>JAWDJD010000002.1:459799263-468889263 GCA_035047305.1 Bradypodion pumilum
GAGCTCTCTGTCTCACACACACACACACACACAAACACACACACAGCTTCTCTCTCTCTATCTCTGACACACACACACAGCTTCTCTCTCTCACACACACACACACAAACACAGCTTCTCTTTCTCTCTCTCTCTCACACACACGCACACAGCTTCTCTTTCTCTGTCACACACACACACTCACAGCTTCTCTTTCTCACACACACTCACAGTTTCTCTTTCTCTCACACACAGCTTCTCTTTCTTTCTCTCTCTCTCTCTCACAGACTCACAGATTCTCTCTCTCTCTCACACACAGCTTCTCTTTTTTTCTCTCTCACACACACAGCTTCTCTTTCTCTCTCTTTCTCACACACACAGCTTCTATTTCTTTCTTTCTCTCTCTCTCACTCACACATATTCCTCTTCTACTCCTTTCCCTAATGAGCTCTCTGTCTCTCTCTCACACACACACACACACACAAACACACACACAGCTTCTCTCTCTCTATCTCTGACACGCACACACAGCTTCTCTCTCTCTCTCACACACACACAAACACAGCTTCTCTTTCTCTCTCACACACACACACAGCTTCTCTTTCTCTCTCACACACACACTCACAGCTTCTCTCTCTCTCACACACACACACTCACAGCTTCTCTTTCTCTCTCTCTCACACACACACAGCTTCTCTTTCTTTCTCTCTGTCTCACACACACACACACAGCTTCTCTTTCTCTCTCTCACACACACACAGCTTCTCTTTTTTCTCTCTCTCACACACACAGAACTTCTCTTTCTCTCCCTCTCACACACACACAGCTTCTCTCTCTCACACACACACACAGCTTCTCTCTCTCTCTCACACACACACACACAGAACTTCTCTTTCTTTTTTTCTCTCTCTCACACACACTCACACATATTCCTCTTCTGCTCCTTTCCCTAATGAGCGCTCTCTCTCTCTCTCACACACACACAGCTTCTCTTTCATTCTCTCTCACACACACAGCTTTTCTTTCTCTCTCTCTCACACACACATAGTCCTCTTCTACTCCTTTCCCTAATGAGCTCTCTCTCTCTCTCACACACACACACACACACACAAACACACACAGCTTCTCTCTCTCTCTCTCTCTCTCTCTCTCACACACACACACACACACACACACATACACACACACGACACTCCTGCCTTGCCATAAATTTTTAATATGTGTGTTGGTGATTGGAGTGGTATTCTATGGGTGGTGGTGGTTGTGCACACCCAAAACCACCCTTAACCACCAACACACACTTTTGAAAAAAGACACATTATAAAACATTATTTGGTAAAATAAAAAAAGGAAAAAATTATATCATCCTTTGTTCTTTTTTTTAATCCCCCCCAGAAAACAACAACAACAACACACCAACTGATCACAGTTTATAAAACCCGGCAACGCCATCCGCCTCAGTCCACACAACTCCGTACCCATTGTATCTACAATGCCATCTAGCCATCTCATCCTTGGCCGTCCCCTTTTTCTTTTGCCCACCACCTTCCCCAGCATGAAGACCTTCTCAAGTGAATCCTCTCTTCTCATTTGATGTCCAAAATACTTCAGCTTCATCTTTACTACTTGACCTTATAATGACCACTCAGCGCTAATCTCTTCTACTATTGACCTATTTGTTCTTCTCGCTGTCCAAGGGACTCTCAAAACTCTCCTCCAGCACCACATCTCAAAGGCATCTATTTTTCTTTGCTCAGCATTTCTAATGGTCCATTTAATTAAAAAACTCATTTTAAACAGCCCGGCAACGCCGGACAACCTCTGCTAGTATATAATAAAACAAAACTATGTGCACTTGCCACCAGTGGGGACTCAAGGGTCTTCTCAATTAAATGTTCACAATATCATTAAATATTTATTTATTTCATCCCTTCATTACAAACTGATCATACACCTGGTTTTACTCCTTTACTTTTTACTCATAATAATCTAAAAATTCTCATTTTTCTTTAAAATCAATTTTTTACTAATCCGCTTTTTACCTTCAACTCACATGTTAATTTATCATTAACAGCATAGGTATATTCCATATCTCTTTATACTAATCTGTTTTCTTATCCTGTCACATGAATAAATTGAGTTGAACAAGTCAAGACAAGTGGCGGAGTTGAAGAAGCCAAAACAAGTGAACCCTAAAACATAAGGGTTGAAAACATATTGGCGTAACTACACCTGTGGGGGCTGTGGTGGGTCAGTGGTTAAGAAGCTCACCTTGTTAGCTAGAAGGCTGGCAAGTCAAGTTCGAGACCTGGGTACTGCATGACGGTTTGAGAGCCTGTCTGTCCCAGCTCCTGCCAACCTAGCAGTTCAAAAGCAAGAACTTGCAAGCAGTGGAGGGCTCCAAAAATTTTACTACCACACTGTGGGCGTGGTATGGCAGGTGTGGCCAGGGGGAAAGCCCTGTGTTGCACCCGAATTAAGACTAATTTATTTCAAAACTTGGATGGGCAGGGCCAGCCAGGATTTCTGCTACCAGTTCTGGCGAATTGGTGCGAACCTGCTGATGCCCATCACTGTTTGCAAGTAATAATAATTTAGTGTCAGATTACTCTGGGTTAAAAGGATTTTAGGGAATGCCTGACTGAGGCTCCTTTCATGTCCCCGAGTGCAAGTAGATAAATAGGGACCACTTTGGTGTGAAAAAGATCTTGGGGATATGAAAGGAGCCTCAATTGAATCCCCCTGAGCAGTTTCTCCAGCAAAAATGCTTTCAACCCAAAATAATTTCTGGCATGAATTATTATTATTTACACATGTGGACGTGTGATGGCAATGTTAAAACTTCCCACTTTGGGCCCACAGCTTCTCTGACTCCTTCCGTCACATGGGAGCTGTGGGACAATGTTGTGGCTGTTGCGTGCCATCAAGTGGCCTCCAGTTAATGGCAATCCTCCGAACGTGTGACCTGTCAACAACATCCCTGCCCAGCTCATGTAAACTCAAGGCTATGCTTTTCTTTATGACGTATTTGTCATTCCTCTTCTCCTGATGCCTTCCATTTTTGTAGCATTTTTGTATTTTCTCTTTCAGCGTCTCTCTTTTGTGACTGGCCTTCTGCTATATATTCTAATGCTTCTAAAATTTTAAGGGAAGGTTTCACAATTGCTGCTGTTGTCATAGCGTGTGCCTCCCATCTGGTATCAGAGAGGGATTTTTAAGACATTTTCATTTCCAATACAACCTTTAAGAGTTTTCCACTGGCTGCTTGAGGCTGGGGGGAAAAGGTATAGAGTAACTGCACTATAGAGAAGAAATTTTAACAGCCTCAGCCTCTTGACTGCGCTTTGGCCTGCCAGATTTAGTAAATGAGCTGCACTCTCTTGAGTGCTCTTGTTATTATTGTATAGATCTGTATGTAGTTTTTTCATTTAATGTGGGCCCCTTTTGCGGATCCTGGTTCAGCTGCACTATTTGCAGTATTGCACCATATGGGCCAGTTTTCAGCTATGGACAACTTCTGTGTTGCCCCCTTCCCTTGATGCCCTAAGCACGTGCTTATTTTACTTAATAGTTAATCCACCTCTGGGTACGGGGGCCATGCTGTGATGCAGAAGGCAGATTTGAAAGGCCGCTAATGTTCTCAGGACAGTCTTAATGGATGATCGCCATGATGGTCGCCTAGATTCAGATTTGAATACGGCAAAAGACTAAATTAAAATTATTTCTATCAATATAGAGCCTCTTATGAAGTGGAACTCTTCTTTGTGTCCGAGAAATTCAGAAGAATTAATTAGTGTTGATCAAAGGTTCCTAGGATATGTCTAGTTGCTAAGATACCCCACAAACAATATGAAAATATCATTTCTGTAGGACCTCTCAGGATTTTGCTGGAAAGGATAACCTAGAAATCTTGATGGTCAAACTATGTGCATATATTTGTTGTTAAGTTGCATACCAGGTTCCTCTGTCATCTGCCATCCTCTGCAGTCCGTGCAGATCTGCACCCACCGTGTCAACAATGCTATCTAGCCATCTCTTCCTCTGTTTCCCTTTCCCTTCAAACTTTCCTAGAAACAGGGCCTTCTCCAGTGAGTCCCTTCTTCTCAATTGGTAGCTACAGTAACAAACACTAACAAATCACCAGGACCAGATGGAATCCATCCACGAGTTCTCAGGGAACTTAAAGATGAAATTGCTGATCTCCTAGCCAAAATATATAATCTTTCCCTCAAATCAGGCTTTGTGCCTGATGACTGGAAGGTAGCGAATGTAACACCAATTTTCAAAAAAGGATCCAGGGGTGATCCAGGAAATTACCGACTGGTCAGTTTGACATGTGTCCCAGGTAAAGTGATGGAAACCATCCTAAAAGATAGAATTAATAGGCACATAGAAGAGAAGGCGCTGCTAAAGGAGAGCCAACATGGCTTTTACAAGGGCAAATCATGCCTCATTAATCTGTTGGAATTTTTTGAGAGTGTCAACAAGCATGTGGAAAAGAGGGATCCAGTTGACATTGTTTATCTGGACTTTCAGAAGGCTTTTGACAAGGTCCCACACCAAAGGCTCTTGAATAAACTTACCAGTCATGGAATAAAGGGACAGGTCTTGTCCTGGATCAGCAACTGGCTAAGGGACAGGAAACAGAGGGTAGCACTAAATGGACACTTCTCCAAGTGGAGGGAAGTAAAGAGTGGGGTCCCCCAAGGTTCAGTACTGGGACCCCTGCTTTTCAACCTCTTCATAAATGATCTAGAGGTAGGAGTAAAAAGCAAGGTAGCCAAATTTGCTGACGACACTAAATTATACAGGGTAGTGAAAACTGTGAGAGATTGTGAGGAGCTCCAGAGGGATCTCTTGACACTGGGGGAGTGGGCAAAACAGTGGCAAATGAGTTTCAACATTAGTAAGTGCAGAGTGATGCATGTTGGGGCAAAGAACTCCAATTACATTTATAAACTGATGGGGTCTGAACTCTTTGCGACAAACCAGGAAAGGGACCTTGGTGTCCTGGTGGACAACTCAATGAAGGTGTCAACCCAGTGCGCCTCAGCAGTGAAAAAAGCAAACTCAATGCTAGGGATCATTAGGAAGGGTATAGAAAATAAGTCAGCAAGTGTCATTTTGCCTCTTTATAAATCTATGGTGAGGCCCCATCTGGAATACTGTGTACAGTTCTGGTCGCCATACCTCCAGAAGGATATTATGGAGCTGGAAAAAGTGCAGAGAAGGGCAACCAGAATGATTAGGGGACTGGAACACCTTCCTTACCATCTGAGGCTGCAACGGTTGGGCCTTTTCACTCTTGAACGACGGCGTCTAAGAGGTGACCTGATTGAAGTTTATAAAATCATGCACGGTGTGGACAAAGTAGATAAGGAAAAACTGTTTTCCCTATCGCATAACACTAGAACTAGGGAACACTCCATGAAACTTTTGGGTACTAGTTCTCAAACAAATAAGAGAAAGTACTTTTTCACCTAGATGATTACTGGTCTATGGAACTCCCTGCCAGAAGAAGTGGTGACAGCTGTCAGTCTTGACAGCTTTAAGAAAGGATTAGACAAGTTCATGGAGGACAAGAGTATCAATGGCTATAATTATGGATACTTAAGGACAACCTACGGGTTGGAGAGATAGGCAGGATATCTCTCAATGCCATTTCCAGGGAATCCTAAGCAGGTGAAGGCATCTGCTTGGGAATACCCTGAAGGAAATGGTGAGCCACTGTGTGAGACAGAATGCTGGACTGGATGGGCTGTGGCCTCTTCCAGCAAGGCTGTTCTTATGTTCTTATGTACAGTATTTGAGCTTCAGTGTCCAAGGAGCACTCAGAGTTGCGTTTCTTGTATGTGTGTATAAATGTGTACAATATAAATAAATGTGTGTACAACATATAAATATCCTAATATTTCATTATGTTTCAAGAAGTCATCTAATTTTGAAAAACATTTTATAAGACTATCAAAACCACCTTCAAAATACTCCTTACTACTATAGTACTGATTAAATAACAATCATACACTGTGCAGATAAAGTGAGACAGTGTAGTTTCGCCTAGTTGGAGTTCAAATGAGGTAATTCATTACAATTACTATATAAATGAGTTTCTGTCTTTATTGCATCTCATGTCTGGATAGTTTCCCCCCAGATTTGAAGAATATCCCCTGAAATACTGGATACTGTACTTGGAATGGTCATTAATTGAGGATGTGTATGTGTGTAGTAACATCAATTTATAAACCTAATATTCCATTGTTTCAAGACGTCATCTAATATTTATTAATTTATTTTTCATACTTCTGTTGTTGCCCAATTCGACGACTCTGGCTGACTTACAGAAATAGACAATGTCAAAACCCCATTAAAAACACATACTGTAAAACCCCATTTAAAAACCCCACCCACATACATAAAAAAGAAAGGATCTCTACTGTTTAAACCAGCCAGCAGGCGGGGGTCACCACTATACCTGTCAACCCGCGACTCCGGAAAAATGGGACCTGCGCAGATCGCTTGTGCGCATGTTGCTTTCCGCGCATGCTCGGAAGCGCTACGCCGCTTGTGCAGCACCTACTCAAGCGGCGTAGTGCTTGTGCCCATGCCCGGCACTATGCCGCTTGCGTAGGGGCTGCGCAAGCGGCGTAGTGCTTCCACGCATGTGTGGAAAGTGTTTCCCCTTGCTGCCAAATTACGGGGTTTTGGCAGCGCGGGGCAGGTTATGACGTCAATCGACGTCAAATTACGGGGTAATCCCGGCCAAATCGGGATGGTTCACAGGTATGGTCCCCACTCCATCAGCACCCCACACCTGCCCCGCCAGCCAGGTTTTCAGCAATTCCGTCTGCAGCCACAATTCTATTGGCAAGAGGATCCATAGGGCCGGTGCAGACATGGGAAAGGCCTCCTTCTTGTGCTAGTGAGACGAGTCCCTTTAGCTGATGGTACAAGTAGAGAGCCCCTCTGGTCCGCTCTGGTTGGATGGACAGATGTTCTTGGGGCGACGCGGTCTCTTAAGTATCCTGGCCCACTACCATGTAGGGCTTTAAAGGTAATAACTAGCACCTTGAATTAATTGCACCCGGAGGCAAATTGGTAACCAGTGCAGCTCACGAAGTAGTGGAACATCAACAGCCATAACACCATCTTCCAAATACCCATTACTATTACTCATTAAACAGCAATCATACACTGCAAAGTGAGACAGTGTAGTTTTAGCTTGGAGTTCAAATGAGATAATTCAGAAAAATTACTGTATAAATGAGTTTGTTTTACTCTTTTTTTTTTTACTGCATCTCATATTTATTGATATTCTGTATGTTTATTATATTTTGGTCTTGTATCTTTAATTATGTTGGAAGCCGCCAAGTCGGCCTACAAGCTGAGTAGGGCGGGGTACAAATTAAAAATCAAAATTGAAATATCTGGATAGTTTCCACCCAGATTTGAATATCCCAAAAAAAAACAAAAAACTGGGTACTTGGAATGAACAAAAATTAGATGGCTCAGAAGGTTCCCCCAATACATTTTCTCATAAAATCTAGAGGTATTTGGAGGGCACAGCAGAATGTAAAAGGTAAAGGTAAAGGTTTCCCTTGCTCGAAAGCCAGTCGTACCCGACTCTAGGGTGCAGTGCTCATCTCTGTTTCTAAGCCGAAGAGCCAGCGCTGTCTGCTTCTGCAGTTTCCGTGGTCATGTGGCAGGCATGACTAGACACCGGAGCGCACGGAACGCTGTTACCTTCCCACTGAAGTGGTCCCTATTTATCTAATTGCAATTTCTTGCTTTCAAACTGCTAGGTTGGCAGAAGCTGGGACGAAGATGGGAGCTCATTTCCGTCCTGCAGTACTCGGGAATCGAACTGCTGACCTTCCGCTTCCCAGTCAGCGTCTTAGGCACTTGAGCCAGCAGAATGTAAGGCAATACAAATGGCTTCATCTTAATGACCCCACAGTCACTTGTCACTGTGACAGTTTCCTGCCTCTTGTGACATCATAAGGGTCCACCTTATGACCTCACAGAGAACCACCCCATAATATTTTTTCCTCTGAGGCTACAGGCAACGGGAAGATCCTCAAGGGCTGTTCAGAAATTATTCTGGGTTGAAGGGATTTTTGCTGGAGATTTTTCCAGATCAAATGTATAGTTTCTCCCAACCCTCTGCCCTTTTCCCAATTTGGATTTACTCTGGGGAGGGTTCAGGGTCAAATCTAGGCTTTGTGGGGCAAAGCAGAGCATAAGGCAACACAAGTGGCCCCATTTGAAGGAACCTACGGCTACAGGCTATTGTGACAGAAGCTTCTGCCTCCTGTGACCTCACAAGGCCCCCCATGACCTCACAGAGAACCAACCCATGGTATTCTATCCAGGAGGTCCCAGACAACTGAAGATCCTCTAGAGACAGTCCTTGATGACCAAAACAAAAACATAACTTCCATTTCTCTTTTTGAAAAATACACTTTTATTTATTTGTGAAAAGAGGATAAACAGGGATCTTGGCTTTCAGTCGACACAGCCTAGTTGAGCTCCAGCGAGAGGGTTGCGTTGCGGTTCCCCACGTCACAAAGGAAGCTTTCGCTCTCTCCTGCAAGACACAAATGGAGGAAACCAAAATAAGCGAGCGTGCTCGTCCACTGCCGTCAGCCGACCGTGACCCGGGCCATCCACCGGTCTCTGCACGGCAACATCATCCCGGGCTTCCACTTTCATTCACTCCGCTTCTGAGACCAGCTTCCGCCAGCCCCCGAGGTGCTTGGGTCACATTCACTCCCCCAACCGCGTCCCCGCGGAACAGCAAGTCAGGCATTCACTCTCACACTCACGCACACTCATGCCCACAGTCACTCACACACTCATCCACACACTCATCGCCCACTCATACAGCATCCACCCGGTCCGTCCTCCAGCATCAACTAGCTTCAAGCCACCAGCCTTAGCAGCATCTGGTTTGCGGACTCGCTACCCACTTAGCAAGTAAACTTGCCTTGATCCGCTCGTGGGGGTCCCTCACAGCCTCTCTCCTTTCTTCCTTCTGCTGGGCTGCCCACTGGTCTCTAGTCTCCTGCCCTGCCCTGCCAGCCCCTTTTATCCACTGGCCAGGGGTTGGGACTCCTGGGATGTCACAAAGGACCAGAGCCTGGTCAGCCCTTCGGATTGGCTGAGCCCTGGCGATGATGTCAACAATCCTTGCCATTGTCGCTGTAAGTCTCTCCCTTTTGACATTGTGACATCATTTCTGGTTCCTTGCAAAAAGGTCTTGGTGTGGTTGATGAAGTTGGGAGAGATCCAAAAAAGCCCAAGTAGGGCAGTCAGGAAATTATCTGATTTAGAACTAGGCCCAGCCAAGTTTAAATCTCAAAGCTTGCTTGGATCTTCCTTAGGCCAGTGTCAAAGTTTACATTAAACAGTTGTCACGTGAACAAATGCATAGAGGGAATGAGAATCCACATAGATACTGATGGTGCACACTAGGAAATAAATAATATTCTGTCATGTCTTGGGAATTCAAGCCACATTTTCCCCGCATCACTTTCATTGTGTGACATTTTGTATTATATAGCCAACAAATAAAAAAACAAAAAAAAATATGGGGGGCTTTTATCTTCCTCCTCCCTGAGTAAATTCTGCTACCCTCATCACTGCTATTGGAAGCAGAGACTGACTTTACCATCTTGGGATCAAAGATCACTGCAGATGGTGACTGCAGTCATGGAATAAAAAGACACTTCTTGGGAGGCAAGCTATGAGAAACCTAGGCAGCATAATAAAAAGTAAGGAAATCACCCTGCCAACAAATCCTAAAAGTATTATGGGAACAAGATCTAAATATAGAAATAAGTAAAGAAAATTGGAGAAGAATATGGTGAAGAATGATCATGAAGACGTTATCAGTAAGGGTTAAGGAGCATACTTTTAAAATGTTCTGGTAATGGTATTTAACACCTATTCGTTTACAACAAATAGATAAATCAAAATTGTCAAAATGTTGGAGATGTAGAAATGAGAAAGGTACCTATACACTTTTTTGGGGGGCCTGCAGTGAACTAAAACTTTTTTGGTCAACAGTAGAAAACGAAATTAGAGGAATAATTGATTCAAAATTTAATTTAAGAACTTGTATTGCATTACTAGTCGATGTAGAAGATTTAAATATTGATGTATATAAAAATATCTTATCTCAATTATGGTGTCAACAGCAAGGCAAAGTATAGCACGGAAATGGAAATGTGAAATTACTCCAGAAATTAAGGAATGGTATAAGGAGATGTGGACAATGGCATTAAATGATAAATTAACTTGGGAAATGAATTTTAAAAAGGGAATTGTTAAAGAGAATATTTTTTTTATAATTTGGAAAGCTTTCATAGAACACGCAATAGAGAAAAGAAATGACTGTGCGCCTGCAGCCGATCAATTAGCTTTTTGGAAATCAAATGTATAATTATAAGTATTTTCAGCCTCCAAGACAAATGTAAATATCACATGGGTGTTATGTAAGTTATAAAATGTATTAAGTAACAAAATATTAGTAGAGCTATTGGATGATTGATTATAAAGGGATATGTTAACAATATTAGGTTAAAAGTATTAAGCTGTATAAATAACTTCAAAGACAAATATGTATATCTACTAACAGTTTTTTATTTTATTTTGATGTTGTTATTTGTTATGTATTTTTCTTTATTTGTCTCATTTTCCTTTGTCAATATTTAATTATTTTTTAAAAAAATTTAAAAATTTAAAAAAGATAATAGCCCCCACGAAGGGGGGGAATTATCTGTTACTGAAGATTCCCCGTGCCCGGTTGGGCATCAGTGGCTTCTGGCAGAGGTTAAACCAGTGAGCAAACTCCTGGCCTCTGGCCCTTGTCAGGGCATAAGGGGGGTGGATTAATGATAGGGATTAATTCGCCCGCTTGTAGCCTGACCGACGATTCTGCCGAGCAAGCATCTCGCAGACCCCAGTTACCTATTAGAGTAATCACTCATCCTCTGGCCAAGGTAATCCCCGGTGTAAATATCAGCCATATTTACCCTTGCTTAAGCCCTACACAATGGTCTTCCTTGCTCCATGTTTGTCCAAGTTAATTAACTTCCCTTTGAGAGGTTCCCTATTAACCCGGGTACGTGGGTGAGGTAATTTTCCTGTCCGACGACAGCTTTGCCACCGTTGCGCTTTTTCCCCTATAAATGATATTGCCTTTTTCCAATAAAGTACTGATCTGATCTCGCTCCATTTGCCTCGTGTCGTTCCTCTGACCAGTCTCCTCCGGGATCCTAAGGGCCTCCTCACGGCCCCAATTCCTACATCTGGTGACCCCGAGACGTGATTTACTCGTGAGTAAAGCAACCCAGGAGAGGTCTACTCACGAGTAGCGAACCACGCGGTCCGGTTCCACGCTTGAACCGCGACCCGTCCGCCCGGAGGACAGCGCGGCGCTCTGGCCGGCAGCCAGTCGGTCAGAAGGACGGCCAGCGGCGAGGCATTCCAAGAGAGGCATTCCTGCACCTTGCTCCCGGCTTTCGGGGAGACTTGCGCCAAAGGGAAAAACGCGTTCCGCTCAGGGCAGCTGTGAGCCCCTGACAGCGCAGAGGCCGCCGAGGGCCCGTGGCAGGAGGCCACGCTCCGAGCTCCACCCAGACGATCGTCGCCAGAACCAGCTACCTTGCCCCAAGACGCGTCAACCCGTCCCGAGGAGGAAACTTCAGAGGACAACTCGCAGGTAATATGGGGACTTGTTCTCAGGGACAGAGTCCGTCCGCTAGCCAAAAAACTCATGAGGAAGAGTTTAGAATCCTGGCCAGGGTATTTAAGTTACGCTTTCACAGCAGGGAGCTAGCGAGACTTTTGGCGTACCTTAGGGAACACTGCCTGCTTTACCCAGAAGTAGGTACGTTAACCCTACAGCTCTGGGATCGGATAGGAGACTGCATTCAGCAACCCCCGAAGGCCCCAGGAGGGATAGTTAGCACATGGAGGAAGTGTAGGAAACTCTTAGCTGAGATCGAACCAGTCCGGATAGAAGCGGAAGAACCCCCGTTAGAGAAGTCATCAGTCCAGCCAGTCGAGCCGACTGCGCCCACCGCACTCTATCCGACATTCAAGTACCAGCAGAGTAGCGCAGGGAGCCTTCCCACGGTGACAGCTGCAGACGTCACCGAGGGAATGCAGGGCATGAGAAGCGCAGGCGCTCCTCTGACAGCTTCGGGTTCCCGAGTTACCAAAAGTCCCCTTCAGCGCACAATTGAAGAGGAGATTAGGAAGGGGGAATTGCCGGCAGAAGAACTAGCTGAGCTCAGACAGATATGTCCAATCCGCATGGAGATGGACGCACTCACGGGCGCACAGCAGATTGTTCATTCTCCAGTCCCGTATAAGCTGCTCATGGCTATGCGGAAGGCAATTGCAGAAACAGGGCTCCAAAGTCGTTTTACTAGGGGCACGCTTCAGCAGGTGTGCGAGACCACCATGTGGATCCCCCATGATTGGAAAGCCGTCATGAGGATGATGCTGACCCCTAGCCAGTACATGATCTGGGACAGCGAGTTCCGCCTAGAGGCGCAAACTCGGGCTGCCAGGATGGGAGGCGCGGTGCTTCCTGAGCAGCTGTATGGCTCGGGTAATTTCGAGTCAATCAATGCTCAGATCAACCTGCCTCTCGCCACTCTCGAGATGTCAGCTGAGGCAGCCTTCAGGGCTTACTTTAAGATCCCAGCCACTGGCAAAGCGGCTAAAAATTACACCTCCATCAAGCAGGGAGCCCAGGAACCCTACATGGACTTCATCAATCACCTGGAAGAAGCCATTAGCAGGCAGATTGATAATGAGCAAGCCTAGGAAGAGCTCATGATTAAGTTAGCCAAGGACAATGCCAACTTGGACTGCCGTAGAATCTTGCAGTCCCTAGGCAATCGTCCTGACTTGACCCTATCGGACATGATTAGAGCTTGCGCCGACGTTGGCACAGAATCCTATAAGATGGGCCTGCTAGCGGCAGCGGTGCAAGGAGGGAAAAGACCTAATGGTAAGAACAATTGTGGCAAGATCGGTCACTTCGCTAGGGAGTGCCGATCCAAGGGAGGCGGGCAAAAGTCCAGCCGTCCCAAGGCTCCGAACACCCTCTGTCCGAAGTGCAAGAAAGGCTATCATTGGGCCAGGTATTGCCAGAATTCGGGAAACCGGAACACGGGCATGTCTCTGGCCCCAGTCCAAACAGAGGCGTCCTTCACCCAGAACTCCCCAGAGCCAGAGTAGAGTCCAACCCCATCCCAGACATTGCGAGGGCACAGGCCAGCCCCAGGGGCAGCGCGGGACTAGAATTGACTTGCCAGGCGGACGTCACATGCGACCTGCCAGGCACAGTCTATCTGGTCGATTCCCAGTACATGGGACCCCTGCCCAGAGGCTTTATAGGTTTAGTTTTGCCCCGTAGTGTAGCTGGTGCACGCGGAATTTTTATAATTCCAGGAGTCATTGACTCCAATTTTTCGGGCGTTCTCCAAGTTCAGCTTTGGACGCACCTGCCCCAAACCATCCCTAAAGGGGACACCTTAGCGCAACTGATCATGGTTCCTTGTCGCTCGCCAGCAGAGAGCCAGGGAGGGCTCAGTGACAGCTTTGAGTCCCGGTCAGAGGACCGCTCGAGCGCCAGTGAGGCAGCGCAAGGATACCAGGTCTTAGCGACAGTGGAGACCAACATTGAGTGGAAACAGCGCCCGGTTATCGAGGTATTTTTGAATAATCGATCATTCTCAGGCCTATTAGATACCGGAGCAGATGTCAGTGTGATAAGCAGAAGCCAGTGGCCAAGGGAGTGGGCCATTGAGCCGGTCTCCGATGTGTGGGGGGTAGGTGGCGTCCAGGAAGCGTTTAGGAGCCGAGAGTGGGTAGAAGTCACAATCCCAAGGGCTGAGGGCACGGCGGTGATCCGACCGCACATTCTTGACGTGCACATCAACCTTTGGGGGCGAGACATTCTGCAGCAGTACGGTGCTACGCTTACCTTTGGGTAATGGCGTTGCCACTTAAATGGCTCACCGATACTCCGGTCTGGGTAGAACAATGGCCGGTAGTAGGGGAGAAATTGGTTGCTCTCAAGCAGCTAGTTAAGGAACAGCTAGACGCAGGACATATAGAACAGTCCACAAGTCCTTGGAATTCGCCAATTTTTGTTATTAAGAAGAAGTCGGGGAAGTGGCGACTCCTCCACGATCTCAGAGAGATCAATAAATGCATACAGCCAATGGGTCCGCTTCAATGCGGCATCCCGAATCCGAACATGATTCCCGAGGGGTGGGAGATCCTAGTCGTAGATCTCAAGGATTGCTTTTATACAATCCCCTTAGACCCCAGGGACCGGGAGAGGTTTGCCTTTACCGTGCCGGTCGTGAACCACAGTGAGCCCACGCAGCGTTACGCGTGGAAATTTTTGCCACAGGGCATGCTCAATTCGCCCACTTTGTGCCAAATTTACGTTCACGACGCGCTGGCAAAGTTCCGAAACCTCTACCCACAAGCCTTAGTTTGTCACTTTATGGATGATATTTTGGTAGCATTGCCGAAACTTGGCAGCGAAGTGTTTTCAGACCTCCAGGCCAGCCTGGGGGACAAAGGGTTACTCATTGCCCCGGAGAAAGTGCAGAGAACTGAGCCCTTCTCATACTTGGGCCATCGGCTTCTCCGCTCTTTCGCAGCACCAGTTTTGCCTCAGATTAATTTACAGGACTCAGTCACCTTGGTAGAATTACAGCAGGTTTTAGGGAACATTAATTGGGCCAGACCGTATTTTCGATTGGATACGGATCTTCTGAAACCGCTCTTCTCGCTGCTAACGCTAGGTAAGCAGCCAGCAGACCGGATAAAAATCTCTCGAGACGCGCGCTTGGCGCTCGAGAAAGTTAACCAAGCTCTCAGCCAAAGATGGGTAGATAGGATCGCCCAGGGGCCCTATGCCCCAATCCTGAATCTGTACATCGTGCGATCGGGATCCATGTTCACTGGGGCGCTAGGAGTAGACTCAGAGAAGGGAGCGAAAATTGTGGAGTGGGTGTACTTGCCTAACACCTCATCTCGGAACATTGTTCCGTCCCAAGAACTGGTCTCCGCAGTGATCTACCGCGGCAGGCTGAGAGCTAGGGACATTTCGGGGCACGATTTAGCCAAAATCGTGGTCCCGTTCACCAAGGAACAAATTCAGCAGTTGATGCAGCTAGGTGACTCGCTTCCGATAGCCTTGGAAGGGTTCACTGGAAGCTTGGCATACCACTTGCCTAAGGACCCCAGACTCGTCTCGCTTCAAACAGGAACAGTCAGCTTGTTCGAATTGCTCTCGCTGGTCCCACTTCAGGGGGCCAGAACAGTTTTTTCTGATGGTGGACGCACGTATGGTGTCCTGACCTGGCAAAGCTTGGCACACGCTGCTAACTCTTCCACAGAAGTCCGCACAGCGGGCAGAGTTGGCAGCCGTGAACCTTGCTTTGCGCACCTTCGCCAAGGAACGTTTAAATATCATAACCGACAGCCTGTATGTTAGGAATTTGCTCCACAGTCTACCGGGAGCTTACATCACTCCCGCGATAGACAAGAATCTGCTTAGCCTGTTTCTCACTGCTCAATTTCATTTGCGAAACCGCACGGAGCCGCTCTATATTGCCCACATCCGAAGTCACCAAGACCTACCGGGTCCGATTTCCGCGGGCAATAGCAGAGCGGACGCGGCGGCAAAGGAAATTCAGCAACGTTCAGTTTTGGGAGTTTTCACTACTCCAATTCAAAGTCATGCCTTCTTTCACCAAAACGCCAAGGCACTCGCCAGACAGTTCAATTTGCCACTTTCTCAAGCCCAGGGTATAGTACGCTCTTGCCAGCATTGCGCAGGGGCGCCGGGGGGCCCCTCGTGGGGGGTTAACCTGCGGGGGACAGAGGCCAATCAGGTGTGGCAAATGGACGTCACGCATGTGCCGCAGTTTGGCAGATGGCAGTACATGCACGTCTGCATAGACACTTTTTCCCAGTTCGTTTGGGCGACGGCGCAGAAGGGGGAGACTGCCTCCCACGTGGAGCAGCATCTCCTGTCCTGCATTGCGGCGATGGGCAAGCCGCGGCACGTGAAAACGGACAACGCCCCGTCCTACTGCTCTAGGCAGTTGGCCACCTTCATGGCCACCTGGGACATCAAGCACACATTTGGCATTCCCTACAATCCGCAAGGGCAGGCGATTGTAGAACGGGTCAATCGGACGCTAAAGTCCTATATTGACAAACAAACAGAAAGGGGGGAGCCACCAGCCCTCCCCAATTCACAGGGACAAGCACAGTTTTGTCTGAATAAGGTGTTGTTCACATACAATCACCTCAATGTTTTTTCGGACTGTACGCCGCAGGAGAAGCACTTCCGCCGTTCGGAAGCTCTCCCGCGACCTATGGTCCGGTACCGAGTGCCACCGGACCCATCTTGGAGGGGCCCGGTGCCGCTCATAACCTGGGGGAGAGGGTATGCTGCAATTATGTCTCCAACAGGTGTCGTGTGGATTCCGGCCCGGTGTGTCAAGCCCCATCTGGAACCTCATGGCGTGGACCCAGACCGACCCGAGTCCGATCCCGGAGATGGAGGACCTCACTCTGACCGAGGAGACCCACCAGGAGAAGCAGCGGCTGCGGACCCAAGCGCCGAGGATCACCTGGGGGATGGTCAAGACCCTTTGCAGAGAGGCCGAGGACGCCCTCCAACGCGAGGAGATGGAGCCGACACCGGAGCACTTCGTTGCAGCAGTCTTTGCCCAGATTAATGCCAACTCCGTGATCTTCACCCTCATCCTGGCCCTCGCCCTGCTTTTGGGGGGAGGCGTTCAGGCCGCTTCGCTTCAGGCCAACGGCCTGCCGCCCGGTGAAGACCTTTCAGCACGGATGCACTACAACTTGTGGGCAAGGTTGGCGGGTCTCGTCAACCAGTCCGATTTTTGCCTGAAGCAGGACATTGGTTCTGCCTCAATCCTCAGCACCTGTCTCATCCCAGTGTGCCACACTCTCGACGCACGCGCCAGGGATGGTGACTGGCTGTTGAAGAAGATTTTTGGACCGCACCTCCCTGCGACTTTTGCAGCCTACGCTCGCTGGGGGGGATTGCGGGTCACCATGACTTTGCCGGCTGATGCAGCCACTCTTCACACCCCGCGAGTGGCGGCCAGCCCGAACTCTACTTGCGCGCAAATAATCGGCTGCGCCACAGGCGGCCGGACCCAGCGCAGCTGCCTCGATACCGGCAGCAGCAACTGGACTTGTGCAAACCCAGAGACAATTGGTTCGTTACCTGCCCATATCACCCTACCCTCAGGGTGGTTCTTCACATGCAACCAGTATACCTTCAACTATATTCCTGCAAATGTATCAGACTCCACATGTTGCCTTAGCCGGTTGACACTGTTGCTCCCCACTAGGGATATGGTTGCCCCAAGCACGAACGTTTCTAATGTTCCCCATGTTTCAAATGTTTCAAATGTTTCTGCACCCATCAGGCACACTCGCACCACCCAACTAGACAGCTCATGTGACAGCAGCTTTAGAGTTCTAAGCCCAGCCGAATACGTCTCACTATCAGTCAGTATAGTTGGTGTGCCAGGCTTAGCCGTCGGCAACGCACGGAGAATTGGTCGCTTGGCTTGCGGTTTGGCAAAAGCCATCAACCATATCTCCACAGCGATAGCGCTCCTCAATCAGGAGCAGGCGGAACTTCGCCATGCCATCCTCGATAATCGAGCGGCTATCGACTACCTCTTATTGTTGCACCATCTGGGTTGCGAATCCCTTCACGGTATGTGCTGTTACAACCTTACTGACAACTCCCGGAAAATCCAACGTCAGCTCACTGATCTCCACACCATAGTCCAGGGCATCACTGAGGGTTCCGCATGGGGGGCTTGGTGGAGTTCACTGTGGAGCTGGATGTGGTCATGGATCCCCTGGGGGTGGCTTCAGACGGTACTCAAGGTGGTAGTGGGGGTGACTATACTAGGCATAGCGTTATGCTGCTTTGTGCAATGTATTCCCTCACTGATCTCGAGGTGCCGCCCCGAGAAGAAACCCCGTGACGTCATTCCCGATCAACAGCTGATGCTGCTTCTGCGCAGAGTCGCCAGTCAGGCTCTTAATATTAAAAAGTAAGGGGAGATGAAGATTCCCCGTGCCCGGTTGGGCATCAGTGGCTTCTGGCAGAGGTTAAACCAGTGAGCAAACTCCTGGCCTCTGGCCCTTGTCAGGGCATAAAGGGGGTGGATTAATGATAGGGATTAATTCGGCCGCTTGTAGCCTGACCGACGATTCTGCCGAGCAAGCATCTCGCAGACCCCAGTTACCTATTAGAGTAATCACTCATCCTCTGGCCAAGGTAATCCCCGGTGTAAATATCAGCCATATTTACCCTTGCTTAAGCCCTACACAATGGTCTTCCTTGCTCCATGTTTGTCCAAGTTAATTAACTTCCCTTTGAGAGGTTCCCTATTAACCCGGGTACGTGGATGAGGTAATTTTCCTGTCCGACGACAGCTTTGCCACCGTTGCGCTTTTCCCCCTATAAATGATATTGCCTTTTTCCAATAAAGTACTGATCTGATCTCGCTCCATTTGCCTCGTGTCGTTCCTCTGACCAGTCTCCTCCGGGATCCTAAGGGCCTCCTCACGGCCCCAATTCCTACATGTTACCTCCTTAATTGTTAAAGTCCCCTCCTCAATTTGCCCCGTTAGCAGTAGGGGTAAAAAGAGAGCGCTTGACAATTGAAGTCCATTTTGTAAGTTTAAAGGAAAAATAGCAAAATCCAATAAATGCAGAATATTAAGAAAAACTACTAACTAAACTAAATTAAAGCTAAGACATTTCTTCCCTAAGAAAAGAAATTAAAAAGCAATAAGCTAACACTTGCCTAAAATAAAGTCCAGCGGTCTGTGCCGCCCAATACGAGATGGTACGGATCGAGGCTCATCAAGATGACAAACGAAATGGGCTGTCGTAGAATCGGAGAATGGGCCCTTTCCTTAAGAAATTAGGTAGGTTTTTATACCTTTCCTTATGGGAAAATCTCCGAGAGAAACCTTAATTGACCACTAAAAGAGACAGTTCTCCTGCACTTTAGCATCATCTTTACTATTTGACCTTTAGTGAACAGTCAGGGTTGATTTCTTCTAGGATCAACCTATTTCTAACACCACATTTCAAAGGCATCTATTCTTCTGCGCTCAGCTTTCCTAATGGTCCAGCTCTCACAACCATACATTACCACCGGGAATACCATTGCTTTGACTATGCAATTTTTTGTTTGCAAGGTGATGCCTCTACTTTTAACTATGTTCCCCAGGTTTCTCATAGCTTGTTTCCCAAGCATCAGTCGCCTTTTTATTCCACGGCTGCAATCATCATCTGCAGAGATCTTTGATCCTAAAAAAGTAAAATCTGCCAGTCGTATCCAACTCTAGGGTGCAGTGCTCATCTCCATTTACAGCCAAAGAGCCAGTGCTGTCTGTGTTTGCAGACATTTTCATGACCATGTGGCAGGCATGACTAGAGCCCAGCAAGTCACATGGCTATATTTGCCCACAATTTGTCCGCACTCACAGAGGGGTGTGGCCAAAATTCCCCTTATTTTCAAATCCAAAACTTGACAGGTATGGCACTGAACCCTAGAGTCGGATACGACTCGCATTCGAGTAAGGGAAACCTTTACCTTTTCTTGCATGTGTTTAAATATGATGCACTCACTTGATTTCTGATGAAGTGGATTTGGTCCAGGAAAGCTCACATTTAAATACAGGAGTTACTATTTAAGGTGCCACAAAAAAAATCTCCTGCTCCCCCTATGGGTTCATAGCTGAATAAAACAGGGGTGCCTGGAGGGCAATGGTCCATGGGGTCGCTAAGGGTCGGAATCGACTGTGCGACCGAACAACAACAACAAAAAGGTGAATATTTTCTCTCCTGGACCTATTCTAGGATGCATTGGTCTCCTCACCAACCAAAAGTGACTGTAAATTTATTATTTGCAAAATCCCTTTGGGAGGAGGACCATCCTCTTTATTTGATGAGCCCGGATGCTCACTGTGGTCCGCATTAATGATATGCATGGGCCTAATTGGGCCTGCGGGCCGTAGTTTGGGCGCCCTTACTGTAGAGCTAGAATACTCTTGGCTGCTTTTCATCAGAATCACAGTATCCTCCATTTTATTTACTTATTTATTTTTCTGATTTATATTGCTGCCCAAATCCGAAAACTCTGGGTAGCTCGCAGAAAATAAAACCAATCACCTTTTTAAAAACTAATAAAAAAACCATTAAAACTACCACCATAAATTACTCTGACAGAGGAAGATGAAAGTATTAAGCAAAGCAAAACAATCTCACTTATATACCACCCCTATAGTGCACTCTCTGGGCAGCATAGAGAGAGCACTGGGAACAAGCCAGTGGTCATGGTACACGTTGGTACCAATAATGTTGGGAAGGCCAAGCCGTCTGTCCTGGAAGACAAATTCAGGTTGTTAGGAAGAAGATTGAAGTCCCGGACTTCCAAGGTAGCATTTTCAGAAGTGCTGCCTGTTCCTCATGCAGGACCTACCAGGCAGGCAGAGCTCAGAAGTCTCAATGCGTGGATGAGGCGGTGGTGTCGAGAGGAGGGCTTCAGATTTGTCAGGAACTGGAGAACATTTTGGGACAAGCCAAATCTGTTCAGGAGGGATGGGTTCAGTGGTGGGCATGAACAGGTTCGCACCAGTTCGCCAGAACCGGTAGCAGAAATTCTGGCTGGCCCCACCCATACAAGTTTTGAAATAAAGCAGTCCTAATTCAGGTGCAACACATGGCTTTTCCCCTGGCCATGCCCACCATGCCACACCCACAGTGTGGTAGCAAAATTTTTTTGAGCCCGCTACTGGATGGGTTGCACTTGAACCATGATGGGACCAGATTGCTGGCACTCAACATCAAAAAGGCTGCAGAGCAGCTTTTAAACTGATACCTGGGGGAAAGCCAACAGGAGCTGGGCAGCATCCGGTTCAGGAAAGTGTGTACTTGAGTAGTGAGGAGGATGCAAAAATTACTGAGCAAGGAGCTAGTCACCAGCACTCTAGCAGAAGGATGCAAGAGGCAGTCTAAATTGCAACTGGACTCAAAAGACTGTATCAGGAAAGCATATATAAATGCTTGTATACAAATGCCAGAAGCCTCCGGAACAAAATAGGGGAGCTGGAATACTTAGCAATAGATAACAATATTGATATTATTGGCATCACTGAAACCTGGTGGACAGATGATAACCAATGGGATACAGTTATCCCAGGCTACAAACTGTACAGGAAGGATAGGAAGGGGCAAACGGGAGGTGGTGTAGCCTTGTATGTCAAAGAAGTGATAAAACCGTACGAATTGGAATATCTAGGTGATTTGGAGTCACCATTAGAAACTCTGTGGGTAAGAGTACCAGGCCACAAGGATGGTCTAACAGTAGGCATATACTATTGGCCTCCGACCCAAACTCTTGAGGGAGACTGGCAGTTGGAGAATGTTGTTGTTGTGTTCTGATGGTTTTACTGTACACATGGATTGCAATGTATCTGAGTCAATGTAACCTTGCCTATAGCAACAATGTAACCTTCAGCTGTATCATATAAGCCCTGTAATAGGACGCGAGCTAATGACCACCAGCTGGCAGCAGCGAGCGTCCAAGCTCTCTTGGTCCGAACTCATCAAAGGCAACAGCGCGGGAAGTTTTCCCGCCACTACCTACACCTGGACAAGAAGGGCGTGACCTGCAATGACGTCACGCAGACAGTAGCCAATGGGCTACCATGGCACCACGTTCAAATGTATTACTGCTGTATATAAAGAGCTATTGATCCGCCATTACCTCATGTTCCCTCTGTCCACGATGCAATAAACCTGAGTTAACCCAGCCCGAGGCTGTGTCCCGTGTCTTGGTTTGCATACACCAAATTGGCGACGAGGATGGGATAATGGATCCCCACGGAACAGCCAGGGCACAGAGCGGGTTCAACATCACCAAACCGCAAGACTGGGAGCTGCTTGAGATGGACTTCCAGGCGGCACTGGTGGAACTCAGAGTCAAACAAGACGACGAGGAGAGGAAGAGGGCCATCCTCACCAGAATGCTCGGGATGGAAACCAAGCGGACGCTGGTGGGCATAATCGCTCCGAAGAAGGTGAGCGACTTTAAGGCGAGCGACATCATGAAGCTGCTGCGAGAGCGGTTCTGCCCCTCGAGGGCAATGTTTCCCGCTCGGAGCGCGTTTTGGAGGCGAGTCCAAGCGCCAGACGAGTCGGTTGAGGCATTCGTGGCCGCCATGAGGATAGCCGCCGCCCCCTGTAAATGGGGCGACATCCTGGAGATGGTCCTCAGGGACGGCGTGTTATGTGGCCTGAAAGACAAGGAGGTGCAGCGCAGCTTGATGAATAAGGAGCCGCCACCCACGCTGGCCGAGGTCATAGAGGCCGCGGAAGCCGCAGAGTCCACGAATGCCGGAGTGGACGAGATGCATCAGTGGCGTGAGTGGCGTCCTAAAGCCGGCAAGGCGGAAAATTCGGTGCACGGGAAGGCCGGACAGTCGGTGCACGCGACTCGGCGGGCCTCAAAGTCGTCTACGGAAGGCAGCGACGGCGAGGAGGTCCAGAAGGTCCGGAAGGGCGGTCGACGCTGCGAGGGTTGCGGAGCGGCCCACGAGCGCGCGAGATGCCCGTTCAGGAAGGCCGAGTGTTACACCTGCGGCCGTCGGGGGCACATCGCCAAGGCGTGCAGAAAGCGGAAAGAGGGCCGGAGGCAATCACAAGACCGCGCGGCCAGGCCGGACCGTCCAGCAAGGCCCAAAGATGGCGCCCAGACCACGAGGAAGCAGGGCGGCGTGGGCCGCGTCTCGGACAGCAGCGAGGACGACGCCTCAGTGTTCAGCGTGTCCGCGGGACAGTCCCATTACTTCGTTGAGGTATTAGTACAAGGGGCCCCTATTAAGATGGAAATTGACTCGGGGTCCTCCTTTTCCATAATTCCCCAGAAAGAGTTCCTGAAAATCGACCCCCACGTGCGGCCAAAGCTTAAAGCGTTGAGGTCCACACTACGGGACGTACAGGGAAACAACATTCCGGTATTGGGGGTTGGGAAGTTTCGGGTCAATTTTAAGAGACATTCTGCGGAACTGCCCCTAGTTGTCCTGAAAGGGGGAAGCTGTAGCCTCCTGGGAACACAGTGGTTTCAGCCCTTAGGGTTGTTCATAGGGGGGGTGCATACCGTGGGGGGGGACCCAATACAAGCGGTTTGCGATGCGCATCCCGCCGTTTTTGAGAAAGGACTCGGAAAGTTCAAGGGACCCCCTGTAGCTTTCGACATAGACCCGGAGGTCCGCCCGATAAGACTCAAACCACGCAGGGTGCCGTTTGCACTCAAGGACAAGATAGAGGCGGAATTGGACAAACTGGTGGGCCAGGGGATTCTTATTCCTGTTGATTCCGCGGAGTGGGAAACTCCAATTGTAACGGCTCTAAAGGCTAACGGGGAGGTGCGCATTTGCGCAGATTATAAGTGTACAATTAACAAGGCGATCCGCCCTAATGCATACCCAGTGCCAGTGATAAGCCACCTTTTGGCCAGGCTAAATGGGGGAAAGTGTTTCGCCAAGCTCGATTTGGCACAAGCCTATCAGCAACTTCCTGTGACCCCCGCCACGGCCGCGGCACAAACGATAGTTACACATAAGGGAGCGTTCCAGGTGTCGCGGTTACAGTTCGGCGTGAACTCGGCACCCGGTCTTTTTCAATCGCTCGTGGAACGCCTCCTAAAGGGCCTGGAGGGGGTGTTGCCTTATTTTGATGACGTGTTGATAACAGGGGGGAGTGAGGCTGAACTAGCGAAAAGGTTGGACAAGGTACTGACCGTGTTCGAGAAAGCGGGGCTGAGATTGAGGAAGGATAAATGTGTTTTTTTCGAAACAGAGGTCGAGTTTTTAGGGTTCCGAATCACACCCGAGGGGATTAAGCCGTCTAAATCCAAGGTAGCAGCCATTAAAAAGGCCCCTCGCCCCACATCCAAGACCGAGCTGCAATCTTTCCTGGGGCTCCTAAATTTTTACCATACATTCCTCCCGCGGAAGGCGTCCGTGGCCGAACCGCTCCATCGGTTGCTGAAAAAGGAGGAGCCGTGGATGTGGGGTGATGAGCACGAGAGGGCGTTCAAAGAGCTAAAGCAACTCCTAACATCTGAGGCAATCCTGACGCATTTCGACCCCAAACGGCCTGTGGTCCTAGTTTGTGATGCATCCCCGGTGGGGGTGGGGGCGGTGCTTTGCCACGTGTTGGAGGACGGAAGGGAGGCCCCGGTAGCATTTTACTCAAGGTCCCTGTCCCAAGCGGAGCGGAATTACGCGCAAACCGACAGGGAAGCATTAGCAATCGTATCAGGGACCAAAAAATTTCACGATTTTTTGTATGGCCGCCCGTTCAAAATCGTGACCGATCACAAACCGCTGTTAGGGATTTTCACGGCGCACAAGCCCACGCCGCAGATCCTGTCCCCGAGAATGCTGCGATGGGCTATTTTCCTCAACGCGTACCAACATGAGTTGGAGTACAGGCCCGGAAAGGAGATCAGCCATGCTGATGCGCTTTCGAGATCCCCTTTGCCATTGTCGGACGCCCAAAAGGCGAGAGCAGAAAAGGACCGCCAGGTGTTGCTAATTGAGGTTTTAGACGCTCCCCCAATAGTACCAGCCGACATTGCTAGGGCGACAGGCAAGGACAGGACACTGGCGAAGGTTTGTTCATGGGTGCAGAAGGGGTGGCCGGGTTCGTCCCCGAGTACGGAGTTCGACCCATTCTTTAGGAAAAAGCTAGAGTTGTCCCTAGAGAGGGGGTGCCTTCTGTGGGGCCAACGGGTGGTGGTCCCTGCGCCCCTGCGGACGAGGGTGCTCGAACTGCTGCACGTCAGCCACCCGGGCATAGTTCGTTCAAAGGCGCTGGCCCGGAGTTACTTCTGGTGGCCGCAGCTGGACACGGATATTGAGCACATGGTTGGCACTTGCGAGGCTTGCCAGGGGTCCCGCCCTGAGGCGGCCCGTCTTCCACATAGGGAATGGGACACAGCACGGGGACCATGGTCCAGGGTGCACGTAGATTTCGCTGGCCCATTCCGAGGAACCATGTTTCTCCTAGTCGTGGATGCGTTCTCCAAGTGGCTGGAGGTTATCCCGGTAAAAAGCACGTCCTCCGCCACGACAATTAGCCGGCTACGGAGAGTCTTTTCCACGTTCGGTTTACCCGACACTTTAGTCAGCGATAACGCTAGTTGTTTCACCTCCGCTGAGTTCGGGGCATTCATGGAGGCAAACGCCATTCGGCACATCACGTCCGCACCGTTTCACCCGGCCACGAATGGCCAAGTGGAACGGTTGGTGCGTACAACGAAGGAGGCGCTGCGGCGCATGGGCCCGGGGGACCTGAATCACCAAGTGTGCCAATTCCTCTTAGCGTATAGGGTGACCCCTTTGGCGTCCGGCTACTCGCCGGCAGAGCTCTTGATGCGGCGAAAACTGACCACGCTCCTGTCCAGGCTAGACCCAACGAGAGTCGAGGATAAAGGAAAAAACGTGGGGTTGGCAGTCTCGAAAGGTTTCGCTGCCGGTGACCCTGTTCACTGCAGGAACTATTCCAGCGCAGGGCCAGCCTGGGTACCAGGGACGGTTGTAGAACAGACGGGACCAGTGTCGTACCGGGTCGAGACGAACACCGGCCTCCTCTGGAGGAGGCACGCAGATCAACTGAGGCACCGAGTGATTGGGCCAGTCAGTGGAGCTCAGCAACAGGATTCAGCGTTAGGGTTCTCCCCCACCCGCTTAACCCAAGGGGGAGACAGCAGTGGACAACAGTCCCAAGCATGGGGGGAAGGAAGCAGAAGCAGCGGCCCCGACTCATATCCTTTTGATACGCCAGCTCTAGCAGGGGCCGGGGAAGGGGGAGAGGAGTTCGCGACCGCTGCCCCCGATAGTGATTTTGATTTTGATTTGGCGAGCCGGGGGGGTTTTCAGGAGTGTTCCCCCACCCATCCAAGCGAGAAGAGGGGTTTTTCGTTAGCCCCCAGTGCCCCCGGTTCCTCCCTAAGAAAGAGCACACCTCCCAACAGCGCCGCGGAGCCGCGGAAAGTCACTAACGAGTCTCCCTCTCATATTGCAGGACAGGAGACCAGGGGACAAAGAGAAGGTAGCAAACCCGGGGAGAGGCAGCCCGCACCGAGACCCCAGCGTGTTCGAAATAAGCCATCTTGGCTGAGAGACTTTGTCTCCTAAGGGGGGGGGAGTGTGTTAAGGTGGGCTCGAGACTTTGTCTCGTCCTAGGGGGGAGGGATGTTGTGTTCTGATGGTTTTACTGTACACATGGATTGCAATGTATCTGAGTCAATGTAACCTTGCCTATAGCAACAATGTAACCTTCAGCTGTATCATATAAGCCCTGTAATAGGACGCGAGCTAATGACCACCAGCTGGCAGCAGCGAGCGTCCAAGCTCTCTTGGTCCGAACTCATCAAAGGCAACAGCGCGGGAAGTTTTCCCGCCACTACCTACACCTGGACAAGAAGGGCGTGACCTGCAATGACGTCACGCAGACAGTAGCCAATGGGCTACCATGGCACCACGTTCAAATGTATTACTGCTGTATATAAAGAGCTATTGATCCGCCATTACCTCATGTTCCCTCTGTCCACGATGCAATAAACCTGAGTTAACCCAGCCCGAGGCTGTGTCCCGTGTCTTGGTTTGCATACACCAAAGTTGTAAAGGAGGCATCCAAGAAGGGAAGCCTGGTTATAATGGGGGACTTCAATTACCCTCACATAGACTGGGTGAACTGTTGTTCAGCACATGATAAAGAGATAAAGTTCCTAGATATGCTAAATGATTGTTTCCTGGGACAGATGGTTGAAGACCCAACTAGAGGTACAAGAATCCTTGACTTGATCCTGAGTAATCCTGGTGCAAGATGTTAATGTGACTGATCCAATAGGGAACAGTGACCACAACTCAATTATGTTTAACTTGATCATAGACCGCAAGCCACTGATAACATCTAACACAGAGACCTTAAATTTTCAAAAAGGAAATTTCCCAAAGATGAGGAAACTAGTAAAAAAGAAGCTGAAAGGGAAAATTGAGAGAGTCCAAACACTCCAAGAGGCATGGAGGCTGTTTACAAAAACAATAACAGAGGCCCAATTGGAATGCATACCCAAAAGGAAAAAGGGCACTGCCAGGTCCAAGAGGACTCCGATGTGGCTTACAGGAGCTGTTTGGGAAATGATCAAAAGCAAGAAAAGCTCATTTAGAAGAGGGAAGGCTTGTCCGAATGAAGACAGCAGGCAGAAAAAAATTCTGGCAGAACAAATGCAAGGCAACAATCAGGAAAGCAAAGCAAGACTTTGAGGAGGCGTATTACTAAAAATACTCAGAGAAATAAAGACTTCTTTAAGTACATTAGAAGTAAGAACCCAACTAGGAAGGCCATTGGACCATTAGATGACAATGGAAGGCAAGAGGTTATTAAAGAGGAAACAGAGATTGCAGAGAGACTCAATGAATTCTTTGCTTCAGTATTCACTGAAGAAGACAGAGACCACATGCCCAAAACAGAGCCTATCTTCGTAGGGAGGGAAACCGAAGAATTAAGCCAGATAGAAATAACCAAGGAGGAGGTCCTTGCATGTCTTGTTAAACTAAACACTAACAAATCACCAGGACCAGATGACATCCATCCACGAGTTCTCAGGGAACTTAAAGATGAAATTGCTGATCTCCTAGCCAAAATATATAATCTTTCCCTCAAATCAGGCTTTGTGCCTGATGACTGGAAGGTAGCGAATGTAACACCAATTTTCAAAAAAGGATCCAGGGGTGATCCAGGAAATTACCGACTGGTCAGTTTGACATGTGTCCCAGGTAAAGTGATGGAAACCATCCTAAAAGATAAATGAATAGGCACATAGAAGAGAAGGCGCTGCTAAAGGAAAGCCAACATGACTTTTGCAAGGGCAAATCATGCCTCACTAATCTGTTGGAATTTTTTGAGAGTGTCAACAAAGCATGTGGATAAGGGGATCCAGTTGACATTGTTTATCTGGACTTTCAGAAGGCTTTTGACAAGGTCCCGCACCAAAGGCTCTTGAATAAACTTGCCAGTCATGGAATAAAGGGACAGGTCCTGGATCAGCAACTGGCTAAGTGACAGGAAACAGAGGGTAGCACTAAATGGACACTTCTCCAAGTGGAGGGAAGTAAAGAGTGCGGTCCCCCAAGGTTCAGTACTGGAACCCCTGCTTTTCAACCTCTTCATAAATGATCTAGAAGTAGGAGTAAATAGCAAGGTAGCCAAATTTGCTGATGACACTAAATTATACAGGGTAGTGAAAACTGTGAGAGATTATGAGGCACTCCAGAGGGATCTCTTGACACTGGGGGAGTGGGCAAAACAGTGGCAAATGAGTTTCAACATTAGTAAGTGCAGAGTGATGCACATTGGGGCAAAAAACACCAGTTACATTTATAAACTGATGGGGTCTGAACTCTCTGCGACAAACCAGGAAAGGGACCTTGGTGTCCTGGTGGACAGCTCAATGAAGGTGTCAACCCAATGTGCCTCAGCAGTGAAAAAAGCAAACTCAATGCTAGGGATCATTAGGAAGGGTATAGAAAATAAGTCAGCAAGTGTCATTTTGCCTCTTTATAAATCTATGGTGAGGCCCCATCTGGAATACTGTGTACAGTTCTGGTCGCCATACCTCCAGAAGGATATTATGGAGTTGGAAAAAGTGCAGAGGAGGGCAACCAGAATGATTAGGGGACTGGAACACCTTCCTTACCATCTGAGGCTGCAATGGATGGGCCTCTTTACTCTTGAACGATGGCGTCTAAGAGGTGACCTGATTGAAGTTTATAAAATCATGCACGGTGTGGACAAAGTAGATAAGGAAAAACTGTTTTCCCTATCGCATAACACTAGAACTAGGGGACACTCGATGAAACTTTTGGGTACTAGTTCTCAAACAAATAAGAGAAAGTACTTTTTCACCCAGAGGATCACTGGTCTATGGAACTCCCTGCCAGAAGAAGTGGTGACACCTGTCAGTCTTGACAGCTTTAAGAAAGGATTAGACAAGTTCATGGAGGACAAGGGTATCAAGGGTATAATTATGGATACTTAAGGACAACCTTGGGGTTGGACAGATAGGCAGGATATCTCTCAATGCCATTTCCAGGGAATCCTAAGCAGGTGAAGGCATCTGCTTGGGAATAATACCCTGAAGCAAATGGTGAGCCACTGTGTGAGATAGAATGGTGGACTGGATGGGCTGTGGCCTGTTCCAGCAAGGCTGTTCTTACGTTTTTATGTAGGCTGGATGAATTGACATTGGAGGCCGGATCTGGACTGTGGGCTGTAGTTTGGGCACCCCTGGGCTAGATCCTCCCTTTTGAAATGACACCAAGGCATTTCTCACATCTTTCAGGGAGCCATAAAAAACAGCCGGTGGTCTGAAGAAAAAAGGGTGGTTTGGGGCCAACCAAGGAAGACATATCAGAAGGGGATGCCTTGAAAAGAGACGCTCTCCGCCAATGTTTCCAGGATTTCCATTACCACTAGGCAGGAAACCCCTATGATGCATGTGGCCAGCTCTGGAACCTCTGCCATGAGTGGCTGAAGCCAGAAAGATCTTCCATAGAGCAGATCCTTGAGCAGGTGATTCTGGAGCAGTTTCTGACCATCTTGCCCAGTGAGATGCAGGGCTGGGTGAGTGGCAGTAACCCGGAGACGTGTGTCCAAGTGGTTGACCTGGCTGAGGATTTTCTGCTGATGAAACGAGAGATGGAGACCAAGGATGAAATGGTAAGAACCTACATCTCACATCATTTTATTCAGTGATGGTGAACCTTGGCATTCCAGGTGTTCTTGGATTTCAATTCCCAGAAGCCCAAGTCAGCACTCCTGCTCCTCAGAATGAGGGATTGTTCAACTCTGTGTGATTGGTCAGGCATGATTACGTTTGTTCTCCTTTTAGGCAATTAAGATCAATAGCAATTACACTTATATACTGCCCCATAGTGCTTAGTGCACTCTCTGGGTGCTTCACAGAGTAATTAGCATTTTGCCCCCAACATGCTGAGTACTCATTTTACTGATCTTGGAAGGATGGAAGGCTGAGTCAACCTTGAGTCCTGTCAGGATCACGGTCACAATATTTTGGCTGCAATACAGCAGTTTCATCGGGGCTTCCTGGTCAAATCAAGCATCTCTAGGGCTGTTTTTGTTACTGTATATACTCATGTATAAGTCTAGTTTTTTAGCCCCCAAAATGAGGTGCAAAAAGTTGACTTATACTCAGGTCAACAATCCCGAGGGTCCCAAAACTGTGGTGATTCAAATTCAAACATACAGTAAAAAAACACTTGCACTACCATAAAAACTCAAAAACATACCCTCACAAATGTATAGATTAATTAATTTTACCATATTTTCATGTATTTTAATGATTAAAACTCACTAGCAGCTGCTGTAATTTCCACCCCTGACGTATACTCGGGTCAATCTGTTTTCTTAGTCTTAGAGGTCCAAATTAGGTACTGTACCTCAATTTATATTTGGGACGACTTATAGTTGAGTATATACGGTATGTGCTTTCGGGTGGGAATTGAGTTACAACGACCCGAAATAGGGCATTCACGGTTTGTGAGATATTTAAGGAGTGGATCTATCAGTTCCACACCTACTGTGAGTTTCCATGGCTGACTAAGGATTCAAACCGATGCCTCCAGTCCTATTCTATACTCTGTCCAACACACCACATTGGTATCTCTTGGGCTACTTCTCCATTCATCTAATTAATAGGTCAAAGATTTAGAAATCAGGGTTTCTCAACCTTGGGCTTCCAGGTGTTCTTGGACTTCAATTCTCAGATTCCAAGTCCGTGCACTTGCTTCTGGGAATTGAAGTCCCATGAACAGCTGGGTGCCCAAGGTTGAGTAACCATGATTTAGATTATTTAGGTTATTAAATATGCACCTTTTCAGCAATAATTTTGGTCATGTAGAAGGCATGATCCGAGTGCACGGAGCACTGTTACCTTTCCTCCCAAAGTGATACCTGTTTATCTTACTTGCAATTTCTTGATTTCGAACTGCTAGGTTGGCAGTACCTGGAACAGACAACAGGAGCTCGCTCTGTCATGCAACACACAGGTCACTAGCTGCTGACCTACTGAACTTCCAGTCATCAAGTTCAGTGTCCTAACCACTAAGCCACAGCAGTCCCTCAATTCATCTCAATACTCCCCCCCCCCCAAATTTCCCCTGCCCTAAAAACTTCTCTCTACTCACTTTTTGGACAAGTGATGGGGGATTTTACCATATCTCCTGCACTTCTCTGCTAGGTTGGCAGGACCTGGAACAGACAGGAACTCTGTCATGCAACACTCGCGTCTCTAACTGCTGACCTACCGACCTTCCAGTCGTCAAGTTCCATATCTTCACCACTAAGCCACCTCAGTCCCCTAAGACAGTTGTAAAATTATGTGAATTCAACATACTTCTTTTTCTTACTGCTTGGCTGATAATGTCCTTTTCTGCACGTTTCCTTTGGCAGATGCACATGGAAACCCAGGCTGAGACCTCTTATTTAGCTGACAAGCCTTTCTCTTTGACCGACCTGCTCCCAAGCCCAACAGATATTAACCTTCCCTCTCCGGAGCCCCGGTGGAGGAGGGACACCTGGTCGCGCAAGGAGACCGTCGCCTTCATTGACATCTGGAAAGTAGAAGATATCCAAATGGCCTTAGGACAACAATACTGCAACATGCTCTTTGCACGGATCGCGGACCGGTTGCGGGAGAGGGGCTTTGAGCAGAGTAGTGCCGGACCCGGGCCAAAGACCTCAAGCAGGGCTACAAGGAGATCAAGTGTGGGAACCTCCATTCGGGGCAGGCCCCCAAAACAGCCGCTTATTTTAAGCTTCTGGAGCAGTTCCTGTGACCCCGCAAGGGCATCATCTGTGGGAAGGTGTGCAGGGCTGGCGTCATGGAGCGTCTGGACAAGAGGTGCAAAAGGCTTCCCCTCAACTCTATGGCGTCCACCCAGATTGCACAGGAAGTCATTTTATCCATGTCGGAGGCCACCGAGAACAGAGCACTCAAGCTGCAGAATATCACACCGTTGAGACAGATTGACCTGCCTGGAGAAATTCCGAAAAGCCCTCCCGAAGAGGTTCAGGAAATCCCAGACAACCGAAGGCATCCAAACAAAGGCTACTCCAAGGGTGAAGATGTAAAGATGGTGGGAAAAGAGGACTCACCACAAATAACTAATGTTTTCTTGCTCTCTGAGGACGTTCCAGTTAAACCTCAGGCAGCAGGTGAGAAGAACAGCCACCCCTTAGTTCAGGCATTCACAGCCTATGGCCCATAGGCCAGACCCAGACCCTGACTCCAATTCATCTGGGGCCCGATTCCCTTACTGCTCCCGGAGGCGGAAGTAAAATGTATCCTGCATATGTGCAGAGCGCCGCTAAATGCATTCTGCGCATGCGCAGGGCACATTTTACTTCCACTTCTGGGTGGGAGGAACCACATAACCAGCCCCGATTAAGCTGTCCAGGAGGTGTGGTCAGGCCCTCGACCTGAAAATGTTGAGAAACGCTGCCTTGTTATTAATTTGTATTATTATCGTCAGATCATCACCCTCAGCTGGTGAGAAAATACGAAATATGTGAAATGCCCAACAACATTACTCTTTCTGGGGGTCACGCCCATCTTCTCCAGGTGATCCTAGCGCGGGAAAGGTTCCCGCGGCTGCCGGTGATTGGGGAATGTGAACCATGTGAGCTGAACGCTCGCAGCTGCCCTCCATGGGCAGCTTACTCGCGTTCCTTAAACAGCTGGGTTACATTGTAATCATTGTCAGGTTACATTCATACATTCTTAAAGTAATACTGTTACATACACAACACTCCTCCCCCTAGGATGGGACAAAGTCCCTCAACCATTGTGGCTTCCCGCACGTGCGCTTGGGGCGTGCGGCTGCTTGGTTTAGCTCAGGGGAACTAGGGGCTCCGAATTCCGCAGAGTCTCATCCTGCAATGGAAAGGGGGGACTTATTAGTCGTTTGGCGGGGACTCTGCGACAACCTTGCATTGGGAGAAGGGAACGGAACATACAGCTGAAATGTGAACCCCTGCCTGTTGCCCATGGCGCCCGGGGACCCCCCCCCAGCACGAACCTCGGAACTGACGAGGAAACCCTTGTTGTCTCGCCCCGGTCCCTTGCACCTGCAACCGGCATACTTGCGCCACCCCCTGCTGCTTGACCCGGAGTTCTAGGGGATGGGGAGGGCGAACTTCCCCCTGCTGCCCGGCTCGGGGGGCTTGGTGATATGGTATACTCTAAAGCAAAAGGGCTGGGGGGACTGGAGGTACCAGGGGCTGAACTGAAACCCCTCTTCTCGCTCGGATGGGTGGGGGACCACTCCGCGACACCCCCCTGGTACGGTAACATAAAATCAAACTCATTCCACTCTTTGAAAGTATCCTCCTCCTCCTCGGCTGAGAATCCAGGTATGCATTTGTACCCGAGGACGCCCCCGTGTCTCCCCCTTGGGTTACGTGGGTGGGGGAGGACCCTAACGCTGATTCCCTTTCACTAGTGACTCGCCTTCTGAGTTGATCAGCATGCCTTCTCCAGAGTAGCCCTGTGCTAGTCTCGGCCCTATAGGATACTGGCCCCGTTTGTTCAATGATCCTCCCTGGGACCCACGTTGGTCCCGAGGCCGCATAGTTTCTGCAGTGAACTGGGTCCCCTACCGAAAAGCTTTTGGAACTCTCTACCACTATATTTCTCCCTTCATCCTCCACCCTGGTTGGATCTAACCAATCAAAGAGGGTTACCAGCCGCCTCCTCATGAGGAGTTTGGCCGGCGAAAGTCCTGAAGCTAGGGGAGTTGCCCTATAACAGATGAGGAACTAACACAGTTGGAGGTTCAACTCACCGGGACCCATGCGCTGCAGAGCGTCTTTCGTAGTGCGCACTTGGCGCTCTACCTGACCATTTGTGGCGGGGTGAAACGGGGCAGCGGTGATGTGCCGGATGGCATTCCTCTCGATAAACGCCTTGAATTCCGCAGAAGTGAAAGTACTGGCGTTATCGCTAACAAGGATGTCCGGCAGGCCGAAACAACTGAACACCCTGCACAAGTGTTTAATGGTTGCGGCAGATGAGGTGCTAGTCATGGGGATTACTTCCAGCCACTTGGAATAGGAGTCGACTATCAGCAGAAACATGGATCCGCGGAAGGGGCCAGCGAAGTCGACGTGTATTCGGGACCATGGCCCACGGGCCATGTCCCATTCCCTATGGGGTAGCCGGAACTCCTCGGGCTGACAGCTCTGGCAGCTCTTACACGTGCCCACTAAGTGTTCTATATCCGCGTCTATTTGGGGCCACCAGAAGTAGCTCCTGGCCAGTGCCTTGGAGCGCACTATTCCCGGGTGGCTGGTATGCAGTAACCTCAGCACCTTCGCCCGCAACCTCTGGGATGACTACCCGCTGGCCCCAAAGCAGGCAGCCCCTTTCTAGGGAAAGCTCTACCCTGCGCCTGAAAAATGACTTGAGATGCTCCTCGGGGGGGAGTTGTGGGCCACCCTTTCCTTACCCAGGAACTTGACTTGGGACAGAATTTTGTCGGCCGCTGTGGCTTTGGCGAGGTCTGCCGGGACTATGGGGGGTGAGTCGAGAGACTCGATCAGCAGGACTTGATGATCCTGCTCTACCTCGCATGTGGAATCTCCTAAACTAGGGAGAGGAGACCGGAACAGCGCGTCCGCATGGGAGATCTCCTTCCCTGGGCGATAGACCAGCTCATACTGGTAGGCGTTAAGAAAAATCGCCCAACATAGCATTCTGGGGGACAGAATTTGTGGGGTGGGCTTGCCTGTAGTAAAGATCCCCAGAAGGGGCTTGTGATCAGTCACAACCGTAAACTCGCGGCCGTATAGGAAATCGTGGAACTTCTTTGTTCCCGCGATTATCTGTTTGCGCGTAGTTGCGCTCTGCCTTTGAAAGGGACCTGGAATAGTATGCGACCGGGGCTTCCCGCCCATTCTCCAACACGTGGCACAGCACTGCCCCCACCCCCACTGGGGATGCATCACAGACTAAAACCACTGGTCTCCTCGGGTCAAAATGGGTCAGGACAGCATCCGAGGATAAGAGCGCTTTGAGCTCCTTGAAAGCTTTCTCCTGCCTATCTCCCCACTGCCAAACCGCCTCTTTCTTTAGTAGCGCATGCAGTGGCTCCACAACGGATGCCTTCCTTGGTAAGAAGGAATGGTAAAAATTTAGGAGCCCTAGGAATGACTGCAGCTCCGGTTTCGCGGTGGGGCGAAGGGCGTTTTGCACAGCCACAACCTTGGACTCTGAAGGCTTGATGCCCGGGGTTATCTTGAACCTGAGAAACTCAACCTCCCTCGCAAAAAATACACATTTGTCCCTTCTCAGTCTAAGGCCCGCTTTCTCGAATACCGAAAGGACCCTGTCTAGCCTCCTCGCTAGTTCTGATTCGCTCCCCGCTGTTATCAAGACGTCGTCAAAATATGGGAGCACACCTGGAAGCCCCTTTAAAAGGCGTTCCACAAGGGACTGAAAGATCCCAGGGGCCGAATTTACGCCGAACTGTAGGCACGTTATCTTAAATGCCCCTTTGTGCGTAACGATGGTTTGCGCAGCGGCAGCAGCTGGGGTTACTGTGAGCTGCTGATACGCCTGCGCCAGGTCTAGCTTGGCGAAACACCTCCCCCCATGCAACGTGGCCAGTAAATGGCTAACCACTGGCACCGGATATGCATTTGGCCGAATGGCCTTGTTAATTATACATTTGTAGTCAGCGCAAATCCTGACCTCCCCGTTTGATTTTAAGGCTGTAACAATTGGAGTCTCCCACTCTGCTGAATCAACTGGAACCAAAATCCCCTGCCCCACCAATTTGTCCAGTTCCGCCTCAATCTTGTCCTTGAGGGTGAAGGGCACTCTTCATGGCTTGAGACGTATGGGCCGGATTTCTGGGTCCAACTCAAAGAAACTGGGGGGCCCTTGTAAGTCCCGAGCCCCTTCTTGAAAACGTCCGGGTGTGCATCGCACACGTCCCGCATTGGGTCAGTCTCTATGGCGTTAATGCCGGACAGTTCAATTCCCAGGGGAGCAAACCACTGGGTTCCCAAAAGGCAACATCTTCCCCCCTTGAGAACCACTAAGGGTAGTTTCTCTGTGTAATTTTTGAATTTCACCATGAAGTTCCCCACCCCCAACACTGGGATCCCATAGCCCTGCACGTCCCGTAAGTGTGACTTCATGGCCCGCAGCCTGGGCCGCGCATTTAGGGGAATGCGCATGAACTCCTTCTGGGACAGGATGGAGTAGGACGACCCCGAGTCTATTTCCATCCTCATTGGAACCCCTTGTAACAGTACCTCTACAAAGAAGCGCTGGTGCTCCAGGCCCACGCGGTTCACGCCTTCTGCGCCATCGTTGGCTGAGACCTTTCCGATGCCGGCCGCCTTTCGCTGGTGTGCTTGAGGGTGTCTCGATGCGCCCTTGTCCTCGGTTTGCCCGCGCCTGCAGACTCTGGCAATGTGGCCCTTCCGGCCGCAGTTGTGGCACTCGGCCTTCCGGAATGGGCATCTCGTCCGGTCGTGAGATGCCCCACAGCCATCACAATGGTGGCCTCTTCGCTCGCTGGTCTGGCGCCTCTCCCCGCGTTTCTTCACCTTCTGTACGTCGTTGTCCTCGCTGGAGCAGGAGTCCGCCGTCGTGGACGACTCCTCGGAGGTTGCTGGGGTGCCTGCAGGCGACCGGGGTGCCCTCCAGGCCGTTTTTGCCGACGTCCGCCGGGCCGCTTGCACGGGTGACTTGGCCCTCTCAGGTGCGGCCCCTCGGGACTTGAACACTCTGACCCCGCTCCTGGCCGCCTCGGCTACTTGGGCCTCCCGCAATACCTCATTGAACGTGAGGCGATGGTCACGGGTCATCAACTTCCTCTGGACCTCCTCGTCCCTCAGGCCACACAGCATGCGGTCTCGGAGGGCCGTGTCCAGGTCCTCCCATTGGCAATTGACCGCCGCGAGCCTGAGGGCCGCCGCGTAGGCGGACACGGACTCCCCCGGGCGCTGGTCCCGCCTGTGGAATGCGACCCGGGCCGGGAAGATTGAAACAGGAGGCTGGAAGTGCTCCCTCAGTAGCGCCAGGATGCGGTCGATGGGCACCACGTCTACCTTCCGGGGAGCCACCATGTTCATCAGGATACGCAGCGTGGCCGGCCCCACCTGGGCGAGGAAGTGCGAGCGCATCTTCCCATCGTCGTCGATGCCTGCAGCATCCATCGCGTGCCAAAACTGGCACTCGTACAGCTCCCATTGTTCTGGATCGCTGATATCAAACTGGTGAGGTTTGACCTTGGGACACGCCATGGATCCCACCTTCGTCGCCAATTTAGTGTCTTGCACGGAAGACAAAGAAGGAGCCGCAGTGGGGGCTAAAACACAGGTTTATTTCATGATGGTCAGGATGAACATGTTGTAATGGCTCATTTTATACTGCAGTAATACATTTGAATATTGATGCACGGTAGCTCATTGGCTGCTACCTGCGTGGCGTCATTCTGTGTCACGCCCATCTTCTCCAGGTGATCCTAGCGCGGGAAAGGTTCCCGCGGCTGCCGGTGATTGGGAATGTGAACCATGTGAGCTGAACGCTCCCAGCTGCCCTCTATGGGCAGCTTACTCGCGTTCCTTAAACAGCTGGGTTACATTGTAATTATTGTCAGGTTACATTCATACATTCTTAAAGTAATACTGTTACATACACAACAGTTAGTTAGTTAGTTAATTAGTTAGTTAGTTAGTTAGTTAGTTTATTAGATTTATACCCCACCCTACTCAACGCAGGCCGACTCAGGGAGCTCTCGCTGGAGCTCAACTAGGCTGTGTCAGCTGAGAGCCAAGATCCCTGTTTATCCTCTTTTAAAAAATAAATAAAAGTGGATTTCTCAAAAAGCATTGGAAGTTTTTTTATTTTGTTTTGGTCATCAAGCACTGTCTAGACTAGAGGATCTTCAATTGCCTGGGATCTCCCCACAAAATTATTATTATTATTATTATTATTATTATTATTATTATTATTATTATTATTATTATTATTATTATTATTATTATTATTATTATTATTATTATTATTATTATTATTATTATTATTATTATTATTATTATTATTATTATTATTATTATTATTATTATTATTATTATTATTATTATTATTATTATTATTAGCCCAGATCTATGCCTACTGCATTAATGATGCTATCCAGCCACCTCATCCTCTGCTGCCCCCTTCTCCATTTGCTTTCAATCTTTCCCAGCATCAAGGCATCAAGTGAGTCCTCTCTTTTCATTTGGTGGCCAAAGGACATGAGCTTCATCTTCAGTATTTGTCCTTCCAAGGAGCAGTCAGGGTTGATTTCCTTTAGGATTTGACTGATTTGAGCTCTTTGCAGTCCAGGGGACACTCAAAAGTCTCCTCCAGCACTTTGTTCCCGCGATTATCTGTTTGCGCGTAGTTGCGCTCTGCCTTTGAAAGGGACCTGGAATAGTATGCGACCGGGGCTTCCCGCCCATTCTCCAACACGTGGCACAGCACTGCCCCCACCCCCACTGGGGATGCATCACAGACTAAAACCACTGGTCTCCTCGGGTCAAAATGGGTCAGGACAGCATCCGAGGATAAGAGCGCTTTGAGCTCCTTGAAAGCTTTCTCCTGCCTATCTCCCCACTGCCAAACCGCCTCTTTCTTTAGTAGCGCATGCAGTGGCTCCACAACGGATGCCTTCCTTGGTAAGAAGGAATGGTAAAAATTTAGGAGCCCTAGGAATGACTGCAGCTCCGGTTTCGCGGTGGGGCGAAGGGCGTTTTGCACAGCCACAACCTTGGACTCTGAAGGCTTGATGCCCGGGGTTATCTTGAACCTGAGAAACTCAACCTCCCTCGCAAAAAATACACATTTGTCCCTTCTCAGTCTAAGTCCCGCTTTCTCGAATACCGAAAGGACCCTGTCTAGCCTCCTCGCTAGTTCTGATTCGCTCCCCGCTGTTATCAAGACGTCGTCAAAATATGGGAGCACACCTGGAAGCCCCTTTAAAAGGCGTTCCACAAGGGACTGAAAGATCCCAGGGGCCGAATTTACGCCGAACTGTAGGCACGTTATCTTAAATGCCCCTTTGTGCGTAACGATGGTTTGCGCAGCGGCAGCAGCTGGGGTTACTGTGAGCTGCTGATACGCCTGCGCCAGGTCTAGCTTGGCGAAACACCTCCCCCCATGCAACGTGGCCAGTAAATGGCTAACCACTGGCACCGGATATGCATTTGGCCGAATGGCCTTGTTAATTATACATTTGTAGTCAGCGCAAATCCTGACCTCCCCGTTTGATTTTAAGGCTGTAACAATTGGAGTCTCCCACTCTGCTGAATCAACTGGAACCAAAATCCCCTGCCCCACCAATTTGTCCAGTTCCGCCTCAATCTTGTCCTTGAGGGTGAAGGGCACTCTTCATGGCTTGAGACGTATGGGCCGGATTTCTGGGTCCAACTCAAAGAAACTGGGGGGCCCTTGTAAGTCCCGAGCCCCTTCTTGAAAACGTCCGGGTGTGCATCGCACACGTCCCGCATTGGGTCAGTCTCTATGGCGTTAATGCCGGACAGTTCAATTCCCAGGGGAGCAAACCACTGGGTTCCCAAAAGGCAACATCTTCCCCCCTTGAGAACCACTAAGAGTAGTTTCTCTGTGTAATTTTTGAATTTCACCATGAAGTTCCCCACCCCCAACACTGGGATCCCATAGCCCTGCACGTCCCGTAAGTGTGACTTCATGGCCCGCAGCCTGGGCCGCGCATTTAGGGGAATGCGCATGAACTCCTTCTGGGACAGGATGGAGTAGGACGACCCCGAGTCTATTTCCATCCTCATTGGAACCCCTTGTAACAGTACCTCTACAAAGAAGCGCTGGTGCTCCAGGCCCACGCGGTTCACGCCTTCTGCGCCATCGTTGGCTGAGACCTTTCCGATGCCGGCCGCCTTTCGCTGGTGTGCTTGAGGGTGTCTCGATGCGCCCTTGTCCTCGGTTTGCCCGCGCCTGCAGACTCTGGCAATGTGGCCCTTCCGGCCGCAGTTGTGGCACTCGGCCTTCCGGAATGGGCATCTCGTCCGGTCGTGAGATGCCCCACAGCCATCACAATGGTGGCCTCTTCGCTCGCTGGTCTGGCGCCTCTCCCCGCGTTTCTTCACCTTCTGTACGTCGTTGTCCTCGCTGGAGCAGGAGTCCGCCGTCGTGGACGACTCCTCGGAGGTTGCTGGGGTGCCTGCAGGCGACCGGGGTGCCCTCCAGGCCGTTTTTGCCGACGTCCGCCGGGCCGCTTGCACGGGTGACTTGGCCCTCTCAGGTGCGGCCCCTCGGGACTTGAACACTCTGACCCCGCTCCTGGCCGCCTCGGCTACTTGGGCCTCCCGCAATACCTCATTGAACGTGAGGCGATGGTCACGGGTCATCAACTTCCTCTGGACCTCCTCGTCCCTCAGGCCACACAGCATGCGGTCTCGGAGGGCCGTGTCCAGGTCCTCCCATTGGCAATTGACCGCCGCGAGCCTGAGGGCCGCCGCGTAGGCGGACACGGACTCCCCCGGGCGCTGGTCCCGCCTGTGGAATGCGACCCGGGCCGGGAAGATTGAAACAGGAGGCTGGAAGTGCTCCCTCAGTAGCGCCAGGATGCGGTCGATGGGCACCACGTCTACCTTCCGGGGAGCCACCATGTTCATCAGGATACGCAGCGTGGCCGGCCCCACCTGGGCGAGGAAGTGCGAGCGCATCTTCCCATCGTCGTCGATGCCTGCAGCATCCATCGCGTGCCAAAACTGGCACTCGTACAGCTCCCATTGTTCTGGATCGCTGATATCAAACTGGTGAGGTTTGACCTTGGGACACGCCATGGATCCCACCTTCGTCGCCAATTTAGTGTCTTGCACGGAAGACAAAGAAGGAGCCGCAGTGGGGGCTAAAACACAGGTTTATTTCATGATGGTCAGGATGAACATGTTGTAATGGCTCATTTTATACTGCAGTAATACATTTGAATATTGATGCACGGTAGCTCATTGGCTGCTACCTGCGTGGCGTCATTCTGTGTCACGCCCATCTTCTCCAGGTGATCCTAGCGCGGGAAAGGTTCCCGCGGCTGCCGGTGATTGGGAATGTGAACCATGTGAGCTGAACGCTCCCAGCTGCCCTCTATGGGCAGCTTACTCGCGTTCCTTAAACAGCTGGGTTACATTGTAATTATTGTCAGGTTACATTCATACATTCTTAAAGTAATACTGTTACATACACAACAGTTAGTTAGTTAGTTAATTAGTTAGTTAGTTAGTTAGTTTATTAGATTTATACCCCACCCTACTCAACGCAGGCCGACTCAGGGAGCTCTCGCTGGAGCTCAACTAGGCTGTGTCAGCTGAGAGCCAAGATCCCTGTTTATCCTCTTTTAAAAAATAAATAAAAGTGGATTTCTCAAAAAGCATTGGAAGTTTTTTTATTTTGTTTTGGTCATCAAGCACTGTCTAGACTAGAGGATCTTCAATTGCCTGGGATCTCCCCACAAAATTATTATTATTATTATTATTATTATTATTATTATTATTATTATTATTATTATTATTATTATTATTATTATTATTATTATTATTATTATTATTATTATTATTATTATTATTATTATTATTATTATTATTATTATTATTAGCCCAGATCTATGCCTACTGCATTAATGATGCTATCCAGCCACCTCATCCTCTGCTGCCCCCTTCTCCATTTGCTTTCAATCTTTCCCAGCATCAAGGCATCAAGTGAGTCCTCTCTTTTCATTTGGTGGCCAAAGGACATGAGCTTCATCTTCAGTATTTGTCCTTCCAAGGAGCAGTCAGGGTTGATTTCCTTTAGGATTTGACTGATTTGAGCTCTTTGCAGTCCAGGGGACACTCAAAAGTCTCCTCCAGCACTTTGTTCCCGCGATTATCTGTTTGCGCGTAGTTGCGCTCTGCCTTTGAAAGGGACCTGGAATAGTATGCGACCGGGGCTTCCCGCCCATTCTCCAACACGTGGCACAGCACTGCCCCCACCCCCACTGGGGATGCATCACAGACTAAAACCACTGGTCTCCTCGGGTCAAAATGGGTCAGGACAGCATCCGAGGATAAGAGCGCTTTGAGCTCCTTGAAAGCTTTCTCCTGCCTATCTCCCCACTGCCAAACCGCCTCTTTCTTTAGTAGCGCATGCAGTGGCTCCACAACGGATGCCTTCCTTGGTAAGAAGGAATGGTAAAAATTTAGGAGCCCTAGGAATGACTGCAGCTCCGGTTTCGTGGTGGGGCGAAGGGCGTTTTGCACAGCCACAACCTTGGACTCTGAAGGCTTGATGCCCGGGGTTATCTTGAACCTGAGAAACTCAACCTCCCTCGCAAAAAATACACATTTGTCCCTTCTCAGTCTAAGTCCCGCTTTCTCGAATACCGAAAGGACCCTGTCTAGCCTCCTCGCTAGTTCTGATTCGCTCCCCGCTGTTATCAAGACGTCGTCAAAATATGGGAGCACACCTGGAAGCCCCTTTAAAAGGCGTTCCACAAGGGACTGAAAGATCCCAGGGGCCGAATTTACGCCGAACTGTAGGCACGTTATCTTAAATGCCCCTTTGTGCGTAACGATGGTTTGCGCAGCGGCAGCAGCTGGGGTTACTGTGAGCTGCTGATACGCCTGCGCCAGGTCTAGCTTGGCGAAACACCTCCCCCCATGCAACGTGGCCAGTAAATGGCTAACCACTGGCACCGGATATGCATTTGGCCGAATGGCCTTGTTAATTATACATTTGTAGTCAGCGCAAATCCTGACCTCCCCGTTTGATTTTAAGGCTGTAACAATTGGAGTCTCCCACTCTGCTGAATCAACTGGAACCAAAATCCCCTGCCCCACCAATTTGTCCAGTTCCGCCTCAATCTTGTCCTTGAGGGTGAAGGGCACTCTTCATGGCTTGAGACGTATGGGCCGGATTTCTGGGTCCAACTCAAAGAAACTGGGGGGCCCTTGTAAGTCCCGAGCCCCTTCTTGAAAACGTCCGGGTGTGCATCGCACACGTCCCGCATTGGGTCAGTCTCTATGGCGTTAATGCCGGACAGTTCAATTCCCAGGGGAGCAAACCACTGGGTTCCCAAAAGGCAACATCTTCCCCCCTTGAGAACCACTAAGGGTAGTTTCTCTGTGTAATTTTTGAATTTCACCATGAAGTTCCCCACCCCCAACACTGGGATTCCATAGCCCTGCACGTCCCGTAAGTGTGACTTCATGGCCCGCAGCCTGGGCCGCGCATTTAGGGGAATGCGCATGAACTCCTTCTGGGACAGGATGGAGTAGGACGACCCCGAGTCTATTTCCATCCTCATTGGAACCCCTTGTAACAGTACCTCTACAAAGAAGCGCTGGTGCTCCAGGCCCACGCGGTTCACGCCTTCTGCGCCATCGTTGGCTGAGACCTTTCCGATGCCGGCCGCCTTTCGCTGGTGTGCTTGAGGGTGTCTCGATGCGCCCTTGTCCTCGGTTTGCCCGCGCCTGCAGACTCTGGCAATGTGGCCCTTCCGGCCGCAGTTGTGGCACTCGGCCTTCCGGAATGGGCATCTCGTCCGGTCGTGAGATGCCCCACAGCCATCACAATGGTGGCCTCTTCGCTCGCTGGTCTGGCGCCTCTCCCCGCGTTTCTTCACCTTCTGTACGTCGTTGTCCTCGCTGGAGCAGGAGTCCGCCGTCGTGGACGACTCCTCGGAGGTTGCTGGGGTGCCTGCAGGCGACCGGGGTGCCCTCCAGGCCGTTTTTGCCGACGTCCGCCGGGCCGCTTGCACGGGTGACTTGGCCCTCTCAGGTGCGGCCCCTCGGGACTTGAACACTCTGACCCCGCTCCTGGCCGCCTCGGCTACTTGGGCCTCCCGCAATACCTCATTGAACGTGAGGCGATGGTCACGGGTCATCAACTTCCTCTGGACCTCCTCGTCCCTCAGGCCACACAGCATGCGGTCTCGGAGGGCCGTGTCCAGGTCCTCCCATTGGCAATTGACCGCCGCGAGCCTGAGGGCCGCCGCGTAGGCGGACACGGACTCCCCCGGGCGCTGGTCCCGCCTGTGGAATGCGACCCGGGCCGGGAAGATTGAAACAGGAGGCTGGAAGTGCTCCCTCAGTAGCGCCAGGATGCGGTCGATGGGCACCACGTCTACCTTCCGGGGAGCCACCATGTTCATCAGGATACGCAGCGTGGCCGGCCCCACCTGGGCGAGGAAGTGCGAGCGCATCTTCCCATCGTCGTCGATGCCTGCAGCATCCATCGCGTGCCAAAACTGGCACTCGTACAGCTCCCATTGTTCTGGATCGCTGATATCAAACTGGTGAGGTTTGACCTTGGGACACGCCATGGATCCCACCTTCGTCGCCAATTTAGTGTCTTGCACGGAAGACAAAGAAGGAGCCGCAGTGGGGGCTAAAACACAGGTTTATTTCATGATGGTCAGGATGAACATGTTGTAATGGCTCATTTTATACTGCAGTAATACATTTGAATATTGATGCACGGTAGCTCATTGGCTGCTACCTGCGTGGCGTCATTCTGTGTCACGCCCATCTTCTCCAGGTGATCCTAGCGCGGGAAAGGTTCCCGCGGCTGCCGGTGATTGGGAATGTGAACCATGTGAGCTGAACGCTCCCAGCTGCCCTCTATGGGCAGCTTACTCGCGTTCCTTAAACAGCTGGGTTACATTGTAATTATTGTCAGGTTACATTCATACATTCTTAAAGTAATACTGTTACATACACAACAGTTAGTTAGTTAGTTAATTAGTTAGTTAGTTAGTTAGTTAGTTTATTAGATTTATACCCCACCCTACTCAACGCAGGCCGACTCAGGGAGCTCTCGCTGGAGCTCAACTAGGCTGTGTCAGCTGAGAGCCAAGATCCCTGTTTATCCTCTTTTAAAAAATAAATAAAAGTGGATTTCTCAAAAAGCATTGGAAGTTTTTTTTATTTTGTTTTGGTCATCAAGCACTGTCTAGACTAGAGGATCTTCAATTGCCTGGGATCTCCCCACAAAATTATTATTATTATTATTATTATTATTATTATTATTATTATTATTATTATTATTATTATTATTATTATTATTATTATTATTATTATTATTATTATTATTATTATTATTATTATTATTATTATTATTATTAGCCCAGATCTATGCCTACTGCATTAATGATGCTATCCAGCCACCTCATCCTCTGCTGCCCCCTTCTCCATTTGCTTTCAATCTTTCCCAGCATCAAGGCATCAAGTGAGTCCTCTCTTTTCATTTGGTGGCCAAAGGACATGAGCTTCATCTTCAGTATTTGTCCTTCCAAGGAGCAGTCAGGGTTGATTTCCTTTAGGATTTGACTGATTTGAGCTCTTTGCAGTCCAGGGGACACTCAAAAGTCTCCTCCAGCACCACAGTTCAAAGGCGCCTATTCTCCTGTGCTCAGCCTTCCTTAGGGTCCAGCTCTCACAGCCATACATGGCTACTGGGAAGACCATTGCTTTACCTATGCAGACTTTTGTTGGCAGGGTGATGTCCTTACTTTTTATTATGCTGCCTCGGTTTCTCATAGCTTACCTCCCAAGAAGTAAGTGTCTTTTATTCCATGGCTGCAGTCACCATCTGCAGTGATCTTAGATCCCAAGAAGGTAAAGTCTCACTGCTAACATTTCTTCCCCTTCTATTAGCCATGGAGTGATGGGACCGGATGCTATGATTTTGCTTTTTTAAAAAAAATGTTGCATTTCAAGCCAGCTTTCATACGCTTCTCTTTCACCCTCATCAAGAGGCTCTTTAGGTCTTCTTCACTTGGGGTGGAAGGAGGCTAAATTTGTAAGAAGCAGACAAAATAAAAATAAAAAACCCAATGCACACAATTGCAATGATGCAGGGACCAGAATTTATTTAGGGAGGAAGAAGATAAAAGGCCCACAATCACTTCCCATGTTCTTTTCAGGGTTTTTATTTGTTGGCTATATATACAAAAAGAGATACGGTACAAAGAAAGCAATGCAAGGAGAATGTGGCTTGAAACCTCAACACACAACAGAATGTTTTTTATGTACTTGTATGCACCTTCAATGTGGAATCTCATATGGTTCCCTCTTTTGTTCACGTGACAACTGTTTAATGTAAACTTTGTCACTGGCCTAAAGAAGACCCAAGCAAGCTTTGAGATTTAAACTTGGCTGGGCCTAGTTCTAAATCAGGTAATTTCCTGCCTATCCTACTTGGTTTTTTTTGGATCTCTCCCAACTTCATCAACCACACCAAGACCTTTTTACAAGGAACCAGAAATGATGTCACAATGTCAAAAGGGAGAGACTGACAGCGACAATGGCAAGGATTGTTGACATCATCGCCAGGGCTCAGCCAATCCGAAGGGCTGACCAGGCTCTGGTCCTTTGTGACATCCCAGGAGCCCCAACCCCTGGCCAGTGGATAAAAGGGGCTGGCAGGGCAGGGCAGGAGACTAGAGACCAGTGGGCAGCCCAGCAGAAGGAAGAAAGGAGAGAGGCTGCGAGGGACCCCCACGAGCGGATCAAGGCAAGTTTACTTGCTAAGTGGGTAGCGAGTCCGCAAACCAGATGCTGCTAAGGCTGGTGGCTTGAAGCTAGTTAATGCTGGAGGACGGACCAGGTGGATGCTGTATGAGTGGGCGATGAGTGTGTGGATGAGTGTGTGAGTGACTGTGGGCATGAGTGTGCGTGAGTGTGAGAGTGAATGCCTGACTTGCTGTTCCGCGGGGACGCGGTTGGGGGAGTGAATGTGACCCAAGCACCTCGGGGGCTGGCGGAAGCTGGTCTCAGAAGCGGAGTGAATGAAAGTGGAAGCCCGGGATGATGTTGCCGTGCAGAGACCGGTGGATGGCCCGGGTCATGGTCGGCTGACGGCAGTGGACGAGCACGCTCGCTTATTTTGGTTTCCTCCATTTGTGTCTTGCAGGAGAGAGCGAAAGCTTCCTTTGTGACGTGGGGAACCGCAACGCAACCCTCTCGCTGGAGCTCAACTAGGCTGTGTCGACTGAAAGCCAAGATCCCTGTTTATCCTCTTTTCAAAATTAAATAAAAGTGTATTTTTCAAAAAGAGAAATGGAAGTTTTTTTTTTGATCATCAAGGACTGTCTCTAGAGGATCTTCAATTGCCTGGGATCTCCCGGATAGAGTACTATGGGTTGGTTCTCTGTGAGGTCATAGGGGGGCCTTGTGAGGTCACAGGAGACAGAAGCTTCTGTCACAATTGCCTGTAGCCGTAGGTTCCTTCAAATGGGGCCACTTGTGTTGCCTTATGCTCTGCTTTGCCCCACAAAGCCTAGGATTGACCTTGAACCCTCCCCAGAGTAAATCCAAACTGGGAAAAGGGCAGAGGGTTGGGAGAAACTATCTTTACATTTGATCTGGAAAAATCTCCAGCAATAATTCCTTCAACCCAGAATAATTTCTGACACAAAATTATTATTTGGATGGACAGCCCTTGAGGATCCTCCCATTACCTGTAGCCTCAGAGGAAAAATATGGGGTGGTTCTCTGTGAGGTCATAAGGTGGGCCCTTGTGATGTCACAAAAGGCAGGAAACACTGTCACAATGACAAGTAGCTGTGGGGTTAAGATGAAGCCATTTGTATTGCCTTACATTCTGCTGTACCCTCTAAATACCTCTAGATTTGATGAGAAAATGTATTGGGGGAACCTTCTGAGCCATCAAATTAATTTTTGTTCATTCCAAGTACCTGGTTTTTCAGGGGATATTCAAAGCTCAGTGGAAACTATCCAGATATCATTTAGATGAAGTAAAAACAATAAAACAAACTGATTTATGCAGTAATTTTTCTGAATTATCTCATTTGAACTCCAAGCAGAAACTACACTGTCTCACTTTACAGAGTATGATTGCTGCTTAATGAGTAATAGTAATGGGTACAATATTTGGAAGATGGTGTTAAGGTTGCTGATGGTCCGATTATAAAATGTCTTTCAATATTAGATTACTTTTGAAACAATGGAATATTAGGTTTATAAATTGATATTACTATTTGTTGTTCAGTCGCACAGTCGATTCCGACCCTTTGCGACCCCATGGACCATTTTCCTCCAGGCGCCTCTGTCCTCTACCATCCCCCTCAGCCCTCCCAGCTCTGTGCCCATTGTGTCTATAATACCATCTAGCCATCTCATCCTTGGCCTCCCCCTTCTTCTTTTGCCCTCCACCTTTCCCAACATCTGTAGCGATATCTGGTCGCTAGGGCGGCGTTAGAGCCCGGAGGAGACTGATCAATGACAACACGAGGCAAAAGGAGCGAGATCAGATCAGTACTTTATTGGAAAAAGGCAACATCATTTATAGGGGAAAAAGCGCAACGGTGGCAAGCTGTCACCTGACAGGAAAATTACCTCACCCACGTACACGGGTTAATGGGGAACTCCTCAAAGGGACGTTAATTAACTGGGGCAAACATGGGTTTAGGGACCTCATTGTCTTGGGGATTAGGCAGGGACAAACATGGCTTATTTGCGCCAGGGATTTCCCGAGCCGGGAGATGAGCTATGCACTTAATGTTTGACAGGAGTCAGCTATCTGCTTACTTGGCCGAGTCGCAGGTCAGGTCACGGTAACTGGGTGAATCAAACCCTATATTTTATTCACCCCCCTTAATTTGGCGGCCGCAGAGCCCACGGGCTGGGAGCGTCTCTCACCGCGGTGGCCTCTGGCGGGCCGTTCCATGCCCTGCGGGGCATGGGGAAACCGCATCTCCCCTTTATTTTCTATTTAAGGACCTGACTGGCGACCTTGCGCAAGAGCGGCATCAGCTGTTGAGCGGGTATGACGTCACGGAGTTTCTCTCTGGGGCGGCACTTGGAGATCAGCGAGGGAATGCACTGAGCAAGACAACAAAGCGTAATGCCTAGTATGGCTATCCCCACCACTACCTTAAGCACCGTTTGCAGCCACCCCCAGGGGATCCATGACCACATCCAATTCCACAGGGAACTCCACCAAGCCCCCCATGTGGAACCCTCAGTAATACCCTGGACTATGGTGTGGAGGTTCGTGATCTGGCTTTGGATCTTACGGGAGTTGTCAGTAAGATTGAAGCAGCACATTCCATGAAAGGATTCGCAACCCAGGTGGTGCAGCAAGAGGAGGTAGTCGATAGCCGCTCGATTGTCAAGAACGGCATGGCGAAGTTCTGCCTGTTCCTGATTGAGGAGCGCTATCGCTGTGGAGGTATGGTTAATGGCCTTGGCCAAACCGCAAGCCAAGCGGCCAATCCTCCGTGCATTGCCGACGGCCAAGCCTGGCACGCCGACAAGGCTGACTGCTAGTGATACATACTCAGCGGGACTCAGTACTCTGAAGCTGCTGTCACAAGAGCTGTCTAACTGGGTTGTGCGTGTGTGCCGTATGAGTGGGGAGACATTTGAAACATTGGAAACATGTGGAACATTAGAAACATTTGTGCTTGGGGCAATCATGTCCTTAGTAGGAAGTAACAGTGTCAAACGACTGATACAACACATTGAGTCCGACAGATTCGCAGGAATATAGTTCCATGTGAACTGGTTGCAGGTGAAAAACCACCCTGAAGGTAGGGTGACATGAGCGTACAGCGAAGTGAGTGTCTCTGGTTTATTACAAGTCCAGTTGCCGCTGCCGGGGTCAAGGCAGCGGCGCCGAGTCTGACCGCCTGAGGTGCAGCCGGTCATTCGGGTGCAAGCAGCGTCCGGGCTGATCGCCACTCGAGGGGTATGAAGAGTGGTGGCGTCAGCCGGCAAGGTTGACACAAGTCGCAATCCCCCCCAGCGTGCGTATGCTGAGAAGGTGGTAGGAGTGTGTGGGCCAAAGAACGCCTTCAACAACCAGTCGCCATCCTTGGTGCGCGCGTCCAGAGTGTGGCACACGGGGATGAGACAGGTGCTGAGGATAGATGCAGAACCAATGTCCTGCTGTAGGCAAAAATCGGACTGGTTGACGAGACCCGCCAACCTTTCCCACAAGTTGTACCGCATTCGTGCGGAAATATCTTCGCCAGGCGGCAAACCGTCGGCCTGGATCGGAGTAGCCTGAACGCCTCCCCCCAAAAGCAGGGAAAGGGCCAGGATGATGGTGATCGCCGCTGTGTTGGCGTGAATCTGGGCAAAAACTGCAGCTGTGAGGTTCTCCGGTGTCGGCTCTTTCTCCTCGCGCTGAACGGCGTCCTGGGCGTCACTGCAAAGAGCCTTGACCATCCCCCAGGTGATCTTGGGCATCGGCGGCCGTTTCCTCCGGCGGGTCCTCTCGGTCAGGGTGAGGTCCTCCATCTCCGGGATCGGACTCGGGCCGGCCTGGTTCCACGCCATGCGGTTCCAAGTAGGGCTTGACACACCGGGCTGGAATCCAAACGACACCTGTAGGAGACATAACTGCAGCATACCCTCTTCCCCAGGTTATGAGCGGCACCGGGCCCCTCCAAGGAGGGTCTGGTGGCACTCGGTACCGGACCATAGGTCGCGGGAGAGCTTCCGAACGGCGGAAATGCTTCTCCTGCGGCGTGCAATCCGAAAAAACATTAAGGTGATTGTAAGTGAACAATACCTTGTTGAGGCACATCTGTGCTTCTCCCTGTGACTTGGGGAGGGCTGGTGGCTCCCCCCTTTCTGTTTGTTTGTCAATATAGGACTTTAGTGTCCGATTGACCCGCTCTACAATCGCTTGCCCTTGCGGATTGTAGGGAATTCCAAATGTGTGCTTGATGTCCCAAGTAGCCATGAAGGCGGCCAACTGCCTGGAACTGTAGGCCGGCGCGTTGTCCGTCTTCACGTGCCGCGGCTTGCCCATCGCCACAATGCAGGAAAGGAGGTGCTGCTCCACGTGGGTGGCAGCCTCCCCTTTCTGCGCCGTTGCCCAAACGAACTGAGAAAAGGTGTCAATGCAGACGTGCATGTATTGCCATCTGCCAAACTGCGGCACATGCGTGACGTCCATCTGCCATACCTGATTAGCCTCTGTCCCTCGTGGGTTGACCCCCCACGAGGGCCCCCCCTGCGCTCCTGCGCAATGCTGGCAAGAGCGGACTATACCCTGGGCCTGAGAGAGTGGCAGATTGAACTGTCTGGCGAGTGCCTTGGCATTTTGGTGAAAAAAGGCATGGCTCTGGATTGGAGTAGTGAAAACTCCCAAAACTGAACGTTGCTGAATTTCCCTTGCGGCCGCGTCCGCTCTGCTATTGCCCGCGGAAATCGGACCCGGTAGGTCTTGGTGACTTCGGATGTGGGCAATATAGAGCGGCTCTGTGCGGTTCCGCAAGTGAAATTGAGCAGTGAGAAACAGGCTAAGCAAGTTCTTGTCTATCGCGGGAGTGATGTAAGCTCCCGGTAGACTGTGAAGCAAATTCCTTACATACAGACTGTCAGTAATGATATTTAAACGTTCCTTGGCGAAGGTGCGCAAGGCAAGGTTCACGGCTGCCAACTCTGCCCGCTGCGCGGACTTCTGTGGAAGAGTTAGCAGCGTGCGCCAAGCCTCGCCCTCCTGCCAAGTCAGGACACCATATGTGCGTCCCCCATCGGTAAAAACTGTCTTGGCCCCCTGAAGCGGGACCAGCGAGAGCAATTCGAACAAACTGACTGTTCCTGTCTGAAGTGAGACAAGCCTAGGGTCTTTGGGCAAATGGTATGCCAAGCTTCCAGTGAATCCTTCCAAAGCTATCGGAAGCGAGTCACCTAGCTGCATCAACTGATGGATTTGTTCCTTGGTGAACGGGACTATGATCTTAGCTAAATCGTGCCCCGAAACGTCCCTTGCTCTCAGCCTGCCGCGGTAGATCACCGCGGAGACCAGTTCTTGGGGCGGAACAATGTTCCGAGAAGAGGTGTTAGGCAAGTATACCCACTCCACAATTCTCGCTCCCTTCTCTGAGTCTACTCCTAGCGCCCCAGTGAACATGGATCCTGACCGTACGATGTACAAATTCAGGATCGGGGCATATGGCCCCTGGGCGATCCTATCCACCCACCTCTGGCTGAGAGCTTGGTTCACCTTCTCGAGCGCCAAGCGCGCGTCTCGAGAGATTTTTATCCGGTCTGCCGGCTGCTTACCTAAGGTTAGCAGCGAGAAGAGCGGTTTTAGAAGATCCGTATCTAAACAAAAATACGGTCTGGCCCAATTGATGTTCCCCAAAACTTGCTGCAACTCTACAAGGGTGACTGAGTCTTGTAAATTTATCTGAGGCAGGACTGGTGCTGCAAAGGAGCGGAGAAGCCGATGGCCCAAGTATGAAAAGGGCTCGGTTCTCTGCACTTTCTCAGGGGCAATAAGTAAGCCTTTGTCCCCCAGGCTGGCCTGGAGGTCAGAAAACATTTCGCTGCCGAGCTGCGGCAACGCTACTAAGATGTCGTCCATGAAGTGACACACAATAGCTTTAGGGTAAAGGCTTCGGAACTTTGCCAGTGCGCCGTGAACATAAATTTGACACAGGGTGGGCGAATTGAGCATGCCCTGTGGCAAAAATTTCCACGCGTAACGCTGCGTGGGCTCACCGTGGTTCACGACCGGCACTGTAAAGGCGAACCTTTCCCGGTCCCTGGGGTCTAGGGGGATTGTATAAAAGCAATCCTTGAGATCTACAACTAGGGTCTCCCACCCCTCGGGAATCATATTCGGATTTGGGATGCCGCATTGAAGCGGACCCATCGGCTGAATGCATTTATTGATCTCCCTGAGATCGTGGAGGAGTCGCCACTTCCCCGACTTCTTCTTAATCACAAAAATTGGCGAGTTCCAGGGGCTTGTGGACTGTTCTATGTGTCCTGCGTCTAGCTGTTCCTTAACTAGCTGCTTGAGGGCAACTAATTTCTCTCCCACTACCGGCCATTGTTCTACCCATACCGGAGTGTCGGTGAGCCATTTAAGTGGCAACGCCATTACCCGAAGGTAAGCGTAGCACCGTACTGCTGGAGAATGTCTCGCCCCCAAAGGTTGATGTGCACGTCAAGAATGTGCGGCCGAATTACCGCTGTGCCGTCAGCCTTTGGGATTGTGACTTCTACCCACTCTCGGCTCCTGAACGCTTCCTGGACGCCTCCTACCCCCCACACATCGGAGACCGGCTCAATGGCCCACTCTCTTGGCCACTGGCTCCTGCTTATCACTGACACATCCGCTCCGGTATCGAGTAACCCTGAGAACACCCTTTTGTTCAAAAATACCTCGATAACGGGGCGCTGCTTCCACTCAATGTTGGTCTCCACTGTCGCTAAGACCTGGTATCCTTGCACTGCCTCACTCGCGCTCGAGCGGTCTGCTGAACCGGGCTCTGAGCTGTCCCTGAGCCTTCCCTGGCTGCCTGCTGGCGAGTGACAAGGAACCATGATCAGTTGCGCTAACGTGTCTCCCTTGTGGATTGTTTGGGGCAGGTGCGCCCAAAGCTGGACCTGGAGAATGCCTGAAAAATTCGAGTCAATGACTCCTGGAATTATGAAAATTCCGCGTGCTCCAGCTACACTACGGGGCAAAACTAAACCTATAAAGCCTCTGGGCAGGGGTCCCATGTACTGGGTGTCGACTAGATAGACTGTGCCTGGCAGGTCGCATGTAACGTCCGCCTGGCAAGTCAATTCTAGCCCCGTGCTGCCCTTGGGGCTGGCCTGTGCCCTCGCAGTGCCTGGGATGTGCCTAGAATCTAGTCTAGGTCTGGGGAGTTCTGGATCTGGGTGAAGGAAGCCTCTGTTTGGACTGGGGCCAGAGACGTGCCCGGATTCCGGTTTCCCGAACTCGGACAAAACCTGGCCCAATGGTAGCCTTTCTTGCACTTCGGGCAGGGGGTGTTCGGAGCCTTGGGACGGCCGGACTTTTGTCCGCCTCCCTTGGATCGGCACTCCCTAGCGAAGTGACCGACCTTGCCACAAGTGTGACATGCCCCCTTGTTCTTGCCATTCGGTCTTCTTCCCCCCTGCACCGCTGCCGCTAGCAGACCCATCTTGTAGGAGTCTGTGCCAACGTCGGAGCATGCTCGAATCATGTCCGTTAAGGTTATGTCCGGGCGATTGCCCAGGGACTGCAAGATTTTACGGCAGTCCAAGTTGGCGTTGTCTTTGGCTAGCTTAATCATGAGCTCTTCCTGGGCTTGCTCATTGTCAATCTGCCTGCTAATTGCTTCTTCCAGGCGGTTGATGAAGTCCATGTAGGGCTCTTGGGTTCCCTGCTTAATAGCGGTGTAGTTTTTGGCCGTTTTGCCAGACGCTGGGACCTTGAAGTATGCCCTATAGGCAGCCTCGGCTGACATCTCTAGGGTGGCGAGAGGCAAGTTGATTTGAGCGTTGATGGACTCAAAGGCACCTGAACCATACAGCTGGTCAGGGATTACCGTGCCTCCCATCCTGGCAGCCCGAGCTTGCGCCTCTAGGCGGAACTCGCTGTCCCAAATCATGTACTGGCTGGGGGTAAGCATCATCCTCATGACGGCTTTCCAATCATGAGGAATCCACATGGTGGTTTCGCACACTTGCTGGAGCGTGCCCCTCGTAAAACGACTTTGGAGCCCTGTCTCTGAGATCGCTTTCCGTAAAGCCATGAGAAGCTTGTACGGGACTGGGGAGTGTACTATCTACTGTGCGCCCGTGAGCGCGTCCATCTCCAAGCGGATGGGACAAATCTGTCTGAGTTCAGCTAGCTGTTCAACTGACAATTCCCCCTTCTTAAGTTCTATCTCAGCTGTGCGCTGAAGGGCACTCTTCACGACTAGGGAACCTGGGGCTGTCAGAGAAGCGCCAGCGCCTCTCATTCCTTGCGTTCCCTCGGTGACGTCTGCAGCTGTCACCGCGGGAAGGCTCCCTGCGCTACTCTGCTGATACTTGAATGTCGGATAGAGTGCGGTGGGCGCAGTCGGCTCGACTGGCGTGCCTGATGGCTTCTCTAACGGGGGTTCTTCCGCTTCTACCCGGACTGGCTCGATCTGCTCTAAGAGTCTCCTACATTTCCGCCATGTGCGGACTATCCCTCCTGGAGCTTTCGGGGTTTGCTGAATGCAGTCTCCTATCTGATCCCAGAGCTTCAGGGTTAGCGTACCTACTTCTGGGTAAAGTAGGCAGTGTTCCCTGAGGTACGCCAAAAGTCTCGCTAGCTCCCTGCTGTGAAATCGGAACTTAAAAACCCTGGCCAGGATTATGAACTCTTGCTCCCGAGTTCTTTGGCTAGCGGACGGACTTGGTCTATGAGAACAAGTCCCCATATTACCTGCGATGGTCCTCCGAAGTTTCCTCCTCGGGACGAAGATCGACGCGTCTTTGCAGGCAACAGGTTCGGGCGACGGGTGTCTGGGGTAGACCTCGGAGCGTGGACCTTCTGCCACGGGCCCTTCTATCGGCCTCTGCGATGTCAGGGGCTCACAGCCTGCCCTGAGCGGAACGCGTTTCCCTCTATGGCAAACCTCTCGAAAGCGGGGAGGAAGCGGTAGGAATGTCTCTCTGGAATGCCTCGCGGCGGGCCGCTCTCTGTCCGGCTGGCTGCCGACCAGAGCGCCGCGCTATCCTCCGGGCTGGCGGGTCGCGGTTCAAGCGCAGAACCGGACCGCGTGGACGCTACTCACGAGTAGACCTCTCCGGGGTCTCCTACTCACGAGTAAATCACGTCGGGGTCACCAGCTGTAGCGATATCTGGCCGCTAGGGCGGCGTTAGAGCCCGGAGGAGACTGATCAATGACAACACGAGGCAAAAGGAGCGAGATCAGATCAGTACTTTATTGGAAAAAGGCAACATCATTTATAGGGGAAAAAGCGCAACGGTGGCAAGCTGTCACCTGACAGGAAAATTACCTCACCCACGTACACGGGTTAATGGGGAACTCCTCAAAGGGACGTTAATTAACTGGGGCAAACATGGGTTTAGGGACCTCATTGTCTTGGGGATTAGGCAGGGACAAACATGGCTTATTTGCGCCAGGGATTTCCCGAGCCGGGAGATGAGCTATGCACTTAATGTTTGACAGGAGTCAGCTATCTGCTTACTTGGCCGAGTCGCAGGTCAGGTCACGGTAACTGGGTGAATCAAACCCTATATTTTATTCACCCCCCTTAATTTGGCGGCCGCAGAGCCCACGGGCTGGGAGCGTCTCTCACCGCGGTGGCCTCTGGCGGGCCGTTCCATGCCCTGCGGGGCATGGGGAAACCGCACAACATCAATGCCTTCTCAAGTGAATCCTGCCTTCTCATTTGATGTCCAAAGTATTTTAGCTTCATCTTTACTATTTGACCTTCCAATGAGCAGTCAGGGTTGATTTCTTCTAAGATTGACCTATTTGTTCTCCTTGCTGTCCAGGGGACTCTCAAAACCCTCCTCCAACACCACATTTCAAAGGCATCTATTCTTCTGCGTTCAGCCTTCCTAATTGTCCAGCTCTCACATCCATACATTACTACTGGGAAAACCATTGCTTTGACTATTCTAATTTTTGTTTGCAAAAATGTCTCTGCTTTTCACTATGTTCCCCAGGTTTCTCATCGCTTGTCTCCCAAGAATCAGTCGCCTTTTTATTTCATGGCTGCAATCCCCATCTGCAGTGATCTTTGATCCTAAGAAAGTAAAATCTGTCACTGCTTCTACTTCTTCCCCGTCTATTTTCCAGGAACTGATTGGGCCTGTTGCCATTATCTTGGTTTTCTTGATATTGAGTCTCAAGCCAGCTTTTGCACTCTCCTCCTTCAGCCCAATCAAGAGATTCTTTAGGTCTTCCTCACTTTCTGCCATTAGGGTGGTATCGTCTGCATATCTCAGATTGTTGATGTTTCTCCCAGCGATTTTAATCCCATATTGTGATTCCTCCATCCCTGCACTGCGCATTATGTGCTCTGTGTATAGGTTGAATAAGCATGGTGACAAAATGCAGCCTTGTCTTACTCCTTTTCCTATTCCAAACCACTCTGTCATTCCGTGTTCTGTCCTAACTGTTGCTTCTTGGTTCATGTACAGATTTCTCAGGAGGCATATGAGGTGCTCTGGAATTCCCATCTCTTTAATTACTTGCCACATCTTGTTGTGGTCCACACAGTCAAATGCCTTAGTGTAGTCAATAAAACAAAAGTAAACTTGTTTCTGGTATTCCTTTGTTTTCTCCATGATCCAGCGTATGTTGGCGATGTGGTCTCTAGTCCCCCTGCCTCTTCTGAAACCAGCCTGCACCTCTGGTAATTCTCTCTCCACATGCTGCTGAAGTCTGTCCTCTATTATCTTGAGCATCACCTTGCTGGCATGTGGGATGAGCGCAATTGTTCGATAATTTGAACATTCTTTGGCATTGCCCTTTTTTGGGATTGGGACGTATACTGATCTTTTCCAATCCTGTGGCCACTGTTTTGTTTTCCAAATCTGCTGGCATATTGAATGCAGTAATTTGACGCCATCATCTTTTAGCGCTTTGAAAAATTCAACTGGGATACTTTAGTGTCTTTTCCGGGAGACATAGAAGGAGTCGCAGTAAGGACTAACACAGGTTTATTGGTTGCTGATCAGAACGAACATGTGGTAATGGCGGAGATAACTCACATATACAGTGGTACAATACATTTGAATCTTGCTGCACGGTAGCTCATTGGCTGCTACCGGCGTGACGTCGTCCGGGTCACACCCATCTTCGGTGGTGGATCGGTAGTAGTTTGTTGTTGCGGGGAGTTCCCGAGGCTGCAGGTGATTTGAGGAATGAGAACCATGTGAGTTGAACACTCGCAGCTGCCCTCTATGGGCAGCTTGCTCGCGTTCCTTTAACAGCTGGGTTACATTGTGATTGTGGCCAGGTTACATTCATACATTTCTTAAAGCGACATTGTACATACATATAAAGCAACATTGTACATACACAACATCCCTCCCCCCTAGGATGGGACGAAGTCCCTCAACCATTGTGGCTTGCCGCACGTGCGCCTGGGGCAAGCGGCCGCTTGACTTAACACAGGGGAGCCTGGCTCTGCGGAGTCCTGTCCTGCAACGGAAAGGGGGGACTCGTTAGTGGCTCGGTGTGGGCTCTGCGATCCCCTTGTATTGGGGGACGGGAATGGAATGAACAGTTGGGAAGTGAACTCCTGCCTACCGTTTGAGGAGCTCAGGGTCCCCCCCAGTACGAATCTCGGGACCGACGAAGAGACCCTCGTGCCCTCGCCCCCCCCCCCCCCCGCTGCCGGCTCGGGAGTTCTAGGGACTGTGGCGGGCGGACTCTCCCCCGTTGCCTGCCTTGGGGATGTGGGTCTCCGGGGAGCTGGAGCTATGGTATATTCTAACACAAAAGGACTGGGGGGACTGGAGGTACCAGGGGCTGAACTGAAACCCCTCTTCTCGCTAGGACGGGTGGGGGACCACTCCGCTACACCCCCCTGGTACGGCAACTCATAATCATAATCATAATCAAACTGATCCCTCTCTTTCAAAGTATCCTCCTCTGTGGTTGGGAACCCAGGATACGCATTTGTATCTGCGGGTTCCGCCGTGTCTCCCCCTTGGGTAATGCGGGTGGGGGAGGACCCTAACGCTGATTCCCCCTCACCGGTGACTCGCCTTCTGAGTTGGTCGGCGTGCCTTCTCCAGAGTAGACCCGAGCTGGTCTCGACCCTGTAGGATACAGGCCCCGTTTGTTCAATGATTGTCCCTGGAACCCACGCTGGCCCCGAAGCCGCGTAGTTCCTGCAGTGAACCGGGTCCCCTAACGAGAAACTTTTGGAGCTTTCTCCCCCTATGTTTATATTTCTCCCTTCATCCTCCACCCTGGACGGATCCATCCGGTCAAAGAGCGTTACCGGACGCCTCCTCATGAGGAGTTCGGCTGGGGAAAATCCTGAAGCTAGAGGGGTTGTCCTATAGCAAATGAGGAACTGACACAGGTGGAGGTTTAACTCACCGGGACCCATGCGCCGCAGTGCGTCTTTCGTAGTGCGCACTTGGCGCTCTACCTGACCGTTTGTGGCGGGGTGAAAAGGGGCAGCGGTAAGGTGCCTGATGGCGTTTCGCTCAATGAACGTCTTGAACTCTGCAGACGTGAAGGTACTAGCGTTGTTGCTAACAAGGACGTCTGGCAGGCTGAAACAGGCAAAAAGCTTGCGCAACTGTTTGATGGTTGCCGCAGAGGAGGTGCTGTTCATGGGGATTACCTCCAACCACTCGGAGTAGGAGTCGACTACCAGCAGAAACATGGACCCGCGGAAGGGGCCAGCAAAGTCAACATGAATCCGGGACCATGGCCCACGGGCCGTATCCCATTCCCTATGGGGCAACCGGGACTCCTCGGGCCGAGAGCTCTGGCAGCTCTCACACGTGCCCACTAAACGCTCTATGTCCCCATCTATCTGGGGCCACCAAAAGAAACTCCTGGCCAGAGCCTTGGAGCGCACGATCCCGGGGTGACTGGTGTGCAGTAGTCTCAGCACCTTGGCCCTTAGCTTCTCTGGGATAACTACCCGCTGGCCCCAGAGTAAGCAGCCCCTTTCCAGCGAAAGCTCTACGCTGCGCCTAAAAAATGACCTGAACTTTTCATCGGGGGGAGTAGTGGGCCAGCCTTTCCTAACCCAGGAACTAACTTGGGCCAGCATCTTGTCGGCCGCCGTGGCCTTGGCGAGGTCGGCCGGAACAATGGGGGGTGAATCGAGGGACTCGATCAGCAGGACTTGGTGGTCCTGCTCTACCTCGCAAGCGGGGTCCCCTAGACTAGGGAGGGGAGACCGGGACAGTGCGTCCGCATGGGAGATCTCCTTCCCTGGGCGATAGACCAGCTCATACTGGTAGGCGTTGAGGAAAATGGCCCATCGCAACATTCTGGGGGATAGGATTTGTGGGGTGGGTTTACCGGTAGTGAAGATCCCCAGAAGTGGCTTGTGATCAGTCACTACCGTAAACTTGCGGCCATATAGGAAATCGTGGAACTTCTTCATTCCTGCGATTATGGCCAGGGCCTCCCTATCTGTTTGCGCGTAATTGCGCTCGGCTTTCGAGAGGGACCTTGAGTAGTACGCCACCGGGGCTTCCCTCCCGCTCTCCAACACGTGGCACAGGACCGCCCCCACCCCCACTGGGGACGCATCACAGACTAAGACCACTGGCTTTTTGGGGTCGAAATGGGTGAGGACAGCGTCCGAGGACAGGAGTGACTTGAGCTCCTTGAACACTCTCTCCTGCCTGTCCCCCCACCGCCAAACCGCGTCCTTTTTAAGCAGCGCGTGCAGTGGCTCCGCGACCGATGCCTTCCGAGGCAGGAAGGTATGATAGAAATTTAGGAGCCCTAGGAATGACTGTAGCTCCGGTTTCGCGGTGGGGCGAGGGGCATTTTTTACGGCCGCAACCTTTGACTCAGAGGGTTTGATCCGATCCGGGGTTACCTTAAAGCCTAGAAACTCGACCTCCCTCGCAAAGAATACGCATTTGTCCCTCCTCAGTCGAAGACCTGCCCTCTCGAACACTGCAAGGACCCCATCTAGCCTCTTTGCTAACTCTAATTCGCTCCCCGCCATTATCAACACGTCGTCGAAGTATGGGAGGACGCCTGGAAGCCTCTTTAAAAGGCGTTCCACGAGGGACTGGAAAATTCCGGGGGCCGAATTCACGCCAAACTGAAGGCGCGTTACCTTAAACGCCCCCTTGTGCGTCACTATCGTTTGCGCGGCGGCAGCAGCCGGGGTTACAGAGAGCTGTTGGTATGCCTGGGCCAGGTCTAACTTTGCAAAGCACTTCCCCCCATGTAACGTGGCCAGCAAGTGGCTGACCACGGGCACCGGATATGCATTTGGCCGAATGGCCTTGTTGATGGTACATTTATAGTCCGCACAAATCCTGACCTCCCCGTTTGACTTAAGGGCTGTAACAATCGGCGTTTCCCACTCCGCCGAGTCAACTGGAACCAAAATCCCCTGCCCCACCAATTTGTCCAGTTCCGCCTCGATCTTGTCCTTGAGTGCGAAGGGCACTCTCCTTGGTTTGAGGCGGATGGGCCGGATTTCTGGGTCCAGCTCGAAGGAAACCGGGGGCCCCTTGTATTTCCCGAGCCCCTTCTTAAAAACGTCCGGGTGCGCGTTGCACACGTCCCGCATTGGGTCAGTCTCGATGGCGTTAATGCCGGACAGTTCGATTCCCAGGGGAGCAAACCACTGCGTTCCCAAAAGGCACACCTTCCCCCCTTGAGGACCACTAAGGGCAGTTTCTCGGAGTAGTTCTTGAACTTCACCTTGAAGTTCCCCACCCCCAACACCGGGATCCCATTCCCCTGCACGTCCCGTAGGTGTGACCTCATGGCCCGGAGTTTGGGCCGCTTATCTGGGGGAATACGCATAAACTCCTTTTGGGACAGGATGGAATAAGATGACCCCGAGTCTATCTCCATCCTCACTGGGACCCCTTGCAACAGTACCTCTACGAAAAACCGCCGGTGCTCCAGGCCCACGCGGTTCACGCCTTCCTCACTGTAGCTGGCTGCGACCTTCCTGGTGTCGGCCGCCTTCCGTTGGTGCGTCTGGGGATGGCTGGAACTCCCCTTGTCCTCGACTCGCCCGCGCCTGCATACTCGGGCGATGTGCCCCTTTCGGCCGCAGTTGTGACACTCGGCCTTTCGAAACGGGCACCTCGTGCGGTCGTGAGACGCTCCACAACCGTCGCAACGGCGGTCCTGCCATTCTCGGGTCTGCCGCTTCTCACCACGCTTCTTGATCCTCTGGACGTCGTCGTCCTCGCTGGAGTAGGGGTCCGCTGTCATGGACGACTCCTCGGACGACGGTGTGCCGGCGGGCGGCTTGGGGGCCCGCCAGGCCACCTTCGCTGGTGTCCGCCGGGCCGCCTGTACTGGTGACTTGGCCCTCTCGGACGCGGCCCCTCGGGACTTGAACAGTCTGACCCCGCTCCTGGCCTCCTCGGCTGCTTGGGCCTCCCGCAGTACCTCGTTGAACGTGAGGCATTGGTCGCGGGTCATCAGCCTCCTCTGCAGCTCCTCGTCCCTCAAACCACACAACATGCGGTCACGGAGGGCCTGGTCCAGGTCATCCCACTGGCAGTGGACCACCGCAAACCTGAGGGCCGCCGCGTAGGCGGACACGGACTCGCCCGGTCGCTGGTCTCGCCTGTGGAACGCGACCCGGGCTGGGAAGATCGAGACGGGCGGCTGGAAATGCTCGCCCAGCCTCTCCAGGATACGGTCGATGGGCACCTCGTCTACCTTCCGGGGGGCCACCAGGGTCATCAGGATTCGCAGCGTGGCCGGCCCCACTTGGGCCAGGAAGTGGGAGCGCATCTTCGCGGCGGCGGCAACGCCCGCGGCTTCCATCACGTGCCGAAACTGACACTCGTAGAGCTCCCATTGTTCGGGCTCGCTCACATCGAACTGGTACGCCTTGACCTTGGGATTCGCCATCGATCCCACCTTCGTCGCCAATTTAGTGTCTTTCCCGGGAGACATAGAAGGAGTCGCAGTAAGGACTAACACAGGTTTATTGGTTGATGATCAGAACGAACATGTGGTAATGGCGGAGATACCTCACATTATATACAGTGGTACAATACATTTGAATCTTGCTGCACGGTAGCTCATTGGCTGCTACCGGCGTGACGTCGTCCGGGTCACGCCCATCTTCGGTGGTGGATCGGTAGTAGTTTGTTGTTGCGGGGAGTTCCCGCGGCTGCAGGTGATTTGAGGAATGAGAACCATGTGAGTTGAACACTCGCAGCTGCCCTCTATGGGCAGCTTGCTCGCGTTCCTTTAACAGCTGGGTTACATTTCTTAAAGCGACATTGTACATACATATAAAGCAACATTGTACATACACAACAGATACCATCATCTCCACTAGCTTTGTTGTTTGCAGTGCTCTTTAGGGCCTTTATGACTTCGCTCTCCAGGATGTCTGGCTCAAGTTCAATTTCTTCATCATTGTGATTATCAGGAGTGTTGAGGTCCTTTTTGTAAAGTTCCTCTGTGTACTCTTTCCATCTTTTCTTAATTTCTTCTGCATCAGCTAGCTCCTTTCCGTCTTTGTCCCTTATCATGGTCATTTTTGCTTTAAATGTTCCCTTGATTTCCCCAATTTTTTTGAAAAGATCTCTGGTTCTGCCTCTTTTGTTTTCCTCCATTTCTCTGCACTGTTCTTTTAGGTAGTTTTCCTTATCTCTCCTTGCTTTTCTTTGAAATTCTGTGTTCAAATGGTTGTAGTTTTTCCTTTCTCCTTTGACTTTTGCGTTCCTTCCTTCCTCTGCTATTTTAAGAGCCTCATCAGACAACCACTTTGCTTTCTTACGCTTCTTTTCTTTTGGTATGGTTTTCTTTGCTGCTTCCTGCATGATGTCCCTCATCTCCGTCCATAATTCTTCCGGTACTCTGTCTACCGAGTCTAAGCCATTAAATCTGTTCATCACCTCCACCGTGTATTCTTTAGGGATGCTGTCTAGGTGATATCTTTCTGGTCTCCGTGTTTTCCCTATTTTCTTTAGTCTAAGCCTGAATTTTGCGATCAGTAGGTTGTGATCTGAGCCACAGTCTGCTCCAGGTCTTGTTTTTGCTAACTGTATGGAGGTTCTCCATCTTTGGCTGCAGAGTATGTAGTCAATCTGGTTTCGGTGTTGGCCATCTGGTGATGTCCATGTGTAAAGTCGCCTCTTGTGTTGCTGGAAGAGAGTGTTTGCTATGACCAGTGCGTTCTCTTGGCAGAACTCTATCAATCTTTGCCCTGCTTCATTTTGTGTTCCAAGACCAAATTTGCCTGTTATTCCTTCCACTTTTTGATTTCCTACTTTGGCATTCCAGTCTCCTAATATAATTTGGACATCATTTCTTGGTGTCTGTTCTATGAGGTGTTGTAAGTCCTCATAGAACTGGTCCATTGTGGCTTCATCTGCACCAGTGGTTGGTGCGTATATTTGGATCACAGTGACATTGAAAGGTTTGCCTTGAAATCTGACTGACATCATTCTGTCATTTTTGAGATTGTATCCCATTACTGCTTTTCTCACTCTTTTATTGACAATTATGGCTACTCCATTTCTTCTAAGGTTTTCTTGCCCGCAGTAGTAGATATGATGGTTTCCAGAGCTGAATTCACCCATCCCTGTCCATTTGAGCTCACTGATGCCCAAGATGTCAATGCTTATTCTTTCCATCTCATTTTTTACCACTTCCAGTTTTCCTTGATTCATAGACCTCACATTCCATGTCCCTATGCAGTATTGTTCCCTGCAACACTGTATTTCTCCTCCCCCTTTCGTATCCCTCCCCCTTTTCAGATCTGCTGTGTATATTACTATACACGCATACAAAAAACTCAACTCTTAACTGGTCCTTGGTCACTGAAGCTCAAATACTTCGGCTACCAATTGAGAAGAGGGGACTCACTGGAGAAGGCCCTGATTCTAGGAAGGTTTGAAGGAAAAGGAAAAGAAGGAAAAAGTGGATGAGATAGCTAGACAGCATTTTTAACACAGTGGGCGCAGATCTGAGCGGACTACGGAGGATGGCAGATGACAGAGGAGCCTGGCGTGTGGTGGTCCATGGGTCACAAATGATCGGACTCAACAGTGTGACTGAACAACAAATACATGCACACAGTTTGACCTTCAATATTTATAGGTTATCCTTTTCAGCATGACCTCCTGAGAGGCCCTACAGAAATGATATTTTCATATTGTTTGTTGGGTATCTTAGCAACTAGACATATCTTAGGCACCTTTGGTCAATACTAATCAATTCTTCTGAGTTTCTTGGACACAAAGAAGAGTTCTTCATAAGACTCTATTTTATTTTTATTTTATTTTTATTTTATATTCAAATGTATATGCCACCCAATCAGGTAAACCCGACTCTGGTCGGCTCACAACAAGTTAAAACACAAATAAAACAGTACAACCAATTAAAACCAATTAAAACCCAACATACCAACCCACCTACCCCATTCCTCTTAAAACCCACATAAACCCACATTAAATAATAATAATAATAATAATAATAATAATAATAATAATAATAATAATAATAATAATAATAATAATAATAATAATAATAATAATAATAATAAAAAGAAATGGGGGCTTAATTTATAAGCCAACAGGCAGGGGCCACTCTTCCATCTGGGCCCCACACCTGCCCTGCCAACCAGGTTTTTAGGTCTTTTCTGAAAGGTAGCAGCTCCATCTGCTCCCACAACTCTACAGACAGGAGGTTCCACAAGGCCGGTGTGGACACGGAAAAGGCCCTCCTTCGTGTACCAGAGAGACGAGCCCCTCTGGCAGATGGAACAATCAGGGAGCACCTCCGATCCGCTGTGGTTGGATGGGCGGACGCTCTTGGGACGATGCGGTCTCTAAGGTATCCTGGCCCACTACCATGAAGGGCTTTAAAGGTCAAAACCAGCACCTTGAACGGCACCCAGAGGCAAACTGGTAGCCCGTGCCCCATCACCACCCGGGCTGCCGCATTCTGGACCAACTGCAGCCTCCGAATGGTTGACAAGGGCAGCCCCATGTAGAGCGCATTGCAATAATTTAGCCTGGAGGTGACCAGAGCATGTGTGACCATGAGCAGGAAGTCCCGGTCCAGGAGCGAACGCAACTGACGGATGACGCGAAGCTGTGAAAAAGCCCTCCTGGCCACAGCTGCCACCTGATCTGCTGGTAGCAGCCCCGAATCCAGGAGGACCCCTAATCCAGGAGGACCCCTGTCTCGCCCGGGAGCCCACGCCACCGGATCCCGGGAGTGGAGACAGGTGGGAGAGCCACCGCCCCCCCCCCACAGTTGACTTCGCTCTCTGGGCCGGCCCGCCCAGAGAGCAGAAAAAGGGGAGACGCCGTCGTCGTGGAGAGGGACTCCCTGTCTCACCCGGGAGCCCACACCACCGGATCCCGGGAGTGGAGACAGGTGGGGGAGCCATCGCCCCCCACTCCCACAGCTGACTTCGCTCTCTGGGCCGACCCGCCCAGAGAGCAGAAAAAGGGGAGACGCCGCCATCGTGGAGAGGGACTCCCTGTCTAGCCCGGGAGCCCACGCCACCGGCTCCCAGGAGTGGAGACAGGTGGGAGATGCTGCGGGTTGTCCTGGTTGGCCCCCTGGGATGCTTCACTACCATCTTCTTGTTGTTGGCTAGGATTTGGGGCCAGCCGCGGCGGGCGGCTTGACTTGCCATGGTCTGGGCCTCGGTGGAGGCGAGGAGGCTGGTCAGCTTGGAGCTTCAGGACTTGTGCACGCTTTTGTTCCACCCATCCCCCTTCTGGAAGGACTAAAAGGACTGTGCTGGGTATATTTTTTATATTGTTATTTGACGTTTTGATTTTTTTAAATATTTTGTACTCTTTGATGTGATTAACTGATGTTTAGGATTTTATTGTATTGTACCTTATTTGATGTATTGTTAGAAACTGTATTGTAGTGCACATGAGTGCATATTGTAGTGTATATATATATATATATTTCTGTAATTTTTGCGGACAGGGATTTGTAATTGTACTTTTGGTGATTAATTTTTTGCTGTATTTATTGTATGTTATGTTACTGTATTTCGTATTATTGTCCGCTATGTAAACCGCCCTGAGTCAGGTTCGCCTGAGTGAGCGGTATATAAGCGCGAAAATTAAATTAAATTATTAAAATTAAAATTAAAGTTGCATACCGGGTCTGTCTGGGGCAAAGCAGCCCCATCCAAGACCAAAGTTGGCAGCTCCCTGGATAACGCGGGACCCCCCATCCAAAGCCACTCAGTCTTGGAGGGATTCAATTGTAGCCTGTTGTCCCCCATCCAGACCCCAACCGCTTCCAGACATCTGGATAGGACATTGACTGCATCACTGGGGTCCCCATGGGCCGAGATATATAACTGGGTATCATCAGCATACTGATGATACCTTACCCCATGGGAATGGATAACCTCACCCAACGGCTTCATGTATATCTTAAATAGGAGAGGAGAGAGCACCGAGCCCTGAGGCACCCCATACTGTAGGGGCCTAGCGCTGGACCTCTCACTGTCCAACCACACCGACTGGGTACGACCCTCCAGAAATGAGGAAAACCAGGACAACACAGTGCCCTGGATCCCCAAAACTTTGAGCCGTTCCAGAAGGATACCGTGGTCAACGATATCGAAGGCCGCTGAGAGATCCAGAAGAGCCAGGACGGATGGATGACAACGGTCCTGCTCCCGCAAGAGGTCATCAACCAGTGCGACCAATGCAGTCTCAGTACCATATCCAGGCCTGAAACCCGATTGATAGGGGTCCAGATAATCCGCTTCATCCAGGACCCCCTGCAACTGCCGCATCACCACCTTCTCCAGTACCTTCCCTAAGAAAGGGAGGTTGGAGACCGGCCTATAATTAGCTGGAAGTGCTGGGTCGAGAGATTGTTTCTTCAGGAGAGGGCGCACCAAACCATGTTTTAAAGGTGCAGGAAACACCCCCTCCCGCAATGAAGCATTTATTATAGCCCCAACCCAGCCTCCCGTCACTCCCTTGGAGGCTTTCACCAACCAAGTGGGACAGGGATCCAAAGGGCAGGAGGTGGTGTGAACAGCTGCAAGAAGCCTGTCCACTTCCTCAGGGACAACTGGATCGAACCAATCCCATACAACACTGCCAGACTGAGCTCTGATCCCCTCCGGACCCTCCCTATCCATGCCGGGATTAAACCCCGAGCGAATCCGAGCGATTTTCTCCACAGATAGTCTGCAAAAACTTCAGCCGAACCCTGCCACCCGGGCACCGGCCCCTCCCGGCCAAGGAGGGACCTGGTAACCTGGAACAGAGCGGCTGGGCGATTATCCGTGGAGGCAATGAGGGCGGTGAAGTATTGTTGCTTCATCACCCCCATCGCCACCAGGTAGGTCTTAATAGCAGCCCTAGCCAGTGTCCAGTCGGAATCACTTTGGGTCTTCACCCAGCGGCGCTCTCGGAGTCTCTTTGCCCATTTAAGCTCCCGCAGTTCTTCTGTGAACCACGGGGAAGATCGAACCCCATGGGCTCGGAGAGGCCGTAGTGGTGCGATTTCATCCAAGGCAGCCATAGTCATCCTGTACCACAGGTCAACGAGTGCCTCGGATGAATCGTGTAGCCGATCTAGAGGAAAATCCCCCAGTTCCCTCTGGAATTCGTCAGAATCCATCAGTCGCCGTGGGCGGGCCAATTTAATAGGCCATGCCTCCCTGCGGTGAACCGCCGCCCCCAGGAAGTCCAGAGTCACCAGATAGTGATCTGACCATGGCACAGGTATAGTTTCTAATTTCTGTAGTCTCAGATCACTCTGCCACGCTCCGACAAAAATACTAGGTCCGGTGTGTGACCACTGCCCCTGGTCGGGCCATGAATTACCTGAGTCAGGTCCGTGGCTGCCATGGAGGCCATGAACTCCTGAGCAACCTCTGAACCAGTCCCCAGCAAAGGCAAATTGAAGTCCCCCAGAACCATTAGCCTAGGGAACTCCAACGCCAACGCTGAGATGGCCTTGAGGAGCTCAGGCAGGGAGTCTCTTACCCTGCAAGGAGGCAGGTACAGGAGTAAGACTCCCAACTGACCCTTAGGGCCCAACCACAGGAGCTGGGCCTCACAACCTGGGACTTGTGGAGCAGTGACCCTGGCGACTCCCAAGGACTCCCTGGCTACAATGGCGACACCACCGCCCCTTCCCTCATCCCTTGGCTGGTGCCAGATACCGAAGCCGGCTGGACACATTTCTGACAGAGGTACACCATCCTCTGTTCTCAGCCAGGTGTCGGTAATGCATGCCAGGTCAGCCTGCCCCTCCTGAATAGAGTCTTGAATTAGAGGGGCCTTGTTGCAGTTCAACCTGGCATTCAGCAGCAGCCTAATGGTGGGGTCACCCTGGATCAGCTGCTCAGGACCCAGAGATGTACCCGGGGGACTGGAACGAGAGACAGATACCAACCATCGGTCCCGTGTTCCCTGAGTGCGGCCTGCCCCTTGGTACGCACCATATCGTCCCATGCCCATCACAACCCCAATTTGAGCCCTGAGAACCTCCCCATCCATCTCCGATGGAGTGCTACCCCTCCTACCCAGCTGACAAGGCCATTTCTCCCACCCTCTCTCCCCTCCAAACCCAGAAACCACCCCTACACTCCCCCTACCCTCCTTTGGGCATTTCCAAAAGCCCCTTATCAGAGGTGGGGGGTGCCGGCCATTCCTCCCCAAACCCAAGCCCATTCCTTTCCCACCCCTCTAACCCCTACAATTACTCAAAAAGGGGGGGGGGTAAGGGCCCTCACTGCTGGCACCACCTCCCACTCTCCTCCCTAACCCCACAAGAGGTGAAGGAGGGGGCGGCAATGTGCCAATCCATCAATCCACCAAGGCTTCCCCAGCTGGGACCAATTCCCTCCCACCTGAGCGGCTGGGAGGAAAGGCAGTGTCTGTTCTCCATGGCTGGAGTTGGGCTGCAGTTCTTGAAGCCGTCTGCCTGGTCCAGCGAAGGAGGCCTTTGGGAAAGGGGGTGGTTGGAAGGTCTTTTGCAACCATCTCTCCCTGCCTTGACACAGCTGCCAGCCCTCTCTTCTCCTTCCTGGTCCAGCGAAGGAAGCCTTTGGGAAAGGGGGTGGGTGGATGGTCTTTTGTAACCACCCCTCCCTGCCTTGACGCAGCTGCCGGTCCTCTCTTCTCCTTCCTGGTTCAGCGAAGGAGGCCTTTGGGAAAGGGGCTGGGTGGAAGGTCTTTTGCAGCCACCTCTCCCTGCCTTGACACAGCTGCCAGTCCTCTATATTGATAGAAATAATTTTCATTCTTCTGATTTATTCAAATCTGAATATTGTATAGGTGATCATCATGACGATCATCCATAAAGACTCCTGAGAATATAATGCTGCGACCTTTCATCTGCCTTCTGCATCATAGCATGACCTTCATACCCCTGATCCAGTTCTGTGAGTCACTTTCTGGTCTTGAGCCCTTTTGGCATGCAAAGTCTTCTTCAGCCCCAGGCCAGTATTTATGAAGCTGCTGCCCTCCATCAAGAGGGATTCAAGTGGGATTTAATCCATTTAGGGACCATCACCCTTCCCTGGGGACTTCAGCACTGTTGTGTACGTAACAGTATTACTTTAAGAATGTATGAATGTAACCTGACAATGATTACAATGTAGCTCAGCTGTTAAAGGAACGTGAGCCAGCTGCCCATAGAGGGCAGCTGCGAGCATTCAGCTCACATGGTTCAAATTCCCCCAATCACCGGCAGCCGTGGGAACCTTCCTGCGCAAGGAACACCTGGAGAAGATGGGCATGACTCAGAATGACGTCACGCAGGTAGCAGCCAATGAACTACCGTGCAACCCTTTTCAAATGTATTACTGCAGTATAAAATGAGCTGTACCTCCGCCATTACCACACGTTCATCCTGACCATCATGCAATAAAGCTGTGTTTTAGCCCTCACTGCTAAATCCACAGGCGGGATCAGCGCCCGGGAGAATCCGTATCCGCCTATGCGGCGGCCCTTAGGCTGGCGGCCATCCACTGCCAATGGAAGGACCTGGACATAGCCTTTCGAGACCGCATGCTGTGCGGCCTGAGGGACGAGGAGGTCCAGAGGAAGTTGATGACCCGCGACCATTGCCTCACGTTCAATGAGGTACTGCAAGAGGCCCAAGCTGCCGAGGCGGCGAGGAGTGGGGTCAGAGTTTTTAAGTCCCGAGGGGCCACACCTGAGAGGGCCAAGTCACCCGTGCAAGCGGCCCGGTGGACCTCGGCACAAGCGGCCTGGCGGGGCCCCCGACAGCCCACAGGCACCCCAGCAATCTCCGAGGAGTCATCCACGACTGCGGACTCCTGCTCCAGCAAGGATGATGATGTGCAGAGAGTAAAGAGGCACGGAGAAAAGTGCCGAACCAGCGAGAGAGGAAACCACCACTGCGATGGCTGCGGGGCATCTCACGACCGAACGAGGTGCCCATTCCGGAAGGCCGAGTGCCACAACTGCGGCCGGAAAGGCCACATCGCCAGGGTCTGCAGGCGTGGGCGAACCGAGGACAAGGGTGCATCGAGACACCCTCAAGCACACCAACGCAAGGCAGCCAGCATCGGAATGGTCTCAGCCAATGATGACGCGGCAGCCGTTTCTTCGTAGAGGTACTGTGACAAGGGGTCCCGGTTAGGATGGAAATAGACTCGGGGTTGTCCTACTCCATCCTGTCCCAGAAGGAGTTCCTGCGCATTCCCCCAAATGTGCGCCCCAAGTTGCGGGCCATGAAGTCGTACTTACGGGACGTGCAGGGTTATGGGATCCCGGTGTTGGGTGTGGGGAACTTCACGGTGAAGTTCAAAAGGTTCACAGAAAAACTGCCCTTAGTGGTTCTCAAGGGGGGGAACTGTTGCCTTTTGGGAACCCAGTGGTTTGCTCCCCTGGGAATTGAACTGTCCGGCATAAACGCCATGGAGACTGACCCAATTCGGCATGTGCACGATGCGCACCCGGACGTTTTCAAGAAGGGGCTCGGGACTTACAAGGGGCCCCTGTTTTCTTTTGAGTTAGACCCAGAAATCCGGCCCATACGACTCAAGCCAAGAAGAGTTCCCTTCACCCTCAAGGACAAGATTGAGGCGGAACTGGACAAATTGGTGGGGCAGGGGATTTTAGTTCCAGTTGATTCTGCAGAGTGGGAAACTCCGATTGTTACAGCTTTAAAATCCAATGGGGAGGTCAGGATTTGCGCTGACTACAAATGTACAATTAACAAGGCCATTCGGCCAAATGCATATCCGGTGCCAGTAGTTAGCCACTTACTGGCTACGTTGCATGGGGGGAGGTGTTTTGCCAAGCTAGACCTGGCGCAGGCGTACCAGCAGCTCGCGGTAACCCCAGCTGCTGCCGCTGCGCAAACCATCGTCACGCATAAGGGGGCATTCAAGGTAACGTGCCTACAATTCAGCGTAAATTCGGCCCCCGGGATTTTCCAGTCCCTCGTGGAACGCCTTTTAAAGGGGCTTCCAGGCATGCTCCCATATTTTGACAATGTTTTGATAACGGCGGGGAGCGAATCGGAACTAGCGAGAAGACTAGACAAGGTCCTCTCCATATTCGAAAGAGCGGAGCTGAGGTTGAGAAGGGACAAATGCGTGTTTTTCGCAAGGGAGGTTGAGTTTCTCGGGTTCAAGATAACCCCGGGGGGCATCAAGCCATCCGTGTCCAAGGTTGCGGCTGTGCAAAACGCCCCTCGCCTCACCGCGAAACCGGAGCTGCAGTCATTTCTAGGGCTCCTGAATTTTTACCATTCCTTCTTGCCAAGGAAGGCATCCATTGCAGAAGCACTGCACGGGCTACTTAAGAAAGATGCGGTTTGGCGGTGGGGAGATAGGCAGGAGAAAGCATTCAAAGAGCTCAAGGCGCTCTTATTCTCGGACGCCGTTCTGACCCACTTTGACCCGAGGAAACCAGTAGTTTTGGTCTGTGATGCATCACCAGTGGGGGTGGGGGCGGTGCTGTGCCACGTGTTAGAGAGCGGGTGGGAAGCCCCGGTTGCCTTCTATTCCAGGTCACTTTCAAAGGCAGAGTGCAATTACGCACAAACAGATAGAGAGGCCCTGGCCATAATCGCGGGAACAAAGAATTTCCACGATTTCCTATACGGCCACGAGTTCACGATTGTGACTGATCACAGGCCCCTTTTGGGAATCTTCACTACAGGCAAGCCCACCCCACAAATTCTGTCCCCCAGGAGGCTGCATTGGGCGATTTTCCTCAACGCCTATCAGTATGAGGTGGTACATCGCCCAGGAAAGGAGATCTCTCACGCAGACGCACTGTCCCGATCTCCCCTCCCTAGTTTAGGAGACCCCAAATGCGAGGTAGAGCAAGACCACCAAGTCCTGCTTATCGAGTCTCTCGACTCGCCCCCCATAGTTCCCGCAGACCTCTCCAGAGCCACAGCGGCCGACAAGATACTGTCCTAAGTTAGTTCCTGGGTGAGAAAAGGGTGGCCCACAACTCCCCCCAAGGAGGAATTCAAATCGTTTTTCAGGCACAGAGTGGAGCTTTCCCTTGAAAGAGGCTGCCTTCTCAGGGGCCAGCGGGTAGTTATCCCAGAGAAGTTACGAGCTAAGGTGCTGAGGCTACTGCATACCAGCCACCCAGGAATAGTGCGTTCCAAAGCACTGGCCAGGAGCTACTTCTGGTGGCCCCAGATAGACGTGGATATAGAGCATTTGGTGGGCACATGCAAGAGCTGCCAGAGCTCTCGGCCCGAGGAGTCCTGGCTGCCCCATAGGGAATGGGACACGGCCCGCAGGCCATGGTCCCGAGTACACGTCGACTTCGCTGGCCCCTTTCACGGATCCATGTTTCTGCTGATAGTCGACTCATACTCCAAGTGGTTGGAAGTCATTCCCATGTCTAACACCTCATCTGCCGCAACCGTTAAACAGTTGCGCAAGGTGTTCAGTTGTTTCGGCCTGCCGGACGTCCTTGTGAGCGATAACGCCAGTACCTTCACGTCTGCGGAATTCAAGGCGTTCATCGAGAGGAATGCCATCCGGCATATCACCTCTGCCCCGTTTCACCCCACCACAAACGGTCAGGTAGAGCGCCAAGTGTGCACTACGAAAGACGCACTGCGGCACATGGGTCCCGGTGAATTGAACCTCCAACTGTGTCAGTTCCTCATTTGTTATAGGGCAACTCCCCTAGCTTCAGGACTGTCGCCGGCTGAGCTCCTCATGTGGAGGAAGCCGGTAACACTTTTTGATCGGTTGGATCCGACCAGGGTGGAGGATGAGGGGAGAAATATAGAGTTAGGAAGCTCCAAAAGTTTTGGAGTAGGGGACCCGGTTCACTGCAGGAATTATGCAACCTCGGGACCAACGTGGGTTCCAGGAACGGTCATTGAGCAAACGGGGCCAGTGTCTTACAGGATCGAGACTAGCACAGGTCTACTGTGGAGAACGCACGCTGACCAACTCAGAAGGCGAGTTACCAGTGAAAGGGAGTCAGCGTTAGGGCCTTCCCCACCCGCGTAACCCAAGGGGGAGACACGGGGACGTCCTCGGGTACAAATGCATACCCTGGATTCTCAGACGAGGAGAAGGATACTTTGAAAGAGTGGAATGAGTTTGACTTTATGTTGCCGTACCAGGGGGGGTGTTGCAGAGTGGTCCCCCACCCGTCCGAACGAGAAGAGGGGTTTTAGTTCAGCCCCTGGTACCTCCAGTCCTCCCAGTCCTTTTGTTTTAGAGTTTACCCCATCACCAAGACCCCCGAACCAGGCCGCAGGGGGAAGCTCGTTCACTCCATCCCCAAGAACTCCGAGTCAGGCAGCAGGGGGTAGCACAAGTATGCCGGTTGCAGGCGCAAGAGACTGGGGCGAGACAACAACGGTCTCCTCGTTGGTTCCGAGGTTCATGCTGGGGGGGTCCCCAGGCGCCACGAGCGACAGGCAGGGGTTCACCTCCCAGCTACATGTTCCGTTCCCCTCTCCAAACGCAAGGTTGTCACAGAGTTCCGGCAAACGACTAATGAGTCCCCCCTTTCCGTTGCAGGACAAGAGTCTGTGGAACTCGGAACCCCTAGTTCCCCTGAGCTCAGCCAAGCAGTCGTACACCCCAAGCGCACATGCGGGAAGCCACAATGGCTGAGGGACTTCGTCCCATCCTAGGGGGGAGGAGTGTTGTGCATGTAACATTATTACTTTAAGAATGTATGAATGTAACCTGACAATGATTACAATGTAGCTCAGCTGTTAAAGGAACATGAGCCAGCTGCCCATGGAGGGCAGCTGCGAGCATTCAGCTCACATGGTTCAAATTCCCCCAATCACCGGCAGCCGCGGGAACCTTCCCGCGCAAGGAACACCTGGAGAAGATGGGCGTGACTCAGAATGACGTCACGCAGGTAGCAGCCAATGAGCTACCGTGCAACCCTTTTCAAATGTATACTGCAGTATAAAATGAGCTGTACCTCCGCCATTACCACATGTTTATCCTGACCATCATGTAATAAAGCTGTGTTTTAGCCCTCATTGCGGCTCCTTCTTTATCTTCTGTGCAAGACACTAAAGGCACCCAAGGCCGTTAGTCCTCAGGGTGGTCAGGTTAGTTAACCGCTGCCTGACACTCGGTGTTGAGTCGCTGGTAGTAGGTTCTACTCTATTACTATAGCAGGATATCTTGGCCAGACTTGAATTTTCATTTGTGGTCCTAAAAAGGACCATTGGGTTATTTCTCTCAGCAGCATTTTTTAAAGTGCAACACCTGTGTGCCAGAAGGATTAGCTGACTGCAATTTCCGGGAAATTTTAGGTAATTAAACACTTTCTCCTTTCTTTCCCTCCACTGAAAAAGACAAAAATGCTACAAAAATGGAAGGCATCAGGAGAAGAGGAATGCCAAATACTTCATAAAGAAAAGCACAGCCTTGAGTTTACATGAGCTGGGCAGGGATGTTGTTGACAGGTCACACATTCGGAGGATTGCCATTAGCTGGAGGCCACTTGATGGCATGCAACAGCCACAACATTCTGTCCCACAGCTCCCATGTGATGGAAGGAGTCAGAGAAGCTGTGGGCCCAAAGTGGGAAGTTTTAAAATTTCTATCACACGTCCACAGGTGTAATTAATAATAATAATTTCATGTCAAAAATTATTTTGGGTTGAAAGAATTTTTGCTGGAGAAACTTCGCTCAGGGGATGATTGAATGAGGCTTCTTTCATGTCCCCAAGATCTTTTCCCATCAAAGTGGTCCCTATTTATCTACAGGTACTTGTAATTTCTTGTTTTCGAACTGCTAGCTTAGCAGGAGCTAGGACAGAGCATACCTGTCAAGTTTTGGATTTGGAAATAAGGGAAATTTCCCAGCAAATAAGGGATACTTGACAGCTATGCTTATCCTGTGCTGCCCTCCAATGGCGGCAATAGGGCATTGCAGTCTAATTAATAAGGGATGATGGTGGGAAAGGGTAAAATAAGGGGTTTTCCCCGGCCGATAAGTGATACTTGACAGCTATGGGACAGAGACGGGAGCTCAATCTGTCATGCAGCACTTGGGAATCGAACTCCAACCTTCCATTCGTTGAATTCAGCATCTTAACCACTTGAGCCATCATAGTCAATTATTATTATTATTATTATTATTTTAAAAATCTATTTTTAAAATAAGAATTGCAGTGATGCAGGGAGCAGAATTTATTTAGGGAGGAAGGAGATAAAAGACCCACAATCACTTCCCATGTTCTTTTCAGGGTTTTTATTTGTTGGCTATATATACAAAAAGAGATACGGTACAAAGAAAGCATTGCAAGGAGAATGTGGCTTGAAACCCCAACACACGACAGAATGTCTTTTATGTCCTTGTACGCACCCTCAATGTGGAATCTCATATGGTTTCCTCTTTTGTTCACGTGACAACTGTTTAATGTAAACTTTGTCACTGGCCTAAGGAAGACCCAAGCAAGCTTTGAGATTTAAACTTGGCTGGGCCTAGTTCCAAATCAGGTAATTTCCTGCCTGTCCTACTTGGGCTTTTTTGGATCTCTCCCAACTTCATCAACCACACCAAGACCTTTTTACAAGGAACCAGAAATGATGTCACAATGTCAAAAGGGAGAGACTGACAGTGGCAATGGCAAGGATTGTTGACATCATCGCCAGGGCTCAGCCAATCCGAAGGGCTGACCAGGCTCTGGTCCTTTGTGACATCCCAGGAGCCCCAACCCCTGGCCAGTGGATAAAAGGGGCTGGCAGGGCAGGGCAGGAGACTAGAGACCAGTGGGCAGCCCAGCAGAAGGAAGAAAGGAGAGAGGCTGCGAGGGACCCCCACGAGCGGATCAAGGCAAGTTTACTTGCTAAGTGGGTAGCGAGTCCGCAAACCAGATGCTGCTAAGGCTGGTGGCTTGAAGCTAGTTGATGCTGGAGGACGGACCGGGTGGATGCTGTATGAGTGGGCGATGAGTGTGTGGATGAGTGTGTGAGTGACTGTGGGCATGAGTGTGCGTGAGTGTGAGAGTGAATGCCTGACTTGCTGTTCCGCGGGGACGCGGTTGGGGGAGTGAATGTGACCCAAGCACCTCGGGGGCTGGCGGAAGCTGGTCTCAGAAGCGGAGTGAATGAAAGTGGAAGCCCGGGATGATGTTGCCGTGCAGAGACCGGTGGATGGCCCTGGTCACGGTCGGCTGACGGCAGTGGACGAGCACGCTCGCTTATTTTGGTTTCCTCCATTTGTGTCTTGCAGGAGAGAGCGAAAGCTTCCTTTGTGACGTGGGGAACCGCAACGCAACCCTCTCGCTGGAGCTCAACTAGGCTGTGTCGACTGAAAGCCAAGATCCCTGTTTATCCTCTTTTCAAAAATAAAAAAGTGTATTTTTCAAAAAGATAAATGGAAGTTGTTTTGTTATGTTTTGGTTTGGTCATCAAGGACTGTCTCTAGAGGATCTTCAATTGCCTGGGATCTCCCAGATGGAATACTATGGGTTGATTCTTTGTGAGGTCATGGGGAGCCTTGTGAGGTCACAGGAGGCAGAAGCTTCTGTCTCAATTGCCTGTAGCCGTAGGTTCCTTCAAATGGGGCCACTTGTATTGCCTTATGCTCTTCTTGGCCCCACAAAGCCTAGATTTTACCCTGAACCCTCCCCAGAATAAATCCAATGTTTTTATTTATTTATTTATATTCAAATTTATATGCCGCCCAATCAGGTAAACCCGACTCTGGGCGGCTCACAACAAGTTAAAACACACATAAAACAATACAACCAATTTAAAACCCAACATACCCACCCACCTACCCCATTCCTCTTAAAAAACCCACATTAAAAAAACTGCCTTCATTGACAATTAAAAGAAATGGGGGCTTAATTTATAAGCCAACAGGCGGGGGCCACTCTTCCATCTGGGCCCCACACCTGCCCCGCCAACCAGGTTTTTAGGTCTTTTCTGAAAGGTAGCAGCTCCATCTGCTCCCACAACTCTACAGGCAGGAGGTTCCACAAGGCCGGTGCGGACACGGAAAAGGCCCTCCTTCGTGTACCAGAGAGACGGGCCCCTCTGGCAGATGGAACAATTAGGGAGCCCCTCCGATCCGCTCTGGTTGGATGGGCAGACACTCTTGGGATGATGCAGTCTCTAAGGTATCCTGGCCCACTACCATGAAGGGCTTTAAAGGTCAAAACCAGCACCTTGAACTGCACCCGGAGGCAAACTGATAGCCAGTGTAGCTCCCGAAGTAATGGTGAGGCATGAGCATAATGCCCACGCCCCATCACCGGGCTGCCGCATTCTGGACCAACTGCAGCCTCCGAATGGTTGACAAGGGCAGCCTCATGTAGAGTGCATTGCAATAATCTAGCCTGGAGGTGACCAGAGCATGTGTGACCCTGAGCAGGGAGTCCCGGTCCAGGAGCGAACGCAACTGACGGATGACGCGAGGCTGTGGGAAAGTCCTCCTGGCCACAGCCCGCCACCTGATTTGCTAGTAGCATCCCCGAAACCAGGAGGACCCCTAAGTTGCGTACCGGGTCTGTCTGGGGCAAAACAGCCCCACCCAAGACCAAAGTTGGCAGCTCCCTGGATAATGCGGGACCCTCTATCCAAAGCCACTCAGTCTTGGAGGAATTCAATTGTAGCCCGTTGTCCCCCATCCAGACCCCGACAGCTTCCAGACATCTGGATAGGACATTGACTGCATCACTGGGGTCCCCATGGGCCGAGATATATAACTGGGTATCATCAGCATACTGATGATATCTTACCCCATGGGAATGGATAACCTCACCCAACGGCTTCATGTATATGTTAAATAGGAGAGGAGAGAGCACCGAGCCCTGAGGCACCCCATACTGTAGGGGCCTAGCGCTGGACCTCTCACTCTCTAACCACACCGACTGGATACGACCCTCCAGAAATGAGGAAAACCAGGACAGCACAGTGCCCTGGATCCCCAAACCTTTGAGCCATTCCAGAAGGATACCGTGGTCAACGGTATCAAAGGCCGCTGAGAGATCCAGAAGAGCCAGGACGGATGGATGACCCCCGTCCTGCTCCTGCAAGAGGTCAACCAATGCAGTCTCAGTACATATCCAGGCCTGAAACCCGATTGATAGGGGTCCAGATAATCCGCTTCATCCAGGATCCCCTGCAACTGCCGCATCACCACCTTCTCCAGTAACTTCCCTAAGAAAGGGAGGTTGGAGACCGGCCTATAATTAGCTGGAACCGCTGGGTGGAGATATTGTTTCTTCAGGAGGGGGCGCACCAGAGCATGTTTTAAAGGTGCAGGAAACACCCCCTCCTGCAGTGAAGCATTTATTATCGCCCCGACCCAGCCTCCCGTCACCCCCTTGGAGGCTTTCACCAACCAAGTGGGACAGGGATCCAAAGGGCAGGAGGTGGTGTGAACAGCTGCAAGAAGCCTGTCCACTTCCTCAGGGGCAACTGGATCAAACCGATCCCAGATAACATTGCCAGACTGATCCCCTCCGGACCCTCCCCATCCACGCCGGGAGTAAACCCCGAGCGAATCCGAGTGATTTTCTCCACCAGATAGTCTGCAAAAACCTCAGCCGAACCCTGCCACCCAGGCACCGGCCCCTCCCGGCAAAGGAGAGACCTGGTAACCCGGAACAGAGCGGCTGGGCGATTATCCACGGAGGCAATGAGAGCGGTGAAGTAAATTTAGTGTATGGGACCAAGGACACCAGGACAGCCGAAGAGCTGGCTTAACACAACTTTATTACATGCTGGTCAGAGGGAACATGTGGTAATGGCGGATGAACAGCTCAATATATACAGTGGCTATACATTTGAATGTGGCTCCTTGACAGTCCATTGGCTACTGTCCGCGTGACGTCATTGTAGGTCACGCCCTTCTTGTCCAGGTGAAGGTAGTGGCGGGAATCTTCCCGCGCTGTTGTTCTAGGTGAGTCTTGGACCAATGAGCTTGGACGCTCGCTATTGCCATCTAGTGGTCACTAGCTCGCGTCCTATTAAGGTTACAGTGATGCAGCTGAAGGTTACAATGTTACACATAGAAAAGGTTACATTGGATACACATGGATAGGTACATTGTTTAAAGGCACAGGCTTTAGGACACAACACCCCTCCCCCCTAGGATGAGACGAAGTCTCTTAGCCAAGATGGTTTATTGCACTCGCGTTTGGGCCGCGATGTGGGTTGGCCCACCCGGGGGCCGCTCCCGCTTCCTTGTTCCCTGGACCCTTGTCCTGTAATGGGAGAGTGAGACTTGTTAGAGGCTTGCTGCGGTTTTGCAGCTTTAGGGGAAAGGGCAGATTCCGTTGTGGTTGAACCGGGGGCACCAGGGCCTAACGTAAAACCCCTCTTCTCGCTTGGATGGGTGGGGGACCACTCCGAACCCCCCCCCCCCCCGGTTCTGAAAATCAAAATCAAACTCTGTTGGGGGATCCCGCGGGATATCTACGAGGACAAATTCCTTCTCCTCCCCCCTTGGTGGGGACTCTGGACCCCCCTCCCCTCCCCCTTGGGCTAAACGGGTGGGGGAGAACCCTAACGCTGAATTTGTGTTCGCGCCGTCGGGGCCCTGACTTCCTGGGACCCGGCTCCGGAGCTGGTCCGCGTGTCGCCGCCAAAGTAGACCTGTGTTGGTCTCCACGCGGTACGATACGGGACCGGTCTGTTCCACGACCACCCCCGGGACCCAGGTTGGCCCCGCGCTGGCGTAGTTCCTGCAATGCACCGGGGCACCCACGCTGAAACTCTTGGTGGCTTCTAACCCTATGTTCCTCCCCTTGTCCTCAACTCTCGTGGGATCTAGTCTAGTGAGTATGGTGGTCAGCTTCCTGCGCATTAACAGCTCCGCAGGGGAGTAGCCTGATGCTAGCGGGGTCACCCTGTACCCTAGCAGAAACTGACACACTTGCAGGTTGAGGTCCCCGGGGCCCATGCGCCGCAGCGCATCCTTCGTGGTGCGTACGAGGCGCTCCACTTGGCCATTGGTGGCCGGATGGAAAGGGGCGGAGGTGATGTGCCGGATGGCGTTAATCTCTGTGAATGCCCTGAACTCAGCGGACGTGAAACAACTAGCGTTATCGCTAATTAGAGTGTCGGATATGCCGAATATGGAAAAAATTCTCCGCAAATGCTTAATTGTCGCGGCCGAGGAGGTGCTCGTGACTGGGATGACCTCCAACCACTTGGAGAAAGCGTCCACAACAAGGAGAAACAGGGTTCCTCGGAACGGGCCCGCGAAATCTATGTGCACCCGGGACCACGGCCCCTTAGCCGCGTCCCATTCCCTGTGAGGAAGGCGGGCCTCCTCCGGTCTGGAGCATTGGCAGCTCTCGCAAGTGCCGACCATGTGCTCGATGTCGGCGTCTAACTGGGGCCACCAGAAGTAACTCTGGGCCAGCGCTTTGGAGCGCACAATTCCGGGGTGGCTGACGTGCAGCAGTTTAAGCACCCGCGGTCGAAGGGATGTAGGGATCACCACCCGCTGCCCCCACAAGAGGCACCCCCTCTCTAGGGACAGTTCCAGCTTCTTCCTAAAAAATGGGGCGAATTCCTCTGCTGGGGAAGACGCCGGCCACCCTTTCTGTACCCAGGAGCAAACCGCCGCCAACGTCTTGTCCTTCCTTGTCGCTGCGGCAATGTCGGCGGGCACTATGGGGGGCAAATCCAAAACCTCTATCATGAGCACCTGGCGGTCACGCCCCTCTCCGCCCATCTGGCTCTGCGTTAGGGGAAGGGGGGACCTGGATAGGGCGTCCGCATGGCTGATCTCTTTCCCGGGCCGGTACACCAACGCGTGCTGGTAGACGTTGAGAAAAATGGCCCACCTAAGCATTCTCGTGGACAGGATCTGTGGCGTGGGCTTATCTGCGGTAAAAATGCCTAGTAGGGGCTTGTGGTCAGTCACGATGGTGAAAGGGCGGCCATACAGAAAATCGTGAAATTTTTTGGTCCCCGCAACTATCGCCAGCGCCTCCCTGTCTGTCTGCGCGTAGTTTCTCTCCGCTTGGGACAGGGACCTGGAGTAAAACGCTATTGGGGCCTCCCTCCCGTTTCCCAACACGTGGCATAACACTGCCCCCACCCCCACCGGGGATGCATCACAGATCAGTACCACCGGCCGTTTGGGGTCGAAATGGGTCAGAATGGCGTCAGACGCCAGGAGTTGTTTCAGTTCCGTGTATGCCCTCTCCTGGTCATCGCCCCACTTCCATGCCGCATCTTTCTTGAGCAACTTGTGAAGCGGCTCAGCCACCGCAGCCTTCCGTGGAAGGAAGGAGTGGTAGAAATTTAAGAGCCCTAGGAACGACTGCAACTCGGGCTTAGATGTGGGGCGAGGAGCTTTCTTGATGGCGGCCACCTTGGATTTGGATGGTTTGATCCCCTCGGGTGTTACTCGGAACCCTAAGAACTCAACCTCCTTCGCGAAGAAGACGCATTTGTCTTTTCGCAACCTCAACCCCGCCTGTTCGAACGCCGCCAGGACCTTGTTTAGCCTTTCAGCCAACTCAACCTCACTCCCCCCCATTATCAATACGTCATCAAAATATGGTAAAACGCCGTCCAGCCCTTTGAGGAGGCGTTCCACGAGCGACTGGAAAATTCCAGGCGCCGAGTTCACGCCGAATTGGAGGCGCGTCACCTGGAACGCCCCCTTATGCGTGATTATGGTCTGTGCAGCAGCTGCGGCAGGGGTTACCATGAGTTGCTGATAGGCCTGTGCCAGGTCGAGCTTAGCGAAACACTTTCCCCCATGTAACCTGGCTAGCAAATGGCTGACCACCGGCACCGGGTACGCATTGGGGCGGATTGCCTTATTAATGGTGCACTTATAATCGGCGCAAATGCGAACCTCCCCATTGGCCTTCAATGCTGTGACAATTGGAGTTTCCCACTCCGCGGAATCAACAGGAACAAGAATCCCCTGGCCCACTAATTTGTCCAGTTCCGCCTCTATTTTGTCCTTGAGTGCAATAGGCACCCGGCGCGGTTTGAGTCTGATTGGGCGGACCTCCGGGTCCAGGTCGAAAGTTACTGGGGGTCCATTGAATTTCCCAAGTCCCTTCTTGAAGACTTCGGGGTGCGCGTCGCACACCTCCTGTATCGGGTCAGACCCAACGGCGTGCACCCCCCCAATGAACAGACCCAGGGGCTGAAACCATTGAGTCCCGAGGAGGCTGCAATTACCCCCCTTAAGAACGACTAGGGGGAGTTCCGCGGCGTGCCGCTTGTACTGAACCTGGAAATTCCCAACCCCCAACACCGGGATACTGTTCCCTTGCACGTCCCGAAGCGTGGACCTCAACGCTTTGAGCTTGGGCCGTACGCGGGGGGCAATTCTCAAAAACTCCCTCTGGGAAATGATTGAGTAAGAGGAGCCAGAGTCAATCTCCATCCTAACAGGGGCCCCTTGCACCAACCTCAACAAAGTAACGGGGGTGTCCCATGGACACGCTGAAAACCGGGGCGTCGTCGTCGCTGTCGTCGGAGATGCGGCCCACGCCGTCCTGCTTCCTCGTGGGCCGGGCGCCAACCTTTAGTCTCGTCGAGCGGTCTGGCCTCGCTGGGCGGTCAGGCGAGCTCCTCCGGTCCCTCGCTGGGCGGTCGGGCGAGCTCCTCCGGTCCTTGCGCCGTTGTCTGCAGACTTTGGCTATGTGCCCGCGTCGCCCGCAGTTGTGGCACTCGGCCTTTCTGAACGGGCACCTGGCACGGTCATGAGCCGCCCCGCAGCCGTCGCAATGCCGGCTCTCCTTCCGGACCCTCCGGACGTCCTCGTCGTCGCTGCTTTCGGCGGACGATTTCGAAATTCGCCGGGCTGCGTGCACCGAACTCTCTGCTTTGTCGGCCTTCGGCCACCAGTCCTGGAGCTCTTGCACCCCGGCCTTCGTGGCTTCCGCGGCCTGTGCCGCTTTCAGGACCTCCTGCAACGTGGGGGGCAGCTCCTGATTCATTAGCGTGCGCTGAATCTCGGCGTCCTTCAGGCCGCATAGCACGCAGTCCCTGAGGGTGACTTCCAAATTCTCCCATTTGCATGGGCCGGCAGCCAGGCGCAGGGCCGCTACGAAAGTGGCGACCGACTCACCAGGCGCTTGGACTCGCCTCCAAAACGCGCTCCGAGCAGGAAACATCGCTACCGAGGGCCGGAAATGGTCTCGCAGCACCGTCAGGAGCTCCTTCGCCTTGAATTCAGCCGCCTTTTTGGGTGCGATGAGGTCAATCAATACCCTCTTGCCGTGGTGCCCGAGCATTCTGGTGAGGATGGCTCTCTTCTTCGCCTCGTCCGTCACCTCGAACTCCACCAGCGCGCCTTGGAAGTCCATTTCGAAGAGTTCCCAATCTTGCGGTTTCTGGATGTCGAAACCGGCGTATGTCTTGGTCCCGTGGGCAGCCATTATCCCACCTTCGTCGCCAATTTAGTGTATGGGACCAAGGACACCAGGACAGCCGAAGAGCTGGCTTAACACAACTTTATTACATGCTGGTCAGAGGGAACATGTGGTAATGGCGGATGAACAGCTCAATATATACAGTGGCTATACATTTGAATGTGGCTCCTTGACAGTCCATTGGCTACTGTCCGCGTGACGTCATTGTAGGTCACGCCCTTCTTGTCCAGGTGAAGGTAGTGGCGGGAATCTTCCCGCGCTGTTGTTCTAGGTGAGTCTTGGACCAATGAGCTTGGACGCTCGCTATTGCCATCTAGTGGTCACTAGCTCGCGTCCTATTAAGGTTACAGTGATGCAGCTGAAGGTTACAATGTTACACATAGAAAAGGTTACATTGGATACACATGGATAGGTACATTGTTTAAAGGCACAGGCTTTAGGACACAACAGAAGTATTGTTGCTTCACCACCCCCATTGCCACCAGGTAGGTCTTAATAGCAGCCCTAGCCAATGTCCAGTCGGAATCACTTTGGGTCTTCACCCAGCGGCGCTCTCGGCGTCTCTTTGCCCGTTTAAGCTCCCACAGTTCTTCTGTGAACCACGGGGAAGATTTATCCCTGCGGGCTCGGAGAGGCCGTAGTGGTGCGATTTCATCCAAGGCAGCGGTAGTCATCCTGTACCACAGGTCAACGAGTGCCTCGGATGAATCGTATAGCCGATCCCGAGGAAAATCCCCCAGTTCCCTCTGGAATTCGTCAGAATCCATCAGTCGCCGGGGGCGGGCCAATTTAATAGGCCATGCTTCCCTGCGGTGAACCGCCACCCCCAGGAAGTCCATAGTCACCAGATAGTGATCTGACCATGGCACAGGTATGGTGTCTAATTTCTGTAGTCTCAGATCACTCAGCTACCGCTCCGACAAAAAAAACTAGGTCTGGTGTGTGACCCTGGCCCCTGGTCGGGTCATGAATTACCTGAGTCAGGTCCATGGCTGCCATGGAAGCCATGAACTCCTGAGCAACCTCTGAACCAGTCCCCAGTGAAGGCAAATTGAAGTCCCCCAGAACCATCAGCCTAGGGAACTCCAACGCCAACGCGGAGATGGCCTCGAGGAGCTCAGGCAGGGAGTCTCTTACCCTGCAAGGAGGCAGGTACAGGAGTAAGACTCCCAACTGATCCTTAGGGCCCAACCGCAGGAGCAGGGCCTCACAACCCGGGACTTGTGGAGCAGTGGCCCTGGCGACTCCCAAGGACTCCCTGGCTACAATGGCGACACTACCGCCCCTTCCCTCATCCCTTGGCTGGTGCCAGATACCGAAGCCGGCTGGACACATTTCTGACAGAGGTACACCATCCTCTGGTCTCAGCCAGGTGTCGGTAATGCATGCCAGGTCAGCCTGCCCCTCCTGAATAGAGTCTTGAATTAGAGGGGCCTTGTTGCAGTTCGACCTGGCATTCAGCAGCAGCCTAAGGGTGGGGTCACCCTGGATCAGCTGCTCAGGACCCAGAGATGTACCCGGGGGACTGGAACGAGAGACAGATACCAACCATCGGTCCCGTGTTCCCTGAGTGCGGCCTGCCCCTCGGTACGCGCCATATCGTCCCATGCCCATCACAACCCCAATTTGAGCCCTGAGAACCTCCCCACCCATCTCCGATGGAGTGCTACCCCTCCTACACAGCTGACAAGGCCATTTCTCCCACCCTCTCTCCCCTCCAAACCCAGAACCCACCCCCACACTCCCCCTACCCTCCTTTGGGCATTTCCAAAAGCCCCTTATCAGAGGTGGGGGGTGCCGGCCATTCCTCCCCAAACCAAAGCCCATTCCTTTCCTACCCCTCCAACCCCTACAATTACTCAAAAAGGGGGAGGCAGGGCCCTCACTGCTGGCACCATCTCCCACTCTCCTCCCTAACCCCACAAGAGGTGAAGGAGGGGGCGGCAATGTGCCAATCCATCAATCCACCAAGGCTTCCCCAGCTGGGACCAATTCCCTCCCACCTGAGCGGCTGGGAGGAAAGGCAGTGTCTGTTCTCCATGGCTGGAGTTGGGCTGCAGTTCTTGAAGCCGTCTGCCTGGTCCAGCGAAGGAGGCCTTTGGGAAAGGGGGTGGTTGGAAGGTCTTTTGCAACCATCTCTCCCTGCCTTGACACAGCTGCCGGTCCTCTCTTCTCCTTCCTGGTTCAGCGAAGGAGGCCTTTGGGAAAGGGGCTGGGTGGAAGGTCTTTTGCAGCCACCTCTCCCTGCCTTGACACAGCTGCCAGTCCTCTATATTGATAGAAATAATTTTCATTCTTCTGATTTATTCAAATCTGAATATTGTATAGGTGATCATCATGACGATCATCCATGAAGACTCCTGAGAATATAATGCTGCGACCTTTCATCTGCCTTCTGCATCATAGCATGACCTTCATACCCCTGATCCAGTTCTGTGAGTCACTTTCTGGTCTTGAGCCCTTTTGGCATGCAAAGTCTTCTTCAGCCCCAGGCCAGTATTTATGAAGCTGCTGCTCTCCATCAAGAGGGATTCAAGTGGGATTTAATCCATTTAGGGACCATCACCCTTCCCTGGGGACTTCAGCACTGTTGTGTACGTAACAGTATTACTTTAAGAATGTATGAATGTAACCTGACAATGATTACAATGTAGCTCAGCTGTTAAAGGAACGTGAGCCAGCTGCCCATAGAGGGCAGCTGCGAGCATTCAGCTCACATGGTTCAAATTCCCCAATCACCGGCAGCCGTGGGAACCTTCCTGCGCAAGGAACACCTGGAGAAGATGGGCGTGACTCAGAATGACGTCACGCAGGTAGCAGCCAATGAGCTACCGTGCAACCCTTTTCAAATGTATTACTGCAGTATAAAATGAGCTGTACCTCCGCCATTACCACACGTTCATCCTGACCATCATGCAATAAAGCTGTGTTTTAGCCCTCACTGCTAAATCCACAGGCGGGATCAGCGCCCGGGAGAATCCGTATCCGCCTATGCGGCGGCCCTTAGGCTGGCGGCCATCCACTGCCAATGGGAGGACCTGGATATAGCCCTTCGAGACCGCATGCTGTGCAGCCTGAGGGACGAGGAGGTCCAGAGGAAGTTGATGACCCGCGACCATCGCCTCACGTTCAATGAGGTACTGCAAGAGGCCCAAGCTGCCGAGGCGGCGAGGAGCGGGGTCAGAGTTTTTAAGTCCCGAGGGGCCACACCTGAGAGGGCCAAGTCACCCGTACAAGCGGCCCGGTGGACCTTGGCACAAGCAGCCTGAGGGACGAGGAGGTCCAGAGGAAGTTGATGACCCGCGACCGTTGCCTCACGTTCAATGAGGTACTGCAAGAGGCCCAAGCTGCCGAGGCGGCGAGGAGCGGGGTCAGAGTTTTTAAGTCCCGAGGGGCCACACCTGAGAGGGCCAAGTCACCCGTGCAAGCGGCCCGGTGGACCTTGGCACAAGCGGCCTGGCAGGGCCCCCGACAGCCCACAGGCACCCCAGCAATCTCCGAGGAGTCATCCACGACTGCGGACTCCTGTTCCAGCAAGGACGACGATGTGCAGAGAATAAAGAGGCATGGAGAAAAGTGCCGAACCAGCGAGAGAGGAAACTACCACTGCGATGGCTGCGGGGCATCTCACGACTGAACGAGGTGCCCATTCCGGAAGGCCGAGTGCCACAACTGCGGCCGGAAAGGCCACATCGCCAGGGTCTGCAGGCGCGGGCGAACCGAGGACAAGGGTGCATCGAGACACCCTCAAGCACACCAACGCAAGGCGGCCAGCATCGGAATGGTCTCAGCTAATGACGACGCGGCAGGCGTTTCTTCGTAGAGGTACTGTGACAAGGGGTCCCGGTTAGGATGGAAATAGACTCGGGGTCATCCTACTCCATCCTGTCCCAGAAGGAGTTCCTGCACGCCCCAAGTTGCGGGCCATGAAGTCGTACTTACGGGACGTGCAAGGTTATGGGATCCCGGTGTTGGGTGGCATAAACGCCATAGAGACTGACCCAATTCGGGATGTGCACGATGCGCACCCGGACGTTTTCAAGAAGGGGCTCGGGACTTACAATGGGCCCCTGTTTTCTTTTGAGTTGGACCCAGAAATCCGGCCCATACGACTCAAGCCAAGAAGAGTTCCCTTCGCCCTCAAGGACAAGATTGAGGCAGAACTGGACAAATTGGTGGGGCAGGGGATTTTAGTTCCAGTTGATTCTGCAGAGTGGGAAACTCCGATTGTTACAGCTTTAAAATCCAATGGGGAGGTCAGGATTTGCGCTGACTACAAATGTACAATTAACAAGGCCATTCGGCCAAATGCATATCCGGTGCCAGTAGTTAGCCACTTACTGGCTACGTTGCATGGGGGGAGGTGTTTTGCCAAGCTAGACCTGGCGCAGGCGTACCAGCAGCTCGCGGTAACCCCAGCTGCTGCCGCTGCGCAAACCATCGTCACGCATAAGGGGGCATTCAAGGTAACGTGCCTACAATTCAGCGTAAATTCGGCCCCCAGGATTTTCCAGTCCCTCGTGGAACGCCTTTTAAAGGGGCTTCCAGGCATGCTCCCATATTTTGACAATGTTTTGATAACGGCGGGGAGCAAATCGGAACTAGCGAGAAGACTAGACAAGGTCCTCTCCATATTCGAAAGAGCGGAGCTGAGGTTGAGAAGGGACAAATGCGTGTTTTTCGCAAGGGAGGTTGAGTTTCTCGGTTTCAAGATAACCCCGGGGGGCATCAAGCCATCCGTGTCCAAGGTTGCGGCTTTGCAAAACGCCCCTCGCCTCACCGCGAAACCGGAGCTGCAGTCATTTCTAGGGCTCCTGAATTTTTACCATTCCTTCTTGCCAAGGAAGGCATCCATTGCAGAAGCACTGCACGGGCTACTTAAGAAAGATGCGGTTTGGCGGTGGGGTGATAGGCAGGAGAAAGCATTCAAAGAGCTCAAGGCGCTCTTATTCTCGGACGCCGTTCTGACCCACTTTGACCCGAGGAAACCAGTAGTTTTGGTCTGTGATGCATCACCAGTGGGGGTGGGGGCGGTGCTGTGCCACGTGTTAGAGAGCGGGCGGGAAGCCCCGGTTGCCTTCTATTCCAGGTCACTTTCAAAGGCAGAGCACAATTACGCACAAACAGATAGAGAGGCCCTGGCCATAATCGCGGGAACAAAGAATTTCCACGATTTCCTATACGGCCACGAGTTCACGATTGTGACTGATCACAAGCCCCTTTTGGGAATCTTCACTACAGGCAAGCCCACCCCACAAATTCTGTCCCCTAGGAGGCTGCATTGGGCGATTTTCCTCAACGCCTATCAGTATGAGCTGGTACATCGCCCAGGGAAGGAGATCTCTCATGCAGACGCACTGTCCCGATCTCCCCTCCCTAGTTTAGGAGACCCCAAATGCGAGGTAGAGCAAGACCACCAAGTCCTGCTTAACGAGTCTCTCGACTCGCCCCCCATAGTTCCCGCAGACCTCTCCAGAGCCACAGCGGCCGACAAGATACTGTCCTAAGTTAGTTCCTGGGTGAGAAAAGGGTGGCCCACAACTCCCCCCAAGGAGGAATTCAAATCGTTTTTCAGGCACAGAGTGGAGCTTTCCCTTGAAAGAGGCTGCCTTCTCAGGGGCCAGTGGGTAGTTATCCCAGAGAAGTTACGAGCTAAGGTGCTGAGGCTACTGCATACCAGCCACCCAGGAATAGTGCGTTCCAAAGCACTGGCCAGGAGCTACTTCTGGTGGCCCCAGATAGACGCGGATATAGAGCATTTGGTGGGCACATGCAAGAGCTGCCAGAGCTCTCGGCCCGAGGAGTCCTGGCTGCCCCATAGGGAATGAGACACGGCCCGCGGGCCATGGTCCTGAGTATACGTCGACTTCGCTGGCCCCTTTCGCGGATCCATTTTTCTGCTGATAGTCGACTCATACTCCAAGTGGTTGGAAGTCATTCCCATGTCTGACACCTCATCTGCTGCAACCGTTAAACAGTTGCGCAAGGTGTTCAGTTGTTTCGGCCTGCCGGACGTCCTTGTGAGCGATAACGCCTGTACCTTCACATCTGCGGAATTCAAGGCGTTCATCGAGAGGAATGCCATCCGGCATATCACCTCTGCCCCGTTTCACCCCACCACAAACGGTCAGGTAGAGCGCCAAGTGTGCACTACGAAAGACGCACTGCGGCACATGGGTCCCGGTGAATTGAACCTCCAACTGTGTCAGTTCCTCATTTGTTATAGGGCAACTCCCCTAGCTTCAGGACTGTCGCCGGCTGAGCTCCTCATGTGGAGGAAGCCGGTAACACTTTTTGATCGGTTGGATCCGACCAGGGTGGAGGATGAGGGGAGAAATATAGAGTTAGGAAGCTCCAAAGGTTTTGGAGTAGGGGACCCGGTTCACTGCAGGAATTATGCAACCTCGGGACCAACGTGGGTTCCAGCAACGGTCATTGAGCAAACGGGGCCAGTGTCTTACAGGATCGAGACTAGCACAGGTCTACTGTGGAGAACGCACGCTGACCAACTCAGAAGGCGAGTTACCAGTGAAAGGGAGTCAGCGTTAGGGCCTTCCCCACCCGCGTAACCCAAGGGGGAGACACGGGGACGTCCTCGGGTACAAATGCATACCCTGGATTCTCAGACGAGAAGGATACTTTGAAAGAGTGGAATGAGTTTGACTTTATGTTGCCGTACCAGGGGGGTGTTGCGGAGTGGTCCCCCACCCGCCCAAACGAGAAGAGGGGTTTTAGTTCAGCCCCTGGTACCTCCAGTCCTCCCAGTCCTTTTGTTTTAGAGTTTACCCCATCACCAAGACCCCCGAACCAGGCAGCAGGGGGAAGCTCGTTCACTCCATCCCCAAGAACTCTGAGTCAGGCAGCACAAGTATGCCGGTTGCAGGTGCAAGAGACTGGGGCGAGACAACAACGGTCTCCTCGTTGGTTCCGAGATTCGGTCTTGGGGTGTCTCCAGGCGCCACGAGCGACAGGCAGGGGTTCACATCCCAGCTACATGTTCCGTTCCCCTCTCCAAACGCAAGGTTGTCACAGAGTTCCGGCAAACGACTAATGAGTCCCCCCTTTCCGTTGCAGGACAAGAGTCTGTGGAACTTGGAACCCCTAGTTCCCCTGAGCTCAGCCAAGCAGTCGTACGCCCCAAGCGCACATGCGGGAAGCCACAATGGCTGAGGGACTTCGTCCCATCCTAGGGGGGAGGAGTGTTGTGCATGTAACAGTATTACTTTAAGAATGTATGAATGTAACCTGACAATGATTACAATGTAGCTCAGCTGTTAAAGGAACATGAGCCAGCTGCCCATAGAGAGCAGCTGCGAGCATTCAGCTCACATGGTTCAAATTCCCCCAATCACCGGCAGCCGCGGGAACCTTCCCGCACAAGGAACACCTGGAGAAGATGGGCGTGACTCAGAATGACGTCACGCAAGTAGCAGCCAATGAGCTACCGTGCAACCCTTTTCAAATGTATACTGCAGTATAAAATGAGCTGTACCTCCGCCATTACCACATGTTTATCCTGACCATCATGCAATAAAGCTGTGTTTTAGCCCTCATTGCGGCTCCTTCTTTATCTTCCGTGCAAGACACTAAAGGCACCCAAGGCCGTTAGTCCTCAGGGTGGTCAGGTTAGTTAACCGCTGCCTGACACTCGGTGTTGAGTCGCTGGTAGTAGGTTCCACTCTATTACTATAGCAGGATATCTTGGCCAGACTTGAATTTTCATTTGTGGTCCTAAAAAGGACCATTGGGTTATTTCTCTCAGCAGCATTTTTTAAAGTGCAACACCTGTGTGCCAGAAGGATTAGCTGACTGCAATTTCCGGGAAATTTTAGGTAATTAAACACTTTCTCCTCTCTTTTCCTCCACTGAAAAAGACAAAAATGCTACAAAAATGGAAGGCACCAGGAGAAGAGGAATGCCAAATACTTCATAAAGAAAAGCACAGCCTTGAGTTTACATGAGCTGGGCAGGGATGTTGTTGACAGGTCACACATTCGGAGGATTGCCATTAGCTGGAGGCCACTTGATGGCATGCAACAGCCACAACATTCTGTCCCACAGCTCCCATGTGATGGAAGGAGTCAGAGAAGCTGTGGGCCCAAAGTGGGAAGTTTTAAAATTTCTATCACACGTCCACAGGTGTAATTAATAATAATAATTTCATGTCAAAAATTATTTTGGGTTGAAAGAATTTTTGCTGGAGAAACTCCGCTCAGGGGATGATTGAATGAGGCTTCTTTCATGTCCCCAAGATCTTTTCCCATCAAAGTGGTCCCTATTTATCTACAGGTACTTGTAATTTCTTGTTTTCGAACTGCTAGCTTAGCAGGAGCTAGGACAGAGCATACCTGTCAAGTTTTGGATTTGGAAATAAGGGAAATTTCCCAGCAAATAAGGGATACTTGACAGCTATGCTTATCCTGTGCTGCCCTCCAATGGCGGCAATAGGGCATTGCAGTCTAATTAATAAGGGATGATGGTGGGAAAGGGTAAAATAAGGGGTTTTCCCCGGCCGATAAGTGATACTTGACAGCTATGGGACAGAGACGGGAGCTCAATCTGTCATGCAGCACTTGGGAATCGAACTCCAACCTTCCATTCGTTGACTTCAGCATCTTAACCACTTGAGCCATCATAGTCAACTATTATTATTATTATTATTATTTTAAAAATCTATTTTTAAAATAAGAATTGCAGTGATGCAGGGAGCAGAATTTATTTAGGGAGGAAGGAGATAAAAGACCCACAATCACTTCCCATGTTCTTTTCAGGGTTTTTATTTGTTGGCTATATATACAAAAAGAGATACGGTACAAAGAAAGCAATGCAAGGAGAATGTGGCTTGAAACCCCAACACACGACAGAATGTCTTTTATGTCCTTGTACGCACCCTCAATGTGGAATCTCATATGGTTCCCTCTTTTGTTCACGTGACAACTGTTTAATGTAAACTTTGTCACTGGCCTAAAGAAGACCCAAGCAAGCTTTGAGATTTAAACTTGGCTGGGCCTAGTTCCAAATCAGGTAATTTCCTGCCTGTCCTACTTGGGCTTTTTTGGATCTCTCCCAACTTCATCAACCACACCAAGACCTTTTTACAAGGAACAGAAATGATGTCACAATGTCAAAAGGGAGAGACTGACAGCGACAATGGCAAGGATTGTTGACATCATCGCCAGGGCTCAGCCAATCCGAAGGGCTGACCAGGCTCTGGTCCTTTGTGACATCCCAGGAGCCCCAACCCCTGGCCAGTGGATAAAAGGGGCTGGCAGGGCAGGGCAGGAGACTAGAGACCAGTGGGCAGCCCAGCAGAAGGAAGAAAGTAGAGAGGCTGCGAGGGACCCCAACGAGCGGATCAAGGCAAGTTTACTTGCTAAGTGGGTAGCGAGTCCGCAAACCAGATGCTGCTAAGGCTGTTGGCTTGAAGCTAGTTGATGCTGGAGGACGGACCGGGTGGATGCTGTATGAGTGGGCGATGAGTGTGTGGATGAGTGTGTGAGTGACTGTGGGCATGAGTGTGCGTGAGTGTGAGAGTGAATGCCTGACTTGCTGTTCCGCGGGGACGCGGTTGGGGGAGTGAATGTGACCCAAGCACCTCGGGGGCTGGCGGAAGCTGGTCTCAGAAGCGGAGTGAATGAAAGTGGAAGCCCGGGATGATGTTGCCGTGCAGAGACCGGTGGATGGCCCTGGTCACGGTCGGCTGACGGCAGTGGACGAGCACGCTCGCTTATTTTGGTTTCCTCCATTTGTGTCTTGCAGGAGAGAGCGAAAGCTTCCTTTGTGACGTGGGGAACCGCAACGCAACCCTCTCGCTGGAGCTCAACTAGGCTGTGTCGACTGAAAGCCAAGATCCCTGTTTATCCTCTTTTCAAAAATAAAAAAAGTGTATTTTTCAAAAAGATAAATGAAAGTTGTTTTGTTATGTTTTGGTTTGGTCATCAAGGACTGTCTCTAGAGGATCTTCAATTGCCTGGGATCTCCCAGATGGAATACTATGGGTTGATTCTTTGTGAGGTCATGGGGAGCCTTGTGAGGTCACAGGAGGCAGAAGCTTCTGTCTCAATTGCCTGTAGCCGTAGGTTCCTTCAAATGGGGCCACTTGTATTGCCTTTACTCTTCTTGGCCCCACAAAGCCTAGATTTTACCCTGAACCCTCCCCAGAATAAATCCAATGTTTTTATTTATTTATTTATATTCAAATTTATATGCCGCACAATCAGGTAAACCCGACTCTGGGCGGCTCACAACAAGTTAAAACACACATAAAACAATACAACCAATTTAAAACCCAACATACCCACCCACCTACCCCATTCCTCTTAAAAAACCCACATTAAAAAAACTGCCTTCATTGACAATTAAAAGAAATGGGGGCTTAATTTATAAGCCAACAGGCGGGGGCCACTCTTCCATCTGGGCCCCACACCTGCCCCGCCAACCAGGTTTTTAGGTCTTTTCTGAAAGGTAGCAGCTCCATCTGCTCCCACAACTATACAGGCAGGAGGTTCCACAAGGCCGGTGCGGACACGGAAAAGGCCCTCCTTCGTGTACCAGAGAGACGGGCCCCTCTGGCAGATGGAACAATTAGGGAGCCCCTCCGATCCGCTCTGGTTGGATGGGCAGACACTCTTGGGATGATGCAGTCTCTAAGGTATCCTGGCCCACTACCATGAAGGGCTTTAAAGGTCAAAACCAGCACCTTGAACTGCACCCGGAGGCAAACTGATAGCCAGTGTAGCTCCGGAAGTAATGGTGAGGCACGAGCATAATGCCCACGCCCCATCACCACCCGGGCTGCCGCATTCTGGACCAACTGCAGCCTCCGAATGGTTGACAAGGGCAGCCTCATGTAGAGTGCATTGCAATAATCTAGCCTGGAGGTGACCAGAGCATGTGTGACCCTGAGCAGGGAGTCCCGGTCCAGGAGCGAACGCAACTGACGGATGACACGAAGCTGTGGGAAAGTCCTCCTGGCCACAGCCGCCACCTGATTTGCTAGTAGCATCCCCGAAACCAGGAGGACCCCTAAGTTGCGTACCAGGTCTGTCTGGGGCAAAACAGCCCCACCCAAGACCAAAGTTGGCAGCTCCCTGGATAATGCGGGACCCTCTATCCAAAGCCACTCAGTCTTGGAGGAATTCAATTGTAGCCCGTTGTCCCCCATCCAGACCCCGACAGCTTCCAGACATCTGGATAGGACATTGACTGCATCACTGGGGTCCCCATGGGCCGAGATATATAACTGGGTATCATCAGCATACTGATGATATCTTACCCCATGGGAATGGATAACCTCACCCAACGGCTTCATGTATATGTTAAATAGGAGAGGAGAGAGCAGCGAGCCCTGAGGCACCCCATACTGTAGGGGCCTAGCGCTGGACCTCTCACTCTCCAACCACACCGACTGGATACGACCCTCCAGAAATGAGGAAAACCAGGACAGCACAGTGCCCTGGATCCCCAAACCTTTGAGCCATTCCAGAAGGATACCGTGGCCAACGGTATCAAAGGCCGCTGAGAGATCCAGAAGAGCCAGGACGGATGGATGACCCCCGTCCTGCTCCTGCAAGAGGTCAACCAATGCAGTCTCAGTACATATCCAGGCCTGAAACCCGATTGATAGGGGTCCAGATAATCCGCTTCATCCAGGATCCCCTGCAACTGCCGCATCACCACCTTCTCCAGTACCTTCCCTAAGAAAGGGAGGTTGGAGACCGGCCTATAATTAGCTGGAACCGCTGGGTGGAGAGATTGTTTCTTCAGGAGGGGGCGCACCAGAGCATGTTTTAAAGGTGCAGGAAACACCCCCTCCTGCAGTGAAGCATTTATTATAGCCCCGACCCAGCCTCCCGTCACCCCCTTGGAGGCTTTCATCAACCAAGTGGGACAGGGATCCAAAGGGCAGGAGGTGGTGTGAACAGCTGCAAGAAGCCTGTCCACTTCCTCAGGGGCAACTGGATCAAACCGATCCCAGATAACACTGCCAGACTGATCCCCTCTGGACCCTCCCCATCCACGCCGGGAGTAAACCCCGAGCGAATCCGAGTGATTTTCTCCACCAGATAGTCTGCAAAAACCTCAGCTGAACCCTGCCACCCGGGCACCGGCCCCTCCCGGCCAAGGAGAGACCTGGTAACCCGGAACAGAGCGGCTGGGCGATTATCCACGGAGGCAATGAGGGCGGTGAAGTATTGTTGCTTCACCACCCCCATTGCCACCAGGTAGGTCTTAATAGCAGCCCTAGCCAGTGTCCAGTCGGAATCACTTTGGCTCTTCACCCAGCGGCGCTCTCGGCGTCTCTTTGCCCGTTTAAGCTCCCACAGTTCTTCTGTGAACCACGGGGAAGATTTATCCCTGCGGGCTCGGAGAGGCCGTAGTGGTGCGATTTCATCCAAGGCAGCGGTAGTCATCCTGTACCACAGGTCAACGAGTGCCTCGGATGAATCGTATAGCCGATCCAGAGGAAAATCCCCCAGTTCCCTCTGGAATTCGTCAGAATCCATCAGTCGCCGGGGGCGGGCCAATTTAATAGGCCATGCTTCCCTGCAGTGAACCGCCACCCCCAGGAAGTCCATAGTCACCAGATAGTGATCTGACCATGGCACAGGTATAGTGTCTAATTTCTGTAGTCTCAGATCACTCGGCTACCGCTCCGACAAAAAAACTAGGTCTGGTGTGTGACCCTGGCCCCTGGTCGGGTCATGAATTACCTGAGTCAGGTCCATGGCTGCCATGGAAGCCATGAACTCCTGAGCAACCTCTGAACCAGTCCCCAGTGAAGGCAAATTGAAGTCCCCCAGAACCATCAGCCTAGGGAACTCCAACGCCAACGCTGAGATAGCCTCGAGGAGCTCAGGCAGGGAGTCTCTTACCCTGCAAGGAGGCAGGTACAGGAGTAAGACTCCCAACTTGTAGGAATTGGGCCGTGAGGAGGCCCTTAGGATCCCGGAGGAGACTGGTCAAAGGAGCGACACGAGGCAAGATGGAGTGAAGATCAGTGATTTATTGAGGGAAAATCATCAGTATATATTATCCAGAAGGCTGTGCATGGCAGGATGGTTATCTGACAGAGAATCACATCACCTATTTGCTCGGGTTAATTGGGAACTTCTCTTGGGGAAGTTAATTAACTAGGACAAACACTGACCATTGTCTGAGGCTTAGGCTAGGGTAAATATGGCTTCTATTTGCACCAGAGATTACACTGAGACCTGGAGATGAGTGATTTACTCTAATGGGTAACCGGGTTAGATATTCGCTCTTTCAGCAGATCCGTTGGTCAGGTCAAAGGAATTGGGTGAATCAAACCCTATTATTTATCCACCCCCCTTACGCCCTGACAAGGGCCAGAGGCCAGGAGTTTGCCCGCTGGTTTAACCTCTGCCAGAGACCACTGGTGCCCAACCGGGCACGGGGAATCTTCACCTCCCCTTACTTTTTTATATTAAGAGCCTGACCAGAGGCTCTGCGTTAGAGAGGTACCAGCTGATGAGCGGGAATGACGCTTCGGGGTTCCCTCCATGGGGGACATCTCGATAGCAGTGAGGGAATACATTGCACGAAACAACCCACTGTTGTGCCCAGTATTACCACCCCCACAATCACTTTGAGTGTCGTCTGAATCCATCCCCATGGGAACCACGACCACAAGGAGTCCTACCACCCCCATGAAGAATCCTCCTTGATGTTCTTAACTGGGGTGTGGAGGTCCGTGAGCTGGCTCTGTATCTTGTGGGTGTTGTCTGTGAGGTTAAAGCAACACATGCCATGGACAGACTTGCAGCCCATATGATTTAACAACAGGGGATAATCGATAGCTGCTTGATTATCCATTATGGCATGGCGAAGCTTTGCCTGCTCCTGGTTGAGCAGCGCTATTGCTGAGGAGGTGTGGTTGATGGCTTTTGCTACTCTGCAAGCCAATTGGCCAATTCTCCGAGCGTTGCCGATGGCTAAGCCTGACACGCTGAACACACTGACCACAGCCTGGTTTATCAGAGCTGTGGGTCTGAATTCAGATTGCTTTCTGTAGCAAGTCAAGATAATGAGATGTGTCATTGATACTGTGACCTGGGGTGACTCTAAGCTATTTCTGCAGCTTCTGGTGCTGTGCAAATGTCTTTCTAGCACCTATGGGGAGGTGTGAAATTAACAATGGCTGGAGATAGCCGGCTACCGGGTGCTCAATCTTTCCAAGCAATGGGCCGGTGCAAAACATGGGCCGGTCTGGCTTCCTTAGGTGGAAGCTGGCCGTTATTAACAATATACAGAAATTCAAGGTCCCCTTGCAAATCCCAACTGGAGCATTGTACAAGGCATGAATGGATAAATAGCAACTACAGATAATAATTGCAATAAAAGACATTCAGCAGCTTTTCGAAGGATGAGGCTTCTCTTCTTGGTGGGGTTTCATGTGAAACTTGAGCTGGGAAAAGTCTTGTTTTGGGGAAAAGTATGGTCCTCAGAAGTAGCACTGAGTATGCCATAGAAATGTCTTTGGAGATGTAAGTCATAAAAAAAGACGGACAGCTGACGACATCCAGATCAGTGACTGATGCCGCTCTTTGCAATCATCCGGGTCTGACTCTGGCCTCTGGGACCTGCATGGGGAAGAGACTTGTTTGGGAGATAAAAATTCTGAAAGAGTTAGTTAGTTTTTGCACTTATAGGATAGCAATTGCTGTGCAACTATGGGCTGTGGTTTCCCCCCCTTTCTGTTTGTTTGTCAATGCAGGACTCAAGGTCCGATAGGCCCGTTCCTCCACAATCGCTTGCCCCTGCTGATTGTAAGGAACGCCAAAAGTGAGCTTAATATCCCAGGTGGCCCTGAAGGTGGCCAGCTGCCTGGAGCTATAAGCTGGGGCGTCAAGGGACGTCGTGTGCCGACGTTCGCCCTTGGCCGTGGGAAAGGAGATGCTGCTCCACATGGGGAGCCGTTACTCCCTTCTGTGCTGTTACCCAAACAAACTGTGGGAAGGTATTAATGCAACGTGCATGTGCTGCCATTTGCCAAAATGTGGGGATGTGTGACGTCCATTTGCCACACCTGGATGGCCTCTGTCCCTTGTGGGTTGACCCCCCCCGGGGCCCCCCCCGGCGCCCCTGCGCAATGCTGGCACGAGCGCACTATACCTTGGGCTTGAGAAAGTGGCAGATTGAACTGCCTTGGGAGCGCTTTGGCATTCTGAAGAGGGAATGCATGACTCTGAATTGGAGTAGTGAGGAACAAACTTAGCAAATTTTTGTCTATCACTGGAGTGATGTGTGCTTCCGGTAGACTGTGAAGCAAATTCTTAGGAAACTGGCTGCCAGCAATTATGTTGAAGCGTTCTTTGGCAAAGGTGCGCAAAGCGAGGTTCACGGCTGCCAACTCTGCCCGCTTGCGGAAGAGTCAGGAGCGTGCGCCAAGCTTGGTCCTCTTGCCAAGTAAGAACCTAATATGTGCGACCCCCATAAGTGAAGTCCGTCCTAGCCCCCCCCCCCGAAGGGGAACCAGTGACATGAATTCACACAAGGTGACTGTCTGCGTTTGAAGCGAGACGAGTCTGGGGTCTTATGGCAAACCTTGGCGCATGAAGCGCCAGGCTTCCCTTGGGTAAATTTCTCAAGAAGGCCCCCCTGCGCACATCCGCCCATGGCGTGCGTGCACACTTTCACTGGAGCGATTCTGGTGCTCCTGTGAGAAGGTTGCCAGATGCTGGCTTAGCCTTTTGCCTGTGCTTAGACTAGCAGCAAAAAGGGAAGGGGTGGCCTAGAAATGCCTGTATCTGATTGAAGGTGTGACCTGACTGCACTCTTAAAATGGTCCTAGGCAGTCCTGGCTAGTGGGTGGCACTCTGCACATGATCGGGAGCCCAGGGACTAATCCTTCCTCTGTGCTCTGGAGTTTGCAAAATGTGTCTGCTCACTAGAGAGGGTGCTGTGGGCCAAGTGCCATACTTAAAATGACCTACTAAGACTTAGTAAAAAACAAGCCAACTATGACGTGCCAGCTGTAAGGAAATAATACACAAAAAATGAAAAGACACACAGTTAAATATTTCCAGCAGGGAGTTCCACTGGCGAAAGGAGGGAAGGAGGAAAGACAAGTCAGAAGTTAGCACAATGAAAATGCAGCAACTCTTATCATAACGAAATCAGATTAGGTCAGGTAACCAAGGCAACTGGCTGGGATCCTCCTGTTAAGAAAATCCCTCTCAGTAATTAGCTTCTGGACCCTGTGAAACGAAGCAATTTAAGACTTAGAAGGAAACAAATTGGTTAGTTTTGTTCCTGTAAAGAGGCAAGCATCTTTTGAATATGCAGAGCGCAAGAATGTTTGCGTGCTTTTTCCTGTGAAAGGGGTACAATGAATGAGTTACTGATTACAGTCAAAATACCAGAACAGTATCTTCCTTAAGAGAATGAAGGAGAGTTAGAGCGATTCTCAACCTGCGGCCAGATGTGGGCGAGTGGGCCAAATGTGGCCCATGTTGCTCTGCCACTCCCCCCACCAAGCCAAGAAGGGCTGTGCGGCGAGGGAATGGCAGGATGACTGTCCGGACCCCCAGAGCTGCCTGCGGCCCCGGAACTTTGGCCCCTGACTTTAAAAGGTTGAGAACCGAGGTTACAAGATGATAACACAATACACACATGAAGACAATGCAATTCTCTCACTCCTAGTGAGATACGACTTCCAGACGCTAAGAGACATTCAAAAAACCTTAAACACAGAGATGGTGGTTTGAGGAACACAGACGTAGGAAGGGGCCCCATAGTTTATGATCTGGTGAGGAGAACTCATAGAAGTAATTTTTGTTTTCAGATCGCGCTTCTGAAAAGAAAAATCTGTTTTCCTGAGTGGCAAAACCGGTTTCCAAGAGCGGCTTAATCCTTTGGCAGGGAAAAGTCTCAAGGGAAGGAGGGGGAACCACCCCGCCCTATTTCAGGTGAGGATTCCCCCCCTCCTGCTTTTCGCCGCCCTTAAGCTGCTAAGCAGGCAAGGCAAAGGGTTTCGTTCATCATGCTTTCTCAACCTTTAAATAGTTCCTGCCCATGGGCAGAGTGCAAATTGTTTTAACACATATTTCACAGTGACATTACCACGCAGTTACACACAAGGAACACTTTTCCAGTCATACTGTGGTCATAGAGACAAGGCTTTTGCAATCATACACAGTTCTTGCAGTCATACATTCAGTGGTGCACCACGCATACACACATTTATTTACGCATTCGCACATTCCTCCCCTGGTCTGCAGCGTTCTATACTACACATGAGGAGATGGCTTTATGCACAGATGGCTATTTACAGCCACCTGGGTGCTTCTACTTAGGGGCAAGTTTCTCTGGGCTACTCCCAAGGTGAGACAAGTAGGTTCTGCCTGTGCCCTGGGGGAACTCGGGGTACTATTGCTGGGATGGTTCTTCTGGCATAGCCAGGGCGATGGCTGCCTCCTTTCTAGCCTGGGCCAAATGCATGCCAGGGTGGCCATTTGGCATGAAGACAATCTTTTGAAGATCTGCCTGGTCTAGACTGGCTTTCTCTTCTAAGGTGTCTCATTTTTCCACACTGGAAGCCGGCGCCTTGGGGTTTTGGCACTGCTCTGCGCCTGAGTGTGGCAATGGGTCTGCTCTGGAGCCCTGCGTGGCCAAGGGCCGTGCAGATTTCCGTGAGCAGCGGGCGCTGAGCAGCCCTGCCTGAACGTGTGTCTGCCTTCAGATAGGCTGAGCACAGCAGTTGGGCGCTAGCTAATTGTGCCACTGGCAATTTCCCCGTGAATGGATCTTCTTCACCACTGCGCTGAATGGAGTTCTTTCTTTGCAGGGAACTTTTAACTGTCAGAGAAGCGCCAGGGCCTCTCATGCCATGAATTCCTTCAGTGGCGTCTGCATCTGCCACTGAGGGAATGCTCCCTACACTGCCCTGCTTAAGCTGAAATGACGAATAGAGACTTCTTGGGGCTGATGGTTCTGACTGCGCTGGGGTTTTCTGGGTCTCTATCCGGACTGGGTCATCTTCTACTGAGAGTTTCCTACATTTTCTCCAAGTACGAACTATCCCTCCTGGAGCTTTCGGGGGTTGCTGAATGCAGTCTCCTATCTGATCCCAGAGCTTCAGGGTTAACGTACCTACTTCTGGGTAAAGTAGGCAGTGTTCCCCGAGATACGCCAAAAGTCTCGCTAATTCCCTGCTGTGAAAGCGTAATTTAAAAACCCTGGCCAGGATTCTGAACTCCTCCTCATGAGTTCTTTGGCTAGCGGACGGACTTGGCCTATGAGAACAAGTCCCCATATTACCTGCAGATGGTCCTCTGAAGTTTTCTCCTCGGGACGAGTCAACGCGTCTTTTCAGGCAACAGGTTCGGGCGTCTAGTGTCTGGGGTAGACCTCGGAGCGTGGACCTTCTGCCACGGGCCCTTCGAACGGCCTCTGCGATGTCAGGGGCTCACAGCCTGCCCTGAGCGGAACGCGTTTCCCTCTATGGCAACCTCCTCGAAAGCGGGAGCAAGCTGTAGGAATGTCTCTCTGGAATGCCTCGCCGCAGGCCACTTCTCCGATCGGCTGGCTGCCGGCCGGAGCGCCTGCTGTCCTCCGGGGTGACGGGTCGCGGTTCAAGCGCAGGACCGGACCGCGTGGATAGCTACTCACGAGCAGACCTCTCCGGGGTCTCTTACTCTCGAGTAGAATCACGTCGGGGTCACCAGATGTAGCGAATGTCTGCCGCTAGGCGGCGCTAGGTCCCGGAGGAGACTAATCAATGACAGTACGAGGAAAGGAAGCAGGACCAGATCAGTGTTTATTGGGAAAATGCGTACACCTTTTATAGACCAGAAGGCCAGGAGAAAACAGCTATCACCAATAAGTCACTCACAATACCTGTTTACTCAGGTTAATTGGGGAAACTCTTCAGGTGAAGTTAATTAGCAGGGTAAACATTGACAGAGGAAGCCCTATTGTTTCGGGCTTAGAGGCTGGGCAAACATGGTCACTATTTGCACCAGGGATTTACGCCAGGCTAGGGAGATGAGTTGTTTGCCTAATTATGCACAGGAGATAGCGATCTGCTTACCTGGCAGAGCTGTAGGTCAGGTCAATGAATTGGATGAATCAAACCCTATAATTTATCCACCCCCCTTATAATTTGGCTGCTCGCAGAGCCCACGGGCCAGGGAGCCTCTCTCCCGAAAGTGGCTTCTGCCGGGCCGTTCCGTGCCCATTGGGGCACGGGGAATCCATAGATAACCTCACCCAACGGCTTCATGTATATGTTAAATAGGAGAGGAGAGAGCACCGAGCCCTGAGGCACCCCATACTGTAGGGGCCTAGCGCTGGACCTCTCACTCTCCAACCACACCGACTGGATACGACCCTCCAGAAATGAGGAAAACCAGGACAGCACAGTGCCCTGGATCCCCAAACCTTTGAGCCATTCCAGAAGGATACCGTGGTCAACGGTATCAAAGGCCGCTGAGAGATCCAGAAGAGCCAGGACGGATGGATGACCCCCGTCCTGCTCCTGCAAGAGGTCAACCAATGCAGTCTCAGTACATATCCAGGCCTGAAACCCGATTGATAGGGGTCCAGATAATCCGCTTCATCCAGGATCCCCTGCAACTGCCGCATCACCACCTTCTCCAGTACCTTCCCTAAGAAAGGGAGGTTGGAGACCGGCCTATAATTAGCTGGAACCGCTGGGTGGAGAGATTGTTTCTTCAGGAGGGGGCGCACCAGAGCATGTTTTATAGGTGCAGGAAACACCCCCTCCTGCAGTGAAGCATTTATTATAGCCCCGACCCAGCCTCCCGTCACCCCCTTGGAGGCTTTCACCAACCAAGTGGGACAGGGATCCAAAGGGCAGGAGGTGGTGTGAACAGCTGCAAGAAGCCTGTCCACTTCCTCAGGGGCAACTGGATCAAACCGATCCCAGATAACACTGCCAGACTGATCCCCTCCGGACCCTCCCCATCCACGCCGGGAGTAAACCCCGAGTGAATCCGAGTGATTTTCTCCACCAGATAGTCTGCAAAAACCTCAGCCGAACCCTGCCACCCGGGCACCGGCCCCTCCCGGCCAAGGAGAGACCTGGTAACCCGGAACAGAGCGGCTGGGCGATTATCCACGGAGGCAATGAGGGCGGTGAAGTATTGTTGCTTCACCACCCCCATTGCCACCAGGTAGATCTTAATAGCAGCCCTAGCCAGTGTCCAGTCGGAATCACTTTGGGTCTTCACCCAGCGGCGCTCTCGGCGTCTCTTTGCCCGTTTAAGCTCCCACAGTTCTTCTGTGAACCACGGGGAAGATTTATCCCTGCGGGCTCGGAGAGGCCGTAGTGGTGCGATTTCATCCAAGGCAGCGGCAGTCATCCTGTACCACAGGTCAACGAGTGCCTCGGATGAATCGTATAGCCGATCCAGAGGAAAATCCCCCAGTTCCCTCTGGAATTCGTCAGAATCCATCAGTCGCCGGGGGCGGGCCAATTTAATAGGCCATGCTTCCCTGCGGTGAACCGCCACCCCCAGGAAGTCCATAGTCACCAGATAGTGATCTGACCATGGCACAGGTATAGTGTCTAATTTCTGTAGTCTCAGATCACTCGGCTACCGCTCCGACAAAAAAACTAGGTCTGGTGTGTGACCCTGGCCCCTGGTCGGGTCATGAATTACCTGAGTCAGGTCCATGGCTGCCATGGAAGCCATGAACTCCTGAGCAACCTCTGAACCAGTCCCCAGTGAAGGCAAATTGAAGTCCCCCAGAACCATCAGCCTAGGGAACTCCAACGCCAACGCTGAGATAGCCTCGAGGAGCTCAGGCAGGGAGTCTCTTACCCTGCAAGGAGGCAGGTACAGGAGTAAGACTCCCAACTGACCCTTAGGGCCCAACCGCAGGAGCAGGGCCTCACAACCCGGGACTTGTGGAGCAGTGGCCCTGGCGACTCCCAAGGACTCCCTGGCTACAATGGCGACACCACCGCCCCTTCCCTCATCCCTTGGCTGGTGCCAGCCAGGTGTCGGTAATGCATGCCAGGTCAGCCTGCCCCTCCTGAATAGAGTCTTGAATTAGAGGGGCCTTGTTGCAGTTCGACCTGGCATTCAGCAGCAGCCTAAGGGTGGGGTCACCCTGGATCAGCTGCTCAGGACCCAGAGATGTACCCGGGGGACTGGAACGAGAGACAGATACCAACCATCGGTCCCGTGTTCCCTGAGTGCGGCCTGCCCCTCGGTACGCGCCATATCGTCCCATGCCCATCACAACCCCAATTTGAGCCCTGAGAACCTCCCCACCCATCTCCGATGGAGTGCTACCCCTCCTACACAGATGACAAGGCCATTTCTCCCACCCTCTCTCCCCTCCAAACCCAGAACCCACCCCCACACTCCCCCTACCCTCCTTTGGGCATTTCCAAAAGCCCCTTATCAGAGGTGGGGGGTGCCGGCCATTCCTCCCCAAACCAAAGCCCATTCCTTTCCTACCCCTCCAACCCCTACAATTACTCAAAAAGGGGGAGGCAGGGCCCTCACTGCTGGCACCATCTCCCACTCTCCTCCCTAACCCCACAAGAGGTGAAGGAGGGGGCGGCAATGTGCCAATCCATCAATCCACCAAGGCTTCCCTGGCTGGGACCAATTCCCTCCCACCTGAGCGGCTGGGAGGAAAGGCAGTGTCTGTTCTCCATGGCTGGAGTTGGGCTGCAGTTCTTGAAGCCGTCTGCCTGGTCCAGCGAAGGAGGCCTTTGGGAAAGGGGGTGGTTGGAAGGTCTTTTGCAACCATCTCTCCCTGCCTTGACACAGCTGCCGGTCCTCTCTTCTCCTTCCTGGTTCAGCGAAGGAGGCCTTTGGGAAAGGGGCTGGGTGGAAGGTCTTTTGCAGCCACCTCTCCCTGCCTTGACACAGCTGCCAGTCCTCTATATTGATAGAAATAATTTTCATTCTTCTGATTTATTCAAATCTGAATATTGTATAGGTGATCATCATGACGATCATCCATGAAGACTCCTGAGAATATAATGCTGCGACCTTTCATCTGCCTTCTGCATCATAGCATGACCTTCATACCCCTGATCCAGTTCTGTGAGTCACTTTCTGGTCTTGAGCCCTTTTGGCATGCAAAGTCTTCTTCAGCCCCAGGCCAGTATTTATGAAGCTGCTGCCCTCCATCAAGAGGGATTCAAGTGGGATTTAATCCATTTAGGGACCATCACCCTTCCCTGGGGACTTCAGCACTGTTGTGTACATAACAGTATTACTTTAAGAATGTATGAATGTAACCTGACAATGATTACAATGTAGCTCAGCTGTTAAAGGAACGTGAACCAGCTGCCCATAGAGGGCAGCTGCGAGCATTCAGCTCACATGGTTCAAATTCCCCCAATCACCGGCAGCCGTGGGAACCTTCCTGCGCAAGGAACACCTGGAGAAGATGGGCGTGACTCAGAATGACGTCATGCAGGTAGCAGCCAATGAGCTACCGTGCAACCCTTTTCAAATGTATTACTGCAGTATAAAATGAGCTGTACCTCCGCCATTACCACACGTTCATCCTGACCATCATGCAATAAAGCTGTGTTTTAGCCCTCACAGCGGGTCGCGTTCCACAGGCGGGATCAGCGCCCGGGAGAATCCGTATCCGCCTACTCGGCGGCCCTTAGGCTGGCGGCCGTCCACTGCCAATGGGAGGACCTGGATATAGCCCTTCGAGACCGCATGCTGTGCGGCCTGAGGGACGAGGAGGTCCAGAGGAAGTTGATGACCCGCGACCATCGCCTCACGTTCAATGAGGTACTGCAAGAGGCCCAAGCTGCCGAGGCGGCGAGGAGCGGGGTCAGAGCTTTTAAGTCCCGAGGGGCCACACCTGAGAGGGCCAGGTCACCCATGCAAGCGGCCCAGTGGACCTCGGCACAAGCGGCCTGGCGGGGGCCCCGACAGCCCACAGGCATCCCAGCAATCTCCGATGAGTCATCCACGACTGCGGACTCCTGCTCCAGCAAGGACGACGATGTGCAGAGAGTAAAGAGGCACGGAGAAAAGCGCCGAACCAGCAAGAGAGGAAACCACCGCTGCGATGGCTGCGGGGCATCTCACAACTGAACGAGGTGCCCATTCCGGAAGGCCGAGTGCCACAACTGCGGCCGGAAAGGCCACATCGCCAGGGTCTGCAGGCGTGGGCGAACCGAGGACAAGGGTGCATCGAGACACCCTCAAGCACACCAACGCAAGGCGGCCAGCATCGGAATGGTCTCAGCCAATGACGACGCGGCAGGCGTTTCTTCGTAGAGGTACTGTGACAAGGGGTCCCGGTTAGGATGGAAATAGACTCGGGGTCGTCCTACTCCATCCTGTCCCAGAAGGAGTTCCTGCGCATTTCCCCAAATGCGCGCCCCAAGTTGCGGGCCATGAAGTCGTACTTACGGGACGTGCAGGGTTATGGGATCCCGGTGTTGGGTGTGGGGAACTTCACGGTGAAGTTCAAAAGGTTCACAGAAAAACTGCCCTTAGTGGTTCTCAAGGGGGGGAACTGTTGCCTTTTGGGAACCCAGTGGTTTGCTCCCCTGGGAATTGAACTGTCCGGCATAAACGCCATAGAGACTGACCCAATTCGGGATGTGCACGATGCGCACCCGGACGTTTTCAAGAAGGGCTCGGGACTTACAAGGGGCCCCTGTTTTCTTTTGAGTTGGACCCAGAAATCCGGCCCATACGACTCAAGCCAAGAAGAGTTCCCTTCGCCCTCAAGGACAAGATTGAGGCGGAACTGGACAAATTGGTGGGGCAGGGGATTTTAGTTCCAGTTGATTCTGCAGAGTGGGAAACTCCGATTGTTACAGCTTTAAAATCCAATGGGGAGGTCAGGATTTGCGCTGACTACAAATGTACAATTAACAAGGCCATTCGGCCAAATGCATATCCGGTGCCAGTAGTTAGCCACTTACTGACCACGTTGCATGGGGGGAGGTGTTTTGCCAAGCTAGACCTGGCGCAGGCATACCAGCAGCTCGTGGTAACCCCAGCTGCTGCCGCTGCGCAAACCATCGTCACGCATAAGGGGGCATTCAAGGTAACGTGCCTACAATTCAGCGTAAATTCGGCCCCCGGGATTTTCCAGTCCCTCGTGGAACGCCTTTTAAAGGGGCTTCCAGGCATGCTCCCATATTTTGACAATGTTTTGATAACGGCAGGGAGCTAATCGGAACTAGCGAGAAGACTAGACAAGGTCCTCTCCATATTCGAAAGAGCGGAGCTGAGGTTAAGAAGGGACAAATGCGTGTTTTTCGCAAGGGAGGTTGAGTTTCTCGGGTTCAAGATAACCCCGGGGGGCATCAAGCCATCCGAGTCCAAGGTTGCAGCTGTGCAAAACGCCCCTCGCCTCACCGCGAAACCGGAGCTGCAGTCATTTCTAGGGCTCCTGAATTTTTACCATTCCTTCTTCCCAAGGAAGGCATCCATTGCAGAAGCACTGCACAGGCTACTTAAGAAAGATGCGGTTTGGCGGTGGGGAGATAGGCAGGAGAAAGCATTCAAAGAGCTCAAGGCGCTCTTATTCTCGGACGCCATTCTGACCCACTTCGACCTGAGGAAACCAGTAGTTTTGGTCTGTGATGCATCACCAGTGGGGGTGGGGCCGGTGCTGTGCCACGTGTTAGAGAGCGGGCAGGAAGCCCCGGTTGCCTTCTATTCCAGATCACTTTCAAAGGCAGAGCGCAATTACGCACAAACAGATAGGCCCTGGCCATAATCGCGGGAACAAAGAATTTCCACGATTTCCTATACGGCCACGAGTTCACGATTGTGACTGATCACAAGCCCCTTTTGGGAATCTTCACTACAGGCAAGCCCACCCCACAAATTCTGTCCCCCAGGATGCTGCATTGGGCGATTTTCCTCAACGCCTATCAGTATGAGCTGGTACATCGCCCAGGGAAGGAGATATCTCACGCAGACGCACTGTCCCGATCTCCCCTCCCTAGTTTAGGAGACCCCAAATGCGAGGTAGAGCAGGACCACCAAGTCCTGCTTATCGAGTCTCTCGACTCGCCCCCCATAGTTCCCGCAGACCTCTCCAGAGCCACAGCGGCCGACAAGATACTGTCCTAAGTTAGTTCCTGGGTGAGAAAAGGGTGGCCCACAACTCCCCCCAAGGAGGAATTCAAATCGTTTTTCAGGCACAGAGTGGAGCTTTCCCTTGAAAGAGGCTGCCTTCTCAGGGGCCAGCGGGTAGTTATCCCAGAGCAGTTACGAGCTAAGGTGCTGAGGCTACTGCATACCAGCCACCCAGGAATAGTGCGTTCCAAAGCACTGGCCAGGAGCTACTTCTGGTGGCCCCAGATAGACGCGGATATAGAGCATTTGGTGGGCACATGCAAGAGCTGCCAGAGCTCTCGGCCCGAGGAGTCCTGGCTGCCCCATAGGGAATGAGACACGGCCCGCGGGCCTTGGTCCCGAGTACACGTCGACTTCGCTGGCCCCTTTCGCGGATCCATGTTTCTGCTGATAGTCGACTCATACTCCAAGTGGTTGAAAGTCATTCCCATGTCTAACACCTCATCTGCCGCAACCGTTAAACAGTTGCGCAAGGTGTTCAGTTGTTTCGGCCTGCCGGACGTCCTTGTGAGCGATAACGCCAGTACCTTCACGTCTGCGGAATTCAAGGCGTTCATCGAGAGGAATGCCATCCGGCATATTACCTCTGCCTCATTTCACCCCACCACAAACGGTCAGGTAGAGCGCCAAGTGTGCACTACGAAAGACGCACTGCGGCACATGGGTCCTGGTGAATTGAACCTCCAACTGTGTCAGTTCCTCATTTGTTATAGGGCAACTCCCCTAGCTTCAGGATTGTCGCCGGCTGAGCTCCTCATGTGGAGGAAGCCGGTAACACTTTTTGATCGGTTGGATCCGACCAGGGTGGAGGATGAGGGGAGAAATATAGAGTTAGGAAGCTCCAAAAGTTTTGGAGTAGGGGACCCGGTTCATGCAGGAATTACGCAACCTCGGGACCAACGTGGGTTCCAGGAACGGTCATTGAGCAAACGGGGCCAGTGTCTTACAGGATCGAGACTAGCACAGGTCTACTGTGGAGAACGCACGCTGACCAACTCAGAAGGCGAGTTACCAGTGAAAGGGAGTCAGCGTTAGGGCCTTCCCCACCCGCATAACCCAAGGGGGAGACACGGGGACGTCCTCGGGTACAAATGCATACCCTGGATTCTCAGACGAGGAGAAGGATACTTTGAAAGAGTGGAATGAGTTTGACTTTATGTTGCCGTACCAGGGGGGTGTTGCGGAGTGGTCCCCCACCCGTCCGAACGAGAAGAGGAGTTTTTAGTTCAGCCCCTGGTACCTCCAGTCCTCCCAGTCCTTTTGTTTTAGAGTTTACCCCATCACCAAGACCCCTGAACCAGGCAGCAGGGGGAAGCTCGTTCTCTCCATCCCCAAGAACTCTGAGTCAGGCAGCAGGGGGTAGCACAAGTATGCCGGTTGCAGGCGCAAGAGACTGGGGCGAGACAACAAGGGTCTCCTCGTTGGTTCCGAGGTTCGTGCTGGGGGGTCCCCAGGCGCCACGAGCGACAGGCAGGGGTTCGCATCCCAGCTACATGTTCCGTTCCCCTCTCCAAACGCAAGGTTGTCACAGAGTTCCGGCAAACGACTAATGAGTCCCCCCCCCCTTCCGTTGCAGGACAAGAGTCTGTGGAACTCGAAACCCCTAGTTCCCCTGAGCTCAGCCAAGCAGTCGTACGCCCCAAGCGCACATGCGGGAAGTCACAATGGCTGAGGGACTTTGTCCCATCCTAGGGGGGAGGAGTGTTGTGCATGTAACAGTATTACTTTAAGAATGTATGAATGTAACCTGACAATGATTACAATGTAGCTCAGCTGTTAAAGGAACATGAGCCAGCTTCCCATAGAGGGCAGCTGCGAGCATTCAGCTCACATGGTTCAAATTCCCCCAATCACCGGCAGCCGCGGGAACCTTCCCGCGCAAGGAACACCTGGAGAAGATGGGCGTGACTCAGAATGACGTCACGCAGGTAGCAGCCAATGAGCTACCGTGCAACCCTTTTCAAATGTATTACTGCAGTATAAAATGAGCTGTACCTCCGCCATTACTACATGTTTATCCTGACCATCATGCAATAAAGCTGTGTTTTAGCCCTCATTGCGGCTCCTTCTTTATCTTCCGTGCAAGACACTAAAGGCACCCAAGGCCGTTAGTCCTCAGGGTGGTCAGGTTAGTTAACCGCTGCCTGACACTCGGTGTTGAGTCGCTGGTAGTAGGTTCTACTCTATTACTATAGCAGGATATCTTGGCCAGACGTGAATTTTCATTTGTGGTCCTAAAAAGGACCATTGGGTTATTTCTCTCAGCAGCATTTTTTAAAGTGCAACACCTGTGTGCCAGAAGGATTAGCTGACTGCAATTTCCGGGAAATTTTAGGTAATTAAACACTTTCTCCTCTCTTTTCCTCCACTGAAAGACAAAAATGCTACAAAAATGGAAGGCATCAGGAGAAGAGGAATGCCAAATACTTCATAAAGAAAAGCACAGCCTTGAGTTTACATGAGCTGGGCAGGGATGTTGTTGACAGGTCACACATTCAGAGGATTGCCATTAGCTGGAGGCCACTTGATGGCATGCAACAGCCACAATATTCTGTCCCACAGCTCCCATGTGATGGAAGGAGTCAGACAAGCTGTGGGCCCAAAGTGGGAAGTTTTAAAATTTCTATCACACGTCCACAGGTGTAATTAATTATAATAATTTCATGTCAAAAAATATTCTGGGTTGAAAGAATTTTTGCTGGAGAAACTCCGCTCAGGGGATGATTGAATGAGGCTTCTTTCATGTCCCCAAGATCTTTTCCCATCAAAGTGGTCCCTATTTATCTACAGGTACTTGTAATTTCTTGTTTTCGAACTGCTAGCTTAGCAGGAGCTAGGACAGAGCATACCTGTCAAGTTTTGGATTTGGAAATAAGGGAAATTTCCCAGCAAATATGGGATACTTGACAGCTATGCTTATCCTGTGCTGCCCTCCAATGGCGGCAATAGGGCATTGCAGTCTAATTAATAAGGGATGATGGTGGGAAAGGGTAAAATAAGGGGTTTTCTCCGGCCGATAAGTGATACTTGACAGCTATGGGACAGAGACGGGACCTCAATCTGTCATGCAGCACTTGGGAATCAAACTCCAACCTTCCATTCGTTGAATTCAGCATCTTAACCACTTGAGCCATCATAGTCAATTATTATTATTATTATTTTAAAAATCTATTTTTAAAATAAGAATTGCAGTGATGCAGGGAGCAGAATTTATTTAGGGAGGAAGAAGATAAAAGACCCCCAATCACTTCCCATGTTCTTTTCAGGGTTTTTATTTGTTGGCTATATATACAAAAAGAGATACGGTACAAAGAAAGCAATGCAAGGAGAATGTGGCTTGAAACCCCAACACACGACAGAATGTCTTTTATGTCCTTGTACGCACCCTCAATGTGGAATCTCATATGGTTCCCTCTTTTGTTCACATGACAACTGTTTAATGTAAACTTTGTCACTGGCCTAAAGAAGACCCAAGCAAGCTTTGAGATTTAAACTTGGCTGGGCCTAGTTCCAAATCAGGTAATTTCCTGCCTGTCCTACTTGGGCTTTTTTGGATATCTCCCAACTTCATCAACCACACCAAGACCTTTTTACAAGGAACCAGAAATGATGTCACAATGTCAAAAGGGAGAGACTGACAGCGACAATGGCAAGGACTGTTGACATCATCGCCAGGGCTCAGCCAATCCGAAGGGCTGACCAGGCTCTGGTCCTTTGTGACATCCCAGGAGCCCCAACCCCTGGCCAGTGGATAAAAGGGGCTGGCAGGGCAGGGCAGGAGACTAGAGACCAGTGGGCAGCCCAGCAGAAGGAAGAAAGGAGAGAGGCTGCGAGGGACCCCCACGAGCGGATCAAGGCAAGTTTACTTGCTAAGTGGGTAGCGAGTCCGCAAACCAGATGCTGCTAAGGCTGGTGGCTTGAAGCTAGTTGATGCTGGAGGACGGACCGGGTGGATGCTGTATGAGTGGGCAATGAGTGTGTGGATGAGTGTGTGAGTGACTGTGGGCATGAGTGTGCGTGAGTGTGAGAGTGAATGCCTGACTTGCTGTTCCGCGGGGACGCGGTTGGGGGAGTGAATGTGACCCAAGCACCTTGGGGGCTGGCGGAAGCTGGTCTCAGAAGCGGAGTGAATGAAAGTGGAAGCCCGGGATGATGTTGCCGTGCAGAGACCAGTGGATGGCCCTGGTCACGGTCGGCTGACGGCAGTGGACGAGCACGCTCGCTTATTTTGGTTTCCTCCATTTGTGTCTTGCAGGAGAGAGCGAAAGCTTCCTTTGTGACGTGGGGAACCGCAACGCAACCCTCTCGCTGGAGCTCAACTAGGCTGTGTCGACTGAAAGCCAAGATCCCTGTTTATCCTCTTTTCACAAATAAATAAAAGTGTATTTTTCAAAAAGAAAAATGGAAGTTTTTTTGTTTTGATCATCAAGGACTGTCTCTAGAGGATCTTCAGTTGTCTGGGATCTCCTGGATAGAATACCATGGGTTGGTTCTCTGTGAGGTCATGGGGGGCCTTGTGAGGTCACAGGAGGCAGAAGCTTCAGTCACAATAGCCTGTAGCCGTAGGTTCCTTCAAATGGGGCCACTTGTGTTGCCTTATGCTCTGCTTTGCCCCACTAAGCCTAGGATTGACCTTGAACCCTCCCCAGAGTAAATCCAAACTGGGAAAAGGGCAGAGGGTTGGGAGAAACTATCTTTACATTTGATCTGGAAAAATCTCCAGCAATAATTCCTTCAACCCAGAATAATTTCTGACACAAAATTATTATTTGGATGGACAGCCCTTGAGGATCCTCCCATTACCTGTAGCCTCAGAGGAAAAATATGGGGTGGTTCTCTGTGAGGTCATAAGGTGGGCCCTTGTGATGTCACAAAAGGCAGGAAACACTGTCACAATGACAAGTAGCTGTGGGGTTAAGATGAAGCCATTTGTATTGCCTTACATTCTGCTGTACCCTCTAAATACCTCTAGATTTGATGAGAAAATGTATTGGGGGAACCTTCTGAGCCATCAAATTAATTTTTGTTCATTCCAAGTACCTGGTTTTTCAGGGGATATTCAAATCTGGGTGTAAACTATCTAGATATCATGAGATGAAGTAAAAGCAGTAAAACAAACTGATTTATACAGTAATTTTTCTGAATTATCTCATTTGAACTCCAAGCAGAAACTACACTGTCTCACTTTACAGTGTATGATTGCTGCTTAATGAGTAATAGTAATGGGTACAATATTTGGAAGATGGTGTTAAGGTTGCTGATGGTCCAATTATAAAATGTCTTTCAATATTAGATGACTTTTGAAACAATGGAATATTAGGTTTATAAATTGATATTACTATACACGCATACAAAAAACTCAACTCTTAACTGGTCCTTGGTCACTGAAGCTCAAATACTTCGGCTACCAATTGAGAAGAGGGGACTCAGTGGAGAAGGCCCTGATTCTAGGAAGGTTTGAAGGAAAAGGAAAAGAAGGAAACAGTGGATGAGATGGCTAGTCAGCATTTTTAACACAGTGGGCGCAGATCGGAGCGGACTACGGAGGATGGCAGATGACAGAGGAGCCTGGCGTGTGGTGGTCCATGGGTCACAAATGATCGGACTCAACAGTGCGAGTGAACAACAAATACATGCACACAGTTTGACCTTCAATATTTATAGGTTATCCTTTTCAGCATGACCTCCTGAGAGGCCCTACAGAAATGATATTTTCATATTGTTTGTTGGGTATCTTAGCAACTAGACATATCTTAGGCACCTTTGGTCAACACTAATCAATTCTTCTGAGTTTCTTGGACACAAAGAAGAGTTCTTCGTAAGACTCTATTTTATTTTTATTTTATTTTAATTTTATATTCAAATGTATATGCCGCCCAATCAGGTAAACCCGACTCTGGGCGGCTCACAACAAGTTAAAACACAAATAAAACAGTACAACCAATTAAAACCAGTTTAAAACCCAACATACCAACCCACCTACCCCATTCCTCTTAAAATCCACATAAACCCACATTAAATAATAATAATAATAATAATAATAATAATAATAATAATAATAATAATAATAATAATAATAATAATAATAATAATAATAATAATAATAATAATAATAATAATAATAATAATAATAATAATAATAATAAATGGGGGCTTAATTTATAAGCCAACAGGCAGGGGCCACTCTTCCATCTGGGCCCCACACCTGCCCTGCCAACCAGGTTTTTAGGTCTTTTCTGAAAGGTAGCAGCTCCATCTGCTCCCACAACTCTACAGACAGGAGGTTCCACAAGGCCGGTGTGGACACGGAAAAGGCCCTCCTTCGTGTACCAGAGAGACGAGCCCCTCTGGCAGATGGAACAATCAAGGAGCACCTCCGATCCGCTCTGGTTGGATGGACAGACGCTCTTGGGACGATGCGGTCTCTAAGGTATCCTGGCCCACTACCATGAAGGGCTTTAAAGGTCAAAACCAGCACCTTGAATGGCACCCGGAGGCAAACTGGTAGCCCGTGCCCCATCACCACCCGGGCTGCCGCATTCTGGACCAACTGCAGCCTCCGAATGGTTGACAAGGGCAGCCCCATGTAGAGCGCATTGCAATAATTTAGCCTGGAGGTGACCAGAGCATGTGTGACCATGAGCAGGGAGTCCCGGTCCAGGAGCGAACGCAACTGACGGATGACGCGAAGCTGTGAAAAAGCCCTCCTGGCCACAGCTGCCACCTGATCTGCTGGTAGCAGCCCCGAATCCAGGAGGACCCCTAAGTTGCGTAACGGGTCTGTCTGGGGCAAAGCAGCCCCATCCAAGACCAAAGTTGGCAGCTCCCTGGATAACGCGGGACCCCCCATCCAAAGCCACTCAGTCTTGGAGGGATTCAATTGTAGCCCGTTGTCCCCCATCCAGACCCCAACCGCTTCCAGACATCTGGATAGGACATTGACTGCATCACTGGGGTCCCCATGGGCTGAGATATATAACTGGGTATCATCAGCATACTGATGATACCTTACCCCATGGGAATGGATAACCTCACCCAACGGCTTCATGTATATCTTAAATAGGAGAGGAGAGAGCACCGAGCCCTGAGGCACCCCATACTGTAGGGGCCTAGCGCTGGACCTCTCACTCTCCAACCACACCGACTGGATACGACCCTCCAGAAATGAGGAAAACCAGGACAGCACAGTGCCCTGGATCCCCAAAACTTTGAGCCGTTCCAGAAGGATACCGTGGTCAACTATATCGAAGGCCGCTGGGAGATCCAGAAGAGCCAGGACGGATGGATGACCCCCGTCCTGCTCCCGCAAGAGGTCATCAACCAGTGCGACCAATGCAGTCTCAGTACCATATCCAGGCCTGAAACCCGATTGATAGGGGTCCAGATAATCCGCTTCATCCAGGACCCCCTGCAACTGCCGCATCACCACCTTCTCCAGTACCTCCCCTAAGAAAGGGAGGTTAGAGACCGGCCTATAATTAGCTGGAACTGATGGGTCGAGAGATTGTTTCTTCAGGAGGGGGCGCACCAAACCATGTTTTAAAGGTGCAGGAAACACCCCCTCCTGCAATGAAGCATTTATTATAGCCCCAACCCAGCCTCCCGTCACTCCCTTGGAGGCTTTCACCAACCAAATGGGACAGGGATCCAAAGGACAGGAGGTGGTGCGAGCAGCTGCAAGAACCTGTCCACTTCCTCAGGGACAACTGGATCAAGCCGATCCCATGCAACACTGCCAGACTGAGCTCTGATCCCCTCCGGACCCTCCCTATCCATGCCGGGATTAAACCCCGAGCGAATCCGAGCGATTTTCTCCACAGATAGTCTGCAAAAACTTCAGCCGAACCCTGCCACCCGGGCACCGGCCCCTCTCGGCCAAGGAGAGACCTGGTAACCTGGAACAGAGCGGCTGGGCGATTATCCGCGGAGGCAATGAGGGCGGTGAAGTATTGTTGCTTCATCACCCCCATCGCCACCAGATAGGTCTTAATAGCAGCCCTAGCCAGTGTCCAGTCGGAATCACTTTGAGTCTTCACCCAGCAGCGCTCTCGGAGTCTCTTTGCCCATTTAAGCTCCCGCAGTTCTTCTGTGAACCACGGGGAAGATCGAACCCCATGGGCTCGGAGAGGCCGTAGTGGTGCGATTTCATCCAAGGCAGCCGTAGTCATCCTGTACCACAGGTCAACGAGTGCCTCGGATGAATCGTGTAGCCGATCTAGAGGAAAATCCCCCAGTTCCCTCTGGAATTCGTCAGAATCCATCAGCCGCCGTGGGCGGGCCAATTTAATAGGCCATGCCTCCCTGCGGTGAACCGCCGCCCCCAGGAAGTCCAGAGTCACCAGATAGTGATCTGACCATGGCACAGGTATACCTGCAAGGAGGCAGGTACAGGAGTAAGACTCCCAACTGACCCTTAGGGCCCAAACGCAGGAGCTGGGCCTCACAACCCGGGACTTGTGGAGCAGTGGCCCTGGCGACTCCCAAGGACTCCCTGGCTACAATGGCAATGCCACCGCCCCTTCCTTCATCCCTTGGCCGAAGCCGGCTGGACACATTTCTGACAGAGGTACACCATCCTCTGGTCTCAGCCAGGTGTCGGTAATGCATGCCAGGTCAGCCTGCCCCTCCTGAATAGAGTCTTGAATTAGAGGGGCCTTGTTGCAGTTCGACCTGGCATTCAGCAGCAGCCTAAGGGTGGGGTCACCCTGGATCAGCTGCTCAGGACCCAGAGATGTACCCGGGGGACTGGAACGAGAGACAGATACCAACCATCGGTCCCGTGTTCCCTGAGTGCGGCCTGCCCCTTGGTACGCGCCATATCGTCCCATGCCCATCACAACCCCAATTTGAGCCCTGAGAACCTCCCCACCCATCTCCGATGGAGTGCTACCCCTCCTACCCAGCTGACAAGGCCATTTCTCCCACCCTCTCTCCCCTCCAAACCCAAAACCCACCCCCACACTCCCCCTACCCTCCTTTGGGCATTTCCAAAAGCCCCTTATTAGAGGTGGGGGGTGCCGGCCATTCCTCCCCAAACCCAAGCCCATTCCTTTCCCACCCCTCCAACCCCTACAATTACTCAAAAGGGGGGGTAAGGGCCCTCACTGCTGGCACCACCTCCCACTCTCCTCCTGTTGTGTTCTGTAAAGCAGTGCCTTTAACAATGTACCTTTACCATGTGTTATCAATGTAACCTTTCTGTGTGCAACATTATAACCATCACCTGTATCAATGTTAGCCTAATAAGGGGACGCGAGCTAGTGACCACCAGAGGGCAGTAGCGAGCGTCCAGCTCTAATGGATCATCAGCCACCTGGTTCAGCAGCGCGGGAAGATTCCCCGCAACTTCCTCACCTGGTCAAGAAGGGCGTGACCTCCTACGACGTCACGCAGGCAGCAACCAATAGTCTGTCAACGAGCCACATTCAAATGTATAGCCAGCTGTATATATTGAGCTACCCATCCGCCATTACCACATGTTCCTCCGGATCATCATGCAATAAACCTGTGTTAAGCCAACCCTTCGGCTGTTTCATTGTCTTGGGTCCCTTACACCAAATTGGCGACGAAGGTGGGATGGCAGCCCACGGGACCAAGACATGCGCCGGTTTCGAAATCAGGAAACCAGGCGACTGGGAGATCTTCGAGATGGACTTCCAGGCCGCACTGATCGAGTCCGAAGTCACGGAAGAGGCGAAGAAAAGGGCCATCTTCACCAGAATGCTCGGTCAAGAAACAAAAAGGACCTTGGTGGACCTGATTGCACCGAGGAGGGTGAGCGAATTCAAAGCCAAGGAACTCATGCAGTTGCTGCGTGAGCACGTCCGGCCCGCCACGGCGATGTTTCCCGCTCGGAGTGCGTTTTGGAGGCGAGTCCAAGCGCCCGGGGAGACGGTCGCTGCGTTCGTGGCGGCCCTGCGGCTGGCGGCCGGCCCGTGCAAATGGGAGAACGTCGAAATCACCCTCCGAGACTGTGTGCTGTGCGGCCTGAACGACGCCGAAACCCAGCGCACATTAATGAACCAAGAGCCGCCTCCCACGCTGCAGGAGGTCGTCAGAGCGGCCCAGGCCGCAGAAGCTACGAAGGCCGGGGTCCAAGAACTCCAGGACTGGCGGCCAAAGTCGAGCAAAGCAGAGGCTCCAGTACAGGCGGCCCGGCGAACTTCGAGGTCGTCTACAGAGAGCAGCGACGACGAGGACGTACAGAGGGTCCGGAAGGAGAGCCGACGATGCGACGGCTGTGGCGCGGCCCACGACCGCGTGAAATGCCCCTTCCGGAAGGCCGAGTGCCACAACTGCGGCCGCCGCGGGCACATCGCCAAGGTGTGCAGGAAGAAGCGTGAGTCCCGGAGGAGCTCCCCAGACCGTTCCGCGGGACGAGACCGCCCAGCGAGACCCAAAGACGGCGCCCAGGCCACGCGGAAGCAGGACGGCGTGGGCCGCATCGCCGACGGCAGCGAGGACGACGCCCCAGTGTTCAGCGTGTCTACGGGACACCCCCGCTACTTTGTTGAGGTACTAGTCCAAGGGGTGCCCATTAGGATGGAAATTGACTTGGGATCCTGATATTCAATCATTTCCCAGAGGGAGTTTTTTGGAATTGCCCCCCAAAAGCGGCCCAAGCTCAAAGCATTGAGGGCCACACTACGGGACGTGCAAGGGAACAGTATTCCAGTGTTGGGGGTTGGAGAATTTCAGGTCAAATTCAGGTCCCTTCCCCTGGTCGTGCTCAAGGGAGGAAATTGCAGCCTCCTCGGGACTCAATGGTTCCAGCCCCTGGGTTTGTTCATTGGGGGGGGGGGTGCATGCCGTGGGGATGCACGCTGTTGGGACTGACCCAATTCAGGAGGTGTGCGAGGCGCACCCCGAAGTCTTCAAAATGGGACTGGGGAAATTCAAGGGGCCCCCAGTGACTTTCGACCTGGACCCGGAGGTCCGCCCTGTTCGCCTAAAACCACGTCGGGTGCCGTTCGCACTCAAGGACAAGATAGAGGCGGAACTGGACAAACTGGTGGGTCAGGGGATTCTTGTGCCTGTAGATTCTGCGGAGTGGGAAACTCCAATTGTAACTGCTCTTAAGTCCAATGGGGAGGTCCGCATATGTGCCGACTACAAGTGCACCATCAACAAGGCGATCCGCCCGAATGCATATCCGGTGCCGGTAGTCAGCCATCTGCTGGCCAGGTTACACGGGGGGGAAATGTTTCGCTAAGCTCGACTTAGCACAGGCCTACCAGCAGCTCACAGTGTCTCCTGCCGCAGCTGCTGCGCAGACCATAGTCACCCATAAGGGGGCGTTCCAGGTGACGCGCCTCCAATTCGGCATGAACTCGGCGCCAGGAATTTTCCAGTCACTCGTGGAACGCCTCCTGAAGGGTCTGGAGGGGGTGTTGCCTTATTTTGATGACGTGTTAATAACAGGGGGGAGTCGGGCGGAATTGGCCAAGAGGTTGGGGAAGGTCCTGACTATATTCGAAAAGGCGGGGCTGAGGTTGCGAAAGGACAAATGCGTCTTCTTCGCAACCGAGGTTGAATTCCTAGGGTTTTGTGTGACTCCTGAGGGGATAAAACCATCCAAGTCTAAGGTGGCAGCCATCAAGAAAGCCCCCCGCCCCACCTCCAAGCCCGAGTTGCAGTCGTTCCTAGGGCTGCTCAACGTTTACCACTCCTTCCTTCCCCGGAAGGCAGCGGTGGCTGAACCACTACACAAGCTGCTAAAGAAAGAGCAGGCATGGAAGTGGGGCGATGACCAAGAGAGGGCATTTAGTGAGCTGAAAAGCCTCCTGGCGTCCGACGCCATACTGACCCACTTCGACCCCAAACGCCCAGTAGTTCTGATCTGTGATGCATCTCCAGTGGGGGTGGGGGCGGTGCTGTGCCACGTGCTGGAGAACGGAAGGGAGGCCCCGATAGCATTTTACTCCAGGTCCCTGTCCCAAACAGAGAGAAACTACGCACAGACGGACAGGGAGGCCCTAGCGATAGTCTCGGGGACGAAAAAATTTCACGATTTTCTGTATGGCCGCCCCTTCACCATCGTGACGGACCACAAACCCCTGCTAGGCATTTTTACCGCGCATAAGCCTACCCCTCAAATCCTGTCCCCAAGGATGCTCAGGTGGGCCATTTTTCTCAACGCGTATCAGCACGCGTTGGTCTACCGGCCCAGGAAAGAGATCAGCCATGCGGACGCCCTATCTAGGTCTCCCCTTCCCCTAACGCCCAGCCAGGTGAGCATGGGGGAGCGGGACCATCAGGTTCTCATGATAGAGGTGCTGGATTCGCCCCCCGTAGTGCCCGCCGACATTGCCAAAGCGACAGAGAAAGACAAAACGTTAGCGACAGTAAGCTCCTGGCTACAGAAAGGATGGCCCACATCCTCCCCAGCGGAGGAGTTCGCTCCATTTTTCCGAAAAAAGCTAGAACTGTCCCTAGAGAGGGGGTGTCTCTTGTGGGGGCAGCGGGTGGTGATTCCCACTTCCCTTCGGCCGCGGGTGTTCAGACTGCTTCACGTCAGCCACCCCAGCATCGTGCGATCCAAGGCGCTGGCCCGGAGTTACTTCTGGTGGCCCCAGCTAGACGCCGACATCGAGCACATGGTCGGCACTTGTGAAAGTTGCCAATGCTCCAGACCAGAGGAGGCCCGCCTTCCCCACAGGGAATGGGACGCAGCTAAGGGGCCGTGGTCCCGGGTGCACGTGGATTTCGCGGGCCCATTCAGAGGCACCCTGTTCCTCCTTGTAGTGGACGCTTTCTCCAAATGGTTGGAGGTTATCCCAGTCACGAGCACCTCCTCGGCCCAGACCATTAGGCATTTGCGGAGGCTCTTTTCCACGTTCGGCATACCCGACACGTTAATTAGCGACAACGCTAGTTGTTTTACGTCCTCCGAGTTTAAGGCATTCATGGAGATTAACGCCGTTTGGCATATTACCTCCGCCCCGTTTCACCCGGCCACCAATGGCCAAGTAGAGCGCCTCGTCCGCACCACGAAGGACGCGTTGCGGCGCATGGGCCCTGGGGATTTGAACCTACAAGTGTGTCAGTTTCTGCTAGGGTACAGGGTGACCCCGTTGGCGTCAGGATACTCCCCTGCAGAGCTCTTAATGCGCAGGAAGCTGACCACCATCCTTACTAGGCTAGACCCCACGAGGGTAGAGGACAAAGGAAGGAACATCGGGCTGGAAGTTACAAAGAGTTTCAGCATAGGCGCCCCCGTGCATTGCAGGAATTACGCCAGCTCAGGCCCAGCCTGGGTGCCGGGCGTAGTCGTGGAACAAACCGGCCTCGTGTCGTACCGCGTGGAAACCAGCACAGGGCTCCTATGGAGGCGGCACACAGACCAGCTCCGACGCAGGGTCTCCGATGAGCAGGACACGGTTCACGCAGGAAATAAGTCAGCGTTAGGGTTCTCCCCCACCCGTTTAGCCCAAGGGGGAGGAGAAGGGGACCGTGGGCCCCCACCGAGGGGGGAGGGGAATATCCTCGTAGATACCCTGGGGGATCTTTCCGAGGAGGAGGAACCCGACCCCATACATATCTCGCGGAAAGTCCCCACAAATGCGGGTACCCCTACCAACTTAGATTTTGATTTTCAGAACCGGGGGGGTTTTTCGGAGTGGTCCCCCACCCGTCCAAGCGAGAAGAGGGGTTTTTCGTTAGCCCCGACGGCCCCCGGTCTGCCCACAATGGAGTTTTTCCCTTCCCCTAAGTCCGCCAGACAGCGGCAAGCCTCTAACAAGTCTCCCTCTCCCGTTTCAGGACAAGGGACCAGGGAACAAAGAAGCAATAACGCCCCCGGGGGGTCAGCCCTCTTCACGGCCCAAACGCACATGCAACAAGCCATCTTGGCTGAGAGACTTCGTCTCATCCTAGGGGGGAGGGATGTTGTGTTCTGTAAAGCAGTGCCTTTAACAATGTACCTTTACCATGTGTTATCAATGTAACCTTTCTGTGTGCAACATTATAACCATCACCTGTATCAATGTTAGCCTAATAAGGGGACGCGAGCTAGTGACCACCAGAGGGCAGTAGCGAGCGTCCAGCTCTAATGGATCATCAGCCACCTGGTTCAGCAGCGCGGGAAGATTCCCCGCAACTTCCTCACCTGGTCAAGAAGGGCGTGACCTCCTACGACGTCACGCAGGCAGCAACCAATAGTCTGTCAACGAGCCACATTCAAATGTATAGCCAGCTGTATATATTGAGCTACCCATCCGCCATTACCACATGTTCCTCCGGATCATCATGCAATAAACCTGTGTTAAGCCAACCCTTCGGCTGTTTCATTGTCTTGGGTCCCTTACACCAAACCTCCCTAACCCCACAAGAGGTGAAGGAGGGGGCGGCATTGTGCCAATCCATCAATCCACCAAGGCTTCCCCAGCTGGGACCAATTCCCTCCCACCTGAGCGGCTGGGAGGAAAGGCAGTGTCTGTTCTCCATGGCTGGAGTTGGGCTGCAGTTCTTGAAGCCGTCTGCCTGGTCCAGCGAAGGAGGCCTTTGGGAAAGGGGGTGGTTGGAAGGTCTTTTGCAACCATCTCTCCCTGCCTTGACACAGCTGCCAGCCCTCTCTTCTCCTTCCTGGTCCAGCGAAGGAGGCATTTAGGAAAGGGGCTGGGTGGAAGGTCTTTTGCAGCCACCTCTCCCTGCCTTGACACAGCTGCCAGCCCTCTCTTCTCCTTCCTGGTCCAGCGAAGGAAGCCTTTGGGAAAGGGGGAGGGTGGATGGTCTTTTGTAACCACCCCTCCCTGCCTTGACACAGCTGCCGGCCCTCTCTTCTCCTTCCTGGTCCAGGTAAGGAGGCCTTTGGGAAAGGGGCTGGGTGGATGGTCTTTTGTAACCACCTCTCCCTGCCTTGACACAGCTGCCAGTCCTCTATATTGATAGAAATAATTTTCATTCTTCTGATTTATTCAAATCTGAATATTGTATAGGTGATCATCATGACGATCATCCATGAAGACTCCTGAGAATATAATGCTGCAACCTTTCATCTGCCTTTTGCATCATAGCATGACCTTCATACCCCTGATCCAGTTCTGTGAGTCACTTTCTGGTCTTGAGCCCTTTTGGCATGCAAAGTCTTCTTCAGCCCCAGGCCAGTATTTATGAAGCTGCTGCTCTCCATCAAGAGGGATTCAAGTGGGATTTAATCCATTTAGGGACCATCACCCTTCCCTGGGGACTTCAGCACTGTTGTGCATGTAACAGTATTACTTTAAGAATGTATGAATGTAACCTGACAATGATTACAATGTAGCTCAGCTGTTAAAGGAACATGAGCCAGCTGCCCATAGAGGGCAGCTGCGAGCATTCAGCTCACATGGTTCAAATTCCCCCAATCACCGGCAGCCGCGGGAACCTTCCCGCGCAAGGAACACCTGGAGAAGATGGGCGTGACTCAGAATGACGTCACGCAGGTAGCAGCCAATGAGCTACCGTGCAACCCTTTTCAAATGTATACTGCAGTATAAAATGAGCTGTACCTCCGCCATTACCACATGTTTATCCTGACCATCATGCAATAAAGCTGTGTTTTAGCCCTCCTTGTGGCTCCTTCTTTATCTTCCGTGCAAGACACTAAAGGCACCCAAGGCCGTTAGTCCTCAGGGTGGTCAGGTTAGTTAACCGCTGCCTGACACTCGGTGTTGAGTCGCTGGTAGTAGGTTCTACTCTATTACTATAGGATATCTTGGCCAGACTTGAATTTTCATTTGTGGTCCTAAAAAGGACCATTGGGTTATTTCTCTCAGCAGCATTTTTTAAAGTGCAACACCTGTGTGCCAGAAGGATTAGCTGACTGCAATTTCCGGGAAATTTTAGGTAATTAAACACTTTCTTCTCTCTTTTCCTCCACTGAAAAAGACAAAAATGCTACAAAAATGGAAGGCATCAGGAGAAGAGGAATGCCAAATACTTCATAAAGAAAAGCACAGCCTTGAGTTTACATGAGCTGGGCAGGGATGTTGTTGACAGGTCACACATTCGGAGGATTGCCATTAGCTGGAGGCCACTTGATGGCATGCAACAGCCACAACATTCTGTCCCACAGCTCCCATGTGATGGAAGGAGTCAGAGAAGCTGTGGGCCCAAAGTGGGAAGTTTTAAAATTTCTATCACACGTCCACAGGTGTAATTAATAATAATAATTTCATGTCAAAAATTATTTTGGGTTGAAAGAATTTTTGCTGGAGAAACTCCGCTCAGGGGATGATTGAATGAGGCTTCTTTCATGTCCCCAAGATCTTTTCCCATCAAAGTGGTCCCTATTTATCTACAGGTACTTGTAATTTCTTGTTTTCGAACTGCTAGCTTAGCAGGAGCTAGGACAGAGCATACCTGTCAAGTTTTGGATTTGGAAATAAGGGAAATTTCCCAGCAAATAAGGGATACTTGACAGCTATGCTTATCCTGTGCTGCCCTCCAATGGCGGCAATAGGGCATTGCAGTCTAATTAATAAGGGATGATGGTGGGAAAGGGTAAAATAAGGGGTTTTCCCCGGCCGATAAGTGATACTTGACAGCTATGGGACAGAGACGGGAGCTCAATCTGTCATGCAGCACTTGGGAATCGAACTCCAACCTTCCATTCGTTGAAGTCAGCATCTTAACCACTTGAGCCATCATAGTCAATTATTATTATTATTATTTTAAAAATCTATTTTTAAAATAAGAATTGCAGTGATGCAGGGAGCAGAATTTATTTAGGGAGGAAGAAGATAAAAGACCCCCAATCACTTCCCATGTTCTTTTCAGGGTTTTTATTTGTTGGCTATATATACAAAGAGATACGGTACAAAGAAAGCAATGCAAGGAGAATGTGGCTTGAAACCCCAACACACGACAGAATGTCTTTTATGTCTTTGTACGCACCCTCAATGTGGAATCTCATATGGTTCCCTCTTTTGTTCACATGACAACTGTTTAATGTAAACTTTGTCACTGGCCTAAGGAAGACCCAAGCAAGCTTTGAGATTTAAACTTGGCTGGGCCTAGTTCCAAATCAGGTAATTTCCTGCCTGTCCTACTTGGGCTTTTTTGGATCTCTCCCAACTTCATCAACCACACCAAGACCTTTTTGCAAGGAACCAGAAATGATGTCACAATGTCAAAAGGGAGAGACTGACAGTGACAATGGCAAGGATTGTTGACATCATCGCCAGGGCTCAGCCAATCCGAAGGGCTGACCAGGCTCTGGTCCTTTGTGACATCCCAGGAGCCCCAACCCCTGGCCAGTGGATAAAAGGGGCTGGCAGGGCAGGGCAGGAGACTAGAGACCAGTGGGCAGCCCAGCAGAAGGAAGAAAGGAGAGAGGCTGCGAGGGACCCCCACGAGCGGATCAAGGCAAGTTTACTTGCTAAGTGGGTAGCGAGTCCGCAAACCAGATGCTGCTAAGGCTGTTGGCTTGAAGCTAGTTGATGCTGGAGGACGGACCGGGTGGATGCTGTATGAGTGGGCGATGAGTGTGTGGATGAGTGTGTGAGTGACTGTGGGCATGAGTGTGCGTGAGTGTGAGAGTGAATGCCTGACTTGCTGTTCCGCGGGGACGCGGTTGGGGGAGTGAATGTGACCCAAGCACCTCGGGGGCTGGCGGAAGCTGGTCTCAGAAGCGGAGTGAATGAAAGTGGAAGCCCGGGATGATGTTGCCGTGCAGAGACCGGTGGATGGCCCTGGTCACGGTCGGCTGACGGCAGTGGACGAGCACGCTCGCTTATTTTGGTTTCCTCCATTTGTTTCTTGCAGGAGAGAGCGAAAGCTTCCTTTGTGACGTGGGGAACCGCAACGCAACCCTCTCGCTGGAGCTCAACTAGGCTGTGTCGACTGAAAGCCAAGATCCCTGTTTATCCTCTTTTCAAAAATAAAAAAGTGTATTTTTCAAAAAGATAAATGGAAGTTGTTTTGTTATGTTTTGGTTTGGTCATCAAGGACTGTCTCTAGAGGATCTTCAATTGCCTGGGATCTCCCAGATGGAATACTATGGGTTGATTCTTTGTGAGGTCATGGGGAGCCTTGTGAGGTCACAGGAGGCAGAAGCTTCTGTCTCAATTGCCTGTAGCCGTAGGTTCCTTCAAATGGGGCCACTTGTATTGCCTTATGCTCTTCTTGGCCCCACAAAGCCTAGATTTTACCCTGAACCCTCCCCAGAATAAATCCAATGTTTTTATTTATTTATTTATATTCAAATTTATGTGCCGCCCAATCAGGTAAACCCGACTCTGGGCGGCTCACAACAAGTTAAAACACACATAAAACAATACAACCAATTTAAAACCCAACATACCCACCCACCTACCCCATTCCTCTTAAAAAACCCACATTAAAAAAACTGCCTTCATTGACAATTAAAAGAAATGGGGGCTTAATTTATAAGCCAACAGGCGGGGGCCACTCTTCCATCTGGGCCCCACACCTGCCCCGCCAACCAGGTTTTAGGTCTTTTCTGAAAGGTAGCAGCTCCATCTGCTCCCACAACTCTACAGGCAGGAGGTTCCACAAGGCCGGTGCGGACACGGAAAAGGCCCTCCTTCGTGTACCAGAGAGACGGGCCCCTCTGGCAGATGGAACAATTAGGCAGCCCCTCCGATCCGCTCTGGTTGGATGGGCAGACACTCTTGGGATGATGCAGTCTCTAAGGTATCCTGGCCCACTACCATGAAGGGCTTTAAAGGTCAAAACCAGCACCTTGAACTGCACCTGGAGGCAAACTGATAGCCAGTGTAGCTCCCGAAGTAATGGTGAGGCATGATTATAACGCCCACGCCCCATCACCGGGCTGCCGCATTCTGGACCAACTGCAGCCTCCGAATGGTTGACAAGGGCAGCCTCATGTAGAGTGCATTGCAATAATCTAGCCTGGAGGTGACCAAAGCATGTGTGACCCTGAGCAGGGAGTCCCGGTCCAGGAGCGAACGCAACTGACGGATGACGCGAGGCTGTGGGAAAGTCCTCCTGGCCACAGCCGCCACCTGATTTGCTAGTAGCATCCCCGAAACCAGGAGGACCCCTAAGTTGCGTACCGGGTCTGTCTGGGGCAAAACAGCCCCACCCAAGACCAAAGTTGGCAGCTCCCTGGATACTGCGGGACCCTCTATCCAAAGCCACTCAGTCTTGGAGGAATTCAATTGTAGCCCGTTGTCCCCCATCCAGACCCCGACAGCTTCCAGATATCTGGATAGGACATTGACTGCATCACTGGGGTCCCCATGGGCCGAGATATATAACTGGGTATCATCAGCATACTGATGATATCTTACCCCATGGGAATGGATAACCTCACCCAACGGCTTCATGTATATGTTAAATAGGAGAGGAGAGAGCAGCGAGCCCTGAGGCACCCCATACTGTAGGGGCCTAGCGCTGGACCTCTCACTCTCCAACCACACCGACTGGATACGACCCTCCAGAAATGAGGAAAACCAGGACAGCACAGTGCCCTGGATCCCCAAACCTTTGAGCCATTCCAGAAGGATACCGTGGTCAACGGTATCAAAGGCCGCTGAGAGATCCAGAAGAGCCAGGACGGATGGATGACCCCCGTCCTGCTCCTGCAAGAGGTCAACCAATGCAGTCTCAGTACATATCCAGGCCTGAAACCCGATTGATAGGGGTCCAGATAATCCGCTTCATCCAGGATCCCCTGCAACTGCCGCATCACCACCTTCTCCAGTAACTTCCCTAAGAAAGGGAGGTTGGAGACCGGCCTATAATTAGCTGGAACCGCTGGGTGGAGAGATTGTTTCTTCAGGAGGGGGCGCACCAGAGCATGTTTTAAAGGTGCAGGAAACACCCCCTCCTGCAGTGAAGCATTTATTATAGCCCCGACCCAGCCTCCCGTCACCCCCTTGGAGGCTTTCACCAACCAAGTGGGACAGGGATCCAAAGGGCAGGAGGTGGTGTGAACAGCTGCAAGAAGCCTGTCCACTTCCTCAGGGGCAACTGGATCAAACCGATCCCAGATAACACTGCCAGACTGATCCCCTCCGGACCCTCCCCATCCACGCCGGGAGTAAACCCCGAGCGAATCCGAGTGATTTTCTCCACCAGATAGTCTGCAAAAACCTCAGCCGAACCCTGCCACCCGGGCACCGGCCCCTCCCGGCCAAGGAGAGACCTGGTAACCCGGAACAGAGCGGCTGGGCGATTATCCACGGAGGCAATGAGGGCGGTGAAGTAAATTTAGTGTATGGGACCAAGGACACCAGGACAGCCGAAGAGCTGGCTTAACACAACTTTATTACATGCTGGTCAGAGGGAACATGTGGTAATGGCGGATGAACAGCTCAATATATACAGTGGCTATACATTTGAATGTGGCTCCTTGACAGTCCATTGGCTACTGTCCGCGTGACGTCATTGTAGGTCACGCCCTTCTTGTCCAGGTGAAGGTAGTGGCGGGAATCTTCCCGCGCTGTTGTTCTAGGTGAGTCTTGGACCAATGAGCTTGGACGCTCGCTATTGCCATCTAGTGGTCACTAGCTCGCGTCCTATTAAGGTTACAGTGATGCAGCTGAAGGTTACAATGTTACACATAGAAAAGGTTACATTGGATACACATGGATAGGTACATTGTTTAAAGGCACAGGCTTTAGGACACAACACCCCTCCCCCCTAGGATGAGACGAAGTCTCTTAGCCAAGATGGTTTATTGCACTCGCGTTTGGGCCGTGATGTGGGTTGGCCCACCCGGGGGCCGCTCCCGCTTCCTTGTTCCCTGGACCCTTGTCCTGTAATGGGAGAGGGAGACTTGTTAGAGGCTTGCTGCGGTTTTGCAGCTTTAGGGGAAAGGGTAGATTCCGTTGTGGTTGAACCGGGGGCACCAGGGGCTAACGTAAAACCCCTCTTCTCGCTTGGATGGGTGGGGGACCACTCCAACCCCCCCCCCGGTTCTGAAAATCAAAATCAAACTGTTGGGGGATCCCGCGGGATATCTACGAGGACAAATTCCTTCTCCTCCCCCCTTGGTGGGGACTCTGGACCCCCCTCCCCTCCCCCTTGAGCTAAACGGGTGGGGGAGAACCCTAACGCTGAATTTGTGTTCGCGCCGTCGGCGCCCTGACTTCCTGGGACCCGGCTCCGGAGCTGGTCCGCGTGTCGCCGCCAAAGTAGACCTGTGTTGGTCTCCACGCGGTACGATACGGGACCGGTCTGTTCCACGACCACCCCCGGGACCCAGGTTGGCCCCGCGCTGGCGTAGTTCCTGCAATGCACCGGGGCACCCACGCTGAAACTCTTGGTGGCTTCTAACCCTATGTTCCTCCCCTTGTCCTCAACTCTCGTGGGATCTAGTCTAGTGAGTATGGTGGTCAGCTTCCTGCGCATTAACAGCTCCGCAGGGGAGTAGCCTGACGCTAGCGGGGTCACCCTGTACCCTAGCAGAAACTGACACACTTGCAGGTTGAGGTCCCCGGGGCCCATGCGCCGCAGCGCGTCCTTCGTGGTGCGTACGAGGCGCTCCACTTGGCCATTGGTGGCCGGATGGAAAGGGGCGGAGGTGATGTGCCGGATGGCGTTAATCTCTGTGAATGCCCTGAACTCAGCAGACGTGAAACAACTAGCGTTATCGCTAATTAGAGTGTCGGGTATGCCGAATGTGGAAAAAATTCTCCGCAAATGCTTAATTGTCGCGGCCGAGGAGGTGCTCGTGACTGGGATGACCTCCAACCACTTGGAGAAAGCGTCCACAACAAGGAGAAACAGGGTTCCTCGGAACGGGCCCGCGAAATCTATGTGCACCCGGGACCACGGCCCCTTAGCCGCGTCCCATTCCCTGTGAGGAAGGCGGGCCTCCTCCGGTCTGGAGCATTGGCAGCTCTCGCAAGTGCCGACCATGTGCTCGATGTCGGCGTCTAACTGGGGCCACCAGAAGTAACTCCGGGCCAGCGCTTTGGAGCGCACAATTCCGGGGTGGCTGACGTGCAGCAGTTTAAGCACCCGCGGTCGAAGGGATGTAGGGATCACCACCCGCTGCCCCCACAAGAGGCACCCCCTCTCTAGGGACAGTTCCAGCTTCTTCCTAAAAAATGGGGCGAATTCCTCTGCTGGGGAAGACGCCGGCCACCCTTTCTGTACCCAGGAGCAAACCGCCGCCAACGTCTTGTCCTTCCTTGTCGCTGCGGCAATGTCGGCGGGCACTATGGGGGGCGAATCCAAAACCTCTATCATGAGCACCTGGCGGTCACGCCCCTCTCCGCCCATCTGGTTCTGCGTTAGGGGAAGGGGGGACCTTGATAGGGCGTCCGCATGGCTGATCTCTTTCCCGGGCCCGTACATCAACGCGTGCTGGTAGGCGTTGAGAAAAATGGCCCACCTAAGCATTCTCTTGGACAGGATCTGTGGCGTGGGCTTATCTGCGGTAAAAATGCCTAGTAGGGGCTTGTGGTCAGTCACGATGATGAAAGGGCGGCCATACAGAAAATCGTGAAATTTTTTGGTCCCCGCAACTATCGCCAGCGCCTCCCTGTCTGTCTGCGCGTAGTTTCTCTCCGCTTGGGACAGGGACCTGGAGTAAAACGCTATTGGGGCCTCCCTCCCGTTTCCCAACACGTGGCATAACACTGCCCCCACCCCCACCGGGGATGCATCACAAATCAGTACCACCGGCCGTTTGGGGTCGAAATGGGTCAGAATGGCGTCAGACGCCAGGAGTTGTTTCAGTTCTATGTATGCCCTCTCCTGGTCATCGCCCCACTTCCATGCCGCATCTTTCTTGAGCAACTTGTGAAGCGGCTCAGCCACCGCAGCCTTCCGTGGAAGGAAGGAGTGGTAGAAATTTAAGAGCCCTAGGAACGACTGCAACTCGGGCTTAGATGTGGGGCGAGGAGCTTTCTTGTTGGCGGCCACCTTGGATTTGGACGGTTTGATCCCCTCGGGTGTTACTCGGAACCCTAAGAACTCAACCTCCTTCGCGAAGAAGACGCATTTGTCTTTTCGCAACCTCAACCCCGCCTGTTCGAACGCCGCCAGGACCTTGTTTAGCCTTTCAGCCAACTCAACCTCACTCCCCCCCGTTATCAATACGTCATCAAAATATGGTAAAACGCCGTCCAGCCCTTTGAGGAGGCGTTCCACGAGCGACTGGAAAATTCCAGGCGCCGAGTTCACGCCGAATTGGAGGCGCGTCACCTGGAACGCCCCCTTATGCGTGATTATGGTCTGTGCAGCAGCTGCGGCAGGGGTTACCATGAGTTGCTGATAGGCCTGTGCCAGGTCGAGCTTAGCGAAACACTTTCCCCCATGTAACCTGGCTAGCAAATGGCTGACCACCGGCACCGGGTACGCATTGGGGCGGATTGCCTTATTAATGGTGCACTTATAATCGGCGCAAATGCGAACCTCCCCATTGGCCTTCAATGCTGTGACAATTGGAGTTTCCCACTCTGCGGAATCAACAGGAACAAGAATCCCCTGGCCCACTAATTTGTCCAGTTCCGCCTCTATTTTGTCCTTGAGTGCAAAAGGCACCCGGCGCGGTTTGAGTCTGATTGGGCGGACCTCCGGGTCCAGGTCGAACGTTACTGGGGGTCCATTGAATTTCCCAAGTCCCTTCTTGAAGACTTAGGGGTGCGCGTCGCACACCTCCTGTATCGGGTCAGACCCAACGGCGTGCACCCCCCCAATGAACAGACCCAGGGGCTGAAACCATTGAGTCCCGAGGAGGCTGCAATTACCCCCCTTAAGAACGACGAGGGGGAGTTCCGCGGCGTGCCGCTTGTACTGAACCTGGAAATTCCCAACCCCCAACACCGGGATACTGTTCCCTTGCACGTCCCGAAGCGTGGACCTCAACGCTTTGAGCTTGGGCCGTACGCGGGGGGCAATTCTCAAAAACTCCCTCTGGGAAATGATTGAGTAAGAGGAGCCAGAGTCAATCTCCATCCTAACAGGGGCCCCTTGCACCAGTACCTCAACAAAGTAACGGGGGTGTCCCATGGACACGCTGAAAACCGGGGGGGCGTCGTTGCTGTCGTCGGAGATGCGGCCCACGCCGTCCTGCTTCCTCGTGGGCCGGGCGCCAACCTTTAGTCTCGTTGAGCGGTCTGGCCTCGCTGGGCGGTCAGGCGAGCTCCTCCGGTCCCTCGCTGGGCGGTCGGGCGAGCTCCTCCGGTCCTTGCGCCGTTGTCTGCAGACTTTGGCTATGTGCCCGCGTCGCCCGCAGTTGTGGCACTCGGCCTTTCTGAACGGGCACCTGGCACGGTCATGAGCCGCCCCGCAGCCGTCGCAACGCCGGCCCTCCTTCCGGACCCTCCGGACGTCCTCGTCATCGCTGCTTTCGGCGGACGATTTCGAAATTCGCCGGGCTGCGTGCACCGAACTCTCTGCTTTGTCGGCCTTCGGCCACCAGTCCTGGAGCTCTTGCATCCCGGCCTTCGTGGCTTCCGCGGCCTGTGCCGCTTTCAGGACCTCCTGCAACGTGGGGGGCAGCTCCTGATTCATTAGCGTGCGCTGAATCTCGGCGTCCTTCAGGCCGCATAGCACGCAGTCCCTGAGGGTGACTTCCAAATTCTCCCATTTGCATGGGCCGGCAGCCAGACGCAGGGCCGCTACGAAAGCGCCGACCGACTCACCAGGCGCTTGGACTCGCCTCCAAAACGCGCTCCGAGCGGGAAACATCGCTACCGAGGACCGGAAATGGTCTCGCAGCACCGTCAGGTGCTCCTTTGCCTTGAATTCAGCCGCCTTTTTGGGTGCGATGAGGTCAATCAATACCCTCTTGCCGTGGTGCCCGAGCATTCTGGTGAGGATGGCTCTCTTCTTCGCCTCGTCCGTCACCTCGAACTCCACCAGCGCGCCTTGGAAGTCCATTTCGAAGAGTTCCCAATCTTGCGGTTTCTAGATGTCGAAACCGGCGTATGTCTTGGTCCCGTGGGCAGCCATTATCCCACCTTCATCGCCAATTTAGTGTATGGGACCAAGGACACCAGGACAGCGGAAGAGCTGGCTTAACACAACTTTATTACATGCTGGTCAGAGGGAACATGTGGTAATGGCGGATGAACAGCTCAATATATACAGTGGCTATACATTTGAATGTGGCTCCTTGACAGTCCATTGGCTACTGTCCGCGTGACGTCATTGTAGGTCACGCCCTTCTTGTCCAGGTGAAGGTAGTGGCGGGAATCTTCCCGCGCTGTTGTTCTAGGTGAGTCTTGGACCAATGAGCTTGGACGCTCGCTATTGCCATCTAGTGGTCACTAGCTCGCGTCCTATTAAGGTTACAGTGATGCAGCTGAAGGTTACAATGTTACACATAGAAAAGGTTACATTGGATACACATGGATAGGTACATTGTTTAAAGGCACAGGCTTTAGGACACAACAGAAGTATTGTTGCTTCACCACCCCCATTGCCACCAGGTAGGTCTTAATAGCAGCCCTAGCCAATGTCCAGTTGGAATCACTTTGGGTCTTCACCCAGCGGCGCTCTCGGCGTCTCTTTGCCCGTTTAAGCTCCCACAGTTCTTCTGTGAACCACGGGGAAGATTTATCCCTGCGGGCTCGGAGAGGCCGTAGTGGTGCGATTTCATCCAAGGCAGCGGTAGTCATCCTGTACCACAGGTCAACGAGTGCCTCAGATGAATCGTATAGCCAATCCAGAGGAAAATCCCCCAGTTCCCTCTGGAATTCGTCAGAATCCATCAGTCGCCGGGGGCGGGCCAATTTAATAGGCCATGCTTCCCTGCGGTGAACCGCCACCCCCAGGAAGTCCATAGTCACCAGATAGTGATCTGACCATGGCACAGGTATAGTGTCTAATTTCTGTAGTCTCAGATCACTCAGCTACCGCTCCGACAAAAAAACTAGGTCTGGTGTGTGACCCTGGCCCTTGGTCGGGTCATGAATTACCTGAGTCAGGTCCATGGCTGCCATGGAAGCCATGAACTCCTGAGCAACCTCTGAACCAGTCCCCAGTGAAGGCAAATTGAAGTCCCCCAGAACCGTCAGCCTAGGGAACTCCAACGCCAACGCGGAGATGGCCTCGAGGAGCTCAGGCAGGGAGTCTCTTACCCTGCAAGGAGGCAGGTACAGGAGTAAGACTCCCAACTGACCCTTAGGGCCCAACCGCAGGAGCAGGGCCTCACAACCCGGGACTTGTGGAGCAATGGCCCTGGCGACTCCCAAGGACTCCCTGGCTACAATGGCGACACCACCGCCCCTTCCCTCATCCCTTGGCTGGTGCCAGATACCGAAGCCGGCTGGACACATTTCTGACAGAGGTACACCATCCTCTGGTCTCAGCCAGGTGTCGGTAATGCATGCCAGGTCAGCCTGCCCCTCCTGAATAGAGTCTTGAATTAGAGGGGCCTTGTTGCAGTTCGACCTGGCATTCAGCAGCAGCCTAAGGGTGGGGTCACCCTGGATCAGCTGCTCAGGACCCAGAGATGTACCCGGGGGACTGGAACGAGAGACAGATACCAACCATCGGTCCCGTGTTCCCTGAGTGCGGCCTGCCCCTCGGTACGCGCCATATCGACCCATGCCCATCACAACCCCAATTTGAGCCCTGAGAACCTCCCCACCCATCTCCGATGGAGTGCTACCCCTCCTACACAGCTGACAAGGCCATTTCTCCCACCCTCTCTCCCCTCCACACCCAGAACCCACCCCCACACTCCCCCTACCCTCCTTTGGGCATTTCCAAAAGCCCCTTATCAGAGGTGGGGGGTGCCGGCCATTCCTCCCCAAACCAAAGCCCATTCCTTTCCTACCCCTCCAACCCCTACAATTACTCAAAAAGGGGGGGGGTAAGGGCCCTCACTGCTGGCACCATCTCCCACTCTCCTCCCTAACCCCACAAGAGGTGAAGGAGCGGGCGGCAATGTGCCAATCCATCAATCCACCAAGACTTCCCCAGCTGGGACCAATTCCCTCCCACCTGAGCGGCTGGGAGGAAAGGCAGTGTCTGTTCTCCATGGCTGGAGTTGGGCTGCAGTTAAGAACATAAGAACATAAGAACAGCCTTGCTGGAACAGGCCACAGCCCATCCAGTCCAGCATTCTGTCTCACACAGTGGCTCACCATTTCCTTCAGGGTATTCCCAAGGAGATGCCTTCACCTGCTTAGGATTCCCTGGAAATGGCATTGAGAGATATCCTGCCTATCTCTCCAACCCGGAGGTTGTCCTTAGGTAGCCATAATTATAGCCATTGATAGCCTTGTCCTCCATGAACTTGTCTAATCCTTTCTTAAAGCTGTCAAGACTGACAGCTGTCACCACTTCTTCTGGCAGGGAGTTCCATAGACCAGTTCTTGAAGCCGTCTGCCTGGTCCAGCGAAGGAGGCCTTTGGGAAAGGGGGTGGTTGGAAGGTCTTTTGCAACCATCTCTCCCTGCCTTGACACAGCTGCCGGTCCTCTCTTCTCCTTCCTGGTTCAGCGAAGGAGGCCTTTGGGAAAGGGGCTGGGTGGAAGGTCTTTTGCAGCCACCTCTCCCTGCCTTGACACAGCTGCCAGTCCTCTATATTGATAGAAATAATTTTCATTCTTCTGATTTATTCAAATCTGAATATTGTATAGGTGATCATCATGACGATCATCCATGAAGACTCCTGAGAATATAATGCTGCGACCTTTCATCTGCCTTCTGCATCACAGCATGACCTTCATACCCCTGATCCAGTTCTGTGAGTCACTTTCTGGTCTTGAGCCCTTTTGGCATGCAAAGTCTTCTTCAGCCCCAGGCCAGTATTTATGAAGCTGCTGCCCTCCATCAAGAGGGATTCAAGTGGGATTTAATCCACTTAGGGACCATCACCCTTCCCTAGGGACTTCAGCACTGTTGTGTACGTAACAGTATTACTTTAAGAATGTATGAATGTAACCTGACAATGATTACAATGTAGCTCAGCTGTTAAAGGAACGTGAGCCAGCTGCCCATAGAGGGCAGCTGCGAGCATTCAGCTCACATGGTTCAAATTCCCCCAATCACCGGCAGCCGTGGGAACCTTCCTGCGCAAGGAACACCTGGAGAAGATGGGCGTGACTCAGAATGACGTCACGCAGGTAGCAGCCAATGAGCTACCGTGCAACCCTTTTCAAATGTATTACTGCAGTATAAAATGAGCTGTACCTCCGCCATTACCACACGTTCATCCTGACCATCATGCAATAAAGCTGTGTTTTAGCCCTCACTGCGGGTCGCGTTCCACAGGTGGGATCAGTGCCCGGGAGAATCCGTATCCGCCTACGCGGCGGCCCTTAGGCTGGCGGCCATCCACTGCCAATGGGAGGACCTGGACATAGCCCTTCGAGACCGCATGCTGTGCGGCCTGAGGGACGAGGAGGTCCAGAGGAAGTTGATGACCCGCGACCATCGCCTCACGTTCAATGAGGTACTGCAAGAGGCCCAAGCTGCCGAGGCGGCGAGGAGCGGGGTCAGAGCTTTTAAGTCCCGAGGGGCCACACATGAGAGGGCCAAGTCACCCATGCAAGCGGCCCAGTGGACCTCGGCACAAGCGGCCTGGCGGGGCCCCCGACAGCCCACAGGCACCCCAGGCGTGGGCGAACCGAGGACAAGGGTGCATCGAGACACCCTCAAGCACACCAACGCAAGGCGGCCAGCATTGGAATGGTCTCAGCCAATGACGACGCGGCAGGCGTTTCTTCGTAGAGGTACTGTGACAAGGGGTCCCGGTTAGGATGGAAATAGACTCGGGGTCGTCCTACTCCATCCTGTCCCAGAAGGAGTTCCTGCGCATTCCCCCAAATGCGCGCCCCAAGTTGCGGGCCATGAAGTCGTACTTATGGGACGTGCAGGGTTATGGGATCCCGGTGTTGGGTGTGGGGAACTTCACGGTGAAGTTCAAAAGGTTCACAGAAAAACTGCCCTTAGTGGTTCTCAAGGGGGGAACTTTTGCCTTTTGGGAACCCAGGGGTTTGCTCCCCTGGGAATTGAACTGTCCGGCATAAACGCCATAGAGACTGACCCAATTCGGGATGTGCACGATGCGCACCCGGACGTTTTCAAGAAGGGGCTCGGGACTTACAAGGGGACCCTGTTTTCTTTTGAGTTGGACCCAGAAATCCGGCCCATACGACTCAAGCTAAGAAGAGTTCCCTTCGCCCTCAAGGACAAGATTGAGGCGGAACTGGACAAATTGGTGGGGCAGGGGATTTTAGTTCCAGTTGATTCTGCAGAGTGGGAAACTCCGATTGTTACAGCTTTAAAATCCAATGGGGAGGTCAGGATTTGCGCTGACTACAAATGTACAATTAACAAGGCCATTCGGCCAAATGCATATCCGGTGCCAGTAGTTAGCCACTTACTGACCACGTTGCATGGGGGAGGTGTTTTGCCAAGCTAGACCTGGCGCAGGCATACCAGCAGCTCGCGGTAACCCCAGCTGCTGCCGCTGCGCAAACCATCGTCACGCATAAGGGGGCATTCAAGGTAACGTGCCTACAATTCAGCGTAAATTCGGCCCCCGGGATTTTCCAGTCCCTCGTGGAACGCCTTTTAAAGGGGCTTCCAGGCATGCTCCCATATTTTGACAATGTTTTGATAACGGCAGGGAGCGAATCGGAACTAGCGAGAAGACTAGACAATGTCCTCTCCATATTCGAAAGAGCGGAGCTGAGGTTGAGAAGGGACAAATGCGTGTTTTTCACAAGGGACGTTGAGTTTCTCGGGTTCAAGATAACCCCGGGGGGCATCAAGCCATCCGAGTCCAAGGTTGCAGCTGTGCAAAACGCCCCTCGCCTCACCGCGAAACCGGAGCTGCAGTCATTTCTAGGGCTCCTGGATTTTTACCATTCCTTCTTCCCAAGGAAGGCATCCATTGCAGAAGCACTGCACGGGCTACTTAAGAAAGATGCGGTTTGGCGGTGGGGAGATAGGCAGGAGAAAGCATTCAAAGAGCTCAAGGCGCTCTTATTCTCGGACGCCGTTCTGACCCACTTTGACCCGAGGAAACCAGTAGTTTTGGTCTGTGATGCATCACCAGTGGGGGTGGGGCCGGTGCTGTGCCACGTGTTAGAGAGCGGGCGGGAAGCCCCGGTTGCCTTCTATTCCAGATCACTTTCAAAGGCAGAGCACAATTACGCACAAACAGATAGGCCCTGGCCATAATCGCGGGAACAAAGAATTTCCACGATTTCCTATACGGCCACGAGTTCACGATTGTGACTGATCACAAGCCCCTTTTGGGAATCTTCACTACAGGCAAGCCCACCCCACAAATTCTGTCCCCCAGGATGCTGCATTGGGCGGTTTTCCTCAACGCCTATCAGTATGAGCTGGTACATCGCCCAGGGAAGGAGATCTCTCACGCAGACGCACTGTCCCGATCTCCCCTCCCTAGTTTAGGAGACCCCAAATGCGAGGTAGAGCAGGACCACCAAGTCCTGCTTATCGAGTCTCTCGACTCGCCCCCCATAGTTCCCGTAGACCTCTCCAGAGCCACAGCGGCCGACAAGATACTGTCCTAAGTTAGTTCCTGGGTGAGAAAAGGGTGGCCCACAACTCCCCCCAAGGAGGAATTCAAATCGTTTTTCAGGCACAGAGTGGAGCTTTCCCTTGAAAGAGGCTGCCTGGCTGCCCCATAGGGAATGAGACACGGCCCGCGGGCCATGGTCCCGAGTACACGTCGACTTCGCTGGCCCCTTTCGCGGATCCATGTTTCTGCTGATAGTCGACTCATACTCCAAGTGGTTGAAAGTCATTCCCATGTCTAACACCTCATCTGCCGCAACCGTTAAACAGTTGCGCAAGGTGTTCAGTTGTTTCGGCCTGCCGGACGTCCTTGTGAGCGATAACGCCAGTACCTTCACGTCTGCGGAATTCAAGGCGTTCATCGAGAGGAATGCCATCCGGCATATCACCTCTGCCTCATTTCACCCCACCACAAACGGTCAGGTAGAGCGCCAAGTGTGCACTACGAAAGACGCACTGCGGCACATGGGTCCCGGTGAATTGAACCTCCAACTGTGTCAGTTCCTCATTTGTTATAGGGCAACTCCCCTAGCTTCAGGACTGTCGCCGGCTGAGCTCCTCATGTGGAGGAAGCCGGTAACACTTTTTGATCGGTTGGATCCGACCAGGGTGGAGGATGAGGGGAGAAATATAGAGTTAGGAAGCTCCAAAAGTTTTGGAGTAGGGGACCCGGTTCATGCAGGAATTACGCAACCTCGGGACCAACGTGGGTTCCAGGAACGGTCATTGAGCAAACGGGGCCAGTGTCTTACAGGATCGAGACTAGCACAGGTCTACTGTGGAGAACGCACGCTGACCAACTCAGAAGGCGAGTTACCAGTGAAAGGGAGTCAGCGTTAGGGCCTTCCCCACCCGCGTAACCCAAGGGGGAGACACGGGGACGTCCTCGGGTACAAATGCATACCCTGGATTCTCAGACGAGGAGAAGGATACTTTGAAAGAGTGGAATGAGTTTGACTTTATGTTGCCCTACCAGGGGGGTGTTGCGGAGTGGTCCCCCACCCGTCCGAACGAGAAGAGGAGTTTTTAGTTCAGCCCCTGGTACCTCCAGTCCTCCCAGTCCTTTTGTTTTAGAGTTTACCCCATCACCAAGACCCCCGAACCAGGCAGCAGGGGGAAGCTCGTTCTCTCCATCCCCAAGAACTCTGAGTCAGGCAGCAGGGGGTAGCACAAGTATGCCGGTTGCAGGCGCAAGAGACTGGGGCGAGACAACAAGGGTCTCCTCGTTGGTTCCGAGGTTCGTGCTGGGGGGGTCCCCAGGCGCCACGAGCGACAGGCAGGGGTTCACATCCCAGCTACATGTTCCGTTCCCCTCTCCAAACGCAAGGTTGTCACAGAGTTCCGGCAAACGACTAATGAGTCCACCCCTTTCCGTTGCAGGACAAGAGTCTGTGGAACTCGAAACCCCTAGTTCCCCTGAGCTCAGCCAAGCAGTCGTACGCCCCAAGCACACATGCGGGAAGTCACAATGGCTGAGGGACTTTGTCCCATCCTAGGGGGGAGGAGTGTTGTGCATGTAACAGTATTACTTTAAGAATGTATGAATGTAACCTGACAATGATTGCAATGTAGCTCAGCTGTTAAAGGAACATGAGCCAGCTTCCCATAGAGGGCAGCTGCGAGCATTCAGCTCACATGGTTCAAATTCCCCCAATCACCGGCAGCCGCGGGAACCTTCCCGCGCAAGGAACACCTGGAGAAGATGGGCGTGACTCAGAATGACGTCACGCAGGTAGCAGCCAATGAGCTACCGTGCAACCCTTTTCTAATGTATTACTGCAGTATAAAATGAGCTGTACCTCTGCCATTACCACGTTTATCCTGACCATCATGCAATAAAGCTGTGTTTTAGCCCTCATTGCGGCTCCTTCTTTATCTTCCGTGCAAGACACTAAAGGCACCCAAGGCCATTAGTCCTCAGGGTGGTCAGGTTAGTTAACCACTGCCTGACACTCGGTGTTGAGTCGCTGGTAGTAGGTTCTACTCTATTACTATAGCAGGATATCTTGGCCAGACTTGAATTTTCATTTGTGGTCCTAAAAAGGACCATTGGGTTATTTCTCTCAGCAGCATTTTTTTAAAGTGCAACACCTGTGTGCTAGAAGGATTAGCTGACTGCAATTTCCGGGAAATTTTAGGTAATTAAACACTTTCTCCTCTCTTTTCCTCCACTGAAAAAGACAAAAATGTTACAAAAATGGAAGGCATCAGGAGAAGAGGAATGCCAAATACTTCATAAAGAAAAGCACAGCCTTGAGTTTACATGAGCTGGGCAGGGATGTTGTTGACAGGTCACACATTCGGAGGATTGCCATTAGCTGGAGGCCACTTGATGGCATGCAACAGCCACAACATTCTGTCCCACAGCTCCCATGTGATGGAAGGAGTCAGAGAAGCTGTGGGCCCAAAGTGGGAAGTTTTAAAATTTCTATCACACGTCCACAGGTGTAATTAATAATAATAATTTCATGTCAAAAATTATTTTGGGTTGAAAGAATTTTTGCTGGAGAAACTCCGCTCAGGGGATGATTGAATGAGGCTTCTTTCATGTCCCCAAGATCTTTTCCCATCAAAGTGGTCCCTATTTATCTACAGGTACTTGTAATTTCTTGTTTTCGAACTGCTAGCTTAGCAGGAGCTAGGACAGAGCATACCTGTCAAGTTTTGGATTTGGAAATAAGGGAAATTTCCCAGCAAATAAGGGATACTTGACAGCTATGCTTATCCTGTGCTGCCCTCCAATGGCGGCAATAGGGCATTGCAGTCTAATTAATAAGGGATGATGGTGGGAAAGGGTAAAATAAGGGGTTTTCCCCGGCCGATAAGTGATACTTGACAGCTATGGGACAGAGACGGGAGCTCAATCTGTCATGCAGCACTTGGGAATCGAACTCCAACCTTCCATTCGTTGAATTCAGCATCTTAACCACTTGAGCCATCATAGTCAATTATTATTATTATTATTATTATTATTATTATTTTAAAAATCTATTTTTAAAATAAGAATTGCAGTGATGCAGGGAGCAGAATTTATTTAGGGAGGAAGGAGATAAAAGACCCCCAATCACTTCCCATGTTCTTTTCAGGGTTTTTATTTGTTGGCTATATATACAAAAAGAGATACAGTACAAAGAAAGCAATGCAAGGAGAATGTGGCTTGAAACCCCAACACACGACAGAATGTCTTTTATGTCTTTGTACGCACCCTCAATGTGGAATCTCATATGGTTCCCTCTTTTGTTCACATGACAACTGTTTAATGTAAACTTTGTCACTGGCCTAAGGAAGACCCAAGCAAGCTTTGAGATTTAAACTTGGCTGGGCCTAGTTCCAAATCAGGTAATTTCCTGCCTGTCCTACTTGGGCTTTTTTGGATCTCTCCCAACTTCATCAACCACACCAAGACCTTTTTGCAAGGAACCAGAAATGATGTCACAATGTCAAAAGGGAGAGACTGACAGTGACAATGGCAAGGATTGTTGACATCATCGCCAGGGCTCAGCCAATCCGAAGGGCTGACCAGGCTCTGGTCCTTTGTGACATCCCAGGAGCCCCAACCCCTGGCCAGTGGATAAAAGGGGCTGGCAGGGCAGGGCAGGAGACTAGAGACCAGTGGGCAGCCCAGCAGAAGGAAGAAAGGAGAGAGGCTGCGAGGGACCCCCACGATCGGATCAAGGCAAGTTTACTTGCTAAGTGGGTAGCGAGTCCGCAAACCAGATGCTGCTAAGGCTGGTGGCTTGAAGCTAGTTGATGCTGGAGGACGGACCGGGTGGATGCTGTATGAGTGGGCGATGAGTGTGTGGATGAGTGTGTGAGTGACTGTGGGCATGAGTGTGCGTGAGTGTGAGAGTGAATGCCTGACTTGCTGTTCTGCAGGGACGCGGTTGGGGGAGTGAATGTGACCCAAGCACCTCGGGGGCTGGCGGAAGCTGGTCTCAGAAGCGGAGTGAATGAAAGTGGAAGCCCGGGATGATGTTGCCGTGCAGAGACCGGTGGATGGCCCTGGTCACGGTCGGCTGACGGCAGTGGACGAGCACGCTCGCTTATTTTGGTTTCCTCCATTTGTGTCTTGCAGGAGAGAGCGAAAGCTTCCTTTGTGACGTGGGGAACCGCAACACAACCCTCTCGCTGGAGCTCAACTAGGCTGTGTCGACTGAAAGCCAAGATCCCTGTTTATCCTCTTTTCAAAAATAAAAAAAGTGTATTTTTCAAAAAGATAAATGAAAGTTGTTTTGTTATGTTTTGGTTTGGTCATCAAGGACTGTCTCTAGAGGATCTTCAATTGCCTGGGATCTCCCAGATGGAATACTATGGGTTGATTCTTTGTGAGGTCATGGGGAGCCTTGTGAGGTCACAGGAGGCAGAAGCTTCTGTCACAATTGCCTGTAGCCGTAGGTTCCTTCAAATGGGGCCACTTGTATTGCCTTATGCTCTTCTTGGCCCCACAAAGCCTAGATTTTACCCTGAACCCTCCCCAGAATAAATCCAATGTTTTTATTTATTTATTTATATTCAAATTTATATGCCGCCCAATCAGGTAAACCCGACTCTGGGCGGCTCACAACAAGTTAAAACACACATAAAACAATACAACCAATTTAAAACCCAACATACCCACCCACCTACCCCATTCCTCTTAAAAAACCCACATTAAAAAAACTGCCTTCATTGACAATTAAAAGAAATGGGGGCTTAATTTATAAGCCAACAGGCGGGGGCCACTCTTCCATCTGGGCCCCACACCTGCCCCGCCAACCAGGTTTTTAGGTCTTTTCTGAAAGGTAGCAGCTCCATCTGCTCCCACAACTCTACAGGCAGGAGGTTCCACAAGGCCGGTGCGGACACGGAAAAGGCCCTCCTTCGTGTACCAGAGAGACGGGCCCCTCTGGCAGATGGAACAATTAGGGAGCCCCTCCGATCCGCTCTGGTTGGATGGGCAGACACTCTTGGGATGATGCAGTCTCTAAGGTATCCTGGCCCACTACCATGAAGGGCTTTAAAGGTCAAAACCAGCACATTGAACTGCACCTGGAGGCAAACTGATAGCCAGTGTAGCTCCCTGAAGTAATGGTGAGGCACGAGCATAACGCCCACGCCCCATCACCACCCGGGCTGCCGCATTCTGGACCAACTGCAGCCTCCGAATGGTTGACAAGGGCAGCCTCATGTAGAGTGCATTGCAATAATCTAGCCTGGAGGTGACCAGAGCATGTGTGACCCTGAGCAGGGAGTCCCGGTCCAGGAGCGAACGCAACTGACGGATGACGCGAAGCTGTGGGAAAGTCCTCCTGGCCACAGCCGCCACCTGATTTGCTAGTAGCATCCCCGAAACCAGGAGGACCCCTAAGTTGCGTACCGGGTCTGTCTGGGGCAAAACAGCCCCACCCAAGACCAAAGTTGGCAGCTCCCTGGATAATGCGGGACCCTCTATCCAAAGCCACTCAGTCTTGGAGGAATTCAATTGTAGCCCGTTGTCCCCCATCCAGACCCCGACAGCTTCCAGACATCTGGATAGGACATTGACTGCATCACTGGGGTCCCCATGGGCCGAGATATATAACTGGGTATCATCAGCATACTGATGATATCTTACCCCATGGGAATGGATAACCTCACCCAACGGCTTCATGTATATGTTAAATAGGAGAGGAGAGAGCACCGAGCCCTGATGCACCCCATACTGTAGGGGCCTAGCGCTGGACCTCTCACTCTCCAACCACACCGACTGGATACAACCCTCCAGAAATGAGGAAAACAAGGACAGCACAGTGCCCTGGATCCCCAAACCTTTGAGGCATTCCAGAAGGATACCGTGGTCAACGGTATCAAAGGCCGCTGAGAGATCCAGAAGAGCCAGGACGGATGGATGACCCCCGTCCTCCTGCAAGAGGTCAGCCAATGCAATCTCAGTACATATCCAGGCCTGAAACCCAATTGATAGGGGTCCAGATAATCCGCTTCATCCAGGACCCCCTGCAACTGCCGCATCACCACCTTCTCCAGTACCTTCCCTAAGAAAGCGAGGTTGGAGACCGGCCTATAATTAGCTGGAACCGCTGGGTGGAGAGATTGTTTCTTCAGAAGGGGGCGCACCAGAGCATGTTTTAAAGGTGCAGGAAACACCCCCTCCTGCAGTGAAGCATTTATTATAGCCCCGACCCAGCCTCCCGTCACCCCCTTGGAGGCTTTCACCAACCAAGTGGGACAGGGATCCAAAGGGCAGGAGGTGGTGTGAACAGCAGCAAGAAGCCTGTCCACTTCCTCAGGGGCAACTGGATCAAACCGATCCCAGATAACACTGCCAGACTGATCCCCTCCGGACCCTCCCCATCCACGCCGGGAGTAAACCCCGAGCGAATCCGAGTGATTTTCTCCACCAGATAGTCTGCAAAAACCTCAGCCGAACCCTGCCACCCGGGCACCGGCCCGGCCAAGGAGAGACCTGGTAACCCGGAACAGAGCGGCTGGGCGATTATCCACGGAGGCAATGAGGGCGGTGAAGTATTGTTGCTTCACCACCCCCATTGCCACCAGGTAGGTCTTAATAGCAGCCCTAGCCAGTGTCCAGTCGGAATCACTTTGGGTCTTCACCCAGCGGCGCTCTCAGTGTCTCTTTGCCCGTTTAAGCTCCCACAGTTCTTCTGTGAACTATGGGGAAGATTTATCCCTGCAGGCTCGGAGAGGCCGTAGTGGTGCGATTTCATCCAAGGCAGCGGTAGTCATCCTGTACCACAGGTCAACGAGTGCCTCGGATGAATCGTATAGCCGATCCAGAGGAAAATCCCCCAGTTCCCTCTGGAATTCGTCAGAACCCATCAGTCGCCGGGGGCGGGCCAATTTAATAGGCCATGCTTCTCTGCGGTAAACCGCCACCCCCAGGAAGTCCATAGTCACCAGATAGTGATCTGACCATGGCACAGGTATAGTGTCTAATTTCTGTAGTCTCAGATTACTCGGCTACCGCTCCGACAAAAAAACTAGGTCTGGTTTGTGACCCTGGCCCCTGGTCGGGTCATGAATTACCTGAGTCAGGTCCATGGCTGCCATGGAAGCCATGAACTCCTGAGCAACCTCTGAACCAGTCCCCAGTGAAGGCAAATTGAAGTCCCCCAGAACCATCAGCCTAGGGAACTCCAACGCCAACGCGGAGATGGCCTCGAGGAGCTCAGGCAGGGAGTCTCTTACCCTGCAAGGAGGCAGGTACAGGAGTAAGACTCCCAACTGACCCTTAGGGCCCAACTGCAGGAGCAGGGCCTCACAACCCGGGACTTGTGGAGCAGTGGCCCTGGCGACTCCCAAGGACTCCCTGGCTACAATGGCGACACCACCGCCCCTTCCCTCATCCCTTGGCTGGTGCCAGATACCGAAGCCGGCTGGACACATTTCTGACAGAGGTACACCATCCTCTGGTCTCAGCCAGGTGTCGGTAATGCATGCCAGGTCAGCCTGCCCCTCCTGAATAGAGTCTTGAATTAGAGGGGCCTTGTTGCAGTTCGACCTGGCATTCAGCAGCAGCCTAAGCGTGGGGTCACGCTGGATCAGCTGCTCAGGACCCAGAGATGTACCCGGGGGTGTAGGAATGCATCTGGTTTCTGTCTTGCCTGTCTCTGACACATTTTGTAACCAAAAGCCTCTTTGCTTGCATGCGTAGAATAGTGAAAAAGTATTCTCCTTATTTGGGCTCTGACACTTCTGATTGGCTGTGGGCCCTCAGTTTTGTCTCTGTTAAGTTTTGTTTCTGATATACATTGCTTGCTTAAGTTTCGTTTCTGAGGCTCTCTGCCTGAATAAAGAGAAGGCATGAGTATCGTTTGTCAGCCAAGGACTGGAGTCGTGTTTTTTCTGTCTCTACCTCAAAAGATCTGAGGATATAAACTGCTGCTAATGAGGCTGACTGATTGAAGAGATCTTTACATGAATCAGATTCCAACAAGTGGTGCCCCGTCGCGAGGCCATTGAATGAAATTCAAAGGAATGCTTTGAACTCTGCTTCAGCAATTAACACCTCATAATTGGCGACCAGGGACAAGGTCTTCACTCACTTCGACCAGAGGAAAGGTCATAAATCGAGCGTTTGAGAATCATCCAAAGTCAACTTTGGGTCCCACATTAGGTGAGTGACGAAAGAAAAAGAAAAATATTATTTTTTTATCATGGGATGTATTCTGGCGTCGCAAATGAGTGAACTTTGTAAAGATATCTCAGATCTTTTGATTAACAATGGGCGAAAGGCTGATGAGAAGAAGATACAGCAGCTGGTTAAAGCTATAGAAAAAATCAGTCCTTGGGTTAAATATGATCAATGTCTGGACTTAAAACAGTGGAAACAGATTGGGAGAGAAATGCAGAAGCATAATGGAATTCCTATATCAATATTATTTACATGGGAGGAAGTCAGAGACTGCCTTCAGAGACTCACTCCAAAGAATATGTTATTCTCTCAGAGGCTTGATGGCCCCCTCCCAAAGCTTTTGCCACCAGACAAGGGAGGGGCTATGGCAACTGCTCCTCCATCATATGAGAAACAACAGCCCCCTGATGGGGGTGGAGGTGGAAATGGAGATGGGACATTATATCCTGCCTTGCAGCAATCAAGCACTTTTAGCCCTACCAAAACACAATTCTCTGCTGCTTTAACGGCAGCTGTGCTGGATGTGGAATCTCCTGAAATATACCCAGTGATAAGGGGGGCTCCGGCTGTGGGCAATGCACTGGCAGTCCCAGATAGATATGAAACCCTCCATTACAAATATCTGAAGGAACTAAGAGTCAGCATACGTGACTATGGGTTTAATGCACCTTTTACGAAAGCTTTGTTGGAAGCCATTGCTTCTCAAAAATTGCTACCAGTGGATTGGAAACAGATGATTAAAGTGCTCCTGCCTCCTGCAGAAGCCATGCTCTGCTTGCAAGAGTGGAGGGATATGGCTTGGGAGGTAAATCGCACACGCCCTGCACTCACGATGGATATGTTATGTGGGGAGGGAAATTTTGCCAACCCCACACAGCAGTTGGCACTCACTGATGCCCAGCTGGGAGAGATTGCACAGATAGTCATGCGTGCCTGGAATAAGATTCCTTCCAAAGGGGATAGCTCAGTTGCTGGATTTGCAGCAATAAGGCAGGGCCCTAAAGAGGATTACACTGAGTTCATTAACAGACTCATGACTGCTCTCAGCCGCCAGGTGGAAAATGTGCCGGCACGGGAAATGCTCATGAAACAACTGGCTTTTGAAAATGCCAATGAGGATTGTAAAGGGGCTCTGACAGCTGTTTATGCTAGGCCAGGAACATCTATAGCAGACATGATGAATGTTTGTCAAAATGTGGGGACTCACAGTTACAAGGCTCAACTTCTGGCAGCTGCAGTTCAATTGCCCACAACTCAGGCTCAAAACAAACGTTGTTTTGGCTGTGGAAAAGAAGGACATTTTAAAGCACAATGTCGCTTCTCTCAAAAGCAGGCAGCACGCCCTTCAAGGAAGTGTCCCATTTGCCAGAAAGGGTACCATTGGGCCAATCAGTGCCGCTCAAATCCTAATGCCAATCCCTCAGCTGCTCAGCACAAAGACTCTGACTTTTCTCCACAGCAGCAGGGAAATGGGAGTGCGGGCCAGGCTCGGGCCCAGGCAAAATAATAGGGCTACCAGAGGTCAGTGAGGAAGCAATACAGGAGGTTTTGGAAGAAGATATGGAACTTGCCCAAGAAATGATTTCACGATATAGAAAAAACCATCCTTTAAAAGAAGGGCTTTTATTGAGGTTATCTAAGGACTGTACTTTTACTATGCCAGGGTGTGTGGAGGCTCTTCCCACAATGGTTGATGATGTTAATTTCCAGGGCATGATGGGCATCGTTCTTCCTTGCCCAGATGCCTTACCCGCTTCTGTACACATTGCAGCAGGGTCAGTTACATTGGGTCACCAAGAAATTGTCGTCCCTGCATCAGCCACGCAACATCTCACCCTGCCTAAGGGACAACCTGTAGGACGCCTTCATCTGCTCCCACTAGGGACCACTGCAACTCCATCCCAGGAGGCGACTGTAACAGCGGCTATGGCGGTGATACAAATCACCGAGGATAGACCGACCCGCTCGCTGCTTATGGGTGGACGTTCAGTGTCTGGATTGGTCGATACAGGAGCCGATATTTCAGTGGTGGCAAAAAAAGATTGGCCAACTGGATGGGCCATCCGCCCCTGTAGGGAAGTTTATGGGGTGGGCGGGTACGAGCCAGCACAGCAAAGTGTTCATCCAATCGTCTTTGAGACTTCAGGGGGAACAAAAGTTTCTCTTCACCCCCTGATTATGGATATTCCTATTACTCTGTGGGGCCGGGATCTCCTGGCTAAAACAGGGTGCACCTTGCAGACAAATTTTTGATACGGGCCTCCCCTGCAGCGCCGTTGCATGCACTTCCACTACAATGGAAAAACACCCCGCCAGTGTGGACGGATCAATGGCCGCTCTCAAGAGAAAAGCTCCAGGCGGCGGAGGCCCTTGTACAGGAGCAATTAAATCTGGGACATATTCAACCAACCACTAGTCCTTGGAACTCTCCGATTTTTGTGGTGAAAAAGAAGTCTGGAAAATGGCGATTGTTGCATGATTTGAGAAAAGTTAATGAGCACATCTTGCCAATGGGACCTCTACAATCTGGACTTCCTAATCCGAACATGATTCCGGAAGATCATCAACTCATGGTCATAGATTTGAAGGACTGTTTTTATACAATCTTGCTAGCGCCACCAGACAGAGAAAAATTTGCATTTACATTGCCAGTATACAATAATGAACATCCTACTCAACGGTTTGAATGGTGTGTCTTGCCTATGGGTATGGCCAACTCGCCGACTCTATGCCAACATTTTGTGAACAAGGCTTTGGAACCTTTCAGGCAATGTCATCCAGAGGTTAAAGTCTATCATAACACAGATGACATTTTATTGCATGGTCCACAAGTCACGGAGAAACACCTGCAGGACCTAGCAGACATTTTGCAACAAGCGGGCTTGATCATAGCTCCTGAAAAAGTACAGCGGATGTATCCATTCCAATATCTGGGACATAGGCTCTCAGCTACAGCTTCGACTCCGCTATTGCCAACAATAGCTATTCCAGAGCAGTTCACTCTTGCACAATTGCAACAATTGCTAGGGAACATAAATTGGGCTCGTCCTTTCTTGGCCCTGAGCACGGAGGAACTGTCACCACTCTTTGTGCTCTTTCTGGACACACTTCTCCGGCGGACATCATTCCCTGCACAACAGAGATGCGTACAGCTCTTCAACGCCTCAACGAAAAGCTGCATACCATCGCTGTGGATCGGGTGCCCTCAGGCACCGTTGCGCTGGCATGCGCTCTTCTTCCCACACCGAGGCTGCCCACTGCGGTTTTGTTCGCGCCTGTCAACGCTCAGAAGGTGGCCATCGTGGAATGGCTACACTTGGCGCACACTCCCTCGAAAAACTGTTATCGCCTGCCTGATGCGATTGCTGATCTTTTCCTCAAATGCCGTACTAGGGCAAAGCATTTGACTGGCTATGACGTTGACTTTGTTTGTTTTCCTTTTTCGCAGGATCAGCTAACCGCCTTGCTACAGCATTCTGAGGCATTTCAGGTGGCCATGGCGGACTTTGTGGGACAAGTTAAATTTAACCCCCCCAAGGATAAGCGGTTTACCTTGCTGAATCTCACTTCTTACTCCCTGTCATCCCCGCTTTGCATGCAACCTATCTTGCATGCCGTTACTCTTTTCTCGGATGGCTCCCCCTCCCGTGGAGTCCTTACATGGCAGGGTCCTACTGGGGAATGGGAGGTTGTTTTTACAGGACCTCAAGCATCGGCCCAGCGGTCGGAACTGGCAGCGGTCATACTTGCTTTCTCTACGTTTTCTGATGTGCCTTTTAACCTGATTGTGGATACTCAATATGTTTACCGCCTTGTTTTTACTTTAGCTCAAGCTTATTTGTCTCCATCGATGGATAGGGATCTTTTTGCCTTATTCCAACAGCTTCAAGGTTTTCTTTCCAACCGTACGGTCCCTTTCTTCATTGCCCACATACGCTCTCACACAAGGATCCCAGGTTATTTGACGGAGGGCAATGCACGAGCAGATTCTGCTCTCCGGGACTCTGCTGAGGTTTTTTCTCTCTTTGACAACCCCATTGACAGTCATGCAATGTTTCATCAATCTGCTAAGGTTTTGCATAAACGATTTTCCATTCCTATGTCACAGGCTAGAGACATTGTGTCATCCTGTGCTTCCTGTACGAAGTCTCCTATATTCCTGCCATTTGATGCTGTTAATCCTCGAGGAACAGAAGCTAATCAGCTATGGCAGATGGATGTCATGCAAGTACCTGCTTTGGCTCCGCTTTCTAAGTTACATGTGACTGTTGATACCTTCTCTGGATTTATATGGGCTACACCCTTACGGGGTGAAACATCCAGACATGTTATACAACATTGCATTCGTTCGTTTGCGGTAATGGGTAAACCTAAAAGCCTTAAGACAGACAATGGGTCATCATATGTTTCTTCTGCCTTTCAGGACTTTTGCCGTCAGTGGGACATTAAGCTAACCCATGGAATACCCTATAACTCGACTGGACAGGCGATTGTTGAAAGAGCCCACCTGACATTCAAAAATTTGTTACACAAGCAACTGGGAGATAGAGGGGTTCCTGTGGCTGAAATACCTACAGCTGTTGCTAAAGTACTGTATACTCTTAATTTTCTTCTTGCTCCCCATAACAGGTCACACTCTCCAGTCAAATTGCATTTCAGGACCGAGGAGTGTCTTCCTAAGCCATTGGTCGTTTATCGGCAGCAGCCGGATCCTGAGTGGAAGGGTCCTGTACCTCTAATCACCTGGGGACGAGGATACGCAGCGGTTTCTACAACCTCAGGACCTGTGTGGATTCCTGCTCGAGCGATCCGCCCATGGAGAGAGAAGAAGGTTACTCAGCTCCAGGATGGTGGTTCACCAGTAGACTAAATTTGCTGACATTTGTTTTCTTTCTTGCTGTGCTTCCAGCTGTAAGAACAATACCTCATGGGGGCAACCCCAACTTTTGGATTCATCATGCTAACTATATGTTTGAAGTTCATGGTAAGAATGCAACGTTATACTATGAGCATCCACTGGCAGTGTCTCAAATGGCCTTTCTTCCGGCATTGTTCAACACGCCAGAGTTGGTTATTGGACATTTGCAACATGTTGATAGGTCTACGCTCTTCTCTAATCCTCCAGAACAATTTAACAACACCCGCTGGCGAAGCATGACTTTCAAGAAATACACTAAAGGACTTTGTTTCTGCTGTCATAGTTCTGGAGTCTGGAATAGTAAATGGAAGTACTGGACTCAAGCAAAAAGGGTTTTGTGGAATGTAGGCAATTATACGGGTTGTGATGATTATTTTTGTTATGGGGTAGTTATAACAGTTCTTATAAGCTTAATTATACCTTGTTTAACACTACTATTGAAGATATATATGATGTGTTTCCTATGTTTACTCCTGATTATTCTGCTATAGATAGTGGTTCAATTTGCAATGGATGGCAAATCAAGGATCCTAACATGTGGTTCTTTTTTAATGGCGTTGCCACGAATTTCCATCCAGGACAATATCAATGTGCAGCATTGGGTTATTTTACCTTACCCGTACAGGTGCAAATGCCGCCTCAGGCACATGCACGGCGCCGGAGAGCTACTGCCGGCCCGATGGGTTCTGGTTGCAATGATGAAGTGATAATCGATGTTCAGCTTTCTGATGGTAGCTCCTGGGGGAGAGCTATAGGGAGTGCTATCACTGGCGCACTCACATTGGGATCATACCCGGGTGTCATTTCCCAGAAGAATAGAAGGTCCATTTTGGGACTCACCTGTAGGCTGGAGAAATCAATCAATGCCACAGGGAGGGTCATACGGGATCTTCAAATGGAAATCACTGAGCTTCATCAAGACCAAATGCAGGACAGACTGGCCATAGATTACCTGTTAGCAAAATCCGGAGGATTTTGTAAACTGGTCGGGAACCAGGGATGTCGGGTAAAATTCCAGGATCTGAATAATACTATTGAGGAAGAACTTCAGAATTTACAGGAGAGCATTACTAACAATGTACGCACTGATGTTAATCTCTTTGATTGGGTGACTTCTTGGTTGCCTGATTTGTCTGTCCTTAGACAAGTTTTCTTTTATGGGTTCATTATTATTATCTGCCTTATATCTTTGTGTTTTTGCATTAATTGTATTCCTAACCTTATTTCTATGTGTAACGCATGTCCACTGCGTAGAAGGGAGACATCGAGTTTTGCACGACGGCAATTGTACTCAATGAGGTATCATCCTCCGGAACAAGGTACCAGGAGTCAAGAGGGGTACGATGTCCAGGAGGACAGTGATGATGTATATGGAGGAGTAGTTATGGAGTATGATGACATGCAGGGGTATGATTAGCCGTCCCTCTCTCAAATTTAAATGAAAAAGGAGGACATGTAGGAATGCATCTGGTTTCTGTCTTGCCTGTCTCTGACACATTTTGTAACCAAAAGCCTCTTTGCTTGCATGCGTAGAATAGTGAAAAAGTATTCTCCTTATTTGGGCTCTGACACTTCTGATTGGCTGTGGGCCCTCAGTTTTGTCTCTGTTAGGTTTCGTTTCTGATATACATTGCTTGCTTAAGTTTCGTTTCTGAGGCTTTCTGCCTGAATAAAGAGAAGGCATGAATATCGTTTGTCAGCCAAGGATTGGAGTCGTGTTTTTTCTGTCTCTACCTCAAAAGATCTGAGGATATAAACTGCTGCTAATGAGGCTGACTGATTGAAGAGATCTTTACATGAATCAGATTCCAACACGGGGGACTGGAACGAGAGACAGATACCAACCATCGGTCCCGTGTTCCCTGAGTGCGGCCTGCCCCTCGGTACACGCCATATCGTCCCATGCCCATCACAACCCCAATTTGAGCCCTGAGAACCTCCCCACCCATCTCCGATGGAGTGCTACCCCTCCTACACAGCTGACAAGGCCATTTCTCCCACCCTCTCTCCCCTCCAAACCCAGAACCCACCCCCCACACTCCCCCAACCCTCCATTGGGCATTTCCAAAAGCCCCTTATCAGAGGTGAGAGGTGCCGGCCATTCCTCCCCAAACCCAAGCCCATTCCTTTCCCACCCCTCCAACCCCTACAATTACTCAAAAAGGGGGGGGGTAAGGGCCCTCACTGCTGGCACCATCTCCCACTCTCCTCCCTAACCCCATAAGAGGTGAAGGAGGGGGTGGCAATGTGCCAATCCATCAATCCACCAAGGCTTCCCTGGCTGGGACCAATTCCCTCCCACCTGAGCGGCTGGGAGGAAAGGCAGTGTCTGTTCTCCATGGCTGGAGTTGGGCTGCAGTTCTTGAAGCCGTCTGCCTGGTCCAGCGAAGGAGGCCTTTGGGAAAGGGGGTGGTTGGAAGGTCTTTTGCAACCATCTCTCCCTGCCTTGACACAGCTGCCGGTCCTCTCTTCTCCTTCCTGGTTCAGCGAAGGAGGCCTTTGGGAAAGGGGCAAGGTGGAAGGTCTTTTGCAGCCACCTCTCCCTGCCTTGACACAGCTGCCAGTCCTCTATATTAATAGAATTATTTTTCATTCTTCTGATTTATTCAAATCTGAATATTGTATAGGTGATCATCATGACGATCATCCATGAAGACTCCTGAGAATATAATGCTGCGACCTTTCATCTGCCTTCTGCATCACAGCATGACCTTCATACCCCTGATCCAGTTCTGTGAGTCACCTTCTGGTCTTGAGCCCTTTTGGCATGCAAAGTCTTCTTCAGCCCCAGGCCAGTATTTATGAAGCTGCTGCCCTCCATCAAGAGGGATTCAAGTGGGATTTAATCCACTTAGGGACCATTACCCTTCCCTGGGGACTTCAGCACTGTTGTGTACGTAACAGTATTACTTTAAGAATGTATAAATGTAACCTGACAATGATTACAATGTAGCTCAGCTGTTAAAGGAACGTGAGCCAGCTGCCCATAGAGGGCAGCTGCGAGCATTCAGCTCACATGGTTCAAATTCCCCCAATCACCGGCAGCCGTGGGAACCTTCCTGCGCAAGGAACACCTGGAGAAGATGGGCGTGACTCAGAATGACGTCATGCAGGTAGCAGCCAATGAGCTACCGTGCAACCTTTTTCAAATGTATTACTGCAGTATAAAATGAGCTGTACCTCCGCCATTACCACACGTTCATCCTGACCATCATGCAATAAAGCTGTGTTTTAGCCCTCACTGCGGGTCGCGTTCCACAGGTGGGATCAGCGCCTGGGAGAATCCGTATCCGCCTACGCGGCAGCCCTTAGGCTGGCGGCCATCCACTGCCAATGGGAGGACCTGGACATAGCCCTTCGAGACCGCATGCTGTGCGGCCTGAGGGACGAGGAGGTCCAGAGGAAGTTGATGACCTGCGACCATCGCCTCACGTTCAATGAGGTACTGCAAGAGGCCCAAGCTGCCGAGGCGGCGAGGAGCGGGGTCAGAGCTTTTAAGTCCCGAGGGGCCACACCTGAGAGGGCCAAGTCACCCATGCAAGCGGCCCGGTGGACCTCGGCACAAGCGGCCTGGCGGGGGCCCCGACAGCCCACAGGCACCCCAGCAATCTCCAATGAGTCATCCACGACTGCGGACTCCTGCTCCAGCAAGGACAACGATGTGCAGAGAGTAAAGAGGCACGGAGAAAAGCGCCGAACCAGCGAGAGAGGAAACCACCGCTGCGATGGCTGCGGGGCATCTCACGACTGAACGAGGTGCCCATTCCGGAAGGCCGAGTGCCACAACTGCGGCCAGAAAGGCCACATCGCCAGGGTCTGCAGGCGCGGGCGAACCGAGGACAAGGGTGCATCGAGACACCCTCAAGCACACCAACGCAAGGCGGCCAGCATCGGAATGGTCTCAGCCAATGACGACGCGGCAGGCGTTTCTTCGTAGAGGTACTGTGACAAGGGGTCCTGGTTAGGATGGAAATAGACTCGGGGTCGTCCTACTCAATCCTGTCCCAGAAGGAGTTCCTGCGCATTCCCCCAAATGCGCGCCCCATGTTGCGGGCCATGAAGTCGTACTTACGGGACGTGCAGGGTTATGGGATCCCGGTGTTGGGTGTGGGGAACTTCACGGTGAAGTTCAAAAGGTTCACAGAAAAACTGCCCTTAGTGGTTCTCAAGGGGGGGAACTGTTGCCTTTTGGGAACCCAGTGGTTTGCTCCCCTGGGAATTGAACTGTCCGGCATAAACGCCATAGAGACTGACCCAATTCGGGATGTGCACGATGCGCACCCGGATGTTTTCAAGAAGGGGCTCGGGACTTACAAGGGGCCCCTGTTTTCGTTTGAGTTGGACCCAGAAATCCGGCCCATACGACTCAAGCCAAGAAGAGTTCCCTTCGCCCTCAAGGACAAGATTGAGGCGGAACTGGACAAATTGGTGGGGCAGGGGATTTTAGTTACAGTTGATTCTGCAGAATGGGAAACTCCGATTGTTACAGCTTTAAAATCCAATGGGGAGGTCAGGATTTGCGCTGACTACAAATGTACAATTAACAAGATTATAAAATCATGCACGGTGTGGACAAGGTAGATAAGGAAAAACTGTTTTCCCTATCGCACAACACTAGAACTAGGGGACACTCCATGAAACTTTTGGGTACTAGTTCTCAAACAAATAAGAGAAAGTACTTTTTCACCCAGAGGATTACTGGTCTATGGAACTCCCTGCCAGAAGAAGTGGTGACAGCTGTCAGTCTTCACAGCTTTAAGAAAGGATTAGACAAGTTCATGGAGGACAAGGCTATCAATGGCTATAATTATGGCTACCTAAGGAAAACCTCCGGGTTGGAGAGATAGGCAGGATATCTCTCAATGCCATTTCCAGGGAATGCTAAGCAGGTGAAGGCATCTCCTTGGGAATACCCTGAAGGAAATGGTGAGCCACTGTGTGAGACAGAATGCTGGACTGGATGGGCTGTGGCCTGTTCCAGCAAGGCTGTTCTTATGTTCTTATGTTCTTAACAAGGCCATTCGGCCAAATGCATATCCGGTGCCAGTAGTTAGCCACTTACTGACCACGTTGCATGGGGGGAGGTGTTTTGCCAAGCTAGACCTGGCGCAGGCATACCAGCAGCTCGCGGTAACCCCAGCTGCTGCCGCTGCGCAATCCATCGTCACGCATAAGGGGGCATTCAAGGTAACGTGCCTACAATTCAGCGTAAATTCGGCCCCCGGGATTTTCCAGTCCCTCGTGGAATGCCTTTTAAAGGGGCTTCCAGGCATGCTCCCATATTTTGACAATGTTTTGATAATGGCAGGGAGCGAATCGGAACTAGCGAGAAGACTAGACAAGGTCCTCTCCATATTCGAAAGAGCGGAGCTGAGGTTGAGAAGGGACAAATGCGTGTTTTTCGCAAGGGACGTTGAGTTTCTCGGGTTCAAGATAACCCCGGGGGGCATCAAGCCATCCGAGTCCAAGGTTGCAGCTGTGCAAAACGCCCCTCGCCTCACCGCGAAACCGGAGCTGCAGTCATTTCTAGGGCTCCTGAATTTTTACCATTCCTTCTTCCCAAGGAAGGCATCCATTGCAGAAGCACTGCACGGGCTACTTAAGAAAGATGCGGTTTGGCAGTGGGGAGATAGGCAGGAGAAAGCATTCAAAGAGCTCAAGGCGCTCTTATTCTCGGACGCCGTTCTGACCCACTTCGACCCGAGGAAACCAGTAGTTTTGGTCTGTGATGCATCACCAGTGGGGGTGGGGGCGGTGCTGTGCCACGTGTTAGAGAGCGGGCGGGAAGCCCCGGTTGCCTTCTATTCCAGATCACTTTCAAAGGCAGAGCGCAATTACGCACAAACAGATAGAGAGGCCCTGGCCATAATTGCGGGAACAATGAATTTCCACGATTTCCTATACGGCCACGAGTTCACGATTGTGACTGATCACAAGCCCCTTTTGGGAATCTTCACTACAGGCAAGCCCACCCCACAAATTCTGTCCCCCAGGATGCTGCATTGGGCGATTTTCCTCAACGCCTATCAGTATGAGCTGGTACATCGCCCAGGGAAGGAGATCTCTCACGCAGACGCACTGTCCCGATCTCCCCTCCCTAGTTTAGGAGACCCCAAATGCGAGGTAGAGCAGGACCACCAAGTCCTGCTTATCGAGTCTCTCGACTCGCCCCCCATAGTTCCTGCAGACCTCTCCAGAGCCACAGCGGCCGACAAGATACTGTCCTAAGTTAGTTCCTGGGTGAGAAAAGGGTGGCCCACAACTCCCCCCAAGGAGGAATTCAAATCGTTTTTCAGGCACAGAGTGGAGCTTTCCCTTGAAAGAGGCTGCCTTCTCAGGGGCCAGCGGGTAGTTATCCCAGAGAAGTTACGAGCTAAGGTGCTGAGGCTACTGCATACCAGCCACCCAGGAATAGTGCGTTCCAAAGCACTGGCCAGGAGCTACTTCTGGTGGCCCCAGATAGACGCGGATATAGAGCATTTGGTGGGCACATGCAAGAGCTGCCAGAGCTCTCGGCCCGAGGAGTCCTGGCTGCCCCATAGGGAATGGGACACGGCCCACGGGCCATGGTCCCGAGTACACGTCGACTTCGCTGGCCCCTTTCGCGGATCCATGTTTCTGCTGATAGTCGACTCATACTCCAAGTGGTTGAAAGTCATTCCCATGTCTAACACCTCATCTGCCGCAACCGTTAAACAGTTGCGCAAGGTGTTCAGTTGTTTCGGCCTGCCGGACGTCCTTGTGAGCGATAACGCCAGTACCTTCACGTCTGCGGAATTCAAGGCGTTCATCGAGAGGAATGCCATCCGGCATATCACCTCTGCCTCATTTCACCCCACCACAAACGGTCAGGTAGAGCGCCAAGTGTGCACTACGAAAGACGCACTGCGGCACATGGGTCCCGGTGAATTGAACCTCCAACTGTGTCAGTTCCTCATTTGTTATAGGGCAACTCCCCTAGCTTCAGGACTGTCGCCGGCTGAGCTCCTCATGTGGAGGAAGCCGGTAACACTTTTTGATCGGTTGGATCCGACCAGGGTGGAGGATGAGGGGAGAAATATAGTTAGGAAGCTCCAAAAGTTTTGGAGTAGGGGACCCGGTTCATGCAGGAATTACGCAACCTCGGGACCAACGTGGGTTCCAGGAACGGTCATTGAGCAAACGGGGCCAGTGTCTTACAGGATCGAGACTAGCACAGGTCTACTGTGGAGAACGCATGCTGACCAACTCAGAAGGCGAGTTACCAGTGAAAGGGAGTCAGCGTTAGGGCCTTCCCCACCCGCGTAACCCAAGGGGGAGACACGGGGACGTCCTCGGGTACAAATGCATACCCTGGATTCTCAGACGAGGAGAAGGATACTTTGAAAGAGTGGAATGAGTTTGACTTTATGTTGCCGTACCAGGGGGGTGTTGCGGAGTGGTCCCCCACCCGTCCGAACGAGAAGAGGGGTTTTTAGTTCAGCCCCTGGTACCTCCAGTCCTCCCAGTCCTTTTGTTTTAGAGTTTACCCCATCACCAAGACCCCCGAACCAGGCAGCAGGGGGAAGCTCGTTCTCTCCATCCCCAAGAACTCTGAGTCAGGCAGCAGGGGGTAGCACAAGTATGCCGGTTGCAGGCGCAAGAGACTGGGGCGAGACAACAAGGGTCTCCTCGTTGGTTCCGAGGTTCGTGCTGCGGGGGTCCCCAGGCGCCACGAGCGACAGGCAGGGGTTCACATCCCAGCTACATGTTCCGTTCCCCTCTCCAAACGCAAGGTTGTCACAGAGTTCCGGCAAACGACTAATGAGTCCCCCCTTTCCGTTGCAGGACAAGAGTCTGTGGAACTCGAAACCCCTAGTTCCCCTGAGCTCAGCCAAGCAGTCGTACGCCCCAAGCGCACATGCGGGAAGTCACAATGGCTGAGGGACTTCGTCCCATCCTAGGGGGGAGGAGTGTTGTGCATGTAACAGTATTACTTTAAGAATGTATGAATGTAACCTGACAATGATTACAATATAGCTCAGCTGTTAAAGGAACATGGGCCAGCTTCCCATAGAGGGCAGCTGCGAGCATTCAGCTCACATGGTTCAAATTCCCCCAATCACCGGCAGCCGCGGGAACCTTCCCGCGCAAGGAACACCTGGAGAAGATGGGCGTGACTCAGAATGACGTCACGCAGGTAGCAGCCAATGAGCTACCGTGCAACCCTTTTCAAATGTATTACTGCAGTATAAAATGAGCTGTACCTCCGCCATTACCACATGTTTATCCTGACCATCATGTAATAAAGCTGTGTTTTAGCCCTCATTGCGGCTCCTTCTTTATCTTCCGTGCAAGACACTAAAGGCACCCAAGGCCGTTAGTCCTCAGGGTGGTCAGGTTAGTTAACCGCTGCCTGACACTCGGTGTTGAGTTGCTGGTAGTAGGTTCTACTCTATTACTATAGCAGGATATCTTGGCCAGACTTGAATTTTCATTTGTGGTCCTAAAAAGGACCATTGGGTTATTTCTCTCAGCAGCATTTTTTAAAGTGCAACACCTGTGTGCCAGAAGGATTAGCTGACCGCAATTTCCGGGAAATTTTAGGTAATTAAACACTTTCTCCTCTCTTTTCCTCCACTGAAAAAGACAAAAATGCTACAAAAATGGAAGGCATCAGGAGAAGAGGAATGCCAAATACTTCATAAAGAAAAGCACAGCCTTGAGTTTACATGAGCTGGGCAGGGATGTTGTTGACAGGTCACACATTCGGAGGATTGCCATTAGCTGGAGGCCACTTGATGGCATGCAACAGCCACAACATTCTGTCCCACAGCTCCCATGTGATGGAAGGAGTCAGAGAAGCTGTGGGCCCAAAGTGGGAAGTTTTAAAATTTCTATCACACGTCCACAGGTGTAATTAATAATAATAATTTCATGTCAAAAATTATTTTGGGTTGAAAGAATTTTTGCTGGAGAAACTCCGCTCAGGGGATGATTGAATGAGGCTTCTTTCATGTCCCCAAGATCTTTTCCCATCAAAGTGGTCCCTATTTATCTACAGGTACTTGTAATTTCTTGTTTTCGAACTGCTAGCTTAGCAGGAGCTAGGACAGAGCATACCTGTCAAGTTTTGGATTTGGAAATAAGGGAAATTTCCCAGCAAATAAGGGATACTTGACAGCTATGCTTATCCTGTGCTGCCCTCCAATGGCGGCAATAGGGCATTGCAGTCTAATTAATAAGGGATGATGGTGGGAAAGGGTAAAATAAGGGGTTTTCCCCGGCCGATAAGTGATACTTGACAGCTATGGGACAGAGACGGGAGCTCAATCTGTCATGCAGCACTTGGGAATCGAACTCCAACCTTCCATTCGTTGAATTCAGCATCTTAACCACTTGAGCCATCATAGTCAATTATTATCATTATTTTAAAAATCTATTTTTAAAATAAAAATTGCAGTGATGCAGGGAGCAGAATTTATTTGGGGAGGAAGAAGATAAAAGACCCCCAATCACTTCCCATGTTCTTTTCAGGGTTTTTATTTGTTGGCTATATATACAAAAAGAGATACGGTACAAAGAAAGCAATGCAAGAAGAATGTGGCTTGAAACCCCAACACACGACAGAATGTCTTTTATGTCCTTGTGCACACCCTCAATGTGGAATCTCATATGGTTCCCTCTTTTGTTCACATGACAACTGTTTAATGTAAACTTTGACACTGGCCTAAGGAAGACCCAAGCAAGCTTTGAGATTTAAACTTGGCTGGGCCTAGTTCTAAATCAGATAATTTCCTGCCTGTCCTACTTGGGCTTTTTTGGATCTCTCCCAACTTCATCAACCACACCAAGACCTTTTTGCAAGGAACCAGAAATGATGTCACAATGTCAAAAGGGAGAGACTGACAGCGACAATGGCAAGGATTGTTGACATCATCGCCAGGGCTCAGCCAATCCCAAGGGCTGACCAGGCTCTGGTCCTTTGTGACATCCCAGGAGCCCCAACCCCTGGCCAGTGGATAAAAGGGGCTGGCAGGGCAGGGCAGGAGACTAGAGACCAGTGGGCAGCCCAGCAGAAGGAAGAAAGGAGAGAGGCTGCGAGGGACCCCCACGAGCGGATCAAGGCAAGTTTACTTGCTAAGTGGGTAGCGAGTTCGCAAACCAGATGCTGCTAAGGCTGGTGGCTTGAAGCTAGTTGATGCTGGAGGACGGACCGGGTGGACGCTGTATGAGTGGGCGATGAGTGTGTGGATGAGTGTGTGAGTGACTGTGGGCATGAGTGTGCGTGAGTGTGAGAGTGAATGCCTGACTTGCTGTTCCGCGGGGACGCGGTTGGGGGAGTGAATGTGACCCAAGCACCTCGGGGGCTGGCGGAAGCTGGTCTCAGAAGCGGAGTGAATGAAAGTGGAAGCCCGGGATGATGTTGCCGTGCAGAGACCGGTGGATGGCCCTGGTCACGGTCGGCTGACGGCAGTGGACGAGCACGCTCGCTTATTTTGGTTTCCTCCATTTGTGTCTTGCAGGAGAGAGCGAAAGCTTCCTTTGTGACGTGGGGAACCGCAACGCAACCCTCTCGCTGGAGCTCAACTAGGCTGTGTTGACTGAAAGCCAAGATCCCTGTTTATCCTCTTTTCACAAATAAATAAAAGTGTATTTTTCAAAAAGATAAATGGAAGTTTTGTTATGTTTTGGTTTGGTCATCAAGGACTGTCTCTAGAGGATCTTCAATTGCCTGGGATCTCCCAGATGGAATACTATGGGTTGATTCTTTGTGAGGTCGTGGGGAGCCTTGTGAGGTCACAGGAGGCAGAAGCTTCTGTCACAATTGCCTGTAGCTGTAGGTTCCTTCAAATGGGGCCACTTGTATTGCCTTATGCTCTGCTTGGCCCCACAAAGCCTAGATTTTACCCTGAACCCTCCCCAGAATAAATCCAATGTTTTTATTTATTTATTTATATTCAAATTTATATGCCGCCCAATCAGGTAAACCCGACTCTGGGCGGCTCACAAGTTAAAACACACATAAAACAATACAACCAATTTAAAACCCAACATACCCACCCACCTACCCCATTCCTCTTAAAAAACCCACATTAAAAAAACTGCCTTCATTGACAATTAAAAGAAATGGGGGCTTAATTTATAAGCCAACAGGCGGGGGCCACTCTTCCATCAAAATTATTATGTGGATGGACAGCCCTTGAGGATCCTCCCATTACCTGTAGCCTCAGAAAAAATATTATGGGGTGGTTCTCTGTGAGGTCATAAGGTGGGCCCTTGTGATGTCACAAAAGGCAGGAAAAACTCACAATGACAAGTAGCTGTAGGGTCGTTAAGATGAAGTCATTTGTATTGCCTTACATTCTGCTTTGCCCTCCAAATTCCTCTAGATTTGATGAGTTTGGTGTATGCAAACCAAGACACAGGACACAGCCTCGGGCTGGGTTAACTCAGGTTTATTGCATCGTGGACAGAGGGAACATGAGGTAATGGCGGATCGATAGCTCTTTATATACAGCAGTAAAACATTTGAACGTGGTGCCATGGTAGCCCATTGGCCACTGTCTGCGTGACGTCATTGCGGGTCACGCCCTTCTTGTCCAGGTGTAGGTGGTGGCGGGAAAACTTCCCGCGCTGTTGCCTTTGATGAGTTCGGACCAAGAGAGCTTGGACGCTCGCTGCTGCCAGCTGGTGGTCATTAGCTCGCGTCCTATTACAGGGTTTATATGATACAGCTGAAGGTTACATTGTTGCTATAGGCAAGGTTACATTGGCTCAGATACATTGTAATCCATGTGTACGATAAAACCATCAGAACACAACACCCCTCCCCCCTAGGACGAGACAAAGTCTCGAGCCCACACTTAAACACACTCCCCCCCCCCTTAGGAGACAAAGTCTCTCAGCCAAGATGGCTTATTTCGAACACGCTGGGGTCTCGATGCGGGCTGTCTCTCCCCGGGTTTGCTACCTTCTCTTTGTCCCCTGGTTTCCTGTCCTGTAATTGGAGAGGGAGACTGGTTAGTGACTTGCCGCGGCTCCGCGGCGTTGTTGTGAGGTGTGCTCTGTCTTAGGGAGGAACCGGGGGCACTGGGGGCTAACGAAAAACCCCTCTTCTCGCTTGGATGGGTGGGGGAACACTCCTGAAAACCCCCCCGGCTCGCAAAATCAAAATCAAAATTACAATCGGGGGCAGCGGTCGCGAACTCCTCTCCCCCTTCCCCGGCCCCTGATAGGACTGGCGTATCAAAAGGGTATGAGTCGGGGCCGCTGCTTCTGCCTTCCCCCCTTGCTTGGGACTGTTGTCCGCTGCTGTCTCCCCCTTGGGTTAAGCGGGTGGGGGAGAACCCTAACGCTGAATCCTGTTGCTGAGCCCCACTGACTGGCCCACTCACTCGGTGCCTCAGTTGGTCTGCGTGCCTCCTCCAGAGGAGGCCGGTGTTAGTCTCGACCCGGTACGACACTGGCCCCGTCTGTTCTACAACCGTCCCTGGTACCCAGGCTGGTCCTGCGCTGGAATAGTTCCTGCAGTGAACAGGGTCACCGGCGGCGAAACCTTTCGAGACTGCCAACCCTATGTTTTTCCCTTTATCCTCGACTCTCGTCGGGTCTAGCCTGGACAGGATCGTGGTCAGTTTTCGCCACATCAAGAGCTCTGCCGGCGAGTAGCCTGACGCTAAGGGGGTTACCCTATACGCTAAGAGGAACTGGCATACTTGGTGATTCAGGTCCCCCGGGCCCATGCGCCGCAGCGCGTCCTTTGTTGTACGCACCAGCCGTTCCACTTGGCCATTCGTGGCCGGGTGAAACGGTGCGGATGTGACATGCCGAATGGCGTTTGCCCCCATAAATGCTCCGAACTCAGCGGAGGTGAAACAACTAGCGTTATCGCTGACTAAAGTGTCAGGTAGACCGAACGTGGAAAAGACTCTCCTTAGCTGGCTAATTGTCGTGGCGGAGGACGTGCTCTTTACTGGGATAACCTCCAGCCACTTGGAGAACGCATCCACCACCAGGAGAAACATGGTTCCTCGGAATGGGCCAGCGAAATCTACGTGCACTCTGGACCATGGCCCCCTTGCTGTGTCCCATTCCCTTTGCGGAAGACGGGCCGCCTCAGGTCGGGATCCCTGGCATGCCTCGCAAGTGCCGACCATGTGCTCAATGTCCGCGTCCAGCTGTGGCCACCAGAAGTAACTCCGGGCCAGCGCCTTTGAACGAACTATGCCCGGGTGGCCGACGTGCAGCAGTTCGAGCACCCTCGTCCGCAGGGGCGTAGGGACCACCACCCGTTGGCCCCACAAAAGGCACCCCCTTTCTAGGGACAACTCTAGCTTTTTCCGAAAGAAAGGGTCGAACTCCGTACTCGGGGACGATGCCGGCCACCCCTTCTGTACCCATGAACTAACTTTCTCCAGCGTTCTGTCCTTGCCTGTCGCCCTAGCAATGTCGGCTGGTACTATTGGGGGTGCGTCTAAAACCTCAATTAGCAACACCTGGCGGTCTCTTTCTACTCTCGCCTTTTGGTCGTCCGACAAGGGCAAAGGGGATCTCGAAAGTGCATCAGCATGGCTGATCTCCTTTCCGGGCCGGTACTCCAACTCATGTTGGTATGCGTTGAGGAAAATAGCCCAGCGCAGCATTCTCGGGGACAGGATCTGCGGCGTGGGCTTGCTTGCCGTGAAAATCCCTAACAGTGGCTTGTGATCGGTCACGATTTTGAACGGGCGGCCATACAAAAAATCGTGAAATTTTTTGGTTCCCGCTACTATTGCTAACGCCTCCCTGTCGGTTTGTGCGTAATTTCGCTCCGCTTGGGACAGGGACCTTGAGTAAAACGCTACCGGGGCCTCCCTTCCGTCCTCCAACACGTGGCAAAGCACCGCCCCCACCCCCACCGGGGATGCATCACAGACTAGGACCACTGGCCGTTTGGAGTCGAAGTGCGTCAGGATTGCCTCAGATGTTAGGAGTTGCTTTAGCTCTTTGAACGCCCTCTCGTGCTCGTCACCCCACATCCATGGCTCCTCCTTTTTAAGTAACCGATGGAGCGGTTCGGCCACGGACGCCTTCCGCGGGAGGAATGTATGGTAAAAATTGAGGAGCCCCAGGAAGGACTGTAGCTCGGTTTTGGATGTGGGGCGAGGGGCCTTTTTAATGGCTGCTACTTTGGATTTAGACGGCTTAATCCCCTCGGGTGTGATCCGGAACCCTAAAAACTCGACCTCGGTTTCGAAAAAAACACATTTGTCCTTCCTCAATCTCAGCCCCGCTTTCTCGAACACGGTCAGTACTTTGTCCAACCTCTTTGCCAGTTCAGCCTCACTCCCCCCTGTTATCAACACGTCATCAAAATAAGGCAACACCCCCTCCAGGCCCTTCAGGAGGCGTTCCACAAGCGACTGAAAAAGGCCGGGTGCCGAGTTCACGCCAAACTGTAACCGCGACACCTGGAACGCTCCTTTATGTGTAACTATCGTTTGTGCCGCGGCCGTGGCGGGGGTCACAGGAAGTTGCTGATAGGCTTGTGCCAAATCGAGTTTAGCGAAACACTTTCCCCCATTCAGCCTGGCCAAAAGGTGGCTGATCACTGGCACCGGGTATGCATTAGGGCGGATCGCCTTGTTAATTGTACACTTATAATCAGCGCAAATGCGCACCTCCCCGTTAGCCTTTAGAGCCGTTACAATTGGAGTTTCCCACTCCGCGGAATCAACAGGAATAAGAATCCCCTGGCCCACCAGTTTGTCCAGTTCCGCCTCTATCTTGTCCTTGAGTGCGAACGGCACCCTGCGCGGTTTGAGTCTTATCGGGCGGACCTCCGGGTCTATGTCGAAAGCTACAGGGGGTCCCTTGAACTTTCCGAGTCCTTTCTTAAAAACGGCGGGATGCGCATCGCAAACCGCTTGTATTGGGTCCCCCCCCACGGTATGCACCCCCCCTATGAACAAACCTAAGGGCTGAAACCACTGTGTCCCTAGGAGGCTACAGCTTCCCCCTTTGAGGACAACTAGGGGCAGTTCCGCAGAATGTCTCTTAAAATTGACCCGAAATTTCCCGACCCCCAACACCGGAATGCTGTTTCCCTGTACGTCTCGTAGCGTGGACCTCAACGCTTTAAGTTTGGGCCGCACGTGGGGGTCGATTTTCAGGAACTCTTTCTGGGGAATTATGGAATAGGAGGACCCCGAGTCAATTTCCATCTTAATAGGGGCCCCTTGTACTAATACCTCAACGAAGTAATGGGACTGTCCCGCGGACACGCTGAACACTGGGGCGTCGTCCTCGCTGTCGTCCGAGACGCGGCCCACGCCGTCCTGCTTCCTCGTGGTCTGGGCGCCATCTTTGGGCCTCGCTGGACGGTCCGGTCTGGCCGCACGGTCTTGTGACTGCCTCCGGCCCTCTTTCCGTTTTCTGCATGCCTTGGCGATGTGCCCCCGACAGCCGCAGGTGTAACACTCGGCCTTCCTGAACGGGCATCTCGCGCGCTCATGGGCCGCTCCGCAACCCTCGCAGCGTCGACCACCCTTTCGGACCTTCTGGACCTCCTCGCCGTCGCTGCCTTCCGTAGACGACTTTGAGGCCCGTCGAGTTGCGTGCACCGACTGTCCGGACTTCCTGTGCACCGAATTTTCCGCCTTGCCGGCTCTAGGACGCCACTCACGCCACTGGTGCATCTCGTCCACTCCAGCATTCGTGGACTCTGCGGCTTCCACGGCCTCTACGACCTCTGCCAGCGTGGGTGGCGGCTCCTTGTTCATCAAGCTGCGCTGTACCTCCTTGTCTTTCAGGCCACACAACACGCCGTCCCTGAGGGCCATCTCTAGGATGTCGCCCCATTTACAGGGGGCGGCGGCTATCCTCATGGCGGCCACGAATGCCTCAACCGACTCATCCGGCGCTTGGACTCGCCTCCAAAACGCGCTCCGAGCGGGAAACATTGCCCTCGAGGGGCAGAACCGCTCTCGCAGCAGCTTCATGATGTCGCCCGCCTTAAATTCGCTCACCTTCTTCGGAGCGACGATGCCCACCAGCGTCCGCTTGGTTTCCATCCCGAGCATTCTGGTGAGGATGGCCCTCTTCCTCTCCTCGTCGTCTCCTTTGACTCTGAGTTCCACCAGTGCCGCCTGGAAGTCCATCTCAAGCAGCTCCCAGTCTTGCGGTTTGGTGATGTTGAACCCGCTCTGTGCCCTGGCTGTTCCGTGGGGATCCATAATCCCACCTTCGTCGCCAATTTGGTGTATGCAAACCAAGACACAGGACACAGCCTCGGGCTGGGTTAACTCAGGTTTATTGCATCGTGGACAGAGGGAACATGAGGTAATGGCGGATCGATAGCTCTTTATATACAGCAGTAAAACATTTGAACGTGGTGCCATGGTAGCCCATTGGCCACTGTCTGCGTGACGTCATTGCGGGTCACGCCCTTCTTGTCCAGGTGTAGGTGGTGGCGGGAAAACTTCCCGCGCTGTTGCCTTTGATGAGTTCGGACCAAGAGAGCTTGGACGCTCGCTGCTGCCAGCTGGTGGTCATTAGCTCGCGTCCTATTACAGGGTTTATATGATACAGCTGAAGGTTACATTGTTGCTATAGGCAAGGTTACATTGGCTCAGATACATTGTAATCCATGTGTACGATAAAACCATCAGAACACAACAATGAGAAAATGTATTGGGGGAACCTTTTGAGCCATCAAATTAATTTTTGTTCACTCCAAGTTCCTGGTTTTTCAGGGGATATTCAAATCTCAGTGGAAACAATCCAGATATGAGATGAAGTAAAAACAGAGTAAAACAGAAATCATTTATACAGTAATTTTTCTGAATTATCTCATTTGAACTCCAACCTAAAACTACACTGTCTCGCTTTACAGAATTGAATATTAGGTTTATAAATTGATATTACTATACACGCATACAAGAAACTCAACTCTTAACTGGTCCTTGGTCACTGAAGCTATAATACTTTGGCTACCAATTGAGAAGATGGGACTCACTGGAGAAGGCCCTGATTCTAGGAAGGTTTGAAGGAAAAGGAAAAGAAGGAAACAGTGGATGAGATAGCTAGACAGCATTTTTGACACAGTGGGCGCAGATCTGAGCGGACTATGGAGGATGGCAGATGACAGAGGAGCCTGGCGTGTGGTGGTCAATGGGGTCACAAATGATCGGACTCAACAGTGCGAGTGAATAACAAATACATGCACACAGTTTGACCCTCAAGATTTATAGGTTACTAGCATATTTTGCCCGGCGGTGCTGGGCTTTTTAAAATTTTGTAAAGGGTTTCATTTTTTTTCTTGAACCAATGGTGCTGTGCTGTTTTAAATTGTGTTGTAAGATTTTGTGTTTTTTTGGCTTCGAGGCGCTGTGTCCGCCTGTGGCGGACTTGCGCTCCCAGTGGTGTTTTTGTGTGTGTGTGTGTGTGTGCCGGCATCCTCAGTGCCGGGCTGTTTAAAGTGGTTTTTGATGGTTTTTTTATGGAAATTAACTTTGGATTATATTTTTAAAAATGTGTAAATATATGTTTTATTAAATTGAAGGTATTTTACAGTGTTTTTTTAATTGAAAATTTATTTATTAATCTGTGAATTTTTTTTATTATTTTGGATATTTTTGAATGTTTTTGGAATTGATTACCCTAATTTTTGGGATTTATTGAATTTTTTGGATTTATTGAATTTTTGGTAATATTTTGGATGTTTTTTCTTCTTTGGCCACTGGGTGGTGGTGATGAGCAATTTTTTTGTATTGCTTCTTCCAGTGAGTCTCTTCTTCTCCTCATTTCAGTTCCGGTTTTCAAGGAGGCAAGACGTCTAATAGTAAGCTCTGTCCGTTGTTGTTTTTAGGGGGGTTGCTTTGGGTTGGGGGGCGTTCTGTGTCTGCTTATGGTTTTGGGTGGGGGGTTATGTGTGTTTCTTTTTGAATGTTTTTGGTTTTGGGTGGGGGTTTCTGTGTGTGTCTTTTTGAAGGTTTTTGTTTTTTAGGGTTTGAGGTGGGGGTTTCTGTGTGTGTGTGTTTTTAAATATTTTTCGATTTTTTTGAATGTTTTTTGATTTGTGTTTTGGGTATTTTCGTGGGCCAGTATTGATGGCTGGCCCGCGGAAATACCATCGCCGCTTCATGCAGCGTTGGGGGGGGGGGGTTCCGTTGTCCGGGCTAGGTTGTGGTGTGTGTGTTTGTTGGGTGGGTGTTTGGCTCGCCGCTTCATGCGGCTTTTGGGGGAGGGTATTGCCGTGGCCCTGGCTGTTTTGGGGTTTGTGTTTTGGGGGGGTGGGGGTTTGCTTGCTGGGTTGGGTGGGGGTTTTGGATTTTTTTTCAGCGAGTTTGTCTCGCTGGGATCGCCGTGTCTTCTGCGTGGCAGCGTGGGGGAGAGGGTGTCCCTCTCTTCCCCATTGCTCCATGCAAGATGGCTGGCGGGTTTGTATGTTATAGTGCTTTTGGGGTTTTGCGTGTTTTCTGGGCACTGCGTCTGCCTGCGGCGGACTTGCGCTCACGGTGTGGGTTTGTTTTTATTTTTCACGCGCCGGCTTCTTCAGCGTTCTGCACGCTCATAGCGCGCAGGACGCTGGGGAATGTAGTTTGTCGTTTCTGGTTTTGGTTTGTTCGGCGGTTTTTTCCCTGCGGCTTTTTTTTATTGGCCACGGCGCGTTTCCGAATGTTCCTTTTGCCGCGCCGCTCAGCCTGATTGGCTCTGGTGCGGCGCGGCGCAAGGAACGTTGGGAATTGAAGTTCCCTTTTTTTGTTTGCGACTGGGGGGCTCCTGCCCCCGGGTCGAAAATTTCAACCCGACAGTTACCTGCGAACTGGGTTCGGGCGAGTGAACGGAGGCCCATTACGGGCTAGTGGGGCCTGGTGCAACAACCTTTGTCACATTCCAACGGTTAACGCACCATTTTATAGGTATAGATCCCTTTCAGCATGATCCCGAGAGGCCCTACAGAAATGATATTTTCATATTGTTTGTTGGGTATCTTAGCAACTAGACATATCCTAGGAACCTTTGATCAACACTAATCAATTATTCTGAGTTTCTTGGACACAAAGAATAGCTCTTTATAAGAGAATATATTGATAGAAATAATTTTCATTCTTCTTCTGACTTAAATCTGAATACTGTATAGGTGATCATCATGGCGATTATCCATCAAGACTCCTAAGAATATAATGCTGTGACCTTTCATCTGCCTTCTGCATCATAGCATGACCTTCATACACCTGATCCAGTTCTGTAAGTCACAGAATTAGGACTACTTTATTTCAAAACTTGGATGGGCCAACAAGACGAAAAACAAAGGGGGAAACTTAAAATATGAAGCAGGATGCAAGATCTAGGGATCTTTATTTTCAGCTATAATGCCAGTTCCTGCTTTTGTGAAATCCTTGCTGTTAAGGAAATGGAATAAACCCTTATCTGGGAAGGACACTGTCTCCTGTTCAGTCGACAGGATGCAGCTCAGGGCCTGTGTATGAGAAAACATGAATGTTATTGATTAGAGAAGAATGGGAAAGGACTGATGGAGTTAGACTTTTTTTCCCTGTTAGCCACCTTTAGTATATGAGAGTCAAGACACAAGACACAGCCAACGGCTGGGTTAACTCAGGTTTATTGCATGGTGGACAGAGGGAACATGAGGTAATGGCGGACGAACAGCTCTATATATATGGTAGTAACGTATTTTGAATGTGGCTCCACGGTAGCCCGTTGGCTACTGGTCCGCGTGACGTCATGGCTGGTCACGCCCTTCTTGTCCAGGTGTAGGTAGCGGCGGGAAAACTTCCCGCGCTGCGGTCTTTGATGGGTTTGAACCAAGAGAGCTTGGACGCTCGCTGCTGCCAGCTGGTGGTCATTAGCTCGCGTCCTATTACAGGGTTTATGTGATACAGCTGAAGGTTACATTGTTACTCATAGGCAAGGTTACATTGGTTCAGATACATTGATATCACATGTGGAAGGTTACACTATTAGAACACAACACTCCTCCCCCCTAGGATGAGACGAAGTCTCTCAGCCAAGATGGCTTATTTCGAACACGCTGGGGTCTCGGCGCGGGCTGCCCTGCCTTGGCTTCGCTCCCTCCTCCTTGCTCCCTGGCTGCCTGCCCTGTAACGGGAGAGGATGACTCGTTAGTGGTTTGCCGCGGTTCTGCGGCTTTGCTGGAAGGTGTGTGCTTTGTTTGGGAAGAACCGGGGGCACTGGGGACTAACGAAAAACCCCTCTTCTCGCTCGGATGGGTGGGGGAACACTCCAAAAAACCCCCCCGGCTAGCAAAATCAAAATCAAAATCGGCTTCGGGGGAAGCGGCAGCGGCGGCCGCACACTCCTTTTCCCTCCCCCCGGGCTCGGATAGAACTGGGGTATCAAAAGGATATGAGTCGGGCTCACTGCTTTCCCTCCTGACTTCGGACTGGTGTCCCTCTCTGTCTCCCCCTTGGGCTAAACGGGTGGGGGAGAACCCTATCGCTGAATCCTGTCGCTGAGCCCCACTGATCGGCCCCTCACTCACTCGGTGCCTCAGTTGGTCAGCGTGCCTCCTCCAGAGGAGGCCGGTGCTAGTTTCCACCCGATATGACACTGGCCCCGTCTGTTCTATTATCGTCCCTGGCACCCAGGCTGGGCCTGCGTTGGCATAGTTCCTGCAGTGTACAGGATCGCCTACGCCGAAACCTTTCGAGACCGCTAAACCTATGTTCTTCCCTTTGTCCTCGACCCTCGACGGGTCCAACCTGGACAAAAGCGTCGTCAGTTTCCTCCGCATCAGCAGCTCAGCCGGCGAGTATCCAGACGCTAAGGGGGTCACTCTGTACGCTAATAGAAATTGACAAACTTGGTGATTTAGATCTCCCGAGCCCATGCGCCGCAGCGCATCCTTTGTGGTGCGCACCAACCGTTCCACCTGGCCATTCGTGGCCGGGTGAAACGGCGCGGATGTGACATGCCGAATTGCATTTGCCTCCATGAATGCTGCGAACTCAGCGGACGTGAAGCAACTGGCGTTATCGCTGACCAAAGTGTCGGGTAAACCGAACGTGGAAAAGACCCTTCTTAGCTGGCGAATGGTAGTGGCGGAGGATGTGCTCTTTACCGGAATGACCTCCAGCCACTTTGAGTATGCATCCACCACCAGGAGAAACATGGTTCCTCGGAACGGGCCAGCAAAATCTACGTGCACCCTGGACCACGGTCCCCTTGCTGCGTCCCATTCCCTATGCGGGAGGCGGGCCACCTCCGGTCGGGAGCACTGACATGCCTCACAGGTGCCCACCATATGCTCTATGTCGGCGTCCAGCTGGGGCCACCAGAAGTAACTCCGGGCCAACGCCTTGGAACGGACGATTCCCGGGTGGCTGACGTGCAACAGCTTTAGCACCTTCGGCCGCAGGGACGTAGGAACCACCACCCGTTGGCCCCACAAAAGGCACCCCCTCTCTAAAGACAACTCTACTCGCTTTCGGAAAAATGGGTCGAATTCCGCGCCTGGGGATGACGCCGGCCACCCCTTCTGCACCCACGAGCATACTTTCTCTAGTGTTCTGTCCTTTCCGGTCGCCCTGGCGACGTCGGCCGGTACTATCGGGGGTGACTCCAAGACCTCTATTAATAATACCTGGCGGTCTCTCCTTACCCCTGCCTTCTGGTCGTCCGACAAGGGTAACGGCGACCGTGAGAGTGCGTCTGCATGGCTGATTTCCTTCCCTGGCCGGTATTCTAACTCATGTTGATATGCGTTAAGAAAAATAGCCCACCGCAGCATCCTCGGGGACAGGATCTGTGGCGTGGGCTTATTTGCAGTGAATATTCCTAACAGGGGCTTGTGATCAGTAACGACCTTGAACGGCCGACCATACAGAAAATCGTGAAATTTCTTGGTTCCCGCTACTATCGCTAGTGCCTCCCTATCGGTCTGTGCGTAATTCCGCTCTGCTTGGGACAGGGACCTTGAATAAAACGCTATCGGGGCCTCCCTTCCGTCGTTTAACACGTGGCAAAGCACCGCCCCCACCCCCACCGGGGATGCATCGCAGACTAAAACTATGGGCCGTTTGGGGTCGAAATGAGTCAGGATTGCCTCGGATGTGAGGAGTTGCTTTAACTCTGTGAACGCTCTTTCTTGCTCGTCACCCCACAGCCATTTTTCCTCTTTTTTAGGTAACCGATGGAGCGGCTCGGCAACAGACGCCTTCCGTGGAAGGAAGGTATGGTAGAAATTGAGAAGCCCCAGAAACGACTGTAGCTCGGTTTTGGAAGTGGGGCGAGGGGCTTTCTTAATGGAGGCTACCTTAGATTTGGACGGCCTAATTCCCTCGGGTGTGACACGGAACCCTAAAAACTCAACCTCTGTTTCGAAAAATACACATTTGTCTTTTCTCAGTCGCAGCCCCGCTTTTTCGAACACGGTCAGGACCTTATCCAGTCTGCGAGCCAGCTCGTCCTTACTCCCCCCCGTTATCAACACGTCATCAAAATATGGCAACACCCCCTCCAGTCCCTTCAGGAGGCGTTCCACTAGCGACTGAAAAATGCCAGGTGCCGAGTTCACGCCGAACTGTAACCTCGACACCTGGAACGCCCCCTTATGTGTGACTATTGTTTGTGCCGCCGCTGTGGCGGGGGTTACCGGGAGTTGCTGGTAGGCCTGTGCTAAATCGAGTTTAGCGAAACACTTTCCCCCATTTAGCCTGGCCAGAAGGTGGCTGACCACTGGCACCGGGTATGCATTAGGGCGGATTGCCTTATTAATGGTACACTTATAATCAGCGCAAATGCGCACCTCCCCGTTAGCCTTCAGTGCTGTTACAATTGGAGTCTCCCACTCCGCGGAATCCACAGGAACAAGAATCCCTTGACCCACCAGTTTGTCCAGTTCCGCCTCTATTTTGTCCTTTAGCGCGAACGGTACCCTGCGCGGTTTAAGCCTTATCGGGCGGACCTCCGGGTCTAAGTCGAAGGCTACAGGGGGTCCCTTGAACTGTCCCAGTCCACTTTTAAAAACGGCGGGGTGTGCGTCACACACCGCTTGTATTGGGTCCTCGCCTACGGCATGCACCCCCCCTATGAACAGACCTAAGGGCTGAAACCACTGGGTTCCGAGGAGGCTACAACTCCCCCCCTTTAGCACCACTAGGGGAAGTTCCGCAGAATGTCTCTTAAAACGAACCCGGAATGTCCCGACCCCCAACACTGGAATGCTGTTCCCCTGTACGTCCCGTAGTGTGGCCCTCAACGCTTTAAGTTTGGGCCGCACGTGGGGGTCGATTTTCAAGAACTCTCTCTGGGGAATTATAGAATAGGAGGACCCCGAGTCAACTTCCATCCTAATGGGGGTCCCTTGTACTAGTACCTCAACAAAGTAATGGGGCTGTCCCGCAGACACGCTGAACACAGGAGCGTCGCCCTCGCTGTCGTCCGAGATGCGGCCCACGCCGTCCTGCTTCCTCGTGGCCCGGGCGCCATCTTTGGGCCTCGCTGGACGGTCCGGTCTGGCTGAACGGTCCTGCGACTGTCTCCGGCCCTCTTTCCATTTCCTGCACGCCTTGGCGATGTGCCCCCGACGTCCACAGTTGAAACACTCGGCTTTCCTGAATGGGCACTTCACGCGCTCATGGGCCGCTCCGCAACCATCGCAGCGGCGCCCACCTCTCCGGACCTTCTGGACCTCCTCGCCATCGCTGCTTTCTGAAGACGATTTCGAGGTCGGTCGGGTTGCATGCACCGACTGACCGGACTTCCCGTGCGACGAGTTTTCCGCTTTGCCGGCCCTCGGACGCCACTCACGCCACTTGTGCATCTCATCTACTCCAGCGTTCGTGGATTCCGCGGCTTCCGCGGCCTCTACAACCTCTTCCAGTGTGGGTGGTGGCTCCTTGTTCATCAGGCTGCGCTGTACTTCCTTGTCCTTCAGGCCACACAGCACTCCGTCCCTGAGGGCCATCTCTAGGATGTGGTCCCATTTGCAGGGGGCGGCGGCTACCCTCATAGCCGTTACGAAGGCTTCTACCGACTCGTCCGGCGCTTGAACTCGCCTCCAAAACGCGCTCCGAGCGGGAAACATTGCCCTCGAGGGTCGGAAACGCTCACGCAGCAGTTTCATGATGTCACCGGCTTTGAAATCGCTCACCTTCTTCGGTGCGAGGATGCCCACCAGCGTCCGCTTGGTTTCCATCCCGAGCATGCGGGTGAGGATGGCCCTCTTCCTTTCCTCGTCGTCTTCTTTGACTTTGAGTTCCACCAGTGCCGCCTGGAAGTCCATCTCAAAAAGCTCCCAGTCTTGCGGTTTGGTGATGTTGAACCCGCTCTGTGTCCTGGCTCCATGGGGATCCATAATCCCATCCTCGTCGCCAATTTAGTATATGAGAGTCAAGACACAAGACACAGCCAACGGCTGGGTTAACTCAGGTTTATTGCATGGTGGACAGAGGGAACATGAGGTAATGGCGGACGAACAGCTCTATATATATGGTAGTAACGTATTTTGAATGTGGCTCCACGGTAGCCCGTTGGCTACTGGTCCGCGTGACGTCATGGCTGGTCACGCCCTTCTTGTCCAGGTGTAGGTAGCGGCGGGAAAACTTCCCGCGCTGCGGTCTTTGATGGGTTTGAACCAAGAGAGCTTGGACGCTCGCTGCTGCCAGCTGGTGGTCATTAGCTCGCGTCCTATTACAGGGTTTATGTGATACAGCTGAAGGTTACATTGTTACTCATAGGCAAGGTTACATTGGTTCAGATACATTGATATCACATGTGGAAGGTTACACTATTAGAACACAACACCACCCAATATAAGCCCTCTGCTTTGGCAATTAGGCCCTGGCTTCGTTCTTGATCAATTAGCCAGACTGCTTCGCTCAACATCTAACTATGACCTTTCTTGACAAATGCTGGTCCGAGAGTAAAGGTGACCCAACGAGGCCTTGCCAGGTAGAACAGGCGTGTGCTGGGTACCTTGGGAGGATGGTGGATAGGAAGTGATGGGGCGACTATTGGGGGGGGGGGATCTCATACATTCCCATTACCTCTGTCTGCCTCTGGGGGGCGCCATTCACTGGGGCACACCACAATGAGTCCCTGTATGCCTGTGGGCCAGATCACCACTGAGGTAGGCTTGAGGGAGGAAAGCCTCTGAGTACCCCAAAGAACAGCCCCAGAGAAGGAGAGGTTGGAAAGAGGGAGAGCAGAGAAAGAGGAGACCCCTGAGGTGAGGGTGATGGATGGGCCTCAGGCTGCAGGAGGAGCAGATACATCCCTCCTTTTCCTTTGGACCAGGGGTTCTCAACCATTTTGCCCTGCATGCCACACATGGAACTTCTGGGTTGTGGAGGAAGTGGTGGGGGCCACATGAAATGGTGCCATGGGCCACATCTGGCCCCCGGGCCATAGGTTGAGAACCCCTGCTTTGGACTCTCCTCCTCTTTCCCCTCTCAGGGCAAGTCTTCAATAGAGCCCTGGTGGCACAGTGGTCAAACTGGTGTCCTGCAGCCCCAAAGGTTGTGAGTTCGATCCTGACCAGGGATTAAGGTTGATTCAGGCTTTCCCTCCCCTCCGAGGTCAGTAAAATGAGTTTCCACCATGTTGGGGGCAAAATGCTTATTAACCAGGGAGTGTACTAAGCACTATGGGGGTATACAATTGTACAGTATTTGATTTGCTTTGCAATGCAATGGGAGGAGGAGAAGGATGAAGGCCATTGGTGGAATGTTGGAATATCCACCCCTCCCCTTCATCCCTGTATTTATTATTGGGGGTGTGGTGTGTGAAGAGAGATGTGCGGATGGAAGCGTTTACAACAGCCATGGATGTATTTTATGGCAGTGTTTACACTGGGGGAAGCCACCAGTACGGCCCACTCAGCTGTCCAGGTGGCGTGGTCTGTCTAGTCCCCGGCAGGCCTTACTTTTTTGAGATGACTTAGAAATTTCATGTGGCCCATGTCATTCATCATCATTGCACTAGAAGCTGAAGCAGATGCATTTATAACAGCCGTAAATGTGCCCATGCCTGTCGTAAATGCATTTATGACAGCCATGAACACATTTTACGGCAGTGTTTATGCCAGGGGAAACCACCAGTCCAGCTTGCTCAGCTGTCCAGGGGCCGTGCTCTGGCCCACAGTGTAAAAAGTTTAGGAACCCCTGGCCTAGTGGTTGGAAGTAGCTTCCATTTGTAATCCTGCTGGGCAATAAACAGTAAATATAATAATAACTTTTCCAATAACCCATACTCTTGGAAGCCTTCTTTTGTGTATGATGGTATTACTCCTTCAACAGTAACTGCAGGTACTCAGTGTACAATGTACAGGTACCTATCCTATTCATACTATAAATAATGAAATAAAATATAATGTAAACTATAATTATCGTTCTCTTCTTACTCCAACAAAGAAAAATCAGGAAAACCAGACTTAAACACAGTCATGTTGTATGTGAGTGAGTGAAACGAATGAAATGTGGAAGGGGAAACAAAAATTAAGACCGAGAAGGAGGGGGAAAAGGTGGAAAGTCAGCAAGGATATGGGAATATCCACAGCTTGTCAGGGTTTTGGTGTTTGTGAACTGACAGGGAGGGAAACCCACCACAAAAAAGAGAGAAAAGTATCTCATTCTCAGAGATAAATTAAAATATGCCTCAGAGTAAATCAAACAGCACATTGTAGTGATTAAATCAAATTAAACCAAACAACCCATTCACAGAGAAACTGGTTTGACACATTGAATGAGCAAAGACCATATCCATTAAGAATAAGGAACTGAAGATTGAAGTCACGAAAAGGTGCCTTCATTTTTGCACTTTCAAATCTGGCCTAGACACAGAGGAAGAATCAGATAGCTATGAATAACAGCTTGATTTTAAGAGAAAAACTTTTTAAAGGGGAGCAAAACTTTAATATGATACAGTGTAGAAAGAACTTCATGCAGAACACTTACCTACATTTGCATCAAAGAACCCACACTGGGGCAAAACCTTATGAATGTATGGAATGTGGAGAAAGTTTCAGTCTGAACAGGCTTCTAAATAGACATAAAAAGACTTGTACTGGGGAGAAGATGCATGAATGTGTGGAATGTGGAAAGAGGTTCAGTCAGAGCAGCCACCTAAGTTCCCATCTAAAGTCTCACACAGGGGAGTAACCTTATGAATGCGGAGAATGTGGGAAGAAGTTCAGTCACAGCAGTGCCCTAAGAAGACATCAAAATTTCATACAGGGGAGAAACTATATGAATGCATGGAATGTGGAAAGAGATTCAGTCATAGCAGTGCCCTAAGAAGTCACAAAATAACTCACACAGGTGAGAAACCATATGAATGTGTAGAATGTGGAAAGAGATGCAGTTTGAGAAGTGACCTAAGTTCCCATCAAAAGACACACACAGGGGAGAAACCATATAAATACATGGAATATGGAAAGAGATTAAATGACAGCAGTTCCCTAAGTTCACACCTAAAAATTCACACAGTGGATAAACCTTATGAATGCGGGGAATGTGGAAAGAGGTTCAGACAGAGAGGCAACCTAAGTTCCCATCAAAAAAACTCATACAGGAGAGAAACCTTATGAATGTGTGGAATGTGGAAAGAGATTCAGTAACTTTAGTGTCTTGCACGGAAGACCAAGAAGGAGCCGCAGTAGGGGGCTAAACACAGGTTTATTTCATGGTGGTCAAGATGAACATGTGGTAATGGCGGAGGTACAGCTCATTATATACTGCAGTACATACGTTTGAATATCGTTGCACGGTAGCTCATTGGCTGCTACCGGCGTGATGTCATTCTGAGTCACGCCCATCTTCTCCAGGTGATGCTCCCGCGGGAAAGGTTCCTGCGGCTGCCGGTGATTTGGGGAATGTGAACCATGTGAGCTGAACGCTCGCAGCTGCCCTCTATGGGCAGCTTACTCGCGTTCCTTAAACAGCTGGGTTACATTGTAATCATTGTCAGGTTATATTCATACATTCTTAAACTAATACTGTTACATACACAACACTCCTCCCCCCTAGGATGGGACGAAGTCCCTCAACCATTGTGGCTTCCCGCACGTGTGCTTGGGGCGTGCGGCTGCGTGGTTTAGCACAGGGGAACTAGGGGCTCCGAGTTCCGCAGAGTCTCGTACTGCAATGGAAAGGGGGGACTCGTTCGGCGGGGGCTCTGCGGCAACCTTGCATTGGGAGAAGGGAATGGAACATACAGCTGAGAGGTAAAACCCGGCCTGTTGCCCGTGGCGCCCGGGGACCCCCCCAGCACGAACCTCGGAACCGACGAGGAGACCCTTGTGCCTGCAACCGGCGTCCTTGCCCCACTCCCTGCTGCCTGACCCGGAGTTCTAGGGGATGGAGAGTGTGAACTTCCCCCAGCTGCCTGGCTCGGGGGGCTTGGTGCTATGGTATACTCTAAAACAAACCCCTCTTCTCGCTCGGACGGGTGGGGGACCACTCCGCAACACCCCCCTGGTACGGTAACGTAAAATCAAACTCATCCCACTCTTTCACGGTATCCTCCTCCTCGGGTGAGAATCTAGGGTATGCATTTGTACCCGAGGACGCTGCCGTGTCTCCCCCTTGGGTTACGCGGGTGGGGGAGGACCCTAACGCTGATTCCCCTTCACTAGTGACTCGCCTTCTGAGTTGGTCAGCGTGCCTTCTCCAGAGTAGACCTGTGCGAGTCTCGACCCTATAGGACACTGGCCCCGTTTGTTCAATGATCGTTCCTGGAACCCACGTTGGTCCTGAAACCGCATAGTTTCTGCAGTACACCGGGTCCCCTACCGAAAAACTTTTGGAACTCTCTACCACTATATTCCTCCCTTCATCCTCCACCCTGGTCGGATACAACCGATCAAAAAGAGTTACCGGCCGCCTCCTCATGAGGAGCTCCGCCGGCGAAAGTCCAGAAGCTAGGGGAGTTGCCCTATAACAGATGAGGAACTGACACAGTTGGAGGTTCAACTCACCGGGACCCATGCGCCGCAGTGCGTCCTTCGTAGTGCGCACTTGGCGCTCTACCTGACCGTTTGTGGCAGGGTGAAATGGGGCAGCGGTGATGTGGCGGATGGCATTCCTCTCGATAAATGCCTTGAATTCCGCAGAAGTGAAGGTACTAGCGTTATCTCTAACGAGGATGTCCGGCAGGCCGAAACAACTAAACACCCTGCGCAAGTGTTTAATGGTTGCGGCAGATGAGGTGCTAGTCATGGGGATCACTTCCAGCCATTTGGAATATGAGTCGACTATCAGCAGAAACATGGACCCGCGGAAGGGGCCAGCGAAGTCGACGTGTATCCGGGACCATGGCCCCCGGACCGTGTCACATTCCCTATGGGGCAGCCTGGATTCCTCGGGCCGAGAGCTCTGGCAGCTCTCATACGTGCCCACTAAATGCTCTATCTCAGCGTCTATCTGGGGCCACCAGAAGTAACTCCTTGCCAGCGCCTTGGAGCGCACTATTCCCGGGTGGCTGGTATGCAGTAGCCTTAGCACCTTCGCCCGCAACTTTTCGGGGATGACCACCCGCTGGCCCCAGAGCAAGCAGCCCCTTTCAAGGGAAAGCTCTACTCTACGCCTGAAAAATGCCTTGAAATGCTCCTCGGGGGGAGTTGCGGGCCACCCTTTCCTTACCCAGGAACTGACTTGGGCCAGGATCTTGTCGGCCGCCGTGGCTTTGGCGAGGTCTGCCGGCACTATGGGGGGTGAGTCGAGGGACTCGATCAGCAGGACTTAATGGTCCTGCTCTACCTCGCATGCAGGATCTCCTAAACTAGGGAGAGGAGACCGGGACAGTGCGTCCGCGTGAGAGATCTCCTTCCCTGGGCGATAGACTAGCTCATACTGATAGGCATTAAGGAAAATCGCCCAGCGTAGCATTTGGGGGGATAGAATTTGTGGGGTGGGTTTGCCCGTGGTAAAGATTCCCAGGAGAGGCTTGTGATCCGTCACAACCGTAAACTCGCGGCCGTATAGGAAATCGTGGAACTTTTTTGTTCCCGCGATGATGGCTAGGGCCTCCCTATCTGTTTGCGCGTAGTTGCGCTCTGCCCTTGAAAGGGACCTGGAGTAGTATGCAACTGGGGCTTCCCACCCGCTCTCTAACACGTGGCACAACACCGCCCCCACCCCCACTGGGGATGCATCACAGACTAAAACCACTGGCCTCCTCGGATCAAAATGGGTCAGTACCGCATCCGAGGACAGAAGCGTTTTGAGCTCCTTGAACGCTTTCTCTTGCCTGTCTCCCCACCGCCAAACCGCCTCTTTCTTTAGTAGCGCGTGCAGTGGCTCCACAACAGATGCCTTCCTTGGCAAAAAGGAGTGGTAAAAGTTGAGGAGCCCCAGGAATGACTGCAGCTCCGGTTTCGCGGTGGGGCGATGGGCGTTTTGTACAGCCGCAACCTTGGACTCGGAAGGCTTGATGCCCTCTGGGGTTACCTTGAACCCGAGAAACTCAACCTCCCTCGCAAAAAATACACATTTGTCCCTTCTTAGTCGAAGTCCCGCTTTCTCGAATACTGAAAGGACCCCGTCTAGTCTCTTCGCTAGCTCTGATTCGCTCCCCGCTGTTATCAAGACATTGTCAAAATATGGGAGCACGCCTGGAAGCCCCTTTAAAAGGCGTTCTACAAGGGACTGAAAGATCTCGGGGGCCGAATTCACGCCGAACTGCAGGCGCGTTACTTTAAATGCCCCCTTGTGCGTAACGATGGTTTGCGCGGCAGCAGCAGAAGGGGTTACTGTGAGCTGCTGATATGCTTGCGCCAGGTCTAGCTTAGCAAAACTCCTCCCCCCATGCAACGTGGCCAGTAAATGGCTAACCACCGGCACCGGATAAGCATTTCGCCGAATGGCCTTGTTAATTGTACATTTGTAGTCAGCGCAAATCCTGACCTCCCCGTTTGATTTTAGGGCCGTAACAATTGGAGTCTCCCACTCCGCTGAATCAACTGGAACCAAAATCCCCTGCCCCACCAATTTGTCCAGCTCCGCCTCAATCTTGTCCTTGAGGGCGAAAGGCACTCTTCTTGGCTTGAGGCGTATGGGTCGGATTTCTGGGTCCAATTCAAAAGAAACCGGGGGGCCCTTGTAAGTCCCGAGCCCCTTCTTGAAAACGTCCGGGTGCGCATCGCACACATCCCGCATTGGGTCAGTCTCTATGGCGTAAATGCCGAACAGTTCAATTCCCAGGGGGGCAAACCACTGGGTTCCCAAAAGGCAACATCTCCCCCCCTTGAGAACCACTAAGGGCAGTTTCTCTGTGTAATTTTTGAACTTCACTGTGAAGTTCCCCACCCCCAGCACTGGGATCCCGTAGCCCTGCACGTCCCGCAAGTTTGACTTCATGGCCCGCAGCTTGGGCCGCGCATTTGGGGGAATGCGCATGAACTCCTTTTGGGACAGGATGGAGTAGGACGACCCCGAGTCTATTTCCATCCTCACTGGAACCCCTTGTAACAGTACTACGTAGAAACGCTGGTGCTCCAGGCCCACGCGGTTCACGCCTTCCGCGCCGTCGTTGGCTGAGACCTTTCCTATGCCGGCCGCCTTCCGCTGATTTGCTCGAGGGTGTTTCGATGCACCCTTGTCCTCGGTTCGCCCACGCCTGCAGACTCTGGCGATGTGGCCCTTCCGACCGCAGTTATGGCACTCGGCCTTCCGGAATGGGCATCTCGTCCGGTCGTGAGATGCCCCACAGCCGTCACAATGGCGGCCTTGTCGCTTGCTGGTCTGGTGCTTCTCCCCCCATTTCTTGACCTTCTGGACGTCGTCGTCCTCGCTGGAGCAGGAGTCCGCCGTCGTGGATGACTCCTCGGAGGTTGCTGGCGTGCCTGCGGGCAACCAGGGTGCCCACCAGACCGTCTTCGCCGACGTCCGCCGGGCCGCTTGCACGGGTGACTTGGCCCCCTCGGGACTTTAACACTCTGACCCCGCTCCTGGCCGCCTCGGCTGCTTGGGCTTCCCGCAGTACCTCGTTGAACGTGAGGCGATGGTCGCGGGTCATCAGCTTCCTCTGGACCTCCTCGTCCTCAGGCCACACAGCATGCGGTCTCGGAGGGCCGTGTCCAGGTCCTCCCACTGGCAGTTGACCGCCGCGAGCCTGAGGGCCGCCGCGTAGGCGGACACGGACTCCCCCGGGCGCTGGTCCCATCTGTGGAATGCGACCCTGGCCGGGAAAATCGAGACCGGAGGCTGGAAGTGTTCGCCCAGTAGCGCCAGGATGCGGTCGATGGGCACCACGTCTACCTTCCGGGGAGCCACCAGGTTCATCAGGATATGCAGCGTGGCCGGCCCCACCTGGGCAAGGAAGTGCAAGCGCATCTTGGCGGCGGCGTCGATGCCTGCAGCATCCATCACGTGCCGAAACTGGCACTCGTACAGCTCCCATTGTTCTGGGTCGCTGATATCAAATTGATGATTCTTGACCTTGGGATGCGCCATGTATCCCATCCTCGTCACCAATTTAGTGTCTTGCACAGAAGACCAAGAAGGAGCCGCAGTAGGGGGCTAAACACAGGTTTATTTCATGGTGGTCAAGATGAACATGTGGTAATGGCGGAGGTACAGCTCATTATATACTGCAGTACATACGTTTGAATATCGTTGCAAGGTAGCTCATTGGCTGCTACCGGCGTGACGTCATTCTGAGTCACGCCCATCTTCTCCAGGTAATGCTCCCGCGGGAAAGGTTCCTGCGGCTGCCGGTGATTTGGGGAATGTGAACCATGTGAGCTGAACGCTCGCAGCTGCCCTCTATGGGCAGCTTACTCGCGTTCCTTAAACAGCTGGGTTACATTGTAATCATTGTCAGATTACATTCATACATTCTTAAAGTAATACTGTTACATACACAACAGTAACAGCTATGTCCTAAGATCCCATCAAAACATTCACACAGGGGAGAAACCGTATGAATGTGTGGAAAATGGAAAAAGATTTAGTCAGAGCAGTGCCCTAAGTTTCCATCAGAAAAGTCACACGGGGAGAAACTGCATGAATGTGTGAAATGTGGAAAGAGATTTAGTCAGAGCAGTGCCCTAGGAATCCATCAAAAAAATCACACAGAGGAGACAGCTTATGAATGGGTGGAATGTGGAAAGAGATTCAGTCAGAATAGAGCCCTAGCCTAGGTTCACAACAAAAAATTCACACAGGGGAGAAACTATATAAATGCATGGAATGTGGAAATATATTCAGGTACATTAGTTCTCTAAATTCCTATCAAAAAATTCACACGGGGAGAAACAGTATGAATGTATGGAATGTGGAAAGAGATTCATTTAGAAAGGTAACTTAAGTTCCCATCAAAAAAATTACACAGGGGAGAAACCATATGAATGTGTCTAATGTGAAAAGAGATTCAGTGAGAACAGATCCTTAAGTTCCCATCAAAAAACTCACACAGGGGAGAAATAGTGGTGGGCTCAAAAAAATTTCTATCACACTGTTGGCATGGTATGGTGGGCTTGACCAGGGGAAAAGCCCTGCATTGCACCCGAATTAGGACTACAGTACAGTACTTTATTTCAAAACCTAGATGGGCAGGGCCAGCCAGAATTTCTACCTGTTTTGGCAAACTGGTTCAGTCAGCACAGTGCCCTAAGTTCCCATCAGAAAACTCACACAGGGGAGAAACCGAATGAATGCATGGAATAAAAACATAAGAACAGCCTTGCTGGAACAGGCCACAGCCCATCCAGTCCAGCATTCTGTCTCACACAGTGGCTCATCATTTCCTTCAGGGTATTCCCAAGGAGATGCCTTCACCTGCTTAGGATTCCCTGGAAATGGCATTGAGAGATATCCTGCCTATCTCTCCAACCCCGAGGTTATCCTTAAGTATTCATAATTATAGCCATTGATACCCTTGTCCTCCATGAACTTGTCTAATCCTTTCTTAAAGCTGTCAAGACTGACAGATGTCACCACTTCTTCTGGCAAGGAGTTCCATAGACCAGTGATCCTCTGGGTGAAAAGTACTTTCTCTTATTTGTTTGAGAACTAGTACCCAAAAGTTTCATCGAGTGTCCCCTAGTTCTAGTGTTGTGCGATAGGGAAAACAGTTTTTCCTTATCTACTTTGTCCACACCGTGCATGATTTTATATTCTTCAATCAGGTCACCTCTTAGACGCCGCCGCTCAAGAGTGAAAAGGCCCAACCGTTGCAGCCTCAGATGGTAAGGAAGGTGTTCCAGTCCCCTAATCATTCTGGTTGCCCTCCTCTGCACTTTTTTTTCCAACTCCATAATATCCTTCTGGAGGTATGGCGACCAGAACTGTACACAGTATTCCAGATGGGGCCTCACCATAGATTTATGAAGAGGCAAAATGACACTTGCTGACTTATTTTCTATACCCTTCCTAATGATCCCTAGCATTGAGTTTGCTTTTTTCACTGCTGAGGCACACTGGGTTGACACCTTCATTGAGTTGTCCACCAGGACCCAAGGTCCCTTTCCTGGTTTGTCGCAGAGAGTTCAGACCCCATCAGTTTATAAATGTAATTGGGGTTTTTTGCCCCAACATGCATCACTCTGCACTTACTAGTGTTGAAGCTCATTTGCCACTGTTTTGCCCACTCCCCCAGTGTCAAGAGATCCCTCTGGAGCTCCTCACAATCTCTCACAGTTTTCACTACCCTGTATAATTTAGTGTCGCCAGCAAATTTGGCTACCTTGCTATTTACTCCTACCTCTAGATCATTTACGAAGAGGTTGAAAAGCAGGGGTCCCAGTACTGAACCTTGGGGGACCCAACTCTTTACTTCCCTCCACTTGGAGAAGTGTCCATTTAGTGCTACCCTCTGTTTCCTGTCCCTTAGCCAGTTGCTGATCCAGGACAAGACCTGTCCCTTTATTCCATGACTGGCAAGTTTATTCAAGAGCCTTTGGTGTGGGACCTTATTTATTTATTTATTTATTTATAGTCAAATTTGTATATGCCGCCCGCTCAGGCAGAACCCGACTCAGGGCGGCAAAAGCCTTCTGAACCTTGTCAAAAGCCTTCTGAAAGTCCAGATAAACAATGTCAACTGGATCCCCCTTATCCACATGCTTGTTGACACTCTCAAAAAATTCCAAGATTAGTGAGGCATGATTTGCCCTTGCAAAAGCCATGTTGGCTCTCCTTTAGCAGCACCTTCTCTTCTATGTGCCTATTAATTCTATCTTTTAGGATGGTTTCCATCACTTTACCTGGGACACATGTCAAACTGACAGGTTGGTAATTTCCTGGATCACCCCTGGATCCTTTTTTGAAAATTGGTGTTACATTCGCTACCTTCCAGTCATCAGGCACAAAGCCTGATTTGAGGGAAAGATTATATATTTTGGCTAGGAGATCAGCAATTTCATCTTTAAGTTCCTTGAGAACTCGTGGATGGATGCCATCTGGTCCTGGTGATTTGTTACTGTTTAGCTTAACAAGACTTGCAAGGACCTCCTCCCTGGTTATTTCTATCTTGCTTAATTCTTCGGTTTCCCTTCCTACGAAGATAGGCTCTGTTTTGGGCATTTGGTCTCTGTCTTCTTCAGTGAATACTGAAGCAAAGAATTCATTGAGTCTCTCTGCAATCTCTGTTTCCGCTTTAATAACCCCTTGCCTTCCATTGTCATCTAATGGTCCAATGGCCTTCCTAGTTGTACTTCCTAATGTACTTAAAGAAGTCTTTGTTATTTCCCTGAGTATTTTTAGCTATACGCTCCTCAAAGTCTTGCTTTGTTTTCCTGATTGTTGCCTTGCATTTGTTCTGCCAGAATTTATGTTTCTGCCTGCTGTCCTCATTCGGACAAGCCTTCCATCTACTAAATGAGCTTTTCTTGCTTTTGATCACTTCCCAAACAGCTCCTATAAGCCACATCGGAGTCCTCTTGGACCTGGCAGTGCCCTTTTTCCTTTTGGGTATGCATTCCAATTGAGCCTCTGTTATTGTTTTTGTAAACAGCCTCCATGCCTCTTGGAGTGTTTGGACTCTCTCAATTTTCCCTTTCAGCTTCTTTTTTACTAGTTTCCTCATCTTTGGGAAATTTCCTTTTTGAAAATTTAAGGTCTCTGTGTTAGATGTTATCAGTGGCTTGCGGTCTATGATCAAGTTAAACATAATTGAGTTGTGGTCACTGTTCCCTATTGGATCAGTCACATTAACATCTTGCACCAGATCCTGAGTATTACTCAGGATCAAGTCAAGGATTCTTGTACCTCTAGTTGGGTGTTCAACCATCTGTCCCAGGGAACAATCATTTAGCATATCTAGGAACTTTATCTCTTTATCATGTGCTGAACAACAGTTCACCCAGTCTATGTGAGGGTAATTGAAGTCCCCCATTATAACCAGGCTTCCCTTCTTGGATGCCTCCTTTACAACATTCTCCAACTGCCAGTCTCCCTCAAGAGTTTGGGTCGGAGGCCGATAGTATATGCCTACTTTTATTGTCTTGCACGGAAGACAAAGAAGGAGCCGCAGTGAGGGCTAAACGCTGGTTTATTGGGTGATGATCAGGATGAACATGTCGTAATGGCAGAGGTACAGCTCATTATATACTGCAGTACATACATTTGAATCTCGTTGCACTGTAGCTTATTGGCTGCTACCGGCGTGACGTCATTCTGAGTCACGCCCATCTTCTCCAGGTGATCCTCACGCGGGAAAGGTTCCCGCGGCTGCCGGTGATTTGGGGAATGTGAACCATGTGAGCTGAACGCTCGCAGCTGCCCTCTATAGGCAGCTTACTCGCGTTCCTTAACAGCTGAGCTACATTGTAATTGTGGTCAAGTTACATTCATACATTTCTTAAAGCAACATTGTACATACACAACACTCCTCCCCCCTAGGATGGGACGAAGTCCCTCAACCATTGTGGCTTGCGGCACGTGCGTCTGGGGCGCGCGGCTGCTTGACTTAACATAGGGGAGCCGGGGGCTCCTGGTTCCGCGGAGTCCTGTCCTGCAACGGAAAGGGGGGACTCATTAGTGGTTCGGTGGGGACTCTGCGACAACCTTGCATTGGGGGACGGGAATGGAATGAACAGTTGGGACGTGAACCCCTGCCTGCCGCTTGAGGAGCTTGGGGTCCCCCCCAGCACGAATCTCGGGACTGACGATGAGGCCCTCGTGGTCTCGCCACCCCCTGTTGCCTGTCCGGGCGTTCTAGAGGCTGAGGCGGGCGGATTCCCCCCTGCTGCCTGTCTCGGGGTTGTCTGTCTCGGGGGTGTCTGTCTCCGGGGGGCTGGAGTTATGGTATTTTCTAAAACAAAAGGGCTGGGGGGGCTGGAGGTACCAGGGGCTGAACTGAAACCCCTCTTTTTGCTAGGACGGGTGGGGGACCACTCCGCTACACCCCCCTGGTACTGCAAATCATAATCAAACTCATCCCTCTCTTTCAAAGTATCCTCCTCTGTGGCTGAGGATCCAGGGTATGCATTTGTACCCGCGGATTCCGCCGTGTCTCCCCCTTGGGTAACGCGGGTGGGGGAGGACCCTAACGCTGATTCCCCGTCACTGGTGACCCGCCTTCTGAGTTGGTCGGCGTGCCTTCTCCAGAGTAGACCTGAGCTAGTCTCAACTCTATAGGATACTGGTCCCGTCTGCTCAATGATCGTCCCTGGTACCCACGCTGGCCCGGAGGCTGCGTAGTTCCTGCAGTGAACCGGGTCCCCTACCGAGAAACTTTTGGGGCTTCCTACCCCGATATCTATATTTCTCCCTTCATCCTCCACCCTGGACGGGTCCATCCGGTCAAAAAGTGTTGCCGGCCGCCTCCTCATGAGGAGTTCGGCTGGCGAAAGCCCTGACGCTAGGGGGGGGTTGTCCTGTAGCAGATGAGGAACTGACACAGATGGAGGTTTAACTCACCGGGACCCATGCGCCGCAGTGCGTCTTTCGTAGTGCGCACTTGGCGCTCTACCTGACCGTTTGTGGCGGGGTGAAATGGGGCAGCGGTAATATGCCTGATCGCATTTCTTTCAATAAAGGTCTTGAACTCCGCAGACATGAAGGTACTAGCGTTATCGCTAACAAGGACGTCCGGCAGGCCGAAACAGGCAAAGACCTTGCGCAACTGTTTAATGGTTGCCGCAGAGGAGGTGCTGCTCATGGGGATTACTTCCAACCACTTGGAATAGGAGTCGACTATTAGCAGAAACATGGCCCCGCGGAAAGGGCCAGCAAAGTCGACATGAATCCGGGACCATGGCCCACGGGCCGTGTCCCATTCCCTATGGGGTAGCCGGGATTCCTCGGGCCGGGAGCTCTGGCAACTCTCGCATGGGCCCACTAATCGCTCTATGTCCGCGTCTATCTGGGGCCACCAAAAGAAACTCCTGGCCAGCGCCTTGGAGCGCACTATTCCCGGGTGACTGGTATGCAGTAGTTTCAGTACCTTGGCCCTCAGCTTTTCTGGGATGACTACCCGCTGGCCCCAAAGTAAGCAGCCCCTTTCCAGGGACAGCTCTACCCTACACCTGAAGAATGGCTTGAAATGTTCCTCGGGGGGAGTAGTGGGCCACCCTTTCCTAACCCAGGAGCTAACTTGGGCCAGCATCTTGTCGGCCGCTGTGGCCTTGGCGAGGTCAGCCGGGACGATGGGGGGTGAGTCGAGAGACTCGATCAGCAGGACTTGGTGGTCCTGCTCTACCTCGCATGCGGGGTCTCCTAAACTAGGGAGGGGAGACCGGGACAGCACGTCCGCATGGGAGATCTCCTTCCCTGGGTGATAGACCAGCTCATACTGGTAGGCGTTAAGGAAAATCGCCCAACGTAGCATTCGGGGGGACAGGATTTGAGGGGTGGGCTTTCCTGTGGTGAAGATTCCCAGGAGAGGCTTGTGATCAGTCACCACTGTAAACTTGCGGCCGTATAAGAAATCGTGGAACTTCTTGGTTCCAGCGATTATGGCCAGGGCCTCCCTATCTGTTTGCGCGTAGTTGCGCTCAGCCTTGGAAAGGGACCTGGAGTAGTATGCAACTGGGGCTTCCCGCCCGCTCTCCAACACGTGACATAGCACCGCCCCCACCCCCAATGGGAACGCATCACAGACTAAAACTACTGGTCTCCTCGGGTCAAAGTGGGTCAGGACAGCATCCGAGGATAAAAGCGCCTTTAGCTCCCTGAAAGCTTTCTCTTGCCTATCTCCCCACCGCCAAACCACCTCTTTTTTTAAGAGTGCGTGCAGTGGTTCCGCAACGGATGCCTTCCTTGGCAGGAAGGAATGGTAAAAATTTAAAAGCCCTAGAAATGACTGCAGCTCCGGTTTCACGGTGGGGCGAGGGGCGTTTTGCACAGCCGCAACCTTGGACTCAGAGGGCTTGATGCCCTCCGGGGTTATCTTGAACCCAAGGAACTCAACCTCCCTCGCAAAGAATACACATTTGTCCCTTCTCAGTCGAAGTCCCGCTTTCTCGAATACTGAAAGGACCCCATCTAGCCTCTTTGCTAACTCTAATTCGCTCCCCGCTGTTATCAACACATCGTCAAAATATGGGAGGACGCCTGGAAGTCCCTTTAAAAGGCGTTCCACGAGGGACTGGAAGATCCCGGGGGTCGAATTTATGCCGAACTGTAGGCACGTTACCTTAAATGCCCCCTTGTGCGTGACAATGGTTTGCGCAGCGGCAGCAGCTGGGGTTACGGAGAGCTGCTGATATGCCTGCGCCAGATCTAGCTTGGCAAAACACCTCCCCCCATGTAACGTGGCCAGTAAATGGCTGACCATGGGCACCGGATATGCATTTGGCCGAATGGCCTTATCTCTCACCAGCCAGCCATGGGTGCCTAAGCCGCGGCAAGCCATGGTCTGCACCTGCGAGGTGGGGTTGTTTATTGTGCACGCGCACGGCGCCCCGCCCCTTAAGCTCCTGGCTCGGCATCCCCAATTGGTCGAGACATCATGCAGCGCACTCTGGGAAGCGTAGTTTTTTCTTGTATGCTGTTTGTGGGTGCTGGACCCTTTTATTCTTCGGTCGCTGTGGCTGCCTGTGGCGGCCTTGCTACTGCGGTGCCACATCTGTTGGTGAGGGGTGGGTTGCGTTGGCTGCCTGTGGTGGCCTTGCCAAATTGGTGTTGCACCAGGCGGCGGTCTGGGCCTGCGAGGTCGGTTTGTCCATTGTCCGCATGGCGCCCCACCCCTTTGGCTCCTGGCATGGCATCCCTGACTGGCCAGGGCATCGTGCAGTGCTCTATAGGTGGTGTAGATTTTCATTGTTTGCTCTTTGTGGGGCACAGGACCCCCCAGGGCAGTCTGGCCCCCAACAGGGCCCGCTTGCGACGTCCAAGGTAGGTGTGTGCCAAGTTGTGGGTGGATTGGTCAAGGGGTGCGGGAGCCTTTGCCGGACACAGAACCTACACCTCTGTTTTATAGGTATAGATTAAGTACCTTGACTTACATTCAGGATGACTTATAGTTGAGTATATACAGGTAACTTAAGTTCCCATCAAAAACACACATAGGTGAGACACCGTATGAATGTGTTGAATGTGGAAAGAGATTCAGTCAGAGCAGCCACCTAAGTAGACATTTTTTTAAAAAAAAAGCTAAATAGGATAGAAACAGTATATGTGTAAAAAGATTCAGTCAGAGCAGTTACCTAGATAGACATGAATGAACTTAAACAAGAGAGAAAACAATGAATGTGTGTAATGTGGAAAGGAAATACTGTATGCAGATGACACTACTGTAATGGCAGAAAGTGACGAAGACCTAAAGAGCCTCTTGATGAAGGTGAAAGTGGAGAGGCAAAAGCTGGCCTGAAACTCAACTTCAAAAAAAAAACCAAGATCAAGGCATACAGGCCCCATCATTCCCTGACAAATAGAAGGAGAAGAAATGGGAGCAGTGACAGACTTTGCCTTCTTGTTATCTAAATCACTGCAGGTGGTGACTGTCAGGGAAATTTGTCAAAATCATAATCTTTTTATTAAGCTATCCTGTACAGTATTTCTGTGAGGCATATTGTAAGTGGCCCAGCTGCACAGTAGTTTGAGTATCTCTCATGCTTTAGAAAGGGATTAAAGTACTGTCAATTAACATTCCTTAAGAAGGCATGAAATAGTAGCAGGGTACGGATTTGGAGAAAAGTTTTAAACAATTATAGAACAATTATATCAACAGGGAAGCGCAACTGTTAAAGTGAATAATGTACATACAGAAGATATAAAGTTGGAAGCCAGTACTAGACAAGGTTATCTGTTATCTCGAATATTATTCATAATGGCGATGGAGATATTAGCAACTGCCATTAGAAATGACACTAGTATTGAGGGAATGTTAGGTAATAAAATAAGCTTATACGCAGATGATACATTGGTAATTATGAAGGACCCAATGAAGGCATTAGAAAGAATTCAGGTACATTTGAAAGACTTTGAGGAAATTACAGGATTGAGGATAAATTGGGAAAAATCTGAAATGATTATGTATAGTACAGATAAAATGGAGCAACGAAGAATATTGGACAAATATAAAATTCAACTTAAAGAAAGTTTGGAATATTTGGGGTTAATATCACGGACAAATGGGAAAATATTAAGAAACTAAATTATGATAAACAAAGGACATGGATTAAAGAAAAAAATCAGCAATATAAGAAATTAAATTTGTCATGGTTTGGTAGGGTAGCTATATGTAAAATGATGTTGTTACCGAAAATTAATTTTTTATTTGATGCCCTACCAATCCAAATCACGGATAAAGAGATTAAGAAAGTGCAGAGTTTGTTAAATGACTATTGTAGTGGGGGAATTAGATCCAGAATCCCAAAAAGTCTGTGGTATCTTCCTCAAAGTCAGGGTGGTTTAGGAATTCCAGATCTTAAAAATTATTATAGGGCATTTCAGATTAAAAACATTGTTAAGCTTTTGATGAAAGAAAAGGTGATTTGGGAGGATATAGAGATGGAAGAATTAGGTCAAATAGGTAAAGCAGCTTGTAAAGGAGATGTAGGGAAAATTAATATTTGAAATAAAATGTTAAAGTCAATGTGGGAAGTTTGGAAAAAGGTGAAAATAATATTGGCTCCTGATATATCCCCAATTATGGAAATAGAGAAGATGGCAAATTTTCCAATTAAAATCAATAAGAGAGTGAGAGATGTGATAAATAAAAATTACTTGTTTCTGTTGAGAGACTGGATAAGAGTCTGTACTGATGAAATTAAAAGGAAGGAATTATTTGTAGAATTGAGACTGAATTGGCTGCAAATTGCAACGGTGAATAAATGGAATGGTAAATATTTGACGGATCCCGGTTTGGAAAGGAATAAGACAGTATTTGAAGATCTGTTATGGAAGGTTAGAAAAGGAGAAATAGGGGTGAAGGGCTTGGTAAGTAAGATTTATAAATTATTAAACTTTGAATGTGATTCACAAGATAAATTAAGGATAAAATGGGAGCAAGATTTAAACATGAAAATTTTAGGTATGAATTGGAAATCAATATGGAAGAGAAGGATTATGAAAACAATGTCAGTTAGAATTAAGGAACATAATTACAAGGTGTTGTGGAGGTGGTACCTGACCCCGGTGAGATTGAATCAAATTGATAAAACTAGGAATAATTTATGTTGGAGATGTAAGAAAAGTGTAGGGACTTATTTACATATGTGGTGGCATTGTGAGGTAATAAAGGGGTTTTGGGATGATATTGAAAAAGAAATGGTGGGAATAATTGGAGAGGAAATTAAGTTGGGATCGAGTACCATCATGTTAATAAATTTGGAGAAAATTAACTTGGATAAAGATAAAAAGGATTTGCTATAAAATATGATGACGATAGGGAGGCTGTGTATTGCAAGGAAGTGGAAGAATGATGAGAGCATTAAATTGGAGGAATGGTACAAGGAAATGTGGCAATTGGCTCTGAATGATAAATTAACATGGGAATTGAAGGAAAAGAAAGGGTTAATTAAAGAGAACAGATTTTGGAAAATTTGGAAACCATTTGTGGAGTACGCACTCAGAAAAGGAGGTGGCAGCCATCCAGTACCAGATCAAAGGAAGTTTTGGATGCAATAAAGTATGCTTGAGTTATGCTGTATCCCCCTAGGGCTTTGTATATAACACAGGGTGGAGTTAATTGTGATGATATGTTTTGTTATAAAAGATGTATGCTTCATGTATTTTAGATATATTGTATAAGGTTTAGAATATATTATTTTAAAAATAGAGAAGTTAATATAGCGAGGTTGATTGGTATTATATTAATTTATATTATATTATTTTTTTTTTATTTTTTTCCCTTCCCTAATGAGAATAAATATAGTAATACTATAATGTGGCTAATAATCATTTGGATGAGGTTATATGTCTTTTATACGTTTCTGTATTTTTTTCTCTTCTTTTACATTTTATATCTATGTTGTTTCTATTGTTTTATATGTTTATTTTTGCAAAATTTAATAAATATATATATAGCCCAATTAGCAGGATCAGTTCTTTGATGGTATTTCACAGTAGAGATGGTCACACAAAGATAAGAAAAACCTGGGAGGGTCAATGAACCTGAGTTTGTGAGAGAGACTCTCGATCAAAAGGGAAAGAGGAGCAAGAGTACTTCCATCTTGAATTCCTCTACTGTACACAAGTTCCCAGCCCTAATGCGTCATTAGGACATTAGATCTCTGAGAACTAAGGTCAATCTCAGGGAAAGTTATCTCAAAAATAATTTTCACAGATGCCCATCTCCGGGGAAAGTTCTCTTGTAGATGGCACATCCAGATAAGGGCATCAAGATGTCCAAGTTCAAAGACTTATTAGTCAAAACAAAATGCCAATTAACACATCTTTCACATCACATGTCAAAAAGGTATATAAACCCAGGGCTTTTACACCAAAAGAATCACATCTTCAGAGCGTGCAAAGCTACGTCACTCTGATTCCAGGACAGAATGCCAAGCTGATCCATGGGGGGCTTCTGCCTGGTATCCTAAGAAATTCTACCTAGGGTTAGTCAGTAAGTTTCTATTTCAGTTTGTTGTTTTACTTAGATTGTTTTACAGTATAACTAGATGCATCTTACAGCATGCACTGATAATGTGGTCCACTGTTTCATCCATTTTTTTTTACAAAGCCTACAATCACTGTCAGTTCCAGTTTAATTATGTTGGCTCATAATGCCTGTTTTTTGAAAGCTAATGTAAGTCCTTCTGTCATCTTTTTTACGACACCACATTTTAACCATATCCAATTGTTAGTTCAATCCACTTTATCTTGGATATTTTAAATATATTAAATATATACATGTAATGCTTTAATTATTCCAAACATTTACTTGACTCTTTAGCACCCCCCCCCCCTGTATGCATCTTTTGTCTTGATGATATCTTCCTGAGAGACCTCATTCAGCATCTTCTCATTACTAATAATAATTTTGTGTCAGAAATTATTCTGGGTTGAAAGTTTTTTTGCTGGAGGAACTCCGCTCAGAGGATGCCCAAATGAGGCTCCCTTCATGTCCCCAAGATTTTTTCCCACCGATGTGGTCCCTATTTATCTACTTGCCACTTCTTCCTTTCAAACTGCTAGGTTGGCAGGAGCTGGGACAGAGACAGGCGCTCAATCTGTCATGCAGTATCTGGGTCTCGAATTGCTGGCTTACTGTCCTTTCAACTAACAAGGCGAGCTTCTTAACCACTGAGCCACCCCTCATAATAATTTCTCATTGCTGCTACAAATGAATTCACCAACACACCTTTTCCTCCCCTCTTCCACCCATTTGTTTGACTTGTGTCAATCCTTCTCCTCCATCCACTCATGGCAGATCATCATCATCATCAGACGTCTAACAAAGTAAACTTGATCCACCAAAACTAACTTTAAACTATAGTGGGTACTCTTTAAGGTGCCATAATTTTTTTGTCTTTTTTTTTTGTCTTACTCATTTGTCTTACTCATGTACTCACTCATTCATTCATTAATATTTAAACCTTGCTCTTTTGATGCACGCATCATTCAGGGCGGCTTACAATATATAAAAAATACATATCATTTACATATAATTTTATTCTAATCGCACTTTGAAGACTCTGTTATATTTTAATGTTAGCTTTTGTGGATCAAGTCCACTTCGTTGGGCAAGTGGACTTGATCCACAAAAGCTAACATAATAAAATATAACAATGATTCTTCAAAGTGCTACAGGTTTTTGTTTTGTTTATTCTGTGATTTGCTTGAAACAAAGACTAACATGGCTACTATTCAAAAAACTTGTTTTATTTACTATTAGATCAACCAAAACGTCTGCAGGACACTCAAAAGAAGCTCTGGACATCAGAATTACAATCATAACAAATGAAACAGGAAGCTATTAGGTGCTTTTTTTTCCTGACCCCTCCAAATCTGCCACCTGATGCCACTGTCTCGCCTCCCTTGTGTTCTTGGAACTCAAATAATATGCCCGCTTTCAAATTCCCTTTCTTCTCCTTCTCTAGAGAAGCAAAGGGACCTGATGTGAAAGATAATCATAGTAGTTTGAGGACTGACTTTGCAAAACAAATGAGTATATTTAGGGCAGCTGAGACCCCTCCTCCCCACAAAGGGTTAAGCAGACCAAGTCAGATGCAATGGTATTTAAGAACTCTTTAGTATAGTTTACTTTAGAAGCCTTTCATGTAGTCCAGAAAAGCAAAATATGAGATGAGTGGATTCCTGAAAGGGAGCCACAGCCTCAAACTTGCTAGTCCTCATAGCATGGCTTTGGAAATACAGTAATTAATCCACCATCATTAAATATATATATATATTTTGCAGTGTTGTTTTGCTGATTGTAAGCCGTCCTGTGTCACCATGGCGAGTGGGTGATGATATAAATCTAAACAAACAAACAAATAAATAAATCATCACGTGTCAGCAAATTGATTTATGGCAACTCCTTTCAGAATTGTCTAGATATGCAGCATAGTATAAATAGATTAACCATTCCCTTCTTTTGAGGGTGCCTTGGGATTGTGCAGCTGGCCTAAGAAGGCTACACAAGTTAGTTGTTCTTCCAATGGTGAATAGAACTCCCAAATTCTAGCTCTTTTTCTGCTTATGTTGACCCTATGAATATGATGAAGATTGGGCTTGAGAGAGCAGGAGGAGCTTTTACCGTCACCCATTGTCCAAGCGGAACAATAATGATGCGAACTGTTATTTAAGTATGGCCAGTGTTTTTCGGCTTTTGATAAAACATCCGATCTTCTTGGTCTCTCAAGCCTAATCTTCATCATAGGGTTTAACATAAGCAGAAAAAGAGCCAGGTATTTTAGTGATGGTGACCCTTGGCCCTCCAGGTGTTCTTGGACTTCAATTCCCAGAAGCCCAAGCCAGCACTCCTGCTGATCAGGGCTTCTGAGAATTGCAGTCCAAGAACATCTGGAGGGCCAAGAGGTTCACTGTGGGTTGCCCGCGGGAATAATTGGCAATTAAACCTCTCCCCAGGGGTTCGCTCGGCTTTCAACAGATCCGGGGACCACCCGAGCTCGGCGGGAAAGGAAATTGGGAAGATAAAGCGGGCTAGTTAGAAATAAACCATAAACCTAGGCCGAGGGCAACAGTAGAGTAAGGCAAACAAGCCAGGGCAGACAGAGGACAAAGTTAGATGCCCGGAGTCAATACACATAGACCCCGAGATTAGGGCAGGAACAATGGGTTTCGCCAGCCCGATGTAATTAAATGTGGGCTGTCCATTAACCACAGGGCAACGTCCAATAGTGGACATTATAGCTAACCACAGGAAAATGCCACGTATGCAAGCCTTCTGTATAGGGGCATCACGAGTGCCCTAGGCACGTGTCACGAACCCCAAGGCAGGGTAATAAATACGTATCCCCGACTCTGATCGGGGCTGGACTTCACCGCACGATTGCCTCCGCGTGTCTTCCTTGCGGCCAGCCATTCCTACAGTTCGCCATCACTAAAAGACCTGGCTCTTTTTCTGCTAATGTTAAACCCTATGATGAAGACTAGGCTTGAGAGAGCAGGGGAAGGAGGAGCTTTAACCGTCACCTATTAAACTCCGGGGGAACAATAATGATACGTTGGGATAACTAGAAGTCTGCCTCATCCTCTGAATTTGCAAAACAAATGAGTATATTTTAGGGCAGCCGCAGCTGAGACCACCACCACCACCACCACCCTCCCCACGAAGGGTTAAGACGACCAAGTTAGTGGTTGCTAGAGAGACCGGGGAGAGGAATGCGAGGGGGGGTGAGAGAGAATGAGGGGAGGCCGTTTCAACTTGGATTGCATTGATTGCACGTTCCTTCCTGTTCCTGGAGAGGGAGGAGAAAGAGGGGAGTTAGTATACTGTAGTAGTAGTTGTTGCTTCGGGAGGGGGGCGGGGCGGCGCGTGATAGGCGCTCGCTGCGTTCTTTTTGTATGAACGTTCCAAGCGTCTTCAAAGGCTTCGCAGGGGCAGGGCGCGAAAAGGGGGAGGGGCGGATCTCGTTGCAAAGGTGAGTTGGTTGGTTCCAATCCTGACCTGATGGTTAATGGGGAGGGGAGGGGAACTGTTTAATATATATATTTAATATATATATTAAATATACTAAATGCATATTTAAAAATTTTAAATGGAAAAAATTTTTTTGCTCAAGTGGCGGGACAACAATACGGCGGTGCGAATGTGGATCGACGCAGAATCCGGTTCGTTTACTGGTTCTGCCGATGGCTGCCAGAAGACACGCACCGATGTGGACTTGGGTTTGGGCAAGGAACAAGTCCAAGGTTTGATCGGGACACGAGAAAAAAAAAAGGGAATTCTTACAATTGATCAGTAAAGAAGGAGGGAAATTGCAAAATAAAAGGTAAAGAAGAGGGAAAATTAAATCACTGGCTTCTTGCGTGCATCATCATCATCAGTCACCGTTTCAATCCCTGCCGTGGACAGTAGGACTAGCTTCGGAGGAACCATGCATGAGGTTGATCTGGTGTAACAAAGCAAGCCTGGTCGGTGTTTACTAAGAAGTCAATCTTACTGGACCCAGGGATCCCTTTTAAGGCTTATTTATTTTTTTATTTAATTCTTCAGATTTCTATTGCCGCCCAACTTGGCAACAACTCTGGGTGCCTAACAACAATTAAAAGCAACATCAAACTAATTAAAAGCCCTTAAAAACCCCATTAAAAATTCTAAATAAAAGCAACATCAAACTAATTAAAAGCCCTTAAAAACCCCATTAAAAATTCGAAATAATTTACCCACTCACCCCATCCATTAAAAGAGAGAGAGAAATCTTAATTATATAAGCCAACAGGTGGGGGTCACGCCTCCATCGGTGCCCCACACCTGCCCTGCCAGCCAGGTTTTGAGTTCTTTCCTAAAGGGCAGCAATTCCGTCTGCAGCTGTAACTCTGTTGGCAGGAGGTTCCAAAGAGCCGGTGAGGACACAGAGAAGGTGCGGACACAGAGAAGGCCCTCCTTTGTGTGCTACAGAGACGATCCTCTCTAGCAGATGGTACAGTTAGAGAGCCCCTCCAGACCGCTCTGGTTGGATGGACAGATGTTAAGTGTCCCCAAATTCTCTCCATTCACAAATAGTATGTATGTACTGTATAGAGTTACGGAGCTTAAATCAGCCTTCTTCAAACTGGTGGCTTTCAGGCGTGCGGGACTACAGAGTCTATCATCCCCAGTCAGACTCCCCAAACATTTTGGGAGAGGGTGAGTTAGAGTGTGGGAAGACCTGGGTTGTGGTTCCCACTCAGTGAAATTGAAGGTTGATCTCAGTTATAGCAAAAGCAATTACACTTATAAGCCACCCGATATCGCTTAGTGCACTTTCTGGGCAATTCACAAGTTAATTAGCATTTTGGCCCCCCAACATCCTGTGTACTGTTAGGGGATGTATGTCTTCACCTCACACCCTAACTGGTTGCAAGGCATATTGTGTGTGTGATGCCTTTAAGGCTCTACTGCAGGGGCACACAGGTGCTGGGACTTTTCCCTGGTGTGCTCTGTGAGTCAGTGGACAGTATTGAGGTCAGGGCAGGATTGCAAACCTTCAGCTTCAGTGCTCAACCTGCCTGAGCTTTAATACTCGACTTTATCTGCTGACAGTCTGGACGAAGGATCCTGCGTATTCCAGAAATTGCTACGAGGACTGAAGCTCTGCACTAACCCTGAAGATGGTTTTTGCCTGATATGCCATCCATGCTTGCTGGACCAGAAAAGGACTACTTGGGGTAAGCCTTCACCAAGAAGGACAGAGGCTGTAGAACTCTTTGGCATTGTCTGTAATTACGGCTCGCATTTACTCTGCTGGACTGGACTGCTGCTAAGCTGTATAGACTTGCATATAGCGCAACTGAACCAGTGAGGTCAACTGAGCAAGCCAAGAGAATATATCTGTCTTGTGTTACAGTTGTTGCACTGTATATACTTGCACCTTTTGGCTTCCCGAGTAAACCTACTTTGAGTTGTTTTTCTGAACCAAGACCTGTCTGCCTCTTTTTGCTCACAAGAGACCATCTTGCCAGGTGTGCACCTCTTGCTGGCTGCTGCATACCGTTTACACCAACATGTACTCCGGTTACCAACCATGGAAGGACGGAAGGCAGAGTCAACCTTGAGCCTATGTCAAGATTGAACTCACAGTGGTTTGGCTGCAGTACAGCAGTTAAACCACTGCGCCACCAGGGCTCATATTTCTATCTGACCTACCTCATATGGGTGTTGTGAAGGCTAAAGCATGGGATCAGGGTGTGCGTGAGTCCGGTATGTTGCCTAGAGCTTGTTGAAGAAATGTGATATTAATGGAATGAATGAATAAATTATATCTGTTGAGACATACTGGCTTGAAGAACAAAGTGAGCCCCAAGATCTTTCGTGTTCTGACATGATCTCAGAAGTTTGTTCAGTGCCTTGCAGCCTCAAGCCTCACACTTGTGATATGGGCTAAATAATATTGATGGGCTCTTTTCAAGTGTGTCAAGAAGTTGTCATAGGCAACATACATGCAAAGTTTATTGATCCTCCTTCCAACAGACCCTGCATTTCTGGGGTCCAGCAGGTTTCTGGGTGTGCATTTTGGCTACTGTTAGTAATTTGTTGATATTGTTTCCATTCATAGGCTTAGCTTTTTTGCTTATACAGTACTATCTATGTCAGGGATTCTCAATCTGTGGCCCATGGGCCGGATGTGGCCCTCCACCACCACCACACCAGGAAGTGCCATGTGGTGGAGGAAGGGCAAAATGGCCATCTGGCCCCTGAAGCTGTCTGAAGGAGCTTGACCCGGGCCCAAGCTTAAAAAGGTTGAGAACTGGTCTATGTTGTAAGAGCTAACTGTCCCAATATTTGGATTGCCATACTACACCATATGTTAATATCTTGCTCCATTTTGCCATCTTCAGTGAATGTTGTTCCTAGGTTTGATTGAAGTTAATTAAAGTTAATTATGCTTTTCTGATGCACAGATCTGGACAAGAAGAAGTGGACATCAGCTAGAGACCTCTCAACCCACCACTTTTGCTTTCGGCCACCTAACCCGGGTGTAGCGAGGGGGGGCAAAAGCGGAAGCAGGAGCTACCTGCGTTGAGAAGACATGGCTTTGAGAGGCAATGAAGAGGTGGCTATTCCTTTGGCCTTCCGGGAATACTTCCCAATGGAAGAGACGAGAGAGAAAATGGCGAAGTTAAGCCCCCCAGGACCTGAACACATTTCAAGGGGAACGGAAACGAGAAATGACATGGCTCTGGGGAGAGACGAAGCGATCGCAATCCGTGAGCGAGAAGCCACCATGGGGATGATGGGAAGGCCTTCCTCAGGGACAGAACAGTCTCTGCTCCTGGACCCTCCACGCTGGGACGATATATTCCTGACCTCTGTGGAGAAGGGAGTCAAAACTGAGCCAGGGAAGTGGATGTCCCCACTCATCCCAGGTTACAAAGAGGAAGGGCCGAGGTTTGAGGAGAGGGAGGAGGGTGATTATGAGAAGGTGAAGGCAGCCATCTTGCGGGTGGACACCATCAGCACCGAGGTCCAACGCCAACACTTCCGGCGCTTTCAGTACAAAGAAGTCGACGGGCCCCGTGAAGCCTGCAGCCGGCTCTGGTTCCTTTGCCACCGGTGGCTGAAACCGGAGAGACACTCCAAGGAACAGATCCTGGAGCTGCTGATCCTGGAGCAGTTCCTGGCCGTCCTGCCACCGGAGATCCAGAGCTGGGTCAAAGATGGCTGCCCAGAGACCTGTGCCCAGGCCGTGATGTTGGCAGAGGATTTCTTCCTGAGGCAACAAGAAGCTGAGAGTCCGACCCAGCAGGTGAGATCTTTGAAGCCTCGGAGCAGTCCACCCAGTCTGGGATCCAGTATAGTCGCCAGATTGTGACAGGGGCTTCAGTGTTGTCCAACTTTTGGTTTTTGGGACTTCAATTCCCAGAAGCCTAAGTCAATTCCCCAAAGCACTGAGCAGCCAATGTATTGACTTAAGCTTCTGGGAATTGAAGCCCCCTTATGGGGCCTGAGGGGACTGCAGTGGCACAGTGGTTAAGATGCTGAATTTAATGACTGGAAGTTCGGTAATTCAGCAGTTCAAGACCCGAGTGCTGCACGACGGAGTGAACTCTTGTCTCTGCCCCAGCTCCTGCCAACCTAGCAGTTCAAAAGCAAGAAATTGCAAGTAGATAAATAGGTACCACTTTGGTGGGAATGTAAACAGCGTTCCGTGCATTCTGGTGTCTAGACTTGCCAGCCACATGACCACGGAAACGTCTGCAGAAGCAGACAGCGCTGGCTCTTTGGCTGTAAATGGAGATGAGCACTGAACCCTAGAGTCAGATACGACTAGCTTTCGAGGAAGGGCGACGTTTACCTATGGGGTCTGGGCCTCACTTTTGGAAGCACTGATCTCAATGATTTCAAAAATTCCCTTCCGGCAATGCAAGAATTCTATTAAAAAGTCCATCCCAGATGGGTGGGGTCTAAGTCCAACAAACAAACAAACAAACCAATAATTGTGGCACCTTAAAGATAGATTCATTTCATTTGTTAATGATGGTTTATAAGCTACATCCCATGTCATCAGATACTGCTCTGGTGACGCAGTGGTTAAACTGCTTTACCACAGACAAATCATTGTGAGTTTGATCTTAACGGGACTTCAGATTGACTCAGTTATCTATCCTTCAGAGGTCTGGTAAAATGAGGACCCAGCATGTTGAGGGCAAAATGCCAATTAACTTGTTAACCACATATTGCTATACACAGAGTATTACCTGGAATTGGAAATAGGCAGATATCTATACTCAAGTTTGGAAGTAGTTACCTCTAGTCACTTTTTAGGGCAGGAAACCTGTGGCCCGTCGGCCATATGCGGTCCATGGCACCGTTTTATGTGCCCCCCCCCCACTGCCTCCACCACACCAGGAAGTGCCATGTGGTGGAGGAAGGGCAAAATGGCTGTCCAGCTCCGAAGCTGTCTGAGGGAGTGTGACCCGGCCCCCGGCTTTAAAAGGTTGAGAACTCCTGTTTTAGGGTAACAATAGCATAGTGTACTTGCACTTGAAATATATATACAATACTGTATAATACTGTAGAATCAGAGTCACTTTACTTGTGTAATGAATGACAGAATCCAATGTGTTTGTTTGTTGAATGTATTTATTTTATACCCCACCCCAGTTGATGCAAGCATCACTCTGGGCAGCTTACAACAATAAAGTAGACAGCCCACAATTTGTTGTGTACAATGTAAGAAGGAAAAATGTTGGTTCTCCACCCCTTGTAAAAGCTGGTAGAAGCAGTGAAACAACTAATGATTACTAAGAAAATTATAGTCAAGATAGAAGAGCCTAATCCTTAATTCTAATTAATTAAACATATGCCCATGATGGCATAAAAAAAGAGATTTATAGGCATGCCTGCAAATATTAGTCTAACAACAGACAAATGAGTAAGTAGAGGTGAGAAAGTTGAACAGACAGGGAGCATCTCTGGCTCCTTTATTCACAAAGGCCCTTTGACGTCTTCTTGGCTGAACAGGTGCTAATTTGTGACGCCTGAAGGCTTGTTAGGCTAACAATTACTTCCAAGAGCTCTTCTTCCATGTCTAGGCCAGACGTGAAACTGCCAAAATGAAGGCACCTTTGGGTGAGTTCATTCTGCATTTCCTTTTGCCTGACCTAGTGTGAGAAAGATTAGCCGTCAGCACAAGGTTGCCGTTACCAGGGTATGCCTGGCTGTGGTTAAAAAAATACCACAAAGTTCAAGTTTTACTGGTCACTTTAAGGCATTTTAGATGCACGTCAACAAGATGTTTTTCAAGCTACAAGCATTAGTTGGAAAAAATATATTCACCAAAACGCATAAGCAGCCCCCAACATATCTATAAATACAAAGGAGAGATGTAACAGACTGGGTCCGGCATGCACTACCACACACCTTGCCCAAATCCCCCCAAATTTGGCACACACCTACCTTGTGTGTGCAATTTCCGGGATGGGTGGGTCACGAGGCTGAGGGTGGGACGTGGGCCACACAACACGGGGGGAAAGGGCTGCGCATGCGTGCAGTCCTACAGGGGGAATGACAGCACGAAGAGCCATTGGCTAACGCGCGCATGGCAACTCGCATGCGCGGCCCAAAGCAATCATGACCAACGTTCCAGCCGACGACGGCACAAGAGGCCGCCAAGCGCAGCTCCCACTCCACAGATGGCCAGATGGAGGGCCTGCCTTGGCTTCTCCAAAAGGCAGCTGGTGTAAAGCCACTCCCTTTGCCTGCTGCCTTCCTGAGCCAATGCAGCGCCAGTGCTGCATGCCTTCTCAGGGAACCACCGGGCAAACAGTGGTTCCCAGACAGCTGCTGGCATACCAGCACTCCATTTGCTCCGGAGATGGCCAGGCGGAAGGCCCACCTTGGTTACTCCAGAAGACGGCTGTCTAACACACGCTCCCTTCGCCTGCCAGGGCCGCCTGGCCTTCTCTGGGAGCCAATGGACAACCGGGACCACCCTACGCCCCCTCCGGCAACAGGAATGCCCAAGAGACCCAAGGAGGACAGGGGAGATACCCAGGCCGGGTAAGGTGGCTGTCGGCCACGAATCCCATGGGCGCTGGGATACAATCGACTGGGCAGAGCCAGGCACCCATGCTAGTTTGTTATAATGGTGATGGCGAACCTTATAGAGACCGAGTGCCCAAATTCATCAGGCTGCCATCTGTGCCACAGAGGGGCAGGGTGAACTCTGTGCTGGGGGGAGAGAGGAAGCGCCCCCATTGGGCTGCTGGGCAGAAGGGTTGGGCAAACTACTGGGACGATGGTGCACATGCCCACAGAGAGGTCTCTGAGTGCCCCCTCTGGCACACGTGTCATAGGTTCGCCACCACTGTGCTATAACAAGGTACTTTTTCAATCTTGGAATGAGTATAAATAATGGAGTACTTTTCCAAGGACAGGAATAAGTAACAGGCATAAACAGTTTAAAAAGTCATTTCCAAAGCTCTGATTTATATAGAGAATTGAGGTGGGAATAGAAGTTCAAAAGGCCTGATTCTGGTGATTCTCTGTGGTTGTTTAACTAGTATTTTTTGAAAGGTGAGAAGAATCTCACTAGATTAGCAGATTCACACACGTATGGGGGGTGAAGAGCACCTGTTCTATGCAAAAATTGATTGGGAGATAAGGGGCTACTGTTACTTAGTGGTTAAGATGCTGAGCTTGATGACTAGAAGATCGGCAGGTTGGCAGTTTGAGACCCAAATGCTGCCTGAGTGAGCGCCTGTTGTCTGTCCCAGCTCCTGCCAACCTAGCAGTTTGAAAGCAAGAAATTGCAAGTAGAGAATTAGGCACCACTTTGGTGGGAGAGGTAACAGCATTCCATGCACTCCAGCGTCTAGCCATGTGACCATGGAAATATCTGCAAATGCAGACACACTGGCTCTTTGACTGTAAATTGAGATGACTACTGCATCTAGGGTTTCCATAATTCTCTCCCACAAAACCGGGACAGAAGTAAAGGTTTCCCTTGCTCAAAATCCAGTCGTATCCAATTCTAGGGTTCAGTGCTCATCTCTGTTTCAAAGCCGAAGAGCCAGTGCTGTCTGCTTCTGCAGGCGTCTGCGTGGACATGTGGCAACAGGCATTTCCAAGACACCATTAGTTTTGTGGCACCTTAAAGACTAACTCCTGTTTTTGACATTAACTTTCTATTTGCATAAAAGTTTACCCGATCTCTTTCCTCTTTGGCCACCAAGCTGCTGCTGCGACTGTGCGGCTGCTGCTAATGATGCTGGCTGCTGGTGCTTAAATAGAGGCGCCGCTCTGAGGCAGCAAGAAAAAGGCGTACATTTTTTTTTCAAACCAAGCATGCCCCTTGCCGTGTTTTTTATGGAACCGGGCGGGACAGTTACAACCCAGGAAATTCCCAGGTTTCCGTGACGTATGGCAACCCTAACTGCACCCAGTATCCTACGAGCACTTATTTTTTTTAAAAAAACCTCACCTTTCTATTTTCTGATTCTTTGTTTCAGGTGTCAGGATTGTTTGAGGAGACCCTGGGTTGCTCCCCAAAATTAGATAAGGATGAATCAGTCACAGACCAAGGACAACTGTATCTTGAGATCAAGCAGGAAACAGCTATGAATAACACTCACTTAGGTAAAGTAGTCCTTTTGTTATAATTTCCCCATTTTCTGGCAATGTGTTCATTTCATCTTTTGAACTTGACAGCCTGGAGAGATTTATATTTGAACAGTGAACTGGTCGAGATGCAAGTTCTTTGATTTGGGAGCCAATTTCCAAGGGGACTTCTTCTTCTTTCATGTCCCTATCAAACCTTGAACTGCTAAAATGAAGCCACTTTCTTGGCTTTGTCATTGGCCAAACCTAAGTCCTGATCAGTGCATGTTTCTGGCAGTAATCAGCACCCTAGCAAATGAGCCAGATTCTGTATTGCTCCACATTCCCACAGTGTGTTATTGTCTGCCAATAGCCCCCACTTGAGCATGTTGATCTTGCATTTAGGCACTCAGACTTTCAGCCTATTTAGGGTCTCCCAAGTGACGTAGGGGAGGTTGAGTTCCTTAGCTATATCCTCGAATGTTGTTCTTTGTCCTTTGAACCCCTTCCACCATCTTCTAATTTGATTTCGAGGGGATGAGAGTGTCAGAGCCAAGCAATCGTCCAGGTTCTGGAGTGGAGTGGAAAATATGCCCGCCCACCCCAAACCTCTCCTGCCAACCTAGCAGTTCGAAAGCAAGAAATTGCAAGTAGATAAATAGGGACCACTTCGGTGGGAAGGTAACAGCGTTCCATGCGCTCCGGTGTTTAGTCATGCCTGCCACATGACCATGGAAACGTCTGCAGAAGCAGACAGCGCTGGCTCTTCGGCTTAGAAACAGAGATGAGCACTGCACCCTAGAGTCGGATACGACTGGCTTTCGAGCAAGGGAAACCTTTACCTTTACCCCAAACCTTGCCCATCCCTCGGCAAAAAGATGGGGTGTTTCATGCAGTCCGACATCTAGTCATGTCTGACACATGACCATGGAAACGTCCGCAGATGCAGACAGCACTGGCTCTTTGGCTATAAACAGAGATGCGCACAACCTTCAAATCGCTGCTTTTGCACTCATACATGGATGGATTTATTTCAGGCATTCACAACCTACAGCCCACGGGCCAACCCTAGCCCCCTACACCAATTCATCTGGCACTGCCCCGCGCCCAGAAGCTGAAATAAAGTGCTCCCGGGCATGCACAAAATGCATTTACGGCAGCATTCTGCGCATGTGCGGGTGCATTTTACTTCCGGTGGGAGGAACCATGTGACTGGACCAATCAGCTGTCTGAGAACCCCTGATTTATCTATTTAAAATATAGCTTGCCTTGTTTCACATGGATAACTGACTGGATAGCTCAGTGGTTTAGGTATCTGGTCGTGGAGGCAGAGGTTGGGAGTTCAATCTGTTTTTAAATTGGTAAAAAGGTAAAGGTAAAGGTTTGCCTTGCTCGAAAGCCAGTCGTATCCGACTCTAGGGTGCAGTGCTCATCTCTGTTTCTAAGCCGAAGAGCCAGCACTGTCTGCTTTTGCATACATTTCTGTGGTCATGTGGCAGGCATGACTAGACACCGGAGCCCACGGAACGCTGTTACCTTCCCACCGAAGTGGTCCCTATTTATCTACTTGCAATTTCTTGCTTTCGAACTGCTAGGTAATAATAATAATTTTGTGTCAGAAATTATTCTGGGTTGAAAGGATTTTTGCTGGACAAACGTGGCTCAGGGGATGCCCGAACGAGGCTCCTTTCATGTCCCCAAGATCTTTTCCCACCGAATTGGTTCCTATTTATCTACTTGCAATTTCTTGCTTTTGAACTGCTAGGTTGGCAGGAGCTGGGAAGGAGGCGGGCGCTCAAACCGTCATGCAGTAACCGGGTCTCGGAACTGCTGGCCTTCTCGCTAACAAGGCGAGCTTCTTAACCACTGAGCCCCTTTAAATTGGTTTTGTTTCACCATTGCTCTATCAAAACAAGCTATTCATGGTTTCCTCCTGTTCCTTCAGATAATTTATGTGAAGACGAGAACAACTTAGAGAGTCCGGAGCCACAGAAAAGCGATCACGAGGAACTGCACGGGGCACCAGAGGAAGTCACAGGGGGCAGGTTTCACCTTTTTTGTGAGCCAAGAGATGCACCTGAAAGTCAACAGACAGTAGAGACACCGCCCCAAAAGCCCCCAAGGAACAGAGCCCAAAAAGCTATTCCGTTAGTGGGTGGCTATGAAGATATCCCGGTCGCTACACCAGAAAGGGAAGCCAGTGATAGCAAGGTGCCCATGAAGATCATTGTATGTAAAGGAACCTTTAGCCCAGGCTGTGATGCAGCAGGAGAGAAAATCCACAAGTGCTCAGTATGTGGCAAGTGCTTCAGCCTTCGCTCGCGACTTATCGTCCATGAGAGGACTCACACGGGGGAGAAGCCCTACACGTGCTCGGATTGCGGGAGAAGCTTCAGCGTGAGTTCCAGCCTCATCGCTCACCGGAGGACTCACACGGGAGAGAAGCCCTACAAGTGCGCTCACTGTGCAAAGAGCTTCAGCGTGAAGTCGGGCTTGATTGCTCATGAGAGGACCCACACGGGAGAGAAGCCCTACAAATGCTTGTACTGCAGCAAGAGTTTCCGTCGCAACTCGGGCCTCGTCAGTCACCAGCGAATCCATACCGGGGACAAACCCTACCAGTGCTCAGTGTGTGAGAAGAGCTTCAGCGATATCTCCAATCTCATCACGCACCACAGGATCCACACAGGGGAGAAGCCGTACAAATGCCTGGAGTGTGGGAAAAGCTTCAGCCAGAGCTCATACCTCAACAGCCACCAGAGGATCCACACGGGGGAGAAGCCGTATGAATGCTCCGAGTGCGGAAAAACCTTCAGCGTGAGCTCCCGCCTTAGGAAACACCAGAGGAGCCACACGGGCGAGAGGCCATTTATATGTCTGGACTGTGGGAAAACATTCAGTGAAAGCTCAGATCTCCTCGCCCATGAGAGAGCCCACACGGGGGAGAAGCCTTACCGCTGTTCGTTCTGCGGGAAGAGCTTCTTGCGCAGCTCCGAGGTGGTGAGCCATGAGAGAATCCACACGGGCGAGAAGCCGTATCACTGCGGGGAGTGTGGGAAAAGTTTCAGCGTCAGCTCCCGCCTGAGTGCCCACCGGAGAATCCACACCGGAGAGAAGCCTTTTCATTGTATTGTGTGCGAAAGGAGCTTCAGTTATAAATCTCACCTCATTACTCATCAGAGAATCCACACGGGTGAAAAACCCTTCCAGTGCGCAGTCTGTGGGAAGAGTTTCCGCGGAAGCTCTAGTCTCGTTGCTCACGAGCGGACTCACACGGGGGAGAAACCGTACCGGTGCTTGGACTGCGGGAAAAGCTTTACTCAGAGCTCCAACCTCATTAGCCATCAGAGAATCCACGCAGAAGTTCATTCCTGAAGAATTGGTCAGATGAACTAAGTGGTCCTTCCTTCATTCCATGTTTTCTTAACGAGACTTGGTCCTTTGTTAATGGCTGCTCTTCCGTTCTCTGGAAGGGACATTTTTGAGCACTTGTGCAATAGCCACCAACATAAGCCGATTTAAAAATGGAGTTTTGCCATTCTATCCAAACTGAGAGGGTTTAGAACTTAGAACATAGCTAAATGTTTGCTCCACAGAGATCAATGTATTAAGTCAATAAAAAGAATGGATAAACTCTTCTTCGACACCTCATCTGGCTTTGGCCCAGAACTTTGGAAGTTTCCCCTCTTTTCTTCTGCAAGGAAGAGAGATTCCTCCAGGCTTATAGACTGGGTGGCTCCAAATGCAAGAGAACCCCTTAAAAGTTCCCCAAGAGAAATCTGCTTGACTTGACCGCTTTGCCTTGTATTTTGGTGTTAAAATGATAAGAATTTGACTGGCTAAATCCCACTTTGAAAAGGGACCAATTTTACCCAAAGGGAATCAAAGCACCCTTCCAGAAAAGGTGCAAACGGATTTCGGATTCTTGAGGGCCACCAGCTTCCAAGGGGTGAAATGATGCAAATTTGGGGAACCAGGAATTATGGGATGTATAATTGTGTTGTCTTATATTTCATAACCTGAAGTCTACAATGCAGCATTCTGGTTTTATGTTCCTCCTCAAAATCTAAAGCCTTGGACTGTAAGAGACTTTGTCTATATCAGGGGTTCCCAACCTAAGGCCTGCGGCCCTGATCTGGCCCATGGCGCCATTTCATGTGGCCCCTAACCCCTCCAAGGGCATTTGAGAAACAAAATGGTCACCCCCTTTGAAGCTGTTGGGGCAAAATGGCTGTCCAGCCCTCGAAGCTGACTGAGAGAGCATGACCCGACCCCTGGCTTGAAAAGGTTGGGAACCCCAGTCTGTATGGTTTCAGGGTGAATGATCTCTAAAGGGCCAGAAAAACAGTAGAAGGCAGAGAGATGTTTTTAGTTTCATTTTTAAAATGTGTTTTCCCCTTCTTTGTATTTTTACTAACCAAAAGTTAATTCATTAAACCTTGATTTGAGTCGTACCATGGGAAGCTATACCAGAAGGGGCTTAATAGGATGGAATATTTCCCATTACTTTAAAAAAAAATCTTGAAGGTGAACGGTACAGTTCAAAAAGGACATTTTCCATTGGTTTTGCTGAATGTATAAAGTGAGCAAAAGTCAAGATAGGTGCTTAAAAAGAAAAGAAAAAAAATAGACTTGGGGTATTTAGTTTAGGGTGGAATGGTTTGATGAGCAAGCCTAGAAGAAGAAGAAAAATGGGTTGCGAAGAGAAGTACGAACATTTAATTTTTTGTTAAACCTTTGTGGGGTTTTTTTTTTTTTGGGGGGGGGGTTGTATGCTTTTGAAACGGAAGCAAAAATGCAAACAGGAGCAACCAAAGACTTCTTGCTGTCTGAGACAAAGGACAAGAGGGTGTCCACATCTGACTTCATTTACAGAAGCTGAACAGAAGGCACTGCATTGAATCCAGAGCTTGGAACCTTTCTGCCCTTGCCTTCGATTGACCCACCAGTGTGATTTGTTACATTACATGTTAATAACACATTCGCGTTAACTATTCTATGATGAATGGCCTCCTGGGTCCTCGACTCAACTTCTGTAGTCTTTTTTCTTTTTATTCCTAATGCATTTGTCTTTTTTAAAAAAATGCAATCTCCAAACTAGGAGGGTCACGTGTGGCTTTCCAGAACCCCCTGCTAATAATTCTGACACTTTCTTGGAAATTTATGATGTCGTTTCTGTCAAGTGGTTTAGCGCTATAGCATATAGCCTTTACCATGGAGTATTTCAGAGCTTATAGCTCTGCGGGGCGCTTTGGAGGCCATACCAGGAGGCTTCCCAGAGTAATGTGAAGGCTTTGCAATAGCCATGAATGTCCCGAGTTGCTTAGATTTTGGATTCTAGAAATACTAGTTCAGGAAAAACTACGAGAGAAGACGTATAGTTTGAAGATGGTGGGTGAGACCTCATCCTAGTAGTGTGTAATGTGGGTTTCCAGGTTTGTAGGGAACAACGGAGTGTATGGAGACCCTCTTACGGTACAGGGTAGCTTAGTGGTTAAGAAGCTTGCCTTGTCAGCTGGAAGGCCGGCAAGTCAGCAGTTCGAGACCTGGGTACTGGACAGATTGAGTGCCTGTCTCTGTCCCCGCTCATGGGGACATCAAAGGAGCCTCATTCAGGCATCCCCTCAGCGGAGTTTCTCCTGCAAATATCCTTTCAACCTAGAATAATTTCTGACACAAAATTATTATCTTATGGTGTTTAGCAGGAACTACATCTTGTTCTGCCGTAACCAAATCTGAATATTGGTAATCCTCATGGCAGTGGCCTTTCATCTGCCTTACGCATTGCACCATGGCCCCTGTACCACTGATCCAGTTCTGCAACGCACTTTCTGTTTCTCGGCCCTTTTGGCACGCAAAATCTTCCTCAGCCCCAGGGCAGTATTGATGAAACTGCTGCCCTCCAAGATGGATTCAAGTGGGATTTAATCCACTTGGGGACCATCACCCTTCCCTGTAGACTTTGCCATCCAAGGCCGTTAGTCCTCAGGATTGTCAGGTTAGTTAATCGCCTCCCTGACACTCAGCATTGAGTCACTGGCAGTAGGGTCTACTCTATTACCATAGCAAGATAACCTGGCCAGACTATACCTGTCAAGTATCCTGGATTGGCCGGGATTTCCTGTATTTTGGCACTGATTTTCGTCCTTTCCCGCCCGGAGCTGCTGCTATCCCGGATCTTGGCAGTGGGGGGAAAGGAGTTACTGCACATCCCTTCTGCGCAGGTCCTATCTACGCATGCGTAGAACTTTTCTACGTATGCGTAGAACCCTTCTACGCATGCGTAGAACCGACCAGCGCAGAACGGTTTTGCGCAGGTTTGTTGTACGCATGCGTAAAAGCCTTCTATGCATTTGTAGAAGCGACCTGCACAGAACGGTTCTGCGCAGTCCGTTGTACGCATGCGTACAACAGACCTGCGCAATACATTATGTGCATGTCCGTTCTACGCATGCGTAAACGGCTTTTACACATGCGTAAAACGGACCTGCACAGAACCGTTCTGCGCAGGTCCCGTATTGTCCGGAGCCGCGCTTGACAGGTATGGGCCAGACTAGGTCTTTTCTGGTGTACAATAATAGGTTTAATGAACAATGGTTGTTTGATCCCAAAATGTATTATAGGTCTTAATTCTTCTTCCACGTCTAGGCCAGACATGAAACTGCCAAAATGAAGCTACCTTTTGGTGAATTCATTCATACAGTAGATCCTAATGATTATATGAAACATTATTAGGCCTTATTTTCTGATTCTGACTTTCGGCAAACCCACACAACAGTAGCAATGGAAAAGTTTTCCTAATTTAATCCACGTGGGGACCATCACCCTTCCCTGTGGACTTTGACACCCAAGACCATTATTCCTCAGGGTTGTCAGGCTAATTAACCACCGCCTGACACTCGGCGTTGAGTCGCTGGCAGTGGGGTCTACTCCATTATCAGAGCAGGACATTGTTATGCATAACATAATATTTTCATACATTACTTCCAAGCTCTGGTAGAGTATTTCTTCAAAACTATCAATGCATTGACAACCTGTGGTGTTTCCCAAAGCAGCAAGATAATATAGGGGGCTCAGGACAAGTTTGGTGAGATATACCTTGTCCTGCATGGAAAGTTACTAAGCACAGCATAGTTGCTGCCCTTCAATATCTGCCACCTGAGGTCATTTCCTCACTGCCTTGTAGCAGAGTGAGCTCTGACCAATACAGTTGGGAGCTGCAGGCTGAGTTGGCATTTTAGTGGAAATGTATTTTTGTGCATTGTTTGCTAGAATCCTTTAAAATAAGGGTTCCCAACCTAAGGCCCGCAGGCCGGATTCAGCCCCCGGTACCATTTCATGCGCCCCCCCCTCCAAGGGCATTTGAGAAACAAAATGGCCACCCCCATCATGCTAATAGGGGCCGTCCTGCCCCAAAATGGCCGTCCTGCCCTCAAAGCTGACTGAGAGAACGTGACCCGGCTCCTGGCTTGAAAAGGCTGGGAACCCTTGCTTTAAAACATTCATGACTGAGTTGGTATTAACCTTCCTTCTCCTTATATGATGATAAATTGGGTTTGAGCATAGATTCACTGAGTTGGCAGGGGTAGGGGGTCTTGTAGGCCATCGAGTCCAACCTCCTGCTCAATGCAGGAATCCAAATCAAAGCATATCAGGCAGATGATTGCCCAATTCAATCCTGTGTTGGAGCGCGCACCACTTCTCAGTGTTCAGTTCCAGGAATGTGTTTAGCATAACTGTCTGTGTCCGTCTTCCATTGAACCGTTGGAATTTCTGGTAGTCTTTTGACATGAAAATCAAAGGGAAGCATTTCTGACGTCCCTATGAAAAAGAACCATCTTTTCTGTGTTTTCTTTCCCTCTTTTCTTCAACCAAGGATGAAATACAGGTGAAACTCGGAAAATTAGAATATCGAGCAAATGTTCATTCATTTCACTTAAAAGGTGAAACAAATATATGAGATAGACTCACTACATGCAAAGCGAGATACTGTATGTCATGCCTTAATTCGTTATAATTGTGATGATCATGGCGTACATGAGATTATGTGAGGACTATGGGGTACATGAGATTGGGGGTTGGGGTTTTCATAAACTGTAAGCGTCAATATTATAACAAAGTAAGGCTTGAACTATCTCGCTTTGCATGCAGTCTATCTCATATTTGTTTCACCTTTTAAGCTGCATTACTGAACTGAATGAACATTTGCACGATATTCTAATTTTCCAAGTTTCACCTGTATTTTGGGGGCTCCTGGTTTTTAAATTGATATATCTATTTAAATTCCACAGATCATCAGAATTGGTTACCTGTAAGGTAAAGGTAAAGGTTTCCCTTGCTCGAAAGCCAGTCGTATCCGACTCTAGGGTTCAGTGCTCATCTCTGTTTCTAAGCCAAAGAGCCAGCACTGTCTGCTTCTGCAGACGTTTCCGTGGTCATGTGGAAGGCATGACACCAGAGCGCATGGAACGCTGTTTACCTGTAGCTTTCAAAAAAGACACAGTGGATTCACTCTGGATGGTGATTTTAACCTCTGCCTCTTCTCTTTAACCTTGAATGCTACACCGTTGTAAGACAGTAAAAAAAAATTATTATTTTTTGGGAGAGGTGTTGAGAGAGTGAGTACTGGAAATGTTTGATTTCCCCACAGAAAATTTTCATTCAGGTGGAGAAAATTCATTGTTCTTGTTATTCCCTCCCCCCCAAAAAACAACAACAAACAAACAACAAACTCACTTGGAGTTTCACCTGTTTCAAATTGTCATTTTCCAACCAAAAAAAATACACTTGTTGAACAGGTTGCTGTATTTTAAAGCCAACCTAGGAAATTAAGAGACTGCGGCAGCTTAGTGGTTAAGTCTCTGAATTTGACGACTGAAAGGTTGGCAGGTCTGCAGTTCGAGACCCTGAGTACTGCATGATGGAATGAGCACCTGTCTCTGTTCCAGCTCCTGCCCAACCTAGCAGTTTGAAAGCAAGAAATTGCAAGTAGATACATAGGTACCACTTCGGTGGGAAGTTAAACAGCCGTCCTTGCACTCTGGTGTCTAGTCATGCCTTCCACATGTCTACGGAAATGTCTGCAGACACAGACAACGCTGGCTCTTTGGCTATGAACATGAACACTGAACCCAAGAGTCGGATATGACTTGCTTTCGAGCAATGGCAAACTTTACCTTTCAAAAAAACATGGCTGATACACTCTGGATGGTGATTGTAACCTCTGCGTCTTCCTTTTAACCTTGAATGCCACACCATTATAATAAAATGGTTTTTACTTTTGGAGGGGAGATCGTGTGCTGGAAATGTTTGATTTCTCCACAGAAGAGTTCCATTCAAGTAGAGAAAATTCATGTTTCATTTATTCCTCCCCACCCCTTCCATGCTCAAATAAAGTTTCACTTAGAGTTTCAACTGTCTCATGCCATTTTTCAAATGGGTTATTGTATTCTAATGCCAACCTGGGAAACGAAAGATAGGTGCAGTTAGAACACGATGATAAAATACAGCAGAATACAATGCTGTGAAGGAAAGGAAAAAAGGGGAAAAGCACATCTCTTGGCTCACCAGGCTTTTAAGCTACGGTTATGACTGACCCCTGCCTGGATACTAGAGTTTGGGTTGGGCAGCAAGGGAGTGCAAGGATTGAACCCAGCATTTTCACATGCAAAAGCATGTGCTCTGGCTGAGTTGCAACTTCCCCCTTTAAAGCCCAGCTCGGCACTCTGGCCAATGGGTAACACCATCCCTGCCATTGCTGACCACCTGGGACAAAAGTGAAGTCAAGCCGGAATTTGCTGGGTGTTTTAGAAAAAAATGAGAAACAAAATCATTAGGAAGGGAACGGATAATTAGTCAGCAAGTGTCATTTTGCCTCTTTATAAATCTATGGTGAGGCCCCATCTGGAATACTGTGTACAGTTCTGGTCGCCATACCTCCAGAAGGATATTATGGAGCTGGAAAAAGTGCAGAGGAGGGCAACCAGAATGATTAGGGGACTGGAACACCTTCCTTACCATCTGAGGCTGCAACGGTTGGGCCTTTTCACTCTTGAACGACGGCGTCTAAGAGGTGACCTGATTGAAGTTTATAAAATCATGCACGGTGTGGACAAAGTAGATAAGGAAAAACTGTTTTCCCTATCGCACAACACTAGAACTATGGGGCACTCCATGAAACTTTTGGGTACTAGTTCTCAAACAAATAAGAGAAAGTACTTCTTCACCAGAGGATCACTGGTCTATGGAACTCCCTGCCAGAAGAAGTGGTGACAGCTGTCAGTCTTGACAGCTTTAAGAAAGGATTAGACAAGTTCATGGAGGACAAGGGTATCAATGGCTATAATTATGGATACCTAAGGACAACCTCGAGGTTGGAGAGATAGGCAGGATATCTCTCAATGCCATTTCCAGGGAATCCTAAGCAGGTGAAGGCATCTGCTTGGGAATAATACCCTGAAGCACATGGTGAGCCACTGTATGAGACAGAATGCTGGACTGGATGGGCTCCTGTGGCCTGTTCCAGCAAGGCTGTTCTTATGTAAAAGGAAACCACCATGAGTCGCTATGGTAAGTGAGTGGCAATATAAATTTGAACAAATAAATAAATAACTAAAACCTTTCGGCATCATTCAGACTAACTGCTTTATTTTAATTCTGCATGTGCTTTCATGGATCAAGTCCGCTGTTCTCAGACCCAAGAGTGAAACTTTATGGCAGGGGTTCTCAACCTATGGCCCGTGGGCTGGAGCCGGCCCATGGTGCCATTTCATGTGGCCTACTGCCCTCATTCCCACTAATGCCAGAATTGGCAGATTCAGCCATGAATGTGCCCACTGCTGTCGGAAATTCACTTATGACAGCTGTAAATGCCTCCGCAACTGTCATAAATGCATTTGCAACAGCCATAAATGCTTCCACAACTGTCATAAATGTGTTTACAACAGCCGTGGACACGTTTAGCAGCAGTGTTTACGGCAGTGGGAACCACCAATCAGGCCTGCTCAGCTGGCTGAAGGAGCATGACCCGTCCCACAGCTTGAAAAGGTTGAGAACCCCTGCTTTATGGCAATAATTTATACACATGCCCCATGACTGGATGGTGATACAGAAGGACACTATACAGTATTGTAGTTGGTTAGTCTAGTAGGACGCTTATTGCAAATTGTGTGAGTCAGTGTGGCATTTCACCCTTGGTAATGACTGACTGATGAAAAGGCTGCAGTGGCTTAATGGTTAAGATGCTTGGACTTGATGACCAGAAGGTGGTATATCAGCAGTTTGAGGCCCTAGTGCTGCGCAATGGAGTGAACGCCCGTAATTTGTCCCAACCGCTGCCAAACTAGCAGTTCAAAAGCAAGAAATTGCAAGTAGATAAACAGGTATCACTTTGATGGGAAAGGTAACAGCATTCCATGCGCTTCAGTGTCTAGTCCATACCTGTCAAGTATCCTGGATTGGCCGGGAAATCCCGTATTTTGGCGCACATTCCTCCCCTTTCCCGGAGCTATCCCGTATTTAGAACGGCAGGGAAAGGGGTTACTGCTCACGCGCAAAACCCATCTGCGCATACGCAAAGGGGTTCTGCACATGTGCAAAGGAGTTTTTCCTGCACATGCACACCCGGGCTGGAGCAGTTCCCTTATTTTCCGGAGTGGCGCTTGACGGGTATGGTCTAGTCGTGCCTGCCGCATGACCATGGATACGTCTGCAAATGCAGACCATGCTGGCTCTTGGGCTGTAAACGGAGATGAGTACCAGACCCTAGAGTTAGATATGTATATTTATTTATTTATTTGTGAATTTGTATCCTGCCCTCCTGATGAGAAACATCACTCAGGGCGGCTAACAACATATATAAAATTTAATATAATCACAGATAAAACAATAACTGTTAAAAAATGCCAACCCAACCCACTAAAAACAACATTAAAACACATAAAAACTAATCAGATTGTAGCTAAAAAACACCCTCCCCCTCCCGCATCCAGCATAAAATGGCAAAAAACAATCAACAGACAAAGGTATTAACAGTGAAAAACAGGATCCCTTGGGGAGAGTAAATAAGCCAGCGGGCTTGTGCAGAAGAGTCACACATGCACCAAACCCGCTGACATAGCCAGGTCTTCAACATTTTTCTGAAGGGGAGAAGATCTGACTGGAGACACAATTCTGGTGGAAGGAGGTTCCACAGGGCAGGGGCAGACACGGAGAAGGCTCTCTTCCTGGCCCCACTGAGATGGACTTCTTTCACAGATGGGACCACCACTGAGCCCCTCCTGTCTGCCCTAGTAGGACGGGCTGCAATGGGCTGACCACCTTGGGGTAACGCAGTCTCTTAAGTACCCCGGACCAATGCCATGTAGGGCCCACTGCTGTGGGTTTGTAGATATGACTGGCTTTCGAGCAAGGGCGACTTTTTCTTTTACTAATGATTGATGATCCCCGCTTGGTATTCAGAGCTGTTTCTGAGAAACTGTGTTGTGAAGTTTTTTGGAATATTTGAAGTGGTAGCCGTATTAGTCTGTAAACGCATATCTGGGAGTAAATAAAACAGAACAGCAAAGACAAACAACGTTGTGGCACCTTAAAGAATAACTCCTGTATTAAACTATGAGCTTTTGTGGATGAAGTGGACTTGGTCCATGAAAGCTCACAGTTAAATACAGGAGTTAGTCTTTAAGGTGCCACAACACGTGAGAGCGAGAGCGAGAGCGAGAGCGAGAGCGAGAGCGAGAGCGAGAGCGAGAGCGAGAGCGAGAGCGAGAGCGAGAGCGAGAGCGAGAGCGAGAGCGAGAGCGAGAGCGAGAGCGAGAGCGAGAGCGAGAGCGAGAGCGAGAGCGAGAGCGAGAGCGAGAGCGAGAGCGAAATATATATATATTTGCTGTTCTATTTACTCCGATATTTTTGCGACTAGTATCCGTGTTAGTCTGTGTTTCAGGCATATCAGAGAATAAACAAAGCAATACAAAAACGCTGTTGCACTTTAAGGACTGTTATATTTCAATGCGAGCTTTTGTGGATCAAGTCCACTTCCTCAGACTTCAGATGATGAAGTGGACTTGATCCACGAAAGCTCACACTGAAATGTAATAGTTAGTCTTTCAAAGTGCTACAGCGTTTTTTTTTTGTTCTTGTTTTGTTTATTCTCTGATTTGTTCTTCTTCCTCCCCCTCCCGGGCTCCCCCTTCTACAAATCCCGCTCCTTGCCACTTTATTTGCTCGACAGAGACAAGGGTAAAGATTTCCCTTGCTCGAAAGCCAGTCGTATCCGACTCTAGGGTTCAGTGCTCATCTCTGTTTCAAAGCCGAAGAGCCAGCGCTGTCTGTTTCTACAGACGTTTCCGTGGTCGTGTGGCAGGCATGACAGGGCAAGGGGAAAGAAAATTAGCCTTTTGAGAGTTCTTTCACTCTCTGCTGGGGCTCAGCTGCACTCTAACACGCATGCGCAATATGCACCACTTCCGCATTACCTCTCTTAGCGGGTCTGAGAAACGGCCTCTCTAGGCTTTGAATCTCTTTGATCCCTCGGCTTGGACTTTCAAGCCTTCGGAGAGGGGAGGGCGCATGCGCGGGGGGGGTTGGTTGATTTCCTCGCCCATGAAAAATAAGAGCAATATAAAATAGCTGAGAGACTGATTGATGTTAGCACTGATCGCCCTGCTGCCACTGTAGTATATCATGAGAAGGATAAGAACTCAGGGTGGAAAAGCCAATAATTGCTAGGAAAAATTGAGAGCAGCAGGAGATGAGGATGGTCACATGTGACATGCATTGAGTACATGTAAGAAACCACAGACTTGAGTTTACAATATCTGAACAGGGCTGCTGAGGACAGGAGGTTCTTTTTATGATTGCCATAAGTTTGAAGCAACTTCACAACACGTAACAATAATGTGTGAATGAACACAAAACACGTGCGTTTCAAATGTATGTTTGTATTACTGCATGGTCTTTTGTAGACTATGGCTGATTCAAATAGTTCACGCTTGTAATGAAGTGGTGGGAAAATATATAGCTACATTTCACTTGCAATTTCTTGCTTTCGAACTGCTAGGTTGGCAGGAGCTGGGACAAAGACGGGAGCTCATTCCGTCCTGCAGTACGTAGGAACCGAACTGCTGACCTTCCGCTTCCCAGTCAGCATCTTAGCCACTTGAGCCACTGCATACATACACACATGTAAAATATGGAGAGGTTAAATTATAGACTGACAGATTTATAAGCACACACGTATACTACACACACACACATACTGTATATTACTTTGCATGTGTGCATTTATGTTTCGAGAGAGGAATACATATGTATTTCCCACATGGGCCATGAAAACTTGTACTGTAGTAAATTGTAGAAATTTTGATTTTGTATCAAATACATTTTACAAAAGGACTGCAGTGGCACAGTGGTTAAGACGCTGAACTTGACAACTGGAAGGTCGACAGTTCAAGACCCGAGCGCTGCATGATGGAGTGAGTGCCCATCAGTGCCCCAAGTCCTGCCAACCTAGCAGTTCGAAAGCAAGAAATTGCAAGTAGATAAATAGGTGCCACTTCAGTGGGAACGGTAACAGCATTCCATGCACTCGGGTGTCTAGTCATGCCTGCCACATGTCCACGGAAACATCTGCAAAAGCACACAGTGCTGACTCTTTGGTTTTAAACGAACCCTAGAATCGGATACTGGCTTTCGAGCAAGAGTGACCTTTACCTAATGCAATTATATTACATTAAATATTATTTTCTTTAAAATATTATTTTCTAAATTAAAAAATGTAGTGATATTGAGAAAAGTTAATTGAAAAGGTTCACAATGTCCCACTGTTGGTGGGTACACATAATAGTTACAGTACATATAATTTTGTTAAGATTTTTCTTTTCTGTATTTTATTTTATTTTGGGGGGAGGGTTTATATTTTAATTTTGTTAAAATTAAAAATGCGAGCAATCGTCTGCAATCCTCAGTAACAAGTAATGTTTTGGTGGGGCGAAAGCCCCGTTTTGAAAGCAGATATCTGGACCATTAGGAAACCTGAGCGTAGAAGAATAGATGCCTTTGAGATGTGGTGTTGGAGGAGAGTTTTGAGAGTCCCCTGGACAGCAAAGAGAACAAATAGGTCAATCTTAGAAGAAATCAAACCTGACTGCTCATTGGAGGGTCAAATAGTGAAGATGAAGCTTAAATACTTTGGACACCAAATGAGAAGGGAGGATTCACTTGAGAAGGCCTTGATGCTGGGAAAGGTGGAGGGCAAAAGAAGAAGGGGGCGTCCAAAGATGAGATGGATGGATGGCATCGTGGACGTAGTGGGCACAGTTAGGCGGGCTTAGGAGGATGGTGGAGTAGAGGTGACTGGAGGGCAATGGTCCATAGGGTCGCAAAGGGTCGGAATTGACTGTGCGACTGAACAACAAAGTTACTTCATTGGTGTAATGGGAAATTAAGGTCAGCGCTTCTTGACCACCTTTCCTTAATTATTTTTCAAAAATAGTTTTAGAGGACCTTTCCAAAGGCATTTTGACAGGAGCTTTTTCACATTTAATTATCAGTCCTAAGCTTGAACCCACCTCAAAAAGTAATGTAAAACAGTGTAACTAGAAAGAAAAGTGAACTACTGTACTGCTTCCTAACGCATGCTGCATAACTTCAAATACTGTAGTTACCTTTTTGGAGGCCACATCTTCCAGAATCCCCTGCCTTCACCTTGGCTAAGGATTTTGGAACTTGTTACTCAGAAAGGAGTTTACTCAATTTCAGAACACATATGGATTTGTCGGGATAATATAGTTTAGCAGCACATGCTAACCATGCTATGCTAACTATGCTAACTATGCTGAGGGTCCCAGCTTGGACCATGGGTGTCTCCAATTGAAAGGACTCTGTTTCCCTTATTCCTCAATTTAGTATCTTCTAGATTTGCTGGGAGGCCATGGTGCTTCGTGGTTAAGATGCTGAGCTTGATGATCAGAAGGCCGGCAGATTAGCAGTTCGAGACCTGAGTGCTGCATGATTGAGTGAGCTCCTGTTGTCTGTCCCAGCTCCTGCTAACCTAGCAGTTCAAAAGCAAGAAATTGCAAGTAAATAAACACATAATCACATAAACACACGTGGGAAAGGTAACCGCGTTCCTTGTGCCCCGTTGTCTAGTCATGCCTGCCACATGACCATAGAAATGTCTGCAGACAGACAGCTCTGGCTCCTTGGCTGTAAATAGAGATGAACACCGTTCCCTAGAGTTGGACATGATTGGCTTTTGAGCAAGGACAACTTTTAACTTTACCTTACACGCCATCCTTGTTGAGTTTCCAGCAGGCCATCAATGGTAGACTACATTTCCCATCAGTCCCAACCAGGAAGTCAAAGAGGAACACGTGTCCGCGCATGTTGGTGAAACCGCAGGTCAATCAACATTCTATGGTTAATTATGTACAATTTTAAACCTCTGAACAGATGAGAAGGCAAGCTTGTAGGGTTTTTCTACCTTGGGTGCCTAAATGATTTAGTAGTGCTTAGAAAGTCTGTGTTTTGGCTTTTGGAGTAAAAATATGTGTTAGCAGTTAAAAAAAATAAGTGGTATCTGATTTTAGCTTTTCTTTTTATTGCTATGCGCTGTCAAGTTGCACCTGACTTAAGTTGGATTTTGATTTATGGGGTACACAGATAGTGGTATTCTTGAACCACAATTGGGCATACCCTGGTAACGGAAACCTTGTGTGGCTGGCTAATCTTTCTCATACTAGGTCAGGTGAAAGGAACTGCAAACTGAACTCACCAAAGAGTGCCTTCCTTTTGACGGTTTCACGTCTGGTCTAGACACGGAAGAAGGTTGATTTATGATTGGCTGAATAACCCTCATCTTACCTAACGGGAGACTCTACCTTGTCTAGTACTGCGTAGTTGCCGATCAGGGCCTGATCAAACCAGGAAACAGAACTGAGTACTCTACTAGAATCACAGTAAGGAGCTAGGACAGGGGTTTGCAACCTATGGCCCACAGGCCGGTCCTGGCGACAATCCATCCAACCCGCAATGACTGCAGAAGCGGACGTGCTTACACATGTGCAAACACGCCTGCCACCACTGTGTCCGGCTTGCTCAGCTGTCCGAACGTAAGCAGTCCGGCCTATGGTGCCAAAACCTTGAGAACCTTTGAGTTAGAACAGTGGTTCTCTACCTTTACAAGCCGAGGGCCGGGTCATGCTTCCTCAGACAGCTTCAGGGGGCGGATGACCATTTTGCCCTGCCTGCCTCACATGACACGTCCAGGTATGGCAGAAGCGATGGGGGAGCCACATGGGCCTTACTTATCATCTTGGAGCCTGTGGCTACCTCTCAGAGTGGCCTACCTCGCAAGGTTCCTGTGAGGGTAAAAATGGAAAGGACTACAAAGTGGTACCTCATACAATGATTTTAATCCATTCCACTGGGCTCGTTGTTGTACGAAACAATTGCTATATGATACATGTATCGTATAGCAATTTTCCCTATGGGATGCATCGTACAACAATTTTTATTTTTATTTTGCTAAGTGGTTTTTTCCCATTGAAAAATTGTTGTACGTTTTTTTCCATAGGGAAAATTTTTATGCGGGACACCATTTCCTCCCAAAACCTAATTGTTATGCGATTTCGTTGCTATACGGGGCAATTGTTGTATGAGGGTCCACTGTACTGTACATGCTTTGCTTCGAACTTGTTGAAAGGAAGGTAAGATATAGGTTGAACCTAGAAATAATTCTGAATGAAAGAACAGACAGAACCATTTCAGACTCTGGATTCACTTGTCACATTTTCAAATGCCGTCCCTCATGAAGACAAATTTAAAACCTAAAAATTAAAAGCCATAAGATGAAAGAAAGCAGCTGAGCTTAAAAAAAGGGACACATTCAAACATTCAACCCCCATATATGGAATGGTTTGACCAATCCTACCATTGGATTCGTTCTTTCGGCATTTCTTCTACTTCTTCCGTATCTGAATCCAAATATAGGTGATCCTCATGGTGATCGGCCTTGAAGACTGGTGCAGAGAATATAATGCAGTGGCCTATCTGCATTGCAGCATGACACCCATACCACTGATCCAGTTCCATGAGTCACTTTCTGGTTCTGAGCCCTTTTGGCACGCAAAGTCCTCATCATCACCCCCAGGCCAGGATTGATGAAGCTGCTGCCCTCCCTCAAGATGTATTCAAGTGGGATTTAATCCACTTGGGGACCATCACCCTTCCCTGTGGACTTTGCCATTCAAGGCCCCATTAGTCCTCAGGGTGACCAGGTTAGTTAAATGCTGCCTGACACTCAGCATTGAGTTACTGGCAGTATGGCCAAATCTATTACTATAGCAGGATAACCTGGCCAGACTGGGTTTAGGTATTTGCATTGGAGAAAAACTTCGGATTTATTATATTCACAGTACAGTATCTCTCTCTCTCCTTTTCCTCCACTTAAGGTCATCAGCACATAATCTTCCCCAGGTGAATAAATGGCAAAATGGGGTAGGCTGGGGAGCTAAATTTATGCTATAACAGGGGTACGCCTTTTAGCAGGAGTGCTATTGCTCTGCAACACTGTTCCTCCACTGCACATTATTTCATCTGAATTTTGGTGCACTCTGACAAAAGTCCCTGCAGGCAAACCACCGATTTATACAGTTTTATTACTTACGACATACCGCTGATATACAAGAATCTAAATGTAATCAAATTATTCCAACCAGCCCACCAAAACACGTAACTAAAAGCAGCAAACAAAAGGGCCCAGAATGTAGGCAAGTACATGGTACGATGATTATAAGGTGGAATCTGCTTCTTCTAGCGATCTGGGCGGGTGTCAGAAACCTGTTGGCTGAAATTCAGAAATCAGTGGCAAACAAAGGAGGAGGATGGAACCCATGGAAGATACTGTACAGAGAAGTTCATCTCCTTTGCTACCTCTTTTACCCAATTAGGTATCATGGGGGGGGGGGAGGCAAGATTCTTGCTCTGGCACTTCTAGTGGCCTCCACTGGCATTACTGTAAAATTTAAGGTAAAGCCAGTCGTATCCGACTCTAGGGTTCGGTGCTCATCTCAGTTTATAACCAAAGAGCCAGCGCCGTTTGCTTCTGCAGACGTTTCCGTGGACATGTGGCAGGCATGACTAGACATCCGAGTGCATGGAACGCTGTTACCGTTCCCACCAAAGTGGCACCTATTTATCTTTCTTGCTTCTGAACTGCTAGGTTCGCAGGAGCTGGGACAGACAGCGGAAGGTCACTCCGTCATGCAGCACTTGGGTCTTGAACTGCCAACCTTCCAGTTGTCAAGTTCAGCATCTTAACCACTGTGCCACTGCAGTCCTTTTGGAAAATATATTTAATACAAAATCCCCAATGGTTCAATGAGCCAACCCCAATTGCCAGTTACGACCGAATTTCAGCTGCCTGGGTCCACCCCCCCAGGGAAAATGGATCCCTGGAGCGATGTGGCTTATCACCGAAAGAAGGCTGTGAAAAGCCCCTATCTCAGGAAATAAAAATGTACAGGTGAATCTCGGAAAATTAGCATATCGTGCAAATGTTCATTCAGTTCAGTAATGCAACTTAAAAGGTGAAGCAAATATATGAGATAGACTCATTACATGCAAAGCGAGATAGTTCAAGCCTTATAATATTGATGCTTATGGTTTACAGTTTATGAAAACCCCAACCCCCCCAATCTCATGTACCCCATAATCATCACATAATCTCATGTACGCTGTACGCCATGATCATCACAATTATAACAAATTAAGGCATGACATCTCTCGCTTTGCATGTAGTGAGTCTATCTCATATATCTGTTTCACCTTTTAAGTGAAATGAATGAACATTTGCATGATATTCTAATCTTTCGAGTTTCACCTGTACAGCCTCTTAAATCTGGAGCACCAGAGGCTGCAAGAATGGCACTGCTATGTAATATTTAGAACTTCGTCTTAAGGAGGGCAGGGTCGGTATGGCTGGAGAAAGCACACACCCCAAGCTATCCAACCCCAAACAGTACCGTTTCCCAGGGTTTCCATCAGCATTCCCCCTATCTGTTCCCCTTTGCAGCTTCAGAGGTTTTGTGGGTGATGGGAGAGAGTGGAGTCAGCCTCTAAGCCCGTGTAATTTTCCATGGTATAATGGTGTGTGGTCAAATCAGTTGTTTTTCTAGGACAGGAGTTCTCAACCTTTTAAAGCCGGGGGCCGGGTCACGCTCCCTCAGACAGCTTCGGAAGCCAGGCAGCCATTTTGCTCTTCTTCTACTACATGGCACTTCCTGGTGTGGTGGGCCACATGAAATGGTGCTGTGGGCCACATATGGCCCACAGGCTACACTATGAGAATCCCTGTTCTAAGGTTTGCTAGGTAGTGATGACACAAACGTATGACACACAGGGCAGTCAAATTTGCTCGGGATAGGCACATGATAAACTGGATCTGGAGTCTGGGACACTTTAGGCCAGTGGTTCCGAACCTATGGCCCACGGGCCAGACCCAGCCCATGGCATTATTTCATGTGGCCTGCCACTGCCACACCCGGAAGTGGAAGCGGACACATTCACGTCAGCCATAAATGTGCCTGTGGCTGTCATAAACGGGGAAGGGGGAGTGTTTACATAATCCGTAAATGCACCCACTTCTGCTTCTGGGGGGCATGGTCCGACCCACTCAGCTGTCCAGGGGGCGTGGTCAGGCCCATGCCATGAAAAGATTGGGAACCCCTACTTTAGGCAACCACAAAGAAAAGCTCTAGGTTTTGTTTTTACGATGCCACCAGACGTTTTGTAGGATTTCCTGAAAAGACCAGCATGGCCATGCCTCCATTCAGAAGAGACGGAGGTTCATGGGCGAGCTTCCCTTCTGTGTGGATTCTCTGGTGTAAAGTCAGGTTGGTGCTCTGGCTGAAGCTCTTCCCACACTCCGGACAAGTGTATGGTTTCTCCCCAGTGTGGATCCGCTTGTGCCGGATCAGGCTTGATTGGTCGCGGAAGCTCTTCCCACATTCAGAGCATGTGTATGGCCGCTCTCCCGTATGCATCCTCTGATGAGCACTGAGACTTCCCCGGTGACTGAAGCTTTTCCCACACTCCAGGCACCGGTACGGCTTCTCCCCGGTGTGGACCCTCTGATGCTGAATAAGGCTTGGTTTGTCCGAAAAACTCTTGCTACAGTCTGCGCACCGGTGGGGTTTCTCCCCTTTGTGGATTTTCTGGTGCCGAAGGAAATTTGTGCTCTTGTTGAAACTCTTCCCGCACTCCGAACATTGGTAGGGCTTCTCCCCGGTGTGGATGATTTGATGGGAAGCCAGGTGGGCACTCTGGACAAAACTCTTCCCACACTCTAAGCACCGGTATGGTTTCTCACCAGTGTGGATTATCTGGTGCGAAGTCAGGTGCGCGCTCCGGCCGAAGCATTTGCCGCACTCCAAGCATTTATACAACTTCTCCCCTCTCGGATGCTTCGTAAGGCTTGGCTGATCTCCTGGACTCTTGCTCAGCTCCGGGCATCTATACTGCCCATCCACTGCAAGGATGCTATGATGTAATCTAAGAGTCGTACTCGGGGCGAAGCTCTCTTCACACTCCAGATACGGATATGAGCTCGTCCCTTCTAGAAGCATGTCACGTTCGATAAAATTCCCACCGGTATTGACGCTCTTCCCAAATAACAGACTTCCGTTTGATTCTCCCTCAAAGGGGATTCCCCAGTGGACAATGGGTGAGGTTTCCCTTCTCTTCTCTTTCCAGCTTTCTGGTTGGACTGACACCGGATGAAAGTCCCCAACTTGAACCGGGATAGGTTTAGCGCCCCCGTCCTCTGCCTGGTTTTGCTCTCGGCTGCTTGAGCCGTCTCGGGACCAAATATTCTCCTTCCACTCGTCGTAGGTTCTTCTTTTGGCTAAACTCCGGTTGAGTTCTGCCTCATGCTCACTTGGCAATTTGTCACCTACAGGGATTAAAAGAGAAGCTCAGCAAGGCAAAATATTTTGGCCCATTTCCCTAAATCAGGGATTTTTCAACCTGCAGCCCGTGGGCCAGATGTGGCCCACAACACCATTTCATGTGGCCCCACACTGCCTCCACCACACCAAGAAGTGCCATGTATTGGATGAAAGGCAAAATGGCTGTCCAGCCCCTGAAGCTGTCTGAGGGAGCGTGACCCGGCCCCCGGCTTTAAAAGGCTGAGAACTCCCGCCCAAAATGTAGGTCTTCCCTAAATATACAAAGACAAATAACATTGTTCTTCTTCTTCCATGTCTAGGCCAGACGTGAAACTGCCAAAACGAAGACACCTTTTGGTAGGTCCATTCTGCAGTTCCTTTGGGCTGACCTAGTGTGAGAAAGGTTAGCTGGCAAACACAAGGTTACCAAGGTATGCCCAAATGTGGTTTAAAAATAACCCAGTCTTCGAGGAGGCTCTTTTTGTGTACCCATACCACTTTGTCAGACAGTGGACCTGATCCATGAAAGCTAACGTTCAAATACAGAAGTTAGTCTTTAAGGTGCCACAACTTTTTTTTGTCTTTTTGTTTTCTTTATTCTTTGATATTCTTGCACAGCCTAACATGGCTACCACTTTAAAACATTTTTTCCTAAATACAGTATAGGCCTTTCTCTCAAAGAAATTCAGGGATTCCAGCTCACAAACTCAAATTGGCTTCTCTGTCCTTCCATTCCTATTGTTCATTTGCAAAAAAAAAAAAAAAATGCCCACCACGGTATTTCCTAGTAGGTGTAGCAATTAGCAATTGCAATTACTGTACACTTATATACCACCCCATAGTGCAGGAGTTCTCATTTTCTTTAAGCCGGGAGGCTGGGAAACGCTCCCTCAGACAGCTTCAGGAGCTGGGTGGCCATTTTGCTCTTCTTCCACCATATGGCACTTCTTGGTTTGGTGGAGGTGGTGGTGGGGAGGGCACATGAAATGGTGCCACATCTGGCCCCTGGGTGCAGGTTGAGAATCCCTGCCATAGCACTTAGTGCACTCCCTAGGTGGCTCACAAGGTAATTTAGCATTTTTTTGGCCCCAACATGTTGGGTGCTCATTTTGCCAACCTCAGAAGGATGGAAGGCTGAGTCACCCTTGAGTCCCATCAGGATCGAACTCACACTGTTTTGTTTGCGGTACAGCAGTTTAAACACTGCTCCACCAGAGCTCTTTGGATGATGGAGTTGTATTCCAAACATGTTACCCATCTATACTGTATATGACTTTAATGTACTATTTTGCAGAGCTTGGAAAAAATTGTCTTTCCCAGAAGCTCCCAGGCTGCATAGCCAACAGCTTCACCAGTTAGGATCTTCTGAGAGCTGTAGCATGAAAAATGTTAACTTTCCAAGCTGTGATTTTATGGAGAAATCAGAAAGAAATCAGTGTTTGAACTAAGGAAACTCTACAGCAAACTACATGGAAAGTGGGGTAGAATTTTTTTTTTGCGGGGTCACCTTCACTAAAATTATAATTGCAATGAGAAGAAGAATCGGATAAATGACAATTATATTAAAAACCTACTGTAATTATATTTTTGCTCATCTATGATTACAATAAATCATTGTGTGATTTTGGATGCTTTTGATTTTGTATATTGTTATTATTCTTTCTTGCACTTTCCTTACTGTAAACCGCTTAGAGTCACCTCTGGTTGAGTTAAGCGGTATACAAAAATAAAGTGAAATGAAATTAAATCCTTGAATAAGGACCCGAGTGAAACATAAAATGACACATCACAACTTATATTTTTCATTTCAGGTTTGTCTAAACAAGTTTTGGGCAAAACGGAGGATATGGACAGTTTCCTAAACCTCCTAATTTCATTTCGTCTCTCCAAATAATATGTTATTTAAAATATTTTCCTAAAAATCCCTTTGTGCTTCCTAGAGTGTCATGGTAGGAGGAATTGTGCCATCTTAAACAATCTTCCCATGCTGTAAAAAAGAAAATGCATCAGAGAGAAAATTTTGGGGAGCGGTGGGTATGGAAAAGCCCTCCAAGGTCTATGGGTATGTCTGTGTGGTCTATAGCAGTCTCAAGGAATTTCAAGATAATAAAAAGACAGCTGCCATTCCTACCAAACAGGTGAGCGTCTCGGTTCTCATTTTCTCGCTTGGTCTTGAAGCATGGCTGCCTATGCTCCGCATCAGGTGGGACCTGGCCTGCATCAGGCGAACTTATGGCCTCCTTGCTTTCCGATGACACCTAGAAATTATCATTTATTGACACGTGACATCTCCATACCTAAGGCAAAGGTAAAGGTCTCTGTTCTGATCTGTCCATGGAGGTATAATAAAACAGGAGATGACATTACAGACTTCATGCTGTAAGTTTTTTGAAGCTAGTGGGCGTGGCCTGCCGCCATATTAGATGCCCCCAAAACATTACCTACAGACTACTGTTTACAATTGCTTCTTGTGTTGGAGGGGTGTGTGTGGATTGATCCCCTCTCCTGGGTCCCCTGAGTTGGGGGGGGGGTTGGGGGGACAAGAGGGGTCTGTCCCCCCCAACCCTTCCAGAGCTAGGGGACCCAGCAGAGAGGGGATCACCCCGCAGGACACCCTGTTATTAAAAAGAAGAAACCAAGCGGTTTCTTCTCTTTAAAAATGGAGTGTTGGGGGGGGGATCCCCTTCTCCTCTGGCTCTCCTGGGTCCAGAAGGGTTGGGTGGACAGACCCCTTTTGTCCCCCCAATCCTTCCAAACCCAGGGGACCAGCGGAGAAGGGATCGAATCCACACACACACCCCAACACTCGGTTGTTAAAGAAAAGAAACCGCTTGGTTTCTTCTCTTTAATATGGGGTGTCGGGGGGGGGAATCCCCTCTCCGCCGGGTCCCCTGGGTTCAAGAGAGTTGGGGAGACAGACCCCTTTTGTCCCCCCAACCCTCACAACCCCAGAGGAGCGAGCGGAGAGGGGGATCGCAACCCCCCCCCACTGATATTAAAGGGGAAACCCCGATTGGTTTTTCCCTTTTAATATCAGGGGGTGGGGTGGATTCGATCTCCTCTCCTGGGTCCCATGGGTCTGGGAGGGTTGAGGGACAAAAGGGGTCTGTCCCTCCAACCCTTCTGGACCCAGGGGAGCTAGCGGAGAGGGGGATCGCAACCCCCCACCCACTGATATTAAAGGGGAAACCCTGATCTACTTTCACGACTCTACACAATCAAAGCACCATAAGCCAATGTTTTGGGGCAACTAACATGGCGGACTGTCAGATTAGTCGGCTTCAAGTTTGTGACGTCATGTCATCTCCTGTCTTATTATACCTCCATGGATCTGTCCCTGGCTTTACAACACAAAGATGTTGTCAGACAGTTAACCCTCACACATCAGCAGACACTTTCCTTTGAACAATAACTTTTAATGACTGAAGGTAAAGGTAAAGGTAAAGGTTTCCCTTGCTCGGAAGCCAGTCGTATCCGACTCTAGGGTGCAGTGCTCATCTCTGTTTCTAAGCCGAAGAGCCAGCGCTGTCTGCTCCTGCAGACGTTTCCGTGGTCATGTGGCAGGCATGACTAGACACCGGAGCGCACGGAACGCTGTTACCTTCCCACCGAAGTGGTCCCTATTTATCTACTTGCAATTTCTTGCTTTCGAACTGCTAGGTTGGCAGGAGCTGGGATGAAGACGGGTGCTCATTTCCGTCCTGCAGTACTCAGGAATCGAACTGCTGACCTTCCGCTTCCCAGTCAGCGACTTAGCAACTTGAGCCACTGCAGTACCAATGACTGAAGAGAACAAGTAATACAAACTGAAATACTTCAGAAGGTAATTTGGTTAGAAAATATAATAACTTTTGTTAAATGTCCTTTTAAACAAGTAAATGTCCTTTCGGGCAAGATCCTTTGTGAGGGATTCTTCCTAAGTACAAGTAGACCCTCGCATAACAACGTTACTTGGTTTCCCAAGTAGCGTTGTTAAGCGATTTTTGTCGTTATGCGGGTTTCTATGGAGTTTTCTGCATTAAGACATTTTTCTTAAAGGAACATGCACATTTAAATACTACTGCTTTCAGGGTTTCTCAACCTTTGGGCCCCCAGGTGTTCTTGGACTTCAATTCCCAGAAGCCCTGATTAGCAGGTGTGGTGACTTGGGCTTCTGGGAATTGAAATCCAAGAACACCTGGGGGCCCAAGGTTGAGAAACCTTGCCGGAAGGCAGAACAGTCTCCCTTGCTTGAATGCTAGTCATGTGTGACTCTTGGGTGTGGTGCTCATTTCCATTTACAGCCCAAGAGCCAGCACTGTCTGCTTCTGCAGACGTTACTGTGGTCATGTGGCAGGCATGACTAGATGCCAGAGCGCGTGGAATGCTGTTACCTTTCCCCCCACCAAAGTGGTTTCTATTTAACTACTTGCAATTTTTTACTTTCAAACTACTAGGTTCGCAGGAGTTGGAATAGATGATGGGCATTCACACCATCATGCAGTACTCAGTTATTGAACTGCTGATCTGCTGGCCTTTGGGTTAAGCTCAGCACCTTAACCAATAAGTCCCTGCGGTTGTAAGGAGAGCATAGTAAAGGTAAAAGGTTTCCCTTCCTCGAAAGCCAGTTGTATCCGACTCTAGGGTTCAGTGCTCATCTCTGTTTCAAAGCCGAAGAGCCAGCGCTGTCTGCTTCTGCAGACGTTTCCGTGGTCATGTGGCAGGCATGACTAGATACCGGAGCGCACGGAACTCTGTTTACCTTCCTCACCAAAGTGGTCCCTATTTATCTACATGCAATTTCTTGCTTTCGAACTGCTAGGTTGGCAACTGCTGGGACAAAGACAGGAGCTCATTCCATCCTGCAGTATTCGGGAATCGAACTGCTAACCTTCCGCCTCCCAGTCAGCGTCTTCTTAGCCACTTAGAGCATAGAGAGACTTATATACAGGTGAAACTAGGAAAATTAGAATATCGTGCAAATGTTCATTCAGTTCAGTAATGCAACTTAAAAGGTGAAACAAATATATGAGAAAGACTCATTACATGCAAAGCGAGATAGTCCAAGCCTAACTTTGTTATAATATTGATGCTTATGGTTTACATTTTATGAAAACCCCAAACCCCCACTCCCATGTACCCCATAATCATCACATAATCTCATGTACGCTATACGCCATGATCAACACAATTATAACGCATTAAGGCATGACATCTCTCGCTCTGCATGTAGTGAGTCTATCTCATATATTTGTTTCACATTTAAGTGAAATGAATGAACATTTGCACAATATTCTAATTTTCTGAGTTTCACCTGTAATGTCTCTTGGGGAAGTAAAGGTTGCCCTTGCTCAAAAGCCAGTCGTATCTGACTCTGGGGTTCAGTGCTCACCTCTTTTATAGCCAAAGAGCTAGCGCAGTCTGTGTCTGCAGACGTGTCCATGGTCATGTGGCAGGCATGGCTAGACGCCAGAGTGCACAGAACGCTGTTACCTTTTCAGCCGAACCAGTACCTACTTGTCTACTTGCAATTTCTTGCTTTCAAACTGCTAGGTTGGCAGATGCTGGGACAGAGACGGAAGCTGACTCTGTCGTTCAGCACTTGGGTCTCGAACTGCCAACCTGCAGACCTGGGAGACTTGCATTCGAACATAAATTTGCCTAAAACCTGCCCTGCTTGGCTGTTTAGCTGCCACAAATAACTTAACAATATCCTCACCTGTTTTCTTTGTCTTTTTGCCTCTTGCTTCCTCCAAAGGAAATCTTCGGCCAAGGCCACCGCCTGGAAGCAGGTCTCCGGGCCGGATTCCTCGACCCAGTTCTGGATCTCCGGTGGTAGGACAGCTAAGAACTGCTCCAATATCAGCAGCTCCAGGATCTGCTCCTTGGAGTGTCGCTCAACTTTCAACCATTGCTGGCAAAGATCCCGCAGGCGGCTGCAGGTCCCTCGCGGCCCCTCGACTTCTTGGTAGCAGAAGTGCCGGAAACGCTGGCGCTGCTCTTCCCGGCTCCTGGCATCTCCGCGCAAGATAGCGGCCTTGACTTTGGTGTAGTCCTCTTGGCCTTTGACCCCCAGGCCGAGGAAGGCTTGCTCTGCCCCTCCGCTCAGAGCGGGCAGGAGCCGGGCTGTCCACTCTTCCTTGGGCCATCGGCAGGCCGTGGCCACGTGCTCAAAGGAAGCCAAGAAGGCTTGGGCGTTGTCCCACGGGTCCTCCGTCAGCTCCGAGGCTGTCCACCCCGAATGAGGGACCTCCACCACTTTTAGGAATTCTTTCCACTGAGTTTCCCACTGATATAGAGAACCTTCGTCTGGTTCTTGTTTCACCTCTGCTGGCCCCTTTTGGAGGAATTCCTCCGCTGTCCCCGTCCGGAGGTTGGGAAGGCCTCTTCTCGCTCGATGCGGTACGTCCCCTTGAATCCGTCCAGCAGAGTCCTGGCCCTCCATCTTGGGTGACCCTTTGTGATGATTGCGTGGAATTGGCTGGAGAAATCCAGATGTTGGTACAGAGCCTTTCCTGGATGAGCAATCAAGAGAGGATAAAGGGAAAAACAGAGCATGCAAATTTAATTTAAGGAGAAACGCTGGTTACAATAAATATTCAGAGCAATAACTGTACTGTCAAAAAATGAAATCTGGACTTCTAGTGAAATGCCAAATACCTTAGAAAGCAATAGCAATTCTACTTATATACTGTACTACCCCATAGCGCTTAGTGCACTTTCTAGGTCAGGGGTTCCCAACCTTTTCAATCTGGGGGCCAGGTCACGCTCTCTCAGACAGCTTCAAGGGCCAGACAGCCATTTTGCCCTGCCTGCATTATGGGGGTGGCCATTATGATCCAACAGCTTCAAAGTGGTGGCCATTTTGTTTCTTGGATGCCTTTGAAGGGGTGGGAGGCCACATGAAATGGTTGAGGACCCCTGCTCTAAGTGGTTTGCAAGGTAATTAGCATTTTTGCCCCCAATATGCTGAGTACTCATTTTACCAAGCTCAGAACGATAGAAGGCTGAGTCAACTTGGTTCCCCTCCGGATCAAACTCACAACCTTTTGGCTGCAGTACAGCAGTTTAACCACTGTGCCAACAGGACTGGATCCAATTGCTGGTTCCAACTAAATTCCATGGAATCAACAGGGCTTACTTAAACGGTGTCTCAACCAAGTTCCTGTTTGTTTAATGGGCCTACTTTAGTCGAAACAAACAATTGTTATCTAGCCATTCAAATGGTTTATTTAAGTTTTTTATTTTTAACACTTGTATACATGCCCAATATGCCATGTAAAATGGGAAGATCTACATCTATCCACTGCCCGACTTAGTGCGAACTTTACTCAGGGGTTGTTCCCCCAACATAATACACAAACATCAATATAAAAATCCAATTATAAAAATTAAAAAATAGAAAGAAGGGAGATGGAAGAAGAGAAAGAAAATATTGAAAATATTTTGGCATATTAAAGACCAATAGATCTATGAGTAAAGGTAAAGGCTTCCTTTGCTCGAAAGCCAGTCGTATCCGACTCTAGGGTTCAGTGCTCATCTGTTTCAAAGCTGAAATGCCAGCGTTGTCTGCTTCTGCAGATGTTTCCATGGTCATGTGGCAGGCATGACTAGACACTGGAGTGCACGGAACGCTGTTACCTTCCCACCGAAGTGGCCCTTGTTTATCTACTTGCTATGTCTTGCTTTCGAACTGCTAGGTTGGCAGGAGCCATACCTGTCAAGTATCCCGGATTGGCCGGGATTTCCCGTATTTCGGCGCCGATTTTCGTCCTTTCCCACCCGGAGCTGTCGCTATCCCGGATCTTGGCAGCGGGGGAAAAGGAGTTACTGCGCACCCCTTCTGCGCAGATCCTTTCTACGCATGCGTAAAACGCATGCATAGTAGGGTTCTGTGCAGAAGGGGATGCCTAGAACCCTTCTACGCATGCGTAGAACTGACCAGCGCAGAGCGGTTTTGCGCAGGTCCGTTGTACGCATGCGTAGAACGGACCTGCGCAGAACCGTTCTGCGCAGGTCCCGTATTGTCCGCAGCCGCGCTTGACAGGTATGGCAAGAGCTGGGACAAAGACGGGAGCTCATTCCGGCCTGCAGTACTCGGGTATCGAACTGCTGACCTTCCGCTTACCAGTCAGCGTCTTAGCCACCACAGTCCTATAGTGTACACCATAATAAATCCCATGGGGTGGCCGGAGAAATCTCATTTTTGGCTACAAACGACTAAAAATATCTAGCCCCGGAAAATTCCGCTTGAGGAGACTACCCGCCAACCTTTGAGCAACCCTCCAAAGGCGGCCCTTTGCGGGTATTTTGGAAGGAATACAATTCCCATTCTAGCCACTGTGACGTGAAGGAGGATGGGAGATGGTGTCCAAAGGTCACAATTGGTGGGGAGGGGACAGAATCTGGAGGGGAAAGGCCGCTTTACAACTAGAAAAGGCTGCATATTCCCACGTACACACCCCACAACCCACCCCCCCCCAATCAGTTGCATGAAGGACAGAAAAGGGGGGGGACCCAGGCAAAGGGTCTCCCCCAAAACTCACTCGCCACTTTGCAGCTCCCGGTCGCCGGATTCGTTCCTCTTTTTGCAACCCACCCCAGGATCCTCCCAGCCTTTACCCCATCTATAATTAAGATAATAACCACTTCTTGGGGGAAATATATATAGCACAGTATACTATACTGTATATAGTTCTGTTTTTAGGGGGGGGGGGGGAAACCATGCAAGTTATTTTCCCTCCTCCCAATAAAAAGCTACTTTTAAGGGGAGGAGCCAAACCAGGAAAGGCTTGCCCACCATTCACATCCCGGTCCTTTTTGGAAGGAATAAATAAATAAATAAATAAATAAATATAAATAAATAAAAGCTGCCTGAAGCCTCTCTAGGACAACGATCGCTAGTTCAGAGACTCCTTAGTCCTCCACCCTCCAGCCCACTCAGATCTACACCCATTGCATCGATAATGCCATCTATCCATCCACCTCATCCTCTGGCGCCCCCTTCTCCTTTTTGCCTTCTATCTTTCCCAGCATCAAGGCCTTCTCTAGTGAGTCCTCTCTTCTCCTTTGGTGGCCAAAGTACATGAGATTCAATATTTGTCCTTCCAATGAGCAGTCAGGGCTGATTTCCTTCAGGATTGACTGGCAGTCCAGGGGGACTCTCAAGAGCAGGGATTCTCAACCTGTGGCCCATGGCCTGGGTGCGGACCATGGCACCATTTCATGTGGCCCCTCCGCTGCCTCTACCACACCAGGAAGTGCCATGTGGTGGAGGAAGGGCAAAATGTCTGTCTGACCCCTGAAGCTGTCTGAGGGAACGTGACCCGGCGGCCCCCGGCTTTAAAAAGTTGAGAACTCCTGCTCAAGAGTCTCCCCCAGCACCACCATTCAAAGGTGTCTATTCTTCTGCGCTCAGCCTTTCTTATGGTCCAGCTTTCACATCAATACATTACTACTGGGAAGACCATAGCTTTGACTATCCACACTTTTGTAGGCAGGGTGATGTCTCTTCTCTTTATTATGCTACCTAGGTTTCTCATAGCTTGCCTCCCAAGAAGGTAGAGGTTTCCCTTGCTCGAATGCCTGTCATATCCGACTCTAGGGTTCAGTGCTCATCTGTCTCAAAGCTGAAGAAGAGCCAGCGCTGTCTGCTTCTGCAGACGTTTCCGTGGTCATGTGGCAGGCATGACAAGACACCAGAGCACACAGAATAAGTGTCTCTTTATTTCATGGCTGCAATCACCATTTGCAGTGATCTTGGAGCCCAGGCAACTGGCAAAGTGGCCAAAAATTACACCGCAGTCAAACAGGGCGCCCAGGAGTCCTACATGGACTTTATCAATCGCTTAGAAGAAGCGATCAGCAGACAGATTGATAACGAGCAAGCCCAACAAGAACTCATGATGAAATTGGCTAAAGACAACGCCAATCTCGACTGCCGTAAGATCTTGCAGTCACTGGGCAATCGTCCCGACTTGACTCTCACGGACATGATTAGAGCTTGCGCCGACGTTGGCACGGACTCCTACAAAATGGGTCTGCTGGCAGCGGCGGTGCAATGGGGTAGGAAACCTAAGAGCAAAAACCAAGGGGCATGTCACAATTGTGGCAAGGTCGGTCACTTCACTAGGGAGTGCCGATCCAAGAGCGGTGGACAACATTCCGGCCGTTCCAAGGCTCCAACCACCCCATGTCCGAAGTGTAACAAAAGCTTCCATTGGTCCAGATTCTGTCCGAATTCGGGAAACCGGAACGCGGGCACGTCTCTGGCCCCGGTCCAAATAGAGGCTTCCCTCGCTCTGGGCGAGCCAGAGCTGGATTAGATTCCAATCACATTCCAGACATTGCGAAGGCGCAGGCCAGCCCCAGGGTAGTACAGGGCTAGAATTGACTTGCCAGGCAGACGTCACATGTGACTTGCCAGGCACAGTCTATCTGGTGGATTCCCAGTACATGGGACCCCTGCCCAAAGGCTTCATAGGCTTAGTTTTGCCTCGTAGTGTCGCAGGAGCACGCGGAATTCTTGTAATTCCGGGAGTCATTGACTCCAATTTTTCGGGTGTTCTCCAAGTTCAACTCTGGACGCACCTACCCCAGACCATTCACAAGGGAGACACGCTAGCGCAACTGATTATGGTTCCTTGTAACTCGCCAGCAGATAGCCAGGGAAGGCTCAGGGACAGCTCAGAGTCCGGGTCAGAAGACCGCTCGAGCGCAAGTGAGGCAGTGCAAGGATACCAGGTCTTAGCGACAGTGGAGACCAACATAGAATGGAAACAGCGGCCAGTTATTGAGGTATTTTTGAATAAAAAATCGTTCTCAGGGTTGCTAGATACCGGAGCTGACGTCAGCGTGGTCAGCCGAAGCCAGTGGCCGCAGGAGTGGGCCATTGAGCCGGTCTCCGATGTGTGGGGGGTAGGCGGCATCCAAGAAGCGTTTAGAAGCCGGGAGTGGGTGGAAGTCACGATCCCTAAGGCTGACGGCACGGCGGTCATTCGGCTGCACATTCTGGACGTGCACATCAACCTCTGGGGGCGAGACATTTTGCAGCAATACCGTGCCACTCTTACCTTCGGGTAATGGCTCTGCCACTTAAATGGCTTACCAACATGCCAGTCTGGGTGGAGCAATGGCCGGTAGTGGGGGAGAAATTAGTCGCCCTAAAGCAACTGGTTAAGGAACAGCTAGACGCAGGACATATAGAACCGTCCACCAGTCCTTGGAATTCGCCCATTTTTGTCATTAAGAAAAAGTTGGGGAAGTGGCGACTCCTCCACGAACTCAGAGAGATCAATAAATGTGTTCAGCCAATGGGTCCGCTTCAATGCGGCATTCCAAATCCAAATATGATCCCCGAGGGTTGGGAGATCCTGGTCGTAGACCTTAAGGATTGTTTTACACCATTCCCTTAGATCCGAGGGATCGGGAAAGGTTCGCCTTTACGGTGCCGGTTATGAACCACAGTGAGCCCACGCAGCGTTACACGTGGAAGTATTTGCCACAGTGGATGCTCAATTCGCCCACCCTGTGCCAAATTTATGTTCACAACGCACTGGCAAAGTTTCGAAACCTTCACCCCACAGCCTTAGTATGCCATTTCATGGACGATATCTTGGTTGCAGCGCCGCAACTCGGCAGCGAAATGTTTAAAGACCTCCAGGCCAGCCTGGGGGAGAAAGGGTTACTCATTGCCCCAGAGAAGGTACAGATAACCGAGCCATTCTCATACTTGGGTCATCGGCTTCTCCGTTCTTTCGCAGCACCAGTTTTGCCCCAGGTCAACTTAAAATACTCAGTCACCTTGGTAGAATTGCAGCAGGTTTTAGGTAACATTAATTGGGCCAGACCGTATTTCAGATTGGATACGGATCTTCTAAAGCCGCTCTTCTCGCTGCTAACGCTAGGTAAGCAGCCAGCAGACCTGATACAAATTCCTCGAGAGGCACGCTTGGCTCTCGAGAAAGTCAACCAAATTCTCAGTCAAAGGTGGGTGGACAGGATTGCTCAGGGGCCATATGCCCCGATCCTGAACTTGTACATCATTCGGGCCGGATCCATGTTCACCGGAGCCCTAGGAGTGGACTCCGAGAGAGGAGCGAGTATCGTGGAATGGATGTATTTACCGAACACCTCTTCCCGAAACATCGTTCCCCCCCAAGAGTTGGTCTCCACGGTGGTCTATCGCGGAAGGCTGAGAGATAGGGACATTTCAGGGCACGACTTAGCAAAAATCGTGATCCCATTCACCAAGGAGCAAGTTCAGCAGCTGATGCAGCTCGGTGACTCGCTTCCAATTGCCTTGGAAGGATTCACCGGATGCTTGGCATACCACTTGCCAAAGGACCCCAGACTCGTCTCGCTTCAAACGGAAACAGTCAGCTTGTATGAATTGATCTCGCTGGTTCCACTTCAGGGGGCCAGAACAGTCTTTACTGATGGGGGTCGCACATATGGTGTCTTGACTTGGCAAGAGGGCACGCTTCTAACTCTTCCACAGAAGTCCGCGCAGCGGGCAGAGTTGGCAGCGGTGAACCTTGCTTTGTGCACCTTCGCCAAAGAGCGCCTCAACATTATTACTGACAGTCAGTACGTTAGGAATTTGCTTCACAGTCTACCGGGAGCATACATCACTCCCGCGATAGACAAAAATTTGCTGAGTTTGTTCCTCACAGCTCAATTTCACTTGCAGAACCGCACAGAAGCGCTCTATATCGCCCACATCCGAAGTCACCAGGACCTACCTGGTCCGATTTCCGCGGGCAATAGCAGAGCGGATGCGGCCGCAAAGGAAATTCAGCAACGGTCGGTGTTAGGTGTTTTCACTACTCCAATTCAGAGTCATGCATTCTTCCATCAGAATGCCAAAGCGCTCGCCAGACAGTTTAACCTGCCACTTTCTCAAGCCCAAGGCATAGTTCGCTCTTGCCAGCATTGCGCAGGGGCACCGGGGGGGCCCTCGTGGGGCGTCAACCCACGAGGGACAGAGGCTAACCAGGTGTGGCAAATGGACGTCACACATGTCCCGCAGTTTGGCAGATGGCAGAACATGCACGTTTGCATTGATACTTTTTCACAATTCGTTTGGGCAACGGCGCAAAAAGGGGAGACAGCTTCCCACGTGGAGCAGCATCTCCTTTCCTGCTTTGCAGCGATGGGCAAACCACGGCACGTGAAAACCGATAACGCCCCGGCCTACAGCTCTAGGCAGCTGGCCGACTTCATGGCCACCTGGGATATCAAGCATACCTTTGGCGTTCCTTACAATCTGCAGGGGCAAGCGATTGTGGAACGAGTCAATCGGACACTCAAGTCCTACACACTCAAGCTGCACCTGTGGACGCCGGGCCCTCTCCCCTGGCCCTGCCTGGCCAGAGGATAAAGAGGGACGCCCACAGCGCCGGAGGACGCCTGCCGCAAACGGGACCTTTGCCGCGTTTCCCCGCTGCCTCCAACACCGGCACGGGGATGGAACAAGCTGCACCTGTGGACGCCGGGCCCCCTCCCCTGGCCCTGCCTGGCCAGAGGATAAAGAGGGACGCCCACAGCGCCGGAGGACGCCCGCCGCAAACGGGACCTTTGCCGCGTTTCCCCGCTGCCTCCAACACCGGCGCGAGGACGGAAGCAGTTGTTTCCTGAGGTCCCTCCCTGGTCTGGCATTGGCCGTGGGGAAGTTGGAGCACCGCTGGAAGGGGTCGCTGCCCGGGGCCTGTATTTCGCACTTTGTATTTAACTTTTTAGTTTCTGATTTGAATTGTAACTTGTATTTTGCAACTGTATTAATATGTGTATTCTATTCGGTGATACTGTATTTTGAATTGTATTTTTGTATGTTTTTCTATTCCCCCTCCCCCCGCCTACTTATGATTTGCTTTGTATTTATTTAATTGTGTTGTAAACCGCTTTGAGTTGTCAGTAGATAAGAAAAGCGGTATATAAGAACACTAAATAAATAAATAAATAAAATAAAATAAATACATTGACAAACAAACAGAAAGGAGGGAGCCACCAGCCCTCCCCAAGTCTCAGGGTCAGGCACAGCATTGTCTGAACAAGGTGTTGTTCACGTACAATCACCTTAATGTTTTTTCGGATTGCACGCCGCAAGAGAAACACTTCCGCCACTCGGAAGCTCTCCCGCGGCTGCTGGTTCGTTACCGAGTGCCACCGGATCCTTCTTGGACGGGCCCGGCGCCACTCGTAACCTGGGGAAGAGGGTATGCTGCAGTTATGTCTCCTACAGGTGTCATCTGGATTCCAGCCCGGTGCGTCAAGCCTCACTTGGAGCCACATGGCGTGGACTCAGACCGACCCGAGTCCGATCCCGGAGATGAAGGACCTCACCCTGACCGAGGGGACCCGACGGAAGAAGCGGCTACAGCAGACGGAGCCAAAGGTCACCTGGGGGATGGTCAAGACCCTTTGCCGTGAGGCCGAGGACATCGTCCGACGCGAGGACTGGGAACCGACGCCGGAGACCATCGTGTCTGCAGTCCTTGCCCTGATTACCGCCAACACCATGGCAGTCACCATCATCCTGACCCTCTCCCTACTTGCGGGGGGAGGCGTTCAGGCAGCTTCACTGAAGGCCAGCGATCTGATGCCAGGCGGAGACCTCTCTGCCCGGATGCACTACAACCTATGGGAAAGGTTGGCGAGTCTCGTCAACCAGTCTGATTTTTGCCTGAAGCAGAACGCCGGTTCTGCCTCAATCTTGAGCACCTGCCTCATCCCGGTGTGCCACGCTCCAGACGCGCGCACCAGGAATGGCGACTGGCTGGTGAAGCAGATTTTCGGTCCGTTTCTCCCAACAAGTTTCTCAGCATACGCTCGCTGGGGAATGCAGTTAACCATGATTTTGCCGGCTGATGCAGCCACTCTCCACACCCCTCGAGTGGCAGTCAGCCCGAACTCTACTTGTGCTCGAATGACCGGCTGCTCCTCAGTCGGCCAGACTCAGCGTCGCTGCCTCGACACCGGCAGCAGCAATTGGACTTGTGACAACCCAGAGACACTTGGTTCAATGTATGCTCATGTTACCCTGCCTTCAGGTTGGTTCTTCACATGCAATCAGTACACTTGGAATTACATTCCCGCTAATGTATCCGATTCCATATGTTGTATCAGTCGCTTGACATTGTTACTCCCCACTAGGGATATGATTGTTCCAAGCACAAATGTTTCCTCACCCATACGGCGCGCTCGCGCCACCCAGCTAGACAGCTCATGTGATAGCAACATTAGGGTTCTGAGTCAAGCTGAGTACGTCTCGCTGGCAGTCAGCATCCTTGGCGTGCCAGGCTTAGCTGTTGGCAACGCTCGGAGAATTGGTCAATTGGCTTGCGGATTAGCAAAAGCCATTAACCACACCTCCTTGGCGATAGCGCTGCTCAACCAGGAGCAGGCAGAGCTTCGCCATGCCATCCTAGACAATCGAGCAGCTATCGATTACCTTCTGTTGTTACATCATTTGGGCTGCGAGTCTGTCCACGACATGTGTTGCTTTAATCTTACAGACAACACACGCAAAGTACAGAGCCAGCTCACGGACCTCCACACCCTAGTCAAGAACATCAAGGAGGATGCTTCGTGGGGGTGGTGGGATTCGCTGTGGTCGTGGTTCCCATGGAGATGGCTTCAGATGACACACAAGGTGATTGTGGGGGTGGTAATACTGGGCACAACAGTGTGTTGTTTCGTGCAATGTATTTCTTCACTGCTATCGAGAAGCGTCATATCCCCACACCAGCTGATGCCCCTCCTGAGCAGGGCCGTCTGTCAAGTCCAAAAATAACAAGTAAAGGGGGAGTGTGGTGTCCGCGGGCGCAATTGGCATTAACTGTCCCTGACAAAGATTACACTGGTTGAGGGAGGCTCCTGGTCACTGGCCTTTGCGGGTACAGAAATTGGGGTGCGGATTAATAGTCATGAGATTGATTCACTCATATCTGGCCTGGCAGGCAGTTCGGCAGGAGGAAGTTGAATAGCTAACTCAAGTTAGGAATTAGGTAATTCCACACTTGCAGATTAGCCCAAGCCCGAGTGCAAATAGTGGCCATGTTTACTCTTGTGCAAGCCATGAACAATGGATTTCCCCTGTCAGTATTTGCCTTAGTTAATTAACTTCCCCAAGAGAGATTCCCAATTAACCCAGGTAAACAGGTGATGTGATTTTCTGTCAGATGACGATTCTATCACACGCTGCCTTGAATTCCTATATATGATGATGATTTTCCCTCAATAAACCACTGGTCTTCGCTCCATCTTGCCTCGTGTCGTTACTCGACCAGTCTCCTCCGGGACCCCAAGGGCCGCTTCACGGCCCCAATCCAGCACGTACACAAGTATGAGTTAAAAAAATAAACATGTATTCCAAAAGTTTACTTATACAAAACAGAACTATTGAGAATAATAAATAATAACAGACACAAAACAATAAATAATCAATAATCAATAATGTAGGTATTGCCATGTACCGATGTCAGTACGAAGCTCTACTTCTGCTTACTTTGAGATTGACAACTGATTTGATAACTCGACACTAACTTATTATTTTTCAGAACAATACTGTACAATTCACACATTTAAAACACAAGTTAGTGCAGTATTTAAAATCATACGCTACTAATTTACCATAATTTCATGTTTTTTCACAGAACACTTATTGACGTTTTAGAACACAAGTGTTCCGCAGAACGTAGTTTGGGAACTGCTGGTTCTAGGGCAGTGATGGTGAACCTTTTAGAGGCCGAGTGCCCAAACTGCAACCCCAAATTCACTTATTTATTGCAAAGTGCCAACACAACAGGGGAGGAAGGAAGTATTCCCATTAGGCTGCTGGGCAGAGGCGCAGAGCAAACTGTCCTAGGGGGAGGGAGGAAGCACTCCCAGTGGGCTGCTGGGCAGAGCGAACTCTGTGCTGGGGTGACTGTATGGGTGTCCACAGAGAGAGCTCTGCCACCACTGGTCTAGGGGGTCCTTTAGGTACTGCTTCAATGGCTCTGGTTGCTATGGGTACAACAACAGATTTAATGTTAAATGTACAGCAGCTTCTTAACTCTACGCATGTACTGTACTTAAATTCTTAAAAGGAAACCAATGTCTTATTACACCATGATCCTGGCTAATAGCTTATAGCTTTTCAAAACTTGGAGAAATTTTGTTCCTGTTGTCATTTTCCTTAGCATTAGTATCTTCCCCACCAAGTCTAGTATTTTTATAAGGTACCCAAAATATGACCTCATATTTTATCAGGTTTGTCATCTGTGAAGGAATAAGAAGCATTCAGTTTCATAATTTTAAAAATACAGTAGCTTTGTTTTTAAATGCCTATTGGTATCTGGCCACTGCAGTCCCGATGGGAAGTGTAGTCCAGAAATAATAATGTGGCTCAAGTGGCTAAGACGCTGACTGGAAGGCGGGAGGTCAGCAGTTCGATTCCTGAGTACTGCAGGATGGAATGAGCTCCCGTCGTCTGTCCCAGCCCCTGTAGTTGGAAAGCAAGAAATTGCAAGTAGATAAATAGGGACCACTTTGGTGTCAAGGTAACAGCATTCCGTGCGCAGTCATGCCTGCCACATGTCCATGGAAATATCTGCAAAACGTAGACATCGCTGCATCTTCGGCTTTGAAACAGAGATAAGCACTGAACCCTAGAGTCGGATACGACTGGCTTTCGATCAAGGGAAACCTTTACTACACCAGTCCCGGTCGGTCCACCCCTAAAGAATTCCCGCGCGCAGGCTCAGCGAGCGAGCGAGACGAAGCTGCAAATTCCTAGAGTGACTCTCTCCCGAACCTTTTGTTCCAAACGGGCCATAGAGTTGCGTGATAGGCAGACCAGATGAGGAAGTCGCTGTCTTCCGTTTCCGGGCTCTCCCACCACGTGCCAGGTGGCTCGCTGGTGTTCCTCCAACCCGCTGCGTCCCCGCCTCCTCCTCCTCCTCGGTGCCAGGAGCGCCTGAAATGGCTCTCGGGCTCCGAAAGGGCGGGAAGAACGAGGCGGCGATCATGCAGGCGATGGTGGTGAGTGGGGAGGAGGAGGAGGAGGAGGAGGGGAGTTATCCTGGGGGAGGAATGGTTAAAAAGCAGAAATAAGATTAAAAGCAGGCTTTAATGGTGTGGGTTTAAGTAAGTGCCCTTTGCGAGAATCTGAAAGCTTTAGTTCACAGCACCATCATCATAACCATCATCATCAGTGTTCTGATCAGTAATATTATTAATAACGTAAATATTATATTTAAAATGTATTTCTATTTTGAAAGTACTATAAAGAAAACATATACCTGTACCTCTACGTATGTATGTATGTATGTATGTATGTATGTATGTATGTATGTATGTATGTATGTATGTATGTGTATACACACACACAATTTAAAAATAATGTTAATGTTATTAATAACATTAGTGATCAGAACATTGATCATGATTATGATGATGTTATATATTAAACAGTAAGGTAATGGTTTCCCTTGCTCGAAAGCCAGTCGTCTCCGACTCTAGGGTTCAGTGCTCATCTCTGTTTCAAAGCCAAAGAGCCAGCATTTTAATTCAATGGTCCTTAGCAACAAGTCAGTGCACAGAACGCTGTTACCTTCCCACCGAAGTGGTCCCTATTTATCTCCTTGCAGTTTCTAGCTTTCGAACTGCTAGGTTGGCAGGAGCTGGGAGCTCATTCCGTTGTGCAGCACTCTAGTCTCAAACTGCTGACCTGCCGACTTTCCCGTTGGCAAGGTAAACACTAAGCCACTGCAGTCAATCACATCACATTTATCCTCATCCAATTCCCACTTAACATTTTTACTGTAAATGCTTATTTCCGGTCTAAACTGAAAATTAAAAATAAGTAAAATTGGTTTTAAATATTTTGCCTTTAAAAATATTTTGCCTTGAATACCAGAGTTTTTTTTCTGGACTGAAAAAAATTGGAACACAATTGTAATCTACCATAAAAAAGTATAGTAGTATCAAATGCAAAAGCAGATTTAATGTGAAGGATGGGTTATTTTTGCTTCTTGCCTTGGAATTTTCTTCTTGCGCTGTTTAGTGGGCCATGCAGTTTTCTTGGGGAGTCAGCACAATGAATAGTACTGAGCTACATTTTTAAAAAATATGTTCTAGCACAGGGGTGACCAAACTATGGCCCACATCACCATTTTATGTTGCCAGCCACCGCCCTCACCGCTACCGGAAGCGGAAGCATTTATGACAGCCATAAAGCGTGCCTGCGTCTTCCATAAATGCACCTGCGGCTGTTTGCAAACACATTTACAAAAGCTGCAGACGCATTTTATGGCAGCAGGAGGAACCACATGACTGGCCCACTCAGCTGTCCAGGGAGCATGGTCAGGCCTGTGGCGTGAAAAGTTTGGGAGCCCTTGTCCTATCTTATGTTAAAATAAAATTTGTATAAAAATCAGACAAACAAATGCATTCATCCGTCTTGGATTTTATTTATCATATTTCTCTTCTCTTTTTTCACACTCCAGGAAAAGAAAGGAAAAGGATGTCGTTCTCTCCCTGCAGGTGTAGCGGTTGGAAAAGCCATGCAGACTCAAAAAGGTGAGCTGATCCTATCCCAGTGGTGATGAACCTACGGTACGCATCCCAGAAGGGGCACTCAGAGCCCTCTCTGTCTGTGCTGTCGCCCCAACACAGACTTCGCTCTGCCCAGCAACCCAATGGGAACACTTCCTCCCTTCCCCAGCACAAAGTTCGCCCTGCCCTCTGTTTGGGCACTCGGTCTCTAAATGGTTTGCTATCACTGTCCTATCTGTTTCTTTCATATTTCCTGCTAAGGGAGCAAGGTGCATTGTTTGCTTCTTACCAATGAATCAAGCTATGTAAGGGGTTTCCTGGTGTGTTTAGATTTTAAAATGGTGGTGCCACCATTTTAAAAGCTAAAATTCCACCCTGCGCCAACCACCCCAGCGCTTAAAGTCGCAAGATATCACTTACTGTGGTGGTGGTGGTGGTGGTGGTGGTGGTGGTGGTGGTGGAGGTGGAGGCGGCAGTGGCAACGATTTTCTGCAGTCCCCGCTTGCTTCTGCCGGGACTTGGAGAGTGCGAGGGAATTATCTGCTCCCTTCCGCCGTTCACATGTGGTTTCTCCGGGGCGCGTGCTTCAGTTGTGAATGCGTCTTGGAGAAGAGCTTAAAAGGTGTGTGTGTGTGTGTGTGTGTGTGTGTGTGTGAGATAAGAAGCTACGTAACAGACTTTTTACGTAAATCGGGGTTTTACTGTACATATATATCCTGCCATTCTCAACATGCTGGGTACTCATTTTATCAATCTTGGAAGGATGGAAGGCTGAGTCAACCTTGAGCCATGGCCAGGATTGAACTCTCAACCTTTTGGTTGCCGTACAGCATTTTAACCACTGCGGTGGCTCACTGGTTAAGAAACTCGCCTTGTTAGCTGGAAGGCTGGCAAGTTGGCGGTTCAAGACCTGGGTATTGTATGATGGATTGAGCACCCGTCTCTGTCCCAGCTCTTGGGGATATGAAAAGAGCCTCATCTGGGTGTCCCCTGTGTGGAATTTCTCCAGCAAAAATCCTTTCAACCCAGAATAATTTCCGTCATGAAATTATTATTATACCACTGCACCACCCATGGCTGAGAGTCACCTTGAGCATCTCCCCAAAATAACTTTTCCTAGCGGTAGCCTGGGGTTTCTGTGTACAGTATAACTAACCAGGAAGCATGTGTTTGATCTATCTATAGGTCTACTGATGGGGCAGCCCCAGAATGTGGGGAGAAGACCTCAAGCCCCCGAAGTAGTGCATTCTGGGAGTATATTGGCATCTCTCCTAAGTTTGGGAAGTCCACGGGTGGTCAAAGAAGAACCTGAAGACGAAAGTGCCCAACTCTGGGAAACTCAGTGGCAGGATTTTCTCAGTACGGTGGAAGTGTCTCCTGCCCCATCGAGAGTGCCCGAACGTCCACCAGAAAGCACCCACTGGAGTGATGCCGAGGCCTTCCTGGCCGCCTTTGAGCAAGTGGCCGAAGTCTTCCGGTGGCCCCGGGAAGAATGGGTGGCCCGGCTCCTTCCAACGCTCACCGGAGAAGCAGAACTGGTCTTTAGCAGCCTCGAAGCTGGGGACCGAGAGGATTATGGGAAAATCAAGGCAGCCCTCTTGCAGGTGGACGCCGTGAGCCGGGAGAGGAGCCGCCAGCGTTTCCGGAACTTCTGCTACCAGGAGGCTGGCGGTCCCAGAGAGGCATACGGGCGGCTCCAGGAACTCTGTTCTCGGTGGCTGAAGATCGAGAAGCACTCCAAAGAGCAGATCTTGGAAGTGGTGATCCTGGAGCAGTTTGTGGCCATCTTGCCCCCGGTGATCCAGAAATGGGTCAAAGAACATCAAGTAGAGAGCGGCGTTCACGCTGTTTCCCTGGTCGAGGAGTTCCTACGCAGACGGTGGCTTTCAGGAGTTAAAGAAGAACAGGTCAGAGGAAACATCTATCCCTCTTTGAACAGGGGCCACAATCAATCAGTCGATCTTTATTACAGTCCAAGATCAACCTAGTGCAGCCAAATGAACAGAAATTAAAATGAAGATTGTTAAAATGTATTAAGAGGCAGAAGTTAAAATGAGGGTACAGTACTTAAAATTTATTAAGAAACAAGTTAAAATGAGGATACTTAAAATATATTAAGAGGCAGAATTTATAACTAGGGTTCTTAAAATAGATTAAGAGACAGAGGTTAAAAAGAGGGTTCTTAAAATATATTAAGACATAAGTTAACATGGAGGTTCTTAAAATATATTTTAAAAAGGAGTGTTTCTGCTCAAAGTTAAGGAATAAAATTAGTACATATACATAAGATGAATATTAATAATAATTTTGTGTCAGTAATGAGAAACCTGGAGAACATAGTGAAAAGTAGACACATCACATTGCAAACAAAAATTCGTATCGCTCAAAGGAATGGTAAATTCGTATAGCTCAAAGCAAAGTCCTTTCCAGTTGTCTGGAGGTGGTTGGTGTCGGGATGGGGGCGAATGGGTTACAGCTGAATCCTAGTAAGACTTGAGTGGGTGTGGATGGGGGGGGAGGGTCCTGCGCTATCCCGGGAGCTACCATCTTTGGTTTTGGATGGGGCTATCTTGCCCCAGACTGACCCGGTGCGCAACTTGGGGGTCCTCCTGGATTCGCGGCTGCTGCTAGAAGAACAGGTGGCGGCTGTGGCCAGGAGGGCCTTCGCCCAACTTAGGGTGATTCACCAGTTGCACACGCTCCTGGACCGGGACTCTGCTCATGGTGACTCATGCTCTGTTGACCTCCAGACTATATTATTGTAATGCGCTCTACATGGGACTGCCCTTGATGACCATTCGGAGGCTACACCTGGTCCAGAATGCTGCGGCCCGGGTGGTGATGGGGTGTGGACGTTATGCCCATGCCTCACCACTGCTTTGGGAGCTGCACTGGTTACCCGTTTGCCTCCGGGTGCAATTCAAGGTGCTGGTTTTGACCTTTAAAGCCCTATATGGTAGTGGGCCAGGTTACCTTAGAGACCGCATCGCCCTAAGGACGTCTGTCCGTCCAACCAGAGCGGACCGGAGGGGCTCTCTAATTGTGCCATCAGCCAGGGGGGCTCGCCTCTCTGGCACAAGGAGGAGGGCCTTCTCTGTGTCCGCACCGGCCCTTTGGAACCTCCTGCCTGTGGAAATGCGTCTCCAGATGGAGTTGTTGCCCTTTAGAAAAGAACTAAAAACCTGGCTGGCGGGCCAAGTTTGGGGTGCAGGTGGAGGGGTGGCTTCCGTTGGGTGGTTAATATAGGGGAGGATGCCTGCCCCACGGTTTCTTCAGTACCTGCACCCCTCTCTTTTTAGGGGTGGGTTCTTATTGCTGGTTTTTATCTGTTTTATTTGTTTTTATCTGTTTTTATTCATTGTGTGAACCGCCTGGAGTCGGCTTTGGCTAAGTGGGCGGTATAGAAATTTAACAATAAATAAAAAATAAGTATTCCCGGTTGATAAAATGACCGAGGCATTTGTACCCACAAATAGATCCAGAATTTTGGGATGTTATTTTCTTAGATTTCTTTCTGGGGGAGTCTAATATTCTGGCTGAAGGGCGCGAGCGCAGAGGAGGCGGGGCAGCTGCTGCGCGGCTAAAAAAAACGCAGAGGGAAGCCATCCCCACCGCCTCAGCGACAAAGGCCGGCACCTGCCTCGCCGCGACTTCGGCGGGGTAGCGGGGAGAAGAGGGGGAGACCATCTCCCTGCCACTTCCCTCAGGGAGACGAAGGCCGAGAACAGTGCTCTGTTCTCTGCCTTCGCCGCCCGGAAGGAAGCGAGCCCTTTCCACACGGGGCAAAGGCTGAACCACCAACACGCAGATAATAACTGCCCAGCAATGCCGGGCAAAAAATGCTAGTATATCTAAAGAATTATGCTTCATTTGAAAATCAAAGTGTGTGTGGATTGGTATCTTTTTGAGCTCTTAATTACTCTTTCAGGCAGCCCACCCACAGGGGGAAGGATCCATGAATTTCGCAGAAGAGGAACAAGTCCCATTGAATACTGGAGAGGGGCCACGATTACGCAAGGAAACAAAGACGGAGGACCTTACTGATTTCTCTGATGCTTATTTGTCAGGTAACGATACCTTTTACCCGAGAGGTTTGCAGTGGCTATCATGTAGAAATAATTGAACAGACATGACTTGCTGTGGAATACTCCAGTAAACCTAGGTTTGATTTTGGCTATTTATTTAATTTCTACCCTGCCTTTTTTCCTGTAAAGAGACTCAAGGCAGACAACAAACGATTTAGAAAACAGATAGTGATACAATTACAAACTATGAAAACCACATTATTATAAAGCAATTCAAAAGTTTTGATTATTAGTAAAGGTCGAAAGCCAGTCGTGTCTGGCACTAGGGTGTGGTGCTCATTTCTATTTGCAGCCGAAGAGCCAGCACTGTCTGCATCTGCAGGTGTTTCTGTGGTCATGTGGTAGGCATAACTAGACACCAGAGCGCATGGAGTGCTGTTACCTTTCCCGTCAAAGCAGTACCTATTTATCCCTACCTGCAATTTCTTACTTTCGAATTGCTAGGTTGGTAGGAGCTCATTCTGTTATGCAGCACTCCGGTCTCAAACTGCTGACCTTTGGTCGTTAAGTTTGGTGTCTTAACTATTAAGCCACTAGTACTAGATACCAGCTACGATCTCTCTCTGGTCCAGGGGTAGGACCCGAGTAGTTGGATTCCAAAATTCTGATCTCAACAACTGGTGGACCATGCATACCTTTGATGATGATCATCATCATCATCATCATCTTAGAACTGCAGAGCTGGAAGGGATCCTATTGATCATGGAGTCCATGCTTGCTTCCTGTATTGATGCCAGAAGAAGACCTGCCTCTTCATTTGAAGAGGAAATGAGGTTGTTCAAGGATTCCAGACGTGACAAAACTGGTTTTTGATAACCCTGTTCCATTGGCAGGAATTTTCTGAGATGGGAAGTCGTGAAGCTTATGGATCACCATAAACTTCACAGTTTCCGTATTTCTTACCCCGTCTTATCTTTTTAAGACAGGGTTTCCCAACCGGAGGCCCACGTGTTGAATCCGGCCCATGGTGCCATTTCATGCGGGCCCCACCCGACAAAACAAGGGCATTTGAGAAACAAAATGGCCACCCATTTGAAGCTGTTGAGACAAAATGGCCACCACTACACACACCTCATAGTGCGGGCAGGGCAAAATGGGTGTCCGGCACTCAAAGCTGACTGAAAGAACGTGACCCACCCCCCACCCAACCCGGCTTGAGAAGGTTGGGATCCCCTGCTTTAAGAACAAGGAGGCAGCCATTTTGTAACCAACCCGTGGATGGTGACACCTTAGAAAGTTTTGTGTTTATTGCAAGGGGCTGTTGGCCTAGGATAGTGATGGCAAACCTTGGCACTCTGGGTGTTCTTGGACATCAATTCTGAAGTTCAAGAACTGAAGTTCAAGAACAGCTGGAGAGTCAAGGTTCGCCATCACTGGCCTAGGATTTTGAGAAACGTAGGCCTAGTGCAGTGTTTCCCAAACTTGGGTTTTTGGACTTCAATTTCCAGAAGTCTAAGCCAGTTCCCCAATGTACTAATCAGCCAATGTACTGACTTAGGCTTCTGGGAATTGAAGTCCTCCTGTGGGGCCTAGGCCTCACGTTGTGAAACACAGGCCTAGTATCTTTTTAAACGTCTGCTGATTAGAAAGTCCTGCTAGGAATGGGGGATTGTTCTGCTTGTCCAGACAGCACGATTCTGTGTTATTATGCTCAATTGGAAACTGGGCAAAGGGTTGATTCTTGGAGGAGAAAATTCAAAAAAGGAGAGGCGACACCTCAGACTGGTATTTAAAAACAGAAAATTGTTAATTGAGATGGGTTATAAATATTTGATTGTTCTTGATGCAGAGTGCTATAGGCCAGTGATGGTGAACCTTGGCACTCCAGTTGTTCTTGGACTTCAGCTCCCAGAAGCCCTGATCAGCAGGTGTGTTGACCTGGGCGTCTGGGAATTGTAGTGCAAATACACCTGGAGTGCCAAGGTTAGCCATCACTGTTATAAGATAGGTTGTGTGTGAGAGAGAGTCTCCCCCCCCCAATTTCCTGTCAGTTTAGTTGCCAGCAAGTAAAGTTTAAAAAAATGAATGTGGCCAAGCGATGCAGGTGCAGAGGTAGAGAAAACATTTGAGGCAAAAAATGAATCAAATACAGTAAAACCCCGAGTTACAGTAAAAATCAGTTCCCTGGCCTATTTCGTAACTCGCATTTTTCATAACTCGAGGCATGCATTAAAAATAAATTTTAGAAAAACATGGAGAGGCTTCCTACTTTCTGGCTGCTGCTGTTTCCTTTTCTTACACTTCGGGCGGTGTGGGGAGTGGCTGGGAGTGATTTTTAGTGCAGAAAATGCCGCCGCCATTTTGGGCACTAAAAAACTGAATTTTCGAATTATGGATTTTTTTCCGTATACCAGGGTATTTCATAATTTGTTTTTCCCCCTGTAAATTGGGACCCCAGTTTACAGGGGTGGTTGTTCGTAAGTCAATTTTTTTTATCTCGAGGCGTTCGTAAATCAGGGTTTTACTGTATCTTCTTTGGCAAACAAATTTATTTCCTTTTCTTCAAATACTATAAGCCAAACCGACTCCGGTAACTGCCGATTTTCAAAGTGTCTTCCTCAGGACTATGGTACAGTATTCTCTTATATCAGTGATGGTGAACCTATAGCACTTGGAGCCCTCTCTGTTGGCACCCATGCAGTTACTCCATCACAGAGTCTGCCCCTCTTCCCCGCAGCACAGTGGGAGCGCTTCCTCCCTCTGCCCAGCAGCCCAATGGGACCGCTTATTTCCTCCCCTGTTGCTGCGTTGGCACTTTGTGATAAATAAGTGGGTTCTGGGTTGCAGTTTGTACACTCCGTCTCTAAAAGGTTGACCATCACTATCTTATATCTATTAAGGGATTCTCAACCTGTGGCCCATGGCCTGGGTGCGGCCCACGGCACCATTTCATGTGGACCCCCACTGCCTCCACCACACCAGGAAATGCCATGTGATAGAGGAAGGGCAAAATGGCCATCTGGCCCCCGAAGCTGTCTGAGGGAACATGACCCGGGCCCCGGGTTAAAAAGGTTGAGAACTCCTGTATTAAACAATAAAATTATACAGAATTACTGAAATTGTATTTTGGGTCTCACAAAAAATTATTTTATTAGGCTCATAATACAATTTCAATAATCTTTACCTATAAGGAGGGACGTTAACCGTTGTAATCTGGCAAAGGCTCCCGCACCCGTCCCTACTATCACCTACCGAACTGCCTGCACTTGCCTTTACCCGGCCCGACCATCGCCACAAGGGTCCGGCAGTCGCCAGTGGGGCAACCGCCTCACGAATGCAAACAAAACAAAACAATTTCAAGTCAATCAGGCTGACAGGCGAGAGCAAGGAGAAGGTTGGGAAAGCTGGCGCGCCCAATACAAAACGAGCTGCAGAAAAAAAGCTGCCACACAAACACAAACAAAAGAAACAAAACCTCAAGTCCCATCATCCTCCGCGCCGTGACCACTTCAGCCAATCAGGCTGAAAGGCGCGAGCGCGCAGAACGCTGAAAAAACTGGTGCGCAAAAAATAAAATAAAATAACGCAGCTCCTCACGGCCTCACTAACCCAAACCCACAAAAAACCATGGTGAGACAACCAGTGACCTTCTCTCCTGGAGCTATGGGGAGAAGAGGGACTTCCTCTCCTCCCTGCTACCCCGCCAAAGACACGGCGAGACCACTGCCGGCCTCAAGGTAAGTTGAACCGGGGTGGGAAAAAATTCGTTAGGGGAAGCACTCTCCCTGGCGAATGACTGGATGCTGCCTTTGTACTACCCACACTGCTGTTTCGAGAAGTGGCACGAAAAAGCGGTGGAGATAATACAAAAGCAGCAGCCAGCAATCCGCAAGGAAGAGCACCACCCCTTACGGATCGTTGCCTTCCGATCTCCTGCTAGGTAAGCCTGGGGAAAAGAAGGCCGAGAGGAGAGAAACATCGTGAAGCAGATAGCTCTTCTCTGCCTCCTTCTCCCCCGACCTACCAAACGAACCTTACCAGACGAAGAGCGAGTTGACTGCCGGCTCTTCTATTTTCGCATCGCTGCATCAAAACCTAATTTCGAAACAGCAATGGGGAAAAGAGGAAACAACAACCAGGAAAATGCCTAACTCAACAAACAATATTACAAATTTAAAAAATAAATACGGGAAAAAAATAACAACTAGAAATAGCCAAAACAATAATACACATCTAAAATCCAAAATAAACACAAAAGAACAAGCAAAAACACTTACTGGAACTGGTTTGGCTTATAGCAGGAGTTCTCAACCTTTTTAAGCCGGGGGCTGGATCATGCTCCCTCAGACAGCTTCGAGGGCCAGATGGCCATTTTGTCCTTCATCCACCAAATGTCACTTCCTGGCATGGTGGAGGCTGTTGGGGGCCACATGAAATGGCAATGTGGGCTGCATCTGGCCCACAAGCTGCAGGTTGAGAATCCCTGGCTTATAATATTTGAAGAAAAGGCTATAAATTTATTGGCCAAAGAAGAAATTTGATTCATTTTTTGCCTCAAACGGTTTTTCTCTACCTCAGCAAGTAAAGTTAAATCTGTTTGCACAGCCCATGCATTCTCTCAGCTGGAAAAGTGCTTCTCGTTTCAGCAGACGATGGCGAAGAAGGGGATGACAATGACAGCCTTACTCAGGGAAGTTCTCATCAAACGGCGCCACCAGAGATCTTTCTGGAAAGCGACAGCGACCCTTTGTCGTCCTGTGACCAGGAGAAGGGGAACCTCAGGGAAAGCATGGAAGCCTGTGAGGATGGCAGGAAAAATCTTTGTTCTGAGTGCGGAAAGAATTTCCCTCATAAACGGAGCCTTCAGCAGCATCAAAGAAAGCACCACATGTCCCACTTGCCTGTGAAACCCCCCAAAAATTTGACCAGTGGAGGCGGGAGCCACTACAAGACAGACCTTGAAAGTTATCAGAAAATACTCACTGGAGAATATCCCTGTATGTGTTTACACTGCGGGGAAAAGTTCACCTCAAGGACCTCACTGGTGGCTCATCAGAAAACCCATGTAGGGAAGAATTTGCCCTTTTCTCTTCCAGAAGTGACAGTATATATATGCAATGAGTGTGGCGAGACCTTCAATCGCCTAGAAGACCACAATGTGCATCTGAGAACCCACAGAGGGGTGAGACTTGTTGGGTATCAAAAGAAAACTGAGTGGCCGTCGAACCAGGGAAAGCCTCTGATCCTCTGTGCTCAAGAAGAACCCTATCGATGTACGGACTGTGGGGAAAGCTTTGTGAGGCTGTCAACATATAGGATACATCAAATCACCCATAGCAAAAGCAAGCCAGGGTCCCTTTTGTCGAAAATCCCTCCCTGGAGCAAATACTGTCCTGTGTGTCAGAAAGCCTTCTCAGACTATTGGAAACTTAAGAGGCACTGTGCCACCCACAAGAAACCCCAGGAAGTTGACATGTGTGCAGACATTTTGAACCGGATCCCGGTACAAAGACGACGTGGCATGCGGCAGAAAAGCTTCACGTGTTCGGAATGTGGGAAAACCTTCAGGTGGCACGCGCAACTCATGAAGCACAAACTCATCCATTCCAGAGAGAAGCAATATAAATGCACACCCTGCGGACAAAGATTTGTGTCAAGTGTGTCTCTTGGCCAACACAGGAAGGTGGTCCACAAGGGAGGGAAACCCTCCCCCAAATTCCCCACCACACCGGGGAAATCCTCGACGTGTCCCACGTGCGGGAAGAGTTTCAAGAGCTATCTCGCCCGTGTGGTCCATGAGCGCATCCACAAGGGCAGGAAACTGCATGCCTGCTCTCGCTGCAGGAAGGTGTTCATGTTGAGAAAGTCCCTGCTGTCTCACGAAAAGAAGGTCCACCAAGTGAAGACCGGGGGCTGCCCTTTGGCCCAGGCACCCAAAACAGGGAGAAGGTACAAATGCCTCCCCGCTGAAAGCAAAACCTATGGCTATGGGAAGGGTTTATCAAACTTTTCCTCTTTTGAAAGACCCAGAAAGGACTCCCCAAAAAAGATACCAGACCTGCTGCTGAAAAAGACTTCCTCCAGCAGGCAGAAAAACCTCTACATCTGCTCCAAGTGTGGGAAATGTTTTAACTGGCTGTCACAGTTTAAAACACACCAGAACACACACGAGAAAAAGAAGCGCTTCCAGTGTGCGGACTGTGGGAAGCGTTTTCAGTGGGAGATATCTTTAGACCGGCATAGGAAAAAGTTTCACTGTGGTGGGAGAAAGGTCCCTCTTCCACAAACGGGACCCAGCGGGCAGGAAGAAACACATTTCTGCCATGACTGTGGGAAATTCTTCAAAAAGAGATTGTACCTCATCCGGCACCGGCGCCTCATGCACCATGAGCAAAACGTAATTGACCCGAAGCTGAGAGTGTACAGATGTTTGGAGTGCGGGATAAGTTTTGGCAGTTCGCTAGATCTGGCCAGGCACAAGGATGTCCATGGCAGGGAGAAACTGTACAAATGTACAGACCGTGGGAAGGATTTCACCCAGCGTTCCGCTCTCGCCATGTATAAAGAAGGGGTTCATAAGGGGAAGAAATTGGTCCCGGTTTTGCAACGACTCCCTGATCTCCAAGGTAAGCCCTTTAAATGTTCTGAACAACCGGGTCTCGTAACGCTTCAAGCCACCCAAACGAGCAGTAATTCCCTAGCCTGTCCTGAGTGTGGGAAAATCTTGTCTTCTCGACCGAGCCTTCAAAGACACCGGATACTCCACACCGGAGTAAAGCCGTACAAATGCGACCAGTGCTGGAAATGTTTCAGTTACAGAGAATACCTTGTGAAACATAAGAGGGTTCATAACCGTATTCAGAAGGTCACCATGGAAGTAAACAAAAACAACCTCCAAGTTAAGATGAACAGCGGCTCTCAAACACCGGCTGGCAGCTCTCCACCCCACATGAAATCAAAGGACATTTCTCATTTGTGGGAAGAGGCAGGTGATGAGTGTACTGCTCAAGTTGAGGAGTTACCACCGATTGGCGGCCTCCCGGCGCTGAGTGTGGGCTATGGGAAGGGTTTCTCGAAACGTTCCTCTTTTGAAAGACCCAGAAAGGACACCCCCCAAAAGATACCAGAACCACTGCTGAAAAAGACTTCCTCCAGTGGGCAGAAAAACCTCTGCATCTGCTCTGAGTGTGGGAAATGTTTTAACTGGCCGTCGCAGTTAAAAATGCACCAGAACACCCACATGAAAAAGAAGTGCTTCCAGTGTGTGGACTGTGGGAATCGTTTTCAGTGGGAGATTTCTTTAGACCGGCATAGGAAAAAGTTTCACCATGGCGGGAAAAAGGTCCCTCTTCTACAAACAGGACTCAGCGGGCAGGAAGAAACTCATTTCTGCCATGACTGTGGGAAATTCTTCAAAAAGAGATTTTACCTTGTCCGGCACCGGCGGCGCCTGCACCATGAGAAAAACGTAATTGCCGGCTCCCCAGCACCAACTGGCGGCTCCCCGGGGCCGACTGGTGGCTCTCTGGTGCTGACTGGTTGCTCTCTGCCCCACGAAAAATCAGAGGATGCTTCTCAGTTGCAGGAAGAGTTAGGCGATGCGTGTACTGTTCATGTTGGGGAGTTGCCACAGACTGGCAGCTCCCCAGCGCCGACTGGCAGCTCCTCACCCCATGAGAAATCAGAGGATGCTTCTCAGTTGCAGGAAGAGTTAGGCGACGCGTGTACTGTTCATGTTGGGGAGTTGCCACAGACTGACAGCTCCCCAGCGCCAACTGGCAGCTCCTCACCCCATGAGAAATCAGAGGATGCTTCTCAGTTGCAGGAAGAGTTAGGTGACACGTGTACTGTTCATGTCGGGGAGTTACTACAGCCTGGCAGCTCCCCAGCGCCGACTCGCAGCTCCTCACCCCATGAGAAATCAGAGGATGCTTCTCATTGGCGGGAAAAGGCAGGCAATGAGTGCACTGTTCAAGTGGGGGAGTTAGCACAGACTGACGGCTTCCCGGCGCCAACTGGCAGCTCCTCACCCCATGAGAAATCAGAGGACGCTTCTCAGTTGCAGGAAGAGTTAGGCGACACGTGTACTGTTCATGTTGGGGAGTTACCACAGACTGGCAGCTCCCCATCACCAACTGGCTGCTCTCTGCTCCACGAGAAATCAGAAGACACTTCTCATTTGCAGGAAGAGGCAGGCGACGAGTGTACTGTTCAAGTTGGGGAGTTAACACCGACTGACGGTTCTCCAGCACCGACTGGCCGCTGTCCACCCCACGATAAATCAGAAAACACTTCTCACTTGTGGGAAGAGGCAGGCAATGAGTGTACTTTTCAAGTTGGGGAGTTACTACCAACTGGCAGCTCCCCGGCACTGACTGGCGGCTCTCCACCCCAGGAGAAATCAAAAGACGCTTCCCATTTGCGGGAAGAGGCAGCCGACGAGTGTACTGTTCAAGTTGGGGAGTTACTACCGACTGATGGCTCTCCGGCAGCAACTGGTTTCTCCCCGGCGCCGACTATCGGCTCTCCACCCCATGAGAAATCAGAGGACGCTTTTCATTTGTGGGAAGAGGCATGCAATGAGTGTACTGTTCAAGTTGGGGAGTTACTACCGACTGATGGCTCTCCGGCACTGACTGGTTTCTCCCCGGCACCGACTAGCGGCTCTCCGCCCCACAAGAAATCAGAAGATGCTTCTCATTTGCGGGAAGAGGCAGGCGATGAGTGTACTGTTCAAGTTGGGGAGTTACTACCAACTGATGGCTCTCCGGCACAGACTGGTTTCTCCCCGGCGCTGACTAGCGGCTCTCTGCCCCACGAGAAATCAGAAGATGCTTCTCATTTGCGGGAAGAGGCAGGCGATGAGTGTACTGTTCAAGCTGGGGAGTTACTATCAACTGATGGCTCTCTGGCACTGACTGGTTTCTCCCCGGCGCTGACTAGCAGCTCTCTGCCCCACGAGAAATCAGAGGACGCTTTTCATTTGTGGGAAGAGGCATGCAATGAGTGTACTGTTCAAGCTGGGGAGTTACTACCGACTGATGGCTCTCTGGCACTGACTGGTTTCTCCCTGGCACCGACTAGCGGCTCTCCGCCCTACAAGAAATCAGAAGATGCTTCTCATTTGTGGGAAGAGGAAGGCAACGAGTGCACTGTTCAAATTGGGGAGTTACCACTGACTGGTGGCTCTCTGGCACCAGCTGGTGGCTCTCCAACCCATGAGAAATCAGAGGACACTTCTCATTGGTGGTAAGAGGCAGGCGACGAGTGTACTGTTCAAGCTTGGGGGTTACCGGATCACACGGATGCAAGTTAGGAAATCCTGCTGCAGCGCACATTTAACTTTGGGAGTGTCAGTTTGATTTCTGAGCATGAAGACAATTTTTGAATATTTTTCCAGACTGTTTTTAGATGTATACAGTGGTACCTCAGATTATGGATGCTTCGGGTAACGAAATTTTCGGGTTACAAATGAAAATTCTTTGAAAATAATGCCTCAGGTTAAGATACACCGCCCCCACACCAGAATAGGTTAATTGGTTTACAATGCAGTCCTCTCTTCTCTTTGGTGGCCAAAGTACATGAGCTTCATCTTCAATATTTGTCCTTCCAATGAGCAGTCAGGGTTGATTTCCTTCAGGATTGACTGATTTGTTCTCGCAGTCCAGCAGGCCAGATGGGGCCTGCAGCACCATTTTATGTGGCCCCCCACCGCCTCCACCACACCAGGAAGTGACATGTGGTGGAGGAAGGGCAAAAATGGCCGTCCGGCCCCTGAAGCTGTCTGAGGGAACGTGACCCGGCCCCTGGTTTTAAAAGGTTGACAACTCCTGCTCAAGTGTCTCCCCCAGCACCACAATTCAAAGGTGTCTATTCTTCTGCACTCAGCCTTCCTTATGGTCCAGCTTTCACATCAATACATTACTACTGAGAAGACCATAGCTTTGACTATCCACACTTTTGTAGGCAGGGTGATGTCTCTACTCTTTATTATGCTACCTAGGTTTCTCATAGCTTGCCTCCCAAGAAGTAAGGTAAAGGTTTCCCTTGCTCGAAAGCCAGTCGTATCCGACTCTAGGGTTCATTGCTCATCTGTTTCAAAGCTGAAGAGCCAACGCTGTCTGCTTCTGCAGATGCTTCCGTGGTCATGTGGCAGGCATGACAAGACACCAGAGCACACAGAATATGTGTCTCTTTATTTCATGGCTGCAATCACCATCTGCAGTGATCTTGGAGCCCAGGAAAGTAAAGTCTGTTACTACTTTCATTTCTTCCCCTTCTATTTGGCAGGGAGTGATGGAGCCAGTTGCAATGATCTTGAGATTTTTTTTTTTATGTTGAGTTTCAGGCCAACTTTTTGCACTCTCCTCTTTCATCCTCATCAAGCCCTTTAGGTCTTCTCCACTTTCTGCCATTAGGATACTATCATCTGCATATCTCAAGTTGTTGATATTTCTCCCAGCAATCTTAATTCCATCTGGTGATTCGTCTAGCCCTGCATTATGCATGATGTAACAACTAAAGGTATGACTAAGTATACAGGTATTTCCCAAACTTGTTCTATAGTTGAACACTTTACAAATCCTTAAAATTTAAAGGAACAGTTTGTTGTTGTTTTGTAATAGAAAGACAGGTTTGGATGTTTCAGCTTTAATAACAACGTACACAAGTATGAGTTAAAAAATAAACATGTATTCCAAAAGTTTACTTATACAAAACAACTTTTGAAAATAATAATAACAGACACAAATAAATAATCAATAATGTAGGTATTGTCATGTAACGATGTCAGTACGAAGTTCTACTTCTGCTTACTTTGAGATTGACTACTGATTTGAGAATTCATAACTCGACACTAACTCACTATTTTTCAGAACAATACAATTCACACATTTAAACTCAGCTTAGTGCAGTATTTAAAATCATACAACACTAATACTGTAATTTACCAGAATGTCATGTTTTTTCACAGAACACTTATTGACCTTTTTAGAACACAAGTGTTCTGCAGAACATAGTTTGGGAAATGCTGGTTTTAGGGCAGTGATGGTGAACCTTTTAGAGGCCGAGTGCCCAAACTGCAAACCCAAACCCACTTATTTATCGCAAAGTGCCAACACAACAACAGGGGAGGAAGGAAACATTCCCATTAAGCTGCTGGGCAGAGGGGCAGAGCAAACTCTTTCCTAGGGGGAGGGAGGAAGCACTCCCATTGGGCTGCTGAGCAGAGCGAACTGCTGGGCTGACTGTATGGGTGTTCACAGAGAGAGCTCTGAGTGCCACCTCTGGCACGCGTGCCATAGGTTTGCCACCACTGGTCTAGGGGGTCCTTTAGGTATTGGTTCAATGGCTCTGGTTGCTATGGGTACAACAACAGATTTAATGTTAAATGTACAGCAGCTTCTTTAACTCTACACACGTACTGTACTTAAATTCTTAAAAGGAAACCAATGTCTTATTACACCGTGATCCTGGCTAATAGCTTTTCAAAACTTGGAGAAATTTTGTTCCTGTTGTCATTTTTCCTTAGCATTAGTATCTTCCCCACCAAGTCTAGTATTTTTTATAAGGTACCCAAAATATGACCTCATATTTTATCAGGTTTGTCATCTGTGAAGAAATAAGAAGCGTTCAGTTTCATAATTTTAAAAATACAGTAGCCTTGTTTTTCAATGCCTATTGGTCTCTGGGTCATAACTTCTCGTTTAGTCCACAAATAAGAGAAGAGCTATAACTCACTCCAATGTTCTGTAGATTGTCAATATTTTCATACCTTTGGGCACTCTAGCCACGTACATCTTTGTATGCACACTTTAAAGCAGGGATTAGCAACCTATGGCCTGTGGGCTGAATGTGGCCCACAGTGCCAATTAATCCACCCCATGGTGAGGAGCATGCTGCCGCTACTGAAAGCACAAAAAACAAACCAGAAGCAATGAAAACCCGCCAAAACTCCACCAGAAAACTGCAGAAAACCATCAAAAACACACTGTCCTCACTCCTGCCACCACAGGAAGCAGCAGAAGCTCCAAAAGAAATTTTAAAATGCACCGTGAATGCCCTCGCCACCACTACCATGGAAACGGTGGGGGGAAAGTAGGTTTTCTCAAGTGAATCCTCTCTTCTCATTTGATGTCCAAAGTACATGTACTTTAGCTTCATCTTCTACTTTGTCCACACCGTGCATGATTTTATAAACTTCAATCAGGTCACCTCTTAGATGCCGTGGTTCCAGAGTGAAGAGGCCCAACCGTTGCAACCTCAGATGGTAAGGAAGGTGTTCCAGTCCCCTAATCATTTTGGTTGCCCTTCTCGGCACTTTTCCCAGCTCCATAATATCCTTCTGGAGGTATTGCGACCAGAACTGTATGCAGTATTCCAGATGGGGCCTCACCATCTTAACCTATAAAACCAAGGGTTAACCGTTGGAAGTTCGTATAGGTTCCTAAGCCTGGCCCTACTAACGCGCACCCACCCTTCGTGCACACGGGCGAACTGGGTCCGCAGGTCAATGAAGGATTGAGAAATGCGCCAGTGGGGCAATAGCCCCACAAACACAAAAAAAGGGAAACAACTTCATTTCCCAACGTTCTTTGTGCCGCGCCACAGCCAATCAGGTGACCACAAAGAACATTGAGAAATGCACCACGGCCAATCAAAATCGAGCCGCAGAGGGGGAAAACGCACCACAACCACAAATCACAAACCCATAACTACAAGCCCCAGAGTCCTGCGCGATATGAGCACGCAGAACGCTGAGGAAGCCGGCGCCTGAAAAATTTAAAAAAACAACTCACCGTCTCACAGCCATGCAAACACCAACCGCCCTTCTTTCCTTCACCATCGGCGCCTGAAGGTCCCGATTGATGTTTCCCCTTTAATATCAGTAGGTGGGGGGTGGTGATCCCCCTTTCCGCTGGTTCACCTGGGGTTGGGAGGTTTGTGGGGACAAAAGGGATCTGTCCCCCCAACCCTTCTGGACCCAGGAGACCAGGGAAAGTGGATCGATTCCCCCCCTAAAAAAAACCCTCTGTCTTTAAAGAGAAGAAACCAAGCAGTTTCTTCTCTTTAAAAACGGAGTTTTTTTAGGAGGGGGGGGAATCGATCCACTCTCCCTGGTCTCCTGGGTCCAGAAGGGTTGGGGGGGACATACCCCTTTTGTCCCACCTAACCCTCACGGACCCACGGGACCCGAGAGAGGAAATCGATTCCAACCCAACTCCCTGATATTAAAAGGGAAAATCCTATCGAAGTTTCCCCTTTAATATCAGTAAGTGGGGGTGGTGATCCCCCTCTCCGCTGGCTCACCTGGGTTTGGGAGGTTTGTTGGGACAAAAGGGATCTGTCTCCCCAACCCTTCTGGACCCAGTAGATCAGTGAGAGGGGATCAAATCCACACACACACCCAAAAAAACCTCCGTCTTTAAAGAGAAGAGAAGAAACCAAGCGGCGGAGGTTTTTTTTAAGGAGGGGCGGAATCAATCCACTCTCCCTGGTCTCCTGGGTCCAGAAGGGTTGGGGGGACATACTCCTTTTGTCCCCACAAACCTCCCAACCCCCGGGGAACCAGCAGCGAGGGGGATTGCAGCCCCCCACCCATTGATATTAAAGGGGAAACCCCGATCTACTTTCACGACTCCACACAATTAAAGCACCATAATACAATAAAGCCCCCCTCCCCAATGCCTGCGGTCTGGCCAGCGAAGCTGGCCCACGGAAATACCCCCCCCCCATGCCGCATAAAGCAGTGTTGGAATTCCCGTGGTCCGGCCGGCCCACGGGAATAAACCAACCGCCCCCCCCCAAGCCACAACAACAAAAATATATAAATAAATAAAAATACCTTAAAACACAATCAAAAACATTCAAAAATACACAAAACAACACCAAAAACAATACAAAGTAAACAAAAACAATGAAAAAAAACAGTCAAAAATACAACCCCCCAAAATAAATAAAGAAAGAAAGAAAACAAGCCAACACACCAGCACATGTCCTACCTGCACGACGACCGGAAACGAAATGAATAAAGAAAGAGACTACTTACCGGAAGAAGCTCCACCCAGAGGCCAGGAGAGAAAAAACAGTCAAAATACAAGCAAACCCCTACCAGCATCACCTGCTGGCCACAATAGTAAAAATAATTCAAAAACACCTAACAGCCCCAAACAAAAGGCCATAACAGTAAAAACAAATCAAAACAATTACACAAAATCACAATTTTACAAAAAAGGTCACAATAATAAGTCAAAAAAATTACACAAAACCACAATTTAACACAAATCACAAACATATGTCAATAAAATAATTATTAAAATCCTGTTCTAACTCAAATAAAAACCCAAAACAACTAAACACATTTTAAAAACAATGAATGTAAAAAACATTTACTTTCACATTAAAATTATTACCTACGGTACAACTATTTTTTTAAAAAAAACTAAAACTAAAACATTAGTTACATAAAACAGCCAGCCAAGCTAAAAAAATAATGTATAAATAAACATTTTAAAAATTACAGACTAAGCAATTTTTAACAAGCATTAACACAATTTAACCTTCCAACACAATTTATAACAGCCCAGCAATGCCGGGCAACCTCTGCTAGTAGATTTATAAAGAGGCAAAATGACACTTGCTGACATTTTCTATACCCTTCCTAATGATCCCTAGCATTGAGCTTTCTTTTTTCACTGCTGTGGCGCACTGGGTTGACATCTTCATTGAGCTGCCCACCAGGACACTAAGGTCCCTTTCCTGGTTTGTCGCGGAGTTCAGACCCCATCAGTTTATTAATGTAATTGGGGTTTTTTGCCCCAACATGCATCACTCTGCACTTACTAATGTTGAAGCTCATTTGCCACTGTTTTGCCCACTCCCCCGGTGTCGAGATCCCTCTGGAGCTCCTCACAATCTCTCACAGTTTTCACTACCCTGTATAATTTAGTGTTGTCAGCAAATTTGGCTACCTTGCTATTTACTCTTACTTCAGATTCATTTATGAAGAGGTTGAAAAGCAGGGGTCCCAGTACTGAACCTTGGGGGACCCCACTCTTCACTTCCCTCCACTTTGAGAAGTGACCATTTAGTGCTCCCCTCTGTTTCTTGTCCCTTAGCCAGTTGCTGATCCAGGACAAGACCTGTGCCTTTATTCCATGTCTGGTAAGTTTATTCAAGAGCCTTTGGTGCGGGACCTTGTCAGAAGCCTTCTGAAAGTCCAGATAAACAATGTCAACTGGATCCCCCTTATCCACATGCTTGTTGACACTCTCAAAAATTCCAACAGCTTAGTGAGGCATGATTTGCCCTTGCAAAAGCCATGTTGTCTCTCCTTTAGCAGCGCCTTCTCTTCTATGTGCCTATTAGTTTTATCTTTTAGGATGGTTTCCATCATTTTACCTGGGACACACGTCAAACTGACAGGTCAGTAATCATAATCATATATGCATGGTCTTGGATCCATCAGATCCAAGGACCCTCATCAAAGATATAGCCAGCTTTTTATACTTTTCACAAAACCTCTCACACACGTCTTCAGTCCAGATGGTCTCCCAGGGCATTAGGCGTTTCACACTTTAACTTGATCTCCATGTCTCACGTACATTCTAACATGTTCAGTGGTAAACATGGCTGCTTATTTCAGAACAGACCCTTTTGGGCTCTGCTTATGCATACATTGTATACATTGCTTTGTGAAGGAATGTTAACACATATAAAAATATGCTAATTTACACTAGAGAGTCAGTCCAGCTCTCACAACCATACATTACTACAGGAAATTCCATTGCTTTGAATGCGCGGACTTGTTTGTAAGGTGATATCACTATTTTTAACTATGTTCCCCAAATTTTTCATAGCTTGCTTCCCAAAGATTAGTTGCCCTTTTTATTTCATGCCTGCAATCCCCATCTGCAGTGATTTGGATCCTAAAAATGTAAAGCCTGTCACTGCTTCTACTTCTTCCCCATCTATTTTCCAGAGGGTGATAGGGCGTTGCCATTATTTAATTTAAAATTTAATTTAATTTTCGCGCTTATATACCGCCCACTCAGGTACAACCCGACTCAGGGCGGTTTACATGGCGGACAATAAATACATAATAATAATACAATCACCCAATAATAATAGAGTCTTGGTTTTCTTAATGTTGAGTCTCAAGCCAGCTTTTATATATATTACATATATTCATTTTATATGTATTATATTCCTTATATATACTGTTACTGTACAGTAATACTGTACAGTATATACTGTTACTGTACAGTATATTCCTTTATAAGCAATGCGCCTAAAAAGAGCCTGATTAGGGAACCCAGGTTGCGTTTAGGAATTGCACCTCCCAGAATCCCCCCCCCTCCCGTAACATGACCGATGGGAAGTGTAGTCCACTTCCCATCTAAATGTGGCTCAAGTGGATTAAAACGCTGACTGGAAGGCGGGAGATCAGCAGTTCGATTCCTGAGTACTGCAGGACGGAATGAGCTCCCGTTGTCTCCCAGCCCCTGCACTTCGAAAGCAAGAAATTGCAAGTAGATAAATAGGGACCACTTCGGTGTGGAGATAACAGCGTTCCGTGCGTTCCGGTGTTTAGTCATGCTTGCCACATGTCCACGGAAACGTCTGTCTGCAAAACATAGACATCGCTGCCTCTTCGGCTTTGAAACAGATGAGCACTGAACCCTAGAGTCGGATACGACTGGCTTTCGATCAAGGGAAACCTTTACTACACCAGTCCCGGTCGGTCCACCCCTAAAGAATTCCCGCGCGCAGGCTCAGAGAGCAAGCGAGGCGAAGCTGCAAATTCCTAGAGTGACTCTCTCCCGAACCTTTTGTTCCAAACGGGCCATAGAGTTGCGTGATGGGCAGACCAGATGAGGAAGTCGCTGTCTTCCGTTTCCGGGCTCTCCCACCACGTGCTAGGTGGCTCCCTGTTGTTCCTCCAACCCGCTGCGTCCCCTCCTCCTCCTCCTCCTCGGTGCCAGGAGCGCCTGAAATGGCTCTCGGGCTCCGAAAGGGCGGGAAGAACGAGGCGGCGATCATGCAGGCGATGGTGGTGAGTGGGCAGGAGGAGGAGGAGGAGGAGGGGAGTTATCCTGGGGGAGGAATGGTTAAAAAGCAGAAATAAGATTAAAAGCAGGCTTTAATGGTGTGGGTTTAAGTAAGTGCCCTTTGCGAGAATCTGAAAGCTTTAGCTCACAGCACCATCATCATAACCATCATCATCAGTGTTCTGATCAGGAATGTTATTAATAACGTAATTATTATATTTAAAATGTATTTCTATTTTGAAAGTACTATAAAGAAAACATATACCTGTACCTCTACGTATGTATGTATGTATGTATGTATGTATGTTTGTATGTATGTATGTATGTATGTATGTATGTATGTATGTGTATACACACACACACAATTTAAAAATAATGTTAATGTTATTAATAACATTAGTGATCAGAACATTGATCATGATTATGATGATGTTATATATTAAACAGTAAGGTAATGGTTTCCCTTGCTCGAAAGCCAGTCGTCTCCGACTCTAGGGTTCAGTGCTCATCTCTGTTTCAAAGCCAAAGAGCCAGCGCTGTCTGCTTCTGCAGACGTTGCCGTGGTCATGTGGCAGGTATGACTAGACGCTGGAGTGCAGGGAATGCTATTTACTTTCCTAGCAAAGTGGTCCCTATTTATCTACTTGCAATATCTTGCTCTCAAACTGCAAGGTTGGCAGGACTAGGTCAGGAGGAAGGAATTGCAGAATGAACTCACCAAAAGGTCCCTTCATTTTGGCAGCTTTACGGCTAACCTGGGTGAGATCATTCGTTCCCATGGGGTGCGGTACCATCAGTACGCGGATGACACTCAGTTGTACATCTCGGCCCATGGGGACCCCAGTGATGCCGTCAAAGTCCTTTCCAGATGCCTGGAAGCTGTGGGGGTCTGGATGGGGGCTAACGGGCTACAACTGAATCCCAGCAAGACTGAGTGGCTATGGATAGGGGTTTCTGCATTAACCCGGGAGCTACCATCGTTGGTTCTGGATGGGGCTATTTTGCCCCAGACAGACCCAGTGCGCAACTTGGGGGTCCTCCTGGATTCACGGCTACTGCTAGAGGAACAGGTGGCGGCTGTGACCAGGAGGGCTTTCGCCCAACTTCGGGTGATCCGCCAGTTGCGCCCACTCCTGGACCGGGACTCCTTGCTCATGGTCACTCACGCTCTGGTTACCTCCAGACTAGATTATTGCAATGCGCTCTACATGGGGCTGCCCTTGACGACCATTCGGAGGCTACAGCTGGTCCAAAATGCGGCAGCCCGGGTGGTGATGGGGTGTGGGCGTTATGCCCGTGCTTTGCCACTGCTCCGGGAGCTGCACTGGTTGCCAGTTTGTCTCCGGGTGCAATTCAAGGTGCTGGTTTTGACCTTTAAAGCCCTATATGGTAGTGGGCCGGGTTACCTAAGAGACCGCATCGCCCTGAGGACGTCTGTCCGTCCAACCAGAGCGGACCGGAGGGGCTCTCTAATCGTTCCATCAGCCAGAGGGGCCCGCCTCTCTGGCACAAGGAGGAGAGCCTTCTCCGTGTCTGCACCGGCCCTCTGGAACCTCCTGCCAACAGAGCTACGTCTCCGGACGGAATTGCTGCCTTTCAGAAAAGATCTTAAAACCTGGCTGGCGGGTCAAGTGTGGGGTGCAGGTGGAAGGATAACCGCCATTGGGTGGTTGGTGTAGAAGAACTCTTCCCCATGGTGCCTTTGGATCCTGCAGCCCTTGTTTTTAGGGGGTGGGTAGTTTTAACTGTTTTAACTGTTTTAACTTGTGTTTTTAATTTTTATTGTGAACCGCCCTGAGTTGGCTTTGGCCGAGTGAGCGGTATATAAATGTGATAATTAAATTAAATTAAATTAAATTAACCTAGATATGGAAGAAGAAGAATGTGTGTGTGTGTGTGTGTGTGCCCAGACAATCACAAAATATATATAAAGTATATCTATATATAAAGCACACACATGTGTGTGCGTGTGTGTGCTTTATATGTAGATATACTCTATATATACAGTGATACCTCATACAACGTCCAAACTTGGTTCCACAAGTTTGGACTTTATACGGATTTGGACTTTGTATGAGGCATGCAAAATCCATACAATGTCCAAATCCTTGCTGCGATGCCTCGTACAACGTCGTTTCCATAGAGATACATTGTACTGTAACAGCACAGACTTCAGGGCAAAGTCAAGGAAACAGACAGGAAACTGACAGAACTTTTAGTTCTAAAGGCTAAATACATTACAAAACATGTCAAACAACCCTGATTTGTTCAAGAACCTGAAGAATGCTGCAAAAACCCCAGGAATGCTTCTAAAAATTCTGATGAAAAAATTCAAAAAATCCAAAATCACGCTCAAAACCACTCCAAACACTCTTTGCCTCGTGCAAAACCCACAAGAGCAATGCACGCATGTGTCCTGTCTTTTATACTGCCCAGGCACAATGCGACTTGGGAAAACCCCCAATGCCTCATACAGAGTCGCAGCGACTTTGTATGAGGCAACTTTTTTCAAAGAATTAGGCGATGTTGTATGAATTCGATGTTGTATGAAGTGAACTTTGTATGAGGTATTACTGTACTTTGTGAGTGTCTGGGCGGACATCCAGCTACAGTAATGGAGTAGACTGTACAGCTAGCAACTCAGTGCCAAGTGTTGGGCAAGGGCAGACTCCCTAAAAGGGCTACGGGCGGATGAGCCCCTTGAGGTGGGCCGATGGTCCTCCTCAGTGGAGGAAATACCACTGGGAACCTTCATATTGGGCCCAAGGGCAAAATGAGCAGAGGAGGAACTGCCCCAGGGTTCCTATGTCTAGCCCTAATTCCTTGGGAGTGTAATTTAAAATATTCGGTAAAGTGTGAGCTCTTGTAAATATATCTAGAAAAATAGCTCTAACTGGCACCCCTGTTGTGTAAATTACGTCAGTGTAAGGGAGATGATGTCACTGGGGGCAGATTGCTATTAATTACAGAGGTAAAGGGAAAGGTCCCCATTGCTCGAAAGTCATTTGTATCCGACTCTAGGGTTCAGTGCTCATCTCTGTTTATAGCCGAAGAGCCAGTGCTGTCTGCTTTTGCAAGACATTTCCGTGGTCATGTGGCAGGCATGGCTAGACGCTGGAGTGCAGGGAATGCTATTTACGTTCCCAGCAAACTGGTCTCTATTTATCTACTTGCAATATCTTGCTCTCAAACTGCTAGGTTGGCAGGAGTTGGGGCGGATGGGGTTTCATTCTGTCATGCAGTTCTGTACTCAGGTATCGAACTGCTGACCTGCCGTCTTCCAGTCAGCATCTTAGCCACTTGAGCCACTGCAGTCCATTAATTACAGAAATCTTGCTTTAATCGTGGCGTTTTATACGTCTTGTGGGCAATTGGTTTCATAGCACGTTAGTCGTGAGAGCCTGAGATCAAAGTAGGAACTCTTTCATTACCAGCAGTCACTCCCTATTGGTGACAACGTCACCCTTATCCCTGTGTAGTTGACTTAACAGGATTGTGGACTATGTGTTTTTAATAGTCATAGATAGTTCTGTCTAATATCTAAACATCTTAAAAGGACACAGTTTCTGCATGCTGCCTTTTTTTACCATGCTTGTTTGTCTTTACAGAATTTTAATTCAATGGTCCTTAGCAACAAGTCAATCTGATTAGGAGGGTCAGCCTTAAAAATTAGGTGTTGATTCTCCATTAAAAAAAAGATTTTGGGCAGCGTGATAAGAGGAAAATCCCTTCTTTGCCTAAGATCATGGAGAGCTTTTGACAAAAAGCTCAGCCTTCTTGGTTTCTGAGAAATTTACAGTAAAACCCCAGGTTACAACTTCCTCGGTTTATGTTTGCTCTGGTTTAAAGATAAAGGTTTCCCTTGCTCGAAAGCCAGTCATTTTTGACTCTAGGGTTCAGTGCTCATCTCTGTTTCAAAGCCAAAGAGCCAGTGGTGTCCACTTCTGCAGACGATTCCGTGGTCATGTGGCAGGCATGACTAGACACCGGAGCGCACAGAACGCTGTTACCTTCCCACCAAAGTGTTCCCTATTTATCTCCTTGCAATTTCTAGCTTTCAAACTGCTAGGTTGGCAGGAGCTGGGACAGATGACAGGAGCTCATTTTGTCGTGCAGCACACTAGTCTCAAACTGCTGACCTGCCGACTTTCCCGTTGGCAAGTTCAGCGTTTTAACCACTAAGCCACTGCAATCCCTCACATCACATTTATCCTCATCCAATTCCCACTTAACATTTTTACTGTAAATGTTTCTTTATGATCTAAACTGAAAATTAAAAATAAGTAGAAATGGATTAAAATATTTTGCCTTTAAAAATATTTTGCCTTGAATACCGTAGTTTTTTTTCTGGATTGAAAATAATTGGAACACAATTGTATTCTACCATAAAAAAGTACAGTAGTAGCAAATGCAAAAGCAGATTTAATGTGAAGGATGGGTTATTTTTGCTTCTTGCCTTGGAATGTTCTTCTTGCGCTCTTTAGTGGTCCATGAAGTTTTCTTGGGGAGTCAGCACAGTGAATAGTACTGAACTACATTTTTTAAAATTATGTTCTAGCACAGGGGTGACCAAACTATGGCCCACATTAACATTTTATGTTGCCAGCCACTGCCCTCACCGCTACCGGAAGCGGAAGCATTTATGACAGTCATAAAACGTGTCTGCGTCTGCCGTAAATGCTGCTGTAAATGCACCTGCAGCTGTTTGTAAACACATTTACAAAAGCTGCAGACGCATTTTATGGCAGCAGGAGGAACCACCTGTCCGGGGAGCATGGTTTGGCCTGTGGAATGAAATGTTTGGGAACCCTTGTCCTAGCTTACGTTAAAATAAAATTTATATAAAAATCAAACAAACAAATGCATTCATCCGTCCTGGATTTTATTTATCATATTTCTCTTCTCTTTTTCACACTCCAGGAAAAGAAAGGAAAAGGATGTCGTTCTCTCCCTGCAGGTGTAGCGGTTGGAAAAGCCATGCAGACTCAAAAAGGTGAGCTGATCCTATCCCAGTGGTGAAGAACCTACAGTACGCATCCCAGAAGGGGCACTCAGAGCCCTCTCTGTCTGTGCTGTCGCCCCAACACAGACTTCGCTCTGCCCAGCAACCCAATGGGAACACTTCCTCCCTTCCCCAGCACAAAGTTCGCCCTGCCCTCTGTTTGGGCACTCGGTCTCTAAATGGTTTGCTATCACTGTCCTATCTGTTTCTTTCATATTTCCTGCTAAGGGAGCAAGGTGCATTGTTTGCTTCTTACCAATGAATCAAGCTATGTAAGGGGTTTCCTAGTGTGTTTAGATTTTAAAATGGAATTACTAAAATTCCACCCTGCGCCAACCACCCCACCGCCGAAAGTCGCAAGATATCACTTACTGTGGTGGTGGAGGCGACAGCGGTGACGATTTTCTGCAGTCCCCGCTTGCTTCTGCCGGGACTAGGAGTGTGTGTGTGTGTGTGTGTGTGTGTGTGTGTGTGTGTGTGTGTGTGTGTGTGTGTGTGTGTGTGTGTGTGTGTGTGTGTGTGTGTGTGTGTGTGTGTGTGTGTGTGTGTGTGGAGATATCTGCTCCCTTCCGCTGTTCACATGAGGTTTCTCCGGGGTGCGTGCTTTAGTTGTGAATGTGCCTTGGAGAAGAGCTTAAAAGGTGTGTGTGTGTGTGTGTGTGTGTGTGTGTGTGTGTGTGTGTGTGTGCGTGTGTGAAATGCCTGTCATTACCATCTCTGCCACTAGGGGTGCAAAGTGCAATTCCCCCCCATAGGGATGCATTGAAAACAAATTTCAAGCCTGTTCCCCCCCCATGCATCCCTATGGAGATGCATCGATTTGCGTAAACCCCCTATTTCCATAAGAAGCTACGTAACAGACTTTTTACGTAAATCGGGGTTTTACTGTACATTTATATTTTGCCATCCTTGAAGACTGGAAAGTCAGCAGGTCGGCTTTTAGAGACCCAAGTGCTGCATGATGGAGTGAGCTCCTGTTGTCCTTCCCAGCCCCTGCTAACCTAGCAGTTCGAAAGCAAGAAATTGCAAGGAGATAAAATAGGGGCCACTTTGGTGTTAGGGAAGGCAAACAGCATTCTGGTGTCTAGTCATGCCTGCCGCATGGCCATGGAAACAGGCGCAGACAGCGCTGGTTCTTTGGCTATAAACAGAGATGAGCAGTAAGCCCTAGAGTCAGATACAACTGGCTTTCAAGCAAGGGCGACCATTACAGCGGTTTAATCACTGCACCACCAGGGTTCTTTTGAGCAAAGCAAAAGCAAAACAATCACACTTGTATACCGCCCCATAGTGCTTAGTGCAGTTTACAAGTTAATTAGCATTTTACCCACAACATGCTGGGTACTCATTTTACCAATCTCGGAAGGATGGAAGGCTGAGTCAGCCTTGAGCCATGGCTAGGACTGAACTCTCAACCTTTTGGTTGCAGTACAGCATTTTAACCACTGCAGTGGCTCACTGGTTAAGAAACTCGCCTTGTTAGCTGGAAGGCCGGCAAGTTGGCGGTTCAAGACCTGGGTATTGTATGATTGAGCACCCGTCTCTGTCCCAGCTCTTGGGGATATGAAAAGAGCCTCATCTGGGCGTCCCCTGTGTGGAATTTCTCCAGCAAAAATCCTTTCAACCCAGAATAATTTCTGTCATGAAATTATTATTATACCACTGCACCACCCATGGCTGAGAGTCACCTTGAGCATCTCCCCAAAATAACTTTTCCTAGCGGTAGCCTGGGGTTTCTGTGTACAGTATAACTAACCAGGAAGCATGTGTTTGATCTATCAATAGGTCTCCTGATGGGGCAGCCCCAGAATGTGGGGAGAAGACCTCAAGCCCCCGAAGTAGTGCATTCTGGGAGTATATTGGCATCTCTCTTAAGTTTGGGAAGTCCACGGGTGGTCAAAGAAGAACCTGAAGACGAAAGTGCCCAACTCTGGGAAACTCAGTGGCAGGATTTTCTCAGTACAGTGGAAGTGTCTCCTGCCCCATCGAGAGTGCCCGAACGTCCGCCAGAAAGCACCCCCTGGGATGATGCCGAGGCCTTCCTGGCCGCCTTTGAGCAAGTGGCCGAAGTCTTCCGGTGGCCCCGGGAAGAATGGGTGGCCCGGCTCCTTCCAACGCTCACCGGAGAAGCGGAACTGGTCTTTAGCAGCCTCGAAGCTGGGGACCGAGAGGATTATGGGAAAATCAAGGCAGCCCTCTTGCAGGAGGATGCCGTGAGCCGGGAGAGGAGCCGCCAGCGTTTCCGGAACTTCTGCTACCAGGAGGCTGGCGGTCCCAGAGAGGCATACGGGCGGCTCCGGGAACTCTGTTCTCGGTGGCTGAAGATCGAGAAGCACTCCAAAGAGCAGATCTTGGAAGTGGTGATCCTGGAGCAGTTTGTGGCCATCTTGCCCCCGGTGATCCAGAAATGGGTCAAAGAACATCAAGTAGAGAGCGGCGTTCACGCAGTTTCCCTGGTCGAGGAGTTCCTACGCAGACGGTGGCTTTCAGGAGTTAAAGAAGAACAGGTCAGAGGAAACATCTATCCCTCTTTGAACAGGGGCCACAATCAATCAGTCGATCTTTATTACAGTCCAAGATCAACCTAGTGCAGCCAAATGAACAGAAATTAAAATGAGGGTTGTTAAAATGTATTAAGAGGCAGAAGTTAAAATGAGGGTACAGTACTTAAAATTTATTAAGAGACAAGTTAAAATGAGGATACTTAAAATATATTAAGAGGCAGAAATTATAACTAGGGTTCTTAAAATAGATTAAGAGACAGAGGTTAAAAAGAGGGTTCTTAAAATATATTAAGAGACATAAGTTAACATGGAGGTTCTTAAAATATATTTTAAAAAGGAGTGTTTCTGCTCAAAGTTAAGGAATAAAATTAGTACATATACATAAGATGAATACTACTAATAATTTTGTGTCAGTAATGAGAAACCTGGAGAACATAGTGAAAAATAGACAAATCACATTGCAAACAAAAATTCGTATAGCTTAAAGCAATGGTATTCCCGGTTGTAATGTCTGGTTGTGAGAGCTGGACCATTAGGAAAACTGAGCACAGAAGAATAGATGCCTTTGAAATGTGGTGTTGGAGGGGAGTTTTGTACAGGTTGCCTCTGTATCCAGATTTCGTGGTTTCAGTTTTCTGCAGATTGAAAACTTCAATTTTTAAAAATCCCTGAAATACATAATACTGTACTGTATATACTGTACAGTAATACCTCATACAACGTCCGCTTCATACAACGTCGGATCCATACAACGTCACCCAATTCTGGGGGAAAAGGTGGCTCATACAACGTCGCCGGACGTTGTATGAGGTATTAGGTTTCCACGGGAGTTTGGACTTGCAGCTTGGAGGCCCCACGGAGTTCGACCGGCAGCCGGCCGGAGGAGGCGGGGAAGAAAGAACTCGCCCGAGAGACAAGTTCTTTCTTCCCTGCCTCCTCCGGCCGGCTGCCGGTCGGACTCCGTTGGAGGCGAGGAATGAAAGAACTCGCCCGAGAGACGAGTTCTTTCTTCCCTGCCTCCTCCGACTGCCGGTCGGACTCCGTTGGAAGCGGGGAAAGAAAGAACTCGCCCGAATGACGAGTTCTTTCTTTCCCCGCTTCCTCCAGCCGGCTGCTGGCCGGACTCCGTTGGAGGAGGGGAAGAAAGAACTTGCCCGAGAGACGAGTTCTTTCTTTCCCCGCTTCCTCCAGCCGGCTGCCGGTCGGACTCCGTTGAAGGCGGGGAAGAAAGAACTCGCCCGAGAGACGAGTTCTTTCTTTCCCAACTTCCTCCGGCCGGTTGCCGGTCGGACTCCGTTGGAGGCGGGGAAGAAAGAACTTGCCCGAGAGACGAGCCCCAAGTGCGGCGAGTTCTTTCTTTCCCCGCCTCCAACGTAGTTCGACCGGCAGCCAACCCTGCAGTTTGTGCTGTTACAATGTATCTCTATGGGAACGACGTTATACAAAGCATCGGTGGCCATAATTTGGACGTTGTATGAGGCATCGGGGCTAGGATTTTGCATGCCTCATACAAAGTCGGAATTCATACAACGTCCTAACTTGTGGAACCATGTTTGGACGTTGTATGAGGTATTACTGTACTGTATTTCAGTCCCTGGAAAATAAATGGGGAAGAAGTAGAAGCAGTGACAGAGTTTACATTCTTAGGATCAAAGATCACTGCAGATAGCGACTGCAGCCATGAAATAAAAAGGCGACTGATGCTTGGGAGACAAGCTATGAGAAACCTGGGGAACACAGTGAAAAGTAGAGGCATCACATTGCAAACAAAAATTTGTATTATCAAAGCAATGGTATTCCTGGTCGTAATGTATGGTTGCGAGAGCTGGACCATAAGGAAATCTGAGCGCAAAAGAATAGATGCCTTAGAAATGTGGTGTTGGAGGAGAGTTTGGAGAGTCCCCTGGACAGCTAGGAGAACAAATAGGTCAATCTTAGAAGAAATCAACCCGGACTGCTCATTAGAAGGTCAGATAGTAAAGATGAAGCTGAAGTACTTTGGACATCAAATGAGAAGAGAGGATTCACTTGAGAAAGCCTTGATGCTGGGAAAGGTGGAGGGCAAAAGAAGAAGGGGGAGGCCACGGATGAGATGGCTAGATGATATTGTAGACACAGTGGGCACAGAGCTAGGTGCTTTGAGGAAGATGGTGGAGGACAGAGGTGCCTGGAGGACAATGGTCTATGGGGTCACAAAGAGTTGGAATCAACTGTGCGAATGAACAACAACATATACATGCATATATGTATGGTGCATTACCAGAGGTGGTCACTAGAGGTCCCTGTCTACAGTGTAAAAGTTTAGAAAAAATGAAGGCAGCCATTTTTGATAAAATGACAGAGGCATTTGTAACCACAAATAGATCCAGAATTTGGGGATGTTATTTTCTTAGATTTCTTTCTGGGGGAGTCTAATATTCCGTAGAAATATACAAGGTCTGTTTGGCCTTAATGTTTGCACACTGCGCCTGTCTGTATCATCTTTACTATAAGAAGGGGGTTGGGTGGTGCATGTCCGGCATTAGCGGCCACACCCGGCCCAACCATCCTGTATCGAGCCGCCCACACTTACCTTTAGACCTAACTAACATCGGCGCAAGGGTCCGGAAACAGAGAGTGGGACAAACGCCCCACAAACATGAACAACAAAAAAAACTATGGTTCCCAGCGTCCTCCGTGCCACCCAACCCCTCAGCCAATCATGCTGAAGGGCACGAGCGCGGAGGAGGCGGGGCAGCTGGTGCGCAGGTAAAAAAAACGCAGAGGGGAGCCATCCCCACCGCCTCAGCGACAAAGGCCGGCACCTGCCTCACCGCGGCTTCGGCGGGGTAGCGGGGAGAAGAGGGGGAGACCATCTCCCCGAACTCCTGCCACTTCCCTCAGGGAGACGAAGGCCGAGAACGGCGCTCTGTTCTCTGCCTTCGCCTCCCGGAAGGAAGCAAGCCCTTTCCACGGGGGGCAAAGGCTAAAGACACTGGTTCCTTCATCCCCCACCCACTGAGGGAAGCAAGCAACTTTCCCGGGAAGCAAAGGCAGAGAACGACACTCCGTTCTCTGCCTTCGCCTCCCGGAGGGAAGCGAGCTCTTTCCACATTCGGCCCTTGCCTGTCGGAGAAGGGGCTTGCTTTCTCCGACAGACAAGGGCCGAATGCGGAGCACCACTTCCCCCCTCTCACTCTCTCTCACTCAGACTTACACACACACTGGGCACCCCTGCCTTGCTGGGCAGTTTTAATTTCATTTAATTTAATAGCCATACTTATATGCTGCCCACTCAGAACCCGACTCTGGGCGGCATTAAAACAAGTTCTAAAAACATATAAAAACACTTAAAAACCCCATATCCCACCCACCCATCCAACCCACTATAGAAGAGAGAGTTCTTAATTGTTTACATAAGCCAGCAGGCGGGGACCATGTTCCCATTAGGACCCCACACCTGCCCTGCCAGCCAGGTCTTCAATCCTTTCCTGAAGGGCAGCAATTCTCTTTGAAGTCTTAGATCTGTTGGCAGGAGGTTCCAGAGGGTTGGTGCGGACACAGAGAAGACCCTCCTTCGGGTGCTGGATAGATGTGCTCCCCTAGTTGATGGCACAACTAGGGAGCCCCTCCGGTCCGCTCTGGTTGGACGGGCAGACACTCTCGGGACGATGCAGTCTCTCAGGTATCCTGGCCCACTGCCATATAGGGCTTTAAAGGTCAAAACCAGTACCTTGAATTGCACCCGGAGACAAACTGGTAACCAGTGCAGCTCCCGAAGTAGTGGGGAGGCACGGGCGTAACGTCCACACCCCATCACCACCCGGGCTGCCGCATTCTGGACCAGCTGCAGCCTCCGAATGGTCGTCAAGGGCAACCCCATGTAGAGCACATTACAATTATTATCTGTGTATTGGTGGTTGGTGTGGTTTGGGGGGGTGCGCACCCCCCAAAAAACAAACAAACAAACACCCCAACCACCATCACGCAGATAATAACTGCCCGGCAATGCCAGGCAAAAAATGCTAGTATATCTAAAGAATTAGGCTTCATTTGAAAATCAAAGGGTGGGTGGGTGGGTGGGTGGGTGGGGGGACAGTTAGCTTTTAAGATGTCCCAACATTCGTGATTGGTTTTGCTACAGGAGACTAACACAGCTATTCTCCTGACAAATATATGAGCCATTTGGTAAATATGGTCAAGGAAAGCATGGATCCTTCTGTCGTATCTGAATCCGAATATAGGCGATCCACATGGCGATCAGCCATGAAGACTGTCCTGAAAATGTAATGCCGTGGCCTTTCATCTGCCTTCCACATCACAGCATGACAACCAACCCCACCCCCGGTACCACTGATCCAGTTCTGCGAGTCACTTTCTGGTCTTGAGCTCTTTTGGCACATAAAGTCCTCCTCAGCCCCAGGCCAGGATTGTTGAAGCTGCTGCTTTCCATCAAGATGGATTCAAGTGGGATTTAATCCACTTGGAGACCATCACCCTTTTCTATGGATTTTGGCACCCAAAGCCATTATTCCTAAGAGTTGTCAATTTGGTTAACCGCCGCCTGACACTCCGCATTGAGTCCCCTGGAAGTATGATCTACTTTTATTACCATAGCAGGATAATCTGGCTAGACTGGAAAAACATGGATTGGTACCTTTTTGAGCTCTTAATTACTCTTTCAGGCAGCCCACCCACAAGGGGAAGGATCCATGAATTTTGCAGAAGAGGAACAAGTCCCATTGAATACTGGAGAGGGGCCACGATTACGCAAGGAAACAAAGACGGAGGACCTTACTGATTTCTCTGATGCTTATTTGTCAGGTAAAGATACCTTTTACCTGAGAGGTTTGCAGTGGCTATCATGTAGAAATAATTGAACAGACATGACTTGCTGTGGAATACTCCACTAAACCTAGGTTTGATTTTGGCTATTTAATTTCTACCCTGCCTTTTTTTCCTGTAAAGAGACTCCAAGACAGCCGACAAACGATTTAGAAAACAGATAGTGATACAATTACAAACTATGAAAACCACATTATTATAAAGCAATTCAAAAGTTTTGATTATTAGTAAAGGTCGAAAGCCAGTTGTGTCTGGCACTAGGGTGCGGTGCTCATTTCTATTTGCATTGTCTGCATCTGCAGGTGTTTCTGTGGTCATGTGGTAGGCATAACTAGACACCAGAGCACATGGAATGCTGTTATCTTTCCCGTCAAAGCAGTACCTATTTATCTACCTGCAATTTCTTACTTTCGAATTGCTAGGTTGGTAGGAGCTCATTCCGTCATGCAGCACTCCAGTCTCAAACTGCTGACCTTCTGGTCTTCAAGCTCGGTGTCTTAACCATTAAGCCACTAGTACTAGATACCAGCTACATTATCCAGTGATCTCTCTCTGGTCCAGGGGTAGGACCCGAGTAGTTGGATTCCAAAATTCTGATCTCAACAACTGGTGGACCATGCATACCTTTGATGATGATGATGATGATTGATCATCATCATCATAGAACTACAGAGCTGGAAGGGATCCTATGGATCATGGAGTCCAAGCTTGCTTCCTGTATTGATGCCAGAAGAAGGACCTGACTCTTCATTTGAAGAGGAAAAGTTCGGTTTCACTTACCAGTGATAACTTTCGTTCTTCGAGTATAGAGTTTGTGAATACACACTATTGGGTTATGCGCCTGCGCAGAACGCTGATCGGAGGCTTAAAAAGCTATTGGTCAAAAGTTTTGGCGTTAAGACCGCCCACCGTACCGCCCACCCTGAGGCGCCAGTGCGCCATTTTACCTCAGTTCCATACTTAAGCCAAGCACAGGATAAACCAATTGATCTCATCCGTGCAGCTCAAGAGGGGAGGCAGGGTGGGTAGTGTGTATTCACAAACTATATACTCGAAGAACAAAAGTTATCACTGGTAAGTGAAACCGAACTTTCTCCTTCGTATAGTTTGTGAATCCCCACTATTGGGAGATTAGCAAGCTCACACTCACTTGGTCGGTGGGCAGTCGGATGAGATGATCCCACGATGAGTATGATGGTCAGGTAGAGTGAACTGTCAAGGGCGATGAGCCCGGAGCCCCCTGGTGAGGACGACACGGCCAAGTCTGGCGTCCGCAGTGGCTCTGGTGTCCACCCTGTAATGTTGGACAAATGTAGAAGGTCTGGACCAGGTGGCAGCCTTACAGATGTCCTCAATGTGGCAACCGCTCGATGTGGCAACCGCTCTCGTAGAATGCGCCCTGACATGCGGCGGAGGTGGCAGTGAGGCCGACTCGTAGGCCAGGTAGATGGTAGACGTGATCCACTTGGAGAACCTCTGGGCAGAGATGGGTTCACCCTTGGACTTCCCTCCATAAGCCACAAAGAGACGCTGTGACTTCCTGAACTCCCTTGTCCTTCTGGTGTAAAACGATAAAGCTCGTTTCACATCCAGCGTGTGCCAAGTCCTTTCTTGGGCGTTGGTGGGGTTCTGGAAGAAGGTGGGCAACGAGATAGTCTGTGCCATATGAAACTCGGAGACTACCTTAGGAAGGAAGGTGATATCCGTGTGAAGCACCACGCGGTCATTGAAAAACTGGAGAAACGGTGCATCTGCCCGCAGAGCAACCAGTTCACCAGCTCGTCGAGCAGACGTGATAGCCACCAGAAATGCCGTCTTCCACGTGAGGAGACAAACATCCGCGGTAGCCATAGGCTCGAAAGGAGTCCTGGTGAGCGCGTTGAGAACGACAGACAAGGACCATTGTGCTGTTGGAGCCCTGACCGGCGGGAAGGCGTTCCGCAGACCCTTGAGGAAACGCTTTACCGTATGGTCGCGAAAAGCACCAGAGGCAGGTGAACCAGCCGGAGAGTGAGCTACCACCGCTGCGAGATGGACCCGGATGGAGGTGATACTAAGGCCAGACTCCGCCAAATGGAGGAGGTAGGCCATGATGTCCTGTAGTCCCACCTGTGGGGGGGGCGTCTGCTGGGATGCCAGGAAAGCACAAAAGCGTCTGTATTTGGATGTATAAGACTTCCTTGTGGAAGAGCGCCGTGCTAACTCCAGGATCTTGGACAGTCTGGGGTTATCCTCCACGCGGTGAGGTGGAGGCTGGGTAGGTCCGAATGGTGGAGCTGGCCGTGCTCCATTTGGAGAAGCGTTGGTGATTCCGGCAGCGTGCGATACTGCGATGACATGTGTAACAGTAGCGGAAACCAGGGCTGGCGAGGCCATGCTGGGGCCACGAGAATTGCGTTGGCCCGGTGTTGGGACATCCTGGTGAGGACCTTCTGGACCAGAGGAAACGGAGGAAAGGCGTAGAGGTAGTCCTGATCCCACCGTTTCATGAAGGCATCGCCCTCGGTGTTCAGTCCGATGCCTGCCCTGGAACAGTACCTGTGGCATTTCCTGTTGGACTCCGACGCAAAGAGGTCGATGCTCGGAGTCCCCCAGGCCCCGCAAAGGGACCGAAATACCTTGTCGTCCAGTTCCCATTCGTGGGTCGTCGAGGTGAGACGGCTGAGGTGGTCGGCCAAGACATTCAGCTTGCCCTGAATGTGCACTCCAATCGGAAAGATGTGTCTTTCCAAGCACCACTCCCAGAGTTGCACTGCAAGGTAAAGTAGGGTGGTGGACCGCGTTCCTCCCTGTTTGTTCAGGTATGCCACTGCCGTGGTATTGTCCGAGGCCACTTGAACCACATTGCCGGTGAGTAGGGCCTCGAAGGAACGTAGGGCCTTCCAAACAGCCAACAGCTCCAAATAGTTGATATGGTGCACCATCTCATGAGGCGACCAAACATTGTTGACCGTTAGAGTCCCGCAGGCAGCCCCCCAGCCGAGGTTGCTTGCGTCAGTCAACACCTGCAACGAAGGTTGTGGGGGGTAAAAACTCTTCCCCATGCCCACATTGGGTGGCATCGTCCACCACAGCAACTGGTCCATCAGCTCTGGAGACGGAGTCAGCCGTTTGGACTGGCTCTCCCTGAGCGAGTCGAATTCGTGGAGGAGCCACGACTGCAGGGACCGGAACTTTAACTTGGCGTGAGGAATTACCGCCGTCGTTGAGGCCATGAGGCCTAGAATTCTCTATGCCTTTTTCGCCCTGCCCTGATGGACGGTTTGGTCCGGAAGTCGCTCACCCCTTGTGCAATGTCCAGCAAGCGTTTCTGGGGGGCGAAGGCTCTGGTAACTAGAGAGTCGAGTACCGCTCCAATGTACTTGATGTGCTGAGAGGGAATCAACTTTGATTTGGCGAAGTTGATCCTGAGGCCAAGACTCTCCATGAGGTGAACCGTGAATTGTGTGTCCCGAATGGAGGACGAGCTGGTGGGGGAGACAATCAGCCAGTCGTCGATGTACGGGAAGACCCTGACGGAGGAAGGCAGCCACCGGAGCCATGCACTTGGTGAAAACCCTCGGTGCCGTGGCCAGACCGAACGGTAGACACCGGTACTGGTACACAGAATTGCCGATTCAGAAGCGGAGGAACCGCCTGTGGTCCTCGAGGATGCCAACATGGAAGTAAGCGTCCTTGAGGTCAATGACTGTGAACCAGTCCCCTTTGTTGATGAGGGGGAGGACGGTCTGTAGGGTCACCATCCGGAACTTCCTGGTGTGGATGCACTTGTTCAGGCGGCGCAGGTCCAGAATTGGGCGAAGTCCTCCGTCCTTCTTCTGAACCACGAAGTACCTCGAGTAGAAGCCGTTGTCCCAATCGGACGGTGTTACCCGCTCGATGGCTCCCTTGGACAGAAGAGTTGATATTTCTTCCTCCAAATGGGGGGACGAGGTGGTGAAACGATGTCTTCCTACCCGAGGCACTAGTACGAACTCGATGGCGTAACCAGCGGACAAGATCTTCAAGACCCACCGGTCGTCCGTGATGCCTGACCACACCTGGAGGAAGTTCCGGAGGGGAAGGTATGGGAGGTGGAGCGAGAGAGACTTGGCCATCGCAGTTTCAAACCCGGGACTTGGATTTTGCATCGGAACGCTTGCCCTGTCCGTAAGGTTGGTAGCGAGGCTTGTGTTGGCGCCGCTGTTTGTAGAACCCAGGCCTGGGCTGGTCAGTCGAGCCACCCTGTTGCTGTGGGTTCCCCCGATACCAGTGCGTAAAGGGTTGGAACCGTGGCTTGGCAGGCTGAGCCGGCGTGGTGAGCCCCAAGAACTTAGCCGTCGAATTTGTCTGTCGCAGTTCGTTCAGTACCTTATTGGTGTCCTGTCCGAACAGGCCTTGCCCATCAAACGGGAACTCCTCGATGAGCTTTTTCATGGCATCATCGAGAGAGGTGCCCCTGAGCCAGGCATGACGACGGAGTAAGATGGCAGAAGACATGTCCTTGGCCGCGTAATCGTTAATGTGCCTGGCCGTCCTCATCTGCTGCTCTGCCAGAAAGTCTCCTGCCGCCAGTGCGTCGAATCCTTTCTGTGCATCGGCAGGCAGTTTAGCAGCAAGGACCTTCACTTGCTCCCAGAGGTGGGACTGATAGAGGCCCATGGCAGCCGAGTAATTAGCGGCTCGTAGGAAGAGGGAACTGGTGGCGTAAAACTTACGCCCACCGCATCCAGCTTCTTCCCTTCCGGAGTCGAAGGTACCAGAAAACCGCTGACGGCCGTTTTATGCTGGAAGGCCTTGACCACCAACGAGTTCGGCAAAGGGTGCGCCTGGAGAAACTCAACGTTTTCGTCCAAGACTCTATACATTCCGTCGAGCCTGGACGAAACGGAGTGCGACGACACCGGCTTCTTCCATGTTGCCTTCGCTGACGTCAACATGGATGGAAGCATGGTGGTGTGGACCGGTTGAATCGCCTTTTTGTCCAATTTGGCGGTCATTTGGTCCTCGCCCTCCAGTGGCGGCTGGTCCACCTTGAGATTAAGAGCGGTCCCCAAACGAGTCAGCATTGCCGTGAGGGAGCGTTGATCCTCACCACGCGGTGGGTCAATCGCGCCGATAGCCTGGTCCGGCGTCTTGTCGGCGTCGATGTCCCCCTCGTCCTCCTCCGAAGACGCGCTGGAATCATCGGAGGACGAGGGAGGAATCCTGGTATCCACATCGGGACTGCGCCAGTACGGCCTGGGCGGGTCGACGGGTTGGGAGCTCACCGCATCGACGTCTGGACCTCACCAAGACGATATGGGTGGGCCAGCGGAGCGAACGCCCGACCCTCGAGAGGTCGGCGGAGCCACAGCAGGACCAACATCCCTGGGGCTTGCGGTGGTCGGCACCGGAGCCGCAGAGGCCGCAGGCATGGAGGCCTTGAACTGTTGGGCAAACGATTTTGCCATAGCCTCAAACATCCCTTTAAAGAATTCCACATGGGATGCATCCACCGCCGATGGTTGGGACGAAACGGTGGCCGGCGAAACGGTGGTTGGAATGATCGGAGACGAAACGGTGGCCGGAATGGTGGTTGCCGGTTCGTCTATTGTCAGAGTCCTAGGCCTCGGGGAGACAGAAGCCTGCCTCGTGGGTGGACGGCCCCTCTCACGAGGCGGAGAAGAGAGTACCTGCAGTGGGCGAGCTGGAGCCCCAGCCCTGCGACCTTTTGCAGGAGATCCCGAAGAGGACCGTCCGCCCCACATCGAAGATCCGGGTGAAGGACATCTCGCAACCGAAAAGGGAGGTGAGGGCCCCGGAGAGACAGGAGGGCGAGGCGTAGGCGGGAGAGATCGTCTTTTCTCCGACCCATGTTTCTTCTTCTTCTCCCCATTTTTATCCTTTTTCTTCTTTCTGATGGAGAGAGTGGAAGAAGAAGGAGGAAGCGGTAGAGGCCGAGAGGGCTGAGAGGCACCAGCGGACGTGGAGGCAGCCGCGGTGGGAGCCAAAGCGAGCTCCATAAGGTGCGCTTTCAACCGGTTGCTCCGGTTCTGAACTGCAAGTCATGTAAAGTTCTTACAGTGAGCGCAGGATTGGCTCTGGTGAGATTCTCCCAGGCAAAAAAGACAGAGGCTATGCCCGTCGGAGGCAGGGAACTTCTTGAGGCAAGCAGAACACTGCTTGAAGGCTGCTGCCATCAAAAAATTCTTCTGACGGAAGGTTCGAGAAGGTGAGCACCCCGAAGGGCAGGCCAGCTGCCACCCCCTTGAGGGGGGAAATGGTGACCGGAGCGAGTAGGTAACTGAGTGCACCAGAAGGAAGAAACAGCACCGGGGTGGCAATCCTGCCCAAAGGACAAGATCGCCGAAAAAATTGTTGAAGTTCGTCAAAGACTTTCCCTCAGAAAAGACGAGAAAATTGAGGAAGCTCTCAACGATCGTCCTGCTGCTAAGGCGGAAAGAAGAGAACTGAGGTAAAATGGCGCACTGGCGCCTCAGGGTGGGCGGTACGGTGGGCGGTCTTACCGCCAAAACCTTTGACCAATAGCTTTTTAAGCCTCCGATCAGCGTTCTGCGCAGGCGCATAACCCAATAGTGGGGATTCACAAACTATACGAAGGAGAATGAGGTTGTTCAAGGTTTCTAGATGTGACAAAACTGGTTTTTGATAACCCTGTTCCATTGGCAGGAATTTTCTTTTTTTTTATTATTGGTTTTCAAACAAAATTATAACAAATAATATAACACACATATACACTGCGGAAGGTCAGCAGTTCGATTCCCGAGTACTGCAGGACGGAAATGAGCTCCCGTCTTCATCCCAGCTCCTGCCAACCTACAGTTCGAAAGCAAGAAATTGCAAGTAGATAAATAGGGACCACTTCGGTGGGAAGGTAACAGCGTTCCGTGCACTCCGGTGTCTAGTCATGCCTGCCACATGACCACGGAAACGTCTGCAGAAGCAGACAGCGCTGGCTCTTCGGCGTAGAAACAGAGATGAGCACTGCACCCTAGAGTCGGATACGACTGGCTTTCGAGCAAGGGAAACCTTTACCTTTACCTTATACATATAGGAAAATAGAAAATACATTTTACCAATACATACACAATATATCGTTTTACCTTCTAGCACCAATATCTTTTTAAACTAATGCATTAGTGCGTTATTAACCAATCTTTATAACTGGTGATTTAAACTTTAAATCTCAAGTAATGTGCATGATATACCCTTTATTTCAAAAATTTATTATTTATAATAAAACATTACAGTATGCATATATGTGCACCAGCGCATACATGCACCTGATATACGCACACATACAAACCTACATACATACCCATATAAAATTATATGGGCATGCTCACCCCGTGATATTTACAATATCCAGAGAAATCAGAGGTTCTTAATACTTTCCATCCAGAAGGCAATTTGATCAGGTACAGGTTTGCTTACTTATCCCCCTCTAAGAGAGTGATCCACAAAAGCACGCCAAATATTCCAAAATCTATTTTCTTTAATAATTCCCTTTTTCTTATTTATTTCCCAAGTTAATTTATCATTCAATGCTAAATTCCACATCTCCTTATACCACTCTTCTATCTTTATGTTTATATCATTTTTTCAATTTCTAGCTATACATTGTCTGGCCGTTGTAAGAATTATTTCCAATAATTCTTTTTCATCCTTGTTTAAATTAAAACCTTCTAAATCTGTTAACAAAGTGGAACCCGACCCCAGTTTAATTCTCTTACCCATTATATCTTTAATCTCCTTCTCCACCTTTCTCCAAAATTCTTTAACCACAGTACAACTCCACCACATATGTTCGTATGTTACAATTTCCTTTTTACATCTCCAACACAATTTATCTTTTTTATTATCCATTTGATGCAACCTCACGGGGTCAGGTACCACCTCCACAACATTTTAAAGTTATGCTCCTTAATTCTAACTGATAACGTTCTCATTATCCTCTTTTTCCATTTATGCTTCCATACATCTTTTTCAATCTTTATATTCAATTCCTGTTCCCAACTTGACATTAAGGCCTCATGTGGATCACCCTCAATATTCAGCATTTTATACAATTTACTAACTACACCCTTAATAGCTCCATCTCCTTTTCTTAATTTTGAAATCAACACCTCAAATTCTGTCATTTCTCTATACAATTCCGGTTTTCTCCAATATTTACCATTCCATTTATTTACCATCACAGTCTGAAATCAGTTCAAGTTCATTTCAGCAAACAAATCATTTCTTCTATCATTAACTTTACAGGTATGTATCCAATCTTTAAGGAGGGTTACACCATTTTTTACCAATATCTCTTTTATCCTTTTATTTATTTTTACCGGAAAGTCTGCTATATCTTCCAATTCTATGATTGGTGAGGTATTTGGAGCCAAAACCTTCTTTACTTTTTTCCAAATGTTTACCAATCCCTTCATCATAGTATTTTTAGTTATTAATTTTCCCGAACTAACCCCTAAAAAAAGGATTTTGCCTATGTGTTTATAATCTTTCATTTCAATGTCTTCCCATAGAGCTTTTCCCTCAACCAAAATCTTTTCCACATTCTTGATTTGAAACGCTTGATAGTAAGACAACAAATTCGGCATCCCTAATCCACCTTCTTTCTGAGATAAATACCATATTTTTTTGACAATCTTGATCTCTTTCCACCATTACAAAAATCATTAAATAATTTTTGAAATTCCTTAATTTCCTTCTCTTTCATTTGAATTGCCAGAGCATCAAATAAAAAGTTTAACCTAGGCAAAAGCATCATTTTGGTGATAGCTATTCTTCCAAACCATGACAGTTTTAGTTTTTGAAGATTCTTAATTCTAGTTTTAATTTCTACTTTCAAATTATTGTAATTCAATCTCTTCAAATCTTCAAAATTATATGAAATATTTACCCCTAAATATTTCAGTTTGTCCTTAATTTGAATATTACCCATCCCTTTCATCCTCTTCTGGTCTTCCTTACCTATATTACATAACATCATTTCCGATTTATCCCAGTTTATCCTCAAGCCTGTAATGTCTTCAAATTTTTTTAATTGAGTTTGAATCCTGTCTAAAGCCCTCTCTGGATGCTTAGCAATTATCAGAGTGTCATCGGCATACAAACTTATCTTAGTTCCCATGACTCCTTCTATTCCTTTATCATCTGTGATAGCCTTAGCTAACAACTCCATGGCCATAATAAACAAAATTGGAGATAACGGGCAGCCCTGTCTCGTTCCTGCTTCTAATTTTACCTCGTCTGTAACCTCATCGTTCACTCTAACAGTAGCTATACCTTGTTGATATAATTGATCAATTATTCTTCTAAATTTGTCGCCAAAACCATAACTTTTAATTATTTCCTTTATTGTCACAAACTGCAAAGAATCAAATGCTTTAAATATATCCAAGGATATCAAACCTACTTTTTCCTTTGTTTGCCTCACTATATCCAATAAATCTAATCTTCTTGTCAGATCCGCCATATGTCTTCCTTTCAAGAAACCAACTTGATCTACTTCTATATAATTGCCCATAAATTTATTTAACCTATTTGCCAATATTGCCATAAAAATTTTGGCATCTTGGTTGATCAATGAAATAGGTCTATAAGATTCCACTTTTTCTAAATCTTTTCCAGGTTTTGGTGATGATGTCGGAGGAGATGGGTCTTCTGATAAAAGGTTACCTTTTTTTTTGGTCTTCACAACTTCTTCCTCCTTGCTCTTTCCCCTTGCAACTTTATCCATTGTAATATCAAATAGCAACTTCAACCCAGCAACTTTTCTTACACCCTCTTGTCTCTCAACTTGATGCTACTCCAGAGTTAGAATCCAATTATGTTAGGTCACTCAACAAGCCAGGAATCAAACCATGAAAGAGTTAATATATCCACCACATGCAAGGAAGTGTTTGTTGGTATTATGTCTCCTGTGTGAAGGTCAAACAAGAGGCAAAAGCCAGACCAAGCAAGATAACGTAACTGTAATCCAGTAACAAAGAAGGGGTACTCCAACAGCCAAACTTTCAATACTGAGGCCAAATGATTCCAAACCAATACAACCCAAAAATGCAAAAGGGATCTTGCTGATATAAGCCAAATTTATATTCCACCTGGTAATCCAGTAGCTTGATTGAAAACTTTCTCCAAGAATTGGCAATGGTTTATTGTAATCCACCTTATAACAATGTTCCAATAAGCAAATCCCCCAGTGCTATTCAGGGACTAATATCCAAACTCTTGCAAGGAAGAAGGAAGACGACGGAGAAGGAGGGGCAAAACAGGGACTCAGGCAAAAGTCAAAAAAAGGAATACTTAAATTGTATTTAACAAAAGGGAAAAAAAAGAGATCCAGCACATATCTATTTAGTCCTCTGGCACGAGCGTCTGCCACATCTTCTGCATTGGCTGCGGCTTCGCGGGATGTCCCTCCTCCCTTCTTCTCCAAAGCCTCCAAAATCTCCAATCACCCCTTTAATCTCCGTCCCTTCAGCAACACACACACTCAAAAATCTTCACCTTCTTGTCCCCCTGCCTTCCTTTCTCTCCCTTCCGTCCGTAAAACTCCTAAAGCTTCTACCGTTGTTTCCCCTCTTTAAGTTTCGCTTTCTGCCACCATCGCCGCCATTATCCCTCCTTTCCCACCGTCTTACTTTCTTTCACGTCCTCGATCCTTCAATCACTTGCCTTCCTTTGTTCCGTTTTCCAATCCACCCCCGTCCGCAACACAGCCGGCAATCTTAGTTTCAGCCTTTATATTTTCAGTAAATTTACAGCTTCTTACTCCAATCTCCTCGATCCCGTTCGCCGCGGAACCGCTGGGAGAGTCGCGGCTTTCGCCGCTTGCCTCCCCAGCCAAATCCGCTCTCGAACTTCGATCTTCAATTCAGCTTTTTTACTTGCCGGATCTTTACACTTTCCTCATGTAGAATCTTTTGAAATTATTTGTATTCAGATTTAATTTCTCATTTAATTCCTCATTGAAAAGCACGGGCCCACAAAAAAGTGTGTTAACTCGTCGTCATCTTAGCCACACCCCCGGCAGGAATTTTCTGAGATGGGAAGTTGTGAAGCTTATGGATCACCATAAACTTCACAGTTTCCGTATTTCTTACCCCTGTCTTATCTTTTTAAGACAAGGTTTCCCAACTGGAGGCCCACGGGTTGGATCCGACCCATGGTGTGATTTCATGTGACTCCCACCCCACCCTTCCAAGGGCATTTGAGAAACAAAATGGCCACCCATTTGAAGCTTTTGGGATAAAATGGCCACCACTACACACACCCCATCACGCGGACAGGGCAAAATGGGTGTCCGGCACTCAAAGATGACTGAGAGAGCGTGACCCGGGCCCCCCGGCTTGAAAAGGTTGGGATCCCCTGCTTTAAGAACAAGGTGGCAGCCATTTTGTAGCCAACTCATGGATGGTGACACCTTAGAAAGTTTTGTGTTTATTGCAAGGGGCTGTTGGCCTAGGATAGTGATGGCAAACCTTGGCACTCCAGGTGTTCTTGGACTTCAATTCCCAGAAGCCCAAGTCAGCACTCCTGCTGATCAGGGCTTCTGGGAACTGAAGTTCAAGAACAGCTGGAGAGCCAAGGTTCGCCATCACTGGCCTAGGATTTTGAGAAACGTAGGCCTAGTGCAGTGTTTCCCAAACTTGGGTTTTTGGACTTCAATTCCCAGAAGTCTAAGCCAATTCCCCAACGCACTAATCATCCAATGTACAGGCTTAGGCTTCTGGGGATTGAAATCCCCCTGTGGGGCCTGGGCTTCTCAAAGTCAGGAGGAAGGAAGGAAAGCTGCGTCAGGGAAGACTTGGCTTTCCTTCCTTCTTCCTCTTTGCTTTGAGCAGCACTGAGAAGCAGTGACCCAAAGGTGGGCTATCACTATGGGGTGAGTGAGTGAGCCCAACCCCACCGCTTGCAGGCAATGTTCCTCGCTTGCTGCCTTGGAGACGCAGGCCATGGTGGCAGGAGACATGCAGACGAAGACGCCTGCCTGGGCTGCATGGAGGGCCCTCCAAGTGCTGGCTAGTTGGGGGGCCCGTGCCCCTCCCACGGTGCTCGCCTTACCTGTGGGGCATCCTCCGTGCAGCCCAGCCCAAGTTTCCCCGCATCTGCCTCCCCCACAGAGAGAGAGAGGAGACTCACTGGAAGGTGCAGTTCAGGTGGGTGACAAGGAAGAGCTGAAGCTGCTGCCGGCCTCCGCATGTGATGTCCTGCGCCGGGAGGAGGAGGAAGCGTGCGCCCACCTGCTGCTGCCGCGGCTTGCCTAGAGCGCCGTGGTTTGGCTGGAGGGAACTCACCATGCCTGACGCACTTCCTCCTATGTACTTCCTGCGCGCCTCCTGGGTGTGGCACGGAGGGGCATTGCTGAAGGCACGCAGGAAGTACGTAGGTGGAAGCGCGCCAGGAATTGGTGAGTTCCCCCCAGCCCAGCCACACCGCTCTGGGCAAGCGGCCGTGGCAGCAGGTGGGCGCATGCTTCCTCCTCCTCCCGGCCGCACCCGGAGTGTGGGGGGAGAAGGAGGAGGGCGTGGTGTGGGATGGAGGTGGCCATGGCCAGCCGTTCTCCTACCGGTTCTATAGAACCGCCTGTAGTGCAATGCTGGACACCACGCAAGCTGCGATCTGTGTTAAGAAAGTTTCCTAGCACGATTCTGTGTTATTATGCTCAACCGAAGCTCAATTAGAAACTGGGCAAAGGGTTGCTTCTTGGAGGGGGAAATTCAAAAAAGGAGAGGCAACACCTCAGACTGGTGTTTAAAAACAGAAATTTGTTAATTGAGATGGGCTATAAACATTTGATTGTTCTTGATGTAGAGTGCTATAGGCCAGTGATGGTGAACCTTGGCACTACTCCAGGTGTTCTTGGACTTTACCTCCCAGAAGCCCTGATCAGCAGGTGTGTTGACTTGGGCGTCTGGGAATTGAAGTGCAAGAACACCTGGAGTGCCAAGGTTAACCATCGCTGTTATAGGATAGGTTGTGTGTGTGTGAGAGTTCCCCTCTCCAATTTCCTTACCAGCAAGTAAAGTTTTTAAAAAATGAATGTGGCCAAGCAGTGCAGGTGCAGAGGTAGAGAAAACATTTGACGCAAAAAATAAATCAGATACAGTAAAAAAAAAGTTACAAAAAATCGGTTCCCTGGCCTATTTTGTAACTCGAATTTTTTCATAACTCGAGGCATTCATTAAAAATAAATTTAAAAAACACAGAGAGACTTCCTACTTTCTGGCTGCTGCTGCTTCCTTTTCTTACACTTCTGGCGGTGTGGGGAGTGGCTGGGAGTGATTTTTAGTGCAGAAAATGGCACCGGTGCCATTTTGAGCACTAAAAAACTGCATTTAATTTAATTTAATTTAATTTTTTTGATTTGTTCGCCGCCCACTCAGACAATAGCCCAACTCAGGACAGCTTACATAAACAAAAAACAACAACACCCATACAATAAAAACAGTAAAAATCCCCAACCTCCTCCCTTAAAACTCCCACCCACCCCATACAGGAGAGAGAGGATGAAACTCATGGCAAGAGCCAGCGCGCAGGAACCACATTGCCCTCAAGGCCCCATGCCTGCCCCGCCAGACAGGTCTTAAGTTATTTTCTGCAGGGCAGCAATTCCGTCTGCAACCGTAGTTCTGTTGGCAATTTTTGAGTTTTGAAATTTTGTTCGTATGCCGGGGTATTTCATAATTCGTTTTTCCCCGTAAGTTGGGACCCCGGTTTACGGGGAAAAACTTTCGTAAGTCAAAAAGATTGTATCTTCGGGTGTTCGTAAGTCGGGGTTTTACTGTATCTTCTTTGGCAAACAAATTTATTTCCTTTTCATCAAATACTATAAGCCAAACCGGCTCTGGTAACTGACGATTTTCAAAGTGTCTTCCTCAGGACTATGGTACAGTATTCTCTTATATCAGTGATGGTTAACCTACGCGTGCCAGAGGTAGCACTTGGAGCCCTCTCTGTTGGCACCCATGTAGTTACTCCATCACAGAGTCTGCCCCTCTTCCCAGCAGTCCAGTGGGAGCACTTCCTCCCTCTGCCCAGCAGCCCAATGGGACCGCTTCTTTCCTCCCCTGTTACTGTGTTGGCACTTTGTGATAAATAAGTGGGTTCTGGGTTGCAGTTTGGGCACTCCGTCTCTAAAAGGTTGACCATCACTGTCTTATATCTATTAAGGGATTCTCAATTCTGTGGCTAGTGGCCTGGGTGCGGCCCACGGCACCATTTCATGTGGTCCCCCACTGCCTCCACCACACCAGGAAATGCCATGTGGTAGAGGAAGGGCAAAATGGCCATCCGGCCCCCGAAGCTGTCTGAGGGAACATGACCTGGCCACCTGTATTAAACAATAAAATTATACAAAATTACTCAAATTGTATTTTGGGTCTCACAATTTTTTTTTATTAGGCTCATAATACAATTTCAGTAATCTTAACCTATAAAATCAAGGGTTAACTGTTGGAACTTCGTATAGGCTCTTTAGCCAGGCCCCACTAACCCGTACTCACCATTTGTGCACACGGCCGAACTGGGTACGCAGGTAAACGCAGGATTCAGAATTGCGCCAAGGGGGCAAGAGCCCCACAAATGCTAAAATAAGGAAACAACTTCATTTCCCAACGTTCTTTGTGCCGCGCCGCGCAACAGCCAATCAGGCGGAGAGCCACAACACAAAGAACGTTGAGAAACGCCCCGCGGCCAATCAACATTGAGTCGCAGGGGGGGGAAACGTACCACAAGCACAAAACACAAACCCATTACTACAATCCCCAGAGTCCTCCGCGCCATGAGCGCGGAGAACGCTGAGGAATCCTGCGCGCGAAAAATAAAAATTAAAAACAACTCCGGCGCAGCACCTCAAAGCCATGAAAAGACCTGCCGGCCTTCTTGCAGGGAGCAACGGGGAAGAGAGGGTCTCCCTCTCCTCCACGCTACCCCGCCGAAGACTTGCCGGGGCCGCCGAAACCAAACCGCCGAAAAAAATCCAAAGCCCTACCGCCGCCTGCATCGTTATGGGGATTTCAACGTTCTGGCCAGCAAGGCCGGCACGTGAACACCCCCCCCCCCCCAAAAAAAAACACACACGGCGTGGGGATTTTCGCAGTCCGGCCACCCAAGGCCGAGCTGTGAACCCCCCTCCCCCCACCAAAACAAAACAACCAACAAACACAACGTGGGGATTCTCACGGGCTGGCGGCATGGATATTCCAACGTGCCTGGCCCGCGAAAATACCCCAACCCCAACCACGCATGAACCGGCCATGGTATTTCCACGGGCCAGCCATCGACACTGGCCCGCAAAGATACCCCCAACCCACCACCACATGGTATTTCAATGGGCCAGCCAGCCACCGAGGCCGGCCCACGGAAATACCCACACCAAAAACACAAACAAGAACATTCAACAAAAATCAAAAACAATAATAAACATAAAAATGAAAAACAAAAACATCCCAAAACAACCAAAAATAAACAAGGACAAACACACAACCCCCCGCCCCCCACAAAACCCAAAACAAACCCCCCTAACCAAAAAACAACAACACACCTTACCAGGACACGTCCGCCCTCATCCACGACCGGAACTGAAATGACAAAAGAACAGGAAGAATACACAGCCCAGTACACAGTCAAAATTAAAAAATTACGCCACAGCACCACCCAGTGGCCACAGGAGAAATAACACTCAATAAATTCAAATTAATCTCCCAAGATCTTTTTTAAAAAGGAAAGGAGGTTTAAAAACATTCAACAATATCCAAACAAAAAAATAATTCAAAAATAAATAAGTACACACTAAAAGAAAAACCAAACATCTAAACACAGTCAAAAAAATTGAATTTAAAAAAACATACACTTACACATTTTAAAAAATTCTTATCCAAGGTACACCTATTAACAAAAAATCACATAGTAACACATTATTTTTTAAAATACAATAATTGAAAATAATTATATCAACCTTTCCTCTTTTTAAAATCCAAAAAAAAATGATAGTTTAAAACACTACCGGCGTATAAAAAAATTTTATTTAAAAAAAATAACATACCTCATTTAAATAAACATACAACAAAAACCATCCAACACCACTTAAAACAGCCCGGCAACACCGGGCAACCTCTGCTAGTTCTGTATAATTTTATTGTTTAATAGATATAAGAGAATACAGTAATACCTCATACAACGTCCAAACTTGGTTCCACAAGTTAGGGCGTTGTATGAATTCCGACTTTGTATGAGGCATGCAAAATCCTAGCCGCGATGCCTCATACAACGTCCAAATTTTTGCCACCAATGCTTTGTATAACGTCATTGCCATAGAGATACATTGTAACAGCACAAACTCCAGGGCAAACTCCGTGGGGCCTCCCGGCGTCGGTGGGGTCCGTTGGAGGCGGGGAGCCGCTTTTGGGGCCGCGGAGAGGCGAGCCCCAGGTGCGGTGAGTTCTTTCTTCCCCACCTCTTCCGGCCGGCTGCCGGTTGAACTCCGTTGGAGGCGGGGAAAGAAATAATTCGCCGCACTTTGGGCTCGTCTCCCGGGCGAGTTCTTTCTTCCCCACCTCCAACGGAGCTCGCCAGGCAGCTGGCCGGAGAAGGCGGGGAAGAAAGGACCCATCTCCCGGGCGAGTTCTTTCTTCCCCAGTCCCCACGTTGGGAAACACAGGCCTAGTATCTTTTTAAACGTCTGCTGATTAGAAAGTCCTGCTAGGAATGGGGGATTGTTCTGCTTGTCCAGACAGCACGATTCTGTGTTATTATGCTCAATTGGAAACTGGGCAAAGGGTTGATTCTTGGAGGAGAAAATTCAAAAAAGGAGAGGCGACACCTCAGACTGGTGTTTAAAAACAGAAAATTGTTGATTGAGATGGGTTATAAATATTTGATTGTTCTTGATGCAGAGTGCTATAGGCTAGTGATGGTGAACCTTGGCACTCCAGGTGTTCTTGGACTTCAGCTCCCAGAAGCCCTGATCAGCAGGTGTGTTGACCTGGGTGTCTGGGAATTGTAGTGCAAATACACCTGGAGTGCCAAGGTTAGCCATCACTGTTATAGGATAGGTTGTGTGTGAGAGAGAGTCTCCCCCCCCAATTTCCTGTCAGTTTAGTTGCCAGGAAGTAAAGTTTTAAAAAATGAATGTGGCCAAGCGATGCAGGTGCAGAGGTAGAGAAAACATTTGAGGCAAAAAATGAATCAAATACAGTAAAACCCCGAGTTACGGAAAAAAATCAGTTCCCTGGCCTATTTCGTAACTCACATTTTTTCATAACTCAAGGCATGCATTAAAAAATAAATAGAAAAAACACAGAGAGACTTCCTACTTTCTGGCTGCTGCTGCTTCCTTTTCTTATACTTCCGGCGGTGTGGGGAGTGGCTGGGAGTGATTTTTAGTGCAGAAAATGGCGCCACCGCCATTTTGGGCACTAAAAAACTGAATTTTCGAGTTACGAATTTTTTTCTGTATACCACGGTATTTCGTAACTCATTTTTTCCCCCTGTAAGTTGGGACCCAGTTTACGGGGTGGGTTGGTCGTAAGTCAAAAATTTTTATCTCGAGGCGTTCGTAAATCAGGGTTTTACTGTATCTTCTTTGGCAAACAATTTTTTTTCCTTTTCTTCAAATACTATAAGCCAAACCGACTCCGGTAACTGCCGATTTTCAAAGTGTCTTCCTCAGGACTATGGTACAGTATTCTCTTATATCAGTGATGGTGAACCTATGACACGTGTGCCAGAGGTAGCACTTGGAGCCCTCTCTGTTGGCACCCATGCAGTTACTCCATCACAGAGTCTGCCCCTCTTCCCAGCAGCCCAATGGGACCGCTTCTTTCCTCCCCTGTTATTGTGTTGGCACTTTGTGATAAATAAGTGGATTCTGGGTTGCAGTTTGGACACCCCGTCTCTAAAAGGTTGACCATCACTGTCTTATATCTATTAAGGGATTCTCAACCTGTGGCCCATGGCCTGGGTGTGGCCCACGGCACCATTTCATGTGGCCCCCCACTGCCTCCACCACACCAGGAAATGCCATGTGGTAGAGGAAGGGCAAAATGGCCATCCGGCCCCTGAAGCTGTCTGAGTGAACATGACCCAGCCCCCGGGTTAAAAAGGTTGAGAACTCCTGTGTTAAACAATAACATTATACAGAATTACTGAAATTGTATTTTGGGTCTCACAAAAAATTATTTTATTAGGCTCATAATACAATTTCAGTAATCTTTACCTATAAGGAGAGACGTTAACAGTTGTAATCCGGCAAAGGCTACCGCACCCGTCCCTACTATCACCTACCGAGCTGCCTGCACTTGCCTTTACCCGGCCCGACCATTGCCACAAGGGTCCGGCAGTCACCAGTGGGGCAACCGCCCCACGAATGCAAACAAAACAACTTCAAGTCTCAACGTCCTCCACGCCGCCTCTCAGCCAATCAGGCTGACAGGCGAGAGCAAGGAGAAGGTTGGGAAAGCCGGCGTGCCCAATACAAAACGAGCTGCAGAAAAACAGCCGCCGCACGAACGCGAACAAAAGAAACAAAACTTCAAGTCCCAGCGGCCTCCGAGCCGTGACCACTTCAGCCAATCAGGCTGAAAGGCGCGAGCGCGCAGAACACTGAAAAAGCCGGCGCGCAATAAAATAAAATAATATAACGCCTCACGTAACGGGAACGCAAGGCCGCTGCAGGCGGACACAGCTCCTCACGGCCTCACTAACCCAAACCCACAAAAAACCACAGCGAGACAACCGCCGGCCTTCTTTCCCGGAGCAACGGGGAGAAGAGGGACTCCCTCTCCTCCCTGCTACCCCGCCAAAGACACGGCGAGACCACTGCCGGCTTCAAGGTAAGTTGAACCTGGGTGGTGAAAAAATTCGTTAGGGGAAGCACTCTCCCTGGCGAATGACTGGATAATACAATTTCAGTAATTCATTGCTTAATAGATATAAGAGAATAATGTAATATAGTCTGAGGATGGCACTTTGAAAATCAGCACTTACCGGAACTGGTTTGGCTTATAGCAGGAGTTCTCAACCTTTTAAAGCCGGGGGCTGGATCATGCTCCCTCAGACAGCTTCGAGGGCCAGATGGCCATTTTGTCCTTCATCCACCAAATGGCACTTCCTGGTATGGTGGAGGCTGTTGGGGGCCACATGAAATGGCAATGTGGGCTGCATCTGGCCCACAAGCTGCAGGTTGAGAATCCCTGGCTTATAATATTTGAAGAAAAGGATATAAATTTATTGGCCAAAGAAGATATTTGATTCATTTTTTGCCTCAAACGGTTTTTCTCTACCTCAGCAAGTAAAGTTAAATCTGTTTGCACAGCCCATGCATTCTCTCAGCTGGAAAAGTGCTTCTCGTTTCAGCAGACGATGGCGAAGAAGGGGATGACAATGACAGCCTTACTCAGGGAAGTTCTCATCAAACGGCGCCACCAGAGATCTTTCTGGAAAGCGACAGCGACCCTTCGTCGTCCTGTGACCAGCAGAAGGGGAACCTCAGGGAAAGCATGGAAGCCTGTGAGGATGGCAGGAAAAATCTTTGTTCTGAGTGCGGAAAGAATTTCCCTCATAAATGGAGCCTTCAGCAGCATCAAAGAAAGCACCACATGTCCCACTTGCCTGTGAAACCCCCCAAAGGTTTGACCAGTGGAGGCGGGAGCCACTACAAGACAGACCTTGAAAGTTATCAGAAAATACTCACTGGAGAATATCCCTGTGTGTGTTTACACTGCGGGGAAAAGTTCACCTCAAGGACCTCACTGGTGGCTCATCAGAAAACCCATGTAGGGAAGAATTTGCCCTTTTCTCTTCCAGAAGTGACGGTATATATATGCAATGAGTGTGGCGAGACCTTCAATGGCCTAGAGGACCACAATGTGCATCTGAGAACCCACAGAGGAGTGAGACTTGTTGGGTGTCAGAAGAAAACTGAGCGGCCGTCGAACCAGGGAAAGCCTCTGATCGTCTGTGCTCAAGAAGAACCCTACCGATGTACGGACTGTGGGGAAAGCTTTGTGAGGCTGTCAACGTATAGGATACATCGAATCACCCATAGCAAAAGCAAGCCAGGGTCCCTTTCGTTGAAAATCCCTCCCTGGAGCAAATACTGTCCTGTATGTCAGAAAGCCTTCTCGGACTATTGGAAACTTAAGAGGCACTGTGCCACCCACAAGAAACCCCAGGAAGTTGACATGTGTGCGGACATTTTGAATCGGATCCCGGTACAAAGACGACGTGGCATGCGGCAGAAAAGCTTCACGTGTTCGGAATGTGGGAAAACCTTCAGGTGGCACGCGCAACTCATGAAGCACAAACTCATCCATTCCAGAGAGAAGCAATATAAATGCACACCCTGCGGACAAAGATTCATGTCAAGTCTGTCTCTTGGCCAACACAGGAAGGTGGTCCACAAGGGAGGGAAACCCTCCCCCAAATTCCCCACCACACCGGGGAAATCCTCGACGTGTCCCACGTGCGGGAAGAGTTTCAAGAGCTATCTCGCCCGTGTGGTCCATGAGCGCATCCACAAGGGCAGGAAACTGCACGCCTGCTCTCGCTGCGGGAAGGTGTTCGTGTTGAGAAAGTCCCTGCTGTCTCATGAAAAGAAGGTCCACCAGGTGAAGACCGGGGGCTGCCCTTTGGCCCAGGCACCCAAAACAAGGAGAAGGTACAAATGCCTCCCCACTGAAAGCAAAACCTATGGCTATGGGAAGGGTTTATCGAACCGTTCCTCTCTTGAAAGACCCAGAAAGGACCCCCCAAAAAAGATACCAGACCCGCTGCTGAAAAAGACTTCCTCCAGTGGGCAGAAAAACCTCTACATCTGCTCCAAATGTGGGAAATGTTTTAACTGGCCGTCACAGTTTAAAATGCACCAGAACACCCACATGAAAAAGAAGCGCTTCCAGTGTGCAGACTGTGGGAAGCATTTTCAGTGGGAGATATCTTTAGACCGGCATAGGAAAAAGTTTCACTGTGGTGGGAGAAAGGTCCCTCTTCCACAAACGGGATCCAGCGGGCAGGAAGAAACACATTTCTGCCATGACTGTGGGAAATTCTTCAAAAAGAGATTTTACCTCATCCGGCACCGGCGCCTCATGCACCATGAGCAAAACGTAATTGGACCAAAGCCGAGAGTGTACAGATGTTTGGAGTGCGGGATAAGTTTTGGCAGTTCGCTAGATCTGGCCAGGCACAAGGATGTCCATGGCAGGGAGAAACTGTACAAATGTACAGACCGTGGGAAGGATTTCACCCAGCGTTCAGCTCTCGCCATGTATAAAGAGGGGGTTCATAAGGGGAAGAAATTGGTCCCGGTTTTGCAACGACTCCCTGATCTCCAAGGTAAGCCCTTTAAATGTTCTGAACAACCGGGTCTCGTAATGCTTCAAGCCACCCAAACGAGCAGTAATTGCCTAGCCTGTCCTGAGTGCGGGAAAGTCTTGTCTTGTCGATCAAGCCTTCAGAGACACCGGGTACTCCACACCGGAGTGAAGTCGTACAAATGTGATCAGTGCTGGAGAACTTTCTTTTACAATGAAAACCTCGTGAGACATAAGAGGGTTCATAACCGTATTCAGAAGTTCACCATGGAAGTATACAAAAACAAGCTCCAAGTTAAGATGAACAGTGGCTCTCAAGCAACGGCTGGCAGCTCTCCACCCCACATGAAATCAAAGGACATTTCTCATTTGTGGGAAGAGGCAGGTGATGAGTGTACTGCTCAAGTTGAGAAATTACCGCTGACTGGCGGCTCCCCGGCGCCGACTGTGGGCTATGGGAAGGGTTTCTCGAAACGTTCCTCTTTTGAAAGACCCAGAAAGGACACCCCCCAAAAGATACCAAACTCGCTGCTGAAAAAGACTTCCTCCAGTGGGCAGAAAAACCTCTACATCTGTTCCGAGTGTGGGAAATGTTTTAACTGGCCGTCACAGTTAAAACTGCACCAGAACACCCACATGAAAAAGAAACTATTCCAGTGTGCAGACTGTGTGAAGTGTTTTCGGTGGGCGTTTTCTTTAGACCGGCATAGGAAAAAGTTTCACTTTGGTGGGAGAAAGGTCCCTGTTCCACAAACTGGACCCTGCGGGCAGAAAGAAACTCATTTCTGCAATGACTGTGGGAAATTCTTCAAAAAGAAATTGTACCTCATCCGGCACCAGTGCCACCTGCACCATGAGCAGAACATAATTGGCGGCTCTCCGGCGCCGGCTAGCAGCTCCCCGGCGCCAATTGGCGACTCTCTGCCACACGAGAAATTAGAATACACTTCTCATTTGCAGGAAGAGGCAGGCGACGAGTGCACTGTTCAAGTTGGGGAGTTACTACAGACTGGCAGCTCCCCAGCGCTGACTGGTGGCTCTCTGGTGCTGATTGGTTGCTCTCTGCCCCATGAGAAATCAGAGGATACTTCTCAGTTGCAGGAAGAGTTAGGTGACGCATGTACTGTTCATGTTGGGGAGTTATCACAGACTGGCAGCTCCCCAGTGCTGACTGGCAGCTCTCTGCTCCATGAAAAATCAGAAGACACTTCTCATTTGCGGGAAGAGGCAGGCGACGAGTGCACTGTTCAAGTTGGGGAGTTACCACCGACTGATGGCTCCCCGGCGCCAACTGGCAGCTCCTCACCCCATGAAAAAAAAGAAGATATTTCTCATTTGCAGGAAGAGGCAGGCGACGAGTGTACTGTTCAAGTTGGGGAGTTAACACCGACTGGTGGTTCTCCAGCGCCGACTGACGACTGTCCACCCCATGGGAAATCAGAAAACACTTCTCATTTGTGGGAAGAGGCAGGCAACGAGCGTACTGTTCAAGTTGGGGATTTATCCTTGACTGGTGGCTCTCCATCGCACGAGAAATCCGAGGACGCTTCTCATTTGCGGGAAGAGGCAGGCGATGAGTGTACTGTTCAAGCTGGGGAGTTATCACCAACTGATGGCTCTCCAACACCTACTGGTTTCTCCCCGGCGCTGACTAGCGGCTCTCCGCTCCACGAGAAATCAGAGGACGCTTCTCATTTGTGGGAAGGGGCAGGCGACAAGTGCACTGTTCAAGCTGGGGAGTTACCACTGACTGATGGCTCTCTGGCACTGACTGGTTTCTCCCCGGTGCTGACTATCGGCTCTCCACCCCATGAGAAATCAGAAGACGCTTCTCATTTATGGGAAGAGGCAGGCGATGAGTGTACTGTTCAAGCTGGGGAGTTACCACCAACTAATGGCTCTCCGGTGCTGACTGGTTTCTACCCGGCGCTGACTAGCGGCTCTCCGCCCCACGAGAAATCAGAAGACGCTTCTCATTTGTGGGAATGGGCAGGTGATGAGTGTACTGTTCAAGCTGGGGAGTTACCATCGACTAATGGCTCTCCAGTGCTGACTGGTTTCTCCCTGGCGCTGACTAGCGGCTCTCCGCCCCACGAGAAATTAGAAGACGCTTCTCATTTGTGGGAATGGGCAGGCGATAGGTGTACTGTTCAAGCTGGGGAGTTACCACCGACTAATGGCTCTCCAGTGCTGACTGGTTTCTCCCCGGCGCTGACTAGCGGCTCTCCGCCCCACGAGAAATCAGAAGACGCTTCTCATTTGTGGGAATGGGCAGGCGATGAGTGTACTGTTCAAGCTGGGGAGTTGCCACCGACTAATGGCTCTCCAGTGCCGACTGGTTTCTCCCTCGCGCTGACTAGCGGCTCTCCACCCCATGAGAAATCAGAAGACGCTTCTCATTTGTGGGAAGAGACAGGCGACAAGTGTACTGTTCAAGCTTGGGGGTTACCGGATCACACGGATGCAAATTAGGAAATCCTGCAGCAGCGCACATTTAACTTTGGGAGTGTCAGTTTGATTTCTGAGCATGAAGACATTTTTTTAAATATTTTTCCAGACTGTTTTTAGATATATACAGTGGTACCTCAGATTACGAATGCCTCGGGTAACGAAATTTTCAGGTTACAAATGAAAATTCATTGTAAATAATGCCTCGGGTTAAGATACACCCCCCACCCCGGGAATAGCTTATAATTGGTTTTCAATGCATTCCTATGGGAAACCGCATTTCGGGTTATGAATTTTGGTTTTCAATACAATTCTGTGGGAAATTCGGGTTACGAATTTTTCATGATACGAAAAGTCACAGAGAACACATTAAATTCATAACCCGAGGTACCACTGTAGTTGTACTGTATTTCCGTCAGTTGAGCAAGGAGAAATGGGGACAGCTTTTTATTCATAGAGGAACAGAAGCAAAAATTAAAAAGTTGGGTGTGAGGGTCGCCAGAGTACCTCAAGACTGGACAGCCTACAAATAAAATGAGTGTTAATTAAAAAATAAATAGCACTAACAGCTACATTTATATACTGTCCTCTGGTTCTTAGACCACTCTGCTCAATTCAAAGGGTAATTAATTCAGAAGGTGATTTAGCATTTTGTCCCCCAATGCTGGGTATTCATTTCAACAACCTTGGAAAGATGGAAGACCGACTCTACCTTGAGCCCTGTCAGCATCGAATTCAGATCATGAGCAGCATTTTGACTACAGTACTGCAACTTAACCACTGCTCTGTGGGGGTTCTTTGTGATATTATTAAATAAATTAATCCAGAACATACCACCATAAAGTGATGTAGAGTGTTAAATGGTGGGAATGATTCATCTCGTTTTGTGTATCAATATATTGTGTTTTATTTCCTGCCAAAATAAAATTATGTTGCAGCCTCAGTGTATATATATGGGGGGGGGGGGAACTAAACAAAAAGATAATCAGATGGAAGCAACATATTGAATGTTGTTTGATGCTATACCAGTGGTGGTGAACCTATGGCATGCGTGCCATAGGTGGCACTTGGAGCCCTCTCTGTGGGCATCCATGCAGTCACTCCAGCACAGAGTTTGCCTTGCTCCTCTGCCCAGCAGCCCAATTTATATTAGTCATATAAATATGACTAATAAATAAATAAATAAATAAAAATAGGAGTGCTTCCTCCCTCCCCCCAGCACAGAGTTTGCCCCACCCCTCTACCCAGTTTCCCAATGGGAATGTTTACTTCCTCCCCTGTTGCTGTGTTGGCACTTTGCGATATAGAAGCGGGCTTTGGATTGCAGTTTTGGGCACTCTGTCTCTAAAAGGTTTGTCATCACTGTGTGGGTTAGGGAGGTCACTGTGGCGTTATGCACTTTAGCTGGTTGGCAGATGTTATCTGGAGCACCAGGTTGTCTAGTAAAGGTAAAAGTCTCCCTTGTTCGAAAGCCAGCCGTGTCCAAGTCTAGGATTCTGTGTTCATCTCCATTTACAGCCAAAGAGCCAGCGCTGTCTGCATCTGTAGACGTTTCCGTGGACATGTGGAAGGCACAACTAGACCTGTTGATGGAACGCTCTTACCTTCCCCAGTGAAGCAGTACCTATTTATCTACTTGCAGTTTCTTGCTTTTGAACAGCTAGGTTGCCAGGAGCCGGGACGAACGGCGGATGCTCATTCCATTGCACAGCACTCAGGTCTCGTAACTGTTGGGCTGCCAACCTTCCATTCATCAAGCTCAACATCTTAACTACTAGGTCACCATGTCCCTTACAGTGTTAACTTTGTAAATGCCAAGGATTGGGGGCTTGCCTTCTTTGGAGGCTTTTAAATGGGTTGATTTAGTGGTGGGTTTTCTTTTTCAGCAATTGGCTGTACATCAGGAGTTCTCAACATTTTAAAGCTGGGGGCCGGGGTCACAATCCCTCAGACAACCTTTTTGCCCTTCCTCCGCCACATGGCACTTCCTGGTGTGGTGGGGGGCCACATGAAATGATGCCATGGGTGCAGGCTGCAAGTTGAGAATCCCTGCTGTACACTATGAACCCTGCACCCCTCCCTGTCTTTTATTTATTCCTATCAGAGGCATCACCAGTATATAAGAACATACGACGCTAAAATTAACATATCTAAAACAAAAAGGAATTAAATGACATCCGCCCAATATTGGGCCACATCAACGGCATTTCCTCTTGCCAATGTAAGGTCCTCATTGCATGTTGAAGGATATCATGTGCGTTTTATCATATTGGTGATAGTTTGTTCTCTGCATTCACACAGGCTACCGTCTACAGCAGGGATTCTCACCCTGCGGCCCATGGGCCAGATGTGGCCCATGCCACCATTTCATGTGGCTCGCCGCTGCTGCCACCACACCAGAAAGTGCCATGTGTAGGAGGAAGGGAAAAATAACCGTCCAACCCCAAAAGCTGCCTGAGAGAGTGTGACTTGGCCCCCAGCTTTAAAAGGTTGAGAACTCCTGATCTACCAGGAAACCCATTTTCTCAGAGTAGACTTTGATCTTCTTACCCTGGTAATGGCATGCAGTCTGTTTAAAGCTTTTCACATAGGCCATTGTTGTTCTGGGCTGGACAGTAGAGCAGGGATTCTCAACCTGAGGCCCTTAAGCCTGATTTGGCTCATGGTGCCATTTCATGTGGCCCACCACCACACCCATAAGTGCCATGTGGTGGAGGAAGGGCAAAATGGCCACCTGGTCCCTGAAGATGTCTGAGGAGGGTACGTGATCTGGCCCTGGGCTTTAAAAAGTTGAGAACTGCGGAGAATCATGCGGTTTCCTTGCTTGCCTTCCAAACTCCCAGTCCTATGATTCAAAAATTCATACACAAAAAAGCTTTTGACCCACACAGGTCTTCATCCGGCTGGACACTATAAATCAGAGGTTCCAAAGTCTAGGACCTGTGCGCCATTTCATGTGGGGAGCCCATGCCTCAAAGGGCATTCGAGACAAAATGGCTGCCCCCATCGTGAAGGCTGGGCAAAATGGCCATCCAGCCTTTGACACTGACAGAGAGAGCGTGACCCAGCCCCCGGCTTGCAAAAGTTGGGAACTCCTGTTATAAACGGAAGAAAGATTTTTAAAAAAAAAGCTAAAGGAACTGCCATTTTTGGTGATGTTGGTGGGTTATTGGATCTGGGATTCACCCTGCCATTTTAGGAATCAGTCTTTTCCCCAACTCTTTTTTTTCCCTCACTTAAATTTGCCTGTGACCTCTCTTTTTTTCCAGCAAATTGTTTTCAAATGTGGTTTGTTGTTGTAATGCGAAACCCTGCTGTGCTGGAATAAAGACACATCGAGGCCGTGATGTAGTGGTCCAGCCCCAAAATGAGGTGGGCAGAAAGCTTTTGTTACCCTGCCTGTGGGCATAAGACCCTGAGGTGCTCACCGCCCCTGATTACAGAGTGGCGCTGCTTGCTAAGCATTTCTACGTAGGCAAGGGTCTCTAATTGTTTACACTAAACTAAAGAAACAGGAACATATGCTTCCCTGAGCACTATCGGCATACCTTAACTCAGGGAAACATCTGTGGCTATTGTTATGCTAAACCAGGATGTTGCCTGTCAATCGGGAGGCAGTTCAGGAATGTATGCCCAATCTTTATCTCCTCCAGCAAAGCCCGTGCTTCCAGATAGGAAGTCTTACCCTGAATTATGGCGCGGCTGTGGCCGGCGAACGAACTTCTAGGGAGAAGTATATTAATAAAATTCCCCGCTACGTGGACAGTCTACAGTTTGTTATTATTTTTAAATAGAGGACTGAATCTGGTGAGTCAGTGTATTGGTTAATTTTGCTTAGGGGCTGTTCTTTAGCTGGGACTCGTTCCTGCATTCAAGGCTGTTCTTTTTAACAATAGATCCCGTCTGTCCGTCCCCTCAGAATATTTTTAATTACAGTGGAACCTTGGTTAATGTAATCAATGCATTCTCTGGGATGTTTCTTACAGCCAAAATTGCTTTAACCAAATTTCTCATAGGAATGTATTGAAAACCAGTTAATTCATTCCGAAAAAATTCTGTAAACCAAGCCACTATTTTCTATGGATTTCCTTTTGTTATGCGATTTTTATGTTAACCGAGCCGTTTGTTAACCATCATTCTGTACCCGGGTGTTGAAGTGCTGACTTCCCAGCCTTCCAGCTAAAAAGGCAAACTTCTTAACCACTGAGCCACGACAGCCCCTACAACGTTGCAAGGTAGGTTCGTCAGAGAGAAGCTACTGTCTCAAGCAAAGACAACTGTGGATAGTGGGGTGGGGTGGGAGGTGGGCTTTCCCTGATCACCTCAAATTGTGATCCCCGATGTCCAACTCAGCCTTCACATCCTGCTACCATTTGAATAAGTAACCACCAGACCCTGTGGCACCATGGTAAGCTTGCAAGATATTGCAAGCAGATAAATAGGTACCGCTTCAGCAGGAAGGGAACAACATTCTGTGTGGTCTGCCACATGACCACTGAAATAACTGCAGATGCAGAAAGTTGACTAACACCCCCTAGAGTCGGATACAATTGGCTTTCAAGCAAGGGCAACATTTACCTTTACCTACCCTACAGTTGTTCTGGACTACAAATCCCACAATCTGTGACTAAGTGGCGTAGCAGTTAAATTGATGCACTGCAGGCAAAATGTGCTGAGTTCAAACCTGATGGGGAATCTTAAGGTTAGCTCAGCCTTCCATCCTTCCGAGGTTAGTAAAACAAGTACTGTACACAGCATGTTGAGGGCAAATATGCTAATTACCTTGTGAACCGCCCAGAGAGTGCACTAAGCATTATGAGGCAGTATATAGTAATTGCTAATTACTATGAAATTTAGAACAGTCTGATGACATCAACAGCAGCTCATTAGATATATATATATACACACACAGTATATATTTAACACCGTATATACCACACTTTATTCCCAGAAAGGAATCAGGTACTATAACACCTACATGAAGCCTCTGGGTGAGATCATCCGTTCCCATGGGGTGCGGTACCATCAGTACGCAAATGACTCAGTTGTACATCTCGGCCCGTGGTGATCCCAGTGGTGCTGTCAAAGTCCTGCCTGGAAGCCGTGGGGTCTAGATGGGGGACAACGGGCTTCAGCTGAATCCTAGCAAGACCGAGTGGCTATGGGTGGGGGGTCCTGGGTTATCTAGGGAGCTACCACCTTTGGTCTTGGGTGGGGCAGTTTTGCCCCAGACAGACCTGGTGCGCAACTTGGGTGTCCTCCTGGACTCACGACTGTTGCTTGAAGAGTAGGTGGCGGCCGTAGCCAGGAGGGCTTTTGCACAACTCCAAGTAATTCGCCAGTTGCGCCCGCTCCTGGACCGGGACTTCTTACTCATGGTCACTCACGCTCTGGTTACCTCCAGACTAGATTACTGTAATGCGCTCTACGTGGGGCTGCCCTTGATGACTCTGGAGCTCCGCGCTCCTCCCCCCGGCCCGGCCTGTCGGCGGGGAGTGAGAACAGCTGGGGGTGGACTGCGCCCTCAAAAGCGCTGCCGCCGCCCCCACCCCAGCACCGGACGCCGGACTCTGGAGCTCCGCGCTCCTCCCCCCGGCCCGGCCGGTCGGCGGGGAGTGAGAACAGCTGGGGGTGGACTGCGCCCTCAAAAGCGCTGCCGTCGCCCCCACCCCAGCACCGGACGCCGGACTCTGGAGCTCCGCGCTCCTCCCCCCGGCCCGGCCGGTCGGCGGGGAGTGAGAGCAGCTGGGGGTGGACTGCGCCCTCAAAAGCGCTGCCGCCGCCCCCACCCCAGCACCGGACGCCGGACTCTGGAGCTCCGCGCTCCTCCCCCCGGCCCGGCCGGTCGGCGGGGAGTGAGAGCAGCTGGGGGTGGACTGCGCCCTCAAAAGCGCTGCCGCCGCCCCCACCCCAGCACCGGACGCCGGACTTTGGAGCTCCGTGCTCCTCCCCCCGGCCCGGCCGGTCGGCGGGGAGTGAGAACAGCTGGGGGTGGACTGCGCCCTCAAAAGCGCTGCCGCCGCCCCCACCCCAGCACCGGACTCTGGAGCTCCGCGCTCCTCCCCCCGGCCCGGCCGGTCGGCGGGGAGTGAGAGCAGCTGGGGGTGGACTGCGCCCTCAAAAGCGCTGCCGCCGCCCCCACCCCAGCACCGGACGCCGGACTCTGGAGCTCCGCGCTCCTCCCCCCGGCCCGGCCGGTCGGCGGGGAGTCAGAACAGCTGGGGGTGGACTGCGCCCTCAAAACCGCTGCCGCCGCCCCCACTCCAACACTGGATGCTGGAGTTTTGCATTCCTCCCCCCGGGTCGGCGGGGAGTAAGGACAGCTGAGGGAGCAATCACCGCCGCCCCAAGGACCATTGCCACAGCTGTGGGCCGTCACATCATGCTGAAGCCCATCGCCGCTCCGGCCAGCTGGACTTGCCATCATCGTCGCTCATGGTCTTGGCCTCGGTGGAGGTAAGGAGGCCGGTCGACTAGGAGCTCCAGGACTGGTGCACGTTTTTGTCCCATTCCCCTCTGGAAGGACCAGAAGGACTGTGCGGGGTACATTTTTGATATTGTTACTCTGTGATGATTTGTATTTGATGTTTGGAATTTTTTATATTGTGTACTTTTTGATGTAATTAATTGACTATTTTATAATTGTGATTTTGTACTTCGGGAGCTGCGCTGGCTACCAGTCTGGCTCCAGGTGCAATTCAAGGTGCTGGTTTTGACCTTTAAAGCCCTATATGGCAGTGGGGCAGGATACACAAGAGACCGCATCACCCCAAGAGTGTCTGCCCATCCAATCAGAGTGGACTGGGGGGGGGGCCTCCCTAGTTGTGCCATCAGCTAGAGTGGCCCGCCTCTCTGGCACATGAAGAAGGGCCTTCTCCGTGTCCGCACGCACCAGCCCTCTGGAACCTCCTGCCTATAGAGTTAAGGTTACAGAAAGAGTTGCTGCCCTTCAAGAAATGTTTGAAAACCTGGCTGGTGGGGCAGGTGTGGGGCCTTAATGGGAATATGGCCCCTGCCTGTTGGCTCATTTCATGCTAATTTAGAGTGTCCCTCTCTCTGTATCTGTATCTCTTAATTCCTTTTATGTTTTTATGAATTGGGTGGGTAACGTGGTTTTTAAAAAAAATGTTTTATATGTTTTTTTATATGTTGTAAGCTGCCCTGAGTCGGGTTCGCCTGAGTGTGTGGCATAGAAATTTAAAAATTAATTAAATTAAATTATTAAAAAATATTTTTCTTTCCTTTCTACTTTCAACCCTTACTCTTTTACATAATGTTGAGAGATCACGGACCTCTAGGAGCCAATTTAAAGAGCTTAAACCAGCCTGCCAACTAACCACCCGGAAAGCCTTGTTCTCAATTCTGAACACAATCACAGAGACAAAAATATTGAAAGGTTTAAGCTTGAATTATTATTATTATTATTAAAAAGAAATGGGAGATGAGACTTTTCATTTTCGGGTATACAGATAAAGCCACAAAAAGGTCATTAATTACAAGGCCCACAAAGGGAGTTTTAAAGGCCGGGAGACAACAGACTAGGGGGGCAGAACATGGGGAAAGATAATTGTGTCTTTAAACTGGAGAGGGGGCAGCGGGCCGAGGAATAAAAAGGCAAAAGAACTTGAAAATACAGTATATAAATATCATCTACATTGGTTTTAAATGCATGCAGAACTATTTCTGCTCCCCCACCCCCCAAAAAAAAGGAAAAATCTTGCTCAGATTGTATTTGTTGGGATTATTTTAGACCGGGAGTTCCCAACCTATGGTCTGGGGGTCAGACCTGGCCCATGGTGCTGTTCCATCTGGCTCACCGCTACATCTGGAAGTGGAAACATTTATGACAGCCAAAGATGCGCCTGCTTCCAGGGGCGTGATCTGGCCTGCTCAGCTGTCCAGAGGGTGTGGTCAGGCCCACAGAATAAAAAGGTTGGGAACCCCTGTTTTAGATCAGTTTCTCAGGTGGAAAAACAGCTGCAAAAGCCACTTTCCATACCTCCCCCACCTCTGTGCGTGTGTGTGTGTGAGAGAGAGAGAGAAAGACAATGAGAGACAGACAGAACGAAGACAGGAGCTCAAATCAAACATCTCCCTAGTCCGGTGTTGTTGATCAAATTAGATGCAGGAAGGAGCTCACTGGACAAGGAATGTTAGAGAAGGAGTTCTCAACCTTTTTAAGCCAGGGGCCGGTTTATGCTCCCTCAGACAGCTTCGGGGGCTGGATGACCATTTTGCCCTTCCTCCACCACATTGCACTTCCTGGTGTGGTGGAGGTTGTGGTGGTGGGGGCACATGAAATGGTGCCGCAGGCCACAAGTTGAGAGTTCCTGCGTTAGAGGATATAGCTAAGGAAGTCAACCTCCCCTATGTCACTTGGAGGACCCTGAATAGGCTGAGGGTCAGAGTCCCTAAATGTAAGACCAACATGCTCAAGTGGCTGGCGGACAACAACATGCTGTGTGAATGTGGAGAGATACAGAGTCCAATTTATCTACTGGTCTGTCGATTACTGACGGAGACATGCACTGATCAGGACTTAGGTTTGGCCAAGGACAAAGCCAAGAAGGTGTTGCCATTTTGTCAATTCTAAGTTTGATCTGGACAAGAAGAAAAAAAGATGATGATGATCCCCGGATCTGTGTGCAGTCAAGACTTGTGTTTTTAGAAACGAGAGAATGCCGTGTCTTCCATCTCTTGGATCATGGAAAAAACAAAGCAATATCAGAAACAAGTCTACTTCTGTTTCATTGACTACACCAGGCCTTTGACTGTGTGGACCACAACAAAATGTGGCAAGTAATTAAAAAGATGGGAATACCAGAGCACCTCATATGCCTCCTGAGAAATCTATACATGCGTCAAGAAGCAACAGTTAGGACAGAACACGGAATGACAGAGTGGTTTGGAATAGGAAAAGGAGTAAGACAAGGCTGCATTTTATCACCCTGCTTATTCAATCTATACACAGAGCACATAATGCTCAATGCAGGAATGGAGGAATTATAATATGGGATCAAAATTGCTGGGAGAAACACCAACAATTTGAGATATGCAGACGACACCACCCTAATGGCAGAAAGTGAGGAAGACCTAAAGAACCTCTTGATTGGATTGAAGGAGGAGAGTGCAAAAGCTGGCTTGAGACTCAATATCAAGAAAACCAAGATAATGGCAACAGGCCCTATCAGTCCCTGGAAAATAGATGGGGAAGAAGTAGAAGCAGTGACAGATTTTACTTTCCTAGGATCAAAGATCTCTGCAGATGGGGATTGCAGCCATGAAATAAAAAGGCAACTGATTCTTGGGAGACAAGCTATAAAAAACCTGGGAAACATAGTGAAGCAGAGACATCTCACTGCAAACAAAAATTTGCATAGTCAAAGCAATGGTATTCTATGGCTGTGAGAGCTGGACCATTAGGAAAGGTGAGCACAGAAGAATAGACGCCTTTGAAATGTGGTGTTGTAGGAGAGTTTTGAGAGTCCCCTGGACAGCGAGGAGAACAAATAGGTCGATTCTAAAAGAAATCAACCCTGACTGCTCATTAGAAAGTCAAATAGTAAAGATGAAGCTAAAGTACTTTGGACATCAAATGAGAAGGGAGGATTCACTTGAGAAAGCTTGGTGCTGGGAAAGGTGGAGGGCAAAAGAAGAAGGGGGAGGCCAAAGATGAGATGGCTGGATGGTATTGTAGATGCAATGGGCACAGAGCTGGGCGGGTTGAGGATGGTGGAGGACAGGGGTGCCTGGAGGACAATGGTCCATAGGGTTGCAAAGGGTCGGAATCGACTGTGCAACTGAACATCAACAACAACAACAACGGACTAAGCTGTTGCCAGAGCTAATTTCTTACCTGCACAGGGAATATAGCAGCCTGGGCCGTCCCTGTTGCCTGCTTTCTGGCAGCCTATTATTCGGAAGTACACTATCTTAGACGGTGGAGGTTCTGGCTTTTACCTATCAAGAACAGATAACCTCAACTGGCTGTGAAAACAAGATTTCGTATCACTGGGGCAACTGTGTAGATTTGGAGCAAATTGTTACTTTCGGGGACCAGCAGTCCATGAAAACCTGTAATTTGCAGCCAATTATTCAGGCGGACTGCAGTGGCTCCGTAGTTAAGATGCTGAACTTAATGACTGGAAGGTTGGCAAGTTAGCAGTTCAAGACCCGAGTCCTGTACGACGGAAATGAGCTCCCATCTCTGTCCCAGCTCCTGCCCAACTAGCAGTTCGGAAGCAAGAAATTGCAATTAGATAAATAGGTACCACTTCAGTGGGAAGTTAAACAGTGTTCCGTGCACTCCGGTGTCAAGGCATGCCTGCCGCATGTCCACGGAAACCTCTGCAGACGCATACAGTGCTGGCTCTTTGGCTGTAAATAGATGAGCAATGAACCCTAGAGTCAGATACGACTGGCTTTTGAACCGAAGGTATGCCATCTTAGACTGTGGAGGTTCTACCTTTTACCTCTCAAGCACGGATAACTTCAACCAGTTGCTAAAACAAGATATGGTTTGATTTTTCTATCACTGTGTAACTCTCCAGCAAAGTATAACTAGCAGTCCTCGAAACCTGTAACTTTGCTGTCCCCCCAAAAATGTAACTTGGCCAAACTCAGGTGGATGTAATTAGTGCTTTCCTGGATCAGACCAAAGGCCTTTCTCATGAGCCCTGGCGAAACTGCTGTACTGCAGCCAAACACGTTGTGAGTTCGATCCTGATGGGACCCCAGGTTGACACAGCCTTCCATCCTTCTTCCTAAGTCGGGCAAACGAGTACCCTGCATGTTAGAGGGGCAAAAAATGTAATTACCGTGTGAACCGCCCAGAGTGCCTTAAGTGCTATAGGATGGGATAGATAAGTGTAATAGCTATTTCGTATCTAGCCACCTGCTTCTCCATAAGATATTTATTTATTACATTTTTATATCCTCCCATTTGGGATATTTCACACTCTGGGATAGGCTGAGGATCAGCAAAACGAATACCCAAAATATTGGAGGTAAAAATGCTAATTATTCTGTGAACTACCCAGAGAGTGCACTAAGTACTACAGAGAGGGATAGATAAGTATAATGGCTGTTTCTTATCTAGCAGGGTTCCCAAACTAAGGCCTGTGGGCCAGATCCAGCCTGCGGAGCCATTTCGTGTGCCCCCCCCCCACCCCTTCAAGGGCATTTGAGAAACAAAATGGCCAACCCTTTGACCCTGTTGGGACAAAATGGCCACCCCCATTGTTCAGGCAGAGAGAAATGGCCGTCCAGCCCTCAAAGCTGACTGAGAGTGTGACCCGGCCCCCGGCTTGAAAAGGTTGCGAACCCCTGTTATATAACAACCTGCTTCCTCATAATATATATTTACTTACTACACTTTTGTTCTGCCCATCTTGGATATTTTCCCCATCAGGCCTCGTCAGATGAGATCAGGAAGCCCATGAGTTTGGGGGCAGGGGCAGCCTTCAATCACAATTGTTGAACTCCCCTACACAAAATGGCCACCCCCATCATGCAGGCAGGGCAAAATGGCCCTCTGGCTCTCGAACTGACTGAGAGAGCGTGACCCGGCCACCGGCTTGAAAAGGTGGGGACCCCCAATTGCTGACACACACACACACACCCACAAGCGGCTGTGGTCCAGAAGCTGGGTGCAGCTCAGACATCAGATGGACCCCCTTCCCTGAAAGTCACCCATGGGTTATCATCCCACCCTTCAAAACATCGCTCACTGCCCCATGTGGGTCTTTTTGTGTGCCACCAAGTACAGGCCCCGGGTAAAGCTCTTGCCGCAGTCCAGACACTTGTAGGGCTTCTCCCCCCGGTGGGTGCGTTCATGAGCGGTGAGGTTAGAGCTGCGACGGAAGGCTTTGCCACAGTCGCCGCAGCTGTAAGGCTTCTCCCCCGTGTGGGTCCGCTCATGGACGATGAAGTCCGAGCTCCACCGGAAGCTCTTGCCGCAGTCAGGACAGGTGTAGGGCTTCTCCCCCGTATGGGTCCTCATGTGGGTGGTCAGGTTGGAGTTGCGGTTGAAGCTCTTGCCACAGTCGGCGCACTGGAAGGGCTTCTCCCCCGTGTGGATCTTCTTGTGGCGGACGAAATGGGAACGGTGGTCGAAGCTCTTCCGGCACTCCTGGCACTTGTACAGCCGCTCTTCCGTCAGGACCCGCCGGCGCAGGACCACCCCCCTCTTCTGCCGGGCCGCCTCTGGCATCCGCTCTGGGAAAAGGATCCCTCTGGCATAGGTTTTGTAGTCCAGGTGGCAAGGCGTCGGCTCCGGGACTCGCTTAGCCAGGCCCGGGGGCAGTTCGGCCCGGGCTTGGTGGGCTGGGGCTTCGCTCACTGGGCGGCGCTGAGAGAATTGCTCATGAGGTTTGGGGGGTGGCGTCCTGAAAGCCACTCGCTCGGCGTACCCTGGCTGGACCGAAACCTGCCTCGCCTGGTCATTTGACAACCTGCCTCCCCCTGGAATAAAAGAGTAAGGCAAAAATAATCACTGAATAATGGAGTTGGAAGGGGATCTTCTAGGCCCGTGATGGCAAACCTCGGCACACCAGGTCTTCTTGGACTTCAATTCCCAGAAGGCCAAGTCAGCACTCCTGTTGATCAAGGCTTCTGGGAATTGAAGTTCAAGACATGTGGACATGTGGCTGGCAAGTTCGTGGACATGTGGCTGGCATGACTAGACACTGGAGCACATGGAATGCTGCTTATCCTTCCCACCAAAGTGAGACCCATTTACGTAAAGGTAAAGGTTTCCCTTGTCGAAAGCCAGTAGTATCCAACTCTAGGGTTCAGTGCTCATTTCTGTTTCAAAGCTGAAGAGCCAGCACTGTCTGCTTCTGCAGATATTTCCGTGGTCATGTGGCAGGCATGACTAGACACCGGAGTGCACGGAACGCTGTTTACCTTCCCACCAAAGTGGTACCTATTTATCTACTGGCAATTTCTTGCTTTCGAACTGCTAGGTTGGCAGGAGCTGGGACAAAGACGGGAGCTCATTCCGTCCTGCAATACTCGGGAATCGAACTACTGACCTCCTGCCATGTGGCAGGCATGCCTAGACACCGGAGCGCATGGAATGCTGTTTACCTTCCCACGAAAGTGGTCCCTATTTATCTCCTTGCAATTTCTTGCTTCCAAACTGCTAGGTCGGCAGGAGCTGGAACAGTTTTGCCGGGCGCGGGGCTATGAATAGCCGCCGCCACCGAGCCCCGAGAGCCACGCTTCATCTTCGGCTCCCTTCCCTGGCCCGCCCGGTCAGGGAAGGTGGGAGCCCAGCTGGAACAGTTTGCCGGGCGCGGGGCTATGAATAGCCGCCGCCACCGAGCCCCGAGAGCCACGCTTCATCTTCGGCTCCCTTCCCTGGCCCGCCCGGTCAGGGAAGGTGGGAGCCCAGCTGGAACAGTTTGCCGGGCGCGGGGCTATGAATAGCCGCTGCCACCGAGCCCCGAGAGCCATGCTTCATCTTCGGCTCCCTTCCCTGGCCCGCCCAGCTGGAACAGTTTTTCCCAGTAGTGGGGACTTTAGGGCTTCGGTGAGAATGTTTCGAAGCCAGGGGTTTTTCATGGACGGGAGGGAACTGAGGGTTTGGGCTGTTGTTCTGGGGATTCAGTACTGTATTTAATGATATTTTGTATAATTTATATTTGTATTTGCTTTTGCACTTTGCATTGGTGTAACTGTTTAATGAACTGTATTGAATATATTGTAATGTATTGTGATATATTGTATTTTTTTTTGTGGGATTGTTATGCTGTATTACTGTATTGTATTCCTATCTTGTAAACCGCACTGAGTCGGTCCTTGGGCTGAGAATTGCGGTATATAAATTTAAAAAAATAATAAAAATAAAAATAAATAATAACAGACGACGGGAGCTCATCCCGTCACGCAGCACTCTGGCCTCGAACTGCTGACCGTGCGGTCATCAAGTTCAGGATCTCAACTTCGAAGCCACTTGCGGCCTTAAACCACAAGACTATATACCTCTATATTTTATCCAGTGTTTCAACCAAAACAAACAAAAGAAGCTCCAGCCAAAACAAATAGACAAAGGAGGAGGGGAAATCCCCATCCAACTAATGTAAGGGGTTATCTATGCTGATAGCAAGGGTCAGTAAAAAAGGTGTTATTTCAAGGGTTCCCAACCTATGGCCTCTGGCCCACAGCATCATTTCATGTGGATCTCCACCCCTCCAAGGTCATTCGAGAAACAAAATGGCCACCCTTTCAAATCTATTGGGACAAATGGCCACCCCCATCATGCAGGCAGGGCAAAATGGCCATCCGGCCCTCGAAGCTGACTGAGAGAACGTGACTCAGCCATCGGCTTAAAAGGGTTGGGAACCCCTGTGTTATGCGAAGCACCAAGGCGTTCACTGATGTTTTAGATCAGGAGCAACCCTCCTTTACCTGGCTTCCGAGAAGTGCTCAGGCAGACCTGCTGAACCCTCGGAAAAGTCATGGTTACTTCTTCGAAGGAATCCAGAGTCTGGAAGAGAAAACAAGGCATTTATTTAAATCAGTTCAATTATATCGTATCACAAAACAAGAGGCAAAGACTGGATTGCAACATCAGAAAATCTTCCTTTGCTATTTCTTATTTGAAAAACACTTCCATATATGTATGTAATGCTTAAGGCAGTATCTTAGCATTGAAGACGCTGAACATGAGCACTGGAAGGTCGGCAGGTCAGCAGTTCAAGACCCGAGTGTTATGCGTCTCTGTCCCAGCTCCTGCCAACCTAGTAGTCCAAAAGCAAGAAACTGCAAGTAGCTAAAGAGGTGCTGTTTCAGCAAGAAAGGTAACAGTGTTCAGTGCGCTCTGCTGTCTAGTCATACTTGCCACGTGACCAAGGAAACATCTGCAGATGCAGACAGTGCTGGCTCTTTGGCTAAAAGCGGAGATGAGCACCGAAGCCTAGAGTCGGATACGACTGGCTTTTGAGCAAGGGTGACCTTTACTTTTACCTAATGCTTAAGGAAATATTTCCTTTGTTAAAGACCTTTATTCAAAACTATGTAGCTAGAAAACTTGAAAGATTCAGTTTGGACAAAAGGAGACAAGAGGCGCAAAAAGATACTTTTTAAATTATATCTCACTTACGGTTCCTAGAATTGACTGGAACTTAAGCAACAAAACATCCACAATGGAAGCTTTGGAAATCTATACCTATGAAAATGGGATGTGGCCATGCGTGTCCAGCATGTGTGTCCACATCCCTCCATACTATCCCATAATGAGGCGCGTACAGTTACCTTACCTCCCAGACATCAACCCCGCAAGGGTCCGGAAGCCAAGAGTGAGGCCAACGCCCCACGATTGGGGAAAAAATGGTCCCAAACGTCCTCTGCGCTGTGGGGTGCCTCAGCCAATCAGGCATAAGGACGCAAGCACAGAGGACGAGGGACAGCCGGCGTGGGCAACAGAAAAAAACATTGTGCGCCTCTGCCCTTCCCCCTACCGAAGCTGCAGCGAGGCCGGCACCAGCCATTGTCCCCGGGGCTGCGGGGAGAAGAGGGACTCCCGCTCCTACCCGCAACCCCGCCGAAGCTGCCACACCGGAGACAGCAGCAACACAAAGGTAAATAGCTGGGGCGGTGGAAGCCGCGGCGAGGTGGCTTTGCGTGTGTTGTGTCGTGTGTCGTGTGTACAGTTGTGTCGTGTGTGATGTGTGTGGCTGTGGTGGGTGGGTTGTGTATCGAGCATGTGTTATGTGTAAGTTGTGTATTGTGTGGTTGTGTTGTGTGTGTGTGTGGGGATATTGTGTGGGTGTATCCTGTGTGGGTTTGCTGTGTTGTGTGCAATGTGTGTGGCTTTGTTGGGTGTGGGTTGTGTGTCAAGCATATATTATGTGTGGGAGTGTATTGTGTGGGGGTGTCATGTGTGTTGTATCATGTGTGTGACTGTGGTGGGTGTGGGTTGTGAGTCATGTATGTCTGTCATGTGTGCATGTTGTGTTTGTGTGTATTGTGTATGGAGGAGAGCGCCTTCCCAGACGCATCCCTGCCACCCACACACAATCCATACCTGCCTGGCAAAGCCAGGCAAAATAGCTAGTCAGGAAATAAAACATATACATCTTCTCCTGGGGATGCGGAAGTGCGTACAAATTCAAGGAGCTCACGGGACAAATATCATTAAAGGAGGATCTGGCTGAGGAACTCAACCTTCCCTACATCACTTGGAGGACCCTGAATAGGCTGATGATTGGAGTCCCTAAATCAGGGGTTTCCAACCTAAGGCTGTGGGCCGGATCAGCCTATGATGCCATTTCATGTGGTCCCCCCTCCAAGGGCATTCGAGAAACAAAAAGGCCATCCCTTTGAAGCTGTTGGGACGAAATGGCTGCCCCTATTGTGCAGGCAGAGCAAAATGACCGTCCAGCCCTTGAAGTTGACTAAGAGCATGACCCGGCCCCTGCCTTGAAAAGGTTGGGAGCCCCTGCCCAAAATGCAAGACCAACATACTCAAGTGTGGGGGCTGCTGGTGGACAGCACACGGTGTGAATGTGGAGATACAGAATCCGACTCATTTACTGGTCTGCCAATTACTACCAGAAACATGTACTAACGAAGATTCAATTTTGGCCAACAACTAAGCCAAGAAAGTGGCTTCATTTTGGCAGTCTAGATTTGATCTGGACACACAAAAAAAGTGGTGGTTTCAGCTTGATTTTGGTGCCGAAATAAAGGGAACTGTTTTGGAGGGAAACCATTTTGGGCCACTTAAAACATTCTTTAAGCGATGGGAGGACCACAATTTTGCAAATTAAGCGGAAGGTTCCTCAGGAGTCTGGCTTTTAGATGTCGTGGCAGGTTTCCCTGCCATCTTGGCACACAAAACTGCCTGGTTCTAAATGAGATTATTTATCCTTCCCGCTCAGTATCTAGTGGCAACACCACAGGCTGACTTGCAGCAACCACTAAGCCACCGCCGCATCCTCTTGCTTCTCTTACGAAGGGGGCCAATTGTGTTGTACCTTGAGGGCCCTCGCAAACATCTTAGGGCCATAAAGGTGAACCTTGGCACTCTAGGTCAGGGGTGCCCAAACTACGGCCCAGAGGCCGCATCTGACCCCTGGGCCATTGTGATCGGCTCCCCTGAACCACATAACCGGCCTGCGGCCCAAAAAGTTTGGGCACTCCTACTCTATGTGTTCTTTGGGACTTCAATTCCCAGAAGACAAAGTCAGCACTCCTGCTGCTGTTCAGGGCTTCTGGGTATTGAAGTTCAAGAACAGCTGGAGTGCCAAGGTTGGCCTTAGGGCAAGGGTTCTCAACGTTTTTCAGCCATGGGCCAGACCATGCCGCCTCAGACAGCTGAGGAGGCGGGACTGGTGATTCCCCCCCCCCCCCACTGTAAACGCTGCTATAAAATGCATCCACGGCTGTCGCAAAGTGTTTGACAGCCGCACTCATTTACGCTGTAGTAAATGCGTTTATGATGGCCGCGAACTCATTTACAGCCGTAGTAAATGCATTTATGACAGCCGTGGACTTATTTACGGCTGTGGTAAATGCATTCACACGGCCGTAAATTAGTCCCTGGCTGATTTTGGTGGTGACGGCAGAGGCAGCTGGAGCAAGGTTGGGGCCTGGATTATTCGGCAGCACGGACTGGATCTGGCCCATAGGTCGTAGGTTGCAAAACCCTGCTTAAGGTATAATGGATAGAGTGCTGGACTCGGGGTTCTAATCCTCACTCAGCCATGGAAACTCATTGGAAGACATGGAGCTAGTCAACTGATCCTTGATTGTAGCACATGCCATGGGAAAACATATTCGAGTTGCCATGAGTCCTGAGCCTTTGGATGATGGGTGACAATAAAAGCTTAGAGAAGAGTTCTGAGAGCTAGTGTGATTTATGTGACACATCTGGCTGCAACACTTTGGGCCTGCTGAACATTTTGTACTGATTTCAAGAGCACTGTATTAAGTAGTCTATTTAGGACGGGGGCACCCAACCTAAGGCCCGTATCCATCCCACGGCACAATTTCATGTGCCCCCCACCCCTCCAAGGGCATTTGAGAAACAAAATGGCTGCCCCTTTGAAGCTGTTAGGACAAAATGGCCACCCATATCATGCAGGCAGGGCAAAATGGCTGTCCATCCCTCGAAGCTGACTGAGAGAACATGAACCGCCCCGTGGTTTGAAAAGGTTGGGAACCCCTGATTTAGGAGATCTCTTTTGGAGATACAGTATTGGAGGTGGTGGGGAATGTCTGACTACAACAAAAGACGTGGGTTCAAATCTCAGGCATGGAAACTCAACGGGGGAGAGGTGACAACAGTAAAATCATTGCTTAAATGTTACGTCACATACTTTGAAAACCCAACAAGAGCCACTATGTAAGTAGGATGCAACCTGACAGCTCGTTGTCGGCTGCTACTTGTATCCTGAGCACACATTTTCCCTGGAAGTCATTTTCTCAGCTGCTGGTTGTGCCTCTGGTGACTCCACAATCCGATCCTGGCATGGAACATACGACCACACACCGTACACTGAATAGATGGTGGAGGATATGATTGGGTTTGACGTATCTGACTTTGGGGTTCAGTGTTAATCTCCGTTTACAACCCAAGTGCCAGTGCTGTCTGCATCTGCAGACATTTCCATGGTCATATGGCAGGCATGTCTAGACACTGGAGCGCACAGTACACTGTTACCTTTCCCACCGAAGCAGTACCTATTTATCTACTTGCAATTTCTTGCTTTCAAACTGCTTGGTTGGCAGGAGCTGGGACAGAGACGAGAGCTCATTCTGTTGTGCAGCACTCGGGTCTCGAACTGCTGATCTGACAACCTTCCAGCCGTCAAGTTCAGTGTCTTAACCACTAAGCCACGGGCGCCCTCTTCCCAAATTAATTTTTTAAAGTTTGAGTACCAGAGGGCATTATGATAATACCTCTCTAAGATCTTTGTGGGCCCAGTTCTGACCTCGTAAGATAGCAGCATCACTCCTGGGTTTCTGTCGGTGGCCTTTCCCACAATATGGCTCCAGAAATCATACCTGTTATTTTTATTTCCTAAACAGATCCAATCACGTTTTTTCCCCATCCTGCTTTTAGTGAGACCACAGAAATGTAAAGTAACCATCATTGGCATGGCACCGTACAGATGTTCTGGACTACAAATACCACCATCTGTGGCTATGGGTGGCACAGTGGTTAAACTGATGTAAGGTAAAGGTTTCCCTTGCTCAAAAGCCAGTCGTATCCGACTCTAGGGTGCAGTGCTCATCTCTGTTTCAAAGCCGAAGAGCCAGCGCTGTCTGCTTCTGCAGACGTTTCTGTGGTCATGTGGCAGGCATGACTAGACACCGATGTGCATGGAACGCTGTTTACCTTCCCACCGAAGTGGTCCCTATTTATCTACTTGCAATTCTTTGCTTTCAAACTGCTAGGTTGGCAGGAGCTGGGACAAAGACGGGAGCTCATTCCGTCCTGCAGTACTTGGGAATTGAACTGCTGACCTCCCGCTTTCCAGTCAGCATCTTAGCCACTTGAGCCACTACACTCCCTTTAAACTGACATACTGCAGCCGAAATGTGAAGTTTGGTCCTATCAGGGATCAAGGTTGACTCATCCTTCCATGGTCGCTAAAATGAGTACCCAGCATGTTGAGGGCAAAAATGCTAATTCCCTTGTGAACCAAACAGACAGTGCACTAAGTGGTACGGGGTGGTATATAAGTATAATTGCAATTGCTATCATCTGATCCTGATAAGAGGTAGTCCAACAGATGTTCTGGACTACAAATCCCACCACCTGTGGCTACTAGAAGATGCTGATAGGAGAGGTAGTCCAATGGATGTTTTTGAATACAAATCCCACCATTTGTGGCTACTACACGGTGCTTTGGACTACCTCTCCTATTAGCATCCGTCAGTAGCCACAGACAATGAAATTTGTAATCCAGAATATCTGTAGAGTACCCAGATTCAGAAGGAACCAGGCTCCCTGTCTGTCCTGACCTCACATCCAAACCAGTCCCGTTTCAATCCACCATCCCTCCGCTTTCCAGATTGCTCTGAAACCCACGGACTGTCCGGCCATTCCACGAAGAGCCACTAGCCACTCTCACCAGCTGCCGTGGCCTCTCCGCCTCCTGCTGCCTTAGAAGGAAACCCTCGGCCAGGGCCACCGCCTGGGCGCAGGTTTCCGGCCCACGATCCCGGACCCGACCCTGAATCTCCGTCGGCAAGACGGCCAGGAACTGCTCCAGGATCAACGCCTCTAGGATCTGCTCCTTGGTGTGCCTCTCGGGCTTCAGCCACCGGTGGCAGAGTTCCCGGAGCTGGCCACAGACCTCGCGGGGTCCCTCGACCTCCTGGTAGCGGAAATGCCGGAAGCGCTGGCGTTGGGTCTCTGTATTGGCATCATCTTCTTCCTCTTCTTCTTCGAGGACCTCTTCTTTCACTATCCAAGCTTGGTGAGCCGACCCCCCAGACGGACGGAAAGCCTTTGGGGTGCCGAAAGCCACGAGTTCCGGCAATGGCGGTGTCCCCCACCCAGGAGGGGACTGTACCACCTTCAGGAATTCCTGCCACTGGGCTTCCCAGCGTTGGGCCAGCCCTTCATCCGGCTCCTGCTTAATCTGTTGAGGGGTCATCAGCTTCAAAACCTCCCTGGGGTTGCCCGCCTGAACCCCACGGCGTCCCTTCCGTGCCCCCTCCACCAGTTTGGCTTGTGTTGGGTCCTCCATCTTCACTCCTTGCTCTCGAGTAGCCTGGAAGGGGAGACGCAGGGCGGTTGGCGGACCCGTTTCTTTCGCAAAGGCTTTCCTGGAGGCGGCCATCGAACAGCTTTATCCCATCACGAGTGACTCCCGTATTGTCCCTCCGGGAAAGCTAATGTTCCTGACTCTCCACAGGAATGTCTACGTCTGTTCTTCACAAAAACCCTCGATCCCACAGGAGCAACAAGAAAATCTCTCACCTGTGAAAAGAAAAATAGAAGTGAGAAGAGAACTATGAGATGGGGGCCCTGAAATTAAAACAACAAACCAGAGGGGCAAGTGGTTAAGATGCTGAACTGGAAGGTTGGAGTTCGATTCCTGAGTACCGCACAATGATGTGAGCTCCCGTCTTTTGTCCCTGCTCCTGCCAGCCTATCAGTTTGAAAGCAAAAAAAATTGCAAGTAGATAAATAGGTACCACTTCTGTGGGGAGGTAAACAACGTTCTGTACACTTCAGTGTCTAGGTATGCCTGCCACATGTCCATGGAAACGTCTGCAGATGCAGACAGCACTGGCTGCTTGGTTATAAATGGAGAAGAGCACCAAACCATAGAGTCGGATACGACTGTCTTCCAAGCAAGGGAGACTTTTACCTTTACCTTAAGACACTGAACTTGATGACTGGAAGGTTGGCAGGTCAGCAGCTCGAGACCCAAGTGCCGCATGATGGAGTGAGCTTCTGTCTCTGTCCCAGCTCCTGCCAACCTAGCAATTCGAAAGCAAGATATTGCAAGTAGACAACTAGATACTGCTTCAGCAGAAAAGGTAACAGCAATCCAGCACTCCAGTGTCTAGTCAGGCCTGCCACATGACCACAGAAATATCTGCAGATGCACACAGCACTGGCTCTTTAGCTGTAAACGGAGATGGGTACTGAACTCTAAAGTCAGAAATGACTGGCTTTCGAGCAAGGCCAACCTCTACCTTTACTGCCCCATAGCGCTTAGTGCATAATCTGGATGGTTCAAAAAATAATTAGCATTAAAATGCTGGGTACTCATTTTATATAGAGAGTAATGGTTTGAAAGATTAACTGGTTCTTGGGAAAATCCAGGTTCTAGTCTGATCCCAGCCATGAGAAAAGGGGTTTAATTGCAGAATGCTGTACCTTTGTACAGTTTATGTGTTAAGGCTTTTAAAATAACTAGTGGTCTTTTAATATTGTTATTTCATGTGGGGCCCCCCACCCCTCCAAGGGCATGTGAGAAACAAAATGGCTGCCCCTTTAAAGATGTTGGGACAAAATGGCCATCTCCATCGTTCAGGCAGGACAAAATGGCTGTCCGGCCCTCAAAGCTGACTGAGAGAGCATGACCGGGCCCCCGGCTCGAAAATGTTGGGAACCCCTTTATTAAAGAAACGTCTGAGTATATATGCAGTTCTTAATAGTTTTTTTCTTTCTTCCAAAGGCTCGGATCACTATGGGTATAACGACAGATTTCTACCTCCACAGATGCTCAACTTCAATTTGCAAATCACAATATTTTGTGATTTTACTACAGTTGTTTGTCTTCCAATTTTTGCATCACCTGGTCCAGCAATGTCAATAAATTTCTCTCTCTCTCTCTGATGTTTCTAACTTTTTTCACTGCATTCAAAAGCCAAACGTTGCAAATAATCAGTCTGTTGAATTTTGCTGCATCCACTGATCAGATGATTCTCCTCTTTCATCCTTTTCATTACAAAGCCAGCATTTGCTATTGTCAAATACTTCTTATTCTTAAGAAAGGTAATGTCTAAGTATATTGGCATTTCCTAGTAACAATGTTTTTTAAGAGAGTCCAATAAATCCAGAATTTCCAAATATCTCGCGAGTCCTTTAGATGTTGTTCCAAAGGCTCTGATTATCATCCTCATAAGGGGCTGCAGTGGCTCAGTGGTTAAGAAGCTCGTCAAGTTAGCTGGAAGGTCGGCAAGTTGGCAGTTCGAGGCACAGCTACTGCATGATGGTTTGAGCACCCGTCTCTGTTCCAGCTCCTGGTCACAAATTCATAGGGTTGCAATAAAGAAAAGTGGAGGGAAAAATAATTGTATGATATAATTGTATGAAACTCTCCTCTTCCTAGAAAGGATTCCATACACAGTAGAACCGCGCATAACGAAAAAAACTCTGCTCCACAGAGCTCTTCGCTATGTGGGTTTCTTCGTTACGCGGTTCCCTATGGGAGATGCCCCGCATAACGGGAAAAAAGTTCATTAACCGGGGTTCTCATTAAGCATGTATATCCTGGTTACCAAAAACCCCGCATAACGATTTTTCCCCGTTATGCAGGGTATCGTCATTGCATAACAAACACTTCATTGTGCGAATTTTTTGCTATACAATGCGAGGTACCACTGTAATTATATCTATTTAGCTGGCTGGATATCTCAGTGGTTTAGATCTCTAGTCGGCAGTTTGAGACCCAGGTACTGCATGACTGTTTGAGTGCCCATCTCTGTCCCAGCGCCTGCCAACCTTGCAGTTCGAAAGCAAGAAACTGCAAGTAGATAAATAGGTGCCACTTTGGTGGGGAAAAGATCTTGGGGACATGAAAGGAGCCTCATTCGGGCATCCCCTGAGCAGAGTTTCTCCAGCAAAAATCCTTTTGACCCAGAATAATTTCTGACATGAAATTATCGTCATCAAATCAGAAAACAAGTTAAAAGACTAACTGCATCTTGTGGGTGCAGCAAAATTTCACAGACCAATGCCATGACAGGGCTGCAAAATTATTCATTGGAAACTTGGTCAGATATTTGGATATTAGGATTTGGATGCAGGAAAAAAAATGGAAACATCAGATAGAGAAAGGTTTATTGACATTGCTGTACCCAGAGATGCAAAATAACTGGAAAACGTACAACTGTAGAAAAACCACAAAATATTGTGATTTTGCAAATTGAAGTTGAGCGTCTACAGAGGAAGAAATCTGTTGTTATTATACGCATAGTGATTCGAGCCCTTGTAGCAAAATGAATAAACAAAACAAACTCTACTAGGAACTACATATACACTCCGATGTTACCTTAATCATTCTTAGGTCCTTGATTAGGGCTTGTAGTATATATATATATAGCAGTTAGACTTTAAAGTGTTGCAGTGTTCCTGTTTTTTGATATGCCTGAAACACAGACTAACACGGCTACTATTTAATTTTACACATTTATATGCTGTTCACAGAACAGGTAAACATCACAAAATCATAAATACAACATTATAAAGCATCACAAAAATACAATGCAAGGGAATTTTTTTTTTAAAAAAGCCCACTTTATAAGTCCATGCCAACAAAGTAACCATCTCTGCACAGATCATGCCATGCCACAATCATCATCAGAGTTGGACTCTGGCATTGCATGGCATAGACAAGGATCCAAAATCTTAAGAGGATGCATTTTGGCTCTTACTCACTTGGGCGATCTCAGCCTTTCAAATTCACTTGCTTGCTTGCTTGGCTGCCTGCCTCCCACCCTTCCAGGGCCATTTGCACACACACACACACACACATACCAAATAATGGACCAGGCAGAAATCCAACAGGGAGAGAAGGTAGAGGGAGGGAAACCTTTACATGCAAAAGGGGGGAGGGAGGGGGGATGCAAGCCGGAAGAGGAAAGGAAGGGATTTTGGTGCCTTTGCACACACACACCCCTCACCCCCATAATTAAAAAAATAAAGCACACCCACCGCAAGGGCCTCTCTAGCCACCATTGTGCGCCTCTATCCTATTAACCCCTTGGAGAGTCTCTCGGAGGGTCACAGGAAGCATCATCACCACCTTTACCTGGGATCTGAGCTTGACCTTTGCAAAGGATCTCATTTTGTACCCTGGCTGCTTCCCCCACTACCACCACTTGTGGTATGTAATGTATCCCCCCAACCAGATCAGAAAGGCACAGTCCAACTTTGATGATGATGATGATGATGATAATCAGAGCCCTTGGAACAACACCTAAAGGACTCCTGAGATTTTTGAATTTTGAATTTATATACCGCAATTCTCTGCCCAAGGGGCGACTCAATGCGGTTTACAAAGTACAATTTACAAGTGACAGTATACAAATATCACAAAAATACAGAGTGTCACAGTACAATATAGTAAATGCAGTAACATACAATTACAGAACAAATGATATAATCAACAATAACAAAATACAAAGCTAATAAGAAGTTGCATAGCATCACAAAAAAGGAGCTTAAAAAAAATAAAGAGAAAAAGGAAAAAAAAGGTAGCAGTTCAACAGGTGTGGCCCAGGGAAGTTCCTCTCTGGTGAACTAGCCCTATTACCTGAGGTATCTAAATTGATGCCATGAAGTCTCACTCTTATGTTTGGTAAAGGTAAAGGTTTCCCTTGCTCGAAAGCCAGTCGTATCCGACTCTAGGGTGCAGTGCTCATCTCTGTTTCTAAGCCGAAGAGCCAGCGCTGTCTGCTTCTGCAGACGTTTCCGTGGTCATGTGGCAGGCATGACAAAGTGGATATTATATATGTCCATGGAAATGTCTGCAAACACAGACAATGCTGGCTCTTTGGCTATAAACAGAGATGAGCACTGAATCAGATACGGCTGGCTTTCGAGCAAGGGAGACCTTTACCATTAGAAGCTTGAAGAAATAAAAAAAATTATAACCCAACAACAATAAGGCAGCAATTCAATAGGTGTGACGCAGGGCAGTTCAGTACCACCTATCTGGTGAAGTAGCTCTGTACCTGAAGTGTATACATTGATGCCATGAAGTCTCATTCTGATGTCTGACAAAGTGGATATTATAATTTTTTGAGAAGCTTGAAAAAATATTTAAAAAAACACCAAGAAGGCAGCAGTTCAACAGGTGTGACACAGAGCAGTTCAGGACCACCTATCTAGTGAAGTAGCTCCATACCTGAGGTGTATAAACTGATGCCATGAAATCTCATTCTTATGTCTGACAAAGTGGATATTATAATTTTTGAGAAGCTTTAAGAAATAAATAAAACAACAAGGCAGCAGTTCAACAGGTGTGGCACAGGGCAGTTCAGGACCACCTTTCTGGTGAACTAACGCTGTACCTGATGTGTATAAATTATTAAATTGATGCCATGAAGTGTCACACTTATGTCTGGCAAAGTGTCGGCCTGAGCCGAGTAGGGTGGGGTATAAATCAAATAAACATAAACATATTTTTTGACAAGCTTGAAAAAATAAAATTAAAAAGACCCCAAAAGGCAGCAGTTCAACAGGTGTGGCACGGAGCAGTTCAGGACCACCTCTCTGGTGAACTAGCTCCATACCTGATGCATATAAATTGATGCCATGATGTCTCATTTTTATGTCTGACAAAGTGGATATTATAATTTCTGAGAAGCTTGAAGAAATAAATGAAACAACAACAAGGCAGCAGTTCAACAGGTGTGGCACAGGGCAGTTCAGGACCACCTGTCTGGTGAACTAAAGCTGTACCTGATATGTATAAATTGATGCCATGAAGTCTCACTCTTATGTCTGGCAAAGTGTCGGCCTGTGCCGAGTAGGTATAAATCAAATAAACATATTTTTTGACAAGCTTGAAAAAATAAAATTAAAAAGACCCCAAAAGGCAGCAGTTCAACAGGTGTGGCACGGAGCAGTTCAGGACCACCTCTCTGGTGAACTAGCTCCATACCTGATGCATATAAATTGATGCCATGATGTCTCATTTTTATGTCTGACAAAGTGGATATTATAATTTCTGAGAAGTTTGAAGAAATAAATGAAACAACAACAAGGCAGCAGTTCAACAGGTGTGGCACAGGGCAGTTCAGGACCACCTGTCTGGTGAACTAACGCTGTACCTGATATGTATAAATTGATGCCATGAAGTCTCACTCTTATGTCTGGCAAAGTGTCGGCCTGTGCCGAGTAGGTATAAATCAAATAAACATATTTTTTGACAAGCTTGAAAAAATAAAATTAAAAAGACGCCAAAAGGCAGCAGTTCAACAGGTGTGGCACGGAGCAGTTCAGGACCACCTCTCTGATGAACTAGCTCCATACCTGATGCATATAAACTGATGCATATAAACTGATGCCATGGAGTCTCACTCTTATGCCTGAAAAAAAATAGAAATTAGCAAACTGCTGGATTAAAGAAATTCATATAAAGAGTACATGGCTCACCTCCACCTCTTACAGCCTGCAAAGAGACAAATTTTTATTTTTACATGTTTTCCTTTTTCTAGGATAGGCTGGGTGCCATCATTGCTATTCTGACTTCAGATGCAACAGTTCTAAATTTATTTATTTATTAATTGCATTTTTATACCAATAATCTGGGATATTTCTCACTCTGGGCGGTGCACTTGCAAGTAAAAAAATAGCATAATAAAACAAAAAACAAAACAACTGAATAAGTACATCATAAAATAGAAATACAGTAAAAAAAACCTGGTGTCTGTGGGCACAATTATTATTATTATTATTATTATTATTATTATTATTATTATTATTATTATTATTATTATTATTATTATTATTATTATTATTATTATTATTATTATTATTATTATTATTATTATTATTATTATTATTATTATGCTCCTGTCCCCAAGGCTCTTTGAACAAAATGTTTTTCTCCCCCTTTCCTGCAAGTTGTCTCCCGATTAGGTAAAGGTTTCCCTTGCTCAAAAGCCAGTCGTATCTGACTCTAGGGTTCAGTGCTCATCTCTGTTTATAGCCAAATAGCCAGCGCTGTCTGCGTTTGCAGACGTTTCCATGGACATGTGGCAGGCATGCCTCAACACTGGAGTGCATGGAACACTGTTTACCTTCCCACCGAAGAGGTACCTATTTATCTACTTGCAATTTTTTTGCTTTCAAACTGCTAGGTTGGCAGGAGCTGGGACAGAGATGGGAGCTCACCCTATCGTGCAGCACTTGTGAATCGAACTCTGACCTTCCAGTCATCAAGTTCAGCATCTTAACCACTTGAGACACCACAGTTTCCTGATTACTTTCCCTTGAATGATCAGTTGTTACACTCTGAACTTTTCATTTTTCCTCATGTAACCACATTTTGGGGGGTGAGTGACTACTTCTTAGTCTTCTGACAGGAAAACAATATTTATTTGAAATATGATGCTGGAGGAGAGCTTTACGGATACCTTGTCCTGCCAGAAAGATGAACAAGTGGGTCCCGCTGCAATTCTAGCGTAAACTGTCTCTGAAGGCAAAAATGATGAAACTGAGGCTATCTTACTTTGGGCACATCAGGAACAGGCAACGTTCCTCTGGAAAAGACAATAATGCAGTGAAAGATGGAAGGCAGTAGGAAAAGAGGAAGGCTAAACTTGAGATAGATTGACTCTCTAAGACAGGAGTCAGCAACCTTTTTAAGTCGGGGGCTGGGTCACGCTCTCTCAGTCAGCTTCAAGGGCCAGATGGCCATTTTGCCCTGCCTGCATGATGGTGGCCATTTTGTCCCAACAGCTTCAAAGGGGTGGCCATTTTGTTTATCAAATGTCCTTAGAGGGGTGGTGGCCACATGAAATGGTGCCAGATCTAGCTCATCACGGGCCTTAGGTTGGGAAACCCTGCTCTAAAACAGAGATCTGCAACCTTTTAAAGTTGGGGGCCAGGTCACGCTCCCTCAGACAGTTAAGGGGCCGGACTGGTGGTCCTCCAGCTGTAAACACTGCTGTAAATGCATCCGCAGCTGCCGTAAACATGTCCGCGGCTGGAACGATGGCAGGGGCCTGATGGTTTGGCGCCGTGGGCCTGATTCGGCCCGTGGACCATAGGTTGCCAACCCCTACTCTAAAAGAATCCACAGGCTTGAGTTGGCAAGAGTTGAGCAAGGCTATTAAGGGCAGGATATTTTGGAAATCTTTCATTCTTAGAGTCACCATAGGTCAGAGTCAACTTGAGGACGGAACATTTACAAGTCATTCTCATTAGTATCTCACAATCACACACTCTTTTAATCCAATTAATCCTCCACATTCCAAGATAAATCTACACTTCAAATACAGTACTACAGATAAGTGTACTCTTTTTTATGGTTGCCATTTTTAAAACTCCACAACTCTGGGAAAAAAACAGAGCAGAGAATGTCCATTAAAAAGTCTCAAGGCCAGAGTTATGTTGTTTTTTTGTTTCTGCATTTTTCAAATTATTTTTTTAAATAAACATTTCCGTAGCAGTTCATAAAAAGCAAAAATAAAAATAAAAATAAATTGCATTTTTGAACATACAATAAATATTTCCTATCACTCATGAAATTTATGTGTACCTTGGAAACAGCTTCTTTCTCCAACATTCCCCCAGCAATGTTTTAAAATATATAACTGCTAATTTCTAATGTTTTAAGATCGTGCCAACCTAGCAATTCGAAAGCAAGAAATTGCAAGTAGATAAATAGGGACCACTTCGGTGGGAAGGTAACAGCGTTCCATGCGCTCGGGTGTCTAGTCATGCCTGCCACATGACCACAGAAACGTCTGCAGAAGCAGACAGCGCTGGCTCTTCGGCTTTGAAACAGAGATGAGCACTGCACCCTAGAGTTGGATACGACTGGCTTTCGAGCAAGGGAAACCTTTACCTTTACCTTTAAGATCTCTTTGCAAGTGTATATTATTTTGTCATTCATTTTATGTTGTTGTTTGTTGTATTATGCTGTTGTTTATTGTATGCCACCCAGAGTGGAAAATATTCCAGATGGGTGGCATAAAAATAAAAATATAACAAATAAAAAGTATAAATAAATATTATAAAAATCCTCTCACAGACTCATTTAAATTTTATAATGATATTTTATCCTTCCACTGACAACTGAAAACTGATCTCTGCAAGGGTATGCTTTTAATAATTGTAATCGTGTAATCGTGTCTATGAATGCTGCTTATTAGCTAAATTCTTGTCTGTTTTTCAGAAGTTTGTCTGTTTTTCTAAAGTTTTGTCAGTGTTTCGATCCTGCTTTTGTATTTTAATTATTATTCTAATTTAATTGCTTTTTTAATTGCCCAAAAACTGTAATCTAATTCAATTTTTTTGAATACTGTAAACCCCCTTGAGTCCTCCCCCCCCTAGTGAAAGGTAGCCTTATAAATAAAAGTTTTTTTAAAATATTTTTCTAATATTCAGTTGCAAAGCAATTTCAACTCTGGAGCATATACAGTATAGAGGTTGATGTAATGTAGGCCATCTATATTTTGGATTTCCTCCCCCATGCATAGCTATCAATCTTTCATCTAAGGAGCAGAGATCTTATTCTAACTGGCCCTAAAATTGGACTAACAACCCTCCCCACTTCCCCATTTTGTAAATCCTTCCAGCCTGCAGACCTGATACTTTGGCATCAAGTCACAAGAGGCAGCAATTCAACAGGAGCAGCTTTCCACAGGGGCTGCTCAAACTGGGTGTGTGTGTGGGTGTGGAGTGGGATTGCGCTCCACCTGTTGAACATAAGCCTGTTGGTCTGTCTTACTCTTATCCATCCCTAGAAGCAACCCTACCCTAAGGCAATCACCTGCCACTGCCAGACACATTAATGTGCTTTCCTCAATCCTATTATTATGGGAATTCACTCCTCTATTGTACCTTTTCAATAGACCTACAAAGGTCGCACAGGATGGAAGTGTCTCAAAGATAGCCAGTTTCTTCCCCATCCCAAAATAAACCCTTTTTTTAATAATAAAAAAAAGGATTGAGAATAGGCGGTCCTATAGCAAGATCCTCCTTTGCTTGGGCTGCAAATTTATTGCAGTCTTGATTGCATTTTTCCCCCCAAAGCAAGTTCAGTGTGACTTTTGTCTGGACCTTCTGGCTGGATAGAGGCAAAGAGCAGAGGTGAGTTTTTTTGGGGGGGTTTTTGGGGGGGGAGAGATACATTAGGGACACCTCGGGACGTGGGGCGCCTACTTTTAGGTCCACATGGTTTGGGGATACCGCGCAAAAAAAGGCTTTGCACGCCCCGCGTTGGTTGGGGCAGAGTTTGGGCGCCTGCGGAACTCGCGGCCACAAGGTGGATTTATTTTCAATAAAGTAAATGAGATGGAGGGAGTATTTCCAAGAATCGTTACCTGCTCCCCCACCCCCACCCACCCCCCAAAAAAGAAAGAAAAAGTAACGCTTCCAATCCAACAAGCTCTGGTTAAACCCGTTGTTTTCTTGGAGTGATTAGACGCTCCCGAAAATGAAATTGAAAAATAAAATAATTAAAATTTAAACTGGAATGAGGCTCAGCTGTAGCTCAAGACAGACACACACACACCCGAAAGTTTTGAAACGATTAACCAGAGCTTGTTGGATTGGAAGCATTACTTTTGGGGGGAAGCAGGTAACGATCCCCCCCCCTCTCATTTATTTTATTTAGCATGTATTATATATAATATTTATAACCCCCTCCTTTCCACTTCATGAAAGCGTTGGAGGCCGCTTGGAGTTTCTCCAGCAAAAATCATTTCAACCCAGAGACATTTCTGACATATTTATTTATTTTATACCCAGCTTAGCCATGGCATCCCTAAGTAAAATTGAATGGCACTGTTATTAGGCATCATGAATTTTTTAAAAATTAAAAATAAGTAAAGGTGGAATTGGGTAATCAAGTTATGGATTCCTGGCTACCCTATTTCAAGCAACCCTTGTCAGCGTTTGACATCAAGCTTTCTTTTATATATATAGTTTTTAATTTGGCTTTCCCCCATGCTCTTATTTGAGAGTTTTCTCTTCTGTATATTATACAATTTGAATTATAAGGAAATAAAATAAAAAGCTTTATTAAACTTAATACAGGCACACAAATTCTTATCTGCTGCTCCTCTTAAAGAAGGGATTACCAATCTTTTCAAGACAGGGGCCAGGTCAGCTTTGAGGACTGGACAGCCGTTTTGCCCTGCCTGCACGATGGGGGTGGCCATTTTGTCTCAACAGCTTCAAAGGGGTGGCCATTTTGTTTCTGGAATGCCCGTGGAGGGTTGGGGGGGCACATGAAATTGCCACGGGCCAGATCTGGCCCACAGCTTCAAAGGGGTGGCCATTTTGTTTCTCAAATGCTCTTGGAGGAGGGGGGCACGTGAAATGGCACCATGGGTTGGATCTGGTCCACGAGCCTTAGGTTGGGAACACCTGCCTTAAAGAAAGGCAATCTTCAAACAAGTCAGTGCTAATTTTCCAGATTTTAGGCTATCACCAGTTTTTTTTTTTAGTGAAAATTAAATGAGTGATGGGCACAATTCATCCCCCCCCCCATCACTTAAGCCAGGGGCCAGGTCACGCTCCCTCAAACAGCTTTGGGGGCTGGATGGCCATTTTGCCCTTACTGCACCATACGGCACTTCCTACGGCACACATGAAATGGTGCCATGGGCTGCATCCAGCCCATAGGCTGCAGGTTGATATTCTGTCTTAGATACACCAGAATGGGAGGGATTCTTCTGCTGACTCTCCTCTCACTCCTGTTGGTGATTTTTTGGAGTTGGGGTGTCTTGAGTTATAACCCTACCCCCAACCACTCATTGAATTTTTCCCAAAGCCACTGGGAATGGCCTAAGACTTTTGCATAGTACTATGTATGTGTAATTATGCATTTTAAAATCTTAACCTATAAAATCGAGGGTTAACCGTTGGAACTTTGCATAGGCTCCTTAGCCAGGCCCTACTAGCCCGCACTCACCATTCGTGCACACGCCTGAACTGGGTACGCAGGTAAACGCAAGATTGAGAAATGCACAAGTGGGGCAAGAGCCCCACAAACGTGAAAAGAGGGAAACAACTTCATTTCCCAATGTTCTTTGCGCCGTGCCGCACCACAGCCAATCAGGCTGAGAGGCGCGACCACAAAGAACATTGAGAAACGCGCCACAGCCAATCAAAATCGAGCCACAGAAAGAAAAACGCTCCACAACCACAAATCACAAACCCATAACTACAAGCCCCAAAGTCCTGCAAGACATGAGCGCGCAGAACGCTGAGGAAACCGGTGCCCGAAAAATTAAAAAGAAATCTCACCGCATCACAGCCAAGCAAACACCAACCACCCTTCTTTCCCTCACCAACGGCACCTGAAGTTTCCCCTTTAATATCAGTAGGTGGGGGGTTGCGATCCCCCTCTCCGCTGGCTCCCCTAGGGTTGGGAGCCAGCAGAGAGGGGGACCCTTCTGGACCCAGGAAACCAGGGAAAGGAGTTCGATTCCCCCCCCCCCAAAAAAAAAACACCCTCCGTCTTTAAAGAGAAGAAACCAAGTGGTTTCTTCTCTTTAAAAACGGAGTTGTTTTAAGGGGGGGGGGAATCGAACTCCTTTTCCTGGTTTCCTAGACCACCCTTCCTAACCCCCAACGACCATGCCCCCCTCCCCACCACCTAGCCCACCCTTCCTAACCCCCAACGACCACGCTCCCCTCCCCACCACCAAATAAATAAATAATTTTTAAAAAATTACTAAAAACACAGTCAAAAACATCCAAAAATACACAAAAACAAACAAAAACACCAAAAAACAATATAAAGTAAACAAAAACACAATCAAAAACAAAACAAACACAAAAATACAAATTCCAACCCCACCCCACCCCCACACACACACAAGAAAGAAAGAAAGCAAACTTACCAAAATATGTCCTACCTCCACGAGGACCGTAAAAGAAATGAATAAAGAAAGAGACTACTTACCAGAAGAAGCTCCACCCAGAGGCCAGGAGAGAAAAAACAGTCAAAATACAATAACCCCTACCAGCACCACCTGCTGGCCACAATAGTAAAAACAATTCAAACACACACAACAGCCCCAAACAAAAGGCCACAAGAGTAAAAACAAATCAAAAACATAACACAAATTCACAATTTTACACAAAAGGTCACACCAATAAAAACAAGTCAAAAAAATTACACTAAAACACACTTTTAACACAAATCACAGACATATGTCAATAAAATACAATATAAACTTTTAAAAACCCTGTGCTGAGTTTTAACTCAAATTAAAACACAAAACATCTAAACACATTTTAAAAACATTGAATGTAAAAAACATTTACTTTTACATTATTAAAATTATTACCTACGGTACAACTAATTTAAAAAATTCAAAAAACGAAAACATTATTCGCTTACATAAAACAATTTGAAAAAATTATATCATACTTTGTTCTTTTATTAATCCTCAAAAAAAAACCCAAAAAAGCAGATCACAGTTAGTAACAGCCAAGCCAAATTTTTTTTACATAAATAAACATTTTAAAAATTAAAATTACAGACTAAGCAATTTTTAAAAAAACATTAACACAATTCAACCTTCCAACACAATTTAAAACAGCCTGGCAACGCCGGGCAATCTCTGCTAATAATTTCCAAATTATCAAGCCTTTGTCCAATTGCCAGTTCCAGCTAGAATGAATCTTCTGACTCCATTGCTGAATGATGATCCAATATTTTTATAAACCCCATTGATTGGATGGCCCAATATATTTTTAGAGTTTTAGAGCTTTTTAGTTATTTATTTATTTATTATAAATTTTTATTAAGTTTTTTCATATAAAGTACAAAACACAAATACAAAATTATAAAAACAGAATGCTTGAAAAAACAAAGAAAAAAGTTGTAATTCATATACAAAATACATAAGACAACTAAAAAATAATAATAGTACCAAAAACTTACAGAAAAAATGTATACAACTATCCTGGTAATTAACACCCATCTTTATAGATACAATCTCTTAATTTATTAATTACAATTAATTGTCAAACCTTAATTCCCCTCTCTAAAACTCATTTTCAAGTAAGACATTTAATACCAATATGGATAGGTATACAAAAATACAAATACACATACTAAATCACCCTGTAATTATTTACATTGCCCTGGAGAGCTCTGAAAATCTCAATAGTTTAACCCCAAAATCCCTTTTGTTCAGGTACAGGTCTCTTACTCTCAACACCCATAAGGGAGTGATCCACAAAAGGTTTCCAAATATCCCAAAATCTGTTTTCTTTCAGATTATCTCTTTGTCTTTATTTCCCACGTCATTTTATCATTCAAAGCTAAATTCCACATTTCTTTATACCACTCACCCATTTGTATAATTACATCATTTTTCCAATGTCTAGTTATACAATGTCTAGCCATTGTAATCATTATCTCTAGTAGCTCTTCCTTATCTTTATTTAAATTTATATCTTCCACGTTTGTCAACATAGTGATACCTGATCCCAGTTTTACCATCTTACCAAAAATTTCCCCTATTACTTTCTCAATTCTATTCCAGAATTCTTTAACCACTTTACAGCTCCACCACATGTGTTCATACGTTCCAATAGTGTCATTACATCTCCAGCTCATATTATCTTTTTTATTATCCATTTGATGTAATCTCATTGGGGTCAGGTACCATCTCCACAACATTTTAAAATTATGTTCCTTTATTCTAACCGACATAGTCCTCATAATCCTCTTTTTCCATTTATTTCTCCATATATCCTTTCCTATCTTTAAATTCAAATCTTGTTCCCACCATAATTTCAAATCCTCTTGTGGATCACCATCCCTATTTAACATAATATACAATTTACTAACTAATCCCTTAATATTTATATCACCTTTTCTAACTTTTAGAATCAGCTCTTCAAATTCTATCTTTTCTCTTTCCAAATCATATTCACTCATATATTTACTATTCCATTTAATAATCCTCAATCTTTGGAACCAATTAATTTTTAATTGTTCAAGCAAGTTTGTCCTACTAACTTCATCTCTACGTAGCTTTTTAGGGGTTAAATGTATATATGTGGGGTGGGAGTATGTTGATAGTTTTGTATAGTTGTATTTTGTTTAGGTTTTATTGGGTTGATAAGTGTTTTCCCCCCCCAATCTCGTTGTTCTGTGCAGGACAATGACAATAAAGATTTATCTATCTATCTATATTTATACCTATAAGAAGGTGGATGGGTGGTGAGTGTCCGGCATTAGCGCCCACACCCGGCCCAACCATCCTGTACCGAGCCGCCTACACTTACCTTAAAACTGAACTCACAACGCCGCAAGGGTCCCGAAACAGAGAGTGGGGCAAACGCCCCACAAACACAAACAAAAAAAAACCCTACACGTCCCAGCGTCCTCTGCACTGTGCCACCCCTCAGCCAATCAGGCTGAAGGATGCGAGCGCAGAGGAGGCCGGAAAGCCGGCACGCACAAAATAAACCCCGCCTTACGCAGTGGGAGTGCAAGGCCTCTCTCTCTCTCTCTCTCTCTGCCACATGGGCAAGATCTGGCCCACAGGCCTTAGGTTAGGAACCCCTGAATTAAGTCTTCAAAGTGCTATAATGTTTTTGTTTTGTTTATTCTCTGATATGATTGAAACACAGACTAATATGGCTACTATCTATACCTATAAATCTGTGCGTTAACAGTTGGAATGTGACAAAGGATGTTGCACCAGGCCCCACTAGCTCCGACCAAGCCTCCGTGCACTCGCCCGACTGGGGTTCGCAGGTAACTGTTGGGTTGAATTTTGCGCAAGTGGGGCAGGAGCCCCCTGACTGCAAACAAAAAGAAAGGACTCCATTTCCCAATGTTCCTTGGGCTGGGCCGCACCACAGCCAATCAGGCTGAGAGGCGCGAGCAAAAGGAACATTCGGAAACGTGCAGTGGCCAATCAAAATGAAGCCGCAGGAAAAAAACCCGCTGCACAAACGGTAAACACAAACCCAAAACTACAAGCCCCAGCGTCCTGTGCGCCATGAGCGCACAGAACGCTGAGGAAGCTGGCGTGCGAAAAATAAAAATAAAAAACACACTGTGAGTGCAAATCTGCCGCAGGCGGACGCAGTGCCTCAAAGCCACGCAAACATCCGCCGGCCTTCTTGCACAGAGCAGCGGGGAGGAGAGGGACTCCCTCTCCTCCATGCTACCCCGCTGAAGATACGGCGAGACCACCACCGGCCTCAACAAAAGTTGAGCCGGGGTGGGGAAAAAACACAACAACAGCGGGAGTTCAACGGGGGGGAGGTATTTATGCCTTCGCCCCCTCCCTTGAAAGCAAAACAATTCCTCCGAAAAACAAAGGCACCAGACGCCGCTCTGCCCGGTGCCTTTACTTTCCGAGTAAGTGTTTCGCTTTCAAGGGAGGGCGAAGGCATCATTGCCTTCCCCTCCTTGAAAGCGAAACAATTCCTCCGCAAAGCAAAGGCACGCCCGGTGCCTTTACTTTGCGAGTAAATGTTTCGCTTTCAAGGGAGGGCGAAGGCATCATTGCCTTCGCCAACCCTTGAAAGTGAACCCATTCCCAGGTAAGCAAAGCCAGTGGATGGCGCTCCGCCCGCTGACTTTACTTACCCCAAAAGTTTTTTGCTTTCAAGCGGGGGCAAAGGCAATGGTGCCTTGCCCCCCCCCCTTGAAAGTGAATCCATTCCCAGGTAAGCAAAGCCAGCGGACGGCGCTATGCCCGCTGACTTTACTTACCCCAAAAATAAACCAGTAATTCAAAAACCACTCAAAAATCACAAACAAAAACATCCAAAAATAACCAAAATCAAACCCAAAAATAACACCAAGAAGAGACACACAGAAACACCCCCCCCCACACACACACACAATAAAAACACCACACACACACACACTACAAACCCCCAAAAGAAATTAAACCAGAGAACCCACCCAAACGACCTTCCTCCACGACGTCCGGAACAGAAATGAGGAAAGAAAGAGACTACTTACCGGAAGAAGCGCCAACCAGAGGCCAGTAGAGAAAAACAGTCAAAGTAAAAGAAAACCTCAACAGCACCACCCAGAGGCCACAGGAGAAAAAACAGTCAAAAATATTCACACAAAAAAATCTAAAATTTCTAAAATATTTCTTAAGTCCTGTGTACAGTTTTTACTCAAAAAACAAACAAACATCTAAACACAGTTTTAAACATTGAATTAAAAAAAACACATACTTACACATTTTTAAAATTATTATCCAAGGTACAACTATTAAAAAAATTCACATAGAAAAACATTATTTGGTTTTTAAAAAATTTGTAAAAAAATATATCATCCTTCCTCCTTTTTTCAATCCAAAAAAACAAACCCAAAAAAGCTGATCACAGTTTATAACAGCCCGTGCGTATAAATAAACATTTTAAAAATCACAAAACCTTTCAACACCATTTAAAACAGCCCGGCACCATTTGTTCAAGAAAAAAAACCTTTACTATCCAACACAATTTAAAACAGCCCAGCACCACCGGCTATAATTGCTAGTTTTTTATAAAATGTCCCCACACAGATGCAGAGAGCACACAAGCCTGGTCCAAATCAAATTCTTTGGCCTTTGCTAAGGATCTCCGGCAAAAAAAAAATGCAAATGAGGGGTAATTTAGGCCATTAACTTTCCAATCTATGCCTAAAACCCAGCTGAAAAAAAAAAGCCACTCAAGATAATTCTTTGCTTCCTTCCAGCTGAACACTGGGATGGAAATGGGTATAGTCAAAAAGCCTGGAAGGCATATAAAGACAACTTTTTCTCTTGTCTGTTTCCTAGATATATTAGTAGTGGTTGCAAGTCTCTTTAAGGGTCTGGGATGCATTGAACAATCCTAAACTGCTTTACATTAGCATTTTCTTCAGGTCTCATGGATTCTCAACCTGCGGCCCATGAGCCGCATGCGGCCTGCAGTGCCATTTCATGTGGCCCCCCCACTGCCTCCACCACACCCGTAAATGCCATGTGGTGGAGGAAGGGCAAACTCGCTGTCCGGCCCCCGAAGCTGTCTGAGGGAGTGTGACCCGGCCCCTTGATTTAAAAGGTTGAGAACTCCTGGTCTAGTAGCTTTCTTTGTTGGGTGAAAAAGAACTAAGGAGACTTGGGCTGACATTTTAGGAAATTTGACTTTGCCAATAACCCAAAGCAAAAAAGTGGAGAGCAAATCAAGCCTTGAAATATCCTTGGTAAAGGTCGCCCTTGTTTGAAAGCCAGTTGTACCTGACTCTAGGGTTTAGTGCTCATCTCTGTTTATAGCCAAAGACGGTGTCTGCGACTGCAGATGTTTACATTCCCACCAAAGTGGTTCCTATTTATCTACTTGCAATTTCTTGCTTTCGAACTACTAGATTGGCAGGAGCTGGGACAGAGACGGGAGCTCACTCAGGAATCGAACTCCGACCTTCCAGTCGTCGTTACACCACTTAACCACTTGAGTCCCCCAAAATTGCTGAAATTGTGGCTGTCTTTTTGGAAAGAGGGGATAAAGATATTAATAAAATGTTATGCAAAGAAGAGCTAAATGAAGGTATATAATGTCCCATTCGTGGTGGGTGCACTTAGTAGTTTTTATAAATTGTAGTTTTAAGATTTTGTATATTTTATTTTTTAATGTATTTGTTGCTTATAATTTTTTAAAAAGGAAAACTTTCTAACAATAAGAGGAAATATCCTAGGGCAGTGGTGGTGAACTTATGGCATGTGTGCCAGAGGTGGCACTCGGAGCCTTCTCTGTGGGCACCCATGCAGTCACCCTAGCACTGAGTTTGCCCCGCCCCTCTGCCCAGCAGCCCTACGTAAGCGCTTCCTCCCTCCCCCAGCACAACGTTCACCCCACCCCTCTGCCTAGCAGCCCAATGGGAGCATTTCCTTCCTCCTCTGTTGCTGTGTTGGCACTTTGCAATAAATAAGTCGGTTTGGGGTTGTAGTTTTGGCACTCAGTCTTTAAAAGGTTCACCATCACTAGGTGTGCCGTTCCTTCTTAACTCTTACTCTACTTTCTCTTCCTCACAGAAAGCGATCCCATATTTCGTCGCCTTGAGGGCTCCCAGTATCTTCTACCGAAATTTGATTTTTCTTGCTTCCTCTTGTTTCAAGCCTGTTGGGGAGGATAGTTTCCTTCTGCTCCCGTTGGCACCACAGTGTCCTTCCGGCGCACCCGATTAAGTGTTAAGCCCCAAAGTGGTGGAAAGATGGTGAGGGTCCTGCGAAGTCGGAAAGCAGCCGCCACCAGTTCTGAGTTCAAAGGTGCGCCGAAGAAGATTAAAAAAGCTAGAACTCAAGAAGTTCAGGAAGAAGTTGAGCCGGACGTGGGTCAGGAAAATGGACACAAAAGTCCCGATGCAAACCATGTGGGAGATGTGGAAGGACAACCAAGTCTGCCAGTGCCCCAAGGAAGTGTGTCGAAGCTGGACCAAAGTTTCTTTCTTTGGGAGACCAAGTACCAGGAATTTCTGGTAGATTCTGCCTTGGAGGAACAGCTTCTAGAGCAGTTGAACCCGTGGGCTGACACCCAGGCCTTCCTGGCTTCCTTTGAACAGGTTGCCATGGCTTGCCGTTGGCCCAGAAAAGAATGGGTCATCCGGCTTCTCCCGTCCCTTCACGAAGACGCCGAGAAGGCCTTTGTCAGCCTGAGCCCCAAAGACCGGGAAGACTTCCAGAAGGTCAAAGAGGCCATTTTGTGCCGAGAGGCGGCCGCCCGGGAGAACAAGCGCGAGGAGTTCCGCCGCTTGCGCTACCAGGAGACCAGCGGGCCGCAGGAGGTCCACGCCCGGCTCCGGGAGTTGTGCCGCCAGTGGATAAATGTGGAGAGACTGAGCAAAGAGCAGATCCTGGAAATGGTTGTCTTGGAGCAGTTTGTCAACATCCTGCCGAAGGAGATGCAGCTTTGGGTCCAGGAACGCTTCCCGGAAAATTGTGTCCAGGCCGTGGGTTTGACGGAGGAGTTCTTGAAAAGGCTGCAAATGGATAAAGAACCGGTGAGAGGAGCCACTTTTCAGATCTTAAAGAAGATCCTTCAGAAAATCCAAATTGTCCCTCAGGCTGCTTAGCATTTAAGGAAGCTTTTGTGGGGCTCTGTTTTGCTCTGTTATCTTACATACCAGCAATGTTTGGGTCAGCGTTTCCTAGCTTGCCCCCACCCCTTTATATTTTTTAAAATACATTTTTAAATTTTCAAACAATAAAAATACATATTATAATATATAACATAATATAATATATAGCTACTAATCATAAGAGGCCGTGGTAGCTTTGTGGTTAAGCCTGATGACCAAAAGGTTGGCAGATCAGCAGTTCAAGACCCAAGTACTGCATGACACAGTGAGCGCCCGTCATCTGTCCCAGCTCCTGCCAACCTAGCAGTTCGAAAGCAAAGAATTGCAAGTAGATAAATAGCTATCGTTTCAACAGGAAAGGTAACAGCATTCTGTCCACTTCAGCTTCTAGTCATGCCTGCCACATGACCACAGAAACATCTGCAGATGCAGACAGCAGTGGCTCTTTGGCTGTAAAGGAAATGAGCACTGGACCCATAGAATTGGATACAACTGTCTTTCGAACAAGGGAGACTTTGACCTTTACTAATCATAAAGACTAATAATAACAAGACTAGCCATAATATCAACTATAATAAAAACATATAAAGAAAAAAACCCCAATAACAACAAATATGTGCTTCCACCATGAATGGGACACTATATGTCTTTAACCTTTTATCGAAGCACAATATTACCTTTATATAGGTAAAGCAAGGGTTCTCAACATTTTCCTGCCATGGGCCAGACCATGCCCCCTCCATCAGCTGAGCGGGCTGGACACGTGGTTCCCCCGCAGCTACGGTTGCTTGCCATAATTCTCTCCTGCCAAACTGGGACAGCCATTGCATTCTTCAAACTGCATGCATTGGACGGGGCTGTCAGGGAGACCGCAGCTCTAAGACCCCGCAGAATCCCTGTCCAGGGCAGACAGGGAATACTGACCCTATATTATTAACCCTTTGTTGTCACATGAAGAAGGAATCCTCCGTCCCAGTGTATGGTGGAGGTTTAGTTTCTTAGATATGGGTATTTCTTGCTCTCTCCTGGCTTTCGAGGAAAAGGGGTGAGGATGACTCCTTGTCCCCCAAACTTCAAGGTGAGCCAAGGGATTTTTGCAAAGAGTTATTTCACTGTCTCCGTGCCGTGCCTTTCTTTCAATTAACTCGCTTGCAAGTGTCTCCTCTCCTCGGCGGGCTTCTCAGGGTGCTGTTTTGCCTTCCCTGCTTTCAAGCAGGATAATTGAAAGAAAGGCAGGGAGACAGTGAATTAACTTTGCAAAAATCCCTTGGTGAGGGGTGATCTTGCTTCCTGTGTTGAAATTTAAAAATCCGGGACTATTACATTTTTTTTAACCCGCTGGGACAGCTTGAATCAGAGAAATCTTGGAAAACCGGGACATATGGCAGCCCTACCCGCAGCGTAAACGCTGCCACAAACTATGGCAGATATGTTTGTGCAGACATGGGTGCATTTATAGATGTCATAAATGTATCCCTTCCGCTTCCGTGGGTTATTGCCTTGGGCCAGATGGTTTGCCGTTGTGGGCCGGGTCTGGCCCATGGACCATAGGTTGCAAATCCCTGAGATAAAGATTCCCCTAGCTCGATATCTATAGTCATGTCTGACTCTTGGGGACAATGTTTCCAAATTTGAAGACCTTTCATGAGAAAATTGAAATAAATATTTGATACAGTCTAGTCCTTTGAATCTTGAATTATTATGATTACTGTATACACATATTTTTAGGAAGTGACAGACTTCGGAATGAGAATAGCCCTCTAAGGATCAGGAATAGGTTTTTATTCAGAGTTCTTCTTGCTAAATTTCTACAATTCCCATTAGCCTGGTATCCACCCCTGGGTTAGGGTGGACTTGGAAGTCCAGGTTCTAGTCCATGTTGAATCAGAAAACTAACTTGGGTTGGTTGCTCTTACTTTCTTGCCCTTTCTCCCTCAGACTGGCCTACCTTGTAGGCCTGCTGTGAACATGCAATTCACTGGTAATCCAGAAAAGTCAACACAGGTTTTTCCCCCTTTTGATTAAATGGCAACTGAAATTAGGAATTGTTTGCTTTAGCAGCAAGAAGATAACACAGCAAATCCCTGCCTCGTCCCCCAACCCACTCTTCAGAATTTGATCCACCAGTCTTGCCTTATAGTGGTTTCAGTTTCCTCATTGCTATCTCTGTTGTTTTCAGGAACCAGAGGAAGTCGCTCCAGTTCCTTCCAAAGGAAAAGAGGACGAACTGGTGACGGAGAAGACACAGTTGGAGGAAAAGAAGGAGACGGATAAAACGGCTGATTTTTCATTCACAACCATTAAAGGTAAGAGATGTTTCTTAAATGAAGCGGTGACTCAGTGGTTAAGAAGCTTGCCTTGTTAGCTGGAAGGCCGGCAAGTTGGCATTTCGAGACCTGGGTACTGCATGACAGTTTGAGTGCCTGTCTTTGTCCCAGCTCCTGCCAACCTAGCAGTTTCGAAAGCAAGAAATTGCAAGTGGATCAATAGGAATCACTTCTGTGGGGAAAAGATCTTGGGGACACAATGGCGGCAGCCATTTTGTCCCAAGAGCTTCAAAGGGGCGGCTGTGTTGTTTCTCGAATACCCTTGAAGGTGTGGGGGGGCCACATGAAATGGTGGCATGGGCTGTATCCGGCCCATGGGCCTTAGTTTGGGAACCCCTGAGATAGGCAATCAATCAGTTGTGCCCTGAAATGGACTGGCACAGTGGGCTTATGTGTGTTCTTTGTAAGCAGTCCCAGTCAATCTGGCCAGAGCATTTTGGATATGCTGGAGCTTCCACAACTTTCCAAATGCAGCCCTCTCCTCCTGAGCAGAATGTGTTACAGTCATCCCCACAGGACGTCATTAAGATACATTCCAATCCTTGTCTTCGTTCTAGCAGGTGACAGGCTGCCGAGCATGAGGAAGAAGCGGTCTACACTGTGGGCTGGCTTCGAAGACGCCAGGCTGAGAGCCCGGTTTCCCGGACGAGTGAATCTAGTGTTCCCCTACCACTGGAAGCAACGAGGTGTCACTCAGGAACAACGGCTTTCAAAGCCACTGAAGAGAAGCTGTCCCCTTGGCCTGGTCCGGGCGCTCCCCTCGTCCCTGCCCAGTTCTCCCCCGGAGGCTGCGTTGAAAGGCAAGAAGCCCTGTCTCCTCCAGGACGGGTCCCCTGAGGATCTGACCCACACCTGCTCCGAGTGCCACATCACCTTCAACGAGTCAGGCAGCTTCCTCCGCCACCAGATGCTCCACAGCAGGGAGAAGCGTTATGCCTGCTTCTTCTGCGGGAAGGGCTTTTGCTTTCCCTCCGAGCTGACCCGCCACGAAGGCCGCCACCTGGGCCGGAAGCCTCACGAATGCGCCTTCTGCGGGAAAGGCTTCGACCGCAAGTGGTGGCGAGACCAGCACCAGATGCAACACAAGAAAAACTCCCCGAGACTGTGACCAGCAGGGAGATGAGAAGTCACAGGAAGGTTTTGTGGTTAGAGGGGTGGTTGGTTGGTTAAAATATTGTTACAGTTTATGGCCACAATTTCATCAGCTGGCTTGTCCCGGCAAAAAAAAAAATTCCATCCACTTAACCAGGGGACTTGTAATGCTTCTCCTTTCCGTCCTCTGCCCTCCCTCTGAGAATCAATAACAAAAGTTGGTTTAATCAGCAAAAAGTTAGATGCATTGACAGTCCTGCTGTTATTGCTAATATTGTCTTAAGTATTCTGGCTGACCTGTGCAAATTAACAGTTGGTGGGTGTTTTAATGTTTACTTTCTTGTTCGGGCTGTTCTCAAGGACCAATAGCAACATTCACATGTACTGTTGGCAGTAAGAAAGAGATTCCTAATCAAGAGTTGAGCTTTGTATATGTGATGGCTCCGGGAATGGCCAAAATAATAGATCTGTTGGAATCGGAGCATAAATGGAGGATGGGATTTGTAGATCTTGAAGCCTTTGTGGGGGAGTGGGGTGGGATGAGGTATGGTGAGCTTGATCTCCCGGAAGGAGCTGTCAGTTTATGCCAGGGGTGCCCAAACTTTTTGGGCCGTGGGCCGGCCATGTGGTTCAGCAGGCTGGTCGCATGGTTCCTCCCATCGGAAGCGGAAGTAACACATTTACAACAACCGCGGGTGCATTTACACAAAAATAGGACCAAACAGTGTAGATGCAAATGAGAGGGAAAAAAGTTTGAGGCAGGAGTATCTTTCAAGTCTCTTTTACTGCAATAATGTGAAGGAGCGAATATATAAAATATCAAAACTGGTCTGGTATTGCCAGTTTTTCAAAAGAATTTTTCTTCATCAGGATATAAAAGTATGTTTCAAGATTTATTTTTTACACGTCTACTAGCTTCAGGGAGGAAACATCCTATCATGATGAGCTTAAAAACGTCTTTAAGTTCATCATGATAGGATGTTTTCTGCCCTGAAGCTAGTAGATGTGTAAAAAAAAAAAAACCTCTTGAAACATACTTAAGATTATATCCTGATGAAGAAAAATTCTTTTGAAAAACTGGCAATACCGGAACAGTTTTGATGATACAGTATTTTATTTCTTCACTCCTTCTCATTCTTGCAGTAAAAGAGACTTGAAAGATACTCCTGCCTCAAATGGTTTTTTCCTCTCTCATTTGCGGGTGCATTTACAGCAGCATTTTGTGCATGTGTGGGTGTTTTGCTTCCGGGAGCGGTGAGGGAGGTGTGGGCCTGATGATTTGCCATCAGGGGCTAGATCTGGCCCATGGACCATAGTTTGGGCACACCTGGTTTATGCCCTTTCCTTTAGTTCTTTGAGCAAATTCATGCTTGCACAAATAAGTTACTTAAGATGAGCTGTCCTTTGCTTAGCCAGTCCATCTTTCCAGCGTATGATCCAAAATCTTTTGAAAGGTGGTGTTAAGATACCCGCTTGGCCACCAACCAGCCTAAGAATCTTACCCTGTAATTCCTTTAATTTCTGTATTTTAAACATAGGCTCACAAGGCCTTTCTGTAACATCATAAAAATGCTCAGCTCAGCACCAGGTTTAAGAGCTCACCCTGATTTTAAACTGGAAAAGAAGATTGTTGTTGTCTCATTTCAATCACAATATGGCCAAACGGTATGAAGTATGCAAAACAAGAAAAAACCGTTTGTGGTTAAAAATGTATTTTACTGTCCATAACAATATACATATGGAAATATAGATGTAGAATATTGAACAAATGCAAACTTTCAATGTTTTTATGATCTCTATTTTTCAACTGTAGGTTCCAGATAATTTCAAAAATAAACCGAAGGTCTTATAATTGACTTATACGTCTAAAATATAAATCTTCGTAATTCCTCTATAAATTCAAAATTAAACCGAAAGTCTATAATCATCTTACATATCTTCAAAAATTGTTAAAGTTATGACGTGGTCCCAAAACCCTTCTAGTAACAAGGTTTTTTGTGTTCCTTCTTCTGGAGACTGTCATAACAAAATCTTCTTAAGTGCGTCTATCAGCCTCTCAGTGAATTCTTATGTGCCAAAATGACGTTTGAAATAACAGCAACGTAACAGCAAGCAGTTTAGCACTTGAGCTCAACCGTAAACTCAAGGTGACGAGCAGGATTACAACTCCCATCATGCTAGACAGAATGGGAGTTGTAGTCCTCCAACACACCTGAAGGGTACCACACTGGGAAAGATCAGGCTTAGGCGATTTTGCAGTTCATCTTTTTACTCATCCCCAGCACAATGTTGCCGTGCATTGTTCCAAATCTTTTTTATAGCTTTCCTAAATGTTCTGATAGTTTGTGGCCTTACTTGGATTTTTTAAAATATATATTTTCTGGAGTTTGCTGTACGTTTCTATCAGACTGAAAATAAAAACTGTTGTATTCTTTAATAAATTTTTTTTAAAAAATCCCGAACTGTAGCCAGCAGTTTATTCTATTTAAAATGATTTGCTCAATTTGACTGGGTAGTATTCTTTGTGAAAAACGAATTGATGATTGTTTTCTTTTTCTCAAAAACATGCAAACAATCTTATCCTAGCACCTTTAATGTCAGGATGAGGTATTTTTATCTCCGTTTAAGTGACTGTGGTGGCTTAGTGGTTAAGACACTGAACTTGATGACTGGAAGGTCGGCAGGTCAGGAGTTCGAAACCTGAGTACAGGTATGTGCTGTCTAGTTGGAGCTGACTTACAGTGACACTAATAGGGCTTTCGAGAAAAATAAGATATTTAAGTGGTTTCCTCCCCCAGTGAGTTTCCATGGCTGAGACAGGATTTGAACCCAAGCCTCCTGAGTTCTAGTCAATCAATCAATCTAATGTTTCCAAAAGTGTTCCCCCAATGTTCTTGGGACTACAACTCACATAAATCTTGGCCAGCGCAGCCAATGGTGAAGGCTTCTAGGAACTGTAGTCCAAGAACATCTGCAGCCCCAAGATTGGAAACAATTGCTGAACCACTACATCTTACTGAGTATCCCAAATTTCAGATCTGAGTGCACTAAGACTGATACATTCTACTTGCTAAAGGTAATCTTCATTTCTGACCTCAGAGATGATTTATTCCAGATGCTAGTTAAGTCCCCCCCAACTTTTAAAAAAACACATTTCTAATCTCCATCTGCAGTGATTTGAATCCTAAGAATGTAAAGCCTGTCACTGCTTCTACTTCTTTCCCATCTATTTTCCAAGGAGTAATAGGGCTGTTGCCATTATCTTGGTTTTCCTGATGTTGAGTCTCAAGCCAGCTTTTGCACTCTCCTCCTTCCACCTAAGGAAGAGCTTCTTTAGGTCTTCACTTTCTGCCGTTAGGGTATTACTACAGTATCTGCATATCTCAAATTGTATAAGTTAAATAAGCAGGGTGACAAAATGCAGCCTTTTAAAGGATATACTAGGTCGAAATCTAGGGCTATGGTGGTTTGGAAGGTCAGCAGCTGGAGACCTGAGTGCGGCATGATGAAGTGAGATCCCGTCATCTGTCCCAGCTTCAGGTCGAAAGCAAGAAATTGCAAGTAGATAAGTAGGTGCTGCTTTGGTGGTAATATCATTCTGTGTGCTCTGGAACCTAGCCATGCCTTTCATGTGACCACAGCAATGTCTGCAGATGCAGACAGCGATGGTTCTTTGGTTGTAAATGGAGATGTCACAACACAAGGGCCAAACGATGCAAAATGTCCAAAATGCAGAAACAACCGTTTGAGGCAAAAATCCACAAAATAAGTGATGAAAGTCCGTTTATTCTAGTCGCTAAATTTCTATTTGGATTTTCCAAAAGGTAAAGTATAGTCTTTCAATGTCACAAATAAAGATAGCCAAACTTCAAAGATTAAAAAGTAAATCTCCATTCTATATGTTCCAAAAAGTATAATATCTCTCATAGTAATTGTTCAAATAAAGATTACAAATTGATTATCATTTCATAAGTTCCCAAAGGGTAATGTAAAGTAGATATTCAGACTTCTTGTTCAAAAATAAAGATTGCAAATTGATTATCTTTTCATAAGTTCCCAAAGGGTAATGCGAAGTAAATATTCAGACTTCAAAACCTGATCCGGTATACGGTTTTTCGTTACAATTTCTTCATCAGGAAGATTTAAACGTTTCTAGGATACAATGAAAGTACATGATAAGAAACATGTCCAAATTAGCATTCTTAAATATAAAATATTCTACGTTAATTCTCGAAGCTTACTCAACCGCGTCAAAATGGCCTCACAAGCTTACTCTTTCGGTGCCAAAAGATGTCAAAGGTAAGGAGTGTCTATACTAAATGTTAATCAATGCCCCACACCTGTGCTTGGCTGAAGCTCCCGGACTGAACTCTTAAACGGGAATCCCCCAATACCCTGTTAATTTTCTTGCAACAAAGAACATGGTTCCGCTCTGATTCACAAAAAACACGAAAGGTCTATCTCCTGGTTGAGACCCCTGGGAGTTATGGATTTAAGTAAACAAATATAATGAGCTTCTCTCTTTAATAAAACCTCTAAATTCATAATGGTATAACACTGTGGTTGCACTACCTCTATAACTACAAACTTCAGTTGGTCATGGGTGTGATTTTTTCGAGGTAGTGCGAAACCATTGGGGCCATTATGTTCTGATTCCGTATACAAGACCTGTGCTTGGTGATCCTAATCCGGACTGCTCTCGTCGTCTGGCCCAGATAAATGAGCCCGCAAGGGCAAAAACAAAGGTAAATACAGAATGCAGTTCTGCAGTTAGAAAAACTGCGTAGTTTCTGAGAAAAGCCCAGGTGGGGTATGGAGATTTCCTTTGTGTCACAGGTAAATTTACAGTAGGTGCAATGCTGGCACCCATAGTGTCCAGTTAATAGTTCAGTTGCAGGGGGTCTGATCAAACAGTCACTGTGGGATACCATGTTTCCAATAGTTCTGGTTCATCTGAAACCTATCTTAGGGCAGGCTTCGCATCCCGGTATATCTGAGACAATGTGCCAATGCCTTAAAATAGACCTCTTAATGCTGTTGGACAAAGTTGAGTATTCCATGGACCAAAAAATGTTTCCGTCATTCGATTGTTGTTTCCTACCAAAAAAAAAAAAAATCTGGGTGTGTCCGCTACCTTCTTAAAAGCCTTATTGATGATGTCTGATGGATAACCCCTTGACGCCAACCTGCTGTTAATCTCTTGGGCGGCCTCTTTAAAATCCCTATTTTAGGTAGAATTCCTTTTAACCCGTGACATGAGACTGTACGGGATAGTTCTCCTTAAATGGCTGGGGTGAAAAGATTGATAACTAAGATATGCATTACGATTTGTGGACTTCCTATATAGTTTAGTGTTGATCTTATGTCCTTTATTTACAAAAACTACAAGGTCCAAAATAGTAAGGAGGTCCTGCTGGACACATGGCTGAACCTTAAATTGGGATTCAAACCTCCTACCCATGAAATAAAAGGTGCAATGTGCTCAAAATCATCCAAAATGAAAAAAGGATAATCAATAAACCTTTTGTATATGACAATGTGATCGAAAAAGGGATTGACTGCCAGGTTGACAATAGTAGTGGTTTCAAACTTGATCATATAAATGTTTGCAACTGAAGGGACCAAAGGGCTACCCCTCGCCACACCTTTTACTTGGAGAAAGAATTCGTCTTCAAACCGAATTTTTTCCCCCGAGACATAGGTCTAATAGGTCCATCAGAAAATGAGTTGGCGGCATGTGTTGAGGGCAACAGCTCAAAACATTGAAAATTACTATTCTTGCCTCTTCAATAGGGATGTTAGAATACTGTACAAGGAATTCACATCCATAGAAAGTTGCTCTCCATTTGGTGGCACAAAACTGCCCTCAACCTGGATGAAGAAATCAGAAGTCACATATATAAGACGGTGTTACTTTAGCAAATGGACTAATTAAGTGATCTAAATATTTGGCAAGCGGTTCTAATAAGAAATTTATACATGAGATAATTGGTCTTCCTGGTGGAATATTATCTGGTGTTCTAGGTTTGTGTATTTTTGGGAGTATATGAAAAAGTGAGACCCTAGGAAAATCATTCTTAAGAAACCTGTAAGTTTTGTCAGTAATGTAATTGAGGGATAAACCCTCGTACAAGACTGTGCAAATTATTGCAGAGATTTGTTGAGTAGGATCCCGGGTGAGCTTTTGCTAATCTTTATTTTTGAACAAGAAGTCTGAATATTTACTTTACATTACACTTTGGGAACTTATGTAATGATAATCAATTTGTAATCTTTATTTTTGAACAATTACTGTGAGAGATACTATACTTTTTGGAACATATAGAATGGAGATTTACTTTTGAACCATTGAAGTGTGGATATCTTTATTTGTGACATTGAAAGACTACTTTACCTTTTGGAAAATTCAAATAGAAATTTAGCGACTAGAATAAACAGACTTTCATCACTAATTTTGTGGATTTTTGCCTCAAAACGGTTGTTTCTGTGTTGTAAACGGAGATGAGCACTGAACCCTAGAATTGGATACAACTGGCTTTCAAGCAAGGGAGACTTATACCTTTACCTAAATCAAAATCTACATATTCTGGGAACATGAGATATATTACAATAACAACATGGTAAATCCATATTTTGGGAAACTAGATTGAAGTGAAATTATTGCCCTGGTTCGTGATGTAAACAAATTACACTCCTAACCCATTTCAGTACTGCATTGATTATGTATTTTTAAAAAGCAATTGAATCAACAGGTAAACGTAATGGGAGTCGGAAATACATGTGCAAAAATAATAATAAAACTGGTAAATCTATGTCTGCTTCTGCAGTTTTTTTCTCCACCTGCCTCTATGGTTTCTATGGTGATTCTGTCAATTCCAGGGGCCTTTCCTGAGTTGTTTTGCTTCAGGCAGTGGTGGGATTCAGCAGGTTCGCCCCAGTCCGCCAGAACCAGTAGTAGAAATTCTGGATGGTTAAATTCGGGTACGGTATGTAGATGATTGGCCCTTCAGCACCCTAGCACAGTGAAGGGGCTGCCTTCTTAGTGCCTCCACACAGGCGCTGCCACTGCTTCAGGTGTACTGATCTTACTCCCTGAGACAAAGACTATATTGCTTCCTCAGGATCTGCAGCTGTTAGGGCAGTGGTGGCAAACCTTGGCACTCCAGATGTTCTTGAACTTCAATTCCCAGAGGTCCTGATCAACAGGAGTGCTGACATGAGCTTCTGGTAAATGAAGTCCAAGAACACCTGGATTGCCAAGGTTCGCCATCACTGTTAGGGTTATACTGCCTATACTCAGTCCCCAACAGAACTTAGCCACTGCCATAATGATGATTCCCCTCGACCCAACCCCACGGACCTGCCTGCTGAGATATGCCTTGGTGCAAATAGTTAGAGCCAAAGCCCCCTGTTCACCCCCGGCTGGCCCAGATTATTGTAATGCGCTCTACATGGGGCTGCCCTTGACGACCATTCGGAGGCTGCAGCTGGTCCAGAATGCGGCGGCCCGGGTGGTGATGGGGTGTGGGCGATATGCCCATGCCTCACCGCTGCTTCGGGAGCTGCACTGGTTACCAGTTTGTCTCCGGGTGCAATTTAAGGTGCTGGTTTTGACCTTTAAAGCCCTATATGGCAGGGGGCCAGGATACCTTAGAGACCGCATCGTCCCAAGAGTGACTGCCCGTCCAACCAGAGCGGACCGGAGGGGCTCTCTAATGGTGCCGTCCACTAGGGGTGCACATCTGTCTAGTACCCGCAGGAGGGCCTTCTCCGTGTCCGCACCAACCCTCTGGAACCTCCTGCCAATAGATATAAGACTTCAAAGTGAACTGCTGCCCTTCAGGAAAGGAGTAAAGACCTGGCTGGCAGGGCAGGTGTGGGGCCCGAACGGGACTATGGTTCCCGCCGGCTGGCTTTTATAAAATAAGAGCTCTCTCTTCTTCCCTTTGTATAGTAGGTGGGATGGGTGGGTGGGATATGGGTTTTTAAATGGGGTGGATGTGGGTTTTTATAAGGTTTTTATAATGTTTTTTATGTATTTTTAGAATTGTTGTAATGCCGCCCTGAGTCGGGGTCTGCCTGAGTGGGCGGCATATACAAATATGACTATAAATAAATAAATAAAAATAAAATAAATGTGGGTCATAACTCACCAGGAGCAATACACAACTTAGCCTTCTGCTCAGAAGCACGATGAAGCATTTATCCCAGGATACATACATTTATTTTATATCTTAAAATACTAAGATCTGTCTGAGTTTTGTATGCAAAAACCACAACTCTCCCTTGTGGAGAGGAACAACTACTAACTATACTGCACTATAATTTCGTGTCAGAAATTATTCTGAGTTGAAAGGATTTTTGTGGAAGAAACTCCACTTGGGACGCCCAAATGAGGCTCCTTTCATGTCTCCTAGAGCTGGAACAGAGACAGGCGTTCAATCCGTCATGCAGTAGTTGGGTCTCAACCTGCCAGCCTTACAGATAACAAGGTGAGCTTTTTAACCACTGAGCCACCGCAGCCGGGAACGACTACTAAGAACTGAGGATGGTGTGAAACATTGGTACCCTAAGCTCCTTCTCTGTTGGATCTGGGCCGTGAAGCGGGTTGTGCAAGCTGGATCGGGGTCGCGAAGCGGCCGGTGGGTCCTGGAGGAGACTGGTCAAGCAAAGACACACGAGGCAGATGGAGCGAAGACCAGTGTTTAATGATGACAAATCAGAAACATTTATGCTGTTCTGGCTGCGTGCATATGCATAGCAATACAGTGCGAACCCTTACTTCACACATCATGTTTACACAAGTTAATTGGGGAAGTCTACACCAGGGGAAGTTCATTATCTAACTTAATTAACTACCGGGGACATACATTGTTCCTCGTTATCAGAAGTAAACAAGTGGCCAACATTGACTCTAGGGCTTTAAGGAATCTGCAGACGCGAGATTACCTATTACATGCCTAGCGAGTTACTCATTAGCTCTCCATTGTCCGAGCTGCCTGTCAGATCAGCTATTGATGAATTAAACTCTATCTAATATTCCGCTGCCCCAATTTCTGTCCCCTCGGGAATCCGTGGCGACAAGGTGATCTTCATCACCGGGGTTCTGTCAGGGACAGTATACCAATTGCGCTCGCGGAACCCACACTCCCCCTTTATTTGTTTAATTGGACCTGACAGACGGCTCGACGCAGGAGCGGCATCAACTAACGTGGAGTGAGGACATTCCGGGATTCTCCCCATGGGGGACACCTTGACATCAGTGAGGGAATACATTGCGCGAAACAACAACCCGCTGTTCCCAGTGTTATCACCCGCACAATCACCTTGAGTGTCATTTGCAGCCAATCCCATGGGAACCATGAGCATAACAAATTCCACCCCCACCCCCCACGTGGCATCTTCCTTGATATTTTTTAACCAAGGTATGGAGATCGGTCAGTTGACTTTGTACCTTGCGAGAGTTGTCCGTGAGGTTAAAACAACACATGCCATGGACTGACTCGCAACCCAAATGGTGTAACAGTAGGAGGTAATCGATAGCTGCTCGATTATCCAATATGGCATGGCGAAGTTCATTCTGCTCTTGATTAAGCAGCGCTAACGCCGAGATGGTGTGGTTAATGGCTTTTGCCAAAGTGCAAGCCAATTGACCAATTCTCCGAGCGTTGCCTATGGCTAAGCCTGGCATGCCAAACAAGCTGATTGCTAATGAAACATACTCAGCTTTACTCAGAACCCTGATGTTGCTATCACATGAACTGTCTAACTGGGTAGCACGAGCGTGCCGTATGTGGGGAGGTACATTAATGCTTGGGGCAACCATGTCTTTAGTGGGGAGCAACAGTGTCAAACGACTGATACAACAGAAGGAATCAGATACATTTGCAGGAATATAGTTCCAAATATATTGGTTACATGTAAAAAAACCATCCTGAAGGCAAAGTAACGTGAATAAACATCGAGTTAATAGTCTCTGGGTTATTACAAGTCCAAGTGCTGTTGCCGGGGTCGAGGCAACGGCGCTGTGGCCCTTCGACCGCGGAACAGCCGGTCATGCGAGCACAAGTTGAGTTCGGGCTGACAGCCACTCGGGGGGTGTACAGAGTGGCCGTGTCAGCCGGTAGGACTTTCGTGACTTGGGTTCCCCAGTGCGCGTATGTTGAGTAAACAGTCTTGTGAAACGGGCCAAATATCCGCTTCACCAACCAGTCACCGTTCCTGATGCGCGCATCTGGGGAGTGACACACCGGGATGAGACAAGTACTAAGAAGAGAGGCAGAATCGGTGGTCTGCCTCAGGCAAAAATAGGACTGATTGACGAGGTTCGCCAATCTTTCCCAAATGTAGTAGTGCAGCCGGGCAGAGAGATCTCCACCTGGCATCAGGTTATCTGCTTCCAGTGAAGCTGCTTAAACCCCTCCCCCCGTAAGCAAGGAAAGGATCAAGATGATGGTGGTCATCAAGGAATTAGAAGTAATCTGGGACAAGGCTGCAAGCAAGATGTTCTCCGGTGTCGGTTCCTTGTTCTCCCACCGAACAGTGTCCGCCGTCTCATGGCACATGAACTTGGCCATGCCCCAGGTGATCTTCGGCGCTGTCATCTGCTGTCGTCGCCTCCTCCGCTTGGCTCTCCCCATCAGGGTTAATCCCGCCATCTCCGGTATCGGATCCGGGAGTGCCTGGGTCCATGCCATTGGACTCGAAATGAGGCTTGACACACCAGGCTGGAATCCAGATAACGCCTGTAGGAGACATAATTGCAGCATACCCTCTTTCCCATGTTATGAGTGGCGCCGGGCCCTTCCAAGAAGGATCCGGTGGCACTCAGTAACGCACCATCGGCCGCGGGAGAGTCTCCGTGCGATGGAAGTGCTTCTCCTGCGGAGTGTAATCCGAAAAAACATTGAGGTGATTGTACATAAACAATACCTTGTTCAGACAATGCTGTGCCTGACCCTGATTTTTGGGGAGGGCTAGTTCCCCTCTTTCTGTTTGTTTGTCAATGTAGGACTTGAGTGTCCGATTCACCGGCTTAACAATCGCTTGCTCTTGCGGATTGTATGGAACGCCAAAAGTATGCTTAATGTCCCAGGTGGCCATGAAGGTGGCCAGCTGCCTGGAGCTATAAACCGGGCCGTTATCAGTCTTCATGAGCCGTGGTTTGCCCATGGCCGCGAAGCAGGAAAGGAGATGCTGCTCCACATGGGAAGCCGTTTCTCCCTTCTGAGCCGTGGCCCAAATGAACTGTGAGAAAGTGTCAATGCAAACGTGCATGTACTGCCATTTCCCAAACTGTGGAACGTGTGTGACATCCATCTGCCACACCTGGTTGACCTCTGTCCCTCATGGGTTGACACCCCACGAGGGCCCCCCCACCGCCCCTGCACAATGTGGGCAGGAACGGACTATGCCCTGGGCTTGGGAAAGTGGCAGGTTGAACTGCCGTGCAAGTGCTTTTGCATTTTGATGGAAAAATGCATGACTTTGAATCGGAGTTGTGAAGACTCCCAAAACTGACCGTTGCTGAATTTCCTTTGCGGCCGCATCCGCTCTGCTATTGCCCACGGAAATCGGTCCAGGCAAATTCTGGTGACTTCTGATGTGGGCGATATAGAGCGCTTCGGTGCGGTTCCGCAAATGAAATTGAGTCATGAGGAAAAGACCTAACAAATTCTTGTCTATCGCAGGAGTGATGTATGCTCCCGGTAGACTGTGAAGCAAATTCCAGACATACTGGCTGTCAGTTATGATATTTAAGCGTTCTTTGGCAAAGGTGCGCAAGGCGAGGTTCACTGCTGCCAATTCCGCCCGCTGCGCGGATTTCTGCAGAAGAGTCAGAAGCGTGCGCCAAGCCTGTCCCTCTTGCCAAGTAAGAACACCATATGTTCGACCCACATCAGTGAAAACTGTCCTAGCCCCCTGAAGTGGAACCAGGGACATTAACTCACACAAACTGACTGTCTTCGTTTGAAGCGAGACAAGTCTGGGGTCTTTCGACAAATGGTATGCCAAACATCCAGTGAATCCTTCCAATGCAATCAGAAGTGAGTCACTGAGCTGCATCAGCTGCTGAATCTGATCTTTTGTGAATGGAACGATTTTAGCTAAGTTGTGCCCTGAGATATCCCTTGCTCTCAGCCTTCCTTGGTAAATCACCGTGGAGACCAGTTCCTGTGGAGGAACGATGTTTCGGGAAGAGGTGTGCGGTAAATACACCCATTCCACGATACTCGCCCCTCGCTTGGAGTCTATCCCTAGAGCTCCGGTGAACATGGTTCCCGTTCGGACTATGTACAGGTTTAGAACGGGAGCATATGGCCCCTGACTAATCCTGTTCACCCATCTCTGGCTGAGAATTTGGTTGACATTTTCGAGAGTCAAGCGAGCCTCTCAAGGAATGTGTATCCAGTCTGCCGGCTGCTTACCTAGCGTTAGCAGCGAGAAGAGCGGCTTCAGAAGTTCCATATCTAGTCTGAAATACGGTCTAGCCCAATTGATATTCCCCAGAATCTGTTGCAATTCTACAAGGGTGACTGAATCTTTGAGATTAATCTGTGGCAAAACTGGTGCTGCGAAAGAACTGAGAAGCCGATGGCCCAAGTATGAAAAGGGCTCGGTTCTCTGAACTTTCTCAGGGGCAATGAATAACCCTTTCTCCCCTACAGTGGTCTGGAGGTCTCTAAACATTTCGCTGCCGAGTTGCGGCGCTGCGACCAAGATGTCATCCATAAAATGACACACTAAGACTGTGGGGTGAAGGTTTCGAAACTTTTCCAGTGCATCGTGAACGTAAATTTGGCACAGGGTGGGCGAGTTGAGCATCACCTGTGGCAAAAATTTCCACGCGTAACGTTGCGTAGGCTCTCTGTGGTTCACGACTGGCACCGTAAAAGCAAACCTTTCCCGATCCCTTACATCTAAAGGAATGGTGTAAAAACAGTCTTTTAAGTCTACGACCAAGATCTCCCAACCCTCGGGGATCATGTTCGGATTCGGGATGCCGCATTGAAGCGGACCCATTGGCTTAATACATTTATTGATCTCTCTTAGATTGTAAAGGAGTCGCCACTTCCCTGACTTCTTTTTAATAACGAATATGGGCGAATTCCAGGGACTGGTGGACTGTTCTATATGTCCTGCGTCTAGCTGTTCTTTGACCAGCTGTTTCAGGGCGACTAATTTCTCCCCTACTACCGGCCATTGCTCTACCCAGACTAGCATGTTGGTAAGCCATTTAAGCGGTAAAGCCATTACAAGCCATTACCCGAAGGTAAGAGTGGCACGATACTGCTGTAGAATGTCTCGCCCCCAAAGGTTGACGTGCATGTCCAAAATGTCCGTCCAAATGACCGCTGTGTCGTCAGCTTCGGGGATCGTGACTTCTACCCAGTTCTGGCTTCTAAATGCTTCTTGAACACCGCCTACCCCCCCCCCCCACACACACACATCGGAGACCGGCTCGAGAGCCCACTCGCGCGGCCACTGACTCTGGCTGACCACGCTGACGTCAGCCCCCGTATTTTATAGCCCGTCAAAAGGTTTATTATTTAAAAATACCTTTATGACTGGCCGCCGCTTCCACTCTATGTTGGCTTCCACTGCCGCTAAGACCTGGTATCCTTGTACTGCCCCTTCTGCGCTCGAGCGGTCTGCTGACCCGGACTCTGAGCTGTCCCTGAGCCTTTCCTGGCAGCCTGCTGGCGAGTGACAAGGAACCATGATCAGTTGTGCTAACGTGTCTCCCTTGTGAATGGTTTGGGGTAGGTGTGTCCAGAGTTGAACCTGGAGTACACCCGAAAAATTGGAGTCAATGACTCCCGGAATCACTAGGATTCCTCGCATTCCTGCGATACTACGGGGCAAAACTAAACCTACATAACCTTTAGGCAGGGGTCCCATGTACTGGGAATCGACCAGATAGACTGTGCCTGGCAAGTCACATGTAACTTCTGACTGGCAAGTCAAATCTAGTGCCGCACTGCCCTTAGGTCTGGCCTGCGCCTCCGGAATGCAGGGTGGAATGTGATAGGAATCTAATCCAGCTCTGGCTCTCCCAGAGTGATTGTGGCCTCTGTTTGGACTGGGGCCAGAGACAAGCCTGCGCTCCAGTTTCCCAAGTTCGGGCAGTTCCTGGCCCAGTGGAAGCCCTTATTGCATCGTGGACATGGGGTGGTCGGAGCCTTGGGACGACCGGTGCTCTGGCCATTGCCCTTCTTAGATCGGCATTCTCTAGCGAAATGACCGATCTTGCCACAAGTGTGACATGCTCCTTTAGTCTTGCCTTTGAATTTCCTACCACCTTGCACCGCCGCTGCCAACAGACCCATTTTGTAGGAATCTGTACCAATGTCGGCACAAGCCCTGATAATGTCAGTAAATGTCAGATCGGGACGATTGCCCAGTGACTGCAAGATTTTACGGCAGTCAAGGTTGCCGTTGTCTTTCGCCAGCTTCATCATAAGCTCCTGTTGGGCTTGTTCATTGTCTATCTGCCTACTGACTGCTTCCTCTAATCTGTTAATAAAGTCCATGAAGGACTCATGGGCACCCTGTTTGACTGCTGTGTAATTATTGGCTTCTTTGCCAGCTGCCGGGACCTTGAGATATGCCCTAAAGGCTGTCTCAGCCGCCAGGTGAAGCATGGCGAGTGGCAAGGTGATCTGCGCGTCGATGGATTCGAACTGACCCGACCCATATAGCTGATCAGGAAGTACTGCTCCTCCCATCCTGGCAGCCCTTGCCTGTACTTCGAGTCAATACTCGCTGTCCCATAGCAAATACTGGCTGGGGTTGAGCATCATTCTCATGACGCTTTCCAGTCGTATGGAACGAGCATCATAGTCTTGCACACTTGCTGAAGCGTGCCCCTAGTGAAGTGACTCTGGAGTCCTGTCTCTGTGATCGCCTTCCGTATTGCCATGAGCAACTTGTACAGAACCGGCGAATGGGTCGTTTGCTGTTGACCGATGAGGGCATCTACCTCTACGTGGACTGGGCATATCTGCCTAAATTCAGCTAGTTCTTCTGCTGACAACTCCCCCTTACTGGTTTCTTCCTCTACCATGCCCTGGATGGAACTCTTGGCAGTCTGGGAACTTTTAGCTATGTGGGAAACGCCAGCGTTTCCCATACCTTGCATTCCTTCAGTGACGTCTGCAGCTGTCACTGCGGGAAAGCTCTCTACGCTGCCCTGCTTAAACTGAAGTGACGGATAGAGAACCATCGTGGCTGATGGTTCTGACTGCGCTGGGGGGTTATCGGTCTCTATCTGGACTGGGTCTACCTCTGCTATGAGCTTCCTACATTTGCTACATGTGCTGATTATCTTAGCTGGGCTTCTAGGTTCTTGCCTAATGCAGGTTCATATCCTATCCCAAAGTTGGAGACTAAGCATGCCTGTATTTAGATAAAACAGACAATGTTCCCCCAAGTACACCAAAAGATCCGCTAACTGGGCGCTGTGAATGTGTGTACGATTTACCCTGGCCAGGGCCTTGAGTTCCATTAAGTGAACTCTCTGGTTAGCGGTCAGACGTTGTCACTGCGGACAAGTCTCCATATTACCTTCCGGTCCTTTGAAGTCAGGTAACTGGTTTGGCGTGACGTCTGAGTAGGACTCGGAACGTGGACTGCGGCCACAGGACCTCGTTGGCCTCTGCGATGGAGTCAGGGTTCACAGCTGACGCTGAGCGGAACACGTTTCCGCCGAGCAAGATGCCTCAGAGCTTTGGAGCGCACTCTGCTGCCTCTGGAATGCCTCTTGGCGTAGCTGTCACTCGGATCGGATGGCTTTCTGACCAGAGCTGCTGTGCTGTCCTCTGGGGAGACTCGGACACGGTTCTGGCGTAGAACCGGACCAAGGGGTGTCGTTACTCATGAGTAGAATCACGTCCGGGTCACCATATTTTGGATCTGGGCCGCAAAGTGGGTTGTGCAAGCTGGATCGGGGCCGCGAAGCGGCCGGTGGGTCCCAGAGGAGACTGGTCAAGCAAAGACACACGAGGCAAGATGGAGTGAAGACCAGTGTTTAATGATGACAAATCAGAAGCATTTATGCGGTTCTGGCTGCGTGCATATGCATAGCGATACAGTGCGAACCCTGACTTCACACATCATGTTTACACAAGTTAAGTGCGGAAGTCTACACCAGGGGAAGTTCATTATCTAACTTAATTAACTACCGGGGACATACATTGTTCCTTGTTATTGGAAGTAAACAAGTGGCCAACATTGACTCTAGGGCTTTAAGGAATCCACAGACGCGAGATTACCTAATACACGCCTAGCGAGTTAGTATTTAGGTCTCCATTGTCCGAGCTGCCTGTCAGATCAGCTATTGATGAATTAAACTCTATCTAATATTCCGCTCCCCCAGTTTCTGTCCCCTCGGGAACCCGTGGCAACAAGGTGATCTTCATCACCGGGGTTCTGTCAGGGACAGTATACCAATTGTGCTCGCGGAACCCACACTTCTCCTTTGTTTGGAATAATAGCCGTGTAGTCTGTGGTTCAGGCATATCAGAAAACAATAAAATAAAATAAAAACACTGCAGCACTTTAAAGACTAACTGCTATATTTTTATTGCGAGCTTTTGTGGATCAAGTCCACTTCTTCACACTGAAGAAGTGGACTTGACCCACAAAGCTCACAGTATAAACATAGCAGTTATTCTTTAAAATGCTGCAGTGTTTTTATTTTATATTTTGTTTTCTGATATAACTCCTCTGTGTAATGGATCAAAATGGAGCCTTTGCTTTTAATGAGCTAAAATGGTTTCGGTGCTTCCTCAACATGGATGAAGAAAGTCTGGGAATGCGTCCTTTAAGTCAGGCGGCAGCGTCCTCTCCTCTTGGAATTCATAACAATTTCATACTGTGGGAACAAGTGCAGAAGATGAACATTGATAGAGAAGCCCTAATTAGGTTACATACAGGAAGAGGTGGAATAAAAGATGAAAAATTGGTTTGGTTATCTTTTGTAGAAGAAATGCTGCCATGTTGTACCAAAGAGCAGGTGTAGGCAGGCATTACCTAGGTAATTACTTGTGAGTAGAGCAGTAGGAATCTGGGTCTGGCCTGACTTTTGTTCCAGAAAGAAGGGGACAAGGAGGACCTCCAGTTAGTTTTGGGGAGAAGGTAGTTTCCCTTGCTCGAAAGCCAGTCATATCTCACTCTAGGATTCAGTGCTCATCTTATAGCCAAAGAGCCTGCGCTGTCTGCTTCTGCAGACATTTCCGTGGACATGTGGCAGGTATGCATAGACACCGAAGTGCACGGAACGCTGTTTACCTTACCACCGAAGGGGTCCCTATTTATCTACTTGCAATTTCTTTCTTTCGAACTGCTAGGTTGGCAGGAGACGGGACAGAGAGGGGCGCTCATTCCGCCGTGCAGTACTCGAGCATGAAATTGCTGACCTGCCTTCCTGTCAGAAGCCTCTTGTTAATGCAAACTAAAATAGCCTTTGTCTTTACTTGCAGCCCCTTCGCTTTGGGATTCAAGCTCCTGATCTACAACAATCCCAAAATCAAATCCTGATCTACATCTGGTGCTGATTCGCTTTCCTCCTGCATTTTTGGCATTATTATTCGGTAAGTATCCCAAGATCCTTCTCGCTCATAGGGTGGGGTGGGGGGTGGGCCGTGAGCCCCATGGTGTGCCAGCTCAGCCTCAGCGGAGTCTTCACTTCAGGAAAGGAGGTGGGAAAACACAGCGTTCCCCGGGATTTTCCGTCCAACTCGGGGGTGGGGGGGGAGGAACGGCGTTACTTTCCTGAGCAGAAGAACGAAGAAGGGGCCACGTCTTCCTCCTCCTCCTCTTCTCTTCTCCCCCCTAGCAGAGGAACGGAGTTACTTTCTGCCCCGGCCTTAGCGTTACTCTTCTTCCCAAAGGAGTTCAGGTGAGCCTCCATCTTGCTCTTTCCTCTCTCTTTGCTTATTCCGAGGTGTTTTTTGTTTTGAAATAATTTGGGAATGTTTTTATTCAGTGGCTGCTTTTAACGTACAAACCTCTTTAATTGCTTAACTCTCCAAGAGCTTGAGCTTTTTCTTTTTCAAAAAGCTATAATTAGTGTTAGTCTTACATTCTGGTGTGTGTGTGTTTTGGGTGGTGAATATGGTGGTGGGTTCTTCTCTCTTCAGGGGGTTGCAATAGAAAATCGCTTTTATCCACACCAAAGTCCACCTCGCAGGCCAAATTCAATTCTGGGATCCCCCCCACCCCACCTACTCCCCAACCCCCACCACCACCCACTGACTCCAGTGTGACTTCTTTTCCCCAATTCCTCCAGAAAGGGGGAGAGGTTAGTATTGGGAGTGACAGAAAACAAAGAGAAAAGAATACACATGCTTTGATAAAGTTTGCTATTCTGTCTCTTAAAAGCCCTCCTCCTGCTTATCTGGCAATTTCCCTTTTGGAGGAGTTTTCTGGCTCTGAACTCCACAGATATTTTTGTCCTCTTAAGGACGGAATGATCTCCCGTCTTTGTCCCAGCTCCTGCCAACCTAGCAGTTCGAAAGCAAGAAATTGCAAGTAGATAAATAGGGACCACTTCGGTAGGAAGGTAACAGCGTTCCGTGCACTCCGGTGTCTAGAGTCATGCGTGCCACATGACCACGGAAATGTCTGTAGAAGCAGACAGCTCTGGCTCTTTGGCTTGGAAACTGATGAGCACTGCACCCTAGAGTCGGATACGACTGGCTTTCGAGCAAGGGAAACCTTTAAGTCAGGGGTTTCCAACCTTTTCAAGCCGTGGGCTGCCTCTCATGCCCTCTCAGTCAGCTTCCAAGAGGGCTGGGTGGCTATTTTGCTCCCCCCTGTACGATGAAGGCAGCCATTTGGTGCCTTCCTTGTCCTCCAGACCAAAAAACTGAGGTTGATCGTACGCTCTCAAGTAATTACTATGAGAGATACTATACTTTTTGGAACATATAGAATGGAGATTTACTTTTGAACCGTTGAAATTTGGTTATCTTTATTTGTGACATTGAAAGACTACTTTACCTTTTGGAAAATTTAAATAGAAATTTAGCAACTATACCAGAGATACTTATTTCATTAATCTTCAGTTACTTTATGGCTATAGTTTGGAGTTTTTACCTATAGGATACTAGCAGAGGTTGCCCGGCGTTGCCGAGCTGTTTAAAATGAGGGTTTTTTTTAAATGGACCTTTAGAAAGGCTGAGCAAAGAAAAATAGATGCCTTTGAGATGTGGTGCTGGAGGAGAGTTATGAGAGTCCCTTGGACAGCGAGAAGAACAAATAGGTCAATAGTAGAAGAGATTAGCCCTGAGTGCTCATTATAAGGTCAAATAGTAAAGATGAAGATGAAGTATTTTGGACATCAAATGAGGATTCACTTGAGAAGGCCTTAATGCTGGGGAAGGTGGAGGGCAAAGAAGCTGTGTGTGTGTGTGTGAGAGAGAGAGAGAGAGAGAGAAGCTGTGTGTGTGTGTGTGTGTGTGAGAGAGAGAGAGAGAGAGCGCTCATTAGGGAAAGGAGCAGAAGAGGAATATGCGAGAGTGTGTGTGAGAGAGACAGTGAAAGAGAAGCTGTGTGTGTGTGAGAGAGGGAGAGAGAAAGAGAAGCTGGGTGTGTGTTGAGAGGGAGAGAGAGAGAAAGAGAAGCTGTGTGTGTGTGTGAGAGGGAGAGAGAGAGAAAGAGAAGCTGTGTGTGAGAGAGAGAAGCTGTATGTGTGTGTGTGTGTGAGAGAGAGAGAGCTCATTAGGGAAAGGAGCAGAAGAGGAATATGTGAGAGTGTGTGTGAGAGAGAGAGAAAGAAAGAGAAGCTGTGTGTGTGTGTGAGAGAGAGAGAGAAGCTGTGTGTGTGTGTGTGTGAGAAAGAGAAGCTGTGTGTGTGTGTGAGAGAGAGAGAGAGAAAGAGAAGCTGTGTGTGTGAGAGAGAGAAAGAAAGAGAAGCTGTGTGAGAGAGAAAGAGAAGCTGTGTGTGTGTGAGAGAGAGAGAGAGAAAGAGAAGCTGTGTGTGTGTGAGAGAGAAAGAAGCTTGTGAGAGAGAGAGAAAGAGAAGCTGTGAGAGAGAGAGAGAGAGAGAGAGAGAGAAGCTGTGTGTGTGAGAGAGAAAGAAGCTGTGTGTGTGTGTGAGAGAGAAGCTGTGTGTGTGAGAGAGAAAGAGAAGCTGTGAGAGAGAGAAGCTGTGTGTGTGTGTGTGTGAGAGAGAGAAGCTGTGTGTGTGTGAGAGAAAGAGAAGCTGTGACTATGTGTGTGCGTGTGTGTGTGTGTGTGTGAGAGAGAGAAGCTGTGTGTGTGAGAGAGAGAAGCTGTGTGTGTGAGAGAGAGAAGCTGTGTGTGTGTGAGAGAGAAAGAAAGAGAGAAGCTGTGTGTGTGAGAGAGAAATAAGCTCTGTGTGTGTGTGTGAGAGAGAAGCTGTGTGTGTGTGTGAGAGAGAGGGGGGCTGGCTTCCCTGGCTGGCTTGAGGTAAGGAAGCCCAGCTGGGGTGTGTGTGTGTGGGGTTCCTTACCATGGGCTGCATTGCGAGCAGCGGTAAGGAAGCCCAGCGGCGGGTGGCGGGTGTGGGGTTCCCTTACCGTGGGCTGCCTTGTGGCCCGCGGTAAGGAAGCCCAGTGGGGGGGCTTCCCTTACCGTGGGCTGCCTTGCGGCCCACGGTAAGGAAACCCAGCGGGGGTGGGGGGTGGGCTTCCCTTACCGTGGGCTGCCTTGCGGCCCGCGGTAAGGAAGCCCAGCGGTGGGGTGTGTGCGTGGGCTTCCCTTACCGTGGGGGGGCTTTAGTTACCGGGGGCTGGCTTCCCTGGGACGCGCCGGCTTTCTCAGAGTTCTGCACGCTCACGGCGCGCAGGACACCAGGGATTTTATTTTTTATTTTTTGCTTTCCCTTTGTGCTTCTTTTTTTTTCTTGTGGCTCATTTTTGATTGGCCGCACCACGTTTCCCCACCTTCTTTGTACTGCCGCCTCTCAGCCTGATTGGCTGTGGTGCAGCGCGGTGCAAAGAACGTTGGGAAATGAAGTTGTTTCCCTTTTTTCGCATTTGTGGGGCTGTTGCCCCACTGCCGGTTTACTCAATCCTTCGTTGACCTGTGGACCCAGTCCGCCCGTGTTCCCGAAGGGTGAGTGCAGGCAGGTAGGTCCAGCCATAGGAACCTATAGCAAGTTCCAACGGTTCACCCTTGGTTTTATAGGTTAAGATAGCTCTTTATGCTACAATACTATTTCATCTTGAAAGGATTTGAGAGACTCTATCTCACTTTTTTGGTTTATTCTATTTTTGAAGAATTCATGGAAAGAGAAACCTTTTGGTATTAAAAACTGTTTAATAGATTTCACATTTGCATATTAAAAGATTGGATATTGTGACATTTTCTGAAGAAATTACATTTTCATTATACTGAATATTTATTGATTTTGCCCCATGGCTTTCCCTGTTTCCTCTGCATCTCTGATTACAGACAAAGAGCCAGTGGCTTTGATCCACAAAAGCTCACATTAAAATACAGCAGTCAGGCTTATAGCCTTGCTTGAAAGCCAGTTGTATCCAACTTTAAAGTTCAGTGCTCATCTCTAATTACAGCCAAAGAGCCAACGATGTCTGCATTCACAGATGTTTCCATGGACATGTGGCAGGCATGACGACACCGGAGCGCACAGAACGCTATTTACGTTCCTAATGATGAACTCCTTTCATCCCTCACAGCACTTGCCAACCAAGCAGTTGGAAAGCAAGAAATTGGAAGTAGATAAATAATGAAAACTACTAGCAATTTCTTGCTTTCCAAATGATAGGTTGGCAAGAGCTGGGACTGAGATGGGAGCTCATCATCATCATCAACACACACACACACACTCTCTCTCTCTCTCTCCATTCCCCCACCAGAGAGAAAGAGGAAGAGAGGAGACTCACCGGAAGGTGCAGCTTCGCCTCCCGAGGAGCTCTGCTGCTCTGGAGCTGAAGCCGCTGCCGGGTGGCCTCTGTCCTTCCTGTGCCAGGGAAGGGGAGCCGTCGCTTCGCCGAACCACTGCCCTTCTGCCGCCGCTTACCCAGAGCAGCGTGGCATGGGGGAACTTGCTTGGGGGGCGCGCTTTTTTAGGCTCATCTGTCTGTACTTCCTTTCTGCGTGCGTCCTTCGGCAATGCTCCCACATGCCTCACTTGCCCGGCGCAGCGCGCCTCGTGGTTAAGGCTTCAGCCCACAAGGTGCGCCGGTTCCAGTCCAGACCGGAAGAGACTGCGCACCAGGGCTGCTTCCTCCAGGAACCTTTGGGCTTCGGCCCTGGGTGAGCGAGGAGGCACATGTGGGAGCAATTGCCAAAGGCTGCGCTCGCGCAGAAAGGAAGTACAAACAGATGAGTATAAGATGCGTGCACCCCGGCAAGTTCCCCCTAGCCACACCCACGCCGCTCTGAGTCAAGGGGGAGGGGAGCCTTCTGGCGGTGGCGCAGTGGCGCTGCACGCCGCACATAAAAAAAGTAAAAATAAAAATAAAAGTATTTTTAAAATTAATTTTTTTAAAAAAAATTAACATAGTGCCGTCAGGCCCCTGCCATCTCTGGCCCCGGGACAGCAGTCCCCCTTGTCCCCCCGATGGTGGCCTTGTTTGCCATCACTGTCTTTAGGGGTTAACATTATAGCCTTGGTGTGCCGATGCCAAACTAATAATCTATAGAGATTTCCCCCCTTGAAAATGTATGAGGGCTGTGAAGAAATTTCTTAGAAAACAATTCCAAACTCTGTTGGCCTCAGAGAAAGAGAGAAAGACTTTTTTTAAGAGAGGGGATGTTTGAGGAAAAATGAGAAATAAAAATAGACACCCCCCTACAGGATAGGAGGGTGTTCAAAATATGCCTACAGTGGTATCTTGCTTTACGGATGCTTCGTTTAATATATTTTCACTGTATGAATGAAATCCATTAGAGCAGGCATTCTCAACCTGCAGTACGTGGTCCAGATGTGGCCCCTGGCAACATTTCATGTGGGGGCCCCACTGCCTCCACTACACCAGAAAGTGTCATGTGGTGAAGGAGGGGCAAAACGGCCATCTGGCCCCCGAAGCTGTCTGAGGGAACGTGACCTGGCCCCTGGCTTAAAAAGTTTGACAACTCCTGCATTAAAGCAATGCCTTGCAATATGAATTTTTCTGCAATGCAAAGCAAATTTCCCTATAACAGTGATGGTGAATCTTTTAGAGACCAAGTGCCGAAATAAAGCGGCGGGAGGAAGCGCTCCCATTGGGCAGAAGGGCAGGTGAACTCTGTGCTGGGGAGACGGAGGAAGCACTCCCATTGGGCTGCTGGGCAGAGGGGTGGCACGAGCTCTGTGCTGGTGTAACTGTGCACATGCCAACAGAGAGGGCTGAGAGTGCCACGTCTGGCATGTGTACCATAGGTTCACCACCACTGCCCTATTAATTACATGGTATACAGTGGCCTCAAGTGACCACCTCTGGTAATACATCTTGTTCTGCATTGTGTAAACGTGTCTGCTACCCAAGGTGTCTGTGGTGGCGACATAGACCACATGAAATGGTGCCTTGGGTGTAGCCGGCCCTGGGATGCAGCTGGCCCCCTGCTCTAGATCCTTGTCAAAATTGATTCTTTATTAGTTTTAAATTATATACAGTACTGTATGTCTTTTTTGGCATCTGCTTCTCAAACGATGTAACTGTTGATCCTTTTTCCTCAGTCTTTTTACATAACTGCTGCTGAAATTGAAAGTAGAGCCGGTATTCAACTGAGGGAACACCATAAAACTCAGGAAAGAATACACTTAGGGAGGATGGAGTGTGGAAAAAGCATCAGTCACAGTGGAAGCCTTGATTCACATCACAGGGCTGTCACAGGAGAGAAGCCTTTTAAATGCCTGGAGTGTGGAAAGTGCTTCAGTGTGAGTGGAGGCCTTGCTAAACATCACAGGATCCACACAGGAGAGAAGCCTTTTAAATGCATGGAGTGTGGAAGAAGCTTCAGTCAAAGTGTAAACCTTGCTAGACATCACAGAATCCACACAGGAGATAAGCCTTTTAAATGCCTGGAGTGTGGAAAGAGCTTCAGTGAGAGTGGAAGCCTTGCTATACATCACAGGATCCACACAGGAGAGAAGCCTTATAAATGCCTGGAGTGTGGAAAGAGCTTCAGTGTGAGTGGAAACCTTGCTTCGCATCAAAGGATCCACACAGAAGAGAAGCCTTTTAAATGCCTAGTGTGTGAAAGAAGCTTCAGTCAAAGTGGAAGCCTTGCTTCGCATCAAAGGATCCACACAGAAGAGAAGCCTTTTAAATGCCTAGTGTGTGGAAGAAGCTTCAGTCAAAGTAGACACCTTGCTAGACATCACAGAATCCACACAGGAGAGAAGCCTTTTAAATGCCTGGAGTGTGGAAAGAGCTTCAGTGAGAGTGGAAGCCTTGCTATACATCACAGGATCCACACAGGAGAGAAGCCTTTTAAATGCCTGGAGTGTGGAAAGAGCTTCAATGTGAGTGGAAACCTTGCTTCGCATCAAAGGATCCACACAGAAGAGAAGCCTTTTAAATGCCTAGTGTGTGGAAGAAGCTTCAGTCAAAGGGGAAGCCTTGTTTCGCATCAAAGGATCCACACAGAAGAGAAGCCTTTTAAATGCCTAGTGTGTGGAAGAAGCTTCACTCAAAGTGGAAGCCTTACTTCGCATCAAAGGATCCACACAGAAGAGAAGCCTTTTAAATGCCTGGAGTGTGGTAGAAGCTTCAGTCACCCTGGAAGCCTTGCTTCACATCACAGGATCCACACAGAAGAGAAGCCTTTTAAATGCCTGGAGTGTGGAAGAAGCTTCAGTCAAAGAGGAAGCCTTGCTAAACATCACAGGATCCACACAGGAGATAAGCCTTTTAAATGCCTGGAGTGTGGAAGAAGCTTCAGTCAAAGTGGACACCTTGCTAGACATCACGGAATCCACACAGGTGAGAAGCCTTTTAAATGCCTAGTGTGTGGAAGAAGCTTCACTCAAAGTGGAAGCCTTGCTTCGCATCAAAGGATCCACACAGAAGAGAAGCCTTTTAAATGCCTAGTGTGTGGAAGAAGCTTCAGTCAAAGTGGAAGCCTTACTTCGCATCAAAGGATCCACACAGAAGAGAAGCCTTTTAAATGCCTAGTGTGTGGAAGAAGCTTCAGAAAAAGTGGACACCTTGCTATACATCACAGAATCCACACAGGAGAGAAGCCTTTTAAATGCCTGGAGTGTGGAAAGAGCTTTAGTGAGAGTGGAAGCCTTGCTAAACATCACAGGATCCACACAGGAGAGAAGCCTTTTAAATGCCTGGAGTGTGGAAAAAGCTTCAGTCAATGTGGAAGCCTTGCTCAACATCACAGGATCCACACAGGATAGGAGCCTTTTAAATGCCTTGAGTGTGGAAAGAGCTTCAGTGAGAGTGGAAGCCTTGCTAAACATCACAGGATCCACACAGAAGAGAAGCCTTTTAAATGCCTGGAATGTGAAAAAATCACACTGGGTGGAAACTTTTGAGAGGTGTAGCACAATGAAGAAGCCATATTCATAAAGGATAGTCCTTTTAATGTTTGGTTTGGAAAGGGTAAAACCCTTTGTTTACAACAAATAATCATTATGGGGATTAGAGCCATCCATATCCTTTCTGTTATATAGCAAAAGATTCTGTAAAACAAAACTTCGAAAAGTGACATTTTTCCTTCCTGGGATGTTAGAAAGGTAAAAAAATTCAGATTATTTAAGTTTTGGATGATAAAACAGTGGATCCCCGATTAATGATGCGTTCGATTAACATAGTTATTGACTTACGATGCGTTTTTTGCGTCAAAGTCATTGGTTAATGACGTAGCATCGTTATTTGAGGGGCAGTTATTTGAGAGGCCGTGTCCTTCCTGGGATTTTGGAAAGGTAAAAAAGAATTCGGATTATTTGGTTTTGGATGATAATACAACATAAAATGAAAATCTTGCCTAAAATAAATGTGTGTTGAAAATGTTATTTTTGACAAATAAAGATAATAGCTCCCCTTACTGGTGTTGGGAGCCCTTAGTACAAATAGAAAAATTATGTTTAAGTAATGAAGAGAAATCTCTAACTATTGAAATGAGGTTAAGAATTGTTAACTGCTTACTTGCAATATGTTTACTTTCTTCTATTATATTTTTAAATTATTCTTTTTAATTTATATATTTATTGCTTAAATTCTATTTTTTTTCATTCTACAGTGGTACCTCGCTTAAAGAGTATAATGTGTTCCATGGGATTTCTCTTTAAGCGAATTTGCTCTTTAAGTGAAACACCATTGTAAGTGACCAATTGTGACTTCTGGCCGGGGGGGGGGAGGGATTGCGAACCCCGGTTTAGTTGTTAAGTGAGTTTTTGGTTGGTTTTAGTTGTTAAGCGAGGCGACAATTCAGAGAAAATTCTGCTCTTTAAGCAAGTTAGTCTCTAAGTGAGGCTCTCTTTGTGTGAGTTTTTACTGTATTTTGTTGTAATCTCTTATAAAGTATAATAAAAATTAAATTTAAAAACTGTGTTGTTTGGTATAACACATAGTATAACTGGAGAAATTGACTAAGACCACATGCTAACTTTGGAAAATTAACATCTGAGTAATTCAAAAACACAGATGGAAGAAAACAAAATAACAAAAATGGGTAATAAGTAAAATCTAAAATATTGACAGAATCTGAGGGAGAAAAGGGTTTAAGAAGTTGGAAGATGGATTTAAGAGGCAATAACAAAGGATAAATGGGTTAAGCATTGGAGAAAAAGAATTATGAAAAGTATGTCAGGTAGAATTAAAGAGAATTGTTATAAAACAGTAAGGAAATGATGTATTAAGTCTTCTGTGCGGATTCTTAATACTTTAAAGCTAATGATTCAAATTGTTTATAAGATTTTTGGAGACATAAAAAGAATTTGGAATGTATGTTCATTTATGGTGGGAATGTAAGAATGTGAAGAAAATATGGGGAAAGGTTTTTGTCAAGATTAACGAACTAATTAATTTGGTTTGCTTTGATTTAGATTCCTACGTTGAGTTGGATTCTGTGTCCTAAAAAGGCCCTTCCAAGTCAGTCATTCTATGATTGTCCATCATTTTGGAAATCTGTCCTAAAATAGCATTATTATCTTTAAAAAATTGAAATATGCAGATAGAATGGGAAAAGGAAGAAATAATTATTGTGTTGGTTAAAGCAGCAATTAATGAGAGAAAAAGTAAACAATGGATATTGCTTACATGTCTCACAGGTAGAAGAAGAACGTAGAAAATTATCTTTTTATATGACTGGTTTATGTTTTTTTTGGTTTTCCTGTGTACCTCTGTTTATGAACGCCTCATAAACTGAGGTACCACTGTACACATTTCCTGGACAGATTACTAAAACTGACTACTAGAGGCCACATGAATGAGAAAGCTCCTTAGAATCGATACCGAAAAGAATTTATTTCAATGTCTGAATTGTGGAAAGAGTTTCAGTCACAGTTGAGTGGATACTCCAACAACCGCAGAAGTGAGAAATCGTTTTCCTGCCTGGCATGTATCTGCACAGGGAAGCCTTTTAAATACTTGGATTCATCGTCACCTTTACTCCCATCAAAGGACTTGTGGAGGAAAGAAGCTGTTTTAATACATGAAGTGCGTAAAAAAGGTGAGAAACCCAATAGAAATTGTTCCAACGTCGATCATTCATGAAGGAAAGAAGAAATAGAAAGGTTTCCAATATATTGAAATATTCTTATAAGATCTTGGTGGTAATGCCTGTACCTTTGTTAGTGTTTTCTTTTCTGAGCCAGGATTGACCAGTTTTTGCCAGAGTCTTCAGGAATCTGTCTTTTTTAAAATTTACAGTAGTACCTGAGGTTATGAATTTAATGCGTTCCATGGGACGTTTCGTATCGTGAAAATTTGTATCCCAAAACACTGCAACACATTTTCCAAAATGGCTCCAAATCTCAATGCAACAACTGCTCCAACATCACACACGACACCTTGTGCTACCCACAGACTCCAGTATGCGTGTGTGTGGTGTCACTATACTCCAAGTCACAATGCATCTAGGGGAAACTTGCTTCTTATGATGAAAAAAATTGTAACCCAAGGCATTACTTTCAATGGATTTTCATTTGTGTGCCGAAAATTACGTAACCCGAGGCGTTCGTAACCTGAGGTACCTTGTATCTACTTATTTGCCACCAATCTAGGTCATTCTACTCTTTGTGGAGTACATGCATTAAAACTATAAAATTTTTACAAATATAACAAAAAGCCAAACCCATGACCCATAAACAAAGAAATTCATACAAAAAACCTAATAAGCACTAACATATTCAACATTGGTGACGGCTGAGACCAGGTCATATCACAAATTAATCAAACTACCACTTGGCTACAGTGAGGATGTATCTGAAAGCCTCTTTAAAGGTACTGTAAACATTTTAAATTGCTTTTTACATGCTTCTTGTGATGGGGCCTGATGTAGTTCATCTGGTAATAAATTCCATAGTTCAGGTGCTGCCACCGAGCTCATGTTCTGAGAGAAAGATGCTAAACAGAGAAGAATGACCTAAACCAGGGGTTCTCCATCGAGTTGTTTGTGAATGCACACTGACAGGGTCTGCGCTTGCACAGAGCCATTATTGGAGCTTCCAAGCTGATTGGATAAAGGTTTTATGTTAGGACCGCCCACCATCTCCACTTTCCTTCGGCACCATTTTGCGCCTCTTCCCTCAGTTCTCCTTTTTCCGCTGCAGCAGCAGGAACCTTAGCGAGAGCTCTCATTTTTTCTGTGGTACTCGACTTCTTCAATTACCTAAAAGTTTTTCTGGACCAGGAGGGAATCCCCTCTTGGTCGTTGCCCGCCCGTGAGGGGCCTATTCCCTTGTTACCGGCTAGGAGAAGAAAAGATGGACTGTGTTGTTCTTCTCTTACCAGGCCCCTACACCGTTTCAGCGCCATCAGCCTCAAAGCCAACAGGACTACGGTCAGCAATCTTAACCTATAAAACCAAAGGTTAACCGTTGGAACTTGCTATTGGTTCCTACGGCTGGCCCTACTTGCCTGCACTCACCCTTCGGGAACACGGGCGGACTGGGTCCGCAGCTCAACGAAGGATTGAGTAAACCGGCAGTGGGGCAACAGCCCCACAAACGCGAAAAAAGGGAAACAACTTCATTTCCCAACGTTCTTTGCACCGCGCTGCACCACAGCCAATCAGGCTGAGAGGCGGCAGTACAAAAAAAGTGGGGAAACGCGTCACGGCCAATCAAAAACGAGCAAGGCAGCCCACGGTAAGGGAAGCCCCCACACACACCCAGGCGCTGGGCTTCCTTACCGCGTGCCTCTAGGCAGCCCACGGTAAGGGAAGCCCACACACACACCGCCGCTGGGCTTCCTTACCGCGGGCCGCAAGGCAGCCCACGGTAAGGGAAGCCCACCCACCCCCGCCGCTGGGCTTCCTTACCGCGGGCCGCAAGGCAGCCCACGGTAAGGGAAGCCCACATACACACACACCGCCGCTGGGCTTCCTTACTGTTATGTATGTATGTATGCATGTTCATTATACTGTAAAGGCAAGAATGTAACCACTCCAGATACAAATGATACCAGCTGTAAAGGAACGCGAGCAGACAGCCCATAGAGGGCAGCTGCGAGCGTTCAGTCTCACATGGTTCACATTGCTCAATCACGGACAGCCGCGGGAAAACCTTCCCCGCATTCAGCAGCAGGAAAGGAGGCGTGCCTGGGCGAGGCCACGCCGGTAGCAGCCAATGAGCTACCGTGATACAAGATTCAAATGTAGAGAGCTACTGTATATATTGAGATGTATCACCGCCATTACCTCATGCTTCACTGGAACCTCATGCAATAAACCTGTGTTAAACCAACCCTTCGGTTGTCCGGTTGTCTTTGGTCCCATACACTAAATTGGCGACGAAGGTGGGATATGGCTGCCCACGGGACCAAGACATGCGCCGGCTACGAGATCAGGAAGCCGGGAGACTTGGAGCTGTTTGAGATAGACTTCAACGCAGCGCTGGTGGAGCTCGAAGTCTCAGATGAGGCCAAGAAGAGGGCCATTTTCGTCCGCATGCTCGGACATGAGACCAAGAGGACCTTGGTGGACCTGATCGCGCCGAGGAAGGTGAGCGACCTCAAAGCTACAGAGCTCCTGGCGGCGCTGCGCGCCCATCTCCGGCCAGCAATAGCGATGTTCCCCGCTCGGAGCGCGTTCTGGAGGCGAGTCCAGGCGCCCGGGGAATCGGTCGATGAGTTCGCCGCGGCCCTGCGGTTGGCCGCCGGCCCATGGAAGTGGGAGCTCCCCGACGTCACCCTCCGGGACTGCCTGCTCTGCGGTCTGAGGGACACAGAGACTCAGCGCGCGCTGATGAAAAGGGAGCCGCCTCCCACGTGGCAACAAGTCCTCGACACGGCACAGGCCGCGGAGGCCACGACTGCCGGGGTGCACGAGCTTCAGGACTGGCGCCCGAAGCCCGCCAAGGCAGAGAGCTCGGTGCGCGCGGCCCGGCGAGTTTCGAACTCGTCTGCGGAGAGCGGCGACAACGAGGACGTCCGGAGGGTCCAGAGAGAGGGCCGGCGCTGCGACGGCTGCGGCGCCGCCCACGCCCGCGCCAAATGCCCATTCCGCAAGGCCGAGTGCCACAACTGCGGCCGGCGCGGGCACATCGCCAAGGTCTGCCGGAAACGGCGCGAGGCCACGAGGAGTTCTCCAGACCGCTCGGCGAGGCAGGACCGCACCACGAGGCCAAAGGACGGCACCCGGACCACGAGGACGCGGGACGGAGTAGGGCGCATCTCCGACGACAGCGAGGACGACGCGCCGGTTTGCAGCGTTTCCACGGAGCACCCCCGTTACTTCGTTGAGGTAGTAATACAAGGGGCCCCTGTTAGAATGGAGGTGGACTCGGGTTCTTCATACTCTATTATTTCCCAGGGGGAGTTCATGAAAATTGCCCCCCGCATGCGGCCCAAGCTCAAAGCGTTGAGGGCCACACTGAAGGACGTGCAAGGGAACCGCATCCCAGTGTTGGGGGTTGGGAAGTTCCAGGTCCAGTTTAAAAAGCACACCGCAACGCTTCCCCTAGTCGTCCTCAAGGGAGGTAAATGCAGCCTCCTCGGGACTCAATGGTTCCAGCCCCTGGGGTTGTTCATTGGGGGGGTGCACGCCGTGGGAGCACACGCCGCCGGGACTGATCCAATACAGAGCGTGTGCGACGCGCACCCCGAGGTTTTTAAAAAGGGGCTCGGAAAATTCAAGGGCCCCCCAGTGACTTTCGACCTGGACCCTGGAGTACGTCCAATCAGACTTAAACCGCGCAGAGTGCCTTTCGCACTAAAGGACAAAATAGAGGCGGAGTTGGACAAGTTGGTGGGCCAGGGGATTCTTGTTCCTGTTGATTCTGCGGAGTGGGAAACTCCAATTGTAACAGCGCTCAAGGCCAACGGGGAGGTCCGCATATGTGCTGATTACAAGTGCACCATCAATAAGGCGATCCGCCCTAATGCGTATCCGGTGCCGGTAGTCAGCCACTTGTTGGCCAGGTTACACGGGGGGAGGTGTTTCGCTAAACTCGACCTGGCCCAAGCCTACCAGCAACTCCCGGTGACCCCCGCCGCAGCTGCTGCGCAGACCATAGTCACCCACAAAGGGGCGTTCCAGGTATCGCGCCTCCAATTCGGCGTGAATTCGGCGCCCGGGATCTTCCAGTCACTTGTGGAACGCCTCCTGAAGGGGTTAGAGGGGGTGTTACCCTACTTTGATGACGTATTGATTACAGGGGGGAGCCGGGCCGAACTAGCAACAAGGTTGGGAAAGGTCCTGACAATATTCGAAAAGGCGGGGTTGCGGTTGCGAAAAGACAAATGCGTCTTCTTCGCTACAGAGGTTGAGTTCCTAGGGTTCCGTGTCACTCCCGAGGGAATAAGGCCAGCCCAATCCAAGGTAGCCGCCATCAAGAAGGCCCCTCGCCCCACCTCCAAGCCCGAGTTGCAGTCGTTCCTCGGACTGCTCAACTTCTACCACTCCTTCCTTCCGCGGAAGGCAGCCGTGGCAGAACCGCTACACAAATTGTTAAAAAAGGACGAGGCATGGAAGTGGGGCGACGACCAGGAGAAGGCTTTCAATGACCTGAAGCGACTCCTGGCATCAGACGCCGTACTGACCCACTTCAATCCCAAACGCCCAGTGGTCCTGATATGCGATGCATCCCCGGTGGGGGTGGGGGCGGTGTTATGCCACGTACTGGAGAACGGTAGGGAGGCCCCGATAGCGTTCTACTCTAGGTCCTTGTCCCAAGCGGAGAGAAACTATGCTCAGACAGACAGGGAAGCACTAGCAATAATTGCGGGGACCAAGAAATTTCATGATTTTGTGTACGGCCGCCCCTTCACCATAGTGACTGACCATAAGCCTTTGCTAGGCATTTTCACCGCAGATAAGCCCACACCCCAAATCCTGTCCCCGAGAATGCTCAGGTGGGCCATTTTTCTCAACGCGTATCAGCACGCGTTGGTATACCGGCCCGGGAAGGAGATCAGCCATGCCGACGCCCTGTCGAGGTCCCCCATTCCCCGGGATTGCTGCCACGTGGGCGGAGTAGAGAGGGACCACCAGGTCTTAATGATAGAGGTTCTAGACTCCCCTCCAGTAGTACCGGCCGACATCGCCAAAGCGACAGGCAAGGACAAAACGCTGGCCACAGTTTGCTCCTGGGTACAGAAAGGGTGGCCCGTGTCTTCCCCAGCAGCGGAATTCGACACATTTTTCAAAAAGAAACTAGAGTTGTCCCTAGAGAGGGGTTGCCTTTTGTGGGGACAGCGGGTAGTGATCCCCACGTCTCTCTGGCCGAGGGTGCTTAAACTGCTGCACGTCAGCCACCCGGGGATCGTCCGCTCTAAGGCGCTAGCCCGCAGTTACTTTTGGTGGCCCCAGCTAGACGCCGACATCGAACACATGGTCGGCACTTGCGAAGCGTGCCAAAGCTCAAGGCCAGAAGAGGCTCGCTCGCCACCTAGGGAGTGGGACGCAGCAAGGGGGCCCTGGTCCCGGGTACACGTAGACTTTGCTGGCCCGTTCAGGGGAACGCTTTTCCTCCTTGTGGTGGACGCGTTCTCCAAGTGGTTGGAAGTCATTCCAGTCTCGAGCACCTCCTCGGCCACAACAATTAAACAGTTAAGGAGGGTCTTTTCCACGTTCGGTTTACCCGACACCCTCGTCAGCGATAACGCTAGCTGTTTCACGTCCGCCGAGTTCGGGGCATTCATGGAGCGCAACGCCATTCGGCACGTCACCTCTGCCCCCTTTCACCCGGCCACCAACGGCCAAGTAGAGCGCCTCGTGCGCACCACGAAAGACGCGCTGCTGCGCATGGGCCCCGGAGACCTCGACCTGAAATTGTGCCAATTCCTGCTAAGATACAGGGTCACCCCATTAGCGTCAGGGTACTCCCCCGCAGAGCTGTTGATGCGCAGGAAGCTGGCCACGGGAATCTCCAAGCTAGACCCCACGAGAGTAGAGGACAAAGGGCGGAACATAGGGGTGGAACCCACAAAGAGTTTCAGCGTAGGCGCCCCGGTGCATTGCAGGAACTACGCCAGCGCGGGGCCAGCCTGGGTGCCGGGCACCGTAATAGAACAAACTGGCCCCGTCTCATACCGCGTAGAGACCAGTACAGGCTTCCTGTGGAGGCGACACGTGGACCAACTCAGGCGCAGGGTCCCCGGAGAGCAGGACGGAGACGAGAATAGCATCGAATCAGCGTTAGGGTACTCCCCCACCCGCTTAGCCCAAGGGGGAGGAAAAGGGGAGCATGGGTCCCCACCAAGGGGGGAGGAAAGGGAATCGATCCACAGAAATCTTTTGCGGGAGTCCCCGACGGAAAGGAAGAGCCCCGACCACACACATACCCCGCGGAAGTTTCCCCAAAACACAGATGCCCATAGAAGTTTAGACGTTGATTTACAGTACCAGGGGGAGTTAGCGGAGTGGTCCCCCCGTCCTAGCGAAAAGAGGGGTTTCAGTTCAGCCCCTGGTACTTCCAGTCCCAGTAGCCCCTGTGAGTTAGAATGCAATATAGCGCCAATTTCCCGGAGACCGACACCCCCAAGACGGGAGGCATCAGCGAGTCCGCCCACCACAGTCTCAAGGTCCCCCGAGCAGGGATCAGAAGGTAGCCGAACCACAAGGGCGACCTCATCGGTTCCGCGGTTCACAATAGGAGAGTCCCCGGGGTCCGAGAGCAACAGGCAGGGGTTCACCTCCCAACTATTCATTCCTTTCCCATCCCCGGGCGCAAGGCAGGCACGGACGCCCCACAGAGCCACTAACGAATCCCCGTTTCCCGTTGCAGGACAAGCACCCGCGGAGTCAGGGATCACAGGCTCTCCAGTACTAGGTCAGACGCAAGCACGCCCCAAGCGCACGTGCGGCAAGCCACAATGGTTGCGGGACTTCGTCCCATCCTAGGGGGGAGGGATGTTATGTATGTATGTATGCATGTTCATTATACTGTAAAGGCAAGAATGTAACCACTCCAGATACAAACGATACCAGCTGTAAAGGAACGCGAGCAGACAGCCCATAGAGGGCAGCTGCGAGCGTTCAGTCTCACATGGTTCACATTGCTCAATCACGGACAGCCGCGGGAAAACCTTCCCCGCATTCAGCAGCAGGAAAGGAGGCGTGCCTGGGCGAGGCCACGCCGGTAGCAGCCAATGAGCTACCGTGATACAAGATTCAAATGTAGAGAGCTACTGTATATATTGAGATGTATCACCGCCATTACCTCATGCTTCACTGGAACCTCATGCAATAAACCTGTGTTAAACCAACCCTTCGGTTGTCCGGTTGTCTTTGGTCCCATACACTAAACTTACCACGGGCCGCAAGGCAGCCCACGGTAAGGGAAGCCCACACCCCGCCGCTGGGCTTCCTTACCGCGGGCCGCAAGGCAGCCCATGGTAAAAGAAGCCCACACCCCGCCGCTGGGCTTCCTTACCGCGGGCCGCAAGGCAGCCCACGGTAAGGGAAGCCCACACACACACACTGCCACTGGGCTTCCTTACCGTGGGCCGCAAGGCAGTCCACGGTAAGGGAAGCCCACACCCCCCGCTGCTGGGCTTCCTTACCCCGGGCTGCAAGGCAGCCCAAGGTAAGGGAAGCCCACACACACACACCCGCCGCTGGGCTTCCTTACTGCAGGCCGCAAGGCAGCCCACGCTAAGGGAAGCCCACCCCCCACCCCCGCTGGGCTTCCTTACCGCGGGCCGCAAGGCAGCCCACGCTAAGGGAAGCCCACACCCGCCCCCCTCCGCTGGGCTTCCTTACCGCTGGCCGCAATGCAGCCCACGGTAAGGGAACCCACCCCCCACCCCCGGCTGGGCTTCCTTACCTCGAGCCAGCCAGGGAAGCCAGCCCCTCTCTCTCTCTCACACACACACACAGTCACAGCTTCTCTTTCTCTCTCTCTCTCTCTCTCTCACAGCTTCTCTTTCTCTCTCACACACACAGCTCTTTCACACAGCTTCTCTCTCTCACACACACACAGCTTCTCTTTCTCACAGCTTCTCTTTCTCTCACAGCTCTCTCCTACACAGCTTTCTCACACACAGCTTCTCTCTCACACACACACAGCTTCTCTATCTCACACACACAGCTTCTCTCTCACACACACAGCTTCTCTTTCTTTCTCTCTATCTCACACACACAGCTTCTCTCTCTCTCAGCTTCTCTCTCTCTCACAGCTTCTCTTTCTCACACGCAGCTTCTCTCTTTCTCTCACACACAGCTTCTCTTTCTCACACACACACACACAGCTCTTTCTCTCACACACACAGCTTCTCTTTCTCTCACACAAACAGCTTCTCTTTCTCTCACAGCTTCTCTTTCTCTCTCTGTCACGCACACACAGCTTCTTTCTCTCACACACACAGCTTCTCTCTCTCTTTCTCTCTCACACACACAGCTTCTCTTTCTCTCCCTCTCTCACACACACACTCTCACATATTCCTCTTCTGCTCCTTTCCCTAATGAGCTCTCTCTCTCTCACACACACACACACAGCTTCTCTCTCTTTCTCACACACACAGCTTCTCTTTCTCTCTCTCTCCCTCTCTCTCACACACAGCTTCTCTTTCTCTCTCTCTCACACACAGCTTCTCTTTCTTTCTCACACACACTCGCATATTCCTCTTCTGCTCCTTTCCCTAATGAGCTCTCTCTCTCTCTCTCTCTCTCTCACACACACACACACACACACACAGCTTCTCTCTCTCTCTCTCTCTCTCTCTCACACACACACACACACACACAGCTTCTTTTGCCCACCACCTTCCCCAGCATTAAGGCCTTCTCAAGTGAATCCTCTCTTCTCATTTGATGTCCAAAATACTTCAGCTTCATCTTTACTATTTGACCTTATAATGAGCATTCAGGGCTAATCTCTTCTACTATTGACCTATTTGTTCTTCTCGCTGTCCAAGGGACTCTCATAACTCTCCTCCAGCACCACATCTCAAAGGCATCTATTTTTCTTCGCTCAGCCTTTCTAATGGTCCATTAAGAAAAAAAAGCTCATTTTAAACAGCCCGGCAACGCCGGGCAACCTCTGCTAGTCTTACTATAGACCGCACCATCAACAATCACGCCCCCGTTATCAACAGCAACAAGGGCCCTCCAAGAAATCTGACCGCAGGAACAAACGGCACGTTTGACTTCATGTTGACCAAAGGCTCTCCACCCGTCCCTCTCCCTTACCACCTGCTCAAGAACTTTCTCGCGGCTTGGTCCAGCATCACCTCGGACAAATGGGTTTTGAAAATCTTAAAAGATGGCTACGCCTTAGAATTCAAGAACTACCCCGAGCTCGGCTGGATCTGTACCACTGATCTGTCGCCTCAGCTTTCAGAGGAACGCACTATATTACAGAAAGGGGCCATCGAGACCATTCCATCCACTGACTCATCAAACAGTTTTTATTCCTGCTACTTCATAGTGGAGATAAAAGATGGTAGCTTCAGACCCATATTGGACCTCCGCCTGCTCAACCAACACATCAATACCAGAAAGTTCTGCATGGTGACACTGCAAACCATTCATCCCTTACTCAATGTAAATGACTGGTTTGCAGTGATCGACCTGAAGGACGCTTATTTTCACATCTCCATCAGGAAGCATCACAGCCGGTTCCTACGGTTCCGTGTGTTGTGGCACATTTACCAGTACATTTGTCTCCCCTTTGGCCTCTCCACTGTGCTGAGGGTGTTCACCAAATGTATGGCACCAGTCGCTGCCCATCTCCGACTGCAAGGGATCCACGTGTTCCCGTACATCAGCAATTGGCTGGCCTGTGCGCCAACAGAACGCAAGGCATCGGAGGATGTAGCGTACTGCCTCGCGCTCATGGAGAGCCTCAGTCTCCGTGTCAATTACAAGAAATCGCATCTCACCCCCACGCAAAGAATAAAGTACATAGGAGCCATTCTGGACTCCATGACCACAAGGACATATGCTCCACCCTCTCTCCTGTTGGACATCTGCTCACTGGTCCACCGCTTTCGGATCTCCCACAGGGTCAGGGTGAGGGAAGCCCAACGTTTGCTAGGCTTGATGGCCTCCACCACGGTGGTGATACATCATGCGAAGTTAAAGATGCACTTCCTTCAGGCATGGTTCCTAAGTTCCTTCAATCTACGCAAGGATCACCCACGCAAATTCCTCACCCCATCTCCGGAGCTGAGGACACAGCTTTGCTGGTGGACCACGACAATCAACGTGTCCACCAGTCGACTATTCACCCTCCCAGGCCTGACTGTTCAAATAACCACCGATGCCAGCACCCTAGGATGGGGCGCCTGTTGCAACGGTCTCCAGGTCAACAATGTGTGGACCAACCGTGAACAGTCCAATCACATCATCGTGCTAGAACTCTTAGCAATATGGAAGGCTCTAAAGACCTTTCGGAATGTAGTAGCTGGGTCTGTGGTTCAGGTAGCCTCGGACAACACAACAGCTCTAGCCTACTGAACCGCCAGGGTGGGACGAGATCATTCTTCCTTCTTCTCGCGGTGAATGTCTGGGAATGGTGCCTCGAGAACGATGTGCTACCAATAGGAGTCCATGTTCAGGGCTCCCTCAACACTCTGGTGGACACCCTGAGCAGGAGGTCCACAACAACCCACAAGTGGGAATTCAAACACGCTATCTTCGTGCAACTGTGCTGCAGGTGGGGCGTCCTGGACTTAGATCTGTTCACTTCCCCGATCAATGCGAAGTGCTCCAGGTACTGCTCCAGGGTGGGCCTGGGCCTCAATTCATGGTCCCCTGGGATAGGGACTTCCTTTACGTTCTCCCCCCCCAGTTCCGCTCATCCAGAGGGTCCTGGTTCGCCTTCTGCACCCGCAAGCCTCAGCCATCCTGATAGCTCCGGCCTGGCCCCGTCAGAACCCTCTCCGCCAACTCGCTCTGGACTCGTGGAGACTCCCTCCCGATCCCACTCTGCTACAGATGGACAACAGGCAGTTCCTTCATGCGGACCTTCCCAGACTTCACCTGATGGCTTGGCTCATCCAGCCAGGATATCCAGGATCCTAGACCTTAGTAGGAGGCCGTCCACGTCCAGGTCCTATGCCTCAAAATTCCGGAGGTTCTTCGCTTTCCTCGACTTCTTCTCTACAACCCTGCAGGAGGCGTCTCTTGCCAGTGTGATGGAGTATCTTCTTTCCCTGGCTGAATCTGGACTCTCCCACTCTTCTATACGAGTGCATCTTGCAGCTTTGGTGGCCAAGGCTCCACTCGGATCGGTCCTCAAATCCGTGACAGGACCGTTAAATGCTTCCTTCGGGGCTTGCAGAATGCTTTCCCCCTGATCAAGAGGCCTCCTCCTCAGTGGTGCCTGTCCACTGTGTTACATGCACTTATGAGACCACCGTTCGAGCCCTTGGCTACCACGGATTTAAAACTCCTTTCTTTGAAAACAGCGTTTTTGGTGGCCATCACCTCAGCCCGCAGGTCAGGTGAACTAGCTGCCCTCCCCTGCGATCCGCCTTTCTTGAAGCTTTATACCAATAGGGTGGTGATGCACCCGGACATCTCGTTCCTCCCCAAAGTAGTGTCAGACTCCAATGGGAACACTTCCTCCCTTCCCCCAGCACAGAGTTCACCCCACCCCTCTGCCCAGCAGCCCAATGGGAGCGTTTCCTTTCTCCCCTGTTGCTGCGTTGGCACTTTGTGATAAATAAGTCGGTTTTGGGTTGCAGTTTGGGCTCTTGGTCTCTAAAAGGTTCGCCATCACTGTCCTAAAACATCGGGCAAAACAAGGTTGGTCAGCACTGCTCAGTGTTAGATCAACTGAATTTCTCAAGACAAATTATTAAATTGCAAGTACTATAAATAAATAGTTATCACTTTGGTTGGAAAGGTAAGAGCATTCCTTGTTCTCTGGTGGTGTTTATTCATGCCTGCCACATATCTACGGAAACATCTTCAGATGTAGACAGTGCTGGCTCTTTGACTATAAATGGAGATGAGCACCAAACTCTAGAGTTGGATACGACTGGCTTTTGAGCAAGGGTGACCTTTCCCTAGTGAAAACTGATATATGAGAAATAATAATCAGTGAGGTCAAGTGCAGACTAATGGTAACTCTTTCCAGGGTTTTCTAAATAAGAAAATATGCAGAAGTGGTTTAATTTCTTTCTTTTGCGGGTCCCCTGGGACTGTGCATTTTACCCACAGCTACCCAGGTTCATTTATCTCCCAGGAGGTTCAGTGGGGATTTGAACTCCCAACTCTGCAGACAGATTACTAAACCATTTTCCTGCAATATCAATGTTCAATTTTTGTTTTAAAGGGTTTGTTTGTTGTTCAGTCGCACAGTTGATTCCAACCCTTTGCAACCCCATGGACCACCACACGCCAGGCACCTCTATCTTCCACCATCCTCTTCAGCCTGCCCAGCTTTGCGCCCATTGCGTCACCAATGACATTTAGCCATCTCATTCTCTGCTGCCCCTTCTTCTTTGCCCTCGACCTTTCCCAGCATAAAGGCTTTCTCAAATGAATCCTCTCTTATTTGATGTCCAAAGTACTTTAACTTTATCTTCAATATTTGACCTTCCAAGGAGCAGTTGGGGTTGATTTCTTTTTAGATCGACCTATTTGTTCTCTTTATTGTCCAGGGTACTCCAACTTCTCCAGTACCACATCTCAAAGGTGTCTATTCTTCTGCACTCAGCTTTCCTTGTGGTCCAGCTCTCACAACCATACATCACTACCGGAAATACCATTGCTTTGCCTATGCGGACTTTGGTTTGCAAGGTGGTGTCTCTACTTTTAACTATGTTGCCCAAATTTCTCATAGCTTGCTCCCAATTATTGGTTACCTTTTTATTTCATGTCTGCAATCTCCATCTGCAGTGATTTGGATCATAAGAATGTAAAGCCTGTCACTGCTTCTACTTCTTCCCCATCTATTTTCCAGGAACTGATTGGGCCTGTTGCCATTATCTTGGTTTTCTTGATGTTGAGTCTCAAGTCAGCTTTTGCACTCTCCTCCTTCCACTTAAGGAAGAGCTTCTTTAGGTCTTCTTCACTTTCTGCCATTCAGGTAGTATCATCTGCATATCTCAAATTGTATAAGTTAAATAAGCAGGGTGACAAAATGCAGCCTTTTAAAGGATACTTGGTCAAAATCTAGGGATGTGGTGGTTTGGAAGGTCAGCAGGTCAGCAGCTGGAGACCTGAGTGCGGCGTGATGAAGTGAGATCCTGTCATCTGTCTCAGCTCCTGCCAATCTAGCAGTTGAAAAGCAAGAAACAGGAGGATCATGCGAAAAGTAAAGATAAAATTTTTTTTACGAAATTACAAAGGCTTAAAGCAGAACTAATGGATAAGGATATTGATAAAGTTAAACGAGATTTGATTTATTTAAATAGAGTATATTTTGAATTTAGTAATAGAAGTTCAAAATTATTAGCAAGAGCAGCTAAGGCTAAAAGGGAAAAAAGAGAAATAGGGGTATTGGTTGATAAGCAAGGTTCAAGGTGTAATAAGAACGGAGATAAATGTAAAATTGTCAGGGAATTTTATCAGCTATTATATACAAAAAAGGAAGTAGACCTGGAGAAGCTTAAAAAGATATTGGAGAGACAGTTAGGGAATGGAATAAAACAAGAACATAGGGAGAAAATGGAGGAAAGGATTAATGATAAAGAGGTTAAGGAGGTGATTAGTGGGTTGAAGACGGGGAAAGCTCCGGGGGATGATGGATTATCGACAGAGTTTTACAAAGAATTTAAGGAGGTAGTGGTTCCAAAATTGGTGAAGCTATATAATTATATTTTAGATGGAGGATCAATTCCGACTTCATGGTATAACACCACAATCGTTCTACTGCCAAAGCCTGGCAAGAATCTCGAAAGAGTGGAATCGTACAGACCAATTTCACTTATAAATCAGGATGCTAAGATCTTCACAGCAATATTGGCTAATCGATTAAACAGTTTTATGGGGGAATACATAAATGTAGATCAAGTTGGATTCCTAAAAGGTTGGCATATGGCGGATTTGACTAGAAGGGTATTAGATTTAATTGATAACGTTAACCAAACTAAGGAAAAGGTGGGCTTATTATTATTAGATATTTTTAAGGCATTCGACTCAGTACAGTGGTCTTCAATTAAAGAAATAGTTAAAAAATATGGGTTTGGGGATATATTCAATAGGGTAATAGATTTATTATATCAAAAAGGGAACGCTAGGGCTAGAGTAAATGAGGAGCTTACTGATGTGGTAAATTTAGAGGCTGGTACTAGGCAGGGCTGTCCATTATCTCCTATCTTATTTATTATGGCAATGGAGATTCTAGCTAAAAATATAAGGGATGATTTAAATATAGAAGGGATTATGGGTAACAAAGTGAGCATGTATGCGGATGATACATTGCTTATGGTGAAACACCCGGAGCTGGTAATGGACAGGATCAAAGATCACTTACAGGTATTTGAAGCTATAACTGGATTAATGATAAATTGGGATAAATCAGAATTGATGTTGTGTAATTTGGGAGCAAGTGAGATGGGTAGGAATGTGGAGACACTTAATATACAAATTAAAGATAAGCTGAAGTATTTGGGGATAATTATCTCAAATAAATTAGAAGAACTTAAACGATTGAACTATGACAGCTTGAGAGTGGAATTTAAGAATAAAATACAAGAGTTTCAGAAGTTGAAGCTGTCATGGTTCGGAAAGATCGCTATTTGTAAAATGATATTGTTGCCAAAGATTAATTTTTTATTTGATGTACTAGCGATCCATCTGAAGGAGAAGGAAATTAATGAGTTTCAAAAGATGTTCAATGGCTTTTGTAATGGTGGTAAAAAATCTAGACTTCCAAAGAAACTATGGTACTTGTCTCAGAAAAAAGGGGGTTTGGGTATGCCAAATTTGTTAGCATACTATCGAGCATTTCAAATTAAGAATGTTGTGAAGATCTTGGCAAGAGAAAAGACAATTTGGGAGCAACTGGAGATGAAAGAATATAGAGACATTGGTAGTATGATTTTTTTGGGAACAAAGGACAAGGTGAAAAGGTCAAATAATATTATGATGAGAGGTCTCATGGAAGTGTGGAAGAAAGTAAAGAAAGATATAGTCCCAAATCTCTCTCCAATTTTGGAATTGACGGATATGGGGTGTTTCCCAATAAAAATAGACAAGGAAAAAATGGAAATATTGGATAAAAATGGGGTGCTTTTATTGACGGATTGGTTAAAAGTGTGTGATGATGATACTAAGAGGAAAAAAATATTTGAGAAGCTAAACTTGGATTGGTTTCAGAAATTGAAGGCGGATAACTGGAATAAAAAATATAAAAGAGAAGCAGGGTTAGATAGAAATAAGACGGAATTTGAGGATTTGGTAATAAAGATCAGAAAAGGGGAAGGAGGCATTAAGGGTCTTGTAAGCAAACTTTATATTATATTGAACAATGGTAATGATCCACAGGAAGACTTGAAGCGGAAGTGGGAACAAAATTTGAATATAAAAATTGGGGAGGTTGAATGGAGAAACAAATGGAAAAAGAGGATCATGAGAACAATGTCTGTAAGAATTAAAGAACATAATTTTAAAATGTTGTGGCAATGGTACTTGACACCACTAAGGCTTTATCAGATGGATAATAAAAGAGATAAGTTATGTTGGAGATTTAAAGAAACAGATGGAACATATGAACACATGTGGTGGAGTTGTAAAAAAATAAGGGATTTTTGGAGAAGAATAGAAGGGGAGTTTGGTGAAATATTGGGTAAAAAGGTTAAGTTGGTGTCAGGTACCATTCTTTTAACAAATGTGGAAGGTTTGGGTTTGAATAAGGAGGAAAAAGAATTATTGGAAATTGTATTGACCACAGGCAGACAATGCATAGCTAGAAATTGGAAAAATGATGTAGATATACAGATCGGAGAATGGTACAAGGAAATGTGGAGCCTAGCATTGAATGACAAATTGACATGGGAGATTAAAGTGAAACGAGATAATTTAAAAGAGAATAGGTTTTGGAATATATGGAAACCGTTTGTGGATCATTCTCTTATGGTAAATGACAGTTCAGGACCTGCACAATCGCAAAGAGGTTTTTGGAGTTGAAATAGCAACTAAACTCTCCGGGCATTGTATATATTCACAGGGTGATTTGTAATTATTAAAAAATTAGTATAGAGGTAGCTTAGAAAACTTTTATTGTTTGATTGAATAATATTTTACATTGTGGTATCTAATATTGTGGTTAAATGGTAAACAATCAGTATAAGTACTGTTATGTGCTAGCCTCTATGAATGTGAGTTAATATTGTATTGAGGTTATCTTTGAGGTATTACTGTATTGTAATGTTATTGTTTTCCTTTTTTTCTGTATGTCTGTTTAAATTTTTTTAATAAAAATCAAAAAAAAAAAAAAGAAAAGCAAGAAACTGCAAGTACCTGTAGATAAGTAGGTGCTGCTTTGGTGGTAATAGCATTCCATGTGCTCTGAAACCTAGCCATGCCTTTCATGTCACCACAGCAATGTCTGCAGATGCAGGCAGCGATGGCTTTTTGGTTGTAAACGGAGATGAGCACTGAACCCTAGAGTTGGATACAACTGGCTTTTGAGCAAGGGAGACTTTTACCAAAATATACATGCTCTGTGAACATGAAATATATTACAATAACAATATGGTAAATCCATATTTTGGGAAACTAGATTGAAGTGAAATTATTGCCCTGGTTCGTGATATAAACAGGTTAGACTTCTAAACCATTTCAGTACTGCATTGATTATTAATTTTTTAAAAAGCGATTAAATTAACAGGTAAATGTAATGGGTACCCGAAATACATGAGCAAAAAATAATAATAAAACTGGCAAATCTATGTCTGTTCCTGCAGTTTTTTCTCCACCTGCCTCTATGGTGATTCTGTCAATTCCAGGGGCCTTTCCTGAGTTGGTTTGCTTCAGGCTGTGGTGGGATTCAGCAGGTTCGCCCTAGTTCGCCAGAACCAGTAGTAGAAATTCTGGCTGGTTAAATTCGGGTGTGTGGATGATTGGCCCTTCAGCACCCTAGCACAGTGAAGGGGCTGCCTTCTTAGTGCCTCTGCACAGGCTCTGCCACTGCTTCAGGTGTACTGATCTTACTCCCTGAGACAAAGACTATTGCTTCCTCAGGATCTGCAGCTGTTAGGGCAGTGGTGGCAAACCTTTGCACTCCAGATGTTCTTGAACTCCCAGAAGTCCTGATCAGCAGGAGTGCTCACATGAGCTTCTGGTAATTGAAGCCCAAGAACACCTGGAGTGCCAAGATTTGCCATCAATCTGTTAGCATTATACCGCCCATGCTCAGTCCCCAACAGAACTTAGCCGCTGCCATAACAATGATTCTCTCCCCACCACCCCCAGACCCCAAGGCCTTGCCTCCTGAGATTTGCCTTGGTGCAAACAGTTACAGCCAACACCCCCTGTTCACCCCCGGCCGGGTGTGTGGGTCATAACTCACCAGGAGCAATACACAACTTAGAAGCACGATGGAGCATTTATCTCAGAATATATACATTTATTTTATACTAGCATATTTTGCCCGGCGGTGCCGGGCTTTTTAAAATTGTGTTGGATAGTAAAGGGTTTCTTTTTTTCCCTTGAACCAATGGTGCTGGGTGCTGTTTTAAATGGTGTTGCAAGTTTTTGTGATTTTTTGGCTTTGAGCCGCTGCGTCCGCCTGCGGCGGACTTGCGCTCCCAGTGTTTTGGCTTTTTTTGGCTTTTTTTGTGTGTGCCGGCTTCCTTATTGCCGGGCTCTTTGAATTGGTTTTTGAAGGTTTTTGTTTTCTGTTTATGCAAATTTTAATTTATTTTATTTTATTTTATTTTATTTAATATTATTTAGTTCAAAATTTAATTTTGGTTTTTTAAATCTTTATTTTTACCCATTTTTATTTTTTGTTTTGGTTTTTTTGAGTGAAAAGTGATTTCTGTTATTTTTGGTATTTTTTGAGATTAGTGTGATTATTTTTGAATGTTTTTATAACTTATTTGATTAATTTTTGAATTAATCTTATTAGTTTCAATATTTTTGAATGTTTTTTCTCTTTTGGCCTCTGGGTGGGGGTGGTGAGCTTTTCTGCCTCTCTACAATTGTTCTCTTCTGTCCTCTGGGTGTCGCTTCCGGGGTTTTTTTTATTTTCTCATTTGAGTTCCGGTCTTCATGGATGGAAGACGTGTTTGGTAAGCTCTCTTGGGGGTTTTTTTGGGGGGGGATTTGGGGGGGGTTTCTGTGTGTTTTTTCTTGTTTGTTTTTGGCTGTTTTTGTGTTCCATTTTCTGTTTTTTTGTGTGTTTTTGTTTTGTTTACTTTTTGAGGGGGGGTGGCTTTCTTTCCCATGGGCCATGCTGGCTGGCCCGTGGGAAGGAAAGGCAATGGCGGGTGGTGGTGGCTTTCTTTCCCACGGGCCATGCTGGCTGGCCCGTGGGAAGGAAGGGCAATGGTGGGGGTGGTGCTTTTTTCTTCTTCTCCATGGGCCATGCTGGCTGGTCCGTGGGGAAGAAGGGCAGCGGCGGCGGGGGGTTCCCTTTTTTCCCCGCGGGCCATGCTGGCTGGCCCGTGGGGAAGAAGGGCAGCGGCGGCGGGTTTTTTTTCCCCACGGGCCATGCTGGCTGGCCCGTGAGGAAGAAGGGCAGCGGCGGCGGGGGGGGGTTCTTTTTTTCCCCACGGGCCATGCTGGCTGGCCCGTGGGGAAGAAGGGCAGTGGCGGCAGGTGTTTTTTTTAATTTTTATTTTTCGCGCACAGGCTGCCTCAGCGTTCGGCGCGCTAATGGCACGCAGGACGGTGGGGCTTGTAGTTTTGCCTGCGCGTGTTTGCTTACTGTGGTGGTTTTTTTCCTGCGGCTTTTTTTTATTGGCCGCGGCACGTTTCCGAACGTTCCTTTTGCTGCGCCGCTCAGCTTGATTGGCGCTGGTGCGGCGCGGTGCAAGGAACGTTGGGAATTGAAGTTCCCTTTTTTGTTTGCGACTGGGGGGCTCCTGCCCCTGGGTCGAAAATTTCAACCCGACAGTTATCTGCGAACCGGGTTCGGCGAGTGAACGGAGGCCCATTACGGGCTAGTGGGGCCTGGTGCAACATCCTTTGTCACATTCCAACGGTTAACGCACCATTTTATAGGTATAGATCTTCAAATACTAAGATCAGTCTGCAAAAAACAGCTCTCCCTTGTGGAGAGGAACAACTACTATAATAATAATTTCGTGACAGAAATTATTCTGTGTTGAAAGGATTTTTGTTGAAGAAACTCCACTCAGGGGACACCCAAATGAGGCTTCTTTCCATACCTGTCAAGTTTAGGGAAATTTCTGTCAACCCCCCCCCCTCCTGTATTTTACACTCTTTCCCACCTTCATCCCGTGTTAGTTAGACTGCAGTTAGACTGGAGGCCAACACAGGATAAGCATAGCTGTCCAGTTTCCCGTTTTGGCCGGGAAATTTCCCTTATTTGACAGAAGTTTCCCAAAACTTGACAGGTATGCTCCTTTCATGTCCCCTTTGTGTCCCCTAGAGCTGGAACAGAGATGGACGCTCAATCCGTCATGCAGTAGTTGGGTCTCGACCTGCCAGCCTTCCAGATAACAAGGTGAGCTTCTTAACCAGTGAGCCACCGCAGGCCTGAACAACTAGTAAGAGCTGAGGATGATGTGGAACATTTATTTATTTATTTATTTCAATTTTTATGCCGCCCACTCAGTTAAAAACCTGATTCAGGTACCCTAAGCTCCTCCTTTGTGTATTGTTTGGAATAATAGCCATGTAGTCTGTGGTTCAGGCATATCAGAAAACAAAAATAAATAAAATAAAAACACTGCAGCATTTTAAAGACTAACTGCTATATTTTTATTGTGAGCTTTTGTGGATCAAGTCCACTTCAGACTGAAGAAGTGGACTTGATCCACAAAGCCCACAGTAAAAATATAGCAGTTATTTTTTAAAATGCTGCAGTGTTTTATTTTATTTTTTGTTTTCTGATATAACTCCCCTGTATAATGAATCAGAATGGAGCCTTTGCTTTTAATGAGCTAAAATGGTTTCTGTGTTTCCTCAGCATGAATGAAGAAAGTCTAGGAATGCGTCCTTTAAGTCAGGCGGCAGCGTCCTCTCCTCTTGGAATTCATAACAATTTCATACTGTGGGAACAAGTGCAGAAGATGAACATTGATAGAGAAGCCCTAATTGGGTTACATACAGGAAGAGGTGAAATGAAAGATGAAAAATTGGTTTGGTTATCTTTTGTAGAAGAAATGCTGCCATGTTGTTCCAAAGAGCAGGTGTAGGCAGGCATTACTTAGGTAATTACTTGTGAGTAGAGCAGTAGGAATCTGGGTCTGGCCTGACTTTTGTGCCAGAAAGAAGGGGACAAGGAGGACCTCCAGTGTTTTGGACAAAAAGTAAAGGTTTCCCTTGTTCGAAAGCCAGTCATATCTGATTCTAGGGTTCAGTGCTCATCTCTGTTTCAAAGCCGAAGAGAGAGAAGGCTCCTGTTAATGCAAACTAAAATAGCATTTGTCTTTACTTGCTTGCATCCCCTTCGCCCTCTTGGGCTCCGATTCAAGCTCCTGATATACAGCAATCCCAAGATCAACTCCTGATCTACATCAGGTGTTGATTCACTTTTCTCCTGCATTTTTTGGCATTATTATTCGGTAAGAATCACAAGAGATCATTCTCGCTCATAGCGCAAGTAGCTGTCAAATTAAGCCAGCTGAGTCTTCAGGAAAGGAGAGGCGGGAAAACACAGTGTTCCCCTTCCCCGGGCTTTCCCTTCCAACTTGGGGGGGATTAAGGAACGGCGTTACTTTTCTTAGCAGAAGAATGAAGAAGGGGCTGCATCTTCTTCCTTCCTTCTCCGTCCTCCTCTCTTCTCCCCTAGGCTAGCAGAGGAACGGAGTTACTTTCGGCCCCCGTCTTGGCGTTACTCTTCTTCCCGAAGGAGTTCAGGTGAGCCTCCCTCTTGCTCTTTCCTCTCTCTTTGCTTATTCCGGGGTGTTTTTTGTTTTTGTTTTGGGGGAAAACATTGGGAATGTTTTTTATTCAGTGGCTGCTTTTAACGTACAAACCTCTTTAATTGCTTAACTCTCCAAGAGCTTGAGCTTTTCCTTTTCCCAAAAGCTACAATTACTGTTAGTCTTACATTCTGATGTGTGTGTGTGTTTTGGGTGGTGGTGGTGGGTTCTTCTCTCTTCAGGGGGTTGCAATTGAAAATCGCTTCGCTTCTATCCACACCAAAGTCCACCTCGCAGCCCCTTGTGGCCAAATTCAATTCTGGATCCCCCCTTACCCCCCCCCCCCCCACACACACACACTGACTCCAGTGTGTCTTCTTTCCTGTGGTTTATCCACAGATATAATTGGCATAACCTTTCCTAAAAGGTTGGGGGTTCGGGCGAACACGCCCACGAGCCCTCATAACTTGGTTGGAATGGAAATTGGGTGCGGATGAATATTAGCCACAGTTAAAGATTCACACACAACACCTTGGCCAGTCGCTCGGACAAGGTGGTAATTAAAGGTAAACACATGATGTATTAATCATATCCACGGATGCTCTAAGTAGAAGAGCAAGCTGCAATGTTTATGCTTGATTAAGTTAGTCCCGGAAAGATTCCGTAATAGGACAAGATAATGGTCTCGTCAGCCAGTAGTTAATTAGTAGATAACAGACTTCCTCGGTAATTTCCTGATTACACATTTCCTTCAAGTAACTTCTGTAAATGTAACTGGATTAACAATGTGCCATGTCGGCAGTCTTCTGTGGCAGGTCGCGAGCAACCTATGCACGCAGGTACCTGAGGCAGGCAATAAATGCCAGCACTTCGAACCAATCGGAACTGGTCTTCAACTTTATCTCACCTCCGTGCCTTCCTTGCAACCAGTCACTCTGTGACCCAGTGGGCCATTTCTGGCCCACCATTGCAACATCTGGTGACTCCGACGTGATCCAGGCCATCCGGCCCAATGTGATCCAGGCCATCCGGCCCGACATGATCCAGGCCATCCAGCCCAATGGCATAAGTGATGCGGTTCTACGCTAGAGCCATGCTCGATCTTCCAGTGGTTGCGGTGAGTTCAGGTCGGAAAGCTATCCGATCGGAACTAGGCACGGCCACAAGGCTAGGCGAACTCCAGAGGCAGAGTACGTTCCAAGGCTCTGCGGCTCCACAGTCATCAGAAAAGCGCATTCCAGGTCAGGGTGGGCTGTGAACCCTAATCATCCATCGCAGAGGCCACAGAGGGCCCGTGGCAGCAGTCCATGACCCAGACTTTGTCCTGAAGGATTGCACACCAACTAACATCTCAGCCGTTACCTGAACCCAGACGCGTCGACTTATCCCGAGAGGGCAACTTCGGAGGATACCTCGTCAGGTAATGGGGGCTTGTCAACAGGGGCAAGGCTCGACTGCTAAACAGAGAGCTCACGTAATGGAGCTCAATTGCCTGGCCAGGCTAAATCATACCCATATTCATAGCATTAATTTAGCGGAACTCATGGTGTACATTAGAGACCACTGTCTGTTTTATCCAGAAGCAGGCACGTTGGATCTCAGAATTTGGGACAGAGTGGGGGACTGCATTAAGCAGGAGCCGAGAGCACCAGTGAAAGTCATTAGCACATGGAGCAAGTATAAAAAAGTCATCTGAGAACTAAGTCCAGTCCAGATAGAGGCAGCGAAACCTCCAGCGCCCATAGAACCATCGGCCCCAGCGGGTCTCTATCCAACAGTCTAGTTTCGACAGGGAGGCATAGGGAACATCCCTTCTGTGGTAACTGCAGATGCCACAGGAGGGGACAAAAGCCTGGGGAGCGCAGGCACTTCCCAGACAGCCAAAAGTTCCTTTCAGTGCATGGTAGAGGAGGAAGCACGCAAAGGGGAGTTATCAGCCCAAGAACTAGCAGAGCTTCAGCAGCTATGTCCAGTCCACATCGAGCTGGACACCCTCACGGGCAACCAGGCAGCAATTCACACCGCAATTCCTTACAAATTGCTTGCAGAAATCCGCAAAGCCATCTTAGAAACAGGGCTCCAGAGTCGCTTCACAAGAGGCACACTCCAGCAGCTGTGTGAGGCCACGACGCTCATCCCATATGACTGGAAAGTCATCATGCGGATGATGCTCAGCCCCAGCCAGTATCTGTTGTGGGACAGTGAGTACAGGCTCGAAGCGCAGGCTAGGGCCGCTCAGATGGGAGGAGCAGTAATTGCCGAGCAGCTATATGGCTCAGGCGCGTTCGAAACCATCCCAGCGCAGTCTGTCCTGTCAGCAGCCACACTCCAATTGGCATCTGAAACTGCCTTCAAGACATATCTCAAAGTCCCCGCTACTGGCAAAGCAGCCAAAAATTACACTGCAATCAAGCAGGGATTGCAAGAGCCCTACATGGACTTCATAAACAGGCTAGAGCAGTGATGGGCAACCTTGGCACTCCAGGTGTTCTTGGACTTCAATTCCCAGAAGCCCAAGTCAGCACTCCTGCTAATCATGGCTTCTGGGAATTGAAGTCCAAGAACACCTGAAGTGCCAAAGTTGCCCATCACTGGGCTAGAGGAAGCAATCAGTAGGCAGATAGACAATCAGCAGGCCCAGGAAGAGCTTATGATGAAGCTAGCTAAGGATAACGCCAACCTTGATTGCCGCAAGATCTTGCAGGCTATGGGCAACACCGTCCTGATCTGACGCTTACCGACATGATCAGAGCTTGTGCTGATGTTGGGTCAGATTCCTACAAAATGGGTCTGTTAGCGGCGGCAGTACAAGGCAGAAGAAGGCCTAAGACCAAAGGAGCCTGTCACAATTGTGGCAAGATCAGTCATTTCGCTAAAGAGTGTCTATCTAAGAAAGGAGGCGGCCATACCACAGGTTGTCCCAAGACCCCATCCACACAGTGCCCAAGATACCACAACGGCTTTCATTGAGCCAACACATGTCCAAATTTGGAAAACCGGAACATGGGCTTGTCTCTAGCCCCGGTTCAAATAGAGACCCCCGCTGCTCTGGAAGCACCAGGGCGGAGATCCCAGTAACCCCACATAGCGTTATGCCCTGCACTCCAGAGGCGCAGGACGAAACCAAGGGCTGCGCGGGGCTAGAATTGGAATGCCAGGCAGAAGTCACATGCGACTTGCCAGGTGTTGTCCATCTAGTCGATTCCCAGTACAGGGGACCCCTGCCTAAAGGTGTCATAGGTTTAATTTTGCCTCGCAGTAGTGCAGGAACGCAAGGAATCTTCGTGATTCCGGGAGTCATCAACTCCAATTTTTCAGGTGTCATCCATATCCAGCTCTGGACACACCTACCCCAAACCATACACAAAGGAGATTCATTGGCACAACTGATCATGGTTCCTTGTCACTCGCCAGCAGGTAGCCAGGAAAGGCTCAGAGACAGCACAGAGTTCGGGTCGACAGACCGCCTGAGTGAGGAACAGGCAGTATGAGGGTACCAGATCATAGCGACATTGGAAAAGAACATAGAGTGGAGACAGCGTCCAGTCATTAAGGTATTTTTAAACAAGAGACCTTTTGACGGACTAATCTATACCAGAGCTGACGTCACTGTGGTCAGCCGGAGGTAGTGGCCCCATGAATGGGCCCTTGAGACAGTCTCCGATGTGTGGGGGGTAGGCGGTATTCAGGAAGCATATAGAGGTCGAGAATGGGTAGAAGTCACCATTCCCAGAGCCGAAGGCACAGCTGTAATCCGGCCACACGTCTTAAACGTTCACATGAATCTCTGGGGAAGGGACATTTTGCAACAGTGTCGTGCCACCCTTACCTTCGGGTAAATGGCTCTGCCACTTAAATGGCTGACCAACGAGCCAGTATGGGTAGAGCAATGGCCGATAGTGGGCGAAAAGCTAGAAACCCTAAAGCAGCTCGTTAAAGAGCAACTCGACGCAGGACACATACAGCATTCCACCAGTCCCTGGAATTCTCCAGTTTTCGTCATTAAGAAGAAATCAGGGAAGTGGCGACTCCTTCACGATCTAAGAGAGATCAATAAGTGTATTCAGCCAATGGGACCGCTTCAATCCGGCATCCCCAATCCAAATATGATCCCCGAAGGGTGGGAAATTCTGGTCGTAGACCTGAAAGTGTTTTTACACCATTCCTTTAGATAAGAGGGATCGGGAGAGGTTCGCTTTTACAGTGCCAGCCGTGAACCACAGATAACCTACTCAAAGGTACGCGTGGAAATATTTGCCACAGGGCATGCTCAACCCGCCCACTCTGTGTCAAATTTATGTCCATGAGGCACTATAAAAGTTTCAGAACCTGCAGCCCACAGTCTTGGTATGTCATTTCATGGATGATATTTTGATCACAGCGCCGCAACTCGGCAGCGAAATGTTTAAAGACCTCCAGACCACTCTGGGGGACAAGGAGCTACTCATTGCCCCAGAGAAAGTTCAGAGAACCGAACCCTACTCATACTTGGGTCACCGGCTTCTCCGATCTCTTGCGGCACCAGTATTGCCAAAAATCAACATTCAAAGTTCAGTCACATTGGTAGAATTACAACAGATTTTGGGAAATATCAGTTGGGCCAGACAGTACTTTAGGCTAGATACAGAGCTTCTAAAGCCGCTCTTCTCGCTGCTAACGCTAGGAAAGCAGCCAGCAGACCGGATTCAAATTCCGCGAGAGGCTCTTACGACTCTCGACAAAGTCAACCAAGTCCTCAGCCAACGTTGGGTAGACAGAATCAGCTAGGGGCCATACGCTCCTGTTCTGAACCTGTACATAGTCAGAACTGGGACCATGTTCACCGGAGCTCTAGGTGTAGACTCTGACCGAGGGGCAAAGATTGTGGAATGGGTGTATTTACCACAACCTCTTCCCGAAACATCATCCCTCTGCAGGAACTGGTCGCCACGGTGATTTACCGAGGCAGGCTGAGAGCAAGAGATATCTCAGGTTACGATTTAGCAAAAATCGTTGTCCCATTCACCAAAGATCAGATTCAACAGTTAATGCAACTCAGAGACACTCTTCCGATTGCATTGGAAGGATTCACAGGATGTTTGGCATACCACTTATTATTTTTATTATTTATTATTTAGATTTGTATCCCGCTTATCTCGGCACAGGCCAACTCAGAGCGGCTAACAGCAAGTTAATATAAGTACAATGTAACAGTGTGATAATGCAAAAATAAATAATCAATACACTTACAATACAATTACAATAAATTACACAATACAATATATCAGTACAACAAGTCAAAATATCAACAATCAGTATATCAAAAGGACATATCCAAAAAACGTATCACTAAGCATATCAACAAAACAGTGAAGCCACAGGACATATCAAAAACAATCTAACCAGTAATAGAAAAAGAGACTTGGAAAATCCAGCTGCAGATGAGGTAGTGGCAGCTCCAGCGTCTTTTGAGCTCTCCGTCTGAGGCTGGCGGCGGCAGTTTTGAGGAGGCGCATCACCCTCAGCTGTTTTTTCACTCCCCGCTGCCCGGCTGGGCTGGGGGGGAGGGCGCAGAGCTTCGGCGTCCGGGGCTGGCGGCGGCGCTTTTGAGGGCGCACATCGCCCTCAGCTGTTTTCACTCCCCGCCGACCGGCCGGGCCAAGGGGAGGGCACAGAGCTTCAGCGTCCGGGGCTGGCGGCGGCGCTTTTGAGGGCGCGCATCGCCCTCAGCTGTTTTTTCATTCCCCGCCGGCCGGCCAGGCTGGAGGGAGGGCACAGAGCTTCGGTGTCCAGGGCTGGTGGCGACGCTTTTGAGGGCGTGCATTGCCCTCAGCTGTTTTTTCACTCCCCGCCGGCCGGCCGGGCTGGGGGGAGGGCGCAGAGCTTCGGCGTCTGGGGCTGGCGGCGGCGGTTTTGAGGGCGCACATCACCCTCAGCTGTTTTTTCACTCCCCGCCGCCCGGCTGGGCCGGGGGGAGGGCGCAGAGCGTCGGTGTCCGGGGCTGGCGGCGGCGCTTTTGAGGGCGCGCATTGCCCTCAGCTGTTTTTTTATTCCCCGCCGGCCGGCCAGGCTGGAGGGAGGGCACAGAGCTTCGGTATCCAGGGCTGGTGGCGACGCTTTTGAGGGCGTGCATCACCCTCAGCTGTTTTTTCACTCCCCGCTGCCCGGCTGGGCTGGGGGGGAGGGCGCAGAGCTTCGGCGTCCGGGGCTGGCGGCGGCGCTTTTGAGGGCGCACATCGCCCTCAGCTGTTTTCACTCCCCGCCGACCGGCCGGGCCAAGGGGAGGGCACAGAGCTTCAGCGTCCGGGGCTGGCGGCGGCGCTTTTGAGGGCGCGCATCGCCCTCAGCTGTTTTTTCATTCCCCGCCGGCCGGCCAGGCTGGAGGGAGGGCACAGAGCTTCGGTGTCCAGGGCTGGTGGCGACGCTTTTGAGGGCGTGCATTGCCCTCAGCTGTTTTTTCACTCCCCGCCGGCCGGCCGGGCTGGGGGGAGGGCGCAGAGCTTCGGCGTCTGGGGCTGGCGGCGGCGGTTTTGAGGGCGCACATCACCCTCAGCTGTTTTTTCACTCCCCGCCGCCCGGCTGGGCCGGGGGGAGGGCGCAGAGCGTCGGTGTCTGGGGCTGGCGGCGGCGCTTTTGAGGGCGCGCATTGCCCTCAGCTGTTTTTTTATTCCCCGCCGGCCGGCCAGGCTGGAGGGAGGGCACAGAGCTTCGGTATCCAGGGCTGGTGGCGACGCTTTTGAGGGCGTGCATTGCCCTCAGCTGTTTTTTCACTCCCCGCCGGCCGGCCGGGCTGGGGGGAGGGCGCAGAGCTTCGGCGTCTGGGGCTGGTGGCGGCGGTTTTGAGGGCGCACATCACCCTCAGCTGTTTTTTCACTCCCCGCCGCCCGGCTGGGCCGGGGGGAGGGCGCAGAGCGTCGGTGTCCGGGGCTGGCGGCGGCGCTTTTGAGGGCGCGCATCGCCCTCAGCTGTTTTCACTCCCCGCCGGCCAGCCGGGCCGGGGGGACGGCGCAGAGCTGGCCAGCCAGGCCGGGGGGAGGGAGCACTTGCCAAAAGACCCACGACTAGTCTTGCTTCAAACGCGGACAGTCAACCTGCACGGGTTTTTGTCTTTGGTTCCTCTCCAGGGGGCAAAGACAGTATTCACCGACGGAGGTAAAACCTACGGTGTGCTTACATGGCAAGAGGGACAGGCATGGCAAACACTCCTGACACTTCCACAAAAATCTACACAGAGGGCAGAATTGGCAGCAGCAAACATTGCCTTACGCATATTTGCCAACGTGCCACTGAACATGATTACAGACAGTCAGTACGTGAGGAATTTGATCCACAGTCTACCGGGAGCCTATATCATTCCCACGATAGACCAACATTTGTTAAGTTTGTTCCTGACCACACAATTTCACTTGCGGAACCACAGGGAAGCGCTCTATGTAGCCCACATTAGAAGCCACCAGGACCTGCCTGGTCCCATCTCACAGGGCAACAGTAGAGCGGCCGCAAAGGAAATTAATCAGAAGTCAGTTCTGGGAGTCTTCACGACTCCTATTCAAAGCCACACATTTTTTCATCAAAACACCAAGGTGCTCGCATGGCAATTCAATTTGCCATTATCTCAAGCTCAGAGCATAATCCGATCCTGTCCACAGTTTGCAGGAGCCACGGGGGGGCCCTCGTAGGGGATCAACCCACAAGGGACAGAAGCCAACCAGGTGTGGCAAATGGATGTCACACACATTCCACAATTTGGGAAATGGCAGTACATGCACGTCTCCATAGACACATTCTCGCAGTTCGTCTGGGCCACGGCTCAGAAGGGAGAAACAGCAACACATGTAGAACAGCATCTTTTATCATGCTTCATGGACATGGGCAAACCAGGGCACGTGAAGGTCCGGCTTATAGCTCCAGGCAGCTGGCCACGTTTCTGGCCACCTGGGACATTAAACACACATTCGGAGTTCCGTACAATCCCCAGGGACAAGCAATTGTCGAGCGGGTGAATCGGACACTCAAGGCATACATTGAAAAACAAACAGAAAGGGGGGAACTAGCCCTCCCAAAAAATCAGGGGCAGGCACAGCAGTGCTTGCACAAAGTCCTATTCATGTACAACCATCTTAACATTTTTTCAGACTGCACCCCGCAGGAGAAGCATTTCCGGCGCATGGAAATCCTCCCACGCCCTCTAGTGCATTACCGAGTGCCACCAGACCCTTCCTGGAAGGGGCCAGCACCCTTGATAATGTGGGGGAGAGGGTATGCAGCAATTATGTGTCCTACAGGTGTCGTCTGGATCCCGGCCCGGTGTGTCAAGCCGCATCTCGGACCCGATGGTGTGGAGCCAAGCGCTCCAGAATCCGTTACCCGAGATGGAGGGACTGAGCATGAGCGGGGGACCCAGACGGAGGATGCGTCCTCAACCAAGGACAGCACCGAAGGTCACATGGGGAATGGTCAAGATCTTGTGTGATGACGCGGCATCCATTATGTGACAGCAGAATGCCGAGCCCAATCCAGAAAACATGATCATCGCAGTTTTGTCCCAGATCACCTACAACTCCTTGGTGATCTTCTTGATCCTTTCCTTGCTCTTGGGGGGAGGGGTTCAAGCAGCTTCTTTGGAAGAAGAAGATTTGATGCCTGGTGGGGATCTCTCCCTCTCTGCCAGACTCCAGTACAACATTTGGGAGAAATTGGCTGGACTTGTCAACCAGTCAGATTTTTGCTTGAAGCAGACCACGGATTCTGCTTCTCTGTTGAGTACTTGTCTCATCCCAGTTTGTCACGCGCCAGACAAGCCGACCAAGGACGGCAAGCCCCCGAGTTTTCTTGGTCCACATCGAGGCGCAATATATGTATCCTATCCTCTTTGGGGTATGGGGAACACAAAAGTATTGCCTGCCGATGCGGTTACTCTGGAAACTCCCAGGGTGGCCTTTGGCGGAAACTCATCTTGTGTCCGGGTGCTGGGGTGCACCTCAGGACAGGGTGTCCACTTGCCCTGCCTGGACACAGGAAAAGAGACTTGGACTTGTGATCAACCGGTACCAGCAACTCATCTGCACAAGTACATCATTTTGCCCTCAGGCTGGTTTTAGACTTGTAACCAGCGCACATGGAACTATATTCCTGCAAATGTATCTGATTCCTATTGTTATATCAGCTGCTTAACATTGTTGCTCCCCACAAAAGACATAGTCATTCCAACCGCGGTCACTCCCAAAACTGCACGGCACGCACGTGCAACCAGACTAGACAGTACTTGTGACAGTAACATCAGATGGTTGAGCAAAGATGAGTACGTTTCATTAGCGGTCAGCATATTCGGCGTGCCAGACTTAGCCGTGGGCAACACTCAAAGAATTGGTCAGTTGGCGTGCTCGCTAGCTAAAGCCATTAATCATACGTCATCCGCCATAGCCATGCTCAATCGAGAGCAGATTGAGCTCAGACATGCAGTATAAGATAATCGAGCAGCCATCGATTACCTATTGCTTCTCCATCACCTGGGTTGGGAGACTGTCCATGGCATGTGTTGTTTCAACCTCACGGACAACTCTGGCGAAATCCAGAGTCAGGTCGCAGACCTTCACACAATAGTACAAAATATCAAGGAAGATGCAACGTGGGGGTGGTGGAATGCTCTCTGGTCATGGTTCCCATGGGAATGGCTTCAAACGATGCTCAAAGTGATTGTGGGTGTTGTAGTTTTGGGGATAATGCTTTGCTGTTTTGCACAATGTATTCCCTCATTGTTGTCAATGTGTACCTCATGGAGAAAACCCCGAGACATCATTACTCCACGTCAAATAATGCCATACATATACTGAGCGCTTGGCCATGCTGATTTAGAAATAAAATAAAGAGAGAATGTGGTTTATCCGCAGATATAATTGGCATAACCTTTCCTAAAAGGTTGGGGGTTCGGGCGAACACGCCCTCGAGCCCTCATAACTTGGTTGGAATGGAAATTGGGTGCGGATGAATATTAGCCATAGTTAAAGATTCACACACAACACCTCTGCCAGTCGCTCAGACAAGGTGGTAATTAAAGGTAAACACATGATGTATTAATCATATCCATGGATGCTCTAAGTAGAAGAGCAAGCTGCAATGTTTATGCTTGATTAAGTTAGTCCCGAAAAGATTCCGTAATAGAACAAGACAATGGTCTCATCAGCCAGTAGTAAATTAGTAGATAACAAACTTCCCCGGTAATTTCCTGATTACACATTTCCTCCAAGTAACTTCTGTAAATGTAACTGGATTAACAATGTGCCACATCGGCAGTCTTCTGTGACGGGTCGCGCGCAACTTATGCACGCAGGTACCTGAGGCAGGCAATAAATGCCAGCACTCCGAACCAATCGGAACTGGCCTTCCACTTCATCTCGCCTCCGTGCTTTCCTTGTGACCAGTCACTCCGTGACCCAGCGGGCCATTTCTGGCCCACCATTGCAATACTTTCCCAATTACTCCAGAAATTGGGAGTGACAGAAAACAAAGAGAAAAGAATACACATTCTTTGATAAAGTTTGCTATTCTGTCTCTTAAAAGCCCTTGTCCTGCTTATCTGGCAATTTCCCTTTTGGAAGAATTTTCTGACTCTTGTCTGAACTCCAGATATTTTTGTCCTCTTAAGTCAGGGGTTCCCAACCTTTTCAAGCCATGTGGGCTGCCTCATATGCTCTTTCAGTCAGCTTTGAGGAGGGCTGGGTGGCCATTTTACCCCTCCCTGTAAGATGAAGTCACTGGCAGCCATTTTGGTGCCTTCCCTGTCCTCCAAACTAAAAGCTGAGGCTGATTGTGTACGCTGTCAAGTAATATAGCTACTAATCCAGGTTAATCCAGACAAAGGGATTAAGGTGGCTCCATGCAAAAAAAGATTGCAGAGTTCATGAGGAACACACCTGATGAGGAACACACAGAGGAACAACTGGTTCCACCTGATGATCTCTCCTTCATCACACTTGATGAGATCCAGGAAGATAAACAACAGGAACAAACTGAGGTTCTCTCCCTTAATATGGTTGATGAGGTGCATGTAGATGAACAGATTGCAGGAGAGAGGCTCCTTGTACTAGGCTGTTGTGTTTTGGGATCAAGGAGACAGCAGAGGCTTGATTCATGAAGAGGCATAGGGCAAGATAGCCCGGACGGAGTTTATTAGGAATAATAGGACAAAGAAATTCCAGAGAACAGTATGCAATATATCCCTATTGGTTACCTGCGATAGCATAAGGTTACATAATTGGCTAAATATCAGCATGCCTGCCTCGTGCTTACCTTGCTGATTGGTCAGACAGCTGTGTGTTGGCTAACTGACTGCGTGCCATCCCTGGGTATAGTAGGGAGGGCCAGAAGGCCTTGAGTAATGGTCAGAGGCCCAAACTGGGGGCCTCTAAGTTATGGCATAAACAGATGAGGCAGGAGAACGATCACCCACGATTTATGACCATGGTTTGCCATTAGCCACAGCGATCGTGCTGTGAACACCCTCACATCTTCCCCCTTCTGTTTTTAAGAAGCTTATAAGCATAATAAATTTGGTCCTTGCGTGCACGAGGCATCAAGCGAAATCCTTGCAGGCAGGTGGCTAGCAACGAAGGTATGCATTGAATAAAGCAACAGGCAGTTATCAGAATGGCAAGAATAATTAAACCATACTACAGAATGGTCCGTACCCAAGCTCCGTTGGGAAGCCAGGACCAAAGAGTGCTCCACCATGAAGGCAGAGGATTTTTCTTAATATCAGAAACAATTTTGGTTAAAGAATCCAATTGGTTTTGTACCTTATTAGAATTATCGGATAAGTTAAAGCAACACATATTACACACAGACTCACAACCTTGATGATGCAACATCAGCAAATAATCGATCGCGCGCGGTTATCTGAAATGGCATCGCGAAGCTGAAATTGCTCCCTGTTCAGGAGGCTAATAGCTTGGGAAGTGTGATTAACGGCTTTTACAAATGCACAAGCAAGCTTTCCAAGCTGTCTTGCATTCCCGGATGCCAGGCCAGGCACGCCAACAAGACTGATGGCCAAGGATGTGTACTCGGCCTGGGAAAGCACCTTAACAGTGCTATTGCAATCAAAGGGTAACTGCTCAGCGGCAGTACCCCGGGTGATGCGTTTGCGGGTGGGACGCTGACGGACCAGCGTAGTGCGGTTGGGCAAAGCAACAATCATACGACTAAGGCAACAAGTGGTTTTAGAGAGGTTAGCAGGAATATAGTTCCAAGTTCGTGACCCACAGGTCCAGAACCACCCAGAAGGCAACAGAATGTGCTGAAAGTTAAAATGAAGGTCCTCTGTTTCCCTCCCGGTGCAATTAAGACCGCGACTGGGCTGGAAACAGCGAGGCTTTGACTTATGTTGAGTACAGTTCACAACCCTGGCACATTTACTAGCATTACTAACAGCTACAATAGGAGTATAGAGAGACAGGGCATCCAGGGGCAGCCTTTTGGTTGCCTTTCCCCAAAGGGGGCTAAGAGCATATTTGTTTTTGACCTTGTCATTAAAGTCGGCCATATCGTAACCCAACACTGACCTACTGACGTTTTGGGGAGTGTAGCAAATGGGAATGAGACAGGTGCTTAACAGGTGATAGGAGTCAACGCTTTGCTTAAGGCAAAACTCAGTTTGATTAGAAATGCGGGCAAGCTTATACCACAGGTTATACTCAAAGCGTTGGGACAGCTCATCTTGGACGGCAAGCGCCCCTGGAAAGAGAAGCATATAGCAACAAAGAATCATTATAGAATTAGCATTTAGGCAAGCTATGATAGCAACAACAAAGTTCTCAGGAGTCTTTTCCACCCGGATTTCGTCCAGCACGGACTGGGCTTCATCTGACAATGCTTTCACCTGGCCCCAGGTTATCGGCGGGTTCTGCCCCCTTCGCCTTCCCCCTCGGTTTCGTCTCCTCTCCGGGAGCTCATGCAGGTGAAGGTCGAAGTTTGGAATGGGGTTGCTGAGACCCTGATGCCATGCCATGTTTCCACGGTCGAACAAACCGGGCAGGGACCCAAAGAGGACCTTCTGGCGTAGACACGGCGGTGTAGCCCCTTCCCCAGGTTATGAGGGGAACAGGCCCTTTCCACTCTGGGTCCGGCAGGCGTCTGTACTGGACCTGGGGGGCAGGCAGAACCTCGAGCTGGCGGTAGTGACGCTGAGCCCTGGATAAAAATTGAGAATTAAATTGAGACAAGTTAAGGTGGTTTAGAGTAAACAGTACACTAGCAAGCCACTCCTCCTTTTCCGGAAGTGAGAGGGGGATAGTTCCCCCTTTCCTTTTTTGGCGATCTAGCGCATCTTTCAGTGTTTTATTGGCCCGTTCGACCACGGCCTGTCCCTGAGAATTATAAGGGATGCCGAATGTGTGGACAATCTGCCAGCGGGTACAAAACTCTGCTAGGGCAGTAGAACAATAGGCGAGGCCATTATCGGTCTTCAAACGGTCAGTTTTTCATCCATGTGATGATATATAACCAAATTAGGGTAAGCCTTTCTGTACGGCATGAGAGCTGCATTTACATAAAACTGACACATGGTGGGGCTATTGAGCATTCCCATTGGCAATACCTTCCAATGGTACCGGACTGTGGGCTGGGAGTTATTCAACACTGGGACCGTGAAGGCAAAATACTTCCGGTCCTTTTCCTGAAGGGGAATGGTATAAAACAATCCTTAAGGTCAATGACAGCCATCTCATAATCATGGGGTATCAAATTTGGGTTCGGGGTTCCACACTGGAGCGAGCCCATCGGCTCGATTATCTTATTGATCTCCCGCAGGTCATGGAGCAACCGCCACTTCCTGGACTTCTTTTTGATGACAAATACCGGGGTATTGAACGGACTACTAGTCGGTTCAATGTGACCCGCGTCCAGTTGTTCCTGGACGAGCTGCTTAAGCGCAGTCAACTTCTCTTGCGGAAGTGGCCATTGTTCCACCCACACGGCTTGATCGGTCTTCCACGAGAGTGGAACAGCACAATGTTGATGGCTATTCATGAGTTATGAGGGTGGGCCAATTTGCGCCAGCAAATCCCTCCCCCACAAGTTGAGATCAATTTGTAAAATACAGGGCTTGATGCGAGCGATTTCAGGCCCGCCAGGTTGGAGACTGACAGATAACCACTGAGCACTTTTCCGGGAGGCCTGGCTACCACTGATGCCCCAAACTGAGGGAGCGGTTTCGGTTGGCCACAAGGGATCCCAGTGCCCAGCGGCTATCACAGAAATATCCGCCCCCGTATCCAACAATCCTTCCAACAACTTACCATTTACCCAATACTTACGGGTCAGCTTCTGTTGTCCTATCTGCTCTTGAAGGGCGGCAACCTGTGGATGATAGGTGTCTCCATCGGCCCCGGCACGGGTGGAACCAAACCCCCCTCTGCGAAGGGCGGGCTCCGCTCCCCCTGGGGTCTCATAAGAAACAATGATCAATTGTGCCCAGGAGTCCCCCTTGCGCAGTTGCAATGGGAGGTGACTCCAAAATTGTACATAAATGATGCCTGTGTAGTCTGCGTCTATCACACCAGGAACTATCATGATGCCATGTTTGGCCGCTGATGAACGTGGCAGTACCAAACCAACGGTCCCTTTTGGCAAGGGGCCAGTAAGGTCGGCAGGCATCAGGATAAGCTCCCCAGGCAACGCAGTTGTCATGTCCTGTGTGTTAACGAGATCGAGACCAGCGCTGCCAGCAGTAGCAGCCTTGCGCTGATCGACCCGTGTCCCCTTTATTTTTCCGGGGCCCGGGGAGGGCCCGGTATCTAGTTTCCCTGTGGTGAGGGGTTGACTCTGCACTGGCTAGCCCAATGGTAGCCTTTGCCACACCGGGGGCACTTCTTGCTGGGGCGCCTGACATCCTTCCCACCTTCCTTATGCGCTCCCCCTCCAGGGGCGTGACAGTCTTTCTTGAAGTGGCCCGGTTTCTGACAGTTGAAACAATTGCCAGTGGGCTTGTTTCCGGCACGAAGCGCTCCAGCCAGAAGGGCCATTGCATGTGTTTGAGTGCCCACCTCCATACAGGCTTGAATCATGAAACTATACGCAGGGCGGTGAATGACATTTTGCAAAATCTTCTTGCAATCGGCATTGGCCTGCTCAAAAGCCAGCCGTTTCAGGAGTTCTCCTTGGGCATCAGGGTTGTCTATCTGTCTTTGTATGGCTTCCTTCAATCTATCAATGAACTGTGAGTAGGGTTCAGCGGGCTGCTGCCGTGTGGAAGTAAAGGAGCGTGTGGGTTTCCCAGAGACGGAGACCCCTTTAAAGGCTCTCATGACGCACATAAAGGTGCAGTGGAAAGACTCCCGAGGGAGTTGCATCTGCTGTTGGAGGGTGGCAAATGCACCTGCTCCATAAATCTGCTCAGGGGTGTTTTTTTTAATAATTTATTTATTTATTAATAATCATAAAATACAAACAAACATAAAAAATATAAATACTTAAAAACTAACAATAAATAAAGAAAAAACACCAAGAAAAGAGAAAGAAATAACAACAATATATCAAAATCTTGTTCACTCTTTCATTCTTTCAACTTTTAATCCGTGCAAAACCCTATTCTGCAGCAATTTCAATTGGCACAGTATACTTAAATCTTCCAAAATTGAATCATGTCAGGGCCAGGCTTACTTCCTTCTTCACTTGTTAATGCGTGCTGTATGAAAGGTTTCCATATTTCCCAAAATTGTATTTTGATTTTAAAACCCTGTTTTAACCTAATTTGGCTAGTTAATTTTTCATTTAGTGCCAGTTGCCAAACCTCTTTATACCACCTATTCTTATTTAGATTTTCGTTACCCTTCCATTCTTGGGCTATCAGATGTCTAGCAACCAGCAACAATGTCAAAATTAATTCTTTATTACCCTCACTTAATCTCATTTTTCCTATTTCTCCTAATATAGCTAGTTTGGGTTCTAAAATCATTGTTATGCCAAGAATCTCGTTTATCTCCTTCTCTACCACTTTCCAAAATTTATTTGTTTTCTTACAAAACCACCACAGATGCAAATATGTCCCCTTTTGTTCATTGCATCTCCAACACAAATCAGATTTATTAATATCCATTTGCTTGAGTCTGATTGGGGTAAGGTACCACCTCCAAAGTACCTTACAAACATGCTCCTTTTCCTTGATTGACATAGTTTTTGTTATTCTGTTTCCCCACTTTTTCCTCCACTCTTCTTCTTCAATTTTAATATTTAAATCTTCCTCCCAAATTCGTTTAAGTGTATAGTGTGATCCTTCCCCTGGGATAAGCATTTGGTACAGTTTACCTACTAACCCCTGTAATCTTGTCTTCCCTTTCCTTATTTCCAAGACCAATTCTTCAAAGGGCGTCTTTGCCCTAGGTACTCCTATAATCCCCCTTATCGATTTGTCCAATTTCTCCATCCCCAATTCTTGTAGCCAATTTAATTTTAATTTATTATATACCTCCTTCCTTTTCTGATATGTATTACAATTTTTAATCCACTCTGTTATTAACAACACTTTTTCTTGCAATAGAATAGGTCTTATTTTTTGCGAGGATAATAATGGGCAACTCTGGAAATCTAAAATTTCTAAAATTGGGGAAATATCTGGTGCCAATTTCCTCTTAACCCCTTTCCATACGTTATAAATATTCTTTATAGAAAAGCAGTTAATCTCTGTTTTATTATTTACTTGAGCAAGAAATAGTTCACCTTTTAATTTTTTAAATTCTTCTTGATCCCCTTCACCTATTACCTCATTTTGCTGAATTAATAATTTAATTAATTTCTTTATATGAAAGGCTTGAAAATACGCTTTAATATTTGGAATGTTTAACCCTCCCTGTTTATTCTTCATGTACCATAATCCTTTACTAATTCTTGCTCTTTTATTATTATTGCAAATTCCGTTTATCAATTTTTGCCATTTATTTAGTTCTGACTCTTTGATTTTAATCGGTAAGTTTTCAAACAGAAAATTCAATTTGGGTCTAACTTTCATTTTGCAAATATTAATCCTTCCAAACCATGAAGTCTTTGCTCGTTTTATCTGTTCTAGTAATGGTTTCAATTTATTTCTTAATTTATTGAAGTTAATATTATATAGGTCTTTTGGTTCCTTCGTCACGAATATTCCCAAATATTTCAATTCATCTTTTATTGTAATATTAAATCTATCTCCAATTTTTTCCTTTTCCGCCTGGGTTAAATTGCATGTGATAGCCTCAGTTTTCGTCCAATTAATTTTTAATCCTGTTACTTCTTCAAAGGCTCTTAAATGTTCTTGTATTTTGTTTAAATTATTTAAAGGATCTTTTACAACTAATAGAGTATCATCTGCAAATAGACTTATTTTTTTATTTTCTATTCCTACTAATTTCTCATTTTGCCTTATATCATTTGCTAGTAATTCCATTGCCAGTATAAATAGACATGGGGACAATGGACATCCTTGTCTTGTCCCCGCGTTTATATCAATTTCTTTCCCCAGACAATTATTTATTTTAATTTTAGATTTACATTCTTTGTACAATTGTCCTATCACATGATTAAATTTAGGGCCGAATTGTAATTTCATACATATTCCTTTTATTGTTTTCCATTGAATTGAATCAAATGCTTTATATATGTCTAATGCCACTATACATACTTTTTGTTTATTATTTTTTAATTTATCAATAATATTAATTAGCCAATTTATTAATTTATCCATTTGTCTTCCTTTAACAAATCCTACTTGGTCTTCTCTTTATCCTTTCCAGGTTTAGGAATTAGAGCCATTATCGAATTACTCCAGGACTTGGGGATCTCCCCCCTTCCAATATATAATTATATATATATTTTTAACTTTGGAATTAATACCTCTCGGCATTCCTTATAAAATTCCGAAGGGATACCATCCTCTCCTGGTGTTTTATCCTTTTTTAAGTTGTTAATTACCTCTTCAATCTCCTTGTCTTTAATATCTTGTTCCATTATATTTACATGTTCTTCCTTTAATTGGTATGTCAAGTTCCTATCCAAATATGCTTTAAGTACTTTATCATCAATTCTGTGTTCTGTATATAATTTTGTATAGAATTCTTCTGCTACTGATAATTTATTTTCCAGTTTATTTATTTATTTATTTATTTTCTTAAATTTATATCCCGCTTCTCTCGAACCAATGGAACAACTCTAAGCGGCTTACAGAAGATTCAAAAACACAATATCAAAAGCACACAATTCAAAAAGCACAGTATAACAATAATAAATCAAAAATACAATATTAGAGATGCAATTAACAACAAAAAAATCACAAGAAATCACAAGAAATATCCAAGACCACCCACGAAATCCCCTGCCTTTAAAGTCCTCCAAGTCCAAGGGCGAGGGGGAAGACGGGCCCAAAGAACACCAGCCAGGTGGAAAGGCCAGGTGGAGAGGCCGGTGGAATGGCCCTCTCTTCGCCCCTACCGGGGCAGGACGCGCAGCGGCGGCAGGCTCACCCGGGCGCCCCTCGCCTTTTAAGTCCAAGGGCGAGGGGGAAGGCGGGGCCCGAGGACGCTGGCCAGGTGGAGAGGCCGGTGGAATGGCCCTCTCTTCGCCCCCACCGGGGCCGGACGCGCAGCGGCGGCAGGCTCACCCGGGCGCCCCTCGCCTTTTAAGTCCAAGGGCGAGGGGGAAGGCGGAGCCCGAGGACGCTGGCCAGGTGGAGAGGCCGGTGGAATGGCCCTCTCTTCGCCCCCACCGGGGCCGGACGCGCAGCGGCGGCAGGCTCACCCGGGCGCTCCTCGCCTTTTAAGTCCAAGGGCGAGGGGGAAGGCGGGGCCCGAGGACGCTGGCCAGGTGGAGAGGCCGGTGGAATGGCCCTCTCTTCGCCCCCACCGGGGCCGGACGCGCAGCGGCGGCAGGCTCACCCGGGCGCCCCTCGCCTTTTAAGTCCAAGGGCGAGGGGGAAGGCGGAGCCCGAGGACGCTGGCCAGGTGGAGAGGCCGGTGGAATGGCCCTCTCTTCGCCCCCACCGGGGCCGGACGCGCAGCCTTATACCTTCTTTATTAATTAGAGCCTCTATATATCCCTTACTTTTTTTTTGTCTTACTTTTTTTGCTAAATTTTTCATATCTTTATTATTGAATTCAAAATCATTTCTTTTTAAATATGCCAAATCTACCCTAACCTTTTCAACTTCTACTGCAATTGTTTCCTTTTTTAATGCCTGTAATTTATTCCAAATTGAGTTACTTCCTGTAGCTGCGTGCTTCCTTTCTAGTTCTTTTATATCTTTATCTCTTTTAATTGCTTGACTTTTCATTTTTTTTCAAATATTGCCTTCTCTTGTATATAATCACCTCTAATAACCGCTTTCATTGCGTCCCAAAGAATATGTAATTTCACCTCACCCGTGTCATTATCTTCCCAGTTCTTTATCCATTTATTTATTAATCTTTTTTTATCTCTTCATTTTTAATAGTTTAGTATCCATCCTCCATACCTTATTTCGATAGGTGCTGCTGTTCAGCCGCATCTCTATCGAAATAAATGTATGATCTGAGATATTAAAATTGCCATAATTAAAGTTTTCTAAATTCTTAAGCATATTTTCTGACACAAAGAAATAATCCAAACGAGAGTAAGATCTATGTTTTAAGGAGCAAAAGGTAAATATATTTTTTTACCTGTCAACATTCTCATCGCATCCCGTAATCCTAGTTTCCCTATCCATTTGTCAATCAATTTATCTTGAGTCTTTCTAAGATTATTTGTTGTATCTAATCTTCACCTGATTAAGTTAAAATCTCCCCCTATAATTAAATTTACTGATCTTTCTTTTTTATAATGAGTAGAATTTTATCTAGAAAGATCCCTTGATTCTTGTTTGGTGAGTATACGTTGACAAATGTATAATCTTCCTCCTCTATTTTACCTTTTATTAGCTGAAACCTTCCCTCCTTATCTTTAATGTTCTTGCTCAATGAAAAATCTAGTTTATTCGATATTAATACAGCAACCCCTCTTGAATTACTTGAACCTAGGCTTTTCTCATATATTTCCATCCCTTTTACATAAATATTATTCTTATTTTCATTTTTCTGATGTGTCTCCTGGAGAAAAATGATATCCGCTTTTTCCCTTCTCAGAACTCTTTCCACACGTTTCCTCTTAATTTGGTTCCCTAGGCCCCTGACATTCCATGAGATAATTTTTAACTTTTTAAGTATACATATTTAGTGCTTTCTCTACTGTTACTGCAGAATTCCCCATAATATGTGAACCAATACCTCAACCCACAACAAGTTATACTCTCCCTCCTCCAGCGCATCTTAAATTAAATAATATACAATTATCTTAAAGAGAAAAAATATACAAAAATAACAAAGCTTAAACAAACCAATAATCAAACAAATAAGAAAGAGGGGAAAAAGCAAAAGAAAAAGAGTTCTACCCTCCCCACTTTCTACTAAAAGTAACCTTTGAAAACCAAAGAGGGGAGGGGGTGGTTGCGGGTGGCGAGTGGACCTTAATACTTAACATCCGTTTCTTGTTCATTGTTTATTTCTTATTACAAATGATTATCTTAATTTGTCATAATTTATTCCACGCAGTAGATTCTCTGTTTTTATCCTTTAATGACCTAGTCTTTCCCTCCTTCTGCTCCTTCAACTTCCTCCTCTTCCCGTTCTAACATGGGTGCTACTCCCACATTTATTAAGGCATCTTTAAGTTGCTTCCATTCTGTAGACCCTTTTTCTATAATCTTAGCTTCCATCAAAATTTCTAAGCCATCAGATTCTTCCCTAATCCAATAATTCTTCCCCTTCACTGTAAAAATTAATTGTTTATGTGGTCTCCATTTATATTGTATGTTTTTCTCACGCAATTTTTTTGTGATTGGCTTAATTTGTAGTCTCCAAATGCGTTCTTCTAGCGAAATATCTTTATATATTTCTAGCTGTGCCCCCTCCATTTTTAAAGCATCATCCCCCGAGGAGTTAACATATTTCATTATCCTTAACTTTTGTCCTAGATTGCCAAATCTTAAAAAAACATTTCTAGGTCTTTCTTGGTTCCTTTTTTGTCCTAGTCTGTACACACTGTCTATATCCTCCAATTCCATTTCCTCCCCCATTCCCATTGCGTTAATCCATTCTACCAATCTTTGTCTCAAGTTATCCGGGTTCCGTTCTGGTATATTCCTAATAACCACGTTGCACCTTCTCCCCTGATCTTCCATTCTTTCCAGCCTTTTATCATATTTTTTCTGTTTCTCCTCTTTTAACTGTACCTGCTCCTTGACCTCTCTTAACTCATGTTTCATTTCCCAAACTTCTTTCCCAATAGCATTCACCCCCTCCTTTAGTTCATCTATTTCCTTCAATAAATTGGTACACTCTTTCTTGGTGTTCTTAAATGCTTGTGTGATACTTTCTTTTATTTCTTTTTGAAATTTCTGATTGTCTTTTGCTCGCTGATCTTCTAATGTTTGTAGTTTAGCTTGAAGTTCTTCCTCTAATTTATCAAACCTAAGCTCCAGGTCTCCTCTTAAATCATTTAAATCTGGACTTGGGCCTCTATCACCAACCTGCTCCTCTTCTACCTCTTTAACCCTCCCCTTGTCAAACCCTTTTTTTTTGGTAGCCATCTGTCTTCTTGACTCCTCTCCTATCAGAATCTCTTGACCCCCCACTCCTATTTGTTTTTCTTTCTCTTCCTGTTCTAAGACTTCTTGCTGTTTAATCTTTAACCTCCTTTCAGCTACTTTCTTCCTCAGCTCTTCTAGTTCTTGGATCTCGTTAAGTTCTTCCTGCAACGATTTTTTTCTCCTACCCTCCTGTTCTCTTCTCTCCAATCTATCTGCTCTCACCCACTTTAAATCCTGTTCGAAATTATCAATTTTTTTGCTCATTAAACTGCTGCCTTTTAACCACAGGATCCTAAACTAACAGTTCAATAGTGTATTAATATACTTATAATATAATAAATATAAAAAAATGTAGAATATATCTGATTATAAACCAATAGGGAATAATAAATTCAAAATTTAAATGGAGAACAATCAAATACTGCTTTAAGAGAGCCGTTCAATTTTCCCTTTCTTGAGTCCCCTCTTTCAAAAGAAAGAAAAGAAAAAAAGAAAAAAAACCCAGGTGTTCCAAAACCAAGATAAGGGGAAATATGCAAATTAAATTCCCAGCTGGTGAGTCTCTGAGTCCTTGGAGCCTTGCAACCCTATGCTCCTTTTAGCAATGCTGTATCCCTCTGTAGTCCTCTATCCTTCTGCTTTCTACTTCTGCTTACAAAGTGCACAATCCTGTAACAGTCCGAATTTTAACTGGACACACAATGAAAGACCTTTTTATTAGCTATTTAGTGTCCATAAACCGCTGGTAATCCAATAGTCCGATAAACCAATATTCACTGTTTCTTTACTGCCTCCTTATAGCCACAGTCCCGTCCTTGTAATCCAGCAAAAAGAGAGTCTTTTACTGTAATATTTTAATTCTGTTAATTCTGTTAGCCTCAGTCTCTTTTGGAGCTCCGGGATCCCTCACCTTGCTCCCACTCGGTGTCTGTGCCCCGCTTTTATCTACTGTACTTTCCGTTCCTCTCAGTTTCTTACATTCCTTTCATTCCTCTTTAGACCCCAGGTTTCGCTGTATGTTTAATTGTTTATATTCCCCGAAGATGGAGGTCTTCCAACCTTTCGGTCTCGAGGTGTTTCGTAGATTACTGGCACATTTCAAACAGCCTGATCAAACAGCCTGGGCATGGAATCGTTTCAACATCAGTTTCTTAGTTCCACAATTAAATAACAAAGACTGAGTGATTAGCAAGTCTTCTTAGTTCCGCACTCACACCCCGCTCCCCTGCAGAGACAGCCCCGAGTTACCTCAGGCTGTCCTTGAGCATGAGAATCTGCGAAGTTGAGTGTTTGTTAAAGTCCTCTTGTTAGATCCCACTGTCCGACTTTTAATCTCCAAAGTTTCAGTATTCCAAAACTTAATACTTAAAGAGAAAGTTCTTAATTCTCCTTTCTTCCTTTCTTTTTTCAAATAGTTTTGTATCCCAAAAACTGCAGAGACCAGTAAACTCAGTCAGTCAGTCTTTTCATTCTCGAAACCTTTCGAGCCTGAGAGGAAACACACCCCAAACTCTTGCGGAGAAAGTATAACAACTTGTCCACGGCCAAAAGATCTCTGATTTCTCGGCAACCTCTCTATATTTTACCTTCCAAATTAACCTGGCCGAAGATATTGATCTCACACTCCGTTTAATATACTTTTGAGCCCAAAACGCAACTCCAAAATACCTCCTTTCCCGCTTTTAAGCGGCTCTCCCTTCAGAACAAACGGAAAACGATACCGGTCAGTCCGCCATGATGCTCCGCAACCTGCTCAGGGGTGTTTTGTGGCGTACCAGCCGCCACCGCAGCCGCTCGGAATTCACTATCCCAAACAACATACTGTGAAGCAGTCAAAATCATTCGAAACAAATCCTTCCAGTCTTGGGGTAACATCGTGTACCCGTTCCCAATTCCCTCAAGCAACCCTTGCACAAAATTTGATCGGACACCAGCCTCTCTAACAGCTTTATTAAGTTCCCTAATTACTGTATATGACAGAGCTTGCCAATGGATACGTTCCTCTGGATTCCCATCCGCCCCCACCCCCATCTCAACCGTAATGGGAAAAGCAGAAGGACTCTCTCCTTGCCACTCTTCTGCCTCCTCCAGGGACAAAACCCCATCGCTCTTGGCTCGATGTATAGCGGAGCAAACATTTCCCATCACACCGCCAGGGTAGGCAGGAGGCGCCTGGAGAACCAGGCTCGGGATGGGCGGCACCAATGGTGCCGTAGGTGGTAAAATAGCGGGCAGCACTTTTGGATAAGGAGGTGGTGGGTCCTCGGGTGGATGAGTCAGAGGATTGGTCAGGGATGCCTCTGCTGGTACCAATTTCCTGACTGCCTCATTAATTCTTTGCCAAATCAATAAATGATGAACCGCTGCCCTGGGTTCTTCCAATAAAATTGTTCCAATTCTTTGCCAATCATCCCGTTTGAGTGATCCAATTTCTGGGTACCAAGGACATTGGCATTCGACTTCCTTAATGAAGTCTTCTAGACTATTAAGCGTGATGTCTGGACATCCGCTCTCCTTGATGATTTTCTGCAATTCTTTTGCATGGGTCTTTTGCCCTAAAGAAAGTCCCCCCCCCATACTCACAATCGGGAGCTCGAAAGCTGAGAGAGGTGCACCAGGGGGCTATTCCAGCCGGTGAGTCGGGGAGTTGGGATCCAGCAATCGCGTCGCGGGTCGCCAGATGTTGTGTTTTGGGATCAAGGAGACAGCGGAGGCTTGATTCATGAAGAGGCATAGGGCAAGATAGCCCGGACGGAGTTTATTAGGAATAACAGGACAAAGAAATTCCAGAGAACAGTATGCAATATATCCCTATTGGTTACCTGCGATAGCATAAGGTTACATAATTGGCTAAATATCAGCATGCCTGCCTCGTGCTCACCTTGCTGATTGGTCAGACAGCTGCGTGTTGGCTAACTGACTGCGTGCCATCCCTGGGTATAGTAGGGAGGGCCAGAAGGCCTTGAGTAATGGTCAGAGGCCCAAACTGGGGGCCTCTAAGTTACGGCATAAACAGATGAGGCAGGAGAACGATCACCCACGATTTATGACCATGGTTTGCCATTAGCCACAGCGATCGTGCTGTGAACACCCTCACACTAGGCGATTCAATAATTAGAAATACCGAGAAATTGATTTGTGATGCACATGATAACCGTATGGTGACTTGCCTGCCAGGTGCAAAAGTTGCAGACATCACAAGAAATCTAGATAGATTGTTAGAGAGAACTGGGAACGAGCCAGTTGTCATGGTACACGTTGGTACCAATGATGTTGGGAAGGCCAAGCGGTCTGTCCTAGAAGCCAAATTTAGGTTGTTAGGAAGAAGATTGAAGTCCCGGACTTCCAAGGTAGCATTTTCAGAAGTGCTGCCTGTCCTTCGCGCAGGACCTACCAGGCAGGCAGAGCTCAGAAGCCTCAATGCGTGGATGAGGCGGTGGTGTCGAGAGGAGGGCTTCAGATTTGTCAGGAACTGGAAAACATTTTGGGACAAGCCAAATCTGTTCAGGAGGGATGGGTTGCATTTGAACCATGATGGGACCAGATTGCTGGCACTCAACATCAAAAAGGCTGCAGAGCAGCTTTTAAACTGATAACTGGGGGAAAGCCGACAGGAGCTGGGCAGCATCCGGTTTGGGAAAATGTGTACTTGAGTAGTGAGGAGGATGCAAAAATTACTGAGCAGAGCAAGGAGCTAGTCACCAGCACTCTAGCAGAAGGATGCAAGAGGCAGTCTAACAATGCAACTGGACTCAAAAGACTGTATCAGGAAAGCATATATAAATGCTTGTATACAAATGCCAGAAGCCTCCGGAACAAAATACTTAGCAATAGATAAGAATATTGATATTATTGGTATCACTGAAACCTGGTGGACGGATGATAACCAATGGGATACAGTTATCCCAGGCTACAAACTGTACAGGAAGGATAGGAAGGGGCAAACGGGAGGTGGTGTAGCCTTGTATGTCAAAGAAGTGATAAAATCGTATGAATTGGAATATCTAGGTGATTTGGAGTCACCATTAGAAGCTCTGTGGGTAAGAGTACCAGGCCACAAGGATGGTCTAACAGTAGGCATATACTATTGGCCTCCGACCCAAACTCTTGAGGGAGACTGGCAGTTGGAGAATGTTGTAAAGGAGGCATCCAGGAAGGGAAGCCTGGTTATAATGGGGGACTTCAATTTCCCTCACATAGACTGGGTGAACTGTTGTTCAGCACATGATAAAGAGATAAAGTTCCTAGATATGCTAAATGATTGTTCCCTGGGACACATGGTTGAAGATTCAACTAGAGGTACAAGAATCCTTGACTTGATCCTGAGTAATACTCAGGATCTGGTGCAAGATGTTAATGTGACTGATCCAATAGGGAACAGTGACCACAACTCAATTATGTTTAACTTGATCATAGACCGCAAGTCACTGATAAAATCTAACACAGAGACCTTAAATTTTCAAAAAGAAAATTTCCCAAAGATGAGGAAACTAGTAAAAAAGAAGCTGAAAGGGAAAATTGAGAGAGTCCAAACACTCCAAGAGGCATGGAGGCTGTTTACAAAAACAATAACAGAGGCCCAATTGGAATGCATACCCAAAAGGAAAAAGGGCACTGCCAGGTCCAAGAGGACTCCAATGTGGCTTACAGGAGCTGTTCGGGAAGTGATCAAGAGCAAGAAAAGCTCATTTAGAAGATGGAAGGTTTGTCCGAATGAGGACAGCAGGCAGAAACATAAATTCTGGCACAACAAATGCAAGGCAACAATCAGGAAAGCAAAGCAAGACTTTGAGGAGCGTATAGCTAAAAATACTCAGAGAAATAACAAAGACTTCTTTAAGTACATTAGAAGTAAGAACCCAACTAGGAAGGCCATTGGACCATTAGATGACAATGGAAGGCAAGGGGTTATTAAAGCGGAAACAGAGATTTCAGAGAGACTCAATGAATTCTTTGCTTCAGTATTCACTGAAGAAGACAGAGAACACATGCCCAAAACAGAGCCTATCTTCGTAGGGAGGGAAACCGAAGAATTAAGCCAGATAGAAATAACCAGGGAGGAGGTCCTTGCATGTCTTGTTAAGCTAAACACTAACAAATCACCAGGACCAGATGGCATCCATCCACGAGTTCTCAGGGAACTTAAAGATGAAATTGCTTATCTCCTAGCCAAAATATATAATCTTTCCCTCAAATCAGGCTTTGTGCCTGATGACTGGAGGGTAGCGAATGTAACACCAATTTTCAAAAAAGGATCCGGGATGATCCAGGAAATTACCGACCTGTCAGTTTGACATGTGTCCCAGGTAAAGTGATGGAAACCATCCTAAAAGATAGAATAGGCACATAGAAGAGAAGGCGCTGCTAAAGGAGAGCGAACAGGGCTTTTGCAAGGGCAAATCATGCCTCACTAATCTGTTGGAATTTTTTGAGAGTGTCAACAAGCATGTGGATAAGGGGGATCCAGTTGACATTGTTTATCTGGACTTTCAGAAGGCTTTTGACAAGGTCCCACACCAAAGGCTCTTGAATAAACTTACCAGTCATGGAATAAAGGGACAGGTCTTGTCCTGGATCAGCAACTGGCTAAGGGACAGGAAACAGAGGGTAGCACTAAATGGACACTTCTCCAAGTGGAGGGAAGTAAAGAGTGGGGTCCCCCAAGGTTCAGTACTGGGACCCCTGCTTTTAAACCTCTTCATAAATGATCTAGAGGTAGGAGTAAAAAGCAAGATAGCCAAATTTGCTGACGACACTAAATTATACAGGGTAGTGAAAACTGTGAGAGATTGTGAGGAGCTCCAGAGGGATCTCTTGACACTGGGGGAGTGGGCAAAACAGTGGCAAATGAGCTTCAACATTAGTAAGTGCAGAGTGATGCATGTTGGGGCAAAAAAAAAAACAATTACATTTATAAACTGATGGGGTCTGAACTCTCTGCGACAAACCAGGAAAGGGATCTTGGTGTCCTGGTGGACAACTCAATGAAGGTGTCAACCTAGTGTGCCTCAGCAGTGAAAAAAGCAAACTCAATGTTAGGGATCATTAGGAAGGGTATAGAAAATAAGTCAGCAAGTGTCATTTTGCCTCTTTATAAATGTATGGTGAGGCCCCATCTGGAATACTGTGTACAGTTCTGGTCGCCATACCTCCAGAAGGATATTATGGAGTTGGAGAAAGTGCAGAGGAGGGCATCCAGAATGATTAGGGGACTGGAACACCTTCCTTACCATCTGAGGCTGCAACGGTTGGGCCTCTTCACTCTTGAACGACGGCGTCTAAGAGGTGACCTGATTGAAGTTTATAAAATCATGCACGGTGTGGGCAAAGTAGATAAGGAAAAACTGTTTTCACTATCACACAACACTAGAACTAGGGGACACTCGATGAAACTTTTGGGTACTAGTTCTCAAACAAATAAGAGAAAGTACTTCTTCACCCAGAGGATTACTGGTCTATGGAACTCCCTGCCAGAAGAAGTGGTGACAGCTGTCAGTCTTGACAGCTTTAAGAATGGATTAGACAAGTTCATGGAGGACAAGGGTATCAATGGCTATAATTATGGATACTTAAGGACAACCTCTGAGTTGGAGAGATAGGCAGGATATCTCTCAATGCCATTTCCAGGGAATCCTAAACAGGTGAAGGCATCTCCTTGGGAATACCCTGAAGGAAATGGTGAGCCACTGTGTGAGACAGAATGCTGGACTGGATGGGCTGTGGCCTGTTCCAGCAAGGCTGTTCTTATGTTCTTATGTAGTTTCTTTGCCCTTTGATTTTCCTCAGGGGTGAAGATTGTTGTTCCAGCCAGACCCACAAATATTTTGTCTCTTCCATCCAGCCAATGAAAAGGGCTTGAAGACAGAGTATCGAGCCTTTAAAGCAGGGGTTTCCAACCTAAGGCCCACGCACCGGATCTGGTCCATAGCGCCATTTCATGTGGCCCCCTCACCACTCCAAAGGCATTTGAGAAACAAAATGGATGCCTCTTTGAAACAGTTGGGGCAAAATGGCTGCCTCCATTGTATAGACAGGGCAAAATGGCCACCCGGCCCTTGAAACTAACAGAGAGTTTGACCCAGCCTGAAAAGTTTGGGGATTCCTACATTAAAGCAAAGCGATGACATTTATATACCGACACACCATGCTTAGTGCTCTCTCTGGGCAGTTCAATTCAATTCAATTTATTCAATTTATATCCCGCCCTACTCAACACATGGCCGACTCTGGGCGGCTAACAACATATAAATGACCCCAGGGCATCCCAAGGGGTTTACATATAAGATACAAGATACAATGTTCAAAATATAATAATAAATACAATGTTTCAAGTAAATAAAATGACACAAATCACAATATAAAGCAAAACAATCCACAAAATGCAAAATATCAGCACCACATCAGAATAGAAAACAATTCTACCAAAACCACCCACAAAAAAAAACCTGCCTTCAGAGTCTTATGAAGGGGAGGACAGGGCCCGGAACGCCGACTGATGGCGAGGGCCAGCGGGCCTCTTCGCCCCCACCGGGGCCGAGCGCAGCAGCGGTGGTTTGCCCGGCAGGCCCCCTCGCATTTTAAGTCCTGGCGAGGGGGGAGGGTGGGGCCCGGAACACCGACCGATGGCGTGGCCAGCGGGCCTCTTCGCCCCCACCGGGGCTGAGCGCAGCGGCGGTGGTTTGCCCGGCAGGCCCCCTCGCCTTTTAAGTCCTGGCGAGGGGGGAGGGCGGGGCCCGGAACGCCGACCGATGGCGTAGCCAGCAGGCCTCTTCGCCCCCACCGGGGCTGAGCGCAGTTCAAAAGTAGCTGCACAAGGGTATCCTGGCAACACTTTTATGTACAACTAGCATATTTTGCCCGTTAGTGCTGGGCTTTGTAAAATTGTGTTGGATAGTAAAGGGTTTCATTTTTTTTCTTGAACCAATGGTGCTGGGCTGTTTTAAATGGTGTTGAAAGGTTTTGTGATTTTGTGGCTTCGAGGCGCTGCGTCTGCCTGCGGCGGACTTGCGCTCCCAGTGTTCTTTTATTTTTATTTTTTGCGGGCTGGCTTCCTCAGTGCCGGGCTCTTTAAATTGGTTTTTGAAGGTTTTTGTTTTATGTTTATGCAAATTTTATTTTAATTTATTTAATGCAAATTAATTTTTTAAATTTAAAATTTAATTTTGGTTTTTTAAATCTTTATTTTTATGCAAATTTTTTTGAGTGAAAAGTGATTTCTGTTGTGTGTTTTTTTGAGATTATTGTGAATATTTTTGAATGTTTTGATAACTTTTTTTGATTAATTTGGGAATTAATCTTATTAGTTTCTATATTTTTGAATGTTTTTTCTCTTGTGGCCTCTGGGTGGGGGTGGTGAGCTTTTCTTCCTCTCTACAATTGTTCTCTACTGTCCTCTGGGTGTCGCTTCCGGTAAGTATTTTCTTTATTTTCTCAGTTGAGTTCCGGTCGTCATGCAGTGAAGACGTCTCCTGGTAAGCTCTCTGCTTTTTGGTGTGTGTGTGTGTGTGTGTGTTGGGTTTTGGGGGTGGTCTTTGTGATCTTTTTTTGGTTACTTTTGGGATGTTTTTGTGTTTCCTTTTTGTATTTTTGATTTTTGTTTTTGACTGTATTTGACTGTTTTTGGTTTGTGTTTTTTGTGTTTACTTTTTTAGGGGGGGCTTTCTTTTCTGTGGGCCATGCTGGCTGGCCCATGAGAAGGAAGGGCAGCGGCGGCGGTGGGGGGGGGCTTTCTTTCCTGTGGGCCATGCTGGCTGGCCTGTGGGAAGGAAGGGCAATGGCAGGGGGGCTTTCTTTTCCATGGGCCATGCTGGACAAAGGAATACCAGAAACAAGTTTATTTTTGCTTTATTGACTACACTAAGGCATTTGATTGTGTGGATCACAACAAGATGTGGCAAGTGATTAAAGAGATGGGAATACCAGAACACCTCATATGCCTCCTGAGAAATCTGTACATGAACCAAGAAGCAACAGTTAGGACAGAACACGGAATGACCGAGTGGTTTGGAATAGGAAAAGGAGTAAGACAAGGCTGCATTTTGTCACCCTGCTTATTCAACTTATACACAGAGCACATAATGCGCAATGCAGGGATGGAGGAATCACAATATGGGATCAAAATTGCTGGGAGAAACATCAACAATCTGAGATATGCAGATGACACCACCCTAATGGCAGAAAGTGAGGAAGACCTAAAGAATCTCTTGATCGGTTTGAAGGAAGAGAGTGCAAAAGCTGGCTTGAGACTCAATATCAAGAAAACCAAGATAATGGCAACAGGCCCGATCAGTTCCTGGAAAATAGACGGGGAAGAAGTAGAAGCAGTGACAGATTTCACTTTCTTAGGATCTAAGATCACTGCAGATGGAGATTGCAGCCATGAAATAAAGAGGCGGCTGATTCTAGGGAGACAAGCCATGAGAAACCTGGGGAACATAGTGAAAAGCAGAGACATCACCTTGAAAACAAAAATTAGAATAGTCAAAGCAATGGTATTCCCAGTGGTAATGTACGGATGTGAGAGCTGGACAATTAGGAAAGCTGAACGCAGAAGAATAGATGCCTTTGAAATGTGGTGTTGGAGGAGAGTTTTGAGGGTACCTTGGACAGCGAGGAGAACAAATAGGTCAATCTTAGAAGAAATCAACACTGACTGCTCATTGGAAGGTCAAATAGTAAAGATGAGGCTAAAGTACTTTGGGCATCAAATGAGAAGGGAGGATTCACTTGAGAAGGCCGTGATGTTGGGAAAGGTGGAGGGCAAAAGAAGAAGGGGGAGGCCAAGGATGAGATGGATAGATGGCATTGTAGACACAATGGGCACAAAACTGGGAGGACTGAGGGGGATGGTGGAGGACAGAGGCGCCTGGAGAACGATGGTCCATAGGGTCGCAAAGGGTCGGAATCGACTGTGCGACTGAACAACAACAACAACAATGCTGGCTGGCCCGTGGGAAGGAAGGGCAATGGGGAGGGGCTTTCTTTCCTGTGGGCCATGCTGGCTGGCCCACGGGAAGGAAGGGCAGTGGCGGTGATGGTGGGGCTTTCTTTCCTGTGGGCCATGCTGGCTGGCCCGTGGGAAGGAAGGGCAGCGGCGGCGGGGGGGGGGGGCTTTCTTTCCCATGGGCCATGCTGGCTAGCTCGTGGGAAGGAAGGGTAGTGGCGGCGGTTTTTTTTTTACTTTTATTGTTCACGCGCCGGCTGCCTCAGCGTTCTGCGCACGAATGGCACGCAGGATGCTGGGGCTTGTAGTTTTGCCTGCGCGTGTTTGGTTACTGCAGCGTTTTTTTCCTGCGGCTTTTTTTTGATTGGCCGCGGCACGTTTCCGAATGTTCCTTTTGCCTGATTGGCTCTGGCGCGGCGCAAGGAACGTGGGCACATGTGCTGTTGCCCCAGCGCAGAGTACACCCCACCCCCTATGCCCAGCAGCCCAAATGGGAGACCTCCCTCCCTCCAGCACAAAGGGGCCATTCAAAAATTATGTGATCCCGTATGTTCCGGAGCCATGCTTGACGGGTATGGCAGTTAACAATTGTTAACCTCATTTCAATAGTTAGAAATTTCTCTTCAATATATAAACATATTTTTTCTTTCTTCTATGTTTTTTTAAGTAGTTTGTAATTTCTGATATGTTTAAATGTTTATCAGTTACTAAATAATAAACTATGGTTGTTAATTACCATATCTATACCTATAAAATGGTGTGTTAACCGTTGGAATGTGACAAAGGATGTTGCACCAGGCCCCACTAGCCCCATCCGAGCCTCCGTGCACTCGCCCGAACGGGGTTCACAGGTAACTGTCGGGTTGAAATTTTCGGCCGGGGGGCAGGAGCCGCCCGGACACAAACAAAAAAGGGGAACTTCAATTCCCAACGTTCCTTGCACCGTGCCAGAGCCAATCAGGCTGAGCAGCGCGGCAAAAGGAACGTTCGGAAACGTGCCGCGGCCAATCAAAAAAAAGCCGCAGGAAAAAAACTGCTGCAGTAACCAAACACGCGCAGGCAAAACTACAAGCCCCAGCGTCCTGCGCACCATTAGCGCAGCCGGCGCGTGAAAAATAAAAATAAAAATAAAACACTGCCGCTGCCCTTCCTTCCCACGGGCCAGCCAGCATGGCCCACGGGAAAGAAATGCCCCCCCACCGCTGCCCTTCCTTCCCATGGGCCAGCCAGCATGGCCCACGGGAAAGAAAGGCCCCCTGCTGCCGCTGCCCTTCCTTCCCATGGGCCAGCCAGCATGGCCCATGGAAAAGAAAGCCCCCCCGCCACTGCCCTTCCTTCCCACGAGCCAGCCAGCATGGCCCGCGGGAAAGAAAGCCCCCCCCCCCGCCACCACTGCCCTTCCTTCCCATGGGCCAGCCAGCATGGCCCACGGAAAAGAAAGCCCCCCCGCCATTGCCCTTCCTTCCCACGAGCCAGCCAGCACGGCCCGCGGGAAAGAAAGGCCCCTCCGCCACCACTGCCCTTCCTTCCCATGGGCCAGCCAGCATGGCCCACAGAAAAGAAAGCCCCCCCCTAAAAAAGTAAACACAAAAACACAAACCAAAAACAGGCAAAAACAAAAATCAAAAATACAAAGAGGAAACACAAAAATATCCAAAAAGTAACCAAAAAAAGATCACAAAGACACCCCCCCAAAAAAAAAAACCAAACACACACACACACCCCAAAAAGCAGAGAGCTTACCAGGAGATGTCTTCACTGCATGACGACCGGAACTCAACTGAGAATATAAAGAAAATACTTACTGGAAGCGACACCCAGAGGACAGTAGAGAACAATTGTAGAGAGGAAGAAAAGCTCACCACCCTCACCCAGAGGCCACAAGAGAAAAAAAAACATTCAAAAATATGGAAACTAATAAGATTAATTACCAAATTAATCAAAAAAGTTATCAAAACATTCAAAAATATTCACAATAATCTAAAAAAATCAAAAAAACAGAAATCACTTTTCACTCAAAAAAACCAAAAAACCAAAACCAAAAATAAAAATGCATAAAAATAAAGATTTAAAAAACCAAAATTAAATTTTAAATTATTTTTTTACATTAAATAAATTAAAATAAAATTTGCATAAACATAAAACAAAAACCTTCAAAATCCAATTTAAAGAGCCCGGCACTGAGGAAGCCAGCCCGCAAAAAAATAAAAATAAAAGAACACTGGGAGCGCAAGTCCGCCGCAGGTGGACGCAGCACCTCGAAGCCACAAAATCACAAAACCTTTCAACACCATTTAAAACAGCCCAGCACCATTGGTTCAAGAAAAAAAATGAAACCCTTTACTATCCAACACAATTTTACAAAGCCCGGCACTGCCGGGCAAAATATGCTAGTATATATATATATATATATATATATATATATATATATATATATATATATATATATATATATATATATATATATATATATATATATATATATATATATATATATATATATATATATATATATATATATGTGTGTGTGTGTGTGTGTGTGTGTGTGCGTGTGTGTGTGTGTGTGTCCGTGCGTGCGTGCGTGCACATGCAGGCACATGCATGCACACGCACACACAGAGTAATACCTCATACAATGTCCGCTTCATACAATATCGAATTCATACAACATCGTCTAATTCCTTGAAAAAAGTTACCTCATACAAAGTCACTGCGACTTTGTATGAGGCATTGGGTTTTTCCCAGGTTGCATTGTGCTTGGGCAGTATAAAAGGCAGGACACATGCGTGCATTGCTCTTGTGGGTTTTGCACAAGGCGAAGAGTGTTTAGGAGTGGTTTTGAGCGTGATTTTGGATTTTTTTTGAAATTTTTCATCAGAATTTTGAGAAGCAATTCTGGGATTTTTGCACCCAAGAATCAGTCGCCTTTTTATTTCATGGCTGCAATCTCCATCTGCAGAGATCTTGGATCCTAAGAAAGTAAAATCTGTTACTGCTTCTACTTCATCCCCATCTATTTTCCAGGGACTGATATGGCCTGTTGCCATTATCTTGGTTTTCTTGATTTTGAGTCTCAGGCCAGCTTTTGCACTCTCTTCTTTCAACCTAATCAGGAGCTTCTTTAGGTCTTCCTCACTTTCTGCCATTAGGGTGATATCACCTGCATATCTCAAATTGTTGATGTTTCTCCCAGCAATTTTTATCCCATATTGTGATTTCTCCATCCCTGCATTGTGCATTATGTGCTCTGTGTATAAGTTGAATAAGCAGGGTGACAGAATGCAGCCTTGTCTTACTCCTTTTCCTATTCCAAACCACTCCGTCATTCCATACTCTGTCCTAACTGTTGCTTCTTGACTCATGTACAGATTTCTCATGAGACATATGAAGTGTTCTGGTATGCCCATCTTTTTAATTACTTGCCGCATTTTGTTGTGGTCCACACAATCAAAGGTCTTGTTGTAGTCAATGAAGCAGAAGATATATATATCTACACAACATCAGTAAGGGGAGCCATTATCATTGTTTGTCAAGAATAACATTTTCAACACAACACATTTATTTTAGGTAAGATTTTAATTTTATGTTGTACAATAGATCCTCAATTAACGAAAGCATGGTTCCCCAAGTCGTGTCGTTACCCGGATTTTGAAGTTGTACGGGTGGAATTTTTTCCTCCCATTTTTGGGTCTCCGCCACCCCTGCCACCTCTGGGAGGCTCAGGGGAGGCGATCTGCACCTTTGCCCACCCCATGACGTGATCTCCTACCTTTCGAAGCTAGAAAATCACCATCGGGGGGTGGGGTGGGGGTTATCCCTGTTTCCAGCTCTCTGCCTCTCCAGCAGTGCGTAGGAGGGCTTGGAGGCCCTATTCTGCACTATTCCGACCTTCCTAGGTGCTCCCCATGTCGCGCAATGACTGATAATAGTTGCGGCCACAACTTTGAAAAAAAACCAAACAAACAAAATGGTGGACACAACTATTATCAGCTGTTGTGCGGCACAGGGAGCACCTAGGAAGGCGGGGATAGTGCAAAATAGGTCCTCATAGCCTCCCACACACTGCTGAGGAGAAAGAGAACCGGAAACAGCGACAGCCCCCACGACGATTTTCCAGCTTGGGAGGTAGGAGATGAAACATGGGCCCTCAAATAACGACGCTACATCATTAACCAAGAGATGATTTTGACGCAAAAAACGGTCCTAAATCAAAAACAATATTAATTGAACACATCAGTAATTGGGGGTCCACTGTTTTATCATCCAAAACCTAAATAATCCGAAAAAAAATTACCTTTCTGAAATCCCAGGAAGGAAAAATGTCACTTTTCTAAGTTTTGTTTTACAGAATCTTTTGCTATATAACAGAAATGATATGGATGGCTCTAATCCCCGTAATGATTATTTGTTGTAAACAAAGGGTTTTACCCTTTCCAAACCAAACATTAAAAGGACTATCCTTTATGAATATGGCTTCTTCATTGTGCTACACCTCTCAAAAGTTTCCACCCAGTGGATTTTTGTCCATGAGAAGTGAGTGATGCTTACATGTAGATAATGCTCGATCTACATGAGACATTTGAAGGACTTTTGTGTATGTCTGTAGTGAAGTGTGTAGTAAGGTTTGTAGCCCAACTGATATTTCTTCTACTTTTTTAGACATTTCAATGGTATCTCACAGGAGATAATTCTTTCATGGTTTGCAGAATGTGCTCTCAGTCAAAAGATTGTTCTCGTTATTCTGTGCAGGACAATGACAATAAAGATCTATCTATCTAATCTATCTATCTATCTAAAGGTGATGCAGGTATTCCACTCTTTTCCCCTCTTTGTGGATCCTGTTATGTGTAGCAAGGTTTGTGTAATGACTGAAACTTTTTCCACATTCCAGGCATTTAAAAGGCTTCTCTCTTGTGTGGATCTGGTGATGTTTAGCAAGGCTTCCACTCTCGCTGAAGCTCTTTCCACACTCAAGGCTTTTAAAAAACTTATCTCATGTGTGGACCCCGTGATGTTTAGCAAGGCTTCCAGTCTCGCTGAAGCTCTTTCCACACTCCAGGCATCTAAAAGGGTTCTCTCCAATGTGGATCCTGTGATGTGAAGAAAAGCTTCCACTGTGACTGAAGCTCTTTCCACACTCCAGGCATTTAAAAGGCTTCTCTCCTGTATGGATCCAGTGATGTGAAGCAAGATTTCCACTTTGACTGAAGCTTCTTCCACACTCCAGGCATTTAAAAGGCTTCTCTCCTGTGTGGATCTGGTGATGTTTAGCAAAGTTTCCACTTGCACTGAAGCTCTTTCCACACTCCAGGCATTTAAAAGGCTTCTCTTCTGTGTGGATCCTGTGATGTGGAGTAAGATTTCCACTTTGACTGAAGCTCTTTCCACACTCAAGACAATTAAAAGGCTTCTCTCCTGTGTGGATCCTGTGATGCCTAGCAAGATTTCCACTTTGACTAAAGCTCTTTCCACACTCCAGGCATTTAAAAGGCTTATCTCCTGTGTGAATCCTGTGATTCCCAGCAAGATTTTCACTTGCACTGAAGCTCTTTCCCCCTCCAGGCATTTAAAAGGCTTCTCTCCTGTGTGGATCCTGTGATGTGTAGCAAGGCCTCCACTCACAGTGAAGCTCTTTCCACACTCCAAGCATTTAAAAGGCTTCTCTCCTGTGTGGATCCTGTGATGTGAAGCAAGATTTCCATTTTGACTGAAGCTCTTTCCACACTCCAGGCATTTAAAAGGCTTCTCTTCTGTGTGGATCCTGTGATGTGTAGCAAGGCCTCCACTCACGCCGAAGCTCTTTCCACACTCCAGGCATTTAAAAGGCTTCTTTCCTGTGTGGATCATGTGATGTGAAGCAAGATTTCCACTTTGACTGAAGCTCTTTCCACACTCAAGGCAATTAAAAGGCTTCTCTCCTGTGTGGATCCTGTGATTCCTAGCAAGATTTTCACTTGCGCTGAAGCTCTTTCCACACTCCAGGCATTTAAAAGGCTTCTCTTCTGTGTGGATCCTGTGATGCCTAGCAATACTTTCACTTTGACTGAAGCTCTTTCCACACTCCAGACATTTAAAAGGCTCTTCTGTGTGGATCCTGTGATGTGAAGCATGGCTTCCACTGTGACTGAAGCTTCTTCTACACTCCTGGCTTCTCTCCTGTATGGATTCTGTAATGTGAAGCATGGCTTCCACTGTGACTGAAGCTCTTTCCACACTCCAGGCATTTAAAAGGCTTCTCTCCTGTGTGGATCCTGTGATGTTTAGCAAGATTTTCACTTGCACTGAAGCTCTTTCCACACTCCAGGCATTTAAAAGGCTTCTCTCCTGTGTGGGTCCTGTGAATCAATGCTTACACTGTGAACTGATGCTTGTTCCACACTCCATCCTCCCTGAGTGTATTCTTTTCTGAGTTTTATGTTGTTCTCTCAGTCCAATAGCTGCTCTAATTTCAATTTCAGCAGCAGTTGTGTAAAAAGACTGAGGGGAAATGATCAACAGTTACATTGTTTGAGAAGCAGAGGCCAAAAAAGACATACAGTATATAATTTAAAACTGATAAAGAATCAATTTTGACAAGGATCTAGAGCAGGTGGGCGGCTGCATCCAAGGGCCGGCTACACCCAAGACACCATTTCATGTGGCCTATGTCGCCACCACAAGCACCTTGGGAATCAGACACATTTACACAATGCAGAACAAGATGCATTACCAGAGGTGGTCACTTGAGGCCACTGTATACCATGTAATTAAGAGGGCAGTGGTGGCGAACCTATGGCACACATGCCAGACATAGCACTGTCAGCCCTCTCTGTTGCCACGTGCAGTCCCACCAGCACAGAGCTCATGCCATCCCTCTGCCCAGCAGCCCAATGGGAGTGCTTGCTCCCGCTCCTTTATTTGGGTACTTGGTCTTTAAAAGATTCACCATCACTGTTATAGGGAAACTTGCTTCGCATTGCGGAAAAATTCATATTGCAAGAATGCAAGGCATTGCTTTAATGTTGGAGTTGTCAAACTTTTTAAGCCTGGGGCAGGTCATGTTCCCTCAGACAGCTTCGTGGGCTAGATGGCTATTTTGCTCCTACTTCACCACATGACACTTTCTGGGGTGGTGGAAGTGGTGGATCCCCCACATGAAATAATGCCAGGGGCTGCATCTGGCCCATGGACTGCAGGTTGAGAATGCCTGCTTTAATGGATTTCATTCATAAAGTGAAAATTACATTAAACGAAGTGTCCATAAAGCAAGATACAGTACCACTGTAGGCATATTTCGAACACCCTCCTATCCTGTAAATGTGTGTGTGTGTGTGTGTGTGTGTGTGTGTATTCTTATTCTTCATTTCTCCTCAAACATCCCCTCTCTAAGAAAAAAAGTATTTCTTTCTCTGAGGCCAACAGAGTTTGAAATTGTCTTCTAATTTCTTGGGCACTTGGTCTGTAAAATTTCTTCACAGCCCTCATACATTTCAAGGGAAAAAACTCTACAGATGATTGGTTTGGCATCGGCATGTCGAGGCTATACTGTTAGCCCCTAAAGACAGTGATGGCAAACCTTTTAGAGACAGAGTGTTCAAACTCAACATGGTGTCATGTGCACCACAGAGGGGAAGGGAGAACTCTGTACTGGGTGGAGGGAGGAAGCAGTCCCATTGGGCTGCTGGGCAGAGGGGAAGGGTGAACTTTGGGGCTATTCAACAATTACGTGATCCTCGAAGGGGGGAGGGGATCTGCCATCTGAATTACGGAAAATTATGTGGGGGTGGATTATTTAGGTTTTGGATGATAATACAACATGAAATGAAAATCTTACCTACAATAAATGTGTTGTGTTGAAAATGTTATTCTTGACAAATGATGATAATTGCTCCCCCTTACTAGTGTTGGGTGCCCTTAGTACAAAATATTTATTATATTAGTAATTAACAACCATAGTTTATTATTTAGTAACTAATAAACATTTAAACATTTTATAAATTACAAACTACTTAAATAACAAACATAGAAGTAAGAAAAATTATGTTTAAGTTTTGAAGAGAAATTTCTAACTATTGAAATGAGGTTAACAATTGTTAACTGCCATACCCGTCAAGCACGGCTCCGGAAAATACGGGAACTGCTCCGATCCGGGCGCGCATGTGCAGCAACAACACCTTTGCGCATGCACAGAACCCCTTTGTGCATGCGCACAGCTGCGTCTGATGGGTGCGTATGCGCAGTAACCCCTTTCCCTGCCATTCAAAATATAGAAGGGTGAGAAAGGGGAGGAACGAGCCCTGAAATATGGGAAATCCTGGCTAATACAGGATACTTGACAGGTATGTTAACTGCTTATTTACAATATGTTTCCTTTTTCTATTATATTTTAAAATTATTCTTTTTTATTTCTTTTTTCTATATTTCTTTTTTATTTGCTTAAATTCTATTTTTCTTCATTCTACAGTGGTACCTCACTTAAAGAGCATAATGCATTCCACAGGATTGCTCTTTAAGCGAGTTTGCTTGTAAGTGACCAATTGTGACTTCTGGCCGGGGGGGGATTGCAAACCCCGATTTAGTTGTTAAGTGAGTTTTTGGTTGGTTTTAGTTGTTAAGCGAGGCGACCATTCAGAGAAAATTCTGCTCTTTAAGCAAATTAGTCTCTAAGCAAAGGCGCTCTTTGTGTGAGGTTTTACTGTATTTTGTTGTAATCTCTTATAAAGTACAATACAAAATAAATTTAAAAACTGTGTTGTTTGGTATAACGCATAGTGTAACTGGAGAAATTGACTAAGAACTGTTTAAAAATAAATGCTAACTTTGGAAAATTAACAACATCTGAGTAACTCAAAAATACAGATGGAAGAAAACAAAATAACAAAAATGGGCAGTAAGTAAAATCTAAAATATTGACAGAATCTGAGGGAGAAAAGGGTTTAAGAAGTTGGAAGATGGATTTAGGAGGCAATGACAAAGGATAAATGGGTTAAGCAGTGGGGGAAAAGAATTATGAAAAGTATGTCAGGTAGAATTAGAGAATTGTTATAAAACACTAAGGAAATTATGTATGATCTTAATACATTGAAGCTATTATGATTCAAAATGTTTTTAAGGTTTTTGGAGACAAAAAGAATTTGGAATGTATGTTCATTTATGGCGGGAATGTAAAAATATGAAGAAAATATGGGGAAAGGGTTTTTGTAGATAAATGAAATAATTAATTTGGTTTGCTTTGCTTTAGATTCTTTCATTGAGTTGGATTCTGTGTTCTAAAAAGGCCCTTCCAAGTGAGTCATTCTGTGGTTGACGATTAGTTTGGAAACCTGTCCTAAAATAGCATTATAAAAAATTGAAATATGCAGATAGAATGGGAAAAGGAAGAAGTTATTATGTTGGTTAAAGCAGCAATTAATGAGAGAAAAAGTAATCATTGGATATTGCTTATATGACTCACGGGTTGAAGAAGAACGTAGAGAATTATCTTTTTATATGAATGGTTTATGTTCTTTATGTTTTTCCTGTATCTTTTCTTAAATAAAGATTACAAATTTTAAATCCCAGAATTGCATAATATACAGTGGTACCTCAATTTATGAACACCTCACTCTCTGGGTCCCCTAGCTGTGGGAGGGGTGACCTCGAAAGGGCGTCCGCGTGGCTGATTTCCTTACTGGGCCGGTAAACTAGCGCATACTGGTATGCGTTGAGAAATATTGCCCACATCAGCATTCGTGGGGACAAGATTTGGGGGGTGGGCTTGTTCAAAATAAAGATTCCTAGCAGGGGCTTGTGGTCGGTTACAACTGTGAACTGCCGACCGTATAAGAAATCGTGGAACTTTTTGATTCCTGTAACTATTGCTAGGGCTTCCCTGTCTGTTTGCGCGTAATTGCGCTCTGCCCTGGACAGGGATCTTGAATAAAACTCTACTGGGGCTTCCCACCCGCTCTCTAGCACATGGCAAAGGACCGCCCCCACCCCCACCGTTGAGGCGTCGCAGACCAACACAACTGGTTTCTTGGGATCGAAATGCGTTAAGACAGCCTCGGAAGACAGAAGCTGTTTAAGCCCTTTGAACGCTCGTTCTTGGATTTCTCCCCACTGCCAAACCGCATCCTTTTTAAGCAATTTGTGCAGTGGTTCTGCTACCGACGCCTTCCCGGGCAGGAAGGAGTGGTAAAAATTCAAGAGTCCTAAGAAGGAATGTAGCTCGGATTTGGTGGTGGGGCGAGGGGCGTTCTGGACTGCTGATACCTTTGACTCAGCTGGCTTAATACCATCAGGGGTTATCCGAAATCCTAGAAATTCTACCTCGCCTGCGAGGAACGCACACTTATCCTTTCTCAACCTGAGTCCTGCTTTCTCGAGCACCGTTAACACCCGGTCTAGCCTCTTGGCCAATTCCTGCCCCCCCCCGGTTATAAAAATGTCATCAAAATAAGGGAGGACGCCTGGGAGCCCTTTCAGGAGCCGCTCCACGAGACACTAGAAAATCCCGGGGGCCAAATTCACGCCAAATTAGAGGCGCGTCACTTTAAAAGCTCCCTTATGGGTTACTATGGTTTAAGCGGTGGCTACAGCTGGGGTCACCGTTAATTGCTGGTATGCCTGCGCTAAATCTGATTTGGCGAAACACCTCCCCCCATGCAGAGTTGCTAACAGGTGGCTCACTACCGGCACCGGGTACGCATTTGGGCGAATCGTCTTATTGATTGCGCACTTGTAGTCGGCGCAGATTCTAACCTCCCCATTAGCCTTAAGCGTTGTAACAATGGGGGTCTCCCACTCAGCAGAATCTACGGGCACCAAAATCCCCTGGCCCACCAATTTGTCCAGTTCAGCCTCAATTTTGTCCTTCAGTGCAAATGGCACTCTTCGTGGCTTGAGCCTGATGACCCGGATCTCGGGGTCCAAGTCGAAAGAACCTGGGGGACCCTTGAATTTCCCAAGTCCCTTCTTGAAGACTTCTGGGTGCGCGTTGCACACCTCCGTGATTGGGTCAGCCTTCACGGCGTGTATCCCCCCAATGAAGACACCCAGGGGCCCGAACCATTGTGTTCCCAGGAGGCAACAAGTCCCTTCCCTTAAGACTACTAGGGGCAACTGCGCGGCACGCTACTTGAATTGAACCTTGAACTCCCCCACCCCCAATACTGGGATACTCTTCCCTTGAACGTCCTGTAAGTTTGTCCTTAGGGCTTTCAACTTGGGGCGTAATTTTGAGGGAATGCGCAAAAATTCGCGTTGGGAGATTATGGAGTATGAAGACCCCGAGTCTATCTCCATTCTAACTGGGACCCCTTGCACCAGTATACCTCAACAAAAAAACGTGGGTGCCTCAGAGGCACTCTGTGGACTGCCTGGTCGAGGTTGTCAGGAACTCTTTGAGACACGCGGTGCTCCGCCGGTTCGTCGTCGTCGAAGATTCTGCCGACCCCGTCTGCTCTGCGTTGCAGCCGTTCTGCCACCCCCCACGCCGTCGTCCCGTCGCCGCCTGCAGACCTTGGCGATGTGGCCCCGCCGGCCGCAGTTGTGGCATTCCGCCTTCCGGAATGGACATCTGCTCCTGTTGTGCGATGCTCCGCATCCGTCGCAGCGGCGGTCTCCCTTGGTGCGGTCTTGACCCTCAGGCTTCCGTTGCACTTGTTGCACATCGTCGTCCTCACTGCATTCGGCGGTGGACGTGGGGGACTTGGGGGGGTTCCCGCTCTCCGTGGGATGAGCAGATGTGGACTGGGACCACAGACAGGGGCCCCCCAACCATTGCGGCCCTGGCCCGGCACACTCGCTCACCTTGTTGCACTGACTCGGCGGCTTGGGCGACCCGCCGGACTTGCTCAAAGGAGATGCTCTCATCCTTGGCCAGTAACTTCTTCCTGGTGCCCTCATCTCGCAGGCCTAGCAGGAGCCTGTCTCGCAGCACCTCGCTCAGGGATGGCCCCCACCGGCAGGGTACAGCCGCTACCCTCAGGGCTGCAACAAACTCAGCCACAGACTCACCGGCCCACTGGCTTCGCTGTTGGAAGGCTAGTCTTGCCGGGAAAACCGACATCTTCGGGCAAAAATGCTTCCTCAGCTCGGTGAGGATGTCGTCTAGGGGCACCTCTCTGAGCGGCCTCGGCATCAGGAGGTTCGTTGCCAGCTCCAGCGTTTCCAGGCCGCACTGGGCCAGCAGGTATGCTCGACGCTGGGCTTCTTCCTCGATGCCCTCCAGGTCCATTGCATACAGGAACTGCTGTTCGTAGAGTTTCCATTTCTCTGGCTTCAAAGTGTCGAAAGGAGCAATGTTCACTTTGTGGGAAGCCATAATCCCACCTTCCTTGCCAATTTGGTGTCTTGCAAGGAAGACAATAGAAGGAGCCGCAATAGGGCTAAACACAACTTTATTACATGATGGTCAGGGTGAACATGTGGTAATGGTAGACAAACAGCTCTATTTATACCGTACTGTACATTTGAATGTGAGGGTATCGGTAGCTCATTGGCTACTGTCCGCGTGACGTCATTGTTCATCACACCCATCTTGCCCAGGTGTTGTGTGGCGGGAAGGTTTCCCACGTTGCAGGTTATGTGGTGAATTTATGCCATGTGAGCTTGGACGCTCGCTACTGCCGCCTGTGGCCACTAGCTCGCGTCCTCATACAGTTAGTTACAGTGATTCCTCAATGGGGTACAAATGGATACATTCTTTCAATTCACTGGTTACATTCACTTAAGGATATATGTCTCCGGGTGCAATTCAAGGTGCTGGTTTTGACCTTTAAAGCCCTATATGGTAGTGGGCCAGGTTACCTAAGAGACCGCATCGCCCTGAGGACGTCTGTCCGTCCAACCAGAGCGGACCGGAGGGGCTCTCTAATTGTTCCATCAGCCAGAGGGGCTCGCCTCTCTGGCACAAGGAGGAGAGCCTTCTCCGTGTCTGCACCGGCCCTCTGGAACCTCCTGCCAACAGAATTACGTCTTCGGACGGAGTTGCTGCCTTTCAGAAGGGATCTTAAAACCTGGCTGGCAGGTCAAGTGTGGGGTGCGGGTGGAAGGGTAACCACCATGGGGTGGTTGGTGTAGAGGAACTCTTCCCCATGGTGCCTTTTCGATCCTGCAGCCCCTGCTTTTTAGGGGGTGGGTAGTCTTAACTTTTTTACTGTTTTAACTGTTTTTAGGATTATTAATATTGTCTGTAAACTCCTTGGGTTGCCCTGGGGTTACTTTTTATGTTGTTAGCCGCCCAGAGTCGGCCTTGTGTTGAGTGGGCGGGATATAAATTGAATAAATAAATAAATAAATAAATAAATAAATATAATGTTGCATTCGCAATGCTTCCAATACATAACAACACCCGGGGCCCCTCTGGGAAGAGAAGCGTCTAAGCGCAAGGTCTGTTCCCTTTCCGGGGGGTGCGGGGGGTTGTCTGTGCGCACCTGCCGCCCTTGCAGGCAAGTAGCTGGCCAACCGTAGTTGCTTCTTCCCCCTAAGGGTCGGCGCATGGGTCTGCATGCACCGTCCGCTGTGGATCGGTACTCGCCCACTGCCGCTTCCCGGAGTGACCAGCTCCTGGCCGGCAGTGGGTGGGGTGGATCGGCACTCACCGCCACTGTAAAGTGCCCCCTTCTGCTTCCTGAAGTGACTGGCTTCCAGTCAGCAGCGGGAGTGGGGTGGATTGGCGCTCTCCCACCGCTGCTGTAAAACGCCCCTTCAGCTTCCCGGAGTGACTGGCTCCCTACCAGCAGCAGGGGTGGGGTGGATCGGCGCTCACAGGGTGCTGCCAGTCACTCCTGGAAGTGGAAGGGTGTGTTTTACAGCGGCGCCCTGTGAGCACTGATCCACCATACCCCACCCCCGCTGCCGGTCACTCCGGGAAGCGGAAGGGCACATTTTACAGTGGTGGCGGGTGTACACATACCCACGCGCTTGGCCGGTTCTCCCCCCCAGACGGCTGGAAGGTGCACGCAGACCCATGTCCCGGTCCTTAGGGAGGAGAAGCTGCAATGTGCTTGGCTGGTTCTCCCCCCAGAAGCTGCATGCAGACCCATGTGTTGGCCCTTAGGGGGGAGAAGCGGCCACGCACTGGGCCGGTTCTCCCCTCTGAGGTTCGGAGGGTGCGCGCAGACCCATCCGCCACCCCTGCTGCCTGGTTCCCTGCCAGCAGGGGCAGCGGGTGAGAGCAGAAAAATGGTAGCACCTGATAAGGACACAATGACGGTATCCGGTGCACATCTTTTCTAAAAATTTGCTGTCCTTATCCGGATTTGTCTTTATCTGGTGCTGTCGTTACCAGGAGTTGTCACCAATCTAGGTCATTCTCCTACTCTTTGTGGAGTACACACATTAAAATTATAATTTTTTTACAAATATAACAACAACAACAAAAAACAAACAAACCCCTGACCCATAAACAAAGAAATTCATACAAAAAAACTAATAAGCACTAACCCATTAATACTCAGCATTAGTGATGGCTAGGCTAGGTAATATCACAAATTAATCAAACTACCACTTGGCTACAGTGAGGTCATATCTGAAAGCCTCTTTAAAGATATACATTTTAAATTGCTTTTTTACATGCTTCCCGTGATGGGGCCTAATGTAGTTCATCTGGTAATAAATGCCATAATTCAGGTGCTGCCACTGAGAAAGCTCTCCTTTTCACTGGTTTTCTTGCTGTTGGGATTGTGGGCCAGATCCGGCCCATGGATCGTGGAAGTGACTGATCAATAATGGCACATGAGGCAGAGTGGTTTATTCAGTGGTTTATTCATCAGAAGGCAGCATAATTATACTCTTGGGCCACTTGCAGAAAGGGTTGCGCATGGCCCGACACCAGTTAATTAGTACAATACACATTTCATCAGGGGTGATAATTACTAGGGAATAACCGGACAGGTTAGCCATTGGTCTAATCCAATCATGGCCGGCTTTGCCGGAGCTATTTAACACAAACATGGGATGACAGTTTACTCTTGGGATCGGGGGTTCTGTGGAGTTAATTAACTTGCTGTGTGCTTACCTTGAGTCACTTATCTGTGACCTCTGCACAACCATTGTTCTAAGAACTGCTGGCCAAAGCATGGTGAATCAATCTAGCTATAAACTGATATCAAATCCCGTGCCCCCAATTTCCATCCCCAAATGGTTCTTAGCGTTCACGCGGCGTGTTCGCCAAACCCCAAACCATCCAAGGACAGTTTGTGCCAATTCTATCCTACGGGATATCCACACTTGCCATTCTCAGAGTTGGTACCTGTAACTGTACAGAATGAGATGCACGATTGGTGCACGAGCTCATGTTCTGAGAGAAAGATGCTCAACAGAGAAGAATGACCTAAACCAGGGGTTCCCAACCTATGGCCCGTGGGCTGGATCCAGCACATGGCACCATTTCATGTGCCCCCCCCCTCCAAGGGTATTCAAGAAACAAAATGGCCACCCCTTTGAAGCTGTTGGGGCAAAACGGTCACCTCCATTGTGCAAGCAGTCAAAATAGCTGTCTGGCCCTTGAAGCTGACTGATAGAGCGTGACCCAGTCCCCGGTTGGGAACCCCTCAGCTAAACTGTATAGGATTTTAAAAGTTATCGTTTAAAGTTATCGTTATTACCATGCACCTGATACAGGAAGGGACAGGGAACCATTGGAGGCCTGCCAAGGCTGGGAATATATGTTCAACCCTCTTTATTCCCATCACCAGCCTGGGAGCCAAATTTTGGGCTTGTTGAAGTTAATATATCAAGGACAAAAGTAGCCCCATGTAGAGAGCATTACAGTAATGGTAATAACTTTGTGTCAGAAATTATTCTCGGTTGAAAGGGTTTTTGCAAGAGAAATTCTGCTCGGGATATCTGACGAGACTCCTTTCATGTCCTCAAGAGTTGGGACAGAGATGGGCGCTCAATCTGTCATGCAGTACCCGGGTCTCGAACCTCCGACTTGCCGGCCTTCCAGCTAACAAGGTGAGCTTCTTAAGTACTGAGCTACCACAGCCCTCTAGCATTACAGAAATACACAAGATTACCAATGAGTGGACCAGGGTTGAAAGGACAAGTGTAGTTAGATGTAAATTTTGAGACTTTAATTTAGGCCCTACAGTGGGACTTAAATTCCCAGAAGCCTAGGTCAGTGCATTGGCTGATAAATGCTTTGGGGAGTGGACTTAGGCTTCTGGGAATTGAAGTCCAAAACCCAAAGGTTGGGAAACACTGCTTTAGATCCATAGGAGGAAATGTAGTGTTATGTAAAGGGTCACCTTGTGGGATCTGCACACACAATTGGCTAACTGTCCCTGACAGAACCCCGGTTTGGGAGATCACTTCTTCGAGCCACTGGGTTTTGAGGGGTCAGTAATTGGGGAGCGGAATATTTGATAGAGCTTGATTCACCTATTGCTGACCTGACAGGCAGCAAGGACAATGGAGAACCAGAAATCACAGATGGTTAACCCGATATACATGTAATGGATAATCTTGTATCCACAGATGTCCCAAAGCCCCTGAGTCAACTTTGGCCACTTGTTTACCCCTGATAGCTAGGAACAATGGCTGGCCCCTGTAGTTAATTAAGTTAGATAAGGAACTTCCCCTGGTGAAGACTTCCCCAATTAACTTGTGTAAACATGTTGTGCAGAGTCAGGTTTTCCTTTGTATCGCTACTTGCACGCAGCAAGGATATAAGCTTGAGAATTGTCATCATTAAACGCTGGTCTTCGCTCCATCTTTGCCTCACGTATCTTGCTTGACCAGTCTCCTCCGGGACCCTCCGGCCCACATCGGGCCCCGATCCAACATCATCTCTAGCTGATTTTACTTGTTACATGTACAAAATAACATCCTCTCATAGGTTAATCATGATTCAAGATTTTTTTCTGATTGTGTTAGTGTCATTTTTGTATAATTCTATAGACTTTGCACAGAATTCATTCTCTGGATCTGATGTAATTAACTTGCCGCCATTGTCATTGACTGCTATTTATATCAGAGTATACCTTTTTCCTGGAAATCATTTTCACAGAAGGACATACAGGTAAAGTGTCATGGCCTGAATTTGTTTAAGGTGGATCCCAGCTTGCCATGAAGTGACCTGTGATCACACTGTGATCACGGAGCCATTTCCTGCAACACATATGAAATGAGACATGCAGGATTTAACCCAGGACTGCAATGGACTGTTGCATCCTTGAGGATGTTATCAAGGTGCACCTTCCCAGCCAATCCATCTGGCACGGCCTCTTCCACCTCCATGACCGTTGGGGATCAGAATGAAATGGTTCCTCCTCTGCTTATTTTGCTGTTAGGCCCCACTGAGGCGACCATCACCCCACCATCCAGTGGTGGGCTTCAAAAAAATTTGCTACCCCACTGTGGATGTGGTATGGTGGCCGTGACCAGGGGGGAAGCCTTGCATTGCACCCGACTTAGGACTTGTTGTTGTTCAGTCGCACAGTCGATTCCGACCCTTTGCGACCCCATGGACCATTTTCCTCCAGGCACCTCTGTCCTCCACCATTCTCCTCAGCCCACCAAGCTCTGTGCCCGTTGTGTCCACAATACCATCTATCCATCTCATCTTTGGATGCCCCCTTCTTCTCCTGCCCTCCACCTTTCCCAGCATCAAGGCCTTCTCAAGTGAGTCCTCCCTTCTCATTTGATGTCCAAAGTACTTTAGCTTCATCTTCACTATTTGTCCCTCCAATGAACAGTCAGGATTGATTTCTTCCAGTATTGACCTATTTGTTCTCTTTGCTGTCCAAGAGACTCTCAGGACTCTCCTCCAACACCACATCTCAAAGGCATCTATTCTTCTGCGCTCAGCCTTCCTAATGGTCCAGCTCTCACACCCATACATTACCACTGGGAATACCATTGCTTTGACTATGCGAATTTTTGTTTTCAAGGTGATGTCTCTGCTTTTCACTATATTCCCCAGGTTTCTCATAGCTTGTCTCCCCATAATCAATCGTCTTTTTATTTCATGGCTACAGTCGCCATCTGCAGTGATCTTAGATCCCAGGAAAGTAAAATCTGTCACTGCTTCTACTTCTTCCCCATCTATTTTCCAGGGACTGATGGGACCTGTTGCCATTATCTTGGTTTTCTTGATATTGAGTCTCAAGCCAGCTTTTGCACTCTCCTCCTTCAATCCAATCAAGAGGTTCTTTAGGTCTTCCTCACTTTCTGCCATTAGGGTGGTATCGTCTTGCATATCTCAAATTGTTGATGTTTCTCCCAGCAATTTTTAGTCCCATATTGTGATTCCTCCATCCCTGCATTGTGCATTATGTGTTCTGTGTATAGATTGAATAAGTAGGGTGACAAAATGCATCCTTGTCTTACTCCTTTTCCTATTCCAAACCACTCTGTCATTCCGTGTTCTGTCCTAACTGTTGCTTCTTGGTTCGTGTACAGATTTCTCATGAGGCATATGAGGTGTTCTGGTATTCCCATCTCTTTAATTACTTGCCACATTTTGTTGTGGTCCACACAGTCAAAAGCCTTGGTGTAGTCGATAAAACAAAAGTAGACTTGTTTCTTAGGACTACTTTATTTCAAAACTTGGATGGGCGGGGCCAGCCAGAATTTCTTCTACCGGTTCTGGTTATTATGTTGGTTAAAGCAGCAATTAATGAGAGAAAACTGACACGGCTACCACTTCAAACATTTTGAGCTATCTAAATCAGTGTTGGCTGTAAGTCTCTATTGAATCTTTCTTTAAATTTGCCACTTATTGTATCCAGGGTGTCACCAGTATTCTTGCGCTCATGTACCCAGGTACTTGTCACAACACGCTCTTCAAGTGTAAATGGGCTTAAATTGGCCATATTTCTCGGGGTGGTGGTGGTGGTGGTAAAAAATTATAATACTGTACATACATACAGACAGGTAGGGACTTATGGGCCATGTATGTATCTCTAGATGTTTAAATATCTGTCTGTCTATCTAACTATATCATGTGATCAATTTCTATCTATGCGATCAATATCTATCTATATGTGATCAATTTCTATCTATCTATCGCATTTATAGGCAATTGCTGTCTCGCAACTGCTCTGGGTTAAAAAAAAAGTATATAAAAGCAAATGAGATAATTTTCCCCCTAGTGATGGAGGAAGATTAAAACCTTGGCGGAAGATTGAAACCGGGGTGGATGGGTGGGAATTGGGATGAAAAAGCCTCTTGCTTTGGGCTCATTTAATTTCTGTCAGCTCTAAAAGGGTTAAGACCATGGAGGTATTAAAAAAAACAGGAGATGGCATGACGTCACGAATTTGAAGCCGACTAATCTGACAGTCCGCCATGTTAGTTGGCCCAAAACATTACCTTATGATTGTGTGGAGTCGTGAAAGTAGATCGGGGTTTCCCCCTTAATATCAGTGTGTGTGGGGTTGCGATCCCCCTCTCCGCTGGCTCCCCTAGGGTTGGGAGGTTTTGGGGGACAAAAGGGGTCTGTCCCCTCAACCCTTCTGGACCCAGGAGACCCGGGAGAGGGGATCGATTCCACCCCCCCCCCCAACACTCCGTTGTTGAAGAGAAGAAACCGCTTGGTTTCTTCTCTTTAATAACGGGGTGTCCTTCAGTGGGATCCCCTCTGCCGGGTCCCCTGGCTCTGGAAGGGTTGGGGGACAGACCCCTTTTGTCCCCCAACCCCCCCCCTCGCAACCCAGGGGACCAGGGAGAGGGAATCAATCCACCCCCCTCCCAACACGAGAAGCAATCGTAAACGGGACTGCTGCTAATGTTTTGGTCCACCTAATATGGCGGCAGGCCACGCCCACTGGCTTCAAAAAACTTACAGCATGAAGCCTCTAGTAGTGCCATCTCCTGTTTTTTTATACCTCCATGGTTAAGACAGATCAGATGCATTATGCCTAGAGGGGACCAGCCGAATGATGGATTGTGCCGGAAGTGAGTGCAAATCCCAGGAGATGCCCCATTTCCGGTCTCTGTCTGTCTCTTGCTCCCCCGCCCCCTTTTACTCGCTGGTTGCGGAGCCGTGGTAATTGCAGGCACATGCAATAAAAGCGGGAAGTCCAGATTGCTGCATGAACCGGAGGCTTGCATCATTCAAGAGGGATGCACTGAAGAAATCAGCCGGGTGGGGGGATTGGAAACTTGCTCCCCACCCCAGGATTCGAACCCACAACCATCAGGTTCATAAGTGATCTCACCAAGAGAGGCAGAGCCACCAGCACTTCCTGGGCAAGGGAATTTTCTCATAGACTTCCAACGTGCTGCTGTCTCTACCCAGCTTGGTGTTGGAAGATCTATAAAAGGACAGGGAGGGGGAATCTTGTTTGACCTGGAATTTCTTTTTCCTTTAGTTTTCATCTCTGGCGGAATTTTTGCATTCACAATTACGCTTCTTTTTCCGTGTCTGGGAAAAAGAATCCCCATGCCAGGGATTCTCAACCTGCAGCCCATGTGGCCCATGGCACCATTTCATGTGGCCCCCCACTGCCTCCACCACGCCAGGAAGTGATGTGTGGTGGAGGAAGGGCAAAATGGCTGTCCGGCCCTCAAAGCTGTCTGGGGGTGCGTGACCCGGCCCCCTGCTTAAAAAGGTTGAGAACTCCTGCTTTAAACTGTCAAAAACGAAGCCACCATTTGGGTGAATTCATTTACGCAGTTCCTTTTGCCTGATGTAGTGTGAGAAAGATTAGCCGGCGCAACAAGGCTGCTGTTGCCCAGGGTATGCACGATTGTGGTCCATAAATACCACAATCTTCAGAGTTCGAAAGCAAGAAATTGCAAATAGATAAATAGGGACCACTTCGGTGGGAAGGTAATAGCGTTCCGTGCGCTCCGGTGTCTAGTCATGCCTGCCACATGACCACGGAAACGTCTGCAGATGCAGACAGCGCTGGCTCTTCGGCTTAGAAACAGATGAGCACTGCACCCTAGAGTCGGATACGACTGGCTTTTGAGCAAGGAAAACCTTTACCTTCAGAGAGGCTCTTTCTATGTACCCTGGAAATTGCACTTATGTAAGCCCATCCACCCCAAAATAGCAATTAGGACACTCTCTGGATGGTTCATAATGTCATTCGCATTTTCCAACTCAGTCTTCTTTTGTGTCTAGGCCAGACATGAAACTGTTAAAAAGGAAGGCACCTTTTAGTCAGTTCATCCTGCAGTTCCTTTCGCCTAACCTAGTGTGAGAAAGATTAGCCGGCAACACAAGGTTGCTGTTACCAGGGTACTCCCAATTGGGGTTCAAAAATACCACAGTCTTTGAGGAGGCTCTGTGCACCCCAACTCAGTGAGTCTATATCCCTCTATTTTGGGCATTCAGAAAAGCAAGCACCTGCCTCGTATGGAGTGAAACTAAATTAGAATAAATAAATAAATACTAAATCTATCGCAGGGGTTTCCAACTTAAGGCCCATGGGCTGAATCCGGCCCACAATGCCATTTCATGTGGAGGCCCCACCCCTCCAAGGGCAGTCAAGAAACAAAATAACCACCCCTTTGAAGCTGTTGAGACAAAATACCCCCCCAATCATGCAGGCAGGGCAAAATGGCCGCCCGGCCCTTAAAGCTGACAGAGAGCGTGACCTGGCCCCCTGGCTTGAAAAGGTTAGGAACCCCTGACCTATCTGGGCTGTTATTGTCAATAAGTGTCTATAGGATTTTCCTCCTAACCCTCCCATCGAAGTGCTAAGAAGGGCTGGGTTTTGCTTTGCTTCCAAAACCAGCCAAGAATTTACTAGGCATTGCTTAGGGATGTTCGAAGATTGTGGGTACATTTTTACTTTTTTGAACCACAATCCAGCACACCCCAGGCCACCGCAACCTTGTTTTGCTGGGTCATCTTTCTCATACTATGTTAAACCAAAAGAACTAAGGAATGTTCTGGTTGGATTAAATCTGTCCCTCTTTGAGACGCGCCCTTGCCCACCACCACCACCACCAAAAAAAGGAACTCCACTTTGCAAGTAAATCAAAACATGACTTTTGTGGGGAATACGTCGGCCATGGTTTGCCAAGATCGGGAAAGAATGGAGGGCATAGCTGTCAAGTATCCCCTTTTGGCCAGGAAAACCCCTTATTTTACCCTCTTTCCCGCCATCATCCCTTATTAATTAGACTGCAAAGCCCTATTCCCGCCATTGGAGGGCAGCACAGGATAAGCATAGCTGTCAAGTATCCCTTATTTCCAAATCCAAAACTTGACAGGTATGATGGAGGCATTTGGGCCAAGGAAGAATGCTGCGATAAAGGTTGGAGGAGATGTTGAAGAGAGTTTTGGGACTGGGACAAGGCTGGAAGAAATCAAGGAAGAAAATCCTCTTGCTCAGACTGGACAATCTATGGCCTTCTCACTATGGGATGGAGGGTTGCAAGTGAAACAGGAATTGGAGGAACGGCTGACCCAGTGCTGGGAAACGCAACATCAGGAACCGCTGGAGGCAACAGAGTCCCCGTGTTCAGGCTGTGGGGTTGTGGTCTTGCCAGAGGAACCCACGCCGTGGGACAACCCCAAAGGTTTCTTGGCCTCCTTTGAGCGAGTGGGCCAGGCCTGCCGGTGGCCCAAGGAGCAGTGGGTGAACCGGCTGCAGCCAGCTCTGGCAGGAGAAGCCAAACGGACCTTTGAGAAGATGGATGCCGGAGACCATGAGGATTATGGGAAAGTCAAGGCGGCCATCTTGCAGAAGGAGGTTGCACGCCGGGTGGAGAAACGGCGTCTCTTGCGGCATTTCTGCTACCGGGAGGCTGAGGGGCCGAAGGGGATGTGTGACCACCTGCAGGACCATTGCCACCAGTGGTTGAAAGTGGAGCAGAACTCCAAAAAGGAAATCCTGGAAGCTCTCATCCTGGAGCAGTTCCTAGCCATCCTGCCGCGAGAAATGCAAAACCGGGTCCGGGAGAAGAACCCTGAGACGTGTTCCCAAGCGGTAGTTCTGGCTGAAGATTTCCTGGAGAAGGAGAAGCAGAAACTGCAGGTAACAATCAAGGATTAACTTTTCTTCCTTCCTTCCTTCCTTCCTTCCTTCCTTACCTACCTTCCCTCTCTTATTCATTCATTCATTTAATGTTTATAGCAATGATACTTCTATCCTACTCCATGCACTCGTTTAATGCACTCTGAGTGGTTCACAAGTTAATTAGCATCTTGCCCCCAACATTTATTTATTTATTTATTTATTAGTCAAATTTGTATATGCCGCCCGCTCAGGCATGCCCGACTCAGGGCGGCATCACAACAATGCACAAAAATACATAAAACATTATAAAAAACCCCAACCCACCCCCTTTAAAAACCCCTATATCCCACCCACCCATCCCATCCACTATAAAAGGAAGAAAGAGGAAGAGGAAGAGGAAGAGAGAGAGTTCTTATACAAGCCAGCAGGCGGGCACCATAGTCCCATTCGGGCCCCACACCTGCCCTGCCAGCCAGGTCTTCACTCCTTTCCTGAAGGGCAGCAATTCACTTTGGAGTCTTAGGTCTATTGGCAGGAGGTTCCAGAGAGTTGGAGCGGACACGGAGAAGGCCCTCCTTCGGGTGCTAGACAAATGTGCATCCCTCGTTGGTGGCACAATTAGAGAACCCCTCCGGTCCGCTCTAGTTGGACGGGCAGACACTCTTGGGACGATGCGGTCTCTAAGGTATCCTGGCCCCCTGCCATATAGGGCTTTAAAGGTCAAAACCAGCACCTTAAATTGCACCCGGAGACAAACTGGTAACCAGTGCAGCTCCCGGAGTAGCGGAGAGGCATGGGCATATCGCCCACACCACATTACCACCCGGGCCGCCGCATTCTGGACCAGCTGCAGCCTCCGAATGGTCGTCAAGGGCAGCCCCATGTAGAGCGCATTACAGTAGTCTAGTCGGGAGGTAACCAGAGCATGGGTGACCATAAGCAAGGAGCCCCGGTCCAGGAGTGTGCGCAATTGGCGAATCACCCGAAGTTGGGCAAAAGCCCTCCTGGCCACAGCCGCCACTTGTTCTTCCAGCAGCAGCCGCGAGTCCAGAAGAACCCCCAAATTGCGCACTGGGTCTGTCTGTGGCAAAACAGCCCCATCCAGTACCAAAGGTGGTAACTCCCTGGATAACACGGGGCCCCCTATCCACAGCCACTCTGTCTTGCTGGGATTCAGCCGAAGCCCATTGGCCCCCATCCAGACCCCAATGGCCTCCAGGCATCCGGATAGGATTTCAACAGCATCACTGGGGTCCCCACGGGCCGAGATGTACAGCTGAGTATCATCCGCGTACTGATGGTACCGCACCCCGTGGGAACGAATGATCTCACCCAGTGGCTTCATATAGATGTTAAATAAGAGAGGAGAGAGCACAGAGCCCTGCGGCACCCCATACTTAAGGGGCCTAGGGCTGGACCTCTCACTCTCTAACCATACCGACTGGGTACGGCCCTCCAGAAATGAGGAAAACCAGGACAACACAGTGCCCTGGATCCCCAGTCCTTCGAGCCGTTCCAGAAGGATACCGTGGTCGACGGTATCAAAAGCCGCTGAGAGGTCAAGAAGAGCAAGGACGGATGGACAACCCCCGTCCCGCTCCCGCCAGAGATCATCCATCAGTGCGACCAATGCCGTCTCCGTTCCATATCCGGGCCTGAACCCTGATTGAAAGGGGTCTAGATAATCCGCTTCCTCCAGGACTCTCTGCAGCTGGCGCGCCACCGCCTTCTCCAAAACCTTACCCAAAAAGGGCAGGTTGGAAACTGGCCTGTAGTTGTTAAGGACGGCTGGGTCGAGGGACATCTTCTTCAGGAGGGGGCGCACCAAAGCATGTTTTAGCTGTGCAGGAAATACCCCCTCCCGTAAAGAGGCATTTATTATCCCCCCTATCCAGCCACCTGTTACCTCCTTGGAGGCTTTCACCAATCAAGTAGGACAGGGATCCAAAGGACATGTAGTGGCACGAACAGCTGCAAGGAGCCTGTCCACTTCATCAGGGACAACAGGATCGAACTGATCCCAGATCGTACAGCAAGACTGCGCTCCGGCACCCCCCCGACCCTCCCCATCCACGCCAGGATTCAACCCTGAACGAATCCGATCGATTTTCTCCACCAGATGGTCAGCAAAGTCCTCAGCCGAACCCTGCCAACCGGGCACCGATCCCCCCCTACCAAGGAGGGACCTGGTTACCCGGAACAGGGCGGCTGGGCGATTATCAGCGGAGGCAATAAGGGCGGTGAAGTATTGCCGCCTCACCACCCCTATCGCCACTAGGTAGGCCCTAATAGCAGCTCTAGCTAGTGTCCAATCGGAGTCATCCTGGGTCTTCACCCAGCGGCGCTCTAGGCGTCTCTTTGCCCGTTTGAGTTCACGCAGTTCATCTGTGAACCACGGAGATGACCTAGTCCCCCGGGCGCGGAGAGGCCGCAGTGGCGCGATTTCATCCAAGGCTACTGTTGTCGACCTATTCCACAGGTCGACAAGTGCCCCGGGTGAATCGCGTAGCCGATCCAGAGGAATATCCCCCAGTTCCCTCTGGAATCCATCTGGATCCATTAGTCGCTGAGGGCGGGCCATTTTAATCGGCCCAGCCTCCCTACGGTGAAGTGTCGCCCCCAGAAAGTCAAGAGTCACCAGATAGTGATCCGACCATGGCACAGGTGAGATGACTAACTCCTGTAATCTTAGATCACTCTGCCACCGCTCCGACAAGAAAACTAAGTCTGGCATGTGACCACTGCCTCTGGTTGGACCCCGAATTACCTGAGTCAGGCCCATGGCTGCCATGGAAGCCATGAACTCCCTTGCCACCTCAGAAGCCGTCCCCAGCGATGGCAAATTGAAGTCCCCCAGAACCATAAGTCTCGGGAACTCCAACGCCAGCATCGAGGCGGCCTCGAGAAGCTCAGGCAGGGCATCCCTTACCCTGCAAGGGGGCAGGTACAGGAGTAAGATCCCCAGCTGACCCTTGGGGCCCAACCGTAGAAGCAGGGCCTCACAACCAGACACTTGAGGAGCAGTGGCCCTAGCAACTCCCAAGGACTCCCTGGCAACAATGGCGACACCACCGCCCCTCCCCTCACCTCTAGGCTGGTGCCAAGTACCGAACCCAGCTGGACACATGTCCGAGAGAGGTACTCCATCTTCAGGAGTCAGCCAGGTTTCAGTGATGCATGCCAGGTCGGCCAGCCCTTCCTGGATGGCATCTTGAATCAGGGGGGCCTTATTACAAACCGACCTGGCATTCACCAGCAGCAGCCTAAGGGTGGGGTCACTCCGGATCTGCCGCTCAGGGCCCAGAGATGAACCGGTAGGGCTGGAATGAGGGACCGCAATTAAACATCGGACCCGCATTCCCCGAGTGCGGCCCGCCCCACGATACCCGCCATACCGCCCCATGCCCGTCACAACACCTATATGAATCTCCGGAACCTCCCTAGACGGAATGCTGCCCCTCCTTCCTGGCTGGCAAGGCCAACACTCTCTCTTCCCTCCCCCTCCGCCATCCCCCCCCAATTCCAGCACCGAACATTGGCTCCTAGAACGCACAAAAAGCGCTGGCGAGATGTAACATGCTGGGTACTCATTTTACCGACCTCCGAAGGATGGAAGTCTGTCAGGATTGAACTCAAAACCTTTTGACTGCAGGACAGCTGTTTAACCACTGCGCCACCAGGGCCCAAGATGTTGTTGTTCAGTCACACAGTCGACTCTGACTCTTTGCGACCCCATGGACCATTGCTCTTCAGGCACCCCTGTCCTCCATCATCCTCCTCAGTCCACCCAGCTCTGTGCCCATTGTGTCTACAATACCATCTAGCCATCTCATTTTTGGCCACCCCCTTCTTTTGCCCTCCACCTTCCCCAGCATCAAGGCCTTCTCAAGTGAATCCTCTCTTCTCATTTGATTCCAAAGTCCTTCAGCTTCATCTTTACTATTTGACCTTCTAAGGAGCAGTCAGGGTTGATTTCTTTTAGGATCGACTTATTTGCTATCTATTTTCCAGGGACTGATAGGGCCTGTTGCCATGATCCCGGTAGCAGAAAAATTCAAATTCAATCTTGGTTTTCTTGATATTGAGTCTCAAGCCAGCTTTTGCACTCTCTTTATTCAACCTAATCAAGAGATGCTTTAGGTCTTCCTCACTTTCTGCCATTAGGGTGGTATCATCTGCATATCTCAAATTGTTGATGTTTCTCCCAGCAATTTTGATACTCTGCTGAAATTATGCATCCTTACCGTGAGAAATGCAAAACCGGGTCCGGGAGAAAAACCCTGAGACATGTTCCCAAGCGGTAGCTCTGGCCGAAGATTTCCTGGAGAAGGAGAAACTGCAGGTAACCATCAAGAATTAACTTTTGTACCTTCCTTGATTAGTTGATTCATTCTTTCCTTCCCCCTTTTTTTTTTTTAGCAATAGCACTGAAACTTCTATCCTGCCCTGATAGCACTTAGTTCACTCTCTGGGCAGGTTACAAGGGTTTTTTCCCCCCGCCAACATGCTGGGTACCCATTTTACTGACCTTGGAAGGATGAAAGGCTGAGTCAACCTCGAGTCCCCATCAAGATCGATTCGAACTCATAATGTCAACAAGTTTTGGCTGCAGTACAGCAGTTTAACCACTGTGCTACCAGGGCTCCTTACTGCATATGGTGGCGTTCTTTACGTCAACATCTCTGTGAAGATAGGCTGTTGTTCATGGATGATTGAGATGTGTTGTTGTTCAGTCACATAGTCGATTCCGACCCTTTGCGACCCTATGGACCATTGTCCTCCAGGCACCCCTGTCCTCCATTATCCTCCTCAGCCCTCCCAGTTCTGTGCCCATTGTGTCTACAATACCATCTAGCCATCTCATCCTTGGCCTCCCCCTTCTTCTTTTGCCCTCCACCTTTCCCAGCATCAAGGCCTTCTCAAGTGAATCCTCCCTTCTCATTGGGTGTCCAAAGTACTTCAGCTTCATCTTTACTATTTGATCTTCCAAGGAGCAGTCAGGGTTGATTTTTTCTAAGATCAACCTATTCGTTCTCCTCGCTGTCCAGGGGACTCTCAAAACTCTCCTCCAGCACCACATCTCAAAGGCATCTATTTTCCTTCGCTCAGCCTTCCTAATGGTCCAGCTCTCACACCCATACATTACCATCAGGAATACCATTGCTTTGACTATGCGAATTTTTGTTTGCAATGTGATGTCTCTGCTTTTCACTATGTTCCCCAGGTTTCAGTGGCTCAGTGGTTAAGAAGCTCGCCTTGTTAACTGGAAGGCCAGTGAGTTGGCAGTTCGAGACCCGGGTACTGCATGCCAGTTTGAGTGATCGTCTCTGTCCCAGCTCCTGCCAACCTAGCAAGTAATTGCAAGTAGATAAATAGGGACCACTTCAGTGGGAAAAGATCTTTGGGACATAAAAGTAGCCTCATTCGGGCATCCCCTGAGCAGAGTTTCTCCCACAATAAATCCTTTCAATCCAGAAGAATTTCTGACACAAAATTATTATACTGTAGTAGGAAAGTAGACGTTCCTAGTTAAGGGTACTGAGAAAATAGGATTTCAGGGAAACGTGTCCTAGAGTCCGCTTAGCAGAAAGAAAAGTGTGACACCCGTCCCCATAGCTTCTGTCTATCTTTAATTTTTGATTAAAAATTAGCAACTATATTTTAGGTAAAGGTAAAGGTTTCCCTTGCTCAAAAGCCAGTCGTATCCAACTCTAGGGTTCAGTGCTCATCTCTGTTTCAAAGCCGAAGAGCCAGCACTGTCTGCTTCTGCAGACATTTCCGTGGTCATGTGGCAGGCATGACTAGACACCGGAGCGCACGGAACGCTGTTACTTTCCCACTGACTTGGTCCCCATTTATCTACTTGCAATTTCTTGCTTGAAAAACTACTAGGTTGGCAGGAGAACTATATTTTTAGGACCCACATATTAACTTCTGTTCCTTTTGCTGTTCTATGCTGTCCCAGCTCCTGCCAACCTAGCAGTTCGAAAGTAAGAAATTACAAGTAGATAAATATGTACCACTTCAGTGGGCAAGTAAATAACATTTCGTGCACCCCAGTGTCTAGTCATGCCTGCCACATGTCCACGGAACTGTCTGCAGACGCAGGCAACGCTACTTCGTTGGCTGTAAACCAGGAGTTCTCAAAGTTTTTAAGCCAGCGGCTGGGTCACGCTCCCTCAGACAGCTTTGGGAGCCAGACAGCCATTTTGCCCTCCACCATATGGCACTTCCAGGTGTGGTGGAGGCGGTAAGGACCACATGAAATGGTGCCATGGGCCGCATCCGGCCTGCAGGCCGCAAGTTGAGAATCCCTGCTGTAAACAGAGGTGGCCACTGAACCCTAGAGTCGGATATGACTGGCTTTCAAGCAAGGGCGGCCTTCACCTAAATTTTGTGAGCTTTTTTGCAAGGACAATATGTTTGCAGGATAATAGAATCCTCTGCCTTTTTTAATACCTTGGGATTCCGCCTAAATGATTGCTGTGTCTTAATTAATTGCCCATTCTGTTTCAGATCCCTTGGCCAGTTGAAGAGGAAGCAATGGATTTCGCCGAGGAGATGCAGCAGGAGACTGAGATCAAGCCAGCCTGGAGAGAAATCAAGCTAGAAAGCTCTGAGGATCCCAGTTTGCCGGGTATGGTTTTTGTGACCTTGGAGTGTTTGATGCGAGACTGCAGTGGTTAAGACGCTGAACTTGACGACTGGAAGATTGGCAGGTCAGCAGTTTGAAACCTGAGTGTTGCACAACAGAATGAGCTCCCAGCTCCAGCCAACCTAGCAGTTCGAAAGCAAGAAATTGCAAGTACATAAATAGGTACCGTTTCGGTGGGAATGGTAAAGAGCGTTCTGTGCACTCTGGTGTTTAGTCATGCCTGCCACATGTCCAAAGAAACCTCTGCAGATGCAGACAGCACTGACACTTTGGCGGTAAACCAGGGGTTCCCAACCTTTTTATTCTGTGGGCCTGACTACACCCCCGGAAGTGGAAGTAAATGCACCCGCTTCCGCATTTATGTCAGTCATGGGCGCATTTACGGGTGACATAACAACATTTACGCATGTGCGGGTGCATTTTACAGCTGTTGTAAACATGCCTGCTTCCACCTTCGGGTGTGGTGGCGGTGGCAGGCCACATGAAATGGTGCTGCAGGTTGAGTTTGGCCCACGGGCTATAGCTTAAGGACCCATGCTGTAAACAGACAGGAATACTGAAGCATAAGAGTTGGAAACAACTGGCTTTCCACCAAAGCTAAATAATTTAAGGAGGCATTTGGGAATATTTCACCCCTCAATTAATAGTTCCCTCCCACTCCAAGTAACATTTTATTCTGCCACGTTTGTAATTGTTTGTAGGATAGCATAATTTGGGAGTAGTTTGGAATTATCTATCTTATTTGTCTGTCTGTCTGCCTATATGTCTATCTTTCTATCTATCTATCTATCTATCAATGTGCAAATCTATCTGTCTGTCTATCTATCTATCTATCTATCTATAGATGTGCAAATCTATCTATCTATCTGTCTGTCTGTCCCTCTTTGTTAAAAGCCATTCTGAGTAACCTGCCTGAATTTTTAAAAAAACTTTGCCAACCCATCTTCACCCCCTGTGTAGTGAGACTCATAAGAGTGTTTCCCAAAGATCTCAAGACTCAGGTAGTTATATAAGGATCCTTCTCATACTCCAAGCTAGATTGTAGACATGTGCCATTCAGATTCATTTAGAATTTGTTGTTCAGTCGCACAGTTGAGTCCGACCCTTTGCGACCCCATGGACCACCGCATGCCAGGCTCCTCTGTCATCTGCCATCCTCCATAGCCCGCCCAGATCTATGCCCACCATGTCAATGATGCTATGTATGTATGTATGTATGTATGTATGTATGTATGTATGTATGTATGTATGTATGTATGTATGTATGTATGTATGTGATTTATATTGCCGCCCAACTCAAAAGACTCTGTACGGCACACAAAGAATAAAAACCAACACCACAGTTAAAGACTCTAAAACCTATAAATCCCCATTAATAACGACTATCAAAACTTACCCCAACCTTTACCGATTAAAAGAGAGAGAGTGTACTTCCTAGATCATCCAGCAGGCAGGGGTCACCACATCACTGGTGCCGCACACCTGCTTTGCCAGCCAGGTTTTTAGGCCTTTCCTGAAGGGCAGCAACTCCGTCTGGAGACGCAGCTCAATTGGCAGGAGGTTCCATAGGGCTGGAGCAGACACTGAGAAGGCTCTTTTTCTGGTGCTAGAGAGATGCGCCTCTCTAGCAGATGGAACAATTAGAGATCCTCTCCGGTCTGCTCTGGTGGGACGGACAGATGTTCTTGGGGTGATGCGGTCTCTTAAGTATCCTGGCCCACTACCATGTAGGGCTTTAAAGGAAATAACCAGCACCTTGAATTGCACCAGGAGGCACACTGGCAACTAGCCATCTCATCCTCTGCCATCCCCTTCTTCTTTTGCCTTTGATCTTTCCCAGCATCAGGGCCTTCTCCAGTGAGTCCTCTCTTCCCATTTGGTGGCCAAAGGACTTGAGTTCAGCTTCAGTATTTGTCCTTCCCAGGTGCAGTCAGGGTTGATTTCTTTTAGGATAGACTGATTTGATCTCCTTACAGTCCAGCCCGTTGACAGCCAAAGAGCCAGTGGTATCATCATGTAACAGGCAGGGCTAGATACTGGTGCACGTGGAACACTGTTACCTTTCCTGACGATGCGGTACCTATTTATCTGCTTGCAATCTCTTGCTTTTGAATGGCTAGGTTGGCAGGAGCTGGGGCAGACGACGGGAGCTCACTTGAACAGCTGACCCTCTGACCTTCCGGTCAACAAACTCAGCGTCTTATCCACTAAGCCATCATGGCCCTTCCGCCAGACTTAAAACACCTACATTTTTGCCCACCTGAACAAAGGCCTCACATGGTTTGGCATAAGGCCTAGCGTAGGGGTTCCCAACCTAAGGCCCATAGGCTGGATCACGGCACCATTTCATGTGCTCCCCCCAAGGGCATTTGAGAAACAAAATGGCATCCCCTTTGAAGCTGTTGGGACAAAATGGCCACCCCCATCGTACAGATAGGGCAAAATGGCCATCCGGCCCTTGAAGCTGACTGAGAGAGCGTGACCCGGCTTGAAAAGGTTGGGAATCCCTGGCTTAGTGCCCTGATCAAGTAACCCTGAAATTCTCCCAACTAACAGCCAGGGCAGCTTTCTTTCTGAACAGGAAGCTAGGCCACGACAACTCAGAGCAAGATAAAATTTAGGTGTCTGTCTTTGTTGGGCTTTGAGACAGAACTCTCCGGATGGAAAATTCTGGGTTTTGTAGCCCTCTAAAGTCTTCTTCCCCTCAGAAATCAGGCCTGCTTCACCCATTCTTCTCAGACAATTCAACTCCAAATTCCGACTCCCAGGTTGGCTAGAAAGTCCGTCACCGGCTGTAGTAGGGCTTTTTCGGTGGCAGCTCCTTTGTAACGCATTTTGAGCTTATTGGACTTGAGCATCCTAACTCTCCAAAAGACAACTTTACTAGGAACTGAGTATATACTCAGACGTTATTTTACAGTTCTTAGGTCCTTGGTTAGGGCTTGTACTGTTAATTTTATTCCAGTCCTTGACTACTACTACTACTACTACTACTTATTCTTATTCTTATTCTTATTCTTATTCTTATTATTATTATTATTATTATTATTATTAGTAGTAGTAGTAGTAGTAGTAGTAGTAGTAGTAGTAAAGTGTGATTGCTTTGCTTTTGCTAGAAAGTCCCTCAATATTTTTTGAGACCATTGATTTATTGAGATTTTCTCTTCATCCCCAACAGTCGGCAGGGAAGCAAATGAGAACGAATGGCATCCCCTTCAGTGGGACAGCGATGAAAAAGTGGAAGTCCGCAGGATTACACTGGGTGATGCAGAACAAAATTTCGCCCAGCATTGGGTTGTAGGAGAGGCTACCGCCAATGACCACACACTGATGAGGGTACAGGCGAGCAACCAGAAGCTTCGGCCGGAGGAGTGCCGTCCCAGAGGGGTGGCGCCAGGTAGACCCTGCGAAATACCGCCGCTCCATCCTGGGGTGCTGAAGGACAAGCGGAAGAACGTCTGCACCGATTGCGGGAAGAGTTTCAAGTGGAACTCGCGGCTCTTGATCCACCGGCGGCTGCACACGGGTGAGAAGCCCTACAAGTGCATCTTCTGCGGGAAGAACTTCCGCCGGAGCGCCCACCTCTACCAGCACCACCGGATCCACACGGGGGAGAAGCCGTACAAGTGCGCCGACTGCGGGAAAAGCTTCAACGACAAGTCGACCTTCCTGAAGCACAGGCGGACCCACACGGGGGACAAGCCTTACAAATGTCCCAGCTGCGGGAAGAGCTTCATCCAAAGCTCCCACCTTTCTCGACACTTGAGGACCCACGCTGGAGAGCAGCTGTGAGGAAGCTTCCAAACTGTGACCTTTCCTGCCAAGGTGGTACCTATTTATCTACTTGCAATTTCTTGCTTTTAAACTGCTAGCTTGCCAGGAGCTTGAAAAGATAATGGGAGCTCACTCGGTTGGACAATTCTCTGGTCTCCAGGGTTCACCAGGCACAAGAGAACTCCATCGGGGAAAGCGATGCTATAAAGTTGGGTCACCCTGAGCTCTTAGTGTACACATGGAACTGAGGTTGCACCGGAAGATTTTGGAAGGAGAGAAAGGTCACCTGTAACCTTCACTACAGGTTCTTAAATGTAGTTGGCCTACAGATGGGATTTTGGGGATTTTCAGTAAAGGTAAAGCGCTCTCTTGCTCAAAAGCCAGTCGTATCTGACTCTAGGTGTTAGTGCTCATCTTTGCTTACAGCCAAAGAGCCAGTGCCCCCTGCATCAGCAGACTTTTCTGTGGTCACGTGGCAGGCATGACCAGATACTGGAGTGCACGGAATATTGTTGCCTTTCCTGCTGAAGTGGTGCCTATTGATCTACTTGCAATTTCTTGCTTTCGAACTGCTAGGTTTCCAGGAGCTGGAACAGATCATGGGAGCTCACTTGGTTGGGTATCACTTGGGTCTTCTAGTCGTCAGGCTCAGCATCTTTAACCACTAAGCCACGGGTGCCCAAACTTTTCGGGGTGCAAGCCAGTCACGTGGTTCCTCCCACTGGAAGCAGAAGTAAAATGCGCTCACGTATGTGCAAAACACTACCGTAAATGCGCCCGTGGCTGTTGTAAATGCGTTTATGACAGCCCAGGGTGCATTTATGGCAGTGTTTTGTGCATACACGGATGCATTTTACTTCAGCTCCTGGGAGTAGTGAGGGTGCCGCAGGCCAGATGATTTTGTGTCAGAGGCCAGATCCGGCAGGCAGGCCGTAGTTTGGGCACCGTTGCAGCCTCTTTTCTGGACTTCATATTCCAAAATCCTCATTCGGAGAATTTTACCTTCCTCACAGACACCTTCCAAACACTTAAATGCTATAGTCTGTGGAAAAGGCAAAAGCTGGAAGACTTTGATGCTGAGCTAGACCAAGTTCCACTCAAGCTTCCTGTTTCCTCCTCAGTACTTAGTTGGAAGTTTTCTTTATGAACAAAAAGCAAGTGCCTAGCTTAATCTTCAGTTTAGGCCTTTCTCTCAGGAGTCTCACATCTGGTTAGTTATAAGTTGTCTGCAAGGAAAGTAGAACTTCCTAGAAGAATCACATTGTTTGTATTCTAGAAAAATCTCATACAGCAGAATTTACTGGAGATCAATTGAGTTAGAACTATGTAAAATATTGAATACGACAATCCAACTACAACCGAAGATAGCTATACTAGGAGAGGTTGAGGATCTGACACTGGACCATAACAAAAAAGAACTATTGATAACTCTGCTTTCGATATCAATACAAATTATGGCCAAAGATTGCAAAGAAAAACTCGAGTTTAATAAATAGGTGGTATTCTGAAATTTGGCAATTAGCACTGAATGAAAAAATTAACAAGATGCATTCATATAAAAAGAAGACTAAAAAAAAAACAAAAGTGATTTTTGGGAGATAATGGAGCTCTTTTGTCTCATACTCCTACACCTTACCTAATATATTGGTTATGTTTTATTATATGTAATCATGTTGTTTAAATGTGTATATCTTTTATAAAATTTGAATAAAAACTATTAGGAAAAAGAAAAATCTCATCTGTAGTTTGGACCAGACGTTGGTGGGGGGTCATGGGAGTTGTAATCCAATACCTTTGTGGAGATTAGGAAAAGGACTGTGGAATCTCCCCCCTTTCTCATTTAATCTTTTGTTTCTTTTGATTGTTTTGGAGCATTCAGATCACACCGATCGCTTTCAGATCACACCGATCACTTTCCTGCCATTCAGGGACCATCTTTCATTGGGTAGCTTTAGTCACTGAGCATAAGGTGGTTTAGAGAGTAGTGGGATGGAAGGGGCTATTTTGCTGCTATATACTGTATATCTTCCTGCCCACCTCATAAACTACCTATAATAACACTACACAACAACGATTTTGCTACTGGGAATAACACATGTGATTTACATGATATTGAGTGTGATGATCTCAAACCTGAACTCAGAATTTGCCTATCACGTGCAGATTTTAAGGTGTGGTATAGCTGTTCAAATGGTTGGTAATTGGGTAATGTATTTTTACATGGGAACATTAAAAAGTTGCAGATACCACTATGCCTGCTGCCACCTCAGCTGAATCACGTCCCCTGGTGGCATGCATGTTCCAGCAGCGGCTGGGCAAGTCAGTGAGCTGACGTCAGAAATAGGTATATAACGCGAGATGGACCAACGGCTTGTCTCCAATGTGAAACCATATTATTGGATAATACAGCTAGGCCATAGTGAGTCTGTTTTGAGCTAAAGATGAATAGGTGCAGCTGTGTTCAATTTAATTTAATTCTCAGACTTGTATGCCGCCCAATCAGGAAACCCGACTCAGGGCGGCTCACACAATAGTAAGCAGTAAACACAATACTGTAATACAATATAATTATAGACAATATTTATACCATATTTATCCTACAAAAGCACACATAATATAAAACAATACAACAATGCAATAGTACAATGGCGTCTCCACTCCGGCCGCAGAAATGTCCGAGGGTGTCGGCGGTGAAGTCCTGCGTGCTGTGCCATAGTGGCCTTTGTGCCATGGCCCGGGGCGGGGCCCGGACGCCGATGGTGATGGAGGGTCCCGGCGCCACAAAGGCCTTTTCGCCCCGGCCTCAAGGAAGTCCAGGGATGGTGGTGTCCTGCCGCCATAGCGGCCTTCTGTGTTAATAAACTGGACAATTTTTGCTACATTTGTAGCAAATATACCCCACGTGATCAATGCAAGAACCTAACCGAGAGGGTGAGATTTGCTAATTTAAGATCCTGACGTCCTAGGCAGAATTGGACTTCAGATTTGGATTCGGCGCATAAGACACATGGATTAGACCAAGTAGCAGACAATGGGTTTTTCTTTTCTTTGTGATGCAGTGTAATACAGTAATTGTGTGCCATCAAGTCAGTTCAGACTTATGGTGACCATTTCCAGGGTTTTCTAGGTAGAAAATACACAAAAGAGGTTTACTCTTCCCTTCTTCTGGGGTGGGGGGGCACCCTGGGACTACACAATTTTCCCAAGGCTACACTGGGCTCTTCTCCAAGGAAGCTCAAGTGGGGAAATCGAATTCCCAACCTCTAAACACCTGGATCTAAATCCTGCATATCTGATCCAGCCCTTCAAGAACGCCAGGTGATCCCACCAGCCTCCCCAAGTCCAACATTTGACAAATAACCATCTGAGATGTGGAAGTACTTTTCCTATGGCTTAGTTACTGTCAGTCTTCTTTCATGTCCTGATCAGACCCTGGAGGATTACCAAAATGAAGCCACTCTCTTCGCTTTGTTGTTGCCCAAACGCACGTCCTCAACGGTGCATGTCTGGCAGCGATTGGCAGACCAGCAAATGGGGCGGACTCTGTGTCTCTCCACATTCACATTGCGTTGTTGTCCACCAGCAGTCCCAACTTGAGCATGTCGGTCTTGCATCTAGGGCACGGGTTCTCAATCTTTGGCCCGGGGGGGGGGGCGGATGCAGCCTGCGACACCATTTCATGTGGCCCCCTACTGCCTCCGCCATACCCGGAAGTGCCATGTGTGGCAGGCAGGGCAAAATGGTTAAGCTTTTGAGGAAGGAAAAATTAATATGGGAGGACCTTGAGATGAAGGAATTAAATCATATAGGTAAGGTGGCTTTTTTGGGCAGAGAAGGGATTAAATTAGATGTTAAAAACAAAATGATGAAGGTAATATTGGACATATGGAAAAAGGTTAAAAAAGACTTGGTCCCCGATATTTCTCCGATTGTAGAATTAGAGGATTTTTTTAAAAAATCCGATAAAAATAGATAGCAAAGTGAAGGAAATTCTGGATAAAAATAATATTATCCTGCTGAAGGACTAGTTAAACGTCTGTAAGGATAATCAGGAAAAAAAATGATATTTTCTCACAGCTGAAATTGAATTGGTTTCAAATAATATTACTAAATAAGTGGAATAGTAAGTACCTGGAAAGTGTAAGCATGGAAAGAGATAAGACAGATTTTGAGGTAATGTTAGAATTAGAAAAGGAGAAATGGATATTAAGGGATTGGTAAGTAAAATTTATAAAATTTTAAATAAAGAGACTAATTCACAAGAAACTTTGAGGAAAATGTGGGAGCAAGACCTTAATGTTATTATCACAGAATCGGCCTGGAAAAATAAGTGGGGGAAAAGGATTATGAGAATAATATCAGTTAGAGTAAAAGAACATAATTTTAAAATGCTTTGGAGATGGTATCTGACCCCAGTTCAATTACATCAGATACATAAAAACAAAAGCCCAATGTGTTGGAGGTGCCAAAATAATTTGGGAATATATGAACATATGTGGTGGAGCTGCAAGGTGGTAAATGAATTTTGGGCAAAAATAGATGAGATTTCTAGAATTTTGGGGGAAAATATAAAACTGGGGCCAGCCATAGCCTTGCTGACTAACACAGAACATATGAGTCTAGGAAAGGATAAAGAATTGCTTTCAATATGTTTGACAACAGCAAGACAATGTATAGCAAGAAAGTGGAAGAGTGATCAGACATTAAGGATAGAAGATTGGTACAGGGAAATGTGGGAGTTAGCTTTGAACGACAAACTAACATGGGAGCTGAACATAAAAAGGGTATAGTAAAAGAGAATACATTTTGGCAAATTTGGCATTTATTTGTGTTGTTCGCTGGTGAGGAGGGTGACCGAAGCAAACCTGTACAGGAACATTATAGTTTCTGGAAATAGCGATGAATAAAGGACACCGCATTCTCTAGGGCAATGTATAGTCACATATGGTGTAATGGTAATTTCTGCTTTGAATATTTTGAGATGGTCTAGAAAGGAGAGTTAATATAAAGATAAATAAGATAAGGTAGATTGAAAGTAGTTGGTTTATTCAAACTCATTATTCTGTTGATAATTATTATTGGGCTAAGAGGATATGAATTGTGGAATATAGTAATTCAAAGCTTTCTACCATTATCCTTATATTTTCAGTATATATGGCTATCCTATATTCATATTTTTCTATGCTCTTGTTTCATTTTTATATTGTATGTGCATTTTTCTTCTTCTTTTATAAGCATTTTGTATTTTGTATTACTTTTAAAATTCAATAAAACATTTTTTTAAAAAACACCAAAATGGTCATCCAGCCCCCGAAGCTCTGAAAAGTTTGAGAACCCCTGATCTAGGAACTCCAACCCTCAGCCTATTCAGGATCCTCCATGTGGCGTAGGGGAGACTGAGATCTTCAGCTATATCCTCCTTTAATGTTGTCACTTGTCCAGTGAGCTCCTTCCTCCATCTTCTAATTTGGTTTTGCTCTTGAGCACCCTCAAGAATGTTTCTTCTTGCCATAAAGCTCTTCCTGGATTTGAGCGGCAGACTTGAGGCTCATATCTGTTCAGAGAGTGTCAAGGGTCCTTCTCTTGCTTAGTTCTCTCAACATCTGCTGCTACTTCTCTCTGGTTCTTAAGTGGAGCAATACCAATAAGGGGGTATATCTTCTCAACTGGTGTAGGTTTAAAACAGTGATGGCGAACCATGGCACTCCAGATGTTCTTGAACTTCAGTTCCCAGAATCCCCTGATCAGCAGGAGAGCTGACTTGGTCTTCTGGTAATTAAAGTCCAAGAACACCTGGAGTGCCAGGGTGTGCCATCACTGGTTTAAGGCATCCTGTAACTATCCACATGGCTTCATTAACAGCAGTGTCAACTTCTTTTGCAGTCAATCCTTGGAGCTAAAAGACGCTGGTATTTGGGATCTCATCTTATGCTTTTGGTCTCGTCCAGGGCTGGGATACAACCCCCAAGACTCTGGAATTGGAGAATTTCCCCCACTTTTCTTTGAGTAAGAATTAGGAGAGAGCCCAGACCAGAGGTTGGCCTCTTAATATTGTTTTCCTCCTTTAGTGTCTTGCACGGAAGACAAAGAAGGAGTCGCAGTGAGGACTAACACAGGTTTATTGGGTGATGATCAGGATGAACATGTGGTAATGGCGGAGGTACAGCTCATTATATACTGTGGGACATACATTTGAATCTCGTTGCACGGTAGCTTATTGGCTGCTACCGGCGTGACGTCATTCTGAGTCACGCCCATCTTCTCCAGGTGATCCTCGCGCGGGAAGGATTCCCGTGGCTGCCGGTGATTTGGGGAATGTGAACCATGTGAGCTGAACGCTCGCAGCTGCCCTCTATAGGCAGCATACTCGCCTTCCTTAACAGCAGAGCTACATTGTAATTATGGTCAGGTTACATTCATGCATTTCTTAAAGCAACATTGTACATACATAACACCCCTCCCCCCTAGGATGGGACGAAGTCCCTCAACCATTGTGGCTTGCCGCACGTGCGTCTGGTGCGCGCGGCCGCTTGACTTAACACAGGGGAGCCGGAGGCTCCTGGTTCCGCAGAGTCCTGTCCTGCAACGGAAAGTGGGGACCCATTAGTGGTTCGGTGGGGACCCTGCGACAACCTTGCATTGGGGGACGGGAATGGAATGAACAGTTGGGACGTGAACCCCTGCCTACCGCTTGGGGAGCTTGGGGTTCCCCCCAGTACGAACCTCGGGACTGACGAGGAGGCCCTCGTGGTCCCGCCGCCCCCCGTTACCTGTCCGGGAGTTCTAGAGACTGTGGTGGGCGGACTCCCCCCCGTTGCCTGTCTTGGGGGTGTTGGTCTCCGGGGAGCTGGAGCTATGGTATATTCTAAAACAAAGGGACTGGGGGGACTGGAGGTACCAGGGGCTGAACTGAAACCCCTCTTTTCGCTAGGACGGGTGGGGGACCACTCTGCTACACCCCCCTGGTACTGCAACTCATAATCATAATCAAACTGATCCCTCTCTTTCAAAGTATCCTCCTCTGTGGTTGGGAACCCAGGATATGCATTTGTATCCGCGGGTTCCGCCGTGTCTCCCCCTTGGGTAATGTGGGTGGGGGAGGATCCTAACGCTGATTCCCCTTCACTGGTGACTCGCCTCCTGAGTTGGTCGGCGTGCCTTCTCCAGAGTAGACCCGAGCTAGTCTCGACCCTGTAGGATACTGGCCCCGTCTGCTCAATGATTGTCCCTGGTACCCACGCTGGCCCTGAGGCCGCGTAGTTCCTGCAGTGAACCGGGTCCCCTATCGAAAAACCTTTGGAGCTCTCTCCCCCTAAGTTAATATTTCTTCCTTCATCCTCCACCCTGGATGGATCCATCCGGTCAAAAAGTGTTACCGGACGCCTCCTCATGAGGAGTTCGGCTGGGGAAAATCCTGAGGCTAGGGGGGTTGTCCTGTAACAGATGAGGAACTGACACAGATGAAGGTTCAACTCACCGGGACCCATGCGCCGCAGTGCGTCTTTCGTAGTGCGCACTTGGCGCTCTACCTGACCGTTTGTGGCGGGGTGAAACGGGGCAGCGGTAATGTGCCTGATGGCGTTCCGCTCAATAAACGTCTTGAACTCTGCAGACGTGAAGGTACTAGCGTTATCGCTAACAAGAACGTCTGGCAGGCCGAAACAGGCAAAAAGCTTGTGCAACTGTTTAATGGTTGCCGCAGAGGAGGTGCTGTTCATGGGGATTACCTCCAACCACTTGGAGTAGGAGTCGACTACCAGTAGAAACATGGCCCCGCGGAAAGGGCCAGCGAAGTCAACATGAATCCGGGACCATGGCCCGCGGGCCGTGTCCCATTCCCTATGGGGTAACCGGGACTCCTCGGGCCGAGAGCTCTGGCAGCTCTCACACGTGCCCACTAAATGTTCTATATCTGCGTCTATCTGGGGCCACCAAAAGAAACTCCTGGCCAGAGCCTTGGAGCGCACGATCCCCGGGTGACTGGTATGCAGTAGCTTCAGTACCTTGGCCCTCAGCTTCTCTGGGATAACTACCCGCTGGCCCCAGAGTAAGCAGCCCCTTTCCAGAGAAAGCTCTACTCTACGCCTGACGAATGGCTTGAACTGTTCCTCGGGGGGAGTAGTGGGCCACCCTTTCCTCACCCAGGAACTAACTTGGGCCAGCATCTTGTCGGCCGCCGTGGCCTTGGCGAGGTCGGCCGGGAGAATGGGGGGTGAGTCGAGAGACTCGATCAGCAGGACTTGGTGGTCCTGCTCTACCTCGCATGTGGGGTCCCCTACACTTGGGAGGGGAGATCGGGACAGTGCGTCCGCATGGGAGATCTCCTTCCCTGGGCGATAGACCAGCTCGTACTGGTAGGCGTTGAGGAAGATGGCCCAACGCAGCATCCTGGGGGAGAGAATTTGCGGTGTGGGTTTGCCGGTAGTGAAGATCCCCAGAAGTGGCTTGTGATCCGTCACTACCGTAAACTCGCGGCCGTATAAAAAGTCATGCAACTTTTCCGTTCCCGCGATGATGGCCAGGGCCTCCCTATCAGTTTGCGCGTAATTGCGCTCGGCCTTCGAGAGGGACCTTGAGTAGTACGCTACCGGGGCTTCCCGCCCGCTCTACAACACGTGGCATAGAACCGCCCCCACCCCCACTGGGGACGCATCACAGACTAGGACTACTGGTCTCCTAGGGTCAAAGTGGGACAGGACAGCACTCGAGGATAGGAGTGCCTTCAGCTCCCTAAAAGCTTTCTCTTGCCTATCTCCCCACCGCCAAACCGCCTCTTTCTTCAATAGTGCGTGCAGTGGCTCCGCAACGGATGCCTTCCTCGGCAGGAAGGAATGGTAAAAATTTAAGAGCCCTAGAAATGACTGCAGCTCCGGTTTCGCGGTGGGGCGAGGGGCGTTTTGCACAGCCGCAACCTTGGACTCGGAGGGCTTGATGCCTTCCGGGGTTATCTTGAACCCAAGGAACTCGACCTCCCTCGCAAAGAAAACACATTTGTCCCGTCTCAGTCGGAGGCCCGCTTTCTCGAATATTGAAAGGACCCTGTCTAGCCTTTGCGCTAGTTCTGATTCGCCCCCCGCTGTTATTAACACATCGTCGAAATATGGGAGGACGCCTGGAAGCCCCTTTAAAAGGCGTTCTACGAGAGATTGGAAAATTCCGGGGGCCGAATTCACGCCGAACTGCAGGCGCGTTACCTTAAATGCCCCCTTGTGCGTTACGATCGTTTGCGCAGCGGCAGCAGCCGGGGTTACAGAGAGCTGCTGATATGCCTACGCCAGATCTAGCTTGGCAAAACACCTCCCCCCATGAAGCGTGGCCAGTAAATGGCTGACCACGGGCACCGGATATGCATTTGGCCGAATGGCCTTATTGATCGTACATTTATAGTCCGCACAAATCCTAACCTCCCCGTTTGATTTAAGGGCCGTAACAATCGGCGTTTCCCACTCCGCCGAATCAACTGGAACCAAAATCCTCTGCCCCACCAATTTGTCCAGTTCCGCCTCGATCTTGTCTTTGAGGGCGAAAGGCACTCTTCTTGGCTTGAGGCGTATGGGTCGGATTTCTGGATCCAGGTCAAAAGAAACTGGGGGCCCCTTGTAAGTCCCGAGCCCCTTCTTGAAAACGTCCGGGTGTGCGTTGCACACGTCCCGCATTGGGTCAGTCTCTATGGCGTTAATGCCGGACAGTTTGATTCCTAGGGGAGCGAACCACTGCGTTCCCAAAAGGCAGCATCTCCCCCCCCTTGAGGACCACTAGGGGCAGTTTCTCGGAGTAATTCTTGAACTTCACCTTGAAGTTCCCCACCCCCAACACTGGGATCCCATTTCCCTGCACGTCCCGTAGGTGTGACTTCATGGCCCGCAGCTTGGGCCGCGCATCTGGGGGAATGCGCATAAACTCTTTTTGGGACAGGATGGAGTAGGACGACCCCGAGTCTATCTCCATCCTCACTGGGAGCCCCTGTAACTGTACCTCTACGAAGAAACGCCGGTGCTCCAGGCCCACGCGGTTCACGCCTGCCTCGCTGTGGTCATCTGAGACCTTCCTGGTGCCGGTCGCCTTCCGTTGGTGCGTCTGGGAATGGCTCGAATTGCCCTTGCCCTCGACTCGCCCGCGCCTGCACACTCGGGTGATGTGCCCCTTTCGGCCGCAGTTGTGACACTCGGCCTTTCGGAACGGGCACCTCGTGCGGTCGTGGGACGCCCCACAACCGTCACAGCGACGGTCTTGCCGTTCGCGGGTCTGCCGCTTCTCTCCTTGCTTCTTTACCTGCTGGACATCGTCGTCCTCGCTGGAGCAAGGGTCTGCCGTCGTCGACGACTCCTCGAACGCCGTTGGTGTGCCGGCGGCCGGCTTGGGGGCCCGCCAGGCCGCTTTTGCTGGTATCCGCCGGGCCGCCTGCACTGGTGACTTGGCCCGTTCGGACGTGGCCCCTCGGGACTTGAACACTCTGACCCCGCTCCTGGCCGCTTCGGCCGCTTGGGCCTCCCGCAGTACCTCGTTGAACGTGAGGCGGTAGTCGCGGGTCATGAGCTTCCGCTGAAGCTCCTCGTCCTTCAGACCACACAGCATGCGGTCTCGGAGAGCCTGGTCCAGGTCGTCCCACTGGCAGTGCACCGCTGCAAGCCTGAGGGCCGCCGTGTAGGAACGCGACCCGGGCCGGGAAGATCGACACGGGAGGCTGGAAATGCTCGCCCAACAGCTCCAGAATGCGGTCGATGGGCACCTCGTCCACCTTCCGGGGGACCACCAGGTTCATCAGTATACGCAGCGTGGCCGGCCCCACCTGGGCCAGGAAGTAGGAGCGCATTTTCGCGTCGTTGGCGACGCCTGCGGCTTCCATCGCGTGCCGAAACTGGCACTCGTAGAGCTCCCATTGTTCGGGCTCGCTGACATCGAACTGGTAAGGCTTGACCTTGGGATTCGCCATCATCCCACCTTCGTAGCCAATTTAGTGACTTGCACGGAAGACAAAGAAGGAGTCGCAGTGAGGACTAACACAGGTTTATTGGGTGATGATCAGGATGAACATGTGGTAATGGCGGAGGTACAGCTCATTATATACTGTGGGACATACATTTGAATCTCGTTGCACGGTAGCTTATTGGCTGCTACCGGCGTGATGTCATTCTGAGTCACGCCCATCTTCTCCAGGTGATTCCCGCGGCTGCCGGTGATTTGGGGAATGTGAACCATGTGAGCTGAACGCTCGCAACTGCCCTCTATAGGCAGCATACTCGCGTTCCTTAACAGCAGAGCTACATTGTAATTATGGTCAGGTTACATTCATGCATTTCTTAAAGCAACATTGTACATACATAACACCTCCCCACCCCCCCTTTAGCAAAATAGTCTTGCTAGAGCAGGGGGTTGGCAAACTTGGCTCTCCAGATGTTCTTGGACTTCAATTCCCAGAAGCCCTGATCAGCAGGAGTAGGCTTATTAGAGTACTGTTTTGGTAGTTCATAAGTTAATTAGCATTTTACCCCAACATGCTGGGTACTCATTTTAGGTAAAGGTTGCCCTTGCTCGAAAGCCAGTCATATCCGACTCTAGGGTTCCAGTGCTCATCTCTGTTTATAGCCAAAGAGCCAGCGCTGTCTGCATTTGCAGACATTTCCGTGGGCAAGTGGCAGGCATGCCTTAACACCGGAGTGCACCAAACGCTGTTTAACTTCCCACCAAAATCCCTATTTATCTACTTGCAATTTCTTGCTTTCGAACTGCTAGGTTGGCAGGAGCTGGGACAGACGGTGGAAGCTCACTCTGTCATGCAGCACTCGGGTGTTGAACTCTGACCTTCCAGTCCTCAAGTTCAGCATCTTAACGACTTGAGCCACTGCAGTGCTGATTTGACTGATGGGTAAAATGGAAGGGTGGAGGGAAGGCGGTGTCAAACCTGTGCACCATCAGGATCAAATTCACAACGTTTTGGCTGCAGTACAGCAGCTTCACCCCTGCGTCACCAGGACTCTTAATCCTACAGGGTGGAAGAGTGCTTGGAGAATCTCGGCCCCATGAAGTTTACAATGGGTGGTAACTTTATATCCTGGCCTTTGTATATTGTTATAGCACAGTGATGGCGAACCTTTTAGAGACCAAGTGCCCAAACTGCAACACAAAACTCACTTATTTATCACAAAGTGCCAACACAGCAACAGGGGAGGGAGGAATCGCTCCCATTGGGCTACTGGGCAGAGGGGTGGGGTGAACGCTGTGCTGGGGGGGATGGAGGAAGCGCTCCCATTGGGCAGAGGGGCAGGGTAAACTCTGTGCTAGGGTGACTGCACAGGTGCCCACAGAGAAGGCTCCGAGTGCCACCTCTGGCACGCGTGCCATAGGTTCGCCACCACTGTTATAGTATAACCAGTTCTTACAATGTAACTGTATGGGGCGTAGTCGGACAAAGGAAAAGGCAGGCTAGTAAATAAATCTATACCTATAAATCTGTGCGTTAACCGTTGTAATTTGACAAAGGATCCTTAGCCAGGCCCTACTAGCCCGTACTGAGCATTTGTGCACTTGCCCGAACTGGGTACAGAGGTTACTGGGGGTTGGAGAAATGTGCAAGTGGGGCAGGAGACCCATGAACGCAAACAAAAGGAAAAGACTTGAGCTTCGCCGCGCCACAGCCAATCAGGCTGTGAGGCGCGAGCAAAAAGTACGTCGGGAGACGCGCTACACCCAATCACAATCGAGCCGCAGAGAAAAAAACCGTGCAGAAACGGAAAAGAGAAACCTAAAACTACAAGCCCCAGAGTCCTGTGCAGCTATACCAAGCTGAGCTAACATATCTCAACGGCGCGAAAAACCGTCATAAACTTACAATTTTTATTCACCGCAGCACTATAAACCTTTAAATGTACGAAAACACGATACATAACAGTACATTTCTTCTCACTAAATCATGTAATACATATAGTACGCATACGTAACGTAATTAAAAATTTGAAATTATTAAAGACACAACCACAAGACTAATGGTGACATAACAAATTACACTACAAATCCCAGCATCCTATGCGATTAGAGACATGCAGCCAATCGCGTTAAACGGTGCGAACGCGTCACACGTTTGAAGAAGCGCAGAAAAAAATCCATAAAAGGCTTCGTATCAGAAACCCAACACAGTTTGGAGGAGCAATAACCGTCACGGTTATGTGAGATTTCGCCCCAAAACATTTACAGACAATAATGTGCAATTTAGCACATTATTGAAATTTCTAGACATAACACATTTAAGGGAAGAAATTAGCAATAGCATTGTGCTAAATAATGCCTTATAAAATTAGGGAGTGTTTAGAGAAGAAGAAACCATCACTGCTCTGTTAAATTGCACCACAAAAAAAATTACCAAGCATGCTCAATTTAATATTTGAGCACATAAACTGAATTATATCTTACATTTATTGAAAAGATCCTAAAACAAAATACATTTAAGACAAAAAAACAGCTGTGGAAATTACAGAGCAGACTCCATTAATGATTACGGAGCGTTTTGAGGAGAATTAACCGTCACTGCTCTGTTAAATTGCGCCACAAAAAAATTTACGAAGCATTTTCAATTTACGATTTCAGCACATAAACTGAATTATATCTTATATTTATTGAAAAGATCCTAAAACAAAATACAGTTAAGACAAAAAAACGGCTGTGGAAATTACGAAACAGACTCCATTAATGATTACGGAGCGTTTTGAGGAGAATTAACCGTCACTGCTCTGTTAAATTGCGCCCAAAACAAATTACCAAACGCAAAAATAATACTTATAATATCAATTTAACAAATATTTTCACTGAGAAAAATTCCCTGAGAAAGAGATTAAAACAAATTTGAATGTGACAAGAAGCAACTCCTGACTGAACAAGTTTTGAAAATAAAGTTCATAACATAAACGAAAATAAAGTAATTCACTATCACAATGCCTAAAAAAAACCATGTAAATATAGGGCAAAGAACATGCCAAACATTGAAAAGAAAACTACACAAAACACAACAAACAACACAAGAAAGGGAAGAACAAATTCATGAACATAAAAGAAAATATGCAGGGAAAAAAGAACAGAGATGTTCACAGGAACATGACACCTTGTTAAGAGAACAAAGAGAAATTGATAGTCAAGGGCAAATGAAAGCACAAAGAGACATGATATGAGATTACAACAGAATAAAAAGACAAGAGCAATACGAAAAGAGAGAAGTAAAGCTAAGAAATTGACATTACAAATGGCTGCCTTCTCATATGACCCAGAAACTACTTATTCAGAACATGCCAAATTACAGATTGGTAATCTAGACACAATTTGCCAATTCTGCCAAGCCAGAAAATTTAAAACAAAAACCAAATCACTATGTTGTAAAGATGGTAAAATTAGAATTCAGCAGCAATTGCCACCACAACAACTGATAGAATATACCAGTGGAGTAACACCAGATTCTAAACATTTCTTAATGAATATTCGAAAATACAACTCCTGTTTTCAAATGACATCATTTGGTGCCACAGCCATTATACAACACAAAGGATTCAATCCAACATTCACCATTCAAGGACAGATTTACCACAATATTGGTTCACTACTACCACTACCAGAAGAAGAACCAAAGTTCCTGCAAATTTATTTCATGGGAGGAAAAAGAAACAGCACGATGTACATACATTGAAGGAACAAAACAACATATTATGTTAAAAATACAAAGAATGTTACAGGAACACAATAATCTCATCCTCACTTTCAAAAATGCCATGCAAAACATACCAAACAATGAATACCAAATTGTCATAGCTGCAGACAAAACTCCAACAGGAGAGCATATATGGAGATATAATGCTCCAGAAACAAATGAAGTCGCAGCACTCATTTCAGGGGACACTTTCCACCCTAGAGATATTGTACTAAAATGACATGACAAAAAACTACAATGCATCTCAGAAACACATCGCTCCTATGATGCTCTTCAGTATCCCATACTTTTCCCATATGGTGAAGATGGTTATCATTTTAATTTGAAACACATTGATCCCAAAACAGGCAAAGAAACTGAGAAAAAAAATTCAGCCATGGACTACTACTCCTACATTCTAATGGTTAGAAATGAAGAACAAAACCACATAATCCATTGCAGAAAACTTTTAAACCAGTTCGTTGTGGATATATATGCTGAAATGTAAAGTAGTCTTTCACTCTCTATTTCAGCATACATATCCACAACGAACTGGTTTAGAACAAATCAAAAATCCCTCAGAGCAGAACAATATATACATTTAAAAGATGCTGTGGCACAAGATGGAAATCTGGCAAACATTGGAAAACTGCTCATCCTACCAGCAACATATACAGGGAGCCCAAGGCATATGCATGAATATACTCAGGATGCTATGACCTATGTTAGGAAACATGGAAGACCAGATTTATTTATAACATTCACATGTAACCCAGCATGGCCTGAGATAATAAATCACCTCAGAAATGACGAAACATCTGATGACCAACATGACTTAATTGCCAGAGTATTTAGACTAAAACAAATACAATTAATTAATCTTATCACAAAAAAATCAAATATTTGGTGAATGTAATTGCTGGATGTTTACAATTGAATGGCAGAAACGTGGGCTGCCACATGCTCACAACTTAATCTGTCTAAAAAACAAAATACATCCCACTGAAATTGATAAAATAATATCTGCTGAAATACCCAATGAAAATGAAGACAAGGAACTACATGACATTGTAAAGAAAAACATGGTTCATGGTTCCTGTGGCCTTCTTAACCCACAAGCACCATGCATGAAAGATAAATGCTGCACCAAAAGATACCCCAGAGCATTGGTAAAAGAAACACAAACTTCAGAAGATGGGTACCCACAATACAGAAGACGTTCTATGGAGGATGGAGGACACACAATGAAATTAAAAATGAAAACACAAGGAGAAATAGTAATTGACAACACATGGATAGTGCCATACTGCCCACTACTTTCAAAAATATTTAACGCACACATTAATGTTGAATATTGTAACAGTGTTAAATCAATAAAGTATGTGTGCAAGTATATAAACAAAGGCAGCGACATGGCCAATTATGGTATTAGAAACATGAACAAAAACGATGAGATCTTACAGTACCAATGTGGCAGGTACATTAGTACAAATGAGGGTTTCTGGCGCATTCTAGGGTTTAACATACATGATAGACATCCAGCAGTCCTTCATCTAAGTGTACACCTAGAAAATGGTCAAAGAGTATATTTTACTCCTGAATCAGCCACAAGTGTCGCAGAGAATCCTCAGGAAACAACTTTAACTGCCTTTTTAAAATTGTGCCAGAAAGATCCATTTGCAAAAACTATTCTATATAATGAAGTGGCAACATATTACACATGGAATAAAAGTAATAAACAGTTCTGCAGAAGAAAAAACTGGCACTTATCTACCTGAACATGACATTTATCAAAGTGATGCCATAGGAAGACTGTATACTGTACATCCAAATAATAGTGAATGCTTCTATTTAAGAATGCTGCTCCATACAATACCTGGACCAACATCTTTTCAAGAACTCAAAACTGTGGATGGAAAAGTCACGGAAACATACAGAGAAGTTTGTCAACACATGGGATTATTAGAAGATGATCAACATTGAGGAAAAACTTTGGAAGCAGCAGCAATGTTTTCTATGCCACACCAAATGAGACCCTTAATAGCAATAATAATCACTTCATGTAGCCCATCAAACCTACTACATTTGTGGGAAGTGTTTTAAAAACCACTAAGTGAGGATAAGCTAATCAAAGCCAGAAAAGAAAATCCCACCTTAAACATTGAGTATGGAGCAGACATATACAACATGGCCTTAATAGAAATTGAAGACCAATGCATACGCATGGCAAATAAAACATTTGAAGCAGTTGGCTTACCAGCACTAACACGCAATGAAGGAGATGCATTAAATGCAGACTATATAAGGGAGACAAACTATGACATTGAAAGATTAAAAGAATTCATAAATGAAAACAAACCACTGCTTAATGATGAACAGAAATCTGCCTATGACCAAATAATGGATACAAACACAATGTACCGTTTGTGTATGCCCAAAAATGATGAAGATAATGATAAACGAATCTTCTTATAAGGTCTTTGTATTCTTAATGTTATTTTTATTTTTTATTTTGCAAACTCTTGTATATTAACTTGTAATGTCATCAAACAGAAACCAAACTCAGATACTTCTCTGCACAAAAAGTCTTCAAGTTCCTTTTGTAATCTTGACAATAATAACCAAATTCAAATATGTTCTCTTCAACTTCTTCACTATGTCCTTTGTAACAATATGAAACAATGATTCATTCCTCTATTACACTTTTTATCTCTCGTCCAAAACAGCTCATAAACTCGTATTCAGTTGGGAAGTCAAACTCCCATATAAATTGGCCCCAAATTCCCGACGTCTATCCGGTTAATTAGACATTTCATTCAATAAATTTCATCAGGGGAGTTTTTGCAATATCTGAAAGGTTACAAAACACATGTCTGTTACAATATTATATGTTCAAACCAGCTGCAAGCCCCCATGCTCATTATCCAGTCCAAGCTTACCACTCTTGTGTTTCGCGTCCTCTCTGTCTCTTCTGTAATTTCTCTATGGTTGCTAAGGACGTTGCATACCATTAGAATCCTATCTCTTAAATACAACTTGCTGCCTGCTCCTGACTGAGTCTGCAAGCTCACATTGCCACCTGTGTTCTGACTGTTTTATTTACAAGGAGCACCATGGTTCTGATTCCTGTGTACTTACAAAAAGCAGGTTAAATCAGTTTCATAGTTTAAACCCTTAGAATGCATGGTTCCTAGTCTATGAATATGAATATAGTATGTCTCCTTTCCTATCTCTTAAATACAACTTGCTGCCTGCTCCTGACTGAATCTGCAAGCTCACATTGCCACCTGTGTACTGACTGTTTTACCTATAAGGAGCACCATGGTTCTGATTCCTAGTTTCATAGTTTAAACCCTTAGGATGCATGGTTCCTAGTCTATAAATATGAATAGTATGCCTCCTTTCCTATCTCTTAAATACAACTTGCTGCCTGCTCCTGACTGAATCTGCAAGCTCACATTGCCACCTGTGTACTGACTGTTTTACCTATAAGGAGCACCATGGTTCTGATTCCTAGTTTCATAGTTTAAACCCTTAGGATGCATGGTTCCTAGTCTATAAATATGAATAGTATGCCTCCTTTCCTATCTCTTAAATACAACTTGCTGCCTGCTCCTGACTGAATCTGCAAGCTCACATTGCCACCTGTGTACTGACTGTTTTACTGACAAGGAGCACCATGGTTCTGATTCCTAGTTTCATAGTTTAAACCCTTAGAATGCATGGTTCCTAGTCTATAAATATGAATAGTTTGCCTACTTGCCTATCTCTTAAATACAACTTGCTGCCTGCTTCTGACTGAATCTGCAAGCTCACATTGCCACCTGTGTACTGACTGTTTTACTTACAAGGAGCACCATGGTTCTGATTCCTGTGTACTTACAAAAAGCAGGTTAAATCAGTTTCATAGTTTAAACCCTTAGGATGCATGGTTCCTAGTCTATGAATATAGTATGCCTCCTTTTGTAATAGCAATTGTTCAATGTTGATACCTCTACCTGTCGTGACCGTGAGTTTTTCTAACACTACAAATTTAAAATCTGTGTCAAGATGGTTTTTTTCCATGTAATGATTTACCAATGGTGCATTTTCCACCTGTCCCCTTATCCTGGATCGATGTTCCGCTAGCCTGATTTTTAATTTGCGTGAGCATTTTCCCACATACTTGAGACCACAAGGGCAAATCCATAGATATACACTAAATTGGCTATTGCAATTACTAAAAAAATTGAGTGTTTTTTTAAAGTTTAATTCTGGAAAATTGATGTGCTAAGTCTCCCAAGCGAACCTGCAAACAACGCATTGGCCGCACCTGTGATGGCCCTTGACCAGACTGCTCCGTGATTCTTGTCGCGGTGCAGCATCTGCTCTAGTAATCAAGTTGCCAACTGTTCTAGTCCTCCTTAAACTTATCATGGGTTTTTCTAGACACCCCAGAATGTCAGATAATATATGCCAATGTTTGCATACAATATTTTGTATATCTCTGGCTCTGGGAGAATAGTCTATGGACCAAAAAATCCCGTTTGGGTTGTCTCTCCTGTCTTTCCAATAGTGCGCTCCTTGCCACACCTCTAACCTTATTTAATGATTTTTCCAATACCTGCTCAGGATACCCTCTGTCCAGAAGATTCTCCTTAATCCCCCTGGCTGCGGTTTCAAAATCTTCTTGATGTGAAGAATTACGTTTGGCTCTAGCAAATATTCCGTATGGAATGCTATTGCGTAAATGGGGTGGATGGTATGACTCATATGGAAGATAGGCATTCCTATCTGTGCTCTTCTTAAATAGCCTAACCTGCAGTTTATTGTCCCTTCCTACGAAAACCAAGAGGTCCAGAAATGATATTTCAGTCTTGCTCATGCAATGGGTAAATTTTAGGTTCACATTCTGTATATTCAACCAGGAAACAAAGTCTGGAATTAGATTAAAATCATCTAACACAAAAAACAGATCATCTATAAATCTTTTAAACAATAAAATGTGGTGAAAAAATGGATTAAGTTGTGCATTTAAAACAATATTTCTCTCAAAGGAAATCATATAGAGATTGGCCAAACTTGGTGCCATTGGGGACCCCATTGCCACTCCTTTTACTTGCAAAAAGATGTCTTGGTTGAACCTGAAATAGTTCTTTTCCAAGCAGATTTCTAAAAGATCGATTAGAAAATGAGTGGGCGATTGTTGATCTACTCTGGTATTTAATACATCCTGGACCACTAATCTCGCATCTTCAAATGGGACATTTGTGTACAAAGCTGCAACATCCATGGTTACCAAACCACCCGTTGCTGGAAGCTGGAAGCCCTCGATCTTATTTATAAAATCGGTAGAATCCCTGATAAAGGAAGTAGTATCACAGGTGTAATGCTGAATGTGATGATCTATAAATTGGCTTAAAGGCTCCAAAATGGACCCCACCCCGGAGATAATGGGGCGTCCAGGTATCCTAATCTGGGCATCAATGATTTTATGTACTTTTGGCAAGATATAACAAATTGGAACCCGTGGGTGTTCTTTCAACAAAAATTTGTATGTTCTTTCAGTAATATAATTAAGGGAAAGACCCTCTGTGACCACCACCTTAATAATGTTTTCAATTTCCTTGGTTGGATCCTTAATTAATTTTTTATAAAAGGTTGGGTCAGCTAATTGTTTATAAACTTCCTTTAAATAGTCCATCTTGTCCAAAACCACGACTCCACCCCCTTTATCCGCCGGTTTAATCACTATGGATTCATCCCGTCCCAAATCCTGCAAGGTGTTAACCTCCTGTGTTGTTAAATTCTGTCTTACCTTAAGTTTACTTTGTTCTAGTTTTTCAATGTCATTTAAAACAATCCTTTTAAACACCTCTATAGACGGGTGATTGATGTTGGGATAGAATTTTGACTTGGGAGCAAATTGGTTCCTAAAATTATTCTCAAAATCCCCAAAATAAAGTCTTAATTTTAATAACCTGATCAACCGAAATACATCCACCCGTGTACTAAAAGATTGATAATAGGGGGTTGGAACGAAATTGAAACCAAGTCCCAGTAATGCCAGTTCATGTTCAGTCAAGTGCCTAGAGGATAAGTAGAATACTAGGGCTTTGCTTTCCTCTGTTGTCTTCTTCTTCCTAAAAAAGATTGGGTATATTGTGGTCGTTATCGGAATTCTGTATTCCTGAAATTGTAACCTCTGGTTGATCCCTCATCACCTGATGAGCTGATGTCATTGTTTGTAGTGTCCGAATAAGTAACCTTGTCGTTCCATGACACCCGCTTCATGGGTCTTGGATTGGGTTCCATTCTCCATTTGTATATTTTGTCATTGGAATAATCGTTCTGGTCTCTATCAAATTTTTTCATTTTAAAAGCTACTATGGATTCATGAAAGTCCTTGATCTTGTGATCTAAGTTCTTCATCGATTCTTCAAAACTGGCTCGACTATGCGCCCCTTGTAATGTTGTTTTAAGTTCCTCTATTTGTTTGTCCACTTCTAAAACCTCCTGATTGCTCCTTTCTATAATCAATATCATTAAGTCGAATGCGCATTTGTCCAAAATGGCCACCCACTTGCAAATTAAAAACCATGGTGCTCCTTGTAAGTAAAACAGTCAGTACACAGGTGGCAATGTGAGCTTGCAGATTCAGTCAGGAGCAGGCAGCAAGTTGCAGGGTCTGTCCTTGCGAATTATTTATGGTAATTGCGAGTGCTAGTCGTACAGGGAATTGTAGTCTTTTGAATGGTATGATTAGCAACAGTCATGATGGGCCTACGGAATCAGCCAACACACTCACTAGGTCATTTCTTACCAGAAGGCACACCCACCCTGCTCATCCCGGCTCTCATCATTATTGAAACAATCAGTCTATTTATCCGCCCCTTAGCACTCGGAGTATGACTTACTGCAAACTTAACAGCAGGCCATCTACTTATACAGTTAATTTCAATAGCAGCCATAAAAACTAACCTAATACTATTCCCCATCATATTTAGCGCCCTACTTATATTAACCATCCTCGAAATAGTCGTAGCCTTAATCCAAGCCTATGTGTTTACCCTTCTTTTAGGCCTATATTTACAAGAAAACACCAATGAATAACCAAATACACCCATACCACATAGTAAACGAAAGCCTGTGACCGATCCTGGGGTCCATAGCCCTATTTACAATAGCATGCGGTCTAGCAACTTGAATGCATTCCAAAACAATTATACTCCTTAACTTAGGCTTAACTGCAACCATACTGACATCCTACCAATGATGACGAGATATTGTCCGTGAAAGCACATTTCAAGGATGCCACACCACAAAAGTCCAAACAGGGTTACGGTACGGAATAATTTTGTTTATTACATCAGAAGTTCTATTCTTCATAGGATTCTTTTGATCATTTTATTTTGCAAGCACAAACCCAGACCGTGCTTTAGGATTACAATGACCCCCAAAAGGTATTAATCCACTTAACCCAATTGAAGTTCCACTACTAAACACCATAGTTCTTCTAGCCTCTGGTATAACCGTCACATGGGCCCACCATTCAATTATAGCAGGACTAAAAAAAAACTCCTCATGATCACTTATTATAACTGTAACACTGGGACTATATTTTACACTCCTTCAAATTACAGAATACTACAATACTATATTTTCAATCTCGGACGGGGCTTACGGAACTACCTTCTTTGTGGCCACAGGCTTCCATGGCCTTCATGTAATAATCGGAACCACTTTTTTAATTATTTGCCTTTCACGACAAGTATACTCACACTTCACAACAAAACACTTCTTTGGCTTCGAAGCGGCTGCCTGATACTGACACTTCATTGATGTAGTATGAATTTTTTTATATACATCTATCTATTGATGAGGTTCTTACTCTTCTAGTATAACACAATACAACTGACTTCCACTCATTTAATCTTGACTTCAAGGAAGAGTAATTAATCTAATAACTACACTCCTAATTTCACTTCTAATCCCAATAGCACTAATCATCATCAGCCACTGAATTCCACAAGTTCTCCCAGATACAGAAAAACTATCCCTATATGAATGTGGATTTGACCCACTAGGAAGTGCACGCCTTCCATTCTCGTTACAATTTTTTTTAATTGCAATTTTTTCTTAATCTTTGACTTAGAAATTGCTTTACTTCTACCTTTACCATGAGCAATCAATACTACAACCCCCACAATAACTACCCTATGAACACTAACCATTATTATTCTTCTCACACTAGGACTAATTTATGAATGGACTCAAGGCGCCCTAGACTGAACAAAAAATTAAGGAATTAGTTTTAAAAAAATAACTACCTTCGAACTAGTTGACTTAGGTTAAACCCTAAATTCCTAAATAAACCTGCTTCTTTATACCACATTCTCCTTAACTATATTAGGCGCCCTAATCAACCGAACACATTTTTAACAACCCTACTATGCATTGAAGGAATAATATTAACTCTATTTATTATAATAACCACCACCCTCACTCACACTAACATAACTTCAATTGTAAGCATACCAATTATTCTAATCACCCTGGGAGCATGTGAAGCAAGCGCCGGCTTAGCCCTTTTAGTTACCACATCCAACACCCACACTAATGATCACATAAAAAACTTTAAACTATTAAAATGCTAAAAATCCTTATCCCTACCACTATATTAATCCCAATAGCTGCCACCATCAAAAAAGACATACTATTTCCCTCTTTCCTAGCCTCCTCACTCATTTTAGGGACATTAAGCCTACAATGGCTTAAAATTCCAACAACCCTAAATAAATATCTAAATCCATATTTAATAGTAGACCAAATTTCCGCCCCCCTACTAGCACTATCATACTGACTCCTGCCAATTGCAGTTTTAGCTAGCCAAAACCACCTAAAATATGCAACACAAATACAAAAACGAGTATTTCTCATATGCCTGGCCTCACTACAGACATTTTTAACTTTAGCACTATCATCCTCTAACCTAATCTTATTTTTTATTATATTTGAAGCCACCTTAATTCCAACAATAATAATTGTCACTCGGTGAGGAAGTCAAGCAGAGCGGCTAACAGCAGGAATATACTTTATATTTTACACCCTAATTAGCTCAATACCCCTCTTAATTGCACTTCTAATTACTAATCATCAAATGAACGGCTCAAACATAATATTAACATGCTTAATCAACCCGAAACCTAACATACTACTCTGACTAGCCTGCACCATGGCCTTTATGGTAAAAATACCCCTATACGGACTCCACCTACGACTTCCAAAAGCCCATGTAGAAGCCCCAATCGCAGGCTCCATAGTCCTAGCAGCAGTCTTACTTAAACTAGGAGGCTATGGAATAATGCGAATTTCACCAATTCTGTATCAAACCCAAATGCTACACTACCCATTTATCATTTTAGCCCTATGGGGGATAATTATAACCAGCTTAACTTGTCTGCGACAACCAGATTTAAAATCACTAATCGCCTATTCATCCGTTAGCCACATAGGACTAGTAGTTACAGCTACAATAATTCAAACCCCAGCAAGCCTCACAGGAGCCATAATATTAATAGTAGCACACGGAATCACTTCTTCTATACTATTTGGCTTAGCCAACATAATATACGAATGTACCAACACACGAACATTAATAATAATACAAGGAGTACAAACCACTATCCCACTAATAGCCTCATTTTGACTCCTGGCCAACCTAACTAACATAGCTATCCCACCAACAATCAACCTCTTTGGAGAAATTACAATTATTACCGCAACATTTAACTGGGCTAATCCCACCCTTATTCTGATAGGATCCGCAGCAACAATCACAGCAATCTATTCCATATTTATATTTTCAGCAATTCAACAAGGAATAATACAAAAAGATACAATACTAGCCCCAGCACAAACCCGAGAATACCTTGTATTAATACTTCACGTTATTCCAATAGCATTATTAATAGTTAACCCACAAACTATTACACTAACTTAACAAGCTGCGATAGTTTACTAAAAATATTAGCCTGTGAAGCTAAAAACGGAACTACACATTTATCTTCCCCGCAGCCGAGAGGAACATAAGAACTGCTAACTCCTACTACTGGTACTAGCCCACCAGACCTTTCCACTTTTAAAGGAAAGTAGTCATCCAGTGGTCTTAGGAGCCAAAACTCTTGGTGCAATTCCAAGTGAAAGTAGTGAACTCAACACTTATGCTAGATTCAACAATAACCATAACATTAACAATCCTATCAATTCTAGTTCTACTAACTACCCTACTACAAAAACCCACCAAATTTAACCTACCACTAGAAATAGCAGTGATAGTATCATTCATCATTTCAATTGTTCCAACAATAATTACATTAAAACACACCCCCCACAACACATCAATCAACTTTCCAATCATACAATCTGCAACACTAGACATTTCTTCAACCATTTCAACAAATATGAACTCAAACCTATTTCTATCAACCGCACTATTTGTAACATGAGCAATCATACAATTTTCCACCTGATATATAAAAGATGCCCCCAAAATAGCCCTATTCAAAAAGTATTTAATAACATTCCTAATTGCCATAGTAGTATTAATTCTTGCAGGCAGCATGATTCAACTTTTTATTGGCTGAGAAGGCGTAGGCATCCTTTCATTTTTATTAATTAACTGATGATACGCACGCGCAAATGCCAACTCCTCAGCCATGCAAGCAATAACTTACAATCGAATTGGAGACATTGGAATTATCCTAATCTTAGCATGACTAGCTACCAACCAATCCTCATGAAATATACAATGCACAGACCCAAAGGTAAACTCAACATTACTAGCAATAGGCCTAATTTTAGCAGCCGCAGGAAAATCAGCCCAATTCTTAATACATCTATGACTACCTAGTGCAATAGAAGGGCCAACCCCAGTTTCAGCCCTACTCCACTCTAGCACCATGGTTGTAGCCGGCGTTTACCTTTTAATCCAAATACACCCACTTATTCAAAACTCAAATACCGCCATACTAACATGCCTTTGCCTAGGAGCTACCACAAGCCTATATGCCTCCATAACAGCCCTATGCCAGAACGACCTTAAAAAATCATTGCCCTATCAACACTTAGCCAGCTTGGCTTTATAATGGTTGCAATTGGATTAAACCACCCACACCTGGCATTTTTACACATTTCAACACACGCTGCAACTAAAGCCTCACTATTTTTATGTGCCGGCTTATTTATTCACAGCCTGCAAAATGAACAAGATATTCGAAAAATAGGCAACATAAAAACACTTCTACCAATTACATCCTCATGTCTTATTATTTCAAGCCTAACTCTTATAGGTATACCATTCCTATCTTGTTTTTACTCAAAAGACCCAATCATCGAAACTGCATGCACATCAAAAATTAATACATGAATCTTAATTATTACAATAGTAGCAACAGCAATAACATCAGCCTATTCTATACGAATAATTTATTATACTATAACAAAATCTACCCGAAATAAATCAACTATAACACTTAAAGAAACCATAAACCAAGTCACTCCAATTATTCGTCTAGCCTCATTATCAATTTTTATAGGAACTATTTTAACTACTATCCTCACCCAAACAAACGCAGACCCAACAATACCAATAATAATAAAACTAACCCCAACAATAGCAATAGTTACAGGTAGCTTAATTACTATTGAAACATTAAATAAGTCAACTTTCAAACCGAACCAAAATAATACACTCCCTATTTTATTAAACCAACTCGCCTTCTTCAAAATTTCCCATCGCTGAACACCAATAAACTCACTAAAGATCTGAGCTGTAATCGCAACCCAACTACTTGACCTGCTGTGACTAGAAAAAACAGGACCTAAATCACTTGCCCTAACAAACAAGAACTCTTCCAAACTCACGAACCCCCTAGCCAGACTTATAAAGCTTTACCTTTCAACCACTGCAATCACCGTAATCCTAGCCATAATTATTACTAATTTTAATTAACGAATTGACCCTAGACTCCACCCGCACACCAAATCTAAAACCACAAAAAGTGTCAACAATAATCCAATTGCTAGAATCAAAAAACAACCTCCACCAAAAGAATACAACAAAATTATACCACCTAAATCAACAGTTACCCCCTCCAAAACAGCACCCGCAAACACAGCGCTATTAAGAAATCACCCATCTCCAACATACAACCACAAACAAAACAAATACATTATAAAACCACCAATATAAAAAATAACAGACCGATTTCCTCAAGCTTCAGGATATATATCAGACGATATTGCAACCGAATAAACAAATACCACCAACATGCCACCTAAATAAACTAACATCAATACCAAAGACACAAAAGTACTATTTAAACTAGCCAAAACCCCAGCACCAAAAACAGAAGCCAAAACCAAAGCCGCAGACCCAAAATAAGGAGATGGATTACTAGCTACACCACCTATATAAAAAAGAAAAAAACACAATATTAAAAATAAATACATTATTTTTATCTGGACTAAACCAGAACCCTCAACACGAAAAACTGATGTTGTTATTCAACTATAAAAACATGTTCATCGCACGAAAATCGCATCCGATCCTAAAAACAATTAATCACTCACTAATTGACCTACCCACCCCAACAAATATTTCAACCGCTTGAAACTTTGGCTCCCTACTTGGCCTCCTACTAGTAATACAAATTACAACGGGGTTTTTCTTAGCCATGCACTATACAGCCGACATTAACCTAGCATTTTCATCCTTATCACACATCTGCCGAGAAGTAAACTTTGGCTGACTAATACGAAACCTTCATGCAAATGGGGCCTCCATATTCTTTATCTGTATTTATCTACACATTGGACGGGGCCTATACTACTCATCATACCTTTACAAAAATACATGAAACGTAGGAATCATCCTCCTATTTTTAACAATAGCCACCGCATTTCTTGGCTACATCCTACCCTGAGGACAAATATCTTTCTGAGGAGCAACTGTTATTACTAATATATTATCAGCAATTCCATACATTGGGGATAACCTTGTAAATTGAATTTGAGGCGGATTTTCAGTGAACAACCCAACACTAGTCCGATTTTTTACCCTACTGTTGTGTCCTAAAGCCTGTGCCTTTAAACAATGTACCTATCCATGTGTATCCAATGTAACCTTTTCTATGTGTAACATTGTAACCTCCAGCTGAATCACTGTAACCTTAATAGGACGCGAGCTAGTGACCACTAGGTGGCAATAGCGAGCGTCCAAGCTCATTGGTCCAAGACTCACCTAGAACAACAGTGCGGGAAGATTCCCGCCACTACCTTCACCTGGACAAGAAGGGCGTGACCTGCAATGACGTCACGCAGCCTGTAGCCAATAGGCTATCAAGGAGCCACATTCAAATGTATAGCCATGGTATATATTGAGCTGTTCGTCCGCCATTACCTCATGTTCCCTCTGACCAGCATGTAATAAAGTTGTGTTAAGCCAGCTCTTCGGCTGTCCTGGTGTCTTTGGTCCCATACACTAAATTGGCGACGAAGGTGGGATCATGGCTGCCCACGGGACCAAGATATACGCCGGTTTCGACATCAAGAAACCGCAAGATTGGGAACTCTTCGAAATGGACTTCCAAGGTGCGCTGGTGGAGTTCGAGGTGACGGACGAGGCAAAGAAGAGAGCCATCCTCACCAGAATGCTCGGGCACGACGGAAAGAGGGTCCTGATTGACCTCATCGCACCCAAAAAGGCGGCTGAATTCAAGGCAGAAGAGCTCCTGATGGTGTTGCGAGACCATTTCCGGCCCTCGGTAGCGATGTTTCCCGCTCGGAGCGCGTTTTGGAGGCGAGTCCAAGCGCCTGATGAGTCGGTCGCCGCTTTCGTAGCGGCCCTGCGCCTGGCTGCCGGCCCGTGCAAATGGGAGAATTTGGAAGTCACCCTCAGGGACTGCGTGCTATGCGGCCTGAAGGACGCCGAGATTCAGCGCACGCTAATGAATCAGGAGCCGCCCCCCACATTGCAGGAGGTCCTGAAGGCGGCACTCGCCGCGGAAGCCACGAAGGCCGGGGTGCAGGAGCTCCAGGACTGGCGGCCGAAGGCCAACAAAACAGAGGGTTCGGTGCACGCGGCCCGGCAAATTTCGAAATCGTCCGCCGAAAGCAGCGACGACGAGGACGTCCGGAGGGTCCGGAAGGAGGGCCGGCGCTGCGACGGCTGCGGGGCGGCTCACGACCGCGCGAAGTGCCCGTTCAGAAAAGCCGAGTGCCACAACTGCGGCCGCCGCGGGCACATCGCCAAAGTCTGCAGACAACGGCGCAAGGACCGGAGGAGCTCACCCGACCGCTCAGCGAGGCCAGACCGCTCGGCGAGACCGAAGGATGGCGCCCGGCCCACGAGGAAGCCGGACGGCGTGGGCCGCATCTCCGACGACAGCGACGACGACGCCCCGGTTTTCAGCGTGTCCATGGGACACCCCCGTTACTTTGTTGAGGTACTGGTGCAAGGGGCCCCTGTTAGGATGGAGATTGACTCTGGCTTCTCTTACTCCATTATTTCCCAGAGGGAGTTTTTGAGAATTGCCCCCCGCGTACGGCCCAAGCTCAAAGCGTTGAGGTCCACGCTTCGGGACGTGCAAGGGAACAGTATCCCGGTGTTGGGGGTTGGGAATTTCCAGGTTCAGTACAAGCGGCACGCCGCGGAACTCCCCCTAGTCGTCCTTAAGGGAGGTAATTGCAGCCTCCTCGGGACTCAATGGTTTCAGCCCCTGGGTCTGTTCATTGGGGGGGTGCACGCCGTGGGGTCTGACCCGATACAGGAGGTGTGCGACGCGCACCCCGAAGTCTTCAAGAAGGGACTTGGGAAATTCAATGGACCCCCAGTGACGTTCGACCTGGACCCGGAGGTCCGCCCAATCAGACTTAAACCGCGCAGGGTGCCTTTTGCACTCAAGGACAAAATAGAGGCGGAACTGGACAAATTAGTGGGCCAGGGGATTCTTGTTCCTGTGGATTCCGCGGAGTGGGAAACTCCAATTGTCACAGCATTGAAGGCCAATGGGGAGGTTCGCATTTGCGCCGATTATAAGTGCACCATTAATAAGGCAATCCGCCCTAATGCGTACCCGGTGCCGGTGGTCAGCCATTTGCTAGCCAGGTTACATGGGGGAAAGTGTTTCGCTAAGCTCGACCTGGCACAGGCCTATCAGCAACTAATGGTAACCCCTGCCGCAGCTGCTGCACAGACCATAATCACACATAAGGGGGCGTTCCAGGTGACGCGCCTCCAATTCGGCGTGAACTCGGCGCCTGGAATTTTCCAGTCGCTCGTGGAACGCCTCCTCAAAGGGCTGGACGGCGTTTTACCATATTTTGATGACGTATTGATAACGGGGGGAGTGAGGTTGAGTTGGCTAAAAGGCTAAACAAGGTCCTGGCGGTGTTCGAACGAGCGGGGTTGAGGTTGCGAAAAGACAAATGCGTCTTCTTCGCGAAGGAGGTTGAGTTCTTAGGGTTCCGAGTAACACCCGAGGGGATCAAACCGTCCAAATCCAAGGTGGCCGCCATCAAGAAAGCCCCTCGCCCCACATCCAAGCCCGAGTTGCAGTCGTTCCTAGGGCTCCTAAATTTCTACCACTCCTTCCTTCCACGGAAGGCGGCGGTGGCTGAGCCGCTTCACAAGTTGCTCAAGAAAGACGCGGCATGGATGTGGGGCGATGACCAGGAGAGGGCATTCATGGAACTGAAACAACTCCTGGCGTCTGACGCCATTCTGACCCATTTCGACCCCAAACGGCCGGTGGTACTGATCTGTGATGCGTCCCCGGTGGGGGTGGGGGCAGTGTTATGCCACGTGTTGGAAAACGGGAGGGAGGCCCCAATAGCGTTTTACTCCAGGTCCCTGTCCCAAGCGGAGAGAAACTACGCCCAGACAGACAGGGAGGCGCTGGCGATAGTTGCGGGGACCAAAAAATTTCACGATTTTCTGTATGGCCGCCCCTTCACCATCGTGACTGACCACAAGCCCCTGCTAGGCATTTTTACCGCAGATAAGCCCACGCCACAGATCCTGTCCCCGAGAATGCTTAGGTGGGCCATTTTTCTCAACGCCTACCAGCACGCGTTGGTGTACTGGCCCGGGAAGGAGATCAGCCATGCGGACGCTCTATCAAGGTCCCCCCTCCCCCTGACGCCCAGCCAGGTGAGCAAGGGGGAGCGAGACCATCAGGTTCTCATGATAGAGGTGCTGGATTCACCCCCCATAGTGCCCGCCGACATTGCCACAGCGACAAGGAAGGACAAGACGTTGGCGGCGGTTTGCTCCTGGGTACAGAAGGGGTGGCCGGCGTCTGCCCCAGCAGAGGAATTCGCCCCGTTTTTTAGGAAGAAGCTGGAACTGTCCCTAGAGAGGGGGTGCCTCTTGTGGGGGCAGCGGGTGGTGGTCCCCACATCCCTTCGACCGCGGGTGCTTAAACTGCTGCACGTCAGCCACCCCGGAATTGTGCGCTCCAAAGCGCTGGCCCGGAGTTACTTCTGGTGGCCCCAGTTAGACGCCGACATCGAGCACATGGTCAGCACTTGCGAGAGCTGCCAATGCTCCAGACCGGAGGAGGCCCGCCTTCCCCATAGGGAATGGGATGCGGCTAAGGGGCCGTGGTCCCGGGTGCACATAGATTTCGCGGGCCCGTTCCGAGGAACCCTGTTTCTCCTTGTGGTGGACGCTTTCTCCAAGTGGTTGGAGGTCATCCCAGTCACGAGCACCTCCTCGGCCGCGACAATTAAGCATTTGCGGAGAATTTTTTCCCACGTTCGGAATACCTGACACTCTAATTAGCGATAACGCTAGTTGCTTCACGTCCGCTGAGTTCAGGGCATTCACAGAGATTAACGCCATCCGGCACATCACCTCCACCCCCTTCCATCCGGCCACCAATGGCCAAGTGGAGCGTCTCGTACGCACCACGAAGGACGCGCTGCGGCGCATGGGCCCCGGGGACCTCAACCTGCAAGTGTGTCAGTTTCTGCTAGGGTACAGGGTGACCCCGTTAGCGTCAGGCTACTCCCCTGCGGAGCTTTTAATGCGCAGGAAGCTGACCACCATACTCACTAGACTAGATCCCACGAGAGTTGAGGACAAGGGGAGGAACATAGGGGTAGAAGCCACCAAGAGTTTCAGCGTGGGTGCCCCGGTACATTGCAGGAACTACGCCAGCGCGGGGCCAGCCTGGGTGCCGGGGGTGGTCGTGGAACAGACCGGTCCCGTATCGTACCGCGTGGAGACCAACACAGGTCTACTCTGGCGGCGGCACGCGGACCAGCTCCGGAGCCGGGTCCCAGGGAATCAGGACGCCGGAAACACGGATACAAATTCAGCGTTAGGGTTCTCCTCCACCCGTTTAGCCCAAGGGGGAGGAGAGGGGGGTCGAGAGTCCCCACCAAGGGGGGAGGAGAAGGAATTTGTCCTCGTAGATATCCCGCGGGATCCCCCAACAGAGTTTGATTTTGATTTTCAGAACCGGGGGGGTTTTTCGGAGTGGTCCCCCACCCGTCCAAGCGAGAAGAGGGGTTTTACGTTAGCCCCTGGTACCCCCGGTTCAACCACAACGGAATCTACCCTTTCCCCTAAAGCTGCAAAACCGCAGCAAGCCTCTAACAAGTCTCCCTCTCCCATTACAGGACAAGGGTCCAGGGAACAAGGAAGCGGGAGCGGCCCCCGGGTGGGCCAACCCACATCGCGGCCCAAACGCGAGTGCAATAAACCATCTTGGCTAAGAGACTTCGTCTCATCCTAGGGGGGAGGGGTGTTGTGTCCTAAAGCCTGTGCCTTTAAACAATGTACCTATCCATGTGTATCCAATGTAACCTTTTCTATGTGTAACATTGTAACCTCCAGCTGAATCACTGTAACCTTAATAGGACGCGAGCTAGTGACCACTAGGTGGCAATAGCGAGCGTCCAAGCTCATTGGTCCAAGACTCACCTAGAACAACAGCGCGGGAAGATTCCCGCCACTACCTTCATCTGGACAAGAAGGGCGTGACCTGCAATGACGTCACGCAGCCTGTAGCCAATAGGCTATCAAGGAGCCACATTCAAATGTATAGCCACGGTATATATTGAGCTGTTCGTCCGCCATTACCTCATGTTCCCTCTGACCAGCATGTAATAAAGTTGTGTTAAGCCAGCTCTTCGGCTGTCCTTGTGTCTTTGGTCCCATACACTAAACCTACACTTTCTAATACCATTTTTAATTGCTGGAACCACCATACTTCACCTCCTTTTTCTTCATGAAACAGGATCTAACAACCCAACCGGACTATCTTCTAACCCAGACAAAGTATCATTTCACCCATACTTCCCACTAAAAGACCTAACCAGCCTGCTAATTATGGTTACTTTACTAACATTTATTGCCCTATTTCTACCAACACTTCTTACTGACCCACAAAATTTTTCACCCGCCAACCCAATAACTACACCACCCCACATCATGCCAGAATGATATTTTTTATTTGCTTACACAATCCTGCGCTCAATCCCAAACAAACTGGGGGGAGTCGTAGCCCTATTTATGTCCATTTTTATTTTGTTCCTTATACCAATATTACACACCTCCAAACAACGAACAATAAAATTCCGACCACTCTCACAATTTATCTTCTGAACTATAACAGCAAACATTCTAATTTTAACATGAATTGGAAGCCAACCAGTAGAACAACCACTCACCTCCATCGGACAAGCCGCCACCATGATTTACTTCTTAGTTATTATTATGATTATCCCAACTATTGCTATAATAGAAAACAAAACACTATAGCTCTAAGCCTCAGTAGCTTAAATACCCAAAGCATTGGCCTTGTAAACAAAAAATGGGGACTATCCCCCTGAGACACCACCCTACCCCTTAATAACCAAGCATTGCCACCGGGCTTCTTCAGTGGCAGGCTCTACCTCAAACCTCTAAATAATCCCTACACCTTAAGAACACCTAATGGAAATCCATCGCCCAAGGCTTCTTAAACTGGACAGCATTATTCAGAGTCTTTTAGCAGTAGCTTCACCACCCTACCCCTTAATAACCAAGCAGTGTTACCAAGGACTTTTCAGCGGCAGGCTCTGCCTCAAACCTCTAAATAATCCCTACACCTTAAGAACACCTAATAGAAATCCATCGCCCAAGGCTTCTTAAACTGGACAGCAGTATTCAGAGTCTTTTAGCAGTAGCTTCACCACCCTACCCCTTAATAACCAAGCAGTGTTACCAAGGACTTTTCAGCGGCAGGCTCTGCCTCAAACCTCTAAATAATCCCTACACCTTAAGAACACCTAATGGAAATCCATCGCCCAAGGCTTCTTAAACTGGACATCATTATTCAGAATCTTTTAGCAGTAGCTTCACCACCCTACCCCTTAATAACCAAGCATTGCCACCGGGGCTCTTCAGTGACAGGCTCCACCTCAAACCTCTAAATAATCCCCACACTTTAAGAACACCTAATGGAAATCCATCGCCCAAGGCTTCTTAAACTGGACAGCATTATTCAGAATCTTTTAGCAGTAGCTTCACCACCCTACCCCTTAATAACCAAGCATTGCCACTGGGGCTCTTCAGTGGCAGGCTCTACCTCAAACCTCTAAATAATCCCTACACCTTAAGAACACCTAATGGAAATCCATCGCCCAAGGCTTCTTAAACTGGACAGCATTATTCATAAGTCTTTTGGCAGTAACTTCACTATCCACCCACTAATTACCAGGCATCGCCACAAAAGCTTTTCAGTGTAAGCTCTGCCTCCAACCCCCTCCACCCATCTAATATTACCACAAACCCCACAAATTTTCCCGCAACCAAGCCATACCAATGACCAAGCATTGCCACCCCAGACAACTCTCAACATACAACTGCCCCGCACCAAATTCAACCCAGCCGAGCCATTAAACCCAATTCTCAAAAACAGCCTACGTTAGCCCAACCCTTTAACAAATTTAATTTAACGGCAACCCGCCTATGTATTATTATAATACATATGTATAATAGTGCATTAAGATACTTTCCTCATGCATATCATATAATACATATATATTATTAATAATACCTATAACATTACATTCTAATAGTACATATAATTCTCTACCTCATGAATATTATCTACCCATGGTGGCCTCTCTTATCACGGAAGCATCTTGATCGCCCAACGGTGGTTTATATTATCTGGCAACTCACGAGAGATCAGCAACCCGCCATTTTAAGATACGTCATGACCAGTCTCGTGGCTCTGGAGCTCAAGTTACCCCTATTCTTGCCCTTTCCAAGGCCTCGGGTTCCTATCTCAGGCACATTCTTGTATTTATACGCATACGGTGGTCTTTCCAAGACCTCTGATTAATGAGGTATGCTGCATCTCACCCGTGACGTCGGCATACCTTGGCACTCCCGGCATCTGGTATTTTTTATTTTTTTTATCTATCGACTTTCACAACCGCCAATCAAGCTCTCCTACCGGTCATGGTTTAGCGGGACCTCTTAGTCAGATTCATACGTTACTTTTATTTTTGTTCTGGCTATCGTTTAATGCTAGTAAGGCATAAAATTTCAAAAAAAATGCAAATTTTATCAGGCATTCAAGTACCACAACACCAACTTTAAAAAAAATTTCAATTTTTAAAAATTTTCTGTTTCATTTAACTAAAATTGCTGATAAGGATTTTCAAAAAGTTTTGTGTACGAAAGAAAAAAAATTGTGAAATAGCAAAAACCCGTTTGTCTCAATAATTCGGCCATGAGCACTTTTTTCGTAAAAAAAAATTTCTCGAAGATTTCAAAGAAAAACAGATTTTTTCGCCCAAAAAAAAACTCGGTCACCTACATTTTCGTCAACAGATTTTTCATTTTTTCAATTTTTTTTACACATTTTTAAAAAAAATTTTTACATTTTTTTATAAATTTTTTAAAATTTCCAAAAAAACTTTCATTTCACAGTACTCTTCTGCCGAGTAATGTATTGCATTATGTGAATAAATCACACTTTTCCAAAAAAACTTTGGCCAATAACTTCTACATTACCCATTTTTTTAACAACACTCAGTACCTACCGAGTATGTACAGATTAAAAGAGGAAATAGCACCCCATCACTGGCTCCCAAAGCCAGAATGTTAGTTTAAACTATCTTTTAAATTTTTTTAATTTTCACAAAACCACAAATTACACAGCAAGTCCTGGACCAAAATATTAATATTATTTCGTAAAACACTGTAATATCACTTCAACGACACCTAATTTACACTTATATATATATATATTATATTTATAAACATATACATGTCCGTACAACGGACACAAATATATGTTATTGTAGCTTAAAAAATTAAAGCACAGTATTGAAAATACTGAAATGGGCCAACAACGCCCCAAAAACATGAAAGTTTTGGTCCTGGACTTTCCGTTATTTATGACTAAGATTACACATGCAAGCATCCACACCCCAGTGAGTCCGCCCAATCACTACTGGAGCTGGCATCAGGCGCAATCTATTCAGCCAATAACGCCAAGATAACCCACACCCACACGGGTATACAGCAGTGACCAATATTAGGCCATGAGCTAACGCTCGACCAAACTATAATCTAAGGAGCCGGCAAACTTCGTGCCAGCCGCCGCGGTTATACGAAGCTGACCCCAAATAACGAACAGCGGCAAAAAACGTGAATACACTTTTCAATAATCTAACCGCCAACTAAGACCAATAAGTGAAACTAAGGTCTAAATCGAATACCACCTATGAGCTTAGACCAGAGAAACTTTAACTCACGAAAACTGGGAAACAAACTAGGATTAGATACCCTACTATGCCCAGACGTTAACATTGATACTTTATCCGCCAGAGAACAACGAGCCATGCTTAAAACTCAAAGGACTTGGCGGCATTCCACACCACCCTAGAGGGGCCTGTCTTATAATCGATAACCCACGATAAACCTCACCACTTTTAGCCCTATCAGCCTATATACCGCCGTCGCCAGCCCATCTTGGAAAAGAAGCAAAATGGACACAATAGTCTTACTATACTAAAACGACAGGTCAAGGTGTAGCTTATGAAGAGGCCTTGATGGACCACATTGCTTACTCAAGCCAAACCAAAACTGTACTGAAATATACACTTTAAGGTGAATTTAACAGTAAAATAAACAAGAAAATTTGTTTAAAAACTGCTCTGGAACGTGCACACACCGCCCGTCACCCTACTTTACTTAAAACACTACAAACATATTATTTTTACCAAAACAAGAGTAGGAAAGTCGTAACAAGGTAAGCGCACCGGAAGGTGAGCTTGGAAGACAAAAAGTAGCTTAATCCAAAGCATTCACCCTACAATTGAAAAACGTTGAAACGAGACCAACCTTTTTGAGCTCGTCAAAAGCCCAAATACCCACTCAAACACAACCTAACCAACCACCCAAAACATTTGCCTAGCTAGTAGATGCGATCGAACTCCGCCCAATCGACGCAATATAAAAAGTACTGTGAAGGAATAATGAAAAAAGTGAAACCGTTAGCACAACAAAGCAGGGACCAACACTCGTACCTTTTGCATTATGGTCTAGCAAGTAAACCAGACAAAGCGACCTACAGCCTCCAACCCCGAACACAAGTGATCTACCTCATGGCAGTTGTCAACGAACGAACTCGTCTCTGTAGCAATAGAGTGAGAAGACCAAGAGGTAGAGGCCAAAAACCAAGCGAACTTGTCGATAGCTGGTTATCCGACAAATGAATCTTAGTTCATACCCGACAACACAACATAATACATATGATAAACTATCTTGTCAGGTTATAATCGATGTGGGCACAGCTCCATCGATATGGGATACAGCCCAAAGTAGAGAGGAACATCTTATCTTATTTTTTACCCCGTAGACCTTAAAACAGCCACCAATTAATATCACGTCACAGTAATTTAGCCTAAAATACCACCAAAAACACAATACTCCTACAAACCAACCGGATAATTCTACAAACGTGTAGAAGAATTCATGCTAGAACAAGTAATTAGAATTGCTTTCTAAGGACAGACCCTTAAATAAACTTATACCCAACAGACCAAAAATTGAACATGACACCCACACATAAACACATCAAACACACTGTCTACCCAACACAGGACTGTCTACCTCTCGGCCTAAGGCCTTAAAAGGAACTCGGCAACCCCCTCCTCCAACTGTTTACCAAAAACATAGCTTCTAGTTTAACAAATATTAGAAGTAACGCCTGCCCTGTGGAAATTCTTAACGGCCGCGGCACTAAAACCGTGCAAAGGTAGCACAATCACTTGTCCCTTAAATGAGGACCCGTATGAAAGGCAACATGAGAGAAGACCTGTCTCCTAAGGCCAGCCAATGAAACTGAACTACCAGTACAAAAGCTGGTATTTACAAGCAAGACAAAAAGACCCTATGGAACTTTAACAAATTATTTACAAAACATAAATTATAGTTTCAGTTGGGACAACTTTAGAGAAAATTAACCTCTTAATAATACACTCAGACCAACAAGTCTAAACCGACTCGACCCAGTCACACTGATTAACGAAACAAGCTACCCTAGGGATAACAGTGCTACCTTCTCAAAGAGTCCATATCAACAAGAAGATCTACGACCTCGATGTTGGATCAGGGTACCCAGACGGTGCAGCAGCTGTCAACGGTTCGTTTGTTCAACGACTAATACCCTACGTGATCTGAGTTCAGACCGGAGTAATCCAGGTCGGCCTTTATCTGCTTCTAAGTCTCCACCAGTACGAAAGGACCGTCGAGACAAGACTAATGCCAACAGCACATCTTTTTAAAACTGAATTGAACTTAAATTTAATGATATTTAACCCAACCCAAGACAAGAGCCTAGGGACCAGCATTGCTGGTCCCTTATTAGGGTGGCATAGCTAGGTTTATTGCTGGAGGCCTAAAACCTCCCATCAGAAGTTCAACTCCTCTCCCTAATACATATAGACACACTCTTCCTATTAACCAAGACTACAAACATCCTAACTACACTTGTCCCAATTCTTATCGCCGTAGCCTTCCTCACCCTACTTGAACGAAAAACCTTAAGTTATATGCAGTTACGAAAAGGGCCTAACATTGTAGGCCCTCAAGGAATTCTCCAACCAATCACAGATGGCATTAAGCTTCTAATTAAAGAGCCGATTCGACCTAAACAATCAGCTCCAATTATATTTACTGCAGCTCCAACCTTAGCCCTAACACTATCAATATTTATATGAACCCCTATACCTATACCAAACCCCATCCTCACCCTAAACCTAGGGCTTCTCCTACTTATAGCTATTTCAAGCATAATAGTATACTCCACCCTATGATCAGGCTGAGCATCAAACTCAAAATACGCACTAATTGGCGCACTACGAGCAGTAGCCCAAATAATTTCATATGAGGTAACCCTAGGATTAATCCTAATATGCCTAACAATCCAGACAGGAAGTTATAACCTAGAACTATTCTCTACCACACAAGAACAAACATGATTAGCAACTACTACCTGACCATTAATAATAATATGATACGTATCCACACTAGCAGAAACTAACCGCTCCCCATTCGATTTAACTGAAGGTGAATCAGAATTGGTATCAGGATTTAATGTTGAATTCACTGGAGGAATATTCGCACTTCTATTCTTCGCAGAATACACGAACATCATTTTAATAAATACTTTAACATGTACACTATTTTTTAACTCTGGACATATCCAATCCAATATTTTTACAATAATACTTATAATAAAAACAACACTATTGACCCTCGGATTTCTTTGAGCCCGAGCCACCTACCCACGATTTTGATATGATCAACTAATACAACTCCTATGAAAACAATTTTTACCCCTAACACTAGCCCTATGCCTGCTTTACACAATAACGCCACTCGCATTAACAGCTCTTCCATAGAGGAGAAGGAATTGAACCAACATCAAAAAACCCAAAATTTTACGCATTTCATTATACTACCCTCTATTCATAGGAAGGGTGCCCGAGTACAGGGACTACTTTGATAGAGTAAGCACAGAGCCACAAACCTCTCCCTTCCCACTAGAATCTGCTACATAAGCAATTGGGCCCATACCCCAAAAACGATAATTATATCTTCTAGTATTGAACTCACTAACCCAACTTATAGTTTTAACTAACCTAACTATTGGGACAATTATTACCGCCTCTAGCCACCACTGGCTGTTAGCCTGAGCAGGCCTAGAACTAAATATACTATCTATCCTAGTAATTATTATAAAACCCAAACACCCACGCGCTGCCGAAGCAGCAATTAAATACTTCTTAACCCAAACTATTGCCTCAACCATAATATTATTTTCAAGCACAATTAATGCCATTCAAACAGGACAATGAAATATTTCCATAATAACAGACAAATACGCCTGCACAATACTTTTACTGGCCATAACAATAAAAATCGGAGCCGCCCCAATTTACTTCTGATTACCAGAAGTTATACAAGGCACCACAATAACAACCGCCCTCATTATTGCCACATAACAAAAAATTGCCCCCATTTCAATTTTATTCATAACCTACAACCACCTACCCCCAAAAATCATAATAACCATCGGAATTTTATCAACTATTATTGGTGGATGAGGAAGCATTAACCAAGTCCACCTACGAAAACTAATAGCATATTCATCAATCACAAACCTTGGCTGAACAATAGTAATTTTTTCATTATCACCACTCACCGCAACAATAAATATTGCCATTTACATAATAATACTCATCCCAACATTTCTTCTTATCAAAAAAATATCATTAAAAACACTCCGAGATGCATCAACCACATGAACATCATCCCCAATAGCAAGCACCTTACTAGCACTAATATTACTTTCACTAAGCGGACTACCACCATTAACAGGGTTTACCCCAAAACTTATAATTGTAAATGGACTAGTTATACAAAACCTAGCACCAATTGCAACAACAATAGTTATAGTTTCCCTAATTAGCCTATTTTTTACATTTGAACAACCTACATTACTACAATAACCACACCCCCAATCATATTATCCATCACAATAAAATGACGGCTAATTTCACCCCCACAAAAATTAACATCACCACTCATTTTATTATCACTAATAACCCTCCCCTTACTGCCGATCCTAATATCCATAACCTAGGAATTTAGGATTAAACTAAACCAGAGGCCTTCAAAGCCCCAAAAAAGAGTACTAACCTCTTAGCTCATGCTTATTCAGGAAAGCCTGTTGAAACTTACAACATCTTCTGAATGCAACTCAGACACTTTAATTAAGCTAAGACCTCATGCTCACAGGACCAGTGGGCCTTGATCCCACAAAAACTAGTTAACAGCTAGCTGCCCAAACCAGCGGGCATTAATCCAGTCTCCTTTTTTAAAAAAAGGAGACAGTCCAGGGATCTGTAACGACCTTATTCGAATTTGCACTTCGAGCTCTCTGGGCTTGCGGGCGTGGGGAGGGGGGAGTTGAACCCCATAAATAGGTTTACAGCCTACCGCCTTAACTCGGCCACCTAACCATGTGACTCATTCGCTGACTTTTATCAACAAACCACAAAAACATCGGCACTATATATTTTATGTTTGGCTTAGCCGCGGGCCTCGTGGGCGCTACTTCGAGTCTATTAATACGAACGCAACTGGGTCAACCGGGGTTCTCCCTTGGCGACGACCATGCGTATAACGTATTAATTACCCTTCATGGTCTGACTATAATTTTTTTATAGTAATACCCATTATAATTGGAGGATTCGGAAACTGATTAGTTCCCCTAATGCTTGGAGCCCCAGACATAGCCTTCCCCCGTATAAATAATATAAGCTTTTGACTACTCCCACCATCATTCTTATTACTATTAGCCTCCTCAAAAGCCGGGAGTTCATCTTTCAAACTCATGTTTCTCTCACGGACAGTTATAGGTTGCGTGCTCTAGAGTGGTTTCAGCAGATAATTTATTCATACTAGCGACAAACAATCAAACCAAAAACATTGTATTTCAACAAGTGCTGCAAAAACAAAAATAATAAGCAACCCTTGACCTCAGGAAAATAATAAAGAAACAATTTTAAACTGAAAAAAATAAGCATCCATTTATGCTGTTTAATATCGCTAAAAAAGAAAATAAAATTGCAAAAAAACATTCAAACTTACCGAACTACGAACAGAGCTTCCACTAATAGTCTTCATCCATATACCGAAAGAACAAATAACAAACTTTGAACCATGAGCCGCATATAATTCTGTAAACAAAGGACATGCTGTAAATCCACGAGAAATGGAAAATGAAACAATAGCCACACCTACACAAAGTAGAAACAGCTAACCCAAAATTACTACGCAAACAGACCACACTAACTCTCAAAACGTATGCTTCCAAACTCACGTGATAACGATATCTTAAAAAAACAGACTATAAATGGGAGAAGAACAAATGAGAAGAACTGAGGGGAGCATTTGAAAGTTATGGAGAGCAGCTGAACAAAACTCATTGAAGCAATAAATTAAAATAAACTTTTAAAAATAGCAATTTAAAATAATAACATGGAAAAAATAAACAGGACACCTAGCAGAAGAAGATACAAAATAATGGACCAAAAAAAGAGAAAAAGCCCAGAGAAATAATTTCAAAACATATAACGAACCAAAGAGACCAAGGTACCAATTTCTATAATTACCTAGATTCCAAACCTTATTACAACATAGACCCACAACAAAACCTTGAAAGACATAAAGGAAACCCAGATTTGTATAAAAAATATTTGGAAAAAAATTATGCACCATGCAGAATATGAAACTGAAGAATATTCAGTAATTTTTTGAGAAGAATTTTTTACTTCAGAAGAAGACGAAGAGGAAATACTATGCCCAAATATTTCAAAACACAGTTCAAATATAGAACAAATGGAAAATGAAATTGAAACAAAACAACAACCAAAACAAATAGTCATGGAAAAGGAAAAAGATAACAACTTATCAGAGCACTCCAAACAACAACTTCAAAAAATAATTGATGAAATTAATCAAAAACAAATAACAACAACGGAAAACCATAATTACTGGACAATCAGAAATTAACCAGAACACCAAACCTCCAGAAACAAACAAATTAATGACCAAAAATTAGAACACACAGAAAATACAGAAATCCAAATTGTAAGAAAAAAAGGAAGGATACAACAACAAACAAATAGCAAATACATGGGAAAAGCCCCAGAACAACTTAATGATGAGCTGGAAGAAATAGTACAAAACATTAGGAAGAACAAAATTACAGACACAGAAAAAATAAATAAACTTATTCAGATGCATGAAGCACCAGCTGAACATTGGATATCTTATGAAAACCTACAAGAAACCCAAAAAGAAATATTACCATGGAAACAGAACACAAAAGAGAAAAAAACAATAATTCCAGTACCTAAATTTAATGAAAATGAGGATATACAATATCAGAAACAAAATAAGGACATGGCAGAAATAATTGAAAAAATAAATAAGAAACAAAATACAAATATAGACCACAAGAACAGAAAATCAATAAAAAGTGTCCCAGAAATCCTAATTTCCCATGATAAACCGGAAGGAGACAAACAAATAGCAAAAATAAACTGCCAAGACAATCCAGTTGTACGAAGAAAAGAAACACAAACAAAAACAAAATATGACAAAGACAAAAATACTAATAATCAAAATGAACAATTACAACAAATAATTGATAAAATAAACCACAAACAAATTCCAGAAAATGAAAAAATGACTAACAGGACTGCCACAAACCAAAAAATATACACAACTCCAAAAACTCAAGAAGAAGAATACAACAACAACAACAACAAAAAACAGAAGACAACATAGAAAATCAACATACCCCAATCATTCCTATAGAATTTATTATTCAGAGACATCTGCTAATGATGTTAAACCCACCAATGCATTTCAACCTGCCATTAGCTCTGCTAATGTTAAATCACTTCATCTTAATAAAAACAACCAGAATCATCAAATAACAGGTAAATGAAACAATCCTTATAATCAATGATACATTAAACAAAAATAACAAACATTATAAACAAATACCTAATATACATTTTCATTCTTTTCTCTTTTGCAAATCAAAAGTACATAAACGTGAGTAAATTTCAAATATAAGCCCCAAAATATTTATATGTATATTTATAGTTATATTTCTCTTTTTTTCAGATCCACACAACAACGGACAAGACAACAAACAACAGGAACAAATTTGTAATAAAATATATATAGTTATAGTTCAAAATATTTACAAAAAATAATATTGACAAAGTTTTTAAAAAGTAATATGAATATAAGAAAATTAATTTGTCAGTTTTAAAGAAATATACATACATGTTAAACAAATGTTTAAAAATGTAAAAGTTTAACCAAATTTATTTGTCTACTTTAAAAAATATACATGTTTGTAAAAGTATTTTTTAAAAACAAATAGAAATTTTAAAAAAATTATTTTGCTTACAATAAAAAATATACATATCTGTTACACAAATGTTAAACATTAAAAAACTAAAAAAATTGCCTTTTTAAAAAAAGTTTATTAATGTACAATGAAAAAAAATATGTTTATAAATAAACTTTTCAAGATGAAATTCACAGTGTAACCTCTTTTTTATAACAATTACACACAAAAAAACCCCTTCCAAAAAATTTAAAACAGCCCGGCACCGCCGGGCAATCTCTGCTAGTCTTAACCTATAAAACCAAGCATTAACCGTTGGAACTTCGCATAGGTTCCTAAGCCAGGCCCTACTAGCCCGCACCTACCATTCGTGCACACGCCCGAACTGGGACCGCAGGTCAACGAAGGTTTGAGAAAAGTGCCAGTGAGGCAAGAGCCCCACAAACACGAAAAAAGGGAAACAACTTCATTTCCCAACATTCCTTGCACCGCGCCTGAGTCAATCAGGCTGAGAGGCATGAACAAAGGGAACGTTAGGAAACGTGCTGCGGCCAATCAAAAGAAAACCGCAGAAAAACAACCGATGCACAAGCCGAAAACGCAAATGCCAAACTACAAGCCCCAGCTTCCTGCACGCCATGAGTGCGCAGAACACTGAGGAAGCTGGCGAGCGAAAAATAAAAATAAAAAACACAACAGGAGCGCAAGTCTGCAGCAGCCAGACACAGTGCCTCACAGAAAAAAAGCCACAAAAACAGGGAGGGGCAAGGGGGGAGGCACTGGCCCTTGAAAGTGAACCCATTCCCAGGTAAGCAAAGCCATCGGACGGCGCTCCGCCCGCTGACTTTACTTACCGCAAAAGGGTTTCGCTTTCTGCAGAGAGGGGATTCCCCTCCCTCCACACACACACACCATATTAAAGAGAAGAAAACAAGCAGTTTCTTCTCTTTAAAAACGGAATGTTTGGGAGGAGGGTGGAATCGATCCCTTCTCCTGGGCCCCATGAGTCTGGAAGGTTTGGGGGGACAAAAGGGGTCTGTCCCCCCAAACCTTCTAGACCCAGAAGACCAGGGAGAGGGGATCGGTTCCACACACAAAAACCAGCCAAACACCACAAAATCCAACCCCCTCCCCCACAAAATAAGGAAAACAAGCCAACTCACCCCCACGTCCTCCCTCCACGATGACCGGAAATGACTACTTACTGGAAGAAGTGCCACCCAGAGGCCAGTAGAGAAAAAACAGCCAAAGTAAAGGAAATACTCAACAGCCCCACCCGGAGGCCACAATAGAAAAAACAGTCAAAAACATAACATTACATCACACATTCACACAAATCACAAATAAATCTCACAATCAACATATCTAAACACAGTTTAAAACATTAAATGTAAAAAAATTGTACTTTCACATTTTTTAAATTATTACCTAAGGTACAACTATTTTTTTAAAAAACCCACAAACTAAAACATTATTCAGTTAAAAGAACAATTTGAAAAAATTATATCATCTTTTTCTCTTTTTTTAATACACAAAAAAAACCCAAAAAAGATGAACACATTTTATAACAGCCCACCATTTTTTTTGGATAAATAAACATTTTTAAGAATTCAATTATAGACAAACCCTGGGGTGGGCTAACCTTTTGACGCGAGGGCCACAATGGGTTCTTAAACTGGACCGGAGGGCCGGAACAAAAGCATGGATTGAGTGTTTGTGTGAACTAATATAAAGAAAACCCTCCGCTCTTTTGGATCCGCAGGCCGGATAGAACAGCCGAACGGGCCGGATCCGGCCCATAGGCCATAGTTTGCCCACGGATGGACTAACCTCTACTTTACAAACATTATAAAAAAAACTTCCAACACCACAGGCCGGATTGAACAGTTGGACGGGGCAGATCCGGCCCACGAGCCGTAGTTTGCCCACGTCTGGACTAACCTGCGGTTTCCCCATGCCCAATTGGCATAATTAGCCTCTGGCAGAGGTTACACCGGCGAAGGAGGTTCCTGGTCACTGGCCCTTGCCAGTACGAAAATTGGGGGGGGGGCAGATTAATAGTATAAATCATAAGGGTTTATTCACCCACATCTAACCTGACCTGAGAGAGCAGAACGCTAACCTCCGTTACCCATTAAGCAATTACTGACTCACGGATCAGCCTAATCTTTGGTGCAAATAGAAGCCATGTTTACCCCGGCGTAAGCCTCAGACAATGAAATTCCCCCGTCAGTGTTTGCCCGAGTTAATTAACTTCCCCTAGAGAGATTTCCCGAGTAAATGGGTGATGTGATTTTCTGTCAGATGACGGTTTTTCCCTGTATTGCCTTCTGATCTATATATGATGATGCTTTTCCCTCAATAAACCACTGATCTGATCTCGCTCCATATTGCCTCGTATCGTTACTTGATCAGTCTCCTCCGGGACCTAACGGCCATCCTAGCGGCTCCGATTCCTACACTAACCTCTACTTTACAAACATTATTTTTTTTAAAAAAACTTTCAACACCATTTAAAACAGCCCGGCAACGCCGGGCAACCTCTACTAGTTAATTAATAAAACAAAGGGTCTGTTTATTCATATGCAAATGCTGCTGGAGTGAGCAAGAAGCAAAGAGGAAGGGTCGGTTGGATCTGACGGTGGAGAAGGCTGTGAATCCCTGTGAAACGTTGTGTAGGAGAAAACATTTGCCCTTTGTGTGAAACAAATGCATTCAGACAAGTCGAAAATTGTGTACAAAGGACATTACATCCAGTTTGACCCTTGTATTGGAAGATCATGGAGAAAGATATTGTTGTCTTGTGTGTTCTGTAAAAGGCCTGAAGGCCCTGATGTTGGTTTCCCAGTTCCAACCAGTCCAAACCCTAAGGCTTGTCCGGAGGAATGAAGGGCATGGCGGGGCTGCAGTGGCTCAGCGGTTAAGAAGCTGGCCTTGTTAGCTGGAAGGCTGGCAAGATGGCAGTTCGAGACCCGGGTACTGCATGACAGATTGAGCGCCTGTCTCTGTCCCAGCTCTTGGGACATGAAAGCAGCCTCATTTGGGTGTTTCCTGAGCGGAGTTTCTCCCACAAAAATCCTTTCAACACCGAATAATTTCTGACACAAAATTATTATTCAGACCAGTCGAGGATTGTATACAAAGGACATTACCTCCAGGCAGGGCGGGTTTCGATACCTGAGAGCTGCACTTAGGGACATGAAAGGAGCCTTATTCGGGCGTCCCCTAAAAATCTTTTCAACCCAGAGTAATCTGACATGAAATTATTATTGTGGAGAAGATGATTGGTGTCTTGTGTTCTATAAAAGAGGCCTGAAGAACCTAACATTGGATCCCCAGTTCCCACCATCCCAAACCCAGAGGCTAGTCAGGAGAAATGAAAGGCATGGTTATAGGTAAAGGTTCTCCCTTGCTCGAAAGCCAGTGGTATCTGACTCTAGGGTTCAGTGCTCATCTCTGTTTACAGCCAAAGAGCCAACACTGTCTACATCTGCAGACATTTCCATGGTCACATGGCAGGCGTGACAACACAAGTACACAAAACATTTACCTTTCCTACTGAAGTGGTACCTGTTTATCTACTCGCAATTTCTCGCTTTTGAACTACAGGAATACCTCATACAAAGTCCGCTTCGTACAACATCAAATTCATACAACATCGTTAATTCCTTGAAAAAAGTTGCCTCATACAAAGTCGCTGCGATTTTATATGAGGCATTGGGGTTTTCCCCAGGTTGCATTTTGCCTGGGCAGTATAAAAGGCAGGACACATGCGTGCATTGCTCTTGTGGGTTTTGCACGAGGCGAAGAGTGTTTAGGAGTGGTTTTGAGCACAATTTTTAGAAGCATTCCTGGGATTTTTGCAGCATTCTTCAGGTTCTTGGACAATCAGGGTTGTTTGACGTGTTTTTGTAATGTATTTATGATTTCTTAAAGTTCTTTCAGTTTCCTGTCTGTTTCCTTGACTTTTCCCTGAAGTCTGTGCTGTTATAGTACAATGTATCTCTATGGAAACAACGTTGTACATCACAGCAAGAATTTGGACGTTGTATGAAGCATCACAGCTAGGATTTTGCATGCCTCATACAAAGTCCAAATCCATATAAAGTCCAAACTTGTGGAACCTAGTTTGGATGTTGTATGAGGTATCACTTACTAGGTTGGCACGAGCTGGGACAAATAACGGGAGCTCACTTCATTGCACAGCCCTTGGGTCTTGAACTGGTAACCTTCCGGTCCTCATGCTCAGCATCTTGCTCACTCAGAGTGTGGTATAGGGAGGGATTTTGGAACATTTCGAAATGCAAATCCTATAATTCTCCAAATGTGGCTCACCTTAGGGAAAGGCCTAAACCGGGGTGCATAACCTATGGCTCGTGGGCCGGCCCAAGGCACCATTTCATGTGCCCTGTGCCACCACCACAAGAAGTGGATGCATTTATGACAGATGTAAATGCACCCGCAGCTGTCATAAACACAAACACTGCTATAAAACACAGGAAGCAGCGGAAATGGCTTGGATCACACTGCGAATGCACCTGCCATGGCTGCTGCCACAACCGGAAGTGGAACCACACCTCCGGCCCACTCAGCTGTGCAAGGTGGGCTTGACCTGCCCATGGCACAAAAAGTTTGCAAACGTCTGATCTACAGGGTGAAAGTATGAGTCATAAATTTGTGGTTAACTATTGTAATAATAGAGCTGGTTTGTGAAAACCACCTGCTAAAAACTGGCCTGAAATATACTTACAAAGTAAGCAGGGTCTTCCATCCTCTAAATTGGGGATTCACAACCTGCGGCCCATGGATCGAATGTGGCCCATGGTGCCAATTCATGTGGGCCCCCACCGCCTCCAGCACACCCGGAAGTGCCATGTGGTGGAGGAAGGGCAAAATTGCTGTCTGGCCCCCGAAGCTGTCTGAAGGTGCGTGACCTGGCCCCCCACCTAAAAAGTTGAGAACTCCTTCTCTAGATCAGTGGTTCCCAAACTTTTTGCGCTGCGGGCTGGTCACGTGGTTCCTCCCACTGTAAAACACGTCAGTGGTTGTTGTAAACGTGTTTTTGACAGATGTGGGTGCATTTACGGCAGCATTTATGCATGAGTGGGCATGTCCATGGGTCACATGAAAAGGTGAGGGTCTGGACCCCACGCCATAGTTTGGCTGCCCCTGCTCTAGATCAGGGTTAGGGTGCTGGCTATGAAGAGGATGCTACCAAAATCTGCTTCCAACAACTCATTGATTGTGATCAAATTAGCACCTAAAATCATACAAAGGAGACTTTTTGACATTCTTGCTCTCTCAAAACAAAGGGTCTGCCATATGGTGATCACTGCAATCAGGTTCTTCTGGGAGAATATTCATAGATCCCTTGATGTCTACCCAAACTATATATTTTTCCACAGCTGAAAACTAAGTCCCAAGCCGCAATCTCTGCTTGGTGATTCTAGTGCAAAACAAGGTCCTTCTATCCCTTGTTTTGCCTTTCCAAGCCCTACAAATCAACCCCAGAAGTTGATTCAGAAGTTTCCCATTGCAGCTTAGATTATAAAAAAATAAATATAATTTTACATTTAATGGAATTAAGTATAGGTCATTCCCTATCTTGCTGTTCAGTCTCAGTTAGCTAAGATCTAGAAATATTCAAATTAAAATCCTGAAATACATTACAGTGAACACCCACTTCATGGAATTAATCTGTTCCACATGGTTTTCTTTTTAGCAATTTATCCTTAAAGTGAACTGCGGTTTTACTTGGGAATACATTGGGGAGGGGAAACCGTTCTGGAGCTCAGAAAAAAGCAAAAAAATAATGGTTTAAATGTTCAAAACTCTTTATAAAGTGGCAAAAAATTCCAAAGTGCACTTTATGAAGAATTTTGAATGGAATAATTTGGGGGGTGGGGTGTTTGGCTTTTTTCTGACCTTCAGAACAGAAGAAATTGATTTTTAATGCATTCCTATGGGAAACTGCACTGTGCACCCTCTAGTGGCCAGCTGTGGTAATGGCCCAACAGTCAGCTGTTTCTCCCCCCCACCCCGGAAGTACCGGACGCTATTTTTAAGATGCCAAATCGCACCAAAAACACGATGAAAAATTCCAGAAACAGAATGGAAATGCTCCGAATACCCTCCTGCCACAATGGAACATGGCAGGGGTTGCCCAAGCAGCCCAGAAAAGCTTCACACCCAGGGGAAACCTGTTCCGTTTCGTGGTTTTTCTCCATGAAGCAGACCTTCATTTCCTCTGGATTTCTTTCCCTGAAGTGTTTTATGGTAAGCAAGCTCTCCGTAAAGCGGGGGTTCACTGTATATGTGTTTCTTTGGTGTATTATCAAAGCTAGCCGCTAGATGCTGCTGTCTCTAATGTAAAATATAGGGTTTACTGTTATCTGTGGTTTCATGTATCTATCATAAACCTCAAAACATATCCCCAACAGATAGAGGGAACAGCCTATGCCTAGTTCATTTTTTCTGTTTTTCTTTATTACACATATGCTATATGTACCTTCATGTGTACCTATCAAATCCAATGATGAAATTGTATTTGATGGATTTATTGGGTGAATGTGCCCCAGCTTTACCTTGCTCTCAAAGACATAACAATGAACCAATAAAATAAAAAATATGAGGTTGTCCAGATCTTTGAAAAATGATGGGACTGCACACTGCAAGATAGAAAAGTTGAAAGACATCACAAATATATGGCACCTGACCAGAAGCAGTCTACTTCAGCACTAGAATTCAACAGATGATTTTAAAAGAACAGAGTAGTTTTATGAGCAAAACAATTCCACTTTCAACTGCTGGGGGGAGGGAACGTTAAGGTATACTACAAAGCATATAGATAAAGGTCACCCCTCAAAATCCAGTCATATCCAACTAGGGTTCAGTGCTCATCTGTTTATAACCAAAGATCCAGTGTTGTTTGTTTCTGCAGATTTTTCTGTGGACATGTGGCAGGCATGACTAGACACTGGAGTGTACAGAAAAGAGCTATAATAGTTACAAGGGGTAGATGAAAAATTAGCTCTGAAAATGAAAGCATTTTTAAAAACTGCAGCTTAAAATAGTTTACTAGAGCAGTTATCCAGCTCTCCAGTCAAACAAGGTCATTTCATATAAGTATTTTTGCCAGATGAATGCTTCTTATCTAGCAATGTGTAAATATCGACTATAGAAATGAAGACCTTCACAATCATAAGGTGCGTTCCATTCAAACTTAAAATATTTTACAATGAATTAGTATTTCAAACCTGTGGTGTTCCAGTACTCAAAATACTGGGTTCTGATGTAACAAGGGATTTTGATTATGGACTTTTGTCTCTCCAAGCAGTGCAAGGCAATAGTCAACACATATGTTATAAATATAATGGTAGGGTCTCAGATTCTCTGTTCTAGGTTCCTTAGTGTACTGGGAGTTTCTGATCCAATACAGATTTCCATTGAAAAAGATGGAAATATCCACTGGTCTCTCTGATGTCACCTTGTTGTTGTTCAGCCACAACACAATGTTACCTACATCTCATGTAATAGCTACACTTTAGCCATCTGATTCCAAAGCAGATGTTCTTCATTTCATGCAAAACTATCATACATGACCCATCGTATGTTTCCCAAACAAAAAAAACAAAACAAAAAGAAGCAGCTCTTATTGGTCTCTTGCAACAAACCAAATATATTTATTACTAAAGTACACAGCGCCATTTACATGCATAACCTAAAGATTAAGTAACAAGAGGATAGGACACTGCTCTGCCGAGCTTACAGACACTAGTTTGACATTGGGAACGTAGCAGATGAAATGATAAATCAGTGAAGCAAATCTATTATTCTGTTAGTTTACAAACATAGCTTTCCAGAAAAAGTACATTCATAAAAGGTCCACCTTATCCAACAGACGAGTGAGCAGAGCCGTTTACTTTCCCCCATTGATCAACAAATTTTTAATTTAAAAACGATTTATACGTGCAATCACCATATATACTTCAGTATAAGCCAACCCGAATATAAGCCGAGGTACCTAATTTTGACCTGAAAAGATTGACCTGAGTATAAGCGGAGGATGGGTAGTGCAGTAGCTGCTAGTGAGTTTCAATAATCAAAATACATGAAAATATGTAAAATCAATTAAATTGTTGGTGCATCTCAATCTGGCATCGTCTTGGGACCCTTGTGGTCATTGACTTGAGTATAAGCTGTGTCCCCTTTTTGGGGCTAAAAAACCTGGCATATACTCGAGTATATATGGTAACTAAATTAATTAAAATGGCATTTAAATAGTTTAAAAAAGTTCCAGGAAGGAAATTTCTCTTCTACTGCATTGCTTGATATGCTACCAACATTGTACTGGCTGATCTTTCTCACACTAGGAACTGCAGAATGAACTCACCAAAAGGTGCCTTCATTTTGACAGTTTCACGTCTGGCCTAGACATGGAAGAAGAACTGAATTACAGGCATCAGCCTACCTGTATGAATGTAGCCCTGTATGGCGTGCAATATGTGGGGCTGGCCTTTCTGTGCTTTTTAGGAGCTGGGAGAATGCTTTTATGGCAAAATGGCCACTGCCAGAAAGCCACTGGTATAGAAAAGTATGTCTGAGGTCATCTGTAATTTTCAGTTTTGGTTTTTCCTCCATGCAAGAGTCTTGCAAAGCATTAAAAATCCCAGCAGCCAGCAGAGAAACATGAATTGGTGTTGTTTTTACATTCCATCAACTTGACTCCAACTCATGAAGAATCTATGAATAGCCTGTCCAGAAGGATACTGTGGTCAACGGTATCGAAAGCCGCTGACAGGTCAAGAAGAGCGAGAATGGAGGGGTACCCTCCATCTCACTCTCGCAAAAGATAATCGAACAGCACAACGAATGCAGTCTCCATACCATGACCTGGCCTGAAGCCTAACTGGAAAGGGTCCAGATAATCCGCTTCCTCCAGGACCCCCAGGAGCTGCCGCACCACTATTTTCTCAACAACCTTCCCCAAAAAAGGGAAGCTGCAAAGCTCTCATCCACATTCTTCTTATGAATGAATCAATTCCCCTCCTAAAATTCTAGAATTGAAGAGCTAGAAGGAATCTAAAATGCCCTTGAATCCAGTTCCCGGTCAAACCAGAAAATCCACAGCTCAAGAATCTCTAAACAGGTAAAAAAAAATTGCTTACAATTTTCCAGCGAAGAAAGGTCCATCATGCTTGGAAGCAGTCGATTCCATTATCAAATGGCTCTCACTGTTGGAAATTCTTATTTTTTAAGTCAAAATCTCCTTTATTGTAACACTACTGTAATTCGTTATTTCTGGTCCTATCTTTTCGATCTACAAAAAATAAGCCTCCTCATTCCATGTGACAGCCCATCAAATACAACGTAATTAATGCATTCTCCAGGATATTTCTTACAGCAAAATTTGCTTTAACCAAATTTCCCATAGTAATGCACTGAAAACCAAAATACATTAACCGGAACGTGGTTTCCCATAGGAATGCATTGGAAGCCAATTAATCTGTTCTGAAAAAAATCTCTAAACCGAGCCACTATTTTCTATGGATTTCTTTTTGTTATACTGTACAATTTTTATGTTAACCGAGCCGTTTGTTAACTGAGGTTCTACTGTGTGGTAGCACTACTCCGTTATTTGTGGTTCTATCTTCCCAATCTGCAGAAAAATGAGCCTCTTCCTTCTTCCATGTGACTGCTCATCAAATACTTGAAAGATGACCATCATATTACCTCCAGGCTAAACATCCCAAACGTTCTCCTGCTTCCCTCATAGAGCTTGATTACCAAACCATTTCCCATTATTGTTGCCATTATTAGGACAAACATTAGCTTAACATCCTTTTTCAATTGTGTGGCTCAGAACTGGATACAATACTCTAGATGAGGCGTGATCAAAACAAAATAGAGTGGTACTATTACTTCATTTGATCTGGACCCTATATTTCAGTTGATACACACTATTGTATCATTTGCCTTTTTTAGTTGCCACATCACGTTGTTGGCTCATGTTCAGCTTGTGATCTGCTTTTTTTATTCATGTCAGAGGCAATTGAAGTCCAAGAACCAAAGGTTGAGAAACATACTGTGCTAGAGAGTCTGTAGCAGATTCCCAACAGTGGCAACACTATTATTTCTCTTTCCTTTGATTTTTACTTAAATGCTTTCCACCTGCTTTCTATGTTCCAGACAGTTGAGGCTGGCAAGAGATGTCTAAAAGCAAAAAAGAAAAGAAAAGAAAAAGAAAAAGTATTCTTCAGGTATGTACAAAGCAAAAGACAGAGAAAAGAAACAGTAGATGAACTGCTCAATGAGGATGGGGAAATGGTAACAGATGACAAAGAAAAGGCAGAAGCACTCAATTCTTCAACATTTTCATAAGACTTGAATAAGGGGGTGCAGGGAATTTTCGTCTAAATTTGCAGATGACACAAAACTGGGTGGAATAGCTAATATCTTGGAAGACAGGAGCATAATTCAAAAAAATCTTGATAGGCTTGAACACACGGCGGAAACCAACAGAATGAGATTTAATATTTAGCACCAGGAGCTCTGGTAGTTAAACTGCTGTACTGCACCAAAAGGCTGTGAGTTCAATCCTGACTAGAGATCAAGGATGACTCAGTCTTCCATCCTTCTGAGGTCAGTAAAATGAGTACCCAGCATGTTGGGGGCACTAAATGCTATGGGGTGGTATAGAAATGTGTTTGCATTGCTTTGCTTTAACAGGGACAAGTGCAAAATTTTACACCAAGGGGAAAATACAGATGCAAGGTTACAAGATGGGGGATACTTGGCTCAGTAAAACTACAAGTGAGAAGGATCTTGGAATTTGTATAGATCAGTGGTGGCGAACCTTTTAGAGACTGAGTGCCCAAACTGCAACCCAAAACCCACTTATTTATTGCAAAGTGCCAACATAGTAACAGGAAACGCTCCCATTGGGCTGTTGGGCAGAGGGGCAGGGCAAACTGTGCTGAGAAGAGAGGAAGCGCTCCAATTGGGCTGCTGGACAGAGGGGCGGGGCAAACACTGTGCTGGGGTGACTGCATGGGTGCCCACAGAGAGGGCTCCAAGCAGTGGTGGGCATCAGTAGGTTCGCACCAGTTTGCCAGAACCCGTAGTAGAAATTCTGGCTGGCCCTGCCCATCCAAATTTTGAAGTAAACTAGTCCTAATTCGAGTGCAATGCAGGAATTTCCCCTGGCCACGCACACCATACCACGCCCACAGTGTGGTAATAAATTTTTTGGGAGCCCATCACTGGCTCCAAGTGTTATATGTTTGCCATCACTGGTGTAGATTGAATGCTGAATATGACTCAACAGTGTGACGTGACCGCAAAAAAAAGGGGACAATGCTTTTTTAGGATGCATCAACAGTATAGTCCCCCCAAATCTGTGAAGTATTATAACAGAGTTGGGGAGCCTTTTAGAAACTGAGTGCCCAAACAGAGGGGTGGGGCAAACTCTGTGCTGGGGGAGAAAGCGCTCCCCTTGAGCTGCTGGGCAGAGCAAAATCTGTGCTGGGGCGATGGCCACATGTGCCAACAGAGAGGGCTAGGATTGCTCCCTCTGGTACGCATGCCATAGGTTTGCCACCACTGTCCTATAAAAATAATAATAATAATTTCGTGTCAGAAATTATCCTGGGTTGAAATGATTTTTTCTGGAGAAACTCTGCTCAGGGGACGCCCGAATGAGGCTCCTTTCATGTCCCCAAGAGCTGGGACAGAGATGGGTCTCAAACTGCTGACTTGCCAGCCTTCTAGTAACAAGGAAAGCTTCTTAACCACTAGTTCCCCTCTAGACCAATTCTGGGCACTCTACTTTAAAAGAGATGCAAACAAATTACAGCAGTTACAGAGAAGGGCAACAAGGATGATCAGAGGAATGGAAATCAAGCCCTAGGACAAAAGACTGAAGAAATTAAGCATATTTTTTGCTTCTTTGGGTGCTGTATCCACTTTGGATATTGGCTATCATCATGGCGATACTCTTCCTGTTCTTAACTCCTCGGAACCGTTCTTCTGAGGACATGCTACACCAGTCTCTTAGGTTCTCCAGCCATGAAGTCCGTCTATGTCTGGGGGTCTCTCTTCCCAGGGATCTTTCCTTGAAGAGCAAATTGGAGTATTCAGCCATAAAGGTCTATACCTGGAAAGCCAGGAGTATTTATGGAAAAGGAAAGATCTATAATGTAGTAAACGAGGGCATGTTTAGCATTGAAAAAAGGAGAGTGAAGGGATATAATAATAATTTCATGTCAGAAATTATTCTGGGTTGAAAAGATTTTTGTGAAAGTAACTATGCTCAGGGAAGGCCCAAATGAGGGTCTTTTTATGTCCCCACGAGCTGGGACAATGACGGGTGCTCAGTCCGTCATGCAGTACCAGGATCGCAAATTGTCAACTTGCCAGCCTTCCAGCTAACAAGGTGAGCTTCTTAACCACTGAGGCACTGCAGTCACTTATGAAAGGAAGTTAAAGATAAGCTCAATATCAAGAAAACCATCTTAATGGTTAGAGTAGTATGACAATGGAACTAACTGCCTCAAGAGGTGGTGAACGCTCCATCACTGGACGCATTCAAGAGAGTATTGGACAATCAACTCTCAGATCTGCTTTGACTTGGGATTCCTGCATTGAGCAGGGGTTGAACATGATGGCCTAAAAAAAAAACTTTCCAAGTCAGTTATTCTATGAACTCATGTTTTCCTGTCTTCTAGACTATCATTTCCCTTCTGTGACAATTTCCTGGACTGTAGAGCTTTCATGTCCATACACAGCAATCAGGAACACAACAGTATAGATCAGTGATAGCGAACCTTTTAGAGACCGAGTACCTCAGCAGAGGGGCGTGGTGAACTCTGTGCTGGGGGAGGGAGGAAGTGCTCCCATTGGGCTGGTGGGCAGAGGGCTGGGGTGAACTCTGTGCTGAGGGAAGGGTGGGGGTGAACTCTGTGCTGAGGGAAGGGAGGAAGCGCTCCCATTGGGCTGGTGGGCAGAGAGGCGGGGTGAACTCTGTTGGGGTGATGGCACACGTGCCAACATAGAAGGCTCTGAGTGCCCCCTCTGGCACATATGCCATAGGTTCGCCACCACTGATATGATTATTTTGGCTTTGGCATCCAGTGACACATCCTTACACTTGATTTTTGCCTCCTACCTACTTTTCCAAATCTTGCCATTCTGGTGGCACAGTGGTTAAGCTACTGTGTTGCAACCAAAAGACTGTGAGTTCGGTCCTATCCAGGGCTCAAGGTTGACTCAGCCTTCCATCCTTCCAAGGTTGGTAAAATGAGGACCCAGCATGTTGAGGGCAAAATGCTAATTAACTTGTGAACTGCCCAGAGAGTGCACTAAGTACTGTGGGGCAGGTATATAAATGTGATTGCTTTGCTTTCTTCTGTAGTTGTTATTTTTTGCTTTTTAAACGTTCAGCTGCAGTTTTCCTTTTGTATAGTTCAAATTCCACGTTCATCAGAAGTTGTTTTACGTTATTTCTGCTTTCTGCCAACAGTGTGATGTCATCTGGACAAGCTGTTCACGATATGAAGGGGTGACTCCAGCGCAAAGCCTCAGAATTGTATCTTATTCAGAAAAGTTGACATTTTTAATGGTTGACTGAATCAAAATAAGGGTCTTCCATCCATTCTGTTCCCACCTTGAATTGAGAAAAGGATTTTCTACTTGACCAAAGGTGTTTTCTACAGCCAACCAAAGTTGCTTGAGTAATCGTCCACATGGCCTAGTGCTTTATTTCATTTACCTCTATTTAAGTGTAATTTGCTGGCTGGATATCTCAGTTATTTAGGTATCTCATCTGGCTGCAGAGCCGGAGGTTGGGAGTTTGATTCTCTACTGTGTACATAGAAGATAGAGCCAGCTTGTATGGCCATGGTTAAGCTGCAGACAGAGTCTCCGAATTTCCCCAGAAGAATGGGAATTCATTGCTTCTCTAGAAAACCCTGGAAAAAGTTCATCAGAAGTCGGAAATGACTTGAGGCATATAATTATTCAGAGTTTGTGCAATTCTCACCATATAAGCTAACATCGTAATTAATTTGTCTATTCTTAAAAGTCCTATAAGCCACTTCTACTGCAAAAAGTACAATTTCATCTACAATTCTTCAAGTTATAGCTAGTAAAAAAATCATGTAAAGATGGCTGGCGGTTTCCCTCCCATCATCCTTTTTCATGACATCGAAATCCCTGTTTCCTACACATTATTCATTTCTTATGATATACTTTCCTCTTTTAAAAAGCAGAACAGTCTCTTTGTGCTAAAAAAACTCCTCTCCCCTTGAAGCATTTTCAGAAGCGTTGCACTGCTACAAACTGCATAAATTGTCCGCAAAGTACGGTAAATCAGAATGATTTTTTTTGTCATATTGTAAAATGGGGACAGAGAGGATCATGCAGTGTTTCCTCATAAGTTAGCGGCAAGAGAGAAAGTTGATTCTTTTCTAAAATTACGTGAGAGATTTCAAGCCGACGTTCTCTGTTTCCCAACAGTGTGGGTCAACTTGTGCTTCATCGGCTGCGATCGGTCTGTGAAGCTGTCTCCACAATCTAAGCAATTCAAATTATTAGGAGATTGTGTAATCCTCACCATATAAACTAGTCTTGTAATTGACTTGTTATTCTTTAAAATCCCACAAGACATTTCTGTTGCAGAAATCACAATTTCGTCTCCAATCCATAGCTAGTAAAAATTCATGTAAAGATCGGTCGGTGAAGCTGTCTCCCCAATCTATAAGCACTTAAATCATGAGGAGTTTATGTAATTCTCACCACGTAAGCTAGTCTTGTGATTGACTTTGTGACAGACAGAGTCCCAAGTTATTCAACATGGAGTCTCTTAGGTTTTAAAGTGTCTTAGAATTGTAGTTTTGCTTCTTTGCCTCTGAATTCCTCCTGCAGCTCTTATCTTGTATGTTTTGACTTATTTCCTAGCTTTGGAATGTCTGTTCTTGTCAACATCCTGAGCTGGAAAAAGCCAGACTATTGTTATGAGAACCAGGGAATGTTATGTAACCCCTTGGTGCTGATTGGCTGTATGCTAATTAGGTAGGCCAAACTCATGGGTTTCTATGATAGTCAGTTTGTTCTGTTCTGTTCTGTTGGACCATGCCAGGTCTCTGGGCATACTCAAAATGATTTCTTAGATTAGACAGGTTTTCCTTTTATTTTCTGGGAGGAAAGCCTGGGTGTGTATTTCCCTAACTGCTATTTTTGATTAGTATTTTTGAATGCTGATTCTGTATCCTGAAACTTCAAGAAACTGCTATTTCTTCAACATGCGTTGTGAACAATAAAACATCTTTTATTTCATCAACAATGCCTGTTGTTTGGGAAGGAAGTGAGGTAAGAGTTAAGCCAGACACCAGTGTAACCACACGCTACCGCTCTTAAACAATATTCTCCACAATACTTTGCTGGGTTCTGCTAAGGCAGGTAAGCCCCAGGGTTTCTGCGGCCTTCGGGTCGGACGGCCTACAGGCCTCCTGAAGTTGGAGTCTCAGGAAGTTCCACAGTGCAGACTGGTAAAAGTCGAAAGCTGGGAGCAGGAGAGGCCCTGAGGCGAGGCTCAGAATGAGGCCTGTTGGTCATAGACTTGTTATTGTTAAATGTTTCCATTGCAGAAATCACAATTTAATCTCCAATTTATTAAGTTGTATCTAGTAAAAATTCATGTAAAGACGTCTGGCGGTTTTCCTCCTGTCCTCCATTTTCATTTGACATCCAAATCCCCGTTTCCGCCACATTATTCACTTCCTAAAATGTACTTTGCTCTTCTAAAAAGCAAAACAATCTCTTTGTGCTAAAAAAAAATCTCTCCCCTAGAAGCATTTTAAGAAGCATTGCGTTCTATGATCTGCATAACTTGCCTGCGAAGTACCGTATTTGCTGGAATATAAAACCCACTTCCCTCCCCGCTTAAAATACACTGGGAAAATGGAGTGAGTCTTGTACTGTATATAGTGGCCTCTAGTTGGCTATTTTGGTAAAAATGGGATGTGTCTTCAACTGTATATAGTGGCCTCTAGTGGGCTATTTTGGAAATAGTGGGATGCATCTTATATGCCAGCCAATACGCTAAGACAGAATGAGGATTTTGCCATATTGTAAGCGGGATACAGAGAGTATCATGTGGTGTTTCCTCACAAATTAATGGCAGGAGAGAGAGGTGATTCTTTTTTAAAATAATGTTGAGCGATTTCAAGCTGACGTTCTCTGTTTCCCGGCAGTGTGGGTCAACTTGTGCTTCATCAGGTGTGACCGGTCGGTGAAGCTGTCCCCGCAGTCTGAGCACTTGAACGTTTTAAAACCTTTGTGGGTGTTCAGGTGTAGGTTCAGATGGGAGGCCTGGATGAAGGACTTCCCACAGGCATCACACTTAAAGGGTTTCACCCCCGTGTGGATCTTTTGGTGCTTGTGAAGATTGGACGACTGGTTGAATCGCTTGTCGCAGGTCGGGCAGGCATAGGGCTTCTCCCCGGTGTGAGTCAACTCATGCTTCACAAAACTCGACCGATAACGGAAGATTTTCCCACACACAGGACACTTGAAGCCCTGCTCGGTAGCATGGGTCTTCTGGTGCGCGTGGAGGAGCGAGGCCTGGGCGAAGCTCTTCCCGCACTGTGTGCAAGAGAGGTTCTTCCCCGCAGCATGGACCTTGCGGTGCTGGTAGAACTTGCCCTGCTGCCGGAAGTTCTTCCCGCAATCGGAGCACCGGTAGACGGGTTCTCCAATGTGCATTTGCAAATGCTTCCCCAGGTTGGAGGTCTGGCGAAAGGTCTTGCCGCAGTCTTCACATTTGTAGGGCTTCTCCCCAGTGTGAAGCCGTGCATGCTTCTTAAGGTGAGAACGATCCCGGAAGGTCCTCTCGCAGTAGGGGCACTTGTAGGGTTTCTCCCCTGAGTGGATCCGTTCATGTTTATGGAGGTAAGAGCGCTCAGTAAAGCTCTTCCCACAATCCGGGCATTGGAAAGGTCTTCCCCGCATCTGGATGTTTGTGGCCTGGATGTGGCGTGCTTTCTTGGTGCTCAGAGGGGATACATTTCCCTCCTTGCTGCCTTGGGCTCCCTTCAGCTTCTTGATGACTTTCTTCTTTGGGCTTTTCTTTGTGCCCGCCGCTGTCCCATTTGAACATCCGGGTGTTTCTCCTTGTTCACACTGCTCGGAGCACTTATAGGGCATCTGTCCAAGGCGGAGGCTCTGGAGCTTAACGCAGGGCACTTTCTGCTTCAAGATCTTTGTGTCCGGAGAGGACGAAAGGCTTACTTTGCCTCCCCGGATTCCCAGATGTGTTTCATTCAGCCTCACGACCAGCTTCATTTTGGGGTTCATGGCCTCATTCATCAGCCCACTTAAACTCTCAGATGTTCCTCCCTGTTTGTGGCCTTGGGAGACATCTGGTTCCGTTCTTTGAGATGGCTTTGGCTCTGTTTGCGTTGATAATTCCTCTGGAGGACAGTCGGTTTGATCCTCAGTCAATGGATTATTCAATACTGGATCTGCTGGAATAGAGGAATTGAAAAAGACTAAGAGGAACAACATGGACTCACCTTCAACAACAAATACAGTAAACCCCCGAGTTATGGAAATAGTCCATTCTGAGACTTTCCCCTTAAGCCGTTTTTTCCGTAACCCAAAGAACAATCTCCCATAGGAATGCATTGAAAAATAAAAATCCGTTCTGGAGGTTGAATGAATATTCATCACTTTTTTGTCATCGCCATCTAGTGGCCAGGCCTGGTAATTGCGGGAAAAGTCCCACTTAACAGCTGATGAAGAGCCAGGGGAATTTCCAGCACTTCCTGGTTGTGGGGAGAGCTTCTGCTAAAAAGTTACAAAAATTTTCAAAATTAGAGCAGAAAAACAAACACCCTCCCGCCACCCTCGGAAGCATCGGAATACCAAAAACACTTTCTATATCTTGAAATTTTTCTGTAAATTGGGATATCATTTCTTCAGAATTTCCTTCCATAAGTCAAGTTTTCCGTTACCCGAAACATCTGTAGCACAGGGTTTTACTGTATTACCATGTTTACAAATCTAGTGACTGTAGTTTGCAGTTTCAAAAGAAGTGCCATTTGGAATTTTTAGACTTCTTCTTCAAGTGCTGTATCCAATTCCAAAAAAAGTGGTACCTCAGTTTTACGAATGCCTCAATTAACTTAATTTTCACTTTATGAATGAAAATGCATTGAAAATAATGCCTCTGTCTACTTATTTTTTCACAATAAGAAGCAAGTTCTACTTTTTTTTTCACAATAAGAATCAAGTTTCCCCAGGATGCATTATGCCAAGTAGGTTTATAGTGTCGCCCTGTGCACATTTTGGTTTACAATTTTTTTGCAATACGAAATGTCTTGGAGAACGAATTAAATTTGTAAACCAAGGTATCACTGTACTGGTGATCCTCATGACGACTAGCCATGAAGATTGTCCCGGGAACAATATAATGCAGTGGCCTTTCATCTGCCTTCCTCATCACAGAGTGACCTCCGTACCACTAATCCAGTTCCCCGAGTCCCTTTCTGGTCCTGAGCATAAAGTTCTCCTTAGCACCAGGCCAGAATTAATGAGGCTGCTGCCCTCCATCAAGATGGATTCAAGTGGGACTTAATCCACTTGGGGACCCTCACCCTGTGGACATCACTATCAAAGCCATGAGTCCTCAATTTGGTCAAATCCTATTATTCTGTATTTTTCTGTCTGAAATACACATGCCTCTAAACACCCAGAAGGGCCATGGTAAGCTTAGTGGTTAAGACACTGAGCTTGATGACTGGAAGGTCAGTGGTTTAAGACCCAAGTTCAGCACGATGGAGTGAGTTCCCGTCTCTGTCTCAGCTCCTGCCAACCCAGCAGTTCAAAAGCAAGAAATTGCAAGTAGATAAACAGGTACCACTTCGACGGGAAAGTTAACAGCATTCTGTGCAGTCCAGTGTCTAATTATGCCAGCCACATGATCAGAGAAACATTTGCATATGCAGACAAGATGGGGGCAATTCTGCCTTCTTGCGACTCACCACAGCTGGTATTACCCCAATCTGACAAACCTGGAATTAGCCCATTTTTTTTAGTTCAGCCTCTCCCGCCTGTTTTAAAAGTGCAGGGAGGGGCTAAGTGGTTGGAAAGCAGATATCAAATGCCCAGAAAGCGTCCAGGTACAGATGTCCCATTGTTTGCTAAATGTTAATTACCTTGTGAACCACTCAGAGAGTGCACTAAGTGCTATGGGGTGGTAAGGGTCTCCCTTGGTCAAAAGCCAGTCATATCTGACTCTGTTGTCAGAGAAAAACCCCTTTCTGTGTTTTCCCCTGATCTCTCTATATTCACTGCATAACCACGGAAATGTCTACAGAAGCAGATATTGCTGGCTCTTCGGCTTTGAAACAGAGATGAGCACTGAACCCTAAAGTCGGATACAACTGGCTTTCGAGCAAGGGAAACCTTTACCTTTTACCTTAAGGAACTTTAGGTAAAGGTTTTATTGTTAGATTTATGGCTAGGCAGTTTGTGATTCTTCACTGAGTACGTGCCACTCTGCATGGAAGCAAGAGGACCAATAAACTACCATAGGACCCCTTGGAGCCAATTAGAGGTTACCTGGAGTTTGGGTTACATGATCTATACAAAAGGGTGTGCTAGAGATGCTCTTTCTTCTTTCGCCATGGAAGGTCCTGGGGGGAAGCCTCACAATGTGAGTAGAAGTTAGACAAGGCCTTGAGGGCCAAGGTAACTAATTAAGCTTTCTTGCGTTTGTACTTCTTTGAATGACTACATTGCAGTTTTGTTTCCTCATGCTATACTCATCTTCTTAACTTACTTATAATAAACTAGCAGATTTTGCCCGGCGGTGCCGGGCTGTTTTAAATTGTTTTGAAAGGTATTTTTTATGTGTATTGTTATATAAAAAGACGTTAAATTGTGTTGGATAGTAAAGTTTTTTTTCTTTCTTGAACAAATGGTGCCGGGCTGTTTTAAATGGTGTTGAAAGGTTTTGTGATTTTTAAAATGTTTATTTATACGCACGGGCTGTTATAAACTGTGATCAGCTTTTTTGTGTTGTTTTTTTGGATTAACAAAAGGAGGAAAGGATGATATAATTTTTTACAATTATTTTTTTTAACAAAATAATGTTTTACTATGTGATTTTTAAAAAATAGTTGTACCTTGGATAATAATTTTAAAAATGTGTAAGTATGTGTTTGTTTAAATTCAATGTTTTTAAACTGTGTTTAGATGTGTGTGTTTTTTTGAGTGAAAACTGTACACAGGATTTTAGAAATGTTTTAGAAATTTTAGATTTTGGGGGGTAATATTTTTGAATGTTTTTTCTCCTGTGGCCTCTGGGTGGTGCTGTTGAGGTTTTCTTTTACTTTGACTGTTGTTCTCTACTGGCCTCTGTGTGTCGCTTCTTCCGGTAAGTAGTCTCTTTCTTTCCTCATTTCAGTTCCGGACGTCGTGGAGGAAGGTCGTTTGGGTGAGTTCTCTGATTTAATTTCTTTTGGGGGTTTGTAGTGTTGTTGTTGTTGTTGTTGTTTTTTGGGGGGGTTCTGTGTGTTTCTTCTTTGTGTTATTTTTGGGTTTGATTTTGGATGTTTTTGTTTGTGATTTTTGTGTATTTTTGGGGTAAGTAAAGTCAGCGGGCATAGCGCCGTCCGCTGGCTTTGCTTACCTGGGAATGGGTTCACTTTCAAGGGCGGGGGGGCAAGGCACCATTGCCTTTGCCCCCGCTTGAAAGCGAAAAACTTTTGGGGTAAATAAAGTCAGCGGGCGGATCGCCGTCCGCTGGCTTTGCTTACCTGGGAATGGGTTCACTTTCAAGGATTGGCGAAGGCAATTATGTCTTCGCCCTCCCTTGAAAGCGAAACACTTACTCGGAAAGTAAAGGCACCGGGTGGAGCGCCCGTCCGGTGCCTTTGCTTTGTGGAGGAATTGTTTCGCTTTCAAGGAGGAGAAGGCAATGATGCCTTTGCCCTCCCTTGAAAGTGAAACACTTACTCGGAAAGTAAAGGGACAAGGCAGAGCGCCGTCCGGTTCCTTTGCTTTCCGGAGGAATTGTTTTGCTTTCAAGGGGGGGGGGCGAAGGCATCAATACCTCCCCCCCCTTGAACTGCCTCTGTTGTTGTGGTTTTTTTTCCACCCTAGCTCAACTTTTGTTGAGGCCGGTGGTGGTCTTGCCGTGTCTTCGGCGGGGTAGCGTGGTGGAGAGGGAGTCCCTCTCCTCCCCGTTGCTCCGTGCAAGAAGGCCGGCGGGTGTTTGCGTGGCTTTGAGGCGCTGCGTCCTCCTGCGCCGGACTTGCGCTCCCAGTTTGTGGGTTTTTTTGCGCGCCGGCTTCCTCAGCGTTCTGCGCGCTCATGGCGCGCAGGATGCTGGGGCTTGTAGTTTTGGGTTTGTTTTTACCGTTTGTGCAGCGTTTTTTTCCCTGCAGCTTCATTTTGATTGGCTGCGGCGCGTTTCCGAACGTTCCTTTTGCTTGCGCCTCTCAGCCTGATTGGCTGTGGCGCAGCGCGGCCCAAGGAACATTGAGAAATGGAGTCCTTTCTTTTTGTTTGCGGTCGGGGGCTCCTGCCCCACTGGCGCAAAATTCAACCCGACAGTTACCTGCGAACCCCGGTCGGGCGAGTGCACGGAGGCTCGGATGGGGCTAGTGGGGCTTGGCTAAACATCCTTTGTCACATTCCAATGGTTAACGCACAGATTTATAGGTATAGATATAATTATTCTTAGACCCTTCGTGTCTAGTGAGTTTGGGATTTGAGAGTGACTGGACCACACAGAGAGAGGCTACAGATAAGCTACCTAATTTCTGTTCCCTGTGCCTTTGCTAAGCTAAGCCAAACAGAGCCCAGGGGAACCTAAAAGTGGGAGGTTGCCCCACAGAGGCAGGGACAGATGCTGCTGGTGAGCTAGCAATTGTTAAAGGAGGCACAGGAAAGTGTAAATAAAACCCCCAAAAAGGGGGCAATTACTTATCACATCTGTTTATAACCAAACTGCCAGCGCTGTGTCTGCAGACAATTCCGTGGACATGTGGCAGGCAATACTAGACACAAGACTGCATGGAGTACTGTTACCTTCCTACTAAAGAAGTACGCATTTATCGACTTGCTTTTTTGTTTCGGAACTACTAGGTTGGCTGGAGCTGAGACAGATTACTGTAGCTCACTCCGTCGTGCAGCACTTGGGTCTTGAACTACTGACCTGCCGACCTTCTGGTCAAGTTCACCATCTTAACCAGTAAACAGTGCACCACCCTATGGGGCTGTATATGCAAGTGTTTACCTCAGTTTAACAATGCTTCGGTTAACATTATTTTCGTTTTGCGAATGAAAATCCATTGAAAATAATGCCTCGGTTCGGTTTATGAATACCCTCACCCCCACCCCCCAATACAAAGCAAGTTCCCCCATTGTAGGCAGTGAACTCTAGTGGTCGGTTCTGGAAATGCACTCGAGGAAATAAATGTACAGTAATACCTTGGATAAAGTTTGCATCAGATAATGCTAAAACAGCATAATGTTAAGTAATCTGGAAAAAATTGCTTTGCATAATGTTAAAATCCTATGGGATGCATCGGATAACGTTCGCTAAAGCCTGTGCCGGTTACAATGTATTCTAAGGAGTTTTAACATTATGCGATTCATCCCATAGGATTTTAACATTATCCGATGTATGCATTGGATAACACTAAGATGTGTGGAACCAAGTTTTAGCATTATCTAGGGTTTTACTGTACTGTACAGTGGAATCTTGCTTAATGTAATTAATGTGTTCTCTGGGACATTTCTTATAGTAAAAATTACTTCAACTGAGTTTCCTATAGGAATGCATTGAATGCAATTTCCCATAGGAATGCAATGAAATTCAAAATACTTTAACCGAAACACGGTTTCCCATAGGAAAGCACTGAAAACCAATTAATCCGCTCCGGAAAAAAATTCCGTAAACCGAGCTACTATTTCCTATGGATTTCCTTTTGTTATGTGATTTTTATGTTAACCAAGCCATTTGTTTCTGCAATACAAAACATCTCGGAGAACGCATTAAATTCGTAAACGGAGGTAACGCTCTAAGTGCAATCTCTATTGCTATTTGTGGGGGAGGGAGAGCAAAGTGATTTAGGGGCCATATGGGGCCCACATGGCTCCTGTCCTCAAATTTACACACAAAGAGCTTGCTTCATCCATTGGGTTCTACTTTGCTTTTTCCATTTTGAAGTCCAGGGCGGTGATACTAGTAGCGCTCATGAATGCTATGGACAAGGAACCAAAAGCAAAAGGAGTTGAAGACCAGATCGCTGGGCTAAAAGCACAAGACATTCCTCACCCGAAAGGGAAACAGGATCCACGGGACTTTTGATCTCCCAGTTGATCTCTTCACAAGGATCCTCTACTTCAGGAACTTGTTCTGTCTCTTGTTCTGGAACTTGAGATATCTGCTCTGTTTCCGGCAAATTTAGACCTGACCCCCTGGGTGCTTTGGGATTATTCTGGATCTGTAGGGGAAAGGGGCAGGGGAGAATATGGATTCACATTATAGGAAGGAAATAGATTCTATTCTCATCGCACCTTCCACCTCACCAAAGGATGCTAATGTTAGGTCATTCTTTCTCGAAAGCCAGTTGTATCTGACTCTAGGGTTCAGTGATCATCTCTGTTTATAGCCAAAGAGCCAATGCTGTCTGCGTCTGCAGACATTTCCGTGGACATGTGGCAGGAATGACTAGAAACCTGAGAGCACGAAATGCTGTTAACTTTCCCACTGAAGTGGCACCTATTTATCTCCTTGCAATTTCTTGCTTTGGAACTGCTAGGTTGCCAGGGGCTGGAATAAGACGGGAGCTCACTCCGTCACACAGCACTCGGGTCTCGATCTGCTGACCTTCCAGTAGTTAAGTTCAGTGTCTTAACCACTAAGCCACCACAGTCCTAATTAACATATACAAATGCCTAGATCAGTGATGGAGAAACTTTTTGAGACTAAGTTCCCAAACTCAACAGGCTGCCATCAGCACTACAGAGTGATGGAGTGAACTCTGTGCTGGGGGAGGGAGGAAGCGCTCCCATTGTGCTGCTGGGCAGAAGGGTGGGGCAAACTCTGTACTGGGGTGACAGTGTGGGCTCTGAGTGGCCCCTCTGGCACACATGCCATTGGTAAGCCACCGCTAGCCTAGAGGCATGGGGAAGGGACATTTTACCCTTTAGTTCACTTAAAGTTCAAAATAGCTTTTCTTTGGCTACACAGGGAACTCACAAAATACGAAAGTATTACAAAATGAAAATTAAAGTGATACCATATTGTTGAAAACACCCTTGACACCCAATGGGATAAAAGAGGAAGCAAAGAAGAAGATTGTTGGAAAGAGATTGTCTGGAGGATTTAGTGACATTGTTATAGGAATTAGATGTGTTCAAAACTCTTCATAAAGTGCACTGGAATTTTTCACTGCATTTTGGCCACTTTCTAAAGAGATTAGAACAGATAAAAGACGTTTACAGGTATTTGGCTTTTTTCTGATCTCCGGAAATTATTATTTTGGTTTTCAATGCATATTGGTACATTTCCAACAGTGCCCTCTAGTGGCCATTTCTGGTAATTGCCAGCTCAGTACCTGACTATCAGCTGTTGAGGGGAAATTTTGGCACTTCCTGGTTGCCAGGAAAGCTTCTGGCAGTGCCAGAACACGACAAAAAAAACCTAAAAACAACAGAGCGGAAATGGTCCAAACACCCTCCCACTGCCATGGGAAATGTAACAAGACAAAAAAAAATTGGTATCTTGAAGCAATTTTTTTCTGAGATTTCCTTTTGTATCGTGAGTTTTTTGTAGGTCGGGCCTTCGTAACTTGAGGTTTTACTGTATATATCCTTCTATCCTTTACAGTACAACACTCCTCCCATTCCACCTGGTGGTCTCCAAAGTCTATCATCCCCACATGACATGTCACTGGGATGATGGGAACAGTAGTTCCACACAACTGAAGGGTTCTAGGTTGGAACAAGATGGCTTAAGGAGCCCTGGTGGCGCAATGGATCAACTGCTGTCCTGCAACACAAAGGTTGTGAGTTCAATCCTGACCAGGTACTGCTCATCTGGAACTGCATTCTATTCTGCATTTTGTTTCAAGTTGCGAATTTTTCGTAATACGAAATGTCTCGAGGTATGAATTAATTTCAGAACCTGATATACTACTGTATGATTGCTTTTTCTTTGTAACCTCTGTCTGTTTCTCTTCCTATCCACTAATTCCACCCCACAAACTGGGATGACCCACCATCTTACCTGTTGTTCCCACCCCTCGGCCTCTGACTGCCTGAGCAGGAAGTCCTCAGCCAAAGCCACTGCTTGGGCGCTGGTCTCCGGGCCATGTTCCCTGAGCCGGTTCTGGACTTCCGGCGGCAGGACAGCCAGGAACTGCTCCAGGACCAGTTGCTCCAGAACCTGCTCTTTGGAGAGCTTTTCCGCCTTCAGCCACTGGTTGCACAACTCCTGCAGCCGGTTGTAAACCCTCCGCGGCCCCTCAGCTGGCTGGTAACTGAACTGCCAGAACTGCTGCCGCTTCTTCTCCCGGCTCAGCCTGTCCTCCCGCAAAATGGCCATCCTGACCTTTCCAAAATCCTCCCGGTCCTCAGCTTCTAGTCCAAGGAAGACCTCTTTGGTTTCTCCATTGAGGGCTGGCCGGAGACGGGCCATCCATTCTTCTTGGGGCCACTGGCAGGCTCTAGCCACCTGCTCGAAGGAGGTCAAGAAAGCTTTGGCATCCTCCCATGGGGAAGGTTGTGTTGGTGACAGTGGGGCCTCCCAACCTGAACATGGGGACTCCAGCGTCTTGAGGAACTCCTGCCACTGGGCTTCCCATTGCTGGAGTAAACCTTCCTCTGGGATCGAAACTGATTGCTTTCCTGAGGCCCTCTGGAGAAATTCCCGAATGCTGCCAGCCTGGATGACATGAGGAGCCATTTCAGATTCCTCTGCTCCCGCCTCGGGTTCGAGGACTGGGACATTCTGCTCCCGTTCTTCCCTTTTGACAGGGTTCGTTGTTTCTAGCTCAATCATAATTTGGCTCTGGGGAGAAAAATCTGCCACCAAACTTCCGTTTTCAACAAGTCTTTTCCTCTTTACCACTAGGGGTTCTTTTACCTGCAGGGTGTGGGGGAAAATCTATTATCTGAGATTTTGGGCAGAAAGTTCGGGACTAGCCGGATCGGTAGCCTACGAGTTAGCCACCAATAGTCAAGAGTCACAACGTAACCTCTGGGGGTTTGCTATCTTGACAGGGTCAATGCAGTCAGAGGGTCATGAAGGAAACCTCAATAATCATCTCTAGAGAGAGAGAGAAAAGACAAATGTTTTATGTCTGTAGGTAAAAGAAAGCAATAGAGCGCTGGTGGTACAGTGGTTAAAACTGCTGTACTGCAGCCCAAAGGCTGTGAATTCGGTCATAACAAGGGCTCAAAGTTGACTCAGCCTTCCATCCTTCCAAGGTCAGCCAAAGGAGGACCCAGCATATTGGGGGCAAAAGTGCTGATTAACTTGTGAACCACCCAGAGAATTCACTAAAGCACTTTGCTTTAGATCAGGGGTTCCCAACCTTTTCAAGATGGGGGCTGGGTCACGCTCTCTCACTCAGCTTCCAGGGGCGTATAGCCATTTTGCCCTGACTGCACAATGGATGTGTGTGGCCATTTTGTCCCAATAGTTTCAAATAGGCAACCATTTTGTTTTTTGAATGCCCCTGGAGGGGTGGGGCCACATAAAATGGCACCACAGGCCAGATCCAGCCCATGGACATTAGGCTGGGAACCCCTACTTTAGATGTAGGAACGTAAAGCAGACGTGTAACAAGACAAATCTAAACAGCGACGGTATACACCCAACCCTACTAAAATCAGTCAAACTGGTTATAATTGCTATCATATTCCCTATGTAACCTAGTTATGCCTAGATGATTGCAGGAAAAGAATTAAGATTATGAATTCATTATTTATAACAAGCCCCTTCCAAGCCCTGGTCTGTCGTTTTGTCTAAGAAGAGAAACTATGGTTAGTCACTTAAGAGCAAGCCAAGATGCAAACCAACCTGGTTTGTTTTGACAACTATCTCCCAGATAAGACAAAGCAGAAATGCTGCCCTTTTGGAAAGGGTTAAAAACCTGGCTGGCAGGGCAAGTTTGGGGGGCCGACGGGGTATTGACTCCTGCACGTTGGCTCAGTTGATGTTACATGTCCTTTCAATGATTGTGGGAAGGGGTGGGTCTTTTTAGACATGGGGTGATTTTATAAAGAGTTTTTATTGTAGTTTTTTATGGGGTTTTATATTGTAATGTTTTTATATGTTGTACGCCGCCCTGAGTTGCCCTGGAGCAAGAGAGCGGGATATAAATCTAAATAAATACTGGAAAAACTTCCTGTTGTTGTTATTGTTGCTATTAAATTATTCAGGTACAGAGAGGGTGTTTGCATAACCCAAAATCTCACTTTTGTCTGGTTGCCTCTACCTCCCCAAGAGACCCCATCCCAGTCTCAGCTAGAGATGTAAAATCCCAAAGGGGGAAAATCCACAGAAAAATTCAGGGAAAAAAACATGTTCCCCATTTCCCCCCTAAACTATTTTTTTGTATTTACTCTACACAGTATCTGAAAGCCACAAAGTAATCATTCCCATACAATGATATCAAGGTGGGAAAAAAGTATATGGAAGGGACACTGTTACACAAAAAAATGGGAAAAAGGAAGAAAATCGATTATGGAATTTTTAAAAGGATGTTTAATACAGTGTAACATATTTAACACAAGGTGTTCTTATATTCTCCAAATCATTTTGAAAAACTATGTACAGTATAGCTCAGAAAATGAATCTGATTAAATTCCATGCCTATTCATCGAACCTTAGTCCCTTCCATATACAGTACTTTTCTCCACATTGAATTCCTTATATGGGAATGGTTATTTTGTGACTCTCTGTTACTGTGAAGAGCAAATACAAATAATTTGCTCTGTTACTAATGTTGGTTTCTTTTTCTTTTATGCTCCACATAAACTACCGGAAACCAAAGAAGTTCCGTCTGTGCAGTTCAGGAGATTGTTGCTTCATTTGTTACAATTACAAACAATGTTTAAAAAAGTAAATTTCATTTGTCATAATTGTTTGAATACACTGTATTTTTAATATACCAATTGTGATAATAATAATTTCATGTCAGAAATTATTCTAGGTTGAAAGGATTTTAATCAAATTGTACATAGTAATATTCTATGTTCCTAAAGTAACAGAGTGACTTTCAATCTGTAAAAAAAGTGCTAATGTGACTTTTTTTTCTTCAATTTCCTTCCAAACTTTTCAATCCCCCCCCCCCCCTAAAAAAGCTTTGGGAAAAACCTGGGATTTTCCATGGCTTAAAAATCTCTGGAAATTTCACATCTCTAATCTCAGCATATCAAACTATGATTAGGGAAACTGGAGCACATTATATGGTCTACTTTGGATACTGAATAAGCTTAATTCATATTTCAATGACCAAAATGTAGACTCCTTTGGATTCTGAAGTTTTCCAAATTGTGTAATGAAATTCTTTGCTCAGAAATCAGACAGGGGGAAAACTGCATATCTTACAAGGAATTATGATTCTGCCTTTAAAAATCGACCTCGACACCCAAAGGGTTAAAACCACGGCTCCTTGGTACCTGCACCCCTTTTTAGGGGTGGGTTCTTAACTCTGTTTTTATCTGTTTTATTCATGTTGTGAACCGCCCTGAGTCGGCCGTGGTCGGTATAGAAATCTAACAATAAATAAAAATAAATAAAATAAAAATAAGACGACTGTAAAAATTAGTCTGACTCTTCATACAGTTTTTTTTTTTTAAAAAAATTAGAGAACAATTCAGAAAAAAGGTCAAAATGAATTTCATCACTTGAAGAAAGATCTCAGTTTATTCGAAACGATTGCAACTATATCCAGTAGCAGGTTTTTTTCCTCCTGGTAACAAAGCACATTGTACGTATCTCCATCAGAGATAGGTTCACTCAGCAGCTAATTCAGAAGAGGGGGTGGGTGGGTAAGGAAGTCTTTTCTGTTAATATTATTAGTAATAGTAAATAAAGTCACAGTTAATCTGCAACACACAAAATTCAGGGATGGTGGTGTTACAAATTACCAAGGCCGTTTTTATCACCACTGTCTTGTTTTACTTCTAGCTCAGCTCACTCTCCTCTCTTTGCAGTCTGTGTCAACTCTGATGTATGTTTAGGAGCTTCTCCGCCTGCTCAGGATTACAGAGGTTCGATCCCCAGCACAGCCAGTTAAGAAATCAAGTTGGAAGTGGTGTGAAAAATATTTATTTTCTAGAGCTGGGAAGCCACTGGCTGTCATAAAGCTAGATCTGATAATTCAACAGTCGGATCCTGCGCGACTTAAGCTTGTTTCTCTTATGGTGGGCGACATTTGATCTCTGGGGTTAGGCAACTCATAGATAAGGGGTGTGTGTGTGTGTGTGTGTGTGTGTGTGTGTGTGTGTGTCACTTTTGTTGTTTTTCAGCTTGGCTAACATTTCTAAGGACCCCTAACATAGTCCACCCTGGCCTCCCTCCTGACTCACCAGACAACTCATAGATAAAGAGTGTGTGTGTGTGTGTGTGTGTGTGTGTGTGTGTGTGTGTGTGTGTGTGTGTGTGTGTGTGTGTGTCACTTTTGTTGTTTTTCAGCTTGGCTAACATTTCTAAGGACCCCTAACATAGTCCGCCCTGGCCTCCCTCCTGACTCACCAGACACCAGTGTTGTCCATCCGGATCTTGCACGCACATTCACACGCACACACAAAGGAGGAAGCAAAAGAAGATGGAGGCGGAGGAGGAAAGAGAAAGATCAGGCTTGTTTCCGCTTTCCTTCCTTTTCTCTTTCTTCCAAATGAGCTGCCAAATACGTTCCTCCCTAAGAATCACATGGTCGCGACTTTAACCCTTACCTTACAGGACAAGCCAGAAAGAAGGCATGATGCGCGATCCATATGCACAAGATCACTTTGCCTATGTGGGGTGGGGGAGGTTTCTCAGCTGCTGATTATGTATTTTTTCAGTGGTTCCTTCTCAAAGTGGACGGAGGTTTTTAAGCTGCTGTTTATTTATTTGTTTATTTAGTCCTGAGAGTCCCTTGGACAGCAAAGAGAACAAACAGGTCAATACTGGAGGAAATCAAACCTGACTGTTCATTGGAGGGACAAATAGTGAAGATGAAGCTAAAGTACTTTGGACATCAAATGAGAAGGGAGGACACACTTGAGAGAAAAAAATAGTATTTATTGTATTAATAATAATACTTAATAAATGCTTGAGAAATAATAAGACTTAATAAAAACAATTTATTATTATTATTATTATTATTATTATTATTATTATTATTATTATTATTATTATTATTATTATTATTATTATTATTATTATTATTAAGTAAATGTATAAATAAATGAAAATGTAAGCAAAGTGACATCATAGCATAGGTTAGTGGTGGCAAACCTATGGCACGTGTGGCAGAGGTGGCACTCAGAGCCCTCTCTGTGGGCACCTGTGCAGTCACCTAGCAGAGTTTGCCTCGCCCCCTGCCCAGCAGCCCAATAGGAGCACTTCCTCCCTCCCCCAGCACAGTTCACCCCACCCCTTTGCCCAGCAGCCCAATGGGAGCGCTTTCTTCCTCCCCTGTTGCTGTGTTGGCACTTTGCGATAAATAAATGGGTTTTGGGTTGCAGTTTGGGCACTCGGTCTCTAAAAGGTTCGCCATCACTGACATAGGCAAACAAACATTTGAGCTGACAACTTAAATTCTTGCAATCCTGAGCCCTCAAAATAAGTTCCAATATCCACATTTAAAAAAATATTCACATTTATACCCTACTCTTTTGATGCGAGCACTGCTCAGGAAAATTTACAATATAGTACTGTATATATATTGTACATATTTATATACAGTAAACATATTTTATGTATATATATTATGATATGTGTACATATGTACATATTTTATGACATTTTATGATATGTGTTTATATATACTGTATACAGCATAAGATCAGATTAAAATCCTAAAACAATAACCAATAAAAACACACAAGAAACAAAACCAGATGGCATTAGATATCTTAAAACCATAACAATATTCATAATGAACATTTCCCGATGGAAGGGCTGCTTCCAAGTCTTCCATGACCGCCCCACCCCATAGTTACCCAAAAGGAAGAACGTGGGAAGGGTCACCCTTAGCCAACCTCAGAGTAAGACCCATGTGCCCCTTTTCAGGGACTACATCTCCCAAAATCCCCCACTGTTGCTTGGCTTGGGGGATTTTGGGAGTTACAGTCCGGAACTGCAGTGGCTCAAGTCGCTAAGACGCTGACTGGGAAGCGGAAGGTCAGCAGTTCGATTCCCGAGTACTGCAGGACGGAATGAGCTCCCGTCTTCATCCCAGCTCCTGCCAACCTAGCAGTTCGAAAGCAAGAAATTGCAAGTAGATAAATAGGGACCACTTCGGTGGGAAGGTAACAGCGTTCCGTGCGCTCCGGTGCCTAGTCATGCCTGCCACATGACCACGGAAACGTCTGCAGAAGCAGACAGCGCTGGCTCTTCGGCTTAGAAACAGAGATGAGCACTGCACCCTAGAGTCGGATACGACTGGCTTTCGAACAAGGGAAACCTTTACCTTTACCTAGTCCGGAACGAGGAGCGTGGCCCAGCTCTAAAAACATGTATGTATTCTGCTTCCTCCTGGAAAAGACACGTGTCAGCCGTCCAGATCGTGTCGCCCCGGAGTCTGTCATTTTACTCCCTCACGCGATTGAAAAGGTTAAAACCAGAGAGTACTTAAAATCCTAGAAGGGCCCCTGGAGGAAGATGAGGATCGTCGACTTCCGGTCCGGAATTTCATTCAACCCCTCCCCCTCCTCCCCCGCAAAAGGATAATTCATTGGCTGAGAGTGCCAAAGGAATGAAGCTGGTTGGAATGCTGGCTGTGTGGCTGGTGCGGGAACCAGAGGTCCCTAGTTCGAGTCCCCGCTTGTGCTTTCTGGGAAAAGTGCCTCCTGGGAAGTTGCAGCAGAGTCGCAAAGCGCTCCCAGAAGAAGTAAGGGGTAAACTGTCTGCTTCTGATACTCTTTGTCTAGAAACCCCCAGACAGGGTCTCCATAGTCAGAATCGACTTGATGGCACTTAATGCATATACAGTACAGTATAAACTGAATTTCCCGGGGATCCTTTGCTTCATATGAATGAGCAATGGATTTTTAAAATATATATATAAAGATTTTGATCCTTAGTGAACTTCTTACAATTTCTGGTTTCATTTTAAAAGTGACTTGCCAGTTTTAGCAAACAAGTAAAAAACAAAACCCTGCCACCTACCACCTAAACTAGGAGAGAAATAGATTTCTGTAGGAAGCCAAGGATTCCCAACCTAAGGCCTGTGGGCCGGATTTGGCCCCATGACACCATTTTATGTGCCCCCCGCATCCCTCCAAGGGCATTCGAGAAACAAAATGGCCACCCCCTTTGAAGCTGTTAGGTCAAAATGGCCTTCTCCATCGTACAGGCAGGGCAAAATTGTCGTCTGGCCCTCGAAGCTGACTGAGAAAGCGTGACCCGGCCCCCGGCTTGAAAAGGTTGGGAACCCCATTTCTAAGCTATTTCAGTTGTATTAGAAGACTAGCAGATTTTGCCCGGCGGTGCCAGGCTGTTGGAAGGTTTTTGTTTTATGTTTATGCAAATGAGGTTAGTTTTTAATTGTGGTTTTTTAAATTTTTATTTTTACGCACGGGCTGTTATAAACTGCGATTTTTTATTTTTGGTTTTTAAAAAGAAGAAAGGATGATATAATTTTTTATAATTATTGTATTTAACTAAATAATGTGTTACTATGTGAATTTTTTTAAAATAGTTGTACCTTGGATAATTATTTTTTAAAATGTGTAGGAATATGTTTTTTTAAAATCTATGTTTCTATACTGTGTTTAGATTTTTTTTGTTTTTTTTTAGTGAAAACGTATTTCTTTTTTGAATTATTTGTGATTATTGTAACTATTTTTGAATGTTTTGATAACTTATTTCATTGATTTGGGAATTATTTCTAATTATTTTGATTATTTTTGAATGTTTTTTCTGTTGTGGCCTCTGGGTGGGGCTGGTGAGCTTTTCTTGTATTGTACTATTTTCTCTACTGTCCTCTGGCTGTCGTTTCCTCTTCCGGTATTTAGTCTCTTTCTTCCCTCAGTTTAGTTCCGGTCGTCATGGAGTGAGGACGTCTCCTGGTAAGCTCTCTGGTTTTATTTTATTTGGGGGGTGGTGTTTTGGGTGGGGGGGGGTCTGTGTGATGTTTTTGTGTTTCCTTTTTGTTTTTCATTTTTTGTTTTGATTATTTTTTACTGTTTTTGGATTGTGTTTTTGGGTGTTTTGTGTTTACTTTTTCTGTTTTTATTTTGGTTTTGATTATTTTTGACTGTTTTTGGTTTGTGTTGTTTTGTGTTGGGGGTGGTGGTATTTCCGTGGGCCGGTCTCGGGGACTGGACCGTGGAAATACCATCGCCGCTTGATGCGGCGTTGGGGTGGTGGTATTTCTGTGGGCTGGCTTGGGTGGCCGGACCACGGAAATTGCCTCGCCACTTCATGCGGCATTGGGGTGGGGGTTTTTTTGTGTGCCGGCCTTGGTGGCTGGCCCATGGAAAGGGAAGGCAGGGGCGGGGGGGTGTCTTTCTTTTCCGCGGGCCGGGCTCGATGCCTGGCCCCTGGAAAGGGAAGGCAGCAGCGGTGGTGGTTTCCTTACCGCGGCCTGTGTTGCTGTGATGCGTTCCTTTTTTTACTTTTATTTTTCGTGCGCCGGCTGCCTCAGCGTTCTGCGCGCTCATGGTGCACAGGACGCTGGGGCTTGTAGTTTGGCATCCGCGATTTTAGTTAGTGCAGCGGTTTCTTTCCTGCGGCTTATTTTTGATTGGCTGCGGCGCGTTTCCGAACGTTCCTTTTGCTCGCGCCGCTCAGCCTGATTGGCTCTCGTGCGGCGCGGCGCAAGGAATGTTGGGAATTGAAGTTCCCTTTTTTTGTTTGCATCCAGGAGGCTCCTGCCCCACTGGCACAAATTTCAACCCGACAGTTACCTGCGAACCGGGTTTGAGCGAGTGAACGGAGGCCCATTATGGGCTAGTAGGGCCTGGCTAAACATCCTTTGTCACATTCCAACGGTTAACACACCATTTTATAGGTATAGATACAGTATTTGAAAGTGGTTCCTTCAATGCAAAATTAAGAGCCATTAGCTTTATAAAATCCCTGCTCCTTAATTATTGAGATTCAGTAATAATAATAATTTCGTGTCAGAAATTATTCTGGGTTGAAAGGATTTTTGCTGGAGAAATTCCACTCAGGGGATGCCCGAATGAGGCTCCTTTCATGTCCCTCAGATCTTTCCCCACCGGAGTGGTATTGATCTACTCGCAATTTCTTGCTTTCAATCTGCTAGGTTGGCAGGAGAGGGGACAGAGATGGGTGCTCAATCTGTCATGCAGTACCAGTTTTGTGCAGAGTATATTTTATGCAGGACGGAATGAGCTCCCGTCTTTGTCCCAGCTCCTGCCAACCTAGCAGTTTGAAAGCAAGAAATTGCAAGTAAATAAATAGGGACCACTTCGGTGGGAAGGTAACAGCGTTCCATGCGCTCCGGTGGTTAGTTATGCCTGCCACATGACCACGGAAATGTCTGCAGAAGCAGACAGCGCTGGCTCTTCAGCTTTTGAAATAGCTTTCATCAGGAATCTACATAAACATGCATAAAACAAATTGTAACTGTATATGCAAAACAATATCAATATATACATATATACAAATATACAAAAAGACATGCAAGCACCCCTGGTTAGCCACTTTCTAGAACGTCAACATAGTGATAAAGACTTCAAGTTTGTTGTGTTGGAAACTATCAGATCTTTACCCTTTGAACGCATCGATATTCCGAAGCAACTCCTCAGGAGGGAGACTTACTACATTCATCATTTTAACTCCATTCAACCTCATGGACTCAACGTGTATCTTGACCTTTCCTGCTACTTTTAAGCATTATTGTTGCAATTGAATGTTGCTCAGTTGTTACATTACCACACTTGTGTTACATAAACCATGGAGCCTCAGAGATCCTTTGATGTCTAAGAGCACGGAAAGAATAAACATTTGAGGCTCAGGACACAGAAAATACTTTAAAGAAAATACTATTAATTTCTGGATGTTACCACTATTTTTGTGAGCAAGTAAAGAGTTTTTCATACTGGCTTATGATTCATTTATGTATCCTACTTCAAGATCTTTTTGTATATTTGTATATATGTATATATTGATATTGTTTTGCATGTATAGTTACAATTTATTTTATGCATGTTTATGTAGATTCCTGATGAAAGCTACTTGAAAAGGCAAAACATACCAGAAGGGCTTAGAATCTACTTGCATATTGGTTCTACTTTGAATATTAAAATACTTTGGATTTTGTGAAGTCTCGAACGATTTTTCTCTTCTTCCCGATTCACACCGTTTGGCCCTATTTTTCTCCATCTTCGGCTTTTGAAACAGATGAGCACTGAACCCTAGAGTCGGATATGACTGGCTTTCGAGCAAGGAAAACCTTTACCTTACTTTATATTTTGTGCAAATTACAGAATAGCAATTGGAGACCTCTCTGGGACATTCACAAGGTAATTAGCATTTTGCTAATAATTCACGGGGTAATTAGCATTTTGGGAGCTTATTTTACCAATCTTGGAAGGATAAAAGGCTGAGTCAACCTTGAACCTCTTGGGATCAAACTCAGAATGTGAATAGAGTTTTTGCTGCTAACTGTTGCTCCATGGGGACTCAAGGGGAGGGGGGGGGAGATGACATCTCAGTCTTTTTTTTCCTTCAAATCACCCTGTGAATATATACAATGCCCGGAGAGCTTAGTTGCTATTTCAACTCCAAAAACCTCTTTGCGATGGTGCAGGTCCGGAACTGTCATTTACCATAAGAGAATGATCCACAAACGGTTTCCATATATTCCAAAACCTATTCTCTTTTAAATTATCTCGTTTCACTTTAATCTCCCATGTCAATTTGTCATTCAATGCTAGGCTCCACATTTCCTTGTACCATTCTCCAATCTGTATATCTACATCATTTTTCCAATTTCTAGCTATACATTGTCTACCTGTGGTCAATACAATTTCCAATAATTCTTTTTCCTCCTTATTAAAACCCAAACCTTCCACATTTGTTAAAAGAATGGTACCTGACACCAACTTGACCTTTTTACCCAATATTTCACCAAACTCCCCTTCTATTCTTCCCCAAAAATCCCTTATTTTTTTACAACTCCACCACATGTGTTCATATGTTCCATCTGTTTCTTTACATCTCCAACATAACTTATCTCTTTTATTATCCATCTGATAAAGCCTTAGTGGTGTCAAGTACCATTGCCACAACATTTTAAAATTATGTTCTTTGATTCTTACAGACATTGTTCTCATAATCCTCTTTTTCCATTTATTTCTCCATTCAACCTCCCCAATTTTTATATTCAAATTTTGTTCCCACTTCCGTTTCAAGTCTTCCTGTGGATCATTACCCTTGTTCAATATAATATAAAGTTTGCTTACAAGACCCTTAATGCCTCTTTCCCCTTTTCTGATCTTTATTACCAAATCCTCAAATTCCGTCTTATTTCTATCTAACCCTACTTCTCTTTTATATTTTTTATTCCAATTATCCGCCTTCAATTTCTGAAACCAATCCAAATTTAACTTCTCAAATATTTTTTTCCTCTTAGTATCATCATCACACACTTTTAACCAATCCTTCAATAAGAGCACCCCATTTTTATCCAATATTTCCAATTTTTTCCTTATCTATTTTTATTGGGAAACACCCCATATCCGTCCATTCCAAAATTGGAGAGAGATTTGGGACTATATCTTTCTTTACTTTCTTCCACACTTCCATGAGACCTCTCATCATAATATTATTTGACCTTTTCACCTTGTCCTTTATTCCCAAAAAAATCATACTACCAATGTCTCTATATTCTTTCATCTCCAGTTGCTCCCAAATTGTCTTTTCTCTTGCCAAGATCTTCACAACATTCTTAATTTGAAATGCTCGATAGTATGCTAACAAATTTGGCATACCCAAACCCCCTTTTTTCTGAGACAAGTACCATAGTTTCTTTGGAAGTCTAGATTTTTTACCACCATTACAGAAACCATTAAACATCTTTTGAAACTCATTAATTTCCTTCTCCTTCAGATGGATCGCTAGTGCATCAAATAAAAAATTAATCTTTGGCAACAATATCATTTTACAAATAGCGATCCTTCCGAACCATGACAGCTTCAACTTCTGAAACTCTTGTATTTTATTCTTAAATTCCGCTCTCAAGCTGTCATAGTTCAATCGTTTAAGTTCTTCTAATTTATTTGAAATAATTATCCCCAAATACTTCAGCTTATCTTTAATTTGTATATTAAGTGTCTCCACTATCCTACCCATCTCACTTACTCCCACATTACACAACATCAATTCTGATTTATCCCAATTTATCATTAATCCAGTTGTAGCTTCAAATACCTGTATATGATCTTTGATCCTATCCATTACCAGCTCCGGGTGTTTCACCATAAGCAATGTATCATCCGCATACATGCTCACTTTGTTACCCATAATCCCTTCTATATTTAAATCATCCCTTATATTTTTAGCTAGAATCTCCATTGCCATAATAAACAAAATAGGAGATAATGGACAGCCCTGCCTAGTACCAGCCTCTAAATTTACCACATCAGTAAACTCCTCATTTACTCTAACCCTAGCATTCCCTTTTTGATATAATAAGTCTATTACCCTATTGAATCTATCCCCAAACCCATATTTTTAACTATTTCTTTAATTGAAGACCACTGTAATGAGTCGAATGCCTTAAAAATGTCTAATGATAATAAGCCCACCTTTTCCTTAGTTTGGTTAACGTTATCAATTAAATCTAATACCCTTCTAGTCAAATCCGCCATATGCCGACCTTTTAGAAACCCAACTTGATCTACATTTATGTATGCTCCCATAAAACTGTTTAATCGGTTAGCCAATATTGCTGTGAAGATCTTAGCATCCTGATTTATAAGTGAAATTGGTCTGTACGATTCCACTCTTTCCAGATTCTTGCCAGGCTTTGGCAGTAGAACGATTGTGGTATTATACCAGGAAGTCGGAATTGATCCTCCATCTAAAATATAATTATATAACTTCACCAATTTTGGAACCACTACCTCCTTAAATTCTTTGTAAAACTCTGTCGATAATCCATCATCCCCCGGAGCTTTCCCCGTCTTCAACCCACTAATCACCTCCTTAACCTCCTTATCATTAATCCTTTCCTCCATTTTCTCCCTATGTTCTTGTTTTATTCTATTCCCTAACTGTCTCTCCAATATCTTTTTAAGCTTCTCCAGGTCTACTTCCTTTTTTGCATATAATCTTAACCTATAAAACCAAGTGTTCACCGTTGGAATTGGCTATGGGCTGCTGTGCGTCGCCCTACTTACCCGTTCCCTCCCTTCGAGAGCACGGGCGAAGTGGCTACGCAGGTCAACGAATGGTTTAAAAAATCGCGATTGGGGCATCAGCCCCACCATTGGCAAGAAAGGGAAACAACTTCATTTCCCAAAAAGCATTGCGTTTCGCCGTGTTTCTCCCAGTGTCAGCCAATCAAGATGATAAAAACAACGGACTCAGTCTTTGTTTTACGAGCCGCAACCAATCAAAAGTAGCGTTTCAAAACCTTGCCGAGCGACGGATGTCAGAAACTACAAGTCCCAGCGTCCTCCATGCTGTGACCCCTCAGCCAATCAGGCTAAGGGACATGAGCATGGAGGAGGCTGGGAAAGCCAATGCGCCAACAACTTCCCTCCAGGAGGCACTTCGTCTCCCGGAGGGAAGCCATCCCCAGCTCATCGCGGTGGGCGGCTGGCCATGTCGGATCCTGGACTGCCTGCTTTTGGCGGCCCCCACCCAACCGGCGAAGACCTCGGCACCAGCGGAGAGGGAGAAAAGGCTGCGCCACAGAGGCATGGAAGGTGAGGCCCGGCACAGAAGGCTGCACTGGGGAAACGTAGAGTACGAAAGGCCCAACTGGCAACGGGTAAGTGGGGTGGGGGAGAGGAATTGAGGAGGGGAACGGGCCTGGGGAGCACGCCACCCACACAGGTCATAGAGAAGAAAGGGGGAGAACGAACCCACCTCCTTCCCCCCAGTCTCAGTCCCCTGCCCCACTTACCTGTTGGTGTGGCCTTTCCTCCCTCAATGCCGGCGCCAAGGCCTTCATCGGTGGGGTGTGGGCCACCAAAATCAAGCAGCCCAGCCGCCAAACGATGCTCCCGCCCACCCAGCAAAGGCCTCCTGGGTGTCCTCACCAAGGCTTGGGGGGAGGAGGAAGAGCTCCTCCCCCCCCTGCAAAGCTTCAGCATGTGTGTGTGTGTGTGTGTGTGTGTGTGTCCTCACCGAGGCTTCAGGGGGGAGGAGGAAGAGGCCTTCCTCTTCCTGCAAAGCTTTGGCATGTGTGTGTGTGTCCTCACTGAGGCGTCAGGGGGGGGAGGAGGAAGAGTCCCTCCTCCCCCTGCAAGGCTTCGGTGTGTGTGTGTGTGTGTGTGTGTGTGTGTGTGTGTGTGTGTGTGTGTGTGTGTGTGTGTGTGTGTGTGTGTGTGTGTGTGTGTGTGCTCACCAAGGCTTCGGGGGGGGAGGAAGAGCCCATCCTCTCCCCATGGAGCTATGGCATGCGTGTGTGTATTGTGTGTGGGTGTGTTTGTGTTGTGTGTGTGGGTGTGTTGTGTGGGTGGTTGTGTTGTTTGTGTGGATGTGTTGTGTGTAGTTCTGTTGTTTGTGTTGTTTGTGTGGTTGTGTTGTGTGTGTGTATTGAGTGTGTGTGTGGTTATGTTGTGTGTGCTGTGTGTATTGTGTGTGTTGTTGTGTGTGTATTGAGTGAGTGTGTGGTTGTGTTGTGTGTGTGTTGTGTGTTGTGTGTGTGTGGGGTTGTGTGTGTGATTGTTTTGTATTTGTGTATTGAATGAGTGTGTGGTGATATTGTGTGTGCTGTATGTGTGTATTGAATGAGTGTGGTTGTGTTGTGTGTGCTGTGTGTGTATTTTGTGTGTGTGTATGTGTTGTGTGTGTGTGTATTGTGTGCGCGTGTGTGGTTGTGTTGCATGTATGCTTATATTGTGTGTATGTCTACCCCTCAAAACCACCCCAACCACAAGCACACATGTTATACCTGCCCGGCAGGGCAAAAAATGCTGATCTTAACCTATAAAACCAACCTATACAACTTTACAAAGTTAAAAAAATAAAAAATTTACAAAAAACAACAAAGATTTCATTGTTTTATATAAAGCACAGGGGGAAAAAAGCCCGGCAACGCCGGGCAAACTATGCTAGTAGCTGATAAAATTCCCTGACAATTTTACATTTATCTCCATTCTTATTACACCTTGTACCTTGCTTATCAACTAATACCCCTATTTCTCTTTTTTCCCTTTTAGACTTAGCTGCTCTTGCTAATAATTTTGAACTTCTATTACTAAATTCAAAATATTCTCTATTTAAATAAATCAAATCTCGTTTAACTTTATCAATATCCTTACCCATTAGTTCTGCTTTAAGCCTTTGCAATTTCGTAAAAAAAAATTTATCTTTACTTTTCGCATGATCCTCCTGTAATTGTTTTATTTCTCTTTCTTTTTCTATCTGTTCTGCTTTATATTTTTTATATTTAAAACTCGCCAATTTTATACTTTCCCCTCTAAAAACCAACTTCATGGTATCCCATACCACGTTAAAATTAACCTCATTATTATCGTTTCACTGCCAGCTTTCTTTCCATCTTCCCATAATCTGCTCTTTACATTTCTGATCTTTAAACAAATTGGGATCGTACCTCCAATTTCTTACTCTTCGAGTATCTTTTTGTACTTTCAATTCCAGATATACTTTAGCATGATCCGATTCCTTGATAATCCCAATTTCCGTTCCTTCTATGTCTTTGATCAAATTTTCGGTAAGAAAAACATAATCTATTCTTGAGTATGTCCCATGAACATGTGGAAAAAAAGAGTATGCCCTTTCAGAGCCCTTAAACTCTCTCCAAGAATCCTTCAAACCCATAACATCCATCCATTTATCCAAGACCTTCCCTTTCAAGCCAATTCCACTTCTTGATATATTTGTACAATCTAACCCTGACCTTATCAAATTAAAATCTCCAGCCACAATAGTTTTTGCAACGTTCTCTAGTTCCACTATTTTCCGAATTTTTTCAAGAAACTCCGCTTGATGATCGTTTGGAGCATAAATATTTACCAACATGATTTCCTCATCCTCCAATTTTCCTCTTACTATCAAATATCTACCCTCTTGGTCAACAACCCTTTTTGTAATCTCAAATCCTAATTTTTTAGAAATCATGATTGCCACCCCTCTTGCTTTTGATGTTCCAAACGCCATCTCATAATGTTGCATCCATCCTAAAAAAAGTCTATTCGTGTCTTTTGACTTCTGATGGGTTTCCTGTAAAAACAATATATCTGGTCTATCTTTCTTCAGCGCCAATTCCAGTCTCCGTCTCTTAAGAACAGAACCTGTACCCTTCACATTCCATGATATTATTTTAATACTTCCCATAACCTACTTCTTTTCCAAGCTCTAAGCTCTCCATCGGGCGTGCCACCAACCACCCTTTACCCCTATAACATACAAAACTACATAGGACACACAATATCTCTCTCCCCACTTTCTTACAAAAAAAGCCGCCTTTGACAACCAAAGAGGGGAGAGGGGGGACATGCAAGATGTGCCTTCCTACCGGTGCTACGCGCTGTTCACCTTTCTATATCGATTAAATGCTTTAAATTGTTATAACCTGATTCTCACTACTCCTTACTTGTCTCCTCCTCCACCATGATCAACGACAGCTCCTCCTCCTCCTCCCTTCGCTGCAGTGTTCCACCTGTTGCCCCACCAGTCTCCTCCCTCCCGTATTCCCTCCCCAATGCTCCCGATTCCATCAGTTCCTTCTTAAGATTTATCCATTCTTCCGAATCTACTATTACCAGTTCCAACAAGCTCAAATACTCCAATGGATTGGTCCCTTCATCAATTACTTGCATTCTTTTATCATAAAAAAAGCGCAGTTGCTGTGGAAATCTCCAGTTGTACCTTATATTTTTACTCATCAATAATTTGGTTACAGGCCTCATCTTATACCTCCATGTTCTTTACTTCAACGAAATATCATTATAAACTTCTACGTCAGAGCCATCAAATTTCAAGGCATCAGGACCAACTCGTTTCAAATGGGCCATTACTTTTAGCTTGTCTGCCCAATTTGCGAATTTTACAACACATTTCTTTGAACCACCCTCCCTCTTCTTGGGCCCACCCGAAATACACTTACAAGATCTTCCTGGACAAATTCTTTTCCCATATTCAAACCATTTAACCACTGAACCACTCTTTCCCTTAACAAGTCCGGAGCTCGTTCCACGACCTGACGGATCACAATGTTCTGCTTTCTCATCATATCTTCCACAGCATCAATCCTTCTCTCTTGTTCCTCCAATTTCAGCTTATTCTCCCGTACCACCTCCTGAGTCCCTTTTATTTCCTTTTTTATGGCAATTACCTCGGTTTGAACCAATTGCACATTTCCCTCATCTTTTTTTCAAACTTAAGTCCACCTTTTTTGAAAAATCTGCAACAGATGATACCACCTTATCTTGCTTTTTCATCATTTCATTTCTGTCTTTCACCCTAGAATCCTCATTCTTCTCCAATTTCTGAAACAGCTTGCCAATTTCCACCATAATTTGGGTTTGATCGTAGGACACTGTGGGCGGGGATGAAGACTGAGTGGCTTCCTCCATTGGTTCTTTTTCCTTCTTCTTAGGCTTAACAGCTGGATCTTCTTCCTTTGCTTTTCCTCTTGTACCTTTATCCATAATAGTATAAAATCCCAAAGTTGCAGATCGTTTTAAAAATGAGCCAAACAAATAAGCCTATAACACTGCAACCCCTGGTTCCACAAGTCCAACAGGGAAACTTATATTAAGCAGAAGTCCAAAGAGTTATTGTAATCCACAAAAAAAGGGCAGAAGGAACCAATACTCCCAACAGGCAGCTGAGAGGGGAAAAAAAGAAGGGCGAAAAAGAAAATGATAATCCACAGCGGGTCCGTTTCCCCAAAGCAATCAGTCCAGCCAATCGTCTTCCACACTGCAATATAAGTGCTCCAAGGAAACAGTCAACCAAAACTTCTCCTTTAAATCCAAGCCGCCGAAAAGTAAAAAGAAAAAAAAGGAGGGGAGACTGGAGGGAGAAAAAGCCCAAAAACCAAACAGGAAAGCAGGAGAAGTAAGAAGCAATATTTTCCAAAAAAATTAAATATTTATAATCCACACGGTGAAGGAGCAAAAAAAAAGCCCAATTAATCCTTCTCCTGAAGCGGACAAGTCAAAACGCCATTTTCCAGCGGCTGCCTTAACTTCTGGGTAAAAAAAACCATTCTTCTTCTGTGGAACGGCAGACTTTTTCCAAACACTTTAAACTGGGAAATTCACTGTTACCTTCCAATATTATAGCCCAGACAAGTATTTTTTTTAAAACCACTTTGTTATCGTCAAAACACGGCGTGGTCCTTCTGGTATGCAAAAAAAACATAAACCCAAGCACAATCACTTTCGTTTTCCAGAACCGCCGCCATTAACGAAACAGCCACTTGTTTTCATCTACTTCCACCCATTTCCATTTCAAAGCCCGGGCTCATTAAACAAGATCTCCAGCTGAGTTTGGTCTTTAGCACTCCATTCATGCACTTACATGCAGCTGTTTTCGTGCCAAACAACTTCTTGCCAGCTCCAAAGCTTCTCCGCAGTCTCACTGGTCCCGTTCTCGGCTCCTCGGCAGAAAAGCCGCGACTGCCGTTGCAGGCCTCACCCGCCCAGGAAAACCTCCCGAACTTCGACCATCCGACTTCAAAAGTTCCCGAAATTTTCCAAAAAGACAAGTAAGATTCTTATCTACAGAAGTTGCCACTTTAAAAGTTTCCCATTTCACTCCAACACATTAATTACCACTTTGTTAAGCGCGAGCATCCGAATCAAGATGTTACTCGTCGGCAATCTTAGCCACACACCCCACATCTCAGTCTTTTAGTGGAAGCAAAAACTATTGAGAGATTTAGAAAAGACTTGAAATACTGCTTTGTCTAGATTCTTGCCAATAGCTAAGTTTCTTTGGATCTTTAGCCAAAAAAAAAAATAGTCTACAGGGAGCGTTATTATCTAGCAAAGTTTATAAATATTACGTTGACTACAATACCCAGAATTCTTTTGTGATAGCACTTAGTGCACTCTCTGGGCAGTTCACAAGTTAATTATCATTTTGCCCTCCACATGCTAGGTACAGTGGAACCTCAGTTAACAAATGGCTCGGTTAACATAAAAATCATATGACAAAAGGAAATCCATAGAAAATAGTGGCTGAGTTTACATAATATTTTCCAGAATTGATTAATTGGTTTTCAGTGCATTCCTATGAGAAACTGCATTTCAGTTAATGTGTTTCAGTTTTCAGTGCTTTCCTATGGGAAATTGCATTCACTACATTCCTATGGAATATTTGGTTAAAGCAATTTTCACTGTAGGAACCTTCCCATAGAACACATTAATTACGTTAACCGAAGTTCCACTGTACTTATTTCTACAATCTCTGAAGGAAGGAAAGCTGAGTCAACCTTGAGCCCTGATAAGGATCAAACTTACAATGTTAACAGTTTTGGCTGCAGTACAGCAGTTTGACTGCAGTGGCGCTCAGTGGCGGAAGGTCAGCAGTTCAATTCCGAAGTACTGCAGGATGGAATGAGCTCCCTGTCTTTGCCCCAGCTCCTGCAAACCTAGCAGTTTGAAAGCAAGAAATTACAAGGAGATAAATAGGGACCACTACAGTGGAAAGGTAAACAGCGTTCCGTGCGCTCCAGTGTCTAGTCATGCCTGCCACATGACTACGGAAACGTCTGCAGAATCAGACAGTGCTGGCTCTTCAGTTTTGAAACAGAGATGAGCATTGCACCCTAGAGTCAGATACGACTAGCTTTCGAGCAAGGGAAACTGTTGGATCTTGGCCATGAAGCGGGTTGCGCAAGCTGGATTGGGGCCGTGGTGCGGCCGGAAGGTCCCGGAGGAGACTGGTCAAGTAATGAGACACGTGGCAAGATGGAGCGAAGACCAGTAATTTAATGAAGACAAATCATGAGTATTTATCCTGTTCTGGCTGCATGCGTAAGCATAGCGATCCATTGTAATGGCAGGCTTCACACACCATGTTTGCACAAGTTAATTGGGGAAGTCTACACAGGGGAAGTTAATTAACTAACTTAATTAACGGCAGGGGAAATACATTATTCCATGTTATCCGGGGTAAACAAGTGGCTAATATTGGCTCTAGGGCTTTATGGAATCCACAGACGCGAGATTACCTATTACGTGCCTAACGAGTTAGTCATTACCTCTCCATTGTCCGAACTGCCTGTCAGATCAGCTATTGATGAATTAAACTCTATCTAATATTCCGCTCCCCCAATTTCTGTCCCCTCAGGAACCCACGGCAACGAGGTGATCTCCCATTACCGGGGTTCTGTCAGAGACAGCTTGACCAATTGTGTGCGCGGATCCCACAGGAAACCTTTACCTTTACAGCAGTTTAACCACTGTGCCATCAGGGTTCTTCCATATTATCTGAGCTAAAATTACCTACCTCTGCTTGTAAAATACAGTACTTTTCTCTCTCTCCAGGGTGTTATAATCTGCAGATAGATAGAGCAACATATTGGGTTGTTTTTTTTAGGGCTTGGTGGAGACTTTAGCCTGAGTTATCCTCTGAAGAGAGAAATCTTCGCAACAAGACGGTGATCTTTTATCTTGCAAGTAGCCTTGGAGTGGACAAAAATGGAAAAGCCAGGCTTGTTTGCCCCTCAAGGAAAATCATGTTTTGGATTAACAAAGGTTAAGAGCCCCAAGGAGTTGCAGAAAGAAGAGGCTGGACGCCAGGTTCCAGCTGTGGACGAAGCCAGTTCAGAGGAACATCGTCAATGTTTCAGGCGCTACTGCTACCAGGAGACCAAAGGGCCCCGAGAGGTTTGCACCCGACTTCACGACCTCTGCTGTCGGTGGTTAAAGCCAGGAAAACACACCAAGGCTCAGATCCTGGACATGGTGATTCTGGAGCAGTTCCTGACCATCCTTCAGAGATCGAGAATTGGGTCAGGGAATGTCAAGCACAGACAACAGACCAGGCAGTGGCCATGGCCGAAGGCTTCTTCCTGAGCCAAGCAGAGGAAAAGAAGCAGGAAGACAAGCAGGTCAAAATCATGTTGCCTTGATAGTCCTAAGGCAGTGGTGGCGAACCTACCTATGGCACACATGCCAGAGGGGTCACTCAGAGCCCTCTCTGTGGGCATGTGTGCCGTTGCTCCAGCACAGACTTTGCCCCTTTCCTCTGCCCAGCAGCCCAATGGGAGCGTTTCTTCCCTCCCCCAGCACAGAGTTTGCCCCACCCCTCTGCCCAGCAGCCCAATGAGAGCACTTCTTCCCTCCCCCAGCACAGAGTTTGCCCCACTCCTCTGCCCAGCAGCCAAATGGGAGTGCTTCCTCCCCCAGCACAGAGTTCAACACCCTTCTGCCCAGAAGCTCGATGGTAGCGTTTCCTCTCCCAGCACAGAGTTCACCCCCTTCTGCACAGCAGCCCAATGGGAGCGATCCCCCCCCAGCACAGAGTTTGCCCCACCCCTCTGCCCAGCAGCCCAATGGGAGCGCTTCCTCCCTCCCCTGTCTGGGGTAAGGTGGGCGACTCACAGGCAGCGTGAGGGTATGTCATGGACAGCATCCTGTTGAGTCTGTGGCAAAAGGTGAGTTTGGACACTCAGTCTCTAAAAAGTTTCACTGTCCTAAGGGGTAAATCATATCAGAGATTGTATCTGAAAGTGTCTACCTTTCATGCAAGTTTTGTGCCAGACTGCTTGGTTTCAATTTGATTGCTTCCTTCTCTACCTTTCTTTTTTTTTCCTTCACCCTTCCCTGCCTGGGACAGTTTGTGATGGAGGGCCGGTCAGAAGTGTCCATCGCTTCCCTCGAGTCTGAAAAGATTCGGCTAGATCCAACACAGAAGCTGGTGTTCAGGTGGAACGTGCAAGTGAGGGAAGAAGGTGCTGCCCTGCCAGGTAAAGATCCAGTTGATTTCAGTTTTCCGAGATAAACAACCATGTATGTCGTCTCTCCCACCATGTTGACAAAAGGAATGAAAGACGGAAGAAGGATAAAATATAGCATTTGAAAGACTTCCTTTTTGATTTGGTGTAAGTTTTTGTGGGTCCAGGTCCGCTTCCTTGGACACTGTATATCCCCGGAACTGGGTGGTGATAATATTTATGGGGTACACAGAAAGAAAGAACCTCCTCGAAGATTGTGGTATTTTTGAACCACAAGCGGGCATACCCAGAGCAATGAAAACTTTGTGTTGCCAGCTAATTTTTCTCACACTAGGTCAGGTGAAAGGAACTGCAGAATGAACTCACCAAAAGATACCTTTGTTTTGGCAGTTTCATGTCTGGCCTAGATACAACAACAACAACACATTTCTTTTTAAATACTTTTTATTGAATTTTACTGAAATTAATAAACAAATGAATAAACAAACATCATATCACAACACTCTATATAAATGAAACAAAGAAAAAGTACATAACAATACAATACATAAATAAAAATATTTTTAAAAAATACATAAGAATGTGATCTAATAAGGCAACACACACAAAGAAAAATGGGTATTACTTCATCATATTATTTCTCCCATTTAAACATCTATTTAAATCTACTTATATTCATATATTACTATTTCTATTTATCAATAATTTTCTCATTACCAATACCCTAAAAGGACTAAAACAAAACAGAAAAAAATAAATAAAAGAATTAATATCACCCCATCTTTATCTATAAAGAGGGGCATTAACCGTTGGGCTCTGGTATACACACCCGCACCTGAATATCGTATCCTGTACCGAGCCGCCTGCACTCACCCGAACCCGGCCCGCAGAGCGCCGCAAGGTTGCCGAAGCCGGCAGTGGGGCAACAGCCCCACAAACAGGAACAAAGGGAAATAACTTCAATTCCCAATGTCCTCTGCACTGCGCCTCAGCCAATCAGGCTGAGAGGTGCGAACAAAAAGAACGTTAGGAAACGCGGAGTGCCCAAATGAAATCGAGCCGCTGCACGAACACAAACAAAACTCCAAGTCCCAGCGTCCTATGCGCCGTGAGCACTTCAGCCAATCAGGCTGAAGGGCGCGAGTGCGCAGAACGCTGAAAAAGCTGACACGCGGAAAAAAACACGCTGGCCTCCCGCAACGGGAGCGCAAGTCCGCTGCAGGCGGACGCAGTGCCTCATTGCCTCGCAAACAAACACACAAACAACTACGGCGAGACCACCGCCGGCCTTCTTTCCCGGAGCAACGGAGAAAAGAGGGACTCCCTCTCCTCCCCGTTACCCCACCGAAGACACGGCGAGACCACCACCGGCCTCAAGGAAAGTTGAGCCGGGGTGAAAAAAAAACAGCAGCAGGCATCAGTTCGTCAGGGGAAGCACCCCTCCCTGGCGAATGACTGGCTGCTGCCTTTGTACTACCGATGGAGGTTATACAAAAGCAGCAGCCAGCAATCCGCAACGAAGAGCACCACCCCTTATGGATTGCTGCCTGCCAATCTCCGGTTAGGTAAGCCAGGAGAAAAAGGAGACAGAGAGGAGAGAACCATCGTCAGGCAGATAGCTCTTCTCTGCCTCCTTTTCTCCCAAGCTACCTAACAAACTTTACCGGGGGAAGAGCGAGCTGACTTCCGGCTCCTCCTTTTCCCCATTGCTGCATCGAAACCAAATTTCGAAGCAGCAATAGGGAGAAAAGGAACCGACAGACAGGCCGTTCTTCAAAAGAAAAAACACAACAACAACAAAACCAAACATTTACCTAACACGCCAACCACCAAAATTAATAACACACAAATAAATAAGTAAATAAATAAACACATTAACCAAAAAAACAATAAACAACAAAATCCACAAACAAAGACACCCAAAATACCATGAAAGCACAGAAAACACACCTAACTACAACACGAACATACCTAACTCAAACAACAAAAATACCACAGATTAAACAAATAAACACAAAAGAAATCAGAAACATAAAAAACAACCAGAAATAAAACAATTAAACACATCTAACCCCCCGAAAAAAAAACAAAAGAAGAAACGGAAACACCTACCAGCCCAACACAAAAAACAAACAAAACAAAAAACAAAACCCAGATTTAAAAAAACCAGAGAACTCACCAGCATGTCCTCCCTCCACGACTCTGGAACAGAAATGAAGAAACAAAGACTACTTACCGGAAGAAGCCCCACCTAGAGGCCAGGAGAGAAAAAACAAGTCAAACAAAAAAATAATCCAACACTATTACTAACAGCCCCACCTGCAGGCCGGAAGATTAAAAACAAGTCAAACAAATGCAAAGCAGCCCTCTTGCTAACAGCCCCACCTAGAGGCCACAAGAGTAAAAACAAGTCAGAAAAATAAGAAATAAATCAAAAACAAAAATAAATCTAATAAAATAGTTCAAAAAAGTCACAAACCACAAATGCAAAACACCCCCACCCAAACCACCCTTAACAAAAAACAAAACAAAACACACACACACACACACAAATAAAAACTGCCCGGCTGGCCGGGCACAAATATGCTAGTCTTATATACAAAGCCCTGGCGATCACAGGTTTGTCACAGCTCTATATTACCATTTCTAAAAGCTCATGTGGTCTTGGAACTGGTTTGTCCCCTTTAACTTTCACCAAAGTATTTTCCACAAATGGTTTCCATGTTCCCCAAAACTTATTCTCCGGGGCGTGGCTAGGGTGATGCCGGAGTAGCACGTCGTTCGATCAGCTCGCGCTTGAATATGGAAATAAATGAGATTTTACGCTTAAATCTGGGAATTTAATCTTTGGAGATAAGACCACGGAGCCTCGGAAGTGTTTGCTACAATCGTTATAAAGTGGAAGTGCCATCGGAGTCGGAGTTCAGCGGATAGGGGGGTGAGTGAGGCGCGGCGCAGGCCATGCTAAACGAGCCGCTCAGAGCTGGACGAGGCCTAGTGCTTGTTTTTTCGGGCTCCAGTGGAAAAAGCGGGTAAAACAACCGGGGCCAGTGGAGGACGGGACTCGAAGATTGAGTCCGGGAGCTGCAAGAAGGTAAAGAGGGGAGGCGGAGGTGGTGTTGGTGAAAGAGAAGGACAGGAAAGACGAGAGGAGTAATGGCAACGAGAGGAGAAGGAATCAAAACTTAAAGAGGGAAAGAAAGGAATGTAATGGTGCAACAATGTTTATAAAGTTGTAGCTCTGAAAGTGAAAGCGCAAGAAAGTGAGGAAAAGAAGTCAGGCGGACGTGAGGAAAGGTCTAAGAAATAAGAAGAATTGAAAATTTCTGGTTGGATTGGTTGGTCAGCCTGGTTGTTTAAGGAGGAACGAAGAGGGTTCTAGCCTGAAAGCCGCTGCCGCGGTTTGGATCTTACAAAGATTTGTATTTTTTATTTTACTTTGACTCTTACTTTTGCTTCTTCTACTTTGGGATAGTTAATATGGGTTCCCTTTCTATTTTTGGATTGTGACTGTCCCCTCATACTGGCGGAACATCGGTGGAGTATAAGTATCGGCAGTTTCCTCAGTTTGTTTTTTACCTTGCTTTGCCGTGTTGTCTTTTTCCTTTTTTTCCCCTGGATCTTCACCTCCTTGGAATATTTACAATTGGGGGATTGTTTTTCTTACTGTTATTTACGCAATTGGATTACAAAATTAAGAAGATTTGGACTATAATAAGAGCAAAATGTGGATATAAAATTCAACACTACTGGATTGGTTCTGGTTTGATTTTTGTACTTGGATTTTGACTGCAACTGTTAAGAATTCTGGAACATTTTCAAGGAAAGCGTTGTGGGGGATCAAAATCAATTTCTGCATTGAATCTATTATTTGATATTACAATGGATAAGGCTGCAAGGAGCAGGGAAGAGAAGGAGGAAGTTGTGAAACCAAAAAGAAAGGGCAAAGCAAGGGATGTGGAACCTCCACCATCATCTTCATCATCGCCGGAACCTGCATTTGACCAGACTCAAATTATGGTGGAACTTGGCAAATTATTTTAAAAAATTGATAGGATGGATGAAGCGAGGGTGAAGGATAAAAAGGAAATGTTGGATAAATTGACTGGATCGATCACTGACCTTTCTAAAAAAATTGACTTAAATACTTATAAGTTAGAGGGTACTGTTAAGTTGATGCAAAATGAAATGAAAACGATGAAAGGGGAAATGAAAGAGATACAAGGGGAGGTGAGAGAAAATAAGATGAAAATGGAGGAGCAAGCGAAAAGGATTGATGCGATGGAAGAGATGATGAGAAAGCAGAATATTCTGATACGTCATGTGATTCAAAGATCTCCAGACCAGCTAAGAGATAGAATTGTAAATTGGTTAAATAATTTGAATATGGGGAAAGTGTTTGTTAATGAGGACATTGCAAGTGTTTACAGAGTGGGATCGAGAAGGGGAAAAAGTGATCACAGGAATATTTTGGTTAAATTTGCAAATTGAGGGGATAAATTGAAGGTGATGGCTTTTCTCAAACAAACTGGTTCTGGAGCTTTGAAAATTGATGGAGTGGATGTGGAGGTATATAATGATATTCCAATTAAGGAACGTGGATGGAGATACAAAATGAAACCAGTGACAAAAATTCTGATTAAAAAAGGGATAAAATATAATTGGAGATTCCCACAACAGTTAAGATATTTTTATGATAAAAAGATGCAGGTGATTGACGAAAGAAATGATGCTTTGGAATATTTGACTTTATTTGATTTGGTCAGTGCGGGTTCAAATGAATGTTGGAGTTAAGGAAGGCTCTGTTGGCGTCGGGAGGGATAAAAAGAGACTACGGCAGAACGGATGAGGGAGGCGCAGCAGGAGGAAAACAAATGGGAGCGGAGGGAGAATTGTCTTTGATAATGGTGGAGGAGGAGTCAAGCAAAGGTTAGAGAGGGAAAGGAGAAGAAGAAGGGAGAAATGTTAAAGGCAAAGTGGTTATTTACAATGGTTCTATTTTTAAAATGTGATAGTGCGCTGGAGCTTTAATTATGAGGCTTTTTAGGTTCATCCTGCCCGTTTTCCCCCTCCCCTCTTTGGAGGACAAAGGCATTTTTTTCCTCTTCTTTTTTTGAAGGAAAAAGCGGGGAGGTTGTTAATGAGTGTTTTATGTTTGGTTTTTATTTTGTTTGGTTAATTGGTAGCACGCCCAATGGAGAGATCAGGAGGGATAAAAGTGGGGGACAATTTAAATCATGAGAGCGCTAAAGGTATTAACATGGAATGTGAAAGGTACAGGATCTCAGATTAAGAGGAGGAGGATAGAATCAGCTCTGAGGAGGGATAGACCGGATATAGTTTTTTTTACAGGAAACTCATCAAAAATCTCATGATACAAATACAATTTGTACAATTAGGTTGGATGCAGCGCTATGAGAAATCCTATGGCACATCAAAATCAAGAGGAGTAGCAATTTTGATTTCAGCTAGACTGGGGCTTGAGATAATAGATAGTATTTCAGATCCGGAAGAGAGATTCTTGACAGTAAAAGGGAAAATAGATGATGAGGAAATAACATTGTTGAATATCTATGCCCCAAATGATCATCAAGGGGAATTTTTAGAAAAAATACGTATGATGTTGGTAAAAGAAAAATCAACGAGGATGATTGTGGCTGGAGATTTTAATTTAGTAAAATCAAATTTGGATTGCACAAATTTATCAAGAAGTGGAAAAGGGATTAAAGGTCGAATGTTGGATAATTGGATGGCTGCTTTAGGTTTGAAAGATTCTTGGAGAGAATTTAAGGGTACAGAAAGGGTATACTCATATTTTTCTCACGTCTACAACTCTTATTCTAGAATAGATTATATATTTGTAACTGAAAATTTGATTAAAAGTTTGGAGGAAATGGAAGTGGGAATATTTAAGGAATCGGATCATACTAAGGTGATATTGGATTTAAAATTACGGAATGAGATTAGACCAAGGAGAATTTGGAAATACGATGCAAACTTATTTAGAGACCAAAAGTGTAAAGAACAAATTACTAAGAATTGGAGTGAAAGTTGGCAATGGAACGATAATGGGGAGGTAGAATATAATGTGGTCTGGGATACCATGAAGTCGATTTTTAGAGGGGAGTGTATAAAGATGGCTAGTAATAGATATGAAAATTACAAGTTAGTACAGGATAAGCTTGAAAAAGAGATAAAGTTGTTACAGGAGGAACATTCAAAAACAAAGAATAAAAAAGTCTTTGCTAATTTATTAAGATTAAAGACTGAATTGGCAGGTAAAGAAATAGAAAAGGTGAAAAGAGATTTGGTTTATTTAAAAAGGGATTATTTTGAATTTAGCAACAAAAATTCAAAACTTTTAGCAAAAGCAGCAAAGGATAAAAGGGAAAAGAGGGAAATTGGAGTTTTGATTAATGATCAAGGGATAAGATGTAATAAAATAAAGGACAAATGTAAAATTGTGAAGGATTTTTATCAAGCCCTTTATGCAAGAAAAGATATAGATGAGGAGAAACTTAAAAAGCAATTAGAAAAGCAAATAATTAGTGGAATAAAACTGGAACATAGGGATAGAATGGAAGAATCAGTGACAGAGAAAGAAGTAAAAGAGACAATTGCCAGATTGAAGTTGGGAAAAGCCTCTGGAGAAGATGGGTTGCCTGCGGATTTTTACAAGGAATTTGGTGATCTTGTGATACCAAAGCTTGTAAAACTATATTATTAGATGGAGGGCTAATTCCGACTTCATGGTGCCGGACCACAATTGTACTTTTGCCAAAACCTGGAAAGAATTTAGAGAAAGTAGAATCTTATTGACCCATCTCATTGATAAATCAAGATGTTGATCATGTGGGTTTTTTGAAAGGAAGACATATGGCAGATTTGACCAGAAGAGTAGTTGATTTAGTTGATATGGTGAGTCAAACAAAAGAAAAAGTGGGATTAATATCTTTGGATATATTCAAGGCATTTGACTCTTTACAATGGATTTCAATTAAGGAAATAATGAAAAGCTATGGATTTGGGGTTAAATTTAGAAGGGTAATTGGTCAATTATATCAGCAAGGAATAGCCACTGTCAGATAAACGATGAGGTTACAGACGAGGTTAAGTTGCAGGCAGGTACGAGACAGGGTTGCCCACTATCGCCAATATTGTTTATAATGGCAATGGAGTTATTAGCAAAAGCTATACGAGAGGAAGTAAAAATAGAGGGTATTATGGGGAATAAGATAAGTATGTATGCTGATGATACTTTGATAATTGTAAAACAACCAGAGAAGGTAATGAATAGAATTCGGCAACAATTAAAGGACTTTGAGGATATTACTGGGTTGAAAATAAATTGGGATAAATCAGAAATGATGCTTTGCAATATGGATGAAAATGACCAGAAAAAGATAAAGGATATAGTTAATATTCAGATTAAGAATAAATTGAAATATTTGGGAATAATTATACCAAACAAATTGGAAGAGCTTAAAAGATTGAATTATGATATCTTGAAAATTGAAATTAGGAATAAGATACAAAGTTTCCAAAAGTTGAAATTGTCTTGGTTTGGAAGAATTGCACTTGCTAAAATGATGTTGTTACCTAGAATAATTTTTTTATTTGATGCGTTAGCAATTCAATTGAAGGATAAGGAAATTAAGGAGTTTCAAAAATTGATTAATAACTTTTGCAATGGTGGAAAGAAATCTAGGTTACCAAAAAAGTTATGGTATTTACCGCAGAAAGAAGGCGGGTTGGGAATGCTGAATTTGATTGCATACTATCGAGCGTTTCAAATTAAGAATGTTGTGAAGATCTTGGCAAGGGAAAAGGTAATATGGGAGGAAATTGAGATGAAGGACTATAAATATTTGGGTAAAATGGTCTTTTTAGGAGTCAAATTGGGAAAGGTAGTGACTAAGAATATTATGATGAAAGGATTAATGAATGTATGGAAGAGGGTAGAAAAGGATTTGGAAATATTAGATATGGCGAATATTAGATATATTAGATATATTAGATATGGCGAATTTTCCAATTAATATAAATGAGGAGATAAAAGGAGATTTTGAGGAAGAATGAGGTTATCCTGTTGAAGGACTGGTTTCGGATATGTAGAGACGAAGCTAGTAGGGAAAAATTGTTTGAGCAATTAAAAATTAATTGGTTTCAAAGATTGAGGATTATTAAATGGAATAGTAAATATATGAGTGAATATTATTTGAAAAGAGAAAAGACGGAATTTGAAGAGCTGATTCTAAAAGTTAGAAAAGGTGATTGATATAAATATTAAGGGATTAGTTAGCAAATTGTATATAATATTAAATAGGGATGGTGATCCACAAGAGGATTTGAAATTAAGGTGGGAATAAGATTTGAATATAAAGATAGGAAAGGATATATGGAGAAATAAATGGAAAAAGAGGATTATGAGAACTATGTCGGTCAGAATAAAGGAGCATAATTTTAAAATGTTGTGGAGATGGTATCTGACCCCAGTGAGGTTATATCAAATGGATAATAAAAATGATAAAATGTGTTGGAGATGTAAGGACACTATCGGATCGTATGAACACATGTGGTGGAGTTGTAAAGTGGTTAAAGACTTTTGGAATACAATTGAAAAAGAAATTGGAGATATTCTGGGTAAGATGGTAAAACTAGGATCAGGTATCACTCTGTTAACAAACGTGGAAGGTATTAATTTAAATAAGGATAAGAAAGAGCTATTAGAAATAATGATTGCAACTGCTAGACACTGCATAGCTAGACATTGGAAAAATGATGTAATTATACAAACTGAAGAGTGGTACAAAGAAATGTGGAATTTAGCTTTGAATGACAAACTGACTTGGGAGATAAAGAAAAAGAGAGATAATCTGAAAGAAAATAGATTTTGGGATATTTGGAAACCTTTTGTGGATCACTCCCTTATGGGTGATGAGAGAAATAGACCTGTACCTGAGCAAATGGGATTTTGGGATTAAGCTAATGAGATATTCTGATCTCTCCAGGGCATTGTAAATAAATACAGGGTGATTTATTATTTGCATTTATATATTTGTATTCCTATTCATAATGGTATTAAATGTTTCACTTGAAAATGGGTTTCAGAGAGGGGAATTAAGGTTAGAGAATAAATTGTAAGTAATAAATCAAGAGGTTGTATCTATAAAGATGGATGTTAATTACCAGGATAGGTGTACTCCTTTTTTGTACTTTGTATATGAATTTTTTGTTTCTTAAGTATTATGTTGTATAATTTTGTATTGTGTTTTGTATTTTAAACTTAAAAAACTTAATTAAAAAAAACTTATTCTCCTTAATTATACCTTTCTTTTTATTCAATTCCCAAATGAGTTTGTCATTTAACGCAATTTCTCACATTTCTTTATACCATTCTTTCAATTTTAACACAGAATCACTTTTCCAATTTCTTGCAATACATTGTCTTGCTACAGTTAGCATTATAGATAACAAATCTTTTTTATTTGTGTCCATATTCTTATTGTCTATTTCTGTCAGTAAGGTGGTACTTGACTCCAGTCTCATTTACCCAAAAAGCCGTAATCACTTTGCAACTCCATCACATGTGTTCGTATGTCCCCAGGCTATCTTTACATGTCCAATAATTTCTAGTTTTTGTATTATCCATTTGATGTAACCAAACTGGGGTCAAGTACCACCGCCATAACATTTTATAATTATGTTCTTTTACCCTATTTCGGGGGGGGGGAGCACAATCTTTTTGTAGAATCCAAATTTTCGGGGGGCATTAACACTAAGGACTAGCACCTTGAGAGACACCCCAGAGTAAATAGGGTCAATAAAAATAATTGTGCACTGTCAAGACAATTCTGACTTACAGTGACCCTTTCCAGGGTTTTCTTAGGTAGAGAATACACAGAAGTAGTTCACCATTCCCTTCCTCTGGGGGCATTTATGGAACTGTGCAGTTTGCCCAAAGCTACACAGCCTGGCTCTTCTGGGATGGACAGACAGGAATTGAACTAATCTCAGGATCCATAGCAAGACACAGTTCTCCCCCTATATCCACAGGTTCAGTATCTACGGGTCTTAAGATACAGTATTCACTTTAAAAATCCCTAACATACATAATATATTTGTATGGTGCATTACCAGAGGTGGCCACTATAGGCCACTTTCTTCAGTATAATGTTTACAAGGGATTAAGACAGACATTTTGGTAGCTCTCACGTAGAATAATGGGAGGTGTTTGAAAACACTCCCTTGCATCTATGATTCAGTTATGTTAAATATAGGACAATGTTTCACAACTTTTGGCTTTCAGACTTCAGTTCCCAGAAGCCTAAGTTAATTCTCCAAAGCACTGATCAGCAAATGTACTGAGTGACAAACTTCTGGGAATTGAAGTCCCCCTGTGGGGTCTGGGCTCCAACATTGAGAACCATTGATATAGGGTTTGTTGTTACTTTAGGTTTCATATATCCACAGAAGATCTTTTAATGTATTCCCTACAGATACATGGTGGAAACCTACACGTCAGATGAAGAACTATCCAGCCAGCTCAAATACGATCGGAAGACATCCTAAATCTTTTGTCTCCCCAACAGGTGGCATAATTGTCTTGATGCCTTGTTCCAGGTTTTCACTTCTGCATGACCGAGTGGAAATGTTTGCTGAAGAGCTATCAAATCAGGGTAAGAGAAGCAATTATGCTTTGGAAATCTGGATTGGAGGCAGGCTGGATGGCTGTTTTTCTTGATACTCCTTCCTGGTCATTAAAGAATCTGCTTCTTTTCCTGTAATACTGTCCACTTAGTGAGGCTTTGAACTCAGCTTAGAAACACTTGGCTCTTTCCGGTGCTCCACATGTACTGTTTGTTTGCTTGTTTGTTTTCTTTCTTTCTTTGCAAGGACCATCTTTCCTTCTCTGCTTTTATAATCTTCTCTCTCCTCCTTCTAGGATGCAGTGACTTTTGAGGAGGTGGCCATGAACTTCACAGAGGATGAATGGGCTCTGCTGGACCTGCACCAGAAGACTGCACAGAGAAATCATGAAGGAAAATCATGGAATTGTGGCCTCTCTTGGTAAGTGTCTGTATTTTGGAGATGAATTTTTGCAATCTTTGGTCTGGATCATTTACTTACTGCTGTCATTGACTGCAGTCTATTTGATAGCCACTTAATGCTCATGCTCCATTCCAAGAACGTGGAGCAATAAATGAATTGGGTAGGTCAGGTCCCAAATCTCCCAGAGGCCTGGTATAACTCTTTGATGTAGAGTTGGCCTCTATCAGGTAGCGCTCAACATGAGCGCTGTACTACATGAGCGCTAAATGAGGCAGCACTGTACGAAGATGACTATTTCTTGTTGAACTATTTCTTCTACTTATATTCTTCCTTTCCTCCAAGACAATTTAGTGGATTCCCCATTTCTCACAGCTACCTTGTGAGGTGCTATAGTTTAGGCCAGTGATGGCCAACCTTGGCACTCTATGTGTTCTTGGACTTCAATTCCCAGAAGTCCTGATCAGCATGAGTGCTGACTTGGGCTTCTGGGAATTGAAGTCCAAGAACACCTGGAGTGCCAAGGTTGGCCATCACTGGTTTAGGCGGAGAGAGAAAAAATAGCCAGAAGCTCTACGATTGAATAAAGACTGGAGCTTTGGCTCTCCCAAGGGCCAGTTCAACAATCTAAATCTTATACTACTCTGTCCTTGGGTGGGGATATGAAACTCAAACCTAGGCAGCATAATAAAAAGTAGAGACGTTGCCTTGCCAACAAAAGTCCACAGAGTTAAAGCAAAGGTCTCCCCAGTAGTAATGTGAGAGCTGGACCCTAAGGAAGGCTGAGCACAGAAGAATAGACGCCTTTGAACTGTGGGGCTAGAGGAGACTTGAGGGTCCCCTGGACTGCAAGGAGATCACATAAATCCATCCTAAAGGAAATCAACCCTTACTGCGCTTTGGAAGGACAAATACTGAAGCTGAAGCTACTTTGGCCACCAGATGAGAAGAAAGGACTCACTGGAGAAGGCCTTGATGCTGGGAAAGATTGAAGGCAAAAGGAGAAGAGGGCGGCAGAGGATAAGGTGGCTAAATGGCATCACTGACACAGTGGGCGTAGATCTGGGCGGGTTACAGAGGATGGCAGAGGACAGTGGAGCGTGCAGTGGTCCATGGGGGTCGCAAAGGGTCAGACTTGACTGTGCGATTGAACAAGAACAACAACAAGTAATAATAATAGAACAGCTGAATTGAATGGGGCCTCTGAGGCAATCAGGTCCAAACCACCCTGCTCAATGCATGGATCTGAATCAAAGCAGATCTGACAGATGGTTATCTAATTCTCTCTTGAATGCTTCCATTTTTGGAGCGCTCCCCACCTCTCAAGGTAGTTGGTTCCACTGTCATACTGTTCCAACCATTAACCCCCCCCCCCTTGATATTTAAGCCTGTATCTGGCTTCCTTTAGTTTGAGCCCATTATTATGCATCCTGCACTCTAAGATGATTGAGAACAGATCCTTCCCTTCCTCTTTATGATTTGTTTGTTTGTTTTCATGTCAGTGATTACTCTGGGTTGAAAGGATTTTTTTGCAGGGGATGCCAGAATGAGGCTCCTTTCATGTCCCCCATTGTGCAGCTCTCGGGAATCGAACCTGTGTTTCCAGTCTCCAAGCCTAGTAACTTAACCACTAGGCCACCGGGGGAGCTACATTTTTACGATTACCTTTCACGTATTGGAAGGATGCTATCCTATCCCCTCTCAATCTCCTCTTCTCAAGGCTAAACATGTCCAGTTCCTTCAGTCTTTCCTCCTATGGTTGATTTCCAATTCCTCTGATCATTCTTGCTGCCCATCTCTGTACCAGGGCTGCACAGGCTCAGTAATTAAGAAGCTTGCCTTGTTAGCTGGAAGGCTGATAAGCCGGCAGTTTGAGACCCGGGTGCTGCATGACAGATTGAGCGCCCAGCTCTTCAGGACATGAAAGGAGCCTAATTCAGGTGTTCCCTGAGCGGAGATTCTTCCGCAAAAATCCTTTCAACCCAGAATAATTTCTGGCATATACTCAACTATAAGTTGTCCTGAATATAAGTTGAGGTACCTAATTTGGACCTCTAAAACTAGGAAAATAGATTGATCCGAGTATAAATCGGGGGTGGAAAATGCAGTTTCAGTAATTAAAATACATGAAAATACAGTAAAATTAATTAATTTAGACATTTGTGTGGGTATGTTTTTGAGTGTGTACGGTGACCCGAGTATAAGTTGAATCCCATTTTTGACCTCATTTTGGGGGCTAAAAACCCGACATACTCGAGTACGGCATCTCTGTCCCTGCTGTAATTTGTTTCACGTTAATCATGAGTCGCTGTCCTATGCTCCTTCAATATTGTGTATTTATTAAATCCTCCTCAGTGATATCCTAGTAAATTTGGAAACACAGGGCAGTCTTGAAGAAAATTCCCTTCTTCTCTTGAAGAAGAATCAAAGAATGGAGCCAGATGGATCGGACCAGCTTAGTAGGGGAAGGTCTTTTATAAAGCTATTGGCTCTTAATGACCCCTTGAATAAAAATGGGCTGCTTTTTAAGGCCGGTGGGCTATATTCAGCTCCCTCAGGAATAAACCACACCTACTGTAACTTGGCAATTGGCCATCAAAGAGCCACAGATACAGTAGTTGCCAGAGTTCAGCACAGATATTTGTGACCTAAAGGAAGCAGCATTCTGTGGGAAGGAGGGAGGGAGGCAATAAAGAAGTTCCTGGTGTTGCGAAAAATTTGATGATGAATTGGAGCTTTGAATTCTTCTTTTTCAACAGTCAGACTGCCTCATATTGCTTCAGCAATGGGAAGGGGCTGTGGGTTGCTCCGTGGTTAAGAAGCTCGCCTTGTTAGCTGGGAAGCTAACAAGGCGAGACCCGGGTACTGCATGATGGATTGAGCACCTGTCTCTGTCCCAGCTCCCGCCAACCTAGCAGTTCGGAAGCAAAAAATTGCAAGTAGATAAATAGGGACCACTTTGGTGGGGAGAAATCTTGGGGACATGAAATGAGCCTCATTCAGGCGTCCCGGAGCAGAGTTTCTCCAGCAAAAATCCTTTCAACTCATAATAATAATAATAATAATAATAATAATAATAATAATAATAATAATAATAATAATAATAATAATAATAATAATAATAATAATAATAATAATAATAATAATAATAATAATAATAATAGGAGCAGCAGCAGCAGCAGCAGCAGCAGCAGCAGCAGAGGGAAATGGAGGTAAGCAGGGACCCAAAATATACCCTTCAAAGACCACACATGAAGTTTGCAAGCCACTCGTTGCTTACCAATGCCAATTAGCACTGATCAGCAAAGGATCTTTAGTATAAGATCAGAATGATTAGCTTCTGAGATTAATAGAACACAACAATCTTCTAATTATTTTGTTCTTCCCACACCAACTGAGGAGGTTTGTTAGCAATAGCAATCAAACTTATATAACATCCCATTGCACTTAGACCACTCTCTGGGTGGTTTACAGGTCATTAGCCTTTTGCCGTCAACATGCTGGGTCCTCATTTTACCGACTTTAAAGGATGGAAGGCTGAGTCAACCTTGAGCCTTGGCCAGGATCGAACTCACAACGTTGTGGCTGCAGGACAGCAATTTACTGTATTTGCTGGCGTATAAGGCCCACTTCCCCCCTTAAAATACACTGGAAAAAAATAGAGTACATCTTGTACTGTATATAGTGGCCTATAGTGAGTGGGCTATTTCGGTAATAACAGGGTGCGTCTTATACTTCGATGCATCTTATACACCAGCAAATACGGTAACCATTGCGCCACCAGGGCTTTTGATTTGTTCCCTGATTTGCTGCTCGATCTCGCCTTTATTAAGTTTCTTATTTTGTTACCACAGGTGATGGTCAGGAAAGCAGTCAAGAGAGAGAATCGCAGCTGAGGGGAACTGAAGCGAAGCAGGAGTGGAATAAATCTATTTCTTTGGGAGGGAAAGATTGTCTTGAAATTCTGGCCCAACGAGAATATGGCGGGTGGAGCAAAATGGAGGAAACGCCTCTCTCGGCAAAAAATGTAACTAATAAAGCAAGCCTGAATATACACCGAGCTGTTCAAATTGAGGAGAAGTCATATAAATGCTTCAAGTGTGGAATAGGTTTCTGGTGGAGTTCCCACATTTGTTCACATCAGAGAATTCACACAAGAGAAAAACTATCAGGGCACCCTCTGTGGAAAGAGTTTTGGTATGATTGGCAACCTTACACAACACAAGGTCACTCACACGGAAGAGAAACCTCACAAATGTTCCACCTGTGGGGAAACCTTTGGTCAGATCGGAAACCTTATTCAACATCAAATAATCCACACAGGAGAAAGACCATACGATTGCCTTGTGAGTCAGAAAAGCTTTAGCCATAGTGGGAATCTCACACTGCATCAAATCATTCACACAGCGGAGAAACCCCATCGATGCACGGTGTGTGGACGAAGCTTCAGCCACTGGACACACCTTGGTTCCCACCAGAGAACTCACACAGGAGAGAAACCCTTTCAGTGTGCTGTGTGTGGGAAGAGCTTCAGTATGGTCGGGAACCTTACACAACATCAGATAATCCACACCGGAGAGAAACTGTACCGGTCGGTGCCCAACCTGCGGGAAAAGTTTTGGGTGGATCAGTAACCTAATGCAACATCAGATCATCCACACAGAGGAAAAGCCCTATAAATGCTGTACATGTGGGAAAAGCTTCAACCGCCGCACCAACCTGACTTACTACCAGAGAATTCACAAAAGGGAGAAACCCGGGGAATTCAGGAATGATAGGCAGTGCACTACAATATGCCGGTCAAATATTGACACTGGCGTCGCCTTCAGGTGATAAATAGTAAATATTACAAATCTTAGGACCTGTGTTTTGATAAACTCAGCAAATGATACCTTGCACTACAACAGGGGTTCCCAACCTAAGGCCTGCAGGCCGGATCTGGCCCATGGCACCCTTTCATATGGCCACCCACCCGTCCAAGGGAATTTGAGAAACAAAATGGACACCCCAATCATGCAGACAGGGCAAAATGCCTATCCAGCCCTTGAAGCTAACAGAGAGCTTGACCCAGCCCCTGGCTTGAAAAGATTGGAAACCCCTGCTCTACAGTTTGGTTTTGAGGAATATTAGCCTCAGGCGGCAAAATGCCATGGGCCAATCTGAGTGTTATGTGAAATTTTATCTGATGTGTGGCCTGTGTTAAATCATTACTTCTGTCGTTGACTTCACTCTTCAGTGGCTCAGTGGTTAAAAAGCTTGCCTTGTTAGCTGGAAAGCTGGCAAGTCGGCAATTCAAGACCCGGGTACTACATGATGGATTGAGTGCTCGTCTCTAACCCAGCTCTTGGGACATGAAAGGTGCCCTATGCAGGCATCCTCTGAGCAGAGTTTCTACAGCAAAAATCCTTTCAACCCAGAATAATTTCTGACACGGAATGATTATAGGGGGCTGCCATGGCTCAGTGGTTAAGAAGCTCACCTTGTTAGCTAGAAGGCCAGCAAGTCGCCAGTTCGAGATCCAGATACTGCATGACAGATTGAGTGCCCGTCTCTGTCCCAGCTCCTGCCAACCTAGAAGATCGAAAGCAAGAAATTGCAAGTAGATAAATAGGGATCATTTTGGTGGGAAAAGATCTTGGAGACATGAAAGGAACCTCTTTCGGGTGACCCCTGAGCAGAGTTTCTGCAGCAAAAATCCTTTCAACCCAGAATAATTTCTGACATGAAATAATTATTACCGTACTGTAATGTACTGGTTTTGTTATTGTTTTGAAAACATTCTCACCATAAGCTGCTCTACTGATATATCACAAGGATGAAAGAGAACTTTAATAAAAGACATAAAGATACATTGACCATTGAAAAGCAGAGAAGATCCTCCATCTACCTTTGATTATGCTGGCTAAACAGAATTGTAGCCTGACACTTTTAATTGAATGCAATTGGTCATTTGGAGGTTGAACATCATGAAGAGTTGTTAGTTTGTTGTGTTTATAGGCCACATTCCTCCCAATAGGAGACTCAAGGGGGTTCAGTGTTAAAAATATTGAATTAAAACATAATTTGTTTATACATGAAGTTAAGCTACTCAAACAACAGCTATGCTTCTACCATTTTATTGTCCTGTCTGTCGCAGGGTGACGTTGGCATTCATTCTTTTGAGCAAACATCATACTACACATTGCTCCGCATAGTTGATTTTTTTAGAATAGTAGCCGTGTTAGTCTGTGTTTCAGGCATATCAGAGAATAAACAAAAATGCTGTAGCACTTTTCAATTGCAAACTTGGGAAGATACAAAAGAAACACCTGACATTGAACATATGCTAAGAGAGAGATAGCAGAAATAACATACTGTACATCCATCTGTTGGACACCCATCACAAAGGTTTGAATATTAGCCAAGGGTTTCTGGGACATTATCAAATTTGATACACAGATGCTGCTATATATGTTGTATATTTTGTTATATTATACCACCTTCATAAACTGTCCTGAAAAATTCTCTTTCACAACATTGGCTCACAGAACAAAGGATGTGATCACACAGCAACACAAAGGTTAAACTCATTAGCATATTTCAATGCCAGGTGTTTGCTTTGTATCTTTCCAAGTTTGCAATTGAAAAAGGGACATTCACAGCTAATCTGAATTAACAGCCAGACCAGAGATCATCTGCCATTACCAATTTTATGAAGCCACATTGATGTGTATGCTAATCAATCACTTTGTACCTGACCTCTATACTTGATGTGTATAAATTGATGCCATGAAGTCTCACTCCCATGTCTGATGAAGTTGGCTTGAACTATGAAAGCTCACATTGAAAATATAACAGTCTTTAAAGTGCTACAGCATTTTTGTTTTGTTTATTCTTTGATACACATTGCTCCTGTCATTCAATTCAATTTCAAAAAGTAAAGCATAGATGTAATCTCTTAAACCAGGGGCTCCCAACCTTTTCAAGCTGAGGGCCAGGTCACACTCTCTGTCAGCTTTGAGGGCTGGATGGCCATTTTCCCTTGCCTGCATGATGGGGGGTGGCCATTTTGTCCCAACAGCTTCAAAGGGATGGCCATTTTGTTTCTTGAATGTCCTTGGACAGGTGGGGGCCACATAAAATGGCACTGGAGGCCAGATCCGGCTCACGGGCCTTAGGTTGGGTACCCCTGTCTTAAAAGGTGTATACATTTTTGGCACTCTCTGTATATTCATAAGCATGATTGATGCATTGTGTCAAAACATTTGGGAGAAGACTGCCTCTGCAAGGCTGCAAGTTCTCTTCCTAAGTAGGGTTGTTGAGTACCCATTAGACAGTGGTTCCCAACATTTTTGTTGACCATGCCCCACCTAAGCATCTCTAAAATCCTGATCCCCCCATTACATATACCATATATACTTGAGTATAAGCTGACCCAAATATAAGACGAGGTACCTAATTTTGACCTGAAAACCCAAGAAAATAGATTGACGTGAGTAGCTGAGGGTGGGAAGTGCAGCAGCTACTAGTCAGTTTCAGTAATCAAAATGCATGAAAATATGTTAAAATTAATTAAATTGTTGGTGCACCTCAATCCTGCATGGTCTTGGGACCCTCATGGTTGTTGACCTGAGTATAAGCCGTGTCCCTTTTTGGGGGCTCATAGAGATAGCCAGGTACTCCTTTCCTCCTTCTCAGACTTCCAAAGGGACACCTGGTGTGTTGTGACAATGAGTGATGGTTTAGAATAGGGATTCTCAACCTGTGGGCATGATGCGGCCCACAGTACCATTTTATGTGCCCCCCCCAACGGCCTCCACCACACCCAGAAGTGCCATGGGGTGGAGGAAAGGCAAAATGACCGTCCGGTCCCCAAAGCTGTCTGAGGGAGCGTGACCCAGCCCCCGGCTATAAAAGGTTGAGAACTCCTGCTTTGGAGCTCAGGAGGCCTACGGTTCAAACCCCCACTCAGCTGTGGATGCTCACTGGGGGCATGGAATTAGAGCTATGTTTGATTGACTCCTTGGGATCATTTAAGAGACAATTGAAAACTTTTCTGTTTGAGGAGGCCTTCGGCTGTTTGTTGAAGACCAAATAGGAGACCCTTTCTGTCACAAGAGTTGGGTGTGTGTGTGTGTTTGTCCATAATTCTGATTTTGATTAGATGAGTAGGGATTGTTTTAATGATGTTGGTTTCACTTTTATTTTAATAGTGTAAGCCGCCCAAAAGTGGAAGTCCAGCCCAGATGGGCAGGGCATACATGCAATCAATCAATCAATTAATTAATCAATCACAAACAAACCACAGCTTAAATATATCACTTACCTGAAAATACCTACCAGGGTTGCTATAAGTTGGTTCTGACTTGACAGTACATAACATATATTCCAAAGGGCCACTGATTTTTGAAAATATATATATATATATATTTTAAAATGAGTAGGCAGTGTTAATGGCTTAGAGCTCAGCTCCACTCCTTCCTGGATAAGAAAACCCTGATAGGATTAACCTAGGACAGTAAAGGTAAAGGTCACCCTTGCTCAAAAGCCAGTCATATCCAACTAAGGTTCTGTGCTCAACTCCGTTTACAGCCAAAGACCCAGCGCTGTCTGCATCTGCAGACATTTCCATGGACATCTGGTAGCCATGACTTGACACGAGTGTACGGAACGCTGTTTGCCTTCCCACCGAAATGGTACCTATTTATCTACTAGGGGCTGTGGTGGCTCAGTGGTTAAGAAGCTCGCCTTGTTAGCTGGAAGGCCAGCAACTCAGCAGTTCAAGACCCGGGTAGTGCATGACAAATTGAATGTCTGCCCCATCTCCTGCCAACCTAGCAGACTGAAAGCAAGAAATTATAAGTAGATAAATAGGGACCAATTTGGTGGTTGGGAAAATCTTAGGGACATGAAAGGAGCTTCATTTGGAGTGGAACGAGCTCCTCCAGCAAAAAAAACTTAACTCAGAATAATTTCTGACACGAAATCATTATTATATTGCTAGCTTATTGCCCAGCATTGCCAGGGGTTATGGATTTTTTTTTAAATTATGGAAAGGTATGTATGGCATGGCGAGAGGCAGGTATCCGTCAGGGGAGGCACTCTCCCTGGCAGATCCCTGCCTGGTGCCTTTGCATTTTCCCCCTCCGCTGTTTTGAAGGCTGGCTCGAAACAGCGGAGGGGGAATGCCAGGGCCGGGGGGGGGAGGCAGGGAAGGGGGGAGGCGGATGCGTTCCGTTTTCCCTTCCCTGCCGGCACCCGTGGGAGGGAGGCAAGGAAGGGGGAGGCAGATGCGTTCCATTCTCCCTTCCCTGCCAGTGCTCAGGCAGGAGACAGGGAAGGGGGGAGGCAGGCGCGTTCTGTTCTCCCTTCCCTGCCGGCACCCGGGGGGATAGTGTGCGCACATCGGCCATTGTTTTCTTTTTTCGTGCGCGCCGGCTGTCCCGCCTCTGCGCTTGTGTCCTCCTGCCTGATTGGCTGAGGCGTGCCGCGGTATGGAGGACACTGGGACTCGTAGTTTTTATGTTTGTGTTCATGGGGCGTTGGCCCCACTCTCAGCTCCCAGACCCTTGCGGCGCTGATCTCTGGGACATAAGGTAAGTGTGCAAGGCACATTACGGGATAGGCTGGACGGGTGTGGACATGCATTCCGCACACGCACGGCCACATCCCTTCCTTATTAGTACAGATCTACTTGCAATTTCTTGCTTTTGAACTGCTCGGTTAGCAGGAGCTAGGACAGATGATGGGAGCTCACTCCATCATGAAGTACTCCGGTCTCGAACTGTCAACCTTCCAGTCGTCGTGTTCAGTGTCTTAACCACCAAGCCCCATTAACCTATGCACCGGTAATCTCCAGAATCAAACATTGCAATGACCTTTATGTTGGGTTACCCTCAAGGTTAGTACAGCAACTTCAGCAAGTACAAAATGTGGTGGCCAGGCAGTTTGTCGGCATTGGTTGGTTTGGCCGTATTACACCACCTAGTCTGCACTGGTTGCCCGTGGTGTCAGGTTCAAGGTGTTGGTGTTGACCTATAAAGCTTTGGACAGCTTGGGACCGAGCTATCTGAGGAAGTGCCTCTTCCTCAGAAATTATACCCGTGCCACACTGGTATGTAAGCTTCAAGTGGTTACACCTAGAGGGGCAAAAAATAAAAACAAATTAATACCCACATTAAGAGCTTTCTCCGCCATAGCCTTCATGCTCTGGAATGAATTGACAGTGGAGTTTAGAACTGCTCCTACATTAGTAACATTTTTAAAAGTCACTAAAGACCTGTATCGGCAAGCCTTTTGTCCTATAACAGTGATGGCCAACCTTGGCACTCCAGGTATTCTTGGGCTTCAATTACCAGAAGCCCAAGTCAGTACTCCTGCTGGTCAGGGCTTCTGGGAATTGACGTTCAAGAACATCTGGAGTGCCAAGGTTAGCCATCACTAGTTTATAAGATCATATGGTAAAGGTCACTCTTGCTCAAAAGCCAGTCGTATCTGACTCTAGGGTTCAGTGTTCTGTTAATAACCAAAAACCAGCGCTGTCTGCACCTGTAGACATTTCCGTGGACATATGACAGGCATGCCTGGACACCGGAGTGCATGGAACGCTGTTTACCTTCCCACCAAAGTGGTACCTATTTATCTACTTGCAATTTCTTGCTTTTGAACTGCTAGGTTGGCAGGAGCTGGGACAGAGATGGGAGCTCACTCCATCGTGCACTACTCAAGTCTCAAACTACTGACCTACCAACCTTCCAGTCCTCATCTTAAGCCACCTCAGTCTAAGATCATTAGAACTGTGTAATGGTGCACCTGGATCCCCCCTTATTTATTATTATTTATTTATTTGTTCATATTTCTATAGCCGCCTTGCTCACAAAGACTCTGGGTGACTTACAATACTAAAAAAAAATACACAGATAAAAACCCATTAAAATACAAATACACCCGATAAAAAACCATTAAAAAACCCAGCCGCACTTATAAGAAAGAGGGAGAATTATTCTGTTACGTTAGATCAACCAATTAAAAGTCCACCCACCCCATCCATAAAAGAGAGGGAGGATCTTGTTGCTCATTATACAAGCCAGCAGGCGGGGGTCACCACTTTATCAGTGCCCCACACCTGCCCTGCCAGCCAGGTTTTAAGTCCTTTCCTAAAGGGCAGCAATTCCATCTGCAGCCGTAACCCTTACTGTTATTATCTTCTTGTACTGCTGCTGATGGTGCTTACTATGAATATTGTCATGATTTTAACCTTACCTGACGCTACCTCTTTGGGTTCTTTCCCCCCCCCCCCCCCCGCCCCAGTCTGGCCAGGTTATCCTGCTCTGCTAATAGAGTAAACCATACTGCCAGTGACTCAATACCTAATGTCAGGCAGCGGGTAACCAACTTGACAACCCTGAGGACTAATGGCCTTAGGTGTAGGAATCGGGGCCGCTGAGGGCCATAGGTCCCGGAGGAGACTGATCAAGGAACGATACGAGGCAGTATGGAGGAGGATATGATCAGTACTTTATTGAGAAAAGGCTGCAACATATATAGAAGGAAAAGCGCAACGGTGGCAAGACTGTCACCTGACAGAAATTACATCACCTGTGTACTCAAGTTAATTGGGAATCTCTTTGGGGAAGTTAATTAACTGGGGCAAACATGGACCTCGGAGTCCCCTTTGTTCAGGGATCAGGCAGGGGTAAACATGGCATCTGTTTGTGCCTGAGATTACACTGAGACACGGAGATGAGTGATTACTCTAATAGGTAACTGGATTAGGTATTTGCTCTCTTCAGCAGAATCGCTGGTCAGGTCAGGAGTTGGGTGAATCAAACCCTATCATTTATCCACCCCCCCTTAATTTCTCTGCCCGCAGAGCCCACGGCTCAAGGAGCGTTCCCCCGAAGTGGCCTCTGCGCGGGCCGTTCCATGCCATTGGGGCATGGGGAGACCACACTTAGGTGCCGAAGTCCACGGGGAAGGGTGATGGTTCCCAAGCGGATTAAATCCTACTTGAATCCATCTTGATGGAGGGCAGCAGCTTCATCAATCCTGGCCTGGGGTCGAGGAGGACTTTGTGTGCCAAAAGGTCTCGTGACCAGAAAGTGGCTTGTGGAACTGGATGTGGTACCGGGGTTCACTCTGCAATGTGGAAGGCAGATGAAAGGTCACTTGCATTATATATTCTCAAGACAGTTCAAGGCTGATCGCCATGAGGATCTCCTATATTCAGATTAGGATATGGCAGCAGCAGAAGAAAATGGGTTCTTTTGGGATCTTTGTGGAACCACCTTTCATCAAGTTCGTGGATCAGGGACATAGAAGAGGGACATCCTCCCTGACTCACCTATGGCTGGCAGGGCTCACAACTCTTTCGTTTTCATTCATCTTTAATTTAAGCTTAGTGGGGTTTTGGGGAGAAAATATGAAATGATCTTCAACGAATTGAAAGTAATAACATTGATGGTGATGTTGTGACTCCTTTAGTGCTCAGAAAAGTTGTTATAATGAAATATGGGGGCTGTGGTGGCTCAGTGGTTAAGAAGCTCACCTTGTTAGCAAGTCGGCAGTTCGAGACCCAGGTACTGCATGACGGAGTGAGTGCCGGTCTCTGTCCCAGCTCTTGCCAACCTAGCAGTTCAAAAGCAAGGCATTGCAAGTACTGTAGATAAATAGGGACCACTTTGGTGGGGAAAAGATATTGGGGACATGAAAGGAGCCTCATTCGGGTGTCCCCTGAGTGGAGTTTCTCCAGCAAAAATCCTTTCAACCCAGAATAATTTCTGATACAAAATTATTATTATAATGAAATATAAAACTATAGATATTTTTGATTATTTGTATACATTTTGGGAGTGCTGCAGTAGTTTAGTGGTTAAGATTGCTGCGCTCAGCGACTAGAAGGTGAGCAGGTCAGCAGTTTGAGACCTGAGTGTTGCATGACAGAGTGACCTCCCACCTATGTCTCAGCTCCTGCTTCTAGTCATGCCTGCCACGTGTCCGTGGAAACATCTGCAGACGCAGACAGCACTGGCTCTTTGGCTATAAACAGAGATGAGCACCGAACCCTAGAGTCGCATATGACATTTTTTATTTTCAAAACATTGCGTATGTCCTGCTTTTCATAATTACAGCTGGTTGTCTTCTAGGGGAAGAGATGTCAAGGGTGACCAACTCTACGGGGCCCATTTAAAATGCTGGTGTTCTGATTGGACCTTATTATTTTAAAAGGTGCCTTATTGTGTTAAAAGAGTCCATACAGGAGAGGAACTGTATAAACACTTGGTTATTGAGAGAAGCGTTAAGTCACCTGTCGGATATGAAAAGGCACAAGGAAAACCATGGTTGGGAGAGTTTGTGCTGGGTTTGTGGAAAACATTCAGAACTTGTTTGGACCCTAAACTTCATGAGAGAATACATATTGTTGAGAAACCTTATCAGTTCTCTGACTGCATTGAGCAGGGATTGGACTCGATGGCTTCATAGGGTCCTTCCAACTCGATTATACATTGCACATGCTGCCCCTCAATGTGCACTGAGGAGGACCTTATGCTGGCAAGAGGAAATGGTGTCCAAGTGGCCTGTTATTGGGCAGATGTCATCTAGCCCCTTTTGATTCTATTTTGTTTTTAAGATGTGTTAATTTTGGTTGAGTATGTTATTGTATGCTGGTGGTGCATCTGAAATGAATAAAGAACTCAATTATTCTATCATTCTATGTTTCTAGGGGTTCAGTTCCCCACTGTGGCTTCTCAGAGAAAAGTCAACTTGTGTATCTTGTCCAAGTCTACACAGGTTGACCATTCTGTGAGAAGGCTGACCATTCTGTGAGAAGGCACATCTAGAAAAGGAGAAAGGCAAATTCCAAGTCTGCACAGGTTGACCATTCTGAGAAGGCACATCTAGAAAAGGAGAAAGGCAAATTCCAAGTCTGCACAGGTTGACCATTCTGAGAAGGCACATCTAGAAAAGGAGAATGGCAAATCCCAAGTCTACACAGGTTGACCATTCTGTGAGAAGGCACATCTAGAAAAAGAGAATGGCAAATCCCAAGTATGCACAGGTTGACCATTCTGTGAGAAGGCGCATCTAGAAAAGGAGAATGGCAAATCCCAAGTCTACACAGGCTGACCATTCTGTGAGAAGGCGCATCTAGAAAAGGAGAATGGCAAATCCCAAGTCTACACAGGCTGACCATTCTGTGAGAAGGCACATCTAGAAAAGGAGAATGGCAAATCGATTCTGTGTATTCTCTACCTAAGAAACTCTGAAAGGGGCACCATGAATCAGAACTGACTGGATGGCATGCCGTTAATATTTTAGTTATTTGTCATTGTGACTGAAGCTGTGAAATAGGATCACTGAGAATGAAGAGGACAAGATGTTGGAAAAAACAACAAATTTTTACAAAAGTACAAACCAACACTCTGGCCCTACATCACCCTGTGAGGTTCATGTTGATTAAAACCCAGATATCTTCTGCATGATTTGTTCCATATACAGATTGAATATATAAGGGGGTCAAAGGCAACTTCGACTAACATCTTTCCCTATAGGAAAGCATTAGGTCTTTCCATATTCTGTCCAAATAGCAACTTCTTGTCCACAATAAAGTTTATAGGACAGGGTTCCTCAAACCTGGCTCTTCAGATGTTTATAAACTTAAATTCCCATAAGCCCTGGAGAGTCAAGTTTGAGGAACCCTGGCATAAGATTTTCCATGACCCTCAGATGTTCAGAGGCTTATATTCCCAGAAGCTCTGGAGAGTCAAGCTTGAGGAACCCTGGTATAAGATTATCCATCACCCCCAGATGTCCACAGGCTTAAATTCCCAGAAGCCCTGAAGAGTCAAACTTGAGGAATCATGGTATAAGATTATCCGTGATCCCCAGATGTCCACAGGCTTAAATTCCCAGAAGCTCTGGAGAGTCAAGCTTGAGGAACCCTGGTATAAGATTTTCCATGACCCCCAGATGTCCACAGACCTAAATTACCAGAAGCCCTGGAGAGTCAAGTTTGAGGAACCCTGGTATAAGATTCTTCATGACCCTCAGATGTCCACAGACTTAAATCCCCAGAAGCCCTGGAGAGTCAAGTTTGAGGAACCCTGGTATAAGATTTTCCATGACCCTCAGATGTTCACAGGCTTAAATTCCCAGAAGCTCTAGAGAGTCAAGCTTGAGGAACCCTGGTATAAGATTTTCCATGACCCCCAGATGTCCACAGGCTTAAATTCCCAAAAGCCCTGGAGAGTCAAGTTTGAAGAACCCTGGTATAAGATTTTCCATGACCCTCAGATGTTCAGAGGCTTATATTCCCAGAAGCTCTGGAGAGTCAAGCTTGAGGAACACTGGTATAAGATTATCCATCACCCCCAGATGTCCACAGGCTTAAATTCCCAGAAGCCCTGGAGAGTCAAGTTTGAGGAACCCTGGTATAAGATTCTCCGTGACCCTCAATGTTCATGGACCTAAATTCCCATAAGCCCTGGAGAGTTGCGGAAGCATTTTACGGCAGCGTTTATGTTGGGGGAACCACCAGTCCGGCCCATAGAGCTGTCTGAGGGGATGTGGTTGGGTCTGTAGATTTAAAAGGTTGATAACCCCTGTCAGGGAAAAACTCTTGTCTGTGTTTTTTCTCTGTTCTCCTAGTCGGGTTGCAGGGAAGTCTATGTGAAGGTTTGATGGCATGATTTATGGCCATGCCTTTGATGGTCCTGCATTGAGTACGTGACTTGATGCATGGAAGCAGGGGGCTCATAAAATTGCCATCTGACCCCTTTGAGCCAATCAGGGGCACCTGGACCTTTGGTTACATCAGCTATAAAACTGGGTGCTCTGAAGATGCTCTTTCTCTTCGTCATGGACTGATCCTGAGCTGAGCCCCACGAGAGGTGGGTAAGGAACTAGATAAGGCCAGAGGCCTAGGGAATTAGTTAAGTTTCTTATTTTGGTATTTTCTTTTGAATGACTGCAATGCAAGTTTGATTTCTCATGCTATACGCATTTTCTTAACTTACTTTAATAAATATAATTACTCTGAGACCCTTTGTGTCTATTGATTTGGGAATTGAGAGTGACTGGACCATGCATACAAAGGGGCCACATCACACTACCCAACCTCTGATTCCCTGTATGCTAGTCAGTAGGAGCCTGGAAAAGGGAACTGGCTAAGCAAGGCAGGAAGGGTGGGCAAATAAACCCACAGTGAGGGGGCAAAGACCCATCATATGGTGGCAGTTGGTACGATTTGCCAGTGAGCTCTCTAGAAAAATTGAGCATTTTTTTGCATGGATATATAGCATTGGGAATCAGAAATGCTAGTAGCCATGAGAACATAGTGAAGTAAGTAAGGATGGAGAATCAATCTAGCTGGAAGAGTTAGTCGGACGCCTGGCTCAGCGCAGGCACCCCGGAATGGGACTCTCTGGGGGGGGGGGTGGAGAAAGGCAGTAGGATGTTTGTCCTTCAGGGAGCAACTATCTTCGTGGGAAGGAGGGCTGCCAAACACAGCCTTGTGGAGAGACTATACAAACTATGAGGATGGTTGGAGAGACCTTTCTAATGCAGATGCTCTAAGGAAAGGCACTTCAAAGACTCAACTGGAGCAGACTGTGATGACACCAAGGAGACCCCTTCCTCCTCCCCCCTCCCTCGGCACTGGGAACTGAAACAGAGGGGATAGCAATCACAGCTGCAGCATGGGCAGAGATGGAGTCTGAGGCGACAGGGGGGACATTCCCTCAAAGGATCACGTGGCAGGTGACTCTAACGCTGAACTCCGGGCCATGTTCACTCAATTTATGCATATACAGCACGATTGGGTAAGGCAGCAACAGAACCCCCACCTTGGGAATATTGACTTTAGGAAACTGCCCATTATGCAGAAGGGGGAGGGAGTTCTCCCGTTCCTCCGTATATTTAGATCAGTGGCTACCCAGTTGAACATCTCTCAATACATGTGGGCCACCCTTCTGGTCACGCAAGCCACAGGGGCATTGGCCAGTCTTATGTCATCTGTGGACCTTCCAATAAGCTGGGCGGAGCTAGTGACTATTATCAGAGAGCATTTTGCTTTGACCCCAGCGATTCTTCGCCAGCAGTTCCGCTCTATCTGCTAGAATCAGAAAGAGTCCTTTTTTGAGTTGGAACACAGGGTCCATGCTGCAGGAGGGCTATGGCTGGAAGCTGAAAATATGCCCCCACACCCATTATATAGGGAGCTCATTGAAAAGGAGCAGTTTTACCAGGCATTGCCTCCAGACATTGCAAAGTTAGTAATGCGTAGGAATCCAGCCTCCCTGCGCGAAGCTAGCTTGGTTGCTGACGATGAACTAGCTCTTAAGAACTTGCGTCTGGGCATGATGTTTTCCAGTATGGGAGAAGGGGAGAGGGGCCGACCAAAGCCCCATGCAGTGCCACCAACCTCTTCCCGGCCCCTCCCTTCTGGAGGCCAGCAGACCCAAAGAGTAGGGGGCCTACCCCCACCCGGAAGGCGTACCCAGGCATGCTGGAAATGTGGAGCTGAAGGCCATGTGGCGTGGCAATGTAAAGACAAGGATGGGCAGAAAATGAGGCCAGCCACTCAGATGCTTTCCCAGCCAGTGGATCCGACCCTTTCAGGAGCAGTGAAACGCTGGAAGGACCCTGAGCCTAGAGAGGCAGCTGCAACTCTCTCCGTTCCCAGCAACCTGCAGTTTGTCTCCCCAGAGAGGAAGCAGGAAGCCAAGGGCCACAGAGAAGCCCATGTGTGTTTAAATCAAATGGGTATTCAGGAAGGGATGCCTCCCGATGCTGAAGGAGAACTGAATGCACAGACGCTTCTGAACCAACTGGCCTGTTGGGGGAATGAAAACCTCGATCCTATACCTCCTAAAGAACTTGCATCTCAGGTACTTTTGAACCAGCTAGTTTCTGAAGGGGACACAAGTGTCAACATTATGAACCTGGGGAAACTGGCTTCTCTGCAGGAGGCCAAATGGAGACAAAGCTTCAGGGAAAAAGAGGTGACTCTTCATCATTCGGATGGGACTGTTCAGACCCTGTTATGTATGTATAATGTTGCTTTAAGAAATGTATGAATGTAACCTGACCACAATTACAATGTAGCTCTGCTGTTAAGGAACGCGAGTAAGCTGCCTATAGAGGGCGGCTGCGAGCATTCAGCTCACATGGTTCACATTCCCCAAATCACCGGCAGCCGCGGGAATCTTTCCCGCGCAAGGATCACCTGGAGAAGATGGGCGTGACGCAGAATGACGTCACGCCAGTAGCAGCCAATAAGCTACCGTGCAAGAAGATTCAAATGTATGTTCCCCCAGTGTATAATGAGCTGTACCTCCGCCATTACCACATGTTCATCCTGACCATCAACCAATAAACCTGTGTTAGTCCTCACTGCGACTCCTTCTTTGTCTTCCGTGCAAGACACTAAAGCCCCTGAGAGCTCTCTGGGACAGCGGGGCAGACGTCAGTTCATTGCATCGCTCTCTAGTGAAACCTGAACAAATTCTAAAAGATGCTCATTTACCTTTATTAGGATTCTCTGCCAAAAAGAGCAATCATAACTTGTGTGAGTTAGCTGAGATTGAAATCTCTTTTGGGAATTTCAGAGGGAAGCATCTTGTGATTTTACATGAGGCACCTGAACACCTGCCTTTCATCTTGGGTTGTGATGTTTATTTTAAGTCCCTTCAGGCCGCTGAGAAGCTTAATGAAGGGGGAATCTTAAGGTCTGTTAGCCCTTCGCAAGAGGCAGGGAAAAGAGGGAGGGAGACAGAATGTTTTGATGTAATGGTTTCCCTCAGCGAACAAGATGTGTGTGTGAAAGGTACTAAACAATCTCCTGGAGGAATTATAGAGTGTTCTGAGTTCAGGAGACCTTTGACCCAGCAGGAAAGGGAATTAGCTCCCCTGTAGCGGGAAAAGGGCGCCATTTGCTGGGCTGTGCAAGCTATCAAGGAATTTACGCAGAAACATCAATTCAAATCTTGTGTGGGGATGATGGAGCTCCTGGTTCATATGGGTTTGTACTGTAGTCTAAATGCTTTGCTATTGTAGTTGCTGTAACGCAAGTGAGCCTCCGTAAGGATGACATTGTTAACTGCTTTTGCCTGTCTGTAGTAATGCTTTGCTTTCCCTATATTTTAGAAATGATATGTTTTGCTCAGATTGAAATAGGCTCCTCTGATCTTTCCCCCCTCCCATTTCAATCTCCGAAAAGAGGAGGCATGTCAGAGAAAAAAACTCTTGTCTGTGTTTTTTCTCTGTTCTCCTAGTCTCGGGTTGCAGGGAAGTCTATGTGAAGGTTTGATTGCATGATTTATGGCCATGCCTTTTGTTAGGGATGTCATGGGGAACAGCCTGGTATTGTAAATAATACATGATATGTGGTGCTACAGCTTTAACAGTTACTTACTGAACTGTGGACAGGTGTTGGTAATGGTGAAATGAATCAGCACTTGTCACTGCATAAAATAGAGCCGGATAGTTTGCTTCTTTGCTCTTGAGTTGATCTTGTAGCCACGCTGTGTGAATGCTCTTGAGTTGATCTTGTAGCCACGCTGCCTGAATGCTCCCGGACTAAGCATGTTGCCATGCTGCTGCACATGGACTTTATTCCTTGATACTCATGGTCTTTTACTTTGAAGCTATAATGATTTTCTACAAGAAGCTTTGTTGCCTTCTGCTGGATACTCGACACAGAGGATCACAGAGGTTTGTTCTCTTATGCTTGTGAGCATGGACTGTTGTTCTTTCTAGGGTAATGAACTGCATGCCTGAAGGGAAGAACTGCTGGCTGTGAGTTTACTCTCCAGGGAGAGAGGTTGCCAGCTTAAGACTGTAAATAACCCGAGCAAACCGGGACTGCTTTTGTTTGCCATACTCTGCAAGCCAAGCCAGGGAAGAGCTAGGCTGCAGCAGGAGATTTTGCTGTGTGCAAGTACAGACTGTGAAACTGAAAGACTAAGTTTGTTTGCATAATTATTCACAGATAAGATACTACTGTTTATGTTCTTTTCATCACCACCTCTGCTGAGTAAAAGCACTTTATGTTTTGCACCGTTCAACTGAGTCTCTGCTGTTATCGACTGGGTGTGAAGGAGAAAATTAAATGGGCACCTCCGCTGTCGCTCATAGTTTACTACACTCTGCTAGATTTGAACTCAGCACCCAGTACACCACCATTTCCGTATCAACGGGTTATGGGCCCAGACCGCGTGTAAATGCACATAACAGCACCTAGACCATGTGTACAAGATCCCAGGTTGTGGAGGAGCCACGCCTGGCAATGCGGAGTCACCAAGGGCCACATCTGTGAGACCAAGTACAGACCCAGCTGCTGCTCGGAGGAGCTAAAGGAGAACAGCCATGCCCTGCAGAGGGAACAAACACTTGTGGAAGCAATACAGCACAGTCCTTAATCAGGCGGCGGCGTTTCATCACCTAACAAGTGAGAAGTCTTTTGTCAGTGCAAGTTGTTATCACAGGGACAAAGCACAATCCTTAACTGGGCGGCGGAGTTTCGTCACCTAACCAGTGAGAAGTCTTACGTCAGTGCAAGTCTGTTTGTTTGTTTTGTGGATCATGGCTGCATCTGGTATCTCCCTCGTACCTCAGCTGGATGGTACCAATTACCATACCTGGGCACAGAAGTGCAGTTTGCTGTTGAGAAAAGAGGGTCAGTGGGGCATCGTGACTAACCCCCCTGACCCAGAAGGCTTTGATATTACTCAGGAGGAAGGAGTCAAACAGTTAGAAAAATACTTTGCAGAGAATGAAAGAGCTCTTGGGATAATCGGGCTCACCATAGGTGATTCTCAACTCCCTCACATTAGAGATATCACCGAAGCTTCTAAATGTTGGGATCATCTTAAATCTTTGTTTGAGGTGCAGACTGTCCAGTCTCAAGTGTATCTAACTAAAGCCTTATTTAGGGCAAGAATGGGTATTGGGCAGAGCTTGCAAGATCATTTGCGCAATGTTACAGATTTATTTCAAAAGGTTGCAGAGTCAGGGTTGGAGTTCACTGAAGTACAGAAGGCATATATTATTATATCTTCTTTACTGCCCTAGAATGTATTCAAAACATGAAATGAGCTCCACTGCAGTAATCTCCCGTTTGTTAGCGTATGATAAGCAAAGGTCTGAGAAGGAAAGGCTAAATAATGTTAAGCCTCCAGCTGTTAGTGTTAAGCCTAATGCAGTAGCAAGTAATGAGGCTGCATTTACAGTGAAAAGGTGTTATGTGTGTAACAATAGGGGACACCTAGCTAATAATTGCTTTGCAAAGAAAAGAGTTGGTAACAAAGGGAAACCGAAAGCCAGTTTGGCAGTTTCGGAGGAGTTTGTTAAAGGTAGAAAGCCTGATATAAACAGTTGGCTGCTCGACTCTGGAGTGTCCTTCAGCTTAACTAACAACAAGACTCTCTTTATCTCTTACAAGAAAAGCAATAGGAGCTTAACTCTTGCAAATGGCTGGAAACTCAGAGTAATTGGGGAGGGCTTGGCAAAGTGCCCTGTATTGGGTGTAAATATGGAAATGCTTTATGTTCCTAACGCAATGTGCAATTTGTTGTCTGTTTCTAAACTTGTATCCTTGGGATATCAGCTTTTGTTTAAGGGGAAACAGTGCACGTTAACTAAGGAAAGCTTTGAGCAAACAGTCACTGAAGTTAACAGCCTCTATATACTTAAAGAGGATATCAATCAGACAGAAAATGCTAGCCCATGTTTTACTAATAAGCCCCCGCATGGCAACTGTATACACCTACTCCACAGAAGGTTGGACCATCTTAATTTTAAAAATGTGGCAAAAACAGTGAAACTAACTAAAGGGATAATGTTACAAAGTTGTACTAAATTCATGTCTTGTAACGTTTGTGGACAAGAAAAGAGCAAGGTGCTGCCTTCAGTTAGGAAAGAAGGATTTAAAGTAACCAAACCTTTGGAAGTGGTCAGTGTTGATCTAATAGGACCCAAGCAGCCTTCGCTGGGAGGAGCGAAATTTGTACTTAGCATAGTTGATTATTATTCTAGGTACGGTTTTGTCTACCTGATTAAAAACAAGACCGAAACGTTCCAAGTTTTCAAACAATGGGTTAGATATGTGCAAAGGAAAACAGGCAGTAAAATAATAATATTAATCTCTGACAATGGATTAGAGTTTACCAACAAAGCTTTTACAGAGTTCCTAGCAAGTGAGGGAATTGCTCACAAACGCAGTGCTCCGTATAAACCTCAACAGAATGCTTATGTTGAGAGGAGAGATCAGTCACTGCAAAACATGGTCAGAGCTATGGTTCAAGACGCTGGCTTACCTCCCTCTTTGTGGGGTGAAGCTATGATGTGTGCTAATATGCTCCTTAATAACGTGTACCATTCTGGCATTGATGAGGTTCCATATACGATGTGGCATAATAAGAAACCTACTTTAGACTTCCTTAAAGTGTTTGGATGCAAAGCATGGGTGCACATTCCTGCGCAAGTAAGAAGGAAAAGTCAACATCGTGCCCAAAAGTTAACTTTTGTCGGGTATAGTGCAAATCATAAAAGCTATCGGTTTTGGGAACCTGGTACTAAAAATATTTATTGCAGTTCTGATGCTAAATTTCTGGAACACGAAAGATGGAGTCATGTGGAGGATAGTTCTCCTAGAACAGCAGTATATGAGGATGAAGAGGAGGAGCAAACCACACAGGAAACCCCCAGATATTATGAGGCCCAGAATAAGCATTAAAAGGGAAATACGAGAAGTAGGTTCTGAAGATGAGGAGGAGTATGCTGACTCAAGTGCTAGGACTCCTGAGCCTGTTGCACCAAGGAGATCTGGAAGGGAAAGAAGGCCACCAGATCGGTACCAGGCTTCACTGGTATGTCTAGCAGTTATAGAATCCAGTAGTTATGGGGAGCTAAAGTCAATGCCACAGGATGAACAAAGGGCATGGGAAGGCGCCATGACTAAAGAAATACAGTCCCTCAAAGATCTAGGAGTATTTGAAGTTGTGCCTGTCCCAAAGAATCAGAATGTTTTGAATTCAAAATGGGTATTCAAGCTGAACGGTGGTAATGGGACAAAACCTATATACAAGGCTAGACTAGTAGCCCAAGGGTGTGGACAGTCGATAAGTGACTATGATGAGGTTTTTTCACCCACACTAAGAGCAACAACACTGAGAACCGCCCTAACCTGGGCCACCCATAAAAAATACGATGTAACTAACATAGACATTGAAACAGTGTACCTAAATGCGCCATTAGCACATAAGATCTATATGAGAATGCCACCAGGCTATTCTAATAACACAACGAACAAGTGCTGGAAGCTGTGTAAGAATCTTTATGGGCTAAAGCAAGGCGCGTATGAATGGAACCAGTGTTTAATGAATCATTTGTCTTCCCTAGGGTTTACACAGGCCAAAGCTGATCCTTGTCTACTTACAAAAAATGTGAAACAAGGTATCCATGTAATGTTGGTTTTCACAGATGACATTGCGATTATAACCCCTTCGCAAACAGAATCAGAACTACTAGTTAACAAACTAAAGGAACGGTTCAAATTGAGAAACCTAGGTTCCATCAACAAGTACTTAGGAATAGAAATTAAGAAGTCAGATAAAGGGTTTATATTGTCCCAGTCTCTAAAGATTGTAAACATCCTGAAACAGTATAGCATGCAGGATTCTAAACCTGTGGGAACTCCAATGACCACCTCGTTTAACCTTGAACCGATACACAGTCCAGTGTTTGACAAACAAATCTATCAAGCGCTAATGGGTAGCCTCAATCACCTAGCATGCTGGACACACCCGGATCTTTCATATCCAGTTAGTCTGTTATCGAGACGAAGCCATGCGCCACCTGAAAGAGACTGGCAAGGGACAAAACGCGTTCTGAGATATTTAAAGGGTACAATTAATATGGCACTACATTTAGAGCCAGGGAAAGATTTATCATTGGAAGCTTATGCAGATGCTTCATTTGCGTCAGATAAGGAAACACGTAAATCTACTTCTGGATTTATTTTCCTATTGGGCAGGTGTCTAATCGAATGGAAATCGCTTAGATAAAAACACCTAAGCGTGTCCGCTACTGAGGCAGAATTCGCTTGTTTGTCTGCAACATGTACCGAGTTAATCTGTATAAAGAAATTGCTTAGCGAATTATCGATCAATGTAAAGGAGCCAGTGGTTGTATATGAGGATAATCAATCTGCAATAGCGATTGCCACTAACTCTGCAGTTAGGGGAAGATCAAGGCACACAGATATAAGATATCAAAATGTAAGAGAAAACATAAAAGGACAGTTGATTACTCTAGAATATTGTCCGACAAATGACAATCTGGCTGATCAGTTTACTAAACCAGTGCCCGCTGAGAAACATAAAACACTGTGTACTAATGTTGGTCTGAAAATATAAATTCTCTATGATCGTTGATGTGTAAAGTAAATGGTTCAATCATGTATTTTCTTACAATAGGAGGAGCTTGTTAGGGATGTCATGGGGAACACCCTGGTATTGTAAATAATACATGATATGTGGTGCTACAGCTTTAACAGTTACTTACTGAACTGTGGACAGGTGTTGGTAATGGTGAAATGAATCAGCACTTGTCACTGCATAAAATAGAGCCGGATAGTTTGCTTCTTTGCTCTTGAGTTGATCTTGTAGCCACGCTGTATGAATGCTCCCGGACTAACCATGTTGCCATGCTGCTGCACATGGACTTTATTCCTTGATGCTCATGGTCTTTATACTTTGAAGCTATAATGATGTTCTACAAGAAGCTTTGATGCCTTCTGCTGGATACTCGACACAGAGGATCACAGCGGTTTGTTCTCTTATGCTTGTGAGCATGGACTGTTGTTCTTTCTAGGGTAATGAACTGCATGCCTGAAGGGAAGAACTGCTGGCTGTGAGTTAACTCTCCAGGGAGAGAGGTTGCCAGCTTAAGACTGTAAATAACCCGAGCAAACCGGGACTGCTTTTGTTTGCCATACTCTGCAAGCCGAGCCAGGGAAGAGCTAGGCTGCAGCAAGAGATTTTGCTGTGTGCAAGTTCAGACTGTGAAACTGAAAGACTAAGTTTGTTTGCATAATTATTCCCAGATAAGATACTACTGTTTATGTTCTTTTCATCACCACCTCTGCTGAGTAAAAGCACTTTATGTTTTGCACCATTCAACTGAGTCTCTGCTGTTATCGACTGGGTGTGAAAGAGAAAATTAAACGGACACCTCCACTGTCGCTCATAGTTAACTACTACACTCTCCTACATTTGAACTCAGCACCCAGTATACCACCATTTCCGTATCACCTTTTATGGTCCTGCATTGAGTACATGACTTGCTGCATGGAAGCAGGGGGCTCATAAAATTGCCATCTGACCCCTTTGAGCCAATCAGGGGCACCTGGACCTTTGGGTTACATCATTGTTACGTCAGCTATAAAACTGGGTGCTCTGAAGATGCTCTTTCTCTTCGTCATGGACTGATCCTGAGCTGAGCCCCATGAGAGGTGGGTAAGGAACTAGATAAGGCCAGAGGCCTAGGGAATTAGTTAAGTTTCTTATTTTGGTATTTTCTTTTGAATGACTGCATTGCAAGTTTGATTTCTCATGCTATACCCATTTTCTTAAATTACTTTAATAAATATAATTACTCTGAGACCCTTTGTGTCTATTGATTTGGGAATTGAGAGTGACTGGACCACGCATATAAAGGGGCCACATCACACTACCCAACATCCGATTCCCTGTATGCTAGTCAGTAGGAGCCTGGAAAAGGGAACTGGCTAAGCAAGGCAGGAAGGGTGGGCAAATAAACCCCCAGTGAGGGGGCAAAGACCCATCATAACCCCTGAACTAGTGTGTTAAATGAATGAATTATGGTAAGTCAGAACTTTCTAAATAATAACTACATCATTTTCTTTAAAGTTCAATTTTATTTTGGAAATAACTACATGTGCATATAATAGGCAAAAAACAACCCTTTAAATCTGTATAAATGGCAAAGAAGTAGTAAAGACAAGAAAAGCTAACTCATGCATGTCCCATTCACTGATGTCACACAATTCAATTATTTAATTTGAATTGTACAAAAATTTGAACAGAAAGAAGTACAAACAATAATCCCCGCCCCACACCACAAAGCAACGAAATGGTATTCACTACACACAGGTTTCCAGTATTAAAGAAGTGTGGTTCCATCTCATTTATATCTAAAAGCTTAAATACAGCATGACTTTGCCCTCAATCCGTATGCGTCCAAAACTGACAACTACATAAAAGATATAATTGGCTTCCTAAGGAAACCGTGGTCCATTCACAAATTCCCAGATGACATCATCTTCCACCTTAGGTATTTCTACACCAATATTACTCACAAATGTGTGTGTGTGTGTCTATAATTTCTCTACTCATACACAACTATTTGATCTCCAACAACAATGTACCTTTTCAGATCACTAGCTTTGAGCGCTGATAGAGCTCCACAAGGGTTCAAAACATGCGGATTTTTGTGATCCCCCCCCCCTCTGCTGCCTGGGGAATTCTGGGAGCTGAATTCCAAAACCACAAAACCGTCCACCTGTTGCAAAGATATGTATATCTCAGTGATGGCCAACCTTGGCACTCCAGGTGTTCTTGGACTTCAATTCCCAAAAGCCCAAGTCAGTATTCCTGCTGATCAGTGCTTCTGGGAATTGAAAGTTCAAGAACATGTGGAGTGCCATGGTTGGCCATCACTGGTATAGCTGATCTGGAAGTTTGTTGCCTCTAGCCCTGTACTCAAACACTCCCCCCCCCCCAAATCTTCCATTTGAGAGACATTCAAGGACTCCATTAATCTAGTGATTCAGTGATTCCCAACCTTTGGTTTTTGGACTTCAATTCCCAGAAGCCTAAGTCAATTCCCCAAAGCACGGATCAACCAATGTACTGACTTAGGCTTCTGGGAATTGAAGTCCACCTATGTTCCATGGAACATAGCTTGGGAAATGCTAGAAGAGAATGATATCCTTGATGACTCTCAAATGGAAGAAAAGGTTTCTGAGTACAGGGCTGGAGGTTAGATGTTCTCAGACTACTGCTCTAGGAGATCCTGACCAGCAGAGCCCATGGGTGAAGGCGAATTCTCATAGTTCCACCCTTAGACACATATCTACAGACACATTTATTGCATTCTCCCGGAGAAAGGCTGAGGACCTGGCTCCAGCCCAGGGGTTCCCATCCTAAGGTCTATGAGCCAGATCTGGTCCACAGCACCATTTCATGTGCCCTCCCCCACCCCTCCAAGGGCATTCAAGAAACAAAACGGCCACTCCCTTGAAGCTGTTGGGACAAAATGGCCATCCCCATCATGCAAACAGGGCAAAATGGCTATCTAGCACCTTGAAGCTGACTGAGAGAGTGTGACCCGGCCCCTGGCTTGAAAAGGTTGGGAACCACTGCTGTAGCCCAACGTTTCCCAACCTTTGGTTCTTTGACTTCAATTCTAAGTCAGTACATTGGCTGATGAGTGCTTTTGGGGAAATGACTTAGGCAGAGTATGCTACCCTAGTGTATACCCTAGTGCATACAAAACGAGTTGACATCGCTGTTAATGAAGCCATGCATATAGTGACAGGAAGTCTCAAACCTACACAAGTTGAGAAAATATGCCCTCTTGTTGGTTTCACTCCACCTAAGACCAGGTGAGAAATAGGAGCGGACGCTGAGAGAATTAAGCATGAGAATGACCCTCGGTATCCTCTAAATGGAAATGAGCCTCAAGTCCGTCGGCTCAGAACCAGGAAGAGCTTTGTGGCAGGAAGAAACATTCTTGAGGGTACACAAAAGCAAAACCAAATTAGAAGATGGAGGAAAGAGCTCAATGGACAAAAACAACATTAAAAGAGGATATAACTGAGGAACTCGACCTCCCCTACGTCACTTGGAGGACCCTGAATAGGCTGAGGGTTGGAGTCCCTAAATGTAAGACCAGCATGCTCAAGAGGGGACCACTGGCGGACAACAACATGGAGTGTGGATGTGGAGAGAGGCAGAATCCAGCTCATTTACTGGTTTGCCGATTACTGCCAGAAATATGCACTGATGAGAACTTAGCCAACAACAAAGCCAAGAAAGTGACTTCATTTTGGCAGCCCAGAATTGTTGTACCTAACAATATCAGCCCAATCAAGGGTTGACTGACTCGTCCATTTTTAGCCATCTTCTGCCAGGAATCAACCAACACTTCCCATGTAGGACACACAGGGCGATCTCTGTATGAAAGAAGGAATGGATACGCATCTGATATCACAGGAAGTAGCAACGCAGAGAAACATCTTTCAGAAAGAAGGCTTCAACCTTCTGTAGGGGGGAAAGGAACTACAATGGAGCACTGGAAAGGAAGATTGCAGAATTGGGCTTCCTAAATGAATATCATGTATCCCTAAGACTTTAAATCAGGGGTTCCCAACCTTTTCAAGCCGGGGGCTGGATCATGCTCTCTCAGCCAGCTTTGAGGGCCAGATGGCCATTTTGCCTTGCCTACACAATGGGGGTAGCCATTTTGTCCCAAACAGCTTCAAAGGGGGTGGCCATTTTGTTTCTTGAATGCCCTTGGAGGGGTGAGGGGCCACATGAAATGGTGCCGGGAGACAGATCCGGCCCATGGGTCTTAAGTTGGGAACCCCTGCTTTAAATAAAGCCCAACACTTCTTAGCACACTACATTCACTAGCAGCCTAGTTTTCTGTAACAGTTTATCTCTGTAAAATTGTTGCTCCGTTTCACAATCTCCGACTTCTCCTCCGTAAACAACTCTCAGTCATTCAGTGACAACCACCTTTAAATAGCAGACAGGTAATCACCCCCAGCTATGGTTGAAATTTTAAGCAATTAATATCTTGATAGTCCTGTTTCTATGTTAACAATGCATTGTCACACTTTGTAAACTGACTTCCATCTTCATGGGAATACAGTGATACCTCATACAACGTCCAAACTTGGTTCCACAAGTTTGGACTTTATACGGATTTGGACTTTGTATGAGGCATGCAAAATCCTAACCACAATGCCTCATACAACGTCCAAATCCTTGATGCGATGCCTCGTACAACGTCGTTTCCATAGAGATACACTAGCATAGTTTGCCCGGCGGTGCCGGGCTTTTTAAAATTGTGTTGGATAGTAAAGGGTTTCTTTTTTTTACTTTTACAAATGGTGCTGGGCTGTTTTAAATGGTGTTGAAAGGTTTTGTGGCTTTGAGACGCTGCGTCCGCCTGTGGCGGACTTGCGCTCCCAGTGTGTGTTTTATTTTTTATTTTTTTGTGCGCTGGCTTCCTTAGTGCCGGGCTCTTTAAATTGGTTTTTGAAGGTTTTTTGTTATGCAAATTTTATTTTTATTTTATTTTATTTTAATTTTTTTATTTAAAATTTAGTTTTGGTTTATGCAAATTTTATTTTAATTTATTTGATTTCTGGTTTTTTTGGGAATTTTTTGAGATTGGTGTGAATATTTTTGAATTTTTGGCTAACTTATTTGACATGTTTGGGAATTAATCTTTTATTTTGAAATATTTTTGAATGTTTTTTCTCTTGTGGCCTCTGGGTGGGGGTGGTGAGCTTTGCTTCCTCTCTACAATTCTTCTCTTCTGTCCTCTGGGTGCTTCCGGTTAGTGTTTCCTTTCTTTGCTCATTTGATTTCCGGTGGTCATGAAGTCAAGACGTCTGTTGGTAAGCTCTCTGTTTTTTGGGGGGTGGGGGGTGTTGGATTTTTTTGGGGGGGTCTGTGTGTTTTTTTTGTTTTGTTTTTGGCTGTGTTTGTGTTTTCTTTTTGGATTTTTGAGTGTTTTTTATTTTTTTTGGTTTGTTTTTTGGGGTTAACTTTTTCAGTGGCTGGCTGGCCCGTGGGGAAGAAGGGCTGGGGGGGGGGGGCTTTTTTTTGCTTTCTTCTCCACGGGCCATGCTGGCTGGCCCGTGGGGAAGAAGGGCACCGGTGGCGGGGGGTTCCTTCCCCCCCCCCGCGGGCCATGCTGGCTGGCCCGTGGGGAAGAATGGCAGTGGCGGCGCGTTTTTTTAACTTATATTTTTCGCGCGCCGGCCGCCTCAGGGTTCTGTGCGCTAATGGCGCACAGGATGCTGGGGCTTGTAGTTTTGCCTGCGCGTGTTTGCATACTTTAGCGGTTTGTTTCCTGCGGCTTTTTTTGATTGGCCGTGGCGCGTTTTCGAACGTTCCTTTTGCCGCGCTGCTCAGCCTGATTGGCTCTGGTGCGGTGCGGCGCAAGGAACATTGGGAATTGAAGTTCCCTTTTTTTGTTTGCAACTGGGGGGCTCCTGCCCCCGGGTCGAAAATTTCAACCCTGCGAACCGGGTTCGGGCGAGTGAACGGAGGCCCATTACAGGCTAGTGGGGCCTGATGCAACATCCTTTGTCACATTCCAACGGTTAATGCACCATTTTATAGGTATAGATTGTACTGTAACAGCACAGACTTCAGGGCAAAGTCAAGGAAACAGACAGGAAACTGACAGAACTTTAAGAAATCATTGTCTAAAGGCTAAATACATTGCAAAAACATGTCAAACAACCCTGATTGTCCAAGAAACTGAAGAATGTTGCAAAAATCCAAGGAATGCTTCTAAAAATTCTGATGAAAAAATTCAAAAAAATCCAAAGTCGCGCTCAAAACCACTCCTAACCACTCATTGCCTCGTGCAAAACCCACAAGAGCAATGTACGCATGTGTCCTGCCTTTTATACAGCCCAGGCACAATGCAACCTGGGAAAACCCCAATGCCTCATTCAACATCACACGACGTTGTATGAGGCAACTTTTTTCAAGGAATTAGGCGATGTTGTATGAATCCGATGTTGCATGAAGCGGTCTTTGTATGAGGTATTACTGTATGTATAAATTCATATGGTGAGAACATGAGCTGTGTGTGTGTGTTAGAGGAAGTGGATTTTGATCCTCAAATGGGTGCATGGAAACAGATCTGTTGGTCTTTAAGATACAGTACCACAATATCCCCCCCCCTTTCTCACCCTGATATGTCATTTTGGCAAACCTTGGCACTCCAGGTGTTGTTGAACTTCAATTCCCAGAAGCCTAAGTCTCTGTGAATCAACATGAATGGGTTTACTGCACATGTACATGCGCATAAACCCATTCATGTGGATTCACAGAGACTTGGGCTTCTGGGAATTGAAGTTCCAGAACACCTGGAGTGCTAAGGTTCGCCAGCACTGCTACATGTCAACACATTGGAACAGATTTACTATCTCTGTGGAAGCTCATTCGGACTCTTGGGCACAGAATGGTAACATGTGGTGCTCCAGTTAACTGAGTCCCAGTTAGTCCGCCCAATGGTGATGGATAATAGAGTAATGGCCCATGAAAATTCTGATGGCCAAGGCTCTTTGCTTTGTTTCATAGAACCAGAATTTAGAAAGTTTGGAGCTTAATTGGTAATAATAATAATTTTGTGTCAAGAAATTGTTCTAGGTTGAAAGGATTTTTGCGGAAGAAACTCCACTCAGGGGACGCCCAAATGAGGCTCCTTTCATGTCCCCAAGATCTGGGACAGAGATGGGCGCTCAATCCGTCATGCAGCACCCAGGTCTTGAACTGCTGACTCACCAGCCTTCCAGTTAACAAGGAGAGCTTCCATTTGTTAGCCATTCTACATCTGTTTTACAGATTGTTGATGACTTGGAAACTGGATTGGAGTCCTGGTGGCACAGTGGTTAAAGTGCTGTACTGTAGCCAAAACTGCTGCCCTTGTAAGTTCAATCCTGACAGAGTTCAAGGTTGACTCATTCTTCCATGGTTGGTAAAATGAGTCCACAACATGAGCAAAAGGCTAATTAACTTGTTAACCACCCAGAGAGTGCACTAAGCACTATGGGGCAGTAAATAAGTGTAATTGCCATTGCTAATCATTTATTTATGTAGTATTATCTGCAGACTGTGATTAAACTATCTTAATAATTACAAACCCCCGACAAGTAATTAGAAACATTTAAAACTTTAAAAGCAAACTTAGAAAGGCAAACAAATGCCAAAGAAATAGGGAAAGCTCCACCCTTGATTTTATGCCTTTAACAGCTGCTCCTGTAGACAAAATGTTTACAAAAAAATAAATAGATATGTATCTTGAGACTCCTTCGAGAGCTTGGATGTTTGGGGTGGGCTAAAACTACCAGAATTATAGCAAGGGAATTCCTATTAAATTAGAGTAGCTGTAGTAATAAAAATCTGATTATCCTACACCTAACTGGTTTCTGTAATTAACCCCATTTCCACTTTAATGACTGCCTTTGTTTCTGCACAATCACATTTGTTTAATTTAAAGAACTGCCTAGTGATTTCTCATCCAAATAGGAAATAATACTTCCCCTAGAACCTGCCCCCATAGCCAGGGAAGACTGGAGGGTGAAACAGTGTAAGGAAATTGCACTAAATTCAATGCCAATGAATTCCAAAATTAATTCAAATATCAGAAGGCGAAAGGTATTAATTTCCCACTCTGGGATGGTAGGTTTACTTATTGGATCTACTTGCATGATAGTCAGTGCTCACCTTCTCTTTGGAAACAAGGTTTATTGACTCAGGTAACCTATACATGCTTGTTGATAGCAAATAGAGTTCCTTTCTTCCGTTCCCATGCATTATACACATAGCTGCATCTTAGGAGACCAAAGTGTTATATCAGGGGTTCCCAACCTTTTCAAGCCAGGGGCTAGGTCATGCTTTCTCAGTCAACTTTGAGGGCCCTGCCTGCACGATGGGGGTGGCCATTTTGTCCCAACAGTTTCAAAGGGGTGGCCATTTTGTTTCTCAAATGCCCTTGGAGGGGTGGGGGTCCCACATGAAATGGGTCAGATCCGGCCCATGGGGATCCACAGGGGTTGGGAACCCCTGTGTTATATGAGCTATAATGAAGTGTTTAAAAAGCCCAACAAAACTACTACTACAAGGTGGGGAGGACAGGCTGAAGATAATATCAAACGGGCATATTTACCAGCCAAAAAATGGACATACAAATGCAGTCTGATCTCTCATGAAAAACAGTATGTCAGTACCAGCTGGATTTCCGTAGCTAGCATTCCACAATCAAGGCAACATATTGTAGCCAGAGAGGGCCGGGATATATAAACAGCTGAGACTGGTGCCGTTTCACTTGCAGGGCAATCATCCAGACATCACATGAGAATAGCTGAGTGTCCAAAATCAATATAACACTTGCAGGTCAAACCAGGAGCAGGCACGAGCAGGGTCGAAAAGCAATCCCCAAAGAGATCAAGCAGAAACAGGTCAGGAAATGCAAAAGGTAAGTGAGACGAGAGCTGGTTGGTCCCTGTGGCTGCATTTTCGATCCTTCCTCTGAGCTTCTCATTACCATCTGCTGGTGCTTAGTCTGGTGCAAGTCTGGCCAGGTTATCCTGCTATGGTAATAGAGTAAGCCCTACTGCCAGCGAATCAATGCCGATTGTCAGTGTTAACTAACCTGACAACCCTGAGGACTAACGGCCTTGAGCGCCAAAGTCCACAGGGAAGGGTGATGGTCCCATGTGGATTAAATCCCACTTGAACCCATCTTGATGGAGAGCAGCAGCTTCGTCAATCCTGGGCTGAGGAGGACTTTGTGTGCCAAAAGGGCTCAGGACCAGAAAGTGACTTGCGGAACAGGATCAGTGGGACGGAGGTCACGCTGTGATTCAGAAGACAGATGAAGGGCCACTGAATTATATTTTCAGGACAGTCTTCATAGTTGTTCACCATGAAGATCGCCAATATTCGGATTCAAATACAGCAGCAGCAGAAGTGGGTTGCAGTAGCGTCTCTTTTGTTTGAAGAGGCCAGAATCCATTCATAGGTTTATAGGCCACACTTGATGTTCTTATGATCGCCAAATCTGCCTATTCTTGCCACCCACGTCCGAGATCCGCTAAGTAATAGCATGGCTGTCACCTTTCTGTGTTAGCAAGCCGTTTCCGTTTCATTGGGTTATCTGTTTCCTCACCCGGAGCTGCATCTGACCTATACAGAATAAATATAGGGGACATGCAGATTTATATTGTTTATTTTTCTGCTGGGAATTTGTCAACATTTTAAAACTCTAAGCACGACAACGGATCTGGAGGGGCACAGTTTTGTTGACGCGCTATGAGGTTAGCGTTCTGATTAAAGGTTTCCCCACAGTCCGAGTATGGGAATGTTTTTCCCGCCGTGTCGATTCCTTGACGGTCTAGTCCAGGAGAACAGAGACTAAAGCACTTTCCATTCTCTGCACTTTTATATGTTTTCTCCCCGTTTACACAGTTTTTCTCCTTGTGGATTCTTTGATGTCTGCTAAGGCTACTTGGGTGACAGAAGATTTTCCCGCACACTGAGCAAGTGAAAGGGTTTTCGCACGTGTGGATCTTTTGATGGGCCGTCAGGTTGGTGCTGTGAGTGAAGCTCTTCCCACATTCTGAGCATTTGTAAGGCTTCTCACCTGTTAAAGGCTTTTTCTCCTTATGGGTCCCTTCATGTCGACGAAGGCTACTGGAGTGGAAGAAACTTCTCCCGCACACCGGGCATATAAATGGCTTTTGACCCCGGTGGATCTTTTGATGGGCTATAAGGCTGCTATGCCAAAAGAAGTTCTTTCCGCACTCCGAGCATTTAAACTGCTTCTGCCCCGTATGGATTTTCTGGTGGGCTGTCAGGTTGCTACTCCAGGAGAAACTTTTCCCGCACTCTGCACACTTAAAGGGTTTCTCCCCGGCGTGGATATTCCGATGGGATGTCAGGTGGCTGTTGTTAGTGAAGCTCTTTCCACACTCTGTGCATTTAAAGGGCCTTTCGCCTGTGTGGATTCTTTGGTGAAAATTGAAGGTGGACAACAGACTAAAGCCCTTCCCGCACTCTAAGCACTTGTAGGGCTTCTCCCCAGTGTGGGTCCTCTGATGCTTCGTCAGGCCATGGATGTCCCAGTAGCTTTTCCCGCACTCGGAGCATTTGTACAGTTTCTCTCCTGTGTGGGTTCTCTGGTGTTTAGTGAGGCGGCTCCGGCGAGTGAAGCTCTTCCCACACTCCAAGCATTTAAATTTCTTTTCGCTGGTTTGCACCCCTGGGCGGCACGCCAGATTTTTGCTTTTCTTTTCATCTTCGGTTTTAGATCTCTGCTCTTCGTTCTCTTTATCCCCTAAAGGAAAAAAAAAACCAGAAGAAACAGGTCAGGGCAGAAATGTATCTCCCAATTGGGGGATGGGTGTGTGTGGAGAGGGGAAAATAATTTACTATATTTGCCAACGTTTAAGATATGCTCCGGTGTCTAGGCATGCCCGCCACATGTCCACGGAAACATCTGCAGATGCAGACAGTGCTGGCTCTCACAGAGATGAGCACTGAACCCCAGAGTCAGATACGACTGGCTTTTGAGCAAGGGTGACCTTTAAGACACACCGAAGTATAAGACGCACCCCATTATTACCAGAATAGCTCACTAGAGGCCACTATATACAGTACAAGACACACCCAATTTTTCCATTGTATTTTAAGAGGGGAAAAGTGGGTCTTTATATGCCAGGAAATAGGGTAAGTGTGTGACTACAAGGCATGACTGCCAGTGGCTTAGTGGTTAAGAAGCTGAACTTGATTACTAGAAGGTTGACAGGTCAGCAAGTTCGAGACCCGAGTGCTGTGTGACGGAGCGAGTATCCCATCTCTGTCCCAGCTCCTGCCAATGAAGCAGTTTGAAAGCAAGAAATTGCAAGTAGATAAAGAGGTACGATTTTGGTGGGGAACGGTAAGGAGCGTTCTGTGCAATCCAGTGTCTACTCATGCCTGCCGCATGTCCACGAAAACGCCTGCAGATACAGACAGCACTGGCTCTTCGGCTTTGAAACAGAGATGAGCACCAAACCCTAGAGTTGGATACGCCTGGCTTTCCAGCAAGGGCGACCTTTACTTTTGCAAGGTATGTTTTGATATACTTTGATCACAGGTTTCTGTGAAGAAAACCGCTGCCGCTGCCCAAATGACAAACAACGGCAGAGGGAGAGGAAGCTGTCAAATGGAGCTCCAACAGGAGAAACTGTCTTTGATCTGGTAAAGGTAAAGGTTGCCCTTGCTTGAAAGCCAGTCGTATCTGACTCTAGGGTTCAGTGCTCATCTCTGTTTCAAAGCCAAAGAGCCAGCGCTGTCTGCTTCTGCAGACGTTTCCGTGGTCATGTGGCAGGCATGACTAGACGCCGGAGTGCACGGAATGCTGTTTACCTTTCCCACCAAAGTGGTCCCTATTTATCTACTTGCAATTTCTTGCTTTCCAATTGCTAGGTTGGCAGGAGCTGGGACCATACCTATGAAGTTTCGGGAAATTTCTGCCAAACCCCCATATTTTACACTATTTCCCGCCATCATCCTGTATTAGTTAGACTGGAGTTAGACTGGAGGCCAGCACAGGATAAGCATAGCTGTCCAGTTGCCCATTTTGGATGGGAAATTTCCCTTAGTTGACAGGAATTTCCCGAAACTTGACCAGTATGGCTGGGACAGAGACGGGAGCTCATTCCATCCTGCAGTACTCAGGAATCAAACTGCAGACCTTCCAGTCAGCGAGTTCAGCCTCTTAACCACTTGAGCCACTGCAGTCCCTTCTTTGATCTGACAAGGTGTTAATTGGCAATTTTCCACTTGGAGCGTCCCCTTCCTTTGCCATTCACCTCCCCTGAGCTGATGCACACACTTGCCATAACCAGTGCTAATCTGAAAGCATCCCCCCCAAAATAATAATAATTTTAAAAAAACTAGCTGAAGACTGCAGGTGCTCAGTTGAGGGAAACTCTCGTGCATCGTATGAACAGATTGCACAGAGCACAAAGCAGAGAAAAGTGATGTCGGTCCAATTACAGCAAAATTAAACCACCCCAGACCATCTGAACAAGAAAATATGATTTCCTCACTTAAAGAGATGATTTCCCAATGGGCTTCCCCACATTGAGCCTAATGTTGTGTTACTTGCTAGCTTTAACTTGATTTCTACCAGCGACTCAACGCTGAGTGTCAGGCGGCAGTTAACTAACCTGACAACCCTGAGGACTAACAGCCTTGGATGCCGAAGTCGACAGGGAAGGAAGGGTGACAGTCCCCAAGTACATTAAATCCCACTTGAATCCATCTTGAGGGAGGGCAGCAGCTTCATCAATCCTCGCCTGGAGCTGAGGAAGACTTTGGGTGCCAAAAGGGCTCAGGACCAGAAAATGACTCATGGAACTGGATCAGTGGTACTATGCGATGCGGAAGGCAGGTGAAAGGCCACTGCATTATGATCTCAGAATAGTATTCATGGTACAGAAAGAACCTCGTTGAAGACGTGTTATTTTTGAACCACAATCAGGCGTACCCTGGGCAACAGGAACCTTTCTTACCCTCGGTCAGGCCCAAGGAACTGCAGAATGGACTCACCAAAAGGTGCCTTCCTTTTTGGCAGTTTCACGTCTGGCCTAGACACGGAAGAAGATGCTCAATTAAATTAAATGAAATTAAGCATTTTCTTCCATGTCTAGGCCAGACGTAAAACTGCCAAAAAGGAAGGCACCTTTTGGTGAGTCCATTCTGCAGTTCTTTTGGCCTGGCCTAGTGTGAGAAAGATTAGCTGACAACACAAGGTTACTGTTACCAGGGTACGGCCGATTGCAGTTAAAAAAAACAAACAAACACTATCTTCAAGGGGGCTCCTTCTGTGTACCGCTACCATGAAGACTGTCCTGAGAATATAATGCAGTGTCCTTTCATCTGTCTTCCGCATCGCAGCATGACACCCATAGTACCACAGATCCAGTTCCACGAGCCACTTTCTGGTCCTGAGCCCTTTTAGCACACAAAGTCCTCCTCAGCCCCAGGCCAGGATGGATGAAGCTGCTGCCCTCCATCAAGATGGATTCAAGTGGGATTTAATCTACTTGGGGACCATCACCCTTCCCTATGAATTTCGCCATCCAAGGCTGTTATTTCTCAGGGTGGTCAGGTTAGTTAACCACCGCCTGACACTCGCCGTATCCAACTCTAGGGTTCAGTGATCATCTCTTGTTTATTTAATCAAAGAGCCAGCGCTGTCTACGTCTATTATCTACTTGCAATTTCTTGCTTTCGAACTGCTAGGTTGGCAGGGACCTGGAACATAATAATAATTCTCACTCTGTCATGCAATACTCGGGAATCGAACTCTGACCTTCCAGTCAGCGAATTCAGCATCTTAACCACTTGAGCTGGCTTCAACTCAGGTTTTAAAAAGCAGCAGGAGTTTTGTGCCTCCCAGACCCAGTAGAAGAAAAACAGAGCCTTACCCACAAAGGTCACGTGAGCAGAAACCTCCTCCATGACTTCCCAGTGGAGAGCCTTTTGGGCTGGATTCAGGAGCGCATACTCTTCCTCTGTGAAATACACAGCCACATCCTCAAAGGTCACCCAATCCTCAATGGAAGGAGGAGGAAAAAAACAAGAGTTTTTTCATTACAGTAGGTTTTCCTGGTTTCACACAGCAAGAAGCAGGGCAGGTTTCAAACTTAGAATGATAAGGTCACCCTTGCTCGAAAGCCAGTTGTATCTGACGCTAGGGTTCAGTGCTCATCTGTTTATAGCCAAAGAGCCAGCATTGTCTGCGTCTGCAGATGTTTCCATGGACATATGGCGGGCATGACTTGACACCGGAGTGCACAAAACACTGTTACCTTCCCACCAAAGTGGTCCCTATTTATCTAGTTGTAATTTCTTGCTTTCAAACTACTAGGTTGACAAGAGCTAGGACAAGAGACGGGAGCTCACTCCATCCTGCAGCACTCAGGAATCAAACTCTGACCTTCCAGTCATTAAGTTCAGCGTCTTTAACCTCTTGAGCCACCACTGACCCTTAGAATGATAAGCAAGTCCCTTTTTTCTAAGTATCTAAGTAAGTGCATTAAACATGATCAGCCAGACAATAATAATAATAATAATAACAACAACAACAACAACAACAACAACAACAACAACAACAATAATATGCCGCCCCACTCGATTGCTCCAGTGCACTATGGCACTTGTTGTTGTTCAGTCGCACAGTCGATTCTGACCCTTTGCGACCCTATGGACCATTGATCTCCAGGCACCCCTGTCCTCCACCATCCTCCTCAGCCCACTCAGCTCGGTGCCCGCTGCGTCCACAATGCCATCCAGCCATCTCATCCTTGGCTGTCCCCTTTTTCTTTTGCCCTCCACCTTTCCCAGCATCAAGGCTTTCTCAAGTGAATCCTCTCTTCTCATTTGTTGTCCAAAGTACTTCAGCTTCATCTTTACTATTTGACCTTCTAAGGAGCAGTCAGGACTGATTTCTTTCAAGATTGACTTATTTGTTCTCGCTATCCAGGGTACTCTCAAAACTCTCCTCCAACACCACATCTCAAAGGCATCTATTCTTCTGCGCTCAGCACTACTCCAGGATTTGAGGCACCTGTGCCACCTTTGACTGCTGTAGCTCAAGTGGTTAAGACGCTGAACTTGATGACTGGAAGGTTGGCAGGTCAGCAGTTCGAGACCCGAGGGCTGTACGATGGAGTGAGCTCCCATCGCCGTACCAGCCTGCCAACCTAGCAGTTCGAAAGCAAGAAATTGCAAGTAGAGAAATAGGCGCCACTTTGGTGGGCAGGTAAACAGCATTCCATGAACTCGTGTCTAGTTATGCCTGCCACATGTTCACTGAAATGTCTGCAGACATAGACAGTGGCTATAAACAGAGATGAGCACTGAACCCTAGAGTCGGATACGACTGACTTTCGAGCAAGAGCAACCTTGACTTTTATCTGCCACCATGCATACTCATTGCTGAGAGAGGATTGGGATCCTCCTGTCTTGTTTGGGCCTCCCCACTAGAGCATCTAGTTGGCCAAAATGACCATCAAGCAAGCTACTGGGCAAAACGGGTCTCTGCTTTGGCTCCAGGAGTGGTTTTTCAGAAGCCAGTTTGCATTAAAGGTAGGATGTCAAGATGTCCCAGTTCTCTCCACCCAAATCAAATTTCTTCCCCTCTTCTTTTCTTACCGATTCTGGCTCCACAACAACGATATTAAAGCCTCCAGGAAACGGCCCTGAACTCAGCTCCAGACTCATTCTGCCATCTAAGAAAGGGAAAAGGAAAAGTTGAGAAACCTCCTAAAAATTTCCTTTTGTTGCAGCAGCAGCAGCAGCAGCAATATTAATAACATTATTATTATTATTATTATTATTATTATTATTATTATTATTATTATTATTATTATTATTATTATTATTATTATTATTATTATTATTATTATTATTATTATTATTATTATTATTATTATTATTATTATTATTATTATTATGTGCCAGAAATTATTTTGCATTGAAAGGATTTTTGCTGGAGAAACTCCACTCAGGGGATGCCCAAAAGATGCTCCTTTCATGTCCCCAAGATCTTTTACCCACCAAAGTGGTCCCTATTTATCTACTTGCACATTTTTGATTTCAAACTACTAGGTTGGCAGGAGTTGGGACAGAGACAGGAGCTCACTCCGTCGTGCAGCAGTCGGTTCTCAAACTGATGACTTGCTGGCCTTCCAGCTTAACAAGGCGAGCTTCTTAACCACTTAGCCACCGCGGCCCCTCACTCCTGTCTTCCTGCTTTTTAAAGGTGCTTAACTTTCTTCATTCTACGAACCACTAGAAAGGGCTGGTTCAGATCCTTATGGAGCTTGAAGGGTATTAAACAAACCATATTCATGAAAGGAAGCCACAGAATTGAGGAGAAAAGGGAAGCAATGGCCGAATGGAACTCTTTCCAGAAACAAACAAAAATCCATTCGAGGCTTGGAAACTTTAATATCAAGGTACAACTCCATAAAAAGCATCCATTAATATAATGTTAACGTTTTCGGACATTTCCTTCTTCAGACATTATATGATGACTCTATTTTTCTGTTCTGCAAAGAATAACAATTCTAAATATCTCTGTAGTACAAGGTTATAATACAATGCAAATAAATGGAGACAGAACCCACCTGTTGTGTAGTATTGACTTAATTAAATCTTAAATCTTAGTACGTCCTCACCTCTCTTCAGTAAATTCATGTTGGGCTATGGGCGTTTGTAAGATTGCTATTCTCATTAAATACTGTTTACACAGGTGGTTGATATCATTGCAGATTTATCATGTGTCTCCCATTTGAATCTGTGTTTATGTCTATTCTAAGTTTATGTTTGGTTCAGTCTCCATTTATTTGCATTGTATGTATTATAACCTTGTACCTTGATATTAAAGTTCCCAAGCCTCGAATGGATTTTTGCTTGTTTCAGAATTGAGGAGAACATTAAAGCCGCTGAGAATTTCAGTTGTATTTCAGAAAAAGCCCTGGCGGTGCAGTGGTTAAACTGCTGTACTGAAGCCAAAACAGTGTGAGTTCGATCCTGATGACTCATCCTTCCAAGAAAATGAATACACAGCATGTTGGGGACAATATCTATCTATCTATCTATCTATCTATCTATCTATCTATTTATTTATTTATTTGATTTGTACCCCGCCTTACTCGCACAAGTGCAACTGTAATGCTAATTACAGTGGAACCTCGGGTTACGAACGCTTTGACTAACATCATTTTCGCAATACGAATGGAAATCCATTGACAATAATGCCTCAAGTTACAAATTTAAATCGCAAAGAGACTTCCGGGAAGATGGCGTTGTGAGCAGACGTGCGTTTGCGAGCTCTGTTCCAAACACACAAAGGAATGAAAAAAGGTGGTTAAAATAGGACACAATTGCTGCAAAGGAGAAAAGGAGAGAGAGGAGGAGAGGTGAGGAGGAGGAAAGGCAAAGATAAAGAATAGATGTGAGAAGAAAAAAGGAAAAGGTGATACGAGATAACGAGGACTATTGGGAGTAGAAAGAACGAAACACTCTCGGCTGTACGCTGTACGTTGCGAGAAGACAAATGCAGATTTGAATGTGAGGACGGGTCGAATAAGTGGTGCTGTACTCAGACCGAAGGTGAAACAGAGGGGAACCAGTCAAGCCGAGTCCAAACATTTTGCTGCAGTTTGACTAAGCAATTGCAGAAGGAGAGTAGGACGGGCGGAGGCTGTTTCCACCGGAGGCTGTTTCCACCGGGGAACGCGGAGACGCGGAGGCGAGGAGTGCAAGAAGCTTAGAAGAAACGGGCTGTGCTTTTTTGCTTGAGATACCCAGTTTCGAATGCGTTAGGAGATGCGGTACATCGATAATTCATGGAAGTAGAGCTTTAAAAAAGTCAGAAAAGTATAAAAACTTGTAGCGGCGTGGTTGAAAGAGAGCTCCAAAATGAGAGAAGAGAAGTGTTCATTACCCAAATTACAAAGGAGTACTGCCGGCAAGTGAGCTTGAACTCCGAAAGCGGACCTTTTGTTAATGGTAGAAGCTGTTGACTTTGGTAAGGACTGCTGATTTTGGAGTGGATTGCAATAGCCGGAGGGGAGCGTGGAAAGGTGGAAAGGTGAAGACACTAGGAGACGCGGAGGGTCATCATCAGCTGAGAGGGGTGTCCGGAAAAGCGTACGAGCTACAGAGATACAAAGTTACAGATTCATAGAGTCACAGTCGAGTGAAACAGTGTTCGAACAATTTGTAGCGGTAAAAGAAAAGGTGGAAGAAGAGGCGACGGAGGGGCGCCGTAGACGATTAAATTTTAAATAATCAAGGAGTATAAAGAGATTCGATTTGAACAATTGAAATTTTGGAAGTGGTGGAGTTTGTTAATATTTGAACCATGAAAAAATATGCGGTCGGACTGAGAAGAGCATGAAGAGTATGAAGATAGATTAAAGACATTGTAAGGAGTGGTTGGGAAAAGGGGAAGGGACAATATTGCAAATTGGTTTTGGGTTTGAAAATTCTTGAATTTCGGTTTAATTTGTGGTGGTGAATTTGCAATAAGAAATCTTTCAAATGTGTTAAGGTCTAGTGGTTATACAGGGAATTACAAAGCAATTGATATTATTATATATCTTGCCTTGAGAAGGAATTACTGATCTTTATTAAGATTATTAGTAAGAGACACTTCAATAGTATTTAGGGTAACCATAAATATCTGTTTTTCAGATTACGAATAGGAAAATAGAAGGGTATTGATTTAGTGGGGTATAAGTTAAATTAGTAAATTTTCAAAGAAGGAGTAAACATTGAGTATAAAGAAAGGCGGAAATTAGTGAATGAGTCGCCATCGTTGCCCCAAAGATCAAAAAGCGTTTTGGAAAAGAGAGCCAAGAGAGACGTCATCAGATAGATTATACAAAAGGCTAACTCGAATGGAGGAGGAGTTAGATAAGGAGATGGACACAGACAAGGGGAAAGGCTGGGGAGGGAAGGTTAAAGGGAAGGTTGAGAAAGAAACTGATATGTTTGCGGAAACAATGGATACTTTGGGAAAGATTAATGAAAGAATGGATAGTTTAAAGTTTTCAAAAAAAATGAGGAGGCAAGAAGACAAGATTCTAAGGAGGTGTTACAAGGTCTACAAGGAATGAAAGATCTGATGGCCAATTTCACTAAAAATATAGAATCAAAATTTGAAATGATGGAATCTAAGATTAAAATGGTTGAGGAAGAGGTTAAAAGGAAGAAATTAAGGATGAAGTTAAACAGATAATGGAAAGGAATAAAGAACAAGAGCAAAAAAAATGGAATTGCAAGATGAAAGATTATATATTTTAGAGAATGCTTTGAGACAAAAAAATATTATTGTTAAAAATTTTCGGGAGAAAAATCCAGACCAGTTAAGAACAAGAATAACTAAGTGGTTAAAGGAAATGAAACTAGATAAAGAAATATGTGATGAGGATATCATGTCTGTCTTTCGGATAGGACAAAGGGTTCATGGGGAAATGAATAGACATGTGGTAATTAAGTTTTCTAATCTGGATGTGAAGCTAAGAATTATGAAGTACATAAGATTGCATGGTAAAGAGGCACTGAAACTTGAATCAGGAAATGTGGAGGTTTACCAGGACATTCCTAAAGAAGAAAGGCAATGGAGAGCTAAAGTAAAACCGATTACCAGCTTTTTGTCTGCAAAAGGGCTGAAATACAATTGGCAACCACCCCAGAAGCTAAGATTATTTTATGCAGGGAAAACCTCAGTTGTAAATAAACAAACGGATAGCTTGGACATTCTAGAATCATGCGGTTTAATAAAAGAGGGAATGGTTGAATGGGATAAATTAAAGGAAGAATTAACAAAATCAGGGGGACGTAGTCCAAAGTAGCTCATATTATCAGTCACAAACTGCTCCTAAACTCTTAAGTTCGAAGACCAACTCAATATCAATGGGTTTTATTCATTTCTTTTCGCTCTCTCTTTTCCTTTTAACCTAATAATGAATTCAGCCCAGTAACTAAAAGTCTTAGTTTAAAATTAGGTATTTTGAAGGGCGAAGGGTTGAAATGGCATGAAACTCCTAGTAAACGAGTAGTATAGTTGGAACGGGTTCTGTTCATCCAATTCTTACTCAAAGGGGTGAGAAAGTTTCAGCAAGGAAGCTCGAATCCTCTCAAACTTGAAGGCGGTTGCCCGTGGGGCAACAGAGAGGCAGGTTCTTGGTTTATTTGTTAGTTGTTTGTTGTTGTTGTTGTTTTTTGTTGTCAAAATAGGTGGGTGGAGGGAAGGGAAGGGTGTTAATCCACGGTTAATTTATAGTGATATTGTTGTCCAACCATCAGTTGTAAAGTTAAGTTTATAATTCTATGTTACTTATTCACATGAAAGTTAATTAGTTTAAAAAATTACTCATGTCAAGTACAATAAAGATAATATCGTGGAATGTGAAAGGTTTGGGAATGGTGATAAAGAGAAAGAGAATTGAGAATGCATTAAAAAAGGAGATGCCCGATATTCTATTCTTACAGGAAACACATCAAAAAATGGATAAAGTGAATAATCTTTACTTGGGGTGGATGGAAGTATACGAAAAATCATTGGGATCGTCGAAAGCAAGGAGTGTAGCTATCCTTATCTCCCAAAAAATAAATTTTTCAATAACAAAAGTAGTAAAGGACGAAGAGGGGAGATTTTTGTTACTAAAGGGAAAGATCGGGGAAGAGGAAATAGCATCGGTTAATATTTATGTTCCAAACCAAAAACAAGAAGAATATTTAGAAAAAAATAAGGATAATTTTGCAAAATGAGGATATACAGAACTTGATAATAGGAGGAGACTTTAATTTAACCGCATCAGCATTAGATACGTCTATAAAAAATAATGCAGGATTAGAAAATTGGATAGAGAGTTTAGGGATTAATGATACATGGAGGATCTTAAGAGGAACTGAACGAGCTTATACTTTTTTTCTCAAATGCACAAAACATACTCGAGAATCGATTACCTGATGGTTTCAAGCAATTTAGTAGGACGGCTGAAGGATACAGAAATCGGAATAATCAGGGAACCAGATCATGCAATACTTAAGTTGGAATTGTTGTTCAATAGGGATAATAATAAACAAAGGAAATGGAGGTTTGATACATATTTAAACAAGAATAAGAAGATATTAAACAAGTTAAAATCAAAATGGCAAGAAGACTGGATGTTAAATGACACAGGAGAGGTAGAGATGCACACACTTTGGGATGCTATGAAAGCAGTGTTTCGTGGGAATTGCATTAAAGAAATAATAATGTTGAATAAGCAAAAGAAGTTAAAAATGCAGAATATAGAAAAAGAACATGCTAAGGGTCAGAAGGAAGAAGTATATCAGAGACTAGTGAAGTTGAGAAGTGAGCTTTTAGGACAGGATATGGAGAAAGTTAAAAGGGAACTGATTTATTTAAAGAGAGATAATTTCGAATTTAGTAATAAAAGTCTTAAAAGACTTTCAAAAGCGGCCAGAGACAAGAAAGTGAGGAGGGAAATAAAGGTATTAGTAGATGACAAGGGTAATCGTATGGTAAAAACGGAGGAGAAATTAAGAATAGTAGAACAATTCTTTAGTGAGTTATACACAGGAAAACCTATAGACATGGAGGAATTGAAAAGGCAATTAGAAATAGAGACTATGTTAAAAATACAGGATGATCATAAACAAATAATGGAGGAAAGAGTTACTGAGAAAGAAATAAAGGAGGCTATAATGAAGCTTAAACTAGGGAAATCTCCAGGTGAAGATGGGTATACGACTGACTTTTATAAGGCCTTTCAAGAAATTATTACCCCAAAGTTATGCATTTTATATAATTCAATATTAGATGGAGGAAAGGTCCCAGATTCATGCAATAAATCAATAATTGTATTAATCCCAAAGCCAAATAAGGATCCAGAAGTAATTGATCATTATAGGCCGATATCGCTCCTAAATCAAGACGCCAAATTATTTACATCTATGATAGCTAATAGACTGAGTACGTTTTTAGGAATATATATTCAGAGGGATCAGGTAGGATTTCTCAAAGGACGTCAGCTAGGAGAACACATAGTAAGAATAATTAACATACTTGAAATAGCGAAAAGGGAAAGAACAAAACTATGTATTCTCTCACTTGATCTATTCAAGGCATTTGACTCAATACAGTGGCAAACATTACAAACTATAGTACAGAGAATGGGCTTTGGAGATAAATTTTTACATGTATTCAATCAATTATACAGCAAATCGCAAACAGTTATAAAAGTAAATGATGGATTTACTAAAAAGATTTAGATTACGGCAGGAACAAGACAAGGGTGTCCACTGTCCCCGTTATTATTTGTCTTATCTATGGAATTATTAGCTAATGTTATCAGAAGGGATAAGGACATTCAGGGTTTAAATGGTCAAAAAAATAGTATGTATGCCGATGACACGTTACTTGTATTAAAAATGCTAAAAACACAATTGGTAAAGTTCAAGAACATCTATACAGGTTTGAAAAAATAACTGGCCTAAGAATTAATTGGAAAAAGACTGAAGCGATAGCTTGTAATTATAATGAAAAGGACAAGGAAGAGATTAAAAAACATTATAAAATAGATATAAAGAAAAGTTTGAAGTACTTGGGCATATATATAACAGAGAATATTAAGGAGCTCCATAAGTTAAACATAGACAAACTAAGGCAAGATTTAAAATCAAACATAGCTAAACTTAATAAATTAAAAGTGTCCTGGTTTGCTAGAGTGAGTTTGGGGCGAATGAAAATTTTATCAAAATTAAATTTTGTTATAGGTAAACCTTCCTCTTAAGATAAGTAATAAGCAATTAAAGGAATGGCAAAAAATGTTAAACAAGTTTTGTAACGGAGGAAGGAAACCAAGGATAATGAAATCATTATGGTACCAAAGTCAGGAGGACGGTGGGCTGAGTATCCCCAACATAACAAATTATTACAAAGCATTTCAATTACATAGAATTGTAAATTTGTTATTACAGAATAAGGATGAATTAGAAGATATAAATCAGATTGAATATAAAAAATATAATGGCAGTTTATTCTTAGAAACACAAGTTAAGAAAATACAATTAAAAACTAAGACACTAAGAGAATTGTATCAATTTTAGAAGGGAATAAAAGAAGAACTAGTTAGAGGAGATTCTCCAATATTAGAAGTGATGGATTTTGCAGATTGTCCATTAAATGAGATGAAGGATATGAAAAAGAAATTAAGGTTGAACAACTTAATACAAATTAATGAGTGGATTTCAAAGGGGTCTATATCCCAAATGAGGGAAGAAATTTATCAAAAGTTAGAGTTAAATTGGTTTCAAAAAATTCGGCTTGAAAAATGGGATAGCAAAATAAGAAAGAAGGGACAGAAAATTAGAGAGGTATCAAAGTTTGAAGAATTGATATACAGCATAAGAAAGGGGATTGTAGTTAAGAGTGGATTGGTAAGTAAATTATATAAAATAAAAACAAAAAGGAAGATCCACAAAGATTAATAAAGAATGGATGGGAAGAAGAATTAAATATAAAGATAAGTGAACAGGCATGGAAAGGAAGATGGAACCAAAGAATAATGAAGCAGTTATCAATAAGGGAAAGGGAACACAACTTTAAATTAATTTGGAAGTGGTATTTGACCCCGGTTATTTTACAACATATGGATAAAGCAAGATCAAATAAGTGCTGGAGATGCAATAGAGATTTAGGTACCTATGTTCACATGTGGTGGGACTGTGAATATATACAGACCTATTGGAAGATGGTAGAACAGAAAATAAATAACATCTTTAATAAAAACATAGTATTGAACCCTAAAATTGCTCTGCTGGGACAGTTAGAAGATATAAATATTGATAATAATGAAAAGGAGTTGCTATCCATTCTGCTTACCGCAACAAGGCAGATAATTGCTTTGGAATGGAAGAATAAAATAAATAAATGCAGAGAAAGATGGTTTAAACAAATATGGCAGTTGGCGTTAAATGACAAACTAACATCAGAAATGAGAGTAGAAAGAGGAGAGGTTAAGACTAACCTTTTCTGGAAAATTTGGAGACCATGGGTAGTGTATGGTATGTCAAGTAAAGACAGAATAAAGCCTGTAAGAAGAATATGAATTTTGGGCGGATTTATAAATTTATAAATAATAATTGAGAGACAAGGGTAGTTATTTCTTTAGTTAATATAGGGTTGGGTGTGGGTTGGGTGCTGGGGGCGTTATGTTGTATGTATTATATGTAATGTTATTTTGTTGGATGTATGTATTGTAAAGTAATTAATAAAATTTTAAAAAAAATCGCAAAGAATTCGTATCTCGAAGTGCAGTTTCCCATAGGAATGCAATGAAAACCAATTAATCCATTCCAGGGGTCAGAAAAAAAGGTTTTCAATGCATTCCTATGGGAAACCGAAGTGCAGTTTCCCATAGGAATGCAATGAAAACTAATTAATCCATTCTGGAGGTCAGGAAAAATTGTTTTCAATGCATTCCTATGGGAAACCGCTCTTCGAGACATGAATTTTTCGTAATATGAAATGTACCAAGGAACGCATTAATTTTGTAACTCAAAGTTCTACTGTACCTTATGAATTGCCAAGAGAATGAACTAAGTGCTATGGGGAGGTATAGAAGTGTACAGTAAAACCTCACATAAAGAGTGCCTCGATTAGAGACTAACTAGCTTAAAGAGCAGAATTTTCTCTGAATGGTTGCCTCGCTTAACAACTAAAACCAACCGAAAACTTGCTTAACAACTAAATCGGGGTTTGCAATCCCACCACCACCACCACCAGAAGCCACAATTGGTCACTTACAATGGTGTTTCGCTTAAAGTGCAAACTCGCTTAAAGAGCAATCCCGTGGAATGCATTATGCTCTTTAAGCGAGGTACCACTGTAATTGCTAAAGTGTGGTCAAGTTAATTAAACATCATTAAAGGAGACTATAACTAAGGAACTTAACTGCATCACTTGGAGGACCCTGAATAGGCTGAGGGTTGGGGTCCCTCAATTTAAGACCTACCTGCTCAAGTGGCCGTTGGCGGATAAAAACACACGGTGTGAATGTGAGAGATTCAGAATCCAGCTCATTTACTAATCTGCCAATTACTGCTAGAAACATTCACCAATGAGGACTTAAGTTTGGCCAATGACAAAGCTAAGAAAGTGGCTTCGTTTTGGCAGACCAGCGTTTGATCTGAACACAAAAGAAGAAGACCAAGAATAGAAATGACACTTGTCCTTACCCAACATAGTAGCACCTCCAAAACTCTCCTGTATGATCCATCCAAGAGGCGCCCATCCTCTGTTGCCGAGAGGAGCTATCTGGACTGGAAGGAAATTGGTGGCTGCTTTGATTAACGCTCCCGTTAACTGAAAGAGGGAGATTAAAGGTAGGGCGGAAAGGATAATTAGCAGCAGAAAGGAATAGCACAGATAAAGGAGAAGGTATTTCAAACTTCATGTACTTTCTTTATATGTTGAAATCACTTATATCAGGGGTTCGCAACCTACCGCCCGTGGGCTGAACCCAGCCCACAGCGGCAAATCATCCGGCCCACAGCAACGACCCCAGAAGCAGAAGCATTTATGACAGCCGTAAACATGTCTGTGCTTGCACAAACATGCCTGCCATGGTTTACGGCAGTGTTTATGACAGGTGGAACCCACATGTATGGCCTGCTCAGCTGAGGGTGCATGGTCCGGCTCGTGGTGTGAAACATTTGAGAACTCCTGACTTATAGCTTGCCTTCTACCATAAGATCTCAGCGTGGTTTTGACTAGAGATGTAACGTTTCCAGACATTTTTAAGCCACAGGAGGAAAACCAATTTTATAGATCCCACCCCCCCACACACACACACACACACCCCTAAATATAAATTTTTGGAAGAATTGAAAAACTGCAACATTAGCACATTTTTTGAGGTACACAGAAACAGCCTCCTCAAAGATTGTGGGACTTTTGGTAACTTTGTGTTGCCAGCTAATAATTCTTGCACTAAGTCAGGCAAAAGGATGAACACACCAAAAGGTGTCTTCGTTTTGGCAGTTTCACATCTGGCCTAGACATGGAAGAAGCAGCAATTTTTTTTACAGATTGAAAGTTACTTTAGGAACATAAAATATGACTTTGTATAATTTGATTTGGCATAGAAATACCACAACTGGCTGCCTCCGCCCTTCGGGCTTGGCCCATCCGAAGGGCAGAAAAGGAGTCGCGGCCACTCACCAGTACTCTCTGCTTGCCTGGAGCCTACACCATCAGCAGTTCGACCACCGGCCGGCCGGAGGGGAATGAGTGGCATCTGAGGGTCACTGCACCACCCACAAAGGCAACCCTCGCGTCCGCCTTAGCAGGAGCTCTAAAGGCAGCTGGACTTTGTCGCCGCCCGAGAGCTCTGAGGACATAACGGAGAGGCTTTGGGCTTAATGACTGCCTTGCCACCTGCGCACTGGGCCCTGCCTCAGCTGGAGCGCAGCTGTGACCCCAGTGTATTGTATTTTTTATGCTTGTATGAATTGCTTATGCACAATTTTGTATTATTGTATTAGCTTGTATTTTGATGATGTATATTGATTGTGTTGTTTGTATTTTATTGTATTGTACTTTTGTATTATTACATATTGGAAACTGCTCTGAGTTGCCCTTTGGGCTGAGATAGAGCGGTATATAAATTAAAAATTGATTTATTGATTGATTGATATTAAAAATACAGTGTATTCAAAGAATTGTGACAAATAGAATTCAATTTTTTTTAAAAAAATGTGATTGTAACAAATGAAGCAACAATCTCCTCAACTAATAATAATTTTGTATCAGAATTTATTCCGGGCTGAGAGGATTTTTGCTGGAGAAACTCTGCTCAGGGGACGCTTGAATGAAGCTCCTTTCATGTCCCCGAGATCTTTTCCTACCAATGTGGTCCTATTTATCTATTTGTAATTTCTTGGTTTCTAACTGCTAGGTTGGCAGGAGCTGTGACAGGGACAGGAGCTCAAACCGTCATGCAGTACCCAGATCTTGAACTGCCGACTTGCCCACCTTCCAGCTAACAAGGCGAACTTCTTAACCACCACAGCCTCCTATATGCTCAACTGTCACGGATGGAACCTCTTTGGCTTCTGCTAGTTTATGTGGAGCAGGCAACCAAAAAAAGATACTTAAAAACCCCAGAAGAAACCATCAACATTAGTAACAAAGAAAATTATTTATATTGCCTGTCCACACTAATGTTGATGTAACCCCGAAAGGCTATTCGGCTCAGCCCAGCAGTAGGGTGAAAAACTAAGGAAAGGCTCTAATTCACAATTTTGGTTAAAAGTGCCCCCCATGCACACACAAAGGGGGACTTCAATTCCCAGAAACCTCAGTCAATACATTGGGGAAATTGACTTACCGTACATACTTGAGTATAAGCCAACCTGAATATAACCCGTACATACTCGAGTATAAGCCAACCTGAATATAAGCCAAGGTACCTAATTTTGACCTGACTATAAGCCGAGGGTGGGAAATGCAGCATCTACTAGTGAGTTTCTATAATCAAAATACATGAAAATATGGTAAATTTGATTAAATTGTTGGCACATCTCAATCCGGCATGGTTTTGGGACCCTTGTGGTCATTGACCCAAGTATAAGCCAAGTCCCCTTTTGGGGGTTCATTTTTTGGGCTAAAAACCTCGGCTTATACTCGAGTATATACGGTAGGCTTCTGGGAATTGAAGGTGAAAAAAACAAAGGTTAGGAAACACCACAACGGCAGCGGCGATGATTTAATGTCAGAAAATATTCTGGGTTGAAAAGATTTTTTTGTGGAGAATCTCCACTCGGGGGACGCCAGAATGCGGCACCTTTCATGTCCCCACAATCTTTTTCCCACCGATGTGGATCCTATTTACCTACTTGCAATTTCTTGCTTTGAAACTGCTAGGTTAGCAGGTGCTGGGGCAGAGATGGTGGGGAGGGGGGCTTTATTGTGTTATGGTGCTTTGAGTGTGAGGACGGCGCTCCGCCCGCTTCCTTTACTTTACGAGGAAGTGTTTTGCTTTCAAGGGAGGGAGAAGGCATCATTGCCTTCCCCGCCTTGAAAGCGATAAAATTCCCAGGTAAGCAAAGGCACGCTGCACGGTGCCTTCACTTACCCCAAAAATAAACCATAAAGTAAAAAATTGCACATAAATCACAACCAAAAACATCCAAAACCAACCAAAAACAAACCCAAAAATAACACAAACACCAAACACACAGAACCCCCACAGAACCATTTAATAACATTATTAAAAACAACAACCTTCCAACACCATTTAAAACAGCCCGGCAACGTCAGGCAACCTCTGCTAGTTAGCTATAAGACGAAGAAGGCCCCTTTCAGAACCATGTTTGCTTGATTAAAGCCAGACTGGAAGGTCAGCAGGGTTTCGAACCGCTGACCTGCCGACCTTCCAGTCGTCAAGTTCAGCATCTTAACCACTAAGCCACCGCACTCACTGCACTTGATTAAAGATGATCAGGGGTTCTTAACCTAAGGCTCGGAGTCCAGATCCAGATGTGGCCCCCCACCCCTCCAAGGACATGTGAGAAACAAAACAGCTGCCCCTTTGAAGCTATTGGGACAAAATGGCCATCCCCAGCGTGCAGAAAGTGCAAAATGGCAGTCCGGCCCTCGAAGCTGACTGAGAGAGCGTGACCTCATATCCCGCCTTGAAAAGGTTGGGAACCCCTGATTTAGATTTACCAACCCCAGAAGGCTGGCTCATCCCTCCTTGAGCATAAGAAATAACAGCCAAGGACAGGTGAGATGTTCTTACCTGCTCCTTTCCTTGCTTCTTCTCCTCCGCCTGGCTCAGGAGGAAACCTTCAGCCAGGGCCACCGCTTGGGCCGTGGTCTCAGGAGTGCATTCTCGGACCCAGATTTGCATTTCTGGGGGCAAGATGGAAAGGAACTGCTCTAGGATCACCAGGTCCATGATCTGAGCCTTGGTGTGCCTCTCGGGCTTCAGCCACTGCTGGCAAAGCTTGTGGAGTTGGCTGCAAACCTCTCGGGGCCCCTTCGAGTCCTGGTAGGAGAGCCTCCGGAAGCGCTTGCGTTGCATGTCTGGACTGCCGGAAAGGAAGTCCAGTTCCTTCGGCCTCAGCCTTTCCCAGAATGCCCTGGTGCTCCCCAACACAGTCCCATGGGGGCTTCTCCCCACTTCGGGGCTAGCTGAAAGCTGCTTCTCCATCTTTGATATGGGCTCCAGGATTCACAAGATCTCGCTGGGAAGGGAAATAATACATCAGGTTTATTTATTTAGCACATGGCCCTTGTACATATTGAGTCAACATATAACAAAAAGAAATATATATAAACTATCTATCTATCTATCTATCTCTATCTCTATCTCTATCTCTATCTCTATCTCTCTATCTCTCTATCTCTCTATCTCTCTATCTCTCTATCTATCTATCTATCTATCTAGATAGATAGATAGATAGATAGATAGATAGATAAAACTAAACATTGATTTATAAACAAATATCTAAACCAGGGGTAGCCAGACTACAGGCCACAGCCGGATATGGCCCACAAATAATAATAAACTGAGAGATGGCCAAACGGTGAAGTAATCCAATGAAATGAGAATAAACCGTTTGAGGCAAGCACAAGAATAGTATAATCTACTTGTTTACCAATTGTAACAGTTTCATTTACTTATAAAGTGGACAGAAACAGAGCATCAAAACAAATAGATTATACTATCCTTGTGCTTGCCTCAAAAGGTTTATTCTCATTTCATCGGATCTGGCCCACGGCACCATTTCATGTGATCTGCTGCCGCTACCAGAAGTGGAAGCATCAGCTGTAAAATGCGCCCGCAGATTCATAAACATGCGTGTTGTAAATGCATGCCGTTTATGGTGAGAGGAACCACGTGACCGCCTACTCAGCCACGTTACTGGCCCACGGCGCGAAAAGTTTGGGAACCCCTGATCTAAACCATTTATATATTCCATTGCACCAGGAGTTGTCCTTAGAAAATCTTCTCTATTGCTCTCATATGCTTTAAGGCTACATTGTTCTATAGCATGTTGCACATTCTGTCGTGGTGCCCGGCACTCACATGCTAGTGATGGTAATAGCCCCCATTCATGCAAAAATTCCAAACATCTCCCATTCCCTGTACATATTCTATTAAGACTAGCCCCTATCTTGTGAGGTTGATCAAAAACGATTAGTGCTTTGGTTACACATTGAAAAAATCTGTTACTGGTGTGGTGTTTTTTCCAACCATTTTCTTCTCCATGCGTCCTGCAGGTTGAACTCTTCATTGCCTCCAGTAGTGGCGCTGGATAAAGGTGGATGTTTTGAGCAGAGTCTGTTAATATTCAGGTCTAATATGTCAGAGTTTACTGGCAGTTCTGGATTCTGAGCTATTTTGTGGTACTCTCTTAAAAGAGCATTTTTCCTGCAAAGTTCTGGTGGAGGAAAGTTACTTAATTCGTGTCAGAAACTATTCTGGGTTAACAGGGTTTTTGCTGGAGGAACTCTGCTCGGGGGGCGCCTGAATGAGGCTCCTTTCATGTCTCCAAGATCTTTTCCCACTGAAGTGGGTTGCTAATTTGTTGTTGTTGTTACCTTTCCTGCCAAAGAGGTACCATCATTCCATGATGGAGTGCTTGGGTCTCGAACTGCCAACTTGCTGGCCTTCCGGCTAACAAGGTGAGTTTCATAACCACTGAGCCACTGCAGTCCCGGATATAATGCGCATGGATACACCAGGAAAAGGTCATAACGGGTAACGTCTTACGATAAATAAGCGCAAAAATGTTCTAAGAAGAGAATGAACTCCAAAACTCAGCTATATCAGAGAATAAACGAAACAAAAACGCTGTGGCCCTTTAAAGACTAACTGCTGTATTTTAATTTGAGCTTTCGTGGATTAAGTCCACTTCGTCAGACATAAAAATGAGACTTCATGGCATCTATTTATACACATCAGGTACAGAGGAAATGGTTAGCATAACAGATAAGTATACAATACCAGGGGTTCCCAATCTAAGGCCTACGGGCAGGATCTAGCCTGTGGTACCTTCCATGTGGCTCCCATTCCCTCCAAGGGCATTCGAGAAACAAAATGACCACTCCATTTGAAGCTGTTGAGACAAAATAGCCAACCCACTATGCAGGCAGGCAGAATGGCTGTCTGGCCCTCAAAGCTGACTGAGAGAGTGTGACCCGGCCCCCAGCTTGAAAAATTTGGGAACCCCTGCTTTCTACAACGGGTAATGGCAGATTATCTCTGGCTGTTATTTGGATTAGTTGTAAATTTCCCCCCTTTTCAATTGCAAATAGGAGGAGGATACAAAACAAACACCTGGCATCAAACATTTGCTAATGAGTTTAACCTTCTTGTATCTATTGACAATTGTGTAAATTATGCCAGAAAACTCAGATAGATGCAGCAAGGGAAAGAAACAGATAAGGTGTTCCTGGCCAAATAAACTCAAGGTGCAACTATGTTGGCAAATAATGTGGTAAAAAACTCCGGGATTTGGTTGGTCTGATCCACCTTTTCAGTTGACTATGTCACACACACACACACACACACACACACACACACACACACACACACACACACACACACACACACACACACACACACACACACACACACACACACACACAGACTGCGGTGGTTTAGTAGGCTTAGTAGTTAAGACCCCGAACTTGATGACCGGAAGGCTGGCAGGTCAGCAGTTTGAGACCTGAGTACTACATGACGGAATGAGTTCTTGTTCAGTCCCAACTCCTGCCAACATAGCAGTTTGAAAGCGAGAAACTCCAAGTAGATAAATAGGCACTGCTTTGGCAGGAAAGGTAACAGAATTCCACGCACTCCAGCATCTATTCATGCCTGTCACCTGTCCACGAAAACATCTGAAGAAAGCGCTGGCTCTTGGGCAATAAATGGAGATTATCACCGCCCCCTAGAGTCAGATAAGAATGGCTTTCAAGCAAGGGAAACTTATGTGATACAAAAGTCAATTTGAATCATCTTAGAGCAGGGGTTCCCAAACTTTTCAAGCTGGGGGCCAGGTCACGCTCTCTCAGTCAGCTTCGAGGGCTGGGTGGCCATTTTGCCCTGCCTGCACAATGGGGGTGACCATTTTGTCCCAACAGCTTCAAACGGGGTTGTTATTTTGTTTCTTGAATGCCCTTGGAGGGGTGGGAGGGCCCACAAGAAATGGTACAGTGGCCTGGATCCAGCCCAAGGGCCTTATTGGAAATTTCTGGCCTAGAGTTCACCCATCTCCAATCTGGACCTCTTTTCCTCCACTGTTTGGGCTTCCACTTTTTAAAAAATTGAACACAATTGCACATACCTGTCAACCGCGGCTCCGGAAAATACGGGACCTGCACAGGTCTGTGCAGGTCGCCTTCTAAGCAACCTGCGCAGAATGGTTCTGCGCAGATCACCTTCTACGCATGCGTAGAAGGCTTTTACGCTTGCGTAGAACCTTTCTACGCTTGTGTAGAACCCTTCTACGCATGCGTAGAAGGCTTCTACGATCCCCTTCTGTGCAGATCGCCTTCTACACATGCGTAGAACGGTTCTACGCAAGCGTACAAGGGTTCTACGCAAGCGTACAAGGGTTCTACGCAAGCGTAAAAGCCTTCTATGCATGCGTAGAAGGTGATCTGCACAGAAGGGATGCACAGTACCTCTTTTCCCCCCGCTGCCAATTCCGGGGTTTTGCAGCTGCAGGCGGGAAATGGCGCAAATCGGCACCAAAAATCGGGAAATCCCGGCCAATCTGGGAAGGTTGACAGGTATGCAATTGCATCATTTTGGGCCATGTAATTGTCATATATACTTGAGTATAAGCCGACCCAAATATAAGCCGAGTTACCTAATTTTGACTTGAAAACCCATTAAAATAGATTGACCTGAGTATAAGCCGAGTGAGGCCTGAGTATAAGCCGAGTGAGGGTAGGAAATGCAGCAGCTAGCTGCTAGTGAGTTTCAATAATCAAAATACTCTACCTGAAAATATGATAAAATTAATTAAATTGTTGGCACATCTCAATCCGGCATGGTCTTGGGACCTTCGTGGTTGTTGACCCGAGTATAAACCGGGTGCCCTTTGGGTGGCTCATTTTTGGGGCTAAAAAACTCAGCTTATACTTGCGTATATACTGTAATTGAGCCAATGTGGAGGTGTTTGTGGCTGTTCTACTTAAAGAAAGCTATTCCAGATGTCTACAGCAGCAGCGAGAGAGGTCAGTCAGTGGGGAAACTGGTTGGGTGTTTGAAGCCTCTTCTTCTCACTCCTGACGCCTGGATCTATCCTTCGATCCTTTCTAAGGCTTGCAAATCTAGTGTTAGGACAGCTAGGAGACCGAAGAAAAATAATGAAAGAGGAAGGAAGTAGTAGAGAAAAAGGAAGAATTTTAGGTGGCTTCTACACATCTGGATGGTGGCTCAGTGGTTAAGAAACTCGTCTTGTTAGCTGGAAGGCTGGCAAGTCGGCAGTTTGAGACCCGGGTACTGCATGATGGACTGAACACCCGTCTCTATCCCAGCTCTTGGGGACATGAAAGGAGCCTCATTTGGGCGTCCCCTGAGCGGAGTTTCTTCCGCAAAAACCCTTTCAACCCAAAATAATTTCTGACACAAAATCATTATTATCTGGATGGTCAGAGCAGAGCTATCTTAATACATATTCTCCTTGCCAATGACTTGCTTTTTCTCTTTTTCTTGCTTTCTTTTCCTCTGGATACTTAAAAAGGAAGGGATGAAAAGGGAAGAAGGAAACAAGCAGACCCAGGCACTAGGTATGGGAGGAGAGCAATCAGACGGTTAACAAACTGCACAATATTCATGCTTTTGAATGTCAATTTGTTTCTGTCTCTCTGCTGACTGTTGGCCTGTTGGCTGAACTGAATTAACTGGGGAAAATCAATTTTCCTAGGTGTGACTGCACAGCACATTTATTTGCATTCTCCTCCCCCCCTCCCAATTGGGTGCAGTTATACAATACACTCTAGGAGACCCTTGGAACAGTTTTAAAGATACGAAAGAGAGGGCTCATTTGATGTTTGCAGATTGATACGCAGTAGGCAGCAGTCAGGGGGCCAAACACATCTTTATTGCAGTGTATTCAATCTGAACATGAGGTCAATGGCAGAGCGATGCTCCTTATATATGTAACAGTAACGATTCAAACCTGGCACGGAGCCACATGATTGGTCAGTGCAGGTAAACAGCCAGGTGATAACACTTGATTGGGTAATGAGTAAACAATAGGTACATCTACGGCGGGAACGCAGTCCTACGATATCTACACAAGAGGAGTAATCACAAGGGGGGGAAGGGAGGAGGAAATGGAGGATCGCTAGATCCGATTCATTCACATTTCACTTGGTTACATGTTTGCTTTCAATCACAGTTTGCTTAAGTTACATACACAACATCCCTCCCCCCTAGGATGGGACGAAGTCCCTCAACCATTGTGGTGGCCTGCATGTTCATTTGGGCCCTACAGCTGCTTGGCTGAACTCGGAGGAACTGGGGGGTTTGGGTTCCGCAGACTCTCGTTCCGCAGTGGGGAGGCAAGTAGCGTTAGTGATACGTTAGGCGCACTGGCCCGTTTCAGAAAGGGAACCCGGGAGGAGATAATCCAAATCAAAACCTCGTTTTGTTTCAGCTGGAGCAGGGGATCGCTCTAAATCGAAACCTGGAAGGCAACAGAAAATTGCCTCGTTTGTTTGGGAGTAGAGATAGACTTGAATACCAGAGGACAGGGGGTTGTTGGGGGGAAATCAAAACCCTGCTTCTCTCTTGGACGAGTGGGGGAACACTCTGCAAACTTCCCCCGGTCCTGTAACTCAACATCTAAACTGTCGGGGTCTGGGCTTTCGTACTCTTCCCAGCCTGTTTGCAAAGGATGAATGAGACAGGGATTTGATTCCCTTGGTGGTCTGTCTGCCGTGTCTTCCCCTTGGGATAAGCGGGTGGGGGAGAACCCTAACATTGAATTGGCCAAACCTTCATCTCCCTGGAAATCCATGACCCGATGCCTGAGCTGGTTGGCATGTCGCCGCCACAGTAGCCCCGCACTTGTCTCTACCTGGTAGGACACTGGTCCTGTTTGCTCGACCACAACCCCTGGGACCCATGTTGGGCCGGCAGCCACATAATTCCTGCAATGCACTGGGTCCCCAGCTGCAAATACCTTGGTGTGTGCAATTTCAACATTCCTCTCCTTATCCTCCACCCTGATCGGATCCAACAGGTCGAAAAGCGAGACCGGTCTCCTGCGCACCAGGAGCTTGGCTGGCAATAGTCCAGATGCCAGGGGAGTTACCCTGTAACAAAGGGGGAACTGGCACAATTGCAACTCTAAATTCCCATGGCCCATTCGCTGAAGTGCCTCTTTAGTAGTTCGCACTTGGCGCTCAACCTGGCCATTCGTTGCGGGGTGAAATGGGGCAGACGTGACGTGTCGAATCGCATTCCTCTCAAGGAATGCCTGGAATTCGACGAAGGTGAAAGTACTGGCATTGTCGGAGACAAGCACATCAGGTAAACCAAAACAACTGAATAGCCTCCGTAATTGCTTAATGGTCGTGGCCGAGGAGATGTTGGGCATTGGAATAACCTTCAACCATTTTGAAAAAGAGTCGACCACTAGCAAAAAGAGCGTGCCCCTGAACAGACCAGCGAAGTTGATGTTGTAATCGTGACCATGGTCCGCGGGCTGTGTCCCATTCTCTGGAAGGAAGTTGGGACTCTTCGGGTCGAGAACTCTGGCAACTCTTGCAAGTGCCCACCAACTGCTCAATATCTGCATCTATCTGGGGCCACCAGAAATAGTTCCTGGCCAAAGCCTTCAAGCGCACGATTCCTGGGTGTCTAATGTGTAGCAACCTGAGCACCTTTGAACACAACACCTCAGGAATGACCACCCTCTGGCCCCACAGGAGGCAGCCCCTCTCTATTGAAAGCTCGAACCTCTTTCGGAGATATGCTTTGAACTCCTCGGCCGGAGGAGTCGTGGGCCACCCCTTCTTTACCCATGAAACAACCAGGGACAGAACCTTGTCCTTCACCATAGCCTTGGTGAGATCTGTGGGCACAATTGGCGGAGAGTCGAGGGATTCGATCAGCAATACCTGGTGATCCTGTTCAACCTCGCACTCGGGTTCTCCTAACTCAGGTAGGGGAGACTGGGAAAGCGCATCAGTGTGGCTGATCTCCTTGCCCGGGCGGTGGACCAGTGTGAACTGTTAAGCATTTAGGAATATTGCCCACCAAAGCATTCTAGGGGACAGAATCTGGGGTGTGGGCTTGCACGTGGTGAAAATTCCCAACAGTGGCTTGTAGTCAGTTACAATAGTGAACTCCCGACCGTAGAGGAAGTCATGGAACTTTTTTGTTCCAGTGACTATCGCAAGAGCCTCCCTGTCCGTTTGCACATAATTGCGCTCTGCTTTCGAAAGGGACCTTGAGTAAACCGGGGCTTCTCGCCAATTTTCCAACATGTGGCACAGCATTGCCCCCACCCCCACTGGTGAAGCATCACAAACTAACACCATGGGCCTTCTTGGGTCGAAGTGAGTTAAGATTGCCTGTTTTAACTATTTGAAGGCCCTTTCCTGGCTGTCCCCCCACCGCCAAACCGCGTCTTTCTTTAAAAGACGATGCAGTGGCTCCGCTACGGAAGCCTTCCTTGGCAAGAAGGAATGATAGAAGTTGAGAAGTCCTAAGAAGGACTGCAATTCCGGTTTCACGGTAGTGCGAGGGGCGTTTCGAACAGCAGCAACCTTTGAGTCGGAGGGCTTAACTCCTTCGGGGGTTATCTTAAACCCCAGGGACTCCACTTCCCTTGCAAGAAACACACATTTATCTCTTCTCAGCCTTAACCCCACCTTTTCAAACACAGTTAAGACTTTGTCCAACCTCTTAGCTACTTCTGACTCACTCCCAGCTGTGATCAAAATGCCATCAAAGTAGGGGAGGACCCCGGGGAGACCCTTGAGAAGGTGTTCCACTAGAGATTGGAATATCCCGGGGGCTGAGTTCACGCCGAACTGGAGGCATGTCACCTTAAACGCACCCTTGTGCATCACAATCGTCTAGGCAGCTACTGCAGCAGGTGTGACCATTAGCTGCTGATAAGCCTGCGCTAAATCTAATTTCGCAAAGCATTTACCCCCATGTACAGTGGCTAGTAAATGGCTAACTACCAGCACCGGGTAGGCATTGGGGCGAATGGCCTTGTTAATTGTACATTTGTAATCAGCAAAAATCCTAACCTCCCCGTTGGATTTCATAGCAGTAACAATCGGTGTCTCCCACTCTGCGGAGTCCACCGGAACCAAGATCCCCTGACCCACCAGTTTGTCCAGTTCCGCCTCAATCTTGTCTTTGAGGGTGAAGGGTACTCTTCGTGGCTTGAGCCGTATGGGTCTAATTGCTGGATCCAGGTCAAATGAGACTGGGGGCCCCCTATACTTCCCGAGCCCCTTCTCGAAAACCGCTGTGTGTGTATCGCACACGTCTCGCACTGGGTCAGTCTCGATGGCATTGATGCTGGACAGTTCAATCCCCAAGGGAGCAAACCACTGGCTCCCCAGAAGGCAGCTCGACCCACGCTTAAGAATCACTAGGGGCAGCTTCTCCGTGAAACCCTTGAACTTGACCATGAAGTCCCCCACCACCAAAACAGGAATCAGGTTGCCCTGCACGTCCCGCAAGGACGTCTTGAGGGCCTTACGTTTTGGGCGCACGTTGGGGGGAATGCGCAGAAACTCTTTCTGGGACACGATGGAGTAGGATGAACCCGAATCCACCTCCATCCTAACTGGGACCCAATGCAACAGTACCTCAACAAAGAAACGTCCGTGTGAGTTGGACACATGGCCCTCAGTCAGCTCCTCTGTGGAAATCTTTCCGATGGCCCCTCCTCTTCCTAGAGGGCGCTCGACTGGCTCCTGGTCCTGTTTCCGACGACTCCTGCATACCTTTGCAATGTGGCCTCGGCGCCTGCAATGGTAGCATTCGGCCTTCTGGAAGGGACACTTTTTCCGGTCATGGTACGCTCCGCAGTCGTCACATCGGTGGTGGCCCTTCTCGGTGGCGTACTTCTTGGCCGACTTTCTCCGGACTTTCTGGACGTCGTCATCATCGTCGCTGGACCCGGACCCCGAGGATGAAGAGGCCTCCGGAGATGAAGATGAGCCGGACGAGCATGGGGGCGAACGTTGGGCGGCCTGCACAGCGGACCCGGGCCCTCCAGGTGCGGCAGGCTTCGCCTTGAAAGCTTTTACCGGACCTTGCTGCTTCAGCCGCCAGAGCCTCCTGCAGGATGGAGTAGAACGTGAGATGGTCTCTGGCCACCAGCCTCTGCTGGGCTTCCTCGTCCCGCATCCCGGACAGCAGGCGGTCCCTCAGGGCTTCCTCCAGGTTGTCCCACCGGCAAGGGGCAGCGGCTAACCTGAGGGTGGCAGCGTAATTGGCCACGGACTCTCCCGGATGCTGGTCTCGCCTGTGGAAGGCGACTCTTGCTGGGTAGATGGACACCTTTAGCTGAAGAGGGTTCTGCAGCATAGCCAGGATCTCTTTGAGCGGGACCGTATCGATGTCCCAGGGCAGCAGGCTCGAGCGTGGAGAGGCAAGAGCGCATTTGCTCCTCATCTTCAATCAGCTCGGCGGGCATCGCGTGCCTGAACTGGCGCTCATACAGAGTCCATTTCTCTGGTTCCTTGAGGTCGAACGGAGGTAGCTTGATGCTGTGGGAAGCCATTATCCCACCTTCGTCACCAATTTGATGTTTGCAGATTGATACACAGTAGGCAGCAGTCAGGGGGCCAAACACATCTTTATTGCAGTGTAGTCAATCTAAACATGAGGTCAATGACGGAGCAATGCTCCTTATATATGTAACAGTAACAATTCAAACCTGGTGCGGAGCCACATGATTGGTCAGTGCAGGTAAACAGCCAGGTGATAACACTTGATTGGGTAATGAGTAAAAAAATAGGTACACGCAGTCCTGCAATATCTACACAAGAGGAGTATTCACAAGGGGGGAAACGGGAGGGGGGAAATGGAGGATTGCTAGATCCGACTTCATTCACATTTCACTTGGTTACATGTTTGCTTTCAATCACACTTCGCTTAGGTTACATACACAACAGCTCACCACTGGCGGGCAAGGTTTTTGTTATAATAATAATTTCGTGTCAGAAATTATTCTGGGTTGAAAGGATTTTTGGAGGCAAAGCTCTACTCAGGGTATGCCCAAATGAGGCTCCTTTCATGTCCCCAAGAACTGGGACAGAGACAGGCGCTCAATCCATAATGCAGTACCCGGGTTTCGAACTGCCGACTTGCCAGCCTTCCAGCTAACAAGGCAAGCTTCTTAACCACTGAACCACCGCAGCCCCTAGCTTTTGTTACGTAATGGGCCAACTGAGAAGTAAATCTGCTTTATATGATTTGATTCTGCTATCCCACAAATTCAACTGAATACATAATTTAAAACAAAAACAAAAAGAAGGAACTGATGGAAGCAAAAAAAAAATCATGAAAAACAGAACATTTTATTTTCTATACTGTAGTTAATTTTCTAGGTTTGCTTTAGAGCAGGAATTCTCAACCTACGGCCGCATTCAGCTTGTGGCACCAAAACATCCAGCCCCCTCACTCGAGCCATGGCTGCGGACATACCTGTCAACCCGCGTCTCCAGAAAAACGGGACCTGCGCAAATCGCTTGTGCGCAGGTCGCTTTCCACGCATGCGTGGAAGCCTACGCTGCTTGCGCAGCCCCTACGCAAGCAGCGTAGCGCTTCCGCACATACGTGGAAGGGTTTTACCCCTTCCACACGTGCGCGGAAGCGCTACACCGCTTGCGTAGGGGCTGCGCAAGCGGCGTAGCGCTTCCACGCATGTGCAGAAAGCGTTTTCCCCGCTGCCAAATTACGGGGTCTTGGCAGCACGGGGCGGGTTATGGCGTCAATCGACATCAAATTACCGGGTAATCCCGGCCAAATCGGGATGGTTGACAGGTATGGCTGCGGATGCGTTTACAACAGCATTGATGGTGGTGGAAACCACCAGTCCGGTCCCCTCAACCGTCTGAAGGAGCATGACCCAGCCCCCAATATTAAAATGTTGAGAACCCCTGCTTTAGAATATTCAAAGAAGAAAGTGAGTAAGGTATTATCTTTCAATACTATTTTACTGACAGTGTGAATTTTGATAGCAGAAAAGCATTCTCTGTTTGGGTGACCCCGGGGGCTTAAACTGCTGTACTGCAACCAAAAGGTGGAGAGTTCAATCCTGACCAGGGTTCAGGTTGACTCAGACTTCCATCCTTCCAAAGTTGGTAAAATGAATACCCAGCATGTTGGGGGCAAAATGCTGATTACCTGTTAACAACCCAGAGATTGCACTAAATGCTAGTAAAAGTAAAAGTCACCCCTGCTCGAAAGCCAGTCATATCCATCTCTAGGGTTCAGTGCTCATCTCTGTTTATAGGCAAAGAGCCAGAGTTGTCTGCATCTGCAGACGTTTCTGTGGACATGTGGCAGACATGACTCAACACCGGAGCACACAGAATGCTATTTACCTACCCACCAAAGTGGTACCTATTTATCTACTTGCAATTTCTTGCTGTCAAACTGCTAGGTTGGCAGGAGGTGGGACAGAGACGGGAACTCACACATTCATACAACACTTGGGTCTCAAACTGCTGATCTTCCAGTCACTGAGTTCAGCGTCTTAACTACTTGAGTCACCACAGGTAAATTAATGCAGCTTTCCAAGAGGAAAAAGTTCCCCACCCCTAACAACTGGCAAGGTAATTATAAGTCACAAGTAATATGCTGGCACAATCACCAACTCCACACCTGCCTAAGTGAAATGACATAAACACTTACAAACACATCAATTAAAAAAGTATTCTAATGCTAACAGAAAAAAAACACCTGTAATTTGTAAACTTTTTTCCTGCAGTTCTTTTGGATCCCTCTTACTGCTGCTCTTAGGGATTTGTCTCAATCAAATTAATTAAATTCATTTATTAATTTATGGTAGCACCAAATGTTTAAATCAAGGATTCTCAGCCTGTGGCCTGAGGGCCAGATGCGGCCCATGGCACCATTTCATGTGGCCCTACCACCACCTCCACCACACTAGGAAGTGCCATGTGGTGGAAGAAGGGCAAAATGGCCGTCCGGCTCCCGAAGCTGTCTGAGGGAGTGTGACCCGGCCCCTAGCTTTAAAAGGTTGAGAACTTGGGTAAATTATCAGACTGAATTGGGCATGAGCCCTGGTGGCGCAGTGGTTAAACTGCTGTACTCCAGCCAGAATGTTGTGAGTTTGATCCTGACCCTGACAAGGTTGACTCAGCCTTCCCTTCTTACAAGGTCGGCAAAATGAGTACCCAGCATGTTAGAGACAAAATGCTAATTACTCTGTGAACCTCCCAGACAGCGCACTAAGTGCTACGGGGCGGGATATGAGTGTAATCGCTATTGATAAAGCAATGGTACAATATCCACTGCGGTGGCTCAGTGGTTAAGAAGCTCGCCTTGTTAGCTGGAAGGCTGGCAAGTCAGCAGTTCGAGACCTGGGTACTGCATGATGGATTGAGCCCCCGTGTCTGTCCCAGCTCATGCCAACATAGCAGATTCAAAAGCAAGAAAATGCAAGTAGATAAATAGGGACCACTCCAGTGGGAAAAGATCTCGGGGACATGAAAGAAGCCTCATTTGGGCATCATTTGGGTTTCCCCAACAAAAATCCTTCCAACCCAGAATAATTTCTGACATGAAACTATTATTATTATTATTATTATTATTATTATTATTATTATTATTATTATTATTATTATTATTATTATTATTATTATTATTATTATTATTATTATTATTATTATTATTATTATTATTATTATTATTATTATTATTATTATTATTATTATGCAATATAATATACAATATATGACTATAACATCAAAATGTTAATTTGCAAATCTATGTTGACACTGCAGCCAAGAGAACTAACCCTACAACAAAATTCCAATTAATTAATTTCCAAACTTTTTTTTTTCTTGTTGCTCTGTCTAGTGTCAATTTTAAAAATTGCATATTAAAATTCGGATAATATTACTTGGATCATTTATCTATTCTCTGAGATTAAAAAAAAATACGGTAACACAATTTGCAATGTTGGCCAACTCCAATGAAAGGGGGTGGGTGGGTGTCAGGAGAAAGCCTTCCATAGGAGCACCCCCACCTCCAAATTTGGGGGTAAGGGGGAATCAGGAGGGAAATTAGACCCTCCTCCTCCTCCTCTTCCTCCCTTTCCAATCCGATCTCCCATCCCACAACTTTCCAAAATCTGAGCACCTTTTCCAGGTAGGGAAAAATCATTCTTTTGTTTAGTCATCCCTCCCCCCCATACTTACCAATCTTGGGGTCCCCCCCTCTGCACCCCAATATATTAACCCCCATGGGAAGAAGTCAAGGAGGAGCTGGTGGGGCTCCCAACCCCCTCCTCCCCCCACCCCAAATTTGGAAAGCCCTCCCAGGATGGAAAGACACCCCCAAAAAAAACTACTTCCTCCCCCCCACCAACCCATCTGTCACTCACCGGATTCCTCCCAAGGAGAGACAAGCGGAGGAGGGAGGAGCGACGCCCGAGACACAAAGGGGGGAAGATGACAGCCGTCTCTTTCCCTCACCGGAAGTGGTGGAGGAGGAGGAAGTGGGTGCCACAAGCAAGCTTCGAGTGCCGCTCTAGGCATGGCTGCCACTGTGGATTTAACCGTGAAATGGCCGCGCAGTCCTTCTGCCCCGCTTGCTCGATGATGACCCAAATTAGTTTTTTTCCCTGTCACCCTGGGATTTTGGAAGTGGGATCCGTTAAGGAGATCTTTCTAGAGAGAATCGGCAGCAAATATTTGCTATACCTTTTCTCTGCAGGGGTTCTCAGCCTACGGCCCGTGGGCCGGATCCGGCCCATGGTGCCATTGATTTATGAATTTGTATCCCGCCCTCCTGATGAGAAACATCACTCAGGGTGGCTAACAACATATATTAAATACAATATGATCATAGATCATACCTGTCAAGCGCAACTCCGGAGATTACGGGACCTGCGCGGAATGTTTCTGTGCAGGTCCGTTGTACGCATGCGTAGAAGGCTTTTACACATGCGTAGAACGTTTCTGCGCAGAACATTTTTGCGCAAGTCCGTTCTACACATGCGTAAAAGCCTTCTACGCATGTGTACAACGGACCTGCACAGAAACATTCTGCGCAGCTCATTTCTACGCGTGCGTAGAAGGCTTTTGCGCATGCGTAGAAGGCTTTTACGCATCTCCATCTGCACAGAAGCCTTCTACGCATGCGTAAAAGCCTTCTACGCACACGTAGAAGTGAGCTGCGCAGAAGGGATGCACAGTAACTCATTTCCCCCCGCTGCCAAATTACGGGTTAGCGGCAGCTCCGGGCGGGAAATGATGAAAATCGGCACCAAAAAAACGGGAAATATGGCCAATCCGGGATACTTGACCGGTATGTCACAGATAAAACAATAACCGATAAATAAAATGCCAACCCAACCCACTAAAAACAACATTTAAACTCATAAACTAATCAAATTATAGCTTAAAAACACCCTCCCCCTCCCCCACCCAGCATAAATGGCAGAAAACAAAAAACAAAGGAATTAACAGTGAAAAACAGGATCCCTCAAGAGGCTAAATAAGCCAGCGGGCCATTCCATGTGGCCTGCTGCCCTTGCTCCTGCCACCGCTGGAAACAGACACATCCGCATTTACAGCTGTCATAAACGTGTTTACGACAGCCGCGGACATGTTTTATAGCTGCGTTTACAGCAGGGGTGGGGGGACCACCAGTCCAGCCCACTCAGCTGTCTGAATGAGTGTAAATGAGAGAAAGAAACAGTTTGAGGCAGAAGTACCTTTCAAGTATCTTTTACTGCAAGAATGCGAAGGAGTGAAAAAAATAACATATGTATCATCAAAACTGATCCGGCATTGCCAGTTTTTCAAAACAATTTTTCTTATGATATTATGATACCGTGTTTCCCCGAATATAAGACACTGTCTTATATTTTTAAAAACTCCAAAATTAGCACAAGGTCTTATTTTCAGGGGATGTCTTATTTTTCCATGAAGAAGAATACCAGACTCGATCTCGCTTCCCCACTCAACCAAGGGAAGCATCCCTTGGTTGCGAGTGGGGAAGCGCGATCGAGACTGGCCTCAGCTGTGAGGTGGCCGGCATGGCCCATAAGAAGGCCTGCTGCGTTGGAGTCTCGATCCCGCTCTCACCAGGGGAAACTTCCCTTGGTTGTGAGCGGGGAGGCAATTGAGACTCCGATGCGGCAGGCTTTCTTATGGGCCATGCCGGCCGCCTTACAGCCAGGAGGTAAGGAGGTCTTATTTTTGGATGCGGCCTTATATTTCAAAGGCAGGGAAAAAAGGGGGGGGGTGTCCTATTTTGGGAGGAGGTCCTATATTCGGGAAAACAGGGTAGGATGTATTTCCTCCCTGAAGCTAGTAGACGAGTAAAAAAAAAAACCTCTTGGTATGTATTATGTTTAGATATTTTGTTTTATGGCTTACAACCAAATTATAATGCGTTGTCAGAGTGTATGATTTTTGTTTTCATTCTATTGTTTACAGAAAAAAATTGTTGCACAGTCGATTCTGACCCTTCGCGACCCTATGGACCATTGTCCTCCAGGCACCTCTGTCCTTCACCATCCTTCTCAACCCGCCCAGATCTGTGCCCTGCCCATTGCATCTACAATACCATCTAGCCATCTCATTTTTGGCCGCCCCCTTCTTTTGCTCTCCACCTTTCCTAGCATCAAGGCTTTCTCAAGTGAATCCTCTCTTCTCATTTGATGTCCAAAGTACTTCAGCTTCATCTTTATTATTTGACTTTCTAATGAGCAGTCAGAGTTGATTTCTTCTAAGATCGACCTATTTGTTCTCCTCACTGTCCAGGGGACTCTAAAAACTCTCCTCCAACACCACATCTCAAAGGCATCTATTCTTCTGCGCTCAGCTGTCCTAATGGTCCAGCTCTCACAACCACACATTACGACTGGGAATACCATTGCTTTGACTATGCGAATTTTAGTTTGCCTCCCAAGAAACAGTCAAAGAAAAATTGGCAATACCCAAACAGTTTTGATGATACTGTACATATTTTTCACTCCTTCACATTCTTGCAGTAAGATACTTGAGAGATACTTCTGCCTCAAATGGTTTCTTTCTTTCATTTGCATCTGCACCATGATTTAATGTGTTTATATTGTGCCCATCTGGGAGGAAGGGTTTCTTAACTTTGGGTCTCCAGGTGTTCTTGGACTACAGCACCCAGAAGCCTTTAGCACTGGCTATGCTGATCAAGGTTTCTGGGAGCTGTAGTCCAAGACCATCTGGGGACCCAAGGTTGAGAACCAAATTCCTCCTCTTTAATTTTGCCTCCTACCTAGGACCATTTCCCAACTTAATTTTAGGTATCTGGCAGAGAAAAGGGTAGAACAAAGCACAGGAAGCTTCGGTTTCTCACCCTTGGGTCCCCACCCCAGGTGTTCTGGACTCCAATTCCCAGAAACCCAAGTTAGCACACCTGCTGATCAGGACTTCTGGGAATTGAAGTCCAAGAACACCTGGGGACCCAAGGTTGAGACACACTCTGGTTTCCACGAGCCCTCATCAACCAAGCTGATGCTAGGCCAGTGATGGGCAGTCTTGGCCCTCCAGCTGTTCTTGAACTTCAATTCCCAGAGGCCCTGATCAGCAGGAGTGCTGATTTGGGCTTCTGGGAATTGAAGTTCAAGAATAGCTGGAGGGCCAAGACTGCCCATCACTGTGCTAGGCTCTGCCATTTTCAGATTTAATGTCTGTGAAGAAATAAGAAACAAGTAAGAAAGGAAAGAAATAATAAACAAGCAAGGAGATCAAATAAGTCGATCCTGAAGGAAATCAACCCTGACTGCTCCTTGGAAGGACAAATATTGAAGATGAAGCTAAACTACTTTGGACACCAAATGAGAAGAGAGGACTCACTCGAGAAGGCCTTGATGCTGGGAAAGTTAGAAGGCAAAAGGAGACGGGGGCACCAGATGATGAGGTGGATAGATGACATTGTTGACGCAATGGGCGTAGAGCTGAGCGGGATTCAGAGGATGGTGGAGGATAGGGGCGCCTGGTGTCCACTGGTCCATTGGGCCGCAAAGGGTCGGACTCGATCGTATGACTGAACAACAAAAATTAATTTATTGCATTACATAAGAACATAAGAACATAAGAACAGCCTTGCTGGAACAGGCCACAGCCCATCCAGTCCAGCATTCTGTCTCACACAGTGGCTCACCATTTCCTTCAGGGTATTCCCAAGGAGATGCCTTCACCTGCTTAGGATTCCCTGGAAATGGCATTGAGAGATATCCTGCCTATCTCTCCAACCCGGAGGTTGTCCTTAGGTAGCCATAATTATAGCCATTGATAGCCTTGTCCTCCATGAACTTGTCTAATCCTTTCTTAAAGCTGTCAAGACTGACAGCTGTCACCACTTCTTCTGGCAGGGAGTTCCATAGACCAGTAATCCTCTGGGTGAAAAAGTACTTTCTCTTATTTGTTTGAGAACTAGTACCCAAAAGTTTCATGGAGTGTCCCCTAGTTCTAGTGTTGTGCGATAGGGAAAACAGTTTTTCCTTATCCACTTTGTCCACACCGTGCATGATTTTATAAACTTCAATCAGGTCACCTCTTAGACGCCGTCGTTCAAGAGTGAAAAGGCCCAACCGTTGCAGCCTCAGATGGTAAGGAAGGTGTTCCAGTCCCCTAATCATTCTGGTTGCCCTCCTCTGTACTTTCTCCAACTCCATAATATCCTTCTGGAGGTATGGCGACCAGAACTGTACACAGTATTCCAGATGGGGCCTCACCATAGATTTATAAAGAGGCAAAATGACACTTGCTGACTTATTTTCTATACCCTTCCTAATGATCCCTAACATTGAGTTTGCTTTTTTCACTGCTGAGGCACACTGGGTTGACACCTTCATTGAGCTGTCCACCAGGACACCAAGGTCCCTTTCCTGGTTTGTCGCAGAGAGTTCAGACCCCATCAGTTTATAAATGTAATTGGGGTTTTTTGCCCCAACATGCATCACTCTGCACTTACTGATGTTGAAGCTCATTTGCCACTGTTTTGCCCACTCCCCCAGTGTCAAGAGATCCCTCTGGAGCTCTTCACAATCTCTCACAGTTTTCACTACCCTGTATAATTTAGTGTCGTCAGCAAATTTGGCTACCTTGCTTTTTACTCCTACCTCTAGATCATTTATGAAGAGGTTGAAAAGCAGGGGTCCCAGTACTGAACCTTGGGGGACCCCACTCTTTACTTCCCTCCACTTGGAGAAGTGTCCATTTAGTGCTACCCTCTGTTTCCTGTCCCTTAGCCAGTTGCTGATCCAGGACAAGACCTGTCCCTTTATTCCATGACTGGTAAGTTTATTCAAGAGCCTTTGGTGTGGGACCTTGTCAAAAGCCTTCTGAAAGTCCAGATAAACAATGTCAACTGGATCCCCCTTATCCACATGCTTGTTGACACTCTCAAAAAATTCCAACAGATTAGTGAGGCATGATTTGCCCTTGCAAAAGCCATGTTGGCTCTCCTTTAGCAGCGCCTCCTCTTCTATGTACCTATTAATTCTATCTTTTAGGATGGTTTCCATCACTTTACCTGGGACACATGTCAAACTGACAGGCCGGTAATTTCCTGGATCACCCCTGGATCCTTTTTTGAAAATTGGTGTTACATTCGCTACCTTCCAGTCATCAGGCACAAAGCCTGATTTGAGGGAAAGATTATATATTTTGGCTAGGATATCAGCAATTTCATCTTTAAGTTCCCTGAGAACTCGTGGATGGATGCCATCTGGTCCTGGGGATTTGTTAGTGTTTAGCTTAACAAGACATGCAAGGACCTCCTCCCTGGTTATTTCTATCTTGCTTAATTCTTCGGTTTCCCTCCCTACGAAGATAGGTTCTGTTTTGGGCATGTGGTCTCTATCTTCTTCAGTGAATACTGAAGCAAAGAATTCATTGAGTCTCTCTGCAATCTCTGTTTCCTCTTTAATAACCCCTTGCCTTCCATTGTCATCTAATGGTCCAATGGCCTTCCTATTTGGGTTCTTACTTCTAATGTACTTAAAGAAGTCTTTGTTATTCCTCTGAGTATTTTTAGCTATACGCTCCTCAAAGTCTTGCTTTGCTTTCCTGATTGTTGCCTTGCATTTGTTCTGCCAGAATTTATGTTTCTGCCTGCTGTCCTCATTCGGACAAGCCTTCCATCTTCTAAATGAGCTTTTCTTGCTCTTGATCACTTCCCGAACAGCTCCTGTAAGCCACATTGGAGTCCTCTTGGACCTGGCAGTGCCCTTTTTCCTTTTGGGTATGCATTCCAATTGAGCCTCTGTTATTGTTTTTGTAAACAGCCTCCATGCCTCTTGGAGTGTTTGGACTCTCTCAATTTTCCCTTTCAGTTTCTTTTTTACTAGTTTCCTCATCTTTGGGAAATTTCCTTTTTGAAAATTTAAGGTCTCTGTGTTAGATTTTATCAGTGACTTGCGGTCTATGATCAAGTTAAACATAATTGAGTTGTGGTCACTGTTCCCTATTGGATCAGTCACATTAACATCTTGCACCAGATCCTGAGTATTACTCAGGATCAAGTCAAGGATTCTTGTACCTCTAGTTGGGTCTTCAACCATCTGTCCCAGGGAACAATCATTTAGCATATCTAGGAACTTTATCTCTTTATCATGTGCTGAACAACAGTTTACCCAGTCCATGTGAGGGTAATTGAAGTCCCCCATTATAACCAGGCTTCCCTTCTTGGATGCCTCCTTTACAACATTCTCCAACTGCCAGTCTCCCACAAGAGTTTGGGTTGGAGGCCGATAGTATATGCCTACTGTTAGACCATCCTTGTGGCCTGGTACTCTTACCCACAGAGCTTCTAATGGTGACTCTAAATCACCTAGATATTCCAATTCATAAGATTTTATCACTTCTTTGACATACAAGGCTACACCACCTCCTGTTTGCCCCTTCCTATCCTTCCTGTACAATTTGTAGCCTGGGATAACTGTATCCCATTGGTTATCATCCGTCCACCAGGTTTCAGTGATACCAATAATATCAATATTTTTATCTATTGCTAAGTATTCCAGCTCCCCTATTTTGTTCCGGAGGCTTCTGGCATTTGTATACAAGCATTTATATATGCATTTCTGACACAGTCTTTTGTGTCCAGTTGCATTGTTAGACTGCCTCTTGCATCCTTCTGCTAGAATGCTAGTGACTAGCTCCTTGCTCTGCTCAGTAATTTTTGCATCCTCCTCACTACTCAAGTTCACACTTTCCCGAACCGGATGCTGCCCAGCTCCTGTCGGCTTTCCCCCAGTTATCAGTTTAAAAGCTGCTCTGCAGCCTTTTTGATGTTGAGTGCCAGCAATCTGGTCCCATCATGGTTTAAATGCAACCCATCCCTCCTGAACAGATTTGGCTTGTCCCAAAATGTTCTCCAGTTCCTGACAAATCTGAAGCCCTCCTCTCGACACCACCGCCTCATCCACGCATTGAGGCTTCTGAGCTCTGCCTGCCTGGTAGGTCCTGCGCGAGGGACAGGCAGCACTTCTGAAAATGCTACCTTGGAAGTCCGGGACTTCAATCTTCTTCCTAACAACCTGAATTTGGCTTCCAGGACAGACCGCTTGGCCTTCCCAACCTCATTAGTACCAACGTGTACCATGACAACTGGCTCATTCCCAGTTCTCTCTAACAATCTATCTAGATTTCTTGTGATGTCTGCAACTTTTGCACCTGGCAGGCAAGTCACCATACGGTTATCATGTGCATCACAAATCCATTTCTCTGTATTTCTAATTATTGAATCGCCTAGTACAAGGAGCCTCTCTCCTGCAATCTGTTCATCTACATGCACCTCATCAACCATATTAAGGGAGAGAACCTCAGTTTGTTCCTGATGTTCATCTTCCTGGATCTCATCAAGTGTGATGAAGGAGAGATCATCAGGTGGAACCAGTTGTTCCTCTGTGTGTTCCTGTGTGCATTGGGATATCATATAAAGTACAACTATTTATGCACATGTTTATTTATTAACCAAGTTGTGTGTGGCTTAATATCATGGATAGAATTGTCACCCAAAATTTCCTCTCATGATGCAAACCTCAACATGTTTATTAAACTAATCCCCAAACCATGGGACTTCCCTCTAAGTAAACATGCTTAAGAGTCTCACACACCTAAGGCTACGCTTGTTTATTTTTCCACATCAACAAGTGGAAAGTAGATACCTCAACCTCTGCTTGTTCAGGCCTTTGCAAATAAAATCAAGGCCAGAGACCCGTTGGAATTTGTGGATCTGAGTGGCATAAATTCTGCTGCAAGTTAGCCCAGGAATAGGCCAAATATCAGACTAGGACTCAGGAGATCTGGATTAAACCAGCGTTTCCTGACCTCTGGTTTTAGGACTTCAATTCCCAGAAGCCCAAGTCAATTCCTCAAAGCACTAATCAACCAATGTACTGACTCAGGCTTCTGGGAACTGAAGTCCCCCCGTGTGACCCCACACTGGAAAACAGTGGACGAAATTCTCCACTTGGACAGGGAAGTCCACTGGGTGATGGCGTCTCACATACCCTGAAAACCTATTAGGGTTGCTGCAAGTCAGAACCAAATTCACAACATGTAACCCGCAAATAAGCAGCTTCTAACTGGCAGCCTTTTAACACACTGTACAAAAGTGCTGTAGCGCAAAACTCTGCCCTACAACTGGACCATCAAGCAAAGGGAAAGATGCTGAGCATATTGGATCAGCATTGCTCTATGATAGGGGTTCCCAAGCTAAGGCCCGTAGGCTTGATCTGGCCCCCAGCGCCATTTCATGTGCCCCCCCATCCCTCCAAGGGCATTCAAAAAACAAAATGGCCACCCCCTTGAACCTGTTGGGACAACATGGCTACCCCATCATGCAGGCTGGGCAAAATGGCCGTCCGGCCCTCAAAGCTGACTGAGAGAGCATGACCTGGCCCCCAGCTTGAAAAGGTTGGGGACCCCTACTCTATGAGGATATGTTTCTACAGAGAAGATTCAAAGCCTAATAGAGGACAAAAAATGGGCTACACAGGAACAAAGGTTTGGCTGAGAACATAATGGTGAGAAATAAACCGAACTCAACTTCGGGCAAAAGTATGGGTTGCCCGCAGGAATAATTGGCAATTAAACCTCTCCTCAGGGGTTCACTCGGCGGCAACAGACCCGGGGACCAACGGGGCTCGGCTGGAGAGGAAATTGGGAAGATAAGTGGGTGAGTTAGAGATGAACCATAACCCAGGCTGAGGGCAAATAGAGCAGGGCAAGCAAGTCGGGGCAAACAGGGGACAAAGATTATGTGCCCTGGTCAATACACATAAATTAGGGCAGGAACAATGGGTTTCGCCAGCCCAAGGCAATTAAGTGCGGGTTGTCCATTAACCACGGGGCAACTTCCAAGAGCTGGCATTGTAGCTGACCACCGGAAAACACCACGTATGCAAGCCTTCTGTACAGGGGCGGCACAAGTGCCCTACGCACATGTTACAACCCGCATAAATACGTACCCCTGACTCTGGTCGGGGCTGGACTTCACCGCACAGTTGCCTCCACACGTCTTCCTTCCGGCCTGCCATTACATCACAAAAGACCCCGTCCTGAAGTTTGATGTGTTCATTAAAGACTGAGATGTGGACATTTGGATCGAGCGCATTTCCTGCTGCTCTGAAGAGCAGAACCCAAAAGCGCAGGACTCACTCAAGCGACAAGAATTAGGACAGACTTCAGGACAGTGAGAGCAACCAAGACTACCTTGGACGGTGGAGGGCTAGTCCTTCCTTCGCGGGAGGTTTCTAAACCAGGGTTGGGAAGATGTAGGTTATGGACGTTCTTGGCATCTTCCCTTCCAGTTCTACAATCCTAACTCTTATTAAGCCCAGGAAGTCCTTAGTGGGAGAGGGTGGAGGTTGTGTTTTGATGGGAAAGGGCCATCAAACATCGGTTCTCATTCCTTCTCTCCCATGCAACAGACACCATGGCTGAGTCTTCTGCGATGATCACGTTCCACCCCGACATTTTCCGTGTGTCCTGATGGCCAAACACTCCCTGTTCCTCCCCTCTTTTCTTTTTGCTGCTACTGCTGCTTCAGTGGAAAAAAAATGACCTGCCAAGCTAAAGTCCGTAAAATAAAATTTAAATTGAGGTCTCCCTTGCTCGAAAGCCAGTCGTATCCGACTCTAAGGGGCGGTGCTCACCTCCATTTACAGCCAAAGAGGCAGCACTGTTTGTGTCTGGAGACGTTTCCATGGTGATGTGGCAGGCATGACTAGACACAGGAGCACACAAACGCTGTTACCTTTCCCACTCAAGCAGTACCTGTTCATCCACTTGTAATTTCTTACTTTCCAACTGCTAGGTGGGCAGGAACTGGGAGCTCTGGCCTCTGGTCTTGAACTGCTGACCTGCCAAGTTTCCAGTCGTCAAGTTCATTGCCTTAACCACTAACCCACCGCAATCCCAAAACATTTAACTTAACACCCCAAATTAAAGGCTTTTCTCTCCCCTCACTCCCTTTTGATGTCTTGTGAGCATTAGGCTCATGGTACGCAAAATCTAGAAGAGCAGTAAGGGGGGAAAGGAGTCTTTTGCCTACACTGGACAAATATTTGCAAAGGGAGTAACTAACTCATCCAGCCTGCTGCTACTTAAGAGTAAGGAGAGAATAAACAAAACATCCAAACGTCTTAGGTAAAGGTCTCCCTTGCTTGAAAGCCAGTCGTATCTGACTCTAGGGTTCAGTGTTCATCTCTGTTTATAGCCAAAGAGCCAGCACTGTCTACCACTGGAGATGTTTCCTTGGACACATGGCAGGCATGACTAGACACCAGAGTGCACGGAACAGTTTACCTTCCCACCAGAGTGGTTCCTATTTATCTACTTGCAATAATGTCTTGCTTTCAAACTGCTAGGTTGACAGGAGCTGGGACAGAGACAGGAGCTCACTCTGTTGTGCAGTACAGTAATAACTCATACAAAGTCCGCTTCGTACAACATCGAAATCATACATCGCCTAATTCTTTGAAAAAAGTTGCCTCATACAAAGTCGCTGCGACTCTGTATGAGGCATTGGGGTTTTCCTCATGTTGCATTGTGCTTGGGCAGTATAAAAGGCAGGACTTGTTGTATGGTTTGTCCCCTAAAATCAGGGTTGTTTGACATGTTTTTGTAATGTATTTAGCCTTTAGACAATGATTTCTTAAAGTTCTGTCAGTTTCCTGTCTGTTTCCTTGACTTTGCCCTGAAGTCTGTGCTGTTACAGTACAATGTATCTCTATGGAAACGACGTTGTACGAGGCATCGCAGCAAGGATTTGGACATTGTATGAGGCATCGTGGCTAGGATTTGGACGTTGTATGAGGCATCATGGCTATGATTTGGATGTTGTATGAGGCATTGTGGCTAGGATTTGGATGTTGTATGAGGCATTGTGGCTAGGATTTGGACGTTGAATGAAGCATCGTGGCTAGGATTTGGACGTTGAATGAGGCACCGTGGCTAGGATTTGGACGTTGTATGAGGCATTGTGGCTAGGATTTGGACGTTGAATGAGGCATCATGGCTAGGATTTTGCATGCCTCATACAAAGACCAAATAAATCCGTATAAAGTCCAAACTTGTGGAACCAAGTTTGGACGTTGTATGAGGTATCAATCCTGAGAATCGAACTCCGACCTTCCAGTCATCAAATTCAGCCTCTTAACCACTTGAGCCACTGAAGTCCCTTCCAAGAGTCTAGTCGCTCCTTAAGAATCTCAGGCTTTGGCATAAGCCTTTGCAGGCTGAGGCCTACTTCATCCAGTATAAATACAAGGGAAAAGATATATATATATATTTTAACTGAGTGCTGCATTATGACCATCAGGCCATCTATACACTTTTGTCTGGAAAACGTTTCTCCCATCTGAAGGCCCACCTTCATGGTCGGATTGGGGGGGTGGGGGGAGGAGGCAATCCTAGATCCCTGAGAGAAAATGGGCAGGGCTCAGAAATCTAGGGATCCTGTTAGACCAGATTCAAAGCCCAGAAAATCCTTTATTTTCACCGTTTCCAATGAGAGGCCTACAAACAGTGAATGTCCCACTGGACCATTACTATCTGTTCTGTTTCTAACCCTGGCTCTCTGCAGCAACACGGGGCTCCAAAAGTGGCTTAGGATCACAACAAGACATGATAAAATCATGTCTATAAAACAGGAGTTTCCAACCTAAGCCCCTGAGCTGGATTCGGCCCACAGCAACACTTCATGTGGCTCCCCCCTTCCAATGGCATTCGAGAAACAAAATGGCCATCCCCTTGAAGCTGTTATGACAAAATGGCCGTCCCATTGCGCAGGCAGGTCAAAATGGCCGTTAGGCCCTTGACGTGGACTTAGAAAGTGTGACTTAGCCCCCGGCTTGAAAAGGTTGGGAACATATGTTTTAAAACCAGTGAAACCTGTGAACAGTTAAAATCAGGACAATAAATAAGACATGATGACCCTTTTTTAAGAGATGTGTCTTCAGTGTCCCTAAACACAACAAAAGTGGGAACTGTTCCACAAATCTGAAGGGGGGTGTATCCCAGTATGAATCCGTGGTATTCTCCGATGTGCGTGTTGACCAGGCGGTATGTTGAAGAAGGTTTTCTTCCTAAAGATCTTAACATCCAGAAAGTTCGCAACGAAGCAGGCAGGCCCTTAGGGAGCCGGGCAGCAGGCCACTTAAGACTATAGAAGTTGCAATTAGTACCTTGAATTAGTAAGCCAAAGCCAACTCACGTCTTGGTATGAGAGGGTCATAGCAATAGCAAAAGCAATCCCCACTGATATCCCGCCCCATAGCGTTTAATGCACTCTGGGTGGTTCACAAGTTAATTAGCATTTTGCTTCCAACATGCTGGGTCCTCATTTTGCCAAGCTCGGAAGGATGGGAGGCTGAGTCAACCTTGAGCCTTGGTCAGGATTGAACTCACAACCTTTGGGTAGTAGCACTTTTAACCATAGGGTCATGTCTACCACATACAATTTGCCAGACCGGCTGATGGACGTTGTCCAACAGAAGATATCAATGCCTCTTCAAGGGCAACTCCATATAATGGATACCACAGTAGTCAAGACAGGCAGTGCCTAACAGGCATAGGCGATGGTTTCCAACCTAAGACCTGTGGACCGGATCCGGCCCATAGTGCCATTTCATGTGCCCCACCCCCACCTCTCCAAGGGCATTCAAGAACAAAATGGCCACCCTCTTTGAAGCTGTTGGGACAAAATGGCCATCTGCCATGCAGGCAGGGCAAAATGGCCATCTGGCCCTCAAAGCTGACTGAGAGAGCGTGACCCTGGCTTGAAAAGGTTGGAAACCCCTGGTGTGGCAGGTGCATGAGATGGAAGTTATACAGAAGCCACCTGGGAAACTAAGGTTAGCAAAGTTTCTAGAGGTCCTCCTAACTACGAACCCGATTTGTCAGGGAAACCCTTTCAGAACAAGGTGAATCCCAAAACTGACTTTCTACTACTGACCAGAAACACCTTCAACTTGCCCTTACTCAACCTATTAGCAAGCAGCCAATAGTATGTATGGATGACTTCTTCGGAGTTAGCTGACCAGGGGAAATAGACGTGGGCGTCATCTACTTATCGGCAGCCTCTCATTCCAAAACTCTTGAGCTCGCCTTGTTAGCTGGAAGGCTGGCAAGTCGGCAGTTCGAGATCCGGGTACTGCATGACGGACTGAGCGCCTGTCTGTCCCAGCTCTGGGGACATGAAAGGAGCCTTATTTGGGCGTTCCCTGAGCAGTTTCTCCTGCAAAAATCCTTTCAACCCAGAGTAATTTCTGACACAAAATTATTATTATTATTAGCCAATATACTAACTTAAGCTTCTGGGAATTGAAGTCCCAAAGCTCAAAGGTTGGGGGACCCTGCCCTAAACAACCAGGCGTCCTCCTCCTGTCAGACTTCCGCAGGGTTGATGCTCCCCTAAGTCCGCCCCACATTCCTCGTAGCGGCACTTTTTCTCTTCCTTGTGGGTGAGTTGATGGTAGGCCAGGCCGCTGCTCTGCCTGAAGCTCTTCCCACACTCGGCACACTGGTAGGGTTTTTCGCCCGTGTGGGTCCGGTGGTGGAAAGTCAAACTCTGGCTGGAGCAGAGGATCTTCCCACAGACCGAGCAGACGTAGAGCTTCTCCCCTGTGTGGGTCCGCTCGTGGGCTGCCAGCTCGCTGCTCAGCCCGAAGCTCCGGCCACACTGCAGGCACTTGTGGGACTTCTCCCCCGTGTGGGTGATCTCGTGGTAGGCTAGGCCGCTGCTGTGCTTGAAGCTCTTCCCGCACTCGGTGCACTGAAACGGCTTCTCTCCTGTGTGGGTCCGGTAGTGGACTGTCAAACTTTGGCTGGAACAGAAGCTCTTCCCGCACTCCAGGCATTTGTAGGGTTTCTGCCCCGTGTGGGTGCGTTGGTGGTAGGCGAGGGCCCCACCCTGGACAAAGCTTTTCCCGCACTCGGGGCACTGGTAGGGTTTCTCTCCCGTGTGGGTCCTCTGGTGGGAGGCCAGGTTCCCCTTCTGCCGGAAGCCCTTCCCGCACTCCGGGCATGGATAGGGCTTCTCCCGGGTATGGATCCGCCGGTGGACGGCCAGGGTGGCGCTCTGGCCAAAGCCCTTCCCACAATCCCTGCACTGGAAGGGCTTCTCTCCCATGTGGCAGATCTGGTGGCAAGCGAAGCTGCTGCTGTGGCGGAAGGCCTTCCCGCACTTGAAGCACAGATAGGGCTTCTCGCCCGTGTGGATGCGGCGGTGGAAGCCGAGGCTTTGGCTGGTGCTGAAGTACTTCCCACACTCGGCGCATGGGTAGGGTTTCTCACCCGCGTGGGCTCGGAGGTGGTAGGTCAGGCCGTGGCTTTGCTTGAAGGTCTTCCCGCACTCAGTGCATTTGTAAGGTTTCTCTTCCGTGTAGGTCCTGGGGGGAAATCAAGGCAAAGGATGGGTTAGACAGGAAGCCTTTTTTTACACACTGAACAGCTCCGATTCCAAGAGCTTTCTGGCAAGAAAAAACATTCTTGAGGGTACGCATGAGGAAACCCAAGAGAACTAAGCAAGAGAAGGACCCTCAACATCCTCTGAACGGATATGAGCCTCAAATCTGCTGGCTCAGATCCAGGAAGAGCTTTGTGGCAGGAACAATAACTATTGAGGGTAAAGATAAAGGTCGCCCTTGTTTGAAAGCCAGTCGTATCCGACTCTAGGGTTTAGTGCTCTAGGGTTCAGTGATCATCTATTTATAGCCAAATAGCCAGCGCTATCTGTGTCTGCAGATGTTTCCATGGACATGTAGCAGGCATGACTAGACACCAGAGTACACAGAGCATTGTTTACCTTCCCATCGCAGTGATCCCTATTTATCTACTTGCAATTTCTTGCTTTTGAACTGCTCGGTTGGCAGGAGCTGGGACAGAAACCAGAGCTCACTCTGTTGTGCTGCACTCAGCGCTTGAACTGCTGACCTGCCGACCTTCCAGTCGTCAAGCTCAGCATCTTAACCACCAAGCCACCAAAGCTCCTTTAAATATCTTACATTATCTGAAAAAGGCTAGTAGGGTCACCAGAAAGCCGAACTGACTCAGTGGCACAGTACAACATCATACTTTTTTTCACACTCTGAACATTTCTTCAAATGACGATTAGATTGGCATCAATACTGCCCTGACTAAACCTCCCTCCCTCTGCTAAAGGTATTTTTAATATACAGCAACACTCCACTTGAAGAAGAAGAAGAAGGAGAAGTTGTTCTTCTTCATCTGTATACGAATCCAAATATTGGCTATTATCATGGCATTCAGCCATGGAGATTGTCCTGGGAACAATACAATGCGTTGGCCTTTTCTCTGCCTTCCGCATTGCAGCATGACCCCCGTACCACTGATCCAGCTCCATGAGTCACTTTCTGGTCCTGAGCCCTTTTGGCACATAAAGACCTCCTCAGCCCCAGGCCAGGATGGATGAATCTTGCTGCCCTCCATCAAGATGGCGTCTAGTGGGATTTAATCCACTTGGGGACCATCACCCTTCCCTGTGGACTTCGACACTCAAGGCCGTTAGTCCTCAGTATGGTCAGGTTAGTTAACCGCCGCCTGGCACTTAGCATTGATTCCCAGGCTGTAGGGTTTACTCTATTACCATAGCAGAATAACCTGGCCAGGCAGTCACTTTCTAACGTCAAGCATTTCAAATCATTCCTTTTGTTTTGCACACACGAGTGAGATCGCTAAGGCTAGATATCCAATTTAGTTCTGATTTACCCTATGCAGGAATGTTCTTCTTTGCATTTCTGGAGGGTCTCTTTCCAGCAGTGGGATCTCATGGAAGCCAGCACTTTTGAGAAAGAAGAAAATAAATCAAATTAGAATGAAGACTAAGCCGGGGTGGTGGTGGATTGAATTGTTCTTCTTTTCCACCTGACCCTTTCTCTCACCTGAGCTGGGCCCTAATTCCCCTTTGACTAAATGTCCTACGAACAGGAATGGAGACGTGTGTGTGTGTGTGTGTGTGTGTGTGTGTGTGTGTGTGTGTGTGTGTGTGTGTGTGTGTGTGTGTGTGTGTTTTAGGAGGTATTTATTTGGTTGGCTTATTTTTAATTTGTTGCGTGTTTTATTATGTTATTTTGATGAACATACACCGGCCAGAGTGGGAACTTTCCCAAACGGGCAGTATAAAAATGTGATTAACAAACAAACAAACAAATCTTTGTCCTTTCCTTGCTGTCTGAAGAGTAAGAGGAAGATGCTTGAAATAAAAACCTGAACCATCACGGCTCACCATTGTACACATTATCATGTCCTTATCTGTCATGAGAGATAGGCGAAAATGAATCCCAGTGGAGATTCCGAAACAACAGGGAAAATGATGGTAGAGTTTTTATGGCCATAGCCATGACACTTCTAGACCACCCCCAAAGCACTTTAGTGCACTCTCTGGGAAATTTACAAGTTAATTCACATTTTGCTCCCAACCTGCTGGGTCCTCATTTTAGGGACCTCAGAAGGATGGAAGGCTGAGTCAACCTTGAGCCCCTGGTCAGGATCAACCTCATAACATTTTGGCTGCAATACAGCAGGTTAACCACTGCACCACCTTTTATATGATTAGAGGCAGAAGAGCTATCTGCATATATTAGTTAAGTGGAGTATATTTTGCAGAAGGAAGAAGTTGCTCCTGCCTGCTATTTTCATCATCATCATCAGATACTGTGATGACCATATGTTTGCCCAGATATCGGCTGAAAATCTTAAGCACTTAACCAAAATTCTCCAATCTGCCTTATCATGACCAGTCCCTCTACAAGCCTCACCTTTAAAATTAGGTAAAGGAAAAGGTCACCCTTGTTCAAAAGCCAGTCGTATCTGACTCTAGAGTTCAGTGCTCATCTCTGTTTACAGCCAAAGAGCTAGTGCTGTCTGCATCTGCAGACATTTCCATGGTCATGTGGCAGGCAAGACTAGACACCAGATTGCACAGAACGGTGTTTACCTTCCCACCGAAGTGTTCCCTATTTATCTATTTGCAATTTCTTGCTTTCGAACTGCTAGGTTGGCAGGAGCTGGGACAAAGATGGGAGCTCACTCTGTTGTGCAGCACTCAGGTCTCGAATTGCTGACCTGCCAATCTTCCGGTTGTCAAGTTCAGCGTCTTAACCACTAAGCCACCGCAATCCTTGGAAAATCATCTACCCCCCCCCCCATCTAAAAAGTTGCTCTTAAGTTTTCTACCTACAAAAGAGCCTCCAGCTGTTCTTGGACTTCAATTCCCAGAAGCCCAAGTCAGTACGCCAGCTGATCAGGGCTTCTGGGAATTGAAGTTCAAGGATACCTGGAGTGCCAAAGTTGGCCATCACTGGCCAATAAGCTTCGTTCCAAGCTTTGTTCCTTCTGAGTCTGCAGCTCGATTTGATGTTTTCAAAACTGAGCACCAAAGTTTTCTGCATCCCTCACTGCCAGCATACCTGGGGAACGCAGGTGGAACCAAACGCCACCAACTAAATGTCTGCTAACTTTCCTTCCTTGCTGTTACAACGTGAGACACAATGGGGAAAATCCGACGGCACTGTTTCATCAGTGGAAGCCAAACTTACTGCCTCCTCTTTCTACAACTATGCTTGATATAATATCTCACCAGACCAAAAAATGTGAAAACACCCAACTTTTTCTTACACCCTCCATAGCTACCTCTGCTTCATCTATACATTTTCTAGCATCCATTGGGGGAGTCCTTCACCTTTTAATGTCAGGGATCCACAGAAGCACAACCCTTAAGACAACAGAAGGCTTCTTACCCACAGAGGTCACGTTCCGCCAGTTTTCACCCATGACTTCCCTGTGCAGAGCCCTCTGGCCTGGATTTAGCTGAGACCACTCTTCCTCTGTGAACTTCACTGTCACCTCTTCGAAAGTCACCAGACCCTGAAATGAAAAGGGTTCTGTTTCTCCTTGTAGGGAACCACAGGAACACAAAAGAGAGGGAAGATCAGGAAGTTCTCCTGGTTTTGATGGTTGCCAATGTTGGATGATCTTTGCAGCTAGTGTGGCCCTGAGGATTAAGGCTGAATACTTTGAAATGCTACCGTGTTTCCCCGAATATAAGACACTGTCTTACATTTTTAAAAACTCCAAAATTAGCACAAGGTCTTATTTTCAGGGGATGTCTTACTTTTCCATGAAGAAGAATACCAGTCTGGATCGCGCTTCCCCACTCACAACCAAGAGAAGCGTCCCTTGGTTGTGAGTGGGGAAGCGTGATCGAGACTGGACTCAGCTGTGAGGCGGCCGGCGTGGCCCATAAGAAGGCCTGCCGCGTCGGAGTCTCGATCCCGCTCTCACCAGGGGAAACTTCCCTTGGTTGTGAGCGGGGAGGCAATCGAGACTCCGATGTGTCAGGCTTTCTTATGGGCCATGCCGGCCGCCTTACAGCCAGGAGGTAAGGAGGTCTTATTTTTGGATGGGGCCTTGTATTTCAAAGGCAGGGGAAAAGGGGGGGTGTCCTATTATGGGAGGAGGTCCTATATTCGGGGAAACAGGGTAGTCCCACCTGAATTCCCCTTTTTCTTTTCCTCCCATTCCTATTGAACAAATGCTTGAGCACGGCTTTAGCAGAAGGAAAAAAAGAATGTTTACTTTGAAGGCAAATCAAGTTGTCAGGTAGATAGCAAAAATGTAATACAGCAGTTCACTTCATTGTAGAGGCAATGAATGGGGTGGTGGTGGTAGTAGAGACGGCTACGTCCTCTTGGCTACGTCAGCTTTCTTTTCTGGCACCGTACCAAGCTGCCAAGTTAAAATAAAAAAGCCCTTTATAGCCACAATGAGTAGCACCACACCCAGCCTTCCAGATGTGGTCAAACACCATGGATTTGTACACAACTCATAAAAGTGGCAGTTTTATATTCTACATCTTTTCCACTTATGCCCCAACATGGAACTAGCCTCAATTTATTTTTATTTTTTTACAGCAGGGACTGCGGTGGCTCAGGTGGTGAAGACGCTGAACTTGATGACCGGAAGGTCAGCAGTTAAAGACCCGAGTGCTGGCGCAACAGAGTCAGCTCCCATCGTCTGTCCCAGCTCCTGCCAACCTAGTAGTTCGAAAGCAAGAAGGCGGTGCTGCTGGGAGGTGAGCGGGGCGAGTTAGTGGGCTGGCGCTGGCTGGCTTCCTGCTCCCAGCACCACTGGAAACACCTCCCATTTGCCTCACTCAGGGCCGAAGGCGCAAGTGAAGTGTGGAGATGAAAGGGCGCCTTCAACCCTGGGCAAGGCAAATGGGACACGTTTCCGGCAGCGCTGGGAGGGGGTGGCCGAAAGGTGGGCGTGGCTGGCCAAGTGGCCGTGGCATGCAATTTCTACTACTGGGCGGTTCGCCAGAACCGGTGAGAACCAGCCACAGTACAACACTGGTTCTGGGCCACCTTCGCCCTCCCAGGCAAGCTGAAAAAATGTTGCAGGTGTGAAATTCTTTAAGGTGGATCCCAGCTTGCCAAGAAGTGACCGACACACTATGATCTCGGAGCCATCTCTGCGGCATGTACAAAATGCGGCATGCAGGGTTTAAAGGTTTATGTATATATGTAGTTAAAAGGGATTGCAATGGCTTAGTGGTTAAGACACCGAGCTTGAAGACTGGAAGGCCAGGGTTTGAGACCCGAGTGCTGCACGACGGAGTGAGCTCCCGTCGTCTGTCCCAGCTCCTGCCAACCTAGCCGTTCGAAAGCAAGAAATTGCAAGCAGATAAATAGGTGCTGCTTTGGCGGGAAATGTAACTGCGTTCTGTGCACTCCGCAATGGAGCGAGTTCCCATCTCTGCCCCAGCTCTGAGTGAACTTCTTTCTTACCTTTTCTGCTTGGATTTTGGCCATCTCCACGGCTCCGGGAAAAGGCCCTGACCAAGGCCACAGGCTTATTTCATTACCTGCAAAGGAGACAGGCGGAGGAAAGTTGACACTTGAGGCTTAAGAAGGCTTAAGAAAAGCACACAGATACTTTTTAAAATGTTTAGCCAAACAGAGGAGACCAATTTACACCGTATTCCCACAAAGTATATAAGAGGCCATTCAACAATTATGTGATCCTCGGGGGGGGGGGGTGTCTGCCATCTAAATTATGGAAAATTACGTGGAGGTGGGGCAGGGGGATCAAGTCAAAGATTTATGTAATCCATTTGGAGCTGTTGTGGTTTCGAAACATGGTGCTTTGTTAGGTTTAAAAATGATCTCTGAGAATTTTGATCCAATTTGAGATTATTGAATTGCTTGTGCCGTCTATTTCTATTTCACCAAAAGCTATTTCGATACAAAAGCCCTGGATTTCGTAATTTTAAAGGGAGGTGGGTCTGAAGCAAAAATTACGGTTGGATTACAGGGGTGGGGGTCAATTTTCCCCAAGAAATGGATCATGTAATTGTTGAATGGCCCCTAATCGATGCCTGTAAATAGAGGAGGTACAGAATCGAGGCACTGGGTGGGATTGCCAGATTATTTATACAGTACTCCAATCTTCTGATGGTGAAAAATATCCACATCTAAAGCAACCCTGGCAGATGGCAAAGCAATTATACTTCTATACCACCCCATGGCATTTAGTTCACTTTGTGGGCAGTTCCCAAGTTAATTAGCATTTTGCCCCCAACATGCTGGGTAGTCATTTTACCAACCTTGGATGGAAGGCTGAGTCAACCCAGAGCCCTGGTCAGGATCGAATTCAACCCTGCAGGGCAGCATTTTAACCACTGCACCACCATGACTCCTGGATGTCCTGGCCGCCTATCCTTCCCAGTTTGTAGAAGCAGCCTTCTTTCTTATACAGTAAAACCTCGAGATATGAATGCCTCTACTCAGAAAAAATTGCTTCGAGATACGATTTTTTTGATATGAAAACCTTTTTGAGGTCTTATGAAGCTTTCCACAGTGGCAGGAGGGTGTTGGGAGCATTTCCGCTCCATTTTTGGAATTTTTCGTTGTGTTCTGGCACCACCAGCAGCTCTCCCTGCCACCAGGAAGTGCAAAAAATTCCCCCTTCCCCTCAACAGCTGATCGTCGGGGACTAGTCCTACAATTACCAGAGCTGACCACTAGAGAGCAGTGTCAGAAATGTGCCGAATCTGCATTGAAAATCTACTGTACAGTAGCTCAGAAAAAAATGAAAAAAATCTTTTATCTATTCAAAACTCTTTCTAAAGTGCACTTTGGAATTTTTCACCATGTTTTCGCCACATTAGAAAGAGGTTGTGAAAATTAGTTTGTTTTTTCTTTCTTTTTAATGTATGTACTATTGTTGTATTACTGTCTATTTTGTGTTAAAAATTCTAATAAAAATTTATTATAAAAAAAGAAAGAAAGAGTTTGGAACAGAAAAAATACATGGGGGTTGGGTTGAGCTCCAGAATGCATTATTTGATTTTCAATGCATTCCTATGGGAAATTGTGTTTCAAGATACAAATTCTTCAAGATACGAAAACCTTTAGGGAACAAATTAATTTCTTATCTTGAGGTATCACTGTAATTAAAACCCAAAGGTTTCGGGTCCTAATCAGCTCCACCTTTTAATTTCACATGCTGGAAAAGCCAAGGCAGAAGTCTCCCCCCACCAATTCAAAACGGGCCCAATAGAATAGAGGCCCAGGTTTTGGGGCAGACTCTCAGGCAGAGAGGTCAAAGCCGAAGGGCGACCCTGCCAACCCTTACCCAGGGAAAGGGCATCTCCATTGTGCTCCTGCTTGATCCAAAGCACCTCCGTTTGCTGGGCAGGATCCAGGGGAGCCTCCTTTGCCTGAGAGAACTCGGCAGCCGCTTTGCCCAAGAGCAATTTAAGCTGGAAGAGAATTGGAGTCAAAGAAAAAGGAGGGGTCCTCCGTATTATTCCTACTTGGGATCATGAAACAAAGCTACAGTACATGGCATTAAAGAAGAAGGCAGAAACAACTGGGTTGTTACAAAACAGTATAATATCAGATCCCAGGGTAAATCACGGTCTATCCAGCCCTAGGTAAAGGTAAAGGCCTCCCTTGCTTGAAAGCCAGTCATGTCTGACTCTACGGTTTGGTGCTCATCTGTTTTTATAGCCAAAGAGCCAGTGCTGCCTGCGTCTCTATATGTTTACCTTCTCACCAAAGTGGTCCGTATTTTTCTACCTAATATACTCAAGTATAAGCCAACACGAATATAAGCTGAGGCACCTAATTTTTGGCCTGAAAATCCAAGAAAATAGATTGGCCTGAGTATAAGCCTAGGGTGAGAAATGCAGCAGCTGCTAGTGAGTTTCAATAATCAAAATAATTGAAAATATGGTAAAATTAATTAAATTGTTGGCACATCTCAATCTGGTGCAGTCTAGGGACCCTCGTGATTGTTGACCCAAGCATAAGATGTGTCCCCTCTATGGGGCTCATTTTTGGGGCTAAAAAACTCGGCTTATACTCGAGTATATATGGTGCTTGTAATTTCTTGCTTTCGAACTGCTAGGTTGGCAGGACCTGGGACAGAGACGGGAGCTCACTCCATCGTGCAGCACTCGGGTCACAAACTGCTGACTTGCTGACCCTCCAGTTGTCAAGTTCAGCATCTTAACCACTAAACCAACGGAGTCCCCTATCCAGCCCTAGAAAAACACAAAGCGTAGGGTTGATTTGTTTTTCTATAAGTGAAAGCTAGTGACGTGACAAGATAAGTTTAATTATTTGCTTTATTTTACCAACATCTGAATTGACCAGAAGTGTTTGTATGGCATTCCAAATTACCTTTTGTCCAGGTTAAAATGGGATAAAGGCTGGCCTTTGCCATAACCATGTTAAGACACGTGTCCATTTTACCAATTCTAGACCTTGAACAGAAGACTCTGAGGGCTACTGCACTTTCTTTCTTTAGGTCAGAGCTTTGTAAAATTTTAAATTATGGATGTATATGATGCCATCTGGCTAGGTTATATTGCTATGGTAATAGAGTAAACCCTACTACCTGTGACTCAACACTGAGTGTCAGGCGGCGGTTAACTACCCTGACCACCCTGAGCACTAACAGCCTTAGGTGCCGAAGTCCACGGGGAAGGGTGATGGTCCTCAAGTGGATTAAATCCCACTTGAATCCATCTTGATGGAGGGCAGCAGCTTCATCCGTCCTGGCCTGGGGCTGTTGAGGACTTTGCATGCCGAAAGGGCTCATGACCAGAAAGTGACTTGTGGATTTGGATCAGTAGTACGAGTGTCATGTTGCGATGTGGAAAGCAGGTGAAAGCAGCTGCTGCATATATATTTCAAAAAGCTCGACACAAGGCTAAACGTGCCCAGTTCCTTTAGTCTTTCCTCATATGGCATTGCCGCCAGTTTAGTCCTCTAATTCAGGTATTCTCAACCTTTTAAAGCCGTGGGCCAGGTCACGCTCCCTCAGACAGTTGAGCGTGCTGGACTGGTGGTTCTTCCCGCCGTAAATGCTGCCGTAAAAAGTGTCTGCAGCTGTCATAAATGCTATTACGACAGTGCTGCTGACACATTTACAGCTGTTATAAACGCTCCCTCAGAGAGTTGAGCGTGCTGGACTGGTGGTTCCCCCTGTCCTAAAACTCATCCAGGGCTGTCGTAAATGCATTTACGACAGCTGTAAATGCATAAACACGCATTTACGACAGCCATGGACTCATTTACAGTTGTTTCTGCTGCTTCTGGTGGTGGCGACGGGTGTGAGGGCAGCAGGCTACATGAAATGGTGCCACGGGCTGGATCCGGCCCACTGGCCATAGGTTGAGAACCCCTGCTCTAACTTCTTCTTCCATGTCAAGGCTAGACGTGGAACTGCCAAAACGAAGGTCCCCTTTTCGGTGAGTTCATTCTGCAGTTCCTTTCGCCTGACCTAGTGTGAGAAAGATTAGCAGGTAACAAAAAGGTTGCCGTTACCAGGTTACACCTGGTTGTGGTTCAAAAGCACCACAATCTTCAAGGAGGCTCGTTCTGTGTACCCCACTCCTCTAACTGGGAAAGGCCCAATATAGAGAGATCCTTCTGCCGCCCTCTCCAACGGATGCCTGGGGGTCATCTCTGATTAGGGCCTTCTCGGTCGTAGCCCCCACACTATGGAACCTCCTCCCAGTAGAACTACGCCTCCAGACCCAGTTGCTACCATTTAGGAAAGAATTGAAGACGTGGTTGGCAAAACGCGTCTGGGGGCTGGGATTGTCAACAAGCTCCCCTTTTTGGCTCGTCTGAGGTTTTCCCCCTCCTGTAATTAATTTTTAAAAAGGTTTTTAAGATTTTATATTTGTTTTTAGATAATAGATGTCATGGCGGGGGTGGGTGGGTAATATTGTTATGTTTTTAAATTGTTTTACATATATATTGGTCTTAGTGTAGTCGCTAAGACGCTGACTGGGAAGCAGAAGGTCAGCAGTTCGATTCCCGAGTACTGCAGGACGGAAATGAGCTCCCATCTTTGTCCCAGCTCCTGCCAACCTAGCAGTTCGAAAGCAAGAAATTGCAAGTAGATAAATAGGGACCACTTCGGTGGGAAGGTAACAGCGTTCCGTGCGCTCCGGTGTCTATAGTCATGCCTGCCACATGACCACGGAAACGTCTGCAGAAGCAGACAGCGCTGGCTCTTCGGCTTAGAAACAGAGATGAGCACTGCACCCTAGAGTCGGATACGACTGGCTTTCGAGCAAGGGAAACCTTTACCTTTACCTTTACTAGTGTACACCACCCAGAGTCCTTTGGATAGGGCGGTATATAAATCTATTAAATTAAATTAACTTAAATTAAATTAAGTTAGTTTCCTACCTCAGCATCCTGGACTTCATCCATCTCCACAGCACCAGGAAAAACCTCTGTCCACGGCCAGAGATTCTTTCCACCACCTACGGGGGACACAGGGAGAAAAGACAGATTAACCTTATTCTTCCAAAGATTTAGCAGATCTTATTTATTTACTTTCTTACCTCATTTAGGTAAAGGTTGCCTTTGCTCAAAAGCCAGTCGTATCTGATTCTAGGGTTCAATGCTCGTCTCAGTTTATAGCCAAAGACCCAGCGCTGTCTGCATCCACAGACGTTTCCATGGACATGTGGCAGGCATGACTAAACACCGGAGTGCACGGAATGCTGTTTACCTTCCCACCAAAATGGTCCCTATTTGTCTACTTGCAATTTCTTGCTTTTGAACTGCTAGGTTGGCAGGAGGTGGGAGAGACAACTGGCGCTCAAACCGTCATTAACTGCTGGAACTGCTGACTTGCCGGCTTTCCAGCTAACAAGGTGAGCTTCTTAACCATTGAGCCGCCCGCAGCATAACAGATAAGTAGACAAATCAATATGGCTTTATGGACACATGTGGTGGAGTTGTAAAGTGGTCACAGCTTTTTGGGTAAGAGTAGAGAAAGAGATTTGTGAAATTTTGGACTTTGACTTGAAGCTGGAGTCGGGTATCGCCATATTGACAGAAATAGATAATATGAACATGGAGGTAAATAAAAAAAGATTTGTTGTCTATAATGTTAACCGTGGCAAGACAATGTATTGCAAGAAATTGGAAAAATGATTCTGTGGGTAAAATTGGAGAAATGGTATAGAGAAACATGGGAAATTGCATTGAATGATAAATTAACATGGGAGTTGAATAAAAAGAAAGTTACAGTATAATTAAGGAAATTAAGTTTTGGGAAATATAGAAATTGTTTGTGGAACATACTTTGGTGAAATCTAAAGGTGACAAACCAGTACAGGATCAAATGAGTTTTTGGAAATGATAATATAGTGTTGAGACAAACTGTGGTCTCCAGAGTTTTGTATATATCACCGGGTGATAATAATTTAGTTTTTGTTATATGGGTAATGAGAAAATTAAAGCAGATAAAGTAGAAATGTATTAAGTAGATTTAAATAAGCGTTAGAATGAGAGAAATATGATAATATGATAAAGTAATACCCATTTTCCTGTCTTTTTTGTGCTTTTTTATTGTTTTTATGTAAAAAATTGTTTGTTTTGTTCATATTGTATTGTAATGTAATGATATATGTTTATTTGTTTTTGTGTTGTCAGTAAAATTTAATAAAAAATATTTAAAAAAACAAATCAATAACAGTAGTTGTAAATTTCCCCCTTTTTCCAACTGCAAGTAAGAAGAGGATACAAAACAAACACCTGGCATCGAATATTTACTAATGAGTTTAACCTTCAGTATCTATTGACAATTGTGTGAGTTATCCAAAAAACTCAGATAGACACGGCAAGAGAAGGCAGCAGATAAGGTGTTCCTGGTCAAATACAAACTCAAGGTGCAATAAGCAGTCCCACTTATTTAATTTAGTTAGTATCATTAATATACCACTTTTACAAACAGGATCCTTCTTTCGTGGAAGGCAGGCAGCCTTTGGCTTTTGTGCATTTGGAAAAGGTAACCCCAAGGTGACTTGGAGTGTTAAAATAAATAATGCTTAAAAACTAGTTTGCAAAAATAGTTAAATGCACAATAACAGTTTAAATAAGAACATAAGAACATATAAGACCAGCCTTGCTGGAACAGGCCACAGGAGCCCATCCAGTCCTGCATTCTGTCTCACACAGTGGCTCACCATTTGCTTCAGGGTATTCCCAAGCAGATGCCTTCACCTGCTTAGGATTCCCTGGAAATGGCATTGAGAGATATCCTGCCTATCTCTCCAACACAGAGGTTGTTCTTAGGTATCCATAATTATAGCCATTGATACCCTTGTCCACCATGAACTTGTCTAATCCTTTCTTAAAGCTGTCAAGACTGACAGCTGTCACCACTTCTTCTGGCAGGGAGTTCCATAGACCAGTAATCCTCTGGGTGAAAAATACTTTCTCTTATTTGTTTGAGAACTAGTACCCAAAAGTTTCATGGAGTGTCCCCTAGTTCTAGTGTTATGCGATAGGGAAAACAGTTTTTCCTTATCTACTTTGTCCACACCGTGCATGATTTTAGAAACTTCAATCAGGTCACCTCTTAGATGCCGTCGTTCAAGAGTGAAAAGGCCCAACCGTTGCAGCCTCAGATGGTAAGGAAGGTGTTCCAGTCCCATAATCATTCTGGTTGCCCTCCTCTGTACTTTCTCCAACTCCATAATATCCTTCTGGAGGTATGGTGACCAGAACTGTACACAGTATTCCAGATGGGGCCTCACCATAGATTTATAAAGAGGCAAAATGAGACTTGCTGAATTATTTTCTATACCCTTCCTAATGATCCCTAGCATTGAGTTTGCTTTTTTCACTGCTGAGGCACACTGGGTTGACACCTTCATTGAGCTGTCCATGTTTGAAGTGGTAGCCATGTTAGTCAATGCAAGCTTTTTTGTTGTTGTTCAGTTGCACAGTCGAGTCTGACTCTTTGCGACCCCATGGACCTCTGCACACCAGGCTCCTCTGTCATCTGCCATCCTCCGTAGCCTGCCCAGATCTACGTCCACTGCGTCAACGATGCCATCTTAGCCACCTCCTCCTCTGCCGCCCCTTCTCCTTTTGCCTTTGATCTTTCCCAGCATCAGGGCCTTCTCAAGTGAGTCTTCTCTTCTCATTTGGTGGCCAAAGTACTTGAGCTTCAACTTCAATATCTGTCCTTCCAAGGAGCAGTCAGGGTTGATTTCCTTCAGGATTGACTGATTTGATCATATCTGAGAGTAAACAAAACAGCAAAAAAAAGAGGGGGAAAAGACAAAAAAAGGTTGTGGCACCTTAAAGGCTAACTCCTGTACTGTATTTTAAATGTGAGCTTGATGAAGTGTACTTGGTCCACGAAAGATCACATTTAAATAGAGGAGCTAGTCTTTAAGGTGCCACAACCTTTTTTGAGGTATTTTTTGATGTTCTGTTTTGTTTACTCTCAAATAACAGTTTAATGTCTCTTCACAGTGTAATATTCATTCTTTCATTCATTCACTTACTCATTCTCATTAATGTTTGACCTTGTATTGTATGGGGACTTTATATTTGTTGAATGGCGTCCAGAGTGGGAGAACATCCCAGATGGGTGGGCAAATAGATGGACAGACAGACAGACAGGCTCTCCTTCCCCCAATAGAATAGATAGATTAGATTAAGGGTTCTCAACCTACAGCGTGGGCCAGACCTGGCCTGTGGCAGCAAATAATCCAGTCCGTGCCGCTGGAAGCAGATGTGTTTACTACAGCTGTGGACGCATTTTACAGCAGTCTTTGGGGGGGGAGGACCACCAGTCCTGCCCACTCAACTGTCTGAGGGAGCGTCACCTGCCCCCTGACTCAAAAAGGTTGTGAACCCCTGGATTACATAGACTAGACATAGATAGATTTGTGCATCGATAGAGACTAGATTCTGTCTCTCTGGTCACTCTTTTCTTCCCTGAAAAGAAACTGAAAGAGGAGAGAAGCAAGAGGAGCAGAAATCAATTCTTATCCTTTACAACAGGGTCCCCCAACCTTTGGGTTTTGGACTTCAATTCCCAGAAACCTAAGTCAGTACATTGGCTAATCTGTGCTTTGGAGAATTGATTTAGGATTCTGGGAAGGGAAGTCCCAAACCCCAAGGTTGGGGGACCCTGCCTTACAATACATATCACCCATTCAACAATCCAAAGGGATTGCCTGGATCCCTAAAGTCTTTAGCGGCAGAGACTCAAGTCAGGCTAACGAGAAGCCTCTCCCTTGCAATGAGGCTCAAGAGCAGGGGTTCAAAACCTTTTCGTGCCACGGGCCAGGTCATGCTCCCTCAGACAGCTGAGCGGGCCGGACACATGGGTTCCCCCTGCCGTAAATGCTGCCATAAACCTCGGGGTGGGCGTGTTTGACAGGTGCATTTACGGCTGTTGTAAACAAGTCTGCTTCCGGGGTCATCGCTGTAGGCTGGAAGATTTGCCGCTGTGGGCCAGGTCCAGTCTGCAGGCCGTAGGTTGCAAACCCCTGCTCAAGAGACTTCCTAAAAGGGACCAGAAATTACAAGCAAATTATAGGGAGAGAGTTCACCAGGCTGAATGTAGATCCCGCTACTGCTTACCCAGTGAGGTGCCCTCTCCTCCACCACTCTCCCGCTTGAACCAAGGGTCTCTGGTCTTCTGTCGAGTCTCCAGTGGAGTCTCCTTTGCCTCTGGGATCTCAGACGTTGCACCGTCCAATAGCAGTTTCAACTGGAAGGAGAATGAAAATGAAGGCAAAGCAAAGGCAAACGAAAAGGGAGTGTTCATTCTTTCAGCCAGGGGTACCCAAGCTAAGGCCCATGGGCCGGATCTGGCCCCTGGCATCATTTCATGTGCCCCCCACCCCACCAAGGGCATTCGAGAAACAAAATGGCCATCTGCCACGCCTCTCCCGGGGCTCCTGTCATCAGCCCCGGGATGGGAGGCAGCTGAGCGTCTCTTCGCCCCGTCCAGGCAGGGGGTAGAAGAGACGCCGAGCTGCCGGACCCGCCGCCCCTCTCCGAGGGCTCCTGTCATCAGCCCCGTGATGGGAGGCAGCTTGCCCTCAGTCCGGGACTGATAGTCTGGTGCGTCGCCTCTCTTGCCTCCGAGCCTCACCCACTCGGAGGGTTCAAGAGAGACGTTGGTGGGGAGGCCCGCAGCGAAGATGCTGACGCCAGACGACCAACGCTGCTGTGCCTCCGGCCCCACCTCCCACCTCTGGCCAGGACTGCGAAAGGCCGTTGAGGCAGTAGAACTTTTGTGGTCTGTATTTTCATCAGCTGGGGGTAGGAATTATTGTAGTTTTGCTTTATGTTGCCTATATTGTGTTTTGTATTTATTGTACACTGTAATAAAGAATATGCCATATTGTGGAGATTTCTATTGTAATTGTAATTTATTTGTATTTACATTGTACCTTTGCCTTTTGTTACTTTAAATGCTGTAAACAGCTCTGAGACTCCCATTGGGACGAGAAAAGCGGTATAGAAATAAAACTCTATCTATCTATCCTTTTGAAGCTGTTGGGACAAAATGGCCACCACCTCTGTTGTGCATGCAGGGCAAAAATGGCCCTCGAAGCTGACTGAGAGAGTGTGACCCGGGCTCCTGCTTGAAAAGGTTGGGAACCCCTGCTTTAAGCCTTCAGTGGGGCTGAGAACTGACAAAGCGATGGCGACAATTCTTCCTACAGTACCCTGCCATGACATTAAGATCGTCAGCCAAATCTCTAGCTTATAATGAATCTTGGGTGTTTTAATGGCCATACCCCACATGGGAGAGGTGAATTATTGTAATGACATACGTAGGTAAAGAAAGGTAAAGGTTGCCTTTGCTTGAGAGCCAGTCACATCTGACTCTAGGGTTCAGTGCTCATCTCTGTTTATAGCCAAAGACCCAGCGTTGTCTGTGTTTTACAGACGTTTCCATGGACATGTGACAGGCATGACTCGACAACAGAGTCTATGGAAATGCTGTTTATCTTCTCACCGAAGTGGGACCTCTTTATCTACTTGCAATTTCTTGCTTTCGAACAGCTAGGTTGGCAGGAACTGGGACAGACGACGGGAGCTCACTCCGTCGTGTAGCACTCGGGTCTCAATAATAATAATAATAATAATAATAATAATAATAATAATAATAATAATAATAATAATAATAATAATAATAATAATAATAATAATAATAATAATAATAATAATAATAATAATAATAAAGTTTAATTTCTATCCCGCTTTCCTGACACAAGTGCCACTCAAAGCGGCTTACAACATATACAAATACAATAAACAGAGCAAAATATACAATAAGCTACAAAAGGCAATACACAATTAATACAATCAAAACATCAGAATATGCAAAAATACAATACAAAATATAAATAATTAAGCAATATCACAATGAGAAATTACACAGAAAATCAACCTCAACCACGCAGCAGCCACAAAGGCACCCTATAGTTCAACGTCTGTGAGGCAGCTGCGTCGGCGCGGCAATGGCTGCCACCTGTCTCTCCCCAACGGGGCTGGTGGCGTGGGCTTCTGGGGCGAGACAGGGAGCTGCTCGAGGCGGCGGGCGTCATCATCCCTTTTCTGCCTCCCATTCCCGGGCCGAGTAGCGAGGGCCCCGGGAAGAGGCAATGCGGCGGCTCCGGCGGCGGCTCCTTTTGAGCCCTCTCGTCAGGCAGGGCTCGGAGGACGGGGAGACACACCTGCCTCCCATTCCCGGGCCGAGTAGCGAGGGCCCCGGGAAGAGGCAACGCGGCGGCGATGGCGGGGCTCCGGCGGCGTCTCCTTTTGAGCCCTTTCAAATCCTGGTCTTCCAGTCTTCAAGCTCGGTGTCTTAACCACTATGCCACTGCAATCTCTTTTAACTACATACATACATAAACTTTGAAATCCTGCATGTCGTGCTTTGTACGTGCTGCAGAGATGGCTCCGAGATCATAGTGTGTCGGTCACTTCTTGGCAAGCTGGGATCCACCTTAAAGAATTTCACACCTTCAACATTTTTTCAGCTTGCCTCGGAGGGTGAAGGTGGCCCAGAACCAGTGTTGTACTGTGGCCGGTTCTCACCAGTTCTGGCGAACCAGTAGTGGAAATTCCAGGCCACGTCCACCTGGCCGGCCATGCCCACCACTTGGACTCCCCCTCCCAGCACCGTCGGAAACGCGTCCCATTTGTTTTGCCCAGGGCCAAAGGCGCACTTTCATCTCCGCACTTCACTTGCGCCTTTGACCCTGGGCGAGGCAAATGGGAGGCGTTTCCGGTGGCGCTGGGAAGGGGACGCCAGCCAGCGCCAGCAGCCCACTAACTCGCCCTGCTCACATCCCAGCAGCGCTGCCGGCAGGGACGTGTTTCTGGCGGCGCTGGGAGGGGGAGACCATGCCAACCCACAAATTCGCCCTGCTCACCTCCCAGCAGCGCCGATGCTCTGTGACTCCTCCTCATCTCCAAGAAGCAAGAGAGCAAGATAGGTTTCTTTTCTTTCCCTTTTTTTTTTTGGGGGGGGGGGTTGAGGCCACGGCTACAGATAGCCACACCCACAGATAGCCACGCCCACCAAGTGAGTAGTAAATTTTTTTACAATGCATCACTGCCCAAAACCAGCTGGCCTCCAAGACTAGGCCTCCCAGTGCCCTGGGGCAGAAGAAAAACGTATGCTTTGATCGAGATGTGGCTGCCGCCATCGATACATAAACCTTTATTGGCATTGCAACAGCACTACCAGTGCAAGTGGTATAAAAATGGTTTTAAAAAGAGGTGTGGTGCAATTTAAACAAGGATGATCAACTCCCGACAAATGGTCAAAGCCGGATGGCGCATGTCAGGAAGGCAGCCACTCGGTCCATGTAATCGGTGGAGCCATTGTTCAAGAGAAATAGCAATCTAGAGGAGTCTGAGCATCCACTAAATTTGGTTAAGATGGGATCTAGGTAATTGAGGTGGATTTCCTTGTAAAGGGGGCTGTAGAAGAGAACATGCATAACTGTTTAATGCAATTAAACAAAGGGTATAATGACAGGATGCCTCAAACCTACACCAGCTGAGAAAATATACGCTCCTGTTAGTCTTGCTCTCCCGAAGAGCAGGAGAGAAGTAGCAGTGGACGCCGAGAGAACTAAACAATAGAAGGACCCTCGACATCCTCTGGATAGAAATGAGCATCAAGTCCACTGACTCAGACCCAGGAAGAGCTTTATGGCAAGAACAAACATTCTTGAGGGTACGCAAGAGCAAAACCAAGTTAGAAGATGGAGAAAGGGGCTCAATGGACAGGGAACAACATTAGAGGATACTGTATAGCTAAGGAACTCAACCTCCCCTATGTCACTTGGAGGGCCCTGAGTAGGCCTAGGGTCGGTATCCATAAATGTAAGTCCAACATGCTCAAGTGGGGGCTGCTGACAGACAACACACAGTGTGAATGCGGAGAAATACAAAAACCGGCTCATTTACTGGTCTGCCGATTATTACCAGAAACATGCACCGATGAGGGTATTAAGTTTGGCCAATGACAAAGCCAAGAAGGTGGCTTCATTTGGGCAGTTTAAACTCTAACCTGGACACAAAAGAGGAAGCTGGGAAAACACCACAAACCCAAAACACAAATGTCTCCCACTTGTGTCTCACCTCATCAGCTTGGACTTCTTCCATTTCCAAGGCACCAGCAAAAGCCCCGGACCACGGCCAGAAGTTCTTTTCACCTCCTGCAAGGGAGTCAGAGAGAAAAACATAGATACATCATACTCGAAGAAGAGTTGGCAGACCACATACCTAAATTTAAATGAATCTGGTTGCCAAAAATGCTTCTAATCTTTGACACAAAATTATTATTATCCTCTGCCTCTGATCTTTCCCAGCATCAATGCTTTCTCCAGTGAGTCCTCTCTTCTTATTTGGTGGCTAAAGGACTTGAGCTTCATCTTCAATATCTGTCCTTCCAAGGAGCAGTCAGGGTTGATTTCCTTTAGGATTTGACTGATTTGATCTCCTTGCAGTCCAGGGGACTCTCAAGAGCAGGGGTTCCCAACCTAAGCCCCATGGGCCGGATCTGGCCCCCAGTGCCATTTCATGCAGTCCCCCCACCTCCAAGGACATTCGAGAAACAAAATGGCCATGGCTTTGAAGCTTTTGGGACAAAATGGCTGCCCCCATTGTGCTGGCAGGGCAAAATGGCCCTCCAGCCCTTGAAGCTGGCTGAGAGAGTGTGACCCGGCCCCTGGCTTGAAAAGGTTAGGAACCCCTGGTCTATATTCTTCTGTGCTCAGCCTTCCTTAGGGTCCAGCTCTCACAACCATACATTATGCTACTTATAAGCATGGCACATGTTGCATTTTAAGAGGTCTCCCAGAGGTATCTAGTCCAACGTTCTCCAGATGAGGAAATCCACAGCTAAAGGATCCTTCACAGGTGGACTTTGCTTACAAGCATGTGCAACAAAAGAGTCCATCTTCTTTAAAGGCAGCCTTCTCCTGGGTCAAAAGCTGGGTCAAGGCGCTCCCCACAAATTAAATCGGACCCTCTTTTTTACACTTTAATCCAATGGTACCCAATGTGGGCCCCACACCCCCAGGGGGGGCTTCAATTCCCCAAAAGCCTAAGTCAGTACATTGGTTAATCAGTGCTTTGGGGAATTGACTTTGGTTGCCCTTGCTCGAAAGACAATCATACCCGACTCTAGGGTTCAGTGCTTGTTTCTGCTTACAGCCAATGAGCCAGCACTATCTGCCTCTGCAGACATTTCCATGGACATTTGGTAGGCACGACTAGACACCGGAGCGCACAGAACGCTGTTTCACTTCCCACCGAAGTGGTACCTGTTTATCTACTTGCAATTTCTTGCTTTCGAAGTGCTAAGTTGGCAGGAGCTGGGACAGAGACGGGAGCTGACTCCGTCGTGCAGTACTCAGGTCTTGAACCTGCAGTACTCAGGTGCTGAAGCAGAAAAAAGGGGGCCAAACGATTATCAAAGTAATCCAAGGAAAAGCGTTCAAGGCAAGCAATAATGCAGTGAAAGAAGACGTTTATTCCAAAATCCAAACACGTAATCCAAACATCTCAGCCCCCCTAGTTAATCACTTCCTTGACAAACGACACAGCGACCATGACTTTAAATATGTAGTTTTAGAGTGTTATAAACCTGATCCCTACTCCCGCAGCAACATCGAGCAACAACTCATGCAAAGAGAATGTTTCTATATTTACCACTTTAACACGCTACACCCTCATGGTCTCAACATGGAGATGGATTACTTGTGTTTCCTGTAATTACCATTGATCACTTGCACAGCAGTTCCTTAGATTGGATACGGTTTTAAATTTTGTTCTACGCCACTCGTCATCTGTCGGCACTCAAAGAATGAACTTGTGAGACCAGGGACGCAATTGAAATTAAGAAAAAAGAGAAATATTATATTTAAAACCTGTTACTTTATACTTCAATGAATGTTTCAGGATAATACAGGTAATCTTCCTTTGTTTATTTTTGTGGTTGGACAATAATGAATCCGAGATTAATGTCTTCTTTCACTGCATTATTGCTTGCCTCGAACGGTATGCAGGTGCTGACCTGCCGGCCAAGTTCAGCGTCTTAACCACTCGAGCCACCACAGTCTCTGTTGGAATTGACTTAGGGTTCTGGGAACTGAAGTCCAAAAACCAAAGGTTGGGAAACACTGCTTTAAGCTCAGCCGTTTGGACCCTCCCTTCTGGAGCAGCAATTAACAATTCAAAGTGCTGCCCATAGCTGTCAAGCATCCCTTATTGGCGGGGAAAACCCCTTATTTTACCCTATTCCCCGCCGTCATCCCTTATTAATTAGATTGCAATGCCCTATTGCCGCCATTGGAGGGCAGCACAGGATAAGCATAGCTGTCAAGTATCCCTTATTTGCTGGGAAATTTCCCTTACAGTGATACCTCATACAACACCCAAACTTGGTTCCATAAGTTTGGACTTAATACGGATTTGGACTTTGTATGAGGCATGCAAAATCCTAGCCGCGATGCCTCATACAACATCCAAATCCTTGCCGCGATGCCTCATACAACATCATTTCCATAGAGATACATTGTACTGTAACAGCACAGACTTCGGGGCAAAGTCAAGGAAACAGTCAGGAAACTGACAGAACTACAAGAAATCATTGTCTAAAGGCTAAATACACTACAAAAACATGTCAAACAACCCTGATTTTAGGGGACAAACCATCCTGGGGAAAAACCCCAATGCCTCATACAAAGTTGCAGCGACTTTGTATGAGGCAACCTTTTTCAATGGTCCATGGGGTCGCAAAGGGTCGGAGTCGACTGTGCGACTGAACAACAACAACAACCTTTTTCAAGGAATTAGGCGATGTTGTATGAATTCGATGTTGTACGAAGCGGACTTTGTATGAGGTATTACTGTATTTCCAAATCCAAAACTTGACAGGTATGGTGCTGCCCCAGATTGCTCCAAAGGTTTTAGCAGTTGAAGCAATACTTTCATATGTCAAAAAGGTCATATGGAAACAGCTGCTCCCCCAAAACAAGGTTCAAGAAGGTTGGGAATTTCTGGCAGATTCAAAATCGAGAGGCATGGCCTGAATGGAGTCTCTAATATTTCTTTATTGCAATCCTGCCTTTCTCCCGACAATGGGACTCAAGGTGACTGTCATCAAGAGGCAGACAACAAGAACAGGCAAAAAAAAAATTTTAAAATATTAAAATCATCGGACAGATTGCTAACCTTACCCAGCGAGGCGGCGCTTCCATCCCTCTCCCGTTCGACACAGGGGGCCTCAGTCTTTTCTGGCGTGTCCAGCGGCGCCTCCTCCGCCGTAGGGAACTCAGCACCTCCAATACCTAACAGCAACTTCAACTGGAAAAAAGAGAAGTTAAAAGTGAAGTCATTGGAAGAGTTTGTTTTGCAAAGGATGAAAGGTTTACATCTCAATGGATTGGAGGTCAAGGCTTGAAGGAGTGTCTCCTCTCATACCAACTTACCCCTTTCTTAAGTATGCCAGCTTAGCCTCTCTCTTTTCTCCTTCCGTATCCAAACCCGAATATTGGCAATCCTCATGGCAATCAGCCACGAAGACTCTCCTGAGAATATAATGCAGTGGCTTTTCATCCGCCTTCCGCATCACAGCGTGACCTCCGTACCACTGATCCAGTTCTGAGAGTCACTTTCTGGTCCTGAGCCCTTTTGGCACACAAAGTCCTCCTCAGCCCCAGGCCAGGATTCATGAAGCTGCTGCCCTCCATCAAGATGGAGTCAAGTGGGATTTAATCCACTTGGGGATCATCACCCTTCCCTGTGGACTTCGGCACCCAAGGCTGCTAGTCCTTAGGGTGGTTAGGTTAGTTAACTGCCGCCTGACACTTAGTGCTGAGTTGCTGGCAGTATGGTCTACTCCATTACCACAGCAGGATGTCCGGCCAGATGGTCACACTCCCCATATTCAATCTGCGGCTGGCAGATGAGAGAGATTAAAAGCCACACCATCCCCGTTTACCAGTCTGTGGAGAAACTGTTTAGCATGAAACTGTGGTGCAAAAAAAGGTTGGGGACCCCTGCCTTAGCAGACCAGTTTGGGAGGCTGCACATATTAGTCCATTCTTGCTTACAAGTGACTGGGTTTCTGGATCTCTTACTAGAAGATCCAGAAAAATCCCCTAAATGAATGTCCCAAGCCACTGAAGCATCTAGAAAACAGACAGTGACAATGTTTAGGACGCTCCTCTACATATTTTTCTTCCCCTGGGAATGAGCAGGACAACATGCTCTTACCTGCTCCTTTTCCTCTCTCTGACTCAGGAGAAAGCCTTCAGCCAGGGCCACCGCCTGGGAACTGGTCTCCGGCCCACACTCTCTGACCCACGTCTTCATCTCTGGCGGAAGGATGACCAGAAACTGCTCTAGAATCACCAAGTCCAGGATCTGCGTCTTTGTGTACCTTTCCGGTTTCAGCCATCGGCGGCAAAGTTTGTTGAGCTGCGTACAAAGGTCCCGAGGCCCTTGGCCGTCCTGGTAGCAAAATCCTCTAAACCACTGGCGTTGCACCTCTGTGTTGTCAGGGTACGGGTCGCGCTTATTCTGCACCGTTACATCTCTGACCGTCTCACTGACTCCGGCCTCAGCGTCATGAGAATTGCCTCGTCCTGGTTTTGTAACAGACGATTTCCACTCTTCCATCTTCAACTTATCCTCCAGGTTGCCATCCAACAGGACTAAAAAAGATCTGTGCTGTGCTCCACTTTCTTTTTTTCCCAAGGCAAACGCAAAACCGGGGGTGATAACAAGGAGGAGCACTTCCAGCCACCAACCAGCCCTTCTACCTGGAAAACAACTTTCTTAGTTACAGGACTAAGATTCCCCCCTGTAAGATAAGTAGCCTCTGAATGACACAGAGAGCAAGTCCCTCTTCCTTTCAGCTGTGGTTTCTGTTGGTGAGGCACCACACCTAGCAAACGGTACGAGTCCTTCTGCCGATCTCGTGTTTACTCATAAAGGACCACGATGCTTTACAAGGCGCAGTGAATGATTCTCCCTTCTTCCTCCACCACAAAGCCGTTCACAAAAGCTATATATTATATATCATATCCCTCTATGGCATTCTCTCCCTCTCTTCCTGCGATCTCCAAGCAGTGCAGTGTTTAAGCAGTAGTCGTGCAGCCAAAACGTCATGAGTTTGATCCTGACGGGGACTCAAGGTTGACTCAGCCTTCCATCTTTCTGAGCACCCAAGATATTTGGGACCAAAAAATGCTAATGACCTTGTGAACCTCTCCCAGAGAGTGCACTGAGCACTTGGGGCTGGCATATACAGTACACGTAATTGCTATTGCTAATTGCTCCCTTTTTATTCCCCTTTCCTTCCTTTACTCTGCAAAAAGAATATGTTAGGGAAATGGCTGTAGTTTCATATCCTCAGATTTATTAAACATGTGATGCCACAGAGCAGGAAGTCCCAAAGGGACCCTTAAAGGAAGGGTCGTCTCGCCTCCCCGTGTCTTGAGGGCAGAAGGGATAACCTTTCTGGCACTCCCAGCTTCTCTGTTGCTCCTAGGTAAAGGTTTCCCTTGCTTGAAAGCCAGCCGTATCTGACTCTAGGGTTCAGTGCTCATCTGTTTCAAAGCCAAAGAGCCAGCGCTGTCTGCTTCTGCAGACGTTTCCGTGGTCGTGTGGCAGGCATGACTAGACACCGGAGTGCACGGAACGCTGTTTACCTTTCCCACCAAAGTGGTCCCTGTTTATCGGCTTGCAATTTCTTGCTAGGTTGGCAGGAGCTGGGTCAAAGACGGGAGCTCACTCCGTCCTGCAGTACTCGGGAATCGAACTGCTGACCTTCCGCCTCCCAGTCAGCGTCTTCTTAGCCACTTGAGCCACTGCAACGTTGCCCCTGGGAACCCATACATCGGTTTGACTCCGGTTCAGCAGATTCCCAGGGAATCCCTCCTCAAAAGTCTCCCTGCAATCTGTTTTAGGTCCAGCTCGGCTCAATTAAAGGGCGAGGCCTCCCATCGTCCGGGGGTCTTTTTTGGGGGGTGGGGGGGGGACTCCAAACCCCAAAGACACTCGGAAGATGTTGCAGAAGCGAAGTGAAGCGAAGTCTCTCCACCAGTTCGCTCCCGCTTCTTTTCCTGCTCCTCAATTCCCTCACTTCTCCCTCTGGACTCCCCAAGACCCACCGCCAAGACCCCCCCCTTCCCCCTCCCTCCTTCTCCTCTTTCGGGGTGATCAAGAACACCCCTCCCCCTCCAGTGACACCGGAAATGGAGGGGAAACGAAAGAGCGGTAGCACAACCGGAAACGGACGTCACCAAATCGGAAGCGTATATTGTCAAACCAGAAGCGTATATGGCGGTAGCATGGAGGTATATATAAAAAAGGAGATGACATGACGTCACAAACTTGAAGCCGACTAATCTGACAGTCGGCCATGTTAGTTGGCCCAAAACATTGCCTTATGGTGCTTTGTGTGGAGTCGTGAAAGTAGATGGGGTTTTCTCCTTTAATGTCAGTGGGTGGAGTGGGTGGGGGGTTGCGATCCCCCTCTCCGCTGACTCCCATGGGTCCAGAAGGGCTGGGGGGAGACACAGACCCCTTTTGTCCCCCCAACCCTCACGGACCCACGGGACCCGGGAGAGGGGATCGAATCCACCCACCCCCTGATATTAAAAGGGAAAACCCCATCGGAGTTTCCCCTTTAATATCAGTGGGTGGGTGTTGCGATCCCCCTCTCCGCTGGCTCCCATGGGGTTGGGAGGTTTGGGGGGACAAAAGGGGTCTGTCCCCCCAACCCTTCTGGACCCAGGGGAGCCAGCGGAGAGGGGATCGATTCTACTCCCCTCCCAAACACTCAGTTTGTAAAGAGAAGAAACTGTTTGGTTTCTTCTCTTTAATAACTGGTGTTCTGCGGGGGGATCCCCTCTCTGCCGGGTCCCCTGGCTCTGGAAGAGTTTGGGGGACAGACCCCTTTTTGTCCCCCCCCACCCCACCCAGGGGACCCAGGAGAGGGGATCAATCCACACACACCCCTCCAACACAAGAAGCAATCGTAAACGGTAGTCTGGAGGTAATGTTTTGGGGCATCTAATATGGCGGCAGGCCACGCCCACTGGCTTCAAAAAACTTACAGCATGAAGCCTGTAGCGCCATCTCCTGTTTTTTATACACTGTACCTCCATGGGCGGTAGCCATGGACGCTCTACTCTCTCTCTCTCTCTCTCTCTGCTCTAGGAAGCCAAGACTCTCTGGCTTTAACCCTGATGTGGCCTCTCGTCTAATCTCAGAGCTGGAGAAAGATAATTTAAAACGAACAAGTCGTTGTCCCTAGAGGGGCACCTATGGCCTGTGCAACCAACATCCCTTTCCTACTTCCCCCCACTCCCGGTGAAAAAAGGGTCCGGAAAGGAACTCTCTCCCTCCTAGTCTGGTGAGCGCCTGCCTGAAGGCTCTCCATACAGAGAAATTGGGTGGAGGGTGGAAAGCGCAGACGAGGCAATAATTAAATAAATGAGCAATCAAGCTGGAAGACGGGGAGGGATTGTGCCTTAAATGAAATACACACACACACTCACAAGCAAAACTGGGATTTCCCCACTGGTTTAGGGTCCATGATTTCCCCCTCAAAATTCTGCAATGTTTGTCTTTATTAGTTTTCTCCTCTTCTCTGATTGCTGAATTTGTGTTCTACGTAAAAGAAGAAAAAAGAAAATTATCGGAATAAGGTAAAGGAGGGTTGAAGAAAGAGAAAAATGAGATCTTGCACGTATAGATTGGCGTTATGGATGTTTGGTTGTAAGTATCTCCCACCTTTCATTGAGTGTGGGATATTATATTATATTATATTATATTATATTATATTATATTATATTATATTATATTATATTATATTATATTATATTATATTATATTATATTATATTATATTATATTATATTATATTATATTATATTATATTATATTATATTATATTATATTATATTTGTTGTTGGCAGCTACTTGTGTCTGAGCATACATTTCCCCCCTGAAAGTCATTATAATAATAACCAGATATGATATGATATTAGAAGCATACATCTAAATTCTTATCTTGTTACAGGGAGATGCTAGAAAGCACAACGACGTAATCCATTACCTACTTTTCTGCCCACTTTATAAGGATCCAAGGGAAAGATTTTAACTCCTCTTGTTCAGTCAGAACTCCAGCAGAAACAGTGGTAACTCTGCGGGCTGATAAATAGGCCTTAATCAGCCCAATTCGCTTTGACGGCTAGGAAACTGCGAACCAATTCTTATCAAAAGTCAGTGTGCTGCCGAATAATTTTTAGTAGGATGACAAAAGAATTTGCGTTTGTTTTAGTGAACAGAGCACCTGGGTTTTAATAGTGAATTTTATAAGATGTTTTTAAGTGATGTTTTGCAGGAGCAGAAATCAAAGATGGAAGAGATACACACAGATGGATCTGAAGTTAAAAGAGGGGGAATTGATGCCCCGAAGGCTGAGCGCTTTTGGGGGTGCCTAAGGAGGTTTGGTGGACCAAACGAGCAGTACCAGCTCTTCAAGGGGTTCCCCTACCAGGAGGCCAAGGGACCTCGAGAAGTTTGCAGCCAGCTTTATAATTTGTGCCATCAATGGCTCAAACCTGAAAGGCACACCAAGAGTCTGATTCTGGACCTGGTGATCTTGGAGCGGTTCCTGGCCATCTTGCCCCCAGAGATGTCCAAATGGGTGAGGGAATGTGGGGCAGAGACCACTTCCCAGGCGGTGGCCCTAGTCGAAGGCTTCCTCCTGAGCCAAGCAGAGGAGAAAAAGCAGGCACAGAAACAGGTGAGACCATTTTAAGGAGCAGACAAACAGTGGTATTCCCAGTAGTCATTTATGGCTGTGAGAGTTGGACCAAAAGGAAAGCTGAGCACAGAAGAATAGATGCCTTTGAACTGTGGGGCTGGAGGAGACTCTTGAGGGTCCCCTGGACTGCAAGGAGATCAGATCAGTCAATCCTGAAGGAAATCAACCCTGGCTGCTCATTGGAGGGGCAAATACTGAAGCTGGAGTGCAAGTACTTTGGCCACCAAATGAGAAGAGAGGACTCACTTGAGAAGGCCTTGATGCTGGAAAAGATTGAAGGCAAAAGGAGAAGGGGGTGGCAGAGGATGAGTTAGCTAGATAGCATTGTTGATGCAGTGGGTGTAGATCTGGGTGGGCTACGGAGAATGGCAGATGACAGAGGAGGCTGGCATGTGGTGGTTCATGGGGTCGCAAAGGGTCAGACTTGACCAGCAAAAATCCTTTCAACCCAGAATAATTTCTGACACAAAATTATTATCTTTCCACTCGTGTTCCTTTTTCTTTCAGATGGTGAGAATGTTAAGTAGGAGGGCAGCTGGGTTTCTCAAGGCAGAGAGAGACATCAGACAAAACATGCTGCTCAGGTGGATTGTGCCGGAGCGTGATGGAGGTACCACCTCCTTTGGTAAGATACATCCGGCTCTCCATTTTACCTGCTGCCAAATTAATGAATGCATGCTACCCTGGGTGATACACATGACAAAAACAACAACAACAACAACTGGCCCCCGCTTGCTATATTCCCATAACAACATATTCAAGTACAGTACTTGGTGGTGGTAGGGGGTTACGACAGAAAGAGCATTTTGAGCCACAATCAGGTGTACCTTGCGTAACGGCAACCTTATGTTGCCAGATGATCTTTCTCACATGGTCAGGCAAAGGGAATTATGGAATGAACTAACCCTAAAAGCAGAAGGAGTTACCTTTCTTCAATCTTGGGATGTGTGAGTGGATGCTGACCTTACAATTTAAGGAATGTTATATGTTTTAAGTAGATTTTTAGAACGCAGTGGATTATTACTCTGTAGGGCAGGAGTTAAGAACATAAGAACAGCCTTGCTGGAACAGGCCACAGCCCATCCAGTCCAGCATTCTGTCTCACACAGAGGCTCACCATTTCCTTCAGGGTATTATTCCCAAGCAGATGCCTTCACCTGCTTAGGATTCCCTGGAAATGGCATTGAGAGATATCCTGCCTATCTCTCCAACCCGGAGGTTGTCCTTAGGTATCCATAATTATAGCCATTGATACCCTTGTCCTCCATGAAGTCTAATCCTTTCTTAAAGCTGTCAAGACTGACAGCTGTCACCACTTCTTCTGGCAGGGCGTTCCATAGACCAGTGATCCTCTGGGTGAAAAAGTACTTTCTCTTATTTGTTTGAGAACTAGTACCCAAAAGTTTCATGGAGTGCCCCTTAGTTCTAGTGTTGTGCGATAGGGAAAACAGTTTTTCCTTATCTACTTTGTCCACACCGTGCATGATTTTATAAACTTCAATCAGGTCACCTCTTAGATGTCATCATTCAAGAGTGAAGAGGCCCAACCGTTGCAGCCTCAGATGGTAACCTTAGGTTCAGTTCCCAACCTAAGGCCCGTGGGCTGGATCTGGCCCTCAGCGCCATTTCATGTGGCCCCACACACCCTCCAAGGGCATTCGAGAAACAAAGTGGCCACCCCTTTGAAGCTGTTGGGACAAAATGGCCAACCCCATGGTGCAGGCAAGGCGAAATGACCATCACTTGAAGCTAACTAAGAGAGCATGACTTAGTCAGCTTGAAAAGGTTGGCAACCACTGCTATAGGGTCTGTGTTGATAAACGGAGTACTGTATAGCAAAGTTATTTTTTTAGGGGGATTAGCACATCCACATTCTCTAGCGCGGCCCCTGGATGAAGGATATTTAGAAGCTGAGGTCAAAGCAAGGTTTTTTTAGTTTGAAATGTTTCTTTTGAAGAGCCGCGGGGCTTAATGGGTTAGGGTTAGACTCTGAGCTTGACAACTGGATAGTTTGCAGGTCATCAGTTCGAGACCTGAGTGCTGCGTGATGGAGTGAGCGCCCATCTGTCCCAGGTCCTGCCAACCTACCAGTTTCAAAAGCTAGAAATTGCAAGCAGACAAATAGGTACCACTCTGGCAGAAAAGGTAACAGCGCTTCTTGTGCTCCAGCGTCTAGTCATGCATGCCACGTGACCATGGAAACCACCTGCAGACACAGACAGCACTGTCTCTGGCTGTAAACAGAGATGAGCACCGAACCCTAGAGTTGGACACGACTGTCTTTCGAGCAAGGGAGACCTTGAGTGTTACTATTTCTTTGAAGATGGGATCGTAGCAGGTTACGTTCAATCTAGGACAGGGGGTTCCCAACCTAAGGCCCACGGGCCGCATTCAACCAGTGGTGCCATTTCATGTGGCCCCACCCTCCCCTCCAAGGTCATTTGAAAAACAAAATGGCCACCTCTTTGAAGCTGTTGGGACAAAATGGCCACACACACCCATCATGCAGGCAGGGCAAAGTGGCCATCCGGCCCTTGAAGCTGACAGAGAGAGCATGGCCCAGCCCCCGGCTTGAAAAGTTTGTGAACCCCTGATCTAGGAGCACAAATGCCAAGTACTTGTCTATCAACGGATCCCCTTGTCTTTCCTGCACAGGTAGAAGAATGACCACGTGGCCAGTCCCTGAAGGAATAGATGCAGTGGTGGAACAAACAGATCAGGTAGGTGGAGAAGAATGAGTGGAGAGATGGCCTTTTCCTGGACGTGTTAGGCTTGAAAGGCTAAGAAATAAGAAGACCTTGTGGGTTGCAAGAAAGTCACCATGTAGTCCCTCTTTCTCTTCATTTATGTTCTAGTGTAGTGGTGGTGAACCTATGGCACTCGTGCCAGAGGTGACACTCGGAGCCCTCTCTGTGGGCACCCATGCAGTTGCCCAAGAACAGAATTTGCCCTGCCCCTCTGCCCAGCAGCCCAATGGGAGAGTTTCCTCCTTCCCCTGTTGCCATGTTGGCAATTTGCAATAAATAAATAGGTTTTGGGTTGCAGTTTGGGCACTTAGTCTCTAAAAAGTTCACCATCACTGTTCTTGTGTTTGGTTAACCAGACCCTTTCCCTCTGAGCCTTTTGCAAACCAGTTAAAACAAAGCTTTGCAAGGAAGCCTTTTGCAATATTATTTTACATTCAATCAACTTCCACAATTGATGGGACCAGATTGCTGGCACTCAACATCAAAAAGGCTGCAGAGCAGCTTTTAAACTGATAACTGGGGGAAAGCCGACAGGAGCTGGGCAGCATCCGGTTCGGGAAAGTGTGTATTTGAGTAGTGAGGAGGATGCAAAAATTACTGAGCAGAGCGAGGAGCTAGTCACTAGCATTCTAGCAGAAGGATGCAAGAGGCAGTCTAACAATGCAACTGGACACAAAAGACTGTGTCAGAAAAGCATATATAAATGCTTGTATACAAATGCCAGAAGCCTCCGGAACAAAATAGGGGAGCTGGAATACTTAGCAATAGATAAGAATATTGATATTATTGGTATCACTGAAACCTGGTGGACGGATGATAACCAATGGGATACAGTTATCCCAGGCTACAAACTGTACAGGAAGGATAGGAAGGGGCAAACAGGAGGTGGTGTGGCCTTGTATGTCAAAGAAGTGATAAAATCGTATGAATTGGAATATCTAGGTGATCTGGAGTCACCATTAGAAGCTCTGTGGGTAAGAGTACCAGGCCGCAAGGATGGTCTAACAGTAGGCATATACTATCGGCCTCCGACCCAAGCTCTTGAGGGAGACAGGCAGTTGGAGAATGTTGTAAAGGAGGCATCCAAGAAGGGAAGCCTGGTTATAATGGGGGACTTCAATTACCCTCACATAGACTGGGTGAACTGTTGTTCAGCACATGATAAAGAGATAAAGTTCCTAGATATGCTAAATGATTGTTCCCTGGGACAGATGGTTGAAGACCCAACTAGAGGTACAAGAATCCTTGACTTGATCCTGAGTAATACTCAGGATCTGGTGCAAGATGTTAATGTGACTGATCCAATAGGGAACAGTGACCACAACTCAATTATGTTTAACTTGATCATAGACCACAAGTCACTGATAAAATCTAACACAGAGACCTTAAATTTTCAAAAAGGAAATTTCCCAAAGTTGAGGAAACTAGTAAAAAAGAAGCTGAAAGGGTTTAGTGTATGAAACTAAGACACAGGACACAGCCTCGGGCTGGGTTAACTCAGGTTTATTGCATCGTGGACAGAGGGAACATGAGGTAATGGCGGATCGATAGCTCTTTATATACAGTAGGAAAACATTTGAACGTGGTGCCATGGTAGCCCATTGGCTACTGTCTGCGTGACGTCATTGTGGGTCACGCCCTTCTTGTCCAGGTGTAGGTGGTGGCGGGAAAGCTTCCCGCGCTGTTGCCTTTGATGAGTTCGGACCAAGAGAGCTTGGACGCTCGCTGCTGCCAGCTGGTGGTCATTAGCTCGCGTCCTATTACAGGGTTTATATGATACAGCTGAAGGTTACATTGTTGCTATAGGCAAGGTTACATTGGCTCAGATACATTGTAATCCATGTGGAAGGTAAAACCATTAGAACACAACACCCCTCCCCCCTAGGACGAGACAATGTCTCGAGCCCACACTTCAACACACTCCCCCCCCTTAGGAGACAAAGTCTCTCAGCCAAGATGGCTTATTTCGAACACGCTGGGGTCTCGATGCGGGCTGCCTTTCCCCGGGTTTGCTACCTTCTCTTTGTCCCCTGGTTTCCTGCCCTGTAATTGGAGAGGGAGACTTGTTAGTGACTTGCCGCGGCTCCGCGGCGTTGTTGGGAGGTGTGCTCTTTCTCGGGGAAGAACCGGGGGCACTGGGGGCTAACGAAAAACCCCTCTTCTCGCTTGGAAGGGTGGGGGAACACTCCTGAAAACCCCCCCGGCTCGCAAAACCAAAATCCAAATCAAAATTACATTCGGGGGACGCGGCGGCGGCCGCACATTCCTTTCCCCTCCCCCCGGGCTCTGATAGAACTGGGGTATCAAAAGGATATGAGTCGGGATCACTGCTTTCCCCCCCGGTTTCGGACTGATGTCCCTCAATGTCTCCCCCTTGGGCTAAACGGGTGGGGGAGAACCCTATCGCTGAATCCTGTTGCTGAGCCCCACTAACCGGCCCTTCACTCACTCGGCGCCTCAGTTGGTCAGCGTGTCTCCTCCAGAGGAGACCGGTGCTCGTCTCCACCCGATATGACACTGGCCCCGTCTGCTCTATTATCGTTCCTGGCACCCAGGCTGGCCCTGCGCTTGCATAGTTCCTGCAGTAAACAAGGTCGCCGGCGGCGAACCCTTTCGAGACTGCCACTCCTATGTTTTTTCCTTTGTCCTCGACTCTCGTCGGGTCCAGCCTGGACAGAAGCGTGGTCAGTTTCCGCCGCATCAAGAGCTCTGCCGGCGAGTAACCGGACGCTAAGGGGGTCACCCTATACGCTAACAAGAACTGACATACTTGGTGATTCAGGTCCCCCGGGCCCATGCGCCGCAGCGCATCCTTTGTTGTACGCACCAACCGTTCCACTTGGCCATTCGTGGCCGGGTGAAACGGCGCGGATGTGACATGCCGAATGGCGTTTGCCTCCATGAAAGCCCCGAACTCCGAGGAGGTGAAGCAACTCGCGTTATCGCTGACTAAAGTGTCGGGTAAACCGAACGTGGAAAAGACTCTCCGTAGCTGGCTAATTGTCGTGGCGGAGGACGTGCTCTTTACTGGGATAACCTCCAGCCACTTGGAGAACGCATCCACCACCAGGAGAAACATGGTTCCTCGGAATGGGCCAGCGAAATCTACATGTACTCTGGACCACGGCCCCCTTGCTGTGTCCCACTCCCTATGCGGGAGGCGGGCCGCCTCTGGTCGGGATCCCTGGCATGCCTCACAAGTGCCGACCATGTGCTCAATGTCCGCGTCCAGCTGTGGCCACCAAAAGTAACTGCGAGCCAGCGCTTTCGAACGAACGATCCCCGGGTGGCTGACGTGCAGCAGTTTGAGCACCCTCGGCCGCATGGCTGCAGGAACCACCACCCGTTGGCCCCACAACAGGCACCCCCTTTCTAGGGACAACTCTAGCTTTTTCCGAAAGAATGGGTCGAATTCCGTGCTTGGGGACGATGCCGGCCACCCCTTTTGTACCCATGAGCTGACTTTCTCGAGCGTTCTGTCCTTGCCTGTCGCCCTAGCAATATCGGCTGGTACTATTGGGGGTGCATCTAAAACCTCAATTAGTAACACCTGGCGGTCTCTTCCTACTCTAGCCTTTTGGTCGTCCGACAAGGGCAAAGGGGATCTCGAAAGTGCATCAGCATGGCTGATCTCTTTTCCGGGCCGGTACTCCAACTCATGTTGGTATGCGTTGAGAAAAATGGCCCATCGCAGCATTCTCGGTGATAGGATCTGCGGGGTGGGCTTGCTTGCCGTGAAAATCCCTAACAGGGGCTTGTGATCCGTCACGATTTTGAACGGGCGGCCGTACAAAAAATCGTGAAACTTTTTGGTCCCCGCTACAATTGCTAATGCCTCCCTGTCGGTTTGTGCGTAATTTCGCTCTGCCTGGGACAGGGACCTTGAATAAAATGCAACCGGGGCCTCCCTTCCGTCATCCAACACGTGGCAAAGTACCGCTCCCACCCCCACCGGTGATGCATCACAGACTAGAACCACCGGCCGTTTGGGGTCGAAATGCGTTAGAATTGCGTCAGAGGTCAAGAGTTGCTTTAATTCTTTGAACGCCCTCTCGTGCTCGTCACCCCACATCCAAGTCTCCTCTTTTTTAAGCAACCGATGAAGCGGTTCGGCCACGGACGCCTTCCGCGGAAGGAATGTATGGTAAAAATTGAGGAGCCCCAGGAATGACTGTAGCTCGGTTTTGGATGTGGGGCGAGGGGCCTTTTTTATGGCTACTACTTTGGATTTGGATGGCTTGATACCCTCGGGTGTGATCCTGAACCCTAAGAACTCGACCTCGGTTTCGAAAAAGACACATTTGTCCTTCCTCAGTCTCAGCCCCGCTTTCTCGAACACAGTTAGTACTTTGTCCAATCTCTGTGCCAGTTCGGCCTCACTCCCCCCTGTTATTAATACGTCATCAAAATAAGGCAACACCCCCTCCAGCCCCTTCAGGAGGCGTTCCACAAGCGACTGAAAAAGGCCGGGTGCCGAGTTTACGCCGAACTGTAAACGCGACACTTGGAACGCTCCTTTATGTGTGACTATCGTTTGTGCCGCGGCCGTGGCGGGTGTTACGGGAAGCTGCTGATAGGCTTGTGCCAGGTCGAGCTTAGCGAAACACTTTCCCCCATTTAGCCTGGCCAAAAGGTGGCTGACCACCGGCACTGGGTATGCATTAGGGCGGATCGCCTTGTTAATTGTACACTTATAATCAGCGCAAATGCGCACCTCCCCGTTAGCCTTCAGAGCTGTTACAATTGGAGTTTCCCACTCCGCGGAATCAACAGGAATAAGAATCCCCTGGCCCACCAATTTGTCCAGTTCCGCCTCTATTTTGTCCTTTAGTGCGAAGGGCACCCTGCGCGGTTTGAGTCTTATCGGGCGGACCTCCGGGTCTAGGTCAAAGGCTACAGGGGGTCCCTTGAATTTTCCAAGTCCTTTTTCAAAAACGGCGGGATGCGCATCGCACACCGCTTGTATCGGGTCCACCCCCACTGCATGTACTCCCCCTATAAACAGGCCTAAAGGCTGGAACCACTGTGTCCCTAGGAGGCTACAACTCCCCCCCTTGAGGACAACTAGGGGCAGCTCCGCAGAGTGTCTTTTAAACTCAACCCGAAATTTCCCGACCCCCAACACCGGAATGCTGTTCCCCTGTACATCTCGTAGCGTGGACCTCAAAGTTTTAAGTTTGGGCCGCACGTGGGGGTCGATTTTCAAAAACTCTTTCTGGGGAATTATGGAATAGGAGGACCCCGAGTCAATTTCCATCCTGATAGGGGCCCCTTGTACTAGTACCTCAACGAAATAATGGGACTGTTCCGCGGACACACTGAGCACTGGGACGTCGTCCTCGCTGCTGTCCGAGACGCGGCCCACGCCGTCCTGCTTCCTCGTGGTCTGGACGCCATCTTTGGGCCTCGCTGAACGGTCCGGTCTGGTCGAACGGTCCGGTGACTGCCTCCGGCCCTCCTTCCGTTTTCTGCATGCCTTGGCGATGTGCCCCCGACGGCCGCAGATGTAGCATTCGGCCTTTCTAAATGGGCACCTCGCACGCTCATGGGCCGCTCCGCAACCATCGCAGCGGCGCCCCCCTTTTCGGACCTTCTGGACCTCCTCGCCGTCGCTGCCATCTGAGGACGACTTTGAGGCCCGTTGAGTTGCGTGCACCGACTTTTCCGCCTTGCCGGCCCTGGGACGCCACTCACGCCACTGGTGCATCTCGTCCACTCCAGCATTCGTGGACTCTGCGGCTTCTGCGGCCTCGACGACCTCTGCCAGCGTGGGTGGCGGCTCCTTATTCATCAAGCTGCGCTGCACCTCCTTGTCTTTCAGGCCACACAGCACGCCGTCCCTGAGGGCCATTTCTAGGATGTTGCCCCATTTGCAGGGGGCGGCGGCTACCCTCATGGCGGCCACGAATGCCTCAACCGACTCGTCCGGCGCTTGGACTCGCCTCCAAAACGCGCTCCGAGCGGGAAACATCGCCCTCGAGGGTTGGAAGCGCTCCCGTAGCAGCTTCATGATGTCGTCCGCCTTAAATTCGCTCACCTTCTTCGGAGCGATGATGCCCACCAGCGTCCGCTTGGTTTCCATTCCAAGCATGCGGGTGAGGATGGCCCTCTTCCTCTCCTCATCGTCTTCCTTGACTTTGAGTTCCTCCAGCGCCGCATGGAAGTCCATCTCAAACAACTCCCAGTCTTGCGGTTTGGTGATGTTGAACCCGCTCTGTGCCCTGGCTGCTCCTTGGGGATCCAGTATCCCACCTTCGTCGCCAATTTAGTGTATGAAACTAAGACACAGGACACAGCCTCGGGCTGGGTTAACTCAGGTTTATTGCATCGTGGACAGAGGGAACATGAGGTAATGGCGGATCGATAGCTCTTTATATACAGTAGGAAAACATTTGAACGTGGTGCCATGGTAGCCCATTGGCTACTGTCTGCGTGACGTCATTGTGGGTCACGCCCTTCTTGTCCAGGTGTAGGTGGTGGCGGGAAAGCTTCCCGCGCTGTTGCCTTTGATGAGTTCGGACCAAGAGAGCTTGGACGCTCGCTGCTGCCAGCTGGTGGTCATTAGCTCGCGTCCTATTACAGGGTTTATATGATACAGCTGAAGGTTACATTGTTGCTATAGGCAAGGTTACATTGGCTCAGATACATTGTAATCCATGTGGAAGGTAAAACCATTAGAACACAACAAAGGGAAAATTGAGAGAGTCCAAACACTCCAAGAGGCATGGAGGCTGTTTACAAAAACAATAACAGAGGCCCAATTGGAATGCATAATCAAAAGGAAAAAGGGCACTGCCAGGTGCAACAGGACTCCGATGTGGCTTACAGGAGCTGTTCGGGAAGTGATCAAGAGCAAGAAAAGCTCATTTAGAAGATGGAAGGCTTGTCCGAATGAGGACAGCAGGCAGAAACATAAATTCTGGCAGAACAAATGCAAGGCAACAATCAGGAAAGCAAAGCAAGACTTTGAGGAGCGTATAGCTAAAAATACTCAGAGAAATAACAAAGACTTCTTTAAGTACATTAGAAGTAAGAACCCAACTAGGAAGGCCATTGGACCATTAGATGACAATGGAAGGCAAGGGGTTATTAAAGAGGAAACAGAGATTGCAGAGAGACTCAATGAATTCTTTGCTTCAGTATTCACTGAAGAAGACAGATGCCACATGCCCAAAACAGAGCCTATCTTCGTAGGGAGGGAAACCGAAGAATTAAGCCAGATAGAAATAACCAGGGAGGAGGTCCTTGCATGTCTTGTTAAGCTAAACACTAACAAATCACCAGGACCAGATGGCATCCATCCACGAGTTCTCAGGGAACTTAAAGATGAAATTGCTGATCTCCTAGCCAAAATATATAATCTTTCCCTCAAATCAGGCTTTGTGCCTGATGACTGGAAGGTAGCGAATGTAACACCAATTTTCAAAAAAGGATCCAGGGGTGATCCAGGAAATTACCGACCTGTCAGTTTGACATGTGTCCCAGGTAAAGTGATGGAAACCATCCTAAAAGATAGAATTAATAGGCACATAGAAGAGAAGGCGCTGCTAAAGGAGAGCCAACATGGCTTTTGCAAGGGCAAATCATGCCTCACTAATCTGTTGGAATTTTTTGAGAGTGTCAACAAGCATGTGGATAAGGGGGATCCAGTTGACATTGTTTATCTGGACTTTCAGAAGGCTTTTGACAAGGTCCCACACCAAAGGCTCTTGAATAAACTTACCAGTCATGGAATAAAGGGACAGGTCTTGTCCTGGATCAGCAACTGGCTAAGGGACAGGAAACAGAGGGTAGCAGTAAATGGACACTTCTCCAAGTGGAGGGAAGTAAAGAGTGGGGTCCCCCAAGGTTCAGTACTGGGACCCCTGCTTTTCAACCTCTTCATAAATGATCTAGAGGTAGGAGTAAAAAGCAAGGTAGCCAAATTTGCTGACGACACTAAATTATACAGGGTAGTGAAAACTGTGAGAGATTGTGAGGAGCTCCAGAGGGATCTCTTGACACTGGGGGAGTGGGCAAAACAGTGGCAAATGAGTTTCAACATTAGTAAGTGCAGAGTGATGCATGTTGGGGCAAAGAACCCCAATTACATTTATAAACTGATGGGGTTTGAACTCTCTGCGACAAACCAGGAAAGGGACCTTGGTGTCCTGGTGGACAACTCAATGAAGGTGTCAACCCAGTGTGCCTCAGCAGTGAAAAAAGCAAACTCAATGTTAGGGATCATTAGGAAGGGTATAGAAAATAAGTCAGCAAGTGTCATTTTGCCTCTTTATAAATCTATGGTGAGGCCCCATCTGGAATTCTGTGTACAGTTCTGGGCGCCATTCCTCCAGAAGGATATTATGGAGCTGGAAAAAGTGCAGAGGAGGGCAACCAGAATGATTAGGGGACTGGAACACCTTCCTTACCATCTGAGGCTGCAACGGTTGGGCCTCTTCACTCTTGAACGACGACGTCTAAGAGGTGACCTGATTGAAGTTTATAAAATCATGCACGGTGTGGACAAAGTAGATAAGGAAAAACTGTTTTCCCTATCGCATAACACTAGAACTAGGGGACACTCGATGAAACTTTTGGGTACTAGTTCTCAAACAAATAAGAGAAAGTACTTTTTCACCCAGAGGATTACTGGCCTATGGAACTCCCTGCCAGAAGAAGTGGTGACAGCTGTCAGTCTTGACAGCTTTAAGAAAGGATTAGACAAGTTCATGGAGGACAAGAGTATCAATGGCTATAATTATGGATACTTAAGGACAACCTCCGGGTTGGAGAGATAGGCAGGATATCTCTCAATATCATTTCCAGGGAATCCTAAGCAGGTGAAGGCATCTCTTTGGGAATAATGCCCTGAAGGAAATGGTGAGCCACTGTGTGAGACAGAATGCTGGACTAGATGGGCTGTGGCCTGTTCCAGCAAGGCTGTTCTTATGTTCTTATGTTCTTATGTTCTTCACAATGAGGATTTACAGAAAAATGTATTGCAAACACCTTGCTTACTGTTTTCTTTAATTGCTACGTTACATGGACTGAGAATGTTTCCTCTTTTTCTGCTGTTCTCTTCCTTCTTCCAGACTCTGGTGACTTTTGAGGAGACAGCAGTGTATTTTACAGAGGAAGAGTGGGTTCTGTTGGATCCAGCACAGAAAGCTTTGCACAAGGACGTCATAGAAGAGAATTGGAGGAATTTGATCCTGATAGGTAAAGATCCTTCAGTGTCTTGGCTGAATGATTTGGAACTAGTTAGCACTGAATAGGTCCTGAAGCCAAGAATTGCATTTTCTGATTTGTTGTTCACCACCCAACCACTCACATACCCATGGGTTTAGTATCCACAGTTTCACTTATCTTCGGGATGAAAATATTTGGTAAAAATCCCTGAAAATGTGTACGTTATGCCACTGTCTATAACTGGCCGGACCACGCCCACTTGAACAGCTGAGCAGGCCAGACTGGTGGCTCCCCCCTGGCATAACAAAGCTCCTCGAGGCCATCTCCGCGTTGGCATTGGAGTTCCCTAGGCTGATGATTCTGGGGGACTTCAATTTGCCTTCGCTGGGGACTGGTCCAGAGGTTGCTCAGGAGTTCATGGCTTCCATGGCAGCCGTGGACCTGACTCAGGTAATTCATGGCCCGACCAGGGGCCAGGGTCACACACCAGACCTAGTTTTTTGTCGGAGCAGTGGCAGAGTGATCTGAGACTACAGAAATTAGACACTATACCTGTGCCATGGTCGGATCACTATCTGGTGACTCTGGACTTCCTGGGGGTGGCGGTTCACCGCAGGGAGGCAGGGTCTATTAAATTGGCCTGCCCCCGGTGACTGATGGATTCTGACGAATTCCAGAGGGAACTGGGGGATTTTCCTCTGGATCGGCTACACGATTCATCCGAGGCACTCGTTGACGTGTGGTACAGGATGACTACCGCTGCCTTGGATGAAATCGCACCACTACGGCCTCTCCGAGCCCACAGGGATAGATCTTCCCCGTGGTTCACAGAAGAACCGCGGGAGCTTAAACGGGCAAAGAGACACCGAGAGCGCCGCTGGGTGAAGACCCGGAGTGATTCCAACTGGACACTGGCTAGGGCTGCTATTAAGACCTATCTGGTGGTGATGGGGGTGGTGAAGCAACAATACTTCACCGCCCTCATTGCCTCTGTGGATAATCGCCCAGCCGCTCTGTTCCGGGTTACCAGGTCTCTCCTTGGCCGGGAGGGGCCGGTGCCTGGTTGGCAGGGTTCGGCTGAGGTTTTTGCAGACTATCTGGTGGAGAAAGTCGCTCGGATTCGCTCGGGGTTTACTCCCAGCGTGGATGGGGAGGGTCCGGAGGGGATCAGAGCTCAGTCTGGCAGTGTTATCTGGGATCGGTTCGATCAAGTTGTCCCTGAGGAAGTGGACAGGCTTCTTGCAGCTGTTCACACCACCTCCTGCCCTTTGGATCCCTGTCCCACTTGGTTGGTGAAAGCCTCCAAGGGGGTGACGGGAGGCTGGGTCGGGGCTATAATAAATGCTTCACTGCAGGAGGGGGTGTTTCCTGCACCTTTAAAACATGCTTTGGTGCGCCCCCTCCTGAAGAAACAATCTCTCAACCCAGCAGTTCCAGCTAATTATAGGCCAGTCTCCAACCTCCCTTTCTTAGGGAAGGTACTGGAGAAGGTGGTGATGCGGCAGTTGCAGGGGATCATGGATGAAGCAGATTATCTGGACCCCTATCAATCGGGTTTCAGGCCTGGATATGGTACTGAGACTGCATTGGTCGCACTGGTTGACGACCTCTTGCGTGAGCGGGACGGGGGTCATCCATCCGTCCTGGCTCTTCTGGATCTCTCAGCGGCCTTCAATACCGTTGACCACGGTATCCTTCTGCAACGGCTCAAAGGTTTGGGGATCCAGGACACTGTGCTGTCCTGGTTTTCCTCATTTCTGAAGGGTCGTACCCAGTCGGTGTGGTTGGAGAGTGAGAGGTCCAGCGCTAGGCCCCTACAGCATGGGTTGCCTCAGGGCTCGGTGCTCTCTCCTCTCCTATTTAACATATACATGAAGCCGTTGGGTGAGGTTATCCATTCCCATGGGGTAAGGTATCATCAGTACGCTGATGATACCCAGTTATATATCTCGGCCCATGGGGACCCCAGTGATGCAGTCAATGTCCTATCCAGATGTCTGGAAGCGGTTGGAGTCTGGATGGGGGAAAACGGGCTACAATTGAATCCCTCCAAGACTGAGTGGCTTTGGATAGGGGGTCCCACATTATCCAGGGAGCTGCCAACTTTGGTGTTGGGTGGGGCTGTTTTGCCCCAGACAGACCCGGTATGCAACTTAGGGGTCCTCCTGGATTCGGGGATGCTACTAGCAAGTCAGGTGGCGGCTGTGGCCAGGAGGGCTATCTCACAGCTTCGCGTCATCCGTCAGTTGCGTTCGCTCCTGGACCGGGACTCCCTGCTCAGGGTCACACATGCTCTGGTCACCTCCAGGCTAGATTATTGCAATGCGCTCTACATGGGGCTGCCCTTGTCAACCATTCGGAGGCTGCAGTTGGTCCAGAATGCGGCAGCCCGGGTGGTGATGGGGCGCGGGCGTTATGCTCGTGCCTCACCATTACTTCGGGAGCTGCACTGGCTACCAGTTTGCCTCCGGGTGCAGTTCAAGGTGCTGGTTTTGACCTTTAAAGCCCTTCATGGTAGTGGGCCAGGATACCTTAGAGACCGCATCATCCCAAGAGTGTCCGACCGTCCAACCAGAGCGGATCGGAGGGGCTCCCTAATTGTTCCATCTGCCAGAGGGGCCCGTCTCTCTGGTACACGAAGGAGGGCCTTTTCCGTGTCCGCACCAGCCCTTTGGAACCTCCTGCCTGTAGAGTTGTGGGAGCAGATGGAGCTGCTACCTTTCAGAAAAGACCTAAAAACCTGGTTGGCGGGGCAGGTGTGCGGCCCGGATGGAAGAGTGGCCCCCGCCTGTTGGCTTATAAATTAAGCCCCCATTTCTTTTAATTGTCAATGAAAGCAGTTTTTTTAATGTGGGTTTTTTAAGAGGAATGGGGTAGGTGGGTGGGTATGTTGGGTTTTAAATTGGTTGTATTGTTTTATGTGTGTTTTAACTTGTTGTGAGCCGCCCAGAGTCGGGTTTACCTGATTGGGTGGCATATAAATTTGAATATAAATAAATAAATAAAATTGGATTTACTCTGGGGAGGGTTCAAGGTCAATCCTAGGCTTTGTGGGGCAAAGCAGAGCATAAGGCAACACAAGTGGCCCCATTTGAAGGAACCTACGGCTACAGGCTATTGTGACAGAAGCTTCTGCCTCCTGTGACCTCACAAGGCCCCCCCATGACCTCACAGAGAACCATACCATAGTATTCCATCTGGAAGATCACAGGCAATTGAAGATCCTCTAGAGACAGTCCTTGATGACCAAAACAAAAACATAACTTCCATTTCTCTTTTTGAAAAATACACTTTTATTTATTTGTGAAAAGAGGATAAACAGGGATCTTGGCTGTCAGTCGACACAGCCTAGTTGAGCTCCAGCGAGAGGGTTGCGTTGCGGTTCCCCACGTCACAAAGGAAGCTTTCGCTCTCTCCTGCAAGACACAAATGGAGGAAACCAAAATAAGCGAGCGTGCTCGTCCACTGCCGTCAGCCGACCGTGACCCGGGCCATCCACCGGTCTCTGCACGGCAACATCATCCCGGGCTTCCACTTTCATTCACTCCGCTTCTGAGACCAGCTTCCGCCACCCCCCGAGGTGCTTGGGTCACATTCACTCCCCCAACCGCGTCCCCGCGGAACAGCAAGTCAGGCATTCACTCTCACACTCACGCACACTCATGCCCACAGTCACTCACACACTCATCCACACACTCATCGCCCACTCATACAGCATCCACCCGGTCCGTCCTCCAGCATCAACTAGCTTCAAGCCATCAGCCTTAGCAGCATCTGGTTTGCGGACTCGCTACCCACTTAGCAAGTAAACTTGCCTTGATCCGCTCGTGGGGGTCCCTCGCAGCCTCTCTCCTTTCTTCCTTCTGCTGGGCTGCCCACTGGTCTCTAGTCTCCTGCCCTGCCCTGCCAGCCCCTTTTATCCACTGGCCAGGGGTTGGGGCTCCTGGGATGTCACAAAGGACCAGAGCCTGGTCAGCCCTTGGGATTGGCTGAGCCCTGGCGATGATGTCAACAATCCTTGCCATTGTCACTGTCAGTCTCTCCCTTTTGACATTGTGACATCATTTCTGGTTCCTTGCAAAAAGGTCTTGGTGTGGTTGATGAGGTTGGGAGAGATCCAAAAAAGCCCAAATAGGACAGGCAGGAAATTACCTGATTTGGAACTAGGCCCAGCCAAGTTTAAATCTCAAAGCTTGCTTGGGTCTTCCTTAGTCCAGTGACAAAGTTTACATTAAACAGTTGTCATGTGAACAAAAGAGGGAACCATATGAGATTCCACATTGAGGGTGCGTACAAGGACATAAAAGACATTCTGTCGTGTTGGGGCTTCAAGCCACATTCTCCTTGCATTGCTTTCTTTGTACCGTATCTCTTTTTGTATATATAGCCAACAAATAAAAACCCTGAAAAGAACATGGGAAGTGATTGGGGTCTTTTATCTTCTTCCTCCCTAAATAAATTCTGCTCCCTGCATCACTGCAATTGTGTGCATTGGGTTTTTTATTTTGTCTGCTTCATACAAATTTAGCCTCCTTCCACCCCAAGTGAAGAAGACCTAAAGAGCCTCTTGATGAGGGTGAAAGAGAAGTGTATGAAAGCTGGCCTGAAATGCAACATTTTTTTTAAAAAGCAAAATCATAGCATCCGGTCCCATCACTCCATGGCTAATAGAAGGGGAAGAAATGGAAACAGTGATAGGCTTTACCTTCTTGGGATCTAAGATCACTGCAGATGGTGACTGCAGCCATGGAATAAAAGACACTTACTTCTTGGAATAAATTTTGCTCCCTGCATCACTGCAATTCTTATTTAAAAAATAGATTTTTAAAATAAGAATAATAGTAATTGACTATGGTGGCTCAAGTGGTTAAGATGCTGAATTCAACGAATGGAAGGTTGGAGTTCGATTCCCAAGTGCTGCATGACAGATTGAGCTCCCGTCTCTGTCCCATAGCTGTCAAGTATCACTTATTGGCTGGGAAAACCCCTTTTTTTACCCTCTTTCCCACCGTCATCCCTTATTAATTAGACTGCAATGCCCTATTGCCGCCATTGGAGGGCAGCACAGGATAAGCTTAGCTGTCAAGTATCCCATATTTGCTGGGAAATTTCCCTTATTTCCAAATCCAAAACTTGACAGGTATGCTCTGTCCTAGCTCCTGCTAAGCTAGCAGTTCGAAAACAAGAAATTACAAGTACCTGTAGATAAATGGGGACCACTTTGATGGGAAAAGATCTTGGGGACATGAAAGAAACCTCATTCAATCATCCCCTGAGTGGAGTTTCTCCAGCAAAAATTCTTTCAACCCAAAATAATTTTTGACGTGAAATTATTATTAATTACACCTGTGGACGTATGATGGAAATTTTAAAACTTCCCACTTTGGGCCCACAGCTTCTCTGATTCCTTCCATCACATGGGAGCTGTGGGACAGAATGTTGTGGCTGTTGCATGCCATCAAGTGGCCTCCAGCTATTGGCAATCCTCCGAATGTGTGACCTGTCAACAACATCCCTGTCCAGCTCATGTAAACTCAAGGCTGTGCTTTTCTTTATGAAGTATTTGGCATTCCTCTCCCCCCTTTTTTAAAAAAAATTTTTTATTAAGTTTTACAATACAAAACCAAAAACATTCAAAAAATAAGTACATTAACATCTTTTTTAAAGAAAAAAAGGAAATAAAAACAATAAAAAACAAAAAACATATCGCATCCTATCCTAATACATTTTTCATCTAATCTTTATTTAAACACCACTACAATATTCTGGATAGGTAACCATAACAATAACAAAATTAAATTCCACCCAGTGTTTATATACAATACCCTGGAGAACTCAGAATGACTCATTATTTTGCACCCAAAAACTACTTTGATCAGGTACAGGTCTATTTCTTTCACCTCCCATAAGTGTGTGATCCACAAATGGCTTCCAAATATTTCAAAATCTATTATCTTTTAATATACCCCTTTTTTCTTTTATCTCCCAAGTTAATTTATCATTCAATGCCAAATTCCACATTTCTTTATACCACTTTTCTGTCTGAATATTTACATCATTTTTCCAATTTCTAGCAATACATTGTCTACCCATTGTAAGCATTATTTCTAATAACTCTCTCTCCTCCCTGTTTAAACAAATAGATTCCACATTTGTTAACATGGTGATATCTGACCCCAGTTTAACTCTTTTACCCATTATCTCACCCATCTCTTTTTCAATCCTTTTCCAAAAATCTTTTACCACATTACAGCTCCACCACATATGTTCATATGTTCCTATTGTGTCTTTACATCTCCAACACATTCTATCCTTTTTATTATTAATTTGATGTAACCTCACTGGGGTCAGATACCACCTCCATAACATTTTATAATTATGTTCCTTTATTCTAACCGACATAGTTCTCATTATTCTCTTTTTCCACTTATTTTTCCATAAATCATTATTTATTTTTAGTTTCAAATCTTCCTCCCAACTTATTTTCAAATCCTCCTGTGGGTCACCCTCCTTATTTAATAATGTATACAATTTACTAACCAAGCCCTTAATAGTTTTGTCTCCCTTTCTAATTTTTAAAATCAAATCCTCAAATTCTGTCTTTTCCCTTTCCAAATCATATTCTCTCATATATTTGCTATTCCATCTATTAATTTTCATTGTCTGAAACCAGTTCAATTTTAATTGTTCAAACAAATTTATCCTAATAGTAACATCCCTACAGGCCCTTAACCAGTCTTTCAACAGGAAAATTTCATTTTTATCCAATACTTCCTTTACTACATTATCAATCTTAATCGGGAAACCCACCATATCTGACAATTCCATAATCGGAGAGAAATCCGGGGCAAGGTCTTTCTTTACTTTCTTCCATACACTCATTAATCCTTTCATCATAGTGCTTCGAGTTGATAATTTTCCAAGATTATTCCCTGAAAAGACCATTTTACCTAAATGTCCATAGTCCTTCATCTCAATTTCCTCCCAAATTACTTTTTCCCTTGCCAAGATCTTCACAACATTCTTAATTTGAAATGCTCGGTAATATACTCTCAAATTCGGGATTCCCAATCTGCCTTCTTTCTGAGATAGATACCATAGTTTTTTAGGCAGTCTAGACCTCTTTCCTCCATTACAAAAATTGTTAACCATTTTTTGAAACTCATTAATTTCCTTGTCCTTCAATTGAATTGCTAACGCATCAAATAAGAAATTAATTTTAGGCAACAACATCATTTTAGCAAGTGCTATTCTCCCGAACCATGATAGTTTCAGTTTTTGAAAAGTTTGTATTTTGTTTTTAATTTCCAATTTCAAACTGTCATAATTCAATCTTTTAAACTCTTCCAATCTATTAGATATAACTATTCCAAATATTTCAATTTATCTTTAATTTGAATATTACCCTTTCCCATTATCTTCTTCAAATCCTCTTCTCTCATATTGCAAAACATCATTTCTGATTTGTCCCAATTTATCTTCAAACCAGTTGTTGTTGTTCAGTCGCACAGTCGATTCCGACCCTTTGCGACCCCATGGACCATTGTTCTCCAGGCGCCTCTGTCCTCTACCATCCCCCTCAACCCTCCCAGCTCTGTGCCCATTGTGTCTATAATACCATCTAGCCATCTCATCCTTGGCCTCCCCCTTCTTCTTTTGCCCTCCACCTTTCCCAACATCAATGCCTTCTCAAGTGAATCCTCCCTTCTCATTTGATGTCCAAAGTATTTTAGCTTCATCTTTACTATTTGACCTTCCAATGAGCAGTCAGGGTTAATTTCTTCTAAGATTGACCTATTTGTTCTCCTCGCTGTCCAGGGGACTCTCAAAACCCTCCTCCAACACCACATTTCAAAGGCATCTATTCTTCTGCGGTCAGCCTTCCTAATTGTCCAGCTCTCACATCCATACATTACTACTGGGAAAACCATTGCTTTGACTATTCTAATTTTTGTTTGCAATGTAATGTCTCTGCTTTTCACTATGTTCCCCATGTTTCTCATCGCTTGTCTCCCAAGAATCAGTCGCCTTTTTATTTCATGGCTGCAATCCCCATCTGCAGTGATCTTTGATCCCAAGAAAGTAAAATCTGTCACTGCTTCTACTTCTTCCCCGTCTATTTTCCAGGAACTGATGGGGCCTGTTGCCATTATCTTGGTTTTCTTGATATTGAGTCTCAAGCCAGCTTTTGCACTCTCCTCCTTCAGCCCAATCAAGAGATTCTTTAGGTCTTCCTCACTTTCTGCCATTAGGGTGGTATCGTCTGCATATCTCAGATTATTGATGTTTCTCCCAGCGATTTTAATCCCATATTGTGATTCCTCCATCCCTGCACTGCGCATTATGTGCTCTGTGTATAGGTTGAATAAGCATGGTGACAAAATGCAGCCTTGACTTACTCCTTTTCCTATTCCAAACCACTCTGTTATTCCATGTTCTGTCCTAACTGTTGCTTCTTGGTTCATGTACAGATTTCTCAGGAGGCATATGAGGTGCTCTGGTATTCCCATCTCTTTAATTACTTGCCACATCTTGTTGTGGTCCACACAGTCAAATGCCTTAGTGTAGTCAATAAAACAAAAGTAAACTTGTTTCTGGTATTCCTTTGTTTTCTCCATGATCCAGCGTATGTTGGCGATGTGGTCTCTAGTCCCCCTGCCTCTTCTGAAACCAGCCTGCACCTCTGGTAATTCTCTCTCCACATGCTGCTGAAGTCTGTCCTGTATTATCTTGAGCATCACCTTGCTGGCATGTGGGATGAGCGCGATTGTTCGATAATTTGAACATTCTTTGGCATTGCCCTTTTTTGGGATTGGGACGTATACTGATCTTTTCCAATCCTGTGGCCACTGTTTTGTTTTCCAAATCTGCTGGCATATTGAATGCAGTAATTTGACGCCATCATCTTTTAGCGCTTTGAAAAATTCAACTGGGATACCATCATCTCCACTAGCTTTGTTGTTTGCAGTGCTCTTTAGGGCCTTTATGACTTCGCTCTCCAGGATGTCTGGCTCAAGTTCAATTTCTTCATCATTGTGATTATCAGGAGTGTTGAGGTCCTTTTTGTAAAGTTCCTCTGTGTACTCTTTCCATCTTTTCTTAATTTCTTCTGCATCAGCTAGCTCCTTTCCGTCTTTGTCCCTTATCATGGTCATTTTTGCTTTGAATGTTCCCTTGATTTCCCCAATTTTTTTGAAAAGATCTCTGGTTCTGCCTCTTTTGTTGTTTTCCTCCATTTCTCTGCACTGTTCTTTTAGGTAGTTTTCCTTATCTCTCCTTGCTTTTCTTTGAAATTCTGTGTTCAAATGGTTGTAGTTTTTCCTTTCTCCTTTGACTTTTGCGTTCCTTCTTTCCTCTGCTATTTTAAGTAACCAGTAACATCCTCAAAATCCTTTAAATGTTCTCTAATTCTATCAATTGTCTTCTCCGGATGTTTTACTATTAACATAGTATTGTCAGCATACATACTAATTTTATTTCCCATAATCCCTTCTATTTTTCCATCTTTTCTTATAACATTTGCTAATAACTCCATTGCCAATATAAACAAAATTGGTGATAAGGGACAGCCCTGTCTCATACCTGCCTCCAACTTAATCTCATCAATAACCTCGTTATTTACTCTAACAGTAGCTGTTCCTTGCTGGTATAATTGATCAATTACCCTTCTAAATTTATCCCCAAATCCATAATATTTAATTATTTCCTTAATTGAGATCCATTGTAAAGAGTCAAATGCCTTAAATATATCCAAAGATATTAATCCCACTTTTTCTTTTGTTTGACTCACCATATCTACTACTCTTCTAGTTAAATCCGCCATTTGTCACCCTTTCAAAAAAACCTCTTGATCTACATTTATATAATTACCCATAAAATTATTTAAACAATTGGCCAATATTGCTGTGAAGATCTTGGCATCTTGATTTATCAATGAGATTGGTCTATAAGATTCTATTCTTTCCAAATTCTTCCCAGGTTTTGGCAACAGTACAATTGTGGTCCTATACCATGAAGTCGGAATTTGCCCACCTTCCAAAATATAATTATATAATTTTACCAATTTTGGTACCAATATGTCTTTAAAGTCCTTATAAAAGTCAGCAGACAATCCATCCTCTCCAGGAGCTTTCCCCAACTTCAAGCCAGCAATTACCTCCCTTACTTCCTTCTCAGACACTTGATCCTCCATTCTATCTATATATTCCTGTTTTACACCTACGATATGCTTCTCTAATTGCTTTTTGAGCTTCTCTAAATCTATTCCTTTTCTTGTATATAAAGCTTGAAAAAATTCTTTCACAATCTTGCATTTATCCTTAATTTTATTACATCTTATTCCTTGCTTATTAACCCAAACTCCAATTTCCTTTTTTTCTTTCTTATCTTTTGCTGCTTTTGCTAATAATTTCGAATTTTTATTACTATATTCAAAATAATCTCTTTTTAAATACACCAAATCCCTTTTCACCTTTTCTATATCTTTACCTACCAATTCAGCCTTCAATCTTTGTAAATTTGCAAAAACCTTATTATTTTTTGTCCTTGAGTGTTCCGCCTGTAGCTGCTTTATCTCCTTTTCAATTTTATCCTGTGCTAATTTGTAATTTTTATATCTATTACTTGCAATCTTAATACATTCCCCTCTAAAAACCGACTTCATGGCATCCCAGACGATATTAAAATTTACCTCATCGTTATCATTCAGTTGCCAAATTTCCTTCCAGGTTTCCATAATTTGGGCTTTACTCTTTTGGTCTTTAAATAAATTAACATATCTCCAGCTCCTTCTCAATCCACTCTCTCTCTGTATCTTCATTTCTAAAACCACTTTAGCATGACCAGACTCCTTAAAAATTCCAATTTCCATCTCCTCAAAAATTTTAACCATATTTTCAGTTACAAATATATAATCTATTCTGGAGTATGAATTGTGGACTTGTGAAAAATAAGAATATACCCTTTCTGACCCCTTAAGTTCTCTCCAAGAATCTTTCAAACCTAATGCCGCCATCCAATTGTCCAATACCTTCCTTTAATACCTCTTCCACATCTTAATATGTTTGTACAATCCAAATTTGATCTTACCAAATTAAAGTCTCCAGCCACAATCATTCTTGTTGTTTGTTCTTTTACCAAAATTTTACGCATTTTTTCTAAAAATTCAGATTGATGTTCATTTGGGGCATATATATTTACCAACATTATTTCCTCATCCTCTATTTTCCCTTTTACTATCAAATATCTACCTTCTGGATCCACTATAGTATTTAATATCTCAAACCCCAATCTAGTCGAAATTAAAATTGCGACTCCCCTAGCTTTTGATGTACCATAAGATTTTTCATAATATTGCATCCATCCTAAAAAAAAATATTTGTATCTTGAGATTTTTGATGAGTTTCCTGTAGAAAGACTATGTCCGGCCTATCTTTCCTCAGGGCTGATTGTATCCTCCTCCTCTTGATTAAAGATCCTGTACCCTTTACATTCCATGTTAACACTTTAATCGCTCTCATAATCCAATTAATTTACCACCAGTTTCACCACTTCCAAGTCCTCCAACGGGCGTGCTACCTAACAACCCATAACTGTTAAAACAACAAAAAAGAAGAAGAAAAAAAGCATAACAAAAAACATTCATTCTTTCCCTCCCCACTTTCCTCGTCAAAAAGTTGCCTTCATCTTCCAAAGAAGGGAGGGGGGGACATGTAAGAAGTGCATTTTAATTGTTGCTCTGGCGCCTTAAACAATTCTTAATTTCCTAATTTAACTCTTTAAACTTTCACTCAAGCCTTCCTCCAACACAGTCAATGACGACACATTTTCTGCTACATCTGATTGTCCTCCTCCCGCAGCTCCACCTTCATCTGCTCCATCAAATTCTCTTCTTATAGCTCCCGAATCTAACAAATCTTTCCTTAATGCCACCCATTCATTTGATCCCACCTTGACCAGGTCAATTAAACTCAAAAGTTCTAATGCATCAGTCTCCGCATCAATCACTTGCATTTTTTATCATAAAAAAATCTTAATTGTTGTGGGAATCGCCAATTATATTTTATCCCTTTCTTTATCAGAAATTTTGTAACAGGTTTCATCTTATATCTCCATCCCCATTCATTAATCGAAATGTCATTGTATACCTCCACATCATTCCCATCAATTTTTAGAACGCCAGATCCTGCTTGTTTTAGAAAGGCCATCACCCTCAACTTATCCCCACAATTTGCAAATTTAACCAAAACATTTCTTTGAACAGCTTTCCCCTTCCTTGGCCCCACTCTGTAAGCACTTACAATATCTTCATCGACAAAATCTTTCCCCATTTTTAGGCTATTTAACCAATCAACTATTCTATCCCTTAAGCGGTCTGGCATTCTTTCCAAAACATGACGAATCAGAATATTTTGTTTTCTCATCAATTCTTCCACCACATCTATCCTCTTTTCCTGTACATCCAATCTCTTCTTAGATTCCTTCACATCCTCCTTAACCCCTTTTATTTTCCCCTGCATCCCTTTCATTTCACCTTGCATCAACTTAACATTTCCCTCCAATTTTTGAAAACTCATATCCACTTTTTTAGAAAAATCAAGAAACATTGAAGCCAATTTATCTTGTCTCTCCAAAATTTCACTTTTATCCTTAGCCCTTCCTTATTCCATAGACTCAAATTTCTGAAACAATTTACCAAATTCACCCATTATTTGAAACTGATCAAATGCTGTTGGTTCAGGAGATGATGATGTTGTTGGTGATACCTCAGCTGCAGCTAGTTTATCTTTCTTCTTAGCTTTCACCACAGGTTCCTCCTCCTTCCCCTTTCCCTTTGCAATCTTATCCATAGTGACGTTGCACAAAAGTTTCAATGCTGCTACAGTCTTGGCTCTTCTAGGCCTCTGCCCTTGGAACTGATCCAGCTCTTCAACCCTCCAAAGCTTCATTCCAATTGATATGTTGATTCAGTGTAGCCAAATATAACCAATTATTCCAGACTGAATTGTATCCAAAAAGCACAAGACCAAAAATAAAAAAATCCAGGGAAAGAGAAATATCCACAAGTTGTAACTATAAAAAGCACTGATGCCGTTACTATTGCTCCCAGGGTGGTAATGAAAAAAGGAAGAGAAAAAAGAGAAAGCAAAAACGAAAAACAAAAAATTGCAGTACCACTCTCCAAACCCCAATCAAGATTGTAATCCAAATAAGCAATCACTTTAAAAGTAAAAAGAAAATCTGCATTCCTGAGATCCAAACAAGAAGGAGAGGGGGAACGGAAGGGGGAGGAAAGAAAAAAAGTACCCCCCACGCCAAACCCCACTAAAAGCTTCCAATCAGAGCAGATCCAACAAAATGAGGAAAAAGACGAGAGCACTGAAAAAAGCAAAGAAAAGCTCCAAAACAAAACAAAAAAGCAAACAACAAAAATAAAATAAATGAATAAAAAACCCTTTCTTTTAAAACTTTAGCCGCGGCGGCAGCTTTACAAACACAGCCAAATCCAATCTTCTCTTCCTCCCATTCCTTCATACTCCTCCTCCACTCCTCCACTCTTTTCACTTCCCCAAAAACTTCTTTCCAAACTCCAGCCTTTGTTCACCTTTCAATTCTATCGGCACCATTTAACTTTCATTCTTCACCGCCATTACTCCTTCTCCCCTTCTCTCTGTAACTTCCACGGGCCTTCGCAACCTCCACACTCCTTCTTGCAAACTTACTTTTTCCTTCTATAATTCCTTCCGAAGCCGCCGCCACAGTTCTTTTTAATTCTTTTAAATTCCGTTTAAAATCCAGGCTCCGAAGTCCCCTTCTTTTCAGTTGTAGAAGTCCCGTCCAGCCTCAGAATGGCTCGGTCAGCACAAAATTCGCTGCGCCTCCCTTGCCGCCCGATCTCCAGACTCCGACCTCAATCTCCACCAAATTCAACCCCAGGTAATTAGGGTTTTGGATTACCTCCTTTTTTAAAAACAGAGTCCTCATTGTTTTAGGATTTACACTTTAATTCCACATTATCCAGCGCGAGCGAACCGAACTGCGTGTTACTCCATCGCGCTCCAAGCCACGCCCCCATTCCTCTTCTCCTGATGCCTTCCATTTTTGTAGCATTTTTGTCTTTTTCAGTGGAGGAAAAGAGAGGATAAAGTGTTTAATTACCTAAAATTTCCCGGAAATTGCAATCAGCTAATCCTTCTGGCACACAGGTGTTGCACTTTAAAAAATGCTGATGAGAGAAATAACCCAATGGTCCTTTTTAGGACCACAAATGAAAATTCAAGTCTGGCCAAGATATCCTGCTATAGTAATAGAGTAGAACCTACTATCAGCGACTCAGCACCGAGTGTCAGGCAGCGGTTAACTAACCTGACCACCCTGAGGACTAACGGCCTTGGGTGCCGAAGTCCCCAGGGAAGGGTGATGGTCCCTAAATGGATTAAATCCCACTTGAATCCCTTTTGATGGAGGGCAGCAGCTTCATAAATACTGGCCTGGGGCTGAAGAAGACTTTGCGTGCCAAAAGGGCTCAAGACCAGAAAGTGACTCACAGAACTGGATCAGGGGTATGAAGGTCATGCTATGATGCAGAAGGCAGATGAAAGGTCGCAGCATTATATTCTCAGGAGTCTTCATGGATGATCGTCATGATGATCACCTATACAATATTCAGATTTGAATAAATCAGAAGAAGAATGAAAACTATTTCTATCAATATAGAGTCTTATAAAGAAGAACTCTTCTTTGTGTCCAAGAAACTCAGAAGAATTGATTAGTGTTGACCAAAGGTGCCTAAGATATGTCTAGTTGCTAAGATACCCAACAAACAATATGAAAATATCATTTCTGTAGGGCCTCTCAGGAGGTCATGCTGAAAAGGATAACCTATAAATATTGAGTGTCAAACTGTGTGCATGTATTTGTTGTTCACTCACACTGTTGAGTCCGATCATTTGTGACCCCATGGACCACCACACGCCAGGCTCCTCTGTCATCTGCCATCCTGCGTAGTCCGCTCAGATCTGCGCCCACTGTGTCAAAAATGCTGTCTAGCCATCTCATCCACAGTTTCCTTCTTTTCCTTCAAACCTTCCTAGAATCAGGGCCTTCTCCAGTGAGTCCCCTCTTCTCAATTGGTAGCTGAAGTATTTGAGCTTCAGTGACCAAGGACCAGTTAAGAGTTGAGTTTCTTGTATGCGTGTATAGTAATATCAATTTATAAACCTAATATTCCATTGTTTCAAAAGTCATCTAATATTGAAAGACATTTTATAATCGGATCATCAGCAACCTTAACACCATCTTCCAAATATTGTACCCATTACTATTACCGTATTTTCCGGCATATAAGACAACTTTTTAACCCCGAAAAATCTGTGCCAAAGTTGGGGGTCGTCTTATACACCGGGTACTCTGGAGCCAGGGGCCGCCCGGCGGGGAAAGCCATTCGCTGCCGCTGCGCGAGGCCTCCGGAGCAAGGGGCCGCCAGGATACCACCACCCCCAGCCTTGCGGCAGAGGTGGTGAATGGCTTTCCCTGCCGGTCAGCTGCTGCTGCTCCTCCTCCTCCTCACCCCCGGCTGGGAGTGGTGGTGCGGAGGAGAAGGAGCATCAACTGACTGGTGGGAAAAATCAGCCGCCGCCGTGAGGCCTCCGGAGCAAGGGGCCGCCCGGATACCACCGCCTTCAGCCTCGCGGCTGTGGCTGGCTCCCCCCCGCCGGTCAGCTGCTGCTCCTCCTCCTCACCCCCCCCAACCCCGGCAGGGGTGGTGGTATCCACGAGCCACGCCTCCCCGCCCCCTTCACCAGCGGGGAAGGTAAAAGGAGCCCTGTCGGGCTCGGAGACACCGCGAGCTGCGCCTCCCCGCTCCTTTCACCGGCGGGGAAGGTAAAAGGAGCCCCGTCAGACTCGGAGATGCCGCGAGCCGCACCTTCCTTTTACCTTCCCCGCTGGTGAAGGGGGCGGAGAGGTGCAGCTCGCGGTGGCTTCGAGCCTGACAGGGCTCCTTTTACCTTTCCCGCCGGTGAAGGGGGCGGAGAGGTGCGGCTCGCGGTGGCTCCGAGCCCGACAGGGCTCCTTTTACCTTTCCCGCCGGTGAAGGGGGCGGAGAGGTGCGGCTCGCGGTGGCTCCGAGCCCGACAGGGCTCCTTTTACCTTTCCCGCCAGTGAAGGGGGCGGAGAGGTGCGGCTTGTGGTGGCTCCGAGCCCGACAGGGCTCCTTTTACCTTTCCCACCGGTGAAGGGGGCGGAGAGGTGCGGCTCGCGGTGGCTCCGAGCCCGACAGGGCTTTTACCTTTCCCGCCGGTGAAGGGGGCGGGGATGCCGTGAGCACATGTAACCAGCATTTTGGTGACAAAACCTAGTGGTTAAGGCGCTGAACTTGGAGACTGGAAGGTTGGGTTTCAATACCCAAAGGCATGAAAGGAGCCTCATTCGGGCATCCCCTGAGTGGAGTTTCGCCAGCAAAAATCTTTTCAACCCAGAGTAACCGAAGACGCCACCGTTGGAAGAGGGGTAGTCATACGGCGAGTATATTGCAAACTCTACATTTTAACTAGAAAAGTTGGGGGTCTTATACGCCCAGTCGCCTTATACGCCGGAAAATACAGTACTCATTAAGCAGCAATCATACACTGTAAAGTGAGACAGTGTAGTTTCTGCTTGGAGTTCAAATGAGATAATTCAGAAAAATTACTGTATAAATCAGTTTGTTTTACTGTTTTTACTTCATCTAAATGATATCTGGATAGTTTCCACTGAGATTTGAATATCCCCTGAAAAACCAGGTACTTGGAGTGAACAAAAATTAATTTGATGGCTCAGAAGGTTTCCCCAATACATTTTCTCATCAAATCTAGAGGTATTTAGAGGGCACAGCAGAATGTAAGGCAATACAAATGGCTTCATCTTAACCCCACAGCTACTTGTCATTGTGACAGTGTTTCCTGCCTTTTGTGACATCACAAGGGCCCACCTTATGACCTCACAGAGAACCACCCCATAATATTTTTCCTCTGAGGCTACAGGTAATGGGAGGATCCTCAAGGGCTGTCCATCCAAATAATAATTTTGTGTCAGAAATTATTCTGGGTTGAAGGAATTATTGCTGGAGATTTTTCCAGATCAAATGTAAAGATAGTTTCTCCCAACCCTCTGCCCTTTTCCCAATTTGGATTTACTCTGGGGAGGGTTCAAGGTCAATCCTAGGCTTTGTGGGGCAAAGCAGAGCATAAGGCAACACAAGTGGCCCCATTTGAAGGAACCTACGGCTACAGGCTAATTGTGACTGAAGCTTCTGCCTCCTGTGACCTCACAAGGCCCCCCATGACCTCACAGAGAACCAACCCATAGTACTCTATCCGGGAGATCCCAGGCAATTGAAGATCCTCTAGAGACAGTCCTTGATGACCAAAACAAAAACATAACTTCCATTTCTCTTTTTGAAAAATACACTTTTATTTATTTGTGAAAAGAGGATAAACAGGGATCTTGGCTTTCAGTCGACACAGCCTAGTTGAGTTCCAGCGAGAGGGTTGCGTTGCGGTTCCCCACGTCACAAAGGAAGCTTTCGCTCTCTCCTGCAAGACACAAATGGAGGAAACCAAAATAAGCGAGCGTGCTCGTCCACTGCCGTCAGCCGACCGTGACCAGGGCCATCCACCGGTCTCTGCACGGCAACATCATCCCGGGCTTCCACTTTCATTCACTCCGCTTCTGAGACCAGCTTCCGCCAGCCCCCGAGGTGCTTGGGTCACATTCACTCCCCCAACCGCGTCCCCGCGGAACAGCAAGTCAGGCATTCACTCTCACACTCACGCACACTCATGCCCACAGTCACTCACACACTCATCCACACACTCATCGCCCACTCATACAGCATCCACCCGGTCCGTCCACCAGCATCAACTAGCTTCAAGCCACCAGCCTTAGCAGCATCTGGTTTGCGAACTCGCTACCCACTTAGCAAGTAAACTTGCCTTGATCCGCTCGTGGGGGTCCCTCGCAGCCTCTCTCCTTTCTTCCTTCTGCTGGGCTGCCCACTGGTCTCTAGTCTCCTGCCCTGCCCTGCCAGCCCCTTTTATCCACTGGCCAGGGGTTGGGGCTCCTGGGATGTCACAAAGGACCAGAGCCTGGACAGCCCTTGGGATTGGCTGAGCCCTGGCGATGATGTCAACAGTCCTTGCCATTGTCGCTGTAAGTCTCTCCCTTTTGGCATTGTGACATCATTTCTGGTTCCTTGCAAAAAGGTCTTGGTGTGGTTGATGAAGTTGGGAGAGATCCAAAAAAGCCCAAATAGGACAGGCAGGAAATTACCTGATTTAGAACTAGGCCCAGCCAAGTTTAAATCTCAAAGCTTGCTTGGGTCTTCCTTAGGCCAGTGACAAAGTTTACATTAAACAGTTGTCACGTGAACAAAAGTGGGAACCATATGGGATTCCACATTGAGGGTGCGTACAAGGACATAAAAGACATTCTGTCGTGTGTTGGGGTTTCAAGCCACATTCTCCTTGCATTGCTTTCTTTGTACCATATCTTGTTTTGTATAAATAGCCAACAAATAAAAACCCTGAAAAGAACATGGGAAGTGATTGTGGGTCTTTTATCTCCTCCCTCCCTAAATAAATTCTGGTCCCTGCATCATTGCAATTGTGTGCATTAGGTTTTTTATTTTTACTAGCAGAGGTTGCCCAGCGTTGCCGGGCTGTTTTAAATTGTGTTGGAAGATTAAAGGTCAATCTTTGAAGAAATCAACCCTGACTGCTCATTGGAAGGTCAAATTGTAAAGACAAAGCTAAAGTACTTTGGACATCAAATGAGTAGGGAGGATTCACTTGAGAAGGCCTTGATGTTGGGAAAGGTGGAGGGTAAAAGAAGAAGGGGGAGGCCAAGGATGAGATGGCTAGATGGTATTGTAGACACAGTGGGCACAGAACTGGGAGTGCTGAGGGGGAAGGTGGAGGACAGAGGCGCCTGGAGAACAATGGTCCATAGGGTCGCAAAGGGTCAGAATCGACTGTGCGACTTTACAACAACATTATTGTGACATTTTGTGTAAAATTGTGATTGTTTTGTTATTGTTTTGATTTGTTTTTACTGTTGTGGCCTTTTGTTTGGGGCTGTTGTGTGTTTTTGAATTGTTTTTACTATTGTGGCCAGCAGGTGGTGCTGGTACTGTTTTTTCTCTCCTGGCCTCTGGGTGGAGCTTCTTCCAGTAAGTAGTCTCTTTCTTTATTCATTTCGTTTCCAGTCATCATGCAGGTAGGACGTGTGCTGTTGATTTGGCTTGTTTTCTTTATTTTTGTGTGTGTGTGGGTGGGTGTTTGGGTTTTGTTTTGTTTTTGGCTGTTTTGTTTTTGATTGTTTTTGTTTACTTTGTATTGTTTTTGTGTATTTTTTGGATGTTTTTGATTGTGTTTAAAGGTATTTTTGGATATTTATTTATTTATTTTTATAATTTTTGTTGTTGTGGTGGTTTGGGGGTGGTGGTTTATTTCCACGGGCTTTATTGTGTTATGGTGCTTTGATTGTGTGGAGTCGTGAAAGTAGATCGGGTTTCCCCTTTAATATCAGTGGGTGGGGGGTGTCGATCCACCTCTCCGCTGGCTCCCCGGGGTTTGGGAGGTTTGTGGGGACAAAAGGGGTATGTCCCCACAACCCTTCTGGACCCAGGAGACCAGGGAGAGGGGATCGGTCCCCCCCCCTCCTAAAGAAAACTCCGTGTTTAAAGAGAAGAACCACTTGGTTTCTTCTCTTTAAAGACGGGTTTTTTTGGGGGGGAATCGATCCCCTTTCCCTGGTCTCCTGGTTTCAGAAGTGTAGTTCCCTGGTTTCGGGAACTTCAGGCGCCGTTGGTGAGGGAAAGAAGGGTGGTTGGTGTTTGCGAGGCTGTGAGGCGGTGAGTTTGTTTTTAATTTTTCGAGTGCCGGCTTCCTCAGCGTTCTGCGCACTCATGGCACGCAGGACGCTGGGGCTTATAGTAATGGGTTTATGCTTTGTGTTTGTGCTACATTTTTTTAAAACTGTTTTGTTTTGATTGGCCGCGGCGCGTTTCCAAACGTTCCTTGCGCCTCACCGCAGCAGAGCCTCTGAGGCTGATTGGCTCTGGTGCGGCGCGGCACAAGGAACGTTGGGAAATGAAGTTGTTTCCCTTTCTTCACGTTTGTGGGGCTGTTGCCCCACTGGCGCAATTCTCAATCCTGCGTTTACCTGCGTACCCAGTTCGGACGTGTTCCCGAATGGAGGGTGCAGGCTAGTGGGGCCTGGCTAAGGAGCCTATGCAAAGTTCCAACGGTTAACCTTCGATTTTATATATATAGATTTTGTCTGCTTCATACAAATTTAGCCTCCTTCCACCCCAAGTGAAGAAGACCTAAAGAGCCTCTTGATGAGGGTGAAAGAGAAGCGTATGAAAGTTGGCTTGAAATGCAACATTTTTTTTAAAGCAAAATCATAGCATCCGGTCCCATCACTCCATGGCTAATAGAATGGGAAGAAATGTTAGCAGTGAGACTTTACCTTCTTGGGATCTAAGATCACTGCAGACGGTGACTGCAGCCATGGAATAAAAAGACACTTACTTCTTGGGAGGCAAGCTATGAGAAACCGAGGCAGCATAATAAAAAGTAAGGACATCACCCTGCCAACAAAAGTCTGCATAGGTAAAGCAATGGTCTTCCCAGTAGCCATGTATGGCTGTGAGAGCTGGACCCTAAGGAAGGCTGAGCACAGGAGAATAGGCGCCTTTGAACTGTGGTGCTGGAGGAGACTTTTGAGTGTCCCCTGGACTGCAAAGAGATCAAATCAGTCAAATCCTAAAGGAAATCAACCCTGACTGCTCCTTGGAAGGACAAATACTGAAGATGAAGCTCATGTCCTTTGGCCACCAAATGAAAAGAGAGGACTCACTTGATGCCTTGATGCTGGGAAAGATTGAAGGCAAATGGAGAAGGGGGCAGCAGAGGATGAGGTGGCTGGATGGCATCATTAATGCAGTAGGCATAGATCTGGGCGGGCTAATAATAATAATAATTTTGTGCCAGAAATTATTTTGGGTTGAAGGGATTTTTGCTGGAGATTTTTCCAGATCAAGTGTAAAGATAGTTTCTCCCAACCCTCTGCTCTTTTCCCGAGGGGCAGGCTGCATACGGGTAACACGGGACCGATGGTTGGTATCTGTCTCTCCTTCCAGTCCCCCGGGTACATCTCTGGGTCCTGAGCAGCTGATCCAGGGTGACCCCGCCCTTAGGCTGCTGCTGATGAATGCCAGGTCGATCTGCAACAAGGCCCCCCTAATTCAAGACTCTATTCGGGAGGGGCGGGCTGACCTGGCATGCATCACCGAAACCTGGCTGAGACCAGAGGATGGTGTACCTCTGTCAGAAATGCGTCCAGCGCGTTTCGGTATCTGGCACCAGCCAAGGGATGAGGGAAGGGGCGGTGGCATCGCCATTGTAGCCAGGGAGTCCTTGGGAGTCGCCAGGGCCACGGCTCCACAAGTCCTGGGTTGTGAGGCCCTGCTCCTGCGGTTGGGCCCTAAGGGTCAGTTGGGAGTCTTACTCCTGTACCTGACTCCTTGCAGGGTAAGAGACTCCCTGCCTGAGCTCCTCGAGGCCATCTCCGCGTTGGCGTTGGAGTTCCCTAGGCTGATGGTTCTGGGGGACTTCAATTTGCCTTCACTGGGGACTGGTTCAGAGGTTGCTCAGGAGTTCATGGCTTCCATGGCAGCCATGGACCTGACTCAAGTAATTCATGGCCCGACCAGGGGCCAGGGTCACACACCAGATCTAGTTTTTTTGTCGGAGCGGTGGCAGAGTGATCTGAGACTACATAAATTAGACACTATACCTGTGCCATGGTCGGATCACTATCTGGTGACTATGGACTTCCTGGGGGTGGCGGTTCACCACAGGAAAGCATGGCCTATTAAATTGGCCCGCCCCCGGCGACTGATGGATTCTGACGAATTCCAGAGGGAACTGGGGGATTTTCCTCTGGATCGGCTACACGATTCATCCGAGGCACTCGTTGACCTGTGGTACAGGATGACTACCGCTGCCTTGGATGAAATCGCACCACTACAGCCTCTCCGAGCCTGCAGGGCTAGATCTTCGCCGTGGTTCACAGAAGAACTGTGGGAGCTTAAACGGGCAAAGAGACGCCGAGAGCGCCGCTGGGTGAAGACCCAAAGTGATTCCGACTGGACACTGGCTAGGGCTGCTATTAAGACCTACCTGGTGGTGATGGAGGTGGTGAAGCAACAATACTTCACCGCCCTCATTGCCTCCGTGGATAATCGCCCAGCCGCTCTGTTCGGGTTACCAGGTCTCTCTTTGGCCAGGAGGGGCCGGTGCCCAGGTGGCAGGGTTCGGCTGAGGTTTTTGCAGACTATCTGGTGGAGAAAATCGCTCGGATTCGCTCGGGGTTTACTCCCGGCGTGGATGGGGAGGGTCCAGAGGGGATCAGAGCTCAGTCTGGCAGTGTTATCTGGGATCGGTTCGATCCAGTTGTCCCTGAGGAAGTGGACAGGCTTCTTGCAGCTGTTCGCACCACCTCCTGCCCTTTGGATCCCTGTCCCACTTGGTTGGTGAAAGCCTCCAAGGGGGTGACAGGAGGCTGGGTCAGGGCTATAATAAATGCTTCACTGTGGGAGGGGGTGTTTCCTGCACCTTTAAAACATGCTCTGGTGCGCCCCCTCCTGAAGAAACAATCTCTCGACCCAGCAGTTCCAGCTAATTATAGGCCAGTCTCCAACCTCCCTTTCTTGGGGAAGGTACTGGAGAAGGTGGTGATGCGGCAGTTGCAGGGGGTCCTGGATGAAGCGGATTATCTGGACCCCTATCAATCGGGTTTCAGGCCTGGATATGGTACTGAGACTGCATTGGTCGCACTGGTTGACGACCTCTTGTGGGAGCGGGACGGGGGTCATCCATCCGTCCTGGCTCTTCTGGATCTCTCAGCGGCCTTCGACACTGTTGACTACGGTATCCTTCTGGAACGGCTCAAAGGTTTGGGGATCCAGGACACTGTGCTGTCCTGGTTTTCCTCATTTCTGGAGGGTCGTACCCAGTCGTTGTGGTTGGAGAGTGAGAGGTCCAGCGCTAGGCCCCTACAGTATGGGGTGCCTCAGGGCTCGGTGCTCTCTCCTCTCCTATTTAACATATACATGAAGCTGTTGGGTGAGGTTATCCATTCCCATGGGGTAAGGTATCATCAGTATGCTGATGATACCCAGTTATATATCTCGGCCCATGGGGACCCCAGTGATGCAGTCAATGTCCTATCCAGATGTCTAGAAGCGGTTGGGGTCTGGATGGGGGACAACGGGCTACAATTGAATCCCTCCAAGACTGAGTGGCTTTGGATAGGGGGTCCCGCATTATCCAGGGAGCTGACAACTTTGGTCTTGGGTGGGGCTGTTTTGCCCCAGACAGACCCGGTACGCAACTTAGGGGTCCTCCTGGATTCGGGGCTGCTACTAGCAAGTCAGGTGGCGGCTGTGGCCAGGAGGGCTTTCTCACAGCTTCGCGTCATCCATCAGTTGCGTTCACTCCTGGACCGGGACTCCCTGCTCAGGGTCACACATGCTCTGGTCACCTCCAGGCTAGATTATTGCAATGCGCTCTACATGGGGCTGCCCTTGTCAACCATTCGGAGGCTGCAGTTGGTCCAGAATGCGGCAGCCCGGGTGGTGATGGGGCACGGGCGTTATGCTTGTGCCGCACCATTACTTCGGGAGCTGCACTGGCTACCAGTTTGCCTCCGGGTGCAGTTCAAGGTGCTGGTTTTGACCTTTAAAGCCCTTCATGGTAGTGGGCCAGGATACCTTAGAGACCGCATCATCCCAAGAGTGTCCGCCCATCCAACCAGAGCGGATCGGAGGGGCACCCTGATTGTTCCATCTGCCAGAGGGGCCAGTCTCTCTGGTACACGAAGGAGGGCCTTTTCCGTGTCCGCACCGGCCTTGTGGAACCACCTGCCTGTAGAGTTGCGGGAGCAGATGGAGCTGCTACCTTTCAGAAAAGACCTAAAAACCTGGTTGGCAGGGCAGGTGTGGGGCCCGGATGGAAGAGTGGCCCCCTCCTGTTGGCTTATAAATTAAGCTCCCATTTCTTTTAATTGTCAATGAAGGCAGTTTTTTAATGTGGGTTTTTTAAGAGGAATGGGGTAGGTGGGTGGGTATGTTGGGTTTTAATTGGTTGTATTGTTTTATGTGTGTTTTAACTTGTGAGCCGCCCAGAGTCGGGTTTATCTGATTGGGCGGCATATAAATTTGAATATAAATATAAATAAATAAATAAATAAATAAACATTGCTATAAATGCGCCTGTGGCTATCATAATTGCCGGTTGCGATTAAAGGTGCTGGTTTTGACCTTTAAAGCCCTTCATGGCAGTGGGCCGGGCTACTTACGGGACCGCATCACCCCAAGGCATTCTACCCGTCCAACGAGGGCAGACCAGAGAGGCTCTGTGGTGGTCCCTTCGACGAGAGAAGCACATCTGGCTGGGACCAGGTAAAGAGCCTTCTAGGTGTCTGTCCCGGCCCTGTGGAACCTCTTACCACCGGAACTGTGCCTCCAGACGGAGCTGCTTCCCTTTAGAAAGGCACTCAAGACCTGGTTGTGCCAGCGGGTCTGGGATCCATCTTGTGGAACGGTCCAGGCCCACTGGCTAGTTTAGTTTCCCAAGGTTACAGGTCATTGCTGGGAGTTGTCAGATTTTTTATATAGCTGTTTTTAAGTATTTTTTGTACGGCTTTTATCTTGTTAGTTTTTACTGTTTTATTTTCTTAAGGGGGTTAGGGAGGGTCTGGGTTGGGTTTTTAGATGTTTTTATGACTATGTGTATTTCTATGTATATGTTGTTAGCCGCTCTGGGTGGTGCTTGTGCCAGAAGAGCGGGATACAAATGAATAAATAATCATAATAATCATAAACACATTTACAACAGCTATGGGTGCATTTACAGCTGCAGTAAATGCGTCCGCTTCCAATGTGGCAGTGACACGGGCCACATGAAACGGTGGTGCAAGCTGGGTCTGGCCCAGGGGCAGTAGGTTGGGAACTCCTGGTCTATAATGTAATATTGAAAAGCGCATGGGTCCCCAAACACCAGGCTGCGGACTGGTACTGGGCCACGGGTTGTCCTGAACCAGGCCATGTGGGGTTGGGTGGCACTGGGAGCCCATGTGGCAGCCTTATGCCCTCAACATGCTCCGTCGGGTCTGCCCGAAGAATGGAGCAAGAGCACAGGCTTCAGACACAGCAGATAGGCAGGTGGCCATGGCCCTCCTCCACACTGCTTAACTACAGCGGGGTTCTGCCCCCTGCCTGTGTGCAGTGTGATACCTCACTGCCAGAGTTTTTGAGCTACAGCAGGACTCATCCCCCCGTTTGTGTGCAGTGAGGTATCACACTACAAATATTCAAGCTGTGGCTGGCAGACGGGAGAGATTAAAAAAAGAGATTTTAGCAAAACTGAAATATATACTCCATGAGTTTATTTTGAGAATATTTCAGTAAATGAGCAAATTACAGCCTGAAATTTATCTGCAGGCTGTAATTTGTTCATTTACTAAAATAGGTCATGTTTTGTGTATTTACTTTTGCATTGACATTAGTCAGATAGTATATTATACACTTATCATATTTTATTATGTGCTTGCATTGTTCAATCCCACCACACCCACTTATATAAGTATGAGGTTTTTCTTTGCCCGGTGGGGGCGAAGAGGCCTGCTGGCCATGCCACCGGCCGGCGTTCCGGGCCCCGCCCTCCCCCTCGCCAGGACTTAAAAGGCGAGGGGGCTGCCGGGCGAACCATCGCCGCCGCGCTCGGCCCCGGTGGGGGCGAAGAGGCCTGCTGGCCACGCCACCGGCCGGCGTTCTGGGCCCCGCCCTCCCCCTCGCCAGGACTTAAAAGGCGAGGGGGCTGCCGGGCGAACCATCGCCGCCGCGCTCGGCCCCGGTGGGGGCGAAGAGGCCTGCTGGCCACGCCACCGGCCAGCGTTCCGGGCCCCGCCCTCCCCCTCGCCAGGACTTAAAAGGCGAGGGGGCTGCCGAGTGAACCATCGCCGCTGCGCTCGGCCCCGGTGGGGGCGAAGAGGCCCGCTGGCCACGCCACCGGCCGGCGTTCCGGGCCCCGCCCTCCCCCTCGCCAGGACTTAAAAGGCGAGGGGGCTGCCGGGCGAACCATCACCGCCGCGCTCGGCCCCGGTGGGGGCGAAGAGGCCTGCTGGCCACGCCACCGGCTGACGTTCCGGGCCCCGCCCTCCCCCTCGCCAGGACTTAAAAGGCGAGGGGGCTGCCGGGTGAACCATTGCCGCCGCGCTCAGCCCCGGTGGGGGCGAAGAGGCCTGCTGGCCACGCCACCGGCCGGCGTTCCAGGCCCCGCCCTCCCCTTCATAAGACTCTGAAAGCAGGGGTTTTTTGTGGGTGGTTTTGATAGAATTGTTTTCTATTCTGATGTGGTGTTGATATTTTGTATTCTGATGATTGTTTTGCTTTATCTTGTGATTGTGTTATTTTATTTACTTGAAACACTGTATTAATTATTGTATTTTGAACATTGTATCTTGTATCTTATATGTAAACCCCTTGTGTTGCCCTGGGGTCATTTATATGTTGTTAGCCGCCCTGAGTCGGCCATGTGTTGAGTAGGGCGGGATACAAATTGAATAAATTGAATTGAATTGAATTGCATTTTTTCTAAACTAAAGCCTTGGTATTCAGGTTAAATTGCCGTGTTGGCACTTTGCAATAAATAAGTGGGTTTTGGGTTGCAGCTTGGACACTCGGTCTCTAAAAGCCATCATTGGTTTATATCAGGAGTTCCCAACCTTTTTACGCCAGGGGCCGGTCATGCTCTCTCAGTCAGCTTCGAGGGCTGGATGGCCATTTTGCCCTGCCTGCATAATGGGGGTGGCCATTTTGTCCCAACATCTTCAAAGGGGGTGGCCATTTTGTTTCTCGAATGCCCTTGGAGGGGTGGGAGCCACAAGAAATGGAACTGTGGGCCAGATCTAGCCCGTCAGCCTTAGGTTGGGAACCTTTGTTTATATAATGGACTCTCTGAAGAGAGGAGGGGCTGAGTTGACCAGTATTGTCTACAAGTAGGTGAAGATGGTGACAATAATAATTTAGCTTAGTAGTTTCTTCTTCACCCTCTTCCCTGATTTCCCTATATTCTACAATGGGCTCTCTTTCCTGATCTGAAGGGGCATTCCTCTACAATTAAGCTTCTCTTTTTTTATTCCTCCAGGTGATGAAAGGAAGAAATTAAAAGAGAACAAACAACAGAGGAGAAAATCTGAAGGAAAACAAAAGGGGAGGAGAAAATATCAGCTGTTAGAAGGTGGTGATGCCCATAAAATAGTTGTTCCAGACGAGTGTAGCCGACGGAAAAAAGAGACAACATCCCCTCAGTGTGCCCCCAAAATAATGAAGTTATCAAGAGTTGGCATGCTTTCAAGAGTATACAAAGTGAAGAAACCATTTGAATGCTCAGAATGCAGAAAGTGTTTTAGCTGGAGGACCCATCTTATAGTACATCAAAAAATCCACCCATGGGTGAAACCATTTAAATGTTTAAAGTATGGAAAGAGCTTTAGGCAAAGTGGCACTCTTACAGTCCACCAAAGGATCCACACAGGAGAGAAACCGTATCGGTGTTCACAGTGTGGGAAGAGCTTCAGCCGGAGCAACAAGTTAACATCCCATCAAAAAACCCACATGGGTGAGAAGCTGTTTAAATTCTCAGAGTGTGGGAAGAGTTTCGATCAAAAAGGCAGCCTCACCTACCACAGAAGGGTCAACGCAGGTGAAAAACCATTTACATGCTCAGAATGTGGGGAAAGCTTTCGTACCAGTGAATACCTTCGCTTACATCAAAGAATCCACACAGGGGAGAAGCCTTACAAATGCTCAGATTGTGGGAAGAGTTTCAACCACAGGAGTACCTTTGCTTACCACCGAAGAAACCATGCCAGTGTAAAGCCATATAAATGCTTAGAGTGCGGGAAGGGCTTCAGACAGAGCAGCGCGCGAAATGATCACCAGAGAACCCATACAGGTGAGAAGCCGTACAAGTGCTTAGAATGTGGGAAGCACTTCAGTCAGAGCGGTAGCCTTAGGAAACACCAAAGAATCCATACAGGGGAGAAACCACATCAGTGCTCAGAGTGTGGGAAGACTTTCTCTGAGAGCGGTAAACTCATTTCCCACCAAAAAACTCATACAGGTGAAAAACCATACATGTGTTTAGAGTGTGGAAAGAGTTTCAGCCAGCGCAGCAGCCTGACGTATCACCGGAGAACTCACACAGGCGAGAAGCCCTTTAAATGTCCTGAGTGTGGGAAGAGCTTCCGTTCCAGCAAGCATCTAGCTTTACACCGCAGAATCCATACTGGGGAGAAACCATATAAATGTCCCGAGTGTGGAAAGAGCTTCAGCCACAGGAGCAGCTTTACTTGCCATGAAAGAAAACATACGGGTGAAAACCCGTATAAATGTTCAGAGTGCGGAAAGAGTTTCAGCCAGCGCAACAGCCTGACGTATCACCAGAGAACTCACACAGGCGAGAAACCCTTTAAATGTCCCGAGTGTGGGAAGAGCTTCCGTTCCAGCAAGCTTCTTGATTCACACCGGAGAATCCACACTGGGGAGAAACCATATAAATGTCCCGAGTGTGGAAAGAGCTTCAGCCACAGGAGCAGCTTCACCTACCATGAAAGAAAACATACGGGTGAAAAACCGTATAAATGCTCAGAGTGTGGAAAGAGTTTTATTCAGAGCAGTACCCTTACTGATCACCAGAAAAGTCACAAACAAAAGAAAGTATATACTGTATTTGCTGGCCTATAAGACCCACTATCTCCCCCCCCCCAAAATACAGTGGTACCTCGAGATACAAAATTAATTCATCTCTTGGGTTTTTTGTATCCCCAAAAAATTGTAGCTTGAAGCATAGTTTCCAATAGGAATGCATTGAAAACTAATGTGTTCTGAAAAATAATGTGTTCTGGAGGTCAGAAAAAAACAAAAAAAAGTCTTTTAGCTGTTCAAAACTCTTTCTAAAGTGGCAAAAACATGGCAAAAATTCCAAAGTGTATGACGATACCAACTTCTAACCTTAGCCTCAGAACTCTCCTGGTTCCACTCTCTGAACCTCCTTTAATGGTAGGCTCAATATCAGACCCTCTGAGGCTCAGCCAGTATGTTTTCCTGCAATACATGGGGAGTTATGGACAGTTGATAGCATGGCTTAGTGCTCTGGGTTTTCTTACTTTTACCCTTCATCAAATCCAAATACTTTGTTTTGTAAAATCAAAGTCTATTTATTTCTCCATTTAAACATGTTTATGTTTATTGGATTTATACCCCGCTCTACTCAAGCGCAAAGGCCGACTCAGAGCGGCAATACAACAGAGTTCATATACATACAAATTACAACAATATAATAATATACATAATCACAAATACCAAATAAATAATCAGAGGAATCCACAATGGTACAAAATATCAATACAGCATCAAAGTATCAACAATCAATAATTACAATTCCAGTTACAGTGATACTTCATACAATGTCCAAACTTGGTTCCACAAGTTTGGACTTTATACGGATTTGGACTTTGTATGAGGCATGCAAAATCCTAGCCGCGATGCCTCATACAATGTCCAAATCCTAGCCACGATGCCTCATACAACGTCATTTTCATAGAGATACATTGTACTGTAACAGCACAGACTTCAGGGCAAAGTCAAGGAAACTGACAGATCTTTAAGAAATCATTGTCTAAAGGCTAAATACATTACAAAAACATATCAAACAACCCTGATTGTTCAAGAACCTGAAGAATGCTGCAAAAATCCCAGGAATGCTTCTAAAAATTCTGATGAATTTTTTTAAAAAAATCCAAAATCGCGCTCAAAACCACTCCTAAACACTCTTCGCATTGTGCTAAACCCACAAGAGCAATGCACGCACGTGCCCTGCCTTTTATACTGCCCAGGCACAATGCAACCTGGGGAAAATCCCAATGCCTCATACAAAGTCGAGGGAACTTTTTTCAAGGAATTAGGTGATGTTGTATGAATCTGATGTTGTATGTAACGGACTTTGTATGAGGTATTACTGTACAAGATGTGAAAACATCAAAATACAATATTGAGAATACAAAATCACAAACAGTACACATCACAGTACTATACTGCAATAACCCTAGCTACAAGTTACAGAGTTACATAGTACTGTCCTACAAAAGGCAGCATCTTACAATATCAAAAATTCATACAAACAAAGCAGAATACTATCCCAGTCCCATAGCAAAGGGGGCAGCTGCAGAAGGTCCTTTATGTCCTGCAGTTGCTGGAGCAGGTGTTCCCCATTCCCCCTAGTTTGCCAGACAGGGAGGAGGGCTCCAAGCTTCAACGTCCCACCCTCGAATCCTCCGAGTAGGCAGGCTCAAGACAAAGACAAAGAAATAGTTTGAAGTAAAGGAAAACATTTTCTCAAGCATATTACAAAAAGAAACTGCACACATAGGTTTTTCTGCCCCTTCTAAAGAAAAAGAAACCTTACTAGTCTTAGCACTACTGTTGCAGCTTACTTTTTCCATTCCAATCTATACCTATAAAATGGTGTGTTAACCATTGGAATGTGACAAAGGATGTTGCACCAGGCCCCACTAGTCTGTTCGCAGGTAACTGCCGGGTTGAAATTTTCGACCCAGGGGCAGGAGCCCCCCAGTCGCAAACAAAAAAAGGGAACTTCAATTCCCAACGTTCCTTGCGCCAGAGCCAATCAGGCTGAGCGACGCGGCAAAAGGAACGTTCGGAAACGCGCAGCGACCAATCAAAAAAAAAGCCGCAGGAAAAAACCGCTACAGTAAGCAAACACACGCAGGCAAAACTAAAGCCCCAGCGTCCTGCGTGCCATTAGCGTGCCGAACGCTGAGGCGGCCTGCGCGCGAAAAATAAAAGTAAAAAAAAACGCCCGCCACCGCTGCCCTTCTTCCCCACGGGCCAGCCAGCATGGCCCATGGAGAAGAAAGCAACCCCCCCCCGCGCCATTGCCCTTCCTTCCCACGGGCCAGCCAGCATGGCCCGTGGAGAAGAAAGCAAAGAAAGCACCCCCCTGCCATTGCCCTTTCTTCCCACGGGCCAGCCAGCATGGCCCGTGGAGAAGAAAGCAAAGAAAGCACCACCCTGCCATTGCCCTTTCTTCCCACGGGCCAGACAGAGTGGCCCGTGGGAAAGAAAGCCCCCCCTGCCAATGCCCTTCCTTCCCACGGGCCAGCCAGCATGGCCCGCGGGAAAGAAAGCCACCACCCCTGAAAAAGTAAACACAAAAACACAAACCAAAAACACTCAAAAATCCAAAAAGGAAACACAAAAACAGCCAAAAACAAACAAGAAAAAACACACAGAACCCCCCCCCCAAATCCAAACCACTACCCCCACCCCACCCCACCCAAAAAAAACCAGAGAGCTTACCAAAAGACGTCTTCTATCCATGAGGACCAGAACTCAAATGAGAAAATAAAGAAAAAGCTTCCGGAAGCGACACCCAGAGGACAGAAGAGAACAATTATAGAGAGGAAGAAAAGCTCACCACCCCCACCCAGAGGCCAAAAGAGAAAAAACATTCAAAAATATTGAAACTAATAAGATTAATTCTAAAATTAATCAAATAAGTTATAAAAACATTCAAAAATAATCACACTAATCTCAAAAAATACCAAAAAAAAACAGAAATCACTTTTCACTCAAAAAAAACAAAACAAAAAATAAAAAATGTGTAAAAATTAAGATTTAAAAAACCAAAATTAAATTTTAAACAAAATAAAATAAAATAAAATAAAATTTGCATAAACATAAAACAAAAACCTTCAAAAACCAATATAAAGAGCCCAGCATGCAAAAAAAAACCCCCACTGGGAGCGCAAGTCCGCCACAGGCGGACGCAGCACCTTGAACCCACAAAATCACAAAAACTTACAGCACCATTTAAAACAGCCCAGCACCATTGGCTCAAGAAAAAAAACGAAACCCTTTACTATCCAACACTATTCTAAAAAGCCCGGCACCGCCGGGCAAAATATGCTAGTAGTCCATAAATCTGGCATCCTGAATCAGCATCTTGTTGCTTCTTCATTTCCCCCCTTTCTTTTTTTATCCCTCCAAAAACCCTGTTCTTATAGAACTCTCGCTTCTTTCAAGACGCTGGGTGTGGTACACCAAGTGATTAAGGTTCAACACTGGTTTGGTAGCCTGAGCAAGCTCTATCAGCTGCTAGGGCTAATAAGCAGGCCATACCTGTCAACCGCGGCTCCGGACAATCCGGGACCTGCGCAGAACGGTTCTGCGCAGGTCGCTTTTTACACATGCATTAAAGCCTACAGATTATGTAAAAGCGACTTGCCTTCTGTGCAGCTCGCTTCTATGCATGCATAGAAGGCTTTTACACATGCGTAGAAGGCTTCTACGATCCCTTTCTGCACAGAAGCCTACGCATGCGTAGAAGGGTTCTACGCATGCGTAGAAGGGTTCTACGCAAGCATAGAAGGGTTCTACGCTTGTGGAAAAGCCTTCAACGCATGCATAGAAGCGAGCTGCACAGAAGGGATGTGCAGTAACGCCTTTCCCCCCGCTGCCAAATTCCGGGATTTTGGCAGCTCCAGGCGGGAAATAGCGAAAATCAGCACCGAAAAACGGGAAATGCCGGCCAATCCGGGAAGGTTGACAGGTATGAAGCAGGCTAAGAAAAAGAAACAGGGCCCTAAACTAAATAAGAACCTTATTATACATAACTTGTGATCCTTATATAGAAAGAGTTTTGAACAGATAAAAGACTCCCCATCCCACTTTTTTCCTGACTTTCAGTGCATATCTGGCACATTTCTGACAACGACTTCTTGTGGCCAGTGCTGGTAATTGCCAAACCAGTCGCCGACAATCAGCTGTTGGGGAGAAGGGAAATTTTCAACACTTCTTGGTGGCAGGGAGAATTTCTGGCAGTGGCAAAGTATGACGAAAAAATTAAAAAAAAGAGCAGAAATGTTCCGAACACCCTCCTGTTGCCTTGGGAAGTGTTGGAAGACCCCCCAAATTTGTATCTCGAAGCATTATTTTTCTGGGATTTCCTTTCGTATGCTCGGAGTCACGTGCAGCTGGGTGGAGTGTCCCGACTTCAGCGTTCTGAGCTATACAGCCCCACCGGGACTTAAAATTTGGGCGGCCACAGCTGAACTTTGTCACTGTTCAAGGTTATCTGTGGCAGAATGGGTCACCTACTCTCCCAGCTCTGACTCCACCTCTACTTGAACTTAAGGTTTGTGTTGTGGAGGACGGTTGAACCTCACTGCCCTCTCTATGTTCCTGTAGCTTTGTCCAGGGGCATTATGGGAGTGTAGTTGTAATATGCTCTTGCTTTGACTAATATATTGTTTCTGAATTTATTATTGTATTGCATTGAAAGTTACTATTGTATTGCCATTTTTGTAATATTTATGATTACCGTATTTTGGTTTGTAGTTGCATTTTTTGTACTTATTGTTTACTTTGTATTTATATAACTGTGTTGTGAACCGCTCAGAGTTGTTTTTAGACAAATGAAGCGGTATATAAGCACAAAAATAAATAAATAAATAGCCGAGGTGTTCGTAACTCGAGGATTTACTGTACGCTGGGAAAATGGAATGCATCTTGTACTGTATATAGTGGCCTCTAATTGGCTATTGGTAATAATGGGGTGTGTCTTATACTCCAATGCAGGAGTTCTCAATAATTTTAAGCCAGGGGCTGGGTCACGCTCCCTCAAACAGCTTTGGGGGCTTGATGGCCATTTTGCCCTTCCTCCACCACATGGCACTTCTGGGTGTGGTGGAGGCAGAGGGGCACATGAAATGGCACTGTAGGCTGCATCTGGACCACAGGCCACAGGTTGAGAATCCCTCCTCCAATGCATCTTATGCACCAGCAAATGCGGTAAATACTTGCTGTGGAAAGAGAATCAGTTCTAGAAAATTTTCAATGGATCTGGACAAGAGAAGTCCTATAAAAGCTCATACCTGATGGAGTATCCACTTTGTTTTGTGCTGCCATATTGCTTCCCATTTATAAATTACTAGCATAGGTTGCCTGGCGTTGCCGGGCTGTTATAAACTGTGATCAGCTTTTTTGGGTGTTTTTTTTTTTGTGGATTAAAAAAAAAGAACAAAGGATGATATAATTGTTTCTAATTGTTTTATTTAATCAAATAATGTTTTAGTTTGTGATTTTTTTTGTTAATAGTTGTACCGTAGGTAATATTTTTAAAAATGTGAAAGTACATGTTTTTTACATTCAATGTTTTAAAACTGTGTTTAGATGTTTTGGGTTTTTATTTGAGTTAAAACTCAACACAGGATGTTATAAATCTTTTTATTTTATTTATTTAACATATGTTTGTTATTTGTGTAAACTTTTGATTTATTGTTATGTTTTTGACTTGTTTTTACTCATGTGGCCTCTAGGTGGGGCTGCTGTGAGTTTTTGAGTTGTTTTTACTATTCTGGCCTGCAGGTGGGGCTGTTAGTGGTTTTGGTTTCATTTCACGTGTTTTTCTCTCCTGGCCTCTGAGTGGGGCTTCTTCCGGTAAGTAGTCTTTGTTTCTTCATTTCTGTTTCGGTCGTCGTGTTGGGAGGATGTGCTGGTGAGTTCTCTGGTTTTCTTTCTTCTGGGGTTTTTCTTTGTTTTGTTTTTGTGGTGGTGGGCTGGGAGGTGTTTCTGTTTGTTCTTTTTTGTTTTGGTTGGGCTTTAGATTTCTGTAATTGGTTTGGTTATTTCTGGTTTTTGTTTAATTTTTCTTATTTTGTTGTTGTTTATTTTTGTAATTAGTTGTTGTTTATTTGTATAATTTGTGGTATTTTCGTGTTGTAGTTAGGTGTTTTGTATGTGGTTTTGTGGTATTGTGGATGGTTTTGTTTGTGTATTTTATGGTTTATTTTTTGCTTATTAATGGGTTTTTTAATTATTGATTTATTTTTGTTTTATTATTTTTTATTAATTTTGGTGTTTGATTTTGGTGTTTACTTTAGCGTGAACAACATGCTGCCTGTCGGTTCCTCTTTTCCCCATTGCTGCTTCGAATTTTGGTTTCGATGCAGCAATGGGGGAAAGGAGGAGGAGGCAGTCAACCCGTTCTTCTCCGGGGAAGGTTCGTTAGGTAGGTCGTGGGAGAAGGAGTAGGCAGAGAAGAGCTGTCTCCTTTCTCTCCTGGCTTACCTAACCGGAGATTGGCACGCAGCGATCCATAAGGGGTGGGGTCCTTCCTTGCAGATTACTTGCTGCTGCTTTTGTATTCGGAAATACAATACAAAATGTGTCCCAGGTAAAGTGATGGAAACCATCCTAAAAGATAGAATTAATAGGCACATAGAAGAGAAGGCGCTGCTAAAGGAGAGCCAACATGGCTTTTGCAAGGGCAAATCATGCCTCACTAATCTGTTGGAATTTTTTGAGAGTGTCAACAAGCATGTGGATAAGGGGGATCCAGTTGACATTGTTTATCTGGACTTTCAGAAGGCTTTTGACAAGGTCCCACACCAAAGGCTCTTGAATAAACTTACCAGTCATGGAATAAAGGGACAGGTCTTGTCCTGGATCAGCAACTGGCTAAGGGACAGGAAACAGAGGGTAGCACTAAATGGACACTTCTCCAAGTGGAGGGAAGTAAAGAGTGGGGTCCCCCAAGGTTCAGTACTGGGACCCCTGCTTTTCAACCTCTTCATAAATGATCTAGAGGTAGGAGTAAAAAGCAAGGTAGCCAAATTTGCTGACGACACTAAATTATACAGGGTAGTGAAAACTGTGAGAGATTGTGAGGAGCTCCAGAGGGATCTCTCGACACTGGGGGAGTGGGCAAAACAGTGGCAAATGAGTTTCAACATTAGTAAGTGCAGAGTGATGCATGTTGGGGCAAAGAACCCCAATTACATTTATAAACTGATGGGGTCTGAACTCTCTGCGACAAACCAGGAAAGGGACCTTGGTGTCCTGGTGGACAACTCAATGAAGGTGTCAACCCAGTGTGCCTCAGCAGTGAAAAAAGCAAACTCAATGCTAGGGATCATTAGGAAGGGTATAGAAAATAAGTCAGCAAGTGTCATTTTGCCTCTTTATAAATCTATGGTGAGGCCCCATCTGGAATACTGTGTACAGTTCTGGTCGCCATACCTCCAGAAGGATATTATGGAGCTGGAAAAAGTGCAGAGGAGGGCAACCAGAATGATTAGGGGACTGGAACATCTTCCTTACCATCTGAGGCTGCAACGGTTGGGCCTCTTCACTCTTGAACGACGGCGTCTAAGAGGTGACCTGATTGAAGTTTATAAAATCATGCACGGTGTGGACAAAGTAGATAAGGAAAAACTGTTTTCCCTATCGCATAACACTAGAACTAGGGGACACTCCATGAAACTTTTGGGTACTAGTTCTCAAACAAATAAGAGAAAGTACTTTTTCACCCAGAGGATTACTGGTCTATGGAACTCCCTGCCAGAAGAAGTGGTGACAGCTGTCAGTCTTGGCAGCTTTAAGAAAGGATTAGACAAGTTCATGGAGGACAAGAGTATCAATGGCTATAATTATGGATACTTAAGGACAACCTCCGGGTTGGAGAGATAGGCAGGATATCTCTCAATATCATTTCCAGGGAATTCTAAGCAGGTGAAGGCATCTGCTTGGGAATACCCTGAAGGAAATGGTGAGCCACTGTGTGAGACAGAATGCTGGACTGGATGGGCTGTGGCCTGTTCCAGCAAGGCTGTTCTTATGTTCTTATGTTCTTATGTTTAAATACAAAGGCAGCAGCCAGTCATTCGCCAGGGAGGGTGCTTCCCCTGACGAACTGCTGCCTGTTTTGGGATTTTTTTCCACCCCGGCTCAACTTTCCTTGATGCTGGCGGTGGTCTTTCCGTGTCTTCGGCAGGGTAGCATGGAGGAGAGGAAGTCCTTCTTCTCCCCGTTGCTCCGGGAAAGAAGGACGGCGGGTGTCTCGCGGTAGAGTTTTGTGGCTTGTTTGTTTTGCATGGCTGTGAGACGCTGCGGCCACCTGCGGCGGACTTGCACTCCCATTGCGTTTTGTAATTTTATTTTTCATGCACCAGCTTTCTCAGCGTTCTGCGCGCTCACGGCACGCAGGACGCTGGGACTTGTAGTTTTGCGTTTGTGGTTTGCGTTCGTGTGGCGTTTTTTTTCCTGTGGCTTGTTTTTAATTGGCCGTACCGCATTTCCCAACGTTCTTTTTGCTCATGCCTCTCAGCCTGATTGGCTGTGGCGCAGCACGGCGCAACGAACGTTGGGAATCGAAGTTCTTTCCCTTTGTTCGTGGGGCTCTTGCCCCACTGGCGCGTTTCTCAACCCTTCAGTAACCTCCGTACCTGGTTCGGGTGAGTGCAGGAGGCTCGGTACGGGATAGAATGGACGGGTGCAGAAACGTATAGCAAGTTCCAACGGTTAACCCTTGGATTTATAGGTATAGAAGGACCTCCAGGAGTTTCTTAACTCAAGCAATTAACAGCCCTGCTTCTTTCATGTCCCAGTCAAACTTTGGATTGCCAAATGAAGGTACTTCCTTGTCTTTGTTGTTGGCCCAACTTAAATCCTCATTGGTACATGATTCTGGGACTAATTAGTAGAGTAGCAAATGAGCTGGTTTCTGTACTTCTCCACATTCACAGAGCATGTTGTTATCCCCACTTAAGCGTGTTGTTCTTGCATTTAGGGACTCCGACCCTCAGCCAATTCAGGGTCCTCCAAGTGACATAGGAGAGGTTGAGTTCCTCAGCTATAGCCTCCTTTAATGTTATTCCTTGTTCGGTGAGCTCCTTCCTCCGTCTTCTGATTTGGTTTTGCTCATGTGTTTTCCTCAAGAATGTTTGTTCTTGCCATAAAGCTCTCCCTGGATCTCAGCCAGCATAGTACTCCTTGTATTTTCTCCTATGAATGTGTATGCTGGTTTAGTAAAAGTTACTATGGAATTCTCCATCTTAAAGAAGAGGAGCTAAATGTATTGGAAGAAATATTTATGCGATAAATTGTTTTAAGAGAGCCTGGTGGCACAGTAGTTAAACTGCTGTCTTGCAGCCAAAATGTTGTGAGTTTGATCCTGACCAGAGATCAAGGTTGACTCAGCCTTCCATCCTTTTGAGGTCAACAAAATGAGTACCCAGCATGTTGGAGGTGAAATGCTAATTAACTTGGGAACTGCCTAGAGAGTGCACTAAGTGCTATGGGGTGGTATTATTATTATTTATTACTATTAGTTTTATTTATATCCCACTTCCCTCAGCCCAAAGGCGACTTGAAGCGGCAAACAACAGTAACAGCAACAATACCATAAGTATACAATATACAAAATAAATAAATACACAATGGTACAAAAATAACACATTACAATATAATCAATGCAATATCAATAACTGGAGCAAAAAGCAAAGGATACAATATAATATACAAAAATACAATACAATCCATATAATCAATATTATATAAGTTTGATTGTCACAGAGTAATAGGAGTCAATTTGTTAAGCACAATAATCATATTATCAGTACACCTAAACAGGAAAGAAACCATATGACTGCTCAGACTGTGGAAGGAGCTTGCTGCCCATCAGAAAATTTACACAGGAGAGGAACCACATCAATGCTCAGAATGTGAACAGCTTCAGAGAGAAGCGTTACCTTGCTTCTCTTCAGAAAACCCACATAGGAGAGAAACCATTTAAACCAGGGGTGGCCAACCTTCTCACTCCGCAGGCTGGACCATGCCCCCTCAGAAACACGTATGAGCTGGAGGCGTGGTTCCTCTCACTGCTTCCGCCACTTCCCATGACAGCGGGTGCATTCATTACGTGTTTTCACCACTTGCACCACTTCCTGTGGTGGTGGGAGTGGGGATGCTCTGTTTTCGGCCGTTTTCGGCACATTTCTGCCACTTCCGGTGGCGGCTCCGGGATCCTCGTTATGGGCTGGATTAATGGATGCCCCAGGCCGGATTAGGCCTGCAGGCCGTAGGTTGGACATCCCTGATTTAAATGCTTAGATTGTGGAAAGGCCTCCTGGGAGAATAGTATCCTCACTAAACAGAGAATCTACACTGGAGGGAAACCATATAAATACTTACAGGTAGAAGAATGTGAATTTTTAGGGAGAAAGATGCTCTTACTAAACATGAAAGTATCAACATAGGAGAGAAAATACATAGGTGTGCAGACTAAAGAGTTTCATTTGGAGCACCTTTTTGCCCATCAGAGAACCCACCCTGGAAAAAACATATAAATGTTCAGTGTGTAGACAGAGTTTCAGACAACATTCTACTTGTATTGACTATTAAAGAACCTACAGAGGGGAAAAACCATATAGATCAGGGGTGCCCAAACTATGATCTGTAGGCCAGATCTGGCCCACAGCACCCTCACTACTCATGGAAGCGGAAGTAAAATGCACAAAACACTGCCATAAATGCACCCATGACTGTCGTAAACACGTTTAAGATAGCCACAAGTGCATTTACTGCAGCGTTTTACACATAGTGTGCATGTTTTACTTCCGCTTCCAGTGGGAGGAACCATATGATTGGCCTGCTGAACCACGTGACCGGCCCACGGCCTGAAAAGTTTGGGCACCCCTGATATAAATATACTTACTGTGGAAAGAGCTTGAGGAAAGGTTCAGTACTGGGACCTCTGCTTTCAACCTCTTCATAAATGATCTAGAGGTAGGAGTAAATAGCCAGGTAGCCAAATTTGCTGATGACACTAAATTATACAGGGTAGTGAAAACTGTGAGAGATTGTGAGGAGCTCCAGAGGGATCTCTTGACACTGGGGGAGTGAGCAAAACAGTGGCAAATGAGCTTCAACATTAGTAAGTGCAGAGTGATGCACATTGGTGCAAAAAATCCCAATTACGTTTATAAACTGATGGGGTCTGAACTCTCTGCGACAAGCCAGGAAAGAGATCTTGGTGTCCTGGTGGACAGCTCAATGAAGGTGTCAAGCCAGTGTGCCTCAGCAGTGAAAAAAGCAAACTCAATGCTAGGGATCATTAGGAAGGGTATAGAAAATAAGTCAGCAAGTCTCATTTTGCCTCTTTATAAATCTATGGTGAGGCCCCATCTGGAATACTGTGTACAGTTCTGGTCGCCCTACTTCCAGAAGGATATTATGGAGCTGGAAAAAGTGCAGAGGAGGGCAACCAGAACGATTAGGGGACTGGAACACCTTCCTTACCATCTGAGGTAGCAACGGTTGGGCCTTTTCACTCTTGAACGACGGCGTCTAAGAGGTGAACTGATTGACGTTTATAAAATCATGCATGGTGTGGACAACGTAGATAAGGAAAAACTGTTTTCCCCATCGCACAACACTAGAACTAGGGGACACTCCATGAAACTTTTGGGTACTAGTTCTCAAACAAATAAGAGAAAGTACTTTTTCACCCAGAGGATTACTGGTCTATAGAACTCCCTGCCAGAAGAAGTGGTGACAGCTGTCAGTCTTGACAGCTTTAAGAAAGGATTAGACAAGTTCATGGAGGACAAGGCTATCAATGGCTATAATTATGGATACCTAAGGACAACCTCGAGGTTGGAGAGATAGGCAGGATATCTCTCAATGCCATTTCCAGGGAATCCTAAACAGGTGAAGGCATCTGCTTGGGAATAATCCCCTGAAGCAAATGGTGAGCCACTGTGTGAGACAATGCTGGACTGGATGGGCTGTGGCCTGTTCCAGCAAGGCTGTTCTTATAATCCATTTTGTGTTTGGACTTTCTCTTTTCCTACTGCCTTCAATATTTCCAGCATTATTATCTCTTCCAGAGTCTTGCTTTCTCATGATGTACCCAAAGTATGGCAGTCTCTCTTTCATCATTTTCTCCGCCAAAGACCTTTCAGGTTGCCTTTGCTTTGAAACTGCCTTGGCTGTCTTTCTGGCAGTCCCGGGTATCTACAAAAGCTCTCCACCACCTCCACCACATTTCAAACCAGTCAAATTTCCTCTTGTCATCTCTCTTTGCTGTCTGTGTTTCAGACCCATGCACTGTGATCATATTCTTCTTCTTCCATGTCTAGGCTAGATGTGAAACTGCCAAAATGAAGGCCCCTTGTGGTGAATTCATTCTGCATCTCCCTTCGCCTGGCCTAGTGAGACAGTTAAGCTGGCAACAGAAGGTTGCCGTTACCAGGGAAATGCTCAATTGTGGTTCAAAAATACCACAATCTTTGAGGAGGCTCTTTCTTTAAAAAGGGGGGAATGATCTTGTTTCAGGTCTCCAGTAACACAGACCTACACTCCTGTTGTGTTCTAACAGTGTAACCTTCTACATGTGATAACAATGTATCTGAAACAATGTAACCTTCAGCTGTATCACTATAAACCCTGTAATAGGACGCGAGCTAATGACCACCAGCTGGCAGCAGCGAGCGTCCAAGCTCTCTTGGTTCAAACCCATCAAAGGCCACAGCGCGGGAAGTTTCCCGCCGCTACCTACACCTGGACAAGAAGGGCGTGACCCGCCATGACGTCACGCGGGCAGTAGCCAATGGGCTATCGTGGAGCCACATTCAAATACGTTACTACCATATATATAGAGCTGTTCGTCCGCCATTACCTCATGTTCCCTCTGTCCACCATGAAATAAACCTGAGTTAACCCAGCCCTTGGCTGTTTCCTGTGTCTTGACTCTCATACACCAAACTGGCGACGAAGGTGGGATCATGGATCCCCAAGGAGCCAGGGCACAGAGCGGGTTCAACATTACCAAACCGCAAGACTGGGAGCTTTTTGAGATGGACTTCCAGGCGGCACTGGTGGAACTCAAAGTCAAAGAAGACGACGAGGAAAGGAAGAGGGCCATCCTCACCCGCATGCTTGGGATGGAGACCAAGCGAACGCTGGTGGGCATTATTGCACCGAAGAAGATGGGTGAGTTCAAAGCCGATGACATCATGAAACTGCTGCGTGAGCGTTTCCGACCCTCGAGGGCAATGTTTCCCGCTCGGAGCGCGTTTTGGAGGCGAGTCCAAGCGCCGGACGAGTCGGTAGAAGCCTTCGTAACAGCTATGAGAATAGCCGCCACCCCCTGCAGATGGGACCACTTTTTAGAGATGGCCCTCAGGGACGGAGTTCTGTGTGGCCTGAAGGACAAGGAAGTGCAGCGCAGCCTGATGAACAAGGAGCCACCACCCACACTGACAGAGGTTGTAGAGGCCGCGGAAGCCGCGGAATCCACGAATGCTGGAGTAGATGAGATGCACAAGTGGCGCGAGTGGCGTCCGAGGGCCGGCAAAGCGGAAAACCCGTTGCACGGAAAGTCCGGACAGTCGGTGCACGCAACCCGACGGACCTCGAAGTCGTCTTCGGAAAGCAGCGACGGCGAGGAGGTCCAGAAGGTCCGAAGGGGAGGGCGCCGCTGCGATGGTTGCGGAGCGGCCCATGAGCGCGTGAGGTGCCCATTCAGAAAAACCGAGTGCTACAACTGCGGCCGTCGGGGGCACATCGCCAAGGCGTGCAGGAAAGGGAAAGAGGGCCGGAGACAGTCACAAGACCGTTCGGCCAGACCGGACCGTCCAGCGAGGTCCAAAGATGGCGCCCGGACCACGAGGAAGCAGGACGGCGTGGGCCGCATCTCGGACGACAGCGAGGGCGACGCTCCTGTGTTCAGCGTGTCTGCGGGACAATCCCATTACTTCGTTGAGGTACTAGTACAAGGGACCCCTATTAGGATGGAAATTGACTCGGGGTCCTCCTATTCTATAATTCCCCAGAGAGAGTTCTTGAAAATCGACCCCCACGTGCGGCCCAAACTTAAAGCGTTGAGGGCCACACTACGGGACGTACAGGGGAACAGCATTCCAGTGTTGGGGGTCGGGACATTCCGGGTTCGTTTTAAGAGACATTCTGCGGAACTTCCCCTAGTGGTGCTCAAAGGGGGGAGTTGTAGCCTCCTCGGGACGCAGTGGTTTCAGCCTTTAGGTTTGTTCATAGGGGGGGTGCATGCCGTAGGCGTGGATCCAATACAAGCGGTGTGCGACGCACACCCCGCCGTTTTTAAAAGTGGACTGGGAAAGTTCAAGGGACCCCCTGTAGCCTTCGACCTAGACCCGGAGGTCCGCCCAATAAGACTCAAACCGCGCAGGGTACCGTTCGCACTAAAGGACAAAATAGAGGCGGAACTGGACAAACTGGTGGGTCAGGGGATTCTTGTTCCTGTGGATTCCGCGGAGTGGGAGACTCCAATTGTAACAGCACTGAAGGCTAACGGGGAGGTGCGCATTTGCGCTGATTACAAGTGTACAATTAACAAGGCGATCCGCCCTAATGCATACCCGGTGCCAGTGGTCAGCCACCTTCTGGCCAGGCTGAATGGGGGAAAGTGTTTCGCTAAGCTCGATTTAGCACAGGCCTACCAGCAACTCCCTGTAACCCCCGCCACAGCGGCGGCACAAACAATAGTTACACATAAGGGGGCGTTCCAGGTGTCGCGTTTACAGTTCGGCGTGAACTCGGCACCTGGCCTTTTCCAGTCGCTCGTGGAACGCCTCCTGAAGGGGCTGGAGGGGGTGTTGCCATATTTTGATGACGTGTTGATAACGGGGGGGAGTAAGGCCGAGCTGGCGCATAGATTGGATAAAGTTCTGACCGTGTTCGAGAAAGCGGGGCTGCGACTGAGAAAAGACAAATGTGTATTTTTCGAAACAGAGGTTGAGTTTTTAGGGTTCCGTGTCACGCCCGAGGGAATTAGGCCGTCCAAATCTAAGGTAGCCGCCATCAAGAAAGCTCCTCGCCCCACATCCAAAACCGAACTACAGTCATTTCTGGGGCTTCTCAATTTCTACCATACCTTCCTTCCACGGAAGGCGTCTGTTGCCGAGCCGCTCCATCGGTTACTTAAAAAAGAGGAAAAATGGCTGTGGGGTGACGAGCAAGAGAGAGCGTTCACAGAGTTAAAGCAACTCCTAACATCCGAGGCAATCCTGACTCATTTCGATCCCAAACGGCCGGTAGTTTTAGTCTTCGACGCATCCCCGGTGGGGGTGGGGGCGGTGCTTTGCCACGTGTTGAACGACGGAAGGGAGGCCCCGATAGCGTTTTATTCAAGGTCCCTGTCCCAAGCAGAGCGGAATTACGCACAGACCGACAGGGAGGCATTAGCGATAGTAGCGGGAACCAAAAAATTTCACGATTTCCTGTATGGTCGCCCGTTCAAGATCGTGACTGATCACAAGCCCCTGTTAGGAATCTTCACTGCAAATAAGCCTACGCCACAGATCCTGTCCCCGAGGATGCTGCGGTGGGCTATTTTTCTTAACGCATACCAACATGAGTTGGAATACCGGCCCGGGAAGGAGATCAGCCATGCAGACGCGCTCTCATGGTCTCCGTTGCCCTTGTCGGACGACCAGAAGGCAGGGGTAGGAAGAGACCGCCAGGTATTGCTAATAGAGGTCTTAGATTCACCCCCAGTGGTACCGGCCGACATTGCCAGGGCGACGGGAAAGGATAGAACACTGGAGAAAGTATGCTCGTGGGTACAGAAGGGGTGGCCGGCGTCATCCCCAAGCACGGAATTCGACCCATTTTTTCGAAAACGAATAGAATTGTCATTAGAGAGGGGGTGCCTTTTGTGGGGCCAACGGGTGGTGGTTCCTACGTCCCTGCGACCGAAGGTGCTAAAGCTGCTGCACGTCAGCCACCCGGGAATCGTCCGTTCCAAGGCGCTGGCCCGGAGTTACTTCTGGTGGCCCCAGCTGGACGCCGACATAGAGCATATGGTTGGCACTTGTGAGGCATGTCAGTGCTCCCGACCGGAGGTAGCCCGTCTCCCGCATAGGGAATGGGACGCAGCAAGGGGACCGTGGTCCAGGGTGCACGTAGATTTTGCTGGCCCGTTCCGGGGAACCATTTTTCTCCTGGTAGTGGATGCGTACTCAAAGTGGCTGGAGGTCATTCCGGTAAAGAGCACATCCTCCGCCACTACCATTGGCCAGCTAAGGAGGGTCTTTTCCACGTTCGGTTTACCCGACACTCTGGTCAGCGATAACGCTAGCTGTTTCACGTCCGCTGAGTTCGCGGCATTCATGGAGGCAAATGCAATTCGGCACGTCACATCCGCGCCGTTTCACCCGGCCACGAATGGCCAAGTGGAACGGTTGGTGCGCACAACAAAAGATGCGCTGCGGCGCATGGGCTCGGGAGATCTAAATCACCAAGTCTGTCAATTTCTGTTAGCGTACAGAGTGACCCCCTTAGCGTCCGGATACTCGCCGGCTGAGCTGCTGATGCGGAGGAAACTGACCACGATCTTGTCCAGGTTAGACCCGACGAGGGTCGAGGACAAAGGGAAGAACATAGGTTTAGCGGTCTCGAAAGGTTTCGGCGTAGGCGATCCTGTACACTGCAGGAACTATGCCAACGCAGGCCCAGTCTGGGTGCCAGGGACGATAGTAGAACAGACGGGACCAGTGTCGTATCGGGTGGAGACTAACACCGGTCTCCTCTGGAGAAGACACGCTGACCAACTGAGGCACCGAGTGAGTGAGGGGCCGATCAGTGGGGCTCAGCAACCGGATTCAGCGATAGGGTTCTCCCCCACCCGTTTAGCCCAAGGGGGAGACAGAGAAGGACACCAGTCCAAAGCCAGGGGGGAAAGCAGTGGTCCCGACTCATATCCTTTTGACACGCCAGTTCTATCCGAGCCCGGGGAGGGGGAAAAGGAGTTTGCGGCCGCCGCTGCCGCTTCCCCCGAATTCGATTACGATTTTGATTTTGCTAGCCGGGGGGGTTTTTTGGAGTGTTCCCCCACCCATCCAAGCGAGAAGAGGGGTTTTTCATTAGCCCCCAGTGCCCCCGGTTCTTCCCAAACAAAGCACACACCTCCCAACAAAGCCGCAGAGCCGCGGCAAGCTACTAACAAGTCATCCTCTCCGATTACAGGGCAGGAAGCCAGGGAGCGAGGAGGAGGGAGCGAAGCCGGGGCAGGGCAGCCCGCGCCGAGACCCCAGCGTGTTCGAAATAAGCCATCTTGGCTGAGAGACTTCGTCTCATCCTAGGGGGGAGGAGTGTTGTGTTCTAACAGTGTAACCTTCTACATGTGATAACAATGTATCTGAAACAATGTAACCTTCAGCTGTATCACTATAAACCCTGTAATAGGACGCGAGCTAATGACCACCAGCTGGCAGCAGCGAGCGTCCAAGCTCTCTTGGTTCAAACCCATCAAAGGCCACAGCGCGGGAAGTTTCCCGCCGCTACCTACACCTGGACAAGAAGGGCGTGACCCGCCATGACGTCACGCGGGCAGTAGCCAATGGGCTATCGTGGAGCCACATTCAAATACGTTACTACCATATATATAGAGCTGTTCGTCCGCCATTACCTCATGTTCCCTCTGTCCACCATGAAATAAACCTGAGTTAACCCAGCCCTTGGCTGTTTCCTGTGTCTTGACTCTCATACACCAAAACTCCCAACTACAAACTCGCCTTCTGCCCCTCTAATGCAGATTCTTATCAGAGAGGCAATCCTCTATCTCCTTAACCAAGTTCAGCAGCTTAGGACATGGGTCTGCTGTATTTTGGTGTGTTTACTGTCTTTTTTTTTGTAGCTTATTTTTATTGTAATTTTTATGGGGTGTGTGTGTGTACTTTTAAAATGTCTGTTTGTTGTATGGGAGATTTTATGTTAGCCACCTCATGTAGGGATTCATTCTCCCTAGAGAGGTGGGGTATAAGTGCAACAGGTGCTGACGGGAAGGCTGGAGGTCAGCAGTTCGATTCCCGAGTACTGCAGGACGGAATGAACTCCCGTCTCTGTCCCAGTTCCTGCCAACCTAGCAGTTCGAAAGCAAGAAATTGCAAGTAGATAAATAGGTACCACTTTGGTGGGAAGGTAAACAGTGTTCCGTGCACTCCGGTGTCTAGTCATGCCTGCCACAGAAATGTCTGCAGAAGCAGAGAGCGCTGACTCTTCGGCTTTGAAACAGAGATGAGCACTGCACCCTAGAGTCAGATACGCTTTTGAGCAAGGGAGACCTTTACCTATAATAATAATAATAATAATAATAATAATAATAATAATAATAATAATAATAATAATAATAATAATAATATAGCCACCCCATCAAACCCCACTCTCCCCAAAACCTCTGATAGATAGATAGATAGATAGATAGATACATACATACATACATACGTACATACGTACATACATACGTACATACATACAATAGAACCCAGTATAGCAATCGCTCCATACAGCGATGAAATTGCATAGCGATGAGGCTTGGAGGGGGGAAACCGTTCCGCATAGCGATCATTCCTATGGGAAAATCTGTACAACGATTTTTCCCATAGGGAAAATGTTGTACTGTATGGATTTTCTCATAGGGAAGATTGTACAACAATGAAAACCTCATAGTGATCAGCTCCGTGGAACGGATTAAAATCGCTATATGGTGTTCTACTGTATATGGATTTCTATTTACAAAGTCACCCTTGCTCGAAGGTCAGTCATATCCGACTCTGGGGTTCAGTGCTCATCTCTGTTTATAGCCGAAGAACCAGCACTGTCTGTGTTTGCAGACATTTCTGTGGACATGTGGCAGGCATGACTAGACACCGGAGTGCACGGAACGCTGTTTACCTTCCCACTAAAGTGTTCACTGTTTATCTACTTGCAATTTCTTGCTTTCAAACAGGAGCTGGGACAGAGATGGGGGCTCATTCCATCATGCAGTACTCAGGTTTTGAACTGTTCACCTCCCACCTCCCAGCCAGCTTCTTAACCACTTGAGTCACTGCAGTCCCTCTGTCTCTTTAAAGGTAAAGGTTTCCCTTGCTCGAAAGCCAGTCGTATCTGACTCTAGGGTGCAGTGTTCATCTGTTTCAAAGACAAAGAGCCAGCGCTGTCTGCTTCTGCAGACGTTTCCATGGATATGTAGCAGGCATGACTAGACACCGCAGTGCATCGAACACTGTTTACCTTCCCACCGAAGTGGCCTCTATTTATCTCCTTGCAATTTCTTGCTTTCAAACTGCCTGGTTGGCAGGAGCTGGGATAAAGATGGGAGATCATTCCGTCCTGCAGTATCCTGGAATCGAACTGCTGACCTTCCGCCTCCTAGTCAGCGTCTTAGCCACTTGAGCCACTAAATCTCTTTAACCAAGTCTAAATAGCTTCCCCATCAAACCCCACTCTCCCCAAAACCTCTGATAGATAAGATAGATTTGCATATCTATAGATTGATGATAGATTTGCAGATCTATAGATATAGATTTGCACATCGATAGATGATAGATTTGCAAATCTATAGATAGATGATAGTTTTGCAGATCTATAGATAGATTTGCACATCTATCGATAGATAGATTTGTACATCTATCGATAGATAGATTTGCACGTCGATACTGTAGATAGATATACAGTAGATATAGATATTGATAGATTTGCACATCGATAGCTAGGTAGATAAGATAGATTTGCAGATCTATCGATAGATGATAGATTTGCACTTCGATACTGTAGATACAGTAGATAGATAGATATCGATACATAGATAGATATAGATTTCCACATCGATAGATAGACAGATTTGCAGATCTGTCGATAGATGATAGATTTGCACATCGATAGATACTCTAGATAGATACAGTAGATAGATATCGATACATAGATAGATAGATAGATTTGCAGCTCTATAGATGATAGATTTGCAGATCTATAGATAGATAGATTTGCACATCTATCGATAGATTTGTACATCTATTGATAGATAGATTTGCACATCGATAGATACTGTAGATAGATATACAGTAGATATAGATATTGATGGATTTGCACATCGATAGATAGGTAGATAAGATAGATTTGCACATCTATCGATAGATAGATTTGCACATCGATAGATACTGTAAATAGATAGATACAGTAGATAGATAGATATAAAGCCAAGAAGGTGGCTTCATTTTGGCAGTTTAAAGTTTGACCTGGACAAGAAACAAGCAATCAATCGATTGATCTCCCTCCCTCCCTCCCGTTGTACTGCAAGAAGTTTGGTGTTAAAACAACAACCAAAGCACCTCGATTCCTAGAGCGGCACCAGTGCTGCAAATTGCTGCGGCAACTTCCGGCCTCCTTGCCCTCCTCCTCCTCCACTCCTGTCATTTTATTTCTCTTGCAAGAAGGCTGGGAGTGGAGTCAAAAGAAAGGGAGGTGGTTGGAAGGATTAAACTAGGGAGAAAAAAGCAGCAGCAGCAGCAGCGAGTTGTGCATGCATGGCATCTAATGAGTCTGGGGTTTCCCCCCATTGTGGCTGGAGACAGGGCTCAAGGTTCCCTCCTTGGTGTCCCCATTTTAGGTGGTGGTGGTGGTGGATTATGGCTTTGATCTTCTCTCTCTTTTTGGTAAAGTCTGAAGTTTATAGATTCCTGGGATAGGATCTAAAACGGCTCTCTATGAAATGGGGAAACCCGGTCTCAAGCTCGTTAATATTTGCAATAAAGGGGGGCAGGGGGAGAGGGGTGTGAAAGGGCGAGGGGAATTTCTCCTGGTCCCCTCCAGATCCCCATAAAGGGAGAAGGATTGACCCACCTTGAGGATTGCCTTTGGGTGTTCCTTTCCTCTATTTTTAAAATTTAAATTTATTTGATTGATTGATTGATTGATTGATTGATTGATTGATTGGGGCTGCAGTGGCTCAGTGGTTAAGAAGCTCACCTTGATAGCTGGAAGGCTGGCAAGTCAGCAGTTAGAGACCTGGGTATACTGCATGAAGGACTGAGCGCCTGTCTCTGTCCCAGCTCTTAGGGACTTGAAAGGAGCCTCATTTGGACGTTCCCTGAGCGGAGTTTCTTCCACAAAAATCCTTTCAACCCAGAATAATTTCTGACACGAAATTATTATTATTATTATTATTATTATTATTATTATTATTATTATTATTATTATTATTATTATTATTATTATTATTATTATTATTATTATTATTATTATTATTATTATTATTATTATTATGATGCCCATCTGGGATATGTTCCCATCCTGGGCAGCTTACAATTAAAACCAATCGCCTATAGAATTGTCTAAATCAACAATAGTCAAAAATAGACAGAAATAACTATGTCCAAGGACAGTGAATCCTTTTTGCTAGCTTGTGAATTCATGCATTGCTAAGATGCTGACTGGGAGACAGAAGGTCAGCAGTTCACAACCCGAGTACTGCAAGACGGAGTGAGCTCCCGTCTTTGTCCCAACTCCTGCCAACCTAGCAGTTCGAAAGCCAAGAAATTGCAAGGAGATAAATAGGGACCACTTCAGTGGGAAGGTAAACAGCACTCCGATGTCTAGTCATGTCAGCCACATGACCACGGAAACATCTGCGGAAGCAGACAGCGCTGGCTCTTCAACTTTGAAACAGATGAGCACTGAACCCTAGAGTCAGATACAACTGGCTTTCAAGCAAGGGAGACCTTTACTTTATCTAGTTCAGTGGCAGAGCATGATGAGTAGAAGATCTCAGGTTTCATCTTAGGCTGGGGAAACTGACTGTAAGCAGAAGGAGCAGCTGCCTGCCTGTGTTGTCAGTAGCAGGCTAGACATGTTCATAACCAGAAGTCCCGGTGGCGCAGTGATTAACCTGCTACCCTACACCCAAAAGGTTGTGAGTTCAATCCTGACCAGGGCTCAAGGTTGACTCATCCTTCCCAGATTGGTAAAATGAATGCCCAGCATGTTTGGGGCAAAATGCTAATTAACTTGTAAACCGCCCAGAGAGTGCACTAAGCACTATGGGCCGTATACAAGTGTGATTGCTTTGCTTTGCATAACCTAGTAAGCTACTGTTAACACAGTGTATGGTGGCTTCTTTCCCTGTGTAGACAAAAAAAATGTAATACACTTTCCGTCTGTTGCTACCTCTCCTGGTGTCCCTGCCATGCAGAATATGACAACCGAGCCAGGAGTTTCTTTGGGTCATGTTGGAGGGTGAGCTGAAACACAGACCAATGACGAAAGGACCAGATTTGGCTGGGAATGAATTTTGAAAAGCCAATCCTGGTGCTACTAAAACTAGGAAGAAAGATTTTATTTATTTGTTTGTTTGTTTGTTCGAATTTCTAAAGCCGCCCCAATCACGAGGACTCTGGGCGGCTACAGAATGATCCATCCTGCACGAGAATGATATAGGAGAACCCAAGCAAGGACGTTGACAGTTCAGACGAACACCTCTTGTGATTCAGAGAGTTCTCCTATCAGGAAGCTGAAGGGCCCTGAGACGTTTGCAGCTGACTTCATGATCTCTGCTGCAGGGGACTAAAACAGGAAAGGTACACCAAAAGTCAGATCTTAGAGCGGTTCCTGACCATCCTTTCCCCCAGAGATGGAGAACTGGGCGAGGGAATGTGGGGCAGAGACCAGTTCTCAAGTGGTGGCTCTGGCAGAAGGCTTCTTCCTGGGTCAGGTGGCGGAGAAAAGGCAGAAAGCAGAAGAGGTGAGAACATTTCACATTGATAACCCCAAAAGTATGGGAATTGTGTAGAAAGCTATTCCAAATATTTCTTCAGTTAACTGGTTATTATTCATTCATTCATTCATTGAGCTACACAAAAAGAACCTCCTCGAAGATTGTGGTATTTTTGAACCACAATCAGGTGTACCCTTATAACAGCAACCTTGTGTTACCAGCTGATCTTTCTCACACTAGGTCTGGTGAAAGGAACTGCAGAATTAACTCACCAAAAGTTGCCTTCATTTTGGCAGTTTCTTGTCTGCCCTCAGATGCGGCGGCTGCTACTCATATTATCCAAGCATACATTTTTCCAGGAATTCATTTTCTCAGTTGATGTATGTATCTCTGGTGACTCAACAAACCGATCCTGGCATGAAACATGCAGCCACAAACATTACACTGAATAGATTACTAAGGGCTTAGTGGAGTTTGATGAAGCTTATAAGGTAGATTCCAACTTGCCAAGAAGTGATCCACACACTGTGACCACGGAGCCATCTCCTGTGGCACATATGAAATGAGACATGCAGGAACACTGGGACTGCAATGGACGGCCACAACCTTGAGGATATTAATAAGGTGTGCCTTCACAACCAGTCCATCTGGCATGGCCTAGACACGGAAGAACATTCATTCATTTAATTTCTATTCTGTCCATCTAGCACAAGGGTTACTTTGGGCAATTAACATGGGTTTAAAAACACAAAATGTCAAATAACAATAAAATAAAATAAACAGAACAAGTTTTTTGTAATGCTTGTGTAAATTTCTGTAGGTTATGGTAGGGAGCGAATCCTGCTGCTAGTAAATCAAGCGACACTGACTCGCTGTCCTAGCAGTAGACAGAACTTCCAAATAGTCTCTTTTCAAATTAATGTAATAACTGTGTAAATATCAATTTCTGATTTTGGAAAAACATTCTAGAGTCCTGGTGCAAATTTGGGTGATTATAGTGTTCTTATTTGTATGGCTGTAATTCATTTCTGAATGCAGTGGCTTAGAGGTTAAGATGCTGAACTTGATGACTGGAAGGTCGGCAGGTCAACAGTTCGAGATCTGACTGCTGTACGATGGAGTGAGTTCCTGTCTCTGTCCCAGCTCCTGCCAACTTAGCAGTTTGAAAGCAAGAAATTGCAAGTACAGTAGATAAATAGGGACCGCTTGGGTGGGAAGGTAAACATTGTTCCGTGCACTCAAGTGCCTAGTCATGACTGCCACATGTCCATGGAAACGTCTGCAGACACAGACAACGCTGGCTCTTTGGCTATAAACGGAGATGAGCACTGAACCCTAGAGTCAGATACAACTGGCTTTTAAACATGGGTGACCTTTATCATTACCAATTCATTTCTGGTTCTCTGTGGAGATACAGAGGTATTGTTATACCTTGCTCACTTTGTGAGATGTCAGAACTCACTAGAAAATGCAATAGTGGTGGGAAACATTGTAGGCAGCAGGGAAAGAGGAAGACCAAATATGACATGGATTGACTCAATAAAGGGAACCACAACCTTAAACAAACCAGAGTTGAATAGGGCTGTTGATTTCAGGGCCTTTTGCAGATTGCAAATTCGTAGGATTGTTGTAAGTCAGGAAGCAACTTGAGTGTACATAACAACTACTCTATGAAGGGACGTGCCTGATTTTTCTTTAGCGTCCAGGTCAGACTTTAAACTGCCAAAATGAAGCCACCTTCTTGGCTTTTTCGTTGGGCAAGTTTAGATCCTTATCTGTAAAGGTAAAGGAAAAGATCGTCCTTGCTCGAAAGCCACTTGTATCCGACTCTAGGGTTCAGTGCTCATCTCTTTATTTATTTATTTATTCAATTTGTATTGCCGCACAAATCGACATGTGACTCTGGGCAGCATACATCTTGACTTGTGCTCAGAAGTAGACAGACAGTCAGGGTAATTATTCCACAGTCTTTACGCATGGCTTTCGACATGCCTCTCCTAACTATGCCCATGCAATACAGTAATTAAACTGCTGTCCAGCAGCCCAAACATTGTGAGTTTGATCCTGATGGGGTTATGGTTGACTCCCATCCTTCCAAGGTCAGTAAAACGAAGTGCCACCATGTTGGGGGCAAAAGGCTAATTGACTTGTGAACTGCCCAGAGAAGGCACTAAGCACTATGGGGTGGGATATACACAGTGTATAGTACTGTAATTGCTATTGCTAACTGCCCGATTCCACATTTCCACTCTTTTTCAGTTGAAGACAGCGCTAGCCAAAGTAGCGACCGGATTCTCTGAGAAAGAAGAGGCTCTAGTAGATACACAAAAGAAGACACCGTTTAGATGGATTGTTGAGGACAATGTCAGAAGTCCCACCACAATGGGTATGAAATAGTGTCCTCTCTATGTAATTTGGTATCCCTTCCAAAAGCACATCTTGGGCTTCATGTATCCGAGAATTCTGATTTGTAGGCTAATGTTTGAGGGTGGGGGAGCTTACCTGTCAACCTTCCCGGATTGGCCGGGATTTCCTGATTTTTGGCGCTGATTTGCGCCATTTCCCGCCCGCAGCTGCCAAAACCCCAGAATTGGCAGCGGGGAGAAAGAGGTACTGCACAGCCCTTCTGTGCAGATCACCTTCTACGCATGCGTAGAAGGTGATCTGCGCAGAACCGTTTACGCAGGTCCCGTATTTTCCGGAGCTGCGGTTGACAGGTATGGTGAGGGAGAGAGATTAATTTCAACAGTTAAAGATGATCTAGGAATTTATGGAATACTAGCATATTTTGCCCGGCTTTGCCAGGCAGGTTTTTCACACACACACACACCACAACCAAACACACACAACACACACAACACAACCACACACACACACACACACACACACACACACACACACACACACAATACACACAACCACACACACACAGTACACACACAACAGAACAGCACACAATATACACACACATACAACACAAACACACACAGACACACTCACACAGAGGGAGTGCCTTCATTCCCGCTACCCCGCCGAAGGCGCGGGGGGGGGGAGAGGAGGGTTTCCTCTTCTCCCCGCCCCCGAAACTATGCAGAGGCTGGAGCCGCCTCTGGGGAGACGATTTTGTTTCCCTGCCAAAGCCGCGGGGGGGGGGGGGGGAGAGGAAGTATTCCTCCTCTCACCCCCCCCTCCCGAAGCTACGGAGAGGTCGGCGTTGGCCTCCGGGGAGATGCTTTTGTCTCCCCGCTGAAGCAGCGGGAGGGGGGGGGAAGGAGGGATTCTTCCTATTCCCCACCCCCCACCCCCACCGCCACTGCCAGGGGAGGACGCAGGGCCGAAGGACCCGGCCACAGCCTCCTCCCCGGGCAGCAAAAGGTAATTTGGGCGGGGGACAGGGACTGGGGAGCAAGGTGGTGGGGCGGGTGGGTGGCATTGTTCCCGGGCCCTGCCCCCCCCCCTCAGTCCCTCTCCTCCTCCCCACTTACCTTTTGCTGGTTGGGCCTTTCCCTGGCATGTTTTTTTTAAAACCCAGTGCGCCGGCTTTCCCAGCGTTCTCCATGCTGCCCTCCTTCAGCCTAATTGGCTGATGGGTGGCGCTGCATGGAGGATGCTGGGAACTGTAGTTCGTTTTTGTGGTCACGTTTGTGGGGCAGTTGCCCTACTCTCGGCGACCAGACCCTTGTGGCGACCCTCACAGGATGGTAAGGTAAGTGCAGGTTGCTCAGTTCGGGTTGGTTGGGCCAGGTGTGGCCGGTTTTGCCAAACACATACCAATCTAGTCCCTTCTTATAGGTAAAGATTTTATTTCCACAATCCAAAGGCTCAGAAAAGCATATGATCACTTCTAGGAATCCCAGAACCATAGAGCTGGAAGGAGGTCCTTCTAGGCCAGGGGCAGTGGTGGGCTCCAGCAGGTTCAGACAAGTTTGGGAGAACCGGTAATAAAACTGGCTGGTCCTGCCCACTTCCCTGCCTTGCCCTGCCCCGCCCCCGCCCCCTCATCATCATCATCATCTCATCTCACCCCACTCTGGATGTGACTCCAATATCCTTGCTGCTGGGTCAGGGCACCCAGAGTGGGGTGAAGCTCAGCCAGCAATTACTCTGCTGCAGTTACTCTTTAAAGGAAAATTAGAGCATTGAAGTCTAATTGCTAATGATCTGATGAAGTGGACTCAATCCACAAAAGCTCTCATTAAAATACAGCAGTTTAACCACGGCCACTCAGTCACCTGGCCACGCCCACAGAGTTAGCCACACCCACAGAGTTGGTCGCACACCCACAGTGTGGCAGTAAAAAAATTTGAAGCCCACCGCTGGCCAGGGGTCTTCAAACCTGGCTCTCCAGACGTTCTTGGACTTCAATTCCCAGAAGTCGTGATCATCAGGACTGCCGATTTGGGCTTCTGGTAACTGAAGTCCAAGAACACCTGGAGAGCTAAGTTTGCTCACCCCTATTCTAGGCAATTGGACCCTACCTTCAGCTTTGTCAGGGAAGTTTAGAGGTAGAACATCCCCATCAGGTTGCTGAATTAGAGACCTCTAGTAAAGAAAAGCCTTCATTTTTGAACTTTTGACCCTCAAGAAAGTTTTCCAGAAAGTCAGCAGAATTAAAGCCAACCTGTAATGTAAACCAACTAAATCTAGCTCTGTGCTCTTAAACAATAAAAGGGAAATAATTGCCTTCCTGGATGTTGTATCCGTGGTGGCGAACCTATGCCAGAGAGGGCACTTAAGAGTCCTCTCTGTGGGCACACATGCTGTCGCCCTAGCACAGAGTTCGCCCCTACCCTCTGCCCAGCAGCCCAATGGGAGTGTTTCCTCCCTCCCTCAGCACAGAGTTTACCCCTCCGCTCTGCCCAGCAGCCCAATGGGAACGCTTCCTCCTTCCCCCAGCACAGTTTGCCCCACCCCTCTGCCCAGCAGCCCAATGGGAATGCTTCCTCCTTCCCCCAGCACAGTTTGCCCCTCCCCTCTGCCCAGCAGCCCAATGGGAATGCTTCCTCCTTCCCCCAGCACAGTTTGCCCCCACCCCTCTGCCCAGCAGCCCAATGGGAATGCTTCCTCCTTCCCCCAGCACAGTTTGCCCCACCCCTCTGCCCAGCAGCCCAATGGGAACGCTTCCTCCTTCCCCCAGCACAGTTTGCCCCACCCCTCTGCCCAGCAGCCCAATGGGAATGCTTCCTCCTTCCCCCAGCACAGTTTGCCCCTCCCCTCTGCCCAGCAGCCCAATGGGAACGCCTCCTCTTCCCCATCACAGTTTGCCCCGCCCCTCTGCCCAGCAGCCCAATGGGAGCATTTCTTCTTTTTTCCCCAGCACAGAGTTCGCCCTGTCCCTCTGCAACGCAGACAGAAGTCTGTTGAATTTGGGCACATGATCTCTAAAAGCTGCTTCATCACTGTTATATCCCCTTGAGATATTTGAAGAAAACCATTGTATTTCTCCTGAATCCCCTTTTCTCCTCTGTCTTTCCAACCTTCCACTGAGCCTTTGTGGTGTAGTGGTTAAGCTGCTGCACTGCAGCCAAAAACTGCTGACCTTGTGAGTTCATTCCTGACTTGGATCAAGGTTGACTCTACCTTCCATTCTTCTCAGATTGGTAAAATTAGTACCTAGCATGTTGGGGGCAAAATGCTTATTATCCTTGTGAGAGTGCACTAAGCGCTATGGAGTGGCATATAAGTGTAATTACTATTGCTAATTGCTCAAGTGGCTAAGACGCTGACTGGGAGGTGGAAGGCCAGCAGTTCGATTCCCGAGTACTGCAGGACAGAATGAGCTCCCGTCTTTGTCCCAGCTCCTGCCAACCTAGCAGCTCGAAAGCAAGAAATTGCAAGTCGATAAATAGGGACCACTTCGGTGGGAAGGTAAACAGCGTTCCGTGTGCTCCTGTGTAGTCATGCCTGCCACATGACCACGGAAACGTCTGCAGAAGCAGACAATGCTGGCTCTTCGTCTTTGAAACAGAGATGAGCACTGAACCCTAGAGTCGGATACGACTGGCTTTCGAGCAAGGGAAACCTTTACCTTTACTAATTGCTATTCCATTCCTTGTCTTCAGTTAGGCTTCCATCCTGTAGCACAGGGTTCCTCAACCTTTGGTGTTTGGACTTCAATTCCCAGAAGCCTAAGTCAGTACACTGCCTGATCAGTGCTTTGGGGAATTAGCTTAGGCTTCTGGGAATTGAAGTCCAAAACCCAAAGGTTGGTGAACAGATTTGTCAAACTGTTAATTAGGAATTGGCCAGCCTTCTCTGTCTCCTTCACAGGCGGTGGAATGAAGCTGCAGCTTTCTTCAAGGGCATCCCCTGGAGCAGTACAAAAGGTTACAGCGCAGCCAGATCAGGTACGAGAAGAAGAATGAGGGAGGGAGTAGATCCTGTCTAGTTGAGTCAGAGGGCCTTAGGTTGCTTTGCCGGCAGTAGAAAGCTAACATTTACAGCAGCCCAGACTGCATTGGAACTATGGAGACCCCAGACAGGAATTAGAGCAGAGGTTCTGTTGTGTCTGAAGCTTTAAAGAGAAGCCCAACCAGTCATGATTTAGTCAAACAACTGCAAAGTTTATTTACCGTCTTTACTGTACAGGCAGAAAGTGGGTGGTCAAGGCTGGAGTGGGTGGAGTCAATGCTGGAAGTGGGCGGAGTCAAGGCCAGAAGTGGGTGGAGTCAAGGCCTTCTCTCCCCTGCCACAAGCGAAAAGCCACAGTGGCCTCTGGTGGTAGGAGGAAAAACTGCAGCTTTATGGGAAATTAATAATACGGGAAAATACGGGCTTTTCCCAGCCAATACGGGATACTAACTTGACAGCTATGCTCAAATTACCTTATTTTCCCATACTGTTACCGTTTGCCATACGGAGGGCTAAATAACCATATGAAACAGTAATTACTGTGCAGGCTGGCAACCTTAGGCTTCCGAAGAAGCGGGAAAGCATTGACGAATCAGCCAAAAATCTAAGAAGTGTGCCTTTTTGCAAGGCGCACTATCCCGCTACAGAATGCACGGCACCACTAATGCTTATATACAACAGGTTCCCAACCTTTTCAAGCTGGGGGATGGGTCACGCTCTCTCAGTCAGCTGCTGGACGGCCATTTCCCCCTGCCTGCATGATGGGAGCAGCCATTTTGTCCCAACAGCTTCAAAGGGGTGGTCATTTTGTTTCTTGAATGTCTTTGGAGGAGTGGGGGCCACATGAAAGGGCGCAGTGGGCTGGATCTGGCCCATGGGCCTTAAGTTGGGAACCCTTGAATTAGAGGATCACTGGTTCAATCATTTTATCTCTCTCCACTTTACAGTGGAACCTCAGTTAATGTAATTAATGCGTTCTCCAGGACGTTTCTTACAGCGAAAATTACTTTAACCAAATTTCCCATAGGAAGTCATTGAATGCAATTTTCCATAGGAGTGTATTGAAAACCAAAATACTTTAACCAAAACGTGGTTTCCCATAGGAGTGCATTGAAAACCAATTAATCTGTTCTGGGGGGAAATCCATAAACCAAGCCACTATTTTCTATGGATTTCCCTTTGTTATGCGATTTTTATGTTAACCAAGCCGTTTGTTAACTGAGGTTCCACTCTATCTTTTTTTAAAAAAATCTATCTTAAGCAGATCTTAGGAGTCACAGTGGCTTAGTGGTTAAGAAGCTGAGCTTGATGACCATACCTGTCAACCATCCTGATTTGGCCGATTGACGTCATAACCCGCCCCGCGCTGCCAAAACTCCGTAATTTGGCAGCGGGGGGAAACACTTTCCACGCATGCGTGGAAGCGCTACGCCGCTTGCACAGCTCCTACGCAAGCGGCGTAGCGCTTCCACGCATGCGTGGAAGGGTTCTACACAAGTGTAAAACCCTTCCATGCATGCGTGGAAAGCGACCTGCGCAGGTCCCGTTTTTTCCGGAGCTGCGGGTTGACAGGTATGTTGATGACTGGAAGGCTGACAGTTCAGCAGTTCAAGACCCTAGTGTTGCATGATGGAGTGAACCTCCGTCTCTGTCCCAGCTCCTGCCAACTTAGTTCAAAAGCAAGAAATTGCAAGTAGATAAATAGGTACCCCTTCAGTGGGAAAGGTAACAGTGTTCTGTGCACTCCTGTGTCTGGTCGTGCCTGCCACATTACCACAGAAACATCTGCAGGTGCAGACAGCACTGGCTCTTTCGTTGCAAACGGAGATGATCACTACAGCCTAGAGTTGAACATGACTGGCTTTTGAGCAAGAGGGGCTTTTACTTTACAAGCACCTTGGAATTGGCACAGAATACAACAGGCAACCAGCGAAAGTCCACCAGAACTGGTGATATATGGTCATATCCGTTATTTCCCATAATCAGTCTGGTGGCCGCGTTCTAAACCCGCTGAAGATTTCATACCAGCTTCAAGGGTAGCCCTATGTAGAGTGTTGCGGTAATCAATTTTTGAGATTACCCATGCATGGTCCAAATGTGGTGAGGGAACTTCTGTCCAGGTCAAAGACTTTCTTCTTCTACGACTCATTTCAGGTGGCCTTTGAAGAGGTGGCTGTGAACTTCACTGAGGAGGAGTGGGCACTGCTGGATCCTGACCAGAGAGCCCTGCACAAGGAAGTCATGGAGGAAATAGTTGAGCATCTGGTCTCTTTGGGTAAGGTTTTATTTCACCCTCAACTGATAGATCCTGGCACAAAGTGATTTGCTTCTCTGGAATGTGATTTGCTGGAATGTGTTTGACCATCAAGATCTGGAGAGCTACACATCAACGGTCCTGGATTACATTAGATTCTGCACAGCCAACGTCAACAGGGAAAAGCATGTAAAGATGTATCCGAACAGGAAGCCCTGGATGACGAGTGAAGTTCGGAGACTGTTGAAGGCCAGAAACTTTGCTTTTAGAACTGGAGACCGGGTATTGTATAGTATAGAAAGGGTGAACCTGAAGAGGGGTATAAGGAAAGCAAAAGCTGTGTATAGAGGGAAAATTGAAGATCACCTCAGTAGTCACGACACCAGGCAAGTGTGGCAGGGGATCCATCACCTTACTGACTACAAACCCAGTAATTAATTGCCTGTAGAGAGCAGTGCTTCTCTGGTGGAGGAGCTGAATACCTTCTTTGCCCGATTTGAGGTGACACCAGCAGTGGATCCAGCAGTGTTGCCAGAGTCATCGTCATTACTCTCCATCGGGAATGTTGTCAGGGTGGAAGAGGGAGAAGTGAGGCGAATATTAAAAGGGATAAATGCGAGGAAGTCTATGGGTCCTGATGGAGTGGCTGGTAGGGCACTGAGAGACTGCTCAGAACAGCTGGCAGAAACTTTTATGAAGATTTTTAATCGGTCTTTGTCCCAAGCCACTGTCCCACCTTGTCTGAAATCCTCTACTATTATACCTCTGCCTAAAAAACCTAACATGGTCTGAATGACTTCCGCCCTGTGGCGCTTACACCTGTCATAATGAAATGCTTTGAAAAGTTGGTGCGGAACCGTATTATGGCTTGTTTACCAGTTGGACTTGACCCTTGTCAATTTGCGTATAAGAGAAAGAGATCCACGGAGGATGCTGTGGCTACGGCCCTACATGCTGTTATGATCCATTAAGGGACTTATGCAAGACTGTTATTTGTAGATTTTACTTCTGCATTTAATACTATTCTTCCGCATAGACTGGTGCCCAAATTATTAGATCTGGGGCTTCCGCCATGCTTATGCAGGTGGATACTAGATTTTCTATCAGATCGTTCCCAACAGGTCAGGATGGGCTCTCATTTCTCTGCGGATCTCAGTATAAATATGGGGACGCCGCAGGGGTGTGTGCTGAGCCCGCTTATGTACACACTTTACACATATGATTGTGTTCCCAGTTACACCAGCAATAAGATCATCAAGTTTGCTGACAACACAACGGTGGTGGGTCTGATTACTGCTGGGGAGGGGGAGTCGGCTTACAGGAAGGAGGTTGAGATGCTGACGGAGTGGTGTAGGGAAAACAATTTATTCCTCAATGCAAAAAAGACAAAAGAGATCATTGTGGACTTTAGAAAATGCAAATTAAACATCCAGCCACTTATTATTGAAGGGAATTATGTGGAACAGGTCTCGGTGTTTCGATTTCTGGGAATGGAGCTGAGGGATGATCTAACATGGGGAGCAAACACCAAAGATCTGATGAAGAGAGCACAGCAGAGGTTATACTTCTTGAGAATCCTCAGGAAGAAGAACAATCTTTCAAAGGACCTGTTGTTGGCATTCTACCACTGTACCATAGAGAGTGTGTTAACCTATGGTCTGTGTGTATGGTTTGGGAGTTGTACAGCTAGGGAAAGAACAATGCTGTCCAGGGTTGTAAAGACTGCGGAGGGGATAATCTGGTGTACTCTTCCCACCCTAGCTCAAATCTATGCCACCAGGTGTTACACGAAAGCTGTAGAGATTGTGCAAGATAGTGCGCACCCCGGAAATGATCTCTTTCAGCTTCTGCCGTCTAGAAGAAGGTATAGGGTCATAAAGACCAGGACTAGCCGCTTGAGAAATAGTTTCTACCCAAAAGCGATTCTGGCTTTGAATGCAGTGCAATGCAGTCTATGAGGGAGCTTCTATATATAGTTTTTAGAGCCTTAGAGTTTTTAGAGCCTTAGAGTTTTAGAGCTTTTTAGGGGTTAAAAGTGTATATGTGGGATGGGAGTATTGCCTCTTCCCAAAACTGCAGTGGCTTAGTGGTTAATACGCTGACTGGAAGGGCAGCGATTCAGCAGTTCAAGACCTGAGTACTGCACAACGGAGTGAGCTCCCGTCATCTGTCCCAGCTCCTGTTAACCCAGCAGTTCAAAAGCAAGAAAGCCTGGTGGCAGGGGCCCTGGGGTAGCAGTCGTTTGCACTTCATGCTGTTTGTGCTGTGGACTTGGCCATTGGGGCGGGAGGCCGGACATCGCCTGCCCCCTCTGGCCAGCCTAGGCCTTAGACTCTTTTGCGGTCGATTTGTTGGACTTTTTAGGTGAATTACTTTTTTAATGTTTTATGATATTAATTGATTTGTGATGCTGTGACTTATGTGATGTCATAATTTATTTGAAACTGTGATTTATTTCTACTATTGTACTGTATACTACAGTGGTACCTCGCATAACAAATAAATAGTATAGCGAAAAATTTGCGCAACGAAGCATTCGTTGTGCAATGGCGATACCCTGCATAATGAATTTTTGTTTCGTTATGCGGGGTTTTTGGTAACCAGGGTATACCCGCTTAATGTGAACCCCGGTTAATGAATATTTTTTTCCATATGCGTGGTATCTCTCATTGAGAACTGCATAACAAAAAAATCGCATAGCGAAGATCTCCGTGGAACTGAGTTTTTTCGTTATGCGGGGTTCTACTGTATTTGTATCTTATTTTATTATATTGCAATACAGTACATGTATAGTGTATTAGATGTGGTATTGTTGTGAGCCGCCCGGAGTCACGTTGTTGAGTGAGCGGCATACAAATCGAACTATAACAACAGCAGCAGCAGCAGCAACAACAACAACGATGATGATGATGATGTGTGATGGACATGCTATGCAGCTGGATTCCTTTAGGGGAACGGCAAGGAGGTGGACCCTGAAGGAGGAGATATATCCCAGAGGGAGGGGGCAAGACACTCTCTTGACCCAATGCTTTGAGCTAAGGGTGAACTGCAATCATGTAGGTGCTTAAACCAGAAGGGGGGCACTTTGGTTCCCTCAATTAGAGAAACTTTCTTTATTTTGAATGTGCTTTCTGAACTTTTGACAAACTTTCTTCTGTAACTTACTCTGATTACAATATACTTTTAAAATACCTGAAGATGCCTGGAGTGTTTACTTGGGCACCCAAGGCCGTTAGCCCAAGGCCGTTAGGGTTGTCAAGTTAGTTAACTGCCGCCTGACACATTGCGTTGAGTTGCTGGCAATATGATTTACTCGAGAGGGGTTCCAAACCTATGATCTGTGGGTTGGACCCAGCCCACAGCACCATTTCATGTGGCCTGTGGCCGTTCTTGCCACTTCCGAAAGTGGAAGTGGACGCAGACGCATTTATGTCAGCCATAAAACATGCCTGTGCATGCGTACAAATGCCTGAACATGTCATAAATGCAGAAGTGGACGCATCTATAGCTGTCATAAATGCGCCCTCTTCCACTTCCAGGGGGCGTGGTCAGGCCAGCTCAGGTGTTGGGGGGGTGTATTGTCAGGCCCATGGCATAAAAAGGTTGGGAACCCCTAGTCTACTCTATTGTCATAGTACAAGGGTTCTCAACCTTTTAAAGCTGTGGGCCGGACCATGCCCTCTCAGACAGCTGAGCGAGCCGGACTGGTGGTTCCCCCTGCCATAAATGCTGCCATAAAATGTGTCCGTCGCTGTCATAAGCGTGTCCATGTCGGTGGTGGCAATGACAATGCAGATATGAACCCCTGCCATAGCAGGATAACTTGGCCAGACTGGGACTCTTTAAATGGTCCTGCTTATTTATCTCAAGATCTACTTTTGTCTGATCTAATTTCTGTGTTTATTCCTGCAGGTGATGGAAGGAAGGGCAATAAAAAAATGTTAAGTAGGAAACTGAGGCTCACCGTGCTTCGAAAAGAACATAGAAGAGGGAAGCCATTCAAATGTCCAGAATGTGGAAAGAGCTTCACTTGGAGGATGCACCTTGTGGTACATCAAAGAACCCACACAGGAGAGAAACCTTATGCATGCTTAGAGTGTGGAAAGAGCTTCAGACAAAGCAGTGCTCTTGCTGCTCACCAAAGGATTCACACCAGGGAGAAACCCTATACATGCTCTGAATGTGGGAAACTCTTCAGACACAAAGGTACCCTAACGAAACATCAAAGAACCCACACAGGAGAGAAACCCTATACATGCTCCGAGTGTGGGACCAGCTTCAGGGAGAGTAGCCACCTTGCTAATCACCAGAGAACCCACACAGGAGAGAAACCCTACAAATGTTCCGAGTGCGGGAAGAGCTTCAGACAGAGCAGTGGATTAACTGTCCACCAAAGAACGCACACTGGAGAAAAACCGTACGCGTGCTCTGAGTGCGGGAAGAGCTTCAGACAAAGGAGTGCTCTTGCTGCTCATCAAAGAATCCATGCAAGAAATAAGGCACGGGCTTTCGGCATGGCACAAAGAACTCCTGAATCAGCAGCACCCTCGTTAACCCACAAAGAACTTGTGGAAAGCAAAAACCATATAAATGCTCGTTGTAGGGGAAGAACTTTGGGCACAGGAGGAGCAGCGTTGTCCATCAGAGACCATACCCAGAGCATGAAGAGAGCTTCAGATGCTACAATGGCCCTACTGACCATGAGATAACCCACCCAGCTTCTTCTTTCGTGTCCCAATCAGACCCTGGACTGCCAAAATGAAGCCACTTTCTTGGCTTTGTCGTTGCCCAAATGCGGGTCCTCATTGGTGCATGTTTCCGGCAGTAATTGGCAGACCAGTAAATGAGCCAATGGATTCTGTGTCTCTCCACATTCACACCATGTGTTGTTTTCTGCCAGCAGCCCCCACTTCAGCATTGTTGGTCTTGCATTTAGAGACTCCAACCCTCAGCCTAATCAGGGTCCTTCAAGGGATGTAGGGGAGGTCGATTTCCTCAGTTATATTCTCCTTTAATGTTGTCACTTGTCCAGTGAGCTCCTTCCGCCATCTAATTTGGTTTTGCTCTTGTGTACCCTCAAGAATGTTTGTTCTTGCCATAAAGCTCTTCCTGGATCGGAGCCGGTGGACTCGAGGCTCATACCTGTTCAGAGGACGTTGAGTGTCATTCTCTTGCTTAGTTCTCTCTGCGTCTGCTGCTACTTCTCTCCTGATCTTAGGAGAAGTTATACCAACAAGAGGGTATAATTTCTCAACTGGTGTGGGGTTGAAACATTCTGTCACTATACAAATGGCTTTAACAGCAATGTCAACTTGTTTTGTTTTTGTGGATGCACGCTCCATATTGGAGCAGCATACTTTGCTGCGGAGATGTTCAGAGCCAAAGCTAATGTACTCAGTATGAATTGTTGAGTTCCCCATTTATACTTTGTGAGTTTCCTGATGATGTTGTTCCTTGTACTCACTTTGGCTTTGGTACCCACCCAGCAAGGACATGATATAAATTCTGAGATTTTAGGAGCTGCTTCTGGTACAGGACAATTATTCTCCATCAAAGTACTCAGAGAAGAGAGGAAACCATATGAACTCACAACATGGAAAGAGCTGCCATCAAAGCAGTAATTGTTTATCTTACAATAGACCTGACTTTGCAGTGAAACCACATACAGTCCCAAGAGCTTGAGACGGAACTGTGGGTCTTTGCTAAATATTAGAATCCACAACTGAGAGAAATCATAGAAATGCACAGAATCTGGATTCCTAGTGGTTGCTTATAAAAATGTGACAAAAGGCCCTTTACTTTGATCAGAGTTGGGTAATGCTTTGCTCCCAGTTGTGACCCAGCTGTACCCCACAGATGTTCTTAGGTTGATTTACTAAGGAGGCATTATTTTATAGCAGGGTTCTCAAGGTTTTGGTGCCACTGGCCAGACAACTCCCCCTCAGCTGAGCGGGCAGGACACATGGTTTCCCCCTGCCGCAAATGCACATTTGCGTGGGCACATCTTCCGCTTCTGGGTTCGCTGCTGTGTGCCAGGGTCAGGGCCGGCCCACAGACCGCAGGTTTCAAACTCCTGCTCTACAGGGTGGGCATTTACTAGGTTCTGGAGGGAAGGAAAGACACAGCCTGTAAATGATAACAGGACTGTAAACAATAAAACAGTGATCTGTTGTGGAAGAATAAGTAACATTTGTTCCCTTTGCCCATACATTTCAGATGAAATTCTGTTGCAGAAAGTCATAGTAGGGAATTATACTGAAGGTAGTCAGCATATATGACTGCACAACCAGTTGTGCATCTGATTGTGTGTCTGTAATCAGCAGATCTGCTGCTTGGATATGATTTCTGTATTAGTACTGCTGCTGGGTTATTAAGAATTATAGATAGGCATAAGAAAAATAATCCCAGATTTTTACCCAATGGATTTCAATAGTTCTAATAGAAGAACTATTTTACCTATCAGGCATTTTCTAGATCCTATATACTTGATTCTTGTCACTTTCCACTGGCTAAATAGCTACAGTATAATCTCCTTAACTGACCATCTTAATATTTCTTCTTGGGAACGGAGTGAGTTTTCTATTGGTGTTGGACTGAAAGGAATTTGAAAGAGGAGCAAAAATAGAAAGTACTAAAAATCAAATCTGTTGCTACTTGGCTTGTAGCACTTCGTGCATATGAGACGGCAGGATATATAATAAGCAGTTTTAAAACCTCACTGTGCTAGTATTGATGCTAGTTACTCATGATAGCCATCACTTAACATGGAGTTGCCTTCTCCAGAATTAACATCATTAATCTATGTAGCTCAGTATTACCTACATTTGTTAATAATGGGTTCCCAGCATTTTACTAAAAACAAATTTATGTCAGAAACTAGCAGGGATGCCCAGCTTCGCCCAAGTGGGGTTTGGGGGTAGGGCTGTCTTACCTCCCGGGGTTGCGTTGCTTGGGTGCTCCTTCTCCTGGGCTGACCTCTGTCCACTGGACTCCTGCCCAGCCCTGCCAGCTGGCCTTCCTGGCCAAGGGGCGGGGCCCTGTGATGTCACATTGCCTGACCACTCCCAAAGGCTGACCACTCCCAAGGGCTGACCAGTTCTGGGCAAGACATCACAAAGGGCATGACATCACAAAGGCCCAGACCTGGTCAGCCCTTGTGATTGATTGAGGACTAAAGGATCAATTTTGGGGGCATAACCCCCCATGGGCTTTGGGACCCCGACAGTGACCTGCTCACGTGCACAAGGTATGTGTGTGTTGAATTTTATGGTGTTTGATCAAGGGGTGTGGCAGTCCATTCAGGATACTGCACCCACACCTCTGCTTTATAGGTATACTAGCATAGTTTGCCCGGCGTTGCCGGGCTTTTTTCCCCCTGTGCTTTATATAAAACAATGAATTCTTTGTTGTTTTTTGTAAATTTTTTATTTTTTTAACTTTGTAAAGTTTTATAGGTTGGTTTTATAGGTTAAGATCAGCATTTTTTGCCCTGCCGGGCAGGTATAACATGTGTGCTTGTGGTTGGGGTGGTTTTGAGGGGTAGACATACACACAATATAAGCATACATGCAACACAACCACACACGCGCACACAATACACACACACACAACACATACACACACACACAAAATACACACACAGCACACACAACACAACCACTCATTCAATACACACATACAGCACACACAATATCACCACACACTCATTCAATACACAAATACAAAACAATCACACACACAACCACACACACACACAACACACACACAACACACACACAACACAACCACACACTCACTCAATACACACACAACAACACACACAATACACACAGCACACACAACATAACCACACACACACTCAATACACACACACAACACAACCACACAAACAACACAAACAACACAACTACACACAACACATCCACACAAACAACACAACCACCCACACAACACACCCACACCCACAACACAAACACACCCACACACAATACACACACACATGCCATAGCTCCATGGGGAGAGGATGGGCTCTTCCTCCCCCCCCCCCCCGAAGCCTTGGTGAGCACACACACACACGCCGAAGCCTTGCAGGGGGAGGAGGGACTCTTCCTCCTCCCCCCCTGACGCCTCAGTGAGGACACACACACACATGCCAAAGCTTTGCAGGAAGAGGAAGGCCTCTTCCTCCTCCCCCCTGAAGCCTCGGTGAGGACACACACACACACACACACACACACACACACACACACACACACACACACACACATGCTGAAGCTTTGCAGGGGGAGGAGGAGCTCTTCCTCCTCCCCCCAAGCCTTGGTGAGGACACCCAGGAGGCCTTTGCTGGGCGGGCGGGAGCATCGTTTGCCGGCTGGGCTGCTTGATTTTGGTGGCCCACACCCCACCGATGAAGGCCTTGGCGCCGGCATTGAGGGAGGAAAGGCCACACCATGGAGGCATGGAAGGTGAGTGGTCCAGCACAGAAGGCCGCTCTGGGGAGGCGCAGAGTACGAATTGCCCAGCTGCCAACAGGTAAGTGGGGCAGGGGACTGAGACTGGGGGGAAGGAGGTGGGTTCGTTCTCCCCCTTTCTTCTCTATGACCTGTGTGGGTGGCGTGCTCCCCAGGCCCGTTCCCCTCCTCAATTCCTCTCCCCCGCCCCACTTACCCGTTGCCAGTTGGGCCTTTCGTACTCTACGTTTCCCCAGTGCAGCCTTCTGTGCCGGGCCTCACCTTCCATGCCTCTGTGGCGCAGCCTTTTCTCCCTCTCCGCTGGTGCCGAGGTCTTCGCCGGTTGGGTGGGGGCCGCCAAAAGCAGGCAGTCCAGGATCCAACATGGCCAGCCGCCCACCGCGATGAGCTGGGGATGGCTTCCCTCCGGGAGACAAAGTGCCTCCTGGAGGGAAGTTGTTGGCGCATTGGCTTTCCCAGCCTCCTCCATGCTCATGTCCCTTAGCCTGATTGGCTGAGGGGTCACAGCACGGAGGACGCTGGGACTTGTAGTTTCTGACGTCCATCGCTCGGCAAGGTTTTGAAACACTACTTTTGATTGGTTGCGGCTCGTAAAACAAAGACTGAGTCCGTTGTTTTTATCATCTTGATTGGCTGACACTGGGAGAAACACGGCGAAACGCAATGCTTTTTGGGAAATGAAGTTGTTTCCCTTTCTTGCCAATGGTGGGGCTGATGCCCCAATCGCAATTTTTTAAACCATTCGTTGACCTGCGTAGCCACTTCGCCCGTGCTCTCGAAGGGAGGGAACGGGTAAGTAGGGCGACGCACAGCAGCCCATAGCCAATTCCAACGGTGAACACTTGGTTTTATAGGTTAAGATATAATAAAAATAGATTAGGCTGAAAGGACTTTTGCTGGAGAAACTCCACTCAGGGGACACCTGAATGAGGCTCCTTTCATGTCCCCAAGATCTGTTTAGTCTTCCCTGTCCTTCCTTCAGGAGCCAAGGATACAGCTTCTGTGACCAAATATGGTTCTTTTCCTATTGACAAGGAATGGAACGAACAAGAGGTTGGGAGTTTGATTCCCAGCTGTGTCTCCTTGAGAGGGGTTGGACTCTATGATCCATAGGGTCCCTTCCAGATCTGCAGTTTTAAGATTAAGGTTAAAAGGGCAAGGTCGCCCCTGCTCGAAAACCAGTCATATCCGACTCTAGGGTTCAGTGCTCATCTCTGTTTATAGCCAAAGAACCAATGCTGCCTGCATCTGCAGATGTTTCCATGGACATGTGGCAGGCATGAATAAACACCATAGTGCACGGAACGCTGTTTACCTTTCCATCAAAGTGGTCCCTATTTATCTACTTGCAATTCCTTGCTTTCGAACAATTAGGCTGGCAGGAGCTGAGACAGAGACAGGAGCTCACACCATCATGCAGTACCCAGGAATTGAACTCTGACTTTCTAGTCAGACCCTATGAATGTTCAGTGTGCAGAAAATGTTTCAATCGTAAAAGTAACCTTACTTCCCATAAAAGGACTCACACAGGAGAGAAACCATAGAAATAATTTCAGTCAGAGCAGAAAACATAGTTTTTGGTGGAGGAGATGACATAAGAGAAAAAGCCTTAAGTCTAGGTTTATACCTCCTAACCCAGGGGTTCCAAACCTTTTCAAGCCAGGAGCCGGGTCACACTCTCCCAGTCAACTTTGAGGGCCGGATTGCCATATTGCCCTGCCTGCATGATGGGGGTAGCCATTTTGTCCCAACAGCTTCAAAGGGGTGGCCATTTTGTTTCTGGAATGCCCTTGGAGGAGTGGGGGCCACAGGAAATGGCACCGTGGGCCAGATCCAGCCCACAGGCCTTAGGTTGGGAACCCCTGTCCTAACCCATCATGCAGGGATTCTCAACCTATGGCCCACGGACTGGGCCAAACCCGTCCCACAGTACCATTTCATGTGGCCCACGTTGACAGCAGAAGTGGACGCGGAACCGTTTATGTCAGCCACTGATGCGTTTTATACCAGCATTTACAGCGGGGGAGACCACTAGTCCGGCCCACTCAGCTATCTGAGGGGGTGTGATCCAGCCCATGGCTTTAAAAGGTTGAGAACCTCTGCCATGATTAACGGTTTCATTCACATAAGTCTTGTCTTTCTTGAAAGCTAACAGCAGCCAGGGGTTTAGAAAAGATGTAAGACACAAAATACAGATTCCTCCGCACTCCAATTTTCATGGGGGATAAGTTCCAAGATCTTTCATGGATACCTGAAAGCATGAAAAACAGAAAACCACGCATTACAGCACACATACGTGAGTTATACAAGCGGGTGGGGAGGTGCACACTGCAATTGCCTCCATCAATCTTTCATATGCATTCATGAAATGACTCCACTGGAAACACAATTGAATCCTTTTCAACATTACATTGCAGATAGTGGTCTCTAGTGGCCAGCTCTAATAATGTGCCTTGGAAATGCATATACAGTGGAATCTCATACAACAATCGTCCCGTAGAGCAACGAAATCGCATAACAATTACGGTAGGTTTTTTGGGGGGAATGGCATTCCACATGAAAATTTTCCCTATGGAAAAAATTGTACAGCCTGTGGGCTGGATCTGGCTGAAAGACTGAGAGAGTGTGGCCCAGCTCCCGGCTTGAAAAAGTTGGGAACCCCTGTGTTAGGAGGTATAAAACTAGACTGAAGGCTTTTTCTCTTATGTCATCTCCACCAAGAACTATGTTTTCTGCTCTGACTGAAATTCTTCCTGTGGTTTCTCTCCTGTGTGAGTCCTTTTATGGGAAGCAAGGTTACTTTTACGATTGAAACATTTTCCACACACTGAACATTCATATGGTCTCTCTCCTGTATTAATTTTCTTGTAGACAGCAAGCTTACAGGCCATTTTGAAACTCTTCCCACAGTCCAAGCATTTATAGGGATTTTCTTCTCAGTGGTTTTTCCCCATGAGCCGCACAGTTACTTGTGTTTCCAAAGGTCTTCCCACACTTAGGGCATTTATGTGGTTTGTCTCCTGTGTGCCCATGTGCCATAGAACAGTTTTATTTAGCTTCACAGTTCTTTGTTTTTCTTTCTCTATGTTTTGTTTAACTCTGTCATCTTCCTTTGTATTGCCTTTACTGTCTCATTCTATTCTCTGCCAGAAAAGATCTTAACTAAAATAAATGTAATTGTTACTGAAAAGTGTTCATTTGATGTATTTTGTAACTTGTGCACCAGGGGAATGGCACCTTTCCAGTGTGGTTTTTCATACCTTGGTTCACTAGCATTGCACCCATGTTGAAATCCAATTTTTATATGTATTTAAATGTTATGAATCCACCTTTATATGCATTCCAAAGTCTTATGCCCAATGAGTTTGAATGCAGAAGTTTAGATCTCTAAGCACTTATATCCAATTATGCCCAGAGCTTTAATTTTAATTCTAAGAGCTTATAGTCCAAATGCTCCTAGAAAGGTTTTGGGGTTTTTTGAGTTCCCTTTTTGTGGGTTGCCCAGGTCACTGATTGGATAGCAACCTTTCCCAATGGGTTTGTCGGGCTATGCAAACAAGCCAGAGACCAACCTGGCTTGATCGGAAAGGAAATTGGGTGCGGGCTAATAAGTAATAGGGAGCAATAGTGACACCATGTTTCCTTGGCTGAGGGCACTGAAAGAAGTAGGAGAAGTGTCATGAGGAAAGAGACACAAGGTCTCGTAAACAGCATATAGTATCTGGCTCACGTCCACAGACTGAGCTGAACAAAAGCAAACCGCAGCTAGACCAAATAGCTATGCATAGGTACACAAAGTCTTCTAGGACTTAGATAAGGCAGGAACAGTGAGTCTCGCTACATCTGCTGATTAGTCTGCCTATGGCGAATGTAGACACGCAGTACTTTCTTAGGCTGGCAAATGTACCTTAGCCAGCAACATGCTACGTAAGCAAGCCTTCTGTAATAGGGGTCATGTGCAGTCTGTGCGCAAGTGATCCAGAATGCAAGCTAATAAATATAGACTACCTGAAGACTTGGGCCTGGCCAAAAGGCATAACCATCATACTTCAGTCTCGCATGCCTTCCTTGAGTTCAGCACCTCAACTCCCACGGACCATTACAACACCTTTTCACTCACCTTAAGCCGCCACTTATAGGCCAATCGTGGAGAGCTTCTTCTCTGCTTTCCAAACCCTCATACAGTGGTACCTCATACAACAATTTTAATCCGTTCCAAGGGGCTCGTTGTTGTATGAAACAATTGCTATACGATACATGCATTGTATAGCGATTTTCCCTATGGGATGCATCATACAACGATTTTTTTGCTAAGTGGTTTTTCTCATTGAAAAATTGTTGTATGAATTTTTCCGTAGGGAAAATTGTTATGCTGGATGCCATTTCCTCCCCAAAACCTAATTTCGATTTCATTGCTATACGGAGCGATTGTTGTATGAAGTTCCACTGTATTTCAATTGAGTTAGAAGCAGTCAAGGAGAAAAATTATTTCAAATCAGAATTCTTTATTATTGGCCCATATTAAAGAAGCGATTGGCACCCACCCTACGCAACCAAGGTGTTTCAGAGTGAGGCCCCCCCAAACAAAGAAAAGAGAACAGATTTCATACAAATTCTTTTCCTCCTCACAAGCCCCTTTGGAAAACAACTTCTCTGGTTTGTAAGCAATTAATGTTCAAGTTGACCTTATAGGTTACAAACGTACTGATAAGATAACTATTCTCTTCTCTGATTGGTCCTTTTGAATCCTCGCCTGTCTCTGAGCGTAAATTGAAACTTAAGAAGCAAGGAGGCTTCCATAGATACAGTGCCAGCCTTAGACAAACTCCAAGACCAGTATGCCTAGAGTTCCTCCTTCCTCTTCCTTATCTCTTAACAACCTAGAAATGCTTACACAAGGGCTTTTTGGTTCCTACTCCTTGGTATTCTCATGTCTTCTGGCAGAGAAGTTGAAGATTTAACATCTTTGGGGTCAAATTAGACCTTAACCTTTCAGTCCAGAGTTAGCTTAAAAGTTTATACAACCTTAGCACTGAATATGAACCATACAATCAAAGGGGCAAACTTTTGATAGCTGACAATGTTGCTTAGGGTTGATATCAATGGAATAACTTATTTGTGTTTTAAGTATATAGGCTAACATATATATAAATTATTATGTGTATAAAAACCTTGTTACAATATTATTGTGTTGCATGGTATTTCTTAAGAATATTACAAGCTACAATTCTATAATGTTTCATAAAGTAGATACAACGTGTTTTGAGTGTAGTACATCTTAACCTATAAAACCAAGGGTTAACCGTTGGAACTTGCTATAGGTTCCTACGGCTGGCCCTATGTTTATGTTTATGTTTATGTTTATGTTTATTGGATTTATACCCCGCTCTACTTGGCACAGGCCAACTCAGAGCGGCTTACAGCAAGTTAATACAAGAACAATATAATGATACAGAAAATAAATAGTCAATACATTTACAATAAATTCAACAATAATAATACAATATCTCAGCACATGTCAGAATAATAAAAATCAATATATCAAAAGGGCATATCCAACATGAAAATACAATGCAATACAAGTACAATTCCAATATCACAAAAAGCAAAAAATACACTATAGAAAACATGGTGCAAAATACAATAGATACAAAATCCAGTAGAGTAGATACAAAATACAATGAAAAATAACAGAATAACCCATGACTCACTGCCCTACTTGCCTGCACTCACCCTTCGGGAACACGGGCGGACTGGGTCCGCAGGTCAACGAAGGATTGAGTAAAGCGGCAGTGGGGCAACAGCCGCACAAATGCAAAAAAAGGGAAACAACTTCATTTCCCAACGTTCTTTGCGCCGCGCTGCGCCACAGCCAATCAGGCTGAGAGGCGGGAGCACAAAGAACGTGGGGAAATGCGGCGCGGCCAATCAAAAATGAGCCGCACGAAAAAAAAGGAGCACAAAGGGAAAGCACAAATGAAAAAATACAATCCCCAGTGTCCTGCGCGCCATGAGCGCGCAGAACTCTGAGAAAGCCGACGCGTCCCAGGGAAGCCAGCCCCCGGTAAGTAAAGCCAACCCCCCCCGCTGCTGTCCTTCCTTACCGTGGGCCACAAGCCAGCCCTCGGTAAGGAAAGCCCACCCACCCCCGCCGCTGGGCTTCCTTACCGCGGGCCGCAAGCCAGCCCCCGGTAAGGGAAGCCCACAACCCCCCCCACCGCTGGGTTTCCTTACCACAGGCCGCAAGCCAGCCCCCGGTAAGGGAAGCCCCCACACACACACACCACCGCTGGGCTTCCTTACCATGGGCCGCAAGCCAGCCCCAAGTAAGGGAAGCCCACACACACACACCCGCCACTGGACTTCCTTACCATGGGCCGCAAGGCAGCCCCCGGTAAGGGGAGCCCACACACACACACCCGCCACTGGACTTCCTTACTGTGGGCCGCAAGGCAGCCCCGGTAAGGGAAGCCCACACACACCCCGCCGCTGGGCTTCCTTACCGCGGGACAGCCAGGGAAGCCAGTTCCTCTCTCTCTCTCTCTCTCTCTCACACACACACACACATTCCTCTTCTCCTTTCCCTAAGGAGCTCTCTCTCACACACACACACAGCTTCTCTTTCTCTCTCACACACACACACAGCTTCTCTTTCTCTCTCTCTCACACCCACACCCACACAGCTTCTCTTTCTCTCTCACACACACACACAGAGCTTCTCTTTCTCTCTCACACACACACAGCTTCTCTTTCTCTCTCACACACACACAGCTTCTCTTTCTCTCTCTCTCTCTCACACACACAGCTTCTCTTTCTTTCTTTCTCTCTCTCTCTCTCACACACACACAGCTTCTCTCTCTCACACACACACACACACATACAGCTTCTCTCTCTCACACACACACACAGCTTCTCTCTCACACACACACACACACTCACACAGCTTCTCTTTCTTTCTCTCTCTCTCACACACACAGCTTCTCTTTCTCTCTCTCTCACACACACACACACAGCTTCTCTTTCTCTCTCACACACACACACAGCTTCTCTTTTTCTCTCTCTCTCACACACACAGACAGCTTCTCTTTCTCTCTCACACACAGCTTCTCTCTCTCACACACACACACAGCTTCTCTTTCTCTCTCTCTCTCACACACACACAGCTTCTCTCTCTCTCTCTCACACACACACACAGCTTCTTTCTCTCTCACACACACACACAGCTTCTCTTTCTTTCTTTCTCTCACACACAGCTTCTCTTTCTCTCTCTCTCTCACACACAGCTTCTCTCTCTCTCTCTCACACACACACACACACACACAGTTTCTCTCTCTCACACACTCACACATATTCCTCTTCTGCTCCTTTCCTAATGAGCTCTCTCTCTCACACACACACAGCTTCTCTCTCTCTCTCTCACACACACACACAGCTTCTCTTTCTCTCTCTCTCTCTCTCTCTCTCACACACAGCTTCTTTCTTTCTCTCTCTCTCTCTCTCTTACACACACACACATTCCTCTTCTGCTCCTTTCTCTAATGAACTCTCTCTCTCTCTCTCTCACACACACACACACAACACACACACACACACACACGACACTCCTGCCTTGCCATAAATTTTTAATGTGTGTGTTGGTGATTGGAGTGGTATTCCTTGGGTGGTGGTGGTTGTGCACACCCAAAACCACCCTTAACCACCAACACACACTTTTTTAAAAAGACACATTATAAAACATTATTTGGTTAAATAAAAAAGGAAAAAATTATATCATCCTTTGTTCTTTTTTTAATCCCCCCACCCCACAAAAAAAACACCAAAAAAACTGATCACAGTTTATAACAACCTGCCAACGCCATCCTCCTCAGTCCACACAACCCCGTACCCATTGTATCCACAATGCCATCTAGCCATCTCATCCTTGGCCGTCCCCTTTTTTCTTTTGCCCACCACCTTCCCCAGCATCAAGGCCTTCTCAAGTGAATCCTCTCTTCTCATTTGATGTCCAAAATACTTCAGCTTCATCTTTACTATTTGACCTTATAATGAGCACTCAGGGCTAATCTCTTCTACTACTGACCTATTTCTTCTTCTCGCTGTCCAAGGGACTCTCAAAACTCTCCTCCAGCACCACATCTCAAAGGCATCTATTTTTCTTCGCTCAGCCTTTCTAATGGTCCATTAAAAAACCTCATTTTAAACAGCCCGGCAATGCCGGGCAACCTCTGCTAGTTTCTATATAATTATAATGGATATTTAATGAAATGATAAAAATCAGTCCCACATCACACAAATAACTATGGGTGCTTTTGTTGTTGTTCAGTCGCACAGTCGATTCCGACACTTTGCGATCCCATGGACCATTTTCCTCCAGGCACCTCTATCCTCCACCACCCTCCTCAGCCCACCAAGCTCTGTGCCCATTGTGTCCACAATACCATCTATCCATCTCATCTTTGGATGCCCCTTCTTCTCTTGCTCTCCACCTTTCCCAGCATCAAGGCCTTCTCAAGTGAGTCCTCCCTTCTCATTTGATGTCCAAAGTACTTTAGCTTCATCTTCACTATTTGTCCCTCCAATGAACAGTCAGGATTGATTTCTTCCAGTATTGACCTATTTGTTCTCTTTGCTGTCCAAGGGACTCTTAGGACTCTCCTCCAACACCACATCTCAAAGGCATCTATTCTTCTGCACTCTGCCTTCCTAATGGTCCAGCTCTCACACCCATACATTACCACTGGGAATACCATTGCTTTGACTATGCGAATTTTTGTTTTCAAGGTGATGTCTCTGCTTTTCACTATATTCCCCAGGTTTCTCATTGCTTGTCTCCCCATAATCAGTCGTCTTTTTATTTCATGGCTACAGTCGCCATCTGCAGTGATCTTAGATCCTAGAAAAGTAAAATCTGTCACTGCTTCTACTTCTTCCCCATCTATTTTCCAGGGACTGATCGGACCTGTTGCCATTACAGTATCTTGGTTTTCTTGCTCCAAACTTGATTTTTAGGTATTATAGGTAATGGGATGTTTCCAGCCAGGAATTTCAGGTAACATTGGTCAGCCTTGCACCTGTTCCACTTTCAGAGCCTTTATGCGGTTTCTCTCCTGTATTGTTTTTTTTTTTGTGGTTAACAAAGGTACTCCATCACCTAAAGCTCTTCCCACACAGCAAACAATTATATGGTTCTTCTCCTGTGTAGGTTCTGCAGTGTGTGGTAAGATACTGGTCAGATCTAAAGCTCTGCCCACACTCTAAGCTAGAGATTCCCAATCTATGGCCTATCACATTTCATGAGGCCCCCCACTATTTCTGCCACACCCAGAAGTCCCATGTGTGGTTCATTTTTAATGTACAGTCCCGTCCCCCCCCCAATCGTGCAGGCAGGGCAAAATGGCTGTCCGGCCCCCAAAGCTGTCTGAGGGATCATGATCCGCCCCTTGGTTTGAAAAGGTTGGGAACCCCTGATCTAAAGGGTTCCCTCTTTTCCACATTTCAGATTCAGCTGAAATGTGACTCTTCCATCTTTTTAACCTGCCCTGGAGGCTTCCAAGAGGATCCAGAAACAGCCTCTTTCAAGTGACACCACTTTGAAAGGAGTGTGTGCAAATTTGTGAATTTTGGAGACTACAGTTCCCATCACTCCAATTGGAAAGGGGACGATGGGACTTGTAGTTCAGAAGCACAAATCTAGTCTTCTTTCCTCCACCTACCACCACCTCCTTTCAGAGAGGTTTTTTCTAATATAAAATTTGTGAATTTAGGAGCCTCCAGCCTTCCCCCATGTTGGGGAGTACAAATTTTTTTTGGGGGGGGGATGATGGGACTTGTATTCCAAAAGCAAAATTCTATCCTTTCCTCCACCCTGACTTTGACAGAGGTTTTTATTTACAAAATTTGCGATTTTGGGGGGGGGGCTGGCAGCCGTCTCCCAATTTTGGGGACTTCAGTTCACATCATTCCCCCAAGGGGGGGGGGGGTTGGGTTGAAGGGACTTGTAGTCCAAAAGCAAAAATCTAGCTTTTTCTTTCCTTCACCCACCACCACTCTGATTTTTATAGAGATTTTGATAAAAGATGTCCCACCTTTATCTGCTGGGAGAGGCAACGGAGGGGGGATCCTGTGGACATGATGGGAGAAATCCCCTAGACTGGTTCTCCTTCTCCTCCTGACTCTAGAGTTCAGTGCTCATCTCTGTTTCAAAGCCGAAGAGCCAGTGCTGTATGCTTCTGCAGACGTTTCCGTGGTCATGTGGCAGGCATGACTAGACACCGGAGTGCACGGAACGCTGTTTACCTTCCCACTGAAGTCCCTATTTATTTACTTGCAATTTCTTGCTTTCGAACTGTTAGGTTGGCAGGAGCTAGGACAAAGACGGGAGCTCATTCCGTCCTGCAGTACTCGGGAATCGAACTGCTGACCTCTCACCTCCCAGTCAGCGTCTTCTTAGCCACTTGAGGTATCTATCTAGTCACCATTGAGACAAAGGAGAAAATAGTGTTTGACTTACCAATGGCTCAGTTATTTTATTTATTTTCTAATTTGTATTGCGGCCCAACTCCAAAGACTCCGAGTGGCTCACAGAAAATAAAACCAATGGCTGTTTTTTAAAAAAGCAATAAAAACCCATTAAAAACTATTAACAAAAATTTTAAAAAGATAAAAAGTTTAAAAGAGAGAGAGTGTGTTCTACTAAATTAGCCAGCAGGCCGGGGTTACCATGTCGCTGGTGCCCCACACCTGCCCTGCAGCCAGGTTTTTAACCCTTTCCTGAAGGGCAGCAACTCTGTCTGGAAACACAACTCAATTGGCAGGAGCTTCCATAGGGCCGGAGCAGACACTGAGAAAGGCAATCTTTCCGGTGCTAGAGAGACATGCCCCTCTAGCAGATAGAACAATTAGAGAGCCTCTCTGCTCTGGTGAGACGGACAGATGTTCTTGGGGTGATGGGGTCTCTTAAGTATCCTGGACCACTACCATGTAGGGCTTTAAAGGTCATTACCAGCACCTTGAATTGCACCCTGAGGAAAACTAGTAACCAGTGCAGCTCCTGAAGCAGTGGCGAAGTGTGGGCATACCACCCGCACCCCATCACCACCCGAGCAGCTGCATTCTGGACCAGTTGCAGCCTCCGAATGGTCATCAAGGGCAGCCTCATGTAGAGCACATTGCAATAATCAAGTCTGGAGGTGACCAGAGTGTGTGTGACCATGAGCAAGGAGTCCTGATCTAGGAGCGGGTGTAACTGGCATATAACACGAAGTTGTGCAAAAGCCCTTCTGGCCACTCTTTGAGCAGGAGTCGTGAGTCCAGGAGGACCCCCTGATTATGCACCAGGTCTGTTTGGGGTAAAATAGCCCCATCCAGAACCAAAGATAACGCAGGACCCGACCCACAGCCATTCACATACCTGTCAAGTTTTGGATTTGAAAATAAGGGAAATTTCCCGGCCAAAACGGAAGACTTGACAGCTATGCTTATCCTGTGCAGCCCTCCAGTGGCGGCGTTAGGGCATTGCAGTCTAACTAATACGGGAGGATGGTAGGGAAGAGGGTAAAATAAGGGAGTTTCCTGGCCAATACGGGAGACTTGACAGCTATGCTTATCCTGTGCAGCCCTCCAGTGGCGGCGTTAGGGCATTGCAGTCTAACTAATACGGGAGGATAGTAGGGAAGAGGGTAAAATAAGGGAGTTTCCTGGCCAATACGGAAGACTTGACAGCTATGCTTATCCTGTGCAGCCCTCCAGTGGCAGCGTTAGGGCATTGCAGTCTAACTAATACGAGAGGATGGTAGGGAAGAGGGTAAAATAAGGGAGTTTCCTAGCCAATACGGGAGACTTGACAGCTATGCTTATCCTGTGCAGCCCTCCAGTGGCGGCATTAGGGCATTGCAGTCTAACTAATACGGGAGGATGGTGGGAAAGAGGGTAAAATAAGGGAATTTCCTGGCCAATACGGGAGACTTGACAGCTATGCTTATCCTGTGCAGCCCTCCAGTGGCGGCATTAGGGCATTGCAGTCTAACTAATACGGGAGGATGGTGGGAAAGAGGGTAAAATAAGGGAGTTTCCTGGCCAATACGGGAGACTTGACAGCTATGCTTATCCTGTGCAGCCCTCCAGTGGCGGCGTTAGGGCATTGCAGTCTAACTAATACGGGAGGATGGTAGGGAAGAGGGTAAAATAAGGGAGTTTCCTGGCCAATACGGAAGACTTGACAGCTATGCTTATCCTGTGCAGCCCTCCAGTGGCAGCGTTAGGGCATTGCAGTCTAACTAATACGAGAGGATGGTAGGGAAGAGGGTAAAATAAGGGAGTTTCCTGGCCAATACGGGAGACTTGACAGCTATGCTTATCCTGTGCAGCCCTCCAGTGGCGGCATTAGGGCATTGCAGTCTAACTAATACGGGAGGATGGTGGGAAAGAGGGTAAAATAAGGGAGTTTCCTGGCTAATACGGGAGACTTGACAGCTATGCTTATCCTGTGCAGCCCTCCAGTGGCGGCGTTAGGGCATTGCAGTCTAACTAATACGGGAGGATGGTAGGGAAGAGGGTAAAATAAGGGAGTTTCCTGGCCAATACGGGAGACTTGACAGCTATGCTTATCCTGTGCAGCCCTCCAGTGGCGGCATTAGGGCATTGCAGTCTAACTAATACGGGAGGATGGTGGGAAAGAGGGTAAAATAAGGGAGTTTCCTGGCCAATACGGGAGACTTGACAGCTATGCTTATCCTGTGCAGCCCTCCAGTGGCGGCATTAGGGCATTGCAGTCTAACTAATACGGGAGGATGGTGGGAAAGAGGGTAAAATAAGGGAGTTTCCTGGCCAATACGGGAGACTTGACAGCTATGCTTATCCTGTGCAGCCCTCCAGTGGCGGCATTAGGGCATTGCAGTCTAATTAATACGGGAGGATGGTGGGAAAGAGGGTAAAATAAGGGAGTTTCCTGGCCAATACGGGAGACTTGACAGCTATACACTCAGTCTTGCCAGGATCCAGTTGCAACCCGTTGTCCCCCATCCAAACATGGTAACCCCAGCTTGCTGGCTGATTTAGTAGAACTCTCTCTCTCTCTCTTTCAAGTTACATCCATGATCACAGAACCATCTAAGCTTTAAGATGTTAAGGAAGGAGTTCTGTACCAAACTAAGCAGTCTGAATCTTGGTCCAGATAAATTCCCATTTAAATGAAGATCGTGAGTAACTAACATCAAGATCAGACGATAGACTTTTATGTTTTTAATTACAGCCCCTAGAATTTACTGGGAATTTCCCTAGCCAGAAGGAGTTGGTAATAAATTAAAGCCATGAGAGAGGTATTTTCAATCACTCATAGATAAAGCCCTGGACAAAACTCTTGAGCGAACTTCGTTTTGGCCGTGAAGGTGGAGGAAATGGCCAAGAGAGCTGCCTGGGAGCTACAAGGGGCTACGGGACTAGTGGTCTCTCCTCAATTAGGCTCTGTACAGATTATCTCTAAAAAAAAACTACACAGCCCATATAAACAAAATGCAGCTACAGTATAGTAATACCTTGCATAACGAACGCTTTGTATAACGAAAAATCGCATAATGAAGCATTCATTAGGCAATGGTGATACCCTGCATAACAAAAAAAATCATTCGTTATGCGGGGGTTTAGTAACCAGGGTATACCCGGTCAATGGGAACCCCGGATAACGAACATTTTTTGTTCGTTATCCGGGGCATCTCCCACTAGCTTCACATAACGATAAAAACCGCCTAGAGAAGAGCTCGGTGGGACGGAGTTTTTTTCGTTATGTGGGGGTTCAACTGTACCTCGCTCAACCACTTCCTTTTTTGTCACCAGCCCATAGCCCCTGCCAGCTTCCAAAGGGAGGGAGGACAGGTCACGCAGCCTGTGACCTGGGGTCGGTGCCAAAAGGCATAACCATAACAGGTACCCTCCTGGTTAAGCTGATGAGTGCAAGTCCTTATCAGACCCGCAAGATAGCTCCTGGAGCCACGAACTCCCTAATCTCCCCCACCAGACATCCCCATTCCACATGCCAGTTTGCCCGTTTCCTGGTTGCCTTCTTTGCCGTACGTCCACCATCGATGTATGCACACCTGTTAATGTATGACCAATGTACACGAAATCCATTGTTTCAAACCCACTTCCTTGTAGCCTGTGCAGACGTGCGATTGCATTAGGCACGCACGGACTAAGGAATATTGACAGGTAATAAATAGAGTTCGCCCGGCACCCCTCGCAATCGCCTCGCCATGAAACCTTGACCCGCGTGTCCATCTGAACTCATTCTTGCCAGCGGCCACGATCCCTACAGCCTGCATCTTGGTGAATTATGGCAAACGGAACAGGATGCTGCAGTGTAAAAAACCCACACATAAAAGTCCAATATCTATTGGATATTAATGAAGTATTCTCATGTGAGGTGTACAATATTATGGGAGCCACTGCAGGTCTTCCTGGCCCAAATCAAATATTGTCTATATGGAAAATGATCGTTATAATGTCAGTTTATCAGTTTTGTAAGGCAATAAAACAAGTGGCCGTGGTGGCTTAGTGTATAAGGTACTGAGCTTGACGAGTGTAAGGTCAGCAGGTGAGCAGATTGGGACCCGAGTGCTGTGTGACAGAGTGAGCTCCTGTCATCTGTTCCTGCCTAACTGGCAGTTCGAAAGCAAGAAAATTGCAAGTAGATAAATAGGTACTGATTTGGCAGGAAAGGTAACAGCGATCTGTGTGCTCCAGCGTCTAGTCATGACCATAGAGACGTCTGCAAATGCAGACACCTCTGGCTTTTTTGGCTGAAAGTGGAGGTGAGCCGGATACGACTGGCTTTCAAGCAAGGGAAACCATTACCTTTACTAAGGGAATAAACAAACACAAGACGAGGTCCTAAGCACAAAATTGCTGAATTCTGGTCATCGCTGGAAACTTGTATCCAAAAATGCATTTTTTCCCCTGAAGCAGGACAAATGCCATTAGCGTGAATTTGAATTCTGGCAGCTGTAGTGAAATCCCACTCCCCTAAATATCCCACGCCTAACTATCATTGCAACAGTGAAGGACTTCTCAATTGCTCATTGTCTCCCCATGGAGTGCGTTTTCTGAAAGACCAGGGCAGTTCGTGGGTGGATCGAGGGTACGGTGAAAACAATCCTGTTGACGATACTGCACACTCTTATTCCTCATCAAAGGATACCTCAGTCCTTTTGCTTCCTTTTTCTTGGCTTGCTGGCACATGAGATGTCTAATGAAGGCATCGATAAATATCACACTGAGCTTTATTAAAGCATCAGGCAAATTGGACATGCACCATCTACAACAGGGGTTCCCAACCTAAGGCCTGCCAGCCGGATCTGTCCCTGACACCATTTCATGTGGCTCCACACCCCTCCAAGGGCATTTCGAGAAACAAAATGGCCACCCGCTTTGAAGCTGTTGGGACAAAATGGCAACTCCCCCATTGTGCAGGCAGGGCAAAATGGCTGTCCAGCCCTCAAAGCTGATTGAGAGAGGGTGATCCGGCACATAGCTGTCAAGTATCCCGTATTGGCCGGGAAAACCCCTTATTTTACCCTCTTCCCTGCCATCATCCCGTATTAATTAGACTGCAATGCCCTACTGCCACCATTGGAGGGCAGCAAAGGAAAAGCATAGCTGTCAAGTATCCCGTATTTGCTGGGAAATTTCCCTTATTTCCATATCCAAAACTTGACAGGTATGATCCGGCCCCCAGCTTGAAAAGGTTGGGAACCCCTGATCTACAACAAACAGAACTAGCAACAAGTTTTAAAGCATTAGTTAAACTAGTTTTGTCCCACCTAAAACTTCTATCAGTCCACACCACTGAAAGGCTATTTACGAGTTCCCAACTACTGAACAAATTACAGCTCTACGGATTAAAAGGGGAGGACACTAAAGAAGTTATATCTTCTCATATAAGCAGGCAGATTCCTCTGTTTGGGCCAAAGTGGAGCATGGCCACGAACCAAGGTCAAATACAAAGTACTGGGAAAACATAAACTGTAAAATCAATAACTGGGGAAAATAAATTAAAAAGAAATTAACAAAACATTGTGAGTTCAATACTGACAGGGATCAAGGTTGACGCGCATCCTTCTTTCCGATGTTGGAGAAATGATAACCCAGCATGTTGGGGTGGGGTGCGTGTGAAAAATGCTAATTAACTTGTGAAGCGCCAAGCTAAGCGCTATGGCAGGAGTTCCCAACCTAAAGCCTGTGGCGCCATTTCAGGTGGCCCCTCCCACCCCTCCAAGGGCATTCAAGAAACAAAATGGCCACTCTTTTGAAGCTGTTGAGACAAAATGGTCAACCCCGCCTATTGCAGGCAGGGTAAAATGGCCGTCCAGCCCTCGAAGCTGACTGAGAGTGTGTGACCCGGCTCCTGGTTATAAAAAGGTTAGGAACCTCTGTGCTATGGGGTGGGATATAGGTGTGATTGCTTTGCTTTACACTTGTCACAAGGGCAGGGGAGCCCAAACCACCAAATAATCTGGCCCACGCCTCCTTTGTTGCTCCCGACAGCCACGGGCGATTTATGGCAACGTTATGAGCAGGCACACTTTACTTCTACTTCTGGAGGGAGGAACCACACAACTGGCCTGTTTAACCATGTGACCAGTCCACAGCACAAAAAGTTTGGGCACCCTTGTATTAGAGTGTCATGTGTCAAATGTATGCTTGTTACAGAGCCTAATTAGAATTTAACTCTGGCATGGATTTGCAGGGTTCAGAGCTAGTTATGGCTCTACGGGAATCTGCTCTATGACTGACTTTTCAAACAAAAAGAGGGAACTAATCAAATATCAGTCTTTAGTACACTGGAAAAGCCTGTTTTCGATCTCCTGATATGTTCACCTTGCTGCTCTCTGATCCACCCATTTTCTTTTTCCTAATCATAATTATGATATGCTTAGATCAGGCTTCGTGTTGCCACCATCATGCTATGTTTTTAAGTCTCTTCGGGATGCCGCAGAATAGTGGGAGTGACATAAGTGGACGGGACTTAAGCAATAACACATCTGATCTCTTCTTCAAAGGCAGTTCATTATTTCAGCCCATCAAATCGACACATTCTCTTCTGTATTCTTCTCCATTTTCCAGAATCTAGCCAGATAAAAAGAAACGGGCATTCTCTGCAAACCAAACTGGGAACTGCTGTGGATTCTGGGGCACCATTATTGTAAGGAATCTGGTTGATTCCCAAAACACGGAAGAGTTTCACACTAAGGCTGCTCTATTCCAAACCTCTTCCCACGCTCTGAGTATTTACGTCGTCTCTATTACGACGTGAGATCTCAGGTGTTTTGAAAGGCTGTGGTTCCACCTGAAACTCTTCCCACATTCTGTGCATTGATAGGGCTTCTCTCCCTTGTGCGTTCTTTGGTGGGATGACAGGTTGCTGCTCTGCCTGAAGTTTTTTCCACATTCTGGGCATTTGTACGGTTTCTCTCCCGTGTGGGTTCTTTCATGGGCGGCAAGATCCCTGCTCTGCCTGAAGCTCTTCCCACACTTGGAGCATTTGTACGGCTTCTCTCCCACGTGGCTTTTCTCGTGGGCTGCTAGGTCTCGGCTCTGCCTGAAGTTCTTCCCACATTCAGGGCACGTATAGACTTTCTCCCCGCGGTGGGTCCTCTGATGATCCGCAAGGCTTCCGCTGTGGCCAAAGCTTCTCCCACACTCCAGGCATTTATAGGGTTTCTCTCCCGTGTGAGTCCTTTGGTGGTTCCCAAGCGTGCTGCTCTGCCTGAAGCTCTTCCCGCACTCAGAGCATTTGTAGGGTTTCTCTCCTGTGTGGGTTCTTTGATGTTCCACGAGATGCTGGCTCTGTCTGAAGCTCTTCCCGCACTCCAAGCATTTGTATGGTTTCTCTCCCGTGTGTGTCCTTTCGTGGTACGCCAAACCACACCTCTCCCTGAAGCTCTTCCCACACTCTGAGCATTTGTACGGTTTCTCCCCTGTGTGCGTTCCTTGGTGTTTCATAAGGCTGCTGTATTGGCCAAAGCTTTTCCCACACTCGGCGCAGATGAAACATTTTCCTCCAGCATGGGTCCTCTCGTGTAACATGGCACGGACCTTCCACCTGAAATTCTTCCCGCACTCTGAGCACTTGAACGGCTTCCTTACTTCTTGCGTTCGTGCGGCTAAATGACTACTTGAATCTCGTGTTGTATTTTTGGCTCGCTGGTGCAAGGTTTTCAGCTCCTTCCCGAGATTGATCGGTTCAAGCAGTGGGGTATCGCAGGAAGCTAATTCTCGAGAAACAACAGGATTCTTCCTTCCCGCTGGCTCGTCTTTGGTTTGTCTCTTCTGCAGCTCGTCTTTTGCATCGTGGTCCTTCATATCACCTGTAGGGGAGGGAAAAGAGGGAAATTATCTGAAAAGAATAACAGAGCTGACTTTGTTTATGGAACAACTGAGGATACCAAGAAACAGCCACCTGAACTGCATGGACTGTTTAACATCATGACAGCAGCACTACAAATTGAACCACTAGGTAATGTTTTTGATTGACTTTGGATTGGCTAAAATTGGAAAACCTAGTGCAGTGATGGTGAACCTTTTAGAGAACAAATGCCCAAACTGCAACTCCAAGCCCACTTATTTATTGCAAAGTGCCAATATAGCAAAAGGGGAGGGAGGAACTGTTCCCATTGGGCTGTTGGGCAAAAGGATGGGACAAACTCTGTGCTGGGGTGACTGCACGTGTGCTCACAGAGAGGGCTCCGAGTGCCACCTCTGGCACGCATGCCACAGGTTCACCACCATTGACCTAGTGTGTACACCAAATCCCACCCACCCAGCCCGGTTCCCTGAAGGAGGTCACTGGAATTTGCATTGCTTTAACCTGGCCAGAGGGACTGCGGTGGTTCAAGTGGTTAAGACGCCGAACTCAACCACTGGAAGGTCAGAGTTCGATTCCAGAGTACTGCACAACAGAGTGAGCACCCATCTCTGTCCCAGCTCCTGCCAACCAAGCAGTTTGAAAGCAAGAAATTGCAAGTAGATCAAGAGCTATCACTTCAGTGGAAAGGTAAACAGCGTTTCCTGCATTCCGGTGTTGAGGCATGCCTATCACATGTCCACAGAAATGTCTGCAGATGAAGACAGCACTGGCTCTTTGGCTATAAACAGAGATGAAAACACCAATTTTCAAAAAAGGATCCAGGGGTGATCCAGGAAATTACCGACCTGTCAGTTTGACCTGTGTCCCAGGTAAAGTGATGGAAACCATCCTAAAAGACAGAATTAATAGGCACATAGAAGAGAAGGCACTGCTAAAGGAGAGCCAACATGGCTTTTGCAAGGGCAAATCATGCCTCACTAATCTGTTGGAATTTTTGAGTGTCAACAAGCATTTGGATAAGGGGGATCCAGTTGACATTATTTATCTGGACTTTCAGAAGGCTTTTGACAAGGTCCCACACCAAAGGCTCTTGAATAAACTTACCAGTCATGGAATAAAGGGACAGGTCTTGTCCTGGATCAGCAACTGGCTAAGGGACAGGAAACAGAGGGTAGCACTAAATGGACACTTCTCCAAGTGGAGGGAAGTAAAGAGTGGGGTCCCCCAAGGTTCAGTACTGGGACCCCTGCTTTTCAACCTCTTCATAAATGATCTAGAGGTAGGAGTAAAAAGTAAGGTAGCCAAATTTGCTGACGACACTAAATTATACAGGGTAGTGAAAACTGTGAGAGATTGTGAGGAGCTCCAGAGGGATCTCTTGACACTGGGGGAGTGGGCAAAACAGTGGCAAATGAGCTTCAACATTAGTAAGTGCAGAGTGATGCACGTTGGGGCAAAAAACCCCAATTACATTTACAAACTGATGGGGTCTGAACTCTCTGTGACAAACCAGGAAAGGGACCTTGGTGTCCTGGTGGACAACTCAATGAAGGTGTCAACCCAGTGTGCCTCAGCAGTGAAAAAAGCAAACTCAATGCTAGGGATCATTAGGAAGGGCATAGAAAATAAGTCAGCAAGTGTCATTTTGCCTCTTTATACATCTATGGTGAGGCCCCATTTGGAATACTGTGTACAGTTCTGGTCGCCAGACCTCCAGAAGGACATTATGGAGCTGGAAAAAGTGCAGAGGAGGGCAACCAGAATGATTAGGGGACTGGAACACCTTCCTTACCATCTGAGGCTGCAACAGTTGGGCCTTTTCACTCTTGAACGACAGCGCCTAAGAGGCGACCTGATTGAAGTTTATAAAATCATGCACGGTGTGGACAAAGTAGATAAGGAAAAACTGTTTTCCCTATCACACAACACTAGAACTAGGGGACACTCGATCAAACCTTTGGGTACTAGTTCTCAAACAAATAAGAGAAAGTACTTTTTCACCCAGAGGATTACTGGTCTATGGAACTCCCTGCCAGAAGAAGTGGTGACAGCTGTCAGTCTTGACAGCTTTAAGAAAGGATTAGACAAATTCATGGAGGACAAGTGTATCAATGGCTATAATTATGGATACTTAAGGACAACCTCCGGGTTGGAGAGATAGGCAGGATATCTCTCAATGCCATTTCCAGTTAATCCTAAGGAGGGGAAGGCATCTCCTTGGGAATACCCTGAAGCCAATGGTGAGCCACTGTGTGAGACAGAATGCTGGACTGGATAGACTGTGGCCTGTTCCAGCAAGGCTGTTCTTATGTTCTTATGTCGTAATAGAAACCACGTTGGCCAAACGGTGAGATATGTGAACAACAGAAAAACCGTTTGAGGCTCTGTAAACACCAGTCAATGTAATCATTCAAAAGTAATTCATTCTAATAAAAATTTATTGCTTGTTGTTGTTCTTCAAAAATTCATTCAAAATAGTAAACCAAAAGTCCTGTTTCCTTCACAGACAAATTAAAGTGACGTCATAACTGTTTCATGTTAATTCTGTCAATTTTTCAAGTCGTTCCAAAAGTCTTATACTTTTCACAGAGAAAGAATAGTGATGTCAAAAATGTGTACTCATCAAACAAATCTATCCAAGTCTTATCCAGTACAAGATTTTTCGAGAAAATCTTCTTCAGGAATGTGTTATATTTAGCCAATATCGCGTCCACGCAGCCTCTCAAGCTTTCTCTTTCGTCCTTTGGCTCGAAAGACTTGGATAGATTTGATTGATGAGTACAATACAATGTTATATGTTAACCTCATCATAATCATTATTCTTTTTGAAATGGTAGCTGTGTTAGTCTGTGTTTCAAAGCATATCAGAGAGAAGTGAAAACCAAACAAAAAAGACAAAAAATGTTGTAGCACTTTAAAGACTATCTGCTGTATTTTAATGTTAGCTTTCGTGATTCAAGTCTGAAGAAGCGGACTTGATCCACGAAAGCTCACATTAAAATGCAGCAGTTAGTCTTTAAAGTGCCATAATGTTTTTGTCTCTTTTTGTTTGGTTTACTCTCTGATATTTTTTTATAAATCTACCATTAGATTATAGTTAAAGACTGGCATAAAATTAACAGGTGGCATGGAAATCAAATAAATAATAATAACAAAATAATAATAAGAGTTCAAGACCTAGTAATCGTTGTGGTGGTGGTGTCGAACTGCTGACCTGCTGAACCTCCTGTTGTCAAACTCAGCAAAAATGTCAACAACAACAAACAAAAAAGAATAATACATCCGAACTATGGCCCAAATCCTCCTGCTTAGTATAGTAAGTCACAATAGAGTAGACCCGCTGAATCAATGAGGATTTAGTGAGTCAACTCCTTCGTCAGTTCTAGTGACTCAAATGATCCTACTGTAGTTGCAACTTACTTTATCATTTCAATCAACTGAAATTATGGAGGAGTTGACTCACCAAACTTTCACTAACTCAATTTTACTTTCATGCCACTTAACTACACTAAACAACAGGATGTGAAAGTCAGTGACAGCTGAAATGACATCTCCAGTAATAATTTCGTGCCAGAAATTATTCTGGGTTGAAAGGTTTAATGTAGAAGAAACTCCACTCAGGGGACGCCCAAATGAGGCTCCTTTCATGTCCCCAAGATTTTCCCCCACCAAAGTGGTCCCTATTTATCTACTTGGAATTTCTTGCTTTTGAGCTGTTAGGTTGGCAGGAGATGGGACAGAGACAAGCATTCAATCTGTCATGAGGTACCCGGGTCTCAAACTGCCAACTTGCCAGCCTTCCAGCTAACAAGGTAAGCTTCTTAATCACTGAGCCACCCCAGCCCCGACATCTCTAGTAACACAGATGCAGCAAAATAGTATCAGCCAACCTGGCATTTGGGATCTACTAGATCCCTCTATCTACCATAATGGGGAACCTTACCCAAGGAAATCACATTTATGGAATTCTCCTCCATGGGTTCCCCATCCTCAGAAGTCTGGTCTGGATCTAGCAGAGCCCATTCCTCCTCGGTGAAATTCATAGCCACCTCCTCTTTGGTCCCCAAATTCTGGGAAAGCAAGAAAAGAGAATCCATGGGACTTTAGTCATCTCTCTCTCTCATCAAAAGCTGTCTGCTTGAAGTGAAATGGTGCAATCTTTAAAGTGCTACAGCATTTTTGCTTTTATTTGTTTTGTTTATTCTCTGATATGCCTGAAACAGAGACTAACATGGCTACTGTTCCAAAAAAAAAAAAAATCAACTAAGAAGATTCACATCGCCTCCCTTATCCACAGGTTCACTATCCATGGTTTCAGTTTTCCACAGGTCTAAAAATATTTAATTTAAAAAATCATGAAATACATCGGGGAATTGGGGGTGTAAACCAAATTGCACACACATACACACCCAATTCCCTGATGTAGGGCCCTGGAGTTTTGCATTGACTTTGTCTGGCCACAAAAGGAAGCTAAAGCTTCAAAAGGCCATTGGAGAGCAATAAGCAGATACCCGGCTTCCTGTGTTCACTGAATAGGGAAGGATATATCATATATCCTGCTGCTTTTTCACATTCATTTCTAAGAAGGGGGCTTGGCAGACCATCATGCCATGAACGTTTGGGACTTTCATTGATAATTTTCCTGTCCTAACAACAAGAAATTGAGTCTGGCCAGGTTATTCTGCTATGATAATAGAGTAGACCCTTCTGCCAGTGACTGAGTGTCAGGCGGCAGTTAACTAACCTGACCATCCTGAGGACTAACGGCCTCGAGCAGTGAAGTCCGCAGGAAAGGGTGATAGTCCCCAAGTGGATTAAATCCCACTTGAATCCATCTTGATGGAGGGCAGCAGCTTCATCAATCTTGGCCTGAGGCTGTGGAGCTTTTTTGGCACCCAAAGTCCTCCAGATCAGAAAGTGACTCACAAAACTGGATTAATGGTACAGGGATCATGCTGGGGATGCAGAAGTCAAATGGAAAACCACTGCATTTTTTGCTCAGGGTAGACTTCATGGCTGATTGCCATGATGATCACCTACAGGTGAAACTCGGAAAATTACAATATCGTGCAAATGTTCATTCATTTCACTTAAAAGGTGAAACAAATATATGAGATAGACTCACTACATGCAAAGCGAGAGATGCCATGCCTTAATTCGTTATAATTGTGATGATCATGGCGTACAGCGTACATGAGATTATGTGATGATTATGGGGTACATGAGATTGGGGGGTTGGGGTTTTCATAAACTGTAAGCCATAAGCATCAATATTATAACAAAGTAAGGCTTGAACTATCTCGCTTTGCATGTAATGAGTCTACCTAATATATTTGTTTCACCTTTTAAGTTGCATGAACATTTGCACGATATTCTAATTTTTTGAGTTTCACCTGTATATTTGGATATAACAGAAGAAAATTTCAAAAACCCCTCCCCGTGGGCTGTGGGCCCCACATTGGGAGCCACAGCTTTAGAGATTAATTTTTGAGAAGCAACAACAGAAGAGGGCTAAAGTCTTCATATCCTGATTTTGATCTTCCCACTTACACTTCACCACCCGGGAAAGAGAAAAGAAGGAATTCAGCACTGATCTATTTTATCATTCCCTCCCTGGACTCTGGGAAAGTCCCCATTTTAATTCCTTTCCCACCTGATCTGGTCGGCTGGCCATCTTTTCCTCTTCTGCTGGAGAAGTCCTCGAAGAAGGCCGTAGGCTCATCCTATCACCTGCCAGGGAGATTTTATTTATTTGTTTGTTCTTCAAATTTCTATTGCCGCCCAACTCGGCAACGACTCTGGGCGGCTAACAACCATTAAAAGTAACATCAAAAACTAACTAAAAGCCCTTAAAAACCCCATTAAAATTCTAAATAATTTACCCACTCACCCCATCCATTAAGAGAGAGAGAAATCTTAATTATATGAGCCAGCAGGCAGGGGTCAACCCTCCATCGGTGCCCCACACCTGCCCTGCCAGCCAGGTTTTCAGTTCTTTCCTAAAGGGCAGCAATTCCGACTGCAGCCGTAACTCTGTTGACAGGAGGTTTCAAAGGGCCGGTGCGGACACGGAAAAAACCCTCCTTCATGTACCAGAGACGGGCCCCTCTAGCAGATGGAAGGGACAGGTAATTATTACTTTTTACATTCAAGAGGAACTGCAGGACTTTAGTGTATGAGAACCAAGACACAGGAACAGCCGAAGGATTGGCTTAACACATCTTTATTGCATGGTGGTACGGGGGAACATGTCGTAATGGCGGACGAACAGCTCAATATATACAGTGGCTATACATTTGAATGTGGCTCCACGGTAGCCCATTGGCTACTGTCAGCGTGACGTCACTTCAGGTCACGCCCTTCTTGTCCAGGTGAGGTAGTGGCGGGAATCTTCCCGCGCTGTAGTTCTTTGGGGAATTGGAACCGTGTGAGCTGGGCGCTCGCTATTGCCACCTGGTGGTCATTAGCTTGCGTCCTAATTACAACGGGTTACATTGATGCAGCTGGTGATTGTTACATTGTTTAAAGGCATAGTATTGAGAACACAACATCCCTCCCCCCTAGGATGAGACGAAGTCTCTCATCCAAGATGGCTTATTGCAAACGCGTTTTGGGCGTGATGCTGGCTGGCTTGTCCCGGGAGTGTTACTGCTTCTCTGTCCCCTGGTCTCTTGTCCTGCAACGGGAGAGGGAGACTCGTTAGTGACTTGCCGCGGTTCTGCGGCTTTTGGGGAAGGGACAAACTCCATTGTGGAAAAACCGGGGGCACTGGGGGCTAACGAAAAACCCTGCTTCTCGCTTGGATGGGTGGGGGACCACTCCGAAAAAAAACCCCGGTTTAGTAACTGAAACTCGAAATCTTCTGCTGGGTCATTGGGGGCATCCCTCAGGCTATCTACGAGAACAGCCTCCTTCTCCTCCCCCCTAGGTGGGGACCACTGGCCCCCCTCTCCTCCCCCTTGGGCTGAACGGGTGGGGGAGAACCCTAACGTTGAATCCTTTTCCGCGCCGTCCGCACGTTGGTTGGCCGGGACCCGGTGCCGAGTTCACGCCAAACTGTAGGCGCGTCACCTGGAACACCCCCTTATGAGTGACTATTTTTTGCGCAGCAGCTGCAGCTGGGGTTACTGAGAGTTGCTGATAGGCCTGCGCCAGGTCAAGTTTTGCGAAACACTTTCCCCCATGTAACCTGGCCAACAGGTGGCTGACTACCGGCACCGGATATGCATTTGGGCGGATCGCCTTATTAATGGTGCACTTATAATCAGCGCATATGCGAACCTCCCCGTTGGCCTTTAGCGCAGTTACAATCGGAGTTTCCCACTCCGCGGAATCAACAGGAACAAGAATCCCCTGGCCCACCAATTTGTCCAGTTCCGCCTCTATCTTGTCCTTTAGTGCGAAAGGCACTCTGCGCGGCTTGAGTCTTATTGGGCGGACCTCTGGGTCCAGGTCGAACGCTACTGGGGGTCCCTTGAATTTTCCGAGTCCTTTCTTGAAAACTTCGGGGTGCGCGTCACACACCTCCTGTATCGGGTCAGTCCCAACGGCATGCACCCCCCCAATGAACAAACCCAGGGGCTTAAACCATTGTGTCCCGAGGAGGCTGCAACTTCCCCCCTTGAGAACAACCAGGGGAAGTTCCGCGGCGTGTTGCTTGTATTGGACCTTGAATTTTCCAACCCCCAACACCGGAATGCTATTTCCCTGTACATCCCGCAGCGTGGACCTCAACGCTTTGAGCTTAGGGCGCACGTGGGGGGAAATTCCCAAGAACTCCCGCTGGGACATGATTGAGTAGGAGGAACCCGAGTCTATCTCCATCCTAACAGGGGCCCCTTGCACCAGTACCTCAACAAAGTAACGGGGGTGTCCCAAGGACACGCTGTACACTGGGGCGTCATCACTACTGTCGTCGGAGATGCGGCCCACGCCATCCTGTTTCCTCGCGGGCCGGGCGCCCTCCTTGGTCCTCGGCGAGCGGTCTGACGAGCCTTTCTGTTCCTTGCGCCGCCGTCTGCAGACCTTGGCGATGTGCCCCCGGCGTCCGCAGTTGTGGCACTCGGCCTTCCGGAACGGGCACTTGATGCGGTCGTGGGCCGCTCCACATCCGTCGCAGCGTCGGCCTTCCTTCCGAACCCTCCGGACGTCCTCGTCGTCGCTGCTCTCCGTGGGAGATTTCGGCATCCGTCTGGCCACATGCACTGAGCCCGCTGCCTTGTCGGACTGTGGGGGCCTTCCCCTAAACCCCTTGACTCCGGCCCTCGTGGCTTCTGCGGCCTGCGCCGCCTTCACGACTTCGCGCAGCGTCGGGGGTGGCTCTTGGTTCATCAACTTTCGCTGAACCTCCTCGTCCCACAGGCCACACAGCATGCGGTCCCTGAGGGCGATTTCCAGATTTTCCCACTTGCATGGGCCGGCGGCCAACCGCAGGGCCGCTGCAAAAGCGGCAATGGACTCACCAGGCGCTTGAACTCTCTTCCAGAACGCGTCTCGAGCCGAAAACATCGAAACCGAGGGCTGGAAATGGTCGCGCATCGCTTTCAGGAGCTGTTTGACCGACAGCTCGCTCACCTTCTTCGGTGATATCAGGTCCACCAATACTCTTTTGGCGGCATTTCCGAGCATCCGGGTGAGGATGGCCCTCTTCTTTCCCTCGTCCGTAATGTCGGACACCACCAGCGCATCTTGGAAGTCCATTTCGAAGAGCTCCCAATCTTCCAGCTTGTTGATGTCGAAACCGGCGTGACCAGCGTGTGTCTTGATCTCGTGGGGATCCATTATCCCATCCTCGTCGCCAATTTAGTGTATGAGAACCAAGACACAGGAACAGCCGAAGGATTGGCTTAACACATCTTTATTGCATGGTGGTACGGGGGAACATGTTGTAATGGCGGACGAACAGCTCAATATATACAGTGGCTACACATTTGAATGTGGCTCCACGGTAGCCCATTGGCTACTGTCAGCGTGACGTCACTTCAGGTCACGCCCTTCTTGTCCAGGTGAGGTAGTGGCGGGAATCTTCCCGCGCTGTAGTTCTTTGGGGAATTGGAACCGTGTGAGCTGGGCGCTCGCTATTGCCACCTGGTGGTCATTAGCTCGCGTCCTAATTACAACGGGTTACATTGATGCAGCTGGTGATTGTTACATTGTTTAAAGGCATAGTATTGAGAACACAACAAGGACGGAATGAGCTCCCGTCTTTGCCCCAGCTCCTGCCAACCTAGCAGTTTGAAAGCAAGAAATTGCAAGTAGATAAATAGGGACCACTTCGGTGGGAAGGTGACAGCGTTCCATGCGCTCCAGTGTCTAGTCATGCCTGCCACATGACCACGGAAACATCTGCAGAAGCAGACAGCGCTGGCTCTTTGGCTTTGAAACAGAGATGAGCACTGCACCCTAGAGTCGGATGCGACTGGCTTTCGAGCAAGGGCGACCTTTACCTTTAAGAGGAACTTTGTAAACTCCATCCCTAGATAGATATCAACATGTCTTTACCCAGGGTTAAAACAAGGCAAGGTATTTTAAAATCCAAATTAGGGAATTTACATGAAGAAGTTGAAAAGGCTGGGACAAGAACCAGATGTTTCTCTGCCATGGCCCCTACGTTATGGAGTGAGTTGCCTCTGGAAAATGGATCTGCGTCCACAATTATGGCATTATTGTTCGTAAACAGCTCAAAACGTTCCTCTTCGAACTTCTATTTCCCTCCTAAGTCGTCGACAGCAACTCCTATCTGAGAATACATCCCCCCCCCCCCCGGAAGCAGGAAAAATGCCACTGGCGCATACCTGTCAACCATCCCGATTTGGCTGGGATTACCACAGAATTTGACGCCAAGTGACGTCATAACCCACCCCACGCTGCCAAAACCCTGTAATTTGGCAGCGGGGAAAAACGCTTTCCACGCATGCGTGGAAGGGTTCTACACAAGTGTAAAACCCTTCCATGCATGCGTGGAAAGCGACCTGCGCACAAGCAACCTGCGCAGGTCCCATTTTTTCCGGAGCCACGGGTTGACAGGTATGCACTGGCGTGAATTTGTTTAAGGTGGATCCCAGCTAGCCATGAAGTGATCCACACACAGTGATCACAGAGCCAACTCCTGCGGCACATATTGTATTGTTTGACTTATATGCCACCTCACTTGTACAGGCGACTCTGGGCGGCTTACAAAGAAACAATATGCACATATCACATTACAAAATATAACATCACAAAAACATGTCAAACATTTCAATGAATCCCCAATACAAAATATCACATCGCAAAAAACGTGTCGAACATTTCAGTAAATTCACAATCTCAATTACAAAATATCACATCACAAAAGAAACATCAGACATTTCCGTAGATCCCCAATCACAATTGCAAACCTGTGTTTCCTCTAAGCCAGTGTATCTTAACCACTGGTTTTTGGACTACAATTCCCAGAAGCCTCAGTCAATTCCCCAAAATACTGATCAGCCAATGTACTGACTTGGGCTTTTGGGAGTTGAACTCTCCCCCCAGCCCAAATCCCATGTGGGGCCTGGCCCCCACGTTGGGAACTACTGCTCCAAGCAGAATTAATATCAGATTAAGATTTGAAAGGGACTTTTTGGATCAGGAGAAAAGAAACTGAATCCCAACAGCTGTGTATTCTAGTGCCAGATAGTAGTAGTAGTAATAATAATAATTTCATGCCAGAAATTATTCTAGGTTGAAAGGAGACATGCAGGATTTAACACTGGGACTGCAATGGACTGTCGCAGCCTTGAGGATATTATCAAGGTGCACCTTCACGGCCAGTCCATCTGCAATGGCCTCCTTCGCCTCCATGACCATTGGGAATCAGAGTTCCTCCTCCTCTCATTTTGCCACTGGGCCCAATATGAGGGTTTCCAGTGGCATTTTCTCCACTGAGGGGGACCATCACCCCACCTAAAGGGACTCACCCACCCATAGCCATTGGCCCCTTTATGGATTCAGGTTATTTACCACCACCCAACACTCGGCATTGAGTCACTGGCTGTACGGTCCCTCCTAAGTAATTGACTATGAAGGTGCCTGAATCTGCAACTAATGAACTCTAGTACTCTCTATTTTGGTTTTGGTTTTGTTGATGGACTTCTATTTTGGCTGCAAATAGGGAAAAAATAGGTTATTTATTACTACAGGATTCTGAATTTATAAATGCCACCTAGCTAGGTATTTTATTGATGTTTATCATTTATTTTGTTTGGATTGTTTCATTTTCATATTACTGTTTTGTGGGCTGTTATTTATCATTGTAAGCCGCCCAGAGTGGGGTAGGTAGGTAGGTAGGTAGGTAGGTAGATCGACCGACCGACCGACCGACCGACCGACCAACCGACCGACCGACCGATAGATAGATAGAAAGATCTGTCTAGCCGGACATCCCGCTATGGTAATAGGAGTAGACTGTACAAGGTAACAGCGTTCCGCGCGCTCTGGTGTCTAGTCATGCCTGCCACATGACCACTCAATGTTGAGTGTCAGGCGGCAGTTAACAAACCTGACTTCCTGTAGGGGCCAATGGCTACGGGTGGATGAACCCATTTAGGTGGGGTGATGGTCCCCCTCAGTGGAGGAAATGCCACTGGAAACCATCATATTGGGCGCAACAGAAAAATGAGTGGAGGAGGAACTCTGATTCCCAATGAGGAATCTATTTATCTATGGTTTTTTCCTGATGCTTTTCTTTGCCCGTTTTAAAAATAATGAGAGAGAAAAGGAAGAAATGTCACCAATAAGCTTCACCAGCAATTGAAATTCATTTATAGAACAACGAGATACATTTCCAGAAAGTAGAAAATCTTACACAGTTCAAAGTGTACTCGATAGTTTCATGTCAGATATTATTCTGGGTTGAAAGGAATTTTGCTAGAGAAACTCCACTCAGGGGATGCCCGAAAGAGGCTCCTTTCATGTCCTGACTTTCAACAACGGGATGTATTTAACCATAAATATATTTCTTCTTTGGAAATAAACAGAAAGAAGTCATTATTATTATTTCGTATCAGAAATTATTTTGGGTTGAAAGGATTTTTGCTTGAGAAACTCCACTCAGGGGATGCCCAAATGAGGCTCCTTTCATGTCCCCAGGATCATTATTTATTTGTTTGTTTGTTCGATTTCTACACCGCCCACTTGGCCTAGGCCAACTTAGGGCGGTTTACAATCACAAGATAAAATAGCATAATTAAAACTACCCACCCCCTAAAAAAAGGTACAGGGATCGAAGGGACCGAACGGGAAGGAGTTATACTCTACACCAGTGGTTCCCAAAGTTGGCCCTACGCCCCTCAGGGGGACTTCAATTCCCAGAAGCCTAAGTCAGTATATTGGCTGATCAGTGCTTTGAGGAATTGACTTAGGCTTCTGGGAAATGGAGTCCAAGAACCAAAGTTTGGGAAACACTGCTCTACACCAACCACCCAATGGGGGTTACCGTTCCACCTGCACCCCATACTTGACCCGCCAGCCAGGTTTTGAGTTGTTTTCTGAAGGGCAGCAATACCGTCTGGAGCCGTAACTCTGTTGGCCGGAGGTTCCAGAGGGCCGGTGCAGACACGGAGAAGGCCCTCCTCCAGGATCATTTCCCTCCAAAGTGCCCCCTATTTAACTACTCGCAATTTCTTGCTTTTGAACTGCTAGGTTGGCCAGAGCTGGGGCAGAGACTGGAGCTCACTCTGCTGTGCAGTACCTGGGTCTCGAACTACCGACTTGCCGGCCTTCCAGCTAACAAGGCGAGCTCCTTAGCCACTGAGCCGCCGCAGCCTCTTAAAGTGTACTTTGATTTTATAGGTCAGAAAACCTCGGCAGAACCATCCTCCATCTGGATACATCCAAGAGGAATGGCAAAGGATCCCAGGCATTTCAGGCGTACTTTTTACAAAAAGGCTCCACCACCTCTTACCCCAGGGATTTTCAACCTGCGGCCCACAGCACCATTTCATGTGGCCCACCACCACCACCTCCACCACACCAGGAAGTGCCATGTGGTGGAGGAAGGGCAAAATGACCATCTGGCCCCTGAAGTTGTCTGAGGGAGCGTGACCCAGGTGCCAGCTTAAAAAGGTTGAGAACACCTGCCTTACCCGATGATGTTGCAGCCCCTCCACCGCTATTCAACACAATCCACCTGAAGGGTGTTTTCCGTGGGATATTGACTGGAGTCTCTTCTTTTGGAAACTTCACCTGAAAGCAAAGTGAAGATTGGAGAGAGGGAAAAGGGCCAGTCTGTCTGTCTGTCCGCCCCACTCTGGGTGGCTTACAATGATAAAAGAAAAAAAATCACACAGACCCCGGGCACCGATTCAATGGGCGGAGAAACGACCATCCAGTCATCAAGTTCAGCGTCTTAACCACTAAGCTACCACAGTCCCTCACATTAATTTACTTGTAATCAAATAAGGCCACATTCAAGAAACTTCAATTAGATATACTGTACAGTAGAACTGCGTATAGCGATTTTAATCCGTTTCATGGAGCTCATCGCTATGCGGTTTTTGTCATTGTATTATCTTCCCTATGGGAAAATCTGTACAACGATGTTTGGCGCTAAGCGGTTTTTCCCATTGGAAAATCGTTGTACGGATTTTCCCATAGGAACGATCGCTATGCGGGAACGCCTTTTCCCCCTCCAAGCCTCAACACTATGCGATTTCATCGTTGTATAGGGCGATCGCTATACGGAGTTCTACTGTACTTAGAAATATATATTATTTTGTAAAAATCTAAATACAACATATTTTATAATTTAAAAAACTATTTGTTAATTTCAAAGTTAATAAAATAAAAGACAAATATAAAAGATAAATTATTTTAATTATTAATTATTATTGTTTTGAATGGCACCATTGTTTGTTGTTTTAACTGTTGTACACCGCCCAGAGTGGGAAACATCCAAAGTGTGTGGTGTAAAAATCTTCTTCTGCCGTATCCAATTCGAAATATTGGCTATCTTCATGAGGATCAGCCATGAAGACTGTCCTGAGAATAAAATGCAGTGGCCTTTCATCTGCCTTCCGCATCACAGCATTACCCCCGTATCAACAACTGTCATTTTGCCTCTTTATAAATGTATGGTGAGGCCCCATCTGGAATACTGTGTACAGTTCTGGTCGCCATTCCTCCAGAAGGATATTATGGAGTTGGAGAAAGCACAGAGGAGGGCAACCAGAATGATTAGGGGACTGGAACACCTTCCTTACCATATGAGGCTACAACGGTTGGGCCTTTTCACTCTTTAGCGACGGCGTCTAAGAGGTGACCTGATTGAAGTTTATAAAATCATGCGTGGTGTGGACAAAGTAGACAAGGAAAAACTGTTTTCCCTATCGCATAACACTAGAACTAGGAGACACTCCATGAAACTTTTGGATGCTAGTTCTCAAAGAAATAAGAGAAAGTACTTTTTCACCCAGAGGATTACTGGTCTATGGAACTCCCTGCCAGAAGAAGTGGTGACAGAAAGGATTAGACAAGTTCATGGAGGACAAGGGTATCAATGGCTATAATTATGGATACTTAAGGACAACCTCCGGGTTGGAGAGATAGGCAGGATATCTCTCAATGCCATTTCCAGGGAATCCTAAGCAGGTGAAGGCATCTCCTTGGGAATAATACCCTGAAGCAAATGGTGAGCCACTGTGTGAGACAGAATGCTGGACTGGATGGGCTCCTGTGGCCTGTTCCAGCAAGGCTGTTCTTATGTTCTTATGTACCACTGATCCAGTTCCGTGAGTCACTTTCTGGTCCTGAGACTTTTTGGCATGCAAAGTCCTCCTCAGCCCCAGGCCAGGATTGATGAAGTTGCTGCCCTTCCTCAAGATGGATTCAAGTGGGATTTAATCCACTTGGGGACCATCACCCTTCCCTGTGGGCTTCGGCACCCAAGGCCGTTAGTCTTCAGGGTGGTTAGGTTAGTTAACCGCCACCTGACACTCGGCCTTGTGTCACTGGCAGTAGGCTCTACTCTAGTACCATCACAGGACACCCTTTGCCAGACTTCTGATATTAAAATGGAATAAATAAATAAAATACAAACAAAAATGAATTAAAATAAAAATATATGTTCTGTAAAATTTGGATTCAGTCCAAAGGCTGCACTTAAGGACCTAGAACAGGAGTGCCCAAACTATGACCCATGGGCTGGATCCGGCCTGCAACACCTATTATTCTGGCCCACACCGTGACCGGAAACAGACGTAAAACGTGCATGTGCATAATATACCCATGCATGTGCAGAATGCTGCCATAAATGATCTGCGGTTGTCATAAACACATTTACGACAGCCGTGGGTAATTTACAACAGCGTTCTGCACTCACGCATGCACGTTTTACTTCCGCTTCCGGGTGGGAGGAACCATGTGACCAGCTAGCTTGACTACGTGACTGGCCTGCGGCCTGAAAGTTTTGGGCACCCCTGACCTAGAAGGCCATTTGTGGCCTTAAGACCGCAGGTTCCCCACCCCTGGTTTAGACATTTTTCTACATATCTTCTAGAATTATATAGATTGGGGTATGTCTCACCTGCTTTTCTTTCTGCCTTTCCTCCTCTGCCTGGCTCAGGAGAAAGCCTTCGGCCAGGGCTACTGCCTGGGCCGTAGTCGCTGCTCTGCACTCTCTAACCCAGATCTCCATCTCGGCAGGCAAGACGGCCAGAAACTGTTCCAGGACCACCAGGTCCAAGATCTCGGCCTTTGTTTGCCTTTCTGGCTTCAGCCACTGAATGCAAAGGTTGTGGAGTTGGTTGCAAACCTCCCGGGGTCCCTTGGCTGCTTGGTAGGAGAACTCCCGGAACCGCTGGCGTGGTATGTCCGAACTATCAGGTTTGGGGCTCAATTTCTCCTGTTTAGTTCCTTCCCAAAAGGCCTTTTTGCTCCCTGTATCTGTAGCACCAGAGCCGTCTCCTTTTCCTGCTTCAGGAACAGCTGGATTTTCTTCTTCCATTTCTGACCCGCGATCCAGCTCAGCCTCCATTGACTCGAAACAGTTCCTTATGCAGCTCCCAATGTTTTTCTCAAGGCAACACTAAGTGCAAGCATGGGTTTAGCATAGAATCACATCGAGCTGCATCCGCAAGCCCTACTCTCTGCGTCTACTTCGTTCATCAAGCAGAAGAATTATTCAGAAAAGGCAACAGGCTCTTCTGCCTTCTTCCTGCAATGAATAATAGTTCAATTTCAAGACTCAGAAGTATGAACCCTAACGATTCTCCCCTTCCCCAAAACAACCTGTTCCAATCCCTTCCCCTCCCTAAAGGTTTCCCTTGCTCGAAAGCCAGTCGTATCCAACTCTAGGGTTCAGTCCTCATCTGTTTCAAAGCCGAAGAGCCACAGCTGTCTGCGTCTGCAGACGTTTCCATGGTCATGTGGCAGGCATGACTAGACACCGGAGCGCACGGAAGGCTGTTTACCTTCCCACCATAGTGGTCCCTATTTATCTACTTGCAATTTCTTGCTTTCGAACTGCTAGGTTGGCAGGAGCTGGGACAGAGACAGGCGCTCATTCCGTCCTGCAGTACTCAGGAATCGAACTGCTGACCTCCCACCTTCCGGTCAGCATCTTAGCCACCTGAGCCACTACAGAAGCACTCTCTTGAAGTGGGTTTCATTTTATGCAAATGTATAGATAATAATAATAATTTTGTGTCAGAAATTATTCTGGGTTGAAAGGATTTTTGCTGGAGAAACTCAGCTCAGGGGATGCCCAAATGAGGCTCCTTTCATGTCCCCGAGATCTTTCCCCACGGAACCGGGTCCCTATTTATCTACATGCAATGTCTTGCTTTCAAACTGCTAGGTTGGCAGGAACTGGGACACTCAAACTGTCATGCAGTACCCAGGTCTCAAACTGCCCACTTGCCGGCCTTCCAGCTAACAAGGCGAGCTTCTTAACCACTGAGCCTCTGCAGCCCCTTAAATGTAAAGAGCAGGGGTCCCAACCTTTTCAAGCCAGGGGCCGGGTCACGCTCTTGTCACGGACCAGTTACTCACAAGCAAAACCTTAGTCTACACGTAAGTGTGACCGCACCTGAACTGACGTCCTCCAGCTAAGCAATCCAGAATTTCAGCTTGCCTTCTTATGTGACTTGACTTAAGTCCCGGCTGTAAGTAGGGTAGTGCATAGAAAACTAAACAACTCCAATCATCTTCATGTCTTTTAAAAGTATACTTCAGCAAAAGTTACATTTCAGGTAGCAAAACAATTCTAGGCAATGAATCATTTTTATTTCAGAAAGTGCATTGAAAACAATAAAAGCCCGACTAAGTGTGGAGGCCAAAAGGCCCCCTCTTAGCTTAAAAGCCCTACAACAGCATGGAGCTGTTTATAAACAAAGTCCGCCGTGTGATCCATACACAAAACAAATGCAAAAGGTGAAGGCAATACTCCTACAATTGTGTATGGATCACACGGCCAAGGGAGTGTGTGTCCTGCGCTGCGCCCCCTCCGTGTGGTTTTTATCTCCTCCCACAAGATCCGCGCCTGTGGGACTTCCTCTGAAGGAGTCCAACCAATGACTACACAGTATCACAAACATTAAGTTTCATTTCTCCAAAAACACGAGGGTAACATTCATTGTTCTGACTAGCAAGCAGTTTCTGCCCAGTGATAACTCCATAATGCAACACTGCTACCTCACATACCTGTCGATCTTCCCGGATTGGCCAGGATTTCACGGTTTTCGGCGCTGATTTGCGCCATTTCCCGCCCCGCGCTGCCGAAACCCCAGAATTTGGCAGTGGGGGAAAGGAGGTACTGCGCAGCCCTTCTACGCAAGTCGCCTTCTGCGCATGGGAAGATTTTCTTTCTTTAAAAAATGTTGGACTAACATGGAGAAGAGCTGCCAGGGACAGATAGTTGTGGACGGAGGTTGTATGGAACGTCATCAGACTCATACAAGGTGTCAGAGGAAAAACTCTTATCTGTGTTTTTTCCCTGTTCTCATATTCACTGGTTGCAGGGAAGTCTATGTGAAGGTTTGATTGCATGATTTATGGCTATGCCTATGATGGTCCTGCATTGAGTACATGACTTGCTGCAGGGAAGCAGGGGGCTTATAAAATTGCCATCTGACCCCTTTGCGCCAATTAGGGGCACCTGGACCTTTGGGTGACATCATGGTGATATCAGCTACAAAACTGGGTGATCTGAAGATGTTCTTTCTCTTCGCCATGGAAGCATCCAGGGTTGAGCCTCATAAGGTGTGAGTACAGATTCAGATAAGGCCATGGGCCTAGGTAATGTTTAAAGCTTCTTAGTTTTGTGTGTAACTTTGAATGACTGCATTGCAAGTTTGATTCATGCTATACCTAATTTCTTAGCTTACTTTAATAAATATAATTACTCTGAGACCCTTTGTGTCTATTGATTTGGGAATTGAGAGTGACTGGACCATGCATATAAAGGGCCACATCCCGCTACCCAACGTTTCATACCCTGTACGCTGTAGGAGCCTGGAAAAGGCAAACACCCATCACACAAGGACTCCTCGCTTAATAAGGTATCCAAGGTATAGAGAAAAAACTCATATACAGTATCAGCAGAGAGGAGAGGGTGGAAAACTCTGATAAGAGGTGTTTTTTTTAACTGGATTGTTAATGGGGCTTTTAATGGATTCTCTCTAATGATCTGGAGGCGAGGAGATTAATTTGTTCCTCCAGCTTCATTTCTGCTTCACTGCCAAGTGGAAGCAATTTTGATGCCAGCTCTTCACATTTACTATTAATTGTTCTGGATTCTTTGCCAGAAATATTTCAAGAGCTTCCTAGGTTAGTAAACAAGGCTGAAAAATCAGATTGGGTACATCTATGGGGGAAAGATATCCCTTCCCTCCCCCCAAATCCAAAGTTCTTTTCATTCAATGCAAAGCCCACTCCCCCATTTCTATGCAGGGACTGCGGTGGCTTAGTGGTTAAGACACTGAGCTCGACAACTGGAAGGTTGGCAGGGCAGCAGTTTGAGATCTGAGTGCTGCACGACACAGTGAGCGCCCATCTCTGTCCCAGCTCCTGCCAACCTAGCAGTTCGAAAGCAAGAAATTGCACGTAGATAAATAGGTACCACTTTGGTGGGAAAGATAACAATGTTCTGCATGCTCTGGCATCTAGTCATGTCTGGCCGGCCACATGACTACAAAAACGTCTGCAAATGCAAACAGTGCTGGCTCTTTGGCTATAAACAGAGATGAGCACTAAACCCTAGAGCTGTATACAACTGGCTTTCGAGCAAGGGAGACCTTTACTTAAACGGGGGTGGGGTGTATGAGCCCCAAATGAAAAGGTCTCTGAGATTGGTATGGTAGCCCCGGCAATGCAGTAGTTAAACTGTTCTGGCTCAAGTGGTTAAGACGCTGAACTTGCTGACTGGAATGTCAGAGTTCGATTCCCGGGTACTGCATGATGAAGTGAGCGTCCATCTCTGTGCCCTGGTGGCGTAGTGGGCAAACTGCTATTTTGCAGCCAAAACATTGTGAATTCGATCCTGACCAGGACTCAAGGTTAACTCAGCCTCCCATCCTTCTGAGGTCTGTAAAATGAATACCCAGTATGTGAGGGGCGAAATTCTAATTAACTTGTGAACCGCCCAGAGGTGCACTGAGCGCTACGGGACGGTATATAAGTGTGATTACTTTGCTTTGTCCTGGCACATGCCAACCTAGCAGTTCAAAAGCAAGAAGTTGCAGGTAGATAAAACAGGGACCACTCCGGTGGGAAGGTAAACAGCATTCCGTGCACTCTGGTGTTTAGTCATGCCTGCCACATGACCACAGAAACATCTGCAAATGCAGACAGCGCTGGCTCTTTGGCTATAAACAGAGATGAGGATTGAACCCTAGAGTCATACGTGACTGGCTTTTGAGCAAGGGAGATCTTTACCTAAAAAGGGGGGGGGAGTGTTGGGGTAGTGGCGAGCCCCAAATTAAAAAAGTCTCTGAGACTGATATGGTAGCCATGGTGATGCAGTAGTAAAACTGCTGTACTGCAGCCAAAACGTTGTGAGTTCGATCCTGACCGGTTGACTACCGGTGGCGTAGTGGGCAAACTGCTGTTTTGCAGCCAAAACATTGTGAATTCGATCCTGACCAGGACTCAAGGTTGACTCAGCCTCCCATCTTTCCGAGGTCTGTAAAATGAGTACCCAGCATGTTGGGGGCAAAATGCTCATTAACTTGTGAACCACCCACAGAGTGCATAAATCACTATGGGGTGGGATAGAAGTGCAATTGTTATTGCTATGGTTGACACCTTCATGTCCAGCCCAGCCCTCCCTCTGCTCGACCTTGACTCACCCCACCTTCTCCCCACCCCCCACCCCCAAGCTTGGCCCAATTCCCCTTCCAGGCTCACCCTCTTTCTTCTCCTTTCCTTGCACCGTAGGGGGACGAAAAAGAGGTTGAAGCCATAGCCAACGCCACTAGGGTTGTTGTGGGGAAGAGTCTAATGCCTGGCTGCTTTCTATGGGTGGAGGGAGGAGATGGGGTGGGGGACAGGAAGTAGGTGTTGCACCGCTGCGACTGCTCTAGGAAATACGGACTCTCTCACTTTAACCCTGAGATGGACACGCTCCTCTCTCCCACGCCACAGAGAGCCTTTTTCTGGAGTTAATAATTCCAGAAATCCCACTGCCACTCATGTCTTATACTTTCTGACGGAACATGTTAACGTTGTGCGGAATCGCATAACAATTAGGTTTTGGAGAGGAAATAGTGTCCCGCATAACAGTTCTCACTATGGAAAAAAAATCATGCATTTTTTCAATGGGAAAAACCACTTAGCAAAAAAAAAATTGTATGATGCATCCCATAGGGGAAATCGCTATACGGTACGTACATCGTATAGCAATTGTTTCGTACAACGAGCCCCGTGGAATGGATTAAAATCGTTGTATGAGGTACCACTGTGTGTGTGTATTTATATATATTTATCAATTTGGTGGAAACTTGTCTTCCGCTTCCGGTGATCGACGCCGTTCAAGGCTCCTGGCAAACCGAGGGATTGACTGGCAAATAAAGTTGTCTGTGTATGTACAGAAGGGGATCCCAACCTTTTCAAGCCGGAGGCCGGGTCACGTTCACTCAGTCAGCTTCGAGGCCAGATAGCCATTTTGCCCTGCCTGCACGATGGGAGTGGCTATTTTGTCCCAACAGTTTCAAAGGGGTGGCCATTTTGTTTCTTGAATGCCCTTGGAGGGGGGGGGGTCATACCTGCCAAGTATCCCGGATTGGCCGGGATTTCCCGTATTTCCGCGCCGCTTTAGCCACTCGCCTGCTACTGGCCGCTGCCAGCCCATAATTTGACCGGTGGGGGAAGCAGTTACTGTGCATGCCCTTCTGCACGTGCATAGAACCCTTCTGCGCAGAACCCTTCTGCGCATGCGTAGAACTCTTCTGCGCAGAACAGTTCTATGCATGCGCTGAAGGGTTCTGCGCAGAAGGGTTCTATGCATGCACAGAAGGGTTCTGCGCAGGTCCCATATTTTCCGGAGCCGTGCTTGACAAGTATGGGGGGGGCACATGAAATGACACCATGGCCAGATGTGGCCCATGGGCCTTAGGTTGGGCACCTCTGATGTACAGGGTGGAACGTAAGTCCCTACCCATCTATATCTATTATTATGACAACCGTGGGTGCATTTACGGCTGACGTAACCATGCTTACGCACACACAGGTACATTTACATCTGACATAAACCCACCTGCTTCCACTTCCAGGTGCGGCGAGGGCAGTGACGGGCTACATAAAAGAGTGACGTGGGCCAGGTCTGGCCCGTGGGCCAGTTGGGAACCCCTAGTTAGTCACCTGAGACAGCATCCTGTATAAAATATAGTTCCATAGATGTTAATGTACCAGGTGGAGATTAACTAACCTGACTCCCTAAAGGGGCCAACAGCTACGGGAGGAGGAGCCCCTTTAGGTGGGGTGATGGTCACCCTCAGTGGATGAAATGTCACTGGAAACCATCATATTGGACACAACGGCAAAAAGAGCGGAGGAGGCTGTATTGCTTAAAGATAGGAGCTGCGGTGGCTTAGTGATTAAGAAGCTTGCCTTGTTAGCTGGAAGGCTGGCAAGTTGGCAGTTTATTATTGTCTCTAGCCACTATTTTGTCTCCAGCCACCATTTGTATTTCCTTTTATAATTCTTATGAACAGTTGAGCAGAACCATGTTAGGAAGTCACCCTAACTAGAGACACTGGGGGAGTGGGCAAAACTGTGGCAAATGAACTTCAACATTAGTAAATGCAGAGTGATGCATGTTGGGACAAACAAACCCAATTACATTTATAAACTGATGGGGTCTGAACTCTCTGCGTCAAACCAGGAAAGGGGCCTTGGTGTCCTGGTGGACAACTCAATGAAGGTGTCAACCCAGTGTGCCTCAGCAGTGAAAAAAGCAAACACAATGCTAGGGATCATTAGGAAGGGTATAGAAAATAAGTCAGCAAGTGAAGGAATCGGGGCCACTGAGGGCCGGGGAGCCCGGAGGAGGACTGATCAAGTAACGACACGAGGCAAGGAAACAGGATCAGATCAGTACTTTATTGAGGAAAGGCAACATCATTTATAGGGAAAAAAGAGCAACGGTGGCGAGCTGTCATCTGACTGGAAAATTACCTCACCCACGTACCCGGGTTAATGGGGAACACCTCAAAGGGAAGTTAATCATCTGGGGCAAACACGAACTTAGGAGTCTCATTGTCTTGGGGATTAAGCAGGGACAAACATGGCTTATTTGTGCCAGGGATTTCCCTCAAGCCGGGAGATGAGCTATGCACTTAATATCTGACAGGAGTTAGCTATCTGCTCGCTTGGCAGAGTCGTAGGTCAGGTCACGGTAATTGGGTGAATCAACCCCTATATTTTATTCACCCCCCTTAATTTGGCGGCCGCAGAAACCACATGCAAGGGAGCGTCTCTCACCGCGGTGGTTCCTAGCGGGCCGTTCCATGCCCTGTGGGGCATGGGGAATCCGCATCTCCCCTTTCTTTTCTATTTAAGGACCTGACTGGCGACCTTGCGCAAGAGCGGCATCAGCTGTTGAGCGGGCATGACGTCACGGGATTTCTCCCTGGGGCGGCACTTGGAGATCAGCGAGGGAATACACTGAGCAAAACAGCAAAGCGCAATGCCCAGTATGGCTATCCCCACCACTACCTTAAGCACCGTTTGCAGCCACCCCCAGGGGATCCATGACCACATCCAATTCCACAGGGAGCTCCACCAAGCCCCCCATGCGGAACCCTCAGTAATACCCTTGACTATGGTGTGGAGGTTCGTGATTTGGCTTTGGATCCTACGGGAGTTGTCAGTAAGATTGAAACAGCACATTCCATGAACAGATTCGCAACCCAGGTGGTGCAGCAAGAAGAGGTAGTCGATAGCCGCTCGATTGTCAAGAACAGCATGGCGAAGTTCTGCCTGCTCCTGATTGAGGAGCGCTATCGCCGTGGAGGTATGGTTAATGGCTTTGGCCAAACCGCAAGCCAAGCGGCCAATCCTCCGTGCGTTGCCGACGGCCAAGCCTGGCACGCCGACAAGGCTGACTGCTAGGGATACATACTCAGCGGGACTCAGTACTCTGAAGCTGCTGTCACAAGAGCTGTCCAACTGGGCTGTGCGTGCGTGCCGTGTGAGTGGGGAAACATGGGAAACGTTGGAAACATGTGGAACATTGGAAACATTTGTGCTTGGGGCAATCATGTCCTTAGTTGGGAGTAACAGTGTCAAACGACTGAGACAACACATTGAGTCCGACAGGTTCGCAGGGATATAGTTCCATGTGAACTGGTTGCAGGTGAAAAACCACCCTGAAGGTAGGGTGACATGAGCGTACAGCGAAGTGAGTGTCTCTGGTTTATTACAAGTCCAGTTGCCACTGCCGGGGTCAAGGCAGCGGCGCCGAGTCTGACCGCCTGAGGTGCAGCCGGTCATTCGGGTGCAGGCAGCGTCCGGGCTGACCGCCACTCGAGGGGTATGGAGAGTGGCTGCGTCAGCCGGCAAGGTTGATGCAAGTCGCAGTCCCCCCCAGCGTGCATATGCTGAGAAGGTGGTAGGAGTGTGTGGGCCAAAGAACGCCTTCACCAACCAGTCGCCATCCTTGGTGCGCGCGTCCAGAGTGTGGCACACGGGAATGAGACAGGTGCTGAGGATCGAGGCAGAACCAATGTCCTGCTTCAGGCAAAAATCGGACTGGTTGACGAGACCCGCCAACCTTTCCCACAAGTTGTACCGCATACGTGCGGAAAGGTCTTCACCAGGCGGCAAGCCGTCGGCCTGGATTGGAGTAGCCTGAACGCCTCCCCCCAAAAGCAGGGAAAGGGCCAGGATGAGGGTGATCGCCGCTGTGTTGGCGTGGATCTGGGCAAAAACTGCAGCTGTGAGGTGCTCCGGTGTCGGCTCTTTCTCCTCGCGCTGAACGGCGTCCTGGGCGTCACTGCAAAGAGTCTTGACCATCCCCCAGGTGATCTTGGGCATCGGCGGCCGTTTCCTCCGGCGGGTCCTCTCGGTCAGGGTGAGACCCTCCATCTCCGGGATCGGACTCGGGCTGGCCTGGTTCCACGCCATGCGGTTCCAAGTGGGGCTTGACACACCGGGCTGGAATCCAAACGACACCTGTAGGAGACATAACTGCAGCATACCCTCTTCCCCAGGTTATGAGCGGCACCGGGCCCCTCCAAGAAGGGTCTGGTGGCACTCGGTACCGGACCATAGGTCGCGGGAGAGCTTCCGAACGGCGGAAATGCTTCTCCTGCGGCGTACAATCCGAAAAAACATTAAGGTGATTGTAAGTGAACAATACCTTGTTGAGACACATCTGTGCTTCTCCCTGTGACTTGGGGAGGGCTGGTGGCTCCCCCCTTTCTGTTTGTTTGTCAATATAGGACTTTAGCGTCCGATTGACCCGCTCTACAATCGCTTGCCCTTGCGGATTGTAGGGAATTCCAAAAGTATGCTTGATGTCCCAGGTAGCCATGAAGGCGGCTAACTGCCTAGAGCTGTAAGATGGCGCGTTGTCCGTTTTCACGTGCCGTGGTTTGCCCATGGCGGCTATGCAGGAAAGGAGGTGCTGCTCCACATGGGTCGCAGTTTCCCCCTTCTGCGCCGTAGCCCAAACGAACTGTGAAAAAGTATCTATGCAGACATGCATGTATTGCCACCTGCCAAGCTGCGGCACATGCGTGACATCCATCTGCCATACCTGATTAGCCTCTGTCCCTCGTGGGTTGACCCCCCACGAGGGCCCCCCCGGCGCCCCTGCACAATGCTGGCAAGAGCGAACTATGCCTTGGGCTTGAGAAAGCGGTAGATTGAACTGTCTGGCGAGCGCCTTGGCGTTTTGATGAAAAAATGCATGACTCTGGATTGGAGTAGTAAAAACTCCCAACACTGAACGTTGCTGAATCTCCTTTGCGGCCGCGGCCGCTCTGCTATTGCCCGCGGAAATCGGACCCGGTAGGTCTTGGTGACTTCGAATGTGGGCAATATAGAGCGGCTCCGTGCGGTTTCGCAAGTGAAATTGAGCAGTGAGAAACAGACTAAGTAGATTCTTGTCTATCGCGGGAGTAATGTAAGCTCCCGGCAGACTGTGAAGCAGATTCCTTACGTACAGACTGTCAGTAATGATATTTAAGCGTTCCCGGGCGAAGGTGCGCAAGGCAAGGTTCACGGCTGCCAACTCTGCCCGCTGAGCGGACTTCTGTGGGAGAGTTAGCAGCGTGTGCCAAGCTTCGCCCTCCTGCCAGGTCAGAACACCATAGGTGCGACCGCCATCAGAGAAAACTGTTCTGGCCCCCTGAAGTGGGACCAGCGAGAGCAATTCGAACAAGCTGACTGTTCCTGTCTGTAGTGAGACAAGTCTAGGGTCTTTGGGCAAATGATATGCTAAACTGCCGGTGAAACCTTCCAAGGCTATCGGAAGTGAGTCGCCTAGCTGCATTAACTGATGAATCTGTTCCTTGGTGAAAGGAACCACAATTTTGGCCAGATCATTTCCTGAAATGTCCCTAGCTCTCAGCCGGCCGCGGTAGATCACCGCGGAAACCAGCTCTTGGGGCGGAACGATGTTCCGTGAGGATGTATTAGGCAAGTAGACCCATTCCACAATTTTCGCTCCTTTCTCTGAGTCTGCTCCTAGCGCCCCAGTGAACATGGATCCTGACCGTACGATGTACAAATTCAGGATCGGGGCATACAGCCCCTGGGCGATTCTATCCACCCACCTCTGGCTGAGAACCTGGTTCACTTTCTCGAGCGCCAAACGCGCGTCTCGAGAGATTTTTATCCGGTCTGCCGGCTGCTTGCCCAGGGTGAGCAGCGAGAAGAGCGGTTTCAGAAGATCCGTATCCAGTCGGAAATACGGTCTGGCCCAATTAATGTTTCCTAAAATCTGCTGTAATTCTACCAGGGTGACTGAGTCCTGTAGATTTATCTGAGGCAAAACTGGCGCTGCGAAAGAGCGGAGAAGCCGATGGCCCAAGTATGAGAAGGGCTCGGTTCTCTGCACTTTTTCAGGGGCTATGAGTAAACCTTTGTCCCCCAGGCTGGCCTGGAGGTCAGAAAACATTTCGCTGCCAAGCTGTGGCAACGCTACTAAAATATCATCCATGAAGTGACAAACTATGGCTTGTGGGTAAAGGCCTCGAAACTTTTCCAGCGCGTTGTGAACATATATTTGGCACAGGGTGGGCGAATTGAGCATGCCCTGTGGCAAAAATTTCCACGCGTAACGGAGCGTGGGCTCACTGTGGTTCACAACCGGCACCGTAAAAGCAAACCTTTCCCGGTCCCTGGGGTCTAAGGGGATTGTATAAAAGCAATCCTTGAGATCTACGACTAGAATCTCCCACCCCTCGGGAATCATATTAGGATTTGGGATGCCGCATTGAAGCGGACCCATCGGCTGAATACATTTATTGATCTCTCTGAGATCGTGGAGGAGTCGCCACTTCCCCGACTTCTTCTTAATCACAAAAATAGGCGAATTCCAGGGGCTCGTGGACTGCTCTATATGTCCTGCGTCTAGCTGTTCTTTCACTAGCTGCTTGAGAGCAACTAATTTCTCTCCCACTACCGGCCATTGTTCTACCCAGACCGGAGTATCGGTGAGCCATTTAAGTGGCAACGCCATTACCCGAAGGTAAGGGTGGCACCGTACTGCTGGAGAATGTCCCGCCCCCAAAGGTTGACGTGCACGTCAAGAATGTGCGGCCGAATTACCGCTGTGCCCTCAGCCTTTGGGATTGTGACTTCCACCCACTCTCGGCTCCTAAACGCTTCCTGAACTCCACCTACCCCCCACACATCGGAGACCGGCTCAATGGCCCACTCCCTAGGCCACTGACTCCTGCTTATCACGCTCACATCCGCTCCGGTATCGAGTAACCCTGAGAACACTCTTTTGTTCAAAAATACCTCGATAACGGGGCGCTGCTTCCACTCAATGTTGGTCTCCACTGTCGCTAAGACCTGGTATCCTTGCACTGCCTCACTTGGGCTGTCGCTGAGCCTTCCCTGGCTGCCTGCTGATGAGTGACAAGGAACCATGATCAGTTGCGCTAAGGTGTCTCCCTTATGGATTGTTTGGGGCAGGTGTGTCCAAAGCTGAACTTGGAGAACGCCTGAAAAATTTGAGTCAATGGCTCCTGGAATTATGAAAATTCCGCGTGCACCAGCCACGCTACGGGGCAAAACTAAACCTAAAAAGCCTCTGGGCAGGGGACCCATGTACTGGGAATCGACCAGATAGACTGTGCCTGGCAGATCGCATGTAACGTCCGCCTGGCAAGTCAATTCTAGCCCTGTACTACCCTTGGGGCTGGCCTGTGCCCTCGCAGTGCCTGGGACGTGCCTAGAATCTAGTCTAGTTCTGGGGAGTTCTGGATCTGGGTGAAGGAAGCCTCTGTTTGGACTGGGGCCAGAGACGTGCCCGGATTCCGGTTTCCCGAACTCGGACAAAACCTGGCCCAATGATAGCCTTTCTTGCACTTCGGACAGAGGGTATTCGGAGCTTTGGACTGGCCGGACTTTCGTCCGCCTCCCTTGGATCGGCACTCCCTAGCGAAGTGGCCGACCTTGCCACAAGTGTGACATGCCCCTTGGGTCTTTCCATTAGGATGAGATCTTCTACCCCCTTGCACGGCTGCCGCCAGCAGACCCATTTTATAGGAGTCTGTGCCAAAGTCAGCACATGCTCGGATCATGTCCGTTAAGGTCAAGTCAGGACGATTGCCTAGCGACTGCAAAACTTTACGGCAGTCCAGGTTGGCATTGTCCTTGGCTAGCTTGATCATGAGCTCTTGCTGGGCTTGCTCATTATCAATCTGCCTGGTGATTGCTTCTTCCAAGCGATTGATGAAGTCCATGTAGGGCTCCTGGGCTCCCTGCTTGATAGCGGTGTAATTTTTGGCCGTTTTGCCAGTCGCTGGGACCTTGAAGTACGCCCTATAGGCGGCTTCGGCCGACATCTCTAGGGTGGCTAGAGGCAAGGCGATCTGCGCCTGGATGGACTCAAAGGCACCTGAACCATATAGCTGTTCAGCAATTACCGCGCCCCCCATCCTGGCGGCTCTGGCCTGAGCCTCGAGCCGATACTCGCTGTCCCAAATCATGTACTGGCTAGGGGTTAGCATCATCCTCATGACGGCCTTCCAGTCATGGGGAATCCACATGGTGGTTTCGCACGCCTGCTGAAGCGTGCCCCTGGTAAAACGGCTTTGGAGCCCTGTCTCTGAGATTGCTTTCCGCAAAGCCATGAGAAGCTTGTACGGGACTGGGGAATGGATGATTTGTTGAGCGCCTGTGAGCGCGTCCATCTCCATTCGGATCGGGCATATCTGTCTAAGCTCAGCTAGTTGTTCCGCTGGCAATTCCCCCTTTTTGAGTTCTATCTCTGCTGTGCGCTGAAGGGCACTCTTCACGACTAGGGAGCTTGGAGCTGTCAGAGAAGCGCCTGCGTTTCTCATCCCTTGCGTTCCTTCGGTGACGTCTGCAGCTGTCACCGCGGGAATGCTCCCTGCGCTACTATGCTGATAGCTGATTGACGGATAGAGTGCCGTGGGCGCAGTCGGCTCGACTGGCCTGCCTGATGACTTTTCTAACGGGGGTTCATTGGCCTCTATCCGGACTGGCTCGATCTGTTCTAAGAGCTTCCTACACTTCCTCCAAGTACGAACTATCCCTCCTGGAGCTTTGGGGGGTTGCTGAATGCAGTCTCCTATCTGATCCCAGAGCTGCAGGGTTAACGTACCTACTTCTGGGTAAAGTAGGCAGTGTTCCCTGAGGTACGGCAAAAGTCTCGCGAGCTCCCTGCTGTGAAATCGTAACTGAAATACCCTGGCCAGGATTCTGAACTCTTGCTCCCGAGTTCTTTGGCTAGCGGACGGACTTGGTCTATGAGAACAAGTCCCCATATTACCTGCGATGGTCCTCTGGAGTTCCCTCCTCGGGACGGAGATCGACGCGTCTTTGCAGGCAACAGGTTCGGGCGTCGGGTGTCTGGGGTAGACCTCGGAGCGTGGACCTTCTGCCACGGGCCCTCGGCGGCCTCTGCGCTGTCAGGGGCTCACAGCCTGCCCTGAGCGGAACGCGTTTTTCCCTTTGCGCAAGCCTCCCGAAAGCTGGAAGCAAGCTGTAGGAATGCCTCCTTGGAATGCCTCGCCGCTGGCCGTCTCTCTGTCCGGCTGGCTGCCGACCAGAGTGCCGCGCTGTCCTCCGGGCTGGTTTTGGTCGCGGTTCAAGCGCAGAACCGGACCGCGTGGATCGTTACTCGCGAGTAGACCTCTCCAGGGTCCCTTTACTCACGAGTAAATCACGTCGGGGTCACCAGATGAAGGAATCGGGGCCACTGAGGGCCGGGGAGCCCGGAGGAGGACTGATCAAGTAACGACACGAGGCAAGGAAACAGGATCAGATCAGTACTTTATTGAGGAAAGGCAACATCATTTATAGGGAAAAAAGAGCAACGGTGGCGAGCTGTCATCTGACTGGAAAATTACCTCACCCACGTACCCGGGTTAATGGGGAACACCTCAAAGGGAAGTTAATCATCTGGGGCAAACACGAACTTAGGAGTCTCATTGTCTTGGGGATTAAGCAGGGACAAACATGGCTTATTTGTGCCAGGGATTTCCCTCAAGCCGGGAGATGAGCTATGCACTTAATATCTGACAGGAGTTAGCTATCTGCTCGCTTGGCAGAGTCGTAGGTCAGGTCACGGTAATTGGGTGAATCAACCCCTATATTTTATTCACCCCCCTTAATTTGGCGGCCGCTGAAACCACATGCAAGGGAGCGTCTCTCACCGCGGTGGTTCCTAGCGGGCCGTTCCATGCCCTGTGGGGCATGGGGAATCCGCAAGCAAGTGTCATTTTGCCTCTTTATAAATCTATGGTGAGGCCCCATCTGGAATACTGCGTACAGTTCTGGTCGCCATACCTCCAGAAGGATATTATGGAGCTGGAAAAAGTGCAGAGGAGGGCAACCAGAATGATTAGGGGACTGGAACACCTTCCTTACCATCTGAGGCTGCAACGGTTGGGCCTCTTCACTCTTGAGCGACCTGATTGAAGTTTATAAAATCATGCACGGTGTGGACAAAGTGGATAAGGAAAAACTGCTTTCCCTATCGCACAGCACTAGAACTAGGGGGCACTCCATGAAACTTTTGGGTACTAGTTCTCAAACAAATAAGAGAAAGTACTTTTTCACCCAGAGGATCACTGGTCTATGGAACTCCCTGCCAGAAGAAGTGGTGACAGCTGTCAGTCTTGACAGCTTTAAGAAAGGATTAGGATAATGTGTAAATTAAATTAAATTAATTAATTAGACAAGTTCATGGAGGACAAGGGTATCAATGGCTATAATTATGGATACTTAAGGACAACCTCCGGGTTGGAGAGATAGGCAGGATATCTCTCAATGCCATTTCCAGGGAATCCTAAGCAGGTGAAGGCATCTCCTTGGGAATACCCTGAAGCAAATGGTGAGCCACTGTGTGAGACAGAATCCTGGACTGGATGGGCTGTGGCCTGCTCCAGCAAGGCTGTTCTTATGGCTTAAAAATGTTAATGAACCAGAAATATGCAAGTATTGTAAATATGCAACATTGTAAATATACTTAGAAATTTAATGCACCAGAAATATGAAAATATTGAGTAGAGGCCTGAATTTGATGGCCTCACTGGCCTCTTCCAACTCACTTATTCCATAATTCTATTATTTTTGATCCTATGTCAACCAGAGCATCCCAAATATATATCCTCCAAATTTGTTGAAAATCTATCCAGCTTCTTTTGGGCTGTACTGTATATACAGTAAAAACCCTGTACAACGATTGCATCGCACAGCGATGAAACTGTACAACGATTGCCTTTTTAAAAACAAAATTGTATTGTACAACAATTTTCATCGTTGTATATTTTTTTTAACAGGCAAAAGCTGGGTGGCTTTGGGGTGGTGTGGGGGAGCATTTTCCCTGCCCCCCCAGCCTCCTTTGTAAACTGGCAGCCCTGGGCCTTCCCAGGGCAAAAGCAGCCCAGTACTCTTAGCGAAAAGGATCCTCAGTTTTCCCCTTGCCATTTCGAAGCAAGGGGACCACCGAGGATCCCTTTTGCTAAAAATCGTTGTATGAATCATCCCATAGGGGAAATTGCTATACGATACATAATAATAATAATAATAATAATAATAATAATAATAATAATAATAATAATAATAATAATAATAATAATAATAATAATAATAATAATAATAATAATAATAACAACAACAACAACAACAACAACAATAATAACAATAATAATAAATTTTAATTTATATCCCGCCTTCTCAACCGAGGCCGACATGTATCATAGAGCAATTTTTTCATACAACGATGAACCCATTGGAACCAATTAAAATCTTTATACAAGATATTACTGTATATACAAACTGATGACAAATAATGAAAGTGATGTGAGAATTTGGCTTGAACCCTCAACACATGACTGAATGTTATTTATTTCCTTATAAAGTAGTGTACTGTATACATCATCAATGTGCAAGTGAATCTCACATGGTTCTCCTCTGCATTTGTTCATGACAACTCTAGAAGGTAGACTTTGTAACTGGCCCAAGGAAAACCCAGAAGGAAAGAAAATGGCTGGGTGTGCAAACAATAGCAGAGAGGAAAACACCCAATACACAAAGCGAACGGGCTAATCGTATAGGCGGTGAATACCTAATTTATTAGAGATATATTAAAACGAGTATATAGTCAACGACCAAAGACTGTATGGTGTATGACATATATTGAACAGTAAATATATCACTCTGGTGTAAGAGAATCTTAATCAAATATACATATCTGTAAGTATGTGCAAGAGTACTAAAAGAACATGGAACCAAGCCGGAAGAATCTAACTTGGGTGTCATATATATACATCACAAAATATCAACCCTATGGCTGGTACACATATCACAAATACGTTGTCTCAGTTATCAAATATACAACTATGAAAATCTTGTTTATAAGAAAATACAAATAGCTATGTTACAAGTATAAAAAGCAATAAGGGTAACAACTAGAATATACTTAACAGTTGAAGTAGTACATAATGACACAATAGATACAAAACCTTAAGGAGTTGACATTAGATAAACATGATAATAATCCATAGGAATGGTAACGATGGTAATAACAGACTGATCACAAACAGTTCATATGATGTAACACGAGGTGATCAATAAAGGTCCCAACAGACTAATAATCATAAACCATGTAAACAGTCCATATGGTGCACGCAAAGAGTTCGATGATATCCATCCGGTAAAGCTGGATATTTCGAAAGTTTCTTCATCAGAAAACTTAATAATTGCAATCTAAAGCGGAAAACCCAAGCAAGCTTTGAGATTTGAAACTCCGCTACCTTTGTGTCACAGATCTCTCGGCTCAACTCTGGTGTAAGTTGCAGGCGGTGTATGAGGGAGCGGCCAGACCTGGTCATTCCGGAGGACTCGGCGGTACTGGACCTGGGAAAGAGCATCCATTTGGCCAGAGGTCTGGAGTCTACTTGGCATTGTCACACCTTCTGGAATTCTTCTTCTTAGCTTCCTCTTTTACCCCACTAGCATATTTTGCCCGGCAGTGCCGGGCTTTTTAAAATTGTGTTGGATAGTAAAGGCTTTCGTTTATTTTCTTGAACCAATGGTGCTGGGCTGTTTTAAATGGTGTCGTAAGGTTTTGTGATTTTGTGGCTTCTGAGTCTGTAAAGCATGTGCTGAAGTGGAACTTGTGGACTGAACTGAATCCTACTTACATGACAGGTGCAACTTTCCGTATCTCAAAACTGAACATAAACTCCTTCACTAGGCCTATAACTAACTAAACTCCTTAGCTAGAAAAAGAGAGAGAGAGAGAGATACCAGTAAGTAAATGAAGCCCGAGTCTGTAAAGAATGTGCCAAAGTGAAAGTTCTGGAATGACTCGTTACATGCCGGCAGGTGCAACTTTCTGCATCTCAAAACTAGACTTAAACTCCTTCACTAGGCCTATAGCTAGCCAAACTCCTTAGCTAATCCTTTGTGTCGAAGAAATTGTAAGGAGCAGAAGGGACCTCCTCCTTTCCCAACCCTACCTTAAGAAACACATGGAATGAGTCCAGTGCCCCATAGAAGCACAAGGGACTGGGTGCAAAGACCAAAAAAAATCCTCTTTTAAAAAGGCTTCTAAGGACACATTGCCAATGGCTGAGCAAGAGATTTTCATTATTTTTTTCGGTCACCAATATGTGGCTTTTGTTGTTGGTTTTTTTTAATGGGGGTGACATCATTTTTGTTTTTATTTACCGTATTTTCCGGCGTATAAGACGACTAGGTGTATAAGACAACCCCCAACTTTTCCAGTTAAAATATAGAGTTTGGAATATACTTGCCGTATAAGACTACCTCTCTTCCAATGCACACCAAATAAAAATTAACCCACACTCAACCCGAAGACGCGCAGCCCTCCGAGTCGAATGGGCAGGTTCTGGTGGAGAGCCAATCCACGCTCATGTTCTCCTCCTTGAGGTACAGGAAGATGTGTGCAGCTTGCTTCCCCTTGCTTCATACTCCCCGCACAGAGCAGGGACTCGGCCGCAGCACCCCCCACCATATGCGCCAGACATATGAAGCAAGGGGAAACAAGCTGCAGTTAAGTACCTGTCCTATAAGACGACCCCTGACTTTGGCACAGATTTTTCGGGGTTAAAAAGTAGTCTTATACACCAGAAAATACAGTATAAATTTACTTGGTTTGTTTACTCTGTGTTTCATTTGTTGGGATTTTTTTTAAAGTGTGTTGTAAACTGCCCAGAGTTGGAAAATATTCCACTCTAGGTGGGATAGAAACACAATCAATAAAAATAAAAAAGATATAAATACAGCCCAGTCCCACGGCGAGTTCAGAGCCCCATAGAAGAAGAGATTGGGTACAAAGTCCACACAATTGATTTTTCTGTCCCTCAAAATCAAGCTTCCTTCATGTGAATTATCTTTCACTTCATAAATCAGTTGTCATGGCTCCTCTTTGGGTCGGTGAGACTTCAGCCTTTGAGGCTACGGAGGTTTTCCTCTCCATTGAGGGAGGCTCTAGCCCTTTGGCTGGTCAAAGAAGCAGGTAGGTTTGCTCTTGGCCACGTCCCAAGTGACACCGGGGTGGTTTCACACGATCAGCTCATCATCACCGCAGATATTAAAATGAAACGGTTTCCACAGCAGCAAATACATTCACACATTTTTCCCTCTCTGTGTCAATGGGGCAGCAGAAGAGATCCAAAGGATGGACAGCATCAATATTACCCTCTTCTCCCTATCTGCCTTCCTCTGTAGACAGAAATGGTGTCTCTATAATAATAATTTCCGTGTCAGAAATTATTCTGGGTTGAAAGGATTTTTGTGGGAAGAACTCCACTCAGGGGATGCCCGAATGAGGCTCCTTTTATGTTCCCAAGATCTTTCCCCACCAAAGTGGTCTGTATTTATCTACTTTCAATTTTTTGCTTTCGAACTGTTAGGTTGGCAGGAGCTGGGACAGAGACAGGCTCTCAAACTGTCATGCAATACCCGAGTCCTGAACTGCCAACTTGCTAGCCTTCCAGCTAACAAAGTGAGCTTCTTAACCACTGAGCCACCGCAGCCCCTCAATGGTGTCTCTGAAATGATAGCAGTTTGGGGACGATCCTGTGTGAAAATGATAAGGATCCATGTTTTGGGGCCACCATTAAAAGCCATGTGTTGAATGATTTTCCTGTACTGAACTCTGCGGGTGACTATGGCTACCTATGATTTGAGTGTGCACGACTGAGTCTGTCCCAACTCCTGCCAACCTAGCAGTCTGAAAGCAAGAAATTGCAAGTAGATAAATAGGTACCACTTAGATGGAAAAGGAAACAGCATTCCATCTGCTCCAGTATCAAGCTATGCCTGCTACATGACCACAGAAACGTCTGCATATGCAGACACGCTGGCCCTTTGGCTTAAAACGGAGATGAACATTGAACCCTAGAGTTAGATATAACTGGTTTCAAGCAAAGGAGATGTTAACCTTTACTAAGGATAAATCTATCGAAACATCTCACTGTATTTCCAATTTCATGAGTTTGTGGAGCACGAGAAAACATGCGATACCCAAAAAACTAAAGCATCACCGCACAAAATATCACAGCAAGCTGTTTTCAACCATCAGGTAACAGGACTCTCATATGCACCACTGCATGCTACAAGCAAAGTGGTAATAGTTTTGATTTTTTAGTATTTTCTATTTTTGTTCTTCTTAAGATGAACAGGCACTGCTTTGTCAGGAAAGGTAACAGTCATGCCTGCCATGTGACCACCGAAACGTCTGCAGATGCAGTGTTAGCTCTTTGGCTGTAAACAGAAATGAGCACCATCCCCTAGTCGGATATGACTGGCTTTTGAGCAAGGGAGGCCTTTACCTACCTTTACCTTAGGAATCACGTCATGTAAAAAAATCTTGTGGATTCCTGAGGATCCAACCTGGAGATTAATGTTTTTCTTTGTGCCGCAGCAAATCCATGTGTTGGATTATCCATGATTCCCATGTTGTATTTTGTGGTTGCATTGAATCTGTCTGGAAAGCCCAGCGCTAAGTGATCCCTGCCCCGTGTTGTAGCTCAGATTACCGCTCTCTACAATACTGTATTGTGATGTGGGAAGGAGAACATGCCCAAAATTGTCAGGATCTGTGTCTTGGATCCATGTTTTTGCTCCACCACAAAGACACACCAAACGATGTGTGTTATTTGTGTGGCAATATGGGGGAGCTGGGCCCCCACATTTTGATGGTTCTTTGGAAATATCCTACCTAATTTTCAGGGCGGATTGGCCCTAAACCTACAGGTGAAACTTGGAAAATTAGAATATCATGCAAATGTCTATTCATTTCACTTAAAAGGTGAAACAAATATATGAGATAGACTCACTGCATGCAAAGCGAGAGATGTCATGCCTTAATTCGTTATAATTGTGATGATCATGGCATACAGCGTACATGAGATTATGTGATGATTATGGGGTACATGAGATTGGGGGGGTTAGGGTTTTCATAAACTGTAAGCCATAAGCATCAATATTATAACAAAGTAAGGCTTGAACTCTCTCGCTTTGCATGCAATGAGTCTATCTCATATATTTGTTTCACCTTTTAAGTTGCATTACTGAACTGAATGAACATGGGCACGATATTCTAATTTTCCGAGTTTCACCTATATGTTTTTGCACAGATACAAACTCCATCCACCCCAGGGATGGGTCCCTGAATTCTGTGGCTTAGGTGGGATCCATGACTTGCAAAAGAAACCAGTGGAGTTGACAGAGGCGAGCTTGGACTCAAGAGTGCTTGGGAGACGTCTTTGAACTACAGATCCCATCTGCCAAGCAGGTTGGGGGTGAAATTATGCCAAACATCAACCCAGAAGCTTTGGGTTTTAAGGGTCTCTCTTGCTCGGAAGCCAGACCATAGCTGTCAAGTATCCCTTATTGGCCAGGAAAACCCCTTATTTTTCCCTCTTTCCCACCAGTATCCCTTATTAATTAGACTGCAATGCCCTATTGCTGCCATTGAAGGGCAGCACAGGATAAGCATAGCTGTCAAGTATCCCGCATTTGCCTGGAAATTCCCCTTATTTCCAAATCCAAAACTTGACAGGTGTGAGCCAGTCGTATCCGACTCTAGGGGCCGGTGCTCATCTCAGTTTACAGTCAAAAAGCCAGTGCTGTCTGTGTTTGCAGACATCTCCATGGTCATGTGGCAGGCATGTCACAGAAGCACACAGACTGCTGCTACCTTTCCCGCTGAAGCGGTGCCTGTTTATCTACTTGCAATTCCCCCTGCTTTCCAGCGGCTAAAGTAAAGGTAAGGTTTCCCTTGCTCGAAAGCCAGTCGTATCCGACTCTAGGGTGCAGTGCTCATCTCTGTTTCTAAGCGGAAGAACCAGCGCTGTCTGCTTCTGCAGACGTTTCCGTGGTCATGTGGCAGGCATGACTAGACACCGGAGCGCACGGAACGCTGTTACCTTCCCACCGAAGTGGTTCCTATTTATCTACTTGCAATTTCTTGCTTTCGAACTGCTAGGTTGGCAGGACTAGGTTGGCAGAAACCGGGACAGACGAGGGGAGCTCACCTTGTCATGCAGCAGTGAGCACTCGGGGTCTCGAACTGTGATGACTTGACTTGCCGACCTTCCGGGCCGGGCGTCAAGTCCAGACTTGTCTCAACCACAAAGACAAGTGCGGTCCCTTTTAGGCGAAGGGGAGAGGAGCTTGATTTGAATCGAGCCCCGCCTCCCAACCCCCCACCGGACCAATCTTAGGAGGTTGGGGAGGAGCAGGAACCTAGACGCAAAAACAGTAGACTGGCCCTGCCGGTCTAGAGGAGGGCACTACTGGGTCCTCCCACTTCCCATCGGGTCGGACTCGAGTCACTCCCCCGCGGAGCAGAAAGAGCGAAGGAAGGTCCCCTTGGGGGTGGAGTGGCCCAACAGGGTCTGAGGTTCTGCCTCTCCTTTCATCCCTTCCCTCCTGCTGCCTGGAGGGGAACCGGTTCCCGAACCAGAGAGCCATGGCAGGGCAGGACTACTTTGCCGAAGAGGCGTCGGGGTTCTCGGATCTCAGTGACTCCGAATTGCTGGCCATCGAGGAGCCGGAGGAGGAGGAGGAGCCCCGGTAACAAACAAACAAACAAACAAACAAACACACACACACACACACACACACACACACACACACACACACACACACACACACACTGGTGAGCCTCCACCGCCCCACTTGTTAAGGAAATGACTCCAGGTCCCATGCTCCCCAGACGGCGCTGGGACGGATCACGAGAGCGCCACCCATCCAAAGCTTCCTCGAGGGGGTCTCTAGTTTGCTAGCTTTCTTTTTTTTTCTCTCTCTTCTCCATCCTTTTCTTCCTTCCTTCCTTTCTTCCTTCCGTCCTTCCTTCTCTTTCTTTCTCCCACCCTCCATTCTTCCCTCCTTCCATCTTTCTTTCAAGAGTCCTGGTGGCGCAGTAGTGGTTAAATTGCTGTACTGCAATAGAAATAAATGCAAATAAATAAAACGTTGTGCATTCGATCCTGTCCAGGGTCAAGGTTGAGTTGACTCTCACTCAGCCTTCCATCCTCCACCATCCTCCTCAACCCGCCCAGCTCTGTGTCCATTGCATCTGCAATACCATCTAGCCATCTCATCTTTGGCCGGGGTGTTTTGCCCTCCACCTTTCCCAGCATCAAGGCTTTCTCAAGTGAATCCTCTCTTCTCATTTGATGTCCAAAGTACTTTAGCTTCATCTTTACTGTTTGACCTTCTAAGGAACAGGGTTGATTTCTTCTAAGGTTGACCTATTTTGTTCTCTTTGCTGTCCAGGGGACTCTCAAAACTCTCTTCCAACACCACATCTCAAAGGCATCTATTCTTTTGCACACTCAGCTTTCCTAATGGTCCAGCTCTCACACCCATACATTACCACTAGGAATACTATTGCTTTAACTATGCGAATTTTTGTTTGCAATGTGATGCTCCGTAAAATGAGTTCCCAGCATGTTGGGGGGGGGCAGGGGGGCGGCAAAATGCTAATTAACTTATGGGGGCAGGGTATACTTGAGATTGTTTTCCTTTCCCTCTTTCTTTCTCCCTCCCTCCCGATCACTTCCCTCTTCCTTCTCTCCCCCTATCTTTCTCTCTCTCCCTCCTTCTCCCTCCCACTTCCTCCTTTCCTTCCATCCTTCTCTCTCTTCCTCTTTCTTTATCTTTCCCTCCCTCCTTTCTTTCTTTCTTTCCTCCCTCCCTCCCAGTTTTGGACTGGAAGCCCACAAACTGATCATCCTGACCTCCCACCCACACTCAAGATTAACCCTTCCAGCCCCCTTTAATTGGGTGGAGATGCGCAAATTCCCTTGCAGTGGAGGGTGCTCTGATCCTAGCCTAGCTGGATCCCCAAGGAAGGAGAGCTGGTTTCACTCCTGCACTGATTCATGTCCATTAACTCTTTTGCACTATGTAGAGTGCAGAGGGGCATTGTTGACAAAAGTTGGCATAAATCACATTAGCAGAGAAACAAGTGGAACTTGCACCTTGAGCCCTGTGGCGAAAGCAGCTGAGATGGACTGGAGAAATTAGTGGTGTTTAAATCAGGAGTTCTCAGCCTTTTTAAGCTAGGGGCTAGATGGCCATTTTGCCCTTCCTCTACCACATGGCACTTCATGGTGTGGTGGAGGTGGTGGTGGGGGACACATGAAATGGTGCCTCGTGGGCTACAGGTTGGGAATCCCGGTTTTAAATCTTGTTTTACAGAGATCTTGGAAAACCAGAGTGTTCTAGCCATTGGCCTTCAGGTCTCAGCAAAAGTGGCGGTTCGGCCGAAGAGAATGCAACGGGGAACGCGTCGAAAAGAAAATTTGCTCAGACACCGCTGGAAAACTTCTGCCTCCGCTACCTTTGTGTCACAGATCTCTCGTCTCAAGTCTGGTGTGAGTTGCAGGCGGCGTATAAGAGGGAGCGGCCAGAAATGGTGATTCTGGAGGATTCGGCGGTACTGGACCGGGGAAAGAGCATCCATTTGGCCCGAGGTCTGGAGTCTACTTGGCATTAAGTCACCCCTTCTGGAACTCTTCTTCTTCTTAGCTTCCTCTTTTACCCCATTGGGTGTCGAGGGTGATAACTAAGTTCTTGCTCTGGCACTTCTAGCGGCCTCCACCGGCATTATTTGGTGTTTTTCAAGAGCCCAAGTGGCACAGTGGTTAAGACGCTGTCCTGCAAACAAAAGGTTGTGAGTTTGATCCTGACAAGGTATCAAGGTGGACTCAGCCTTCCATCCTTCAGAGGTCGGTAAAATGAGTACCCAGCATGTTGGGGACAAAATGCTAATCAACTTGTGAACCACCCAGAGAGTGCACTAAGACAGTATACAAGTGTGATTGTTTTGCTTCTGCTTCTTGCAATGTTTCTTTAATTCAGGGGTTCCCAACCTTTTCAATCCAGGTGCCAGGTCACACCTTCTCAGTCAGCTTCGAGAGCTGGCTGGCCATTTTGATCTGAATGCATGATGGGTGCAGCCATTTTGTCCCAACTGCTTTAAGGGGGTGGCCATTTTGTTTCTCAAATGCCCTTGGAAGGGTGGGGCCACATGAAATGACGCCAACGGGCTTTAGTTTGGGAACCCCTGCTTTAATTGTATCACTCTGCTTTCTTTTGGGTGTGCTTGGGGGTCATTGTTCTTCTCTTTCCACATAAGGCTTGTAATGTATAGAATTCCAAGATATCCTCTCCAAGTGGGCAAAATACTTTATTGTGTACAGCTTTTCTTTAAAATTTATTTGTTGTCTCTGTATGTAGTTTAAGGTGGGTTCTATTCCAATTCTTTCCCTCATAATCTCATCCCTGATTTTATCCCTTCCATTCACCCCAGCAGCCTTCCTCAGACATCTCATTTCCATGATGACCAACTTTCACTTATGTTTTGTTGTAAGTGTCCTTGTTTGGCACTGTGAACATAAGGTGGGAATGAATATGTTCTAATGAGGTGCTTTTCTGTGTCGGCCAGTATTGCCTTAAGTTGTAACAGCGGAGCTACCTGTCCCAATATTTGTGATTAGCAGTCGTTTTTCTGTGGGGCCCCAGTGCTGAAATTATTTCAAAGCTCTTATAAAGCCATTGAGTCGTCGCCTGAACAGGATGTAACTTTTTAAAAAAATGTTCCTCCCCTCATTTTCCAACACAGAATTGGAGGACCATGACTTGGTGATGGTCTTGACTACAAGCCGAGAGGATTCCTGGGCCATAAAGCTGCTGAACCTTCTGGTGATGATTCAGGCCCTACAAGCGGGTAAGAATTGAGCCCCCTTGCAAGGATTGGTCGAGTTGGTCCCCTGGGGTTCCCAGTGATGTCACTGCCTTCTCCTCGGCATCACATCCAGCTGGGCTGCTATGTTTTAAATGGCAATCTCCCCATCTTAAAATGCTTTCCTTAAGCAAAGTGGAGCGTCCATTTGTGTGTGTGACTTATGTAAGGAAATGGGGGGAGGAGGATTTGCATTTACTGTACAGAGTAAAAGTAGGTTCTTTGAGTTCTTGATTTCCGGGGCAGAGCTGAGGAATGCAGCCTTCAAGGCAGGTTTACTATACATGTAGCCATAACAGGCTGAAAACTGTGAGAATTGAAACTTTCTGTCCCATTCCAGATGATTCTCCTTGCCCGTCTCTTTTGCTATCTGACTACCCAAAATAACAACACAGGATATGGGTACTCAGCAAAATGTTCCGCTTCTACAAACCATTTTGATTTCCTCTTTAGGGTTGACAACTTATTAACATACTGAGAAGGGTGAACGTGTCTATGGCCCCCTGCCTTTACACCCCCTTATGGCGACCCTTTCCAGGGTTTTCTAGGTAGAGAGGGCTCAAAAGTGGAGTTTCCCATTCCTTTCCTCTGTGGGGAAGCCCTTGGGACTGTATATTTTGCCTAAGGTGAGACAATCTAGCTCAGGAGTTCTCAACCTTTTAAAGCTGGGGGATGGGTCACACTCCCTCCCTTAGAGGGTGGACCACCATTTTGCCCTTCCTCCACCACATGGCACTTCCTGGTGTGGTGGACGTGGTGGTGGGGCCACATGAAATGGTGCAGTGGGCCACATCTGGCCCACAGGCTGCAGGTTGAGAATTCCTGGGAGCTCTTCCCCAAGGAGGCATAAGTGGGAAATCAAACTCCCAACCAGAGAGCTAAACCAGCCAGCTAAGATCAGTTACTGGTGTTTAAAAACCTGAATTTAAAATACATTCATATATTTTCTTGTTTACGACCACTCCCAGAATGTAAATCTAGAATTGCATCTGAAACATCGATTCAAAGAAACACCATACACACACACACTAAGACCAATATACAGGTAAAACAATTTAAATACCCCATAAAAACATAACAATATTAGTGTGTGTGTGTGTGTGCGTGCGTGCGTGCGTGCGTGCGTGCGCGTGTGTTAACCGTTGGAATGTGACAAAGGATGTTTAGCCACGCCCTACTAGCCCGTAATGAGCCTCTGTTCACTCGCCCAAACCCGGTTCGCAGGTAACTGTCAGGTTGAATTTTGCGCCAGTGGGGCAGGAGCAAACAAAAAAAAGGGAACTTCAATACCCAACGTTCCTTGTGCCGCGCCGCACCAGAGCCAATCAGGCTGAGTGGCACGAGCAAAAGGAACATTCGGAAAAACGCCGCAGCCAATCAAAATGAAGCCGCAGGGGGAAAAAACGCTGCACAAACTGAAATCGCAAATGCCAAACTACAAGCCCCAGCATCCTATGCTCCATGAGCGGGCAGAACGCTGAGGAAGCTGGCGTGCAAAAAATAAAAATACAAAAGGCAGGCCGCATACAGCGGCAATGGGATTCCTGTGGTCCGGCCACCCAGGCCGGCCCACGGAAATACCCCCACCCCAATGCTGCATGTAAGCGGCGATGCAATTTTCGTGGTCCAGCCACCCAGGCCAGCCCACGGAAATACCTCCACCCCAACGCCACATCAAGCGGCGATGGGATTCCCGTGGTCCGGCCACGAAGGCCGGCCCACGGAAATACCACCACCCCAACACCGCATCAAGCGGTGATGGTATTTCCGCGGTCCAGCCACCGAGACCGGCCCACGGAAATACCCCTACCCCCAACACAAAACAAACCCCCCCAAAAAAATTTAAACCAGAGACCTTACCAGGAGACGTCCTCACTCCATGACGACCGGCACTAAACTGAGGAAAGAAAGAGACAACTTACCGGAAGAAGAAGCGACACCCAGAGGACAGTACAGAAAAATAGTAAATTAGAAGAAAAGCTCACCAGCCCCACCCAGAGGCCACAAGAGAAAAAACATTCAAAAATATTCAAAATAATCACAAAGAATTCACAAATTAATGAAATAATTTTTCAAAACATTCAAAAATATTCACAATAATCACAAAGAATTAAAAAAAAGAAATAAGTTTTCACTTTAAAAAAAACAATATCTAAACACAGTATAGAAACATTGATTTAAAAAAACATATTCTTACACATTTTTAAAATTATTATCCAAGGTACAACTATTTAAAAAAATTCACATAGTAACACATTATTTGGTTAAATACAATAATTATAAAAAAATATATCATCCTTTCCTCTTTTTTAAAACCAAAAAAAAAATGATCACAGTTTATAACAGCCCACAATTAAAAACTAACCTCATTTGCATAAAAATAAAACAAAAACCTTCCCAAACCATTTTAAACAGCCTGGCACAATAGTAATATTATGTTTTTATAGGGGTTTTTAATTGTTTTACCTGTATATTGGTCTTAGTGTACGCCGCCCAGAGTCCTTTGGATAGGATAATTAATTAATTAATTAAATTGCACCCAAATTAGGACTTTATTTCAAAACTTGGATGGGTGGGGCCAGCCAGAATTTCTGCTACCGGTTCTGGTGAACTGGTGTAAACCTGCTGGTGCCCACCACTGAGTGGAACATCATACAACAAATAGCCCCACATTAGCAACAAAAACGCATAACAATTAGGTTTGGGGGAAATGGTGTCCTGCATAACAATTTTCCCTATGGAAAAAAACCATACAACAATTTTTCAATGGGAAAAACCACTTAGAGGGGGGAAAAACCATACAACACATCCCATAGGGAAAATTGCTATACGATGCATGCATCGTGTAGCAGTTGTTTCATACAACAACAAGCCCCGTGGATTGGAACGGATTAAAATTGTTGTATGAGGTACCACTGTATTTCGGTAGATTTCTCGGTCCAACAGAGTGTTATTTGTAACAACTGCAGAGCAAGCAGGTCCAGGTTTTAGGCAATTTTGTGTTTAAATGCAAGTCTCCCAGCTCACCCCGTTTTAGCCCAGCTAATAAACACACTTGGACTAGATACCAGAGAAAGAAAATGTCATTTACTCTGTATTTTTTTTGTTAACTTCTTTCTATTTATAACTGTATTGTAACTGCATTGTATAGTACTGTATATATGTTGTACGCCGCCTCGAGTCGCACGTGGTGTCGAGTGAGGCAGGATATAAATTTAATTAATAAATAAATAAGGTGAGGTCGGAAGAAACATGTGCTCAGGAGTCTTGATGAAGTTGGTTTAGAAAGAAGTCTTTCTTCTATCCATGTGACCTGGAAGAAGGAGGAGCTCAAAACGACACTTTTCCTCTTCCAAAAGCGGAAAAGCAACAGAGAGAGGGCCAGAGCAAAATAAAGGCCTTAAGACATGCAAATAGGATCAGGTGACCTCTTAGGCAGGAAATAACCTTTCTAATTGTAATTACAGGCAAACGATGCAAAACACCTTCCTTTAGGTCAGGCTAGTGTTTTCCTATCTCTTTGTTTATTGCATTCTGGGCTTGCACTAGAATACTCAACACAGAGTAGGTTTTTTGTGTAGGGGTGAATTTGTGAGCTGTGGTGAAAACAGTGGGATCCAGTGGGAATCTGCTGTAAGGTTATGCTTTGAATAATCCTTGCTGGTCTTCCTCAACCTTGTATTTCTCGGCAGGTGAACGTGTCCGGGAATTCCCCGTGTTTGGGGTGCTGGAAGACGTCTTTGTGGTTGGGGTCATTGACCAGCTGGGCTACACGGCGAAAGGAGAACTGGAGTTGAACGAGCTGAAGACACGGAAGGAAGCTTGCATGCCTTCAAAGGCACAGAAGAAGCGCGATTTTTTTCAGGTGAGCCGAGGAGAAGCAATTGTCTCCATCTATCTTTTACCTTCCCTGCCGAAGTGGTACCTGTTAGTCTATTTCCAATTGCTTGCTTTCAAACTACTAAGTTGGCAGGAGCTGGGACAGGTGCTGAGAGTTCACTCCGTCACGCAGCACTCGGGTCTTGAAGCAAAGCTTGTGGTGTATTTTTCTTTCCTGTTTTTGGTTCTAAAGCGGGTGGAGGGAGGACAAGGGTAATTTTTTTGGGATAAAGTCAGTTTTATGTGTTTTTAATCCTGCCTTTTCATTGGAGGTTGTGTAGGTGTTTTAATTGTAAATGTTTAGGTTGCTTTTACATTGTATTTTTACTTGTTGTTTGCTGCCCTGGCTGGTGTTCTCACCAGGACACAAGCAGCAGGGGAACAAAAACTCTTGGTTATCCATTGGGTACACAGAAAGAGCCTCCTCGGAGATTGTGTTATCTTTCAACCACAACCAGCCATGCCCTGGCAATGGCAACCTTGTGTTGCCGGCTCATCTTTTTCACACTAGGCCAGACGAAAGGAACTGCAGAATGAACTCATCAAAAGGTGTCTTCATTTTGGCAGTTTCATGTTTGGCCAAGACCAGGGGTGAGATGAGGCCCGTGGTGTCATTTCATGTGTGCTCCCCCACCCCCTCTGTTGCATCCAGAATGCCGTGTGGTAAATGGCCGCCCCCATTGTGCAAGCAGGGCAAAATGGCTGTCCGGCCCCTGAAGCTGTCTGAGAACGTAATCCGGCCCCCGGCTTGAAAAGGTTGGGACCTCCTGGTCTAGACACAAAAGAAGCCTGATTTTTTTTTTAAATTCTTTCCAGGTCTCCCTGTACAAGTATCTATTTGACTCCATGGTGCGCGGGTGCCTGAAGCCGGAAAGTTTTGTCCATCACCTCCGCCTGAGGCCTGAGCAGATGCTTGGCCCCCACGTCCGAGTGCAGGCCCTGAGTGCAGGTTTCACCGCCAGCCGCTTCCAAGACCTGTTGGAGCTGACCTTTCTGAACCTGACTCTCTCTGACCTCCCGGCCATTGACCGGCTGGAAGTAGAGTACACCCATCAAGAGACCAATGCTTTGCTGGGCACTGAGGTGTTGGCCTACGAGGAGGAGGCCGTCAGAGCCAAGGGGAAGCACTTCTTGGCTTACTGGAAGGGGCAGAGAGACCCCAGGGGCGTGGAAGTCGAGGATGCCTGGAAGTGCCGCCGCTGCCCTTACTCGAGCGTCTGCGACTGGCGGATGGAGAGGGCGGGAAGCCCAGCAGCAAAGAGCAGGCCGAAGAAGGCCAGGTGAAAAGATTCCCTGGATGAGAACTTGGCCTTCCTCCAACGTTCCTCATGTGATGGACAACATGTCCTATCGTTCCCAGCTCACACCGCTGTTGTGCTGGTGGATGATGGAGGTTGTAATGCAAGCCACGGTGTGTGTATGAAATAGTGGGACACAGTGTTGGGGAACCTGCAGCCTTGAGGGCTACCAGGGCTTCTGGGAAATGAAGTCCAAGAACATCTGGAGGCCCAAGGCTGAGAAGCCCTGGCCTATAGGAAACAGACTAGTCCTCCAGGTGTTCTGGAACTTCAATTCCCAGAAGCCCCTGCTCCCTTCAACAGTGCATTCTCCCCAACCCCTGAATTATTAGGCCATTCCTTAGTGCCATGATGGCGAACCTTGGCACTCCAGGTGTTCTTGGACCTCAATTACCAGAAGCTCAAGTCAGCACTCTTGTTAATCGGGGCTTCTGGGAAACGAAGTCCAAGAATGCCTGGAGGACTATCCTGTTTCCCCCTGCAGTGGTCCCCAATCTTTGGTTTTTGGACTTCAATTCCCAGAAGCTTAAGTCAATTCCCCAAAGCACTGATCAGCCAATCTACTGACTTAGGCTTCTGGGAATTGAAGTCCAAAACCCAAAGGTTGGGGACCACTGCCCTAGAGGCCAGGGTTTTTCAGACTTGGGCCTCCAGGTATACTTAGACTTCAATACCCAGAAGCCTCAGCTCCCCTCAAGGCCACAGGTTCCCCATCCCTGAATTATTATGCCACATTCCTTAGTGTCAGAAAATCTTACAGGGTCCACAGTGTGTCCACTCTGTGGTCACAGACCGCTTTCAACTGCTCACGTCTTAGCTTTTTTATATTATATTATTTTCAAACCAAAATACAAAACATGAGCAAATGTACTAAATCATAAAGACTAACAATAATAAATACAAAAGAAAATTTTAAACCCCCAGAAAATAACTTTGTTTTTGTTTTAAGGATTTAAAACTTCAGAAATGTTTTATAAAATTCTGGTGTTTTTTGCCTATCTTGAGCTTTTTTTTTAAATGTTATCTTCTTTTTGTTTGTAATTTTTCCATTCTTTGTTATTATCTTGTAACCTTATATAGTTATTTATTTTTATATAATTTTCCAGTTTTTCTTCTTGAATATCCTCAGCTATACATAAATCCCAATAGAATTCTTGTGTTGCTCTAATTTTTTATCTTTCATCCGATTATATCTAAACCCTTTCCAATCCCTAAATTATACCTTTTTAGCTTTTAAAAATCATTGGTTGCTCTGGCCAGCATTTTTGAATTTGTTACTAAACTCAAAATATTCTCCCCTTAAGGTAAGTTTCCCTTGCTCGAAAGCCAGTCGTATCTGACTCTAGGGTTCAGTGCTCATCTGTTTCAAAGCTGAAGAGCCAGCACTGTATGCTTCTGCATACGTTTCCGTGGTCATGTGGCAGGCATGGCTAAACACCAGAGTGCACGGAACGCTGTTTAGCTTCCCAATGAAGTGGTCCCTATTTATCTACTTGCAATTTCTTGCTAATATATCAAAATTCTCTGTACTTTTCCCATTTCATTTCCCTGTAATTCTTTCTCTAATAGCAATTACACTTCTATACCGTCCCATAGTGCTTAGTGCACCTTCTGGGCAGTTCACAGGGCAATTAGCATTTTGCCCCCAACATGCTAGGTATAAACCACTGCACTACCAGGGCTCTTTCTTTAATGCTAACGTCTAATTAAAATCCCTTTTATCCTTGAATTCGATATACTGTACTTCTCAAATTCCTTCTCACGGCTTTGCTTCAAGTGCAAAAGGGAGGGGAGAGGCCTTCTCCTGCCTAAATGGGATCTTTATTCAGAACATGAGCTGAAAGACCCAGTCCAAAGCTTTGCTCTGATCTCTGTTTTGTGCATCACAAAAAATGCTGACTTACTCAAGACAACCACAACTCAGGTTCGTAGCCAGAGGGGCAGCAAAAACCATCCTGAGCTAACAGCCAATGATGCCAATGTTATATATGTGAGACCGACATTGTTGCCCCCCTGGAATTTTTTTGCCCCTCCTGAATATAGAAACCTAGCTGCATCCCTGCCACAACTCCACGGCCTCTTGGGCCATTTTGCAGGATCTTTTCCTTATACACAATGAGAGGTCTGCTGCAATCCTGGCACTTGTCAACATAGAAGTCCACGAGGGAGAAGAAACTCAAAAGAGTCACCCCAGAGGAAGTAAAGCCTGAATAGACCAATAGGTTTCAAATAGAGCATGCCTGTCAGTTGCTTACACACATTATCCTAAGATTCCCCACTAGGCTGGAGATTTCTGAGATTTATAGTCTGAAAAAGGAAACTTTCTGAACTTTTTAAAGACTTAACTGGTGTATTTTAATGTTAGCTTTCGTGGATCAAGTCCATTTTCATTTGATCCACGAAAGCTAGCAGTGAAACACAGCAGCTGGTCTTTAAAGTGCCACAAATTTTTTTGTCTTTTTTTTTTTACTCTCTGATCTATTCAAAATACAGACTAACATGGCTACCATTTCAAAAATTCCTGAGCTCTGTTCTTAAATTTTCAACCAGCTCGTATAGCAAAGTTGAGGATCCAGGTTCGTGCATCTTGAGCAGATCCTGGAAGGAGATAGCCAAAAAATGTTGTATATAGTTCTAAACCTTTCATCCTATGCATATCCTGGAATTCTTTCCATCTATCTCTCTTCTCTCATCTTCTTGGTGTTTCCCCTTATCGTTCCTTCACCACAAGCACTGCCTTCCTTGAAGACTCCTGACGTGAGAGAGTAAATAAAACAGCCAAAAAGATAAATAAATAAATAAATGTTGTGTCAACTTAAAGCAGTGGTTCTCAACTTTTTCAAGCCATGGGCCAGACCATACCCCCTCAGACAGCTCAGGGGGCCATAATTGGCCATAAAACACGGCCACAGCTGTCATAAACGCATCTGCTTCCCGGGGCAGCGGCGACGTGGGCCACATGAAATGGTGCCATGGGTCCTGGCCGGCCCACAGGCTGTAAGTTGAAAACCCCTGCCTTAAAGACTAACTGCTGTATTTAAATGTGAGCTTTCGTGGATCTAATCCACTTCGTCAGACATAAGAGTGAGGAATCATGGCATCAATTCATACACCTTAGGTACACAGGCACACAATGAGTGGCCAGCCTAATTTTCCATTATTGTCAGTTGTAAAAAGCTATAATGTTACATTTCTGTAAGGCTGGCCAATCATTGTGTGCCTGTGTACCTGGTGTGTATAAATTGATGCCATGAGGCTTCAGACTCTTATGTCCGACGAAATGGATTAGATCTACAAAAGCTCACATTTAAATACAGGAGTTAGTCTTTAAGGTGCCACAACATTTTTTTGTCCTTTTTTGCTTTTTTGGTTACTCTCGAGATGCTTGCACAGACTAACACAGCTACTGCTTCAAACATGAAATGTTATGGTTTCCTCTCCTGATATATCTCATTCACAGAGTCTGTCTGTCTTGGTGAGTTCTGTGGTACCTCATGTGGCCTGACTTAACAGCAAAACAGCAAAGGAGATTTCTATTGTTTATTGCCTATGTCTGTGATGGCTAAGCTTGGCACTCCAGGTGTTCTTGAACTTCAATTCCCAGAAGCCCTGATTCGCAGGAGTGCTGACTTGGGCTTCTGGGAATTGAAGTCCAAGAACACATGGAGTGCCAAGGTTAGCCATCATGGGCCTATGTGAACTCTATGATGGCTCATGAGTTGTGAATTGCGAGAAAAACATTTCCCACACTCCTGGCATTTGTGGGGGTTTTCTCCCATGTGGGCTCTCTGGTGGTTCAAAAGGTTTGAAGTGGAACTAAAACATTTCCCACACTCCTGACATTTGTAGGGTTTCTCCCCTGTATGGATTCGCTGGTGGATCAAAATGACCGAACTGGAAGCAAAACATTTCCCGCACTCCTGACACTTGTAGGGTTTCTCTCCGGTGTGTACTCTCTGGTGGATCCCCAACTGTGCTTTGCGAACAAAACATTTCCCACACTCCTGGCACCTGTAGGGTCTCTCTCCTGTGTGGACTATCTGGTGGCTCACTAGAACCGAACTGGAGGAAAAGCCTTTCCCACACTCTTGACATCTGTAGGGTTTCTCTCCGGTGTGGACTCTCTGGTGCTTCACAAGATCTGACTTCTGAGCTAAATATTTCCCGCACATCTGGCACTCATAGGGTTTCTCTCCTGTATGGATTCTCTTATGCTTTACGAGGTGTGAATTCTGAGCAAAACATTTCTCACACTCCTGGCATTTGTAGGGTTTCTCTCCTGTGTGAACTCTTAGGTGAGTCACAAGCTCCTTATTCGAGGCCAGACATTTTCCACACGCTCGGCACTTGTATGGCTTCTCTCCTGTGTGTGTTCTCTGGTGGACCACAACATCTGACTGGTGTGCAAAATATTTCCCACACGCCAGGCACTGGTATGGTTTCTCCCCTGTGTGGATTCTCTGATGCGTCACAAGGTGGGAATTCTGAGCAAAGCTTTTCCCACACTCCTGACATTTGTACGGTTTCTCTCCTGTGTGGAGCCTCCGATGTGTCACAAGATGTGAATTCTGAGAGAAACATTTTCCACACTCCAGACATTCGTAGGGTTTGTCTCTAGTGTGGACTCGCTGGTGCTTCAAAATGACTGAACTGGTAGCAAAGCATTTCCCACACACTTGACATTTGTAGGGTTTCTCCCCTGTGTGGAGTCTCTGATGTGTTACGAGGTGCGAATTTTGAGAGAAACACTTTCCACACTCCTGGCATTCAAAGGGTTTATCTCCCGTGTGGATTCTCTGGTGATTCACAAGGTTTGAACTGCAAGCAAAACTTTTCCCACACTCCAGACATTTGTACGGTTTCTCCCCCGTGTGGAGTCTCTGATGTGTCAGAAGGTGTGAACTCTGGAAGAAAGACTTTCCACACTCAGAGCATTTGTAGGGTTTGTCTCCCACATGAACTCGCTGGGGATTCACAAGAACTGACCTTGAATGAAAACATTTCCTGCACCCCTGGCATGTGTGGGGTTTCTCTCCTGTGTGGACCCCTTGATGCTTCACAAAGTTTGAACTGACAGCAAAACCTTTCCCACACTCTTGGTATTTGTACGGCCCTTCTCCCATGTGGATTCTCTCATGCGTCGCAAGTTGTGCCTTCTCTGGAAAATATTTCCCACACACTTCTTCACAACTGTGTGGTTTCTCTTTTAGGTGGACTCTCTGGTAATCCGCGAGGGGCGGGTGGCCTTCAAAATGCTTCATAGACTCTTCACACTCAAAGGGCTTCTTTCTGGTGTGAAGTAAAAACATCAACTTCTGGCAGAAAAGTTTTCCCCACATACTGCACTTGTCTGGTTTCTCTCCCGAGTGTTTCTCTTTCGTGTGGCTTCGTTGGTGAATGGCAAGGCTCAATTTGTGCGCAAAACACCTCCCGCACCTGGAACATACATTTATTGTCCTTCGGTTATCTATTGTGAAGGAGGATAAACACAGATTAGACCAGTGGTTCCCCTTTTTTTGGATCATGCCTCACCTAAGCATCTCTGAAATGCTGATGCCACCCGACCCCCTCTGTGACATAAAATTCTTATTATTCAAAAAGTGAACTCCTGTTCACGTGGAGGAAGCCTAAAATGCCATTCACTGTTAACAAGCCATTCTCGAATTGTCCCTTTTAAATATCAATTTGCCCCCATGGTGTAGCAGTACACAATGATGACGCAGTGAGGCCCTGTCTCCTTCAAATTGGAGCAACCCTGACTGCAGTGGCTTAGTGGTTAAGATGCTGAACTTGATGACTGGAAGGTCAGCAGGTCAGCAGTTTGAGACCCGAGTGCTACACAACAGAGTGGGCTCCCATCTCTGTCCCAGCTCCTGCCAACCTAGCAGTTCAAAAGCAAGAAATTGCAAGTAGTTAAATAGGGACCACTTTGGTGGGAAAGGTAAACAGTGTTCTGTGCAGTCTGGTGTCTGTGCAGCCTGGTGTCTGCCACATGTCCATGGAAACGTCTTCAGATGCAGACAGTCCTGGCTCTTTGGCTACAAATGGAGATAAGCATTGAACCCAAGAGTTGGATATGACTGACTTTCAAACAAGCACAAGCTTTACCTTTACTACCCTAAGATTTAATTTCCAAACATTACAATGGCAGAAAGAGCCTCCTCAAAGATTGTGGTGTTTTTGTGAACCATAATTGGGCGTACCCTGGTAACGGTAGCCTTGTGTTGCTGGCTAATCTTTCTCACACTAGGTCAGGCGAAAGGAACTGCAGAATGAACTCACTAAAAGAGGCCTTCATTTTGGCAGTTTCATGTCTGGCCGAGATACGGAAAAATAATAAGTTAATGAGAAGCATTTTCCCAAGCAAATGCCAGTATGTTTCCCTCCATTTTATTTTATTTTTTACCTATAGCTTCATCTGATACATTACCCCAAATTTCCATTTCCTCTCTGACTCGAGCACCAGCAATCCATAGCTCTTCTTCCGGCTCCAAACAGGAAATCAGCTCAGGTTTTGGAACTGGAAAAATAAGTTCAGAAAAGAGGAGAAAAGTAAAAATCAGGAATGGCTGAAAATGTGGAGCTTGTAAATTCTCAAGAGGCTGTGGGAAAAGCTACAACTTGTGATAATACTAACCTGCAAAAGGTGAACAGCTATTATAATACGATTCAGGTGATGAACATCTTTCACCCAACCTGATTCCATAGAACTTAAGCACACAGCCACACCAGAAATGAAGGAATTTTAAAAACACTAATTTTTCTAATCTAATTTTAAAAAACCACACAAAATAGACATAAACAAATAAATAATAATTTCCAAAATCTAGGACATATTTCCAATTTTATAGACAATATTTATTTATTTATTTATTAGTCAAATTTGTATATTTGATCTATTTCCAAAAAACCCCACAATTTCCCATATTTTCTTCACATTCTTATACTCCCACCATAAAAGAAAATATGTCCCAATTTCTTTTTCACATCTCCAGCAGTCTTTTGAATATTTTGAATCATAATAACTTAACCGCGCTGGAATCATATGCCCTCTCCGCATTGTTTTACATAGCGCACCTTACAAGGAACAACATTAAAGGAGGATTTGGCTGAGGAACTCAACATCCCCTTCATTACTTGGAGGACCCTGAATAGGCTGTGAGGGTTGGAGTGCCTAAATGCAAGACCAACATGCTCAAGTGGGGGCTGCTGGCGGACAACTACACAAAGCAAAAGCAAAAGCAATCACACTTATATACCGCCCCACACCACTCAGTGCACTCTCTGGGCAGTTCACAAGTTAATTAGCATTTTGCCCCCCAACATATTGGGTACTCATTTTACCAACCTCAGAAGGAAGGAAGGCTGAATCAACCTTGAATTCTTGGTCAGGATTAAACTCAAAACCTTTTGGTTGCAGGACAGCAGTTTCACCACTGCGCCACCAGAGCTCCTGTGTGAATGTGGAGCGATACAGAATCCAGCTCATTTACTGGTCTGCCAATTACTACCAGAAAAAACATGCAACGATGAGGACTTAAGTTTGGCCAACGACCAAGCCAAGAAAGTGGCTTCAGTTTATTTTTTGTATTGTTTTCAAATTAGTCAATTTAAAAAAAGAAACAAAATACAGAAAGGAAATATATATATAAAGCATAACTCAGTACATATTACACATTTTTCTTGATCTATTTTCACATATTATAACCATTCTCTCATGCGCTCCAGTGTCTAGTCATGCCTGCCACATGACCACGGAAATGTCTGCAGAAGCAGACAATGCTGGCTCTTTGGCTTTGAAACAGAGATGAGCACTGCACCCTAGAGTCGGATACGACTGGCTTTCGAGCAAGGGAAACCTTTACCTTTACCCATTCTCTTAAATCATTCATAAATCCATTAGACCTCTTTACCTAGTACTGTAATAATAAAATTCTAATAGTGATAGAAAATAAAAACTAAACTGACATTATAAAAAGTCACCCTGTGCTGTATATATTGTCCTTAGAATTCACCATGTGTATAATACCTTATTCTCTTATCTCTTCCAAAAATTCATTAGTTCTGGTACTGGTCTGTTACCTTTGTTATTCTTTAACGTATACTCCAAGAAAGGCTCCCAATAACCCAAACTTTATTCTCTTTCAACATTCCTACCGAGAGAGGAGGCAGCCTTGTAGGTTTCCGTCATGACTTCCCTGTACACTGATCTTTGGTTTGGATCCAGAAGGTCCCACTCCTCCTGGGTGAAACATACGTCCACATCCTCAATGGTCACAGGATCCTGCAGCCAGACAAGTATTTATGTTCAAGAATACAAACGAAACAGGAAGGAAAAACAGATGGAAGGAAACTTTTGCAATGCAAATTAGGAAAAATTAGGAAAAACGGGTCTCAATGCTCCTCAAAGGTGTTCCATTAACCCAGGGGTTCCTAAATTAAGACCCGTGGGCCGGATCTGGCTCACAGTGCCATTTCATGTGCCCCCCTCCAAGGGCATTTGAGGAACAAAATGGCTACCCCTTTGAAGCTATTGGGACAAAATGGCCACCACCAAGGGCCGTCCGGCCCTTGAAGCTGACTAAGAGTGCTTCCTCCCTCCCCCAGCACAGTTTGCCCCGCTCCCTGCTCAGCAGCCCAATGGGAGCGCTTCCTCTCTCCCCCCAGCACAGAGCTCATTCTGCCCCTCTGCCCAGCAGCCCAATGGGAGTGCTCCCTCCTTCCCCCAGGACAGAGCTCACCCCTCTCCTCTGCCCAGCAGCCCAATGGGAGCTCTTCCTCCCTTCCCTCAGCACAGATTGCCCTGCCCCCTGCCCAGCAGCCCAATGGGAGCGCTTCCTCTCTCCCCAGCAAAGAGTTCGCCCTGCCTCTGTATTTGGGCACTCAGTCTCTAAAAGGTTTGCCATCACTGCTACAGGAGGTCCAGCTGGGAATATTTTGGATGTGTACAAGTTCATTTAAGGTTTTTTTCCAAATTGATCTCCTGTTCTTCCTCTCCTTTCTTCATCACAAAACCATAAGTAACCACATAGCGCCTCCCACCTGAAATGCCTCCGATGCCATCGCTTTCTCTGGCTTTCTTCCGGATGGAAGTGGAGATGATGTTCTGGATACTGTGAAAGGGAGAAAAACAAAACATAACATGTCAAAAAGGCATCTTGTCTGTGTCAGACAAAAAAGACCTGTGTGAACTATATCTTATGTAAAAGACCACAAGACTCTAGAAACTGGAAAGGGAAATATCACTCTTTTCTTTTCTTTTTTTGGGGTGGTGGTGGTGGTGGATGGAATTAACATTATTTTTTCCACATCCCTGCTTCACAGAATAAGTTCTGTCCCTTGAAGACTCTCTTGAAGGAAGTCTAAGCAAAACGACTGCTAGTTTTGGTCGAAAAGTAGAAAAGTGATGCTTACCTAAAGAGGCCAGATTGCTACAATTCTCTCGCGTGACTTGCCAGTATAAAACTCTCTGAGGTTGATCCAATAGAGACCATTCCCCTTCTGAGAAATATAAGGCCACATCTTCAAAGGTCACTGGGTTCTGGAGGGAGAAAAAGAAACTCATTCACTGTTGCTACTGCTCACAATTGTTGCCTCTGTAACCCTTAATAACAATAAAACTCTGACAAATAAATTCTAACTTTTTATGACTCTCCCATGAATTACCTGACATTTGTACTGGGTTTTTTAAAAGTTTTGTAAAATTTATTCTTTTAATGTTTTGTTTTCCCCACATCCCGCTTCACAGGGATTGCAGTCCCAGTGTTGAATCCTGCACGTCTCATTTTGTGTGTGCCACAGGGGATGACTCTGCGATCACAGTGAGTGGGTCACTGTATGGCAAACTGGGATCCACCTTAAACAAATTTGCGCCAATGACATTTTCCTGCTTCAGGGGGGGGATGCATTCTTGGATGAGTTGCAGCCAACGACGGCTTCACAGAATAAGTTCTGCCCCTTGAAGATTCTCTTAAAGACACACACACAAACGCACATGTATAACAAAGTATAACGTATAATGAAGCCAATGTGCTGACTTAGGCTTCTGGGATTGAAATTCCCCATGGGACATGGGCCCCATGTTGGGAACCACTATTCTAAACCAGTGATGGTGAACCTTTTAGAGACTGAGTGCCCAAACTGCAACCCAAACCCCACTTAGTAATCGTAAAGTGCCAACATGGCAACAGGGTAGGGAGGAAGCACTCCCACTGGGCTGCTAGGCAGAGTGGCGGGGCAAACTCTGTGCTGGGGGAGGGAGGAAGTGCTCCCATTGGGCTGCTGGGCAGAGGGGCAGGGCAAACTCTGTGCTGGAGGAGGGAGGAAGCGCTCCCACTGGGCTGCTAGGCAGAGGGGCGGGGCAAACTGTGCTGGGGGAGGGAGGAAGCACTCCCATTGGGCTGCTGGTCAGAGGGACAGGGCAAACTGTGTGCTGGGGTGACCGTATGGCTGCCCACAGAGAGGGCTCTGAGTGTCCCCTCTGGCATGTGTGCCATAGGTTCATCACCACTGTTCTAGACTTACTTGCTGAAAAGCCCATCTAACTCCAGCTCTTTCCTGAATGGTCACTACCTTGCTGGGGAGTGACTGGCTGAGGTACATCGTTAAGAGATGACACAGTCAAACTGACATGGCTTACTCTAGCTCCTATTCAGGGAGGACCCTGAATAGGCTGGGGGTTAGAGTCCCTAAATCAGGGATTCCCAACCTTTTCAAGCCGGGGGTCAAATCACACTCTCTTAGTCAGTTTTAAGGGCCAAATGGCCATTTTGCCCTGCCTGTACGATGGGGGCAGCCATTTTGTCCCAACAGCTTCAAAGGGGTGGCCATTTTGATTCTCAAATGCCCTTGGAGGGGTTGGGGTAGAGATGTGAAGGCCTGGGGGGGGGGAAACGGATTTTAAAAAAAACGGGGTTTTTTTCCCGGGGTTTTTTCTGAAGCTTTTTTTTTGTTTTTTTCTGAAAAATTGGAAAAATTGAAAAAATAAAAATATATATTATGGAATTTTTTATTTTAACATGATGAATAAGGCTGGGTTCAAATATTTTATAAATCATTTCTAAAAAAATATTTATGGTATCAGATTATTTTCAATTTTTCTGAAAATTTTCGTTTCCCCCGAAAAAAAGGTTTTTTCCCCCGAGCTTCAATGTCTGGAAATTTTACATCTCTAGGGGGCCACATGAAATGGTACCATGGGCTGGATCTGGCCCATGGCCTTAGGTTGGGAACCCCTGTCCTAAATGTAAGACCAACATGCTAAAGTGGAGGCTGCTGGGGGACAACAACACATGGTGTGAATGTGGAGAGACACAGAGTCCAGCACCAATGAGGACTTGGGTTTGGCCAATGACAAAGCCAAGAAAGTGGCTTCATTTTGGCAGTCCGGAGTTTGATCAGGACACGAAAGAAGAAGCAAAAGTCTTGGGTCAGCCCTGACTTCATACCTGGTGCAATTCCATCTCAATCATTTCTGCCTTCCAAGGCCAACCAATGACAAACCTTGGCTGTTATGTTGCAACTTTGAAGATGAACAAGGCAATAGATGCGGCGTTGCAGAGGATCTGAGTTTAAAAAGAGAAAAATCATGATCTGAAATGGGCAATGAGAAAGAAAGACTGAGAATTTGGGGTAAAATGACAAGGCTTGTTTTTCTCCTTCCATGGGAAAAGGAAATCTTCCAAGAAGTAAGTGATACAGTATTGCAAAGGTACAAAGAGTAGTGTTCACACTAAGTGCGGCAATATACAAATATTAATAACACTGCACAACAACGATTTTGCTACTGAGAATAATACATGTGATTTACATGTGTTCGGGCGTGCTGATTCCAAATCTGAACTCAGAATTTACCTATCAGATTTTAAGACGTGCTATAGCTGTTCAAATGGTTGGTAATTGGGTAATGTAGTTTTACATGGGAACATTATAACAGCTGCAGCTACCACTATACCTGCTGCCAGCTCAGCTGAATCACATCCCCTGGTGACATGCATGTTCCAGCAGCAGCCGGGCATGTCAGTGAGTTGACATCAGAAATAGGTATATAATGCGAGACCATCTCATTGGATAGCACAGCTAGGCCACGGTGAGTCTGTTTTGAGCTAAAGATGAATAGGTGCAGCTGTGTTAATAAGTTGGACAATTTTTGCTACATACCCAAGAACGAAAGAACCTAACCAAGAGGTGAGATTTGCTAACTTAAGATCCTGACATCCTAGGAAGAATCAGACATCAGATTTGGATTCAGCGCACTTGATTTAGTATAGGACACATGGATTAGACCAAGTAGCAGACAATCTTTTTGTGATTCAGTGTCATACCTATCAACCCGCGGCTCCGGAAAAAACAGGACCTGCGCAGGTCGCTTGTGCGCAGGTTGCTTTCCACGCATGTGTGGAAGGGTTTTACACTTGTGTAGAACACTTCCACGCATGCGTGGAAAGTGTTTCCCCCTGCTTCCAAATTACGGGGTTTTGGCAGCGCGGGGCGGGTTATGACGTCAATCGGCATCAAATTCCGTGTTAATCCCGGCCAAATCGGGATGGTTGACAGGTATATTCAGTGTAATCAATCAATCCTCAGAATAGACATACAGTATGCCAATTTTTGTTGTTGCCATTATGTGACATTAAGTCTCCTCTGACTTACAGTGACCTTACAAAATGTTGATTTACACAATGTTCTACATTAACAGCCCTGCTCATCTGACAAACTCAAAATGGTGGCCATTCCATATTTGGCCTTTCTGTCTTCCTGCCTGCAACTTTCCCTAACATTATTGCCTTTTTCTCATGAAGCAGCTTGGTGTGAAAGTTTCAATTTCATCACATTAGGCTCCAAAGCCAATCTGAGGTGGCGCTAATGGGGAGGGGAAATTGGGGGGGGGGAAGCAAAGGGTAAAGTACTGTGACCTTTTTTTAAAAATAAAAAAAAACCAGTGTCAGAAGCACACAAAGGTGCTTTCTGGGTTGAAAGGATTTTGGCGGGAGAAACCCTGCTAAGGTAAACAGCGATATTATGACGCTGGAAAAAGTGCAGAGGAGGGCAACCAAAAAGATTAGGGGACTTGGAACACCTTCCTTACCATCTGAGACTGCAACAGTTATGAAGAATCGGTCTTTGGCCTAAGCCACTGTCCCACCTTGTCTGAAATCTTCTACTATTATACCTCTGCCTAAAAAACCTAACATAGATGGTCTGAATTACTTCCACCCTGTGGTGCTTACACTTGTCATAATGAAATGCTTTGAAAAGTTGGTGCGGAACCGTATTATGGCTTGTTTACCAGTTGGACTTGACCATTGTCAATTTGCATATAAGAGATCCACGGAGGATGCTGTGGCTACAGCCCTACATGCTGTTCTGACCCATTTGGAGAAACAAGGGACTTGTGCGAGACTGTTATTTGTAGATTTTAGTTCTACTTTTAATACTATTCTTCCGCATAGACTGGTGCCCAAATTATTAGATCTGGGGCTTCCGCCATGCTTATGCAGGTGGATACTAGATTTTCTATCAGATCGTTCCCAACGGGTCAGGATGGGCTCTCATGTCTCTGCGGATCTCAGTATAAGTACGGGGACACCGCAGGGGTGTGTGCTGAGCCTGCTTCTGTACACGCTTTACACATATGATTGTGTTCCCAGTTACCCCAGCAATAAGATCATCAAGTTTGCTGACAACACAACGGTGGTGGGTCTGATTACTGCTGGGGAGGGGGAGTCGGCTTACAGGAAGGAGGTTGAGATGCTGATAGAGTGGTGTAGGGAAAACAATTTATTCCTCAATGTAAAAAAGACAAAAGAGATCATTGTGGACTTCAGAAAATGCAAACTGAACATCCAGCCACTTATTATTGAAGGGAATTGTGTGGAACAGGTCTCGGTGTTTCAATTTCTGGGAATGCAGCTGCGGGATGATCTAACATGGGGAGCAAACACCAAAGATCTGATGAAGAGAGCACAGCAGAGGTTATACTTCTTGAGAATCCTCAGGAAGAAGAACAACCTTTCAAAGGACCTGCTGTTGGCATTCTACCACTGTGCCATAGAGAGTGTGGTAACCTATGGTCTATGTGTATGGTTTGGGAGTTGTACAGCTAGAGAAAGAACAATGCTGTCCAGGGTCGTAAAGACTGCGGAGGGGATAATCAGGCGTACTCTTCCCACTCTAGATCAAATCTATGCCACCAGGTGCTATAAGAAAGCTATAGAGATTGCGCAGGATAGTGCGCACCCCGGAAATGATCTCTTTCAACTTCAACTCTTTCAACTAGGGTAATAAAGACCAGGACCAGCCGCTTGAGAAATAGTTTCTACCCAAAAGCAGTTCTAGGTTTGAATGCAGTGCAATGCAGTCAATGAGGGAGCTTCTGTATATAGGTTTTAGAGTTTTAGAGTTTTTTAGGGGTTAAATGTGTATATATGGGGTGGGAGTATATTGATAATTTTGTATAGTTGTATTTTGTTTGGGTTTTGTTGGGTTGATCTTTTTTCTGAAGTGTTTTTCCCTCCAATCTCGTTGTTCTGTGCAGGTCAATGACACTAAAGATCTATCTATCTATCTATCTATCTATCTATCTATCTATCTATCTATCAATCTATCTATCTATCTATCTATCTATCTATCTATCTATCTCTTCCCTCTTGAACGATGGCGTCTAAGAGGTGACCTGATTGAAGTTTATAAAATCATGCACGGTGTGGACAAAGTAGATAAGGAAAAACTGTTTTCCCTATCGCATAACACTAGAACTAGGGGGCACTCCATGAAACTTTTGGGTACTAGTTCTCAAACAAATAAGAGAAAGTACTTTTTCACCCTGAGGATCAATGGTCTATGGAACTCCCTGTCAGAAGAAGTGGTGACAGCTGTCAGTCTTGACAGCTTTAAGAAAGGATTAGACAAGTTCATGGAGGACAAGGGTATCAATGGCTATAATTATGGATACTTAAGGACAACCTCGGGGTTGGAGAGATAGGCAGGATATCTCTCAATGCCATTTCCAAGGAATCCTAAACAGGTGAAGGCATCTGCTTGGGAATACCCTGAAGCAAATGGTGAGCCACTGTGTGTGACAGAATGCTGGACTGGATGGGCTCCTGTGGCCTGTTCCAGCAAGGCTGTTCTTATGCTCTTATGTTCCCTGCTCTCCGGTGTCTAGTCAATACCTGCCACGTGTCCACAGAAACATCTGCAGACAGCACTGGTTTTTTGTCTATAAACAGGTGAGCACTGAACCCTAGAGTCGGATACAACTGGATTTTGAGCAAGGGCAACCTTTACCTAATTTTGTATTGTTACTTATAAAAATCTTTTATTTTGTTGTACGCCACCCAGGGTGGGAGAATAACTGCAGGTGGGAAGGATATAAGTTGCAATAAATAAACAAACTCAGTTGTCCTCGTTCGATTGCAAAGCACTTGTTTCTTTAGAACTGCAGAGCAGCTGCAATTGGGAAGTCAATACTGTAATTCACATTTGCTCACAAGCATTGGGGTTTAATGCAAGAATGGGCTCTCTGATGCTCCAGCCCACCAGCTTTCCCCCCACAGTCTCAAACCTAGGGAATATTACTTAATGCAATTGAATATTACTTAAAGCGATCCTTTCCTTCGAGCGATCCTCAAGACCAAAAGCCACCATAAAAAAAGAAACACTATATTTCCCCCCCAAAATAATAATAATAATAATAATCATATTAGTTTGCACACTCTTACACACACACACACCGCAAGTAAAACATGCCAGAACCCTTATTCCCGAGGCTGGGTTTATAAAAATTACCATTCTTTCCTATCACCAGCTCCATCTTTCACCCTTTAATCCTCACCCCTTTTGTCCTCCCGACTTTCGCGAGCTCGATGGGCACGAATCTAGAGTTTGTTGTTGTTTCCGATGGCCCTCTTTCAACGTGACACTTTTGTGTTACAGAGCAGGCAAACTGGGCTTTCCGCTTTCTATCACGTGACTCTGTACCCGAAGAAGCCCACTGCCCACTCCTGGCAAGAGGCCACGCCCCCTCCGCCCTATAAAGCCGCCAAAACACGTGTACAGTATTTCTGGCATGTTAAAGGGAGACGTGTAACGTCAGGATGGACTGCAGAGACTTTTGGGCAAAAGGCTCTGCTCTGTTCCCTTCTTTCTCTGAGTATCAGAGAATAAACAAAACAAAAACTCTGTAGCACATGGCATTGAACATTTGCTAATTGCCATTTGTGTTACTGTGTGAGCACATCCTTTCTCAGGCCAGCTGACCTCTGACTGGCCGTATCCCATAAAGCAGGAGTTCTCAACCTTTTCAAGCCGTGGGCCGAGTCACGCTTCCTGAGACAGCTTTGGGGGGGGGCGACCATTTTGCCCTTCCTCCACCACATGGCACTTCCTGGTGTGGTGGAGGCTGTGGGCTAAAGATGAATAGGTGCAGCTGTGTTAATAAGTTGGACAATTTTTGCTGCATGAAATGTTGCTGTGGGCCGCATCTGGCCCACAGGCTGCAGGTTGAGAATCCCTGTCATAAAGCTTCCTGAATCAATTCATTAAAATATACCTGTTCCTTCATCCAGGACGGACTCAACCCGGGCCAGGGATGCAGCCAGGTCCCCCTCTCCCACCCTGGCCTTACCTTCCGAGGTGGGGGCTGGCCCATAGTCTCTGTCGTCCCCCGGGCTGGCGCGTTGTCGTGGGCCCGGCGGGTTGGCCGTTGGCTGGGCAGCACTGCAGGGCCAGCCCACATCTTGAGTAGGCTGTCCGCAGCAGTGCCTTGTCAGGCATCGTCATGAGGAGGTGGACATTGGGTTGTGGCGGTGTGGGGAAGGCCTGTAGTAATGCATACGCACTTGCGCGTGCATGTGCACCAGCGCTGGTGGCTGGAGCGCCAGATGTGACGTGTTGCGTGTGCAGTGTTCAGCTTGGGAAGTCCGGTGGTGATGTATGCATGCTGATGTGCACATGCACACTGAGAACAAACCGGCGATCCTTGCTGGTGGGGCTTACGCCCCACCCATGGCTTCCAGACCCCCCTCTTTGACCGGCGGGAAGTGCCAGTCCGGTTGTCAGGGGGGTGGGTTCCAGGGGGTGGCCACGCATTCAGGACATACGAACGTACGTCCTCACTTTATATTTATACTAGCATATTTTGCCCAGCGGTGCCGGGCTCTTTAAAATGGTTTTGGAAGGTTTTTGTTTTATGTTTATGCAAATGAGGTTAGTTTTTAATTGTGGTTTTTTTATTTTTTATTTTTACGCATGGGCTGTTATAAACTGTGATTTTTTATTTTTATTTTTTGTTTTTAAAAAGAGGAAAGGATGATATAATTTTTTTATAATTATTGTATTTTACCAAATAATGTTTTACTATGCGAATTTTTAAAAATAGTTGTACCTTGGATAATAATTTTTAGAATGTGTAAGAATATGTTTTTTTTATCAATGTTTCTATACTGTGTTTAGATTTTTTTGTTTTTTTGAGTGAAAACTTATTTCTTTTTTTGGAATTATTTGTGATTTTTGTGAATATTTTTGAATGTTTTGATAACTTATTTCATTAATTTGGGAATTAATTTTTTTATTTTGAATATTTTTGAATGTTTTTTCTCTTGTGGCCTCTGGGTGGGGCTGGTGAGCTTTTCTTGTATTTTACTATTTTTCTCTACTGTCCTCTGGGTGTCGCTTCTTCTTCCGGTAAGTCATCTCTTTCTTTCCTCAGTTTAGTTCCAGTCGTCATGGAGTAAAGACGTCTCCTGGTAAGCTCTGTGGTTTAATTTTTTGGGGTTTTTTTGGGGGGGGGGTTGGATTCTGTGTGTTTTGTCTTCTTTGTTTTTGGATGTTTTGTGTTTCCTTTTTCTGTTTTTTATTTTTGGTTTTGAATATTTTTGCTGTTTTTGGATTGTGTTTTTGGATGGTTTTTTTTATTTTTTTATTGGTTTTCAAAAAAAATGGATGTTTTGTGTTTACTTTTTCTGTTTTTATTTTGGGTTTGATTATTTTTGACTGTTTTTGGTTGGTGTTGTTTTGTGTTAGAGGTGGGGGTATCTCCGTGGTCCAGTCTCAGGGGCTGAACTGCGGAAATACCCTTGCCGCTTGATGCGGCGTGGGGGAGGGGAGGTATTTCCATGGGCTGGCCTGGGTGGCCGGACCACGGAAATTGCATCGCCGCTTCATGCGGCGTTGGGGTGTGGTTTTTTCCGTGGGCTGGCCTGGGTGGCCGGACCATGGAAATTGTATCGCCGCTTACATGTGGCGTTGGGGTGGGTGGGGGGTATTTCCGTGGTCCGGCCTGGGTGGCCGGACCATGGGAATTCCCATCACCACTTGATGTGGCATTCGGGGGGGGTATTTCTGTGGTCCGGCCTGGGTGGCCGGACCACGGGAATTCCCAATGCCGCTTGATGCGGCGTTGGGTGGGGGTGGGGGGTATTTCTGTGGTCTGGCCTAGGTGGCCAGACCACAGGAATTCCCATCGCCTCTTGATGCGGCGTTGGGGTGGAGGTGGGGGTATTTCTGTGGGCCGGCCTGGGTGGCTGGACCACGGGAATCCCATCGCCACTGTATGCGTCGGTGTGTGTGTGGGTTTTTTTTATTTTTATTTTTCGCGTGCCGGCTGCCTCAGCGTTCTGCGCGCTCATGGCACGCAGGACACTGGGGCTTGTAGTTTGGCGTGCACGATTTTAGTTAGTGCAGCGGGTTTTTTTCCTGCGGCTTATTTTTGATTGGCCGTGGCGTGTTTCCGAACATTCCTTTTGCTCGCGCCGCTCAGCCTGATTGGCTCCGGTGCGGCGCGGCGCAAGGAACGTTGGGAATTGAAGTTCCCTTTTTTTGTTGGAGTCCGGGGGGCTCCTGCCCCACTGGCACAAATTTCAACCCGACAGTTACCTGCGAACCGGGTTCAGGCGAGTGAACGGAGGCCCATTAGGGGCTAGTAGGGCCTGGCTAAACATCCTTTGTCATATTCCAATGGTTAATGCACCATTTTATAGGTATAGATAGATGTCAGAATGTTTATCTTGCAAACCCTATTCCTCAAACTGATTTCTATCAGAGATTTGCCTGACAAACTGATTGCATTTAGTACCAGTTGTAAATAACTCATATATTTGAATGCCCATCTCCTGTACCAATCAAATTCAACCTTCCACTCTGGGTCTCTATACCAAATATCTATACCAGGGATTCTCAACCTGTAGTCCACGGCACCATATCATGTGCCCCCCCCCCGCCTCCACACCAGGAAGTGGCATGTGGTGAAGGAAAGGTAAAATGGCCATCCGGCCCCTGAAGCTGTCTGAGGGAGCGTGACCCAGCCCCCGGCTTAAAAAGGTTGAGAGAGAACTGTTGTATGTCATATCATAATATCCACTCTTATGTCTGATGCAGGAGTTAGTCTTTAAGGTTTCACAGCGGTTTGTTTGTTTTGTATTGTTTTGTTTTCTCTCTTATATGCTTGCATAGACTAACATGGCTACCACTTCAAAAAACTGTTCTGTGAGACAACCTATGTTAGTGATGGTGAACCTTGGCACTCCAGGTGTTCTGGAACTTCAATTCCCAGAAGCCCTGATCAGCAGGAGTGCAGACTTGGGCTTCTGATAATTAAAGTCCAAGAACACATTGAGTGCCAAGGTTGGACATCACTGTCCTGTTGTGAAATAATTTTACAGGGAAGAGGTATAACAAAATATACCGGTACAGTACAGTATATATAATCTTTTCTCCTCCTCCCTCCACCCCCAAGTTATTCCTGTTTCCTGCCCCAATTTAATCCCAATATAATTCAGAGATTATGGGACAGCCTTGGATTTCTTCTCTCTGTCGTGGCACCTGCTCTGTTTCTTGGTCTTGCTAATCTCTGCAGTGCCTTCGGAGAAATGGTCCCAAGGAGCTTCCAGTTCAAATATGACTTGTTGGCCAAAGAATGGCAGCTGAATGGCAGCAGGTCTCAAAATTTTCAATGCAAAAGGTATCTGATAACTCTTAAACTTCTTCAGTCAAAGAGGGTTTTTCACTCCCATCCTGATAAAGGGAAAAGTAGCTTTTAGGATTGTCACAGAGCACCAAAGCTGCAACCAGGAGAAATCCTTTATTGGAGCCCTAAATAAAGGACAACCCAAGAATTCTGTCCTTCCCTCTTGAAGAGTAGCTAAAACCAAGTGGGTTTCAGCACCCTTTCCCACCCCCACCACCCCAGAGATGGCAAGAGATCCCCGATTAATGACTGAATGCCATGAGTGTCTCATGAAGGGCAAGGACTCTACCACCATGGTAGAGTCCCGCCCTTCATGAGACGCTCATGGCCTTCAGTCATTAATCGAGGATCTTTGGCCGTGTTTTGAGCATTGCCTGTGGGATTTTGACTCTTGGCTCAATTACGGCACTAACACTCTGCTCTCGAGGGACAAATCCAGAGGATCTGGGGAATTCTTGACATGAAAAGAACAGATTTTGGATGTTTACACCTCCCCATCAAGTCTCTACAGCCTCTCATGGTTCTCTTTTCTTTAGTGCTACCCTCTGTTTCCTGTCCCTTAGCCAGTTGCTGATCCAGGACAAGACCTGTCCCTTTATTCCATGACTGGTAAATTTATTCAAGAGCCTTTGGTGCGGGACCTTGTCAAAAGCCTTCTGAAAGTCCAAATAAACAATGTCAACTGGATCCCCCTTATCTACATGCTTGTTGACACTCTCAAAAAATTCCAACAGATTAGTGAGGCATGATTTGCCCTTGAAAAAGCCATGTTGGCTCTCCTTTAGCAGCGCCTTCTCTTCTATTTGCCTACTAATTCTATCTTTTAGGATGGTTTCCATCACTTTACCTGGGACACATGTCAAACTGACCGGTCGGTAATTTCCTGGATCATCCCTAGATCCTTTTTTGAAAATTGGTGTTACATTCGCTACCTTCCAGTCATCAGGCACAAAGCCTGATTTGAGGGAAAGATTATATATTTTGGCTAGGAGATCAGCAATTTCATCTTTAAGTTCCCTGAGAACTCGGGGATGGATGTTGTGCGATAAATGTAGAACCAATCTTTAACGTTATGCAGGGAACCAATCTTTGACGTTATATGCAGGGTATTACTGTACTTTATTTCAAAACTTTGATGGGCGGGGCCAGCCAGAATTTCTGCTACCGGTTCTGGTGAACTGGTGCGCACCTGCTGATGCCCACCACTAATATTTCCCCCACGGATTCTCAACCCTGCAGCCCACGGGCCAGATGCAGCCCACAGTGCCATTTCATGTGCCTCCACACCACCTCCACCACACCAGGAAGTGCCATATGGTGGAGGAAGGGCAAAATGGCTGTTCAGCCCCCAAAGCTGTCTGAGGGAGCCCCCGGCTTTAAATGGTTGTGCTAACCAATCACTCTGAACCTTTGTCTGATGTGCATAAACTGATGCCATGTCTGAGGAAGTGTACTTGATCCATGAAAGCTAACTTTAAAATATAAGTTAGACTTCAAAGTACTACAACGTTTTTGTTTTGTTTATTCTGATATGTTTGAAACACAGACCAACATGGCTACTATTTCAAAAAATCAACATTTGTACTGTTTTCCTTCCTTTTCACCTTTAATTTCATTGTTACATAAGTAGGCATGTCTAAGAGTGCCAACAGAAAAAAGCTGGTTACTCCCCTGTAACTACGATTATTTGAGTCGTCATTTGCCAATCACTCTGATGGGCTGAATATATAATTTTCTGAAAAGAGGGGACATCTTGTTATTGTATAGCTAATTAAAGACCATGTATTATAAAAATAAAAACATATCTCAAATAAATTTGATGATTTTAAGAGATTGAATTATGAAAAACAGAAAAAATAAATTAAAGATAAAATACAGCAATATAAAAAGGTGAAGTTGTCTTGGTTTGGCAGGGTAGCATTGTGCAAAATGATGTTATTGCCGAGAATTAATTTTTTATTTGATGCCCTGCTGATTCAACTCAACGACAAAGAAATTAAGGAATATCAAAATTTATTAAATAATTATTGTAATGCAGGAAACAAACCCAGAATAGCAAAGAACTTTTGGTATTTATCTCAGAAAGAAGGGGGATTAGGATTGCCAAATGTGAGGAATTATTATAGAGCGTTCCAAGTTAAAAATATTGTGAAGTTTTTAATGAGGGAGATGGTAATTTGGGAGGAAATCGAGATGAGGGAATTAACTCAATTGGGTAAAATAGTATTTTTAGATAGGAATTTAGGAAAAAATAGTTATTAAAAATAAAATAATGAAGACAATGTTGGAAGTATGAAAGAAAGTGAAGAAGGAATTAGCTCTGGATATATCCCCGATAACAGAAATAGAGGATATGAAAAACTTTCCAATAAAAATTGATAAAAGGGTGAAAGGAGTTCTTCTTAGAAATGATGTTTTCCTGTTGAGAAACTGGGTACGGGTTTGCAAAGATAGAGAGAAGAAATTAGAAATATATACACAGATGAGGTGGAACTGGTTCCAGATAGCATTGATAAATAAGTGGAATAGTCAATATTTGAGGGAAGCCAGTTTGGAAAGAGGCAAGACTGAATTTGAGGAATTGATATCAAAGATAAGAAAGGGAGAAATTGGAATCAAGGGCTTGGTAAATAAAATATATAAGATATTAAACAAAGAATGTAATCCACAAGAAACATTGAAAACAATTTGGGAACAAGATTTGAATATAAAGATTACAGAAAAGACCAGGAAAAATAAATGCAAGAAAAGGATTATGAGAACTATGTCTGTTAGAGTAAAAGAACATAATTACAAAATGTTGTGGAAATGGTACTTGACCACAGGGAGGTTACACTAGATGGGTAACAATAAAAATAAAATGTATTGGAGATGTAAGAATACACTGGGAACATATGTGGTGGATTTGTAATGTGGTAAAAGATTTCTTGGGGGAAATTGAGAAAGATATATTTGTGGTATTATGGGGATGGAACTTAAATTGGGGTCAAGTACTGTTTTGTTGACGGATGTGGATAAGACGAATCTAAACGAGAATAAAAAAAAGAGTTATCTTTACCTATAAGAAGATGGTTGGGCTGCGTGTGTCTGGCATATGTGGCCACACCCATCCCAACCATCCTGTACCGAGCCGGCCACACTTACCTTTTGACCCTGCGAGCATCACTGCAAAACAAGAGAAAAGCAACCCCTCCAGGAGATGAAGGCCAAGAACAGCACTCCATTCTGTTCTTCGCCTTCCGGAGGGAAGCAATCATCTTCCACAGGGGATTCGCTTCTCTCTTGGTTGGCGGCGGCCAAAGCTTTCGGTCCCCGCCAAACAAGAGAGAAGCGAACCACTTCCCTCTGGGAGAAGGCGCCAGGCAGGGATCCGCCAGGGTAGGCTCCTCCCCTGATGGATACCTGCCTCTTGCTCTTGCCATTCTCCTTCCACTGTTTTGAAAACAGCGCTCGAAACAACAGAGGGAGAATGTCAAGGGTGAGAGACAGGAATCTGTCAGGGGAGGAGCCAACCCTGACGGATTCTTGCCTCTCGCCCTGCAATTTCCCCTCCGTTGTTTCGAGGGCTGTTTTCAGGGACTGTTTTCGAGGGACTTACCGAGAGAGGAAACCATTCTCCAGTTCTCCTCCATTACTTCTTTGTGCAGTTCCTTCTGGTCAGGATCCAGCAGAACCCACTCCTCTTGCGTGAAATACACAGCCACATCTTCAAAGTCTACTCGACCCTAAATGAGAAAGAAAGAAGTGGTTCCACATGGATTTTCAATTCAATTCAATTATTCGACTTGTATGCCGCCCCAATCGCAATGCGACTCTGGGCAGCTAACAAAAAGCAAAATATCACAGTTACAATAAATACAATTACAATATCACAGTTACAAAATTATCACAGTTACAATGTAACAGTTACAATTATAAAGTAATTACCAAAACATTTCAAAAGCAAAACGCAGAAATACATTACAAACTCAAACTGAACCACTCTGTCCATTACCCTCTGGGCCGAGTCAGCCGAGGGGAAGAGTCCGGTGATAGTGGTGGGCAGCAGTGGCATTTTCAAGCCCTGCCGAGCTGCACAGCTGTCCTCTCCCCTCCAGGCCGGTCCGACTGAGGGGAGTCCGGTGATGGTGGAGGGTGGCATCGGCGTTTTCTCCTCCCAACCGGTGCGGAGGGGCCCGGGGGTCAGCTGGGCGGCAGTGTCCAGCCGGCCGCAAGTGCTGCGGCTTTTCTCCCCCCCGGGCCCGAACAGAGGGGCAGCGGTGTCTGGCTGCCGGTGAGCAGCGCACCTTTTCTTTTCCCTGGCCCCGAAGGAAAGGGACCAGGGATCAGTTGGGCCCCTCCCTTCATAAAGATAACCTCCTAAATAAAAAACAACAACAAAAATAATTGGCTGAATCTTATATTGTCAGTTTGAACTTTCATGAATGGTCTTCATAACCTCCTTGTTGAGGAAAGGTTTACCAAGAGCTACTTGTCACCTTGGCCATGTTGAGCTCCTTCTGGGAAGAGAACATCCCAGTTTGTTGTGTTCTCAATACTATGCCTTTAAACACGTAACAATCATCAGCTAACCCAATGTAATCAGGACGCGAGCTAATGACCACCAGGTGGCAATAGCGAGCGCCCAGCTCACACGGTTCCAATTCCCCAAAGAACTACAGCGCGGGAAGTTTCCCGCCACTACCTCACCTGGACAAGAAGGGCGTGACCAGAAATGACGTCACGCCGACAGTAGCCAATGAGCTACCGTGGAGCCACATTCAAATGTATAGCCACTGTATATATTGAGCTGTTCGTCCACCATTACCACATGTTCCCCCGGACCACCATGCAATAAAGATGTGTTAAGCCAATACTTCGGCTGTTCCTGTGTCTTGGTTCTCATACACTAAATTGGCGACGAAGGTGGGATCATGGATTCCCACAAGATCAAGACACACGCTAATCATGCCGGTTTCGACATCAACAAGCCGGAAGATTGGGAGCTCTTTGAAATGGACTTCCAAGATGCGCTGATGGTGTCCGACATTACGGACGAGGGAAAGCAGAGGGCCATCCTCACCCGGATGCTCGAGAATGCCGCCAAAAGAGTATTGGTGGACCTGGTATCACCGAAGAAGGTGAGCGAGCTGCCGGTCAAACAGCTCCTGAAGGCGATGCACGACCATTTCCAGCCCTCGGTTTCGATGTTCTCAGCTCGAGACGCGTTCTGGAAGAGAGTTCAAGCGCCTGGTGAGTCCATCGCCGCCTTTGCAGCGGCCCTGCGGTTGGCCGCTGGCCCATGCAAGTGGGAAAACCTGGAAATCGCCCTCAGGGACCGCATGCTGTGCGGCCTGTGGGACGAGGAGGTTCAGCGAAAGCTGATGAACCAGGAGCCACCCCCAACGCTGCACGAGGTTGTGAAGGCGGCGCAGGCCGCGGAAGCCACGAGGGCCGGAGTCAAGGGGTTCAGAGAAAGGCCCCCACAGTCCGACAAGGCAGCGGGGTCGGTGCATGCGGCCAGACGGACGCCGAAATCTTCCACGGAGAGCAGCGACGACGAGGATGTCCGGAGGGTTCGGAAGGAAGGCCGACGCTGCAACGGATGTGGAGCGGCCCACGACCGCATCAAGTGCCCGTTCCGGAAGGCCGAGTGCCACAACTGCGGACGCCGGGGGCACATCGCCAAGGTCTGCAGACGGCGGCGCAGGGACCAGAAAAGCTCGTCAGACCGCTCGACAAGGACCAAGGAGGGCGCCCGGCCCGCGAGGAAGCAGGACGGCGTGGGCCGCATCTCCGACGACAGCAGTGACGACGCCCCAGTGTACAGCGTGTCCTTGGGACACCCCCGTTACTTTGTTGAGGTACTGGTGCAAGGGGCCCCTGTTAGGATGGAGATAGACTCGGGTTCCTCCTACTCAATCATGTCCCAGAGGGAGTTCTTGGGAATTTCCCCCCACGTGCGCCCTAAGCTCAAAGCGTTGAGGTCCACGCTGCGGGACGTACAGGGTAATAGCATTCCGGTGTTGGGGGTTGGAAAATTCAAGGTCCAGTACAAGCAGCACGCCGCAGAACTGCCCCTGGTTGTTCTCAAGGGGGGAAGTTGCAGCCTCCTCGGGACTCAATGGTTTAAGCCCCTGGGTTTGTTCATTGGGGGGGTGCATGCCGTTGGGACTGACCCAATACAGGAGGTGTGCGACGCGCACCCCGAAGTATTCAAGAAAGGACGCGGAAAATTCAAGGGACCCCCAGTAGCGTTCGACCTGGACCCGGAGGTCCGCCCAATAAGACTCAAGCCGCGCAGAGTGCCTTTCGCACTAAAGGACAAAATAGAGGTGGAACTGGACAAATTGGTGGGCCAGGGGATTCTTGTTCCTGTTGATTCCGCGGAGTGGGAGACTCCGATTGTAACTGCGCTAAAGGCCAACGGGGAGGTTCGCATATGTGCTGATTATAAGTGCACCATTAATAAGGCGATCCGCCCAAATGCGTATCCGGTGCCGGTAGTCAGCCACCTGTTGGCCAGATTACATGGGGGAAAGTGTTTCGCAAAACTTGACCTGGCGCAGGCCTATCAGCAACTCTCAGTAACCCCAGTGCCCCCGGTTTTTCCACAATGGAGTTTGTCCCTTCCCCAAAAGCCGCAGAACCGCGGCAAGTCACTAACGAGTCTCCCTCTCCCGTTGCAGGACAAGAGCCCAGGGGACAGAGAAGCAGTAACACTCCCGGGACAAGCCAGCCAGCATCACGCCCAAAACGCGTTTGCAATAAGCCATCTTGGATGAGAGACTTCGTCTCATCCTAGGGGGGAGGGATGTTGTGTTCTCAATACTATGCCTTTAAACACGTAACAATCATCAGCTAACCCAATGTAATCAGGACGCGAGCTAATGACCACCAGGTGGCAATAGCGAGCGCCCAGCTCACATGGTTCCAATTCCCCAAAGAACTACAGCGCGGGAAGTTTCCCGCCACTACCTCACCTGGACAAGAAGGGCGTGACCAGAAATGACGTCACGCCGACAGTAGCCAATGGGCTACCGTGGAGCCACATTCAAATGTATAGCCACTGTATATATTGAGCTGTTCGTCCACCATTACCACATGTTCCCCCGGACCACCATGCAATAAAGATGTGTTAAGCCAATACTTCGGCTGTTCCTGTGTCTTGGTTCTCATACACTAAACAGTTGCTGTGGGAAAACAGGTGAAGGGAAAGGGCTACTGGTGAGCAGCCTAATTTGGGATCTTCCTGGAGGCATAAATGGGACACTTGATGAGGCCAAGCTTTGCTCTGGTTAAGCATGGCTCTTCTTTTTCACTTAGTTTTACCACAAGAAAACAGAAGGGAAGTGATCCATTCAGAACAAAGGAATCAGGGCAGGAAAGGAATTCCTGCTGCATCAACATTCAGTTTTGAGAAACATCAAACAACTCATAATCTCTTCAAAATGTAGAGAAACCAATCTTTCCGATTTGCAATAGCCAAATAGAATAAGTGCTGCTTTCCCATACTCATTGGGAGCACCAACTTACACCAGCCTGTGGTTGTTGTTGTTCAGTCGCAGTCGGTTCCGACCCTTTGCGACCCTATGGACCATAGTTCTCCAGGCGCCTCTGTCCTCCACCATCCCCCTCAGCCCTCCCAGCTCTGTGCCCATTGTGTCTACAATGCCATCTAGCCATCTCATCCTTGGCCTCCCCCTTCTTCTTTTGCCCTCTACCTTTCCCAACATCAATGCCTTCTCAAGTGAATCCTCCCTTCTCATTTGATGTCCAAAGTATTTTAGCTTCATCTTTACTATTTGACCTTCCAATGAGCAGTCAGGGTTAATTTCTTCTAAGATTGACCTATTTGTTCTCCTCGCTGTCCAGGGGACTCTCAAAACCCTCCTCCAACACCACATTTCAAAGGCATCTATTCTTCTGCGTTCAGCCTTCCTAATTGTCCAGCTCTCACATCCGTACATTACCACTGGGAATACCATTGCTTTGACTATTCTAATTTTTGTTTGCAATGTGATGTCTCTGCTTTTCACTATGTTCCCCAGGTTTCTCATCGCTTGTCTCCCAAGAATCAGTCGCCTTTTTATTTCATGGCTACAATCCCCATCTGCAGTGATCTTTGATCCTAAGAAAGTAAAATCTGTCACTGCTTCTACTTCTTCCCCATCTATTTTCCAGGAACTGATTGGGCCTGTTGACATTATCTTGGTTTTCTTGATATTTAGTCTCAAGCCAGCTTTTGCACTCTCCTCCTTCAGCCCAATCAAGAGATTCTTTAGGTCTTCCTCACTTTCTGCCATTAGGGTGGTATCGTCTGCATATCTCAGATTGTTGATGTTTCTCCCAGCGATTTTAATCCCATATTGTGATTCCTCCATCCCTGCACTGCACATTATGTGCTCTGTGTATAGGTTGAATAGGCATGGTGACAAAATGCAGCCTTGTCTTACTCCTTTTCCTATTCCAAACCACTCTGTCATTCCATGTTCTGTCCTAACTGTTGCTTCTTGGTTCGTGTACAGATTTCTCATGAGGCATATGAGGTGTGCTGGTATTCCCATCTCTTTAATTACTTGCCACATCTTGTTGTGGTCCACACAGTCAAATGCCTTAGTGTAGTCAATAAAACAAAAGTAAACTTGTTTCTGGTATTCCTTTGTTTTCTCCATGATCCAGCGTATGTTGGCAATGTGGTCTCTAGTCCCCCTGCCTCTTCTGAAACCGGCCTGCACCTCTGGTAATTCTCTTTCCACATGCTGCTGAAGTCTATCCTGTATTATCTTGAGCATCACCTTGCTGGCGTGTGGGATGAGCGCGATTGTTCGATAATTTGAACATTCTTTGGCATTGCCCTTTTTTGGGATTGGGACGTATACTGATCTTTTCCAATTCTGTGGCCATTGTTTTGTTTTCCAAATCTGCTGGCATATTGAATGCAGTAATTTGACGCCGTCATCTTTTAGTGCTTTGAAAAATTCAACTGGGATACCATCATCTCCACTAGCTTTGTTGTTTGCAGTGCTCTTTAGGGCCTTTATGACTTCGCTCTTTTAGTGTATGAGAACCAAGACAATAGAAACAGCCGAAAGGTTGGCTTAACACATCTTTATTGCATGATGGTCCGGGGGAACATGTGGTAATGGCGGATGAACAGCTCAATATATACTGTGGCTATACATTTGAATGTGGCTCCTCGATAGCCCATTGGCTACTGTCTGCGTGACGTCATTCCCCGTCATGCCCTTCTTGTCCAGGTGAGGTGGTGGCGGGAATCTTCCCGCGCTGTAGGTATTTGGGGAATTGGAACCATGTGAGCTGGGCACTCGCTATTGCCCCTAGTGGTCACTAGCTCGCGTCCTGATACAGAAGGTTACAGCGTTACAGCTGATGATTATTATATCCACTCATTCGAGTGTTACATTACTTAAAGGCACAATATTCCAAACACAACATCCCTCCCCCCTAGGATGAGACGAAGTCTCTCATCCAATATGGTTTATTGCAAGCGCGTTTTGGGCGCAGGTCTGGCTGGCTTGTCCCGGGGGCGCTATCACTTCTCTGTTCCCTGGTCTCTTGTCCTGCAATGGGAGAGGGAGACTCGTTAGCGACTCGCCGCAGGTCTGCGGTTTTCGGGGTAGGGGTAAACTCCATTGTGGGAAAACCGGGGGCACTGGGGGCTAACGAAAACCCCCGCTTCTCGCCTGGATGGGTGGAGGACCACTCCGAAACCCCCCCCCCCCCCGGTTTTGTAACTCAAACTCAAACTCATCTTCTCGGATATCTGTGGGGGCATCCTGCAGGATATCTGTGGGGACAAACTTATTCCCTTCCCCCCTTGGTGGGGACCACTGGCCCCCCTCTCCTCCCCCTTGGGCTGAACGGGTGGGGGAGAACCCTAACGCTGAATCCTGTTTCGTGCTTTCCGCGCTCAGGTCGCCGGGAACCCGGCGTCGGAGTTGGTCCGCGTGCCGCCTCCAGAGTAGACCTGTGCTGGTCTCTACGCAATACGACACAGGACCCGTTTGCCCAATGACTACGCCCGGAACCCAGGCTGGCCCTGCGCTAGTGTAGTTTCTGCAATGGACCGGGGCGCCTATTTCGAAATTCTTCGTGCCCGCTAACCCGATGTTCCTCCCAGTGTCCTCCACCCTCGTGGGGTCTAGCCTGGTCAGTACCGTAGTCAGTTTTCTGCGCATTAGGAGCTCTGCGGGCGAGTATCCTGACGCTAGGGGAGTCACCCTATATCCCAGCAAAAACTGGCACAACTGCAGGTTTAAATCCCTGGGGCCCATGCGCCTCAGCGCGTCTTTGGTGGTACGCACGAGGCGTTCTACCTGGCCATTCGTCACCGGGTGGAAAGGCGCGGAGGTGATGTGCCGGATGGCGTTGATGTCAGTGAATGCCCTGAATTCGGCGGACGTGAAGCAACTAGCGTTATCGCTAACAAGCGTGTCGGGTATACCGAACGAACTGAACACCCTGCGCAATTGTTTAATTGTTGTGGCTGAGGAGGTGTTCGCAACTGGGATAACCTCTAACCATTTGGAATAAGCATCTACTATGAGGAGAAAAAGCGATCCTCTGAAAGGGCCCGCAAAGTCAGTGTGCACGCGGGACCACGGCCCCTTTGCCGCATCCCATTCCCTGTGCGGAAGTCGAGCCTCTTCGGGCCGGGAGCTTTGGCAACTCTCGCAAGTGCCCACCATGTGCTCGATATCGGCGTCCAACTGGGGCCACCAGAAGTAGCTCCTGGCCAGTGCCTTGGAGCGGACAATTCCAGGGTGGCTGACGTGCAGCAGCTTGAGCACCCTTGCTCTCAGGGACTCAGGGACGACTACCTGCTGGCCCCACAGGAGGCAACCCCTCTCCATGGACAGTTCTAACTTTTTCCTGAGAAACGGGGCAAATTCCGCCGCCGGGGAGGATGTTGGCCACCCTTTCTGCACCCATGAACTAACCAGGGCCAACGTCTTGTCCCTGCCCGTCGCCATGGAGATCTCTGCGGGCACTACGGGGGGGTGAATCTAGGACCTCTATCATGAGCACTTGGTGGTCTTGTTCCACCTCGCACACGTGGCTGCCCATGTGGGGGAGGGGTGACCTCGACAGGGCGTCCGCGTGGCTTATGTCCTTTCCAGGGTGATACACCAGCGCGTTCTGGTACGCGTTTAAAAAAATGGCCCACCTGAGCATCCTAGGGGACAGAATCTGTGGCGTGGGCTTGTCTGCGGTAAAAATGCCTAGCAGGGGCTTGTGGTCAGTCACGCTGGTAAAGGGGCGGCCATAGAGGAAATCGTGGAACTTCTTCGTCCCAGCAATTATCGCTAATGCCTCCCTGTCTGTCTGTGCGTAGTTACGCTCTGCCTTAGACAGGGACCTGGAGTAGAACGCCACTGGGGCCTCCCGCCCGTTTTCCAACACGTGGCACAGGACCGCCCCCACCCCCACTGGAGATGCATCACATACCAGAACCACTGGTTTCTTGGGGTCAAAATGGGTTAATATGGCGTCTGAGGATAAGAGTTGTTTCAGTTCATTGAATGCCCTCTCCTGGCTCTCGCCCCATTTCCACACCTTGTCCTTTTTTAGTAACTTATGAAGCGGCTCTGCTACCAACGCCTTCCTAGGCAGGAAGGAATGGTAGAATTATAAGAGCCCCTGGGACGACTGCAATTCGGGCTTGGAGGTGGGGCGAGGAGCATTTTGAACGGCGGCCACCTTTGATTCGGAGGGTTTAATGCCTGCAGGGGTTACCCGGAACCCCAGGAACTCAACCTCTTTTGCGAAGAAGACGCATTTGTCTTTCCGCAACCTCAACCCCGCCTTTTCAAATACCGTCAGCACTTTGTCTAGCCTCTCAGCCAAGTCTGACTCACTCCCCCCCGTTATCAATACGTCGTCAAAATATGGCAAGACCCCCTCCAGACCCTTTAAGAGACGTTCCACTAACGATTGGAAGATGCCTGGTGCCGAATTCACGCCAAACTGCAGGCGCATCACCTGGAACGCCCCCTTATGAGTGACTATCGTCTGTGCAGCAACTGCAGCTGGGGTTACCGAGAGCTGCTGATAAGCCTGCGCCAGGTCAAGCTTTGCGAAACACTCTCCCCCATGTAACCTGGCCAACAGGTGGCTGACTATCGGCACCGGATACGCATTTGGGCGTATCGCCTTATTAATGGTACATTTGTAATCAGCGCATATTCGAACCTCCCCGTTGGCCTTAAGCGCTGTTACAATCGGAGTTTCCCACTCCGCAGAATCAACAGAAACAAGGATCCCCTGGCCCACCAATTTGTCCAGTTCCGCCTCTATTTTGTCCTTAAGTGCAAAAGGCACCCTTCACGGTTTGAGTCTTATTGGGCGGACCTCCGGATCCAGGTCGAACACAACTGGGGGCCCCTTGAATTTTCCAAGTCCCTTCTTGAACACTTCGGGATGCGCGTTACACACCTCCTGTATTGGGTCAGTCCCAACGGCATGCACCCCCCCAATGAACAAACCCAGGGGCTTAAACCATTGAGTCCCGAGGAGGCAACAACTCCCCCCTTTGAGAACAACCAGGGGAAGTTCCGCGGCATGCTGCTTGTATTGGACCTTGAATTTTCCAACCCCCAACACCGGAATGCTATTTCCCTGCACGTCCCGCAGCGTAGACCTCAGTGCTTTGAGCTTGGGCCGCACGTTGGGGGAAATTCCCAAAAACTCCCTCTGGGAAATGATGGAATATGAGGAACCTGAGTCTATCTCCATCTTAACGGGGACCCCTTGCACCAGTACCTCAACAAAATAACGTGGGTGTCCTAAGGACACGCTGTGGACTGCTGTGTCGTCGCCGCTGTTGTCGGAGATGCGGCCCACGCCGTCCTGCTTCCTCGAGGGCCGGACGCCTTCCTGATTCTTCGGTGAGCGGTCTGTTGAGGCTTTCTGGTCTCTGCGCCGCCGTCTGCAAACTTTGGCTATGTGGCCTCGGCGCCCGCAGTTGTGGCACTCGGCCTTCCTGAACGGGCACTTGATGCGGTCATGGTGCGCCCCGCAGCCATCGTAACGCCAGCCATCCTTCCACACCTTCCGGATGTCCTCGTCCTCGCTGCTCTCCGTTGAGGAGTGTGTGGCCCGCCTGGCCGCTTGCACCGCGCCTGCTGCCTTGTCGGGTTGTGGGGGCCTTGCTCTGAACCCCTTAACCCCGGCCCTCGTGGCTTCCGCCGCCTGCGCCTCCTTCACGACCTCTTGCAGCGTCGGAGGCGGCTCCTTGTTCATCAGCTTTCGCTGAACCTCCTCGTCCCACAGGCCGCACAGCATGCGGTCCCTGAGGGTGATTTCCAGGTTCTCCCACTTGCATGGGCCGGCGGCCAAACGGAGGGCCGCCGCAAAGGCAGCCACGGACTCACCAGGCGCCTGGACTCTCTTCCAGAACGCGTCCCGAGCCGAAAACATTGAAACCGAGGGCTGGAAATGGTCACACATCGCTTTCAGGAGCTGCTTGACCGGCACTTCGTTCATCTTCTTCGGAGACACCAGGTCCACCAATACCTTCATGGCGGGAAACCCGAGCATCCTGATGAGAATGGCCCTCTTCTTCCCCTCGTCTGAGATGTCGGACACCATCAGTGCGCTTTGGAAGTCCATCTCGAACAGCTCCCATTCTGCAATTCTGCGTTGTCTTGATTCCGTGGGGATCCATAATCCCACCTTCGTCGCCAATTTAGTGTATGAGAACCAAGACAATAGAAACAGCCGAAAGGTTGGTTTAACACATCTTTATTGCATGATGGTCCGGGGGAACATGTGGTAATGGCGGATGAACAGCTCAATATATACTGTGGCTATACATTTGAATGTGGCTCCTCGATAGCCCATTGGCTACTGTCTGCGTGACGTCATTCCCCGTCACGCCCTTCTTGTCCAGGTGAGGTGGTGGCGGGAATCTTCCCGCGCTGTAGGTATTTGGGGAATTGGAACCATGTGAGCTGGACGCTCGCTATTGCCCCTAGTGGTCACTAGCTCGCGTCCTGATACAGAAGGTTACAGTGTTACAGCTGATGATTATTATATCCACTCATTCGAGTGTTACATTACTTAAAGGCACAATATTCCAAACACAACAGCTCTCCAGGATGTCTGGCTCAAGTTCTACTTCTTCATCATTGTGATTGTCAGGAGTGTTGAGGTCCTTTTTGTAGAGTTCCTCTGTGTACTCTTTCCATCTTTTCTTAATCTCTTCTGCATCAGCTAGCTCCTTTCCTTCTTTGTCCCTTATCATGGTCATTTTTGCTTTAAATGTTCCCTTAATTTCCCCGATTTTTTTGAAAAGATCTCTGGTTCTGCCTCTTTTGTTGTTTTCCTCCATTTCTCTGCACTGTTCTTTTAGGTAGTTTTCCTTATCTCTCCTTGCTTTTCTTTGAAATTCTGTGTTCAAATGATTGTAGTTTTTCCTTTCTCCTTTGGCTTTTGCGTTCCTTCTTACCTCTGCTATTTTAAGAGCCTCATCAGACAACCACTTTGCTTTCTTACTCTTCTTTTCTTTTGGTATGGTTTTCTTTGCTGCTTCCTGCATGATGTCCCTCATCTCCGTCCATAATTCTTCTGGTACTCTGTCTACCGAGTCTAAGCCATTAAATCTGTTCATCACCTCCACCGTGTATTCTTTAGGGATGCTGTCTAGGTGATATCTTTCTGGTCTCCGTGTTTTCCCTATTTTCTTTAGTCTAAGCCTGAATTTTGCGATCAATAGGTTGTGATCTGAGCCACAGTCTGCTCCAGGTCTTGTTTTTGCTGAATGTATGGAGGTTCTCCATCTTTGGCTGCAGAGTATGTTGTCAATCTGGTTTCGGTGTTGGCCATCTGGTGATGATGTAAGCATAAAATGGATGAATACCCAATGATTCAAATAAACGAAGGTGTATTTAAACCCTCTGGTCCATACCTGATCTGCTTCTGTTCCATTGAAAGGAAGGGATGAAGGTTGGTTTGTGGATTTCATCCTTCTGGCTCCTGTGGGAGAGAAAAGGCATAGAGGGCCTCCTGAAGAAGATCCTCTTTGAGAAAGATCAACATCCTACAAACGTAACTAAAACCAAACCCTTTCAACTATAGAGGATTCATAATCACAGTAAAAGGCACTGCTTGAAATTGCATGAGGGGAATTGTAAAACACGGAGAAATTGTTCTACTCCGCAAAGAGATATTTGCAACCCTTTGGAATCTTAAATGTCCCTGAGATTTCCCCAGTATATAGGATGTTTGTTGTTGTTCAGTCATACAGTTGATTCTGACCCTTTGCAACCCTATGGACCATTGTCCTCCAGGCACCCCTGTCCTCCACCATCCTCCTCAACCGGCCCAGCCGTGCCCATTGCGTCTACAATACCATCTAGCCATCTCATTTTTGGCCGCTCCTTCTTCTTTTGCCCTCCACCTTTCCCAGCATCAATGCTTTCTCAAGCAAATCCTCTCTTCTTATTATTATTTTTTTGATATGCCTGAAACTCAGACTAACACGGCTACTATTCCAAAAAATAAAAATAAAATAAAAATCTTTCTTTCTTTTTTGGTCTGTCTTCTTTTCACATTTCCCAGGCCGAATTACTGGACTGCAATAATATTGATCAGACTTAGATTTCTTCTTTGGCATGTCTCTGCCCCCTAGGAGGTTACACTAAAATTAGACAAAGGATGGCTGTAACAGTCCTTTGCTAAAGACAGAGTTGGTAACATGATGGAAACCTGGATGGATGCGCCCTCTCTTGTGTTTAATGCAGGGGTTCCCAACAGTGATGCACTGCAAATTTTTTTACTACCTCCACCATGTGAAGTGATGACAATCAGACACTGAATCAAGCTGGGAGGAAGCAATGTTTATTGAAAGCTCCTAACTCTTTTTATCCCTGCTCCAAACATTACCTCGTGTTTCTACGTAGCAATCATGAGATATCAAAAAACTAAATTGATACTTTTCTCATAAGTTATACTTTTGGAAAGAACAGTCAGTGAAGGAACAAAGAGATAAGTAATTGATTGGCAATAAGTTAATACAGTATTTGGCAATGACTACTGTGTTCTTAGCAGATATGGGAGAAGGAAGGTTATCACTGATATAAGAACAGGCTGTAATGGGGTTTATCTATTTCTACTAGGCAACCTTTCTTGTTGACTTTGGCTGGCAGTGTTCTGCCTTGCCGTCACCTTTTGGAAATAGGTCACAGGTCACCCCTTCAACCATGGGTGTGGCTAACTCTGTGGTCATGGCTAACTCTGTGGGCCATGCCCACTTGGCCTCCCGATGCCATGGCCTGGGGTACGGAAGTGGGCGTGGCCAGTCAAGTGGGCATGGCCTGGGGGAATTTCCGCACGCTACCGGTGCCCGGGCAACTGTAGCAGCTCAACACTGGTTCCCAACCTTTTCAAGCCAGGGGCCGGGTCACTGTCAGCTTCAAGGACCAGATGGCTATTTTGCCCTGCCTGCACAATGGGTGTGCCCATTTTGTCCAAACAGCTTCAAAGGGGTGGCCATTTTGTTTCTCAAATGCCCTTGGAGGGGTGGGGGGCACATGAAATGGCACAAGACGGCCAATTTGCCCTGCCTGCACAATGGGGGTGTCCATTTTGTCGCAACAGCTTCAAAAGGGTGGCCATTTTGTTTCTCAAATGCCCTTGGAGGGGTGGGGTAGGGGGGGGCACATGAAATGGCACCATGGGCTGGGTCAACGTTGGGAACCCCTAGTTTATTGTGATAAATAATAATATTAAACTAAATTAAAGTTTTGCACAGAACTCAGCTCTGGAAAAGTTACTTTTTTGGGGCTGGGCAGCCACAGTACCTTAAAAAGAAAAAGAAAAAAGGAAAGTTTCCGAGGCTGTGCGAAGCCTTCCAAAAGGCATGCACTCTCCCAATTACAGTGTAGGGAAAAAAGAACTGGGCTGGGGGAAAAAAATACTTTTTCCAAGTTCCCTCCAACCAGAGAGATTTGATTCCTAGAGAGAGAGAGAGAGAGAGAGCCGGCAGCACCCACTTCCTAATCCCGCCCCCTCGGGGGCAAGGAGCCAATCATCTTCCTGCTGGGCAATTAATAGGAGGCATCGCTCCTCTTGCAGGTCGCAGGTGGAGTATATGGATTTTGGGGGGCGCTGGTATGGAAAGTGGGGCGCAGGGGAGGAGCACCCGATCGTGGGGTGCGGGGGGGGAAAGGTCTATGCATTCAAGTCTGGGGGAGCCCTTAAGTTCTTACAGGCGCCTGGAAGCAGCAGCAGCCTAGCTTTCCCCTTTCTCTGGATGGTGGGAAGCACATATTGGGGTGCAGGATGGGACCCCAAAAACTAAAGAAGGGGCAAGATCAGCTGCTCCTGGGTTGTGATTTCTGTTTTGCAGCCCCCTTCCAAGGGATCTTGCAAGCAGCAGCCAACAGGGAATGAAGAAGACTGGAATTGATTGATTGATTGATAAATGTTATTTATTTATATCCAATGGATCTTGCAAGCAGCAGTCTGCAGGGAATGAGGAAGACTGGAATTGATTGATTGATTGATTAATGTTATTTATTTATATCCAATGGATCTTGCAAGCAGCAGTCTGCAGGGAATGAGGAAGACTGGAATTGATTGATTGATTGATTAATGTTATTTATTTATATCCAATGGATCTTGCAAGCAGCAGTCTGCAGGGAATGAGGAAGACTGGAATTGATTGATTGATTGATTAATGTTATTTATTTATATCCAATGGATCTTGCAAGCAGCAGTCTGCAGGGAATGAGGAAGACTGGAATTGATTGATTGATTGATTAATGTTATTTATTTATATCCAATGGATCTTGCAAGCAGCAGTCTGCAGGGAATGAGGAAGACTGGAATTGATTGATTGATTGATTAATGTTATTTATTTATATCCAATGGATCTTGCAAGCAGCAGTCTGCAGGGAATGAGGAAGACTGGAATTGATTGATTGATTGATTAATGTTATTTATTTATATCCAATGGATCTTGCAAGCAGCAGTCTGCAGGGAATGAGGAAGACTGGAATTGATTGATTGATTAATGTTATTTATTTATATCCAATGGATTTTGCAAGCAGCAGTCTGCAGGGAATGAGGAAGACTGGAATTGATTGATTGATTGATTGATTAATGTTATTTATTTATATCCAATGGATCTTGCAAGCAGCAGTCTGCAGGGAATGAGGAAGACTGGAATTGATTGATTGATTAATGTTATTTATTTATATCCAATGGATTTTGCAAGCAGCAGTCTGCAGGGAATGAGGAAGACTGGAATTGATTGATTGATTGATTGATTAATGTTATTTATTTATATCCAATGGATCTTGCAAGCAGCAGTCTGTAGGGAATGAGGAAGACTGGAATTGATTGATTGATTGATTAATGCTATTTATTTATACCCTAGGGATCTTGCAAGCAGCAGACTGCAGGAAATGAAATTAAAAATAATAATTGATTAGAGTAAAACCTCAGTTAACATAATTGATGTGTGTCCCTGGGACGTTTCTTAAAGGAAAAATTACTTAAACTGAATTTCCCATAGGAATGCATTGCATGCATTTCCCCATAGGAATGCAATGAAAACCATAATATGTTAACCAAAATGAAGTTTCCCATAGGAATGCATTGAAAACCAATTAATCAATTCCAGAAAAAGTTCTGTAAACTGAGCCACTATTTTCTATGGGTTTCCTTTGGTTGTGCAATTTTTATGTTAAGCGAGTGTTTGTTACTCAAGGTTCCACTGTATATTTATTTATATTCAGGGGATCTTACAAGGGACTGTGGCTTCTTAGTGGTTAAAGACACTGAACTAGATGACTAGAAGGTCAGCAGTTAAGCAGTTTTAGACCCAAGTGCTGCACAAGTCTGTCCCAGCTCCTGCTAACCTAGCAGTTCGAAAGCAAGAAATTGCAAGTAGATAAGTAGGTACCGCTTCAGCGGGAAAGGTAACAACATTCCATGTGCTCTGACAACTAATCATGCCTGCCACATGACCATGGAAACATCTGCAGATGCAGACAGGACTGGCTCTTTGGCTATAAACTGAGATGCGCACCGTCCCATGGAGTTGGATATGGACTCGTTTTCATGCAAGGGAGACCTTTGCTTATCATTTGAATAATATGACATTTTAATCACTATTCAGACCTTGAATGGTGTCATCATTTAATGATCAGAAGGATCACCTTTCAAGTGGTTCTTAAGAAATAGAATGACCTATAGCAGTGATGCCGAACCTTGGCATTCTAGGTGTTCTTGGACTTCAATTCCCAAAAGTTCAAGTCAACACACCTGCTGATCAGGGCTTCTGGGAATTGAAGTTCAAGAAGACCTGGAGTGCCAAGGTTGGTCATCACTGAGTAATGTTTTTAATGGACTATTTCTATGTTTTGAATGAAGAGCCTGCCTGATAAAGATGATTACTGTACTTCTTGGGAGGCAAGCTATTGAGAAACCTAGGGAACATAGTAAAAAGCAGAGACATCAGCCTGCCAACAAAAGTCTGCATAGTCAAAGCAATCATCTTCCCAGTAGTAACGTATGGCTGTGAGAGCAGCTGGACCATAAGAAAGGCTGAGCGCTGAAGAATAGACGCCTCTGAATGTGGTGCTGGAGGAAACTCTTGCGAGTCCTCTGGACTGCAAGGAGGTCAAATCAATCAAATTCATTCATTCATTTATTTCTACTTTTATCGCTGCTCCCTTGCCAAGGGAACTCTAGGCAGCTTACAGTGTAACCAATTTTGTTGTTGTTCAGTCGCACAGTCGATTCTGACCCTTTGCGACCCTATGGACCATTGTTCTCCACGCACCTCTGTCCTCCACCATCCCCCTCAGTCCTCCCAGTTCTGTGCCCATTGTGTCTACAATCCCATCTAGCTATCTCATCTTTGGCCTCCCCCTTCTTTTGCCCTCCACCTTTCCCAACATCAAGGCCTTCTCAAGTGAATCCTCCCTTCTCATTTGATGTCCAAAGTACTTCAGCATCATCTTTACTATTTGACCTTCTAATGAGCAGTCAGGGTTGATTTCTTCTAAGATTGACCTATTTGTTCTCCTTGCTGTCCAGGGGACTCTCAAAACCCTCCTCCAACACCACATCTCAAAGGCATCTATTCTTCTGCACTCAGCTTTCCTAATGGTCCAGCTCTCACAACCATACATTACCACCGGGAATACCATTGCTTTGACTATGCGAATTTTTGTTTGCAATGTGATGTCTCTACTTTTCATTATGTTCCCCAGATTTCTCATAGCTTGTCTCCCAAGAATCAGTCGCCTTTTTATTTCATGGCTTCAATCCCCATCTGCAGAGATCTTGGATCCCAAGGAAGTAAAATCTGTCACTGCTTCTACTTCTTCCCCATCTATTTTTCAGGGACTGATCGGGCCAGTTGCCATTATCTTGGTTTTCTTAATATTAAGTCTCAATCCAACTTTTGCACTCTCCTCCTTCAGCCCAATCAAGAGATTCTTTAGGTCTTCCTCACTTTCTCCCATTAGGGTGGTATCGTCTGCATATCTCAGATTGTTGATGTTTCTCCCAGCAATTTTAATCCCCTATTGTGATTCCTCCATTCCTGCATTGTGCATTATGTGCTCTGTGTATAAGCTGAAAATATAAAAGCATCCCCACACTAACAATTAAAACCATAAAAGCATTAAAAACCATTAAAATACCCCTCCACATTCCCAACAGTTAAAAACTGGAACCAGATGGCATTCATATGAACCGGTGGGGGACGGGGTGCTCCACAGGCAGCACCCCACACCCGCTGGGCCAGCCAAGTTTCGAGGCCTTTTCTAAAGGCTAATAACTCTAACTGGAGTGGTAGTTCGGTTGGCGGGAGGTTCTTCCACAGGGCCGCAGCAGATACCAAAAAGGCCCTCCCTCGAAACTTGGCTGGCCCAGCAGGTGTGGGGTGCTGCCTGTGGAGCGCCCCACCGGTTCATATGAATGCATCTGGTTTCAGTTTTTAACTGTTGTGAATGTGGAGGGGTATTTTAATGGTTTTTAATGATGGTACCATTAGGGAGCCCCTCCGCTCCGGTGGGATAGGACGATATCTTTGGGGTGACATGGTCTCTTAGGTAACCTGGTCCACTACCATGTATGGCTTTAAAGGTAATAACCAGCTCTTTGAATTGCAGCTGGAGGCACACTGGCAGCCAATGCAGCTCCTGCAACAAGGATGAGGCATGGGCATAATGCCCACACTCCGTCACCACGCGGGCAGCTGCATTTTGCACCAGTTGCAGCCTCCAAATGGTCATCAAGGGCAGCCCCATGTAGAGTGCATTGTAGTAATCTAGTCTGGAGGTGACCAGTGCATGAGTAACCATAAGCAAAGAGTCCCTGTCCAGGAACGGGCATAATTGGCACAAATCACTCGAAGTTGAGCGAAAGCCCTCCTGGCTTCCTAAAGGAAATCAACCCTGACTGCTCCTTGGAAGGACAAATAGTGAAGCTGAAGCAAAAGTACTTTTGCCACCAAATGAGAAGAGAGGACTCACTGGAGAAGGCCCTGATGCTGGGAAAGATCAAAGGCAAAAGGAGAAAAGGGAGGCAGAGGATGAGATGGTTAGATGGCATTGTTGATGCAGTGGATGTATATCTGGGCAGGCTACAGAGGATGACAGATGATAGTGGAGCCTGGTGTGCTGTGATCCACAAAGGGTCGGACTTTGACTGTGCGACAGGGCTGTAGCCAGGGGTTGGCTAGGGTGGGCTTTGCCCACCCTGAGTTAGCAGTTTGCCCACCCTCAAACTACCGGCTGCTTACATATGTGACGTGTGTGTGTGTGTGTGTGTGTGTGTGTGTGTGTGTGTGTGTGTGTGTGTGTGTGTGTGTGTGTGTGTGTGTGTGTGTGTGTGTGTGTGTGTGTGTGTGTGTGTGTGTGTGTGTGTGTGTGTGTGTGTGTGACATTGTTGCCCATCCTGAAAAAATATTCACCCAGCCACATCTAGAATCCTGGCTATGGCCCTGTTGTGTGACTGATCAACAACAAAAGGGGAGGAATCTCTGGCTCCTAATTTCACTGTTTCTTTGTTTATTCCTCTTTATCCCAGGGTGAGAGCCTCCAGTTGGAGGTCCAAGTAAAGCATGTTCCTCCTTCCTCTGTGAGTCACACAATCGACCTGTGAGCCTTGCCTTGTTAAAGAAACTGGCCGCAACACGAGGTGATCCTTCAACACCTGTGGTTAGCTGAGCTGCAGTGTCACAGATCAAAAGATGGAAGAGGTACATCCAGCCAGTCCTGGAGTGGAAAAGGGGGGCTCTTATGCCACTCTCACTGAGAACAAGAGACCATTCTGGGGGAAACTGGTGCATAATTTGCTGAGCCTAGACAGTAGCTCTTCTGTTAAACGGTGCCAGCACTTCAGCAGGTTATGCCACCAGGTTGCCAATGGCCCAAGGGATGCTTGTAGCCGACTCCACTTCCTTTGCCGTCAGTGGCTGAAGCCAGAAAGGCACACGAAGGCTCAGATCCTGGACCTGGTGATCCTGGAGCAGTTTCTGACCATCCTTAGCCCAGAGATGGAAAACTGGGTGAGGAAATGTGAGGCAGAGACAACTTCGCAGGCGGTGGCTTTGGCAGAAGGTTTCCTGTTAAGCCAGGCAGAGGAGATGAGGCTGGAAGCAGAACAGGTGAGAGCGTTTCACCCTTTTTATTGAGAGAGGTACAAAAGATAATGGAGTGATAACGCCTATGTCTGGGGTTCCCAACATAAGGCCTGTGGGCTGGATCTGGCCCACTGTGCCATTTCATGTGCCCCACCCCTCAAAGGGCATTTGAAATGGCCACCCCTTTGAAGCTGTTGGGACAAAATGGCCACCCCCATTGTGCAGGCAGGGCAAAATGGTCACCTGGCCCTTTAATCTGACAGAAAGTGTGACCCGGCCCCTGGCTTGAAAAACTTGGGAACCCCTGGCCTAAGTTTGTTTGTAACTAGATTCCAGATTCACCCCCCCCCCCAAATTGATTTTAGGAAAGCTGTCCCCACCTGCTGGACCAAGGCAACACAGGACGGGATCCAAAATTCTTCCAAGTAAGGAAAGTATATTAGCCTGTCTTCTGCTGCTGGATCCGAATATAGGTGATCCTTATGGCAATCAGACATGAAGACTATCTTGAGAACCATATAATGCAGTGGCCGTTTATCTACCTTCCGCATCACAGCATGACCCCTGTACCACTGATTCAGCTCCGTGAGTCATTTTCTGGTCCTGAGCCTGTTGGCACGCAAAGTCCTCCTCAACCCCAGGCCAGAATTGATAAAGCTGCTGCCCTCCATCCAGAGGGATTCAAGTGGGATTTAATTCATTTGGGGACCATCACCCATCCCTGTGGACTTTGGCACCCAAGGTTGCTAGTCTTCAGGGTGGTCAAGTTAGTTGAGTTGTTGGCAGTATGGTCTACTCCCGCGGGGGCCAACCTTGGCTTTCCAGATGTTCTTGGACTTCAATTCCCTGAAGCCCTGATTAGCAGGTATACAGACATGGGCTTCTGGCAAATAAAATCCAAGAACAGCTAGTAGGATAACCTGGCCAGACTGGCATATAAGGCCAACTGGACAAACAAAGACTGAGAGCAAGAAATTGCAAGTAGATAAACAGGGACCACTTCGGTGGGAAAAGGTGACAAGGCTCCATGCCCTCTGGTGTCTAGTCATGCCTGCCACGTGACCAGAAAAAAAAACATCTGCAGACACAGACAGTGCTGGCTATAAGCAGAGATGAGCGCTGATTCCCAGCGTGGACTGGCTTTCGGGCAAGTAGACGTGTTGGCATTTCAGGATTTACAGCTCTTGTACTGGTGGTTAGAGTGCTGGAATGGGAAAGGGGGGGTATGAATGTGGCAAATACACATAATGAATCAATGAAAGGTTCTGGTTTTAATGACAAGCACACATCTTTGTCTCATTCCTCGAATAGTGGTCAATAACAATAAATCCGTTTTTCTGACTGACTACCGTATATACTTGACTATAAGTCATCCCGAATATAAGTCGTGGTACCTTATTTGGACCTCTAAAACTAGGAAAACAGTTTGGTCCGAGTATAAGTTGGGGGTGGAAAATGCACCAGTTGCTAGTGAGTTTCAATAATTAAAATACGGTAAAATTAATTAATTTAGATATTTGTGTGGGTATGTTTTTTAATTTTTATGATAGTGTTAGTGCTTTTTTTTTTTACTGTATATTCGAATTTGCAACACCGCGGTTTTGGGACCCTCAGGGTAGTTGACCCGACTATAAGTTGAGTCCCCTTTTGGACCTCATTTTGGGGGCTAAAAATTAGACATACTTGAGTATATACAGTAATTGCAGGTAATGTGGGCTATTGGGTGGATTAGACAGAGGCTCTTGATTACAGAAAAATACGCACTGGGCTGAGCTTGAGCCATTGTGAAGAAACTTGGGGTGGCTCTAGAAAGGACCACACTTAGCACTCAGTCATGCTTCCCTGACTTTGGCCTAATGTGCGTGAATTCCAGGCTGGTCAGACCAAGCAAGGGCTTTGGAGAAATCTTCCTCTCCTTCCTTCTCCACAACTCCTAAATCTCCATAACCTCTCAGTGTTCCAGGGAGACAAAAATCAAATCCCACCAGGGGTCTGTTTGCCTTGCGCTTACACACCAACCCTGTAGTGTAGCCCTTCCAATAGCAGTCATAAAAATACCAATTCAGTAGCTGGACCTAGGCAAGATATAGAGTTAGTGCTAAAGTGTTCCTTGGAACACAGTAAAACCAAACTGGTGTAAAAACTGCGAGACGGCGGTGGCTTAGTGGTTAAGATGCTGAACTTGACTGGAAGGTCAGCAGGTCAGCAGTTCGAGACCCAAGTGCTGCACGACTGAGTGAGCTTCCATCTCTGTCCCAGCACCTGCCAACCTAGCAGTTTATAAGCAAGAAATAGCAAGTCGATAAATAGGTACCACTTCGGCAGGGAAGGTGAAACGGCATTCTGTACACTCCTGCAGACGCACTCAGACAGCACTGGCTTCCGCCTGTAAACAGAGGAGAGCACTGAATCTGAGGATCGGATACGACTGGCTTTCGAGCGAACGGCAGCATTTACCTTTACCCAAGTCCTAGAAATTGGTTCTTTCCATGCTTCTTATGTCTGATTGTTTTTTAGGTGATGGGGCAGGTGGGTGCAATGGTTACTGATGTCCCTGAGGCAGGAAAGCATCGGATAGACGATGGACAGAAGACGCCGTCCCAGTCGGTTTTGCAGGAGAGGAACAGAAGTGCCTTCATGCTGGGTATGAAAATGAGGTCTTCGTTCCTCTTCTGGTTTGGTTTTGCAAGTTAAAGTAGGTCTGGAATTGCAAGGATATGTTCATACCTCTCTTGAGTTTGGGAAGTAGAAAGGTATATATGGGTCAGACCAGAAGCCTTTGGGGTGTGTGTGGGTGTGTTGTTGTTGTTAAATCCATCAAATATTGTCTTAAAATTGGAGATGTGTCCTAAAACAACATTATTAATGGATTTTGGAAACAAGCAGGTAGACCGGCCGCATCGGACAGCGCGGCTCTGTCTTCCTACTTGCCCCTCATGGTCCCGGGGTGAGCAGGAAGACGGAGCCGCGCCGTCCGACGCAGCCGGGCGCCCCGCCGCTTGCACCTTCTAGGTAAGTCTTTTTGTTTTGTTTACTTTGCACTCTCTCTCTGTGATAAGAAATATCAGAGAACAAAGCAAAAACGCTGCAGCATTTTGAAGACTGTTATATTTTAATGTTAACTTTTGTGGGATCTTTCAGTTTGGACATTTTTCAACAGTTAAATTGGCAGATATACAGCTTATTTTTTTTTTTAAAAAGGTCTTCATTTAAGTGCAGTTTTTAATTAAACCCTAAAACTGCCAATTTTAACTGTTCAAAAATGGCCGAATTCCAGATTGAAAGAAGAGGCAAAACCCTAAATATCTAGAGCCAAATTATATCCAGCTCACTCAAGATTGTCTTATTGAACTTACTAATGGGGACTTACTTCTGAGCAGGAATGTACAGGGTTGCGCTGAAAATTTCCTTGAGTTCTCCTCTTCCAGGACTTTATAAAGCTCTGTCAAGTAATCAAAGAATATTGTTTGCTCCTTATCTTAAACAGAACCTCTGGCTGTGTGGGAATATGTGTGATTTGCAGAATCCTTTGCACTGCACAATACTGAATGGTATGGCTGTCTTTAGGAGCCCTTGTGGCGTAATGGTTAAGCCACTGTACTGCAACCAAAAGTTTGTGAGTTTGAGCCTGACTGGGGATCAAGGTTGACTCAGACTTCCATCCTTTAGAGGTTGGTAAAATGAGTACCCAGCATGTTCAGGGCAAAATGCTAATTAGAGAGTGCACTAAGCTCTATAGGGCGGTATATAAGTGTGATTGCTTTGCTTTATTATACAAAAACTATAAATTGCATCTAAGGCAAAGGTGTGCCAGTTCTAGAAGTCTGGATCAACATCTCTCATCCCTAGATTTTTAAAAGGTTGTATCTGGGCCTGCCGCCCCCTAAACACACCCCATCCCCCACATCTTGAAGTATTGGTAATGGCAGATGATACAATTGGTAATTTACTCCAGACTCACTCAATAAATACTGTACAGTACTTAAATGAAGACTTCTCCTGACACCTGAAGAGGTAAAAGAGGAAGTATAGAAGAAGAAGAAATGAAGGCGAAGCAGACATATTTCAGCTTAATTAACTGATTTGTAATATATTAATTTAAAGTATTTGATTAATGTACGTAAAATGATAATAGTGCAAGTTCTAACAGTTTGGGTTGTATGACTGCATTGATTTGAGTCTAGAAACAACACTCCAAGTGCTTATGAAATGTTTGCTCTATCTCCCTTGCAGGTGGTGAAATGAACCGAGATCTGGGTTCAAGTCCTTGTAGACGAACAGAAGCAGCTGTTGCACAGCTGGATCAGGTAAAGGACTCAGATAATAGACAGCTCTGCCAAAATGACTTTTTTATTTTCTTTACCTCTCCTGTCACTGAAAAACCTCTTGAGGAAAGAGGGGCCTGCCAATTCATCCACTTTTATCCCTTTCTTAAGTTATGGGACGGCAGTGGCTTAGTGGTTAAGACGCTGAACTTGATGACTGGAAGGTTGGCAGTTTGAGATGGAGTACTGCAAGACGGAGTGAGCTCTCATCTCTGCCCCAGCTCCTGCCAGCATAGCAGTTCAAAAGCAAGACATTGCAAGTAGATAAATATGTACCACTTTGGCAGGAAAAGTAACAGTGTTCCCTGTCCTCACATTCTTTTGCAGTGAGCAGAAAATGTGTTTTCTCCCCTCCCTGTTTTTAGAGCCCAGTGGCCTTCGAGGAAGTGGTCGTGCATTTCACGGAGGAGGAGTGGGCTTTGCTGGATCCGTGCCAGAGGGCTTTGCACAGGGAGGTCATGGAGGACAACTTTGGGACATTGGACTCCTTGAGTAAGCATCACTCTTTCCTTTGAGCAACAGATTGTGGAGGTCAAAATTCCTTCCCATCCCATAACTACGCTGTACCCTTGTTCCTTGGATCAGGCCATTAACTTCTGTAGTCCATCTCTTTGTAAGAAAACAACAAGGCTGTGTATGTGTGTAGTACAGGGGTTCACTACCTAAGGCCTGCAGGCCAGATCTTGCCAATGGTGCTATTTCATGAGGCCCCCCCACCCCTCCAAGGGCATTCATGAAACAAAATGGCCACCCCTTTGAAGCTGTTGGGACAAAATGGAGGCCCCCTTTGTGCAGGCAGGGCAAAATGGTCGTCCAGCCCTCGAAGCTGACTGAGAGAGCGTGACCTGGCCCTGTTTACGACAGCTGTGAGTGTATTTACAGCAGTGTTTATGACAGCCACGGGTGCATTTACGGCAGTGTTTTGCACATGCACAGGTTTACTTCCGCTTCCGGTGGGAGGAACCACGTGACCAGCCCACTGAACCATGTGACCAAAAAGTTTGGCCACCCTGTCCTAAATATACATATTAAATAAACAATTTATTATTTAAATTGTTATTTTAAAAATTATAATACATAATCATTATGAATACGTACGTTGTTATTATTAAACAGAGTAAATGATAAATTTATTTTTTTTTAAAAAATAGATGTACTGTATTTAAAATTAAACTATTGCGGGCTGTATTTGCTAGGTAGTAGATTACAGTTTGACCCCTTCAGTTTTAGTCAGATGTTCTCCTGTCCTTTCCATCTGAGTGTATTTAAATAGAACTGGTGGACATAAAGTCTGGGTTGCTGATGTTGTCTACTGAGCAAGACTCAAGTTACATATTAAAGGCCTCCCTTACTCAGAAGCCAGTCATCTCTAACTCATCTCTGTTTAGAACCAAAGAGCAAGCACTATCTGCAAACGTTTCTGTGGACATGTGGCAGGCATGGCTAAATATTGGAGTGCATGGAATGCTGTTTACCTTCCTAAAGAAACAGTATTTATCTACTTGCTGTTCACCTTCCTAAAGAAACCTATTTATCTACAGTACTTGCATTTTCTTGCTTTCAAACTGCTAGGTTGGCAGGAAGTGAGACAGATTACAGGCACTCACTCCATCACGCAACACTCAGGTCTCGAACTCCTGGCTTGCCAACCTTACAGTCATCAGGCTCAGTAAATTCTTAATTCAGTTATAAGGTTAATATAACTGCTATAACTTTCTCCAATTAAACTTTGCATTCTTTGAGGCTTTGGCGCTGGCATCTTAGAAACATTCCCTGCTAGCTGTTAATAACCTAGCAAAGAACAACCAAAGGCATTTATGCCATAGTACCCACACAGAGACAGGTTTCTAACAGAAGAAACTCCATCTTGGAACTAACAAACTCAGGATACTAATCAATACCCTGACAAGGGCAACCTTTACCTTCCTTTCCTAACTCGTTTCCTTTCTTTACTCCTGCAGAGGAGGAAAGGGAGAGAATTAATGAGGTTGTGACGTTGAATCCTGAAGCGAATGATACATGGAGAAAGAGGTCTCCGACAGATGAAGGTGGAGTGGCCCAAGAAAAACAAACTGCAGGAGATTGTCAGGCACGAAAGGAGACCTCGGCGAGGAAGAAGCCATTTAAATGCACAGCGTGTGGAAAGGGTTTCAGTCAGCGCAGCACCTTGGCCGACCATTACAGAATTCACACAGGAGAGAAACCTTATACATGCTCAGAGTGTGGGAAGAGCTTCAGTCGTCTCCGCGCCCTTACCGATCACCAGAGAATCCACACTGGAGAGAAACCCTATACGTGTTTGGTGTGTGGAAAGAGCTTCGGTCAGAGCAGCAACTTTGCTTACCACAAAAAAACCCACACAGGAGAAAAGCCCTTTGAGTGTCCCGTGTGCGGGGAAAGCTTTGGCCGGAGCCGGGCCCTTATTGACCACCAGAGGATCCACACTGGGGAGAAGCCCTACAAATGCTCAGACTGTGGGAAGAGCTTCACTCAGAGAAGCACCCTTACCTATCATCAGAGGACCCACACTGGAGAGAGACCCTACCAGTGTTCAGAATGTGGGAAGAGCTTCGCCCAAAGCAGCAACCTGACCGTCCATAGAAAAACCCACGCCTTCAAGCCTTTTAAATGCGCAGCGTGTGGGAAAAACTTCCGGACCAGCGAAAACTTTGCTTTTCACCTCGAAATCCACACCGTGAGGGGAAGCGCTAAAGGCCCCTTAAGGGTCTTGAGTGGTGGGCATTCTTGGAACATTGAGAAGGCTTCATGGGTGCTGTCTCAAAGCAGTTGCGACGGTGGGTCCAGCCAGACATAAAAAGACCATTTTTCAGAACTGTAGACTGGTGAGGCTAAAAGACTGTAGAGAGAACCTCTGGGTGGATGTGCGGTGACTCAGTGGTTAAGAAGCTTGCCTTGTTAGCTGGAAGGCTGGCAAGTCGGCAGTTCGAGACCCAGGTACTGCATGATGGATTGAGCGCCTGTCTCTGTCCCAGCTCTTGGGGACATGAAAGGAGTTTCATCTGAGTGTCCCCTGAGCAGAGTTTCTTCCGCAAAAATCCTTTCAACCCAGAATAATTTCTGACACGAAATTATTATTATTACTGACCTCACAGACTGAACAAGAGGTTACCCAACAAGGAGAAGCTTCGAATGGAGCCCCATCCATAATTTCAGAAATGTCACTTTTGTTTGGACTACATATCCCAGAATTCCCCAATCTGCTGGGGTACTCTGGGATTTGCAGTCCTAAAAAGTAACATTTCCAATGTCTGGTCCTAGCTAAGAATGGTTTAACTTAAACCAAACAAACGGTGACTCTGAACTGCATGAGGTGGGATACAAGGAGAGGAACTCATATCTGGCAGTGATCATACATTGATTTGAGTTACAGATATGGTATATACCAGTGGTTCCCAACGTGGGGCCCATGCCCCACAGGGGAACTTCAATTCCCAGAAGCCTAAGTCAGTACATTGGCTGATCAGTGCTTTGGGGAATTGACTTAGGCTTTTGGGAACTGGTCCAAAAACTAAAGGTTGGGAAACTGGTAAATATAGAGAGTGCCATAATATATGCACATTTTAAGAAAGGGGGAAAAAACCGGTATTAAAATTGTAATAGATGAATACAAGTCAGGTTTGACTTCTGCAATTACAAGAGGTGCTCAAAGTGGATACCATCAGCACAAAAGTAAGGTATAGATAACATCTGTTAAAATGTATGTACATTTTTGGTACCTTCTGTGTATATAAAAACCCTCATGAGAATTTTGCACAGGAATGTTGGGTGAGCAAGAAAGATTCCAGGTCATCTTCCACATCCACAGGTTCAGTATCTGTGGTTTCAGTAATCTGTAACTCTAAAAATATTCAATTAATCCTGAAATACAATACAATCTATACCTATAAATCCAAGGGTTAACCGTTGGAACTTGCTATACGTTTCTGCACCCATTCATCCTATCCCATACCGAGCCTCCTGCACTCGCCCAAACCTGGTCTGGAGGTTACTGCAGGGTTGAGAAAGGTGCCAGTGGGGCAAGAGCCCCACGAACATGAAAAAAGGAAAAGAACTTCACTTCCTAACGTTCTCTGTGCCGCGCCGCGCCACAGCCAGTCAGGCTGAGAGGCGCAAGCAAAAAGAATGTTGGGAAACGCGGCACAGCCAATTAAAATCAAGCTGCAGAAAAAAAACCGCTGCACGAATGCAAGCCACAAACGCAAAACTACAAGTCCCAGCATCCTACGCACCGTGAACGCACAGAACGCTGAGAAAGCCGGTGTGTGAAAAATACAATTAAACGCAACGGGAGCGCAAGTCCCCAGCAGGTAGATGCGCCTCACAGCCTCGCAAAACAAAAAGCCACAAAAATTCACCACGAGACACCCGCCGGCCTTCTTTCCCGGAGCAACGGGGAGAAGAGGGACTCCCTCTCCTCCACGTTACTCCGCTGAAGACACGGCGAGACCACCGCCGACCTCAAAGAAAGTTGAGCCGGGGTGGGGGAAAAACAACAGCAGCAGGCAACAGTTCGTCAGGGGAAGCACCCCTCCCTGGCGAATGACTGGCTGCTGCCTTTGTACTTCCGACGGAGGTAATACAAAAGCAGCAGCCAGCTATCCACAGGGAAGAGCACCACCCCTTACGGATCGCTGCCTGCCGATCTCCGGTTAGGTAAGCCAGGAGAGAAAGGAGACAAAGAGGAGAGAACCATCGCCAGGCAGATAGCTCTTCTCTGCCTCCTTTCCCCCCCGACCTACCTAACGAACCTTCCCGGGGGAAGAACGGGCTGGCTGCTGGCTCCTCCTTTCCCCCATTGCTGCATCGAAACCAAAATTTGAAGCAGCGATGGGGAAAAGAGGAACCGACAGGCAGCCCATTCTTCACGCAAAAGTACACACCAACAACAAACACCAACATTAATAATAATTAATAAAACACAAATAAATCAATAATTAAAAACCATTAATACACAAAAAAGAAAACAAAATCCACAAACAAAAACATCCACAATTCCAGAAAAGCACAGACAAAACACCTAACTACAACACGAGAATACCTAACTCTAACAACACAACTACCACAAATTACACAAATGAACAACAATGAAATCACAGAAATAAACCAATTAAACAAACCTAAAACCCAACCAAACCACAAAAGAACAAACAGAAACACCTCCCAGCCCACCACCACAAAAACAAAACAAAGAAAAACCCCAGACGAAAGAAAACCAGAGAACTCATCAGCACGTCCTCCCTCCACGAGATCGGAACAGAAATGAAGAAACAAAGACTACTTACCGGAAGAAGCCCCACCTAGAGGCCAGGAGAGAAAAAACACGTGAAATGAAAACAATACCACTAACAGCCCCACCTGCACGGCGGAATATTAAAAACAACTCAAAAACAATAAAGCCCCACCTAGAGGCCACAAGAGTAAAAACAAGTCAAAAACATAACAATAAATCAAAAGTTTACACAAATAATGAACATTTTAAATAAATAAAATAAAAAGATTTATAGCATCCTCTGTTGAGTTTTAACTCAAATAAAAACCCAAAACATCTAAACACAGTTTTAAAACATTGAATGTAAAAACATGTACTTTCACATTTTAAAAAATATTACCTACGGTATAACTATTAGCAAAAAAAAGTCACATACTAAAACGTTATTTGGTTAAATAAAACAAATTGAAACAATTATATCATCCTTTGTTATTTTTTTAAATCCACAAAAACCCCCAAAAAAAGATGATTACAGTTTATAACAACCTATGCTAGTCTTCTATAGAAATCCACACCCCTGCACCGATTGCGCTGAAACTCGGCACACACGTACCTTGGGCCGAAGAGGTCACTGCAGGGGTGTCCAGCCCCATGGGGCGGGGTACGCCCCCTCAATCAATCCGCAAAGGGGACACCCCCACCGGCAGGAGAAAAAGCAAGGGAAAAAAGCCAACCAGGGGGGATTGTGATGTCATCGCCACAGCTCAACCAATTCCCTGCTGAACAGATCTGGGGCTCCGTGACATCACAGGGCTCCCTCATACAAAGCGACACCCCTGCACCAATTGCGCTGGAAACTGCGTGCACCTACAATGTCTGGGGTGGCCGGCATGGGTAACCGGCAGCCCGCCTCGGGATCCTTGCCCCTGAAAATGGGCTGCAATGTCTGCCCCCCGGCCGGCAGAAATGACCAGGGGAGGTGACTGTGCATGCGCGAGAATCCACGCATGCGCCTAACCCTAACCCTGCCTGGCATTCTAACTGTGGCGCATGTGTAAAATTCCACGCATGTGCCAAAGTCTGCCCGGCGTTCCAGGTGGTGCACGGCCTAGTCGACAGTATGGACTGTGGCCATTACGGCTTCCCCCAACCCAGCGACTACTGTTGGCGGGTATATGCAGAAGTAGAACGCGATACCTTTTCTGGATCACTAAATTAAAAAAATCGTTGTTGGCGTTCATGATCATGGTCACTTCTTTAGTTCATGATCATGGTCACTTATTTAGGAAAGGCATTCAAATGTCCGTGGCATGATGGTCTGCCAGGCTCTGTCCTTAAAAACAGCAGTTGTGTTGGATTATCAGATCTCCCCGGTTTCTTCTGTGCTTAGCTGCAGTTCTCACTGAAGCTAGCAGAGAAAAAGGCTGTCTGCGCAGATATTTGTGCTGCTTGCGGATGGGATTGGTCTGTTCTTGTTTCCAGCATCTACACATGGGAATCACTGGAGTGGGATCAAAAGTACTTGGGTGCGGCCTTGAACTAAGAGTCCTGGTGGTTCTGTTGTTAAACTGCTGTACTACAGCCAGACATTGTGAGTTCGATCCTGACCAGGGATCAAGGTTGACTCAGCCATCCAACCTTCCGGGGTAGTTAAAATGAGTACCCAGCATGTACTCATTGCTTTGCCGCTGCTGCTTCTATGTCTAAGCCAGACATGAAACTGCCAAAATGAAGGCACCTTTTGGCGAGTTCATTCTGCAGTTCCTTTTGCCTGACCTAGTGTGAGAAAGTTTTGCCGGCAACACAAGGTGGCCGTTACCAGGGTACACCTGATCGTGATTTAAAAAAACCCACAATCTTCGAAGAAACTCTTTCTGTGCACCACTTTGCTTTACCAAGAGCCATTAACTGTACAAAAGGCATGCTCCTGATTTGTCGAGCTGGCTTGAACCAACACCCTACATTTCTGCAGTTCTCTTATGGAGAAGGGGCTGGCTGTATCAGACTATGGTGATGTCCATGAATGAGCTAATGAAGAGTCACAGCACTGGCCCTTTGGTGGCGCAGTGGTTAAACTGTTCTGCAGCCAGAAAGTTGTGAGTTCGATCTTGACTGGGAACAAGGTGACTCAGCCTTCCAATCCTTCTGAGGTCAGTAAAATGAGCTACCAGTCATGTTGGGAGCAAAATGCTAATTAACTTGTGAACCGCCCAAAGAGTGCACAAAGCAAAGCATTATGGGGCGGTATATCCCAGTAAGTGTGGTTGCTTTGCTTTATGTCAGGGATTCCGAACCTAAGGCCTGTGGGCCGGATGCAGCCCATGGCACCATTTCATGTGAGCCCCTATTCCTCCAAGAGCATTTGAGAAACAAAATGGCCACCCCTTTGAAGTTGTTGGGACAAAATGGCCACCTCCATTGTGCAGGCAGGGCAAAATGGCCGTCCGGCCCTTGAAGCTGACTGAGAGAACATGAGCTGGGCCCCAGGTTGAAAAGGTTGGGAACCCCTGCTTTATATGGAGATGAGCACCAACTCCTAGAGTTGGACACATTAGCTTTCAAGCAAGGGAGACACTTTCAAAATTGCAGGAAACAAGTTTGTTGGATCTGGGCCGTGAAGCGGGTTGCGCAAGCTGGACCGGGGCCGCGAAGCGGCCAGTGGGTCCTGGAGGAGACTGGTCAAGCAAAGACACACGAGGCAAGATGGATTGAAGACCAGTGTTTAATGATGACAAATCAGAAGCATTTATGCTGTTCTGGCTGCGTGCATATGTGTAGCGATACAGTGAGAACCCTGACTTCACACATCATGTTTACACAAGTTAATTGGGGAAGCCTACACCGGGGGAAGTTCCTTATCTAACTTAATTAACTACCGGGGACACACATTGCTCCTCGTTATCGGAAGCAAACAAGTGGCCAACATTGACTCTAGGGCTTTAAGGAATCTGCAGACGTGAAATTACCCATTACATGCCTAGCGAGTTAGTCATTAGCTCTCCATTGTCCGAGCTGCCTGTCAGATCAGCTATTGATGAATTAAACTCTATCTAATATTCCACTCCCCCAATTTCTGTCCCCTCGGGAACCCATTGTTGGATCGGGGCCGTGAAGCGGCTGTTGGGTCCCGGAGGAGACTGGTCAAGCAATGAGACACGAGGCAAGATGGAGCGAAAACCAGTGATTTAATGAAGGCAAATTATCAGTATTTATCATGTACAGGCTGCATGCAAAAGAACTGCGATCTGACAGGATCCACATGCCATGTTTACACAAGTTAATTGGGGAAGTCTTCAGGGGAAGTTAATTAACTAACTTAATCAACGACAGGGGAAATACATTGTTCCGTGTTATCCGGGGTAAACATGTGGCTGGTATTGGTTTTAGGATTTAGAATAATCCGCAGGTGCGAGATTACCTATTACATGACTAGCGAGTTAGTCATTAGCTTCCTATTGTTCGAGTTGCTTGTCAGGTCAGCTATCTAATATTCCGCTCCCACAATTTCTGTCCCTTCAGGAACCCCTGGCAACGAGGTGATCACCCATCACCAGGGTTCTGTCAGGGCCAGTATACCAATTGTGTGCGCGGATCCCATAACCCGTGGCGACGAAGTGATCTTCATCACTGGGGTTCTGTCAGGGACAGTATGCCAATTGCGCTCGCGGAACCCACACAAGTTTACAGTATTTTCTATGCGGCAGGCCTTGAGTTATTTTGCAAGTGGCTCTTCTGTCAACTTCAGTCCTCTCCAGGCTGAAAAATATGTGCAACTTTGTGGGTTGCCCGCATTCATAATTGGCCAAAACCTTTCCCGATGGGTTCGCTCGCTAGCACATGGGCTTGAGTACCAACTGGGCTTTGATGGAAAGGCAATTGGGGTACGTGCTATATTGATAGTTTGGGGGGCAATTCATATTGCCTTGGCTGATGGCTCTGAGAGAAGTAGGGCAAAAGTCATAGGTGATGAAATCAAGTTAACTACACAAGTATCTCGCTCCTGGTTGTGGACTTAGTTGAGCAAACTGGCCGTGCCAGACAAGTTAATTAAGTGTAGCTACCTGGAGTCAATATAGCCAAGACTCCGAGATTAGGGCGAGAACAATGGGTTTCGCCAACCCTGTTAATTAGTTTCCCAGTGGGGTTCCAGGATACTAAGCAACTTCCGAGTAATTTCCTAGAGCTGGCAAATGTAACTTGGCCAGCAAACTGCCACATATGCAAACCTTCTGTAACGGGGTCACGTGCACTTTAGGCACGTAACATCCCGAGGCAGGGTAATAAATACAGACCACCCGACCCAATCGGGACTGGACTTTCACCGCACATTCGTCTCACGTGCCTTCTGTTGCGGCCAGTCACTCCGAACTCCGTGGGCCATTGCAACACAACTTGCTCCACTGTTTCAGGGGCATGAAGAGGATTTACTGATATGCTTCAGGTGGCAGGAAGTGTTGGGTCAGCACAGCTCTTGTGCCTTAGGTTTTGGGATGCTATAGGACAGGCAACTATAGGGCATGAGTTCTCAACCTTTTAAAGCCAGGGGCCGGGTCACGTTCCCTCAGACAGATTCGGGAGCCAGATGGCAATTTTGCCCTTCCTCCACCACATGGCACTTCCTGGTGTGGTGGAGGTGGGCCACATGAAATGGTGTTGTGGGCTGCATCCAGCCTGTGGGCCGCAGGTTGATAATCCCTGCTATAGGGAAAAGGAGGCATACGCTGTCAACTGGTTATATAGTTAGTGCTTCCAACTAGATTTCCCATTACCATCCTCTCATAGCCAAGCGGAAGAGGCTGGTGGGAATTGTAGTCCAGCCCAATTTTTTAAAAAGTGGGCCACAAATTATCCAACTGCAGAAAGGTAGTATTGCTCCACAGACGGCCAAGAGGAGGTGATTCCTGCCCTCTCGCTGCTGAAGAACGGCTACAGGTCTGAAATGTCCCTTTTGGACTACAGATCCCATCAGCCTTGCTGGCTGAGGGGTGATAGGTTTTGTAATGAATTTTTCCCCCCGAAGCTTAATGCAAGAGAGGCAGCACAAAAGGCGAAAGAAAGCAAAATACCCAGTCCACTTCCAGAAGAAAATAAAAATAAATGAAAGGGCACATTTCAGGGTTAAAACGAGAGAGTCCCGGTTCCTAGTGAGGCAACTCGGAGCAATCTCTAGGAACATCCGCTTCCTTATTCTTCCCCTCCGATGGGAAAGCAGCCAATCAGATTTCCTGCTGGGGGACAGCCAGCCACGGCTTCTTTCCAATGGATCTGGTAAGCGGCCGATGCTTTGGCGCGGATCAGTGGGGGAAATGGTGCAATGCAATGCAGTGTTAATGCAATGCAATGCAATGCAGCACTGTACAGTATTAATGCAGTGCAATATTAATGCAGTGTTAAAGCAATGCAATGAAGTGCAGTATGAGTGCAAGGCAGTGTAAATGCAATGCAATGGAGTGCAAGGCAGTGTTAACGTAATGCAATGGAGTGAAATGCTATATCAATGCAACGCAGTGTTAATGGGGTGCAGTGTAAGGTTAATGCAATGCATGACAATGCGGGGGGGGGAGTGGTAAAGGTAAAAGTTTCCCTTCCTCGAAAGCCAGTCGTATCCGACTCTAGGGTTCAGTGCTCATCGGTGTTTCCAAGCCGAAGAGCCAGCGCTGTCTGCTTCTGCATTTAGGGTCGCTGTATATTTAGTGTATATCTAGTGCCATTGTATATTGATTGTAATTGTATTTATTGCTTTTTTCTGGATTTCTTGGACTTTTGGCATTCTATTGTGCATTTACTTATTTTGTATATTGGTGTGGATTGTATTGTATTTTGTTCATGTACACCGCTTTGAGTCACCCATGTGGGTAAAAAAGCGGTATATAAATTAAACTTCAAATCAAATCAAATTTCCGTGGTCATGTGGCAGGCATGACTAGACACGGGAGCGCACGGATACTGTAGTTTAAATCAGCAGCACCTCCCAGGGCCCTTCAAAGGATCAGGGGAGGGAGTTGGGGTGCAGAGAATCCCCTATCAACTCAGGTTGAGGAGAGGAGGAGGACAATGACACCTAAGCAGGGATTTGGGTTTGGATTTCTTGCAAATCTTCTTTCACTTGAAATGAAAGGGCAAGGAGAAGATGATTAGGATGCTACCTCCTCTACCCCAAAAGAAGGAAGGCTGAGATCTTTGCCCTCTCAGGTTCCTCCAGAAAAGTCGTATTAGGCAGTCAAATTTCTTTTAATCCTCTCTGTTTAGATTCTTCTTATTTTTTCATGTCTAGGTCGGACTGCCAAAATGAAGCCACGTTCTTGGCTTTATCATTGGCCAGACTTAAGTCCTCATCAGGCGAATGTTTTTTCTTTTCTTCTGGCAGTAATTGGCAGACCAGTAAATGAGCCAGATTCTGTATCTCCAAATTCACACAGTGTGTTGCTGTCTGCCAGCCCCCACTTGAGCGTGTTGGTTTTACATTTAAAGACTCTCACCCTTAGCCTATTCTGGGTCCGCCAAGTGACATAGGGGAGGTTGAGATCTTCAGCTATATCCTCCTTTAATGTTGTTACTTGCCCACTGAGCTCCTCCTTCTACTGATTTGGTTTTCCACTCTTGCGTACCCTCAAGAATGATTGTTCTTGCCATAAAGCTTTTCCTGGATCTGAGCCGGCGGACCTGAGGCTCCTATCCAAACAGGGCCATAGCCAGGATTCTAGATGTGGATGGGCAAATATTTTTCAGGGTGGGCAACAAAGCCACTTTTTCAATGCATTCCTATGGGAAACTGCGCTTTGCCAGGGTGGGCAAACTGCTAACTTCCTGGCTACGACCCTGTATCCAAACAGAGGGTATTGAGGGTCATTCTCTTGCTTAGTTCTCTCAGCATCTGCTGCCACCTCTCCTGATCTTAGGTGGAGCAATACCAACAAGAGGGTATAATTTCTCAACTGCTGTAGGTTTGAGGCATCCTGTCACTATACACATGGCTTCATTAACAGTGATGTCAACTTGTTTTGCATGTGTGGATGCGCTCCATACTGGGTCAGTATACAGTACTTTGTTGTGGAGATGCTCAAGGCCAAAGCTGATGTAGGCAGCGTGGATGGTTGAGTTTCCCATTTGTTGTATGTGAGTTTGAATTGTGTGAAATAGTTCATTATTTATGGCTTTTACTCCATAATTGTACCCTTTCTAAGTCTTTGGGAGACTGAGGTCTGGCAAGGGAATTGCTAAGTCGGGGTGGCCAATCTTTTTGCGCTGTGGGCCAGACCACACCCCTGGAACAGCTGAGCAGGCTGGACCACACCCCTGGAAGCAAAAGTGGGCGCATTTACGACTGTCATAAATGCACCCACTTCTGCGTCTACATCAGCTGCGGGCACGCTTTACGGCTAATGTAAATGCACCTGCTTCTATTTCCAGGTGTGGGGGAGATGGTAACAGGCTGGATTGAATGGTGTCGGGGGCCAGGGCCAGCCCGTGTGCCATAGGTTGGGAACCCCTGTGCTAAGTGATCCCTTAAATAGGTTTTGCAGTTTTGAGGGAGTCCCCAGTTTCTTCCCTCATAGTCCTTATTGTGAACTTTTTGGTGACTACATCTTTGAATGCTGTAAGAGAACATGCCATCACTTTAGTTTGACTCTCTTTTTCAGTGGTTATATGAGCTGCTTAATAAATTGGATTTTTTTTGTTAGCCGCCCTGAGTAGGAAAATATTCTAGATGGGTGGGGTATAGGTAAAATAAATAAAATAAATTTACCTTTTCATCTCTTAGAGTCTGGTGGCCTTTGAGGAGGTGGCCGTGGACTTCACAGAGGAGGAGTGGGCCCTGCTAGATCTGGACCAGAGAGCCCTGCACAGGGAAGTCATGGAGGAGAATCACGAGAATATAACCTCTCTAAGTAAGGTTCCTTCCTTCTTATCTTTCTGGGCTTCCAGCTCTCTCTCCATAGCATAAACATGTTCTGTGCTCTGGTTAAACAAACCCTATAGACAACTGATCCAAGATGAGGGAGATAAGATTTCCCCAAAAACTGATATTGTGTTAATTGTTGTCGCCATCGTCCGAGCATACATTTCCCCTGGAAGTCATTTTCTCAGTTGAAGGATGTGTCTCTGGTGACTCAATAAACTGATCCTGGCATGAAACATGAGACCACACACATTACATTGAATAGATGGTGGAGGGCGTAGTTGAGTTTGACAAAGCTTTCGTGTTTGTCCCTTAGCCTCTTCAAGTCTGCAGCGTTCTCCTTCCAAGTGATCGGTAGCAGCAGAGATGGTTTGGTGCCAAAGAGGGCAATCTTTGGCCACTGTCTCCCAAGTTTATGGATTTATACGTGTCTAGTCATGCCTGCCACATGACCACGGAAACGTCTGCAGGAGCAGACAGCGCTGGCTCTTCGGCTTAGAAACAGAGATGAGCACTGCACCCTAGAGTCGGATACGACTGGCTTTCGAGCAAGGGAAACCTTTACCTTTACTTTACCTGACACCTTCATGGTTTGTTTCAGCTGGTCCTTGTACCACTTCAAAAGAACTCCACGGGGTCTTGTGCCGGAGCTAAGTTCCCCATAAAGAATTTGATGAGGAAGCCTGGAACCATCCATAATGGTGGACATGCCCTGTCCATCTAAGATGATGGCCTATGGTGGCCTTCTCAAGGACTGCGATGTTGGTGACATAGTCATCCCACTTGATGTTCAAGATGGACCTTAGCTTAAACAAATTGTGTAAATAACTTAGCTTAAACAAATTGTGTTCATAAAGATGAAATGATTGAAGACATGGAACTTCCTGGTGTGTGTGTGTGTGAGGCACATGAAATGGTGTCACGGGCTGCATCTGGCCCAAAGGCTACAGGTTGAGAATCCCTGATGTAGAGGATCAGGAATTAAAATAATTGGGTTGTTATTGTTGCTGTCTGCTACTGTTTTTTTTCACCTTGCTCGTTGTTATATTGTATTTTGTTTCTGTTATATGGTGTATTTTGTATTTTGTTTGCCACCTTGTATTTGATATTGTATCTTGCATTTTGGTCTAACTAATGAACTGCATTTTGATATTTTGAATTTTGTATTTATTCTCCCCTCCAGCCGAGACACAGAGCTCCTTCCCCCGGTCCTGTTGGCTGGGGGGGAGTGGGAGTACCTATGCCGGCCTGTATTGTATTATTGTATGTTTATTGTATATTTTGTATATTTATGTGTCTTATCGTATTTTATATTCTGTATTTTATATCTTGTATGTAAATTGTTTTGGATCTTAACCTGTATATAAACCCCTTGGGTTACCTTGGGGTTATTTATATGTTGTTAGCCGCCTTGAGTCGGCCTGTGCTAAATAGGGTGGGGTATAAATAGAACAAACATAAACATATATTTTGTCCAAAATGCTAGAAATGACTGATGTGCTTTTCTTCCCTCTCTTTTCTCTTTAAAGAGATACTTCTGCTTCTCAAATCTGAACCCACTTCCTGGTTGGAAGAAAGGGAGGAGCAATTCATTGAACACTTTAAGGATGGCAAAAAATCCACAGGTAGGCACTTGACCGTACTGTGGTGACCTTTGTCGGGTATATTTGACTGCGAATTCTAGGTCAGGGGAACAGGGGTTCTCCACCGTTTTAACCCTCAGGCTGGACCCCACCAGCACTGACGGCGGGACCAATACGAGTCCCCCCACCCCACCCACACACACTGCTTCCCTCCTTACCAGCCTGGAGGAGATGCATGGAGGAGTCCAGGCCATCCTTCTCACCTGTTCTGCTATGAAGCACTGTTAGGGACACGCCAAGCCAAGCGGAGAGCAAAAGGTTTGAGGCAGCAGAAGTGTGGCAACTGCAGCAATGGCATGGGCCACATTAAAAGGGTGCTGCGGGTTAAGAACCCCTATTCTAGTTTATAATTTCTTCTGGCATAACGTCCCCTACTGCTTCTAGAGATCTTTATTAAAGAAAGAAATTGGAAAATACCTCTGCAAAGAAAATGTTTTGTCTGTCAAATAAGGATTCAGCACAGGGATTCTCAACCTGCGGCCCATGGGCCGGATGTGCCCCACAGCACCATTTTATGTGCCCCTCCACTGCCTCCACCACACTCGGAAATGCTATGTGGTGGAGTAAGGGCAAAAATGGCCTTCTGGCCACCTAAGCTGTCTGAGGGAGTGTGTCCCAGCCCCTGGCTTTAAAAGGTTGAGTACTGATTTAACACCACAGTATTTGAGTTCAAGTGTTTATAAATATGGCAACTTGGTGAATCAAAGTGGTACCTATTTATCTACTTGCAATTTCTTGCTTTCCAACTGCTAGTTTGGCAGGAGCTGGGACAGAGATGGGAGCTCATTCCATAATGCAGCACGCAGGTCTTGGAAGTGTTGACCTGGCCATCTTCCATTCATCAAATTCAGCATCATAATTTTTTCCCCTTCATATTACCTGATCAAGCAGTTTAGATTGATGCTACAAATAAAAACATTTTTTACTTTCATAACTGATAAAGCAATACAATAATTAGCTAGAAAGGGAAAAATAATTACACTTTCCCTGTCTCTCTGCAGAGGAGTCAGGGAAATATTTTGTTTGCCTGTATGGTGAAGTGACTCATAATTCACCTCAACAAATGAACAAAGTTTGCTTGTATTGTTTGAATGGGGGGGAATGAGCTAAACATAATTAAGCTTCTCTTCTACCCTCAAGTGACCTGAACATCAGAAGTCTCAGACTGACCCACAAGCAGTATGTCAGTCAATTGGATTTATATTTACCTTTCAAGCTGGCCATACTATTAAGTATTTGAGCTCTTTCAAGCAGCAAACCGAGGAAGAAACCTGTGATTTGGCGATGGGAGAACAATTTAAAATACAGTGCTACCTCTCTTAAAGAGCATAATGTGTTCCACGGGATTGCTCTTTAAGCGAGTTTGCTCTTTAAGCAGAACACCATTGTAAGTGACCAATTGTGACTTCTGGCAGGGGGAATTGCGAACCCCGATTTAGTTGTTAAGTGAGTTTTTGTTTGGTTTTAGTTGTTAAACGAGGCAACCATTCAGAGAAAATTCTGCTCTTTAAGCGAGTTAGTCTCCAAGTGAGGCGCTCTTTATGCGAGGTTTTGTTGTACATAGTTTGGTATCATGATGATCCTCAAGTGGATTGAATCCCACTTAAATCCATCTTGATGGAGAGCAGCAATTTCATCAATACTGGCCTCTGGGGTTGTTGAGGACTTTGCGTGCCAAAAGGGCTCAGGACCAGAAAGTGACTCGGGGGTCATGCTGCAATGAGGAAGGCAAATGAAAGGCCACTGCATTATATTGTTCCCAGGACAATCTTCCTGGCTGATCGCCATGAGGATTGCTTATATTGTATTCGGATTCGGCTATGACAGGAGGCTGGTTGTTAGCACCAATCAGTCCTGACTGTTTTAATTCACAACTTCCTTGCTGTCTTTTTTATACCTTTACATGCAAGTTAGGTAAAGGTAAAGGTTTCCCTTGCTCGAAAGCTAGTCGTATCCAACTCTAGGGTTCAGTGCTCATCTCTGTTTATAGCCAAAGAGCCAGCGCTATCTGCTTCTGCAGATGTTTCCATAGACATGTGGCAGGCATGACAAGACACCGGAGTGCACGGAACGCTGTTTACCTTTCCCACCAAAGTGGTCCCTATTTATCTACTTGCAATTTCTTGCTTTCGAACTGCTAAGTTGGCAGGAGCTGGGTCAGAGACGGGAGCTCACTCCATCATGCAGTAACTGGGAATCGAACTCTGACCTTCCAGTCTGTGAGTTCAGCGTCTTAACCACTAAACCACCACAGACCCAATCTGTAGTGAGTGTTTTAATTCACAACAGGATTTACTTCCCTGCTGTTTTTCATCTTTGCATGCAAGTTATCTGAATTCATTGGAAATTGATATCTCTCTGTCTTTATTTGCTGCAGAGGAGGGGAGGGTGAGAAGAAAAGACAATGAGCCACAGGCTAAAGTGAAACAAAGGCGAAGGAAAATGTTTATTGTTTGTGAAGGTGTGGATAGGCATGATGTCTCACTTTTAAGAGAACCTCGCTCCAGAAAGAAACTACTAACTGAGACAATCGAAAGCATTCACACCAGGAAGAAATCATATAAGTGCTTGGAGTGTGGAAAGAACTTTTCTCGGAGCAATAGTCTTGCCGTCCATCAGCGAACTCACACAGGAGAGAAACCCTATAAATGCTCCGAGTGTGGAAAGAGCTTCTCTCAGCGCAGCTCCCTGGCTGACCATCAGCGAATTCACACAGGAGAGAAGCCATACGTCTGCTCAGCGTGTGGGAGAAGCTTCAGCCGGAGCCCCGCCCTTATCAGCCATCAGAGAATCCACACAGGGGAGAAGCCATATAAATGTTTGATTTGTGGGAAAAGCTTTGCTCAGAGTGGTAGTTTCGCTTACCATAAGAAAACCCACACTGGGGAAAAGCCCTTTGAGTGCTCAGAGTGCGGGGAAAGATTCATTCAGAAAAGCACGCTCACAGATCATCAGAGAACCCATGCCGGAGACAAACCGTACAAATGTCCAGATTGCAGGAAGAGCTTCATTCACACCCGTGCCCTCATTTACCACCAAAGAACCCACACGGGGGAGAAACTGTATACATGCACAGACTGTGGAAAGAGCTTCACTCCCATGAGCGCCCTCACATATCATCGAAGAACTCACACAGGAGAAAAGCCATATAAATGTTCAGAGTGCGGAAAGGGTTTCGGCCAACGCAGCACACTTGCGGCCCATAAGAAAACACATTCGTTTAAGCCTTTTAAATGTCCGGAGTGTGGGATGAACTTCCGTACAAGTCAAAACTTTGCTTTTCACGTTGAAATCCACACAGTGCGATAAAGCAGTCATAGTCTCCCGTGGGTTTTGAGCAGTGAGCCGGTTTGGAGTGCTGAAACAGTTTCACAGAGGCCATCCCAAAATGGGGGCAGCTGTGAGTCCAGCCAGCTGCAGAACATCTATTTTCCAGAACGGCAAGCCGATGGAGCTAAGAGACTGCTCACCCGAGGACTGGAGTACATGTTGGTGGCTGAAGCTGAGCCTGAGGACACAAAAGCAATCCTTTGAATTAGATTTTCTCTTTTAAACAGGCCACCATGGTCTTCAAAAGACAAGCCAAACCAACTCTCCCATTCTGTGTTAAAGTTAGATTATTCTGTCAAATATATTTGCCCCACATCACAATGAAGATTGAGTTAGTCAAGAAGGCATGGGGATAAGATGGACAAGAAAACCTAGGACAGTGGTGGAGAACCTAAGGCATGCATGCCAGAGAGGGCCTTCAGAGCCCTCTCTGTGGGCATAGATCATACCTGTCAACTGTGGCTCCAGCCAATCCGGGACCTGTGCAGAACAGTTCTGCGCAGGTCGCCTTCTAGGCATGCGTAGAAGGGTTTTACACTTGTGTAGCCCCCTTCTACGCATGCGTAGCCTTCTACGCAAGCATAAAACCCTTCTACGCATGCGGGCTGTGCAGAAGGGCTGTGCAGTACCTTCTTTCCCCTGCTGCCTAATTCCGGGGTTTCGGCAGCGCGGGGTGGGAAATGGCGCAAATCGGCGCCGAAAACCGGGAAATCCTGGCCAATCCGGGAAGATTGACAGGTATGGCACAGATGTCACTGCCCCAGCACAGAGTTCACCCGCCCCTATGCACAGCAGCCCAATGGGAGCCCTCCCTCCCTCCTGCCAGTACAGAGTTTGCCCCACCCCTCTGCAGCATGGATGGCAGCTTGTTGAGTTTGAGCACTTGGTCTCTAAAAGGTTCGCATCACTGACCTAGCAGGTAAGACTTTAGATTTGATGAGCTGAAAGGGACTCCTTGTCAAAGCAGCAAATTCACAATGAAATCATCCCCACCCGATCTCTATTTAAAAACCTCCAGTGCAGGAGAACCCACAATCTTTTAATGTAGCCTTTTCCACTTTTGAGCATGTTTTATGGCCAGGATAATCTTCCTAATGCTCCGTTGAAGTCTCTTTTCTTGAAATTTGTGTTTGTTTGAAGAGGTTTCCAACCTAAGGCCCATGGGCCAGATCTAACCCACAGTACCATTTCATGTCCCCCCCCCTCCCCAACTACTCCAAGGGCATTCGAGAAACAAATTAGCCACCCCCTTTGAAGCTGTTGGGACAAAATGACCACCCTATCGTGCAGGCAGGGCAAAATGGCCATCCAGCCCTCGAAGCTGACAACGTGACCTGACCCCCCGGCTTGAAAAGGTTGGGAACCCTTTGCTTTACAGCTATGCAAGACAAGTGTGTCTATTCCAAAAGCCCTTCATATATTCAGAGATGGCCATCATGCCACCATCTTCTTGACTTAACCTCTTTAGCTCCCCTTTCACCTTGGGTCAGCCTCCTCTGGTCACATTCTAGCTTTTTGTTATTCTGTTTAAAGTTTTAGTAATCTGTTTTAGTAATCCAGGGATCAAAGCAGAACAGAGCAGTAACATTACTTCCTTTCATGAGGACACCAGCAGTCTTCTTGATGCATTAGCTTCTGCATCAAAACATTGACTGATGTTTCACTTGTGGTCTGTTAAGACATCTGGTTCCTCTCACCTGCAGGACAGGTGTTGCCAGTTTCCCCTGCCTAGTGTACAATAACATCCCCATCCCAAAAAGCCCCCACATTTTGTTTCTGGATCAATTATCCAATGTGCTGAGGTCTTCTAAAATCCTGATTACATCTCAATAGAATAATTTGAGTAGGAAGAGTCCAGTGTAGCCACCGAGTCAAATCCAAATCAAAACACCTGGTTGTCCAATTTTATAGTGTGGTATCATCCATGGAATAGAGCCACAGTGGCTTAGTGGTTAAGATGCTGAGCTTGATGACTGGAAGGTCGGCAAGTCAGCAGTTCAAGACCCAAGTGCAAAATGAGCTCCCAGAGAATGAGATGGCATAAAAATAAAGCAATTAAAATGCAGAACAAATGGAGTAAAAGAAGTATAAAACTAAGTTGAATGTTTGTGCATTTGATGACTAGCTAAAGCAAGAGTTCACAACCTTTTTAAGCCGGGTCACGCTCACTCAGGCTGCTTTGGGGGCTGGACGGCTATTTCCCCTTCCTCCACCACATAGCACTTCCTAGTGTGGAGGCAGTGGGGGGCCACATGAAATGGTGCTACAGGTTACATCCGGCCCATGGGCCGCAGGTTGAGAATCCCTGACCTAAAGGTAAGATAAAGGTAAAGGTTTCCCTTGCTCGAAAGCAAGTCGTATCTGGCTCTAGGGCTCAGTGCTCATCTCTGTTTCAAAGCCAAAGAGCCAGCGCTGTCTGCTTTTGCAGATGTTTCCGTGGTCATGGGGCAGGCATGACTAGACACCGGAGTGCACGGAATGCTGTTACATTTCCTGCCAAAGTGGTCCCTATTTATCTACTTGCAATTTCTTGCTTTCAAACTGCTAGGTTGGCAGGAGCAGGGACAAAAGACGGGGGGCTCATTCCGTCCTGCAGTACTCGGGAATTGAACTGCTGACCTCCCGCCTCCCAGTCAGCATCTTAGCCACTTGAGCCACTGCAGTAATATGCTTTAATACCAGTGTACGGAGTGCAGTGATTTTAAAAAAGATGAAAAAACACACCAATTACATTGCTTTGATAAGAGTATCAAAGAGATTTGAGGTACTGTATCAGTTTGTAAACTAGCGTGTACATTACGTGTCAGAACCAACTTAAAGGAACTAATTAGTTTTTTAAGATACGTGTGATAGTCAAGATATTTAAATAATTGTTTTACCGATTTCGTGGTCTACACATTGGGTTTATCGCTGAGCAGGGATTTGAGGCCTGCTCCATAATCCCACCCCTATATTCAAAACCAACCATTATCTCTGGGGAGTTTTCTGACCTCAGTCATTAATGAAGTACCTAATTTTTTAAAAAAATAGCATTTTAAAAAATGGATCACAATTTTAGCAGGATTTTAGGGCTTTTCTGAGGCCATGGGTCAAGCTCATGGGATGTCATAAAAGCAGGGCTGTCTACAGTGAGAAAAGACCTCAACCTGAGGCTTTAAATTTCAATGGGATAAAATGATTATTTCAATCCCACTGGGGTGCATATAAACTAACAGGAAGGCAAAGAATGCTCTAAAATGGACTCTCAACCTGTGGCCCATGGGGCAGGATGCAGCCCACGGCACCATTTCATGTGGCCCACCTCCACCACACCTGAAAGTGCCATGTGTTGGAGGAAGAGCAAAATGGTCGTCCAGCTCCCGAAGCTGTCTGAGGGACATACCTGTCAAGTTTTGGATTTGGAAATAAGGAAAATTTCCTTGCAAATATGGGATACTTGACAGCTATGCTTATCCTGTGCTGCCCCCCAGTGGCGGCAATAGGGCATTGCAGTCTAATTAATACGGGATGACAGTGGGAAAGAGGGTAAAATAAGGGGTTTTCCTGGCCAATACGGGATACTTGACAGCTATGCGGAGGGAGCGTGACCCGACCCCCAGCTTAAAAAGGTTAAGAACCCCTGCTCTAAAAGGTGGCAGAATCCAACTCCATAGAAGTTGATTTTGTTACCGGCTGTGAATTTGGTCCTCCTCCCCCTTTGGCTCCTTTGCCCTTTTGGGGAGATTGAACCCACCTAGAGCCCCTGCCTGTGACTGCAGTGGCTCAAGTAGCTAAGACGCTGACTGGGAAGCGGAAGGTCAGCAGTTCGATTCCCGAGTACTGCAGGACGGAAATGAGCTCCCGTCTTCATCCCAGCTCCTGCCAACCTAGCAGTTCGAAAGCAAGACATTGCAAGTAGATAAATAGGGACCACTTTGGTGGGAAGGTAAGCAGCGTTCTGTGCGCTCCAGTGTCTAGTCATGTCTGCCACATGACCACGGAAACGTCTGCAGAAGCAGACAGCGCTGGCTCTTCGGCTTAGAAACAGAGATGAGCACTGCACCCTAGAGTCGGATACGACTGGCTTTCGAGCAAGGGAAACCTTTACCTTTACCTAGAGCCCCTGCCTAAGCTAGATCACCCCAGGATACCTCTGACAACCCTCCCACTTAAAATAAAAAAGGCTCCAGTCTTTCATGAGTAATTCACAAGTACAGTATATTGTGGGGACACCATTCCTTGTTACATAGCTACAGTTTAACATTCACACAGTTACTTTTGGGACCACTTTGGTGGGAAGGTAAACAGCGTTCCATGCACTCTAGCTATGCCTGCCATATAACCACAGAATTGTCTGCAGAAGCCGACAGCGCTGGCTCTTTGGCTTTGAAACAAAGATGAGCACTGAACCCTAGAGTCTGATACGACTAGCTTTCGAGCAAGAGTGACCTTTACTAGTTACATGTCAACAAATAACATGTTATCTTGATCAAATGCTGGAGTTCTCAACCTTTTAAAGCCAGGGGCCAGGTCACACTCCCTCAGACAGGTTCAGGGCCAGACAGTCATTTTGCCTTTTCTCCACCACATGGCACTTCATGGTGTGGTGGAGACAGTAGGGGGGTGCATGAAACAGCACCACAGGCCACATCCAACCCATGGGCCACAGGTTGAGACTCCCTGGTCAAATGGAACAGATTCAAAGAGTATTTCAAATGAAAGCAAAACTGTCTAGTCCCAGCCCCATGGGACCTGGCTTACCCTCTCTCCATAGCCAGCAATGTAGGTTTGTGCCTACGCATGGCCTTCTCTTTCTCCATAAGCAACAAAGCAGGTGGTGGCCCCAAACAACACATAACCTTCTCGAAGCCTTCTGCAAGGGCCAAATATATACCCCAGTCTTTGCCCCAGATATTGTTCTTGCCTCACCTGTTCCCATTCATAGTCATGAAGGAGGCTAATCAAGGGAATAGTTCACTCTCTTATGGAAGGAAGCTGTGAATTTCTTTGTTAAAGGCTAAGCCCCCCAACCCACAAACTGCAACTTGCTACCTTTTACACCGGCATGGCTTAGCGATTAAGATGCTGGACTTGATGACTGGAAGGTCAGCAGTTTGAGACCCTAGTACTGCATGACAGAGTGAGCTCCCATCCCTGCCAACCTAACCGTTCGAAAGCAAGACATTGCAACTAGATAAATAGGTACCACTTTGGTGGGAAGGTAAACTGCATTCTGTGCACTCCGATGTCTAGCCATGCCTGCCACATGTCCACAGAAACACCTGCAGATGCAGACAGTGCTGGATCTTTGGCTATAAACAGATGAACACTGAACCCTAGAGGAATATGACTGGCTTTTGAGCAAGAGTGGTCGTTACCATTTCTGACCTATGGCAATGAGAGATCTCCAAAATGTCCTGTCTTTAACAACCCTGTTCCACTCCTGTAATTTACAGCCAGTGGCTTCTTTAAGGGAGTCAATTCATCTCACATTTGGCCTTCCTCTTCCTGCTGCCTTCCATCTTTCGCAACAGTATTGTTTCTTCTGTCCAATAAATCTTGTTTTCTCATGATGTTCCTAAAGTGGACAACCTCAGCTTCATTTTTTTTTTGCCTCTAGAAACATTTCAGGCTTGATTTGCCAAAAGAGTTACAGTTTCTTCTTTAATTGCAATTTTCTAATCCTTATTGATTGTCTTCTCCTGAGAATAAACAAAATAGAACAGCAAAAAAGACAAAACAATTTTTTGTGGCACCTTAAAGGCTAACTCTTGTATTTAAGGAATATCAGAGAATAAACAAAACAAAAATGCTGTAGCACTTTAAAGACTAATTTATATTTCTAAAACTTAAAGGCTAAAGTTAGTCTTTAAAGTGCTACAGCATTTTTGTTTTGTTTATTCTCTGATATTCCTTAAACACAGGAGTTAGCCTTTAAGGTGCCACAAATTTTTTTTTGTCTTTTTTGAGGTTCTATTTTGTTTATTCTCAGATTAACATTTTTGTCTTTTTTTCCTGTTTTGTTTATTCTATGATATGCCTTAAGTAAAGGAATTAGCTTTTAAGGTGCCACAACATTTTTTCACTTTTTTATTTTTTGCTGTTCTGATTTGTTTACTCTCAGATAAATATTTTTTCTTATGTTGCTGTTTTGTTTTGTTTACTCTCTGTTATGCCTTAAATACAGGAGTTAGCCTTTAATGTGCCACAACATTTTTTTGGTCTTTTGTCTTTTTCTTTTTGCTGTTCTGTTTTGTTTACTCTCAGATAAATATTTTTTGTCTTATTTTGCTGTTTTGTTATTCTCTGATATGCCTTAAATACAGAAGTTAGCCTTAAAGGTGCTACAACATTTTTTGCTGTTCTGTTTTGTTTACTTTCTGATATGCCTAAAATACAGTAGTCTTAAGCCGGGGGCCGGGTCGTGTTCCCTCAGACAACTTTGGGGGCCGGATGGCCATTTTTCCCTCCCTCTACCACATGGCCCTTCCTGGTGTGATAGAGGTAGTGGGGGCCCACATGAAATGGTGCCATGGGCTGCATCCGGCCCACAGGCCGCAGGTTGAGAATCCCAGCTTTAAGGTGCCACAACATTTTTTGTCTTATTTTGCTGTCCTGTTTTGTTTACTCTCTGATATGCCTTAAATACAAGAGTTAACCTTTAAGGTGCCACAACTTTTTTATATTTGTTTGCTGTTTTGTTTACTCAGATAAACATTTTTGTCTTATTTTGCTGTTTTGTATACTCTCTGATATGCTTGCACAGACTAACACAGCTACCACTTCATACATTAAAATGAATGTCCTTAGATGATGGTCGATTTATTTAGCGGTTGCTTCAGATCCCCCCCCCCCCCGCCACTTATTAAGCCTCTTCCAACTATAAGAGCTCGGCTCAAGTGGCTAAGAAGACGCAGACTGGGAGGTGGAAGGTCAGCAGTTCGATCCCCGAGTACTGTAGGAAGGAAATGAGCTCCCGTCTTTGTCCAAGCTCCTGCCAACCTAGCAGTTCGAAAGCAAGAAATTGCAAGTAGGTAAATAAGGACCACTTTGGTGTGAAGGTAAACAGCGCTCCGGTGTCTAGTCTAGTCATGTCTGCCACATGACCACGGAAACGGTCTGCAGAAGCAGAAAGTGCTGGCTCTTCGGCTTTGAAACAGGGATGAGCACTGAACCCTAGAGTCGGATACGACTGGCTTTCGAGCAAGGGAAACCTTTTACCTATCAATAGGTAAAGGGGGGGGGTCACATCCGTCTCAAGGGTTAAAATGAGTGAGTGTGTGTAAAAGCCATGGAAGTATTAAAAACAGGAGATGGCACTGCAGGCTTCATGCTGTAAGTTTTTTGAAGCCAGTGGGCGTGTCCTGCCGCCATATTAGGTGGACCAAAACATTAGCAGACTACCGTTTACGATTGCTTCTTGTGTTGGAGGGTGGGTGGGTGGATTGATCTCCTCTCCTGGGTCCCCTGGGTTGGTGGGGGGGGGGACAAAAGGGGTCTGTCCCCCCATCCCTTCCAGAGCCAGGGGACCCGGCAGAGAGGGGATCCCCCCGCAGGACACCCCGTTATTAAAGAGAATAAACCGCTTGGTTTCTTCTCTTTAATGTGGGGTGTGTGTGTGGGGGGGAATCCCCTCCCCGCTGGATCCCCTGGGTTCAGGAGGGTTGGGGAGACAGACCCCTTTTGTCCCCCCAAACCTCCCAACCCCAGGGGAGAGGGGGATCGCAACCCTCCACCCACTGATATTAAAGGGGAATCCCCGATCTACTTTCAGGACTCCACACAAAGCACCATAACACACTAAAGCCCCCCTCCCCACCATCTAGCCCACCCTTCCTAACCCCAACGACCATGCCCCCCTCCCCACCACCTCTAGAAACATTTCAGGCTTGATTTGCCAAAAGAGTTACAGTTTCTTCTTTAATTGCAATTTTCTAATCCTTATTGATTGTCTTCTGAGAATAAACAAAATAGAACAGCAAAAAAGACAAAACAATTTTTTTGTGGCACCTTAAAGGCTAACTCTTGTATTTAAGGAATATCAGAGAATAAACAAAACAAAAATGCTGTAGCACTTTAAAGACTAATTTATATTTCTAAAACTTAAAGGCTAAAGTTAGCACACTGATAAAGTGGGGAATTAAATCCAGGACTTGATGGTGGAAAGCATGTAAAATTCTGTAACTGAATCGGGTTGGTTGACAATCAAAGCACCATAAGGCAATGCATTGGGCCAACTAACATGGCGGACTGTCAGATTAGTCGGCTTCAAGTTTGTGACGCCAGGTCATCTCCTGTTTTTGTTTTTTTTATACCTCCATGGTAAAAGCGCAGGGGTGGCATGGCAACGCCCACTTCCTGTTCCTCCCAGGGAGGGGGAAGGGAGGGAGCCTATCAGCTTCCCAGAGGCCCCGCCCCCTCTTCTCTGCCCTTCCCGGGGAGCTGCTGCTGGTGGTGAGTGACATGGTCGCCACGCCAGGAGCCGCCGCGGGAGGAGCAGCAGGTAGGCAGGCATGGCAGGGAACGAGGGGCGCTGGTGGGGCCCGCAGTGGGGGGCTGGGGGCCACAAGGCGGAGACCTCCCTTCGCCCGAGCCCTGCCGGAGTGCCGGTCCAGAGAAGGAGGAGGAAACCACCCTTGTATGCCCCTCTGCCCAGATTGGGAAAATATCCCAGATGTGGGCAGTATAGAACTCTAATCAATCAATCAAGTCATGCCTGCCACATGACCACGAAAACGTCTGCAGAAGCAGACAGCGCTGCCTCTTCGGCTTTGAAACAGAGACGAGCACTGAACCCTAGAGTCGGATACGTCTGGCCTTCGAGCCAGGGAAACCTTTACCTTTAATTAAATTCTAGGGACTGGGGTGGATTAGTGGTCAAGACACTGAACTTGATGACTGGAAGGTCAGCAGGTCAACACTTCGAGACCCAAATGCTGTGCGTCGGAGTGAGTTCCATCTCCCCCCCATAAAACAACAACAACCAACCAACCAACCACACATCAGGATTATAGCTTTTTGAAACAGGAAAAGCTCAAGCTCTTAGAAAATTAAGCAATTAAAGATGTTTGTACATTAGTGGCTCAAATGGTTAAGACACTGACTAGGAGGCGGGAGGTCAGCAGTTCGAGACCCGAGTACTGCTTGATGGAATGAGCTCCCATCTCTTTTCCCAGCTCCTAGCAGTTTGAAAGCAAGACATTGCAAGTAGATAAATAGGTACCACTTAAGCAGGAAAGGTAATAGCATTCTAGTCATGCCTGCCACAAGTCCATGGAAACATCTGCAGATGCAAGACAGCTCTGGCTCTTTGGCTGTAGACAGAGTTGAGCTCTAAACCCTAGAGTTGGATACGACTGGCTTTCAAGCAAGGGGAACCTTTACTTTTACCTAGGTAGAAAGTACTCAGAAGAAGTTTATCATTTCCTACTCCTGGGGATGTCATGGCGATGCCAAACTCACTGAGCTTTCCAGTTAGCGCACACTGATAATGTGGGGAATTAAATCCAGGACTTGATGGTGGAAAGCATGTAAAATTCTGTAACTGAATCGGGTTGGTTGACAGATAATAAATATTGGAGTATGCTTGCGGATCTCCCACCTCATTGTCTCTTCACCATTCTTTTACTTGGATTTTAACTACCGTATTTGAAATGAAATGAAATTTTTTAATTTATATACCGCTTACTCACCCAATGAGCAACTCAAAGCGGTTCACAAAACAAGCAATACAGCATATAAGAGCAACATAATCAATACAAAAAATGAACACAGGTGATGCAAAATAGCACCAAGCATAGTTATAGAATAGCAATTATAACAATTACAGCAATTAAACATATCAGATATAAAAAAGAATTACATCAAACGAATAGGCAAAACAACATCATCAATCCTCATAAACACTTTAACAGTAAAGCGCCCCGGTTTTTGCATCCCCGATTGTGTGGGGGCAGAGGACCGGGGGTGTGGTGGTTCATCCACAGCTGGGGCTAGAGCCGGCAAAGTTCCTCGCCGCCGCACCATCCCTCCCGGCTTTTGAGGCCCCAATGGCGTGGGGGCAGAGGCCCGAGGGTGTGGTGGTTCATCCGCAGCTGGGGCTAGAGCCGGCAAAGTTCCTCGCCGCCGCACCATCCCTCCCGGCTTTTGAGGCCCCGATGGCATGGGGGCGGAGGCCCGAGGGTGTGGTGGCTCACCCACAGCCGGGGCTAGAGCCGGCAAAGTTCCTCGCCGCCGCACCATCCCTCCCGGCTTTTGAGGCCCCGATGGCGTGGGGGCGGAGGCCCGGGGGTGTGGTGGTTCATCCGCAGCTGGGGCTAGAGCCGGCAAAGTTCCTCGCCACCGCACCATCCCTCCCGGCTTTTGAGGCCCCGATGGCGTGGGGGCGGAGGCCCGAGGGTGTGGTGGCTCACCCACAGCCGGGGCTAGAGCCGGCAAAGTTCCTCGCCGCCGCACCATCCCTCCCAGCTTTTGAGGCCCCGATGGCGTGGGGGCGGAGGCCTGGGGGTGTGGTGGTTCATCCGCAGCTGGGACTAGAGCCGGCAAAGTTCCTCGCCGCCGCACCATCCCTCCCGGCTTTTGAGGCCCCGATGGCATGCGGGCGGAGGACCGAGGGTGTGGTGGCTCACCCACAGCCGGGGCTAGAGCCGGCAAAGTTCCTCGCTGCCGCACCATCCCTCCCGGCTTCTGAGGCCCCGATGGCGTGGGGGCGGAGGCCCGGGGGTGTGGGGTTCATCCACAGCTGGGGCTAGAGCCGGCAAAGTTGGCATATAAGTCCCACTCCACCCCCACACCACCCAATTAAGTACAGTACACTGGGAAAAAATGGAGGGTGTCTTGTCTTTACCTATAAGAAGGGGGTAGGGTGGTGAGTGTCCGGCATTAGCGCTAACACCTGGCCCAACCATCCTGTATTGAGCTGGCCACACTTACCTTTCGACGGAGCTCACAACCCCCCAAGGGTCCGGAAACAGAGAATGGGGCGTTCGCCCCACAAACGCAGACCAAAAAAAACCCTACAAAACTTAGCGTCCTCCATGCCACACCACCCCTCAGCCAATCAGGCTGAAGGGCGTGAGCACAGAGGAGGCAGGGCAGCCGGCGCACGGGTAAAAACAAACAAACTGCTGAGGCAGGGAAGCCATTAGCCATCCCCGCCTCCTCGGCGACAAAGGCTGACGCCAGCCTCGCCGCGGCTTCAGCGGGGTTCTAGGGAGGGGGAGCCCCTCTTCTCCCTGGTACCTCAGCGACGAAGGCTGTCGCCGGCCTCACCACGGCTTCGGCGGGATAGCGGGAAGCCCATCTTATCCCCGCACGCCTGCCGCTTCCCTCAGAAAGACAAAGGCAGAGAACAGCGCTCCATTCTCTGCCTTCGCCTCCCAGAGGGAAGCGAGCCCCTTCCTCGGGGGGGGGGACCGAAGGCACTGCTTCATTCGTCCCCCACCCACCAAGGAAAGCGAGCCACTTCCCCGGGAAGCAAAGGCCGAGAACGGCGTTCTGTTTTATGCCTTTGCCTCCCGGAGGGAAGCAAGCCTCTTCTACATTTGGCATTTGCCAGTTGGAGAAGGGGTTTGCTTTCTCCGAGCTCCGACAGACAAGGGCCGAATGCGGAGCACCACTCTCCCCTCCTCTCTCTCTCTCTCTCTCTCTCTCTCACACACACACACACACGCACACACGCACACACACGCACACACACACCTGCCTTGCCGGGCAGTTATTATTTGTGTGTTGGTGGTTGACCAACCACCAACACAGATAATAACTGCCCGGCAAGGCCGGGCAAAAAGTGCTAGTACTGTATTATATATAGTGGCCTCTAGTGGGCTATTTTGGTAATAATGGGGGGTGTCTTATACTCTGATTGTAAAGAATGCAAAAAATGCGGAAGGAAGGCGATACTTTTTATTGGATCACTAAAAGAAACCAAAAGTTGTGTGAGCTTTTGTGATTCATGATCACTTCTTCAGGCATGCATTAATACATGAGTTTTCAACCTTTTAAAGCTGGGGGCCGGGTCACGCTCCTTCAGACAGCTTCAGGGGCCAGACGGCCATTTTGCCCTTCCTCCACCACATGGCACTTCCTGGTGTGGTCAAGGCAGTGGGAGGCCACATGAAATGATGCCGCAGGCCGCAGGTTGAGAATCCCTGCATTAATATGTTCATGGCATGCTGGTCTGCCAGGCTTTTTTTCTTAAGAACAGCAAAAAGTTCCATGGTGTTATGATGCCACTCCCACAGGAAGTCGGTTGTTTTGCTCCCAGTCCATGTGACCCTCTTTGAAGCGTAGCTTCCTTTTGTGGCCAGACAATACTCAGATGCGTCTTGTATGCTGTCAAATACGGTATTTGTTTTTGCCCTCTAATTTAAGAATTAATTTCTCGCTCTCTTTGTTCCCTGCAGAAGACAGGAAAGCAAGGAAACACGATGAAGAGCAGATGGAGGCAAAACTAAAAATTAGGGGAAATATTCCTGTTTGTGAAGGTTCAAGGTTCCCTCAAGTTACAAAGCTAGAAGACAGTCCCACAAGAAAGGGAACCATAGGAAGGACATCTAGAAATGTTCACGAAGGGAAGGAGTCATTTATGGGTGGGAAGAACTTCCCTCAGAAGAACACCCTCATTGACCATGAAAAAACCCACACGGGAGAGGAATCGTATAAATGCCCCAAGTGTGGAATGAAATTCGGCCGGAAGCGCAATTTGACTCGCCATCTCAAGACCCACACAGGTGAAAAGCCCCACCAATGCTCCAGGTGCGGGAAGAGCTTCAGACGGAAACGGGCCCTGATTGACCACTGGACAACCCACACTGGAGAGAAACCCTATACATGCGAAGTTTGTGGGAAGAGCTTCAGCCGGAGCAATAACTTGACCACTCATCGGAAAACCCACATGAGCGAAAAGCCATTCAAATGCTCCGAGTGCGGGGAACTCTTCCGGCAGAGCTGCAACCTCGTTAAACACAGAAGAATCCACGCCAGAGAGAAGCCATTTACGTGCGCCGAGTGCGGAAAGAGCTTCAGTCACAGCAGCTCCCTTACCTATCACCAGAGAACCCACACTGGGGAAAAGCCATACAAATGCGCCGAATGCGGGAAAAGATTTACCCAGCGCTGCCACCTGACCTTCCACAAAGAAACCCATGTGTTTAAACCCTTCGAGTGCTCTGAGTGCGGGAAGCGCTTCGCTCACAGTAGCAGCCTTACCAATCACCAGAGACTCTGCACATGTAAGAAAATCTACAAATGCTTGGAGTGCAGCAAAACCTTCCGTTCTGGCAAAAACTTTGCTTTTCACCTTGGAATCCACCAGGTTGGAGGAAATGCTTCCCAACAGGCTTCCCAGCATTTTAGGGGTGACATGGACCTCCCGGATTTTTTTGTGGGTGGCGAGGGAGGCCTTACAAAATGGCTCCCGCAGTGGTCAAAGGCAGTCACAAAGTACCCATTTCCCAGATTGCCAAATTGATGAGAAAAATAGACAACATGACTCAGAATCAAAATCCAAGGCAGAGTTTGTGTCTGAGGCAGAAGACATAAAACCATTCCTTTGAATCCACATTTCTTTATTCTAACGGTTCTTTTTATTATTATTTAGAGAAGGGCAGGTTGGCTTACTCTCGAAAACATATGTGCCAAAATTGGGTTCACTGTAGCAATGCTTAATGGTTAAGACACTGAGCTTGGAGACAGGAAGGTCGGGGTTCGATACCCGAGTGCTGCACGACAGATCTTAGGGACATGAAAGGAGCCTCATTTGGGCGTCTCCAGCAAAAATTCTTTCAACCCAGAGTAATCTCTGACATGAAATTATTATGTCTGGCTGGACCCACCGTTGCAGCTCCTTTGAGACGGCACCCATGAAACCTCAACATGAAATTTATTTATTTACTGGAAAGTTAAGTTAGTCTTTTGGTGGTTTCTTTCTTTTCAGAATGTCTTGAGTCGTGATACTTGAGTATCAGTAAGGACAGGTCTACAGTCCTGCTAGGGACTGCAGTGTTTTAGGGATTAACAGGCTGAACTTGACGACTGGAAGGTTGGGAGGTCAGCAGTTCAAGACCTGAGTACTGCACTAAGGAGTGAGCTCCCATCTCTGCCCCAGCTCTTGCCAATCTAGCAGTTTGTAAGGAAGAAATTGCAAGTACATAAATAGGTACTGTTTTGGTGGGAAGGTAGGCAGCATTCCGCGCACTCTGGTGTCTAGGCATGCCTGTCATATGTCCACGGAAACATCTGCAGACGCAGACCGTGCTGGCTCTTTGGCTGTAAACAGATGAGCACTGAAATTGAGTCAGATATGACTGGCTTTTGAGCAAGTGCGACCTTTACCTAAGTTAGTTCCAGCATGACAGCACATCATACACTCAAAGAGATTCAAACCTGATCAGAACACGGAGTGGAGGAGGATCTGAAAGAATTTGCAGGACTGTAAGGTAAAGGTCACCCATGCTCGAAAGCCAGTCGTATCCGTCTCTAGGGTTCAGTACTCATCTTCATTTATAATCAAAGAGCCTGCGCTGTCTGCATCTGCAGACATTTCCATGGGCATGTAGCTGGCATGCCTAGACACCAGAGTGCACGGAACGCTGTTTACCTTCCCATCGAAGTGGTACCTATTTATCTTCTTGCAATTTCTTGCTTTTGAATTGCTAGGTCGGCAGGAGCTGGGACAGATGACAGGAGCTCACTCCATCGCACAGCAGTGGGAGCTCGACCTGCTGACCTTCCAGTCATCAAGTTCAGTGTCTTAACCACTAAGCCACCATAGTCCTTGTAGGAACAACAAACATTACAATTTGACGACACCATAGCACAGAAACCTATTGCCTGGCCAATACTGTCAATGTACAGTAATACCCCGACTTCCATATGTCTCGAGTTACATAAAATTCAACTTACATAAATTCAACTAAAACCATGTCCCAATTTACACAACACAATTTCCTATGGGTTTGCTTCGAGTTACGTAAAAAAATCATTTTTCCTACGGGGTTGCTTGATTTACATAGATATCATTTTCCTATGGGTTTCCTTCGCGTTAAGTTAAAATTCATTTTTCCTATGGGTTTGCTTCGAGTTAACTAAAAAACCGATTTACATAAAAGCCTATGGAACAGACTTTTTTTATGTAAGTAGGGGTTTTACTGTACTACTAAAATGTTAAAACCAAACAAACTTTTGAGTCTACAGTAACTGTACCTTTGTTTTTAGCTTTCTATTGCAGAGCTTGGAGAGAGAAGGAGAAAGGGGTCGAAAAATGTTGAACAGTCATGATCCAGGGAGTTGTAGCACTTGCTCATCTGTTTTTTGACCCTTCTACCTTTCCTCAGTGATGAATCCACCCGAGTTTGTAAGGTTTACTGTTTTGGGACTGCAAGTTCCAGAACACCAAAGTAGCCATAATGGTACAAAAGATACTAGTTAGTTGCCCCAGGTGTAAACCTGTTAGTCACTGCTAAAGTGGACCCACTGAACCAACTGATGAATGGCGAGTCAACACTTATGTAAGTGGGTGAACACCAAAATGTGTCACATACCAGGACAATATTCTGGCTGATCCATCTAGAAATCACTTAATAGACTTTGAGGCAAAGTAAGAAGGATCAAAGATTAATCAAGTAAAATGGGGCTACAGTGGTACCTCGCTTAAAGAGCATAATGTGTTTGTTCCATGGGATTGCTCTTTAAGCAAGTATGTTCTTTAAGCGAAACACCATTGTAAGTGACCAATTGTGACTGGGGGGTGGGCGGGGATTGCAAACCCCAATTTAGTTGTTAAGTGAGTTTTTGGTTGGTTTTAGTTAAGCGAGGCAACCATTCAGAGAAAATTCTGCTCTTTAAGTGAGTTAGTCTCTAAGCGAGGCGCTCTTTATGCGAGGTTTTACTGCACTTGGATAAAGGACAAATTTTCTGTGAATGGAAGGGTTAAAGAGAAAGCAATGGACTGTGGTGGTTTAGTGGTTAAGACATTGAACTTGACAACTGAACAGTCAGCAGATCAGCAGTTCGAGATCCGAGTGCTGCACGACAGAGTGAGCTCCTGCCAATCTAGCAGTTTGAAAGCAAGAATTTTCAGTTAGATAAACAGGTACTGCTTGGGTGGGAAGCTCAACAGTGTTCTGTGCACTCCAGTGTCTAGTCATGCCTGCCACATGTCCACGGAAACATCTGCAGACAGACAACACTGGCTCTTTGGATGTAAACATGAGCACTGAACCCAAGAGTTGGATATGACTGGCTTTCATGCAAGGGAGACTTTTACCTTTATCTAAAGAGTAGGAAGCCAGAGTTTAATAATAGAGTATTTAGGAATTGCTGAGTTGGGCCTAGACTCTTCTCTCCTTTTCCTAATCAGATTTTCTCTGTCTCTTTCTCTCTGCCATTTATAATTTCTTTGCTTCACATTCAGATGAAGGAGCAGGTGGACCCAGTGGTCACCACGTCCCCCGAGGTAGAGAAGACTCCATTTGATGGGGGAGAGAGGACACCATTCAGATGGATTGTTCAAGAAAGAAATGATGATGCCAACTCACTGGGTAAGGATTTGTAGCCGTCCCACATGTCTAACAAGACCTCGGGGTAGTTTTAATGTCCTCAAGAAAGCTGCAGTGGCTTTAGTGCCTAAGACGTTGAGCTCGACTACTGGAAGATTGGCAGGTCAGCATTTCGAGACCTGAGTGTGGCACGACGGAGTGAGCTCCTGTCTCTGTCCCAGCTCTTGCCAATCGAGAAGTTTAAAAGCAAGAAATTGCAAGCAGATAAATAGGTACCACTTCAGTGGGAAAGGTAGCAGCATTCCATGCATTCCCAGCATCTAGTCTTGCCTGCCACACGACCACAGAAACATCTACAGACACAGTCTGTAGAGTTGGACATGTCTGGCTTTTGAGGAAGAGAGCCTTTATTTTTAATGTTCTCATTGAACCTACAGTAGAGGATGGAAAGAGCTATAAAGAGTTCTGATGGATTAGGCCACGCTGCCTTCCGCAGGCACTTGTCAGATACTTTGGGAACCAAACAAGAACCATTTCTTCCTCTTCCCTGTCTAGGCCAGACTTGAAACTACCAAAATGAAGCCACCTTTTGGTGAGCTCATTCTGCAGTTCCTTTTGCTCGACCTAGCGTGAGAAGGATTAGCCAGCAACACAAGGTTGCCCATTACCAAGGTACGCCCGGTTGTGTTTCAAGAACACCACAATCTTTGAGGAGGCTCTTTCTGTGTACCCCAAGAAGAATAACTGGATAATGGGGTTGGAAGGGTTCTGGAAGATGATTGAGTCCAACCTTTCTGCTCAATTCAGGAACTCAAAGCAAATCTAGCAGACAACTGTCTTTCTGCCTCCAGTGTTGGAGGACTAACCACTTACATAAGAACATCCTTGCTGGAACAGGCCACCACAGCCCATCAGGTCCAGCATTCAGCCTCACACAGTGGCTCACCATTTGCTTCAGGGCGGTATTCCCAATGAGATGCCTTCACCTGCTTAGGATTCCCTGGAAATGGCATTGAGAGATATCCTGCCTATCTCTCCAACCCGGAGGTTGTCCTTAGGTATCCATAATTATAGCCATTGATACCCTTGTCCTCCATGAACTTGTCTAATCTTCATGAAGCAATTATTCCAGTGGTGGGCTCCAAAAAATTTTTAATACCACGCTGTGGGTGTGATATGGTGGGCATGGCCAGGGGGAAAGCCCTGCGTCGCACCCGAATTAGGACTGCTTTATTTCAAAACGTGGGTGGGTGGGGCCAGCCAGAATTTTTGCTACCGGTTCTAGCGAACTGGTGCGAACTTGCTGATGCCCACCATTGGTAAGAAGTAGAAGCAGTGACAGACTTTACTTTCTTAGGATCCAAGATCACTGCAGATGGTGATTGCAGCCATGAAATTAAAAAGCGACTGATGCTTGGGAGACAAGCGATGAGAAACCTGGGGAACATAGTTAAAAGTAGAGACATCATCCTTTCTCAGGATGGGAGTGAAAGACCCTCTTTGACTTGAGGAGGCTTAAGGGTTATCAGAGACCTTCTGCATTGAAAATTTTGTGTTTTGCCATTCAGCTGCCACACAGATCGCTGTTACCAGGGGGCGCCAAATTGTGGTTCAAAAATACCACGATCGTTGAGGAGGCTCTTTCTGGGTGTTATCACATTCTCCCTTCCCTTCAGTTTTTCATCATAACATTTATCCTCATCTGCTTTTGGTTCTGATGGTGTTAACTAATTTATAATATCTGTGAATTTAAATCAGTGCTAAAATAACAGGTGTAATTTTTTCCCCTTCCAAAGAAGCCCTGCTGATTCCCAAGACTGAACCTGATTCTTGCCTAGAAGGGAAGGAAGAACCATTTGTTGCCGATTACGAGGAGAGCAAGAAATTCATAGGTAGATGCTCAAAAGACTTCTTGAGGGTTTTGAGTTAAGACATTTTGAGATAATCCCTTTGGCTAAATATTTTCCATTTGAAATATTTGTTAGCAGGGGTAGCCAAAGAACCCTTGGGGTAGAGAGAAATGTGTGAAATATAGGATATAGAACTGAATTGACTACAGTACAGAATAAACTGTAGGGGAAATATCCATGAGTCAACCCAGTGGCGGCGAACCTACAGCACATGTACCAGAGGGGGCACTCAGAGCCATCTTTGTGGGCATGTGCGCCATCACCCTTGCACAGATTTTGCCCGCCCCTCTGCCCAGCAGCCCAATGGGAACACAATCTCAGATGGGCAGTATAGAACTCTTAATTAATTAATTCAAGGGACTGCGGTGGCATAGTGGTCAAGACACTGAACTTGTTGACTGGAAGGCCAGCAGGTAAACAGTTCGAGACCCAAGTGCTGCACGATGGAGTGGGCTCCTATCCCCCCTCCAAAAAAACCCACACACACATCAGGATGTAAGACTAACACTAATTGCAGTGGTACCTCATACAACGATTTTAATCCATTTCACAGGGCTCGTTGTATGAAACAATTGCTATACGATGCATGCATCGTACAGCGATTTTCCCTATGGGATGCATTGTACAATGAATTTTTTCGCTAAGTGGTTTTTCCCATTGAAAAAAAGGTACATATTTTTTTCCATAGGGAAAATTCTCATGCGGGACGCCATTTCCCCCAAAAACCTAATTGTTATGCGATTTCAAGCTCAAGCTCTTAGAAAATTAAGCAATTAAAGATGTTGGTAAATTAGTTGCTCAAATGCTTAAGACACTGACTAGGAGGCGGGAGGTCAGCAGTTCGAGACCTGAGTACTGCATGATGGAATGAGCTCCCATCACATTCCCAGCTCCTAGCAGTTTGAAAGCAATACATTGCAAGTAGATAAATAGGTCCACTTAAGCAGGAAAGGTAATAACATTCTTTGATTTTCGGCATCTAGTCATGCCTGCCGTATGTCCATTGAAACATCTGCAGATGCAAGACAGTTCTGGCTCTTTGGCTAAAGGTAGAGATGAGCACTAAACCCTAGAGTTGGATACGACTGGCTTTCAAGCAAGGGGAACCTTTACTTTTACCTAGGTAGAAAGTACTCAGAAGAGATTTATCATTTCCTACTCCTGGTGATGGCATGGCGATGCCAAACTCACTGAGCTTTCCAGTTAGCGCACACTGATAATGTGGGGAATTAAATTCAGGACTTGATGATGGAAAGCATGTAAAATTCTGTAACTGAATCGGGTTGGCTGACAGATAATAATAATAATAATTGTAATATGCTTGCGGATCTCCCACCTCATTGTCTCTTCACCATTCTTTTACTTGGATTTTAACTACCGTATTTGCTGGCATATAAGTCCCACTCCACCCCTACCCCCCATTAAGTACAGTACACTGGAAAAAATGGAGTGTGTCTTGTACTATATATAGTGGCCTCTAGTGGGCTATTTTGCTAATAATGGGGTGTGTTTTATACTTCGATTGTAAAGAATGCAAAAAATGCGGAAGGGAGGCAATACTTTTTATTGGATCACTAAAAGAAACCAAAAGTTGTGTGAGATTTTGTGATTCATGATCACTTCTTCAGGCATGCATTAATACATGAGTTTTCAACCTTTTTAAGCCGGTGGCCGGGTCACGCTCCTTCAGACAGCTTCAGGGGCCAGACGGCCATTTTGCCCTTCCTCCACCACATGGCACTTCCTGGTGTGGTCAAGGCAGTGGGAGGCCACATGAAATGATGCCGCAGGCCACAGGTTGAGAATCCCTGCATTAATATGTTCATGGCATGCTGGTCTGCCAGGCTTTTCTTCTTAAGAACAGCAAAAAGTTCCATGGTGTTATGATGCCACTCCCACAGGAAGTCGGGTGTTTTGCTCCCAGTCCATGTGGCCCTTTTTGATGTGTAGCTTCCTTCTCCTTCGTATAGTTTGTGAATCCCCACTATTGGGTTATGTGCCTGCACAGAACGCTGATCGGAGGCTTAAAAAGCTATTGGTCAAAAGTTTTGGCGGTAAGACCGCCCACCGTACCGCCCACCCTGAGGCGCCAGTCCGCCATTTTACCTCAGTTCTCTTCTTTCCGCCTTAGCAGCAGGATGATCGTTGAGAGCTTCCTCATGTTTTTTCGTCCTTTCTGAGGGAAAGTCTTTGACGAACTTTAACAATTTTTTCCGGCGATCTTGTCCTTTGGGCAGGCTTGCCACCCCGGTGCTGTTTCTTCCTTCTCGTGGACTCACTTACCTACTCGCTCCGGTCACCGTTTCCCCCCTCAAGGGGGTGGCGGCTGGCCTGTCCTTCGGGGTGCTCGCCTTCTCGAACCTTCCGTCGGAAGAATTTTTTGATGGCTGCAGCCTTCAAGCAGTGCTCTGCTTGCCTCAAGAAGTTCCCTGCCTCTTACGGGCATAGCCTCTGTCTCTTTTGCCTGGGAGAATCTCACTAGAGCCAATCCTGCACTCACTGTAAGAACTTTACACGACTTGCAGTCCAGAACCGGAGCAACCGGTTGAAAGCGCACCTTATGGAGCTCGCTTTGGCTCCCGCCGCGGCTGCTTCCACCTCCGCTGGTGCCTCTCAACCCTCTCGGCCTCTGCCGCTTCCTCCTTCTTCTTCCACTCTCTCCATCAGAAAGAAGAAAAAGAAGGATAAAAATGGGGAGAAGAAGAAGAAACATAGGTCGGAGGAAAGGCGATCACTCCCACCTACGCCTCGCCCTCCTGTTTCTCCGGGGCCCTCGCCTCCCTTTTCGGTCGCGAGATGTCCTTCACCCGGATCCTCGATATGGGGCGGACGGTCCTCTTTGGGATCTCCTGCAAAAGGTCGCAGGGCTGGGGCTCCAGCTCGCCCACTGCAGGTACTCTCTTCTCCGCCTCGTGAGAGGGGCCGTCCACCCACAAGGCAGGCGTCTGTCTCCCCGAGGCCTAGGACTCCGACAATAGACGAACCGGCAACCACCATTCCGGCCACCGTTTCGTCTCCGATCATTCCGACCACCGTTTCGCCGGCCACCGTTTCGTCCCAACCATCGGCGGTGGATGCATCCCAGGTGGAATTCTTCAAAGGGATGTTCGAGGCAATGGCAAAATCGTTTGCCCAACAGTTCAAGGCCTCCATGCCTGCGGCCTTTGCGGCTCCGGTGCCGACCACCGCAAGCCCCAGGGATGTTGGTCCTGCTGTTGCTCCGCCGACCTCTCGAGGGTCGAGCGTTCGCTCCGCTGGCCCACCCATATCGTCTTGGTGTGGTCCAGACGTCGATACGGTGAGCTCCCAACCCGTTGACTTGCCCAGGCTGTACTGGCGCGGTCCCGACGTGGATACCAGGATTCCTCCCTCGTCCTCCGATGATTCCAGCGCGTCTTCGGAGGAGGACGAGGGGGACGTCGACGCCGACAAGACGCCGGACCAGGCTATCAGCGCGATTGACCCACCGCGTGGTGAGGATCAACGCTCCCTCACGGCAATGCTGACTCGTTTGGGGACCGCTCTTAATCTGAAGGTGGACCAGCCGCCACTGGAGGGCGAGGACCAAATGACCGCCAAACTGAACAAAAAGGCGATTCGACCGGTCCACATCACCATGCTTCCATCCATGTTGACGTCAGCGAAGGCAACATGGAAGAAGCCGGTGTCGTCGCACTCCGTTTCGTCCAGGCTCGACGGAATGTATAGAGTCTTGGACGAGAACATTGAGTTTCTCCAGGCGCACCCTTTGCCGAACTCGTTGGTGGTCAAGGCCTTCCAGCATAAAACGGACGTCAGCGGTTTTCCGGTACCTTCAACTCCAGAAGGGAAGAAGTTGGACGCGGTGGGCCGTAGGTTTTACGCCACCGGTTCCCTCTTCCTGCGCGCCGCTAATTACTCGGCAGCCATGGGCCTCTATCAGTCCCACCTCTGGGAGCAAGTGAGGATCCTTGCTGCTAAACTGCCTGCCGATGCACAGAAAGGATTCGACGCACTGGCGGCAGAAGGAGACTTTCTGGCAGAGCAGCAGATGCGGACGGCCAGGCACATTAACGATTATGCGGCCAAGGACATGTCTTCTGCCATTTTACTCCGTCGTCATGCCTGGCTCAGGGGCACCTCTCTCGATGACGCCATGAAAAAGCTCATCGAAGAGTTTCCGTTTGATGGGCAAGGCCTGTTCGGACAAGACACCGATAAGGTGCTGAACGAACTGCGGCAGACAAATTCGACGGCTAAGTTCCTGGGGCTCACCGCGCCGGCTCAGCCTGCCAAGCCGCGATTCCAACCCTTTACGCATCGGTATCAGGGGAACCCACAGCAACAGGGTGGCTCGACTGACCAGCCCAGGCCCGGTTTCTACAAACAGCGGCGCCAACACAAGCCTCGCTACCAGCCTTATGGACAGGGCAAGCGTTCCGACACAAAATCCAAGTCCCGGGTTTGAAACTGTGATGGCCAAGTCTTTCTCACTCCACCTCCCATACCTCCCCCTCCGGAACTTCCTCCAGGTGTGGTCAGGCATCACGGACGACCGGTGGGTCTTGAAGATCTTGTCCGCTGGTTACGCCATCGAGTTCGTACGAGTGCCTCGGGTGGGAAGACATTGTTTCACCACCTCGTCCCCCCATTTGGAGGAAGAAATATCAACTCTTCTGTCCAAAGGAGCCATCGAGCGGGTAACACCGTCCGATTGGGACAACGGCTTCTACTCGAGGTACTTCGTGGTTCAGAAGAAGGACGGAGGACTTCGCCCAATTCTGGACCTGCGCCGCCCGAACAAGTGCATCCACACCAGGAAGTTCCGGATGGTGACCCTACAGACCGTCCTCCCCCTCATCAACAAAGGGGACGCTTACTTCCATGTCGGCATCCTCGAGGACCACAGACGATTCCTCCGCTTCTGAATCGGCAACTCTGTGTACCAGTACCGGTGTCTACCATTCGGTCTGGCCACGGCACCGAGGGTCTTCACCAAGTGCATGGCTCCGGTGGCTGCCTTCCTCTGTCAGCGGGGGATCAGGGTCTTCCCGTACATTGACGACTGGCTGATTGTCTCCCCCACCAGCTCGTCATCCATTCGGGACACGCAATTCACGGTTCACCTCATGGAGAGTCTTGGCCTCAGGATCAACTTCGCCAAATCAAAGTTGATTCCCTCTCAGCGCGTCGAGTACATTGGAGCGGTACTCGACTCGCTAGTTACCAGAGCCTTCGCCCCCCAGAAACGCTTACTGGACATTGCACAAGGGGTAAGCGACTTCCAGACCAAACCGTTCATTAGGGCGAAAAAGGCACAGAGACTTCTAGGCCTCATGGCCTCAACGACGGCGGTAATTCCTCACGCCAAATTAAAGTTCCGGTCCCTGCAGTCGTGGCTCCTCCACGAATTCAACTCGCTCAGGGAGAGCCAGTCCAAACGACTGACTCCGTCTCCAGAGCTGGTGGACCAGCTGCTGTGGTGGACGATGCCACTCAATGTGGCCACGGGGAAGAGTTTTTACCCCCCACAACCTTCGCTGCAGGTGTTGACCGACGCAAGCAACCTCGGTTGGGGGGCTGCCTGCGGGTCACTCACGGTCAACGATGTTTGGTCGCCTCACAAGAGGGTGCACCATATCAACTATTTGGAGCTGCTGGCCGTTTGGAAGGCCCTACGTTCCTTCGAGGCCCTACTCACCAGCAATGTGGTTCAAGTTGCCTCGGACAATACCACAGCGATGGCATACCTGAACAAGCAGGGAGGAACACGGTCCACCACCCTACTTTACCTTGCAGTGCAACTCTGGGAGTGGTGCCTGGAAAGACACATCTTCCCGATTGGAGTGCACATTCAGGGCTGAATGTTTTGGCCGACCACCTCAGCCGCCTCACCTCGACGACCCACGAATGGGAGCTGGACGACGGGGTATTTCAGTCCCTTTGCGGGGCCTGGGGGACTCCGAGCATCGACCTCTTTGCGTCGGAGTCCAACAGGAAATGCCACAGGTACTGTTCCAGGGCAGGCATCGGACTGAACTCCGAGGGCGATGCCTTCATGAAACGGTGGGATCAGGGCTACCTCTACGCCTTTCCTCTGTTTCCTCTGGTCCAGAAGGTCCTCACCAGGATGTACCAACACCGGACCAACACAATTCTCGTGGCTCCAGCATGGCCTCGCCAGCCCTGGTTTCCGCTACTGTTACGCATGTCGGAATCACCAGCGCTTCTCCAAATGGAGCACAGCCAGCTCTACCATTCGGACCTACCCAGCCTCCACCTCACCGCATGGAGGATAACAACAGACTGCCCAGGATCTTGGAGCTAGCACGGCGCCCTTCCACAAGGAAGTCTTATGCTTCCAAATACAGACGCTTTTGTGCTTTCCTGGCATTCCAGCAGACGTCCCTTCCACAGGTGGGACTACAGGATGGAGGTAATACTAATACATCATGGCCTACCTCCTCCATTTGGCGGAGTCTGGCCTTAGTATTACCTCCATCCGGGTCCATCTCGCATGGCCTACCTCCTCCATTTGGCGGAGTCTGGCCTTAGTATTACCTCCATCCGGGTCCATCTCGCAGCGGTGGTGGCTCACTCTCCAGCTGGTTCGCCTGCTTCTGGTGCCTTTCGCGACCATACGGTAAAGCGTTTCCTCAAGGGATTGCAGAACGCCTTTCCGCCGTTCAGGACTCCGACAGCGCAATGGTCCTTTCGAGCCTATGGCTACCGCGGAGATTTGTCTCCTAACGTGGAAAACGGCATTTCTAGTGGCTATCACATCTGCTCGACGAGCTGGTGAATTGGTTGCTCTACGGGCAGACACACCGTTTCTCCAGTTTTTCAATGACCGCGTGGTGCTCCACACGGATATCACCTTCCTTCCTAAGGTAGTCTCCCAGTTTCATATGGCACAGACTATCTCGCTGCCAACCTTCTTCCAGAACCCCACCAACGCCCAAGAAAGGACTTGGCACACGCTGGATGTGAAACGAGCTTTATTGTTTTACACCAGCAGAACAAGGGAGTTCAGGAAGTCACAGCGTCTCTTTGTGGCCTATGGAGGAAAGTCCAAGGGTGAACCCATCTCTGCCCAGAGGTTCTCCAAATGGATCACGTCTACCATCTACCTGGCCTACGAGTCGGCCTCACTGCCACCTCCGCCGCATGTCAGGGCGCACTCTACGAGAGCGGTTGCCACATCCACTGCCTTTTTGGAGGGCACACCGCTTGAAGACATATGTAAGGCTGCCACCTGGTCCAGACCTTCTACATTTGTCCAACATTACAGGGTGGACACCAGAGCCACTGCGGACGCCAGACTTGGTCGTGTCGTCCTCACCAGGGGGCTCCGGGCTCATTGCCCTTGACAGTTCACTCTACCTGATCATCATACTCATCGTGGGATCATTTCATCCGACTGCCCACCGACCAAGTGAGTGTGAGCTTGCTAATCTCCCAATAGTGGGGATTCACAAACTATACGAAGGAGAAAGTTCGGTTTCACTTACCAGTGATAACTTTCGTTCTTCGAGTATATAGTTTGTGAATACACACTACCCACCCTGCCTCCCCTCTTGAGCTGCATGGATGAGATCAATTGGTTTCTCCTGTGCTTGGCTTAAGTATGGAACTGAGGTAAAATGGCGGACTGGCGCCTCAGGGTGGGCGGTACGGTGGGCGGTCTTACCGCCAAAACTTTTGACCAATAGCTTTGTAAGCCTCCGATCAGCGTTCTGCGCAGGCGCAAACCCAATAGTGTGTATTCACAAACTATATACTCAAAGAACGAAAGTTATCACTGGTAAGTGAAACCGAACTTTTTGTGGCCAGACAATACTCAGATGCGTCTTATACGCTGTCAAATATGGTATTTGTTTTTGCCCTCTAATTTAAGAATTAATTTCTCGCTCTCTATGTTCCCTGCAGAAGACAGGAAAGCAAGGAGACACGATGAAGAGCAGATGGAGGCAAAACTAAAAATTAGGGGAAATATTCCTGTTTGTGAAGGTTCAAGGTTCCCTCAAGTTACAAAGCTAGAAGACAGTCCCACAAGAAAGGGAACCATAGGAAGGACATCTAGAAATGTTCACGAAGGGAAGGAGTCATTTATGGGTGGGAAGAACTTCCCTCAGAAGAACACCCTCATTGACCATGAAAAAACCCACACGGGAGAGGAATCGTATAAATGCCCCAAGTGTGGAATGAAATTCGGCCGGAAGCGCAATTTGACTCGCCATCTCAAGACCCACACGGTTGACAAGCCCTACCAATGCTCCAGGTGCGGGAAGAGCTTCAGACGGAAACGGGCCCTGATTGACCACCGGACAACCCACACTGGAGAGAAACCCTATACATGTGAAGTTTGTGGGAAGAGCTTCAGCCGGAGCAATAACTTGACCACACATCGGAAAACCCACACATCGAAAAACATCATCACATAATGATTTTTGCACTAAAACCATGTCCTGGTTTACATAAATGTCCCAATTTACGTAACACAATATCCTATGGGTTTGCTTCGAGTTACGTAAAAAAATCATTTTTTCCTAGGGGGTTGCTTCGATTTACATAGATATCGTTTTCCTATGGGTTTGCTTCGAGTTAAGTTAAAATTCATTTTTCCTATGGGTTTGCTTTGAGTTAACTAAAAAACCGATTTACATAAAAGCCTATGGAACACTTTTTTAACGTAAGTAGGGGTTTTACTGTACTATTAAAATGTTAAAACCAAACAAACTTTTGAGTCTACAGTAACTGTACCTTTATTTTTAGCTTTCTACTGCAAAGCTTGGAGATAGGAGAAAGGGGTCGAAAAATGTTGAACGGTCATGATCCAGGGAGTTGTAGCACTTGCTCATCTGTTTCTTGACCTTTCTACCTTTCCTCAGAGATGAATCCAGCCCAGTTTGTAAGGTTTACTATTTTGGGACTGCAAGTTCCAGAACACAAAAGTAGCCATAATGGTACAAAAGATACTGGTTAGTTGCGCCCAGTGGTGGGCTCCAATTTTTTTTACTACCTACTCTGTAGGCGTGGTATGGTCAGCGTGGCCAGGGGGAAAGCCCTGCGTTGCACCTGAATTAGGACTACAGTACCGTATTTTTTGGACCATAAGACGCACTTTTTCTCCCCAAAAGGGAGAAAATGAGGGTGTGTCTTATAGTCCAAATGCTGGTCTTCGGCCAGCTGTGGCTGTTGTAAAAGGATATTTTACAAGAGCTGCAGCTGGCCGAAGACTACTACTGCCGCCTCTCAGCTGTTCCGGGGCAGGGGGAAAAACATGAAAAACAAGTGGCCACTAGAGGGCGAAAATTGCAATTCCCCATTTAAATGCATTGGAAATAAATTACTTGCATTCAAGTTTCCTGTTTGTATGTTCCCAATGCATTTAAGTGGGAAACCAAACCTGTGCTTAAAAAGAAAGGGTTTCACTTACCTTGATGCCTTTGTCTCTACTCCACGTAGACAAAATGGAGGGGGAAAACATGCTTCCTGGTTGAAAGGAGAGCAAGAGGCTAGGATAGAGTATCACATCCTTCCTCAGTGCAATTGGCCGGCCCTGCAGCGCCACCACTGGTTGGTAGTGCAAAATACAGTATTAAATATTTTTTTTTGGTTTCCTGCTCTGAAAACTGGGTGCGACTTATGGTCCAAAAAATACAAATACGGTACTTTATTTCAAAACATGGGTAAGCAGGGCCAGCCAGAATTTCTGCTACCGGTTCTGGCGAACTAGTGCAAACCTGCTGATGCCCACCACTGGTTGCACACCAGGTGTAAATGGGTGAACACCAAAATGTGTCACCCACCAGCACAATATTCTGGCTGATCCATCTAGAAGTCACTTAATAGACCAGGGTTTCCCAACCTTTTTAAGCCGGGGGCTGGGTCACGCTCTCTCAGTCAGCTTTGAGGGCTGGGTGGCCATTTTGCCCTGATGGGGGATGGCCACTTTGTCTCAACAACTTCAAAGGGACAGCCATTTTGTTTCTCAAATGCCCTTAGAGGGGTGGGGGGGGCACATGAAATGGTGCCGAGGGCTGGATCTGGCCCATGGGCCTTAGGTTGGGAACCCCTGTAATAGACTTTGAGGCAAAGTAAGGAGGTCAAAGATTAATCAAGTAAAATGGGTCTACTTGGGTAAAGGACAAATTTTCTGTGAATGGGAAGGAAAATTCCATCAATGCAGGATTGATGTACATGCAATTTATGTGTCACCACGTGTACACAAGAAGATCTAGTAATCAAGAAGATCTGGCCCACTTCTGGCCAAAATTAGTCTAATAATGTTGTCATTTTAATTTTTTCTGAGTTTCACCTATATTTAATATATAGTACATCCATAATTTTAATTGGTGCAGCACTGTGATAAGAAAAAAGATGTAAATTCCCCATTCAATGGATCTACTTTAGGTGGAATTTCCAATCAGTTTCAAAGCTCAAAATAACCCTGTCCTCCACAATGTCACTCTTATTTTAACAGAAATTTATCTGGTTTTTTTTAAAAAAAAATTAGCCTCAAGGAAACTGGATACCCCGTGTGGACCTCACTCAGCCTCGGAAAATCACCGGGGGTGTGGGACTAGTAATGCTATTCCTTAATTTTTATTTATTTGTTACATTTATATCCCACCCATCTGGGATATTTTCCCACTCTGGCCAGCGTACAACAGATGAAAAGATTTTTCTACATACAGGTGAAACTCGGAAAATTAGAATATCGTGTAAATATTCATTCAGTTCAGTAATGCAACTTAAAAGGTAAAACAAGTATACGAGATAGACTCATTACAAGCAAAGCGAGATAGTTCAAGCCTTACTTTGTTATAATATTGATGCTTATGGCTTACGGCTTCTGAACCCCCCAATGTCATGTGCCCCATAATCATCACAGAACCTTATGTACGCTCTACACCATGATCATCACAATTATAACGAATTAAGGCATGACATCTCTCGCTTTGCATATAGTGAGTCTATCTCATACAGTATATTTGTTTCACCTTTTAAGTCAAATGAATGTACATTTGCATGATATTCTAATTTTCTGAGTTTCACCTGTACAATATAAGAATACTGTCGGAGAGAATCAAATCTTATTAGAACATGGAGTAGAGGATCTTACTTTAACCTTTCTCAGTGGTTAAGACGCTGGAAGATCGGCAGATCAGCAGTTCAAGACCCGGGTAATGCACGACGGAGTGAGCTCCCATCATCTGTCCCAACTCCTGCCAATCTAGCATTTTGAGGTACCATTTCAAAGGGAAAGGTAACTGTTCTGTGCACTCTGTTTAGTCATGCCTGCCACATGTCCATGGAAACATCTGCAAACGCAGACAGCACTGGCTCTTTGGCTATAAACAGAGATGAGCACCGAAGCCTTGAGTCATATACGACTTGCTTTTGAACAAGTGCGACCTTTACCTAAGCTAGTTCCAACATGACAGCATATCATACCCTCAAGGAGATTCACATCCGATCAGAACACAGAGTGGAGGAGGCTCTTTAACCTTTCTCTACTACAGGGGTTCTCAACATTTTCATATCATGGGCCAGACCACGCCCCCTCAGATAGTTGAGTAGGCCGGACACATGGTTCCTGCTGCCATAAATGCACCCAGGACTGTTGTAAATGCATTTATAACAGCCATGGGTGCATTTATGGCAGCATTTTTGTTGTTTTCGCCACTTCCGCCGGCAGGATTGAGGGCGGTGGGCATACCTGTCAAGTTTTGGATTTGGAAATAAGGGAAATTTCCCAACAAATACGGGATACTTGACAGCTATGCTTATCCTGTGCTGCCCTCCAATGGTGGCAATAGGGCATTGCAGTCTAATTAATAAGGGATGACGGCGGGAAAGAGGGTAAAATAAGGGGTTTTCCTGGCAATAAGGGATACTTGACAGCTCTGCTTATCCTGTGCTGCCCTCCAATGGCGGCAATAGGGCATTGCAGTCTAATTAATAAGGGATGACGGCGAGAAAGAGGGTAAAATAAGGGGTTTTCCCGGCCAATAAGGGATACTTGACAGCTATGGCGGTAGGCCACATGAAATGGCTGCCGCGGGCCATAGGTTAAGAACCCCTGCTCTGCTATAAGACAATTTGGGGGCTTGTTTAAAAGGCTGCACTAAAATAAATCTTTACCCCTAAGATTGGCACCTACCAGGAAATTACTGTGATTTAGCAAGTTGTTTTTTAAAAAATAACTCTCATCTGTCTTCACATCAGCCAACAGTCAGAAGCTTGGGAGGATCAAAGCCACCAGTACAAATAACAAGGAAGGACCAGTCTCTGACCAGTAAGAGTTGTTTGATATTAAAAAATAAACTGCCTTTGCAGTTAGCTTATTCTTCCTTGTTGAAGTTCTTAAAGAGAGATTGGGTGGCCATGTTTTAGTGGTGGACTCCTCCACAGGCAAAGGGTTGGACTAGATCAGTGGTGGAGAACCTATGGCACATGTGCCAGAGCCAGGACTCGGAGCCCTCTCTATGGGCACGTGCATCATCAGCCCATACCTGTCAAGTATCCCGGATTGGCCGGGATTTCCCGTATTTCTGCACCGATTTCCTCCATTTCCTGCCCGGAGCTGCCGCTACCCCGTAATTTGGCAGCGGGGGGGGGGGAGGAGTTACTGCGCATCCCTTCTGCGCAGGTCCTTTCTACGCATGCGTAGAACCCTTCCTGGCATGGGGCACACTGGAGGGGAGCAATTTATTTTTGTGTGTGGGGATTCTACTTGATGGTTATGAGATGCCCGGAGTCGCTTTGGTGAGGGGGCTGCAATAGAAATCCCCCAAAAATAAAAATAAATTTGAGAATGAGCAATTAACAGTGATTATTATTTTTTCTTCAGTGTCCTTTTCTTCTTAACCACCAATCGGTGGCTTAGTAGTTAAGATGCTGAACTTGACACCTGGAAGGTCGGCAGGTCAGCAGTTCGAGATCAGAGTGCTGCAGGACGGAATGAGCTCCTGTCTCTGTCCTTGCTCTTGCCAGCCTAGCAGTCCAAAAGTAAGAAAACTGCAAGTAGATAAATAGGTACTACAGTAGACCCTCGCATAATGAAGTTACTTGGTTCCCCAAGTAACGTTGTGTTGTGTCCTAAAGCCTGTGCCTTTAAACAATGTACCTATCCATGTGTATCCAATGTAACCTTTTCTATGTGTAACATTGTAACCTCCAGCTGCATCACTGTAACCTTAATAGGATGCGAGCTAGTGACCACTAGATGGCAATAGCGAGCGTCCAAGCTCATTGGTCCAAGACTCACCTAGAACAACAGCGCGGGAAGATTCCTGCCACTACCTTCACCTGGACAAGAAGGGCGTGACCTGCAATGACGTCACGCAGCCTGTAGCCAATAGGCTATCAAGGAGCCACAGTCAAATGTATAGCCACTGTATATATTGAGCTGTTCGTCCGCCATTACCTCATGTTCCCACTGACCAGCATGTAATAAAGTTGTGTTAAGCCAGCTCTTCGGCTGTCCTGGTGTCTTTGGTCCCATACACTAAATTGGTGACGAAGGTGGGATAATGGCTGCCCACGGGACCAAGACATACGCCGGTTTCGACATCAAGAAACCGCAAGATTGGGAACTCTTCGAAATGGACTTCCAAGGCGCGCTGGTGGAGTTCGAGGTAACGGACGAGGCGAAGAAGAGAGCCATCCTCACCAGAATGCTCGGGCACGACGGCAAGAGGGTATTGATTGACCTCATCGCACCCAAAAAGGCGGCTGAATTCAAGGCAAAGGAGCTCCTGACGGTGCTGCGAGACCATTTCCGGCCCTCGGTAGCGATGTTTCCCGCTCGGAGCGCGTTTTGGAGGCGAGTCCAAGCGCCTGGTGAGTCGGTCGCCGCTTTCGTAGCGGCCCTGCGTCTGGCTGCCGGCCCATGCAAATGGGAGAATTTGGAAGTCACCCTCAGGGACTGCGTGCTATGCGGCCTGAAGGACGCCGAGATTCAGCGCACGCTAATGAATCAGGAGCCGCCCCCCACGTTGCAGGAGGTCCTGAAAGCGGCACAGGCCGCGGAAGCCACGAAGGCCGGGGTGCAAGAGCTCCAGGACTGGCGGCCGAAGGCCGACAAAGCAGAGAGTTCGGTGCACGCAGCCCGGCGAATTTCGAAATCGTCCGCCGAAAGCAGCGACGACGAGGACGTCCGGAGGGTCCGGAAGGAGGGCCGGCGTTGCGACGGCTGCGGGGCGGCTCACGACCGTGCCAGGTGCCCGTTCAGAAAAGCCGAGTGCCACAACTGCGGGCGACGCGGGCACATAGCCAAAGTCTGCAGACAACGGCGCAAGGACCGGAGGAGCTCGCCCGACCGCCCAGCGAGGGACCGGAGGAGCTCGCCTCACCGCCCAGCGAGGCCAGACCGCTCAACGAGACTAAAGGTTGGCACCCGGCCCACGAGGAAGCAGGACGGCATGGGCCGCATCTCTGACGACAGCGACGACGACGCCCCGGTTTTCAGCGTGTCCATGGGACACCCCCGTTACTTTGTTGAGGTACTGGTGCAAGGGGCCCCTGTTAGGATGGAGATTGACTCTGGCTCCTCTTACTCAATCATTTCCCAGAGGGAGTTTTTGAGAATTGCACCCCGCGTACTGCCCAAGCTCAAAGCGTTGAGGTCCACGCTTCGGGACTTGCAAGGGAACAGTATCCCGGTGTTGGGGGTTGGGAATTTCCAGGTTCAGTACAAGCGGCACGCCGCGGAACTCCCCCTAGTCGTTCTTAAGGGGGGTAATTGCAGCCTCCTCGGGACTCAATGGTTTCAGCCCCTGGGTCTGTTCATTGGGGGGGGGGTGCACGCCGTTGGGTCTGACCCGATACAGGAGGTGTGCGACGCGCACCCCGAAGTCTTCAAGAAGGGACTTGGGAAATTCAATGGACCCCCAGTAACGTTCGACCTGGACCCGGAGGTCCGCCCAATCAGACTCAAACCGCGCCGGGTGCCTTTTGCACTCAAGGACAAAATAGAGGCGGAACTGGACAAATTAGTGGGCCAGGGGATTCTTGTTCCTGTTGATTCCGCGGAGTGGGAAACTCCAATTGTCACAGCATTGAAGGCCAATGGGGAGGTTCGCATTTGCGCCGATTATAAGTGCACCATTAATAAGGCAATCCGCCCTAATGCGTACCCGGTGCCGGTGGTCAGCCATTTGCTAGCCAGGTTACATGGGGGAAAGTGTTTCGCTAAGCTTGACCTGGCACAGGCCTATCAGCAACTCATGGTAACCCCTGCCGCAGCTGCTGCACAGACCATAATCACGCATAAGGGGGCGTTCCAGGTGACGCGCCTCCAATTCGGCGTGAACTCGGCGCCTGGAATTTTCCCAGTCGCTCGTGGAACGCCTCCTCAAAGGGCTGGACGGCGTTTTACCATATTTTGATGACGTATTGATAACGGGGGGGAGTGAGGTTGAGTTGGCTGAAAGGCTAAACAAGGTCCTGGCGGCGTTCGAACAGGCGGGGTTGAGGTTGCGAAAAGACAAATGCGTCTTTTTCGCGAAGGAGGTTGAGTTCTTAGGGTTCCGAGTAACACCCGAGGGGATCAAACCGTCCAAATCCAAGGTGGCCGCCATCAAGAAAGCTCCTCGCCTCACATCCAAGCCCGAGTTGCAGTCGTTCCTAGGGCTCTTAAATTTCTACCACTCCTTCCTTCCATGGAAGGCTGCGGTGGCTGAGCCGCTTCACAAGTTGCTCAAGAAAGATGCGGCATGGAAGTGGGGCGATGACCAGGAGAGGGCATTCACGGAACTGAAACAACTCCTGGCGTCTGACGCCATTCTGACCCATTTCGACCCCAAACGGCCGGTGGTACTGATCTGTGATGCATCCCCGGTGGGGGTGGGGGCAGTGTTATGCCACGTGTTGGAAAACGGGAAGGAGGCCCCAATAGCGTTTTACTCTAGGTCCCTGTCCCAAGCGGAGAGAAACTACGCCCAGACAGACAGGGAGGCGCTGGCAATAGTTGCGGGGACCAAAAAATTTCACGATTTTCTGTACGGCCGCCCTTTCACCATCGTGACTGACCACAAGCCCCTACTAGGCATTTTTACCGCAGATAAGCCCACGCCACAGATCCTGTCCCCGAGAATGCTTAGGTGGGCCATTTTTCTCAACGCCTACCAGCACGCGTTGGTGTACCGGCCCGGGAAAGAGAATCAGCCATGCGGACGCCCTATCAAGGTCCCCCCTTCCCCTAACGCAGAGCCAGATGGGCGGAGAGGGGCGTGACCGCCAGGTGCTCATGATAGAGGTTTTGGATTAGCCCCCCATAGTGCCCGCCGACATTGCCACAGCGACAAGGAAGGACAAGACGCTGGCGGCGGTTTGCTCCTGGGTACAGAAAGGGTGGCCGGCGTCTTCCCCAGCAGAGGAATTCGCCCCATTTTTTAGGAGGAAGCTGGAACTGTCCCTAGAGAGGGGGTGCCTCTTGTGGGGGCAGCGGGTGGTGATCCCTACATCCCTTCGACCGCGGGTGCTTAAACTGCTGCACGTCAGCCACCCCGGAATTGTGCGCTCCAAAGCGCTGGCCCGGAGTTACTTCTGGTGGCCCCAGTTAGACGCCGACATCGAGCACATGGTCGGCACTTGCGAGAGCTGCCAATGCTCCAGACGGGAGGAGGCCCGCCTTCCCCACAGGGAATGGGACGCGGCTAAGGGGCCATGGTCCCGGGTGCACATAGATTTCGCGGGCCCGTTCCGAGGAACCCTGTTTCTCCTTGTTGTGGACGCTTTCTCCAAGTGGTTGGAGGTCATCCCAGTCACGAGCACCTCCCCAGCCGCGACAATTAAGCATTTGCGGAGGATTTTTCCCACGTTCGGCATACCCGACACTCTAATTAGCGATAACGCTAGTTGCTTCACGTCCGCTGAGTTCAGGGCATTCACAGAGATCAACGCCATCCAGCATATCACCTCCGCCCCATTCGATCCGGCCACCAATGGCCAAGTGGAGCGCCTCGTACGCACCACGAAGGACGCGCTGCGGCGCATGGGCCCCGGGGACCTCAACCTGCAAGTGTGTCAGTTTCTGCTAGGGTACAGGGTGACCCCGCTAGCGTCAGGCTACTCCCCTGCGGAGCTTTTAATGCGCAGGAAGCTGACCACCATACTCACTAGACTAGATCCCACGAGAGTTGAGGACAGGGGGAGGAACATAGGTTTAGAAGCCACCAAGAGTTTCAGCGTGGGTGCCCCGGTACATTGCAGGAACTACGCCAGCGCGGGGCCAGCCTGGGTGCCGGGGGTGGTCGTGGAACAGACCGGTCCCGTATCGTACCGCGTGGAGACCAACACAGGTCTACTGTGGCGGCGGCACGCGGACCAGCTCCGGAGCCGGGTCCCAGGGAATCAGGGCGCCGGAAACACGGATACAAATTCAGCGTTAGGGTTCTCCCCCACCCGTTTAGCCCAAGGGGGAGTAGAGGGGGGTCGAGAGTCCCCACCAAGGGGGGAGGAGAAGGAATTTGTCCTCGTAGATATCCCGCGGTATCCCCCAACAGAGTTTGATTTTGATTTTCAGAACCGGGGGGTTTTTTCGGAGTGGGCCCCCACCCATCCAAGCGAGAAGAGGGGTTTTACGTTAGCCCCTGGTGCCCCCGGTTCAACCACAACGGAATCTACCCTTTCCCCTAAAGCTGCAAAACCGCAGCAAGCCTCTAACAAGTCTCCCTCTCCCATTACAGGACAAGGGTCCAGGGAACAAGGAAGCGGGAGCGGCCCCCGGGTGGGCCAACCCACATCGCGGCCCAAACGCGAGTGCAATAAACCATCTTGGCTAAGAGACTTCGTCTCATCCTAGGGGGGAGGGGTGTTGTGTCCTAAAGCCTGTGCCTTTAAACAATGTACCTATCCATGTGTATCCAATGTAACCTTTTCTATGTGTAACATTGTAACCTCCAGCTGCATCACTGTAACCTTAATAGGACGCGAGCTAGTGACCACTAGATGGCAATAGCGAGCGTCCAAGCTCATTGGTCCAAGACTCACCTAGAACAACAGCGCGGGAAGATTCCCGCCACTACCTTCACCTGGACAAGAAGGGCGTGACCTGCAATGACGTCACGCAGCCTGTAGCCAATAGGCTATCAAGGAGCCACATTCAAATGTATAGCCACTGTATATATTGAGCTGTTCGTCCGCCATTACCTCATGTTCCCACTGACCAGCATGTAATAAAGTTGTGTTAAGCCAGCTCTTCGGCTGTCCTGGTGTCTTTGGCCCCATACACTAAACGTTGCTAAGCATTTTTTGTTGTTATGCGGGTTTCTATGGAGTTTCCCGCCTAACGTTTTTGTCCGGATAATGAGTTATTTTAGCATTGGTGTCCGGACGACACTAAAAACGTTGTTATGCGGGGGAACACGTGCATAACGATGCGTTGTTAAGCAAAAATGATGCTATCAAAGCGCATTGTTATGTGAGGGTTGACTGTACTGTACTTTGGTGGGAAGGTAAACAGCGTTCTGTGCACTCCAGTGTCTAGTCATGCCTGCTACGTGTCCATGAAAACATCTGCAGATGGAAACAGTGCTGGCTGTTTGGCTGTAAACGGAGATGAGCACTGAACCCTAGAGTCAGATATGACCAGCTTTCGAGCAAGGCAACCTTTACTTTTACCTAAGCTAACCCCAACTTGACAGCGCATCATACACTCAAAAGAGATTCAAACCTGATCAGAACACGGAGTGGAAGAAGAGGATTTTTACTTTAACCTTTCTCTTTACTATAAGAAGATTTGGGGACTAGTTTATAAGGCTGAACTAAAAGAAAACTTTATTCCAGGGGTTCTCAAACTAAGGCCTGTGGGCTGGATCTGGCCCCCGGCGCCATTTTGTGAGGCCCCCCACGGGCATTCAAGAAACAAAATGGCTGCCCCTTTGAAGCTGTTGGGATAAAACGGCCACCCCCACTGTGCAAGGGGGACAAAATGGCCACCCGGCTCTCAAAGCTGACTGAGAGAGCATGACCCGGCCCCCAGTTTGAAAAGGTCGGGAACCCCTGCTTTATTCTATCACACTGGGCGGTGAGTCACTGGCCAGGAGTTCTACTCTAGTACCATAGCAGGATAACCTGGCCAGACTGGCGGAAGCTTGTTTAGACCACGTTAATGGCCTTTTAGACTTCCTCCACATGGATAAGGTAAAGTAAAGGTTTCCCCTGCTCGAAAGCCAGTCGTATCCAACTCTAGGGTGCAGTGCTCATCTCTGTTTCAAAGCTGAAGAGCCAGTGCTGTCTGCTGCTGCAGACGTTTCCGTGGTCATGTGGCAGGCATGACTAGACACCGAAGCGCACGGAACGCTGTTACCTTCCCACCGAAGTGGTCCCTATTTATCTACTTGCAATTTCTTGCTTTCAAACTGCTAGGTTGGCAGGAGCTGGGACGGAGACGGGAGTTCATTCCATCCTGCAGTACTCGGGAACCGAACTGCTGACCTTCCGCCTCCCAGTCAGCGTCTTAGTGGGCTTCAGGATTTTAGAGGTGCTCAGATGGGGCATGGCCAAAGAAAGGTTAGGAACCACTGATTTATGGGTTGTCAGTGCATATCAGCCCAAGCGCCGTGATACATCTGGCTTTGACCCCAGCCATATCTTTGCACCTCGGTCCACCTTCCTGGCTCCGATTGGCAGATCTTGGAATTTAACAAAACAGTAACGAAGGAAGTGTTGTAACGACGAATTCTGCCCATGTCTGGTCTACTGTAAATCAATTTACCCTTCCACAATAGGACTCGGTTTTCCCAGCAAGTCTGATGGATTGCCCTAGCTAAATTGTGTTGGACTGAATCAGTGTTTCTCAACCTTGCGCCCCCCCCCCAGATGTTCTTGGACTTCAATTCCCAGAAGCCCTGTTTCGCAGGTGTGCTGACTTGGGATTCTGGGAATTGAAGTCTGTCAGGTGTAATATCAAACTGACCTTAACTACATATACCACAATGCCTTGCCACTGTAACCCTATTCCTTTGAACCTTATGCCTCTGACCTCATACGACCCTATTAAAGGACCACCTCAACCTCATACCCTTCCCTTCCATCTTTGACCCTTGATACAGCCACTGACCGCCATGCGGGCAGTGAGAATAAAAGACTTTAATTATAATATACTGTCTCTGGAGTTATTGGGCCGAGCCATCTGAAACACTCTTACAAAATGGTTGCAGAGGTTTGGTTCGCCCACAAACAACTCCAAAATTAAAACAAATGACCAAAAGAAGGACCCGGCTGAACAAAGGAGGGTCCAGAACACGAGCCAGACCAACTGGACCCGATACTCCGGAACAGGCAATCGCACGACCCCAAACGGTAATGGAAGAGGACAACCCGAACCGGACCATCACGGAGATGGACCCAGATGGCCAAACGAAGGCCGAAACCGGAGGGGCACCCACCGAAAGGGACAACCAAGACGAAAGCCTGACAACCAAAATCCACAGGGCGATAGCCGGGAGAGGAATGATCCCCACGGCAGAGCTACTGGCCTTGATGAACACCGGAGATGAATCCCACACCAACGGCACGGTAAGCTCTACCCCGAGATCCTCCATGGCGGGAACCCCAAGCACCGCGCCGAGTTCAAATCTAGCCGAGATAGCCGACCAATTACAAGCGGCGGCACTAGATTCGAACACACCGGCGGGAAGGCCCACCGGAACAACAATACCCACAGATAACCCGCGCGCCCCAACCACGCGAAGAAAAGAAAAGGCCCTGGGACCCTGGAGGGTGGACACACAGACCCTAGAAATGCGGGACATGCCGGCCCTCAGCCCCCAGGGACTAGAAGAGGAGCAGGGACCCCCAAGCAGGCACCACGCCCCCAAGAGAGGCGCTGCTGACAACCGGGCCGAACTCCTCACATGGGCAGAGGCCCCCTTCGCAATCAAAGGCCGAAAGGGACACGACCTCCCCCCCAGAGGAAAGCCACCGCAAATCCTTCCCAGCTAGAAACCGAAGGGGACGCAGCCCCCCCTCAGAAACACGCTACCGCGAACGGGAGGGGCGCGAGACCCGCAAGGCACGCATCCACGCGGGAAGACCGGAAGCACACGCAAGGCAGAACAAAGAAAGTGAGGCCTACCACGACTCGCTGTCTGCCCGAACCAAGCGCAGGGAATGTCCAGAGAAGGAAGCTGAACTCCACGCGGAGCTACGACGACCCGAACCCCCATCAGTCCAGCAAAGATGGCGGCCTCCACGCGACAGCTCCACAGGACCCTCCGACGAGGAAAGCAGCTCCAGCGACGAAGGCGACCCCTCACCAACGCTCCAACCTGAAGCGGCAGGACCTCCGAGACAGCGATCCGCTCACCTCGGCAGCCAGCAAACAATGAGATTCACGCAGGCGCAAGAGGAGCAGGAGAACTCCCTCTCTGGCGAAGAAGAGGAACTGCAGGTCAACTCAGGTCGCTCCATGGGCAGAGGACCAGCGAACTCCCTCTACAGGCGACCAGAAAAACTGAAAAAGGGACATCCAATAGCAAATATATGTGTACCCATCCCCCACTGCCAATATAAAGACAGTCCAGGGCACCAGGCCAGATCCAGCAAAGGAAGCAATGCCGGCCAGCACAGCCAACTACCTCACAACTTCCCAATCCTTCACATGACTGGGGAGAACCTGATGGACTGGGCACAACAATTCCAGGTAATTCTGATGAGGGAGGGGGCGCTGTACCTGATCCAGGACCCACCAAGAAAGCCATGGACCCTAAAGGTGGACAGACTACACCACAGAGTGTTCTGTTTGCTTTTAAGCTCTATTGACACTTCAGTGTATGGGAGTATCCCTGATGGGCTAACTGTGCATGAAGTTTGGGGAATATTGTATGAAATGTTTTATTGCAATGAAAGGACTACGACCTGCTTGCTATTGAGAGAGTTGTATGCATACAAAATGAAAGAGGGCTCAACTATGAGCGAGCACCTGATGAAACTAAACAGCATGAGATCCGACCTCATAAGAAGGGGGGAGATCGTGACAGATCAGCACCAGATTAGCATTATATACAACTCCCTCGATTCAAGCTGGGACTACTTCCTGACTCAGCTGGATAATTTGGGAAGTAACAATGCCACATTGGGGTACATCACTAAGAAACTCATAGCTGAGGATAATCTTAGGAGAAGTAGGGCCACCATACGCAGAGAGGACAGGCCGCGCAAAAGAGTCAGTTTCCCTGAGCAGGGGAGCCCTAGTTACGAGTGTCACACATGTGGACCAAGGAAACACAAACCCACGCGCGATCTAACACGCCATGAGGACACTCCAAGACCCAGACGTGAGTCACAGGATGAATACCCACGCAGACACAAGGGCGACAACGACAGAGGGGACAGACGACGAAGGTCACCTAGCCCAAAGAGAGAGCTTAAGCCACAGAAGGGGCAAGATAGACACAAACCAGACTCAGTGAACGTGGTCAAGCACAGTGAAGGGACCAGCAGCCACAAGGCAGACAGGACTTCAAATGCACACCTACAGCGGTGGCTGATTGACTCCGGGGCAACCACCCACACATCATGCCACAAGGAAATATTCAACTCATTTGAAGAAGATTCCTTCAGAATCAAAGTCGCCAACCAGGAACATGCAAGAGTAACAGGCAGGGGCGACGTACTCATCCCTGGAATTGGTCAGGTCAAAGGCGTCCTTTACTCTCCTGAAATTCCTTATAATGTCCTGGCCACCACCAAGCTCACAGAAGACCCCAGCCTCAGGATAGTCTTCGAGAACAAGAAGGTGTCCATCGAAAGAAGGGGAAAGCAGGTTGGAAGAGTGGAGCTCATAGGCGGCCTACCGTACCTCATTGCCAAGGAAGCCGAGGATGTACAGGCCACGATAGGCCTAATCGACGGCACTGACGATGAAGAGATGCAGGACTGCACCGCAGACGACCACAGGGAACCCGAACATGAAGACCCAGAAAGAAAAAACAATGATCACAACAGCCCCACAAGAAATGAAGGGGTTGGCAGCGCAAAGCATAGAACACTGAGGCTATCCATTGGGAAACAAATACATGATGAGTGTGCGCATCTGTTGCACAGAAAATTGGGACACATAGGTTTTCCGACTGTCAAGAAGATGCTAGGATGTTCAGAAGGACTAAGGATCAAGGATTGTGAGAACTACCAGGAGTGCTCCGTGTGCAAAAGCTCCAAGGCGAAAACCGAGGCACGACCGAAGACATCCTCCAGGAAGTCAAGCCACCCCTTCGAATTGGTCCACCTCGACCTGGTGGGGCCACTCGAGAGATCTTTGGGCCAGAAGAGATTCTTCTTGACGATAGTAGATGACTACAGCCGATACGGTTTCGTATACACACTCAAAAGCAAGGACGAGACCTTCAGCAAGTTCAAAGAGTTCTACCAAAGGGTGCAAACCCAGAACAACACCAACATAAAGAAACTGATGACAGACAGGGGATCGGAATTCCTGTCCAAAGAGTTCCAAGACTGGATAACCGAGAAGGGGATGCTACACTACAAAACCGCACCATTCTCAGCTTTCCAGAATGGAGTCGCCGAACGAAGGAATGGAGTGCTCCAGACCATGATCAGATGCGCAATTGAAGATGCAGGCCTAAGCTTCTCATACTGGGGGGAAGCTTTGCTGTACTCCAACTACACACTGAACAGGCTATGGTCTGGTGTTATCGGAAAAACGCCCTATGAAGCCATGTACAGGCAGAAGCCCAAGTTGAGCCACCTTCACGTCTTCGATGTGTTCGCAGACGTACACATACCAAAACAACTAAGGAAGAAAGGGGACAAGATAACCAAGAAGCTAAGGTTCATGGGGTACGAACCGGGCTCGAAGGCATACCGCTTCCTAGACCACAACCTGAGAGGGTATGTTTTAAGTGGGTTAGGGAGGGAGGGAGGGAGAGATGGCCCTGCCAGCCAGGAAGATGGGGCGACACTCCGTCTGGGTTAATGGTGGAGGTTCCAGGGGCCCATTTAGAGGTTGTGACGGGCATGGGGCGTTATAGCGGGAACCGTGGGGCGGGCCGCACTCGGGGAAGGCGGGACCGATGCTTAGTATCTGTCCCACGTTCTGGCCCCCCGGTTTCACCTCTAGGTCCTGAGCAGCTGATCCAGGGTGACCCCACCCTTAGGCTGCTGCTGATGAATGCCAGGTCGGTCTGTAGTAAGGCGCCCCTAATACAAGATTCTATTCTGGGAGAGAGGGCCGACCTGGCATGCATCACTGAGACCTGGCTGAGACCAGAGGATGGGGTGCCTCTATCAGAGATGTGTCCAGCCGGGTTCGGTGTTTGGCACCAGCCTAGGGATGAGGGCAAGGGCGGTGGTGTTGCCATTATAGCCAGGGAGTCACTGGGAGTCACCAGGGCCACTGCTCCACAAATTCTGGGTTGTGAGTCCCTGCTCCTGCGGCTGGGCCCAAAGGGTCAGTTGGGGGTCCTACTCCTGTACCTGCCCCCTTGCAGGGTAAGGGACTCCCTGCCTGGGCTCCTCGAGGCTGTCTCAGCATTGGCGTTGGAGTTCCCTAGACTGATGGTTCTGGGGGACTTCAATTTGCCTTCGCTGGGGTCCGGTTCCGGGGTGGCTCAGGAGTTCATGGCTTCCATGGCAACTATGGACCTGGCTCAGGTAATTCGGGGTCCTACCAGGGGCAGTGGCCACACACCAGATTTAGTCTTTTTGTCGGGGCGGTGGCAGAGTGATCTGAATTTACAGAAGCTAGACATAACACCTGTGCCATGGTCAGATCACTATCTGGTGGCTCTAGACTTCCTGGGGGCAACACATCATCGTAGGGAGGCAGGGTCTATTAAAGTGGCCCGCCCCCGGCAACTGATGGATCCGGATGGATTCCAGAGGGAACTGGGGGCTTTTCCCCTGGATCGGCAACACGATTCGCCCGAGGCACTTGTTGACCTATGGTGTGGGTCAACGATAGCTGCCTTGGATGTAATCGCTCCACTACGGCCTCTCAGAGCCCGTGGAGCTAGGTCATCCCCGTGGTTCACAGAAGAACTACGGGAGCTCAAACGGGCAAAGAGACGCCTTGAGCGCCGCTGGGTGAAGACCAGGAACGATTCCGATTGGACACTAGCTAGAGCCGCTATTAGGGCCTACCTAGTGGCGATGGGGGTGGTGAGGAGGCAATACTTCACCTCCCTTATTGCCTCCGCTGATAATCGCCCAGCCACCCTGTTTCGGGTGACCAGGTCCCTCCTTGGTAGGGGGGGGGCTGTGCCTGGTTGGCAGGGATCGGCTGAGGACTTTGCTGACCATCTGGTGGAGAAAATCGATCGGATTCGCTCAGGGTTTAATCTTGGCGTGGATGGGGAGGGTCAGGGGGGAGCCAGTGCACAGTCGTGCTGTGTTATCTGGGATCAGTTTGATCCTGTTGCCCCAGATGAAGTGGACAGGCTCCTTGCGGCGGTCCGCGCCACTAATTGTCCATTGGATCCCTGTCCCGCCTGGCTGGTAAAAGCCTCAAAGATGGTGACAGGTGGCTGGGTCGGGGCTATAATTAATGCGTCTTTTCGGGAAGGGATATTTCCTGCACCATTGAAACATGCTTTGGTGCGCCCCCTCCTGAAGAAGCCATCCCTCGATCCAGCGGTAATAACCAACTACAGACCTGTTTCCAACCTCCCCTTTTTGGGGAAAGTATTGGAAAGGGCAGTGGCGCGTCAGTTGCAGGGGGTACTGGATGAAGCGGAATATCTGGACCCCTTCCAGTCAGGATTCAGACCTGGATATGGTACTGAGACTGCATTGGTCGCGCTGATGGATGATCTCTGGCGAGAGCGGGATGGCGGTCATCCGTCCGTCCTTGCTCTTCTTGACCTCTCAGCGGCCTTCGATACCGTCGACCACGGTATCCTTCTGGAACGGCTCCGAGGATTGGGAATCCAGGGCACTGTGTGGTCCTGGTTTTCCTCATTTCTGAGGGGCCGGACCCAGTCGGTGTGGTTGGAGAGCGAGAAGTCCAGTCCTAGGTCCCTAAAATATGGGGTGCCTCAGGGCTCGGTACTCTCTCCTCTCCTTTTTAACATCTACATGAAGCCGCTGGGTGAGATCATCCGTTCCCACGGGGTGCGGTACCATCAGTACGCGGATGATACACAGTTGTACATCTCGGCCCGTGGGGACCCCAGTGATGCAGTCAAAGTCCTTTCCAGCTGTCTGGAGGCTGTTGGGGTCTGGATGGGGGCAAATGGGCTACAGCTGAATCCTAGCAAGACTGAGTGGCTATGGATAGGGGGTCCCGCCTTATCCCGGGAGCTACCATCTTTGGTTTTGGATGGGGCTATTTTGCCCCAGACCGACCCGGTGCGCAACTTGGGGGTCCTCCTGGATTCGCGGCTGCTGCTAGAAGAACAGGTGGCGGCTGTGGCCAGGAGGGCCTTTGCCCAACTTCGGGTGATTCGCCAGTTGCGCCCGCTCCTGGACCGGGACTCTTTGCTCATGGTCACTCATGCTCTGGTTACCTCCAGACTAGACTACTGTAATGCGCTCTACATGGGGCTGCCCTTGATGACCATTCGGAGGCTGCAACTGGTCCAGAATGCGGCGGCCCGGGTGGTGATGGGGTGTGGACGTTATGCCCATGCCTCACCACTGCTGCGGGAGCTGCACTGGTTACCAGTTTGTCTCCGGGTGCAATTCAAGGTGCTGGTTTTGACCTTTAAAGCCCTATATGGTAGTGGGCCAGGTTACCTTAGAGACCGCATCGCCCTAAGGACGTCTGTCCGTCCAACCAGAGCGGACCGGAGGGGCTCTCTAATTGTGCCATCGGCCAGGGGGGCTCGCCTCTCTGGCACAAGGAGGAGAGCCTTCTCTGTGTCCGCACCGGCCCTTTGGAACCTCCTGCCTGTGGAACTGCGTCTCCAGACGGAGTTGTTGCCCTTTAGAAAAGAACTAAAAACCTGGCTGGCGGGCCAAGTTTGGGGTGCAGGTGGAGGGGTGGCTTCCGTTGGGTGGTTAATATAGGGGAGGATGCCTGCCCCACGGTTTCTTCAGTTCCTGCACCCCTCTCTTTTTAGGGGTGGGTTCTTATTGCTGGTTTTTATCTGTTTTATTTGTTTTTATATGTTTTTACCCATTGTTGTGAACCGCCCGGAGTCGGCTTTGGCTGAGTGGGCGGTATAGAAATTTGACAATAAAATAAAATAAAATAAAATAAATAAAACCTGAGAATAGTGGTTTCCAGGTCGGCCACGTTCCATGAACACGCGAACTGGAGTAAGATACACGCAAACGAGGTACTGACAAATGAGTCGGTACAAGAAGGAACCAAAGCACCCTCATCCAACTCAAGGCTCAACAGACAAGCAGACACGCCACCAGAGAGGGATGAGACCAGGCAGTCACATCAAAATACCACTAGTGTTGTGGAGACTGAACCTCCAAAAACCCCAGCAGAGGCGCCCCGCAGGTCAACCAGGTCAACCAAAGGCCAAATTCCCAGAGGGCTAAAGGAGTATGTGCTGGGCATAAACACCTACCCCGAGACACCAGCAAGCTTTGATGACATAGACAAACTGCCTCCCGAAGAACAGGACAAATGGCAGGCGGCAATGGAAAGGGAAATGGAGAGCCTCAAAACCCTCGGAGTGTATGCCCCTGCTGAGGTCCCTGAGGGACAGAGGACAGTGGGAACAAAGTGGGTGTTTAAGGTAAAATCGTTGGAAAATGAAGGGGTAATGTACAAAGCGCGACTAGTCGCCCAAGGGTTCACCCAACGATACCCCGACGACTACGAAGACACATACTCCCCCACAGTGAAGCCAGAAAGCGTAAAGGCCGCTTTAGTAATGGCAACCATCCTCGAAGAACAAGTGTACCAGTTTGATGTACAGACAGCATACCTCCATGCAGACCTTGACAAGGAAATATACGTCAGAGCACCACCTGGTTTTGGGCGCAACAGAGGGGAAACGTGGCTACTCAGCAAAAGCCTCTATGGCCTAAAACAGTCTGGCAGGAGGTGGTACGAGTGTTTAGCCGAGGCAATGAGGCAATTGAACTTCTTCCCGGCCGAAGCCGACAAATGTGTATTTCTAAGAAAATCACCAGAGGAAGTTGAAAAGGTCCTAGTGTATGTCGACGACCTTTTGTACTTTGGGAAAAGTAAGTCCAAATGCGACGAGTTCGCTCATGGACTGCAAAATGAATTCTCCCTGAAAAACTTGGGGAGAGTGAACAAATACCTAGGGGTGCAAGTCTCAAGGATACCCAATGGCTTTGGACTCTCCCAGAAGGAGAAAATAGCTGAACTCCTTGACAGATGCAACGTGTCAAACGCTCACCCCTGTGGGACGCCTATGCAAACGGATTTCCTGAAAAACGCCTACGAGGAAGGGGAACCGTTCAAAGACGTCAGCCACTACAGATCCATCATTGGATCGCTGTTACACATAGCCAACTGGACCAGGCCCGACATTACGCTGGCAGTGAACCTTCTCTCACGCCATTCCAGTAACCCAAAGACGTTTCATTGGGCGGCCGTCAAGAGACTGCTGAGATACCTGAAGGGTACCATGGAGGCAGAATTACTGCTCACCCCTCGAATAGACGAAGAAATCAACCTGTCATGCTACGCCGATGCTGACTGGGGCGGATGCTTAGGAACCAGAAAGAGCACATCCGGCTACATGGTGATGTTGAATGGCAGCCCAATATACTGGCGCACCGAGAAGCAGAAACTGGTTTCTACTTCCACCGCCGAGGCCGAATATGTCTGCCTGTCAAACGCTGCATGTGACCTTATCTGGATAAACGAACTGATCTCCCTTATCTGGGAAAAGCCCAAGCTCCCCATCACCATACACGAAGATAGCCAGGCGGCCATAGAGATAGCAAAAGGTGACAATATAAATCGGAAATCTAGACATATAGATATCAAGTGCAAAAACGTGAGATAGATGATAAGAGAAGGCTTTATAGAGCTAACACATTGTGAGACAAAGGAACAAGTGGCAGACATACTGACCAAACCACTCCCCTCAGCTCAGCATGAGTACCTGTTTGGCAGTTTGTGTCTTAGAAAATAAAAGCTCAGGTATGCACTCAATGTAGTCAGCCCATATGATATTAGAAGGGGTTTTGTCAGGTGTAATATCAAACTGACCTTAACTATATATACCACAATGCCTTGCCGCTGTAACCCTATTCCTTTGAACCTTATGCCTCTGACCTCATCCGACCCTATTAAAGGACCACCTCAACCTCATACCCTTCCCTTCCATCTTTGACCCTTGATACAGCCACTGACCGCCATGCGGGCAGTGAGAATAAAAGACTTTAATTATAATATACTGTCTCTGGAGTTATTGGGCCGAGCCATCTGAAACACTCTTACAAAGTCCAAGAATACCTGGAGATCCAAGGTTGAGAAACACTGAACTGAATGAACGAGGGGCAGGGGTTCTCAACCTTTTTCAAGCTGAGGGCTGGGTCACGCTCCCTCAGACAGCTTTGGGGGCTGTATGGCCATCTTGCCCTGCCTGCCACACATGGCACTTCTGGGTGTGGCGGAGGCGAGCCATGTGACACAGTGTCATGGGCCACGTCCGACCCCCATGCCGTAGGTTGAGAACCCCTGAACTAGGGTTAGTGCCTCCTTCTTGTTTATGACCTGGGAAATATTCAGTGACGCTTTTTGTTCAAATGTTTGTAATGCTAAAATTTCACTCACTGGTCACAATCATTGTCAATAGATGCTGAGTCTGGAGTGTGAACTCATTAGCAAATGTGTAATGCCACAATGTTTGCATTGCATCCCTATATTCAACAGGGACAAACTTCACAGCAAATCTGAATAACCAGATTTCTTCTGAAATTAGTAAAGGTAAGGTCACCTTTGCCCGAAAGACAGTCGTGTCCGACTCTAGGGTTAAGTGCTCATCTCTGTTTACAGCCAAGGGGCCATTCAACAATTATGTGATCCATTTTTGGGGGGAAATTGACCCCCTCCTCCCCCATGTAATCCGACCATAATTTTAGCTTCGATCTCCTCCCCCCTTTAAAATTACATAATCCAGAGCTTTTATATCAAAACTCTAATTTTTAGAACTTTTCACTATTGGTGCCTAATGCACAACTGTTCCAAATGGATTATGTAATCTTTGACCAGAACACCCCCCCCCCCCATGTAATTTTTCCATAATTCAAATGGCAGACCCCCCTCCCCCCTTCAAGGATCACGTAATTGTTGAATGGCCCCCAAAGAGCCAGTGTTGTCTGTTTTGTAGACATTTCTGTGGACATGTGGCAGGCATGACTAGGCACCAGAGTGCACAGAATGCTGTTACCTTTCCACCAAAGTGGTACCTTTTTATCTACTTGCACTTTCTAGCTTTCAAACTGCTAGGTTGTCAGGAGCTGGGACAGAGACGGGTTCCCACTCCATCATAGAGTATTCGTGTCTTGAACCTCTGACCTGCCTAACTTCCAGTCAAGTTCAGCATTTTAACCACTAAGCCACCACAATCCCAAGTACTGGTAATAGCTATTACCAGTTGTAAAAAGCCACGTTGATTTGTATACTTGTCTGTTACGCCAACCAACCATTGTGTACCTCTGCACCTGATGTGTATAATTCGATGCCATGAAGACACACTCTTAGGTTTGACATCCATGAAAGCTGACATCAAAATACAGCAGTTTGACTTTAAGCTGTCATTTTTTGGTCTTTTTTTGTTTTGTTTTGTTAACTCTCTGATCCTTTTTTGTTCACTGTTTCAAGATCTGGGCACAGAATATGCTGTGGTAGAAATATCCAAAACCACCACAGGGTGAAGCGAACCTGTCCCAATTACAATGTTGATACATCTGGTTGTTATTCAGTCAGCCATGGGATAGACCTGCTCTGTCAGTCCTTAGATGCACAGAACTGTAGAAATAGAAGGAAAAACATTCCTAAAGATCATACTACAGTCCAGCTCCCTGATAAGGTAAGAGTTCACGATTCAACCATTCTTGAGAGATGACCACCCGATCTCTCTTCATAAACTTCCGACGTCCTGCAAAATCCCCCTCCGACATCATTGCAGTATGTACACAGTTAGCTTTGCAGTGCTGAGCACAAGAAACCTGCATTTCTTTTTAAAACATAAAAATGAGAGGACCCACAAAATTGTGCAAATTTTTTTTTGCATCCAATCTTACTCCCAGCACATACACAGCACGAAATTTATTAATCTAATTATAAAAATCAAATCCCAGTTCTAGCACATACATAGCAAGCATGAAACTTATTAATCTAATCATAAAAAATGGATTCCAGTTCCAGCACATATGCAGCATGAAACTTATTACTGTACATACTCGAATATAAGCCGACTTAAATATAAGCTGAGGTACCTAATTTTGGCCTGAATACCCAGGAAAATAGATTGACCTGAGTATAAGCCAAGGGTGGGAAATGCAGCAGCTGCTAGCGAGATTCAATAATCAAAATACATGAAAATATGGTAAAATTAATTAAATTGTCAGCGCGTCTCAATCCGGCAGAGTCTTGGGACCACTGTGGCCAAGCCGTTGACCCAAGTACAGTATAAGCCGTGTCTCCTTTCTGGGGCTAAAAAAACTCAGCTTATACTCGAGTATATACAGTAATCTAATTATAAAAATTGGGAGGCATAGGTAGAGAGCTAGTCAGACGATATTTATCCTTTACGCTGCAAACAGAAAAAAAGAGAGAAAGATCCCCTGGGCAATCTTCCTTGCTAGTTGCCTGGCTATAAGTAACCCCATTCGGTGTGAAGGAGGACGCACATGTGCCCCATCCTCATGTCCTTTTGGGCCACAATTCTTGGAGACGTTTCGGCCATTTCTTCCTTCGGTGGAAGCTCAACATCAGCCGCGCTGAAGCTTTTCCCACTCTCCGGGCACTGCAGGTACGGTTTCTGCCGGGAGTGCCTCCTCTCGTGCGTGCTGCAGTGCGACCTCTGGCTGAATCCTTTGCCGCAGTCAAGGCACTTGAAAGGCTTCTCGCCCGTGTGGGTCCTCCGGTGGCGCACGAGGTCCGACCGGTGGCGGAAGGTTTTCCCACAGTCTGCGCAATTGTATGGCCTTTCCTTAGCATGCATGCGCTGGTGTCTGCCGAGGAGAGATGGTTCGCTGAATTTCCGCCCGCAATCTGGGCACCGGTACGGTTTGTCGCTGGCCGTGTGGGTCCTCTTGTGGACCACCAGGTTGGAACTGTCGCTGAACCCTTTGCCACAGTATGAGCACTTGTAGGGCTTCTCACCCGTGTGGGTCCTCCGGTGGCGGACCAGGTACGAGTTCTGGCAAAAGCTCTTCCCACAATCCATGCACTGGTAGGGCTTCTTGTCCGCGTGGATCCGCCGGTGGGCGATGAGGTTGGAACGGTCGCTGAAGCTCCGTCCGCAGTGGAGGCACGGGAATGGCTTCTCCCCGGTGTGGGTCCTCTGGTGTTTGAGAAGGTCGGAGCTCCGGCCAAAGGACTTCCCGCATTCCACGCACACTTTTCTCTGCCTCTCTTGGGCCACCGTTTCGCCAAGTTTCGGGCTGATTCTCTGGCAAGGAACTGGCTTACATTCCTCCTCCCCAAAGTGGCCGTTGTGTGGGTTCTCAGATTTGTGCTCGTTCTCAAAAGCCTGGAGCTGCTCGTGGCACAAGAAACCCGCCTCTCCGAATGGTTCTGTTTTCTCAGAACATTTCAGCTGAGGCTTCTCCTCCTCATTTTCACTCACCCAGACTTCGCCGGCTGGAAAAGAGAGAGAGAGACATACACATCCATACCAAAAAAGGAAAGAGGCAGGCTTTAGGAATAGGATTTTTTTAAAAAATAATGTTACTAATAATTTTGTGTCACTAATTATTCTGGGCTGAAAGGATTTTTGCAGAAGAAACTTTGCTCAGGGGACAACCGGATGAGGCTCCACTGTGATCACGGAGCCATCTCCTGCGGTGCATATGAAATGAGACATGCAGGATTTAACGCCAGGACTGCCACAGCCTTGAGGATATTAACAAGGTGCGCCTTCACAGCCAGTCCATCTGGCATGGCCTCTCTTCCGCCTCCATGACCATTGAGAATCAGAGTTCCTCCTCCGCTCATTTTGCCATTGGGCCCATTATGATGGTTTCCAGTGGCATTTCCTTTGCTGAGGGGACCATCACCCCACCTAAAGGGTTCGGTGCTAGTCTCCATTTACAGCCAAAGAGCCAGCGCAACCTGCATCTGCAGATGTTTATGTGGCTATGTGGTAGGCATGACTAGACACCTGAGTGCACAGAACACTGTTACCTTTCCCACCCAAGTGGTCCCTATTTATCTACTTGCAATTTCTTGCTTTCGAACTGCAAGGTTGGCAGAAGCTGGGACAGAGATGGGAGCCCACTCCTTCCTGCAGCACTCGGGTCTTGAACTGTTGACCTGCCGACCTTCCAGCCACCAAGTACAGCACCTTAACCACTAAGCCACCACATATCTACACGTAGTAGATACAGTACTGTATATGTAATTTTGTTAAGATTTTTGTCTGGGTTTATTTGGTAGTTGTGGTAATGTTTTTGTTTGCTTATTTTAATTTAAAAATAAATTAAAGTTTAAAAAAAATTCCCCAGGCAGACTTCTAGGTTTGGGAGAAGAGAAATCCAGGAAACAAAAAATATATCTCTCTTCTTCCATTACTGGCTTTACCCCACAGGTTTTAGCTGGAAAGAAGGAAAGGAATTTTCCCTTTGTTGGACCTGCTTCCATCCTGACAGTGGCAAAGAATAGCCTCATTGCCTGTTAAGACTCTCTTCTAGCAACCTTTGCAACTGAGGAAGCAATTCTTTTCTTCCATCCAGCTCGACCACGTCAACAAAACAGGTGACAAGGGTAGAAAGACATCCCCTTCATCATTCAGTTTTTCCTCTTCCAGAAATCTACCTGGGGGATTTCTAGGCAACGTCTAAAACGCTTAGATTTACCAAAATGCCATCTCTAGTAGATCTGTTCACAATATAATAATAACTTCATGTCAGAAATTATTCTGGGTTGAAAGGATTTTTACTGGAGAAATTCCACTCAGGGGATGCCCGAATGAGGCTCCTTTCATGTCCCCAAGATCTTTTTTCCCTCCAAAGTGGTCCCTATTTATCTACGGTACTTGCAATTTCTTGCTTTTAAACTGCTAGGTTGGCAGGAGCTGCGACAGAGACTGGCCCTCAAGCCACCATGCAGTACCCGGGTCTCGAACTGACGACTTGCCAGCCTTCCAGCTTACAAGGTGGGCTTCTTAACCACTGAGCCACCACAATGGTTGATGCTTTGCTAGACTACTGTAACACACTCTGCCGGAGGATGAGAAGGGGGGGGGGGATTTGAATTTTCAACCTCCTGGCAAAAATCATAATTAACTCTAAACACTAGGCTGAAGCCAACAGAATTAAATTTAGCAGGGAAAAGTGCAAAGTTTGACACCTAGGGAACAAAAACACTGGAGCACTCACCACCTCCCAAGGTAGTTGGTTCCATCATCATACTGCTCTAATAGTTAAGCAACTTTTCATGATATCCAGCCTATATCTGACTTCCTGTAGTGCAGTGATGGCAAACCTTTTAAAGATCGAGTGCCCAAACTGCAACCCAAAACCCACTCTGTACTTGGGGAGGAAGTGCTCCTATTTGGCTGGTGGGCAGAAAGGTGGGGTGAACTCTGTGCTGGGGCAAAGGTGCGCATGCCTACAGAGAAGGCTCTGAGTGGCCCCTCTGGTATGCATGCCTAAGGTTCGCCACCACAGCTGTAGTGCTTTGTTACAAATCTGTGGTAACTGTGATATTAATAATCTCCTTTTCCAACAGGGGATTGAACTTCATAACTCTAAAGGTCCCTCCCAACAATACAATTCAATATTTATATGAATCCCCTTAATCTGAAATTTTCAAAAGTCTACCCAATGAACTGGCCTCTCCATCACTGTCGGGTTTGGTTTCTCTGTACAGTTGCCACCGTCCATTGTCCGACGGACCTTGTTCCGCCTTGGGAGTTTCCCGGAAAGGTTTCAGCACCTGGAAGAACAATAAAGCAAAGAATTAAGAGTGGAAGCAATCCTCTGTTAAGGCAACCACCTGGCAAAGGGGAATAAAATTTGACCCACAAGATATACATTTGGCATCTTCCCTTCAGTCCTTGAAGATATATTTTTAAAACATAACTCTTTATGGAAGTGTTTTAACCAGACTACTTAATATTATGTTTATGGTTTGCTCTGATCATGTAAACTGCTGGCCTGCCGACCTTCCAATCAAGTTCAGCATCTTAACCACTTGAGCCACCGCAGTCCCTTATCAAGCTCATAGTAAAGGTAAAGGTTTCCCTTGCTTGAAAGCCAGTCGTAACCAACTCTAGGGTTCAGTGCTCATCTCTGTGTCAAAGCCGAAGAGCCAGCGCTGTCTGCTTCTGCAGACGTTTCTGTGGTCATGTGGCAGGCATGACGAGACACCAGAGTGCATAGAACACTATTTATCGTCCCACCGAAGTGGTTCCTATTTATCTACTTGCAATGTCTTGCTTTCGAACTGCTAGGTTGGCAGGAGCTGGGACAAAGACAGGAGCTCATTCTGTCCTGCAGTACTCGGGAATCGAACTGCTGACCTTCCGCCTCCCAGTCAGCGTCTCAGCCACTTAATATAACTTAGTAAATGTCCCTTTCCGGATCATCAGTTTGAGAAATTTAAAACAAACAAAAAGACACTGAGGCAAACAGAGCTGAGAATTAGCATCAAGTCTATCACCCAAAGGAATATCAGTGGCTTAGTGGTTAAGACACTGAACTTGACAACTGGAAGGTTGGCAGGTCAGCAGTTCGAGACCCGAATGCTGCTCGACAGAGAGCTCCTGTCATCTATCCTAGCTCCTGCGAAGCTAGCAGTTTAAAAGCACGATAAATAGGGAAAGGTAACTGCGTTCTGTGCACTGCAGTGTTTAGTCATGCCTGCCGCATGTCCACAGAAATGTCTTTTTGGTTATAAATGTAGATGAGTACCAAACCCTAGAGTCAGATACTCTAGGCCTTTGAGCAAAGGCGACCTTTAGAGTGTTCTACCCAAGTGTGATTTTGGACCAGAAATCAGTGCCTTCCCCGGGCCCTGACGGAGGGCGAAGACCACCTTACCTGCTGTTCCCAACCCTTGGACTCTTCCTGCCTCTTCAGAAACTCCTCGGCGAGAGCCACCGCCTGGGCACAGGTCTCTGCCCTCTGCTCCCTGACGCGGCTCTGGATCTCCACCGGCAAGATGGTCAGGAACTGCTCCAGGATCACCAGATCCAGGATCTGCTCCTTGGAGTGTTTCTCGGGCTCCAGCCAGAGCCGGCCAAGGGCCCGGAGCCGCAAGCAAACCTCCCGGGGTCCCTCGGCTTCCAGGTAGCAAAACTGCCGGAAACGTCGCCGCTGCACTTCGGTGCTGACCGGGTCTGGCTTCGAGGTCTCTTTCCATTTCCCGCCCTCGGCCCTGTCTCTCGCCTCCGGGGCATAAGAGGCCGGTGGCATTTCCCCAGTTAAAGGCCGGGCTGCCGCCCATTCGCCTCGTGGCCAGATCCATGTGTCTGACGGTGCCTCGGCCGACCCTAGAAAAGCCTTCTCCTCCCAGGAGGCGGGCATCAGGAGCTGCGGGTGGCTCCACCCCGGGTGGGGGGGCTGAGTGGCCTTCAGGAACTCATGCAAGGACCCTTCCCAGCCTTGGGGAAGGGTCTCCCCAGGTTCTTGCTTCACCTGTTGAGGCGCTGCCCAACACACAAGGTCCTTTGCCATCCCGGCCGGGAGTGTTTTCCCGGCTCTCTTGGCGTCTTTGCTGGGTTTGAGTCCTCCAGGGCTTTCCAGTCTCCCTGATGCTCCCTGGTCCAGCACAGACTGGAAGGGAAAGGCGACGGACGCTGGGGTAGCGCTTCCCACTGCAGCCATTGTCTCTCAGCCTGCAAAGAGGAAAAATATACAGCCCATTTTTGTAGTTCAGGCAACAGACTTTGTGGCTTACCTGTTTCTCAGCTTCTGGTTGAGAACAGCAGTTTGTATTTTTTTCTCCCGTCTTCATTCCAGCTCCTGCCAACCTAACAGTTCGAAAGCAAGAAATTGCAACTAGATAAATAGGAACCACTTCGGTGGGAAGGTAACAGCGTTCTGTGCGCTCCGGTGTCTAGTCATGCCTGCCACATGACCACAGAAACGTCTGCAGAAGCAGACAGCGCTGGCTCTTCGGCTTAGAAACAGAGACGAGCACTGCACCCTAGAGTCGGATACGACTGGCTTTCGAGCAAGGGAAACCTTTACCTTTACCTTTTATAATTTAGCTTGTTTATTATTTATGTCTAATTTTCTATTGCAATTTTTTTTTTAAAATCACACTTCTATGCCGACCCATAGTGCTTAGTGCACTCTCTGGGCCAAAAGTTCTCAACCTTTTAAAGCCGGGTGCCGGGTCACGCTCCCTCAGACAGCTTCAGGGGCTGGATGGGCCATTTTGCCCTTTGTCCAACACACGGCACTTCCCGGGTGTGGTGGGGGGCCACATGAAATTGCACCGTGGGCTGCATCCAGCCTGGGGGCCGAAGGTTGAGAATCCCTGCTTTGGGAAGTTGACAGGTTAATTAGCATTTTGCTCCCAACATGCTGGATACTTATTTTACTGAGAGACTTAAACGAAAGCTTTGTGGATACCCTCAACCATTAGAAAGACAAACAAGTGGGTCTAAAGGCAGTGATGGGCAGTCTTGGCCCTCCAGCTGTTCTTGAACTTCAATTCCCAGAAGCCCTGATAGGCAGGAGTGTTGACTTAGGCTTCTGGGAATTGAAGTCCAAGAACAGCTGGAGGGCCAAGACTGCCCATCACTGAGGCAAATCAACATGATCTACTGGGGCTATATAATATCATGGGCACATCATGAAAAGACAAAATTCACTGGGAAAGGCGATTTCACTAGGAAATGGTGGGAGGCAACAGGAAAAGAAGATGACCATATATGTCACAGTGATGGCAAACCTTGGCACTCTGAATGTTCTTGGACTTCAATTCCCAGAATCCCTGATCAGCAGGAGTGCTGGCTTGGACTACTGGGAATTGCAGTCCAATAACACCTGGAGTGCCAAGGTTGGCCATCGCTGGTATATGAGTTAGATCAACTCCTTAAGGCAGGGGTTCTCAACTATCTCCCACTGTGGGCTGGACCACGCACCCTCAGACGGCTGAGCAGGATGCACACGTGATCCCCCCTCACTAAACACTGCTGCAAAATTTGTCCACGGCTGTTGTAAAAGCGTTTACGACAGCTTGCGGGTGCATTTGCTGCACATTTTTTGCTGCTTCTGGCTGAGGGATATTTTTTTTGTGCTGTTTTTGCCGCTTCTGCTGCTTCAGCGGCAGTGAGGGCGGCAGGCCACAAGAAATGGCGCTGCAGGCCAGATCTGACTCACGGGCTGTAGGTTGCAAACCCATGGCTTTAGGGAAGGCACAACCTTAAGTTTTGAAGAGCTGAGTGGAGCTACCGAGGACAGCCTGTTTGAGAGATTGCTCCTTCATTAGGTCACCGTCAGTCGAAGGTTACTTGAAGGCACGTAACAAACAACAAAGTTTTTTTTTTACAAAAAGTAACTTTCAAAGTGCTGAATTTGGGAGTCATTCTCCTTAGAAGCACAACTAGGTTTTTTTGGGGGGTGGGGTGGGGGTGGGGCCAGGGGACCGAATTGTAATATAATATACTGTAATATAAAGAGCAAGAAAGAAAATTGCCACTCCCACCCATTGCTCGGACAGCAGCGCAGCAGGCAGAAATTCATCAGGTTTAGCTTCATCCCTGTATCCAAGGGTAACCAGATGAAGAAATCTAGAGATCCTATGAAATATCTACTATGAAATATCTAACAAGCAGACCAGTGTGTGTGTGTGTGTGTGTGTGTGTGTGTGTGTGTGTGTGTGTGTGTGTGTGTGTGTGTGTGTGTGTGTGTGTGTGTGTGTGTGTGTGTGTGTGTGTGTGTGTGTGTGTGTGTGTGTGTGTGTGTGTGTGTGTGAGAGAGAGATTTAAACCAGTGCAATATGTCCTCCGCAATCTACACCAGTCCTCCATGGCTTGGGGAGTCTCCAGACATGACGGACTACAAATATCCTCATCCCCAGATAACAGTTTGTCATCCAGCAATCTGAAGGACACAAGCCATGCTGTAAAGCAGGGATTCTCAACCCATGGTCCAGATGTGGCCCATGGCGCCATTTCATGTGGCTCCCCCATCACCTCCACCACACCAGGAAGTGTCATGCGATGGAGGAAGCGCAAAATGGCTGCCTGGCCCCCGAAGGTGTCTGAGGGAACGTGACCCGACCCCCGGCTTCAAAAGGTTGAGGACTCCTGGTGTAAAGAGTCCCAGGGAAACTGCTCTGGAAGAAAATGCAGGGGAGCATTGCCAGTATGGGGTACGTACGCATAAAGAGCCTCCTCGAAGATTGTAGTATTTTTGAACTACAATCAGGTGTAACAGAAGCAACGACCACCTTGTTGTGCCAGCTAATCTTTCTCACACTAGGTCAGACAAAAGCAAACCGCAGAATGAATTCACCCAAAGGTGCCTTCATTTTGGTAGCTCAAAGTCTGACCTAGACACAGAAGGAATTTTTTAAAATCTCCTACCAACTATAAAACCTCACAAAACTCCAGGTTTCTTTTTGATTCTGACTAGCAAACGTCCCCCAAAGAGTTGCTTTCTAATTTCGTAGAAATTGGGTGGATTGGGACTACAACTCCTATCAGCCTCAGCCAACCTGCGCAATGACCAAAGAGGACAGGAGTCCTATGCCAAAACAGGTCAGTGGGGGACAACCTATTGTAATCCAACTGGCTATGCCTTTGCACTCTCTACCTGTTGACCTTCTGCCTGCTAGGCTGTTGTTGTTTTTTAAAAAGAGGCAGGGACCCCTCCAGAGTGTGTAAGGTCGCCCTTGCTTGAAAGCCAGTTGTATCCGACTCTAGGGTTCAGTGCTCATCTGTTTACAGGACTCTAGGGTTCAGTGCTCAACTGTTTACAGCCAAAGAGCCACTGCGGTCTGCATCTGCAGATGATTCCCTGGACATGTAGCAGGCATGCCTAGACACGGGACTACAAGGAACGCTGTTACCTTACCAACTGAGGTAAAGGTCACCCTTGCTCGAAATCCAGCCGTATCCGACTCTAGGGTTCAGTGCTCAACTCTGTTTAAAACCAAAGAGCCAGCGTTGGCTGCATCTGCAGGCGTTTCCTTGGACATGTGGCAGGCATGACTAAACAACAGAGTGCACAGAACACCGTTTACCTTCCCACTGAAGTGGTCCCTATTTATCTACTTGCAATTTTTTTGCTTTCGAACTGCTGGGCTGGCAGGAGCTGGGACGGATGACGGGAGCTCACTCCGTCCCTCGGGGTCTCGAACTGCTAACCTGCCGGCCCTTCCAGCGTCTTAACCACGAAGCCCACCGCAGCCCTTTGTTAAGATGGTGTGCCTATGGTCAATGTCAACAGAGGCGATCCCTCCCACCAGATCCCAACCCATGAACTATGTATGGGTCAGCCCTCTTGCTCTCTCCTGCCAAGGCGCCTCTGACCTGCCCCACTTACCTGTCTCCAGGTAGGCAGCCTCCTCCATCCCCTCCCCTGCCCTCCCCTCCCCATGCATTTTGCACATCCCCCTCCCCCTCCCTTAATTAAACCAGACCCCCTCCAGGCTCCAACTCACCCCCCCCTTAACCAGTGCCACCCACGTGGGAGGAGAGGGGGCGTGACCGGAAGTAAGTAAGTAAGGAGGTTCCATCTTATTTATTTACATCGCTGCCTCTCTAGGCGGTGCTTGCGCCGACCTCTCTATCTCTTTAACCCTTTCGCATGTGGCGATAAAGTGTGTGTGAAAGGGACTGTGCTGCACACCTGCACTGGCTCACTCGTGGTGGCGAGCCTCCTTGGCACTCCAGGGGTTCTTGGACTTCAATTCCCAGAAGCCCAGGTCCCTGTAGATCCACACGAATGGGTTTTACTGGCTCTCCAGGTGTTCTTGGACTTCAATTCCCAGAAGCCCAGGTCCCTGTAGATCCACACGAATGGGTTTTACTGGCTCTCCAGGTGTTCTTGGACTTCAATTCCCAGAAGCCCAGGTCCCTGTGGATCCACACGAATGGGTTTTACTGGCACTCCAGGTGTTCTTGGACTTCAATTCCCAGAAGCCCAGGTCCCTGTGGATCCACACGAATGGGTTTTACTGGCACTCCAGGTGTTCTTGGACTTCAATTCCCAGAAGCCCAGGTCCCTGTGAATCCACACAAATGGGTTTACCTAAACGCAGTAAACCCATTCATGTGGATTCACAGAAACTTGATCTTCTGGGAGTTGAAGTTCAAGAATGCTTGGAGTACCAAGGTACGCCATCACTGGCTTAGTGGTTAAGACTTGACAACTGGAAGGTCGGCACGTCAGCAGTTCGAGACCCAAGTGCTGCACGACAGAATGAACTGCCATCATCTGTCCCAGCTTCTGCCAACCTAGCAGTTTGAAAGAAATTGCAAGTAGTGTAGATCAATAGGTACCTCTTTGCTGACCAACCTTGTTTTGTCAGATGTTCTCTAGGACTTCAATTCCCAGAAGCCCTCTTCAGCAGATATCTCCCTTCCAAGATGCATGTCTATCTAGTGAGAAATTGGGCTTACCATTTCTGTCTGGAGTAGAAGTGTTTGTAATGGTGGCTGTGTTACTAATTCATTTTCTGTTTGTTCACTGCCCAGAGTGGGATAACACCCAGATGGGCAGTATAGAAATCCAATAAATAAATAAATAAATAGTCTGTGCAAGCATATCTGAGTAATTTTTTTTTTTTAAAAAAGGGGGGGAGACAAAAAATGTTGTGGCAACTTAAAGACCAAATCCTGCATTTAGGTGCCACAATGTTTTTTGACTTTTTTTGCGGTTCTGTTTTATTTACTCTCAGATATGTCTGGAGTAGAAATTTCTTATTAAAGTTCGGTTGCCTCTTTTGAAGCATTCCTTCTGTTTGCAGATGTTAATGCAGCACCTACTCAGAAACAGTGGGAGAAATGTTAACATTTTAACACTTTTAATGTGAATAATTATTCTATTAATTAGAATTGGTCCTCAATCTTATGACGTAAACGCTTTGTGGAACGCACTCCCCAGCCATATGTCAGAGAGGAAAACCACAATTTATTTCATCATTTATTATACTTAACTACAGGTTGTCTGGCCGGATATCCTGCTATGGTAATGGAGTAGACTGTATAGCCAGCGATCCAATGCCGAGTGTTGAGCAGCAGTAAATAACCTGACTCCCTAAAGGGGCCAACAGCTATGGGTGGATGAGCCCCTTCAGGTGGGGTGATGGTCCCCTCAGTGGAGCCTAACAGCAAAATAAGCAGAGGAGGAACCACTTCATTCTGATTCCCAACGGTCATGGAGGTGGAAGAGGCTGTGCCAGATGGACAGCTGTGGAGGCGCACCTTGATAACATCCTCAAGGCTGCAACAGTCCATTGCAGTCCCGGGTTAAATCCTGCATGTCTCATTTCATACATACCACAGGAGATGGCTCCGTGATCATAGTGTGCAGGTCACTACATGGCAAGCTGGGATCTACCTTAAACAAATTCAGGCCATAGCACTTTACCTGTTTGTCCTTCTGTGAAAATGATTTCCAGGAAAAAGGGTATTGTGTATGCAAGCAGCTTCCCCTGATTCCGCACGCAACTCAGCTGCCAAAGTAGCGCAGCTGAGGAAGCTCAGCCCCTGCGACGTCAGCTAACCAATCAGTAGCTAGCGCGGGAAACTGCCCGGTTTCAGGTGAGACTCAGCAGCTATTCAGCAACCTGCGCTGATGTCACAACTAGCGCAACCGATGGGGATCTGTGGCAGGAATTTAAAATACAGTATATAAGGAGCTGCGTCTCCTAAATTTGCCCATGTACAGATTGACCATGCTGAAATAAAGACGTGTTTGGCCCGACTGCCGGCTCCGTGTGTAATCAATCTGCCTACATCAAATTGGCGACGAAGGTGGGATCATGGCTTCCCACAGAGTAACCCTTGCACCATTCGACACCTTGAAGCCCGAGTCATGGGACCTGTACGAGGAGCAGTTCCTGTACGCCATGGACGCCGAGGGCATCGAAGATGAAGCTCAGAGACGAGCCTGCCTTCTGGCTCAGTGTGGGTTATCCACCTTGGAGCTGGCGAGCAACCTCCTGATGCCGAGGCCCCTGCGGTCGGTTCCCCTCGCTAAGATCCTCAACGCGCTGCGGGCACACTTCCGCCCGAAGGTGTCCATGTTCGCAGGGAGTGAGAGTCGAGAGCCGCGGCAGCCGCCGCCACGTCCTCATCTGACCTCAGCGAGAGTGAAAGTGAGCCTGAGGTCCAGAAGGTGAGGAAACGACCTTCTGAGAGGAGAGACAGAGACACCTGTTGTGTTCTAATAATGTAACCTTCCACATGTGTTATCAATGTATCTGAACCAATGTAACCTTGTTCATGAGTAACAATGTAACCTTCAGCTGTATCACTATAAACCCTGTAATAGGACGCGAGCTAATGACCACCAGCTGGCAGCAGCGAGCGTCCAAGCTCTCTTGGTTCAAACCCATCAAAGGCCGCAGCGCGGGAAGTTTCCCGCCGCTACCTACACCTGGACAAGAAGGGCGTGACCCGCCATGACGTCACGCGAGCAGTAGCCAATGGGCTATCGTGGAGCCACATTCAAATACGTTACTACAATATATATAGAGCTGTTCGTCCGCCATTACCTCATGTTCCCTCTGTCCACCATGCAATAAACCTGAGTTAACCCAGCCCTTGGCTGTGTCTTGTGTCCTGACTCTCATACACTAAATTGGCGACGAAGGTGGGATCATGGATCCCCAAGGAGCCAGGGCACAGAGCGGGTTCAACATTACCAAACCGCAAGACTGGGAGCTTTTTGAGATGGACTTCCAGGCGGCACTGGTGGAACTCAAAGTCAAAGAAGACGACGAGGAAAGGAAGAGGGCCATCCTCACCCGCATGCTTGGGATGGAAACCAAGCGGACGCTGGTGGGCATTCTTGCACCGAAGAAGATGAGTGATTTCAAAGCCGGTGACATCATGAAACTGCTGCGTGAGCGTTTCCGACCCTCGAGGGCAATGTTTCCCGCTCGGAGCGCGTTTTGGAGGCGAGTCCAAGCGCCGGACGAGACGGTAGAAGCCTTCGTAACGGCTATGAGGGTAGCCGCCGCCCCCTGCAGATGGGACCACTTCCTAGAGATGGCCCTCAGGGATGGAGTGCTGTGTGGCCTGAAGGACAAGGAAGTGCAGCGCAGCCTGATGAACAAGGAGCCACCACCCACACTGGAAGAGGTTGTAGAGGCCGCGGAAGCCGCGGAATCCACGAATGCTGGAGTAGATGAGATGCACAAGTGGCGTGAGTGGCGTCCGAGGGCCGGCAAAGCGGAAAACTCGTTGCACGGAAAGTCCGGTCAGTCAGTGCATGCAACCCGACCGACCTCGAAGTCGTCTTCAGAAAGCAGCGACGGCGAGGAGGTCCAGAAGGTCCGGAGAGGAGGTCGCCGCTGCGATGGTTGCGGAGCGGCCCATGAGCGCGTGAGGTGCCCATTCAGAAAAGCCGAGTGTTTCAACTGCGGCCGTCGGGGGCACATCGCCAAGGCGTGCAGGAAATGGAAAGAGGGCCGGAGACAGTCGCAAGACCGTTCGGCCAGACCGGACCGTCCAGCGAGGTCCAAAGATGGCGCCCGGACCACGAGGAAGCAGGACGGCGTGGGCCGCATCTCGGACGACAGCGAGGGCGACGCTCCTGTGTTCAGCGTATCTGCGGGACAGGCCCATTACTTCGTTGAGGTACTAGTACAAGGGACCCCTATTAGGATGGAAATTGACTCGGGGTCCTCCTATTCTATAATTCCCCAGAGAGAGTTCTTGAGAATCGACCCCCACATGCGGCCCAAGCTTAAAGCGTTGAGAGCCACACTACGGGACGTACAGGGGAACAGCATTCCAGTGTTGGGGGTCGGGACATTCCGGGTTCGTTTTAAGAGACATTCTGCGGAACTTCCCCTAGTGGTGCTCAAAGGGGGAAGTTGTAGCCTCCTCGGAACGCAGTGGTTTCAGCCCTTAGGTCTGTTCATAGGGGGGTGCATGCCGTAGGCGAGGACCCAATACAAGCGGTGTGTGACGCACACCCCGCCGTTTTTAAAAGTGGGCTGGGGAAGTTCAAGGGACCCCCTGTAGCCTTCGACCTAGACCCGGAGGTCCGCCCGATAAGACTCAAACCGCGCAGGGTACCGTTCGCGCTAAAGGACAAAATAGAGGCGGAACTGGACAAACTGGTGGGTCAGGGGATTCTTGTTCCTGTGGATTCCGCGGAGTGGGAGACTCCGATTGTAACAGCACTGAAGGCTAACGGGGAGGTGCGCATTTGCGCTGATTATAAGTGTACAATTAATAAGGCAATCCGCCCTAATGCATACCCGGTGCCAGTGGTCAGCCACCTTCTGGCCAGGCTGAATGGGGGAAAGTGTTTCGCTAAACTCGATTTAGCACAGGCCTACCAGCAACTCCCGGTAACCCCCGCCACAGCGGCGGCACAAACAATAGTCACACATAAGGGGGCGTTCCAGGTGTCGCGGTTACAATTCGGCGTGAACTCGGCACCTGGCATTTTTCAGTCGCTAGTGGAACGCCTCCTGAAGGGGCTGGAGGGGGTGTTGCCATATTTTGATGACATGTTGATAACGGGGGGGAGTAAGGCCGAGCTGGCTCACAGATTGGATAAGGTCCTGACCGTGTTCGAGAAAGCGGGGCTGCGACTGAGAAAAGACAAATGTGTATTTTTCGAAACGGAGGTTGAGTTTTTAGGGTTCCGTGTCACGCCCGAGGGAATTAGGCCGTCCAAATCTAAGGTAGCCGCCATCAAGAAAGCTCCTCGCCCCACTTCCAAAACCGAGCTACAGTCGTTCCTGGGGCTTCTCAATTTCTACCATACCTTCCTTCCACGGAAGGCGTCTGTTGCCGAGCCGCTCCATCGGTTACTTAAAAAAGAGGAAAAATGGCTGTGGGGTGACGAGCAAGAGAGAGCGTTCACAGAGTTAAAGCAACTCCTCACATCCGAGGCAATCCTGACTCATTTCGATCCCAAACGGCCAATAGTTTTAGTCTGCGATGCATCCCCGGTGGGGGTGGGGGCGGTGCTTTGCCACGTGTTGAACGACGGAAGGGAGGCCCCGATAGCGTTTTATTCAAGGTCCCTGTCCCAAGCAGAGCGGAATTACGCACAGACCGATAGGGAGGCACTAGCGATAGTAGCGGGAACCAAAAAATTTCACGATTTTCTGTATGGTCGCCCGTTCAAGATCGTTACTGATCACAAGCCCCTGTTAGGAATATTCACTGCAAATAAGCCCACGCCACAGATCCTGTCCCCGAGGATGCTGCGGTGGGCTATTTTTCTTAACGCATATCAACATGAGTTAGAATACCGGCCAGGGAAGGAGATCAGCCATGCAGACGCGCTCTCACGGTCGCCGTTACCCTTGTCGGACGACCAGAAGGCAGGGGTAGGAAGAGACCGCCAGGTATTGCTAATAGAGGTCTTAGAGTCACCCCCAATAGTACCGGCCGACATTGCCAGGGCGACCGGAAAGGATAGAACACTAGAGAAAGTATGATCGTGGGTGCAGAAGGGGTGGCCGGCGTCATCCCCAGGCACGGAATTCGACCCATTTTTTCGAAAGCGAGTAGAGTTGTCATTAGAGAGGGGGTGCCTTTTGTGGGGCCAACGGGTGGTGGTTCCTACGTCCCTGCGACCGAAGGTGCTAAAGCTGCTGCACGTCAGCCACCCGGGAATCGTCCGTTCCAAGGCGTTGGCCCGGAGTTACTTCTGGTGGCCCCAGCTGGACGCCGACATAGAGCATATGGTTGGCACTTGTGAGGCATGTCAGTGCTCCCGACCGGAGGTAGCCCGTCTCCCGCATAGGGAATGGGACGCAGCAAGGGGACCGTGGTCCAGGGTGCACGTAGATTTTGCTGGCCCGTTCCGAGGGACCATGTTTCTCCTGGTAGTGGATGCATACTCAAAGTGGCTGGAGGTCATTCCGGTAAAGAGCACATCCTCCGCCACCACCATTCGCCAGCTAAGGAGGGTCTTTTCCACGTTCGGTTTACCCGACACTCTGGTCAGCGATAACGCTAGCTGTTTCACGTCCGCTGAGTTCGCAGCATTCATGGAGGCAAATGCAATTCGGCATGTCACATCCGCGCCGTTTCACCCGGCCACGAATGGCCAAGTGGAACGGTTGGTGCGCACAACAAAAGATGCGCTGCGGCGCATGGGCTCGGGAGATCTAAATCACCAAGTCTGTCAATTTCTGTTAGCGTACAGAGTGACCCCCTTAGCGTCGGGATACTCGCCGGCTGAGCTGCTGATGCGGAGGAAACTGACCACGCTCTTGTCCAGGTTAGACCCGTCGAGGGTCGAGGACAAAGGGAAGAACATAGGTTTAGCGGTCTCGAAAGGTTTCGGCGTAGGCGATCCTGTACACTGCAGGAACTATGCCAACGCAGGCCCAGTCTGGGTGCCAGGGACGATAATAGAACAGACGGGGCCAGTGTCGTATCGGGTGGAAACTAGCACCGGTCTCTTCTGGAGGAGGCACGCCGACCAACTGAGGCACCGAGTGAGTGAGGGGCCGATCAGTGGGGCTCAGCAACAGGATTCAGCGATAGGGTTCTCCCCCACCCGTTTAGCCCAAGGGGGAGACAGAGAGGGACACCAGTCCGAAACCAGGGGGGAAAGCAGTGATCCCGACTCATATCCTTTTGATACACCAGTTCTATCCGAGCCCGGGGGGGAGGGAAAAGGAGTGTGCGGCCGCCGCTGCCGCTTCCCCCGAATTCGATTTTGATTTTGATTTTGCTAGCCGGGGGGTTTTTTCGGAGTGTTCCCCCACCCATCCAAGCGAGAAGAGGGGTTTTTCGTTAGCCCCCAGTGCCCCCGGTTCGTCCCAAACAAAGCACACACCTTCCAACAAAGCCGCAGAGCCGCGGCAAACCACTAACAAGTCATCCTCTCCCATTACAGGGCAGGAAGCCAGGGAGAAAAGAGGAGGGAGCGAAACCGGGGCAGGGCAGCCCGTGCCGAGACCCCAGCGTGTTCGAAATAAGCCATCTTGGCTGAGAGACTTCGTCTCATCCTAGGGGGGAGGAGTGTTGTGTTCTAATAATGTAACCTTCCACATGTGTTATCAATGTATCTGAACCAATGTAACCTTGTTCATGAGTAACAATGTAACCTTCAGCTGTATCACTATAAACCCTGTAATAGGACGCGAGCTAATGACCACCAGCTGGCAGCAGCGAGCGTCCAAGCTCTCTTGGTTCAAACCCATCAAAGGCCGCAGCGCGGGAAGTTTCCCGCCGCTACCTACACCTGGACAAGAAGGGCGTGACCCGCCATGACGTCACGCGAGCAGTAGCCAATGGGCTATCGTGGAGCCACATTCAAATACGTTACTACAATATATATAGAGCTGTTCGTCCGCCATTACCTCATGTTCCCTCTGTCCACCATGCAATAAACCTGAGTTAACCCAGCCCTTGGCTGTGTCTTGTGTCCTGACTCTCATACACTAAAACACCGCTGAAGCAAGCAGACGCTGTGAGGGGTGCGGGGGCACACACGACCGGAGGAAGTGCCCCTTCAGGAAAGCCAAGTGCCACAACTGCGGGCGTTTGGGCCACATCGCCAAGGTGTGCAGACAATGCCAAGACCCTGGCTGGACCAGCCGCCGGAAGGACCAGGACATGGGGAAGATGCACGCGGAGGACACAGTGGTGAGACGTGTGTCGGACCAGCACACCCGTTTTTTTGTTAAGGTACTGTTGCAGGGGGTCCAGGTGAAGATGGAGGTGGACTCAGGGAATGCCTACTCCATTATCTCACAGACCGAGTTTCTGTGCATACCCCCTAAGGACCGCCCCAAACTTAGAGCCCTCAAAACGAACTTGTGGGATGTCCAGGGAAGTTTCGTCCCAGTCCTGGGGGTGGGGGACTTCACCGTCCGGTTTAAGAATTTCACTAGGAAGTTGCCATTAGTGGTCCTTAAGGGGGGGTCCAGTTGACTTTTGGGAACCCAGTGGTTTGAACCACTGGGAATTGCATTGACTGGAATCAACAACGTCTGAGGCGACCCCATCCAAGACATGTGCAACGCACACCCGGCAGTCTTCAGGAAAGGACTTGGGGAATACAAGGGGCCTCCTGTGGACTTTGATATGGACCCCTGTGCACTATCAATAAGGCAATCAGTCCAATGCCTACCCGGTGCTGGTAGTTAGCCACTTGCTGGCCAAATTACATGGGGGGAGGTGTTTTGCGAAGCTGGACCTAGCACAGGCTTGCCAGCAATTAACAGTCACACCTGCAGTCGCAGCTGCCCAGATGATAGTGACGCATAAGGGTGCCTTTAAAGTGACACGCCTCCAGTTCGGCGTGAATTCGGCTCCCGGTATTTTTCAGGTGCTTGTGGAACGCCTACTTAAGGGACTCCCCGAGGTTTTGCCATACTTCGACGATGTATTGATAACTGCTGGGGGTGAGTCAGAGTTAGCACAAAGGTTAGACCGGGTTCTGTCTGTGTTTGAGAGGGCTGGGCTACGCCTGAGAAGGGACAAGTGCGTCTTTTACACAACTGAGGTAGAGTTCCTGGGGTTCCGGATCACCCCCGATGGGGTAAAGCTATTCAGGACAACCCCACACCAGCTACTAAGTCAGAGCTGTAGTCTTTCTTGGGGCTCCTGAATTTCTACCACTCCTTCCTCCCACGGAAGGCTTCTGTGGCAGAGCCGCTACACCGCCTACTGAAAAAGGATGCAGTTTGGCAGTGGGGGGAGGCTCAGGAGCGAGCGTTCAGTGAGTTAAAGCAGCTCCTCTCTTCCGAGGCAATACTAACTCACTTCGACCCCAAAAAGCCCACAGTACTAGTATTTGATGCCTCACCGGTGGGGGTCGGGGCTGTCCTATGCCACGTGTTTGAGAATGGGAGGCACCAATTGCATTCTATTCGAGATCCCTCTCGAAAGCAGAGCGCAATTACACCAAGACAGACAGGGAGGTCCTCGCGATCATCCTAGTGACAAAGAAATTCCATGACTTCCTGTATGGGAGGGAGTTCACCGTTGTCATGGATCACAAGCCCCTCCTAGGTATCTTTGTAACGACCTAGCCCACCCCACAGATCTTGTCCCCTAGAATGTTAAGGTGGGCGATCTTCCTAAACACATACCAGCTCATGCTAATGCATCACCCAGGGAAAGACACCGCGCACGCGGATGCACTTTCCAGGTCTCCCCTACCAGAGCTGGGGGAACCCAAGTGTGAGGTTGAGCAAGAGCACCAGGTGCTGCTCATCGAGTCCCTCGAATCGCCCCCAATTGTGCCTGCAGGTATCGCCAAGGCAACCACCAAAGACAGGATTTTGTCCCAAGCGCTGGCTTGGGTTAGGAAAGGCTGGTCCCTAATGTCCCCTTCCGAAGAACTCGCATTGTTCTTCAGGAAGCGCTTCGAGCTTTCACTTGAGAGAGGTTGCCTCCTCTGGGGCCAGAGAGTAGTAATTCCCAAGGCTTGCATACACAATGCCCCTCACCCCTCTCAGCCCGAGGAAGCAGAATCCCAGTTTGATTTTTTGTTTCAGGATGAGGGGAGTTTTTGTGAGTGTTCCCCCACTCGTCCCAGTGAGCAGCAGGGCTTTGAGTTTTCCCAACGGTACCCTCATCCTTCCTGAGCTAGGGACACCCCATCCTTTTCCCTGCCAGGATTCGATGGGACCCTTCAGTTTTCCTGAGGGAGAAGCCCAGGCACAGCAGGCGCCCAGGGAAGCGCCTCCGAACCAGTGGGCCGGCCACAGCGAAATCGCCGGCCCCCACAATGGTTAAGGGACTTCATCCCATCCTAGGGGGGAGGTGCATTGTGTATGCAAGCAGCTTCCCCTGATTCCACATGCAACTCTGTGGATCCGCGTGCCCAGTTGGCACGCATGGCCTCTGGCAGAGGTTAAACCTAGCGAGCACGCTCCTGGCCCCTGGCCCTTGCCAGCAGAGAGAAATTAAGGGGGGTGGATAAATGATAGGGTTTGATTCACCCAATTACCTGACCTGACCAGCGGACCTGCTGAGAAAGCGAATACGTTACCTATTAGAGTAATCCCTCATCTCCGAGTCTCAGTCTCATCCCAGAAGCAAACAGGAGTCATGATTGCCTTAGTCTAAGCCCAAAACAATGGTGTTGTCCCAGCCAGTGTTTGCCCGCACTAATTAACTTCCCCCCAAGAGATTCCCAATTAACCTGAGTAAATAGGTGATGTGATTCACTGTTGGGTGACGGTTTTTTCTACCTTGCCTTCTGATCTATAAATGGTTATGCCTTTTCCTCAATAAACCTTTAGTGTATGGGACCAAAGACGACCGGACAACCGAAGGGTTGGTTTAACACAGGTTTATTGCATGAGGTTCCAGTTAAGCATGAGGTAATGGCGGTGATACATCTCAATATATACAGTAGCCTTCTTCATTTGAATCATGTACACGGTAGCTTATTGGCTGCTACCGGCGTGGCCTCGCCCAGGCACGCCTCCTTTCCTGCTGCTGTTTGCGGGGAAGGTTTTCCCGCGGCTGTCCGTGATTGCGCAATGTGAACCATGTGAGAGTGAACGCTCGCAGCTGCCCTCTATAGGCTGTCTGCTCGCGTTCCTTTACAGCTGATATCGTTTGTATCTGGAGTGGTTACAATCTTGCCTTTACAGTATCATGGGCATGCATACATACATACATAACAAAACCACTGATCTTATCCTCCTCCATACTGCCTCGTATCGTTCTTTGATCAGTCTCCTCCGGGACCTACGGCCCTCAGCGGCCCCGATTCCTACACAACTCAGCTGCCAAAGCTGCGACGTCAGCTAACCAATCAGTAGCTAGCGCGGGAAACCGCCCGGTTTCAGGTGAGACTCAGCAGCTATTCAGCAACCCCCGCTGACGTCACGACTAGCGCAACCAATGGGGATCTGTGGCGGGAATTTCAAATACAGTATATAAGGAGCTGTGTCTCCTAAATGTGCCCATGTACAGATTGACCATGCTGAAATAAAGACGTGTTTGGCCTGACTGCCGGCTCCGTGTGCAATCAATCTGCCTACATCAAAAAGGTATACTCTGATATGAATAGCAGTCAATGACAATGGCAGCAAATTAATTACTTCAGATTCAGAGAATGAATTCTGTGCAATGACTATTGAATTATACAAAAATGACACTAACACAATCAGAAAAATCTTGAATGGTGATTAACCTATGAGAGGATGTTAATTTCTTACATGTAACAAGTAAAATCAGCTAGAGATGACACTTTACAAAACACTACATTTCCTCCTATGGATCTAAAGCAGTGTTTCCCAACCTTTGGGTTTTGGACTTCAATTCCCAGAAGCCTAAGTCCACTCCCCAAAGCATTTATCAGCCAATGCACTGACCTAGGCTTCTGGGAATTTAAGTCCCACTGTGGGGCCCGACTTAAAGTCTCAAAATTTATACCTACCTATACTTGTCCTTTAATCCCTGGTCCACTCATTGGTAATTTCATGTATTACTGTAATGCTAGAGGGCTGTGGTAGCTCAGTGCGTAAGAAGCTCGTCGTGTTAGCTAGAAGGCCGGCAAGTCGGCAGTTCAAGACCCGGGTACTGCATGACGGAATGAGCACCCATCTCTGTCCCAGCTCTTGAGGACATGAAAGGAGTCTCATCAGATATCCCCTGAGCAAAATTTCTCTTGCAAAACCCCTTTCAACCCAGCATAATTTCTGACATGAAGTTATTACCATTACTGTAATGGTCTCTACATGGGGCTACCTTTGTCCTTGATATATTAACTTCAACAAGTCCAGAATTTGGCTCCCAGGCTGGTGATGGGAATAAAGAGGGTTGAACATATATTCCCAGCCTTGGCAGGCCTCCAATGGCTTCCTGTCCCTTCCTGTATCAGGTGCATGGTAATAATGATAACCTTTAAATCCTATACAGTTTCAAGCTGGGGGACTGGGTCACGCTCTCTCAGTCAGCTTCAAGGGCCAGACAGCTATTTTGCCCTGCCTGCACGATGGGGGTTACCATTTTGTCCCAACAGCTTCAAAGGGGTGACCATTTTGTTTTTCAATGCTCATGGAGGGGTGGGGTCCCAGATGAAATAGTGCTGTGGGCTGCATCCGGCCCAGAGGCCATAGGTTGGGAACCCCTGGTTTAGGTCATTCTTCTCTGTTCAGCATCTTTCTCTCAGAACATGAGCCCGCATCTACCGTGCATCTCATTCTGTACAGTTACAGGTATCAACTCTGAGAATGGCAAGAAAACCAGTGGCAAGGAGAAGGACTTTCTCAGTGGTAGAACCTGAACTATGGAATTTATTACCAGATGAACTACATCAGGCCCGATCACAAGAAGCGTGTAAAAAGCAATTTAAAATGTATACAGTACCTTTAAAGAGGCTTTCAGATACATCCCCACTGTAGCCAAGTGGTAGTTTGATTAATTTGTGATATGACCTGGCCTCAGCCGTCACCAATGTTGAATATGTTAGTGCTTATTAGGTTTTTTGTATGAATTTCTTTGTTTGTGGGTCATGGGTTTGGTTTTTTGTTGTTATATTTGTAAAAGTTTTATAATTTAATGCGTGTACTCCACAAAGAGTAGGAGAATGACCTAAATTGGTGGCAAATAAGTAGATTCAATGGTGCCTCGGGTTACGAACGCCTCGGGTTACATAATTTTCGGCATACGAATGAGAATCCATTGAAAATAATGCCTTGGGTTACAAATTTTTTTCATTATAAGAAGCAAGTAACCCCTAGATGCATTGCGACTCGGAGTATTATAGTGCTGCCACACACACACACAGGAGTCGGTGGGTAGCACGAGGCATCGAGTGTGATGTTGGAGCAGTTGTTGCATCGAATTTTGAAGACATTCTGGAAAATGTGTTGCAGTGTTTTGGGATAGAAATTTTTGACGATACAAAACGTCCCGTGGAACGCATTAAATTCGTAACCTGAGGTACCACTGTAAGATTTAAAAAAGACAGATTCCTGAAGACTCTGGCAAAAGCTGGTCAATCCTGGCTCAGAAAAGAAAACGCGAACAAAGGTACAGGCATTACCACCAAGATCTTATAAGAATATTTCAGTATATTGGAAACCTTTCTATTTCTTCTTTCCTTCATGAATGCTCAACGTTGGAATGGTTTCTATTAGGTTTCTCACCTTTTTTACACACTTCATGTACTAAAACAGCTTCTTTCCTCCACAAATCATTTGATGGGAGTGAACATGATGATGACTCCAAGTATTTAAAAGGCTTCCCTGTGCAGATACATGCCAGGCAGGGAAAATGATGTCTTGCCTCTGTGGTTGTTGGGGTATCCCAGTGCTTCTCAACCTTTGGTTTTTGGACTTCAATTCCCAGAAGCCTAAGTCAATTCCCCAAAACACTGATCAGCCTAAGTGCTGGCTTCGGCGTCTGGGAATTGGAGTCCAAAAACCAAAGGGTGAGAATCACTGGGGTATCCATTCAACTGTAACTGAAACTCTTCCCACAATTCAGACATTCAAATAGATTCTTTATCGATTCTAAGGAGCTTTCTCATTCATGTGGCCTCTAGTAGTCAGTTTTAGTAATCTGTCCAGGAAATGTGTACAGTGGTACCTCAGTTTATGAGGCGTTCGTAAACAGAGGTACACAGGAAAAACACAAAAAACAAACCATTCATAGAAAAAGATAATTCTCTACTTTCTACTTCTACCCATGAGACATGTAAGCAATATGCATTGATTACTTTTTCTCTCATCAATTGCTACTTTAACCAACATAATAATTATTTCTTCCTTTTCCCATTCTATCTGCATATTTCAATATTTTAAAAATAATAATGCTATTTTGGGACAGATTTGCAAACTAATGGACAATTATAGAATGACTGACTTGGAAGGGCCTTTTTAGGACACAAAATCCAACTCAATGCAGGAATCTAAATCAAATCAAAGCAAATTAATTATTTCATTAATCTACACAAAACCCTCTCCTCATATTTTCTTCACATTCTTACATTCCCACCATAAATGAACATACATTCCAAATTCTTTTTATGTCTCCAAAAGTCTTATAAACATTTTACTTACTATCCATTTTTGTTATTTTGTTTTCTTCCACCTGTTTTTGAGTTAATCAGATGTTGTTAATTTTCCAAAGTTAGCACGTGGTTTTAAACAGTTCTTAGTCAATTTCTCCAAGTTACACTATGTGTTATACCAAACAACACAGTTTTTAAATTTAATTTTTATTGTATTTTAAAAGATATTACAACAAAATACAGTAAAACCGCACATAAAGAGCACCTCGCTTAGAGACTAACTCATTTAAAGAGGAGAATTTTCTCGGAATGGTCACCTAGCTTAACTAAAACCAACCAAAAACTCACTTAACAACTAAATTGGGGCTCGCAATCCCCCTGCCAGAAGTCACAATTGGTCACTCACAATGATGTTTCACTTAAAGAGCAAACTTGCTAAAAAAGCAATCCCATGGAACGCATTATGCTCTTTAAGCGAGATACCACTGTAGAATGAAGAAAAATAGAATTGAAGTAAATAAAAAACAAATACAGTAAAACCTCAGAGAACAACCTCATCACATAACACTAAAATCGGATAACAGCCTTATATTTTTTTGGGGAAACTGCATCGGATAACACTAAAATCCTATGGGATGCATCGGATAACATTCTCTAAAGCCTGTGCCAGTTGCATTGCATCTCTATGAAGTTTTAACATCCAATGCATCCCATAGGATTTTAGTGTTATCCGATGCATGCATCGGATAACACTAAAAATCGGATAACACTAAGACTTGTGTAACCAACACAACACATTTATTTCAGGTAAGATTTTCATTTTATACTGCATTATCATCCAAAACCTAAATACAGTGTAACTCCGGATGACAGCACCTGATAATGCCAAATCCGCAAAATGACATGTTCATTATGCACCATGTGATGATCCACATAACGACAAAAAAAGTTTTAAAATTGTCATTATTCGGAGTATTTGGTATCAATGCTCCCGATGACACTTTTTTTGTCATTATCCAGAGCATCTCCCATAGGGACCGCATAGCGTCAACATCCGGACAACGACACGACTTGTGGAACCAAGTTTTGTCGTTATCCAGAGATACACTGTAATCCCAATTTTTTTAACCTTTCTAATATCCCAGGAAGGAAAAATGTCATTTTTCTAAGTTTTTTTTTAACACAATCATTTGGTATACAACTGAAAGGAAATGGATGGCTTTAATCCCCATAATGATTATTTGTTGTAAACAAAGGGTTTTGCCCTTTCCAAATCAAACATTTAAAGGACTATCATTTATGAATATGGCTTCTTCATTGTGACACACCTCTCAAAAGTTTCCTCCCAGTGTGATTTTTGTCCATGAGAGGTGAGTGATGCTTGCATGTAGATAATGCTCGATCTATATGAGATATTCGAAGGATGTTTGTATATGTCTATAGTGCAGTGTGTAGTAAGGTTTGCAGCCTGACAGATATACCTTCTGTTTTTATAGACATTTCAATTACATCTCATAGGAAATAATTCTTTCACGGTTTGTTTGATGTGCTCTCAGTCAAAAAGTCATCCAGGTATTCCCCTCTTTTCCCATCTTCATGGATCCTGTTATGTCTAGCAAGGTTTGGGTTGTGACTAAAACTTTTACCACATTCCAGACATTTAAAAGGCTTCTCTCCTGTGTGGATCCTGTGATGTTTAGCAAGGCTACCACTCACACTAAAGCTCTTTCCACACTCCAAGCATTTAAAAGGCTTCTCTCCTGTGTGGATCCTGTGATGTGAAGCAAGGCTTCCACTTTGACTAAAGCTCTTTCCACACTCCAGGCATTTAAAAGGCTTCTCTTCTGTGTGGATCCTGTGATGTGAAGCAAGGCTTCCACTTTGACTAAAGCTCTTTCCACACTCCAGGCATTTAAAAGGCTTCTCTTCTGTGTGGATCCTGTGATGTTTAGCAAGGTTTCCATTGTCAGTGAAGCTCTTTCCACACTCCAGGCATTTAAAAGGTTTCTCTCCTGTGTGGATCCTGTGATGTGAAGCAAGGCTTCCACTGTGACTGAAACTTCTTCCACACTCCAGGCATTTAAAAGGCTTCTCTCCTGTGTGGATCCTGTGATGTGAAGCAAGGATTCCACTTTGACTAAAGCTTTTTCCACACTCCAGGCATTTAAAAGGCTTCTCTTCTGTGTGGATCCTGTGATGTTTAGCAAGGTTTCCATTGTCAGTGAAGCTCTTTCCACACTCCAGGCATTTAAAAGGTTTCTCTCCTGTGTGGATCCTGTGATGTGAAGCAAGGCTTCCACTGTGACTGAAACTTCTTCCACACTCCAGGCATTTAAAAGGCTTCTCTCCTGTGTGAATCCTGTGATGTGAAGCAAGGATTCCACTTTGACTAAAGCTTTTTCCACACACCTGGCATTTAAAAGGCTTCTCTTCTGTGTGGATCCTGTGATGTTTAGCAAGGTTTCCATTGTCAGTGAAGCTTTTTCCACACTCCAGGCATTTAAAAGGTTTCTCTCCTGTGTGGATCCTGTGATGTTTAGCAAGGCTTCCACTGTGACTGAAGCTTCTTCCACACTCCAGGCATTTAAAAGGCTTCTCTCCTGTGTGGATCCTGTGATGTGAAGCAAGGTTTCCACTGTCACTGAAGCTCTTTCCACACTCCAGGCATTTAAAATGCTTCTCTTCTGTGTGGATCCTGTGATGCCTAGCAAGGTTTCCACTGTGAGTGAAGCTTTTTCCACACTCCAGGCATTTAAAAGGCTTCTCTCCTGTGTGGGTCCTGTGATGCCTAGCAAGGTCTCCACTCTCACTGAAGCTCTTTCCACACTCTAGGTATTTCAAAGGCTTATCTCCTGTGTGGCTCCTGTGATGTGAATCAAGGCTTCCACTGTGACTGATGCTTGTTCCACACTCCATCCCCCCTAGGTATTCTTTCCTGAGTTTTATGATGTTCTCTCAGTCGAATAGCTGTTCTACTTTCAATTTCAGCAGCAGTCGTGTGAAAAGTCTGAGGGGAAAGGATCAACAGTTACCTCGTTTGAGAAGCAGATGCCAAAAAAGACATACAGTATATAATTTAAAACTAATAAAGAATCAATTTTGATAAGGATCTAGAGCAGGTGTTCTCAACCTATGGCCTGTGGGCCGACTACACCCAAGGCACCATTTCATGTGGTCCACATCACCACCGCAGGCACCTTGGGAAGCAGACATGTTTACACAATGCAGAAGAAGATGCATTACTAGAGGTGGTGACTTGAGGCCACTGTGTACCATGTAATTTATAAGGCAGTGGTGACGAACCTATGGCACACATGCTAGACGTGGTACTCTCAGCCCTCTCTGTTGGCAAGTGCACAGTCACACCAGCACAGAGCTCATGCTGCCCTTCTGCCCAGCAGCCCAATGGGAGTGCTTCCTCCCTCTCCCCAGCACAGAGTTCACCTGCCCCTCTGCCCAATGGGAGTGCTTCCTCCCGCCCCTTTATTTGGGCACTTCCATCTCTAAAAGATTCACCATCACTGTTTTAGGGAAACTTGCTTCGCATTGTGGAAAAAATCATATTGCAAGGAATTGCTTTAATGCAGGAATTGTCAAACTTTTTAAGCCAGGGGCCAGGTCACGTTCCCTCATATATCTTCGGGGGCCAGACATCCATCTTGCCCCTCCTTCACCACATGACACTTTCTGGTGTGGTGGAGGCGGTGGATCCCTCACATGAAATGGTTACAGAGGCTGCATCTGGCCCACGGGCTGCAGGTTGAGAATGCCTGCTTTAATGAATTTCAATCATAAACTGAGAATTACATTAAACGAAGTGTTCGTAATGTGAGATACCACTGTAGCCATATTTCAAACACCCTCCTATCCTGTATGGGGGTGTCTATTCTTATTCCTCATTTCTCCTCAAACATCCCCTCTCTTTAAAAAAGAAGACTTCCCCTCTTTTTCTGAGGCCCACAGAATTTGGGATTGTTTACTAAGGAATTTCTTCACAGCCCTCATACATTTCAAGGGGGGAGAACTCTACAGATGATTGATTTGGCATCGGCACTCCGAGGCTATAATGTTAACCCCTAAATACAGTGATGGTAAACCTTTTGTGCTCAACTCAACAGGGTGTCCTGTGCACCACAGAGGGGCAGGGCGAACTCTGTGCTGGGTGGAGAGAGGAAGCACTCCCATTGGGCTGCTAGGCAAAGGGGAAGGTTGAACTTTGGGGCTATTCAACAATTACGTGATCCTCGAAAGGGGGAGGGGGTCTGCCATTTGAATTACAGAAAATTACATACATGGGTGTGTGGTCAAAGATTATGCATTTTTATGTATTTTATGTCTTTTATGTATTTACTGTCCGCTATGTAAACCGCCCTGAGTTGGGTTGTACCTGACTGGGCGGTATATAAGCGTGAAAAAAAAATATGTAATCAATTTGGCACTTTTTAAAGATTTAAAAATGATTTCTGGGAATTACAATACAAAAGCTCTGGATTACGTAATTTTAAAGGGGGGAGGGGGTCAAAGCGAAAATTACGGTCGGATTACAGGCGGAGGGGGCAATTCCCCCCCCCAAAATGGATCACATAATTGTTGAATGGCCCCTTTGTGCTGGAGGAAGGGAGCGAGGTCTCCCATTGGGCTGCTGTGTGGTATCCGCGAGCACAATTGGCATAACTGTCCCTGACAGAGGTTACACCGGTCGAGGAAGGCTCCTGGTCACTGGCCTCTGCGGGAACAGAAATTGGGGAGCGGATTAATAGTCATAAGATTGATTCACCCATATCTAACCTGGCAGGCAGTTCGGCAGGAGGAAGTTGAATATCTAACTCAAATTAGGAATTAGGTAATTCCACACTTGCAGATTAGCCCAAGACCTAGCGCAAATAGTGGCCATGTTTACTCTTGTGCAAGCCATGAACAATGGATTTCCCCTGTCAGTATTTGCCTTAGTTAATTAACTTCCCCAAGAGAGATTCCCAATTAACCCGGGTAAACAGGTGATGTGATTTTCTGTCAGATGACGATTCTATCACCCGCAGCCTTGAACATAATATATACTGATGATTTTCCCTCAATAAATCACTGGTCTTCGCTCCATCTTGTCTTGTGTCGTTCCTTTACCAGTCTCCTCCAGGACCTCGCGGCCGCCCCGCGGCCCCAATCCAACATCTGGTGACCCCGACATGATCCAACTCGTGAGTAAGCGATCAATGCGGTCCGGTTCTACGCTAGAACCGTGTCTGATCACCCCGGAGGACAGCGCGTCAGCCCGGTCGGAAAGCCAGCTGATCGGGAAGACAGCTCCGCGGCGAGGCATCTCAGAGAGGCTTCCTACAGCTTGCTCCAGCTATCGCGGCGGCTTGCAGCACGGAAAAACGCGTTCCGCTCAGGGTTGGCTGTGAACCCCTGACAGCGCAGAGGCCACCGAGGGCCCATGGCAGCAGTCCACGCTCCGAGCTCTACCCAGAGATTCGTCACGCAAAACCTATTGCCTGAACTTCAGACGCGTCGACTCATCCCGAGAAGGAGACTTCAAAGGACCAGCAGGTAATATGGGGACTTGTCCTCAGCGGCAATGTCCGTCCGCTAGTCAAAGAATTCATGAGGTCTTAAGAATTCAAGACCCTGGCCAGGGTATATCAGATAAGCTTTCACAGCGGAGAACTAGCGCGGCTTTTGGTGTTCTTGAGGGAACACTGCCTGCTTTACCCAGAAGTAGGTACGTTATCCTTTCAGCTCTGGGATCAGATAGGAGTCTGCATTCAGCAACCCCCGAAAGCTCCAGATGGCGTAATTCGCACATGGAGCAAATGTAGGAAACTCTTAGCAGAGGTGGACCCAGTCCGGGTAGAGGCCAAAGAACCCCCAGCGCCAGCAGAGCCATCGGCGCCCACGGCGCTCTATCCGTTATTCCAGTTTAAGCAGAGTAGTGTAAGGAGCTTTCCCCCGGTGACAGCTGCAGACGTCACCGGTGGAATGCATGGAATGGGGAGCGCTGGCGCTTCTCTGATAGCTACAGGTTCCCGAACTACCAAGAGTGCCCTCCAGCGCACAGTTGAGGAAGAGATCAGGAAGGGGGAGTTGCCAGCAGAAGAACTAGCTGAGCTTAGTCAGATTTGTCTAATTCGCTTGGAGGTAGATGCCCTCACAGGGCAGCAGCAGATAGTTCATTCACCAGTTCCGTACAAGCTCCTCATGGCTATACGGAAGGCCATTTCAGAGACAGGACTACAGAGTCGCTTCACTAGGGGCATGCTTCAGCAAGTGTGCGAGAACACGATGTTCATCCCGCACGACTGGAAAGCCGTCATGCGGATGATGCTCAACCCCAGCCAGTATCTGTTATGGGACAGCAAGTATCGCCTCGAGGCTCAGGCAAGGGCTGCCAGGATGGGGGGGAGGCATTATTCCTGACCAATTATATGGTTCAGGTGCCTTTGAATCCATCGATGCGCAGACCGCCTTGCCGCTCGCCACCCTTCAGTTGTCAGCTGAGACGGCCTTCAGAGCTTTTCTCAAGGTCCCAGCAACTGGCAAAGCGGCCAAAAATTACACCGCAGTCAAACAGGGCGCCCAGGAGTCCTACATGGACTTTATCAATCGCTTAGAGGAAGCGATCAGTAGACAGATCGATAACGAGCAAGCCCAACAAGAGCTCATGATGAAATTGGCTAAAGACAACGCCAATCTCGACTGCCGTAAGATCTTGCAGTCACTGGGCAATCGTCCCGACTTGACTCTCACGGACATGATTAGGGCTTGCGCCGACGTTGGCACGGACTCCTACAAAATGGGTCTGCTGGCAGCAGCGGTGCAAGGGGGTAGGAAACCCAAGAACAAAAACCTAGGGGCATGTCACAATTGTGGCAAGGTCAGCCACTTCGCTAGGGAGTGCCGATCCAAGGGCGGCGGACAACATTCCGGCTGTTCCAAGGCTCCAACCACCCCGTGTCCGAAGTGTAACAAAGGCTTCCATTGGTCCAAATTCTGTCCGAATTCGGGAAACTGGAACGCGGGCACGTCTCTGGCCCTGGTCCAAACAGAGGCTTTCCTCGCTCTGGGCGAGCCAGAGCTGGATTAGATTCCAATCACATTCCAGACATTGCGAAGGCGCAGGCCAGCCCCAAGGGTAGTACAGGGCTAGAATTGACTTGCTAGGCAGACGTCACATGCGACTTGCCAGGCACAGTCTATCTGGTGGATTCCCAGTACATGGGACCCCTGCCCAAAGGCTTCATAGGCTTAGTTTTGCCTCGTAGTGTCGCAGGAGCACGCGGAATTCTTGTAATTCCGGGAGTCATTGACTCCAATTTTTCAGGTGTTCTCCAAGTTCAACTCTGGACGCACCTACCCCAGACCATTCACAAGGGAGACACGCTAGCGCAACTGATTATGGTTCCTTGTAACTCGCCAGCAGATAGCCAGGGAAGGCTCAGGGACAGCTCAGAGTCCGGGTCGGAAGACCGCTCGAGTGCAAGTGAGGCAGTGCAAGGATACCAGGTCTTAGCGACAGTGGAGACCAACATAGAATGGAAACGACGGCCAGTTATTGAGGTATTTTTGAATAAAAAATCGTTCTCAGGGCTGCTAGATACCGGAGCTGACGTCAGCGTGGTCAGCCGAAGTCAGTGGCCGCAGGAGTGGGCCACTGAGCCGGTCTCCGATGTGTGAGGGGTAGGCGGCATCCAAGAAGAGTTTAGGAGCTGGGAGTGGGTGGAAGTCACGATCCCTAGGGCTGACGGCACAGCGGTCATTCGGCCACACATTCTGGACGTGCACGTCAACCTTTGGGGGTGAGACATTTTGCAGCAATACCATGCCACTCTTACCTTCGGGTAATGGCTCTGCCACTTAAATGGCTTACCAACACGCCAGTCTGGGTGGAGCAATGGCCGGTAGTGGGGGAGAAATTAGTCACCCTAAAGCAACTGGTTAAGGAACAGCTAGATGCAGGACATATAGAACCGTCCACCAGTCCTTGGAATTCGCCCATTTTTGTCATTAAGAAAAAGTCGGGGAAGTGGCGACTCCTCCACGATCTCAGAGAGATCAATAAATGTATCCAGCCAATGGGTCCGCTTCAATGCGGCATTCCGAATCCAAATATGATCCCCGAGGGTTGGGAGATCCTGGTCGTAGACCTTAAGGATTGTTTTTATACCATTCCCCTAGATCCGAGGGATCGGGAAAGGTTCGCCTTTACAGTGCCGGTTGTGAACCACAGCGAGCCCACGCAGCGTTACGCGTGGAAGTATTTGCCACAGGGGATGCTCAATTCGCCCACCCTGTGCCAAATTTATGTTCACAACGCACTGGCAAAGTTTCGAAACCTTCACCCCACAGCCTTAGTTTGCCATTTCATGGACGACATCTTGGTCGCAGTGCCGCAACTCGGCAGCGAAATGTTTAAGGACCTCCAGGCCACCCTGGGGGAAAAAGGGTTACTCATTGCCCCAGAAAAAGTGCAGAGAACCGAGCCATTCTCATACTTGGGTCATCGGCTTCTCCGTTCTTTCGCAGCACCAGTTTTACCCCAGATCAACTTAAAAGACTCAGTCACCTTGGTAGAATTGCAGCTGGTTTTAGGTAACATTAATTGGGCCAGACAGTATTTCAGATTGGATACGGATCTTCTAAAGCCGCTCTTCTCGCTGCTAACGTTAGGTAAGCAGCCAGCAGACCGGATACAAATTCCTCGAGAGGCACGTTTGACTCTCGAGAAGGTCAACCAAATTCTCAGCCAAAGGTGGGTGGACAGGATTGCTCAGGGGCCATATGCCCCGATCCTGAACTTGTACATCGTTCAGGCCGGATCCATGTTCACCGGAGCCCTAGGAGTGGACTCCGAGCGAGGAGCGAGTATCGTGGAATGGGTGTATTTACCGAACACCTCTTCCCGAAACATCGTTCCCCCCCAAGAGTTAGTCTCCGCGGTGGTCTACCACGGAAGGCTGAGAGCAAGGGACATTTCAGGACACGACTTAGCAAAAATCGCGATCCCATTCACCAAAGAGCAAGTTCAGCAGCTGATGCAGCTCGGTGACTCGCTTCCAATTGCCTTGGAAGGATTCACCGGATGCTTGGCATACCACTTGCCAAAGGACCCCAGACTCGTCTTGCTTCAGACGCAGACAATCAGCTTGTGCAAATTGATATCACTAGTTCCACTTCAGGGGGCCAGAACAGTCTTCACTGATGGGGGTCGCACATATGGTGTCTTAACTTGGCAGGAGGGCCAGGCTTGGTGCACGCTTCTAACTCTTCCACAGAAGTCCGCGCAGCGGGCAGAGTTGGCAGCGGTGAACCTTGCTTTATGCACCTTCGCCAAAGAACGCCTCAACATTATTACTGACAGTCAGTACGTTAGGAATTTGCTTCACAGTCTACCGGGAGCATACATCACTCCCGCGATAGACAAAAATTTGCTGAGTTTGTTCCTCACAGCTCAATTTCACTTGCGGAACCGCACAGAAGCGCTCTATATCGCCCACATCCGAAGTCACCAGGACCTACCCGGTCCGATTTCCGCGGGCAATAGCAGAGCGGATGCGCCCGCAAAGGAAATTCAGCAGCGGTCAGTTTTGGGTGTATTCACAACTCCGATTCAGAGCCATGCATTCTTTCATCAGAATGCCAAAGCGCTCGCCAGACAGTTTAACCTGCCACTCTCACAAGCCCAAGGCATAGTTCGCTCTTGTCAGCATTGTGCAGGGGCACCGGGGGGGGGGTCCTCGTGGGGGGTCAGCCTACGAGGGACAGAGGCCAACCAGGTGTGGCAGATGGACGTCACACATGTCCCGCAATTTGGCAGATGGCAGTACATGCACGTTTGCATTGATACCTTTTCACAATTCGTTTGGGCAATGGCACAAAAAGGGGAGACAGCTTCCCACGCGGAGCAGCATCTCCTTTCCTGCTTTGCGGCGATGGGCAAACCACGGCACGTGAAAACCGATAACGCCCCGACCTATAGCTCCAGACAGCTGGCCGACTTCATGGCCACCTGGGATATCAAGCATACCTTTGGCGTTCCATACAATCCGCAAGGGCAAGCGATTGTGGAACGAGTCAATCGGACACTCAAGTCCTACATTGACAAACAAACAGAAAGGGGGGAGCCACCAGCCCTCCCCAAGTCTCAGGGTCAGGCACAGCATTGTCTGAACAAGGTGTTGTTCACGTACAATCACCTTAATGTTTTTTCCGATTGCACGCCGCAAGAGAAGCACTTCCGCCGCTCGGAAGCTCTCCCGCGGCCGATGGTACGTTACCGAGTGCCACCGGATCCTTCTTGGAGGGGCCCGGCGCCACTCGTAACCTGGGGAAGAGGGTATGCTGCAATTATGTCTCCTAAGGGTGTCATCTGGATTCCAGCCCGGTGCGTCAAGCCCCACTTGGAGCCACATGGCGTGGACCCAGACCGACCCGAGTCCGATCCCGGAGATGGAGGACCTCACCCTGACCGAGGGAACCCGGCGGAAGAAGCGGCGACAGCAGACAGAGCCGAGGGTCACCTGGGGGATGGTCAAGACCCTTTGCCGTGAGGCCGAGGACATCGTCCAACGCGAGGACTGGGAACCGACGCCGGAGAACATCGTGTCTGCAGTCTTTGCCCTGATTACCGTCAACACCGTGGCGGTCACCATCATCCTGACCCTCTCCCTACTGGCCGGGGGAGGCATTCAGGCAGCTTCACTGAAGGCCAGTGACCTGATGCCGGGCGGAGACCTCTCTGCCCGGATGCACTACAACCTGTGGGAAAGGTTGGCGAGTCTCGTCAACCAGTCCGATTTTTGCCTAAAGCACAACGCCGGTTCTGCCTCAATCTTGAGCACCTGTCTCATCCCGGTGTGCCATACTCCGGTGTGCAAGCCATGAACAATGGATTTCCCCTGTCAGTATTTGCCTTAGTTAATTAACTTCCCCAAGAGAGATTCCCAATTAACCCGGGTAAACAGGTGATGTGATTTTCTGTCAGATGACGATTCTATCACACGCTGCCTTGAATTCCTATATATGATGATGATTTTCCCTCAATAAATCACTGGTCTTCGCTCCATCTTGTCTCGTGTCGTTACTCGACCAGTCTGCTCCGGGACCTCACGGCCGCCCCGCGGCCCCGATCCAACACTGCTGGGCATAGGGGGTGGGGTGGAGTTCAGAGTCAGAAAACTCCTCTAAAAGGGAAATTGCCAGATAAGCAGGAGAAGGGCTTTTAAGAGACAGAATAACAAACTTTATCAAAGCATGTGTATTCTTTTCTCTTTGTTTTCTGTCAGCCCCCAATACTAACCTCTCTCCCTCTCTGGGAGGAATTGGGGAAAAGAAGACACACTGGAGTCAGTGGGTGGGGGTGGGGGTGGGGGTTTGGGGGTACGTGGGGGAGGGGGGATCCAGAATTGAATTTGGCCACAAGGGGCTGCGAGGTGGACTTTGGTGTGGATAGAAGCGATTTTCTATTGCAACCCCCTGAAGAGAGAAGAACCCACCACCATATTCACCACTCAAAACACACACACACACACACACACACACACACACACACACACACACACACACACACACACACACACACACACACACACACACACACACACCAGAATGTAAGACTAACACTAATTATATCTTTTTGAAAAGGAAAAACTCAAGCTCTTGGAAAGTTAAGCAATTAAAGAGGTTTGTACGTTAAAAGCAGCCACTGAATAAAACCATTCTCAAATAATTTCAAAACAAAAAACACCCCGGAATAAGCAGAGAGAGAGGAGAGAACAAGAGAGGGAGGCTCACCTGAACTCCTTTGGGAAGAAGAGTAACGCCAAGGCGGGGGCCAAAAGTAACTCCGTTCCTCTGCTAGGGGGGAGAGGAGGAGGAGGAAGAAGATGTGGCCCCTCCTTCGTTCTTCTGCTCAGGAAAGTAACGCCGTTCCTTAATCCCCCTGCCCTGACGGAGTTGGAAGGAAAAGCCCGGGGAAGGGGAACGCTGTGTTTTCCCGCCTCTCCTTTCCTGAAGGCTCACCTGGCTCAACTTTCACAGCCACTTATGCTATGAGCGAGAAGGATCTCTTGCGATTCTTACCGAATAATAATAATGCCAAAAAATGCAGGAGGAAAGCGAATCAGCACCTGTTGTAGATCAGGAGTTGATCACTCTTGGGATTGTTGTAGATCAGGAGTTGATCACTCTTGGGATTGTTGTAGATCAGGAGCTGGAATCGGAGCCCAAGAGGGCGAAGGGGCTGCAACTGCAAGTAAAGACAAAAGCTATTTCAGTTTGCATTAACAATTAACAGGAAGGCAGGTCAGCAATTTTGTACCCGAGTACTGCACAACGGAATGAGCGCCTGTCTCTGTCCCATCTCCTGCCAACCTAACAGTTCGAAAGCAAGAAATTGCAAGTAGATAAATAGGGACCACTTCGGTGGTAAGGTAAACAGCGTTCTGTGCACTTCGGTGTCTACGCATACCTGCCACGGAAATGTCTGCAGAAGCAGACAGCGTAGGCTCTTTGGCTATAAAGAGATGAGCACCGAACCCTAGAGTGAGATATGACTGGCTTTCGAACAAGGGAAACCTTTACCTTCTGTCCAAAACACTGGAGGTTCTCCTTGTTTCCTTCTTTCAGGCACAAAAGTCAGGCCAGACCCAGATTCCTACTGCTCTACTCACAAGTAATTACCTAAGTAACGCCTGCCTACACCTGCTCTTTCGAACAACATGGCAGCATTTCTTCTACAAAAGATAACCAAACCAATTTTTCATCTTTCATTCCACCTCTTCCTGTATGTAACCCAATTAGGGCTTCTATGATCATCTTCTGCACTGTGAGCTTTATGGATCAAGTCCACTTCTTCTGTCTGAAGAAGTGGACTTGATCCACAAAAGCTCACAATAAAAATATTGTTAAACTGTATTCTGCAAGTGAGCGAAACAGAAAACTGCAAGCTGTATTTAAAGTAACAGTATCTTGAACCGTGCTGACTTCTTAAGTAGACACTGTATCAAATTCTTTGTTAAACTAGACTTGACTTGTATGTTTGTCGGATAGTATTGACAAAAACTGTATTTTTCAAAGTGCTATAACTTTCTGTGAGGAGGTTCACAGCACGATCGCTGTGGCTCATGGCACACCATGGTCATAAATCGTGGGTGATCGTTCTCCTTGCCTCATCTGTTTATGCCGTAACTTAGAGGCCCCAGCTTGGGCCTCTAAGCATTACTCCAGGTTCTGGCCCTCCCTACCATGCCCAGGGATGGCACGCAGTCATTCAGCCAGCACGCAGCTTCTGACCAATCAGCAAGGTGAGCACGAGGCAGGCATGCTGATATTTAGCCAATTAAGTAACCTTATGCTATCGCAGGTAACCAATAAGGATATATTGCATACCCTTCTCTGGAATTTCTTTGTCCTGTTATTCCTAATAAACTCCGTCCGGGCTATCTTGCCCTATGCCTCTTCATGAATCAAGCCTCCGCTGTCTCCTTGATCCCAAAACACAACATCTGGCGACCGCGACACAATTGCTGGATCCCAACTCCCCGACTCACCGGCTGGAATAGCCCCCTGGTGCACCTCTCAGCTTTCGAGCTCCCGATTGTGAGTATGGGGGGGGGGACTTTCTTTAGGGCAAAAGACCCATGCAAAAGAATTGCAGAAAATCATCAAGGAGAGCGGATGTCCAGACATCACGCTTAATAGTCTTGAAGACTTCATTAAGGAAGTCGAATGCCAATGTCCTTGGTACCCAGAAATTGGATCACTCAAACGGGATGATTGGCAAAGAATTGGAACAATTTTTATTGGAAGAACCCAGGCAGCGGTTCATCATTTATTGATTTGGCAAAGAATTAATGAGGCAGTCAGGAAATTAGTACCAGCAGAGGCATCCCTGACCAATCCTCTGACTCATCCACCCGAGGACCCACCACCTCCTTATCCAAAAGTGCTGCCCGCTATTTTACCACCTACGGCACCATTGGTGCCGCCCATCCCGAGCCTGGTTCTCCAGGCGCCGCCTGCCTACCCTGGCGGTGTGATGGGAAATGTTCGCTCTGCTATACATCGAGCCAAGAGCGATGGGGTTTTGTCCCTGGAGGAGGCGGAAGAGTGGCAAGGAGAGAGTCCTTCTGCTTTTCCCATTACGGTTGAGATGGGGGCGGGGGCGGATGGGAATCCAGAGGAACGTATCCATTGGCAAGCTCTGTCATATACAGTAATTAGGGAACTTAATAGAGCTGTTAGAGAGGCTGGTGTCCGATCAAATTTTGTGAAGGGTTGCTTGAGGGAATTGGAAACGGGTACACAATGTTACCCCAAGACTGGAAGGATTTGTTTCGAATGATTTTGACTGCTTCACAGTATGTTGTTTGGGATAGTGAATTCACTTGCCGCTCTGTAGAGATGTAAGTATTAACATCTAAAAAAGGAATTGAGACTGCCCCAAAGTTATGTGTAAATTTGAGGTTCATATTGAGAGTGTTAACCCAATCCACAAATAAAGGTGCCACATCCAAATCATTAACAATAAAGAAAAGATCATCTAAAAAACGTTTGTAAAAAATAATATTCCGAAAAAATGGGTTATTTTCCTCTTTAAGGAGAAATTCTTCCTCAAACTTGATCATATACAGGTTGGCCAGAGAGGGCGCTACTGAGCTCCCCATGGCCACTCCTTTGATCTGTAAATAAATTGTTTTACCATATCTGAAAAAATTATGGTCTAAAACTAAATCTAGAAGTCCCAATAAAAAATGTGTAGGGGTGTTCAGCTCATTGCGTGTTTCCAAAACCTCATATACTATTTCTTTGATATTGTCCAAAGGCCCGTTGGTATAAAGTGCCTGGACGTCCATAGTAATAAAGCCCCCACCCCTGGGTACCTGCACACCCTCTATTTGTGTGATAAAGTCCGTCGTGTTTTTGATGTATGAGGCAGTGTTCATAGTAAAAGGATTAAGATAGAAATCCAAAAGACGTGATGTGGATTCCAGAGCGGATCCGATCGAGGAGACAATAGGTCTTCCTGGCGTAATGCCATCATCAGAATGGTCTTTATGAATTTTGGGAAGTAGGTGGAACACAGGCATTTTTGGATTATCATTGTACAAAAAATTCTGAGTGGATTCCGATATGTAACCCATAGCTACCCCTTCAAATAAACAATCCCTAAGGAGATTTACAGTTCTATTTGTGGGATCATGGTCTAATATTTTGTAAAATTCCCTGTTAGATAGCTGCTTTTGGGCTTCCCTTTCATATTCACTAATATCCATAATCACAATGCCCCCTCCCTTATCTGCTTTCTTGATAATAATATCAGAATTCATTGCTAGCTGTTCTAATAACTTCATATCATTAAGGGATAGATTGTAACCCCATTTCTTCTTAAGACTTTCGCTCCACTCCAGGTCCCGCAGTACAAGCCTGTAAAAAACCTCTATAGAGGGATCATTGGGAGGAGGGGAAAAGAAAGATTTAGGTCTAAATCTGTCTGCATGGTCAGAATCCTTATCTTGAAAAAAACTTTTAAGTCTGAGTAAGCGTATTAGTTTAAACATGTCAACTCTGGTGGTAAAGGGGTTATACTTAGGTGTAGGCACAAAGCCCAAACCCAAAGAGAGTAACTCGATAGTCCTTGTTGAAAACGACTTACTGGAAAGATTGAAGACTAAGTCTTCCGCTTGCGTGAGGCTTTTCTTTGAAAAAAATTGGAACGTGGTTGTTGTCCAGAGGCGGCCGATGAAGATGCCAAACGTGTAAGGGGTGCTCTGCGAGAGGGCTCCGAGGTAGCCTCATCATTAGAGGTTGATGGAAAATCTGTATCAGAGGATTCTGCGTCCGTTGAAACCAAGGGGTCATGCCAAGAGACCCTACGCCCTTTATTTGCAAATTTCCTCCCTTGGAACCGCCATCTGTAAACGCGTGCCGTAGTATAGTCTCTAATATCACTTTCAAATTTTTTATTTTTGAATTCAATAAGAGATTCCTGGAAAGTGTCCAATTTGGACTTCAGAGTATCAAAGTCCGGTGGTGAACTAGTAGAATTGGACACTACAGCCGATCTAAGAGCATCTATCTCTTCAGTTAGGGATTCCACTTGTTTGTTAGAATAATCTATAATTAATAGAATTAAATCAAAGGAGCACTTATCCATAATGGCCGCCCATTTCTCACAGAAGCTTTTGTTGTCATAAAATAACGTTGGCCCCTTCTGGATTCGCAAACAATGTTAGGATACCAGAGAATAGACTCCATTGTTCTTTTGTTTTTTCCCCTTTGTCTAATCAAATTCAGAGCATTATCAACAAACATTGGCACATTGTCAACCATATACCAGGTTGCTCCTCCCCACCTCGGATAGGCTTGAGGAAATCAAAATCTATACAGCAGATAGTAAGTAGAACCGACCATACAGTTCGTTCCTCACCTAAGCAACCATTAATAACAGGTCATTTCAAATGTGGCCAATGTACGCATTGTTCTTTAGCTTGGCAAACTAGAGTGGTCTCGATCCGCAGCAGTAACTATATCTTACATCTAAATCAATACTCGAATTGCAACAGTTCGGGCTGTATCTACCTACTAACCTGTCCTTGTGGATTGGGTTATGTGGGGGTAACTTCCCGGAAAATCAAAACTAGGGTGGGGGAACACAGATCTAAAATTCGGAAACAAAATCTGTCTGCCCCATTAGTCAACCATTTTATTGAAGCAAACCATAATGATCAAGATTTTAAATTTGTGGTTTTGGAATGCATTAAGCAGCAACCTTATTGTCACATTAACATGGAGATTGCTTTAAGACAGAGGGAGAGCTTCTTTATCCACCGTTTTAATACATTGCACCCACATGGACTAAATCAAGAGATTGATTACACTTGCTTTCTATGATTGATCAGCTGTGCGCAAAGTTCTCTTTAAAATTGATCTTAGAGTTAGATTGAATAACGTCCGTTGACACCAAAAGAATCACAAGGGAGGTCTAGGACGCGGTAGAATACTTTAAAACTTTATAAATTGATTCAACACTATAGGTATGTATATTTCCTTGATCCAAGATCATGTATATATGTATATAGATATGTTGTACTTTATATGATGATTAGTAATTGTATCAAATTATCATTTAGATCCCTGAAGAAAACTTTTGAAAAATCCTATATCGAAAGGGTTTTGGATCTTTTGTGTTACTTTGAGAAGATTTCTACAATAAACTATTGACAAACGTTTCCAGTGGTCTATACTGTTCCTGTCTCTACAGATGCTGCTCCAACGGAGAACAGTACCCTTTTTCATTGCACACATTCGTAGTCATCAGCCATTCCCTGGCCCCTTGACCGAAGGGAATGACCGTGCAGATGGCGCATTACGTGCCATGTATTGTTCCCCCATTGAAAGCCATGCTTTGCATCATCATAAGAACATAAGAACATAAGAACATAAGAACAGCCTTGCTGGAACAGGCCACAGCCCATCCAGTCCAGCATTCTGTCTCACACAGTGGCTCACCATTTCCTTCAGGGTATTCCCAAGGAGATGCCTTCACCTGCTTAGGATTCCCTGGAAATGGCATTGAGAGATATCCTGCCTATCTCTCCAACCCGGAGGTTGTCCTTAGGTAGCCATAATTATAGCCATTGATAGCCTTGTCCTCCATGAACTTGTCTAATCCTTTCTTAAAGCTGTCAAGACTGACAGCTGTCACCACTTCTTCTGGCAGGGAGTTCCATAGACCAGTAACCCTCTGGGTGAAAAAGTACTTTCTCTTATTTGTTTGAGAACTAGTACCCAAAAGTTTCATGGAGTGTCCCCTAGTTCTAGTGTTGTGCGATAGGGAAAACAGTTTTTCCTTATCTACTTTGTCCACACCGTGCATGATTTTATAAACTTCAATCAGGTCACCTCTTAGACGCCGTCGTTCAAGAGTGAAAAGGCCCAACCGTTGCAGCCTCAGATGGTAAGGAAGGTGTTCCAGTCCCCTAATCATTCTGGTTGCCCTCCTCTGTACTTTCTCCAACTCCATAATATCCTTCTGGAGGTATGGCGACCAGAACTGTACACAATATTCCAGATGGGGCCTCACCATAGATTTATAAAGAGGCAAAATGACACTTGCTGACTTATTTTCTATACCCTTCCTAATGATCCCTAACATTGAGTTTGCTTTTTTCACTGCTGAGGCACACTGGGTTGACACCTTCATTGAGCTGTCCACCAGGACACCAAGGTCCCTTTCCTGGTTTGTCGCAGAGAGTTCAGACCCCATCAGTTTATAAATGTAATTGGGGTTTTTTGCCCCAACATGCATCACTCTGCACTTACTGATGTTGAAGCTCATTTGCCACTGTTTTGCCCACTCCCCCAGTGTCAAGAGATCCCTCTGGAGCTCTTCACAATCTCTCACAGTTTTCACTACCCTGTATAATTTAGTGTCGTCAGCAAATTTGGCTACCTTGCTTTTTACTCCTACCTCTAGATCATTTATGAAGAGGTTGAAAAGCAGGGGTCCCAGTACTGAACCTTGGGGGACCCCACTCTTTACTTCCCTCCACTTGGAGAAGTGTCCATTTAGTGCTACCCTCTGTTTCCTGTCCCTTAGCCAGTTGCTGATCCAGGACAAGACCTGTCCCTTTATTCCATGACTGGTAAGTTTATTCAAGAGCCTTTGGTGTGGGACCTTGTCAAAAGCCTTCTGAAAGTCCAGATAAACAATGTCAACTGGATCCCCCTTATCCACATGCTTGTTGACACTCTCAAAAAATTCCAACAGATTAGTGAGGCATGATTTGCCCTTGCAAAAGCCATGTTGGCTCTCCTTTAGCAGCGCCTTCTCTTCTATGTGCCTATTAATTCTATCTTTTAGGATGGTTTCCATCACTTTACCTGGGATACATGTCAAACTGACAGGCCGGTAATTTCCTGGATCACCCCTGGATCCTTTTTTGAAAATTGGTGTTACATTCGCTACCTTCCAGTCATCAGGCACAAAGCCTGATTTGAGGGAAAGATTATATATTTTGGCTAGGATATCAGCAATTTCATCTTTAAGTTCCCTGAGAACTCGTGGATGGATGCCATCTGGTCCTGGGGATTTGTTAGTGTTTAGCTTAACAAGACATGCAAGGACCTCCTCCCTGGTTATTTCTATCTTGCTTAATTCTTCGGTTTCCCTCCCTACGAAGATAGGCTCTGTTTTGGGCATGTGGTCTCTGTCTTCTTCAGTGAATACTGAAGCAAAGAATTCATTGAGTCTCTCTGCAATCTCTGTTTCCTCTTTAATAACCCCTTGCCTTCCATTGTCATCTAATGGTCCAATGGCCTTCCTAGTTGGGTTCTTACTTCTAATGTACTTAAAGAAGTCTTTGTTATTTCTCTGAGTATTTTTAGCTATACGCTCCTCAAAGTCTTGCTTTGCTTTCCTGATTGTTGCCTTGCATTTGTTCTGCCAGAATTTATGTTTCTGCCTGCTGTCCTCATTTGGACAAGCCTTCCATCTTCTAAATGAGCTTTTCTTGCTCTTGATCACTTCCCGAACAGCTCCTGTAAGCCACATCGGAGTCCTCTTGGACCTGGCAGTGCCCTTTTTCCTTTTGGGTATGCATTCCAATTGAGCCTCTGTTATTGTTTTTGTAAACAGCCTCCATGCCTCTTGGAGTGTTTGGACTCTCTCAATTTTCCCTTTCAGTTTCTTTTTTACTAGTTTCCTCATCTTTGGGAAATTTCCTTTTTGAAAATTTAAGGTCTCTGTGTTAGATTTTATCAGTGACTTGCGGTCTATGATCAAGTTAAACATAATTGTGTTGTGGTCACTGTTCCCTACTGGATCAGTCACATTAACATCTTGCACCAGATCCTGAGTATTACTCAGGATCAAGTCAAGGATTCTTGTACCTCTAGTTGGGTCTTCAACCATCTGTCCCAGGGAACAATCATTGAGCATATCTAGGAACTTTATCTCTTTATCATGTGCTGAACAACAGTTCACCCAGTCTATGTGAGGGTAATTGAAGTCCCCCATTATAACCAGGCTTCCCTTCCTGGATGCCTCCTTTACAACATTCTCCAACTGCCAGTCTCCCTCAAGAGTTTGGGTCGGAGGCCGATAGTATATGCCTACTGTTAGACCATCCTTGTGGCCTGGTACTCTTACCCACAGAGCTTCTAATGGTGACTCCAAATCACCTAGATATTCCAATTCATACGATTTTATCACTTCTTTGACATACAAGGCTACACCACCTCCTGTTTGCCCCTTCCTATCCTTCCTGTACAGTTTGTAGCCTGGGATAACTGTATCCCATTGGTTATCATCCGTCCACCAGGTTTCAGTGATACCAATAATATCAATATTTTTATCTATTGCTAAGTATTCCAGCTCCCCTATTTTGTTACGGAGGCTTCTGGCATTTGTATACAAGCATTTATATATGCTTTCCTGATACAGTCTTTTGAGTCCAGTTGCATTGTTAGACTGCCTCTTGCATCCTTCTGCTAGAGTGCTGGTGACTAGCTCCTTGCTCTGCTCAGTAATTTTTGCATCCTCCTCACTACTCAAGTACACACTTTCCCGAACCGGATGCTGCCCAGCTCCTGTCGGCTTTCCCCCAGTTATCAGTTTAAAAGCTGCTCTGCAGCCTTTTTGATGTTGAGTGCCAGCAATCTCGTCCCATCATGGTTTAAATGCAACCCATCCCTCCTGAACAGATTTGGCTTGTCCCAAAATGTTCTCCAGTTCCTGACAAATCTGAAGCCCTCCTCTCGACACCACCGCCAGAATCAGAATGCCAAAGCTCTTGCTAAAGAGTTTAACATTCCCCTTGTGGATGCAAGAGCCATAATTCAGCAGTGTCCACAATGCTCACAACAGCCCCAGAATCCTGCTGCAGGAGTAAATCCTCGCGGTCTGGGTGCTAACCAGCTTTGGCAGATGGATGTTACCCATTTTGCACCTTTTGCACCATGGAAATATTTACATGTTTGTGTTGACACCTACTCTGGCTATATCTGGGTCACGCCCCAGAAGGGAGAAAAGGTCAAACACGTTTGCAATCACCTTGTCCGCTGCTTCGCGGTCATGGGAAAAACTGACCGTTTGAAGACCGATAACGCCCCTGCCTATTGTTCTTCTGCCCTAGCAGAGTTTTGTACCCGCTGGCAGATTGTCCACACATTCGGCATCCCTTATAATTCTCAGGGACAGGCCGTGGTCGAGCGGGCCAACAAAACACTGAAAGATGCGCTAGATCGCCAAAAAAGGAAAGGGGGAACTATCCCCCTCTCACTTCCGGAAAAAGAGGAGTGGCTTGCTAGTGTACTGTTTACTCTAAACCACCTTAACTTGTCTCAATTTAATTCTCAATTTTTATCCAGGGCTCAGCGTCACTACCGCCAGCTTGAGGTTCTGCCTGCCCCCCAGGTCCAGTACAGACGCCTGCCGGACCCGGAGTGGAAAGGGCCTGTTCCCCTCATCACCTGGGGAAGGGGCTACGCCGCCGTGTCTACGCCAGAAGGTCCTCTTTGGGTCCCTGCCCGGTTTGTTCGACCGTGGAAGCATGGCATGGCATCAGGGTCTCAGCAACCCCATTCCAAACTTCAACTTTCACCTGCACGAGCTCCCGGAGAGGAGACGGAACCGAGGAGGAAGGCGAAGGGGGCAGAACCCGCCGATAACCTGGGGCCAGGTGAAAGCATTGTCGGATGAAGCCCAGTCCGTGCTGGACGAAATTCGGGTGGAAAAGACTCCTGAGAACTTTGTTGTTGCTATCATAGCTTGTCTGATGCTAATTCTATAATGATTCCTTGTTGCTACATGCTTCTCTTTCCAGGAGCGCTTGCCGTCCAAGATGAGCTGTCCCAACGCTTTGAGTATAACCTGTGGTATAAGCTTGCCCGCATTTCTAATCAAACTGATTTTTGCCTTAAGCAAAGTGTTGACTCCTATCACCTGTTAAGCACCTGTCTCATTCCCATTTGCTACACTCCCCAAAACGTCAGTAGGTCAGTGTTGGGTTACGATATGGCCGACTTTAATGACAAGGTCAAAAACAAATATGCTCTTAGCCCCCTTTGGGGAAAGGCAACCAAAAGGCTGCCCATTGATGCCCTGTCTCTCTATACTCCTATTGTAGCTGTTAGTAATGCTAGTAAATGTGCCAGGGTTGTGAACTGTACTCAACATAAGTCAAAGCCTCACTGTTTCCAGCCCGGTCGCGGCCTTAATTGCACCGGGAGAGAAACAGAGGACCTTCATTTTAACTTTCAGCACATTCTGTTGCCTTCTGGGTGGCTCTGGACCTGTGGGTCACGAACTTGGAACTATATTCCTGCTAACCTCTCTAAAACCACTTGTTGCCTTAGTCGTATGATTGTTGCTTTGCCCAACCGCACTACGCTGGTCCGTCAGCGTCCCGCCCGCAAACGCATCACCCGGGGTACTGCCGCTGAGCAGTTACCCTCTGATTGCGATAGCACTGTTAAGGTGCTTTCCCAGGCCGAGTACACATCCTTGGCCATCAGTCTTGTTGGCGTGCCTGGCATGGCAGCCGGGAATGCAAGGCAGCTTGGAAAGCTTGCTTGTGCATTTGTAAAAGCCGTTAATCACACTTCCCAAGCTATTAGCCTCCTGAACAGGGAGCAATTTCAGCTTCGCAACGCCATTTTAGATAACCGCGCCGCAATCGATTATTTGCTGATGTTGCATCATCAAGGTTGTGAGTCTGTGCATAATATATGTTGCTTTAACTTATCCGATATTTCTAATAAGGTTCAAAACCAATTGGATTCTTTAACCAAAATTGTTTCTGATATTAAGCAAAATCCTCTGCCTTCATGGTGGAGCACTCTTTGGTCCTGGCTTCCCAACGGAGCTTGGGTACGGACCATTCTGCAGTATGGTTTAATTATTCTTGCCATTCTGATAACTGCCTGTTGCTTTATTCAATGCATACCTTCGTTGCTAGCCACCTGCCTGCAAGGATTTCGCTTCCGGCCTCGTGCATGCAAGGACCAAATTTATTATGCTTATAAGCTTCTTAAAAACAGAAGGGGGGAGATGTGAGGAGGTTCACAGCACGATCGCTGTGGCTCATGGCACACCATGGTCATAAATCGTGGGTGATCGTTCTCCTTGCCTCATCTATTTATGCCGTAACTTAGAGGCCCCAGCCTGGGCCTCTAAGCATTACTCCAGGCCTTCTGGCCCTCCCTACCATGCCCAGGGATGGCACGCAGTCATTCAGCCAGCACGCAGCTTCTGACCAATCAGCAAGGTGAGCACGAGGCAGGCATGCTGATATTTAGCCAATTAAGTAACCTTATGCTATCGCAGGTAACCAATAAGGATATATTGCATACCCTTCTCTGGAATTTCTTTGTCCTGTTATTCCTAATAAACTCCGTCCGGGCTATCTTGCCCTATGCCTCTTCATGAATCAAGCCTCCGCTGTCTCCTTGATCCCAAAACACAACAACTTTCTTGTAATCTTTGAACCCGTTTCGATACATGGTTTTCGAGATTCTTCATCAGGAAGATAATGTTGAATCTACAATAAAGATTAACAATTTTTAATAAACATTAACAATTTTTGAGCAGTGGCTCAAATGGTTAAGACGCTGACTGGGAAGCGGAAGGTCAGCAGTTCGATTCCCGGGTACTGCAGGACGGAAATGAGCTCCCGTCTTCGTCCCAGCTCCTGCCAACCTAGCAGTTCGAAAGCAAGAAATTGCAAGTAGATAAATAGGGACCACTTCGGTGGGAAGGTAACAGCGTTCCGTGCACTCTGGTGTCTAGTCATGCCTGCCACATGACCATGGGAACGTCTGCAGAAGCAGGCAGCGCTGGCTCTTCGGCTTAGAAACAGAGATGAGCCTAGAGTCGGATACAACTGGCTTTCGAGCAAGGGAAGCCTTTACCTTTACTTACTTGCTTAATAAGTAAAGCACGACAAACATTTACATTACATGTAGATTTATACATATCTTAGTTAAATGCCAAAGGTGCCCATTGTTAATTCAAATTGGATTACAACACGAAATGAGGTTAGTTTACCCTATCGCGTCATGGCCTCACATGCTTAACTCTCTCGGTGCCAATAGATGTTAACACATTGGGTAAGAACCCACTTTTTTAACCCTCCCCGCTCACTCAGTAGAATAATGAACAGGTGATTTTATACACAGGTGTTTTGAATGATGATAAGAAAGGAGCTTAGGGTACCAATGTTTCACACACCATCCTCAGCTCTTAGTAGTCATTCCTGGCTGCGGTGGCTCGGTGGTTAAGAAGCTCACCTTGTTATCTGGAAGACTGGCAGGTCGGTAGGTTGAGACCCCAACTACTGCATGACGGATTGAGTGCCCGTCTCTGTTCCAGTTCTAGGTGACATGATAGGTGTAGCGATGTCTGGCCGCTAGGGCGGCGTTAGATCCCGGAGGAGACTGATCAATGACAACACGAGGCAACAGGAGCGAGATCAGATCAGTAGTTTATTGGGAAAATACATACACCTTATATAGATCAGAAGGCAGGTAGAAAAAACCATCACCCGAAAGTCAATCACATCACCTTGTTTACTCAGGTTAATTGGGAAACCTCTCAAAGGGGAAGTTAATTATTTCGGACAAACACGGGACGAGGAAGACCATTGTTTAGGGCTTAGCCAGGGGTAAACATCTGCACTGTTTGCACCGGGGATTTTCCTTGGCCAGGAGATGAGTGTTTACCTGATCAGTCACTGGAGTTAGTGATTAGCCTACCTTGCAGAATCGTCGGTCAGGTCATGTAATTGGGTGAATCAAACCCTATATTTTATTCACCCCCCTTAATTTGTCTGCCCGCAGAGCCCGCGGCTCAAGGAGCGTTCTCCCGAAGCGGCCTCTGCAAGAGCCGTTTCCATGCCCGATGGGCATGGGGAAACCATATTTCCCCTTTCTGTTTTATTTAAGAACCTGACCGGCGATCTTGCGTAGGAGCGGCATCAGCTGTTGGTCGGGAATGACGTCACGGGGTCTCCTTCTGCGGTGACACTTCGAGATCAGCGGGGGAATACATTGAGCAAAACAGCAAACTGCAATGCCTAGTATGACTACCCCCACCACCACCTTGATCACCGTCTGAAGCCACCCCCAGGGGATCCACGACCACATCCATTTCCACAGAGAGCTCCACCAAGCCCCCCATGCAGAGCCTTCTGTGATGCCTGCTACTATGGTGTGGAGATCTGTGATCTGGCTTTGAATCTTACGAGAGTTGTCCGTAAGATTAAAGCAGCACATGCCATGAAAAGACTCGCAGCCCAAGTGGTGCAACAATAAGAGGTAGTCGATAGCCGCCCGGTTATCGAGAATGGCATGGCGAAGTTCCGCCTGCTCCTGATTGAGGAGCGCTATCGCTGAGGAGGTATGGTTGATGGCCTTTGCTAAACCGCAAGCCAAGCGACCGATCCTCTTTGCGTTGCCGACGGCTAAGCCGGGCACGCCAAAGATGCTGACTGCCAAAGAGAGGTATTCGGCAGGTCTCATTACTCTAAAGCTGCTTTCACAGGAGCTGTCTAACATGGTGGTGCGAGTGTGCCTTATGCGTGAGGGAACATGGGATACATTAGAAACATTGGGAACATCAGTGCGTGGGGCGATCATGTCCTTAGTAGGAAGCAACAGAGTTAAACGACTGATACAACATATAGAGTCTGTAATATTAGCAGGAATATAGTTAAACGTGTACTGGTTACAAGTGAAGAACCATCCAGACGGTAGGGTGATGTGTGCATACTTTGAACCAAGTGACACTGGGTCGTTGCAAGTCCAATTGCCGCTGCCTACATCGAGGCAACGGCGCCGGGCTCGGCCGGGTCCGGAGCAACCGTGTATCCGGCCGCAGGTAGAGTTCGGGCTGACCGCCACTCGAGGAGTGTGGAGAGTGGCTGCATCAGCCGGCAAGGTCATGGTTAGCCGCATCTCCCAACGAGCATATTCCGAGGAAGCTGATGGGATGTATGGGCTGAAGAGTCTCCTCACCAGCCAGTCCCCGTCCCGGGGGTGTGCGCCTGGAGAATGGCACACCGGGACAAGGCAGGTGCTGAGGATTGAGGCAGAGCCAACGTCCTGCCTGAGGCAAAAATCGGACTGGTTGACAAGGGTAGCCAACCTTTCCCAAATGTTGTACTGCATCCGGGCAGAGAGGTCTCCGCCTGGCATGAAATCGCTGGCCTCCAGTGAGGCGGCCTGGACGCCTCCCCCCAAAAGCAGGGTGAGGGTCAGGATGACGGTGACCGCCATGGAGTTGGCATGAATCTGGGCAAAGACTGCTGCTACGAGGTTCTCCGGTGTCGGCTCCCTCTCCTCGCGCTGGAGGGTGTCCTCAGCCTCACTGCAAAGAGCCTTGACCATCCCCCAGGTGATCTTCGGCGCCGTCGGTGGCCGTCTCCTCCGGCGGGTCCTGTCGGTCAGCATGAGATCCTCCATCTCCGGGATCGGACTCGGGTCGGTCTGGGTCCACGCCATGTGGTTCCAAATGAGGCTTGACGCACCGAGCTGGAATCCAAACGACACCTGTAGGAGACATAACTGCAGCATACCCTCTTCCCCAGGTTATGAGCGGCACCGGGCCCCTCCAAGAAGGGTCTGGTGGCACTCGGTACCGGACCATAGGTCGCGGGAGAGCTTCCGAACGGCGGAAATGCTTCTCCTGCGGCGTACAATCCGAAAAAACATTAAGGTGATTGTATGTGAACAATACCTTATTCAGGCAGAACTGTGCTTCTCCCTGTGATTTGGGGAGGGCTGGTGGCTCCCCCCTTTCTGTTTGTTTGTCAATATAGGACTTTAGCGTCCGATTGACCCGCTCTACAATCGCTTGCCCTTGCGGATTGTAGGGAATTCCAAATGTGTGCTTGATGTCCCAAGTAGCCATGAAGGCGGCCAACTGCCTGGAACTGTAGGCCGGCGCGTTGTCCGTCTTCACGTGCCGCGGCTTGCCCATCGCCGCAATGCAGGAAAGGAGGTGCCACTCCACGTGGGAAGCGGCCTCCCCTTTCTGCGCCGTCGCCCAAACGAACTGAGAAAAAGTGTCAATGCAGACATGCATGTATTGCCATCTGCCGAACTGCGGCACATGCGTGACGTCCATCTGCCATACCTGATTAGCCTCTGTCCCTCGTGGGTTGACCCCCCACGAGGGCCCCCCCGGTGCTCCTGCACAATGCTGGCAAGAGCGGACTATGCCTTGGGCTTGAGAAAGCGGCAGATTGAACTGTCTGGCGAGTGCCTTGGCATTTTGGTGAAAAAAGGCATGACTTTGAATTGGAGTAGTAAAAACTCCCAAAACCGAACGTTGCTGAATTTCCTTTGCCGCCGCATCCGCTCTGCTATTGCCCGCGGAAATCGGACCCGGTAGGTCTTGGTGACTTCGGATGTGGGCAATATAGAGCGGCTCCGTGCGGTTCCGCAAATGAAATTGGGCAGTGAGAAACAGACTAAGCAAGTTCTTGTCTATCGCGGGAGTGATGTAAGCTCCCGGTAGACTGTGGAGTAAATTCCTAACGTATAGACTGTCAGTAATGATGTTTAAACGTTCCTTGCGCAAGGCAAGGTTCACGGCCACCAACTCCACCCGCTGCGCGGACTTCTGTGGAAGAGTTAGCAGCGTGTGCCAAGCTTCGCCCTCCTGCCAAGTCAGGACACCATATGTGCGTCCCCCATCGGTAAAAACTGTCTTGGCCCCCTGAAGCGGGACCAGCGAAAGCAATTCGAACAAACTGACTGTTCCTGTCTGGAGTGAGACAAGTCTGGGGTCTTTGGGCAAATGGTATGCCAAGCTTCCAGTGAATCCCTCCAAAGCTATCGGAAGCGAGTCACCTAGCTGCATCAACTGATGAATTTGTTCCTTGGTGAACGGGACTATGATCTTAGCTAAATCGTGCCCAGAAATGTCCCTTGCCCTCAGCCTGCCGCGGTAGATCGCCGCGGAGACCAGTTCTTGGGGCGGAACAATGTTCCGAGAAGAGGTGTTAGGCAAGTATACCCACTCCACAATTTTCGCTCCCTTCTCTGAGTCTACTCCTAGCGCCCCAGTGAACATGGATCCTGACCGTACGATGTACAAATTCAGGATCGGGGCATATGGCCCCTGGGCGATCCTATCCACCCACCTCTGGCTGAGAACTTGGTTCACCTTCTCGAGCGCCAAGCGCGCGTCTCGAGAGATTTTTATCCGGTCTGCCGGCTGCTTACCTAAGGTTAGCAGCGAGAAGAGCGGTTTTAGAAGATCCGTATCTAAACGAAAATACGGTCTGGCCCAATTGATGTTTCCCAAAACTTGCTGCAACTCTACAAGGGTGACTGAGTCTTGTAAATTTATCTGAGGCAGAACTGGCGCTGCAAAAGAGCGGAGAAGCCGGTGGCCCAAGTATGAGAAGGGCTCGGTTCTCTGCACTTTTTCTGGGGCAATGAGTAAGCCTTTGTCCCCCAGGCTGGCCTGGAGGTCAGAAAACATTTCGCTGCCAAGCTGCGGCAACGCTACTAAAATATCATCCATGAAGTGACAGACAATAGCTTTAGGGTAAAGGCTTCGGAACTTTGCCAGTGCGTCGTGAACATAAATTTGGCACAGGGTAGGCGAATTGAGCATGCCCTGTGGCAAAAATTTCCACGCGTAACGCTGCGTGGGCTCACCGTGGTTCACGACCGGCACTGTAAAGGCGAACCTTTCCCGGTCCCTGGGGTCTAAGGGGATTGTATAAAAGCAATCCTTGAGATCTACGACTAGAATCTCCCACCCCTCGGGAATCATGTTAGGATTTGGGATGCCGCATTGGAGCGGACCCATCGGCTGAATGCATTTATTGATCTCTCTGAGATCGTGGAGGAGTCGCCACTTCCCCGACTTCTTCTTAATAACAAAAATTGGCGAATTCCAGGGACTCGTGGACTGTTCTATGTGTCCTGCGTCTAGCTGTTCCTTAACTAGCTGCTTGAGGGCAACTAATTTCTCTCCCACTACCGGCCATTCTTCTACCCAGACCGGAGTATCGGTGAGCCATTTAAGTGGCAACGCCATCACCCAAAGGTAAGGGTGGCACCGTACTGCTGGAGAATGTCTCGCCCCCAAAGATTGACGTGCACGTCAAGAATGTGCGGCCGAATTACCGCCGTGCCGTCAGCCCTTGGGATTGTGACTTCTACCCACTCTCGGCTCCTAAATGCTTCCTGAACGCCTCCTACCCCCCACACACATCGGAGACCGGCTCAATGGCCCACTCTCTTGGCCACTGGCTCCTGCTTATCACTGTCACATCCGCTCCGGTATCGAGTAACCCTGAGAACACTCTTTTGTTCAAAAATACCTCGATAACGGGGCGCTGCTTCCACTCAATGTTGGTCTCCACTGTCGCTAAGACCTGGTATCCTTGCACTGCCTCCCTCGCGCTCGAGCGGTCTGCTGAACCGGGCTCTGAGCTGTCACTGAGCCTTCCCTGGCTGCCTGCTGGCGAGTGACAAGGAACCATGATCAGTTGCGCTAACGTGTCTCCCTTGTGGATTGTTTGGGGCAGGTGTGTCCAAAGCTGGACCTGGAGAATGCCTGAAAAATTCGAGTCAATGACTCCTGGAATTATAAAAATTCCGCGGGCTCCAGCTACACTACGGGGCAAAACTAAACCTATAAAGCCTCTGGGCAGGGGTCCCATGTATTGAGACTCGACCAGATAGACTGTGCCTGGCAGATCTGAACGTCCGCCTGGCAAGTCAATTCTAGCCCTGTGCTGCCCTTGGGGCTGGCCTGTGCCCTCGCAGTGCCTGGAATGTGCCTGGAATCTAGTCTAAATCTGGGGAGTTCTGGATCTGGGTGAAGGAAGCCTCTGTTTGGACTGGGGCCAGAGACGTGCCCGGATTCCGGTTTCCCGAACTCGGACAATACCTGGCCCAATGGTAGCCTTTCTTGCACTTCGGGCAGGGGGTGTTCGGAGCCTTGGGACGGCCGGACTTTTGTCCGCCTCCCTTGGATCGGCACTCCCTAGCGAAGTGACCGATCTTGCCACAAGTGTGACATGCCCCTTTGCTCTTGCCATTAGGTCTTCTTCCTCCCTGCACCGCTGCCGCTAGCAGACCCATCTTGTAGGAGTCTGTGCCAACGTCGGAGCATGCTCGGATCATGTCCGTTAAGGTCAAGTCAGGGCGATTGCCCAGGGACTGCAAGACTTTACGGCAGTCCAAGTTGGCGTTGTCCTTGGCTAACTTAATCATGAGCTCTTGTTGGGCCTGCTCATTGTCAATCTGCCTGCTAATTGCTTCTTCCAGGCGATTGATGAAGTCCATGTAGGGCTCTTGGGCTCCCTGCTTAATAGCGGTGTAATTTTTGGCCGTTTTGCCAGACGCTGGGACCTTGAAGTATGCCCTATAGGCAGTCTCGGCTGACATCTCTAGGGTGGCGAGAGGCAAGTTAATTTGAGCGTTGATGGGCTCAAAGGCACCTGAACCATACAACTGGTCAGGGATTACCGCGCCTCCCATCCTGGCAGCCCGAGCTTGCGCCTCTAGGCGGAACTCACTGTCCCAAATCATGTACTGGCTGGGGGTAAGCATCATCCTCATGACGGCTTTCCAATCATGAGGAATCCACATGGTGGTTTCGCACACTTGCTGAAGCGTGCCCCTCGTAAAACGGCTTTGGAGCCCTGTCTCTGAAATTGCTTTCCGTAAAGCCATGAGAAGCTTGTACGGGACTGGGGAGTGTACTACCTGCTGTGCGCCCGTGAGCGCGTCCATCTCTAAGCGGATGGGACAAATCTGTCTGAGTTCAGCTAGCTGTTCAGCTGACAATTCCCCCTTCTTAAGTTCTATCTCAGCTGTGCGCTGAAGGGCACTCTTCACGACTAGGGAGCCTGGAGCTGTCAGAGAAGCGCCTGCGCTTCTCATTCCTTGCGTTCCCTCGGTGACGTCTGCAGCTGTCACCACGGGAACGCTCCCTGCGCTACTCTGCCGATAGCTAATTGACGGATAGAGTGCCGTGGGCGCAGTTGGCTCGACTGGCCTGCCTGATGGCTCAACTAACGGGGGTTCTTTGGCCTCTACCCGGACTGGCTCGATCTGCTCTAAGAGTCTCCTACACTTCCTCCATGTGCGGACTATCCCTCCTGGAGCTTTCGGGGTTTGCTGAATGCAGTCTCCTATCTGATCCCAGAGCTTCAGGGTTAACGTACCTACTTCTGGGTAAAGTAGGCAGTGTTCCCTGAGGTACGCCAAAAGTCTCGCTAGTTCCCTGCTGTGAAAGCGTAACTTAAAAACCCTGGCCAGGATTCTGAACTCTTCCTCCCAAGTTCTTTGGCTAGCGGACGGACTTGGTCTATGAGAACAAGTCCCCATATTACCTGCGATTGGGTCTCCGGAAGAATCCTCCTCGGGACGAGTCGACGCGTCTTTGCAGGCAACAGGTTCGGGCGTCGGGTGTCTGGGGTAGACCTCGGAGCGTGGACCTTCTGCCACGGGCCCTTCTATCGGCCTCTGCGATGTCAGGGGCTTACAGCTGCCCTGAGCGGAACGCGTTTCCCTCTATGGCAAACCTCTCGAAAGCGGGGAGGAAGCGGTAGGAATGTCTCTCTGGAATGCCTCGCGGCGGGCCGTTCTCTGTCCGGCTGGCTGCCGACCAGAGCGCCGCGTTATCCTCCGGGCTGGCGGGTCGCGGTTCAAGCGTAGAACCGGACCGCGGGGATCACTACTCATGAGTAGACCTCTCCGGGGTCCCTTACTCACGAGTAAATCACGTCGGGGTCACCAGCTGTAGCGATGTCTGGCCGCTAGGGCGGCGTTAGATCCCGGAGGAGACTGATCAATGACAACACGAGGCAACAGGAGCGAGATCAGATCAGTAGTTTATTGGGAAAATACATACACCTTATATAGATCAGAAGGCAGGTAGAAAAAACCATCACCCGAAAGTCAATCACATCACCTTGTTTACTCAGGTTAATTGGGAAACCTCTCAAAGGGGAAGTTAATTATTTCGGACAAACACGGGACGAGGAAGACCATTGTTTAGGGCTTAGCCAGGGGTAAACATCTGCACTGTTTGCACCGGGGATTTTCCTTGGCTAGGAGATGAGTGTTTACCTGATCAGTCACTGGAGTTAGTGATTAGCCTACCTTGCAGAATCGTCGGTCAGGTCATGTAATTGGGTGAATCAAACCCTATATTTTATTCACCCCCCTTAATTTGTCTGCCCGCAGAGCCAAGGAGCGTTCTCCCGAAGCGGCCTCTGCAAGAGCCGTTTCCATGCCCGATGGGCATGGGGAAACCATAGATAGGAGCCTCATTTGGGCATCCCCTGAGTGGAGTTTCTTCCACAAAAATCCTTTCAACACAGAATAATTTCTGACACGAAATTATTATAGTAGTAGTTCCTCTCCACAAGGGAAAGTTGTGTTTTTTTGCATATGAAACTCAAGATAGATCTTAGTTTTTTAAGATATAAAATAAATGTATACTAGCAGAGGTTGCCCGGCGTTGCCGGGCTGTTTTAAATTGTATTGGAAGGTTAAATTGTGTTAATTTTTTTTTAAAATTGCTTAGTCTGTAATTTTCATTTTTTAAATGTTTATTTATGTAAAAGATTTTTTGGCTTGGCTGTTATTAACTGTGATCTGCTTTTTTGGTGTTTTTTTAGGATTAATAAAAGAACAAAGTATGATATAATTTTTTCAATTTGTTTTATGTAAGCGAATAATGTTTTAGTTTTTTGAATTTTTTTAATTAGTTGTACTGTAGGTAATAATTTTAATAATGTAAAAGTAAATGTTTTTTACATTCAGTGTTTTTAAAATGTGTTTAGATGTTTTGGGTTTTAATTTGAGTTAAAACAGCAGAGGATTTTTAAAAGTTTCTATTGTATTTTATTGACATATGTTTGTGATTTGTGTTAAAGTGTGTTTTAGTGTAATTTTTTGACTTGTTTTTATTGGTGTGACCTTTTGTGTAAAATTGTGAATTTGTGTTATGTTTTTTATTTGTTTTTACTGTTGTGGCCTTTTGTTTGGGGCTGTTGTGTGTTTTTGAATTGTTTTTACTATTGTGGCCAGCAGGTGGTGCTGGTAGGGGTTATTGTATTTTGACTGTTTTTTCTCTCCTGGCCTCTGGGTGGAGCTTCTTCTGGTAAGGAGTCTCTTTCTTTATTCATTTCTTTTCCGGTCCTCGTGGAGGTAGGACATCTTTTGGTAAGTTTTCTTTCTTTTTTTGAGGTGTGTGTGTTGGAATTTGTATTTTTTGTGTGTTTGTTTTGTTTTTGATTGTTTTTTTGTTTAATTCGTATTGTTTTTTGGTATTTTTTTGTTTGTTTTTGTGTATTTTTGGATGTTTTTGACTGTGTTTTTAGTAATTTTTTTGAAATTATTTATTTGGTGGTGGGGAGGGGGGCGTGGTCATTGGGGTTAGGAAGGGTGGGCTAGGTGGTGGGGAAGGGTGTGTGGTCATTGGGGGTTAGGAAGGGTGGGCTAGGTGGTGGGGGTTAGGAATGGTGGGCTAGGTGGTGGGGAGGGATGTGTGGTCGGTTGGGGTTAGGAAGGGTGGGCTAGGTCGTGTGGAGGGGCGGTCATTGGGGGTTAGGAAGGGTGGGCTAGGTGGTGGGGAGGGGGGCGTGGTCGGTGGGGGTTAGGAAGGGTGGGCTAGGTGGTGGGGAGGGGGGCGTGGTCGGTGGGGGTTAGGAAGGGTGGGCTAGGTGGTGGGGAGGTGGGCGTGGTCATTGGGGGTTAGGAAGGGTGGGCTAGGTGGTGGGGAGGGGGGCATGGTCGGTGGAGATAGGAAGGGTGGGCTAGGTGGGGGGGAGGGCTAGGTGGGGGGGAGGGGGGCTTTATTGTGTTATGGTGCTTTGATTGTGTGGAGTCATGAAAGAAGATCGGGGTTTCCCCTTTAATATCAGTGGGTTTCCCCTTTAATATCAGTGGGTGGGGGGTTGCGACCCCCCTCTCCGCTGGCTCCCCTGGGGTTGGGAGGTTTGGGGGGACAAAAGGGGTATGTCCCCCCAACCCTTCTGGACCCAGGAGACCAGGGAGAGTGGATCGATTCCCCCCTTAAAACAACTCCGTTTTTAAAGCGAAGAAACCGCTTGGTTTCTTCTCTTTAAAGACGGAGGGTTTTTTTTGGGGGGGAGGATTAAACTCCTTTCCCTGGTCTCCTGGGTCCAGAAGGGTTTGGGGGACATACCTCTTTTGTCCCCACAAACCTCCCAACCCTCCCAACCCTAGGGGAGCCAGCAGAGAGGGGGATCGCAACCCCCCACCTACTGATATTAAAGGGGAAACTCCATTCGGGACCTTCAGGCGCCGTTGGTGAGGGAAAGAAGGGCGTTTGGTGTTTGCGTGGCTGTGAGGCGGTGAGTTGTTGTTTTTTAAAAAAATTAGGCGCCGTCTTCCTTAGCGTCCTGCGCACTCATGTCGCGCAGGACTCTGGGGCTTGTAGTTATGGGTTTGTGATTTGTGGTTGTGGTGTGTTTTTTTTCTGCGGCTCGATTTTGATTGGCCGCGGCGCATTTCTCAATGTTCTTTGTGGTCGCGCCTCTCAGCCTGATTGGCTGTGGCGTGGCGCAGTGCAAAGAACATTGGGAAATGAAGTTGTTTCCCTTTTACACGTTTGTGGGCCTCTTGCCCCACTGACGCATTTCTCAACCTTGCGTTTACCTGCGTACCCAGTTCGGGCGTGTGCACAAATGGTGAGTGCGGGCTAGTAGGGCCTGGCTAAGGAGCCTATGCAAAGTTCCAACGGTTAACCCTCGATTTTATAGGTTAAGATATCCTGAGATAAATGCTCCATCGTGCTTCTGAGCAGAAGAATAAGTTGTGTAGATGTTGTGTTCTGTAAAGCAGTGCCTTTTAACAATGTACCTTTGCCATGTGTTATCAATGTAACCTTTCTGTGTGCAACATTATAACCATCACCTGTATCAATGTATGCTTAATAAGGGGACGCGAGCTAGTGACCACCAGAGGGCAGTAGCGAGCGTCCAGCTCTAATGGATCAAAGCCACCTGGATCAGCAGTGCGGGAAGATTCCCCGCGACCTCCTCACCTGGTCAAGAAGGGCGTGACCTCCTACGACGTCACGCAGGCAGCAACCAATAGTCTGTCAACGAGCCACATTCAAATGTATAGCCAGCTGTATATATTGAGCTACCCATCCGCCATTACCACATGTTCCCCCGGATCATCATGCAATAAACCTGTGTTAAGCCAACCCTTCGGCTGTTGTATTGTCTTTGGTCCCTTACACTAAATTGGCGACGAAGGTGGGATGGAAGCCCACGGGACCAAGACATGCGCCGGTTTCGAAATCAAGAAACCGGGCGACTGGGAGATCTTCGAGATGGACTTCCAGGCCGCACTGATCGAGTCCGAAGTCACGGAAGAGGCGAAGAAAAGGGCCATCTTCACCAGAATGCTCGGACAAGAAACAAAAAGGACCTTGGTGGACCTGATTGCACCGAGGAAGGTGAGCGAATTCAAGGCCAAGGAACTCATGCAGTTGCTGCGTGAGCACGTCCGGCCCGCCACGGCGATGTTTCCCGCTCGGAGTGCGTTTTGGAGGCGAGTCCAAGCGCCCGGGGAGACGGTCGCCGCGTTCGTGGCGGCCATGCGGCTGGCGGCCGGCCCGTGCAAATGGGAGAACGTCGAAATCACCCTCCGAGACTGTGTGCTGTGCGGCCTGAACGATGCCGAGACCCAGTGCACATTAATGAACCAAGAGCCGCCTCCCACGCTGCAGGAGGTCGTCAGAGCGGCCCAGGCCGCAGAAGCTACGAAGGCCGGGGTCCAAGAACTCCAGGACTGGCGGCCAAAGTCAAGCAAAGCAGAGGCTCCGGTACATGCGGCCCGGCGAACTTCGAGGTCATCTACAGAGAGCAGCGATGACGAGGACGTACAGAGGGTCCGGAAGGAGAGCCGGCGTTGCGACGGCTGTGGCGCGGCCCACGACCGCGTGAAATGCCCCTTCCGGAAGGCCGAGTGCCACAACTGCGGCCGCCGCGGGCACATCGCCAAGGTGTGCAGGAAGAAGCACGAGTCCCGGAGGAGCTCCCCAGACCGTTCCGCGGGACGAGACCGCCCAGCGAAACCCAAAGACGGCGCCCAGCCCACGCGGAAGCAGGACGGCGTGGGCCGCATCGCCGACGGCAGCGAGGACGACGCCCCAGTGTTCAGCGTGTCTACGGGACACCCCCGCTACTTTGTTGAGGTACTAGTCCAGGGGGTGCCCATTAGGATGGAAATTGACTCGGGGTCCTCATATTCAATAATTTCCCAGAGGGAATTTTTCGGGATTGCCCCCCAAAAGCGGCCCAAGCTCAAAGCATTGAGGGCCACGCTACGGGACGTGCAAGGGAACAGCATTCCAGTGTTGGGGGTTGGAGAATTTCAGGTCAAATTCAAGGAGCACGCCGCGTCCCTTCCCCTGGTCGTGCTCAAGGGAGGAAATTGCAGCTTCCTCGGGACTCAATGGTTCCAGCCCCTGGGGTTGTTCATTGGGGGGGTGCATGCCGTGGGGATGCACGCTGTTGGGACTGATCCAATTCAGGAGGTGTGCGAGGCGCACCCCGAAGTCTTCAAAAAGGGACTGGGGAAATTCAAGGGGCCCCCAGTGACTTTCGACCTGGACCCGGAGGTCCGCCCTGTTCGCCTAAAACCACGCCGGGTGCCGTTCGCACTCAAGGACAAGATAGAGGCGGAACTGGACAAACTGGTGGGTCAGGGGATTCTTGTGCCTGTAGATTCTGCGGAGTGGGAAACTCCAATTGTAACGGCTCTAAAGTCCAATGGGGAGGTCCGCATATGCGCCGACTACAAGTGCACCATCAACAAGGCGATCCGCCCGAATGCATATCCGGTGCCGGTAGTCAGCCATCTGCTGGCCAGGTTACACGGGGGGAAATGCTTCGCTAAGCTCGACTTAGCACAGGCCTGCCAGCAGCTCACGGTGTCTCCTGCCGCAGCTGCTGCGCAGACCATAGTCACCCATAAGGGGGCGTTCCAGGTGACGCGCCTCCAATTCGGCGTGAATTCGGCGCCAGGAATTTTCCAGTCACTCGTGGAACGCCTCCTAAAGGGACTGGAGGGGGTGTTGCCTTATTTTGATGACGTGTTAATAACAGGGGGGAGTCGGGCTGAATTGGCCAAGAGGTTGGGGAAGGTCCTGACGATATTCGAAAAGGCGGGGCTGAGGTTGCGAAAGGACAAATGTGTCTTCTTCGCAACCGAGGTTGAATTCCTAGGGTTTTGTGTGACTCCTGAGGGGATAAAACCATCCAAGTCTAAGGTGGCAGCCATCAAGAAAGCCCCCCGCCCCACCTCCAAGCCCGAGTTGCAGTCGTTCCTAGGGTTGCTCAACTTTTACCACTCCTTCCTTCCCCGGAAGGCAGCGGTGGCTGAACCGCTACACCGGCTGCTTAAGAAAGACCAGGCATGGAAGTGGGGTGATGACCAAGAAAGGGCATTTAGTGAGCTGAAAAGCCTCCTGGCGTCCGACGCCATACTGACCCACTTCGACCCCAAACGCCCAGTAGTTCTGATTTGTGATGCATCTCCAGTGGGGGTGGGGGCAGTGCTGTGCCACGTGCTGGAGAACGGAAGGGAGGCCCCGATAGCATTTTACTCCAGGTCCCTGTCCCAAACAGAGAGGAACTACGCACAGACGGACAGGGAGGCATTAGCGATAGTCTCGGGGACGAAAAAATTTCACGATTTTCTGTATGGCCGCCCCTTCACCATCGTGATGGACCACAAGCCCCTGCTAGGCATTTTTACCGCGGACAAGCCCACCCCTCAAATCCTGTCCCCAAGGATGCTCAGGTGGGCCATTTTTCTCAACGCGTATCAGCACGCGTTGGTCTACCGGCCCGGGAAAGAGATCAGCCATGCGGACGCCCTATCTAGGTCTCCCCTTCCCCTAACGCCCAGCCAGGTGAGCATGGGGGAGCGGGACCATCAGGTTCTCATGATAGAGGTGCTGGATTCGCCCCCCGTAGTGCCCGCCGACATTGCCAAAGCGACAGAGAAAGACAAAACGTTAGCGACAGTAAGCTCCTGGCTACAGAAAGGGTGGCCCGCATCCTCCCCAGCAGAGGAGTTCGCTCCATTTTTCAGAAAAAAGCTAGAACTGTCCCTAGAGAGGGGATGTCTCTTGTGGGGGCAGCGGGTGGTGATTCCCACTTCCCTTCGGCCGCGGGTGCTCAAACTGCTTCACGTCAGCCACCCCGGCATCGTGCGATCCAAGGCGCTGGCCCGGAGTTACTTCTGGTGGCCCCAGCTAGACGCCGACATTGAGCACATGGTCGGCACTTGTGAAAGTTGCCAATGCTCCAGACCGGAGGAGGCCCGCCTTCCCCACAGGGAATGGGACGCGGCTAAGGGGCCGTGGTCCCGGGTGCACATTGATTTCGCGGGCCCGTTCAGAGGCACCCTGTTCCTCCTCGTAGTGGACGCTTTCTCCAAATGGTTGGAGGTTATCCCAGTCACGAGCACCTCCTCGGCCCAGACCATTAGACAATTGCGGAGGCTCTTTTCCACGTTCGGCATACCCGACACGTTAATTAGCGACAACGCTAGTTGTTTCACGTCCTCCGAGTTCAGGGCATTCATGGAAATTAACGCAGTTCGGCATATCACCTCCGCCCCCTTTCACCCGGCCACCAACGGCCAAGTAGAGCGCCTCATCCGCACCACAAAGGACGCGTTGCGGCGCATGGGCCCAGGGGATTTGAACCTACAAGTGTGTCAGTTTCTGCTAGGGTACAGGGTGACCCCGTTGGCGTCAGGATACTCCCCCGCAGAGCTCTTAATGCGCAGGAAGCTGACCACCATCCTTACTAGGCTAGACCCCACGAGGGTAGAGGACAAGGGGAGGAACATTGGGCTGGAAGCTACGAAGAGTTTCAGTGTAGGCGCCCCCGTGCATTGCAGGAATTACGCCAGCACGGGCCCAGCCTGGGTTCCGGGTGTAGTTGTAGAGCAAACCGGCCCCGTGTCGTACCGCGTGGAAACCAGCACAGGGCTCCTGTGGAGACGGCACGCGGACCAGCTCCGACGCAGGGTCTCCGATGAGCAGGGCACTGATCAGGCAGGAAATAAGTCAGCGTTAGGGTTCTCCCCCACCCGTTCAGCCCAAGGGGGAGGAAAGGGGGACCGTGGGCCCCCACCAAGGGGGGAGGAGGATATCCTCGTAGATACCCTGGGGGATCTTTCCGGGGAGGAGGAACCCGACCCCATACATATCTCGCGGAAAGTCCCCACAGATGCGGGTACCCCTACCAAGTTATATTTTGATTTCCAGAACCGGGGGGGTTTTTCGGAGTGGTCCCCCACCCGTCCAAGCGAGAAGAGGGGTTTTTCGTTAGCCCCAACGGCCCCCGGTCTCCCCACAATGGAGTTTTTCCCTTCCCCTAAGACCGCCAGACAGCGGCAAGACACTAACGAGTCTCCCTCTCCCATTTCAGGACAAGGGACCAGGGAACAAAGAAGCAATAACGCCCCCGGGGGGGCAGCCCTCTTCACGGCCCACACGCACACGCAACAAGCCATCTTGGCTGAGAGACTTCGTCTCATCCTAGGGGGGAGGGATGTTGTGTTCTGTAAAGCAGTGCCTTTTAACAATGTACCTTTGCCATGTGTTATCAATGTAACCTTTCTGTGTGCAACATTATAACCATCACCTGTATCAATGTATGCTTAATAAGGGGACGCGAGCTAGTGACCACCAGAGGGCAGTAGCGAGCGTCCAGCTCTAATGGATCAAAGCCACCTGGATCAGCAGCGCGGGAAGATTCCCCGCGACCTCCTCACCTGGTCAAGAAGGGCGTGACCTCCTACGACGTCACGCAGGCAGCAACCAATAGTCTGTCAACGAGCCACATTCAAATGTATAGCCAGCTGTATATATTGAGCTACCCATCCGCCATTACCACATGTTCCCCCGGATCATCATGCAATAAACCTGTGTTAAGCCAACCCTTCGGCTGTTGTATTGTCTTTGGTCCCTTACACTAAAGTATTGCTCCTGGTGAGTTATGACTCACATCCTGGCCAGCTGGGGGTTAACAGGGGGCTTTGGCTCTATCTCTTTGCACCAAAGCAAATCTCAGCAGGCAAGGCCTTGGGGTTGGGTGGGTGTCATCGTTATGGCAGTGGCTAAGTTCTGTTGGGGACTGAGCATGGGTGGTATAACCCTAACCCTAACAGAATGATGATGAACCTTGGCACTCCAGGTGTTCTTGGGCTTCAAGTACCAGAAGCTCATGTCAGCACTCCTGCTGATCAGGACTTCTGGCAATTGAAGTTCAAGAACATCTGGAGTGCCAAGGTTTGCCACCATTGCCCTACCAGCTGCAGATCCTGAGGAAGCAATATAGTCTTTGTCTCAGGGAGTAAGATCAATACACCTGAAGCAGTGACAGAGCCTGTGCGGAGGCACTAAGAAGACAGCACCTTCACTGTGCTAGGGTGCTGAAGGGCCAAACAGCCACACACCTGAATTTAACCAGCCAAAATTTCTGCTACTGGTTCTGGCGAACTGGGGCAAACCTGCTGAATCCCACCACTGTCTCAAGGTAACCAACTCAGGAAAGGCCCCTGGAATTGATAGAACCATCATAGAAACCATAGAGGCAGGTGGAGAAATTTGATGTAGGCAGATTGATTGCACATGGAGCCAGCAGGCGGGCCAAACACTTCTTTATTGCAGCATGGTCAATCTGTACATGGCAAAACGGTGGAGACGCAGCTTCTTATATATCATACAGTACATTTGATTTACGCCCCAAGGGCGCCCATTGGTTGCGGTAGCAGTGACATCATTGGGACGTACTGCATACCTGACTAAAGTCCGACTAAGGTTTACCTGTGGCGGGAAAGGATCCCGTGCTTGTTACTGGTTGGGTGATTTGAGCCACATGGGCTGAGCTCCTTCAGCTGCATTATAGCTGGCAGCTGAGCTGCGTGCAGTGGCAGCTGCTGCGCTATCGCTGGCAGCTGAGTGCGAGCAGTGGCGGCTGAATTTATGCATACACAACATCCCTCCCCCCTAAGATGGGACGAAGTCCCTCAACCATTGTGGGGGCGGGTGGACGTGCTGCGGTTGACCGGCTGGCTCAACAGTGCTGCCGGGTTCGGCCGCTGCGCTCGCGCCTTCCCCCCGGGAGAACTGCAGGGTCCCATCGAATCCTGGCAACGGCAGGGATGGGGCGTCTCTGAAACGGGAATGATGAATGGACCGTTGGGAGAACTCAAAACCCTGCTGCTCACTGGGACGAGTGGGGGAACACTCGCAAAAACTCCCCCCATCCTGAAACAAAAAATCAAACTCATCCCCAGGTTGGGCGATGGACTACCGTGGCTCTATGCAGCCTGCCATGCTGAGTCCTGTATTCCCCCCTTGGTTTAAGCGGGTGGGGGGTAACCCTAACACTGATTCCCCTGGATCGATCCCTCAAGTGGGTTCCTCTGGATCACTCTCCCGGGTGGTTTCCGTGACCCTTCTACTAAGCTGGTCAGCGTGTCTCCGCCACAGTAATCCTGACTCTGTTATGACTTTGTACGATACTGGCCCGGTTTGTTCCACTACTTCCCTGGGTACCCACACTAGCCCTGAACTTACGTAGTTTCTACAGTAAACTGGATTGCCTGTCTCAAACACTTTCCTCTGCTCTGTTGCTACATTTGTACCCCTATCATCCACCCTAGAAGGATCCAGGCGGTCAAACAACGTTGCAATCCTTCTCCGCATTAGGAGCTCCGCGGGGGATTGCCACGACGCAAGTGGAGTGACCCTATAGCACATGAGGAATTGGCAGAGCTGTAGCTCCAGGTCCCCCGGACCCATCCTCCTTAGTGTTTCCTTTGTGGTGCGGACCAGGCACTCTACTTGGCCGTTCGTGGCAGGGTGAAAAGAGGCAGAGGTGATATGCCTGATTGCGTTCCGCTCAAGGAACACCTCAAATTCTGTGGACGTGAAAATGGATGCGTTATCCGAAATTAACACGTCGGGCAGGCCAAAGCACACTAACACCTTCCTCAGTTGTTTCATTGTGGCAGCGGAGGATGTGTTTCACATTGGAATGACCTTGTCATTTCGAGAATGCATCAACCACAAGTAGGAACATTGTTCCCCTGAAGGGCCCCACGAAGTCCACGTGGACCCTCGACCACGGTCCTTGGGCTGTGTCCCACCCCCTAGGGGGTAGCCTATGCTCCTCGGGCTGTGAGAGTTGGCAACTCTCGCACGCGCCCACCAACTGTTCTATGTCATCTATGTTGGGCCACCAGAGGTAGCTCCTTGCCAGAGCTTTTGACTTCACAATCCCCGGATGACTCATGTGGAGAAGCTGGAGCACCTTGGCTCGCAAAACTTCGGGGATTACTACTCTCTGGCCCCAGAGGAGGCACCCTCTTTTGAGCGAAAGCTAGAAATGTTTCCTGAAGAAAGATGCGACTTCTTCGGATCGGGACGTTAAGGGCCAGCCCTTCTTAACCCATGCCAGCACTTGGGACAGGATCTTGTCCTTGGCGGTTGCCTTGGCAATATCCACAGGCACAATCGGGGGCGATTCAAGGGACTCGATGAGCAGCACCTGGTGCTCTTGCTCAATCTCGCACTCGGGTTCTCCCAGCTCTGGCAGGGGAGACCTGGAAAGCGCATCCGCATGAGCGATGTCTTTCCCGGGGTGATGTACCAATGTGAACTGGTACGCGTTTAGGAAGATTGCCCAGCGCAATATGCTAGGGGACAAGATGAGCTTCAGCATTAGTAAGTGCAGAGTGACGCATGTTGGGGCAAAAAAAAAACCAATTACATTTATAAACTGATGGATTCTGAACTCTCTGCGACAAACCAGGAAAGGGACCTTGGTATCATGGTGGACAACTCAATGAAGGTGTCAATCCAGTGTGCCTCAGCAGTGGAAAAAGCAAACTCAATGCTAGGGATCATTAGGAAGGGTATAGAATATAAGTCAGCAAGTGTCATTTTGCCTCTTTATACATCTATGGTGAGGCCCCATCTGGAATACTGTGTGCAGTTCTGGTTGCCATACCTCCAGAAGGACATTATGGAGAAGGAAAAAGTGCAGAGGAGGGCAACCAAATGATTAGGGGACTGGAACACCTTCCTTACCATCTGAGGCTGCAACGGTTGGGCCTTTTCACTCTTGAACGACAACGTCTAAGAGGTGACCTGATTGAAGTTTATAAAATCATGCACGGTGTGGACAAAGTAGATAAGGAAAAACTGTTTTCCCTATCACATAACACTAGAACTAGGGGGAACTCCATGAAACTTTTGGGTACTAGTTCTCAAACAAATAAGAGAAAGTACTTTTTCACCCAGAGGATCACTGGTCTATGGAACTCCCTGCCAGAAGAAGTGGTGACAGCTGTCAGTCTTGACAGCTTCAAGAAAGGATTAGACAAGTTCATGGAGGACAAGGGTCTCAATAGCTATAATTATGGATACCTAAGGACAACCTCCGGGTTGGAGAGATAGGCAGGATATCTCTCAATGCCATTTCCAGGGAATCCTAAGCAGGGAAAAGCATCTCCTTGGAAATACCCTGAAGGAAATGGTGAGCCACCGTGTGAGACAGAATGCTGGACTGGATGGGCTGTGGCCTGTTCCAGCAACGATGTTCTTATGTAAGATCTGTGGGGTGGGCTTGGCCGTGACAAAGATTCCCAGGAGGGGCTTGTGGTCCGTGACAATGGTGAACTCCCTCCCATACAAGAAGTCATGGAACTTCTTTGTCCCTGCGATGATCGCGAGGGCTTCCCTGTCTGTCTGGGCATAGTTGCGCTCCACTTTCGAGAGTGATCTCGAATAGAACGCAATTGGTGCCTCCCTCCCGTTCTCGAACACGTGGCAGAGGACAGCCCCAACCCCTACTGGTGAGGCATCACACACAAGCACTATGGGCTTCTTGGGGTCGAAATGAGTTAATATCGCCTCGGAAGAGAGGAGCTGCTTTAACTCACTGAATGCTCGCTCTTGAGCCTCCCCCCAACGCCAGACTGCGTCTTTTTTCAGGAGGTGGTGTAACAGCTCTGCCACAGAAGCCTTCCGTGGGAGGAAGGAGTGGTAAAAGTTCAGGAGCCCCAAGAACGACTGTAGTTCCGTCTTAGATACTGGCGTGGGGGCGTCCTGGACGGCTGCAACCTTGGATCTTGGGGGCTTTACCCCATCAGGGGTGATCCGGAACCCCAGAAACTCTACCTCATTTGCGTAGAATACGCACTTGTCCCTTCTCAGGCATAACCCAGCCCTCTCAAGCACAGACAGCACCCGGTCTAACCTCTGGACTAACTCTGACTCATCCCCAGCTGTTATCAATACATCGTCGAAGTATGGCAACACCCCGGGAAGACCCTTAAGTAGGCATTCTACAAGAGCCTGAAATATCCCGGGAGATGAGTTCACGCCGAACTGGAGGCGTGTCACCTTAAATGCACCCTTGTGCATAACTATCATCTGGGCAGCTGCGGCCGCAGGTGTGACTGTTAACTGCTGGTAAGCCTGTGCTAGATCCAGCTTCGCAAAGCATTTCCCCCCGTGTAACCTGTCCAACAAGTGGCTAACTACCGGCACCGGGTAGGCATTGGGGCGAATAGCCTTGTTGATAGTACACTTGTAATCAGCACAAATCCTTACCTCCCCATTAGATTTCAATGCAGTTACAATCGGTGTCCCAATCCACGGAGTCCACCGGAACCAGAATCCCCTGACCCACCAATTTGTCCAATTCCGCTTCTATTTTGTCCTTTAGTGCAAAAGGCACTCTTCTCAGCTTGAGGCGTACGGGCCGAACGGAAGGGTCAATATCAAAGTCCACAGGAGGCCCCCTGTACTCCCCAAGTCCTTTCTCAAAGACTGCAGGGTGTGCGTTGCACACGTCTTGGATGGGGTCGCCTTGGACGGCGTTGATTCCAGTCAATGCAATGCCCAGCGGTTCAAACCACTGGGTCCCCAGGAGACAACTTGTTGTGTTCTGTAAAGCTGTGCCTTTAACAATGTACCTTTGCCATGTGTTATCAATGTAACCTTTCTGTGTGCAACATTATAACCATCAGCTGTATCAATGTAAACCTGATAAGGGGACGCGAGCTAGTGACCACTAGATGGCAATAGCGAGCGTCCAGCTCTCATGGCTCAGATTCACCTGGTTCAGCAGCGCGGGAAGATTCCCCGCCACCTCTTCACCTGGTCAAGAAGGGCGTGACCTTCTACGACGTCACGCAGGCAGCAACCAATAGTCTGTCGACGAGCCACATTCAAATGTATAGCCAGCTGTATATATTGAGCTACCCATCCGCCATTACCACATGTTCCTCCGGATCATCATGCAATAAACCTGTGTTAAGCCAACCCTTCGGCTGTTTCATTGTCTTCGGTCCCTTACACTAAATTGGCGACGAAGGTGGGATATGGCAGCCCACGGGACCAAGACATGCGCCGGTTTCGAAATCAGGAAACCGGGCGACTGGGAGATCTTTGAGATGGACTTCCAGGCAGCGCTGATTGAGTCCGAAGTCACGGAAGAGGCAAAGAAAAGGGCCATCTTCACCAGGATGCTCGGACAAGAAACCAAAAGGACCTTGGTGGACCTGATTGCACCGAGGAGGGTGAGCGAATTCAAGGCAGATGCTGCGTGAGCACGTCCGGCCCGCCACGGCGATGTTTCCCGCTCGGAGTGCGTTCTGGAGGCGAGTCCAAGCGCCCGGGGAGACGGTCGCCGCATTCGTGGCGGCCCTGCGGCTGGCGGCCGGCCCGTGCAAATGGAAGAATGCCGAAATCACCCTCCGGGACTGTGTACTGTGCGGCCTGAACGACGCCGAAACCCAGCGCACATTAATGAACCAAGAGCCGCCTCCCACGTTGCAGGAGGTCGTCAGAGCGGCCCAGGCCGCCGAAGCTACAAAGGCCGGGGTCCAAGAACTCCAGGACTGGCGGCCGAAGTCGAGCAAGGCAGAGACTCCGGTGCAGGCGGCCCGGCGAACTTCGAGGTCGTCCACAGAGAGCAGCGACGACGAGGACGTCCGGAAGGTCCGGAAGGAGAGCCGGCGGTGTGATGGCTGTGGAGCGGCCCACGACCGCGTAAAGTGCCCGTTCCGGAAGGCCGAGTGCCACAACTGCGGCCGCCACGGGCACATCGCCAAGGTGTGCAGGAAGAAGCGCGAGACCCGGCGGAGCTCAGCAGACCGTTCCGCGGGACAAGACCGCTCGACGAGACCCAAGGACGGCGCTCAGGCCACGCGGAAGCAGGACGGCGTGGGCCGCATCTCCGATGGCAGCGAGGACGACGCCCCAGTGTTCAGCGTGTCTGCAGGACACCCCCGCTACTTTGTTGAGGACAAGGGACCAGGGAACAAAGAAGCAGTAGCGCCCCGGGGGGGGGGGGTCAGCCCTCTTCACGGCCCAAACGCACATGCAACAAGCCATCTTGGCTGAGAGACTTCGTCTCATCCTAGGGGGGAGGGATGTTGTGTTCTGTAAAGCTGTGCCTTTAACAATGTACCTTTGCCATGTGTTATCAATGTAACCTTTCTGTGTGCAACATTATAACCATCAGCTGTATCAATGTAAACCTGATAAGGGGACGCGAGCTAGTGACCACTAGATGGCAATAGCGAGCGTCCAGCTCTCATGGCTCAGATTCACCTGGTTCAGCAGCGCGGGAAGATTCCCCGCCACCTCTTCACCTGGTCAAGAAGGGCGTGACCTTCTACGACGTCACGCAGGCAGCAACCAATAGTCTGTCGACGAGCCACATTCAAATGTATAGCCAGCTGTATATATTGAGCTACCCATCCGCCATTACCACATGTTCCTCCGGATCATCATGCAATAAACCTGTGTTAAGCCAACCCTTCGGCTGTTTCATTGTCTTCGGTCCCTTACACTAAACAACTGGACACCCCCCTTAAGGACCACTAAGGGCAATTTCCTTGTGAAGTTTTTGAAACTGACGGTAAAGTCCCCCACCCCCAGAATTGGGATGTAATTTCCCTGAACATCCCGCAAGTTCGGGCAGCCGCATTCTGGACCAGCTGAAGCCTCCGAATGGTCACCAAGGGCAGCCCCATGTAGAGCACATTACAATAATCCAATCTGGAGGTGACCAGAGCATGAGTGACCATGAGCAAGGAGTCCCGGTCCAGGAACGGGCACAGTTGGTAAATGACACGAAGCTGTGCAAAGTCCCTCCTAGCCACGGCTGCCACCTGCTCTTCGAGCAGTAGCCGCGAGTCCAGGAGGACCCCCAAATTGCACACCGGATCTGACTGTGGCAAAGATGTCCCAGCCATGACCAAAGATGATAACTCCCGGGATAACATGGGATCCCGCTCCCAAAACCACTCAGTCTTGCCAGGATTCAGCTGAAGCCCGTTGTCCCCCATCCAGACCCGAACAGCCTCCAGACACCTGGTCAGGACTTCAACTGCATCACTCAGGTCCCCACGAGCTGAGATGTACAGCTGGGTATCATCTGCATACGGATGATACCTCACCCCATGGGAACGAATGATCTCACCCAGCAGTTTCATGTAGATATTAAACAATAGAGGCGAGAGTACCAAGCCCTGAGGCACCCCACATGGGAGCAACCTAGGGCTGGAAAACCCTCTCTCTAAAGACACCGACTGAGTCTGGCCCACCAGAAATGAGGAAAACCAAGACAACACGCCGACGCCGCGCGAGGACGTCCCTCCCCACCCCCTTTCATCATGCGGGGAGTTTAAAAGGGCTTCCCGTGGCTAAGGGGAGCCGAAGACACCGACGCCGCGCGAGGACGTCCCTCCCTGTCCCCTGCCATCGGGAGGGGAGGTTAAAAGGGCTCCCGTGGCTAAGGGGAGCCAAAGATGCCGACGCCGCGCGAGGACGTCCCTCCCTGCCCCCTGCCATCGGGCAGGGAGTTTAAAAGGGTTCCCGTGGCTAAGGGGAGCCGAAGATGCCGACGCCGCGCGAGGACGTCCCTTCCTTGGCCCCACCGTGGTCGTGGACATTGAGATATGGACTCTGTTGTGGACTTGGCTGCTGAGGACATTGTGGTGTTGTTTTTCATGATTATATTTTGTAAACTGTTATTACAATTTTTTGTATATTTTATTGTATTTAATTGTTATATTGTGCCTATCTTAACCTATAAAACCAAGGGTTAACCGTTGGAACTTGCTATAGGTTCCTACGGCTGGCCCTACTTGCCTGCATTCACCCTTCGGGAACACGGGCGGAATGGGTGCGCAGGTCAACGAAGGATTGAGTAAAGCGGCCATGGGGCAACAGCCGCACAAACGTGAAAAAAGGGAAACAACTTCATTTACCAACGTTTTTTGCACTGCACCACAACCAATCATCCTGAGAGGCGGGAGCACAAAGAACGTGGGGAAACGTGGCGCGGCCAATCAAAAACGAGCCGCACGGAAAAAAAGAAGCTCAAAGGGAAAGCACAAATGAAAAAATAGAATCCCCAGGAAAGCCGGCGCGTCCCAGGGAAGCCAACCCCCGGTAAGTAAAGCACCCCACCACCGCTGGGCCTCCTTACTGCGGGCCACAAGGCAGCCCCCGGTAAGGAAAGCCCACACACACCCCGCCGCTGGGCTTCATTACCGCGGGCCGCAAGGCAGCCCCCGGTAAGGGAAGCCCACCCCCGCTGGGCTTCTTTATCGTGGGCCGCAAGGAAGCCCCCGGTAAGGGAAGCCCACACCCCCCCGCCGCTGGGCTTCCTTACCACGGGCCGCAAGGCAGCCCCCGGTACCCCGGTAAGGGAAGCCCACACACACCCCACCACTGGGCTTCATTACCGCGGGCCGCAAGGCAGCCCCCGGTAAGGGAAGCCCACCCCCACCCTGCCGCTGGCCTTCTTTACCGTGAGCCGCAAGGCAGCCCCCGGTAATGGAAGCCCACCCCCGCTGGGCTTCTTTATCGTGGGCCGCAAGGCAGCCCCCGGTAAGGGAAGCCCACCCCCCCCACCACTGGGCTTCCTTACCGTGGGCCGCAAGGCAGCCCCCGGTAAGGGAAGCCCACACACACCCAGCCACTAGGCTTCCTTACCGCGGGCCGCAAGGCAGCCCCCGGTAAGGGAACCCCACACACACACACACACTGGGCTTCCTTACCACGGGCCACAAGGCAGCCCCCGGTAAGGGAAGTCTACAATCCCCCGCCGCTGGGCTTCCTTACCGCAGGCTGCAAAGCAGCCCCCGGTAAGGGAGGCCCACACATACACCCCCACTGGGCTTCTGTTGTGTATGTACAATGTTGCTTGACATGTATGTATATTGTCGCTTTAAGAAATGTATAAATGTAACCTGGCCACAATCACAATGTAACCCAGCTGTTTAAGGAACGCGAGCAAGCTGCCTATAGAGGGCAGCTGCGAGTGTTCAACTCACATGGTTATCATTCCTCAAATCACCTGCAGCCGCGGGAACTCCCCGCAACAGCAAACTACTACCGATCCACCACCGAAGATGGGCGTGACCCGGATGACGTCACGCCGGTAGCAGCCAATGAGCTACCATGCAGCCAGATTCAAATGTATTGTACGACTGTATATAATGTGAGGTATCTCCGCCATTACCACATGTCGTTCTGATCATCAACCAATAAACCTGTGTTAGTCCCTACTGCGACTCCTTCTATGTCTCCTGGAAAAGACACTAAATCGGCGACGAGGATGGGATCGATGGCGAATCCCAAGGTCAAGGCGTACCAGTTCGATATGAGCGAGCCCGAACAATGGGAGCTCTACGAGTGCCAGTTTCGGCATGCGATGGAAGCCGCGGGCGTCGACGACGACGCGAAGATGCACTCCCACTTCCTGGCCCAAGTGGGGCCGGCCACGCTGCGGATCCTGATGACCCTGGTGGCCCCCCGGAAGGTAGACGAGGTCCCCATCGACCGTATCCTGGAGAGACTGGGTGAGCATTTCCAGCCGCCCGTCTCGATCTTCCCAGCACGGGTCGCGTTTCACAGGCGAGACCAGCGACCGGGCGAATCCGTGTCCGCCTACGCGGCGGCCCTCAGGCTTGCGGTGGTCCACTGCCAGTGGGATGACCTGGACCAGGCCCTCCGTGACCGCATGTTGTGTGGTCTGAGGGACGAGGAGCTGCAGAGGAGGCTGATGACCCGCGACCAACGCCTCACGTTCAACGAGGTACTGCGGGAAGCCCAAGCAGCCGAGGAGGCCAGGAGCGGGGTGAGACTGTTCAAGTCCCGAGGGCAAAGTCACCAGTACAGGCGGCCCGGCGGATACCAGCGAAGGCGGCCTGGCGGGCCCCCTAGCCACCCGCCGGCACACCAACGTCGTCCGAGGAGTCGTCCACCACAGCGGACCCCTACTCCAGCGAGGACGACGACGTCCAGAGGATCAAGAAGCGTGATGAGAAGCGGCAGCCCCGAGAACGGCAGGACCGCCGTTGCGACGGTTGTGGGGCGTCCCACGACCGCACGAGGTGCCCGTTTCAAAAGGCCGAGTGTCACAACTGCGGCCGAAAGGGGCACATCGCCCGAGTGTGCAGGCGCAGGCGAGTCGAGGACAAGGGGAGTTCCAGCCATCCCCAGACGCACCAACGAAAGGCGGCCGGCACCAGGAAGGTCGCAGCCAGCTACAGCGAGGAAGGCGTGAACCGCGTGGGCCTGGAGCACCGGCGGTTTTTCGTAGAGGTACTGTTGCAAGGGGTCCCAGTGAGGATGGAGATAGACTCGGGGTCATCTTATTCCATCCTGTCCCAAAAGGAGTTTCTGCGTATTCCCCCAGATAAGCGGCCCAAGCTCCGGGCCATGAGGTCACATGGAAATGGGATCCCGGTGTTGGGGGTGGGAAACTTCAAAGTGAAGTTCAAGAACTACTCCGAGAAACTGCCCTTAGTGGTCCTCAAAGGAGGGAGGTGCTGCCTTTTGGGAACGCAGTGGTTTGCTCCCCTGGGAATCGAACTGTCCGGCATTAACGCCATCGAGACTGACGTGTGCAATGCGGGACGTGTGCAACGCGCACCCGGACGTTTTCAAGAAGGGGCTCGGGAAATACAAGGGCCCCCCGATTTCCTTCGAGCTGGACCCAGAAATCCGGCCCATCCGCCTCAAACCAAGGAGGGTGCCCTTCGCACTCAAGGACAAGATCGAGGCGGAACTGGACAAATTGGTGGGGCAGGGGATTTTGGTTCCAGTTGACTCGGCGGAGTGGGAAACGCCGATTGTTACAGCCCTTAAGTCGAACGGGGAAGTCAGGATTTGTGCAGACTATAAATGTACCATTAACAAGGCCATTCGGCCAAATGCATATCCAGTGCCCGTGGTCAGCCACTTGCTGGCCACGTTACATGGGGGAAAGTGTTTTGCCAAGTTAGATCTGGCTCAGGCATACCAGCAGCTCTCTGTAACCCCGGCTGCTGCCGCCGCGCAAACGATAGTGACACACAAGGGGGCGTTTAAGGTAACGCGCCTTCAGTTTGGCGTGAATTCGGCCCCCGGAATTTTCCAGTCCCTCGTGGAAACGCCTTTTAAAGGGGCTTCCAGGCGTCCTCCCATACTTCGACGATGTGTTGATAACGGCGGGGAGCGAATTGGGGTTGGCAAAGAGCCTAGATGGGGTCCTTTCAGTGTTCGAGAGGGCAGGTCTTCGACTGAGGAGGGACAAATGCGTATTCTTTGCGAGGGAGGTCGAGTTTCTAGGTTTTAAGATAACCCCGGATGGGATCAAACCCTCTGAGTCAAAGGTTGCAGCCGTGAAGAACGCCCCTCGCCCCACCGCAAAACCGGAGCTACAGTCATTTCTAGGGCTCCTAAATTTTTACCATACCTTCCTGCCCCGGAAGGCATCGGTCGCGGAGCCACTGCACGCGCTGCTCAAAAAGGACGCGGCCTGGCAGTGGGGGGACAGGCAGGAGAGAGCATTCAAGGAGCTTAAGTCACTCCTGTCTTCGGACGCTGGCCTGACCCATTTCGACCCGAAAAAACCAGTGGTTTTAGTCTGTGATGCGTCCCCAGTGGGGGTGGGGGAGGTCCTGTGCCACGTGTTGGAGAGCGGGAGGGAAGCCCCGGTAGCGTACTACTCTAGGTCCCTCTCAAAGGCCGAGCGCAATTACGCGCAAACTGATAGGGAGGCCCTAGCCATCATCGCCGGAACAAAAAAGTTCCATGACTTTTTATACGGCCGCGAGTTTACGGTAGTGACCGATCACAAACCACTTTTGGGGATCTTCACTACCGGCAAACCCACACCGCAAATTCTATCCCCCAGGATGCTGCGTTGGGCCATCTTCCTCAACGCCTACCAGTATGAGCTGGTCTATCGCCCAGGGAAGGAGATCTCCCATGCGGACGCACTGTCCCGATCTCCCCTCCCAAGTGTAGGGGACCCCACATGCGAGGTAGAGCAGGACCACCAAGTCCTACTGATCGAGTCCCTCGACTCACCCCCCATTGTCCCGGCCGACCTCGCCAAGGCCACGGCGGCCGACAAGATGCTGGCCCAAGTTAGTTCCTGGGTTAGGAAGGGCTGGCCTACGACTCCCCCCGATGAAGAGTTCAGGCCATTTTTTAGGCGCAGAGTAGAGCTGTCGCTGGAAAGGGGCTGCTTACTCTGGGGCCAGCAGGTAGTTATCCCAGAGAAGCTGAGGGCCAAGGTACTGAGACTACTGCACACCAGTCACCCCGGGATCGTGTGCTCCAAGGCTCTGGCCAGGAGTTTCTTTTGGTGGCCCCAGATAGACGGGGACATAGAGCGTTTAGTGGGCACGTGCGAGAGCTGCCAGAGCTCTCGGCCCGAGGAGTCCCGGTTACCCCATAGGGAATGGGATACGGCCCGCGGGCCATGGTCCCGGATCCATGTCAACTTCGCTGGCCCTTTCCGCGGGTCCATGTTTCTGCTGGTAGTCAACTCCTACTCCAAGTGGTTGGAGGTAATTCCCATGAACAGCACCTCCTCTGCCGCAACCATCAAGCAGTTGCGCAAGCTTTTTGCCTGTTTCGGCCTGCCAGACGTCCTTGTTAGCGATAACACTAGTACCTTCACGTCTGCAGAATTCAAGACGTTCATTGAGCGGAACGCCATCAGGCACATTACCGCTGCCCCGTTTCACCCCACCACAAACGGTCAGGTAGAGCGCCAAGTGCGCACTACGAAAGACGCACTGCGGCGCATGGGCCCCGGTGAGTTGAACCTTCATTTGTGTCAGTTTCTCATCTGCTACAGGACAACCCCCCTAGCTTCAGGATTTTCCCCAGCCGAACTCCTCATGAGGAGGCACCCGGTAACACTTTTTGACCGGATGGATCCGTCCAGGGTGGAGGATGAAGGGAGAAACATAAACATAGGGGGAGGGAGCTCCAAAAGTTTTTCGGCAGGGGACCCGGTTCACTGCAGGAATTACGCGGCGTCAGGGCCAGCGTGGGTCCCAGGGACAGTCATCGAGCAGACGGGGCCAGTGTCCTACAGGGTCGAGACTAGCTCGGGTCTACTCTGGAGGAGGCACGGCGACCAACTCAGAAGGCGGGTCACTAGTGAAGGGGATTCAGCGTTAGGGTCCTCCCCCACCCGCATTACCCAAGGGGGAGACACGGCGGAACCCACGGATACAAATGCATATCCTCGGTTCTCAGCCACAGAGGAGGATACTTTGGAAGAGAGGAATCAGTTTGATGATGATTATGAGTTGCGGTACCAGGGGGGTGTAGCGGAGTGGTCCCCCACCCGTCCTAGCGAAAAGAGGGTTTTCAGTTCAGCCCCTGGTACCTCCAGTCCCCCCAGTCCTTTTGTGTTAGAATATACCATAGCTCCAGCTCCCCGGAAACCAACACCCCCAAGGCAGGCATCGGGGGGGAGTCCAACCACCACAGTCCCCGGAACTCCCAGGCAGGGAACGGGGGGCGGCGAGACCACGAGGGTCTCTTCGTCGGTCCCGAGATTCGTGCTGGGGGGGACCCCTAGCTCCTCAAACGGTAGACAGGAGTTCACTTCCCAACTGTTCATTCCATTCCCATCCCCCAATGCAAGGTTACCACAGAGCCCACACCGAGCCACTAACGAGTCCCCCCTTTCCATTGCAGGGCAGGACTCCGCAGAGCCAGGCTCCCCTGTGTTAAGCCAAGCGGCCGCTCGCCCCAGGCGCACGTGCGGCAAGCCACAATGGTTGAGGGACTTCGTCCCATCCTAGGGGGGAGGGATGTTGTGTATGTACAATGTTGCTTGACATGTATGTATATTGTCGCTTTAAGAAATGTATAAATGTAACCTGGCCACAATCACAATGTAACCCAGCTGTTTAAGGAACGCGAGCAAGCTGCCGAAGATGGGCGTGACCCGGATGACGTCACGCCGGTAGCAGCCAATGAGCTACCATGCAGCCAGATTCAAATGTATTGTACTACTGTATATAATGTGAGGTATCTCCGCCATTACCACATGTCGTTTTGATCATCAACCAATAAACCTGCGACTCCTTCTATGTCTCCTGGAAAAGACACTAAAGCTTCCTTACCACGGGCCGCAAGGCAGCCCCCGGTAAGGGAAGCTCACACACACGCCGTGGGCTTCCTTACCGCGGGCCGCAAGGCAGCCCCCAGTACGGGAAGCCCACAACCCCCACCACCAACACTGGGCTTCGTTACCGTGGGCCGCAAGGCAGCCCCCGGTAAGGGAAGCCCACACACACACACCGCCGCTGGGCTTCCTTACCGCGGGCCGCATGGCAGCCCCCGGTAAGGGAAGCCCACAACCCCCCACCCCCCCACCCCCCGCTGGGCTTCCTTACCTCGAGCCAGCCAGGGAAGCCAGCCCTCTCTCTCTCACACACACACACACACACACACACTCACAGCTTCTCTTTCTCTCTCTCTCTCTCACACACACAGCTTCTCTTTCTCTCTCTGTCACACACACAGAGATTCTCTTTCTCTCTCTCTGTCACACACACACAGCTTCTCTTTCTCTCTTTCTCACACACACAGCTTCTCTTTCTCTCTCACACACACACACACAGCTTCTCTTTCGTTCTCTCTCTCTCACACACAGCTTCTCTTTCTTTCTTTCTCTCTCTCTCTCTCACACTCACACATATTCCTCTTCTGCTCCTTTCCCTAATGAGCTCTCTCTCTTACACACACACACACACACTCACAGCTTCTCTTTCTCTCTCTCTCTCTCACACACACACAGCTTCTCTTTCTCTCTTTCTCCCTCTCTCAGACACACACAGCTTCTCTTTATCTCTCTCTCTCTCACACACACAGCTTCTCTTTCTCTCTCTCACACACACACTCAGCTTCTCTTTCTCTCTCTCTCTCTCACACACACAGCTTCTCTTTCTCTCTCTCTCTCACACACACACAGCTTCTCTTTCTCTCTCTCACACACACACTCAGCTTCTCTTTCTCTCTCTCTCTCACACACACACAGCTTCTCTTTCTCTCTCTCTCTCACACACACACAGCTTCTCTTTCTTTCTCTCTCTCACACACACACACTCACAGCTTCTCTTTCTCTCTCACACACACACTCACAGCTTCTCTTTCTTTCTCTCTCTCACACACACTGCTTCTCTTTCTTTCTCTCTCTCTCACACACACTCACAGCTTCTCTTTCTCTCTCACACACACACACAGCTTCTCTTTCTCTCTCTCACACACACACTCACAGCTTCTCTCTCTCTCTCTGACACACACAGCTTCTCTTTTTCTCTCTCTCACACACACAGAGCTTCTCTTTCTCTCTCTCACACACACACAGCTTCTCTTTCTTTCTCTCTCTCACACACACACAGCTTCTCTCTCTCACACACACACACAGCTTCTCTCTCACACACACACACACACTCACACATATTTCTCTTCTGCTCCTTTCCCTAATGAGCTCTCTCTGTCACACACACACAGCTTCTCTTTCTCTCTCTCTCTCTCTGTCACACAAACACAGCTTCTCTTTCTCTCTCTCTGTCACACACACACAGCTTCTCTTTCTCTCTCTGTCACACACTCACAGCTTCTCTTTCTCTCTCTCTCTCTCACACACAGCTTCTCTTTCTCTCTTTCTCACACACACAGCTTCTCTTTCTTTCTCTCTCTCTCACACACACACTCACAGCTTCTCTTTCTCTCTCACACACACACACTCACAGCTTCTCTTTCTTTCTCTCTCTCACACACACTGCTTCTCTTTCTTTCTCTCTCTCACACACACTGCTTCTCTTTCTTTCTCTCTCACACACACACACTCACAGCTTCTCTTTCTCTCTCTCTCACACACACAGCTTCTCTTTCTCTCTCACACACACACTCACAGCTTCTCTCTCTCTCTCTGACACACACAGCTTCTCTTTTTCTCTCTCTCTCACACACAGAGCTTCTCTTTCTCTCTCTCTCTCACACACACAGCTTCTCTTTCTTTCTCTCTCTCACACACACACAGCTTCTCTCTCTCACACACACACACAGCTTCTCTCTCACACACATACACACACACTCACACATATTTCTCTTCTGCTCCTTTCCCTAATGAGCTCTGTTGTGTTCTAATGGTTTTACCTTCCTCATGGATTACAATGTATCTGAGCCAATGTAACCTTGCCTATAGCAACAATGTAACCTTCAGCTGTATCATATAAACCCTGTAATAGGACGCGAGCTAATGACCACCAGCTGGCAGCAGCGAGCGTCCAAGCTCTCTTGGTCCGAACTCATCAAAGGCAACAGCGCGGGAAGCTTTCCCGCCACCACCTACACCTGGACAAGAAGGGCGTGACCCACAATGACGTCACGCAGACAGTAGCCAATGGGCTACCATGGCACCACGTTCAAATGTATTCCTACTGTATATAAAGAGCTATCGATCCGCCATTACCTCATGTTCCCTCTGTCCACGATGCAATAAACCTGAGTTAACCCAGCCCGAGGCTGTGTCCTGTGTCTTAGTTTCATATACTAAATTGGCGACGAGGATGGGATAATGGATCCCCAAGGAGCAGCCAGGGCACAGAGCGGGTTCAACATCACCAAACCGCAAGACTGGGAGTTGTTTGAGATGGACTTCCATGCGGCGCTGGTGGAGCTCAAAGTCAAGGAAGACGATGAGGAGAGGAAGAGGGCCATCCTCACCCGCATGCTTGGGATGGAGACCAAGCGGACGCTGGTGGGCATCATCGCTCCGAAGAAGGTGAGCGAATTTAAGGCGGACGACATCATGAAGCTGCTACGGGAGCGCTTCCAACCCTCGAGGGCGATGTTTCCCGCTCGGAGCGCGTTTTGGAGGCGAGTCCAAGCGCCGGACGAGTCGGTCGAGACATTCGTGGCCGCCATGAGGGTAGCCGCCGCCCCCTGCAAATGGGGCAACATCCTAGAAATGGCCCTCCGGGACGGCGTGCTGTGTGGCCTGAAAGACAAGGAGGTGCAGCGCAGCTTGATGAATAAGGAGCCGCCACCCACGCTGGCAGAGGTCGTCGAGGCCGCAGAAGCCGCGGAGTCCACGAATGCTGGAGTGGACGAGATGCACCAGTGGCGTGAGTGGCGTCCCAAGGCCGGCAAGGCGGAAAAGTCGGTGCACGCAACTCAACGGGCCTCAAAGTCGCCCTCAGATGGCAGCGACGGCGAGGAGGTCCAGAAGGTCCGAAAAGGGGGGCGCCGCTGCGATGGTTGCGGAGCGACCCATGAGCGTGCGAGGTGCCCATTTAGAAAGGCCGAATGCTACACCTGCGGCCGTCGGGGGCACATCGCCAAGGCATGCAGAAAACGGAAGGAGGGCCGGAGGCAGTCACCGGACCGTTCGACCAGGCCGGACCGTTCAGCGAGGCCCAAAGATGGCGTCCAGACCACGAGGAAGCAGGACGGCGTGGGCCGCGTCTCGGACAGCAGCGAGGACGACGTCCCAGTGCTCAGTGTGTCCGCGGAACAGTCCCATTATTTCGTTGAGGTACTAGTACAAGGGGCCCCTATCAGGATGGAAATTGACTCGGGGTCCTCCTATTCCATAATTCCCCAGAAAGAGTTCTTGAAAATCGACCCCCACGTGCGGCCCAAACTTAAAACATTGAGGTCCACGCTACGAGATGTACAGGGGAACAGCATTCCGGTGTTGGGGGTCGGGAAATTTCGGGTTGAGTTTAAGAGACACTCTGCGGAGCTGCCCCTAGTTGTCCTCAAGGGGGGGAGTTGTAGCCTCCTAGGGACACAGTGGTTCCAGCCTTTAGGCCTGTTTATAGGGGGAGTACATGCAGTGGGGGTGGACCCAATACAAGCGGTGTGCGATGCGCATTCCGCCGTTTTTGAAAAAGGACTTGGAAAATTCAAGGGACCCCCTGTAGCCTTCGACCTAGACCCGGAGGTCCGCCCGATAAGACTCAAACCGCGCAGGGTGCCCTTCGCACTAAAGGACAAAATAGAGGCGGAACTGGACAAATTGGTGGGCCAGGGGATTCTTATTCCTGTTGATTCCGCGGAGTGGGAAACTCCAATTGTAACAGCTCTGAAGGCTAACGGGGAGGTGCGCATTTGCGCTGATTATAAGTGTACAATTAACAAGGCGATCCGCCCTAATGCATACCCGGTGCCGGTGGTCAGCCACCTTTTGGCCAGGCTAAATGGGGGAAAGTGTTTCGCTAAGCTCGACCTAGCACAAGCCTATCAGCAGCTTCCCGTAACACCCGCCACGGCCGCGGCACAAACGATAGTCACACATAAAGGAGCGTTCCAAGTGTCGCGTTTACAGTTCGGCGTGAACTCGGCACCCGGCCTTTTTCAGTCGCTTGTGGAACGCCTCCTGAAGGGGCTGGAGGGGGTGTTGCCTTATTTTGATGACGTATTAATAACAGGGGGGAGTGAGGCCGAACTGGCACAGAGATTGGACAAAGTACTAACTGTATTCGAGAAAGCGGGGCTGAGACTGAGGAAGGACAAATGTGTCTTTTTCGAAACCGAGGTCGAGTTCTTAGGGTTCAGGATTACACCCGAGGGTATCAAGCCATCCAAATCCAAAGTAGTAGCCATCAAAAAGGCCCCTCGCCCCACATCCAAAACCGAGCTACAGTCATTCCTGGGGCTCCTCAATTTTTACCATACATTCCTTCCGCGGAAGGCGTCCGTGGCCGAACCGCTTCATCGGTTGCTTAAAAAAGAGGAGACTTGGATGTGGGGTGACGAGCACGAGAGGGCGTTCAAAGAATTAAAGCAACTCTTGACCTCTGACGCAATTCTAACGCATTTCGACCCCAAACGGCCGGTGGTCCTAGTCTGTGATGCATCACCGGTGGGGGTGGGGGCGGTACTTTGCCACGTGTTGGATGACGGAAGGGAGGCCCCGGTTGCATTTTATTCAAGGTCCCTGTCCCAGGCAGAGCGAAATTACGCACAAACCGACAGGGAGGCATTAGCAATTGTAGCGGGGACCAAAAAGTTTCACGATTTTTTGTATGGTCGCCCGTTCAAAATCGTGACGGATCACAAGCCCCTGTTAGGGATTTTCACGGCAGGCAAGCCCACCCCGCAGATCCTATCCCCGAGAATGCTGCGGTGGGCTATTTTTCTCAACGCATACCAACACGAGTTGGAGTACCGGCCCGGAAAAGAGATCAGCCATGCTGATGCACTTTCGAGATCCCCTTTGCCCTTGTCGGACGACCAAAAGGCTAGAGTAGGAAGAGACCGCCAGGTGTTACTAATTGAGGTTTTAGATGCACCACCAATAGTACCAGCCGATATTGCTAGGGCGACAGGCAAGGACAGAACGCTCGAGAAAGTCAGCTCATGGGTACAAAAGGGGTGGCCGGCATCGTCCCCAAGCACGGAATTCGACCCATTCTTTCGGAAAAAGCTAGAGTTGTCCCTAGAAAGGGGGTGCCTGTTGTGGGGCCAACGGGTGGTGGTTCCTGCAGCCATGCGGCCGAGGGTGCTCAAACTGCTGCACGTCAGCCACCCGGGCATCGTTCGTTCGAAAGCGCTGGCTCGCAGTTACTTTTGGTGGCCACAGCTGGACGCGGACATTGAGCACATGGTCGGCACTTGTGAGGCATGCCAGGGATCCCGACCAGAGGCGGCCCGCCTCCCGCATAGGGAGTGGGACACAGCAAGGGGGCCGTGGTCCAGAGTACATGTAGATTTCGCTGGCCCATTCCGAGGAACCATGTTTCTCCTAGTGGTGGATGCGTTCTCCAAGTGGCTGGAGGTTATCCCAGTAAAGAGCACGTCCTCCGCCACGACAATTAGCCAGCTACGGAGAGTCTTTTCCACGTTCGGCTTACCCGACACCTTAGTCAGCGATAACGCGAGTTGCTTCACCTCCTCGGAATTCGGGGCATTCATGGAAGCAAACGCCATTCGGCATGTCACATCCGCGCCGTTTCACCCGGCCACGAATGGCCAAGTGGAACGGTTGGTGCGTACAACAAAGGATGCGCTGCGGCACATGGGCCCGGGGGACCTGAATCACCAAGTATGTCAGTTCTTGTTAGCGTATAGGGTGACCCCCTTAGCGTCAGGTTACTCGCCGGCAGAGCTCTTGATGCGGCGTAAGCTGACCACGCTTCTGTCCAGGCTGGACCCGACGAGAGTCGAGGATAAAGGGAAAAACATAGGAATGGCAGTCTCGAAAGGGTTCGCCGCCGGCGACCTTGTTTACTGCAGGAACTATGCAAGCGCAGGGCCAGCCTGGGTGCCAGGAACGATAATAGAGCAGACGGGGCCAGTGTCGTATCGGGTGGAAACGAGCACCGGTCTCCTCTGGAGGAGACACGCTGACCAACTGAGGCGCCGAGTGAGTGAAGGGCCGGTCAGTGGGGCTCAGCAACAGGATTCAGCGATAGGGTTCTCCCCCACCCGTTTAGCCCAAGGGGGAGACAATGAGGGACATCAGTCCGAAACCGGGGGGGTAAGCAGTGATCCCGACTCATATCCTTTTGATACCCCAGTTCTATCAGAGGCCGGGGGGAGGGAAAAGGAATGTGCGGCCGCCGCCGCGTCCCCCGAACGTAATTTTGACTTTGATTTTGGTTTTGCGAGCCGGGGGGGTTTTCAGGAGTGTTCCCCCACCCTTCCAAGCGAGAAGAGGGGTTTTTCGTTAGCCCCCAGTGCCCCCGGTTCTTCCCCGAGAAAGAGCACACCTCCCAACAACGCCGCGGAGCCGCGGCAAGTCACTAACAAGTCTCCCTCTCCAATTACAGGGCAGGAAACCAGGGGACAAAGAGAAGGTAGCAAACCCGGGGAAAGGCAGCCCGCATCGAGACCCCAGCGTGTTCGAAATAAGCCATCTTGGCTGAGAGACTTTGTCTCCTAAGGGGGGGGAGTGTGTTGAAGTGTGGGCTCGAGACATTGTCTCGTCCTAGGGGGGAGGGGTGTTGTGTTCTAATGGTTTTACCTTCCTCATGGATTACAATGTATCTGAGCCAATGTAACCTTGCCTATAGCAACAATGTAACCTTCAGCTGTATCATATAAACCCTGTAATAGGACGCGAGCTAATGACCACCAGCTGGCAGCAGCGAGCGTCCAAGCTCTCTTGGTCCGAACTCATCAAAGGCAACAGCGCGGGAAGCTTTCCCGCCACCACCTACACCTGGACAAGAAGGGCGTGACCCACAATGACGTCACGCAGACAGTAGCCAATGGGCTACCATGGCACCACGTTCAAATGTATTCCTACTGTATATAAAGAGCTATCGATCCGCCATTACCTCATGTTCCCTCTGTCCACGATGCAATAAACCTGAGTTAACCCAGCCCGAGGCTGTGTCCTGTGTCTTAGTTTCATATACTAAAAGCTCTCTCTCACACACACACACAGCTTCTCTTTCTCTCTCTCTCTCTCTGTCACACAAACACAGCTTCTCTTTCTCTCTCTCTCTGTCACACACACACAGCTTCTCTTTCTCTCTCTGTCACACACTCACAGCTTCTCTTTCTCTCTCTCTCTCTCTCTCTCACTCACAGCTTCTCTTTCTCTCTCTCTCTCTCTCACACACACAGCTTCTCTTTCTCTCTTTCTCACACACACAGCTTCTCTTTCTCTCTCTCACACACACACAGCTTCTCTTTTTCTCCTCTCTCTCTCAGCTTCTCTTTCTCTCTCTCTCTCTCACTCACACATATTCCTCTTCTGCTCCTTTCCCTAATGAGCTCTCTCTCTCTTACATACACACACACACAGCTTCTCTTTCTCTCTCTCTCTCTCAAACACACAGCTTCTCTTTCTCTCTTTCTCCCTCTCTCTCACACACACAGCTTCTCTTTATCTCTCTCTCTCACACACACACACACAGCTTCTCTTTCTCTCTCACACACACAGCTTCTCTTTCTCTCTCTCACACACACAGAGCTTCTCTCTCTCTCACACACACACTCACAGCTTCTCTTTCTCTCTCACACACACACTCACAGCTTCTCTTTCTTTCTCTTACACACACTGCTTCTCTTTCTTTCTCTTTCTCTCTCTCTCTCACACACTCACAGCTTCTCTCTCACACACACAGCTTCTCTCTCTCACACACACACATTCACACATATTCCTCTTCTGCTCCTTTCCCTAATGAGCTTTCTCTCTCTCTCACACACACAGCTTCTCTCTCTCTCTCTCTCACACACACACACAGCTTCTCTTTCTCTCTTTCTCCCTCTCTCAGACACACACAGCTTCTCTTTATCTCTCTCTCTCTCACACACACAGCTTCTCTTTCTCTCTCTCACACACACACTCAGCTTCTCTTTCTCTCTCTCTCTCACACACACACAGCTTCTCTTTCTCTCTCTCTCTCACACACACACAGCTTCTCTTTCTTTCTCTCTCTCTCACACACACACTCACAGCTTCTCTTTCTCTCTCACACACACACTCACAGCTTCTCTTTCTTTCTCTCTCTCACACTGCTTCTCTTTCTTTCTCTCTCTCTCACACACACTCACAGCTTCTCTTTCTCTCTCTCACACACACACAGCTTCTCTTTCTCTCTCACACACACACACTCACAGCTTCTCTCTCTCTCTCTGACACACACAGCTTCTCTTTTTCTCTCTCACACACACACAGAGCTTCTCTTTCTCTCTCTCACACACACACAGCTTCTCTTTCTTTCTCTCTCTCACACACACACAGCTTCTCTCTCTCTCACACACACACAGCTTCTCTCTCACACACACACACACACTCACACATATTTCTCTTCTGCTCCTTTCCCTAATGAGCTCTCTCTGTCACACACACACAGCTTCTCTTTCTCTCTCTCTCTCTGTCACACAAACACAGCTTCTCTTTCTCTCTCTCTGTCACACACACACAGCTTCTCTTTCTCTCTCTGTCACACACTCACAGCTTCTCTTTCTCTCTCTCTCTCTCTCACACACAGCTTCTCTTTCTCTCTTTCTCACACACACAGCTTCTCTTTCTTTCTCTCTCTCTCACACACACACTCACAGCTTCTCTTTCTCTCACACACACACACACTCACAGCTTCTCTTTCTTTCTCTCTCTCACACACACTGCTTCTCTTTCTTTCTCTCTCTCACACACACTGCTTCTCTTTCTTTCTCTCTCACACACACACACTCACAGCTTCTCTTTCTCTCTCTCACACACACACAGCTTCTCTTTCTCTCTCACACACACACTCACAGCTTCTCTCTCTCTCTCTGACACACACAGCTTCTCTTTTTCTCTCTCTCTCACACACAGAGCTTCTCTTTCTCTCTCTCTCTCACACACACAGCTTCTCTTTCTTTCTCTCTCTCACACACACACAGCTTCTCTCTCTCACACACACACACAGCTTCTCTCTCTCACACATACACACACACTCACACATATTTCTCTTCTGCTCCTTTCCCTAATGAGCTCTCTCTCACACACACACACAGCTTCTCTTTCTCTCTCTCTCTCTCTGTCACACAAACACAGCTTCTCTTTCTCTCTCTCTCTGTCACACACACACAGCTTCTCTTTCTCTCTCTGTCACACACTCACAGCTTCTCTTTCTCTCTCTCTCTCTCTCTCTCACTCACAGCTTCTCTTTCTCTCTCTCTCTCTCTCACACACACAGCTTCTCTTTCTCTCTTTCTCACACACACAGCTTCTCTTTCTCTCTCACACACACACACAGCTTCTCTTTTTCTCCTCTCTCTCTCAGCTTCTCTTTCTCTCTCTCTCTCTCACTCACACATATTCCTCTTCTGCTCCTTTCCCTAATGAGCTCTCTCTCTTACATACACACACACACAGCTTCTCTTTCTCTCTCTCTCTCAAACACACAGCTTCTCTTTCTCTCTTTCTCCCTCTCTCTCACACACACAGCTTCTCTTTATCTCTCTCTCTCACACACACACACACAGCTTCTCTTTCTCTCTCACACACACAGCTTCTCTTTCTCTCTCACACACACACAGAGCTTCTCTCTCTCTCACACACACACTCACAGCTTCTCTTTCTCTCTCACACACACACTCACAGCTTCTCTTTCTTTCTCTTACACACACTGCTTCTCTTTCTTTCTCTTTCTCTCTCTCTCACACACACTCACAGCTTCTCTCTCTCACACACAGCTTCTCTCTCTCACACACACACATTCACACATATTCCTCTTCTGCTCCTTTCCCTAATGAGCTTTCTCTCTCTCTCACACACACAGCTTCTCTCTCTCTCTCTCTCACGCACACACAGCTTCTCTCTCTCTCTCTCTCACACACACACACACAGCTTCTCTTTCTCTCTCTCTCTCTCTCACACACACACAGCTTCTCTTTCTTTCTCTCTCTCTCTCACACACACACAGCTTATCTTTCTCTCTCTCTCGCACACACACACTCATAGCTTCTCTTTCTCTCTCACACACACACTCACAGCTTCTCTTTCTTTCTCTCTCACACACACACTGCTTCTCTTTCTTTCTCTCTCTCTCACACACACACGCACAGCTTCTCTTTCTCTCACACACGCACAGCTTCTCTTTCTCTCTCTCACACACACACTCACAGCTTCTCTCTCTCTCTGACACACACAGCTTCTCTTTCTCTCTCACACACACACACAGCTTCTCTTTCTTTCTCTCTCTCTCACACATACACACAGCTTCTCTCTCACACACACACACAGCTTCTCTCTCACACACACACACTCACACATATTTCTCTTCTGCTCCTTTCCCTAATGAGCTCTCTCTCACACACACACACAGCTTCTCTTTCTCTCTCTCTGTCTCACACACACAGCTTCTCTTTCTCTCTCTGTCACACACTCACACAGCTTCTCTTTCTCTCTCTCTCTCTCTCACACAGCTTCTCTTTCTCTCTTTCTCACACACACAGCTTCTCTTTCTCTCTCTCACACACACACACAGCTTCTCTTTCTCTCCTCTCTCTCTCAGCTTCTCTTTCTTTCTCTCTCTCTCACTCACACATATTCCTCTTCTGCTCCTTTCCCCAATGAGCTCTCTCTCTCTTACACACACACAGCTTCTCTTTCTCTCTCTCTCTCTCACACACACACAGCTTCTCTTTCTCCCTCTCTCTCTCACACACAGCTTCTCTTTATCTCTCTCTCTCACACACACACAGCTTCTCTTTCCCTCTCTCTCTCACACACACTCAGCTTCTCTTTCTCTCTCTCTCTCACACACACAGCTTCTCTCTCTCTCTCTCTCACACACACACACACACAGCTTCTCTCTCTCTCACACACACACACAGCTTCTCTCTCTCACACACACACACACACTCACAGCTTCTCTTTCTCTCTCACACACACACTCACAGCTTCTCTTTCTTTCTCTCTCTTACACACACTGCTTCTCTTTCTTTCTCTCTCTCTCTCACACACACTCACAGCTTCTCTCTCTCTCACACACACACACACAGCTTCTCTCTCACACATACACACACAGCTTCTCTCTCACACACACACACACTCACACATATTCCTCTTCTGCTCCTTTCCCTAATGAGCTTTCTCTCTCACACACACAGAGCTTCTCTCTCTCTCTCTCTCTCACACACACACACACAGCTTCTCTCTCTCTCTCTCTCACACACACGCACACACACATATTCCTCTTCTACTCCTTTCCCTAATGAGCTCTCTCTCACACACACACAAACACACGCACACACAGCTTCTCTCTCTCACACACACACACACACAAACACAGCTTCTCTCTCTCTCACACACACATACACACAGCTTCTCTTTCTTTCTCTCTCTCACACACACACACTCACAGCTTCTCTTTCTTTCTCTCTCTCTCTCACACACACTCACAGCTTCTCTTTCTCTCTCACACACACACTGCTTCTCTTTCTCTCTCTCTCTCTCATACACACTCACAGCTTCTCTTTCTCTCTCTCTCTCTCTCACACACAGCTTCTCTTTTCTCTCTCTCTGTCACACACACAGCTTCTCTTTCTCTCTCACACACACACAGCTTCTCTTTCTCTCTCTCTCTCTCACACACACAGCTTCTCTCTCTCACACACACACACAGCTTCTCTTTCTCTCTCTCTCTCTCACACACACACACTCACACATATTCCTCTTCTGCTCCTTTCCCTAATGAGCGCTCTCTCTCACACACACACACACACACACATAGCTTCTCTTTCTCTCTCTCTCTCACACACACACAGCTTCTCTTTCTCTTTCTCTCTCTCACACACACACATATTCCTCTTCTACTCCTTTCCCTAATGAGCTTTCTCTCTCACACACACACACACACACACACACAAACACACACACAGCTTCTCTCTCTCACACACACACACACACACAAACATTCACACACACGACACTCCTGCCTTGCCATAAATTTTTAATATGTGTGTTGGTGATTGGAGTGGTATTCTATGGGTGGTGGTGGTTGTGCACACCCAAAACCACCCTTAACCACCAAAACACTTTTGAAAAAAGACACATTATAAAACATTATTTGGTAAAATAAAAAAAGGAAAAAATTATATCATCCTTTGTTCTTTTTTTAAATCCCCCCCAAAAAACAACAACAACAACACACCAACTGATCACAGTTTATAACAGCCCGGCAATGCCATCCTCCTCAGTCCACACAACTCCGTACCCATTGTATCTACAATGCCATCTAGCCATCTCATCCTTGGCCGTCCCCTTTTTCTTTTGCCCACCACCTTCCCCAGTATTAAGACCTTCTCAAGTGAATCCTCTCTTCTCATTTGATGTCCAAAATACTTCATCTTCATCTTTACTATTTCACCTTATAATGAGCACTCAGGGCTAATCTCTTCTACTATTGACCTATTTGTTCTTCTCGCTGTCCAAGGGACTCTCAAAACTCTCCTCCAGCACCACATCTCAAAGGCATCTATTTTTCTTTGCTCAGCCTTTCTAATGGTCCATTTTTTAAAAAAAACTTATTTTAAACAGCCCGGCAACGCCGGGCAACCTCTGCTAGTACTTGATATGATGTTATTGTACTGTATTGCATAATGAACTGCATTGTGTTGTACATCCTCATCCCCTCCCCTTTCCCTTTTCCCTACTTATGTTTTGTATTTATTAGATTCTCTGTAAGCCGCTTTGAGTTGTCAGTAGACAAGTGAAGCAGTATATAAGAACAATAAATAAATAAATAAATAAACACTGTGCCCTGGGCCCCCAATCCTCGGAGCCGGCCCAGAAGGATACCATGGTCGACAGTATCGAAAGCCGCTGAGAGGTCAAGAAGAGCCAGGACGGAGGCGTTGCCTCCATCCCTCTCCCGCCAAAGATCATCCAAGAGTGCGACCAATGCCGTCTCGGTACCATAACTGGGCCTGAATCCTGACTGAAACGCGCCCAGATAATCTGTATCATCCAGAACCCCCTGGAGCTGCTGAGCCACTGCTTTTTCCAACACCTTCCCCACAAGGGGAAGGTTGGAGATAGGTCTGAAATTAGAAATAACAGTAAGGTCGAGCGATGGCTTCTTCAGGAGGGGGCGAACCAGCGCATGTTTGAAAACTGCCGGAACCACCCCCTCCCGCAAAGAGCCATTCACCATCGCACCAACCCAACTGCCCATTGTTGCCTTGGCAGCTCTAACCAGCCAGGCCGGGCAGTGGTCAAGTAAGCAAGTGGTATCACACACAGCTCCAAGAAGCCTGTCCACTTCATTCGGGGCAACGGGATCAAACCAATCCCAGATAGCATGGTTAGACTCTGCTCCAGCCCACTCCAGGCGATCAATTCCCACGTCAGGATTAAACCCCACACGGATGCGAACAACTTTCTCTGCAAGATGGTCAGCAAAATCGTCAGCTGATGCCTGCCACCCAGGACCAGCCCCCCCCTTACCTAGAAGGGATTTGGTAACCCGGAACAGGGCCGCTGAACGATTAACAACTGAGGCAATGAGGGAGGTGAAGTACTGGCGCTTCACCACCCTCATCACCATGAGGTAGGCTTTAATAGAAGCTCTAACTCGTGTTTGGTTGCATTCACACTGGGTCTTCACCCAACGGCACTCAAGCTGTCTCCTAACCCGCTTCAACTCCCTCAACTCATCAGTATACCAAGGAGAGCAAAACGGTCTGCGAGAAGGGAGAGGCCGCACTGGTGCGATTCTATCCAAGACCAATGCCACCTCCTTTTCCCAGAGGGCAACCAAGGTCTCAGTCGAATCATGCAGACTGTCCAGAGAAAAGTGTCCCAGCTCCGTCTGAAATCTCTCGGAGTCCATAAGTCGCCAGGGTCGGACCAATTTAGTGGGTCCAGCCTCCCTACGGTGACGTGTCGCTCCCCGGAAATCAAGAGAGACCAGATAGTGATCTGACCATGGCACTGGTGTTATCTCTATATGATGTAATATCAGATCACTCAGCCACCGCTCCTACAGGAAAACTAAGTCAGGGGAGTGGCCGCTACTCCTGGTGGGACCCCCAATTACTTGAGTCAGGCCCATAGATGCCATGGAAGCCATGAACTCCTGAGCAGCCCGAGAAGCCGATCTCAGCGATGGCAAATTGAAGTCCCCCAGGACGATAAGCCCCGGGAATGCCAACGCCGCAATTGCCTCAAGCAGGTCAGGCAGGGAATCTGCAACTCTGCAAGGGGGCAGGTACAGAAGTAGGATACCCAACTGACTCTTGAGGCCCAACCGAAGCAGCAGTAGCTCACAGCCCTGCACCTGTGGAGTGGTGGCCCTGGTAACTCCCAGTGATTCCCGGGCTATAATCGTGACGCCACCGCCCTTCCCCATACCCTTAGGCTGATGCCACACCCCGAACCCGGCTGGACACATTTCTGATATAGGAACCCCATCCTCGGGTGTCAGCCAGGTCTCGGTAATACATGCCAGGTTGGCCCGCTCCCCTACGATCGAATCACAAAGAAGGGGTGCTTTGTTGCAGACCGACCTAGCGTTCAACAACAGCAACCTAAGGGAGGGGTCACTCCGAACCTGCTGACCAAGACCCGGAGATTGAGCGGAGGGGCTAGAACAAGGGACAGGTAACAAGCATTGGTCCCTCGTTCCCCGTGTACGGCCCGCCCCACTGCTCCCGCTATATCGCCCCTTGCCCGTCACTACTGAGATGTGGGCTCCGGGAACCTCACATTTGGCTCCAGACAGCTGTCCACTCCCAAAGTCGAAGGCAACAGACTGAATAGAAATCCTGTGTGGGGAAAACCAGCTTAACCTCCCACCCAGCTGAACCTCCCACCCTCCTGCCCCTCCTGCCCAGCAGGCTCCGAGGCCACGCCGGGGCTGAGGGCTGCCACAGCAACGTTGGCGAGGCCACTTGAGCCGCTGCCCAAGTCTTCCTCCCCCCTGGCCGTCCTGCCAAGAGGGGAGCAGGAGCGGAGGCATAGAAGAGGCCGGCGCCAGTTCTTAAAGCATCCGGCCCGCCCAGCTGAGCAAACTCTTGGTTCCCAACCCTCCTGCCCTGCAGGCTCCACGGCCATGTTGGGGCTGAGGGTGGCCGCAGCGACGTTGGTGGGGCCGCTTGAGCCACTGCCTGAGTCTTCCATGCTCCCGGCCGTCCTGCCAAAAGGGGAGCAGGATCGGAGGCATTGGCGGTGCCAGTGCCAGTTCTTAAGGTGTCCAGCCCGCCCAGCTGAACAAAGTCTTGGCTCCCGCCCCTCCTACTCCACAGGCTTTGAGGCCACGCCGGGGCTGAAGGCGGCCCCGGCGACGTTGGCAGGGCTGCTTGAGTCACTGCCCGAGTCTTCCTCCCTCCCGGCCATCCTGCCAAAAGGGGAACAGGAGTGGAAGCATTGGCAGGGCCGGCGCCAGTTCTTAAGGTGTCCGGTCCACCCAGTTGAACAAAGTCCTGGCTCCCATCCCTGCTGCTCCGCAGGTTCTGAGGCCACGCCGGGGCTGAGGGCGGCCGCGTGGATGTCAGCAGGGCCGCTCGAGCTGCTGCCCGAGTCTTCCTCTCTCCCGGCCATCCTGCCGAAAGGGGAGCAGGAGCCTTATACCTTCCCACCCAGTGGAAGGGGGCAGGGAGGGACAGCCTTGCAGCGGCGTCTGCATCTTCAGGCTCCCTCAGCCTCATGAGCCCTTTTACCTTCCCACCCGGTGGAAGGGGGCGGGTAGGGACAGCCTCACAGTGGCGTCTTCAGGCTCCTCAACCTCGGAAGCCCCTTTTTACCTTCCCACCAGGTGGAAGGGGGCGGGTAAGGACAGGGACACCAATTAATTAGAATTGGTCCTCAATCTTATGATGTAAACGCTTTGTGGAACGCACTGCCCAGCCATATGTCAGAGAGGAAAACCACAATTTATTTCATCATTTATTATACTTAACTACAGGTTGTCTGGCCGGATATCCTGCTATGGTAATGGAGTAGACTGTATAGCCAGCGATCCAATGCCGAGTGTTGAGCAGCAGTAAATAACCTGACTCCCTAAGGGGGCCAACAGCTATGGGTGGATGAGCCCCTTCAGGTGGGGTGATGGTCCCCTCAGTGGAGCCTAACAGCAAAATAAGCAGAGGAGGAACCACTTCATTCTGATTCCCAACGGTCATGGAGGTGGAAGAGGCTGTGCCAGATGGACAGCTGTGGAGGCGCACCTTGATAACATCCTCAAGGCTGCAACAGTCCATTGCAGTCCTGGGTTAAATCCTGCATGTCTCATTTCATACATACCACAGGAGATGGCTCCGTGATCATAGTGTGCAGGTCACTACATGGCAAGCTGGGATCTACCTTAAACAAATGATTTCCAGGAAAAAGGGTATTGTGTATACAAGCAGCTTCCCCTTATTCCGCACGCAACTCAGCTGCCAAAGTAGCGCAGCTGAGGAAGCTCAGTGCCTGCGACGTCAGCTAACCAATCAGTAGCTAGCGCGGGAAACCGCCCAGTTTCAGGTGAGACTCAGCATCTATTCAGCAACCTGCGCTGATGTCACAACTAGCGCAATCAATGGGGATCTCTGGCAGGAATTTAAAATACAGTATATAAGGAGCTGCGTCTCCTAAATTTGCCCATGTACAGGTTGACCATGCTGAAATAAAGACGTGTTTGGCCCAACTGCCGGCTCCGTGTGCAATCAATCTGCCTACATCAAATTGGCGATGAAGGTGGGATCATGGCTTCCCACAGAGTAACCCTCACACCGTTCGACACCTTGAAGCCCGAGTCATGGGACCTGTATGAGGAGCAGTTCTGTACGCCATGGACGCTGAGGGCATTGAAGACAAAGCTCAGAGACGAGCCTGCCTTCTGGCTCAGTGCGGGTTATCCACCTTGGATTTGCTGAGGAACCTCCTGATGCTGAGGCCCCTACGGTCGGTTCCCCTCGCTGAGATCCTCAACGCACTGCGGGCACACTTCCGCCCGAAGGTGTCCGTGTTCCCGGCACGACTGGCCTTTCACTGGCGCGACCAAGGGCCCAGAGAGAGCGTGGCAGAGTACTCCGCCGCGCTGAGACTGGCAGTCGTCCCATGCCCCTGGGGAGCCTTCCTGACCGAAGCGCTGTGAGACTGCCGCCTCCTCGGCATACGGGATGAGGAGGTCCAACGGAGACTGTTGGCTTGGGACAAGGACATCACCTTCGAGCAGGTCCTCAGGTCTGCCCAGGCTGCAGAGGCGGTAAAAGGCGGGGTGCGGGCATGTTGGGCAAGAACTGGCACCTCACGTGGGGAAGGTGCACGCGGAGGACACAGTGGTGAGACATGTGTCGGACAAGCGCACCCGTTTTTTTGTTAAGGTACTGTTGCAGGGGGTCCAGGTGAAGATGGAGGTGGACTCAGGGACTGCCTACTCCATTATCTCACAGACCGAGTTTCTGCGCATACCCACTAAGGACCGCCCCAAACTTAGAGCCCTCAAAACGAACTTGTGGGATGTCCAGGGAAGTTACATCCCAGTCCTGGGGGTGGGGGACTTCACCGTCCAGTTTAAGAACTTCACTAGGAAGTTGCCCTTAGTGGTCCTTAAGGGGGGTCCAGTTGACTTTTGGGGACCCAGTGGTTTGAACCACTGGGAATTGCATTGACTGGAATCAACGCCGTCCGAGGCGACCCCATCCAAGACGTGTGCAACGCACACCCGGCAGTCTTCAGGAAAGGACTAGGGGAATACAAGGGGTCTCCTGTGGACTTTGATATGGACCCTTCCATCCGCCCCGTGCGCCTCAAGCCGCACAGAGTGCCTTTCACACTAAAGGACAAAATAGAGGCGGAGTTGGACAAACTGGTGGGTCGGGATTTTGGTACCAGTAGACTCTGCGGAGTGGGAGACTTGATTTGTGCCGATTACAAATGCACTATCAATAAGGCAATCAGCCCCAATGCCTATCCGGTGCTGGTAGTTAGCCACTTGCTGGCCAAATTACATGGGGGGAGGAGTTTTGTGAAGCTGGACCTAGCACAGGCTTGCCAGCAGTTAACAGTCACACCTGCAGCCGCAGCTGCCCAGACAATAGTGACGCATAAGGGTGTCTTTAAAGTGACACGCCTCCAGTTCGGCGTGAATTCGGCTCCCGGTATTTTTCAGGTGCTTGTGGAACGCCTACTTAAGGGACTCCCCCGGTTTTGCCATACTTCGACGATGTATTGATAACTGCTGGGGGTGAGTCAGAGTTAGCACAAAGGTTAGACCAGGTTCTGTCTGTGTTTGAGAGGGCTGGGCTACGCCTGAGAAGGGACAAGTGCGTCTTTTACACAACCGAGGTAGAGTTCCTGGGGTTCCGGATCACCCCCGATGGGGTAAAGCTATTCAGGATGCCCCCACACCAGCTACTAAATCAGAGCTGCAGTCCTTGGGGCTCCTGAATTTCTACCACTCCTTCCTCCCATGGAAGGCTTTTGTGGCAGAGCCGCTACACTGCCTACTGAAAAAGGATGCAGTTTGGCAGTGGGGGGAGGCTCAGGAGCGAGCGTTCGGTGAGTTAAAGCAGCTCCTCTCTTCCGAGGCAACACTAACTCACTTCGACCCCAAAAAGCCCATAGTACTAGTATTTGATGCCTCACCGGTGGGGGTCGGGGCTGTCCTATGCCACGTGTTTGAGAATGGGAGGCACCAATTGCATTCTATTCGAGATCCCTCTCGAAAGCAGAGCGCAATTATGCCCAGACAGACAGGGAGGCCCTCGCAATCATCGCAGGGACAAAGAAATTCCATGACTTCCTGTATGGGAGGGAGTTCACCGTTGTCACGGATCACAAGCCCCTCCTAGGTATCTTTGTAACGACCAAGTCCACCCTACAAATCTTGTCCCCTAGAATGTTAAGGTGGGCGATCTTCCTAAACACATACCAGCTCACGCTAATGCATCACCCAGGGAAAGACATCGCGCACGCGGATGCACTTTCCAGGTCTCCCCTACCAGAGCTGGGGGAACCCAAGTGTGAGGTTGAGCAAGAGCACCAGGTGCTGATCATCGAGTCCCTCGAATTGCCCCCAATTGTGCCTGCAGATATCGCCAAGGCAACCGCCAAAGACAGGGTTTTGTCCCAAGCACTGGCTTGGGTTAGGAAAGGCTGGCCCCTAATGTCCCTTTCCGAAGAACTCGCATCATTCTTCAGGAAGCGCTTCGAGCTTTCGCTTGAGAGAGGTTGCCTCCTCTGGGGCCAGAGAGTAGTAATTCCCAAGGCCTTACCAGCCAAGGTGCTCCATCTGCTTCACACAAGCCACCCGGGAATCGTGAAGTCAAAAGCTCTCGCAAGGAGCTTCTTCTGGTGGCCCAATATAGATGAGGACATAGAGAAATTGGTGGGCCGGTGTGAGAGTTGCCAGCAATCACGGCCCAAGGAGCATAGGCTACACCCCAGGGAGTGGGGCACAGCACGCGGTCCATGGTCCAGACTCCACATGGACTTCGCGGGGCGCTTCAGGGGCACAATGTTCCTACTCGTGGTCGACGCATTCTCGAAATGGCTAGAGATCATTCCAATGCGTAACACGTCCTCCGCGGCCACAATCAAACATCTGCGAAGGATGTTCGTTTGCTTTGGCATCCCCGACATGCTAATTTCGGATAACGCATCCATTTTCACGTCTGCGAAATTCCAAGCGTACCTCGAGCGGAACGCAGTCAGGCACGTCACCTCTGCCCCTTTTCACCCAGCCACGAACGGCCAAGTGGAGTGCATGGTCCGCACCACAAAGGAGGCATTAAGGAGAATGGGTCCGGGGGACCCGGAGCTACAGCTCTGCCAATTCCTCATACGCTATAGGGTCACCCCACTAGCCTCGGGGCAATCCCCCTCGGAACTCCTGATGCAGAGGAGAATCCCAATATTGCTCAACCGCTTAGATCCTTCTAGGGTAGAGGATAGGTGTACGAATGTGTTAGTAGAGCAGGAAAAGGTGTTTGGGACAGGTGACCCGGTTTATTGCAGGAACTATGTGAGTTCAGGACGAGCGTGGGTACCCGGGGAGGTAGTAGAGCAAACCGGACCTGTCATGACAGAGGTGGGGTTACTGTGGTGCAGACACGCTGACCAACTTAGGAGAAAGGTCATGGAGGCCACCTGGGGATTTGATCCAGAAGAACCCCCCGAGAGGGAATCAGCGTTAGGGTCACCCTCCCCACCCGTTTAAACCAAGGGGGGAATACAGGATTTAGCATGGCTGGCTGCATGGAGCCACGGGAGTCCGTCTCTCAGCCCAAGGAAGCAGAATCCCAGTTTGATTTTTTGTTTCAGGATGAGGGGAGTTTTTGTGAGTGTTCCCCCACTCGTCCCAGCGAGCAGCAGGGCTTTGAGTTTTCCCAACGGTCCCCTCATCCTACCTGAGCTAGGGACGCCCCATCCTTTCCCCTGCCAGGATTCGATGGGACCCTTCAGTTTTCCCGAGGGAGATGCCCAGGTACAGCAGGCGCACAGGGAAGCGCCTTCGAACCGGTGGGCCGGCCACAGCGAAATCTCCGGCCCCCACAATGGTTAAGGGACTTCATCCCATCCTAGGGGGGAGGTGCATTGTGTATGCAAGCAGCTTCCCCTGATTCCACACGCAACTCAGCTGCCAAAGTAGTGCAGGTGAGGAAGCTCAGCCCCTGCGACGTCACCTAACCAATCAGTAGCTAGCGCGGGAAATCGCCCGGTTTCAGGTGAGACTCAGCAGCTATTCAGCAACCCCCGCTGACGTCACGACTAGCGCAACCAATGGGGATCTGTGGCGGGAATTTCAAATACAGTATATAAGGAGCTGTGTCTCCTAAATGTACCCATGTACAGATTGACCATGCTGAAATAAAGACGTGTTTGGCCTGACTGCCGGCTCCGTGTGCAATCAATCTGCCTACATCAAAAAGGTATACTCTGATATGAATAGCAGTCAATGACAATGGCAGCAAATTAATTACTTCAGATTCAGAGAATGAATTCTGTGCAATGACTATTGAATTATACAAAAATGACACTAACACAATCAGAAAAATCTTGAATGGTAATTAACCTATGAGAGGATGTTAATTTCTTACATGTAACAAGTAAAATCAGCTAGAGATGACCCTTTACAAAACACTACATTTCCTCCTATGGATCTAGAACAGTGTTTCCCAACCTTTGGGTTTTGGACTTCAATTCCCAGAAGCCTAAGTCCACTCCCCAAAGCATTTATCAGCCAATGCACTGACCTAGGCTTCTGGGAATTTAAGTCCCACTGTGGGGCCTGACTTAAAGTCTCAAAATTTATACCTACCTATACTTGTCCTTTAAACCCTGATCCACTCATTGGTAATTTCATGTATTACTGTAATGCTAGAGGGCTGTGGTAGCTCAGTGCATAAGAAGCTCGTCGTGTTAGCTAGAAGGCCGGCAAGTCGGCAGTTCGAGACCTGGGTACTGCATGACGGAATGAGCACCCATCTCTGTCCCAGCTCTTGAGGACATGAAAGGAGTCTCATCAGATATCCCCTGAGCAAAATTTCTCTTGCAAAACCCCTTTCAACCCAGCATAATTTCTGACACGAAGTTATTACCATTACTGTAATGCTCTCTACATGGGGCTACCTTTGTCCTTGATATATTAACTTCAACAAGTCCAGAATTTGGCTCCCAGGCTGGTGATGGGAATAAAGAGGTTTGAACACATATTCCCAGCCTTGGCAGGCCTCCAATGGCTTCCTGTCCCTTCCTGTATCAGGTGCATGGTAAGTAGTCAGTTTTAGTAATCTGTCCAGGAAATGTGTACAGTGGTACCTCAGTTTATGAGGCGTTCGTAAACAGAGGTACACAGGAAAAAAACAAAAAACATAAACCATTCATATAAAAAGATAATTCTCTACTTTCTTCTTCTATCCATGAGACATGTACGCAATATCCATTGATTACTTTTTCTCTCATCAATTGCTGCTTTAACCAACATAATAATTATTTCTTCCTTTTCCCATTCTATCTGCATATTTCAATATTTTCAAAATAATAATGCTAATTTGGGACAGATTTCCAAACTAAGGGACAATTATAGAATGACTGACTTGGAAGGGCCTTTTTAGGACACAAAATCCAACTCAATGCAGGAATCTAAATCAAATCAAAGCAAATTAATTATTTCATTAATCTACACAAAACCCTCTCCTCATATTTTCTTCACATTCTTACATTCCCACCATAAATAAACATACATTCCAAATTCTTTTTATGTCTCCAAAAGTCTTATAAACATTTTACTTACTACCCATTTTTGTTATTTTGTTTTCTTCCACCTGTTTTTGAGTTAATCAGATGTTGTTAATTTTCCAAAGTTAGCATGTGGTTTTAAACAGTTCTTAGTCAATTTCTCCAGTTATACTATGTGTTATACCAAACAACACAGTTTTTAAATTTAATTTTTATTGTATTTTAAAAGCGATTACAACAAAATACAGTAAAACCGCGCATAAAGAGCACCTCGCTTAGAGACTAACTCATTTAAAGAGGAGAATTTTATCTGAATGGTCACCTAGCTTAACTAAAACCAACCAAAAACTCACTTAACAACTAAATTGGGGCTCACAATCCCCCTGCCAGAAGTCACAATTGGTCACTCACAATGATGTTTCACTTAAAGAGCAAACTCGCTAAAAAAGCAATCCCATGGAACGCATTATGCTCTTTAAGCGAGATACCACTGTAGAATGAAGAAAAATAGAATTGAAGTAAATAAAAAACAAATACAGTAACACTATAATCTGATAACAGCCTTATATTTTTTGGGGGAAACTGCATCGGATAACACTAAAATCCTATGGGATGCATCGGGTAACATTCTCTAAAGCCTGTGCCAGTTGCATTGGATCTCTATGGAGTTTTAACGTTATCCAATGCATCCCATAGGATTTTAGAGTATTTAAAAACATAGGATTTTTTAAAATCGGATAACACTAAGACTTGTGTAACCAACACAACACATTTATTTCAGGTAAGATTTTCATTTTATACTGCATTATCATCCAAAACCTAAATACAGTGTAACTCCGGATGACAGCACCTGATAACGCCAAATCCGCAAAATGACATGTTCGTTATGCACCATGTGATGATCCACATAACGACAAAAAAAGTTTTAAAATTGTCATTATGCGGAGTATTTGGTATCAATGCTCCCAATGACACTTTTTTTGCCGTTATCCAGAGCATCTCCCATAGGGACCACATAGCGTCAACATCCGGACAACGACACGACTTGTGGAACCAAGTTTTGTCGTTATCCGGAGTTACACTGTAATCCCAATTTTTTTAACCTTTCTAATAGCCCAGGAAGGAAAAATGTCATTTTTCTAAGTTTTTTTTTTACAGAATCATTTGGTATACAACTGAAAGGAAATGGATGGCTTTAATCCCCATAAAGGGTTTTGCCCTTTCCAAATCAAACATTTAAAGGACTATCATTTATGAATATGGCTTCTTCATTGTGACACACCTCTCAAAAGTTTCCTCCTAGTGTGATTTATGTCCATGAGAAGGTGAGTGATGCTTGCATGTAGATAATGCTCGATCTATATGAGATATTCGAAGGATGTTTGTATATGTCTATAGTGCAGTGTGTAGTAAGGTTTGCAGCCCAACTGATATACCTTCTGTTTTTATAGACATTTCAATTACATCTCATAGGAGATAATTCTTTCACGGTTTGTTTGATGTGTTCTCAGTCAAAAAGTCATCCAGGTATTCCCATCTTTTTCCATCTTTGTGGATCCTGTTATGTCTAGCAAGGTTTGGGTTGTGACTAAAACTTTTACCACATTCCAGACATTTAAAAGGCTTGTCTTCTGTGTGGATCCTGTGATGTTTAGCAAGGCTTCCACTCACACTAAAGCTCTTTCCACACTCCAAGCATTTAAAAGGCTTCTCTCCTGTGTGGATCCTGTGATGTGAAGCAAGGCTTCCACTTTGACTAAAGCTCTTTCCACACTCCAGGCATTTAAAAGGCTTCTCTTCTGTGTGGATCCTGTGATGTTTAGCAAGGTTTCCATTGTCAGTGAAGCTCTTTCCACACTCCAGGCATTTAAAAGGTTTCTCTCCTGTGTGGACCCTGTGATGTGAAGCAAGGCTTCCACTGTGACTGAAACTTCTTCCACACTCCAGGCATTTAAAAGGCTTCAGTCCTGTGTGGATCCTGTGATGTGAAGCAAGGATTCCACTTTGACTAAAGCTTTTTCCACACTCCAGGCATTTAAAAGGCTTCTCTCCTGTGTGGATCCTGTGATGTTTAGCAAGGCTTCCACTGTGACTGAAGCTTCTTCCACACTCCAGGCATTTAAAAGGCTTCTCTCCTGTGTGGATCCTGTGATGTTTAGCAAGGTTTCCACTGTCACTGAAGCTCTTTCCACACTCCAGGCATTTAAAATGCTTCTCTTCTGTGTGGATCCTGTGATGCCTAGCAAGGTTTCCTCTGTGAGTGAAGCTTTTTCCACACTCCAGGCATTTAAAAGGCTTCTCTCCTGTGTGGATCCTGTGATGCCTAGCAAGGTCTCCACTCGCACTGAAGCTCTTTCCACACTCTAGGCATTTAAAAGGCTTCTCTCCTGTGTGGATCCTGTGATGTGAAGCAAGGTTTCCTCTGTCACTGAAGCACTTTCCACACTCCAGGCATTTAAAATGCTTCTCTTCTGTGTGGATCCTGTGATGCCTAGCAAGGTTTCCGCTGTGAGTGAAGCTTTTTCCACACTCCAGGCATTTAAAAGGCTTCTCTCCTGTGTGGATCCTGTGATGCCTAGCAAGGTCTCCACTCGCACTGAAGCTCTTTCCACACTCTAGGCATTTCAAAGGCTTATCTCCTGTGTGGCTCCTGTGATGTGAATCAAGGCTTCCACTGTGACTGCTGCTTGTTCCACACTCCATCCCTCCTAGTGTATTCTTTCCTGAGTTTTATGATGTTCTCTCAGTCGAATAGCTGTTCTATTTTCAATTTCAGCAGCAGTTGTGTGAAAAGTCTGAGGGAAAAGGATCAACAGTTACCTCGTTTGAGAAGCAGATGCCAAAAAAGACATACAGTATATAATTTAAAACTAATAAAGAATCAATTTGATAAGGATCTAGAGCAGGGGTTCTCAACCTACGGCCTGTGTTCCGACTACACCCAAGGCACCATTTCATGTGGTCCACATCGCCACCGCAGGCACCTTTGGAAGCAGACACGTTTACACAATGCAGAACAAGATGCATTACCAGAGGTGGTGACTTGAGGCCACTGTGTACCATGTAATTTATAAGGCAGTGGTGACGAACCTATGGCACACATGCCAGACGTGGTACTCTCAGCCCTCTCTGTTGGCAAGTGCAGAGCTCGTGCTGCCCTTCTGCCCAGCAGCCCAATGGGAGTGCTTCCTCCCTCTCCCCAGCACAGAGTTCACCTGCCCCTCTGCCCAATTGGAGCGCTTCCTCCCGCCCCTTTATTTGGGCACTTTCATCTCTAAAAGATTCACCATCACTGTTATAGGGAAACTTGCTTCGCATTGTGGAAAAAATCATATTGCAAGGCATTGCTTTAATGCAGGAATTGTCAAACTTTTTAAGCCGGGGGCCAGGTCACGTTCCCTCCTTCACCACATGACACTTTCTGGTGTGGTGGATCCCTCACATGAAATGGTTACAGAGGATGCATCTGGCCCACGGGCTGCAGTTTGAGAATGCCTGCTTTAATGAATTTCAATCATAAAGTGAAAATTACATTAAATGAAGTGTTCATAAAGCGAGATACCACTGTAGCCATATTTCAAACACCCTCCTATCCTGTATGGGGGTGTATATTCTTATTCCTCATTTCTCCTCAAACATCCCCTCTCTTTAAAAAAGAAGACTTCCCCTCTTTTTCTGAGGCCCACAGAGTTTGGAATTGTTTTCTAAGGAATTTCTTCACAGCCCTCATACATTTCAAGGGGGGAGAACTCTACAGATGATTGGTTTGGCATCGGCACTCCGAGGCTATAATGTTAACCCCTAAATACAGTGATGGTAAACCTTTTGTGCTCAAACTCAACAGAGTGTCCTGTGCACCACAGAGGGGCAGGGCGAACTCTGTGCTGGGTGGAGAGAGGAAGCACTCCCATTGGGCTGCTAGGCAAAGGGGAAGGTTGAACTTTGGGGCTATTCAACAATTACGTGATCCTCGAAGGGGGGAGGGGGTCTGCCATCTGAATTACAGAAAATTACATACATGGGTGTGTGGTCAAAGATTATGTAATCAATTTGGCACTTTTTTAAGATTTAAAAATGATTTCTGGGAATTACAATACAAAAGCTCTGGATTACGTAATTTTAAAGAGGGGAGGGGGTCAAAGCAAAAATTACGGTCGGATTACAGGCGGAGGTGGCAATTCCCCCCCAAAAAATGGATCACGTAATTGTTGAATGGCCCCTTTGTGCTGGAGGGAGGGAGGGAGGTCTCCCATTGGGCTACTGGGCATAGGGTGTGGGGTGGAGTTCAGAGTCAGAAAACTCCTCCAAAAGGGAAATTGCCAGATAAGCAGGACAAGGGCTTTTAAGAGACAGAATAACAAACTTTATCAAAGAATGTGTATTCTTTTCTCTTTGTTTTCTGTCAGCCCCCAATACTAACCTCTCTCCCTCTCTGGGAGGAATTGGGGAAAAGAAGTCACACTGGAGTCAGTGGGTGGGGGTGGGGGCTTGGGGGTACGTGGGGGGGGATCCAGAATTGAATTTGGCCACAAGGGCTGCGAGGTGGACTTTGGTGTGGAAAAAAGTCACACACACACACACACACACACACACACACACACACACACACACACACACACACCAGAATGTAAGGCTAACACTAATTATATCTTTTTGAAAAGGAAAAACTCAAGCTCTTGGAAAGTTAAGCAATTAAAGAAGTTTGTACGTTAAAAGCAGCCACTGAATAAAAACATTCTCAAATAATTTCAAAACAAAAAACACCCCGGAATAAGCAAAGAGAGAGGAGAGAACAAGAGAGGGAGGCTCACCTGAACTCCTTCGGGAAGAAGAGTAACGCCAAGGCGGGGGCCGAAAGTAACTCCGTTCCTCTGCTAGGGGGGAGAAGAGAAGAGGAGGACGAGGAAGAAGACGTGGCCCGTCCTTCGTTCTTCTGCTCAGGAAAGTAACGCCGTTCCTTAATCCCCCTGCCCTGACTGAGTTGGAAGGAAAAGCCCGGGGAAGGGGAACGCTGTGTTTTCCCGCCTCTCCTTTCCTGAAGGCTCACCTGGCTCAACTTTCACAGCCACTTATGCTATGAGCGAGAAGGATCTCTTGCGATTCTTACCGAATAATAATAATGCCAAAAAAATGCAGGAGGAAAGCGAATCAGCACCTGTTGTAGATCAGGAGTTGATCACTCTTGGGATTGTTGTACATCAGGAGCTGGAATCGGAGCCCAAGAGGGCGAAGGGGCTGCAACTGCAAGTAAAGACAAAAGCTATTTCAGTTTGCATTAACAATTAACAGGAAGGCAGGTCAGCAATTTTGTACCCGAGTACTGCACAACGGAATGAGCGCCTGTCTCTGTCCCATCTCCTGCCAACCTAACAGTTCGAAAGCAAGAAATTGCAAGTAGATAAATAGGGACCACTTCGGTGGTAAGGTAAACAGCGTTCTGTGCACTTAGGTGTCTACGCACACCTGCCACGGAAATGTCTGCAGAAGCAGACAGCGCAGGCTCTTTGGCTATAAAGAGATGAGCACCGAACCGTAGAGTGAGATATGACTGGCTTTCGAACAAGGGAAACCTTTACCTTCTGTCCAAAACACTGGAGGTCCTCCTTGTCCCCTTCTTTCAGGCACAAAAGTCAGGCCAGACCCAGATTCCTACTGCTCTACTCACAAGTAATTACCTAAGTAATGCCTGCCTACACCTGCTCTTCGGAACATGGCATTTCTTCTACAACCAAACCAATTTTCCATCTTTCATTCCACCTCTTCCTGTATGTAACCCAATTAGGGCTTCTCTATCAATGATCATCTTCTGCACTGTGAGCTTTATGGATCAAGTCCACTTCTTCTGTCTGAAGAAGTGGACTTGATCCACAAAAGCTCACAATAAAAATATTGTTAAACTGTATTCTGCAAGTGAGCGAAACAGAAAACTGCAAGCTGTATTTAAAGTAACAGTATCTTGAACCGTGCTGTGACTTCTTAAGTAGACACTGTATCAAATTCTTTGTTAAACTAGACTTGACTTGTATGTTTGTCGGATAGTATTGACAAAAACTGTATTTTTCAAAGTGCTATAACTTTCTTGTAATCTTCGAACCCGTTTCGATACATGGTTTTCGAGACACTTCATCAGGAAGATAATGTCGAATCTACAATAAACATTAACAATTTTTAATAAACATTAACAATTTTTGAGCAGTGGCTCAAGTGGCGAAGACGCTGACTGGGAAGCGGAAGGTCAGCAGTTCGATTCCCGAGTACTGCAGGACGGAAATGAGCTCCCGTCTTCGTCCCAGCTCCTGCCAACCTAGCAGTTCGAAAGCAAGAAATTGCAAGTAGATAAATAGGGACCACTTCGGTGGGAAGGTAACAGTGTTCCGTGCACTCTGGTGTCTAGTCATGCCTGCCACATGACCACGGGAACGTCTGCAGAAGCAGACAGCGCTGGCTCTTCGGCTTAGAAACAGATGAGCACTGCACCCTAGAGTCGGATACGACTGGCTTTCGAGCAAGGGAAACCTTTACCTTTACTTACTTGCTTAATAAGTAAAGCACGACAAACATTTACATTACATGTAGATTTATACATATCTTAGTTAAATGCCAAAGGTTCCCATTGTTAATTCAAATTGGATTACAACACGAAATGAGGTTAGTTTACCCTATCGCGTCATGGCCTCACACGCTTAACTCTCTCGGTGCCAATAGATGTTAACACATTGGGTAAGAACCCACTTTTTTAACCCACCCCGCTCAATCAGTAGAATAATGAACAGGTGATTTTATACTCAGGTGTTTTGAATGATGATAAGAAAGGAGCTTAGGGTACCAATGTTTCACACACCATCCTCAGCTCTTAGTAGTCATTCCCAGCTGCGGTGGCTCGGTGGTTAAGAAGCTCACCTTGTTATCTGGAAGACTGGCAGGTCGGTAGGTTGAGACCCCAACTACTGCATGACGGATTGAGTGCCCGTCTCTGTTCCAGTTCTAGGTGACATGATAGGAGCCTTATTTGGGCATCCCCTGAGTGGAGTTTCTTCCACAAAAATCCTTTCAACACAGAATAATTTCTGACACGAAATTATTATAGTAGTAGTTCCTCTCCACAAGGGAAAGTTGTGTTTTTTTGCATATGAAACTCAAGATAGATCTTAGTTTTTAAAGATATAAAATAAATGTATACTAGCAGAGGTTGCCCGGCGTTGCCGGGCTGTTTTAAATTGTATTGGAAGGTTAAATTGTGTTAATGTTTTTTAAAAATTGCTTAGTCTGTAATGTTCATTTTTTAAATGTTTATTTATGTAAAAGATTTTTTGGCTTGGCTGTTATTAACTGTGATCTGCATTTTTGGTGTTTTTTTTTTGAGGATTAATAAAAGAACAAAGTATGATATAATTTTTTTCAAATTGTTTTATGTAAGCGAATAATGTTTTAGTTTTTTGAATTTTTTTAATTAGTTGTACCGTAGGTAATAATTTTAATAATGTAAAAGTAAATGTTTTTTACATTCAATGTTTTTAAAATGTGTTTAGATGTTTTGTGTTTTAATTTGAGTTAAAACTCAGCACAGGATTTTTAAAAGTTTCTATTGTATTTTATTGACATATGTTTGTGATTTGTGTTAAAGTGTGTTTTAGTGTATTTTTTTTACTTTTTATTGGTGTGACATTTTGTGTAAAATTGTGAATTTGTGTTATGTTTTTAATTTGTTTTTACTCTTGTGGCCTTTTGTTTGGGGCTGTTGTGTGTTTTTGAATTGTTTTTACTATTGTGGCCAGCAGGTGGGGCTGGTAGGGGTTATTGTATTTTGACTGTTTTTTCTCTCCTGGCCTCTGGGTGGAGCTTCTTCTGGTAAGTAGTCTCTTTCTTTATTCATTTCTTTTCCAGTCCTCGTGGAGGTAGGACATCTTTTAGTAAGTTTGCTTGTTTTCTTTCTTGTGTGTGTGTGTGTGGGGGGGGGGGGTTGGAATTTGTATTTTTGTCTTTTTGTTTTGTTCTTGATTGTGTTTTTGTTTACTTTGTATTGTTTTTTGGTGTTGTTTTTGTGTATTTTTGGATGTTTTTGAGTGCTTTTAGTAATTTAAAAAAATTATTTATTTATTTGGTGGTGGGGAGGGGGCGTGGTCGTGGGGGGTTAGGAAGGGTGGGCTAGGTGGTGGGGAGGGGGCGTGGTCATTGGGGGTCAGGAAGGGTGGGCTAGGTGGTGGGGAGGGGGGCGTGGTCGTTGGGGGTTAGGAAGGGTGGGCTAGGTGGTGGGGAGGGGGCGTGGTCAGTGGGGATAGGAAGGGTGGGCTAGGTGGTGGGGAGGGGGCATAGTCAGTGGGGGATAGGAAGGGTGGGCTAGGTGGTGGGGAGGGGGCGTGGTCAGTGGGGGATAGGAAGGTGGGCTAGGTGGTGGGGAGGGGGGCTTTATTGTGTTATGGTGCTTTGATTGTGTGGAGTCGTGAAAGTAGATCAGGGTTTCCCCTTTAATATCAGTGGGTGGGAGGTTGCGACCCCCCTCTCCGCTGGCTCCCCTGGGGTTGGGAGGTTTGGGGGGACAAAAGGGGTATGTCCCCCCAACCATTCTGGACCCAGGAGACCAGGGAGAGTGGATCGATTCCCACACACCCTTAAAACAACTCCGTTTTTAAAGAGAAGAAACCACTTGGTTTCTTCTCTTTAAAGACGGAGGGTTTTTTGGGGGGTGGGTGGGAATCGAACTCCTTTCCCTGGTCTCCATGCATGTTGGGGCAAAGAACCCCAATTACATTTATAAACTGATGGGGTCTGAACTCTCTGCGACAAACCAGGAAAGGGACTGGATGGGCTGTGGCCTGTTCCAGCAAGGCTGTTCTTATGTTCTTATCTTCGTTTCTTCCAAATTGCAAGTCTCCAGAAAGAATCAGAGCATCTTTTAAATCATTCCATTCTTTAGTTTTATTTTCAAGTAGTTTTGCGTCTACCAAAATGTCTAATACATATGCCTCCTCTTGTACAAGAAATCTTCTTCCCAAATACCAGAAAGTCATCTGTTTTTGAGATTTCCAATTGTATTTAACACCCTTGTCCCTCAACCACTTTGTTACTGGTTTCATATTTTGTCGCCAAATTCTTTCTTCTACTAGAATGTCATTATGGATTTTTATATCGGCTCCATCAATCTTCAGGAATCAACTGGATAACCTTATATCCGATCTGTCAAGTATCCCATTTTTCCTGGGAAAACCCCTTATTTTTACCTCTCTTCCCGCCACCCACCCATTTTATTAATGTTCCCATAATCTCCCGTATTAATTTTTTAAAAATCCTGACCAGAGCTCTCACAGGCTAAGCTGCATTTTTTTACTACTGCTACCAGAGGGCGCTGTGGCTTTTTGCTATGGCTTTTAATAGGGTCGGTTCATTTCCACTCCTCTGAGTCCTCCGGAAGTGTCTGTAGCCGGTCGGAGCAGCCATGAGATGGGTGAGCAAGAGGCTCCGTTGCCTTTCTGGGGACCAAGGATGAGCAGACCGAGTGAGGGCTGAGGCAACAGGCCTGTAGCCAGAGTGGGGTCAGGATTTGTGTGTGTGTGTGAGGCTTCGCCCACCCTGAGTTAAACAGTTTGCCCAGCCTGCATCGTGCCCCCCCCGGAAAGGGAAAGGAAGATTGGCGAGGCAGAAAGTGCTTTTGCTCTCCTGCCTTTCTCCACCATCACCTCCTCCTTCCTTCGCCAACACCCTCTGCTACAACTCTCCCCCCCCAGAGAGAGAGAGAGAGACTGACTGACTGACTGACTGACTGACTTATTTCTTGTTGTTCAGCTGTCCAAAGATGATTGCACCTGCCCTGTAGAATACTTTAACACCAGGGATTACTCAGCCTTTAATAGCCAAGAAGTGCCAGTCTGGCCAATGTTTTTTTGCTTATTTAGTCCTGCAATCGGGCAGATTTCAAACTTGTATTATGTTATAATAAAGTTTTTAAAGGGATCAACACAAATTCATGGAAGATAGCAATTTTATTTATATGATGGGATGGTCTCTGTCTCAGCTCCTGCCAACCTAGCAGTTTAAAAGCAAGAAATTGCAAGTAAATAAATAGGGACTACTTTGGTGGGAAGGTAAACAGTGTGCTGTGCGTGCGCCGGTGTCTAGTCATGCCTGCCACATGATCATGGAAACGTCTGCAGCAGCGGACAGCGCTGGCTTTTCGGTGCTGAAACAGAGATGAGCACTGAACCCTAGAGTCGGATACGACTGGCTTTAGAGCAAGGGAAACCTTTGCTTTTACCTTTACCTATCATCTATTTCACAGGGGTTGTGGTGGCCAGTGAGTCGGCAGTTCAAGACCCAAGTACTACATGACGGATTGAGCATCCGTCTCTGTCTCAGCTCCTGCCAACCTAGCAGTTCAAAAGCAAGAAATTGCAAGTAGTGAAATAGAAACCACTTTTCTGGGAAAAGATCTTGGGGACATGAAAGGAGCCTCATTCAGGCACCCCCTGAGTGGAGTTCCATCAAGCAAAAATATTTTCAACCCAGAATAATTTCTGTCACGAAATTATTATTATCTATTTCATGCATTTCTAAACCACCACCCCTCTTGATGGCTGCAAAAGGAAACATATTGTAGAATGACACAATAGAATACTATGATTTTAAACAGAATAAATATGTGCCTTGCAATGTAATTGACAAACCTTAGAAAAAGTCAGAGCCACATTAAAGAACAGCCTGGCTGTTCTTTAGCTTCATCTTTACTATTTGACCTAAGGAGCAGTCAGGACTGATTGACTTATTTGTTCTCGCAGTCCAGGGGACTCTCAAAACTCTCCTCCAACACCACATTTCAAAGGCATCTATTCTTCTGCGCTCAGCTTTCCTAATAGTCCAGCTCTCACACCCATACATTACCACCGGGAATACCATTGCTTTGACTATGTGAATTTTTGTTTGCAAGGTGATGTTGCTACTTTTAACTATGATATGTTCCCCAGGTTTCTCATAGCTTGTCTCCCAAGCATCAGTCGCCTTTTTATTTCATGGCTGCAATCACCATCTGCAGTGATCTTTGATCCTAAGAAAGTAAAATCTGCCAGTCATCGCCGACTCTAGGGTGCAGTGCTCATCTCCATTTACAGCCAGAGCCAGTGCTGTGTTTGCAGACGTTTTCATGGCCATATGGCAGGCATGACTAGACTAGAGCCCAGCAAGTCACATGGTCAAATTTGGCCATGCCCACAGATTTGGCCACGCCCACAGAGGGCGTGGTTCTTGACAGGTGTGCCTTATATGGGACATCAATCTCATCTTATCAGCTGAGCAAGCAAATTTAACCAACACATTTCTAGGACTGGTTCTTCCCCTCCTTTGCCCTAAACGAAAAACACTTACAATATCGTCTGATGATAATTTGTATCCCATCTCTAAATTGGTCATCCAATCCACTATCCTGTCTCTTAACTTATCTGGATTTCGCTCTGGAACATTACGAATCACAATGTTTGCTCGTCCCCATACCTGTGGGGAAATGCTAGGAGGAGGAAGAAGTTCATTTGGTGACCCCTGACGGATGGAAAAGTTTACTCAGATATTGAGTGGATTTTGATCCACAAATGTTCACAAGGAAACCAATCTGCTGGTCTTTAAGGTGGCAGAACATTTTATCTTTTGTCTCCCCTCTAAACTCCCAACCCCACCACATTTTTTCTTCCATAATTTTTTGCCAACTCACTGAAACAGGCTAACATGGCTCCTCTTTCAGAAATATCCACATACATTCTTAATAGCAGTCTGGTATCATATAACAAAGCATTCCAAAATGTTATACACTAAGAGTCAACCCCATTAGTTTTTCAGCAATCCCAACGTCCAAGAAATGGCACAGAGCTTTGTCCCAATCTTCCTGCGTTACAGACAGGATTGGGGAAGGAAAAGGCCAACCTGGGGCAGGGTGAACTCTGCTGAGGGGAGATGGGAAGTGCTCCCATTGGGCTGCCGGGCCAAGGGGCAGGGTGAACTCTGTCCTGGGGAAGGGAAGAAGTGCTCCCATCGGACTACTGGGCAGAGGGGCGGGGTGAACTCCGTGCTGGGGCAGGAGAAAGCACTCCCACTGGGCAGAGGGGCGGGGTGAACTTTGTGCTGGGGCAACAGAGTGCGTGCCCTTAGAGAGGGCTCTGAGTGCCCACTCTGGCACACATGTCATTTTTTGTCACTACTGGTTTATAGGATCCCCTCTTGTTTTCACCACCATTCTCAATCAAACACCAAGCAAGGGAAAATCCCAGAACTTGATTCTTTTTTCATTAGTTAATCATTAATTATTTGCTTGTCTCTCAGTTTCCTCCCATGTGGATTTTCTGATGTCGTATCAGATTCGAGCTGGCACTGAAACTCCTTTCGCACTCTGAACATTTGTATGGTTTCTCCCCGGTGTGGATCCGCCGGTGCCGTATCAGGTGAGAACTGGTGCGGAAACACTTGCTGCAGTTGGAGCACATGTAGGGCTTCTCCCCCGTGTGGGTCCGTTCATGCGCCAGCAAGTCGGAGCTCTTGCGGAACATTTTCTCACACCAGCACTTGAACGGTTTCTCGCCGGTGTGGGTCCGCTCGTGCGCCACCAGGGTCGACTTCTGGCTGAAGCTCTTCCCGCACTCCAGGCATTTGAAAGGCCTCTCCCCAGTGTGCGTCCGGACATGCGTCACCAGGTTCGAGCTGGCGCAAAACCTTTTCTTGCAGAACAAGCATTTGAAGGGTTTTTCTCCGGTGTGGGTCCCCGTGTGGGTAATATAGTGTGATTTCTGGATAAAAGCCTTCCCACACTCCAAGCACTTATAAGGCTTGGTCCCCGTGTGGATCCTCTGATGCCTCGTGAAATCTGAGCTCAGGCTGAAACTTTTGCCACACTCCCAACAGCCATACAGCTTCTCCCCAATGTGCCTCTGCTGGTGCGCCGTGAGGTGGGAGTTCTGGTTGAACCTTTTCCCGCAGGTTGGACATTTGTAGGGCTTCTCTCCAGTGTGGATCCTTTGGTGCCGAATAATGTCGGAGCTCACGCCGAAGCTTTTCCCGCACTCTGAGCACTGGTACGGCTTCTCCACTTTCGTGGGGTTTCTCTGGCTGAGTGTGAAGTCCGGCCTCCAATCCCCCATTTCGCTGTTCTCTGTTCTTTCTTCATGGATCTCACCTGAGGGGATTATTTGCTGACTGGCCGTTTTGCTGAGGTCTCGAAATCTTCCCCAGTAAGGCCCAGACCTCCCTGCTGCTTCTAAAGAGCAGCTTCTGTGCTGAGTCTCTAGTCTCTGCTGGGAACGAAATATCACTTTATCTTCAAGGCCTCCATCTCTTCCAAATGGGCTGAGGGAGTGTAGGTTAGCAGGATACTCAGCCTTAAACATATGCAGCTCGTGTTCGCTGCAAGAGTCGTTGCCGTTGTGTTCTGCAATGAGAAGAGAAAAAAGATCTTCCAAGTCCTGCTTTTCTAACTTAAATTAAAACACATACACTCCCGCACACAGTAAACTAGCAGACCAGGAACAAGAAACTGAGGGGAACCTTTCAATATTCAGGCCTAAATCTTCACCTTTTGGCTTTCGTTATCTTTCTAAGAGCAACATACACAAAGGGGGGGGGGGGAGATATTTTTATTTTTTTCAGGTATTTATCCTGTTGTTTATTCTATTTTAAGGGGACTGTGGTGGCTTAGTGGTTAAGATGCTGAACTTGATGACTGGTAGGTTGCAGGTCAGCAATTCAAGACCCAAGTACTGTACGATGGAATAAGAACTCTGTCCCAGCTCCTGCCAATCTAGCAGTTTGAAAGCAAGAAAGTAGTAGTAGTAGTAACAACAATAACAATAATAAAAGGGACTGCAGTGGCTCAAGTGGCTAAAACGCTGACTGGGAGGTGGGAGGTCAGCAGTTCGATTCCCGAGTACTGCAGGATGGAATGAGCTCCCATCTTTGTCCCAGCTCCTGCCAACCAAGCAGTTTGAAAGCAAGAAATTGCAAGTAGATAAATAGGGACCACTTCGGTGGGAAGGTAACAGCGTTCCGTGTGCTCCGATGTCTAGTCATGCCTGCCACATGACCACGGAAACATCTGCAGAAGCAGACAGCGCTGGCTCTTCGGTTTTGAAACAGAGATGAGCTCTGAACCATAGAGTTGGATACGACTAGCTTTCGTGCAAGGGAAACCTTTACAACATCATCATCATCATCATCATCATTTTGTGACAGAGATTACTCTGGGTTGAAAGGATTTTTGCTGGAGAAACTCCGCTCAGGGGACGCCCGAATAAGGCTCTTTTCATGTCCCCAAGTGCAGTCTTCTAGTATCAAAACCCAACATTCCAGTCTCCAAGCTAAGCATCTTAACCACTAAGCCACCAGGGAAGCTGCTTCGGGAAGATGGATAACAGCATTCCATTCACTGCAGTGTCTAGTCATGCCTGCCACACGTCCATGGTAATGTCTGCAGATGCAGACAGCACTGGCTCTTTGGCTATAAACGGAGATGAGCACCGAACCCTAGAGTCAGATACAGTTGACTTTCGAGCAAGGGCAACTGTTACAGTTATCTTATTTTATTTTATTATTTGGTTTATTATGTTGTTTATTTGTCTTTGCACTGCCCAGAGTGGGAAAGGTCTCAGATGGGCTGTATAAAAATGTAATATGTAAATAATGTTCAAATATCAAAGGTACTAGTTTAGGAATGGGAAGGGAAAGTTAAGGAGACTGAAATCAGTTTTGGAATAACATCAGATTTCTCCATCTTCAACTTAGGGGATACAAGTTGCCCTTGCTCGAAAGCCAATCATATTCGACTCCACGGTTCATATGAACATAAGAACATAAGACCAGCCTTGCTGGAACAGCGCCACAGCCCATCCAGTCCAGCATTCTGCCTCACACAGTGGCTCACCATTTGATTCTGGGTATTATTCCCAAGCAGATGCCTTCACCTGCTTAGGATTCCCTGGAAATGGCATTGAGAGAGATCCTGCCTATCTCTCCAACCCAGTGGTTGTCCTTAAGTATCCATAATTATAGCCATTGATACTCTTGTCCTCCATGAACTTGTCTAATCCTTTCTTAAAGCTGTCAAGACTGACAGCTGTCACCACTTCTTCTGGCAGGGAGTTCCATAGACCAGTGATCCTCTGGGTGAAAAAGTACTTTCTCTTAGTTGTTTGAGAACTAGTACCCAAAGGTTTCATGGAGTGCCCCCTAGTTCTAGTGTTGTGCAATAGGGGAAACAGTCACCTCTTAGACGCCATCGTTCAAGAGTGACGAGGCCCAACCGTTGCAGCCTCAGATGGTAAGGAAGGTGTTCCAGTCCCCTAATCATTCTGGTTGCCCTCCTCTGCACTTTTTCCAACTCCATAATATCCTTCTGGAGGCATGGCGACCAGAACTGTACACAGTATTCCAGATGGGGCCTCACCATAGATTTATAAAGAGGCAAAATGACACTTGCTGACTTTTTTTCTATACCCTTCCTAATGATCCCTAGCATTGAGTTTGCTTTTTTCACTGCTGAGGCACACTGGGTTGACACCTTCATTGAGTTTTCCACCAGGACACCAAAGTCCCTTTCCTGGTTTGTCGCAGAGTTCAGACCCCATCAGTTTATAAATGTAATTGGTTTTTTTTTTGCCCCAACGTGCATCACTCTGCACTTACTAATGTTGAAGCTCATTTGCCACTGTTTTGCCCACTCCCCCAGTGCCAAGATATCCCTCTGGAGCTCCTCACAATCTCTCACAGTTTTTACTACCCTGTATATTTTAGTGTCAACAGCAAATTTGGCTACTTTGCAATTTACTCCTACTTCTAGATCATTTATGAAGAGGTTGAAAAGCAGGGGTCCCAGTACTGAACCTTGGAGGACCCCACTCTTTACTTCCCTCCACTTGGAGAAGTGTCCATTTAGTGCTACCCTCTGATTCCTGTCCCTTAGCCAGTTGCTGATCCAGGACAAGACCTGTGCATTTATTCCATAACTGGTAAGTTTATTCAAGAGCCTTTGGTGCGGGACCTTGTCAAAAGCCTTCTGAAAGTCCAGATAAACAATGTCAACTGGATCCCCCTTACCTACATGCTTGTTGATGCTCTCAAAAAATTCCAACAGATTAGTGAGGCATGATTTGTTCTTGCAAAAGCCATGTTGGCTCTCCTTTAGCAGCGCCTTCTCTTCTATGTGCCTATTCTCCCTCAGGCAGCTTTGGGGGCTGGATGGCCATTTTCCCTTCCTCCACCACATGGCACTTCCGGGGTGTGGTGGAGGCGGCGGGAACCACATGAAATGGTGTCGTTGGTCGCATCCAGCCCATGGGCTGCAGGTTGAGAATCCCTACCTTAAATGGTGACCCCAGTGTCTCGGTTTCAGAGGTGTAGCAGACACCATGCTTACAAAATCAAGACATAGGTGGAGAAGGATTTCAAGTGCTGTTCTATCTCCTCAAACTTAAACCTCTTTCCTCAAACTCATCATCAGTTCACACAGGAGCTAGGCTGCTAGGAGCGGAAAGTAGACTTTTTGCACAGCAACAGCGGATTATTGTGAACCATCTCTTCAGTAATTGCGGAATGATAAAGTATTCCTGATTAGGCAATTTCATCCCATTGGCTTTACAAAAAACCTGCCTCTGGTGAAGATTAAACACTGCTCCAAAAAATTCATTCATTCATTACATTTCTATAGCCATCCGGGATATTTCCCAAGAGGGACATTTTGAGATAAAGCATCCCACTTGGGCACTAAGAAAAGGGATCTCCCTCTTTGGGCTCACTGAAGCAGATTGTTCATAAGTAGGAAAAGTTCCTTTTTTGGACTTCAAGCCCAGAATATCCCAGCCAGCAGTATTCTAAAATCTATAGTCCCCCCACACCCAAATATATATATTTTCATCTTTAGAACTGCTAGGATGAGTATCTTTACTTCTCTATCAATATAGCATAATTCAGTTTGGATGAAATGAGAATCTATGATTAAACAGAAATTTGACTGTTCATACACTGAAGAGAAGGGGACTGAGGTGGCTTAGTGATTAAGACACTGAACTTGAAGACTGGAAGGTCAGCAGTTTGAGTGACAGAGTGAACTCTGACATGACAGAGTGACATGACAGAGTGAGCTCCCATCTCTGTCCCTGCTCCTGTCAACCTAGCAGTTTGAAAGCAAGAAATTGCAAGTAGATAAATAGGTACTGCTTTGGCAGGAAAGGTAACAGCGTTCTGTGCACTGCCTGCCACATGTCCACATGTATTGAGGCATGCCTGCCACATGTCCACGGAAAAGTCTGCAGATGCAGACAGCACTGGCTCTTTGGCTATAAACAGAGATGAGCACTGAACCCTAGAATCGGATATGACTGTCTTTTGAGCAAAGGCGAGCTTTACCTTACCCTGTGGAGAAAATCAAAGAGGGCCAGAGATTAATCCCTATATTTTTTTCCTCTTTAAGTGGTACTATAATCATAGTCTGAGCAGTCTTAGATTTTGCTTACCATAGACCACAGTAAAACCCCGACTTACGGGGGAAAAACCCTCAGTTCCCTGGCCTCATTCGTAACTCGATTTTTTTTGTAACTCGAGGCATCCCCATAGAAAATGGCGGCGGCGCCATTTTGGCACTGAAAATGTGATTTTTACATACCAAAACGGCAGCTGCGCCATTTTAAAATTTTCATAACCCGTTTTTTTTTTTTGTAAATCGGTACCCTGGGTTATGAAAAAACATTTCGTAACCCAGGGTTTTTCGTAAACTGGTACGCCGGGTTACGAAAAACATTTTGTAAGTCGGTTTCTTTCCCAGAAATCGGGACCCCGGTTTACGAAAAAAACATTTTGTAACTCGAGTTTTTCATAACTCGAGTCGTTCGTAAGTCGGGGTTTTACTGTATTGTTAAATATTCATAAACATGTGTTTCTTCCTAATGTCATTTCAAACTTTCACTCAGCCCAGAATGAGAGGGGAAGAAAATCACAAACCAGGGGACGGGACTCTAATCCCTTCAACGAACTCATGATCTCCCACCACCCAAAAGCCATTTATGACCCTACCACATTTACAACAGCCATTATACCTGCTTACCTCTTTCTCCTTCGTCTTCAGAGTCTTCGTCAAAGTTCTCAACCTTTTCTTCCAACCAGGAGATGAGATCAGGTTTCGGAGCCGGTGCTCCTTCTGAAGAAAGGAGGATAGAAGGCAGAAAGTATAAATCGATTCATTCTCATCCAAAACCTAGTCTTCCCACCTGGAGACTGATATACTGAAAGCAAATGGAAGATTATGGTTCAAAATTCACTAAAGTGTGGGAGATGTAAAAAAGAGAGACTGGGATTTATGGTTATGGTGGGATTGTAACTATGCGAAGAAAATGAGGGAAATAGATTTTTATTTAAAAAAATAATGAAAGATCTGTAGACTTTACCCAGAGAGGCAACGTTTCCGTAATTTTCTACCATGACTTCTCTGTAGAGAGTTCGCTGGCCGGGACCCAGCAGTCCCCATTCTCCATCGGAGAAACGCACGGCCACTTCCTCAAAAGTCACAGGTTCCTGAAAGAAAAGAAAGGGGAAGAGATAGAGATACCCGGTAGATAAGGAGCCCTGGTGGCACAGTGGTTAAACTGCTATACTTTAACCAAAAGGCTGTGAGTTTGATCCTGACCAGGGCTCAAGGTTGACTCAGCCTTCCATCCTTCCAAGGTCAGTAAAATGAGTGCCCAGCATGTTGGAGTCAAAAATGCTAATTAACTTGTGAACCACCCAGGGATTGCACTAACCGTATATAAGTGTGATTGCTTTACTTTGTATAAGTCAGGCTATAGTGCAGGGATTAGAATATCAAGCTAAAACTCAGAAGACTTAAATTGTGGCCCTCCTTAAACCTAGCGCACAGGTGGCCAAACTATGGACTGTGGACCAGACCCGGCCCACGGCACCATTTCATGTGGCCTGCGATGACAACAATGCACTGGAAGCGCTTATGACAGTCGTAAAACCTGCCCGCGCCTGTTGTAAGCATGTTTATGACAGCCGTGGATGCATTTTACAACAGTGTTTACAGCGGGGGAACCGTAAGAGACAGCATCACCCCAAGAACATCTGTCCGTCCAGATGTGGACAGAGCGGACCAGAGAGGCTTTCTAAAGATACCATCAGCTAGAGAGGCTCGTCTCTCTAGCACTAGAAGCAGGGCCTTCTCAGTGTCCGCTCCGGCCCAATGGAGCCTCCTGCCAATCGAGCTTCGTCTCCAGACGGAGTTGCTTGCCCTTCAGGAAAGGCTTAAAAACCTGGCTGGCAGAGCAGGTGTGGGGCACAAGCAATGCTGTGGCCCTGGCCTGCTGGCTGATTTAAGAGTGCTCTCTCCCACTTTTTTAACTGGTGGGAGGGTAGGGGAATATTTTTGGTGGTAGTTTTTAATGGGGTTTGTGATTTTTTTTAATAATTGTGATGGTTTTAACATCTGTACGCGGCCCAGAGTCTTTGAAGTTGGGCGGCAATACAAATCCATAAATAAACAAATAATAAAATATGTGACCGACCCGCTCAGCTGTCCAGATACTCATTCTAACAGTTCTAAAGATATATATATATATATAATAGTGCTGGCTGGGATATTCTGGGGCTTGAAGTCCAAAAAAGGAACTTTTCCTACTTATGAACAATCTGCTTCCGGTTGGGAACTCCGACCTAGAGCCAAGAAACTGAATGGGTGCAAACTCAAACTGGTTGTTCCTTCTTAGTCTGATCTACCTCGCAGGGGCATTGTTGGCATGCAGCAGGGTCAAAGAGAGCTTCCTGTACCACACTGACCTCATTGCAGGGGGAAAATGTGAGCTATAAACATGACTAAACTGTAATGATGAAAGAGAATGTGTTTAATGTATGTTTACCGCTGGGGTACACAGAAAGATCCGCCTCGAAGATTGTGGTATTTTTTTGAACCGCAATTGGTCGTACCCTGGCAATGGTCACCTTGTGTTGCCGGCTAATCTTTCTCACACTAGGTCAGGCGAAAGGAAGTGCAGAATGAACTCACCAAACGGTGGCTTCATTTTGACAGTTTCACGTCTAGCCTCCGTTTCGATTTCAATTTATACCCCACCCTTCTCAGCAGAGGCCGACTCAGGGCAGCTTACACAAATTTAAATAGGGATACAACGTAACAAAACCAAAATACAATGTAGCAAGGCAAAATACAATAAAGGGTCTAGTTATAAATTATCAAATTATACAATCATACATCAATCTTTACCTATAAATCCAAGCGTTAACCGTTGGAACTTGACAAAGGATCCCACACCCGGCCATACTAGCCCGTACCGAGCATTCGTGCACTTGCCCGAAATGGGTCCGGAGGTCAACAAATATTTTAGAAATGCACCAGTGGGGCAGGAGACCCACGAACGCGAACAAAGAAAAAGGACTTCAATTACCAGCGTCCTTTGCGCTGTGCAACCCCTCAGCCAATCAGGCTGAGGGATACGAGCGCAGAGGAGGCTGGGATCGCGCGCGCTGACTGAAAAAACAAATGCTGGGAGCCGGAGGGAAAGACTGTGAAAGACCCAGCTGGAGGGAGCCAGGAAAACGTAAGTGCGGTCGGTGTGGGTGAGGGAGGCAATGAAAGGTGCTGGGTCCAGAAGGGTTGGGGGGACAGACCCCTTTTGTCCCCCCAACCCTACCAAACCCAGGGGACCAGGGACAGGGGATCGAATCCACCCCCCCCTCCCAAACACTCCATTTTAAAAGAGAAGAAACAGCTTGGTTTCTTCTCTTTAAAAACGGAGTGGTTTTTTGGGGTGGGGGAAACGATCCCCTCTCTGCTGTGTCCCCTGGCTCTGGAAGGGTTGGGGGGACAGACCCCTTTTGTTCCCCCAACTCTACCAAACCCAGGGAACCAGGGACAGGGGATCGAATCCACACACACCAAACACTCTGTTTTAAAAGAGAAGAAACAGCTTGGTTTCTTCTCTTTAATAACGGGGTGTCATGTGGGGGGATCCCCTCTCTGCAGGGTCCCCTGGGTTTGGGGGGACAATACACACACACACTCTCTCTCTCTCTCTCTCTCTCTCACACACACACACACAGCTTCTCTTTCTCTCTCTCTCTCTCTTACTCTCTCTCTCTCTTACTCTCTCTCTCTCTTACTCTCTCTCTCTCTCACACACACACACACACAACACTCCTGCCTTGTCAGGAATTTTTAATGTGTGTGTTGGTGTTTGGAGTGGTATTGTATGGGTGGTGGTGGTTGTGCATACCCAAAACCACCCCTAACCACCAACACACCTCTTTTTTACATAAATTACCAAAAAAATTATCCCTTACAACACAATTTAAAACAGCCCGGCAACGCCGGGCAACCTCTGCTAGTACAGAATAAATATAAAATAGTACAACATACATAACAGGCCAAGGCTCAAGGAACTCAGAGTCGACGACAGTCATGGCAACAACAGAGTCCTTATGGCCACAAAAAGCCTGTGCAGGTGCTTTCACTTCTCCCGCAGTTCGGGGAAAGAGCTCCGCGTCTCAGCAGTGGCTTCAATCAAAACAAAGTCCCCCCTGGCCACGAGAGGCTGGCCTCCCCCGGCCAACTCGGCAACTTGGGAGAGAGGCGAACGGGTCCCATCGATGGCATCAGCAGTGTCAGCATCTCTTTTGAGCCCCCCGGGCAGGCCTCCCATCCCCAGCCGATGGCAAGGGCCTGGGGAGAGGCGAATGGGTCCAGTCGATGGCAGCATTTAGCAGGTTGGGAAACGCCACAGTAGAATTCTCCAGCCGGGAATCCTAAGCTTCTGCCCAAACTACAACTCCCAGGGATGGAGCCATGACAGTTAAAGCAGGATCCAAACTGCTGCAACTCTGTAAAGACAATACACTCACCTCATCTTTGTTAAGTTTCCTCAAGAACAAATCTTTGGGCAAACCAGCAGCTGGCATATCATCACGCAGGCTGCTTCCCTTCGGCACCTTCCGCGTTCCTTTGGTCACAAAGAGATCCTTGCGTTGATCTGGATTAGACCCCTGATTTTGTGGTCCGGTTAATGGGACTAAATCGTCTTCAACCAAGGCATCATCTCCTTTTTCGCTCCAGCATCCTCTACTCCTCCCAAGAGAGATGGCGAGACAGTCTTTTCTGGCCACTTTGAGTCCTATATGCCTCTGCTCTTCCGTTTTCGCTTCACGTTCCAGTGTGACCTCCAGGTGTAGACCCGCAGCTGATGGATCGCCTTGCTCTGCCCTCATTCTCCCCCTGCAACTAGAATTTGGAGGAGGAAAAGGCACCAAATGATGAGTTGCGGAACACCAGAGCTGACTGGAAAACGAAATGGGATGATTCCAGCTAGCCAGGAGGGCTTCTTTCTGCAAGAAATAGAGATAAATCACTATTACCAAAATGGGAGTTAAAAGGTGCTCCTCAGCAGCAGGGTAGCTCCAGAACCACAGAGATTCAGGAGGCTGCTGGATAGAGCAGGGGTTCTCAACCTTTTCAAACCACGGGCCAGGTCACACTCCCTCAGACAGCTGAGTGGGCTGGAGTGGTGGTTCCCGCACCATAAAATGTGTTTGCGGTTGTAAATGTGTTTATGACAGCCACTGGCACATTTACAGCTGTCATAAACACATTTATGGCTGACGTAAACATGTTTAAAGGTAAAGGTCACTCTTGCTTGAAAGCCAGTTGCGACAGCCATAAATGTGGACCAGGCTGTTTCTGCCACTAGCAATGGTAGCAATGGGAGCAAGGGTGGTGGGCCACATGAAACGGTGCCACAGGCCGGATCTGGATTGCAGGCTGGAGGTTGAGAACTCCTGCGATAGAGAGTCCACTAGGTACATGTTTTGAGTCAGCTTTACATAAGCAACTATGCTGGTTGCTGGTAGAACTTGACGACCAGAAGCTTGCCAGCTCAGCAGTCTGAGACACAGGTGCTGCGCAACCGAGTGAGCTTCTGTCACTGTACCAGCTCCTACCAGTTCAAAAGCAAGAAACTACAAGTAGATAGACACTTCAGCGAAAAAGTTAACAACGTTCCATGTGCTGCAACATCTAGCCATGCCTGCCACATGACCATGGAAACTTTGGCAGATGCAGACAGTGCTGGCTCTTTGCCTGTAAACAGAGATAAGCACCAAACCCTAGAGTCAGATATGACTGGCTTTCGAGCAAGGGAGACCTTGACCTTGACCTAATCACTTTACTACCTATATGCATAATAATTATCCAAATGGCCAAAAGTTCTTCCCGATCTATTCATTTCAGCCAACCTCTAGAAAAGTGAAGACAGATGGGGAAATGAATTGCGTTTTGGACAGCCAAGTGTGTTGTGAATCAGATCTCTCTGATTTTTAAAGTCCCACAGGATGATGATGATGATGATGATGATGATGATGATCATCTTCTTCTTATCATTATCATCATCATCATCATTATTAAACTACTACTGCGGGCTAGTAACTCAGTGGAAAGACAATTCCACACTAAATAACCAAAAAATGCATGAACAAAATCATGGAAGATGGCAACAATAACAGGAAAATAATACTAATAATGATTTAATAATAATATTAAATTATCCTATCCAGTGTGATTTAGTGGACAGAGTGACAGACTAGGACTCTGGAGATGTGGGTTCGCATCCCCACTCAGCCCTCTTAAGAGTGAAATTGGTAAAGGTCGCCCTTGCTCGAAAGCCAGTTGTATCTGACTCTAGGGTTCAGTGCTCATTTCTGTTTATAGCTGAAGAGCCTGTGCTGTCTGCATTTGCAGACGTTTCTGTTGACATGTGGCAGGCAAGCCTAGACACCCAAGTGCACGGAACACTGTTTAACTTCTCACCAAAGTGGTACCTATTTATCTACTTGCAATTTCTTGCTTTCGAACTCCTAGGTTGGCAGGAGACAACTGGTAAAGCCACTCCTTAAAAAAACATCTCACTCACCTTGAAAGCCTTATCAGGGTAGCTATAAGCCACGTTCAATTTGACAGCACAATAACCATAGCAAATACTGTATTTATAAGTTATGCTTACTGTATGTATCAATGTTAATGTAGACAACTGAAGTTCATCATAGGATAACAAATATTGTAAATTATAATGTATGTTGTGTGTGTGTGTGTGTATAATATACTGTACATGAAATTACAGGTGAAACTCAGAAAATTAGAATATTGTGCAAATGTCCATTCATTTCACTTAAAAGGTGAAACAAATATATGAGAAAGACTCACTACATGCAAAGCGAGAGATGTCATGCCTTAATTCGCTATAATTGTGATGATCATGGCGTACAGCGTACAGGAGATTATGTGATGATTATGAGGTATATGAGATTGGGGGGGTTGGGGTTTTCATAAACTGTAAGCCATAAGCACCAATATTATAACAAAGTAAGGCTTGAACTATCTCATGTGGGTTGCCCGCAGGAATAATTGGCCAAACCTTTCCCCAGGGGTTCGCTCGGCTTTCGACAGATCCGGGGACCAACCGGGCTTGGCAGGAAAGGAAATTGGGGTGCGGGCTAGTTAGCTAGCCTTGGCTGATGGCTACAGTAGAAACAGGGCAAAAAGCCACAAGATCTTCAGCTGCTGGCTGCAATTAAGCTGGGCAAACAAGCCAAGCCAGACAGCGGACAAAGCTAGATGCCCGGAGTCAATACATATAAGACTCCGAGATTAGGGCAGGAACAATGGGTTTCGCCAGCCCAAACCTTAATTAACTGCGAGCTGTCCATTATCCACAGGGCAATGTCCAAGAGCAGGTATTGTCTCTGACCACCGGAAAATGCCACGTATGCAAGCCTTCTGTATTAGGGGGTCATGCGTATCATAGGCACGTATCACCCCAAGGCAGGGTAATAAATACATACCCCCAACTCTCATCGGTGCTGGACATTTTCACCCAGAAGATCACTGGTCTATGGAACTCCCTGCCATCAGAAGTGGTGACAGCTGTCAGTCTTGACAGCTTCAAGAAAGACAAGCTCATGGAGGACAAGGTTATCAATGGCTATAATTATGGATACCTAAGGACAACCTCCGGGTTGGAGAGATAGGCAGGATATCTCTCAATGCCATTTCCAGGGAATCCTAAGCAGGTGAAGGCATCTCCTTGGGAATAATACCCTGAAGCAAATGGTGAGCCACTGTGTGAGACAGAATGCTGGACTGGATGAGCTGTGGCCTGTTCCAGCAAGGCTGTCCTTATGTTCTTAAGACTTCACCGCACAACTGCCTCCACGTGTCTTCCTTGTGGCCAGCCATTCCTACATCCTGCATGTAATGAGTCTATCTCATACTGTATATTTGTTTCACTTTTTAAGTTGCATTACTGAACTGAATGAACATTTGCACGACATTCTAATTTTCTGAGTTTCACCTGTATAGATCTGTATTGGAGGAAGGGGTTTTGCACTGCCTATGTGACCCCCCACCCTCCAAAAAATATTTTAAACCAATCGCCCTCTTTTCAGCCCTCCTAGTAAAGGTTGATGCTTGGCTACCTAATTGGAAGTGGGGGTAATTAACCATTGCACATTCTTACACCCCCTGCCACCCACCCCAAGTTTTTACTCTTTTAAGTTTTTCCAGCAACTCTAGTGTTGCAAAGATTTGCACACACACACACACACACAACCCACCTGCACAACCCCTTTTTTGCAAACTCACCTTGATTTCCCTCCCAGCCACTCACACTCCAGTAGTGCTGAACGTTCACCGTGGAAAGGCTGAGCGAGTAGGTAGGAGGGATATAGAGTGGGAGGGGGGGAGAGGCTAAGGGCTGGAATGAAAAGCAGGAAGTGACTTCAAGCACTTCCTGGGAAGACTCTCTAGAAATCCGGACTCGGTGGGTTTAACCCTTCGGGGTGAGAAAGGCGAGAGATTGCCTTGGAAGGAAGACAAAAGCCAAGCCAAGACCAAAAATGGGGGGACACAATTTTAAGTGGGGGGTGGGGGGAACGCCGCCGCCGCCCACAACTTGGGAAGGAACACACAACCCCATCCCCTGAGTTCCCAAACACTTCTTCATGGACAACTCCCAGCAGCCTTGACCAGGACACCAATGGTGACAGGCTTTTGGGAGTTGTATAGTCCAAGAACATCTGGGGAATCACCAAGGTTGGGGAGCCTTTCTGCAGCCTGCCCCCGCCCTCGCTATATAATTTGGACTACAAATCCCATCAACATTAGAAACAGAAACGTGGAGAATTGGGTTAAAAAAAGCCCTTTCACCCCAATGCATAAACTTTCACCAGAATCCACCAATGATGTAGACCCATCATTTCGGCAAATAATTCCTTGCTCAAACCTATAGCCATGTTCATTGATCACCACATTCGCATATTTGCTTCTGATACTCCTTCTTTTGTTAGGGATTTTAGTGTAAGGGACCAAAGACAATGAAACAGCCGAAGGGTTGGCTTAACACAGGTTTATTGCATGATGATCCGGAGGAACATGTGGTAATGGCGGATGGGTAGCTCAATATATACAGCTGGCTATACATTTGAAAGTGGCTCGTCGACAGGCTATTGGTTGCTGCCTGCGTGAAGGTCACGCCCTTCTTGTCCAGGTGAAGAGGTGGCGCTGCTGATCCAGGTGAATCTGAGCCATGAGAGCTGGACGCTCGCTATTGCCATCTAGTGGTCACTAGCTCGCGTCCCCTTATCAGGTTTACATTGATACAGCTGAAGGTTATACTGTTGCACACAGAAAGGTTACATTGTTACCACATGGCTAGGTACATTGTTAAAGGCACAGCTTTACAGAACACAACAGGGATGCTGCACATTTCATACAACTTCTTGAAAATACTGTCATTCCAGATAATTGCATTTTGCTTACCCTTGATGTTTCTTCTTTATACACCAATATCCCATTACAAGAAGTATACCCACTAATTGAATATCATTTGTCTTCCCGCGTTGATCCAGACCCGCCCACCCATTTCATTTTAGATCTTTTGGATATTGCTTTTGAACACAATTTTCTTAGGTCTGAGAATTCTTTTTATTTACAGGCACAAGGGGTCTCAATGGGTTCTAATTTTGCACCATCGGTGGCCAATATTTACATGAACAATTTTGACAAAACCTTCATTCTCAGTTCTTCAGTTAATTCTTTTTTTACGAACATTACAGTATATAAAAGATACATAGATGATTTATTTTTGATTTTTCGTAACCCCTCTTTGATTACAGATTTTTTAAACTGGTTCAACTCTTTAAATAGCCATCTAACTTTCACACATTCTTGTAGTCCCCATTCCTTACCTTTTTTGGATTTGGAAGTTTTCATTTCTAATAATAGACTTCATACGAAACTTTATCACAAACCAACCAACAGGCATGCATACTTACAGTATAGATCCTATCGTCCACATTCCTTTAAAAGTAACATCCCTTATAGTCTTCTTTTAAGGGCTAAACGGAATTCGACTCTTGATTCTGACTTTCAAAGAGCAGCTAGTAAAATTCATGATTCATTACATCTTAGGGGTTACCTTATTCACATTATTAGGACAGCCTACAATCGAGTAAGATCCAGATCCAGACAATCCCTCTTTCAGCGTAAAGATAGTTCTAACATGACCAATATTTTCTGGTCTCTTGATTTTACCCCGTTAGCACAAAACATAAAGAAAACCATCATTAAACACTGGCATCTCTTGGATTCCGTGCCAGGTTGTACCGACAGACCCATCATAGGATTCCGTAGAACCAGAACTCTTGCTAGTTTTATCTCTAGGACTGATTGCACTATCAAACAACCGGATACATCTAGATTACCGACAGGACACCATCCCTGCAGCCATTGTAAGTTTTGTCGCTTTATGTGGTGCACTGAGAATGTATCTGTTCCTAGTAGCAATTTTCAATTGCGATTGTCCAGGTTTTCTAATTGTAACACACGGGATTGTATATATATGATTGTATGTTCTTGTCAATTAGCATACATAGGTCAATCTAGTAGACCCCTGAAGATCAGGTTAGGAGAACATCAATCATGCATAAGAAATAACATCACACAGGCTCCTATGGTCACCCACTTCAACCACAAAAAACATTCTTTTGCTGACATGCGAGTAGTAGTGTTAGAATCTTACTCTCCCCAAAAACATGTCATCATCAACACGGAACGTTTTTTTACTTCAAAGAGAAGATTTTATATTCATTGTTTCTCGACTCTCTATCCACATCGATTAAATACCGATCAGGATTTTTCTGCTTTCCTTTAAGATATATGAGTGGTTCTCAGCCTTGCGGTGCTTCCCCCTTAACATCGACAATATAATCCATGCAATCGTTCGTTATTATCCGCACATGTTTCCCGCACTTTAGGTTACTTTATAAGACTCGTACCACATGCTCAATTTTAACGCTCTGACCCGATAAGAATTTACTGCGAGAGGTTTCTTTAGAGCACACTTTCATATTGTACAGGTATTTATCGCTTTTTCAATAAGTACTATTAGGATTTATTTCAGAGTAACATTAGTATGTTGTATTAATTGTCTTTCATGCTTAGTATGTTGTATTATTTGCCTTTAATGTTTATTATGTTGCAGATTCTTGACAAAGACATGAAATATCCGTTTCCTGGAAGGATATCGAATCCTATATTCTGCACCGTCGTATTTGTGACTTACTTGTTATTTTAGGATTCACGTTCTCCAGGATTCCTTGGCACTATTCAACTACTTATTTCACATATGATGGACTTTTTCCTATGCCAATGACTCTTTTATATGATGGACTCGGTCTCTATATATACTCTTGTTGTTGTGATTATTGTTAATTAAGTCAATTACACGTTTGTAACATCGTATTGTATTTCTACTTGCTTAGACTGACAGTCCGGAATATATTATTATATGTGATTATTTCTGTACTATATTTGTCGGGTATATGATTGTCCCCTTTTTTACGACATGACCAACTGCTTTTTTAGATGCTACTTATTGGTTATTTAAGCTCATTTTTGCCTTTCTTACCGCTGTTTCCTACTTGCTGCGGTAATCCAGAACACCATCTATTAAATAACCTTTGTGTTTATCATTCCTCATTTGTATTGTATATATTGGGTGTTGGCTTTTGCCTCTTTCCCTCCCCAGGTTGACTCTAGGGCTTAGAGCTTCTGCGGATGCGAGATTACTCATTACATGCCTATCGAGTTCATCACCTGGTGATCTTTTGCCCTCTATTGTTCGACCTGCCTGTCAGGTCAGCGATCAGTGAAATAAACTATGACTATTAATCCGCTCCCCAATTTCTGTCCCCTCGGAACCAAGGCTCAAAGGAGCGTTCTCCCAAAACCGTGGTTCGGTCAGGGACAGTGTGCCAATTGCGTGCACGGATCCCATATGCCCCCTTTATTTGTTTAATTGGACCTGACAGACGGCTCGCCGCAGGAGTGGCATGAGCTGACGTGGAGTGAGGGCATTCTGGGGCTTTCTCCATGGGGGACACATTGACAGCAATGAGGGAATACATTGTGCGAAGAAGCAAACCGCTATCTCCAAAATCGCAACACCCACAATCGCCTTGAGCGTTGTTTGAACCCATCCCCATGGCGGCCACAACCAAAGCGAATCCCACCACTCCCACATGGCATCTTCCTTGATATTCTTAACCAGGATATGGAGATCTGTGATCTGACTTTGTATCTTGCGAGAATTATCCGTGAGGTTAAAGCAACACATGCCATGGACTGTCTCGCAACCCAAATGGTGTACGAGTAGAAGGTAGTCTATGGCTGCTCGATTATCCAATATTGCATGGCGAAGCTCCGTTTGCTCTTGATTAAGCATCGCTATCGCCGATGAAGTATGATTAATGGCTTTTGCTAGTGCACAAGCCAGTTGACCTATCCTGCGAGCGTTGCCTATGGCTAAGCCTGGCACGCCGAACAAACTGACCGCCAATGAGACGTACTCAGCTTTGCTCAAAATCCTAATGTCACTGTCACATGAACTATCTAGCTGGGTGGCACGAGCGTGCCGTATGTGGGCAGGTATGTTGGTGCTTGAGACAACCATATCCTTTGTGGGAAGCAACAGTGTCAAACAACTGATACAACAGATACATCAGATACATTTGCGGGAATATAGTTCCACGTGTGTTGGTTACATGTAAAAAACCAGCCTGAAGGCAAAGTGACATGAACAAACATTGAATCAATAGTCTCTGGATGATTGCAAGTCCAAGTGCTGTTGCTGGGGTCGAGGCAATGGTGATGTGGCCCTTTGACCGCGGAACAGCCGGTAATGCGAGCACAAGTTGAGTTCAGGCTGACTGCCACTCGGGGAGTGTACAGAGTGGCCGCATCAGTCGATAGGACTTTCGTGATTTGGTTCCCCAGTGCGCATATGTCAAATACATGATCTTGTGAAATGGGCCGAATATCCGCTTCACCAACCAGTCACCGTGCCTGTTGTGCGCACCTGCGGCATGACACACTGGGATGAGACAAGTACTAAGGAGAGAGGCAGAATCGGTGGTCTGCCTCAGGCAAAAATCGGACTGATTGATGAGGTTCGCCAATCTTTCCCAGATGTTGTAGTGCAGCCGGGTAAGAGGTCTCCACCAGGCATCAGATTTTCAGCTTCAGATGAAGCGGCTTGAACCCCTCCCCCCATAAGCAAGGAAAGGATCAAGATGATCGTTGTCAAGGAATTGAAGGTGATCTGGGACAAAACTGCAACCACGATGTTCTCTGGAGTTTGTTCTGCATTCTGCTGCTGCACGATGTCAGTTGCCTCCTGGCACAGGGACTTGACCATTCCCCAGGTGATCTTCGGGGCTGGCATCGGCTGTCGTCACCTCCTCCGCCTGGTTTTCCCCATTAGAGTCAATCCCTCCATCTCCGGCAGCAAATATGGGAACGCCTGGCTCCACGCCATTGGACTCGAGATGAGGTTTCATACACCGAGCTGGAATCCAGATGACACCTGAAGGAGACATAATTGCGGCATACCCTCTTCCCCACATTATGAGTGGCGCCGGGCCCCTCCAGGAAGGATCCGGTGGCACTCAATAACGCACCAGAGGACGCGGGAGAGCCTCCGTGCGACGGAAGTGCTTCTCCTGTGGAGTGTAATATGAGAACACGTTGAAGTGGTTGTGCGTAAATAGTACCTTGTTCAGACAATGCTATGCCTGACCCTGATTTGTGGGGAGGGCTAGTTCCCCCCTTTCTGTTTGTTTATCAATGTAGGACTTCAGCGTCCGATTCACCCGCTCGACAATCGCTTGCCCTTGCGGATTGTATGGAACACCAAAAGTGTGCTTAATGTCCCAGGTGGCCATAAAAGTGGCCAGCTGCCTGGAGCTATAAGCCGGACCATTGTTGGTTTTCACGTGCCATGGTTTACCCATGGCCGCGAAGCAGGTGAGGAGATGCTGCTCCACATGGGAAGCCATTTCTCCCTTCTGAGACGTAGCCCAGACAAACTGTGAAAACGTGTCTATGCAGACGTGCATGAACTGCCATCTCCCAAACTGCGGAACGTGTGTGACATCCATTTGCCACACCTGGTTGGCTTCTGTCCCTCGTGGGATGACACCCCACGACACCCCCCCCCCCGCCCCTGCACATTGCAGGCAGGAACGGACTATGCCCTGAGCTTGGGAAAGTGGCAGGTTGAACTGCTGTGAAAGTGCTGTAGTAGGGGAAAAACTAGCCGCCCTAAAGCAGCTGGTTAAAGAGCAATTAGACACAGGACACATAGTGAAAATACTAGAGGATTTGGGACGTGATGAGTCTATCGTCATAAAACCTGCGGACAAAGGAGGTGGGGTCGTGGTGTTAGATAAAGGAGATTATTTTAAGGAAGTCATGAGGCAGTTATCAGACTTGGAATTCTATCAGAAGTTAACTAAGGACCCCACCAAGGACATAGCCAATATTATTAAAGTAGTACTCACAGAGGGATTAGCACTTAATTACATATCTGACAGGACTTATAAATTTGTGTTAAAGGAACATCCACGGGTGCCTATTTTTTATATCCTACCCAAGATACACAAAATTGTTGATGCACAAGTTAGGATCCCAGGACGTCCTATTATTTCAGGTGTAGGGAGCATTCTCGAGCCCATCAGTCAATACATTGATTACCACATTAGAGATTTTACTAAAGATACTAGCTCTTATATTAGGGACTCTTCAGATTTTATAAAACAGGTGGAGGGTTTTAGGGTGCCGGACACGGGTGGTCTGCTCACTATGGATGTAACAGCCTTATACACCAATGTGCCGTTTGATGAAGCCAGGATAGTGGCCCAGGAAGCACTTGAGAAACGGAAAATTCAGCAACCACCTACTCATTTTTTAATTGATTTATTAGAGATTTGTTTGGAAAAGAATTACTTTAGATTTGATCAAGATATGTTTTTACAGATAAAAGGCATGGCCATGGGGTCCCCCATGGCCCAAAGTTTAGCTAATTTGTATATGATTTCCTTTGAAAAAAACATCATTTTGAATGCACAACTTAACCCCTTTTTTTGGACTATTGTATTGTTTAAAAGATTTATAGATGATTTGTTTTTCGTTATAGATGATTCTTCAATAATACCAGATTTTGCTGACTGGTTGAATACACAGAACCCCAATTTAAAGTTCACTTATAATTGTGATAGGAATGCTATTCCATTTTTGGACCTGACAGTCTTCATTGCCAAGGATCATCAGTTATGTGTAAGACTCTATAAAAAAAGCACGGATAAGAATGCCTATTTGCCATATGAATCATATCACCCCATGCACCTGAAAAACAGCATTCCATTTGGGATATTAGCTAGGGCCAAACGGAACTCTTCATATGATGAAGACTTTGAGCAATCTGCAAAAGAAATTAGGAATAATTTGATGGATAGAGGGTATCCACAGCGTATACTTGAGAACTCATTGACGAGGGTCAAACAAACTTCCAGACAAACATTACTAACTAGGCAGGATAGATCTAATGAGTCCAAAATTTATTGGTCGATAGAGTACTCTCCCAGGGCTAGAGAGATCAGAAACATAGTACATAAATATTGGTATTTGCTATCAGATATTCCTGGGTGTCAGAACAAACCCATGATTGGGATGCGCAGAACCAAAACAGTGGGAAATATGGTAACTAGGGCAAATGTCGCTCCACGGCGTTCGTTAAGAACCAGCCTAGTTAAAGGACACTACAAATGTGGTCAGTGCGTAGTATGCAGGTTCGCATGGGAGACAAAGCAAATCAGTTTTCCTGAATCCAACTTTTATAAAACTCTCAATTTTTTCAGTAACTGCAGCAGCCAATACTGCGTATATCTATGGTTATGCCCGTGCGGACTTAAATATGTGGGTAAATGCTCTCGCAAACTGAAAATTCGATTGACGGAACACCGCTCTAGGATTAGGGGCAGGTGGAGCAGGCACCATTAGTAAGTCATTATCTTGAAAAAAATCACCAGGATACAGATTTTACCTTCGTTATTTTGGAGAAGCTGACTGTTGTGAGTGGGAGTGGGATCGATATAGAACAACTATTATTACAAAAAGAGGCATACTACATTGACAGACTAAATACCATTCACCCCAAGGGACTAAATCAGGACTCTGATCTTTCGTGTTTTCTATAAAAAAATCCATCATTACACAGGTGCAGGGAGTTGCGAGGCCCTAAAGCAAGCACAGGTGCAGTAACATGTGCCGATCTATTTAAGGTTAGCAAACAGAGGGAAGGTAACGTCCCACAAAGAAACTGTTGAAATTAGAAGGACGCGATAGAAAAAACTGGTAAGCTGCATTAGGTTGATAGTGCATACCAAGTTGCATGTTTGTTTTAGGAATTAATTTATGAAACATATTAATCTTTGTAATTTTGCAGTTTTTCAGATGTGATTAATACTCCCCTGATGAAAAGTTGAAATGTCTAAAATTAACCGGCTAGACATCGGGAGTATTCAATAATTTAAAGACATACAAGAAAGGATTACTAGTTGAAGAGGTTTCATCTCATTTAAAATACACAAGAAGATAATTAAGTTAAAGAGAATTTATCTGTTTTTGGTTGACATTGGACTCATATTGTAAAACTGCTGAAAAGATTACAAGAAGCTTGTTAAAGCACGAGTATGAACTTAATACAATTTTTATTTTACTGAAGTCAAGTACATCATTATTTTTATTGCGTTAGTACCAACGGTCTTTTGTGTCTGTACCCAGTTATACCGTTTGGCCTTTTTTCTGAGAACATTGATTTTTATGCAAGTGCTTTGGCATTTTGATGAAAAAATGCATGACTTTGAATCGGAGTCGTGAAGACTCCCAGAACTGACCTTTGCTGAATTTCCTTTGCGGCCGCATCTGCTCTGCTATTGCTCGTGGAAATCCTGGTGGCTTCTAATGTGGGCAACATAGAGCGCTTCGGTGCGGTTCCGCAAATGAAATTGAGTTGTGAGGAAAAGACCTAACAAGTTTTTGTCTGTCGCGGGAGTGATGTAGGCTCTCGGTAGACTGTGAGGCAAATTCCGGACATACTGACTGTCTGTGATGATATTCAAGCGCTCCTTGGCAAAGATGCGCAAGGCGAGGTTCACTGCTACCAATTCCGCCCGCTGCACGGATGACTGCGGAAGAGTCAGAAGCGTGCGCCAAGCCTGTTCCTCTTGCCAAGTAAGGACTCCACATGTTCTACCCCCATCAGTGAACACTGTCCTGGCCCCCTGAAGCGGAACCAGGGACAATAACTCACACAAACTGACTGTCTGCGTCTGAAGCGAGACAAGTCTGGGGTCTTTCGGCAAATGGTATGCCAAGAATCCTGTGAATTCTTCCAATGCAATCGGAAGTGAGTCACCGAGCTGCATCAGCTGCTGGACCTGATCCTTGGTGAATGGAACAATGATTTTCGCTAAATCGTGTCCTGAGATATCCCTTGCTCTCAACCTTCCTCGGTAAATCACCGCGGAAACCAGTTCCTGTGGAGGGATGATGTTTCGGGAAGAGGTGTGCGGTAAATACACCCATTCCACGATTTTCACCCCTCGCTCAGAGTCTACACCTAGGGCTCCGGTGAACATAGCTCCAGTTCGGACAATGTACAGGTTCAGAACAGGAGCATATGGCCCCTGACTAATCCTTTCCACCCATCTCTGGCTGAGAACTTGGTTGACCTTTTGGAGAGTCAAGCGAGCCTCTCGCGGAATGTGTATCCGATCTGCTGGCTGCTTACCTAGCGTTAGCAGCGAGAATGCGGCTTCAAGAGTTCCGTATCTAGCCTGAAATACGGTCTAGCCCAATTGATATTCCCCATAATTTGTTGCAATTCTATGAGGGTAACTGAATCTTTGAGGTTAATTTGTGGCAAAACTGGTGCCGCAAAAGAACGGAGAAGCCGGTGGCCCAAGTATGAAAAGGGCTCAGTTCTCTGAACTTTCTCCGGGGCAATGAGTAGCCCCTTCTCCCCCAGAGTGGTCTGGAGCTCCTTAAAAATTTCGCTGCCAAGTTGCGGCGCTGCAATCAAAATATCATCCATAAAATGACATACCAAGACTGTGGGGTGAAGGTTTCGAAACTTTCTCAGTGCGTCATGAACGTAAATTTGGCACAGAGTGGGCGAATTGAGCATCCCCTGTGGCAAATATTTCCACGCATAACGTTGCATGGGCTCTCTGTGGTTCACGACTGGTACCGTAAAAGCAAACCTTTCCCGATCCCTTACATCTAAAGGAATGGTGTGAAAACAGTCTTTTAAGTCTACGACCAGGATCTCCCAACCCTTGGGGATCATGTTCGGATTTGGGAGGCCGCATTGAAGCGGACCCATTGGCTGAATACACCTATTGATCTCTCTTAGATCGTGAAGGAGTTGCCACTTCCCTGACTTCTTCTTAATGACGAATATGGGCGAATTCCAGTGACTGGTGGACTGTTCTATGTGTCCTGCGTCTAATTGCTCTTTAACCAGGTGCTTTAGGGCGGCTAGTTTTTCCCCTACTACAGGCCATTGCTCTACCCAGACTGGCGTATTGGTAAGCCATTTGAGCAGTAGAGCTATTACCCGAAGGTAAGAGTGGCACGATACTGTTGCAAGATGTCCCACCCCCAGAGATTGACGTGCACGTCCAAGATGTGTGGCTGAATGACCGCTGTGCTGTCAGCTCCGGGAATCGTGACTTCTACCCAATCTCAGCTTCTAAATGCTTCCTGAACACCACCTACCCCCCACACATCGGAGACCGGCTCGAGAGCCCACTCACGTGGCAACTGACTCTGGCTGACGACGCTGACGTCAGCTCCGGTATCTAATAGCCCGTCATAAGGTTTTTTATTCAAAAATACCTTTATGACTGACCGCTGCTTCCACTCTATGTTGATTTCCACTGTCGCTAAGACCTGGTATCCTTGTACCGCCCCTTCTGCGCTCGAGCAGTCTTCCGACCCGGACTCTGAGCTGTCTCTGAGCCTTTCCTGGCTGCCTGCTGGTGGGTGACAAGGAACCATGATCAGTTGCGCTAACGTGTCTCATCTGTGAATGGTTTGTGGTAGGTGTGTCCAAAGCTGAACCTGGAGTACACCCAAAAAATTGGAGTCAATGACTCCTGGAATCACAAGGATTCCTCGTGTTCCTACGATACTGCGGGGCAAAACTAAATCTATAAAGCCCTTGGGCAGGGGTCCCGTGTATTGGGAATTGACCAGATAGACTGTGCCTGGCAAGTCACATGTGACTTCTGACTGGCAAGTCAAATCTAGTCCCGTACTGCCCTTAGGTCTGGCCTGTGCCTCCGGAACGCAGGGTGGAGTGTTCCGTGAATCTAATCCAGCTCTGGCTCTCCCAGAGCGAATGTGGTGTCTGTTTGGACCGGGGCCAGAGACATGCCTGCACTCCAGTTTCCCAAATTCGGACAGTTCCTGGCCCAGTGGAAGCCATTGTGACATCGGGGACATTGGGTGGTCGGAGCCTTGGGACGACCCGTGTTTTGGCCATTACCCTTCTTGAATCGGCATTCTCTAGCGAAATGACCGATCTTGCCACAATTGTGGCATGCTCCCATGGTCTTGCCTTTGGGTTTCCTACCACCTTGCACCGCCGCTGCTAACAGACCCATCTTGTAGGAATCTGTACCAACGTCGGCACAAGCCCTAATCAGGTCAGTAAGCGTCAGATCGGGATGATTGCCTAGTGATTGCAAGATTTTACGACAGTCAAGGTTGCCATTGTCTTTCGCCAGCTTCATCATAAGCTCCTGCTGGGCTTGTTCGTTGTCTATCTGCCTACTGATCGCTTCCTCTAATCTGTTCACGAAATCCATGTAGGATTCCTGGGCCCCCTGCTTGACTGCTGTGTAATTTTTGGCTGCTTTGCCAGTTGCCAGGACCTTGAGATAAGCCCTAAAGGCTGTCTCAGCCACCAGTTGAAGCGTGGCGATCGGCAAGGCGGTCTGCACGTCGATGGTTTTGAACTGACCCGACCCATATAGCTGGTCAGGAAGTACTGCTCCTCCCATCCTGGCAGCCCTTGCCTGTGCTTTGAGTCAATACTTGCTGTCCCAGAGCAAATACTGGCTAGGGTTGAGCATCATTCTCATAACGACCTTCTAGTCGTATGGAATGAGGATCATTGTCTCACAAATCTGCTGAAGTGTACCTCTAGTGAAACGACTCTGAAGTCCCGTTTCTGTGATTGCCTTCCGTATTGCCATGAGCAATTTGTACGGAACCGGCGAGTGGACCGTTTGCTGTTGGCCTCTATGCAGACTGGGCACAACTGCCTAAGTTCAGCTAGTTCTTCTGCTGACAAATCCCCCTTGATGGTCTCCTCTTCTGCCATGCGCTGAATGGAACTTTTAACTGTCTGGGAACTTTTAACTGTCTGGGAACCGCCAGCGTTTCCCATACCTTGCATTCCTTCAGTGATGTCTGCAGCTGTCACTGAAGGAAAGCTCCCTAAGCCTCCCTGTTTAAACTGAAGCAATATCATAAACTATCAAAAAAAACAACAACTCTCCTAGTAACTGCATTAGATACTCAGATGTTACCTTAACAGTTCTTAGTTCCTTGCTTAGGGCTTGAACTGTTAAGTTTATTCCAGTCCTCAACTGTGAATCAAGTGGTAGATTTGTATCCCATAATAATAATTTTGTGTCAGAAATTATTCTGGGTGGAAAGGATTTTGCATAAGAAATTCTGCTCAGGGAATTTAATTAATTTAATTTAATAGATTTATATACCGCCCTATCCAATGGACTCTGGGCGGTGTGCACAAGTTTAAACCAATGTAAACCAATTAAAAAACCTTAAAAACATAGCAATATTACCTCCGCTGTGCCATTTACTATCTAAAAACAAATATAAAATCTACAAAACCTTAATATTAAAAAAAATTTGCAGGAGGGGGGAGCCTCAGATGAGCCAAAAAGGGGAGCTTGTTGACAATCCCAGCAAAATGAGGCTCTTTTTATGTCCCCAAGAGCTGGGACAGAGACGGGCGCTCAATCCGTCATGCAGTACCCGGGTCTTGAACTGCCAACTTGCCAGCCTTCCAGCTAACAAGGCAAGCTTCTTAACCACTGAGCCACCGCAGCCCCCTATTTGTATCCCATCATCATCATCTGGCTCACAACTCTCCTTTTAAAAATAAAATAATTATATTATAATTATGATTTTTTTAAAAAGGTCTTGGTTCTTAGTGCACCTCTCCCTTGGATCTAATCAGATTTTGAAGTGTTGCTGTCTGTTCCGCTCAAGTGTCTTTATACGTTTGTTGCTTTTATTCATATTGTATTATAGCTGGGATTTGTTTTAGGTGGGCTGGATGTCTATTGGGGAGTTCTATTTCCATTCCACTGCCCTGACTAGTCCCAGTCACAAAATCGGGCAGTATAAAATAATTATAAATAAATAAAATAAATATAAATAAATATTTTTTAAACCACTCACCCTAAACTAGTCTCCTTCCTGACTGTCCCTGCAATGGACCATCTGGGAAAACAAAACCCCGTTTTAAGCATTTAACTCACCTTGCTTTAATTCTTCCGAATTCTGATCATCTTACTGCTTTGCTTCTGCGGATGATTGAAACACATCAAAGCCATCTTTTGGTGCTCCGCCCAATGACAGCCTATTTGCATATCTCTGCCCCTTTTTGCTTGCTTCCCCACTTTCTGTCGCTTCCAGGCCGCTCTAGGTTTGCGAACTCTATATGTTTAACTCGAGCCAGTCTGATGAAGTGGACTTGGTCCATGAAAGCTCACATTTAAATACAGGAGTTGTCTTTAAGGTGCCACAACATTTTTGTCTTTTTTTTCCTGTTCTGTTTTGTGTTAATTCCAGATAAAAAATAATGTAAAATCCTATAAATTCATCTTGCTACCTCAGGCAGTGAAAAATACAATAAGGTTTAAAATATATTACATAAATGTAATGATATTGAGAAAAGTTAATTAAGAAAGTTTATAACATCCCACTGGTGGTGGGTGCATAAGTAGTTAAATGCAATTCTGTTAAGATTTTTGTGTTGTTGCATTTTTTTCTCTTGCGATTTTTTTTGTTTTGTATTTGAATTTTAAAAATTACATTTAATTTGTTTTGAACATTAAATGATGATCTATATCAGGAGTTCTCCGCCTTTTAAAGCCAGGGGCCAGGTCATGCTTCCTCAGACAGCTTCGGGGGCTGGACAGCCATTTTGCCCTTCCTCCACCACACGGCACTTCCTGGTGTGGTGGAGGTGGTGGGGGCCACATGAAATGATGCCATGGGCCACATCTGGACTACGGGCTGAAGGTTGAGAATCCCTGATCTATATCATATCCCTTCCAGCTCTGCAGTTCTAAGATGATTGTTATGGTATGGAAGGCCAGTCCTACCGTTAGACATGGTGTGGAAGATGCTTCAGGCAACCTTTTCGATGTCATGAGGAAAGGGCAATAAATTATGAATTATTTTAACCTTATTGTATTTTTAAATTTAATTTTCAAAACAAATTAAATATAGATCACCAAGTCCAGTCCACCTCATGTCAGTGTATTAAAATAACCAGCCTGGTTATGTGAATACTGGTGCCTTTTGACCATACCTGTCAAGTATCCTGTATTGGTCGGGATTTCCCAAAATTCAGTGCCGTTTTCCTACTTTCCCGCCTGAAGCCGCCGCCATCCTGTAATTTGACAGCGGGGGAAAAGTAGTTACTGCGCATCCCCTTCTGTGCATGTGTAGAACCTTTCTACGCATGCGCAGAAGGGTTCTGTGCAGAAGGCTTCTGCGCAGAAGGCTTCTACGCATGCGCAGAAGGGACTTGCGCAGAAAGGTTCTGCGCAAGTCACATATTGTCCGCAGCCGCTCTTGACGGGTGTGTAGCCTCTTTTCTCTTTTGCTTCAGGCAGCAAAATGTTTTGGGCTGGCCCTGCAGTGGCTCAAGTGCCTAAAACGCTGACTGGGAGGTGGAAGGTCAGCAGTTCGATTCCCGAGTACTGCAAGACGGAATGAGCTCCCGTCTTTGTCCCAGCTCCTGCCAACCTAGCAGTTTGAAAGCAAGAAATTGCAAGTAGATAAATAGAGACCACTTCGGTGGGGAGGTAACAGCCAGTGTCAGTGATGCACTGCAGCAGGCTGTCAGGTTCTGCAGAACCGGTAATCCCCCCAGGCCACGCCCACCTCCATAGCCCATCATGCAGGATGTTTGGCCACGCCTGCAGATTTAGCCAGCCCAGCTGCCCAGCCCACAGAGTAGGTAGTAATTTTTTTTTGCAGTGCAAGTAGATAAATAGGGACCACCTCGGTGGGAAGGTAACAGCATTCCGTGCGCTCCGGTGTCTAGTCATGCCTGCCACATGACCACGGAAACGTCTGCATAAGCAGACAGCGCTGGCTCTTCGGCTTTGAAACAGAGATGGGCACTGAACCCTGGAGTCGGATACGACTGGCTTTCGAGCAATGGAAACATCTACCTTTACTTTCTGGGCGGTGCTTAGAGGCGAGGCGGAAGAGGAGGGAAAAAAGGTCTTGTTATTTGAAGGGTTAAAGGGAGAGAACTCCGTAGAAGGGAGACTCCTAGAGGGGCCGAGAAACTTCAAAGGTTCGAAGGAGAGAGAGAGAGAGACAAGGTAGTGGTGGGGAATATTCCCGGAGAATTCCTTCCGGTTGGGTTTGGAATGTTCAGCCGCTGCACAGCGGGAGATGAATGGCCGCCGCGTGGTAAGTCCGGGCGGGCGGGGAGACTTCAAAGCAGGGGCGCGCGCGCCGCGCCCCATATGGGAGGGGCGGGGGGGGGAACAGAGAAGTTGCAAGAAATGCATTCGGAGGAGAGGAAGGTGTGGGCCGTTTTGCATGCATGCCTAGAAGGAGGCGATAATCAGCTAAACCTTGCTTTCCGTCTATGGCAGCTTCCCTCTGTGCGCGCGCGCACGCACGCACGCACGCACACACACACACACACACACACACACACATATACACGCACACATATATACGCACACACATACATACATACATATACATATACATATACATATACATATACATATACATATGTATATATATGTATGTGTGTGTGTGTGTGTGTATGTGTGTGTATGTGTGTGTGTGTATATGTGTATGTATGTATATATGTGTGTGTGTGTGTGTATATATGTGTGTGTGTATGTATGTGTGTGTGTGCGCGCGCAAGAGCAATTACATTATACAGTGCTGTATACCGCCCCACAGCCTTAAAAACCAGAAAGTTTAGAATGACAAAGAGCAGAAACACTAAGGAACATTACAGGATACAATAGAAGGATCCAAGTACTACAAAGAGGCAATAAATACCCCACACTCCTCGAGGTCCCAACCCCAGGGTAGTCTGGAAAAGAAGTAGAAGAGCTAGCAGCCTAGTGACCTCCAAAGTTCTCTAAGTGGGAGGCAAAACCCCGGAGGAGGAAGGGCGGTTTTTAATTGTTTTTAAGGGACTGCAGTGGCTTAGTAGTTAAGATGCTGAATTTGATGACTGAAAAGTTGGTAGGTCAGCTGTTCAATACCCGAGTACTGCACGACGGAGTGAGCTCCCATCTCTGGACTGCAGTGGTTCAAGTGGCTAAGACACTGACTGAGAGGCGGGAACTCAGCAGTTTGATTCCTGAGTATTGCAGGACGGAATGAGCTCCCGTCTTTGCCCCAGCTCCTGCCAACCTAGCAGTTCGAAAGCAAGAAATTGCAAGTAGATAAATAAGGACCACTTCGGTGGGAAGGTAAACAGCGCTCCGTGTGCTCCGATGTCTAGTCATGCCTGCCACATGACCACGGAAACGTCTACAGAAGCAGACAGCTCTGGCTCTTTGGCTTTGAAACAGATGAGCACTGAACCCTAGAGTCGGATACGACTGGCTTTCGAGCAAGGGAAACCTTTACCTAAATAGTTTCCACTTCGGTGGGAAGGTAAATAGAGTTCTGTGCACTCCAGTGTCTAGTCATGCCTGCCACATGTCCACAGAAATGTCTGCAAATGCAGACAGTGCTGGCTCTTTAGCTCTAAATAGAGATGAGCACCAAACCCTAGGGTTGGATACGACTGGCTTTCGAGCAAGGGCAACCTTTACTAATTGTTTTTATGGTTTACAGTGGACTTGCTATATGATTTTATGATTTTATCTATCTATCACCACCTTCTTTCTGTTTATCTATTTTGCTTTGCAACAATGGTAAAGCAAAATGGACATCTATCATGACACACCATATAGCACCAAGACTTGATGGTGGCAATAAGGATATATAATAATCAGAGGGCAAAAATTTACTGTCAGGCCAAGATCTTCCCTAAGGTGATTGTTTGTTGTTTCAAATCCCTGTTAGAATCATAGAAATAGAACTGGGAGTAAGTCAGGAGCAATCTACCCCAAGACTCCTTCCTACTCTCCAAATGCACAGCTATGTAGGGAATTGACAAGCTCAGCTACAGGAATTTCTGTGGTTGTGGCTGATTTTTTTTTTTTAAACCTCAATTTCACTTCTGTTTGCTCTTGCTCAAGTCAACATTTGTGAGCGAGAGCAGAAAAAGATATACTGTACAGGTAATCCCATTGATAGAAGAAAAATAAAGTTACAAGCCCCTGAGTTGCTGTGGCTGGACTTGAACTTGGAAAATTGGGATTCTGGCCTTCCCTGAACTATGTAGTCGTTTCGCCCGCGGGAGTGCGGGGGTCTGGGGGCCGGGATGGTCAACAAGCTCCCCTTTCTGGCTTGTCTGAGGCTCCCCCCACCCCGCCCTCCTGTAACCAATTTTAATGTTATGTTGATTTTATATTTGTTTTTAGATACCAAAATGGCACAGCAGTGGGTTGTATTGCCAAATGTTCTTAAGGGTTTTTAATTGTTTTTATATTGGTTTTAACTTGTTTTATTGTATGGTCAGTGAGGCGCCCGCTGGCCTATGTACGCCACCCAGAGTCCACTGGATTAGGGCAGTATATAAACCTATTAAATAAACAAATAAATAAAATTTGCAGGTTGAACTGGTGTGTGTGTTGCTGTTTACTTTCTCAGCCTGATCTGCTTCGCTGGGCTGTCGTGAAGCTAAAACTAGGGAAGGCAGCCGGGTGAACTGCCTTGAAATCATTGGAGAAAAAGAAGAATGTAAGTGTCATTTCCTTCCGTGTTTAGTCATGCCTGCCACGTGTCCACGGAAACGTCTGCAGACAGCGCTGGAGATGTGCACTGAACCCTTATTATGTTTGTTTATGTGTATTTGATTAGTATGCTGCCCGACTCAGGCCGGCTCACAACACATCAAACAAAATACAATATAGCAAAAACAAAATGCAGGATACAGTAACAAATACACCAAACAGAAATACAATATACAGTGGTACAAATAAATTACAAAATACAATAAAGCATCTCAATAACATCTCAGTTACAAAAATACAATAAAATACAGTAACATCTCACGTATCACAATATGAAACAATACAACAATCTCACCCAATGGAACCCAGCGTCTTGAACGGAGCCCGGGGCTCAACGTTGCCAACAGAGCCCGGGGCTCAAACATTACCAGCGTTATTACATTTCTATCCTGCCCATCTGGGATAGTTTCTCACTCTGGGTGGCTTACAGGACACTGGAAAAACTCTTGAAAATAGAAAATTAGAGATACAGTAAATAATCACCACCAAAGGCCTGGCTGAATAAAAATGTTTTTCCTTGCTACTAGAAGAACTTAGGGGAAGGTACCAGTCAGGCTTCCCTTTGGCTGGGAACAAATACCATGGAGGCAAAGAAAAGGAAAAAAAGAAAGAATAAAGGGCTAGAATCGAGAAAAGGTAAGGGTTTCCCTTGCTCGAAAGCCAGCCGTATCCAACTCTAGGGTTCAGTGCTCATCTCTGTTTATAGCCAAAGAGCCAGAACTGTCTGCGTCTGCAGACGTTTCAGTGGACATGTGGCAGGCATGACTAAACACCGTAGTGCACAGAACACTGTTTACCTTCCCACCAAAGTGGTCCCCTATTTATCTACTTGCAATGTCTTGCTTTCGAACTGCTAGGTTGGCAGGAGCTGGGACAGAGACGGGAGCTCACTCCGTCATGCAGGACCCAGGAATCAAAGTCTGACCTTCCAGTCAGCGAGTTCAGCGTTTTACCCACTTGACCCACAGCAAAATGACCAGTGTTTGAGGTTGCAAAATGATCACGTGTTCTTGCATTGCATAGACTTGAAATAAGTCAAGAAGTTGGCTTAATATACTGATCTTTCCCTTCTCTCCCCCCAATGTCTCTCTTTCAGGGCCAAGCCCCATGGAATGCCATCGGCTCTTTTATTTAACTTGTGTTACCTTGGGCATAATCTACAGAGCGGTCCGGGGACATTTGGGGAGGTTACAGCCTTGAAGGTGTGAATTGGCTTTTGACAAAATGGCAGCATCGTCAGATCTCGCCGTGGAATATCAAGCTGAGCCAGATTCTCAGGCTGTGCCGTTGGAGACAGAAGAAGAGTTGGCAGCAGGTCCCACAGCAGCGGGGAAAGAGGGACGTGTCCCCCATCTCACCGTAGTTGGGAGCAGTGAAGGGTTTCTGCAAAAATCCCCACAAAAACAAATTAAGCATGAACTGGACTGGGGTCCCCTTCAGCAAGGAGAGACGCAAGAGTGGACATTTCCCAAGAAGGCCGAATCTCCTCCCGTTTCCCTGAACCTACAGGTTATGGGGTCTTCTTGCCGCGGGGTGGCTCAGATGTCTTCATTTGCCTCTAAGGCAGAATGCAGCCTGTGGCCTGCGAAGGAAGAGGAGACTCAAAGCCCGTTGGGTTTTGGTGGAACATGTCAAGAACTCGCCGGCAAGCCCAATTCCTCAGAGCGGCTGACAGAAGAGTCCTTAGCCGAGGACGCGGTGATCCTGGAGATCCAGCGCCAGAACTTCCGCCAGTTCCGTTACCAGCAAGCAGAAGGACCCCAGGAAGCTTGTAGCCAACTCTGGTTCCTCTGTTGCCGGTGGCTGAAGCCCGAAAGGCACGCCAAGGAGCAGATCCTGGAGCTGCTGATCCTGGAGCAGTTCCTGGCCATTTTGCCGCCAGAGGTCCAGAGCTGGGTGGTGGAAGGGTGTCCGAAGAACTGCGCGCAGGCGGTGGCCTTGGCCGAGGAGTTCCGGCAAAGGAAAAGGAAGTCGGAGAATCAGGAGGAGAAGGTGAGGAGGAAGAAGGGGTTGCATTATGACATCACTGTGTGTCTCTCCTAAAGGAAAGTGCAGACGTCCAGGTGGGATGCCGAGGCTGCCCCGAACATCTGACTTTCACGGAGAACTGCTAGGTTGGCAGGAGCCAGGACAGAGACGGGACCTCACAAATTCCATCCATCCATCCATCTAAAAAGGACTAGGCATACTGGCAGGGCAAACCAAGGGGATTTTGGATGGAATTTGTGAGCTCCCGTCTCTGTTCTGGCTCCTGCTATCCTAGCAGTTCGAAAGTGAGAAATTGCAAAGTAGATAAATAGGTACCATTTTGGCAGGAAAGGTAACAGTGTTCCATGCACTACAGTGTGTAGCCATGCCTGCCACATGACCACAGAAATGTCTGCAGACTCAGACAGCACTGGCTCTTTGTAAAGGGAGATATGTGTGTTCATGTGCCCGCACTGCAATGATTGACAGGTGGTAGAATGTTCCCAAAGTGGTACTAAATGCTATACTCCTTACCTCTTGGTTGTTTCAGAATAAATTCATTTTAACCTCTCCTCAAAAAAAAAATATTAAACCTGACTTATTGTTTTTCAAGGGGCTGTGGTGACTCAGTGATTAAGAAGCTTGCCTTGTAAGCTGGAAGGCAGGCAAGTTGGCAGTTCAAGACCTGGGTACTGCATGATGGTTTGAGCGCCTGTCTCTGTCCCAGCTCTTGAGGACATGAAAGGAGTCTCATTCTGGCTCCCGTTGAGCAGAGTTTCTTCCGCAAAAATCCTTTCAATCCAGAATAATTTCTGTCACGAAATTATTATTATTTTTCAAATCCGTTTTGTTAAGTTTCACATGGACAGGATCAAGATAGTCTGTGCGATCCTATCTAGACAAAAAAGAAATAAAATATTAATAAAATAAAAATGAAATGCAGTAGCATGTTATATTTTAATGTCAGCTTTCATGGTACAGGTATGTCTGAGGAGGTGGACTTTGAGCCCCTAAAAAACTCTCACTGAAATGCAACACTTCGTCTTTAAAGTGCCCTTGCATTTTTAAATTTTATTTTATGTTACGCTTGAGATGTCAGCAAGGTGGCCCTTTACATCAGTGCATCCAATGAATTCTTGGTCAAGGTTTTTTAAATGTTATGTTTCAGTGTAATGTAATATTATATCTACTTGCAATGTCTTGCAATTCTTGTGCCATGTTTGTGTTCTTGCCAAAGCATATGGAGAACTACACTTGCAGCAAGTGCAAGCTGGTTGCACTACTAGAAGAGAAGGTCCAGCAGCTAGAGGCCCGCATATCTAACCACCAACAAATTAAGGAGCTTGAGCTGTTCTTGGACAGAGCAGAGCAGACTATGCTGGACAAAGAAGTGACAGGGCACAGTTCTGAGGGAGAAGGCCCTTCACTAACTCAGGAGGGAGATGGTTGGAGGAATGTGACTCAAAGGAGGAGAAGAGTAGGGGATCACTCTGAGAGTCTGAAATTACAGAATAAATTTGAGGCTCTTTCCCTTATCACACCTGATGAGGAACACACAGAGGAACAACTGGTTCCACCTGATGATCTCTCCTTCATCACACTTGATGAGATCCAGGAAGATGAACAACAGGAACAAACTGAGGTTCTCTCCCTTAATATGGTTGATGAGGTGCATGTAGATGAACAGATTGCAGGAGAGAGGCTCCTTGTACTAGGCGATTCAATAATTAGAAATACAGAGAAATGGATTTGTGATGCACATGATAACCGTATGGTGACTTGCCTGCCAGGTGCAAAAGTTGCAGACATCACAAGAAATCTAGATAGATTGTTAGAGAGAACTGGGAACGAGCCAGTTGTCATGGTACACGTTGGTACTAATGATGTTGGGAAGGCCAAGCGGTCTGTCCTGGAAGCCAAATTTAGGTTGTTAGGAAGAAGATTGAAGTCCCGGACTTCCAAGGTAGCATTTTCAGAAGTGCTGCCTGTCCCTCGCGCAGGACCTACCAGGCAGGCAGAGCTCAGAAGCCTCAATGCGTGGATGAGGTGGTGGTGTCGAGAGGAGGGCTTCAGATTTGTCAGGAACTGGAGAACATTTTGGGACAAGCCAAATCTGTTCAGGAGGGATGGGTTGCATTTGAACCATGATGGGACCAGATTGCTGGCACTCAACATCAAAAAGGCTGCAGAGCAGCTTTTAAACTGATAACTGGGGGAAAGCCAACAGGAGCTGGGCAGCATCCGGTTCGGGAAAGTGTGTACTTGAGTAGTGAGGAGGATGCAAAAATTACTGAGCAGAGCCAGGAGCTAGTCACCAGCACTCTAGCAGAAGGATGCAAGAGGCAGTCTAACAATGCAACTAGACACAAAAGACTGTATCAGGAAAGCATATATAAATGCTTGTATACAAATGCCAGAAGCCTCCGGAACAAAATAGGGGAGCTGGAATACTTAGCAATAGATAAGAATATTGATATTATTGGTATCACTGAAACCTGGTGGACGGATGATAACCAATGGGATACAGTTATCCCAGGCTACAAATTGTACAGGAAGGATAGGAAGGGGCAAACAGGAGGTGGTGTAGCCTTGTATGTCAAAGAAGTGATAAAATCGTATGAATTGGAATATCTAGGTGATTTGGAGTCACCATTAGAAGCTCTGTGGGTAAGAGTACCAGGCCACAAGGATGGTCTAACAGTAGGCATATACTATCGGCCTCCGACCCAAACTCTTGAGGGAGACTGGCAGTTGGAGAATGTTGTAAAGGAGGCATCCAGGAAGGGAAGCCTGGTTATAATGGGGGACTTCAATTACCCTCACATAGACTGGGTGAACTGTTGTTCAGCACATGATAAAGAGATAAAGTTCCTAGATATGCTCAATGATTGTTCCCTGGGACAGATGGTTGAAGACCCAACTAGAGGTACAGGAATCCTTGACTTGATCCTGAGTAATACTCAGGATCTGGTGCAAGATGTTAATGTGGCTGATCCAATAGGGAACAGTGACCACAACTCAATTATGTTTAACTTGATCATAGACCGCAAGTCACTGATAAAATCTAACACAGAGACCTTAAATTTTCAAAAAGGAAATTTCCCAAAGATGAGGAAACTAGTAAAAAAGAAACTGAAAGGGAAAATTGAGAGAGTCCAAACACTCCAAGTGGCATGGAGGCTGTTTACAAAAACAATAACAGAGGCCCAATTGGAATGCATACCCAAAAGGAAAAAGGGCACTGCCAGGTCCAAGAGGACTCCAATGTGGCTTACAGGAGCTGTTCGGGAAGTGATCAAGAGCAAGAAAAGCTCATTTAGAAGATGGAAGGCTTGTCCAAACGAGGACAGCAGGCAGAAACATAAATTCTGGCAGAACAAATGCAAGGCAACAATCAGGAAAGCAAAGCAAGACTTTGAGGAGCGTATAGCTAAAAATACTCAGAGAAATAACAAAGACTTCTTTAAGTACATTAGAAGTAAGAACCCAACTAGGAAGGCCATTGGCCCATTAGATGACAATGGAAGGCAAGGGGTTATTAAAGAGGAAACAGAGATTGCAGAGAGACTCAATGAATTCTTTGCTTCAGTATTCACTGAAGAAGACAGAGACCACATGCCCAAAACAGAGCCTATCTTCGTAGGGAGGGAAACCGAAGAATTAAGTAAGATAGAAATAACCAGGGAGGAGGTCCTTGCATGTCTTGTTAAGCTAAACACTAACAAATCCCCAGGACCAGATGGCATCCATCCACGAGTTCTCAGGGAACTTAAAGATGAAATTGCTGATATCCTAGCCAAAATATATAATCTTTCCCTCAAATCAGGTTTTGTGCCTGATGACTGGAAGGTAGCGAATGTAACACCAATTTTCAAAAAAGGATCCAGGGGTGATCCAGGAAATTACCGGCCTGTCAGTTTGACATGTGTCCCAGGTAAAGTGATGGAAACCATCCTAAAAGACAGAATTAATAGTTACATAGAAGAGAAGGCACTGCTAAAGGAGAGCCAACATGGCTTTTGCAAGGGCAAATCATGCCTCACTAATCTGTTGGAATTTTTTGAGAGTGTCAACAAGCATGTGGATAAGGGGGATCCAGTTGACATTGTTTATCTGGACTTTCAGAAGGCTTTTGACAAGGTCCCACACCAAAGGCTCTTGAATAAACTTACCAGTCATGGAATAAAGGGACAGGTCTTGTCCTGGATCAGCAACTGGCTAAGGGACAGGAAACAGAGGGTAGCACTAAATGGACACTTCTCCAAGTGGAGGGAAGTAAAGAGTGGGGTCCCCCAAGGTTCAGTACTGGGACCCCTGCTTTTCAACCTCTTCATAAATGATCTAGAGGTAGGAGTAAAAAGCAAGGTAGCCAAATTTGCTGACGACACTAAATTATACAGGGTAGTGAAAACTGTGAGAGATTGTGAGGAGCTCCAGAGGGATCTCTCGACACTGGGGGAGTGGGCAAAACAGTGGCAAATGAGTTTCAACATTAGTAAGTGCAGAGTGATGCATGTTGGGGCAAAGAACCCCAATTACATTTATAAACTGATGGGGTCTGAACTCTCTGCGACAAACCAGGAAAGGGACCTTGGTGTCCTGGTGGACAGCTCAATGAAGGTGTCAACCCAGTGTGCCTCAGCAGTGAAAAAAGCAAACTCAATGCTAGGGATCATTAGGAAGGGTATAGAAAATAAGTCAGCAAGTGTCATTTTGCCTCTTTATAAATCTATGGTGAGGCCCCATCTGGAATACTGTGTACAGTTCTGGTCGCCATACCTCCAGAAGGATATTATGGAGCTGGAAAAAGTGCAGAGGAGGGCAACCAGAATGATTAGGGGACTGGAACACCTTCCTTACCATCTGAGGCTGCAACGGTTGGGCCTCTTCACTCTTGAACGACGGCGTCTAAGAGGTGACCTGATTGAAGATTATAAAATCATGCACGGTGTGGACAAAGTAGATAAGGAAAAACTGTTTTCCCTATCGCACAACACTAGAACTAGGGGACACTCGATGAAACTTTTGGGTACTACTTCTCAAACAAATAAGAGAAAGTACTTTTTCACCCAGAGGATTACTGGTCTATGGAACTCCCTGCCAGAAGAAGTGGTGACAGCTGTCAGTCTTGACAGGTTTAAGAAAGGATTAGACAAGTTCATGGAGGACAAGGGTATCAATGGCTATAATTATGGCTACCTAAGGACAACCTCCGGGTTGGAGAGATAGGCAGGATATCTCTCAATATCATTTCCAGGGAATCCTAAGCAGGTGAAGGCATCTGCTTGGGAATACCCTGAAGGAAATGGTGAGCCACTGTGTGAGACAGAATGCTGGACTGGATGGGCTGTGGCCTGTTCCAGCAAGGCTGTTCTTATGTAAACTGCTAGGTTGGCAGGAGCAGGGACAGAGATGGGAGCTCACTCCGTCTTGCAGTACTCAGGTCTCAAACTGCTGACCTGCCAACCTTGGAAGGCACAATTAATAGACCCATGTTTTCAGAAGGAACCCCAAATACTGAGAAAGGTTTGTGGCATGTTGCCTCGGGTAAAACACAAGAACCAGCAGCAATACCAGCATCTCAATGGCTGTGCATGTGGTGGTTGTGTGCAGAATTTGTGCGATCTCTTTTTCCGATGTAAAGGTAGAGGTCTGCTTGAAAGCTAGTCATATTCGACTCTAGGGTTCGGTGATCATCTCTGTTTCAAAGCCGAAGAGCCAGCGCTTTCTGCATCTGCAGACGTTTCCATGGACATGTGGCAGGCATGACTAGACACTGGAGCGCACGGAACGCTGCTTACCTTCCCTATTTATCTACTTGCAGTTTCTTGCTTTCAAACGGCTAGATTGGCAGGAGCTGGGATAAAGACATTGCAAGTAGATATAATATTACATTGCATTGAAACATAACATTTAAAAAACCTTGACCAAGAATTCATTGGATGCACTGATGTAAAGGGCCACCTTGATGACATCTCAAGCGTAACATAAAATAAAATTTAAAAATGCAAGGGCACTTTAAAGACGAAGTGTTCACTCCGTCGTGCAGCACTCGGGTCTCGAACAGCTGACCTGCCAACCTTCCCGTCGTCAAGTTCAGCATCTTAACCACTTCTCTCTTTATTAATATCAGATGCACCACCAGCATATAATAACCTACAGAGCTAAAATTAACACATTGAAAAACAAAATGGTATTAAAAGGGCTAGATGACATCTGCCCGATATCGGGCCACATCAACCACTAAGCTACCTCAGTCCCTTCTGATGTAAAAACAAGGGTGCAATTTGGACCCTAACTTCAGCCCCTGTTAACCCCACTTCTGTGCCACACTTGTGGACCAAGCATAAGATTTCATTTCTCTTTCCAGGCACCGGTAAAAGAAGGAGCTTTGGATTTCCCTGAGCAGGTTCCATCACACCGTGAGCAGAATCCGGCCTTCCGGGAAGGCGCTGCTGAAGGAGGCAGTTCTCTGAGTAAGAATTCCCAGTGTATGAACTTCTTTTGATGGGTTGCGGGGAGTCCAGTCCTGATCTTTGCTTCCTCCAACTAAAAGATATTCTGTTGTTGTTATTACTTATAATTTTATTTGGTTTGCTTATTCTTTATGCTTAATCTCGTATTGTTATTGTAAAGATTTTTTAAAAATTTATTGTAATCTGCCCAAAGTGGGAGAATATCCCAGTTGAGTGGGATATAAAGTCAATCCATCCGTCCATGATAGATAGATAGATAGATACTGTAGATAGATAGATAGATAGTTTGAATGATAGATAGATAGATAGTTTGAATGATAGATAGATAGATATCTATCTATGATAGATAGATAGATAGATATCTATGATAGATAGATAGATAGATACTGTAGATAGATAGATACTGTAGATAGATAGATACTGTAGATAGATAGATAGATAGATACTGTAGATAGATAGATAGATAGTTTGAATGATAGATAGATTTTTAAAAAAATTATTGTAATCTGCCCAAAGTGGGAGAATATCCCAGTTGAGTGGGATATAAAGTCAATCCATCCGTCCATGATAGATAGATAGATAGATAGATAGATAGATAGATAGATAGATAGATAGATAGATAGATAGATAGATAGATAGATAGATACTGTAGATAGATAGATAGATACTGTAGATAGATAGATAGATACTGTAGATAGACAGACAGACAGATAGTTTGAATGATAGATAGATAGATAGATAGATAGATAGATAGATAGATAGATAGATAGATAGATAGATAGATAGATAGATAGATAGATAGATAGATAGATAGATAGATAAAAGGTCCTTGCTCGAATGCCTGTCATATCTGACTATAGGGTTCATTGCTCATCTCCGTTTACAGCCCAAGAGTCAGCATTGTCTGCGTCTGTAGACATCATCATCATAGTTTTATTTGTATCTCGCTTCCCTCAGCCCGAAGGCGACTCGAAGCGACAAACAACAATAGCAAAAACAATACAATAGGTACAATATATAGACATTTCCATGGTCATGTGGCAGGCATAACTAGATGCCATAGTGTACGTACGGAACACTGTTTATCTTCCCTGCTGAAGTGGTACCTATTTGTCTACTTGCAATCTCTTGCTTTCGATCTGCTACGCTGGCAGAAGCTAGAACAAACTGGGTGCTCACTCCATCATGTAGCACTCGGGTCTCTAATTGCTGGCCTGCTGACTTTCTAGTCATCAGGCTCAGCACCTTAAACCCTAAGGCGCCACAGATTTACACTTTCCCATATGGTTATATAGTAGTGGCAGCAAGCCTTGACACTCCAGGTGTTCTGGAACTTCAATTCCCAGAAGCCCTAATCATCAGGTGTGCTAGCTTGGGCTTCTGGGAATTGAAGTCCAAGAACAGCTGGAGTGTCAAGGTTCGCCACCACTGTTGCACAGCTTGTGTGGTGGGACAAACCGAACGCAGCAGGTGGCTTTAGTGCTGACACCCAGATCTTCCAGTCCTTGTTGGATTAGCTGCTGTAAAAGTCATATCAAAAGCTGGAAGGGATTCCTCTCCCCCCTAATTTTGAGTCACTGCCAGCTTTAGTACTGCTTCCAGCTGTACCTGTGAGGTACTAGTCGCCTGCTGTTTGGCACTGGTTAGACCACATCTAGAGTACTACTTCCGGTTCTGGACATCACAGTGTGAGAAGGATGATTGCTGACAAACTAAAGCGGGGACAGAGAAGGGCAACAAGGATGATGAGAGGATTGGAAACCAAACCTTTACGGCAGGGCTTCCCAACCATAGGCCTGCGGGCCAGATCTGGCCTGTGGCACCATTTCATGTGGACCCCACCCCACCCCTCCAAGGGCATTTGAGAAACAAAATGGACACCCCTTTGAAGCTGTTTGGACAAAATGGCCGCCACCACCCACCACCCATCGTGCAGGCGGGGCAAAATGGCCGTCCAGCCCTTGAAGCTGACTGAGAGAGTGTGACCCGGCTCCCCGGCTTGGAAAGGTTGGGAAACCCCTCCTTCATGAGGAAAGACTGAAGGAACTGGGCATGTTTAGCTTTGGGGAAAGGAGACTGTGAGAGGGGATAGGATGATAGCATTCTTCAGATACTTGAAAGATCATCATCATAAAGAGACAGGGAAGGGTCTGTTCTCCATCATCCCAGAATGCAGGGCACCCCGTAATGGGCTGGAACTACTGGAAGACAGATAGAAGCTGATATATATATATTGGGGGGGGGGAGGATCTTTAACTGTTAGAGCAGTAGGACAATAAAACCCGTTACCTCAGTAGGTGGTGAATGTGCCGATGTTAGAGTACACACACACGCACGCTCAAAGCAGGAATCTGGAGCAAAGCAGATCTGACAGGTGGTTGCCCAACTTTCTCTTCAAGGCCTCCAGCACATGCCCATCTCTGGACCTTCTGAGGGTTATGCGTCCGCCCATGGCCCGGCCAACGCCAAAATATCCATTAAAGCAGGAGTCCCCAACCTTTTTTGCCTCACGGACTGGTTTCATGCTAAACCATTTTTCCACGGACCACTATCGCACTTAGAGTTGCCATAATTCTCTCCCACAAAACCGGAACAGAAGTACATATTTGACAAACAAGGGCAGGTTATCTACAAAATAACCTTTTAAAAAACAAACATAATATAATGACAGCTATAAAACACTTTCACATTAAATATATCAGTACATAAATGAATTTATTTACAACAGTTAGTTCTTACTGTAAGATAACCTGTTGTACTTCTGAGAAGTTGTGTCATGGTCAACTCTTAACGTCCTCAGTTCCAGGAAAACACACTGGTCACACTTACCAGGCAGTGGTATGAGGTGAGGACATTAAGATTTGTCTCCAGGTATACTCCAACTCCAATGTGGCAGGAAATCGCTCATTTGATGGCGAGAATTTGAATTTATTTTAATGGTGTGTTATAATACACAATCAGTAAGTTTTAAAAATCCGGTACTTTAGCATGATTTTTATTGAACTGGCCGGGACAATTTTTCTGACCTTGAATCCGGGACAATCCTGGTTTTCCAGGACATATGGCAACCCTAATCGCACTGCACACAGCCAGGAGATAGAGCCCTGCCATAGTTAAGAAACATGGAGGAGGGGGGGCAGCCACTTGCCTTTCTGCTATGCTGTGCTCTCGCTCCATTTACCGGGCACACCCAGTGGGGCACGTTGAGGGCAGAAGGCTCCTATCCCCACCCACCCCTGAGGTCCGGTTGGGGATGGCCCAGTACCAGTCCATGGCCCGGTGGTTGGGGACCCCTGCATTAAAGAACTAACAGTCTAATACATCAAGATTTGGGCAGATCAAAGGGAGTCCTAAGACACACATATCACAGAATACAGTAAAACATCGAGTTATGAATTGCTCTACTTACGAAAAACTTGTGATACGAAAGGAAATCTTGGGGAAAATTTGCTTCAAGGTACAATTTTTTGGGGGTGGTCTTCCAACACTTCCCACAGCAGTGGGAGGGTGTTTGGAGCATTTCCGCTCCATTTTTGGAAATTTATGTTGCATTTTGGCATTCCCCACAAGAGCGGAAATTTCCCCCGTCCCCTCAACAGCTGATCAGCAGGTACTTTTCCTGCAATAACAAGAGGTGTCGGAACTGTGCCGCATATGCATTGAAAACCAAAATACACTTCCAGAGCTTCATAACAAGTCAAATAAACATCTTTTTATCTGTTTAAATCTCTTTATAAAGTGGCCAAACTGCAGTGAAAAATTCCAAAGTGCACTTTATGAAGAGTTTTGAACAGAAAAAAAAAGATTTTTTTGGATTTTTTTCTGAGCTCTGGAACTGATTTTTTTGCTTTTCGATGCAATTCCACAGGAACCATGTTTTGAGATACGGATTTTTCAAGATATAAAAAAACTCAAGGAACTAATTAATTTCATATCTTGAGGTTTTACTGTAATGGATATTCAGCTTCTATCTGGCTTCCTGTCACATCTGCTTTGATGTGGATTCCTGCCTTGAGCAGGGGTGGGGTTGGACCTGATGGCTTAATAGATCACCTTCTAACTCTGTTGCCCTTCAGATGGCTGCTGGTTGTTCCACCCTTTCTGAAGTTCATGGAGAAACCAGGTGAACCTCAGCTGAGCTTTCATCTCATTCTTTTTCTTTCACAGGTGAAGACCTGTCAAATACACATGAAACAAATCGCCAAGAAGGTAGTGGTGGTGGTGGAGCAGCAGCAGCGAATTTGGTAAAGATGGGAAGCCCTGGAGAGGAGGATTCAAAACGTGGCATCCCAGAAGAAGGTTCTAAAGCTTGGCAAGGTTCTGAGGAACATCAAAGAGTTTCCTCAGGGGAAAAGGTAGGAAAACTCAATCCGTCTGAAGGAAAGGAGCATCTTGGTGACCCTCCTCGCCAACAGCACATCCAGATGGTGAAGAGTGAGAACGGCCCAATTGATGGAAGCGGCTTCCAAGACAATTCAGAGATTATTGAGTTTCAGGTGACCCATACCGGCAGCTTGCCTTACAAATGCTTGGTTTGCGGGAAGAGCTTCAATTACAGCACCAGCCTCGTCAGGCATCAGAGAATCCACACAGGAGAGAAACCCTACAAATGTCTAGACTGTGGGAAATGTTTCTGCCAAAATTCGGGCCTCACCATTCACCAGAGAATCCACGCCGGGGAGAAAGCCTACCAGTGCCTGGACTGTGGGAAAAGCTTCCGGGTAAAGTCACACTTGATCCGGCACTCCATTATCCACAAAGGGGAGAAGCCTTACAAATGTGAAGAATGCGGAGTCAGATTTTGCGAAAGGTCGGAGCTTCGGATCCACCAGCGCATCCACACCGGGGAGAAGCCATACAACTGCGCAGACTGTGGGAAAAACTTTTGCCGGAAGGCTGATTTGACTCTTCATCAGAGAATCCACACTGGAGAGATGCCCTACAAATGCCTGGAGTGTGGGAAAGGCTTCCGCTGGAGCTCAAACCTGATTACGCATCAGAAAACCCACACAGGGGTGAAACCCTTCAAGTGTGCCGAATGTGGGAAGAGCTACTATTCTAGCATGAGCCTCGTCAGACACCAGAGAGTCCACACCGGAGGGACACCCTACATTTGTTCCGAATGTGGGAAAAGTTTCTGTGACAGCACCGGCTTGACCCGGCACCAGAAGATCCACACGGGGGAGAAACCCTACATCTGTATGGACTGTGGGAAACGTTTCAACCGTAACTCGAACCTTATCTCACACCAGAGGATCCATACGGGGGTTAAGCCCTTCCTGTGCGCTGACTGTGGGAAAAACTTCAGGTCTAAGTCAGAACTGCAGAGGCATTTCATGGTTCACGTGGGAGAAAAAAGCGGTCTGAGGGGTGACGATACGGAGGTTCCTCCTCGTGAGAAAACTGATGGCGATCAGCCTACGAGTCAAGAGTAGAGAACGAGAGGGAAGTCTTCCCCAGGAATGCAATTAGGCGAGGAGTTCCCAGCCTTTTCAAGCTGGGGGTCGGGTCAAGCGCTCTCTGTCAGCTTCGAGGGCTGGACGGCCATTTTGCACTGCCTGCACGATGGGGGTGGCCATTTTGTCCCTAAAGTTTCAAAGGGGTGGCCATTTTGTTTCTCAAATGCCCTTGGAGGGGCGGGGGCCACATGAAATGGCACTGCAGGCTGGATCCAGCCCACAGGCCTTAGGTTGGGAACCCCTGAATTAGGCAGACATTGTACTGCATTTTGCCGGACCACTTACTAGGCAATGTAGTCTGATGTGAGGGAATATGGAAGTTGTGATCCAGAAACATCTGGAGGGCCTCGGTTGCCCATTCTGGTCTACTATAACATTTTGCAAAGGAATGAGATTACAAAATAATACTGAGGTTGTTTCTTGTCCCCCACTAATGATAGATAGATAGATAGATAAATCTTTATTGTCATTGTCCTGCATAGAACAACGAGATTGGAAAAAACCACTTATCTACCCAACAAAACCTAAACAAAATACAATTATACAAAATTATCAACATACTCCCACCTCACATATACACATATAACATTTTACTGATCTCACGGTAAATCTTAAAACAAACAAAACAAACTTTTTGTTACTTTCAAGACAATCTATTTTGTGCTTTTTGAATCAAGAGATTCTAAACCATGCAGGATTTGAAATGTGGACTTAATACTGCCCCTTTCTGTGTTTTCTAAAGACACTAATCCTTCCTTCTTGTGTGTGTGTGTGTTGGGGGGGGGGGTATATTTTTTTGTTTTGAATGCCGTCCATTTCCCAGGCCTGGTTTGGTTAATTGCTTTACCTTGAGATGGAACTTGGTCTTCTACAAATATGGAGAATATGTTAGGTTTCGTAAGCTTTGGGGCTTCTGATTCCCATCATCCATGACCAATGGCCTTACTAATTGGGGCTGATGGGAAAGAGACTGGGTAACTCACCAATAATGGAATCCCTTGATCGCATTAAGATGTGTAAGAATGATATTGAGCTAATAACTCTGTTTAAATCCTATGGCTTTCCTTTCAAAGTACAGTACAGTACTCGCTAAGTTATTAGGAATTGTTTTGAAGACCTTAAAGCAGGGGCTCTCAACCTTATCATGCCATGGGCTGGACACACACCCCCCCAGACAGCTGAGCGGGCCGGACACGTGGTTTCCCCCTACCACAAATGCTGCCATAAACCGCGGCAGGCACATTTGTGCATGTGTGGGCGTGTTTACAGCTGTCATACATGCTTCCACTTCTGGGGTCATCACTGCGAGCCAGATGGAATGGCATTGGGGGCCGGATCTGGCCCATGGGCTGTAGCTGGCGAACCACTGCCTTAAAGGCTGACATTTAAGACTATTATTTAATAAGAAGCTTTCTTTTCTCTCTGTTCTGATAGGTCAGTATTTCCTAACAATCGGTTCTAAGTTGCCCTTGTCTGTCCACCCAAAAAATAAAGACTGTTCATTTAATATTATACCTTGCATGATGTTCCATAAATGGAAACAGTCTTATTTCCTCCTCTCATAGCTAACATAAGGACTGCAGTGGCTCAAGTGGCTAAGTCACTGACTGGGAGGCAGAAGGTCAGCAGTTCGATTCCTGAGTACTGCAGGACGGAATGAGCTCCCGTCTTTGTCCCAGCACCTAGCAGTTCGAAAGCAAGAAAGTGCAAGTAGATAAATAGGGACCACTTTGGTGGAAAGGTAACAGTGTTCTGTGCGCTCCAATGTCTAGTTATGCCTGCCACATGACCATGGAAACGTCTGCAGAAGCAGACAACGCTGGCTCTTCGGCATTGAAACAGAGATGAGCACTTAACTCTAGAGTTGGATACGACTGGCTTTCGAGCAAGGGAAAGCTTTACCTTTACTTATACCTAACGTGTCCTGAATATATTATTCAGTAAAGTTGGATTGAAAACCTGGTTGTTTTCCCCCTGTGGTTCTTACTACTCAGTCATAACTTTCTAAGTGTTCCATGACAATTTTGCTGTGTTATTTGAGCCTACTATAGGACTCCAATGTTTAGTTTTTAAAAATGTGGGTGAACAGAAGGCACAAAAGGTTTTTTTAAAATTTTAACCATTTTTTAAAAATGTAAGCCCAAGGGACTGTGGTGACTTAGTGGTTAAGATGCTGAACATGATGACTGAAAGGTCGGCAGGTCAGCATTTCGAGACCCGAGTGCTGCAGGACGGAGTGAACTCCCATCTCTGTGTCCCAGCTCCTACCAACCTAGCAGTTTGACAGCAAGAAATTGCAAGTAGATAAATAGGTTCCACTTCGGTGTGAAGGTAAACAGCGTTCCATGCACTCTGACGTCTAGGCATGCCTGCCACATGTCCACGGAAATGTATGTGGGCACAGGCAGCACTGGTTCTTTGGCTATAAATGGAGATGAGCACCGAACCCTAGAATTGGATATGACTGGCTTTCAAGCAAGGGCAACCTTTACCTTTACTAATTGTTTTTAACTTTAATGGTTTACAGTGGACTTGCTACATGATTTTATGATTTTATCTACCGGTATCTATCTATCGGTATCTATCTACCGGTATCCTTTACCTAAGCCCATTTTTCAATTAACAAAAAACACACTGTAGCAAACTTTTTAAAATGAAAATTAGCCTATTTGGTCATGCCTTTTCCCTGCCCTTCTGGCAATTTATTGATTTACTTAATTATTCAATTTGTATAGCCGCCCCAATCGACATGCGACTCTGGGCGGTGTACAGAAAATCCCCAACGTTTAAACTATAGAAACCTTTAAAATTCCTAAAAACACTGAAAAAGTACCTCCCACCCTGCATTTCTGTCTTTCTGAGATTGCCTATCCCCAATGGCTATTACTACTTTATATAACTAATATTAATACATACTAGTTAATAATATTTAATATTACTAGTGGATCTTACTATTTGATGATTTAATATAAGTTTAATACAGTACAGTATGCTGCTTTTCATTGTCAAAGATAAGGGAAGCTTAACGACTCCTAACATTCAAAAAAGTAATTGCTGAAATTATTATTTATTTGTTTATTTAATTTATGTTTTCCAACTCTTAGTACTAAGGAATTGGGGTGGTATACAATAGGGGGGAAGAAACATTGACCGATAAGGAAAACATTAAGTAAAATAAGAACAATACAATTAAATTAAATAATATTTTTTTTAAAAAAAGCAAGCAACAATATAACAATTTCCAAACTTCATTTGCATCCAGTACCTAAAACCGTGGTAGCAAACCTATGGCATGTCTGCCACAGACAACCCTGTCTGTTGGCATGCGTGCTGTTTCCCAGCACAGCAGCCCAATGAGTGCGCTTCTTCCTTCCCCGCAAGACAGAGTTGGCCCTGCCCCTCTGTTTGGGCACTTGGTCTCTAAAAGGTTCACCGTCACTGACCTATAACAAACATGCCAGAGGTAACACTCGAAGCCCTCTCTGTGGGCACCCATGCAGTCACTCCAGCACAGAGTTTGCTCTGCCCAGCAGCCCAATGAGAGCGCTTCCTCCCTCCCCCCAGCACAGAGTTCACCCCACCCCAGCAGCCCAATGGGAATGTTTCCTTCCTCCCCTATTGCTGTGTTGGCATTATGCGATAAATAAGTGGGTTTTCGGTTGCAGTTTGGGCACTCGGTCTCGAAAAGGTTTGCCATCACTGACCTATAGTAAGATCCACCCAAATATTAATAAACCAAAAGAAAGTCATAATCACGTACCAGTGTCAAGTAATTTGTTACGGGAAGATTTATATTGGAAAAGCCTCAGTAAACAAAAAAGGTTTCCAGCATTTTTTCAAAAGGCTATCAGGAAATGAGGTAACGCTGCAACTTTTTGTTGCAGACCTCTTCAGTTTTAGGAGTGTGGATCCAGGTCTACCATGGGAGAAGGAACAGGTTTCTGAGCAGGCAGGTCAGGTGGATGGAGTGGAACTGGCTCAAAGACCCCAGGTGAGTTTCACGGGCAAGGATGAATGAGGTCTAGAATAGGAAAAGGAGGACGACAAGGCTGTATATTGTCCCCCTGCTTATTTAACTTATATGTAGGGTACATCGTACATAATGCAGGGCTGGATGAAGCAAACACCAGAATGAAGACTGCCGGGAGAAATATTAGGAACCTGAGATATGAAGATAACACCACTCTAATGACAGAAAGTGAAGAAGACCTAAAGAGCCTCTTGATGAGGTTCAAAGAGGAGAGTACAAAAGCTGGCCTGAAACTCAACATAAAAAAAAACCAGCCACCCAAGTTTATGGCATCCGGCCCATCACTACCTGGCAAAATATATATTTGATATAAATTATATTTAAAATAGAAAATGTGTAATTAAAATCTAAGTACAGTACAAGAATAAATAGTTTTTATTTATTAATAAGGACCACTTTAGTAGGAAGGTAAACCGTTTCGTGCACTCTGGTGTCTAGTCATGCCTGCCACATGACCATGGAAACGTCTGCAGAAGCAGACAGCGCTGGCTCTTCGACTTTGAAACAGAGATGAGCACTGCACCCTAGAGTCGGATACGACTGGCTTTCGAGCAAGGGAAACCTTTACCTTTTACTGAAGTAGAATTTTTTTAAGGTAAAGGTTTCCCTTGCTCGAAAGCCAGTCTTATCCGACTAGGGTTCAGTGCTCATCTCTGTTTCAAAGCCGAAGAGCCAGCGCTGTCTGCTTCTGCAGGCGTTTCAGTGGTCATGTGGCAGGCATGACTACACCGGAGCGCACAGAATGCTGTTACCTTCCCACCAAAGTGGTCCCAATTTATCTACTTGCAATTTCTTGCTTTCGAACTGCTAAGATGGCAGGAGCTGGGACAAAGACGGGAGCTCATTCCGTCCTGCAGTACTCGGGAATCAAACTGCTGACCTTCCGCCTCCTAGTCAGCGTCTATAGCCACTTGAGGCATATTTATTCACAAGCGTGCTGAATAAAGAACTAACAATCAATTTTAATTTAATTTTCACGCTTATATACCGCTCACTCAGGAGAACCCGACTCAGGGCGGTTTACATAGCGGACAATAATACAAAATACAGTGACATAACATACAATAAATACAGCAAAAAAAAAACAATCACCAAAAGTACAATTACAGAAATATATATATACTACAATATGCACTACATGTGCACTACAATACAATTTCTAACAATACATCAAATAAGGTACAATACAATAAAATCCTAAACATCAGTTAATCACATCAAAGAGTTGTTGTTGTTGTTCAGTCGCACAGTCGACTCCGACCCTTTGCGACCCCATGGACCATTGTTCTCCAGGCGCCTCTGTCCTCCACCATCCCCCTCAGCCCTCCCAGCTCTGTACCCATTGTGTCTACAATGCCATCTAGCCATCTCATCCTTGGCCTCCCCCTTCTTCTTTTGCCCTCCACCTTTCCCAACATCAATGCCTTCTCAAGTGAATCCTACCTTCTCATTTGATGTCCAAAGTACTTTAGCTTCTTTGGTGTATGCAAACCAAGACACAGGACACAGCCTCGGGCTGGGTTAACTCAGGTTTATTGCATCGTGGACAGAGGGAACATGAGGTAATGGCGGATCGATAGCTCTTTATATACAGCAGTAATACATTTGAACGTGGTGCCATGGTAGCCCATTGGCTACTGTCTGCGTGACGTCATTGCAGGTCACGCCCTTCTTGTCCAGGTGTAGGTGGTGGCGGGAAAACTTCCCGCGCTGTTGCCTTTGATGAGTTCGGACCAAGAGAGCTTGGACGCTCGCTGCTGCCAGCTGGTGGTCATTAGCTCGCGTCCTATTACAGGGTTTATATGATACAGCTGAAGGTTACATTGTTGCTATAGGCAAGGTTGCATTGGCTCAGATACATTGTAATCCATGTGTACAATAAAACCATCAGGACACAACACCCCTCCCCCCTAGGACGAGACAAAGTCTCGAGCCCACACTTAAACACACTCCCCCCCCCTTAGGAGACAAAGTCTCTCAGCCAAGATGGCTTATTTCGAACACGCTGGGGTCTCGATGCGGGCTGCCTCTCCCCGGGTTTGCTACCTTCTCTTTGTCCCCTGGTTTCCTGTCCTGTAATATGAGAGGGAGACTCGTTAGTGACTTGCCGCGGCTCCGCGGCGTTGTTGGGAGGTGTGCTCTTTCTTAGGGAGGAACCGGGGGCACTGGGGGCTAACGAAAAACCCCTCTTCTCGCTTGGATGGGTGGGGGAACACTCCTGAAAACCCCCCCGGCTCGCAAAATCAAAATCAAAATCACCACAATCGGGGGCAGCGGTCGCGAACTCCTCTCCCCCTTCCCCGGCCCCTGATAGGACTGGCGTATCAAAAGGATATGAGTCGGGGCCGCTGCTACTGCTTCCTTCCCCCCTTGCTTGGGACTGTTGTCCCCTGCTGTCTCCCCCTTGGGTTACGCGGGTGGGGGAGAACCCTAACGCTGAATCCTGTTGCTGAGCTCCACTGACTGGCCCACCCACTCGGTGCCTCAGTTGGTCTGCGTGCCTCCTCCAAAGGAGGCCGGTGTTAGTCTCGACCCGGTACGACACAGGCCCCGTCTGCTCTACAACCGTCCCTGGCACCCAGGCTGGCCCTGCGCTGGAATAGTTCCTGCAGTGAACAGGGTCCCCGGCGGCGAAACCTTTCGAGACTGCCAACCCTATGTTTTTCCCTTTATCCTCGACTCTCGTCGGGTCTAGCCTAGACAGGATCGTGGTCAGTTTTCGCCGCATCAAGAGCTCCGCCGGCGAGTAGCCTGACGCTAAGGGGGTTACCCTATACGCTAAGAGGAACTGGCATACTTGGTGATTCAGGTCCCCCGGGCCCATGCGCCGCAGCGCCTCCTTCGTTGTCCGCACCAGCCGTTCCACTTGGCCATTCGTGGCCGGGTGAAACGGTGCGGACGTGACATGCCGAATGGCGTTTGCCTCCATGAACGCCCCGAACTCGGCGGAGGTGAAACAACTAGCGTTATCGCTGACCAAAGTGTCGGGTAAACCGAATGTGGAAAAGACTCTCCTTAGCTGGCTAATTGTCGTGGCGGAGGACGTGCTCCTTACTGGGATAACCTCCAGCCACTTGGAGAACGCATCTACCACCAGGAGAAACATGGTTCCTCGGAATGGGCCAGCGAAATCCACGTGCACTCTGGACCACGGCCCCCTAGCTGTGTCCCACTCCCTATGCGGGAGACGGGCCGCCTCAGGTCGGGATCCCTGGCAAGCCTCGCAAGTGCCGACCATGTGCTCAATGTCCGCGTCCAGCTGTGGCCACCAGAAGTAACTCCGGGCCAGCGCCTTTGAACGAACTATGCCCGGGTGGCTGACGTGCAGCAGTTCGAGCACCCTCGTCCGCAGGGGCGCAGGGACCACCACCCGTTGGCCCCACAGAAGGCACCCCCTCTCTAGGGACAACTCTAGCTTTTTCCTAAAGAATGGGTCGAACTCTGTACTCGGGGACGAAGCCGGCCACCCCTTCTGCACCCATGAACTAACTTTCTCCAGCGTCCTGTCCTTGCCTGTCGCCCTAGCAATGTCGGCTGGTACTATTGGGGGTGCGTCTAAAACCTCAATTAGCAACACCTGGCGGTCTCTTTCTGCTCTCGCCTTTTGGTCGTCCGACAAGGGCAGAGGGGATCTCGAAAGCGCATCAGCATGGCTGATCTCCTTTCCGGGCCTGTACTCCAACTCATGTTGGTACGCGTTGAGGAAAATAGCCCATCGCAGCATTCTCGGGGACAGGATCTGCGGCGTGGGCTTGCTTGCCGTGAAAATCCCTAACAGCGGCTTGTGATCGGTCACGATTTTGAACGGGCGGCCATACAAAAAATCGTGAATTTTTTTGGTCCCCGCTACTATTGCTAACGCTTCCCTGTCGGTTTGTGCGTAATTTCGCTCCGCTTGGGACAGGGACCTTGAGTAAAACGCTACCGGGGCCTCCCTTCCGTCCTCCAACACGTGGCAAAGCACCGCCCCCACCCCCACCGGGGATGCATCACAAACTAGGACCACAGGCCGTTTGGGGTCGAAGTGCGTCAGGATTGCCTCAGATGTTAGGAGTTGCTTTAGCTCTTTGAACGCCCTCTCGTGCTCGTCACCCCACATCCATGGCTCCTCCTTTTTAAGTAACCGATGGAGCGGTTCGGCCACGGACGCCTTCCGCGGGAGGAATGTATGGTAAAAATTGAGGAGCCCCAGGAAAGACTGCAGCTCGGTTTTGGATGTGGGGCGAGGGGCCTTTTTAATGGCTGCTACCTTGGATTTAGACGGCTTAATCCCCTCGGGTGTGATCCGGAACCCTAAAAACTCGACCTCGGTTTCGAAAAAGACACATTTATCCTTCCTCAATCTCAGCCCCGCTTTCTCGAACACGGTCAGTACCTTGTCCAACCTTTTAGCCAGTTCAGCCTCACTCCCCCCTGTTATCAACACGTCATCAAAATAAGGCAACACCCCCTCCAGGCCCTTTAGGAGGCGTTCCACGAGCGATTGAAAAAGGCCGGGTGCCGAGTTCACGCCGAACTGTAACCGCGACACCTGGAACGCTCCCTTATGTGTAACTATCGTTTGTGCCGCGGCCGTGGCGGGGGTCACTGGAAGTTGCTGATAGGCTTGTGCCAAATCGAGTTTAGCGAAACACTTTCCCCCATTTAGCCTGGCCAAAAGGTGGCTGATCACTGGCACCGGGTATGCATTAGGGCGGATCGCCTTGTTAATTGTACACTTATAATCAGCGCAAATGCGCACCTCCCCGTTAGCCTTTAGAGCCGTTACAATTGGAGTTTCCCACTCCGCGGAATCAACAGGAATAAGAATCCCCTGGCCCACCAGTTTGTCCAGTTCCGCCTCTATCTTGTCCTTGAGTGCGAACGGCACCCTGCGTGGTTTGAGTCTTATCGGGCGGACCTCCGGGTCTATGTCGAAAGCTACAGGGGGTCCCTTGAACTTTCCGAGTCCTTTCTTAAAAACGGCGGGATGCGCATCGCAAACCGCTTGTATTGGGTCTCCCCCCACGGTATGCACCCCCCCTATGAACAAACCTAAGGGCTGAAACCACTGTGTCCCTAGGAGGCTACAGCTTCCCCCTTTGAGGACAACTAGGGGCAGTTCCGCAGAATGTCTCTTAAAATTGACCCGAAATTTCCCGACCCCCAACACCGGAATGCTGTTTCCCTGTACGTCCCGTAGTGTGGACCTCAACGCTTTAAGCTTGGGCCGCACGTGGGGGTCGATTTTCAGGAACTCTTTCTGGGGAATTATGGAATAGGAGGACCCCGAGTCAATTTCCATCTTAATAGGGGCCCCTTGTACTAATACCTCAACGAAGTAATGGGACTGTCCCGCGGACACGCTGAACACTGAGGCGTCGTCCTCGCTGCCGTCCGAGACGCGGCCCACGCCGTCCTGCTTCCTCGTGGTCTGGGCGCCATCTTTGGGCCTCGCTGGCCGGTCCGGTCTGGCCGCGCGGTCTTGTGACTGCCTCCGGCCCTCTTTCCGCTTTCGGCACGCCTTGGCGATGTGCCCCCGACGGCCGCAGGTGTAACACTCGGCCTTCCTGAACGGGCATCTCGCGCGCTCGTGGGCCGCTCCGCAACCCTCGCAGCGTCGACCACCCTTCCGGACCTTCTGGACCTCCTCGCCGTCGCTGCCTTCCGTAGACGACTTTGAGGCCCGTCGAGTCGCGTGCACCGACTGTCCGGTCTTCCCGTGCACCGAATTTTCCGCCTTGCCGGCTCTAGGACGCCACTCACGCCACTGGTGCATCTCGTCCACTCCGGCATTCGTGGACTCTGCGGCTTCCGCGGCCTCTATGACCTCTGCCAGCGTGGGTGGCGGCTCCTTATTCATCAAGCTGCGCTGTACCTCCTTGTCTTTCAGGCCACACAACACGCCGTCCCTGAGGACCAACTCCAGGATATCGCCCCATTTACAGGGGGCGGCGGCTATCCTCATGGCGGCCACGAATGCCTCAACCGACTCATCCGGCGCTTGGACTCGCCTCCAAAACGCGCTCCGAGCGGGAAACATTGCCCTCGAGGGGCAGAACCGCTCTCGCAGCAGTTTCATGATGTCGCTCGCCTTAAAGTCGCTCACCTTCTTCGGAGCGATTATGCCCACCAGCGTCCGCTTGGTTTCCATCCCGAGCATTCTGGTGAGGATGGCCCTCTTCCTCTCCTCGTCTTCTCCTTTGACTCTGAGTTCCACCAGGGCCGCCTGGAAATCCATCTCAAGCAGCTCCCAGTCTTGCGGTTTGGTGATGTTGAAACCGCTCTGTGCCCTGGCTGTTCCGTGGGGATCCATATCCCACCTTCGTCGCCAATTTGGTGTATGCAAACCAAGACACAGGACACAGCCTCGGGCTGGGTTAACTCAGGTTTATTGCATCGTGGACAGAGGGAACATGAGGTAATGGCGGATCGATAGCTCTTTATATACAGCAGTAATACATTTGAACGTGGTGCCATGGTAGCCCATTGGCTACTGTCTGCGTGACGTCATTGCAGGTCACGCCCTTCTTGTCCAGGTGTAGGTGGTGGCGGGAAAACTTCCCGCGCTGTTGCCTTTGATGAGTTCGGACCAAGAGAGCTTGGACGCTCGCTGCTGCCAGCTGGTGGTCATTAGCTCGCGTCCTATTACAGGGTTTATATGATACAGCTGAAGGTTACATTGTTGCTATAGGCAAGATTGCATTGGCTCAGATACATTGTAATCCATGTGTACAATAAAACCATCAGGACACAACAGCTTCATCTTTACTATTTGACCTTCCAATGAGCAGTCAGGGTTAATTTCTTCTAAGATTGACCTATTTGTTCTCCTCGCTGTCCAGGGGACTCTCAAAACCCTCCTCCAACACCACATTTCAAAGGCATCTATTCTTCTGCGTTCAGCCTTCCTAATTGTCCAGCTCTCACATCCATACATTACTACTGGGAAAACCATTGCTTTGACTATTCTAATTTTTGTTTGCAATGTGATGTCTCTGCTTTTCACTATGTTCCCCAGGTTTCTCATCGCTTGTCTCCCAAGAATCAGTCGCCTTTTTATTTCATGGCTGCAATCCCCATCTGCAGTGATCTTTGATCCTAAGAAAGTAAAATCTGTCACTGCTTCTACTTCTTCCCCGTCTATTTTCCAGGAACTGATTGGGCCTGTTGCCATTATCTTGGTTTTCTTGATATTGAGTCTCAAGCCAGCTTTTGCACTTTCCTCCTTCAGCCCAATCAAGAGATTTTTTTAGGTCTTCCTCACTTTCTGCCATTAGGGTGGTATCGTCTACATATCTCAGATTGTTGATGTTTCTCCCAGCGATTTTAATCCCATATTGTGATTCCTCCATCCCGGCACTGCGCATTATGTGCTCTGTGTATAGGTTGAATAAGCATGGTGACAAAATGCAGCCTTGTCTTACTCCTTTTCCTATTCCAAACCACTCTGTCATTCCATGTTCTGTCCTAACTGTTGCTTCTTGGTTCATGTACAGATTTCTCAGGAGGCATATGAGGTGCTCTGGTATTCCCATCTCTTTAATTACTTGCCACATCTTGTTGTGGTCCACACAGTCAAATGCCTTAGTGTAGTCAATAAAACAAAAGTAAACTTGTTTCTGGTATTCCTTTGTTTTCTCCATGATCCAGCGTATGTTGGCGATGTGGTCTCTAGTCCCCCTGCCTCTTCTGAAACCAGCCTGCACCTCTGGTAATTCTCTCTCCACATGCTGCTGAAGTCTATCCTGTATTATCTTGAGCATCACCTTGCTGGCATGTGGGATGAGCGCGATTGTTCGATAATTTGAACATTCTTTGGCATTGCCCTTTTTTGGGATTGGGACGTATACTGATCTTTTCCAATCCTGTGGCCACTGTTTTGTTTTCCAAATCTGCTGGCATATTGAATGCAGTAATTTGGCGCCGTCATCTTTTAGCGCTTTGAAAAATTCAACTGGGATACCATCATCTCCACTAGCTTTGTTGTTTGCAGTGCTCTTTAGGGCCTTTATGACTTCGCTCTCCAGGATGTCTGGCTCAAGTTCAATTTCTTCATCATTGTGATTTACAGGAGTGTTGAGGTCCTTTTTGTAAAGTTCCTCTGTGTACTCTTTCCATCTTTTCTATTTTGACTCTGCATGTGCTCTTAAGCAGAGCTGCTGCTGAGGAGAGGCAAACAAAGGAAGTGAGCACTGGTAAGTTTTGCAGTTGGAGTAGAGCTGCTTTAGAGGCCTCTACTAATTTAAATTGATAATTGAAACTGCTGAGAGCCACCTCTGTTCAAACAGAGGAAGCAGTTTGAAGCTTCCAGAAGCAGGGGGGCAGGGCCACACCAGGCCCTTCCCTGAACTGTGACTCATAGGGGCGGAGCCACACTAGCCTTTAAAAGCTCTGAGCTCTTTCAGGGTCAGCCATTTTGACTCTTCATGTGCTCTTAAGCAGAGCTGCTGCTGAGGAGAGCCAAACAAAGGAAGTGAGCACTGGTAAGTTTTGCAGTTGGAGTAGAGCTGCTTTAGAGGCCTCTACTAATTTAAATTGATAATTGAAACTGCTGAGAGCCACCTCTGTTCAAACAGAGGAAGCAGTTTGAAACTTCCAGAAGCAGGGGGCAGGGCCACACCAGGCCCTTCCCTGAACTGTGACTCATAGGGGCGGAGCCACACTAGCCTTTAAAAGCTCTGAGCTCTTTCAGGGTCAGCCATTTTGACTCTTCATGTGCTCTTAAGCAGAGCTGCTGCTGAGGAGAGCCAAACAAAGGAAGTGAGCACTGGTAAGTTTTGCAGTTGGAGTAGAGCTGCTTTAGAGGCCTCTACTAATTTAAATTGATAATTGAAACTGCTGAGAGCCACCTCTGTTCAAACAGAGGAAGCAGTTTGAAACTTCCAGAAGCAGGGGGCAGGGCCACACCAGGCCCTTCCCTGAACTGTGACTCATAGGGGCGGAGCCACACTAGCCTTTAAAAGCTCTGAGCTCTTTCAGGGTCAGCCATTTTGACTCTGCATGTGCTCTTAAGCAGAGCTGCTGCTGAGGAGAGGCAAACAAAGGAAGTGAGCACTGGTAAGTTTTGCAGTTGGAGTAGAGCTGCTTTAGAGGCCTCTACTAATTTAAATTGATAATTGAAACTGCTGAGAGCCACCTCTGTTCAAACAGAGGAAGCAGTTTGAAGCTTCCAGAAGCAGGGGGGCAGGGCCACACCAGGCCCTTCCCTGAACTGTGACTCATAGGGGCGGAGCCACACTAGCCTTTAAAAGCTCTGAGCTCTTTCAGGGTCAGCCATTTTGACTCTGCATGTGCTCTTAAGCAGAGCTGCTGCTGAGGAGAGCCAAACAAAGGAAGTGAGCACTGGTAAGTTTTGCAGTTGGAGTAGAGCTGCTTTAGAGGCCCGCGCGCCTAACGGAGCTCGAGATTACAAACTAGTAACAAAAGAAGAATATAGTCTTACTAGATAGAAAGGTAGTAAATGTGTACATTTTTGAGGCCCAGAATACTGCACTTGTTAAAATGGATTCTGAGGGAACAGCTGTAGTTACCTGCAATTCTTGTGCCATGTTTGTGTTCTTGCCAAAGCATATGGAGAACTACACTTGCAGCAAGTGCAAGCTGGTTGCACTACTAGAAGAGAAGGTCCAGCAGCTAGAGGCCCGCATATCTAACCACCAACAAATTAAGGAGCTTGAGCTGTTCTTGGACAGAGCGGAGCAGACTATGCTGGACAAAGAAGAGACAGGGCACAGTTCTGAGGGAGAAGGCCCTTCACTAACTCAGGAGGTAGATGTTTGGAGGAATGTGACTCAAAGGAGGAGAATAGGGGATTGCTCTGAGAGTCTGAAATTACAGAATAAATTTGAGGCTCTTTCCCTCATCACACCTGATGAGGAACACACAGAGGAACAACTGGTTCCACCTGATGATCTCTCTTTCATCACACTTGATGAGATCCAGGAAGATAAACAACAGGAACAAACTGAGGTTCTCTCCCTTAATATGGTTGATGAGGTGCATGTAGTTGAACAGATTGCAGGAGAGAGGCTCCTTGTACTAGGCGATTCAATAATTAGAAATACAGAGAAATGGATTTGTGATGCACATGATAACCGTATGGTGACTTGCCTGCCAGGTGCAAAAGTTGCAGACATCACAAGAAATCTAGATAGATTGTTAGAGAGAACTGGGAACGAGCCAGTTGTCATGGTACACGTTGGTACCAATGATGTTAGGAAGGCCAAGCGGTCTGTCCTGGAAGCCAAATTCAGGTTGTTAGGAAGAAGATTGAAGTCCCGGACTTCCAAGGTAGCATTTTCAGAAGTGCTGCCTGTCCCTCGCGCAGGACCTACCAGGCAGGCAGAGCTCAGAAGCCTCAATGCGTGGATGAGGCGGTGGTGTCGAGAGGAGGGTTTCAGATTTGTCAGGAACTGGAGAACATTTTGGGACAAGCCAAATCTGTTCAGGAGGGATGGGTTGCATTTGAACCATGATGGGACCAGATTGCTGGCACTCAACATCAAAAAGGCTGCAGAGCAGCTTTTAAACTGATAACTGGGGGAAAGCCGACAGGAGCTGGGCAGCATCCGGTTCGGGAAAGTGTGTACTTGGGTAGTGAGGAGGATGCAAAAATTACTGAGCAGAGCGAGGAGCTAGTCACTAGCATTCTAGCAGAAGGATGCAAGAGGCAGTCTAACAATGCAACTGGACACAAAAGACTGTGTCAGAAAAGCATATATAAATGCTTGTATACAAATGCCAGAAGCCTCCGGAACAAAATAGGGGAGCTGGAATACTTAGCAATAGATAAGAATATTGATATTATTGGTATCACTGAAACCTGCTGGACGGATGATAACCAGTGGGATACAGTTATCCCAGGCTACAAACTGTACAGGAAGGATAGGAAGGGGCAAATGGGAGGTGGTGTGGCCTTGTATGTCAAAGAAGTGATAAAATCGTATGAATTGGAATATCTAGGTGATTTGGAGTCACCATTAGAAGCTCTGTGGGTAAGAGTACCAGGCCACAAGGATGGTCTAACAGTAGGCATATACTATCGGCCTCCGGCCCAAACTCTTAAGGGAGACTGGCAGTTGGAGAATGTTGTAAAGGAGGCATCCAGGAAGGGAAGCCTGGTTATAATGGGGGACTTCAATTACCCTCACATAGACTGGGTGAACTGTTGTTCAGCACATGATAAAGAGATAAAGTTCCTAGATATGCTAAATGATTGTTCCCTGGGACAGATGGTTGAAGACCCAACTAGAGGTACAAGAATCCTTGACTTGATCCTGAGTAATACTCAGGATCTGGTGCAAGATGTTAATGTGACTGATCCAATAGGGAACAGTGACCACAACTCAATTATGTTTAACTTGATCATAGACCGCAAGTCACTGATAAAATCTAACACAGAGGCCTTAAATTTTCAAAAAGGAAATTTCCCAAAGTTGAGGAAACTAGTAAAAAAGAAGCTGAAAGGGAAAATTGAGAGAGTCCAAACACTCCAAGAGGCATGGAGGCTGTTTACAAAAACAATAACAGAGGCTCAATTGGAATGCATACCCAAAAGGAAAAAGGGCACTGCCAGGTCCAAGAGGACTCCAATGTGGCTTACAGGAGCTGTTCGGGAAGTGATCAAGAGCAAGAAAAGCTCATTTAGAAGATGGAAGGCTTGTCCGAATGAGGACAGCAGGCAGAAACATAAATTCTGGCAGAACAAATGCAAGGCAACAATCAGGAAAGCAAAGCAAGACTTTGAGGAGCGTATAGCTAAAAATACTCAGAGAAATAACAAAGACTTCTTTAAGTACATTAGAAGTAAGAACCCAACTAGGAAGGCCATTGGACCATTAGATGACAATGGAAGGCAAGGGGTTATTAAAGAGGAAACAGAGATTGCAGAGAGACTCAATGAATTCTTTGCTTCAGTATTCACTGAAGAAGACAGAGGCCACATGCCCAAAACAGAGCCTATCTTCGTATGGAGGGAAACCGAAGAATTAAGCCAGATAGAAATAACCAGGGAGGAGGTCCTTGCATGTCTTGCTAAGCTAAACACTAACAAATCACCAGGACCAGATGGCATCCATGCACGAGTTCTCAGGGAACTTAAAGATGAAATTGCTGATCTCCTAGCCAAAATATATAATCTTTCCCTCAAATCAGGCTTTGTGCCTGATGACTGGAAGGTAGCGAATGTAACACCAATTTTCAAAAAAGGATCCAGGGGTGATCCAGGAAATTACCGACCTGTCAGTTTGACATGTGTCCCAGGTAAAGTGATGGAAACCATCCTAAAAGATAGAATTAATAGGCACATAGAAGAGAAGGCGCTGCTAAAGGAGAGCCAACATGGCTTTTGCAAGGGCAAATCATGCCTCACTAATCTGTTGGAATTTTTTGAGAGTGTCAACAAGCATGTGGATAAGGGGGATCCAGTTGACATTGTTTATCTGGACTTTCAGAAGGCTTTTGACAAGGTCCCACACCAAAGGCTCTTGAATAAACTTACCAGTCATGGAATAAAGGGACAGGTCTTGTCCTGGATCAGCAACTGGCTAAGGGACAGGAAACAGAGGGTAGCACTAAATGGACACTTCTCCAAGTGGAGGGAAGTAAAGAGTGGGGTCCCCCAAGGTTCAGTACTGGGACCCCTGCTGTTCAACCTCTTCATAAATGATCTAGAGGTAGGAGTAAAAAGCAAGGTAGCCAAATTTGCTGACGACACTAAATTATACAGGGTAGTGAAAACTGTGAGAGATTGTGAGGAGCTCCAGAGGGATCTCTCAACACTGGGGGAGTGGGCAAAACAGTGGCAAATGAGTTTCAACATTAGTAAGTGCAGAGTGATGCATGTTGGGGCAAAGAACCCCAATTACATTTATAAACTGATGGGGTCTGAACTCTCTGCGACAAACCAGGAAAGGGACCTTGGTGTCCTGGTGGACAACTCAATGAAGGTGTCAACCCAGTGTGCCTCAGCAGTGAAAAAAGCAAACTCAATGCTAGGGATCATTAGGAAGGGTATAGAAAATAAGTCAGCAAGTGTCATTTTGCCTCTTTATAAATCTATGGTGAGGCCCCACCTGGAATACTGTGTACAGTTCTGGTCGCCATACCTCCAGAAGGATATTATGGAGCTGGAAAAAGTACAGAGGAGGGCAACCAGAATGATTCGGGGACTGGAACACCTTCCTTACCATCTGAGGCTGCAACGGTTGGGCCTTTTCACTCTTGAACGATGGCGTCTAAGAGGTGACCTGATTGAAGTTTATAAAATCATGCACGGTGTGGACAAAGTAGATAAGGAAAAACTGTTTTCCCTATCGCATAACACTAGAACTAGGGGACACTCCATGAAACCTTTGGGTACTAGTTCTCAAACAAATAAGAGAAAGTACTTTTTCACCCAGAGGATTACTGGTCTATGGAACTCCCTGCCAGAAGAAGTGGTGACAGCTGTCAGTCTTGACAGCTTTAAGAAAGGATTAGACAAGTTCATGGAGGACAAGGGTATCAATGGCTATAATTATGGCTACCTAAGGACAACCTCCGGGTTGGAGAGATAGGCAGGATATCTCTCAATGCCATTTCCAGGGAATCCTAAGCAGGTGAAGGCATCTGCTTGGGAATACCCTGAAGGAAATGGTGAGCCACTGTGTGAGACAGAATGCTGGACTGGATGGGCTGTGGCCTGTTCCAGCAAGGCTGTTCTTATGTTCTTATGTTCTTAATTTCCTCTGCATCAGCTAGCTCCTTTCCGTCTTTGTCCCTTATCATGGTCATTTTTGCTTTAAATGTTCCCTTGATTTCACCGATTTTTTTGAAAAGATCTCTGGTTCTGCCTCTTTTGTTGTTTTCCTCCATTTCTCTGCACTGTTCTTTTAGGTAGTTTTCCTTATCTCTCCTTGCTTTTCTTTGAAATTCTGTGTTCAAATGATTGTAGTTTTTCCTTTCTCCTTTGACTTTGGCGTTCCTTCTTTCCTCTGCTATTTTAAGAGCCTCATCAGACAACCACTTTGCTTTCTTACTCTTCTTTTCTTTTGGTATGGTTTTCTTTGCTGCTTCCTGCATGATGTCCCTCATCTCCGTCCATAATTCTTCTGGTACTCTGTCTACCGAGTCTAAGCCATTAAATCTGTTCATCACCTCCGCCGCATATTCTTTAGGGATGCTGTCTAGGTGATATCTTTCTGGTCTCCGTGTTTTCCCTATTTTCTTTAGTCTAAGCCTGAATTTTGCGATCAGTAGGTTGTGATCTGATCCGCAGTCTGCTCCAGGTCTTGTTTTTGCTGACTGTATGGAGGTTCTCCATCTTTGGCTGCAGAGTATGTAGTCAATCTGGTTTCGGTGTTGGCCATCTGGTGATGTCCATGTGTAAAGTCGCCTCTTGTGTTGCTGGAAGAGAGTGTTTGCTATGACCAGTGCGTTCTCTTGGCAGAACTCTATCAATCTTTGCCCTGCTTCATTCTTTACTCCAAGACCAAATTTGCCTGTTATTCCCTCCACTTTTTGATTTCCTACTTTGGCATTCCAGTCTCCTAATATAATTTGGACATCATTTCTTGGTGTCTGTTCTATGAGATGTTGTAAGTCCTCATAGAACTGGTCCATTGTGGCTTCATCTGCACCAGTGGTTGGTGCGTATATTTGGATCACAGTGACATTGAAAGGTTTGCCTTGAATTCTGACTGACATCATTCTGTCATTTTTGAGATTGTATCCCATTACTGCTTTTCTCACTCTTTTATTGACAATTATGGCTACTCCATTTCTTCTAAGGTTTTCTTGTCCACAGTAGTAGATATGATGGTTTCCAGAGCTGAATTCCCCCATCCCTGTCCATTTGAGCTCACTGATGCCTAAGATATCAATGCTTATTCTTTCCATCTCATTTTTTACCACTTCCAGTTTACCTTGGTTCATTGATCTCACATTCCATGTCCCTATGCAGTATTGCTCCTTACAACATTGCATTTCCCCTCCCCCTTTCCTGTCCCTCCCCTTCCTCCACTCTGTGGTGTTAAGCATCCTGTATCACCTAGCCTGCCCTTTTGTTTTTGCCTTTTGTTTTGGTCCATAGGGTTCTCTTGGCAAGATTTGTGGCGTGGTTTGCCGGTGTCTACGCCATTTTCCCCTCCTCATACATTTTATCACAGTTTTTAAAAGTTTAAAACATTTTAGACAAAGAGTACACAATATAAAAAAAATCATTGAACATTTGACTCGGTATGGATTTATTATCAATAGATAAATAACAGATGTGAATGAATATTTGACTTGGGGTGTGTGTGTGTGTGAAGTCAAATATTCGTGTGTGTGTGTGTGTGTGTGTGTGTAATGAATGAATATTTGACATATGTGTATATAAGTCAAATATCTATTCATTCATGTGTGTGTCCATTCTGCAGTTTCTTTCGACAGACCTATATAATTATAATTCATTATAATATTTATTATACAATATATAAAATTCATATAGGAAGGAGGGGATCCTTGATCTCAGGTACACAAACAGTTAAAGGTACAGAGTTGCCATTCCTAGATGGGTTCCTCTGGAAGAAAGCGTGGGCGGAAGAAAGTCAGGAGGCCCCTCCTCTTCCGGTTGGAACTCTTCCCGGCGTGGAGTGTATGGAGAGCGGGTGGGTGAGTGAGAGCCCCAGGCGACGCGTAGAGAGGAAGGAGGGATCATGATACGTGTATGTGTGAAGGGTCTTGCGTGCAGGGAAAGCTGGATGGGGGAAAAAGTGGTTGGAAATTCAGGGATCCCTTAGATCCTCTATCCAAAGGTTGCTTCTTCTTAGCCATCTTTGACTGCTCAGGGGGAGACCCACCTTTCCCACGAGCAAAACACACGGGTGGGCAATGCCAGTCCATACACGTGTTGTGGCAGCCTCCTTGTTACTTGTCTTCGGGTCATCTCCGAGTCATGGTGATCCTATGAATGAAAAACCTTCCAAGTGCCTTGTCATTAGGAGTCCTGCGTGGCTCTTGCCTGTGGTTCTTTAGGGAGTTAATCCATCTCACATAGGTTCTTCCTCTTTTCCTCCTACTTTCCACATTCCCCTGCGTTGATTGTTTTTCCCCCAAAGAGTTTTGTCTTCTGATAAATAAATAAATTTCGTGCCAGAAATTACTCTGGGTTGAAAGGGTTTTCGCTGGGGAAAGTCCGCTCAGAGGACGCTCGAATGAGGTTCCTTTCATGACCCCAAGATCTTTTCCCACCGAAGTGTGATCCTTTTTATCTACGTACTTGCAATTTCTTGCTTTCGAACTGTTAGGTTGGCAGGAACTGGGCACTCGTTCCATCATGTAGTACCCGGGTCTTGAACAGCCGACCTTCCAGCTAACAAGGCGAACTTCTTAACCACTGGGCCACCGCAGTCCCTATTCTTCTGGTGATACGGCCGAAGTAGGACATCTTCATCAAACCTTACATATTAGTTTTCCAGCTAATATTTCTGGAACACTTTTGAAGTTTTCTGGGCACTACGTGTGTTTTCATGTAATGGCGATTCTCAAGAAATAATACCGTTATGCTAAATCATAGAATTTTTCCCCCTATGTATGTTTGTTTGTATATATGTGAGTTTATTTTAAAATAATAAAAATATAAAAGAAAAAAAGAAATAATACCGTTATGCTAAATCATAGAATTTTTCCCCCTATGTATGTTTGTTTGTATATATGTGAGTTTATTTTAAAATAATAAAAATATAAAAGAAAAAAAGAAATAATACCGTTATGCTAAATCAGTACCGTATTATGTATATCAGTATTATATATAAAAAATAATGTACTGTATATCAGTAAATTATGTATATAGCAGCATATTTTGGGTATGTATCAGTATTATGACTGTTCCGGACTCCAGAGAGGGAACAGAGGCTGAGAATGAGTGGCTTGCTAACACAAGTTAGCAAAATTTACTAGAGAGGTGGAATTCACAACCAAGGTTTCCTGATTTACAGTCTTGTTTTGTAAAGGTAAAGGTAAAGGTTTCCCTTGCTCGAAAGCCAGTCGTATCCGACTCTAGGGTGCAGTGCTCATCTCTGTTTCTAAGCCGAAGAGCCAGCGCTGTCTGCTTCTGCAGACATTTCCGTGGTCATGTGGCAGGCATGACTAGACACCGGAGCGCACGGAACGCTGTTACCTTCCCACCGAAGTGGTCCCTATTTATCTACTTGCAATTTCTTGCTTTCAAACTGCTAGGTTGGCAGGACCTTGTTTTGTAACTGTTGTGATATACCAGTTCTGTGTGGCCCATCTGTGGATTCAGAGCTGGGCTTTCTGTTAACATAAAGTGGATTTATTTCCCATGCCCAGAGTAGGAAATACCCAGAGGGCGATAGATAAATGGATGGATAGATAGATTTGGAAAGTTTGCTGGGTTTTCTGTTAACATAAGGTAGATTTATTTCTCTGACAAGAGTGGGACATATCCAGATAGATCAGGGGTTCCCAATCTTTTGAAGCTGGGGCCCGGGTCACGCTCTCTCAGTCAGCTTTGAGGGCCAAATGGCAATTTTGACATGCCTGCACAAAGGCGCTGGCCATTTTGTCCAAACAGCTTCAAAGGGGTGGTACACTTCAAGTGTTCGAAAACTAATATATAAGGTTTGATGAAGATGTCCTACTTCGGCCTTATCACCAGAAGAATAGGGACTGCGGTGGCTCAGTGGTTAAGAAGTTCGCCTTGTTCGCTGTAAGGTCGGCAAGTCGGCAGTTCAAGACCCGGGTACTACATGATGGAAGGAGTGCCCATCGTCTGTCCCATTTTGTTTCTCAAATGCCCTTGGAGAGGTGGGGGACCACGTGAAATGGCACTGTGGGCCAGATCTGACCTGTGGGCCTTAGGTTGGGAACCCCTGTGATAGGTAGGTAGGTAGGTAGGTAGATATTTATTTATTTATTTAAATCATTTCTACCCCGCCTTCCTCATCCTTGGATGACCCAAGGCGGCTTACATAAGAGTTAAAAACATACATGAACTAAAAAACAATTAAACCCTCCGATATGGAAAGTTTTGTTCGGTTTTGCTCATCCTCCCTTTTTCTGTTAAGAAGGAGTCTTTGCCACTCATTTTTACAATCCATCTGTTTTTTTTCTAGAGGTCCCAATAAACTGGACCACTACTGGGAGAGGTTCAGCCTATCATCTAAAGGACCGATAAAGAGATAACAATTCCAAAAACAGGACATTTCCTTTGAGAAAGTGGGAAAAAAGGTCTAAAAGGAGATTGTGTAAAGTCGACTTGGGCCCGTGACAAAATGGCTGCCGAGCAGCAAACGTGGCCAGTCTTAGGTTTGATGTTTGAGGCTGTCCTGGAACAAAATGTGAAGCAAGGGATAAAAGTGGAGAAGCAGCATCCACTTGGTACAGTGCAAAATGAAAGACCAGGAGGAGGAGGAGGAGGAAATATCCACTCTGCCTGCACAAAGAAACTGGGAAATATCCACCCTGCCGGCTGTGCTGGAAGTATCGGGGAACTTCTTCACAGGTTGCCGGAACAACAGGTTAAACCGGAGCCAGGCGAGATGTTGGTCCAACACTGGGAGGACCAGTGGCAGGGGTTTTTGAAGGCCATGGAGTCCCCTCGTTTAATAGGGGAGAAACCACCCCTGGCAGAAGATTCGGCCCCATGGAGCGATGTCCAGGCCTTCCTGGCTTCCTTTGAGCAAGTGGCCAAAGCCTGCTTGTGGCCCCAGGGAGAGTGGGTGGTCCGGCTCCGGCCGGCCCTCCGAGGAGAAGCAGGAGAGGTCTTCGGTAAGCTGGAAGCTAGAGACCGAGAAGATTATGGGAAGGTGAAAGCAGCCCTCTTGCAAAGAGAGGCCCTGAGGAGAGAGACGATTCGCCAGCACTTCCGGACCTTCTGTTACCGCGAAGCTGAAGGGCCAAGAGCTGTTTACGGCCGGCTGCGGGAACTTTGCCACGGGTGGTTGAAGGCGGAGAGGCAGACGAAGGAGCAGATTCTGGAAGAGCTAGTCCTGGAGCAGTTCCTGGCGGTCCTTCCAACTGAGGTCCAGAACTGGGTTAGGGGACATGGGCCAGAAAGCTGTGCCCAAACGGTTGCCCTGGCAGAGGATTACTACCTGGAGAGGCAGTGCAAATCTGAGAGGCCAGAACAGCAGGTAAGGAAAAGCAACGGTTGGAAAGTTACTTTCGGGAAGTAATTCATTGTGTAAATCAGTGTTTTCCATAAGGGACTGCAGTGGCTAAGATGCTGAACTTGACAACTAGCAGGTCAGCAGTTTGAGGCCTGAGTACTGCACGACAGAGTGACGCCTATCTCTCTCCCAGCTCCTGCCAACCTGGCAGTTCGAAAGCAAGAAATTGCAAGTAGATAAATAGGTACCACTTTTGTGGGAAAGTAACAGCATTTTGTGCACTCCGGCATCTAGTCATGCCTGCCACATGTCCACAGAAACGTCTGCAGATGCAGACAGCACTGAATCTTTGGCTATAAATGGAGATGAGTACTGAACACTAGAGTCGGATACGACTAGCTTTCGAGCAAGGGCACCTTTTACCTTAAATCAGCGTTTCCCAAACTATGTTCTTGGTGTTCCATGGAAGGTCAATAAGTGATCCGTAAAAAAATATGAAATTCTCGTAAAACTCGTAGGCAAATGTGTAATGCCACAAAGTTTGTTTTGCATCCATCCTTTCGGTGTGATGCATCAGCTTGCAAGAGAAGTTTGTTTTGCAACCAATACAGGTTTTCTTTGTCATTAAAACTGAAAAAATCCAAACCTATCTTTCTATTACAAAAACCAAAGTGTTCCGTTAAAAATTTAGGATTTGTAAAGTGCTCCATTATAGAATAAGTTTGGTAAACGCTGATGTAAATCATTAGAAAGCCCACCTTTATTCTCAGTAGTCCACTGGCATTAGTGTTACAAAACACCATTTCACTGGTGTTCTTCTGTTGCTTTTTATTAACCCTTAGGATTGATAAGGTATATATATTTTTTAATATGTGCCAAAACTGTTGTGTTGTAGCCTAACAGTTCAACGGCAGGAATAGGTACTGCTTTGGGAGGAAAGGTAACAGTGTTCCATGCAATTTGGTATCTAGTCATGCCTGCTACATGAACATGGAAACATCTGCAGATACAGAACGTGCTGGATCTTTGGCTGTAAAAGGAGTTGAGCACTGCACCCTAGAGTAAGACACAACTGGCTTTCTAACAACAGAAGCCTTGACCTATATAGGAACCCACAGCTTACCATACTTTGCATGAAAACGGCCTCTGGGATTAATGGGAGCCGCTTGTAAAATAAGACATTAATTTGGAAAGGTTGGTTACCAGTGCAGATCAGTAGACAATACCAAGTTAGCTAGACAAGACCTTAACTTACAACAGAGGTTCCCAATCTAATGCCCACGGGCTGGATCCAGCCTGTGGCGCCATTTCATGTACCCCCATCCCTCCAAGGGCATTCAAGAAACAAAATGACCACCCCCTTTGAAGCTGTTGGGACAAAATGGCCACCCCCATTGTGCAGGCAGGGCAAAATGGCCATCCAGCCCTCGAAGCTGACTGAGAGAGCGTGACCCAGGCTTGAAAAGGTCAGGAACCCCTGACTTACAGGATTTTGTGTTCCCCACCGTTTCCTTATGCTGTGATTGAACTGAGACGTTCAGCACGAACTGTTCACACATTCTTCCTAAGTTTTAGTCCAAACTTTGCTCCATCCTTTGGTTGTGATAGCCCCTCAACATGATCCAAATATGGTTGTCATCTAACTTTCCCATTTTCTCTTTCACTGATTTAACAAACCCAACATCTTCAGATATTCTTTGTAGGAACCACTGAGGTTTTTCCGATATTACTGCACAACAACAATTTTGCTACTGGGAATAACACATGTGATTTACATGATATCGAGTGTGCTGATTCCAAATCTGAACTCAGAATTTGCCTGTCACGTACAGATTTTAAGGCATGCTATAGCTGTTTAATTGGTCGGTAATTGGGTAATGTATTTTTACATGGGAACATTATAACCGTTTTAGCTACCACAATGCCTGCTGCAGCCTCCGCTGAATCACGTCCCCTGGTGGCCTGCATGTTACAGCAGCAGCCTGGCATGTCTGGGTAAGTCAGCGAGCTGACGTCAGAAATAGGTATATAAGGCGAGACGGACCAAGGGCTTATCTCTAGTGTGAATCCATCTTATTGGATAGTATAGCTAGGCCATAGTGAGTCTATTTTGAGCTAAAGATGAGTAGGCACAGATGTGTTAATAAACCAGACAATTTTTGCTACATTTGTGGCCAATATATTCTGCGTGATCAATGCAAGAACCTAACCAAGAGGGTGAGATTTGCTAACTTAAGATCCTAACGTCCTAGACCAGTGGTAGCGAACCTATGGCACGTGTGCCAGAGGTGGCACTCAGAGCCCTCTCTGTGGACACTCATGTGGTCGTCCCAGCACAGAGCTTGTCCCGCCCTTCTACCCAGCAGCCCAATGGAGGCACTTTCTCCCTCCCCCTAGCACAGAGTTCACCCCGCCCCTCTGCCCAGCAGTCCAATGGGAGCACTTCCCCCCCCCCCCCAGTTGCTGTGTTGGCACTTTGTGATAAATAAGTGGGTTTGGGGTTGCAGTTTGGGCACTAGGTCTTGAAAAGGTTCGCCAACACTGTCCTAGATAGAATCAGACTTCAGATTTGGATTCGGCACACTTGATTTAGTATAGGACACATGCATTAGATTCAGTAGTAGACAAGTTTTTTGTGTGATGCAGTGTTTTTGATTCTATGGTATCTTTAATGCTGTTCTTTACCTTCTCTGTCTCTCTGGGTCATTAAAGGGCTTCATCTCCATTTCAGGTGATGGTGGAAAGGGTACATTTCTCTGCTGGGGACGAACAGGCGCTGTTGGAGCGTGAGCAGAATCGGCTTTTCCATGAGGCTGACGAAGGAGTTGCCACTGCTTGGAGTAAGAATTGTCAAGGTTGGAAATAGTTTGAGGGTGTGTGCATTTGTGTGTGTTTTCCCTCTCCAGTCAGTTGTGAAAGAGGTGGGCCTAAACTTTCTAGTGGACTGCTAGATCACTAGATCATATCATGAAAGCGTGGGTAAAGTTCCCCCAAATGAAACCCTTTTTAAAGACCACTTTTTAAAAATATACCAGAGAGTAAACAAAACAAAAGAAAAAAGACAAAAAAAAATGCAGCAACACTTTAAAGACTAACGCCTGTATATTAATTTTAGCTTTTGTGGACCAAGTACACTTCATCAGACATAAGAGTGGATTTTCATGGTATACATTTATACATCTGGTATAGGGACCCAGAGTAGCTGGGCAAAGTTGGGTGGTTCAGGAGATGGATATGTAAACCAATGAGTTATTTACAACCAGTAGTAAAATGCAATCAGTTTGGGGAGCTAGGTTTGCAAAATAAACATTCTGACATTATAAATCTCCTAATGAGGTGGTTGAGGAAGCTTTATGGGATAAAGCACAGCCAGAGGTCAACTGTCCTGAGAAACATCCCCCTTCCCCATTTCTAAGTCTGCTCTGCAAGATTTAATTTAATTTAATTTTCAGATTTCTATAGCCGCCCTGCTCACACGGACTCTGGGCGGCTTACAATGCTAAAAAAACTCAACACAGCTAAAACCCTGTTAAAATAAAAATACACCCCATTAAAACCCATTAAAAAAACCACCTGCACTTACTAGAAAGAGAGAGAATTACTCTGTTACATTAGACCAACCAGCAGGCAGGTGTCACTCCTCCATCAGCGCCCCACACCTGCCCCACCAGCCAGGTGAACGTAACTCCTTAGTTGTGACATTTTTAAATTTGATAATGTCCCAGAAACCTCTGGCTAATATTCAATCAAACCTTTATATTTTATCTCCACTGTCTCTCCCTGAATTCTTGTTTTGTAATTTCCTTGTTCCAGAAGGGTGACTTTTAGGTCCAGTATACAGTGTCCAGGTGAATTAAAATGTTTTGAAACAGGTTTCAGTGTGTCGGCATTTCTGGTTTGTGTCTATTAATTCTTTTGCAAAGAGATTGTCGTGTTTGACCAATGAAGAGGGCAGGACATTTTTGATGGAAGCTGACATAGGTCACATTAGTAGAGGCACAAGTAAAACTCCCCCTAATACTGTATTTGACATGGTTGGGTCCAGTAATTGTATTTCTGGAGTAAATGTGGTGACATAGCTGACAGATTTAGAAATAAGTGTGGGCTCGTCCAAATTCTAGAAGTCACTTCCCTCTGGTGTAGTGGTTTATAATGCAGGATTGTGGCTTTATAAACCTGAGTTCAGCTCGCCATCTAGTCAAGAAACTAACTGAGGAGCCTACGAGGAGGGATGGCAGGAACCTTAATTAAAACATGGCCCTAGCCCAGGGTTCCTCAAAACATGGCTCTCCAGATGTTCTTGGACTTCAATTCCCAGAAGCCCTGATCAGCAGGTGTGCTGACTTGGGCTTCTGGGAATTGAGGTCCAAGAACACCTGGAGTGCCATGTTTGAGAAACCCTTTTCTAGACGAGTCAATCCATCCTTGAAGTGTCACTGAGCGAATCATGTTTCTTCCTGTCTTTTTCTTTCATTTCCACAGGTGAAGATCCAGCGAGCGTCGATGAGAAGGACCAGACAGAAGGAGTTTATGAAGAAGGGTCAAAGTGGGTACAGATGGGCAGCCCAGAAGAAGAAGGTCCACAGTGTGGTGAGGCAGAAGAACCTTCTAGATGTTGGCAAGGGTCTAATGAACATCAGAAAAAATCTCCAGTGGAGAAAGAAGGAGACACCATTGATCATGAAGGCCATGAACCTCTTGTTAGAACTTCAAGTCAACAGAGAACCTACATGATGAAAACAGCAGAGGTTATGGATGTCTTGGGTGATGGTAGCTTCCCTGACAACTCGGAGATCATTGAGTTTCAGGTGACACATGCTGGTGGTCCCCCCTATAAATGCCTGGATTGCGGACAGAGCTTCAATTACAGGACCAGCCTCGTCAGACATCAGAGAATCCACACGGGAGAAAAACCTTACAAATGCCCAGACTGCGGGAGGTGTTTCCGCCAAAGGTCCGGCCTCACCATTCACCAGAGAATCCACACAGGGGAGAAAGAGTACCAGTGTCCAGATTGTGGGAAAAGTTTCCGGGTGAAGTCGCACTTACTCAGGCACTCTGTGGTCCACAGAGAAGAGATGGGAACGATGCCCTTCACATGCGCGGAGTGCGGGAAAGGCTTCCGTTGGAACGCCAACCTCATCACTCACCGGAAAACCCACGCGGGGGTGAAGCCCTTTGCGTGTGGTGAGTGCGGAAAACGTTTCTACTCGAACGTGAGGCTCATCAGGCATCGGAGAGTCCACGCCGTGAGGAACCTGCACGCTTGTTCCGACTGTGGGGAAAGCTTTTGTGACAACACGGGGCTTAGTCGACACCAGAAGATCCACACGGGGGAGAAACCCCACATCTGCGTGGACTGCGGGAAGAGTTTTGACCGGAACTCGAGCCTCATTTTACACCAGAGGATCCATACGGGGGCTAAGCCCTTCCTGTGCGCGGACAGTGGGGAAAACTTCAGATCCAAATCAGAACTGCAGAGGCATTACATAGTCCATGCAGAAGAGAAAAGCCGTCAGAGGGAAGTTCCTCCTTGTGAGAAAACTGACGGCAAATGGCCTGTGAGTCAACAGTAGAGAGCGAAAGGGAAGGCTGGATCCACACCATCATACTGGGTTCTGACGTTCCGCCTGCTTCCTCAGTGGAAGCCATTGGCCTTCATGGCCGTAGCCCAGGGTTCCTCAAACTTGTCTCTCCAGATGTTCTTGGACTTCAATTTCCAGAAGCCCTGATCAGCAGGTGATCAGCAAGTGTGCTGACTTGTGCTTCTGGGAATTGATGTTCAAGAACACTTGGAGTGCTAATGTTTGTTACTGCTGCCCCCCAGCTGTGGGGGGTTATGGAATTGTAGTCAAGAAACATCTGGAGGCCCTCGGTTGCTCCATCTCCTGGTCTACTCTAGCATTTTGCAAAGGAACAAGGCTACCGTACCCTACTGAAACAATATTGAGGTTTTCTTTTCTTGCTTCCCATATACCAGGGGTGGCCAACCTTTTTGCACCGTGGGCCTGACTACGCCCCTGGAACAGATGAGCAGGATGGGCCACCCCCCCAAAGCGTAAGCGAGCGCATTTATGGGTGACGTAAATGCACCCACTTCTGTGTTTACAAGTTTACGTATGCACAGATGTATTTTATGGCTGACGTAAACACACCCGTTTCTACTTCTGGGTGCGGAGGAGACGATGACGGGTCAGTTAGGATGGCGTTGTGGGCCGGGGCCGGCCCGTTGGGCCATAGGTTGGGAACCTCTGCCATATACATTCATGGAAAGTCTTAAAACAACAGAAGTAATAATTTCAGAACAATTATTCTGTGACATGCAGGACAATCTGCTTTGTGCCTATTACATTTCTAAGCCTTGCATGATTTGATGTAGAAATTTAATATTGTCTCTCTGTGTGTTTCTATTTTTAAAGAGTCCTTTTTGTTGGGGCAAGAGGCAAAGCATTTTTGCTTTACGATGCTGAACGCTATCAGATGGTTCCTTAGTTAGGTGGCTGCTTTTATTGATAATGGAACTGTTGGTTTTCTTTTGAAGAACTGGCTAGATTATTAGAAACATGCTGAAAGACCTAAATATATATTATATACAGTACATATATAATATATATACATTATACCCTGGGTGGTGCTTGGACCAAAAGGGAAGGGTATAAAAGTGAATAAATAAAATAAATTAAATATTAAGATTTTTCCCCTCCTCTTTGTTTTGACAGAACAGTATTTTCATCTTCTATACCCTAATAAAGTTATTTAAAAACCTTTCTATTTTAAAATCTTTCTTAACCCTAATAAAGTTATTTTAAAACCTTACAGAAACAGGTACAGCTTGGGCAGGAAAGGTAACAGTATTCCATGTACTGTACTCTGGTGTCTTGTCATGCCTGGCATATGACCGCAAAAACACCTGCAGATGCAGACAGCACCTGTTTATCTACTTACAACTTCTTGTTTTCGAACTGCTAGGTTGGCAGGATCTGGGGCTGGGATGGGAGCTCACTCTGTCACGCAGCACTCGGGTCTTGAACTGCTGACCTGCCAGCCTTCCAGTTGTTAAGCTCAACAACTTTCCCACTAAGCAACTGCAGTTGGTAAGCTAACTAGCGTTAGGTTTCCCTTGCTCGAAAGCCAGTCGTATCCGACTCTAGGGTTCAGTGCTTATCTCTGTTTCAAAGCCGGAGAGCCAGCGCTGTCTGCTTCTGCAGACGTTTCCGTGGTCATGTGGCGGGCATGACTAGACACCGGAGCGCACGGAACGCTGTTACCTTCCCACCGAAGTGGTCCCTATTTATCTACTTGCAATTTCTTGCTTTCGAACTGCTAGGTTGGCAGGATATACTATATGACGGATTGAACTATATGAAATACTATATGATGGATTGAACACCCGCCTCTGTCCCAACTCCTGCCAACCTACCAGTTTGAGAGCAAGAAATTGCAAGTAGATAAATAGGGACTACTTGGGTGGGGAAAGATCTTGAGGAGATGCAGAGGATGGCAGATGACAGAGGAGCCTGGCGTGCGGTGGTCCATTGGGTCGCCAAGGGTCAGACTTAACTGTGACTGAACAACAACAGACAGAGCCCTGTGCCAATGTACTTAACATAGCAATCACACTTATATACCACCCCATAGCACTTAATGCACTCTCTGGATGCCCAACATCTTTTTACCAACCTCGGAAGGATACTGAGTCAACCTTGTGTCCTGGTTAAGAAGATCAAACTCACAACCTTTTGGTTGCAGTACAGCAGTTTAACCACTGTGCCCCCAAGGCTCACTCCTTTGGCTTTCACTAAAGCCTACTTAAAGAATTCTGCCCAAATCTCTCTAAAATAATTCTTTTTTTAAAAAAAAAGGCTTTTAAAATTTTTAATTCGCATTTATTGCTATATTCCCTAATTCTTGTTTAAACCAATCTTTCAATTTCACTATAGGATGGCATTTCTCCCTGGAGGCACAAGTGGGGAATCGAACTCCCAACCTCTCTACCACGGATTCAGCCAGCCTCGCTAGTACTAGCATAAAAGCTCGGCGGCGCTGTTGACTCTGATTTCCGTCTCTTTCCTGAACAAGTTACACGCCCTAGTTCCACAAACAGTTAAAAGCATGGAGTCGTCATTCCTAGAGAGACCCAAGAAGGAAGTGTGGGCCGGGCGGGAGAAAGAGCAATCACGGCCCGCCTCTTCCGGTTGGAACTCTTCCAGGCGTGGAATGAATGGAGGCGGGTGATCCCCAGGCTACACGCAGAGAGATGGGCGGGATGCGTGTGTGTGTGAAGGGTCTTACGTGCAGGGAAAGCGGGATGGGGGAAATTGACAGGAAATCCATGGATCTCTTGGATCCTCTTCCCAAGGCCTGCTTCTTCTTAGCCATCTTTCCCACGAGCAAAACACACGGGTGGGCAATGCCAGTCCATACACGTGTCGTGGCAGCCTCCTTGTTGTTACGTGTAGTCAAGTCATGGTGACCCTATGAAGGAACCCCAAAACATCCTGCCCTCAACAACCCTATTTAGCTCTTGCAAATTCAAGCCTGAGGCTTCATTGAAGGGGTTTATCCATCTCACATTGGAGCCTTCCTCTTTTCCTGCTGCCTCCCACCTTTCTCTGCATTAATTGTCTTTTCCAAAGAGTCTTGTCTTCTGATGATGTTTTCTTCTGTTCTGAAGTAGGACAGCTTATTTAGGGCCAGTTAATGGGAACAGCTTTTTTTAAAAAATCAAACATAAAAATATAATAATTGTGTATTGTCAATTCTGACTTGTGGTGACCCTTTCGATTCAAAAGTTTTGAGGTTTAAATAGGTAGAGAAAGCTCAGGAATGGCTTCCTATTCCCTTCTGGGCCCAGAATCTGGGGACACTCTGGGACTCTGCAGCTTGCTCAAGGTCACAGAGGCTAGTTTTTCTCCCTGGAGGCACAGTGAGGAATCGAACTCTCAAATTCTGGTTCCACAGCCAGGTACCTAATTCCAACCAGCCAGCTTAACTAGTAACAACAACAAAGCAAAGCAATCACACTTATATACCGCCCCATAGTGTTTAGTGGTTCACAAGTTAATTAGCATTTTGCCCCCAACATGCTTGGCTGCTCATTTTACTGACCTCGGAAGACTGCGTCAACCTTGAATCCTGATCAGACTCAGGATTGAACTCACAGCCTTTTGGTTGCAGTGCAGCAGCTTAACCACTGCACCATAAGCCATTTTAAACTGTTTCAAAGGAGTATTACTCAATATTTTAATGCTTAATATTCTACTTTGTTTTCAATATAGTTATTTATTGAGTCCCTTTGCTGGGAAAATGATGGATGTAGCAGGGGAAAGGATTAAACCAGGGATTCTCAACCTTTTCAAGCTGAGGGCAGTGTCACGCTCCCTCAGACAGCGGGCCGGGCTGGTGGTTCCCCCGCCGTAAACACTGCTGTAAAGTGGGTCTGTGGCTGTCGTAAACTCATTCACGACAGCCGGGGAGCACATTTATGACTGTCGTGAGTTTACAACAGCTGTGTGCCCATTTACGGCTTGTTGGATTGGGGCCGTGAGGAGGCCCTTAGGATCCCGGAGGAGACTGGTCAAAGGAACGACACGAGGCAAGATGGAGCGAAGACCAGTGATTTATTGAGGGAAAATCATCAGTATATATTATGTTCAAGGCTGCGCATGGTAGAATGGTCATCTGACAGAAAATCACATCACCTATTTACTCAGGTTAATGGGGAATCTCTCTTGGGGAAGTTAATTAGCGTGGGCAAACATTGACAGGGGAAACACCATTGTCTAGGGTTTAGACTGGGGTAAACATGGCTACTATTTGCACCAAGGATAAGGATAAACTCGGAGATGAGTGATTACCTTAATGGATAACAGAGTCTGGAGAAGTGCCTTCTCAACGGAACCGTCGGTCAGGTCATTAATTGGGTGAATCAAACCCTATTATTAATCCACCCCCCTTAATTTCTCTGCCCGCAGAGCCCACGGGCCAGGAGCGTTCTCCCGAAGTGGCCTCTGCGCGGGCCGTTCCATGCCATTGGGGCATGGGGAATCCACAACGGCTGTCATAAATGCGCCCACTTCTGGCGCTGGCAGTGCGAGCCAGATGATTTGGCGCCATGGGCCAGGGTTGGCCACTCCTGGATTAAATAAATGATGAAATGAAACATAACAGCCATAGTCCTGTTAGTAAAATTTTAAGGTTTATGATGATATGCAAGGGAACGTTATGAGAAACCCCTTTGTGCAACTGAGATTTGTTCCAGTACCTCAGCAATTAGCCAACCTAAGTTGAGCATGGTGAGAGATGTTACTGTACATGCATACCAAGAGGATTACAGCTGATATTTTTTCAAAGTACAGTGATACCTCATACAACGTCCAAACTTGGTTCCACAAGTTTGGACTTTATACGGATTTGGACTTTGTATGAGGCATGCAAAATCCTAGCCGCGATGCCTCATACAACGTCCAAATCCTTGCCACGATGCCTCATACAACGTCCAAATCCTTGCCACGATGCCTCATACAACGTCCAAATCCTAGCCGCGATGCCTCATACAACGTCCAAATCCTAGCCGCGATGCCTCATACAACGTCCAAATCCTAGCCGCGATGCCTCATACAACGTCCAAATCCTTGCCACGATGCCTCATACAACGTCGTTTCCATAGAGATACATTGTACTGTAACAGCACAGACTTCAGGGCAAAGTCAAGGAAACAGACTTTAAGAAATCATTGTCTAAAGGCTAAAAACATTACAACAACATGTCAAACAACCCTGATGGTCCAAGAACCTGAAGAATGCTGCAAAAATCCCAGGAATGCTTCTAAAAATCCTGATGAAAAAATTCAAAAAAATCCAAAATCGTGCTCAAAACCACTCCTAAACACTCTTTGCCTCATGCAAAACCCACAAGAGCAATGCACACGTGTCCTGACTTTTATACTGCCCAGGCACAATGCAACCTGGGAAAACCTCAATGCCTCATACAACGTCGCACGACTTTGTATAAGACAACTTTTTTCAAGGAATTAGGCGATGTTGTATGAATCCGATGTTGTATGAAGTGGACTTTGTATGAGGTATTAACTGTATGGAGAATACTATAGGTGGGGTTATCTGTCAAAGAGGAGTCTTTCCCACCTATCCAGAATGTAAAAATGTCTTCATTTCTTCATTGTTTTCTCTAGCGAACTCATTAAACTGGAACACGACTGTGTGACCCCAAAGAGTCAGTGCAGAAGGACCTCTTTCGAAGCATTGGAATTAGGGATATTTCTGCCAAGCAAGTAAGAGGATCTAAAGAAAATTTTAGGAAGGTGGACTTTGACCCCCAGACAAAATGGCAGCCGGGCAGGGAACAACGCAGCCAGTCTTCGGTTTCCAGTTTCAGCCGGTGTTGGGACAAGATGGGAAACCTGGGATCAAAATGGAGGAGGATCAGAAAGTTGGCACAGTGGTTGGCATGAAACCGGAAGAAGAAGAAAATGTTGGCTATACCAGCCATGGCGGAAATATCAGGGGATACCTGCCCAGGTTGGTGGGGCAGCAGGTTAAACCGGAGCCAGGTGAGAGGTTGGTCCAACACTGGGAGGACCAGTGGCAGGGGTTTTTGAAGGCCATGGAGTCCCCTTGTTTAATAGGGGAGAAGCCACCCCTGGCAGAAGATTCGGCCCCATGGAACGATGTCCAGGCCTCCCTGGCTTCCTTTGAGCAAGTGGCCGAAGCCTGCTTGTGGCCCCAGGGAGAGTGGGTGGTCCGGCTCCGGCCAACCCTCCAAGGAGAAGCAGGAGAGGTCTTCGGTAAGCTGGAAGCCAGAGACCGAGAAGATTATGGGAAGGTGAAAGCAGCCCTCTTGCAAAGAGAGGCCCTGAGGAGAGAGACGGTTCGCAGGCGCTTCCGGAGCTTCTGCTACTGTGAAACTGAAGGGCCAAGAGCTGTTTACGGCCGGCTGCGGGAACTTTGCCACGGGTGGTTGAAGGCGCAGAGGCAGACGAAGGAGCAGATCTTGGAAGAGCTCGTCTTGGAGCAGTTTTCTGGTGGTCCTTCCGACCGAGGCCCAGAACTGAGTCAGGGGTCACGGGCCGGAGAGTTATGCCCGAGCAGTGGCCCTGTGTTGTGTTCTGTAAAGCTGTGCCTTTAACAATGTACCTTTGCCATGTGTTAACAATGTAACCTTTCTGTGTGCAACATTATAACCATCAGCTGTATCAATGTAAACCTGATAAGGGGACGCGAGCTAGTGACCACTAGATGGCAATAGCGAGCGTCCAGCTCTCATGGCTCAGATTCACCTGGTTCAGCAGCGCGGGAAGATTCCCCGCCACCTCTTCACCTGGTCAAGAAGGGCGTGACCTTCTACGACGTCACGCAGGCAGCAACCAATAGTCTGTCGACGAGCCACATTCAAATGTATAGCCAGCTGTATATATTGAGCTACTCATCCGCCATTACCACATGTTCCTCCGGATCATCATGCAATAAACCTGTGTTAAGCCAATCCTTCGGCTGTTTCATTGTCTTTGGTCCCTTACACTAAATTGGCGACGAAGGTGGGATATGGCAGCCCACGGGACCAAGACATGCGCCGGTTTCGAAATCAGGAAACCGGGCGACTGGGAGATCTTCGAGATGGACTTCCAGGCAGCACTGATTGAGTCCGAAGTCACGGAAGAGGCAAAGAAAAGGGCCATCTTCACCAGGATGCTCGGACAAGAAACCAAAAGGACCTTGGTGGACCTGATTGCACCGAGGAGGGTGAGCGAATTCAAGGCCAAGGAACTCATGCGTGAGCACGTCCGGCCTGCCACGGCAATGTTTCCCGCTCGGAGTGCGTTCTGGAGGCGAGTCCAAGCGCCCGGGGAGATGGTCGCCGCATTCGTGGCGGCCCTGCGGCTGGCGGCCGGCCCATGCAAATGGGAGAATGCCGAAATCACCCTCCGGGACTGTGTGCTGTGCGGCCTGAACGACGCCGAGACCCAGCGCACATTAATGAACCAAGAGCCGCCTCCCACGCTGCAGGAGGTCGTCAGAGCGGCCCAGGCCGCAGAAGCTACAAAGGCCGGGGTCCAAGAACTCCAGGACTGGCGGCCGAAGTCGAGCAAGGCAGAGGCTCCGGTACAGGTGGCCCGGCGAACTTCGAGGTCGTCCACAGAGAGCAGCGACGACGAGGACGTCCGGAGGGTCCGGAAGGAGAGCCGGCGGTGCGACGGCTGTGGAGCGGCCCACGACCGCGTAAAGTGCCCGTTCCGGAAGGCCGAGTGCCACAACTGCGGCCGCCGCGGGCACATCACCAAGGTGTGCAGGAAGAAGCGCGAGACCCGGAGGAGCTCCGCAGACCGTTCCGCGGGACAAGACCGCTCAACGAGACCCAAGGACGGCGCCCAGGCCACGCGGAAGCAGGACGGCGTGGGCCGCATCTCCGACGGCAGCGAGGACGATGCCCCAGTGTTCAGCGTGTCTGCAGGACACCCCCGCTATTTTGTTGAGGTACTAGTCCAAGGGGTTCCCATTAGGATGGAAATTGACTCGGGGTCCTCATATTCAATCATTTCCCAGAGGGAGTTTTTGGGAATTGCCCCCCACAAGCGACCCAAGCTCAAAGCATTGAGGTCCACACTACGGGACGTGCAAGGGAACAGCATTCCAGTGTTGGGGGTTGGAGAATTTCAGGTTAAATTCAAGAAGCACGCCGCGTCCCTTCCCCTAGTCGTGCTCAAAGGGGGAGATTGCAGCCTCCTCGGGACTCAATGGTTCCAGCCCCTGGGTTTGTTTATTGGGGGGGGTGCACGCCGTTGGGATGCACGCCGTTGGGACTGATCCAATTCTGGAGGTGTGCGAGGCGCACCCCGAAGTTTTCAAAAAAGGACTGGGGAAATTCAAGGGGCCCCCAGTGACATTCGACCTGGACCCGGAGGTCCGCCCAATTCGTCTTAAACCACGCCGGGTGCCGTTCGCACTTAAGGACAAGATAGAGGCGGAACTGGACAAATTGGTGGGCCAGGGAATCCTTGTGCCAGTTGATTCCGCGGAGTGGGAAACTCCAATTATAACCGCACTAAAGGCCAATGGGGAGGTCCGCATATGCGCCGACTACAAGTGCACCATCAACAAGGCGATCCGCCCGAATGCATATCCGGTGCCGGTAGTCAGCCATCTGCTGGCCAGGTTACACGGGGGAAAGTGTTTCGCTAAGCTCGACTTAGCACAGGCCTACCAGCAGCTTACGGTGTCCCCTGCCGCAGCTGCTGCGCAGACCATAGTCACCCATAAGGGGGCGTTCCAGGTGACGCGCCTCCAGTTCGGCATGAATTCGGCGCCTGGAATTTTCCAGTCACTCGTGGAACGCCTCCTGAAGGGACTGGAGGGGGTGTTGCCTTATTTTGATGACGTGTTAATAACGGGGGGGAGTCGGGTTGAATTGGCCAAGAGGTTGGGGAAGGTCCTGACAATATTCGAAAAAGCGGGGCTGAGACTGCGAAAGGACAAATGCGTCTTCTTCGCAACCGAGGTTGAGGTCCTAGGGTTTTGTGTGACTCCTGAGGGAATAAAACCATCCAAGTCCAAGGTGGCAGCCATTAAGAAAGCCCCCCGCCCCACCTCCAAGCCCGAGCTGCAGTCGTTCCTAGGGCTGCTCAACTTTTACCACTCCTTCCTCCCCCGGAAGGCAGCGGTGGCTGAACCGCTACACAAACTGCTAAAGAAAGACCAGGCATGGAAGTGGGGCGATGACCAAGAAAGGGCATTTAGTGAGCTAAAAAGCCTCCTGGCGTCCGACGCCATACTGACCCACTTCAACCCCAAACGCCCAGTAGTTCTGACCTGTGATGCATCTCCAGTGGGGGTGGGGGCGGTGCTGTGCCACGTGTTGGAAAACGGAAGGGAGGCCCCGATAGCATTTTACTCCAGGTCCCTGTCCCAAGCGGAGAGAAACTACGCACAGACAGACAGGGAGGCACTAGCAATAGTCGCGGGGACGAAAAAATTTCACAATTTTCTGTACGGCCGCCCCTTCACCATTGTAACGGACCACAAACCCCTGCTAGGCATCTTTACCGCAGACAAGCCCACCCCACAGATCCTGTCCCCGAGGATGCTCAGGTGGGCCATTTTTCTCAACGTGTATCAGCACGCGTTGGTCTACCGGCCCGGGAAAGAGATCAGCCATGCGGACGCTCTATCTAGGTCTCCCCTTCCCCTAACGCCCAGCCAGGTGAGCAAGGGGGAGCGGGACCATCAGGTTCTCATGATAGAGGTGCTGGATTCGCCCCCCGTAGTGCCCGCCGACATTGCCAAAGCGACAGAGAAGGACAAGACGTTAGCGGCAGTTAGCTCCTGGGTGCAGAAAGGGTGGCCGGCGTCCTCCCCAGCGGAGGAGTTCGCTCCATTTTTCAGATAAAAGCTAGAACTGTCCCTAGAGAGGGGGTGCCTCTTGTGGGGGCAGCGGGTGGTGATTCCCACTTCCCTTCGGCCGCGGGTGCTCAAACAGCTGCACGTCAGCCACCCCGGCATCGTGCGATCCAAGGCGCTGGCCCGGAGTTACTTCTGGTGGCCCCAGCATCGACATCGAGCACATGGTCGGCACTTGTGAAAGTTGCCAATGCTCCAGACCAGAGGAGGCTCGCCTTCCCCACAGGGAATGGGACGCGGCTAAGGGGCCGTGGTCCCGGGTGCACGTTGATTTCGCGGGCCCGTTCAGAGGCACCCTGTTCCTTCTCGTAGTGGATGCCTTCTCCAAGTGGTTGGAGGTTATCCCAGTCACGAGCACCTCCTTGGCCCAGACCATTAGGCACTTGCGGAGGCTCTTTTCCACGTTCGGCATACCCGACACGTTAATTAGCGACAACGCTAGTTGTTTCACGTCCTCCGAGTTTAGGGCATTCATGGAGATTAACGCCGTTCGGCACATCACCTCCGCCCCGTTTCACCCAGCCACCAATGGCCAAGTAGAGCGCCTCGTCCGCACCACGAAGGACGCGTTGCGGCGCATGGGCCCCGGGGATCTGAACCTACAAGTCTGTCAGTTTCTGCTAGGGTACAGGGTGACCCCTTTGGCGTCAGGATACTCCCCCGCAGAGCTCTTAATGCGTAGGAAACTGACCACCATCCTTACTAGGCTAGACCCCACGAGGGTAGAGGACAAAGGAAGGAACATCGGGCTAGAGGCCACGAAGAGTTTCAGTATAGGCGCCCCCGTGCATTGCAGGAATTACGCCAGCACGGGCCCAGCCTGGGTACCGGGCGTGGTGGTAGAGCAAACCGGCCCCGTGTCGTACCGCGTGGAAACCAGTACAGGGCTCCTGTGGAGGCGGCACGCAGACCAGCTCCGACGCAGGGTCCCCGATGAGCAGGGCACAGACCAAACAGAGAAAAAATCAGCGTTAGGGTTCTCCCCCACCCGTTCAGCCCAAGGGGGAGGAAAAGGGGACCGCGGGCCCCCACCAAGGGGGGAGGAGGATGTTCTCGTAGATATCCTAGGGGATCTTTCTGAGGTGGAGGAGGAACCCGACCCCATACATATCTCGCGGAATGTCCCCACAAATGCGGATACCCCTACTAAGTTAGATTTTGATTTTCAGAACCGGGGGGTTTTTTCGGAGTGGTCCCCCACCCGTCCAAGCGAGAAGAGGGGTTTTTCGTTAGCCCCGACGGCCTCCGGTCTGCCCACAATGGAGTTTTTCCCTTCCCCTAAGGCCGCCAGACAGCGGCAAGCCACTAACAAGTCTCCCTCTCCCATTTCAGGACAAGGGACCAGGGAACAAAGAAGCAGTAGCGCCCCCGGGGGGGGTCAACCCTCTTCACGGCCCAAACGCACATGCAACAAGCCATCTTGGCTGAGAGACTTCGTCTCATCCTAGGGGGGAGGGATGTTGTGTTCTGTAAAGCTGTGCCTTTAACAATGTACCTTTGCCATGTGTTAACAATGTAACCTTTCTGTGTGCAACATTATAACCATCAGCTGTATCAATGTAAACCTGATAAGGGGACGCGAGCTAGTGACCACTAGATGGCAATAGCGAGCGTCCAGCTCTCATGGCTCAGATTCACCTGGTTCAGCAGCGCGGGAAGATTCCCCGCCACCTCTTCACCTGGTCAAGAAGGGCGTGACCTTCTACGACGTCACGCAGGCAGCAACCAATAGTCTGTCGACGAGCCACATTCAAATGTATAGCCAGCTGTATATATTGAGCTACTCATCCGCCATTACCACATGTTCCTCCGGATCATCATGCAATAAACCTGTGTTAAGCCAACCCTTCGGCTGTTTCATTGTCTTTGGTCCCTTACACTAAACCCTGGCAGAGGATTATTACCTGAGAAGGGAGTGCAAATCCGAGAGGCCGGAACAGCAGGTAAGGAAATGCAACACTTGGAAAGATACTTTCGGTAAATAATTATCATAGCAATTACACTTCTATACCATATACCTGGCGGGCCAAGTTTGGGGTGCAGGTGGAGGGGTGGCTTCCGTTGAGTGGTTAATAAAGGGGAGGATGCCTGCCCCACGGTTTCTTCGGTTCCTGCACCCCTCTCTTTTTAGGGGTAGGTTCTTATTGCTGGTTTTTATCTGTTTTTATTTGTTTTTATCTGTTTTTACCCACTGTTGTGAACCGCCCGGAGTCAGCTTTGGCTGAGTGGGCGGTATAGAAATTTAACAATCAATCAATAAATAAATAAATAAAAATATAAAATAAAATAAAATAGTGCTTTTGCTCCCAACATGCTGGGTACTCCTTTTACTGACCTAGGAAGGATGGAAGGCTGAATCAACCTGGATCCCCGTCAGGATCCAACTCACAATGTTTTGCCTGCAGTATAACAGTTTAACCCCTGCATTATCAGGGTTCCTAATTCATTATGTAACTCATCAGAAGGCCCACTTTTATTCTTAGTAGTCCACTGCCATTAGTGTAGCAAAACACAATTAATCCGTTCTGGGGGGGAAATCCGTAAACCAAGCCACTATTTTCTATGGATTTCCTTTTGTTATGCAATTTTTATGTTAACCAAGCCCAGTGGTAGTGAACCTTTTAGAGACCAAGTGCCCAAACTGCAACCCAAAACCCACTTATTTATCGCAAAGTGCCAGCACAGCAACAGGGGAGGGAGGAAACACTTCCATTGGTCTGCTGGGCAGAGGGGCGGGCTGGACTCTGTGTTGGGGGGAGGGAAGAAGCAGTCCCATTGGACTGCTGGGCAGAGGGGCAGGGCAAACTCTATGCTGGGGCGACTGCACAGGTGCCCACAGAGAGGGCTTCAAGTGCCACCTCTGGCATGCGTGCCATATTTTAACCATCACTGACCTAGCTGTTTGTTAACCGAGGTTCCACTGTAACTATAAATTCAATGGTATTAGGGGCAAGTTTGAAAAGTACAGATCTGCTTCCTAACAATAGCAATTAGCAAATAACAATTACACTTATATACCACCCCGTAACACTTTGTTCACTCTCTGGCCGATTCACAGAGTAATTAACATTTTGGATTAGATTATGACAATCCAATCACTTTTGTGTGAACTCCAGTCCACCATCATTCTTGTCACAATTTCTAGTGTTTCATTTAAATCAGTGTTTTGTGTAATTCAAAGCATAGGGTTGAGTGCTAACCGTGAAAGCGACAGGAACGGTGTTTACAGCATTTTGTAGGCGTGATATCCTTTCGCATATCTGATAATAACTACTGTGTTATATCGCCACGATCCTTCTCTTCTTCTGAGGTTCTCAGCTATTCCACATAGCAGTGGTTGGGGTCCTTCTAGATCAAGGATTCTCAATCTGTGCCCACAGGCCTGATGCGGCCCACAGCACTATTTCATGTAGGCCACCTCCACCATACCAGGAAGTGCCATGTGGTGGAGGAAGGGCAAAATGGCTGTCTGGCCCCTGAAGCTATCTGAGTGAGTGTGACCCAGCCCCTGGCTCAAAAAGGTTGAGAACTCCTGTTATAGATATTAGAGTCTTATGATTTCTTTAGTCCTCTTATTTTCCTTCTCTTTGGGTCATTTATCTCCTTTTCAGGTGTCAGCAGAAGGGGTGCATATCTCTGGGGTTGAGCAGCCTCTCCTGGAGAGTGAGCAGGATCGAATTTTCCATGAGGCTGGCAGGGGAGTTGCTACCTCCTGGGGTAAGAATTTGTCAAAGTTGGAAATACTGTACTCTAACGGTGTGAATGTTTTCATTGGAAGTTAAATGCAGAATAGGTTTGCTGAACTTTCTGCAGGACTACCAGGTGCCTAATTTTTCTCAGTCGCAAGTAGATAAATAAGTATCACTTTAGTGGGAAGGTAACAGCATTCCATGCACTCTGGTGCCTCATCATGCCTGCCACATGACCACAGAAACGCCTGCAGAGGCTGACACTGCTGACTCTTCGGCTATGAACCGAGATGAGCACTGAAGCCTAGAGTCAGATAAAACTGGCTTTTGAGCAAGGGTGACTTTCAACTTAAAAATCTATCTCTGTTGGTATGGGGGATAGATACATCATGCTACTAGAGGTCTGGAAGGACTTTTTCAATAAAATCATAAAATAATAGAGCTGGAATAATGGGTCTATAAGGCCATTAAATCTAAACTCCTGTTCAGTGCAAGGACGCAGGTTTAAATCCGATAGATAGCTGTCTGGACTCTGAAGTCATCTTATCTTATTTTAATTTTTTAAATTTTTCAGATTTTTAATTTTTAGGATTTTAGAATTTTGAAATTTTAAAATTTTGAAGTTTTGAAGTTTTTAAATTTTTAAATTGTACTGTATGGTACTATCTTAATTGGTGTTTCTGTAGCTGTTCTAAATTAAGGGGCATGCCTTATTCGAGTTGATATATAGCAACGGAGAAATTTCATTGTTCCCGCAAGGGGACAATGACAATAAAGATCTATCTATCTATCTATCTATCTATCTATCTATCTATCTATCTATCTATCTATCTATCTATCTATCTATCTATCTATCTGTCTGTCTGTCTGTCTGTCTGTCTGTCTGTCTGTCTGTCTGTCTAACTTGTTACTCCAGTATTAGAGTGCCCACCGGGTAATTAGTCCCGTTGTCGTACTGCTCTAATGGTTGGGAAATTTCTCCTGACAGTCCATCAAAATCTGGCTTCCTGGAACTTGAGCCCTTTATTACGTGTTCTGCACTCTGGAATGATCAAAAACAGATCTTGCCTTAGTTTAGATGGCAGCCTTTCAAGTATATTTGAAGCACATTTCAAATCCTTTCAGAAGAACACTATTTAGGGGTAGATAGGATGCAGGAGCGGGCAGGAGGCCCTCAGGATTTTAGAGATTTCCCCATGTTTATGTGGTATAATACAGGATTATGGCTTTGGAAACTAGAGCTCCTCATCCAGTCAAGACGATCACTGAGTAACACTGAGGTTCCGCTGTAATCCGAAAATAAAATAAAATATCTGGCGTCTGTGGGCACTTAGGGTCAACAGCTGTAGTTTAGAGCAGGGAATTTCAACTTGCAGCCTGTGGGCCAGATACAGCCCACAGCACCATTTCATGTGGCCCACCTCCACCACACCAGGAAGTGCCATGTGGTGGAAGAAAGGCAAAATGGTCGTCCGGCCCCTAAAGCTATCTGAGGGAGTGTGACTCGGCCTTCGGCTTTAAAAGATTGTGAACTCCTGGTTTAGAGCAAAATCAGAAAAGAGGTTTCATTTTTTCCTTATTTTTTCTTCTTCTGCAGGTGAAGACCTGTTGAGTGCAAATGAGAGAAACCATCCAGAAGTTGCTGGTAAAGAAGCAGCACATTTGATAGGAATGGGGACCCCAGAAGAGGAGGATTCACATTGTGGTGCCCCAGAAGGTGCTTCCAGATGTTGGCAAGGCCCTAAGGAACATCAGAGAGGATCTCCACAGGGAAATGTAGGAAACCTCATTCTTTATTCAGGCAAGGAGCCACTGGTTGAAACCGCTAGCCAACAGAGAATCCAGGTTGAGAGTGGTAGAGTTAATGAAGGCAGCTACCCAGAGAACTCAGAGGTGACTGAATTTCAGGTGAGCCACGTTGGCGAGTTGCCCTATAAATGCCTGGACTGCGAGAAGAGCTTCAGTTACAACACCAGCCTCGTCAGACATCAGAGAAGCCACACAGGAGAAAAACCCTACGCATGTTCAGACTGGGAAAAGTTTTTGTCAAAGCTCAGGCCTCGCTGTTCACCAAAAAATCCACACTGGGGAGAAAGCCTACCAGTGCCCGGACTGCGAGAAAAGCTTCCGGGTGAAGGCACACTTGATCCGGCACTCTATAATCCATAAAGGGGAGAAACCTTATAAGTGCGAGGAATGCGGGATATGCTTCTGCGAAAAGTCTGATCTCACGATCCATCAGCGAACACACACAGGAGAGAAGCCGTACAACTGCACAGACTGTGGGAAAAGCTTTCGCCGGCATGCAGACCTGACACTTCATCAGAGGATCTACACCGGAGAGATGCCCTACAAATGCTTGGAGTGCAAAAAAGGCTTCCGGTGGGTCCAGAACCTCATCGCACATCAGTTGACACACGGGCGGGTGAAACCTTTCAAGTGCACCAAATGTGGGAAGAGCTACTGTTCCAACATGGGTCTTCTTAGACATCAAAAAGTTCATGCTGGAGGTACACCATGAATAGAATCATAGTGGAGGAACAGTTTCTGCAACAGCAAAAGCCTTATCAGGCATTAGAAGATCCACACAGGGGAAGACCTGTGTGAAGTTTGGGGAAAGTTTCAATCTGAACCCAGTGATGGACACCAGCCAGTTCGCACTGGATCGCCCGTACCCGTAGCAAAACTGGCTGACCCCCTCCTACCTCCCAGCCTTGCCCTGCCCTACCCCACTCCTCCCCGGAGGTGAACCGCTCAATTTCCCCTTCATCCAATGCTTTCCCTGGGCTCTGTTTCAATCAGAAGTGCCTTCCCAGCCACTCCGGAGTGGCTGGGGAGGCGCTTCGGGCTGAAACAGAGCTCCAGAAAAGCCTTGGACAAAGGGGGAAATGGCTTCGGAGGTTCACTATGGAGCGATGAAAATAGAAGAGGCTTCTATTTTCATAGCTCTATAGTGAAGAGCAGTCACATGGCCAACAGACCATGCCCACCCAATCGCATGGCCATGCCCGCAGTGTGGTAGGATTTTTTTTTGTTGCCCACCACTGTCCGAATCCAAACTTTTTGTCATGGCAGAGAACCTGTAAAGCGATTAACTCATTCCAATGTTTTGATTATGTGAAAGACATCAGGTCTAAATCAGAACTTCGGAGGCATTACACAGTCCACACAGAAGAGAAACGTGATAGAAGCCATCTGAAAGGTGGTGATCATAAGCTTCCTGATAGCAAGAAACTTAACAGTGAGGAGGCTTGTTAGGAAAGTATACACTGAGAGAAGAGGGAGATTAGATCATTGAGTCTTCTTCTCATGGGGAAATTAAAAAAATATTACTAACACTGCACAACAATGATTTTGCTACTGGGAATAACACATGTGATTTACATGCTATCGAGTGTGCTGATTCCAAATCTGAACTCAGAATGTGTCTATCACGTACAGATTTGAAGGTATGCTATAGCTGTTCAAATGGTCAGTAATTGGATAATGTGTTTTTACATAGGAGCATTATAACCATTGCAGCTACCACTAGGCCTGCTGCCGCCTCAGCTGAATCATGTCCCCTGGTAGCATGCATGCTCCAGCAGCGGCCGGGCATGTCTGGGCAAGTCAGTGAGATGACGTCAGAAATAGGCAAAATGGACCAAGGGCTTGTCCCTATTGCAAAACCATCTTATTGGATAGTACAGCTAGGCAATTGGGAGCCTAGAGATGACTAGGGGAAGCTGTGTTAATAAACCAGACAATTTTTGCTACATTTGTGGCAAATATACACCGCATGAGCAACGCAAGAACCTAACCAAGAGGGTGAGATTTCCTACTTTAAGATCCTGACGTCCTAGGCAGAATCGGACTTCATGTTTGGATTCAGTGCACTTGATTTAGTATAGGGTACTGTACATAGATTAGACCAAGTAGCACACGATATTTGTTTTTTGTGATGCAGTGTAATAGATCAACCCCAGGAATTCTTCATGGATGGAAACCAGTGGACTGCCTGGCCTTAGCCAGTGTGTTTGGGTTAGGGATTTTTAAAACACTACATTTTTGTTTGTGTGTAGGGGCCATTTGATTTAAGGGTGTTGAACGTGGTCCATTTCCAAGGCTTGGACTGAATCTAGTTTGATTACTACTTTTCCTTGGTGATGGACCTTAATTTTCATTTATACTGTGGAACCGCGGCTCGGTTAACATAAACATCACATAACAAAAGGAAATCCAGAATTTTTTTCAGAACGGATGAATTGGTTTTCAATGCATTCCTATGGGAAACCACATTTCGGTTAAAGTATTTTTGGTTTTCAGTGCATTCCTATGGGAAATTCGGTTAAAGTAGTTTCTCCTTCGTATAGTTTGTGAATCCCACTATTGGGTTATGCACCTGCGCAGAACGCCGATCGGAGGCTTGAAAAGCTATTGGTCAAAAGTTTCGGCGGTAAGACCGCCCACCGTACCGCCCACCCTGAGGCGCCCGCGCGCCATCTTACCTCAGTTCTCTTCTTTCCGCCGTAGCAGCAGGACGATCGTTGAGAGCTTCCTCAATTTTTTCGCCCTTCTGAGGGAAAGTCTTTTGGCTAACTTCGATTAAATTTTTCGGTGATCTTGTCCTTCGGGCAGAATTGCCATCCCGGTGCTGTTTCTTCCTCCTGGTGAACTCAGTTACCTACTCGCTCCGGTCACCGTTTCCCCCCTCAAGGGGGTGGCGGCTGGCCTGCCCTTCGGGGTGCTCAGCTTCTCGAACCTTCCGTTGGAAGAATATTTTTGATGGCTGCAGCCTTCAAGCAGTGTTCTGCTTGCCTCAAGAAGTTCCCTGCCTCCGACGGGCATAGCCTCTGTCTGTTTTGCCTGGGAGAATCTCACCAGAGCCAATCCTGCACTCACTGCAAGAACTTTACCCGACTTGCAGTGCAGAACTGGAGCAACCGACTGAAAGCTCACCTTATGGAGCTCGCTTTGGCTCCCGCCTCGGCCGCCTCTACTTCTGCTGGTGCCTCCCAGCCCCCGCCACTTCCTGCTTCTTCTTCTACTCTCTCCATCAGGAAGAAGAAGAAGGATAAAAATGGGGAGAAGAAGAAGAAACATGGGTCAGAGAAACGGCGATCTCTCCCGCCTACGCCTCGCCCTCCCATCTCTCCGGGGCCTTCGCCTCCCTTCTCGGTCGCGAGATGTCCTTCGCCCGGATCTTCGATGTGGGGCGGACGGTCCTCTTCGGGATCTCCTGAAAAAGGTCGCAGGGCTGGGGCTCCAGCTCGCCCACTGCAGGTACTCCCGTCTCCCCCTCGTGGGAGGGGCCGTTCACCCACGAGGCAGGCCTCCGTCTCCCCGAGGCCCAGGACTCCGACAATCGACGAACCGGCAACCACCTTTCCGGCCACCGTTTCGTCTCCGGTAATTCCAACCACCGTTTCGTCGGCCACCGTTTCGTGCCAACCATCGGCGCCGGATGCATCCCAGATGGAGTTCTTCAAGGGGATGTTTGAGGCCATGGCAAAATCGTTTGCCCAGCAGTTCAAGGTCTCCATGCCTGCGGCCTCTGCGGCTCCGGTGCCGACCACCGCAAGCCCCAGGGATGTTGGCCCTACTGTGGCTCCACCGGCCTCATGAGGGTCGAGTGTCCGCTCCGCTGGCCCACCCATATCGTCTTGGTGTGGTCCAGACGTCGATGCGGTGAGCCCCCATCCTGTCGACCCGCCCAGGCTGTACTGGCGCGGTCCCGACGTGGATGCCAGGGTTCCTCCTTCGTCTTCCGATGACTCCAGCGCATCTTCGGAGGAGGACGAGGGGGACGTCGACACCGACAAGACGCCGGACCAAGCCATCGGCGCGGTTGACCCACCGCGTGGTGAGGATCAACGCTCGCTCACGGCAATGTTGACACGCTTGGGGACCGCCCTGAACCTGAAAGTGGACCAGCCACCACTCGAGGGCGAGGACCAAATGACCGCCAAACTGGACAGACGGGCGATTCGACCGGTCCACATCACCATGCTTCCATCCATGTTGATGTCAGCGAAGGCAACATGGAAGAAGCCAGTGTCATCTCACTCCGTTTCGTCCAGGCTCGACGGCATGTACAGAGTCCTGGACGAGAACGTCGAGTTCCTCCAAGCCCACCCTCTGCCGAACTCGTTGGTGGTCAAGGCCTTCCAGCATAGGACGGCCACCAGCGGTTTTCCGGTACCTTCAACTCCGGAAGGGAAGAAGCTGAACGCGGTGGGACACAAGTTTTACGCCACCGGTTCTCTCTTCCTCCGAGCCGCCAATTATTCGGCTGCAATGGGCCTCTATCAGTCCCACCTCTGGGAGCAGGTGAAGGTCCTGGCGGCTAAACTACCGGCCGACGCTCAGAAGGGTTTCGACGCGCTGGCGACCGAAGGGGACTTTCTGTCGGAGCAACAGATGAGGACGGCCAGGCACATCAATGATTATGCGGCTAAGGACATGTCCTCTGCCATTTTCCTCCGTCGCCATGCCTGGCTCAGGGGCACCTCCCTCGATGATGCGATGAAAAAGCTCATCGAGGAGTTCCCGTTCGATGGACAAGGCCTGTTCGGACAGGATACCGATAAAGTCCTGAACGAAATGCGGCAAACGAACTCGACGGCCAAGTTCCTGGGGCTCACCACGCCGGCTCCGCCTGCCAGGCTGCGATTCCAACCCTTCACGCGGCGGTATCAGGGAAACCCGCAGCAACAGGGTGGCTCGACGGATCAGCCCAGGGCCGGCCCCTACAAACCACGGCGCCAACACAAGTCCCGTTACCAGCCTTACGGGCAGGGCAAGCGTTCCAACGCGAAGTCCAAGTCCCGTGTTTGAAACCGCGATGGCCAAGTCTCTCTCGTCCACTTCCCATACCTTCCCCTCCGGAATTTCCTCCAGGTGTGGTCGGGCATCACGGACGACCGGTGGGTCTTAAAGATCTTGTCCACTGGTTACGCCATCGAGTTCGTGCGAATGCCTCGGGTAGGAAGACATCGTTTCACCACCTCGTCCCCCCATTTGGAGGAAGAAATATCGACTCTTCTGTCCAAGGGAGCCATCGAGCAGGTAGCACCGCCCGACTGGGACAACGGCTTCTACTCGAGGTACTTCGTGGTTCAGAAGAAGGACGGAGGACTTCGCCCAATTCTGGACCTGCACCGCCTAAACAAGTGCATCCACACCAGGAAGTTCCGGATGGTGACCCTGCAGACCGTCCTTCCCCTCATCAACAAAGGGGACTGGTTCACAGTCATAGACCTCAAGGACGCTTACTTCCATGTCTCCATCCTCGAGGATCACAGGCGGTTCCTCCGCTTCCGCATCGGCAACTCTGTGTACCAGTACCAGTGTCTACCGTTCGGTCTGGCCACGGCACCGAGAGTTTTCACCAAGTGCATGGCTCCGGCGGCTGCTTTCCTCCGCCAGCGAGGAATCAGGGTCTTCCCGTACATCGACGACTGGCTGATTGTCTCCCACACCAGTTCGTCCTCCATTCAGGACACACAATTCACAGTCCACCTCATGGAGAGTCTTGGCCTCAGGATCAACTTCGCCAAATCGAAGTTGATTCCCTCTCAACGCGTCAAGTACATTGGAGCGGTACTCGACTCGCTTGCTTCCAGAGCCTTCGCCCCCCAGAAACGCTTGCAGGACATTGCGCAGGGAGTGAGCGATTTTCGCACCAAACCGTTCATTCGGGCGAAGAAGGCACAGAGACTTCTAGGCCTCATGGCTTCAACGACGGCGGTCATTCCTCACGCCAAGTTGAAGTTCCGGTCCCTGCAGTCGTGGCTGCTTCACGAATTCGACTCGCTCCGGGAGAGCCAGTCCAAACGACTGACTCCGTCTCCGGAACTGAAGGACCAACTGCTGTGGTTTTTTTATTTATTTATTTTATTTATAGTCAAATTTGTATATGCCGCCCGCTCAGGCAGAACCCGACTCAGGGCGGCATCACAACAATTCACAAAAGACATAAAAACAATTATAAAAAATAATTATAAAAAAAACCCCCAACCCACCCCCTTTAAAAACCCCTATGTCCCACCCACCCACTATACAAAGGAGGAGGAGAAAGTTCTTATACAAGCCAGCAGGCGGGCACCATAGTCCCATTCGGGCCCCACACCTGCCCTGCCAGCCAGGTCTTCACTCCTTTCCTGAAGGGCAGCAGTTCACTTTGGAGTCTTAGGTCTATTGGCAGGAGGTTCCAGAGAGTTGGTGCGGACACGGAGAAGGCCCTCCTTCGGGTGCTAGACAAATGTGCATCCCTAGCCGGTGGCACCACTAGGGAACCTCTCCTGTCCGCTCTGGTTGGACGGGCAGACACTCTTGGGACGATGCGGTCTCTAAGGTATCCCGGCCCCCTGCCATGTAGGGCTTTAAAGGTCAAAACCAGCACCTTAAATTGCACCCGGAGACAAACTGGTAACCAGTGCAGCTCCCGAAGTAGGGGAGAGGCATGGGCATATCGCCCACACCCCATCACCACCCGGGCCGCCGCATTCTGGACCAGCTGCAGCCTCCGAATGGTCGTCAAGGGCAGCCCCATGTAGAGCGCATTACAATAGTCTAGTCGGGAAGTAACCAGAGCATGGGTGACCATAAGCAAGGAGCCCCGGTCCAGGAGTGTGCGCAATTGGCGAATCACCCGAAGTTGGGCAAAAGCCCTCCTGGCCACAGCCGCCACTTGTTCTTCCAGCAGCAGCCGCGAGTCCAGAAGAACCCCCAAGTTGCGCACTGGGTCTGTCTGGGGCAGAACGGCCCCATCCAGTACCAAAGATGGTAACTCCCTGGATAACGCGGGGCCCCTTATCCACAGCCACTCTGTCTTGCTGGGATTCAGCCGAAGCCCATTGGCCCCCATCCAGACCCCAATGGCCTCTAGGCATCCGGATAGGATTTCAACAGCATCACTGGGGTCCCCACGGGCCGAGATGTACAACTGTGTATCATCCGCGTACTGATGGTACCGCACCCCGTGGGAACGAATGATCTCACCCAGCGGCTTTCACTCAACGTGGCCACGGGGAAGAGCTTTTACCCCCCGCAACCCTCGTTGCAGGTATTGACCGACGCAAGCAACCTCGGCTGGGGGGCTGCTTGCGGGACTCTCACGGCCAACGACGCTTGGTCACCTCACGAGATGGTGCACCATATCAACTACTTGGAACTTTTGGCCGTTTGGAAGGCACTACGGTCCTTCGAGACCCTACTCACCGGCAGGGTGGTTCAAGTGGCCTCGGACAATACCACGGCAGTGGCCTACATGAACAAGCAGGGGGGAACGCGATCCACCACCCTTCTTTACCTTGCTGTGCAACTCTGGGAATGGTGCCTGGAACGTCACATCTTTCCAATTGGAGTGCACATTCAGGGCAAACTGAATGTCTTGGCCGACCATCTCAGCCGTCTCACCTCGACGACCCACGAATGGGAACTGGACGACAAGGTATTTCGGTCGCTTTGCGAGGCCTGGGGGACGCCGAGCATCGACCTCTTTGCGTCGGAGTCCAACAGGAAATGGCACAGGTACTGTTCCAGGGCAGGCATCGGACTGAACTCCGAGGGCGATGCCTTCATGAAACGGTGGGATCAGGACTACCTCTACGCCTTCCCTCCGTTTCCTCTGGTCCAGAAGGTCCTCATCAGGATGTACCAACACAGGACTGATGCAATTCTCGTGGCTCCAGCATGGCCTCGCCAACCCTGGTTTCCGCTGCTGTTACGCATGTCGTCGCAGTATCACACACTGCCAGAATCACCAACGCTTCTCCAAATGGAGCACGGACAGCTTCACCATTCAGATCTACCCAGCCTCCACCTCACCGCGTGGAGGATAACCCCAGACTATCCAGGATCCTGGAGCTAGCGTGGCGCCCTTCCACAAGGAAGTCTTATGCTTCCAAATACAGACGCTTTTGCGCTTTTCTGGCTTCCCAGCAGACGTTCCCACCACAGGTGGGGCTGCAGGACGTTTTGGCCTACCTCCTCCATCTGGCGGAGTCGGGCCTTAGCATTACCTCTGTCCGAGTCCATCTCGCAGCGGTAGTGGCTCACTCTCCGGCCGGCTCGCCCGCTTCTGGTGCCTTTCGCGACCAAACGGTGAAGCGTTTCCTCAAGGGACTGCGGAACGCCTTCCCTCCGGTCAGGACTCCGACGGCACAATGGTCACTCTCTGCCGTTCTCAACGCACTCACCAGGACTCCTTTCGAGCCCATGGCTACCGCGGATGTTCGTCTCCTCACGTAGAAGACGGCGTTTCTGGTGGCTATTACGCCTGCTCGACGAGCTGGTGAACTGGTTGCTCTGCGGGCAGACGCGCCATTTCTTCAATTTTTCAATGGCCACGTGGTGCACCAAGCGGATATCACCTTCCTTCCCAAGGTGGTCTCCCAGTTTCATATGGCACAGACTATCTCCTTGCCAACCTTCTTCCAGAACCCCTCCAACCCCCAAGAAAGGACTTGGCACACGCTGGATGTGAAACGAGCTTTATTGTTTTACACCAGCAGGACAAGGGAGTTCAGGAAGTCGCAACGCCTTTTTGTGGCCTATGGAGGCAAGTCCAAGGGTGAACCCATCTCTGCTCAGCGGTTCTCCAAATGGATCACGTCTACCATCTACCTGGCCTACGAGTCGGCTTCGCTGCCACCTCCGCCGCATATCAGGGCGCATTCCACCAGAGCGGTTGCCACATCCACTGCCTTTCTGGAGGGCACACCGCTTGAGGACATATGTAAGGCTGCCACCTGGTCCAGACCTTCTACATTTGTCCAGCATTACAGGGTGGACACCAGGGCCACTGCGGACGCCAGGCTTGGCCGTGTCGTCCTCACCAGGGGGCTCCGGACTTATCGCCCTTGACGGTTCAACCTGACCATCATACTCATCGTGGGATCATCTCATCCGACTGCCCACCGACCAAGTGAGTGTGAGCTTGCTAATCTCCCAATAGTGGGGATTCACAAACTATACGAAGGAGAAAGTTCGGTTTCACTTACCAGTGATAACTTTCGTTCTTCGAGTATATAGTTTGTGAATACACACTACCCACCCTGCCTCCCCTCTTGAGCTGCACGGATGAGATCAATTGGTTTATCCTGTGCTTGGCTTAAGTATGGAACTGAGGTAAGATGGCGCGCGGGCGCCTCAGGGTGGGCGGTACGGTGGGCGGTCTTACCACCAAAACTTTTGACCAATAGCTTTTCAAGCCTCCGATCGGCGTTCTGCGCAGGCGCGTAACCCAATAATGTGTATTCACAAACTATATACTCGAGCAACGAAAGTTATCACTGGTAAGTGAAACCGAACTTTCTCGAATGCCCTTGGAGGGGTTGGGTGGCCACATGAAATGGTGCTGCGGGCCAGATCAGGTTGGGAACCTCTGGACTAAAGAATAGGTTTGTTTTTGTTTGCTACATATATCTCTAAACTACATATTGGGATAATATCTGGCTAATATTCTGTTTAATTCCTATAGCTTTTCTTTGGAAGAATTGGCTGAGTTATTGGAAAATTTAATTTAATTAATTTAATTAAATTTAATTTTTGGATTTATACGCCACTCACACAGGCATGCCCTACTCAGGAAAACATCTCAAAGGCCTTAAAGTCTGAAATGTAATGTTTTTTGTTTTATATTAACAATTTTTCCATAGCTTTCTTTCAAATTCAACCTTGTCTGTGAATCCAAAAAATAAAGAAGGAATGTTAATTTAATATTATACAGTATTTAACATGGTGTTGTTTAGATGGAAAATGTCTTATTCTCCTGTCACACTTAACATGTTCTGAATATATGATTGAGTAAGCTTTGTTAATGGGACTGTGGTGGCTTAGTGGTTAAGATGCTGAACTTGACGACTGGAAGGTTGGTAGATCAGTTCGAGACCCGGGTACTGCACAACGGAGTGAGCTCCCATCTCTGTCCCAGCTCCTGCCAACCTAGCAGTTCGAAAGCAAGAAATTGCAAGTCAATAAACAGGGACCACTTTGGTGGGAAGGTAAACAGTGTTCTGTGCAGTATGGTGTTTAGTCGTGCCTGCCACATGACCATGGAAACGTCTGCAGACACAAACAGCGCTGGCGCTGAACCCTATAACCCTGGTTTACAAGCAAAGGAGCACTGAAGATGAACACTGAATTCTAGATTTGGCTACGACTGGCTTTCGAGCAAGGGAAACCTTTACCTAAGCTTTGTTGGAGTGTGTGGTGGCTTAGTGGTCAAGATGCAGAGCTTGACAACCAGAAATTGGTGGGTCAGCTTTAAAAGTCATCTTGTACTCTTCAGATTATTGGGATTAAAATATATATATATTAAACTGTATCTTGTCTCCTGTCCACAAAAAAAAACATTTTAAATTTGGAAGTCACTAGAACGGGAGTTCCCAACCTTTTTTTAAGACGGGGGCCAGATCACGCTCCCTCAGACAGCTTCAGGGGCCAGGTGGCCATCTTGCCCTTCCTCCACCACATGGCATACAAATGGTGCCATGGGCCGCATCCGGTCCACAGGACGCAGGTTGAGAATTCCTGCACTAGAAGATGAGAGTGGTGGGCTTTTTTCAGTTTTAAGGAGACCTCGTGGTTTGTTTTTTTAACTATCAACCCATCGTTCAGTCAGGTAAAATCTGTTTTTGCACCCCTTCACATTAATAAAAATTTAATCAATGTTGAAGACATTTTTAAAAAAGAATAATATAAAACAGAGATACAAATCAGGAAGGATTGCCCATGGGCTGCCAGGCAATCTGAAAAAATGACCTTTAAGTTCTACTGAAGTCACCCACCTCTGCTCTGTGACATGGCAAATTGGCAAAATGTGGTCGCCAGCACGGGTGGCGCAGTGGCTGTGAGTTCAATCCTGACCGTGGCTCAGCCTTCCATCCTGCGATTGGTAAAATTAGGACCCAACATGTTGGGGGCAAAATGCTAATTAACGCTTGTCCTAACGCTTCAGTGTTGTTGCTTTTTCAGCAAAGAACCCAACATGTATGTGTGTGTGTGTGTGCGCGCGTGTGTGCACATGTGTGTGTGTGTGTTGTTGCAGCCTTCGCGTTTGAAGCAGCTAGAGCCCTGGTGACGCAGTGATTAAAACAGGGGTTCCCAATGTTGGATTGGGGCCGTGAAGCGGCCCTTAGGGTCCCGGAGGAGACTGGTCGAGGAACGACACAAGACAAGATGGAGCGAAGACCAGTGGTTTATTGAGGGAAAAGCATCATCATATATAGGAATTCAAGGCAGCGTGTGATAGAATCGTCATCTGACAGAAAATCATATCACCCATTTACCCGGGTTAATGGGAAATCTCTCTTGGGGAAGTTAATTAACTGGGGCAAATACTGACAGGGGAAATCCATTGTTCGGGGCTTACACCAGAGTAAATATGGCCACTATTTGCACTAGAGCTTGGGCTGATCTGTGAGTCAGTAATTACCTAATACGTAACGGAGGTTAGCGATTTGCTTCTCTCAGCAGAATCGCCGGTCAGGTCAGATGTGGGTGAATTAACCCTATGATTATTAATCGGCTCCCCAATTTCCATACTGGCAAGGGCCAGTGACCAGGGGTCTTCCTCATCCGGTGTAACCTCTGCCAGGGGCATTACGCCAATTGTGCATGCGGAATCCGCATCCCCCCTTTTTCTGTTATTTATGGACCTGACAGGCGACCCTGCGCAAGAGGGGCATCAGCTGATGTACGGGAACGACGCTTCGGGGTTCCCCCCATGGGGGACATCTTGATAGCAGCGAGGGGATACATTGCACGAAACAACATCCCGCTATGCTCAGTATAATCACTCCTGCAATCACTTTGAGCGTTGTCTGGAGCCATCGCCATGGGAGCCACGACCACAAGGAATCCCACCACCCCCATGAAGAATCCTCCTTGATGTTCTTGACTAGGGTGTGGAGGTCTGTGAGCTGGCTCTGTACTTTACGGGTATTGTCTGTGAGATTAAAGCAACACATGCTGTGGACAGATTCGCAACCCAAATGATGTAACAACAGAAGGTAGTCGATAGCTGCTCGATTGTCTAGGATGGCATGGCGAAGCTCTGCCTGCTCCTGGTTGAGCAGCGCTATCGCTGAGGAGGTATGGTTGATGGCCTTTGCTAATCCGCAAGCCAATTGACCAATTCTCCGAGCGTTGCCGACGGCTAAGCCTGGCACGCCAAGTATGCTGACTGCCAGCGAGACGTACTCAGCTGGACTCAGAACCCTAATGTTGCTATCACATGAGCTGTCTAACTGGGTGGCACGAGTGCGCCGTATGGGTGCGGAAACATTTGTGCTTGGAACAATCATATCCCTAGTGGGGAGTAACAATGTCAAGCGACTGATACAACATATGGAATCTGATACATTTGCGGGAATGTAGTTCCAAGTGTACTGATTGCATGTAAAGAACCAACCTGAAGGTAGGGTAACATGAGCATACATTGAACCAAGTGTCTCTGGGTTATTGCAAGTCCAGTTGCCGCGGCCAGCGTCAAGGCAGCGGCGTCGAGTCCGGCCGGCTGCGGAGCAGCCGGCATTCGAGCACAAGTAGAGTTTGGGCTGACCGCCACCCGAGGGGTGTGGAGAGTGGCTGCATCAGCCGGCAAAGTCATAGTCAGCTGCATTCTCCAGCGAGCGTATGCTGTGAAGCTCGTAGGGAGATACGGACCGAAAATCCGCCTCACCAGCCAGTCGCCATCCCTGGTGTGCGCGTCTGGAGTGTGGCACACTCGGATGAGACAGGTGCTCAGGATTGAGGCAGAACCAATGTCCTGCTTGAGGCAAAAATCGGACTGGTTGACGAGACCCGCCAACCTTTCCCATAGATTGTAGTGCATCCGGGCAGAGAGATCTCCGCCTGGCATCAGGTCGCTGGCCTTTAGTGAGGCTGCCTGAACGCCTCCCCCCGCAAGTAGGGAGAGGGTCAGGATGATGGTGACTGCCACGGAGTTGGCGGTGATCAGGGCAAAGACGGCAGACACGATGTTCTCCGGTGTGGGTTCCCCGCCCTCGCGTTGGACGAGGTCCTTGGCCTCACTGCAAAGGGTCTTGACCATCCCCCAGGTGACCCTCGGCGCTGCCAGCTGCTGTCGCCGTTTCCTCCACCGGGTCTCCTCGGTCAGGGTGAGGTCCTCCATCTCCGGAATCGGGTTCGGGTTGGTCTGGGTCCCCGCCATGTGGTTCCAAGTGAGGCTTAACGCACTGGGCTGGAATCCAGACGACACCTGTAGGAGACATAACTGCAGCATACCCTCTTCCCCAGGTTACGAGTGGCGCCGGGCCCCTCCAGGAAGGGTCCGGTGGCACCCGGTAACGGACCAGCAGTTGCGGGAGAGCTTCCGAACGGCGGAAGTGTTTCTTCTGCGGCGTGCAATCGGAAAAAACATTAAGGTGATTGTACGTGAACAACACCTTGTTCAGACAATGCTGTGCCTGACCCTGTGACTTGGGGAGGGCTGGTGGCTCCCCCCTTTCTGTTTGTTTGTCAATGTAGGACTTGAGCGTCCGATTGACTCGTTCCACAATCGCTTGCCCCTGCGGACTGTAAGGAACGCCAAAGGTATGCTTGATATCCCAGGTGGCCATGAAGTCGGCCAGCTGCCTAGAGCTGTAGGACGGGGCGTTATCGGTTTTCACATGCCGAGGTTTGCCCATTGCCGCGAAGCAGGCAAGGAGGTGCTGCTCCACGTGGGAAGCAGTCTCCCCTTTTTGCGCTGTCGCCCAAACGAATTGCGAGAAAGTATCGATGCAAACGTGCATGTACTGCCATCTGCCAAACTGCGGAACGTGCGTGACGTCCATTTGCCACACCTGATTAGCCTCTGTCCCTCGTGGGTTGACCCCACACGAGGCCCCCCCCCCGGTGCCCCTGCACAATGCTGACAAGAGCGAACTATGCCTTGGGTTTGAGAAAGTGGCAGGTTAAACTGTCTGGCGAGCGCTTTGGCATTCTGATGAAAGAATGCATTACTCTGAATTGGAGTAGTGAAAACACCTAACACTGACCGTTGCTGAATTTCCTTTGCGGCCGCATCCGCTCTGCTATTGCCCGCGGAAATCGGACCCGGGAGGTCCTGGTGACTTCGGATGTGGGCGATATAGAGCGCTTCCGTGCGGTTCCGCAAGTGAAATTGAGCTGTGAGGAACAGACTCAGCAAATTTTTGTCTATCGCGGGAGTGATGTATGCTCCCGGTAGACTGTGGAGCAAATTCCTAACATACTGACTGTCAGTAATAATGTTGAGGCGCTCTTTGGCGAAGGTGCACAAAGCAAGGTTCACTGCTGCCAACTCTGCCCGTTGTGCGGACTTCTGTGGAAGAGTTAGCAGCGTGCGCCAAGCCTGACCCTCCTGCCAAGTCAAGACACCATATGTGCGACCCCCATCTGTAAAAACTGTTCTGGCCCCCTGAAGTGGAACCAGCGAGATCAATTCATACAAGCTGACTGTCTGCGTTTGAAGTGAGACGAGTCTGGGGTCCTTTGGCAAATGGTATGCCAAGCATACGGTGAATCCCTCCAAGGCAATTGGAAGCGAGTCACCGAGCTGCATCAGCTGCTGAATTTGCTCCTTGGTGAACGGGACCACGGTTGTTGCTAAGTCGTGCCCTGAGATGTCCCTAGCTCTCAGCCTTCCGCGGTAGACCACCGCGGAGACCAACTCTTGGGGAGGAACGATATTTTGGGAAGAGGTGTTCGGCAAGTACACCCATTCCACGATACTCGCTCCTTTCTCGGAGTCCACTCCTAGGGCTCCGGTGAACATGGATCCGGCCCGAACGATGTACAAGTTCAGGATCGGGGCATATGGCCCCTGAGCAATCCTGTCCACCCACCTTTGACTGAGAATTTGGTTGACTTTCTCGAGAGCCAAGCGTGCTTCTCGAGGAATTTGTATCCGGTCTGCCGGCTGCTTACCTAGCGTTAGCAGCGAGAAGAGCGGTTTTAAAAGATCCGTATCCAATCTGAAATACGGTCTGGCCCAATTAATGTTATCCAAAACTTGCTGCAATTCTACCAAGGTGACTGAGTCTTTCAAATTGACCTGAGGCAAAACTGGTGCTGCGAAGGAACGGAGAAGCCGATGACCCAAGTATGAGAAGGGCTCGGTTCTCTGCACCTTCTCTGGGGCAATGAGTAACCCTTTCTCCCCCAGGCTGGCCTGGAGGTCTGTAAACATTTCGTTGCCGAGTTGCGGCGCTGCGACCAAGATATCGTCCATGAAATGGCACACTAAAGCTGTGGGATGAAGGCTTCGAAACTTTGCCAGCGCATTGTGAACATAAATTTGGCACAGGGTGGGCGAATTGACATCCCCTGTGGCAAAAATTTCCACGCGTAACGCTGCGTGGGCTCGCTGTGGTTCACAACCGGCACCGTAAAGGCGAACCTTTCCTGGTCCCTGGGGTCTAAGGGAATGGTGTAAAAGCAATCCTTTAGGTCTACGACCAGGATCTCCCAACCCTCGGGAATCATATTCGGATTTGGGATACCCATTGGCTGTATACATTTATTGATCTCCCTGAGATCGTGGAGGAGTCGCCACTTCCCCGACTTCTTCTTAATGACAAAAATGGGCGAATTCCAAGGACTAGTGGACTGCTCTATGTGTCCTGCGTCTAGCTGCTCTTTAACCAGTTGCTTTAGGGCGACTAATTTCTCTGTCAGCTTTGAGGTCTGGACGGCTATTTTGCTCTTCCTGCATGATGGGGGTGGCCATTTTTGTCTCAACAACATCGAAGGGGTGGCCATTTTGTTTCTCAAATGCCCTTGGAGGGGTGGGGTGCCACATGAAGTGGCACTGGGGGGCCAGATTCAGCCTGCAGGCCTTAGGTTAGGAACTCCTGGGTTAAACCAGAAGGTTGTGAGTTCGATCATGGGCCCAGGGATCAAGATTGACTCAACCTTCCATCCTGTGGTCAGTAAAATGAGTACCCAGCATGTTGGGGGCAAAATGCTAATTAACTTGTGAACTGCCCAGAGAGTGCGCTGAGCGCTATGGGGTGGTATATCAGTGGTGATTGCTTTGCTTTGCTTTTTTGAAGCATGGATTTAGCCCCTCAAGAGCCCCCAAAGCTGAGAAAAGAATTAAATAAACAGAAGCAGTTTGAGAACCGAGTGCTGTGTGACCGAGTGAGTGCCTGCCATCTGTCCCAGCTTCTGCCAACGTAGCAGTTCAAAAGAAATCACAAGTAGATAAATATGGTTTGGATCTCAATACAAAGAAGCCTAAATATCTTGTTATAAGCCAGGGGTTCCCAACATAAGGCCTGCAGGCCAGATCTGGCCCCCAGCACCATTTCATGAGGTCCCCCCAATTTCCACTGTGGGTAATAAATCAAATTGTTCACTTAGGACAGCTGTTGCAACCGTTTCAAAGTCGATACTAGTTAATTCGACTTTTCCGAACTTATTGTTCCTTCTTCAGGAAATCTACATGTAAAAAGGTGTAAAACAATACAGACATTATTAAAATCACATAGGAGCGAATGATGTTACAGCATATATAACACTAACACATTTTAATTATATTAGTTTACATTTTACAAAATGCTCAAAAGCCTCTTAAATCCAATAAAATCCAATAGCTTACCTATTTACGTAATTATAAGGAAGTTGTGCATGGAGGTGAGGACGCGATAAGAATAAACTTCCTTATAATTAAATAGGTAAGCTATTGTATTTTATTGGATTTAAGAGGCTTTTGAGCATTTTGTAAAATGTAAACTAATATAATTAAAATGTGTTAGTGTTATATATGCTGTAACATTATTAGCTCCTATGTTCAGGAAAAGTCGAATTAACTAGTGTCGACTTTGAAACGGTTGCAACAGCTGTCCTAAGTGAACAATTTGATTTATTACCCACAGTGGAAATTGTTTTGTTAAATATATGAGAAAAATTCTAGTACAGCCTTTATATAAGAAGATTTTTATTCAGCCCATGGTGGAATACTTTACGTTCAATTTCTTTGAGTTACATACATAAAAAACATTACTTTTTCAAATACGTAACTTTGAGTATTTTTCTCTGTTACAGTTTTTCATCACCTTCAACAATTGATGAAGGGCCATCACCCTTCCCTGTGGACTTCATCACTCAAGGCCATTAGTTCTCAGGGTTATCAGGTGAGTCAGCCGACGCCTGATGCTCCCCGTTGAGTCACTGGCAGTAGGGTTTACTCTATTACCATAGCAGGATAACCTGGCCAGACTGATTTAATTTTTTTAAAAAAAATGACCCACCTTTATAAAAATGTAACATTTATTATGCAGTAGAGATCTAACCCTTGCTATGAAAATCCAAATAGTAAGATATTATCTATTCTCAGTGTTGCTATATGGCAGGGGTTCCCAACCTTTTCAAGCTGGGGGCCGGATCACACTCTCAGTCAGCTTTGAGGGCTGGATGGCCATTTTGCACTGCCTGCATGATTGGGGTGTGTGTGTCCATTTTGTCCTAACAGCTTCAAAGGGGTGGCCATTTTGTTTCTCAAATGCCCCTTGGAGGGGTGGGGGTGGGGCACATGAAATGGTGCTGTGGGCTGGATCCGGCCCATGGGCCTTATATTGGGAACCCATGCTATATGGAGCCAAAGCTTGGACATTGACCAAAGTATCTGAAAAGCATCAAACAACACCAAACAAAATGGATTTAGAAAGATTAATAACTCTTAAAAGCTACACTTATATCCATTAATTTTCCAATCAATCATCAATCAATCAATTTTAAAAACACATTTCATTTATTAGGGGGAAAAAGATCCCAAGTGTGACGAAAGGAGTGATCATTTACTCCTCAGTGTTACCATTCATACATATATGTGTGGTAAAGGTAAAGGTTTCCCTTGCTCGAAAGCCAGTCGTATCCGACTAAAGGGTGCAGTGCTCATCTCTGTTTCTAAGCCGAAGAGCCAGCGCTGTCTGCTTCTGCAGACATTTCTGTGGTCATGTGGCAGGCATGTCTAGACACCGGAGCTATAAATGGGCTATAAATGTAATGAGGAAATAAAGAGTAGATAAATAAAGCGTGCAGAAGCAGGAAGCAAGCTGGGAGCCATCATCACTCCACATACATCAGACAAAGAGGCGATTCAATGCCGCCACCAGGTTTCCTAAGGGTTAAACACCAGAGTTTGGATTCCTAGAGAAGATGAGAAATTGGAGGAATGAAGGATGGGCAGAATTACTTCCTGACCAGCCATCTTCTGGTGGAGGGATTTTATTTATTTATTTATTTGGGGGGGAGGAACCGGCAACCACCCTTTTGCCCAACATCTAAAAACAAAATTCCCAAAATGTGGCTTTCAAGGAGCCTGTGAAGCGGAATCACACCCATTGCATTGCTGTAAGGTAGTTTATATATTTAATTTTTTTCTACCTCCCCCACCCCCAAGCTTTTTTTAAAAAAATCTCAATATTGTAATGCAAACAGTGTCATCCTAGCTGTGTTTATTTCCAAAGCAGGTTCCTGCATTGTGTTTAAGGTGGAGTTTAGGGCCATAGAAAGCTTGCATTTGGGAATAGAGACCTGGCGTAAGATCAGAAGACTTTTAGGATTTGAGAAAATAGGATTACTTTGGGGTGTTGGTGGTAAAAAAAAAACATATTTTAATTCTGCACATCCCATTGCTCTCCAGCTATTTGAATTAACTTGTTCAAACCTCTGTTGGAAGTGAGTGCACTGAAAACTCCTGATCTTTCAAACAGTGTTATGGCGGAAACTCGGTTAACGTAATTAATGCGTTCTCCGGGACGCAGCAAAAATTACTTTATTTATAGCTCAAGTTTCTATGCCGCCCAATCAGGCGAACCCGACTCAGGGCGGCTCACAACAGGATTAAAATATACATATTAAAAAAACTTTAACCAAGTTTCCCATAGGAATGCATTGAAATACTTAAACCGAAACGCGGTTCCCCATAGGAGTGCATTGAAAACCAAATTAACCCGTTCTGAAAAAACATTCCGTAAACCAAGCCACTGTTTTCTATGGATTTCCTTTTTTTTAATGTGAATTTTTATGTTAACCGAGCCGTTTGTTAACCGAGGCTCCACTTTACTTTAAAACAGGCTACTTAGACTTTAAATGGCCTGAGGAAATTGGTTAGTCGTTAAAGTGCGTCTTTGAAATGATGCTTCCTCAAAGAAGTAGCCGCATTTATCGCATTTGTCGTTCCCGACATGTTCTGTAAGAGTAAAATGAGGATAAAAGGGAAATATTGTGGCACTTTCAAGACAAAAAGGTTTATCTCAGCATGAGAGCCATCATGGATCAAAATCCACTTCTTCAGATAGGTAAAAGTTGCCCTTGCTCAAAAGCCAGTCATATCCGACTCTGGGATTCAGTGCTCATCTCTGTTTCAAAGCCGAAGAGCCAGCACTGTCTGCTTCTGCAGACGTTTCCGTGGTCATGTGGCAGGCATGACTAGACACCGGAGCGCACGGAATGCCATTTACCGAAGTGGTACCTATTTATCTACTTGCAATTTCTTGCTTTCGAACTGCTAGGTTCGCAGGAAGCCTGGGCAGAGACGGGAGCTCACTCTGTCATGCAGGACTCTGGTCGCGAACTGCTGGCCCGCCGACTTTCCAATTGTCAAGTTCAGTGTCCTGAGCCGCCGCAGTCCTTTACTTCTTCAGATATAGGAGGGCAAGTGTGTGGCCTGTATATCTATCTATACCTAATCCTTATGGCCAGGTGAGGGTATGGATGGATAGTCAATGTGATAATGGCTCGTTAACAGTGAATGCACTCAAGTTGATTTTTACTTATGGTGATCGTTTCCAGAGTTTTCTAAGTACACAGAAGTGGGGTTTCCCATTCCCTTCCTCTGGGGTTGCGCTGGAACGTCACAGCTTGCGGCTGCCCAATGCTACACAGGCTGGTTCTTCTCCCAGGAGGCTCAAGTAGGGAGTCGAACTCCCAACCTCAGGTCCCACAACCATATACCTAAACCACTCAACTAGCCCAAGCTGTTGATGAGCAGAACTTGTTGATAAATTAAGTAGACTTAACTGTCGCAGGAACACTAAGAGTTGTTTATGGGGAAGTCTAAAGAAGACAACTATTGTATATATCAATAAGCAGTGGTGGGCTCCAAAAAAAATTGCTGCCTTGTGGCCGTGGTCAGAGGGAAAGTCCTGCCTTGCACCCGAATTAGGACTACTTTATTTCAAAACTTGGATGGGCGAACTGGTGCGAACCTGCTGATGCCCACCACTGTCAATAAGATATGATACAGAAAACTGGGACATTAATAAATAGGGTGTGCTAATAAGCTTCGAGGTGCCTCGGTGGCTTAGTGGTTAGGACGCTGAGCTTGACATCCAGAAGTTCAGCAGATCAGCAGTTCGAGACACGAATGCAGTGTGACTGAGTGAGCTCCCGTCTCTGTCCCAGCTTCTGCCAACTTAGCTGTTGGAAAGCAAGAAATTGCAAGTAGATAAATAAGCACTGCTTTGGCAGGAAAGGTGACAGCGTTCTGTGAACTTCAGCATCTATTCATGCCTGCCACGTGACTATGGAAACGTCTGCAGACACAGACTGGTTCTTTGGCTGTAAATGGATATGAGCACCAACCACTAAAACCAGATATGACTGGATTTCAAGCATAGCACTCAGGTCTCGAACTGCTATCCTCTTGACCTTCCGGTCATCAAACGCAGCATCTTAACTACTAAGCCACCACAGACGGGTTTGGCCATTATCTGTATGTCTGTTTACTTTTTAAAAAAATCCTGTATTAGCTTTTTAATCTTTTTGTAAGCCACCTCTGCCCCTTGTTTTGGGAGGGCGTCTGCCTATTTAAAGGGGAAATTTTAGATAGGAATTAAATAATTACTCTCCTTGTAGGTAAAGTTAAATGTCGCCCTTGCTCGAAAGCCAGTCGTATCCGACTCTAGGGTTCAGTGGTCATCTCCATTTACAGCCAAAGAGCCATCGCTGTCTGCGTCTACAGACATTTCTGTGGTCATGTGGCAGGCATGACTAGACACTGGAGTGCACAGAATGCTGTTTACCTTCCCTTGCTGAAGTGGTACCTATTTATCTACTTGCAATTTCTTCATAAGCTCACTTCATCATGCAGCACTCGGACTGCTGACCTGCTGACCTTCCAGTCGTGAAGTTCAGTGTCTTAACCACTAAGCCACCAGTCCCACTGACGCTCCTTATAACTGAATGTCACAATTGAAACATTTCGAAATTGCTAGTTTATTTCGTGGCAGAAATTATTCTGGGTTGAAAGGATTTTTGTTGGAGGAACTCCGCTCAAGGAATGCCCGAATGAGGCTCCTTTCATGCCCCCAAGATCTTTTTTTTCCTACTGAAGTGGTTCCTATTTTTCTACTTGTAATTTCTTGCTTCCGAACTGCTAGGTTGGCGGGAGCAGGGGCAGAGACAGGCGCTCAAAGCATCCTGTAGTACCCAGGTCTTGAACTGTCGACTTGCCAACTTTCCTCTAACAAGGCAAGCTTTTTAACCAATGAGCCACCACAGCCCCTGTTTATTATTATTTCAGAATTGTTTTATTTTTTCTCTTCATATCTTACAGTCTCAAACTATGAAAATAGGGCTTTTTGTTCTACTGTGGCCTCACGCTTTCGATATTTTTTTTCGGCAGAACAAAATGGCCGCAGAGCAGAACGGGAGGCCTAGGTTGGCTGCCCAGGTCCGGGCTGAAGGAAGACAATATTGTGTGAAAGAGGAGCCAGAGGAGAGATTGTCGCAGTGCTGGGATTCTCAAGACACGCAGCTCAGATATCCACAAGTCCTGTGGGATGATACAAAGGCCCCTTTCGAGGGATATCTTGAAGAGGGTCAACAATTCCCAAGGAAGAAGATGATCGAGGAGTTACAGGAGACAACTGGTGGAGTCACCCAACTGACGTCCATGGGTCTAGATGTTGATGATGTTGATGATGTTTCCCCACAAGCTTACAAAAGCCCAGGGCTCAGTGGAGTACACAAGGTGGTCAAAGAGGAGATCTTCCATGACGTTGCCCTCGAGGCGGAAACCCACCGGCAACATTTCCGTATGTTCCACTACCCGGACGCCGAAGAGCCGAGGGAGGTTTGCCGGCAGTTGTGGGAACTCTGTCGGAAGTGGTTGCGGCCTGAGAGGAACACCAAGGAGCAGATGCTGGAGCTGGTGGTTCTGGAGCAGTTCCTGGCCATCTTGCCACTGGAGGTCCAGCGCTGGGTGATGGAAACGGGACCTCAGACCTGCTTCCGAGCGGTAGCTCTGGCCGAGGACTTCCTGCTGAAGCGACAAGAGGCCAAGGAGAGACCGGAAAAGCCGGTGAGGAGAACGAGTTACGTTGCAGGGAGGTGGGAGAAACCGGGTGAGCGGCACCTAAGCAGTACCTAAGCTGGGGAAATTCTGTTGCAGAAAATGGGCAAATCACAGGTGGCTGTGGGTTACCAAAAGGAACACATGCACCAAAATGAAGAGGGAGAATGGCTTTATTAAAAGATTCTTTTGCAAAGGTGAAGGTCAGCCTTGTTCGAAAGCCAGTCGTATCCGATTCTAGGGTTCAGTGCTCATCTCTCTTCATAGCCAAAGAGCCAGTGCTGTTTTTAGAAAATATGATTACAGTGTGTGTGTTGTAAAATAAGATATTTTAATACAGTGGAACCTCGGTTAACCAACAGCTCGGTTAACATAAAAATTACATAATAATAGGAAAGCCATAGAAAATAGTGGCTCGGTTTACAGAATTTTTTACAGAACAGATTAATTGGTTTTCAATGCATTCCTATGGGAAACGTGGTTACAGTAATTTTCGCTGTAAGAAACGCTCTGGAGAACACATTAATTACATTAACCGAGGTTCCACTGTATGCTCTTTTTTTTACTTGTAAGGCCCTAAAAAACGTAGAGGGGCAGCAGTGGCTTAGTGGTTAAGACGCTGAACTTGACAACTGGCAGGTCAGCTGTTCGAGACCTGAGTAACATAGTGAGCTCCTGTCTCAGTGCCAGCTCCTGCCAATCTAGCAGTTTGAAAGCAAGAAATTGCAAGTTGATGATGATGATGATTTCATGTCAGAAATTATTCTGGGTTGAAATGATTTTTACAGGAGAAACTCCACTCGGGACATCTGAATGAAGCTCCTTTCATGTCCCCAAAATCTTTTCCCCACTGAACTGGGTCCCTACTTATCTACTTGCAATTTCAGTAGACCCTCACATATCGACGTTACTTGGTTCCCCAAGTAGCATCGTTATGCAGAAAACATTGTTATGCGGTTTACTATGGGAGATCTCCCGCAGAACGACAAAAAACCATCGTTATTCGCGCAACAACGTTTTAAAAACTCAAAATTCGCACAACAATTTTTTTGTCGTTCGGGAGATCATGTGGGGTGCATCGGTAGCGTCGTTAATCGAAAACGATGCTATTCGAACGCGCCATTCATCGGGGGTTCACTGTTCTTGCTTTCAAACTGTTATGTTGGCAGGAGCTGGGACAGACGACAGGTGCTCAATCCGTCATGCGAGCTTCTTAACCAGTGAGCCACCATAGCCCCTTGCAAATAAATGGTTACCACTTAGATAAATAGATAAATAGGTACCACTTCGGTGGGAAGGTAAACACGGAAATGTCTGCAGACACAGACGTTGCTGGCTCTTTGGCTAATACACAGAGATGAGCACTGAACCCTAGAGTCGGATGTGGCTGTCTTTCGAGCAAGGGTGACCTTGACCTTTAAGATCAAAGGAGAAATGGAACCCTGGGCATGTGGGAGATGTCATTATAGTGGCTAATTAAAACAAAATACAGCCCTAATTTTTGCGAGCCCTGGTTTGATTGCACCAGTGTTGGGATCTTTTTCAGGCCTTGAGCCACCAGGTCGCTGTGAATCTCCCTGAGCAGGATTTGCCGAACATTGAACCAAAAGAGCTGTACAGACAGCCAAAGTGGGAAAGGTCGGAGGACGCTGACCTGGGAGGTGAGCTCAATATGTTTAAAATCTAAAAAAACAAAATTGCAAAATATAACAAACATACTTTTCATATATCTATACTGTACAATCTAAATAACATTTTTACGATTACATAACGAAATTACATAACTAATGGGACACTATATATTTCAACCTTTACTGTTATTATTTTTGTGCATATACATATATCAGGTATTGTGGTGGCTTTAGAGTTTACGGTTCTGAACTTTGACGACTGGAAGATTGGCAGGTCAGCAGTTTGAGACCAGAGTGCTGCACAACGGAGTGAGATTCCGTCTCTGTCCCCGTGGTTAAGATGCTGAATGGGACAACTGGAAGTTTGATGACGTGAGCACTCTGCATGAAGTTGTAGCAGTTTGAGACCCGAGTGCTGTGTGATGGATTGAGCGACCTTCGTCTCTCCCAGCTCCTGCCAACCTAGCAGTTCAAAAGCAAGAAATTGCAAGTATTGTAGATAAATAGGTACTGCTGTAGCAGGAAAGGTAACAGTGTTCTGTGCACTCCGGTATCTAGTCATGCCTGCCACATGACCACGGAAACGTCTGTAGATGCAGACAGTGTTGGCTCTTTGGCTATAAACAGAGACAAGCACTGAACCCTAGAGTTGAATACGACTGGCTTTCGAGCAAGGGAGACCTTTGCTTATACATATATCAAAAACATATGAAAAGACAGAGCATCATAACGCTGTTTCTTAGCAACAGGACTTTAGAAAGCTGAATTACTGGTATTATTAACATGTTTTTTCTAAAAAGTTAAGATACTTTTATAATTGTAAATTTTAAAATTCCAAATAGATACAGTACAGTATCTAGTCATTTTTATAACAATAGGAATGAGATTTTTGGATTTCTGGGACTACAAATCCCATAATTCTCAATTCTTTGAGTTCTACCTGACTTACACGTACCCTACAGTTGGTTAACTGTGGCTCATCTGGGGGGAAAAGATTTATGAAAAAGACTTAATAGCTCAGATGATACAGCATTTAAACTGCTGTACTACAGCCAAAACACTATGAGTTCGATCCTGACGAGGGCTCAAGGTTGACTCAGCCTTCCATCCTTCTGAGGTCAGTAAAATGAGGACCTAGCATGCTGGGGCAAAAATGCTAATCACCTTGTGAACCATCCAGATCAGGGGTGCCCAAACTACAGCTTGCGGGACAGATCCGGCCCCTGACACCAATTCATCCAGCCCACAACGCCCTTGTCGCTCCCGGAAGCAGAAGTAAAACTCACCTGTATGAGGGCGTCGTGGGCCGGATGAATTGGTGTCAGGAACCGGATCCAGCCTGTGGGACATAGTGACTGGCCCCCTGAACCACATGGCTGGCCCACGGCCTGAAAAGTTTGGGCATCCCTGATACAGAGAGTGCAGTAAGCGCTATGGGGTGATAAGGTCACTCTTGCTTGAAAGCCAGTCGTATCACAGGAACTCCATCACGCAGTACTCAGGAATCGAATCCCGACCTTCCAGTTGTCAAGCTCAGCATCTTAACCACTTGAGCCACTGAAGTCTATATAAGTGGTATATAAATGTGAATGCTATTGTAATTCCTAGATTGGGGGAATTATGGGGTATGCAATCCAAGAAATCAAACAATCTTGGCCCTCTCCTTCTAATTCTAGTTCGTATTTTGTACTTTCAGCAGGGCCTGAATGGGTTTATGGCAGCAGGGAAGAGGAGGAGAAGGAAGAAAAACCACATCTGGAAAGGCTGGATCCAGAGGAGCCCCAGAGGTTGTTTACAGAACCCAATCCTTGGTGTTGGGAAAACGGAGTGATTTCTGCAAACCAGCCCGAAACCGAGAACCATCCAGAAAGTCAAGAGGCGTCCTCTGTTCCTTCTTTGGAAGGCAATGAGGACTTCAGCGGAACCGACGACGAGGGGAACCAGAGCAGCCAGGACCAAAACTCGAGTGACGTGGATGAGGAGACCCTCCGTCACATGGCCGGTTTTGCTCCCCGCCAGAACCTCCACCCCGAGCAGAAACTCCACAGGTGCCTAGTTTGCGCGGAGGTCTTCCCGTTGAAATCCAGCCTGGTAGTCCACGAAAGGACACATGTGGGAGAGAAACTGTTCTGCTGCTTGCAGTGCGGGAAGAGTTTCGTCGCCAGCTGCGACTTCGCCCAGCACCTGCGGACCCACGCGGGCGAGAAGATCTACAAGTGCTCCGAGTGCGGGAAGTGCTTCCGTCACGCCACCTCCTTCACCAGCCACCTGAGGAGCCACATGGGTGAAAAGCCCTTCCAGTGCCTGGAGTGCGAGGAGAGCTTCGTCGGCCGGGCAGAGCTGATCCGCCACGAACGATCTCACGCGGACGAGAAGCCATTCCGGTGCGCTGACTGCGGGAGGGGTTTCAGTCACAGCTCACAGCTGGCCGCTCACCAGCAGATCCATGCAGGAGAGAAGCCCTTCGAGTGCCTGGAGTGTGGCAAAGTCTTCAGCCGGGGCGCCCACCTCCACGGGCACCTGCGGCTCCATGCCATCGAGAAGCCATACCAGTGCTCCGACTGCGGGAAGGCCTTCAGTGGGAAATCCCACCTCAACCGGCACCAGCGAATCCACACGGGAGAGAAGCTCTTCAAGTGCCCAGTGTGTGGGAAAAGCTTCTGCATGAACTCCGACCTCTTGGCCCATGAGCGGATCCACACAGGTCACAAGCCCTACAAGTGCACCGACTGCGGGAAGAGTTTTAGCCAGAAGCAGCACCTGACCAGCCACGAACGGACCCACACCGGCGAAAAGCCTTACGTATGCGCGCACTGTGGCAAGGGCTTCAGCGTCAGCTCCAACCTCAACACCCACGAGCGGACCCACACGGGGGTGAGGCCCTTTGCATGCCCCGACTGTGGGAAAAGCTTCAGCCAGAAGTCCCACCTCATCGGTCACCAGAGAATCCACACAGGGGAGAAGCCCTATCTATGCATGGAGTGTGGGAAAAGTTTCGGCTCGAGCTCCAATCTTATGGCCCACATGAGAATCCACAGTGGGGAGAAAGCGTAAGGGCAGCCCAGACGCAAATGAAGATGGGGAAGGGGGGATTACCATATAGGCCGGTGTATAAAATAGGTCAGAATACAAGACATACCCTGTTATTACCAAAATGGCCCACTAGAGGCCACTATACAGGGTGGCCCAGAAGTCCCTACTCGTCCGTATGTTATTATACATGTACAGTGGAATCTCGGTTAACGTAATTAATGCATTCTCGGGACGTTTCTTACAGCGAAAATTACTTTAACCAAATTTCCCGCAGGGATGCATTGAAAAACAAAATACTTTAACTGAAACACAGTTTCCCATAGGAATGCATTGAAAACCAATTAATCCGTTCTGAAAAAAATTCTGTAAACCGAGCCACATTTTTCTATGGATTTCCTTTTGTTATGCGATTTTTATGTTAACCGAGCCATTTGTTAACTGAGGTTCCCTGTACAGTACTTTAAAACGGGCTACTACACTTTAAATGGCCTGAGGAAATTGGTTGGTCTTTAAAGTGCATCTTTGAAATGGTGCTTCCTCAAAGAAGTTACTGCATTTATCGTTCCCGACATGTTCTGCAAGAGTAAAACGAGGATAAAAGAAAAATATTGTGGCACTTTGAAGACTTAATTTAAATTTAAATTTAAATTTTGCACTTATATGCCACCCACTCAGGGGAACCCGACTCAGGGCGGCTTAAACTGAGGTGTTTGTTAACCGAGGTTCCACTGTATTAATTTTTCTCTCCCCCCCCCCGCCCCCGGGAGAAATATGGCCAATTTTAAGCCCATTTACACTTGAAGAGCATATTGTGACAAGTACATGGGTACATGAGCGCAAGAATATTGGTGATACCCTGGATACAATAAGGTTCAAATTAAGATGTATGGGACAGGTAGGGACTTATGTGGTGAATTCCGTATTCGCTGGCACACAAGACGCACTCCATTTTCCAGTGTATTTTAAAGGTGGGGAAGTGCATCTTATATGCCAGCAAATACAGTACTTGGTCAACTTGACCTTTGTATTTATTTGCAAATAGTTCAAATGTAGATGCAATAGAACTAACGGGGTTTTAGGTAACGAAGAAACATGTAGAAAGTAATTTTAGGGCTGAGCCAAAGGCATTTTGCTGCCTGAGACCAAGGAAGTTATGGATTGCCTTTGTTCTGTGAATAAAACCTGGAGTAGATTAACAGTTGGTTCTTTACGCTAGAGGTGGCATTGAATCCTCCTCCGTACCAGAGAAGAAGAAAAATAAGGTTGTCCAGGTTGTCCCAGTGACTTGCCATAATGCATAGCTGTCAAGTATCCCTTATTGGCTGGGAAAACCCCTTACTTTACCCTCTTTCCCGCCGTCATCCCTTATTAATTAGACTGCAATGCCCTATTGCCGCCATTGGAGGGCAGCACAGGATAAGCATAACTGTCAAGTATCCCGTATTTGCCGGGAAATTTCCCTTATTTCCAAATCCAAAACTTGACAGGTATGCCATAATGAGGCGCATGTTTCTCACTACCTGTTAGAACAAGGGTTCTCAACCTAAGGCCTGTGGGCTGGATCTGGCCCACGGCACCATTTCGTGTGCCCTCCCACCCCTCCAACAAAATGGCCACCCCCTTTTAGCTGTTGGGACAAAATGGCCACCCCCATTGTGCGAGCAGGACAAAATGACCGTCTGGCCCACGAAACAGCCCAAGAGAGCGTCACCCAGCCCCCGGCTTGGAAAGGTTGGGAACCCTTGTATTAGAAGACCCCGTCTTGAGCATTGTATTAGGCATGTTCATTTTGAAATTGTTGCTGGTGAATGTTAAGGCAATAAAGGTTATTATGGAAATATTTTTTCCCCTTTCCTCTTCCTTCACATCACTTACTTAAATGTATAACTAAACGTCTCCCAGTTGTGTCTGACTCTAGGGGTGGTGTTGCTCACACCTCCATTTACAGCCAAAGAGCCATTGCTATCTGCGTCTGCAAACGTTTCCATGGTCATGTGGCAGGCATGGCTAGGCGCTTGAGTGCACGGAACCCTGCTACCTTCCCTGCCGCAGGGGTCCCTATTTATCTACTTGCAATTTCTTGCTTTTGGACTGCTAGGTTGGCAGGAGCTGGAGCAGACGACGGGAGCTCGCCCTCGAACTGCTGAACTGCCAAACTCCTGGCCGTCAAGCTCAGCATCTTAACCGTTGAGCCACTGTGGTGACTTATACAGATACCTTATAGACTCCTAAACGTCAATCATCTCAGTGTTGATTTTTGGACTTCAATTCCCAGAAGGCCTAAGTCAATTCCCCAAAGCAATGATCAGTCAGTGTGCTGACTTAAGTTTGTGGGAATTGAATTCCACCAGTATTCTGTGGAACATAGTTTTGGAAACGCCAAAACAAACTGGGAAGCTTTGAGCATGACCTATTCTGGCTTGTAAGGATTTTTGCTGGAGAAACTGCTCAGGCGACTCCAGAATGAAGCTCCTTTCATGTCCCCAAGATCTTTTCCCACCCGTGGACCTGGTTATCTACTTGCAATTTCTTGCTTCTGAACTGCTAGGTTGGCAGGAGCGGGGATAGAGATGGGAGCTCACTCCGTCATGCAATACCTGGGTCTTGAACTGCTGACTTGCTGGCCTTCTAGCTAACAAGACAAGCTTCTTAACCACTGAGCCACCGCAGCCCCACAACAATTTAGGTAAAGGTCTCCCTTGCTCAAAAGCCAGTCGTATCTGACTCTAAGGTTCAGTCCTCATCTGTTTATAGCCAAAGAAATAGCACTGTCTGCGTCTGCAGATGTTTCCGTGGACATAACTAAACACCTGAGTCCCCGGAATGCTGTTTACCTTCCCACCGAAGTGGTCCCTATTTATCTACTTGCAATTTCTTGCTTTCAAACTGCTAGGTTGGCAGGAGTTGGGTCAGAGACGGGTGCAGTACTCTGGAATCGAACCTCGACCTTCCAATCTGCGAGTTCAGTGTCTTAACCACTGAGTCACTTCGGTCCATTTATAGAAACAATTTACCCCAATGTAAATAAACAATGGGGCCCCTGGCATGTTTAACACAGCGATGACTCAAGGCAGGCTAATTCTTGAAAATGAAAAAGAAACAAAACCCAAAGTGATCCAAAAAGCCCTCCTGACCAGGAATATAATTGCTTGTAGTCCTAAATAAATAAAATCTGCAGGTTTACTGTAGATTTTGAGTCATTCCCTCTATTGTAAAGGTAAAGGTCACCCTTGCTTGAAAGCCAGTTGTATCCGACTCTAGGGTGCAGTGCTCATCTCTGTTTCAAAGCCGAAGAGCCTGCGCTGTCTGCTTCTGCAGACGTTTCCGTGGTCACGTGGCAGGCATGACTAGACACCGGAGCACACAGAACACTGTTTATCTTCCCACCGAAATGGTCTCTATTTATCTACTTGCAATTTCTGGCTTTCGAACTGCTAGGTTGGCAGGAGCTGGGCCTGGGGCAAAGACTCCGTCCTGCAGTACTCGGGAATCGAACTGCTGACCTGCTGTCTTCCAGTCTTAGCTATTGCAGTCCCTCTATTATAGTCCAGTGTTTAAGCCGTGGGATAAAATACTGTTTCTGCTTAGTTTCCGTTAAAAGCTAAGGCTACATCAGAAATATTTGCAGCTCAGCTAAGGCAAAGCATAGTGTTTAGTTCACTCTCCGGGTGGTTCACAAGTTAATTAGCATTTTGCCCCCAACATGCTGGGTACTCATTTTACTGACCACAGGATGGAAGGTTGAGTCAATCTTGATCCCTGGGCCCAGGATCGAACTCACAACCTTCTGGTTTAACCCAGGAGTTCCTAACCTAAGGCCTGCAGGCTGAATCTGGCCCCCCAGTGCCACTTCATGTGGCACCCCACCCCTCCAAGGGCATTTGAGAAACAAAATGGCCACCCCTTTGATGTTGTTGGGACAAAAATGGCCACCCCCATTATGCAGGCAGAGCAAAATGGCCGTCCAGACCTCAAAGCTGACAGAGAGCAGGACCCCGTCCCCGGATTGAAAAAGTTGGGAACCCCTGTTTTAATCACTGCGTCACCAGGGCTCTAGCTGCTTCAAACGCGAAGGCTGCAACAACACACACACATGTGCACACATGCGCGCACACACACACACACACACATACATGTTGGGTTCTTTGCTGAAAAAGCAACAACACTGAAGCGTTAGGACATGAAGAAAGTGAGTTTATTGTTGTAACAAAAATTCTGGTTTTATTGCTGGTCTGGATCTTTTTATTTATTTGTTCGTTTGTTTATTGGTTATGTGCAAGAATGAAAGAAGCCAATGAGACAGCCATTCACAAAACCTTTGGGATTCTTGTTTTAAGAATGAAAATTCAATTATTTGGGAAACAGGTGCTTCATTGCAATCAAGCTATGATACAAGTTAGCCAAAAAAAAAATTAGGAATGGCCATTCCTCGAAACCACCAATGCACAAGCCAATGGAGTCAAGAGCTGTAGTTTTGGGACCGCCTCCGGTTTCGGACCCTGGGGGTCAACGGCCGCCGGGAGAGGGCCAGGGGAGCGGAAGAATAGCCCGCCAGCCAGTGGTTTGATGGCCCCGTCCGTGGAGGCCACCCATGTCGCGAGGAGGCCACAGGAACGGCCGCCGGGGTCGAGGTCTGCTGCCGAACAAGCAGCTCTAAGAGTTCGGTTTGGCGCTGCATTATGGCGATGATTTGCTCGGTGCCCGCCCGGTCTTTCTCCCGGTCTGCAAGGTCTGCCTTAGTGTAATCGTCCAGGGCGGAAAGGATCCGGTCCGTGGCCTCTTGCACGCGCAAGTCTGCCGCCCTTGCCAGCTCCACGGCCAAATCGGTCCTGTTTTTTTTGTGCCGGTTGCGGAGGTTGGCGAGGCGTTCGGCAGCCGAGAGACCCGTGGGCGCTGGCACCGGACTGTGGGAAGGGGTGAGGTGGACCTCTAGAGGAAAACAAGAGGGGGAAGAAAACTTTAAGAAGAGAGCAGATTTAAGATTCTAGGAAATAAATCAGACAAGAATAGACAGGACATTTATTTGAGTTTAAAAATTAAATTAAATTTAATTCTTCTAAATTAAATTCTTCTTCTGTATCTAGGCCAGACGTGAAACTGCCAAAATGAAGGCACCTTTTGGTGAGTTAATTCTGCAGTTCCCTTTGCCTGACCTAGTGTGAGAAAGATTAGCCTGCAACACAAGGTTGCCATTATCAAAGTACTGTACATCCAATTGTGGTTCAAAAATGGCACAGACTTCGAAGAGGCTCTTTTTGTGTACCCCATTAAATTAAAATTAAAATTAAAATTAAAATTAAAATTAAAATTAAAATTAAAATTAAAATTAAAATTAAAATTAAAATTAAAATTAAAATTAAAATTAAAATTAAAATTAAAATTAAAATTAAAATTAAAATGCAGTGGAACCTCATACAACAATTGCCCCGTATAGCAACGAAATTGCATAACAATTAGGATGTTGTTGTTGTTTTGGGGGGGAATGGCATTCCGCATAACAATTTTCCCAATGGGAAAAAATCGTACAACAATTTCTTAATGGGAAAAACCACTTAGCGAAAAAAAGATCATTGTATGATGCATCCCATAAAGAAAATCGCTATACGATGCATGCATCGTATAGCAATTGTTTTGTACAACAACGAGCCCTGTGGAACGGATTAAAATCGTTGTATGAGGTACCACTGTACAATAAAAGGAAAAGCAGGAAGGAAGGACAATCCTATAAGGACAGGGAATCTAGAAGGGCCCAAAGGCCTTTTCCCAACTACACCACAGCCATTCCAATGAAACAAAGGAAATTTCTTTAAAAATCTTTACTGACATTTAAAAGAAACAATTGGAATCCTTTCTCTTGAAAGAGGCTTTTAAAGAGAACTGACCAATTGCTGAACTTTAGGATTAACTAATTTGTACTTTACCATTGCCCATGTGTGTCGTTTTGGGGGACATCGTTATTGCTGATTGTTTTTGCCCATCATTTATTCTGTCTGGTTTATTGCTGGCGTTTAAGTTTAACTTTCAAAACCTCCCAATCATCATCTTATCTCCCCAAATTTGTGGACTCAAGCAGAAGGAGATTTAGGATTAATTTAAATTTTAATTTAAATTTTAATTTTTTATGTTGCGGATTAACAGCTGGAGTTCAACCTCAATTTTACCTGGGGTGGAGCCAGTGGTAGTGGGACTTCCAGGGATACTCTGTGTGGCTAGACATAGCGAGTTAGGTAGAAGATCAGATCCTGGAAATCAAGAGACAGGCACTCATTAATACTATAAAAGAAAGAGGCTTCCCAAAACCATCATACCTGCGTGGCAATCCAGGTGAGAAAACATCTTCAAAGGACAACCACTGAGACTTGAGGCCATTGTTGTTCATGAAACATGGCACATTGTGACAGGATGCCTCCAACCTACGACAGTTGAGAAAATGTATGCCCTTGTTGGTATTGCTCCACCTAAGATCAGGAGAGAAGTAGCAGCGGTAGCTGAGATAACTAAATAAGCAAATGACTCTTGACATCCTCTGAATGGATATGAGCCTCATGTCTACTGGCTCAGATCCAGGAAGAGCTTTATGGCAAGAACAAACATTCTTGAAGGGTACACAAGAGTAAAACCAAAATTAGAAGATGGAGGAAGGAGCTCACTCGACATCAGAAGTTCCCAACCTTTTCAAGCTGTGGGCCAGGTCATGCTCTCTGTCGGCTTCGAGGGCCAGATGGTCATTTTGCCCTGCCTGATCGATTGGGGGGTTGGGGTTGGCCATTTTGTCATAACAGCTTCCAAAGGGGTGGCCATTTTGTTTCTCAAATTTCCTTGGAGGGGTTGGGGGCTCCCAAAAAATTGTGCCATGGGCCAGATCTGGCCCACAGGACTTAGGTTGGGGATCTTCCCTTCCTCACTTGGAGGACCCTGAGTAGGCTGAAGGTTGGGGCGTGTAACTTTAAGATCAACATGCTCAAGTGGGGGCTGCTGGTGGATAAGGTCTGCCAATTACCGGTCTGCCAATTACTAACAGAGGCCTGTACTGATGAGCATTTAAGTTCGGCTAATGATAAAGCCAACAAGGTAGCTTCATTTTGGCAGTTTGAAGTTTGATTTGGTCACCGAAGGAGGAGGAGGAGAAAGAAGAAGGAGGAAGAAACAGAAGGAAGAAGAGGAGGAGAAAGCAAGAGAGCAGCCCCTCCTTAAACGTTTGCATCCAACCATTCGATCTCCTAGGCCAGGGGAGCTCCCAATCTTTTCAAGATGGGGGTCAAGCATACCTGTCAACCGTGGCTCTGACCAATCCTGGACCTGCGCAGAACGGTTCTGCACAGGTCGCCTTCTACGCATGCGTAGAAGGCGACCTGCGCAGAAGGGCTGCGCAGTACCTCCTTTCCCCCGCTGCCAAATTCCGGTGGTTACAGCAGCGCGGGGCAGGAAATGGCGCAAATTGGTGCCGAAAATTGGGAAATCCCGGCCAATCCGGGAAGGCTGACAGGTATGGGGCCGAGTCACACTCTCTCAGTCAGCTTCAAGGGCCAGACGGCCATTTTGCCCTGTCTGCACGATAGGGGTGGCCATTTTGTCCCAACAGCTTCAAAGGAGGTGGCCATTTTGTCTCTTGAATGCCCTTGGAAGGGGGAAAATGAAATGGCACCGTGGGCCGGATCTGAGCCACGGGCCTTAGGTGGGGAACCCTTGTCCTAGGCCTCCGACTTGCTGAAATTGTAGCTGGGGTAACGTCAGACTGTCTTCCCCCCCTCTTTCCCCCTCATCCCCTTTCCTTCTAAGGTTTCCCTTACTCGAAAGCCAGTCGTATCTGACTCTAGGTTTCAGTGCTCATCTCTGTTTCAAAGCCGAAGAGCCAGTGCTGTCTGCTTTTGCAGGTGTTTCCATGGTCATGTGGCATGCATGACTAGACACCGGAGCACACGGAACACTGTTACCTTCCCACCGAAGTGGTCCCTATTTATCTACTTGTAATTTCTTGCTTTCGAACTGCTAGGTTGGCAGGAACTGGGACAAAGACGGGAGCTCATTTCCGACCTGCAGTACTCGGGAATCGAACAGCTGTCCTTCCGCTTCACAGTCAGCGTCTTAGCCACTTTAGAGGGTTGCCAATTACCCTAGAAAATAGGTCTGGCCTGCTCTTCTGCAAGATGTACAGAAATCAGCAAGTAAAGCTCTTTATCGCACAAAGATAAAAAGTCCTGGTTAAAAAGTATGTAAAGCAGTTTCTCATGTTAAATGCACAAGAGCTCGAGCTGGTAATCATGTTGGCAACTTCACTCCTTGCTGCTGTTAAAGGCAGAGGAGCAAGGAGCCATGAAGAAGCTGGCAGTCGCCCAGGAAAGCAGTTGTTAGAAGCAGGAAAGCAAAATCTGATGGCAAGCTGGCGACCCCATCACTAGGCAGCTGATCTTCCGCCTCCCAGTCAGCATCTTAGCCATTTGAGCTTCTACGTCACACCTTTTGGAACTTACATCCTGCAGAAGGTGAAAACAAACGAGGGGCTGTTGCCTGCATTGGCCCCCAAGCTCGACCCCTTTGTTGACAAGAACTATGTGAATAGACCCATCCACAAAAAGACAAGGTGGTAACGATGGCTAAGCAACCCAACGGTCGGAGGGGTCAAAAAAGTTACGTTCGGTGACGGACCACCAAAAGGAGGATACCTACCCACAGCTGTCGGAGGGAGTCTGCCGATGACAGTCTCCATCTTGCATGCCATGGTGATGGGGTCTGGCAAATCGACAGAAGGGTAAAAGAGGTCCTGACTCTCAAGATAATCTCTTGATGCTTCATTGGGGCATCCTTCCTCGGGTCCCCGCGATTGAGCTGCGTCTTTCCCCGACTCCTCCCGGAGGGTCAAACTCTGCTTCCTCCCCAAGGGCCGGGGCCCAGCCGACTCCAAAATCCGTTCCAGCTGGTCGTAGAACGGGCAGGTGCTCTGCCCTCTCCCGGCCAAGTTGCTCTCCTTGACTTTCTTGTAGTCCCGCCGTAAGGTCTTGGTCTTGGTCCGGCACTCCTGGGCCGTCCGCTCATGACCCCTCTTGGCCATCTCATTGGCGATGATTTGGAAGGTGTCCATGTTCCGGTGGCTGCTCTGGAGGACCTGCTGAATCCGTTGCTCCCCCCAGATATCCAAGAGGTCGAGGACTTCGCTGTAAGACCAGTTTGTCCCACGGCGGCTCATTTTGGTGAAGCCAGACATCGGGGTGACGGAGCGAGCCGTCACTGAGGAGAAAGACAGAAGTGGAAATCAATGGGAAAAGTTCGGTTTCACTTACCAGTGATAACTTTCGTTCTTCGAGTATATAGTTTGTGAATACACACTCATGGGTTATGCGCCTGCGCAGAACGGCCGATCGGAGGCTTGAAAAGCTATTGGTCAAAAGTTTTGGCGGTAAGACCGCCCACCGTACCGCCCACCCTGAGGCGCCAGTCCGCCATTTTACCTCAGTTCCATACTTAAGCCAAGCACCGGATAAACCAATTGATCTCATCCGTGCAGCTCAAGAGGGGAGGCAGGGTGGGTAGTGTGTATTCACAAACTATATACTCGAAGAACGAAAGTTATCACTGGTAAGTGAAACCGAACTTTCTCCTTCGTATAGTTTGTGAATCCACACTCATGGGAGATTAGCAAGCTCACACTTACTTGGTCGGTGGGCAGTCGGATGAGATGATCCCACGATGAAGATGATGACGGTCAGGCAGGGTGAACTGTCAAGGGCGATGGGCCCGGAGCCCCCGAGTGAGGACGACACGGCCAAGCCTGGCGTCCGCAGTGGCTCTGGTGTCCACCCTGTAGTGCTGGACAAATGTAGAAGGTCTGGACCAGGTGGCAGCCTTACAGATGTCCTCAAGCGGTGTGCCCTCCAGAAAGGCCGTGGATGTTGCAACCGCTCTGGTAGAGTGCGCCCTGACATGCGGTGGAGGGGGCAGCGATGCCGACTCGTAGGCCAAGTAGATGGTAGAGGTGATCCATTTGGAGAACCGCTGAGCAGAGATGGGTTCACCTTTGGACTTGCCCCCATACACCACGAAAAGGCGTTGCGACTTCCTGAACTCCCTTGTCCTGCTGGTGTAAAACAATAAAGCCCGTTTGACATCCAGCGTGTGCCAAGTCCTTTCTTGGGCATTAGCGGGGTTCTGGAAGAATGTTGGCAAGGAGATAGTCTGTGCCATATGAAACTGGGAGACCACCTTGGGGAGGAAGGTGATGTCCGGTTGGAGCACCACACGGTCATTGAAGAACTGGAGGAAGGGTGCGTCCGCCCGCAGGGCGACCAGCTCACCAGCTCGCCAAGCAGACGTGATGGCCACCAGAAAAGCCGTCTTCCATGTGAGGAGACGAGCATCCGCGGTAGCCATGGGCTCGAAAGGAGTCCTGGTGAGCGCGTTAAGGACGATAGAGAGTGACCATTGGGCCGTCGGAGTCCTGACCGGCGGGAAGGCGTTCCGCAGTCCCTTGAGGAAGCGTTTCACCGTTTGGTCGTGGAAAGTGCCAGAAGCGGGCGAGCCAGCTGGAGAGTGAGCCACCACCGCTGCGAGGTGTACTCGGATGGAGGCGATGCTGAGGCCAGACTCCGCCAGATGGAGGAGGTAGGTCAAGACGTCCTGCAGTTCCACCTGCGAGAAGGGGGTCTGCTGAGATGCCAGGAAAGCGTCTGTATTTGGAAGCGTAGGACTTCCTTGTGGACGGGCCCCTGGCTAGTTCCAGAATCCTGGACAGTCTGGGGTTATCCTCCACGCGGTGAGGTGGAGGCTGGGTAGGTCCGAGTGGTGGAGCTGGCCCTGCTCCATCTGGAGGAGCGTCGGTGATTCTGGTAGCGTGCGATACTGAGATGACATGCGCAACAGCAGCGGAAACCATGGTTGGCGAGGCCATGCTGGGGCCACTAGGATGGCTCTGGTCCTGTGCTGGAGCATTCTGGTGAGGACCTTCTGGACCAGGGGAAACGGAGGAAAAGCGTAGAAATAGTCCTGATCCCACCGTTTCATGAAGGCATCGCCCTCGGAGTTGGCACCGATGCCCGCCCTGGAGCAGTACCTGTGGCATTTCGTGTTGGACTCCGATGCAAAGAGGTCGATGTTCGGGGTCCCCCAGGCCTCGCAGAGCGACTGGAACACCTCGTCGTTCAGTTCCCATTCGTGGGTCGTCGAGGTGAGGCGGCTGAGATGGTCGGCCAGGACATTCAGCTTGCCCTGAATGTGCACTCCAATCGGGAAAATGTGCCTCTCCAGGCACCACTCCCAGAGTTGCACAGCGAGGTAAAGAAGGGTGGTGGATCGTGTTCCTCCCTGCTTGTTCAGGTACGCCACAGCCGTGGTGTTGTCCGAGGCCACTTGGACCGCCTTGCCCATGAGCAAGGTCTCGAAGGAACGGAGGGCCTTCCAAATGGCCAGCAGCTCCAAGTAGTTGATATGGTGCACCATCTCCTGAGGCGACCAAGGGTTGTTGACCGTGAGAGTCCCGCAGGCAGCCCCCCAGCCAAGGTTGCTTGCGTCGGTCAATATTTGCAGCGAGGGTTGCGGGGGGTAAAAACTCTTCCCCGTTGCCACGTTGAGTGGTGTCGTCCACCACACCAGCTGGTCCCTCAGCTCCGGGGACGGAGTTAGCCGTTTGGACTGACTCTCCCGGAGCGCATCGAATTCGTGCAGAAGCCACGACTGTAGGGACCGGAACTTTAACTTGGTGTGAGGGACCACAGCCGTCGTTGAGGCCATAAGGCCTAGCAGTCTTTGAGCCTTTTTCGCCCGGATGCACGGTTTGGTGCGTAGGTCGTTCACTCCCTGCGCGATGTCCTGCAGGCGCTTCTGGGGTGCAAAGGCTCTGGTGGCAAGCGAGTCGAGTACCGCTCCGATGTACTCGACGCGTTGAGAGGGGATCAGCTTCGATTTGGTGAAGTTGATCCTGAGGCCGAGACTCTCCATGAGGTGGACCGTGAACTGCGTGTCCCGAATGGCCGACGAGCTGGTGGGGGATACGATCAACCAGTCGTCGATGTATGGGAAGACCCTGATTCCCCGCTGGCGAAGGAAGGCGGCCACCGGAGCCATGCATTTGGTGAAGACTTGCGGTGCCGTGGCCAGACCGAACGGTAGACATCGGTACTGGTAAACCGAATCGCCGATGCGGAATCGAAGGAACGTCCGGTGCTCCTCGAGGATGGAGACATGGAAGTAAGCGTCCTTGAGGTCTATGACTGTGAACCAGTCCCCTTTGTTGATGAGGGGAAGGACGGTCTGCAGGGTCACCATCCGGAACTTCCTGGTGTGGATGCATTTGTTGAGGCGGCGCAGGTCCAGGATCGGGCGAAGTCCTCCGTCCTTCTTCTGGACCACGAAGTACCTCGAGTAGAAGCCGTTGTCCCAATCGGGCGGGGCCACCCGCTCGATGGCTCCCTTGGACAGAAGAGTTGATATTTCTTCCTCCAAATGGGGGGACGAGGTGGTGAAACGATGTCTTCCTACCCGAGGCGCCCGCACGAACTCGATGGCGTAGCCAGAGGACAAGATCCTTAAGACCCACCGGTCGTCCGTGATGCCCGACCATACCTGAAGGAAGTTCCGGAGGGGGAGGAACGGGAGATGGAGCGTGAGAGACTCGGCCGTCGCAGCTTCAAACGCGCGACTTGGACTTAGCGTCCGAACGCTTGCCGTGTCCGTAGGGTTGGTAGCGCGGCTTGTGCTGGCGTCGTTGTTTGTAAGAGCCAGATCTGGGCTGCTCTACGGGGCCACCCTGTTGTTGCGGGTTCCCCTGGTAGCGCCGCGTGAAGGGCTGGAACCTCGGCCTGGCAGGCGGAGCCGGCGTGGTGAGCCCCAGAAACTTGGCGGTGGAGTTGGTCTGCCGCATTTCATTGAGGACCTTGTCCGTGTCTTGCCCAAAAAGGCCTTGCCCGTCGAAGGGAAACTCCTCGATGAGCTTCTTCATAGCGTCATCGAGGGAGGTGCCTCTAAGCCAGGCGTGGCGATGGAGCAGGATCGCAGACGACATGTCCTTCGCCGCATAGTCATTTATATGCCTGGCGGTTCGCATCTGTTGCTCCGCCAGGAAATCGCCCTCGGATGCCAGCGCGTCGATCCGTTTCTGGGCGTCGGCAGGTAACGTCGCCGTTTCGGCCTTCACCCGCTCCCAGAGGTGAGACTGGTACAGGCCCATGGCAGCCGAGTAGTTGGCGGCGCGGAGGAAGAGGGAACCGGTGGCGTAGAATTTGCGGCCCACCGCGTCCAGCTTCTTCCCCTCCGGGGTCGACGGAACCGGGAACCCGCTGGTGGCCGTCCTGTGTTGGAAGGCCTTGACCACCAGGGAATTCGGCAGGGGATGTGCCTGCAGGAACTCGATGTTCTCGTCCAGGACTCTATACATGCCGTCGAGCCTGGATGAAACGGAGTGCGCCGACACCGGCTTCCTCCATGTCGCCTTCGCCGACGTCAGCATGGACGGAAGCATGGTGATATGGACCGGCCGTACCGCACGCCTGTCCAGTTTTGCGGTCATTTGGTCCTCACCTTCCAGTGGCGGCTGGTCCACCTTCAGGTTCAACGCGGTCCCCAGGCGCGTCAGCATGGCCGTGAGCGAGCGTTGATCCTCACCACGCGGTGGGTCAACCGCGCCGATGGCCTGGTCCGGCGTCCGCTCGGCGTCGACGTCTCCCTCGTCCTCCTCCGAAGAGGCGCTGGAGTCATCGGAGGACGAGGGAGGAACTCTTACATCCACGTCGGGACCGCGCCAGTACGGCCTGGGCGGGCCGACGGGATGGGAGTCCACCGCTTCAACGTCTGGACCAACCCGCGACGATGTGGGTGGGCCAGCGGAGCGGACACTCGACCCTCGGGAGGTCGGTGGGGCCACAGCAGGGCCAGCATCCCTGAGGCTTGCGGTGGTCGGTACCGGAGCCGCAGAGGCCGCAGGCATGGAGGTCTTAAACCGGTTGGCAAAAGTCTGAGCCATGACCTCAAACATCTCCTTCAGGAACTCCCTGTGGGATGGGTCCCCCACCGTCGGGAGCGACGAAACGGTGGCCGACGAAACGGTGGCTGGATGGGTCGGCGACGAAACGGTGGCCGGTAAAATCGGCGACGAAATGGTGGCCGGCATGGTGATCGCCGCGTCGTCGAGCGTCGGAGTCCTGGGCCTTGGGGAGACGGAGGCCTGCCTCATAGGCGAGCGGGCCCTCCCACGAGGCGGTGACGGGAGTACCTGAAGTGGGCGAGCTGGAGCCCCAGCCCTGCGTCCTTTTTCAGGCGAACCCGAAGAGGACCGTCCTCCCCAGATGGAGGACCCAGGAGACGGACATCTCGCGACCGAGTATGGTGGCGAAGGTCCCGGAGACACATGGGTGTGCGGAGTAGGCGGGAGCGATCGCCTCTTCTCCGACCCGCGCTTCTTTTTCTTGTCTCCGTTCTTGTCCCTCTTCTTCTTCTTCTTGATGGTGGCGGAAGAAGAGGTCGAAGGCGGCGGAGGCTGAGAGACGCTAGCCGAGGTAGAAGCGGCCGCAACGGGAGCCAGAGAGAGCTCCATCAGGTGCGCTTTGAGCCGGTAGCTCCGGTTTTGCACGGCCAGACGGGTGAATTTCTTGCATTGGGGGCAAGACTGGCTCTGATGAGACTCTCCGAGGCAGAAAAGACAGAGGCTATGCCCGTCGGAAGCCGGAAACCTTTTCAGGCAAGCCGAGCACTGTTTGAAGGCCGCGGCCATCAAAGAAAAAATTCTTCCAACGGAAGTTTCTGGAACGCGGTTACCCCGAAGGGCTGGCCAGCCGCCACCCCCTTGAGGGGGGAAACGGTGACCGAAGCGAGTAGGTAACTGAGTCCACCAGAAGGAAGAAACAGCACCGGGGTGGCGATCCTGCCCGAAGGACAAGATCACCAAGAAAAATTGTTGGAATTTGCCAAAAGACTTTCCCTCAGAAGGGCGAAAAAAATTGAGGAAGCTCTCAACGATCGTCCTGCTGCTACGGCGGAAAGAAGAGAACTGAGGTAAAATGGTGCGCGGGCGCCTCAGGGTGGGCGGTACGGTGGGCGGTCTTACCGCCAAAACTTTTGACCAATAGCTTTTCAAGCCTCCAATCGGCCGTTCTGCGCAGGCGCATAACCCATGAGTGTGGATTCACAAACTATACAAAGGAGAACCTTATTTCCAGTTCACCAAATGGGGCTGTTTATGAACTTGTTGAGTTTCACACCCCGTTGTTGTTTTTTATATCCCTCCTCAACTCGCCTCTATTGGCACTAAACCTTTTCAACCCCAAAATCCAATCTGTATTTTTTGTTTAAATTTAAAGCACTAATACCATCTTCTTCTTTTTCTACTGTACCTGAATCCAAATGTATTGGCGATCAGCATGATAATCAACCATGAAGACTGTCCTGGGAATATAATGCGATGGCCTTTCATCTGCCTTCCACATCGCAGCGTGACCCCTGGACCACTGATCCAGTCCCGCGGGTCACTTTCTGGTCCTGAGCCCTTTTGGCACACAAAGTCCTCATCACCCCCAGGCCAGGATGGACGAGGCTGCTGCCCTCCATCAAGGTGGATTCAAGTGGAATTTAATCCACTTGGGGACCATCACTCTTCCCTGTGGACTTCGGCACCTAAGGCCGTTAGTGCTCAGTGTGGTCCAGTTAGTTAAATGCCACCTGACACTCAGCATTGATTTGCTGGCAGTATGGTCTAGCCTTACTCTATTACCATAGCAGGATAACCTGTTGCAAAACCATTCATTCATTTATTACATTTCATACCAGTGATGGCTAACCTTTTGGAGACCGAGTGTCCAAACTGCAACCCAAAACCCACTTATTTATCAAAAAGTGACAACACAGCAACAGGGGAGGAAGGAAACACTCCCATTGGGCTGCTGGGCAGAGGGGCGGGGCGAACTGTGCTGAGGTGACTGCACTGGTGCTCACAAAGATGGCTCTGAGTGCCACCTCTGGCACATGTGCCATAGGTTCGCCACCACTGTTTTATACAATGTAATATTAAAACAATTTTAAAGCCTAGGAGTTAAGAACACAGGATTTATTTCTGGCTAGGGTCCTGGGGTCCTCAGTTCTGATTTTGATTAGTTGGGTGGGGGTTGTTTTATCATCTTAATGTGCTTGTTTTGCTTTTTTTTAATAGTGTAAGCTGCTCAGAGTGGTAGTCTATCCCAGATGGGCAGGGTATAAGTCCAATCAATCAATCTATGGAGACGGTATATGATTCTGGTACAGTAACGTTATTACGATTCAAAATATACAAAAAAATTGTTGGAGATGTAAAAAAAGAAGTTGGGACACACTTTCATTTATGGTTGGGGGTGTAATAACATAGAGAAAATAGAGTGGAACATCACACAATTGTCACATATAGCAATGAAATCATATAACAATTAGGTTTTGGGGGGAAATGGCGTCCTGCATAACAATTTTCCCTATGGGAAAAAATTATACAACAATTTTTCAATGGGAAAAACCACTTAGCGAAAAAAATCGTTGTACAATGCATCCCATTGGGAAAATCGCTATACAATGCATGCATCATATAGCAATTGTTTCGTACAACAACAAGCTCCGTGGAACAGATTAAAATCGTTGTATGAGGTACCACTGTATTGTGATATATATTTTTTGAGAAATTAATCAAATATTGTCTATAAAACTGGAGATGTGTCCTAAAATAGCACCATGAATGGAATTTGGAAATATGCAGATAGAACGGAATAAGAAAGAGCTGACTGTTATATTTTTTATAGCTTTGAGATTGATTATTGTTTTAAAAATTGAAAATAGACTGCGGATTTGAATTAGATGATTGTTATAAAAAGATATGGAATATAGATATAAATGATAAACTAACATGTGAATCAAATCCTAAAAAATGGATTAGTTTAAAAAACTGATTTTAAAGAAATATGGGGAGGATTTTTAGATTATATATTAGTTAAAGGGAAAGGAGTGAAGCCAGAGCAAGATGTATTTATTATCTTTTTGGAATGAAGGGGCAAACATATAGCTATTAGGGAATGATATACAGTGACATAAACCAGGAGTTCTCAACCTTTTTAAGCCGGGGGCCGGGTCACGCTCCCTCAGACAGCTTTGGGGGCTGGATGGCCATTTTGCCCTTCCTCCACCACATGACACTTCCTGGTGTGGTGGAGGCAGTGGGGGGGGGGCACATGAAATGGTGGCACGGGCCGCATCTGTTTTAAATGTGTAGATATATTAGCTATACACAGAGGGGTCACTTTTAAAGCTTTTCTTAATCTTTATTCCTCCCTTTAAAAATCTTTTCCTCACCATCATTTTAACTAAAGGGTTGGCTGGCCATAACCATCTGGTGTCATTTCTAGGGAAACTGTCCCCGCTGGTCAAATCAGAACTGATGCTGTTGGCATGATGTATCGTAATCTACATTTGATGACTGGCAATTTCGCCAGTGCCCAGATGTTACTTATGTAACTTGAAAAACTCCTACTTTTTGCAGAAGCAGGCAGCCATGAGAGCTCTCCAGATCAGGGGTTCTCAGCCTTTTCAAGTCGAGGGCTGTGTCATGCTCCCTCAGACAGCTTTGGGGGCCAGACAGCTATTTTGCCCTGCCTGCACAATGGGGGCGGCCTGTACATGGCACTTCCGGGTGTGGCGGATGCAGGGGGGGCACATGAAATGTTGTGGGCCGCATCTGGCCCACAGGCCGTAGATTGAGAACCCATGTTCTAGATCCCTCAGCTGGAGAAGGTCTTCCATTTTTTAAAATTGATCTGGCTCCTATCAGCCTCACCCAACAAGGTCAGTGGGGAAGGACCATGGTAGAGACAGATCAACAGTATCTGGAGAGCGGCACATGTCCCCCATCCATAGCAGAGAAGAAACGACGCTGTCCAAGGTGTTAACAAAGCAGAAATGTCTCCATCGCATGCATACCCACAAGGAACACAAATACCCCTACCCCTGCCCCCTTACAGGAAGAGGAGTGCTTACCTAAAGAACGGACCCCCCGCTCTGACCTCTGCTTAGCCTCTCGGCGGAGGTACCGTCTCCTATCCAGGATCGAGTGCTCCGATTCGGGAGGATTGACATCCATGTCTTCATACAGAACCGGCACCTGGGAGTGGCGAAATAGCGCTATATCACATATGCACCGTACTCATTCACATCCTGACTCTTGTGATTCTTGGCTACAACTTCCAAAGCTTCTGGTCATGGACAGTTTAAGGTTGCCATTTGCCTTCCCCTGTTAACATGTGCTTGGCAGAACAGGACCTCTTCCTCCTCCTCCTCCTCCTCCTCACACTACCATTTTTTAAAAATAGCAACCATAATAGCAATTATATACCACCCCATAGCACTTAGTGCACTGTTTGGACGGTTCACGAGGTTATTAGCATTCTGCCCCCAGCATGCTGGGTGTTCATCTTGCCAGCCTCGGAAGGATGGAATGGTGACTCAACCTTGATCCACTCAGGATCGAACACGTACTGATTGGGCTGCAGTATCGCAGTTTACCCACTGTGCCACCAGGGCTGGATGCCAACCGCTCCTTACAGTAACTGACTGGAGATACCACGGAGGACTCCTCACCCCACTGGAAAGGGGTGAGGCTTTGAGGATGGCTACCACGAGCTAGGGGACTGCGGTGGCTCAAGTGGTTAAGACGCTGAACTTGACGACTGGAAGGTCGACAGGTCAGCAATTCAAGACGCAAGTGCTGCATGACGGAGTGAGCTCCTGTCTTTTGTCCAAGCTTCTGCCAACCTAGCAGTTCGAAAGCAAGAAATTGCAAGGACTGTAGCTGAATAGGGACTTCAGCGGGAAAGGTAAACAGGGTTCCGTGCACTCGTGTCAAGGCATGCCTGCCACATGTCCACGGAAACATCTGCAGACGCAGATAGCGCTGTCTGTCTGGCTATAAACGGAATAGGAGCACCACCCCCTAGAGTCGGACATGACTAGTAGTTTGTCCCTCCTTAATCTTGTTTTAACCTCTGCGCCGGATCTGGGTTTCAGGATTCAACGCAAACAACAGATTCCACTTCTCGATCTAGAAATGATTTATAGCCATCACGACCCACCCTCCCCACATGTTCTTGATTCTGACCTGCTGCTCCCGGTTCCGGCTTCCTCGGGGCCTCATCCTGAACACTTGCGGCCGATAGGGGCCGTCCCACCCCAATTGCGGTACCTGGATGAGTGTCGGATGCTCCTGGCCGTGGCCTTCCCAGCCTTGGGGAAGATTTTCTCCAGGTGCTTCTTTCACCTGCTCCGGTCCCACCCACCTCAAAATGTCCCTAAGGCTCCTGGACCGGATGACCCGAGGTCCTTTTGCCCGTCTGTTCTTCTCTTCACCCTCTCCTTCTGTCTTGATCAGCAACGGCGGCCTCTGCCCATCTGCGCTTCGGAACGACAGGTTCATCTGGACCGCAGTCGCTTGATCAGAAGGCGTTTTATCCCTTGGCTGGGTGGCAGAGCCGGCCTACCTTACTGTTGCCAGTCTTCTCTCTTTGGACACAAACATCTGAGTCGGCGTCCAGATCATTTAGCGATCCATCAAGTGAACCTGTGACTTTTGCCTCGTGCCTGGACCAAAAGGGATTGACATTTCACCGACACTTTGGCCGCTGCCTGTGTGTGGAAGCAAGAATGGAAGACTGAGATGGACGGAGAAAGCAAATTAATTTTGTTCAATATCTCCCATCTTCTGCAAGAAAGTGGGGCTCACGGTAAAAACTTTGTGTGTGTGTGTAGATATTAAAACATAAAGAAATTTTAAAAAACATACATAACAACAGAATACATATAAGTACAAAAATAGTGTAGACCAGGGGTGCGCAAACTACGGCCCGTGGGCCGGGTCCAGCCCGTGGGACATCATCAACTCAATAACTGAAAACCTGGCTGGCACCAATGGAGGGGTGACACCCGCCTGCTGGCTTATATAATTAAGATTTTTCTCTCTCTTTTAATTTAGTGGGTAAATTATTTAGAATTTTTGATGGGGACTTTTAAGGGCTTTTAATTAGTTTGATGTTGCTTTTAATTGTTGTTAGCCGCTCAGAGTCGTTGCTGACTTGGGCGGCAATAGAAATTTAAAGAATAATAAATAAATTAAATAAATATCATCGTGAACCCTGTGATCCAATGTAGCCTCAAAGCAGGTTGGATAAAAATCAATGATTTTTTTAAAAAAAAAACTAGATTTTTTTTATTTAAATCGGATTTTTTTGATTTAAATCGGATTTTTTTGATTTAAATGCTTTTTGAGGAAAAATCTCTCTAAAGATCGTGTTCTGGTTAAGATACATTATAGTCCAAAGGTTATTAATCTAGAATTAGTTTTTAATTATGTGGCATAAGGCTGTATTAATCCATTCACAATGCCATGCTCTCCCAGAGGTTTCTGATTATTTGGGGCAATTTTTCTATCTAGATGATATTATCAAATCAAATGCTTGGTTTTGCTGTTTTCAAAACTGTGCATTTGGATCTGCAACGATAACATGCCTCCTTCATTCATAGCAAAAAATGTTATAAAATAAACATCAGAATTGAGAAAAAGACCTTAATCCCATTGTTCCTCTGCAAATCTATGTACACGGAATCAACCCCCTTACCTGCCGACTTCAAGTTCAGTGTCTTAACCACTTGAGCCACCACAGTCCCCCTCACATGCTAGGGCTACAGTATATCTGACAGAACTTGATTGCACACATCTTTAGCAAAACAATAACAAAGTATTAAAGAATGTGAGGTAGTATGAAGCCAGAAATTGCAATGCACGACCCCAAATAGTTAAAGTAACGGATCACACTAATGCCATATTTAGAAATCTGTGTCAGGCCTCTCAGCTGCTAAAAATAAATGCAGCTTTTTGCTTCTTTCCTTACGAAGAAAGCAACCCTCTTTTTTCTTCTTCCATGTCTAGGCCAGATGTAAACCTGACAAAATGAAGGCACCTTTGGGTGAGTTCCTTCCACAGATCCTTTCGCCTGACCTACTGCGAGAATGATTCGGTTGCCGTTATCTAGGTACGCCCGATTGTGTTTCACAAATGCCACAGTATTCGATCGAAGAGGCCCCTTCTGTGTACCCGGGAACCCCCCTTAATCTTCCGGGAGGCAGCCTTGTTCAAGGACACGGGGTGAGATTTGTCATATGAAATAGGGGTAGGGAGAAATTACAGATCAGAAAGGTCCCCCTTGCTTGAAAGCTAGTCAGATCCAACTCTAGGACTCAGTGCTCATCTGTTTATAGCCAAAGACCCAGCGCTGTCTGCATTTGCAGATGTTTCCGTGGACATGTGGCAGGCATGCCTAGACACCGGAGTGCACGGAACGCTGTTTACCTTCCCACCAAAGTGGCACCTATTTATCTACTGGCAATTTCTTCCTTTCTAACTGCTAGGTTGGCAGGAGCTGGGACAGATGACAGGAGTTCACTCTGTTGGGCAGCACTCAGGTGTCCAACTCCAACTTTCCAGGATTCAAGTTCTGCATCTTAACCACTTGAGCTACTTGCAGTCCCAAAGAGAACAGTCCCAAATAGATTATTTAGAATTTTTAATGGGTTTTTAAGGACTGCAGTGGCTCAAGTGGCTCAGACGCTGACTGGGAAGTGGAAGGTCAGCAGTTCGATTCCCGAGTACTGCAGGACGGAAATGAGCTCCCGTCTTTGTCCCAGCTTCTGCCAACCTAGCAATTCGAAAGCAAGAAACTACAAGTAGATAAATAGGGACCACTTTGGTGGGAAGGTAACAGCATTCCGTGCACTCTGGTGTCTAGTCATGCCTGCCACATGACCACGGAAACATCTGCAGAAGTAGACAGCGCTGGCTGTTCAGCTTAGAAACAGAGATGAGCACTGCACCCTAGAGTCGGATACGACTGGCTTTCGAGCAAGGGAAACCTTTAAGGGCCTTTTAATTAGTTTGATGTTGCTTTTAATTGTTGTTAGTCGTTGCCAAGTTGGGTGGCAATAGAAATTTGAAGAATAATAATAAGATAGAGCAGGGATTCTCAACCTGTGGCCCGTGGGCCAGATGCAGCCCGTGGAGCCATTTCATGTGGGGGGCCCACCTCCTCCACCACATCAGGAAGTGCCATGTGATGGAGGGAGGGCAAAATGGCCCTCCGGCCCCCGAAGCTGTCTGAGGGAGCGTGACCCGGCCCCTGTCTTTAATGGGTTGAGAACTCCTGAGAGAGAGCTCTAATGCTCACATTGAAAGCTTCGGGAGCCGGACAGCCATTTTGCCCTTCTTCCACCACATGGCACTTCCTGGTGTGGTGGAGGCAGTGGGGTGGCCACATGAAATGGTGCTGTGGGCCGCATCTGGTCTGTGAACTGCAGGTTAAGAATCCCTGCACTAATGAGAAGAACTCATACAATTGAAAGTGTGTGTGTGTGTGTGAGAGAGAGAGAGAGAGCGCACATATGGATCCACCCACTGATCAATTTTTTTTGGTTTTTTAATTGATTTTTATTAATTTGTTTAAAAGAAAAGAAATTTAACAATAACAAAAAAAATCAGATGATACATTTCAAACCATACAAAATACAATACAATTCAAAAATAACCTTATCATAATCATTATTTTAAACTAATCTATTTTTAACAACTCCATCATTCATCAAATATATCCTCCTTGTGTAAAATATCTTTTGTAATATGTAAGCACTTGAATATTTAAGTATATATTTCATTAAATGTATATTTTATTCCCAACATTGTATTTAAAATAAGAACAAAAACAAAATAAAATCACCCGTGATATTTACAATGCCTGGAGATTGTGGTTGTTTTCCAACTAACTCTTTCTATTTCCAAATACTCAATTGCTCTGGCACTGGTTTGCCACCTCAATGTTTGCTCCAAAAAACAGCTTCCATATATTCCAAAATTTATTTTCCTTAATTAGACCAGTTTTCTGATGCGATTCCCAAGTGAGCTTATTATTCAATGCTATTCCCCACATTTCTTTATACCAATCTTCCATTTTCATCACCGATCAATTTGTTGCCACCGATTTTTCCACCCCAAAATCGCTCACCCCATAAGTCACATGTGGCATCAGTGTGCAAGAGAGCTTGATTATTATTATTATTATTTTGGGGGGGTTGCAATAATCAGGGGGGAAACCCAGTTTTTATTTTCCTTTTTGAACCATCCCACCCCCCTAGGTAAGAAAGATGGGGAGGCGATGGGGAAACAGAAATCTTTGTTCCAACCTAGGAAGAAATTATGGGAGGAGGGGGTGGGCAATTGCTGTCTGAAGCAGCTGCCTTTAAAACCCCAGGGAGCATTTCAGTCTCAGATGTCAAAAAATGCTCCCTCTCCCCAGTTCATCCATTGCATCTTTTAATCTCCCTTTCATCCCACCCCCCTAATGCTCACCTCTTCATGCAGCGGAAGCACCTGCCAGAGAGTGTTGCTGGATCTGTTTGCAAAAAGTCTAGGAGGGGGGAAAGGGGGGGGCATTTCCTCCCTTGGCCCCCCAACCAGGAAGGGGGCTGGCTGGACACAATGCTTGCTTCCTACACTCATCTAGGCTCTCTAGGCCAACAGCCCTCGGTGACTTTAACCCTACAGAGCCCTACGCAAGAAATCATCCATAATCGTAGGCATTGAGTGGATCCAGATTTCGGAATTGTTGCAATGGCTCCCAGGTGTTGGGGTGGCTGGCCGCAAGGAAGACACGCGAGACAATCGTGCGGTGAAGTCCAGCCCTGATCTGGGTCGGGTGGCACATATTTATTACCCTGCCTTGGGGTGATGCGCGCCTAGGATGCGCGTGACCCCCTAATACAGAAGGCTTGCATACGTGACGTCCTCCGGTGGTCGAGCTGCCACGTCAGCTCTTGGAAGTTATGCTGGGGTTGCTGAGCATCCTGTGGGGGTGCTGAGCATCTTGAACCTAATTACCTTGGGCTGGCGAAACCCATTGTTCCTGCCCTAATCTCGGAGTCGATGTGTATTGACTCCGGGTACCTAGCTTGTTCGGCTGTCTGGGGCGGCTTATTTGCCCAACTTAATCTTTAGGCAGAAGCGGAGGATTGTGTATGTCCTTTAGAGTCATCACCTTTGGCATTTGTCCTATTTCTATCGTAGCCATCAGCCAAGGCTTTATGAATTGCCCCCAAACTAGCTAACTAGCCCGTACCCCAATTGCCTTTCCAGCAAAGTCCGGTTGGTCCCCGGATCGTTTGAAGGCCGGGCGAACCCCTTGGGAAAGGGTTGGCCAATTATTCACGCGGGCAACCCACACGGAGTCTTTAGGCAAATTGAATAATAACAATAACAACAACAATGTAACAGTTCTTAGGTCCTTAGTTAGGGCTTGAACTGTTAACTTCATGCCAGTCCTTCAATCAATGAATCAATCTTATGGCCCCCAAGACCAGCATAATACAGCAAAATACATTTTTTTAAAGGAGCATTTCTGGTCAGACTTAAGGTTTCCCTTGCTTGAAAGCCAGTCGTATCCGACTCTAGGGTGCAGTGCTCAACTCTGTTTCTAAGCCGAAGAGCCAGCGCTGTCTGCTTCTGCAGACATTTCCGTGGTCATGTGGCAGGCATGACTAGTCAAATTAGTACATACAATTACATAAGATTCATAATGTTACAATTATTACTAAGCCTATGACCGTTATGGCAAACTTTGGCACTCCAGATGTTCATGGACTTCAATTCCCAGAAGCCCCCGTGAATCCACACAAATGGGTTTACTGCGATTCATCCGGCCCACGCCACATGACCATGGAAACGTCTGCAGAAGCAGACAGCGCTGGCTCTTTGGTTTTGAAACAGAGATGAGCACTGAACCCTAGAGTCAGATACGACTTGCTTTCGAGCAAGGAAAACCTTTTTTACCTAAAAAAAAGGGCTTAAGGTAAAGGTCGCCCTTGCTCAAAAGCCAGTCGTATCTGACTCTAGGGTTCAGTGCTCATCTCTGTTTATAGCCAAAGAGCCAGCACTATCTGCATCTGCAGGTTTCTGTGGACATGTGGCAGGCATGACTAGACATTGGAGCGCATGGAACGCTGTTTACCTTCCCACTGAAGTGGCCCCTATTTATCTACTTGCAATTTCTTGCTTTCAAACTACTAGGTTGGCAGGAGCTGGGACAGAGATGGGAGCTCACTCTGTTGTACAGTACTCAGGAATCGAACTTCGACCTTCCAGTCTGCGAGTTCAGTGTCTTAACCACTTGAGCCACTGTGTTTAAGCCTTTTTTTAAAAAGGGGAGCTTAAACACTCACCTATAGATGCTTTTAATGGTACACCTTTTGCTGATGCAGTTGCTTTACTGAGCGATGGCCTCCAAATTTAATCAACTTGTACATGGCTTGGATCCATTCAACACCAATGTATTTTTCATTTTTAAAAACTCTTAGTCCTGCTATTTATGTGTCTGATTTTTATTTTTATTCGGTACTCATGTTTATGAGTATTAGGTTGTGAACCAACAAGAGTGGAGGACCGATTTCTCCAGGTGGTTTCATATAAATTTAATATTCATAGATGTAAAATTATACAATGTTGCATATATGTATGTGTAATTTATAATGTTGCATATATATTTATATGTAATTTATATTCAAAATAGGACACAAGACGCCAGAGATCTAAACAGCATATCAAGCAAGGATTTCCTGTATCTGTCTTGAGGGATAAAGTTAATTGACAAAATAGGAGTAAACTTCCAAGAATGACTAATAACGTGATCATCAGAGAGCAGCGGTTGAGATAAATACTTCTTCTGTAGGTGCAGGACACTAAATACTGTTAGCTGCAACACGTTACTTGCTGTAGTAAAGGTAAAGAATGCCTTTACAGCCAAGGAGCTAGTGTTGTCTATGCATGCAGACATTTCTGTGGTCATGCGGCAGGCATGGCTAGACCGCCAGAGCGCACAGAAGTTTTTTTCTGCAGAAGTTAGAAGTATGAAATTGTTTTTACCAAAAGCATCGGAGGCCAGTGAATTAAAGCCACACCTGCTCAGCCTGGACTGAACATACTTTTTTGCAATGTTAGAAAAGAAGAAGGCAGGAATGAAAGAGTAAAGATAAATATGCATTTATTGCAGCTGATACTACTATACTACTGCTACTAAGTGTCTGGCCAGGTTATCCTGCTATTGTAATAAAAGTTGACCATAATGCCAGCAATTCAACACCAAGTGTTAACTATCCTGAGGACTAACAGGCCTTGGGTGCCCAAGTCCAGAGGGGGAAGGTGATGGTCCCCAAGTGGATTAAATCCCACTTGAGTCCATCTTGATGGAGGGCGGCAGCTTCATCAATCCTGGCCTGGGGCTGAGGAAGACTTAGCGTGCCAAAAGGTCTCAAGGACCAAAAAGTGACTCGTGGAACTAGATCAGTGGTACTATAGGTGTCATACTGCGACACAGAAGAAAGATGAAAGGCCACGGCAGATGAAAGGCCGAGGACAGTCTTTATAGCTGATTCACCATGAGGATCGCCAATATTTGGATTCAGATATGGCAGAATAATAATAAAGTGACAGCAAGTCACTTATGGGTTTACGGTGGCCCTTTCCATGGTTTTCTAGGAAGAGACTATAGAGAAATGGAGTTAGCATTTCTTTCTTCTGGGGTTGCCTTGGGACTATGAAAGGCTTCCCAAGATGGATTTTCATTTTTAAAAAAAAGTTTAATTACAACAGAAAAATTCGATATGGCCATGAAAGAAAATCAACCACAAAATTAAAACTAATCTGGTTGTTCAACCCTTTCCTCTTTAAAATTAACACTCAACAAGATTTTTTTGGGTAACATATAAGTTTATTACACATTCACGTTTCCCAGAAGGGTCACAATATAGGCAACAATACATACAGTATTAGTCTACAAGGTAAGGCACAGCCATAAGAGGAATAGTGTATGAAGGGGCTGGGGGGGGGACACAAGTACATACGCCCCAATATTTTCTGTGTCCTGAGCAATGATAGCTGGAAGATGGGAATGACCTCTTTGGCACCCCCCCAAAAAATAATAATAATAATAATAATCCAACAACAACAACAACCCCGGGCCAGCTAGAGGGCAGATATTAATTCTACAATGTAACTGGATCCCAGGGGGAAAAACAGACCTCAGCACGACAACCACCCTTCAGATCCCATTAAAAAGGCTTCCTCTTTCATCGTTTAAACATTTGGAGCACAATCCAAGGGAGACAAATTCTCCCTCTAGGATTTTGGGGTGATAACGCTCCATTAATACTGGAGGGTCAACACAAGAGAAACCACATTTCTGCAGAGTACGGAAAGGGGGCTCCCCTCACTTTTCACGAAAGCTTTCACTTAGAAGGCATCGCCTCCCTTAATATTGAAAAAGTCAAGGTGAAAAGACATACACATGCTAGGAGTATGGAAAGCGCTGGAAGAAAAAAAATTCACTTTTGAAGCCATTCACTCAGGGATACAAAAAATCAGCTACTAATTTAGTAACGGCAACAAACCATATTAAGTGGAAAGAACTGAGAGGAGGAAACCCCACTTTTCATGAAAACATCCACTAAGGAAGGAAACCATGAAGATACATGGAAATGGAACTTCTCCAATAATTGTTTTTATTTTTGAAGATGTTTAGGGGATTAAAAAAATCAGCCACTAATTTAGTAACGGCAACAACGCTTAATACTGAAAAGGTGACACGAGAGAAACCATGAAGTATGGAAAGAGCTGGAGGGGAAAAAAAATCTTGCTTTTCATGAAAGCATTCACACTGGAGAGAAACCCTAAAATAACCTTAAAATAACCTCACCCTGATCCATTAGGATGGCTTCCTTTCATAGTTTAACATTTGGAGCACTTGTGCACGTAAGGTGGGGCATAATTTTAATAAATAAATAATCACACAGCCCTGACAAATTTTTCCCTCTAGGATATCTTGAGACATCGCTCCATTAATACTGAAGGGTGAAACGCAAGAGAAAACCAACATTCATGATTGAAATATGTTAAGAGCAAGAGAAAAAAACCTTGTCTTTCATGAGGACGTTCACAAAGGTGGGAAAACATTCACAAAGTCCATGGAAATGGAACTTCTCCAAAAATTGCTTTTATTTTTGAAGAATTCCACTAGGGTTTTTTTTAAAAAATTAGCCACTAATTTTGTAGCTCAACTAAACAAAAAAATTAGTTAAGGTAACAATGCTTTAGATAGCAAAAAATAATAATATGAAGTTTGGGGTTTAACATTGATCTGCGACGTCAAAACAAAAAGGGAAGGGCAAAAATGTCTTTTAAGACTATGTTAGGAATATCTATAGATTTTTAATTTGCTGCATTCCTAGTTGCATCTGTTATTTTCCATACCCACATATGTATATGGTGTGTGTGTGTGTATAGCAAACAATTACAAAAAAAGCAATAAATTACAGTATGAGAGTATTTTTTTTAGCAACTTGCAGATGCTGTGACTTTCAGAGTCCAGGGCATCCAGTGCCAGCCTTGCTTATGGCGCCAACTTCATCTCAGCAACCAGGCAGAGACACCCACCCACACCCACGTCCCTTCAGTTTCCAAGCTGGCCTGCCGCACTGCCTTCCAAAGGCGTTGTCCCGTTCTTCCAAACTGTTGGAATCGAAGGAACTTCTTTCCTCCCCTCCGTTCAGGGAGCAACATCTCCTGACCGGCTCTTTGCCAACCTCTGTACCTGGTTGAGGTCTGACCGATGCTGTTTTGCAAACAGGAATCCTTTTTGAGATTTTTGACCAGCGGGTCTCTCCTTATGGCTTCTTCTTTTCTGCAGCTGAAGGGTCTTCCCCCCTTCCAGGATGGTCCCAAAACACTATTAATCTTTTCTTGCACTGAGGGGCAATGGGCTCTCTGTCTCTCCCTTGGTCACCTGGTGGAAGGGGGTTCGAGACCCCAGAAGCTGCACACAGAAAAGAAACAACCCCACATTAGTTACAAATCCAACAAAGGGCCCAACCTCATAAAAAGGGACTCATTATTTTTGCTCTTCCCCTGCTTGATGTTCAAATAATGCTATCATTTTGCAACCAAAAAATATCTTAACCTATAAATCCAAGGGTTAACCGTTGGAACTGGCTATAGGTTGCTATGCCTCGCCCTACTTGCCTGCACTCACCCTTCGTGCACACGGCCAATCTGGGTACGCAGGTCAACGAAGGATTGAGAAAACCGGCAGTGGGGCAACAGCCCCACAAACGCGAAGAAAGGGAAACAACTTCACTTCCCAACATTCCTTGCGCTGTGCCGCCCCAGAGCCAATCAGGCTGAGAGGCTCTCGCACGGCGCAGCGTTCGGAAACGCGCCGCAGCCAATCAAAAGAAAAGCATTTAAAAAAAACACAGCACAAACACAAAGCACCAACCCATAACTACAAGCCCCAGCGTCCTGCACGCCATGAGCGCGCAGAATGCTGAGGAAGCCAGCACCCAAGAAATAAAGCAAAAACAAAAACACCGGGAGAGCAAGTACGCCAAGCCGCGGGGAACAAAGCCCCCCTCTCCAACGGCGCCTGAAGCTCCTAATCAGAGTTTCCCCTTTAATATCACTGGGTGGGTGGGGGGTGTTGTGCTCCCCCTCTCTACTGGCTCCCCTGGGATTGAGAGGGTGGGGGGGACCAAAGGAGTCTGTCTCCCTCACCCTCCTCACCCCAGGGGACCCGCCAGAGAGTGGATTCCCTCCCCCCCCCACGCCCCATGTTAAAGAGAAGAAACCAAGTGGTTACTTCTCTTTAAAAACGGAGTTGGGGGGAATCCCCCTCTCTACTGGCTCCCCTGGGGTTCAGAGGGTGGGGGGGGGACCAAAGGAGTCTGTCTCCCCCACCCTCCTCACCCCAGGGGACCCACCAGAGAGGGGATTCCCTCCCCCCCCACACGCCCCATGTTAAAGAGAAGAAAGCAAGTGGTTACTTCTCTTTAAAAACGGAGTTGGGGGGGGAATCCTCCTCTCTACTGGCTCCCCTGGGGTTGAGAGGGTGGGGGGACCAAAGGAGTCTGTCTCCCCCACCCTCCTCACCCCAGGGGACCCGCCAGAGAGGAGATTCCCTCCCCCCCCCCACACCCCATGTTAAAGAGAAGAAACCAAGTGGTTACTTCTCTTTAAAAACGGAGTTGGGGGGGGAATCCCCCTCTTCTGGCTCCCCTGGGGTTCAGAGGGTGGGGGGGACCAAAGGAGTCTATCTCCCCCACCCTCCTCACCCCAGGGGACCCGGCAGAGAGGGGATTCCCTCCCCCCCCACACGCCCCATGTTAAAGAGAAGAAACCAAGTGGTTACTTCTCTTTAAAAACGGAGTTGGGGGGGGAAATCCCCTTTCCTACTGGCTCCCCTGGGGTTCAGAGGGTGGGTGGGGGACCAAAGGAGTCTATCTGAGAGGGGATCCCCCACCGACACCAAAAATCACAAAAACAAACAATCAAAAACATTCAAAAATACACAAAAACAAACAAAAATAACACCAAAAAGTAAACAACAACAAACATTTCCAAACACACCCAGCCCCCAGCCAAACACCACAAAATCCAACCACCACCACCACCCCAAATAAAGAAAAACAGCTAACTCACCACCACACGACCTCATACCACAACGACTGGAAAAGAAATGAATAAAGAAAGAGACTACTTGCTGGAAGAAGCTCCACCCAGAGGCCACGAGAGAAAACACAGTCAAAATACAAGATAACCCCTACCAGCAGCACTTGCTGACCACAATAACAAAAAAAATACAAAAAGACACAATAGCCCCACACAAAAGGCCCCAAGAGTTTTTCGAAAAAGTATATCATCCTTTATTCTTTTTTTCATCCACAAAACCAAAACACCAAACAAAACTCATCACAGTTTAAAACAGGCCATCAAATTTTTTTTGTATAAATAAACATTTTAAAAATTTCAAATATTGATTAACCTCTTCTTTACAAACATTAACAACAACAACAACAACAACTTTCCAACACCATTTAAAACAGCCCGGCAACGCCGGGCAACCTTTGCTAGTTTCTATATAAAAATAAATGCTTTTTGTCTTGTGCCTTTTTGTGTACTTTTTTTACCTTTCTTTCTTTCTTTGTTTATTTATTTGAAACATTTATATCCTGCCCTCCTGGTGGGTACACCACTCAGTGCGGCTAACAACAAAAGGAAAAAGGGGGAAGAGAGAAAATACAATAGATAAAAAATTACAAAATAAAAACAATTAAAACAAGCACAGCTAAAAACAAGAACCTCAAAACCCCATCTAAAATCAGCATTAAAACAGAACAGCAAATCATAATTAAAAGAAAACAACCAACCCCACCCTTACCCACAGAAGACAGAAAAATGTACAGAATTGCCATACTGTCAGCATTTGGCGATGACAGTGGTTTAAATGGCTGTCCTGCAACCAAAAGGTTGAGTTCAATCCTGACTAGGAGTCAAGGTTGACTCATCCTTCCAAGGACACTAAAATGAGCACCCAGCAAAATGCTAATTAACTTGTGAACCGCCCAGGGAGTGCACTAAAGCGCTATGGGGTGGTATATAAGTGTGACTGCCTTTCTTTATCTAAAAAGTTTTCATAGTTGCACACATTTTACCATGTAGTTTCACTGCCCTGAGTGACCTTTCTGCCAGCAAAATGCAAGTACAGTACAATGTTTGTAACATTAATAAAGGGCGCCCTTGCTCAAAACCCAGTCATATTTGACTCCAGGGTTCTGTACTTACGGCCAAAGAGCCAGCACTGTCTGCATTTGGAGATGTTTTCATGGATATGTGGCAGGCATGACTAGACACCAGAGTTCACAGAACACGGTTACCTTAATAAATAAACAAATTAATTAGTAATAATAAATTCCACTTATACCCCACCCATCCAGGGATTCAACACTACTCTGGGTGGCTGTCAACAATATATTAAAAACTTCTTTAAATTCATACAATTTTCACCAAAGTGGCACTTACTTATCTACCTGCAATTTCTCCCTTCAAAGCTGCTAGGTTGGCAGGAGCTGGGACAAGAGACAGGAGCTCACTTCGTCGTGCAGCACTCGGGTCTCGAAATCGAACCTTCCAGTCATCAAGTTCAGCTTCTTAACAGTTTTATCCAGAATCAGTTTTTTCCCTTCAAATCCAATTCATTATGACCCTAACAGTGATGGCTAACCTTGGCACTCCAGGTGTTCAATTCCCAAAAGCCCAAGTCAGCACTCCTACTGATCAGGGCCATCTGGGAACTGAAGTTCAAAAACACCTGGAGTGCCAAGGTTAGCCATCACTGTCCTAACACAACTGCAGTTCTTGTTGTCAAAACCCATGACCTAAAATGGGTTTAGGATCTATTAAACTGGTCAGTTTATCTTCTAGAGCAGAGATCCTCAACCTGTGGCCTGTGGCACCATTTCATGTAGCCCACCACAACAGGAAGTGCCATGTGGTGGAGGAAGGGCAAAATGGCCCACCAGCCCCCAAAGCTGTACGAGGGAGCATGACTCTGCCCCCCCCCACACTTTAAAAGGTTGAGAACTTCTAATTTATAGCTATCTGCCAAGACATTAAAAGGAAGTAATGTACAGTAAAGGTAAATGTCACCCTTGCTTGAAAGCCAGTTGAATCTGACGCTAGGATTCAGTGCTCATCTGTTTAGAGCCGAAAAGCCAGTGCTGTCTGTATTTGCAGACGTTTCCGTGGACATGTGGCAGGCATGCCTAGACACCGAAGTGCATGGAACGCTGTTTACCTTTCCCACTGAAGTTGTCCCTGTTTATTTACTTGCAATTTCTTGCTTTTGAATTGCCAGGTTGGCAGGAGCTGTGACAGAGATGGGCACTCATTCCGTCATGCAGTACTCGGGTTTTGAACTGTTAACCTTCCGTCTTCCAGTCAGCGTCTTAACCATTTGAGCTACATTTACAACCTGTTTAAATCAAGCCAGCCTCCTTATTTTACTCTACGAGACAGAGAGCACCCCACCCCAGCCTCCCCCTTCCAGCCCCTGCTTGAGCCAAGAGCAAGCTGTTCTGAACAGGGAGAAAGGGGTAAACCAGGGTCCAAAGCTACCAGCTGATTATGCCAGCCCAAGACCTGCTTCTGCACAGCGGCTGCCAGCTGCTGACCTCTTTCCCACCCAGGGAAAGGGCTAAAACAAGATGGTTGGCTCGAGCCACAGGAGCTGAAACTCGAGCTGAGGGAGAAGGGTTGGGTGTGGTAGTGCTAGCCTGGCCCCAGACAGCCAAGCATCTTGGGGCAAACTTGGCTCAGGGCCTGCCCCAATAAAAGTCCTTCTGAGCAAGGCCGAGCCAAGGTACCTTGCATCCCTAGCATTTTGAAAGCGAGAAATTGAAAGTAGATAAATAGGGACTTCAGTGGGAAGGTAAACAGCGTTCCGTGCACTCTGTTTAGTCATGCCTGCCACATGACCGCAGAAACGTCTGCAGCAGCAGACAGTGCTGGCTCTTTGGCTATAAACAGAGATGAGCACTAAACCCTGGAGTCGGACACAACTGGCTTTTGAGCCAAGGAAACCTTTACCTTTACCAGGTCATATAAGGAGACTTAAGTACTTTTAAAATACTTACAGTACTTTCCCAAGGTGATCCAAGTCCAGAAAGTGCCTGCTAAAGTCAGCGCAATCCTATTTTGGAAATTAATAATGAAATTTTGATATTCTTCATTACATTTTGCCAGAAGAACCAGATGTGGGTGTTTTAGAGACAAATTAACCAAAGAACAACAACATATTTTCCCCCCAGGGCTAATGTTAAGCAGTTTCCCCACTCATCCCAACATATTTGAATGCTGCCTTTTGTTTCCAATTTAAAGTATTCTGGATGAGTCGATGGAACGTAACAAAAAATAATAATAGGATGAGTGTCCTTCTCAACATTAGTCATAATGCCTCACGTTTGCAAATTAAGAGTGGGATACTAGCCAAGAGTGGGGTACTGCAGTGGCTCAAGTTGCTAAGATGCTGACTGGGAAGCGGAAGGTCAGCAGTTCGATTCCCGAGTACTGCAGGACGGAAATGAGCTCCCGTCTTCGTCCCAGCTCCTGCCAACCTAGCAGTTTGAAAGCAAGAAATTGCAAGTAGATAAATAGGGACCACTTCGGTGGGAAGGTAACAGCGTTCCGTGCACTCCGGTGTCTAGTCATGCCTGCCACATGACCACGGAAACGTCTGCAGAAGCAGACAACGCTGGCTCTTCGGCTTAGAAAGAGATGAGCACTGCACCCTAGAGTCGGATACGACTGGCTTTCGAGCAAGGGAAACCTTCACTAGCCAAAAGGGCGGTATTTTTTTTATTTTTTATTTATTTATAGTCATATTTGTATATGCCGCCCACTCAGGCAGAACCCGACTCAGGGCGGTATAGAAATGAAATTAGATAATTCTTCCCCTCAATGTTTCTGGGTGCCTTTTTTCCCCACTGGCGGTTGCTCCCTACATAAAAAGGGGAAAAAACCTCCCCTATTTAATAAACTAATAATAATTTCGTGTCAGATGCTAATAAACTGGCGTTCCAGCTTTTTCAGCTCCACGAGTTCGAAGCAGCCAAGAGGGAACACAACGAAGAACGAAGGCGCAAAAAAGCACTACTTTTTAAAAAGTGACTTACACAAAATTTTGCCCGCCACAGGGACAAAAGGGAGAAGGGACCACAACCTCCTTCATGAACGACGAGCCACCTCAACGGCACTGACAGGCCAGCAGGGGAACGCGCTGCTTTTAAAAGCGGCGCCTGCCCCGCCCCTTCTTCCGATTGGTTCCTGCCTCCGAGCGCGAGACTCATTCCAAGGCTGATTGGTCCATTCCTGCGGATTGGATGGCTTCCTCTTCCCCCTCAGCCGTTACTGCCCGGCCGGCATTTTCGGAACAAACGGTGAAAAAGATAAACCGACCTGTCGGTTTCCCGCCAAAAAATTTAACTGACAATCCTCTTTGAATAATTTTTTGGAATAGCCGTGTTATTAGTCTGTTTCAGGCATATCAGAAAATAAACAAAAGAAAACAAAAACGCTGTAGCACTTTAAAGACTGTTATATGTCAATATAATTATAAATTATATTTCTTTTTTTTTTGTCTGATTGTGACATAATTTCCAGCTTCACTATTTATTTCGTTTTATTTCATTCAATAAAGTTGGTTTGTTATTTTTCTTTTTGACATACACCACAAGGGGAAAAAAACCACATTCAAAAGTAAGATTTCCCCCGTCTCAAATACACATCCATTTGAATTGTAACATGATATTTTGAATGCAAAATATTTTTGAAATATTATAATATCATGCTTAGTCTGATTTCTATATTCTTAAATAAAGTTACTTAAAACTTCTAATTTCCCTTGACTCAGGTGGAGCTGGAAAGTTAATGGGCAATATAAGCCAGGCGCCTGATTTTCTTGGAAGCTACCTTTTGGGATGTTAATTTGTCTGTCTTGGCTGCCCAAGAACTATTGTTAAACTTGAAGCTCAGAGTGGCATTAGAGTGATTTCTTTTAAAATAGGTAACTTTCATGAAAACCTGCCTGTGTGCACGATTACTAACCCTGAATGTTATATCTTATCATTTCAAGGAACAGTGCTGATAAATTCTGATAAAAGCATATATATCAATCAATGACCATACCCTGTGCTCTCAAGGAATTGTGTCAAAGAAGGAGTCAACTACCATCATCCAGATGTGGACAATTTGTTGCCATGGTTGCTTCTTATCCAGCCTTTTGTTTTACTCAAATCTCTAATTGTAACACTTGCAATAGCTATTTGGTTTCTGCTACATGAAAAATAATTGTAAAATGCTGTTTCTGCCACATGAAGAATATTGTAAAATGACTCTGTATTTTCTGAACTCCCAAAATGTTTCTTTTTCTTTAAAACTTGAAGTACATCAGGATAGTTGTTTATGCATGGGACAGGATGGAGGATTTAACAAGGAGGTGACACTGCTTTCATCCACAGATCAAAGACCACTATCTCAGGAAATGGGCTGTTGGGAGGGGGCTATGTAGATTTCTGTATTGAGATTTATAGTTATGCAATTTGGGGGTTTAGCCATTTGCTACTGATATTTTGGGCATCACTTCATGGAGGAGGTGACATGTCCATCAGTAATTTACCATGTGATCCTATTTGGACCAATTGAAATTGTCTGGATTTTTGACTTGTTTCATCTATAAAGGAAGGGTTTCTTGAGATTCTCGGCATTCTGCACCCTGGCCTTCTTATTCTGCACCCTGGCCTTCTTCTTCTGCACCTTCTCCTTCTCGCTCCCTGATCCAGCGTGGTCAGGATGGCTTTCTCTACCCCCCCCCCCTCTCTCTCTTTCTCTACCTCCAGCAAGCTTTTCCTCCCTGTCTCTTTCTTTTCCTTAGGAAATCTTAAGCATGTGATTTCTAAGCAATCTTCTCTTCCTTTCCCCTGCTTCTAATTTTCTCTGCTTTTCTTTATTCTTTCCTTTTAAGGTTCATTCATTTCTAAGTAGGCCTTTAAGTAACTATGTTGTTTATTTCAAAGTAACTGTTTTTACCTTCAAGTAATTTCTATCTTTATGTAAGCTTTTCATTTATCGTAACTTCTTCATTTATTTTTATTCCTGAGTAATTCCATATGTCTAAGTATTTTTAAGCAATCTTCTGTATTTCTAAAGTGAACTCCATCTAACTGGATTTCTTATTTTTCTTATTTGGTACTTTATTTCCTTATTTGATTCATAAGTAAACATCTTTAAATTTGTATCAAAACACTTTGTCTGTGAGTTTGTTCCTGATTCAACCCTGCCTGTGTATGGTCCCATAAAAGGTTGCCAGTTTTCAGGTAACAGAATTGACAAAAGGCTAATTAGGAACAAATAGACCAATTCTTAACCTGGATAAGCAATGAATAATCAAACAAAGGAGAAGATTAGCCTTAAGGCAAATGCAAGGTATACATCAGCCACGTGCTTTTTCCAGCACAAAAAGAATGGAATATAAGTTTGGTTTCTGCAAAGCATCAGAATATTGTACTGTATCTCTATTTCTTTTAATAACTTTTGGACTGTTTGTCAGAATGTCACATAGTTTGTTTTACTTAGAAGATATAATGTAGGAGCATCTTATGAGTAGGTTAGGTAAAGGTAAAGGTTTCCCTTGCTCGAAAGCCAGTCGTATCCGACTCTAGGGTGCAGTGCTCATCTGTTTCAAAGCCGAAGAGCCAGCGCTGTCTGCTGCTGCAGACGTTTCCGTGGTCATTTGGCAGGCATGACTAGACACCGAAGCGCACAGAACGCTGTTAGTAGGTTAGAAGACTGATATATATTGAATTAAGCATTAATGTGGTATCATTTTGTGTTTTTGTCCTGTTGTTTCCAATGGAGGGCAGATGGCACCTAGCGGGGGAAACGAACTCTTTGAAGCTGTTTTACAGGAATTCATTCAGAGAGGCCTGGTGATGCTTTCACAGACAGCCATAAGAATGGTAAAAATGGTATCCTCTTTCCTGCATCCAGCGATGGATGGGAAAGATTGCTGCCAATTCTAGGAAATCTGGAAGGGGCGAAGGGCTCACCCTCTGCCACTCCTTGCCCCTTCCCTCCTCACAGCAGGAGAGTACCAATAAGCCCTTAAAGGCAATTGGTCCGTTAACTTTAAAATAGTGAATAGAATTCAGTTAGTTGCAGTCTAAGTTAGAACTGACCTATAGAAGAACTGAACTTCCCAATAGAATTGTACTAGTCCAATCCCTTAATTTGCATCTTGACCTCTCTGACCTCCGGATGACCAAATGGTGGGAATGTACCCAAATGCTCAGGATGTTTGTAACTTTTATTGAACTTGTTTCATCTACCTCAGATTTATGATGTACAGTACAAAGCGTTCCATGCACTCTGGTGTCTAGTCATGCCTGCCACATGACCACGGAAACGTCTGCAGAAGCAGACAGCGCTGGCTCTTCGGCTTAGAAACAGAGATGAGCACTGCACCCTCGAGTCGGATATGACTGGCTTTCGAGCAAGGGAAACCTTTACCTTTACAGTATTAGATGCTCATGTATAACTCTGTATACCTGCATGAATGAAATGCCTAGATAGAGAAAGCCCCGTCCCTCTCTTGATTTTCCAGAAGTTATAAAAGTTCCTGTGGTTGGCCCAGTCACGGCCAGACTAGCAATTTCCATCTATTGCTGGTTAGGTCATTTGCTCTGGGATAGGATAGACTTATTTTAGATTGAGAAGTGCACACTTTGATTCTATACCGCCCGGAGTCGGCTTTGGCTGAGTGGGCGGTATAGAAATTTAACAATAAATAAATAAATAAAAATAAAATCTGAAGATAAAGACTTTTTCTATTTCACCGCATCTCAAGGCTCGTTTTCTTCCCAAACCCTCTGTTCAAAATCTCTGTCAGTCGATATTAAAATCCAATTTTTGCCCCTTCCATCTCTCAGCGATGCTATGCCTGGTGTAGATTGGCAGACAATGTCTTTTTGGTGTCCAGAGAACGAAGAGGGGTCATTTTTAAGCTAACATGATGAAATGGACTTGATCCAAGAAAGCCCACATTGAAAATATAGCAGTTAGTCTTTAAAGTTCTGCAGCTTTTTTTTAATATGCCTGTTATATTTCAATGTGAGCTCACTTTGAAATACTGTATAACAGTTTGTCTTTAAAGTGCTACAGCATTTTTGTTTTGTGTGTTGTTTATTCTCTGAAATCCCTTTTCAGGAATTGATTTACTGTCATAATATTCTCACCACCCAGTTGCATTGATCCTATGATTATGGCCTGAGCTCTGCTTGCTGCTCTATAAAACAAAGAGATCAATGCAGAAAAATACAATGGGAAAATACTCTGAAATGATGGAAGTAAAGACTTCCCTAGTTGGATTGCTATCTGGAACAAGCGTTTCAAAAATTTCAGGAATTCAAACAGGTGTAGCTTTTGCTTTGTCAAAGAGAAGGCATCGACTTGATTTTATTTTTATTTTTGGTTTGGTTGGTGCGAATATGTTGAAATTGAGATGAATAATCTGGGCCAACCCCACTATGCTCTTGTGGCTTCTTTAATTGAGTAATGACATCTCACATTTGGTCTTCCTCTTTTCCTGCTGTCTCCCACATTCCCAAGCATTACACAACAGGAATTGCAATATGAAGGATTTCCCTTCCCAAATTCTACCTTTTTAAAAGTTATATATTTTTAATTTTAACAAATGTTTTAATTTTACCTGTTTGTGAACTGTTCCTGCATGGTTCAAACCACCACCCAATTTAAGGGCAATGTAAACACTGTTTTAATTTAGTGTACATTCTGTTGTTATTCTAATACCACCTGGAACCTTCAACCTTCCAGCTTTATAAATCAGTCAGTTGACCAAGATCTGTATTTCTTGTGTTTTTATTGGCTACTAGCAAGGTTTGCCCGGCGTTGCCGGGCTTTTTCACCCCTTTGTTTTATTTAAAACGATGCATGTTTTTTTTCCAACTATTTATTTTTTCGAAAAAATAAAACAATTTAACATTTAACAAATTTTTTTGTAATGTTTTCTGCTCATAAAATGTTGCTTTAAACTATTTATAATTTTTTCTGATGTCTTTTTTGCTGTAGGAATGCGTCTTCTGTATCTGTAAAACATAATATACAGGGATAGATATTGTTATATATTTTTTTGTTTTTGAAATGTTGCATTTGTAAATTGTTTTGTTCTTTAATTATTGTTGTTATTTTTTTAATAAATTTATTTTTATGCTTAAGTCAATATTTACCTTCTGTAACAACTGTTTTGTGTTTTGTGGATCATGCAGTTGAGTGATGTTTTGCTGAGTTATCTGTGTAAAGGAAATAAAGACAAAGTTATATATATATGCTTTTTTAAGTTTCTGATAATGTAATTATTTTTATTGTTTACCTGATGATTTCTTGCTCTGTTGCGATTTTATTTTGAGGAAATGCTGCAGCATTGATTCTGCTAGTGGCTGATTGTATGGTGATGGTGGATGTGTTATCATGAGTACATGTCTCAGTATGATTTTGTCTATATCCACCACATTTTTGTTTGGCTGGTCTTGTTGTTTTTGATGTGGTTGTGGTTTTAGACTGTTTTCTTGTTGTTTCTCATCGGATGAGTGTTTCAGTTCCTGTTGTTGTATTGGTTTGCTGTTTATTTCTGTTATTATTTCTTGTAATGTCTTTTTCTTTGGTTGCATTTTGTATCTAGTGTCCTCTGGTTTCTCATTGTTTGGGTTTTTCATGTCCTGGTGTTTTGTTTGTTTGTTGTTTATTTCCTCTATGATTTCTTGTAATGTTTTTTTCTGTGCGTTTTGTTTTAATTCTGTGGCCTTGTTATTTATTTCAGCAATATATGTTTCTTCCTTTTCCAAATTCAATAATGACTTTGTTGTGGTGATTGTTTGTTTTTCTTTTCTCCTGACTATTTGCATTTCTGTTTGGCTGGTTTTGTCGTCTGCCTTTTTGTTTTCTGTTTTGTTTGTGGTTGTTGTTTCTGTCTCCTTTGTTGTTTGTTGTATCTCATTTTTGTTTACATTGGTTGCTTTCTCTGGTTTTTGTTCTTTCTATGGCAATATAATTTTTTGGTTCATTGTTGTGTGAAGTTGTTCCCTTATGTATATGTCCTTGTATTGTTGTTGTTGTTTTTTTGGGTAATGTGTTTGCCTCATTTGCATGTTTGTTTCTGTTTGTCCCTGTGCGTTTGTTGCTGTATTTCTGTTTGTTTGGGAACTGTTTTCTGAGTTTGGTTGTTTCCATGGCAGTTTCATTTCTGTTGGTGATCCATTTTGTTTTTCATTTTTCCATACAGTAAGCAAATTCTGTTGTTTAATTTCTTGTTCTTCATTATCTAAGACATTATCAGTTATTTCATAATCTCCTTGTTTCCATGGCAACTTTTTTCCACGGTAAAATTCAATTGGGTGATGCATGTTAATTTTGCTAACGCAGAATGTACCTTTTGGGTTGCTGCTTGTTGTATGGTTCTCTACATGCTGGTTAGATGTTTTCGTGTTTGGTTGCTTTAGCGAATTGTTTTCTTCTTTCTCCATTTCGTTATATATTTTTTTAAACTAAACTTTGTAAAGAGTTCACTCTCGCTTTTTCAAAGTCGCGGCTGAGGCATGTACTTTAGTTTCCAACCTGCATATTTCCTGTTCGTTTAGAAAGTCTCGTTATCGCGTTATCTTACTCCGCTGCTTTGGGACTTTGGCAGAGTTAGGTGAGCTAAGGGGATTTGCAAGTGTGGAGATGTGGTTTTCTTCCGCGTTTCTGTTTGGATTTTTGGACGGCTTGGATGTGAGTGAATAATTTTTTTCCTTTATATTATTTTATTCCTTGCTGTTTATTGTTCCGTTTGTGCTTTACTTTCGTAAACCTTGTTCAAATTATCACGATACGCGATGTTGGCTGTCGTGGACTTTGGCATTTGCCTTTACTCGTGTTTTAGTAATTTTAAATGTGAACCTCAGTTATTTATCTCCGCTGCCTATGGAGTTAGCAAGAGTTTGGTGAGCTAAGTGGTTAAGCATTATTAGAGGTGTGTTTGTTTTGTCTGTTGCTTTTTGGCTGTCGCTATTGTTTCCCCTCGGAAAGTTTGCACTCACGACTTTGGCAACTCTCTTTTGGCGGATTAGTTTCGTTTTTAAGCTGTGTGTTTGCCGTATGTGTGTTTAATCTCGTTATCGCGTTATTTTCCCTCGCTCTTTTTGGAGTTTGGGAGAGCTAGGTGAGCTAAGTGGATTTGCATGTTTGTAGGTGTGTCTGTGTTCCGTGTTGCTGTATCGCTGTGCAGAAGGCATGGGTGTAAGGGAGTGCGTATTTTCCTTTTAAAGTTTTCGTGTCTTGCTTCTTTTCGAAGCGTCTGTGAGTGTTTCTTGGCTGTCTTTGGGAAAGTTTAGGGAAATTCGATGTGTACTGTCGTTGACTTCGGGTGCTTCCTTTACTCGTATTTTGGTAAGTTAAACTGTTTTGATGTTATCTTTTGTAAAGGTGTTTAGGTGGTGGGGAGGGGGGCTTTGTTTTGTTATGGTGCTTTGTTTGTGTGGAGTCGTGAAAGTAGATCGGTGTTTCCCCTTTAATATCAGCAGGCAGAGTGGATCGAATCCCCACCCCCATCCTTAAAACAACTCCGGTTTTAAAGAGAAGAAAAGACGGAGTTTTTTTAAGGAGGGGTGGTGGGGGATCGATCCTCTCTGCCTCATCTTTTGTTTCCAGCCGCGTTTCCAGCCACTGATGGTAAAGGGGAAACTCCTTTCGGGAGCTTCAGGCGCCGCGGGAGAGTAAAAGAAAGCCGGCTGCTGTTTGCTTGCCTGTGAGCTGTTTTTCTTTTCAATTTTCCGGGCGCCGTTTTCCTCAGCGTTCTGCGTGGGCGCGCAGGACGCTGGGGCTTGTAGTAATGGGTTGGTGCTGTGTGTTTTTGCTGGGTTTTTTTAAAATGCGTTTCTTTTGATTGGCTGCGGCGCGTGTCCGAACGCTGCGCCGTGCGAGAGCCTCTCAGCGTGATTGGCTCTGGCGCGGCGCAAGGAATGTTGGGAAGTGAAGTTCTTTCCCTTTCTTGCCGTTTGTGGGGCTGAGGCCCCCGTGCCGGATTTTTAAATCCTTCGTTGACCTGCGTAGGGAATTCGGCCGTGCACACGAAGGGTGGGTGTGGGTCAGTAGGGCGACGCATAGCAGCCTATAGCCAGTTCCAACGGTGAACACTTGGTTTTATAGGTTAAGATTATGCGATGATTTCTAAATATTTTTACACACACCTGCATGCATGCATGCACGGACACATGCACACACGCACACTGTAGGAATGCATTAGATTGACCTGAGCAGATTCATATATTAAACACATTATTCGATAGTGAGGATTCTGAACTGGAGCGAGTCATGACAATATGCCCTCAGACTCAAACCTGCAACGGAGAACAATCCTCTAACTTGATTAATAGATATTCACTTTTTACCTAATTGTTCTGACCTGCAAGTGACTTGCTCAGGTTGACCTAAAGACTACTCTGCTCTCTGTTAACATTAATTACTTACTACTTTGAAGTTAGAATATTTTAGTATATGAGAACCAAGACACAGGAACAGCCGAAGTATTGGCTTAACACATCTTTATTGCATGGTGGTCCGGGGGAACATGTGGTAATGGTGGACGAACAGCTCAATATATACAGTGGCTATACATTTGAATGTGGCTCCACGGTAGCCCATTGGCTACTGTCGGCGTGACGTCATTTCTGGTCACGCCCTTCTTGTCCAGGTGAGGTAGTGGCGGAAAACTTCCCGCGCTGTAGTTCTTTGGGGAATTGGAAACCTGTGAGCTGGGCGCTCGCTATTGCCACCTGGTGGTCATTAGCTTGCGTCCTGATTACATTGGGTTAGCTGATGATTGTTACGTGTTTAAAGGCATAGTATTGAGAACACAACATCTATATTCCTGTAAATTAAGACTATCTTAAGCCGAAAAGTAAAGACCAGCAAGGCCAGGAAACCTGGATTAGCTATTGCAGAAAAACAGGTTAAGCATCTCTGCAGAAATGCACTTACTAACTGGCTATTTAATGACTGTAAAATAAAATTTGAATCGACCGTTTCCTCAATCTTGAATGTGTCTGTCTTCTCTTTTCCGTCCTGAGAAGCAAGCCAACGCAGCAGCACACAATTGTGATTTGAACCTTAATCTCCCTCCCTTAAAAGGTGTTTTAAAAATCCAAGACTTTACCCAACATCCCATGCTGGCTTTCCATGTGCCTCCGGGTAAATTCTTATATCTTCTTGTTGGATGAAAATAATATTTTTTTTCTTTTCCACCCCTGCCCTCTTTCATTTGTTTATTTATTTATTTATTTTATTACATTTTTATACTGCTCATCTGGGATATTTCCTGTCCAGTATGTTTTTGAAAGAGGTTGTCCAATAGGGATAACACCTGCCAGTATCCCTATATAATATGCTTTTGTATGGATACAGTATGCCTATATCCATACAAAAGCATATTATATAGTAGAGATGCTGTTATACGTATTGGACAACCTCTTTCAAAATATAATTGATAGTGGAAATATCACAGATGGGCAGTATGAAAATTCAATAAAATAAATAAATAGATAAGTAAAATAAAACACCTGCCAGGATCTCTAGTATATAATATCCTTTTGTATGGATATAGGCATACTGTATATTTATTATCATATGGCATAATTAAAAGAAATGTATGAAGGGCTGTGTTGTTGTTGTGTTCCTTTGAATGAAGGGTCTCCAAAAATGTTCTGCCTTCAACAACCCTTCTCCACTCTTGAAGTTCAAGCCAGTGGCTTCCTTCATCGGGTCAAACTACTGTATCTCACATTTCGGTCTCCCTCTTCTCCTGCTGTCTCACACTTTTCCAAGCATTATTCTGCTTTCTACAGAGTCTTGCCATTTCATGATGTACTTAAAACTAAGACATGTTCAGCTTCATTGTTTTTGCTTCTACAGATCATTTGCCAAGCCCTTCATGGTAGTGGGCCAGGCTACCTAAGAGACCACATCGCCCCAAGAGAGTCTGCCCGCCCCACCAGGGCGGACCAGACGGGCTCCCTCAGGGGCTCGCCTCTCCAGCACAAGGAGAAGGGCCTTCTCCGTGTCCGCCCCAACCCTGTGGAACCTCCTGCCAGCAGACCTATGGCTACAGACAGAATTGCTGCCCTTTAGGAAAGGGTTGAAAACCTGGCTGGCAGGGCAATTTGGGGGGGGGCGACGGGGTGTTGACTCCCACTCATTGGCTCTGTTAGAACTATATGTCCCTTTTATTGTTGGGTGGAAAGGGAGGGCCTTTTAAATTTGGGAGGGTGTTCAATAGTTTTTATTGAAGTTTTAAAGGGGATTTTTATAGTATTTATGTGTAAGTGTGCCACCCTGAGTTGCCCAAGAGGGTGGGATACAAATCCAAATAAAAGTAAGTAAGTAAATAAATAAATATAAACAGAGATGAGCACTGAACCCTAGAGTCAGATACGAATGGCTTTCGAGCAAGGGCAACCTTTACCTTTAAAGATAGTTTAATAACTCTATGCAAAAAAGGGGGTTGCAGTGGCTCAGTGGTTACGAATTTTGCCTTGTTAGCTGGAAGGCTGGCAAGTCAGCAGTTCGAGACCCGGGTACTGAAGTCACTTGATCAGAGGGCATTTTATCCCTCGGCCGGGTGGCAGAGCCAGCCTCCCCTACTACTGCCAAACCTCTCTTTAGACACAAACATTGAATCAGCGTCCAGATCGTCTAGCAATCCATCGAGCAAACCTGTGACTTTTGCCTGGTTCAAAAGGGATTGAAATTTGGCCCCTGTCTGTGTGTGGAAGCAAGAACAGAGGGCTGAGATGAAAGCAAATTGATTTCATTCATTATCTCCCATTTTCTGCAAGCAAGTGGAGCTTTCAGTTAAAATTTTATATATATACTAGCATATTTTGCCCGGCGGTGACGGGCTTTTTAAAATTGTGTTGGATAGTAAAGGTTTTTTTTTTCTTGAACCAATGGTGCTGGGCTGTTTTAAATGGTGTTGTAAGGTTTTGTGATTTTGTGGCTTCGAGGCGCTGCACCCGCCTACGGCGGACTTGCACTCCCAGTGTTTTTTTGTTTTTTTTTTTTGCGTGCCAGCTTCCTCAGTGCCGGGCACTTTAAATTGGTTTTTGAAGGTTTTTCTTTTATGTTTATGCAAATTTTATTGTATTTTAATTTATTTAATGTAAATTAATTTTATTTAGTTTAAAATTTAATTTTGGTTTTTTAAAATCTTTATTTTTGCGCATTTTTTATTTTTGGTTTTTTTTTAGTGAAAAGTGATATCTGGGTTTTTTTTGGTATTTTTTGAGATTAGTGTGATTATTTTTGAATGTTTTTATAACTTATTTGATTAATTTTGGAATTAATCTTATAAATTTCAATATTTTTGAATGTTTTTTCTCTTGTGGCCTCTGGGTGGGGGTGGTGAGCTTTCTGCCTCTCTACAATTGTTCTCTTCTGTCCTCTGGGTGTCGCGTCCGGTAAGTTTTTTCTTTATTTTCTCATTTGAGTTCCGGTCCTCATGGATAGAAGACGTCTTATGGTAAGCTCCCTGGTTTTTTTTTGGGGGGGGGGGTCTGTGTGTTTTTTCTTGTTTGTTTTTGGCTGTTTTTGTGTTTCCATTTTGGATTTTTGAGTGTTTTTGATTGTTTTTTGTTTGTGTTTTTGTGTTTACTTTTTCAGGGGTGGTGGTGGCTTTCTTTCCCGCGGGCCATGCTGGCTGGCCCGTGGGAAGGGCAGCGGCAGCGGGGGGGGGGGGCTTTCCCGTGGGCCATGCTGGCTGGCCCATGGGGAAGAAGGGCAGCGGCGGCAGGCATTTTACTTTTATTTTTCACGCGCTGGCTGCCTCAGCGTTCTGCGCGCTAATGGCGCGCAGGACGCTGGGGCCTGTAGTTTTGCCTGCGCGTGTTTGCTTACTGCAGCGGGTTTTTTTCTTTGTCTTCCTTTTGATTGGCTGCAGCCGGTTTTCGAACGTTCCTTTTGCCGCACCACTCAGCCTGATTGGTTCTGGCGCGGCGTGGCGCAAGGAACATTGGGAATTGAAGTTCCCTTTTTTTGTTTTCGTCCGGGGGGCTACTGCCCCCCAGCCGAAAATTTCAACCCGACAGTTACCTGCGAACCGGGTTCAAGCTAGTGAACGGAGGCCCATTACGGGCTAGTGGGGCCTGGTGCAACATCCTTTGTCACATTCCAACGGTTAACGCACCATTTTATAGGTATAGACAGAGAGGTATGTGTGTGTGTACACATACACATAAAGTCCACTGGAACCGTTTGTCAGTAAATTTATTTATTGTAGCAATCTTCTCAAGGTAACACAAAAGATCCAAAACCCTTTCGATAGAGGATTTTTCAAAAGTTTTCTTCAGGGATCAAAAGGGTTGTATCAGTGATAAAGTTTTAAAGCAGTATATCGCGTCCCAGACCTCCCTAGTAAATTCTTTTGGTGTCGACGGTCCAGTGGACTTTACAGTGCTACGTTTGTCCCCACAATCTATTCTGTTCTACACATACACATATACAGTGGTATCTCATACAACGATTTTAATCCGTTCCACGGGGCTCGTTGTTGTACGAAACAATGGCTATATGATACATGCATCGTATAGCGATTTTCCCTATGGGATGCATCGTACAATGATTTTTTTTTTTTGCTAAGTGGTTTTTCCCATTGGAAAATTGTTGTATGATTTTTTCCATAGGGTACATTGTTATGCGGGACACCATTTCCCTCCAAAACCTAATTGTTATGCAATTTTGTTGCTATACAGGGCAATTGTTGTATGAGGTTCCACTGTATACATACATAGACACACACAGAGTATACAGTGTGTGTGTGTGTGTGTATATATATATATATATATATATATATATATATATATATATATATATATATATATATATATATATATATATATATATATATATATATATATATATATATATATATATATATATATATATATATATATATATATATATATATATATATATATATAAAACATACATCAAACAATATTTACATATAAGTACAAATATAGCATAGGCCCATCACCCGGGGGGACTGCTATGGTAACAGAGTAGACCAGTGGTGGTGAAACACATGCCAGAGTTAGCATTCAGCAGCCTTTGTGGGCACCCATGTAGTCACCCCTGCAGTTTGCCCCGCCCCTCTGCCCAGCGGCCCAATGGGAGCGCTTCCTCCTTCCCCCAGTACAGAGATCACCCCGCCCCTCTGCCCAGCAGCCCAATGGGAGCGCTTCCTCCTTCCTCCAGTACAGACATCACCCCACCCCTCTGCCCAGCAGCCCAATGGGAGCGCTTCCTCCTTCCCCCAGTAGAGATCACCCCGCCCTTCTGCCCAGCAGCCCAATGGGAGCGCTTCCTCCTTCCCCCAGTAGAGATCGCCCCACCCCTCTGCCCAGCAGCCCAATGGGAGCACTTCCTCCTTCCCCCAATACAGAGATCAACCTACCCCTCTGCCCAGCAGCCCAATGGGAGCACTTCCTCCTTCCCCCAGTACAGAGATCATCCCACCCCTCTGCCCAGCAGCCCAATGGGAGCGCTTCCTCCTTCCCCCAGTATAGAGATCACCCCACCCCTCTGCCCAGCAGTCCAATGGGAGCACTTCCTTCCTCCCCTGTTGCTGTGTTGGCACTTTGAGATAAATAAGTGGGTTTTGGGTTGCAGTTTGGGCACTCGGTCTCATCACTGGAGTGGAGTAGACCATACTCCCAGCAACGCAATGCCAAGTGTCAGGTGACAAACCTAGGCAGCATAATAAAAAGGAGATCGAATCAGTCAAATCCTAAAAGAAACCAACCCTGGCTGCTCCTTAGGACAAAGACTCAAGGGATTTCGATGGGGATGGGATATTATATATGTTTTTATTGCTTTTATTGTAAGCCGCCCAGTCACTCCAGCGAGGGGACGGCAATACAAATTCAAAAATTAAATTAAAGTACTTTGGCCACCAAGTGAGAAGAGAGGATTCACTGGAGAAGGCCCTGATGCTGGGAAAGATCGCAGGCAAAAGGTGAAGGGGGCAGCAGAGGATGAGATAGTTAGATGGCATTGGTGGTGTAGATCTGGACAGGCTGTGGATGGTAGAGGACAGAGGAGCCTGCCGTGCAGTGGTCCATGAGGGTCGTAACCAAGGTTACTTGGTTTAGTAAAGGTAAATGTAAAAGTTGCCCCTGCTCAAAAGCCAGTCACATCCGAGTCGATAGGGCAGTGCTTATCTCAGTTTACAGCCAAGGAGCCAGTATTGTGTGCGTATGAAGACATTTCTGTGGTCATATGGCAGGCGTGAGTAGATGCCAGAGCACATGGAATGCTGTTACCTTTCCCATTGAAATGGTACCTATTTATCTGCTTGTAATTTCTTGCTTTCTGATAGGTTGGCAGGAGCTAGGACAGATGACAGCTCACTCCCTCGCACTCGGGTCTTGAACTGTTTACATGGCGGCCTTCCAGTCTTCAACCTCATAACCACTAAGCTGCCACAGTCATTTTACTTGATTTACTATATTCTAGTCAGAAATTGCGAGAATTCCTCTGCACCCAAACATGGGTTAAATATGGAATTCAAATTGAAGCAAGTGCATCACGCACTCCTTTTCAGGCTGAAAAAAACTATTCCATTTTGTTTCCAAAGGATTTGCAAAATTCCAAACATCTTCAACATTAAAACTTACAGAACCTGAGGCTTAGAAAATTTCAAATCCTGAAAAAGCAAAATTGACTAAAACCACCATTATCACCAGTTAATGTCACTTCCCAACCTTAAAGGTGGAGGTAAAGGTCATCCGTGCTCAAAAGCCAGCCGTATCCAACTCTAGGGTTCAGTGCTCATCTGTTTAGTCAAAGAGCCAGCGCTGTCTGCATCTGCAGAGGTTTCTGTGGTCATGTGGCAGGCATGGCTACATATCAGACTGCACAGAACAGTTTACCTTCCCACCAAAGTGGCACCTATTTTTCTACTTGCAATTTCTTGCTTTTGAATGCTAGGTTGGCAGGAGCTGGGATAGACAGAAGCTCGCTCCATCATGCAGTACTTTGGTCTTGCATTGCTGACTTGCCTACCTTCCAGCTAACAAGGCTAGCTTCTTAACCAATGACCCACCAGTCCCTAATATTAAAGGATATACAATAAAACCCTTACATATGTAAAAAGTCCATTCCGTAGGCTTTGGCTTAAATTGGTTTTTATGTAAACCCAACAACCCATAAGAAGCAAACCCATAGGAAAAATTATTTTTACGTAACTCGAAGCAAATTCATAGGACACTATGTAAATCAGGACATGGTTTTAGCACAAAATGTAAGTCACATTTTATGTAACTCGAGGCATATGTAAGTCGGGGTTTTGCTGTAGCTGAGAAACTCAACCTCCACTATGTCACTTGGAGGCTGTGGATTGGAGTCCCCACGTGCAAGACCCAGTATGTTCAAATGGGGGCTGCTGACAGACAACACGCTGTGTGAATTGTGGAGACACAGAATCCGGCTCATTTACTGGTCTGCTGATGACTGCCAGAAACACGCACGGATGAGGACTTTTAAGTTTGCGGGGATGATGACAAAGCCAAGAAAGTGGTGTCATCTTGGCAGTCCAGGATTTGATCAGTACATACACAAAAAGATCACAAGGGTCCAGTCCACTCATCCTGGAGTTTTCAACAACCTAAGACCCTGGCCCCAATTTCTGCAGAAGTATGAAAATGTTTTTACCAAAAACATCGAAGGCCAGTGAATTAAACCCACACCTGCTGAACTTGGACTGAACATGTTTTTTGCAATGCTAGGAAATAAGGCAGTAATGTACCATTTCATGTGGCCCTCCCCACCAGGAAGTGCCATGTGGTGGAAGGGTAAAATGGCCATCAGACCCCCAAAGCTGGCTGAGGGAGCATGACCTGGCTTCTGGGCTTTAAAAGTTTGAGAACTCCTGATCTTGATTGAGAGAAGCAGCTTCGTCAAACACGGCCTGGGGCTGTGAGGACTTTGCGTGCCCAAAAGGTTCAGGACTGCAAAGTAACTCACAGAACAGGATCCGTGGCACCAGGGGTCATGCTGCAATGCGGATGGCAGATGAAAGGCCACGGCATATTCTCAGGACAGATCAGCCTTCGGATTTGGATATAGCAGAATCCGGAGGAACTCAATCTCCCCACATCACTTGGAGAACCCTGAATAGGCTGATAGTTGGGCAACATCAACACCAAATGTAAAACCAATGTGCTCAAGTGGGGGCTGCTGGCAGACAACACAGTGCGAATGTGGATACAGAATCTGGCTCATCTGCAAAAGGCAGATGAAAGGCCACCGCATTATAGTCTCAGGACAGTCTTCATGGCTGATTGCCAATATTTGGATTTGGCAGAAGAAGCACGATGTGATATAGCAAGTCACCTATGGATTTATGGTAGCCCTTTCCATGGTTTTCTAGGAAGAGAATACACAGACATGGGGGTTACCATTTTCTTCCTCTGGGGTTGCCATGGGATTATAAAAGGGCTTCCCAACCTGGATTTTTTTTTTTTAAAAAAACACCATTTATTCAGTACAACAGAAAAGTTTGAAACAGACATGAAAAACAAACTATAAAATTAAAACTGATCTTGTCATTCAACCCTTTCCTTTTTTAAATAATTAACACACAAGGAAAAAAATGTAGTAATATTTAAGTTTATTACACGTACACGTGTTACCCAGAAGGTCACAGTACAGGCAAGAAGGTGGTTTTTGCCCGCAGGATTAGTCTACAAGATAAGACACAGCCACGAGAGAAATAAAGTGTATGAAGGGGCAGGGGGACATAAGTACAACATCCCCCCACCCCATATTTTCCCTGTGTCCTGAGCAATGATAGCTGGGAGATGGGAATGACCTCTTTGCAACACCCCCACCCCCACCCCAAACCAGGCCAGCTAAAGTGGGCAGATATTAATTCTACAATGTAACAGGATACCAGGGGGAAAAACCACAAGGACGATAACGCTCCATTAGTACCGGAGGGTCAACACAAGAGAAACCACATTTTTGCAAAGAGTACGGAAAGGCTCACCCCCCTCACTTTTCATGAAAGCTTTCACTTCGAAGGCATCACCTCCCTTAATACTGGGAAGTCAAGGCGAAAAGACATTTACATGCTTGGAGTATGGAAAGTGCTGGAAGGGGGGGAGGGTGGAACTCACTTTTCGTGAAAGCATTCACTAAGGAGTGAAACTAGAAATGATTGGGAAATGAAACTTTTCCAAAAATAAAAGCAAATTAGTAACAGCAACAATGCTTTGGGGTAGCAATTTTTTTTTGGAAATTAATGATCAATCTTAAAGTGTGGGCACTCATGCTATACATCTATGGATATATGGAAAGAGCTGAAAGGGGGGGAAAACCTCACTTCTCACAAAAGAAGCTTCACTTAAAAGGTAACACCTCCCTTAATACTTAAAAGCCAAATACGAGACAGAAAACTGCACGTATGTTTAACATATGGGGGAAAAGCCACGCTTCATGAAAGTATTCATTAAAGAGAAGCCTATAAATGCTTTGAAATGAAACTTCTCCAAAAATAAAAGCAATTTTTGAAGATATTCACTAAGGGATTAAAAAAAAATTAGCCACTAATGTAGTAAAATTAGCCACTAATGCTTTGGATAGCAAAAAATAATAATGACGACCTCCGAGCCCCACCAATGGTAGGAGGGGCGAGAGCCGTCGTGGCCTCACGGGAAGCTGAATACGTCACCGCTGAGCTCCAGGCCCCACCAACAGTTTTACTTATAGTACCATTATTGTTATTTTCATTCATTTCCTTGATTTGTATGCCGCCCACTCAGCATATTTATTTATTAAATTTATATCCCGCCTCACTCAACACCACGTGCGACTCGAGACTCAGAGCGGCTCGCAATGTAACAAGATAAAACACAAAAACGTTTTACTGTTACTGTTTTGCTGATTGTAAGCCGCCCAGGTGGCAATGGCCAAAGGGGCGCTGGGTCAGCAGCACAGGTCTCTTCTGCCGCCTGACGCGCATGGCTTCTCCTTCCCTTCGGCCACATCCCTAGTTGCATCTGTTACTTTCTATACCCATATATATCAATATATCTATATATGAGGGGGGGGGACCATTAAAATAAAAAAGCAATAAATTACGAGTAGGGTTTTAGTAACACACAGATGCTATGACTTCCAGAGTCCAGGACAATCCAGGGCCAACCTTACTTGCAGCACTGACTTCATTTTAATTTAATTTTTAGATTTATGTGCCGCCCACTCAGGCAAACCCGACTCAGGGCGGCTTACATCTCAGCAACTGCACCCCCCCTCCAACACCCACACCATCCCCTTCAGTTTGCCTATCGTCTCTAGGGTCTTTCAAAGCTGTTGGTTCTCATCTTCCAAACAGTTGGAATTGATATGAGGAATGTCTTTCTCTCCTCAGTTCAGGTAGCAAAATCTCCTGGCTGGTTTCTCTGCCAACCTGTTACCTGTTGTGTGTTCTGAGGATGCTTTGCAAACAGGCATCCTTTGAGAATCTTGACCAGAGAGTCTTTCCTTCTCTCCTTATGGCTTCTTCTTCAGGAGCTGCAGGGTCTGCCCCTTCCAGGTTGATCTCAAAACACTATTCACCTTTTTCTTGCATTGGGGTGGGGAATGGGGGCTCCGTCTCTCCCTTAAGTCTCCCGGGTGGAAGGGGAAGAGGTTTGAAGACCCACCAGAAGCTGCACAGGGGGAAAAAACAACACAACCACACATTAATTACAAATTCAACTAAGGGCCCAACAACCTCATAAAAAGGAATTCATTATTTTGCTAAGGGACTGCGGTGGCTCAATGGTTAAGAAGCCTGTGTTGTTAGGTGGAAGGCTGGCAAGCCAGCAGTTCGAGACCCGAGTACAGTGGAACTTTGGGTTGACATAAAAATCGCATAAAAGGAAATTCATAGACAATAGTGGCTCAGTTTAGAGAATTATTTTGGTTTCACCCGCTCAACGTTCAAATAATGTGTTATTTTGCAACCAAATACTTATTTCTATATAAAATGATATTTTTGATGTTTTGCACCTTTTCATGTCCATTTTTTTTTACCTTTCTTTTGCTGTACTGTCAGCATTTTACTCTGGTGTAGGTGCAGAAGCATCACAGTCTGCCAATCTCATTCTTTCTTCATGCTTTCTGATTTCTTTCTTGACCTGGAAGAGCATCATCATCTCCTTCCTCCTCCCAGTCTCCGCTGCTTTCTTGGGTGGCATGACACCAGTCACTAAGTGGGCAGAAAGAGGAGAAAAAAGTTTTACACTCACACCCAGACTCTCAATGCTCTAGAAGTCCAGGACCAAGAGCTCCAAATCTGTCCACACAAGCTAATGAAAACCCCAAAAATCTGTCCACATGAGCTGGCATGGAACCCGCCCCACCCCCCACCCCCAGTAAAAGCCATGCACACAGACAAAGTGGCATACACAGCACAGTAACAGGTATGCACAGATGAGCTGCTATGGAACCCCTCCCCCCCCAATGCAAAACACAGTAAGACATGCACACACACACAAGCTGACACGGAGAATTCCCCCCCCTGCCACGAACACAGTAACAGGCATGCACAGCAGATGAGGTGGCATGGGACCCCCCCCAATGCAAAACACACAGTAAAAGCCATGCATGCACAGCACGAGCTGTCATGGAACCCCCCCCCCAACAATGCAAAACACAGAGTAACAGGCATGTACAGCACATGAGCTGGCATGGACCAAGCAAAAGCCATGCACACCTCAGTTTGTACAGAAACCACCCCAATGCAAAACACACAGTAAAAGCCATGCACATACACAAGCTGGCATGCACACCACAGTAACAGGCATACACAGCACATGAGTTGGCATGGGAAACCCAACACACAATGCAAAACATACAAAAAAAGCCATGGACATACACATGTACAGGCATAGAAACCCAACACACAATGCAAAACATACAAAAAAAGCCATGCACATACACATGTACAGGCATAGAAACCCCCCAATGCAAACACAGTAAAAGCCATCCATGCAACTCACACACACAAGCTGGAATGCACCCCACAGTAACAGGCACGCACAGCACATGAGCCGGCATGGAAGCCAAAGTAAAAGCCATGCGCGCGTGCACACACACGAGCTAGCATGGAAACAATAGTAAAAGCCATGCACAGCTTACACGCCCAATAAATAAATAAATGTAAACCCAGGCATTATTTTCAATGGACTTTCATTTGTAAACCAAAAATTATGCTAACCAAGGCGTGTGTAAACCAAGGCACCACTGCACTTAAAATGTTCTTATAGGTGCACGTTTTATCAAGTTAGGTTTGCCACCCTGAGCGACCATTCTGCCACCAAAATGTAAGCAGTGTCTGTAGCATTTATAAAGGCTACCGTTACTCAAAAACCAGTCGTAGAAGACTCTAGGGTTTAGTGCTCATCTCCGTCTATAGCCAAAGAACCAGCGCTATCTGCGTCCGCAGAAGTTTCCGTGGACACGTGGCAGGCATGACTCAACACCCACGTGCACGGAACGCTGTTTACCTTTCCCACCAAAGTGGTCCCTTACCCTATTTATCTACTTGCAATTTCTTGCTTTCGAACTGCTAGGTTGGCAGGAGCTGGGACAAAAGACAGGCGCTCACTCCGTCGCGCAGCACTCAGGCCTTGAACTGCTTACCTGCCAAACTTCCATTCATCTAGTCCAGCATTTTAACCACTAAGCCACCAGCACAGCCCCTTTGTAGCATATAATCTCACCCCATTGGCCACTCAGGGGAGCAGAAATAAATTAAAAACCTTAAAAAGTTCAACCACAGAAATCAGGTGAAAGGACGGCATGAAAAGGGAGCTTAAAACTATGGCATAATAACCCCCTCCTCCCTCCAACAGCGTTCCATGCGCTCCAGTGTCTAGTCATGCCTGCCACATGACCACGGAAACGTCTGCTGGCTCTTCGGCTATGAAACAGATGAGCACTGCACCCTAGAGTCGGATATGACTGGCTTTCAAGCAAGGGAAACCTTTACCTTTACCCCCAAGTTATTATTTAACATTTATATCCTTCCTGCCCATTGAAGTTTTCCTCTCTGGGCAGCGATCAAGTCACCGTAAATACACCCCTGTAAATAATGTATAGAAGACATAATAGGGGCCAATTACAAAATAATCAGACCAATATGAGCACGAAGGAAACAAATGCTTTTAAAATATCATCTTCCCAAAGTGATGCATGTCCAGAAAATTCTTGCTTAAAAGCCAGTGCAACCCGACTTTGGAAATTAACAGATAAATTTTTTGATATTATTCATTACATTTTGCCAGAAGAACCGGATGCGAGTGTTTAGAGACAAATTAGCCCCCCCCCCAAAAAAAGAAGCAAATAACTTTTTTCTGGGGCTAAATATTAAGCAGTTTTCCCCATCCATTCCAACATATTTAAGTGTTGTATTTTGTTTCCAATTTTAAGGATTCTGGATGAGTCGAGCGAACGTAGTAGTAGATAGCAAAAGTGCCCTTCTCATTATTATTATTAGTAATAATAATAATAATACAGCAACAGCTTCACTTTGGGCAAATTAGCCCTTCTTCTTCCCCTCTTCTTCAATATTTCTGGGGTGCCTTTTTTTAGAACTGGCGTCTGCTCCCTGCATTAAAAACAGGGGTGGGGGGACCCTTCCAGGAACTTAATAAATTAATAACAATTTCGTATCAGAAATTAATAAACTGATAGTCCAGCTTTTCACCTCCACCGAAGCAGCCAAAGCGGGAACACAAACGTCCACCGAAGGCGCAAAAAAAGGAGCACTTTTTTAAAAAGTGACTTACAAAATAGTGCCGAGAGGATGGAAAGGACTCATTCCTCCTCCATGAAGGGACGAAACAGACGCCACTGCTGCAACTGAAACTGAAGCCAACTCGTCGCGAACGCGCTGCTTTTATAGGCTCCGCCTGCCCCGCCCCTTCTTCCGATTGGTTCCTGCCTCCGAGCGCGGGACTCATTCCGAGGCTGATTGGTCCGTTCTTGCGTGGGCTGATGTCTCGCATTCCTCTGCCGGTTGCAGATTGGCTGGCTTCCTCTTCCCCCGCCCCCACCTTAGCCGTTACTGCCCGCGTGCCCGGCAGCTTCGAAACAGTGAAAAAATACAAAGCGACCTGTCGATTTCCCGCCAAATTTAACTGACACAGACAGACACAATCCCTTTTAAATATTATTTATTTTGGAATAGTAGCCGTCTGTGTTTCAGGCATATTAGAGAATAAGCAAAAGAAAGCAAAACCACTGTAGCACTTTAAAGACTAACTGTTATATTTCAATACAATTATAAATTGTTATTTTTTTTAAAAAAAAATGTCTGATGAAGTGGACTTGATCCAAGAAAGCTCACATTAAAAATATAGCATATAGCCTTTAAAGTTCTGCAGTTTGTGTTGTCTGATATATTTCAATGTGAGCTCACATTGAAATATAAGTTAGTCTTTAAAGTGCGATAGCGTTTTTGTTTTGTGTTGGGGTTTTTTTTAATTCCCTAAAATCCCCTTTTAAAGGTAAAGGTTTTCCTTGCTCGAAAGCCAGTCGTATCCGACTCTAGGGTTCAGTCAGTGCTCATCTCTGTTTCAAAGCAGACGTTTCTGTGGTCATGTGGCAGGCATGACTAGACACCGGGGCGCACGGAACGCTGTTACCTTCCCACCGAAGTGGTCCCTATTTATCTACTTGCAATTTATTGCTTTCAAACTGCTAGGTTGGCAGGAGCTGGGACAAAGACGGGAGCTTATTCCGTCCTGCAGTACTCGGGAATCGAACTGCTGACTGTCCGCCTCCCAGTCAGCGTCTTAGCCACTGCAGCCCCATTTGAAATCCCCCCCCCCTTTTCAATCGACACAAATGGAGAGTGAAAATATTTTGACATTAATCAATTCCTGAAATCCCCTTTTAGGAATTGATTAATGTCAAAATATTCTCACTCTCCATTTGTGTGGACCCTACGATTGTGGCCCAACCTCTCTGCTTGCTGGTCTATTAAATAAAGAGCTCGATGCAGAAAAATCCAACGGGAAAAGCCTCTGAAATGATAGAAGTAAAGACTTCCCCAGTTGGATTTCTATCTGGAAAACGCAAGCTTTTCAAAAAATTCAGGAAATTAACAGGTGAAGCTTTTACTTTGACAAAGAGAAGGCATCGACCTGTTGAATATTTTTTGTTGTTGTTTTGCTGGGTGGGAATATGTTGAAATTGAGATGAATAAACCGAGCCAACCCTGCTACACTCTTGTGGTTTCCTTCATTGAGTAATTACATCTCACATTTGGTCTTCCTCTTTTCCTGCTCTCCCACATTTCCAAGCATTATTGTCCTGTTATTCCACAACAGGAATTGCAATATGATGTAATTTCCCCCCACATTCCATCAGTTCGAGTTTCTATCTGGAATGCAAGCCTTTCAAAAATTTCAGGAATTCAACAGGGGTAGCTTTTGCTTTGACAAAGGCTGTTGGGTTTTTTTTTCAACAGCCTTTGGATTTTTGAATTCAACCTGTTGATTTTTTTCTTTTCTTGCTGGGAATGTTGAAATTGAGATGAACAAACAGATCCAACCCTGCTCTGCTCTTGCAAACTCAACCTTGTGGATTCCTTCATGGAATCACTCACATCTGGTCTTCCTCTTTTCCTCCTGTCTCTTGCATTTCCCAAGCATTATTGTCGTTATTCCACAACAGGAATTGCAATGTGAACGAATTTTTGTTTTGTTTTTCAAATTCCACCTTTTATTTTTTTTAAAAAAAAAATTAAGAATTTTTTAAGCCATCCAGAGTTGGAAAATCCCCTAGATGGGTGGGGGGTATAAATATAATAAATTAATAATTGTATCTGTTTGTGAACCATTCCTGTTTGGTCCAAACACCCACCCATTTTAAGGACAATGTAAACATTATTTTAGTTTACAGCACATTCTGCTGTTATTCTAATACCGTACTACCCGAAAGACATGTTTTAAAAATCCAAGACTTTACTTAATATCCCACGCTGGCCATTTGTGTGTCTTCTGCTAATTTTTATACCTGCTTGTTGAATGAAAAGGTCCAACAGGGATAACACCTGCCAGCATCTCTAGCATATAATATGCCTTTTTATGGATATAGGCATATATTTATTATCACATGGCATAATTAAAAGAAATGTATGAAGGCCTCGTTGTTGTCTTCCTATGAATGAAGGATCTCCAAAAATGTTCTGTCTTCAACAACCCTTCTCCAATCTTGGAGTTCAATACAGTGGTTTCCTTCATGGGATCAAATTATCTCACATTTTGGTCTTCCTCTTCTCCTACTGTCATACACTTTTCAAAGCATGATTGTCCTTTCTACAGTCTTGCCATCTCATGATGACGTGCCCGTAACTAGGACAGCTTCAGCTTCATCATTTTTGTGTCTAAAGATCGTTTGAGGCAGTTCTCAACCTTTTTAAGTCAGAGGCTGGGTCACGCTCCCTCAGACACCTTTGGAGAATGGACGGTCATTTTGCCCTTCCGCCACCACATGGCAGGCACTTCCTGGTGTGGTGGAGGCAGTGGGGGCCCCACATGTAATGGTGCCATGGGCCGTATATGGCCCATGGGCCGCAGGTTGTGAATCCCTGGTTTGAGGCTATCTGCAAAACTGTCCTCCAGGACCATAGTTCAAAGAAATGTCTTTTTTTCCTGACGGCTTTCTTTCCTATCCAGCTTTCACGCTCATACATAATGATGAGAAATGCAAGAGTGTGTGGATGACATTTAATTAAAACTCAACTAATTGGCCCTTTCTAAAAATAATAATGGGGAAAGGGATTTGGAAATGCATATTTTGGTCTTTCATTACCAAGATATGCCTTACATTTAATACAAAGAAAGTGCCTCCACAAAGATTATGTTATTTTTGAACCACAATCAGGCGTACCCTGGTAACGGTAACCTTGTGTTGCCTGCCAGCTGATCTTTCTCACACTAGGCCAGGCCAAAGGAACTACAGAATGGACCCACCAAAAGGTGCCTTCGTTTTGGCAGTTTCACGTCTGGCGTAGACACGGAAGAAAGACATTTAATACACCCTATTTTTCATTATTTTTGCACAGTGACGTAAACCGGGAGTTCTCAAACATTTTATGCCGGAGGCCAGGTCACGTTCCCTCAGACAGCTTCGAGGGCCGGACGGCCATTTTGCCCTTCCTCCACTACATGGCACTTCCTGATGTGGTGGAGGCGATGGGGGGGGGCACATGAAATGGTGCCATGGGCCACATCCGGCCCACAGGCTGCCGGTTGAGAATCCCTGACATAAACTAATCATTCTTTTCAAAATGTCAGGTGACAATTCCAGATAATCTAATTCTCCATTTCACATTCCCTAAAGTGACTGCAATATAAAAAGAATTGATTTTTCAAATTCTTGTCTCCTATTTCCTTTCAGTGAAAAAGGATATGGGAAATTTAAAACCAAAACAGATCAAAGGATGAAATATTTCACTTCTGGCAAAGATTTCCTTTAAGTTTATTTTACACGTCTCCAGCACATTCATATCATCAGACAAAGAAATATGGAGTCTTGCATTAAAAATAATGATATATAAAAATCTTTTTTTTCCAAAAACCAGATTTAACTTTTATTTTGTTTTAAGATATGCAACATTTTACAATAGTGTTATTCTACAATTAATACTACATTATCTCAAATTAATACCTAACATCTGACAATTAGAGTTAGTTTAATAACTCTATTCAGAGTAATTTTCTTACCTCTACCTTTCTATAGGTTTCCACATCCCCCCTCCCCCATTTAAGAAATAATTCCGATGTTTGTTTCCTTTTTCCCTTTACTATTTTTCTTTTCTTCTTTTGGATATAATTTATGAGCAGAGCTTGGAAAAATTACCTTTTTTTAACTACAACCTAGTGTAATGGCCTTGCTAGATGGAGAAATCAGAGTTTTCTCTTCCACTTTTGTAAGCTCGGCCAAAATACCCACTAATTATATAATCTGGTACCGTTTGTTTTTAAAGTGAAAGGGGAATATTAATTAACACAAAGGCGATCAATGAAACTGCAATCCCAAAAGTAAATTTCTCAATTTTTCCAAGTGCCTTTTATTTTATTTTTTTGAAGTTGTGGGGGTGGAGCAACAACCTCAAACATAGCAAAGTATTTGTTCTCCCATACTTTCTGATGTGGGGTTGCAGGACATATAAGCATCACTGGATAATGCCTATTGAGCAGTAATGGCTAACCTTGGCAATCCAGGTGTTCTTGGACTTCAATTCCCAGAAGCCCAAGTCAGAACTCCTGGGAACTGAAGTGCAAGAACCCCTGGCGTGCCAAGGTTAGCCATCGCTGCTATACACCAGTTCTCAACCTTTTAAAGCCGGGGGCCGGGCCACACTCCCTCAGACAGCTTCAGGGGCCGGATGGCCACTTTGCCCTTCCTCCACCACATGGCACTACCGGGTGTGGTGGAGGCCGTGAGGGGGGCACATGAAATGGCACCGCAGGCCGCATCTGGCCCACAGGACACAGGTTGAGAATCCCTGCTATAGAGTATCACATCCAGACATATCATTCATCCCTCTCCAAATAGCACCACAAAGAAAGAAAAAGCACAGAGATTTCTATCTCCATGTTCCTTTCAGATCGTTATAAATTCTGGCATTTAAAATATGAACTGTAAAAAACAAGGAATGCCTGTACATCAAAACTACTCAGCAAGAACTGCCTTTCTTACATCTATGCTGTGAGATGAGGAAATATCATCTCACAGAAGGACCTGAAAATTAAAAGCCGAAAAACACCCACCATATTTTCCCTTCCACTGCCCCTCATTTTATGTTTTTCTTTGATGTTGGTTTCAGTCGCCTGACCTTCTCTTGTCTATCCTGTTCCCTACATGGACATTTATTCCAAATATGTTGTAACTGAAGCAACCATACTCAAAAATCACTGGACAAAAAGCCTGGGATTTAGCAATTAACAATTAAACGGACTTGTGATATCAATGTTGAAAAGGGATCATAGGGCAGGGGTTCCCAACCTTTTCAAGACAGGGCCTGGGCCACACGACTCTCTGTCAGCTTCAAGGGCCAGATGGCCATTTTGCCCTGCCTACATGATGGGGTCTGCCATTTTATCCCAATAGCTTCAAAGGGGTAGCCATTTTGCTTCTTGAATGCCTTTGAGGGGTGCGGGACGGCCATGTTGCCCTGCCCTGCATGAAATGGTGTCATGGGCCAGATCCCACCCACAGGCCTTAGGTTGGGAACCCCTGTTATAGGGAAACAATCTTAAGCACATGTGGTGTCCTTAAAATCTCTCCATATATCCTTAGTATCGTTTCCTATATCAATCGCCTTTTGACTTTAATATCACAGGTCCATTTATCATTAATTGCTAAATATATGGGGCAGTTGGCCTTCCCCATTCACCATGACACAATCCAAGGAAAATATATACACAGTATAGAGAAAAGATTATGGGGCATTGCCAAAACTTGCAATTGTGGATGAGTGTGTTATTGTTTTGAGTATTTTTTTCTTTATGCTTTTTATATATATTTTTTGCTGCTCAGTTTCTTTTCAGTCTATGTTAGCTTTCTTTCTGTACCATGTGTAGTATTAATAATGTTGAAAAAAATAATCAAACAAATACAAAGATGCCAACACACCTGCTAACTCCATGCCTCTTCACTTCATCGTTGCTTGCCTTGGGGAAAATGGTAAAGATGTTGTAGATTTTTTTAAAAAAAATTGGTATCGTAAACCTGTTTCTGGTGTTCGTCATCTCACAGCCACAAGGAGTACAAACATAAAATCATTTTCTTACAATAGATTTCGCAGACCGGCTTTTTTTTTTTTTTTAAATCTTCTTGTCTCTCAGGTATTTTAGGCAACAAGTTTCCCAGCCCCTAATCAATAGGTGAACTGAATAGGGACAATGGGAATTATAGCCAATTGTAGCGGAGTTCAACCATTTTCTCTTTTGGGCCTGCCTTGAGGTGCTACCATGTTTTCGTCTTCCTTTTTTCCTGTTTTTACTTTTGGTTTGCTTTGTTTCTTGCCTGGTATGTCTGCACAGAATAACACAGCTACGGCTTTGAAAACAGAACAGACAACGGCCCAAATCCTCCTACCTAATTACACTGGCGCAGCACAAACGGCGTTCTCTTTTACGAGGCAAATTAGCCCGAGTAAAAATATCAGTCACCTTTGATATTATTCGTTGCCCATTATTAGTTGGATGCCACTGATTAGCGTTCCACTGATAATGTCTAAGGAGATTTCTTAACATGGGGCAATTGAATTCCAAAAATCACAGTACGTCGTTTGTGCTGCGCCAGTGTTGGATAACTCAGTGTGCGACTGATAATGTATAAGGCAGGGGTTCCCAACCTTAGGCCCGTGGGCTGGATCTGGCCCACACTGCCATTTCATGTGGGGCCCCCACCCCTCCAATGGCATTTAAGAAACAAAATGGCCACCCATTTGAAACTATTGGCCACCCCCATCATGCAAGCAGGGCAAAATGGCCGTCCGGCCCTTGAAGCTGACTGAGAAAGCGTGACCCGGCCCCCGGCTTGAAATGGATGGGTCTAAGGAGATGTCTTAACATGGGGCTACCACCAAAAATCACATTGTTTATGCTATACCAGTGTTGGATGGCTCAGCATGCAACTGATAATGTCTAAGGAGATTTCTTAACATGGGGCAATTGACTTCCAAATGCAAGAGGATGTTGGCCAAGATGTAATGTCAGAACAGACGGAAGTAGTCTAGATAGGACAAAGGTTTTTTGCTGGTCAAAGCTACCTTCATATATGCCTTCAAGTTTGGAAAAGTTACTTTTGTGTGTGTGTGTGTGTGTTGTATCCCATTGCCAGGGGGAGACACAGTTCCTTCCTGGCCACTGCTCACACAAAAGGGAATTCAGCACTCCCCTGAGTGAATGGAAAGCTCATTGAAAGCAATGGGGTGCTATCCAGCTTCCACAACTGCAAGCAGGAGATCAGAAGAGATTAGACAGTGCGCTGTGCCCACAAAGCTGTTATAGTCTATGAAAAAGAACAAAGTTCTACAGTAGGACTACAAATTACAGCGGCGGTAGAATTCTGGGATTTGTAAGCCAAAATCCACATACCTCTTTCTGTGAGCCGACTCCGACTCTGCTCCTATTAGATTGGCAAAGAAGAGACATTCAATGGGATTATAAACTGGATGAAAAGAGACTATTTCATGAAGATCAAGTACTAACCCAAATCCTCTTGCATAGTTTACACCAAGGGTTCCAAACCTTTTCAAGCCGGGGGCCGGGTTACGCTCTCTGTCAGCTTTGAGGGCCGGACGGCCATTTCCCCGTTTGCACGATGGGGACGGCCATTTTTCTCCCAACAGCTTCAAAGGGGCAGCCATTTTATTTCCCGAATGCCTTTGGAAGAGTGGGGCCCCCACATAAAATGGCGCCGTGGGCCAGATCCAGCCCACGGGCCTTAGGTTGGGAACCCCTGGTTTACACAAAAAGCATGACCTTTGGAGCTGCACTGTCTCAAGTTAAGAAATCAACGTAGAACATCATCTGTCGTATGCAACTGGCAGTTCCTGTGGCGATTTCTTAACTGAGGGCAATTTGCCTTCAAAAGTTACACTGTTTGTACGACGCTAACATAACTAGATAAGAGGATCTGGGCCGCACCGTGTGACTTGGAAGCTCCTACAGAGGTCACAAGTATCTGACAAGGCACAACATGCTCTGGTTCAGCGAAGTCTTTGAGGGTTTATGTGAGTTCCTTCCGATTCCCACACTTCACCAAAGTTCAGTGAATCCAAGCGCTGAATGAACCGACACTCCTGAAGTCCAAGGCGCTATTATTCCGAGTTTGACGGTGGTTATTTCAACACAGTGAAGAAATCTGCACTTCTGAGGAAGGCTTCCTAATCTCTACGGATCAAGTCCCTTGGCATGGGGGTAGAGCAGCAGCAGTCAAAACTCTGCTCGCAATCTGAATTTGGTCCCAACAGGCTCTAGGTTGACAGCCTTCAATCCTTCTGAGCTCGGTAAAATTATTAGTCAGCTTTTTTTTGGGGGGGGGGGAGGAAATGCTTAATTAGATAGTGCTTTAAGTGCTATGGGGAGTTATATGTGTATAATTGCTACTGCAATATTTGTTTTCGTGTCAGAGTTTCTTCTAGGTTGAAAGGAATTTTTTCAGGGGACACCCTAATGAGGTTCCTTTCATGTCCCCCATCGTGCAGCTCTCGGGAATTGAACTTGTGTTTCCAGTCTCTAAGCCTAGTGGCTTAACCACTACGCTATCAGGGGAGCTACACTGCTATAGTGATATGTATCTACATTGGCTGTAGTGAATAGTGAATTCTTGAATCAAGATAGTCTTTTTTTTTTAACATGAATGCAGTGTTCTCTGCTGCAAAAGTTTTCCTCCTCTGTAACAAAATACAATGTATACTTCTCCTGCTTTGCGTCAGCGCATTAAGACAAAACACGATCACATTAAAATTTATGTGTGGATCCTTTGATGCTTCATAAGGTTCTCGGCGGAACAGAAGCTCTTCCCGCACTTTGAGCATTTGTACGGATTTTCCCCTGAATGAGTTCTCTGATGTCGTATGAGGTTGGAGCTCTGGCTGAACCCTTTTCCGCAATCCAGGCATTTGTACGGCCTCTCGCCCGTGTGGCTCCTCTGGTGGATCACCAGCTGCGATTTGGTGACAAAGGACTTCCCGCAGTCAGCGCACTGGAACGGGTTCCCCTGGACATGGATCCGCTGGTGCTTGACGAGCTTGACGTGGGAGGCAAAACCTTCGCCGCACTCAGCGCAGTGGACCAGGTTCACTCCCTGGTGGGTACGCTGGTGGACCGTCAGATGGGAGCTCTGGCTGAAGCATTTCCCACACGCTGTGCACTTGTAGGGCCTCTCCCCTGTGTGGATTCTCTGGTGGATAATCAGGTAAGATTTCGAAATGAAGGTTTTCCCACAGTCCTCGCATTTGTTGCTCTGCGGCTTGTCTTCGGTGTGGATCTTCTTATGGGCGATCAGCTGCGAGCCCACGCGGAAGCTCTTCCCACACTCGGAGCACTGGAATGGCTTTGCCCTCACGTGCGTTTTCTTGTGGACATTGAGGTGCGAACTCTGACTAAAGCTTTTGCCACACACCAGGCATTTGAACGGCCGCTCCCCAGTGTGCATTCTCTCGTGGATGACAAGGTAAGATTTGAAAATGAAGGTCTTGCTGCAATAGCTGCACTTGTACGGTTTCTTGGCTTCATGCATCCTTTGGTGGGCAAGGAGGTGAGCTGACACCTTGAAGACTTTCCCGCAGTCCGAGCACTGGCAGGGCATCTTCCCCGCGTGGGTGCGTTCGTGGACTGTCAAGTGGGAGCTTTGCGTGAAGCTCTTCCCGCATGCCACACAGCGGTACGGCCTCTCACCTGTGTGGATCCTCTGGTGGATGATGAGGTACGACTTCGTAAAGAAAGACTTCTCGCAGAAGGCACACTTGTGCGGCTTTGACAAGGTGTGGATTCTCTTGTGTGCCACCAGCAGGGCATGCATGTTGAAGCTTTTCCCACAAGCTGAACAGATGTACGAGTTTTCTCCCTTGGCTGCGCTTTGGGCCTTGATGAGGTTTGGGCCAGCGCGGAAACGCAGCCTGCCATCTGCAGGCGGGTCCTGCATCGCCACCGCATGAGTGCGTTTGTGAACGTTCAGGTGGGAACTCTGGTTGAAGCATTTCCCGCAGGTTAAGCATTTATACGGCCTCTCGCCGGTGTGGGTTCTCTGGTGAATGATCAGGTAGGACTTGGCCAGGAAGGATTTCCCGCAGTACGAGCACTTGTGCAGTTTCTTGGTGGTGTGGCTCCTCTGGTGCGCGATCAGGTGCGATTTCACCTTGAAGCTTTTCCCGCACTCTGAACACTTGCAGGGCTTTCCTCTGGTGTGGCTTCTTTGATGCTGGATGAGGCTCACCCTGGAGAGGAAGCTCTCTTTACAGATGGAGCACTTGAACGATTTGATTCTCCGGTGGGTCTGCTGATGGACCATCAGATGGGCTTTCTGGCTAAAGGCCTTCCCGCACTCCAGGCATTTGTAAGGCCGCTCCCCGGTGTGGATGCGCCGATGGATCAGGAGGTGCGAAGCATCGAAGAAAGCCTTCCCACAGTCCGAACAGTGGTGGGACTTTTTCCTCCCGGGGATGGCCTTGTGGTTCTCTTTCGCGTGGGCACTCTGGTGCTTGGCAAGGTTGGTCCTGGAGCTGAAGCTTCTCCCGCAATCTGGGCACCGGAAGGGCTTCGCTCCCGAGTGGATCCGTTGATGGACGGTGAGGTTAGAGCGCTGGGCAAAGGTTTTCCCACAGACCAGGCATTTATAGGGCTTCTCTCCCGTATGGATCCTCTGGTGTATAATCAGGTGTGCTTTGGCAAGAAAGGACTTCCCGCACTCGGCGCATCGGTGGGGCTTCTTGGCGCCGAGATTTCCTTTGTGAGAAAGAAACTGAGAGATCACCTTGAAGCTTTTCCCGCCATCCGAGCTTCTGTAGGCATCGGTTCTCTCACATTTTATCAAGCCCGACCTTTGTCTAAAGCTCCACCTGCCTGCCTTGAGGGCTTCTTTCCGCTGGACTTTTTTCACCCCTTGTAGCCCTCGGACCCCGTGGTGCTGTTCCTCGCTTTCCCAAAGGATGAGGGTTTCCTCTGGCTTCTGCAAGCTGCTCTCTTTCCTTCTCTCTGCTTGGTGCCAACCCTCAAAGCGGTCTTCCAGCTCAAAAGATGGAGGAACATTCTCTGCTCTCCCCGCTGCTGGAAATCTGGTTAGGTGCCCACGGCCCAAATCGTCGGACTGTAAAGCATCGTCTTCGCTGCCACTCATCCATCCTTCACCTGTAAGGATGAAATGAAGACTTTATACTGGGCTGAAAGTAACAGAATAAAATTTAGCAGGGAGAAGTGCAAATTTTTACACCGAGGGGGTGGGGGGAGAGTCAGATGCAGAGTTACAAGAGGGTGGAGGGGATATTTGGCTCAGTAAATTCTACAAGTGAGAAGAATCTTGGAGTTGTTGTAGATCACGGGCTAAATATGAGCCAACCATGTGACGTGGCTGCAAAAAAGACCAACACTTTTAAGTTAAGAAGCTGACTGGAAGGCGGCAGGTCAGCAGTTCAATACCCAAGTACTGCAGGACGGGATGAGCTCACATCTTTGTCCCAGCTCCTACCAACCTTGCACTTTGAAAGCAAGAAATTTCAAGTAGATAAATAGGGACCACTTCAGTGGGAAGGTAAACAGTGTTCCGTGCACGCCAGTGTTTAGTCATGCCTGCCACATGACCACGGAAACATCTGCAGACACAGACAGCGTTGGCTCTTTGGTTATAGCACTGACTCTTTGGCAGTGTTTAGTCACTGTTTTAAGTTAAGAAGCTGACTGGAAGGTCAGCAGGCCAGCCGTTCGAGACCCGAGTACTGCACAACGGAGTGAGCTCCCATCTCTGTCCCAGCTCCTGCCAATCTAGCAGTTAGAAAGCAAGAATTTGCAATTAGATAAATAGGTACCACTTTGGTGGGAAGGTAAACAGCATTCTGTGCATGCCAGCATTTAGTCATGCCTGCCACAAGACCACAGAAACATCTGCAGGCGCAGACACCGCTGACTCTTTGGCTGCAAATGGAGATGAGCACCAAACCCTAGAGTCAGATACGACTGGCTTTCGAGCAAGGGTGACCTTTACTATTCAGCACTAGTTAGACCACATCTAGAGGACAGTGTCCAATTCTTGGCATCACACTTTAAGAAAGATGCAAACAAATCAGTGCAGGTACAGAGAAGGGCAAGAAGGATGATCAGAGGGACTGGAAACCAAACTCTTAGGAGGAAAGACGGAAGAAACTGGGCAAATTTTTAGCCTTGAGAAAAAAAGAGACTGAGAGTGGATGTGATGATAGCGCTTTTCAAAGACTGTATCTGAAAGATAATCATGAAGAGGAAGGGAAAGATCTGTTCTCCATCATCCCAACGTGCAAGACATGTAACAATGGGCTCAAACTAAAGGAAGCCAGAGATAGGCTGAATATCAGGAAAAACCTCTTAACAGTTAGAGCAGTATGACAGTGGAAGCAACTGCCTCGAGAGGTGGTGAGCGCTCCGACACCAGAAGCATTGTGCCATTATTGTTTAATTCCAACATACGGGTTGGTTTCCAGAGTTCCTTCAATGCTGCCTGTTGTAGTGACTAGAGCAGGGGTGTCTAAATTACGGCCCGTGGGCCAGGGCCGGCCCCCAAAGCCCTCATCGCTCCTGTGAGCGGAAGTAAAATGCACCCGTATGGGCACGTTTTACTTCCGCTACCAGGAGCGGCGAGGGCTTCACGGGCCAGAAGAATTGGTATCAGGGGCCGGCCCCGGCCCTCGGGCCGTAGTTTAGGCACTATAGTGACTGGCTCCCTGAACCACATGACCAGCCCGTGGCCCAAAAAGTTTGGGCACCCCTGGACTTTTACGACAGTAAAAGGCTTTGTGGCTCATCACCAGGTGTTTGTTTCCTGTGTGAGGTGCGGCGATGAACCAAAGAGACTTTTGTTGTTGTTCCTCGTGCATTTCTAAGACTTGTACACGGCTAATCTGCTTTGTTTGTCTATAGAGTTTTATTATCGGTGGTTACGACTGTATGCTTGGTGAAGAGAAATGGGGCATTTATTGTGAGGCACAGAGGCACAAAACTGAACGAAAAAGGCCAAACAAGGTAATATTTACCTGTGGAACTGACATCTCCCTCGTCGTCGGCCCGTTCGGCTTTCCTGGGTCCTTGTCTCTGGTCACTTTTCGATGGAGACTCGTCCTCCTCTGAGAAATACAAGGCTACCTCCTCAATAGGTCCCAGATCCTAAAAAGAAACAGCAGAAATCTCATTGAGGAGATCATCAAGTTTAGCATCTTAGCCACTAAACCACTGCAGTCCCTTTACTAATCCCTTTTTAAATTTTAGTTCACATGTTGATTTGTCATTTATTGCTCTATTTGATATCTCCTTACCAATCATCCAGTTCATATTCACAATCTACTTTCCATTTTGTTTAATTTAAATAAATTATATTCAGTCTCAAAGCTGCTACCAATACTGTATAATAATCTCTTTCTTTTGGTTGCTGTACTGCAACCAAAAGGTTGGAAGTTCAATTCTGACCAGGGCTCAAAGTTGACGCAGCCTTCCATCCATCCGAGGTCGTTAAAATTAGTACCCAGCATGTTGGGGGTAAAATGCTAATTAACTTGTGAACCACCCCAAGACTGCACTAAGCACTATGGGAATGGCATATCAGTGGTGATAGTTTTGCTTTCCGATTCCATTCTATGTTTATTTCCAAAGCCCATTAATAATGCTATTTTGAACACATCTCCAGTTTTATGGAAAATATTTGACTGATTTCCCAAAAAACCTCTTTTCTGTATTTGTGAGCCGCCCAGAGGGGCGGGGTATACATTGAATAAAATAAATTAATACATAAACAAGTCAGTCTTTTTAAATAATCCCTTTGTGTTTATTCTTTATGTTTAATCTCTTATTGTTATTGTAAAAACAATATTTGTTGCATACTGCTCAGAATGGGGGAATATACTAGAAGGGCAGGGTACCAGTCAGTCAGTCAAGTTTTAATTCACATGTTAATCTGTCATTTATTGCCAGGCTCTTGTTATTCCTGGATCAGATCCAGGAAGAGCTTTGTGGGAAGAACTACTCCTAAGGGTAAGCAAGAGCAAAATCAAATTAAAATATGGAGGAAGAAATTCACTGGGCAAGAAACAACATTATACTGTATGAATATTTTGTTTTGCCACCTTGAGCCGGCCGTGGCTGAAAAAGGCGGGGTACAAATTAAATTGACTGACTGACTGATTGATTGAGGATATAGCTGAGGAGTCTGTCTGGCCAGGTAATCCTGCTATGGTAATAGAGTAGACCATACTACCAGTGACTCAATGCCAAGTATCAGGCAGCGGTTAACTAACGGCCTCAGGTGCCCAAGTCCACAGGGAAGGGTGATGGTCTCCAAGTGGATTAAATCCCACTTGAAGCTATCTTGATTGAGGACATCAGCTACATCAATACTGGCCTGGGGCTGAGGAGGACTTTGCATGCCAAAAAGGTTCAGGACTAGAAAGTGACTCGCGGAACAGGATCAGTGGTACTATGGGTGTCATGCTGCGGTGTGGAAGGCAGATGAAAGGCCATGGCATTATATTCACAAGACAATCTTCATGGCTGATCGCCAAGAAGATCACCTATATTCGGATTTGGATATGGCAGAAGATAGCTGAGGAACTCAACCTCCCCTACGAGGACCTTGAATAGGCTGAGGATTGGAGTCCCTCAATGTAAGACCAACATGCTCAAGTGGGGGCTGCTGGCGGACAACAACATGCGGTGTGAATGTGGAGAGACACAGAATCCGGCTCATTTACTGGTCTGCCGATTAACGCCAGAAATGCACCAACGTGGACTTAAGTCTGGGCAATGACAAAGCCAAGAAGTTGGCTTCATTTTGGCAGTCCAGGGTTTGATCGGGACACGAAAGAAGAAGAAGAGTCTTCTTTCCAAACAGAAGACGGCTCTGCCTAGTGCAAAGTCAAAGTGAGAGGACATCGCCGCATCTTACCTGTTCTTCGCGGATCTCCTGGGCTTGCCGCACCATCAGGAAATCCTCCGCCAAGGAGACCACTTGGGAACAAGTCTCAGGGCCATGTTCCATGACCCAGATCTGCATCTCCGGTGGCAGGACGGCCAAGAACTGTTCCAGGATCAGCAGCTCCAGGATCTGCTCCTTGCTGCGCCTCTCGGGCTTCAGCCACTGGTAGCAGAGCTTCTGCAGCCAGCCGCAGACCCCTCGGGGGCCCTGGTCCTCCTGGTAGCAGAAGCGCCGGAAGTTCTGCCGCTGCCTCTCCTGGGCTAAGGCGTCCCCTCGCAAGATGGCCGCCTTGACCTTGTCGTAGTCGGCCCGGTCCCGGGGGTCCAGGTTGCTAAAAATCTGCTCGGCTTCCCCACTGAGGGCTGGCAAGAGGCGGGCCATCCAGTCCTCTCGGGGCCACCGGCAGGCCTCAGCCACTTGCTCGAACGAGGCCAGGAAGGGCTTGGCGTTGTCCCACGGCGTGGGTTCCTCCAGGAACTGGGGCGCCTCCCAGTCCGGGTGAGGGAACTCCAGGGTCTTCAGAAAATCCTGCCACTGGGCTTCCCACTGCTTGAGCAGGCCATCGCCGGCTTCCTCCTCCTCCTCTTCTTCCTCCTCCTCCTCCCCTGGCGGCCTGGTGAAGAAGTCCCGAAAGCTCCCTGCAGGGAGGGTTTGAGAAGTTTCCTCCGATCCCTCTCCGGAGGTGGAGTCCGAAGAATCCTCTTCCTCTTTTTTAATCCGCCCCTGTTCAAGCTCAGCGTGAAAGCGCAGACCGAAGCCCGACTGAGTTCCCTCCTTGGGGGTGGCCATCCTGTCTTCGGCTCAGGTCGGTCTCATCCACGGTCCACCTCTCCCTCTGCTCCAAGAACTACTGTCATCCCATCAAAGGTCCAACCATTCACTCACTCAGCTATCCAGAACTGGAGATGATCAGAGCTTCTGGAGTCATGGACGGCTACGTGGACACCTTAGCCAACAAGGAAGGGTCTTTTCTCTGGAGGACAGAGGGAGACATATAGGAATTAATGGACGGATGGATGGAAGGAAGGATGAATTGGGTGGGTGGAGGGAAGGAAGGAAGGACAGATGGATGGATTGAGGGAAGGAAGGAAGGAAGGATAAAAGAATGGATGGATGGAAGTGAATACACTTCTGTGTATTCACTACCTAGAAAGCCCTGGAAAGTTACTATAAATCTGAATCAACTTGATGGCGCACAATCAGGGTGTGCTAGGATAGGATTCCAAAAATGAAGAGGCATTCAAGGTCATATTGCAAATGTCTCCTTTACTTGAAAGCCAGTTGCAGTAAAACCCCAACTTACGGAAAAAAAGTCTGTTCCGTAACTTTTGCTTAAATCGTATTTTTTATGTAACTCGAAGCAAACCAATAGGAAAAATGAAATTTTTATGTAAATCGAAACAAACACATAAGAAAATGATTTTTTATGAAACTCGAAGCAAACCCATAGGAAAAAGAATCTTTATGTAACTCGAAGCAAACCCATAGGAAATCGTGTAAATCGGGACATGGTTTTAGCACAAAATCATTATGTAAGTCAGATTTTATATAACTCGAGGCATATGTAAGTCGGGGTTCTACTGTATATCCAACTCTTGGGGTTGGTGTTCATCTCTGTTTACAGCCAAAGAGCCAGAGCTGTCTGCATCTGCAGACATTTCCGTGGACATGTGGCAGGCATGCCTAGACACTGCAGTGCATGGAATGCTGTTTACCTTCCTACCGAAGTGGTCCCTATTTATCTACTTGCAGTTTCTTGCTTTCAAACTGATAGGTTGGCAGGAGCTGGAACAGACGACGGGAGCTCGCTCCGTCGTGCAGTACTTGGGAATCGAACCCGGACTTTCCAGTCAGCGAGTTCAGTGTCTTAACCACTTGAGCCACTGCAGTCCTAGAGAGCAGGGGTGTGCTGGGCAACTTGGGAGGGCGGTGGACAGGAAGTGATGGGGCGCCTATTGGGGGGTGGGGGAAATCCCATACATTCCCGTTACCTCTGCCTGCCTCGGGGGGGGGGGCGCTAATCACTGGGGTGCACCCTCTCTTTTTAGGGGTGGGTTCTTATTGCTGGTTTTTATCTGTTTTTATTTGTTTTTATCTGTTTTTATCCACTGTGTGAACCGCCCGGAGTCGGCTTTGGCTGAGTGGGCGGAATAGAAATTTAACAATAAATAAATAAAATAAAAATAAAATGAGTCCCTATATCCCTGTGGGCCAGCACACCACTGATCAGAGAGTAAATAAAACAGAACAGGGAAAAAACAAAAAATGTTGCAGAATCTTAAAGACTAACTCCTGTATTTAAATGTGAGCTTTTGTGAACCAAGTCCAGTTCATCAGACATAAGAGTGAGTCTCATGGCACCAATTTGTACACATATCAGGTACACGAAAGCTCACATTTAAATACAGGAGTTAGTCTTTAACGTGCCACAACGTTTTTCCTTTTTAAAAAAAAAATATATTTTTTTGCTTTGATTTATTTACTCTCAGATATGCTTGCACAGACTAACATGGCTACCACTTCAAACATTTCAAGAATAAGGATGTGTCACTGGAGATCAAGACCAAAATCATCCAATATATTGAATTCCTGGTCACCATGTATGGGTGTGAAAGCTGAGTGGTAAAAAAAAAAGAATTGGTATGGGGAAAATAATTCATTTAAAATTTGGAACAGGAGGAGACCTCTGCGAACATCCTGGACTGCCAAAAAGATGAATCATTGGACCCCAGACCAAATCAAGCCTGAATTATCTATGGAGGCAAAAAATATGAAAATGGGCACATCAGGAGAAAGACGACGGGAATCTCTCAAAAAAAGACAATAATGTTGGGAAAGGCAGCAGGAAATGAGGAAGACTGAATATGAGATGGATTGGCTCATTACAGAATCCCCAGGCTTGAGTTTTGAAAGACCCGAGCAGGGCTGCTGAGGACAAGACATTTGGGGGAATCTCTCATTCATAGGGTCACCGTGAGCCCTGGTGACGCAGAGATTAAACCGCCACACTGCAACCAAGAGGTTGTGAGTTTGATTTTGACCATGGCTCAAGGTTGACTCAGCCTTCCATCCTTCAGAGGTCGGCAAAATGAGTACCCAGTACGTTGGGGGCAAAATGCTAATTACCTGATGAACTGCCCAGAGAGTGGAACAGTATATACTGTATGTGTGATTGCTTTGCTATAAGTCAGATGTGACTGAGCAGGACATAGCAACATATATCAGAATTAGCCTCTAAAAGAAAAGGAAATAAAAATAGTCGTAGCAATTACACTCATATACCGCCCTATAGCATTCTCTGTGCGGTTCACAAGGTAATTAGCATTTTTAGAGAGTTTTTCCCTGCATTTCTGTCCTGCCGATAATGACAAGGCAATGCCTTAAAATCTCATAATGCAGGTAATTATTTGTCTTTCCAGAACAAGTACTAAACTAGCTGCCACAAAAAGCACTCGAGTGATGCAAAAAAATTCTTTGGAAACTGTAGAAATTTTTGAAGTGGTAGCCATGTTAGTCTGTGCAAGCACATCAGAGAGCAAACAAAACAAAGACAAAAAATGCTATGTCAACTTAAAGCTGGGGTTCCCAACCTCTTCAAGCTAGAGGCCGGATCACTCTCTCTCTGTCAGCTTCAAGAGCCGGACAGCCATTTTGCCCTGCCTGCACAATGGGGGTTGCCATTTTGCCCCAACAGCTTCAAAGAGGCAGCCATTCTGTTTCTCAAATGCCCTTAGAGAGGTGGGGGCGGCATGACATGGCACTACAGGCCAGTTCTGGCCCGCAGGCCTTCAGTTGGGAACCCCTGCCTTAAAGACTAACCTCTGCAGTCTTCATGGTGCCACAGCATTATTTTTGTCTTTTGTTTTATTTTGTTTGCTCTCTGATTCGTAAAATGTGACGTCCTAATTTTTTCTCCCTGGACCAAAGGGCCGAGTGCAATCTGGAACCTGTTTTCTTAGAAGCAATAATTAATCTGAAATTCCAAAGTAAGTTTGCAAAGAAGCCTGAAGTCTAAATTTAGGCCTCCTACCCTAGACAGTCAATGAGAAAAAGCAAAATATTCCAGATTTTGTGGCTCCATTTTCCTTGGGATTAAAGTTTTCTGGACAACTTTGGAGTGGTAGCACTTAATTAAACTGAAAATCCCCATGGCCAAAGCCTTAAAGAAAAATTCAACATGCAGCTGCTTGTGTTGGTCGGTTAATATTATTTTTATAATTAATCAGTAGCAATTTTTTTCTTGCTTTCCTAACAAGAATTCAGGATAGCATACATGGCTTTCTCTTCATAACAACCCCAGCTAACAAGGCAAGCGTCTTAACCACTGAGACACCACAGCCCCTTGTGGTGCAGTGTCTAAAGGTAAAGGTAAAAGTTTCCCTTGCTCGAAAGCCAGTCGTATCCGACTCTAGGGTGCAGTGCTCATCTCTGTTTCAAAGCCGAAGAGCCAGCGCTGTCTGCTTCAGCAGACGTTTCCGTGGTCATGTGGCAGGCATGACTAGACACCGGAGCGCACGGAACGCTGTTACCTTCCCACCGGAGTGGTCCCTATTTATCTACTTGCAATTTCTTGCTTTCGAACTGCTAGGTTGGCAGGAGCTGGGATGAAGACGGGAGCTCATTTCTGTCCTGCAGTGTCTAAGCCACAGCAAAAATTCTGCTCACGATCCTAGTTCGATCCCAGAGAGCTCCAGTCTGACTTAGCCTTTCATTCTTCTGAAGCTAATAAAACGAGTATCCAGCTTGTTGAGGAGCAAATTATAATTTGTCAAATTTCCTGCCCAGAGACTGTTTAGTAATGTGGAAGGGTATATAAGAGAAAACATCATCAACAACATGAGCGGAATGGAGGAGGGTTTGAATTCAGAGCTCACTTCCTAAACACTCTACCTCACTGGCTCTCTCTCAATAAACTTATTTACAGTATTTCACACTTCTAAATATGAATAAAATCATTTCTGCAAATCACTAGGCCAGAAGTTCCCAACCTAAGGCGTGTGGTTCAGATCCGTCCCCTAGCGCCACTTCATGTGGCGCCAGGGCATTCAAGAAACAAAATGGCCACCCCTTTGAAACCGTTGGGACAAAATGGCTGCCCCCATCATGCAGGCAGGGCAAAATGGCCATCCGGCCCTCAAAGCTGACTGAGAGAGAGAGTGTAACTTGGTTCCCGGCTCGAAAAGGTTGGAAACCCCTACACTAGACAATCATTTTCAACTCAGACAAATGACACACTATCTATCAATTTATTTGTTTAGTTGTTTTCAGGGAGAGAGGAGAGGGTAGGTGGATGGATGGCTGGGGATAGATTAGAGATCAGGATTAGAGAACCTTTTCAGACTGAGGAAGTGGACTTGGTCCACGAAAGCTAACATTAAAATAGAGGGGTTCACGACTTCAACTTCACTCAATGTTACGGACTGAAAAGGCACACACTGTACAGTGGAACCTTGGTTAACCAACGGATCGGTTAACATAAAAAGCGCACAATAAAAAGAAATCCATAGAAAATAGTGGCTCCGTTTATGGAATTTCTATCTTTCTATCTATGCTCAAGTGGGGGTTGCTGGTTGACAACCCCACAAGGTGTGAATGTGGGGATTCAGAACCCAGCTCATCTACTGGTCTGCCGATTACTGCCAGAAACATAGGCAAGGAAGTGGCTTCATTTTGACAGTCAAGGGTTGGATCGGAACACGAAAGAAGAAGAACCTATCTATTTATCTATCTATCTATGTGATAAATTTCTATCTATTCATTTATCTATGTGATCAACTTCTTTATTTCTATATCTATCTATCTATCCATCTATTTATCCGGAACTGCAGTGGCTCAAGTGGTTAAGATGCTGACTGGAACACGGGAGGTCAGCAGTTCAATTCCACAGTACTGCAGGACGGAAGGAGCTCCCGTCTTTGGCTCCTGCCAACCTAGCAGTTCAAAAGCAAGAAATTGCAAGTAGATAAATAGGGACCACTTCGATGGGAAGGTAAACAGTCTTCTATGCACTCCAGTGTCTAGTCATGCCTGCCACATGAGCACGGAAACGTCTGCAGAAGCAGACAGTGCTGGCTCTTCAGCTTTGAAACAGAGATGAGCACTGAACCCTTGAGTCGGATACGACTGACTTTCGAGCAAGGGAAACCTTTACCTTTACTATCTATCTATCTGTGATCAATTTCTATCTATTTCATACCTGTCAAGTTCCCCGTATTGGCCGGGATTACCCCGTAATTCCGCGCCGATTTTCTCCATTTCCCGCCCGGAGCTGCTGCTACCCCATAATTTGGCAGCAGAGGGAAAGGAGTTACTGCGCATCCCTTCTGCACAGGTCCTTTCTACACATGCGTAGAAACCTTCTACGCATGCGTAGAAGGCTTCTGTGCAGAAGGGGATGCCTAGAAGCCTTCTACGCATGCGTAGAAGTGACATACGCAGAACGGTTCTGCGCAGGTCCATTCTACGCATGCGTAAAAGCTTCTACGCATGCATAGAAGCGACCTGCGCAGAAACGTTCTGCGCAGGTCGCTTCTATGCATGCGTAGCTTTTACGCATGGGTAGAACGGACCTGCGCAGAAACGTTCTGCACAGGTCCCGTAATCTCCGGAGCTGCGTTTGACAGGTATGATCTATCTATCTATCTATCTATCTATCTATCTATCTATCTATCTATCTATCTATCTATCTATCTATCTATCTGCCAAACGGTAGAGATTTTCCGTGGGGGCAGGCTTCAGGCAGCCAGGCATCATCCTACGCCGTTGTCTAGGAGACCTCCCAGCATACTTACAATATTTTCCACTCTTTGAGGAAACTCCTCCATTGTATCTCTAATTTCAGCTGCTGAACAGCATTAGGCCTTGCTAGATATTGGATGCGAGTGTATTATCAGTGGCATCAGCAGGTTTGCACCAGTTCACCAGAACTGGTAGCAGAAATTCTGGCCAGCCCCGTGGCCCACCCAAGTTTTGAAATAAAGTACTGTAGTCCTAATTTGGGTGCAACACAGGGCTTTTCCCTTGGCCACACCCACAGTGTGGTAGTAAAAAAAATTGGAGCCCACCACGGTGTATTAGACATGGGAAGTGGGGCTTGGGGGGGGGGGGTGTCTGACATCAAACACATACTTTGCACCCAGAAGATGACAGATCTGACCTCCAGAATGTCTATCTATAGCCAGGAGAGGATTCTGCCTCAAATCCTGGGAAACCATTGTTGCTGGCCCAAATTCCAGTACATGTACAGTAAAAGGTTGCCTCCTAACTCCTGGGAAGCCATAAACTGCTTATTCCTCATTTCACACCATTTCAAGCAGTTACGTCCGTCCACCAACTCTGCATCCTCTCGCCAAGATCGTATTCAAATCGGGCTCTTGGTCACTCCTTTTTCCTTTGTTTAGTACTGGGCTTCCCAACCTTTTTAAATTGGGGGCCGAGTCATGCTCTCTCAGTCAGCTTCAAGGGCCGGACGGCCATTTTGCCCTGCCTGCACGGTGGCGGTGGCCATTTTGTCCCAACGGCTTCAAAGGGGCAACCATTTTGTTTCTTGAATGCCCTTGGCAGGTTATGGGGGCCATACGAAATGGTGTCATGGGCCAGATCTGGCCAACAAGCCTTAGGTTAGGAACCCCTGGTTTAGTATGAGTTTTTTTAAAAAAAGAAAACTAGGGGCTGCTTACCTATTTTTTTCTTTAATTCTTATTTCTTTCCCTTGCTGAGACCCAAAGTGACTTAGAAGAAAACAATGAAAACCCCACAAATAAATTTTAAAAAAACACACTTATTGGTTTTTTTTAAATCTAAAGGTATAATGTTGACATTTTTTTAAAGATAAAACTTTATATGCAAACTCCACAATATAAAAGACCCACTAAGGCACGTCTGAGTCCCATGCACTAGACCAGGGGTTCCCAAAACCTTTTCAAGCAGAGGGCTGGGTCATGCTCTCACACAATCAGCTTTGAGGGCAGGGTGGCCATTTTGCCCTGCCTGCATGCTGGGGGTGTCCATTTCATCCCAACAGCTTCAAAGGGGTGTCCATTTTGTTTCTCGATTGCCCTTGGAGGGGGGGTGGCCCTTTGAAATGGCACCATGGGCTAGATCTGGACCATGGGCCTTAGGTTGGGAACCCTTACACGAGGCTAGACTGAGGTCTGCAGGTTTATGCACTCTGTCTTTCTCTCTCTCTGACCACAAATCCCATAATCCCTCAAGAAGCATTTACAGTCTTTACAGTGATACCTCATACAACGTCCAAACTTGGTTCCACAAGTTTGGACTTTATACGGATTTGGACTTTGTATGAGGCATGCAAAATCTGAGCCGCGATGCCTCATACAACAACCAAATCCTTGCTGCGATGCCTCGTACAACGTCGTTTCCATAGAGATATATTGTACTGTAATAGCACAGACTTCAGGGCAAAGTCAAGGAAACAGACCGGAAACTGACAGAACTTTAAGAAATCATTGTCTGAAGGCTAAATACATGACAAAAACATGTCAAACAATCCTGATTGTCCAAGAACCTGAAGAATGCTGCAAAAATCCCAGGAATGCTTCTAAAAATTCAGACAAAAAAATTCAAAAAAATCCAAAGTCGCACTCAAAACCACTCCTAAACACTCTTTGCCTTGTGCAAAACCCACAAGAGCAATGCACGCATGTGTCCTGCCTTTTATACTGCCCAGGCACAATGCAACCTGGGAAAAACCCCAATGTCTCATACAAAGTCGAGCGACTTTGTATGAGGTAACTTTTTTCAAGAAATTAGGTGATGTTGTATGAATCCGATGTTGTATGAAGTGGACTTTGTATATTACTGTATTCCCCCCATGGCAGGGTTCCTGTGCCTTCCAGTTAAAGCAACCCAGGTAACAATCCAACAGGAAAAGCGCTTACCTCCAGGTCACTCTTTTTTGTTTGTGTGTGGTTTCTACAAAAAAGAAGCCTATGAACTGCTTACCTATTTTCCCCCCTTTAATTCTTATTTCTCTCCTTGCTGGGACCCAAGGTGACTACAGGAAAACAATTACAAACTCACAAATAAATAAAAACACACTAATTTTTTTTAAAAAAATCTAAAGCTATAATATTAACAATTTTTTTTAAAAAAAACTTTATATATAAACTTCACAACATAAAAGACCCACTAAAGCAGGACAGAATGAGCTCCCGTCTTTGTCCCAGCTCCTGCCAACCTAGCAGTTTGAAAGCAAGAAATTGCAAGTAGATAAATAGGGACAACTTCGGTGGAAAGGTAACAGCGTTCCGTGCACTCCGGTGTCTAGTCATGCCTGCCACATGACCATGGAAACGTCTGCAAAAGCAGACAACGCTGGCTCTTCGGCTTTGAAAAAGAGATGAGCACAGGACCCTAGAGTCAGATACGACTGGCTTTCGAGCAAGGGAAACCTTAAAGCACAAGTGAGTCCTATGCATTTTGCAGATTTATGTGCGTGCTTTCTTTCTCTCTCTCTCTTGGACTACAAATCCCATAATCCCCCAAACAGTATTTACATGCTTTTAAAAAGAAAAGGCAACTTTATATACAAACTCCCCAGCACTAAGCCACAACTGAGTCCCATCTGCACTCTGCAGATTTATGTGCTCTGTCTCTCTCTCTCTCGGATTAGGTAAAGGTAAAGGTTTCCCTTGCTCGAAAGCCAGTCGTATCCGTCTCTAGGGTGCAGTGCTCATCTCTGTTTCTAAGCCGAAGAGCCAGCGCTGTCTGCTTCTGCAGACGTTTCCGTGGTCATGTGGCAGGCATGACTAGACACCGGAGCGCACGGAACGCTGTTACCTTCCCACCGAAGTGGTCCCTATTTATCTACTTGCAATTTTTGCTTTCGAACTGCTAGGTTGGCAGGAGCTGGGATGAAGACGGGAGCTCATTTCCGTCCTGCAGTACTCGGGAATCGAACTGCTGACCTTCCGCTTCCCAGTCAGCGTTTTAGCGACTTGAGCCACTGCAGTACCCTCTCGGATTACAAATCCCATAATCCCCCAAGCAGCCTTCAGAGTCTTTTTTAAACAAAATAAAAGGCAGATCTGCAGACCTGGGCTCCCTGTGTTCCCCATGGCAGGGTTTCTGAATTAAAAGCAACCCAGATAACAATCCAACAGGGAAAGCGTGCCCGCCTGCCCCCTCCCATCAATTGCCTCCATGCCGGGTGGGAGCTGCCCCTGTTGAATTTCTGCCTGTGGTCCAGCTCTTAAAGGCGCAGGATCTCCCAAGGAGGAAGAGATAGAAAGGCTTTCCTCCTTTCTGCATTACTCACCAGCTTGGCCAGGCGCCTCTCTCCATCCCCCCCCCCCTCCTCCATCCCTCTTATTTGATGCGAATTCAAACAGGAAGGAACTTTGGGGGCTTTTTCTTCTTCCTTTTTTGTTCTTCTTCCTTAGCCGACCATTTCCCTTTCATCCGGTTGGGCCTCTCTCTCCCCATCCCCCCAAAGGAAGTGGAACTTCATCACTTTAACCCTTGGTGAGCCGAGGAGAATTAGTCATTTGTACTCTTTGTTCTCTGAAAGATGGGGGGGAAAACTCCCCAAGTTACACACAGACACAGAGAGAGGAAAAGCAAAATAATAATACTGCATTTGGAAAAGGGAGCATTCAAGGAGAAATGCATTTTATCATTGGCTCATTGGTATAAAGAAACATGGAAAATAACTATAAATGATTTATGTAAATTAATAGCTAAAGAGGAACTTATATTGGGGGAAAATAGAAATGCAAGAACTAAAAGGTATAGGAAGAGCAGCTTTTTTGGATAGAAATAAAGTAACTATTAGTTCAGAGAATAAACTTTTAAAGGCAACAATGAAAACATGGACTGAGAGGAAAAAGCAATTAGCTCCTAATACATCTCCTATTATAGAATTAAAAGATTTATTTATTTACTTACTTACTTACTTATTTATAGCTCAAATTTCTATGCCGCCCAATCAGGCGAACCCGACTCAGGGCGGCTCACAACAGGATTAAAACATACATATTAAAAACAATTAAAACCCCAACATACCCACCCACCTATCGAAAACTTTCCAATAGAAATGAGTAGAAGAACAGAGGAAGTCATCAATAATAATGCAGCATCAAAGTTGAAAGATTGGAGCAGGATTTGCAAAGATAAAAGGAAAAAATTGGATATATATATAAGCAATTAAAATTGAATTGGCTCCAAATCATTTCTGTAGATAATTGGAATAGAAAGTACATGGCAGATGATAATCTAAACAGGAAAAAAAACCAAATTTGAAGATCTATTGTTTAGTATAAGATTAGGAGTGGTAGAAATTAAGGGACTAGTGAGTAAATTCTGCAAATTAATAAATTCAGATGAAAAATCACAAGAAATTTTAAAAGCATTATGGGAACAAGATCTGAATTTGGAAATAAGTAAAGAAAAGTGGAGAAGCATATGGGGAAGAAGGATCATGAAGATGTTATCAGTGAGGGTTAAGGAGCATAATTTTAAAATGCTCTGGAAATGGTATTTAACACCAATTCGTTTACAACAAATGGATAAATCAAAATCGTCAAAATGTTGGAGATGTAGAAATGAGAAAGGTACCTATACACATATGTGGTGGGACTGCAGCGAACTAAAACTTTTCTGGTCAACAGTAGAAAATGAAATTAAAGGTATAATTGATTCAAAATTTAACTTAAGAGCTAGTATTGCATTACTAACCCATGTTGAAGATTTAAATATTGATGTATATAAAAAAGATCTTATCTCATTGATCTTATTGACTGTGTCAACCGCAAGGCAGTGTATAGCACGAAAATGGAAATGTGAAACTACTCCAGAAATTAAGGAATGGTATAAGGAAATGTGGACAATGGCATTAAATGATAAATTAACTTGGGAAATGAATTTTAAAAAGGGAATTGCTTAAGAGAATATATATTTTTTACAATTTGGAAAGCTTTCATAGAACATGCAATACAAAAGGGAAATGACTGTGCGCCTGTAGCCGACCAATTAGCTTTTTGGAAATCCAGTGTATAATCATAAGTATTTTCAGCCTCCAAGACAAATGTAAATATCACATGGGTGTTATATAAGTTATAAAATGTATTAAGTAACAAAATATTAGTAGAACCATTAGATGATTGATTATAAACGGATATGTAAACAATATTAGGATAAAAGTATTAAACTGTATAAATAACTTCAAAAACAAATATGTATATCTAAAAAACAAAACAAAACAAACTATAAATGATAAATTAACATGTGAGTTAAAGGCAAAAAGGCGATTAATCTAAAAAAACTGTTTTTAGATAAATATGGGGAGAATTTTTAGATTTATGTATTAGTGAAAGGGAAAGGAGTATATGTACTAACTTTTTGGAACTAGGGGATGAATAGAGAGATAGGATCACAATAAATGCTTCATAGGCATAGATAGATATGCATACATACATAGGGGCCATTTAACAATTACGTGATCCTCGAGGTGGGGTTATGTCTGCCATCTGAATTACATAAAATTACGTGGGAGGGGGGGTTAGGTCAAAGATTATGCAATCGATTTGGAGCTGTTGTGGATCTCTGGGAATTTTGATCCGATTTGAGATTATTGAATTGCTTGTGCAGTCTATTTCTTTTTTTAAATATATTTTTTATTTATTTTCAAAAGAAAAAACAAGCATACAGAAAAAAAACAATACATCATAACAATAATACATATAACTCATAAAAAATAGCACATACATGATAGTTGAACTGATTATTTGTCATGGTACACAAACAATTAAATGTCCACATTGTAAGTTAGTACTATAACCATAACCTACATAAAAGCTATCAATATTGCAAGTATTTGTTAACAACCATCAAACTCCTTCTTTTCAAATTACAAATCACCCAGGAATATTTACATTGCCCCGGAGAGTTTAGTGTCTGTATCATCTCCAAAAACCACTTTGAGATGGTACAGGTCTAAAACTATCCCTACCCATAAGAGAGTGATCAACAAACGGCTTCCAAATATTCCAAAATCTATTTTCCTTCAATTTATCCCTTTTTACTTTTATCTCCCATGTCAATTTGTCATTCAATGCTAAATTCCACATTTCCTTGTACCACTCTCCCGTCTGTATAATTACATCATTTTTCAAATTCCTAGCGATACATTGTCTACCAGTAGTTAACATTATTTCTAATAGCTCTTTTTCCGCCTTGTTCAAACACATACCGTATTTATTCGTGTATAACGCGCACTCGTGTATAACGCGCACCCCTAATTTTCCATGAAACCTCGGTATAAAATTTTGTTTCACACCACGCATTGTAATTGAATGCGTGGTGAAAAAGCTTGTTCATAAGAGCTACCTCCGGGCCACGCCTCGTCTCCCGCGCCACCCAATCAGATCCTGTCAATTTCTTCACCTGCCGCAGTAATAGACAGCCGACCCAATTCTAAAAAGGAAGTAAAAGAGGCTTGCGACGGGGGTGGGACTCCGGGAGTGAGGAGGCGTATGGCGGGAAATGGCTGGAGGCGGAGGCCACGCCTCGTTCTGCTGGAGAAAACCACGCCGGCACCGTCCTTGTAGGGTGGGTGACATCATTCGCTCACTGAGTCTCCCGTGTGGGCGAGGAAATGAAGCGGCACAACCCTATTTGTGACGCACACTGTACACGACAAGGTGACGTGAACTCGCGGGAACTCACTATTCGCGCCCTCAACGGACCGGCCGCCACTGCCACACCAGTCCTCATTTATAACGCGCACCCCAACTTTGATTTCTTTTTTTGGTATAAAATTTTGCGCGTTATACACGAATAAATACGGTACCTTCCACATCTGTTAGCAAAATGGTACCTGACGCCAGCTTAATTTTCTTACCCATTATTTCCCCTATCTCTTCTTCTATTCTTCTCCAAAATTCATTTATCATTTTACAACTCCACCACATATGCTCATAAGTTCCAACAGTTTCTTTATATCTCCAACATAAATTATCCCTTTTATTATCAATCTGATGCAACCTCAGTGGTGTCAAGTACCATTGCCACAACATTTTATAGTTATGTTCCTTAATTCTTACTGACATTGTCCTCATTATCCTCTTTTTCCACTTATTTCTCCATTCCTCATTTCCTAGCTTTATATTCAAGTCCTGTTCCCACTTCAATTTCAAATCTTCCTGTGGATCACTACCCTTGTTTATTAAAATATAAAGTTTACTTACTAGACCCTTGACACTTTTCTCGCCTTTTCTAATCTTTAAAACCAATTCTTCAAATTCGGTCTTTTCTCTGTCTATATCTAGTTCTCTTCTATATTTTTTATTCCAATTATCAACCTTCAGTATCTGAAACCAATCCAATTTTAACTGTTCAAATAATTTTTTCTTCTTAATTTCATCTTCGCAAACCCTTAGCCATTCCTTCACCAGGAAAACTTCATTTCCTTTTTTTTGGTCTATTTTTATCGGAAAACACACTATATCTGCCAATTCCAAAATTGGAGAGAGATCTGGGATCAAATCTTTCTTTAATCTTTTCCACACCCTCATGAGTCCCCTCATCATAGTGTTACTTGTATTTATCATTTTAACCTTAGCCCCCCAAAAAATCATTTTACCGATTTTCTTATAATCTTTCATCTCCATTTCCTCCCAAATTACTTTTTCTCTTGCCAAGATCTTCACAACATTCTTAATTTGAAATGCTCGATAATACGCTAACAAATCTGGCATTCCCAAACCCCCTTCTTTCTGAGGCAGATACCAGAGTTTCTTTGAAAGTCTAGATTTTTTACCTCCATTACAAAAGTTATTGAACATCTTTTGGAACTCATTAATCTCCTTTTCCTTCAATTGGATTGCAAGTGCATCAAATAGAAAATTGATCCTCGGCAACAACATCATTTTGCAAATTGCAATCCTCCCAAACCATGACAACTTCAACTTCTGAAAACTTTGTATTTTATTCTTAAATTCTGCTTTCAAGCTGTCATAGTTCAGTCTTTTAAGTTCTTCCAATCTGTTTGAAATAATTATCCCCAAATATTTCAACTTTTCTTTAATTTGTATATTAGATAACCCCACCATCTTTTCCCTCTCCTCTTCCCCCATATTGCACAACATCATTTCTGATTTATCCCAATTTATCATCAATCCAGTTATAACCTCAAATTCCTCTATTTGTTCTTTAATCCTATCCATTACCGCCTCTGGGTGTTTCACCATTAACAACGTATCATCTGCGTACATACTCACTTTATTACCCAATATCCCTTCTATACTTGAATCCTCCCTTATATTTTTAGCTAGGATTTCCATTGCCATAATAAACAGGATAGGAGATAGTGGACAACCCTGCCTAGTGCCTGCCTCAAGCTTTACCTCATCCATAACCTCTTCATTTACTCTAATCCTAGCGCTCCCTTTTTGATATAATAGGTCAATTACCCTTCTAAATCTGTGGATCCGCGTGCCCAGTTGGCATGCATGGCCTCTGGCAGAGGTTAAACCTAGCGAGCACGCTCCTGGTCCCTGGCCCTTGCCAGCAGGGAGAAATTAAGGGGGGTGGATAAATGATAGGGTTTGATTCACCCAATTACCTGACCTGACCGACGAACCTGCTGAAAGAGCAAATACGTTACCTATTAGAGTAATCCCTCATCTCCAAATCTCAGCCTCATCCCAGAAGCAAACAGGAGCCGTGATTGCCTTAGTCTAAGCCCAAAACAATGGTGTTGTCTCAGTCAGTGTTTGTCCACACTAATTAATTTCCCCCCGAGAGATTCCAAATTAACCTGAGTAAATAGGTGATGTGATTGACTGTTGGGTGATGGTTTTTTCTACCTTGCCTTCTGATCTATAAATGGTTATGCCTTTTCCTCAATAAACCACTGATCATATCCTCCTCCATACTGCCTCGTATCGTTCTTTGATCAGTCTCCTCCGGGACCTACGGCCCTCAGCGGCCCCGATTCCTACAAAATCTATCCCCAAATCCATAATTTCTAACTATTTCCTTGATCGAAGACCATTGTAACGAATCAAATGCCTTAAAAATATCTAAAGATAATAAACCCACCTTTTCCTTCGTCTGATTGACATTATCAATTAAATCTAACACCCTCCTAGTCAAATCAGCCATATGCCTTCCTTTTAAAAAACCAACTTGATCAACATTTATATATTCCCCCATAAATCTATTTAACCGATTAGCCAGTATTGCTGTGAAGATCTTGGCATCCTGATTTATAAGAGAAATTGGTCTATATGATTCCACCTTTTCCAAATTCTTTCCCGATTTTGGCAGCAGAACGATTATAGTCCTATACCATGAAGTTGGAATTTGTCCACCGTCTAAAATATAGTTATATAACTTCACTAACTTTGGAACCACAACATCTTTAAATTCCTTATAAAACTCTGTCGATAGTCTGTCATCTCCCGGGGCTTTCCCCAACTTCAGACCACTAATTACCTCTTTTACCTCTTTATCAGTAACCCGTTCCTCCATTTTCCCCGGTGTTCCTGTTTTATTCCATTCCCTAACTGCCTCTCCAGAATCCCTTTAAGCTTCCCAACGTCTATCTCTTTTTTTGCATATCTTGATAGAATTCCTTCACAATTTTACATTTGTCGCTAATCTTATTGCACCTTATCCCTTGTTTGTTAACCAACACCCCAATTTCTCTTTTTTCCTTTTTAGCTTTGGCCGCTCTTGCTAATAATCTTGAATTTTTATTGCTAAATTCAAAATACTCTCTATTTAGATATATCAAATCTCTTTTAACTTTATCTATATCCTTACCCATTAATTCTGCCTTAAGTCTTTGTAATTTAGCGAAAAAAATTTTTATCCTTCTTTTTTGAATGATTTTCCTGTAATTGTTTTATTTCTTTTTCTTTTTACACCTAGTCTGCCTTATATCTTCTGTACTTTATACTCGCCAACTTTATACTTTCCCCTCTAAAAACCGACTTCATGGCATCCCAAACAACATTAAAATTTACCTCTTCGTTACCGTTCCACTGCCAGCTTTCCATCCAACTTTCCATAATTTGTTCTTTACATTTTTGGTCTTTGAATAAATTGGGATCATACTTCCAACTTCTTCCTCTCCGATTATCCTTTTGTAATCTCAATTCCAAAAGTACTTTAGCATGGTCTGATTCCTTGAAAATCCCTATTTCCATTCCCTCAATATTTTTAATCAAATTTTCCGTTAACAAAACATAATCTATTCTAGAATAGGACCCATGAACATGTGAAAAGTAAGAATATGCCCTTTCCGAACCCTTATTCTCTCTCCAAGAATCCTTCAAACCCATCGCAACCATCCATTTATCTAAAACCTTCCCTTTCAGTCCAGTTCCACACCTTGCTAAATTCGTACAGTCTAAATTTGACCTTATCAAATTAAAATCTCCAGCCACAATCATTTTTGCAACGTTTTCTAGCTCCACAACTTTTCGAACTTTTTCTAAAAATTCCGCTTGGTGTTCGTTTGGAGCATAAATATTCACCAACATTATTTCCTCATCGTCTATTTTTCCTCTTACGATCAAATATCTACCTTCTTGGTCGGCAACGCTTTTTATTATCTCAAATCCTAATCTTTTAGAAATCATAATTGCCACTCTTCTTGCTTTTGAAGTACCAAACACCATCTCATAATGTTGTATCCATCCCAAGAAAAGTTTGTTTGTATCTTTTGACTTTTGATGCTTTCCTGTAAGAACACTATATCAGGTCTATCATTCTTCAGAGCCAATTCCAACCTCCTCCTCTTAAGAACAGAACCTGTACCCTTTACATTCCAGGTTAATACTTTAATATTTCCCATAATCTATTTCCTTTCTAACTTCCAAACTCTCCATTGGGCGTGCCACCACCAACCCCTTACCCCAAAAACACAAAATTATACACAAAACACACAATATCTCTCTCCCCACTTTCTCCGGAAAAAAAGATGCCTTCGATGACCAAAGAGGGGAGAGGGGGGACATGGAAGATGTACGTACAGATTAGTGCTTTGCGCCACCCACCTTTATATAGTACTTAAGTGATTTTTTTTTAAAAATTTTTTTATCTTAATCTATTGCTCAATGCTCCTTACTTGCCTCCTCCTCCACCATGATCAATGACAACTCCTCTTCTTCTCTTCCCTGCGGGGTTCCACCTGTAGCACCACCGGCCTCTGCCCCCTCATACTCCCTTCTTATAGCCCCCGATTCCAACAAATCTTTCCTGAAAGTTAACCACTCTTCCGAACCTGCTTTAACAAGCTCCAGCAGACTCAGATATTCCAATGGGTCAGTCCCCTCATCAATAACCTGCATTCTTTTCTCATAAAAGAAACACAATTGCTGTGGGAATCTCCAATTATACCTTACGCCTTTACTCATCAACAATTTAGTTACGGGTCTTATCTTATATCTCCAAATTCTTTCCTTCATTGAAATATCATTATATACTTCCACATCAGAACCATCAATTTTCAGGGCGCCAGAACCAGCTTGTTTCAAGAAAGCCATTACTCTAAGTTTGTCTCCCCAATTTGCAAATTTTACCAAAAAATTTCTTTGAGCCGCCTTCCCTCTTCTTGGACCCACCCTATATGCACTTACAATGTCCTCCTGTACAAATTCCTTTCCCATGCTCAAACTGTTTAACCACTGAACCACTCTTTCTCTTGGCTGGTCTGGCGTCCTTTCAACCACCTGACGGATCACAATGTTCTGCTTTCTCATCATATCTTCCACAGCATCAATCCTTTTCTCATGCTCATCCATTTTCAGCTTATTCTCCCTCACCGCCTCCTGAGTCCCTTTTATTTCCTTTTTCTTGACATTCACCTCATTTTGAACCAATTTCACATTTCTTTCTATTTTTTGCAAACTTAATTCCACTTTTTTTGTAAAATCCATAACAGATGTTACCACCTTATCCTGTTTTTTCATCATTTAATTTCTATCTTTCACCCTTGAATCCTCATTTTTCTCCATCTTCTGAAGCAATTTGCCAATTTCCACCATAATTTGAGTATGATCATAGGGTTTGGGTGGTGGTGATGATGACTGAGGGACCTTTTCCGTTGGTGCTTTTTCTTTCCTCTTAGATTTCACCACTGGCTCCTCCTCCTTTGCTTTTCCTCTTGTGCCCTTATCCATAGTAGCGACCCCTAAAGAGTTTTAATGCTGCAGCGTATTGTAAGATCGTTACACACTCCACTTAAACCTGTTCCGATGCAGCCAAAACTAACAACAGTCCCATTAATTCTGTTAGAGCTTGAAGAAAAGAAGAGGTCCAGCAAAGAATTTAATTATTGTAATCCATAAAGGAGCAGGAACCAAAAACAACCCAGACAAAAAATATTGTAATCCACAGGAAGCCCGTTCCCAAAAATAATCAGGCCAGGTATCAACGCTCCCAACCGCAAAGATAGGAACTCCAAGGAGACAGACGCCCAAATATATCCACTTGAGTCGAGACCTGAAAAAAAATATCTTCACAAAGGGTGTGATACATTGAGAATTCTCACCGATACGTTCTGCATTAGGCACCAATAGTAAAAAGCTCCAAAAAGTAGAATTTCGATACAAAAGCTCTGGATTAAGTAATAAAAAAGGGAGGGTGTCAAAGCGAAAATTACGGTCAGATTACATGGGTGTATGTGTCAATTTCTCCTGAAAAATGGATCACATAATTGTTGAATGGCCTCATACATACACATTTAATGATACTGGGAATAGTTAATAGAGAAGGTTGTGCTGGTCGTTGACCGTAATAAAGTGATTGATTGAATAAAGGTTTATAACAGGATTTCTCAAACTTTTTAAGCCAGGGGCCGGGTCACGCTCCCTCAGATAGCTTCGGGGGCCGGATGGCCATTTTGCCCTTCCTCCACATGGCACTTCCGGGTGTGGTGGAAGTGGTGGTGGGCCACATGAAATGGTGCCATGGGGCGCATCTGGCCTGTGGGCTGTGGTTTGAGAATCCCTGGCTTCAGTGGTGGGCTCCAAATTTTTTTACTACCACACTGTGGATGTGGTATGGTGGTCGTGGCCAGAGGGAAAGCCCTGCATTGCACCTGAATTAGGACTACTTTATTTCAAAACTTGGATGGGCACAGCCAGCCAGAATTTCTGCTACCAGTTCTAGCGAACTGGTGCGAACCTGCTGATGCACACCACAGCCTGGTTTATAATGTTCCACTGGTGGTGGGTACATGTAGTAGTTATGCATATTTTTTGTTAAGATTTTTGTTAGTGTTTTTTGGAGTTATGATGTTGGGGGGTTGGGGGGATGTCTTCAATGTGGCTTAGTAGTTGAGATGCTGAGCTTGATGACTGGAAGGTTTTTAGATCAGCAGTTCAAGACCCGAGTGCAGCATGAAGGAATGAGCACTCATCATCTGTCCCAGCTCCTGCCAAGCTAGCAATCCAAAAGCAGGAAATTGCAAGTAAATAAATAGGTGTTGCTCCACCAGGAAAGGTAACAGCATTACGTGCATCCTGGCATCTAGTTATGCCTGCCACATGACCACAGAAATGTCTACAGATACAGATAGCGTCTGCACTCTTTGATTTTAAAAATGGAGATGAGCAGTGGTAGCCAAACTATGGCCTGTGGGCCAGACCCAGCCTGCGGCACCATTCAATCCGGCCTGCACCACCCTCGCCATTCCTGGAAGCAGAAGTAAAATGCACCTGTGCATGTGCATAATGCTGCCATAAATACATCCGCAGCTGTAATAAACGCATTTACAACAGCCGTAAACATGTTTTACAGTGGGAAGAACCAAACCATGTGACTGGCCTGCGGCATGAAAATTTTGGCCACCCCTGCCTTAGAGTCAGACATGACTAGCTTTCGAGCAAGGATAATCTTTATTTAATAATAAAATATAAACATTAAAAATCATATAGTGGTTAATCAATGGGAGGATATCATGCTGACAAAAATAAAGAGGGAGGAGAAAACCAAAAATATTGTCAGCCTTGAAAGACCAACAGTTGCATGGATTTCTGGCATATTGGGAGTTTGATTCCCAATTGTGCCTCATCATCTTTAGTGTTCAAGGAATGAAGAATCAGACGGATGAAGTCGTGAAATTCAGCTCTTTATTGGTGGGGTTTGAACACAGTTTGAATGGGGCAAAACTCGGACTTATATGTGGGTTCCGTGAGCGCAATTGGTACACTGTCCCTGACAGAACCCCGGTGATGAAGATCACTTCGTCGCCACGGGTTCCCGAGGGGACAGAAATTGGGGGAGCGGAATATTAGATAGAGTTTAATTCATCAATAGCTGATCTGACAGGCAGCTCAGACAATGGAGAGCTAATGACTAACTCGCTAGGCATGTATTAGGTAATCTCGCGTCTGCAGATTCCTTAAAGCCCTAGAGTCAATATTGGCCACTTGTTTGCTCCCAATAACGAGGAACAATGTATGTCCCCGGTAGTTAATTAAGTTAGATAAGGAACTTCCCCTGGTGAAGACTTCCCCAATTAACTTGTGTAAACATGATGTGTGAAGTCAGGGTTCTCACTGTATCGCTACGCATATGCACGCAGCCAGAACAGCATAAATGCTTCTGATTTGTCATCATTAAACACTGGTCCTCGCTCCATCTTGCCCCGTGTGTCTTGCTTGACCAGTCTCCTCTGGGACCCACCAGCCTGATTCGTGGCCTAGATCCAACACTTATATACACTATAATGAGTAACAGTAATGACTAGCAGAGATTGCCCAGCATTTCCGGGATGTTATAAACTGTGATAAGCTTTTTGGGTTGTTGTTGTTTTTTGTGGATTAAAAAAAACAACAAAGGATGATGTAATTGTTTCAAATTGTTTTATTTAACCAAATAATGTTTTAGTTTGTGGGTTGTTGTTTTTTTGTTAATAGTTGTACCGTAGGTAATATTTTTTAAAATGTGAAAGTACATGTTTTTTACATTCAATGTTTTTAAACTGTGTTTAGATGTTTTGGGTTTTAAAACTCAACACAGGATGTTATAAATCTTTTTATTTTATTTTTTTTGACATATGTTTGATATTTGTGTAAACTTTTGATTTATTGTTATGTTTTTGACTTGTTTTTACTCTTGTGGCCTCTAGGTGGGGCTGTTGTGTCTTTTTGAGTTGTTTTTACTATTCTGCCCTGCAGGTGGGGCTGCTAGTGGTTTTGTTTTAGTTTCACTGTTTTTTATTTCCTGGCCTCTGGGTGGGGCTTCTTCCGGTAAGTCGTCTTTCTTTCTTCATTTCTGTTCCGGTCGTCGTGGAGGGAGGACGTGCTGGTGAGTTGTCTGGTTTTCTTTCTTCTGGGGTTTCTCTTTGTTTTGCTTTTATGGTGGTGGGCTGGGAGGTGTTTCTGTTTGTTCTTTTTTGTTTTGGTTGAGTTTTAGGTTTGGTTATTTCTGATTTTGTTTAATTTTTATTATTTCGTTGTTGTTTACTTGTGTAATTAGTTGTTTGTGTAATTTGTTTTTTTGTGTTGTAGTTAGGTGTTTTGTATGTGGTTTTGTGTTATTGTGGATGTTTTTGTTTATATATTTTGTGGGTTTTTTGTTTAGTAATGGTTTTTTTAATTATTGATTTATTTTAGTTTTATTATTTTTTAATTAATGTTGGTGTTTGTTTTTGGTGGTTACTTTAGCGTGAAGAACAGGCTGCCTGTTGGTTCCTCTTTTCTCCATTACTGCTTTGAATTTTGGTTTCGATGCAGCAATGGGGGAAAGGAGGAGGGGGCAGTCAGCCCATTCTTCTCCCGGGAAGGTTCGTTAGGTAGGTCGGGGGGAAAAGGAGGAGGCAGAGAAGAGCTATTTCTGCCTAAAGATAGTTCTCTCTTCTCTGTCTCCTTTTTCTCCTGGCTTACCTAAACGGAGATGGGCAGGCAGCGATCCGTAAGGGGTGGTGCTCTTCCTTGCGGATTGCTGGCTGTTGCTTTTGTATTTGGAAGTACAAAGACATCAGCCAGTCATTCACTAGGGAGGGTGCTTCCCCTGATGAACTGTTGCCTGTTTGGGGGTTTTTTTCCACCCTGGCTCAACTTTATTTGAGGCTGGTGGTGGTCTCGCCGTGTCTTCGGTGGGGTAGCGTGGAGGAGAGGGAGTCCCTCTTCTTCCCGTTGCTCCGGGAAAGAAGGACGGCAGGTGTTTCGCGGTGGTGTTTTGTGGCTTTTTGTTTTGCGTGGCTGTGAGGCGCTGCGTCTGCCTGCTGGGGACATGAGCTCCCGTTGCGTTTTGTAATTTTATTTTTCGCGCACCGGCTTTCTCAATGTTCTGCGCGTTCATGGTGTGCAGGACGCTGGGACTTGTAGTTTTGCGTTTGTGGTTTGCTTTCGTGCGGCGTTTTTTTCCTGCGGCTCGATTTCAATTGACTGCGCCGCGTTTCCCAACGTTCTTTTTCCTCGCGCCTCTCAGCCTGATTGGCTGTGGTGTGGCACAGAGAACGTTGGGAATTGAAGTTGTTTCCCTTTGTTCGCGTTCGTGGGGCTCTTGCCTCACTGGTGCGTTTCTGAACCCTTCAGTAACCTCCGTACTGGGTTTGGGCGAGTGCAGGAGGCTCGGTACGGGATAGTGTGGACAGGTGCAGGAGCCTTTGTTACATTCCAACGGTTAACCCTTGGATTTATAGGTATAGATAATACAACAAGCCCATTGGCTAACAGAGTGTGCACATTTTTCGATCCACTTATTTGCATAAGAATAGATACATAAGAAAAGATACATTCTGTTCTTATAAACAGTAACAGTAACAATAATACAACAAGCCCATTGGCTAACAGAGTGTGCACATTTTTCGATCCACTTATATGCATAAGAATAGATACATAAGAAAAGATACATTCCGTTCTTATAAACAGTAACAGTAACAATAATACAACAAGCCCATTGGCTAACAGAGTGTGCACATTTTTCGATCCACTTATATGCATAAGAATAGATACATGAGAAAAGATACATTCCGCTCCTGTCCGAAAACACAGTTAACACACATAACATCATCGGAGAAGACTCAGCCTTTGTCACCTTGACTAAGTTGCACAGTCCTTGGCTGCCTTGAGAAAATGGGAAGGGTAAAGCCACTTTTGCGTATTTTCTACCCAGAAAACCCCAAAAAGGGTCACCTTAAGTCAAAACTGACCTGATGGCACACAGTGATGAGGGTGATGGACTAACAGATTTATTTCACTTTAAAACTTCCACTTCCTCAATCATCACAAGTAGCTTTTGATTCATAAAACCTCAGACTAAAATAAATCGGTTAGTCTTTGAATCAGGGATTCCCAACCTTTTCAAGCCAGGGGCCGGATCAAGTCTCTCAGTCAGCTTCGTGGGCCAGATGGCCATTTTGCATTATCTGCGTGATGGTGGTGGCCATTTTGTTCCAACAGCCTCAAAAGGATGGCCATTTTGTTTCTCGAATGCCCTTGGAGGGGTGGGGGAGGCCACATGAAATGGTGCTGCGGGCTGGATCTGGCCCGTGGGCCTTAGGTTAGGAACCACTGCTTTAAAGAGGCCGAGTAGCACCAAAGGAGCAATTAATGACCACACATTGAAGAAGCTCAAAACTGCCGTGTTTACATGTAGTGAGAATAAATTAAAAGTGGGTTTCCTCCCAACTCTATCATGCAATTGTTCCATGAGGTCCCAGCATAGGGTTCCTTCAACACCTTATCAGGGGTCAGCAAACTTGGCTTTCCAGGTGTTCTTGAACTACAATTACTAGAAACCTGCTGACCAGGGCTTCTGGGAACTAAAGTCCAAGGACATCTGGAGAGCCAAGTTTGCTGACCCCTGGTCTAGGTCCATGAAGTCAACCTTGGCACTCCAGATGCTCTTGGACTTCAAATTCCAGAAACCCAAGTCAGCACTTCTGCTGATCCACACTAATGGCCAGGAGAAGAAGCCAGGGCTGGTTGAGATCTTTGCCGCCCCTCCCCCTGAGCCCCCATCAACATATTGTAATATAATGAATTGTCTGTAAGCCGCCCTGAGTCGCTATGGCAAGTGGGTGGCAATATAAATTTGAACTAATAAATAAATAAATAAATAAATAAATAAATAAATAAATAAATAAATAAATAAATAAATAAATGAAGTTCAAGAACAGCTGGAGTGCCAAGGTTGGCCATCACTGCTTTAGGTCACCCGATTGCAACCAAATTATCTGTACAACTATTGGTTGGAGAGGACCCAATGGAAAAGCAACCTGTGATCGGAAGATTTGGGGTTTCACAGAATGAATCCATTTCACAGTTGGCCTTCTTCATTTCCTGCTGACTCCCACCTTGTCTTTTCCAGAGAGTCTTCCTGCATTGGCTCAGTGGTTAAGAAGCTGGTATTTTTAGCTGGAAGGTTGGCAAGCTGGCAGTTCAAGACCCGAGTACTGCACGATGGAATTAGCGCCCGCCGTCTGTCCCAACTCCTGCCAACCTAGCAGTTCAAAAGCAAGAAATTTCAAGTAGATAAATAGGGACCACTTCGGTGGGAAAAGATCTTGGGGACATGAAAGGAGCCTTATTTGGGCGTCCTCTGAGCGGAGTTCCTCCAGCAAAAATCCTTTCAACCCAGAAAGCACCTTTGTGTGCTTCTGACAAGATTAAAAAATGATGTACCCACAAGAGTACAGCCTTAATTTCAGTCCAGGCTTGATTTGGTCTGGGACCCACTTGTTGGTCCTTCTCGCAGTCCAGGGTAACCCACAATATTTCATCATATTTCAAGTATTTTTTTGCTCCTTATCAGCTTTCTTTACTGTCCATCTTTCACTTCCAAACATGGGGGTCAGAAACACAAAAGGGTGTTCTTGGTGAACTCTAGTGATACCTCCTTATAATATTTTATAATTCCTTCATTGCTGGCCTTCCAAATCTCACCCCCCCTCCCCTGATTTCTTGGCTGCAAGTCCCCATTTGGAATGCTGACTGGAGCAAAATGTTTGTTGTTGTTCAGTCGCACAGTCGGTTCCGACCCTTTGCGACCCTATGGACCATTGTTCTCCAGGCACCTCTGTCCTCCACCATCCCCCTCAGCACTCCCAGTTCTGTGCCCATTGTGTCTACAATACCATCTAGCCATCTCATCTTTGGCCTCCCCCTTCTTCTTTTGCCCTCCACCTTTCCCAACATCAGGGCCTTCTCAAGTGAATCCTCCCTTCTCATTTGATGTCCAAAATACTTTAGCTTCGTCTTTACTATTAGCCCTTCCAATGAGCAGTCAGGGTTGATTTCTTCTAAGATTGACCTATTTGTTCTCCTCGCTGTCCAGGGTACTCTCAAAACTCTCCTCCAACACCACATTTCAAAGGCATCTATTCTTCTGCGTTCAGCTTTCCTAATTGTCCAGCTCTCACATCCGTACATTACCACTGGGAATACCATTGCTTTGACTATTCTAATTTTTGTTTGCAATGTGATGTCTCTGCTTTTCGCTATGTTCCCCAGGTTTCTCATGGCTTGTCTCCCAAGAATCAGTCGCCTTTTTATTTCATGGCTGCAATCCCCATCTGCCGTGATCTTTGATCCCAGGAAAGTAAAATCTGTCACTGCTTCTACTTCTTCCCCATCTATTTTCCAGGAACTGATTGGGCCTGTTGCCATTACCTTGGTTTTCTTGATATTGAGTCTCAAACCAGCTTTTGCACTCTCCTCCTTCAGCCCAATCAAGAGGTTCTTTAGGTCTTCCTCACTTTCCGCCATTAGGGTGGTATCGTCTGCATATCTCAGATTGTTTATGTTTCTCCCAGCAATTTTAATCCCATATTGTGATTCCTCCATCCCTGCATTTCGCATTATGTGCTCTGTGTATAGATTGAATAAGCAGGGTGATAAAATGCAGCCTTGTCTTACTCCTTTTCCTATTCCAAACCACTCTGTCATTCCGTGTTCTGTCCTAACTGTTGCTTCTTGGTTCATGTACAGATTTCTCAGGAGGCATATGAGGTGCTCTGGTATTCCCATCTCTTTAATTACTTGCCACATCTTGTTGTGGTCCACACAGTCAAATGCCTTAGTGTAATCAATGAAACAAAAGTAAACTTGTTTCTGGTATTCCTTTGTTTTCTCCATGATCCAACGTATGTTGGCAATGTGGTCTCTAGTCCCCCTGCCTCTTCTGAAACCGGCCTGCACCTCTGGTAGTTCTCTCTCCACATGTTGCTGAAGTCTGTCCTGTATTATCTTGAGCATCACCTTGCTGGCGTGTGGGATGAGTGCAATTGTTCGGTAATTTGAGCATTCTTTGGCGTTGCCCTTTTTTGGGATTGGGACGTATACTGATCTTTTCCAATCCTGTGGCCACTGTTTTGTTTTCCAGATTTGCTGGCATATTGAGTGCAGTAATTTGACGCCATCATCTTTTAGCGCTTTGAAAAATTCGACTGGGATACCATCATATCCACTAGCTTTGTTGTTTGCAGTGCTCTTTAGGGCCTTTATAACTTCGCTCTCCAGGATGTCTGGCTCGAGTTCAGTTTTTTCATCATTGTGGTTATCAGGAGTGTTGAGGTCCTTTTTGTAGAGTTCCTCTGTGTACTCTTTCCATCTTTTCTTTATCTCTTCTGCATCAGCTAGCTCTTTTCCGTCTTTGTCCCTTATCATGGTCATTTTTGCTTTAAATGTTCCCTTTATTTCCCCGATTTTTCTGAAGAGATCTCTAGTCCTGCCTCTTTTGTTGTTTTCCTCCATTTCTTTGCACTGTTCTTTTAGGTAGTTTTCCTTTAGGTAGGAGCAAAATACATACAGCTTTTCACCCTTTCTATGGCTTTTTTAAATTGTCAGCCGTTAACGTTATTTGTTTCTCCTGCAGCCACAATTTTTGTCTTCTTCATGTTCAACTGCAATCCTTCTTTGACACTTTCTTCTTTAACTTGCCTTCAAAGTAATTTCAAGTCCTCTCTACTTTCTACCAGTAAGAATATCCCACACGCATATCTTTAAATTGTCGATGCTTCTTCATTGTCAGCCACTAAAATTATGTGGTTCTTCTGCAGCCACAATTTTTGTCTTCTTCATGTTCAACTGCAATCCTTCTTTGACACTTTCTTCTTTAACTTGCCTTCAAAGTCATTTCAAGTCCTCTCTACTTTCTACCAGTAAGATTATCCCACATGCATATCTTTAAATTGTCGATGCTTCTTCATTGTCAGCCACTAAAATTATGTGGTTCTCCTGCAGCCACAATTTTAGTCTTCTTCATGTTCAACTGCAATCCTTTTTTGACAGTTTCTTCTTTAACTTTCCTTCAAAGTCATTTCAAGTCATCTCTACTTTCTACCAGTAAGATTATCCCACGTGCATATCTTTAAATTGTCGATGCTTCTTCATTGTCAGCCACTAAAATTATGTGGTTCTTCTGCAGCCACAATTTTTGTCTTCTTCATGTTCAACCGCAATCCTTCTTTGACGCTTTCTTCTTTAACTTTCCTTCAAAGTCATTTCAAGTCCTCTCTACTTTCTACCAGTAAGATTATCCCACACGCATATCTTTAAATTGTCGATGCTTCATTGTCAGCCACTAAAATTATGTGGTTCTTCTGCAGCCACAATTTTAGTCTTCTTTATGTTCAACTGCAATCCTTTTTTGACACTTTCTTCTTTAACTTTCCTTCAAAGTCATTTCAAGTCCTCTCTACTTTCTACCAGTAAGATTATCCCACGCGCATATCTTTAAATTGTCGATGCTTCTTCATTGTCAGCCACTAAAATTATGTGGTTCTTCTGCAGCCACAATTTTAGTCTTCTTTATGTTCAACTGCAATCCTTTTTTGACACTTTCTTCTTTAACTTGCCTTCAAAGTCATTTCAGGTCCTCTCTACTTTCTACCGGTAAGATTATCCCATGCGCATATCTTTAAATTGTCGATGCTTCATTGTCAGCTACTAAAATTATGTGGTTCTCCTGTAGGACGGAAATGAGCTCCCGTCTTCATCCTAGCTCCTGCCAACCTAGCAGTTCGAAAGCAAGAAATTGCAAGTAGATAAATAGGGACCACTTCGGTGGGAAGGTAACAGCGTTCCGTGCACTCCGGTGTCTAGTCATGCCTGCCACATGACCACGGAAACGTCTGCAGAAGCAGACAGCGCTGGCTCTTCGGCTTAGAAACAGAGATGAGCACTGCACCCTAGAGTCGGATACGACTGGCTTTCGAGCAAGGGAAACCTTTACCTTTACCTACCTGTAGCCACAATTTTTGTCTTCTTCATGTTCAACTGCAATCCTTCTTTGACACTTTCTTCTTTAACTTTCCTTTAAAGTAGTTTCAAGTCCTCTCTGCTTTCTAACCAGTAAGGTTATCCCACTCACATATCTTTAAATTGTCCATGCTGCTTTCCCCAATTTTTTTAAACAGGGTTCGTGAAGTTATGGACCCAAAACCTCCCCTGCCAAAAACTCCCTCTTAGAGGTGAAGCGAATAAGTATCGAAAGTGCTGTGAAAGGGTTAAGTTCATAGAGATTTCCTTGTTTTTGCCCGAGAGGCGGAGAGGAGCCCAATTTTTGGGTGGGGTGGGAACTGCGCATGCGCACCTCCCTCCCTTTCCTAGCATGATGCAGAACAGAAGCAAAGGTTGCAAAATCAAAGATAGCAATCGTGGCTTAGAGGTGGGTGGTTATTTATTTATTAACTTATTGCATGGTTTAAATTTAAAATATAAGCATAAATATAAAAGGAGGGAGAGGAGTAACAAGCAGGAGAGGCAGAAAACAAGCAAGAGAGAAAGAAAGGGACCAAGTAAGAAAGAAACATCAAGCATGTCATTTAAACATGTGGTTAAAAATAGAAGTCTATTTTATTTATTTATTTCATTTATATTGCACTCCCCCCCCATTTAATCTCATCTAATAAAAAGTGATCCCTGCAATAGGGAATAGTTTTTAGAAGTTATTTCACCCTCCCAACCCTCTTTGTTTCCTGCATAGTTTCCAAAAAATAAGTAGCAAACCCTCCAGGAAATAAATAGAATTTTTTAAAAGTTAAATGAGGAATGCAGAAAGAAAGAAGTAGATGGCGTGCATGGTTTGGGAAGGGTTAAAATTGCATTTTTAATTAACATTTTGTATGCAGTGGCTCAAGTGGCTAAGAAGACACTGACTGGGAAGCGGAAGGTCAGCAGTTCGATTCCCGAGTACTGCAGGACGGAATGAGCTCCCGTCTTTGCCCCAGCTCCTGCCAACCTAGCAATTCGAAAGCAAGAAATTGCAAGTAGATAAATAGGGACCACTTCGGTGGGAAGTTAACAGCATTCCGTGCCTGCCACATGACCATGGAAACGTCTGCTGAAGCAGACAGCTTCTTCGGCTTTGAAACAGATGAGCACTGAACCCTAGAGTCGGATACGACTGGCTTTCAAGCAAGGGGAACCTTTACTACGTGTATTGGGTGTTGTTGTTTTTTGTTAAAAGCCACCTCACCTCATCTGCTAGCCCAAAACTAATTGCTGCCTGAGCCAGCAGAAGAAATGGCTTCCATTTCATGTGTAAAAAGCATTCCTGGAGTGGCAGTTAGAACTTATTTGAATAGCACACCATGAGGAAAAACTCCTGTTATTTTATGTGATTTTATTTAGTTTTTAAAAGACATAAAACATACACCAGGATAAACATAGAAAAACATGGAAACCTTTCCCCCAAATTTAATAACTTTAAATTTAGACTAGTGGTTCCCAGTGTGGGGCCCACGCCCCACAGGGAAACTTCAATTCCCATAAGCCTAAATCAGTACATCAGTGCTTTGGGGATTAGACTTTGGCTTCTAGGAATTGAAGTTCAAAAACCAAAGGATGGGTCTTACTTTATACAGTATTCTGTTTACAGTCAAAGGTGCTTTCTGTGTCTGCAGACATTTCCGTGGTCATGTGGCAGGCACGACTAGACTTCCAGATGCACAGTACACTGTTACCTTTCCTGGCAAAATGGTACCTATTTATCTACTTGCAGTTTTATTACTTTCGAACTGCTAGGTTGGCAGGAGGTGGGACAGACGACAGGTGCTCACTCAGTCATGCAGAATTTGGGTCTCGAACTGCTGAACTTCCAATCACCATATTCAGCGGTGGGAAGGTAAACAGCATTCCATGCGCTCCGGTGTTTTGTCATGCCCGCCACATGTCCACAGAAATGTCTGTAGACGCAGACAGCGCTGGCTCTTTGACTATAAACAGAGATGAGCACTGAACCCTAGAGTTGGATACGAATGGCTTTCGAGCAAGGGTGACCTTTACCTAAATCATATCTCTCTCCCTCCCCCTGGCAATTCATACGACTTATTAGTGTTCATCATTGGCTGGATTGTACTGTAGAGATATTGATTTTAAAAACAATGCAGTGGTACCTCATACAACAATTTTAATCCGTTCTATGGGGTTCGTCATTGTACAATAAAAATGCTATACGATGCATGCATCGTATAGCGATTTTCCTGATGGGATGCATCGTACAACGATTTTTTTTTTTTGCTAAGTGATTTTTCCCATTGAAAAATCATTGTACAATTTTTTCCATAGGGAAAATTGTTATGCAGGACGCCATTTCCCCAAAACTAATTGTTATGCAATTTCGTTGCTATACAGGGCGGTTGTTATATGAGGTTCCACTGTACTGTTATTCTTTTTTTTTTTTTTGGTAAAGACTGTTATTGATTGTTGTGGCATGAAAATACTATCAGGTGAAGAGTGTCCTTGGGGATATTTATGTATTAAAAGCAATAAAGAATTCTGTGGCACTTTGTAAACTAACACATTTCTTTCAGGAATAATAATAATAATAATAATAATAATAATAATAATAATAATAATAATAATAATAATAATAATAATAATAATAATAATAATAATAATAATAATAATAATAATAATAATAATTTGTCAGAAATTATTCTGGGTTGAAATGATTTTTGCTGGAGAAACTCTGCTCAGGGAACGCCCAAATTAAGCTCTTTTCATGTCCCCAAGAGCTGGGATAGGGACAGGCGCTCAATCCATCATGCAGTACCCGGGTCTGAAACTGCCGACTTGCCAGCCTTCCAGCTAACAAGGCAAGCTTCTTAACTACTGAGCGACCGCAGCTCCCTTTTCAGAAATATTTTCTTTTCTTGTTGTGACAGATTAACGGGAATATATTTGTTTGCTACATTTGGGGCCTTCATTTCTTTTCGTGAGTTCATGGCACCATATGTACATGTTTCTTTTCACAACATCCTTTTAAGGTAGATTCTAATAACAAGAAAGGGGATTTTGTTTAAATATTAGAAGAAACTTCCTGTGATGGTAACAACCTATTCTGCGGTGGTTCCGACTGCCTGTTACTGATTGTATTTCCCTGGTTTTAACTGCTGTACACCACCCAGAGTGAAAAACTATCCTAGATAGGTAGTATAAAAACCTAAATAAATAAATAAATAAATAAAGTAAGTAGTCGTAGGATTTCTTTTGCTAGATGTTTTAAAGCACAGACTAAATGGTTGCATTTTAAGAAGCTGTAAGAGCAATTACAGGGAAATGAATGGGTAAGGAACTTTGAGGATTCCTTGAACTCTCTGATTATTATATAAATAATCCTTGAAATTTCAATTTCGTCTTTCGCACTTTGCAACTAGGTTTGGTTGCAGGCAGGATTTTATTCTGGCTCTTAATTCTTATGCTTTCTTTTTGTCCTCCTCTTAGGAAGAAGCATCTCTGATTCAACCATAAAACCACAGACTTTATTGCAGATGTTTGTCTCCATGTGGCACCTAAGGCCTTAGCAAGAAGAAATTGAAACTCTTCCTCGTTTGTGCCTTCTTGGAACGATGCAGTTTCATTGATCTGAGGAGAAATGCTGTGCCGTTGCTTGTGGTGAGCGCAAGAAAAAGCAGAGAGGCCTGCGCTGATGTAAACTGGAACCAGACTTGCTTTGAAATAGACCCAGGCCAAGCCTATGTTGGGTTACATCTGTATGCGCGGACCCGGGCTGGAGGTGCAATGCAGTGGTTTGCATTAAAACAGGCTTGGATCAGACCTGTGTTGGAGTAACCTTGTACTGGAGTAGGCTTGGATCAACATACACTGGATTAAGACTAGATAGAAATAAAGCCTGGAACAGTTTTCACTGGAGCAGGCCTTCAGTGGACCAGAATAGCACTGAAAAGGTCTTAACTAGACCTACATTGGGTTAGGACTGCATTGGAATAGATCTGAAAGAGTCCTACACTAGAGTAAAGCCTGGATCAGGCTAGGAGGCCTTGACTAGTCCTACACTGAAGTAGATCCAGACCACTCCCTTTTTGGAGTAATCCTCAATTGAACTAGGCCTAGACCGGTTCTGGATTAGTCCTAGACTGGGCTTGGATTAGGTCTGAACTAGTTTGGATTAGGCCTAGACGGGTCCTGGGCTACGAGTTGCTCATACATTAATTGCAGTTGATCTGGACTGGGCCAGCCTCAATCGGAGCAGGTTTGCAGTGGAGCAGCCCTGGACAAGGCTTGTACGGAGAAGGTCTTAACCTAGACCTATGTTGGATTAGAAATGTATTGGACTAGATCTGAACAAGAGTCGGCTCGATTCAGACTAGCACTGGAGGAGGCCTTGGCCAGTCTGCACTGGAGTAGGTCCAGCATGAGAATAGTTCTCAACTGATCTAGGTCTAGACTGGTCCTGGATTAGACCTAGACTAACCCTAGACTAAGTGTTGCCTGTACATTCATTGGATTTGATCTGGACTCGAGCAGGTCTGCACTAGTCTCCGTTGGAGCAGACCTGCATTAGAGTAGTGGTCTGTTATGGAGTAGCAGCTTGAACTGGATTGACTCTGAAGCCCACCCGCACCACAATAGAGCTGTCACGACAGTAACCTCATATCAAACCTTGCCTTTGGGTAGACCAGCATTGAAGCAGGCCTGATCCAAATCAGGCCAGAGTTGAGCGGAGGGATATCTTGACTCACTCCATGGTGGCAGCAGGAGACAGGGAGCAGAAATGGCTACTGAACATGGAGGGTCGGCAGTCCTAGGTCTCCGGTTCCAGTCCGTGATGGAGGAGGAGGAGGCTCCCCCTACGATGGGAGACGAGGAGCCCGATGGTTTCAATCTTCTGCAAAGCTCGGAAGCATCGTGTAAGACTCGCCATGGTGACAACCGGGTAGAAAACGAAGGCCGGCTGAGGTGCAACGGGAATCACCCTGGGAGATCACCGATCCCAGATTCCACACGGGGCGGCCCACAACTCTCAACACCTGCTCCATGGGACAACGGCGCCATGGCTATGCCTTCCTCGGAGAGATCGGCGTGTCCCGGCAGAGAGCTGAGCTACAGCGGGGCAGCCGAACCCGTCTACCGCTGCTTGGACTTGAAGGGAGGTGATGCCAGTGGGCGGGAGGGTCCTACGGAGAGGAACGCTGAGGCCATGGAGGTGCAGCGGCTGAACTTCCGGCGTTTCTGCTACCAGGAGACGAAGAGACCCGGCGAGGTCTGTAGCCAGCTGTGGTACCTCTGCCACCGGTGGCTGAAGCCTGAGAGACTCAGCAAGGAGCAGATCCTGGAGCTGCTGATCCTCGAGCAGTTCATAGACATCCTGCCATTGAAGATGCAGGTCTCGGTCAAGAGGCGCCATCCCCAGAGCTGTGCCCAAGCCGTGGCTTTGGTTGAAGACTTTCTGCGGAAAGAGCGGGAAAGAGAAAAATGGAAGGACCAGGTGAGACAAAAATCTATCCTCTCCAGTGCCTGGAAATGGCACTATTTATGCCAGGGGTTCCCAATCTTTTCATGCCGGGGGCCGAATCACGCTCTCTCAAGTCAGCTTTGAGGGCCAGACAACTATTTGGCCCTGCCTGCATGATGGGGGTGGACATTTTGTCCCAACAGCTTCAAAGGGGTAGCTATTTTGTTTCTTGAATGCCCTTGGAAGTTGGGGGGGGGGGGTCACATGAAATGGTTCCTCAGGCCAGATCCGGCCCACGGGTCTTAGAAGGGAAGGAAGGGGGGAGGAAAAGGAAGGAAGGAAAAGAAAGAAAGGAAACAAGAAAGGAAAATGGAAGGAAGGAAAGGTGACGTAAAGAAAAGGGAAGGAAGGGGGAGGAAAAGGAAGGAAGGAAACTGAAGAAAGAAAGGAAAATGGAAGGAAGGAAAGGTGAAGTGAAAGAAGGGAAGAAGGGGGAGGCAAAGAAAGAAATAAAAAAGGAAAGGATGGAGAAATAAAAGACAGATGGAGAGATGGAGAAAAAAGAAGGAAGAAAAAAGAAAAAGATGGAAAAACAAAGCAAAAAGTGGGGATGTAAGGAAGGAAAGAAAAAGAAAAGGGATAGGAGGAGGGAAGAAAGAAATGAAGAAAAGGGTAGGAAGCAGTAAAGGAGAAAGAAAGAAGGAAGGAAGGAGGGAGGGAAGGAGAGAAAGAAGGGGAGATGGAGAAACTAAATAAGTAAAGGAAGAAGTAAAGAAAGAACAAACTTTCCTGAACCCTGCAAAATGTTCTGCATATTCTCGGTAGAACCTTGTATTTAACAACTTTTCCAATCAGCATCAGAAATGCCCTGCTAGCCAGGCGAGTACCTCATAGAGGATTGCATGTGTACACCCTGTAAAAAGAAAGGTTTGGCCTCCTGCCACGTTTTTTTAACATCTTCCTTTGTATTCTTAGTCGAAATCAGGGGTTCCCAACCTAAGGTCCATGAGCCAGATCCGGACTGCGGTGCCATTTCATGTGGCCCCCACCCTTCCAAGGGCATTTGAGAAACAAAATGACCATCCCCTTTGAAGCTGTTGGAACAAAATAGCCACACACACACACCATCGTGCAGGCAGTGTAAAATAGCCGTCCGATCCTCGAAGCTGACTGAGAGAGCATGACTCGGCCCCTGGCTTGAAAAGGTTGGGAACCCCAGGTCTAAATAGTTAGCCATTGTATATTTTCTAGTGATGCAATCTTTGTTGAATGTTTGTGATTTCTCAGCATGGTTAATGAACTTCACACTTCTTTGTCCCTTTAAATAAAAATATGTCCTCTTTTTTTCCAGGCGATTTATGAAGAGACGCCTGAAAATTGCCTTGAGATGAAGCACACATCTTCAGAGGATGGACAGAAGGAAGCGGACATGGAGGTCGAACAGGAGGTCAAAGGAGTTGCCAACTGCATTGGTAGGTTTTCTTTGGCTATTAGTCTTTGATATTCTAACTCCCCTGGGCCAGTAGCTTAGTCGAGTGGGAATCAGTGTTGGGCTCCAGCTGGTACGGACTGGTTTGGGCGAACCGGTAGTAAAACTGGCTGACCCCACACACCTCCCCGCCCTGCCCACCTCCTCCTCCTCCTCTCACCCACTAACTTGTGACCTGCCCAGAGAATGCACTAAGTGCTATGGGGCGGTACGAGGAGCCAGGAATATGCAGCTCTTTGGGGTAGGGGCCGCTCGCTCGCCCATTGGCTCGGCCCTCCACTCATCCACCCATCCACCCACCTGCCAGGCAGAGGAAGGGAGCCCGGCCCACCCTTCCCACCGAACCATGATGCCCTTCTCTCACCTGGTGGTCACTGCCTGGCTCCCCAGGCTCCTGGCTACCACTTCCACGCCGCCCGTGCCCCTTTTCACTAGCGGCCGAGACTTTATGATGCCAGCACTGCTTTCCCCATAGAGTGGCCTATTCTATTTTCATCGCTCTATGGCGAAAAGCAGCACCGGCATCATGAAGCCTCGGTCGCTAGTGAAAAGGCATGTGTGGCGCAGAAGGACACAGCAACTAGTCCAAACCTCTCTCCCTTTCCTTTCTCCTCCTCTTCGCCCAGCGCATTGAGGGAACGGAATGGACAGTCTGCTCTTCCTTCGTCATGGTTAGGCAGAGCCCAGGGAGCCAGGCAGTGACCACCGGGTGAGAGGAGGACTGGTATCAGGGTTCGACGGCAAGGGTGGACAGGCTCCTTCCCTCTGCCTGGCAGGTGGGTGGAGGGCTGAGCCAGCGGGCAAACAATGGCCCCTGCCCCAAAGAGCTGCATATTCCTGGCTCCTTGTACCACCCCCATAGCACTTAGTGCATTCTCTCAGCAGTTCACAAGTTAATTAGCATTTTGCGCCAACTTGCTGGGTACTCATTTTGACCGACCTCAGAAGGATGTTTATTCTCAGATATGCTTGCAGACTAACACGGCTACCATTTCAAACATTTAATTGTCATGGTTGCATTTTTTGTTTTGTTTTAAAACGCCCGCCCAGTCACATGGCTAACTGGCCACACCCACCCAATCACATTGCCACACCCACAGAGTAGGTAGTAAAAAAATTTGAATCCCACTACTGGTGGGAATATATAACATCCTGATGCTTCTTATTACAACTCAGGCTGATTCTCATCTCTGTATTTCAAATGCCATATTTGCGAAAGCTTTCAGGGATGCCAGAACTGTCTCTGAACATAAGAGTCAGATTACTGTGATATTCATGCACACATTTATTTATCCTTCTTATTTATACCCCGTGTTGCTTCCAAAAAGAAACTCAAGCCAATTTACTGATTTTTAAGAGACATTATACTGTTAAACAGGATTTAGCAGGATTGGTTAAGCTGCTGTACTGCAGCCAAAAACTGCTGCTGACATTGTGAGTTCGATCCTGACAGCGTTCAAGGTTGACTCAGCCTTGCATCCTTCTGAGGTTGGTAAAATTGAGTACCCAGTCTGTTGGGGGCGAAAATGCTAATTACCTTGTGAACCACCCAGAGAGTGCTCTGAGTGGTATGGAGCGGTATATAAGTGTTATTGCTATTGCTAATTGCTATATGTGTTTAGGGAGGCGGTGGCTTAGTGGTTTAAGATGCTGAGTTTGACGACCGAGAGTTCAGCAATGTCAGCAGTTCAAAGCCCGAGTTACCATTGTCTGCCAACCTAGCAGTTTGAAAGCAAGAAATTGCAAGTAGTTAAATAGGTACCACTTTGGTGGGAAAGGTAACAATGTTCTGTGTGCTCTGGTGTCTAGTCGTGCCTGTCGCATAACCATGGGAACGTCTTCAGACACAGACTGCGCTGGCTCTTTGGCTGTAAACTGAGATGAGCAACGTCTCCTAGAGTTGGACATGACTGGCTTTTGAGGAAGAGAGACCATAGCATTTGCCTTCAGAGCAGTGTTTCCCAACCATTGGTTTTTGGACTTCAATTCCCAGAAGCTTAAGTCAATACATTGGCTGATCAGTGCTTTGGGGAATTGACTTAGGCTTCTGGGAATTCAAGTCCAAAAACCAATGGTTGGGAAACACTTGTCCAGATCTTCTTACCTCATAGAATCACTGAGTTTGAAGTAGTGGTTCCCAACGTGGGGCCCATGACCCACAGGGGGACTTCGGTTCCCAGAAGCCCAAGTCAGTGCATTGGCTGATCAGTGCTATGGGGAATTCACTTAGGCTTTTGGGAATTGAAGTCCAAAACCCAAATGTTGGGAAACACTGCTTTGGAGCTAAGGTTCCCAAACTAAGGCCCATGGGCTGGATCCGGCCTCTGGCACCATTTCATGTGGCCCCCACCCCTCCTCGGGCATTTGAGAAACAAAATGGCTACCCCTTTGAAGCTGTAGGGACAAAATGGCCACCCCCATCATGCAGGCAGGGCAAAATGGTCCTCCGGCCCTCAAAGCTGACTGAGAGAGCGTGACCCGGCCCCTGGCTTGAAAAGGTTGGGAACCTCTGCTATAGAGCTTATGCCAGGAAATTGGGCTATGGGACTGATTCACCAGAAGATAAATCCTTTGTAATTGAATTTTCTCTTCCACAGGCAGTCGACAATCCATAGAGAAAGAAGCGCCACAGTTGAAAAGCGTTGACCTGACAGAGATCTGCGGGCCTGAAGAAGGAAGCCACCCTCTCTCCGCCATGGAAGAGGAGGAGGAAAGGCTTTTGGGCCCCGTGGGATCGAAGAGGAACCTGAGAAAGGATAGAGAAGATGGCATCGCGAGCAGCACAACCTCAGACCCCCTTGGTGAACCCACGAAACCGCCAACATCCCTCAAAGGCAAACAGGAAACCATCTGCAGCGTCTGCGGGAAGAGTTTCAGCCGGCGCACGGGCCTCCTGGCCCACGAGAGGGTCCACACGGGGGAGAAACCCTACAAGTGCTCTCACTGCGGGCGGAGCTTCCGCTCCAAGTCCACCCTGGTGGTCCACCAGCGGACCCACACGGGCGAGAAGCCCTACCAGTGTCGGGAGTGCGGGAAGAGCTTCCCGGTCACCACCCAGCTGATTGAACACGAGAGGACCCACTCGGGAGAGAAGCCCTACCAGTGCGTGGAATGCGGGCAGACCTTCCGCCAGCGGTCTCACCTCAAGAACCACCAGAAGATCCACACGGGCTTGAAGCCGTTCAAGTGCTCCTACTGCGGGAAGGGCTTCAGCATCAGCTCGGACCTCATACGGCATGAGAGGGCCCACACGGGAGAGAAACCTTTCCAGTGCCCAGATTGCGGGAAGCGTTTCTGCAACAGCTCGCAGGTGATCACCCACCGACGGGTTCACACAGGCGAGAAGCCGTACAAGTGCCTCGAGTGCGGGAAAGGCTTCACTGTGAGCCAGCAGCTGATTCGGCACCAGACCGTCCACACAGGTGAGAAGCCCTATCAGTGCCTCGAGTGTGGGAAGACCTTTAGCGTCAGCACCCTGCTTGCTGGACATTTGAGAATCCACACCGGGGAGAAGCCCTATGAGTGCTCCGAGTGTGGGAAGTGTTTTCGGCTGCGCTCAACGCTCATCACACATCTGAAAACCCACACAGGCCGGACAACGTAGGAGAGGCTACCGTTCACCACAGGGTCGCCACGTTAGCCCTCCACAAACATGGTGGACAAAACACAAGAGATGAAAATTTGGGCGGCACTTTAAAATACAAACTGCTATGCTTTAATAAGCAAAGACAAGCTGTGTGATCCATACGCCAAATCAAATAAATGTAAGAGGAAGGTGATACCTTTTCTAGGATCATTTTTTTCAAAATCAAACATTGTAAACTTTTGTGATTAAAAATCACTTCATCAGGCAGGGTAAGGGAATTCATGGCATGTTGTTTCAGCCAGGCTGGAATAGCTTGGATCAGGGGTTCGCAACCTACGGCCTACAGTCCCGATCTGGTCCATGCCACCATTTCATGTGGCCCGCTGCCCTTGCTACTGCGGCCAGAAGCAGCAAAACCAGCTGACAACGCTCCACTGCTGCCACCAAAAGCAACGTAATCGGCAAAAAGACACCGTAAATGCACCCCCAGCTGTCGTAAACACGTTTTATGGCAGCGTGTTCAACAAGGGGAATCACGTATCTGGCCTGCTCAGCTGTCTGAGGGTGTGTGGTCTGGCCCGTGGCGGGAAAACGTTGAGAACCCCTGGCTTAGATGTTCTGTGGAAGAAATAAACAGGAGATGACATCCTTTTATTATGATTGTTTGTGGATTAAGGTAAAGGTAAAGGTTTCCCTTGCTCGAAAGCTAGTCATATCCGACTCTAGGGTGCAGTGCTCATCTCTGTTTCCAAGCCAAAGAGCCCAGCGCTGTCTGCTTCTGCAGACGCTTCTGTGGTCATGTGGCAGGCATGACTAGACACCGGAGCGCACAGAACGCTGTTACCTTCCCACCAAAGTGGTCCCTATTTATCTACTTGCAATTATATGGCTGCACTATTTATACGTGGTTGTACAGCAAGATAGGGAGAGAGATAATGGGCAAAGTGGCAGGATTCATTAGTAAAGAAACTGGCTGGCTGCCTCACAACTCTTTGACACGGAAGTCACTGCTTTGGGCAGGAAATGCAACGAAAGGAGACGTGAAAGAAACACAGGTGGGATAAGACACATACTGATGGAGATACAGTTGAAGGGACGGAATCTCAATCAAGGGTTCTTAGAGCAAAGCAATCACACTTATTTACCGCCCCATTGCGCTTTGTGCACAAGTTAGCATTTTTTGCCCCCAAACTGACCTCGGGAGGATGGAAGGCCGGATCAACATTGAGCTTTGGCCAGGATTGATCTCACAACGCTTTAGTTGCAGTACAGCGGTTTAACCATTGCACCGTCAGGGCTCTTTAAGTCATTACCAACTGTGAAAGACCATTATTTATTATTATGTTTATCAATAATAAAGACCACCAATTCACACATTTTCCATCCTTTATTAATGAACCATCATCAGTTGGTCCACTCTCTATCTAAGGGGATCCCAACCTAAAGCCTGTGGGCTGGATCTGGCCTGTGGCACCATTTCATGTGGCCTCCCCACCCCTCCAAGGGAATTCAAGAAACAAAATGTCCACCCCTTTGAAGCTGGGACAAAATGGCCGCCCCCAACTGCTTTCCAACTGCTAGGTTGGCAAGAGCTGGGACAAAATGGCCATCCCCATCATGCAGGTGGGGCAAAATGGCCATCTGGCCCTCAAAGCTGACTGAGAGAGCATGACCTGAGTCCCGGCTTGAATAGGGTGGGAACCTCTGCTCTATCCCCACCCGATCATGGGGCCATGTATAAATATGATACAGTAGTCATATAATCCTACTATTAGGTCTGAGGAAAATTCTGTAAGGTGCTACAAAGTTTGTGTCTCCCCCACGCTACGCCCCCATTTTAAAAAAGGTTTTGTTTGATAGAAATGGCAGGAACCTGAACAATGATTGGCATGGGAAGGAATTGTTTAAATTTGTCCAGAATGCAGGACAAATACAAAAAAAATTAAAACCCACTGAAATACTTAAAACAACGAGTTTAAGTTCTCTCCTGACCCGGAACCACAATTCTATAAGGTGGTTCACAATTATATTATCCCTACTGTAGAGATAAGGCCCAGGATTTCTCATGGCATAAAGGGGGCTTGTCTGGACTTTTAAGTCCCTCTGGGAGGTTCTAGATGATGGGGTAGGGTGGGTGGGTTGGCAAATGTATGTGGGTGTAAACCGGGCTTTGGCCAAGCGTGCACCTCTTAATTTTGCTGTGCTGCAGTTTCCAGTATCCCCTTGCTGTGTGGATGATGGGTATTGTAGTTTCGCCACCCATGAAGAGAATGATTTGGTACACCAACTGGTGTAAGTGTCTGGCATTTGAAAGATTCAGAAAAAGAAAGGACAAGAACCCTGGAATGCAGCAGAATACAGGATTCTTTCTCTTTGTAAATAAATAAAAATCCAAAGTTTATTAAAATAGCAAACTTTTTTTAATTGGAATAGTAGCCATGTTAGTCTGTGTTTCAAGCATATCAGAGAATCAACAAAACAAAAACGATGTAGCACTTTGAAGACTTTTTTTATATACATTTTTATTAATTTTTTAAAAAACAATAATACAAAATTCAGAAACAATAAAAAACAACATACATTTGAATTAATCACTAAATCATTAAATCACAAAGATAATACTCTTTCAATAAAATTTCTTCCCGTTAACATATAGCTCAACACTTTTTTTGAACTTCAATCACATTAATTATCACAGCCAATCTTTCTGTTATATTTCACAGATCAAGTCCGTTTCGTCAGGCATGGCAGTGAGACTTCATGGCATCAATTTATACACATCAGGTACAGAGTGATTAGTTAGCATAACACAGGGGGTCTCAACCTTTTCAAGTCGGGGACCGGGTCACACTCCCTCAAACAGTTGAGGGGGTCAGACTGGTCCCCCTCTCCCCCCCCCCCCCATTTACGGCTGTCATAAATGCATTTACAAAGGCCGCAAACTCATTTACGGCCATCATAAACACGTTTACGATGGCCGTAAATGAATCCGTGGCCGATTTCACTAGCTGGATTTTTTGTGTGCCGTGGGCCAGATCCAGCCTGCAGGCTGTAGGTTGAGAACCCCTGGCATAACATATCTAACATTAAAATATATTAGTCTGCAAAATTCTACAGTGTTTTTGTGTTACTTTGTTTATTCTGTGATATATATATATATATATTTTTAATGCAGTTGGATGATAGGAAAAGAATTATTACGATTTGCGTGTTTCCATTAGTGGGTATGCAAGCTGTACCGAGGTTTTACAAACATGTTGTTCAATACTTCCAGTTTTATCTTCGTTTTCTCTCTACTGAAGACATCTCCATGTTTTAACATTTAGCCCTCTCTGAAGCCATAGCTTTAACAATCTACCTCTTTGGTCCGCTCTAACTGGGAGATGTGACAAGTTGTAAGTCTTCTCCCACACTCACATACTTCCCCAAGGTCTGTAACACATTGCTTTTTAGAAAAATCCATCCAGATTGGAACCTGGAGGTAAGCAAGTGGCAGCCCCTGAGCCAAATCTTTCCTGAGTGAGGCTGTGATCTCACTTCTGTGGCAGGCATGACTAGATGCCAGAATGCACAAAACACTGTTACCTTTCCTACCGAAGTGGTATCTGTTTATCTACTTGCAAATTCTTCCTTTTGAATTGCTAGGTTGGCAGGAGCTGGGACAGACGATGGGAGCTCACTCCGTCTTGCAGTGCTCGGGTCTCAAACTGCTGACCTACCGATCTTCCAGTCATCAAGCTCAGGGGCTTAACCACTAAGCCACCGTGGCCCTATATAGTTTAATAATTCAATTATGTTTGTAAAAGTTGCTGCACTGGGTATTGTTATTTGAAAAACATGGGCAAATTAATTTTTTAAAAATGCCCTCTAAGTGGTTAAAATGTTTTTAATTTCAACATTTAGGAGGATGGGATGCATGGAGGGCCTGTTAAAATGTAGCACAAGTACCCTTCATTCACACTCCTTAAGAGGGCACAAAGGAACTTTGTTTATCAAACATTTCCCCACCACCACAAAATATTTCCACAGGGGTGGCTTTAGTATGTAAGGGATTCTCAACCTATGGCCTGTGGGCCAAATGCAGCCCATGGTACCATTTCATGTGGGCCTTCACCACACCAGGAAGTGCCATGTGGTGAAGGAAGGGCAAAATGGCTGTCCTGGCCCCGAAGCTATCTGAGGGAATGTGATCTGGCCCCCGGCTTAAAAAGGTTGAGAATTATTGTTATTGTTGTTATTGTTATTATGTAAAGGTTTCCCTTGCTCGAAAGCTAGTCGTATCTGACTCTAGGGTTCACTGCTCATCTCTGTTTCAAAGCCGAAGAGCCAGTGTCTGCTTCTGCAGATGTTTTTGTGGTCATGTGGCAGGCATGACTAGACACAATTTTTATCTTCTTCTGCTGTTACCTTCCCACCGAAGTGGTCCCTATTTATCTACTTGCAATTTCTTGCTTTCAAACTGCTAGGTTAGCAGGAGCTGGAACAAAGACGGGAGCTCATTCTGTCCTGCAGTACTCGGGAATCGAACTGCTGACCTTCCGCCTCCCAGTCAGCGTATTATTATTATTTACATTTTTATGCCGTCCACTCGACAACATGACTCAGGGTGGCTCACAACAATACAGAATTCCTGCTGCATGTCATCACAAACACAGCTTATAAAGGTTTCGTATGTGGGATATTTCCAAGCTCTCTTCTGTATAACAGAAAACTTGTACATAATTTATGTACGGTAATTGTGGCACTGCAGGTCAGCTAACTGGGGTTGGGTACTCGGGCTATACACCTGGCCAGTGCATTGCTCTAACATGGCCAGCTTCAACATGAACCCAGCCAACTGTGTTGTCGTATTTAAAATGGCTAAAGGAGCATCGAAAACATTGACCTCATTCCTCTATGCACCATCAGACCCAGCTATGGTAGTGGTCAGACCTCGCGATGGTGAGAGGCTGCTAAAATCTCATAGGAGATGATGCTTCGATCCGGCACGTCAAACTAGGCATCTGAAGTATGGATCAACCAAGTAACCAAGTTACTCTTGTGAGCATTTGATGGACGGACAAAATCCTTCCTCAGGAAGGAGATTATGACTTGTCAGTTCAACATCGACTGGAAAAAATATATGAAGAAAGAAATAGTCTGCAAGAACAGCTCACTGGAAACTGACCAGTGACGCTGAAAATGAGCTCTGAAATTTATGTGGGAAAAAAACCCGACACACTTCCTTAAAGGTTTGTTTTCTTTGACAGCCTTGCATGAAACCTACTGACGTCTGTGCCAGGAAAGGTTTATTTGGGGTTGAGTTTTGGCTTGTGGCATGGCTGAGTCACTGCATGAGAAGGTTCACATTCACTGGCAGAGTTTCTGGTCTGCAGCAAATTTTGTTCTGTTTTACGCAAAGGGTAATTGATGGATAATTGAATCCCAGCTTAAAAGCTACATTATTAGCTTCAAACAATGCTTGTCTCTTATATGTCCTTTCATGTAGAACACCTCCTTGGCGATGTGTGGACACAACCAAAGAGATACAATTGGGTCAAACTTATTTTGTTTCTGGTGCAAAATGAAATTTTTACTATTTTTGCATAGTGTAAATCAGGGGTTCTCAACCTTTTCAAGCCGGAGGCTGGGTCACGCTCTCTTAGTCAGCTTTGAGGGCTGGATGGCCATTTTATTTATTCATTCATTCATTCATTCATTCATTCATTCATTCATTCATTCATTCATTCATTCATTTATTGGGTTATCTATATCCCGCCCTTCTGGCGCAAGCGCCACCCAGAGCAGCTAACAACATGAGACGAGAAGGCACATTACAACAAAAATAAGCCATCTCGAACCCACACAGTACATAATCCAATACACGCGGAGAATACAATAAAATACAAAGATAGTCATAAAACCACTAAAACCCTCCAATACCCTCCCTAACCCCTTAAGAAAATAAAACAAAGAAGTTAAAAAGATAAAAGCCATACTAAAAAGCATAAAAAACAGACAGAGATATACAAAATTCTGAGAAATCAAGGAGGCTAAACTAGGCAGCGAGCCGAGGCCGTTCCACATGTCGGATCCTGTGGGAAGTTTCACAGCATGATCGCTGTGGCTAGTGGATGGCCATAAATCATGGGTGATCGTTCTCCTTACCTCATCTGTGTTTACGCTGTAACTTAGAGGCCCCAGTTTGGGCCTCTCACTCCAGGCCTTCTGGCCCTCCCCAATGCCCAGGGATGGCACGCTATCATTCATCTAGCACGCAGCTTTCTGGCCAATCAGCAAAGTGAGCACGAGGCAGACATGCCGATATTTAGCCAATTAAGTAAGCTTTATGCTATCGCAGGTAACCAATAGGGGTTAATTGCATATGCTTCTCTGGAATGTCTTTGTCTGTTATTCCTAATAAACTCTGACCGGGCTGCCTTGCCCGGTGACCTGGTTGCCTCTTCATGAATCAAGCCTCCGCTGTCTCCTTGATCCCAAAACACAACATCTGGTGACCCCGACGTGATTACTGGATCCCAACTCCGCTACTCACCGGCTGGAATAGCCCCCTGGCGTGCCACAGCCTTTCTAGGCTCCCTCAGCTTTCGAGCTCCCAATTGTGAGTATGGGGGGGGGGGACTTTCTTCAGGGCAAAAGACCCATGCAAACGAATTGCAGAGATTCATCAAGGAGAGCGGATGTCCAGACATCACGCTTAGTAATCTAGAAGGCTTCACTAAGGAAGTCAAATGCCAATGTCCTTGGCACCCAGAAATTGGAACACTCAAACGGGAGAATGGGCAAAGAGCAGAAACAAAAGAAGTGCAAGATTTTACTCCAAAAAATCTTTTGTTCTCCCAGAGGTTTACTGTACCATTGCCACAGCTTTTGCCCCCAGCCAAGGGATGGAGTCTGACTGCCCCTCCATCATATGAGAAACAACAGCAGGAGCCCCCTGGTGGAGATGGGGGTGGAAATGGAGATGGGACATTATATCCTGCCTTGCAGCAATCAGGTCCTTTTAGCCCTACAAAAGACCTGTTCTCTGCTGCTTTAACTGCAGCTGTGCTGGATATGGAACCTGTCGCTGTGTATCCAGTGAACAGAGAGGCTCTGGCAGATGGGACTGCTGCAATAATGCCTGCCAAGCCTAGAAAACACCTAGTGCCAGCTGATGGGGAACAAATGGTGGGGACCTCATCACAGATTGAAGCTATTTATGCATGCAAAGTGGCAAGAAGCAAGGGGTGTAATTCAAAGAGCAGCATAAGGGATCTCAGCCAGCCCCTGAAGCAGCCCTCATCACAAAAGCAGGAGAAGCTGAGTAGTAAATTTGATACCTCACGTTTGGGCAGGAAGATCCTGCAGAAGTGGAAGGATGGCCCAGAGGAGGAGGAATGCAGAAAACCCAAGCCCAGAAAGGGGTGCAAGTACAAACTAACAGATGCAGTTTGTCATAAAGTTGAGATTCAGAAGCTGCAGATGAAAGAAATGCAGAGGAAAAGGGGCGTGGATCCGTCCCGTATGGACAGCAGGCTGTTGCAAAATACAAGGAGGGAGAAGACATACAGTTTTTGGCTGATTTTGAACTGCCCACCCCTCAAACAAAGAGATCCGAGTGGACTATTCCAAGTTTCAAGCATCAGGGTGGCCGGAGCATGAAGGAATGTATGTTTGCCTGGAAAGCTGAAAAGGGGGGTCTGGGTGTCTTGTGAATTCAGTGAGAGTTAATTTATGGCTTAATTTCAACTTGCTATGCCAAGAACTGTGCTGGAGAGAAGATAGTGCTTAAATTGTAATCTGAGAACTGGAGAGAAGTTAAAAACAGAAGAACAAAGCTTCAATCAACATTTGGTCTTTTAATTGGGACATTTTAATTGGACTAAAAAGTTTGTGTGGACTTTAAAGAAGAATTGGCTTTGTTTGCATTATAAAACCTGAAAACCTTTTTTAAGAGAAATGTTCATGTTTTGTTCATGCTTATGCTTTCTAGAATGCTACAGAAACCTCCTTCATGTAAGGAAGAAAAGAAATGTTCATGTTTTGTTCATGCTTAAATGTTTTGCTTATTCTCTTGGGGAAAGACCTGTCTTTGCTTATGTCATATTTTGCCTTATGTAACTGCATATCTCAAGGTACCTCCAGAAGTACATGGAAGAGTTTTCAGTACCCTACACATGTAAATGGGTTTGTGATGCCCTTCTCTCTATACTCCTATTGTAGCTGTTAGTGATGCCAGTAAATTTGCCAGGGTTGTGAACTGTACTCAACATAAGTCAAAGCCTCGCTGTTTCCAGCCCGGTTGTGGTCTTAATTGCACCGGGAGAGAAACAGAGGACCTTCATTTTAACTTTCAGCACATTCTGTTGCCTTCTGGGTGGTTCTGGACCTGTGGGTCACGAACTTGGAACTATATTCCTGCTAACCTCTCTACAACCACTTGTTGCCTTAGTCGTATGATTGTTGCTTTGCCCAACCGCACTACACTGGTCCGTCAGCGTCCCGCCCGCAAACACATCACCCGAGGCACTGCCGCTGAGCAGTTACCCTCTGATTGTGATAGCACTGTCAAGGTGCTTTCCCAGGCCGAGTACACATCCTTAGCCATCAGTCTTGTTGGCGTGCCTGGCCTGGCAGCCGGGAATGCAAGGCAGCTTGGAAAGCTTGCTTGTGCATTTGTAAAGGCCGTTAATCACACTTCCCAAGCTATTAGCCTCCTGAACAGGGAGCAATTTCAGCTTTGCAACGCCATTTTAGATAACCGCGCTGCAATCGACTATTTGCTTATGTTGCATCATCAAGGTTGCGAGTCTGTGCATAATATGTGTTGCTTTAACTTATCTGATAATTCTAATAAGGTACAAAACCAATTGGATACTTTAACCAAAATTGTTTCTGATATTAAGCAAAACCCTTTGCCTTCATGGTGGAGCACTCTTTGGGCCTGGCTTCCCGACGGAGCTTGGGTACGGACCATCCTGCAGTATGGTTTAATTATTCTTGCCATTTTGATAACTGCCTGTTGCTTTATTCAATGCATACCTTCGTTACTAGCCACCTGCCTGCAAGTATTTCGCTTCCGGCCTCGTGCACGCAAGGACCAAATTTATTATGCTTATAAGCTTCTTAAAAACAGAAGGGGGAAGATGTGGGAAGTTTCACAGCATGATCGCTGTGGCTAGTGGATGGCCATAAATCATGGGTGATCGTTCTCCTTACCTCATCTGTGTTTACGCTGTAACTTAGAGGCCCCAGTTTGGGCCTCTCACTCCAGGCCTTCTGGCCCTCCCCAATGCCCAGGGATGGCACGCTATCATTCACCTAGCACACAGCTTTCTGGCCAATCAGCAAAGTGAGCACGAGGCAGACATGCCGATATTTAGCCAATTAAGTAAGCTTTATGCTATCGCAGGTAAACAATAGGGATTAATTGCATATGCTTCTCTGGAATGTCTTTGTCTGTTATTCCTAATAAACTCTGGCCGGGCTGCCTTGCCCGGTGGCCTGGTTGCCTCTTCATGAATCAAGCCTCCGCTGTCTCCTTGATCCCAAAACACAACAGGATCCCACACCCGCTGACAAAGCCAGGTCTTAAGAGCAAGAGCCTTTCTAAAGGGGTGCAGCTCTGACTGGAGGCGCAGTTCTGGTGGTAAGAGGTTCCACAGGGCGGGAGCAGACACAGAGAAGGCTCTTCTCCTGGTCCCAGTCAAGTATGCTTCTCTCGTCGAAGGGACCACCACAGAGCCTCTCTGATCTGCCCTTGCAGGACGGGTAGAATACCTTGGCCATTTTGTCCCAACAGCTTCAAATAGGTTGCCATTTTGTTTATCAGATGCCCTTAGAGGGGTGAGGGGTCACATGAAATGGTGTGGGGGCCAGATCCACCCCATGGAAACCACTGCTGTACAATGTCCCCCTCCCCAAATTGTTTTTATATGTGTGTGTGTGTGTGTGTGTGTGTGTATATATATATATATATATATATATATATATATATATATATATATATATATATATATATATATATATATATATATATATATATATATATATATATATATATATATATATATATATATATATATATATATATATATAGAGAGAGAGAGAGAGAGAGAGAGAGAGAGAGAGAGAGAGTCAGAGAGAGAGAGAGTCAGAGAGAGTCAGTCTTTGATGGGTTCAAGCTTTGCTCTTGCATGACTGCTAAGACCATTTTTTTCCTGGTACCCATATAGTCATTGGAAAGTGATTTCATCCCTGTTTTTGACGACTGAACTTTAGCGCTATTTCCTAAACTGTGGTTAATGTTAACTATGATTTGTTGCAGTAAGTTGGCTTAAAGTTGGCTTGCTTAGAAAAAATCTTTGAGCATTTAGTCTGTTGTTTTGTTCTGCTGCAGGGACAAGCTGGGTCACTTTTTTTTTGTAGATGATCAGACAACATATTTGCTAGAGCAAACCAGCCTGTTCCCAGAACGTTCCTATCCAAACTTTTCTGAATTCCTGTCATAGGGTCATGTGTTTTGGGTGCAGATACAATTGCTCTGTTACTTTGGGAAAAAAAGGGAGGGTGAAACCAAGTCTACACTGAGGGACAGGACATTTTTAGAAGGGTTTACAAATGGGAAAACTGCAAAAAGCCAAACCGCAAGAAAGTGAAATTTTGGAGGTCTGTGCTATATAACTTCAGATAACCAGTTAAATCTTAATGTCAAGCCACAAAGACTGCTGCTTTGCTCATGGAACTCTGTATCTCATTTGACATGTCTGTTTTCTGAGGGGTTTTTTAATGTTATAAAACGATGTTCTTTAAACCTGTGAAATAATCCAGCTCTCACACTTAGAGGGTGGATCCCTAGCTGCACATCTTCAAATTGTAAATAAACCCCTAAAATTATGACAGCTGGTGTGATTTACCTCTTTCTTGTCTGAACATGGACCTGGGGTACTCTACTGTGTATCACATCAGATTGGAGTAACACCTCCATTTTGAAATGTTTGAAGTAGTAGCTGTGTTGGTCTGTGAAAGCATATCATAGAGTAATCAAAACAAAACAACAAAATAAATAAAATGTTGTGGCAACTTAAAGATTAACTCCTGTATTTAAATGTGAGCTTTTAAAAAAATATTTTTATTAAGTTTTTCAATTTTTTTAATACAAATGATATATTAAAAAAATACAACAAATACAAGAAATTACAAATCAGAAAAAAGAAAATCACATTACATTAATTTGTTGTATTACAAATTATAACACCCAGTGATATTTACAAACCATGAGGATCGAATTTCTAATTTAATTTTCCCAGAAACTCTTATGTTGAGGTACCGGCTTATCCCCTTTATCCCTCACAAGGACAAATTCCACAAATGGTTTCCATATTTCCCAAAATTTGTTCTCTTTTAAAATACCTTTCTTCACATTCAATTCACATGTCAATTTATCATTTAATGCAATTTCCCACATTTCTTTATACCATTAATCAATTTTTAACCTTAAATCACTTTTCCATTTTCTCGCTATACACAGTCTTGCAGCCGTTAACATTATTGACACCAGTTCTTTTTTGTTTGTACTCATATTTATATCATCCAATCCCGTCAGCAAGGCGATACCTGGCTCCAGTTTTATATCAAATTTAGTAATCGCTGAAATTTCTTTCTCAATTAATTTCCAAAAAATCTTAACCACTTTACAACTCCACCACATGTGTTCATATGTTCCAAGCTCACTTTTACATCTCCAGCAATCTCTTGATTTACTATTATCCATTCGATACAATTTAACTGGAGTCAGGTACCAGCTCCACAATATTTTATAATTATGTTCTTTTAATCTTACAGAAAGATTTTTCATAATTCTTCTCCTCCATTTACTCTTCCACTGATTCCGAAATTCTTATATTTAAATCTTCTTCCCATAGTATTCTCAACACATTTTGTGAGCTTTCATCCTTATTCAAAATTCTATATATTTTACTTACTAAACCTTTTATCTCCATTTCTCCTTTTCTTATTTTACAAATCATCTCCTCAAATTCTGTTTTCCCTCTCTGTAAACTGAGCTCCTCTTTATATCTCTTCCCCCATTTTTTAACCAAAATTATTTGTAACCAGTTCAATTTCATCTGTTTAATTCAAAGTTATCCATCATTTTTATCCAATCTTTTAACAGAAACACATCATTTCTCAGAAGTATATCCTTTATTCTTTTGTCTACTTTCAAAGGGAAAGTCTTAACATCTTCCAGATCCATTATCGGGGAAATTCCCGGCACTATTTTCTCTTTAATAAAATGTGAGCTTTTGTTGACCAAGTCCACTTTCATCAGATGTAAGAGAAGTGGACTTGATCCATGAAAGTTCACATTTAAATATAGCAGTTAGTCTTCGAGGTGCCACAACGGTTTTTTTTTGTCTTTTTATGCTTGTTTAGTTTACTCTCTGATATACCACCATTTTGGTTTGTTTGCAGCACACGTAATAGCTGGGATTGAGCTAAAGCGAGTTTCCTGCTTTAATTTCCCAAAGGTTTCAATTTCTCCATATCATTAGTGACTTAGATAGCTTATCCACTTAATGATATGGAGTACAGTAAAACCCTGACTTACATATGCCTCGAGTTACATAAAATTCGTCTTACATAATGATTTTGTGCTAAAACCATGTCCCGATTTACACGATTTCCTATGGGTTTGCTTCGAGTTACATAAAGATTCTTTTTCCTGCGAGTTTGCTTCGAGTTACGTAAAAATTCATTTCCCTATGGGATTGCTTCAATTTACATAAAAATTTCATTTTCCCTATGGGTTTGCTTCAAGTTACATAAAAAATGATTTTTCCTATGGGTTTGCTTCGAATTACATAAAAAACCGATTTAAGCAAAAGCCTACGGAATGGATTTTTTTCTATAAGAAGGGTTTTTACTATAATTGGAAATTTTAAAGCTTCCTTCCTCTATTCTTATTAAGGTCACAACTGGTCAGAAGCCATTTGACACACCAAATGACAACAACAAAACTAACGAGGATGCATTTCTAATTGGGTGTGACAAAGGCCTAGCATTCATGTTGCAAATCATATTGGAAACTAAAGTAATGGATTTAATGGCATTAACTTTCCCCTCCATGTGCCATTTATTTTTATGTTGTTAGGATTTTAGAGCAAGGGTGCCCAAACTACGGCCCATGGGCCGGCCCCGGTTTGTGGCACCATTCCATGTGGCCCACCACCACCCTCGACGGACCCGGAAGTGGGCGTGTTTATGTCAGCATGTGTAAACGTGCCCACGCCTGTCGAAATTTCGGAAGTGGATGTATTTACAGCTGTCATAAACGTGCCTGCTTCCGCTTCTGGGGAGCATATTAAGGCCCACTCAGCTGTCCAAGAGGCGTGGTCAGGCCTGCGGCATGAAAAGTTTGGGCACCCCTGCTTTAGAGACTGTATACTGTAGGTGGAGTTGCTTTCTCTATGTGTGTTTCACTTCAGTTGACAAAGATATCTTGGACTTTGTTCTCATTTGGCTTCAAAGAGATATTCGAATTCTTCTTCAATTTCTCAAGCTGTTCCTGCTCTGAATGAAACTTGAGACCCGTGTAATGCACAATGGAGTGAGCTCCTGTCTCTGTCCCAGTTCCTGCCAACCTAGGAGTTCGAAAACAAGAAATTGCAAGTAGATAAATAGGTGCCACTTTGGTGGGAAGGTAACCATGTTCTGTATGTTCCGGTGTGTAGCCATGCCTGCCATATGTCCACGGAAATGTCTGCAGACCCAGAAAGCGCTGGCTTTCTGGATGTAAACGGAGATGAGCACTGAACCCTAGAGTTGGATACGACTGGCTTTCAAATAAGGGCAACCTTTACCTAAACAACCAAAAAGATGTGTTTCCCACCACTACCGCCAAATGACTACCTGCTTCTCTTGTTGTGCAGCAATGGAAGCAGGTAACACAGGAGAGGGCAAGAAAAACCCCATTTTTGTTGTTCCAGGGTTGCTCTTTTATATTATTTTTTAAAATTTTAGCTTATGGAAATGTGCTTCTCTTTTTTTCTACCCCTCCTCACAGCCCGCTATCAATCATATCCTACAGAAGTGCAAATAGAAAGACACAGAAATGGAAATTTAGTAAAGGTAAAGGTTTCCCTTGCTCGAAAGCCAGTCGTATCCGACTCTAGGGTGCAGTGCTCATCTCTTTCTAAGCCGAAGAGCCAGCGTTGTCTGCTTTTGCAGACGTTTCCATGGTCATGTGGCAGGCATGACTAGACACCGGAGCGCACAGAACGCTGTTACCTTCCCACCGAAGTGGTCCCTATTTATCTACTTGCAATTTCTTGCTTTCAAACTAGGTTGGCAGGAGCTGGGGCGAAGACGGGAGCTCATTTCATCCTGCAGGACTCACCGGGAATCAGTCAGGTTGATTTGAATGGAAATTTACATAAGGCTTAATACTTATACTGTACTTATAAATATAGTGATACAGTACAGTACTTCTGTTCATCTGATGAAGTGGACTTGATCCATGAAAGCTCATATTTAACATTTAAATAAAGGAGATAGTCTTTAAGGTGCTACAACATTCTTTGTCCCCCCCTTTTTTTTCTTTTGTTTTGTTTACTCTCTGATATAAAATATCTAATAGCTAACGAATATCCAAATATTTAATTTCTAAAGAATCTCTCATTTTCTCATATGAATTTATAAAAAGATATAAGAATATACATTATATTATAGAATATGTTGTTGTTCAGTCGCATTGTCGATTCCGACCCTTCGCGACCCCATGGACTATGCACATAAATTATGTATAAAAAGAATACATACAATTTATATGAATCTACAAAAATATCTAAAGAATATCTAATTTTTTTATATGAGCAAAAATTTTGTGCGAATAAATAATTTTGTAGTAAAGGTTTCCCTTGCTCGAAAGCCGGTTGTATCCAACTCCACCGCTCATCTCTGTTTCAAAGCCCAAGAGCCAGCGCTCTCTGCTTCTTTCTGCAGACGTTCCCGTGGACATGTGGCAGGCATGACTAGACCCCACGGGGCGCACGGAGCGCCGTTACCTTCCACCGAAGTGGTCCCTATTTATCTACTTGCAATTTCTTGCTAGCTTGGCAGGAGCTGGGACAAAGACGGGAGCTCATCCCGTCCTGCAGTCCTCGGGAAACCGGACTGCCGGCTTCCCGCCTTCCAGTCAGCCACTTCAGTTTTATATGGGAAAAAAATTACATATCCTTTTCTCCGTGAGGCGTCGCCGAACGGGTTAAAGCGATAGAGAGCGGCGCTTCCCAGAGAAGGCCAAGAAACTTGAGCCCGGAGGAGGCTCTTAATACCCAAGGCCCTTCTTTTATCCCCTCCCCCCTTTGGAGAGGAGAAAGAGATCCGGGGGAGATCGAGGCTGGATTAAAAGAGTTTGATATATTTTTTAATATTTATTTTTAATTAATTTTTATTTGCAACCTCCCCAAATCCAGAATCAAAAGCAATGTCCAGGAGGATGCATGGTGGGTAAGCAAAGGGGGGGGGGTATATTTGCAAGAGCAAGGAAGTTCAGCCCTATTTTAATTTAATTTTTATTTTATTTTTTGCAAATCGGGTGGTGGAGGAAGAAAAAAAAAGAAGATTTGGAGGAGGAAAGGAAGGGCCCTCGCCCCCCTTCCTCCTTCCACCCAGGGCCAGCCAAGTGTTGAGAGTTGATCGCCTCTCAGCATGGCCTCTGCCAGCGGACAATGGCCAGCAAGGTGGTCGTGGGAAAGAAAGAAGGAGAAAGAGAAAATAAAGAGAGAGAGAGAGAGAGCGATCTTTTAAAATTCAGATTTCTTAATTTAATTTAATTTAATTTAATTGCCAAATTTCTTCCTTTTTAAAAAAAATTTGCATAGATGGGATTGGGTTTTAGTTCTTTTTCTATTCTTTTTTTTTTACTTTCACTACTTTTAACAAAAAGAGCATAATTGCAGTAGTTGAATTTCCTAGACAGGAGGAAGCCAAGAAGAAAGAAGAATAAAACCCTGGAGGGGTTTGATCCAGGAAATGCAACTCTCTCTCAGTTTGGGATTCTTTCAGATTCCCAAGATAAATGGCTTTCTCTTGTAAAGATAAAAGCAAATTATCCTAGGAATTAAGAGAATTAGCACTCCATTCCACAGCTTGATCCATGAGCAGAAGCCTGTGGGGTTGGGTGTCTACTCAGAAGTCAGACAGGGATGCCTCCTCCGTCCTGCAGTGTAGAAAGAGCTAAAAACTGGCTAAATCTTCATTTTTGGGGGTGGTATTTGTTGTGTTCTGATGGTTTTACTGTACACATGGATTGAAATGTATCTGAGTCAATGTAACCTTGCCTATAGCAACAATGTAACCTTCAGCTGTATCATATAAGCCCTGTAATAGGACGCGAGCTAATGACCACCAGCTGGCAGCAGCGAGCGTCCAAGCTCTCTTGGTCCGAACTCATCAAAGGCAACAGCGCGGGAAGTTTTCCCGCCACTACCTACACCTGGACAAGAAGGGCGTGACCTGCAATGACGTCACGCAGACAGTAGCCAATGGGCTACCATGGCACCACGTTCAAATGTATTACTGCTGTATATAAAGAGCTATTGATCCGCCATTACCTCATGTTCCCTCTGTCCACGATGCAATAAACCTGAGTTAACCCAGCCCGAGGCTGTGTTCCGTGTCTTGGTTTGCATACACCAAATTGGCGACGAGGATGGGATGATGGATCCCCACGGAACAGCCAGGGCACAGAGCGGGTTCAACATCACCAAACCGCAGGACTGGGAGCTGCTTGAGATGGACTTCCAGGCGGCACTGGTGGAACTCAGAGTCAAACAAGACGACGAGGAGAGGAAGAGGGCCATCCTCACCAGAATGCTCGGGATGGAAACCAAGCGGACGCTGGTGGGCATAATCGCTCCGAAGAAGGTGAGCGACTTTAAGGCGAGCGACATCATGAAGCTGCTGCGAGAGCGGTTCTGCCCCTCGAGGGCAATGTTTCCCGCTCGGAGCGCGTTTTGGAGGCGAGTCCAAGCGCCAGACGAGTCGGTTGAGGCATTCGTGGCCGCCATGAGGATAGCCGCCGCCCCCTGTAAATGGGGCGACATCCTGGAGATGATCCTCAGGGACGGCGTGTTATGTGGCCTGAAAGACAAGGAGGTGCAGCGCAGCTTGATGAATAAGGAGCCGCCACCCACGCTGGCCGAAGTCATAGAGGCCGCGGAAGCCGCAGAGTCCACGAATGCCGGAGTGGACGAGATGCATCAATGGCGTGAGTGGCGTCCTAAAGCCGGCAAGGCGGAAAATTCGGTGCACGGGAAGGCCGGACAGTCGGTGCACGCGACTCGGCGGGCCTCAAAGTCGTCTACGGAAGGCAGCGACGGCGAGGAGGTCCAGAAGGTCCGGAAGGGCGGTCGACGCTGCGAGGGTTGCGGAGCGGCCCACGAGCGCGCGAGATGCCCGTTCAGGAAGGCCGAGTGTTACACCTGCGGCCGTCGGGGGCACATCGCCAAGGCGTGCAGAAAGCGGAAAGAGGGCCGGAGGCAATCACAAGACCGCGCGGCCAGGCCGGACCGTCCAGCAAGGCCCAAAGATGGCGCCCAGACCACGAGGAAGCAGGACGGCGTGGGCCGCGTCTCGGACAGCAGCGAGGACGACGCCTCAGTGTTCAGCGTGTCCGCGGGACAGTCCCATTACTTCGTTGAGGTATTAGTACAAGGGGCCCCTATTAAGATGGAAATTGACTCGGGGTCCTCCTTTTCCATAATTCCCCAGAAAGAGTTCCTGAAAATCGACCCCCACGTGCGGCCAAAGCTTAAAGCGTTGAGGTCCACACTACGGGACGTACAGGGAAACAACATTCCGGTATTGGGGGTTGGGAAGTTTCGGGTCAATTTTAAGAGACATTCGGCGGAACTGCCCCTAGTTGTCCTGAAAGGGGGAAGCTGTAGCCTCCTGGGAACACAGTGGTTTCAGCCCTTAGGGTTGTTCATAGGGGGGGTGCATACCGTGGGGGGAGACCCAATACAAGCGGTTTGCGATGCGCATCCCGCCGTTTTTGAGAAAGGACTCGGAAAGTTCAAGGGACCCCCTGTAGCTTTCGACATAGACCCGGAGGTCCGCCCGATAAGACTTAAACCACGCAGGGTGCCGTTTGCACTCAAGGACAAGATAGAGGCGGAATTGGACAAACTGGTGGGCCAGGGGATTCTTATTCCTGTTGATTCCGCGGAGTGGGAAACTCCAATTGTAACGGCTCTAAAGGCTAACGGGGAGGTGCGCATTTGCGCAGATTATAAGTGTACAATTAACAAGGCGATCCGCCCTAATGCATACCCGGTGCCAGTGATAAGCCACCTTTTGGCCAGGCTAAATGGGGGAAAGTGTTTCGCTAAGCTCGATTTGGCACAAGCCTATCAGCAACTTCCTGTGACCCCCGCCACGGCCGCGGCACAAACGATAGTTACACATAAGGGAGCGTTCCAGGTGTCGCGGTTACAGTTCGGCGTGAACTCGGCACCCGGTCTTTTTCAATCGCTCGTGGAACGCCTCCTAAAGGGCCTGGAGGGGGTGTTGCCTTATTTTGATGACGTGTTGATAACAGGGGGGAGTGAGGCTGAACTAGCGAAAAGGTTGGACAAGGTACTGACCGTGTTCGAGAAAGCGGGGCTGAGATTGAGGAAGGATAAATGTGTTTTTTTCGACACAGAGGTCGAGTTTTTAGGGTTCCGAATCACACCCGAGGGGATTAAGCCGTCTAAATCCAAGGTAGCAGCCATTAAAAAGGCCCCTCGCCCCACATCCAAGACCGAGCTGCAATCTTTCCTGGGGCTCCTAAATTTTTACCATACATTCCTCCCGCGGAAGGCGTCCGTGGCCGAACCGCTCCATCGGTTGCTGAAAAAGGAGGAGCCGTGGATGTGGGGTGACGAGCACGAGAGGGCGTTCAAGGAGCTAAAGCAACTCCTAACATCTGAGGCAATCCTGACGCATTTCGACCCCAAACGGCCTGTGGTCCTAGTTTGTGATGCATCCCCGGTGGGGGTGGGGGCGGTGCTTTGCCACGTGTTGGAGGACGGAAGGGAGGCCCCGGTAGCGTTTTACTCAAGGTCCCTGTCCCAAGCGGAGCGAAATTACGCACAAACCGACAGGGAAGCATTAGCAATCGTATCGGGGACCAAAAAATTTCACGATTTTTTGTATGGCCGCCCGTTCAAAATCGTGACCGATCACAAACCGCTGTTAGGGATTTTCACGGCACACAAGCCAACGCCGCAGATCCTGTCCCCGAGAATGCTGCGATGGGCTATTTTCCTCAACGCGTACCAACATGAGTTGGAGTACAGGCCCGGAAAGGAGATCAGCCATGCTGATGCGCTTTCGAGATCCCCTTTGCCATTGTCGGACGCCCAAAAGGCGAGAGCGGAAAAGGACCGCCAGGTGTTGCTAATTGAGGTTTTAGACGCTCCCCCAATAGTGCCAGCCGACATTGCTAGGGCGACAGGCAAGGACAGGACACTGGCGAAGGTTTGCTCATGGGTGCAAAAGGGGTGGCCGGGTTCGTCCCCGAGTACGGAGTTCGACCCGTTCTTTAGGAAAAAGCTAGAGTTGTCCCTAGAGAGGGGGTGCCTTCTGTGGGGCCAACGGGTGGTGGTCCCTGCGCCCCTGCGGACGAGGGTGCTCGAACTGCTGCACGTCAGCCACCCGGGCATAGTTCGTTCAAAGGCGCTGGCCCGGAGTTACTTCTGGTGGCCGCAGCTGGACACGGATATTGAGCACATGGTTGGCACTTGCGAGGCTTGCCAGGGGTCCCGCCCTGAGGCGGCCCGTCTTCCACATAGGGAATGGGACACAGCACGGGGACCATGGTCCAGGGTGCACGTAGATTTCGCTGGCCCATTCCGAGGAACCATGTTTCTCCTAGTCGTGGATGCGTTCTCCAAGTGGCTGGAGGTTATCCCGGTAAAAAGCACGTCCTCCGCCACGACAATTAGCCGGCTACGGAGAGTCTTTTCCACGTTCGGTTTACCCGACACTTTAGTCAGCGATAACGCTAGTTGTTTCACCTCCGCTGAGTTCGGGGCATTCATGGAGACAAACGCCATTCGGCATATCACGTCCGCACCGTTTCACCCGGCCACGAATGGCCAAGTGGAACGGTTGGTGCGTACAACAAAGGAGGCGCTGCGGCGCATGGGCCCGGGGGACCTGAATCACCAAGTGTGCCAATTCCTCTTAGCGTATAGGGTGACCCCTTTGGCATCCGGCTACTCGCCGGCGGAGCTCTTGATGCGGCGAAAACTGACCACGCTCCTGTCCAGGCTAGACCCAACGAGAGTCGAGGATAAAGGAAAAAACGTGGGGTTGGCAGTCTCGAAAGGTTTCGCTGCCGGTGACCCTGTTCACTGCAGGAACTATTCCAGCGCAGGGCCAGCCTGGGTGCCAGGGACGGTTGTAGAACAGACGGGGCCAGTGTCGTACCGGGTCGAGACGAACACCGGCCTCCTCTGGAGGAGGCACGCAGATCAACTGAGGCACAGAGTGATTGGGCCGGTCAGTGGAGCTCAGCAACAGGATTCAGCGTTAGGGTTCTCCCCCACCCGCTTAACCCAAGGGGGAGACAGCAGTGGACAACAGTCCCAAGCATGGGGGGAAGGAAGCAGAAGCAGCGGCCCCGACTCATATCCTTTTGATACGCCAGCTCTAGCAGGGGCCGGGGAAGGGGGAGAGGAGTTCGCGACCGCTGCCCCCGATAGTGATTTTGATTTTGATTTGGCGAGCCGGGGGGGTTTTCAGGAGTGTTCCCCCACCCATCCAAGCGAGAAGAGGGGTTTTTCGTTAGCCCCCAGTGCCCCCGGTTCCTCCCTAAGAAAGAGCACACCTCCCAACAGCGCCGCGGAGCCGCGGAAAGTCACTAACGAGTCTCCCTCTCATATTGCAGGACAGGAGACCAGGGGACAAAGAGAAGGTAGCAATCCCAGGGAGAGGCAGCCCGCACCGAGACCCCAGCGTGTTCGAAATAAGCCATCTTGGCTGAGAGACTTTGTCTCATAAGGGGGGGGGGAGTGTGTTAAGGTGGGCTCGAGACTTTGTCTCGTCCTAGGGGGGAGGGATGTTGTGTTCTGATGGTTTTACTGTACACATGGATTGAAATGTATCTGAGTCAATGTAACCTTGCCTATAGCAACAATGTAACCTTCAGCTGTATCATATAAGCCCTGTAATAGGACGCGAGCTAATGACCACCAGCTGGCAGCAGCGAGCGTCCAAGCTCTCTTGGTCCGAACTCATCAAAGGCAACAGCGCGGGAAGTTTTCCCGCCACTACCTACACCTGGACAAGAAGGGCGTGACCTGCAATGACGTCACGCAGACAGTAGCCAATGGGCTACCATGGCACCACGTTCAAATGTATTACTGCTGTATATAAAGAGCTATTGATCCGCCATTACCTCATGTTCCCTCTGTCCACGATGCAATAAACCTGAGTTAACCCAGCCCGAGGCTGTGTTCCGTGTCTTGGTTTGCATACACCAAAGTATTTGAGTACAATTTCTGCACCATAAGCCCCTCTTCAACTCAGCCGACATTGCTTCTGAGTAGGAAGGTCAGGATTTAAGGTTTTGGTTGGTTTGGTTTAATAGTTGGGCTGGGGTAGTGAGAAGATTTTTAAAGCATAAGGAAAACTTTATTAAAAGTGGCAAGATATAGGAGAATACAGGAGATGCTGAACAAGTTGCACTGATTCAGGTTTTCCGCCTTGAGCTCCCGTCTTCATCCCAGCTCCTGCCAACCTAGCAGTTTGAAAGCAAGAAATTTCAAGTAGATAAATAGGGACCACTTCGGTGGGAAGGCAACAGCGTTCCGTGCGCTCCGGTGTCTAGTCATGCCTGCCACATGACCACGGAAATGTCTGCAGAAGCAGACAGCGCTGGCTCTTCAGCTTAGAAACAGAGATGAGCACTGCACCCTAGAGTCGGATACGACTGGCTTTCGAGCAAGGTAAACCTTTTACCTTTACCTTTTAAAAAAGAAATAAACAGGAAAAGTGATCAGTATTTACAGTACTGATGATAAGTGATAAGTGTATATCTGGACTACACTACACTTCGATACCATCAATTGTTATTGTTTGTATATATCTGGTTTTAACTGTTGTGAAATGGGTGGTATAGAAATATAATTAATAAACATGTAATAAAAAATACTTCTCACATTGGCTGTGAACTGTGGTAAAATTTAACTCTCCTTAAGCTTTAAATGGGACTGCGGTGGCTTAGTGGTTAAGACGCTGAACTTGATGACTGGAAGGTCGGCAGGTCAGCACTTCAAGACCCTAGAGCTGCATGACAGAATGAGCTCTTGTTTCTGTTCCAGCGCCTGCCAACCTAGCAGTTTGAAAGCAAGACATTGCAAGTAGATAAATAGGTGCCGCTTTGGTGGGAAAAGTAAACAGCATTCTGTTCACTAGTCATGCATGCCACGTGCCCATGGAAATGTCTGCACACGCAGACAGCGCTGGCTCTTTGGCTATAAAAGGAGATGAGCACTGAACCCTACAGTCAGATACAACTGGCTTTTGAGCAAGGGCGACCTTTACCTTTACCTAAGCTTTAAATACAGACCCATCATTCCCGATGATTGGCCACGCTGGCTAGGATTGATGGGAGATGGAGTCTGTCAACCCCTTAAAGGGCCACGGTTTCCTTTCCTTTAGGCTTCCATCCACCTTGCTATCGTCCAACGGTGAGAAAGTAAGACGGATTAGGAGAGATTAATAAGTGTAAAAGTGCACTGGGCTGCTGGGAGACAGATTTTCTTGAGACTCTGGAAAGCTGTTATTGTAGATAGAACTGAATTAGGTGGACCTAAGAGTCTGAGTCAGCTTCCCAAGTTTCTAGTCCTTAGGAAAATATCCATACAGTACCTCTATTGTAAATTACTGTAGTGTATAAACATTGCATTGAGAAGAGCGAGGCTCAATTCCCAGTATTGCATGTATATGCAGTACTCAGTTCCCAGTACTGTATGTTGGCACCCAGTGTAGTGCATGAATAAAACAATGGATTAGGACAGGGATGCCCAAACTTTTTGGGTCGGGGGCCTGACCATGCCCCTAGAACAGCTGAGCAGGCCAGACCACGCCCCTGGAACAAGGCAAGTTTGCGCATGCACGCCTATATTCACTGCCTGTTTCAGCACAGATGCTTCTGCGCACGTGCGAGCATGTCTGCACCAAACCAGGAAATGAATATGTACACTTCTGCGCATGCACGAGCATGTCCGCACCAAACCAGGAAGTGAATACGGACATGTCTGCACATGTGTGGAAGTGTCCATATTCACTTCCTGGTTTGGTGAGGGTGTCATGGGCTTGATGGAATGGCTTCAGGGGCCATATCTGGCCCACGGGCTGTAGTTTGGGCATGCCTGGATTAGGACTTGGGAGATCTAGGTTTGAAACTATGCTTAGCCATGGAAACTTGTGGGGAAGCGGAAGCCAGTGAAATAACTCCTTAAATCTCTCGCTTACTTTGAAAGCCCTATTAGAGTTTATTTAAGTTAGTCCTGTGTTGATAGCGCTGAACACCTATTTTAGGCCGAGACGGGAACAGTCTCTGGCTCAGGACTTGGAAAATCTGACAGGCATTTCTCACCATCCTTACCAATAACAAAGCAAAGCAATCGTACTTATATACCGCCTCATGGCGCTTAGTTCACTTGTTGGGAGGTTCACAAATTAATTAGCATTTTGTCCCCAACATGCCTAGTATTCATTTTACTGACCTTGGAAGAATGGAAGGCTGAGTCAATCTTGAGCCCTGGTCAGGATCAAACTCACAACCTTTGGGTGGCAGGACAGCAGTTTAACCACTGCACCATCAGTATCATCAAGTAACTTACAAATCACTTTTCCTTGTTCTGTCCCAGGCTGTTTTCTAGTTTTTCCCATAGGCTTTTCCCTTCACTTCTGTATGCTAACCACACCTTCAAGACACTATCATTGCTGTGTATGTTTACACCAGAGATGGCCAAATTATGGCCCATGGGCTGGACCTTGGCCCATGGCACCAAATCATTTGGCCCACAGCGCTCTTGCCACTCCTGAAAGCAGAAGTAAAATGTGCTTGCACATGCATACAACACACGTGCGTGCGCATAATGCTGTCATAAATTTACGACAGCTGCGGATGCATTTTACAGCAGTAGGAGCCATGAAAAAAGTTTGGCCACCCCTGATTTAGACTGTGCTACTTTTTAAAAGTATAAGGCACACACCTCCAATGGAGAAAAGACAACACTTTGTCCTTCCTGCTGACCAGCGGGAACAACAACCAAATGTTGCTGTGTAAGCGTGCTTGATTGATCCATCCATGCTCTTCCCTGGAGACTCCATTCAGTCCTGATCTATTTTTTTATTCCTCCCCAATGTTATTCAGCGCTTGCTAAGCTATTCCAATCCCCCCCTTTCCCACTGCTAAGAAACATGTTTTGGTCCCCCCTTCAGAAAATGCAAATTGAACATCCAGCCACTTATTATTGAAGGGAATTGTGTGGGACAGGTCTCGGTGTTTCGATTTCTGGGAATGGAGCTGAGGGATGATCTAACATGGGGAGCAAACACCAAAGATGTGATTCTTGAGAATCCTCAGGAAGAACAACCTTTCAAAGGACCTGCTGTTGGCATTCTACCACTGTACCATAGAGAGTGTGGTAACCTATGGTCTGTGTGTATGGTTTGGGAGTTGTACAGCTAGGGAAAGAACAATGCTGTCCAGGGTCGTAAAGACTGCGGAGGGGATAATCAGGCGTACTCTTCCCACTCTAGATCAAATCTATGCCTCCAGGTGTTACAAGAAAGCTGTAGAGATTGCGCAGGATAGTGCGCACCCCGGAAATGATCTCTTTCAGCTTCTGCCTTCTAGAAGAAGGTATGGGGTCATAAAGACCAGGACCAGCCACTTGAGAAATAGTTTCTACCCAAAAGTGGTTCTGGCTTTGAATGCAGTCCAATGCAGTCTATAAGGGAGCTTCTGTATAGAGTTTTTAGAGTTTTAGAGCTTTTTAGGGGTTAAATGTGTATATGTGGGGTGGGAGTATGTTGATAATTTTGTACAGTTGTATTTTGTTTAGGTTTTGTTGGTCGATAAGTGGTTTTTCAATCTCGTTCTGTGCAGGACAATGACAATAGAGATCTATCTATATCTATCCATCTATCTATCTATCTATCCATCCATCTATCTATCTATCTATCCATCTATCTATCCATCCATCTATCTATCCATCTATCTATCCATCCATCTATCTATCTATCTATCCATCCATCTATCCATCCATCTATCCATCCATCTATCCATCTATCTATCCATCCATCTATCCATCCATCTATCTATCCATCTATCTATCCATCCATCTATCTATCTATCCATCTATCCATCTATCTATCTATCCATCTATCTATCCATCTATCCATCCGTCTATCCATCTATCCATCCGTCTATCTATCTATCTATCTATCTATCTATCTATCTATCTATCTATCTATCTATCTATCTATCTATCTATCTATCTATCTATCTATCTATCTATCTATCTATCTATCTATCCATCTATCCATCTATCTATGTATCTATCTATCTATCCATCCATCTATCCATCCATCTATCTATCCATCTATCCATCCATCTAGCTATCTATCTATCTATCTATCTATCCATCCATCCATCCATCCATCCATCTATCCATGTATCTATCTATCCATCTATCTATCTATCTATCCATCCGTCCGTCCGTCCGTCCGTCCGTCCGTCCGTCTGTCTGTCTGTCCGTCCGTCCGTCCGTCCGTCCGTCAGTCTATCTATCTATCTATCTATCTATCTATCTATCTATCTATCTATCTATCGACAATTAGCAAGAGGGAAATGCCTTTGTTTTCTTAGCAGAGGAGAATTCCTCTATTTACTTATGTTAATTCATTAATAATCCCAACTTTCCTCCTAGGAACCCAAGATGGAGATCCTTGGCCTTTCTGTATTTATGTCCTCATGAAAAGCCAGCGGCATCGGCTAAACAGAGTGCAAGAGAGATAGCTTTGTACATGTTGTCCGATTTATTGTATTCCGCGATTGCCCTCTTAATGTAGTCAAGGCAGCCCAGGGGCTTTTCTTTGTCTCACAACCACCCTGCGAGGTGGATCAAGGTTGTGAGAGACAAGGATTGGCTCAACATCTCTCAGCTTCACTTCTCTCGTGTCTGGGTCAGATTTTGAACTACCAAAATGAAGGCACTTTCATCGCTTTGTCGTTGCCTTAAACTAAGTCCTTGTTGGCGCATTTTTCTGGCAGTAATCAGTAGACCAGCAAATGAGCCGGATTCTGTATCTCTCAACATTTACACCGCATATTGTTGTCCGCCAGCAGTCCTCACTTGAGCACGTTGGTCTTGCATTTAGGGACTTCAACCCTCAGCCTATTCATGGTCCTCTAAGTGATGTAGGAGCGGTTGAGTTCCTCAGCTGTAGCCTCCTTTAATGTCGTTCCTTGCCGAGCGAGCTTCTTCCTCCATCTTCCAATTTGGTTTCGCTCTTGTGTACATTCAAGAATTTTGTTCTTGCCATCAGGTAAAGGTCTCCCTTGCTCGAAAGCCAGTCATATCCAACTCTAGGGTTCAGTGCTCATCTCTGTTTACAGCCATGGAGCCAGCGCTGCGTGCATCTGCAGACGTTTCCGTGGACATGTGGCAGGCATGCCTAGACACCGGAGTGCATAGAACACCATTTACCTTCCTGCCGAAGTGGTCCCTATTTATCTACTTGCAATTCCTTGCTTTCGAACTGCTAGGTTGGCAGGAGCTGGGACAGATACGGGTGCTCATTCCATCGTCCAGCAGTTGGGTATCAAACTTCGACCTTCCAGTCTTCAAGTTCAGCATCTTAACCACTTGAGCCACCGCAGTACCTCAAAGCTCTTTCTGGATCTGAGCTGGTGAACTTGAGGCTCATCTCCATTCAGAGGATGTCGAGGGTCCTTCTCTTGCTTAGTTCTCTCGGTGTCTACTGCTACTTCTCTCCTTATCTTAGGTGCAGTGAGACCAACAAGAGGATATATTTTCTCAACTGGTGTAGGTTTGAGGCATTAGCTTCACTGCTGAATAGGGATTTGAACCGCATTCTGGACCAGCTGCAACTGTTCCAGAATGCGGCCGAGTTGGGCAGCAATAGAAATTTTAATAAATAAATAAATAAATAAAATAAATCTTCCAAGTCTTGATCCAGTCTATTGCTATACCAGTAGTGGGCAGGTCTCCATAAATCCAAAGTTTCTTGCCCTTCCCTGGAACTGCCTGAGGACTGTATTGGCCCCACAGAAGAAGCAGAAACTATGTTTATTAAACACTCTTTAATTTTTTTTCCCTAGGGAATTAAGTAAACTATGGTGCAGAATTGTACCATGTTTAAATTCTGGAGCACCCTTTCCAAGCCATTTTTAACCAATTTTCTCCAACTTTTTTGGACTGCAGTGGTTTGGTGGTTAAGACGCTGACCTTGATGACTGGCAGGTGGGAAGCTCAGCAGTTTGAGACCTGAGTACTGCATGAGGGAATGAGCTCCCGTCTCTGTCTCCACTCCTGCCAACCTAGAAGTTCAAAAGCAAGAAATTGCAAGTAGATAAATAGGTACCACTTTATTGGGAAATATAGCAGCATTCTGTTCACTCCGATGTCTAGGCTTGCCTGCCACATGTCCACAGAAACATCTGCGGACGCAGACAGCACTGGCTCTTAGGTTATAAACAGAGATGAGCACTAAAACCTAGAGTTGGATATGACTGGCTTTTGAGCAAGGGCGAGCTTTACCTTTAGCCAACTTTTTCTGGGCGAAAATAGCCAGATTGTTTATTGCTGTGCTAGCGATCCACTGAATTTCTGTCTTCCTTTTAATTCTATTTTTTTCCCTTTCAGATAGCAGTTTGAGCTTTCAACTGTCGGCCCTGTTTATCGGGAGATACCCTGCAAGCTTTTGACACCACGATCCGTCAGCCTTTATGACTCTTTGGCCTTTATCTTGAGGCAGAGACGATTTGGACTTTTATTACGACATGTGTGTGTTTTTTTAATGGACTTTAGCACAGACTGAATCTAGAAACCAGGCACTTGGAGTCTAACCCTCCTTTATTTGCAGAAAATAGACAGAAGTCCATAAATCCATTTTTTTAAAGGGTGAAGAAATAGGTGAACGCTGTCCCAAAATGACCTCCAAACGTGGAGCCACTCCGGGTCTCCAGTTCCAAAGTGTGTTAGAGCAAGTTGCTCGACGGGGAACGAAAATGGATGATGATGATGATGATGATGGTGGTGAAGAGGAGGAGGAAGCTGAAAACCCTGAGCCAGAAGAAAGATGGAGTGGGAAAGGAGGCGCCTCCCGAGGTCCCCGAAATAAAGAGGACAGGCTGCCCAGAGGACGAATATCTCAGCAGAAGGTACTCCATAATACAAACCGTCCGCCTCGCTCAGGGTGGAAGAACCCCCCGGTGTCACGGACAGCCGACTGGACAGAGCAGCAGGCATTTCCGTCTTCCGCCAAGCGGCCAGCGGCCCCCCGCCAATGGCCACGGGGCGGACGGGCGGCCCGGCACCCACCCAGCCTCAGCGGAGATGGCCTGGAAATGCGCAATGCCTTGGACTCGGGAGAGATCAGCGAATCCGGGACGGTGAAGGTAAAAGAAGAGGTGGTAGGAGACGATTCAGCCAGCATGGAGATGAAGCGCCAGCGCTTCCGGCAGTTCCGCTACCAGGAGGCCGAGGGACCCCGCGAGGTCTGTAGCCAGCTGTGGTACCTCTGCCACCGGTGGCTGAAGCCCGAGAGGCACACCAAGGAGCAGATCCTGGAGCTGCTGATCCTGGAGCAGTTCCTGGCCATCCTGCCGCCGGACGTCCAGAGCTGGGTGAGGGATCATGAACCCGAGACCTGTTCCCAGGCGGCTTCCTTGGCGGAGGATTTCCTGCAGATGCAGCGAGAGGCCGAGAGGAGAGAACAGCAGGTAGGAAGTGCCATCTGGTCAACATCTGACCAATGGTGGCCCCCATGAATTAGCCAAGGTAAAGGTCTCCCTTGCTCAAAAGCCAGTCATGTCCGACTCTAGGGGGTTGGTGCTCATCTCTGATTATGGCCCAACAGGCCCATGCTGGGGCGTCAAATTACCGGGACAGGTGACTGCGCCTTTACTGAGAACTCATAACTTAAAAGGGCCATACCACCTCGGCAGTTTCCGCTTCGGCTCCTCTCACAGAGCTCCCCTCGTCCTGTGGGAGAAAATCCAAAGCGTTTTAGCAGTGGTGGGGAGATTATAATAATCATCTCCACGTCGCTGCTGAAGCGCTTTGGACTTTCTCTCACAGGGTTGAGGGGAGCCCTGCGAGAGGAGCTGAAGTGGAAACTGTCGAGGTGTGCGGCCACCCGTCCCGGTAATCTGGCGCTCCAGCAAGGGCCTGCGACCCAAGAGCCAGCCCTGTCTATGCAGATGTTGTCTGTGATCAGGTGGCAGATATAACAACACTGGAGCGCATGGAACACTGTTATCTTTCCTGCCAATCTTTGGTCATTAAGCTCAGTATCTTAACCACTTAGCCACCACATCCCCATGAACTGGTGACCTCCAATAAGTCTTATCACTCACCCCGGAGTAACAATACAGTGCCTTGCCCCAAGTAGGCCCTATTGTTCTTCTTAGTTGCAGCCCCCTGGCTGGACAACCCAGGCATCAGATACGTGTAGGTTCAGGTAGAGTCCTGAACCCTCTCCTTTCTCAAACCTCTATATCTTGGCAGCTTAAAGCACAGTACCCACGAGAATGCCCGGAGCGCATTAAGGCATCTTGAGAGAGTCTGGCAGCATTTCCCCATGGTATTGGGTAAAGTGCCTTCTGAGGTCCAGAAACCTGGGGTTTAAATACAGTCTCTGGCCTCTGACACCTCCCGTAGGAACTTGAATTATTACATGCCTTTCTAGACATCTATACTGATAAGAAAGTTCCGATGCACCTGCAGATGCGCAGTTGCTGTTATCAGTGGCATCATCTGTATGAGATGACCCTTTCCTGGCGAATTCTTACCCAAGGTCCCTTGAGTAGGTCGGCAGGTGTATTGTTATGTTAGGTAAAGGTAAAGGTTTCCCTTGCTCGAAAGCCAGTCGTATCCGACTAGTGTTCAGTGCTCATCTCTGTTTCAAAGCCGAAGAGCCAGCGCTGTCTGCTTCAGACGTTTCCGTGGTCATGTGGCAGGCATGACTGATTAGACACCGGAGCACACGGAATGTTATGTTAAGTATGCGCTAATGGCTGGCTTGTGCTGGCAGTGAAAGCCATTTTTGCAGAGCCTGGGAAACTTAGACTATAGAGAGAGTGAATACAAACAAATTACAAGTGATCTAACTTAACGTATGGTAACTTTTAAGAAAGGTAACAAGCCTTCACACGTTCCCCTGACATTAATCACTTGAGTGGTTTCACCACTATCGCATGAGAGATACACGTTCAAAAGAGAGAGAGAGAGACTTGTATAATTGTGTAACTGACACAAACTGTTTGAAAGTGGTAGCCGTGTTAGTCTGTGTAAGCATATCAGAGAGTAAACAAAACAGCAAAAAGAGACAAAAATGTTGTGGTACCATAAACACTAACTCCTGTATTTAAATGTGAGCTTTCATGGACCAAGTCCACTTCGTCAGACATAAGAGGGAGGTAAATTGATGCCACGAGGCCTCACTCTTATGTCTGATGAAGTGGATTTGATCCATGAAAGCTCACATTTAAATACAGGAGTTAGACTTTAAGGTGCCAAAACATATATTTGTCTTTTTTTTGCTGTTTTGTTTATTCTTTGATATGACATAAAATGGAATCAGAGAACACTACAGGTTCCATGTGACAGCTAAAAATTTGGGGGGTGGGGGCAGATGGGACATAGCTTTTGGCTTCCTTAATCCCATAGCTTTTGCTATTAAGATGTTGGTTTTTTTTGTGTGTGTTCCTACTAGGTGTTAGGCTTGTTTGAGATGGACAACGCCGATTCCCCAGAGGCCGAGATGGAGCAGCCTCCTTCAGAAGCAGTGCCGAAGCCTCTCTTCAGGGAAGCCAAGCGAGAGGCAGACGAAGAAGAAGCCAGTAGTTTGGGTAAGAATTTAATGAAGTTGGTTATCTATCTTTTTCTTTTTTGCTTTGTTTATTCGAGAAATCCTTCTGAATCCTGGAAGCAGTTCCAGGTGCTGTAATACATTCAAGAAGGCCTTGATTTTATTTTACACTAGCAGATTTTGCCCGGTGGTGCCGGGCTGTTTTAAATGGTTTTGGAAGGTTTTTTTTCTTAATGTTGGTAAAGAGCCGGGCTGTTTTAAATTGTGTTGTAAGGGATAATTTTTTTTGGTAATTTATGTAAAAAAGAGGTGTGTTGGTGGTTAGGAGTGGTTTTGGGTGTACACAACCACCACTACTCATACAATACCACACCTACCACCAACACACATTAAAAATTCCTGGCAAGGCAGGAGTGGTGTGTGTGTGTGTGAGAGAGAGAGAGAGAGAGAGAAAGAGAAGCAGTGTGTGTGTGTGTGTGTGTGTGTGTATTGTCCCCCCAACCCTTCCAGGGCCAGGGGACCCTGCAGAGAGCGGATTCCCTCCTCCCACAGGACACCCCGTTATTAAAGAGAAGAAACCAAGCTCTTTCTTCTCTTTTAAAACAGAGTGTTTGGGAGGGGGGTGTATTCGATCTCCTCTCCCTGGTCCCCTGGGTTTGGTAGGGTTGGGGGGACAAAAGGGGTCTGTCCCCCCAACCCTTCTGGACCCAGCACCTTTCATTGCCTCCCTCACCCACCCCCTAACCCTTACCTAACCCTTATCTTTTCCTGGCTCCCTCCAGCTGCATCTTTCAAAGTCTTTCCCTCTGGCTCCCACCATTTTTTTTTTAAAAAAGTCAGCGCGCATTCCCAGCCTCCTCTGTGCTCGTATCCCTCAGCCTGATTGGCTGAGGGGTTGCACAGTGCAAAGGATGCTGGGAATTGAAGTCCTTTTTCTTTGTTCACGTTCGGGGGAGCTCCTGCCCCTCTGCCACATTTCTCAACCCGACAGTTACCTGCGAACCCGGTTCGGGTGAGTGCAGGGAGTCTCGGTCAGGGCTAGTGGGGCCTGGTGCAACATCCTTTGTCACATTCCAACGGTTAACGCACAGATTTATAGGTATAGATTTCTTAAGAATTGGGCTTAAGAGATAGTTGTTAGCTTTTTTTCCTCTAGAATTAGCTGACAGTTCCTGTTTTGATTTTTTTGAAGTTCAGCTTTTTGTCATGCTTTGGAACATTTTGCCTTTTGAAACCTTTTAATTCTTTTTATTTACGGTATTTATTTTAAACAATAAAATTGTAAAATATAAGGTAAAGATCACCCTTGCTCGAAAGACAGTCATATCCGACTCAAGGGTTTGGTGCTTTTCTCTGTTTACAGCCCAGCACTGTCTGTATCTGCAGATGTTTCCATGGTCATGTGGCATGCATGATTAGACACTGGAGCACATGGAATGTTGTTACCTTCCCAAGTTGCTGAATTTGACGACTGGAAGGTCGCCAGGTCGAGACCTGAGTGCTGCACAACAGAGTGAGCCGTTTGAAAGCAAGAAATTGCAAGTAGATAAATAGGGACCACTTTGGTGGGAAGGTAAACAGAGTTCCATGCACTCTGGTGTCTAGTCATGCCTGCCACATGACCACAGAAATGTCTGCAGAAGCAGACAGCACTGGCTCTTTGGCTTTAAACGGAGATGAATACTGAACCTTAGAGTTGGATACCACTGACTTTTGAGCAGGGGAGACCTTTACCTTTATTTCCATGTCCCTTGAAGCAACAAAAGTTTTAGATTTGTTTTGGGATAGAGGTGGTAGAATTAAAAGTAGGGTGGAAGGGTCATTTTCTAGTCAAATTCAGAGGCTTAATTCCCTGGTTTCGTTACAGGTACCTGTACCTGAAATCTGAAAACTTGATCTGATGGGGATTGGATTTCAAACTTATCCTGGGGATATAATAATCACTCAGTTTTTCTCAAAACCTTCCCCTCTTCAACATATGCAGCCCTTTCCTAACTCCTGTTTTTAATAAATCGGCTACATATACAGTTCGTCCATTCAGTCAAGCTCTTAATAAAGGGATTATGAGCAATACCACGTCCTGTGCTAGCCGGTACCAGATGCATTTCATCTCCGCCCTTTGGCATCTTGCTGGAATGGGTCGAATTCTTGGGCTACTTATGCGAAATCCACGTCAAAAGATATACCTTGAGGTCAGCCGGAATTATTTGCATACCTGTCAACCTTCCTGGATTGGCTGGGATTTCCTGATTTTCGGCGCCGATTTGCGCCATTTCCCGCCCACAGCTGCCAAAACCCCGGAATTGGCAGCGGGGGAAAAGAGGTACTGCGCATCCCTTCTGCGTAGATCGCCTTCTACGCATGTGTAGAAGGCTTTTACGCTTGCGCAGAACCCTTCTACGCTTGCGCAGAACCCTTCTACGCTTGCGTAGAACCCTTCTACGCATGCGTAGAGGGCGATCTGCGCAGAAGGGGATCATAGAAGCCTTCTACTCATGCGTAGAAGGGTTCTACGCAAGCGTAAAAGCCTTCTACGCATGCATAGAAGGCAATCTGCGCAGAACCGTTCTGCGCAGGTCCCATATTTTCCGGAGCTGCGGTTGACAGGTATGATTATTTATTTAGGGCGAGTTGCATAGACGGTGGGATTATGTATCCCACAAACTTTTAGGGTTCTTGAAATCTACAACTACTGGTGGAAAAGGGGTCCCCAAGACTGAGTTAACATCTGGCTATTCTATGTGCCTCTGAATAATTTTATTGAAGGTGATTGAATAATCCTGTTTATCGTTCCTGATACCATCCAATCACATTCTCTGTGGATTGGCCAGTCTGGAGCATTTAAACAAGAGCGGAACCTCTGACACATATTCAAGTTAAATTGTTAACCTGGTATAATATGTGGATTTGAGGCAAATTGATTCATTAGCCAGTCTGACAAATCACTAAAATGTTGAAGGATTGTTTACATTTAGGTAAGGTAAAGGACGCCCTTGCTCGAAAGCCAGTTGTATCTGACTCTAGGGTTCGGTGCTCATTTCCATTTGTAGTCAAAGAGCCACTGCTGTCTGTGTCTGGAGATGTTTCCGTGGACATGTGGCAGGCATGGTTAGACACCGGAGTGCACAGAACACTGTTTGCCTTCCTACCAAAGTGATATCTATTTATCCACTTGCAACGTCTTGCTTTCAAACTGTTAGGTTGGCAGGAACTGGGGACAGAGACGGAAGCTCACTCGGTCATGCAGCACTCGGGTCTCAGCATCTTAACCACTAAGCAAATTGTTGCAAATAAAGGGATGTGATAAGAAGCGCGTTCAAAGAATGCCACTCGACGTTTTAGTTGTAATTGTAATTTTGTATTCATCTACTGACTATCTACAACTCAACAGAATCAAACTTCACAGTAATAAATCTGAACCCTGATCTGGGATCTTCTGTTACTAACGGTTGTAAACAGCCACACTTATTTGTAAACTTAATCTGTTACACTAACCAACGACCTGATCCACAAAAGCTAACATTAAAATACAGCAGTTAGTCATTAAGGTACCACAATGTTTTTGTCTTTTGTTGTTGTTTACTTTCTGATATGTAACTTATTTTAATTTATTGCTAACATTTTAATAGGTTGGGATACTGGATTCATTGCTAACAAATGATTTCCAAACTGTAGGCCAGTGGTGGCGAACCTATGGCACGTGTGCCAGAGGTGGCCCTCGGAGCCCTCTCTGTGGGCACCCATGCAGTCACCCCAGCCCAATGGGAGAGCTTCCTCCCTCCCCCAGCACAGAGTTCACCCCACCCCTCTGCTCAGCAGCTCAATGGGAGTGTTTCCTTCCTCCCTTGTTATTGTGTTGACACTTTGTGATAAATAAGTGGGTTTTTGGTTAGAATTTGGGCACTCGGTCTCTAAAAGATTCGCCATCACTGCTGTAGGCTAAACCCTTGATTAACGACAGCCGAATGAGGAATACTTGTGCTATAATGAGGAATCCTTGTGATTTAGCCTATGTGAGGGACTGTTTTAATGTGGGTGAGGGTGGGGAGGGTTGTTGTTTTTAATGATGATTTAGCTGGGGTTTTGGGTCATGTTTTTTAACTGTTGCTGTTAAATTGTTTTATATTGTAATTTTTCTCCCTCACCCCCTTTCCCTTTTGTTGTTAGCCGCCCTGATTGGTGTACCTACCAGGAGGGTGGGATATAAATGTGCAAAATAATAATAATAATTAATAAATAAATAACATTTTTAGGGAGCACAAACCAATTTTTGATATCTTTTAGAACTGGACTAGGGGGTGGATGAATACTCAGAAAGCCTTCACTAAACAGTGAAAAATGGTTTCAGCAGCCCAGTTTGAGCACCGTGAGTGTCAAAAAAGAGGGGTCTTCATCTTCTTCCGTGTCTAGGCCAGACATAAAACTGCCAAAAACGAAAACACCTTTTGGTGAGTTCATTCTGCAGTTCCTTTCACCTGACCTAGTGTGAGAAAGATTAGCTGGCAACACAAAGTTGCCATTACCAGGGTACGCCCGATTGTGATTCAAAAATACCACACTCTTTTGAAGAGGCGCTTTCTGTATAGAGGAGGCTCTTTTTGTGTAAAGGGGTGATCTTTATAGACAGAAAGAGGTCCTGATTTAAAAAACAAACCACTGAGAGAATTTTTAGATTACCGGTCGGTATTAGGGAAAGGAGTAAAGCCAGAGCAAGTTGTATTATTATTATTATTATTATTATTATTATTATTATTATTATTATTATTATTATTATTATTATTATTATTATTATTATTATTATTATTATTATTATTATTATTTTGAAACGAGGGAATGAATATATATAAAAAATTTAATGATATTGAGAATAGTTAATTGAGAAGGTTTATAATGTCCCACTGGTGGTGGGTGCATGTAGTAGTTACAGTGGAACCACAGTTCACAAACGGCTCGGTTAACATAAAAATCGCATAACGAAAGGAAATCCATCAAAAATAGTGGCTTGGTTTACAGAGGTTTTCCCGGAAAAGATTACCGTAATTGGTTTTCAATTAATTCCTATGGAAAACCGCGTTTTGGTTAATGTATTTTGTTTTTCATTCCAATGCATTCCTATGGGAAATTCTGTTAAAGTAATTTTCGCTGTAAGAAACATCTCGGAGAACACATTAATTATGTTAAGCAAGGTTCCACTGTATATGTAATTTAAGATTTTTGTCTGCTTTTTCTGTAGTTGTGATTTTTTGTTTATTTTTATAGGATTTTTTTTGTATTTTAATAAAATAAAATACAAACCATCAAGTCAATTAGGGTTTTTTTTAAAAAAAATTAAAGCACACCCACTCACAGCCCTTGGGTGTTACCCACCTTTGGCTGGTGCATCACAACTTGCATCTCTGACTCGTGTTCTGTTGTAAGCATTGAGGCTTCCGTGAACTAGACAGAACATAACAGGTCCTGTAACACAGGGCAATGCGTAACTATGATGGTTGCTTTCAAAAAACAGGGAATTCTTTCTGTAAAGTATAGTACCTCTATAACTTAACAAATTACTTTTTTTTAATCTTCGGAGTTCTAACTAATTAATTCTCTTGTGCTACAGTGGAATGTCACTTAAAGAGCATAATGCGCTCCATGGGATTGCTCTTTAAGCGAGTTTGCTCTTTAAGCGAAACACCATTGTGAGTGACCAATTGTGACTTCTGGTGGTGGTGGGGGAATTGCGAACCCCAATTTAGTTGTTAAGCGAGGTTTTGATTGGTTTTAGTTGTTAAGCGAGGCGACCATTCAGAGAAAATTCTGCTCTTTAAGTGAGTTAGTCTCTGAGCGAAGCACTCTTTATGCGAGGTTTTACTGTATACGTAACTTTGGATTTTGTATGGGTTTTCTTTTGTAGTGTTTTAAAATTTTAAATTATTTTTTAAAAAGAGGAAAAAAAGAAGAAGAGGTCCTGATAGCAATAGCAATTAAACTTCTATTCCGTGTCATAGCGCTTTGTGCACTCTCTGGGCCAGGCGTGCCCAAATTACATCCCATGGGCCAGATCCAGGCCATGGCACCAAATCATCCGGCCCACACCACCCTCACCGCTCCTGGAAGCGGAAGTAAAACGTGCCCACCCAACCACAAAACACTGCCATAAATGCACCCACAGCTTTTGTAAACACGTTTATGACAGCTGTGGGCCATTTATGGCAGCATTTTGTGCATGTGTAGGCTCGTTCTACTTCCTCTTTTGGTGGGAGGAACTACATGTCCAGCCCACGGTGCAAAAAGTTTGGCCACCCCTGCTCTGGGCAGCTCACAAATTCACATTTTGCTCCAATATGCTGGGCACTCATTATACTGACCTTGGAAGGTCGAATCAGCCCTGATCCCTGTGAGGATTGGACTCAAAAAAATTTGTCTACAGTACAACCACTGCATGACCAAAACTCTTCTATATGTCATTTTTAAAAATGTGTATTTTTTGGTAGGCGGTTTTTTGGTTTATTGTGGGATTTTTTCCCTAATTTAAATAAATAAATAAAAGAAGAGGTTCTGGTCAGCTCCCAGATTCTGAACGTAACCAGAATATCTCTCCTCTGTTCTCTTTCCTCGATCCTATAGGGACCCTTGGGCAAGTGGAACCGCGGGCAGGTCCCCCCCTTCCCCTCTACCCAGAGGAGGTCAGCTCGGACGACGAGGGGCTATTGGACCTTGTCTACGCCGCCAACCTAGAGCTACACAGCCGGCGGCCGCCCCGACGGACCCGCCTCATCCGGATGCGTACCCACGAGCTCCAGGTGTCAGACGAGGAGTGCCTGACCCGCTTCCGACTGGACCGCCAGGCCATCCAGGATCTGTGCACGCTGCTGGCTCCGTACCTGGACGGGGCCTCAGCCAGCCGCCGACACATCCCGACCCTACAAAAGGTCCTGATCGCCCTGCAGGTCTTGGGGACGGGTTCTTTTCAGCGGATGACGGGTGACAACCTCCGGGTGTCGCAGTCCTCTGTCAGCCGCTGCTTGGACGCCTTCCTGGAGGCCATGCTCCGCCACGTCCATGAGCACATCACCTTCCCCACCACCGACGCAGAGCTCCGCCGCACGCGGGAAGCCTTCTTCGACATCGCTGGCTTCCCCAACGTCATCGGCATTGTGGACTGCACCCACGTGCCCATCATCGCCCCGGCAGACATGCCTGCCCTCTACCGGAATTGCCACAACTTCCATAGCCTCAACGTTCAGGCCACGTGTGACGCCTCTGGGTGCTTCACTCACGTGCTGGCCAAGTTCCCCGGGAGCGTCCATGATGCTCGGATTTTCCAGCTCTCCCAGTTGCAGCGGCTCCTGGAGTCATGGCCGGAAGGGAAAGGGTGGCTCTTGGGTGAGTCCTTGGGCAGAGAGCGCGGGAATGCCAACATGACGACAGAGGCCCAAGTGGTTTCTCCCATCTGGCAAAATGAAAACCCATTTCTTATAACCTTTCTATTTTAAATGTTTGATCAGCTCTCACATCCCTCATTATAATAGCTTAGTAAATCAGGGGTTCCCAACCTTTTCAAGCCAGAGGCCGGGTCACGTTTTCTCACTCAGCTTCAAGGGTCAGATGGCCATTTTGCCCTGCTTGCATGATGGGGGTGGCCATTTTGTCCCAACAGCTTCGAAGGGGTGGCCATTTTGTTTCTTGAATGCCTTTGGAGGGGTGGGGGCCACATCCCACGGGCTTTAGGTTGGGAATCCCTGCCGTAGTTATTTGTATTTGTAGAGCGAATTGCGAGAGCTAGTCACTTGAGGCCGCTGTTGGAATGTAAAATGTAGAGTTCACTATTATCCACAGCTTCAGACATCTATGGTAGGTCTCAAAATCCAGATCTTCCTGAAAATGTCTGGTGTGTGTTTATTTTTTTTCAAATCCATCAACAATTTTTCCACTTCCACCGAATTTTGTAGTCCATTCTGTTGAGGAGATTTTTGCCCTTTCTAATGTTTGGCATATAGACAAATTTCGTAGCCCTGCATTTTATCCTTAAAAATCCTCCACATTTGTCTTTGTCCTCTTTCTCTTCACAAAAACTGAATAAGAATAGTTTTAGGCAAAAAAAAAGTTATTTTAATATAGTTAGTTTTTTTTCCTTTTTTTACTATACTAGATTTTTTTTCTTAGTTTAAATAAGGAATTTTTCTTTCTCTTTCTCTTTTTATCTTTTTTGTGTAATATAATATAATATAATATAATATAATATAATATAATATAATATAATATAATATAATATAATATAATATAATATAATATAATATAATATTTTTGAATTTTGTAACTAAAAAAAAAATCCTATTTAAAATTCTTATTTCGAACCTGATTTTTTCTGAGATTTCCAGATATATCTCGAGTATTTCTTAAGTTGAGCCATTCTTATCTCGAGATTTGACTGTATTTGTGTTAACTTGAATACCTTGGAGTCATTATTCAGTCTATCTGCATGTGGTTTTTAGCCATTCAGATATCATGTCTCCTGCTGGCTAGGCGGATCATGACCTGTGCCCTCCACTTTCACCTTGCCCAAGGGATCTGACAGGACGCTTTGATGAATATCACTGAACATTTGTGTTATTCAGCTTATTTTGTAGGGGAAAAAGAAAACCCAAAGAAAGCAACAACAAAAGACCCAGCCCTGCCATGATGTTTTCTCTGCTCTCCCCCTCAGGTGATTTTAGCTACCCGTTGCGCCCTTTCCTGATGACTCCGCACCCTGACGATGACCCGGAGCCGCTCGCGCGCTACAACGCCACACATGAGACCACACGGATGGTGGTGGAGAGGGCCTTCGGGCAGCTCAAGATGAGGTTCCGCTGCCTCCACTCCACCGGCGGTCGTCTTATGCTCCGCCCCGAGAAGGTGGCCAAGGTTTTTGTGGTGTGCGCGATGTTGCACAACATGGCCCTGCGGCGCCAGTTGCCCATCATCAACGGCGGACAAGGGGTGGATACAGAGGTCCCTGTGCCCCCATACCTGGAAACTGACGGTGTTCTAGAGCAAGATCCTCGCGGGGTAGAAGTTCGAGATCAGATCATTAGCACTTATTTCTCTCAATAAATTCAACTTTCAGTAGACAGATTGTGTGTTGTGGTTTTGGTGTCTTTGGGTGCCAGATTGCCCAGGCAAGCATATAAGAATATTGCACATACCTTATCCATACAAGGAAGGGATAACAAGTGGGTTACCTCAAGGCTTGGTCGTGGGCCTGGTGCTCTTCAACATTTTCATAAATGACCTGGATGAAGCAGTGGAGGGAATTCATGTAAAATTTGTAGATGACACAAAACTGGGTAGAATAGCTAACATCTTGGAAGGCAGGAGCAAAATTCAAAAAGATCTTGAAAGGCTTGAACACTGGGCTGAAAGCGACATAATGAATTTTAACCAGGAGAAGTGGAAAGTTCTACCTCTGGGGAGTAAAAACCCGAATGCATAGTTACAAGATGGAGGATACTTAGCTCAGTAATTCTACAAGTGAGAAAGATCTTGGAATTGTTGTAGATCATAGGCGAACTCTGAGTCAACAGTGTGACATTGGCTGCAAAAAAAGGCCAACGCCGTTTTAGGATGTATTACCAGAAGTCTAGTCTCCAAAAGCCGTGAGGTACTATTAGCCCCCTTCTAGGGGGCTGCAGTGGCTCGATGGTCAAGAAGTTCGCCTTGTTAGCTGCAAGACTGGCAAGTCAACAGTTCAAGACCCAAGTTTGAGCACCCGTCTCTGTCCCAGCTCCTGCCAACCTAGCAGTTTGAAAGCAAGAAATTGCAAGTAGATACATAGGGATCACTTCGGTGGGAAAAGATCTTGGGGACATGAAAGGAGCCTCATTCGGGCAGCCCCTGAGCGGAGTTTCTCCAGCAAAAATCCTTTCAACCCAGAATAATTTCTGACACAAAATTATTATTATAATAGTCCTCTTCCATTCAGCATTAGTTAGACCCGTGATGGCGAACCTTGGCACTCCAGATGTTCTTGGACTTCAATTCCCAGAACCCCAAGCACCCTGTGAATCCACGCAAATGGGTTTACTGCGATTCATCTGGCCCACGCTGCCCTCGTCGCGCCCGGAAGCGGAAGTAAAACGCGCCCATATCTAGACCATATCTAGACTACTGTGTCCAATTCTGGGCACTGCACTTTAGGAAAGATGCAAACAAATTAGAACAGGTACAGAGAAGGGCAAAAAGGATGATCAGAGGGCTGGAAACCAAACCCTTAGGAGGAAAAATGGAAGGAACTGGGCATGTTTAGCCTTGAGAAAAGGAGGATAAGAGGGGATATGATGATAGCACTCTTCAAATATCTGAAAGATAACCACAAGCTCAAAACGATGTCAGATATAGGCTGACTATCAGGAAAAACATCTTAATCGGGTTCCCAACATTTTCAAGCTGAGGGCCGGGTCACACTCTCAATCAGCTTCAAGGGTCGGATGGCCATTTTGTCCCAACAGCTTCAAAGGCGTCATTTTGTTTCTCGAATGCCCTTGGAGGGGTGGGCCCCCCGCATGAAATGGTGCTACAGGCCGGATCCGGCCCACAGGCCTTCGTTTGGGAGCCCCTGACCTTAATGGATACTGGAAGCATTCAGGAGAGAATTGGACAACTATCTGTCAGATCTGTTTTGATTCAGATTCCTGCATTGAGCAGCGGGTTGGACTGGATGACCCAAAAGGCCCCCTTCCAACTCAGCCGTGATTCTTTATCTGCTTTAATTCAGATGCCTGCATTGAACCAGGGGTGGGTGGGTTTGGACCTGCTGGCCTAAAGTATTCATAGAATAAGGGTACAAATGACCAGATTCTCCAGAACTCTTGGTCAGGCTAGATGTTACTAAGAAAAAATCCTATTTCCTAAATTTTGGTACATCTCCAATTCATTTCCATGGGAGTTTCATGCTATATTTGATCTGTTAATCAAATGTACGGTACGGCTGATTAGAATTACCAGTGGGTAAAGGGTGTGTGTGTGTGTGTTTAACCCCTGATCATTAATACAAGCCACCTCCCCTTAAGGTGTCAAAATAAATAATAATAAAACTAGTCTGAGGTGATTAGGCACCAAAACCCGCAAAATATGTGTGAGAGACAAGTAGAGTGCAAGCTATTCTAGGCAGAAGCTATAGCGGTGGGGGTGATGATGATGATGATATTACAACTGCAGAACTTAGCCAGTCCCATTGGAATGGAGCTGAGGATGCTTGGTTTAACCCTGTAGTTCACAATGTGGGGCCTAAGCCCCACAGGGGGACTTCAATTACCAGAAGCCTAAATCAGTACATTGGCTTATCAGTGCTTTGAGGAATTGACTTAGGCTTCTGGGAATTGAAGTCCAAAAACCAAAGGTTGGGAAACACTGGTTTAACCCATCCCAGGCCTTCTTCACTGGGAGAGAATGATGTAATTGTAAGGGATTCTTGGCTTTTACTAACAGTGGGGATTTCCCCCTTCTTTCCCCACTGCCTTCAAGGAGGGAGAGGACAGGGCTATGAAAGCAAGTGACCCTAAAGCAGGGGTTCCCAACCTAAGGCCTGCAGGCTGTATCCGGCCCGTGGCACCATTTCACATGGCCACCCACCCCTCCAAGGGCATTTGAGAAACAAAATGGCTGCCCACTTTTAAGCTGTTGGGACAAAATGGCCACCCTCAGCCCTCAAAGCTGACTGAGAGAGCATGACCTTCCCCCCCCCCCCGTTTGAAAAGGTTGGGAACCCCTGCCCTAAAGGCTACATAGAGCAGATAAGGCACAAGGCCTGGAAATCCCTATCCCAGCTTCTACGCTGAGGAAAAAAAAAGCCAAAAAGATCCAGCTTAACAGAAATTCAAGTGCTTCTTGTCTTTAAGGCCAATGTGTGCATTGACACGAAGGCCTTCTTCTTCTTCATTTCCTCTTCTGGTTTGATTTGATCAAACCAAACCATAGGCTGAGGGTTGGAGTCCTTAAATGCAAGACCAACATGCTCAAGTGGGGGCCTGTTGGCAGACTACGCCACCCCACGCTGTGTGAATGTGGAGAGATACAGAATCCAGATCATTTGGTGGTCTGCCGACTACTGCCAGAAACATGCACCGATGAGGACTTAAGATTGGCCAACGGCAAAACCAAGAAGGTGGCTTCATTTTGGCAGCCACAAAAGAAGAAGAAGCAGCTTCCTCTCTTTCCCCATTGGGTGCCAAAGGGAATAAAAGAGGAAGCAAAGAAGGCCTTTGTTTCAATAGTATGCACATAGCTGTCAAGTATCCCGCATTGGCCGGGAAACTCCCGTATTTTACTCTCTTTCCCACAGTCCTCCCGTATCTTTTTAGACTGCAATGCCCTAATGCTGCCACTGGAGGGCTGCACAGGATAAACATAGCTGTCAAGTATCCCGCATTGGCCAGGAAACTCCCGTATTTTACTCTCTTTCCAACTGTCCTCCCGTATCTTTTTAGACTGCAATGCCCTAATGCTGCCACTGGAGGGCTGCACAGGATAAACATAGCTGTCAAGTATCCCATTTTGGCCAGGAAATTTCCCTTATTTTCAAATCCAAAACTTGACAGGTATGAGTATGCATTAGCCTCAAAAAGTCTGAGGCTGATGTGCACATTGACACGAAGGCCATTTATGCTATTATCTCTCCATTCTTCCATCCATCCATCCTGTTGGTTGGTTGGTTTGCTTTATAGCCCACCTTTACCGTAGTGGGGGATATCCAGCCAGACAAAAGAAGCCTCATTTTTGTTGTTCAGTCGCATATTCGATTCCAACCCTTTGTGACCCTATGGACCATTACACGCCAGACTTTTAATAAACAAATAAAATCAGTTAAGAAGTCAATAAATAGCAGCACCCACCACATTAAAGGATTTAAGAAAATGGCAATCAGAAAAAACAATATTTAAAAATAATAATAATAATAAATAGAAAAACATCATACAAATATAACATAGAAAAAAATATACACAAAATTCTTAACAAACCTATATAAACTACAATGGGCACCCACCACCAGTGGGAAATTATAAACCTTCATTTAACCATATATATCATTAAATTTTATTTATATATTTGTCCCCTTGTTCCCAAAGGATAAAAAATCCTGCTCTGGCTTTTCTCCTTTCATTTTCCCTAATACATAATTTATAAACTCCCCCATATTTCATTTTTTAAATATATATATATGTTTCGAAAATACAAACAAAAGAATACAAAAAGGAGTACAAATAAAAAAGAAATACAAACAAATGCATGCCTAATAAACTAATTCATCAGCAAGTTTAATCAAAACTCAGTAAAAACATTCTAATATATTTTGGTACATTTTTAAACTCATTAAAATTCAATATAGTATATATTCCTCGTTCTTTTAATATATTCTTATCAAAAATCCAATTCTATACCCATTTATATGTATACATATATATTTAAATTTACTATATTTAATATAACAAAAACTTATTACATTTCTGCCATAGTACTACACAGCTGAAACAACAAAAATACAATAAAACTAAATTCATAACAAACACCCTGTGAAATATACAGGTACATTGCCCAGGAGGGTGCAGTATATCACAGCAGTCTTTTTCTATTTCCAAAAACTCATTTGATCCGGTGCTGGCCTGCCACCCTCACCTCTAATCAATACAGAATCCACAAACAGTTGCCAAATTTTCCAAAAACTATTTTCATTGATTATACCTTTATTTTCATTCAACTCCCATGTTAATTCCCCCAATATTTCTCCAAAGTCAGGTTTTTTTTTTACTAATCCCTTCTTAAATTTTAATTCACATGCTAATTTATCATTTATGGCTATATTCCATATATCTTTATACCAATAATTTAGTTCAAATTCACAATCTACTTTCATTTTTTTAAAACAATAAACAATCTCAAAGTTGTTGACAATATAATAATAATGACTTCTTTCTGTTTATTTACAAAGAAGAAACATGTTTATGGTTAAATACATCCCGTTGTTGAAAGTCAGGACATGAAAGGAGCCTCTTTCGGGCATCTCCTGAGTGGAATTTCTCAAGCAAAAATCCTTTCAACCCAGAATAATTTCTGATACTATATAATAATAATAATGACTTTTTACTGTTTATTTCCAAAGAAGAAATGTGTTTATGGTTAAATACATCCCGTTATTGAAAGTCAGGAAATGAAAGGAGCCTCTTTCGGGCATCTCCTGAGTGGAATTTCTCAAGCAAAAAATCCTTTCAACCCAGAATAATTTCTGATACTATATAATAATAATAATGACTTCTTTCTGTTTATTTACAAAGAAGAAATATGTTTATGGTTAAATACTTCCCGTTGTTGAAAGTCAGGACATGAAAGGAGCCTCTTTCGGGCATCTCCTGAGTGGAATTTCTCAAGCAAAAAATCATTTCAACCCAGAATAATTTCTGATACAAAATAATAATAATGACTTCTTTCTGTTTATTTCCAAAGAAGAAATATATTTATGGTTAAATACATCCCGTTGTTGAAAGTCAGGACATGAAAGGAGCCTCTTTCGGGCATCCCCTGAGTGGAATTTCTCAAGCAAAAATCCTTTCAACCCAGAATAATTTCTGATACAAAATAATAATAATGACTTCTTTCTGTTTATTTCCAAAGAGGAAATATATTTATGGTTAAATACAACCCGTTGTTGAAAGTCAGGACATGAAAGGAGCCTCTTTCGGGCATCTCCTGAGTGGAATTTCTCAAGCAAAAATCCTTTCAACCCAGAATAATTTCTGATACAAAATTGTTGTTGTTGTTGTTGTTGTTGTTGTTGTTGTTGTTGTTGTTGTTGTTGTTGTTGTTGTTGTTGTTGTTGTTGTTGTTATATCAACACGAGAGAACATAAAACACACAACAAAAGAAGCACACTTTTGCAAACACTTTAGGTCAGGCCCAATGCTTAATCTAAAGGTCTTAATTTGCAAAGAGTGGAATGAAAACAATCAGCTGATGTGCCGGTTTAGAAATAAAAATAAAATAAAAATAAAAGGCTATGTCTCCTTTTGTCTGCAGCCCTTCGAAGGGTTAAAACCATAGAGAGGCTGCTGCTAGAGAGGGCCTCTGGACTCTATGGGTGGGGAGAGAGAAGGGGGTGCCTTAAATGTCAAATGCTGCTTTTTCTCTGCTTAGAGGGAGGAGTTTGGTTTTGAATTTCCTTGCAGGAAAAAAAAACCCCACACCAAATACAGAAGAGGAAGAGGAGATCCTCTTGAATGCAGAGAGCCAGGTGAGTTGCAAAGGCAAAGGATCTGCATTTTAAAGAAAATAAGTTACTTTTTCTGGGTAGGGGTAACGCAAGGAAAACAAGTAATTTGAGAGGGGTGGGAGATCCCCCAGATCCCCCTGTTAAGTTTTGCTTTGATCAAGAAGGGTTCACAGCTTAGCCCTGCAGCCCCCCCTCCCCCCCAAAAAAAGTAACTTTTCCAAGCCTTATGTAAGGTGCATGGGTATGTATAACTGATTGCACAAACAAAACCCACCCTGGGAAGTAACTGGAAGACTCTTCCTGCTGAAATGGGATCAAATGGTAATTTGATCATTCAAATGCAGTTTTTTTTTAAAGGTACCATTTGCTGATCTTAGTCTGGTTGGGATGGGGTGGCTGCAGGCACCCTTGCTGCAGGACTCACCCTGACCCTGACCCTCTTCTGTGGTGGTGGTAGGGAGGTCTGTTTGATTTATTGTGGGCTCCCACTGGGTTCTGATTTATGGTGACCGCATGGATGAGTGGCTTTTCAAAAGACTTAGTCATTGCTAAAGTCTGGCCAAGTTACCCTGCTATGGTAATCAAGTAGACCCTACTGCCAATCCAACACCGACCCTGACAAGTAGTGGTTAAACAACCTGGCCATCCTTCGGGTGCCCAAATCCATAAGGGAAGGGGGGTGGTGGATTCAATCCCACTAGACTCCATCTTGATGGAGGGCAGCAGCTTCATCCATCCTGGCCTGGGGAGGTCTTTGTGTGCCAAAAGGGCTCAGGGCCAGGAAGTGACTCATGGAGCTGGATCAGTGGTACGGGGTTCACGCTGCAATGCGGAAGGCAGAGGGAAGGCCACTGCATTATATTGTTCCCAGGACAATCCATGGCTGAATGCCATGATAATTGCCAATGTTCGGAATTGGAAAGGGCACTTGAAGAAGGAGGTCGCCATGAGCCAATCCATTCTATCAGCCATTCATATTTTTCTACTGCCTTTTGTTTTGCTTCCTCTAATTGCCCTTTCTTATGATTCTGGTCTTCCAATGAATTCGATAAAGGCAGTACTGTATAATCATTTGGGTTTCTAGTGAGAAATCTGGACTGATTTATTTTAAACTAATGCAGTGGGGCTGACGCCACACAGGGGCACTTCAGTTCTCAGAAGCCTAGCCAAGTCAGTACATTAGCTGATCAGTGCTTTGGGGAATTGGCTTAGGCTTCTGGGAATTGAAATCCAAAAACCAAAGGTTGGGAAACACTGAACTAATGTAACAATAATCTGATCTTTCCAGGTTGTTGTTGTTCTTCAACTTCGATGGTGCTTCTGGAGTTTTTTTTATATCTATATTTAACTATTATCTATATCAGGGGTGCCCAAATTATGGCCTGTGGGACAGATCCACAGTGCCAATTAACCCGCCTGCGGCACCCTCGATGCTCCCGGAAGCAAAATATGCATGTGTGAGCACATAATGTGCCCGCACATGTGCATAACACTGCTGTAAATGACCCGCGGCTGTTGTAAACGTGTTTACAACAGGCATGGGTCATTTGTGGCAGTGTTACTCGCATGTGCATTATGTGTCCGCGCATGTGCATTTTACTTCCACTTCCGGTGGGAAGAACGACGTGACCGGCATGCTCAACCATGTGATCGGCCCGCAGTCTGAAAAGTTTAGGCACCCCGATCTATCTCAATACATTTTCTTTATATAATTGTCCCATCGTTCCAAAAAGATGAACAATCTTACTCTGGCTTTACTCCTTTCCCTTTCATTAATACATATTTATAAATGGAATTTGAATTGAGTGCTTGGTATTAAAGAGATATGGAATATGGCAATAAATGACAAATTAACATGTTAATTAAAATTTAAAAAGGGATTAGCAAAAAAAAAAAAAACCTGACTTCAGAGAAATATGGGAAATTCCTTGTCATGCCAATCCATTAGTTCTGGTCCCAATTTCTGGAGCAACAGAAGACAAGCTTGCTCCGTCTTTTGCATGATTGGGTGTTGATTATGTCCATTTTCCTTCAGACAGAAGGCATCTAAGACAGGGTTCCTTAAACTTGGCTTTCCAGGTGTTCTTGGACTTCAATTACCAGAAGCCTAAGACAGCACATCTGCTGATCAGGGCTTCTGGGAATTGAAGTTCCAGAACAGCTGAAGTGCCACGGTTGGCCATCACTGATCTAGAGAGCCAAATTTGAGGAACCCTGATTTAGATGCAGTGATGGCAAACCTTGGCATTCCAGGAGTGTTGACTTGGGCTTCTAGTAATTGAAGTCCAGGAACACCTGGAGTGCCAAGGTTGGCCATCGCTGACTTAGAGCAGAAGTTCTCAACCTTTTTAAGCCACGGGCCGGGTCATGCTCCTTCAGACAGCTTCGGGGGCCAGACAACCATTTTATTATTTATTTTTATTTTTCTGATTTATATTGCTGCTCAACTCCGAAGACTTTGGGCGGCACACAGAGAATAAAAACCAATCACAGTTTTAAAAAACCTTTTTTAAAAACCACATTAAAAACTACTAGGAAAAGAAACCCCGACCCCTACAGATTAAAAAGAGAGAGAGCGTTCTTACTAGATCAGCCAGCGGCCAGGGGTCAGCACGTCGCTGGTGCACCACACCTGCTTTGCTAGCCAGGTTTTTAGCCCTTTTCTGAAGGGCAGCAACTCTGTCTGGAGACACAACTCAATTGGCAGAAGGTTCCATAGGGCCGGAACGGACACTGAGAAGGCCCTCTTTCTGGTGCTAGAGAGATGCGCCCCTCTAGCGGATGGAACAATTAGAGAGCCTCTTTGGTCTGCTCTGGTGGGTCAGACAGGTGTTCTTGGGGTGACACGGTCTCTTATGTATCCTGGCCCACTACCATAAAGGTAATTATCAGCACTTTGAATTGCACCCGAAGGCACACCAGCATCCGTTGCACCTCACGTAGCAGTGGTGAGGCACGGGCATACCGCCCACATCCCATCACCACCCGAGCATCCGCATTCTGGATCAGTTGCAGCCTCTGAATGGTCATCAAGGGCAGCCCCATGCAGTATCAAGTCTGGAGGTGACCAGAGTATGTGTGACCATGACCATGAGTCTCGATCTAGGAGCGGGTGTAACTGGTGTATAACATGAAGTTGTGCAAAAGTACTCCTGGCCACGACTACCACCTGCTCTTCGAGCAGGAGTCGCGAGTCCAGGAGGACCCCCAGATTACGCACCAGGTCTGTTTGGGGCAAGATAGCCCCATCCAGGATCAAAGATGGTAGCTCCTGAGATAACGCAGGGCCCCTGACCCATAGCAACTCAGTCTTGCCGGGATTCAGTTGTAGCCCGTTGCCCCCCCCTCCAAACCCCAACATGGTACCCCAAGTGCCATGTGGTACCCTTCCTTCACCACATGGCACTTCCTGGTGTGGTGGAGGCAATGGGGGGCCACATGAAATGGTGCTGTGGGCCACATCTGGTCCCCGGGCCGCAGGTTGAGAATCCCTGACTTAGAGCATCAGCACTTTTTAATTATTCTCTCCCCCTCAATTTCAGGGATTTCTAGACCAGAGCGATTATTGGCGTCACAATCAAGCTGGGATGAAAATGGAGGACCAAGATCTAGAAGAAGGATTCCAGGCCACCAGGGAAGCTCCCGAGATCTTTCAAGCAGTGGTTATTGGAGAAGACCTACAGAAAATGCCAGCGGCACGGATTAAACAAGAACCGGGTGAAGGGCAGCTGCAGCAATGGGAAGCCCAGTGGCAGGAGTTTCTGAAGACTGTGGAGTTTCCCGTGGCAGGCTGGAACATGGGCCAATGGACGGTGGAACCCCCAGAATCGCCCTGGGATGACGCTAAAGCTTTCCTGGCTTCCTTCGAGCAAGTGGCCAAAGCCTGCCGGTGGCCCAAGGAAGAATGGGCAGCCCGACTCTGGCCAGCCCTCCAAGGGGAAACCAAACGGGTTTTCCACACCCTAGAAGGCCAAGACAGAGAAGATTACGAGACAATGAAGGCGGCCATTTTACGAGGAGACGCCGTCAGCCGGGAGAAGCACCGCCAGCACTTCAGGCGTTTCTGCTACCGGCAAGCTGAGGGGCCGCGGAGGGCTTACGGCCGGCTCCAGGCTCTCTGCCGGGGGTGGCTGAAGGTGGAGAGGCACTCCAAGGAACAGATCCTGGAGCTGCTGATCCTGGAGCAGTTCCTGGCTGTCCTGCCACTGGAGATCCAGAGCTGGGTGAGGGAACAGGGGCCTGAGACCTGCTCCCAGGCAGTGGTGCTGGCTGAAGAGTTTCTTGCGAGGCAGCAGGAGTGGGAACAACAGGTGAGTGGCTGAAAATCCCCAGAGGTCCAAAGTTAGTGCCGGGAGGTGGAGTAAAAGGAGAGCAACCGGCTCAATCACAGCAGAAGACATATTGATTACTTATAACTATTTATAAACACTTGTAACTAGTTATAAACACTAGTTACTTATAACTAGTTATAAATACTAGTTACTTATAACTAGTTATAAACACTAGTTACTTGCAACTAGATAAAAAATTACAAAACCTAGTTAATTAATTCATTATCAATTATGAGTTACATGTTATAGCCTGCCTCCCTCTAGTGAGCTCAAGGTAATAATAATAATAATTTCATGTCAGAAATTATTCTGGGTTGAAAGGTTTTTTGCTGGAAGAACTCCACTCAGGGGAGGCCCGAATGAGGCTCTTTTCATGTCCCCCAAGATCTTTTCCCCACTGAAGTGTTCCCTATTGATGTACTTGCAGTTTCTTGCTTTCGAACTGCTAGGGTTGGCAGGAGCTGGGACAGAGATGGGCGCTCAAACTGTCATGCAGTACACGGGTCTCGAACTGCCAACTTGTCGGCCTTCCAGCTAACGGTGATGGAGATGGTTCTTCTTCTTACTTTGCTAGGTAGTTCAGACTACAGAAGTGTGAGGTGCTCAACAAATTAACTTTTGGTTTCTTAATGATCAATGGGGGTTAGGACTGCAGTAGTAGTTCAGCGTCTCACCATTAATACCACACTGTCTCTACATTAGCATTATATTGCATTTTTTTAACTGAACAAGGAATAATACTGCTATTTTTACATGGTATAGCTGTAACGTATAGCATACCTGTCAAGTATCCCGGATTGGCCGGGATTTCCTGTATTTTCACGCCGATTTTCTTCCTTTCCAGCCGCTACCCCGTAATTTGGCAGCAGGGGGAAAAGGAGTTACTGCGCATCCCTTCTGTGCAGGTCCTTTCTACGCATGCGTAGAACCCTTCTACGCATGCGTAGAACCCTTCTACGCATGCGTAGAAGGCTTCTGTGCAGAAGGGGATGCGTAGAAGCCTTCTACACATGCATAAAAGCCTTCTACGCATGCGTAGAAACGACCATTTTGCTCTGTCTGCCTGTTGTGTCCGGCCCTTAGAAAGAATAGTCCAGGCAACGATGAACAGAACAACAAGAGTTTATTTTAGAGTCCTTCTGGTTACTCTTACAAGGCTATTCAGACATCAGATGGCTACACAAGTCCCATGTAATCGGTCTCTCTGAATTCTACCATAGAGGCAATGCACTAAGCAACACCCTGTGGGTGCGCATACTGAAAAGACCCCAGGTTAGCCCTCCGTGGCTCAACCTGCAGTGGTAACAGGAAGCATAGATCCAGCCCGGCCCCACCCATGTTTACCCGTGGGACGTATATAGTGTCTCCCCGGCGGTGATTCTTTGCTACAATGTAATAACCTGCCGGACAATCATAATTAACCAATCATAACATGATATACGAGTATTAACCAATCAGGAACAGGATCCAAAGTTGTAACCAATCACAGAACTCTGATCAACATAATGAGCGCGCCCTGAAGGGGAGATTGCGCGCCAAATCTAGCGCCTAATTCTGATGGCGGGAAATCGCCATTTTGTCTTTGCAAGGCGTTGCTTGAGCAACTTGCAATTCTGCCTGAATACACAACACTGCCACACATGGCGCTTCTGGGTGTGGAGGAGGCGGTGGAGGGCCACATGAAATGATGTTGTGGGCCGCATCCAGCCCCCAGGCCATAGGTTGAGAACCCCTGGTTACAGGCAATCAATTGAAAAGAAAGATGGTGAGAAGAGGCGTTGTCCAACAACTTATATTCAAACGATTGTTTTTTAAAGGTAACTAAAGGGTAAAGGTAAAGGTTTCCCTTGCTCGGAAGCCAGTCGTATCCGACTCTAGTGCTCATCTCTGTTTCAAAGCTGAAGAGCCAGCGCTGTTTGCTACTGCAGACGTTCCCGTGGCCATGTGGCAGGCATGACTAGACACCGAGCGCACGGAGCGCTGTTACCTTCCTACCAAAGTGGTCCCTATTTATCTACTTGCAATTTCTTGCTTTCGAACTGCTAGGTTGGCAGGAGCTGGGACAAAGACGGGAGCTCATTCTGTCCTGCAGTACTACAAAGCAACGTTTATGAAATGGTAGTTACTTTCTTAAAAACTATAGCTATAATAGTTTGTTTGATCATTTTCGTGTCAGAGATTACTCTGGGTTGAAAGGATTTTTGCAGGGGATGCCTGAATGAGGCTCCTGTCATGTCCCACAATGCGCAGCTCTTGGGAATTGAACCCGTGCTTCATTGGGTAAAAGCACTAGGCTTGGAGACTGAAAGCACGGGGTTTGATTCCCCAAGAGCTGCACGATAGGGGACATGAAAGGAGCCTCATTTGGGCCTTTCCTGCAAAAACCCTGTCAACCCAGAGTAATTTCTGACACAAACTATAATGTAACTCACTACTTTGGAGGAATTTGGAATTGTAACTGGTTGCTTTTAAGATGCAACCGCCCAAGCTCTAGTACTGGATGCCTAGATTTTGTGTCCTGAATCTTAGTTAACATCTTCGACGTAGGGTAAAATGGTGATGCAGGCTCAGAGTCTGGAAAAAGTTCTTTTTGAGGACTACATTTCCCAGAATCCCCGTGGCTGGGGCATTCACACAATGGACCTGGCTACAAAAGGAGACTGCTCCCCCTCGTCCTTAGCCTTCAAATGAAAGGATTTTCATTTCTTTTCTAGACGTTGACCAAATTCGAGGAAGCAGCCGCAAGTTCCATGAAGGCAGAGCTGGCTTCGTCTCCCGACAGAGAGAGGCTGTTGCACAAGGAGGCCGAAGAGAAAGGAAATCTGCAGGCTGGTTGGATGGGTAAGCTGGGCTTCCCACATGTGCTCTGCTAGTCCAGGGTTGTGTTAAACATGTGAAAAAATATATATCTGTTTCCCTCCCTCCCTCCCATCTCTCTCTGTCTGCCTGCCTTTCTCCCTCCTTCCTTTCATATCTCTATCCTTCTTTCCTTCCTTTTCTTCCTCCAAGTTCTTTACTCTTTCCTTCCTTCCTTTTTTCTTTCTTTCTCCATCTCTCCATCCTTCCATTTTTCCTTTCTTCTTTTCTCCAAGTACTTCCTTCTATTTTTCATTACTTCCTTTCTTCATCTCTCCTTCCTTCTTTTTTGCCTGCCTTTCCATCCTTCTTTCCTTCCATCCTCCAAGTTCTTTACTCTTTCCTTCCTTTTTTCTTTCTTTGTCCATCTCTCCTTCCTTCCATTTTCCCTTCCTTCTTTTCTCCAAGTATTTCCTTCCATTTTCCCTTCCTTCTTTTCTCCAAGTATTTCCTTCCATTTTCCCTTCCTTCCTCTATCCCTTCATCTCTCCCTCCTTCTTTCCTCCCTCCCTCCAAGATCTTTACTCTTTCCTTCTTTCCTTCTTTTTTTTCTATCTCTACTTCCTTCCATTTTCCCTTTCTTTTCTCCAAGTACAGTACTTCCTTCCATTTTTCTTTCCTTCCTTTCTTTCCATTCTTCCTTCCTTCATCTTTTCTTTCTGTCTTTCTTTCTTTCTTAGTATTGAACAGTACAGTGCAATGCTTCTAAAACAGAAGGATTGACCAGCTATATTGCACTGCCCCGGGGGGATACCCAAGTGTTCTCGCAATGTTTTCCACATTTCTTCTGCATCCCCATATTTTGCTCTTTCGGCCTTGTTTGCCTCCTCATCAGACTCTCCTGTGAGGCTCTTTCCATTATTCTAGAGAGATATTGGACTTCTGGGAATCTTGGGATTTCTCCTAGTTTTCTGGTGCATCGTGGCACTGCTTTTTTGGGGGGGGTTTTCCCCTAAAAAAGAATAAACTAAAATTTTAAAAGTCTAACTACTGTATTTGCCAGTAGTATAAGATGCACCCCATTACTACCAAAATAGCCCACTATCACTATATACAGTTTAAGACACACTCAATTTTCCAGTGTATTTTAAGGGGTGGAAAGTGAGTCTTATATGCCAGCAAATAGGGTAATTGTTTCTTCTTTTGATCCCCCCCCCCATTCTTTTTCCCCTCTTTTTTTGGAGTGCTACGAGTTATTATTTGTGTCATTTAATTTAATTTACACTAGCAAGGGTTGCCCGGCGTTGCCGGGCTTTTTTGGGGGTTTTGTGTTTTAAAAACTATGAGAAATGGTGTTGGATGTTTTTTGTTGTATGTGTATTTAAATCATTTATGTTATTTTTTAAATATATTGTTTTTTTATACGTAGGTAGTGTTTTAAACTGTTATTAAAAAATTTGGATTTTTAAAAGAGATAAGGTTGATATATTTTTTCCCAATAATTGTATTTTTAAAACTAATGTGTTCCTATGTGGTTTTTGGTGATAGGTGTACTTTGGATAAGATTTTTTTAAAAATGTGTAAGTTTATGTGTTTTGTAGATGGCTGGAGATCAATTTTAATTCATTGAGTGTAATATTTCCTGTGACCACTTGGTGGTGCTGTTGCGTAATGTTGACTTTGTCCTGGCCTGTGTTTTCTTCCTGTTCTTTTCTCATTTCAATTCTGATTGTCGGAGAGGCTGCACATGTTTCTTGGTAAGTTGTGGTTTTTGTTGTGATTTGTGGGGGATGGGGGGTTGTGTTTGTCCTTGTTAATTTTGGATTGTTTGTGGAAGATTTTCCTTGTACTTTTTATGTTTCGTATTGTTCTTGCTTTTTCTTGAATGTTGTTGTTTGTGTTTTTGGTGTGGGTATTTCTGTGGGCGGGCCTCGGTGGCTGGGTGGCCCATTGAAATACCATGTGGTGTTAGGCTGGGGTTTTTTCCGCAGGCTGCATTATGTACGCTGGCGGCCCGTGGTGGGGATGGGGGCATGGTCTTTGGGGGTTAGGAAGGGTGGGTTAGGTGGTGGGGAGGGGAGCTGTAGTGTGTTATGGTGCTTTGTTTTTGTGGAATCGTTAAAGTAGATCGTTTTTCCCCTTTAATATCAGTGGGTGGGGGCTGCGATCCCCCTCCCCGCTGGCTTCCCTAGTGTTGGGTGGTTTTTTGGAATAAAAGGTGTATTTTGGCCCTACACTTCTGGACACAGAGGAACAGGCAGAGAGGATCGTTCCCCCTCCCCCCTCCTTAAAACAACTCCGGTTTTAAAGAGAAGAAAAGACGGAGTTTTTTTAAGGATGGGTGGTGGGGGATCGAGCCTCTCTGCCTCATGTTTTGTTTCCAGATGGGTTGGGGCAATATAGTCCTTTTATCCTGACAAACCTCCCAACAGTAGGTTGGCAGCGGAGAGGGGGATAGCCACCTCCTCCCACTGATATTAAAGGGGAAACTCCATTCGGGAGCTTCAGGCGCCGCGGGAGATTAAAAGAAAGCCGGCTGCTGTTTGCTTGCCTGTGAGCTGTTTTTCTTTTTAACTTTTCGGGCGCCGTTTTCCTCAGCGTTCTGCGTGGGCGCGCAGGACGCTGGGGCTTGCAGTTATGGGTTGGTGCTTTGTGTTTTTGCTGGTTTTTTTTAAAATGCGTTTCTTTCGATTGGCTGCGGCGCGTGTCGGAACGCTGCGCCGTGCGAGAGCCTCTCAGCGTGATTGGCTCTGGCGCGGCGCGGCGCAAGGAATGTTGGGAAGTGAAGTTCTTTCCCTTTCTTGCCGTTTGTGGGGCTGAGGCCCCCGTGCCGGATTTTTAAATCCTTCGTTGACCTGCGTAGGGAATTCGGCCGTGCACACGAAGGGTGGGTGTGGGTCAGTAGGGCGACGCATAGCAGCCTATAGCCAGTTCCAACGGTTAATGCTTGGTTTTATAGGTTAAGATTCAAGATGTACAGTATATATATTTGGTCAATTTGCTTTTGTTATTGTATCATTGCTATATTTATTTATTTCTTACATTTTTATACTGCCCATACCTTTTTTCTTTGTTGTTTAAAAGAATACATTTTTAAAATAAAAATTCCCCCCTTTTTCATTCCCAAAGGCTACACACCAAGAAGTGCCAGCGAAGAGAAAGTTACGACACCGCCTGAACTGAATGATAGTGGGGAGGAAATTCTGGAATATTCCGGGCTGAAGCGGGAGAGAGAAGATGTCCTGGGATATCCCAAGTTGATGAAGCCAAGCCTGATGCCCCCAAGGAGGGCGATCGAAGCTGTTTTCCAGTTTGGAGAATTTGGTCAGACTTCATCGAAGGAACTCAGTCTTCAAGGGCCACCAAAACGCTACATGAAGAACGGGGTGAACGAATGTCTGCCTGATGCGGCCACCACTCTTGGGGAACGTCTCGTAGGGCCAAGCCATCTGAAGACACGCACCATAGTCGATGGGGAAAGAGCTTGTAATCAGGAGACAGAACAGGCTGAGTTCGGGAACAGCTCTGGCCAGCTCACGAGGCCGCCACAAGCCCACGTTTTAGACCCAAACAGCCAACATGCGCCATGTGGGAAACCCTCCTGCCAGGGTTCGCGCAGGGGTAACCCCGTCGGGAAGAAACCCTTCCAGTGTTCGGGCTGTGGGAAATGCTTCAGCCGCAACTCGCTCCTGGCGAAGCATGCACAGTCCCACGAAGGGGAGAAGCCGCACGCTTGCGCCACATGCGGGAAAAGCTTTGTGTACAGCTGGAACCTCATCAAGCATGAGAAGAAGCACACCGGGGAGAAGGCCCACCGGTGCTCGGCCTGTGGGAAGACCTTCTTCGAGCGCTCGGATCTGATCCGCCACGAGCGGATCCACACGGGGGAGAAGCCCTACCGCTGCGCCCATTGCTGGAGGCGGTTCACTCAGAAGTGGCTGCTTCTGAAACACGAGAGGACTCATACGGGGCTGTGAGGGCGGGACGGAGACCACAAGCTGAAGTGGGCAGCCTGGGACGAGGCAATGCCATTGAATCCAAAGCCAAAAAGAGCTGTAATAGTTACAGAATCAATGTATGTCACTGATAACAACTTACCGTAGTGGCAGAACATAGACTGGGTCTTAGCTAGAGGGAAACCTGTTCTTACATAGAACCCTCCTCTTCGTTCTCCTCCTCCTCTTCCTCCTCCTTCTAGTGCCATATCTGATTCCGAATATTGTCCTGAGAGTATAATGCAGTGGCCTTCCATTTGTTTTCTGCATTACAGCATGACCCCCACCACCACCACCACCACCACCACCACTGATCCAGTTCTGTGAGTCACTTTCTGGTCCTGAGCCCTTTTGGCACCCAAAGTCCTCCTCAGCCCCAGGCCAGCATTGATGAAGCTGTTGTCCTCCATCAAGATGGATTCAAGTGGGATTTTATCCACTTGGGGACCATCACTCTTCCCTGTTGACTTTGGCACCGAAGGCCGTTAGTCCAGGGTTGTCAGGTTAGTTACCCACCGCGTTGAGTCGCTGGCAATATGGTCTACTCCAGGGGTGGCCAACCTTTGGTGCTTGGACTTAAATTCTCAGAAGCCTAAGTTCAGTGCGTTGGCTGATTGGTGGTTTGGGGAATTGACTCAGGCTTCTGGGAATTGAAGTCCAAGCACTAAAGTTTGGCCACCCCGGTCTACTGTATTACCATAGCAGGATAACCTGGCCAGAGTCCTATGGAAAGAAATAGCAATGCTCCAAGCTGAAAAGCCAGATATGAAAGTAAAATACTGCCCAGGGAATCAAAATGGATGGGATGCACGCTCTTGGATATAATAGAGCTGATGCACTGGCCAAAGACTCTAAGGAGATTTATATCACAACAAATAGGGGGCTGCGGTGGCTCAGTGGTTAAGAAACCTGCTTAGTTAGCTGGAAGGCTGGCAAGCCAGCAGTTCAAGACCTGGGTACTGCATGATGGATTGAGCACCCATCTCTGTCCCAGCTCTTGGGGACATGAAAGGAGCCTCATTTGGGCATTCCCTGAGTGGAGTATCTCCCACAAAATTCCTTTTAACCCAGAATAATTACTGACAAAATTATTATTACCACAACAACATGTGTAGTGACATGTTTGATGTCCAAAATTCTTGAAGGACAGAAAGGTCCTGGATACCCCTCAGAATATATTTATACTTTGCACCCAGACAGCAAGACACGGATGGTTTGGAAACCTGACAGGGTAGAGGCCTTCCTTAGTTGCAATTCTTGTTTATCACAAACGACACACAATAGGATGGCTGTTTATTGATGAACCAGGGAACATGGGCTTTGTCCCTGTAAAACATGGGTTCCCAACCTTTTCAAGCCGGGGGCCGGGTCACACTCACGCTGCATTTTCGTCTTGTTTTCCTTTCCCTCTTTTATGTTTCTCTGCCTGCTTCTCTCTTTTTCTTCCACTCTATTCTCTATTCCTTTTCTACTTTTTCCCCATCTCTCCCTCCCTTTCTATGCTGCCTCCTTTCCACCCTTCTTTTTTGGGAGACAGTCCAATGAACCTGTCACATCCCCAAAGGCTTTTGAAATTATTACCCCTGAAGTCACTCCTACCCACCTGTTAAAATATATCCAGGATTTCTCGACCTTGGGTCCCCAGATGTCTTTGGACTTTAGTCCCCAGAAACCCGTTAGCAGAAGTACAGACTTGGACCTCTGGGAGTTGAAGTCCAAGAATATCAAGGGACCAAAGGTTTAGAAACTCTGGCTACTAGATAATCTGTATTCACGGATCATTTTCGGTTTCCTTCAGAGAATCCTTAGGTGGGAGAAGCCATAGGAGTCTTATAATATGACTCAGAGAAAAAAATTTTTTTCAGGATCCTGTTTAAGGGTAGGAAAATGTGGCCAGGATCCTATTAGGATCTTAATGCAGGAGTGAGTGAAGCTGCCTAATCATAAAAGACACTGTGAGTGAAATTGCAGTGGAGCATTGATGCGAATTGGCAAGGTGCCGACTGAACATAGTCATGTGACCGGCAGTCAATCAGCACTTCATGAGTTAGCTGCAATTTGCCACCGCAGTTTACACCAGTGGTTCCCAACCTTTTCAAGCCGGGGGCCGGGTCATGCTCTCTCAGTCAGCTTTGAGGGCCGGATGGCCATTTTGCCCTGCCTGAATGATGGGGTGGCCATTTTGTCCCAACTGCTTCAAAGGGGCTTAAATGCCCTTAATGAGAGTCCTAACACTTTCCAAGGTAGCCCACTGTGAAACCACTAATTTTTTTTCCAGCTGGAAATGAAGGTCCTTGGTATGTCTTTCCCCATTTTTCTTTCCTTAAGAATCTTATAGGCGCTGAATTCATCGTACAGATGCATCCTGTCATGATCTGGTCTTGTATACAGTTTCCACACCCTTCTTGTGTTTGAGTCAATAAATAAAAAGGAGTTTGTCAAGACATAATAACTCTTTGAACCAGCTTTTTTCTCCTCTCTGACCGGCACCCATTCTGCAGAGTCTTAAGGCCGGAAACAGGCTCCCTTGTTAAACCACCAAGCTCCTGAAATTGTTTTAAAATAGAGACGACTTCTTCTTCTTTACTTCCTCTTTTACCCCTTAGGGCAGGCATTCGTAACCTACGGTCCGTGGGCTGGATGTGGCCCATGGAGCCATTTCATGTGGCACTCCGCCCTCGTTCCCGCCGCCACAACGCAAGTGGTGGAATTACCGAAAATGAAAACACGTTTTCATGCAAGAACTCAGCGAAAACGTGCGAGAACTCACGCAGAGCCATGTGACCAGCCCGCTTAGTTGTCTGAAGGGAATGATCTGGCCCACGACCTGAAAACGTTGAGAAAGCCTGACTTACGGAGTGGAGCGCGAGACGACTCTTGTTTGGACAACCTACCTTGTACCAGTTGAACTAATTGGGGACTTCTATATGCTGTCCCAGAAGAGACTGCAGTGGCTTAGTGGTTAAGATGCTGAGCTTGTAGACTGGAAGGTCGGCAGGTCAGTATTTTGAGACCCGAGTGCTGCATGGTGGAGTGAGCTCCCGTCTCTGTCCCAGCTCCTGCCAACCTAGCAGTTCAAAAGAAAGAAATTGAAAGTAGATAAATAGGTACCACTTCGGTGGGAAGGTAAACAGCGTTCCGTGCCATACCTGTCAAGTATCCCGGATTGGCCGGGAAATCCCGTATTTCTCTGTGCGTTCCTCCCCTTTCCCACCGCTGTCCCACATTTGAACAGCGGGGAAAGGAGTTACTGCGCCTGCACGCCCATTGCAAATGGGCTCTGCATACACAAAGGGTTTCTGCACATGCACAAAGGGGTTGTTGCTGCACATGCACACCCGGGCCGGAGTAGTTCCCGTATTTTCTGGAGCTGCGCTTGACGGGTAGGTTCCGTGCACTTCGGTGTCTAGGCATCCCAGTCATATGTCCATTGAAATATCTGCAGACGCAGACAACCCTGGCTGTAAACGGAGATGAGCACTGAATCCTAGAGTCAGATACGACTGGCTTTTGAGCAGAGGAGACCTTTACCTATAAGTGTACCACAACATCCATGGGAAGGGGACTACAGTGGCTCAGTGGTTAAGAAGTTGACCTTGTTAGCTGAAAGGTCAGCAAGTTGGCAATTCAAGACCCGAGTACTGCATGGTGGTTTGAGTGCCCCTCCCTGTCCCAGCTCCTGCCAACCGAGCATTCAAAAGCAAGAAATTGCAAGTAGATATATAGGGACTACTTCGGTGGGAAATAGGTCTTGGGGACATGATGAATAACCTTTTCCAAATTCTGGGATCTATCTGGGCTATTGCATGAAGGTGGCTAAAGCCTTATGGAAGTTGTAGCTTTTATTTTTATTTTTTTAAAGGAACTTTTCCAGTCAACTCCGTCGCCTATATGACAATCCCCAAATGATATCTTTGCTTTCTCTTTTTCTAGGCAGCGGGCATGCATTTATTTTCCTTTAGATTTATTTATTTATTAAAATGTACGTGCATGCGCGCGCGCACACACAATAACAACATCCTAACAAATAGAGCTATAAATGATATACTGTAGCTATAAATGACAAATTAACATGTGAGTTAACTATTTAAAATGGGATTAGTTAAAAATATATTTTTGTGGTATCCGCGAGCACAATTGGCATAACTGTCCCTGACAGAGGTTACACCGGATGAGGAAAACCCCTGGTCACTGACCTCTGTGAGTACAGAAATTGGGGAGCGGATTAATAGTCATAAGATTGATTCATCCATATCTGACCTGACCGGCAGTTCTGCAGGAGGAAATTGAATAGCTAACCCAAGTTAGGAATTAGGCGATTCTGCACTTGCAGATTAGCCCAAGCCTGAGCGCAAAGAGTGGCCATGTTTACTCTTGTGTAAGCCATGAACAATGGACTTCCCCTGTCAGTATTTGCCTTAGTTAATCAACTTCCCCAAGAGAGATTCCCAATTAACCCGGGTAAACAGGTGATGTGATTTTCTGTCAGATGACGATTCTATCACACGCTGCCTTGAATTCCTATATATGATGATGATTTTCCCTCAATAAACCACTGGTCTTCGCTCCATCTTGTCTCGTGTCGTTCCTTGACCAGTCTCCTCCGGGACCTCAAGGGCCGCTTCACGGCCCCAATCCAACATCTTTTAGTATGGGCACAATTTTTGGACTATGAATCAGTGAAAGAGCAAGAAGTGTTATCTTTTTTGAATGATATCAGAGAATAAACAAAACAGCAAAAAACTCCTGTATGTACGGTAATTAATCTTTAAAGGTGCCACAACAACGTTTTTTGTCCTTTTGTTTTGTTCACTCTCGGATATCCTTGCACGGATTAACACTGCTAACACTTCAAACATTTCAACTTTTTGGAATGAGGGACAAATATATTTTTAAAATTACAGAGAAGATTTAATCAAGAGGGTTTATATAACATCCCACTGGTGGTGGGTGCACGTAGTAAAGGTAAAGGTTTCCATTGCTCGAAAGCCAGTCGTATCCGACTCTAGGGTGCAGTGCTCATCTGTTTATAACCAAAGCGCCAACGCTGTCTGCGTGTGCCGACGTTTCTGTAGACATTTGGCAGGCAGGATTAGATGTGGGAGTGCACACAGAACGCTGTTTACCTTTCCCACCTTGCAATTTCTTGCTTTCGAATGGCTAGGTTGGCAGGAGCTGGGACAGAGACGGGTGCTCACTCCGTCCTGCAGTACCCGGGAATTGAACTACCAACCTTCCGGTCAGTGAGTTCAGTGTCTTAACCACTTGAGCCACGCAGTCCCCTCCTCTGTGTTTAGGTAAAGGTAAAGGTTTCCCTTGCTCGAAAGCCAGTCATATCCGACTCTAGGATGCAGTGCTCATCTCTGTTTCCAAGCTGAAGAGCCAGCGCTGTCTGCTTCTGCAGACGTTTCCATGGTCATGTGACAGGCATGACTAGACACCGAAGTGCACGGAACGCTGTTACCTTTCCCACCGAAGTGGTCCCTATTTATCTACTTGCAATTTCTTGCTTTCGAATTGCTAGGTTGGCAGGAGCTGGGACAAAGATGGGAACTCATTCCGTCCTGCAGTACTCGGGAATCTCTGTGTTTACCAAAGGGTTAAAACCAGCAGAGCTGTTCTTCCTAGAAAAGATAGCAAGAGATTAAGGGGGAAGAGGAGGAGAAAGAGGTGGGGAAAGAGAGGGAGAAGAATTGGGGCTGGTTTCATTTTGGATTGGATGCCCATCTCTTGCCATTGCACAAAAAGAGGAGGAGAGATACCTTGGCTTGGAGAGATCCTGCGAAAGGTAGGCAGAAAATACCCCTATAGTCCCTATAGTTAGTTTTGCAACAGCAGATCAATAAAACTAATTTTTAAGCTTTATTGATCTGCTGTTGCAAAACTATCCAAGAGTTACTGTGACACCTGGAAGGTGAGCCCATTTCAAGTGGCGCCAACTTTCGGGCAGCACAGCATCCTTCATCAGATGCAGGAGATTTAAGGGAGTAGTAGCGCCTGCCAACCTAGCAGTTCGAAAGCAAGAAATTGCAAGTAGATAAATAGGGACCACTTCGGTGGGAAAGGTAACAGCGTTCCGTGCACTTCGGTGTCTAGTCATGCCTGCCACATGACCATGGAAACGTCTGCAGGAGCAGACAGCGCTGGCTCTTCAGCTTGGAAACAGAGATGAGCACTGCACCCTAGAGTCGGATACGACTGGCTTTCGAGCAAGGGAAACCGTTACCTTTAGAGTGGGGGCTCACCCGTTGTGTTACCCAAGAGATAAAGCCAAGGGCACGAAAATGGGGATTAAAAATAAAAACCAACCCTCCCCGCACAGACCCCATTCACACGTCACCCTTTCTCTAGCCTAGCACGAGTCCATCCCAGAAATGGAAGACGCTTTCCTTTTGAAGCAGGCCAGAGATCACTTTTTTCCTTACCTACCACCAGCTGGAGGAGGACTACATGTCCCAGAATGCTCCTGGGGTTGGTATGGGTGGAGGAGACTCTTAAGAGATGCTGTCCCCAAAAATTGAGTTTTCTGAGTTTCTAAGATTAAAGATGGGGGTTCAGAGCTGCGTGGATTATTATTATTATATTTTGGGGGGGGGGGGCTTGTTGCTGCATGCCTAGAATGGGGGACGCTGGGATATGTAGTCCCAACAACGTCTGGAGGAGGCTGGAATATGGAGTCCAAAAAACAATGGATACAAGCATCTTGGTGGGTTGGAGTGCTACCTGTCTACAGCAGGGGTTCCCAACCTAAGGTCCCCGGCCCAGATCCAGCCCACAGTGCCATTTCATGTGCCACCACCCCTCCAAGGGCATTTGAGAAACAAAATGGCCACCTCTTTGAAGCTGTTGGGGCAAAATAGCCACCCCCATAGTGCAGGCAGGACAAAATGGCTGTCTGGACCTTGAAGCTACCTGAGAGAGTGTGATCCGGTCCCCAGCTTGGGAACCCCTGATCTAAAGTATCTATATCTATGTGATCAATTTCTATCTATCTATCTATCTATCTATCTATCTATCTATCTATCTATCTATCTATCTATCTATCTATCTATCTATCTATCTATCTATCTATCTATCTATCTATCTATGTGATCAATTTCTATCTATCTATTTCTATCTATGTGATCAATTTCTATCTATATCTATCTATCTGTCTACATCTATCTATCTATCCATCTATCTATCTTCCCCTTTTACCCCATCAGGTGTCAAAGGAGATACAAGGTTCTTGCTCTGGCGCTTCGAGCGGCTTCCACTGGCGTTATCTGGTGTTCTTGTAATATTTATTATTTATTTAAATTTATTTATTTATTTAAAATATTTTTATCCCACTTCCCTCACTCAAAAGCGACCCGTCACCCGAAACGGCTAACAACATAATAAAAACAGATTAACAAACCCCAAAGAAAATATTTCTTTGATGTTATCTCTCCACCTTCCTTCCTCTGGGTCTGCCTCATGGTCTTGGTCCTTCTCTTTCCACATATGCCTTGTAAGGTATGGACTACCAAGACAGTCTCTCCAGATGAAACCACTTTACTTGTTCTCTCCGTATATAGTACAAGATTGCTTCTGTTCCAATTTCTTCCCTTATAACCTCATTCCTGATTTTGTCCCTTCTCGTCACTCCAGCAGCCCTAAGGCATAAAATTAAAAAATGCCATGAATGAAGATGATAAATATCAAACAACTATTATGAGTGGGGTACACAGTAAGAGCCTCCTCGAAGATTGTGGTATTTTTTTAACCTCAATCGGACGTACCCTGGTAATGGCAACCTTATGTTGCTGGCTTATCTTTCTCACACTAGGTAAGGTGAAAGGAACTGCAGATTGAACTCACCAAAAGGGGCCTTCATTTTGGCAGTTCCACGTCTAGCCTTGACACAGAAGAAGAAAACTGGTACTGTATGTCTAAACCAGGGGTTCCCAAACTTTTCCAACCGGGGTCTGGGTCACGCTCTCTCAGTCAGCTTTGAGGGCTGGATGGCCATTTTGCCCTGCCTGCATGACGGGGGTGGCTATTTTGTCCCAACATCTTCAAAAGGGTGGCCATTTTGTTTCTCAAATGCCTTTGGAGGGGTGGGGGTGGGGTCACATGAAATGGTGCCATGGGCCGGATCTGGCCCACGGGCCTTAGGTTGGAAACCCCTGGTCTAATCATTTATCGTAGTTGCCCTATAGACACCTTATTCCTGTTTATTTTCTCTCTTCCATCCCAGGTCTCTTTGAAATTTTAGAATTTTCCTTTTTCCCCAGGACTGAAATTGGGATCTCTTAAGTTAGAGCCGGCCTAAATATCCTGTCTGACTTTGCTGCAAGATAAAAATGGAAAAGCAAGACCCCGCAAGCTTTGCCTCGAAGGAACCATCGGAAAGAAAGAGGAAAAGGCCAGATATTCTCCAGCACGGCGAGACGAGCACTTTGTGCAAAAGGGTTCTGGACGGGGAGATTCAACGGAAAAGGCACAAAGCCCGGCTTCAGCCTCCCGAGGGCCAAAGGCAGGACTTCGTGAACAAAATGGAGTCACTCCAGAACCTTCCGTGGCTGGGGGAGAACTCGCCGTGGTGGGACGCAAAGGCCTTCTTGGCCTCTTTTGAGCAAGTCGCCAAAGCTTGTCGGTGGCCGGAGGAAGAGTGGGCGCCACAGCTCTGGAAAGCGCTGAATGGGGAGGCCGAATGGGTCCCAACCGGCTTGGTGGCCGGAGACGATTATGGGGACATGAAGGCAGCCATTTTGCAAGGAGACGCTGCCCAGCGGCAGTGCCGTTGCCAGGAATTTAGGCATTTCTGCTACCGGGAGGCTGAGGGTCCGCGGGGGGCTTACTACCGCCTCCGGGATCTGTGCCAGGGCTGGCTGAGGATCCGGAAGGGCTCCAAGGAGCAGATCGTGGAGTTGCTAATCCTGGAGCAATTCCTGGTCATCTTGCCACCAGAGATCCAGGACTTAGTCAGGGAACGAAACCCAGATTCTTGCTCCTGTGCTGTGGCCTTGGCTGAAGGTTTCCTACGGGAGCGGCAAGAGGTGAGGCTAGTTTTTTAGATATCTAAACCAGAGGGTGGGACACTATTTTTTTAAAAAGGAATTAATTGTTTTATGGCAGGGGTTCGCAGTGACTGCAGTGAATAGGGACTGCAGTGGCTCAAGTGGCTAAGACGCTGACTGGGAAGCGGAAGGTCAGCACTTCGATTCCCGAGGACTGCAGGACGGAAATGAGCTCCCGTCTTCATCCCAGCTCCTGCCAACCTAGCAGAAATTGCAAGTAGATAAATAGGGAGCACTTCGGTGGGGAAGGTAAACAGCGTTCCGTGCGCTCCGGTGTCTAGTCATGCCTGCCGCATGACGACACGGAAACGTCTGCAGAAGCAGTCAGCGCTGGCTCTTCGGCTTAGAAACAGAGATGAGCACTGCACCCTAGAGTCGGATACGACTGGCTTTCGAGCAAGGGAAACTTTCGAGCAAGTTTACAATGTTTTCCCGCCCCAGGCTGAACCACGCCTCCTTTGTCGGCTGAGCGGGCCGGACACGTGCTTCCCCCCCAGCGTAAACACTGACATAAACTGTAGAGTTTTCGTATCTTTCTCAACCCTCTGAAAGCTTGAATTCCCCTTTATAGTAAGCTCAGTAACTCCTGATGTAAGCTTCTTATGACTACTCATGATCTCTTCCTTTTCTTTTACTCTTTCTTCTTTCAATTTCTGAAAACCCTTCAAGATATCTCTCTTATTCATTCAATCTTGCCTCCTCAATCGTTTGCAACCCCTTCACCAATTTTCCCAATTCTATTAGAACTTGGGACGGGTCCATTGCTGTAGGATCCGGTCCTGAGGTTGGTGCTGCGGTGGACTTTTCTTTCTTCTCCTTCTTCTCCATCCTCTTGGGCTTTACAACCTCTTCTTTTCCCATTCTCTCTTCAAATAGTAGTGCCACTATTTTTTGCTTTCGAACTGCTAGGTTGGCAGGAGCTGGGACAAAAAACAGGCCCCAAAACTGTCATGCCGTGTCTGAGTCTCGAACTGCCAACTTGCTGACTTTTTTGTTATAGTATTAGCACCCGTAGCACAGTGGTTAAGCTGCTGTACTGCAACTAAAAGGTTGTGAGTTCGATCCTGGCCAGGCCTCAAAGTTGACTCAGCCTTCCATCCTAAGCTGCTGTACTGCAACTAAAAGGTTGTGAGTTCGATCCTGACCAGGGCTCAAAGTTGACTCAGCCTTCCATCCTTCCAAGGTCAGTAAAATGAGGACCCCACATGTTAGGGGGAGCAAAATGCTAATTAACTTATGAACTCCCCCAGAGAGTGCACTAAGCCCTATGGGGCAGTATAGAGGTGTGATTGCTTTGCTTTTAGTAGTAATAGTTATATTGTATATCACTTTCCAGTTCTGATTTTTGATCTTTCTGTTCCCCTGGTAGCTTAGTGGTTAAGACGCTGAGCTGGAGACTGGAAGGTTGGGTTTTGATACTCAAGAGCTGCACTTGGGGACATGTAAGGAGCCTCATTCCGGTATCCACTAAAAATCCTTTCAATCCAAAAATAACTCTGACATGAACAAGCAAGCTAATTTCTCTATCTTTTTTCTTTGACACATGAGGCTCTAGTAGTCTTTAAATTGTCTGTTTTAAAATGGCAGAAATCCCTTGAGACCATTGAACTCCTTGACTCCAGTGAGGGACCTCCACGACTTCCAGAAGAGGCCCCATGCTCGGGTGGTGCAAAATCTTTCCTGGCGTCTTTCGAACGAGTGGCCAAAGCCTGCCACTGGCCTAAGGAAGAACGGGTGGCCCAACTCTCGCACATTTTCAGTGGAGACACCAAGCGGGCCTTTGTCCCTCTGGACGCTGGAGAGAGGGAGGATTACGGGAAAATGAAGGCAGCCATGTTGCGAGGAGATGCCCTCAACAGGAGGAGGAACCACCAGAAATTCAGGAGCTTCTCCTACGAGGAAGCCGGCGGGCCGAGAAGGGCCCACTGGAGGCTCCGGAAACTTGGCATGCGGTGGCTGGAGCCGGCGAGGCGCACCAAGGAGCAGATCATAGATGTGGTGATCCTGGAACAGCTCTTGGCCATTCTGCCCCCGGAGATCCAGACCTGGGTCAAGGAAAAGGATCCAGAGACCTGCTCCCATGCAGTGTCCGTAGCGGAAGAATTTCTTCTCAAGCAAGGAGAGGATGAGGAGGAGGAGAAAGAACAGGTGAGGTTACATTAGTGAGATTGTTGACACCCTAGCTCAATGATGACCAACCGTGGCTCTCCTGGTGCTCTTGGACTTCAACTCCCAGACGCCCAAGTCAACACCTGCTAATCAGAGCTTCTGGGAATTGAAGTTCAATAACATCTGGAGTGCTAAGGTTGGCCATCACTGCCCTAGCTCATGGGTCTTCAGACCTGGCTCTCCAGATGTTCTTGGACTTCAATTCCCAGAAGCCCTGATCAGCAGGTGTGTTGACTTGGGCTTCTGGGAATTGAAGTCCAAGAACACCTGGAGAGCCAAGTTTGAGGACCCCTTCCCTAGATCAAGGTCATCAATTGACCTTCAAGAACACAAAGGTGGCCTTGAGTCTTTTTATTTTCAATATGGATTCATCTCTGAGATGACAAGAATTCCAGGCAGGTTCCATGAAAAGGAAGCAGCCTACATAGTTGGCCAGAATACTGTTAACACCACTGGTGTAATGACTTGGTGTTAATTGGATCAGTGAATTGCTGCACCTTAAAAGCTGGCTTAGTGGTTGGGATACTGAGCTTGGTGACCAGAAGGTCAGCAGTTTGAGACTAGTGCAGGGGGTGCCCAAACTATGGCCTGCAGCACCAATTAATCCATCCCATCCCACTCTGGAAGTGGAAGTAAAATGCAGAACGCACCCACGTATGCACAGAACACTGCCATAAATGACCCACAGCTGTCTTGAACGCATTTACAACAGCTGCAGGTCATTTATGGCAGCGTTACGCACATGCACATTTTTACTTCTGCTTCCACGTGGGAGGAACCATGTGACCGGCACGCTAGCCCACATGACCGGCCCGCAGCCCAAAAAGTTTGAGCACCCCTGCTCTAGTGCTGCATGATGGGAGTGAGTTCACATCATCTGTCCCAGCTCCTGCCAACCTAGCAGTTCGAAACCAAGAAATTGCAAGTAGATAAATAGGTACTGCTTTGGCAGGAAAGGTAATGGCATTCCATGCACTCTGGGGTCTAGTCTTGCCTGCCACGTGACCACAGAAACATCTGGAGATATAACTTGTTTTTGTTGGCTGAAAGGGGAGATGAGCCCTGACCCCTATAGTCAGACTCAACAAACTTTTTGAGTATGGCTGGGTGGCTCAGGGGTTTAGTGTATTCTCTACCTAGAAAACCTTGGAATGGGTTGCCACCTTTGACTTGATAGGGTGCAATCATTATTTGAGACGGGGATTCCCAACCTAAGGCCCATGGGCCAGATCTGGCCCATGGCACCATTTCATGTGGCCTCCCTCCAAGGGCTTTCGAGAAACAAAATGGCCACCCCCTTTGAAGCTGTTGGGACAAAATGACCACAACCGTCATGCAGGCAGGGCAAAATGGCCTTACGGCCTTTGAACATGACTGAGAGCATGCCCTGGCCCCCAACTTGAAAAGGTTGGAAACTCCTGATTTAAGACGTCACTGTCCCTCATTGAGTTGTGTGGTCTTTTATTATTATTTTTGCTGCACAGATCTTACGTTCTTATTTTTTTTCTACAATGACCAAAAAGGGCAGCAAGCAAGGTAACCCAATGTTTCAATCATACCTGTCAAGTTTTGGATTTGGAAATAAGGGAAATTCCCTGGCAAATAAGGGATACTTGACAGCTATGCTTATCCTGTGCTGCCCTCCAATGGCGGCAATAGGGCATTGCAGTCTAATTAATAAGGGATGATGGTGGGAAAGAGGGTAAAATAAGGGGTTTTCCTGGCCAATAAGGGATACTTGACAGCTATGGTTTCAATTCTTTTTCAAAGAGACAGAGATTTGTTTATCTATCTATCTATCTATACATGAATGAACATTCATGAATGAGAAACCCTGCATAAAAGGTAAAGGTAAAGGTTTCCCTTGCTCGAAAGCCAGTCGTATCCGACTCTAGGGTGCAGTGCTCATCTCTGTTTCCAAGCCGAAGAGCCAGCGTTGTCTGCTTCTGCAGACGTTTCAGTGGTCATGTGGCAGGCATGACTAGACACCGGAGCGCACGGAATGCTGTTACCTTCCCACCGAAGTGGTCCCTATTTATCTACTTGCAATTTCTTGCTTTCGAACTGCTAGGTTGGCAGGAGCTGGGACGAAGACGGGAGCTCATTCCATACTGCAGTTCTCGGGAATCGAACTGCTGACCTTCCACTTCCCAGTCAGCGTGTTAGCAACTTGAGCCACTGCAGTCCCTTAAGCCCTGCATGTTGGGGGCCAAATGCTAATTATGTTGTGAACCATCCAGAGAGTGTACTAAGCGCAATGGGGTGGTATGTTTAAAGTCTAATTGCTATTATTATTGCTATTAGTTAGCAATACCTACACAAAGTTTAAAACAGACAAATATAAAGTCCCCCAAAAGAGAAGAGCTATTATTTTCTTTCTTGCAGACTGCTGCTGGGGAGACTGCTCCTGTTTCCTTGGATGAAAGCCCACCTCTTTCTGACTCCGAACAGGGGATATTAAAAGTCATCATCAAGGAGGAAGATGATGATGAAGAGGCTATCCTGTTCGGTAAGGAGAGGGATTTATAGTCACTCAGGGGTTACCTCTGTCCTCTAAAACAGGAGTTCCCAACCTACGGCCCACGAGACGGCCCTGGCCCATAGTACCATTTCATCAGGTCCACCACTGCTGTACCCGGACCCGGAAGCGAAAGCAGACGCATTTACATCAGCCGTAAAATGCGCCTGAGCATGTGTGAACTCATCCGTGGCTGTCATAAGTGCAGAAATGGGCGCATTTACAGCTTTCGTAAACGTGCCCACTTCTGCTTCTGGAGGGTGTGGTCAGGCCGACGGCATGAAAAAATTGGGAAACCCCACTCTAGAGCCATGGGGGCAATTTGCTTTTTAAGGGGGGGGTAATTTGAGAACGAGTTTAGACCAAGTTAATGACTTTTAGTCTTCCTCTACATCAGGACTGCAGTGGCTCAAGTGGCTAATACGCTGACTGGGAAGCAGAAGGTCAGCAGTTTGATTCCCGAGTACTGCAGGATGGAAATGAGCTCCCGTCTTCATTCCAGCTCCTGCCAACCTAGCAGTTCGAAAGCAAGAAATTGCAAGTAGATAAATAGGGATCACTTTAGTGGGAAGGTAACAGCATTCTGTGTGCTCTGGTATCTAGTCATGACTGCCACATGACCACTGAAACGTCTGCAGAAGCAGACAGCGCCCGCTCTTCGGCTTAGAAACAGAGATGAGCACTGCACCCTAGAGTAGGATACGACTGGCTTTCAAGCAAGGGAAACCTTTACCTTACTACATCAGGGGTTCCCAACTGTTTTACGCGACCATGCTCCCAGGCCAGCTGACGGCTGGACTACGCTCCCTGGAAGCAAAAGTAAATGGTCAGATGATCCCCTAGAGGTGGGAAGACAGGAAACTTTCCAATTGGTTACTTAGGGATAAACAATATAAAACAGGGGTGCCCAAACTTTTCGGGACATGGACCAGTCACGTGGTTGAGTGGGTCAGTCGTGTGGTTCCTCCCACTGGAAGCAGAAGTAAAACACCCATGCATATGCACAACACTGCTGTTGATGCACCTGCAGCTGTTGTAAACGTGTTTACAAAGGCCATGGGTGCTTTATGGCAGCATTTTGCGCATGCACAGGCGTGTTTAATGTCCGCTTCCGGGAGCAGCAAGGGTGGTGTGGGTTGGATTACTAGGTGCTATGGGCCGGATCTGGCCCACAGGCCGTAGTTTGGGCACCCTAATATAAAACGTCAGTTTAGGCTAGTATTTATTTATTTATTTTGTTTGATTTCTTCACCGCCTACTTGGCCGAGGCCGACTCAGGGTGGTTCACAATCATACGTAAAATGACATAATTAAAACTGCATTAAAAGCCACCCACCCCTTTAAAAAGGGTGCAAAGGCCAAAGGTACCGAAGGGGGAGGTTTTCCACTAAACCAACCACCCCACGGAGGCAACCCTTCGACCTGCACCCCATACTTGGCCGGCCAGCCAGGTTTTAAGTTCTTTCCAAAGGGCCGGTGCGGACACGGAGAAGGCCCACCTCCTTGTGCTAGAGAGGCAAGCCCCTCTAGCTGATGGTACAATCAGAGAGCCCCTCCGGTCCGCTCTGGTTGGACAGACAGACGTCCTTAGGGCGATATGGTCTCTTAGGTATCCTGGCCCACTACTATATGGGGCTTTAAAGGTCAAAACCAGCACCTTGCATTGCACCCGGAGGCACACCGGTAACCAGTGCAGCTCCCGAAGTAGTGACGAGGCGTGGGCATAACGTCCACACCCCATCACCACTAAGGCAGCTGCGTTCTGGACCAGCTGCAGCCTCCGAATAGTCGTCAAGGGCAGCCCCATGTAGAGCGCATTATTTCTGCCTGTACGGTTACTGTGCTAACACCCACTGCATGCTGGGGATTTCACTACAATACTCAACACTTATATGGTTCTTAGAAATCAGAACTATCCCACTCCTGAGTGTCCTTTATCTGGAAAAAAAACCCAAAAGGGTTGTTGTTAAGTCACCGTCAACTTGATGGCGTGCCCACAGATACATGTGTTCCAGGTTTTCAGGGTTTTCTTTTTCAATCCAGCAGGAGACCTGCGCAAAGCAGAGAACGAGGAAGGTCTCAATGAATTATCCGTTGAAAGAACGGAGCCCCCCGTGGAACAAGAGTCATTTGGGAACAAATGTCCCCTTTGTGGAAAAGATTTCAGTTGTAGATCTGACCTCAACAGACACAGAAAAACTCACACGGGGGAGAAACCCCTCCAGTGCTTTGAGTGCGGGAAGAGCTTTGGCCGGGGCGACTACCTCATTCTGCATCAAAGGCTTCACCACGGAGAAAACCCCTACCACTGTTCGGAGTGCGGGAAAGGCTTCTACCGCAGCACCCGCCTGATTTCCCACCGAAGGATCCATGCGGCGGAGAAGCGGTATAAATGCTCTGGCTGCCCCAAGAGCTTTTACCACTGGGCTAGGCTCCTGCAGCACAAGAGAGTGAAACATGGCAGTGAGAAACCACACAAGTGTTCGGAGTGCGGGAAAAGCTTTTGCCGGACTGCCCACCTGAGCCGACACCAGAGAGTTCATGCCAACAAGACGGCATACCAGTGTTTGGAGTGCGGGAAAAGCTTTGGTTGTGGCGAGCACCTCAGTTCGCATCAGAGAAGGCACATGGGAGAGAAACCCTTCGAATGCCTGGCATGCGGGAAGCGCTTTAAGTTTAGCGGGAATCTCATCACTCACCTTCGAATGCACGCCGGCGAGAAGCCCTTCGAATGTGTGTAGTGCGGGAAGAGTTTCGGCCGGAGCTCCCACCTCAGAGAACCCACACAAGCCCTATAACTGCGGGGAGTGTAGGAAGACTTTTAGCCAGAGTAGTAATCTAATCTCCCATCAGAGACTCCACACTGGGGAGAAGCCATATAAATGCCCAGTGTGCGGAAGGTGCTTTTCTCGGAGCGACTCCCTTATTTCCCACCAGAGGACCCACACCAGAGCAACTGTGTAAACTAGGGATCCTCAACCTATGGCCCACAGGCCACATCTGGCCCACAGCACTAAATAATCCAGCCCGCACCCTCGCTCCAGCTCCTGCTTCCGTTGCTGCCTCCTCAATCCAAACCAATTAGCGGTTAAAATGCTCAGCTTGATGACTGGAAGGTTGGTAGGTCAGCAGTTCAAGACCCGAGTGCTACATGACAGTCTTCTGACGGTTGCCATATGCAAGGTTTACCACCTGGATGCTCAATTCTACAGCCACTGAACCTGCCCTACACCTTTTCTTTGCTATTGGTCCCCAGCATCTGGTATGTAGAGGCTGCAATGGCTTAGTGGTTCATATGCTGAGCTTGATGGCCAGGAGGTCAGCAGATCAGCAGTTCGAGACCTGAGTGCTGCGCAACGGATTGAGCTCCCATCTCTCTCAGCTCCTGCCAACATGACAGTTTGAAAGCAAGATTTGTAAGCAGATAAATAGGTACTGCTTTGGCGGGAAATGTAACAGCGTTCCATGTGCTGTTGTTTAGTCATGCCTGCCAAATGACCACAGAAGCGTCTGCAGACAGGCCGCACTGGTTCTTTTGCTCTAAATGGAGACAAGCACCACCTGTAGAGTTGGACATGGCTGGCTTTCAAGCAAAAGAGGCCTTTACCTTTACTAAACAAATCAGACAGCTCTTGTTCCTCTACGAGTGTGGAATCTTATTCAAAAGGGCTAAGGCATGGAGGGGGTTCTCAACCTATGGCCCGCGGCGCCAAATAATTCAGCCCTGACCCTGCTTCAGCTGGCCCCGCTGGAATCGGCTGCGGACTCATTTACAGCCATCGTAAACGCATTTACGACGGCCGTAAATGAGTCTGTGGCCATCGTAAACACGTTTACTACAGCCGTAAATGAGCCTGTGGTTGTTGTAAATACATTTACGATAGCTGCGGATGCATTTTATGGTAGTGTTTATGGTGGGGGGAACCATCAGTCCGGCCCGTTCAGCTGTCTGAGGGGGTGTGGCCCAGCCCATGGCTGAAAAAGGTTGAGAACCCTTGGGTTAAGGCAGCTTTGGAGCTGAATTGATTCAAGAAATCTCTAGACATTATTGATTACACACTGAATCTCACTACTCCATGCACAACACATATCTGCAGTTTTCCTTACCTGAGTCAATTCCCTCCAAAAAGTTATGTCACTTGCATAACAAAGCCACAGGAGTTCAATCTATCCATGGTTGAAAAACTCATGTACCTTCTCTATTGTTCTTTTGAAATACAGTAAAACCCCTACTTACGCAAAAAGTCCGTTCCATAAGCTTTTGCTTAAATCGTTTTTTAATGTAACTCGAAGCAAACCCATAGGGAAAAAAATTTTTTTTAAATGTAACTCGAAGCAAACCCATAGGAAAAATGAAACTTATGTAAATTGAAGCAAACCCACAGGGAAATGAATTTTTACATAACTCGAAGCAAACCCATAGGGAAAATGATTTTTTTAATGTAACTCAAAGCAAACCCATAGGAAATTGTGTTATGTAAATCGGGACATTTATGTAAATCGGGACATGGTCTTAGCACAAAATCATTATGCAAGTCAAATTTTATGTAACTCGGGAGATTTGTAAGTCGGGGTTTTACTGTATGTATTTTAAATGAAATTAGGAAACGTTTTTCTAATAATATGTTTTTAACCCTATTGTACAGAAGTGGGGCTGTCTAATACTCCTTTCTGATCAAAGTCCGTTGAAAGCCAAAAACACTTACTATAGCCTATAATTATGTTTTATCTTGGTCCTTTAATTTTGTTTGTTTAGTGGCGCAGGGGAAGTAGCTTTGCTAGTTTGGATGTTCCCAAGAATGGACAGCATTTTCCAGGACAATCTTCTGCAGCTACCAAGCCCAAAGGCTAGAAAGCCGGTGTTAGAAAATCCAGGATTGTTATGGAAATAAGCTTTGTGAATTAAGTGTATTAAATAAAATTTGAACAACAGAGAGTTGCTTTCTTCTTATTACGAGCTGTTTATAGCACTGAGATCCTGGAGCCAGAACTCGACAGGTGGATTGTTGCTGATAGTATGTTGTTTTTTGATAATTGGCAGAGTCTCAAAGTTGGCTTAGCGGTCAAGACGCTGAACTTGACAAATGGAAAGTCTGCAGCTTGAGACCCGAGTAGTGCACGACAGGATGAGCTCCTGCCTGCCCCAGCTCCTGCCAACCTAGCAGTTCAAAAGCAAGAAATTGCAAGTAGATAAATAGGGACCACTTCACTGGGAAGGTAAACAGCGTTCCGTGCGCTGCAGTGTCTAGTCATGCCTGCCACATGACCACGGAAATGTCTGCAGAAGCAGACAGCGCTGGCGCTTCGGCTTTGAAACAGATGAACACTGAACCCTAGAGCCAGGGAACCCTAGAGCAAGGGCTACCTTTACTAGGGCACTGAAATCCTGGAGCCAGAACTCAATGGGTGGATTGTTGCCATCACCCCACCCCTGCTATGTTTCTGAACGAAAATGGAGATTAACTCTTATTCAATAGAACTGCAGGCTCACACAGCTGGTCTTTTGTGTGTGTATGTGATTTTTAATTTGGATATCTTTACCTCCCATTTCTCAAAGAATGAAATATCCTATTGCTTCGCAACCTTGATTTTGTCCTTTTTTAAAAAAATAATCTTAAAACTTTGCTTCCACAACCGTCTCAATTCCCTGATTTACTTATCTCTTGGTGGCTTAGTGCAGGGGGTTCCCAACCTAAGACTTGAGGGCTGGATCTGGCCCATGGTACCATTTCACGTGGCCCCCTCACCGCTCCAAGGGCATTTGAGAAACAAAATGGCCACCCCCTTGAAGATGTTGGGACAAAATGGCCGCCCCCATCATGCAGGCAGAGCAAAATGGCCCTCGAAGGTGACTGAGAGTGTGACCCGGCCCCCGGCTTGAAAAGGTTGGGAACTCCTGGCTTAGTGGCTAAGACACTGAACTTGATGACTGGAAGGTCAGCTGGTTAGCGGTTCAAGACCCGAGTGCTGCACGACGGAGTGAGCTCCCGTAGCTTGTCCCAGCTTCTGCCAACCAAGCAGTTCGAAAGCAAGAAATTGCAAGTAGATAAACAGGTACTGCTTTTGGGGGGGGGAGTAAGTGTTCTGTGTACTCCGGTGTGTAGTCATGCCTGCCACATGACCATGGAAATGTCTGCAGTTGCAGACAGTGCTTGTTCTTTGGCTGTAAACCAGTTCTCAAACTTTTTAAGCTGGGGGCTAAGTCATGTTCCCTCAGACAGTTTCGGGGGCCAGATGGCCATTTTGCCCTTCTTCCACCACACGGCACTTCTTGGTATTGTGGAGGCGGGGGGGGGGCACATGAAATGGTGCTGCAGGCTGCATCCAGTCCATGGGCCGTAGGTTGAGAATCTCTGCCATAAATAAAGATGAAAATTGAACACTAGGGTTAGACAGGACTGGCTTTCGAGCAAGGGAGACCTTTAGCTTTACTTTGTTAGCAGATGGCGGGAAAACATCTGACAACCCAAGTGGAATTATGAAAAATAATCAGGCGAAAATAGATAGCGGAAAAGCACACTTAAATACGACAATATCAAATTTAGGAGAGGTTTGACACTGGGAAAATCAAATAAGAAACAGGTAGGAATCAAATGCAAAACTTCAAGTAGTCATTCAAAACCAGGAGTATATTGGTGTTCATCATGACAGGCCTCCCTCTAGGAAAAATACAAAACACGTAACCAGCTATATAATAATTTTGTGTCACAAATTATTCTGAGTTGAAAGGATTTTTGCAGAAGAAATTCCACTCAGGGAGCGTCCAAATGAGGCTCCCTTTTAAGTCCCCAAGAACTGGGACAGAGATGGGTGCTCAATCCATCATGCAGTACCCGGGTCTCGAACTGCCGACTTGCTGGCCTTCCAGCTAACAAGGCAAGCGTCTTAACCACTGAGCCACCACAACTGAATCGGTCCTTATCAACAAAGGAGGAGCGGGTCTTTTGTACAGTCAATGGCTCTTAATGACCTACTCAAGAACACGTTCTTGCCATCACAACGGGAGTGCCAGACAACTGCGACCTGCTCCTGGGGAAACCCATTTCTCTTCCAGCGACTGTGAAAACTGCAGCTAAACAAAGCTCAGAGCGGCCAGAGAATGACCTGGTGGGAGGAGGATGGGTGTTGTAGTCCCTGTGATTCAGCCACTTCCAAGCCTTTCTTCCACTCCCCCATTCTTCTAGACACAACCATTCTAGGGCTTCAGGATTGAGGAATCAACCAGAAACTAAACAGTCTAAAACTGAGTAGGAATGAAAGAAGATTTTTAATAAGCATGAGATTTTTGTTTCTTTTGCGATGCAACTCCCGGGACGCACTGGGAATTTCCCGCAAGAAGAATTCTTGAAGGTACAGGGGAAAAGATAGACGTCCACAGAGCCACTGAAGTCTACCTAGACTTAAAGAGCCCTGGTGGCACAGTGGTTAAACTGCTGTACTTCAGCCATAACGTTGTGAGTTCGATCCTGACGGGGATCAAGGTTGACTGAGCCTCCCATTCTTCCGTGGCCGGTAAAATGTGAATTAACTTGTGAACCAGCCAAAGAAGGCACTAAGCCAGGGGTTCCCAATCTTTTCAAGCCAGCGGGTGGCTCACGCTCTCAGTCAGCTTCGAGGGCCAGGCAGCCATTTTGCCCTGCCTGCACAAGGGGGGCAGCCATTTTGTTTCTTGAATGCCCTTGGAGGGGTGGGGCATGAAATGGCACTGGGGGCTGGATCTGGCCCGTGGGCCTAGTTTGGGAACCCTTGCACTAAGCACTCTGGGGCGGGATATATCGGTGGTGCTACCTAGCAATGTCTGTCGGTCACCGATTTTCTAATTTCAAAAGGAAGGAAATTAGGCCATTCCTCAATTCGGGACTCTCAAATTGGGTTCATGGGACGGATAGTTCTGTTCCCCATTAGGCTCGAGAGGGGCCCCTCCCAAAGAACTACCCCTAACTCCATGATACTGTGAGACGGCCAGGGACCCCCTCCCCCAAATAAGTAAACAAGTTTCCTTCGTTTTGAAATGAGGCCAGCAATATAGAAACAAATTGGGGATTTTTATTTTTGATTGTATCAAGAGATGTAAAAAAATTCTGGAATTTTTGAAGCCATGGGGGAAAAAAAGAGGTTTTGCCCGCGTCCCCCCCCCCAAAAAAAAAGGAAAAAAAATGCATCATTAGAACTTTTTTTGCAGATTGAAAGTCACTCAGTTATTTTAGCAATTACACTTATAGGAGTTTCACATATATACCGACCCATAGCGCTTAGTGCACTCTCTGGGCTGCTCACAAGGGGATTTGCATTACATGCTGGGTACTCATTTTATTGACCGCAGAAGGACGGGAGTCTGAGTCAACCTTGATCCCTGTCAGGATTGAACTCACAAGGTCAGCAGTTTGGGCTGCAGTACACCAGTTTAACCACTGTGCCACCACCCACCCACCCCCTCTCACCCCCCACTAACATTTTCACACACTACCACCTGGCATGTCCATTCTTGTTCAGGGCCGAAACGCCTAACCTAAGATCAGGATATTCAGACGGGTCGGGCTCAGCCTATGAATTCTTTATGCCAGGGTGCCCAAACTACAGCCTGTGGGCCAGATCCGGCCCCTGACACCAATTCATCCTGCCCGCGCCGCCCTCGTTGCATACGAGCGCGCTTCCGATGAGGGTGACATGGGCCGGATGAATTCATGTTGGGGCCGGATTTGGCCTGTGGGCTGTAGTTTGTGCACCCCTGGTTTAAGCAGAGAAAATGGCAGCCTAAAAATCTATCTCATCCTGTGGCAAAACATATCTCTTGAAAAACAGATTGCAAGGCGTGTTTTACTTCTGCTTCCAGTGGGACGAACCATGTGACCGACCCCACTGAACCACGTGACCTGCCCACGGCTCAAAAGGTTTGGGCACCCCTGCTCTACGCAACCTACACCCCACAAGCTGGATCCAGCCTGCGGCACCAAATAATCCGCCCCCAACCTTGCTCCAGCTGCTCCCGCAGCTGCCAGAATCAGCTGTGGACTAATTTACGGCCATATAAACATGTTTACAACAGCCATAAATGAGTCTATAGCTGTTGTAAATGCACTGACAGCCGCGGACACATTTTACGGCATCAGTCTGGCCCGCTCAGCTGTCTGAGGGAGTGTGGTCCAGCCCATAAAACATTGAGAATCCCTAATCAAAAACATCTGTTGCCTTCCCTGCAGTTTTCCCCGGCCAACTCTCAGTGTCCCTCTATCATTCTCATCACCCTACTTCTTTGCGTCGCCCATGTGGGTCCGCTGGTGTCGGACGAGGTTGGACCTTTGGCAAAAGCTCTGTCCGCAGTCAGGGCACCTGTGCGGCTTTTCGCCTGTGTGGGTCCGGAGATGCACAATCAGGTGTGCCCTCTGACTGAAGCTTTGCCCACAGTCGTGGCACCGGTGGGGTTTCTCCCCAGTGTGGATCCTCTCGTGGACGACAAGGTGCGTCCTTTGGCTAAAGCTCTGGCCACAGTCGGAGCACCGATAGGGCTTCTCTCCTGTGTGGATTCTCTGGTGCCGGACAAGGTTGGACCTCTGGGTAAAGCTCTGCCCACACTCGGGGCATTTGTGGGGTTTTTCACCAGTGTGGATCCGCTGATGGACGGCGAGATGTGCCTCCCATGCGAAGCTCTGCCCGCAGTCGGTGCATTTGTACGGCTTCTCTTCCGTGTGGATTCTCTGATGGGCAATCAAGTTTTTCCTCTGATCGAATCGTTCTCCACAATCAGGGCACACATGAGGCTCTTTGGCAACATGGATTTTCTGATGCTGGATAAAGTTGGACTGCCGGTTAAAGGTTTTCCCGCACTTACGACACCCATACGTATTTCCTACCGCACGGATCCGCTGACATTCTGGATCAGGATTTTCTCTGTCATCCGCACCACCGTGTGATGGCTTCTCTTCCGCATGAACTTTTTGATGTCTAATAAGGTGGGGCCTCTGTCGAAAGCCCTTCCCACAGTCCAAGCACCTGAAAGGCTTCTCTCCCGTGTGGATCATCTGGTGGCTGGCTAGGTTAGTTCTCTGATTGAACCTTTTCCCGCATTCCGGACATTCATGCGGCTTCTCTCTGGCGTGGATGCTCTGATGTCTAAGCAAGTTTCCCCTACGAGAAAATGTTTTCCCACATCTGAAACACTTACACGACTCCTCTCCCAAGATAATTTTCTCATGCCTTCTCTGGTTAATCTTCTGATTCAGGGCACCTGCCACTGTATGGATCTTTTGGTGCTTCAGGAAGTTGGATCTCTCACCAAAAGTTTTCTCACAAACAGAGCATTTATACGGCTTCTCGCACACGTGGATCCTCTGGTGCCTGATGAGGTCGGATCTCCGGTTGAAACTCTGGCCACAATCGGCACATTTGTATGGCATATCTCTGGCATGCAGCCTCTTGTGTACGATGAGGTGGGCTTTCCACTGGAAGCTTTTCCCACAATCTGTGCAACGGTACGGCATCTCTCCCGTGTGGAGTCTCTGATGGGTGATGAGGCTGGTCCACTGGTTGAACCACTTCCCGCACTGCAAACATTTGTGGGGTTTCTCTTTCGCATGGATACCCTGGTGCCTGAGGAGGTTCCATCGGCGGAAAAAGGTTTTCCCACACTCGAGACAGTTGCATGGGTTACCCCCACAAATCTGACCCCCATCTGGCCTCCGAGTGCATCCCTTCCCATACGGCAGGCTCCCGTGTGGCTTGTCGCTCAAATGGACGCTTTGGTGTTTGATGAGGTTTGATTTTTGGGTAAAGTGCCTCCCGCATTCCGGGCAGGTGAAGGGCTTTTCTCCTGTGTGGACCCTGCGGTGCCTCACAAGGTTGGAGACCTGGCTGAAACTTTGACCACAGTCTAAGCACCGATGGGGTTTCTCTCCTGTATGAATCCTACGGTGGATGATCAGGTTGGTGCTCCGGCTGAAGCTTTTCCCACAGTCCAGGCATGGGTATGGCTTCTCCCCGGAGTGGAACCTCTGGTGCCGAATAAAGCTGGTTTCCCAGTTGAAACTTTTCCCGCATTTGAAGCAGTGGAGCTTCTTTTCTCCTGTGTGGGTTCTCTGATGCCGGTTCAGGTTTGATTTCTGAGTAAAGGCTTTCCCGCAAGTATTACACATGTGCCTTTTCTTTCCGGCATCTGTTCCAGTTTCATCAGAGGTGCCGTTTGGGCATATTATGGGCTCGTTTCTTCTCTTGTCTGTCTGTGTGCTTTGCTCCCACCTTGGCTCATCTGGGTCCCTCGAATTTTCTGCCACGTCTTGAGGCTCAGATCTGTCTAAAAGGATATCCAAAGGGGCTCCTTCGTCCTCATTTTCCCACCTGACACCTGCCGGAATAAAAGAGATCCTTGTGAGAAAAGAAACTGAGGCAGGTCAGAGAAATATCTGATTTTGCAGCGCAACATCTTATGGAAATCAATGGGATCTAAGATAATGACTAACCCATTTCCCATTGGTTTCAATGCTTCTGAACTTAGCATAAGCAAATCTAGCATCAACAGAAGAAGAAAAAGGACCAGGGTATGAGGGTTAAGCTTGTGGTTAAGACGCTGAGCTTGACAACTGGAAGGTCGGAAGGTCAGCAGTTCGCGATTCGAGTGCTGCATGATCGAGTGAGCTCCCGTCATCTATCCCAGGTCCTGCCAACCTAGCAGTTTGAAAGTAAGAAATTACAAGTAGATAAATAGGTCCTGCATTAGCAGGAAAGGTAACAACAGTCAGTGTGCTTTGCCGTAAATGGCAATGAGCACCAAACCCCCTAGAGTCGGATATGGCTGGCTTTCAAGCAAGGGCAACCTTTATCTTTCACCTTTACCTGACAAATACAATAATCTATTTGTCAAAGAGGTGAAATCCAACCACAGTTATGTATGATAAACAAATCCTTGTCTTACAGAATGGAATCTTAAATCAGGGATTCCCAAACTAAGGCCCGTGGGGCAGATCCGGCGCACAGCGCAATTTCATGTGGGCCCCCACACCCCTCCAAGGGCATTTGAGAAACAAAATGGCCACCCCTTTGAAGCTGTAGGACAAAATGCCCCCCTCCATTCAGGCAGGGCAAAATGGCCATCCGTCCGGCCCTCGAAGCTGACTGAGAGAGCGTGTCACCCGGCCCCTGGCTTGAAAAGGTTGGGAACCCCTTCCTTAAATGCACACCTGAACACGTTCCCAACAAAGTAGCCCATTATCCCATGCTTGGAAGTCCATGCTCTCTGTTCAAGGCATCTTGGGAGGAATACATTCATGTATGCAGTTCTTCTTCTGCAACTATCTACTGACCAGCGTTTCCCAAACTATGTTCTGCGCAACACTGGTGGACTCCAATTCCCAGAAGCTTAAGTCAGTACATTGGCTGACCAGTGCTTTGGGGGAACTGACTTAGGCTTCTGGGAACTGAAGTCCCAAACCCAACCAGTGTTTCACAACCCTGAAGCTGACCTTGGACATCAATTTGCAGAAGCCCTGATCAGCAGATATGGTGACCTGGGCTTCTGGGAACCGGAATCCAACCCACAAGGTTGGGAAACACTGGGTCCAATGTTATTGTTACGTGCTGCCACGGTGGAACTGACTTCTAGTGACCCTAACTGGACTTTCAAGGTGAGTGAGAAATTTGAGGTATGGGTTTACCCGTTTCACTCGTCTAGTGAGTCTTATTTATTTATTTTATTTCAGTTTCTATACCACCCAATTGGCCAAGGCCAACTCAGGGCGGTTCACAGCATAATAAAAACACAATTAAAGACATAGTTAAAACTGCTTTAAAAACTACTCACCCATTCACTAAAAAAGGGGTGCAGGGGCCGAGGGTGCTGGGATTCGCTATACCAGCCACCCCGCGGAAGTCACCCCTCCGACTGCACCCCAAAGTTGGCCCGCCAGCCAGGTTTTAAGTTCTTTCCTGAAGGGCAGCAATTCCATCTGGAGACGTAACTCTGTTGGTAAGAGGTTCCAGAGAGCCGGTGCGGACACGGAGAAGGCCCTCCTCCTTGGTCTGGCCAGGTTATTCTGCTATGGTAATAGAGTAGATCATACTGCCAGGGACTCAACGCCGAGTGTCAGGAGGCGGTTAACTAGCCTGACCACCCTGAGGACTAATGGCCTTGGGTGGCAAAATCCACAAGGATGGGTGACAGTCCCCAAGTGGATTAAATCCCACTTGAATCCAACTTGATGGAGAGCAGCAGCTTCGTCAATCCTGGCCTGGGGCTGAGGAGGTACTTTGCATGGCAAAAGAGCATGGAAGTGACTCGTGGAACTGGATCAGTGGTATGGGGGTCGTTTTGCAATGCGGAAGGCAGGTGAAAAGGTCACAGCATTATATTGTTCCCAGGTCCATTTTCATGGTTGATCGCCAAGAGGATCGCCAATATTCGGAATTGGATACGGCAGAAGAAGAAGACGTCTGAGCCAAAATTCAAACCCAGACTTTTCGTGTCCTATTCCCGTCTCTCCATTCGCTACGCCACACTGGGTATCCTGATGCTATCTATTTAATACTTATTGAAATTATGTAAGTCTTTATCCTTCAAGTAAAGGTAAAGGTTTCCCTTGCTCGAAAGCCAGTCGTATCCGACTCTAGGGTGCAGTGCTCATCTCTGTTTCTAAGCCGAAGAGCCAGCGCTGTCTGCTTCTGCAGACATTTCCGTGGTCATGTGGCAGGCATGACAAGACACCGGAGTGCACAGAACGCTGTTACCTTCCCACCGAAGTGGTCCCTATTTATCTACTTGCAATGTCTTGCTTTCGAACTGCTAGGTTGGCAGGAGCTGGGACAAAGGCGGGAGCTCATTCCGTCCTGCAGTACTCGGGAATCGAACTGCTGACCTTCCACTTCCCAGTCAGCGTCTTAGCTACTTGAGCCACTGCAGTCCAGACTTCCTTCAAAGCCAATCAAAAATAGCATTATAAATCTACTCTGGGGTCTGGTTTATTGAGTATGTTTTAGTGAATGGGAAGGGTTTAAGACCAGGAGAAAAATACATCTCTCTTTAGAAAAAAAGGGACAAATCTAGAAGTAAAACATTATTATATCAGTGGTGCCCAAACTATGGCTTGTGGGCCGGATCCGGTTCACAGTGCCATTCCATCTAGACCATGCCACCCCCGGAAGTGAAAGTAAAATGCACCCGCACATGCGCAAAACGCTGCCGTACATGACCCGCGGCTTACGACAGACACGGGTGCATTTATGGTAGCATTATGTGCAGGTGTGGGCAGGTTTTACTTCCGCTTCCGGTGGGAGGAACCACATGACCGGCCCACTCTACCACGTGACCAGTCCGAAAAGTTGGGACACCCCTGCGTTATATGGAGAATATTTATTTGAGCTACATAGTGTCCCATTGGTTGTAGATGCACATAGTAGTATATATTTTTGTTGCCGTTTTTAAAGATTTTGTGTTGTTTTCTTCATTTTTTTTTTGTATTTTTATGTTATTTTTCTTTGTTGTCTGTTCTATTTCAATGTTAGAAAAGATCTACTTGGAAGGAGGGAGCTAGTATTCCAATAATTAGGAAAGAGGAAACATGGCGGAATTGTGGTCCCTTAGCTTCTATCGGGACTGCGGTGGCTTAGTGGTTAAGACGCTGAACTTGACAACTGAAAAATCGGCAGGTCAGCAGATTGAGACCCGAGGGCCGCATGAAGGAGTGAGCTCTCGTTGTCTGTCCCAGTTACTGCCAACCTAGCAGTTCGAAAGCAAGAAATTACAAGTAGCTAAATAGGTATTACTTTGGCGAGAAAGGGACTACAGTGGCTCAAATGGCTAAGAAGACGCTGACTGGAAGCTGGGAGGTCAGCAGTTCAATTCTCGAGTACTGCAGGACGGAATAAGCTCCCATCTATGTCCCAGCTCCTGCCAACCTAGCAGTTTGATAGCAAGAAATTGCAAGTAGATAAATAGGGGGCCACTTTGGTGGGAAGGTAAACAGCACTCCATGCACTCTGGTGACTAGTCATGCCTGCCACATGACCACGGAAACGTCTGCAGAAGTAGACAATGCTGGCTCTTTGGCTTTGAAACAGAGATGAGCACTGAACCCTAGAGTCAGATACGGCTGACTTTCGAGCAAGGGAAACCTTTACCTTTTACCTTGGCAGGAAAGGTAACACCATTCCATGTACTCAGATGTCTAGTCATGCCTGCCACATGTCCACAAAAATGTCTGCAGGCGTAGACAGTACTGGCTTTTTGGTTGTTAATGGAGATGAGCAGCGTCCCCTACAGTTGGATACGACTGCCTTTTGAGCAAGGGAGACCTTTACTGTTTTTTGTCCTATGAATGAGAGCTCTCCAAAATGACTTGTCCTCAGCTCTTGCAAAATCAAGCCAGTGGCTTCTTTTAGCGAGTCAATCCATCTCACGTTTGGTCTTCTTCTGTACCAAATGAATAGCAAGTAGGAACAATACAGTGCCCCAAATACAATGACTACTTATAACTTAAGAGCAGGGGTTCCCAACTTTTTCAAGACAGGGTCCAGGTCAGCTTTCGAGGACTGGACAGCCGTTTTGCCTGCCAAACGTGCAGATGGGGGTGGCCATGTTGTCACAACAGCTTCAAAGGGGTGGCCATTTTGTTTCTCAAATGCCCTTGAAGGGGTGGGTGGGGGCACATTAAATGGCGCCGGAGGCTAGACTCGGCCCACGGGCCTTAGGTTGGGAACCCATGACTTACAGAGGTTTTCCTTTACCGGGAACACAGCTGAAGCATTTCTTCCAATATGGGAACTGTTCCAAAACCCGGCATTTGTTGTGAACTTTATTCACCCCCAACCCAACCTTTTCCCAGGCAACCAGATAGCATGCTAAGGTCTTACCCAGCAACCGGATACCCTCTTGCTTGATCTCCCTGAACGATTGCCCCTCTTCATCTTCATCCTCTCGGGAGACACTCCTGGCCACGTCTTCGAACTCCCCAGGCACCTAAAACACCAGAAAGAGGAAGGAAGACAAGGGAGAAATGGACAAGCGGAAGCTTGCGACAAAATGTTTTGACACTGAGTGTTTTTATTCAGGGTTTAATCTTGACAGCCCAAGTCCAGAAAGCTACATTCTTTTCTTTCTTTTTCTCAATTTCCCCCACCATCAGTAGGGCTGGTGGTGGGGGCTTAGCGGTTAACAAGCCAAATTTGACTACCGGAAAGGGCAGCAGTTCGAGACCTGAGAGTTGCAAGTAGATAAAGAGGTGCCACTTCGGTGGGAAGGCAAGCAGCGTTCCGTGCGCTATGGCATCTAGTCTTGCCTGCCACAGGACCTTGGAAACGTCTGAAGACGCAGACAGCGCTGGCTCTATGGCTGTAAGCCAGGGATTCTCAACCTGCGACCCGTGGTCCGGATGTGGCCTGCAGCACCATTTCATATGGCCTCCCACCATCTTCACACTACCTGGAAGTGCTAGGTGGTGGAGAAAGGGCAAAATGGTCATCCGGCCCCCTGAAGCTGTCTGAGGGAGCGTGACCCAGCCCCCGGCTTGAAAAGGTTGAGAACTCCTGCTGTAAACGGAGATGAGCACTGACCCCTAGGGTCAGATACAACTGGCTTTCAAGCAAGGGAGCAGAGGGGCGGGGCAAACTCTGTGCTGGGGAAGGAAGGAAGCGGTCCCATTGGGCTGCTGGGCAGAGGGGCAGGGCAAATTCTGTGCTGGGGGAAGAAGGAAGCACTCCCATTGGGCTGCCCACAGAGAGGGCTCGGAGAGCCCTTTCTGGCATGTGTGCCATAGGTTCGCCACCACTGCCCTAAGCTTTTCTCTTCCTGGGAACCTGTCCTCACCTCTTGCTTCCACCTCTCGGCCTCTTGCTGCCTCAATAGGAAATCCTCCACCAGGACCACGGCTTGAGCGCACGTCCGAGGACTCCCTTCATCCACCCAGCGCTGGATCTCCTCCGGCAAGACAGCCAGGAACTGCTCCAGGACAATCAGCTCCACCATCTGTCCCTTGGTGTTGATGTCTGGCTTCAGCCACTTGAGGCAGAGTGCCCGTAGCTGAGCGCAAATCTCCCGGGGTCCCTCCGAGTCCCTGTAGACGAACCCCCGGAAGCGCCGGCGTTGGATTTCTGCGTTCAGGGCTTCTTGGGGCGGGAACCGTCCCTTGACACCCCCAGGGTCCTCTCTTCCTCTGAGATCTGTGCTCCGGCGAGACTTTAAGGGCTCATCTCTCAGGTCCACCAGGACCCCGTCCACCACATCTTCAGCTGACCCCAAAGGAAAACCCTCCGAAGCTTCAGAGGGAGGCAGGACGGCAGACCCAGAGAACTGCGGGTGACTCCACCCAGAACACGGAGACTGCACAGACTTCAGGAAGTCCTGCCACTGGGCTTCCCAGCCATGTGGCAATAACCCATCATCCAGCTCATGCTCAGCTTCTTTCGACACCACCCGGCTCAGGGATTCTTTAAGGGTTCCAGCCTGGGGGAAATGAGGGGTCCTCCTGGATCTTCTAAGCCCCCTTGACAGCAAAGGGCTTCCTACGTCCTGCGCCTCCATTTCCACGCCCTTCTCCAAAGCCACCTATATGGGTGGCCACCAAACAAAGCCAGTCTGTTTACTCTGTGGCCATTTTGCCCACAAGTTTAACCAGTCTCCCGTCTTTTCACCATTCCAGCCTCCTTGGAGCAGAAATGTTCCACCACCGAGCCTTTTGGGCCAATTTTAGGGCGTTGAATCCAGGGGTGGATCGCAAGGCTTTAGAGCCCGTCTCCTATATACACTTCTGTCTTTTGGCATCCGCTGTGAACAAAAACAGAATTAAGTATGAATTTTAAAAAAAAAATATTTAGAAGTGTCACAAATCCTACTGCTGGAAATTGCATTCAATGCATTCCTATGGGAAATTCGGTTAAAGTAGTTTTTGCTGTAAGAAACTTCCTGGAGAACGCATTATGTTAACTGAGGTTTCACTGTATTTGGAGTGCTGTGCACACCTTGACAGCTTGGTAATATTAGCTATACACCAAACTGTAGTGAAACCCAGTAATATGTTCTAAATATCTATCACAGAGTTGGTGAAATCCAGTCATGGAAATTACGCTCCTTCAACCCTTCTCTGTTTTCCTTGCATCTAATTTCATATGTTGACGTGACTGTATAACAGCTAAAATCCAGTCATGTAGTTGAGACCTGGAGATATAGCATTCCGCGCACTTTCTGTGTCTAGTCATGCCTGCCACATGACCAAGGAAACATCTTCAAACATAGACATTGCTGACTTTTTGGCTGTAAACGGTGAGGAGTACTGAACCCTAGATTTGGATATGGCTGGCTTTTGAGCAAGGTTAACCTTTACTTACATGGCACTGGCAATTACACTTATATACCACTGATTCCCGGGTACTGCATGACAGAGTGAGCTCCTGTCTTTTGTCCCTGTTCCTGCCAACCTAGACATTTGAAAGCAAGAAATTGCAAGTAGATAAATAGGGACTACTGCGGTGGGAAGGTAAACAGCGTTCTGTGCGCTCTGGTGTTGAGGCATACCTGCCACATGTCCATGGAAATGTCTGCAGACGCAGACAGCGCTGACTCTTTGGCTATAACAATGTGTTTCATGTAAGGTTTTTAATGATACATTGGGTCTTTTTGTACAGGGTCATGCGCAATTGGATTGTGAGCCGCCTGGATTCGCTTTGGTGATTGGGTGGCTATACAAATCTAAATAAATAATAAATAAACAGAGATGAGCACTGAACCCTAGAGTGGGATACGACGGGCTTTTGACCAAGGGCGACCTTACCACCTTACAGCATTTAGTGCACTCTCTGGGCGGTTCGCAAGTTAATTAGCATCCCCCCCCCACCAACCACATGCTGGATCCTCATTTTACCAACCTTGGAAGGATGGTTGAGTCAACCTTGAAACCTAGTCAGGATCGAACTCACAACCTTTTGGCTGCAGTACAGCGGCTTAACCACTGTGCCACCAGGGTTCGATCTCTATCTCTCTATGCAGATAAGACAGATAAATAGAGATAATGTATAGATAGATTTGAAATGTTCACTGCTCAGCTTGCAGCCTGTCTCCATGGCAGGATTCGAACCCACTCACCCCAGAGTTTATAACCCCAAACCTGCTCCCAAAACTGCTCCATTTTAGGGAAGTGGCTTTCCTTTCCCCCCATTCCAGAACATCTTACCCACCACCACCACTTGCTCACCCCCCCTCCTTCCAAATCCAAAGGACCACCCCTACCCCCCCCCCCCACACACAATGGTTTCGTCCAGGCTTCCCCCCCAAAAAACAACAACAACAAACACCCAAGGCTCTATGGAAAACTCACCACCGAGCATCTGCAAACACCCACCTGCAGACTTGCTCCTGAGGACCAAAAGAGGAAGCGGAAGTGGCTGACTTCCCTTTATTAAGCCCCGCCTCCCCAGCTCTGTTTCCTTCCTCATGGAGGTATAAAAAAACAGGAGATGGCACTACAGGCTTCATGCTGGAAGATTTTTTGAAGCCAGTGGGCGTGGCCTGCCGCCATATTTGTTGTTGTTCAGTCGCACAGTCGATTCCGACCCTTTGCGACCCTATGGACCATTGTCCTCCAGGCGCCTCTGTCCTCCACCATCCCCCTCAACCCTCCCAGCTCTGTGCCCATTGTGTCTATAATACCATCTAGCCATCTCATCCTTGGCCTCCCCCTTCTTCTTTTGCCCTCCACCTTTCCCAACATCAATGCCTTCTCAAGTGAATCCTCCCTTCTCATTTGATGTCCAAAGTATTTTAGCTTCCTCTTTACTATTTGACCTTCCAATGAGCAGTCAAGGTTAATTTCTTCTAAGGTTGACCTATTTGTCCTCCTCGCTGTCCAGGGGACTCTCAAAACCCTCCTCCAACACCACATTTCAAAGGCATCTATTCTTCTGCGCTCAGCCTTCCTAATGGTGCAGCTCTCACACCCATACATTACTACTGGGAAAACCATTGCTTTGACTATTCTAATTTTTGTTTGCAATGTAATGTCTCTGCTTTTCACTATGTTCCCCAGGTTTCTCATCGCTTGTCTCCCAAGAATCAGTCGCCTTTTTATTTCATGGCTGCAATCCCCATCTGCAGTGATCTTTGATCCTAAGAAAGTAAAATCTGTCACTGCTTCTACTTCTTCCCCGTCTATTTTCCAGGAACTGATTGGGCCTGTTGCCATTATCTTGGTTTTCTTGATATTGAGTCTCAAGCCAGCTTTTGCACTCTCCTCCTTCAGCCCAATCAAGAGATTCTTTAGGTCTTCCTCACTTTCTGCCATTAGGGTGGTATCGTCTGCATATCTCAGATTATTGATGTTTCTCCCAGCAATTTTAATCCCATATTGTGATTCCTCCATCCCTGCACTGCGCATTATGTGCTCTGTGTATAGGTTGAATAAGCATGGTGACAAAATGCAGCCTTGTCTTACTCCTTTTCCTATTCCAAACCACTCTGTTATTCCATGTTCTGTCCTAACTGTTGCTTCTTGGTTCATGTACAGATTTCTCATGAGGCATGTGATGTGCTCTGGTATTCCCATCTCTTTAATTACTTGCCACATCTTGTTGTGGTCCACACAGTCAAATGCCTTAGTGTAGTCAATAAAACAAAAGTAAACTTGTTTCTGGTATTCCTTTGTTTTCTCCATGATCCAGCGTATGTTGGCGATGTGGTCTCTAGTCCCCCTGCCTCTTCTGAAACCAGCCTGCACCTCTGGTAATTCTCTCTCCACATGCTGCAGAAGTCTGTCCTGTATTATCTTGAGCATCACCTTGCTGGCATGTGGGATGAGCGCGATTGTTCGATAATTTGAACATTCTTTGGCATTGCCCTTTTTTGGGATCGGGACGTATACTGATCTTTTCCAATCCTGTGGCCACTGTTTTGTTTTCCAAATCTGCTGGCATATTGAATGCAGTAATTTGACGCCATCATCTTTTAGCGCTTTGAAAAATTCAACTGGGATACCATCATCTCCACTAGCTTTGTTGTTTGCAGTGCTCTTTAGGGCCTTTATGACTTCGCTCTCCAGGATGTCTGGCTCAAGTTCAATTTCTTCATCATTGTGAGTATCAGGAGTGTTGAGGTCCTTTTTGTAAAGTTCCTCTGTGTACTCTTTCCATCTTTTCTTAATTTCTTCTGCATCAGCTAGCTCCTTTCCGTCTTTGTCCCTTATCATGGTCATTTTTGCTTTAAATGTTCCCTTGATTTCCCCAATTTTTTTGAAAAGATCTCTGGTTCTGCCTCTTTTGTTGTTTTCCTCCATTTCTCTGCACTGTTCTTTTAGGTAGTTTTCCTTATCTCTCCTTGCTTTTCTTTGAAATTCTGTGTTCAAATGGTTGTAGTTTTTCCTTTCTCCTTTGACTTTTGCGTTCCTTCTTTCCTCTGCTATTTTAAGAGCCTCATCAGACAACCACTTTGCTTTCTTACTCTTCTTTTCTTTTGGTATGGTTTTCTTTGCTGCTTCCTGCATGATGTCCCTCATCTCCGTCCATAATTCTTCCGGTACTCTGTCTACCGAGTCTAAGCCATTAAATCTGTTCATCACCTCCACCGTGTATTCTTTAGGGATGCTGTCTAGGTGATATCTTTCTGGTCTCCGTGTTTTCCCTATTTTCTTTAGTCTAAGCCTGAATTTTGCGATCAGTAGGTTGTGATCTGAGCCACAGTCTGCTCCAGGTCTTGTTTTTGCTGACTGTATGGAGGTTCTCCATCTTTGGCTGCAGAGTATGTAGTCAATCTGGTTTCGGTGTTGGCCATCTGGTGATGTCCATGTGTAAAGTCGCCTCTTGTGTTGCTGGAAGAGAGTGTTTGCTATGACCAGTGCGTTCTCTTGGCAGAACTCTATCAATCTTTGCCCTGCTTCATTTTGTGTTCCAAGACCAAATTTGCCTGTTATTCCCTCCACTTTTTGATTTCCTACTTTGGCATTCCAGTCTCCTAATATAATTTGGACATCATTTCTTGGTGTCTGTTCTATGAGGTGTTGTAAGTCCTCATAGAACTGGTCCATTGTGGCTTCATCTGCACCAGTGGTTGGTGCGTATATTTGGATCACAGTGACATTGAAAGGTTTGCCTTGAAATCTGACTGACATCATTCTGTCATTTTTGAGATTGTATCCCATTACTGCTTTTCTCACTCTTTTATTGACAATTATGGCTACTCCATTTCTTCTAAGGTTTTCTTGCCCGCAGTAGTAGATATGATGGTTTCCAGAGCTGAATTCACCCATCCCTGTCCATTTGAGCTCACTGATGCCCAAGATGTCAATGCTTATTCTTTCCATCTCATTTTTTACCACTTCCAGTTTTCCTTGATTCATAGACCTCACATTCCATGTCCCTATGCAGTATTGTTCCCTGCAACACTGTATTTCTCCTCCCCCTTTCGTATCCCTCCCCCTTTTCAGATCTGCTGTGCTGAGCATCTCCTTGTTTTGCCTTTTGTTTTGGTCCATAGGGTTCTCTTGGCAGACTTTGTGGCGTGCCTTGCCGGTCTCTACGCCAGTCTTTTCCCATCACACATGTTATCACAGTTTAAACAGTTTAAACCATATTAGGTGGACCAAAACATTAGTAGACTACTAATGTTTACGATTGCTTCTTGTGTTGGAGGGGGTGTGTGGTCTCCCCATGCCCCAATGGCATGGAACGGCCCGCGCAGAGGCCACTTCGGGGGAACGCTCCTTGAGCCGTGGGCTCTGCGGGCAGAGAAATTAAGGGGGGTGGATAAATGATAGGGTTTGATTCACCCAACTCCTGACCTGACCCGCGGTTCTGCTGAAGAGAGCAAATACCTAACCCAGTTACCTATTAGAGTAATCACTCATCTCTGTGTCTCAGTGTAATCTCAGGCACAAACAGATGCCATGTTTACCCCTGCCTGATCCCTGAACAAAGGGGACTCCGAGGTCCATGTTTGCCCCAGTTAATTAACTTCCCCAAAGAGGTTCCCAATTAACTTGAGTAATTTCTGTCAGGTGACAGTCTTGCCACCGTTGCGCTTTTCCTTCTATATATGTTGCAGCCTTTTCTCAATAAACTACTGATCATATCCTCCTCCATACTGCCTCGTATCGTTCCTTGATCAGTCTCCTCCGGGACCTACGGCCCTCAGCGGCCCCGATTGCTACGGGGGGGTGGATTGATCCCCTCTCCTGGGTCCCGTGGGTCCGGGAGGGTTGGGGGGACAAAAGGGGTCTGTCCCCCCCAACCCTTCTGGACCCAGGGGACCCGGCAGAGAGGGGATCCCCCCGCAGGACACCCCGCTATTAAAGAGAAGAAACCAAGCGGTTTCTTCTTTTCAAAAACGGAGTGTTTGAGGAGGGTGGAATCGATCCCCTCTCCCGGGTCTCCTGGGTCCAGAAGGGTTGGGAGGAAAGACCCCTTTTGCCCCCCCCCAACCCAGGGGACCAGGGAGAGGGGATCGATTCCACCCCCCTCCCAAACACTCCATTTTTAAAGAGAAGAAACCGCTTGATTTCTTCCCTTTAAAAACTGAGTGTTTGGGCGGTTGCGATCCACCTCTCCGCTGGCTCCCCTGGGTCCAGAAGGGTCGGGGGGGGACAGACCCCTTTTGCCCCCCAACTTTCCCAACCCCAGGGGAGCCAGCAGAGAGGGGGATTGCAACCGCCCAAACACTGATATTAAAGGGGAAACTCCAATCGACTTTCACGACTCCACACAATCAAAGCACCCTAAGGCAGTGTTTTGGGCCAACTAACATGGCGGACTGTCAGATTAGTCGGCTTCAAGTTTGTGACGTCATGTCATCTCCAGTCTCCTGTTTTTTTATACCTCCATGTATAATATTCTACCTCCATGGTTTCTTCTCTCTTTCCCCGGTTTCCTCATGCCGCTCTAGCAGGCGCCGCCTCCCTGGCTTTAACCGCCGGGTACCCGGGCTACCAGGGCAGCCTGGCACCTCCGCTGACCCTCGGGATTTGGCCGCTCGAGCCAGAAGGCAAAGGGCCAAAGGGTCCCCCAAGAGGAAGATGTAAAAAGACAAACCCACCACAGCAAAATAAAACTACAATTTATTGTTCTTTCCATTTAAAAATCCCCTCGCCGTATCAATCAATCAATCAATCAATCAATTCTATAATTCGTTCAAGCATCTGTCTATTATTCAAACTATATAATTCATTCAAGCATCTATCTGTCTGTCTATATAATTCACTAGCAGAGGTTGCCCGGCGTTGCCGGGCTGTTTTAAATTGTGTTGGAAGGTTAAATTGTGTTAATGTTTTTTAAAAATTGCTTAGTCTGTAATTTTAATTTTTTTAATGTTTATTTATGCAAAAAGTTTTTGGCTTGGCTGTTATTAACTGTGATCTGCTTTTTCGGGTTTTTTGAGGATTAATAAAAGAACAAAGTATGATATAATTTTTTCAAATTGTTTTATGTAAGCGAATAATATTTTAGTTTTTTGCATTTTTTTAATTAGTTGTACCGTAGTTAATAATTTTAATAATGTAAAACTAAATGTTTTTTACATTCAGTGTTTTTAAAATGTGTTTAGATGTTTTGAGTTTAAATTTGAGTTAAAACTCAGCACAGGATTTTTAAAAGTTTCTATTGTATTTTATTGACATATGTTTGTGATTTAAAGTGTGTTTTAGTGTAATTTTTTTGACTTGTTTTTATTGGTGTGACCTTTTGTGTAAAATTGTGAATTTGTGTTATGTTTTTGGTTTGTTTTTATTTGGAGCTGTTGTGTGTTTTTGAATTGTTTTTACTATTGTGGCGAGTAGGTGGTGCTGGTAGGGGTTATTGTATTTTGACTGTTTTTTCTCTCCTGGCCTCTGGGTGGAGCTTCTTCTGGTAAGTAGTCTCTTTCTTTATTCATTTCTTTTCCCGTCCTGGTGGAGGTAGGACATCTTTTGGTAAGTTTGCTTGTTTTCTTTCTTTTGTGTGTGTGTGTGTGTGTGTGTGTGTGGGCAGGGGGGGGGGTGTTGGAATTTGTATTTTTTGTCTGTTTGTTTTGTTTTTGATTGTGTCTTTGTTTACTTCATATTGTTTTTGGTGTTTTTGTTTTTGTGTATTTTTGGATGTGTTTGACTGTTTTTAGTAATTTTTTAAAATTTATTTATTTGGTGGTGGGGAAGGGACGTGGTCATTGGGGGTTAGGAAGGGTGGGCTAGATGGTGGGGAGAGGGGCATGGTCATTGGGGGTTAGGAAGGGTGGGTTAGGTGGTGGGGAGGGGGCATGGTCGTTGGGGGTTAGGAAGGGTGGGCTAGGTGGTGGGGAGGGGGTCGTGGTCGTTGGGGATTAGGAAGGGTGGGCTAGGTGGTGGGGAGGGGGGCATGGTCATTGGGGGTTAGGAAGGGTGGGCTAGGTGGTGGGGAGAGGGGCATGGTCGTTGGGGGTTAGGAAGGGTGGGTTAGGTGGTGGGGAGGGGCATGGTCGTTGGGGGTTAAGAAGGGTGGGCTAGGTGGTGGGGAGGGGGTTGTGGTCGTTGGGGGTTAGGAAGGGTGGGCTAGGTGGTAGGGAGGGGGGCTTTATTGTGTTATGGTGCTTTGTTTGTGTGGAGTCGTGAAAATAGATCGGGGTTTTCCCTTTAATATCAGTGGGTGGGGGGTTGCAACCCCCCTCTCCGCTGGCTCCCCTGGGGTTGGGAGGTTTGTGGGGACAAAAGAGGTATGTTGCCCCAACCCTTCTGGACCCAGGAGACCAGGGAGAGGGGATCGATTTCCCCCCCTCCTTAAAACAACTCCGTTTTTAAAGAGAAGAAAAGACGGAGTTGTTTTAAGGACGGGGGGGGGGGGATCGATCCCCTCTCCCTGGTCTCCTGGGTCCAGAAGGATTGGGGCAACATACCCCTTTTGTTCCCACAAACCTCCCAACCCTAGGGTAGCCAGCGGAGAGGGGGATCGCAATCCCCCCCACCTACTGATATTAAAGGGGAAACTCTAGTCGGGACCTTCAGGCGCCGTGGGTGAGGGAAAGAAAGCCGGCTGGTGTTTGCTTGGCTGTGAGGCGGTGAGTTGTTTTTCTTTTTAATTTTTCAGGCGCTGGTTTCCTCAGCGTTCTGCGCGCTCATGGCGCGCAGGACGCTGGGGCTTGTAGTTATAGGTTGGTGCTTTGTGTTTGTGCTGCGTTTTTTTAAAATGCTTTTCTTTTGATTGGCTGCGGCGCGTGTCCGAACGCTGCGCCGTGCGAGAGCCTCTCAGCCTGTTTGGCTCTGGCGCGGCGCGTCGCAAGGAATGTTGGGAAGTGAAGTTGTTTCCCTTTCTTCGCGTTTGTGGGGCTGTTGCCCCACTGCCGGTTTTCTCAATCCTTCGTTGACCTGCATACCCAGATCGGCCGTGTGCACGAAGGGTGAGTGCAGGCAAGTAGGGCGAGGCATAGCAACCTATAGCCAGTTCCAACGGTTAACCCTTGGATTTATAGGTTAAGATGTGAGGGTGACATTGTTGCCCCCTCTGAATTTTTTTTGCCCCTCCTGAAAAAATATTCAACTCCTCCCCCCAGTCTAGAATCCTGGCTACGGCCCTGGTAAAGGTCACTCTTGTTTGAAAACCAGTAGTATCCCACTCTAGGGTTCAGTGCTCATCTCTGTTTATAGCTGAAGAGACAGCAGAGTTTGCAGACATTTCTGTGAACATGAGGCAGGCACGCCTAGACACCAAAGTACATCGAACTCTGTATACCTTCCCATCGTAATGGTCCCTATTTATCTACTTGCAATTTCTTGCTTTTGAACTGCTAGGTTGGTGTGGGTTGCCCGCGGGAATAATTGGCAATTAAACCTCTCCTCAGGGGTTCTCTCGGTGTCAACAGATCTGGGGAACAACCAAGTTCTGCAGGAAAGGAAATTGGGAAGATAAAGCTGGCTAGTTAGAGATGAATCATAACCTAGGCTAAGGCCAAATAGAGTAAGGCAAACAAGCCAGGGCAGACAGAGGACAAGCTAGATACCCGGAGCATACCTGTCAACCTTCCCAGATTGGCCAGGATTTCCCATTTTTCGGCGCTGATTTTCGCCATTTCCCGCCCGGAGCTGCTGAAACCCCGGAATTTGGCAGCGGGGGAAAAAGCGTTAGTGCGCATCCCTTCTGTGCAGCTTGCTTCTACGCATGCATAGAAGGCTTTTATGTATGCATAGAACCCTTCTACGCATGCGCAGAAGGCTTCTGTGCAGAAAGGGATCGTAGAAACCTTCTACGCATACGTAAAAGCTTTCTACGTATGCGTAGAAACAACCAGCGCAGAACTGTTCTGCGCAGGTCCTGGATTTTCCGGAACTGTGGTTGACAGGTATGACCTGGAGTCAATACACATAGACCCCGAGATTAGGGCAGGAACAATGGGTTTCTCCAGCCCAAGGTAATTAACTGCGGCCTGTCCATTAACCACAGGGCAATGTCCAAGAGCGGTCATTGTAGCTGACCAGCGGAAAACGCCATGTATGCAAGCCTTCTGTATAGGGGTGGCACAAGTGTCCTAGGCACGTGTCACGAACCCCAAGGCAGGATAATAAATACGTACCCCCGACTCTGGTTGGGGCTGAACTTCACCACACAATTGCCTCCGCGTGTCTTCCTTGCGGCCAGCCATTCCTACAGGTTGGCGTTGGCAGGAGCTGGGACAGAGACGGGCACTCATGCAGTACTTTGTTTTTGAACTGCTGATCTTCCGCCTCCCAGTCAGCGTCTTAGCCACTTGAGCATCTGCACCCCCACCCCAAAGGTCGGTGCAATGGATAAAATTTCTCCACTTTTCTGTGTTTCATCCACTTTGCACTCTACTAGCATAAGGAATAAATGTACAGTACAGTATTTAATTGAAGGAGGGAAACTACCTGAAAGATCCCCATTTTTTTAAAAAAGACAAAACTAAAATTAAGATAAATTAAGATAAAAATAAAAAGGCAAGACAAAATAAGACCAAGCTGCATCCTTTGGTTGTATTTTCTCAGAAACAGATGCAAATTGACATTTGGTGAAATGGTGGGCAAGAATAGGTTAAATCTGCAGAGTTGTGCTTCCTAGAGAGACACAGGGTGTGGGAGGGGGTTGTGGGTGGGTTGTGACTAAGTGGAAGCCCCTCTGTGTGCAAAAAGAGTGCACCTTTTGCACTCAAGCTTTCCCTCTTCCCAAAGGATCTGGAGACTTGGATGTGAAAACATTGATATCTAAGACGGCGGGATTGTATCTATGTCAAAACCAGTGAGTTTCGAAGACTTATCTTTGCATGATGCCAGGCTGGAAAGAATGATCCTAGGAAAAGAGGCAAAAAAAGAAAGGGAAAATTGGGGAATATATAGTAAACAATTGGGATAGTGACTAAGATGGGAAGCAGGTTGATATCACAATTCCCTACTTTACAGATGTGGCTCTGATGTCACTCATCTCTGACTTCTTTTTGCAAAATAGCAAGAAAAAGGAGAAAATCAAGATCTCTTGGCTTGGGTGGGGAGTTGTGTGTTCATCTCACACAGTGGAAATAACACAACCAACTGGCTTGTTGCCTTCCCCACAACTTGATCCATTAACCCAAATCTGAAAGACAAGATCTTTCTCTCTGTCTGGAGGTGGGTGTGAGCCTGAGATCTACAGATTTCCCTCTGTTGATTCATGATTTAATCCCTTGCACTTCTGGTTTTGATTTTCAAATTGTGTATTCTCCCCTTCCCTTGAATCGGCGTACAGAACAAAGCTAGATTTTGTCAAAAAGCTGCGCAAAATGTAGAAAGCAGAGTCTTAAAAATAGCAAATGCGCCTGTCTATTGGACTGCAGTGGCTCAAGTGGCGAAGACGCTGACTGGGAGGCGGAAGATCAGCAGTTCGATTCCCGAGTACGCAGGACGGAATGAGCTCCCGTCTTTGTCCCAGCTCCTGCCAACCTAGCAGTTCGAAAGCAAGAAATTGCAAGTAGATAAATAGGGACCACTTCGGTGGGAATGTAACAGCGTTCCATGCGCTCCGGTGTCTAGTCATGCCTGCCACATGACCACGGAAACGCCTCAGAAGCAGACTGTGCTGGCTATTCAGCTTTGAAACAGGGATGAGCACTGAATGCTAGAGTCAGATACGACTGGCTTTCGAGCAAGGGAGACCTTTACCTTTACCTATAGTGCTTTAGAGCACTCTCTGATTGGCACACAAGGTGGTTTTGCTGTCAAAAAACTGGGTACTCATCACCCCTTATTTTAATTTCCAAATACTGTACTGTATAAACATCAACAATAAAAACAACAACATACAAATGCAGTATAAGGAAAAAATACACAAAATCTTTTTTAAAATATATATATATATAAACTACTATTCTTCTTCCATGTCTAGTACACAGAAAGAGCCTCCTCGAAGATTGTGGTATTCTTGGACCACAATCGGGTGTACCTTGGTAACGGTAACCTTGTGTTGCCAGCTAATCTTTCTCACACTAGGTCAGGCGAAAGGAACTGCAGAATGGACTTGCCAAAAGGTGCCTTCATTTTGGCAGTCCTCCTAAACCCCAGGCCAGGATGGATGAAGCTGCTGCCCTCCATCAAGATGGATTCAAGTGGAGTTTAATCCACTTGGGCACCATCACCCTTCCCTGTGGACTTTGGCACGCAAGGCTGTTAGTTCTCAGAGTTGTCAAGTTAATTAACTGCCGCCTGACACTCACTGTTGAGTCCCTGACAGTATGGTCTACCTCTGTGATGGCCAACCTTGGCACTCCAGGTGCTTTCAAATTCAATTCCCAGAATCCCCAGTCAGCCATTCTGCTGAACAGGGCTTTTGGGAATTGAAGTCCGAGAACAGCTGGAGTGTCAAGGTTGGCAATCACTGGTCTACTCTATTATCATTCGCAGGATAACCTTGCCAGACAGTCGAAGTGGTATTTGCAATATGAGAAAGTTGTGGAAGTACAATGACAATGGAGGTGTGAGTGTGCAACAGAACGTCCAACACATCTAGCAATTGTACACATTCATCATAAGTTTGAGATAAATGGTACTGAGTGTGTGATGTGCACAAGGGAAGATCAGAGACATTTTGGTCAAGGTTGCTCAAGCAGTCAGTTGCCATAATCAGATGTGTCTGGGTGCCGATGGCAACCATTTTGAGCTCCTTTTGTAATTGCAGTAGTCAAACATGACTTGCATACCTGTCAACCGCGGCTCCGGACAATTTGGGACCTGCGCACAACGTTTCTGCGCAAGTCACATTCTACACATGCGTAGAAGGCTTTTACAATTGCGTAGAACCCTTTTAGGTTTGCGTAGCCTACACAAGCGTAAAAGGGTTCTACACAAATGTAAAAGCCTACGCATGCGTAGAACGTGACTTGCGCAGAAGGGATGCGCAGTACCTCTTTCCCCTCGCTGCCAATTCCGGGGTTTTGGCAGCTGCGGGCGGGAAATGGCGCAAATCGGCGCCGAAAATCGGGAAATCCCGGCCAATCCGGGAAGGTTGACAGGTATGGACTTGTACTTATCTTTTATTATCGGTATATACCAGATGCAGTGGAACCTCGGTTAACATAATTAATGCGTTCTATGAGATGCTCCTTACAGCAAAAATTACTTTAACTGAAAAGCAGTTGAATGCAATTTCCCATAGGAATGCATTGAAAACCAAAATACTTTAACTGAAACGCGGTTGCCCATAGGAATGCACTGAAAACGAATTAATCCGTTTCCGGGGAAAAATTCTGTAAACCGAGCCACTATTTTCTATGGATTTCCTTTTGTTATGCAATTTTTATGTTAACCAAGCCGTTTGTTAACCGAGGTTCCACTGTTTTACAATTTTATTTATTTATTTATCAAATTTGTATTGCCGCCCCTTCACCGAAGCAGCTTACAACTAGACATAAAAACATCCATACTAGAAACCATTTAGAAAACTAACCCATTAAAAACCCCATTAAAAACCCACCCACCCCATCGGCAAAAGAGGGACAGTTTATACGAGCCAACGGGCGGGAGCCACCTCCGCATCAGTGCCCCACACCTGCCTTGCCAGCCAGGTTTTAAGTCCTTTCCTGAAGGGCAGCAATTCTGTCTGCAGCTGTAACTCTGTCGGCAGGAGGGTCCAAAGGGCCGGTGCGGACACGGAGAAGGCCCTCCTCCTTGTGCTAGAGAGATGAGCCCCTCTATCCAATGGTACAGTTAGAGAGCCCCTGCAGTCTACACTGGTTGGATGGACAGACATCCTTGGGGCGACTCAGTCTCTTAGGTATCCTGGCCCACTACCATGTAGGGTTTTTAAGGTAATCACCAGCACCTTGAATTGCACCAGGAGGCAAACTGGTAACCAGTGCAGCTCCTCGACCAGTGGCAAGGCACGGACATAACGCCTGCACCCCATCACCACCCAAGCAGCCGCATTCTGGACCAGCTGCAGCCTATGAATGGTCGGCAAGGGCAGCCCCATGTAGAGCGCATTACAGTAATCTAGTCTGGGGGTGACGAGAGCGTGTGTGACTATGAGTAAGGAGTTCCGGTCCAGGAGCGGGCGCAACTGGCGAATTGCACGAAGTTGTGCAAAAGCCCTCCTGGCCACGACTGCCACCTGCTCTTTGAACAGTAGTCATGAGTCCAGGGGGACTCCCAAGTTGCGCACTGGATCTGTCTGGGGCAGAATAGCCCCATCCAGAACCAAAGATGGTAGCTCTCGGGATAACACAGGGCTCCTAATCCATAGCCACTCAGTCTTGCTGTAATTCAGCTGTAGCCCGTTGCCCCCCCCCCTGCAATCCAGACCCCGACAGCCGCCAGACACCTGGATAGGACTTTGACGGCATCACTTGGATCACCACGGGCCGAGATGTACAGCTGGGTATCATCACCATACTGATGATACCTCACCCCGTGGGAACGGATGATCTCGCCCAACGGCTTCATGTAGATGTTAAATAGGAGAGGAGAGAGCACCGAGCCCTGAGGCACCCCATATTGGAGGGGCCTAGGGCTGGACCTCTCGCTCCCCAACCCCACCGACTGGACCCGGCCCTTCAGAAATAAGGAGAACCAGGACCACATCATGCCCTGGATCCTCAATCCTTTGAGCCAGTTTTTCTTCCTTCTTATAACATGTATACATTTTGGGCACCCCCCTCTGTACATGTGGTAGGAGATTTTGACCCCAATAAGTGTCATATTACACTGAGCGCTGGAATACTTATTTTTTTAAAAAGAAAATCTTGTTATGAGCTGGTCTGAGGCTCAACTTTGGAAGAAAGTCATGATTATATAAACAAAATTAATTTAATTTAAAAAAATAATTTTGTTGATTATTCTTTTTTGCTGTTGTTTTATTATGTTGTTTTTTGTTCAGTTGCTTGTACACAGCCCAGAGTGGAAAATATCCCAGATAGGTGGTACAAAAATCGATTGATTGATCAATCAATCGATCAATCAACCAACCAACCAACCAATTAATCAACCAACCAACTAACTAACCAACCAACCAATTATTTAATAATTCCCATTTCTGTTTTTGATGCTCAGCCACCAGCCACGACGAATCACAGGGACAACCGCCCAAGGATGAAAATGAAAGATGGGATCCCAACATGCTTCACAGCTGGCAACGGGCCGTTGGAAGGGTCTGGAAAGAGCCTCCATGTCGTCTGGCCAGAGACTGCCGGGGAGAATCCGCCTGAGGTGATGCTCCTGAAGATCAAATCTGAGCCTGAGGAAGGGCAATTGCAGCTTTGGGAGACCCAATGGCGGGACTTCCTGAAGGAAGCAGAGTCCTCATGCTCCGTGTGGGGAAACGCACCGCCATCAGAAGTCAGATCTTCGGTTGTCCTCTCCAAGGTCCCTCTGAGGTCTGGTGGGACCAAGACAGAGAGGCTTCCGCCCGCTCTTGCAGAGTGGAGACGGATGACCCCGAAGACCCTGAAGGTTGGGGTCCAACCAGGAAAGGAGGACCCTCCAGGCAATAACGGGGCCATTCACTCTGAAATCCAGCGCCAGCATTTCCGGGGCTTCTGCTACCAAGAAGCTGAGGGGCCCAGGAGGGCTTTCCACCGTCTCCAGGAGCTCTGCCGGGGGTGGCTGAAACCCGAAAGGAACACCAAGGACCAGATGGTGGAAGGGGTGGTCCTGGAGCAGTTCCTGGCTGTCCTCCCGACTGAGATGCAGAACTGGGTCCGGGGACGTGGGGCGGACACTTGCTCCCAGGCCGTGGCACTGGCTGAGGAGTTCCTGGCCGGGCTGGAGGAGACAGAGAAATGGGAAGGACAGGTGGGGACGTAACTCTTCCTTTCATAATTCAGAAGGAGAAGCAGAGGACCAAGGGGGTGATATGTGGGAATGGACATCTTGTATTAGGCTACCAATTGGAGACAAGATAATTTCCCCCATTTCTCTTCTGTTGTGCTGCTTGCTGGCTTTTTGTAAGCTACGCCCATGGAGAAAGGAGGATTTTTGAATGGAGCAGGGTAGGGGTTCCCAACCTTTTCAAGCCATGGTCCAGGTCACACTCTCTCAGTCAACTTCAAGGGCCGAATGGCCATGATGCCTTACCTGCATGATGGGGCAGCCATTTTGTCCCAACAGCTTCAAAAGGACAGCCATTTTGTTTCTCAAATACCCTTGGAGGGGTGGGGGGCCGCATGAAATGGTGCCGTGGGCTGGATACAGCTTGGTGGCCTTAGGTTGGGAACCCTTGGTGTAAGGCTATAGCTTTCTCTATCTATCTATCTATCTATCTATCTATCTATCTATCTATCTATCTATCTATCTATCTATCTATCTAAGGACTGCAGTGGCTCAAGTGGCTAAGATGCTGACTGGGAGGCGGAAGGTCAGTAGTTCGATTCCTGAGGACTGCAGGACGGAATGAGCTCCCGTCTTTGTCCTAGCTCTTGCCAACCTAGCAGTTCGAAAGCAAGAAATTGCAAATAGATAAATAGGGACCACTTCGGTGGGAATGTACCAACGTTCCGTGTGCTTCGGTGTCTAGTCATGCCTGCCACATGACCACGGAAATGTCTGCAGAAGCAGACAGCGCTGGCTCTTTGGCTTTGAAACAGAGATGAGCACTGAACCCTATAGTTGGATACGACTGGCTTTCGAGCAAGGGAAACATTTACCTTTATCTATCTATCTATCTATCTATCTATCTATCTATCTATCTATCTATCTATCTATCTATCTATCTATCTATCTATCTAAACAAACACATACGTACGTACGTAGGTAAACCTTTCAGTGGGGTACAGTGATGGTGAACCTTGGCACTCCAGGAGTTCTTGAACTTCAATTCCCAGAAGCCCTGATCAGCAGGAGTGCTGACTTGAGTTTCTGGTAATTGAAGTCCAAGAACAGCTGGAGTGCCAAGATACACCATCACGGTAGGATCATTGCTGAGGAAGGAGACCTGAACCTTCCAGTCACCATCATTAAATTAATTGGTGCTAGCACTGTTTTGGGTGGCTTTCAACAATGAAAAGGCACCCTGAAAAACAATAATTATTCTCTATATCAAGGGTTCCAAAACCTAAGGCCCGTGGGAAGGATTTGGCCCACGGTGCCATTTCATGTGCCCCCTCCAAGGGCATTCAAGAAACAAACTGGCCACCACCTTTGAAGCTGTTGGGGCAAAATGTCCACCCCCATCATGCAGGTGGGGAAAAACAGCTGTCTAGCCCTCAAAGATGACTGAGAGAGCTTGACCTTGCCCCCAGCTTGAAATGGTTGGAAACCCCTACTCTATATAATATTTTATTTATATATTTGTCTCCCCATTCCAGAAATAAAATAAAAAATCTTGCCCTGGCATTAATCCTTTCCCTTTCACTAATATAGTCCTATACTAATATAGTATATAGTCCAGTGATGGCGAATCTTGGCACTCCAAGTGTTCTTGGACTTCAATTACCAGAAGCCCAAGTCCCTGTGAATCCATACAAATGGGTTTACTGCCCATTCGTATGGATTCACAGGGACTTGGGCTTCTGGGAAGAAGAACAGCTGGAGTGCCAAGGTTCGCCATCACGGATATAGTTTTTATTTTTACTAAGCCCTTTTTTAGTTTTAGTTTTGATCTTAATTTATCATTTATTGCCATATTCCCTATCTCTTTATACCAATCGTCTAGTTCAAATTCACAATCGACTTTCCATTTTTTAAAAACACTAACCAATCTCAAAGCTGTTAAAGTAAAGGTAAAGGTTTCCCTTGCTCGAAAGCCAGTCGTATCCGACTGTAGGGTGCAGTGCTCATCTCTGATTCAAAGCCAAAGAGCCAGCGCTGTGTGCTTCTGCAGACGTTTCTGTGGGCATGTGGCAGGCATGACTAGTGTGCATGGAACACTGTTTACCTTCCCACCGAAGTGGTCCCTATTTATCTACTTGCAATTTCTTGATTTCAAACTGCTAGGTTGGAAGGAGCTGGGACAAATACGGGAGCTCATTCCGTCCTGCAGTACTCGGGAATCGAACTGCTGACCTTCCACCTCCCAGTCAGCGTCTTCTTAGCCACTTGAGCCATATAGTAATATCTCTTTATTATTCCATTTTATTTGCTTATTTACAAAGTGGGGGGGAAAAGATTCATTTTTGGCAAGTGTGGACTGTTTCTTCGTATGATGTTCCCCACATAGAGGGCCAGAGTTGTTTTTTTAAAATGAGGTGGGGTGGGGCTTATCATTGCCAAAATTGCCCGTCTCCAAACTAATGGGATCTGTGTTCACATGTTCAGATTTTACATACATCTGCCAGAGAGGTTACGCTTGTTGCCGAAGCAGACTTGATGTCGCTGGAAGCCAAAGAGAGGCAACACTACAGACCCGTCAAAGAGGAGAGCATGGGAGATGCCATGTGTCTTGGTAAGAATCAGAGCTGGCTCTACCGTAAGGCAGAGGGAGGCAGTCACCTCAGGGCGCAATTGGGGTTGTCCCCTCAGGGCGGCACATGTATAGTTGAATTTGTCAGCAAAGGTAAAGGTCTCCCAAAGAGCCAGTGCTGTCTGTGTCAGCAGATGTTTCTGTGGTCGTGTGATAGGCAAGACTAGACACTGGAGTGCACAGAACGCTGTTATCTTTCCCGACAAAGTGGTATCTGTTTACAGGTGAAACTCAGAAAATTAGAATATATCGTGCAAATGTTCATTCAGTTCAGTAATGCAACTTAAAAGGTGAAACAAATATATGAGATAGGCTCATTATATGCAAAGCGAGATAGTTCAAGCCTTACTTTGTTATAATATTGATGCTTATGGTTTACAGTTTATGAAAACCCCAAACCCCCACTCCCATGTACCCCATAATCATCTCATAATCTTATGTATGCTGTACGCCATGATCATCACAATTATAACGAATTAAGGCATGACATCTCTCGTTTTGCATGTAGTGAGTCTATCTCATACAGTATACTTGTTTCACCTTTTCAGTGAAATGAATGAACATTTGCACGATATTCTAATTTTCCGAGTTTTACCTGTATATCAGGGGTTCTGAGCCTATGTTCCGGGGCCTGGATGTGGCCCATGACACCATTTCATGTTGCCCATCACCACCTCCACCGCAGCCAGAAGTGCCATGTGTGGCAGGCAGGGCAAAATGACCATCCGACCCCCAAAGCTGTCTGAGGGAGCATGTCCCAGCCCTCGGCTTGAAAAGGTTGAGAACCCCTGGTTTATCTAAATACAATGTCTTGCTTTTGAACTGCAGAGCTGGCAGGAGATGGGAGACATGACGGGCACTCACTCCGTCACACAGCACTTGGGTCTCAAACTGCTGGAACTTCATGTAGAGTGCTCATGTCATTAAACTTCCAGTTGTCATGTTCAGCATCTTAACCACTAAGCCACTGCGGCCCATCCAGATTTAAATTTTTTAGAATGGCAAATTAAATTGGACTTGAATATCCTAACGTTACAAAAACTCTACTAGGAACTGCCTGTATATTTTAGAAATTACTTTAACATGGGGGGAGGGGGGCAGCCTATGGGCCATGATCCAGATGCAGCCCACGGCACTATTTCATGTGGCCCACTGCTGTCCTTGCCACTACCGGAAGCGGATACATTTATGGCAGCCGTAAAATGCACCCACACCTGCGTAAACATGCCCATGCCTGCCGAAAATGCTGCCATAAATGCATCCGTGGCTGTCGTAAACGTGTTTATGACAGCCATGGATGCATTTTATGGCAGCTTTTCACGACAGGAGAAACCACGTGACTGGCCCACTCAGCTGTCCCAGGAGGTGTGGGCACCAGAGGGTGTGGCCTGTGGTGCAAAAAGGTTGGGAACCCCTGCTTTAACAGTTTTTAGGTCCTTGGTACCATTTAACTGTTAAATTTTAATTGCGACTCTAATGCGAGGGTTCCCAACCTAAGGCCTGTGGGCCAGATCCAGCCCGTGGTACCATTTCATGTACCCCCACTTCTCCAAAGGCATTTGAGAAACAAAATGGCTGCCCATTTGAAGCTGTTGGGACAAAATGACACCCCCCCCCCATCATGCAGGTGGGGCAAATGGCTGTCCGGCCCTCGAAGCTAACTGTGAGAGCGTGACCCGGCTCACGGCTTGAAAAGGTTGGGAACCTCTGGTCTAATGGTAGAATGAATGAATGAATAACCTGTTCTCTCTTCCAGATGGTGATAGACTGCTACATGAGTTTGATAAGGAATCACAAGGAGTATCCTTCAAAAAGCTGGAGTACATTCTAGAAGATGAAGCCACTAGCAATCCACAGGGACCTGAGAAGAGTCTGGAAAGCGAACTCCAGAAGTGGAAGCAGAGACCCCGATGGGAGCTAGGGGGCAGCGAATTTTGCAGGGTCACTGTCCCTGCAGCATTACCAAAAGGGGTGCTAAAGCACGCATGCCCAGTTTGTGGGAAAGCCTTTACTCGGAAGTCGAGCCTGAACCGGCATCTGCTCATCCACGCCGGGGAGAAGCCCTACAAATGTTCCCACTGCGGGAAGGGCTTCAACCGAAAGACCTACCTCCAGGCCCACGAGGTCGGCCACGGGGAGGAGAAGTCCTACCCGTGCTCTGACTGCGGGAAGAGCTTTAAGCTGAAGTGGGGGGTGACTGACTGCCAAGTCGACCCGTCCGGGGTGAAGGTGTATAAATGCTCAGCATGTAAGAAGAGCTTCCATGGCGAGGAGGAGTCCTACCAGTGTTCGGACTGCAGGAAGAGCTTCAAGCTGAAATGGGGCATCACGACCTACCAAGTGGATCCCTCGGGAGCAAAGGTGTACAAGTGTTCGTCATGCAGGAAGAGCTTCCGGCGGAGAACAAGCCTGGTGATGGGAAGGTTGACCAATGGGCAAGGGATGGAGACGTGGCAGATGCCCTCAGAAAAATTCAAGGAGGAAGAGAGCTCCAGCAGCCAAGAGAAACCGGAAAAAGATGTGTCAAAAGAAAGACGAGAAATAAAATATAAGTCCATTTTAGGTCCTAGGAGTGACCAGTGTAAAGTCAAATCCCCGTCTGAGTTGTACAAAATCAAACGGAGATGCCCGTGCCCTGTGTGCGGGAAAACCTTTGCCACGCAGTCGAGCGTCAACCGGCACCAGCGGATCCACACGGGGGAGAAGCCATATGAATGCGCCGACTGCGGGAAGAGCTTCAACCAGAAGACCACCCTGTTGAAGCACGCGGTTGTCCACACCGGGCAGAAGCCGTACCACTGCTCTGAGTGCGGGAAGAGCTTCCGGCATTCCTCAGCCCTGTTGGTCCACAAGAGGATGCACACCGGGGAAAGGCCGTACAAGTGTTTGGTCTGCCAGAGGAATTTCACACAGAGCGCCCACGTCATCAAGCACATTGTGAGGAAACATACAAGGGATAAACCACCGGCTCATGTCACTCAACGCATTGAGAGCTGAGGAAGACTTTGCTCCGGACTGTAATATCAGAGACTAAACAAGACAAAAAGACATAAAAAAACATTGTGGCACCTTAAAGACTAACTGCTGTACTTTAATGTTAGCTTTCATGGACATGTCTGGCGAAGTGGACTTGAACCACCAAGGCTAACGTTAATATACAAACAAACATTGAAAATGTTCTTTCTTTCTTTCTTAATTTTTATACATATTGTATTATGTGTACAGTATTTTTGTTTAGGTTTTGGTGTTGGTTATTTGTTGCATTTTCTGCATTTTAATTAAATTTTTTAAAAAAGGAAGCTAACATTAAAATACAGCAGTTACGGTAGTCTTTACAGTATCACAATGTGTTTTTTGATCTTGTTTTGTTTACTCTTTGACATGCTTAAAACACAGACTAACATGGCTACCATTTCAAAAATATGGATTGAAATGTGACTGAAGCTGAGAAGCTAGCATGTAGTTTCTTTCCAAAAAGATAACTTTTCATCTAGGGTTCTGCAAAAATTCTACTTTTCAGGCTAAAGTTTCTCTTCCTCCATGTCTGTAGGACTGAATCCATCAGTTTCTTTCTTTTTTTTTGGCTATTTCAGTTTTATCCTTGGCTCTTCCCATCTTGTTCTTTTAACCCAGGGGTTCCCAACCTTTTCAAACTGGGGGCCGGGTCATGCTCTCTGCCAGCTTCAAGTGCTGGACAGCCAATTTGACCTGGCTGCACAATAGGGATGGCCATTTTGTCCCAAAAGCTTCAAAGGGGTGGCCATTTTGTTTCTCAAATGCCTTTGGTGGGGTGGAGGGCACATGAAATGGGCAGGATCTGGCCTGTGGGCCTTAAGTTGGAACCCCTGTTTTAACCTTTTGATAATGTTTCTGCTGGTTTCTTTGATATTTTTTTAAACCTGATTTTATAATTTTAAAAACATTTGTAACACTCCCTCCCCACCCCAGGATGGTACATAAAAATAATGAAGAAATAAATAAAAAAAACTTTAGGATTATTCTGGTGTGCAGCTTTTTTCCAGTTCTGGAGACAAGTGGGTAAACAGTATAGCAGGGATTGGGGAAAATAGAATCTATATTTAGTAACATTTTGAAGATGGACAATGAAAAGATACTGCAAACATTCGTAATGCTATTTATCCAGGGATCCCATCATCCCCCACCTTGCCCAGGCTACTGTGAAAGGAAATTTAAAAGCAGCAGCAGCAACTTTCGCGATGCCTGGACCTAGTCCTGCAGGAAGAGAACTTCCTGCAGGATGTCTGTCTGACTCTGGGCATTGCGAGAGTTGCCCTGCTTGCACCATGCTGCCTGGACACCTCTCGCAATGCCCAGACAGACATCCTGCAGGAAGTTCTCTTCCTGCAGGACTAGGTCCAGGCATTGCGAAAGTTGTGCTGCTGCTGCTGCTAGAAGGAGGTAAGGAGCGGCGGCCGGGGCGCAGGGCAGGCAGGTGAGCTGTTCTGGGTGGCGCATGACATCAGCTCCCCCTCCCCCATGGCCAGGCACGCATATGCCGCCACCTCCACCACCACATGAGTGGCACCTGCAGCCTATTAAGGAGGCAGCAGCAGCCGCTCTGGAGGAGAAGGATGAGCCAAAGGTGATGCTGTCAGGTCGCCCGCTCTCCCGGGAAGAGGTGGGCAGGGTGGGGTGGGGAGGGGGCGTGGCCAGCCAGTCTACTACCGGTCCACTCGGACCGGGGCGGACCGGCTGATGCCCAGCACTGATTGTTATCCATTGAAGAGAATCAAAGGCCTTGAAAATATCCAACGATAACATTCCTACCTTCTCTTTCCTATTTATAGCAATATCTAGCAAATCAACAACTCTCTTAGTTAAATCCGCCATATGTCTTCCCTTTAAAAAACCAGCCTGGTCTTTATTTATGTAGTTCCCCAAAAAGCCATTCAACCTATTTGCTAATATATTTGTACAAAAATTTGCATCTTGATTTATTAAAGATATTGGCCTAAAGGATTCAATATCCAGCCAAAGACAGGAGATGGTGCAGGTAAAGAACTTGGAAGTCCTTCTTGAGAAAGGGAGTGGGTGGAGTGGGCAGAAACATTTGATATGTGGATTTATGACAGACTGCAAAGGATTTCTGGGATGGAGAAGGTGACCAACAAAGAGGTACTAAAGTGAATGAATAATGGCCAAGAAACCGTAACACGCACAAAAGCCTGGAATATTTTGACCTCAAAGTGAAAAGTGAGGATTGTTACAACTGATCATTTGAGATACAGTGATACCTCATACAACGTCCAAACCATACCTGTCAACCATCCCGATTTGGCCGGGATTACCCCGTAATTTGACGTCGATTGACGTCATAACCCACCCCGCGCTGCCAAAACCCCGTAATTTGGCAGCAGGGGGAAACACTTTCCACGCATGCGTGGAAGCGCTACACCGCTTGCGCAAGCCCCTACGCAAGTGGTGTAGCGCTTCCGCGCATGTATGGAAGGGGTAGAAACCTTCCACGCATGCGCGGAAGCGCTACGCTGCCTGCATAGGGGCTGCACAAGCGGCGTAGCGCTTCCACGCATGCGTGGAAAGCGACCCGCGCACAAACGATCTGCGCAGGTCCCGTTTTTTCGGAGCCGCGGGTTGACAGGTATGGTCCAAACTTGGTTCCACAAGTTTGGACTTTATACGGATTTGGACTTTGTATGAGGCATGCAAAATCCTAACCGCGATGCCTCATACAACGTCCAAATCCTTGCCGCGATGCCTCGTACAACATCGTTTCCATAGAGATACATTGTACTGTAACAGCACAGACTTCAGGGCAAAGTCAAGGAAACAGACAGGAAACTGACAGAACTTTAAGAAATCATTCTCTAAAGGCTGAATACATTTAAAAAAACATGTCAAAAAACCTTGATTGTCCAAGGTTTTGCAAAAATCCCAGGAATTCTGATGGAAAAATTCAAAAAAATCCAAAATTGCGCTCAAAACCACTCCTAAACACTCTTCGCCTCGGGCAAAACCCACAAGAGCAATGCACGCATATGTCCTGCCTTTTATACTGCCCAGGCACAATGCAACCTGGGGAAAACCCCAATGCCTCATACAAAGTCGCAACGACTTTGTATGAGGCAACATTTTTCAAGGGATTAGGCGCTGTTGTATGAATTCGATGTTGTACGAAGCGGACTTTGTATGAGGTATTACTGTAACATAAATGGGATATATGTATTATATGTAATATAAACCATGCAGGGAGAAGACTGTCCAATTGCTCGAAGAACCTTGGAGTTTAGCGTGAGTCCAAAAGTTCATGACAGTAGGAGTTTTCAAACTTTAAAAGCCGTGGGCCGGGTCACACTCCCTCAGACAGCTTTAGGGGCCGGATGGCCATTTTGCCCTTTCTGCACCACATGGCACTTCCTGGTATGGTGGAGGCGGTGGTGGTGGGCCCACGTAAAATGGTGCCATGGGCCACATCTGGCCCATGGGTCACAGGTTGAGAATCCCTGGCTGTATCTCCAAAGTCAGCACAACTATTAGGGATGATCAGCACAGAAAGAGTTAAAGGGTTAACAGAAGAGTTAAAGCAGTCAAGCTTTAGCTTCCTAGAGGGACCCTGGGAGGATTGGAGGTGGAGCATCTTCCCAGCCAGATGGTCCTCCGGTGAATGATGCACACTGCATACATTGCCCCCCTCCTCCCCCCAGCAGAAAACAGGATTTTGAATTTGTCCATGCTGGGTCTTTTCTTTTTTTTGCTTGCCTCCACCAGGTGGGAATTAGTAAGTTTGCAACAGGGGTTGCTACTTGCCAGGGAAGGTGGGGAGAAAGGAAGGCAAGGAAAGGGGAGGCATTATTGGTGGAGATGGGCTCCCCAAAATCCATGCAGCTGTTCTGCCCTTTCCTAACACCCCCCCCCTTCCCATTAAGGAAAAAAAAATCCAAAAAGAGAGGAAAAGGATTATATGGGATTTATCATTCCTTATCACACTTGTTTATTTATCTACTTGCAGTGGCTCAAGTGGCTAAGACGCTGACTGGGAAGTGGAAGGTCAGCAGTTCGATTGCTGAGGACTGCAGGATGGAATGAGCTCCCGTCTTTGTCCCAGCTCCTGCCAGCTTAGCAGTTCGAAAGCAAGAAATTGCAAGTAGATAAATAGGGACCACTTCGGTGGGAAGGTAACAGCGTTCCGTGCGCTCCGGTGTCTAGACATGCCTGCCACATAACCACGGAAATGTCTGCAGAAGCAGACAGCGTTGGCTCTTCGGCTTAGAAACAGAGATGAGCACTGCACCCTAGAGTCGGATACGACTGGCTTTCGAGCAAGGGAAACCTTTACCTTTTACCTATCACACTTGTAAGGACTCGATTTATTTATTGGCTTTGCCAATTTTTGTGTAATCTTCTACTGTGTGTGTGTGTGTGTGTGTGTGTGTGTGTGTGTGTTGTTACAAGAGGGGTCAGATGGCATATTGATTTGAGCTGTATATTGTGAGACCTGATAGGTGAAGGTTCTAGCCCTCATTGAGCCCAAAAGGCTGACTTAGAAAGGCTGAGCACAGACTGAGCTCTCTAACCCAGGCGTTCTCTACCTTTTAAAGCTGGGGGCCAGGTCTCACTCCTTTAGACAGCTTCGGAGGCCAGACCGCCATTTTGCCCTTCCTCTACCACATGGCACTACTTGATGCAGTGGGGGCCCCACATGAAATGGTGCCATGAGCTGCATCCGGCCCAAGGGCCGCAGGTTGAGAATCCCAGATGAAACCTAATGACTGCCAGGATTTTAGTGTCGATTTACACAAATGTGTAAGCCAGGGGTTCCCAACCTTTTCAAGCCGGGGGCTGGGTCATGCTCTCTCAATCAGTTTTGAGGGTCAGACAGCCGTTTTGCCCTGCCTGCATGGTGGGGTGACCATTTTGTCCCAACAGCTTCAAAGGGGTGGCCGTTTTGTTTCTCAAAGGCCTTTGAGGGGGGCACATGAACAATGGCACTGTGGACAGGATCTGGGCCACAGGCCTTAGGATGGGAATCCCTGGTGTAAGTCAAATAATGTACATTGTAGTGGCAGATATGTACTGATTTATAAGACCTTGTTGTAGCCCTGGTTGCGTGCCTTTCGTGCAACTAGGAATGGAATCCTGCCTTATTGATTAGTGGCAATTAGCCATGACAATATAGGCCTGGTTTCATTTTACCGTATTTAAAAATGCTATCAATTTGGAACTAACTTAAGACAAGGTCAAGGTGACCATTGCTCAAAAGCCAGTCATATCCAATTCTAGGGTTTGGTGCTCATCTCTGTTTACACAGCCAAAGAGCCAACACTGTCTGCATCTGCAGATGTTTCCATGGTCATATGGCAAGCATGACTAGAGACCGGAGTACATGGAACACTGTTACCTTTCCCACTGAAGTGGTACCTATTTATCTATTTGCAATTTCTTGCTTTTGAACTGCTTGGTTGGCAGGAGCAGGGGACAGACGATGAGAGCTCCATCCATCACACAGCACTCAGGTCTTGAACGGCTGATCTGATGACCTTCTGGTTATCAAGATTAGCATCTTAACCGCTATAATAGTAATTTCATGTCAGAAATCATTCTGGGTGGAAAGGATTTTTGTGGAAGAAACTCCACTGAGGGATCGCCCAAATGAGGCTCCTTTTATGACCCCGAGAGCTGGGACAGAGACGGGCACTCAATCCGCCATGCAGTATCCGGGTTTCGAACTACCGACTTGCCAGTCTTCCAGCTAACAAGGTGAGCTTCTTAACCACTGAGCCACCTCAGTCGATGGCCTATCTTTAACCACTAAGCACACATTAGAGACACCTAAAATGTGGCTCCCTTGGAAGGAAATGTCTAAACTGGAAGGTTTACATAATCCAGAAAATCTGAAAATCCCATCCATAGTGGCTGCCACACTCTGCCTGAAGATAGGATCTGCTTTTTGCTAATAGATCCAGGTTCAAGTCTTCATGGAGCCATGTATGAACTTGATGCAATAATTCTACCTGTTTCTGTCGGGTTACGAACCGGGGACCTTTCGTGTGTCAAGCGGCTGTTAGGGGCTTTGGTGATTCAGTGGTTAAGAGACTCGTCTTGTTAGCTGGAAGGCCGGCAAGTCGGCAGTTCGAGATATGTGTTCTGCATGATGAATTGAGCGCTTGTCTCTGTCCCAGCTCTTGGGGGCATGAAAGGAGCCTCATTTGGGTGTTCCCTGAGCAGAGTTTCTTCTGCAAAAATCCTTTCAACCCTGAATAATTTCTTACATGAAATTATTATTCTACCTGTTTTGGTTTATGCTTTTGAAGATAATGAAGAGAGTTGTGTTGAGCTCATTGGAGAGAAATTGCCTGTAAATATAACTAATACGTAAATGTTTCTGCTACACAAAATTATTATTATCTGCAGATGACGCATCGTCCTCCAGGGATAGCCCATTCCCTTTGAGAACGGCTGCCTGAAAATGAGTTAAGCCTGGTTCAAAAATCTGGAGGACCTCCTTTGCTGCTCGTGTGATGACCGTGGCTTCCACAGCATGGCTTAAATTTACCCCCAACAAGAAGAAATGGAAACTGGTCAAGAAATGGCAGCTTGTACAGGTCTCTGTTTCAAGGCGAAGGCAGAGGAAGGCAAGAGGAACGGAGAGAGGACTCTTTGCCTCACCCATGTTGGGACAGTGGGCGCGTTTGTGAGTTGGGCAGCCATGCCTGGGCAATTAGATGCCGATGCTCAGGAAGGATCAACCCAGAGCCAAGAAGTCCAGTGTCAGAATTTCCTGAAGGCGGTGCATGCCCCTCATGGGGAGAACCCACAATTGCCGAAAACCATGCGGTGGGAAGTGACCCAATCTGCCTTGGTGCCTTCTGAAACGGCAACAGCTTTGGCCAACGACGGAGCCCCTCAAGACAAAGTAGCTGTCAAAGAAGGTGCTTTGGAAGGGTGTCTCGATTTGGAGTCTACAGAGAGGAGTGATGGGTTAGGAGAAGCAAACCAACAGATCCCCGGTGAGCATATTGCCGATGTGGAGGCACAACGTCAATGCTTCCGGCTCTTCCGCTACCAGGAGGCTGAGGGACCCCGTGAAGTTTGCCGCCAACTCCATGAACTTTGCAGGCGGTGGCTGATGCCGGAAACGTGCACCAAGGAACAGATGCTGGAGGCGTTGATTTTGGAGCAGTTTCTGGCTGTTCTGCCCCTGGAAATGCAGGGTTGGGTCAGGGAAGGGAAGCCACGAACCTGCTACCAGGCTGTGGTCCTGGCTGAGGACTTCTTGATGAGACGTCAAGAAGCTGAAGAATGGGAGAAACAGGTGAGGTTAGAGTTTTCTTCCTGAAGCATCCATCCACAGAGGCTGCCAGGTTAGGTGAGAGGGTAAAACTCCTTAAAATAGTCAAGGATAAAGTTGGATAGAAATAAGAAAAAGATGATTATGAGCTGTGGTGGCTCAGTGGTTAAGAAGCTCGCCTTTTTTAGCTGGAGGATCAGCAAGTCAGCTTTTGAGATCCGAGTTCTGCAGGGATTCTTAACCCGCAGCCTGTGGGCCAGATGTGGCCCCCCACCTCCACCAGATCCAGAAGTGCCATGTGGTGGAGGAAGGGCAAAATGGCCATCTGGCCCCCAAAGATGTCTGAGGAAGCATGACCCAGCCCCTGGCTTTAAAAAGTTGAGAACTCTTGGGATACTGCATGATGGAATGAGCACCCGTCTCTGTCCCAGCTCCTACCAACCGGGCAGTTTGAAAGCAAGAAATTGCTAATAGATAAATAGGGACCCACTTCGGTGGGGAAAAGATCTTGGGGACATGAAAGGAGCCTCATTCGGTCGTCCCTTGAGCAGAGTTTCTCCAGCAAAAATCCTTTCAACCCAGAATAATTTCTGACACAAAATTATTATAGCAACCAGGTTTTTAATGGCTAAAAATTAGAAAATGTATATTAAATTTAAGATGGAATTATAAGACTAGAATCCAGAGAGAGAATGCGCAATTTTGTTTACTCTCCAATATGCTTGCACAGACTAACATGGCTATTTAGATGGTGTTCTGCATAATCTGCATTTGTCCTGTAAACTGTGTAAGATGAATATCGTATATTTTTTGGTATTTTTGTTAACTTTTTTCTTATCTGTAATTGTATTGCATTATGAACTGTGTTGTATTGTATTATTACTTACGTTGTACGCCGCCTCGAGTCACACGTAGTGTCGAGCGAGGCAGGATATAAATCTAATAAACAACAACAACAACAACAACAACAACAACAACAACAATAATAATAATAATAATAATAATAATAATGGCTACCACTTCAAGCATTTCAAGAATGAAATGAGAAAGATGCTTTTACCTATCAGTTGTAACATTATCTGTTTAATTCAGTTTTAATACTGCACTAATTGATTAGGTGATTTTTTGGGGGGGAATAGTAGCCGTGTTAGTCTGTGGTTCAGGCATATCAGAAAAAATAAAAATAAAATAAAAACTGCAGCACTTTAAAGACTAACTGCTATATTTTTACTGTGAGCTTTTGTGGATCAAGTCCACTTCTTCAGACAAGGTAGTAAAATTTTGCTGCAGTGTTTATATATTTTTTTGTTTTTTCCCAGATATAATTGATTAGGGTTTCTAAGCTCTACTATGTTTGTTTTTACTACTGTAAATCTGCTTTAGGTCCTTTCCATCATGCAGCACCCTGGTCTCGAACTGCCACCTTCCCGGGTCTTCCAGCTAACAAGGATAGCTTCTTAACCACTGAACCACCGCAAGCATGAATGAATGATGGGACTTTTTAATTGAAAGTACAGTATCTTTAATCTTTATTATTACAGCCAAAGGCCAGACAGAGTGCACCAGATAACACAACCATTCTGGCATTACATATAAAATAAAAGGATTTCTGACACACGGAGCATATACAGTAAAATATTAAAAATTAATAATTTGTTTGAGAATCCTATAATACACACCATAGTATTTTACTTTAGTCTGACTGTCCCAGGTTCACGTTTGCCAATTTTAACACTGGAGGCTCACTATTTACTGAGCACTATTGGGGTCAAAAGACATGAATCGCCATACTTTTGCGAATGCAAGATGATTTCCATGCAAACCTGACGACAGCGGCTGTCGTAGCCTTGGAACTGTCAGTTAGTAATACACTCAAGTTTCTATTATCGCTGTAGGCCAAGTACGGAACGGCTAAAAAGAGCTCTTTTCTGAGATCTTCATAAAAGGGACACTCCAAAAGAATGTGCTCGGAATTTTCTATCTTGTTGGTGTGACAAGCACATATACGTTCACAAACTGGGATTTTCTTAAAAAGCCCCTCCCTAAATGCCGAGGGAAGCATATTGTGTCGAATGAGACTAAAAGAGTGTTTGTGGTCTCGGTTATTTAAAGAGGAAAGATAGGACAACGGTTTAAGCACGTTAAAATGCGGCCACTCAAAGAAGGAAGAGGTAACTTTGGTTAGATCTATTTGGCGGTATATATCAGTTACCATTTGTTTAATTTCCTCCCTGGCTCGATTTGGTCCCAGGGAAACAAGGTGAGTTTTAGAAAGTCCATATGATGTCAAAACTGCTTCTATATGAGAAATCCAAGAGGAAGTTACATTATCTGCCATCATTAAAGTAAGGAGACCCACTGGAGAAAACAGAAGTTTCACCCAATATATAGTGGCGCATGTTAATAATGTGGCCTTCACGGTTAGCATGCCTGTTTCTAACCTTAGGGCAGCGTTAGAAATGCAAGATGGAGTCTGCATAATGGACCTCGGGAACTTAGATTGGACAATTTCTAAGGGATGGACACTCGATGCGGTGCTAAATGGGGCCCCATAAGACATTTGAGCAAGGGGTTTGGCTGAATACAGCCTTAGAGCAGCTACAACATTATAACCGCCTTTCTTCCAGAAAAAGTTTTGGATGGTGCCGGCACTACTTGCCTTAGAGGCTAGGTGCATTATGTGTGAATTTTTGCTACCGTTAGATTAAAAGATTACCCCCAGGTAATTGTAATAGTGGGTCTGTTCAATTACTTGTTGGTTTAGATACCACTGGTGTATTTTAGGTTTTGTGGCAAATACCATAGTTTTAGTTTTGGAGTAATTAATCTCCAGTTGGTTTTGGTGAACAGCGTTCCGTGCGCTCCGGTGTCTAGTCATGCCTGCCACATGACCACGGAAACGTCTGCAGAAGCAGACAGCGCTGGGCTCTTCGGCTTGGAAACAGAGATGAGCACTGCACCCTAGAGTCGGATACGACTAGCATTCGAGCAAGGGAAACCTTTACCTTTACCTGGTTTTGGTGACAGTAATTGGCAAAGGGCCCTACGCATCCCAATTTGCGACCTGGAAAGTACAACCGCATCGTCAGCGTAAAGAAGTATTGGGATATGCTTCGTACCCAGCTTTGGTGCGTGGAAGTCCCTGCAATTAAGACACTCTACGATGTCATTTATATATAAATCAAATAATACAGGAGTTAAAACACAACCCTGCCTAACACCCCTATCCGTTTTAATAGATCTAGACAAGTGTCCCTGCATGCTGCATTTTACCCTAATTGTTGTATTGTGGTGCAGCGCTTGAATTAGAAACAATAGCCGAGGGTCGATGGAGGCTTTCTCCAACTTTTCCCACAGCAGTATCCTTGATACTGTGTCGAAAGCTGACTTCAAGTCAACAAAAGTGGCGTAGAGGGAAACCGTGGAGTTGGACGAGTATTTATGAATAAGGTGCTCTAAAATAGCACAGTGGTCCATCGCAGATCTACCTTCTCTAAAGCCTGCCTGTTCATCGGCAATTATCTTGCCGTATCCACACCAGTCCTGGAGTTTCCCTAAAAGATGGGTAGCATATAACTTGCTGAGTACACTTAACAGGCTAATTGGTCTGTAGTTTGTCGGACTATTGCGAGACCCCTTTTTATATATTGGGCATATAATTGATATCCTCCAACTTTTGGAGAACCACCCAGTTTTATCTATTACGGTGTACAGTACAGTAATACCTCGCATAACGAACCCTTAGTATAATGAAAAAAACTGCATTAGGAAGCATTCGTTAGGCAATGACGATACCCTGCATAACAGAATTTTTTTGTTATGTGGGTTATTTTATTTTATTTTATTTTTTGGTAACGGGTATACCCAGTCAATGGGAACCCCGGATAACGAACATTTTTGTTCATTATCCGGGGAATCTCCCATTAGATTTGCATAACGAAAAAACCCGCAGAGCGAAGAACTTTGTGGAATGGAGTTTTTTCGTTATGCGGGGTTCTACTGTATTAGAACAGGAATTCTCAACCTGCGGTTTGTGGGCAGGATGCGGCTTGCAGCACCATTTCATGTGGGCCCCCACCGCCTCCACCATATCAGGTGGAGGAAAGGCAAAATGGCCATTCGGCCCCCGAAGCTGTCTGAGGGAATGAGACCTGGTCCCCGGCTTTAAAAGGTTGAGAACTCCTGTATTAGAACATATATTCTTCTTTGTTCCCCTTATTATCTTCTTTTCCTATTCCAGGCGATAGGAACACCTGTGGCCTTTCCCTGCGATGCTTCTTCTGATCTTTGCAGGGAAGTGAAACAAGAGAGAGAAAGCGACTCCAGCTTGCTAGGTAAGGTAATTGTAAGGTAAAGGACAACCTCCGGGTTGGAGAGATAGGCAGGATATCTCTCAATGCCATTTCCAGGGAATCCTAAGCAGGTGAAGGCATCGCTTGGGAATAATACCCTGAAGCAAGCGGTGAGCCACTGTGAGACAATGCTGGACTGGATGGGCTGTGGCCTGTTCCAGCAAGGCTGTTCTTATGTTCTAAAGGTTGCGCGCGCACACACAAAATCATATCAAATAAAAACACAAGGGAGAAAAACAGGCAGATGGAATAAAAATCCTAAAACCACAACAATCTTAAGATTAAAACACTATTAGCAGTAGTAAAAATTTGGGTAATATCTTTTGTATTCCTCTCTCTTCCAGCAGACCATGAATTAGTGTCGGGATATGACGTGGCCCAAGTAGCACTGGAAATCGGCTTTGTGAGTCCAGGAGAATCTGAGAATCAGGAGGGAGAGAGCCTGGCCAGAACCTGGAAGAATAAACCTGGTGCTGGCGCTTGGGGCAAAGTTCCTACCATCCCAAGGCCTGGACTAAGGGTTAGGAAAACGCCCACCTCTGCTTTCCCCGGGAAGAGCCTAACCCGCCAACGGGATTTCAAGAGATCCCAGAAGATCCATACCAGCTCGGAGCTCCACATCTGCACTGAATGCGGGCAGAGCTTCACGCGGAAAGCCAACCTCTTTCGACACCAGGAACTCCACACGGGCCATAAGCTCCATCTCTGCACCGTTTGTGGACGAAGCTTTACTCGGAAGGAGAACCTTGTCAGACATCAGAGGATCCACACTGGTGAGCAGGGGGGGGGGGGGGGGAATTGACCACTTGCAAAAAATTGATTAGTGCAGGGGTTCTCAACCTTTTCAAGCTGAGGGTCAGATCACATTCCCTCAGACAGCTTTGGCGGCCGGACGGCCATTTTACCCAGCCTGCACGATGGGGGTAGCCTGTACATTAAAAACAAACTACACATGACACTTGCGGGTGGTGGTGGGGCCACATGAAATGGCGCCAAGTACCACATCCAGCCCCTGGGCCATAGGTTGAGAACCCCTGGATTAGTGGCAATTAGTCATGACAATGTGCATGGTTTTACTTTTTTTATGCTAACAAGTTGGTACTAACTTAAGTAAATGTCAATGTCTCCCTTGCTCGAAAGCCAGTCGCATCTGACTCTAAGGTTTGGTGGTCATCTCCGTTAACACTCAGCCAAAGTGCCAGTGTTGTTTGGTCATGTGGCAAGCATGACTAGACACCGGAGTGCATGGAACACTGTTATCTTTCCCGCCAAAGCGGCACCTGTTTATCTACTTGCAGTTTCTTGCTTTTGAACTGCTAGGTTGGCAGGAACTGGGACAGATTATGGGAGCTCACTCCATCACACAGAACTTGGGTCTCAAACGGCTGATCTGCCGACCTTCAGTGTCTTAACCACAAACACACGTTACAGACATCTAAATGTGGCTCCCTTAGAAGGAAACGTCTAAACTTGAAGGCTTTGAGGCCGAGTGAGGCCAACCTAAGCTTCCTATTCCTGCTCTGGTATTTTTTGAACCACAATCGGGTGTTTACAGGGTACTGGCAACTTTATGCCAGCTAATCTTTCTCACACTCTGTCAGGCGAAAGGAACTATGGAATTAATTCACCAAAAAGGCGACTTCAGTTTTGACAATTTCATGTCTGGCCTAAACACAGAAGAAGAGGTTGAAGGTACAGCATATAATGTCCCACTGGGTTGTGGGTGCACATGTTTTATATTTGTTGGCTCAAGTGGCTAAGACACTGACTGGGAGGCGGAAGGTCAGCAGTTCGATTCCCGAGTATTGCAGGATGGAATGAGCTCCCATCTTTGTCCCAGCTCCTGCCAACCTAGCAGTTCGAAAGCAAGAAATTGCAAGTAGATAAATAGGGACCACTTCGGTGGGAAGGTAACAGCGTTCCATGTGCTCCGGTGTCTAGTCATGCCTGCCACATGACCACAGAAACATCTGCAGAAGCAGACAACGCTGGCTCTTTGGCTTTGAAACAGAGATGAGCACTGAACCCTAGAGTCGGATACGACTGGCTTTCGAGCAAGGGAAACCTTTACCTTTAATTGTTTATATCAGTTTTTTAAACTGGTTGTTATTGTTGCTTTATGATTAATAGTTTTTTTTTGTGTTCTTTATTTTTTTCAAATTATATAAATAATTTTTAAAAACAAAAGGGAAAAAAGGGACAACAATAATGATGTGTCAAAAACAAATTAACCAAAGCTATATACATTGTAACTATTAATTAAACTGAATAACACAAATAATATAAACTAGTGATACTGAACCTTGGCACTCCAAGTGTTCTTGGACTTCAATTACCAGAAGCCCTGATCAGCACTGCTGCCGATCAGGACTTCTGGGAATTGAAATCCAAGAACATCTGGAGTGCTAAGGTTCACCATCACTGAACTAACACACACACACACACAAAAAAGAAGGAAAATAATGATACAGGAAAGAGGGGGAAATTCTTTGTTTATACTAAGAAACAAGAAAAATCTAGTTTATTAAAAGAAGGAAAGAAAAAAGCATCCCTATTTTAAAGAATCTTGAGTATACTGTATAGTGATGGGTAAGAGCTTTAGCTCTCTGTGGCTGAGCTTATGTGCCAAACCCAAACCTTTCCAAGTACAGTAGACCCTTGATTAACGACAAAGCTTGGTTCCATGAGTAGCGTCATTAATCGCTAATCGTCGTTAATCGCGAGTTCCTGCACATTGACGCTAAAAAAATGGCTTCCTATGGGAAAACCTCAATTAACGACTTTTTGTACGACGCTAAAAAGTGGCTTCCTATGGGAAAACCACGATTAAAGACGTTTTTGCACAAGGACACTAAAAAAGTGGCTTCCTATGGGAAAACCTTGATTAACTACGTTTTTGCACAACAACGCTAAAAAAGCAGCTTCCTATGGGAAAACCTCGATTAAAGACGTTTTTGCACAACAACGCTAAAAAAGCGGCTTCCTATCGTAAAACCTCGATTAATGACGTTTTTGCATAACGACGCTAAAAAAATTGCTTCCTATGGGAAAACCTTGATTAACAACGTTTTTGCACAACGATGCTAAAAAAGCGGCTTCCTATGGGAAAACCTCGATTAAAGACGTTTTCGCATAACGCTAAAAATGTCATTGTGTGAAATAGTGACTTTGCCGCTAACAACGCGTCGCTGATCGAAAGTGTCGTTAGTCGAACGCGTCGTTAGGCGGGGGTCCACTGTAGGAGGAATCACTTAATCTGATCTTTAGGATTAACTAAGCTAACTAGCTCATCCAACTATTCTTCAGAAATTATGTTTTCCAGACTTGTCTCTGGTTTTGTTTCCGTCATCGATAATTCCCAGTTTTTTGATGCAATATTTATGGTGTTGCAGTGGCTCAATGGCTAAGAAGCTCACCTTATTAGCTGGAAGGCTGGCAAGTTGGCAGTTTGAAACCCAGGTACTGCAGGATGGAATGAGTTCCCGTCTTTGTCCCAGCTCCTGCCAACCTAGCAGATTGAAAGCAAGAAATTGCAAGTAGATAAATAGGGACCATTTTGGTGGGGAAAGATCTTGGGGACATGAAAGGAGCCTCATTCAGGTGTCTCCTGAGGGGAATTTCTCCAGCAAAAATCCGTTCAACCCAGATTAATTTCTAACACGAAATTATTACTACTGCAATTTTTAAAACGTGGCATAGTTGTATCCAACTCTTAAGGTTCAGTGCTCATCTCGATTTACAGCCAAAGAGCCAGTGCTGTCTGCATTTGCAGACATTTCTGTGGACATGTGGCAGGCATGCCTAGAGTGTATGGAACGCTTTTTACTTTCCCACCCAAGTGGTACCTGTTTATCTACTTGCAATTTCTTGCTTTTGAAGTTCTAAGTTGACAGGAGCTGGGACAGAGACAGGAGCTCACTCTACCATGCAACACTCATGTCTCAAACTGCTGACCTTCCATTCATCAAGTTGAGCGTCTTAGCCACTACATACATACATACATACATACATACATACATACATACATACATACATACATACATACATACATACACACACACACACACACACACACACACACACAATATTTACCCTTCTTTATTTTAGCAGGTAATGGCAGAATGGTTCAGCACAAAGGACAACTTCTTCAGGTCATCTTAGATGGAACTGAAGCTTCTGATAGAAACACCGAAGATGGACAAAACCAGGAAGAGAGGAGACAGAAAGGTGACGGAAGAGCTAAATCCACGGAGAACCCAGAAGGCGCCTACTTCGAGTTCACCATACCACAAGCTGGCTACCAAGGGCCGCGAAAGAACGCCTGCCACATTTGTGGGAAAACCTTCCCATGCAAGTGGACCCTTAATCAACATTGGAGAGTGAAACATGCAGGCAAGAACCCGGATTGTGGTGGCAAAAGCCGGAAGAGAAACTCGACGGGCCGGAGAGGGTTCACCTGTCCGGACTGCGAGCAAAGCTTCAGCTGCCACTCACACCTTCTTCGACACCAGAGAATCCACACAGGGGAGAAGCCGTATTCGTGCCTGGAGTGCGAGAAAAGCTTCCGGCAGATGGTGCACCTTGTGAAACACCAGCAGACGCACAGAAATCAGAAAGACAGTTTCCGCTGAACGTTGAGGGGAAAATATTTTCCTCCCTGACTTTATATCAGGGGTGGCCAAACTATGGCCTGTAGCGCCAAATCATCCGGCCCACGCTTTTCCTAGAAGCAGAAGTAAAATGTGTCCACGCATGCGCGAAGCACTGCCGTAAATGACCCGCGGCTGTCATAAATGTGTTTACAACAGTTGCGGGTGCATTTACAGCAGTGTTTTGCGCATACGTGGATGCATCTATTTCCACTTCCGGTGGGAGGAACCACGTGACTGGCCCGTTCAACCAGTTTGTGCACCCCTGCTTTATATCCTGATAGAATAGCCACAAATGCAAGGAAGGGAGAAAAACACACTGGTACACAAGGGGTTCCCAACCTTTTCAAACCAGGGGCTGGGTCACAACCTCTCAGTCAGCTTCAAGGGCCGGACGGCCATTTTGCCCTGCCTGCACAATTGGAGTGACAATTTTGTACCTACAGCTTCAAATGGGTGAACATTTTGTTTCTCGAATGCCCTTTGAGTGGTGGCCAGCCACATGAAATGGTGCCATGGACCGGATTCGGCCCGTGGGCCTTAGGTTGTTAACTCAAGATAAATGTCAAATAACCTATTGCTTTTACTCAGCACTGTTGGAAAAGTAACTTGGTACATTGTTTGGCACACTGCCACATTTTGTTAGTTACAGTTTTTTTAAAAAATTATTTAGGGTTGAGAAAAGAATGGCCTAAAGTTAAAAAAATTTATGTTGGAAATGTGCCGTTTAAAAGGAATGTTTGAAAAGAACTAGAAAACGTGACTTATTACAACTAGTATAACTCTGTATTTGCTCCTTGCATTGTTTTTGAAATGTAACTTCATTACTATCTTCATAATGCCAAAAATAACTAGGTACAGTTAACTAGTTACTTCCAAGCAAATACAAAATAGTTTGTCTACATTTCATGACTACTGAGCATGCTCAGTTATTAGTGGCAGCTTAAATATGAGTTGTAGTTTTTATTACCTGAGGTATTCTGGGAGTTGTAGTTTATAATTCAAAATGTGCACATTTGGAAGGATGAAAAGAAGGCCAATGTTTAATAGTTAAGAGACAGGTGATCAGGGTTCAAATTGCCCCTCTGTCCTCAGGTTTAATAGGTACAATCTGGGGCCATCCGCTCTCTCACCCTGATCAATTTTGCAGGGCTGTTGTGGAGAAAATAAGTATATACTGCCCTGAACGCAGTGGAGGAATAGCAGAATATAAATATGTTAAGTAATTATAATAAATTGCCAATTGGATTCTGGCCAACAAATCATATGGAGAGGGCGTATACATCAGGAATACAGAAAAGAGGCTGAATTATGTCAATTAATTGCTAAAATTCTACAAATCAGGAGAATATAAAGATAGCTTTCTCAGGGACTGACTGAATAAACCAGCGTTTTTCTGGAGCCCATTGTGATGTCTTGAAATAAATTGCTCTTTCCTGTGAAAATTGTTGCTTTTCTTGAGTCTGTGAAACCACTTGGGAACTCCCCTTTCTAAGTTTTATTTTCCATTTTTTATCTTATGAAATAGGCCGTGGAAACGATAATGTGACCAGCGTGCTTTGCATTTTATTCTTGCAGGTTGCCCAGTTCTGCAAAGCTTTCCAAAGATATACCTTTGAAATGTCAGCGTCTCAAAATTTCCATGAATTTTCCAGGAATAGTTGTTGTTGTTGACTGCAACTTGTATCCGAGAATGCATTTCCCCCCTGAAACAGGAAAAATGTCATTGGTGTGAATTTATTTAAGGTGGATCCCTGCACAACAAGGGTGGCCATTTTGTTTTTCAAATGCCTTGGAGTGGGGGGGGGGGAGCACATGAAATGGCACTGGGGGCTGGATCCGACCCATGGGCCTTAGGCTGGATCCAACCCATGATGCTTTAGGGCATCAGTCCATCCCACATTTGGTCTTCCTCTTTTCCTGTTGCCTCTAGCACCACAATTCAACTGAATAATTTTTTTTTCTAATCAGCTTTCTTTACTATCCAGCTTTCACACCCATACATAGTGATCAGGAACATAGTAGTTTGATGGATCTTGGTCCATCCTTACACTTGATTTTTCCCCTGGTCCCTTCATTGCTGCCCTTCCAAATCTCAGTCTTTTTCAAATTTCTTGGCTGCAGATTTGGATTGAAGATATACAAAAATCTTCCACTATTTCAATTTCTTCACTTTCTACTTTATAGTGTGGTTCTTCCGCAGTCCTGGTTTTTGTATTCTTGATCTTCAACTACTCTGTTACGAAACAAATGCAATCACACTTATATACCGCCGAGCGGTGGGATTCAAAATTTTCTACTACCTACTCTGTGGATGTGGTATGGTGAGCATGGCTAGGGGGAAAGCCCTGCATTATTACAAAACTTGGATGGGCCATGGGTGGGGCCAGCCAGAATTTCTGCTACTGGTTCTGGGGAACAGGGACGAACCACTGATACCACTGCATAGCACTTAGTGCATTCTCTGGGCGGTTCACAAATTAATTAGTCTTTTGCCACCAACATGCTATGTAGGAATCGGGGCCGCAGAGGGCCGGAGGTCCCGGAGGAGACTGATCAAGAAACGATACGAGGCAGTATGGAGGAGGATAAGATCAGTGGTTTATTGGGAAAAAGGCATCATCATATATAGGAGCAAAAGCGCAACGGTGGCAAAAACAGTCATCTGACAGAAATCACGTCACCTGTTTGCTCGGGTTAATTGGGAATCTCTCAGAGGGAAGTTAATTAACTTGGCCAAACACAGACTGGGGAAAACACCATTGTTTGGGGATTAGGCAGGGGTAAACATGGCATCTGTTTACACCCGGGGTAAAGTTGAGCTTGGAGATGAGTGATTATTCTAATGGGTAACTGGGTTAGCTATTCGCTCTCTCAGCAGATCCGCTGGTCAGGTCAGGAAATTGGGTGAATCAAACCCTATCATTTATCCAACCCCCTAAATTTCTCTGCCCGCAGAGCCCACGGCTCAAGGAGTGTTCCCCCGAAGTGGCCTCTGCGCGGGCCGTTCCATGCCACTGGGGCATGGGGAAACCACATCTCCCCTTTTAATTTCATTTAAGGACCTGACTGGCGACTGCGTAGGAGAGGCATCAGCTGCTGAGCGGGAATGACGCTTCGGGGTTCCTTCTTGGGGCGGCACTTCAATATCAGTGAGGGGATACATTGCGCCAAGCAGCAGACTGCTATGCCTAGCAGGACCACCCCCACGACCACCTTAAGTACCGTCTGAAGCCACCCCCATGGAATCCACGACCACATCCAGCTCCACAATGAGCTCCACCAGTCTCCCCATGCAGAGCCCTCTCTGATGCCCTGGACTATGGTGTGGAGGTTTGTGAGCTGATTCTGCACTCTGCGGGAATTATCAGTAAGGTTGAAACAACACATACCATGGAAAGATTCGCAACCCAAATGATGTAGCATTAAGAGGTAGTCTATAGCCGCCCTATTGTCAAGTATGGCATGGCGAAGCTCCGCCTGCTCCTGGTTGAGCAGCGCGATCACCAAGGAGATGTGGTTGATGGCTTTGGCTAATCCGCAAGCCAATCGACTAATCCTCCGAGCGTTGCCGACGGCTAAGGCTGGCACGCCGACTATGCTGACTGCCAGCGAGACATATTCGGCTGGACTCAAAACTCTAAAGCTGCTATCACATGAGCTGTCTAACTGGGTGGTACGAGTGTGCCTTATGGGTGCGGAAACATTTGAAACAATTGTGCTTGGGGTGATCATATCCTTAGTAGGGAGTAACAGTGTCAACCGACTTAGGCAACATGTGGAGTCTGACACATTTGCGGGAATGTAGTTAAAAGTATACTGATTACACGTAAAGAACCAACCAGATGGTAACGTAACATGGGCATACATTGAACCAAGTGTCTCTGGCTTATCACAAGTCCAGTTGCTGCTGCCGGTATCGAAGCAGCGGTGCTGAGTTCGGCCGACTGCAGCGCAGCTGACCATTCGAGCACAAGTAGAGTTCGGGCTGGCCGCCACTCGCGGGGTGTGAAGAGTGGCTGCGTCAGCCGGCAAAGTCATGGTGAACCGCAATCCCCCCCAGCGAGCGTAGGCTGCAAAACTCGCAGGGAGGTGCGGTCCGAAAATCCTCTTCAGCAGCCAGTCGCCATCCCTGGCGTGCGCATCTAGAGTGTGGCACACTGGGATGAGACAGGTGCTCAGAATTTAGGCAGAACCAATGTCCTGCTTCAGGCAAAAATCGGACTGGTTGACGAGACCCGCCAACCTTTCCCATAGGTTATAATGCATCCGGGCGGAAAGGTCTCCGTCTGGTATCAAGCTGCTGGCCCCAAGTGGGGCGGCCTGAACGCCTCCCCCCACAAGTAGGGAGAGGGTCAGGAGGATGATGGCTGCCATGGTGTTGGCGTGAATTCGAGCGAAGACTGCAGCCGTGAGGTTCTCCGGTGTCGGCTCCTTCTCCTCGCGTTGGAGGGCGTCCTCGGCCTCACTGCAAAGGGCCTTGATCATCCCCCAGGTGATCTTCGGCGCTGTCGGTGGCCGTCTCCTCCGACGGGTCTTGTCGGTCAGGGTGAGGTCCTCCATCTCCGGGACCGGACTCGGGTCGGCCTGGGTCCACGCCATGTGGTTCCAAGTGAGGCTTGACACACCGAGCTGGAATCCAAACGACACCTGTAGGAGACATAACTGCAGCATACCCTCGCCCCCAGGTTACGAGCGGCGCCGGACCCCTCCAGGAAGGGTCCGGTGGCACTCGGTATCGGACCATCGGTCGCGGGAGAGCTTCCGAACGGCGGAAGTGCTTCTCCTGCGGCGTGCAATCCGAAAAAACATTAAGGTGATTGTAGGTGAACAATACCTTATTCAGACAATGCTGTGCCTGAGCCTGTGACTTGGGGAGGGCTGGTGGCTCCCCCCTTTCTGTTTGTTTGTCAATATAGGACTTGAGCGTCCGATTGACCCGTTCCACAATCGCTTGCCCCTGCGGATTGTAAGGAACGCCAAAAGTATGCTTAATGTCCCAAGTGGCCATGAAGGTGGCCAGCTGCCTAGAGCTGTAGGACGGGGCGTTATCGGTTTTCACGTGCCGAGGTTTGCCCATGGCTGCAATGCAGGAAAGGAGGTGCTGCTCCACGTGGGAAGCAGTCTCCCCTTTCTGCGCCGTTGCCCAAACGAACTGGGAAAAAGTGTCTATGCAGACGTGCATGTACTGCCATCTGCCAAACTGCGGAACATGCGTGACGTCCATTTGCCACACCTGATTGGCCTCCGTCCCTCATGGGTTGACACCCACGAGGGCCCCCCCCCCCGGTGCCCCTGCACAATGCTGGCAAGAGCGAACTATGCCTTGGGCTTGAGAAAGTGGCAAATTAAACTGTCTGGCAAGTGCTTTGGCATTTTGGTGAAAGAAAGCATGACTCTGGATTGGCGTAGTAAAAACACCCAAAACTGAACGTTGCTGAATTTCCTTTGCCGCCGCGCCCGCTCTGCTATTGCCCGCGGAAATCGGACCTGGCAGGTCTTGGTGACTTCGGATGTGGGCAATATAGAGCGGCTCCGTGCGGTTTCGCAAATGAAATTGAGCAGTGAGAAACAGGCTAAGCAGATTCTTGTCTATCGCGGGAGTGATGTATGCTCCCGGTAGACTGTGAAGCAAATTCCTAACGTACATGCTGTCCGTAATTATGTTTAAGCGTTCCTTGGCGAAGGTGCGCAAGGCAAGGTTCACCGCTGCCAACTCTGCCCGCTGCGCGGACTTTTGTGGAAGAGTTAACAGCGTGCGCCAAGCTTGGCCCTCCTGCCAGGTCAAGACACCATATGTGCGACCACCATCCGTAAAGACTGTCCTGGCTCCCTGAAGTGGAACCAGCGAAAGCAACTCAAATAAGCTAACTGTCTGCGTCTGAAGTGAGACAAGTCTGGGGTCCTTTGGCAAGTGGTATGCCAAGCATCTGGTGAATCCTTCCAAAGCTATCGGAAGTGAGTCACCGAGCTGCATTAATTGCTGAACTTGTTCCTTGGTGAACGGGATTACGATTTTGGCTAAATCATGCCCTGAAATGTCCCTAGCTCTCAATCGTCCGCGGTAAACCACCGCGGAGACCAGTTCTTGGGGAGGAACGATGTTTCGTGAAGAGGTGTTCGGAAGGTACACCCACTCCACGATACTCGCCCCTTTCTCGGCATCTACGCCGAGCGCTCCAGTGAACATGGATCCTGACCGTACGATGTACAAATTCAGGATCGGAGCATATGGCCCTGGGGAGATCCTATCTACCCATCGCTGGCTGAGAGCTTGGTTGACTTTCTCGAGAGCCAAGCGTGCGTCTCGAGAGATTTTTATCCGGTCTGCTGGCTGCTTACCTAATGTTAGCAGCGAGAAGAGCGGCTTCAAAAGATCCGTATCCAAACAAAAATACGGTCTGGCCCAATTGATGTTCCCTAAAACCTGCTGCAATTCTACCAGGGTGACTGAGTCCTGTAAATTGATCTGAGGCAAAACTGGTGCGGCGAAAGAGCGGAGAAGCCGATGACCCAAGTATGAGAAGGGCTCGGTTCTCTGCACTTTCTCTGGGGCAATGTGTAAACCTTTGTCCCCCAGGCTGGCCTGGAGGTCAGAAAATATTTCGCTGCCGAGTTGCGGCATCGCGACCAAGATGTCGTCCATGAAATGGCAAACTATGGCTTTAGGGTAAAGGTTTCGAAACTTTGCCAGTGCGTTGTGAACATAAATTTGGCACAGGGTGGGCGAATTGAGCATGCCCTGTGGCAAAAATCTCCACGCGTAATGCTGCGTAGGCTCACTGTGGTTCACAACTGGCACCGTAAAGGCAAACCTTTCCCGGTCCCGGGGGTCTAAGGGGATTGTGTAAAAGCAATCCTTGAGATCTACGACCAGGATCTCCCACCCCTCGGGAATCATGTTCGGATTCGGGATGCCGCATTGGAGCGGACCCATTGGCTGAATGCATTTATTGATCTCTCTGAGATCGTGGAGGAGTCGCCACTTCCCCGACTTCTTCTTAATCACAAAAATTGGTGAATTCCATGGACTCGTGGACTGCTCTATGTGTCCTGCGTCTAGCTGTTCTTTAACTAGCTGCTTAAGGGCGACTAATTTCTCCCCCACTACCGGCCATTGTTCTACCCAGACCGGCGTGTCGGTGAGCCACTTAAGTGGCAACGCCATTACCCAAAGGTAAGCGTAGCACCGTACTGCTGCAAGATGTCTCGCCCCCAAAGGTTGATGTGCACGTCAAGAATGTGCGGCCGAATTACCGCCGTGCCGTCAGCCTTTGGAATCGTGACTGTCACCCACTCTCGGCTTCTGAACACTTCCTGAATGCCGCCTACCCCCCACACATCGGAGACCGGCTCAATGGCCCACTCCCTTGGCCACTGGCCCCTGCTTATCACGCTCACATCTGCTCCGGTATCTAATAAGCCTGAGAATATTCTATTATTCAGAAATACCTCGATAACCGGGCGCTGTTTCCACTCAATGTTGGTCTCCACTGTCGCTAAGACCTGGTATCCTTGTACTGCCTCACTGGCGCTCGAGCGGTCCTCTGACCGGGACTCGGAGCTGTCACTGAGCCTTCCCTGGCTATCTGCTGGCGAGTGACAAGGAACCATGATCAGTTGCGCTAAGGTGTCTCCTTTGTGAATTGTCTGGGGCAGGTGCATCCACAACTGAACCTGGAGAACGCCTGAAAAATTCGAGTCAACGACTCCTGGAATTACGAAAATTCCGCGTGCTCCTGCTACACTGCGGGGCAAAACTAAACCTATAAAGCCCTTGGGCAGTGGACCCATGTACTGGGAGTCCACCAGGTAGACCGTGCCTGGCAGGTCGCATGTAACGTCCGCCTGACAAGTCAAGTCTAACCCTGTACTACCCTTGGGGCTGGCCTGTGCCCTCGCGATGCCTGGAATGGGACTGGGATCTAGTCTAGCTCTGGTGAGCTGAGGGAAGCCTCTGTTTGGACCGGGGCCAGAGACATGCCCGCGTTCCGGTTTCCCGAATCCGGACAGTCTCGGGCCCAATGGTAGCCTCTTTTGCACTTCGGACACTGGGTTTTCGGAGCCTTGGAACGGCCGGACTTTTGTCCGCCTCCCTTGGATCGGCACTCCCTAGCGAAGTGACCAACCTTGCCACAATTGTGGCATGCTCCCTGGGTCTTTCCTTTAGGTCTTCTACCCCCTTGCACCGCTGCCGCTAGCAATCCCATCTTGTAGGATTCTGTGCCAACGTCGGTGCAAGCTCTAATCATGTCCGTGAGTGTCAAGTCGGGACGATTGCCTAGTGACTGCAGGATTTTACGGCAGTCTAGATTGGCATTGTCCTTGGCTAACTTCATCATGAGCTCTTGCTGGGCTTGCTCATTGTCAATCTGCCTGCTAATTGCTTCTTCCAGGCGATTGATGAAGTCCATATAGGGCTCCTGGGCTCCTTGCTTGATAGCGGTGTAATTTTTAGCCGCTTTGCCAGTTGCTGGGACTTTGAAAAACGCCCTGAAGGCGGCCTCGGCCGACATCTGGAGAGTGGCAAGAGGCAAGTTGATTTGGGCATCGATGGGCTCGAAGGCACCTGAACCATATAACTGGTCAGGAAGTACTGCGCCTCCCATCCTGGCGGCCCTCGTCTGCGCCTCTAGGCGAAACTCGCTGTCCCAAATTAAGTACTGGCTAGGGTTGAGCATCATCCGCATGACTGCTTTCCAGTCATGGGGAATCTACATGGTGTTCTCGCACACTTGCTGAAGCGTGCCCCTTGTAAAACGACTTTGGAGCCCAGTTTCTGAAATGGCTTTCCGTATGGCCATGAGAAGCTTATACAGAACTGGGGAATGAATTATCTGTTGGGCGCCTGTGAGCGCGTCCATTTCCATGTGGATAGGACATATCTGACTAAGCTCAGCTAGTTCTTCTGCTGGCAACTCCCCCTTCCTAATCTCCTCTTCAATTGTACGCTGAAGGGGACTTTTGGTAACTCGGGAGCCCGTTGCTGTCAGAGAAGCGCCTGCGCTCCTCATTCCTTGCATTCCACCGGTGACGTCTGCAGCTGTCACCGGGGGAAAGCTCCCTACGCTACCCTGCCTAAATTGGAGTGACGGATAGAGCGCCGTAGGCGCCGTTGGCTCGGCTGGCGCTTCTGGCAGATTTGGGGGTTCTTTGGCCTCTACCCGGACTGGCTCTATCTCCGCTAAGAGCTTCCTACACTTTCTCCATGTGCGAATTACGCCTCCTGGAGCTTTCGGGGGTTGCTGAATGCAGTCTCCTATCTGATCCCAGAGCTCGAGGGTTAACGTACCTACTTCTGGGTAAAGCAGGCAGTGTTCCCCTAGGTACACCAAAAGTCTCGCTAGCTCCCCGCTGTGAAAACGCAAATTAAATATCCTGGCCAGGATCTTGAACTCTCCCTCACGAGTTCTTTGGCTAGCGGATGGACGCTGTCGCTGAGGACAGGTCCCCATATTACCTGCGATTGGGTCCTCCGAAGTTTCCTCCTCGGGACGAGTCGACGCGTCTTTGGCAGGCAACAGGTTCTGGCGACGTCGCTTTCTGGGTAGAGCTCGGAGCGTGGACTGCGGCCACGGGCCCTCGGTGGCCACTGCGCTGTCATGGGCTCACAGCTGTCCCTGCGGAACGCATTTTTCCGTAACCTGCAAGCCGCCGCAAAAGCCGGGAGCACGCTGTAGGATGCCTCTTTGGACTGCCTCACCGCAGGCCGTCCCTCCGCTCGGCTGGCTGCCGGACGGAGTGCCGCGCTGTCGTCCGGGATGATTCGGACGCGGTTCAAGCGCAGAACCGGACCGTGTGATCGCTACTCTGAGGAAGACCGCTTGCTTACTCACGAGTAGATCACGTCTCGGGGACACCAGATGTAGGAATCGGGGCCGCAGAGGGCCGGAGGTCCCGGAGGAGACTGATCAAGAAACGATACGAGGCAGTATGGAGGAGGATAAGATCAGTGGTTTATTGGGAAAAAGGCATCATCATATATAGGAGCAAAAGCGCAACGGTGGCAAAAACAGTCATCTGACAGAAATCACGTCACCTGTTTGCTCGGGTTAATTGGGAATCTCTCAGAGGGAAGTTAATTAACTTGGCCAAACACAGACTGGGGAAAACACCATTGTTTGGGGATTAGGCAGGGGTAAACATGGCATCTGTTTACACCCGGGGTAAAGTTGAGCTTGGAGATGAGTGATTATTCTAATGGGTAACTGGGTTAGCTATTCGCTCTCTCAGCAGATCCGCTGGTCAGGTCAGGAAATTGGGTGAATCAAACCCTATCATTTATCCACCCCCCTAAATTTCTCTGCCCGCAGAGCCCACGGCTCAAGGAGCGTTCCCCCGAAGTGGCCTCTGCGCGGGCCGTTCCATGCCACTGGGTCATGGGGAAACCACAATGCTAGGTCAAGGGTTCCCAACCTTTTCAAGCTGGGGGCCAGGTCATGCTCTCTGAGACAGCTTCAAGAGCCAGGCGGCCATTTTGCCCTGCACGATAGGGTGGTCATTTTGCCCTGCCTGCATGATAGGGTGGCCATTTTGCATTGCCTGCACGATAGAGTGGCCATTTTGTCCCAGCAGCTTCAAAGGGACAGCCATTTTGTTTCTCAAATGCCTTTGGTGGGAGTTGGGGGGGCACATGAAATGGTGCCATGGGCTGGTTCATGCCCACAGCCCTTAGGATGGGAACCCCCTGTGCTAGGTACTCAGTTTACTGACCTTGGAAGGCTGAGTCAACCTTGCTTCCTGTCAGGATTGAATTCACAACTTTTTGTCTGCAGGACAGCAATTTAATCCTTGGGCCATCAGGGCTCCTTACCCCATTTAATAAAAAGGTTTTAATGAAAAAAAATTGTGGATCGGAATCCACGGCGTGTCTGGGGAAAGTGGGGTTTGATCCATGAAAGCTCACATTGAAATAAATTTGTAACAAACAAGATTATTATTTTATTTATTTGTTTGTACACCACCCAGATGGAAGATACAAAAATGTAACAAATAAATAACAAGTTAATTTCTCCTTCCTTCCCGCCCCCCCAATTCTTCTTCTCCAACGACCAGCAATTATCAACTTGAAACGACTTGAAATAGGACCATTGGGTCTTTCATTGGTTAAAACCACTGAGTTCTCCTTCCTAGAAGGGACGGGCGACAGACCGGAAGTGTCCCGGGAAGGGACGAAGACAGAGAGAGAGGCGGGGGTGGGAATGTCATCGACGGATCCATTTTCCAGCTCCCCCCTTCCGGGCTTTGTTGCAAGAATTCGAATTTCCTGGGATTTTGCATCGAAAGCCTCCGATTTAAAGGTGCATTTTGGGGGTTAAACGTTTTAGGTTGTTGGCCGGGAGGGGGTTTGTTGGGAGGGAAAGGGCAGACTTTGCTGTCTGACAGTCTGAGCAATGGGTAGAAAAAAGAACTCAGTACACATTTCCCCTTTTTCTCCCTCCTTTGCATTTGAATCATGGAATTGCAAAATTGGGGGGTTATATTCTAAAATCATTAAGATCATTTTAGGCCCATTTTAGGCCCACCACCTCCTCTTTCCTCTAATGCCACCTAACGCATTTTGCTGCCTGAGGCCAACCATCAAATGACACCAACCCCTAATTAATAAAATAAAATAATATCTACTCCCAGGGAGGCCAGAGAACCTGTTAGGGCACAAGAATGCCCATCAATGCCTCTCCCCAAATTCCCAGGCAAGAAAAAATTAACAGAGTAATTAATTAAGCATGCTAAGAAGTAGCTGTGGCTTTACTGCTTTAGTGGCTCTAGTGTCTAAGACACTGACTGGAAGGCGAAAGGTCAGCAGTTCGATACCCGAGTACTGCAGGACAGAATGAGCGCCCGTCTCTGTCCCAGCTCCTGCCAACCTAGCAGTTGGAAAGCAAGAAATTGCAAGTAGATAAATAGGGACCACTTTGGTGGGAAGGTAAACAGCACTCTGGTGTCTAGTCATGCCTGCCACATGACAACAGAAATGTCTGCAGAAGCAGACAGCCCTGGCTCTTTGTCTTTGGAACAGAGATGAGCACTGAACCCTAGAGTCAGATATGACTGGCTTTCGAGCAAGGGAAACCTTTACCTTTACTCGGTATATTATTTATGTTGACTCTGTAAACCGCTTTGAGTCGCTTTCGAGCAAAAAAAGCGGTATAGAAATGCTACTATAAATAAATAAATAATTAAAATATTTATTATTTATTTATTGTTAAATTTTTATACCGCCCACTCAGCCAAATATAGTTTCTGAGCTCTGCCATCAAGTTCCTAACCAAACTGCTGAACTTCTGCAATTGGGGATATTTTAAGATGTGATGTAGTGAAGAACGTGACTTGTTTTTACTTCCTCATTACAGCTAGAGCCAGCCCTGTTATCTTTTCATTAAGTTTGTAATTGAAATATATCTAGAGCAGTGTTTCCCAGCCTTTGGTTTTTTAGATTTCAATTCCCAGAAGCCTAAGTCAACTCCCCAATGCACTGATCAGCCAGTGTACTGACAGGCTTCTGGGAATTGAAGTCCCCCACATTGGGAACCACTGATTTAGAGCATGCCTCTCCCACAATGAGCAAAAGGCGGTCACTGTGGCTATTCTCCCCTATGCCTTCACCCAAAGACCCATCCTGTGAGAAATAACTGATGTTGATGGGTTCACTTACCCACTGAGTTTCATGGCTCAATGAGAACTAAAATTTGAGTCTCCCAAGCCTTTAGGTAGACGTAAAGGTCGCCCTTGCTCAAAAGCCGGTCGTATCCGACCCTAGGGTTCAGTGCTCATCTCTGTTTATAGCCAAAGAGTCGGCACTGTCTGCATCTACAGACGTTTCCGTGGACATGTGGCAGGCATGCCTTAACACCGGAGTGCACAGAACACTGTTTACCTTCCCACTGGTGACACAGTGATTAAATTGCTGTCTGCAACCAAAAGGTTGTGAGTTCCATCCTGACCAGAGCACAAGGTTGACTCAGCCTTCCAAGCTCGGTAAAATGAGTGCCCAGCATGTTGGGGACAAAATGCTAATTAACTTGTGAACCACCCAGAGTGAACTAAGCACTATATGAGTAATTGGTATTGGAAGCCTTTTCAATCATATCATGATTCCCTAACTACATATTTGCTCTTTTCAGGTCAAGCATGTTTTAAATAACAAAACACTTTGGTTGGACATCTCCTTTGCCCTGGACTTTCCGCTAGTATGAAGAATCTTTGAGAGAACTAGAGAATTGAACTTTCAAACTAAATTAACAGCAATAGCTTCCCAAACAGCCATCCGGGCATCTAAACGAACGGTTGCTACGGAGAGTCGAACCGGACTGGAATTGAAAAGAAAATGGCCGTTGAACACAGCAAGGCCTCAGACTTGAGCTTCCCGGCCTTGCTGAAGCAGAGGGGGAATCTGGGGGTCAAAGAGGAAGACCAGGAGCTTGCGGGAGGCTTGAACCCGGAGGGGACATGGGAGACCCCCTGCCTCATCCGAGTGGGAACAGTCGGGCAGTGTTTGAACTGGGCCGCCTCGCCGCCCACCCTACATGTCAAACAGGAGCCACACGAGGGTCTGTTGTCAGAAGGGTGGGCTGCCCCATGGCAGGAGTTCTTCAAGGAAGCCAAGCCCCCGTGCTTGACGCGTGGAAGTGGGAAACTGCCGGAAACGGTGCTAATGGCTCCCTTCGTGGAGACGGATCCTGCAAACTATGATCTGCCAGAAGATTTGCAGAGGGTCTCCTTGCTAGGTACGCTGCCACAGGTCGATCTGCTGGACCCCAGAGAGAAGGGACCAGGGCATCCTATGAAGGAGGAGGCGAGAGATAACCTCCACTCGGATGCAGCCTGCCGCCGCTTCAGGCGGTTCTGCTACCAGGAGGCCGAGGGCCCCCGGGAGGTTTACGGCCATCTCTGGGATCTCTCCTGCCTGTGGCTGCAGCCAGAGAAACACACCAAAGAGCAGATCCTGGACCTTTTGATCCTGGAGCAATTCCTGACCATCCTGCCCTTAGAGATGCGGTGCTGGGTGAAAGAAAGAGGGGCGGACACCTGCCTCCAGGCGGTAACCCTAGCCGAAGGCTATTTGGAGAAGCAAGGAGAGAGTAAAAATCAAGAGCAGCAGGTAAAAACATACCCCCCTCTCCCAGCAAGTTATTCAATAAGATTATCTTTTCCCTGCATTTCTGTTTTCCTGAGTTCAGATTGCCAGCCGTCTTATTTACCATATACACTCGAGTATAAGCTGATTTTTTCAGCACCAAAATTGTGCTGAAAAAAGCATACTCAGCTTATACTCAAGTCATCTGCTCTATTTTCCCTGGCTGCGAGGGAGATCTGCGAACACTAGCTGAATGTGAGTATTCCTTTGAATGTTAACCACTTCCTGACTGCTGAACATAGATAAATGTCCTGGTCAGGAAGTGGTTAGATTTAGATGGCGAACCTTTTAGAGACCAAGTGCCAAAACTGCAACCCAAAACCCACTTATCTTTACCTATAAGAAGGGACATTAACCATTGGAATCCGGCAAAAACTCCCGCACCCGTCCCTACTATCCCCTACCGAGCCACCCGCACTTACCTTTACCCTGACCGACCATCGCCGCAAGGGTCTGGAAGTCGGCAGTGGAGCAACCGCCCCACGAACGCGGCCAACAAAAAAACTACCAGGCCCAGCATCCTCCATGCTGAGCCACCCCTCAGCCAATGAGGCTGAAGGGCGTGAGTGCGGAGGAGGAGGGGCAGCTGGTGTGGCAGTTTAAAAATAAAAACCGCGCCGAGAAGAAAAACCTTCCAAAAACCCGGCTGGCAAAAAGGTAAGTGCGGTTGGTGGGGGTTAGAGAGTGGGTGGGGGAGGCACGGCTGCTGGCATGGCATTGGCTGCTGGGCAGAGGGGCAGGGTGAACTGTGTGCTGGGGTGACTGCATGGGTTCCCACAGAAAGGGCTCCATGCATTCCATAGGTTTGCCACCACTGAGCTAGATCATGGCTGCAGCCATGATCTTTTTTTTCTGCCAGTGATGGGCTTTTATGTAGAAGTGATCCAGGCTGCTGAAGAGCTTACCTTAATCATTTCTAAAAGGTAAAGGCAAAGGTTTCCTTTGCTTGAAAGCCAGTCGTATCCGACTCTAGGTTTCAGTGCTCATCTCTGTTTCAAAGCCAAAGAGCCAGTGCTGTCTGCTTCTGCAGACGTTTCCGTGGTCATGTTGCAGGCATAACTAGACACCAGAGCGCACGGAACGCTGTTACCTTCCCACCGAAGTCCCTATTTATCTACCTGCAATTTCTTGCTTTCGAACTGCTAGGTTGGCAAGAGCTGGGACAGAGACGGGAGCTCATTCCGTCCTGCATCACTCGGGAATCGAACTGCTGCCCTGCCTCCACATGCAGTGTGGAACTAGTAAAACTGTTCCTTACATTTCTCTTGTAACATCAGCCATCTCACTATGCCAACAGTGTTCATAAAACGTTCCCACCTATTCATCCGTTCACTCAGTCCGGCTTCGTTAAAGGTTTTTAATGCCTTTTCAGGGCCCTGGTCTGCTCCATACAGTGACTGTGAATTTCCCCGAGGCTGAGCCGGGGTTATCAGATGCCTCACCAAGACATCCAGCCAGGAATGTCAAAGAAGAAGAGAGGCAGGAGAAAGCAGGTGACTGCTTAACAGGTAATGAATGACTCAGGAGGGATGACATACACTTGAAAAGTTCCATTTTAAAATCAACTCACTATTCATTATTCATTACTTTATTGCATTGCATATTGTTGATGTTTTATATTGATATTAATACCAGGCTGGATAAATGTAGGAAATCCTCTGGTTCTCTTTAGTGGCCTATTTTGATATTGCAGTCACCAAGTCTGTATATTGCAGTGGTGGTGAACCTATGGCGCATGTGCCAGACGTGGCATTCCCAGCCCTTTTTGTGGACATGTCAGCCGTCTCCCCAGTAGAGTTCGCCCCGCCTCACTACCCAGCAGCCCAATGGGAGTGCTTCCTCCCTTCCGCCATCACAGAGTTCACCCCACCCCTCTACCCAGCAGCCCAATGGGAGTGCTTCCTCCCTTCCCCCAGCACAGAGTTCACCTTGCCCCTTTACCCAGCAGCCCAATGGGAGTAGTTTCTCTCTTCCCCCAGCACAGAGTTCACTCCGCCCAGAAGCCCAGTCGGAGTGCTTCTTCCCTCCCTTCAGCACAGAGTTCACCCTACACACTTCCCAGCAGCCCAATGGGAATGCTTCCTCCCTCCCCCAACACAGAATTCACCCCGTCTCTCTGCCCAGCATCCCAATGGGAGTGCTTCCCCCCTCCTCCCAGCACAGAGTTCACTCTGCCCAGCAGCCCAATGGGCATAGCTGTCAAGTATCCTGTTTTGGCCAGGAAATTACTGTATTTTACCCCTCTTTCCTGCCACCCGTATTTTCCCATAAATCTCCCATATTATTATTTTATTTTATTTTATTTTATTTTATTTTATTTTATTTTATTTTATTTTATTTTATTTTATTTTATTTTATTTTATTTTATTTTATTTTATTTTATTTTATTTTATTTTATTTTAAAACCAAGGTGTCATGGGGAATGTTCCTCATAACAGAGCCAGGGAGGAGGAGTGTTGGGCTCCCCCGGGGGGAGGAGGAAGCACCCCCTAGGCACTCCTCTTAGCACCACTGCTGCCCCTCATGGGGAAGAATGCAGCAAGCCTTAGCTGCAGTGGGAAAGAGGGAAAGAGGATGTTAAAGGGAAGAGACAATGAGCTAATTGGCTTCAAGTATATTTGCATACAACATAAAGAGGACATTTTGGTGGTCCTGTCTTAAACACAGATTTTTTAAAAATGAAATTGAGGTACACAAGGCTAAGATAGTAGACGATTAACTGATATAAGTGTAAGAAACAGTTCCATAAAAATCACCATATTATGAAATGATGTGGGAGTGAATGGGGAAAGGGATTTAAAATGACAGCTATCTCTTCCACTGTAGCTGAGGCTTGCCTGTTTCAGCTTGCTTGCTGCATTGTTCCCCATGAGGTGGCAGCAGTGGTGCTAAGGGGAATGTCTAGGGGGTGCTTCCTCCTCCACCTGGGGGAGCCCAACACCCCTCCTCCCTGGCTCTGGTTGCTCCTGGTCTTCTAGGCTCTTGGATGTGGCTGGATTGTGGGGGGAGGGGGCGTGGCCTGGTGGGGAGGGGGTGTGGCCCAAAATTTCCCTCGGTTTCAAATCCAAAACTTGACAGGTATGCCTTCCTCCCTCCCCACAGCACAGAGTTTGCCCCGCAGCCCAATGGGAGAACAGCAGCCCAATGGGAGGACTTCTTTTCGCCCACGAGCACAGAGTTTGCCCCGCCCCTCTGTTTGGGCACTCGGACTCTAAAAAGGCTCGCCATTACTGGTATATTGCATATTGGAAATATTCATAAAAATACAATATAAATTAATCATAATTTAAAGAGGAGGCTTGTTGAAGCTCCACCAAGAAGCTTTTCCACAGTTATAACTTTCCTTGATGTTTGATTTCCCTAGATGTGAGGTTTGACTTTCTCTTGACATTCCTTCATGGTGTAACATTACTATTATTTCCGTCCCAGCACAAGACGGATGGAAAATGGCTGAGAACAAAGCCCACGGCGACTCTTTGGAAGGGACGAAATCTCTACAGCGGCAAAGAGATTTGGGGGCTCCAAACAACCCACTGGCTCCGGAGGGAACCCAAACTGAAAAGTGGAGGGAGGCGTCTGGACTGTGCCGCGTGGCCAGCTACCACGAAATCTCCCTGCAGCAGAGGCTGAACAAGGGAAAAAAGAGAAACCGATGCAGTGTGTGCGGGAAGAATTTCAGGGATGAATCAAACCTCCTGAGACACTGGCAAACCCACCCGGGCGAGAAGCCCTACCAGTGCGCCGACTGCGGGAAAATCTTCTGCTGGATCTCACAGCTGGAAAGGCACCGGCGGTCTCACACTGGCGAGAGACCCTACAAGTGCCTGGAGTGTGGGAAGACCTTCAGCTGGAGTTCACACCTCAAGAGCCACCGGCGGATCCACACTGGCGAGCGGCCGTACCAGTGCGCCTTCTGCAGCAAGCGCTTCCTCAACAGCTCAGGCATGATCCGGCACCAGCGGACCCACACGGGGGAGAAGCCTTTTGAATGCGGGAGCTGCGGCAAGAGCTTTGGCGACCGCTCCAGCCTGATCAACCACCAGACCATCCACACGGGGGAGAAGTCCTACCAGTGCCTGGAGTGCGGGAAAAGCTTCAACCGGAGCCACACCCTGGTCCGCCACCAGAGGATCCATGACACGGAGAAGCCATACAAGTGCGCCGAGTGTGCCAAGACATTCAGCCTAGTCCAGCATCTCGTGAGGCACCAGAGGAACCACACGGGAGAGAGGCCTTACCAGTGCGCGGACTGCAACAAGACCTTCCTTGATAAATCCAGCCTGGTGAAACATCAGAAGGTCCATACGGGTGAGAAACCCTACGCCTGTCCTGGCTGCGAGAAGAGCTTCAGCCAGAGTCAACATCTCATCCAGCATCAGATCGTTCACATAGAAGAAGGGCTGTAAATTGGGGTTGTGACTCTTTCTGTTGTTCCTGTTAAGTTCTATGTATATTGTCAGCTGCAACTCATATCTGAGAATGTATTTTTGTTTCTGAACCAGGAAAAATGCTATTGGTGTGAATTTGTTTAAGGTGGATCCCAGCTTGCCATGATGTGACCCACACAATACACACAATATGATCATGGAGCCATCTCCTGCAGCACATATGAAATGAGACATGTAGGATTTAACTGCAATGGACTGCCACAGCTTTGAGGATATGGACAAGGTGTGCCTTTGGAGCTAGTCCATCTAGCATGGCTTCTTCCGCCTCCATGACCATTGGGAATCAGGGATCCTCCTCCGCTCATTTTGCCATTGGGCCCAATGTGATGGTTTCTAGTAGCATTTCCTCCACTGAGGGGGACCATCAGCCCACCTAAAGGGGCTCATACACCTGTAGCCATTGGCCTCTTTGAGGAGTCAGGTTATTTACTGCCACCCAACACTCGACATTGAGTCAATGGCTGTACGGTCTACTACATTACTGTAGCGAGATATCCGGTTATTAGACTTCCATTCAACACAACAAATTAAAAACTCTACACGTCTTGAAGTATAAGGTGGTGGTGGGGGAACAGTCCTTTGCTCACAATTGCATTTGGTTGATAAACAGGTCTGTACAATAACTTTCTTCTTAAACACTTTGCTCATAAGGCAAACTGGAAAGAGAGAGACAGAACAGCAAAATAATGACATAACAATGAAAAATACCTCGAGAGACACTTATCTGACAGAAAAACGAATAACAAGCAGTCTAATCAGATCAAGTGACCCTACAGGAGGTAATCTAGAGATCAATTCTTATGGGCTGGTTATGCACACAATTTACATTCACCTTGGGGTGCCCAAGCATTTTGTGTTGGGGGGCCTGACCACGCCCCTAGAAACCTGTCCACTTCTGGGTGTGGCACAGATGCATTTGTAAAAGTGCAAACATGCCCTCGCCACTCCCAGACGTGGTTGCAGACATGCCCGCACATGCACAAATGCGTCTGCAACCACTTCCAGGAGTGGCGTTGGCATCCCCATCTACTACCGGGAGTGGTGAGGGCGCATTTGCACATGTGCATCCCCATCCACTTCTAGGTGCGGTATGGGTGTCTGTGCCTGATTGATTGGTGTAGTGGGCCATATCTGGTTCATTGGCCATAATTTGGGCATCCCTGCATTAACCCATTGCATTGTGAGGTTGCATTGATGTATTCAGCAGTTCCCAACACACAAACAAAATCATGGCTATTCTTTCAAGTTGGTTTTTCCAGCCATTAGAGCAACACAGAGCAGCCAAAATCCCATAGCTGGATTTGGTGAGTTGCACTAAAGTCGGCCCATTGAACCAATGGGGGTTTGGTGAGTCAATTCTTCCATCAGTTCCATTGATTCCAATGGGGTCTACTAGATTAGTTGAGTTTCCAAGCTAAAATAAGTAGTCCTATTTGAATCCATGGAACTTACAGGAAGTTGGCTCACCAAAGCCCATTGATTCAGTTGCAAAATCAAGTCCAACTCTTTGCGACCCCATTCACCACCACACACCAGGCTCCTCTGTCATCTGCCATCCTCCATAGCCTGCCCAAATCTAAGTCCACTGTATCAACTATGCCATCTCATCCTCTGCTGCCCCTTCTCCTTTTGCCTTCAATCTTTCCCAGCATCAGGGCCTTCTCCAGTGAATCCTCTCTTCTCATTTGGTGGGTAAAGTACTTGAGCTTCAGCTTCCGTATTTTCCTTACAAGGAGCAGTCAGGTCGATTTCCTTTAGGATTTGACTGATTTGATCTCTTTGTAGTCCAGGGGACTCTCAAAATTCTCCTCCAGCACCACAGTTCAAAGGCGCCTATTCTTCTGTGCTCAGCCTTCCCTATAGTCTAGCTCCAGTGTTGGGCTCCAGCTGGTTCAGACCGGTTTGGACGAACTGGTAGTAAAATTGGCTGGCACCACCCCACCCCACCCTCCTCCTCCTCTCACCCCACTAACTTGTGAACTGCCCAGAGAATGCACTAAGTGCTATGGGGCAGTATGAGGAGCCAGGAATATGCAGCTCTTTGGGGCAGGGGCCGCTCGCTTTCCCATTGGCTTGGCCACCCACCCACCCGCCAGGCAGAGGGAGGGAGCCCGGCTCACCCTTGCTGCCACCCTCAGACCCTGAAGCCAGCCCTCCTCTCACCCGGTGGTCACCGCCTGGCTGCCACACCACCTAACAGTCCGTCCCATTTCCTCAGCGCACTGGGTGAAGAGGGGGAGGAAGGGGAGGGAGAGAGAGGTTTGGACTAGTCACCGTGTCCTTCCATGCTTCCTGCACCCCTTTTCACTAGCGGCTGAGGCTTTATGATGCTGGTGTTGCTTTTCACCATAGAGCAATGAAAATACCCCAAAGAGCTGCATATTCCTGGCCCCTCGTACTGCCCCATAGTACTTAGTGCATTCTCTGGGTAGTTCACAAGTTAATTAGCATTTTGCCCCCAACATGCTGGGTCCTCATTTGACTGACCTCAGAAGGATGTTTACTCTCAGATACGCTTGCAGACTAGCGTGGCTACCACTTCAAACATTTAATTGTTGTGATTGCATTTTTTTAAAATAATGCCTGCCCAGTCACGTGGCCAACTGGCCACACCCACCCAGTTACCTGGCCACGCCCACAGAGTAGGTAGTTGTTTAATAAATTGAATCCCACCACCATCCAGCTGTCATAAGGGCCTGCTTTAGTGCAACTCACTATACTAAGCCAACAGGATTTTGGTATTGGAGGAATGTTTGATGATTCCCAAAACTCGCATGGGACGCAGAAGGATATTGAGAGAGCAAGGATTATGGTGAGTAAATCTTGAAAGGTGGGACTGTTCCTCCCTGCCAAAAAAGGGGGGAAAGTGGATATACAAGAGACAGTGGAAAGTTAACTTGGTCATTTCTCTTTTTTGGGCTGGGAGGTGAGAACAAGGTACAGGAACCATGTCCTATTTCTTATTAGAATTGTGCTTCCTGGAAGCTTCCAGGAGAACAAATCTCTTTTTAGGTTGTTTCTCTTTTTTTGTTTGTTTCTGGTGTGGTGCTGGCAAGTTGGTGGGGGGCTGCAAAATTGTACAGGGCTCCCCAACATAGAGTCTGAGGGCCAGATGTGGCCCACCCTGGCTGGAAATAAGCCACGGTTTTGTCTCTGTTAGCTTGTTTGGGGGTGAGTTGAGCAAAGCATCGGAATGATCTCTTGACCAGATGTATAGTATTCTTCATTATTTCCTAACTGATTTTCAGGAGCGGTTAAATTTTAAGAAATTAAAAGTTCTGTAATAACAACTCCGGCTGTCATTTATTGCTCCTGTCTCAGCCTCTTGAGTGCCGTTGATTTTTGTTTTGTCACAATCCCATGGATTTTCCCGCTAGCTGTACTCAAGATGACAGAAATATCAACAAAGGCTGGAAGAGACCCCTGGATTCAGCCGAAGGACAAAACCCATCTAGGCATAGAAGCAGCCTGGTGTGACGGATAGGCCCCTGTTCCTTCCGAGCTTCCAAGACCGGCCAGCTCTGTGTTTTCATCCGACCCACGCTGTCCAAGTTCTCCTGGAAGCGGAAGTAAAATGTGCCCATATGGGTGCGTTTTACTTCCACTTCCGGGAGTGACGAGGGCGGCGCAGGCTGGATGAATCGCAGTAAACCCAACCCTTGTGATTTCACGGGGGCTTGGCCTTCTGGGAATTGAAGTCCAAGAACATCTGGAGTGCCAAGGTTCACCATCACAGATTTAGATCAACCAACTAGAAAAACTGATCAACTTTTTGAGAGTTTAAGTGACAGTTGGTCCCACTTGTAGATTTAAGATAGAGCAAAAACCAGCAAGCATATAAAGAAGCAAACCTGTTCTATGTTCCCTGTATTTGACTTTTCTTTTTAAAAACATGCTTATTGGTGCTATCAAAATATATGCATGACATTATTCACTTCACAAAATAAAACCACAGGTTGAGATCAAAGGATTTCAGAGTGCATCAATTCATTGCAACGAATTGAGTAAATCTTTCCATATATCAGCACGTGATACAGGAGGACAGTGACATTTTTGAAGTAGTAGCCATGTTAGTGGCTCAAGTGGCTAAAACCCTGACTGGAAGGCGGGAGGTCAGCAGTTCAATTCCCGAGTACTGCAGGACGGAATGAGCTCCCGTCTTTGTCCCAGCTCCTGCCAACCTAGCAGTTCAAAAGCAAAAAATTGCAAGTAGATAAATAGGCATCACTTCGGTGGGAAGGTAAACAGTGTTCCGTGCGCTCCAGTGTCTATTTAAGCCTGCCACATGACCACAGAAACATCTGCAGAAGCAGACAGCGCTGGCTCTTCGGCTTTGAAGCAGAGAGGAGTACTGCACCCTAGAGCCAGATACGACTGGCTTTCAAGCAAGGGAAACCTTTACCATTAGCCATGTTAGTCTGTGCAAGCATATCAGAGAGTATTCTCATGTGACGTGGTTTTGTATTTTTATGTATTTATTGATTATTTGATCCTGGATTCATTATTGTATTATTGATTGTACTTTTTTATATATTTACTTGTATTACTTTATTGTGACTGTATAAACTGCTTTGAGTCACCCGCTGGGTTGAGTAGAGCGGCATAGAAATTAAACTTGAAATGAAATGTAAACAAAACAAAAAACATTGTGGCACCTTAAAGACGAATTCCTGTATTGGACTTCTTTGTTTTAGGTTTAGCAACCTAGCAGTTCAAAGCAAGAAATTGCAAGTAGATAAAGAGGTACCATTTCGGTGGGAAAGGTAACAGTGTCCCGTGTCTAGTCGTGACCATGGAAGAATCTGCAGATGAAGACAGTGCTGACTCTTTGGCTATAAATGGAGATGAATAATGCTCCTTAGAGTTGGAGACAACTGGCTTTCGAGCAAGGGAGACCTTTACCTTTACTATAAAATAATTAAATACATAGAAAATTGATAAATAGCCTAATCAAACCCCCTATGATACCTGTTGTTGTGTTCTGTAAAGCTGTGCCTTTAACAATGTACCTAGCCATGTGATAACAATGTAACCTTTCTGTATGCAACATTATAACCTTCAGCTGTATCACTGTAACCCTTATAAGAGGACGCGAGCTAGTGACCACTAGATGGCAATAGCGAGCGTCCAGCTCTCATGGCTCAGATTCACCCTGGATCAGCAGCGCGGGAAGATTCCCGCCACCTCTTCACCTGGACAAGAAGGGCGTGACCGTCTGTGACGTCACGCAGGCAGCAACCAATAGACTGTCAACGAGCCACATTCAAATGTATAGCCAGCTGTATATATTGAGCTACCCATCCGCCATTACCACATGTTCCTCCGGATCATCATGCAATAAACCTGTGTTAAGCCAACCTTTCGGCTGTTTCATTGTCTTTGGTCCCTTACACTAAATTGGCGACGAAGGTGGGATATGGCTGCCCACGGGACCAAGACATGCGCCGGTTTCGAAATCAGGAAACCGGGAGACTGGGAGATCTTCGAAATGGACTTCCAGGGAGCACTGGTCGAATCCGAAGTCACGGATGAGGCAAAGAAAAGGGCCATCTTCACCAGGATGCTCGGACAAGAAACCAAAAGAACCTTGGTGGACCTGATCGCACCGAAGAGGGTGAGCGAATTCAAGGTCAAAGAACTCCTACAGATGCTGCGCGAGTATTTCCGGCCCTCGACGGCGATATTTCCCGCTCGGAGCGCGTTCTGGAGGCGAGTCCAAGCGCCCGGGGAGACGGTCGCCGCTTTCGTGGCGGCCCTGCGACTGGCTGCCGGCCCGTGCAAATGGGAGAATGCTGAAGTCACCCTCAGGGACTGCGTGCTATGCGGCCTGAACGACGCCGAGACTCAGCGCACATTGATGAACCAGGAGCCGCCCCCCACGTTGCAGGAGGTCCTGAAAGCGGCACAGGCCGCGGAAGCCACAAAGGCTGGGGTGCAGGAGCTCCAGGACTGGCGGCCAAAGACGAGCAAGGCAGAGACTGCGGTGCATGCAGCCTGGCGAACTTCGAAATCGTCCGCAGAGAGCAGCGACGACGAGGACATCCGGAGGGTCCGGAAAGAGGGCCGGCGGTGCGACGGCTGTGGAGCGGCCCACGACCGCATCAAATGCCCGTTCAGGAAAGCCGAGTGTCACAACTGCGGCCGCTGCGGGCACATCGCCAAGGTGTGCAGGAAGAGGCGCGAGGCCCGGAGGAGATCGGCAGACCGTTCAGTGGGGCAAGACCGCCCAACGAGACCCAAAGACGGCGCACAGGCCACGCGGACGCGGGACGGCGTGGGCCGCATCTCCGACGGCAGCGAGGGCGACGCCCCAGTATTCAGCGTGTCCGCAGGACACCCCCGTTACTTTGTTGAGGTACTAGTGCAAGGGGTCCCCATTAAGATGGAAATTGACTCGGGCTCCTCATATTCAATTATTTCCCAGAGGGAGTTCTTGAGAATTGCCCCCCACATGCGACCCAAGCTCAAAGCGTTGAGGTCCACGCTACGGGACGTGCAAGGGAACAGTATTCCAGTGTTGGGGGTTGGAGAATTTCAGGTCAAATTTAAGAAGCACGCCGCCGCTCTCTCCCTAGTCGTGCTTAAAGGGGGGAATTGCAGCCTCCTCGGGACTCAATGGTTTCAGCCCCTGGGTTTGTTTATTGGGGGGGTGCATGCCGTTGGGGTGCACGCCATTGGGACTGACCCGGTGCAGGAGGTGTGTGACGCGCACCCCAAAGTTTTCAAAAAAGGACTGGGAAAATCCAAGGGGCCCCCAGTGACATTTGACCTAGACCCGGAGGTCCGTCCAATACGACTCAAACCGCGCCGGGTGCCGTTTGCACTCAAGGACAAAATAGAGGCGGAACTGGACAAATTGGTGGGACAGGGGATCCTTGTTCCTGTTGATTCTGCGGAGTGGGAAACTCCAATTGTAACGGCACTAAAGGCCAATGGGGAGGTCCGCATATGCGCCGACTACAAGTGCACCATCAACAAGGCGATCCGCCCTAATGCGTATCCGGTGCCGGTAGTCAGCCATCTGCTGGCCAGGTTACACGGGGGGAAGTGTTTCGCTAAGCTTGACTTGGCACAGGCCTACCAGCAGCTTTCAGTGTCCCCTGCCGCAGCTGCTGCGCAGACCATAGTCACCCATAAGGGGGCGTTCCAGGTGACGCGCCTTCAATTCGGCGTAAATTCGGCGCCTGGGATTTTCCAATCACTCGTGCAACGCCTCCTGAAGGGGCTAGAGGGGGTGTTGCCTTATTTTGATGACGTGTTGATAACGGGGGGGAGTCGGGTTGAATTGGCCAAGAGATTGGGAGCGGTTCTGGCAATATTCGAAAAGGCGGGGTTGAGACTGTGGAAAGACAAATGCATCTTCTTCGCCACCGAGGTTGAGTTCCTAGGGTTTCGTGTGACTCCTGAGGGGATAAAACCATCCCAATCTAAGGTTGCCGCCATTAAGAAGGCCCCTCGCCCCACCTCCAAGCCCGAGTTGCAGTCGTTCCTAGGGCTGCTTAACTTTTACCACTCCTTCCTCCCCCGGAAGGCAGCAGTGGCTGAACCGCTACACAAACTGCTAAAAAAAGACGAGGCATGGAAGTGGGGCGACGACCAAGAGAGGGCATTTAGTGAACTGAAAAATCTCCTGGCGTCTGATGCCATACTGACCCATTTCAACCCCAAACGCCCGGTAGTTCTGATCTGTGATGCATCCCCGGTGGGGGTGGGGGCGGTGCTGTGCCACGTGCTGGAAAACGGAAGGGAAGCCCCAATAGCATTCTACTCCAGGTCCCTGTCCCAAGCAGAGAGAAACTACGCACAGACAGACAGGGAAGCGCTAGCGATCGTTGCGGGAACGAAAAAATTTCACGATTTCTTGTATGGCCGCCCTTTCACTATCGTGACAGACCACAAGCCCCTGCTAGGCATTTTTACCGCAGATAAGCCCACGCCTCAGATCATGTCTCCGAGGATGCTCCGGTGGGCTATTTTTCTCAACGCGTACCAGCACGCGTTGGTCTACCGGCCCGGGAAAGAGATCAGCCATGCGGACGCTCTATCGAGGTCTCCCCTCCCCCTGACGCCCAGCCAGGTGAGCAAGGGGGAGCGAGACCATCAGGTTCTCATGATAGAGGTGCTGGATTCGCCCCCCCGTAGTGCCCGCCGACATTGCCAAAGCGACTGAGAAGGACAAGACGTTAGCGGCAGTTAGCTCCTGGGTACAGAAAGGGTGGCCGGCGTCCTCCCCAGCAGAGGAGTTCGCCCCATTTTTCAGGAAAAAATTGGAACTGTCCCTAGAGAGGGGGTGCCTCTTGTGGGGGCAGCGGGTGGTGATCCCCACATCCCTTCGGCCGCGGCTGCTTAAACTGCTGCACGTCAGCCACCCCGGCATCGTGCGCTCCAAAGCGCTGGCCCGGAGCTACTTCTGGTGGCCCCAGTTGGACGCCGACATCGAGCACATGGTCGGCACTTGTGAAAGTTGCCAATGCTCCAGACCGGAGGAGGCCCGCCTTCCCCACAGGGAGTGGGACACGGCTAAGGGGCCGTGGTCCCGAATCCACATAGATTTCGCGGGCCCGTTCCGGGGAACCCTGTTTCTCCTTATTGTGGACGCTTTCTCCAAGTGGTTGGAGGTTATCCCAGTCACGAGCACCTCCTCGGCCGCGACAATTAAGCATTTGCGGAGAATTTTTTCCACGTTCGGCATACCAGACACCCTAATTAGCGATAACGCCAGTTGTTTCATGTCCGCTGAGTTCAGGGCATTCACGGAGATTAACGCCATCCGGCACATCACCTCCGCCCCCTTCCATCCGGCCACCAATGGCCAAGTAGAGCGCCTCGTCCGCACCACGAAGGACGCGCTGCGGCGCATGGGCCCTGGGGACCTCAACCTACAAGTGTGTCAGTTTCTGCTAGGGTACAGGGTGACCCCGTTGGCGTCAGGATACTCCCCCGCAGAGCTCTTAATGCGCAGGTAGCTGACCACCATCCTCACTAGGCTAGACCCCACGAGGGTAGAAGACAAGGGACAGAACATTAGGCTAGAGGCCACAAAGAGCTTCAGCGTAGGCGCCCCTGTGCATTGCAGGAACTATGCCAGCGCGGGCCCAGCCTGGGTGCCGGGCATTGTCGTGGAGCAAACCGGCCCCGTGTCGTACCGCGTGGAGACCAGCACAGGTTTACCGTGGAGGCGGCACGCGGACCAGCTTCGGCGCAGGGTCCCCGATGAGCAGGGTGCAGACCAAAAGGGACAAAAATCAGCGTTAGGGTTCTCCCCCACCCGTTCAGCCCAAGGGGGAGGAGAAGGGGGCCGCTGGTCCCCACCAAGGGGGGAGGAAAGGGAGGATGTCCTCATAGATATCCTGCGGGATCTTTCGGGGGAGGAGGAACCCGACCCCATACATATCTCGCGGAAGTCCCCCACAAATACGGATACCCCAACTGAGTTAGAATTTGATTTTCAGAACCGGGGGAGTTTTTCGGAGTGGTCCCCCACCCGTCCAAGCGAGAAGAGGGGTTTTTCATTAGCCCCGAGCGCCCCCGGTCTGCCCACAATGGAGTTTTTCCCTTCCCCTAAAGCCGCCAAACCACGGCAAGCAGCTAACAAGTCTCCCTCTCCCGTTACAGGACAAGGGACCAGGGAACAAAGAAGCGGTAGCGCCCCCGGGGCAGGTCAGCCCACACCACGGCCCAAGCGCACGTGCAATAAGCCATCTTGGCTGAGAGACTTCGTCTCATCCTAGGGGGGAGGGATGTTGTGTTCTGTAAAGCTGTGCCTTTAACAATGTACCTAGCCATGTGATAACAATGTAACCTTTCTGTATGCAACATTATAACCTTCAGCTGTATCACTGTAACCCTTATAAGAGGACGCGAGCTAGTGACCACTAGATGGCAATAGCGAGCGTCCAGCTCTCATGGCTCAGATTCACCCTGGATCAGCAGCGCGGGAAGATTCCCGCCACCTCTTCACCTGGACAAGAAGGGCGTGACCGTCTGTGACGTCACGCAGGCAGCAACCAATAGACTGTCAACGAGCCACATTCAAATGTATAGCCAGCTGTATATATTGAGCTACCCATCCGCCATTACCACATGTTCCTCCGGATCATCATGCAATAAACCTGTGTTAAGCCAACCCTTCGGCTGTTTCATTGTCTTTGGTCCCTTACACTGAACCCGTAAAACACAAAACTCTGCATTTGAAAAGTGGTGGTAGGTATAGATTTGAATTTTGCTTTGGCTTTAGGGAACTGGTTGGCGACAATCTGCTTAATCAAGGCATTTTTAAATATACCAAAGCTGACAATTAGCTACAAAAAAGATCCTCTCTTTAGTATTCTGCTTTTGGTTGTTTTGCAAAAACTTCCCCTTTGTGGCCTGCCCTCTGAGGGTTAAAGACGCCAAGTTTGAAATCCTAGAGAGGCCCAAGAATGGGAGGTAAGGAAATTCCGCGACTTCCGGGATCAGACTGGCAAAGTGACGCTTGAGTGCCCTGCCCTTTACCTGGACCCGGAAGTACATGAGTTAAAGGAGAAGGGGGCATTTTGGGGGGAAGGGAAAAGATGAACAAGAAGAAAGCAAAATACAGTGTGTAAATTTAGGTGGGGGAAAACTAGGAATTTTCTGATCTCCCAGTTTTTAAATTTTTTTTGCAAAAATCATCTTTTTTATTTCCGGTTGCCAACTGACCAGGAGGCAGGCTGCTCCTCTGCTGCTCCTTAAACAGAAGTATCACCTAGCAAGGACAGACCAAGGAACATTTTTGTGTGGAGTGTGGAAATGATGCACATTCATCATATTATGTGAATAATATCACATTCTGCTACCCAACTCAACAGCACAGCTGCAGGATCTGATCGAGATGTTGGCAACCCTTTCATAAGAAGCTGATTCCCCGCACTCTATCCACCTCTTTGAACACCACCTGAACCAGCATCTAAGGCTCTGGTTGGTAGCGGTGTCTAAAGGATCTCAAACACCAGCCTTTTATCTCCCATTTGTTCCCCAAGATTTTTTTTCCTGATTTCCAGAGCTTCAAACTGGGACTCAAAATTGAGCATTAGCTGGTAAGTTCTTTCTGTCCATGGGGTGATGGTTCGAGAGCAGAGGGCTGCCTTTCCCCCACCACCATCCTTTCAATTAATGCAGATTTCTAATGATCAGGAATAGCTTCACCTACAGCAGGGATTCTCAACCTGCGGAGAAAGGCAAAATGGTCATCCGGCCCCCAAACCTGTCTGAGGGAGTGTGGCCCGGCCCCCGGCTCAAAAAGGTTGAGAACTACTGACCTACAGGGTGGCCTGTAAGTCCCTATTGAATTTTTCTCTAAATTTGCCACTTATTGTATCCAGGGTGTGACCAGTATTCTTGAGCTCATGTACTCATGTACTTGTCACAATATGCTCTTCAAGTGTAATTGGGCTTAAATCGGCCATATTTCTCTGAAAAAAAGAAATAAGTGGGCAGCATACAAATTCAAACATACAACTACTACTACAATAATAATAATAATAATAATAATAATAATAATAATAATAATAATAATAATAATAATAATAATAATAATAATAATAATAATAACTATGAACTGGTAGGGACTTAAGGGCCACCCTGTAGACTAGGGAATGCAGATTGGGACAGTTTTGCTTGGTGGAGCATGTAACCCCCACTCCCAAAATAATGTTTCAACACTCTGACAGGGAAATATTTTCTCAAGAGACTTTGGAAAGAAGGGAACCCTAAGGTTTGCAATACTAAATAATAAGATACATTATGGTTTCCCTTGCTCAAAAGCCAGTCATATCTGACTCTGGGGTTCAGTACTCATTTCCATTTACAGCCAAAGAGTCAGCGCTGAAGACATTCCCGTGGTCATGTGGCAGGCATGACTAGACGCCAGAGTGCATGAAACGCTGTTTACCTTCCCACTGAAGTGGTCCCTATCTATCTACTTGCAATTTTTTGCTTTCAAACTGCTAGGTTGGCAGGAGCTGGGACAAAGACGGGAGCTCATTCCGTCTTGCAGTACTTCGGAATCGAACTGCTGACCTCCCACCTTCCAGTCGTCAAGCTTAGTGTCTTAACCACCAAGCCACTGCAGCCCCCAACTAATAAGATACAAACAATAAAGAAGGTGGGGAGATGCTCTCTGTGCACCCAACACAGACTCTTTGGTGGCAGAATGATCTAAAAGAGCAGAATTATTTTGCCTTTATCTTTTGTGTTATAGAATAATCATTCCAATTTTATACGTCCCATCTGGGATGTTTCCACTGTAGGCTGTGTACAATTATTATGTTTTTGTATTATTATGTTCTTCTAGGGTGGCTTAGTGGTAAAAATGCTGAACTTGATGACTGGAAGGTCAGCAGTTCGAGACCCAAGTATGGTATGATGGAGTAAGCTCCCATCCTCTGCCCCAGCGCCCCCCAACCGAGCAGTTCAGAAGCAAGAAATTGCAAGTAGATAAATAGGTACCACTTTGATGGGTAGCGTTTCTGTGTCTAGTCATGTCTGCCACATGTCCACAGAAACGTCTCCAGATGCAGACAGTGCTGGCTCTTGCTATAAACAGATGAGCACTGAACCCTAGAGTCAGATATGACTAGCTTTCGAGCTGGGAGACCTTTATGTTTACTATTATGTTTTTGTGCTACCACGTGAATTTGGGGTATAGGGGTATGAGATATTAAGGTAGCTTGTAACCAGTGGTGGACTCCAAAATTTTTTTTACTACCACACTGTGGGCGTGGTATGGTGGGTGTGGCCAGGGGGAAGCACTGCATTGCACCTGAATTAGGACTACAGTACAACCCTGACTTACAAATGCCCCGAGTTACATAAAGTTCAACTTACAAAATGATTTTGTGCTAAAACCATGTCCCGATTTACACAATTTCCTATGGGTTCGCTTCGAGTTACATAAAAATTCTGTTTCCTATGGGTTTTCCTATGCTTTGATTTACATAAAAATTTCATTTTTCCTATGGGTTTGCTTCAAGTTACATAAAAAATAGTGTTTCCTATGGGTTTGCTTCGAGTTACATAAAAATTCGGCTTAAGAAAAAGCCGATGGAACATACTTTTGTTTCGTAAGTAGGGGTTTTACTGTACTTTGTTTCAAAACTTGGATGAGCATGGCCAGCCAGAATTTCTGCTACTGGTTCTGGTGAACTGGTGCGAACCTGCTGATGCCCACCACTGCCTGTAACTGGTTTCTTATTTGTCTTTTGTAAAAACCACCCCAGGGTAAAGCTAGTGCCGTACTAAGGAAGCAAGGCGTGGATAAGAGATCCATTTTTACTCTTCTTTGTCTTCACAGGGTCAACATGTAATGCGGAAACGTCTCTTCCCCAGAGAAGAGGACATGGCTGTCATACAGGTGAGAAAATGAGGGTTTTCTTGTATCTAATGGAAGGCATATAGATGTAGATGGGCGTATCAATCTCCTCCTCCCCATTCAGTGTGAGGCTTTCTACCCTGCAAGAAAATGTATATTTCATCTCTTCCCAACAATTTTGTCCTCTTGTGTCTTTCTTCTTTTGTGTCCAGATCACGTTTGGACTGCCAAAATGAAGCCACTTTCTTGGCTTGGTCGTTGGCCAAACTTAAGTCCTCATCGGTGCATGTTTCTTCTGGCAGTAATCAGTAGACCAGTAAATAAGCTGGACTCTGCCTCTCTCCACATTCACACAATGTGCTGTTGTCCACCAACACCCCACACTCGAGCATGTTGGCCTTACATTTAGGGACTCCAACCCTCAGCGTATTCAGGGTCCTCCAAGTGACGTAGGGGAGGTTGAGTTCCTCAGCCATATCCTCCTTTAATGTTGTTCCTTGTCCAGTGAGCTCCTTCCTCCTATCTTCAAATTTGGTTTTGTGTACCCTCAAGAATGTTTGTTTTTGCCATAAAGCTCTTCTTGGATCTGAGCCAGCAGACTTGAAGCTCATATCCGTTCAGAGGGTGTCTAAGGGTCATTCTCTTGCTTAGTTCTCTCGGCATCTGCTGCTACTTCTCTCTGGTTCTTAGGTGGAGCAATACCAACTAGCAGTGATGGCGAACCTTTTAGAGACCAAGTGCTCAAACTCAACAGGCTGCTGTCTCTGCCGCAAAGGAGTGGGGGTGAACTCTGTGCTGGAGGAGAGAGGAAGCTCTCCCATTGGGCTGCTAGGCAGAGGGGCAGGGAAAACTCTGTGCTGGGGGAGGGAGGAAGTGCTCCCATTGGGCTGCGAGGCAGAGGGGCAGAGTGAACTCTGTGCTGAGGTGATGGCGCATGTGCCCACAGAAAGGGCTCTGAGTGCCCCGTCTGGCACGCATGCCATAGGTTCGCCAGAGGAACTAGAGAGTATATTTTCTCAACTGGTGTAGGTTTGAGGCATCCTGTCACTACATACATGGCTTCATTACCAGCGATTTCAACTTGTTTCTGTTAGGAACATGTGTGTTTTTTCTCTTGGTCTTTCAGAGCCCGCTGGCCTTTGAGGAGGTCGCCATATACTTCAGCCAGGCGGAGTGGGAGCTGCTGAACCCAGGCCAGAGAACGCTCTACGAGCAGGTCATGATGGACAATTTTGAGGCTGTGGCTAATCTGGGTAAGAATACCACCTTCAAGAGACACCAGATTCCTCATTGCTATTAGGCAGATGTTGTAGGGATAATAGAAATTATTCTGGGTTGACAGGATTGTTTGTGGGAGAAATTCCACACAGGGAACGGCCAAATGAGGCTCCTTTCATGTCCCCAAGAGATGGGACAGAGATGGGCGCTCAACCTGTCAGGCAGTTGCCAGGTCTCAAACTGCCGACTTGCCAGCCTTCCACCTAACAAGAGGAACTTCTTAACCACTGAGCCACTGCAGAAGAAGCCAAGCCATGTATCTCGGATCTAGTTGCTAGCTCTTCACCCTCCCCACTGCCTCTTCATCTTGGCCTAGTACAAATTGGTGAGGGTTGTGGTGGTCTCTTTACACGGTGGGCACTCCCAATAATGGATTGCGGTGGCTTAAGTGGTTAAGAGGCTGAATTTGACGACTGGAAGGTCAACAGTTTGAGACCCAAGTACTGCATGATGGAGTGAGCTCCCATCTCTGTTCCTTATCCTGCCAACCTAGCAGTTCGAAAGCAAGAAAGTGCAAGTAGGTAAATAGGGACCATTTTGGTAAACTGTGTTCCAGGCACTCTGGTGTCTAGGCATGCCTGCCACATGTCCACGAAAATGTCTGCAGATGCAGATAACGCTGGCTTTTCGGCTTTAAAACAGAGATGAGCACTGAACCCTAAAGTCGGATATAACTGGCTTTCGAGCAAGAGTGACCCTTACCTAAGTCAGTGATGGTGAACCATGGCATTCCAGGTGTTCTTGGACTTCAATTACCAGAAGCTCAAGTCAGCAGTCCTGCTGATCACGGCTTCTAGGAACTGAAGTCTAAGAACATCTGGAGTGCCAAGGTTTGTCATCACTGACCTAAGTAAACTCCCATTTTCCCTGCTAGTGTCACCTTCAGTTATCACTACTACCCAGTATAGAGTTGCCATAATTCTCTCCCACAAAACCGGGACAGAGATATACCTGACAAAAATGGGCGGGCGGGTTATCTACAAAATAAAAAACAAAAATAACATAATGACAGCTATAAAACATGTTCACATTAAATATATCAATACATAAATGAATTTATTCACAACAGTTAATTTTCTTACCGTAAGATGATTTGTTGTACTTCTGAGAAGTCGCATCACGGTCTACTCAGTTCCAGGAAACACACTGGTCACACTTACCAGGTGGTGGTGTGAGGCAAGGACATTAAGATTTGTCTCCAGGTATACTCCAACTCCAATGTGGCAGGAAATCGCTCGTTTGTTGGCAAGAATTCGAATTTATTTTAATGGTGCGTTATAATACACAATCAGTAAATTTTTAAAATCTGGGACTTTAACATGATTTTTATTGAACTGGCCAGGATAATTCTTCTGACCTTGAATCCGGGACAATCCTGATTTTCCGGGACATATGGCAACCCTAACCCAGTAGCTAGCTTCCTAAGGGGTACTCAGTATTTAGTGTACTAGGCAGGGAGACTGCTCCAATCCATCCAGTACCTCCATACTTGCCTGCCTTCCCTCCCTCCCTTTCTTTCTTTTCTTTTCTTTCTTTCTTGCTTGTGGCTTGCTGGCTTGTTTGCTTCATTTAATTAATTAAATTGTTGTAAGCACTACTCTGGGAAGCTTACAATAATAAAATAGATAACCCACAAAAAATAATATAAAAACAAAACAAACAAAATTAAATGATAATGATAAACATTAATAAAATATCCAAGATTAGCCATTATTTTGCAGGTGAAAGTGATTATGGACACTTCAAAGGTTTGGAGGTGTTTTTTAAAAAAGCTAATGCCCCTCATAGTCCGGCTGGGGGAATTCCTGCAGGCTTCTGAGAGTTTTAGTCTGTGAGTTCTGAAAATCCTATGCTTAAAAACAACCATGAGAGTTGCCGCATCTTCACCTCCCCATTAAGTACAAGTTATGAGAGCCCTGGTGGTGCGATGGTTAAACGGATGTACTGCAGCCAAAACATTGTGAGTTTGATCCTGACGGGTATCTAGGTTGACTCAACCTTCCATCCTTCCCATGTTAGTAAAATGTAGACCCAGTATGTTGGCAATAAAATGCTAATTACCTGTAAATTGCCTAGAGAGTGCATTAAGCGCTTTGGGGCAAGATATATACTTGCGATGGTGAACCTTGACACTCCAGGTGTTCTTGGACTTCAATTCCCAGAAGCCCAAGCCAGCACTCCTGCTGATCAGAGCTTCTGGGAATTAAAGTTCAAGAACAGCTGGAGAGCCAAGGTTCGTCATCACTGATATATACTGTACTAGCATATTTTGCCCGGTGGTGCCGGGCTTTTTAAAATTGTGTTGGATAGTAAAGAATTTTTTTTCCTTGAACCAATGGTGCTGGGCTGTTTTAAATGGTGTTGTAAGGTTTTGTGATTTTGTGGCTTCAAGCGCTGCGTCCGCCTGCGGCGGACTTGCGCTCCCGGTGTTTTTTTGTTTTTGTTTTTTGCGCGCTGGCTTCCTCAGTGCCAGGCTCTTTAAATTGGTTTTTGAAGGTTTTTGTTTTATGTTTATGCAAATTTTAATTTAATTTAATTTATTTAATGTAAATTAAAAAATTAGTTTAAAATTTAATTTTGGTTTTTTTAATCTTTATTTTTACGCATTTTTTATTTTTTGTTTTGTTTTTGTTTTTGAGTGAAAAGTGATTTCTGTTTTTTTTTGGTATTTTTTGAGATTAGTGTGATTATTTTTGAATGCTTTTATAACTTATTTGATTAATTTTGGAATTAATCTTATTAGTTTCAATATTTTTGAATGTTTTTTCTCTTGTGGCCTCTGGGTGGGGGTGGTGAGCTTTTCTTCCTCTCTACAGTTTTTCTCTTCTGTCCTCTGGGTGTCGCTTCCGGTAAGTATTTTCTTTATTTTCTCATTTGAGTTCCGGTCCTCATGGATAGAAGGCGTCTTATGGTAAGCTCTCTGGGTTTTTTGGGGTGGGTGGGGGGTGGGCTATTTATTTGGGGGGGTCTGTGTGTTTTTTCTTGTTTGTTTTTGGCTGTTTTTGTGTTTCCGTTTTGGATTTTGAATTTTTGTTTTTGAGTGTTTTTGATTGTTTTTTGTTTGTGTTTTTGTGTTTACTTTTTTAGGGGAGGTGGCTTTTTTTCCCGCGGGCCATGCTGGCTGGCCCGTGGGAAGGAAGGGCAGCAGCAGCGGGTTTTTTCTCCGCGGGCCATGCTGGCTGGCCCATGGGAAAGAAGGGCAGCGGCGGCCGGAGTTTTTTTACTTTTATTTTTCGCGCGCCGGCTGGCCCATCGAAAAGAAGGGCAGTGGCGGCGGCAGGGTTTCTTTTTTCCCCTGCGGGCCATGCTGGCTGGCCTGTGGGGAAGAAGGGCAGTGAGCGTTTTTTTAACTTTTATTTTTCGCGCGCCGGCTGCCTCAGCGTTCTGCGTGCTAATGGCGCGCAGGATGCTGGGGCTTGAGGTTTTGCCTGCGTGTGTTCGCTTACTGCAGCGTTTTTTTTCCTGCGCCTTTTTTTTGATTGGCCGCGTTGCGTTTCCGAACGTTCCTTTTGCCGCACCGCTCAGCCTGATTGGCAAGGAACGTTGGGAATTGAAGTTCCCTTTTTTTGTTTGCGTCCGGGGGGCTCCTGCCCCCAGCCGAAAATTTCAACCCAACAGTTACCTGCGAACCGGGTTCGGGCGAGTGAACGGAGGCCCATTACGGGCTAGTGGGGCCTGGTGCAACATCCTTTGTCACATTCCAACGGTTAACGCACCATTTTATAGGTATAGATTTGCCTGTGTATAAGACACATAGAAGATGCACCCCGTTTTTTATACACATTTTTAAGGGGGGGGGGATTATTTTCTATATTTTAACTCCAGAAGCCAGAGATGGAGCTATCTTGCCACCAGCTGCCAGAAGGAGATGGGGGCAGCTTCATTTGGGCATGATCGCTCCAAAAGGAGTGATCTTGCCGCCGCCGCCCCCCCCCCCCTGCCTCCAGTTGCCAGGATGCAAGGAGGGCAGGATCAGCCAGGCAAGATTGCTCCTTTGGAAGTAGCCCTTTGCCTGGCTCCTAGCGGTCAGAGGTGGCCACCAAACCACACCAGGTGTGTGTGTGTGTTTGTGTGTGTTATTACTGGTGTATAAGACACACTCTGCTTTTCCAGTGTATTTTAAAAGGGGAAGTGCATCTTATACACTGGCAAATATGGTAAGTGTAATTGCTATGAGATGGCTAGTACAATTTCTGACTTCTCATTTAAGCGATTTTGCCCTGCAGCTAGTTTTCCAGTGTGTTTTCTGGTTTCCTGATCTACTAGGACAGTGATGGTGAACCTTTTAGAGACCGAGTGTCCAAACTGCAACCCAAAACCCACTTATTTATCGCAAAGTGCCAACATAGCAACAGGGGAGGGAGGAAGTGCTCCCATTGGGCTGCTGGGTAGAAGGGCAGGCGAACTCTATGCTGAGGTGACTGCATGGGTGCCCACAGAGAGGGCTCCAAGTGCCACCTCTGGCACATGTATCATAGGTTCACTATCACTGTACTAGGAGAGAAAAAGGACTGTTTTCCCAATGATTTTTTGCTCGCTAGCTCATTTTTCTTTTTATTTCAGCCATGGCTGAGCAGAAAAAGAGCACAGATGAAAAAACAGGAAGGATGTCTGAGGAAAGAGTTAAGCCCCTGGATAAAGAAGATAAAGGTGGATCAGAGTCGCAGCAGACGAGAAGAGAACCGCAGCAGAAGCTGAGAACTGAGTCCTTCGTTTGTGAACATGGAGGCTCTCCTGAAATCTCTGTCCAAGAAAAGTCCACAAAGAGTAAAAGACGGGCTCCGCTTTCTGAGCATGAGGGCAAACCCTATAAATGCCTGGAGTGTGGAAAGAGCATCCGCCAGAGGAAGAACCTCAGTTCGCACCTGAAAACCCACACGGGGTACAAACCACACCCGTGCTTGGTGTGTGGAAAGAGGTTTAGCCAGACCTGCGATCTCATCGCCCACCAGAGAACCCACACGGGAGAGAAGCCATATAAATGCTTGGTATGTGGGAAAAGCTTTACTCAGGATGGCCATCTTAGGGTGCATCAGAGGATCCACACGGGAGAGAAACCCTACCTGTGCTTGGAGTGCGGGAAGAGATTTTCGCGCAACACGCTGCTTAACAGGCACCGACGAACCCACACAGGAGAGAAACCCTACAGTTGCCCGGATTGTGGGAAGAGCTTTAGTTGCAGCAGTCACCTCAGACAGCATCAGAGAACTCACATGGGAGAGAAACCTCACAAATGCCTAGAGTGTGGGAAAAGTTTCAGCGAGAGGCGGACTCTTAATGTACATCAGAGAAGCCACACGGGAGAGAAACCCTATAAATGCCAGGAGTGTGGGAAGAGCTTCAGCGAAAAGCGGACTCTCAATGTACATCAGAGAAGCCACACGGGAGAGAAACCTTATACATGCCAGGAGTGTGGAAAGAGCTTCAGCGAGAGGCGGATTCTTAATGTACACCAGAGAACCCACACAGGGGAAAAACCCTATAAATGCCTGAAATGTGGAAAACATTTTTCTCAGGGCACCCATCTTGTCTTGCACCACAGAACCCATACAGGGGAGAAACCTTATACATGTCAGGTGTGTGGGAAGAGCTTTAGCCGCCGCAGCCGTGTGAGTCAGCACCTGAGGACCCACGTAGGGGAGAAACCGTACCATGGGTTGGAATGTGGGGAGAGCTTAAACTCGGGCAGCAATCTTAGTCAACACCAGAGAAGCCATGAGGGAAAAAAGCCGATACCTGTTTGGAGTGTGGAAAGAAATTTAGTTGAGGGCGAACTCTTTGTTTGCTTCAGGGAACCCACACAGGGGATAAACTGTATGGAGCAGAGTTCTCAACCTTTTTAAGCTGGGGGCCGGACCATCCCCCTCCCCACCCACCCAGGCAACTGAGTGGGCTAGACTGGTGGTTCCCCTGTTGTAAACACTGCCGTAAAACATGCCTGTAGCTGTTGTAAATGCATTTACGACAGCCGTGGGTGCATTTACGGCTCTCATAAATGCATCTGCTTCCAGTGGCGGTGATGACGCGGGCCACATGAAATGGTGGGCCATAGGTTGAGAACCCCTGATGTAAAGCTTTGAACGGTGGTAAATATGTCGCAAAGGTGACTTTGTTCTTTTAATCCCAGGAGTTCTCAACCTTTTAAAGCCAGGGGCTGGGTCATGCTCCCTCAGATAGCTTCAGGGTCCGGATGCAATGATGGGCATCAGCAGGTTCGCACCAGTTCGCCAGAACTGGTAGCAGAAATTCTGGCTGGCCCCACCCATCCAAATTTTGAAATAAAGTAGTCCTAATTTGGGTACAACACAGGGCTTTTCCCTTGGCCACACCCACCATACCATGCCCACAGTGTGGTAGTAATTTTTTTTGGAGGTCACCACTGGCCAGATGGCCATTTTGCCCTTCCTCCACAACATGGTACTTCCTGGTGTTGTGGAGGCAGTGGGGTGGTGGTGGTGGTAACATAAAATGGTGCTGCTGGCCGCATCCAGCCCATGGGCCATAGGTTGAGAATCCCTTTTTGAATCCATTTTATTGCTCACTGCCCTGCTTCCACTGGATTAAAAGAACAAAGTCACCTTTATGACAAAAAGCATACCTAAGGGACTGTGGTTGCTTAGTAGTTAATGTGTTGAACTTGACAGCTGGGAGGGCACCAAGTCAGCAGTTTGAGAACTAAGTGCTGCACGACAGAATGAGCTCCTGTCTCTGTCCCAGCTCCTGCCAACCTAGCAGTTTGAAAGCAATAAATTGCAAGGAGATAAATAGGTACAGCTTCGGTGGGAAAGTAAACAGCATTCTGTGCATTCCATTGTCTAGTCATGCTTGCCACATAACCACGGAAACATCTGCAGACGCAGAGAGCTCTGGCCCTTTGGCTGTAAATGAAGCTAGAGTTGGATACAACTAGCTTTCGAGCAAGGGTGACATTTACTAAAAATATCCCTAAAAGAAAGAATTTCAGCTCACATGTGGAGATCCTAAGAAAAAGCAAATACATAAATAGTTGGAGTGGGGAAAATGGTTTGGCATATCTTATTTTGCAAGTGGGGAAAAAACACTGGGGGGAAATTAATGTATGAAAACAGTTTTACTCCTGGCAGCAGTCAGTAAGTTTATATAAGAAAATCCAAAACATGGGATAAATCGGTTTACTTGGCTCCATAAGCTGGACTCTTCACTGTTCATCAAAACACACCCATCAGGCTAATCGTGCACTTAATGGAATAGCTTTTGCTGTTAATCGTATTTTACAAGGGTTAGAGGAAGCAGTAGTAGCCAACTCACCAGATAATCTGATGGAGCCATCAGGTGAATGTCTTTCCATTGAAGTATTCTTCACGTCAAAATTACTTCCCTGAATTGCGATGAAAGAATGGCCATATACAGAAACAAGAGCAAGTTGTTTCAAAGAGAGCTAAAACCCTGGGGAAGAAGTCACATGGAAATAATATCTGAAATGGAAAAACATCCATATAAAGTTTCCTGAATTGTTGCATTGAAATGTATGACAATATTTAATGTTCCTTGTTTATTCCCCACAAGAATAAAATTTCCAATTTCCAGAATACCTGTACATTGTGAAACCGAAAAATGTGAAATTTAACCTGGGATTTTAAGGGTGATTTTGTGGCTAATAGGCATTAGCCAGAATTCTGTTAGGGCAGGGGTTCTCAACCTTTTCAAGTCGAGGGCCGGGCCACGCTTCCTCAAACAGTTGGCAGGCCGGTCTGGTGGTCCAGCCACTGCCGCCGTCTCCGGAGTTGGCCACGGACTCATTTGCAGCTGTTGTAAACACGTTTACGATGATAGTAAATGAGTCCATGGCCTATTCTGGTGATGGCGACAGCAGCGGCTGGAGTGAGGATGGGGACCAGATTATTTGTTGCTGTAGGTTGGATCTGTGGATCCAACCCACGGGCCACAGGTTGAGAATCTCTGTGTTAGGCTCTTACTGTGATGTAAGTGAACTTACATGTCAAGTTACAGCTAGTTAGAACATGTGCCTGTCATGGTACATGTGACCAGCACCTTGTTAAAGAGATGCAATTAGGGACCGCTCATGTGATTTCTTCCTTTGGGTCCAGATCAAAATAAACTACGAAAATGAAACAATCTTCATTTTGGCTCAGTAGTTAAGAAGCTTGCCTTGCTAGCTAGAAGGCTGGCAGTTCGAGATCCATGGGCAGTTCGAGACCCAGGTACTGCATGACAGATTGAGTGCCTGTCTCTGTCCCAGCCCTCGGGGCTCATGAAAGGAGCCTCATTTGGGCGTCCCCTGAGTGGGGTTTCTTCCGCAAAAATCCATTCAACCCAGAATGATTTCTAATACGAGATGATGATGATGAAACTACCTTCTTGGCAATGTTGTGAGCAAAATTAAATCCTCATCAGTGCATGCTTCTGTAATCATTGGCAGACCTACAAATGAGCCAGATTCTGTATTTCTCTACTAGTGTGGGATAGTGGACTGAATGATGGACTTAAGACAAATCAGAAGACGAGTTCAAATGCTTGCTTGGCTATGGAAATTTACATAGAAGTGGCACTGGTGAATCCAATATCCTATAACAATTTGTCATCACTTTTAGTGCAAATCAACTGAACTCCAAAATGCTCTATCCTTTGCCTTCTGTTTCTATCTCTGGCTGAACAGCTTTACCTCTGGCTCATCCCATCATTTTCGGGGTCTGCCTAGTGGTCTTTTGTGGTCCCTTGGTATCTAGTCTGTTGGCCAACAGGTCTATCTGTTATCCTTTAGTTGGGTGATATGGCCTGCCCATCTTCTTTTTGCCACATATCAACCACATCACACAGTCTGGTTCTTTGGCGTAACTCCTTATTGCACTGGTAATATTACTCCTTAAATATCTCACATACCTTGAAAATTCTATTAAGGTCATCCTAAGTTAGACACAGTGGGACTGCAGTGGCTCAAGTGGTTAAGACACTGACTGGGAGGCGAAGGTCAGCAGTTCAAAACTCGAGTACTGCATGACAGAATGAGCGCCTGTCATCTGTCCCAGCTCTTGCCAACCTAGCAGTTCGAAAGCAAGAAATTGCAAGTAGATAAATAGGGACCACTTCGGTGGGAAGGTAAACTGCGTTCCGTGTACTCATGTGTTTTAAGGATGCCTACCACATGTCCATGGAAACATCTGCAGATGCAGAAAGCGCTGGCTTTTCGGATATAAACAGAGATGAGCACTGAACCCTAGAGTTGGAGACGACTGGCTTTCGAGCAAGGGTGAACTTTACCTAAGTTAAACGCAACTTAACAACTGCTGCAAGTTGGTTTTTGGGATGCTTTAACTGTAACATATGGTTGTGTTGTTTTTGTTCATAGCATTAGTAATAGCAATTGTACGAACCAGAGTTGTTTCTAAAATGGAGTCACCCTAGTTCTGTTGAGACTGGGTGGTTGGGAGGGAGACCTACACTGGGCCTCTGCTAAAGGGGAAAATAATGTGTTTTCTTCGAAAAGTGGCCTAAAAACCTTCTCTGTTTACAGGTAGCAAGGCCTGAATAACAGTCCAAGGCCTTGATGGTTTTCATAACAAGGTGGAAGGGGTAAATTTTGGAGCATGAGAACAGGAAGCGTGTAGAAACATCCGAGGAACAGCTTCCCTAATTGACATACTGTGTTCATGATGGGTTTCTATGCTTGATAGATTGAATGTTCCAGCCTGATGGGTTACCAAGTTATAATAATAATTTCGTGTCAGAAATTATTCCGGGTCCAAAGGATTTTTTGCTGGAGAAACTCCGTTCAGGGGACATCCGGATGAGGCTCCTTTCGTGCCCCCAAGATCTTTTCCCACCGAAGTGGTCGCTATTTATCTACTTGCAATTTCTTGCTTTCAAACTGCTAGGTTGGCAGGAGCTGGGGACAGACGACGTGCGCTCATTCCATCATGCAGTACCCGGGTTTTGAACTGCTGACTTGTTGGCCTTCCAGCTAAGAAGGTGAGCTTCTTAACTACGGAGCCACTGCAGGTATATAATGCTGGGAAATGCCTTGCTTAGTGTTCACTGTTAATCATGGGGTAAAGCTAAAGGATTGTAGTGGCTCAGTAGTTAAGAAGCTCACCTTGTTAGCTGGGAGACCGGCAAGTTGGCAGTTCAAGACTCGAGTAATGTATGACGGGATGAGCTAGCAAAAAATTGCAAATCAATAAATAGGGACCACTTCAGTTGGAAAAAGATCTTGCGGACACGAAAAGAGCCTCGTTTGGGCAAAAAACCCTTTCAACCCACAAAGCACCTTTGTGTGCTTCTGACACAATTTTAAATGTTGTTGTTGTTGTTCAGTTGCACAGTCGATTCCGACCCTTTGCGACTTTAGTGTAAGGGACCAAAGACAATGAAACAGCCGAAGGGTTGGCTTAACACAGGTTTATTGCATGATGATCCGGAGGAACATGTGGTAATGGCGGACGAGTAGCTCAATATATACAGCTGGCTATACATTTGAATGTGGCTCGTTGACAGACTATTGGTTGCTGCCTGCGTGACGTTGTAGAAGGTCACGCCCTTCTTGACCAGGTGAAGAGGTGGCGGGGAATCTTCCCGCGCTGCTGAACCAGGTGAATCTGAGCCATGAGAGCTGGACGCTCGCTATTGCCATCTAGTGGTCACTAGCTCGCGTCCCCTTATCAGGTTTACATTGATACAGCTGATGGTTATAATGTTGCACACAGAAAGGTTACATTGTTAACACATGGCAAAGGTACATTGTTAAAGGCACAGCTTTACAGAACACAACATCCCTCCCCCCTAGGATGAGACGAAGTCTCTCAGCCAAGATGGCTTGTTGCATGTGAAGAGGGCTGACCCCCCCCCGGGGGCGCTACTGCTTCTTTGTTCCCTGGTCCCTTGTCCTGAAATGGGAGAGGGAGACTCGTTAGTGGCTTGCCGCTGTCTGGCGGCCTTAGGGGAAGGGAAAAACTCCATTGTGGGCAGACCGGGGGCAGTCGGGGCTAACGAAAAACCCCTCTTCTCGCTTGGACGGGTGGGGGACCACTCCGAAAAACCCCCCCCGGTTCTGAAAATCAAAATCTAACTTAGTAGGGGTATCCGCATTTGTGGGGACATCCCGCGAGATATGTATGGGGTCGGGTTCCTCCTCCTCCTCAGAAAGATCCCCTAGGATATCTACGAGAACATCCTCCTCCCCCCTTGGTGGGGGCCCGCGGTCCCCTTTTCCTCCACCTTGGGCTGAACGGGTGGGGGAGAACCCTAACGCTGATTTTCTCTCTGTTTGGTCTGTGCCCTGCTCATCGGAGACCCTGCGTCGGAGCTGGTCCGTGTGCCGCCTCCACAGGAGCCCTGTACTGGTTTCCACGCGGTACGACACGGGGCCGGTTTGCTCCACAACTACGCCCGGTACCCAGGCTGGGCCCGTGCTGGCGTAATTCCTGCAATGCACGGGGGCGCCTATACTGAAACTCTTTGTGGCCTCTAGCCTGATGTTCCTTCCTTTGTCCTCTACCCTCGTGGGGTCTAGCCTAGTCAGGATGGTGGTCAGTTTCCTACGCATTAAGAGCTCTGCGGGGGAGTATCCTGACGCCAACGGGGTCACCCTGTACCCTAGCAGAAACTGACACACTTGTAGGTTCAGATCCCCTGGGCCCATGCGCCGCAACGCGTCCTTCGTGGTGCGGACGAGGCGCTCTACTTGGCCATTGTTGGCTGGGTGAAACGGGGCGGAGGTGATATGCCGAACGGCGTTAATCTCCATGAATGCCCTAAACTCGGAGGACGTGAAACAACTAGCGTTGTCGCTAATTAACGTGTCGGGTATGCCGAACGTGGAAAAGAGCCTCCGCAAATGCCTAATGGTCTGGGCCGAGGAGGTGCTCGTGACTGGGATAACCTCCAACCATTTGGAGAAGGCGTCCACTACAAGAAGGAACAGGGTGCCTCTGAACGGGCCCGCGAAATCAACGTGCACCCGGGACCACGGCCCCTTAGCCGCGTCCCATTCCCTGTGGGGCAGGCGGGCCTCCTCTGGTCTGGAGCATTGGCAACTTCCACAAGTGCCGACCATGTGCTCGATGTCGGCGTTTAGCTGGGGCCACCAGAAGTAACTCCGGGCCAGCGCCTTGGATCGCACGATGCCGGGGTGGCTGACGTGCAGCAGTTTGAGCACCCGCGGCCGAAGGGAAGTGGGACTCACCACCCGCTGCCCCCACAAAAGGCACCCCCTCTCTAGGGACAGTTCTAGCTTTTTTCTGAAAAATGGGGCGAACTCCTCCGCTGGGGAGGACGCCGGCCACCCTTTCTGCACCCAGGAGCTAACTGCCGCTAACGTCTTGTCCTTCTCTGTCGCTTTGGCAATGTCGGCGGGCATTACGGGGGGCGAATCCAGCACCTCTATCATGAGAACCTGATGGTCCCGCTCCCCCTTGCTCACCTGGCTGGGCGTTAGGGGGAGGGGAGACCTTGATAGAGCGTCCGCATGGCTGATCTCTTTCTCAGGCCGGTAGACCAACGCGTGCTGATACGCGTTGAGAAAAATGGCCCACCTGAGCATCCTCGGGGACAGGATCTGTGGGGTGGGCTTATCTGCGGTAAAGATGCCTAGCAGGGGCTTGTGGTCCGTCACAATGGTGAAGGGGCGGCCATACAGAAAATCGTGAAATTTTTTCGTCCCCGCGACTATTGCTAGTGCCTCCCTGTCTGTCTGTGCGTAGTTTCTCTCCGCTTGGGACAGGGACCTGGAGTAAAATGCTATCGGGGCCTCTCTTCCGTTTTCCAACACGTGGCACAGCACCGCCCCCACCCCCACCGGGGATGCATCACAGGTCAGAACTACCGGGCGTGTGGGGTTGAAGTGGGTCAGTATGGCATCGGACGCTAGGAGGCTTTTTAGGTCATCGCCCCACTTCCATGCCTGGTCTTTCTTTAGCAGTTTGTGTAGCGGTTCAGCCACCGCTGCCTTCCGGGGGAGGAAGGAGTGGTAAAAGTTGAGCAGCCCTAGGAACGACTGCAGCTCGGGCTTGGAGGTGGGGCGGGGGGCTTTCTTAATGGCTGCCACCTTGGACTTGGATGGTTTTATTCCCTCAGGAGTCACACAAAACCCTAGGAACTCAACCTCGGTTGCGAAGAAGACGCATTTGTCCTTCCGCAGTCTCAGCCCCGCTTTTTCGAATATTGTCAGGACCTTCCCCAACCTCTTGGCCAATTCAACCCGACTCCCCCCCCCCCCCGTTATTAACACGTCATCAAAATAAGGCAACACCCCCTCCAGTCCCTTCAGGAGGCGTTTCACGAGTGACTGGAAAATTCCTGGCGCCGAATTCACGCCGAACTGGAGGCGCGTCACCTGGAACGCCCCCTTATGGGTGACTATGGTCTGCGCAGCAGCTGCGGCAGGGGACACCGTAAGCTGCTGGTAGGCCTGTGCTAAGTCGAGCTTAGCGAAACACTTTCCCCCGTGTAACCTGGCCAGCAGATGGCTGACTACCGGCACCGGATATGCATTCGGGCGGATCGCCTTGTTGATGGTGCACTTGTAGTCGGCGCATATGCGGACCTCCCCATTGGCCTTTAGTGCGGTTACAATTGGAGTTTCCCACTCCGCGGAATCAACAGGCACAAGGATTCCCTGGCCCACCAATTTGTCCAGTTCCGCCTCTATCTTGTCCTTGAGTGCGAACGGCACCCGGCGTGGTTTAAGGCGAATTGGGCGGACCTCCGGGTCCAGGTTGAATGCCACTGGGGGCCCCTTGAATTTCCCCAGTCCTTTTTTGAAAACTTCGGGGTGCGCCTCGCACACCTCCTGAATTGGATCAGTCCCAACGGCGTGCATCCCAACGGCGTGCACCCCCCCAATAAACAAACCCAGGGGCTGGAACCATTGAGTCCCGAGGAGGCTGCAATCTCCCCCTTTGAGCACGACTAGGGGGAGGGACGCGGCGTGCTTCTTGAATTTAACCTGAAATTCTCCAACCCCCAACACTGGAATGCTGTTCCCTTGCACGTCCCGTAGTGTGGACCTCAACGCTTTGAGCTTGGGTCGCTTGTGGGGGGCAATTCCCAAAAACTCCCTCTGGGAAATGATAGAATATGAGGACCCCGAGTCAATTTCCATCCTAATGGGAACCCCTTGGACTAGTACCTCAACAAAGTAGCGGGGGTGTCCTGCAGACACGTTGAACACTGGAGCGTCGTCCTCGCTGCCGTCGGAGATGCGGCCCACGCCGTCCTGCTTCCGGGTGGCCTGAGTGCCGTCCTTGGGTCTCATTGAGCGGTCTTGTCCCGCGGAACGGTCTGCTGAGCTCTGCCGGGTCTCGCGCTTCTTCCTGCACACCTTGGCGATGTGCCCGCGGCGGCCGCAGTTGTGGCACTCGGCCTTCCGGAATGGGCACTTTACGCGGTCGTGGGCCGCTCCACAGCCGTTGCACCGCCGGCTCTCCTTCCGGACCCTCCGGATGTCCTCGTCGTCGCTGTTCTCTGTGGACGACCTCGAAGTTCGCCGGGCCGCCTGTACCGGAGCCTCTGCCTTGCTGGACTTCGGCCGCCAGTCCTGGAGTTCTTGGACCCCGGCCTTTGTAGCTTCTGCGGCCTGGGCCGCTCTGACGACCTCCTGCAACGTGGGAGGCGGCTCTTGGTTCATTAATGTGCGCTGGGTTTCGGCGTCGTTCAGGCCGCACAGCACACAGTCCCGGAGGGTGATTTCGGCATTCTCCCATTTGCACGGGCCGCCCGCCAGCCGCAGGGCCGCCGCGAATGCGGCGACCGTCTCCCCGGGCGCTTGGACTCACCTCCAGAACGCACTCCGAGCGGGAAACATCGCCGTGGCGGGCCGGACGTGCTCACGCAGCATCTGCATGAGTTCCTTGGCCTTGAATTCGCTCACCCTCCTCGGTGCAATCAGGTCCACCAAGGTCCTTTTGGTTTCTTGTCCGAGCATCCTGGTGAAGATGGCCCTTTTCTTTGCCTCTTCCGTGACTTCGGACTCAATCAGTGCTGCCTGGAAGTCCATCTCGAAGATCTCCCAGTCGCCCGGCTTCCTGATTTCGAAACCGGCGCATGTCTTGGTCCCGTGGGCTGCCATATCCCATCCTCGTCGCCAATTTAGTGTAAGGGACCAAAGACAATGAAACAGCCGAAGGGTTGGCTTAACACAGGTTTATTGCATGATGATCCGGAGGAACATGTGGTAATGGCGGACGAGTAGCTCAATATATACAGCTGGCTATACATTTGAATGTGGCTCGTTGACAGACTATTGGTTGCTGCCTGCGTGACGTTGTAGAAGGTCACGCCCTTCTTGACCAGGTGAAGAGGTGGCGGGGAATCTTCCCGCGCTGCTGAACCAGGTGAATCTGAGCCATGAGAGCTGGACGCTCGCTATTGCCATCTAGTGGTCACTAGCTCGCGTCCCCTTATCAGGTTTACATTGATACAGCTGATGGTTATAATGTTGCACACAGAAAGGTTACATTGTTAACACATGGCAAAGGTACATTGTTAAAGGCACAGCTTTACAGAACACAACAGCGACCCTATGGACCATTGTTCTCCAGGTGCCTCTGTCCTCCACCATCCCCCTCAGCCCTCGCAGTTCTGTGCCCATTGTGTCTACAATACCATCTAACCATCTCAGCCTGAGTTGGGTTGTACCTGAGTGGGCGGTATATAAGCGTGAAAAATAAATAAATAAATAAATAAATATCATCTTTGGCCTCCCACTTCTTCTTTTGCCCTCCACCTTTCCCAACATCAAGGCCTTCTCAAGTGAATCCTCCCTTCTCATTTGATGTCCAAAGTACTTTAGCTTCATCTTTACTATTTGACCTTTCAATGAGCAGTCTGGGTTGATTTCTTCTAAGATCGACTTATTTGTTCTCCTCGCTGTCCAGGGTACTCTCAAAACTCTCCTCCAACACCACATTTCAAAGGCATCTATTCTTCTGCGTTCAGCTAAAACTGTTCCTAATTTGCTTCTGAAACTGCTATTTTTTCCTGAAACTTCTGTAACCTGCAGTTTTTCAACTTCTACTTTTTTGTTGTTCAGTCGAGATAAAGATTTTAAAAAGGAGTGGAGTGTTTTTCTTTGCTACCACAGAACGGTGCTGGCTAAGGCCTTATCTGGCTTCAAAGCAAATGAAGTCGGTCTAATTAAATCCTGGATGTGTAGCTCAGGGGAGCTTCGATTCAGTTGCTTTCACCTTGCCCACCCTCTACGGAGGCCTGCGGGAGTTTACATCAGAGATTCTCAATCTATGGTCCACTGGCTGGGTCCGGCCCATAGCACCATTTCATGTGGCTCGCTGCCAATAAGTGGAAGCAGAAGCATTTACAACAGCCATAAATGCACCCATGGCTGTCGTATATGTGCTGTAAATGCGCTTGTGGCTGTCATAAATGCGCCTGTAGCTGTCGTAAGCATGTCAGAAACGTGTTTACGACAGCCACAAACACGTTTTACGGCAGCGTTTACGATGGGGGGGAACCACCAGTTTGGCCCATTCAGCTGTCTGGTGGCATGGTCCGGCTCACAGATTAAAAAGGTTGATAACCTCTGGTTTACATGGATCAAGTCCACTTCTTTATTCTCTGATAAGCTTTCACAGACTAACATGGCTACCATTTCAAAGAAGTAATTGAAGGCTGCAGTAGCTCAGTGGTTAAGAAGCTCACCTTGTTAGCTGGAAGGCTGGCAAGTTGGCAGTTTGAGACCTGGGCACCTCATGACAGATTGAATGCCCATCTCTGTCCCAGCTCTTGGGGACATGAAAGGAGTCTCATTTGGGCGTCCTCTAAGTGGAGTTTCTTGAGCAAAAAATTGTTCAACCCGGAATAATTTCTGACATGAAATTATTATTATCAATTGAAGATGAAGTAGTCAGTGATCTAGGAATCAATGCAAAACAAATTATTCCCAGCAAGAGGTTTAAAACAACTCTCATTTTAGCAAGATAACTCACACTTTAGCTGTACTTTGTGTATTCTTTGAAGCTGGCAAGACTGACCATTTATACTTTGGATGAGCTGTTGTTCAGTAGGAATTCAACCCATATTTTCTATCACTATGTTTCAATTAAATGATTAAATATTTATATTTTTTTATTTTATTTTTGTTGGGCTTTTCTCCACTCCTTATTTTAATTTCTTTCCTTTTTTAAATTTAAGATTTGTACTTCTAAATCTATGTTTTGCCATCAGGAGTTCCTTTTGTGGAAGTAATGAATGAAATAAGGCGATTGGATGAATTCATTCCTTTGGAATGATTGAGTAAGGCGTTATCTTTAAAAAGGAGGGAAGTTTTAACATGCTTAAAAGGCTGCAGCTACTGAAGTGATCTACAGCAGTGGTGGGCATCACCAGGTTCGCACCAGTTTGCCAGAACGAGTAGCAGAAATTCTGGCTGGCCCTGCCAATCCAAGTTTTGAAATAAAGTACTGTAGTCCTAATTTTGGGTCCAGCAATGCAGGGCTTTTCCCCTGGCCACGCCCACCATACCAAGCCCACAGTGTGGTAGTAAACATTTTTTGAGCCCACCACTGATCTAGAGCAGGGGTCAGCAAACTTGGCTCTCTAAGTGTTCTTGGACTTCAATTACCAGAAGTTCCAAGTCAGCATACCTGCAGATCAAGGCTTCGGGGAAGAGAAGTCCAAGAAAATCTGGAGAGCCAAGTTTGCAGACCCCTGATCTAGACAACAAGGTACAGGAACCTTTTCTTTTCCCCCAGCTCCTGCCTACCTAGACGTTCAAAAGCAAGAAATTACAAGTTGATAAATAGGTACCACTTCGGTGGGAAAGGTAACAGCGTTCCATGCATTTTAGTCATGCCTGCCACAAGTCAACGGAAATGTCTGCAGAAGCAGATAGTGCTGGCTCTTCGGCTATAAATGGAAATGAGCACCAAACCCTAGAGTGGGATACGACTGGCTTTCGAGCAAGCACGGCCTTTACTCTTACTTGTGAACCGGCCCAGATAGTGCGCTAAGTGCTATGGGGCGGTAGGTATATAAGTGTAATTGCTTTGCTTTATATTTATTTTCTCACTAGCATTGAAACAAGACAGAAATTCTGTCTTTTTCCTCGAGTCATGCTAAGAACATTCTTTCTTTCTTTCTTTCTTTCTTTCTATCTATCTATCTATCTATCTATCTATCTATCTATCTATCTATCTATCTATCTATCTATCTATCTATCTATCTATCTATCTATCTATCTATCTATCTATCTATCTATCTATCTCTAGCTATCTATCTATCTATCACAAGGTTAAAGGTCAATCTTTGAAGAAATCAACCCTGACTGCTCATTGGAAGGTCAAATAGTAAAGACGAAGCTAAGGTACTTTGGACATCAAATGAGAAGGGAGGATTCACTTGAGAAGGCCTTGATGTTGGGAAAGGTGGAGGGTAAAAGAAGGAGGCCAAGGATGAGATGGCTAGATGGTATTGTAGACACAGTGGGCACAGAACTGGGAGTGCTGAGGGGGAAGGTGGAGGACAGAGGCGCCTGGAGAACAATGGTCCATAGGGTCACAAAGGATCAGAATCGACTGTGTGACTGAACAACAACATTATTGTGACCTTTTGTGTTAAATTGTGATTTTTTTTGTTATTGTTTTGATTTGTTTTTACTGTTGTGGCCTTTTGTTTGGGGCTGTTGTGTGTTTTTGAATTGTTTTTACTATTGTGGCCAGCAGGTGGTGCTGGTACTGGTTTTTCTCTCCTGGCCTCTGGGTGGAGCTTCTTCCAGTAAGTAGTCTCTTTCGTAATTCATTTCGTTTCCAGTCATCATGCAGGTAGGACGTGTGCTGTTGATTTGGCTTGTTTTCTTTATTTTGTGTTTGTGTGTGTGTGGGGGGGGGGTTTGGGTTTTGTTTTGATTTTGACTGTTTTGTTTTTGATTGTTTTTGTTTACTTTGTCTTGTTTTTGTGTATTTTTGGATGTTTTTGATTGTGTTTAAAGGTATTTTTGGATATTTATTTATTTATTTTTATAATTTTTGTTGTTGTGGTTTGGGGGGGGGTTGGTTTATTTCCGCGGGCTTTATTGTGTTATGGTGCTTTGATTGTGTGGAGTCGTGAAAGTAGATCAGGTTTCCCCTTTAATATCAGTGGGTGGGGGGTATCGATCCCCCTCTCCGCTGGCTCCCCGGGGTTTGAGAGGTTTGTGAGGACAAAAGGGGTATGTCCCCACAACCCTTCTGGACCCAGGAGACCAGGGAGAGGGGATCGGTCCCCCCCCTCCTAAAGAAAACTCTGTGTTTAAAGAGAAGAAACCACTTGGTTTCTTCTCTTTAAAGATGTTTTTTTTGGGGGGGGGGAAATCGATCCCCTTTCCCTGGTCTCCTGGTTCCAGAAGTGTGGGGGGGACATACCCCTTTTGTCCCCACAAACCTCCCAACTCTAGGGGAGGCAGCAGAGGGGGGGATCGCAACCCCCCCCCCCACCCACTGATATTAAAGGGGAAGCTCCAAAGCTCCAATCGGGACCTTCAGGCAGAGGTTGCCCGGCTGTTTTTGTTTTATGTTTATGCAAATGAGGTTAGTATGTAATTGTTTTTTTTAAATGTTTATTTACACACACGGATTGTTTTAAACTGATCATTTTTGGGGGGGATTTTAAAAAGAGGAAAGGTTGATATAATTTTTTTCAATTATTGTATTTAAAAAAATAATGTCTTACTATGTGAATTTTTGTTAATAGGTGTACCTTGGATAAAATGTGTAAGTGTATGTTTTTTAAAAGTCAATGTTTTTTACTGTGTTTAGATTTTTTTTAGTGAGAACTTATTTATTTATTTTTAAATTATTTTTGATTATTGTGGATATTTTTGAATGTTTTTAAAATTTATTTCCCTTTTTTTTAATCTTTGAGATTAATTTGAATATGTTGACTGTTATTTCTCCTGTGGCCACTGGGTGGTGCTGTTGCGTAATTTTTAAATTTTGACTGATTTTTTCTCTACTGGCCCTTTGGGTGTCGCATCTTCTTCTGGTAAGTAGTCTCCTCCTTTTCTCATTTCAGTTCCGGTCGTCGATGAGGGAGGACGTCTCCTGGTAAGGTCTCTGTTTTATTTTTGTTGGGGGGGGTGTTTTGGGTGGGGGTGTGTGTTTCTGTGTGTTTCTCCTTGTTTATTTTTGGTTATTTTTGGATGTTTTTGTGTTTCCTTTTTATGTTTATTATTTTTGTTTTTGATTATTTTTGAATGTTCTTGTTTGTGTTGGGGTGGGGGTATTTCCGTGGGCCGGCCTCGGTGGCTGGCCCGTGGAAATACCATTGCTGCTTCATGCGGCGTTGGGGTTTGGGTATTTTCGTGGGCCCGTCTCGATGGCTGGCCCGTGGAAATACCATTGCCACTTCATGCGGGGGTGGGGTTGGGGTATTTTCACGGGCCGACCACGTTGGAATATCCACACCACCGGACTGTGGAAATCCCCACGTTGTGTTTGTTGGCTTTTGGTGGTGGTGGTGGTGGTTTCGCGGCTCAGCCTTGGTGGCCGGACTGCGAAAATCTCCACACCGTTTTTGTTTCTTTTTTTTTTGGGGGGGGGGGTGTCGCGTGCCGCCCTCGCTGGCTGGAACGTGGAAATTCCCATGGCGATTTAGGTGGCGTTGGGGGGTTGTCTTTTTTCCCGGTGGCTTGGTTTTGCCGGCCTCACCGTGTCATCGGTGGGGTAGCGTGGAGGAGAGGGAGTCCCTCTCTTCCCCGTTGCTCCGTGCAAGAAGGCGGCGGGTCTTTTCGTAGCTTTGAGGCGCTGCATCCGTCTGCGCCGGAGTTGTTTTTAATTTTAATTTTTCACGCACCGGCTTCCTCAGCGTTCTCCGCACTCATGGCACGCAGGACTCTGGGTCTTGTAGTTATGGGTTTGTGGTTTGTGGTTGTGGTGCGTTTTTTTCCCTGCGGCTGGATGTTGATTGGCCGCGGGGCGTTTCTCAATGTTCTTTGTGGTCGGGCCTCTCCACCTGATTGGCTGTGGCGCAGCGCAAAGAACATTGGGAAATGAAGTTGTTTCCCTTTTCTCACATTTGTGGGGCTCTTGCCCCACTGGCGCATTTTTCAATCTTGCGTTTACCTGCGTACCCAGTTCAGGCGTGTGCACGAATGTTGAGTGCGGACTAGTAGGGCCTGGCTAAGGAGCCTATATATAAAAATTGTTGTTCAGTCGCACAGTCAATTCCGACCCTTTGCGACCCCATCCTTTTAATTGCCAATGCAGGCAGTTTTAATGTGGGTAGTTTTTAAAGATGAATGGGGTAGGTGTTGGGTTTTTTAATGGTTTAATTGTTTTTTTTATGTATGTTTTAACTTGTTGTGAGTCGCCCAGAGTCGTGTTTACCTGATTGGGCCGCATAGAAATTAAAATTTAAAATAAAAAAATAAAAATAAAATGGACCATTGCCCGCCAGGCACCTCTGTTTTATTTATTTATTTTCTCTCCCTGGCATGGAAATAAGGGAGGGGGGAGGAGAGAGAAATTACCTGGAGCATGGCGCTTTAAGAGTTAAAACCATAGAATGCTTCGACTTCCTAGAGCGGGTGGGAAAGGGCTTCTCTGGTCCCATTGCCTCCTTTTCCCAAGAGCCACGCGTGGCTTGCAATAGGCTTGTTTGGAAGAAATGTTGGTGTTGGTGGCTGCGCCGAACAAGGTTTGCAACTTAAAGGTACAGGACGGTGGTGATGATGATGATGATGATGATGATGATGATGATGGAATGGGGACTGGGCTGGAGTAAATTGAAAAACAGGGATTAAGGTTTGTTTAGACGAGGGAGAGGAGTTGCAGGTTCTGAACTACAACCTTCATAATCCTCCCAATGAGCTTTGCTGGGGGATTTTGGGAATTGTAGTCCAACGCACATGCACAACTGTATCCTCTTCCCAATGCCTTAATTCATTTGCATGCCAGCCACCTTCCTTCTTCCAGCCTGCTGGTCTGTCTTTGGGTATGGAAGCAAGGAATAAATCCAGGATTTAGTCCCCATTCCTACCTCCACCTCTGGCAGATTCAGAAATGTTGAGAGGCTTGGCCTTGTTACTAGGGGTGGGGGTGGGGACATCCTCTATCAAGCACTCTTAATTATTTTTTTATTAATCTAATTACGTTTTTAATTGCATGAGACCACACACAATCCTGTAATGCTGAAAACCAAATTATTTCTAAATATCCGCTCTTTAACTATCAAACCAAATTATTTCTAACTATCCTCTCTCCTGGCTTCTTCCACTTTGGTGGGACTGCGAAGTCGAAATTAATTCAACATTGATATTTTAAAATCTTGTTTGGATTTGGTGCAAGTACCACAAAACAAGATGAAATTCAAACAAGATAGATAAAACAACAACAACAATAATAAAAGTTTCATGTCAGAAATCATTCTGGGCTGAAAGGAATTTTGCAGAAGGAATTCCATTCAGGGAACGCCCAAAAGAGGCTCTTTTCATGTCCCCGAGAGCTGGGATGGAGGCGGTTGCTCAATCTGTCATGCAGTACACGGGTCTCGAACTTCCGACTTGCCAGCCTTCCAGCTAACAAGGTGAGCTTCTTAACCACTGAGCCACCGCAGCCTGATAAAATCAATGATAAACATTAATAAGATGGCAGTAACAAATTTAGAACCCGCAACTAAATCAATAGCCTACATTTTCTATTCACAGCTGAAATATATAATGCAATCAAATTTTTTTGAATTGAGTTAAAATTAAATAGAAAATAGTAATTGAATTCATTAATTGAGGAACCCTGCACATTTGTAAACAATTTACTTAAGAGGTAAATGCTTGTTGGAAAAGGGAACGTTTTTAGCTATTTTGTAGAAGCAGACAGTGTTGGCTCTTCTGCTTTAAAACAGCTGAGCACTGAACCCTAGAGTTGGATACGGCTGGCTCAGAACTTGCTGAGTGGAAGTTTGGAGTCTGAGTCCCTGGTATTGCATGATGGAGTGAGCTCCCGTTTCTGTCCCAGCTCCTGCCAACCTGTCTAGCAGTTTGGAAGCAAGAAATTGCAAGAAGATAAATAGGGACCACTTCAGTGGGAAGGGAAACAGCATTCCGTGCACTCTGGTGTTTAGTCATGCCTGCCACATGTCCACAGAAACGTAGACAGATGCAGACAGCGCTTGCTCTTTAGCTATTAACAGAGATGAGCACTGAACCCTAGCGTCGGATACGACTGGCAAAAAAAAGGGATCACTGAAGATCTTCCATCAGATTTTGAACTCTGCACTGGGGAACATTCTCGAATGCCAAACCTCTGATTAGAAAGGGGGGGGGGAGATAAAATATTATTTTGCCCCCTTCTGGAAGTGTTTAATTAGAAGGGAAATGGTTTTCTTTCAGGAACTGGCGATCTTCGAGGAAGTGGCTTTGTATATTACCAAAGCGGAATGGGAACTGCTGCATCCCGCCCAGAAGGCCCTTTATAGAGATGTCATGCTGGAGATTTATGGGATGGTGAGCTCTCTGGGTAAGGATCCCTCAATTGTTAAATAATTCAGCAGTGGTGGAAATTCAAGCCCTGGCTCTGAATCCTGCCCTCCTGATGTCTATATCTGGATTTCTAAGGTTTAGCCACACCTTTTTATTGCAAAGATATCATTTGGCCATTTCCCATTGTTTGCATGTCTATCGAGAACAGTGATGACAAACCTTTTAGAGACTGAGTGCGCAAACTGCAACCCCAAACCCATTTATCACAAAGTGTCAACACGGCAGGAAGGGAGGAAGGAAGTGCTTCCATTGGGCTACTGGGCAGAGGGGCGGGGCGAACTCTGTGCTGGGGGGAGGGAGGAAGTGCTCCTATTGGGCTGCTGGGCAGAGGGGCGGGGTGAACTTTGCTAGGGAGGGAGGAAGTGCTCCCATTGGTCTGCTGGGCAGAGGGGCGGGGCAAACTGTGCTGGGGTGACTGCACAGGTGCCCACAGAGGGCTCCGAGTGCCACCTCTGGCACATGTGCCATAGGTTCGCCACCACTGATCTAGAAGGTTAAAATGTCTCTCTTAAGATTGGCTGGAGGATATTGAAGCTAGAACTCAACTCTCAGGAACGTTCCTAAAACTGAATTTGGTCCTCAGACTATAAGATTTCCCCCTCATTGCCATAATATTTGAGATGCTTGAGATTTGACTACTGCAATGCTCTTTACATGGGGCTGCCCTTGAAGACAAAGCAAAAGCTACCGCAGATCTAGAATGCGGTGGCCAGATTGACCACCGGTGGGAGTAAACTTGGCATTACACGACTATAAGTTGAGTCCCCTTTTTGGACCTCATTTTGTAGGCTAAAAACTAGACTTATACTAGAGTATATAGAGTACTCTGATTCTGGTCCACCTGCACTGGTTATCTGTCAGCTAACATCCTGGGTTCAGGGTTTTAGTATTGACCTACAAATCAGGGATTCCCAACCTTTGACCCGTGGGCCAGATCCAGCCCCCGATGCCAAATCATCCGACCCCCACCATCCATGGCACTCCCGGAGGTGGCGGTAAAGTGTGCTCTTGCATGCACAGAACACAGCCGTAAATGACCCACTGCTATCATAAACTCAGGTGGGAGGAACCACATGACTGACCCACTCAACCACGTGTCCGGCCCATGGCCCAAAAAGAACCCCTGCCCTAAATGGTTTGAAACTTCGCTAACTGTCTCTATTGTTTAATGTCCATCATGACCAATCCTCCTAAGTCTGTGATGGTGAACCTTTGGCACTCCAGGTATTCTTGGACTTCAATTCCCAGAAACCCAAATCAGCACTCCTGCTGATCGGGGCTTCTGGGAACTGAAGTTAAAGAACAGCTGGAGTGCCAAGGTTCACCATCACTGTCTAGGTACAGTATAGGCTTCCTGGTGGCGGCTCCTAGAGAAACCTGTAATGCATCAGCTAGGTCACAGTGTTTCCCAAATTTTGGTTCTTGAACTTCCCAGAAGCCTAAGTCAGTTCTCAAAAGCACTGATCAGTCAATGTAAATTACTTAGGTGTCTCAGAATTGAATTCTATGAACCAAGATTTGGGAAACACTGGGCCTTCTTTGCAGTGGCTTCTTCTTTATGGAACATCATCCCACTGGGGAGATCCATCAAGCTGCCAAGAAACCAGCTTTTTAGAAAAAAACTTTTGAAGAGGTCCACTCCAGGCATAGTTAGCAAAATGAAAAGCCTCAGGATAGGAGTGTAAGGTTCAGAATTAGTTTCAAAATGGAGTCACCCTGGTCTGCTGAGGGCAAGGGAAGAGGGACTTCCATGAGGCCCTCGCTGTGCCATATGACGGTGAAGCAAGGTTGAGCAAGGCTGAGGTTAACAACGAGCCAACACTGTGGGCCGGTCATGTGGTTTTGTGCCGTGTGCCAGTCATGTGGTTCCTTCCACTGGAAGCGGAAGCTAAATGTGCATGCATGGGCATATTTTCCGACAGCTGCGGGTCATTTATGGTAAAGTTATGCGCATGCATGTTTTGTTTACGGAAGCGGCACAGGCCGAATGATTTGGAGTCAAGGGCCCATGGGCTGTAATTTGAGCACCCCTGGCCTAAGAATTAATTGTAACCTGAGCTGAAGCCAGTTTGCTTAACCACTTAGTGGTTAAGACACTGTGCTTGGGGACTGGAAGGTTAGAGTTCGATATCTGAGTGCTGCATTATGGATCTTGGGGACATGAAAGGAGCCTCATTCAGGCATCCCCTGAGCAGAGTTTCTTCAGCAAAAAGCCTTTCAGCCCAGAGTAATTTCTGACGCTAAATTTATTTTAGCAAAGTGAGATACAGACAGTGTATATCATCTTTCCCCTTGAAAATAGGCCCTAATTGTTATCAGGCCGGTGCCATTCTCCATAACAAGCTGGGCAATTCCAAGAGAGGGGGTGCATTCTTGGAGTATGAGAACAGAAGACAGAGAGAAACATCTTAGTAGGATGTTCCCTAATTTCCATAATGTGCCTCTGATCCAGCATCATGGGTTCTGAGCTAGTGGGGAGAAGAAGATATATTGCTGAGAAATGCTTTGTAAGGGGTTACCAGAGTTTGTTGCAGAACTTGTAGTCATGTGCTCTTTCAATCGAGGTGAGACCCTTTATGGCTTCCAAACCTAGAAAGGTGCACCTTTTGAACTGAAGAAGTTTCGTTTGCCTAAGATGTTTCATTGGCAAAACTTTTTGGGCTGCAGGCTGATCATGGGGTTCCTCCCACCAGAAGCGGAAGTAAAATGTGCATGCACAGGGATGTTTTATGACAGCCATGGGTCATTTATGGCAGCGTTATGCATATGCATGCTTTACTTTCGCTTACAGGAGTGGCATGGGCCTGATGATTTGGTGCCATGAGCCGGATCTGGCCCACGAGCTGCCGTTTGGGCACCCCTGGCCGAAGAATTCATTTTGCTTTTTTGTAACCTGAGATGTAACCAATTTGCCATAAATTTGTGTTGTTGTTGTTATTGTTGTTGTTGTTGTTGTATTGTCTGTAAGCCGCCGTGAGTCGCCACAGCGAGTGGGCGGCAATATAAATCTGAATGAATGAATGAATGAATGAATGGATAGGGGTGCCTGGCATGCAATTGTGACTAAACAACATTTTTTAAAATAAAGACATGAAGTGATCGGAGTGTGTTTTTCCTGTTCACTACCTTCCTAACAGACTGGCTCAGGTCAGGATCTGTGGGGAGGGGAGCTAAACGCTGAGAGGCTTAGCTTTAGGGCAGGGGTTGCCAATGTTTTCCTGCCATGGGCCAGACCCACTCGGACACTCAGCTGTGGGGGCCAGAGGCATATTGGTGCCCACTGCTTACGTTTTCAGTGACAGTGTGTGGCGGTAGCAGCAATCACCCTGTTTTTGCAGCTTCTTGCACAGCCTCCGCCCCTTCCCAGCACAGTGGGAGACTTTTTGGAACATTTTCACTCCATTTTGGGGATTTTTTGCTGCTTCTCTGCTATGTTTCAGCAGCTAATCTGGGATTCTTGGGGACCTCCTGGTTCCTCGCTATGAACCCAGGCACTAACGTGAGCTCCTCCTGGCACCTGAGGCCCCAAACCGCCATGAATTAGCTGCCGACATGCAGCAGAGAAGCGCTGAAAAATTCCCCAAATGGAGCGAAAATGCTCCGAAAAGCTTCCCGCCACCCTGGCTATGCAAGAAGCCGCAAAACCGCCATGATTGCCACTGTGGTAAGTGACGTATTTTGAATTCCGGTGGTGGCGGCGGTTCTTAGTACGTAAAGTTAATAATGTTGCAACTATTACTAAGCCTATGATAAAGTACTAGTAGTGTATTTAGCTGACTTGATCCATGAGAACTAACATTAACATGCAGCAGTTAGTCTATAAGGCAGGATTTCCCAACCTTTTTATGATGTGGGCCAGACAGCTCAGCAGGCCCGTCATATGGTTCCTGCTACTGTAAACACTGCCGTAAAACACATCTGCGGCTGTCGTAAATGCATTTACGACATCCACAGATTCATGTACGGCAGTGATTACAGCAGGCACTTTTATGTATGTGCGGGCACGTATTATGGCTGTCATAAACACTTCCATTTCTGGTAGTGCTAAGGGAGGTGGTGGGCCATGTGAAATGGTGCCACAGGCCGGGGCCAGCCCACAGGCCATGGGTTGACCACCCACCCTTGTTTTAAGGTGCCACAATTTTTGTTTTGTTTCCTGTGGCACCTTAAAGACTGACTGCTGTATATTAATGTTAGCTCTAATGGATCAAGTCCACTTCATTGAACATAAGACTGAGACTTTATGGCATCTCAATTTATATATATCGGATACAGAGGTACACAATGGTTGGTAATAACAGAAGATCCCTGATTGATATTCAGATTTATTACTGTGAAATTGGGTTCTGTTGAGCTGCCACAATGTTTTTTGACTTTTTGTTTTGTCCCATTTACTCTCTGATAGGCTTGAAACACAGACTAACACAGCTACCATTTTGAAAATTTCGACTAGGTTTTAATTACGCAGTCTTTTTCAGACTCTTCCTCTCAACCAGCCTTTAATTTATGGCAGGGATTCTCAACCTGTGGACTGTGGGCCAGATGTGGGCCATGGCACCATTTGCCCCCCACTGCCTCCATCACACCTGGAAGTGTCATGTGGTGGAGGAAGGGCAAAATGTCTGCCCAGCCCCCAAAGCTGTCTGAGGAAGCGTGACTCAGCCCCTGGCTTATGCTTTATGGGCTATATCTCAAGTTACATGGGCTTGTAAGATGGAAAATTCTTGTTTGCCATTATTCAGAAATTTGTCAACTTGACTTGAGTTGACAAACTTCCCGCTAGGAATTCTAAGTGTGATTTCTTCCTGTACAACATGAACATTTTGGAAGACATTTCAGGATGAAGTTCCATCACCTCACTAGGAACTAGAGCAGTGTTTCTCAACCTTTGGTTTTTGGACTTCAATCCCCCAAAGCACTAATCAGCTAGGTCCCGCTGTGGGGTGTGGGTCCCACATTGGGAACCGCTGAATTAGATGCTTAGACGTATATGAAAGACATTGATTATTTATCTGAGAGTAAATAAAACAGAACAGCAAAAAAAGACAAAAAGCATTGTGGCACCTTAAAGACTAACTCTCCTGTATTTAATTGTGAGCTTTTTCATTATTTAAATTACGTTTGTATCCTTCACAGGGAGTGAAATGGCACTGGATGGATATTCCAGATCTTTCCTTCGGCCTGGAATGGAGACCGACCTTATGGAGTCAGCTCTGGTACGGAAAAGATTATTAGGGAGAGTTGTTTTCTTCATTTGCATCATTTGTGATGAGGCAATCCAAAATTGAGAGGCATAACTAATACCTTAGGACAGTGGTTGCAAACCTGTGGCACGCGTGCCAGAAGTGGCACTCAGAGCATTCTCTGTGGGCACCCGTGAAGTCACCCCAGCACAGAGTTTGCTCTGCCCAGCAACCCAATGGGAGAGCTTCCTCCCTTCCCCCAGCACAGAGTTCACTCCACCCCTCTGCCCAGCAGCCCAATGGGAGCATTTCCTCCCTCCCCCCAGCACAGAGTTTGCCTCACCCCTCTGCCCAGCAGCCCAATGGGAACATTTCCTTCCTCCCTGTTGCTGTGTTGGCACTTTGTAAAAAAATAAGTGGGTTTTGGGTTGCAGTTTGGGCACTCGGTTTCTAAAAGGTTTGCCATCACTGCCTTAGGAGACAGGAACAGAATTCAGAAAGGTCTTGATAGGCTTGAACACTGGGCTGAAACCAAATGAATGAAATTTAATAAGCATAAGCAACATTTTACACCTAAAGGTCACCCTTACTCGAAAGCCAGTTGTATCTGATTCTAGGTTTCAGTGCTCATCTGTTTGCAGCCAAAGAGCCAGCGCTGTCTGCTTTTGCAGATGTTTTCGTGGATATGTGGCAGGCATGCCTCAACACCCGAGTGCATGGAACACTGTTTACCTTCCCACCAAAGTGGTACCTATTTACTTGCAATTTCTTGCTTTTGAACTGCTAGGTTGGCAGGAGCTGGGATAGAGATGGGAGCTCACTCTGTCTTTCAGTACCCAGGAATCTCCCAGTCATCGTGTTCAGCATCTTAATCACTTGAGTTGCCTCAGTTTACCCCATTTTACACCTGGGGGAAAAATACCCAGATGCACAGTTTCGAGTTGGCAATACTTGTCTCAGTAATATTATAAAGGAGAAGGATCTTGGAATTTGTTGTAGATCAGATGCTGAATATAAACAAACAGTGTACAGAACTAAGCAAGAGAACGACCCTTGACACCCTCTGAACAGATATGAGCCTCAAGTCTGCCGGCTCAGATCCAGGAAGAACTTTATGGCAAGAACAAATATTCTTGAGGGTACGCAAGAGCAAAACCAAATTAGAAGATGGAGGTGTCACCGCACCTCCACTCCGAATCGGGGCACAAAACGGAATGCGACAGGCGGAGGGGGTGAGAAACCAGGTGCGCCTAGATGGGACGTGTAGGCCTCGCATCCCTGTCCTCTCTCAGACTACAGGGCTACAAGTTGTCCTCCTTCTTGAGCCCTGAGAATCGTATCTCTGGTCTGAGTTACTCCTTGCCTTTGATCTCCCCTCCTCCTGGGCGAACTCCAAGGACATGCAATGGGAGTATTGCAACTTTTTGGTAGTGAAATAATCTTGACGCTAAACTATCAAACGAGTTCACAAAACAAGACGTCCGATTGTCTTTTCATTGAAGAGAAACCCAGCCGGTCTTCTTCCTTTTTTTGCGATAGGAAGCAGAAAAGATTCCATAAATCCAATTGAAGAATCCAAATGCAAAGCCTAGCGATTGCTAAACTGGTTAAATAACTCTAGGAGATTGTAGAGAATTACGATAGCACTTTTCAAATACTTGAAAGATAGTCATAAGGAGGAGGGGTAGGATCTGTTTTCAATCATTTGAGCATTCAGAACACATAATAATGGGCTCAAACTACAGGAAGCCAGATACAGGCTGAGCGTCAGGAAAACCTATAGTAAAACCTTGGATAATGAAGGGTTCTGATAGTGGAAAAACTCACACAGTGAAAGGAAATTGAACAAAAATGGCGCCTCGGATAGCGGAAACTTTTGTTATGCGAAAAAGTTCCTATGGGGAAATTTTTTGCATGACGGAATTTCCTATGGGGAAATTTGGATAGCAAAAATAATGGGAACTGAACCTTAAAAAGGGAATCATAAAAGAAAATAAATTTTATGAAATTTGGAAGTCGTTTATAAAGTACACAATAGTTAAAGGAGGAGGATGTGCGCCGAACGCCGACCAGTTGTTATTTTGGAGGCAAACTTGATGTAAAGAGGTGGTATCAGTTTCCATAACAATTGTAAATATCACAGGGGTATTTAATTTTTGTTATTGTTGCTTATGTTTAGTAATGTTTATCGAAAGTTATGATGAATACTGTAACTTTGCAGTAATGTAGTAGTAAATAAATAAATAAATTCAATAGTATAAGGATAGATATATCAGAATTGAAATTATGTATAAGATAAGAAATCAAGTGAGAGCAACAGAGAGTATTTCAATAATAGCAACAATATAAGGAATTTGTCATTTATTTGTTAAGTTTTATTTATTCATTGTTTATATTTGATGTGTATATCATTTTGGGTCTTATGTATTGTTTCTTTATGATATAATAAAAATTTTTAAAAATTAAATAATAATAATTTTGTTATGCAAATTTCCCCATAGGAAATTTTGTTATGCGATAATATTTTCGTCATGCAAAAAAAATTCAGATAACAAAAATTTCGTTGTATGAAAAAACTCGTGCAATGGATTAATTTTGTTATCCGAGGTTTTACTGTAATTGATAGAGCAGTACGACAATGAACCTAATGAACTTTGAAGGTGGTAAGTGCTCCACCAATGCTAGAAGCTGTAGGGAATAATTTTTAAAAACCACATTTTTTTTCGTCTGAGCCAGCTTATAAGGAAAATTATCATTTTTTTCCCATTCAGGGGTTTGAGGAATTGGTCATCCATTTTACTGCAGAAGAATGGGCCATGATGGATCTAGAGCAGAAAACCCTGTACAAGAAAATCATGTTCGAGATAGATGAGATGGTGACTTCTCTGGGTAAGGTCCACCTTGCCTTATGGCAGTGGTGGTGAACCTATGGCAGGCGTGCTACAGAGGGCATGTGGAACCTTCTCTGTTGGCACACAGAGTTGTGTTGGCACACATGCGCCATAGCTACAGCACAGAGTTTGCCCCACCCCTCTGCCCAGCAGCCCAATGGGAGCGCTTCCTCCCTCCCCCTAGCACAGAGTTCACCCCGCCCCTCTGTTTGGGCCCTCGGTCCCTAAAAGGTTCGTCATCACTGCCTTATGGGAAAGCGGGGATTCAATTAAAGCAGTAGTTCTCAACCTATGGCCCGGAGGGCAGATGCGGCCCACGACACCATTTCATGGGGGCCCCAACCGCCTCGGTCACACCCAGATGTGGCATGTATGGCAGGCAAGACAAAATGGCTGTCCAGTTCCCAAAGCTGTCTGAGGGACCATGACCCAGTCCTTGGCTTGAAAAGGTTGAGAACCTCTGAATTAAAGGGTCAGCGAAGACCCTGACTGGAAGGCGGGAGGTCAGCAGTTCGATTCCCAAGTACTGCAGGATGAAATGAGCTCCCGTCTTTGTCCCAGCTCCTGCCAACCTAGCAGTTAAAAAGCAAGAAATTGCAAGTAGATAAATAGGGACCACTTCAGTGGGAAGGTAAACAGTGTTCCGTGCACTCCGGTGTCTAGTCATGCCTGCCACATGACCACGGAAACGTCTGCAGAAGCAGACAGCGCTGGCTCTTCAGCTTTGAAACTATGATGAGCACTGAACCCTAGAGTCGGATATGACTGGCTTTCGAGCAAGGGAAACCTTTACCTTTAAAACAAAGCCACAATGTGAATGCAGCTATGCTTTGGAAATACTGTACTGTATTGCTTGGGTCTTTCCTCGTTTTTCCATTTTGAGAATTTTTTCCTTTGAAATCGAACTCTGACCTTCCAGTTGTCGAGTTCAGCATCTTAACCACTTGAGCCACCCCAGCCTTTATCTCTTAATTTATTTTGTTTTGATTTTTCTCTTTTTAAAAAAATCTGTATTCTTGTCATTTAGCATTCTGAAGTCTCTCTATAGGTAAAGGTTACCCTTGCTTGAAAGCCAGTCATATCCAACTCTAGGGTTCGGTGTTCATCTCTGTTTATAGCCAAAGAGCCAGTGCTGTCTGCATCTGCAGATGTTTCCGAGGACATGTGACAGGCATGGCCAGCCACCGGAGTACACCAAACGCTGTTTACCTTGCCTCCAAAGTGGTACCTATTTATCTACTTGCAATGTCTTGCTTTGAAACTGCTATGTTGACAGGAGCTGGGACAGAAATGGGTGTTCACTCTGTCGTGCAATATTCAAGTCTCGAACTGCTGACCTGCCAACCTTCCAGTTGTCAAGTTCAGCATCTTAATCACTAGGCCACTGCAGTCCCGTGAGGTCTCTCTATAAGGGGTAAAAACTCTTTAAAATGCTATGGGAACAGTATTTATCCCTCTCTATCTCTTCGAGCAAGAGTGACCTTTACTCTTCAAAAGTTTACTTTTGCTTTTAGATAAAGACTCAGATTTTTTTTTATTTAAAAAACTGGATTTAAAAATATTAAAGGAAGCACACTTATATTTTATAATATACTAGCAAGGGTTGCCCGGCGTTGCCGGGCTTTTTTCTCCGTGTGTTTTAATAAAAAATGAACCAGTTTTATTTTTGCAATAGTTTTAAATTGTGTTGGAAGGTTAAATTGTGTTAATGTTTTTTAAAAATTGCTTAGTCTGTAATTTTAATTTTTAAAATGTTTATTTATGTAAAAAATTTTTGGCTTGGCTGTTATTAACTGGGATCTGCTTTTTTGGGTTTTTTTGAGGATTAATAAAAGAAGAAAGTATGATATAATTTTTTCAAATTGTTTTATGTAAGTGAATAATGTTTTAGTTTTTTGAATTTTTTTAATTAGTTGTACCGTAGGTCATAATTTTAATAATGGAAAAGTAAATGTTTTTTACATTCAATGTTTTTAAAATGTGTTTAGATGTTTAGAGTATAAATTTGAGTTATAACTCAGCACAGGATTTTTAAAAGTTTCTATTGTATTTTATTGACATATGTTTTAGTGTAATTTTTTTTACTTGTTTTTATTGGTGTGACCTTTTGTGTAAAATTGTGAATTTGTGTTATGTTTTTGATTTGTTTTTACTCTTGTGGCCTTTTATTTGGAGCTGTTGTGTGTTTTTGAATTGTTTTTACTATTGTGGCCAACAGGTGGTGCTGGTAGGGGTTATTGTATTTTGACTTTTTTTTCTCTCCTGGCCTCTGGGTGGAGCTTCTTCTGGTAAGTAGTCTCTTTCTTTATTCATTTCTTTTTCAGTCCTGGTGGAGGTAGCACATCTTTTGGTAAGTTTGCTTGTTTTCTTTGTTTTGTGTGTGTGTGTGTGTGTGTGTGTGTGTGTGTGGGCGGGGGTGTGTGTTGGAATTTGTATTTTTTGTCTGTTTGTTTTGTTTTTGATTGTGTCTTTGTTTACTTCGTATTGTTTTTGGTGTTTTTGTTTTTGTGTATTTTTGGATGTGTTTGACTGTTTTTAGTATTTTTTTAAAAAATTATTTATTTATTTGGTGGTGGGGAAGGGACGTGGTCATTGGGGGTTAGGAAGGGTAGGCTAGGTGGTGGTGAGAGGGGCATGGTCGTTGGGGGTTAGGAAGGGTGGGTTAGGTAGTGGGGAGGGGGCATGGTCGTTGGGGGTTAGGAAGGGTGGGCTAGGGGGGGCGTGGTCGTTGGGGTTAGGAAGGGTGGGCTCGGTGGTGGGGAAGGGGGCTTTAGTGTGTTATGGTGCTTTGATTGTGTGAAGTCGTGAAAGTAGATGGGGTTTCCCCTTTAATATCAGTGGGTGGGGGTTGTGACCCCCCTCTCCGCTGGCTACCCTAGGGTTGGGAGGTTTGTGGGGAGAAAAGGGGTATATTGCCCCAACACTTCTGGAACCAAAAGATCAGGCACAGTGGATCGAATCCCCCCCTCCTTAAAACCACTCCGTTTTTAAATAGAATAAAAGACGGAGTTGTTTTAAGGAGGGGGAGGGGTGGGATCAATCCACTCTGCCTGATCTTTTGGTTCCAGAAGTGTTGGGGCAATATACCCATTTTCTCCCCACATACCTCCCAACCCTAGGGTAGCCAGCGGAGAGGGGGCTTGCAACCCCCACCCACTGATGTTAAAGGGGAAATTCCAGTCGGGACCTTCAGGCGCTGTTGGTGAGGGAAAGAAAGCCAGCTGGTGTTTGCTTGGCTGTGAGGCAGTGAGTTGTTTTTCGTTGGGGGTTAGGAAGGGTGGGCTAGGTTGTGGGAAGGGGGGCGTGGTTGTTGGGGTTAGGAAGGGTGGGCTCGGTGGTGGGGAGGGGGGCTTTAGTGTGTTATGGTGCTTTGTTTGTGTGGAGTCGTGAAAGTAGATCGGGTTTCCCCTTTAATATCAGTGGGTGGGGGGTTGTGACCCCCCCTCCGCTGGCTACCCTAGGGTTGGGAGGTTTGTGGGGAGAAAAGGGGTATATTGCCCCAACACTTCTGGAACCAAAAGATCAGGCAGACTGGATTGAATACCCACCCCCCCTCCTTAAAACAACTCCGTTTTTAAAGAGAAGAAAAGACGGAGTTGTTTTAAGGAGGGGGGTGGGTGGGGATCGATCCACTCTGCCTGATCTTTTGGTTCCAGAAGTGTTGGGGCAATATACCCCTTTTCTCCCCACAAACCTCCCAACCCTAGGGTAGCCAGCAGAGAGGGGGATCGCAACCCCCATCCACTGATATTAAAGGGGAAACTCCAGTCGGGAGCTTCAGGCGCCGTGGGTGAGGGAAAGAAAGCTGGCTGGTGTGTGCTTGGCTGTGAGTTGTTTTTCTTTTTCATTTTTCGGGCGCTGGTTTCCTCAGCGCTCTGCGCGCTCATGGCGCACAGGACGCTGGGGCTTGTAGTTATGGGTTGCTGTTTTGTGTTTGTGCTGCATTTTTTTAAAATGCTTTTCTTTCGATTGGCTGCGGCGCGTTTCCAAACGCTGCGCCGTGCGAGAGCCTCTCAGCCTGATTGGCTCTGGCGCGGCGCAAGGAATGTTGGGAAGTGAAGTTGTTTCCCTTTCTTCGCGTTTGTGGGGCTGTTGCCCCACTGCCGGTTTTTTCAATCCTTCGTTGACCTGCGTACCCAGATCGGCCGTGTGCACGAAGGGTGAGTGCAGGCAAGTAGGGCGAGGCATAGCAACCTATAGCCAGTTCCAACGGTTAACACTTGGATTTATAGGTTAAGATTCTGCTTTTGGAGGGAGAGATTCAAATTGGTGGGCGGGGATTTTTCTTTCCAGGATGAACAAAATATGCATTTATATACGTGGTACTGATGGGCTAAGGAAGTACACGGCTAGTCTCTCTGTTAGGCTTTGTATATAGTGGATCTGAGGAGGGGGAAACCTACCAACCCCACACACCCTTGCATCTCCCATGGAACTTAGCAAGTCCTGACCACTATCTGTTTTCTAAAAGATTGTAGGGAAGAATTTCATTTCATTTCATTTACAGTAGACCCTTGCATAACGACGTTACTTGCTTCCCCAAGTAGCATTGCTTAGCGATTTTTGTTTTTATACAGGTTTCTATGGAGTTTCCCACATAACGATGTTTTTAGCGGATAATGACGGTTATTTTAGTGTTGTTGTCCAGACGACACTAAAAACGTTATGCGGGGGGACACGTGCATAATGACACATTGTTAAGTGAAAATGATGCTATTCGAACGCGTTGTTATGTGAGGGTTGACTGTATTAGATATATACCCCGTCCCACTCAACAAAAGTATGACTCGGGGTGGCTTACAACAGGAAATATACAGTACAAATCGAGCCATAACAATAAAATCACAGTATAAACAGTACACCAGTACAGCTACAAAATCCTTGCCACTCAAGGTTCCGACGAAGCACAAGGCTCAACATCCGTGACCGGTGGCTCCGATGTCTCTTCTACCTCCTGGCTGGCTGGGGTCAGGGGGAGTGGTGCCTGCTGCCACAGCTGTCTCCCCTGGACCAGTGGCGTGGGTCCTGGGAGAGAGGGACAGGGACCTCCAAGTGGCGGCTCCTGCTGCTGGTAATGGAGTAGACTGTGCAGCCAGCGACTCAACACTGAGTGTTGGGTAGCGGTTAACTAACCTGACTCCCTAAAGGGGCCAACAGCTATGGCCGGGTGAGTCCCTTTAGGTGGTGTGGTGGTCCCCTTCAGTGGAGGAAATGCCACTGGAAACCATCCTATTGGGCCCAATGGCAAAATGAGTGGAGGAGGAACTCTGATTCCCAATGGTCATGGAAGTGGAAGAGCCCATGCCAAATGGACTGGCTATGAAGGCACACAGTGATAATATCCTGAAGGCTGTAGCAGTCCATTCACAGTGTCAGATCCTGCATGTCTTATTTCATATGTGCCACAGGAGATGACTCTGTGATCATCTTGTGTGGGTCACCTCATGGCAAGCTGGGATCCACCTTGAACAAATTCATGCCAATGGCACTTTTCCACACTTCAGGGTAAAAAAAATGCATTCTTGTATACTAGTTGCAGCCGACACTGATGAGTAACTGTGGTTCTGAACATAACCTGTAAAAAAGCAAAGCAGTCGCACTTCTATAATGCCCCATAGCGCTTACTGCTCTCTCTGGGCGGTTCACAAGTTAATTAGCATTTTAATTAACAACACATTTGCTTTTCTCCTTTCTGTTTCTTAGCTTCTGCATTACCATCTCATCTGGTTTCTTCTTTAATTTTGCCAGGTGCCGCGCTGCAGAGCCAATGTGAGGAGAGACCGTCTCAAAGCTTGTGGGATTGGGAACAGGAGGAAAATGTAATGATCCCGCATGAAAGAAAGCAGGAGAGGAGGAAATCAACAAGGTCTCTGATGGGGAAATTCGGCCCTTGTCCGGATGGGAAGAGCCAAACCCAGCAAGACCAGCGCAGAGGGAAGAAAACAAGGATGTCTTTGGAGCACAGTAAAGTCCTCGATTCAAGTTTGGTTCTTGATGCATTTCAGAAAATCAACAAAGGGAAAAAGCTCTCAGTAGGGAAAAATAAGCTCCCTAGCTCAGGCGTTGGCAAGAAGCGTTCCAGAAAACAGAGATTAGCCAGATGTCAGAGAGAGGATTCAAGCAAAACAAGGAGAAGCCCTTTGAACTGTGGGGAGAGGGTAACTGAGGATTCAAGAATGGTCCAACACAGGAGATTTCACAAGGAAGAGAAAGTGTATACCTGCCCAAGCTGTGGAAAGACCTTCCCTGAGAAATCATACCTTCTTCAACACCAGGTGATTCACGCGGGAGAGAAACCGTATCAATGCGCCGAGTGCGGGATGACCTTCCGCTGGAAGGGAAACCTCTGTCGGCATGAGAAAGTTCACCAGAGTGAGAAGCACCATCAATGCCCGGATTGCGGCAAGAGCTTCAACCAGATCGGGCGGCTTATTTCGCACCGCCGAACTCACACGGGGGAGAAACCGTACCGATGCGCTGAGTGCGGGAGAAGCTATTATTCCCAAGAGCACCTGAGTCGGCATCGGACAATCCACGCCACAAAGTCAGAGTCGGGCTACACCTGTTTGAAATGTGGGGAAGTATTTTGTGATGAAAGGAGCATGACGAGGCACCTGGCTCAGCACACCAGAAGGAAGGAATACACCTGTCCGGAGTGTGGGAAAATCTTCAACCAGAGCAGAAGCCTCACCTCTCATCGACGAATTCACACCGGAAAAAGCCCTCACATGTGTTTGGTATGTGGGAAGGGTTTCACTCGCCGTGATACCTTTACTTTGCACCAGAGGGTTCACACGGGGGAGAAACCCTACCAATGCTCTGAGTGCGGGAAGCGTTTCAGCCGAGCCGACGTCCTGGCTTCCCACCAAAAAATTCACACGGAGGAGAAACCATATACGTGTTTTGAATGTGGGAAAAACTTCCACCATCCCAACAACCTTATTGTTCACCAGATAGTTCACACGGGAGAGAAACCATACAAGTGCCTCGAATGCGGGAAGACCTTCAAACATGGGCAATCTCTTACTTCTCACCACAGAACGCACTCGGCAAAGGCAAAAAAAACTGAAAACTTTGCAACGCGTATGGGCGACACTGTGTAAATCTAAGCGTAGAAATAATTTCCATTTTTTATTTACCTTGGTGTCGTTATTCACCGAGGAGTCTCCAACTTTCCTTTTTATATTTATGATCACAATATCTGAATCAAATCAGTGTCATATACCACCTCCTTCATATCCGTATATCCTTTCAACCCAGAATTATTTCTGGCATGAAATTATTATTACTGTGTTGTTGTTGTTGTTGATGATGATGTTGTTCAGTCACAATAAAATAATTTCATGCCAGAAATAATTCTGGGTTGAAAGGATATAAAACAGTATGAAGGAGGTGGTATATGACACTGATTTGATTCAGATATTGTGATCATAAATGTAAAAAGGAAATTTGGAGATGTAAAGAAAAGATTGGAACCTACAGTATTTTCACCTATGGTGGGATTATAAAGTTGTAAATAAGATATGGGCGAAGAAATAAATCAAATACTGTATTGTCTTTAAATTTAGAAATGTGTCCTAGAATAGCATTGTTAATGTGTTTTATAGCAATGCTCTTTAGGGTAGAAATAACGTCAAAGAAGAAAAATAGGTATAAAACCTATAGATGTTTGAAATGTGGAAAGGATGGTGCAGTTAAAAATTTAACTTTACCTCAAGAAAATTGCACGTTCAACATCTTTATAAACCTTCATTCTGTTTTCCGAATTGAATCGACTCTTTGCGAAGATGTGGATCCTTTCCCTTTTAATAAAACATAATCTAGAAATTCTCCCCAAATATATTTAAAATTATTTTTCAATAATCCCCTCTTAACTTTAGGAGTACAAGTTAATTTATCACTAATAGCCAAATAATTTTGTACCACTCAACTGAAAATAACTGTATTTCCATTCCTAGTTATCCTTAATGCTACTATCAACAAATTTGAAATTATTTACTGTATTTACTTGATCAATTACATTGAGCCTTATAATATATATTTCTAAAAGAGCTATTTTAGGATATATCACTAAATTTAGTCTAGTTTTTTCAGTTCCATCCTTGACTGTTTGCCAGAATTTTAATACATACAACATCACATACGAAAACAAGTACAGTAATACCTCATACAAAGTCCGCTTTGTACAACATCGCATTCATACAACATCGCTTAATTCCTTGAAAAAAGTTGCCTCATACAAAGTCGTGTGACAGGAGCATGGCTAAGATGGCGATAGTTTAACATCGACTTTTCTTTGCTCCCGCTACAATAAAGGTGCATTAATAGGAATGCTTTTTAAAATGTGACTTTAAAGGACTTTTTTTCAAAAATAAGTTGTCGGTGAGTGGGGATCTTGACTTTCGAGTGGGCTGACGGCCCAAAGAGCAAGGCAGGAGGCTTTAATGCTGAGCTGGCTCGACGTGCCGAAACCAGAGAAAGTGAAAGTGAGATAAGTCTCGGTAAATGAGGAGCTAAATCGAACTTGGAGGGAGAGAAAGTGAAAAGAAAAAGATCCTCCGAACTGCCAAAACATGTTTTGCTGAGTTGTGATATTTGATCGATTGCTCATCGGAGTACTGGATCGGTGGTGAGTGCAACCCGACGGGCGGAAGCTGGACGGGGGTGCTGGCGCCGAAAGGTATAGGGTGCGGAGATCGGGAAAGTGGGAGATCAAGAGAAAAATTTACTAAATCGGCAGTGGAGCCCTCTTGGACGGCGGAGAAGTGAGGCAGAGTGTTGTGTTTTTGGACTGGTTTGAGTTGGTGGGATATTGGATGTAAGAAGCAGAAAGAGAGGATCGAGAAGGAAGGAGGTAGACGGATAGTAATTGTGGCGCTGGAAAGCGTTTAGAGAGAAATGAAACTTATGAGTGGAAAAGACACAATGTTACATCTGCAGAGGGCAGAAATGAAAATTAGTTACATTGTCTTCCAGAAGTGGATGCGAAAGTATTGAGCTGGAAGTTGGTAAAGGATAAAGAAAGTTGAGAAGGTTGGAAGAGGAATTGGAGTTGTGTGAGTGTTGGTGGAGTGTTGCTTGAGGGAGAACAGACGGAAGGAGGAGGGCGTCGCCACAGTGGAACCCACTGCGGATTACAAAAAAGTCCTTTTTTTCTTTTTACTCTTTTTTTCCTTCCCCCCCCTCTTTCTCCCATTCCTTATTTTTATTTTTGAAGTTTTTGACGAAGGTGAATGGGGTTAGAGGGTTTGTTGCAGAAGATTGGATTGGGAAATAAAAACCCTTCCACCACCACCCCCTTTTTGAAAGGGTTGGATCTTAACTCGGTTTTTGTTTTCTCAGTTTTAAGCTGAACTAAGGGCCAAATTTAAATATTTTGTTCAACTTTGGGACTGGATTAAAGTGTTTCAGTGAAAGTACTGAAAGGAAACTTATCAGTATTATTTAAGGATACAATGGCAAGCATGGAAAAGAATTTAGAGGAGGAAGTGGTGAAGCCAAAGCGAGCAGAGACAAAGAAGGAAAAGAGGGAGAAAACAACACCGACTGTATCTCCAACACCTCTGGATGAAATTCAAATTATGACTGAGCTAGGCAAGTTGTTTAAAAGATTGGATAGAATGGAAGACTCCAGAGCTCAAGATAAAGCAGATATTCTGAAAGGAATACAAGGGTTGGAGAATAAGCTTACTGGGATGTTTTCTAAATTTGTTAAACAGACAATGGAAATTTTGATAGAGTGGAAAAGGAAATGGGGGTTCTTAGGGCAGATTCAAAATTGATGCAAGGAGATTTGAGAAAGTTGTATGAAGAAGGAAAGGAGGTAAAGAGTAAAGTTAAAATACAAGAAAAAAGAGTGGATATGATGGAAGAAATTAGGAGGAGGCACAATATAGTCATTCGAAAAATGGTGGTGAAAACACCAGATCAGCTTAAAGTAAGAATTTTAGATTGGCTGAACAATTTGAAGATGGGAAAAGATTTTGAGATGGCAGACATTGCGAGTGCCTACAGAATTGGACCAAGGAGAGGGAGAGAGGAACAAAGAAATATGTTGGTGAAATTTTCAAATTTGGGAGATAAATTGAAAGTGATGGAATTTATAAAACAAGCTGGATCTGGCGTTTTAAAGATGGATGGGAAAGATAATGAAATTTATAATGTCATAGCAATTGATGAGAGAATATGGAAGTATAAGATGAAGCTGGTTACTAAGGTCCTGAAAGAACAATAAATTAGATATAATTGGAGGATTCCCTAACAGTTGAGATTTTTTTATGCTAAGAAAATGCATGTAGTTGACTCAGAGATGGATGCAATGGAATATTTGAGAGCAATTGGTCTGTTTCAAAGTGGTTCTCAAGAATGAGGAGAACAGAGGGAGGATTTTGAGACTTTGGGAGGTGAGGAGAAGGGGGAAGATGAAGCACATGAAAGGGGCGCTGTGGAAGGGATAGTAGCTGGAATGACAGGGAAGGAGTTGAGGGTGGTGGAAGGGGAGGAAAAATGAGAAATGAAGCTATTAAATGGTTAGAGTGGTTAGAGCGAAGAATATGAAAAGTCTCAACATCTTACACATCTCCCCCCCCCCCAATCTTTGGAAGACAAGGGCTGCTTTTCTTTAGTCTGAAAAGAAAGAGTATGGGGAAGATGATGGAGTTTTTATGTTTATGTATATATATGTTCACATGTAGGGTATTTGGGTTTAAATGTTTAGTTAAATGCACACCTTGGGAAATTGTGGAGGACCTAGCAAAATTCATTCAATTTTAATTATGAAGTGTGTAAAGATATTGTCCTGGAATGTCAAAGGATCTGGCTGCCAATTGAAGAGAAGAAGGCTGGAAATGGCCCTTAGAAGGGATAAACCTGATGTAAACTTTTTGCAGGAAACGCATCAAAAATCGGAAGACACAAATAAATTCTTTTTGGGATGTACACAAATATATGAAAAAGCTTTTGGTACATCAAAAGCACAAGGGGTAGCGATTTTGATTTTGAACAGATTGGGCTTTAAAGGTTTCCCTTGCTCGAAAGCCAGTTGTATCCGACTCTAGGGTGCAGTGCTCATCTCTGTTTCTAAGCCGAAGAGCCAGCGCTGTCTGCTTCTGCAGACGTTTCCGTGGTCATGTGGCAGGCATGACTAGACACCGGAGCGCATGGAACGCTGTTACCTTCCCACCAAAGTGGTCCCTATTTATCTACTTGTAATTTCTTGCTTTCGAACTGCTAGGTTGGCATGAGTTTACAATGACAAAAAGTATTTCTGACCCAGAAGGTAGATATTTGATAGTTAAAGGAACAATTGAAGATGAAGAGATTACATTGGTTAATGTGTATGCCCCAAATGAACATCAAGATAAATTTTTGGAGAAAATTTATCGAATAATAGATAGAGAAAGATCAATAAAAATGATTGTTGCAGGTGATTTTAATCTAATAAAATCTGATATAGATTATACAAATGTGACTAAATATAGATCCTGGGTAAAGAAGCATTTGATTGACAAATGGGTTAAATTATTGAGATTGCGAGATGCATGGAGAGAATTTAAAGGGTCAGAAAGATCGTACACTTACTTTTCACAAGTTCATAATACATATTCTAGATTGGATTATATTTTTGTTACGGAAAATATGGTTAGAAATTTGGAAGAGATGGAAGTGGGTCTTTTTAAAGAATCAGACCATGCAAAAGTGATGTTAGAATTAAGTTTGGAGGGACTGAATCAGGGAGGAAACAATTGGAGATCTGATATAAATCTATTCAAAGACCCTAAGAATAAAGAATCAATAATGAAAAATTGGGAAGAATGTTGGCAACGGAACGATACGGGTGAAGTGAACTATAATGTAGTGTGGGATGCCATGAAGTTGGTATTTAGAGGAGAATGTATAAAATTAGCTAGTATCAAAAATAGACAGTGGAAGAATAAACAAAAATATTTGGAAAAGGAAATTGAGCAGCTCTAAAAAGAACATGTTAAGACTAAGAATATAAAGATTTATGAAAAGATGCAGAGACTAAAAACTGAACTGATTGGGAAAGATATAGAAAAAAATGAAACGAGATTTGATTTATTTGAAAAAATATTTTTAATATAGTAATAAGAACTAAAATTATTGGCTAGGGCTGCAAAAGAGAAAAAGACTAAAAGAAATGGGATCATTAATAAATAGAGAAGGTATTACATGTAATAAAACAAAAGATAAACTTAAAATTGTAAAAGATTTCTACCAAGAATTATATTCAGAAAAAGAAGTTAATGTGGAAAAGTTGGAAAAAATATTTAGAGAAGGGTTCCAAATTTAAATTAATAGAGGAACATAGAAATAGAATGGAAGAAAGCATAACTGAGAAGGAAATTAAAGAAGTTATAAAGAAGTTGAAAGGAGGGAAATCCGCTGGGGAGGATGGACTACTGGCTGAGTTTTATAAAGAGTTTTATGAAATGGTAGGTCCTAAACTTTTGAAGCTGTTCAATTCTATTTTGGAAGGAGATAGGATGACGACTTCATGGCACAGGACTATAATTGTATTGATTCCTAAGCCTGGGAAAGATTTATCGAAAGTAGAATCATACAGTCCAATTTCATTAATAAATCAGGATGCTAAAATATTTACAGCCATTATTGCAAAAAGGTTGAATAGTTTTATGACAGACTACATAAACAGGGACCAAGCAGGGTTTTTAAAAGGGAGGTAGATGACAGATTTAACAAGGAGGGTAGTAGATTTAATAGATTCAGCACTTCAAACTAAACAGGAGGTGGGATTATTATCTTTGGATATATACAAAGCATTTGATTCGTTACAATGGGTTACAATTAAAGAGATGGTTAATAATTATGGGTTTGGTATGAAATTTAAAAGGACTATAGACTAACTTTATCAACATGTTTTTGCTAAAGTGAGTAAATGAAGGTTTTACAGATGAGGTAGAGCTCAAGGCTGGAACACGTCAGAGTTGCCCACTTTCACCAATATTATTTATAATGGCAATAGAAATATTGGCAAATATGATAAGGGAAGATAAAAACATTGAAGGATTGGAAGGGAATAAAATTAGTTTGTACGCAGATGATACCCTAATAATTATGAAAAATCCAAAAGGAGTTTTAGCAAAAAATACAATGGCATCTTAAAGAATTTGGGGAAATGACTGGACTGAGAATAAACAGATAAATCGGAAGTAATATTTTGTAATATGAATAAAGGGAAAAGAGAAGAGATTAAACTAAAATATCATATTCAGGTTAAGGACAATTTGAAATATTTGGGGATAAACATATCAAATAAATTTGAGGACTTAATAAAGTTAAATTATGAAAAACAGAAAAAAGAAATGAAGGAAAAAATTCAACAATATAAGAGGCTGAACCTGTCTTGGTTCAGTAGAATTGCACTGTGTAAAATGAAATTATTACCGAAATTAAACTTTTTGTTAGATGCTTTACCAAAACAACTTAAAGAGATAAAAGATTTTCAATTTTTTTGAATGATTATTGTAATGGGGGAATAGACCAAAAATATCAAAAAAATTGTGGTATTTAGCACAGAGAGAGGGTAGATTGGAAATACCAAATATAGATACTTATTATAAGGCATTTCAATTAAAAAATGTGAAAATATTAATGAAAGAAGAGATGATATGGGAGGAAATTGAGATGAAGGAAGTGAAGCAGGTTGGCAAAGCAATTTTTTGGACAAAATACTAACAAAAATTGAATTTAAAAATCTTAACCTATAAATCCAAGTGTTCACCGTTGGAACTGGCTATAGGTTGCTATGCCTCACCCTACTTGCCTGCACTCACCCTTCGTGCACACGGCCGATCTGGGTACGCAGGTCAACGAAGGATTGAAAAAACCGGAAGTGGGGCAACAGCCCCACAAACGCGAAGAAAGGGAAACAACTTCACTTCCCAACATTCCTTGCGCCGCGCCGCGCCAGAGCCAATCAGGCTGAGAGGCTCTCGCACGGGGCAGCGTTCGGAAACGCGCCACAGCCAATCAAAATAAAACCATTTTAAAAAAACGCAGCACAAACAGAAAGCACCAACCCATTACTACAAGCCCCAGCGTCCTGCGCGCCATGAGCACGTAGAACGCTGAGGAAACCGGCGCCCGAAAAATTAAAAAGAAAAACAACTCACCGCGTCACAGCCAAGCACACACCAGCCGGCTTTCTATCCCTCCCTGAAGGACCCGACTGGAGTTTCCCCTTTAATATCAGTGGGTGGGGGTTGCGATCCCCCTCTCCGCTGGCTAACCTAGCGTTGGGAGGTTTGTGGGGACAGAAGGGGAATGTTTCCAAAACCCTTCTGGACTCAGGACACCAGGGAGAGGGGATCGATTCCCACCCCCCTCCTTAAAAAAACTCCGTCTTTTCTACTCTTTAAAAACGGAGTTGTTTTAAGGAGGGGGGGAGGGAATCGATCCACTGTGCCTGGTCTACTGGGTCCAGAAGAGTTGGGGGGACATACCTCTTTTGTCCCCACAAACCTCCCAACCCCAGGGGAGCAAGCGGAGAGGGGGGTCGCAAGCCCCACCCACTGATATTAAAGGGGAAACCCCGATCTACTTTCACAACTACACACAAAAAAGCACCATAAAACAATAAAGCCACCCTCCCCACCACCTAACCCACCCTTAATAACCCACAACGACCATGCCCCCCTCCCCACCACCTAGCCCACCCTTCCTAACCCCCAACGACCATGCCCCCTCCCCACCACCTAGCCCACCCTTCCAAACCCCCAACGACCATGCCCCCCTCCCCACCACCTAGCCCACCCTTCCAAACCCCCAACGACCATGCCCCCTCCACACCACCTAGCCCACCCTTCCTAACCCCCAACGACCATGCCCCCCTCCCCACCACCTAGCCCACCCTTCCAAACCCCCAATGACCATGCCCCCTCCACACCACCTAGCCCACCCTTCCTAACCCCCAACGACCATGCTCCCCTCCCCACCACCTAGCCCACCCTTCCAAACCCACAATGACCACGTACCTTCCCCACCACCAAACAAATAATTTTTTAAAAATTACTAAAAACACTCAAACACAGCCAAAAATACACAAAAACAAAAACAGCAAAAACAATACGAAGTAAACAAAGACACAATCAAAAACAAAACAAACAGACAAAAAATACAAACTCCAACCCCCCCCCCCACACACACACACAAAACAAAGAAAACAAGCAAACTTACCAGAACACGTGCTACCTACACCAGGACTGGAAAAGAAATGAATACAGAAAGACCCTAATTACCAGAAGAAGCTCCACCCAGAGGCCAGGAGAGAAACAAAAGTCAAAATACAATAACCCCTACCAGCACCATCTGCTGGCCACAATAGTAAAAACAATTCAAAAACACACAACAGCCCCAAACAAAACACAAACTCACAATTTTACACAAAAGGTCACACCAAAAAAAACAAGTAAAAAAAATTACACTAAACACACTGTCACACAAATCACAAATATATATATGTCAATAAAATACAATAGAAACTTTAAAAAATCCTGTGCTGAGTAGTTATATCATACTTTCTTCTTTTATTAATACTAAAAAAAAAACCAAAAAAGCAGATCACAGTTAATAACAGCCAAGCCAAACAAATTTAACATAAATAAACATTTAAAAAATTAAAATTACAGACTAAGCAATTTTTTTAAAAAAACACACAATTTAACCTTCCAACACAATGTAACACTATTGCAAAAAAAAATTTGCACATTCTTAATTAAAAAACACGGGGGGAAAAGCCCGGCAACGCCGGGCAACCCTTGCTAGTAGATTGATAAAAATAACATTTAACTTATGAAAAAAATTGAAAAGGAAGTTAGCACCAGATGTGTCCTCAATTACAGAAATGGAAGATTTGAGGAATTTTCCATTGAAGTTGGATAGGAAGGTGAGGGATGTGTTTCTGAAAAATGATATATTCCTGCTAAAAGATTGGATTCAGATATGTAAAAATAAAGAAAAAAGATTGAGAATTTATAAACAATTGAATTTGAACTGGTTTCAAGTCATTTTATTGAATAAATGGAATAATAAATTTTTTTGGAGACCAATTTAATAAGAGAAAGGACAGATTTTGAAGAGTTGGTATTTAAAATGAGAAAAAGAGAGGTAGGAATTAAGGGCCTTGTGAGTAAATTGTATAAAATGTTAAATGGTGATGACGGATCATAGGAAACATTTAGACAAAAATGGGAAAAAGTTGAATATTAGAATTTCGGAGGAAAGTTGGAGGTATAAATGGAAAAGAAGAATTATGAGATCTATGTCTGTGAGAGTTATGGAGCATAACTATAAAATGTTGTGGAGGTGGTACCTGACACCGGTTAGGTTGAATCAGATGGATTGTACTAAAACGAAAATGTGTTGGAGATGTAAGACTGTTGCGGGGACTTATGAACATATGTGGTGGAGTTGTGATGTGGTTAAAGCTTTTTGGCTTAAAATAGAAAATTAAATATCACAAATAATGGGTAGTAACTTTAAGCTGGAGTCAGGTACCACTTTATTGATGGAGTTTGACAATATGAATATGGAAGAACACAATATAGAACTATCTATACCTATAAAATGGTGCGTTAACCGTTGGAATGTGACAAAGGATGTTGCACCAGGCCCCACTAGCCCGTAATGGGCCTCCCTTCACTCGCCCGAACCCGGTTCACAGGTAACTGTCGAGTTGAAATTTTTGACCCGGGGGCAGGAGTCCCCCAGTCGCAAACAAAAAAAGGGAACTTCAATTCCCAACGTTCCTGGCACCAGAGCCAATCAGGCTGAGCGGCGCGGCAAAAGGAATGTTCGGAAACACGCCGCGGCCAATCAAAAAAAAGCCGCAGGGGAAAAACCGCTGCAGTAAGCAAACACGTGCAGCCAAAACTACAAGCACCAGCGTCCTGCGCGCCATTAGCGCGCAGAACGCTAAGGCGGCCGGCGCGCAAAAAATAAAAGTTTAAAAAAAACGCCCGCTGCTGCTGTCATTCTTCCCCATGGGCCAGCCAGCATGGCCCGTGTGGGAAAAAAAGCAACCCCCCCGCCACCGCTGCCCTTCCGTTCAAAGGGCCAGCCAGCGCGCGAAAAATACAAGTAAACCACCCCCGCCACTGCCCTTCTTCCCCACGGGCCAGCCAGCATGGCCCGTGGGAAAAAAAGAACCCCCCCGCCGCCGCTGCCCTTCCGTTCGAAGGTCCAGCCGGCACGCGAAAAATACAAGTAACCCCCCCACCCGCCACTGCCCTTCTTCCCCACAGGCCAGCCAGTATGGCCTGCGAGGAACAAAAGGAAACCCCCCACTGCCGCTGCCCTTCCTTCCCACGGGCCAGCCAGCATGGCTCGCGGAAAAGAAAGCCACCTCCCCCTGAAAAAATAAACACAAAAACACACAAAAATCCAAAAATGAAACACAAAAACAGCCAAAAAGAAACAAGGAAAAAAACACACACACACCCCAAAAAAATCCCACCCCTCCACCCCAAACCCCCCACCCCCAGAGAACTTACCAAAAGACGTCTTCTATTTATGAGGACCGGAACTCAAATGAGAAAAGAAAGAGAAAACTTACCGGAAGCGACACCCAGAGGACAGAAGAGAACAATTGTAGAGAGGCAGAAAAGCTCACCACCCCCACCCAGAGTCCAAAAGAGAAAAAACATTCAAAAATATTAAAACTAATAAGATTAATTCCAAAATTAATCAAATTTTAACCTATAAATCCAAGGGTTAACTGTTGGAACTGGCTATAGGTTGCTATGCCTCGCCCTACTTGCCTGCACTCACCCTTCTTGCACATGGCCGATCTGGGTACGCAGGTCAACGAAGGATTGAGAAAACCAGCAGTGGGGCAACAGCCCCACAAACGCGAAGAAAGGGAAACAACTTCACTTCCCAACATTCCTTGCGCCGCGCCAGAGCCAATCAGGCTGAGAGGCTCTCGCACGGCGCATTGTTCGGAAACACGCCGCAGCCAATCAAAAGCATTTTAAAAAAACAGCACAAACACAAAGCACCAACCCATAACTACAAGCCCCAGCGTCCTGCGCTCCATGAGCGCGCAGAACGCTGAGGAAGCCGGTTACCCAAGAAATAAAGCAAAAACAAAAACACCGGGAGAGCAAGTCCGCCAAGCCGCGGGGAACAAAGCCCCCCTTCCCCAACGGCGCCTGAAGCTCCTAATCGGAGTTTCCCCTTTAATATCACTGGGTGGGTGGGGGGTGTTGTGCTCCCCCTCTCTACTGGCTCCCCTGGGGTTGAGAGGGTGGGGGGACAAAAGGAGTCTGTCTCCCCCACCCTCCTCACCTCAGGGGACCCGCCAGAGAGGGGATTCCCTCCCCCCCACACACACACACGCCCCATGTTAAAGAGAAGAAACCAAGTGGTTACTTCTCTTTAAAAACGGAGTTGGGGGGGAATCCCCCTCTCTTCTGGCTCCCCTGGGGTTCAGAGGGTGGGGGGGACCAAAGGAGTCTGTCTCCCCCACCCTCCTCACCCCAGGGGAGCCGCCAGAGAGGGGATTCCCTCCCCCCCACACGCCCCATGTTAAAGAGAAGAAACCAAGTGGTTACTTCTCTTTAAAAATGGAGTTGGGGGGGAATCCCCCTCTCTTCTGGCTCCCCTGGGGTTCAGAGGGTGGGGAGACCAAAGGAGTCTGTCTCCCCCACCCTCCTCACCCCAGGGGACCCGCCAGAGAGGGGATTCCCTCCCCCCCACACGCCCCATGTTAAAGAGAAGAAACCAAGTGGTTACATCTCTTTAAAAACGGAGTTGGGGGGAATCCCCCTCTCTACTGGCTCCCCTGGGGTTGAGAGGGTGGGGGGACAAAAGGAGTCTGTTTGAGAGGGGATCCCCCCCAGGACACCAAAAAACACAAAAACAAACAATCAAAAACATTCAAAAATACACAAAAACAAACAAAAATAACACCAAAAAAGTAAACAACAACAAACATTTCCAAACACATCCAGCCCCCAGCCAAACACCACAAAATCCAACCACCACCACCACCCCAAATAAAGAAAAACAGCTAACTCACCACCACACGACCTCATACCACAACGACTGGAAAAGAAATGAATAAAGAAAGAGACTACTTGCTGGAAGAAGCTCCGCCCAGAGGCCACGAGAGAAAACACAGTCAAAATACAAGATAACCCCTACCAGCAGCACTTGCTGCCCACAATAACAAAAAAAAATACAAAAAGACACAATAGCCCCACACAAAAGGCCCCAAGAGTTTTTCAAAAAAGTATATCATCCTTTATTCTTTTTTTCATCCACAAAACCAAAACACCAAACAAAACTCATCACAGTTTAAAACAGGCCATCAAAAAAAATTTGTATAAATAAACATTTTAAAAATTTCAAATATAGATTAACCTCTTCTTTACAAACATTAACAACAACAACAACAACAACAAAAACTTTCCAACACCATTTAAAACAGCCCGGCAACGCCGGGCAACCTTTGCTAGTAAGTTATAAAAACATTCAAAAATAATCACACTAATCTCAAAAAATACCAAAAAAACTGAAATCACTTTTCACTCCAAAAAAACAAAACAAAATTTAAAAACCAAAATTAAATTTTAAACTAAATAATATTAAATTAAATTAAATTAATTAAAATAAAATAAAATTTGCATAAACATAAAACAGAAACCTTCAAAAACCAATTCAAAGAGGATTGCTGAGGAAGCCGGCACGCAAAAAAACCCCAAAAAACAAAAAGAACCAAAAAAAACCAAACCACTGGGAGCGCAAGTCCGCCGCAGGCGGACGCAGCGCCTCGAAGCCATAAAATCACAAAATCTTACAACACCATTTAAAACAGCCCAGCACCATTGGTTCAAGAAAAAAAACGAAACCCTTTACTATCCAACACAATTTTAAAAAGCCCGGCACCACTGGGCAAAATATGCTAGTTAAAAATAATATTGACAACTGCAAGACAATGTATTGCTAGAAATTGGAAGAATGATTCTACAGTGCATATAGAGGAATGGTATAGAGAAATGTAGCATCTGGCACTTAATGATAGGTTAACATGGGAATTGAAAAAAAGAGGTATGACAGATAAAAACAAATTTGGAATCATCTGGAAACCATTTCTGGTTTATAAACTGTCTGAAGGTAAAGGTAGCAGACCAGCCCCAAGTCACATGAGTTTTTGGTTATAATATGTGATGCTGGGCAACTCTGCAACTCCCAAGGCAATGTACATAGCACTGGGGTATTATTTTATGTTTAGATTTGTTTTTCTTTTTAAGGTAGAGTATTTTTCACATTAAAATAGTATATGTTTAAACAAGAGGATTTAAATAAGGTAAAATAAATATACACTACCTGTTATTTTTAAGTATGTGATTTCACTTTTAATTTTTACTTGTAATTTGTATTTCTATGTTACTTTTTATTATGTATCGATGCCTTTTTTCTTTGTGTATTACTTTTCCTTTTTAAAAAAATAATAAAAATTAATAAATAAATAAAAACAAAGTCGCTGTGACTTTGTATGAGACATTGGGGTTTTTCCCAGGTTGCATTGTGCCTGGGCAGTATGAAAGGCAGGACACAAGCGTGCATTGCTCTTGTGGGTTTTGCACAAGGTGAAAAGTGTTTAGGAGTGGTTTTGAGCGCGATTTTGGATTATTATTTTTTAATTTTTCCGGCAGAATTTTTAGAAGCAATCCTGGGATTTTTGCAGCATTCTTCAGGTTCTTGGATAATCAGGATTGTTTGACATGTTTTTGTAATGTATTTAGCCTTTAGACAATGATTTCCTGCGTTATCCCAGGAGCTACCATCTTTGGTTCTGGATGGGGCTATTTTGCCCCAGACAGACCCGGTGCGCAACTTGGGGGTCCTCCTGGATTCGCGGCTACTGCTAGAAGAACAGGTGGCAGCTGTGACCAGGAGGGCTTTCTCCCAGCTTTGGGTGATTCACCAGTTGCGCCCACTCCTGGACCGGGACTCCTTGCTCATGGTCACTCATGCTCTGGTCACCTCCAGACTAGATTATTGCAATGCACTCTACATGGGGCTGCCTTTGATGACCATTCGGAGGCTATAGCTGGTCCAGAATGTGGCAGCCCGGGTGGTGATGGGGTGTGGGCATTATGCCCATGGTTCGCCACTGCTCCGGGAGCTGCACTGGTTGCCAGTTTGTCTCCGGGTGCAATTCAAGGTGCTGGTTTTGACCTTTAAAACCCTATATGGTAGTGGGCCAGGTTACCTAAGAGGCCGCATCGCCCTGAGGACGTCTGTCCGTCCAACCAGAGCGGACCGGAGGAGCTCTAATCGTTCCATCAGCCAGAGGGGCTCGCCTCTCTGGCACAAGGAAGAGAGCCTTCTCCGTGTCCGTGGCGGCCCTCTAGAACCTCCTACCAACAGAGTTACGTCTCCGGACGGCATTGCTGCCTTTCAGAAAAGAACTTAAAACCTGGCTGGCGGGACAAGTGTGGGGTGCAGGTGGAAGGGTAACCTCCATTGGCTGGCTGGTGTAGAAGAACTCCTCCCCATGGTGCCTTTGGATCCTGCACCCCTTGTTTTAGGGGGTGGGTAGTTTTAACTGTTTTTAACATGTTTTTAAATTGAAATTGTGAACCGCCCTGAGTCGGCTTTGGCCTAGTGGGCGGTATATAAATTTGACAATTAAATTAAATTAAATTTCTTAAAGTTCTGTCAGTTTCCTGTCTGTTTCCTTGACTTTGCCCTGAAGTCTGTGCTCTTATAGTACAATGTATCTCTATGGAAACGACGTTGAATGAGGCATTGCGGCAAAGATTTGGATGTTGTATGAGGCATCGTGGCTAGGATTTTGCACGCCTCATACAAAGTCCAAATCCGTATAAAATCCAAACTTGTGGAACCAAGTTTGGACGTTGTATGAGGTATCACTGTATCTAATTCCTGCTTTCCAAAATACTGTAATGCTAAATATTTCTTATCTATCTGGTTTAATTTCACCAGGGTTAAATGCAACCTCCAAGTCAATTTATAAAAGTTTTCTTTTACGCTTTTTAAAATTTTCATTTATTTTAAACTTTAATTCAAAATAAACATAAATTAGTAAAGGTAAAGGTTTCCCTTGCTTGAAAGCCAGTCGTATCCGATTCTAGGGTTCAGTGCCCATCTCTGTTTCGAAGCCGAAGAGCCAGCGCTATCTGCTTCTGCAGATGTTTCCGTGGTCACGTGGCAGGCATGATTAGACACTGGAGCGTGCGGAACGCTGTTACCTTCCCACCGAAGTGGTCCCTATTTATCTACTTGCAATTCCTTGCTTTGGAACTGCTCGGATGGCAGGAACTGGGACAAAGATGGGAGCTCATTCTGTCCTGCAGTACTCGGGAATCAAACTGCTGACTTCCCGCTTCCCAGTCAGCGTCTTAGCCACTTGAGCCATTAACAACATACAAATATGACATTTTTAAAAATAGCAGCACCATCTAGTTCTGATTAGCTTATTATTTTATCCAAAACGTGGAAACTAACTTACTGTCTTATTTCAAGCCCATGGTTTGGGTTGCTGTTTTGCTTTGCTTTGGGCAATTGTCTTTTCTGTAATCTTTTTGGATTTTTATCTTTTTGAAAACACTTTTCTTTTAAATAAACTTTTAATTTTTTTACCAAAGTGTCATCTTTGGATTAACATGGGTTAATTGTGTCAAAAGAAGGTGCCTCCAGACTAAAGGGCCCAAAGCTACACTATTTTTGTTATTTGGTTGCGTGCTACTTATTTTGGTTGGTTTTATAGCCCATCTGAGAAAAGTTTTGTAAAGAGACAGGGAAATCTAGAAGGGTTTTCCTACATACCCTGAAGCAGTTCTATGGTTTTAAAAGCTGGCTTTGAGAAGAGTTGGTGGAAATTGGGTTGCGTGGTCCTTCTGTGGTTGAATACTGTGAATGAAACCCCATAGATTACAATTTTAAACAAATAATAGCTGTGTTACTCTGTGTTTCAAGCATATCAGAGAGTTAACCAGTGGTGGCGAACTTTGGCACTTCGGGTGTTCTTGGACTTCAGTTACCAGAAGCCCAAGTCAACACTCCTGCTGATCTGGGCTTCTGGGAATTGAAGTTCAAGAACAGCTGGAGTCCCAAGGTTCGCCACCACTGGAATAAACAAAACAAAAATGCTGTAGCACTTTGAAGATTGTTATACAGTTTGTATTTTAATGTTAGCTTTCGTGGATCAAGTCCGATGAAGTGGACTTGATCCACAAAAGCTAACATTAAAATACAAACTGTATAACAGTCTTCAAAGTGCTACAGCATTTTTGTTTTGTTTATTCTCTTCTTCTTTCATGTTCCTACCAGACCCCGGACTGCCAAAATGAAGTAATTTTCTTGGCTTTGTCCTTGCCCAAACCCAAAGCCTCATCAGTGCATGCCTTTTGCAGAAATCAACAGATCAGTAAATGAGCTGCTTTCTATGTGTCACACCATCCAGCAGCCCCCACTTGAGCATGTTATTGCATTTAGGGACACCAAACCTCAGCCTATTCAGGGTCCTCCAGGTGACATAGGGGAGGTTGTGATCCCCAACCATATCCTCCTTTAATGTTGTTCCTTGTCCAGTGAATTCCTTCCTCCATCTAATTTGGTTTTGCTCTTGTGTACCCTCAAGAATGTTTGTTCTCTGGTATGCATAGATCTCAAAATTCACATACTGTATCTTTTCTTCCAATTTTGCTTATTTCTTCACTCAAATCATGCTCCTCATAACTATATTTTCTTCTATGCACTCCCTTTGCATGATTCTTTGATTTCCAAATTTTGTAAATCCCTCTACATTGCCCATTATTGGCTTAATGGTTAAGACGCTGGACTTGATGACTGGAAGGTCAGCAGTTTGAGACCTGAATGCTGCACGATGTAGTGAGCTTCTGTCTCGGTCCCAGCTCCTGCCGAGCTAGTAGTTCAAAAGCAAGAAATTGCAAGTATATAAATAGGTACCACTTCAGTGGGAAGGTCAACAGCGTTCTGTGCACTTTGGCGTCTAGTCATGCCTGCTACATGTCCACGGAAACATCTGCAGACACAGATCATGCTCGCTCTTTGGCTATAAACTGAAATGAGCACCAAACCCTAGAGTTGGATATGACTGGCTTTAGAGCAAGGGTGACCTTTACCTAAACCAAAATATTTGTCTGTTTCCCAAGTATACTGCTCAAATAAATAAAGGGAACACAAAAATAAAGCATCCCGCGATCTGAATGACTGAAATACTGTATTCCTATTGTTGTTCACGTATTGTACTTGGATGTGCTGACAACAAAATCACACAAAACCTAACAATGAGAATCAAATTCATCAACCCATAGAGGTCTGGATTTGGAGTTATACTCAGAGTGACAGTGGAAGAAAACACTACAGGCTGATCCAACTTTAATGTAATGCCCTTAAATAAAGTCAAAATGAGGCTCAGTAGTGTGTGTGGCCTCCACCTGCCTGTATGACCTCCCTACAACGCTTGGGCATGCTCCTGATGAGGTGGTGGATGGTCTCCTGAGGGATCTCCCACACCTGGATTAAAGCAACCCCTATCTCCTGGACAGTCTGTGGTGCACGTGGCGTCGGTGGATGGAGCAAGACATAATGTCCCAATAATGTCCCAGATGTGCTCAATTGGATTTAGATCTGGGGAACGGGCGAGCCAGTCCATAGCATCAATGCCTTAGTCTTGCAGGAACCACTGACACACTCCAGCCATGAGATCTAGCATTGTCGGGCATTAGGAGGAACCCAGGGCCAACCACACCAGCATATGGTCTCACAAGGGGTCTGAGGATCTCATCTCGGTACCTAATGGCAGTCAGGCTACCTTTGACAAGCACATGGAGGGCTGTGCGGCCCTTCAGGGAAATGCCACCCCACACCATTACTGATAGACTGCCAAACCGGTCATGCTGGAGGATGTTGCAAGCAGCATAACGTTCTCCACGGCGTCTCCAGACCTCGACACATCTGTCACATGTGCTCAGTGTGAACCTGCTTTCATCTGTGAACAGCACAGGGCACCAGTGGCGAACCTGCCAATCTTGGTGTTCTCTGGCAAATGCCAAACGTCTTGCAGACACATGCACATTGGTGGCCCGCTGGAGGTAATTTTGCAAGTCTCTGGCAGTGCTCCACCTGTTCCTCCTTGCACAAAGGCAGAGGTAGCAGTCCTGCTGCTGGGTTGTTGCCCTCCTATGGCCTCCTCCACGTCTCCTGGTGTACTGACCTGTCTCCTGGTAGCGCCTCCATGCTCTGGACACAACGCTGGCAGACACAGCAAACTTTTGTGCCACAGCTCGCATTGATGTGCCATCATGGATGAGCTGCACTACCTAAGCCACTTGTGTGGGTTGTAGGCTCCATCTCATGCTACCACTAGAGTGAAGGCACCGCCAGCATTCAACAGTGACCAAACCATCAACCAGAAAGCAAAGGAACTGAGAAGATGTCTGTGGTAACCTCCTGCTGAACCACACCTTTATTGGGGATGCCTTGCAAATTGCCTCTGATGTCCACCTGTTGTCTCTTCCATTTGCACAACAGCATGCAGAATTGAATGTCAATCGGTGTTGCTACCAGGGTGGACAGTTTAATTTCACAGAAGTGTGATTGACTTGGGGTTACATTGTGTTGTTTAGGTGTTCCCCCCTTTTTTTTTTGAGCAGCCTATTTTAGCTGTTTGTTCTTTACTCTTCATTTTATCTAACCAATCTTTCACCTTAATTACTTTTTATTCTGTTAACAATTGTTCAAGTTGGAAGAAAGGAGTGGAAGTGAGGATGAATCCAGAGGGGGACAATAGCCCAAATGGATGGGATATAAATGTTTGTTCGTTTTTGTGTCAGAGATTACTCTGGGTTCAAAGGATTTTTGCAGGGGACGCCCGAATGAGGCTCCTGTCATGTCCCCCATCGTGCAGCTCTCAGGAATTGAACCTGGTTTTCCAGTCTACAAGGCCTAGTGCCTTAACCACTACGCCACAGTAATAAATGATAAGAGCAGTTTGCCATTGGAAATGACCACCTAAGACAGGGGTTCTCAAGCTTTTTAAGCCGGGGGCTGGATCATGCCCCCACAGGCTGTTGGCGGGCTGGACTGGTGCCCCCACTGCTGCCGCCACCAACACTCCCTGACATGCCACCAGTCTAGTCTAGATAAGAAAACAATGGCAAGACGGAGCTGAGAGTCAAGAAGACAAAATTCCATCCAACAAAAAATCCTTTACTTGCAGGAAAATAAATGCCTCACTGGCTGAGAGAAAACGAAGCTCTCCGGTTTACAGCTTTTCGAAAATCTTCAACTGGTTTTCTACAATGATACAACATGATATTTAAAATGGTGTAAATACAATAGTGTAAATACAATTATATAAGTACAGTTATAGGTATACTTTATACATTATTTACAAGCATGTTACAGTCGGATAAATTAGGTACAATTTTTTAAATGAATTTATTATTATTATCCTTTATTTTATTCGCGTCAGGCTTTGTAGTAGAGTTCTATTAGCCTTAGACGTTATTAATGCAGTCGAAAGGACTGCTTATATTCTCACTCTACCAAGGCCAGGTGTAATCATGTTTGGGAACACTGAGAATTCTTAAAGCAACAATGATGGTTTGTAAAAATGCACAGTCATAATACAAAGAACACAGTTGTAATTTTACCAAAAGGAACGATAATCCAGATAGGCGTTCCTGTCGGTGGTTTTCCTAAAGAGGCGCATATGTAATTTATTATCTTGTATATAAACAGAGATATCCAGAAAAGGTACCACCGAGGCATCATAATGCCCAGAGAAACTTAAATTACTGTCCAATGTATTAATCCACTTAATAAAATTGGGAATCACATCTATATCATCACATCTGGATTATCGTTCCTTTCACCCGGGCCACCTTAAAAGAAACATACCTTTCAGTCTCCTAGCCAGGGCCAAGCGGAACTCAACTAAAAATGGTGACTTCGTAAAATCAGCAGCCACAATAAAAAGTTTTTTTAGAAGAAAAAGGGTATCCATCCCATATTATCAATAATCAACTCCAGTGGGTCTGTAATACCCCCAGAAGAGTGTTTTTAACCCCTAAGATTAGGGAACCATCTTACTCTATTCACTGTGCCTTCGAATATTCACCTCTTGCATTTAAAATCAAGAATATAATTTCTAAATATTGGCACATTATCGAGGACATCCCGGGGTGCACTCAGAAACCCTTTATCGGTTTTAAAAAGACTCAGAATATTAGAAATCTGGTGGTTTGTGCAGACGCCTCATGGAATACCCCTCATCTATTATTCGGGCACTATTGTTGTGGGGGCTGTGCAGCATGTCGCTTCGCCATAGAAGCCAAAACTATGAGGATTCCTGGGGAACAACGGGAACATGTACTTACGGGGTGCAAAAATTGTAACTCCCTAAATGTGGTGTATGCTATCATCTGCCCATGTGCAAAGTTTTACATCGGTTGCACGGGACGTCCACTGAAGGTCCGGATCCTGGAGCATCGCTCTCGGATCCGGAGCCACTTACTCTCTGCGCCTCTAGTGTCTCATTTTCTCGATAATAATCATAATGAGGATGACATAAAATTTATTGCACTAGAAAAGATACTTCCCAATATGTACGATAAAATGGATATGAATAACAAGTTATTACGGAGGGAAGCTCATTACATCCATCTATTTAAATCATTAGTACCATTAGGATTAAATTCGGATCAGGACCTTAGTTGCTTCTTATAAATTGTCGCTTTTGGTAAAATTTTGGTAAAATAGTGTAATTGTATTTATACTATTGTATTTACACCATTGTAAATATCATAATGTTGTATCATTGTAGAAAACCAGTGGAAGATTTTGGAACCAGTCTAGTCTAGCCTGTTAACACACAGACACACACACTGCTGCCGCTGCTTCCCTACTTACTGGCCTGCCATGGGTGAAGAAGAGGTCCTGCCTGTGTTCAGCCAGAGCAGCACCTGGGAAGGATGCAGGCAGCTGTGGGTGTCTGCCACTTTTGCTGCCATCCTTTGCCCCTTTGCTTGGCTTGGTGTGTGCCTAATGCTGATCCATACCAGGGTGGATGTTGTAAGCCAGGCGTCCTCAACCTTTTAAAGCCAGGGGCTGGGTCATGCTCCCACAGACAGCTTCAGGGGCCAGATGTCCATTTTGCCCTTCCTCCACCACATGGCACTTCCGGGTGTGGTGGAGGTTGTGGTGGAGTCCCCCACATGGAATGGCACCGCAGGCCTCATCCGGCCCGTGGGCTGCAGGTTGAGAATCTCTGTTGTAAGCCTTTTTTGAACATTGGCCCCATTGGTGAGGTTCAAAAAAATTTACTACCACACTGTGGGCATGGCCAACTCATGGGCATGGCCAGGTGACTGGGTAGGCGTGGTTAAACTGCTGTATTTTAATGTGAGCTTTTGTGGATTGCTTCGTCAGACCATTAGTTAGCAGCAATTACACTTCAATGCTCTAATTTTCCTTTAAAGAGTAATTGCAGCAGAGTAACTGCTGGCTCAGCCCGGGCACCCGGACCCAGCAGCAAGGATGTTGGAGGTGTCCAGACGGAGTGGGGTGAGAAAAGGAGGAGGTGGGGGGTTGTTGTGTCTGGAATAGTATACCTTTAAGTAATGTAACACTAGAATGAGTGGATATAATAACCACCATCTGTAACACTGTAACCTTCTGTATCAGGGCGCGAGCTAGTGACCACTAGGGGCAATAGCGAGCGCCCAGCTCACATGGTTCCAATTCCCCAAACAACTACAGCGCGGGAAGATTCCCGCCACCACCTCACCTGGACAAGAAGGGCGTGACGGGGAATGACGTCACGCAGACAGTAGCCAATGGGCTATCGAGGAGCCACATTCAAATGTATAGCCACAGTATATATTGAGCTGTTCATCCACCATTACCACATGTTCCCCCGGACCATCATGCAATAAAGATGTGTTAAGCCAACCCTTCGGCTGTTTCTATTGTCTTGGTTCTCATATACTTAATTGGCGACGAAGGTGGGATAATGGATCCCCACGGAATCAAGACAACGCAGGCCGGTTTCAACATCAACAAACCGGAAGAATGGGAGCTCTTCGAGATGGACTTCCAAAGCGCACTGATGGTGTCCGATATCTCAGACGAGGGGAAGAAGAGGGCCATTCTCATCAGGATGCTCGGGTTCCCCGCCATGAAGGTATTGGTGGACCTGGTGTCTCCGAAGAAGGTGAACGAAGTGCCGGTCAAGCAGCTCCTGCAAGCGATGCGCGACCATTTCCAGCCCTCGGTTTCGATGTTTTCGGCTCAGGACGCGTTCTGGAAGAGAGTCCAGGCACCTGGTGAGTCCGTGGCTGCCTTTGCAGTGGCCCTCCGGTTGGCCGCCGGCCCATGCAAATGGGAGAACCTGGAAATCGCCCTCAGGGACCGCATGCTGTGCGGCCTGTGGGACGAGGAGGTTCAGCGAAAGCTGATGAACCAGGAGCCGCCCCCGACGCTGCAAGAGGTCGTGAAGGAGGCGCAGGCGGCGGAAGCCACGAGGGCCGGGGTTAAGGGGTTCAGAGCAAGGCCCCCACAACCCGACAAGGCAGCGGGCTCGGTGCAAGCGGCCAGGCGGGCGCCACACTCCTCCACGGAGAGCAGCGAGGACGAGGACATCTGGAAGGTGCGGAAGGATGGCCGACGTTGCGACGGCTGCGGGGCGGCCCATGACCGCATCAAGTGCCCGTTCCGGAAGGCCGAGTGCCACAACTGTGGGCACCGAGGGCACATAGCCAAGGTTTGCAGACGGCGGCACAGAGACCAGAAAGGCTCGACAGACCGCTCACCGAGGACCCAGGAAGGCGTCCGGCCCTCGAGGAAGCAGGACGGCATGGGCCACATCTCCGATGACAGCGACGACGACACCGCAGTCCACAGCGTGTCCTTAGGACACCCCCGTTATTTTGTTGAGGTACTGGTGCAAGGGCCCCCCGTTAAGATGGAGATAGACTCGGGTTCCTCATATTCAATCATTTCCCAGAGGGAGTTTTTGGGAATTTCCCCCAACGTGCGGCCCAAGCTCAGAGCACTGAGGTCTACGCTGCGGGACGTGCAGGGAAATAGCATTCCGGTGTTGGGGGTTGGAAAATTCAAGGTCCAATACAAGCAACGCGCCGCGGAACTTCCCCTGGTTGTTCTCAAGGGGGGGAGTTGTTGCCTCCTCGGGACTCAATGGTTTAAGCCCCTGGGTTTGTTCATTGGGGGGGTGCATGCCGTTGGGACTGACCCAATACAGGAGGTATGTGACGCGCATCCCAAAGTGTTCAAGAAGGGACTTGGAAAATTCAAGGGACCCCCAGTTGCGTTCGACCTGGACCCGGAGGTCCGCCCAATAAGACTCAAACCGCGCAGAGTGCCTTTTGCACTCAAGGACAAGATAGAGGCGGAACTGGACAAATTGGTGGGCCAGGGGATCCTTGTTCCTGTTGATTCCACGGAGTGGGAAACTCCGATTGTAACAGCGCTGAAGGCCAACGGGGAGGTTCGAATATGCGCTGATTACAAATGCACCATTAATAAGGCGATACGCCCAAATGCGTATCCGGTGCCGGTAGTCAGCCACCTGTTGGCCAGGTTACATGGGGGAAAGTGTTTTGCAAAGCTTGACCTGGCGCAGGCATACCAGCAGCTCTCGGTAACCCCAGCTGCAGCTGCTGCGCAGACGATAGTCACTCATAAGGGGGCGTTCCAGGTGACGCGCCTACAGTTTGGCGTGAACTCGGCGCCAGGCATCTTCCAATCGCTCGTGGAACGCCTCTTAAAGGGTCTGGAGGGGGTCTTACCATACTTTGATGACGTGTTGATAACGGGGGGGGGAGTGAGTCAGAATTGGCTGAGAGGCTAGACAAAGTACTGACGGTATTCGAAAAGGCGGGGTTGAGGCTGCGGAAAGACAAATGCGTCTTCTTCGCAAAAGAGGTTGAGTTCTTGGGTTTCCGGGTAACCCCTGCAGGCATCAAACCCTCCAAATCAAAGGTGGCCGCCATTCAAAATGCTCCTCGCCCCACCTCCAAGGCCGAATTGCAGTCGTTCCTGGGGCTCTTAAACTTCTACCATTCCTTCCTGCCTCAGAAGGCATCGGTAGCAGAGCCACTTCATAAGTTACTAAAAAAGGACGAGGCGTGGAAATGGGGCGAGAGCCAGGAGAGGGCATTCACTGAGCTGAAACAACTTTTATCCTCAGACGCCATATTAACCCATTTTGACCCCAAGAGACCAGTGGTTCTGATATGTGATGCATCCCCAGTGGGGGTGGGGGCGGTTCTGTGCCACGTGTTGGAAAACGGGCGGGAGGCCCCGGTGGCATTCTACTCCAGGTCCCTGTCTAAGGCAGAGCGCAACTATGCACAGACAGACAGGGAGGCGTTAGCGATAATTGCTGGGACGAAAAAGTTCCACGACTTCCTCTATGGCCGCCCCTTCACCATCGTGACTGACCACAAGCCCCTGCTAGGCATTTTTACTGTAGACAAGCCCACGCCACAGATTCTGTCCCCTAGGATGCTCAGGTGGGCCATTTTTTTAAACGCGTACCAGAACGCGCTGGTGTATCGCCCTGGAAAGGACATAAGCCACGCGGACACCCTGTCGAGGTCACCCCTCCCCCACACAAGCAGCCACGTGTGTGAGGTGGAACAAGACCACCAAGTGCTCACGATAGAGGTCTTAGATTCACCCCCCATAGTGCCCGCGGAGATCGCCAAGGCGACAGGCAAGGACAAGACTTTGGCCCTGGTCAGTTCTTGGGTGCAGAAAGGGTGGCCAACGTCCTCCCCGGCAGCGGAGTTCGCCCCATTTTTTAGGAAAAAACTAGAACTGTCCTTGGAGAGGGGGTGCCTCCTGTGGGGCCAGCGGGTAATCGTCCCCGAATCCCTGAGAGCTAGGGTGCTTAAGCTGCTGCACGTCAGCCACCCTGGAATTGTCCGCTCCAAGGCATTGGCCAGGAGCTACTTCTGGTGGCCCCAGTTGGACGCCGATATCGAGCACATGGTGGGCACTTGCGAGAGTTGCCAAAGCTCCCGGCCCGAAGAGGCTCGACTTCCGCACAGGGAATGGGATGCGGCAAAGGGGCCGTGTTCCCACGTGCACATTGACTTTGCAGGCCCTTTCAGAGGATCGCTTTTTCTCCTCATAGTGGATGCTTACTCCAAGTGGTTGGAGGTTATCCCAGTTGCGAACACCTCCTCAGCCGCAACAATTAAACAATTGTGCAGGGTGTTCAGCACGTTCGGTATACCCAACACCCTTGTTAGCGATAACGCTAGTTGCTTCACGTCCGCCGAATTCAGGGCATTCACCGACATCAACGCCATCCGGCACATCACCTCTGCGCCCTTCCAGCCGGCGACGAATGGCCAGGTAGAACACCTCGTGCGTACCACCAAAGACGTGTTGAGGCGCATGGGCCCCGGGGATCTAAACCTGCAGTTGTGTCAGTTTTTGCTGGGATACAGGGTGACCCCCCTAGCGTCAGGGTACTCGCCCGCGGAGCTCCTAATGCGCAGAAAGCTGACTACGATACTGACCAGGCTAGACCCTACGAGGGTGGAGGACACTGGGAGGAACATTGGGTTAGCGGGCACGAAGAGTTTCGAAATAGGCGCCCCGGTTCATTGCAGAAACTATGCTAGCGCAGGGCCGGCCTGGGTTCCGGGCATAGTCATTGGGCAGACGGGTCCCGTGTCATATTGCGTAGAGACCAGCACAGGTCTACTCTGGAGGCGGCACGCAGACCAACTCCGGCGCCAGGTCTCCGGAAACCAGAGCGCAGACAGCGCAGAACAGGATTAAACGTTAGGGTTCTCCCCCACCCGTTCAGCCCAAGGGGGAGGAGAGGGGGGCCTGTGGTCCCCACCAAGGGGGGAAGGGAATAAGTTTGTCCCCATAGATATCCTGAGGGATACCCCCACAGATACCCCAGTAGATGATTTTGAGTTTGAGTTACAAAACCGGGGGGGGGGGTTTCGGAGTGGTCCCCCACCCATCCAGGCGAGAAGCGGGGTTTTTCGTTAGCCCCCAGTGCCCCCGGTTTTCCCACAATGGAGTTTACCCCTACCCCGAAAGCCGCGGAGCCGCGGCAAGTCGTTAACGAGTCTCCCTCTCCCATTGCAGGACAAGAGACCAGGGAACACAGAAGTGATAGCGCCCCCGGGACAAGCCAGCCAGCCTTGCGCCCAAAACGCGTTTGCAATAAACCATATTGGATGAAAGACTTCATCTCATCCTAGGGGGGAGGGATGTTGTGTCTGGAATAGTATACATTTAAGTAATGTAACACTCGAATGAGTGGATATAATAACCACCAGCTGTAACACTGTAACCTTCTGTAGCAGGGCGCGAGCTAGTGACTACTAGGGGCAATAGCGAGCGCCCAGCTCACATGGTTCCAATTCCCCAAACAACTACAGCGCGGGAAGATTCCCGCCACCACCTCACCTGGACAAGAAGGGCGTGACGGGGAATGACGTCACGCAGACAGTAGCCAATGGGCTATCGAGGAGCCACATTCAAATGTATAGCCACAGTATATATTGAGCTGTTCATCCACCATTACCACATGTTCCCCCGGACCATCATGCAATAAAGATGTGTTAAGCCAACCCTTCGGTTGTTTCTATTGTCTTGGTTCTCATATACTAAAGGGGTGGCAGTGTGTGTGTGTGTGTGGGGGGGACAGCCAGTTTTACTACCCGTTCTCCCAAACCTGCTGGTGCCCACTACTGATCAGCATACCTGTCAAGTTTTGGGAAATTTCTGTCAAATAAGGGAAATTTCCTGGCCAAAACAGGAAACTGGACAGCTATGCTTATCCTGTGCTGGCCTCCAGTCTAACTCCAGTCTAATAATTGCAGTCTAACTAATACGGGATGACGGCGGGAAAGAGTGTTAAATACGGGGTTTTGACAGAAATTTCCCGAAACTTGACAGGTATGCTGATCAGCCCTGCTATGGAGCGGCGACAAGGACATGCCAAGCCAGGCCAAAGGGAATAGGGGGGTAGTGAAGGCGTGGGCCAGATGGAATGGTGCCATGGACCAAATCTGGCCCATGGGCCATAATTTGAGAACCTCTGGACCTAAGGAAATAGTACTGCTTCTTGTTTGAATTTTTCAATTTACAAAGGCTTGTAAGTCATCAGAAACCCCACATGCAATATAAACTCTGGTGGTTTTTTTAAAAAAATATTCTTTTAAGAAAATTGGGCTATTTTTGCATGAGGATGAATCTTGCTCCCTCTGGTAGATCTGATGCATTTGCTTTCTGCAGGAAGAGCTGCCTCTCCCCCCCCCCGCCCCCTTGGGTGCCTTCACAGTTAAAACTACAGAGTTCCAAATGCTAGAGAGGAAGAAGTAACGGTGGCAGGGGGAGGTCTCTTCCGGATCTCTCCATCCTACCGGAAGTGGGGAAAGGCAGGATTGTTTTTTCTTGCTTATAGGAATAGGAAGGCTGGAGGAAGGGCGGTAAGTTAAAGCAAGGAGAGGGTTTGAAGTTGGGGGGCTGGTTTGGTGGGTATCAGAAATAGGGGGAGAGGGGAGCCAAGTTTGGGGTTTCAGAGGTAGAAGCCTCTGCAGGGGAGGGTTGGATGGGTACCCTTGCTCGAAAGCCAGCCGTATCCGACTGTAGGGTTTGGTGCTCATCTCTGTTCAGTGCTCATCTCTGTTTACAGCCAAAGAGCCAGTGCTGTTCTGCACCTGCAGATGTTTCCGTGGACATGTGGCAGGTTTGATTAAACACCGGCGTGCACAGAACACTGTTACCTTTCCCGCTGAAGTGGTACCTATTTATTTACTTGCAATTTCTTGCTTTCGAACTGCTAGGTTGGCAGGAGCTGGGACAAAGACGGGAGCTCATTCCGCCGTGCAGTACAGTAAAACCCCTACTTACGAAAAAAAAGTCCGTTCCGTAGGCTTTTGCTTAAATCGGTTTTTTGGATGTAACTCGAAGCAAGCACATAGGAAAAATTATTTTTTTAAAATTTAACTCGAAGCAAACCTATAGGAAAAATGAAATTTATATGTAAATCAAAGCAAATCCATAGGGAAATGAATTTTTACGTAACTCGAAGCAAACCCATAGGAAAAAGAATCTTTATGTAAGTCGAAGCAAACCCATAAGAAATCGTGTAAACCAGGACATGGTTTTAGCACAAAATCATGTAAGTCAAATTTTATGTAACATATGTAAGTCAGGGTTTTACTGTACTTGGGTTTCAAACTGCTGACCTGCCAGCCTTCTAGCCAGCATCTTAACCATTTGAGCCACAGCAGTTCTTCACATCAATCATATTCTCGCCTGTGCAGTGGCTCAAGTGGCTAAGAAGATGCTGACTGGGAAGCGGAAGGTCAGCAGTTCGATTCCCGAGTACTGCAGGACAGAAATGAGCTCCCGTCTTCGTCCCAGCTCCTGTCAACCTAGCAGTTTGAAAGCAAGAAATTGCAAGTAGATAAATAGGGACCACTTCGGTGGGAAGGTAACAGCGTTCTGTGCACTCCAGTGTCTAGTCATGTCTGCCACATGACCACGGAAACGTCTGCAGAAGCAGACAGCGCTGGCTCTTCGGCTTAGAAACAGAGATGAGCACTGCACCCTAGAGTCTGATACGACTGGCTTTCGAGCAAGGGAAACCTTTACCTTTAACTTAACATCAAACAACTATACAGAAATAAAATCACACAAGATGTCACAAGATCCGAATAAAACAAACAACCATACCAGGAATATATCCATGGCCGGATTTAAGCATAGGCTACCTACTATGGCTCCGCACCACATGATTCTATGTCAATTTTTAAAATCAGTTTTTTTGTTTTAGGAAATAAATAGTATAAAAGTTTGGTGATCGTAATCATTTATCATTTGCATTTGGTTTAACTTAATGTGATGTTTGGGTGTTTGACCAACTTGACAAGAATATCTCCTCTCACTGTTTGCCAGCCGAAAGTTTCGCGAAGGCGACAGAAAACACGGAGCGCAATGAGCGCATACTGTTTCATATTAAGACATTTTCAATACTTCCCTGAAAGGGCCCGTACCACAGGTTCAGCCTAAGGGCCCACAGATCCTAAATACGGCACTGAATATATCATTTACATTCTCTTATTCCAGCTCACAAACTCAGTGAAACCAAAACGGATTAGGGGAATATTGCAGATGGAACTTCAGTTTACTAATGAGGGGAAATACCACCTAAAACATGTCTCAGATCCCAGCAGTGAATAGATTTTCTCCTTCCATTACTTAGATTTCACGGCACCTTTTCTCTCTCCAGTCACTTCAGGGCGGCATTTCTGACAGTAGATTGATTTCTTGCAGGTAAAGGATGGAGAATACCTCTGCCCAAGACTCAATGGATGCAGAGATGCTGACAGGTAACTGCCTTGCCTTGTCAACTGGGTGTCATACATCTGTGTTGTAGAGCTGAAGGTCTTTTCTCCATTTTGCTCCCCCCTCCCAATAAATCCTTGCAGATTTTGAACTCTCGGTTTCATATCATTTGCTCAGAGCCAGCCCTGGTGTTGCATAGGAGGAAGCTATCCAAGGAAGTTGATTACACTGCACAACAACCATTTTGCTGCTGGGAATAACACATGTGATTTACATGATATCAAGTGTGCTAAATCCAAATCTGAACTCAGAATTGGCCTCGCATGTACAGATTTGAAGGCGTGCTATAACTGTTCAAATGGTCAGTAATTGGGTGATATATTTTTACATGGGAACATTATAACTGTTGCAGCTACCACAATGCCTGCTGCAGCCTCAGCTAAATCATGTCCCCTGGTGGCAGGCATGTTCCAGCAGCGGCTGGGCAAGTCAGTGAGCTGACATCAGAAATTGGTATATAAGGCAAGATGGACCAAGGGCTTGTCTCTAGCACAAAACCATCTTATTGTATTGGATAGCACAGCTAGGCCATAGTGCTGGAGTTTTCAAATTTTTAAAGCTGGGGGCTGGGTCACGCTCCCTCAGACAGCTTTGGGGGCCAGATGGCCATTTTGCCGTTCCTCCACCAGATGGCACTTTCTGGTGTGGTGAAGGCGGTGGGGGGGCCACATGAAATGGTCTGTGGGCCACATCTGGCCTATGGGCTGCAGGTTGAGAATCCCTGCTATGCAGTGATGCACTGCTAATTTTTTTACTACCCACTGGGTGGGCGTGACTAACTGTGGGCGTGGCCTCAAACCCCACCCCCACCCACCCAAGAAAAAGAAAGAAAAAATGGGGAAAAAGAAACCTACCTTGTTTCGCCCGTTGTCCCGGCACTGCTGGCGGGTCACACTCAGCCCCTTACCGTCTGAGCGGAAGAAGAGGAGGAGGAAGAGCAGCCAGCACTGCTGGTAGGTGGCCAGGGCAGGTTGATGGGCTGGCTGCCTCACCCTCCCAGCACCGCCGGAAGCACTTCTCTTCCCATGCATGTGCCTAGCCAAGGGCTGAAAGGGAAGGTGCGCGGGATGTGAGGAATTAAAAGTGCGCCTTTCAGCCCTGGGCTATAGGTGGCACATGGGAAGGGAAGCGTTTCCGGCACTTCTGGGAGGTGGGTGCGGTTCTATAGAACCATTTAGAACCGGCTGCAGTACAACACTGCTGCCATGGTGAGTCTGTTTTGAGCTAAAGATAAGTAGGCGGAGCTGTGTTAATAAACCGGCCAATTTTTGCTATGTTTGTGGCAAATACACCCCACATGATCAACACAAGAACCTAACCAAGAGAGAGAGATTAGCTAATTTAGGATCCTGATGTCCTGGGCAGAATCAGAGTTCGGATTTGGATTCAGTGCACTTGATTTATTATAGGATGCATGGATGAGCCCAAGTAGCAGACAATGCTTATTTTTTGTGATGCAGTGTTCTGGATTGACTTGGTTTGGCAGTTTGCTGTTGCTACTGGAGAACTGGAGAAGCTGCCTTGTGTAATTTTCTGGCTCCAGTGTCAAAATAATTTTGGCTGGTTTTGGGATATTGCGCTATTTCATGTACATGAGGACCACCATTTTCCACAGCGTCTCAGACACCAAGAAGTATTTCTACTGCAGGGGATAAAACTCTTGGTTTTTTTTATTCCTATAAGACCAGAAAAAATGAAGGTACACCTATTTTGGGACTATGGATACTTGATCACAACACCCTTTACTCTCAGGAATTTCATCATGTGTCCCAGCTCCTAACAACCTAGCAGTTTGAAAGCAAGAAATTGCAAGTAGATAAATAGGTACTGCTTTGGCGGGAAAGGTAACACCATACCCTGAGCTCCTGCATCATGCCTGCCCCATCACCACAAAAACGTCTGCACAAGTAGATGGCACAGGCTCTTTGGCTGTAAACGGAAATAATAAATTTTGTGTCAGAGGTTACTCTGGGTTGGAAGGATTTTTTACTGCAGACACTCCACTCAGGGGATGCTCGAATGAGGCTCCTTTCATGTCCCCAAGATCCGTCATGCCGCACTCGGGTATCGAACCCCACCCTTTCAGTCTCCAAGCTCAGTGTCTTAACCCCTGAGCCATTGCAGTGCTGCTTGTAAACGGAGGTGAACACCGCCCTGTAGAGTCGGGCTCAACTGGATTTTGAACAAGCAAGACCGTTACCTTTAATTCGTTAAAAATATAATTCATTAAAAATATAGTTAGTCTTTAAAGTGCTGCAGTGTTTTTGTTTTTGCTTTCTGATATACCTTTAATTCAGTCGTTCCGCCTTTTCCGGCCTGGGGTTTTCTACCTTTTAAAAATAGAGACATATTATTTTCAGTATTCTCTTTGTCTCTGTCCTAAAGATGGTGAGATTGTGAAAGATATTAAAGTGGAAGATCTTCAGTATGAAAGTTCTCCTTCAGAACAAGAGGATGAAGTCCTGCCAGGTAGATGCCGAGAGGATATTTTGTTTCCAACAGACGCTAGTGATGAAAGTAAGTACCGTGTCTCAGGACATTGTCAGGTAATACCAGGATGGATTCAGATAAATATGCCCAGACTGACCCTTGAATTTTCCCCTTGAATGATTTTCAATACATTCCTATGGGAAACCATTGGGCTGATGGGCAGAGGGGCAGGGCCAAATCTGTGTTGGGGAAGGGATAGGGTTGCCATATGTCCCGGTGGTAAACCAGGATTGTCCCGGATTCAAGGTTGGAAAAATAGCTGTCATTATATTGTGTTTTTTTTTTTAAAAAAAGGCTGTTTTGTACTTCTGTCCTGGTTTTGTGGGAGAGAATTATGGCAACTCTAGGAAGGGAGGAAGTGCTCCCATTGGGCTGCTGGGCAGAAGGGTGGGGTGAAGTCTGCTGGGGCAGGGAGGAAATGCTTGGATTGGATTGCTGGGCACAGGGGCGGGGTGAACGCTATGCTAGCGGGAGGGAGGAAGTGCTCCCATTGGGCTGCTGGGGACAGGGGCGGGGTGAACTCTGTGCTGGGGCGATGGCGCGTGTGCCAACAGAGGGCTCTGAGTCCCCTCTCTGGCATACGTGCCATAGGTTTGCTACCACTGGTATGGGGCTTTATATATCATTCTTAGTATCATATTCCTGGTATAGAAAGGAACAGGGAGCCAGTGTGACAAAAAAGCAACAAGGAGGGTAAAAGGAACTGAGTGAGTCGTTCAACCAATTTCCAGGGTTCCTAATGCCAGCTTAGCAGCTTCTCCCATTTGAGGTTTCCTCTATGCTAGCCAGATAGACAGAAGGAGATATATATAGTATACTAGGAAGGGTTGCCCGGCGTTGCCGGGCTTTTCCCCCCGTGTGTTTTAATAAAAAATGAACCAATTTTATTTTTGCAATAGTTTTGCATTGTGTTGGAAAGTTTAATTGTGTTAATGTTTTTTAAAAATTGCTTAGTCTGTAATTTTAATTTTTTAAATGTTTATTTATGTAAATATTTTTTGGCTTGGCTGTTATTAACTGTGATCTGCTTTTTTGGTTTTTTTGGAGGATTAATAAAAGAAGAAAGTATGATATAATTTTTTCAAATTGTTTTATGTAAGCGAATAATGTTTTAGTTTTTTGAATTTTTTTAATTAGTTGTACTGTAGGTAATAATTTTAATAATGTAAAAGTAAATGTTTTTTAGTAAAGGTAAAGGTTTCCCTTGCTCGAAAGCCAGTCGTATCCGACTCTAGGGTGCAGTGCTCATCTCTGTTTCTAAGCCGAAGAGCCAGCGCTGTCTGCTTCTGCAGACGTTTCCGTGGTCATGTGGCAGGCATGACTAGACACCGGAGCGCACGGAACGCTGTTACCTTCCCACCGAAGTGGTCCCTATTTATCTACTTGCAATTTCTTGCTTTCGAACTGCTAGGTTGGCAGGAGCTGGGACGAAGACGGGAGCTCATTTCCGTCCTGCAGTACTCGGGAATCGAACTGCTGACCTTCCGCTTCCCAGTCAGCATCTTAGCGACTTGAGCCACTTTACATTCAATGTTTTTAAAATGTGTTTAGATGTTTTGAGTTTAAATTTGAGTTATAACTCAGCACAGGATTTTTAAAAGTTTCTATTGTATTTTATTGACATATGTTTGTGATTTGTGTTAAAATGTGTTTTAGTGTAATTTTTTTTACTTGTTTTTATTGGTGTGACCTTTTGTGTAAAATTGTGAATTTGTGTTATATTTTTGATTTGTTTTTACTCTTGTGGCCTTTTATTTGGAGCTGTTGTGTGTTTTTGAATTGTTTTTACTATTGTGGCCAGCAGGTGGTGCTGGTAGGGGTTATTGTATTTTGACTTTTTTTCCTGGCCTCTGGGTGAAGCTTCTTCTGGTAAGTAGTCTCTTTCTTTATTCATTTCTTTTCCAGTCCTGGTGGAGGTAGCTACATCTTTTGGTAAGTTTGCTTGTTTTCTTTCTTTTGTGTGTGTGTGTGTGTGGGCGGGGGGGGGGGTTGGAATTTGTATTTTTTGTCTGTTTGTTTTGTTTTTGATTGTGTCTTTGTTTACTTCGTATTGTTTTTGGTGTTTTTGTTTTTGTGTATTTTTGGATGTGTTTTACTGTTTTTAGTAATTTTAAAAAAATTATTTATTTATTTATTTGGTGGTGGGGAAGGGACGTGGTCATTGGGGGTTAGGAAGGGTGGGCTAGGTGGTAGGGAGAGGGGCATGGTCGTTGGGGGTTAGGAAGGGTGGGTTAGGTGGTGGGGAGGGGGGCATGGTCGTTGGGGGTTAGGAAGGGTGGGCTAGGTGGTGGGGAGGGGGCATGGTCATTGGGGGTTAGGAAGAGTGGGTTAGGTGGTGGAGAGGGGGGCGTGGTCATTTTGGGTTAGGAAGGGTGGGCTAGGTGGTGGGGAGGGGGGCGTGGTCGTTGGGGGTTAGGAAGGGTGGGCTAGGTGGTAGGGAGGGGGCTTTATTGTGTTATGGTGCTTTGTTTGTGTGGAGTCGTGAAAGTAGATCGGGGTTTCCCCTTTAATATCAGTGTGTGGGGGTTGCGACCCCCCTCTCCGCTGGCTCCCCTGGGGTTGGGAGGTTTGTGGGGACAAAAGGGGTATATTGCCCCAACACTTCTGGACCCAGGAGACCAGACAGAGTGGATCGATTCCCCCCCTCCTTAAAACAACTCCGTTTTTAAAGAGAAGAAAAGACGGAGTTGTTTTAAGGAGGGGGGGGGAATCGATCCACTCTGCCTGGTCTCCTGGGTCCAGAAGTGTTGGGGCAATATACCCCTTTTCTCCCCACAAACCTCCCAACCCTAGGGTAGCCAGCGGAGAGGGGGATTGCAACCCCCCACCCACTGATGTTAAAGGGGAAACTCCAGTCAGGACCTTCAAGCGCTGTTGGTGAGGGAAAGAAAGCCAGCTGGTGTTTGCTTGGCTGTGAGGCGGTGAGTTGTTTTTCGTTGGGGGTTAGGAAGGGTGGGCTAGGTGGTGGGGAGGGGGCATGGTCATTGGGGGTTAGGAAGGGTGGGCTAGGTGGTGGGGAGGGGGCATGGTCATTGGGGTTTAGGAAGGGTGGGCTAGGTGGTGGGGAGGGGGGGCTTTAGTGTGTTATGGTGCTTTGATTGTGTGAAGTCGTGAAAGTAGATCGGGTTTCCCCTTTAATATCAATGGGTGGGGGTTGTGACCCCCCTCTCCGCTGGCTAACCTAGGGTTGGGAGGTTTGTGGGGACAAAAGGGGTATATTGCCCCAACACTTCTGGACCCAGGAGACCAGGCAGAGTGGATCGATTCCCTCCCCCCCTCCTTAAAACAACTCCATTTTTAAAGAGAAGAAACGACTGAGTTGTTTTAAGGAGGGGGGGAGGGAATCGATCCACTCTGCCTGGTCCTCTGGGTCCAGAAGGGTTGGGGCAATATACCCCTTTTGTCCCCACAAACCTCCCAACCCTAGGGTAGCCAGCGGAGAGGGGGATCGGAACCCCCACCCACTGATATTAAAGGGGAAACTCCAGTCGGGACCTTCAGGCGCCGTGGGTGAGGGAAAGGAAGCCGGCTGGTGTGTGCTTGGCTGTGAGGCGGTGAGTTGTTTTTCTTTTTAATTTTTCGGGCGCCGTTTTCCTCAGCGTTCTGCGCGCTCATGGCGCACAGGACGCTGGGGCTTGTAGTTATGGGTTGGTGCTTTGTGTTTGTGCTGCGTTTTTTTAAAATGGTTTTATTTCGATTGGCTGCGGCGCGTTTCTGAACGCTGCGCCGTGCGAGAGCCTCTCAGCCTGATTGGCTCTGGCGCGGTGCGGCGCAAGGAATGTTGGGAAGTGAAGTTGTTTCCCTTTCTTCGCGTTTGTGGGGCTGTTGACCTGCGTCAATCCTTCGTTGACCTGCGTACCCAGATCGGCCGTGTGCACGAAGGGTGAGTGCAGGCAAGTAGGGCGAGGCATAGCAACCTATAGCCAGTTCCAACGGTTAACCCTTGGATTTATAGGTTAAGATAGAAAGAAAGAAAGTCTCCTGGTTTTCCCCAAGGCTGGGATTTCCTGCTCAAAGCCTTCCACCTTGATCTCTTTCGCAGGACCAACCCCTTTGAGAAGGAAACCAAAGACAGACACAATTCACAGTCCAAACAGAAGCTATCCATCTATCTGCCTGTCTACCCTATCTAATCTGTCTCTCTGTCTGTCTTCCCCTTGACCATGATGGTGAACCATGGCATTCCAGGTATTCTTGGATTTCAATTCCAAGAAGCCCAAGTTATCACTCTTGCTGATCATGGCTTCTGGAAATTGAAGTTCAAGAACAGCTGGAGTGCCAAAGTTCACCATCACTGCTAGAAGATGAAGCTAGGGAATAACTTTAAGCGACCTCTTAATAACAGAGAGTTTTTAAAATCTTTTCCTAAAGCAGGGGTTCTCAAGGTTTTCAAGCCACGGGCCATACCACTCTCCCTAAAGTAGCTGAGCAGGCTGGACATGTAGTTTCCCCCTTTCGGAAATGCATCCATAAACTACGGAGGGCACATTTGTGCATGCAAACATTTGCATCGGATGGAATGGCATCGGGGTCCGAGTCTGGCACGTGGGCCATAGGTTGCGAACCCCTGTCCTAAAGGCCTGAAGTGGGGAGGCCTGCCACATTTTGACAGGGAGATTGATCCCAAGGCCACACAATCTGGCTCTTCTGGAATGGACAAGTAGGGAATTGAACACCCTGCCTTTGTTTCCACGGCCAGATGCCTAAATCACTAAGCCAGGGGTTCCCAACCTTTTCAAGCTGGGGGCTGCCTCATGCACTCTCAGCTTCGAGGGCCGGATGGCCATTTTGCCTTGCCTGTACAATGGGGGCAGCCATTTTGTCCAACCAGCTTCAAAGGGGTGGCTATTTTATTTCTTGAATGCACTTGGAGGGGTGGTGGGCCATGGGCTGGATCTTGCCCATGGGCCTTAGGTTGGGAACCCCTTCACTAAGCTGACACAACAGATTTCCAGTCCAACTTAACCTTCCTTTTTCTTCCACCCAGTGACCAGCCTTCTCCCTCTGGGAAAAGCACAGCCCAACTTCAGCTGGAGCGGAAACCATACCTCCCACCAGAAAATACCCAAAAGGGACACTGTCTACAAATGTTCGGAGTGCGGCAAGATCTTCAACCAACGCAACTCATTCACCGCACATCAGCGGATCCACACCGGGGAGAAAATATACCAGTGTGCCAACTGTGGCAAGAGATTCTCCTTCAGGTCGCACCTCATTTCCCACGAAAGAACCCACACAGGGGAGACGCCCTACGAATGCACCGAGTGTGGGAAGGGCTTCAAGCGGCGTGATACCCTCACACTGCACCAGAGAATCCACACCGGAGAGAAGCCCTACAAGTGCTTGGAGTGTGGGATGAGTTTTATTAGGAAGACCACCTTTAATTTACACCAAACCGTGCACACAGGGGAGAAACTGTACAAGTGCCTCGAGTGTGGAAGGAGTTTCAGCCGCCATTATTCCCTGACGTTGCATCAGAGGAGCCACACAGGGGAAAAGCCTTATAAGTGCTTGGAATGCGGAAAGAGCTTCCGCCAAAGCGATTCCCTTACCTTGCATCAGCGGATCCACACAGGAGAAACTCCCCACAAGTGCTTGAAGTGCGGGAAGAGCTTCAGCTGCAACCGGACCTTGATGTCCCACCAGATCATTCACACGGGGGAGAAACCCTACGAATGCCCAGAGTGTGGTAAAAGCTTTTTCAACAGCAAAAGCCTGACGTTGCACCAGAGGAAACACACAGGAGAGAAGCCCTACAAATGCTCCGAGTGTGGGAAGAGCTTTTACGACAATGGGACCCTCACATCTCACCAACGGATCCACACCGGTGAGAAACCCTACAAGTGTGCAGTGTGCGGAATGAGCTTCTCCTACACGGGGTCGCTCAGTGTACACCGGAGGAGTCACACGGGAGAGAAGCCCTACGCATGCTCCGAGTGTGGAAAAAGCTTCACCCAGAAGGGGTCCCTCACGTCCCATGAAAGAATCCACACTGGAGAGAAGCCCTACAAATGTCCAGAATGCGGGAAAAGCTTCAGGGATTGTAACTACCTGGCTTCGCACCTTAAAATTCACCGGAAGGAGAAACCCTATAAATGTTTACAGTGTGGGAGGAGCTTCACAGAGAGCCGGTATCTTATCAGACACCAGAATGTCCACATGAAAGAGGAACATTAAACCACACTCACCCTGACATGGAAGGCTTTGCTCTGGTCATGAAGGATTGAAACAGTAGAAAGTGCTTAGTACGGAGACAAATTGTAGCAAATCACCAAACCAGCATTGTCAATATCTGTGGTATACTGAGTCACAACAGTGTCTATGCTGACGTCAAAGCTTCGTGGCACTTTGCCACTGAAAGTTACACCATGTATGTTAATGCTGGCAAACATTTGTGAGGTTTGGGGCCATATCCCTCTGACTGGCATCTACCCCAATGGTAAAACCCATCCCCTAATTCAGTGATGGTGAACCTTGGCACTCCAGGTGTTCTTGGGCTTCAATTATCAGAAGCCCAAGTCTGCACTCCTGCTGATCAGGTCTTCTGGGAATTGAAGTTCAAGAACATCTGGAGTGCCAAGATTCACCATCACTGTGCCTAATTGTTATAACTTGGAATTGCAACATCAATTGCATTCCTTCAATCAAAACACATCTCAATTTAAGGGTTTTTATTTAGAGTAATCAGTTAGAACAGGGGCTCCCAACCTAAAGCCTCTAGCCTGGATCTGGCTGGCCCATGACACCATTTCATGTGGCTCCACTCCCTCCAAGGGCATTAGAGAAACAAAATGGCCACCCCTTTGAAGTTGGTGGGACAAAATGGCCACCCCATCCTGCAGGCAGGAAATTTGAATCATCAAAACAGTCTGCAGGGTTGCTATAAGTCAGGAGTTCTCAACCTTTTAAAGCCAGGGACAGTGTCATACTCCCTCAGACAGCTTTGGGGGCCGGAGAGCCATTTTGCCCTTTCTCTACCACATGGCACTTCCAGGTGTGATGGAGGCGGGGGGGCCACATGTTATGAGTTAAGAAAACGTTCCCTCTTCCTGCTTCTTTTCCATAATTTCCCACCACTTCTGTTCACATGTTGTGGATCTAAAAAGGTCTAGCTCAGCAGAAGACGTTGATAGCTACAAATCAAATACAGTAAAACCCCTACTTACATAAAAGGTTTGTTCCATAGGCTTTTATGTAAATTGGTTTTTTACTTAACTCAAAGCAAACCCATAGGAAAATGAATTTTTAATTAACTTGAAGCAAACCAATAGGAAAATGATATTTATGTAAAACAAAGCAACCCCATAGGAAAAAAGAATTTTTTACATAACTCGAGGCAAACCCATAGGTTTATGTATGTGTTATGTAAATCGGGACATTTATGTAAACTGGGACATGATTTTAGTGCAAAAATCATTATGTAAGTCGAATGTTATGTAACTTGAGGCATATGTAAGTCGGTGTTTTACTGTGTATATATCTTAACCTATAAATCCAAGGGTTAACCGTTGGAACTGGCTATAGGTTGCTATGCCTCGCCCTACTTGCCTGCACTCACCCTTCGTGCACACGGCCGATCTGGGTACGCAGGTCAACGAAGGATTGAAAAAACCGGCAGTGGGGCAACAGCCCCACAAACGCGAAGAAAGGGAAACAACTTCACTTCCCAACATTCCTTGCGCCGCGCCGCGCCAGAGCCAATCAGGCTGAGAGGCTCTCGCACGAGGCAGCGTTCGGAAACGCACCGCAGCCAATCGAAAGAAAGCATTTTAAAAAAACGCAGCACAAACACAAAACAGCAACCCATAACTACAAGCCCCAGCGTCCTGCACGGCATGAGCGCGCAGAGCGCTGAGGAAACCGGCGCCCGAAAAATGAAAAAGAAAAACAACTCACAGCCAAGCACACACCAGCCGGCTTTCTTTGCCTCACCAACAGCGCCTGAGGCTCCCGACTGGAGTTTCCCCTTTAATATCAGTGGGTGGGGGTTGCGATCCCCCTCTCCGCTGGCTACCCTAGGGTTGGGAGGTTTGTGGGGAGAAAAGGGCTATATTGCCCCCACACTTCTGGAAACAAAAGATCAGGCAGAGAGGATCGATCCCCCACCCTCCCTCCTTAAAACAACTCTGTCTTCTCTTCTCTTTAAAAACGGAGTGGTTTTAAGGAGGGGGGGGGGTGGGGATTCGATCCAGTCTGCCTGAACTTTTGTTTCCAGAAGTGTTGGGGCAATATACCCCTTTTGTCCCCACAAACCTCCCAACCCTAGGGTAGCCAGCGGAGAGGGGGGTCACAACCCCCACCCACTGATATTAAAGGGGAAACCCATCTACTTTCATGACTCCACACAAACAAAGCACCATAACACACTAAAGCCCCCCACCCCACCACCGAGCCCACCCTTCCTAACCCCCAATGACCATGCCCCCCCCTCCCCACCACCGAGCCCACTCTTCTTAACCCCAACAACCACGCCCCCCCTCCCCACAACCTAGCCCACCCTTCCTAACCCCCAAAGAAAAACAACTCACCGCTTCACAGCCAAGCAAACACCAGCTGGCTTTCTTTCCCTCACCAACAGCGCCTGAAGCTCCCGACTGGAGTTTCCCCTTTAACATCAGTGGGTGGGGGGTTGCAATCCCCCTCTCCGCTGGCTACCCTAGGGTTGGGAGGTTTGTGGGGAGAAAAGGGCTATATTGCCCCAACCCTTCTGGACCCACAGGAACAGGCAGAGAGGATCGATCCCCCACCCCCACCCCTTAAAACAACTCCGTCTTTTCTTCTCTTTAAAAACGGAGTTGTTTTAAGGAGGGGGGTGGGGGATCAATCCACTCTGCCTGTTCCTCTGTGTCCAGAAGTGTTGGGACAATATACACCTTTTCTCCCCACAAACATCCAAACCCTAGGGTAGCCAGCGGAGAGGGGGGTCACAACCCCCACCCACTGATATTAAAGGGGAAACCTGATCTACTTTCACGACTTCACACAATCAAAGCACCATAACACACTAAAGCCCCCCTCCCCACCACCGAACCAACCCTTCCTAACCCCAACGACCACGCCCCCTAGCCCCCCTTCCTAACCCCCAACGACCATGCCCCCCTCCCCACTACCTAACCCACCCTTCCTAACCCCCAACGACCATGCCCCTCTCCCCACCACCTAGCCCACCCTTCCTAACCCCCAACGACCATGCCCCCCTTCCCACCACCTAGCCCACCCTTCCTAACCCACAACGACCATGCCCCCCTCCCCACCACCTAGCCCACCCTTCCGAACCCCCAATGACCACGTACCTTCCCCACCACCAAATAAATAATTTTTTAAAAATTACTAAAAACAGTAAAACACATCCAAAAATACACAAAAACAAAAACACCAAAAACAATACAAAGTAAACAAAGACACAATCAAAAACAAAACAGACAAAAAATACAAACTCCAACCCCCCCCCCCCCGGCCCACACACACACACAAAAGAAAGAAAACAAGCAAACTTACCAAAACAGGTGGTACCTCCACCAGGACTGGAAAAGAAATGAATAAAGAAAGACCCTACTTACCAGAAGAAGCTCCACCCAGAGGCCAGGAGAGAGGAAAAAAAACAATAACCCCTACCAGCACCACCTGCTGGCCACAATAGTAAAAACAATTCAAAAACACACAACAGCCCCAAACAAAACACAAATTAACAATTTAACACAAAAGGTCACACCAAAAAAAAACAAGTAAGAAAAATTACACTAAACACACTTTCACACAAATCACAAATATATGTCAATAAAATACAATAGAAACTTTAAAAAATCCTGTGCTGAGTTATAACTCAAATTTAAACTCAAAACATCTAAACACATTTTAAAAACATTGAATGTAAAAAACATTAACTTTTACATTATTAAAATTATTACCTACGGTACAACTAATTAAAAAAATTCAAAAAACTAAAACATTATTCGCTTACATAAAACAATTTGAAAAAATTATATCATACTTTCTTCTTTTATTAATCCTCAAAAAAACCCAAAAAAGCAGATCACAGTTAATAACAGCCAAGCCAAACAAATTTTAAATAAATAAACATTAAAAAAATTAAAATTACAGACTAAATAACACAATTTTATTTATTTATTTATAGTCAATTTAACCTTCCAACACAATGTAAAACTATTGCAAAAATAAAATTGGCTCATTTTTTATTAAAACACACGGGGGGAAAAGCCCGGCAATGCCGGGCAACCCTTGCTAGTATATATATATAGATCGATAGATTAGTATACTCTGCTAATGAAATCAACTCTAATGCTTTTCTGAGCTCAGTGATTGATACCTTGTTTTCTGATTTGCAATGAGAAGTTGGTGCCAAACTTCAACTTGATGGAAGGGGAAGAGACCATATAATTCAATTTTCGAAAGTGCTTTGGAAAAGCAAAAAAGCCCCATCTCTAGTCTAGCATGTTAACATCAAATATGGTTCAGATTTAAAAATCCTAAACTTTCAAGAGCGTTATCAGGAAACTTTCTGGAAAAGAGAAAGCATTTCAATAAACACCTTGCTGAACTAGAATAAGATGCAAAAACTAAGATACCAATTGGGATTTCTCTTTGCCATCATGGCGATGGATCAACGCACAACCCTGCATTTTATAACCCACCGCACCTGTCAAGATGTGAAAAAGGTTTCTTAAGTGGAATATAAATCTGGGAACAGAGGAAGGACTGGGATCTGATTGTAAGGATTCCCAGCAGCTGTAACACTCTGCGGTGACAAAAAAGACTAGTCTAAAATTAGGCTGTGGAACTCCAAGCAACAGGACTGTAGATGCGATTGTTGGTTCCTTTTCAACATCCCCTCCTCCTCTTGGTAAAGTGACATGCTATTTATCAAGTGATAATTGAGTTAAACATGACAGATATTTGGGAATTTAAGGGAGGGCTTACCTTTAAGTTACTGCTATGGGAAGTACCTTCATTCTATACATACATACATCTTATCTTATCTATATAACTAAAATAGAGGTGTCATGCTGTATGTTACCAATATACAGCGCAACGCCTGCACCCCGAGCCCTGGAAAAGGCACCCCCGCCTACCTCACACTTCTGGGGTGGCCGGCGCAGGGGACCAGCAGACCATTTTGGGGTCTTTCACCCTGAAAACTGGCCGCAAAGGGCCCCACCCGCTGGCATCATGAAATGGTGGGGAGCCGGTAATACGCATGCACCTGGAACTCCGGGCAGGCTTTTGTGCCTGCGCAGATTCTGGTGCATGCGTATTACCGCCTCCCCGGTTGGGAGGCTCCACTGACTGGCCGCCATTTCGGCTGGAGGATGGCGGGCAGCCTTCCTCTGGAAGGCATAGGCCGACTGGAGCGCTCCATTCGGCCCATGCCTGCTGGAGAAACCAAGGCCCTTCTCCGGCAGGCGGGCCTTCTGCCTTGGCTTCTCCAGAAGGCATGTGCCGACTGGAACGCTCCATTCGGCCCATGCCTGATGCCGGGAACCACACATGGATTGGGGTTTTGGGCGCCTAGCCCGATAGAGTGCCGGTGCCCGATCCTTGACACAGATGCTCTCACAGAGGCGAGGCAGAAGTGCTGGACTGGGCTCCATGTAGGAGGACGCCCCACAGGAAAGGTGGCCGTTAGGTGGGGGGGCAGCTGGTTTCTCAGGGTTGTGGTGGGGCCGGATAGCCAGGGTCCATGCAGCCCAGCCTGGGGCTTCCGTGCATCCCGGCAGCCTGCATCTCCAGACAATGGCCGCGCCTCCGGAAGCGCTGGCCATTGCCTGGAGACGCAGGCCACACTGCTGGCAGTCGCGCGGAAGCCCCGGGCTGGGCTGCATGGAGGTGGATGCCCACAGGTAAAGCAAGTGACATGGGGGGAAGGGCATGGGGAACGACTAGCCGGCACATGGGGGGCTCCGTAAAGTCCAGCCTGGTGCTACCCCATGTCTCCCACCGGCGTGGCCTGCGTTTCCAGGCAACAGACGGTGCTTCCAGAAGCAGTCCGTTGTCTGGAGACGCAGGCCAGGGATGGTGTGTGTGAGAGACAGAGAGACAAGGGGAGAGACAGAGAGAGTATCTGAGAGTGGGAGAGAGAGCAGAGTCAGAGTACGCCACTGCTCTCTGTGTGTGCGCAAGCTGAGGAGGAATAAAGAGAGTGAGTGTGTGTGTGAGAGACAGAGTAGGAGAGAGAGGATGGATATGTGTGTGGGAGAGCGTGCGTGGCTGGAGGCCACGCTCCCAGTCAACCCCGGGAGGTAGGACAGATCCCCCCAAACTCTGCCCGTGCAAAGCCGGGCACCCCTGCTAGTTTCTTGCTAAGTGGGAGCAAATCAAATCGGGTTAAATGTTTCATCTTGTCTATGTTTTCCATCGGAACACCACAGACTGTTCTAAATGCTAAGCCCATCAGCACCTCTGAGACAACTTCTGCCGTGTCTAGGCCAGACATGAAGCTGCCAAAATGAAGGCACCTTTGGGCGAGTTCATTATGCAGTTCTTTTGGCCAGACCAAGTGTGAGAAAGATTAGCAGGCAACATGAGGTTACCGTTACCAGGCTATGCCTGATTGTGGTTCAAAAATACAGTAGAACCCCATATAACAAAAAAACTCCATTCTGTGGGGCTCTTTGCTATATGTTTTTTTCCATTATATGAAGCGCTATTGGCGATTGTAGGAATCGGGGCCACTGGGGTGGCCTTAAGGTCCCGGAGGAGACTGATCAAGTGACGACACGAGGCAAATGGAGCGAGATCAGATCAGTACTTTATTGGAAAAAGGCAACATCATTTATAGGGAAGAAAGCGCCACGGTGGCGAAACTGTCATCGGACAGGAAAATTACCTCACCCACGTACCCGGGTTAATGGGAAACCTCTCAAAGGGAAGTTAATTAACTTGGATAAACACGGGGCAAGGAAGACCATTGTTTAGGGTTTAAGCAAGGGTAAATATGGCTGATATTTACACCGGGGATTACCTTGGCCAGAGGATGAGTGATTACTCTAATAGGTAACTGAGGTCTGCGAGATGCTTGCTCGGCAGAATCGTCGGTCAGGCTACAAGCGGCCGAATTAATCCCTATCATTAATTCACCCCCCTTACGCCCTGACAAGGGCCAGAGGCCAGGAGTTTGCTCACTGGTTTAACCTCTGCCAGAAGCCACTGATGCCCAACCGGGCACGGGGAATCTTCAGGCGATACTCCACATAACAAAAAAGTTTGTTATACGGGGTTTCATTAAGCAATGTATACCTCACTGAACGAAAACCCAATATAACAAAAAATTGTTATGTGGGGTATCGCCAATAGCGCAAAAATGCTTTGTTGGATGGATTTTTCATTATACAAAGTGTTCATTATATGGGGTTCCACCATACCTGTCAACCTTCCCAGATTGGTCGGGATTTCCTGATTTTCGGCGCCGATTTGCACCATTTCCCGCCCACAGCTGCCAAAACCCTGGAATTGGCAGCAAGGGGAAAGAGGTACTGCACATCCCTTCTGCTCAAGTCGCGTTCTACGCATGCGTAGAAGGCTTTTACGCTTGCGTAGAACCCTTTTACGCTTGCGTAGAAGGCAATGCTAGCGTAAAAAGGTTCTACGCAAGTGTAAAAGCCTACGCATGCGTAGAACGCGACTTGCGCAGAACCGTTGTGCGCAGGTCCCGGATTGTCCAGAGCTGCGGTTGACAGGTATGGGTTCCACTGTACCACAATCTTCGAGGAGGCTCTTTCTGTGTACCCCTCAGAAACAAGTAATAAGCTTCAAATGCGGGTTGGAAATCTTGTTTTATAGAGGTGGCAGAAATAATCTGCCAATCTGCAGCTCTGTGGTTTTTAGATACAGTGGTACCTCATACAATGATTTTAATCCATTCCATGGGGCTCATTGTTGTACGAAACAATTGCTATACGATGCATACATCGTATAGTGATTTTCCCTATGGGGTGCATCATAGTGTGCGATTTCATCCAAGGCCGCCATCATCATCCTGTGCCACAGGTCACCGAGCGCCGCAGATGAATCGCATAGCCCATCCAAAGGAAAACACCCCAGTTCCCTCTGGAATCCAACAGGATCCATCAGTTGCCGGTGGCGGGCCAATTTAATAGGCCCTGCCTCCCTACGATGAAGCATCGCCCCCAGGAAGTCTAGAGCCACCAGATAGTGATCCAACCATGACACAGGTGTTATGTCTAATTTCTGTAATCTCAGATCACTCGGCCACTGCTCCGACAAGAAAACTAAATCCGGCGTGTGGCCACTGTCCCTGGTCGGGCCCTGAATTACCTGAGTCAGGTCCATGGAAGCCATGAACTCCCGTGCAACCTTGGAGACAATCCCCAGCGAAGGCAGATTGAAGTCCCCCAGAACCATCAGCCTAAGGAACTCCAACGCCAACACTGAGACGGCCTCAAGGAGCTCAGGCAGGGATGCAATTTTTAACAATTATTTTAAACTTTAATTCAATATTTAAATGGTCAACCTCTGTCTCTAGGTCCCCTCTACTGTCTTCCCCTATCGCTCTAGATTTTTGCAAATATTTTTTGATCGCGGTGCTATCGAATCCTTAGAAAGCACCTATTTCTTTGAACTCTGATTGAATCAGTCAGAGTGGATACATTGTTGCAAACATCCAGCCTTGATGTCTTTGAAGTACCATATTTGGAACCCCATTCATGTAATCCTATGAGTCATTTGGGGACATTGTGCTGGTCTACTGGCCATTCTCGATTGGACATGATCGTCAGGGAGAAATTCCCGGTCTACTGTCCTTTACTTTAAAAAAATGTTCTGGAATTTGGAGTGGTCTACTCGGCTTGTCTCTTCTATTTTTTTAAAAAAAAACATTCTCGAAGTCAGGGTGGTCTACTTCCCTCAAGCCGGCATAGGCACTTCATTCCCGGGCTCACTTCTCGAGCGAAGCCAGGTCTTTCCCGGAGCAACGGGGAGACACGGCGAGACCACCGCCGGCCTCAAGGTCAGTTGAGCCGGGGTGGAAAAAAATACCACTAGCAGGCAGCAGTTCATGAGGGGAAGCACCCTCACCGAAGAATGACTGACTGCTGCCTTTGTACTTACGACGGAGGTAATACAAAAGCAGCAGCCAGCTATCCACAAGGAAGAGCACCACCCCTTATGGATCGCTGCCTGCCGATCTCCGGTTAGGTAAGCCAGGAGAGAAAGGAGACAGAGAGGAGAGAACCATCGTGAGGCAGATAGCTCTTCTCTGCCTTCTTCTCTCCCGACCTACCTAACGAACCTTACCGGGGGAAGAGCAGGCTGACTGCCGGCTCCTCCTTTCCCCCATTGCTGCATCGAAACTAAAATTCGAAGCAGCAATGGGGAGAAGAGGAACTGACAGGCAGCCCGTTCTTCACACAAAAATACACACCAACAACAAAACCAAACATTTACCCAAAATGCCAAACACCAAAAATAATAAAACATAAATAAATAAATAAATAAACACATTAACCAACAAAACAATAAACAACAAAATCCACAAACAAAAAACCCAAAATACCATGAAATCACAGAAAAAACACCTAACTACAACACAAAAATACCTAACTCAAACAACAAAAATACCACAAATTAAACAAATAATCACAAAAGAAATCAGAAACAGAAAAAACAACCAGAAATAAAACAATTAAACACATCTAAAACAAAAAACACACAAAAGAAACAGAAACACCCACCAGTCCAACACCAAAAAACAAACAAACAAAAAGACCCAAAACAAAACCCAGAAGAAAGAAAACCCAGAGAACTCACCAGCATGTCCTCCCTCCACGACTCCAGAACAGAAATGAAGAAACAAAGACTACTTACCGGAAGAAGCCCCACCTAAAGGCCGGGAGAGAAAAAACAAGTCAAACACAAAAAGAATCCAACACTACTCCTAACAGCCCCACCTAGAGGCCACAAGAGTAAAAACAAGTCAGAAAAATAAGAAATAAATCACAAATAAATCAAATAAAATTGATCAAAAAAAGTCACAAACGACAAATGCAAAACACACCCACCCACACCACCTTAACAACAACAACAAAAAAAAACAATAACACACGAATAAAAACTGCCCGGCAAGGCCGGGCAAACTATGCTAGTTGAAAATAAAAATACTGAAATAATAATAAAAAGGAGTAATTTCAGATCTGGGGTAACATTACAAAGAAGGCAATTCCTCCTCCCTCCCTTGGCCTTGTGGGGTGATGAATCCATTCAGGTTTGGGCCTGAACTGGGAAGGCATGGCAATTTACCAGCACTCACCTTTTGTTGCCATCGGTGGGTGAAGTTCTTCCACAGCAGTAGCCCAAAATGGATTCCGAAGCCCATTGTGTGTAAAAGGCCTCCCTGCACTTCCGAACAGAGAGATGTTTATTATAGTGTCGAGGCAGGCATAAACCAACCCTGCTCGTGGCCTGTCTATGACCTTTTGGCCTAAAGAGGGCTGTTTCTTCTTTAGAGGTTTTACTGCTTTTGCAGACAGCGTTTTGAGTTGCGCTGGCTTCTCTCTATCCAGAACTATCTGGCAATTAAAATGGCGATGCTGGACTTGTAGAAATTTCCAGTATTCCCAGATAACAGTTTTATGCCTTATGACACTTTCAGAGTCCAGCTAACCAGGGGTTAGATAAAAATTACCTCACCAGGAAGAGACTCCAGCAAAACTTGATAACGCTGCTTTGCAAAGAACGAAACCTTAATGAAGTCTTTTTCTCCTCTGGAATTCACTCCTCCTGACAGAGACCTAATTTATAGCCTCTCCCTTGGTTTTTGTAAGCTGGATTCTAAGAATTCCCCTCTTTAAGGTTTGAGGAGAATAAAAGTACGCTACTACAATTCTTCAAATAACAGCTTTTTATTGGTACAAAAATGAAGTAAAATAGCATACAGATAAAGGCAGTTCAAATACAAACATAAAACATGAAAGAAATAGAAATGGCTAAGCTAGCTAAGTAGATAAAAAGTTGGACCCAGTTGAGCCCCCATAAATATTAGACTGGCAGTCTAACATTTAAGGCATATTGAAAAAGAAAATGGGCAGAGTCATCCCAGGCCGTGGGGTGTCTGCTGCTGAGGTGCTAAAACTCTCAGTTTATATATGTTTTCCCCCACTCACAACTCCCTTCTCAAGTATGTGAAAATTCCCCAAATATGACATGAGGAGACAAATGGCTGGACACCTGGACATCCAGCTGCGTGTTATGCACCTGAATCTTACGTGAGATGGTTATCTTAGATTCCATCTTGGTATCTTCATGTGATAGATCAAACTGTCAGATTCCCAGACTAAGTGTCCTTGGAACTGGTTTCCATGAGAATGTTGGAGCGTGGGCCTCTAACTAGCACCTGGGTATGCAGCAATCTACAATTGGCATTACATCTTAAGCACTAATTGGCTAAAAACATTCCTTTACTTCACACAGAATTAAATGAAAATTAATGGCATCCTTTGAATTCCCATTACATTGTGCACAGAGGGTGTCCGTGGCCCACAAACTAGGCTCTTCTACATGTTGTACATTGGGTGTCCTCAAATGCATTTTGCGTTCTGTAAGGCTGAAACTCCAAAGCCCATAATCCACTGGTCTCAGGACTCCTGGGAAAGCAAATAGGTGGAGAAATCTGGTTTCCTTTGGCAGTATAGACAGGACTAGAAGATCTTTGTTGGGTTTAGTTAGTCCAGCCTTTGCGAATCAAAGCTTTCTGAAGCAGGAGGGATGAATATAGAATTGTTTCTCTGAAGGGAGAAATGCAGAATCTTCTTAACGAGTGGATAATCTGGAAAGCAGTGCCTCAGATTGTTCAAAGCAACAACAACAGCAAATGCCCTTCCAAATGAATGTCCTATATATTAAGCTCAAGTAACAGGACACTGGAAGACCAACGTTTACTGGTTTATCTCTTCTTTCTGGTTTTCTTTCCTGCTTCGCTTTTGCAACATTATAATTTCAGGGCTAAACCTACATGTTCAACTCCCTTCCAACCCTTATTTATCCCCCCCCCCCCTTACATTTAATCAGTTCACAACAAAATTAAAAACACTCAGCCAGGGTCAATTGTTACAAGCAAATACATAGCATTAAATAAAATTGTTTTTTTAAGTTGTGTTAGTTTGGAAATGTTTATCTGTGTGCACCAAAGAGACACAGTTTCTACTGGTGGGGCTGCTGTGACTCAGTGGTTAAGAAGCTCACCTTGTTAACTGGAAGGCTGGCAAGTCAGCATTTCAAAGATTGGGTACTGCATGACGGAGTGAGCGTCTGTCTCTATCCCATGTCCTGCCAACTTAGCAAATCGAAAGCAAGAGCAAACAGGAGAGGCTCTCTTATTGTGCCATCTGCTAGAGAGGCTCACCTCTCTAGCACCAGAAAGAGGGTCTTCTCTGTGTCTGCTCCGGCCCTATAGAACTTCCTGCCAATTGAGCTATGACTCCAGATGGAGTTGTCATCCTTCAGGAAAGAACTAAAAAACTGGATGAGAAAGCAGGTGTGTGGCACTGGGGATGCAGTGACCCCCGCCTGCTGGCTGATATAGCAATATCACTCCCTCGCTCTTTTTAGCTGTCAGGCAAAATTTTTTATTGTATTTTTAATTGTTTTTTTTACTGGTTTTAAGTTTTTTATAGTACTCAAGTGGGATTTATGTAGTTCATGATGTAATTGTTGAACGCCGCCCAGAGTCGCTTGCCGATTGGGTGACAATACAAATGTGATTAATAAATAAATAAATAAGACCACTTCTGTGTTAAAAGATCTTCAGGACATGAAAGGAACCTCATTCGGGTATCACCTGAGTAGACATTTTGGGGGTAGGAGTCTGAAACCCTATCCATCCATCTGTTATATACAAAATTGTGGGTTCCGTTCACGGAATTGGCATACTGTCCCTGACAGAGCCATTACTCGGAAGATTGCTCCCTGAGACTTGGGTCCGAGGGGACAGAAATTGGGGAACAGATTAATAGCCATAGTTTAATTCACCCAGAGCTGACCTGGCAAAGGGCTCGAGCAAGGGGAAATTGGATGACTAACTCACAAGTCAGATAACAGATAATATCACACCTACGGATTATCTACAGCCCTAGAACCAACAGTGGCCATGTTTACCCCAGGATAAGCATGGAACAATAGAGTTCCCCTGTTAGTGTTTAATTTAGTTAATTAACTTCCCCGGGAGAGGTTCCCAATTAACCCGTGTAAACATGAGATGTGATTTTCTGTCAGATGACGATTCTATCACATGCGGCCCCGTATTTCTATATATGATGATGATTTTCCCTCAATAAATCACTGGTCTTTGCTCCATCTTGCCTCGTGTCTCATTGCTTGACCAGTCTCCTCCGGGACCCAATGGCCGCTTCGCGTCCCCAATCCAACATCTGGTGACCCCGACGTGATCCTACTCGTGAGTAAGCGATCTATGCGGTCCGGTTCTACGCCAGAACCGTGTCCGATCATCCCGGGGAACAGCGCGGCAGCTCCGATCGGAAAGCCATCCGATTGGGAGGACAGCTACGCGGCGAGGCATTCCAGAGAGGCATTCCACAGTACGCTCCAAAGCTCCGAGGCAGCTTGCATTGTTCTTAACAGACATGAGACCAGGCAGAAAAACAGCATCTTCCGTAGTCTAATTATTTTATTGAGGATGTAAAATCATACAGAGCATTCATTAGCAAATAGTGCCAAAATAAGAAACCTAACTAGAAAGCCAGGAGGGCTTCCGCCCTAACCGCCAGAACCCCCGTACCCATACCTGTCAACCGTGGCTCTGGAAAATATGGGACCTGCGCAAACGATTCTGCGCAGGTCGCCATCTACGCATGAGTAGAAGGCTACGCCGCTTGTGTAGCCGCCTACGCAAGCATAAAACACTTCTATGCATGCATAGAAGGCGACCTGCGCAGAAGGGCTGCACAGTACCTCCTTTCCCCCGCTGCCAAATTCCAGGGTTTCGGCAGCGCGGGGCGGGAAATGGCGCAAATTGGCATCGAAAACCGTGAAATACTGGCCAATCCGGGAAGGTTGACAGGTATGCCCGTACCCATCAGGCGTGGTAGGATACTCATAGAAAAGAAAGATAAAAAGCAGGCCCAAACCAGCAAAAGCTTGCCAACAAAGCATTACATTGAATATATAGTTACATCACTCCAGAACCCATTCTCCACCTCCCTCGTGCTTCTCACAGTTGTCACCCAATCCCTAGCCCTTTTGGGGGTAATTAGTGGCCTGGTCTCACTCATATGACTAGATCTCTGCCCATATTTCCCACTCAGTTTTTTTTTACTCCAACATTTAATTCCTGGCTTATTTTGGAATGGCCCAAAGAGCGGCAGAGTGGGGGAAAGGTTTGTCTCTGAGCTTTAAAAGAAAACCTGCTTATTTTCACTTACATTCTTCTGCCTCAAATGGTGTGCCCCTCTTTTGCACAAAGACAAGGATGAAAAATAAGAAATGGGGCCATAGGACTTCGACAATTAGTTGGAACTGGAAGGAGAGAGAGAAGAAGCCTTTACTACCCTTTATTAAATGCAAGAAGCAAGGTACAAAATTCAGATCCCAAAATAAATACTCTATTGCAGCTATAGATCAGTAATCAGTTGCTATTTTAGGTCTCGAGTAGACTGTGGTGGCTGAATGGTTAAGATGCTGAAATTGTCAGTCAGAAGGTTGGCAGGTCAGCATTTCGAGACCAGTTCCTGCCAATCTAGCAGTTCAAAAGCAAGATGTTGCAAGTCAATAAACAGGTACCACTTCAGTGGGAAAGGTAACAGCATTCTAATCATGCCATACCTGTCAGGTTTTAGATTTGGAAATAAGGGAAATTTCCCAGCAAGTACGGGATACTTGACAGCTCGGCTTATCCTTTGCTGCTCTCCAATGGCAGCAATAGGGCATTGCAGTCTAATTAATACGGGATGATGGCAGGGAAGAGGGTAAAAAAGGTGTTTTCTCGGCCAATACGGGATACTTGACACCTATGAATCATGCCTGCCATATGACCATGGAAATGTCTGCAGACACAGACAGAACTGGCTATTTGGCTATAAATGGAGAGGAGCACCTACACCTAGAATCAATATGATTGGCTTTTGAACAAGAGCAACCTTTACCGAATTTTACCTAGTTTTAACTCTCAAAGCTGTAGTGTAGCCTGAGGTCCTGAAAAGTCTCTGCAAAAGAGCTTTAAGTCTTACCTTGAAAACAATTCCCCCTCCCTCCTTTGGGCTTGTGGGGCAATAAATCCACTCTGGGTTTGGGCCTGAACTGAGAAGGCACAGCAATTCACCAGCACTCACCTTTTGTCGGCGTCGGTAGGTGAAGTTCTTCCACAGCAGTAGCCCCAAATGGATTCCGAAGCCCATTGTGCACAGAGGGTGTCGTGGCCCACAAACTAGGCTGTGGTATCCGCGCACACAATTGGCATACTGTCCCTGACAGAACCACGGTTTGGGAGAACGCTCCCTTGAGCTTTGGTTCCGAAGGGACAGAAATTGGGGAGCGGATTAATAGTCATAGTTTAATTCACCTACAGCTGACCTGACAGGCAGTTTGGACAAGAGGAAGCTGAATGACTAACTCGCTAGTCATGTAATAGGTAATATCGCACCCGCGGATTACCCTAAGCCTTGAACCAATACTAGCCACGTTTACCCCAAGATAGTTTGGAACAATGGATTTCCCCTGTCATTGTTTAATTTAGTTAATTAACTTCCCCTGGAGAGTTTCCCAATTAACTCATGTAAACATGGTACGTGGATCTTGTCAGATCGCAGTCTCCTTGCATGCAGCCCTTCTACATGATATATACTGATGATTTTCCCTCATTAAATCACTGGTCTTCGCTCCATCTTGCCTCGTGTCTCATTCCTTGACCAGTCTCCTCCGGGACCCAACAGCCGCTTCGCGGCCCCGATCCAACACTAGGCTTTTCTACATGTTGTACATTGGGTGGCCTGAAATCCACTTTGCGTTCTGTAAGGCTGAAACTCCAAAGCCCATAATCCACTGGTCTCAGGACTCCTGGGAAAGCCAATAGATGGAGAAATCTGGTTTCCTTTGACATTATAGACAGGACAAGAAGATCTTTGTTGGGTTTAGTTAGCCCAGCCTAAGAATACATGGTATACATGGTCTCATGTCTGTTAACAACAAAGGACTGGGGGAAGGGCAGCCAGCCCTTGGCAACATTACCACCCCATACCCCCAGTTAGTCTACATGGTCGCAGCCCCGTGATATATGAACCTACTTCGAAGGATCTGGAGGCATGTGGAGTGATTTATGTTACCCCAGTGTGTAAGGAAGTAATGGCTTGTTCAACACCCCAAGAATGGTGTCCAACTGACAGTGGAAATGTCCCGCTTGTACACGTTCCATACCGTGTACTGAAGAAAACGGCCTGTTCAATGCCCCAAGTGTGGTGGAGGACTGCCTGCCAGTGGAATTGCCCCGCTTGTGCAAGTGCCCTATTTGTGGGATCCGCGCACAAGATCCAACACCTATTGTTTCCTGCTACCCAAGTGTGTAGTCTGATCACAGGTGGTCAATACAGAGCATCAAGGCTGCCGTCAGTGGGGGACAAGGGGGGCTGCTGTCCCAGGCCTGGAGCTGGCAATGGTCCGACGACACTGTTTTAATTTTTTAAAATATATATATATATTTAAATTTTTTTAAAAAATTTATTCTTACTTTTTTTAGCGTGGGTCGCAGGCGCCACTGCACATGCCCCGCCACCACCAGAGGGCTCCGCCTCTGACTCAAGTCGACCAAGAATAGCATGGGCGTGGCTAGGGGGAACTTGCTGGGTGTGCTTCTTTACGCTCATCTGTACTTCCTTCCTGTGCGTGGCCTTAATCGGCAATGCCCCCACACGCGCCTCGCTGAAGCCTTGGCCATGAGGCGTACCGAGCCCGGTCCAGAAGAGACCGCGCACTGGGGCTGCTTCCTCCTGCGCACCTTCGGGCTTCAGCCCTGGGCAAGCGAGGCCCGTGGGGGCATTGCCAATTAAGGCTGCACACAGGAAGGAAGTACAGATAAGCCTAAAGAAGCACGCCCGGCAAGTAGTTCCCCCTAGCCATGCTGCTCTGGGCAAGCGGCGGCGGCAGGGCAGTGGGTGGGCGAAGCAGTGGCTCCCTTTCCCCAGTGCAGGAAGGATGGAGGCTGTCCGGCAGTGGGTTCAGATCCTGGTGGAGGCGAAGCTGCACCTTCCGGTGAGTCTCCTCTCTTCCTCTTTCTCTGTGGGTGGAGGGAGAGAGGCGCGAGCAAAAAGAACGTTGGGAAATGCGGCATGGCCAATTGAAATCAAGCCGCGGGGAAAAAACCGCCGTATGAATGCAAACAAAAAGCACAAAACTCCAAGTCCCTGCGTCCTACGTGCCGTGAGTGCGCAGAATACTGAGAAAGCCGGCGAGCGAAAAATAAAATTAAAAAACGCCGGCATCCCACAACGGGAGCGCATGTCTGCCGCAGGCGGACGCAGCGCCTCACAGCGTCACAAAACAAACACCCACAAAAAAACACGGCCAGACCACCGCCGGCCTTCTTTCCTGGAGAAACGGGGAGAAGAGGGACTCCCTCTCCTCCATGCTACCCCGCCAAAGACACGGCGAGACCACCGCCAGCCTCAAGGTACCTTGAGCCGGGGTGGAAAAAAAACTAACAGCAGACAGCAGTTCGTCAGGGAAAGCACCCTCCCTGGCAAATGACTGGCTGCTGCCTTTGTACTTCCAACGCCACTGTTTCGAGAACTAACACGAAACAGTGGTGGAGGTAATACAAAAGCAGCAGCCAGCAATCTGCAAGGAAGAGCACCACGCCTTACGGATCGCTGCCTACTGATCTCCGGTTAGGTAAAATGTGAAAACAATGGCAGGACGGAGTTAAAGCACAAAGAGACAAAAATCCATCCATCAAAAAGTCCTTTACTGCAGGAAAATAGTGCCTCACCGGCTGAGAGAAAACGAAGCTCTCCGGTGTACAGCTTTTCGAAAATCTTCCACTGGTTTTCTACAATGATACAATAAGTAATATTTTACACTGATATAAGGACTAATAATATATACATATTTACAAGCATGTTACACTCAAAAATTGTACAGCATGTTATAATCAATGGATATGCTTACCTCTGATACAGTTTTTTTCAAGAAGTGTAAATATTGTTAATTTTATTCGCGTCAGGCTTTTATGGTAGAGTCTTATTCACCCTAGACGTTACTTAAAGTAGTCAAAATGACTGCTTATATTCTTACTCCACCATACCCAGGTGCAATCATGCTAGAGAACACTGAAAGTTCTTAAAGAGACAATGAGGATATTACATATAAGATGTAACCTAAGCCAACAGTTACAATGTTATAAGAAACAGTTGAGATCCTGATCAGAGTTTAATCCAAATGGTGCTAATGAATTGAATAAGTGAATAAAATGTGCTTCCCTCCGTAATAATTTGTTGTTAATGTCCATTTTATCATATAGGTTGGGAAGTATCTTTTCTAAGGCAATAAATTTAATGTCGTCCTCACTATGATTGTTGTCGAGAAAATGCGACACAAGAGGTACAATGAGTAAGTGGCTCCGGATCCGAGAGCGATGCTCAAGGATCCGGACCTTCAGGGGGCGTCCAGTGCAACCGATATAAAACTTAGCACATGGGCAGATGATAGCATACACCACATTCTGGGAATTGCAATTAGTACACCCGGTAAGTAAATGTTCACGTTGTTCCCCAGGAATTCTCAAGGTTTTGGCTGCACAGCCCCCACATCGAAAGTGCCCTCAAATTATAGACGAGGGAGTAGCACACAGAGCGTCTGCACAAACCACCATATTGCCTATGTTTTGCGTCTTTTTGAAGCCTATAAAGGGCTTCTGGGAGCATCCTGGGATATCCTCAATGATGTGCCAATATTTTGAAATAATATTCTTGATTTTAAATGTCAAAGGCGAATATTCAAAGGCACAATGAATAAAGTGAAATTGTTCCCTGCTTTTGGGAGTCAAAAAAGCTTCCCAAGGGGTGTTACAGACGCGCTGAAATTGATTGTTAACGATATGGTTGGGATACCCTTTTTCTTCTAAGAAGTTTTTAATCTTGGCCGCTGATTTTATAAAGTCACCCTCCCTGGTGGAGTTCCGCTTGGCCCTGGCTAGAAGACTAAAAGGTATATTCCTTTTTAGGTGGCCCGGGTGGAAGGAACGATAATCTAGATAGGCGTTCCTGTCCGTGGGTTTTCTAAAGAGGCGCATATTCAAACTGTTGTTATGAATATACACAGAGATATCGAGAAAAGGTACCACCACAGGATCATAATGCCTGGAAAAGCTTAAGTTGCTATCTAATGTATTAATCCACTTAATAAAATTAGGGATAACATTTATGTCATCAAATACGAAAAACAAGTCGTCAATAAATCTTTTATAAATCATCATATTGTGATGGAAGGGATTGACGTCACTATTGAACATACATGAGGTTTCGAATTTAATCATATACAGATTCGCCACGGCTGGCGCAAGTGCGCTCCCCATGGCGACTCCTTGCACCTGCAGGAAAAACTGGTCTTTATATCTGAAATAGTTATTTTCCAGGACGACATCTGCTAGGTCCAATAGAAAGTGAGTAGGAGGCATATCTAAGCTTCTAGAATTTAAAACCTCTTCTAGGATGGGTCTTACACTTTCTAAAGGGATATGAGTATACAGAGATTTAACATCAAGTGTGAGTAACCCAGCACCCACTGGGACATGGACATTCTCTAACTGGTTGATAAAATCCGACGAGTCCCTAACAAATGACAGTGTGTTCCTAGTGAACGGATTGACGTAAGAATTTACGTATTTGGCAGACCTTTCTAATACGGAACCCGTATTTACCACAATAGGTCTCCCTGGGATAAGTGGATTATCCTTACACATTTTATGCAGTTTAGAAAACAGGTACCAGGGCTCAAGGTTGACTCAAAGCCTTCCAATATTTCCAGGTCAATAAAATGAGTACTGAGCAGATTGGGGGCATAAAGGTTTACAGCCAAAGAGCCAGCGCTGTCTGCGTTTTGCATGTTTCCATGGTCATGTGGCAGGCATGAGTAGATGCTGTAGCACACAGAGCGCTGTTACCCTTCCCACCGACGCAGTACCTATATTTCTACTTGCAATTTCTTGCTTTCAAACTGCAGGAGCTTGTCTCCCCAAAATCAGTCGCCTTTTTATTTCATGGCTGCAATCTCCATCTGCAGTGATCTTAGATCCTAAGAAAGTAAAATCTGTCACTGCTTCTACCTCTTCCCCATCTATTTTCCAGGGACTGATAGGGCCTGTTGCCATTATCTTGGTTTTCTTGATATTGAGTCTCAAGCCAGCTTTTGCACTCTCTTCCATCAACCTAAGCAGTAAGTACAGTACTGTACTTACAATTTCTTGCCTTCGAACTGCTAGGTTGACAGGAGCTGACGCAAATTACAGGAGCTCACTCCGCCATGCAGCACTCGGGTCTTGAACTGCTGACCTGCCAATCTTCCGGTTATCAAGCTCTGTGTCTATTATTACATGCCTTTACTGCTCCCCCACCCCCACCCCTCTCCTGTCTCTCTGAAAGAAAGGATTCAATGGTATATTTTACCAATTGTTTAAAAAAATCATTGGCTGGAATGCTAATGGAAAGGGCAGGGATGATTCACTACCTGAGCATGTAGAATGCTGAGAGTCATATTGTTGTTGCTACCCATAAGACTCTATTAAGGGCACCTGCCAATGCACAACTCCAGAAAGCACTGAAAGAGTTTCAGAAGGAGGCAAAGGCATACCTGTCAAGTGTTGCGTGTAAAAATATGGGAAATTCTCCAGGCACGGGCGTGCATGCGCAGCAACCCTTTCACACATACACACAACCACTTCACGCATGTGCACTGCTGCTTCTGATGGGCACGCATGGGATGGTGGCAGGAAAGAGTGGGCAAGAGGGGCAAAATGGTATTTCCCAGCCAATACAGGATACTTGACAGGTATGCAAAGGTCAGAGAAGACATTTATGGGAGCAGGGCACTTTTAGAGGTAAGCCTTCCTCTGCTTCTTCTTTAGGTGCCGCATCCGTTCCGTATGTTGACTATCACCATGGCGATAACTCCTTTGAACAGAGGACATGCCACACCAGTCTCTCAGATTCTTCAGCCATGAAGTCCGTCTACTCTATGTACAGGGTCTCTCTTCCCATGGATCTTTCCTTGCAGAGCAAGTTAGAGTATTCTATACTTTATGTTGTTCTTCATGAAACTGCCATAGTATTGGAGCTATTTTTTGCTTAATGGGCCTAAAGAATTCTTGTTCTTTATGCATCAGGTCTGGACAGGTTATCTTGCTAGACCTATCTGAACCAGTGTTGCCGCAGCTCTTATTTCCTTTTCTCCTGTTACTTGTGGATAGTTACTTTTCTTCTTTTTAAATTGCAGCTTGTAGCTCACTTACCTAAATCTTGAAAACTATGTTAAGCTTCGGTATACTATACTCCAGTGGTGGCGAACATATGGCACGTGTGCCAGAGGTGGCACTCGGAGCACTCTCTGTGGGCACCCATGCAGTCACCCTGGCACAGTTTTCCCCACCCCTCTGCCCAGCAGCCCAATGGGAGCGACTCTTCTCCTTTGGAGCCGACATGGGAGTCCCAGAAAGAGACTGACCCTAAACCGGAGGGAAGGGATACGATGGATCTTTGCAAGGATTCCCAGCAAAAACCGGCTTGGACCCTGTTGTGTTCTGTAAAGCTGTGCCTTTAACAATATACCTTTGCCATGTGTTAACAATGTAACCTTTCTGTGTGCAACATTATAACCTTCAGCTGTATCAATGTAAACCTGATAAGGGGACGTGAGCTAGTGACCACTAGATGGCAATAGCGAGCGTCCAGCTCTCATGGCTCAGATTCACCTGGTTCAGCAGCGCGGGAAGATTCCCCGCCACCTCTTCACCTGGTCAAGAAGGGCGTGACCTTCTACGACGTCACGCAGGCAGCAACCAATAGTCTGTCGACGAGCCACATTCAAATGTATAGCCAGCTGTATATATTGAGCGACCCATCCGCCATTACCACATGTTCCTCTGGATCATCATGCAATAAACCTGTGTTAAGCCAACCCTTCGGCTGTTTCATTGTCTTTGGTCCCTTACACTAAAAGCACTGTGACATATGGAAGCCTTTGTGACATAGGGTTCCATTGCGGGGTGGGTGGGAAGTTATTTGTTCCACTGCCTGCCTTCCCAAGAGGAACATTCTGAGCGGTTAAAGAGTTGGCAGAGAAAGAGAAACACCATGGAGCTCTCTTGCCTCAAAATTGCGAATTACTTCTTCTTCTTCTTCAACCTCGTTGGCTATATCCTGGGTACTTTGATCTTTGGCTACGGCATTCGGTTCCTGTCCAACAAGAGTCCCATCAGGACCGTGGTGGAAAACTCAGTGCCTTCCTATCAGGTCGGGATCTACATCTTCACCGCCGTCGGGGCCATCACCATGTTTATGGGGGTTTGGGGCTGCTTGGGGTTCATCTACGGGATGAAGCGCCTCTTGTCTTGGTACATTTATTTCCTGGCACTGATCCTCACGGTTCATGTTGTCAATATCATCTTCTATTCCTCCCAAGAAGACCTGATCAAAGAGAGAGCCATCCAGACCATCTTTGACCTGATGGAGTACTACAACCCGGCAGACGAGAAGAACCAAGCCCTCGAGAACACCTGGGACCATGTCCAGTCCCAGCTTAACTGCTGCGGCTTCATTGGGCCACACGACTGGAAACTCAACATCATCCTCCAGAAGGAAAACTACACATCCTACCCTTGCTCCTGCCGCAACGGGACCACAGCGCCCAAGGGCTTCTGCTCATTGAAGACACCTCCTCCCGTGGCAAGCAGCATCGAGGAGTGGCCCATCATTCAAGGGGGGTGCATGAAAGCAGTGCAGGACTGGCTCTATGGGCGATTCATCATCATCCTCACCATCTCCCTTGTGGTGGTCACCATTGAATTCTTCGGCATGGTGATCTTCCTGTGCCTCAAGAAATGCATCCGGAAACCCAGATTTTAGCACTCTGCTATCATCCTTCCTCTGTGTTTCTATTTCATTTGGGGATGATGAGTGGTTTGCTCTCTTTTAAATGTGGAGACTAGAAAGGAAAATCCATTTTTTAACTCACTTGACACTTGGACAGTGGTGGTTGTGGTTGGCAATGTCACATGGGGCAGGGTGATCAATAATCTGTTTTATAGCACAGTGGATTTTTGGGGGGTTGTTGTTTTTTATATATTCACCTTTGGTCTAAAGAGATGCCCAGTCTCTTCTGGGTTTCCCCTTCTTTCTTGCTTTTTTATTTATAAAATAAATTAAAAATCACAAGCCACCATGACTTTTACTGCAAAGAAAAGCAGAGTGAGTGAGTGAGTGAGAGAGAGAGAGAGAGAGGATATGCATCCACAAAATCAAAGAAAGCAAGTCTGGCCAGATTATCCTGCTATAGTAATGGAGTAGTTCATACTGCCAGTGACTCAACACTGGTGACGATTAACTACACCAGGTGACGATTAACTAACATGACAACCCTGAGGATTAGCGGCGTTGAGTGACAAAGTCCACAGGGAAGGGTGATGGTCCCCAAGTGGATTAAATCCCGCTTGAATCCATCTTGATGGAGGGCAGCAGCTTCATCAATACTAGCCTGGGGCTGATGAGGACTTTGCATGCCAAAAGGGCTCAGAACCAGAAAATGGTGTGCGGAACTGGACCAGTAACACTATGGGTGTCATGCTGCGATGGGGAAGGCAGATGAAAGGCTAATGCCTTATATTCTCAGGACAGTCTTCATGGCTGATCACCATGATGATCTCCAATATTCGGAATCAGATACGGCACAAAAAGAAGACATGGAAGAAAAGCACATAGACATTTACATGGATAATAGCCATGTAACAGACCATATTTCTATTAATGCAACTTAAAATAACATTTGCCTTTTCTGTAGCAACATTACACTGTTTGTTCTTCATCTTCCGTGTCTCAATCAAAACTTTCTTGGCTTTGTCATTAATCAAATAAGGTCCTCATCCTACATGTTTCTGGCAGTAAACAGTGGACCAGCAAATAAGCCAGATTCTGTATCTCTCCACATTCACCCCACCTGTTGTTGTTGTTGTTGCTGTTGTTGTTGTTGTTATATTTACATTTCTATACCGCTTTACTTCCCCTAGGGGAACTCAAAGCAGTTTACAGCATATAAATACAATATCCAAAGTACAAAAGCAGCATACAAAATCTAAATTCAAACAATATACAAAATCACAATTATAAAATTATATGTAAAACATCAATTAATAGCATCAAAAAAGTACATAGTATACAAAATACAAAATATCCAAATACAAATCATCATAAAATAACAATATAAAGATAAACCCCAACACAGTTCCTTCCAAGTCCTTCTGGGGGTGGGGGGGGGGACGAAAGCATGCGTGCACAAGTCCTGGTGCTTCTAGCCGGCCGGCCTCCTCGCCTCCGCCGAGGCCAAGACCATGCGCAGACCATGCGCGACGGTAGTGGAAAATCCAGCCAACCGCCACAGCGTCATCTTTTCCATGATGGCCCGAGGCAAGGGCTTTGTTGTCCACTAGCAGCCCCCACATGAGCATGTCGGTCTTGCATTTAGGGACTCCGACCTTCAGCCTATTCAGGGTACTTCCAGTGACCTAGGGTAGGATGAGGGAAATACAAAGTTCTTGTTCTGGCATTAACTCTTATGGCCAAGTGTCATGGCTGAGTGTTAGGTGGTGATAAATAACCTGACTCCTTAAAGGGGCCAAAGGCTATGGGGTGGATGAGCCCCTTTAGGTAGGATGATGGTCCCCTCAGCGGGGGAGATGCCACTGGAAACCATCATATAGGGCCCAACAGCAAAATGAGTGAAGGACTCTGATTCCCAAGAGTCATGGAGGCAGAAGAGAGGCCATGCCAGATGGACAGGCTGTGAAGGTGCACCTCGTCCATATTCTCAAGGCTGCGGCAGTCCATAAGAATAGAATAGAATTTTATTTGTATACCGCTTTCCTCGACCCAATGGGTGACCCAAAGTGGTTTACAGACATTTAAAGGTACAATATAACAAAGGGCAAAGATACAATATTATAAAACACAATACAAGATGCAATAAAAAAAACATGACTATAACAACTTGGTAATATCTCGCACAACTCACTCCAACCCCTGGCAAGTCCCAAAGAAAAGCAAAAAACGCTGCCATCTCAGTGGCTTCTGAAGTCCTAGTAGGGGGCAAGGTCCGGAGAAGGAGGGTGGGAGCGAATCTCCACTGCCAAACCTCCACAGCTGTGGCCGCTCTTCCATTGCAGTCCCGGTGTTAAATCCTGCATGTCTCATCTCGTATATGCCGCAGGGGATGGCTCCGTAATCAAAATGTGTGGGTCACTTCATGGCAAGGTGGGATCCACCTTAAACAAAATTCATGCCATTTTCCCTGCTGGGGAGTGGGGGGCATACCTGTCAACCTTCCCGATTTGGCCGGGATTACCCCGTAAATTGACGTCGATTGACGCTGCCAAAACCCCGTAATTTGGCAGCGGGGGAAATGCTTTTCGCGCATGCGCGGAAGGGTTTTACCCCTTCCCCGCATGCGCGGAAGTGCTACGTCGCTTGCGTAAGGGCTGCGCAAGCGGCGTAGCGCTTCCACGCATGCGTGGAAGGGGTAAAACCTTTCCACGCATGCGTGGAACGTGACCTGCGCACAAGCAATGTGCGCAGGTCCCATTTTTCCGGAGCCGTGGGTTGACAGGTATGGTGGGGGGATGCATTCTCGGATACTAGTTGCAGCTGACAATCATGCTTTGAACAGTGATCTCCTCCCTCCTTCTCCAACTACACTACCCTGGCTTTAACTACTAGCACGTGCAAACAGACAGTAGAATGGAAGAGTCCAGGCATGGCACTTTTTCTCACAGCTAACCTTTGGCCCTTTGCCCATCACTCCAGTCTGGATCCAGGACCTTCTCCCAGAACTACCATCATCTACTTGAAAAGGGGCTGTGTGTCCATTAGGGATAGTGGGGGGCATGGGAGGGATCAGGATACTCCCAGCTCTCCCAGTCCACACTCTCCTTACCATTGGTACAAATCCTCTGGAATGTGAAAATGTGAACTCCCATTTGTCAGTGTGCCTCACTGTCTGTGTGGGAGTTTATCTGTACATCTGTCTATCTCCGCATGTGGGGAAAGAGTACGTGCATGCTTGCAAGCACACTGTTAAATAAGGTATGAAAGAGTTTGTATCTCAAAAATGCACTCAGCCCAGGTGTGTGCTGGGCATCTTGGGAGGGCAGTGGATAGGGAGTGATGGGGGTGCCTATGGGGGGGGGGGTTGGGGGGGGGAGAAATCCTATACATTCCCATTACCTCCGGCAGTGCCCACCCCAATCGTCCCAGACTGATGTAGGGACTCACCAAATAGAGGCAGTAGGCAAGAAATTAAGTACAAGCTAGGTAAGCATTATATCTCACGTTTAATTAGGAACAATTCTTCCTTAAATAAACAGAAAATCTCATTGCCCATGAAGAAAAGAGGCGGCTATAACTTTTTCAAGTTAAAATCCACAGATCCAACAAGCAGAAATAGATCAGGTGTCCCTGGGATGACGGAAAGGCAAAGCTTCTATCTAAATCACATAACACGTATCAAATTGATTTATTACCAATTTGCCTGTACCTATTCATCAAGTTAGGGACTGTTGTGACTTAGTGCAGGGATTCTCAACCTGTGGCCTACGGACCGAATGCGGCCCACGGCACCACTTCATGAGGTAACCCACCACCTCCACACCAGGAAGTGCCATGTGGTGGAGGAAGGGCAAAATGGTCGTCCGGCCCCCAAAGCAATCCGAGGGAACATGACCCAGCCCCTGGCTTTAAAAAGGTTGAGAACTCCTGACTTAGTGGTTAAGATGCTGAACTTGACAACTGGATGTTTGGCAGGTCAGCAATTCATGACCTGATACTGCATGACAAAGTGAGCTCCCGTCATCTGTCCCAGCTCCTGCCAACCTAGCACTTGAAAAGCAAGAAACTGCAAGTAGATAAATAGGTACTGCTTTGATGGGAAAGGTAGCAGTACTCCATGCACTTGTCATGCCTGCCGCATGACCATGGAAACATTAAACAGTGTAAGAAAGGTTGTGCTGGCATTTGGTAAATAGGTCACTCTTGCTTGAAAGCCAGTTGTATCTGACTCAATGGTTCAGTGTTTATCTCTGTTTCATAGCTGAAGAGCCAGCTTTGTCTGCTTCTGCAGACGTTTCCGTGGTCACGTGGCAGGCATAGACACCAGAGTGCACGGAATGCTGTTAACGTTCCCACTGAAGTGGTCCCTATTTATCTACTTGCTTAATTCAAACTGCTAGGTTGGCAGGAGCTGTACTTGAATCCTTGTGTGCCTGTCTAACTGATGTGTATATTAATGCCACGAGGCCTTGCTGTTATAGCTGATGAAGTGGATTTGATCCACGAGGGCTCACATTTAAATCGAGGCATTTGTGGCCTTTAAATGCAGCATTGAAAAACAAGTGCTCTTCTCCTATACTTATTACCCAGCAGCCCAACCACGCTGTTTTAACTTCCTCTTCCCCACCGCCCCCGCCCAGACACACTGCTCCCTAACTTAGGGTGAGTCTTTCCTTTTGTCTTGGTTTTAATGTGGGGGAGGGAGGGGGAGGGTAGTTTTTAGGATAAAGTTAGTTTTATGTGTTTTTATTCCTGTTTTTAGATGAAGGTTGTGTAATTGTTTTAATTGTAAATGTTTTGATTGTTTTTAAATTGTATTTTTTACCTTGTTGTTGGCCGCCCTGAGTGGTGTTCTCACCAGGAGGATGGGGTACAAATTTATAAAATAAATCATAATCTATACCTATAAAGTGGTGTATTAACCGTTGGAATGTGACAAAGGATGTTTAGCCAGGCCCTACTAGCCCGTAATGAGCCTCCGTTCACTCGCCCGAACCCAGTCGGGTTGAATTTTGCGCCAGTGGGGCAGGAGCCCCCTGGACGCAAACAAAAAAAGGGAACTTCAATTCTCAACGTTCCTTGCACCGCGCCACACCAGAGCCAATCAGGCTGAGCGGCGCAAGCAAAAGGAACGTCCGGAAACGCGCCGCGGCCAGTCAAAAGGAAGCCGCAGGAAAAAAAACACTGCACAAACTGTAATCGCACACGCCAAACTACAAGCCCCAGCGTCCTGCGCGCCATGAGCACGCAGAACGCTGAGGCAGCCGGCGCGCGAAAAATAAAAATAAAAAAGGCAGGCCGCGAAACCCCCACCCCCACACCACCGCATGCAGTGGCGATGGGAATTCCCGTGGTCCAGCCATCCAGGCCGGCCCACGGAAATACCCCCACCCAACGCCGCATCAAGCGGTGATGGGAATTCCCGTGGTCTGGCCACCCAGGCCAGCCCACGGAAATACCCCCACCCCAACGCCACATGTAAGCGGCAAAACAATTTCTGTGGTCTGGCCACCAAGGCCGGCCCACGGAAATACCACCACCCCAACGCCGCATCAAGCGGCGATGGTATTTCCACGGTCCAGCCCCCGAGACTGGCCCAAGGAAAATCCCCCACCCCCAACACAAAACAACACAATCAAAAAACAGTCAAAAATAATCAAAACCAAAAAAACACAAAAAGTAAACACAAAAACATCCAAAAACACAATCTAAAAACAGTCAAAAATAATCAAAACAGAAAATAAAAAACAGAAAAAGAAAACACAAAAACATCCAAAAACAAACAAGAAAAAACACACAGACCCCCCCCAAAAAAAACCCAAAACAAACCCCCCCAAAAAATTAAACCAGAGACCTTACCAGGAGATGTCCTCACTCCATGACGACCGGAACTAAACTGAGGAAAGAGAGAGACTACTTACCGGAAGAAGATGCGACACCCAGAGGACAGTAGAGAAAAATAGTAAAATACAAGAAAAGCTCACCAGCCCCACCCAGAGGCCACAAGAGAAAAAACATTCAAAAATATTCAAAATAATTACAAATAATTCCCAAATTAATGAAATAAGTTATCAAAACATTCAAAAATATTCACAATAATCACAAATAATTCCAAAAAAAGAAATGTTTTCACTCAAAAAAACAAAAAAAATCTAAACACAGTATAGAAACATTGATTTAAAAAAAACATATTCTTACACATTTTAAAAATTATTATCCAAGGTACAACTATTTTTAAAAAATCACATAGTAACACATTATTTGGTTAAATACAATAATTATAAAAAATTATATCATCCTTTCCTCTTTTTAAAAAACAAAAAATAAAAAATCACAGTTTATAACAGCCCATGCGTAAAAATAAAAATAAAAAAACACACAATTAAAAACTAACCTCATTTGCATAAACATAAAACAAAAACCTTCCAAAACCACTTTAAAGAGCCCGGCACCACCGGGCAAAATATGCTAGTAAATAAATAAAAGTCCCCAACTGGCCTCCCTGCCTGCCTGCCTTTGGCATCTGCCTCTGGAGGGGATTTGCTCCTTCCCACCTAGTAAAGGTAAAGGTTTCCCTTGCTCGAAAGCCAGTCGTATCTGACTCTAGGGTGCAGTGCTCATCTGTTTCAAAGCCGAAGAGCCAGCGTTGTCTGCTTCTGCAGATGTTTCGTGGTCACGTGGCAGGCATGACTAGACACCGGAGCGCACGGCAACCTAGAGTTGCCATAATTCTCCCTCCCAAAACTGGGACAGAAGTATACTTGACAAAAATGGGCACAGCAGGAGGAAGGAGGACGAAGTTGTGGGTCCCCCTCGGTGTCTGGGAGGGTGATGAAGAGGAGGAGGGGTCTTGGAGAAATAAGAGCTGAAGGCATGAATACCCTTTCCTCCCCCTCCCCCTCCATTCTTGTTGTAGTGAAGCTGGAGCAAAAGGCTGAAGCACTGGGGCTATTCAACAATTATGTGATCCATTTGGGGGGGGGAATTGACTCCCTCCCCCTATGTAATCTGACTGTAATTTTAGCTTCGACCCCCTCACCCCCTTTAAAATTACTTAATCCAGAGTTTTTGTATCGAAACTCCTATTTTTAGAACTTTTCACTATTGGTGCCCAATGCGCAACAGCTCCAAATGGATTACATAATCTTTGACCTGACCCCACCCCACCTCCCACGTTATTTTTCCGTAATTCAGATGGCAGACCCCTTCCCTCCCTTCAAGGATCACGTAATTGTTGAATGGCCCCATTGCTGTGCTGCCCCGCACCAACCGCCTGACTGCCATCATCCCCTGCTGTCGCCACTTGGCCAAGAGGCAGAGCCAGTGATGCACTGCAAATTTTTTTACTACCCCCACCATGGGCATGGCTAACTCTGTGGGCCACGCCTACTTGACCTCCCTACGCCATGGCCTGGGGTAGGGAGGTGGGCGTGGCCGGCCAAAGAGGGCGTTGCCTGGGGGAATTTCCGCTACTGGTGCCCGGGCACCGGTGGGCACCAGGAGCAATTCAACACTGCCAAGATCCGACTACCCGGCGCCAATGGGAGCCATGGGGCATGCTTTCCCTCGGACAGGACTACAACTCCCGCCAGCCCCTGAGCCCGGGCTGGGACCAAGGCCTGCCATTCTCAACACCAGGAGACAGCTCCGCCTTCCCCATGTTGGAGCAATCCAAGTTGTTGGAAACAGCCACACTCAGGAGGCAGATGCAGATAAGTTTGCATCACCTGGGTTGCAGAATGCAAGAGTGACTGAAGGGATGTCTGAATCACAGACATGGTGTGTTATAATACACAATCAGTAAATTTTAAAAATCTGGGACTTTATGGATGATCTTGGTTACTGAATTTATCTCTGAACGTTTCTTTTTTGATTAGATTATTTTTGCTCTGTTTGCTTATGATATTGTATTTTATATACTTTGTATACCTTGTATTTTTTGTATATTTACTGTACTTATGCCTTTATTGCCCTATGTGTTGACATTGCTGATATTGTATCTGACATATTGTGGTCGTTGACCGTGCCTTCGTCGTGACTAGTATATTGTGCCTTGCTTACTTGGTGATACTGTGACGAATTTGTAGATTTTTGTTGTATTTTGTTTTTCTTTGTTTTTGTACTTTTGATACGTATGACTGTATATTTTTACTGTATAATTCTGTATTTTTTATATTGTGAACCGCTTTGAGTTATTTTTAAATAAGAAAAGCGGTATATAAATAAAACGTACAATACAATACAACATGAATTTTATTGAACTGGCCAGGACAATTTTTCAGACCTTGAATCCGGGACAATCCTGGTTTTCCAGGATGTATGGCAATCCTCCCCCCGCAACGTTCCCCCCCCAGCCATGCAAGTAGTCTCCCTACTGGGCGGGCAAGTCAGGCATCGCAAGTTCCCTTCCTCCCTCTGCTGGGGGACAGGGCCCTCCTCCTCCAGCAGCCCTGGGCTTTCCAGAGCCCCCACCCAAATCTTTCATGCAGGAGGAGGAAAGGATAGGAGGAGGCACACGTTGCACATGCACACGCCCCGGATAAACTGCCTCACCTTTGCCATTGACTTGCAAGGAGCTCCAGGTTGTTGTTGTTTTTTTCTAAACCAAGGCGCCCCTTGTTGTCCACTAGCAGCCCCCACTTGAGCATGTAGGTCTTACATTTAGAGACTCTGACCTTCAGCCTATTCAGGGTCCTTCCAGCGACCTAGGCGGCCCTTGGTTTATAGCCAAAAAGCCAGCTTTGTCTGCATCTGCAGATGTTTCCATGGTCATGTGGCAGGCATGACTAGGCACCTTTAGTGTTTGAGAACCAAGACAATGAAGACAGCCGAAGGTCTGGCTTAACGCATCTTTGCTGCATGATGGTCAGGGGGAACATGTGGTAATGGCGGACGAACAGCTCAATATATACGGTGGCTATACATTTGAATGAGGCTCCTCGATAGCCCATTGGCTACTGTCTGCGTGACGTCACTCTCCGTCACGCCCTTCTTGTCCAGGTGAGGTAGTGGCGGGAATCTTCCCGCAGCTGTAGGTATTTGGGGAATTGGAACCATGTGAGCTGGGCGCTCGCTATTGCCCCTAGCGGTCACTAGCTCGCGTCCTCATACGGAAGGTTACAGTGTTACAGCTGGTGATTGTTATATCCACTCATTCGAGTGTTACATTACTTAAAGGCACAATACTCCAAACACAACATCCCTCCCCCCTAGGATGAGACGAAGTCTCTCATCCAATATGGTTTATTGCAAGAGCGTTTTGGGCGCAAGGCTGGCTGGCTTGTCCCGGGGGCGCTATCACTTCTGTCTTCCCTGGTCTCTTGTCCTGCAATGGGAGAGGTAGACTCGTTAGCGACTCGCCGAGGTTCTGCAGTTTTCGGGGTAGGGGTAAACTCCAATGTGGAAAAACCGGGGGCATTGGGGGCTAACGAAAAACCCCGCTTCTCGCTTGGACGGGTGGGGGACCACTCCGGAAAAACCCCCCGGTTTTGTAACTCAAACTCAAAATCATCCTCTGGGATCTCTGTGGGGGCATCCTGCAGGATATCTGCGGGGACAAACTTATTCCCTTCCCCCCTTGATGGGGACCACTGCCCCCCTCTCCTCCCCCTTGGGCTGAACGGGTGGGGGAGAACCCTAACGCTGAATCCTGTTTCGCGCTGTCCGCGCTCTGGTCGCCGGGAACCCGGCGTCGGAGTTGGTCCGTGTGCCACCTCCAGAGTAGACCTGTGCTGGTCTCTACGCAGTACGACACGGGACCCGTTTGCCCAATGACTACTCCCAGAACCCAGGCTGGCCCTGCGCTAGCGTAATTTCTGCAATGGACCGGGGCGCCTATTTCGAAACTCTTCGTGCCCGCTATCCCGATGTTCCTCCCAGTGTCTTCTACTCTCGTAGGGTCTAGCCTAGTCAGTACCGTAGTCAGCTTTCTGCGCATCAGGAGTTCTGCGGGCGAATAGCCTGATGCTAGGGGGGTCACCCTATACCCCAGCAAGAATTGGCATAACTGAAGGTTCAAATCCCCGGGGCCCATGCACCTCAGAACGTCTTTGGTGGTACGCACGAGGCGTTCTACCTGGCCGTTCGTCGCTGGGTGAAAAGGCGCGGAGGTGATGTGCCAGATGGCGTTAATGTCAATAAATGCCCTGAATTCGGCGGACGTGAAACAACTTGCGTTATCGCTCACAAGTGTATCGGGTATGCCGAACGAACTGAACACCTTGCGCAACTGTTTAATGGTTGCGGCTGAGGAGGTGTTTGCAACTGGGATAACCTCTAACCACTTGGAATAAGCATCTACTATAAGGAGAAAAAGCGATCCTCTGAAAGGGCCCGCAAAATCAATGTGCACGCGGGACCACGGCCCCTTTGCCGCATCCCATTCCCTGTGCGGGAGTCAGGCCTCCTCGGGCCGGGAGCTTTGGCAACTCTCGCAAGTGCCCACCATGTGCTCGATATCGGCGTCCAACTGGGGCCACCAGAAATAGCTCCGGGCCAGTGCCTTGGAGCGGACAATCCCCGGGTGGCTGACGTGCAGCAGCTTGAGCACCCTTGCTCTCAGGGATTCAGGGACAACCACCCGCTGGCCCCACAGGAGGCACCCCCTCTCCATGGACAGTTCTAACCTTTTCCTAAAAAATGGAGCAAATTCCGCCGCTGGGGAGGATGTTGGCCACCCTTTTTGCACCCACGAACTAACCAGGGCCAACGTTTTGTCTCTGCCCGTCGCCTTGGCGATCTCTGCGGGCACTATGGGGGGCGAATCCAGGACCTCTATCATGAGCACTTGGTGGTCTTGCTCCACCTCGCACACGGGGCTGCCCATGTGGGGCAGCGGTGACCTCAACAGGGCGTCCGCGTGGCTTATGTCCTTTCCAGGGCGATACACCAGTGCGTTCTGGTACGCGTTTAAAAAAATGGCCCACCTGAGCATTCTAGGGGATAGTATCTGTGGTGTATCTGTGGTGTGGGCTTGTCTGCGGTGAAAATGCCTAGCAGGGGCTTGTGGTCGGTCACGATGGTGAAGGGACGGCCATAGAGGAAATCGTGAAACTTCTACATCCTAGCAACTATCGCTAATGCCTCCCTGTCTGTCTGTGCATAGTTACGTTCTGCCTTAGACAGGGACCTGGAGTAGAACGCCACCGGGGCTTCCCGCCCGTTTTCCAACACGTGGCACAGGACCGCCCCCACCCCCACTGGAGACGCATCACATACCAGAACCACTGGTCTCTTGGGGTCAAAATGGGTTAGTATGGCGTTTGAGGATAAGAGTTGTTTCAGCTCATTGAATGCCCTCTCCTGACTCTCGCCCCATCGCCATGCCTCGTCCTTTTTTAGCAATTTATGAAGCGGCTCCGCTACCGATGCCTTCCTAGGCAGGAAGGAATGGTAGAAGTTTAAGAGCCCCAGGAACGACTGCAATTCTGGCTTGGAGGTGGGGCGAGGAGCATTCTGAACGGCGGCCACCTTTGATTCGGAGGGTTTTATACCAAGCGGTTACCCGGAAACCCAGGAACTCAACCTCTTTTGCAAAGATAACACATTTGTCTTTCCGCAGCCTCAACCCCGCCTTCTCAAATACCGTCAGTACTTTGTCCAGCCTCTCAGCCAATTCTGACTCACTCCCCCCTGTTATCAAAATATGGCAAGACTCCCTCCAGACCCTTCAAGAGACGTTCCACTAGTGATTGGAAGATGCCTGGTGCCGAGTTCACGCCAAACTGTAGGCGTGTCACCTGAAACGCCCCTTTATGGGTGACTATCGTCTGTGCAGCAGCTGCAGCTGGGGTTACCGAGAGCTGCTGATAAGCCTGTGCCAGGTCGAGCTTTGCAAAACACTTTCCCCCATGTAACCTGGCCAACAGGTGGCTGACTACCGGCACCGGATACGCATTTGGGCGTATCGCCTTATTAATGGTACATTTGTAATCAGTGCAAATTCGAACCTCCCCGTTGGCCTTAAGCGCTGTTACAATCGGAGTTTCCCACTCCGCAGAATCAACAGGAACTAGGATCCCCTGGCCCACCAATTTGTCCAGTTCCGCCTCTGTTTTGTCCTTAAGTGCAAAAGGCACCCTTTGTGGATTGAGTCTTATTGGGCGGACCTCCGGGTCCAGGTCGAACGTAACTGGGGGTCCCTTGAATTTTCCGAGTCCCTTCTTGAACACTTCGGGATGCGCGTTACACACCTCCTGTATTGGGTCAGTCCCAACGGTATGCACCCCCCCCCAATAAACAAACCCAGGGGCTTAAACCATTGTGTCCCGAGGAGGCAACAGTCCCCCCCTTTAAGAACAACCAGGGGAAGTTCCGTGGCGTGTTGCTTGTATTGGACCTTGAATTTTCCCATCCCCAACACCGGAATGCTATTTCCCTGTACGTCCCGCAGCGTAGACCTCAGTGCTTTGAGCTTGGGCCGCACGTTGGGGGAAATTCCCAAAAACTCCCTCTGGGAAATGATGGAATATGAGGAACCCGAGTCTATCTCCATCTTAACGGGGGCCCCTTGCACCAGTACCTCTACAAAATAATGTGGGTGTCCTAAGGACATGCTGTGGACCGCTGTATCGTCGTCGCTGTCATCGGAGATGCGGCCCATGCCGTCCTGCTTCCTCGAGGGCCGGACGCCCTCCTGCTTCTTCGGTGAGTGGTCTGTTGAGCCTTTCCGGTCTCTGCGCCGTCGTCTGCAAACCTTGGCTATGTGGCCTCGGCGCCTGCAGTTGTGGCACTCCGCCTTCCTGAACGGGCACTTGCTGCGGTCATGGGATGCCCCGCAGCCATCGCAACGCCGGCCATCCTTCCGCACCTTCCGGATGTCCTCGTCCTCGCTGCTCTCCGTGGAGGAGTGTGGTGCCCGCCTGGCCGCTTGCACTGAGCCCGCTGCCTTGTCGGGTTGTGGGGGCCTCGTTCTGAACCCCTTAACCCCGGCCCTCATGGCCTCTGCCGCCTGCGCCTCCTTCACGACCTCTTGCAACGTGGGGGGCGGCTCTTTATTCATCAGCTTTCGCTGGACCTCCTCGTCCCACAGGCCGCACAGCATGCGGTCCCTGAGGGCGATTTCCAGGTTCTCCCACTTGCATGGGCCGGCAGCCAAATGGAGGGCTGCTGCAAAGGCAGCCACGGACTCACCCGGCGCCTGGACTCTCTTCCAGAATGCGTCCCGAGCCGAAAATATTGCCTGGGACTCTGGAGGCCAACTGGAACAACAACTGCAGGCATCAGGACAGACTTCAACACCGGCATCCTGAGCCCTTCCTCCCTCCTCCTCTCTATTACTTGGCCTTGAGCAGGGGTTTAAAGAGAGGCTATGCTGGAGGGGCTTCTCCATTGTTTGGGACTCTGGAGGCCAGCTGGAACAACTGCAGGCATCAGGGCAGCCTCCAACACCGGCGTCCTGAGCCCTCCCTCCCTCCTCCTCCCTATGCCTTGGCCTTGAGCAGGGGTTTAAAGGGAGGCTATGCTGGAGGGGCTTCTCCATTGCTTGGGACTCTGGAGGCCAACTGGAACAACAACTGCAGGCATCAGGACAGACTTCAACACCGGCGTCCTGAGCCCTCCCTCCCTCCTCCTCCCTATGACTTGGCCTTGAGCAGGGGTTTAAAGAGAGGCTATGCTGGAGGGGCTTCTCCATTGCCTGGGACTCTAGAGGCCAGCTGGAACAACTGCAGGCATCAGGGCAGCCTCCAACACCGGCGTCCTGAGCCCTCCCTCCCTCCCTCCTCCTCCCTATGCCTTGGCCTTGAGCAGGGGTTTAAAGGGAGGCTATGCTGGAGGGGCTTCTCCATTGCCTGGGACTCTGGAGGCCAACTGGAACAACAACTGCAGGCATCAGGACAGACTTCAACACCGGCGTCCTGAGCCCTCCCTCCCTCCCTCCTCCTCCCATTGACTTGGCCTTGAGCAGGGGTTTAAAGGGAGGCTCTGGTGGAGGGGCTTCTCCATTGCCTGGGACTCTGGAGGCCAGTTGGAACAACTGCAGGCATCAGGGCAGCCTCCAACACCGGCGTCCTGAGCCCTCCCTTCCTCCTCCTCCCTTTGCCTTGGCCTTGAGCAGGGGCTTAAAGGGAGGCTATGCTGGAGGGGCTTCTCCATTGCCTGGGACTCTGGAGGCCAGCTGGAACAACTGCAGGCATCAGGCATCCTCCAACACCGGCGTCCTGAGCCCTCCCTCCCTCCTCCTCCCTATGTCTTGGCCTTGAGCAGGGGCTTAAAGGGAGGCTATGCTGGAGGGGCTTCTCCATTGCCTGGGACTCTGGAGGCCAGCTGGAACAACAACTGCAGGCATCAGGGCAGCCTCCAACACCGGCGTCCTGAGCCCTCCCTTCCTCCTCCTCCCTATGCCTTGAGTGGAGGAGATGGGGAGTTGAAAGTTCTACGGCCCACTGGGGGCGATGGGGGGAGATATGGGCCAAAAGGGGGGAAGAGATGGTGGAGGGAGGGAGGGAGAGTTAGAAGGATTGAGGGACTAACTTGCCTGCCAGGGAATAGCAGCAGCAGTCTGTCTGGGTCTGGCTTGTAGGTCCATGGGGATAAAATTAAGGTGACGATTCGAGATGGCTTTGAAAAGCTGGCCCACCGCCGTCGCTACTGCGGGTGGAATGTCTCACCCCAGTTGAGGGTTCAAGGTAGATTTGGAAGAATGCCCCGTCACTTCCATCACCGCCGGAGCCTTGCGGAGGGTGGTGGGGGGAGTGGGTGGGGCGGTTTTATATGGGGGTGGGAGGGAGGGAGGGAGAGACTGCCCGGCCAGCCGGGAAGGAGAGGCAGCATTCTGTCCAAGGCAATCAGGGAGGCTCCGGAGGCCAATATAGAGGTTGTGATGGGCATGGGGCGATATTGCGGGTACCGAGGGGCGGGCCGCACTCGGGGAATGCGGGGCAGATGCTTAGTATCTGTCCCTCATTCCAGCCCCCCAGTTACACCTCTAGCTGACCCAGGGTGACCCTGCCCTTAGGCTGCTGCTGATGAATGCCAGGTCGGTATGTAATAAGGCCCCCCTGATACAAGATTCCATTATGGGGGAGCGGGCCGCCCTGGCATGTATCACTGAGACCTGGCTGAGACCAGAGGATGGGGTTCCTCTGTCAGAAATGTGTCCAGCTGGGTTCAGTATTTGGCACCAGCCTAGGGATGAGGGTAAGGGCAGTGGCATTGCCATCATAGCCAGGGAGTCACTGGGAGTCGCCAGGGCTACCGCTCCACAAATTCTGGGTTGTGAGGCCCTGCTTCTGCGTCTGGGCTCTAAGGGTCAGTTGGGAGTCTTACTCCTGTACCTGCCCCCTTGCAGGGTAAGGGACTCCCTGCCTGAGCTCCTTGAGGCCATCTCAGCATTGGCGTTGGAGTTCCCTAGACTGATGGTTCTGGGGGACTTCAATTTGCCTTCGCTGGGGACTGGCTCCGAGGTGGCTCAGGAGTTCATGGCTTCCATGGTAGCTATGGACCTGATTCAGGTAATTCAGGGCCCGACCAGGGGCAGTGGCCACACACCAGATTTAATCTTTTTGTCGGAGCGGTGGCAGAGTGATCTGAGACTACGGAAATTAGACATAACACCTGTGCCATGGTCAGATCATTATTTGGTGGCTCTAGACTTCCTGGGTGCAACACTTCATCGTAGGGAGGCAGGGCCTATTAGAATGGCCCGCCCCCGGCAACTGATGGATCCTGATGGATTCCAGAGGGAACTGGGGGATTTCCCTCTGGATCAGCAACACGATTCGCCCGAGGCGCTGGTTGACCTGTGGAACAGGATGACAACAGCAGCCTTGGATGAAATCGCACCACTAGGGCCTCTCAGAGCTCATGGAGCTAGGTCATCTCCGTGGTTCACAGATGAACTGCGGGAGCTCAAACGGGCAAAGAGACGCCTAGAGCGCCGCTGGGTGAAGACCCAGAGAGACTCCGATTGGACACTAGCTAGAGCCGCTATTAGGGCCTATCTAGTGGCGATGGAGGTGGTGAGGCAGCAATACTTCACCACCCTTATTGCCTCCGCTGATAATCGCCCACCACCCTGTTCCGGGTTACCAGGTGTTGTGTTCTGTAAAGCTGTGCCTTTAACAATGTACCTTTGCCATGTGTTAACAATGTAACCTTTCTGTGTGCAACATTATAACCATCAGCTGTATCAATGTAAACCTGATAAGGGGACGCGAGCTAGTGACCACTAGATGGCAATAGCGAGCGTCCAGCTCTCATGGCTCAGATTCACCTGGTTCAGCAGCGCGGGAAGATTCCCCGCCACCTCTTCACCTGGTCAAGAAGGGCGTGACCTTCTACGACGTCACGCAGACAGCAACCAATAGTCTGTCGACGAGCCACATTCAAATGTATAGCCAGCTGTATATATTGAGCTACTCATCCGCCATTACCACATGTTCCTCCGGATCATCATGCAATAAACCTGTGTTAAGCCAACTCTTCGGCTGTTTCATTGTCTTTGGTCCCTTACACTAAATTGGTGACGAAGGTGGGATATGGCAGCCCACGGGACCAAGACATGTGCCGGTTTCGAAATCAGGAAACCGGGCGACTGGGAGATCTTCGAGATGGACTTCCAGGCAGCACTGATTGAGTCCGAAGTCACGGAAGAGGCAAAGAAAAGGGCCATCTTCACCAGGATGCTCGGACAAGAAACCAAAAGGACCTTGGTGGACCTGATTGCACTGAGGAGGGTGAGCGAATTCAAGGCCAAGGAACTCATGCAGATGCTGCGTGAGCACGTCCGGCCCACCACGGCGATGTTTCCCGCTCGGAGTGCGTTCTGGAGGCGAGTCCAAGCGCCCGGGGAGACGGTCGCCGCATTCGTGGCGGCCCTGCGGCTGGCGGCCGGCCCGTGCAAATGGGAGAATGCTGAAATCACCCTCCGGGACTGTGTGCTGTGCGGCCTGAACGACGCTGAAACCCAGCGCACATTAATGAACCAAGAGCCGCCTCCCACGTTGCAGGAGGTCGTCAGAGCGGCCCAGGCCGCAGAAGCTACAAAGGCCGGGGTCCAAGAACTCCAGGACTGGCGGCCGAAGTCGGGCAAGGCAGAGACTCCGGTACAGGCGGCCCGGCGAACTTCGAGGTCGTCCACAGAGAGCAGCGACGACGAGGACGTCCGGAGGGTCCGGAAGGAGAGCCGGCGGTGCGACGGCTGTGGAGCGGCCCACGACCGCGTAAAGTGCCCGTTCCGGAAGGCCGAGTGCCACAACTGCGGCCGCCGCGGGCACATCGCCAAGGTGTGCAGGAAGAAGCGCGAGACCCGGAGGAGCTCCGCAGACCGTTCCGCGGGACAAGACCGCTCAACGAGACCCAAGGACGGCGCCCAGGCCACGCGGAAGCAGGACGGCGTGGGCCGCATCTCCGACGGCAGCGAGGACGACGCCCCAGTGTTCAGCGTGTCTGCAGGACACCCCCGCTATTTTGTTGAGGTACTAGTCCAAGGGGTCCCCATTAGGATGGAAATTGACTCGGGGTCCTCATATTCAATCATTTCCCAGAGGGAGTTTTTGGGAATTGCCCCCCACAAGCGACCCAAGCTCAAAGCATTGAGGTCCACACTACAGGACGTGCAAGGGAACAGCATTCCAGTGTTGGGGGTTGGAGAATTTCAGGTTAAATTCAAGAAGCACGCCGCGTCCCTTCCCCTGGTCGTGCTCAAAGGGGGAGATTGCAGCCTCCTCGGGACTCAATGGTTCCAGCCCCTGGGTTTGTTTATTGGGGGGGGTGCACGCCGTTGGGATGCACGCCGTTGGGACTGATCCAATTCTGGAGGTGTGCGAGGCGCACCCCGAAGTTTTCAAAAAAGGACTGGGGAAATTCAAGGGGCCCCCAGTGACATTCGACCTGGACCCGGAGGTCCGCCCAATTCGTCTTAAACCACGCCGGGTGCCGTTCGCACTTAAGGACAAGATAGAGGCGGAACTGGACAAATTGGTGGGCCAGGGAATCCTTGTGCCTGTTGATTCCGCGGAGTGGGAAACTCCAATTGTAACCGCACTAAAGGCCAATGGGGAGGTCCGCATATGCGCCGACTACAAGTGCACCATCAACAAGGCGATCCGCCCGAATGCATATCCGGTGCCGGTAGTCAGCCATCTGCTGGCCAGGTTACACGGGGGAAAGTGTTTCGCTAAGCTCGACTTAGCACAGGCCTACCAGCAGCTTACGGTGTCCCCTGCCGCAGCTGCTGCGCAGACCATAGTCACCCATAAGGGGGCGTTCCAGGTGACGCGCCTCCAGTTCGGCGTGAATTCGGCGCCTGGAATTTTCCAGTCACTCGTGGAATGCCTCCTGAAGGGACTGGAGGGGGTGTTGCCTTATTTTGATGACGTGTTAATAACGGGGGGAGTCGGGTTGAATTGGCCAAGAGGTTGGGGAAGGTCCTGACAATATTCGAAAAAGCGGGGCTGAGACTGCGAAAGGACAAATGCGTCTTCTTCGCAACCGAGGTTGAGTTCCTAGGGTTTTGTGTGACTCCTGAGGGAATAAAACCATCCAAGTCCAAGGTGGCAGCCATTAAGAAAGCCCCCCGCCCCACCTCCAAGCCCGAGCTGCAGTCGTTCCTAGGGCTGCTCAATTTTTACCACTCCTTCCTCCCCCGAAAGGCAGCGGTGGCTGAACCGCTACACAAACTGCTAAAGAAAGACCAGGCATGGAAGTGGGGCGATGACCAAGAAAGGGCATTCAGTGAGCTGAAAAGCCTCCTAGCGTTCGATGCCATACTGACCCACTTCAACCCCAAACGCCCGGTAGTTCTGACCTGTGATGCATCCCCAGTGGGGGTGGGGGCGGTGCTGTGCCACGTGTTGGAAAACGGAAGGGAGGCCCCGATAGCATTTTACTCCAGGTCCCTGTCCCAAGCGGAGAGAAACTACGCACAGACAGACAGGGAGGCACTAGCAATAGTCGCGGGGACGAAAAAATTTCACGATTTTCTGTACAGCCGCCCCTTCACCATTGTAACAGACCACAAGCCCCTGCTAGGCATCTTTACCGCAGATAAGCCCACCCCACAGATCCTGTCCCCGAGGATGCTCAGGTGGGCCATTTTTCTCAACGCGTATCAGCACGCGTTGGTCTACCGGCCCGGGAAAGAGATCAGCCATGTGGATGCTCTATCTAGGTCTCCCCTTCCCCTAACGCCCAGCCAGGTGAGCAAGGGGGAGCGGGACCATCAGGTTCTCATGATAGAGGTGCTGGATTCGCCCCCCGTAGTGCCCGCCGACATTGCCAAAGCGACAGAGAAGGACAAGACGTTAGCGGCAGTTAGCTCCTGGGTGCAGAAAGGGTGGCCGGCGTCCTCCCCAGCGGAGGAGTTCGCTCCATTTTTCAGAAAAAAGCTAGAACTGTCCCTAGAGAGGGGGTGCCTCTTGTGGGGGCAGCGGGTGGTGATTCCCACTTCCCTTCGGCCGCGGGTGCTCAAACTGCTGCACGTCAGCCACCCCGGCATCGTGCGATCCAAGGCGCTGGCCCGGAGTTACTTCTGGTGGCCCCAGCTGGACGCCGACATCGAGCACATGGTCGGCACTTGTGAAAGTTGCCAATGCTCCAGACCAGAGGAGGCCCGCCTTCCCCACAGGGAATGGGACGCGGCTAAGGGGCCGTGGTCCCGGGTGCACGTTGATTTCGCGGGCCCGTTCAGAGGCACCATGTTCCTTCTTGTAGTGGACGCCTTCTACAAGTGGTTGGAGGTTATCCCAGTCACGAGCACCTCCTCGGCCCAGACCATTAGGCATTTGCGGAGGCTCTTTTCCACGTTTGGCATACCCGACACATTAATTAGCGACAACGCCAGTTGTTTCACGTCCTCCGAGTTTCGGGCGTTCATGGAGATTAACGCCGTTCGGCATATCACCTCCGCCCCGTTTCACCCAGCCACCAATGGCCAAGTAGAGCGCCTCGTCCGCACCACGAAGGACGCGTTGCGGCGCATGGGCCCCGGGGATCTGAACCTACAAGTCTGTCAGTTTCTGCTAGGGTACAGGGTGACCCCTTTAGCGTCAGGATACTCCCCCGCAGAGCTCTTAATGCGTAGGAAACTGACCACCATCCTTACTAGGCTAGACCCCACGAGGGTAGAGGACAAAGGAAGGAACATCGGGCTAGAGGCCACAAAGAGTTTCAGTATAGGCGCCCCCGTGCATTGCAGGAATTACGCCAGCACGGGCCCAGCCTGGGTACCGGGCGTAGTTGTGGAGCAAACCGGCCCCGTGTCGTACCGCGTGGAAACCAGTACAGGGCTCCTGTGGAGGCGGCACGCGGACCAGCTCCGACGCAGGGTCGCCGATGGGCAGGGCACAGTCCAAACAGAGGAAAAATCAGCGTTAGGGTTCTCCCCCACCCGTTCAGCCCAAGGGGGAGGAAAAGGGGACCACGGGCCCCCACCAAGGGGGGAGGAGGATGTTCTCGTAGATATCCTAGGGGATCTTTCTGAGGAGGAGGAGGAACCCGACCCCATACATATCTCGCGGAATGTCCCCACAAATGTGGATACCCCTACTAAGTTAGATTTTGATTTTCAGAACCGGGGGGGTTTTTTGGAGTGGTCCCCCACCCGTCCAAGCGAGAAGAGGGGTTTTTCGTTAGCCCCGACTGCCCCCGGTCTGCCCACAATCGAGTTTTTCCCTTCCCCTAAGGCCGCCAGACAGCGGCAAGCCACTAACAAGTCTCCCTCTCCCATTTCAGGACAAGGGACCAGGGAACAAAGAAGCAGTAGCGCCCCCGGGGGGGGTCAGCCCTCTTCTCGGCCCAAACGCACATGCAACAAGCCATCTTGGCTGAGAGACTTCGTCTCATCCTAGGGGGGAGGGATGTTGTGTTCTGTAAAGCTGTGCCTTTAACAATGTACCTTTGCCATGTGTTAACAATGTAACCTTTCTGTGTGCAACATTATAACCATCAGCTGTATCAATGTAAACCTGATAAGGGGACGCGAGCTAGTGACCACTAGATGGCAATAGCGAGCGTCCAGCTCTCATGGCTCAGATTCACCTGGTTCAGCAGCGCGGGAAGATTCCCCGCCACCTCTTCACCTGGTCAAGAAGGGCGTGACCTTCTACGACGTCACGCAGACAGCAACCAATAGTCTGTCGACGAGCCACATTCAAATGTATAGCCAGCTGTATATATTGAGCTACTCATCCGCCATTACCACATGTTCCTCCGGATCATCATGCAATAAACCTGTGTTAAGCCAACCTTTCGGCTGTTTCATTGTCTTTGGTCCCTTACACTAAACCAGGTCTCTCCTTGGTAGGGGGACCCCGGTGCCTGGTTGGCAGGGGTCGGCTGAGGACTTTGCTGACCATCTAGTGGAGAAAATCGATCGGATTCGCTCGGGGTTTAATCCTGGCGTGGATGGGGAGAGTCCGGAGGGAGCTGGAGCACAGTCTTGCCATACCATCTGGGACCAGTTTGATCCAGTTGCCCCTGATGAAGTGGACAGGCTCCTTGCAGCTGTGCGCGCCACTACCTGCCCATTGGACCCCTGTCCCACCTGGTTGGTGAAAGCCTCCAAGGCGGTGACAGGTGGCTGGGTTGGGGCTATGATCAATGCATCATTGCGGGAGGGGGTGTTTCCTGCACCTTTAAAACATGCCTTGGTGCGCCCCCTCCTGAAGAAACCTTCCCTCGACCCAGCTGTCCTAACCAACTATAGGCCTGTCTCCAACCTCCCCTTTTTAGGGAAGGTGTTGGAGAAGGCAGTGGCGCGTCGGCTGCAGGGGGTACTGGATGAAGCGGATTACCTGGACCCCTTTCAGTCAGGATTCAGGCCTGGATATGGTACCGAGACGGCATTGGTCGCACTGATGGATGATCTCTGGCGGGAGCGGGACGGTGGTCACCCATCCGTCCTTGCTCTTCTTGACCTCTCAGTGGCTTTCGATACCGTTGACCACGGTATCCTTCTGGAACGGCTCCGAGGATTGGGAATCCAGGGCACTGTGTGGTCCTGGTTTTCCTCATTTCTGAGGGGTCGGACCCAGTCGGTGTGGTTGGAGAGTGAGAGGTCCAGTCCTAGGCCCCTCAAATGGGGGGTGCCTCAGGGCTCGGTGCTCTCTCCTCTCCTATTTAACATCTACATGAAGCTGCTGGGTGAGATCATTCGTTCCCATGGGGTGCGGTACCATCAGTACGCGGATAACACTCAGTTGTACATCTCGGCCCATGGGGACCCCAGTGATGCCATCAAACTCCTTTCCAGGTGCCTGGAAGCTGTTGGGGTCTGGATGGGGGCTAACGGGCTTCAACTGAATCCCAGCAAGACTGAGTGGCTATGGATAAGGGGTCCTGCGTTAACCCGGGAGCTACCATATTTGGTTCTGGATGGGACTATTTTGCCCCAGACAGACCCGGTGCGCAACTTGGGGGTCCTCCTGGATTCACGGCTACTGCTAGAAGAACAGGTGGCGGCTGTGACCAGGAGGGCTTTCGCCCAACTTCGGGTGATTCGCCAGTTGCTCATGGTCACTCACGCTCTGGTCACCTCCAGACTAGATTATTGCAATGCGCTCTACATGGGGCTGCCCTTGACGACCATTCGGAGGCTACAGCTGGTCCAGAATGCGGCAGCCAGGGTGGTGATGGGGTGTGGGCGTTATGCCCGTGCTTTGCCACTGCTCCGGGAGCTGCACTGGTTGCCAGTTTGTCTCCGGGTGCAATTCAAGGTGCTGGTTTTGACCTTTAAAGCCCTATATGGTAGTGGGCCGGGTTACCTAAGAGACCGCATCGCCCTGAGGACGTCTGTCCGTCCAACCAGAGCGGACCAGAGAGGCTCTCTAATTGTTCCATCAGCCAGAGGGGCTCGCCTCTCTGGCACAATGAGGAGAGCCTTCTCCGTGTCTGCACCGGCCCTCTGGAACCTCCTGCCAACAGAGCTACGTCTCCGGACGGAATTGCTGCCTTTCAGAAAAGAACTTAAAACCTGGCTGGCGGGTCAAATGTGGGGTGCAGGTGGAAGGGTAACCTCCATTGGGTGGCTGGTGTAGAAGAACTCCTCCCCATGGTGCCTTTGGATCCTGCAGCCCTTGTTTTTAGGGGGTGGGTAGTTTTAACTGTTTATAACATGTGTTTTTTTAATTTTTATTGTAAACCGCCCTGAGTTGGCTTTGGCCGAGTGAGCGGTATATAAATGTGACAATTAAATTAAAATTAAATTAAATATTGAGACCGAGGGCTGGAAATGGTCCCGCATCGCTTTCAGGAGCTGCTTGACCGGAACCTCGCCCACCTTCCTTGGAGACACCAGGTCCACCAATACCTTCATGGCGGGGAAACTGAGCATTCTGATGAGGATGGCCCTTTTCTTCCCCTCGTCCGAGATGTCGGACACCATCAGTGCGCTTTGGAAATCCATCTCGAACAGTTCCCATTCCTCCAGTTTGTTAATGTTGAAACCGGCCTGTGTTGTCTTGATTCCGTGGGGATCCATTATCCCACCTTCATCGCCAATTTAGTGTTTGAGAACCAAGACAAGACAGCCGAAGGTCTGGCTTAACGCATCTTTACTGCATGATGGTCAGGGGGAACATGTGGTAATGGCGAAGATTGATAGAGTTCTGCCAAGAGAACGCACTGGTCATAGCAAACACTCTCTTCCAGCAACACAAGAGGCGACTTTACACATGGACATCACCAGATGGCCAACACCGAAACCAAATTGACTACATACTCTGCAGCCAAAGATGGAGAATCTCCATACAGTCAGCAAAAACAAGACCTGGAGCAGACTGTGGCTCAGATCACAACCTATTGATCGCAAAATTCAGGCTTAGACTAAAGAAAATAAGGAAAACACGGAGACCAGAAAGATATCACCTAGACAGCATCCCTAAAGAATACGCGGTGGAGGTGATGAACAGATTCAATGGCTTAGACTTAATAGACAGAGTGCCAGAAGAATTATGGACAGAGATGAGGGACATCATGCAGGAAGCAGCAAAGAAAACCATACCAAAAGAAAAGAAGAGTAAGAAAGCAAAGTGGTTGTCTGATGAGGCTCTTAAAATAGCAGAGGAAAGAAGGAACGCAAAAGTCAAAGGAGAAAGGAAAAACTACAATCATTTGAACACAGAATTTCAAAGAAAAGCAAGGAGAGATAAGGAAAACTACCTAAAAGAACAGTGCAGAGAAATGGAGGAAAACAACAAAAGAGGCAGAACCAGAGATCTTTTCAAAAAATTGGGGAAATTAAGGGAACATTTAAAGCAAAAATGACCATGATAAGGGACAAAGAAGGAAAGGAGCTAGCTGATGCAGAAGAGATTAAGAAAAGATGGAAAGAGTACACAGAGCAACTCTACAAAAAGGATCTCAACACTCCTGACAATCACAATGATGAAGAAGTAGAACCTGAGCCAGACATCCTGGAGAGCGAAGTCATAAAGGCCCTAAAGAGCACTGCAAACAACAAAGCTAGTGGAGATGATGGTATCCCAGTTGAATTCTTTAAAGCGCTAAAAGATGACGGAGTCAAATTACTGCATTCAATATGCCAGCAGATTTGGAAAACAAAACAATGGCCACAGGATTGGAAAAGATCAGTATACGTCCCAATCCCAAAAAAGGGCAATGCCAAAGAATGTTCAAATTATCGAACAATCGCGCTCATCCCACACGCCAGTAAGGTGATGCTCAAGATAATACAGGATAGACTTCAGCAGCATGTGGAAAGAGAATTACCAGAGGTGCAGGCAGGTTTCAGAAGAGGCAGGGGGACTAGAGACCACATTGCCAACATACGCTGGATCATGGAGAAAACAAAGGAATACCAGAAACAAGTTTACTTCTGTTTTATTGACTACACTAAGGCATTTGACTGTGTGGACCACAACAAGATGTGGCAAGTAATTAAAGAGATGGGAATACCAGAGCACCTCATATGCCTCCTGAGAAATCTGTACATGAACCAAGAAGCAACAGTTAGGACAGAACATGGAATGACAGAGTTGTTTGGAATAGTGTTGTGTTCTGTTGGTTTTATTGTACACACGGATTACAATGTATCTGAGCCAATGTAACCTTGCCTATAGCAACAATGTAACCTTCAGCTGTATCAGATAAACCCTGTAATAGGACGCGAGCTAATGACCACCAGCTGGCAGCAGCGAGCGTCCAAGCTCTCTTGGTCCAAACTCATCAAAGGCAACAGCGCGGGAAGTTTTCCCGCCACCACCTACACCTGGACAAGAAGGGCGTGACCTGCAATGACGTCACGCAGACAGTAGCCAATGGGCTACCATGGCACCACGTTCAAATGTGTTACTGCTGTATATAAAGAGCTATCGATCCGCCATTACCTCATGTTCCCTCTGCCCACGATGCAATAAACCTGAGTTAACCCAGCCCGAGGCTGTGTCCTGTGTCTTGGTTTGCATACACCAAAAATAGGAAAAGGAGTAAGACAAGGCTGCATTTTGTCACCATGCTTATTCAACCTATACACAGAGCACATAATGCGCAGTGCAGGGATGGAAGAATCACAATATGGGATTAAAATCGCTGGGAGAAACATCAACAATCTGAGATATGCAGACGATACCACCCTAATGGCAGAAAGTGAGGAAGACCTAAAGAATCTCTTGATTGGGCTGAAGGAGGAGAGTGCAAAAGCTGGCTTGAGACTCAATATCAAGAAAACCAAGATAATGGCAACAGGCCCAATCAGTTCCTGGAAGATAGATGGGGAAGAAGTAGAAGCAGTGACAGATTTTACTTTTCTAGGATCAAAGATCACTGCAGATGGGGATTGTAGCCATGAAATAAAAAGGCGACTGATTCTTGGGAGACAAGCAATGAGAAACCTGGGGAACATAGTGAAAAGCAGAGACATCACACTGAAAACAAAAATTAAATAGTCAAAGCAATGGTTTTCCCAGTAGTAATGTACGGATGTGAGAGCTGGACAATTAGGAAGGCTGAACGCAGAAGAATAGATGCCTTTGAAATGTGGTGTTGGAGGAGGGTTTTGAGAGTCCCCTGGACAGCGAGGAGAACAAATAGGTCAATCTTAGAAGAAATTAACCCTGAATGCTCACTGGAAGGTCAAATAGTAAAGATGAAGCTAAAATACTTTGGACATCAAATGAGAAGGGGGAATTCACTTGAGAAGGCATTGATGTTGGGAAAGGTGGAGGGCAAAAGAAGAAGGGGGAGGCCAAGGATGAGATGGCTAGATGGCATTGTAGACACAATGGGCACAGAGCTGGGAGGGCTGAGGGGGATGGTGGAGGACAGAGGCGCCTGGAGAGCAATGGTCCATAGGGTCGCAAAGGGTCGGAACCGACTGTGCGACTGAACAACAACAACCTCGATAGCCCATTGGCTACTGTCTGCGTGACGTCACTCTCCGTCACGCCCTTCTTGTCCAGGTGAGGTAGTGGCGGGAATCTTCCCGCGGCTGTAGGTATTTGGGGAATTGGAACCATGTGAGCTGGGCGCTCGCTATTGCCCCTAGCGGTCACTAGTTCGCGTCCTCATGCGGAAGGTTACAGTGTTACAGCTGGTGATTGTTATATCCACTCATTCGAGTGTTACATTACTTAAATGCAGTTTCCCCATGCCCATCGGGCATGGAAACGGCCCTTGCAGAGGCCGCTTCAGGAGGACGCTCCTTGAGCCGCGGGCTCTGCGGGCAGACAAATTAAGGGGGGTGAATAAAATATAGGGTTTGATTCACCCAATTACCGTGACCTGACCTGCGACTCGGCCAAGTAAGCAGATAGCTGACTCCGGTCAAACATTAAGTGCATAGTTCATCTCCCGGCTCGGGAAATCCCTGGCGCAAATAAGCCATGTTTGTCCCTGCCTAATCCCCAAGACAATGAGGTCCCTAAACCCATGTTTGCCCCAGCTGATTAAACTCCCCTTTGAAGAATTCCCCATTAACCCGTGTACGTGGGTGAGGTAATTTTCCTGTCAGGTGACAGCTTGCCACCGTTGCGCTTTTTTCCCTATAAATGATGTTGCCTTTTTCCAATAAAGTACTGATCTGATCTCGCTCCTGTTGCCTCGTGTTGTCATTGATCAGTCTCCTCCGGGCTCTAACGCCGCCCTAGCGGCCAGATATCGCTACAGCTGGTGACCCCGACGTGATTTACTCGTGAGTAAGAGACCCCGGAGAGGTCTACTCGTGAGTAGCGCTCCACGCGGTCCGGTTCTGCGCTTGAACCGCGACCCGCCAGCCCGGAGGATAGCGCGGCGCTCTGGTCGGCAGCCAGCCGGACAGAGAACGGCCCGCCGCGAGGCATTCCAGAGAGACATTCCTACCGCTTCCTCCTCACTTTCGAGAGGTTGCCATAGAGGGAAACGCGTTCCGCTCAGGGCAGGCTGTGAGCCCCTGACATCGCAGAGGCCGTTAGAAGGGCCCGTGGCAGAAGGTCCACGCTCCGAGGTCTACCCCAGACACCCGTCGCCCGAACCTGTTGCCTGCAAAGACGCGTCGATCTTCGTCCCGAGAAGGAAACTTCGGAGGACCATCGCAGGTAATATGGGGACTTGTTCTCCTCGACCAAGTCCGTCCGCTAGCCAAAGAACTCGGGAGCAAGAGTTCATAATCCTGGCCAGGGTTTTTAAGTTCCGATTTCACAGCAGGGAGCTAGCGAGACTTTTGGCGTACCTCAGGGAACACTGCCTACTTTACCCAGAAGTAGGTACGTTAACCCTGAAGTTCTGGGATCAGATAGGAGACTGCATTCAGCAAACCCCGAAAGCTCCAGGAGGGATAGTCCGCACATGGCGGAAATGTAGGAGGCTCTTAGAGCAGATCGAGCCAGTCCGGGTAGAAGCGGAAGAACCCCCGTTAGAGAAGCCATCAGGCATGCCAGTCGAGCCGACTGCGCCCGCCGCACTCTATCCGACATTCCAGTATCAGCAGAGTAGCGCAGGGAGCCTTCCCGCGGTGGCAGCTGCAGACGTCACCGAGGGAACGCAAGGAATGAGAGGCGCTGGCGCTTCTCTGACAGCCCCAGGTTCCCTAGTCGTGAAGAGTGCCCTTCAGCGCACAGCTGAGATAGAACTCAAGAAGGGGGAATTGCCAGTTGAACAGCTAGCAGAACTTCGACAGATTTGTCCCATCCGCTTGGAGATGGACGCGCTCACGGGCGCACAGCAGATAGTACATTCCCCAGTCCCGTACAAGCTTCTCATGGCTTTACGGAAAGCAATTTCAGAGACAGGGCTCCAAAGTCGTTTTACGAGGGGCACGCTCCAGCAAGTGTGCGAAATCACCATGTGGATTCCTCATGATTGGAAAGCCGTCATGAGGATGATGCTCACCCCCAGCCAGTACATGATTTGGGACAGCGAGTTCCGCCTAGAGGCGCAAGCTCGGGCTGCCAGGATGGGAGGCGCGGTAATCCCTGACCAGCTGTATGGTTCAGGTGCCTTTGAGTCCATCAACGCTCAAATCAACTTGCCTCTCGCCACCCTAGAGATGTCAGCCGAGGCTGCCTATAGGGCATACTTCAAGGTCCCAGCGTCTGGCAAAACGGCCAAAAATTACACCGCCATTAAGCAGGGAGCCCAAGAGCCCTACATGGACTTCATCAATCGCCTGGAAGAAGCAATTAGCAGGCAGATTGACAATGAGCACGCCCAGGAAGAGCTCATGATTAAGCTAGCCAAAGACAACGCCAACTTGGACTGCCGTAAAATCTTGCAGTCCCTGGGCAATCGCCCCGACATAACCTTAACGGACATGATTCGAGCATGCTCCGACGTTGGCACAGACTCCTACAAGATGGGTCTGCTAGCGGCAGCGGTGCAGGGGGGAAGAAGACCTAATGGCAAGAACAAGGGGGCATGTCACACTTGTGGCAAGGTCGGTCACTTCGCTAGGGAGTGCCGATCCAAGGGAGGCGGACAAAAGTCCGGCCGTCCCAAGGCTCCGAACACCCCCTGCCCGAAGTGCAAGAAAGGCTACCATTGGGCCAGGTTCTGTCCGAATTCGGGAAACCGGAATCCGGGCACGTCTCTGGCCCCAGTCCAAACAGAGGCTTCCTTCACCCAGATCCAGAACTCCCCAGACCGAGACTAGATTCTAGGCACATCCCAGGCACTGCGAGGGCACAGGCCAGCCCCAAGGGCAGCACGGGGCTAGAATTGACTTGCCAGGCGGACGTTACATGCGACCTGCCAGGCACAGTCTATCTAGTCGACACCCAGTACATGGGACCCCTGCCCAGAGGCTTTATAGGTTTAGTTTTGCCCCGCAGTGTAGCTGGAGCACGCGGAATTTTCATAATTCCAGGAGTCATTGACTCGAATTTTTCAGGCATTCTCCAGGTCCAGCTTTGGGCGCACCTGCCCCAAACAATCCACAAGGGAGACACGTTAGCGCAACTGATCATGGTTCCTTGTCACTCGCCAGCAGGCAGCCAGGGAAGGCTCAGGGACAGCTCAGAGTCCGGTTCAGCAGACCGCTCGAGCGCGAGTGAGGCAGTGCAAGGATACCAGGTATTAGCGACAGTGGAGACCAACATTGAGTGGAAACAGCGCCCCGTTATCGAGGTATTTTTGAACAAAAGGGTGTTCTCAGGGTTACTCGATACCGGAGCGGATGTGTCAGTGATAAGCAGGAGCCAGTGGCCAAGAGAGTGGGCCATTGAGCCGGTCTCCGATGTGTGGGGGGTAGGAGGCGTCCAGGAAGCGTTCAGGAGCCGAGAGTGGGTAGAAGTCACAATCCCAAAGGTTGACGGCACAGCGGTAATTCGGCCGCACATTCTTGACGTGCACATCAACCTTTGGGGGCGAGACATTCTCCAGCAGTACGGTGCTACGCTTACCTTCGGGTAATGGCGTTGCCACTTAAATGGCTCACCGACACTCCGGTATGGGTAGAACAATGGCCGGTAGTGGGAGAGAAATTAGTTGCCCTCAAGCAGCTAGTTAAGGAACAGCTAGACGCAGGACACATAGAACAGTCCACAAGCCCCTGGAATTCGCCAATTTTTGTGATTAAGAAGAAGTCGGGGAAGTGGCGACTCCTCCACGATCTCAGGGAGATCAATAAATGCATTCAGCCGATGGGTCCGCTTCAATGCGGCATCCCAAATCCCAATATGATTCCCGAGGGGTGGGAGATCCTAGTTGTAGATCTCAAGGATTGCTTTTATACAATCCCCCTAGACCCCAGGGACCGGGAAAGGTTCGCCTTTACAGTGCCGGTCGTGAACCACGGCGAGCCCACGCAGCGTTACGCGTGGAAATTTTTGCCACAGGGCATGCTCAATTCGCCCACCCTGTGTCAAATTTATGTTCACGGCGCACTGGCCTTTACCCTAAAGCTATTGTTTGTCACTTCATGGACGACATCTTAGTAGCGTTGCCACAACTTGGCAGCGAAATGTTTTCTGACCTCCAGGCCAGCCTGGGGGACAAAGGCTTACTCATTGCCCCTGAGAAAGTGCAGAGAACCGAGCCCTTCTCATACTTGGGCCATCGGCTTCTCCGCTCTTTTGCAGCACCAGTCCTGCCTCAGATAAATTTACAAGACTCAGTCACCCTTGTAGAATTGCAGCAAGTTTTGGGGAACATCAATTGGGCCAGACCGTATTTTCGTTTAGATACGGATCTTCTAAAACCGCTCTTCTCGCTGCTAACCTTAGGTAAGCAGCCGGCAGACCGGATAAAAATCTCTCGAGACGCGCGCTCGGCGCTCGAGAAGGTGAACCAAGCTCTCAGCCAGAGGTGGGTGGATAGGATCGCCCCGGGGCCATATGCCCCGATCCTGAATTTGTACATCGTACGGTCAGGGTCCATGTTCACTGGGGCGCTAGGAGTAGACTCAGAGAAGGGAGCGAAAATTGTGGAGTGGGTATACTTGCCAAACACCTCTTCTCGGAACATTGTTCCGCCCCAAGAACTGGTCTCCACGGTGATCTACCGCGGCAGGCTGAGAGCAAGGGACATTTCTGGGCACGATTTAGCTAAGATCATAGTCCCATTCACCAAGGAACAGATCCATCAGCTGATGCAGCTAGGTGACTCGCTTCCGATAGCTTTGGAAGGATTCACTGGAAGCTTGGCATACCATTTGCCCAAAGACCCCAGACTTGTCTCACTTCAGACAGGAACAGTCAGTTTGTTCGAATTGCTCTCGCTGGTCCCGCTTCAGGGGGCCAAGACAGTTTTCACCGATGGGGGACGCACATATGGTGTCCTGACTTGGCAGGAGGGCGAAGCTTGACGCACGCTGCTAACTCTTCCACAGAAGTCCGCGCAGCGGGCAGAGTTGGCAGCCGTGAACCTTGCCTTGCGCACCTTCGCCGAGGAACGTTTAAATATCATTACTGACAGTCTGTATGTAAGGAATTTGCTTCACAGCCTACCGGGAGCTTACATTACTCCCGCGATAGACAAGAACTTGCTCAGTCTGTTTCTCACTGCTCAATTTCATTTGCGGAACCGCACTGAGCCGCTCTATATTGCCCACATCCGAAGTCACCAAGACCTACCGGGTCCGATTTCCGCGGGCAATAGCAGAGCGGATGCGGCGGCAAGGGAAATTCAGCAACGTTCAGTTTTGGGAGTTTTCACTACTCCAATCCAGAGCCATGCCTTTTTTCACCAAAACGCCAAGGCACTCGCCAGACAGTTCAATCTGCCACTCTCTCAAGCCCAGGGCATAGTCCGCTCTTGCCAGCATTGCGCAGGAGCGCCGGGGGGGCCCTCGTGGGGGGTCAACCCACGAGGGACAGAGGCTAATCAGGTATGGCAGATGGACGTCACGCATGTGCCGCAGTTCGGCAGATGGCAATACATGCACGTCTGCATTGACACCTTTTCTCAGTTCGTTTGGGCAACGGCGCAGAAGGGGGAGGCTGCTTCCCACGTGGAGCAGCACCTCCTTTCCTGCATTGCGGCGATGGGCAAGCCGCGGCACGTGAAGACGGACAACGCGCCGGCCTACAGTTCCAGGCAGTTGGCCGCCTTCATGGCTACTTGGGACATCAAGCACACATTTGGAATTCCCTACAATCCGCAAGGGCAAGCGATTGTAGAGCGGGTCAATCGGACGCTAAAGTCCTATATTGACAAACAAACAGAAAGGGGGGAGCCACCAGCCCTCCCCAAGTCACAGGGAGAAGCACAGATGTGTCTCAACAAGGTATTGTTCACTTACAATCACCTTAATGTTTTTTCGGATTGCACGCCGCAGGAGAAGCATTTCCGCCGTTCGGAAGCTCTCCCGCGACCTATGGTCCGGTACCGAGTGCCACCAGACCCTTCTTGGAGGGGCCCGGTGCCGCTCATAACCTGGGGAAGAGGGTATGCTGCAGTTATGTCTCCTACAGGTGTCGTTTGGATTCCAGCTCGGTGTGTCAAGCCTCACTTGGAACCACATGGCGTGGACCCAGGCCGACCCGAGTCCGATCCCGGAGATGGAGGACCTCACGCTGGCCGACAAGACCCGCCGGAGGAGACGGCCACCGGCGGCGCCGAAGATCACCTGGGGGATGGTCAAGGCACTTTGCAGTAAAGCTGAGGACGCCCTCCAGCGCGGGGAGAAGGAGCCGACACCGGAGAACCTCGCAGCAGCAGTCTTTGCCCAGATTCATGCCAACTCCATGGCGATCATCGTGACCCTGGCCCTCACCCTGCTTCTGGGGGGAGGCGTTCAGGCTGCTCCGATCCAGGCCGACGGTTTGCCGCCTGGGGAAGATCTTTCTGCACGAATGCAGTACAACTTGTGGGAAAGGTTGGCGGGTCTCGTCAACCAGTCCGATTTTTGTCTACAGCAGGACATTGGTTCTGCATCTATCCTCGGCACCTGTCTCATCCCCGTGTGCCACACTCTGGACGCGCGCACCAAGGATGGCGACTGGTTGCTGAAGGCGTTCTTTGGCCCACACACTCCTACCACCTTCTCAGCATACGCACGCTGGGGGGGACGGCGACTTGCATCAACCTTGCCGGCTGACGCAGCCACTCTTCATACCCCTCGAGTGGCGGTCAGCCCGGACGCTGCTTGCACCCGAATGACCGGCTGCACCTCAGGCGGTCCGACTCGGCGACGCTGCCTGGACCCCGGCAGCGGCAACTGGACTTGCAATAAACCAGAAACCCTCATTTCGCTGTACGCTCATGTCACCCTACCTTCAGGGTGGTTTTTCACCTGCAACCAGTTCACATGGAACTATATTCCTGCGAATCTGTCGGACTCAATGTGTTGTATCAGTCGTTTGACACTGTTACTTCCTACTAAGGACATGATTGCCCCAAGCACAAATGTTTCTAATGTTTCACATGTTTCCAATGTTTCAAATGTCTCCCCACTCATACGGCACACGCGCACAACCCAGTTAGACAGCTCTTGTGACAGCAGCTTCAGAGTAATGAGTCCCGCTGAGTATGTATCCCTAGCAGTCAGCCTTGTCGGCGTGCCAGGCTTGGCCGTCGGCAACGCACGGAGGATTGGCCGCTTGGCTTGCGGTTTGGCCAAAGCCATTAACCATACCTCCACAGCGATAGCGCTCCTCAATCAGGAACAGGCAGAACTTCGCCATGCCGTTCTTGACAATCGAGCGGCTATCGACTACCTCCTCTTGCTGCACCACCTGGGTTGCGAATCCTTTCATGGAATGTGCTGCTTCAATCTTACTGACAACTCCCGTAAGATCCAAAGCCAGATCACGAACCTCCACACCATAGTCCAGGGTATTACTGAGGGTTCCGCATGGGGGGCTTGGTGGAGTTCCCTGTGGAATTGGATGTGGTCATGGATCCCCTGGGGGTGGCTGCAAACGGTGCTTAAGGTAGTGGTGGGGATAGCCATACTAGGCATTACGCTTTGTTGTTTTGCTCAGTGCATTCCCTCACTGATCTCCAAGTGCCGCCCCAGAGAGAAACTCCGTGACGTCATACCCGCTCAACAGCTGATGCCGCTCTTGCGCAAGGTCGCCAGTCAGGTCCTTAAATAGAAAATAAAGGGGAGATGCGGTTTCCCCATGCCCATCGGGCATGGAAACGGCCCTTGCAGAGGCCGCTTCAGGAGGACGCTCCTTGAGCCGCGGGCTCTGCGGGCAGACAAATTAAGGGGGGTGAATAAAATATAGGGTTTGATTCACCCAATTACCGTGACCTGACCTGCGACTCGGCCAAGTAAGCAGATAGCTGACTCCGGTCAAACATTAAGTGCATAGTTCATCTCCCGGCTCGGGAAATCCCTGGCGCAAATAAGCCATGTTTGTCCCTGCCTAATCCCCAAGACAATGAGGTCCCTAAACCCATGTTTGCCCCAGCTGATTAAACTCCCCTTTGAAGAATTCCCCATTAACCCGTGTACGTGGGTGAGGTAATTTTCCTGTCAGGTGACAGCTTGCCACCGTTGCGCTTTTTTCCCTATAAATGATGTTGCCTTTTTCCAATAAAGTACTGATCTGATCTCGCTCCTGTTGCCTCGTGTTGTCATTGATCAGTCTCCTCCGGGCTCTAACGCCGCCCTAGCGGCCAGATATCGCTACACTTAAAGGCACAATACTCCAAACACAACAGCACCAGAGAGTGCACGGAATGCTGTTTACCTTCCCAACAAAGTGGTACCTATTTATCTTGCTTTCAAACTGCTAGGTGCCCCTTGGTTTGAAAAAGGAAAAAAAGCAACCTGTTGGTCCTTTTCTTGCAAGGCAACAGCAAAGGCAAGGCAGTACATGATCCTCCCTCCCACCCCAGCTCCTTTGCTCCTCTTCTGTGTGAGAGACACCCATGCTCTCGGCCAGGGCCGCCATCAGGGCAGTACTACCAGTACTGCCGTATAGGGCCCAGAGCTGACAGGGCCAGCCATAACTGTGACATTACTGTGTGTGGGGCCCAATAGGATTGCTCAGTATGGGGCCCAGAAATTTCTGATGGCGGCCCTGCCCTCGGCTGGCAGAGGAGGGAGGGAAGGGGGAGGCTGCCGGTGCTCTCGGCTTGGCTCTCCCTCCCCTCTGTCCCCAAGTGCCATGCACCGCTCAGACGGTGACGGAGAAAGAGGAGATGCAGAGGCAGAAACCCAGGGGGGACTCGGGAGCAGTTGCCCTGAAAGAGGAGAAGCAGCAAGCTGGTATTTCCCCCCCAAACAAGGAGTGGCTTCTGGTTTGAAGGGGGGGGAACAGCCTGGTGAGTCTCCTCTTTCATGGCAACAGCAGAGGCGGCTTCTCCTGCTACTCCCGCTGGGCAAATGTGCATGCCTGTGGTCAATTGGGGTGTGTGTGCCACTGGTGCAGGGGGGAGTGAGCACCGGGATGACTCCTGGTACCCCGGTGGGCTAGCCCATGCCTGACTCAGTCCAAAAAAGGACCCTGCAAGTTTCTCCCTGGCATACTAAGAATCTGTGGACTAAGAGTGCAGGAGAAGTGAAGGATAGAGGGATTTTTCCTGAAGCCCTAACATGAAATTCACCCAACCTATGAAAACTGAGACAGTGTGGATCAGTGATGAGTGTGGTCTTTCCTTCCAAATTGTATTATTTCTCACAAAACTTTCCCTCAAAGATGACAGACTTCTTCCTCATCTCCCTTTGCCCACTCATACTTCTCAGATGCAAATACAGTAAGTCTGGCTTTTACAGCTTAAGGCTGCATTTGACTGAAGCTTTTGACTTACAATAGAGTCATAATCTCTCTCTCTCTCTCTCTCTCTCTCTCTCTCTCTCTCTCTCTCTCTCTCTCTCTCTCTCTCTCTCACACACACACACACACACACACCAATTGAATATCTTCTCCCATTTCTCTCATTTTTGCTATTCATTGCCTTCTTTTAATTAATTGGCATTTCATAGGATTTTTCAGTTGTATATTGTACTTGTTTAATTTGTATCCTGTAATTTGCATTTAGTGATATTGTATTTTCTGACTTGTAGCTGTAATTTGCATTTGTAACTGTATTCTCTTTTTTTGTATTTTTTGTAATTGCATTTTTGATATACTGTATTTTGTATACTTTTTCTACGTTGTAAATGCCGCTTTGGGTCGCTCATTGGGTCGAGGAAAGTGGGGTATAAATAGTAATTGCACATTTACATGGATGGCCTTTGGCCCTTTGCCCATCCCTCCAGTCCTAATCTAGGATCATTCCGCATTACAGCCATTATGAACCAGAAGAGGGGCAGCTTGTCCATTAGGGCTGGTTGGGGGGCAGGATCAGGCTACATCCAGTCCTCACCCTCCTTACCACTGGTATAAATCTACTAGAGGTGTAAAGCTGTAAACTTGTCTGTCTGCCTAACTCAGTATCTTTTTGTTTCTCTGAGTATATCCGAATCTCTGCATGTGTGGTGGAGTACGTATGGGTGTATGCAAGCACATGCACACCACTGGTTGTGTACTTTGTCAAAGGACAGCCTTAGACAGGGGAAATCTCTGGTCAGTTCTGAGACATGGTCTGGTGCCACCCAATCATTCACACTGAGCCCTGGTGTGGTTTTCAGTGCCAAGGAAGACAAACAAACCCAGGAAGGTTCCCTAGTCTTTTATTATCTAGTGGATCAGTGGACTCACCTCCTTTCCTAAGAGGAGGTCTAAGTCAGGCTCAACCCACACAGCCTGTCCTAAGAGGAAATATAAGGCAATTCTAACAAACTCAGGAAAGGCAATCTAGAGGGATGTGGCTCCCAGTGATGCTTCCTGGCTTACTTTTCTTAGCCTCCTGCATCTTCCTCTGTCTCAGTCCAGGAGGTAAGTCTCAAATATCCCAGGCATAGGAGAAACAGGTGAAGACCCAGGACTCCTGTTCCCTCCTTGGGACAGGCTATGAGATATGCTGATGGGGAGAATGGTGAGGCTGGTCATGAGTTAAAAATGTTTCTTCTTCCACTCCAATTTCTCACTAGAACTGTCCCTTCTTTTCTCCTGATAAGACTCTCACTCCTGAAGAGAGCAAAGTCTGGTATTTCAGCCATTAATTTCCCACCATGATTGTGCTAGAAGGCAAAGCTTGTAATGGAGTCCAGCCTCTTGAAGGCATGACTCACGGCTTCTCTAACACAATAAAACACCCTCACCACACAGAAGTGCACATCCAAGGAAGGAAGTAATAGATATGTGGAAGACTGTGACAATGAAGAGGAACATTTGGAACTTGAAATTCTTTTTCCCCTGCAGATGCCATAAAATGCGAGGTATGCTCGGCTGAAGTTGGAGAAGAGTGTGGGCCTTATATACACATCTGTGAAGTGGATGATACATGGTTTTTCTGTATGCTAAATACTTGGAATGAATTTTCATTTTCCTGTAACTTATATGATGTAGGATCTCTATGATCTCTATGATGTGCTGTCAAGTCATCTCTGACTTAGAGGGACCCTGTGAATGAGAGATCTCTAAAAAGTCCTGTCCTCAACAACCATGATCTGCTCTCGCAAACTCAGGCAAAAGAAAAAAAGAAACAATGTGCTCAAAGTAGGAAATCCTCAATTTCATCATTCTTGCCTCCAGAGACAATTCAGGGTTGATTTGCTGTAGGATCCAGTAGTTCAGATTTCTGACAGTCTAAGATATCTCCTACACCACATTTCAAAGAAAACGTTTTTTTACCATGTCAGGTTACTTTACTGTCCAGTTTTTGCATAATAGATGGTGATCACAAAAGAGTACCAGAAAAACATCTACTTCTGTTTCATTGACTACACCAAAGCCTTTGATTCTGTGGACCACAATAAACTGTGGCAAGTCCTTAAAGAGATGGGAGTAACAGACCATCTAATCTTCTGAGAAATATGTATGTGAGTCAAGAAGCAATAGTTAGGATAGGATACAGAACTACTGATTAGTTTAGAATATGAAAAGGAGTAACACAAGGCTGCATATTGTCACCCTGCTTATTTAATTTATATGCAGCTCGCGTCCTATTACAGGGTTTATATGATACAGCTGAAGGTTACATTGTTGCTATAGGCAAGGTTACATTGGCTCAGATACATTGTAATCCATGTGTAAGATAAAACCATCAGAACACAACACCCCTCCCCCCTAGGACGAGACAAAGTCTCGAGCCCACACTTAAACACACTCCCCCCCCTTAGGAGACAAAGTCTCTCAGCCAAGATGGCTTATTTCGAACACGCTGGGGTCTCGATGCGGGCTGCCTCTCCCCGGGTTTGCTACCTTCTCTTTGTCCCCTGGTTTCCTGTCCTGTAATTGGAGAGGGAGACTCGTTAGTGACTTGCCGCGGCTCCGCGGCGTTGTTGGGAGGCGTGCTCTTTCTTAGGGAGGAACCGGGGGCACTGGGGGCTAACGAAAAACCCCTCTTCTCGCTTATTTGGTGTATGCAAACCAAGACACAGGACACAGCCTCGGGCTGGGTTAACTCAGGTTTATTGCATCGTGGACAGAGGGAACATGAGGTAATGGCGGATCGATAGCTCTTTATATACAGTGGTAATACATTTGAACGTGGTGCCATGGTAGCCCATTGGCTACTGTCTGCGTGACGTCATTGCGGGTCACGCCCTTCTTGTCCAGGTGTAGATGGTGGCGGGAAAACTTCCCGCGCTGTTGCCTTTGATGAGTTCGGACCAAGAGAGCTTGGACGCTCGCTGCTGCCAGCTGGTGGTCATTAGCTCGCGTCCTATTACAGGGTTTATATGATACAGCTGAAGGTTACATTGTTGCTATAGGCAAGGTTACATTGGCTCAGATACATTGTAATCCATGTGTAAGATAAAACCATCAGAACACAACACCCCTCCCCCCTAGGACGAGACAAAGTCTCGAGCCCACACTTAAAACACACTCCCCCCCCCCTTAGGAGACAAAGTCTCTCAGCCAAGATGGCTTATTTCGAACACGCTGGGGTCTCGATGCGGGCTGCCTCTCCCCGGGTTTGCTACCTTCTCTTTGTCCCCTGGTTTCCTGTCCTGTAATTGGAGAGGGAGACTCGTTAGTGACTTGCCGCGGCTCCGCGGCGTTGTTGGGAGGCGTGCTCTTTCTTAGGGAGGAACCGGGGGCACTGGGGGCTAACGAAAAACCCCTCTTCTCGCTTGGATTGGTGGGGGAACACTCCTGAAAACCCCCCCGGCTCGCAAAATCAAAATCAAAACTACAATCGGGGGCAGCGGTCGCGAACTCCTCTCCCCCTTCCCCGGCCCCTGATAGGACTGGCGTATCAAAAGGGTATGAGTCGGGGCCGCTGCTTCTGCCTTCCCCCCTTGCTTGGGACTGTTGTCCACTGCTGTCTCCCCCTTGGGTTAAGCGGGTGGGGGAGAACCCTAACGCTGAATCCTGTTGCTGAGCCCCACTGACTGGCCCACTGACTCGGTGCCTCAGTTGGTCCGCGTGCCTCCTCCAGAGGAGGCCGGTGTTAGTCTCGACCCGGTACGACACTGGCCCCGTCTGTTCTACAACCGTCCCTGGCACCCAGGCTGGCCCTGCGCTGGAATAGTTCCTGCAGTGAACAGGGTCACCGGCGGCGAAACCTTTCGAGACCGCCAACCCTATGTTTTTCCCTTTATCCTCGACTCTCGTCGGGTCTAGCCTGGACAGGATCGTGGTCAGTTTTCGCCGCATCAAGAGCTCTGCCGGCGAGTAGCCTGACGCTAAGGGGGTTACCCTATACGCTAAGAGGAACTGGCATACTTGGTGATTTAGGTCCCCCGGGCCCATGCGCCGCAGCGCCTCCTTTGTTGTACGCACCAGCCGTTCCACTTGGCCATTCGTGGCCGGGTGAAACGGTGCGGATGTGACATGCCGAATGGCGTTCGCCTCCATGAATGCTCCGAACTCAGCGGAGGTGAAACAACTAGCGTTATCGCTGACTAAAGTGTCGGGTAAACCGAACGTGGAAAAGACTCTCCTTAGCCGGCTAATTGTCGTGGCGGAGGACGTGCTCTTTACTGGGATAACCTCCAGCCACTTGGAGAACGCATCCACCACCAGGAGAAACATGGTTCCTCGGAATGGGCCAGCGAAATCTACATGCACCCTGGACCATGGCCCCCTAGCTGTGTCCCATTCCCTATGCGGAAGACGGGCCGCCTCAGGCCGGGATCCCTGGCATGCCTCGCAAGTGCCGACCATGTGCTCAATGTCCGCGTCCAGCTGTGGCCACCAGAAGTAACTCCGGGCCAGCGCCTTCGAGCGAACTATGCCCGGGTGGCTGACGTGCAGCAGTTCGAGCACCCTCGTCCGCAGGGGCGTAGGGACCACCACCCGCTGGCCCCACAAAAGGCACCCCCTTTCTAGGGACAACTCTAGCTTTTTCCGAAAGAAAGGGTCGAACTCCGTACTCGGGGACGATGCCGGCCACCCCTTCTGTACCCATGAACTAACTTTCTCCAGCGTTCTGTCCTTGCCTGTCGCCCTAGCAATGTCGGCTGGTACTATTGGGGGTGCGTCTAAAACCTCAATTAGCAACACCTGGCGGTCTCTTTCTACTCTCGCCATTTGGTCGTCCGACAAGGGCAAAGGGGATCTCGAAAGTGCATCAGCATGGCTGATCTCCTTTCCGGGCCGGTACTCCAACTCATGTTGGTATGCGTTGAGGAAAATAGCCCAGCGCAGCATTCTCGGGGACAGGATCTGCGGCGTGGGCTTGCTTGCCGTGAAAATCCCTAACAGTGGCTTGTGATCGGTCACGATTTTGAACGGGCGGCCATACAAAAAATCGTGAAATTTTTTGGTTCCCGCTACTATTGCTAACGCCTCCCTGTCGGTTTGTGCGTAATTTCGCTCCGCTTGGGACAGGGACCTTGAGTAAAACGCTACCGGGGCCTCCCTTCCGTCCTCCAACACGTGGCAAAGCACCGCCCCCACCCCCACCGGGGATGCATCACAGACTAGGACCACTGGCCGTTTGGGGTCGAAGTGCGTCAGGATTGCCTCAGATGTTAGGAGTTGCTTTAGCTCTTTGAACGCCCTCTCGTGCTCGTCACCCCACATCCATGGCTCCTCCTTTTTAAGTAACCGATGGAGCGGTTCGGCCACGGACGCCTTCCGCGGGAGGAATGTATGGTAAAAATTGAGGAGCCCCAGGAAGGACTGTAGCTCGGTTTTGGATGTGGGGCGAGGGGCCTTTTTAATGGCTGTTACTTTGGATTTAGACGGCTTAATCCCCTCGGGTGTGATCCGGAAACCTAAAAACTCGACCTCGGTTTCGAAAAAAACACATTTGTCCTTCCTCAATCTCAGCCCCGCTTTCTCGAACACGGTCAGTACTTTGTCCAACCTCTTTGCCAGTTCAGCCTCACTCCCCCCTGTTATCAACACGTCATCAAAATAAGGCAACACCCCCTCCAGTCCCTTCAGGAGGCGTTCCACAAGCGACTGAAACAGGCCGGGTGCCGAGTTCACGCCAAACTGTAACCGCGACACCTGGAACGCTCCTTTATGTGTAACTATTGTTTGTGCCGCGGCCGTGGCGGGGGTCACAGGAAGTTGCTGATAGGCTTGTGCCAAATCGAGTTTAGCGAAACACTTTCCCCCATTCAGCCTGGCCAAAAGGTGGCTGATCACCGGCACCGGGTATGCATTAGGGCGGATCGCCTTGTTAATTGTACACTTATAATCAGCGCAAATGCGCACCTCCCCGTTAGCCTTTAGAGCCGTTACAATTGGAGTTTCCCACTCCGCGGAATCAACAGGAATAAGAATCCCCTGGCCCACCAGTTTGTCCAGTTCCGCCTCTATCTTGTCCTTGAGTGCGAACGGCACCCTGCGCGGTTTGAGTCTAATCGGGCGGACCTCCGGGTCTATGTCGAAAGCTACAGGGGGTCCCTTGAACTTTCCGAGTCCTTTCTTAAAAACGGCGGGATGCGCATCGCAAACCGCTTGTATTGGGTCCCCCCCCCACGGTATGCACCCCCCCTATGAACAATCCTAAGGGCTGAAACCACTGTGTCCCTAGGAGGCTACAGCTTCCCCCCTTGAGGACAACTAGGGGCAGTTCCGCAGAATGTCTCTTAAAATTGACCCGAAATTTCCCGACCCCCAACACCGGAATGCTGTTTCCCTGTACGTCTCGTAGCGTGGACCTCAACGCTTTAAGTTTGGGCCGCACGTGGGGGTCGATTTTCAGGAACTCTTTCTGGGGAATTATGGAATAGGAGGACCCCGAGTCAATTTCCATCTTAATAGGGGCCCCTTGTACTAATACCTCAACGAAGTAATGGGACTGTCCCGCGGACACGCTGAACACTGGGGCGTCGTCCTCGCTGTCGTCCGAGACGCGGCCCACGCCGTCCTGCTTCCTCGTGGTCTGGGCGCCATCTTTGGGCCTCGCTGGACGGTCCGGTCTGGCCGCACGGTCTTGTGACTGCCTCCGGCCCTCTTTCCGTTTTCTGCATGCCTTGGCGATGTGCCCCCGACGGCCGCAGGTGTAACACTCGGCCTTCCTGAACGGGCATCTCGCGCGCTCGTGGGCCGCTCCGCAACCCTCGCAGCGTCGACCACCCTTTCGGACCTTCTGGACCTCCTCGCCGTCGCTGCCTTCCGTAGACGACTTTGAGGCCCGTCGAGTCGCGTGCACCGACTGTCCGGACTTCCCGTGCACCGAATTTTCCGCCTTGCCGGCTCTAGGACGCCACTCACGCCACTGGTGCATCTCGTCCACTCCAGCATTCGTGGACTCTGCGGCTTCCGCGGCCTCTACGACCTCTGCCAGCGTGGGTGGCGGCTCCTTATTCATCAAGCTGCGCTGTACCTCCTTGTCTTTCAGGCCACACAACACGCCGTCCCTGAGGGCCATCTCCAGGATGTCGCCCCATTTACAGGGGGCGGCGGCTATCCTCATGGCGGCCACGAATGCCTCAACCGACTCATCCGGCGCTTGGACTCGCCTCCAAAACGCGCTCCGAGCGGGAAACATTGCCCTCGAGGGGCAGAACCGCTCTCGCAGCAGCTTCATGATGTCGCCCGCCTTAAATTCGCTCACCTTCTTCGGAGCGATTATGCCCACCAGCGTCCGCTTGGTTTCCATCCCGAGCATTCTGGTGAGGATGGCCCTCTTCCTCTCCTCGTCGTCTCCTTTGACTCTGAGTTCCACCAGTGCCGCCTGGAAGTCCATCTCAAGCAGCTCCCAGTCTTGCGGTTTGGTGATGTTGAACCCGCTCTGTGCCCTGGCTGTTCCGTGGGGATCCATTATCCCACCTTCATCGCCAATTTGGTGTATGCAAACCAAGACACAGGACACAGCCTCGGGCTGGGTTAACTCAGGTTTATTGCATCGTGGACAGAGGGAACATGAGGTAATGGCGGATCGATAGCTCTTTATATACAGTGGTAATACATTTGAACGTGGTGCCATGGTAGCCCATTGGCTACTGTCTGCGTGACGTCATTGCGGGTCACGCCCTTCTTGTCCAGGTGTAGATGGTGGCGGGAAAACTTCCCGCGCTGTTGCCTTTGATGAGTTCGGACCAAGAGAGCTTGGACGCTCGCTGCTGCCAGCTGGTGGTCATTAGCTCGCGTCCTATTACAGGGTTTATATGATACAGCTGAAGGTTACATTGTTGCTATAGGCAAGGTTACATTGGCTCAGATACATTGTAATCCATGTGTAAGATAAAACCATCAGAACACAACAGGTATTTCAGCCATTAATTTCCCACCATGATTGTGCTAGAAGGCAAAGCTTGTAATGGAGTCCAGCCTCTTGAAGGCATGACTCACGGCTTCTCTAACACAATAAAACACCCTCACCACACAGAAGTGCACATCCAAGGAAGGAAGTAATAGATATGTGGAAGACTGTGACAATGAAGAGGAACATTTGGAACTTGAAATTCTTTTTCCCCTGCAGATGCCATAAAATGCGAGGTATGCTCGGCTGAAGTTGGAGAAGAGTGTGGGCCTTATATACACATCTGTGAAGTGGATGATACATGGTTTTTCTGTATGCTAAATACTTGGAATGAATTTTCATTTTCCTGTAACTTATATGATGTAGGATCTCTATGATCTCTATGATGTGCTGTCAAGTCATCTCTGACTTAGAGGGACCCTGTGAATGAGAGATCTCTAAAAAGTCCTGTCCTCAACAACCATGATCTGCTCTCGCAAACTCAGGCAAAAGAAAAAAAGAAACAATGTGCTCAAAGTAGGAAATCCTCAATTTCATCATTCTTGCCTCCAGAGACAATTCAGGGTTGATTTGCTGTAGGATCCAGTAGTTCAGATTTCTGACAGTCTAAGATATCTCCTACACCACATTTCAAAGAAAACGTTTTTTTACCATGTCAGGTTACTTTACTGTCCAGTTTTTGCATAATAGATGGTGATCACAAAAGAGTACCAGAAAAACATCTACTTCTGTTTCATTGACTACACCAAAGCCTTTGATTCTGTGGACCACAATAAACTGTGGCAAGTCCTTAAAGAGATGGGAGTAACAGACCATCTAATCTTCTGAGAAATATGTATGTGAGTCAAGAAGCAATAGTTAGGATAGGATACAGAACTACTGATTAGTTTAGAATATGAAAAGGAGTAACACAAGGCTGCATATTGTCACCCTGCTTATTTAATTTATATGCAGAGTACATCATGCATACTGAAGGACTGGATGAAGCCAGGGTCATAGCCAGGGAGGGCTTTGCCCACCCTCAGTTAGCAGTTTGCCCACCCTCAAACTCCTGGCTCCTTATATATATGACATATTATATATATATATGGCATTATATATATGTCGTTGTTGCCCATCCTGAGAAAATATTCACCCACCCACATCTAGAATTCTGGCTACAGACCTGGATGAAGCACAAACTGGAATTAAGATTGCTGGGAGAAACATTAGCAACCTGAGATATTCAGATGACACTACCCTAATCGCAGAAAGTGAAGAAGACCTAAAGAGCCTCTTGATTACAGTGAAAGAGGAGAGTGCAAAAGCTGGCATGAAACTCAAAGTCAAAAAATCCAAGATCTTGGCATCCAGACCCATCACTCTCTGGTAAATAGAAGAGGAAGAAATAGAAGCAGTGACAGGCTTTACCTTCTTGGGATCTAAGATCACTGCGGATGGGGACTGCAGCCATGAAATAGAAAGACCCTTCCTTCTTGGGAGGCAAGCTATGTAAAACCTAAGCAGCATAATAAAAAGTAGAGACATCAACTTGCCAACAAAAGTCCGCATAGTTAAAGCAATGGCCTTTCTAGCAGTAATGTATGGATGTGAGAGCTGGACCCTAAGGAAGAAGAATAGAGCACAGAAGAATAGAACATAAGAACAGCCTTGCTGGAACAGGCCACAGCAGCCCATCCAGTCCAGCATTCTGTCTCACACAGTGGCTCACCATTTCCTTCAGGGTACAGTATTCCCAAACATGCCTTCACCTACTTAGGATTCCCTGGAAATGGCATTGAGAGATATCCTGCCTATCTCTCCAACCCAGAGGTTGCCCTTAGGTATCCATAATTATAGCCATTGATACCCTTGTCCTCCATGAACTTGTCTAATCCTTTCCTAAAGCTGTCAAGACTGACAGCTGTCACCACTTCTTCTGGCAGGGAGTTCCATAGACCAGTGATCCTCTGGGTGAAAAAGTACTTTCTCTTATTTGTTTGAGAACTAGTACCCAAAAGTTTCATGGAGTGCCCCCTAGTTCTAGTGTTGTGCGATAGAGAAAACAGTTTTTCCTTATCTACTTTGTCCACAACATGCATGATTTTATAAACTTCAATCAAGTCACCTCTTAGACGCCGTTGTTCAAGAGTGAAGAGGCCCAACCGTTGCAGCCTGAGATGGTAAGGAAGGTGTTCCAGTCCCCTCATCATTTTGGTAGCCCTCCTCTGCACTTTTCCCAGCTCCATAATATCCTTCTGGAGGTATGGCGACCAGAACTGTACACAGTATTCCAGATGGGGCCTCACCACAGATTTATAAAGAGGCAAAATGACGCTGACTTATTTTCTATACCCTTCCTAATGCTCCCTAGCATTGAGTTTGCTTTTTTCACTGCTGAGGCACACTGGGTTGACACCTTCATTGAGCTGTACACCAGGACACCAAGGTCCCTTTCCTGGTTTGTCTCAGAGAGTTCAGACCCCATCAGTTTATAAATGTACAGTAATTGGTTTGTTTGTTTTTGCCCCAACATACATCACTCTGCACTTACTAGTGTTGAAGCTCATTTGCCACTGTTTTGCCCACTCCTCCAGTGTCAAGAGATCCCTCTGGAGCTCCTCACAATCTCTCACAGTTTTCACTACCCTGTATAATTTAGTGTCGTCAGTAAATTTGGTTACCTTGCTATAGATGCCTTTGAATTGTGGTGTTGGAGGCTAGATGGCATTGTTGACACAATGAAAACAAAGCTGGGTGGGTTGAGGAGGATGGTGGAGGATAAGGATGCCTGGTGTGTGGTGGTCCATGGGGTTGCTAACGGTCGGAATCAACTGTGTGACTGAACATTAAGTGGAATGATGAAGCAAATCTATACCTATAAGTCCAAGGGTTAACCATTGGAATTTGCTATACGTTTCTGCACCTGTCCATACTATCCCGTACCGAGACTCCTGCACTCGGCCGAACCCGGCCCACAGAGTACTGCAGGGTTGCCGAAGCCACCAGTGGGGCAAGAACCCCACGAATGCGAACAAAGGGAAACAACTTCAATTCCCAATGTCCTCTGCGCCACGCCTCAGCCAATCAGGCTGAGAGGCGTGAGCAAAAAGAACGTTGGGAAATGCGGCATGGACAATTGAAATCGAGCCACAGGAAAAAAAACCACCACACAAATGCAAACAAAAAATACAAAACTCCAAGTCCCAGCGTCCTACGCGCAGTGAGCACTTCAGGCAATCTGGCTGAAGGGTGCGAGCGTGCAGAACGCTGAGAAAGCCAGTGTGCGAAAAATTAAATTAAAAAACGGCAGCATCCCGCAATGGGAGTGCAAGTCCACCGTAGGCGGACGCAGCGCCTCACAGCCTCACAAAACAAACACCCACAAAAAACCACGGCAAGACCACTGCCGGTCTTCTTTCCCAGAGCAACCGGGAGAAGAGGGACTCCCTCTCCTCCACGCTACCCTGCCAAAGACACGGCAAGACCACCGCCGGCCTCAAGATACGTTGAGCCAGGGTGGAAAAAAACCAACAGCAGGCAGCAGTTCATCGGGGGAAGCACACTCCCTGGTGAATGACTGGCTGCTGCCTTTGTACTTCCGACACCACTGTTTCGAGAACTAACACGAAACAGTGGTGGAAGTAATACAAAAGCAGCAGCCAGCAATCCGCAAAGAAGAGCACCACCCCTTATGGATCGCTGCCTGCCGATCTCCAGTTAGGTAAGCCAGGAGAAAAAGGAGAAAGAGAGGAGAGAACCATTGTCAGGCAGATAGCTCTTCTCTTCCTCCTTCTTCCCCGACCTACCTATCAAACCTTACCAGGGGAAGAACGGGCTGACTGCCGGCTCCTCCTTTTCCCCATTGCTGCATCGAAACCGAAATCCGAAGCAGCAATGGGGAAAAGAGGAACCGACAGGCAGTCCAGCCCGTTCTTCACACAAAAGTACACACCAACAAGAAACACCAAAATTAATAAAAATAATAAAACACAATTAAATAATTAAAACAATGCATTAATAAACAAAAAAAGTAAACAACAAAATCCACAATACCAGAAAAGCACAGAAAAAAACCACACGAAAATACCTAACTCTAACAACACAACTGCTACAAATTTCACAAATAAACACCAACGAAATCACAAAAATAAACAAAACCAGAAATAAACCAAATACACACATCTAAAGCCCAACAAAACCACAATAGAACAAACAGAAACACCTCCCAGCCCACCACCACAAAATCAAAACAAAGAATAAATAAAACCTGAGAACTCACCAGCACGTCCTTCCTCCACGAGTCCAGAACAGAAATGAAGAAACAAAGACTACTTACCGGAAGATGCCCCACCTAGAGGCCAGGAGAGAAAAAAACAAGTGAAACAAAAAACAAAACCAATACTATTACTAATAGCCCCACCTGCAGGCTGGAATATTAAAAACAAGTCAAAAACAAAACAGCCCCGCCTAGAGGCCACAAGAGTAAAAACAAGTCAAAAAATGACAATAAATCAAAGGTTTACACAAATAACAAACATATGTTAAATAAATAAAATAAAAAGATTGATAGCATCCTCTGTTGATTTTTAACTTAAAAAAAACCCCCAAAAAACCAAAACACAATTTATAACAGCCCGGCAACGCCGGGCAAACTATGCTAGTGTATGAATAAGTGCAGCACATACAACTGAGAAATATACACAACTTTTAACCCTTCAGGTAAACTAATGTTGCTATTCCCTCTTTGCAAAATGCAGATTAAAAGAAACTGTATCAGAATTTCCAAATCCTTTCCTTGGGTTTGGCAACCTGAGGAAGAAAAGCTGTAGCAGAACAAAAGTATTACAAAGAGATTGTGTGAATGATTTCCAAAAGGTAATCCCTCAATTTTTGAATTAATTAGACTGTGGACTGGGAGTTAAGAAAGATTGCCACTGGGGAGCAAAGTCAAAATCATTCATAATATCCAAAAGAAAGACAGGAAAGAACGGTGGGGATCAGCTTGTTTGAATTGTGGAATTGGAAGAGAGACTTAAAAGTAGTATAGACAGGCCGAAAGGTGTAGAAATGGGTGCTCAATCAAGTGTAGCCTCAACTTTCACCCAACCAAAATTTAGCAATTTGTGATGGTCCTACCATGCACTCACTACAATACGATTGTATAGTAACTAGATGGATGGAATTGATGACAAACCTCTAACCTAAAGCTTAAATTATTAAACTTCATGAATATCTGATCTCCATACTATACTTTTTAAAAAATGTACAACCAGAAACCGAATACATTTAATGGCTGCACTCACCCACTTCCGGGGGCGGTGGGCGGTGGAGAGAGCAGATGTCCCATTTGGCAAAAAACAAAACCACTCTATGAATGAGGGGTATGTTGTATAGTTACCGGGGAAAACATCAGATTTAATGGTGCCTAATATGGCACAATATGCCCCCATGTTTTTAAATTAACTGGTCTTATCTTTCCCTTGCAAGTACTGCTGATTTATTCCTATTCCTTGCTTCTTGTTCTTTAAGCACTTTTAGTGCTTAATTCCTAAGGAAACTTTAGTGGGAGATGTCATCACAAGCACTGTGGAAATGCTACGTTGCACCAAATCTTAATCTTGAAGTGTCCTTCCCTCTTCTATCATTGCCAAGTCCATCTTTAATTAAGCCAAAGCTCCAAGAAGCAAATGTTCTCTCTTCCCATCTCTTTGAAATATCAAGTATATCAATAACTCCACCTCGTAGGGCAGTGGTGGAGAACCTCTGGCACTCTCTGTGGGTACCCATGCAGTCGCCCCAGCGCAGAGTTCACCCCGCCCCTCTGCCCGGCAGCCAAATGGGACCGTTTCCTCCCTCCCCTGTTGCCATGTTGGCACTTTGCAAAAAATAAGTGGGTTTGGGGTTGCAGTTTGGGCACTTGGTCCCTAAAAGGTTTGCCATCATTGGGAAATGGAGTGAGTGTGGATTCATCCTATAATTCAAAACCACTGATGATATAGCAGTTCCAAAGGATCCTCATTCTCATGAATTAATCTTCTTCTCATATAGCTCAAAATACCACTTTTACAGTACCTCATATACCGATTATTTTCTGTCAAATTATAGTACCCATTCTGTGTATGTGTTGTCAAAGTCAGAAAATGGAAACCTTTCATAATGGAATTGGCTCCAAAAAGTAGAATTCATCTAGATCAGATATGTAGATATACATCTATGCATTGATATACATATGAAATAATACATATTTCGCATGTAGTGTAAATAATATCCATATTTATAAAAATTTCAGCCAAGACACATACACACACATTCAGCCCGTAGAATGAAGTCTTAAAACATATTCTGACATGAATAAGTTATCTTTTCAATTTAAAGGAAATTTTAATCAATTTATTGATACGGTACTTTAAATGTAATTAAGCAAGCAAAATACAATAAAGCCTTGCATAAAGAGCACCTCGCTTAGAGACTAACTTGCTTAAAGAGCAGAATTTTCTCTGAATGGTCGCCTCGCTTAACAACTAAAACCAACCAAAAACTCACTTGACAACTAAATCAGGGTTCGCAATCCCTCCTACCAGAAGTCACAATTGGTCACTTACAATGGTGTTTTGCTTAAAGAGCAAACTCGCTTAAAGAGCAATCCCGTGGAACGCATTTTGCTCTTTAAGCGAGAAACTATTGTATTTACAAGTGATTTATGTGTCATTTGTTATTGCTGTCATTAAAATAAGAGAAAAGTGGACCACACATTTGCTCATAAAGTAAAATTAATGTATAGATAAGTATAGATATAACTTATACACTATCAAGACTGCGGTGGCTCAAGTGGTTATAATGCTGAACTTGACAACTAGAAACTCAGCAGTTCAAGACCTGAGTACTGCATGACGAAATGAGCTCCCATCTATGTCTCAGCTCCTGCCAACATAGCAGTTTGAAAGCAAGAAATTAAAGGTAAAGGTCACCCTTGTTCGAAAGCCAATCATATCCAACTCTAGGGTTCAGTGCTCATCTCTGTTTCATAGCTGAAGAACCAGAGCTGTCTGCTTCTGCAAACATTTCCATAGTCATGTGGAAAGCATGATTAGACACTGGAGCACAGGGAACGCTGTTTAACTTCCCACTGAAGTGGTCCCTGTTTATCTACTTGCAATTTCTTGTTTTTGAACTGCTAGGTTGGCAGGAGCTGGGACAAAGACGGGAGTTCATTCCATCGTGCAGTATTTGGTTATCGAACGGCTGACTTGCCACTTTCCAGTCAGCATCTTAGCCACTTGAGCCACTGCAGCAAGAAATTGCAAGTAAATAAATAGGTATCACTTCAGTGGGAAGGTAAACAGCATTCTGTGCGTTCCAGCGGTTAGTCATGCCTGCCATATGTCTGCAGACAGTGCTACCTCTTTGGCTGTAAACAGAGATGAACACTGAACCCTAGAGTAGCACACGACTGACTTTCGAGCAAGGGTGACCTTTACTGTTATCTAACTTATACAATAGCCATAATTCTGTTAGTGACACCCATGGGCACAACGGCATTGGTGCAACACTCACACCTGAAATCTTTAAGGTAAGAACTTTGTGTAGTGTAGGAAACTGTGCGTTTGAAGATGCAAGAGAAGAGACCTACATAAATTTGGGGCAGTTGAGATTTATGCCAATGAAATAATGTAAATGGAAAAATACAATAGGATTCCAGCCAGCGCATAGGCCACCCGTTGCTATGCAGACGTATATATACATATGTACACACATATACATATATGGACAGTGGTGGGCTCCCAAAAAAAATTACTACCGCACTGTGGGTGTGGTATGGTAGGCATAGCCAGGGGAACACCCTGCATTGCACCTGAATTAGGACTACTTTATTTCAAAACTTGGATGAGCGGGGCCTGCCAGAATTTCTGCTACCAGTTCTGGTGAACTGGTGTGAACCTCCTGATGTATATGGACCAGGAAAACAATGAGTTTTGATATTTGTCTCAAATATGCATCATTTAAGCTTTACTTTTTGCTAATACAATAGATTTTGATTCAACCTCTGATTGAAACACAAAGACTTTCTGTTTTCCTAATAGGTCTCCTAGGAGGAACTTGCAAAACCTATTATAGGATGAGCTGCAATAATAACCCTACTGATTGTTATACAAAAGCTTTTTCGAAATGGTATGGCAACAAAGTCTACTGCTGTAATAACAAAGACTTCTGCAGCAGGAGGAGCTGAACTGAGAAGTAATAAATTCTGTGGTAAGTTTCTTTTTCTTCTTCTAAAGATCACAACTGTGATTCACTACTTTTTGAGTGTAATGACACCAGATGTTTCCCTGTTATTCCATTCCTGGCCTGAGTAGGAAAAGGTGGAAGATGGCGAGTCCTCCTGTCTTTCAGGTTTCTCCACAATTGCTACGCCCTGTGATGTGAAGGACTTAGGGAAGAACTCTGGAGCGCCACTTGCCCCCAACATTTTAGAAATCTGTGGGAAGGACTGGCCTGCGCTCTTCATCCAATTCCCATAAAAGCAAAGCAGCCATTTGAGAGCAAATATAAAAACCATAGTAAAAGTAAAGATCACCCTTGCTCAAAAGCCAATTGTATCCGACTCTAGGGTACAGTGCTCATCTTAGTTTCTAGCCGAAGAGCCAGCGCTGTCTGCATGTGCACCCATTTCCATGGACATGTGATAGGCATGCCTAGACACCGAAGTGCACGGAACACTGTTTACCTTCCCACCAAAGTGATACCTAATTATCGACTTGCAATTTCTTGCTTTCAAACTGCTAGGTTGCCAGGAGCCTGGGACGGAGGATGGGAGATCATTCTGCCATGCAGTAGTTGGGTATCAAACTGCCAACCTGCCGTCTTCCAGTCAGTGTCTTAACCATTTTACCTGATCAAAAATTCTGCCCAGGTTCACAGACTCGTCTCCAACACCTGCACTCATGCTTCCCTCGCATGGGAACCCGCACGCCTCATCCACACTCTGGTGCACCTCAACTGCGGGGATCATCAAAGAAAGATGAGACAATTGCCAAGCAATAAATGCATCTCAAATAAATCACTATTTCCAACTCATACAGCAGGTTTCCATTCTTTTCCTTTTCCGAGATCAAATTTTGAGTGTTAGATTTCTACAGCGAGAAAGATATATAATTTTTAGGTATAAAGAGGCACTTCGGTCACCAGCTTTAAAATCCCATCCTCTGGTCAGATGGCCATTTCCCCCTTCCTCCATCACATGGCACTTCTTGGTGTGGTGGAGGCAGGGGGTGGGCACATGAAATGGTGCCATAGACCACATCTGTCCCACAGGCCACAGGTTGAGAATCCCTAGTTTAGCCAAACATGCTGTTTTTAGTCTTGTGAGCTGAAAAAACGGAAACCCCATTTTCCCTTGTATTTTGTTTTGTTTCATCAATGTTTATTTATTTATTTATTTATTGTTTAGATTTCTATACCGCTTTACTCCCCATAAAGGGAACTCGAAGCGGTTTACAATAATAATGCTAAACAATACAAAATACGATACAAATAATACAAAGCAATATGCAAGTAAGATACAAAATGTCAAGAGCATAAGCAATACAATATCATGTATATGTTATGTTTTATTCCCCTGATAATCCCCTGCACATGTACACGTGTAGTACATGCAGTACACAACCACCCAACATAACAGAAAACCATGAAAACAAGCGTCTGTAGAATAAAGACACTTTCCCCAAACAACTTGCAGAAGCTGCTATTTAATAGCAAAGCGAGGGGGCTCCCCCGCTCTGCCTTCATCTAGTTAGATGTGCTTGCTACTGAATAGCAAGATGTTCCATTCTTAAAAATATGTTAACAACAGGTAATGAGGCTTGATATTGAACACACCAGGCCTCTGGGCCAAAGTAGTTCAGCTCCCCAAGTGCATACTAATGAACTATGGATGTTGTTCTGTTCTGACGGACCAACACATGTGGCTGTGTTTTTGAACACCTCTCCACAATAGGTGATAGATCACAGGTTACCTTATCAGAAACATGCCTTGGTGAATAAGAAATAGGAACTCTTTACATAACTCTGCACATTAACAAGGCCACATACCTTCACATGTACCTGTTTCCATGACAACAAAGCATTCACATTTAATTCGATCCCAAGGCCCGCCGTCCCACTCCCCCCTGTTTTGTAATGCTTAACTGTATATTTGAACAAGACAGAGAGGTAATTCACAACTAATGGCAGAAGTATAAGAATGTTATGAAACTGGAATACAATTGGCACAATCAGTAACTTAGCCAGGATTCTAGATTTGGGAGGGGGGGGGGAATCAGGAGGGGCAAAAACTTTTCAGGAAGGGCAACGATGTCACATTCACATATATAACATTGGCATCACAGGATGGGTTGTGCGGGTGGGCTGTTAGCTCAGGAGGGTTTTCACCCATTTAGTGTATGAGAACCAAGACAATAGAACAGCCGAAAGGTTGGCTTAACACATCTTTATTGCATGATGGTCCGGGGGAACATGTGGTAATGGCGGATGAACAGCTCAATATATACTGTGGCTATACATTTGGATGTGGCTCCTCGATAGCCCATTGGCTACTGTCTGCGTGACGTCATTCCCCGTCACGCCCTTCTTGTCCAGGTGAGGTGGTGGCGGGAATCTTCCCGCGCTGTAGGTATTTGGGGAATTGGAACCATGTGAGCTGGGCGCTCGCTATTGGCCCTAGTGGTCACTAGCTCGCGTCCTGATACAGAAGGTTACAGTGTTACAGCTGGTGATTATTATATCCACTCATTCGAGTGTTACATTCTTAAAGGCACAATATTCCAAACACAACATCCCTCCCCCCTAGGATGAGACGAAATCTCTCATCCAATATGGTTTATTGCAAACGCGTTTTGGGCGCAAGGCTGGCTGGCTTGTCCCAGGGGCGCTATCACTTCTGTGTTCCCTGGGCTCTTGTCCTGCAATGGGAGAGGGAGACTTGTTAGTGACTTGCCCAGTAAAAAACTGGCACAACTGCAGGTTTAAATCCCCGGGGCCCATGCGCCTCAGCGCGTCTTTGGTGGTACGCACGAGGCGTTCTACTTGGCCATTCGTCGCCGGGTGGAAAGGCGCGGAGGTGATGTGCCGGATGGCGTTGATTTCGGTGAATGCCCTGAATTCGGCGGACGTGAAGCAACTAGCGTTATCGCTAATGAGCGTGTCGGGTATTTTTTCATCTCCCAACAGCGTGAAAAGGTAGGAGATCACGTTGTCCTTTTTGTAGGGGTGGGCAGCCAGCATACGGGCACTCCGTTCGGCACCTGCCTTCCGGAGAAGGCAGCCAGGCTTTTTTTTAGTGTTATCCAATGCATGCATCGAAAAACGCTAAAAATCAGGTAACGCTAAGACTTGTGGAACCAGGTTTTGCCATTATCTAAGGTATAATAATAATAGTAGTAGTAGTAGTAGTAGTAGTAGTAGTAGTAGTAGTAGTAGTAGTAGTAGTAGTAGTAGTAGTAGTAGTATGCTTGGATTTGCACTAGAACAAATTTGTTAGCCTTGTCGTGTTTCTGGCTCTGTCAGATTTAAACTTTTCCATTTTTTTAGACAGGTCTCTCTGTAGCTTTACTTATCTGAACATTCTAGGTTTTTTTTTAGCCGGGCACACTAAATAACTGTATTCTGGTAACCTCTGAATCTGTGAAGGGAGGGAAGGGCCAGAGCAGTATAGTCTAAACTCTGATAAACCTGCCCTAGGAAATCAGGTGGGGCTCTTCTCTGCGTAAGCTTGCTAAACCACAGGAATGCTGTGTAAAGCTTGCTGCCAAGAAGACATGATTGTCTCCCACTTGTATGTTCCCCAGGCTGAAGGCATGTTGGTCTCTTGCAGTACATATAGTATCCATGTTTAATCTTTCTCACACAAGGGGGGGACATTACTTTCCCATGGGATGGGGCCAGAGGTATCACGCTGTATCATTGTGGTTAAGGGGCAGTCTGTTGGAAAGCCCCTAAACTGAACTAAGGGAGGGGTAAAGGAGTAGCACATCCTGATAGGACACTCTTGTCCTAACCAGGCCCCTGGGGAGTGGAGACAGGTGGCTCCTTTTGAGAGGCAGTAATTCAATTTCAGTTAGCTGTTGGAGCTCTTTGAGAGCTTTTTGGAAACTTTTGGGAAGATGGGAGTAGTTCCTGAACATCTGATAGGCCCTTGGAGAGCACAGATGGGAAATAGAACGTATTTCACCAGGGAAGGGACTTAGAAAATATCTTGCTTGGAACATCTCAACGCTTAGCCATTTTTCTGAAGGTTTGAGTGTTGGACTTTGCCATTTTTATGGAGATGGGACTTTGCTGATTTTCTTCTGTACATTTATGCTTTTCTACTTTTATGGAAATATAAAGTCTATCTTGGATTTTGGATTTGGATTATTTGCTCCCTGAATGCTTCCGCTCTGCCTGTGAACACTTTTGGCCGAACAGCGATCCTCTGAGCCTCTTGGACACATCTCAGGCTGCCGCTTGATTGCGTGTGCATGCAGAGAGAGAGAGAGGCCCTTTGGAAGGAAGGAGCATCGTGGAAGGGAAGGCAGAAGGCCTCCCCCCACCCCACCACCACGACAAGCCTTTAATACAGTACAGTTTGCTGTTGTCAGGATCAATAATTTGTCCATCACACATTAGTTTCATTTCATCCAACCCATGAGGCCACTATGTTTATACAGTCCAATACCTCTGGTATGTAATCTAAAGGGTCTGTCTCCCTGGCATTGAAATCTCCATCTTGGATAAGGCTAAGGCCCAAGGTATAAATCATACCCTGACAGCTTTTGTTTTGTTTTTTTAAATTTTGGTAGGGCTAACCCAGGACAAGAACAAGTAGCCCCAGAAAGAGTGATGTGGCTGGACCAAAGCTGAAAGGTCGTTGAGCTGTGGATGGATCTGAAGGTGAAAGGAAAGTCTGATGCATACCTGTCAACTGCGGCTCCGGAAAATACGGGACCTCCGCAGAACGGTTCTGCGCAGATCGCCTTCTACACATGCGTAGAAGGCTTTTACGCTTGCGTAGAACACTTCTACGCTTGCATAGGCTTCTACGATCCCCTTCTGCGCAGATCGCCTTCTACGCATGCGTAGAACGGTTCTACGCAAGCGTAGGATTCTACGCAAGCGTAGAAGGGTTCTACGCAAGTGTAAAAGCCTTCTACGCATGCGTAGAAGGCGATCTGCGCAGAAGGGATGCGCAGTACCTCCCCCCCCCGCTGCCAATTCCGAGGTTTTGGCAGCTGCGGGCGGGAAATGACGCAAATCGCCGCCAAAAATCAGGAAATCCCGGCCAATCCGGGAAGGTTGACAGGTATGGTCCGATGCTGTAAAGAGCAATATTGCATAGAAACCTGGAATGTAAGATGGCTAGATGGCATCATTGATGCGGTGGGCATAGATTTGGGCAGACTACGGAGGATGGCAGAGGTCAGAGGAGTCTGGCGTGCGGTAGTCCATGGGGTCGCAAAGGGTCAGACTAAACTGTGCGAGTGAACAACAACAGAAACCCAACTACCCATCTGTAACATTTGTGGAAGAATATGAGAGTACCTCCTCCCTCCCCAGCACAGAGTTTGCCTCACCCCTCTCTGTCCAACACCCTGATGGGAGCATTTCCTCCCTCCCCTGTTGCCATGTTGGCACTTTTGTGATAAATAAGTGGGTTTGGGGTTGCAGTCTGGGCACTTGATCTCTAAAAAGTTCACCATTACTGGCTTAGGGAACGCCCGAATGAGGCTCCTTTCATGCCCCCCAAGATCTTTTCCCACCGAAGTGGTCCCTATTTATCTACTTGCAATTTCTTGCTTTTGAACTGCTAGGTTGGCAGGAGCCAGGATTGAGATGGGCACTCAAACTGTCATGCAGTACCTGGGTCTCAAACTGCCAACTTGCCCCTCTTCAAGCTAACAAGGTGAGCTTCTTAACCACTGAGCCACCGCATCCACTGGGACCTGTTTAAAACACTATATTTGCCCCCTAGTCTTCCACTAGCCCTCTAGTTAAGGCACACGATTTTTCCAGCCATTCAGTGGTCTGAGAAAAGAAAACCAAATAGCCAGCTAATCGATCCAGGAGAATTCAGATGGGGAAAATGTGGAATAAAGTAGTGTAATTAGAACAAAAACTCCTGAAACCTTTGGTTTAAGCGCATCCAAAACTAGCAAGACAAATAATTACAGTGTTTGACTAGCCAAACATACCCTTTCCCGCAATACAAAGGCGACAGAATGCACATATCTGTTTCTAAATCTTTTTATTCAGGCCTATGTCAGAAAATGCAAGCCAAAACAATAGTACAACATAAGAATATCAACATGCAAACCAGTCTCAGAGGAGATTTTCACTGGATTGAGGAAAACAAAGGTGGAGGAAAACATTAACATTTTCATGATGTAATTCAAGGGTTCCCAATTTAAGTCCCATGAGCCAGATTCAGCCTCGGTGCCATTTCATGTGGTCCCCCCACCCCTCCAAGGGCATTTGAGAAACAAAATGGCCACCACTTTGAAGCTGTTGGGACAAAATGGCCACCACCACCACCACCACCCATCATGCAGGCATGGCAAATGGCTGTCTGGCCATAAAAACTGACTAAGAGAGCATGACCAGGCCTCCTGCTTGAAAAGGATGCCAGCAAAATGATGTAATCCATTAAGTGGTTCGGCAAGAATGCTCAGTTCCAGAATCCTGCAAAGGGGACAAAACAATAATAGGATTGAATCTACAGGGGGTGGGGGTGAGCAAAAAGGTTCATAGCGCCCCACTGATTTATGGGAAAATTCCTCCTGACTAATGAGGTGAAAGAGATCTCTTCTTTGAGCTTTGATGCATTCACAGCTGTCTGAATTCCATGTTTTAAAAAAGAACCAACCATAACATGTTTTCTTCCATATCAAATCAAGATGGCTTTCAAGTCTGTAATGCTTTCATTGAGCAGATTTGTCTTAATGACCATAATTTTATCTTCATTCAGGATAATAACATCATCCCATTCATCCATCTATGTCTGGTTGTTGATTGATCCATCTATCCACTCATCCACCCATGTCTGTTTATTGATTCATCCATCCATTCATGTCTATCTGTTGATCCGTACATACATACATCCACACATACATACATAAAATTGGCTTGATTTGATATGTATTCTCTATTGCTTATTTTTATTTAATATTGTTAGCTGCTCAGAATAGGGCTTGCACCCACTGGGGCAGTATACAAATCGAATAAAATAAACATCCAAATCTACTGCTTCCATTATTCCAATTACTCTAGGCTCAGATCTACTAAAGCAGGCCCACTGAGTCAGTTGCTAAATAGTAGATCAACACCTATGTATGTTCCTGTGGATTCAATAGGTCAACATTTAGCCACTGATTGCTCCGGCACAGTAAAGCCATGATTTACTCACCTTACTCAGGTTGAGCTTTCCAAGAATCCCGACCTACACAGCAGTGGTCAGAATAATTGCACTGCAATCCAAACTCACCTGAAACACAGTTGAAAGTCGGAGTAAGAAAATGCTGAACCACAGAATCCAATTTTAAAAAAGAAAAAAGCTAAGCATTTTACCCTGCTTTATTATTATTATTATTATTATTATTATTATTATTATTATTATTATTATTATTATTATTATTATTATTATTACTACTACTACTACTCCAAGTCGTGTCGTTATCTGGATTTTGACGTTGTGCGGGTGGAATCTTTTCTGCCCATTTTCAGGTCTCCGCCACCCCTGCCACCTCTGGGAGGCTCGGGGAAGGCGATCCAAGCTGTTTCCGACCCCCACAGACCTTTTCCGACGCTGCTCCAAGCAGAAACCCCGGGGTAAACCTCTTTGTCTGCTGCAGGTTTTTGCTTGTAGCATCATCAGAAAAGGTCCGGTGGGGTCAGAAACAGCTTGGATCACCTTCCCCGAGCCTCCCAGAGGTGGCAGGGGTGGCGGAGACCCGGAAATGGGCGGAAAGAAATTCGCCCATTTTCGGGTCTCTGCCACCCCTGCCACCTCTGGGAGGCTTGGGGTAGGCAATCCGTGCCTCTGCCCACCCCTATTACGCAATCTCCTACCTTTCGAAGTTAAAAAAATCGCCGTCAGGGGGGTCCTTGATTCCGGCTCTCTGCCTTTCCAGCAGTGTGTAGGAGTCTTGGAGGACCTATTCTGCACTGTTCCAGCCTTCCTAGGTGCTCCCTATGCCGCGCAACAGCTGATAATAGTTGCGGCTGCCATTTTTGGGGAAAAACAAACAAAATGGCGGCCGCAACTATTATTAGCTGTTGTGCAGCACAGGGAGCACCTAGGAAGGCGGGAATAGTGCAGAATAGGTCCTCACAGCCTCCCACACACTGCTGGAGAGGCAAAGAGATGGAAACAGGGACACACACACACACCCATGGCGATTGTCCAGCTTGGAAGGTAGGAGATGAAACATGGCACTCAAATAATGTCACTACGTCGTTAACCGAGAAATGACTTTGATGCCAAAAACGCATCGTTAGTCGAAAACAATGTTAATCTAACGCGTCGTTAGGCGGGAGCCACTGTATTATTATTATTATTATTCCTGGCATGTAATTTGTACCACTCAATAGCACAATAGTCATTAATTCTATCTATCTATTTATCTATCTATCTGTTTGAAAAAACAAAACACAAATACACTTCCTATAATGATTATTAAATGTTTTTCCTGCCTTACCACAGCAGTGGTGACTTCCTCCACTGATAGCTCCGATGTGATGACAACAGGACCTGAAATGTAAGAAATCAAGTCATTTTTTGCATTTTAAAAAACCAAACACACACCAAATAAATTAACTGACAGGGAAGGTACAGAGCCTGGGCTCACTTTTCAGACTCCCAAGGTCCAGATTTGCCATGCCAGCGTGCAATGATCCTCGTGGCTCGCAAATTCTGAAAGTTGTTATACAAAAAACCATTAATTTCTCCCCAGATCTGGTGGAAGAGACAGTAAGCGAAGAGAGAAAACAACATTCCTCTGCTCATGATCTTATAATTAAGAAATCTTCCAGTCTTTTCCTTCTTTGATGTCCTGGTCAAACCCTGGACTGCCAAAACGAAGCCACATTCTTGGCTTTGTCGTTAGCCAAATGTAAGTCCTCATCGGCGCATATTTCTGGCAATCTCCAGTAATCTATACCTATAAAATGGTGCGTTAACCGTTGGAATGTGACAAAGGATGTTGCACCAGGCCCCACTAGCCCGTAATGGGCCTCCGTTCACTCGCCCGAACCCGGTTCGCAGGTAACTGTCGGGTTGAAATTTTCGACCTGGGGGCAGAAGCCCCCCAGTCGCAAACAAAAAAAGGGAACTTCAATTCCCAATGTTCCTTGCGCCGCGCCAGAGCCAATCAGGCTGAGCGGCGTGGCAAAAGAAACGTTTGGAAACGCGCCGTGGCCAATCAAAAAAAAGCCGCAGAAAAAAACAACACTACAGTAAGCAAACACGCACAGGCAAAACTACAAGCCCCAGCGCCCTGCACGCCCTGCACGCCATTAGCGCGCCGAACGCTGAGGGGGCCGGCGCGCGAAAAATAAAAGTAAAAAAAATGCCCGCCGCTGTTGCCCTTCTTCCCCACGGGCCAGCCAGCATGGCCCGTGGGGGAAAAAAGAAACCCTGCCGCCGCCACTGCCGCCCTTCTTCCCCACGGGTGAGCCAGCATGGCCCCCGGGAAAGAAAGCCAAACCCCTGAAAAAGTAAACACAAAAAAACAAACAAAAAACAATCAAAAACACTCAAAAATCCAAAAAGGAAACACAAAAACAGCCAAAAACAAACAAGAAAAACACACAGACCCCCCCAAAAAATCCAAACAGCCCCCCCCAAAAAAACCCAGAGAGCTTACCAAAAGACATCTTCTATCCATGAGGACCAGAACTCAAATGAGAAAATAAAGAAAAAACTTACCGGAAGCGACACCCAGAGGACACAAGAGAACAATTATAGAGAGGAAGAAAAGCTCACCACCCCCACCCAGAGGCCAAAAGAGAAAAAACAATCAAAATTTTTGAAACTAATAAGATTAATTCCAAAATTAATCAAATAAATTATAAAAACATTCAAAAATAATCACACTAATCTCAAAAAATACCAAAAAACAACAACACAGAAATCACTTTTCACTCAAAAAACAAACAAAAAATAAAAATGCGTAAAAATAAAGATTTAAAAAACCAAAATTAAATTATAAACTAAATAAAATTAAATAAAATTAAATAAATTAAAATAAAATAAAATTTGCATAAACATAAAACAAAAACCTTCAAAAACCAATATAAAGAGCACAGCACTCAAAAAACAAAAATTAAAACAAAACTACTGGGAGCGCACGTCCGCCACAGGCGGACGCAGCGCCTCGAAGCCACAAAATCACAAAACCTTACAACACCATTTAAAACAGCCCAGCACCATTGGTTCAAGAAAAAAACCCGAAACCCTTTACTAGCCAACACAATTTTAAAAAGCCCGGCACCGCCGGGCAAAATATGCTAGTAATAAATATTTTCGTGTCAGTAATTATTCTGGGTTGAAAGGATTTTTGCGGAATAAACTCCACTCAGGGAATACTCAAATGAGACTCCTTTCATGTCCCCAAGAGCAGATACAGAGACGGTCACTCAATCCATCATGCAGTACCTGGGTCTCGAACTGTCAACTTGCCAGCCTTCCTGCTAACAAGATTAGCTTCTTAACCACTGAGCCACCGCAGCCCCTAATCTCCAGTAATCTTTTATTACCATCTATTTAAACTCCAGTTAAATAGACCAAAGGTGGGGACTGTTTTACAGAAATCCCTGTTCTCATGATGACCACCTAATGTGCATGTGATCTCTTTCAGAGCAGTGATGGCGAACCTTGGCACTCCAGATGTTCTTGGAGTGCTGGCTTGGGCTTCTGGGAATTGAAGTCCAAGAACACCAGGAGTGCCAAGGTTGGCCATCACGGCTCTAAGAGTCCTGTTGGCTCCATGGTCTTCTCTGCAGGAGTCTTAGAAGCCTTTGGCTAGCAGGGTTGGTTAATAAGGTCCTACTTTCAGGGTACAGGCATACACTGGGCAGAAGACCTGTGGACATATCGAATGGCTTGGACTGCAGATGTGAGGCTGTGGACGTATCAAATGGCTTGGACTGTCTGTGGACTGGACTGCAAACCTGAAAAATGGCCTGCCTATGGAATGGCATGGAAGAAATCTTGGTTTTGTTTTCATAAACAGCATTGAACGACTGTTTCCTGATGGCAAATAAGAGCCGAGGATTTCTCCTACCCTGAACTTTTGCACAATGGAATGTGCAGAGATACAGGATAGCTGTGGCAACCAAGTTCTCGTAGAGCTGAAGACAAAGGAACATTATGGACAGGCTAAAAGTTGGATACACTGGAACCTCAGTTAACAAATGGCTTGGTTAACAATAAATAAATAAATCGCATAACAAAAGGAAATCTTGTTTGTTTGTTTATTAAACTTATATCCTGCCCTTCTAGGAAAAACATTCCTACTCTGGGCGGCTTATTCAAAAATGCAGCATAAAATTGAAGAATAAAACGCCTAACAATCGGCCAATGGTAAAATATTGCCAAAGGTCTCTTTAAAAAAGTAAGTTTTCAATTGTTTTTTTAAAAATATGGAGAGATGGTGCCAGGTGCAGCTCCACTGGGAGGGAATTCCACAATATTGGTGCCGCCACCAAGAAGGCCCTCTTCCTAGTCACTGCCTTTCTAGCTAGTCTTGGGGTCGGCACCTGGAGCTACATCGTCATGGAGGAGCGAGTGATATGGGCTGTGGTCGTGAGGGTAAGAAAATAGTGGCTCGGTTTAAGGATTTTTCCCCCTGAATGGATCAATTTGTTTTCAATGCATTCCTATGGCAAACCATGTTTCGGTTAACATACTGTACTTTGTTTTTTGATGCACTCCTATGGGAAATTGCGTTCAATGCACTCCTATGGAAAATTCGCTTTAAGTAATTTTTGCTTTAAGAAACGTCACAGGGAACATATTAATTATATTAACCAAGGTTTTACTGTACTTTCAATGGCACAAGGCCATGAGTGTACCCTCACTCGTTTTGGTGTCAACTCTGGGTTGAAAGTATTTTTTTTTTCAGGGGATGCCCAAATGAGGCTCCTTTCATGTCCCGCTTCATGCAGCCCTCGGGGAATTGAACCCGTGTTTCCGGTCTCCAAGCCTAGCGCCTCACGCACTACGCCACCGGGGGAGCTTTAGAATATACCCTGATAAGATGCTATGATGACATCATATGCTGTAGGAGACACAGATGATTTTAGCCTCTGGAAATAAAACAAATGCAGTGCATCTTTTTCACTTGGGGTTTTGCCATTTACCCATACAGAACTAAAGGTTAGGCATACCTGTACAACTTGAACGCTGCTTGAGAGAAGAGACTTAGATACGCACTCATGCACACTCACATGCTTCTCAGCTCACTTTTTCTCACACAATTGTACGCTTGCGGATTTTTGACTGTTCTGGGGCCTTGAGCCTTAGTTTGCTGTGATAATGTGGTAGATTACTCCTTCTGGGAGACATTCCATAATATATTCTTTTATTTTTTCAATTTTTTCGGAAAAAAACAAAAAAGGCTTCAGAAAAAAATGGGAAAAATGGGTTTTATTTTTTATTTTTTCCGGGGGGTTTCCGGGCCTTCCCATCTCTAGTTGGGAACCCCTGCTTACAGTCTTCTTTTTATTACACACACATAAATGAATTCTCGACTTCATTTTACTTTTTTTCTTCTGATTTTTCCCATCTGGATTCTCCTGAATCAATTCTCTTGCACATTTCCCTGAGCCTTCAGGAATCTGTTCCTTGGAATAGGTAGCTATACAATTTCCTTTCTCATTCTATAGGCCAAAGACGGCTTCAAATAAAGCAGGAGTTCTCAACCTTTTTAAGCCAGGGGCCGGAGTCACACCACCTCAGACAGCTTTGGGGGCTAGACAGCCATTTTGCCCTTCCTCCACCACATGGCACTTCCTGGTGTGGTGGAGGTAGTGGGGGGGGGGGCACATAAAATAGTGCTGTGTGCCACATCCGGCCCACAGGCTGGCGGTTGAGAATCCCTGAACTAGAGAGCTGGTGGAAGATTAGGGGCAAATATAATGTTTAGTAAAAAGCTGATTGTGGCTAACTTTGCACAACTGTACTTTTTTGATTCTTTTCTTAAAAATGGGCCAGGATATCTAAGAGACCATGTCACCCCAAGAACATCTGTCCGTCCAAACAGAGCGAAGCGGAGGGGCTCTTTAATTGTACCATCTGCTAGAGGGACTCATCTCTCTAGCACAAGAAGGAGGGCCTTCTCTGTGTCCGCACCGGCCCTGTGGAACCTCCTGCCAACAGAGTTATGTCTGCGGATGGAACTGCTGCCTTTTAGGAAAGAACTGAAAACCTGGCTGGCAGGGGTGGTGAGGGGCACTGATGAAGGGGTGACCCCCGCCTGCTGGCTTATATAATTAAGATTTCTCTCTCTCTCAATGGATGGGGTGAGTGGGTAAATTATTTAGAATTTTTAATGGGGTTTTTAAACGCTTCTAGTTAGTTTTGGATGTTACTTTTAATTGCTGTTAGCCACCCAGAATCGTTGCCGAGTTGGGCGGCAATAGAAATTTTAAGAATAAATAAATAAATAATAACATAGGTAGGTAAAGATCCTCATTTTCAGGGTTTCCCAACCTTGGGCCTTCAGGTATTCTTAGACTTCAATTCCGCAAAGGCAGACAGCACTGGCTCTTCGACTATAAGATGAGCACTGTACTCTAGAGTCAGATACGATTGGCTTTCAATCAAGGGTGACCAATATATGTTTTCCCCGCCAGTGTTTTAAAAAAACAACCCTGAGCTTTCCACATTGCTTCTCACCTTCATGAGTCCTTTCATGTTCTGCCAGGTGGGATCGCCGGCTGAAGCTTTCTGTGCACTTGTCACATGGGTAGGGCTTCTTCCCCGTATGTGCTGCCTTGTGAGCGATCAGGGATTTGTTCCAGCTGAAGCTCTTCCCACACTCGGTGCATTTGTAGGGCTTCTCTCCTGTGTGGGTTCTCTTGTGGACGATGAGGGCGATCTTCTGGTTGAAACTCTTCCCGCACTCGGCACAGGTATAGGGCTTCTCTCCTGTGTGGATGATCTCGTGGCGGGCCAGGTGGTCCTTTTTGTGGAAGCATTTCCCACATGCTGTACAGGCGTAGGGCTTCTCGCCGGTGTGAACCCTCACGTGGTTGATCAGGCCCACCTTCCAGTTGAAGCCCTTCCCACACTCTGAGCACTGGTAGGGCTTCTCTCCTGTATGGGTCCTCTTGTGCAACTTGAGGCGTTCCATCTTATAAAAGCTCTTCCCGCACTCGGGGCATTCGTAGGGCTTTTCTCCCGTGTGGGTTTTCATGTGAGCCTCAAAGTTTGCTTTGACGCTGTAGCTCTTTCCGCACTCAGGACACTCGTGGGGTTTTTCCGCTGTGTGGGTCCGTTTGTGCGCCAGGAGGGAGGATTTCGTGTGGAAGCTTTTGCCACATGCCGGGCAGTCATAGGGTTTCTCACCTGTGTGGATCCTCTTGTGCTGAATGAGGACCCATTTGCTGGCGTACGTCTTCCCGCACTCGGAGCACGCATACGGCTTCTCTCCGCTGTGGGTCTTCATGTGGACGTTAAAGGCCGATGACCAGCTGAAGGTTTTGCCACAGATTGGACATTCGTGTGGGTTCTGCTCCCCGGTGTGTTTTCTCGTGTGCATGAGGAGGGAGCGTTTCCAGTGGAAGCCTTCACCACAGTAAGAGCACACATGCCTTCGTTCCCCAGTGTGCGTTTTCTCATGCCTTATCAGGTAAGAAGAACATGAGAAGCCCTTGCCACAGTGCGAGCACTGGTATGGCCTCTCTCCAGTGTGTATCCTCCTGTGGATGTCGAGATAGGATTTCAAGATGAAGCGTTTCCCACAGTCAGAGCACTCGTACGGTTTCTCTCCCGTGTGGGTCCTCCGGTGCGTAATGAGCCCCGAAACCTGCTTGAAGCTCTTGTCGCACTCCGAGCACTCATATGGCTTCTCCCCGGTGTGGGTCCTCTTGTGGGTGACGAGTGTTGCACCATGATTGAAGCTCTTCCCGCACACTGAGCACACATATGGCTTCTCTCCGGTGTGGATTCTCCGATGTGTGATAAGATAGTCTTTGCGGCCAAAGCCCTTCCCGCAGTCAGGGCATTCATAAGACTTCTGCCCCGGCCCTGCCACGTGGGTCTTCCGGTGTCTCCGGAAAGAGGCTTTGTAACGGAAACACTTCCCGCACTCAGCGCACTGGAATGGTGTCTCGGCCGTGTGGCTTTGCTTGTGGATGGTGAGGCTGCTTTTCTCGCGGAAATGCTTCCCACAGTCCGAGCATTGATACGGCTTCTCTTTCGAATGGGTCCTCATGTGGACATTGAGGGCAGATTTCACTGTAAAGCTCTTCCTGCACTCCGAGCATTCGTAGGGCTTCTCCCCCGTGTGGGTCCTCCGGTGGATGGCCAGGTGTGGCCTCCGGCTGAAGCTTTTCCCACAATCCAGGCACCTGTACAACTTTTCCCCGCTGTGGATTCTCTCGTGGAGGAGGAGGGAGCCTCGACGGAAGAAACTCTTCCCGCACCCGGAGCAAATGAACGGCTTCTCCCCCGTGTGGATTCTTTGGTGCTGAACAACATGCGCTTTGTCACGGAAGGTTTTCCCACAGTCAGAGCATGGGAAGGGCCTGTCTTCCGCGTGGCTAGCTTTGTGGCGCAGGAGATCGGGGCGGGAAGAGAAAGACTGGCTGCAGAGAGGGCAACTGTGTCGCTTCCCTCCAGTATGACCCCTTTCGTGGACAACCAGGCGCCACTGCTTATGGAAACGTTCCCCACAATATACGCATATATATATATGCACTTTCGCTGGTGTCAGTTGAAGGTTTTCCTGAGAGCCTTTTGTCCCCTGGAGATTTCCAGGCATCGGAGGACTACAGGAAGTATCTCCTTCTACTTTCCCCCAAGTATTTCCTTCTCTTGGTGCCTCCAGTTGTCTATTGTCTTCTTTCTCTTGGTTAAGGTCATTCCTTTCTGGAAGGAAAACAAGAGATTTATTAGTCACAATGTAAGAAAAGCACTGGAGAGTTCAATTCAGGATCTTCCATTCTCTCCCCACGTTTACAATTTCCTCATACTTCATCTCCACTATTCCCACATTCGTATTCTGTGCCCTGTGAATGTTAATTCTTTACTGGTCTGGCTTTAGATTTCAGCACCTACCTTGCAGATAGATAGGTCCCCCCACCCCATCTGAAAATTCAGTATCCAAGTTTTCATTTACCTGCATGTCTAAAAATATTCAGTAAAAAAAATCTGGAAATACATATCTATTTCTATGGTGCATTACCAGAACTGGCCTATAGAGGCTACTGTCTGCAATGTCAAATATAGGGTTCGCTGTTATCCACAGTTTCAGGAATTCCTGCTAGATCTGGGAATGAAGTGATATTACTATTTACTTTTGAAAAGCTTTTGACTCCCGCTCAGGCTCTGAGAAGCGATATACAGTGGTACCTTGTAGAATGAAAATAATTCGGTCTGCGAGGATTTTTGCTATGCGATTTTTTCCGTTATACAAAGCATGATTTGTATAGCAAAAATTCCTATGGGATGCTTCGTATAACGAAAATCTCCATAGGGATGCATTGAAAACCACCCTGGGAGATAGTACGTTGCTTCGTATAACAATTTTTTTGCTATACGGGGCAACATTTTTCTTCAAATTTCTTTTGTTATATGAGTGTTTCATTATAAGAGCCCATCATTATACTGAATTGGTTCTGCTCATTCAGCCATTAATGGAACAACAAAGCAGAATGCTATGGAAAGTATATTTTCTGAATCTGCCTTGGCAATAGTTGTCTGTGTCTTAACAACTGCAATATACAGTGATACATCATACAACATCCAAACTTGGTTCCACAAGTTTGGACTTTATACGGATTTGGACTTTGTATGAGGCATGCAAAATCCTAGCCGCGATGCCTCATACAACGTCCAAATCCTTGCCACGATGCCTCATACAACGTCATTTCCATAGAGATACATTGTACTGTAACAACACAGTCTTCAGAGCAAAGTCAAGGAAACAGACAGGAAACTGACAGAACTTTAAGAAATCAATGTCTAAAGGCTAAATACATTGCAAAGACATGTCAAACAACCCTGATTGTCCAAGAACCTGAAGAATGCTGCAAAAATCCCAGGAATGCTTCTAAAAATTCTGAAGAAAAAATCCAAAAAAATCCAAAATCACGCTCAAAACCACTCCTAAACACTCTTTGCCTGGTGCAAAACCCACAAGAGCAATGCACGCATGTGTCCTGCCTTTTATACTACCCAGGCACAAGGCAACCTGGGAAAACCCCCAACGCCTCATACAAAGTCGCAGCGACTTTGTATGAGGCAACTTTTTCAAGAAATTAGTTGATGTTGTATGAAGCGGACTTTGTATGAGGTATTAGTGTAATCTTTGTGGGGCTATCCTTGAAGAAAGTCTGGGAGCTTTAAGTCAGCATATAATGGTGTACAGAACCCTGCCACTGAAAGGCCTTCATTAGTCCAATTATTCATTTCAGCCTCTAAAACCCAGAACTGCTTGGGGTTGCCTAGCAACCTAAGGGACTATCTACCCCAGTTGTGCTGATTTGGGCTTCTGATAATTGACGTTCAAGGACACCTGGCGGGCAAGGTTGGGAAACCCTGAATTCTACCCTATTTTGAAGTTGCCCAGATGTTCAGATCCTCAGGAAAGACCTTATTGAGAATACCTCCTTTTCTACAGAGGTCTGTTTGGTCCACATATTGGAGCCTAATAATTCCAATCTTAAAACATCCAGCGATGAGGGCCTAATTTGTTTATTTAGTATATAGTACTACCTCATTCAAAGCCCACTTCGTACAACATCGAATTCATACAACATCGCCTAATTCCTTGAAAAAAGTTGCCTCATACAAAGTCGCTGCAACTTTGTATGAGGCATTGGGGTTTTCCCCAGGTTGCATTGTGCCTGGGCAGTATAAAAGGCAGGACACATGTGTGCATTGCTCTTGTGGATTTTGCACGAGGCAAAGAGTGTTTAGGAGTGGTTTTGAGCACGATTTTGGATTTTTTAGATTTTTTTCGTCAGAATTTTTAGGAGCATTCCTGGGATTTTTGCAGCATTCTTCAGGCACTTGGACAATCAGGGTTGTTTGACATGTTTTTGTAATGTATTTAGCCTTTAGACAATGATTTCTTAAAGTTCTGTCAGTTTCCTGCCTGTTTCCTTGACTTTGCCCTGAAGTCTATGCTGTGACAGTACAATGTATCTCTATGGAAACAACGTTGTACGAGGCATCGCGGCAAGGATTTGGACACTGTATGAGCCATCGCGGCTAAGATTTTGCATGCCTCATACAATGTTCAAATCCATATAAAGTACAAACTTGTGGAACCAAGTTTGGACGTTGTATGAGGTATCACTGTATTTTTATACCGCTTTCATCACCTATTGGTGACCCAAAGCGGTTTACAGACAAACAAAGATGGTAAATTACATAAAACTTGAAATACAGTACAATTAAACATTGCGGCTGAACATCCGAGGAAGAGTAAGAGACGTCATGCAGGGGTTCCCAACCTTTTCAAGCTGGGGGCTGGGTCATGCTCTCTCAGGCAGCTCTGAGGGCCAGACGGCTATTTTGCCCTGCCTGCATGATGGGAGTGGCCATTTTGTCCCAACAGCTTCAAAGGGGTAGTCATTTTGTTTCTCAAATACCCTTATAGGGGTGGGGTGGGGGACAAATGAAATGTTGTGGTTCACTGGCCTTAGGTTGGGAACCCCTGGCCTAATGTCAAAGACAGAAAACCTCGCTAGAGAAAAACATGTCACCATTTAGCAACCAGATGTATTTATTTATTTGATTTATATCGCCGCCCACTCGCCTTGAAGAAGATTGGAAAATAATTGGGCTGGCTGAAACAGGTTTGGCTTCCTGACCCATTTTTCTACATCTTATCTACTATTCATTTGTTATCCTTCTTGCAATGGTCTCTTGCCCTCCTCATTTTATCCCCCAGAACCATCCTGTGAAGCAGGGCAGCCCGAGAGGCTTTGACTAAGCCAAAACTCTAAGGTTTGCGCGTCAAGCCGAACCCATGTCAGACATTTCTCAATCCGACACTCTTTAAGCACAACATTGTCTTGATTTCCTGAAAACATCTTTGTAAGCCAATTACTGTACAGCACAGCATACAATGCCCATCCAAACTAGTTCAGTTCCCACAGTCTACAAGTACATCCAGCACCTGCTTCAAATTTCACATTCTTTCTCTGCCACTGGAAACAAGAAATCAAAAATCTACTTTATTCTGAAAATGCAAAGCCCCGCCGCTCCCCTCTAATTTTTTTTTTACAGCCTTTCCCTTTCTTCTTTCGTCCAATTTCCTCAGACCTGCTGCTTGTTCCCGGAGGTTTAGGATTATGGGAATGGAGCACCCTGAAAAGAAAGACACCTACAAAAGGACCATAAGATGAGGAAGGCGGCTCTACTCCTTTAGAGCAGACATGGGAGTCCCAGAAAGAGACTGAGCCTAAATCGGAGGGAAGGGAGGCGAGGGATCTTTGCACGGCTTCCTAGCAAAACCCTCTCGGACCCTAAAAGCACTGTGACATATGGAAGAGTTTGTGAGCCGGAGTTCCATCGCGGGGGTGGGACGCTATCTGTTCCATTGCGTGCCTTCCCAAGAGAAGCATTCTGAGCTTTGAAAGAGTTGGCGGAGAAAGAGCACCATGGGGCTCTGTTGCCTCAAAATCGCGATGTACTTCTTCCTCTTCTTCAACCACCTCTGCTTTATCTTGGGCACCTTGATCTTTGGCTGTGGCGTCTGGGTCTTGTTCAACAAGAACCCCTTCGGTCCCATGGTGCAAATCACAGCGCCCTCCTTCGAGGTCGGGATCTACGCCTTCACCGCCATCGGGGCCATCACCATGTTTATGGGGTTCTTGGGATGCGTGGGGGCCTTCTATGGGATCCAGTGTCTCTTGTGTTTGTACATTTTCTTCCTGGCACTGATCCTCATGGCTCAGGTCGCCATCGCGGCCTTCATTTCCTCCCAAATGCACATGGTCAAAGAGAGATCCACTCAGATCATCCTTGACCTGATGGAGAACTACAACCCGGATGACAAGATCAACCAGACCCTTGAGAACACCTGGGACAATGTCCAGTCCCACTTTAAATGCTGTGGCTTGAATGGGCCAGAAGACTGGATAAACAACGTCATCCTCATGAAGGAACACAGCGAGTCTTATCCATGTGCCTGCAGCGAGAGGACCGCATGGCTCAAGGGCTTCTGCTCGCTCAAGATGCCTCGCCCCACGGCAAGAAGCACCAGCAAATGGCCCGTCATTCAAAGGGGTTGCAAGGAAGCAGTGCAGCACTGGATCAATGAAAACTTCAACATCATGCTTGGCATGTCCATAGCGGTAGCCTTTGTTGAAATCTTCGGCATGGTGCTCTCCCTCTGCTTCTTCAACAGCAAGAAGCGCACCCGGGGACCAGGGAGATTTTAGCGTTCTGCTATGAACCTTCTTCTGTACATAATCTTTGTTTTTGTATTTGGGCATGGGGGAGTGAAATAAATCCACTTGGCTACTGATGCATGGTTTGCTCTCTTTCTTTGGAAATGTGGAGATTAGAAAGGATAACCCTTTCTCTAACTCACTTGACGCTTGGGCAGTAGAGGTTGGGGTTGCCAATATCACAAGGGGAGGGGTGGCCAATAATGTTTTATGGCACAATGGTTTGTTTGTTTTGGGTGGTGGTTGGTGTTTTTTAAATTCACCTTTGGTCTAAAGCAGGAGTTCTCGACCTTTTAAAGCCATGGGCCAGGTCACACTCCCTCAGACAGCTTCGGGGACCAGATGGCCATTTTGCCCTTCCTCCACCACATGGCACTTCCAGGTGTGGTAGAAGCAGTGAAGGGGGAGCCACATGAAATGGCACTGTGGGCCGCATTCAGCCCATGGGCCCCAGGTTGAAAATCCCTGGTCTAAAGAGATCCCCAGTCTCTTCTGGATTTTCCATTCTTTCTTTCTTTATAAAATAAATTTAAAAATCACAAGCCACCTTGAGTTTTACTACAAAGAAAAGCAGGATATGTGCATTGGTTTTGAAATGCTTTCCATTTTCCCTGCCTTAAGTAATGCTCTTCCTCCTCCTCTTCCTCCTCCTACTTCTGCTGCTGCTTTGGGTGTTGAGGCAGATATTGTACAAGCTATTTGCTGCCCTTGTAATATTTCTTTGGTATCTCTTCACCTTCCTCTGGGTCTGCCTTGTGGTCTTTGTCAGTCTCTTCTTTCCACATATTCCCGGGGGTTTAGGATTATAGGAACATTCCCGGGGGTTTAGGATTGAAGGAACGTGCACACACACACACACAAACACACACACCGGGGGGGGGGACACTTCCGAAGGACCTTAAGATGGGGAAGGTGGCTCTGCTCCTTGAGAGCCAACATGGGAGTCCCAGAAAGAGACTGAACCTAAACCGGAGGAAAGAGATACGACAGACCTTCACAAGGATTCCCAGCAAAACTCACTTGGACCCTAAAAGCACTGTGACATATGGAAGCCTTTGTGACCCAGGGTTCCATTGCGGGGGGTGGGAAGTTATTTGTTCCGCTGCCTGCCTCCCCAAGAAGACCATTCTGAGCGGTTAAAGAGTTGGCAGAGAAAGAGAAGCACCATGGGGAAATGTTGCTACAAAACCACGAATTTCTTCTTCCTCATCTTCAACCACATCTGCTTTGTCTTGGGCACCTTGATCTTTGGCTGTGGCATGTGGATCCTGTCCAACAAGAACCCCTTTGGCACCGTGGTGCAAATCACGGCGCCCTCCTTCGAGTTCGGGATCTATGCCTTCACTGCCATTGGGGCCATCGCCATGACTATGGGGTTCTTGGGCTGCATTGGGGCCTTCTACGGGATCCAGTTCTTCTTGTGTTTGTACATTTTCTTCCTGACACTGATCCTCACGGCACAGGTCTTCATTGGTGCCATCCTTGCCTCCCAAATGGCCGAGGTCAAAGAAAAAACTACCTATGCCATCCTTGATGTGATAGAGGAATACAAACCAGGTAACAAGAAGAACCAGACCCTCCAGAACACCTGGGACAGCATCCAGGCCCAGTTTAAATGCTGTGGCTTGAACGGGCCAGAAGACTGGGAAACAAACGTCTTCCTCAAAAATAAAACATACACATCCTACCCTTGCTCCTGCATCAACGGGACCACAGCAGCCAAGGGTTTCTGCCCATTAGCAACGCCTCCTCCCAAATCGAGCAGCATTGATAAGTGGCCCGTCGTGAAAGTGGGGTGCATGGAAGCAGTGCATGACTGGTTCAATGAGAACTTAAACATCATCCTTGGCATCTCCATTACGGTGGGCATCGTTGAATTCTTCGGCATGGTGATCTCCCTCTTCCTCTTCTGCCGCGAAAAACGTACCCAGGGACCCGAGATAGTTTAGCACTCTCCTATCATTGTTTCTCAGGAACCCGGGAGATTTTAGCCTTCTGCTGTCATCCTTCTTCTGTACATCATCTTTGTTTTTCTGTTTCATTTGGGGACGGTGGAGTAATAATAAAAAAATATCCATTTGGCTACTGATGGGTGGTTTGCTCTCTTTCTTTGGAAATGTGGAGATTTGAAAGGAGAATCCTTTCTCTAACTCACTTGGTTGTGAACCCCTGAGAGAGAGAGACAGGCAGGCAGACGAATGTAACATAGTGGCATTAAACCAACAAGAAAACAATACAAAATTGAAGAGTTAATCTGGTCCAATAATTTAAAAAGTTAATCTGTTTAATAATTTAAAATCAATACAAACCGCCCAGGATTTTAAAAAGGAACAAGGAATGGCAATTGCCCAATGAAAAACCATTAAATATTGGGGCTTCACAGTTAAATAATGCATGCTTCAAAATAACCACTGAATTTTTTAAATGGTTAGGGGTAGGCCATTAATTTTTAACTCAGTCAAGTTTGCCCAGAGTGACACTACAAAATCCAAGAAGCCAGATCACCCTTCCAGGGTTGGGTCACAAGTCCAAAAATAAAAAAAGCCCTCCACAACGCAACATCCCCAATAATTCTGCCACAAACCAAATAGGGCTTGGAAGTTACCTGTCAGTGTGCCCCGACTTGTACAAGCCCCTTGGGTCTTCTCTTCCGTCTTTGTTCTGCCCAGGTCCATGGACTCGTTTTCAACGCCTGCACTCGTGCTTCTGTCGCAAGCGGCCTCGCATGCCTCATCCTCGCTCTGCCACACCTCAACTGCAGGGATCGCCAAAGAAAATATGAGACAATTGCCAAGCAATAAATACATCTCATACAACAGGTTTCCAATCTTTCCTTTTCCAAGATAAAATTATGAGTGTTAGATTTTATTTTTTTTTAACATCAAGGCTTATTTAACCTCTATGCAGAGTACATAATGCGGAATGCAGGGCTGGATGAATCAGAAGCTGGAATCAAAACTGCTGGGAGAAACATCAAGCAACCTGAGATACGCAGATGATACTACCCTAATGACAAAAAGGGAAGAAGACTTAAAGAGCTTCTTGATGAGGGTGAAAGAGGAGAGTGCAAAAGTTGGCCTGAAAGACTCAACATCAAAAAAACCAAGATCATGGTATCTGACCCTATCACTCCCTGGCAAATAGAAAGGGAAGAAATGGAAACAGTGACAGACTTTACCTTCTTGGAATTTAAGATCACTGCAGATGGTGACTGCAGCCATGGAATAAAAATATGATTAATTCTTGGGAGGCAAGCTATGAGAAACCTAGGGAACGTAATAAAAAGTAGAGACATAACCCTGCCAAAAAAAGTACTGGTATTCCCAGTAGTAATGTATGGTTGTGAGAGCTGGACCATAAGGAAGGCTGAGTGCAGAAGAATAGACGCATTTAAAATGTGGTGCTGAAGGAGAATTTTGAGAGTACCCATGACAGCAATGAGATCAAATAATTCAGTCCTTAAGGAAATCCACCCTGACTGCTCCTTGGAAGGACAAATATTGAAGAATGAAGCTAAAGTACTTTGGCCACCAAATGAGAAGAGAGGATTCACTTGAGAAAGCCTTGATGCTGGGAAAGATTGAAGGCAAAAGGGGAGAGAGAGGTGTATAAAGGAGCACTTGGGTCGCCAGCTTTAAAATCCTATCTTCTGAAAATTAAGTTACAAGCAACCAAGAATGCAAAAGGGGGATTGGAGAGTCACTATAGTGACTTATTTAGCCAAATATGAAGTTAACCATATTTTACCTCTCATTTACTCCAACCCTTTTGGTTATTAGCCTTTCCGGTTTTAGTAAGAATTTGCAACCAGTTGGGATGATCTGGGCTTTCTCTAGTTGGGTTTATTTTATGACTCACTATTTTATGGTGGCATTTATTTTATCTGTTTTGAATCATATAAGTTAACCGCTCATTGAAGCTTCAGCCAATGGGGTGGTACAGAAGTACAAACAAAACAAAAGGAAATAACCAAACAACAAAACCAACCAATCGGCAGCTTCAGCCAATGTGGTGGTACCGAAGTACAACAAATGAACCAACCAAATAGTCAACCAAACAGCCAACCAACTAACATCCAACAATATGGGGGTCACACATTGATTTTGGACTGTGATTAGAAGGTCACATTGGAAATAAAACCCTTAATTTTTTAAAATAAAACTTGGCCGGCGGGGGGGGGGGGGGGGGGTTAAACTGTAAAAGCTCTCATGTACCCTGAAGTGGCTATTTTTAAAATATTAAAATGTGGGATGGGGTCCTTTAAAACATGGGAAATCTGCCTCCATTCTCCCCAGAGATCCCAAGATGTTCAATGGCAAATTTTATTAAATATTTTAGGAAGACTAGGGGTAGTAAGGCAGCCTATGGACACATAGAAAGGCCACAAGCAGCCATTGGCCCACATTCTGTCCACCCCTGCACCTTAACGACTAAACCACAGTACAATGGATCTCATCATGGTAGAGCCAGCATGCTAAAATTGCTTCTTTACATTGGCTGCCCACCCCCACCCACCCAGCCTTGTATCCAAAATGGGTACTCACTTTCAACAACCTCGATCACAGAGGAAATGATCTCTGGGACAATTACTTCTTCCACCACGGAGTCTTCCTTTTGAATGCTTGCTGTCTTTTCTCCTGGAGTCTTGTTTTCTGAAGGATAAAGCCATACACACACACATTATTTGAAAAGCAGGGAGGATTGTACAGAAGGAATCTCCTAAGAATTTAAGAGAAAAGGTGTTAATTATTTTTGTTTTTTGTTTTCACAGGAGACTAGGATGAACTAAATTTTGCATAATCTTTGTAGGGTGGTGTAAGTAGTGTATATCTGAGGATTAAGGCTGAATACTTTGAAATGCAAGCCCTCCTCAATTCCTCTTTTCTTTTCTTGTAGTTCTTTTTGAACAAATGCTCAAGGCTTTTGTTCAAATCAAGTTGTCAGAAAGATGGCAAAAAACCCCTAATACAGCAGTTCATTTCATCTTGGTTAAAAAATGCAGGAAGGAAGAAAATCACTCAAAATCTCTTGATGGTTGCAAGAGGGCACCGAGTTACTTATTTTCTGAGTCTAACACATTTTGAGTCAGAAAGAGACTGAACTACACTAAATTATACAGAACAGACTGAACTAAACTACACTCAGACACAGAACTCAGAGTAGAAAGCAATTATTTTTGGAGGAATAAAACATTTAGCTTCCTGAGCTAACAATAAGAAACAACAGTGGTGCCCAAAACCATCACAGGGAAATAAGGGGTTGCGGTGGCTCAGTTGTTAAGAAGCTCGCCTTGTTAGATGGAAGGCCGGCAAGTCAGCAGTTTGGACCCCGGGTACTGCATGATGGATTGAGTGCCCATCTTTGTCCCGGCTCTTAGGGATTTGAAAGGAGACTCATTCAGACGTCCCCTGAGTGGAGTTTCTCCAGCAAAAAATCCTTTCAATCCACAATAATTTCTAACATGAAATGATTACTATTATTAACACAGGGAGATATGGGGATTGATATATAAAAAAATAACAATAATGAGAACAATTAATCAAGAAGGTTGATAAGTCCCTATGATGGTGGGTATATGTGGCAGTTATGCCGGCCTTCCAGCTAACAAGGCGAGCTTCTTAACCACTGAGCCACCGCAACCCCTTATTTCCCTGTGATGGTTTTGGGCATCACTGTTGTTTCTTGTTGTTAGCTCAGGAAGCTAAATGTTTTATCCCTCCAAAAATAATTGCTTTCTACCCTGAGTTCTGTGTCCGAGTGTAGTTTAGTTCAGTCTGTTCTGTATAATTTAGTATAGTTCAGTTACAAGTCAGATTTTTATATGTTTTTTGGTAGTTGTGGGGGGTTTGTACATGAATGTCCACACAATTAAAACCTCTACACTACAGTCTTAACACAAAATGGGAAGAAAATGCAGATGTGAGAGCCAGAAAACTGAAGCAAAACTGAAATTGAGAGGCCGAATTTTTTTTTGCCATTATGGCATAGCTCACAGGAGCAAACTGTCTATAACTGACAAGTCACTGTTTTTATTCTTAGCCATTGGCCAAGCCAAAAATCAAAGCAGTGACTTGTCAATTATAGGCAGTATGCCAAGCAACTGGCATAAAGTGAGAAACTGAAATGGTGACTCATTCATTAGCAGCAATGTGATGCTGGGAGTTAAAACACTGTATGCAACAAAAATTTTGCTAGAAATTTGGGCAACCTCGCCTCACACAGGACTAGAGGATGAGACAAACAGTCCTCAACATGTCATAAAATGTAACCGAGGAAGAGGTGAGGAGGCAGAAAGGAAGACTAAGCAACACCCTAAAGTCTTAAAGACGTCTTACCCAACGTGGTGGTCATTTCACTGTTCTCCTTGGTGACTCCTCTCAGCCGTGGAGAATGCCGAGTGCCTGAGAATACATCCTTTGACACAGGAAAACTGGTTGCCATCTTTGTCATTGACTGCTCCTAAAACAAGAAAAAGAGCAGCAAATGGATCAGGAGGAGAGATATTAAGAGGATTACTGGCAAAGCTGTTCTTTCTATCTTAAATGTCAAGAAAGGTAAAGTTCCCCACCCCAGACATAGTGGGAGCTGGTGACATACTTGTCGAAATGTCTCTTCTAAATGAATACTATCCAACCCACTCAACCCTCCCAAGCTCTGGCCTTAAGGAGGCCTACAAAACACCAATGAAAAATCGAGCCTTCTCGGTGGTGGCCCCATCACATAGACTTCGCTGCCAGTAGAGTTACACCAGGCCTCTTCCCTCCAGATTTTCCCAAAACTAGAGAGAGGCCTTCAAAGATATATTACACCTGCCATAGTCTTGTAGACCCTTTGTTCCTAATGAAGTCGTTGCTTTCTGTGTCCCGTAGTTGATTTTTTTTGTTGATTTTTAATTGGTGGGGTGGTTTCAGTTGGATTTTTTTAAAGCGGGTGGGATGGATTGATTTTAATGTTATTTGTAAAACACCCAGAGTAGTGTTTATACAGTAGGTGACGGTATAAAATTGCAGGCAACCAGTAAATCAACCTACTAACCAGTCAACCAACTAGTCAGTCAACCAGCCAGCCAGCCAATTAGTCAACCAAGCAACAAAGCAACCTGTCAACCAACCAATCAGTCAACCAACCACCCAAACAAACAAACAACCAGCCAACCAATTAGTCAAACAACCAACCAGCCAGCCAAACAACAAACCAACCAATCAGTCAACCATCCAATCGGTCAACCAACCAACCTGGCAAGCAAGCAATTTCATTGAGCAAATTCTGTTGGATCCAATCCTTTGGTCTCAATACCCTGGAAACCTCTACAGTGCAAGAGCCTCACCTCTTCTGTTTTCCAACTCTTTAGGAAATCCTCCGCCAGGGCTATTGCCCGGTCACAGCTTGCTGGCCCCTCTGTCTTGACATAATCCTGCATCTCTTGTGGCAGGATGGCCAGAAACTGCTCCAGGATCACCAGCTCCAGTATCTGCAGCTTGGTGTGTCTCCCTGGCTTCAGCCACTGGCGGCAAAGGTCCCAGAGCTGGCTGCAAACGACTCGGGGCCCTTCAGCCTCTTGATAGCAGAAATCCCGAAAATGCTGACGTTCGGCCTCTGAGTTGACTACAGGTTCCTCTGGGACGCAATGTTCGTTTCCTTCCCTGCCTTCCCTAGCTTGAAGCAGAGGAAGGTTATTCTGTGTTACAGGCTTTGTAGGGCCTTCTTCATCAGAAGATGACAACTGAAGGTCCAGAACTAAAGCATTTTAAATTGGGGGTGGGGGGGAATCACACAAATCAAAGAGAATAAAGACACTTAAGAGAGGTAGATGGCACAGAAAAGCAAAATGGAAAATTGTTCAGTTGATTGAACAAGCAATCATAACATCTGAAGCAAAGGCAGGAGCTGTGTGAACCATATGAGACATATGACATATGGAGGTTGTTTCGGGGGCCCTATCCAATCCCCAAATGCCCTTTCTGTTTTGTAAAAAATGAAAAGATGAAAACGGACCGTCATGCTTTTGGAGGCTGGTCAAAGGTTCAATTCATGGCTATCTCAGGCCTTGCCTCCAACTATTCATGTACAGTACACACCAAAAGTTCACCCCACCCCTCTGTCCAGCAGCCCAATGCGAGTGCTTCTTCCCTCCCCCCAGCACAGAGTTCACCCCACCCCTCTGTTTGGACACTCAGTCTCTAAATGGTTTGCCATAACTGATAGAGAGCCTAAAGAGTTGCCAGAATAAATCTCCAAGGAAGTATAATGGCAGCTTCGTTTTTTGTAAATTAACTTTAAGAAGGCCAAAAGCGAGCCATGGAGACTTTGGGCTAGTCCCTGTTTCAGGTGAACAAAACGTTGATATCCGTAGCTGCTAGAATTCTGCCTGGGGAATAACTTGGAGAATTCTGGGGTCTGGTATGGGGAAAAAAACCAGATTTTATTTTTTTATTACATAGAGTTCTGTACTACAGAGCGCCAGTTCTCTCCATGAGCTACAATACAGATTTCTAAGTACTTCACCAAACTACAAATCTCAGGATTCCACTGCATGGGTCAATGCTGATTTAAATTGCTTCAGGCTCCTGTATTGTATAGCAGGAGTTCTCAACCTTTTAAAGCCGGGGGGCCGAGTCACACTCTCTCAGACAGCTTCATGGGCTGGATGGCCATTTTGCCTTTCCTCCACCACATGGCACTTCTGGGTTTGGTGGAGGCAGTGGGGGCCACATGAAATGGTGTCGGGGGCCACAGGTTGAGAATTCCTAGTATAAATACACTGTGTTGTGTTGGTATACTGACAGGCTTTTTAAAGGCATTTAGTTGTGGTGGCATAGTGGTTAAGATGTTGAGCTTGACGCTCTAAAATCGGCAGGCCAGCAGCTCGACACTTAAGTGGTGAAGTGAGCTCTTGTCTGTGTCCCAGCTCCTGCCAACCTAGCAGTTTGAAAGTAAGAAATTGCAAGTACAGTAAATAAATAGGGACCGTACCACTTCGGCAGGAAAGATAACAGTGTTCGATGTGCTTCAGGATCTAGTCGTACCTGCTGCATGACTGAAGAAACATCTCTAGATGCCGACAGCGCTAGCTCTTTGGCTATAAACTGAGATAAGCACCTCCTCTAATGTCAGACAAGATTGGCTTTTGAGCAAGGGAGATCTTTACCTTTACCTATATTCCAACAACTGTGCAAAGCTTGCTTCCTAACCAACCTGGACTTGGTAGAGAGTAGGAATGTTCCACAACAACAACGTCAGTTCCCAGGGATGAAGCTTCTGCCTCGTTCTCTTTGGGTTTGGGTGGACTACTTGGCGGTGGGTCAGGGGGCTTCCGGCGGACAGGAGGCCGTCTCTTCTTAGCACCCTAAAATGCACATATGATAAGACATACTCAACACAATGAGGAATATAGAAAACTTTCAATTTCTAAAGTTCCTCCTTAAAAGTAAATTATTGCATTCCTAACAGATGGATACGGCATGCTGAATAAAAGGCTGGCTTGGAAGAATCAAACTCACTGAGTTGGAAGCAGTGATTTCCAACATGGGACCCACGACCCACATGGGGACTTCAACTCCCAGAAGCCTAAGTCAGTACATTGGCTGATCAGTGCTTTGGTGAATTGACTTAGGCTTCTGGGATTTGAAGTCCAAAAACCAAAGGTTGGGAAACACTGGTCGGAAGGAACCTTTTAGCCCAGGGGTTCCCAACCTTTTTTACACTGTGGGCTACAATACACACACACACACACCGGACAGCTGAGCAAGCTGGATTGGTGGTTTCCCCCGATGTAAAAGCTGCCATAAAACGCATCCGTGACTGTTGTAAATGCATTTATTTATTTGATTTATTTATTTAAAACATTTCTATCCCGCTTCCCTCACTCAAGAGTGACCCGAAGCAGCTCAACAACATAATTAAAACAACAATAAAACAATTTAACTAACACCCCATTAAAAGCCCATTTTAAAACCACCTGAAAATATCCCTTCCCTCCCAACACAGTTAATTGGGCAGAGAACTGCGGTATATAAATTTAATAAATAATAATAATAATAATAATAATAAAAAGCAGACAGGACAAAGACCTATATGGGCTAAATGAACCAGCGGGACTGGGAAGTTGATGCATCCATGCCCCACGCCTGCTGGCATAGCCATGTTTTCAGTTGTTTTCTAAAGGGGAGCAGCTCCGTCTGGAGGCGTAGTTCGAGTGGCAAGAGGTTCCAAAGGGCCGGGGCTGACACGGAGAAGGCCCTCCTCCTGGTCCCTGCAAGGTGGGCTTCTTTCGCTGAAGGGACCATAACCGAGTCCCTCCGGTCTGCCCTTGCCTCTAGTGTGGAAGCGGCGACACAGGCCACATGAAATGGTGCTGCAGGCCATAGGTTGAGAACCACCTGCTCAATGCAGGGATCTGAATCCATGCTTGTCCAATTCTCTCTTGAATGGTTCCACTGCTGCAGCAGTCATCGCCTCTCAAAGCAGTTGGTTCCACTGTCATAACTGCTGTCAAAACATTTCCCCCCGATATTCAGCCTGTATCTGGATTTCTTTAGTTTGAGACCATTATTATGTGTCCTGCACTCTGCGATGATAGAGAATAATGTAATCAGTGGTTCCCCCAAAATTTTTTTTGTTAGGGTACACAGAAAGAACTTCCTCAAAGATTGTGGTACCTTTGGACTATAATCATGCGTACCCTGGTAACAGCAACCTTGTGTTGCTGGCTAATCTTTCTCACACTAAGTCAGGCAAAGGGAACTGCAGACTGAACTCACCAAAAGGTGCCTTCATTTTAGCAGTTTCACATCTGACCTAGAAATGGAAGAACCTTTTCTTGAGCCATGCACCACCTAAGCATCTCTAAAATCATGATGCCCACTGTCCAGTGAAATATAATTCTTATTGTTCAAAAAATAAACTCCTATTCACGTGGAGGAAGCCTAAAAGGCCATTGGCTTGGTCTAACTCATTCTCGAATTACTCTGCCCCCTTTTAGTAATCAAATTGCCCCCCACGTTAGGAACCATGAGAATACATCCTTCCCTTCCTCTTTATGATTATTTTCCAAGTACAGTAAAACCCCAACTTACATACACCTCGAGTTACATAAAATTCAACTTACGTAAAGATTTTGTGCTAAAACCATGTCCTGATTTATGTAAATGTCCCAATTTACATAACGCAATATCCTATGAGTTTGCTTCGTTTTATGTAAAAAAAACATTTTCCTATGGACTTGCTTTGACTTATGTAAAAATTCATTTTTCCTATGGGTTTGCCTCGATTTATGTAAAAAATTCATTTTCCTACGGGTTTGCTTCAATTTATGTAAAACAATTCATTTTTCCTATAGGTTTGCTTCAACCTACGTAAAAGTTTATTTTCTTATGAGTTTGCTTCGATTTATAGTACGTAATAAACCATATTACGTAAAAACCTACGGAACTGACTTTTTACATAAATCGAGGTTTTACTGTATTTGAAGAGTGCTATCCTATCCCCTCTCATTTTCCTTTTCTCAAAGCTAAACATGCCCTTTTCTTTTTTACATTTTCTTACGCATTTCTTAAAGAGCTTCTTTTTCTGCCGTTATCTGTGTCTGAATATTGGCAATCCTCGTGGCAATCAGCCATGAAGACTGTCCTGGGAATATAATGCAGTGGCCTTTCATCTGCCTTCCGCATTGCAGCGTGATCCCGGTACCATTGATCCAGTTCTGAGAGTCACTTTCTGGTCCTGAGACCTTTTGGCACACAAAATCCTCCTCAGCCCTAGGCCAATATTGATGAAGCTGCTGCCCTCCATCAAGATGGATTCAAGTGGGATTTAATCCATTTGGGGACAATCATTATTCCCTGTGGACTCTGGCCCCCAAGGTTGTTAGTCCTTAGGGTGGTCAGCTTAGTTAACTGCTACTTGACACTCAGCGATGAGTCACTGGCAGTAGGGTCTACTATATTGCCATAGCAGGATAACCTGGCCAGCGAGGCTTAAACCACAATTTGGTAAATTGTTTTTACACAATGACTTATTTACAGCTGCAGTGGAGAGGAAAAAAAGAGCAGTTAACTATCTTTAAGATACTTTATTTTTAAAAAGGTATTGCTTTATTGCATGATGGAATTAGCTCCCGTCTCTGTCCCAGCTTCTGCCAACCTAGCAGTTTGAAAGCAAGAAATTGCAAGTAGATACATAGGTACCGCTTTGGTGAGAAAGGTAGCAGCACTCCATGCACTCCAGTGTCTAGACATGCCTGCCACAGAAATGTCTGCAAATGCACACAGCACTGGCTCTTTGGTTATAAATAGAAGAAACTGAACCCTAGAGTTGGATAAGACTGGCTTTACCTTTATCTTTAACACCTTATTTCCATGTATTTCTACATGACCATGGAAATACCTGCACACGCAGAGAGCACTGGCTCTATGGCTGTAAGCAGAGATGAGCAGGTCAACAGTTTGATTCCAGAGCACTGCATGACGGAGTGAGCTTCCGTCTGTACCAGCTCCTGCCAACCTAGCAATTTGAAAGCAAGAAATTGCAAGTAGTAAACAGGAGAACCCCGCATAACAAAAAAGCTACGTTCCACAAAGCTCTTCACTATGTGGTTTTCTTCGCTATGCGGATCAAATGGGCGATACCCCGCATAACAAAAAAAATGCTCGTTATATGGGGTTTACATTAAGTAGGGTATACCCCGCTTACCATAAACCTCGTATAAGGGGAAACATTTCATTACGCAGGGTATCGCACAGAGCACATGAAAGCTTTGCTGTATTCATTTTTCGTTAAACAAAGCATTTGTTATGTGGGGTACCACTGTAGTTAAATAGGGACCACTTCGGTGGGAAGGTAAATAGCTTTCCATGCACTTCAGTGTCTAGGCATGCCTGCCACATGTCCAAGGAAATGTCTGCAAATGCAGGCAGCATTGGCTCTTTGGCTATAACGGGGATTCTCAACCTGTGGCCTGTGGGTCGGATGTGGCCCACGGCACCATTTCATGTGGGCCCCCCACCATCTCCACCACACCAGGAAGTGCCATGTGGTGGAGGAAGGGCAAAATGGCCATCTGGCCCCCAAAGCTGTTTGAGGGAGTATAACCTGGACCACGGCTTTAAAAGGCTGAGAACTCCTGGGCTACTGTATACTAAGAATAAAAAATAAATAAACAGAGATGAGCACTGAACCCTAGAGTCAGATACAAGTGGCTTTCGAGCAAGGGTGACCTTTACTGTTACTTTAAAGCAAAAGTAATGTTCCAAATACAGTGAATCCAGGTTTTAAATTTGCTCAGAGAAATCTGCTTTCACCAGTACAGTACTTGGAAGATTACTGCAAGAAATAGTCTGGAGAAGATTTACCTTCTTTACTTTTTCGGGGATGTTAAACCGTGTTGGAATTGCCTCCGGCTTCAAGTATCGCCTTCCAGACGCCACATTTTCAAGGTAATCTGTTTCACGAAAATGTTCAGAACAGATCACATGGTGTCGTGTTGGAGTGAAGTTTTTCCGCCGGATGTTCCACACCCACTTTTTCAAGACATCTTTCTTCCCAAGAGGAAACCTATAAATATTTAGAAAATACAGTTGCAGAGGAGGTTTGCTTTCTAAATGCACTACAGGAAGAGTGCGGACATGAAACTGCATTTTTAAATTTTGATTTAATTTAATTTTCCAACTTATTCGCTGCCCACTCAAGCAAGCCTGACTCAGGGCGGCTTACATAATCTAAAAGATCCTACACAGTAAAAGCAGGTAAAACCCCCACCCACATTAAAATCCCACATCAAACTCCCACATCAAAATCCCACCCACCCAAGAAGCAGAGAGAGGGTGGTGAAAGCCAGTGAGCAGGAGCCACATTGCTCTTAGGGCCCCACACCTGACCCACCTGCCAGATTTTAAGACCCTTCCTGAAGGGCAGCAGCTCCATCTGCAACCGTATCTCTACTGGCAGGAGGTTCCAGAGGGCCGGTGCGGACACGGGAAAGGCCCTTTTTCTTGTGTCAGAGAGGTGCCCCCCCCGGCTGATGGCACAATTAGGGAGCCCCTCCGGTCCGCTCTGGTTGGACGGACAGACTTCTTAGGATGATGTGGTCTCTTAGGTATCCTGGCCCACTACCATATAGGTAGTGGGGTCAGTTATTAATAATAATAGCTGTGTGCCGTCAAAGCTAGGAACAACATTGACTGAAGATGTCAAAATGGACAGAGATGAACATACGGTGCAGTAAGAAAAAAGAAATATTGGGACAGTTAGCTCCGTTCTTACAACAGAAGGCAATACCGATCAAAACAAAGAAACACCTCATCCAAAGCATCTTCAGCCCCAGTACCAAACAAGGACAATTACAACAAAACATAAATGAAAGTTAGTCACCACGGAAAGGGGACTGCAATGGCTCAAGTGGCTAAGACGCTGACTGGGAGGCGGAAGGTCAGCAGTTCGATTCCCGAGTACTGCAGGACGGAATGAGCTCCCGTCTTTGTCCCAGCTCCTGCCAACCTAGCAGTTCGAAAGCAAGAAATTGCAAGTAGATAAATAGGGACCTCTTCGGTGAGAAGGAAACAACATTCCGTGCGCTCCGGTGTCTAGTCATGCCTGCCACATGTCCACAGAAACGTCTGCAGAAGCTGGCTCTTCGGCTTTGAATCAGAGATGAGCACTGAACCCGAGTCGGATACGACTGGCTTTCGAGCAAGGGAAACCTTTACCTTTACCTATGGTTATCTAGAGCAGGGGTCCCCAACCTCTGGTTTTTTGGATTTCAATTCCCAGAAGCCAAAGTCAGTAAATTGGCTGATCAGTGCTTTGGGGAATTGATTTAGGCTTCTGGGAATTGAAGTGCAAAAACCAACAGTTAGGGACCCCAGACCTAGAGCATGTTTGAGCACATGGCAACCTCTCTGTAAAGAACTTTTTATTTGTTTGTTTGTTTAGTCACATTTGTATCACCGCCGTCTCACGTAGGCAACTCCGGGCGGCTTACACATATAAAAGCACCAAAAATATGAACATTACAAAACCATGAGATAAAAACATTAAAATAAAATTATTTAAAAATATAAAATGCCCTCTCCAAACAACCACATAGTAAAATTGAAAACTGGAAGCCCGGGTAACACTCATATAAGCAGCGCCCACGTTTATCTCTCTGAATCAACTGTAAGTAAAGAATACCTTTGTTATGTTTCCAAAACATCGTGCGGAGTGTTTCATCGCTAGACTTTTGTTGTTCAGTCGTACAGTCGATTCCGACCCTTTGCGACCCCATGGACCATTTTCCTCCAGGCACCTCTATCCTCCACCATCCTCTTCAGCCCACCAAGCTCTGTGCCCATTGTGTCCACAATACCATCTAGCCATCTCATCTTTGGACGCCCCCTTCTTCTCTTGCCCTCCACCTTTCCCAGCATCACAGCCTTCTCAAGTGAGTCCTCCCTTCTCATTTGATGTCCAAAGTACTTTAGCTTCATCTTCACTATTTGTCCTTCCAATGAACAGTCAGGATTGATTTCTTCCAGTATTGACCTGTTTGTTCTCTTTGCTGTCCAGGGGACTCTCAGGACTCTCCTCCAACACCACATCTCAAAGGCATCTATTCTTCTGCGCTCAGCCTTCCCAATGGTCCAGCTCTCACACCCATACATTACCACTGGGAATACCATTGCTTTGACTATGCGAATTTTTGTTTTCAAGGTGATGTCTCTGCTTTTCACTATATTCCCCAGGTTTCTCATAGCTTCTCTCCCCATAATGGAGTAAATGGTATGGAGAACATGCCACTCAAACTGAGGCTGCTTGTAAGTCTGCCCCGCTTTACTGCTACATAAAAACTTAACAGCATTTAGAAATACCATCACTACTAATCAAACCTCTTAAAGCAGCGGTTTCCAACCTAAGGCCTGCAGGCCGGATCCAGCCCATGGCACCATTTCATGTGGCTCTCCACCCCTACAAGGGATTTCAAGAAACAAAATTTGAAGCTGTTGGGACCAAATGGCCACCCCCATTGTGCAGGCAGGGCAAAATGGACGTCCGGCCCTCAAAGCTGACTAAGAGTGTGACCCAGCCCCCAAGCTTGAAAAAATTGGGAACTCCTATCTTAAAGGATAGCTTTTCACTTCATTGATCTTACTTAACCCAATGAGCTATATTCAGTCAGGTTAGATTTTTTTCATACACTGGGAAATTATCAGGCTTTCTTCTTGGCAACTCCCACATTGTGGAATGCTCTCCATTAGGAGGTTATAGGTTGATACCTTCATTTTAATCCTTCCTTTTTATAGTTGAAGAAGACTCACCTCTTCAGGCAGGCTTTTAATAATCCCAATTTCAACACCTGGATGCTGGGTTTTAGCTGAGTAAAGTCTGTTTATAAATCACCGAATCTTAACCTATAAATCCAAGGGTTCACCGTTGGAACTGGCTATAGGTTGCTATGCGTCGCCCTACTGATCCGCACCCACCCTTCGTGCGCACGGCCGAATTGCCTACGCAGGTCAACGAAGGATTTAAAAATCCGGCACGGGGGCCTCAGCCCCACAAACGGCAAGAAAGGGAAAGAACTTCACTTCCCAACATTCCTTGCGCTGCGCCGCGCCAGAGCCAATCACGCTGAGAGGCTCTCGCACGGCGCAGTGTTCCGACACGCGCCACAGCCAATCGAAAGAAACGCATTTTAAAAAAAACCAGCAAAAACACAAAGCACCAACCCATTACTACAAGCCCCAGCGTCCTGCGCGCCATGAGCACGCAGAACGCTGAGGAAACCGGCGCCCGAAAAATTAAAAAGAAAAACAACTCACCGCGTCACAGCCAAGCACACACCAGCCGGCTTTCTATCCCTCCCTGAAGGACCCGACTGGAGTTTCCCCTTTAATATCAGTGGGTGGGGGTTGCGATCCCCCTCTCCGCTGGCTAACCTAGCGTTGGGAGGTTTGTGGGGACAAAAGGGGAATGTTTCCAAAACCCTTCTGGACTCAGGACACCAGGGAGAGGGGATCGATTGCCACCCCCCTCCTTAAAAAAACTCCGTCTTTTCTACTCTTTAAAAACGGAGCTGTTTTAAGGAGGGGGGGAGGGAATCGATCCACTGTGCCTGGTGTACTGGGTCCAGAAGAGTTGGGGGGACATTCCTCTTTTGTCCCCACAAACCTCCCAACCCCAGGGGAGCAAGCGGAGAGGGGGGTCGCAAGCCCCACCCACTGATATTAAAGGGGAAACCCCGATCTACTTTCACAACTACACAAAAAAAGCACCATAAAACAATAAAGCCACCCTCCCCACCACCTAACCCACCCTTACTAACCCACAACGACCATGCCCTCCTCCCCACCACCTAGCCCACCCTTCCTAACCCCCAACGACCATGCCCCCCTCCCCACCACCTAGCCCACCCTTCCTAACCCCCAACGACCATGCCCCCCTCCCCACCACCTAGCCCACCCTTCCTAACCCCCAACGGCCATGCCCCCCTCCCCACCACCTAGCCCACCCTTCCTAACCCCCAACGATCATGCCCCCCTCCCCACCACCTAGCCCACCCTTCCTAACCCCCAACGACCATGCCCCCCTCCCCACCACCTAGCCCACCCTTCCAAACCCCAATGACCACGTGCCTTCCCCACCACCAAACAAATATTTTTTAAAAAATTACTAAAAACACTCAAACACAGCCAAAAATACACAAAAACAAAAACACCAAAAACAATACGAAGTAAACAAAGACACAATCAAAAACAAAACAAACAGTCAAAAAATACAAACTCCAACACCCCCCCCCCACACACACACACACAAAACAAAGAAAACAAGCAAACTTACCAGAACACGTGCTACCTACACCAGGACTGGAAAAGAAATGAATACAGAAAGACCCTATTGACCAGAAGAAGCTCCACCCAGAGGCCAGGAGAGAAACAAAAGTCAAAATATAATAACCCCTACCAGCACCACCTGCTGGCCACAATAGTAAAAACAATTCAAAAACACACAACAGCCCCAAACAAAACACAAACTCACAATTTTACACAAAAGGTCACACCAAAAAAACAAGTAAAAAAAAATTACACTAAACACACTGTCACACAAATCACAAATATATATATGTCAATAACATACAATAGAAACTTTAAAAAAATCCTGTGCTGAGTTATTATATCATACTTTCTTCTTTTATTAATCCTCAAAAAAAAAAACAAAAAAGCAGATCACAGTTAATAACAGCCAAGCCAAACAAATTTAACATAAATAAACATTTAAATAATTAAAATTACAGACTAAGCAATTTTTTTTAAAAAAAAACAACACAATTTAACCTTCCAACACAATGTAACACTATTGCAAAAAAAAAAAATGGCTCATTTTTAATTAAAAAACACGAGGGGAAAGCCCGGCAACGCCGGGCAACCCTTGCTAGTGTATTATAATTGTTAATATAGTATAATTACTTCAATGCAGTAGCTCAAGTGGTTAAGATGCTGACTGGAAGGTGGCAGGTCAGCAGTTCGATACCCGAGTATTGCATGACTGAATGAGCTCCCATCTCTGTCCCAGCTCCTGCCAACCTAGCAGTTTGAAAGCAAGAAATTGCAAGTAGATAAATGGGGACTACTTAGGTGGGAAGGTAAACAGCATTCTGTGCACTCCAGTGTCTAGGTATGCCTGCCACATGTCCATGGAAACATCTGCAGACGCAGACCACGCTGGCTCTTTCACTATAAATAGAGGAGCGGTGAACCCTAGTCAGATACGACTAGCTTTCAAGCAAAGGTGACCTTTACTTACTTACTTACTTACTTACTTACTTACTTACTTACTTACTTACTTACTTACTTACTTACTTACTTACTTACTTACATACATACATACATACATACATACATACATACATACATACATAATGAGCTGCCTGGAGTCCCCAACTAAGAGAAATAATAATAATTTCATGTCAGAAATTATTCTGGGTTGAAAGGGTTTTTGCTGGAGAAACTCCGCTCAGGGGATGCCCAAATGAAGCTTCTTTTATGTCCCCCATTGAGCAGCTCTTGGGAAACGAACACATGTTTCCGGTCTTGAAGCCTAGTACCTTAACCAACATGCCACCGGGAGAGCTAGCAATTACTGTACAATGATATACCACCCCATAACACTTAGTGCACTCCCTGGGCGGTTCACAAGTTTTGCCCTTAACCTGCTGGATAGTCATTTTACCGACCTTGAAAGGTTGGAAGGCTGAGTCAAATATGAGCCCTGGTCAGGACTGAACTCACAATGGTCTGGCTGCAGTCCAGCAGTTTAACAACTGCTCCACTATGGCAGGGGGTGGGGAGAAAGAAAGAAAGAGACAGGCAGGCACCTGGCAGGCAGGCAGGCAGAGATGGACGGGCAGGCAAGCAGACGAAACAGATAGACGGACGGACAGACAGACAGAGTAGCACTGGGCTCCATACAGTTTAAGCGTCATAATTCAGCCCCATGTGAATTTAATTCTTCAATTTTTTCCCGCCCACTCGGGCGAGCCCGACTCAGGGCAACGTACAAGAATTAAAAAACATATAAAAACCTGTTATAAACCCTAGATCACCCACCCACCCTCCTACCCCCACCCCATTTAAAAAAAGCTAAAGGGGAATAGGGGGGATACAGAAATACAAGAGGAGGAACACTAACTGGACTCTAGCTGGAGATGAGCCAGCAGGCTGGGGACGTATTCCCATTCGGGCCCCACGCCTGCCCTGCCAGCCAGGTCTTCAAACCTTTCCTGAAAGGCAGTAATTCTGTCTGTAGCCTCAATTCTGTTGGCAGGAGGTTCCAGAGGGCTGGTGCGGACACGGAGGAGGCCCTTCTTCATGTGCCAGAGAGGCGAGCCCATCTAGCTGAAGTCACAACAAGGGAGCCCCTCCGGTCCGCTCTGGTTGTGCGGGCAGACACTCTCGGGACAATGCGGTCTCTCAGGTATCCTGGCCCACTGCCATATATGACTTTAAAGGTCAAAACCAGCACCTTGAATTGCACCCGGAGGCAAACTGGTAACCAGTGCAGCTCCCGGAGTAGTGGGGAGGCACGGACATAACGCCTGCATCCCATCACCACCCGGGCGGCCACATTCTGGACCAGCTGTAGCCTCCAAATGGTCGTCAAGGGCAGCCCCATGTAAAGAACATTACAGTAATCTAGTTTGGAGGTGACTAGAGCATGAGTGACCATGAGTAAGGAGTCCTGGTCCAGGAGCGGGCGCAACTAGCGGATTACTCTAATTTGAACAAAAGCCCTCCTGGCTATGGCCACCACCTGCTCTTTCAGCAGCAGCCACGAGTCCAGGAGGACCCCCAAGTTGCGCACCAGGTCTGTCTGGGGCAAAGCTGCCCCATCCAAGACCAGAGATGGTAACTCACTGGATAACCCTGGACCCCTAACCCATAGCCACTAAGTCTTGACAGGATTCAGCTGAAGTCCGTTGTCCCCCATCCAGACCCCAACGGCCTCCAGGCATCCCGACAGGACTTTGACAGCATCACTGGGATCCCCACGGGCCGAATGTACAACTGAGTGTCATCCGCGTACTGATGGAACGGATGATCCCACCCAGCGGCTTCATGTAGATGTTAAATAGGAGAGGAGAGAGCACCGAGCCCTGCGGCACCCCATAACTGAGGGACCTAGGGCTGGATCTCTTACTCTCCAACGACACCAACTGGGTATAGCCCTCCAGAAATGAGGAAAACCAGAACAACACCATGCCCTGGATCCCCAATCCTTTGAGCAGTTTCAGAAGGATACCATGGTCGACGGTATCAAAGGCCACTGAGAGGTCAAGGAGAACAAGGAAGGTTGGATGACCGCCATCCCGCTCCCGCCAGAGATCACCCATCAGTGCAACCAATGCCATCTCCGAACCATGTCCAGCCCTGAATCCTGATTGAAAGGGGTCCAGATAATCCGCTTCCTCCAGAGCCCCCTGCAGCTGGCGCGCCACCGCCTTCTCCAATACCTTTCCCAAAAAGAGGAGGTTGGAGACCGGCCTATAGTTGGTTAGGACAGCTGGGTCAAGGGATGGTTTCTTCAGGAGGGGGCGCACCAAAGCATGTTTTAGCAGTGCAGGAAACACCCCCTCCCACAAAGACACATTTTTTATTGCCCCTACCCAGCCTCCTGTCACCACTTTAGAAGCTTTCACTAACCAACTTGCCTGTGGAACGAGATGTTGCTGCCATGGGAAAATTTGTTGTTGCAGTTGATCGCACAGCACGATTTCACCATAGCTGGGTACACAACTATTTAATCATGTACAAACTGCGGAAAGAGCAAAGAAGGGGTTAATGATACCTGGGAAAGCAAAACTGTTGCAAAGCAGAGCATGTATCGTACAGACTTCTATCCTCTCTCTTTTCTACAGAATCACAGAATTGTTGGGTCAAAAGGGGCCTGTGAGGTCATTGAGTCCAACCCCCAGCTTAGTGCAGAAATCCATGTCAAAGCAGGTATGACAGAGGGGTGTCCGTTTGTTTCCAGAATACCTCCAGCATTTGAGCACCTACCACTTTGTATCCGATTCTAGGGTTCAGTACTCACCTCCATTTAGTCTTCTGTGCCTGCAGACGGTTCCGTGGTCATGTGATAGGCATAACTAGACACCAGAGTGCACAGAATGCTGTTACCTTTCCCACCAAAGTAGTACCTATTTATCTACTTACAATTTATGGCCCTCAAACTGCTAGATTGGCAGAAGCTGGGACAGACAATGGGAGCTCACTGTGTCATGCAGCACTCGGGTCTCAAACTACTGACCTTCCTATCATCAAGTTCAGCATCTTAACCACTTAAGCCACCACAGTCCTCAGTACAAATCTATAACGCCCTACATGGTTTTGGAACCGCTGGAGTGCTTCTCCTTGAGAAAGCATGCCCAAACGACACGGTTTTCTCAGTTGAGGGACATTAGATTTACTCCGAGATAAATGGTGAAGACCAAAACCAGAAGCCAATTCTGGCCCTGGCCCTATCTGCACTCCGCAAGGTGGCTAAAGCCAAATTATTTAAAGGAGCATTTAAAACTTCTTAGCCCAGAATTTCCAATGAGATCACTGACAGCCAGAATATCAGAAACAGAAGACATAGCAAAATATAATTTACAAGGCATATCTCACAGTAAGTTAAAGATTGCCCTTGCACGAAAGCCAATTGTGTATCTGACTCTAGGGTTCAGTGCTCATCTGTTTATAACCAAAGAGCCAGAGCGGTCTTTGTCTGTAGATGTTTCCGTGGACATGTGGAAGGCATGACGGAATGCTGTTTACCTTCCCACCAAAGTGGTCCCTATTTATCTACTTGCAATTTCATGCTTTCAAACTGCTAGGTTGGCAGGAGCTGGGATAGAGATGGGAGCTCACTCTATCGTGCAGCACCCAGGTCTCAAACTGCTGACCTGCCAGCCTTGCAGTCATCAAGTTCAGCGTCTTAACCACTAAGCCACCACAGCCCTTATCTCATAGTAAAGATAAAGGTCACCCTTGCTCAAACGCCAGTTGTATCTGACCCTAGGGTTCAGTGCTCATCTCTGTTTATAGCTAAAGAGTTAGTGCTGTATGCATCTGGTCCCTATTTATCTACTTGCAATTTCTTGCTTTCGAACTGCTAGGTTGGCAAGATATCTCACAGTACAGTACAACTTAATAAATAATTACATACCTTCAAGACAATTCTGCCTCCTTATGATGACCTCCTCCAGGGATTTCTAGGTATAAAGTACTCAGAAGTCGTTTATCTTTCTCTTCTTCTGGGAGCCATCTAGAACTTGTCCAAGGCAACTCAAACTATAGGATTTTTAAAAAAATCAATGAGGTTACCGTTAATCTGTTGTAGCAAAATAACCAAACAGTCCTTTGGCCCAGGATTCTTACATGCAGACAGACAGGACTGCTATTTTGGCAAATTAAAAAGTAGATTATTGTAGTTGGATCAGTTCTGGATGGCCTCTCTTATCTTTGAGGCATATAGCTGTAAAACTGGCGTAAAATATATTATTTCCTCCTACCCAAATAACACCAGGTATTTTTAAAAGTAATAGTAAAACAGGGAGCAAAAAGTTGGTACTTTCAGAAATACACAAGTTTTTAAAGATCAAATGGGGAGAATTGATTATGTTTTAGAGGAGAAAGGGAAAGGAATTAGGCCAGGGCAAGATTGTGTATCTTTTGGGAAAGAGAGGACAAATACCGTGGAACCTCAGTTAACGTAATTAATGCAAACCCCACGTTAAGGTGCCCCTTTTTTGGTCTTACTTTGCTGTTTTGTTTACTCTCTGCCATGAGCTTCTGTACTCCTTTGAGACAAACAACAAAGTTACACAGTCTCAACACAAATGTAGGAAGTGGTACATTTATCAGATCATTAAAAAAAATCAGCAAGCTTTCTGTGCTTGAAATATCACTTCTTTGGGCGATATGCCAGTTTTGAGCATAGTGCAGAGAAATTATAAATAAGGTTGAATAGTTCAGAGGCTGGCTGGCTGGACAGCAGTGGTTTAAGCTTTATTAGGTTGGGAGTTCAAATCCACACTTACTGTACGTCCCAAAAATTCATGGCAGAAGTTTGCTAGGGATGTTCTTTAATTAATAATAACTGTATGCCATCAAGTTGATTCTGACTCATGGCGACCTTCTTCCAAGGTTTTCTAGGTAGAGGATACACAGAAGCGGGGTTACCCTTTCATTCTTCTGGGGGTGCCCTGGGATTCTGCAGCTCTCCTGTGGCTACACTAGGCTGGCTCTTCTCCCAAGAGGCACTAGTAAGGGATTGAACTCTCAACCTCAGAGAGCTAAACCACTGAGCTATCCTGCCAGCTTCTGAACTATCCAACCAAGCTTTCATAAAATGAGTTTCAAAGCTGGTTAGAAGTGGCCTCTGAAGGATGTATGCGGTTTAATGCTCTACCCTTGGAAAGATGTGGTGGGAATTTTCCATCCAGATGTTCATACCGAGGCTAATAGATCAACCTACATACAACCCAACACCCTTTTTTTTAATTTGCTGGCAAAGTCTTGACTCCACACACGCACACACATTTATACTATTTATTTCTCCATATTTTCCCCATGTGATACACATACAGTAGAATCTCAGATAAAGTCCAAACTGTTCCACAAGTTTGAACTTTATCCGATTTTGGACATTATCCAAATCAAATGGGCGATGCATCGGATAACGTCCAAAAATGGACTTTATCCGAGGTTCCTATACCAAATACCTCGGATAACGTCCATTTTTAGCGGTTTTGGACTTTATGCGATACATCACATGTGCATGAAAACCGCGACTTTATCCGAATCGGACTTTATCCGAACCAGACTTTATCCAAGGTACCACTGTATAAGCCTATTATTGATTGCTTACTAAATCCTCTGCAAAAAAAATTAAATGTTGTATACCACCCAAAGTGGGAAACTACCCAGATGGGCAATATATACAAATAAAATAAAATAAATATATATTATATAACGAGTTAGGTTAAATCTTGTACTTTTACCATAATCCAATCAATATATATATATGCAAATAATATATATATTATATATTATAATCAATCAATCAATCAATCAATCAATCAAATATATATATATATATATATATATATATATATATATATATATATATATATATATATATATATATATATATATATATATATATATATATATATATATATATATATATATATATATATATATATATATATATATATATATATATATATATATATTTATATATTTATATATTTATATATATATATATATTGGATGATATCAACCAATCAATGTATATATATGCAAATAATATATATATATTATTTGTTTGCTACATTTCTATACCAGGGACTGCAGTGGCTCAAGTAGCTAAGACGCTGACTGGGAAGCGGAAGGTCAGTAGTTCGATTCCCGAGTACTGCAGGACGGAATGAGCTCCCATCTATGTCCTAGCTCCTGCCAACCTAGCAGTTCGAAAGCAAGAGATTGCAAGTAGATAAATAGGGACCACTTCGGTGGGAAGGTAGCAGCGTTCCATGCGCTCCAGTGTCTAGTCATGCCTGCCACATGACCAAGGAAACGCCTGCAGAAGCAGGCAGCGCTGGCTCTTCGGCTTAGAAACAGAGATGAGCATTGTACCCTAGAGTCGGATATGACTAGCTTTCAAGCAAGGGAAACCTTTACGTTTATATACCACGTTTCTGGGTAGTTTCCCCACTCTGGGAGATGTACAACATTGTAAAATTTTGCAAATACAATGCACAAATAACAACTTCATCAACCCAAACTCCAATGCCGACATCTGCAGCAAACCCAAAATTAAATTCAAACTAACTGCTAACTGGCATTGGGAAGGATGTCCTGAAATACCTCATTAAATTGTGCTTTTTTCCTTTTCTTAATATGCTCAAGGATGTTGTAATGTTGGACTTTTACGATAACTCAATGCATATTTTTAAACCTTGCAACAAGGAGAATAAAGCTGACCCAGAGCTGTAGAGCCAAAGATCATCAAGCTATAAATTTGCACGCACAAAAATACAGGATGAAATTTAAATGGTGAAATAAATAAATTTCACACACACACTTTGCGAGTAGCAACAAATCTGCAAAAAAACGGGAGTTACTTTGCAATAACTGACTTCCTGGATCTTTTTAATCCGTGGCAGAGTCCTTTCCTCTACACCCTCCATGCCTAACACATTTTAAAAATAAATCTCAATTTTTCAAAAAACCTGCATCCTCCACCCACCCCAAATCATCCCATACCGGTATTTTCCCCTCTTACTCACCAGGATCCTCTCCAAAAGAAAAGAAAAAACAGTTTTCCCCCACCACCCTTTTGCCCAGATTAGCAGGACAGGAAGGTGTATCACCTAATTCCTTCCCCAAAATCACACACCCCAAAATTACATATACACACTCTAACTTCCTGCAAAGTGCCTCGTCTTTCCAGATAATCATAATTTGGCTGCAGGGGACTGCAGTGGCTCAAGTGGCTAAGACGCTGACTGGGAAGCGGAAGGTCAGCAGTTCGATTCCCGAGTACTGTAGGACGGAAATGAGCTCCCGTCTTCGTCCCAGCTCCTGCCAACCTAGCAGTTCGAAAGCAAGGAATTGCAAGTAGATAAATAGGGACCACTTCGGTGGGAAGGTAAACAGCGTTCCGTGCGCTCCGGTGTCTAGTCATGCCTACCACATGGCCACGGAAACGTCTGCAGAAGCAGACAACGCTGGCTCTTCGGCTTAGAAACAGAGACGAGCACTGCACCCTAGAGTCGGATACGACTGGCTTTCGAGCAAGGGAAACCTTTACCTTTTAGCTAGCCAAAAATGCTGGTCACGGTCATAAATCGCAATATTTTGCTGGACTTTCCAAAGAGGCGAACCAGGGTTGGAAAAATAAGTACACAGTATATTGCAGTAAAACCAGAACCAAACCATTCACAAAAGGAGAGGAAGTACACGCATCTTGCTTGATTATTCGTATTTCCCCTTTTGAAAGTCCCCTGCACGTGCGAAAGAAACCGAATCAGAATCTTGCGAGTTCAAACGTTGCCCTGAAGGGAGGCGGGACGGGCAAAGGTTTGAACGTACTGTATTGCAATGAATGGCTGGTAAGCGCCACTTCCGTGTCTGGTTTTTAAATTATAATTCAATGGTCACGATTTGGTTTGAACGTGTGCAACGAATCACTGGTAAGTGCCACTTCCGTGTATTATAATTAAATCGTTATGATTTGATGGCGGGAAAGGGGATGAGTGTAGAAAAGGACTAGGCTAGACAGGGTGTGTATTTTCTGCGCCATAAGGTCGTAGACTACAAATCCCATGATCCCTTATCGCTGTCCACCCTGGGTGAGGCTGCTGGGAGTTGAAGTCCAAAACAACTGACCCGCCAAAGGCGCCTTCCTCATTGTTAGCGTTGGCTGCTAAATCTTGTCTAATTTATTGAGTCTACAATCCCTACCACAGTGGGCCTTAAGTAGCCTTACTTCTCGTTTTTCCTATACAGATAAATAGCTTAAAGGTTTCCCTTGCTCGAAAGCCAGTCGTATCCGACTCTAGGGTGCAGTGCTCATCTGTTTCTAAGCCGAAGAGCCAGTGCTGTCTGCTTCTGCAGACGTTTCCGTGGTCATGTGGCAGGCATGACTAGTGCATGGAACGCTGTTACCTTCCCACCGAAGTGGTCCCTATTTATCTACTTGCAATTTCTTGCTTTCGAACTGCTAGGTTGGCAGGAGCTGGGACAAAGATGGGAGCTCATTCTGTCCTGCAGTACTTGGGAATCGAACTGCTGACCTTCCGCTTCCCAGTCAGCGTCTTAGCTACTTGAGCCACTGCAGCTTACTAACAAAAAAAAAATTCTTGCTGGTTTTTGAAATGTTTTTTTCTTCCTTCCGATGTTGAGAGATTTAAATATTTATTATATTTATTGCAACATTGACAAGAAAACAAACAAGCAAACAAAAAGGATTACAACAGTATAATGACAAAAACATACATCCTAACTATAAATTAAACCGAACGACACAAATAATACTTATTTAAGTAATAAGGAAAAATATTTAAAAGTTTTAAATTTTATTACAGTTCCCAGCATCCACAGACAGCATTGGTCCATATTATAGGAAGTTTAGATTATTATTTTTTGCCTTTATCCTGATATATCAGGACCCCAAGTCACCGTCAAAATATTTTGTAAACTGATGCAGCTCTGCTGCATGGATAAATGGTATTGTGGATGCAATGGGCACAGAGCTGGGCAGGCTGAGGAGGATGGTGGAGGACAGAGGTGCCTGGAGGAAAATGGTCCATGGGGTCGCAAAGGGTCGGAATCAACTGTGCGACTGAACAACAACAATGCCAACCTAGCAGTTTGAAAGCAAGAAATTGCAAGTAGATAAATAGGGACCACTTCGGTGGGAAGGTAACAGCGTTCTGTGCACTCCGGTGTCTAGTCATGCCTGCCACATGACCACAGAAATGTCTGCAGCAGCAGACAGCGCTGGCTCTTCGGCTTTGAAACAGAGATGAGCACGGAACCCTAGAGTTGGATACGACTGGCTTTCGAGCAAGGGAAACTTTTACTAACATTAAAATAACCACTGAGTGACAATACTTTGAAACCCTAAACAATAGAACAAAAGAAACAAAAAACTGCAACAGGGTGTAAAACCAACGCGAAATGTATTTTCTCCTGAGTGAATGAGTCTAGAAATTTAAAAACAATAAAAATTGGGAAAAAGTTGTTTGTGCTATCAAAAATAATCAAGAACATAGGTAAAGGTAAAGGCAGCCCTTACTCGAAAGCCAGTTGTATCTAGGGTTCAGCACTGTACAGTACTCATCTTTGTTTATAGCCAAAGAGGCAGCACTGTCTGCATCTACTGATGTTTCGATGGACATGTGGCAGGCATGCCTTGACATCCAAGCACATGGAATGCTGTTTACTGAAGTGGTACCTGTTTATTGATATCTGAAATTCGGAAGGACCTGAGTTGTCTGTTCATTTCTTTGCAAAATTATTCCTTTCCACATTACATGCTCAGTTGTTACTGTTTCTGTGGATTTTCTGCTCCTCCAAGGCAGTGGTGGGCTTCCAAAAAATTTACTAGCACACTGTGGGCATGGTATGGTGGGCGACGCGTGGCCAGGGGGAAAACTCTGCGTTGCACCCGAATTAGGACTACGTACTTTATTTAAAAACTTGGATGGGCAGGGCCAGCCAGCCCGAATTTCTCCTATTGGTTCTGGCGAACTGGTGTGAACTGCTCCAAGAATAAAGGTTTCCCTTGCTCGAAAGCCAGTCATATCCGACTCTAGGGTTCCGTGCTCATCTCTGTTTCAAAGCCAAAGAGCCAGCGCTATCTGCTTCTGCAGACGTTTCTGTGGTCATGTGGCAGGCATGACTAGACACCGGAGTGCACAGAACGCTGTTACCTTCCCACCGAAGTGGTCCCTATTTATCTACTTGCAATTTCTTGCTTTCGAACTGCTGTGTTGGCCGGAGCTGGGACAAAGATGAGAGCTCATTCCATCCTGCAGTACTTGGGAATCGAACTGCTGACCTTCCACCTCCCAGGCAGCATCTGTGAGCTTTTGTGGATCAAGTCCATGTTGTCAGACAGAAGAGTAAAGACCTCAAGGAATCAATTTATACATGTTTGTGTAGCAGTTTATTGGATACTTGATAGAAGTGAAATATAGGGTGGCCTGTAAGTCCCTATTGAATCTTTCTCTAAATTAGCCACCTATTGTATCCAGGATGTCACCAGTATTCTTGCGCTCATGTACCTACATTTGTCACAATACTGTATGCTCTTCAAGTGTACGGGGGCTTAAATGGGCCATATTTCTCTGGGGAAAAAAGTATAATACTGTACATATGGACTGGTAGGGACTGGTGGGGATTTACAGGCCACCCTGCATATATCTATAGAAGTGAAATAGGTAAAGGTAAAGGTTTCCCTTGCTCGAAAGCCAGTCGTATCCGACTCTAGGGTGCAGTGCTCATCTCTGTACTGTATATAAAGGTAAAGGTTTCCCTTGCTCGAAAGCCAGTCGTATCCGACTCTAGGGTGCAGTGCTCATCTCTGTTTCTAAGCCGAAGAGCCAGTGCTGTCTGCTTCTGCAGACGTTTCAGTGGTCATGTGGCAGGCACTAGACACCGGAGTGCACGGAACGCTGTTACCTTCCCACCAAAGTGGTCCCTGTTTATCTACTTGCAATTTCTTGCTTTCGAACTGCTAGGTTGGCAGGATATTTTGTTTATTTTGTATTGTATTTTTTGCATAATTTGATGTTTTGATTGTATTAATTGTGTATTGCCTTTTGTATTCTATTGTATATTTTGCTCTGTTTATTGTATTTATATATGTTGTAAACGCGCCAAAACCTTTTGACTCTGCATGTGCTCTTAACCAGAGCTGCTGCTGAGGAGAGCAAAACAAAGGAAGTGAGCGCTGGTAAGTTTTGCAGTTGGAGTAGAGCTGCTTTAGAGGCCCGCGTGCCTAACGGCGCGCGAGATTACACACTAGTAACAAAGGAATAATATAGTCTTACTAGGTAGAAAGGTAGTAAACGTGTACATTTTTGAGGCCCAGAATACTGCACTTGTTAAAATGGATTCAGAGGGAACAGTTGTAGTTACCTGCAATACTTGTGCCATGTTTGTGTTCTTGCCAAAGCATATGGAGAACTACACTTGCAGCAAGTGCAAGCTGGTTGCACTACTAGAAGAGAAGGTCCAGCAGCTAGAGGCCCGCATATCTAACCATCAACAAATTAAGGAGCTTGAGCTGTTCTTGGACAGAGCGGAACAGACTATGCTGGACAAAGAAGAGACAGGGCACAGTTCTGAGGGAGAAGGCCCTTCACTAACTCAGGAGGGAGATGTTTGGAGGAATGTGACTCAAAGGAGGAGAAGAGTAGGGGATCACTCTGAGAGTCTGAAATTACAGAATAAATTTGAGGCTCTTTCCCTCATCACACCTGATGAGGAACACACAGAGGAACAACTGGTTCCACCTGATGATCTCTCTTTCATCACACTTGATGAGGTCCAGGAAGATAAACAACAGGAACAAACTGAGGTTCTGTCCCTTAATATGGTTGATGAGGTGCATGTAGATGAACAGATTGCAGGAGAGAGGCTCCTTGTACTAGGCGATTCAATAATTAGAAATACAGAGAAATGGATTTGTGATGCACATGATAACCGTATGGTGACTTGCCTGCCAGGTGCAAAAGTTGCAGACATCACAAGAAATCTAGATAGATTGTTAGAGAGAACTGGGAACGAGCCAGTTGTCATGGTACATGTTGGTACCAATGATGTTGGGAAGGCCAAGCGGTCTGTCCTGGAAGCCAAATTCAGGTTGTTAGGAAGAAGATTGAAGTCCCGGACTTCCAAGGTAGCATTTTCAGAAGTGCTGCCTGTCCCTCGCGCAGGACCTACCAGGCAGGCAGAGCTCAGAAGCCTCAATGCGTGGATGAGGCGGTGGTGTCGAGAGGAGGGTTTCAGATTTGTCAGGAACTGGAGAACATTTTGGGACAAGCCAAATCTGTTCAGGAGGGATGGGTTGCATTTGAACCATGATGGGACCAGATTGCTGGCACTCAACATCAAAAAGGCTGCAGAGCAGCTTTTAAACTGATAACTGGGGGAAAGCCGACAGGAGCTGGGCAGCATCCGGTTCGGGAAAGTGTGTACTTGAGTAGTGAGGAGGATGCAAAAATTACTGAGCAGAGCGAGGAGCTAGTCACTAGCATTCTAGTAGAAGGATGCAAGAGGCAGTCTAACAATGCTGGACACAAAAGACTGTGTCAGAAAAGCATATATAAATGCTTGTATACAAATGCTAGAAGCCTCCGGAACAAAATAGGGGAGCTGGAATACTTAGCAATAAATAAGAATATTGATATTATTGGTATCACTGAAACCTGGTGGACGGATGATAACCAATGGGATACAGTTATCCCAGGCTACAAACTGTACAGGAAGGATAGGAAGGGGCAAGTGGGAGGTGGTGTGGCCTTGTATGTCAAAGAAGTGATAAAATCATATGAATTGGAATATCTAGGTGATTTGGAGTCACCATTAGAAGCTCTGTGGGTAAGAGTACCAGGCCACAAGGATGGTCTAACAGTAGGCATATACTATCGGCCTCCGACCCAAACTCTTGAGGGAGACTGGCAGTTGGAGAATGTTGTAAAGGAGGCATCCAAGAAGGGAAGCCTGGTTATAATGGGGGACTTCAATTACCCTCACATAGACTGGGTGAACTGTTGTTCAGCACATGATAAAGAGATAAAGTTCCTAGATATGCTAAATGATTGTTCCCTGGGACAGATGGTTGAAGACCCAACTAGAGGTACAAGAATCCTTGACTTGATCCTGAGTAATACTCAGGATCTGGTGCAAGATGTTAATGTGACTGATCCAATAGGGAACAGTGACCACAACTCAATTATGTTTAACTTGAACATAGACCGCAAGTCACTGATAAAATCTAACACAGAGACCTTAAATTTTCAAAAAGGAAATTTCCCAAAGTTGAGGAAACTAGTAAAAAAGAAGCTGAAAGGGAAAATTGAGAGAGTCCAAACACTCCAAGAGGCATGGAGGCTGTTTACAAAAACAATAACAGAGGCTCAATTGGAATGCATACCCAAAAGGAAAAAGGCCACTGTCAGGTCCAAGAGGACTCCAATGTGGCTTACAGGAGCTGTTCGGGAAGTGATCAAGAGCAAGAAAAGCTCATTTAGAAGATGGAAGGCTTGTCCGAATGAGGACAGCAGGCAGAAACATAAATTCTGGCAGAACAAATGCAAGGCAACAATCAGGAAAGCAAAGCAAGACTTTGAGGAGCGTATAGCTAAAAATACTCAGAGAAATAACAAAGACTTCTTTAAGTACATTAGAAGTAGGAACCCAACTAGGAAGGCCATTGGACCATTAGATGACAATGGAAGGCAAGGGGTTATTAAAGAGGAAACAGAGATTGCAGAGAGACTCAATGAATTCTTTGCTTCAGTATTCACTGAAGAAGACAGAGGCCACATGCCCAAAACAGAGCCTATCTTCGTAGGGAGGGAAACCGAAGAATTAAGCCAGATAGAAATAACCAGGGAGGAGGTCCTTGCATGTCTTGTTAAGCTAAACACTAACAAATCACCAGGACCAGATGGAATCCATCCACGAGTTCTCAGGGAACTTAAAGATGAAATTGCTGATCTCCTAGCCAAAATATATAATCTTTCCCTCAAATCAGGCTTTGTGCCTGATGACTGGAAGGTAGCGAATGTAACACCAATTTTCAAAAAAGGATCCAGGGGTGATCCAGGAAATTACCGACCTGTCAGTTTGACATGTGTCCCAGGTAAAGTGATGGAAACCATCCTAAAAGATAGAATTAATAGGCACATAGAAGAGAAGGCGCTGCTAAAGGAGAGCCAACATGGTTTTTGCAACGGCAAATCATGCCTCACTAATCTGTTGGAATTTTTTGAGAGTGTCAACAAGCATGTGGATAAGGGGGATCCAGTTGACATTGTTTATCTGGACTTTCAGAAGGCTTTTGACAAGGTCCCACACCAAAGGCTATTGAATAAACTTACCAGTCATGGAATAAAGGGACAGGTCTTGTCCTGGATCAGCAACTGGCTAAGGGACAGGAAACAGAGGGTAGCACTAAATGGACACTTCTCCAAGTGGAGGGAAGTAAAGAGTGGGGTCCCCCAAGGTTCAGTACTGGGACCCCTGCTTTTCAACCTCTTCATAAATGATCTAGAGGTAGGAGTAAAAAGCAAGGTAGCCAAATTTGCTGACGACACTAAATTATACAGGGTAGTGAAAACTGTGAGAGATTGTGAGGAGCTTCAGAGGGATCTCTCGACACTGGGGGAGTGGGCAAAACAGTGGCAAATGAGTTTCAACATTAGTAAGTGCAGAGTGATGCATGTTGGGGCAAAGAACCCCAATTACATTTATAAACTGATGGGGTCTGAACTCTCTGCGACAAACCAGGAAAGGGACCTTGGTGTCCTGGTGGACAACTCAATGAAGGTGTCAACCCAGTGTGCCTCAGCAGTGAAAAAAGCAAACTCAATGCTAGGGATCATTAGGAAGGGTATAGAAAATAAGTCAGCAAGTGTCATTTTGCCTCTTTATAAATCTATGGTGAGGCCCCATCTGGAATACTGTGTACAGTTCTGGTCGCCATACCTCCAGAAGGATATTATGGAGCTGGAAAAAGTGCAGAGGAGGGCAACCAGAATGATTAGGGGACTGGAACACCTTCCTTACCATCTGAGGCTGCAACGGTTGGGCCTCTTCACTCTTGAACGACGACGTCTAAGAGGTGACCTGATTGAAGTTTATAAAATCATGCACGGTGTGGACAAAGTAGATAAGGAAAAACTGTTTTCCCTATCGCATAACACTAGAACTAGAGGACACTCGATGAAACTTTTGGGTACTAGTTCTCAAACAAATAAGAGAAAGTATTTTTTCACCCAGAGGATTACTGGTCTATGGAACTCCCTGCCAGAAGAAGTGGTGACAGCTGTCAGTCTTGACAGCTTTAAGAAAGGATTAGACAAGTTCATGGAGGACAAGAGTATCAATGGCTATAATTATGGATACTTAAGGACAACCTCCGGGTTGGAGAGATAGGCAGGATATCTCTCAATATCATTTCCAGGGAATCCTAAGCAGGTGAAGGCATCTGCTTGGGAATACCCTGAAGGAAATGGTGAGCCACTGTGTGAGACAGAATGCTGGACTGGATGGGCTGTGGCCTGTTCCAGCAAGGCTGTTCTTATGTTCTTATGTTCTTATGTTGTAAGCCGCTTTGAGTGGCACTTGTGTCAGGAAAGCGGGATAGAAATAAAACTTAATAATAATAATAAAAAATAATAATAATATATCTATCTCTGTATATATCTATATTTTTGTCTATCTAGTGATCAGGGATATGAAGAAGCAAGTGCCCAACTCCATTTGCTAGATCTAGAAATTTTCAAAAGACTTTGCTGTTTCTCAAAAAATAAATAAAAGAATATTCAACCCATATTCATACAATCTTCCCTTTTCTCCAATTTTGGGGGCACTTTTGTGGCTCATACCCTAATAAAGGTATATTTTTAGTTTTTTTGTGGGGGGACCCTTTCACTGCAGATTAACCAGGTTCCGAGTTATGGTGCATTTTACTTTCCTTCTATTTTTTTATTTGCTCTATTTTGGGCAGATCTCGGACTACCCCAATGACGAGGCGGAAAAAAATCCAGAGCGAGATGCATGGGTCGTACCATTTCAGACAGCGGGAGGGGAGGAAATAAAACTCATTTTCTTATTATTTTTAAGGCACGTTTTGCAAATAGCAAAGCAACGCGCCAAAACCGATGGCTTCTTTGCTCCGTTGCATTCCTCTTCCCTTTTCCCGAGGGCAATGTTTTTGTGTTAGAAAAAATAATTCTCCCTGAAAAGAATGGTACGTTCCCACTTGGGAGTTTTAAAAAAGTGGGGCAGACTATTCCGCCTCTTTAAATAGGGGTTTAAGGGGGGGGGAGAGTCAAAACAAGGGCCTAATTCTGGCTTGTGCAATCGAAGCCAACGCAGGATCCCTTCCTTAGTTAGGAAAGATTCTGCCCTCCTGCCCGCAAGCAAATATTCTCTCGCAAAGAGCATGTGTATCGTGTGAACGCGGGCTCCTTTGCGTGTCAGGCGCACGCAGGGAGGCAAACATCCCCGGGCTTTGGCAGGTTTCTTTGGAAAGAGTGGAGCGGTGAGTTCCCAAGGTTGGGTCGGGGTGGGTCGGGGTGGGGTGGGGGGAGAAATCGGGGTGGGGTGGGGGGCGATCCATAGGAGGAGTGGGGTGGCAGGTCTGCAAATGCGTGTTTCTGGGGTGAATTGGGAAGCCCTAGACTTACTCAAAAATGTAGACTCTGTTCCTTCTTCGCAGTCCAGTTTTCTGGGAGCCATTTTGTTTTCTTCGCTTGCTTTTTGCAGGGGGAGAAACTCTTTTAAAAGGGAGGGAGGGAGAGAAATCCAGATGTTTTTAAAGAGGGGACTGCACTGCAGTGGCTCAAGTGACTAAGACGCTGACTGGGAGGCGGAAGGTCAAGCAGTTCAATTCCCGAGTACTGCAGGATGGAATGAGCTCCCGTCTTTGTCCCAGCTCCTGCCAGCCTAGCAGATCGAAAGCAAGAAATTGCAAGTAGATAAATAGGGACCACTTCGGTGGGAAGGTAACAGCGTTCCGTGCGCTCCGGTGTCTAGTCATGCCTGTCACGTGACCACGGAAACGTCTGCAGAAGCAGACTCTTCGGCTTTGAATCAGAGATGAGCACTGCACCCTAGAGTCGGATACGACTGGCTTTCGAGCAAGGGAAACCTTTACCTAGTTAAACCCAAAGCACAGCCCCTCCCAACAAAACCTATAAAAGAAACCATTATTCTTTATTACGTTTATATCCTGCCCATCTGGGATATTTTCCCACTCTGGGCGGCTTACAATGTATTAAAAAAATCTTTACAATACAAATTAAATTGAATAAGTTATAAATATCAATAAGAACAAAAATGATAACCCCCCAGTTAAAAAAAGAAAGCATTGTGATTGTTTATTTATTCCTTTACTTAACTACCGTCCATCTCTGATATTCTCTTATTCTGGGTTTTATACAATCACTGTAAAGTACAAAAATACAAAAAAGAAAGAAAGAAATCACAACTACAGAAATATATATTTTTAAAAATTATATATCACTACTATGTGTATCCCACTGTGGGATATTTAAAAACCTTCTCGATCAACTATTCTCAATAAATTACATTTTATAGTACTGTATATTTGTCCTGTCATTCTAAAAAGACAATCTTGCTCTGGCTTTACTCCAGTCCTTCCCCTAATACATAATCTAAAAATTCTCCCCATATTTCTCTAAAATCAGTTTTTTACATTAACCCCTTTTCTACCTTTTGAAAGAAAGTACAGTATATGTGTGTGAAGTTAAGAGTGTTCTTCAATAGTAATTGAGTCTTCCCTCTTGGCCTGGGAAGAAGTCCATGTTCCAGGCTAAGGGAGTGATGCAGTGTTGACCACTCATGGTGACAATGGGAGCCGAGACTGGAAAGGATTTGATAACAGCAGCCATGCAACAGGTTTCAACGTTATGTAGTTACCGTAGTCATGTACCTGTGCTATCGAGTCAAAACTGAGTTAAAGCAATAGGGCTTTCAAAGTAAATGAGATTTTTAAAGTGTAGGTTTACAAGTTCCCTTTGAGTTTCCATGGCTGGGTGGGGATTCGAACTGAAGGCTCAGGAGTCCTAGCCTGTTACTCCATCCACTACACACTGGGCATTCACCAGTGTTATGCAGCAGGGGTGGTGAACCTATGGCACACACGTCGTACAGAGTTCACCTTGCCACTCTGCCCAGCAGCCCAATGGAAGTGCTTTCGAGCAAAGGAGACCTTTACCTTATGGCTTTAGATAAGTAGAATTTGTTGTTGTTCAGTCGCACAGTCGATTCCGACCCTTTGTGACCCTATGGACCATTGCTCTCCAGGCGCCTCTGTCCTCCACCATCCCGCTCAGCCCTCCCAGCTCTGTGCCCATTGTGTCTACAATGCCATCTAGCCATCTCATCCTTGGCCTCCCCCTTCTTCTTTTGCCTTCCACCTTTCCCAACATCAATGCCTTCTCAAGTGAGTCCTCCCTTCTCATTTGATGTCCAAAGTATTTTAGCTTCATCTTTACTATTTGACCTTCCAATGAGCATTCAGGGTTGATTTCTTCTAAGATTGACCTATTTGTTCTCCTCGCTGTCCAGGGCACTCTCAAAACCCTCCTCCAACACCACATTTCAAAGGCATCTATTCTTCTGCGTTCAGCCTTCCTAATTGTCCAGCTCTCACATCCATACATTACTACTGGGAAAACCATTGCTTTGACTATTCTAATTTTTGTTTGCAATGTGATGTCTCTGCTTTTCACTATGTTCCCCAGGTTTCTCATTGCTTGTCTCCCAAGAATCATTCGCCTTTTTATTTCATGGCTACAATCCCCATCTGCAGTGATCTTTTCTCCTAAGAAAGTAAAATCTGTCACTGCTTCTACTTCTTCCCCGTCTATTTTCCAGGAACTGATTGGGCCTGTTGCCATTATCTTGGTTTTCTTGATATTTAGTCTCAAGCCAGCTTTTGCACTCTCCTCCTTCAGCCCAATCAAGAGATTCTTTAGGTCTTCCTCACTTTCTGCCATTAGGGTGGTATCTTCTGCATATCTCAGATTGTTGATGTTTCTCCCAGCGATTTTGATCCCATATTGTGATTCCTCCATCCCTGCACTGCACATTATGTGCTCTGTGTATAGGTTGAATAGGCATGGTGACAAAATGCAGCCTTGTCTTACTCCTTTTCCTATTCCAAACCACTCTGTCATTCCATGTTCTGTCCTAACTGTTGCTTCTTGGTTCATGTACAGATTTCTCAGGAGGCATATGAGGTGCTCTGGTATTCCCATCTCTTTAATTACTTGCCACATTTTGTTGTGGTCCACACAGTCAAATGCCTTAGTATAGTCAATAAAACAAAAGTAAACTTGTTTCTGGTATTCCTTTGTTTTCTCCATGATCCAGCGTATGTTGGCAATGTGGTCTCTAGTCCCCCTGCCTCTTCTGAAACCTGCCTGCACCGCTGGTAATTCTCTTTCCACATGCTGCTGAAGTCTATCCTGTATTATCTTGAGCATCACTTTACTGGCATGTGGGATGAGCGCGATTGTTCGATAATTTGAACATTCTTTGGCATTCCCCTTTTTTGGGATTGGGACGTATACTGATCTTTTCCAATCCTGTGGCCATTGTTTTGTTTTCCAAATCTGCTGGCATATTGAATGCAGTAATTTGACGCCGTCGTCTTTTAGCGCTTTGAAAAATTCAACTGGGATACCATCATCTCCACTAGCTTTGTTGTTTGCAGTGCTCTTTAGGGCCTTTATGACTTCGCTCTCCAGGATGTCTGGCTCAAGTTCTACTTCTTCATCATTGTGATTGTCAGGAGTGTTGAGGTCCTTTTTGTAGAGTTCCTCTGTGTACTCTTTCCATCTTTTCTTAATCTCTTCTGCATCAGCTAGCTCCTTTCCTTCTTTGTCCCTTATCATGGTCATTTTTGCTTTAAATGTTCCCTTAATTTCCCCGATTTTTTTGAAAAGATCTCTGGTTCTGCCTCTTTTGTTGTTTTCCTCCATTTCTCTGCACTGTTCTTTTAGGTAGTTTTCCTTATCTCTCCTTGCTTTTCTTTGAAATTCTGTGTTCAAATGGTTGTAGTTTTTCCTTTCTCCTTTGACTTTTGCGTTCCTTCTTTCCTCTGCTATTTTAAGAGCCTCATCAGACAACCACTTTGCTTTCTTACTCTTCCTTTCTTTTGGTATGGTTTTCTTTGCTGCTTCCTGCATGATGTCCCTCATCTCTGTCCATAATTCTTCTGGCACTCTATCTATTGAGTCTAAGCCATTGAATCTGTTCATCACCTCCACCGCGTATTCCTTAGGGATGCTGTCTAGGTGATATCTTTCTGGTCTCCGTGTTTTCCTTATTTTCTTTAGTCTAAGCCTGAATTTTGCGATCAATAGGTTGTGATCTGAGCCACAGTCTGCTCCAGGTCTTGTTTTTGCTGACTGTATGGAGGTTCTCCATCTTTGGCTGCAGAGTATGTAGTCAATCTGGTTTCGGTGTTGGCCATCTGGTGATGTCCATGTGTAGAGTCGCCTCTTGTGTTGCTGGAAGAGGGTGTTTGCTATGACCAGTGCGTTCTCTTGGCAGAACTCTATCAATCTTTGCCCTGCTTCATTCTGTACTCCCAAACCAAATTTGCCTGTTATTCCCTCCACTTTTTGATTTCCAACTTTGGCATTCCAGTCTCCTAATATAATTTGAACATCATTTCTTGGTGTCTATTCTATGAGGTGTTGTAAGTCCTCATAGAACTGGTCCATTGTGGCTTCATCTGTGCTAGTGGTTGGTGCGTATATTTGGATCACAGTGACATTGAAAGGTTTGCCTTGAAATCTAACTGACATCATTCTGTCATTTTTGAGATTGTATCCCATTACTGCTTTTCTCACTCTTTTATTGACAATTATGGCTACTCCATTTCTTCTAAGGTTTTCTTGTCCACAGTAGTAGATATGATGGTTTCCAGAGCTGAATTCACCCATCCCTGTCCATTTGAGCTCACTGATGCCCAAGATGTCAATGCTTATTCTTTCCATCTCATTTTTTACCACTTCTAGTTTACCTTGGTTCATTGATCTCACATTCCATGTCCCTATACAGTATTGCTCCTTACAACATTGCATTTCCCCTCCCCCTTTCCTGTCCCTCCCCTTCCTCCCCTCTGTGGTGTTAAGCATCCTGTATCACCTAGCCTGCCCTTTTGTTTGCCCCTTTGTTTTGCCTTTTGTTTTGGTCAATAGGGTTCTCTTGGCAAGATTTATGGCGTGGTTGCCGGTGTCTGCTAAGTAGAATATCTATACCTATAAAATGGTGTGTTAACTGTTGGAATGTGACAAAGGATGTTTAGCCAGGCCCCACTAGCCCTGTCTGAGCCTCCGTGCACTCGCCCGAACGGGGTTCGGAGGTAACTGTCGGGTTGAAATTTGCGCCAGTGGGGCAGGAGCCCCCCAGATGCAAACAAAAAAAGGGAACTTCAATTCCCAATGTTCCTTGCGCTGCGCCGCACCAGAGCCAATCAGGCTGAGCGGCGCGAGCAAAAGGAACATTCGGAAACGCGCCGCGGCCAATCAAAAATAAGCCGCAGGAAACAAACCGTTGCACTAACTAAAATCGCGCACACCAAACCACAAGCCCCAGCGTTCTGCGCACCATGAGCGCACAGAACGCTGAGGCAGCCGGCACGCGAAAAATAAAAGTTTAAAAAAACTCTGCCGCCGCTGCCCTTCCTTTCCACGGGCCAGCAATCGAGCACGGCCTGCGGAAAAGAAAGAAACCCCCCCCTCCGCCCCTGCCTTCCCTTTCCACGGGCCGGGCATCGAGCCCGGCCCGCGGAAAAGAAAGACACCCCCCCAGCCGCTGCCTTCCCTTTCCACGGGCCAGCCACCAAGGCCGGAGCACGGAAAAAAACCCACCCCAATGCCGCATGAAGTGGCGAGGCAATTTCCGTGGTCTGGCCACCCAGGCTGGACAACAGAAATACCACCACCCCAACGCCACATCAAGCAGCGATGGTATTTCCGCGGTCCAGCCCCCGAGACCGGCCCACGGAAATACCCCACCCCAACACAAAAAAACACACTCCAACAACAGTCAAAAATAATCAAAACAAAAAAACAAAAAGTAAACACAAAGACATCCAAAAACAAAATCCAAAAACAGTCAAAAATAAACAAAACCAAAAAAAAGACAGAAAAAGGAAACACAAAAACATCCAAAAGCAAACAATAATAAACACAGAGAAACACACCCCCCCACCCAAAACAAACTCCCCAAAAAAATTAAACCAGAGAGCTTACCAGGAGACGTCTTCACTCCATGACGACCAGAACTAAACTGAGGGAAGAAAGAGATGACTTACCGAAAGAAGAAGCGACACCCAGAGGACAGTAGAGAAAAATTGTAGAGTACAAGAAAAGCTCACCAGCCCCACCCAGAAGCCACAAGAGTAAAAACATCCAAAAATATTCAAAATAATAAGATTAATTCCCAAATTACTAAAATAAGTTATCAAAACATTCAAAAATATTCACACTAATCACAAATAATTAAAAAAATAAGTTTTCACTCAACAAAACAAAACATCTAAACACAGTATAGAAACATTGATTTTTTAAAAAACATATTCTTACACATTTTAAAAAATAATTATCCAAGGTACAACTATTTTAAAAAAATCACATAGTAACACATTATTTGGTTAAATACAAGAATTATAAAAAATTATATCATTCTTTCCTCTTTTTAAAAACCAAAAACCAAAACCAAAAAATAAAAAATCACAGTTTATAACAGCCCGTGCGTAAAAATAAAAAATTAAAAAACCACAATTAAAAACTAACCTCATTTGCATAAAAATAAAACAAAAACCTTCCAAAACCATTTTAAAGAGCCCGGCACCGCCAGGCAAAATACGCTAGTACAGTATATAGCTAGATACCGGTAGATGTAGGGACTGGCGTGGCTTAGTGGTTAAGACACTGAACATGATGACCAGCAGGTAAGCTGTTTGAGACCTGAACGCTGCACGATGGATTGAGCACCTGTCTCCGTCCCAGCTCCTGCCAACCTAGAGCAGTTTGAAAGCAAGAAATTGCAAGTAGATAAATGGTTACCGCTTCTGTGGGAAAGGTATCAGCATTCCATCTGCCATATGACCACGGAAACCTGCACATGCAGACAGCGTAGACCCCAAATATGACTGGGTTTTGTGCAAGGGAGACCCTTTACCTTGATTGATAGAAGCAGGAAATACAATGCTTTTGTGCTTTTATTAGGTTTTTAAATTTGCTCATTGTTAATATGTTTTAATTGATGCTTTAGTTGTTGTTTGTAATAATATCCTAGCTGTTTGTACATCACCCAGAGACTGATTGTTCACTGTGAAGCCTATAAACCAGTGTTTTTGACATTTTCAGGCCTCAGGCCTGATCACATCTCCTGGGCAGCTGATCAGGCTGGTCACATGGTTCCTCCCACCCAGAAGCAGAAGTAAAATGTGCACCGCACATGCGCACAGTGCATTTAGTGGCGTTCTGCACATGTGCAGGGCACAGTTTTTCCCGCTTCCTGGTTTGGCGAGGGCGTCATAGGCCTGATGAAATGCTTTTTAGGGGCCGGGTCTGGCCCATGGGCCGTAGATTGAGAATGCTTGCTATAAACTGAATGAATGAATGCTTGCTCAGTAGGAGAAGAGAAAAAGCAGAATAAAAATAATGTAAAATAATAATAATAACTTTGTGTCAGAAATTATTCTGGGTTGAAAGTTTTTTTGCGGGAGAAACTCCACTCAAGGGATGCCAGAATGAGACTCCTTTCATGTCCCAAGATCTTCTTCCACCGACATGTTCTACTTGATCTACTTGCAATTTTTTTCTTTCGTACTGCTAGGTTGGCTGGAGCTGGGACAGAGACGGGTGCTCAATCCGTCATGCATTACCCAGGTCTCGAACTGCTGACTTGCTGGCCTTCCAGCTAACAAGACAAGCTTCTTAACCACTGAGCCACTGCAGCCCCCCTAAAATAAAAATTATGCCTTTTGAACATTTGTGATGGTTTCCTGTGACCGATTAGATTTCATGAGAAACTTGTACAGACAGAGGGCCAGAAGCTTCATGAAAATGGTCCCAGCGTCATAGGTTTTTTGAATAATAAATGTCGTCTATAATGCCACTAATGAGGGATGATTGTAGCTTGGAGGAAATTGGAGATTTTCCTCCAAGATAAATAATTCATGACTTTACTGTAATGACTGTTAAAAATTGGATTCAGCCCAGAAAACCCATCCGTCGTCTTGCTTGCTTATCTGCTCTTTGTATCAATTCTTAAAATTGAAATTATGATGAATTCATAAATTTCAAGTTACAGTCTTAATTACATTTTATACAGTATTTGTTTATGAGGAAGGGCAGGATATTAATAAATAAAATTTGTAAAGTAAGATTTATTTATTTTTAAAAACTTCATACTGGCTCCAACGTTTAGCGCATGGGTTTTCAACCTTTTGAAGCATGCCGGCCGGACCACAGCCCATCAGACAGTTGAGCGGGCCAGACTGGTGCCCCCCCCAGCATAAATGCTGCCGTAAAAAGGCTCTACAGCTGTCATAAACCTGTTTACGACAGCCGTGAGCGCAATTACAGCTGTCATAAATGTTTCCACTTCTAATTTGAAAAGAGGTTTAATCAAATAAAATAATTTTTGGAATATCTGGAGGCCTTTTTTCGAACAGACATTGGTTAAGTATAAAGGTGACAGTCCTGCACCAGATCATATGAGTTTTTGGAAACAATAATATATGTACGAAAATTCAGCTTTTTCCAGGGCATTGTAGATAGCACTTGGGTGAAATTGTTTTATTGGCTTTGTTTTTTTGTATTAACATGAGATACTGTACTAAGAAATAAGCATGGTTAACATGAATAATATGTTTCTATAAGTGATTGAAGAAAAATGTTTAGAAATAATAGATTTTAAGATAGATAAGGTATTAATGCAAGAGTGACACACTTTATAATTGAGATAATATTTTGTATTTAGATTATTGGTTCTTATTGTTTTTCTTATGTTATTATGTTTGTTATGTTATTAAAAATTTATAAAAATGATTATAAAAAATAAATGTGTCTGCTTCTGGTGTAGTGGCGACACGGGTCACATTAAATGGTGCCGTGGGCCAGGGCCGGCCTGCAGGTATAAATTGGGAACCCCTGCTTTAGAGCCTGGCTGAAATCCTGTTGGGCTCTTAAGCAAAATTCACGATTTTTTGGGAGCTGAAGTAACTTAAGTTGTGGATTGTCCATAGACATTATCTGTGGCTTAATGAGTTATGTTATCTCGTGTGTGTGTGTGTGTGCGCGCGCGCGCACACGTGCGTGCAGAGATTTCTTCTCTTGAGGTAATTCACCTCCCAAAGTTATGGCTTTTGCTTAACAGTACAACAAGATTTAATCCACTTTGTACATGTGAATACCCAGTGTTGGGAAGAAACCAGGCGGGGGAAGAGGCTGATATCATCCTTCCATCCTTCTTGTCTGCTACTTAGCTGCATATGATTGAACAGTGGGTAGAGCGGAAATCAATGCTGGATTAAAAGCATCACTACATAACGATATATAAGAGTTCTAGTGTTGCAGTGGTTAAACTGCTGTACTGCACCTAGAAAGTTGTGAGTTCGATCCTGACCAGGGCTCAAGATTGACTCGGCCTCTTTCATCCTTCCGAGGTCATTAAAATGAGTACCAAGCATGTTGGGGACAAACTGCTAGTTAACTTGTGGACCACCCAGAGAGTGCACTATGTGCTTTATAAGTGTAATAACTAATTGCTAGTCTATGTTTTTCTCTTTTCAGGGACTGGTAGAAGATATTTCCTCCTTCCATTCCTTTGAGGAGTTACACATAGCGAGTCCACGTTCCTAGAGAGGTATCTAGGAAATAAGGATGTGATCTGGAAGGCTTCTGGAGAAACATTGGACAAATTATACATCACTCTTGCTATAGTGGTATATCCGCAATTGAAAGGGTTTCGTCCAGAGAGCCCGTAAGACTGATAACCAAAATGTAGGTTGTATTTTGACATTTGTCCAGCTAAGCCCAGCTTCTTTGTCTCTACCCTCTAAGGAAGTAGAACCGCTGGACTTGAGACACAGGGTAGGAGTCTCAACTGAGGAGAAGAGCCATTTTTGTAAACATGGTGAGTTGCTGCTCCGTAGCCAACTGCAAAAACCGGCGCTGGCATGGCAGTCGTGTCACTTTTCACAGGTAAGCGGGGAAAGTTTTTAAATATAGTAAAACTCTGTGTAAAGGCTTTAATTCGTTCCACGGGGCTAGCCGTTGTATAATTTAATCGCTATATGATGCATGCATCGTATAGCAATTATCCCTATGGTATGCATCGTACAACGATTATGTATAGGAAGAATCTTACAACGACAAAAAAAGCATACAATTTTCCCCATAGAGATGCATTGCATTGTATACCGATTTTGGTTGTTATACGGGGCACAATGTTTTTTCAAATCTTCATCATTGTACGATTTAATCGCTATAAGAGGCATTCGTTATATGGGGTTCTACTGTATATATATATATTCTATCTATCAAGCCACCCTGAGTGGTGCTCGCATCAAAAGGGCAGGGCATAAATGTGAATAAATTAAATAAATGAAATTTGTTGGCTTGCTTGGTCACATTTTGTACATCACGCTAAGCCATGGTCTATACCAAAGGTGTCCAAACATTTTGTGTCAGGGTCCTGACCACGCCCCCAGAACAGCTGAGCAGGCCTGACCACGTCCCTGGAAGTGAGCACTTATGCGCATCCGGAACCACTCCCGGAAGTGGTTCCAGATGTTCCCGCACATGCACAAATGCATCCGCACCACTTCTGGAAGTGGTGCGGGCGTGTTTGAACATGTGCGCAGATGTCCCCATTTGCATGTGTTGGGGCATCTGGAACCACTTCCGGGAGTGGTTCTGGATGAGCATGTACATTGGTGGGCATGGCTCCTGTCCACTTCCGGGAGTGGCGAGGGTACCGTGGGCTGGATGAATTGGAATCGGGGCTCAGATCCGGCCCATGGGCCGTACTTTGGACACCCCGGTCTATACTATCCATGTTTTGTTGCTTTGATTGTGAATAATATCCCTGGTGGCCAAATCAGCACTTGGAAAAAGTCACTCTTTTGGACAAGAACTCAAGTCATCCTCCATCTCGCGTGGCCATTGGCTCTGGGGATTCTCCTCCAGGAAAAATAACTCTTTTAAGCTCTAGACTGAACAAATCTCTGTTTGTTTTCTTCATAGCCAGCCTTTTTCTCCTGACTTTTTTTTGTCAGCAGTTTGGGGTGGGCAGCTGAGAAAAACTAGACAGGGATGAACCTCAGTTTTGGATCCAAGGGTAACAATAAACCATGGTTTTCCTTGGCAAGTTAAGCCCCAAATTGTGGCTTTCTAAACCTTGTTTGTGGCAGGTTAATAAACCACTGGGATGGATAGATTTGGACACAACAAGAAGTCACGTTTCCACAAAACGTAGTCTCATTTATTGTTATGTGCAGATTGGGATGTTAGGTTGGATACAAGGTAAATTACTGGGAAATCCTCCTTTCTTCTGAGTGGAAATAGAATGAGAGAGTGGTCGTTTGGGCAGAAGTTATGAGTAACATCCTATTATGAGTATTGTTCCATAGTGCAAACTGTGACAATATAGATACACGTCTAGGCCGGACATGAACCTGCCAAAACAAAGGCACCTTTTGGTGAGTTCATTCTGCAGTTCCTTTCACCTGACCTAGCGTGAGAATGATTATCCAGCAACACAAGGTTGCTGTTACCAGGGTGTGCCTAACTGTAGTTCAAAAATACCACAATCTTTGAGGAGACTCTGGACTAAATCAACCTTTGGTTTCCGCTGTGCTCCTTTCCCATGGTTTGGGTCTGCCCTTGATAGGTTTCGAACAGGCATTTTTGTATAAAGTGGTTCAAAAAGATCCGACAATCCTTTTTAAAAACAAAACCACCCAATTTCGTTGCAGGTTTCCCCTGGCAAAGGAAGACCTGTTGACAAAGTGGCTGGCCAACATCAGGCGCCCGAACTTCACTCCATCATACAAGGATGTCATATGTTCAGATCACTTCAAAAAGACGGACTTTGGGGGAAACGCGACATCTGGGCGAAGAGACCTAAAGCCTGGAGCAATCCCGACTGTGTTTAGGATGCCCGGTCGACCAAAAAGGGTAAGCATTACCAGGGGGCGGGTCATGCTCTCTCAGTCAGCTTTAAGGGCCAGATGGCCTTTTGTCCCACAGCTTCAAAAGGGTGGCCATTTTATTTCTCAAATGCCCTTGGAGGGCACATGAAATGGTGACGTGGGCCTGATCTGGCCCACAGGCCTTAGGTTGGGAACCCCTGCTTTAATTGGTTTTACTCATTAAATCAGGGATTCTCAACCTGTGGCCCACAAGCCAGATGCATGCCCCCCCCCGCCTCCACCACACCAGGAAGTGCCATGTGGTGGAGTAAGGGCAAAATGGCCATCCGGCCCTTGAAGCTGTCTGAGGGAGCAGGACCCAGCCCCCGGCTTAAAAAGGTTGAGAACTCCTGCATTAAATTGTTGTGATTGTCATTACATGCTGTCCAGTCATCTCCAACGTGCAGCAATCTTATGCATGAGAAATCTCCAAAATGTCTTCCAACAGGCCTGCTCAGTCCTGTGGCTTCATTTAGGAAGTCAATACATTTTACATTTTGGTCTTCCTCTTTTCCTGCTGCCTTCCACCTTTCTCATAATTATCGTCTTTTCCCAGAGAATCTTGATTTCTTCTCATGATGTGAATGAAATAGGATGACCTCAACTTCATCTTTTTTACCAGAGGTTTCAATCGCACTCATAGTGCACCCATAGCACTTAGTGCACTCTCTGGGCAGTTCACAAGTTAATTAGCAGTTTGCCCCAAACATGCTGTGTACTCATTTTACCGACCTTGGAAGGATGGAAAGCTGAGTCAGCCTTGAGCTCTGGTCAGGATCGAACTCACAGCCTTCTGGCTGCAGTACAGAAGTTTAACCACTGAACCACCAGGGCTCATCAACACATGGTAGACAACACTGTAACGTTTACCATACGTATGGGTCAAGTATAGGTAAAAATAAAAGGAAATTTGTATAAAATTTGATAAAATACACATGAACAGTGGTACCTTGCTTAACAAATAGCTCGGTTAACATACAAATCCCACAACAAAAGGAAATCCATAGGAAATAGTGGCTCGGTTTACAGAAGTTTTTTTCAGAACAGATTGATTGGTTTTCAGTGCATTCCTATGGAAAACCACGTTTCAGTTAAAGTATTTTAGTTTTCAATGCATTCTTATGGGAAACTGCATTCAATGCATTCCAATGGGAAATTGGGTTAAAGTAATTTTCTCTGTAATAAACGTCCCGGAGAACACATTAATTACGTTAACCAAGGTTTCACTGTATATGGTTCGTAGTGCTATGTCCTTGATCCGGAGAAGATAAAATAAAGAAAATTTGTCATATCTCCCATAAATGCCCTGTTTACACATTCACGGACTATATGAGAAACAGTTTGGCATGGATTGCCACAATCACATTGGGCTGTAGACTGGTTCCCCCATTTGTATAATAGCTGGACATCCCACTACTTTAATGGAGTAGACCGTACAGCCAGCAACTCAACACCAAGTGTTGAGTGGCGGTAAATAACCTGACTCCCTAAAGGAGCCAATGGCTATGGACAAATGAGCCCCTTTGGGTGGGGTGATGGTCCCCCTCAGTGGAGGAAATCCCGCTGGAAACCATCATATTGGGCCCAATGGCAAAATAAGTGGAGGAGGAACTCTGATTCCCAATGGTCATAGCGGTGGAAGAGGCCATGCCAAATGAACTGGCTGTGAAGGTGCACCTTGTCCATATCCTCAAGGCTGCAGCAGTCCATTGCAGTCCCGGTGTTAAATCCTGCATGTCTCATTTCATACATGCAGCGGGAGATGGCTTCAAGATCATAGTTTTTGGGGTCACTTCATGGCAAGTTGGGATCCACCTTAAACAAATTCATGCCCACCCATGGAATGTTTCCTGCTTGCCTCAGAAGGCAAAGGCAGCCCAGAACTGGCTGGACTCCATCACCAGGCCTCCTGGTGCCCTGGGGCAGGAAAAAACATATACTCGGATAGAGTTGCAGCTGACAAAAATAGGATTGCACACATTTGTGTTTTTGGACTGCAGATCTCAGTTGTTATCTAAAATCACAAATTTCCACTTCTCTTAGTTCTGAGTATTGCACTCTTGTTACCATAAAAGCAATATATGAAACCCACACTTTATATTGTGTCCTCTTTCACAGGGTGCTAAAAAGAGATGCGGTAAAAAGAGACAGGCGTTTGTTCGGCGTAAAACGCCCAATCGCAAGTCCAGCAACCCACCAGAGATCAAAGACAGTGGCATGGAAGCATCGTCTTCTAGGAATGACATCATCATCCTGGAACATTCTTACTCGACTCCAGCCAGCCCAGGTAAGCTCTAGCAAACTGTAATTCTGAAAGAGTTTCTAAACAAAAACCTGAAGACGTTTGGAAATATATTAATCATTTCTTTAGGTGGTAGTGCCAATCCAAACTCTTGGTACAATATCAGGCTATTGCTTGGTGGAAGGTCGGCAGATCAGCCGTCTGAGACCTAAGTGTTGCACGACGGAGTGATCTCCCGTCATCTGTCTCAGCTACCAACCTAGCAGTTTGAAAGCAAAAATTTATAAGTAGATAAACAGGTACCACCTGGGCGGAAAAGGTAACAGCGTTCCATGCACTCTGATGTCTAGTCATGCCTGCCAGATGACCACATTAACATCTGTAGTTGGAGATAGTGCCCTTGCTCAAAAGCCAATCAGATCCGACTCTAGGGGGTGGTGCTCATTTCTATTTACAGCCGGCGCTGCCTGTGGCAGTCATGAATAGGCACCGAAGCGCATGGAATGCTGTTACCCATCCTGCTTAAATCTTATGGCTAGCTCCCGTTAAGAGTAGGTTATTTGAATCTCATGCACAAGTGGGGGCTGCTGGCGGAAAACGACACGCTGTGTGAATGTGGAAAGATAACAGAATCCGGCTTATTTACTGGTTTGCTGATTACTCATCATCATAGTTCATCATCATAGCTTTATTTATATCCCGCTTCCCTCAGCCTAAAGGCGACTCGAAGCAGCAAACAACAATAACAACAACAACAATACAATAAGTATACAATATACAAAATAAATAAATACACAATAGTACGAAAATAACACAATACAATATAATCAATGCAATATCAATAACAAGAGCAAAGAAAAGCAAAGGTACAATATAATATACAATAATACAGTACAATCCATACAATCAATATTACGAACACCGAAAAGACAAAAATACAATGTAGCAAAATTCCAAACGGCGGCCGGCAACAAACAAAGTCCTTATGTCTGTGGGGTGCCGGCGCAGGTGCTTCCACTTCCCCCGCCAACCAGGGGGAAGGAGCTCCGCGCCTTGGCAACAACCTCGGCAGCAGCAAAGTCCTTACAGCCACGATGTGCCGTGCTAGAGCTTCCCCTCCGCCCACCAGGCCAGGGGAAAGCTCCGCGCCTCGACATCAGCAAGGTCCCAGGCGATGGCGAAAGTCCTGCCGCGGCCGCTCCTTTTGAGACCCCAGCAAGGGGTGGGGCCAGGACCCCGGTGGAGTGGGCAGTCCTGAGTCCTCCATCCCAGCTGCAGGTGGGTCCCAGGCTACAGTGAAACACACCCTGATGAGGACTTAAAGGCAAAGGTAAAGGTTTACCTTGCTCGAAAGCTTGTCATATCTGACTCTAGGGTGCAGTGCTCATCTCTGTTTCTAAGCCGAAGAGCCAGCGTTGTCTGCTTCTGCAGACGTTTCCGTGGTCGTGTGGCAGGCATGACTAGACACCAGCATGCACGGAACGCTGTTACCTTCCCACCGAAGTGGTCTCTGTTTATCTACTTGCAATTTCTTGCTTTCGAACTGCTAGGTTGGCAGGAGCTTGAATTATTATTATTATTATTCATGTCAGAAGCACACAGAGGTGCTTTTTGGGTTGAAAGGATTTTTACTGGAGAAACTCCACTCAGGAGATGCCTAAATGAGGCTCCTTTCATGCCCCCAAGATCTTTTCCCCACCAAAGTGGTCCCTATTTCGCTACTTGCAATTTCTTTCTTTCAAACTGCCAGGGTTGGCAGGAACTGGGACAGAGACGGGTGTTCACTCCATCATGCAGCACTCTGGTTTCAGACTGCCGACTTGCTGACCTTCCAGCTGACAAGGCGAGCTTCTTAACCACTGAGACACCACACTCCCTTTTTTGAATTAATTGCTGAGTGGTGATCCAGCCGTTAGCTAGATATCATTGATTCAATGGGCCTTCTCTAGTCAGAACTGAAAATTGGACTTCTTATTCTTAGGTGGCTCAAGCACAGTCTGGAAGACGAGCAGAATACAAATATTAAGTAAATAACTACACAAGGGGTTCCCAACCTTTCCAAGCCGGGGGCCGGGTCATGTTCTCTCAGTCAGCTTTGAGGGCCAGATGGCCATTTTGCCCAGCCTGCACGATGTGGGTGGACATTCTGTCCCAACAGCTTCAAAGGGGGTGGCCATTTTGTTTCTTGAAAGCCCTTGGAGGGATGTGAGGGGGCTTAGGTTGGGAACCCTTGAAATACATGGTTTTCCACATCTTTCCTGTGTTGCCTTCAGCTTCTTCTGCTTTGGATCTCCGGGTCGCTTCCGTACGGGAACAGAACGCGGTGGATACAGAATCGAGAAAAAGCCTCCGTTTGTTTCTGGCGAGGATGCAGAAGGAAAGCATGCAACGGACAAAAGAAGACATCTGGGAGGAGGAACAGGCGGACAGCTCAGACCTCCGGTGCCGGCATTTCCGGGAGTTTCGCTACCAGGAGCTTGAAGGTCCCTGGAAAGTTTGCAGCCGCCTCTGGGACCTTTGCCACCAGTGGCTCAAGCCGATGAAGCACACCAAGCTGCAGATGCTCGAGCTGGTGATCCTGGAGCAGTTTTTGGCCATCCTGCCCCAAGAGATGCGAGGCTACGTCAAGGAAGGGGCCCCGGTCAACTGCGACGAAGCTGTGGCCCTGGCAGAAGACTTCTTAAAGAGGCAACGGAGAGAAAAGGTGGGCATGGCAGCTATTTTTTGATTATTCCAGGGCCCTGACAGAAGACTCTTAGTTATTGAATATATTCCTTGCTTGTTGATAATCAAGATTCACTGGGCTGCCATGGCTCAGTGGTTAAGAAGCTCACCTTGTTAGCTGGAAGGCCGGCAAGTTGGGAGTTGAGACCTGGATACTACATGACGGATTGAGCGCTCGTTTCTGTCCTAGCAATTGGGGGACATGAAAGGAACCTCATTCAGGCATCCCCTGAGTGGAGTTTCTCCTGCAAAAATCCTTTCGACCCAGAATAATTTCTGACACGAAATTATTATTATTATTATTAAGATTCACTGATTTCTCATTTGATTTCATATTAGTTTTCCCCTTGTTTTTTGAACAAGGTCTCCCTTGTTCAAAAGCCAGTCGTGTCTGACTTTAGGGGCCGGTGCTCATCTCCATTTACAGCCAAAGAGCCCTCGCTATCTGGTCATGTGGTAGGCATGACTACATTTTGGAGTGAACAAAACACCTTTCAGGCAAAAGCGGTACCTATTTATCTACTTGCAGTTTTCTTGCTTTCGAGCTGCTAGGTTGACAGTGGCTAAGATTCTGAACCTAATGATTGGAAGGTCAGTAGGTTTGCGGTTTGAGACCCGAGTGCTGCACAACGGAGTGAATTTCCATCTCTGTCTCAGCTCCTACCAACCTAACAGTTCAAAAGCAGGAAATTGCAAGTAGATAAATGGGTAGTGTTTCAGTGGGAACGTAACAGAGTTCTGTGCACTCCAGCGTCTAGTCATGTCTACCATATGACCACAGAAATGTCTGCAGACGCAGACAGCACTGGTTCTTTGGCTATAAACTGATGAGCACTGAATTCTAGAGTTGGATACCATTGGCTTTCGAACTAAGGCAACCATGTTTTTATCTGTCTATTCTATCTAGTCTGCCCAAACCATCCGTAGCTTCTTCAGTTCCAAGGCACAGAATATCTTTAATATCATCTATTGCCTGAAACACTTTTAATTGGAGATCCAGGAATTAATAGTGAGACCTCCAGCGTACAAAGAATTACTCCACCCCGAGTCTTGGCCGCTGTTTGTTTTGGCTTGCTGATTGTCACCTCTCTAGCTTTTCAGAATTCAGTGTTGCCAGGCCACGATTTTATTAAGAAAGGCCATTGCTACCAATACTGCTACCAATATTTCGTAGGGTGTAAGGTCCTGTTTAGCACGATCGTTGTCAGGTAAGGTTATTAATTACCTGAACTGTAATGTCACACTTAGTTTGCATTTTTATGCTTTTTTTCACCTGTTCCTTTGCTATCTCTGTCCTATTTCAGGAGGTCAAGGCTGATTTCTCCAAAGGAAAGAAGGCAGCCTCAGAGGCGAGGATTGCCAAGAAGCAGGATGGAAGAGCTACCACAGTGGGTGAGATTTTATTTTTTCCCCCAAAATGCCTCCACTACAAAATGCTGTGCAGTTCCTTGGACCAAACTTTGGCTCTATCACAGGGGTTCCCAACCTTTTTAGGCCGGGGGCCGGGTCACGCTCTCTCAGTCAGTTTCAAGGGTCAGATGGCTATTGTGACGTACCTGCACAATGGGGGTGGCCATTTTGTCCCAACAGCTTCAAAGAGGTGGCCATCTATTTTCTTGAATGCCATTGGAGGGGTGGGGGGCCACTTGAAATGGCGCCAGATCCAGCCTTAGGTTGGGAGCCCCTGCTCTATCACTTCCGGCTAAAATTTTTGAGGACTGCTTTCATAAGCTGCTAGTCGTTTGCGAGGAAAATCATGGTGTCCAAATTGGCTTTACTTGATGTGCATGAAGACACATTGCATTTAAAAATCTGCTAATAAAACACTTCTGGAAAAACCAAGCAGGTGGTTCTCTGCTTTGCTCTCTGCTATTCCCCCCCTTTTTTTTAATAGAGAGAAAGAGAAATGAAATAAATTCATCTTTTTAGGGTTCTCATTTTTCATCCTTCTTTCCTCCAGAAGATGGAAACATGAAAGCAGACCATGAAGAGAACAGCCAAAAGGAAGGCTCTGTATTTTTTGAAGAAGCTGTGCCTCTGGAGAATATTTCTTCAGTGGTCGAAGTTGCTGAAAGTGAGTACCCATTATGGCTATATGGCCGTGGATGGGATTCAGGGAAGCTGCCATGAAGAAAGAGCAAAAGTAGCATTGTGACTTTGTTTGGAATAGTAGCCATATCAGTTAGTGTTTCAAACATATCAGAGAGAAAACAAAACAAAAATGTTGTAGCTCTTTAAAGACTAACTCCTGTATTTTAATGTTAGCTTTCATGGATCATGTTCATCAGACAAGGGAGTGAGACTTCATGGCATCAATTTATACACATCGGGTACAGAGGCACAGTGATTGGTTAGCATAACAGCTATTTATACAAAACTAGCAGAGGTTGCCCGGCGTTGCCGAGCTGTTTTAAATGGTGTTGGAAAGTTTTTGTTGTTGTTAATGTTTATAAAGAAGAGGTTAGTCTATAATTGAAATTTTTATTTATACAAATTTTTTTTTGATGGCCTGTTATAAACTGTGATGAGTTTTGTTTGGTGTTTTGGTTTTGTGGATGAAAAAAAGAATAAAGGATGATATACTTTTCCCCAAAAAATTATTTAACCCAATATTTTTTAGTATGTTTTTTTTATCGTTGTACCGTAGGTAATAATTTAAAAAATGTGAAAGTACATGTTTTTCACAATAAATGTTTTTAAACTGTGTATTGATGTTTTTGTTTTTTATTTGAGTAAAAATTCAACACAGGATTTTTGAATAGTTTTTATTTTATTTTATTGACACCTGTTTTTGATTTGTGTAAAATTGTGATTTTGTGTTATTTGTTTTTACTTGTTTTTATTCTTGGGGCCTTTTGTGTGGGGCTATTGTGTCTTTTTGAATTTTTTTTACTATTGTGGGCAGCAAGTGGTGCTGGTAGGGGTTATCTTGTATTTTGACTGTTTTTTCTCTCGTGGCCTCTGGGTGGAGCTTCTTCCAGTAAGTAGTCTCTTTCTTTATTCATTTCTTTTCCAGTCGTTGTGGTGTGAGGTCGTGTGGTGGTGAGTTGGCTGTTTTTCTTTATTTGGGGTGGTGGTGGTGGTGGTTGGATTTTGTGGTGTTTTGCTGGGTGTGTTTGGAAATGTTTGTTGTTGTTTACTTTGTATTGTTTTTTGGTGTTATTTTTGTTTGTTTTTGTGTATTTTTGAATGTTTTTGATTGTTTGTTTTTGTGTTTTTTGGTGTCCTATGGGGGGATCCCCTCTCTGCCGTCTCCCCTGGCTCTGGAAGGCTTGGGGGGACAGACCCCCTTTGTCCCCCCAAACCTTCCAGACTCATGGGACCCAGGAGAGGGGATCGAATCCAGGCCACCTTCTGATATTAAAAGGGAAATCTCAATTGTGGTTTCCCCTTTAATATCGGGGGGGGGGTTGTGATCCCCCTCTCCGCTGGCTTCCTTGGGTTTGGGAGAGTTGGGTTGAGAAAAGAGGTCTGTCTCCCCAACCCTTCCGGACCCAGGAGAGCCATCGGAGAGGGGGATTCCCCCCCCAACTCCGTTTTTAAAGAGAAGCAACCGCTTGGTTTCTTCTCTTTAATATGGGGTGTGTGTGTGTGGAGGGGAATCCCCCCTCTGCCAGGTCCCCTGGGGTCAGGAGGGTTGGGGAGACAGGCTCCTTTTGTCCCCCCCAAACCTTCCAGACTCATGGGACCCAGGAGAGGGGATCGAATCCAGGCTACCCTCTGATATTAAAAGGGAAATCTCAATTGGGGTTTCCCCTTTAATATCAGGGGGGGTGATTCCCCTCTCCGCTGGCTTCCTTGGGTTTGGGAGGGTTGAGTGGAGAAAAGGGGTCTGTCTCCCCAACCCTTCCGGACCCAGGAGAGCCATCGGGGAGGGGGATTCCCCCACCCAACTCCGTTTTTAAAGAGAAGTAACCGCTTAGTTTCTTCTCTTTAATATGGGGCTTGTGTGTGTGTGGGGAGGGGAATCCCTTCTCTGCCAGGTCTCCTGGGGTCAGGAGGGTTGGGGAGACAGACTCCTTTGGTCCCCCCAACCCTCTCAACCCCAGGGGAGCCAGTAGAGAGGGAGAGCACAACATGCCCCCCCAGTGATATTAAAGGGGAAACTCCGATTAGGAGCTTCAGGCACCGTTGGGGAGGGGGGCTTTGGTTCCCGTGGCTTGGCGGACTTGCTCTCCTGGTGTTTGTTTTTTTTTTAATTTTTGGCCGCCGGCTTCCTCAGCGTTCTGCGCGCTCATGGCGCGCAGGACACTGGGGCTTGTAGTTATGGGTTTGTGCTTTGTGTTTGTGCTGCATTTTTTAAAACAGTTTTCTTTTGATTGGCTGCGGCGCGTTTCCGAACGTTCCTTGCGCCGCGCCATGCGAGAGCCTCTCAGCCTGATTGGCTCTGGTGCGGCACGGCGCAAGGAATGTTGGGAAATGAAGTTGTTTCCCTTTTTTCGCGTTTGTGTGGCTGTTGCCCCACTGCCTGTTTTCTCAATCCTTTGTTGACCTGCGGACCCATGCCGTATGCACGAAGGGTGAGTGCAGGCAAGTAGGGCGAGGCATAGCAACCTATAGTAAGTTCCAACGGTTAACCCTTGGTTTTATAAGTTAAGATCAACAATATGACTTTTTACAACTGGTCATAGCAGATGATCTCTGGTTGTCATTCAGATTAGTTGTGAATTTTTGCCCTGTTGAATTGTAAATACAGTAGAACTCTGCGAAACGAAAAAACTGTTCCATGGTGCTCTTCACTATGCAGGTTTTTTTGTTATGCTCTTCCCCAAGGGAGATACACCACATAATGAAAAAAAAATGTTTGTTAACTGGGGTTCCCTTTGAGCGTGTATACTCCGGTTGCCAAGAACCCTGCATAACATGTTCTTATGTTCATTTATGGCAGTTGTAAATGCTTTTATGACCGCCGTAAATGAGTCCACAGCCAATTCCTCTGCCACCAGCTGGAGCACAGTCCAGCCCGCAAAATGTTTAGAACATAAGAACAGCCTTGCTGAAACCGGCCACAACCCATCCAGTCCAGCATTCTGTCTCACACAGTGGCTCACCATTTGCTTCAGGGTATTCCCAAGCAGACGCCTTCACCTGTTTAGGATTCCCTGGAAATGGCATTGAGAGATATCCTGCATATCTCTCCAACCCGGAGGTTGTCCTTAGGTATCCATAATTATAGCCATTGATACCCTTGTCCTCCATGAACAATACTTTCTTAAAGCTGTCAAGACTGACAGCTGTCACCACTTCGTCTGGCAGGGAGTTCCATAGCGTGTATAGCAAGGCTGTTCTTATGTTCTTATGACCTTGCCAAAAGCCTTCTGTAAGTCCAGATAAACAATGTCAACTGGATCCCCCTTATCCACATGCTTGTTGACACTCTCAAAAAATTCCAACAGATTAGTGAGGCATGATTTGCCCTTGCAAAAGCCATATTGGCTCTCCTTTAGCAGCGCCTTCTCTTCTATCTGTCTATTCTATCTTTTAGGATGGTTTCCATCACTTTACTTGGGACACATGTCAAACTGACCGGTCAGTAATTTCCTGGAACCTTTTTTGAAAATTGGTGTTACATTTGCTACCTTCCAGTCATCAGGCACAAGGCCTGATTTGAGGGAAAGGTTATATATGTTGGCTAGGAGATCAGCAATTTCATCTTTAAGTTCCCTGAGAACTCGTGGATGGATGCCATCTGGTCCTGGTGATTTGTTAGCATTTAGTTTAACAAGACATGCAAGGACCTCCTCCCTGGTTATTTCTATCTGGCTTAATTCTTCGGTTTCCCTCCCTACAAAGATAGGCTCTGTTTTGGGCATGTGGTCTCAGTCTTCTTCAGTGAATACTGAAGCAAATAATTCATTGAGTCTCTGCAATCTCTGTTTCCTCTTTAACAACCCCTTGCCTTCCATTGTCATCTAATGGTTCAATGGCCTTCCTAGTTGGGTTCTTACTTCTAATGTACTTAAAGAAGTCTTTGTTATTTCTCTGAGTGTTTTTAGCTATACGCTCCTCAAAGTCTTGCTTTCCTTTGCTTGTTGCCTTGCATTTGTTCTGCCAGAATTTATGTTTCTGCCTGCTGTCCTCATTCAGACAAGCCTTCCATCTTCTAAATGAGCTTTTCTTGCTTTTGATCACTTCCCGAACAGCTCCTGTAAGCCACATCGGAGTCCTCTTGGACCTGGCAGTGCCCTTTTTCCTTTTGGGTATGCATTCCAATTGGGCCTCTTATTGTTTTTGTAAACAGCCTCCATGCCTCTTGAAGTGTTTGGACTCTCTCAATTTTCCCTTTCAGTAGTCCTACTGAAAGAAAAAAATTAAACCAGAATAATTATTAAAGCACATTAAATCATTAAAAGCACCAGATTGAACTTTTACCCATAATACCACCAAGTTTTGTGCTACAGCAATCAGGATTAGAAGAACAATTCTGGCAAACTCTTCAGTGCCACAAACCATGAATGCTATATTGCAGTAGCAGTTACCATAGCACTAATTTTCAAAACTGTTTTTATTCTATTTCTTGTAACTTTGAATGGGTTTGTTATTAAATAATATATTTTAACCACATTTAAAGCATTTAAATGTTTAATTTTTTTAAAAAACCTGGATACTTTTTAAAAATAATATTGTTGTGGAATGAAAAGCAAGACAAACCCACATTCCAAGCTAAAACAGATAAGAGATTTATTATTATTTGGCCAAACAGATTCAGGGACGCTTTAACAAGCTAATAATCCCTGAATGACCATACATTTTCAGAGCCATCATTTTATAGCATAAAATTAGGAAATTTCATCACTATGGGATAAGCCAAAATTATTAATTCTTTTGACATTGTCATTCAGTTCAGGTTAGAACATTCAGAATATTTGTTCATGCCATGTCACACAAATATTATTCAGCATTATGGTTTCTTGAGTCTAAGAGAAATCCCTGTCAGATGTACAAACTGTGCTGAGCTTGTGGACACAAGGCCTTCTGTTTACTTAGCCTCGTCATTATGTTCTATTTGATTAGGTCAATCTGATCTGTTTAACTTTATAGAGTACTGAGAAACCAGAATTAATATCTTAATTTTTTTCACTCCTCTTTCAATATATTTTAACTACATTCTAAGCATTTAATTTTTTTTTAAAAAAATTACCTCTTGTTTTATTGTGCTGGTTGTAGCAGACCATAATAAAGTGACTGATGGACATTAAAAGCAGGATTAAAACATTAAAGCCCTGGTGGTGCAATGGGTAAACTGCTGTACAGCAATCAAAAGGTTGTGGGTTTGATCCTGACAAGGATGGAGGTTGACTCAGCCTTCCACCCTTCTGAGGTTGGTAAAATGAGTACCCAGCATGTTGGGGGCAAAATGTTAATTAACTTATGAACCGCCCCAAGCATGCACTAAGTGCTATGGGGCAGTATATAAGTGTGATTGCTTTGCTTTAAATACTTTATTATAAAAAAGAGGCAAAAACTTTTAAAAAATATTTATAGTCATATGTGTCTTTGAAGGGGGAGGAAATCAAAATTCAAATAATAGATTAGGAGGCGATCTGCATAAATAATAACACTGGGTCAGATAAAGCCTCCCCCCCCCCCAAACTAGGCCTTGTTTCCCTGAATGAAGCCTGCCTCGATTTGGGAAAGACCAAATGTCACTCAGCACTGACAAAAATACACATTTTTCCTCAGGAAAGAGGGTGGGAAAGGCAGTCCCAGTACTGAGAGCATGAGCTTTGAAAGTTTTTTTTAAAAAATGTGAATTTCCAAGATTATCTTTATTTTGTTAACAAAAGCAAATCTCCCCTTGCTGTGGGGCAAATCAAGCCCCAAAAAATCCATTTTGAGGGCTGGTTTGTTCTTTTTTCTTTTTGCAACAGCCTTGAACCTACCTGTCCTGCTCAGGCTTTGCAGAAATTTTGTTAAGACTTCTGTTTGTTTGGTTTTTTTTAAAAAAATGTATTTTAATATTAAAAACAAAACATAATTTAAATATAGATAGCTGAAGGCAAAGGATACTTCTCTTTCCGCTTGGCATTGACAAAGGAATGGCGTATAGCTTGGGGGAAAATGTTTCCCTTTAAATAAAAGCCCTTTAAAGTAACTTTGTTAAAATAGCTACTTGCCACGCTTAAGTAACTGAGGTATTATGCACTACACTTAGAAGAAATTTTGAATCGTAACCGTGTTAGTTTGTGTTTCAAGTATATCAGAGTAAACAAAAAACAACAACATTGTGACACTTTAAATTGTAACTGCTGTATTTTAGTGTAAGCTTTTGTGGATCAAGTCCACTTTGTCATACATAAGAGTGAGACCTCATGGCATCAATATATATACATTAGTTATACAGGTGAAACTCGGAAAATTAGAATATCATGCAAATGTTCATTCAGTTCAGTAATGCAACTTAAAAGGTGAAACAAATATATGAGATAGACTCATTGCCTGCAAAGCGAGATAGTTCAAGCCTTATTTTGTTATAATATTGATGCTTATGTCTTAGAGCATATGAAATCCCCAACCCCCCAATCTCATGTACCCCATAATCATCACATAATCTCATGTACACCTGTACGCCATGATCATCACAATTATAGCGAATTAAGGCATGACATATCTCGCTTTGCATGTAGTGAGTCTATCTCATATATTTATTTCACCTTTTAAGTGAAATGAATGGACATTTGCACGATATTCTGATTTTCCGAGTTTCACCTGTAGAGGTACAGAGTGGTTGTTTAGCATAACAGTTAAGTATACAAATCAGTGAGGTCTTTTACAACTGATAATAGCAGAAGAGCTCTGGTTGTTATTCAGATTAGTTGTAAAGTTTTCCCCTGTTGAATTATATTACACCACCTTCACAGAAACTATTTCAGCAGAATTCTCATCCGCAGCTTAAGCTACCTCACAAAACAAAGAATGAACTCACAAGATTGTCAGTAGATGCTGAAGGTTAAATTCATTAGCAAATATTTAAATGCCAGGTTTTTGTATTGTATCCTCCAACTAACTATTTGCAATTCAACAGGGCGAAACTTCACAGCTAATCTGAATAGCAATCAAAGATCTTTCACTATTACCAGTTGTAAAAGACCTCAGTGATTTTGTTCACTTAACTGTTATGCTAACCAACCACTCTGTACCAGATGTGTATAAATTGATCCCAAGAAGTCTCACTCCTATGTCTAATGAAATGGACTCCATCCATGAAAGGTTAAATTAAAATACAGCAGTTAGTCTTTAAAGTGCCACAATGTTTTTTGTCATTTGTTTGTTGGCTTGGATTGGTTTACTCTCTGATATACTGTACTTAGAAGAAGGTTTGCAGATAACTAGTTATATTCCTCCTTGGGGTGGGGAATACAGTGGAACCTCGGTTAACGTAATTAATGCGTTCTCCAGGACATTTCTTAGAGTGAAAATTACTTTAACCGAATTTTCCATAGGAATACATTGAATGCAATTTCCCATAAGAATGCATTGAAAACCAAAATACACTAACTAAAACACAATTGCCCATAGGAATTCAATGAAAACCAATTAATCCATTCTGAAAAAAATTCATAAACTGAGCCACTATTTTCTATGGATTTTTATTCTTTTTTGCAAATTTATGTTAACCGAGCCGATTGTCAACCGAGGTTCCACGGTAGATGGGAAAAGGTAATTTGCATTTGTTGCAATTGATTTTATTTTATGTTATATTGGAAAGAAAAAAAAGCACTGCAGCACTTCTTATGTTAAATTGTGAGCTGCCTTGGTTACTTCCACTGTATGACAGACAGCCTTCAAATGATGCTACATCAATAGTTGCTTCTGAGCTGTCACCTTCATGGAAATTAAAAGATAAAGGCACAAGACAAGTCTGGGACACACACACACACACACACACACACACACACACACACACACACACACACACACACACACACACACACACTTAATACCAGGGCAAGAGGGTCACACACTGGCACTCTTGAAATAACAGCAATAAGATCTGGATTCAGTTGTTTGTCTCATTATTTTGGCAGGTGGCGTATGGGATTATAGTGGTGAAAAAGACCCCTGTGTGGTCTCATCTGATGGGAATGAAGGTGGAGAGGCTTCTAGGAATTCAGAAGGAAATGAAGCAGCTGAGAAGCAGACCAAGAAAATGACAGGTGAATTGATTAAATCTGAGGTGTTGCGTTTTATTTCTGATACCTTTTTTGTTTTATTTCTTTATTTAAAACCTACATAGCTTGCACTACTAGCGACTCAACGCCACGTGTCAGGCAGTGGTTAACTAACCTGACAACCCTGAGGACTAACGACCTTGGGTGCCGAAGTCCACAGGGAAGGGCAATGGTCCCCAAGTGGATCAAATCCCACTTGAATCCATCTTGATACAGGGCAGCAGCTTCATCAATACAGGCCTGGGGCTAGGGTTGCCAGATGGTATAATTTGTCCTCCCTTACCTACTGTATGATACAGTAGGTAAGGGAGGCCGGAAGGACAAATTATAGAAAAGGAGGACATGTCCTCCTTTAGGATACCATCTCTGACAACCCTACCTGGGGCTGAGGAGGACTCAAAAGGGCTCAAAACCAGAAAGTGACTCACAGAACTGGATCAGTGGTATGATAGGTGTTATGCCATGATGCGGAAGGCAGATGAAAGGCCACTGCATTATATTCTCAGGACAGTCTTCATGGATAATCACCATGATGATCGTCAGTATTCAGATTTGGATACAGCAGAAGAAGAATAAGCCTGCATAGTTTACACTATATTATTTATATAGGTTTCAGTGCAGTATTTAGAGTATTTGGCAGAGGTTTTTGTTTGTTTAAAGCAGGGGTTCTCAACCTACAGGCCAGATCCGGCTTGCAGTGCCAAATCATCCAGCCCCCACCCTTGCTCCAGCCACCTCTGCCACCTCCAGAATCAGCCGCATACTCATTTATGGCCATCGTAAACACATTTACAACAGCCATAAATGGGGATGGACAACCAATCTGCCCCCCTCAACTTGAAAAGGTTGAGAACCCCTGATTTAAAGTTCTGAAGGCCACCTCCGGCTCTGATTATGATTCTTTTCCTTAATCTAGCAGTGAACGATGAAGTACAAATGAATGAAGACAGAAACAGTCAAATGGAAAAATCTGCCCAAGCAGATGTTGGTGAAAAGTCGCTGGAAGAGGCTGAAGGGAATCGTTCTCAAAGCCCAAACCTTACTGTCAGTGAGAGCTCGCCTGATGGAGAGAAGCCCTATGGGTGCTCCAAATGTGGAGAAAGCTTCGGCGATAAAGTACTCCTTCTCGAACACAGAAAGGCTCACCCAGGAGACAATCGGTACAGCTGCCCCAGATGTGGGAAGAAGTTCAACAAGAAAGAACGACTTACCGAACATGAGAAGACTCACACGGGAGACAAACCTTTCAACTGCTCCCACTGTGGGAAAAGCTTCAGTCACGAACTGTCCCTCATGACTCACCAGAGGATTCACACTGGCGAGAAACCCTACAAGTGCACCGAGTGCGGAAAAAGCTACCCTTGGAAAACATCCCTGGCTATCCACGAGAAGATCCATGCAGGGGAGACTTTCTCATGCCCTTTGTGCGAGAAAACCTTCAATCAAAAATCGTTGCTCAGAATCCATAAGAGAATCCATACGGCCCAGAAACTGTACAAATGTGCAGATTGTGACCAGAGCTTTACACTTGAGAAATATCTTAATGCACACAGGGTGCGGGCTCACACCCGGGAGAGAGCGTACGCCTGCTCGCAGTGCAACAAAACGTTCATTTTTAAATATTCCCTCATCGAACACGAGAGGATGCACACCGACGAACGGCCATACGAATGCTCGGAATGCGGCAAGCGCTACAACGGGAAAGCGGCCCTCGTTGTCCACCAAAACACCCATGGAGGAAATAAATCATTTTTGTGCCCCGAATGCGGGAAGAGCTTCAAAACCAAATGCGCCCTCACCGGACATGAAAAGCGCCACCGTGGAGAGAAGCCCCACAAATGCTCCCACTGTGACAAAAGTTTCTATTGGAAACACCGACTGGCTTTGCATGAGAGAATCCACACGGGAGAGAGGCCGTATCAGTGTCCGGAGTGTGGGAAATGCTTCAGGTACAGGAACAACTTGACCAAGCACAAGAAAAGTGCCCATGAAAAGGCCTCTGTGGCCAGAGACAGGATCTATCAGTGTTCAATCTGTGGCAAAAGCTTCCGATGGAGACGGAGTTTCCTCTTACATGAACGAGCCCATAAAGGAGAAAAGCCCTACCAGTGTGCTGATTGCGGGAAAAGCTTCATGAGCCGGGTGTCTCTTGTCGTCCACAAGAGGCTCCACACCGGAGAGAGGCCCTTTCAGTGTGCCGAATGTGGGAAGAGCTTCATTAAGAAGCAAGCCCTGAGTAAGCATAAGATTGTCCACACAGGAGAGAGACGATACTTGTGCACTGTGTGCGGGAGGAGGTTTGCCAATAAAGGGAACCTGATCCGGCACACCAAGATCCACACTGGAGAGAAGCCATATTCGTGCCCCACCTGCGGAAAAAGCTTCATCCAGAAAGTGTGCCTGATCGCCCATGAGCCCACCCACAGCAAAGAGAAGCCGTACGTCTGTCCCGAGTGTGGGAAAAGGTTCAAGCGGAACGGCGGCTTCCTTTTGCACCTCCGGATGCACCGAGGGGAGAAGCCCCGGGAACCGGCCAAGAAGAGCATCAACGGCGGAGACTCTCTCAGCTCAGACCGGATGAAAGAGAAGTCCCACCCATGCCCAGATTGCGGGAAGAGCTTCCATTCGAAGTGCCACCTGATTATGCACCAGCGGACCCACACGGGGGAGAAGCCGTACCGCTGCGACGAGTGCGGGAAGTGCTTCAGCCAACAGTCGTCCCTCAACACACACCAGAGGGTCCACACGGGAGAGAAGCCGTCTTTGTGCACCGAGTGCGGGAAGAGCTTCCACAACAAAAGCAACCTGGCAAGGCACCAGAGGATTCACACCGGGGAGAAGCCCTTCATGTGTCCTGAGTGCGGGAAAAGCTTTAACCAGAAAGCTTCCTTGGAAGCCCACAAGGCCACTCACAGCAACGAGAACCCGTTCTGTTGCTCGGATTGCGGGAAAACCTTCAAACTCAAAGTGTCCCTTCTCATACACCAGAGGACTCACACGGGGGAGAAGCCCTACCAATGCTCCCAGTGCGAGAAAAGGTTTATTAGACGGTCCCAACTCCGGCGTCACGAAAGGACACACACAGGTGAGAGGCTGCCAGAGCGTATGAGGGTGAATGGGATATGTGATTTCCTTAGTACAGATTGTCCCACATATCCGCATGGAATAGGTTCCAAGACCTATAGTGGATACCTGAAATCGCAGAAAATAGCAAACCCTTTATTTAAACCAGGGGTTACCAACCTATGGCCAATGTGTCTAATCCGGTCCATGGTGCTAAATATGGCCCATGATGGCCACCTGGGCACCTCCAGAACCACCCACCACCACCAAAAGTCAAAATGTTACCATGGGCCAGGTCTGGCCCACGGGCTGTAGGTTGGGAACCCCGATATATACCGATAACAGAAGATGAATGCAAGTCAGGCCTGACTTCTGCAATGACAAGAGGTGCTCAAAGTGGTTCCCATCATCAACTAGACCAGTGTTTCCCAACCTTTGGTTTTTGGACTTCAATCCCCAGATGCCTAAGTCAGTTCCCCAAAGCAGTGATCAGCCAGTATACAGACTTAAGCTTCTGAGAATTGAGGTCCACCAGTGTTCTGCGGGACATACTTTGGGAAACGCTGGTCTAGACCATTAGTTCCTGACATTTTTTAGCCATGCTCCACCTAAGCATCACGAAAATCTTGACCCCCCCCCCCCCGCATGGTATATAATTCTTATTATTCAAAAAGCAAACTCTTATTCACCCGGAGGAAGCCTAAAAATCCATCAACTGTTAATAATTCATTCTCAAATTGCCCCCCTGTGGATTGTGTGACCCACATTGGGAACCACAGGTCTAGAATGTCTGATTATGGTGAACGACTGCTTGAGACAAGTGTTCGCCTGTATTATTGCACATGCCGTATCAATACCTTCCCAAAGTACTGCCAGTGTAACCCATTTTATTTTTATTTTTTTAAAAATAAATTTTATTAATTACTTTACAATACATACATCCAACAAAATAACATTACATACAGTACATACAACGTAACACCCCCACCACCCAACATCCCACACCCAACCCTATACAAAATAAAAAATAACTACCCTTGTCACTCAATTATTATCTTAACCTATAAAACCAAGGGTTAACCGTTGGAACTTGCTATAGGTTCCTACGGCTGGCCCTACTTGCCTGCACTCACCCTTCGGGAACACGGGTGGACTGGGTCCGCAGGTCAACGAAGGATTGAGTAAAGCGGCAGTGGGGCAACAGCCCCACAAACGCGAAAAAAGGGAAACAACTTCATTTCCCAACGTTCTTTACGCCGCGCTGCGCCACAACCAATCAGGCTGAGAGGCGGGAGCACAAAGAACGTGGAGAAATGCGGCACGGCCAATCTAAAACGAGCCGCACGGGAAAAAAAGAGCACAAAGGGAAAGCACAAATGAAAAAATACAATCCCCAGTGTCCTGCGCGCTGTGAGCGCGCAGAACTCTGAGAAAGCCGGTGCGTCCCAGGGAAGCCAGCCCCCGGTAAGTAAAGCGCCCCCCCCCCGCCGCTGGCCTTCCTTACCACGGGCCGCAAGCCAGCCCCCGGTAAGGAAAGCCCACCACTCCCGCCACTGGGCTTCCTTACCGCGGGCATCAAGCCAGCCCCCGGTAAGGGAAGCCCACACACACACACCCGCCGCTGGGCTTCCTTACCACGGGCCGCAAGCCAGCGCCCCCTAAGGGAAGCCCACCCACCCCCGCTGCTGGGCTTCCTTACCGTGGGCCGCAAGCCAGCCCCCGGTAAGTGAAGCCCACAACACCCCCCCGCCGCTGGGCTTCCTTACCGTGGGCCGCAAGCCAGCCCCCAGTAAGGGAAGCCCACACACACACACACACACGCCGCTGGGCTTCCTTACCGCGGGCCAGCCAGGGAAGCCAGCCCCTCTCTCTCACACACACACACACACACACATATTCCTCTTCTGCTCCTTTCCCTAAGGAGCTCTCTCTCCCTCTCTCTCTCTCACACACACTCAGCTTCTCTCTCTCTCTCTCTCTCACACACACACACACACACACACAGCTTCTCTTTCTCTCTATCTCTCTCTCACACACAGCTTCTCTCTCTCACACACACACAGCTTCTCTTTCTCTCTCACACACACAGCTTCTCTTTCTTTCTCTCTCACACACACACACACTCACAGCTTCTCTTTCTCTCTCTCTCACACACACAGCTTCTCTTTCTTTCTCTCTCACACAGCTTCTCTTTCTCTCTCACACACACAGCTTCTCTTTCTCTCTCACACACACACAGCTTCTCTTTCTCCCTCACACACACACAGCTTCTCTTTCTCTCTCACACACACACAGCTTCTCTTTCTCTCTTTCTTTCTTTCTCTCTCACACACAGCTTCTCTTTCTCTCTCACACACAGCTTCTTTCTCTCACACACAGTTTCTTTCTTTCTCTCGCTCTCTCACACACATACACAGCTTCTCTTTCTCTCACACACACAGAGCTTCTCTTTCTCCTCTCACACACACAGCTTCTCTTTCTCTCTCTCACACACACAGCTTCTCTTTCTCTCTCTCACACACACAGCTTCTCTTTCTCTCTCACACACACACACAGCTTCTCTTTCTCCCTCACACACACACAGCTTCTCTTTCTCTCTCTCTCTCTCTCACACACACACAGCTTCTCTTTCTCTCTCTCTCACACACACACAGCTTCTCTTTCTTTCTCTCTCTCACACACACAGCTTCTCTTTCTCTCTCACACACAGCTTCTTTCTCGCACACACAGTTTCTCTTTCTTTCTCCCGCTCTCTCACACACATACACAGCTTCTCTCTCTCACACACACACAGCTTCTCTCTCTCTCAGACACACACATAGCTTCTCTTTCTCTCACACACACAGAGCTTCTCTTTCTCCTCTCTCACACACACAGCTTCTCTTTCTCTCTCTCTCTCACACACACACAGCTTCTCTTTCTTTCTCTCTCACACACAGCTTCTCTTTCTCTCACACACACACAGCTTCTCTTTCTTCCTCTCTCTCTCACACACACAGCTTCTCTCTCCCTCTCACACACACACACACACTCACACACACATATTCCTCTTCTGCTCCTTTCCCTCATGAGCTCTCTCTCTCACACACACACACACACAGCTTCTCTCTCACACAGACATACACACATATTCCTCTTCTGCTCCTTTCCCTAATGAGCTCTCTCCTCACACACACACACAGCTTCTCTTTCTTTCTTTCTCTCTCTCACACACACACATATTCCTCTTCTGCTCCTTTCCCTAATGAGCTCTCTCTCTCTCACACACACACACAGCTTCTCTTTCTTTCACTCTCTCTCTCACACACACACATATTCCTCTTCTGCTCCTTTCCCTAATGAGCTCTCTCTCTCTCTCTCTCTCTCTCACACACACACACACACACACACACACGACACTCCTGCCTTGCCATAAATTTTTAATGTGTGTGTTGGTGATTGGAGTGGTATTCTATGGGTGGTGGTGGTTGTGCACACCCAAAACCACCCTTAACCACCAACACACACTTTTTTTAAAAAGACACATTATAAAACATTATTTGGTTAAATAAAAAATAGGAAAAAATTATATCATCCTTTGTTCTTTTTTTTAATCCCCCCCCCAAAAAAAAATAAAAAATAAAAAAACTGATCACAGTTTATAACAGCCCGGCAACGCCATCCTCCTCAGTCCACACAACTCCGTACCCATTGTATCTACAATGCCATCTAGCCATCTCATCCTTGGCCATCCCCTTTTTTCTTTTGCCCACCACCTTCCCCAGCATCAAGGCCTTCTCAAGTGAATCCTCTCTTCTCATTTGATGTCCAAAATACTTCAGCTTCATCTTTACTATTTGACCTTATAATGAGCACTCAGGGCTAATCTCTTCTACTATTGACCTATTTGTTCTTCTCGCTGTCCAAGGGAGTCTCAAAACTCTCCTCCAGCACCACATCTCAAAGGCATCTATTTTTCTTCGCTCAGCCTTTCTAATGGTCCATTTAAAAAAAACAACTCATTTTAAACAGCCCGGCAACGCCGGGCAACCACTGCTAGTTATTTATAAATCCGCCCAAAATTCATATTCTTCTTGTACAGGTTTTATTCCATCTTTACTTGACATACCATACACTACCCACAGTCTCCAAATTTTCCAGAAAAGGTTACTCTTAACCTCTCCTCTTTCTACTTTCATTTCTGATGTTAGTTTATCATTTAACGCCAACCACCATATTTGTTTATACCATCTTTCTCTGCATATATTTATTTTATTCTTCCATTCCAAAGCAATTATCTGCCTTGTTGCGGTGAGCAGAATGGATAGCAGCTCCTTTTCATTATTATCAATATTTATATCTTCTAACTGTCCCAGCAGAGCAATTTTAGGGTTCGATACTATGTTTTTATTAAAGATGTTATTTATTTCCTGTTCTACCATCTTCCAATTAGTTTGTGTATATTCACAGTCCCACCACATGTGAACATAGGTACCTAAATCTCTATTGCATCTCCAGCACTTATTTGATCTTGCTTTATCCATATGTTGTAAAATAACCGGGGTCAAATATGACTTTCAAATTAATTTAAAGTTGTGTTCCCTTTCCCTTATTGATAACTGATTCATTATTCAAGCCATCTTCCTTTCCATGCCTGTTCGCTTATCTTTATATTTAATTCTTCTTCCCATCCGTTCCTTATTAATCTTTGTGGATCTTCCTTTTTGTTTATTATTTTATATAATTTACTTACCAATCCACTTTTAACCACAATCCCCTTTCTTATACTGTATATCAATTCTTCAAACTTTGATACCTCTCTAATTTTCTGTCCCTTCTTTCTTATTTTGCTATCCCATTTTTCAAGCCAAATTTTTTGAAACCAATTTAAATCTAACTTTTGATAAATTTCTTCCCTCTTTTGGGATGTAGACCCCTTTGAAATCCACTCATTAATTTGTATTAAGTTGTTCAACCTTAATTTCTGTTTCATATCCTTCATCTCATTTAATGGACAATCTGCAAAATCCGTCACTTCTAATATTGGAGAATCTCTTATAACTAGTTCTTTTATTCCCTTCCAAAATTGATACAATTCTCTTAGTGTCTTAGTCTTTAATTTTATTTTCTTAACATGCGTTTCTAAGAATAAACTGCCATTATATTTTTTATATTCAATCTGATTTATATCTTCTAATTCATCCTTATTCTTTGCTAATAAATTTACAATTCTGTTTAATTGAAATGCTTTCTAATAATTTATTATATTGGGGATACCCAGCCCACCGTCTTCCTGACTTTGGTACCATAACGATTTCATTATCCTTGGTTTCCTTACTCTGTTACAAAACTTGTTTAACATTTTTTGTCATTCCTTTAATTGCTTATTACTTACTTACTTACTTATCTTAATTTTGGTAAAATTTTCATTCGCCCCAGACTCACTCTAGCAAACCAGGACACCTTTAATGTATTAAGTTTAGCTATATTTGATTTTAAATCTTGCCTTAGTTTGTCTATGTTTAACTTATGGAGCTCCTTAATATTCTCTGTTATATATATGCCCAAATACTTCAAACTTTTCTTTATGTCTATTTTATAACATTTTTTAATCTCTTCCTTGTCCTTTTCATTACAAGATATCGCTTCAGTCTTTTTCCAATTAATTCTTAGGCCAGTTATTTTTTCAAACCTGTATAGATGTTCTTGAACTTTACCAATTGTGTTTTTAGCAGTTTTTAATACAAGTAACGTGTCATCGGCATACATACTAATTTTTTGACCATTTAAACTCTGAATGTCCTTATCCCTTCTGATAACATTAGCTAAAAGTTCCATAGATAAGACAAATAATAACGGGGACAATGGACACCCTTGTCTTGTTCCTGCCGTAATCTCAATCTTTTTAGTGAATCCATCATTTACTTTTATAACTGTTTGCGATTTGCTACATAATTGATTGAATACATGTAAAAATTTATCTCCAAAGCCCATTCTCTGTACTATAGTTTGTAATGTTTGCCACTGTATTGAGTCAAATGCCTTGAATAGATCAAGCGAGAGAATACATAGATTGGTTCTTTCCCTTTTCGCTATTTCAAGTATGTTAATTATTCTTACTATGTGTTCTCCTAGCTGACGTCCTTTGAGAAATCCTGCCTGATCCCTCTGAATATATTTTCCTAGAAACGTGCTCAGTCTATTAGCCATCACGGCTGCAAATAATTTGGCGTCCTGATTTAGGAGCGAGATCGGCCTATAATGATCAATTATTTCTGGATCCTTGTTTGGCTTTGGGATTAATACAATTATTGATTTATTCCAGGAATCTGGGACTCTTCCTCCATCTAATATTGAATTATATAAAATGCATAACTTTGGGGTAATTATTTCTTGAAAGGCCTTATAAAAGTCAGTCGTATACCCGTCTTCACCCAGAGATTTCCCTAGTTTAAGCTTCATTATAGCCTCCTTTATTTATTTCTCGGTAACTCTTTCCTCCATTATTTGTTTATGATCCTCCTGTATTTTTAACATTGTCTCTATTTCCAACTGCCTTTTCAATTCCTCCATGTCTATACGTTTTCCTGTGTATAACTCGCTAAAGAATTGTTGTACTATTCTCAATTTCTCCTCTGTTTTTACCATACGATTTCTTATCATCTACTAATACCTTTATTTCCCTCCTCACTTTCTTGTCTCTGGCTACTTTTGAAAGTCTTTTAAGACTTTTATTACTAAATTCGAAATTATCTCTGTTCAAATAAATCAGTTCCCTTTTAACTTTCTCCATATCATGTCCTAAAAGCTCACTTCTCAACTTCACTAGTCTCTGATATACTTTTTCCTTCTGACCCTTAGCATGTTCTATTTCTAAACATTTTATCTCTTTTTCTATATTCTGCATTTTTAACTTCTTTTGCTTATTCAACATTATTATTTCTTTAATGCAATCCCCACGAAACACTGCTTTCATTGCATCCCAGAGTGTGTGCATCTCTACCTCTCCTGTATCATTTAACATCCAGTCTTCTTGCCATTTTGATTTTAACTTGTTTAATATCTTCTTATTCTTGATTAAATATGTATCAAACCTCCATTTCCTTTGTTTATTATTATCCCTATTAAACAACAATTCCAACTTGAGTATTGCATGATCTGATTCCCTGATTATTCCGATTTCTGTATCCTTCAGCTGTCCTACCAAATTGTTTGAAACCATCAGGTAATCGATTCTCGAGTATGTTTTGTGCAATTGAGGGGGGAAAAGTGTAAGCTCGTTCAGTTCCTCTTAAGATCCTCCATGTATCATTAATCCCTAAACTCTCTATCTAATTTTCTAATCCTGATTTTTTAATTTTCTTTCCTGCATTAATTTTTATAGACGTATCTAATGCTGATGCGGTCAAATTAAAGTCTCCTCCTATTATCAAGTTCTGTATATCCTCATTTTGCAAAATGATCCTTATTTTTTCTAAATATTCCTCTTGTTTTTGGTTTGGAACATAAATATTAACCAATGCTATTTCCTCTTCCCCGATCTTTCCCTTTAGTAACAAAATCTCCCCTCTTCATCCTTTACTACTTTTGTTATTAAAAAATTTAATTTGTTGGAAATAAGGATAGCTACACCCCTTGCTTTCGACGATCCAAATGATTTTTCGTATACTTCCATCCACCCCAAGTAAAGATTATTCACTTTATCCATTTTTTGATGTGTTTCCTGTAAGAATAGAATATCGGGCATCTCCTTTTTTAATGCATTCTCAATTCTCTTTCTCTTTATCACCGTTCCCAAACCTTTCACATTCCACGATATTATCTTTATTGTACTTGACATGAGTAATTTTTTAAACAAATTAACTTTCGTGTGAATAGGTAATGTAAAATTATAAACTTAACTTTACAACTGACGGTTGGACAAAAATATCACTATATATTAACTGTGGATTGACACCCTTACCTTCCCTCCACCCACCTATTTTGACAACAAAAGACAACAACAAAAAAAAAACTAACAAATAAACAAAAGAACCTGCCTCTCAGTTGCCCCACGAGCAACCGCCTTCAAATATAGAAGTTTGAGAGGGTTCGAGCTTCCTTGCTGAAACTTTCTCACCCCCTTGAGTAAGAATTAGATGAACAGAACCCGTTCCAACTACACTACTCATTTACTAGGAGTTTCATGCCATTTCAACCCTTCGCCCTTCAAAATACCTAATTTTAAACTAAAACTTTTTAGCTACTGGGCTGATTTCATTAATAGGTTAAAAGGAAAAGAGAGCGAAAAGAAATGAATAAATCCCATTGATATTGAGTTAGTCTTCAAACTTGATGGTTTAGGAGCAGTTTGTGACTGATAATATGAGCTACTTTGGACTACGCCCCCCTGATCTTGTAAATTCTTCCTTTAATTTATCCCATTCAACTGTTCCCTCTTTTATTAAATCTTATGATTCTAGAATGTCCAAGCTATCCGTTTGTTTGTTTACAACTGAGGTTTTCCCTGCATAAAAATATCTTAGCTTCTGGGGTGGTTGCCAATTGTATTTCAGCCCTTTTGCAGACAAAAAGCTAGTAATCGGTTTTACTTTAGCTCTCCATTGCCTTTCTTCTTTAGGAATGTCCTGGTAGACCTCAACATTTCCCGATTCAATTTTCAATACCTCTTTACCATGCAATCTTATGTACTTTATAATTCTTAGCTTCACATACAGATTAGAAAACTTAATTACCACATGTCTATTCATTTCCCCATGAACCCTTTGTCCTATCCGAAAGACAGACATGATATCCTCATCACATATTTCTTTATCTAGTTTCATTTCCTTTAACCACTTAGTTATTCTTGCTCTTAACTGATCTGGATTTTTCTCCCGAAGATTTTTAACAATAATATTTTTTTGTCTCACAGCATTCTCTAAAATATATAATCTTTTACCTTGCAATTCCATTTTTTTGCTCTTGTTCTTTATTTCTATCCATTATCTGTTTAACTTCATCCTTAATTTCTTCAACACTTTTAACCCCTTCCTCAACCATTTTAATCTTAGATTCCATCTTTTCAAATTTTGATTCTATATTTTTAGTGAAATTGGCCATCAAATCTTTCATTCCTTGTAGACCTTGTAACACCTCCTTAGAATCTTGTCTTCTTGCCTCCTCATTTTTTTGAAAACTTTTCTCTAAACTACCCATTCTTTCATTAATCTTGCCCAAAGTATCCATTGTTTCCGCAAACATATCAGTTTCTTTCTCAACCTTCCCTTTAACCTTCCCTCCCCGGCCTTTCCCCTTGTCTATATCCATCTCCTTATCTAACTCCTCCTCCATTCGAGTTAACCTTTTGTATAATCTATCTGATGATGTCTCTCTTGGCTCTCTTTTCCAAAATGCTTTTTGATCTTTGGGGCAACGATGGTGACTCATTCACTGGTTTCTGCCTGTCTTTATACTCAATGTTTACTCCTTCTTTGGAAATTTACTAATTTAACTTATACCCCACTAAATCAATACCCTTCTATTATCCTATTCATAATCTGAGAAACAGATATTTATGGTTACCCTAAATATTATTGAAATGTCTCTTTTGCAATCTTAATAAGGACCAGCAATTTCTTCTCAAGGCAAGATGTATAATGATATCAATTGCTTTGTAATTCCCTGTATGACCACCAAACCTTAACACATTTGAGAGATTTCTTATTGCAAATTCACCACCACCAATTAAACCGAAATTTAAGAGTTTTCAAACCCAAAACCAATTTGTAGTATTGTCCATTCCCCTTTTCCCAACCACTCCTTACAATGTCTTTAATCTATCTTCATACTCTTCATGCTCTTCTCAGTCCGACCGCTGATTTTTTCATAGTTCAAACATTAACAAACTCCACCACTTCCAAAATTTCAATTGTTCAAATCAAATCTCTTTATACTCCTTGATTGTTTAAACATTTAATCATCTTCGGCACCCCTTCTTCACCTCTTCCACCTTTTCTTTTACCGCTACAAATCTTCCAAACACTGTATCACCCTACTGTGACTCTATAAATCTGTAACTTTGTATCTCTGTGGCTCGTACACTTTTCTGGACACACCTCTCAGCTGATGATGACCCTCCGCGTCTCCTAGCGTCTTCACCTTTTCACAACACATCACGCTCCCCACCGGCTATTGCAACCCACTCCAAAATCAGCAGTCCTTACCAAAGTCAACAGCTTCTACCATTAACAGAAGGTCTGATTTCGTAGTTCGAGCTCACTTGCCGGCAGTACCACTTTGAAATTTGGGTAATAAACACTTTTAAAGCCACCCCTCCTTTCTTCTCTTCTCTCGTTTTCTCTCTTTCAACCACGCCTCTACAAAGTTTTTATACTTTTCCAACCTTTTTAAAGCTCTGCTTCTGTGAATTATCGATGTACCGCATCTCCTAGCGCGTTCGAAACTGGGAGTCTCGAGCAAAAAAGCACAGCCCGTTTCTTCTAAGCTTCTCGCACTCCGCGCCACCGCGTCTCTGTGTTCCCTGGTGGAATCAGCCTCCGCCCGTCCAACTCTCCTTCTGCAATTACTTAGTCAGACTGCAACAAAATGTTTGGACTTGGCTTGACTGGTTCCCCTCTGTTTCACCTTCGGTCTGAGTGCGGCACCACTTGTTTGACCCGTCCTCTCATTCGAATCTGCATTTGTCTTCTCGCAGCGTGCAGCGTACAGCCGAGAGCGTTTCGTTCTTTCTACTCCCGATAGTCCTCGTTATCTCGTATCACCCTTTCCTTTTTTCTTCTTGCATCTATTCTTTATCTTTGCCTTTCCTCCTCCTCACCTCCTGTCCTCCTCTCTCTCCTCCACTCCTTCTCTCCTTCGCTGCAATTTTGTCCTAATTTTACCACCTTTTTTCATTCCTTTGTGTGTTTGGAATGGAGCTCGCAAACGCACGTCTGCTCACAATGCCATCTTCCCGGAAGTTCCCGTAACCCATTTTCTACAGTACACACCATCCTTTAAAGCCCTCCATAGATAGAAGTCAAGGGGAGTTAAGCCCATCCTTAGGATCGGCTGTTCGAATTGCTTTTGTCTTCTGAACAACCTGACATAGCTCCAGAGAGGCTTAACTGAGCTGCTTCCCTCCATTTATGCTCTCATGGCGCAGTGGTTAAACTACTGCCCTGCAACCGAAAGATTGTGAGTCCAATGCTGACCAGAGCACAAGGTTGACTCATCCCTAGTGGCACAATGGTTAAACTGCCCTGCAACCAAAAGGTTGTGAATCTGATCCTGACCAGGGCTCAAGGTTGACTCATCCCTGGTGGTACAATGGTTAAACTGCTGCCCTGCAACCAAAAGGTTGTGAGTCCGATCCTGACCAGAGCTCAAGGTTGACTCATCCCTGGTGGCACAATGGTTAAACTGCCCTGCAACCAAAAGGTTGTGAATCTGATCCTGACCAGGGCTCAAGGTTGACTCAGCCCTGTTGATACAATGGTTAAACTGCTGCCCTGCAACCAAAAGGTTGTGAGTTTGATCCTGGCTTAGTAGTTAAGACGCTGAACTTGTGATTGAAGGTTGACAGGTTAGCAGTTGGAGACCTGAGTGCTGCATGACAGAGTGAGCTACCGTCGTCTGTCCTAGCTCCTGCCAGCCTAGCAGTTCGAAAGCAAGGAATTGCAAGTAGATAAATAGGGACCACTTCAGTGGGAAGGTAAACAGCGTTCCGTGCACTCTAGTGTCTAGTCATGCCTGCCACATGTCCACTGAAACATCGCCAGGCGCAGACAGCACAGGCTCTTTGGCTATAAACGGAGATGAGCACCAAACCCTAGAGTCAGATACAACTGGCTTTCAAGCCCGGACGACCTTTAACTTCCAAGCATTCCATAATTTTCTGTAGATTTCCAATTTGCTGAGACGACCGAAATCATTTTGCCTGCCTCTGAGTTTGTCGTGGAAGAAGTGGAAACTACAGAAGTGGCTGTGGAGACAATCAGTGCTACGGTGGTAAGGAAGACAAGGTTTTTTCCTTTCTATTTCTCCTTCCTTTCTTCCCAGAGAACCTTTTGAACTGCTGAAAGGATGGGGAGAGGGACATCAGATTGTCTCATTTCCTTTTTTCAAAACGAAAAATTAAAATTTAAAGAATAACAAAGCAAAAACTTCGTACAATCTTAATAAAAACACAATCTTAACATATTATATACTGTACTACTGTGTGCCGACATCACACAGCAGGACAATATATATACCATATTATACCATCACACAGTGGTAAGACCCACTCTTCCCCCTTAAATTACACTGGAAAATTGAGTGTGTTTTGTACTGTATATAGTAGCCTATAGTGAGCTATTTTGCTAATAACGGGGTGTGTCTTATACTCGGATCCATTTTGACTCTGCATGTGCTCTTAAGCAGAGCTGCTGCTGAGGAGAGCCAAACAAAGGAAGTGAGCACTGGTAAGTTTTGCAGTTGGAGTAGAGCTGCTTTAGAGGCCTCTACTAATTTAAATTGATAATTGAAACTGCTGAGAGCCACCTCTGTTCAAACAGAGGAAGCAGTTTGAAGCTTCCAGAAGCAGGGGGGCAGGGCCACACCAGGCCCTTCCCTGAACTGTGACTCATAGGGGCGGAGCCACACTAGCCTTTAAAAGCTCTGAGCTCTTTCAGGGTCAGCCATTTTGACTCTGCATGTGCTCTTAAGCAGAGCTGCTGCTGAGGAGAGCCAAACAAAGGAAGTGAGCACTGGTAAGTTTTGCAGTTGGAGTAGAGCTGCTTTAGAGGCCTCTACTAATTTAAATTGATAATTGAAACTGCTGAGAGCCACCTCTGTTCAAACAGAGGAAGCAGTTTGAAGCAAACTAGGAACATAAGAAGAATATAGTCTTACTAGGTAGAAAGGTAGTAAATGTGTACATTTTTGAGGCCCAGAATACTGCACTTGTTAAAATGGATTCTGAGGGAACAGCTGTAGTTACCTGCAATTCTTGTGCCATGTTTGTGTTCTTGCCAAAGCACATGGAGAACTACACTTGCAGCAAGTGCAAGCTGGTTGCACTACTAGAAGAGAAGGTCCAGCAGCTAGAGGCCCGCATATCTAACCACCAACAAATTAAGGAGCTTGAGCTGTTCTTGGACAGAGCGGAGCAGACTATGCTGGACAACGAAGAGACAGGGCACAGTTCTGAGGGAGAAGGCCCTTCACTAACTCAGGAGGGAGATGGTTGGAGGAATGTGACTCAAAGGAGGAGAAGAGTAGGGGATCACTCTGAGAGTCTGAAATTACAGAATAAATTTGAGGCTCTTTCCCTTATCACACCTGACGAGGAACACACAGAGGAACAACTGGTTCCACCTGATGATCTCTCCTTCATCACACTTGATGAGATCCAGGAAGATGAACATCAGGAACAAACTGAGGTTCTCTCCCTTAATATGGTTGATGAGGTGCATGTAGATGAACAGATTGCAGGAGAGAGGCTCCTTGTACTAGGCGATTCAATAATTAGAAATACAGAGAAATGGATTTGTGATGCACATGATAACCGTATGGTGACTTGTCTGCCAGGTGCAAAAGTTGCAGACATCACAAGAAATCTAGATAGATTGTTAGAGAGAACTGGGAACGAGCCAGTTGTCATGGTACACGTTGGTACTAATGATGTTGGGAAGGCCAAGCGGTCTGTCCTGGAAGCCAAATTTAGGTTGTTAGGAAGAAGATTGAAGTCCCGGACTTCCAAGGTAGCATTTTCAGAAGTCCTGCCTGTCCCTCGCGCAGGACCTACCAGGCAGGCAGAGCTCAGAAGCCTCAATGCGTGGATGAGGCGGTGGTGTCGGGAGGAGGGCTTCAGATTTGTCAGGAACTGGAGAACATTTTGGGACAAGCCAAATCTGTTCAGGAGGGATGGGTTGCATTTAAACCATGATGGGACCAGATTGCTGGCACTCAACATCAAAAAGGCTGCAGAGCAGCTTTTAAACTGATAACTGGGGGAAAGCCGACAGGAGCTGGGCAGCATCCGGTTCGGGAAAGTGTGTACTTGAGTAGTGAGGAGGATGCAAAAATTACTGAGCAGAGCAAGGAGCTAGTCACTAGCATTCTAGCAGAAGGATGCAAGAGGCAGTCTAACAATGCAACTGGACACAAAAGACTGTGTCAGAAATGCATATATAAATGCTTGTATACAAATGCCAGAAGCCTCCGGAAAAAAATAGGGGAGCTGGAATACTTAGCAATAGATAAAAATATTGATATTATTGGTATCACTGAAACCTGGTGGACGGATGATAACCAATGGGATACAGTTATCCCAGGCTACAAATTGTACAGGAAGGATAGGAAGGGGCAAACAGGAGGTGGTGTAGCCTTGTATGTCAAAGAAGTGATAAAATCTTATGAATTGGAATATCTAGGTGATTTAGAGTCACCATTAGAAGCTCTGTGGGTAAGAGTACCAGGCCACAAGGATGGTCTAACAGTAGGCATATACTATCGGCCTCCGACCCAAACTCTTGAGGGAGACTGGCAGTTGGAGAATGTTGTAAAGGAGGCATCCAGGAAGGGAAGCCTGGTTATAATGGGGGACTTCAATTACCCTCACATAGACTGGGTGAACTGTTGTTCAGCACATGATAAAGAGATAAAGTTCCTAGATATGCTCAATGATTGTTCCCTGGGACAGATGGTTGAAGACCCAACTAGAGGTACAAGAATCCTTGACTTGATCCTGAGTAATACTCAGGATCTGGTGCAAGATGTTAATGTGACTGATCCAATAGGGAACAGTGACCACAACTCAATTATGTTTAACTTGATCATAGACCGCAAGTCACTGATAAAATCTAACACAGAGACCTTAAATTTTCAAAAAGGAAATTTCCCAAAGATGAGGAAACTAGTAAAAAAGAAACTGAAAGGGAAAATTGAGAGAGTCCAAACACTCCAAGTGGCATGGAGGCTGTTTACAAAAACAATAACAGAGGCCCAATTGGAATGCATACCCAAAAGGAAAAAGGGCACTGCCAGGTCCAAGAGGACTGCAATGTGGCTTACAGGAGCTGTTCGGGAAGTGATCAAGAGCAAGAAAAGCTCATTTAGAAGATGGAAGGCTTGTCCAAATGAGGACAGCAGGCAGAAACATAAATTCTGGCAGAACAAATGCAAGGCAACAATCAGGAAAGCAAAGCAAGACTTTGAGGAGTGTATAGCTAAAAATACTCAGAGGAATAACAAAGACTTCTTTAAGTACATTAGAAGTAAGAACCCAACTAGGAAGGCCATTGGACCATTAGATGACAATGGAAGGCAAGGGGTTATTAAAGAGGAAACAGAGATTGCAGAGAGACTCAATGAATTCTTTGCTTCAGTATTCACTGAAGAAGATAGAGACCACATGCCCAAAACAGAACCTATCTTCGTAGGGAGGGAAACCGAAGAATTAAGCAAGATAGAAATAACCAGGGAGGAGGTCCTTGCATGTCTTGTTAAGCTAAACACTAACAAATCCCCAGGACCAGATGGCATCCATCCACGAGTTCTCAGGGAACTTAAAGATGAAATTGCTGATATCCTAGCCAAAATATATAATCTTTCCCTCAAATCAGGCTTTGTGCCTGATGACTGGAAGGTAGCGAATGTAACACCAATTTTCAAAAAAGGATCCAGGGGTGATCCAGGAAATTACAGGCCTGTCAGTTTGACATGTGTCCCAGGTAAAGTGATGGAAACCATCCTAAAAGATAGAATTAATAGGTACATAGAAGAGGAGGCGCTGCTAAAGGAGAGCCAACATGGCTTTTGCAAGGGCAAATCATGCCTCACTAATCTGTTGGAATTTTTTGAGAGTGTCAACAAGCATGTGGATAAGGGGGATCCAGTTGACATTGTTTATCTGGACTTTCAGAAGGCTTTTGACAAGGTCCCACACCAAAGGCTCTTGAATAAACTTACCAGTCATGGAATAAAGGGACAGGTCTTGTCCTGGATCAGCAACTGGCTAAGGGACAGGAAACAGAGGGTAGCACTAAATGGACACTTCTCCAAGTGGAGGGAAGTAAAGAGTGGGGTCCCCCAAGGTTCAGTACTGGGACCCCTGCTTTTCAACCTCTTCATAAATGATCTAGAGGTAGGAGTAAAAAGCAAGGTAGCCAAATTTGCTGACGACACTAAATTATACAGGGTAGTGAAAACTGTGAGAGATTGTGAAGAGCTCCAGAGGGATCTCTTGACACTGGGGGAGTGGGCAAAACAGTGGCAAATGAGCTTCAACATCAGTAAGTGCAGAGTGATGCATGTTGGGGCAAAAAACCCCAATTACATTTATAAACTGATGGGGTCTGAACTCTCTGCGACAAACCAGGAAAGGGACCTTGGTGTCCTGGTGGACAGCTCAATGAAGGTGTCAACCCAGTGTGCCTCAGCAGTGAAAAAAGCAAACTCAATGTTAGGGATCATTAGGAAGGGTATAGAAAATAAGTCAGCAAGTGTCATTTTGCCTCTTTATAAATCTATGGTGAGGCCCCATCTGGAATACTGTGTACAGTTCTGGTCGCCATACCTCCAGAAGGATATTATGGAGTTGGAGAAAGTACAGAGGAGGGCAACCAGAATGATTAGGGGACTGGAACACCTTCCTTACCATCTGAGGCTGCAACGGTTGGGCCTTTTCACTCTTGAACGACGGCGTCTAAGAGGTGACCTGATTGAAGTTTATAAAATCATGCACGGTGTGGACAAAGTGGATAAGGAAAAACTGTTTTCCCTATCGCACAACACTAGAACTAGGGGACACTCCATGAAACTTTTGGGTACTAGTTCTCAAACAAATAAGAGAAAGTACTTTTTCACCCAGAGGATTACTGGTCTATGGAACTCCCTGCCAGAAGAAGTGGTGACAGCTGTCAGTCTTGACAGCTTTAAGAAAGGATTAGACAAGTTCATGGAGGACAAGGCTATCAATGGCTATAATTATGGCTACCTAAGGACAACCTCCGGGTTGGAGAGATAGGCAGGATATCTCTCAATGCCATTTCCAGGGAATCCTAAGCAGGTGAAGGCATCTCCTTGGGAATACCCTGAAGGAAATGGTGAGCCACTGTGTGAGACAGAATGCTGGACTGGATGGGCTGTGGCCTGTTCCAGCAAGGCTGTTCTTATGTTCTTATGTTCTTATACGCTGGCAAATACAGTAGTTATGTCCTTAGTTCAATCTACAATTTATTTCAAACTTTTTAAATGTATAGTTGTCCCCTCTTTCCAGAACGATGTGTATTCTTGCCCTTTGTTCCTTTCCCTTTTACTAGAACATAATCAAGAAATTCCCCCCATATTTCTCTAAAATCTGATTTCTTTAACATTCCTTTTTAAAAAAACTTTTAGTTCTGATAGTAATCAGCAAGTTTGAGTGATTTATTGCAGTGCAAACAAAGAGCATTTCACAGCAAAGGGTGCCAAAACAATAAACCTATCTGGGCCAGCGTAGCGAATAGGCTTCTATTTTCTATTTTCATGAAATAAAATACAGTAGGCTTCTATTTTCATGAAGAGCAGTCACATGTCCAACAGGCCATGCCCACCCTGTCACATGGCGACACCCACAGAGTCCTTGTGAGCAGGGCGGCTATAGAAATATGAAAAATTAATTTAATTAAATAGCCCCTTCCTCTAACAACATGCATACACCAAGTGAAATAGAAGACTAACTTAGCTTCAGATTCACAGTCACACCTGCACACCCATGTGGCATTGTGTTGCTTCATATTTATAACATTCCATCGCCCCCTTCCTGTCAATCACAGTTGTCCAATCCTGGCCTTCACACAGTGATGGGCACAAGCCAGTTCGGACCGGTTCACGCGAACCGGTAGTAAAACTGGCTGGCCCCGCCCACCTCCGCCTCCTCGGAGATGAACGCTCCATTTCCCCCTTCGCCCAAGGCTTTTCCGGGGCTCTGTTTCGACCAGAAGCGCCTTCCCAGCCACTCCGGAGTGGCTGGGGAGGCGCTTCAGGTTGAAAAAGAGCCCCCAGAAAAGCCTTGGACGAAGGGGGAGATGGCTTTGGAGGTTGACTATAGAGCGATGAAAATAGAAGAGGCTTCTATTTTCATGAAGAGCAGTCGCATGGCCAATAGGCCATGCCCACCCAGTCACATGGCCACACCTACAGTGTGGCAGGAATTTTTTTGGATGCCCACTACTGCCTTCACAGCAATGGTCTGAGGTCTTTCTTGCCTTGCCCTCTCTGGGATAACTATATCAGCCAGAACTATCCAGCCTCCTTTTGCTCTTCTCCCTGTCAAGGCCAAATCCTCCCTTTCGAAACCTGCTGCTGATGTTAGCTGGGTCAGAGAGAAAATACTCCCTTTATCAGTCACCTGTGTGTCTACATTACGTGCAGTTTTGCCTCTGTCTGATGGTCTTCGGGAGGGGTTACTCACTCCTCATCCCACAATTGCCATCTTCCATATTTCCCATACCAGTGGTGGCCAACCTTGGCACTCCAGGTATTCTTGGACTTCAGTTCCCAGAAGCCCAAGTCTCTGTGAATTTACATGATTGGATGTTCTTGGACTTCAATTCCCAGAAGTCCAAATAGCTGTGAATTTACACCAGGGCCTCTCAACCTACAGTCCACGGGCTGGACCCGGCCTACGACACCATTAAATGTGGCGCGTGGCGCTACTGTCACTGCCACTGGAAGCAGAAGCAGATGAGTTTGCGACAGCCGAGGATGCATTTCCGACAGCCAAGGATGCATTTTATGGCAGGGGAACCACCAGCCTGGCCCACTCAGCTGTCTAATGGGGCGTGCTCTGGCTCACAGCTTGAAAAGATTGAGTACCCCTGATTTACACAAATGGGTGTTCGTGGACTTCAATTCCCAGAAGCCCAGTCTATGAATTTACATGAATGGGTGTTCTTGGACTTTAATTCCCAGAAGCCCAAGTCTCTGTGAATCCACATTAATGGGTGTTCTTGGACTTCAATTCCCAGAAACCCAAGTCTGTGAATCCACACAAATGGGTGTTTGTGGACTTCAATTCCCAGAAGCCCAGTCTGTGAATTTACATGAATGGGTGTCCTTGGACTTTAATTCCCAGAAGCCCAAGTCTCTGTGAATCCACATTAATGGGTGTCCTTAGACTTCAATTCCCAGAAGTCCATATCTCTATGAATCCACACAAATGGGTTTACGTACCCACAGTAAACCCATTCATGTGGATTCACAGAGACTTGGGCTTCTGAGAATTTGAAATCCAAGAACACATGAAGTGCCAAGGTTTGCCATCACGGCCCTATACCAATCTTTTCCAGTTCCATTTTGCAGTCAGTTTTCCAGGTCCCCCCCTGCTTTGCTCCTAAATATCTACAAGAACAATGGCTTTATTAACACCAGCTGCAACACCACAAAGCTGGGGAACTTGTGCGGCGTCTCTGCCATCTGACCCCCAGATGTTCCCAGATATTCCCTGTCTGTGATACAAGAGAAGAGCCCAGAGCTCTTTGACAAGTATAATAATAGTTGCATGTCATCAGTGCCCCTTTATAGGGGTTTTCTAGGTAAAGAATACACAGACTTGGTTTCCTATTCACTTTTTCTTTGGAGATCTGTGCAACTTTGCCCAAGATTACCCAAGTCAGTTACTTTCCAAAAAGGCACAGTGTGGAATTGAACTCCCAACCAGACAGATACCTAAACCACACTCAGGAAAATATTTTTGAAAAAAATTCATCCTATTTTTCATTTTCAAAGTTACTTCTGTAAATGTGGATCTTCAGTTGTCGCAGTGGTACAGGCTGGCCTCGGACCCCTTGGCACGATCCTCAGTTATCTGTCCATAACAGCCTTCCCCAGATCTTATGATCTTCAGCAGCAGCCTTTCTTTCTATGCTACCATCCTTTGTGGCACATCTGTGAGGACACAAAACAGGATTTTCCCAGAAAAGACGAGTCTGTCCCCTCACTAATGTCCATTTGGTTGATAGGCATATGCATTTCTGGCCAAAAACCTGGTGCTTAGTTACCCTGCCTGCACAAAAGGTATCACTGCTGCAAAAATTCTGAAGATTGTAAAGATTTCCCCAGGTCGCGATGGCTTAGTGGTTAAGACGCCCTGAGTCGGGTTCTGCCTGAGTGGGCGGCATATATAAATATGACTATAAATAAATAAATAAATAAATAAGACGCTGAGCTTGATGTCCGGAAGGTCAGCAGTTCCGAGATCTGAGTGCTACACAGCGGAGCGAGCTCCCGCCGTATGGCCCAGCTCCTGCCAACCTAGTAGTTTGAAAGCAAAAAAATTGCAAGTAGATAAATAGGTACCGCTTCAGCGGGAAAGGTAGCAGCATTCTGTGCGCTCCGGCATACATTCATGTCTGCCACATGACCAAAGTGGTACCTATCTACTTTGAATTTCTTGCTTTCAAACTGTTAGTTTGACAGGAGCTGGGACAGAAAACAGGCATTCAGTTCGTCATGCAGGACTTGGGTCTCAAACTGCTGACCTGCCAAACTTCCAGTTGTTAAGCTAAGCATCTTAACCACTAAGCCACCACAGCCCTACTAGTTAGTAGTAACCTGTTACAGTGGAACCTTGGTTAACAAACGGCTCGGTTAACATAAAAATTGCATAACAAAAGGAAATCCATAGAAAATAGTGGCTCAGTTTATGAAACATTTTTCAGAACAGATTAATTGGTTTTCAGTACATACCTAGGGGCTTCAGTGGCTTAGTGGTTAAGAAGCTTGCCTTGTTCACTGGAAGGCTGGCAAGTTGGCAGTTTGAGACCTGGGTACTGCATGACAAGTTGAGCGCCTGTCTATGTCCCAGCTCTTGGGGACATGAAAGGAGCCTCATTTGGGCGTCCCCTGAGTGGAGTTTCTCCTGCAAAAATCATTTCAACCCAAAATAATTTCTGACACGAAATTATTATTATTATTATTATTATTATTATTATTATTATTATTATTATTATTATTATTATCATCATCATCATCATCATCATCATCATCATCATCAAAATCATCATTAATGCATTCCTATGGGAAACCATGTTTTGGTTAATGTGTTTTGTTTTTCGGTGCATTCCTATGGGAAACTGCATTCAATGCATTCCTATGGGAAATTCAATTAAAGTAACTTTCACTGTAAGCAAAGTTCCAGAGAACGCATTAATTATGTTAACCGAGGTGCCACTGTATTTCCAAACTCTGATCAAGCTCAACGGTGGTAGAAGATATACAATGTGATACATAGGAATCTGAGCAAGAATCTAAGCAGCATTCTGCTTAGTGCTCCAACAGCACATTGACATGCTCAGCCTTGCTCAGATGACATTCACTTCCTGACTACTATACCACAGGATTCCTTATTTTGGATTTTATCTTGGCAGGTCAACGTGGACGGTGAATTATTTCTCCTGCAAACTACGGCATAGAGCCAAACGTCTGCACTAGGAAGTTAAGTTTAGGTAAGACAATTCTGTATACTTTACATACTCAAGTATAAGCTGAAGTTTTTAGCCTCAAAAATGAGCCCCAAAAAGGGGACATGGCTTTACTTGTGTCAGTGGCAATGAGGGTCCCAAGACCGTGCCAGATTGAGATGCACCAACAATTTAATTAATCTTACTATATTTTCATGTAGTTTGATTATTGAAACTTACTAGCTGCTGCTGCATTTCCCACCTTCGGCTGATACTCAGTCTTATCTATCTGTGTTTTCAGGCCTCGGCTTATATTCGAATTGGCTTATACGGTACTCATTCTTAGAAGCAAAGGATCATTATAACTTTTTCTGCAGCTCCTTCTTTGTCTTCTGCTGCTGCTGCTGTATCTGAATCTGAATATTGGTGATCCTCATGGCGATCAGCCATGAAGGCTGTCCTGAGAATATAATTCATTGGCCTTTCATCTCAGAGTAATCTGTGACATGAAATTATTATTATTATCTCCATTATAAATCTTTCTTCCTTATTTGGGCTTCCAGAAGGGTTTTGGTCAGAGTCTCTTGCCAAAGACCTTTGAGCAAATTCGCTAATCATTATCCAAAATCTTGTTGCCAACTTGCCTAATGAAAACCACACACGTCTTGGCAGGAAGCTTCTGCTCTTTAACGTGGGGCTGTTTGTACAGTAAAACCCCTTCTTACGAAAAAAAAGTCTGTTCCGTAGGCTTTTGCTTAAATTGGTGTTTTATGTAACTCGAAGCAAACCTGTAGGAAATCATGTAAATCGGGACATGGTTTTAGCACAAAATCATTATGTAAGACGAATTTTATGTAACTCGGGGCATTTGTAAGTCGGGGTTTTACTGTATTCCTGGTATGTTGCATGATAACCTGATGGCGTGTGTGTACCCAAGGGATCCATCCTGTGCTTTGATAAAATGATAAAGGTCTCCCTTAGTCAAAAGCTAGTCATATCCGGCTCTAGGCTGTGGTGTTTGTTAATGAACTGCAATTTTGCCTCAGAGATTTATGCAACTTGTCTCACACAAGTATAAATCAGCAATAGGATTCTGGCCATGGTATAAGAAAACATCTCTTAAAAGAGTAAAAAAAAGAAGTTAAGGTCAAGAAATTGAGTAGAGGAATAAATGTTCAGTTTTCACAGTGGCTTCCTCATGCGAAGGGCTGCGGTGGCTCAAGTGGTTAAGACACTGAACCTGATGCCTGGAAGGTCGCAGGTCAGTGGCTTGAGGCTCAAATGCTGCACGACGGAATGCGTTCCCGTCTCTGTCCCAGCTCCTGCCAACCTAGCAGTTCGAAAGCAAGAAATTGCAAGTAGATAAATAGGGACCACTTCGATGGGAAAAATAAACAGCGTTCTGTGCAATTTGGTGTCAAGGCATGCCTGCCACATGTCCATGGAAACATCTGCAGGCGCAAACAGTGCTGCCTCTTTTACTATAAACAGAGAAGAGCCCTGAACCCTGGAGTCGGAGACGACTGGCTTTCGAACAAGGGAAACCTTTACCTCCTCAAGGGATTTATGTTGAGATAACTTTCTAAATTTTTTACTTAGAAGTGATCTTTGAAATCAGCAGCGATTGTAAGGTGATTAAATTCCGTGATTTAGGGCAATTCAGCCAAAGAACAGTTTATTGAGTGCTCTTTGGGGGTGGGGGGGATCTCTCCGAACTGAGAGATCTGCCTGTAAGAGGCTGCCTTGGTCTGGAGATCTCCATCTTTCTATTTGGAAAGGATACCCAAGAGATTTTAAAGGCTCACCATTTTCCTGCCTTTTGCTCTTCCTCAGGGAATTGGAAAATCACTGCTGGTTTGCTACCATTTGGGACCACCAGCTGTGATCCTCTTCTTCTTCTTCTTCTTCTTCTTCTTCTTTATTTATTTATTTATTTATTTATTTAATTATTATTATTATTATTATTATTATTATTATTATTATTATTATTATTATTATTATTATTATTATTATTATTATTATTATTATTATTATTATTATTATTATTATTCGACTTGTATGCTGCCCCACTCGCAGTGCGATTCTGGGCGGCCGACAAAGAAATAAAGTACAGTATTACAAATTACAGTTACAAGGTATCACATGAACACAGTATAAAAAACATTTCAAAAACAATACATATTTCAAAAGCAATTCACATTTCAGAGCAATACACAGGGAAAAAGGAAAAACACATTGCAAAAACTCAGACTTGTCCACTTCCCTCCAGGCTAAATAACCGAGGGGAAAAGTCTGGTAACAGTTCCTCCTTCCCCTCAAGGCTGGGCCGGCCAAGGGAAAAGTCTGGTTCTTAAAGCCGCCAAGTCCAGACAGCTGCAGCCATACCATTTCTCCCTCCAGCCGGATGGGCAAGGGCGGGCATCCGCTGGCCACGGCGGTGAGGTTCTTATAAAACTTCCTCCCACTGCCCTGAGGCTCCCAAAAGCTTCTCTGGGGGGGGGGAGTTGTCCTAGGGGTGTAGAAAATTTCAGATTTAAGTAAAATAAAAATCAATGGTGTTAGATTATTACCATTTAGGCAGTGTAGTTAAACCAAATGAATTAGCTCAATGTCATTTTCTCTGGACTGTGGTGGCTCAGTGGTTAAGAAGCTTGCCTTGTTAGCTGGAAGGCCGGCAAGTCGGCCGTTCGAGATCCGGGTACTGCATGACAGATTGAACACCTGTCCCTGTCTCAACTCTTAGGGACATGAAAAGAGCCTCATTTGGGCATTCCCTGAGCAGTTTCTTCTGCAAAAAACCTTTCAACCCAAAATAATTTCTGACACTAATAATAATAATAATAATAATAATAATAATAATAATAATAATAATAATAATAATAATAATAATAATAATAATAATAATAATAATGTCATTTTCTTTTCTTTCTGTCTCTCTGTTTGTTTGTTTGTTTCTCAGCCTATACTACCTCGCAGGATTACTGAAAATACACTGTTGATGGTACTATATGTTGCCTTCACCACATTGGACAAAGCTGGAGAAAAATGAAATAAACAAACTTTGAATTTCTTTGCAGGTGCCGGATGAAGATAGTTTGTCATCTTGAAAAATGAAGGTTTCTTCAGATTATTGATCTTTCTTCATTTATGTATCATATTCTAACTTACCACTGTATCTGAAAAAACTCTCCCTGAGCATTGTATGGTTCAGTTTATTTAGTTCAAAGCTGATCAACAATTTTTTTACTAACAATAGATAAGTGTATATATCACCCAGTGCCAATCTGGTGTTGACTAGAACATCTGAAAGCCTGTAAGTTAGAGAAGATAAATGCCAGATAGAACAGAGAAAAATATTAATTCATCTAATTCTTCACGTTTCTGCTGGCTAACATTGGGCAGAGCTTGGGAAATGTTTTGGAATGAAATTCTCATAATCATTTATGAGTACTGGCTATGCCGGTTGTGATATTCTGGGAGGCAGGACCCCAAAAATAGTAACTTTTTGAAGCACTAGTTTTAGCCGCAATGATCTTTCAGCAGTAACTTTCCTTCTGAGAAAAGAAGCTGCTAGGATTGAGGAAGCCATGTTTTGAGCACATTAAAAGAGCAAAACAGTGTTAGATGTCTTACTACTTGGTGGCAAAACCCTTGTTGGCAATCACAAAGGTCAGACGTTTCTTGTAGTTGGCCACCAGGTTTGCACAAATCTCAGGAGGGATGTTGTCCCACATCCTCTTTGCAAATCCTCTCCGTGTCAGAAAGGTTTCGAGGCCAATGTTTGGCAACTTGAACCTTCATCTCCCTCCACAGATTTTCTATGGGATTAAGGTCTGGAGACTGGCTGAGCCACTCCAGGACCTTCATGTGCTTCTTCTTGAGCCACTCCTTTGTTGCATTGGCTGTGTGTTTTGCGTCATTGTCATGCTGGAATACCCATCCACGACCCATTCACAATGCCCCGGCTGAGGGAAGGAAGAGCTCACCCAAGATCTGACGGTACATGGTCCCGTCCATCGTCCCTTCGATGCGGTGAAGGTGTCCTGTCCCCTTAGCGGAAAAACACCCCCAAAGCATAATGTGTCCACCTCCATGTTTGACGGTGGGGATGGTGTTCTTGGGCTCATAGGCAGCATTCCTCCTCGTCCACACATGGCGAGTTGAGTTTATGCCACAGAGCTCGATTTTGGTCTCATCTGACCACAACACTTTCACCCAGTTCTCCTCTGGATCATTCCGATGTGCATTGGCAAACTGCAGACGGGCCTGTAATGTGCTGTCTTGAGCAGGGGGACCTTGTGGGCACTGCAAGATTTCAAGCCTTCATGGCGTAGTGTGTTACCAATTGTTTTCTTGGTGACTATGGTTCCAGCTGCCCTGAGATCATTGACAATTTCCCCCCTGGGTAGTTCTGGGCTGCTTTGTCACGGTTCTCATGAGCATTGCAACTCCACGAGGTGAGATCTTTCATGGAGCCCCAGACCGAGGGAGATTGACAGTTATTGTATTTTGTGTTTCTTCCATTTGCGAATTATCATGCCAACTGTTGTCACCTTCTCACCAAGCTGCTTGGCAATAGTCTTGGAGCCCAGTCCAGACTTGTGTAGGTCTACAACCTTGTCCCTGACATCCTTTGACAGCTCTTTGGTCTTGAGCATGGTGGTCATAGGGGATATAGGATCGAATACTTATTTCCCTCACTACAATGCAAATCCATCTCTGACTTTTGGGCACTGGGTTTTTGAGGGATTGTTTGTTGTTATTCTGTCTCTCACAGCCACCATACACCTACCATTACAATTATGGCCTGGTCATTTCTTTGTCAGAGGGCACAAGGACAAAATCACCAGGGGATCAAATACTTATTTCCCTCACTGTATGTGTGCGCACGTGTGTGTATGTGCGTGAGAGAGAGAAAAACCAACACATCTAATTAGATGTAGATCATAGATGGCCTGCCTCCCTTTTAAAAATTTGAACGGATGTCTTAAAAAGGGTTCCCAACCTTTTCAAGCCGGGGGCTGGGTCACGCCCTCTCAGTTAGCATCAAGTGCCAGACGGCCATTTTGCCCTGCCTGCACAATTGGGGGTGGAGTAGGGGTGGCATTTTGTCCCAACAGCTTCAAATGGGCAGCCATTTTGTTTCTCAAATGCCCTTGGATCAGTGGAGGGCCACATGAAATGGTGCCAGGGGCCAAATCTGGGCCCCAGGCCTTAGGTTGGGCACTCCTGGTCTAAAAGCTTTCATTTGATTAACTTTATTTTTAAAAAAAAATCTACTTTGTGTTCATATTCTTTAAACCCAAGATGATGTTCCAAGGCTTCCAATTATTTTTTTGTATATTGGCAAGAGATTATTTTGGATTGCTGACTAAATAAAAGTCATGCTATCAGCACACTGCCTCACGATGTATTCTTATATTCCTTCTATTTCCATATTTTATTATGTCTGACGCACTGGACTTGATCCACGAAAGCTAACATTAAAATACAGCAGATAGTCTTTAAAGTGCTACAATGTTTTTCTTTTGTTTACTCTCTGATATGATTAATATGCAGCAGTTAGTCTTTAAGGTGCCACAAGTGGGTTTTTAATTTTTGTACTAAGCTCTATTGGGCAGTATATAAGAGTAATCACTATTTTTAAAATTTTATTTTATTCTTATTTCTTCCAATTTTAGCTGGCTGTTGAACTGCAGATTATTCTATTTTTCCCCTTGTTTTTTTTAACCACTCATTTCCTCCAAAAAACAACAACATGGTTTGGTCCCATGCGTCCAAACTTCACGCCACTGCTATCTGTTAAAATTAGGTTGAGCACTGACCACTAGAGTTGGATACGACTAACCTTCAAGCAAGGGGACTTGTTAATTAGAGGCAGTTGTTATCCCACTTCCCTTCACTCACCAGTACAACCCATACAACAGGATTTAGAGAGCCCTTTGCTCAATCGTGGGGACTGGGGTGTCTTAGTGGTTAAGATGTTGAACTTGATGACCAGAAGGTCACCAGGTCAGCAGTTCGAGACACGAGTGCTGCACGACAGAGTGAGCTCCCAACCTAGCAGTTCGAAAGCAAGAAATAGATACATAGATACCACTTTGGCAGGAAAGGTAAGTGTTCCATGTGCTCTTGAAAATTTTTCAAAACAGTTATTGATATATATATCTTAACCTATAAAATCGAGGGTTAACAGTTGGAACTTTGCATAGGCTCCTTAGCCAGGCCCTACTAGCCCGCACTCACCATTCGTGCACACGCCTGAACTGGGTACGCAGGTAAACGCAAGCGGTTTCTTCTCTTTAAAAACGGAGTTGTTTTAAGGAGGGAGGGGGGAATCGATCCACTCTCCCTGGTCTCCAGGGTCCAGAAGGGTTGGGGGGACATACCCCTTTTGTCCCCCCAAACCTCCCAACCCCAGGGGAGCCAGCGGAGAGGGGGGTTGCAACCCCCCACCCACTGATATTAAAGGGGAAACCCCGATCTAGTTTCACGACTCCACACAAAGCACCATAACACAATAAAGCCCCCCTCCCCACCACCTAGCCCACCCTTCCTATCCCCCACCGACCACGCCCCCGGCCCACCACATAGCCCACCCTTCCTAACCCCCAATGACCACGCCCCCCTCCCCACCACCTAGCCCACCCTTCCTAACCCCCAATGACCACGCCCCCTCCCCACCACTTAGCCCACCCTTTCTAACCCCCACCGACCACGCCCCCCTCCCCACCACCTAGCCCACCCTTCCTAACCTCCACCGACCACGCCCCCTCCCCACCACCTAGCTCACCCTTCCTAACCCCACCGACCACGCCCCCTCCCCACCACCTAGCCCACCCTTTCTAACCCCCACCGACCACGCCCCCCTCCCCACCACCTAGCCCACCCTTCCTAACCCCCACCGACCATGCCCCCCTCCCCACCACCTAGCCCACCCTTCCTAACCCCCAATGACCACGCCCCCTCCACATGACCTAGCCCACCCTTCCTAACCCCCACCGACCACACACCCCTCCCCACCACCTAGCCCACCCTTCCTAACCCCAACGACCACGCCCCCTCCCCACCACCAAATAAATAATTTCAAAAAAATTGCTAAAAACAGTCAAAAACATCCAAAAATACACAAAAACAAACAAAAACTACCAAAAAACAATACGAATTAAACAAAAAACAATCAAAAACAAAACAAACAGACAAAAAATACAAATTCCAACACACACACCTCAAAAAATAAAGAAAACTTACCAAAAGATGTCCTACCTCCACGAGGACCGGAAAAGAAATGAATAAATGAGGAAGGGCAGAATGGCCGTCCGGCCCAGAAGCTGTCTGAGGGAGCGTGACCCCGCCCCTGACTTTAAAAGGTTGAGAACTCCCGCTATAGTAGATGAACTGTGTATTTTGACATGCTTCAAGAACAATAAACTATAATTCCTGTCATATGTCTAGTGATGTGCTGCTCCAGGTTCCCACCTGATCCCGGACCGGTTAAAAGTCACAGCTTATTTTTTACAAAAAATATTTTTATTTGTCTTAGATAACATACAAAAACTCAGAGCTTTTGGGAACTGTAGTCCAAGCTCATCTGAAGCCTCAAACTCAGGAAGGCCTCCAGAACAAGGTGCTATGACAGTGATGGAAAACCTTTTAGAGATGGAGTGCCCAAACTGCAACAACAACAAAAACCACTTATTTATCACAAAGTACCAACACAGCACAGGGGAGGAAGTAAACTCTCCCATTGGGCTGCTGGGAAGAAGGGCAGGTGAACTCTGTGCTGGGGGAAGGGAGGAAGGCTCCCATTGGGCTGCTGGGCAGAGGGGCGGGGTAAACTTTGTGCTGGGAGAGGGAGGAAGCGCTCCCATTGGGCTGCTGAGCAGAATGGCAGGGCAAACTCTGTTGGGGGGGGGAGGAAGCACCCCCATTGGGCATCCTTCCTATTAAAAACCCATTGGGGTGAAAGGGCTTTTTTAAACCCAATTCTCCACGTTTCTGTTTCTAATGTTGATGGGATTTGTAGTCCAAATTATATAGCGAGGGCGGGGGCAGGCTGCAGAAAGGCTCCCCAACCTTGGTGATTCCCCAGATGTTCTTGGACTATACAACTCCCAAAAGCCTGTCACCATTGGTGTCCTGGTCAAGGCTGCTGGGAGTTGTAGTCCATGAAGAAGTGTTTGGGAACTCAGGGGATGGGGTTGTGTGTTCCTTCCCAAGTTGTGTGCGGCGGCGGCGGCGTTCCCCCCACCCCCCACTTAAAATTGTGTCCCCCCATTTTTGGTCTTGGCTTGGCTTTTGTCTTCCTTCCAAGGCAATCTCTCGCCTTTCGCACCCCGAAGGGTTAAACCCACCGAGTCCGGATTTCTAGAGAGTCTTCCCAGGAAGTGCTTGAAGTCACTTCCTGCTTTTCATTCCAGCCCTTAGCCTCTCCCCCCCTCCCACTCTATATCCCTCCTACCTACTCGCTCAGCCTTTCCACGGTGATCGTTCAGCACTACTGGAGTGTGAGTGGCTGGGAGGGAAATCCAGGTGAGTTTGCAAAAAAGGGGTTGTGCAGGTGGGTTGGGTGTGTGTGTGTGTGTGTGTGTGCAAATCTTTGCAACACTAGAGTTGCTGGAAAAACTTAAAAGAGTAAAAACCTGGGGTGGGTGGCAGGGGGTGTAAGAATGTGCAATGGTTAATTACCACCACTTCCAAGTAGGTAGCCAAGCATCAACCTTTACTAGGAGGGCTGAAAAGAGGGCGATTGGTTTAAAATATTTTTTGGAGGGTGGGGGGTCACATAGGCAGTGCAAAACCCCTTCCTCCAATACAGATCTATACAGGTGAAACTCAGAAAATTAGAATATTGTGCAAATGTTCATTCAATTCAGTAATGCAACTTAAAAAGTGAAACAAATGTACAGTATGAGATAGACTCATTACACGCAGGATGTAGGAATGGCTGGCCGCAAGGAAGACACATGAAGGCAGTTGTGCGGTGAAGTCATAAGAACATAAGGACAGCCTTGCTGGAACAGGCCACAGCAGCCCATCCAGTCCTGCATTCTGCCTCACACAGTGGCTCACCATTTGCTTCAGGGTATTCCCAAGGAGATGCCTTCACCTGCTTAGGATTCCCTGGAAATGGCATTGAGAGAGATCCTGCCTATCTCTCCAACCCGGAGGTATCCATAATTATAGCCATTGATACTCTTGTCCTCCATGAACTTGTCTAATCCTTTCTTGAAGCTGTCAAGACTGACAGCTGTCACCACTTCTTCTGGCAGGGAGTTCCATAGACCAATGATCTTCTGGGTGAAAATGTCCATCACCGATGAGAGTTGGGGGTATGTATTTATTACCCTGCCTTGGGGTGATACGTGCCTATGATGCGCGTGACCCCCTAATACAGAAGGCTTGCATATGTGGCATTTTCCGGTGGTCAGAGACAATACCTGCTCTTGGACATTGCCCTGTGGATAATGGACAGCTCGCAGTTAATTAAGGTTTGGGCTGGCGAAACCCATTGTTCCTGCCCTAATCTCGGAGTCTTATATGTATTGACTCCGGGCATCTAGCTTTGTCCGCTGTCTGGCTTGGCTTGTTTGCCCAGCTTAATTGCAGCCAGCAGCTGAAGATCTTGTGGCTCTACTAGAGCCCTCATCCCAGTTTTGCCCTGTTTCTACTGTAGCCATCAGCCAAGGCTAGCTAACTAGCCCGCACCCCAATTTCCTTTCCTGCCAAGCCCGGTTAGTCCCCGGATCTGTCGAAAGCCGAGCGAACCCCTGGGAAAAGGTTTGGCCAATTATTCCCGCGGGCAACCCACATGAGATAGTTCAAGCCTTACTTTGTTATAATATTGGTGCTTATGGTTTACAGTTTATGAAAACCCCAACCCCCCAATCTCATATACCTCATAATCATCACATAATCTCCTGTACGCTGTACGCCATGATCATCACAATTATAGCGAATTAAGGCATGACATCTCTCGCTTTGCATGTAGTGAGTCTATCTCATATATTTGTTTCACCTTTTAAGTGAAATGAATGGACATTTGCACAATATTCTAATTTTCTGAGTTTCACCTGTAATTTTATGTACAGTATATTATACACACACACACACAACATACATTATAATTTACAATATTTGTTATCCTATGATGAACTTCAGTTGTCTACATTAACATTGATACATACAGTAAGCACAACTTATAAATACAGTATTTGCTATGGTTATTGTGCTGTCAAATTGAACGTGGCTTATAGCTACCCTGATAAGGCTTTCAAGGTGAGTGAGATGTTTTTTAAGGAGTGGCTTTACCAGTTGTCTCCTGCCAACCTAGGAGTTCGAAAGCAAGAAATTGCAAGTAGATAAATAGGTACCACTTTGGTGAGAAGTTAAACAGTGTTCCGTGCACTTGGGTGTCTAGGCTTGCCTGCCACATGTCAACAGAAATGTCTGCAAATGCAGACAGCACAGGCTCTTCAGCTATAAACAGAAATGAGCACTGAACCCTAGAGTCAGATACAACTGGCTTTCGAACAAGGGCGACCTTTACCAATTTCACTCTTAAGAGGGCTGAGTGGGGATGCGAACCCACATTTCCAGAGTCCTAGTCTGTCACTCTGTCCACTAAATCACACTGGATAGGATAATTTAATATTATTATTAAATCATTATTAGTATTATTTTCCTGTTATTGTTGCCATCTTCCATGATTTTGTTCATGCATTTTTTTTGTTATTTAGTGTGGAATTGTCTTTCCACTGAGTTACTAGCCCGCAGTATTAGTTTAATAATGATGATGATGATGATAATGATAAGATGATGATGATGATGATCATCCTGTGGGACTTTAAAAATCAGACAGATCTGATTCACAACACACTTGGCTGTCCAAAATGCGTCATTTCCCCATCTGTTTCACTTTTCTAGAGGTTGGCTGAAATGAATAGATCGGGAAGAACTTTTGGCCATTTGGATAATTATTATGTATATAGGTAGTAAAATGATTAGGTAAAGGTCAAGGTCTCCCTTGCTCGAAAGCCAGTCATATCTGACTCTAGGGTTTGGTGCTTATCTCTGTTTACAAGCAAAGAGCCAGCACTGTCTGCATCTGCCAAAGTTTCCATGGTCATGTGGCAGGCATGGCTAGATGTTGCAGCACATGGAACGTTGTTAACTTTTTCGCTGAAGTGGTGTCTATCTACTTGCAGTTTCTTGCTTTTGAACTGGTAGGAGCTGGTACAGTGCCGGAAGTTCACTCGGTTGCGCAGCACCTGTGTCTCAGACTGCTGAGCTGGCAAGCTTCTGGTCGTCAAGTTCTACCAGCAACCAGCATAGTTGCTTATGTAAAGCTGACTCAAAACATGTACCTAGTGGACTCTCTATCGCAGGAGTTCTCAACCTCCAGCCTGCAATCCAGATCCAGCCTGTGGCACCGTTTCATGTGGCCCACCACCCTTGCTCCCATTGCCACCATTGCTAGTGGCAGAAACAGCCTGGTCCACATTTATGGCTGTCGCAACTGGCTTTCAAGCAAGGGTGACCTTTACCTTTAAACATGTTTACGGCAGCCATAAATGTGTTTATGACAGCTGTAAATGTGCCAGTGGCTGTCATAAACACATTTACAACCACAGACACATTTTATGGCGCGGGAACCACCACTCCAGCCCACTCAGCTGTCTGAGGGAGCGTGACCTGGCCGGTGGTTTGAAAAGGTTGAGAACCCCTGCTCTATCCAGCAGCCTCCTGAATCTCTGTGGTTCTGGAGCTACCCTGCTGCTGAGGAGCACCTTTTAACTCCCATTTTGGTAATAGTGATTTATCTCTATTTCTTGCAGAAAGAAGCCCTCCTGGCTAGCTGGAATCATCCCATTTCGTTTTCCGGTCAGCTCTGGTGTTCCGCAACTCATCATTTGGTGCCTTTTCCTCCTCCAAATTCTAGTTGCAGGGGGAGAATGAGGGCAGAGCAAGGCGATCCATCTGCTGCGGGTCTACACCTGGAGGTCACACTGGAACATGAAGCAAAAACGGAAGAACAGAGGCATATAGGACTCAAAGTGGCCAGAAATGACTGTCTCGCCATATCTCTTGGGAGGAGTAGAGGATGCTGGAGTAAAAAAGAAGATGATGCCTTGGTTGAAGTTGATTTAGTCCCATTAGCCAGACCACAAAATCAGGGGTCTAATCCAGATCAACGCAAGGATCTCTTTGTGACCAAAGGAGTGCGGAAGGTGCCGAAGGGAAGCAGCCTGCGTGATGGCATGCCAGCTGCTGGTTTGGCCAAAGATTTGTTCTTGAGGAAACTTAACAAAGATGAGGTGAGTGCATTGTCTTTACAGAGTTGCAGCAGTTTGGATCCTGCTTTAACTGTCATGGCTCCATCCCTGGGAGTTGTAGTTTGGGCAGATGCTTAGGACTCCCGGCTGGAGAATTCTCCTGTGGCGTTTCCCAACCTGCTAAATGCTGCCGTCGACTGGACCCGTTCACCTCTCCACAGGCCCCTGGCTCAAAAGAGACGCCGACACCGCCGACACTGCTGCTGCCATCGATGGGACCCATTTGCCTCTCCCCCAAGTTGCCGAGTTGGCTGGGGGAGGCCAGCCTCTCGTGGCCAGGGGGGACTTTGTTTTGGTTGAGGCCGCTGTTTTGGTTGAGGGAGCTCTTTCCCCGAACTGCGGGAGAAGTGAAAGCACCTGCACCGGCTTTTTGTGGCCATAAGGACTCTGTTGTTGCCATGGCTGTCGTCAACGCTGAATTCCTTGAGCCTTGGCCTGTTATGTATGTTGTACTATTTTATATTTATTATGTACTAGCAGAGGTTGCCCGGCGTTGCAGGGCTGTTTTAAATTGTGTTGTAAGGGATAGGGTTTTTTTGTAATTTATGTAAAAAAGAGGTGTGTTGGTGGTTAGGGGTGGTTTTGGGTGTGCGCAACCACCACCACCCATACAATATAACTCCAACCACCAACACACACATTAAAAATTTCTGGCAAGGAAGGAGTGTTGTGTGTGTGTGTGTGTGAGAGAGAGAGAGAGAGAGAGAGAGAGAGAGAGAGAGAGAGAGAAAGAAGCAGTGTGTGTGTGTGTGTGAGAGAGAGAGAGTGTGTGTGAGAGAGAGAGAGAGAGAGTGTGTGTGTGTGTGTGTGTATTGTCCCCCCAAACCCAGGGGACCCTGCAGAGAGGGGATCGTTCCCCCCCCCCAAAAAAAAACCACTCCGTTTTTAAAGAGAAGAAACCAAGCTGTTTCTTCTCTTTTAAAACGGAGTGTTTGGGAGGGGGGTGGATTCGATCCCCTGTCCCTGGTCCCCTGGGTTTGGTAGGGTTGGGGGGACAAAAGGGGTCTGTCCCCCCCCCAACCCTTCTGGACCCAGCACCTTTCATTGCCTCCCTCATCCACACCGAGCGCACTTACCTTTTCCTGGCTCCCTCCAGCTGGGTCTTTCACAGTCTTTCCCTCCGGCTCCCAGCGTTTCTTTTTTCAGTCAGCGTGCGCGTTTCCAGCCTCCTCTGCGCTCGTATCCCTCAGCCTGATTGGCTGAAGGGTTGCACAGCGCAAAGGACGCTGATAATTGAAATCCTTTTTCTTTGTTCGCGTTCGTGGGTCTCCTGCCCCACTGGCACATTTCTAAAATATTTGTTGACCCATTTCGGGCAAGTGCACGAATGCTCGGTACAGGCTAGTATGGCCGGGTGTGGGATCCTTTGTTAAGTTCCAACGGTTAACGCTTGGATTTATAGGTAAAGATTGATGTATGATTGTATAATTCGATAATTTATAACTAGACCCTTTATTGAATTTTGCCTTGTTACATTGTATTTTGGTTTTGTTACGTTGTATCCCTATTTAAATTTGTGTAAGCTGCCCTGAGTCAGCCTCTGCTGAGAAGGGTGGGGTATAAATTGAAATCGAAACAGAGGCTAGACATGAAACTGCCAAAATGAAGCCACCGTTTGGTGAGTTCATTCTGCACTTCCTTTCGCCTGACCTAGTGTGAGAAAGATTAGCCGGCAACACAAGGTGACCATTGCCAGGGTACGCCCAATTGCGGTTCAAAAAAATACCACAATCTTCGAGGCGGATCTTTCTGTGTACCCCAGCGGTAAACATACATTAAACACATTCTCTTTCATCATTACAGTTTAGTCATGTTTATAGCTCACATTTCCCCCCTGCAATGAGGTCAGTGTGGTACAGGAAGCTCTCTTTGACCCTGCTGCATGCCAACAATGCCCCTGCGAGGTAGATCAGACTAAGAAAGAACAACCAGTTTGAGTTTGCACCCAGTCAGTTTCTTGGCTCTAGGTCGGAGTTCCCAACCTGAAGCAAATTGTTCATAAGTAGGAAAAGTTCCTTTTTTGGACTTCAAGCCCCAGAATATCCCAGCCAGCAGTATTCTAAAATCTATACCACCACCCCCATATATGTATATAGATAGATAGATAGATAGATTTTTCTTCTTTAGAACTGTTAGAATGAGTATCTGGACAGCTGAGAGGGTCGGTCACATGTTTTATTATTTGTTTATTTATGGATTTGTATTGCCGCCCAACTCCAAAGACTCTGGGCTGCGTACAGATGTTAAAACCATCACAATTATTAAAAAAAATCACAAAACCCCATTAAAAACTACCACCAAAAATATTCCCCTACCCTCCCACCAGTTAAAAAAGTGGGAGAGAGCACTCTTAAATCAGCCGACAGGCCAGGGCCACAGCATTGCTTGTGCCCCACACCTGGTCTGCCAGCCAGGTTTTTAAGCCTTTCCTGAAGGGCAAGCAACTCTGTCTGGAGACGAAGCTCGATTGGCAGGAGGCTCCATTGGGTCGGAGCGGACACTGAGAAGGCCCTGCTTCTACTGCTAGAGAGACGAGCCTCTCTAGCTGATGGTATCTTTAGAAAGCCTCTCCGGTCCGCTCTGTCCGCATCTGGATGGACAGATGTTCTTGGGGTGATGCTGTCTCTTACGGTTCCCCCGCTGTAAACACTGTTGTAAAATGCATCCACGGCTGTCATAAACATGCTTACAACAGGCGCGGGCAGGTTTTACGACTGTCATAAGCGCTTCCAGTGCATTGTTGTCATCGCAGGCCACATGAAATGGTGCCGTGGGCCGGGTCTGGTCCACAGTCCGTAGTTTGGCCACCTGTGCGCTAGGTTTAAGGAGGGCCACAATTTAAGTCTTCTGAGTTTTAGCTTGATATTCTAACCCCTGCACTATAGCCTGACTTATACAAAGTAAAGCAATCACACTTATATACGGTTAGTGCAATTCCTCGGTGGTTCACAAGTTAATGAGCATTTTTGTCTCCAACATGCTGGGCACTCATTTTACTGACCTTGGAAGGATGGAAGGCTGAGTCAACCTTGAGCCCTGGTCAGGATCAAACTCACAGCCTTTTGGTTAAAGTATAGCAGTTTAACCACTGTGCCACCAGGGCTCCTTATCTACCGGGTATCTCTATCTCTTCCCCTTTCTTTTCTTTCAGGAACCTGTGACTTTTGAGGAAGTGGCCGTGCGTTTCTCCGATGGAGAATGGGGACTGCTGGGTCCCGGCCAGCGAACTCTCTACAGAGAAGTCATGGTAGAAAATTACGGAAACGTTGCCTCTCTGGGTAAAGTCTACAGATCTTTCATTAATTTTTTTAATAAAAATCTATTTCCCTCATTTTCTTTGCATAGTTACAATCCCACCATAACCATAAATCCCAGTCTCTCTTTTTTACATCTCCCACACTTTAGTGAATTTTGAACCATAATCTTCCATTTGCTTTCAGTATATCAGTCTCCAGATGGGAAGACTAGGTTTTGGATGAGAATGAATCGATTTATACTTTCTGCCTTCTATCCTCCTTTCTTCAGAAGGAGCACCGGCTCCGAAACCTGATCTCATCTCCTGGTTGGAAGAAAAGGTTGAGAACTTTGACGAAGACTCTGAAGACGAAGGAGAAAGAGGTAAGCAGGTATAATGGCTGTTGTAAATGTGGTAGGGTCATAAATGGCTTTTGGGTGGTGGGAGATCATGAGTTCGTTGAAGGGATTAGAGTCCCACCCCCCGTCCCCCGGCTTGTGATTTTCTTCCCTCTCATTCTGGGCTGAGTGAAAGTTTGAAATGACATTAGGAAGAAACACATGTTTATGAATATTTAACAATACAGTAAAACCCCGACTTACGAACGACTCGAGTTATGAAAAACTCGAGTTACAAAATGGTTTTTTCGTAAACCGGGGTCCCGATTTCTGGGAAAGAAACCGACTTACAAAATGTTTTTCGTAACCCGGCGTACCAGTTTACGAAAAACCCTGGGTTACGAAATGTTTTTTCATAACCCAGGGTACCGATTTACAAAAAAAAAAACGGGTTATGAAAATTTTAAAATGGCGCAGCTGCCGTTTTGGTATGTAAAAATCACATTTTCAGTGCCAAAATGGCGCCGCCGCCATTTTCTATGGGGATGCCTCGAGTTACAAAAAAAATCGAGTTACGAATGAGGCCAGGGAACTGAGGGTTTTTCCCCCGTAAGTCGGGGTTTTACTGTGGTCTATGGTAAGCAAAATCTAAGACTGCTCAGACTATGATTATAGTACCACTTAAAGAGGAAAAAAATATAGGGATTAATCTCTGGCCCTCTTTGATTTTCTCCACAGGGTAAGGTAAAGCTCGCCTTTGCTCAAAAGACAGTCATATCCGATTCTAGGGTTCAGTGCTCATCTCTGTTTATAGCCAAAGAGCCAGTGCTGTCTGCATCTGCAGACTTTTCCGTGGACATGTGGCAGGCATGCCTCAATACCAGAGTGCACAGAATGCTGTTACCTTTCCCGCCAAGCAGTACCTATTTATCTACTTGCAATTTCTTGCTTTCAAACTGCTAGGTTGAGAGGAGCAGGGACAGAGACGGGAGCCAACTCTGTCATGTCACTCTGTCATGTCAGAGTTCACTCTGTCACTCGAACTGCTGACCTGCTGACCTTCCAGTCTTCAAGTTCAGCGTCTTAATCACTAAGCCACCTCAGTCCCCTTCTCTTCAGTGTATGAAGTCAAATTTCTGTTTAATCATAGATTCTCATTTCATCCAAACTGAATTATGCTATATTGATAGAGAAGTAAAGATACTCATCCTAGCAGTTCTAAAGATGAAAATATATATATTTGGGTGTGGGGGGGACTATAGATTTTAGAATACTGCTGGCTGGGATATTCTGGGCTTGAAGTCCAAAAAAGGAACTTTTCCTACTTATGAACAATCTGCTTCAGTGAGCCCAAAGAGGGAGATCCCTTTTCTTAGTGCCCAAGTGGGATGCTTTATCTCAAAATGTCCCTCTTGGGAAATATCCCGGATGGCTATAGAAATGTAATGAATGAATGAATTTTTTGGAGCAGTGTTTAATCTTCACCAGAGGCAGGTTTTTTGTAAAGACAATGGGATTAAATTGCCTAATCAGAAATACTTTATTATTCCGCAATTACTGAAGAGATGGTTCACAATAATCCGCTGTTGCTGTGCAAAAAGTCTCTTCCTCGCTCCTGTGTGAACTGATGATGAGTTTGAGGAAAGAGGTTTAAGTTTGAGGAGATAAAACAGCATTTGAAATCCTTCTCCACCTATGTCTTGATTTTATAAGCATGGGGTCTGCTACACCTCTGAAACCGAGACACTGGGGTCACCATTTAAGGCAGGGATTCTCAACCTGCAGCCCATGGGCTGGATGCGACCAACGATACCATTTCATGTGGTTCCCGCCGCCTCCACCACGCCCGGAAGTGCCATGTGGTGGAGGAAGGGAAAATGGCCATCCAGCCCCCAAAGCTGTCTGAGGGAGAATAGGCACATAGAAGAGAAGGTGCTGCTAAAGGAGAGCCAACATGGCTTTTGCAAGGGCAAATCTTGCCTCACTAATCTGTTGGAATTTTTTGAGAGTGTCAACAAGCATGTAGGTAAGGGGGATCCAGTTGACATTGTTTATCTGGACTTTCAAACGGCTTTTGACAAGGTCCCATACCAAAGGCTCTTGAATAAACTTACCAGTCATGGAATAAAGGGACAGGAAACAGAGGGTAGCACTAAATTGACACTTCTCCAAGTGGAGGGAAGTAAAGAGTGGGGTCCCCCAAGGTTCAGTACTGGGACCCCTGCTTTTCAACCTTTTCATAAATGATCTAGAAGTAGGAGTAAAAAGCAAGGTAGCCAAATTTGCTGACAACACTAAATTATACAGGGTAGTGAAAACTGTGAGAGATTGTGAGGAGCTCCAGAGGGATATTTTGACACTGGGGGAGTGGGCAAAACAGTGGCAAATGAGCTTTGTTAGATGTTGTGGTCTGGGTTCAAATCATACAGAGTTTTGGCAGCAGCGGCGGTGCCCGTGTGGTTTTATCTCTCTCTCCCAGACAATAATAAGCAGAGATGCAGAGTAACAGTGCAACAGAAACAACTTTTACTCAGCAGCAACTTTTATGCCAGCAGCCTTGTCGTCCAGGCAAAACAGTGATGTCCTTAAGGCAGTAAAGCTAGCAAGCAGTCCGGCTAGCATGCATCCAGTAGTTTAGGCATACAGCAGTTTTTGGCACGAAGCATGTGGATTTTGAGAAGCCCTAATTTATACATGATATTCTGCTCAGTCACCCACTTAGTGAATTCAGCTGGGTGCTGCTCTGTTGAAATCCTTAAAGACATAGTTTCATGTATCTTACACAATACTACTCACATGTATACATTACATCCCTATCAAGCTTCAACCTTAGTAAGTGCAGAGTGATGCACGTTAGGGCAAAAAAAACCAATTACATTTATAAACTGATGGGGTCTGAACTCTCTGCAACAAACCAGGAAAGGGACCTTGGTGTCCTGGTGGACAGCTCAATGAAGGTGTCAGCCCGGTGCGCCTCAGCAGTGAAAAAAGCAAACTCAATGCTAGGGATCATTAGGAAGGGTATAGAAAATAAGTCAGCAAGTGTCATTTTGCCTCTTTATAAATCTATGGTGAGGCCCCATCTGGAATACTGTGTACAGTTCTGGTCGCCATACCTCCAGAAGGATATTATGGAGCTGGAAAAAGTGCAGAGGAGGGCAACCAGAATGATTAGGGGACTGGAACACCTTCCTTACCATCTGAGGCTGCAACGGTTGGGCCTTTTCACTCTTGAACGACGGCGTCTAAGAGGTGACCTGATTGAAGTTTATAAAATCATGCACGGTGTGGACAAAGTAGATAAGGAAAACTGTTTTCCCTATCGCAGAACACTAGAACTAGGGGACACTCCATGAAACTTTTGGGTACTAGTTCTCAAACAAATAAGAGAAAGTACTTTTTCACCCAGAGGATCACTGGCCTATGGAACTCCCTGCCAGATGAAGTGGTGACAGCTGTCAGTCTTGACAGCTTTAAGAAAGGATTAGACAAGTTCATGGAAGACAAGGGTATCAATGGCTATAATTATAGATACCTAAGGACAACCTCGGGGTTGGAGAGATAGGCAGGATATCTCTCAATATCATTTCCAGGGAATCCTAAGCAGGTGAAGGCATCTGCTTGGGAATACCCTGAAGCAAATGGTGAGCCACTGTGTGAGACAGAATGGTGGACTGGATGGGCTGTGGCCTGTTCCAGAAAGGCTGTTCTTATGACCCGGCACCCTGGCTTAAAAAGACTGAGAACCCCTGATCTAAGGAACAATCCTGAGCATTAAACCAACTTTGACCCATGGTTTATCATCCTTGTTTGTTCCAAAGCCATGATCCATAATTTTCTTGTTTGGATTAATAATAATAATAATAATAATAATAATAATAATAATAATAATAATAATAATAATAATAATAATAATAATAATAATAATAACAACAACAACTGCAGGACGGAAATGAGCTCCCGTCTTCGTCCCAGCTCCTGCCAACCTAGCAGTTCGAAAGCAAGAAATTGCAAGTAGATAAATAGGGACCACTTCGGTGGGAAGGTAACAGCGTTCCGTGCGCTCCGGTGTCTAGTCATGCCTGCCACATGACCACGCAAACGTCTGCAGAAGCAGACAGCGCTGGCTCTTCGGCTTAGAAACAGAGATGAGCACTGCACCCTAGAGTCGGATACGACTGGCTTTCGAGCAAGGTAAACCTTTACCTTTAATAATAATAATAATAATAATAATAATAAAGTTTAATTTCTATCCTGCTTTCCTGACACAAGTGCCACTCAAAGCGGCTTACAACATATATAAATACAATAAACAGAGCAAAATATACAATAAACTACAAAAGGCAATACACAATAAATCCATAAACTCACGCGCGCCTGCCATAAACGCTGCTGTAAATGCACCCGTGGCTGTCATAAATGTGTTTACAACAGCCACAGACACATTTTATGGCAGTGTTTAAATGACAGAACCATGGTGAATGTAGCACAGGGGTAGCCAACCTACGGCCCATGAGCTGGACCCGGTCCGCCGCCATCCTTGCCACTACTGGAAACAGAAGAGGACATGTTTACACATAAAATGCACCTGCACATCCATAAACTCATGCACACCTGCCATCAACGCTGCTGTAAATGCACCCGTGGGTGTCATAAATGTGTTTACAACAGCCACAGACACATTTTATGGCAGTGTTTACAGTGGGAGGAAGCACGTGACCGGCCTGCTCAGCTGTCGGGTTGGGGTGGGTGGGTTTCCGGCCTGTGGCATGAAAAGGTTGGAAACCCCTGATGTACAGCACTCCTAGTTTGATTGTAAGATTTTAAATGTGTTGAATGCCTTTTGGTGGGTATTTTACAAATGTTTATTATTGATTTTATTTTATTTGGATTGCTTTGTTTGATGCCATTGTTATGTATGTGGCTTGTCTGTTCCCTGCTGTAAGCCAACCAAAGCTTGTTTGAATGAATGAATAATTTTCGTGTCAGAAATTATTCTGTGTTGAAAGGATTTTTGCTGGAGAAACTCTGCTCAGGCGATGCCTGAATGAGTCTCCTTTCATGTCCCCAAGATCATTTCCCACCAATGTGGTCCCTATTTATCTACTTGCAATTTCTTGCTTTCAAACTGAGCTGGGACAGAGATGGGCACTCAAACCGTCATGCAGCACTCAGGTCTTGAACTGCTGGCCTTCCAGCTAACAAGGCGAGCTTCTTAACCACTGAGCCACCGCAGCCCCGAATGAATGAATGGTCAAGAAGCTGAGGGTGAAGTTGAAAGATTTCTTTGCAACCCCATCTTGCTAAGCTACAATGCGATCTCCAAGCCTGGCCATTTTAAACTGCCCGAGACATCTTTAGTTGAGAAGGGTCTCAGAATATTTTTAAAGAGAGAATTGAGGCAGGAAATGAGATAAAATTAGGGATCTGGGACTGTAGTATTATATTCTGTAATGGTGGACGAATGTATTGGGTAGGCTGACATTCTTTTTGGGGTTCAGTTCCAGCAGATGCGACCTGGGAAGGTGAAATCAATAAAGCACCAAGGGAGATGTCGGCAAAAGGAGGTCAAAATCCGGAGGCAGAGGAGGGTATTGGCGACCAAGAGGGAGCAAGGATGCAGAAGGAAGACCAACAGACCAAGACGGGCCCAGAGAAATCAACAGGTATCCATTCCAATGTACAGTAATACCTCGGATAATGCTAAAACTTGGTATGTTTTACTTCCGCTTCCAGGAGCAACGAGGGCAGCATGGGCCAGATGAACCTCAGTAAACCCATTCGTGTGGATTCACAGGGTGCTTGGGCTTCTGGGAATTGAAGTCCAAGAATATCTGGAGTGCCAAGGTTCGCCATCACGGTCCTAGAGGCTTAGTGTGTATGCCACACCCCTGCAAAGCGAAGCAGGCTGCTGCACAAGGCGAGGGAGAAAGAGGCAAAATCTTACAATAGTCCTGAGGATGAGGCAGAAGCGTTTGTCCAAGATAGCCTGTCATTGGTGAACCGAGTCAAGTGGAGGATCCAGAAGTGTAGTCGATAGCCAGGCAAAAAGGTCCAAGGGTAATCAAGCAGGCATGTATGCAGGTCAGAGTGTCACAGCATCAGGAAGCACAAATGTCGTTCCAACAAAATTGGTGCAGGCACACACCTTTTTAAGAGCACGTCAAGGCTTCGCAGGTGGGACTGCTCTCTGCAGATGAGCTCTCACCTCTCTTCACAGCTGGATGAAATTTTGCAGCTGTAATCTAGCACACTCTGGTATTGGCTTGGCTTCATCACTGTTATCCATGATTGCTAGCTCTGCTTTGGTCATTTCCTGATTAACTGGATCAGGGAAAGGCAGATCCATGCTGACAGCAGTCTGAGGCACCGGCTGCCAGCCTTCGTCCTCAGAAGCAGACTCCAGGGCCACAACACTTAGACGACTGGCTTGCGAGCAAGGTCTGATTTTGATTTGAAAAACGGGATACAAATTATTCAAAAGAGTAGAAGTAAATTAATCCGTAGGACTGTGTTTTCAGGATTATCTCCCCAGTGTTTCTCTCTTTACCCCAAAGATGATGAAACGGTGACAGAGATCAGTGTAGAGATCTTTCCAGAGGAAAGCCGGTCATCAGAGGAGTCGTTTCGAGCTGTACCGGGAAGTTCCCAAGAACATCTCTCCTTTGTGACTGAGGTGGCTGAGAGTGAGTATCAGGGTGGTGATGATCCGGGGTGGGGGAAACCTGTGGCCCCCAGTGGCCCTTTGCTCTCTGAGTTATGCTGGACCACCTTTGCAAGACTTCCCTGTAGGGACCGTTTTATTTTCTGCTTCATATCCTTGGGTGTGCTTTAAGATTTTCAAGGCAAGACTGGCCCTAATAGTGGCAGAATTAGTCCACCATTTCATGGCAGCAGATGGTGAGAAGCAGACACAGCAACCTTTAAGTCAAGGATTCTCAACCTATTTGGCCTATGGTGCCAAATAATCCGGCCCTCACTCCAGCCTCTGCTGGAATCAGCCGTGGACTCATTTACAGTCGTCGTAAACGCATTTACTGCCAACCTAGCAGTTCGAAAGCAAGAAATTGCAAGTAGATAAATAGGGACCACTTCGGTGGGAAGGTAACAGCGTTCCGTGCGCTCTGGTGTCTAGTCATGCCTGCCACATGACCATGGAAACGTCTGCAGAAGCAGACAGCGCTGGCTCTTCGGCTTAGAAACAGAGATGAGCACTGCAACCTAGAGTCGGATACGGCTGGCTTTCGAGCAAGGGAAAACTTTACCTTTACTAAACGCATTTACAATGGCTGCAAATGGCGGGGGGGGGGGTGCAACCAGTCCAGCCCCCTCAACTGTTTGAGGGAGCATGACCCGGCTCCGACTTGAAAAGGTTGAGAACCCCTGTTTTAAGCTGTTCTTCTGGAGCCCCCTCCTCGTTCTGCTGTTTTGGTAGACAGAGCTATTTCTCTCAAATGACTTGTCCTGCACCACCTATGCCATTCGTGGCAAACCTATGGCACACATGCTAGAAGGGGCACTTAAGGCCCTCTCTGTGGGCATGTGTGTCGTTGCCCCAGCTCAGAGTTCACCCTGCCCCTCTGCCCAGCAGCCCAGTGGGAGCGCTTCCTCCCTCCCACCAACTCAAAGTTTGCCCAGCCCCTCTGTTTTGGCACTTGGTCTCTAAAAGGTTCTCTATCACTGACCTATGCTATCTTGCCAACCTTTCTGGGTGCAATTGGTGCTTTCCCTCCTTTTAATTTTTTTTTTTTTTTGCAATGTTTCATGCCTTTTTGTATATACTGTATTCAATTTCTATGCAGCTTGGAGAAATTGGTGGTAAATGCCACATTGACTCACACAATTCCCATATGTGCTGTTATCTACTGTATAGCCTGTGGTTCCTTTGCCCACCTACCATGGTTATAGAATTAATCTCCATTGGGAAAGGATTGAGTAACAAAAAAGGTCTTATGCCACCACTAGGCGGGAAAGTCCCCATTGACTCCCACAATTTGCAACCTATATATAACCAATAATGTCTCTTTAAATGATTGCCATGTACTGTAATCTCACTCTTATGGTTGAGGAAGTGTTGGCAGACAGGAGAGGCTCTCTTATTGTGCCATCTGCTCTGAGGCTTGTCTCTCTAGCACCAGCAAAAGGGCCTTATCTGTGTGTGCTCTGGCCCTCCAGCCAATCGAGTTGCGACTCCAGACGGAGTTGCTGCCCTTCAGGAAACAGCTGGGAAAAGCTGCTGATGGTGCCAAAACACAACAAAAAATTCCAAAAATGAAGCGGAAATGCTAAAAAAAAACTTCCACCACTGTGGGAAACGTCCAAAGACCCAAAAAATCCTATCTTTAAAAAAAATTGGTATCTCGAAGCAATTTTTCCCCAAGATTTCCTTTTGTATTGCGAGTTTTTATAGGTTGAGCTGTTCGTAACTTGAGGTCTTACTGTACACAATAAAAAACCAATCAAATAGAACAACCAAATAAGTACATTATAAAATAACTTACATCTGTGGGTACAGAGGATCAACTGACTGGCTAGTTTATTGTTAACTAGCATATTTTGCCTGGTGGTGCCGGACTTTTTAAAATTGTGTTGGATAGTAAAGGTTTTTTTCTTCTTGAACCAATGGTGCTGGGCTGTTTTAAATGGTGTTGTAAGGTTTTGTGATTTTGTGGCTTCGAGGCGCTGCGTCCGCCTGCGGCGGACTTGCGCTCCCAGTGTGTGTGGTTTGTGTTTTTTTGTTTTTGTTTTTTTTTGCGCGCCGGCTTCCTCAGTGCTGGGCTCTTTAAATTGGTTTTTGAAGGTTTTTGTTTTATGTTCATGCAAATTTTATTTTAATTTAATTTATTTAATGTAAATTAAATTTTTTTAGTTTAAAATTTAATTTTGGTTTTTTAAATCTTTATTTTTACGCATTTTTTGTTTTTGGTTTTTTGAGTGAAAAGTGATTTCTGGGTGTGTTTTTGTGTGTTTTTTTGTATTTTTTGAGATTAGTGTGATTATTTTTGAATGTTTTTATAACTTATTTGATTAATTTGAGAATTAGTCTTATTAGTTTCAATATTTTTGAATGTTTTTTCTCTTGTGGCCTCTGGGTGGGGGTGGTGAGCTTTTCTTCCTCTCTACAATTTTTCTCTTCTGTCCTCTTGGTGTCGCTTCCGGTAAGTATTTTCTTTATTTTCTCATTTGAGTTGCGGTCCTCATGGATAGAAGACGTCTTATGGTAAGCTCTCTGGGTTTGTTTGTTTTTTGGGGGGGAGGGGGTTGGTTTTTTTTTGGGGGGGGTCTGTGTGTTTTTTCTTGTTTGTTTTTGGCTGTTTTTGTGTTTCCTTTTTGGATTTTGGATTTTTGTTTTTAGTGTTTTTGATTGTTTTTGGTTTGTGTTTTTGTGTTTACTTTTTTAGGGGGGGCTTTCTTTCCCGCTGGCCATGCTGGCTGGCACGTGGGAAGGAAGGGCAGTGGCGGCGGGGGGGGGGCATTTCCCGCGGGCCATGCTGGCTGGACTGTGGGAAGGAAGGGCAATGGCGGGGGGGGGCTTTCTTTCCCGTGGGCCATGCTGGCTGGCCTGTGGGAAGGGCAATGGCCGGGGGGGGGGCTTTCTTTTCCACAGGCCATGCTGGCTGGCCCATGGGAAGGAAGGGCAGCGGCGGCAGGGGGCCTTTCTTTCCCACGGTCCATGCTGGCTGGCCCATGGGAAGGAAGGGCAGCGGCGGCTGGTTTTTTTTTTACTTTTATTTTTCGCGCGCCGGCTGCCTCAGCATTCTGCGCGCTAATGGCGCGCAGGACGCTGGGGCTTGTAGTTTTGCCTGCGCGTGTTTGGTTACTGCAACGTTTTTTTCCTGCGGCATTTTTTTTTATTAGCCGCGGTGCATTTCCAAACGTTCCTTTTGCCGCGCTGCTCAGCCTGATTGGCTCTGGCGCGGCGCAGCACAAGGAACATTGGGAATTGAAGTTCACTTTTTTTGTTTGCGTCCGGGGGGCTCCTGCCCCCCGGGTGAAAATTTCAACCCGACAGTTACCTGCGAACCCCGTTCGGGCGAGTGCACGGAGTCTTGGACGGGGCTAGTGGGGCCTGGTGCAACATCCTTTGTCACATTCCAACGGTTAACGCACCATTTTATAGGTATAGATAGGGTAATGTTCTGAAAGGCTTCCTTGGTCGCCATACCTTCAGAAGAATATTATTAATAAACAAAAAGTATGTATAGTGGCATTAGACATATATAAAGCATTTGATTCAATTCAATGGAAAACAATAAAAGGAATATGTGAGAAATTACAATTCGGCCCTAAATTTAATCATGTGATAGGACAATTGTACAAAGAAAGTAAATCTAAAATTAAAATGAATAATTGTCTGGGGAAAGAAATTGATATAAACGCGGGGACAAGACAAGGATGTCCATTGTCCCCATGTCTTTTATACTGGCAATGGAATTACTAGCAAATGATATAAGGCAAAATGAGAAATTAGTAGGAATAGAAAATAAAAAAATAAGTCTATTTGCGGATGATACTCTATTAGTTGTAAAAGATCCTTTAAATAATTTAAACAAAATACAAGAACATTTAAGAGCCTTTGAAGAAGTAACAGGATTAAAAATTAATTGGACGAAAACTGAGGCTATCACATGCAATTTAACCCAGGCGGAAAAGGAAAAAATTGGAGATAGATTTAATATTACAATAAAAGATGAATTGAAATATTTGGGAATATTCGTGATGAAGGAACCAAAAGACCTATATAATATTAACTTCAATAAATTAAGAAATAAATTGAAACCATTACTAGAACAGATAAAACGAGCAAAGACTTCATGGTTTGGAAGGATTAATATTTGCAAAATGAAAGTTATACCCAAATTGAATTTTCTGTTTGAAAACTTACCGATTAAAATCAAAGAGTCAGAACTAAATAAATGGCAAAAATTGATAAACGGAATTTGCAATAATAATAAAAGAGCAACAATTAGTAAAGGATTATGGTACATGAAGAATAAACAGGGAGGGTTAAACATTCCAAACATTAAAGCGTATTTTCAAGCCTTTCATATAAAGAAACTAGCAAGGGTTGCCCGGCGTTGCCGGGCTTTTTTGGGGGTTATTTTTAAAAAATTTGAAAAATGGTTGTTGGATGATTTTTCTTGTATGTGCATTTAAATGAGTTTTTTTTCTTTTTTTAAATAATGGTTTTTTATACATAGGTAGTGTTTTAAAGTGTTATAATAAAATCGGATTTTGAAAAGACGAATGGTTGATATATATTTTTTTTCAAATAATGGAATTTCTTTAAAAAATGTGTAAGATTTTTTTTTAAATTTAATGTTTTTGATTGCTATTTTTGCTGTAGCCACTGGGTGGTGCTGTTGCACTATTTTGAAATGGTAACTCAGTTTTGGGCTGTGTTTTCTTCCTGTTCTTTTTTCATTGCACATGTGCTTCTCGCTGAGGCTGGAGGTTGAAGGTGTGTGCTCGTTTATTTTATGTGTTGTGTTTTTGGGTTTTGTGGGGTGTGGGGGGATGTAGGTTGGGGGTATTTTCGCAGGGTGCTTTTGTTGTGATTTGTGGGGGGTGGGGGGTTGTGTTTGTCCTTGTTTTTTTTTTATTGTTGTTGTTTGTGTTTTTGGTGTGTGTATTTCTGTGGGCCGGCCTCGGTGGCTGGGTGGCCCATTGAAATACCATGTGGTGGTAGTTTGGGGTTTTTTTCGCAGGCCGGGCTGGTTGGAATATCTACGCCGGCGGCCCGTGGTGAGGATGGGGGCATGGTCATTGGGGGTTAGGAAGGGTGGGCTAGGTGGTGGGCAGGGGAGCTGTAGTGTGTTATGGTGCTTTGTTTTTGTGGAATTGTGAAGGTAGATCGTTGTTTCCCTTTAATATCAGTGGGTGGGGGCTGCGATCCCCCTCCCCGCTGCCTAGCCTAGTGTTGGGAGGTTTTTTGGGGAGGTTTGTTGGGATTAAAGGTTATATTGGCCCTTCACTTCTGGACAGAGAGGAACAGGCAGAGAGGATCGATTCCCCCCCCCCTCTCCTTAAAACAACTCCGTTTTTAAAGAGAAGAAAAGATGGAGTTTTTTTAAGGAGGGGTGGTTGGGGATCGATCCTCTCTGCCTCATCTTTTGTTTTCAGATGGGTTGGGGCAATATAGTCCTTTTATCCCCACAAACCTCCCATCACTAGGGTAGGCAGCGCAGAGGGGGATGGCCACCCCCTCCCACTGATTTTAAAGGGGAAACTCCATTCGGGAGATTCAGGCGCCGCGGGTGAGTAAAAGAAATCCGGCTGGTCTTTGCTTGCCTGTGAGCTGTTTTTCTTTTTAATTTTCCGGGCGCCGTTTTCCTCAGCGTTCTGCGTTGGCGCTCAGGACGCTGGGGCTTGTAGTTATCGGTTGGTGCTTTGTGTTTCTGCTGGGTTTTTTAAAAATGCGTTTGTTTCAATTGGCTGCGGCGCGTGTCCGAACGCTGCGCTGTGCGAGAGCCTCTCAGCGTGATTGGCTCTGGCGCGGCGCAGCGCAAGGAATGTTGGGAAGTGAAGTTCTTTCCCTTTCTTGCCATTTGTGGGGCTGAGGCCCCCGTGGCGGATTTTTAAATCCTTCGTTGACCTGCGTAGGCAATTCGGCCGTGCGCACGAAGGGTGGGTTCGGGTCAGTAGGGCGACGCATAGCAACCTATAGCCAGTTCCAACGGTGAACACTTGGATTTATAGGTTAAGATTAATTAAATTATTAATTCAGCAAAATGAGGTAATAGGTGAAGGGGATCAAGAAGAATTTAAAAAATTAAAAGGTGAAATATTTCTTGCTCAAGTAAATAATAAAACAGAGATTAACTGCTTTTCTATAAATAATATTTATAACGTATGGAAAGGGGTTAAGAGGAAATTGGCACCAGATATTTCCCCAATTTTAGAAATTTTAGATTTCCAGAGTTGCCCATTATTATCCTCGCAAAAAATAAGACCTATTCTATTGCAAGAAAAAGTGTTGTTAATAACAGAGTGGATTAAAAATTGTAATACATATCAGAAAAGGAAGGAGGTATATAATAAATTAAAATTAAATTGGCTACAAGAATTGGGGATGGAGAAATGGGACAAATCGATAAGGGAGATTATAGGAGTACCTAGGGCAAAGACGCCCTTTGAAGAATTGGTCTTGGAAATAAGGAAAGGGAAGACAAGATTACAGGGGTTAGTAGGTAAACTGTACCAAATGCTTATCCCAGGGGAAGGATCACACTATACACTTAAACGAATTTGGGAGGAAGATTTAAATATTAAAATTGAAGAAGAAGAGTGGAGGAAAAAGTGGGGAAACAGAATAACAAAAACTATGTCAATCAAGGAAAAGGAGCATGTTTGTAAGGTACTTTGGAGGTGGTACCTTACCCCAATCAGACTCAAGCAAATGGATATTAATAAATCTGATTTGTGTTGGAGATGCAATGAACAAAAGGGGACATATTTGCATCTGTGGTGGTTTTGTAAGAAAACAAATAAATTTTGGAAAGTGGTAGAGAAGGAGATAAACGAGATTCTTGGCATAACAATGATTTTAGAACCCAAACTAGCTATATTAGGAGAAATAGGAAAAATGAGATTAAGTGAGGGTAATAAAGAATTAATTTTGACATTGTTGCTGGTTGCTAGACAGCTGATAGCCCAAGAATGGAAGGGTAACGAAAATCTAAATAAGAATAGGTGGTATAAAGAGGTTTGGCAACTGGCACTAAATGAAAAATTAACTAGCCAAATTAGGTTAAAACAGGGTTTTAAAATCAAAATACAATTTTGGGAAATATGGAAACCTTTCATACAGCACGCGTTAACAAGTGAAGAAGGAAGTAAGCCTGGCCCTGACATGATTCAATTTTGGAAGATTTAAGTATACTGTGCCAATTGAAATTGCTGCAGAATAGGGTTTTGCACGGATTAAAAGTTGAAAGAATGAAAGAGTGAACAAGATTTTGATATATTGTTGTTATTCCTTTCTCTTTTCTTGGTGTTTTTTCTTTATTTATTGTTAGTTTTTAAGTATTTATATTTTTTATGTTTGTTTGTATTTTATGATTATTAATAAAAAAAATTAAAAAAAAGAATATTATGGAGCTGGAAAAAGTGCAGTTGAGGGCAACCAGAATGATTAGAATGAAGGAACACCTTCCTTACCATCTGAGGCTGCAACGGTTGGGCCTCTTCACTCTTGAACGACGGCACCTAAGTTTATAAAATCATGCACGGTGTGGACAAAGTAGATAAGAAAAAACTTTTCCCTATTGCACAACACTAGAACTAGGGGGCACTCCATGAAACTTTTGGGTACTAGTTCTCCTCAAACAAATAAGAGAAAGTACTTTTTCACCCAGAGGATCACTGGTCTATGGAACTCCCTGGCAGAAGAAGTGGTGACAGCTGTCAGTCTTGACATCTTTAAGAAAGGATTAGACAAGTTCATGGAGGACAAGGGTATCAATGGCTATAATTATGGATACCTAAGGACAACCTCCAGGTTGGAAAGATAGGCAGGATATCTCTCAATGTCATTTCCAGGGAATCCTAAGCAGGTGAAGGCATCTGCTTGGGAATAATACCCTGAAGGAAATGGTGAGCCACTGTGCGAGACAGAATGCAGGACTGGATGGGCTGTGGCCTGTTCCAGCAAGGCTGTTCTTATGTTCTTAATAGTTGTTTTTTGAAGATAGCCAGGGATGGAAACTGGCGCAACTCCACCGTTAGTGTGTTCCACAGCATTGGTGCCCCCACCGAGAAAGCTCTATTTCTAGTTATAGACTTTCTAGCCATCCTCAGGGTCGGCACCTGGAGCTTCCTAGACTGTGATGAACAGGTGATCTGGGGAGTTGTTCTGAGGGAAAGATGTTGCCCTGTCTTTCTCCTTCTCTCTCTCTGCTATTAGGTGATGCCTGGGAGAGCGGAAGTGACTGGGAGCCCTATGAGGCGTTGTCGGAAGACACGGAAGACGAAGACATGGGAGATAACTTTGAGAACCAAGGTCACCCTATGAGAGATGGGGAAAACCAAGCCGAAGAGCGGAGGGGCGAGCCCGGTTGCCAGGGCACCGGATTTGGCGGTGCGACAGTTCCACAAAAAGCATACAAAGGCAAGCGAAAGAACCAGTGCAAGGTTTGCGGGAAGAGCTTCACCCGGAAAGCCAGCCTGAAAGTTCATCAGAGAATCCACACAGGGGAGAAGCCCTACAAATGCACCGTCTGTAGCAAAGGTTTCTGCGACAAAACCAGCTTCCTTCGGCATCAGCGGATCCACACTGGGGAGAAACCTTACAAGTGCCCCGAGTGCGGGAAGAGCTTCAACCGGACCACAAACCTGATAACGCACCAGAAGACCCACGTGGAGACCAGGGAGAAGACTTTCCACTGCTCGAGCTGCACCAAGAGTTTCTACAACAAGTACAGCCTCAAGACGCACTGGCGGAGTCACACGGGTGAGAAGCCCTACAAATGTTCCAGCTGCAGCAAGAGCTTCTGCGACAAATCAAACCTGGAAGCCCACTGGCGTGTCCACACAGGGGAGAGGCCCTTTGAGTGCACTGAATGCGGGAAGAGCTTCAGCGACCGCCGGACTCTCCTCCGACATCAGAGAATCCACACCGGTGAGAAGCCCTACAAGTGCACCGAGTGCGGGAAAAGCTTCAATGACTTGGCCACGCTGCTCCGGCACCAGAAAATTCACACGGGCGAGAAGCCTTACCACTGCACCGAGTGCGGGAAGAGCTTCAACCAGAGCTCACACCTCATCCGGCACCAGAACACCCACGACACCAAACGCCACAAGAGCGGGGCACGGGGAGGCAAAGCCGCCGTGGGGGCCAACATCTTCTTGAACATCGGGAGCTTTGCCCAGGAGAGCTATTATGGATACACGCACCCTGGGGAGAGTTTTCCTTGGCCACTGGGCTCCTACACCTCCCCAGCGGAAGGGGGTGAAGGGTGTTTGCCCAACTTGTGGACTATCGAGGAGACAGCGGTCGGTGATCAAGCCATCCTGGTCATGAAGGAGTTCACGGAGGAGAGGACCTTAGCACTGTGAAACCCTGCAGGCAGGAGAGGTAACTCAGCTAGGCTGATACCCTGCCCGCCATCGCCTGGTCAAAGCCAAGAAGCCATGACAATATTTTAAACCCTTAGTGTTTACCCCCTCCGAAAGATACATGCCTCGATCCGAAAACCTTATAGCAGGGACTTGCCTCATACAGAAGGCAGGAAAGAACGATGTTTGCTCCAGTTTCACAGGGGTGGAATTGATGTCTTCTTGAGGTTCCTCAAGTCCATAAGAGGCTCTCTTACATATTAGTTTTGGAGACAGAGGGAGCTGGAATTCTCTAAGGTTAACATCCAAAAATCTGATAGCACGGACTTGTCTCATACAGAAGGCAGGAAAGAACGATGTTTGCTCCAGTCTCACAGAGGTCGAATTGAGGTCCTCTTGATAAGAACATAACATAAGAACATAAGAACAGCCTTGCTGGAACAGGCCACAGCCCATCCAGTCCAGCATTCTGTCTCACACAGTGGCTCACCATTTCCTTCAGGGTATTCCCAAGGAGATGCCTTCACCTGCTTAGGATTCCCTGGAAATGGCATTGAGAGATATCCTGCCTATCTCTCCAACCCGGAGGTTGTCCTTAGGTAGCCATAATTATAGCCATTGATAGCCTTGTCCTCCATGAACTTGTCTAATCCTTTCTTAAAGCTGTCAAGACTGACAGCTGTCACCACTTCTTCTGGCAGGGAGTTCCATAGACCAGTAATCCTCTGGGTGAAAAAGTACTTTCTCTTATTTGTTTGAGAACTAGTACCCAAAAGTTTCATGGAGTGTCCCCTAGTTCTAGTGTTGTGCGATAGGGAAAACAGTTTTTCCTTATCCACTTTGTCCACACCGTGCATGATTTTATAAACTTCAATCAGGTCACCTCTTAGACGCCGTCGTTCAAGAGTGAAAAGGCCCAACCGTTGCAGCCTCAGATGGTAAGGAAGGTGTTCCAGTCCCCTAATCATTCTGGTTGCCCTCCTCTGTACTTTCTCCAACTCCATAATATCCTTCTGGAGGTATGGCGACCAGAACTGTACACAGTATTCCAGATGGGGCCTCACCATAGATTTATAAAGAGGCAAAATGACACTTGCTGACTTATTTTCTATACCCTTCCTAATGATCCCTAACATTGAGTTTGCTTTTTTCACTGCTGAGGCACACTGGGTTGACACCTTCATTGAGTTGTCCACCAGGACACCAAGGTCCCTTTCCTGGTTTGTCGCAGAGAGTTCAGACCCCATCAGTTTATAAATGTAATTGGGGTTTTTTGCCCCAACATGCATCACTCTGCACTTACTGATGTTGAAGCTCATTTGCCACTGTTTTGCCCACTCCCCCAGTGTCAAGAGATCCCTCTGGAGCTCTTCACAATCTCTCACAGTTTTCACTACCCTGTATAATTTAGTGTCGTCAGCAAATTTGGCTACCTTGCTTTTTACTCCTACCTCTAGATCATTTATGAAGAGGTTGAAAAGCAGGGGTCCCAGTACTGAACCTTGGGGGACCCCACTCTTTACTTCCCTCCACTTGGAGAAGTGTCCATTTAGTGCTACCCTCTGTTTCCTGTCCCTTAGCCAGTTGCTGATCCAGGACAAGACCTGTCCCTTTATTCCATGACTGGTAAGTTTATTCAAGAGCCTTTGGTGTGGGACCTTGTCAAAAGCCTTCTGAAAGTCCAGATAAACAATGTCAACTGGATCCCCCTTATCCACATGCTTGTTGACACTCTCAAAAAATTCCAACAGATTAGTGAGGCATGATTTGCCCTTGCAAAAGCCATGTTGGCTCTCCTTTAGCAGCGCCTCCTCTTCTATGTACCTATTAATTCTATCTTTTAGGATGGTTTCCATCACTTTACCTGGGACACATGTCAAACTGACAGGCCGGTAATTTCCTGGATCACCCCTGGATCCTTTTTTGAAAATTGGTGTTACATTCGCTACCTTCCAGTCATCAGGCACAAAGCCTGATTTGAGGGAAAGATTATATATTTTGATGTTCCTCAAGTCCACAAGAGTTTCAGTTTCACGCATTAGTTTTAGAAACAGAGGTAGCTGGGATTCTCCAAGGTTAAATTCAAAGAAGTAGGGGTGGGTGGGAGAGACAGCTCACGATTATGGCATTTGTATTAAAGCTTTGAACCTGGGTAGTTTCCCTAGCACCGAGATCCATTCTGGTTCCTCAGATGAGGTGGAAGGGGGGGGGGGGGAATAGAGATCAACTGCAATTTAGCAGTTCAAGGAGCTACACAACAATCTTCTATGTTTGTAGAACAAGTGACTGGTGAGAATTCCTCTTTTTTTCCTACCTGCTTTGGATTATATGTGACAAAAATAGGGAAATTAGATATTGCATTCTCTCTCTGGTTGCCATCGATGGACCCCCCGGATTCCATTGGGATGTTTTTAAAGGATTAGTTCAGGGGTTCCCAACCTTTTCAAGTCATGGGCCGGGTGACCGGGTCACACTCTCTCAGACAGCTTCAAGGGCCAGATGGCCCTAGCTGTATGATGGGGGTAGGCATTTTGTTTCTCAAATGCCCTTGGAGGGGTGGGGCCACATTAAATGGTAACGAAGGCCAGATCCAGCCCATGGGCCTTAGGTTGGGAATCCCTGGATTAGTTGTATAGAAGATGAAAGCATATACTGTCATGTTTGTAAATTGATTATAGATTTTTCTACAGTTAGTGTCTAAAAACAGGCGGAGGGATAGTCACCGGGAGAAGATAATGTTATTTTCTTTCTTTTAGGGGAGGAAATTAAATGCATTTCAAATTGAGAGTAAAAATAATGTAGGTCAGATTAACGTGATACACGACAGCGAGAGAATAAAAGACATTTTGGGGCCGGGACTAGAGGGGAGGGGGTTGGTTTTTGTTTTTCTTAACCGAAGAATATTCACAGATGTAAAGAGCAAAACTTATCAGGATATGTCCAGATTTTTAAACTCCAGTGTTTTACAAATGGTTTGTAATAATAGCGTCCTGGATCAGAATTTTCAAACACACAAACAAACACTCTGTATTAATGTACTGTATAACTAACTCAGTGTTGGAAGGATACTGTTTTAGCAAGGTTGCTTAAAATCTGGAAATCTTATTCAGGTTTCAGATTTGTTCGATTTTGGAAGGATTGGACAATACCCTGTCAATATTGAGAATCTTGGTATAGGTCAGCTAAGATATAATGTTTGCTTTCTGGTATTGGAATAAAACTCGCCAGTCAGCTTATGATTGCTGGTCAAAGACAGGGGGTTCTCAACCTTTTCAAGCCAAGGGCTAGGTCACGCTCCCGCAGACATCTTCAGGGGCTGGACGGCCACTTTGCACTGCCTGCACGAATGCGGCGGCCTGTACGGCTGAGGCGATGGTGGGGTCATGTGACATGGCACCAAGGGCCACATCCGGCCCACAGGCCGTAGGTTGAGGACCCCTGAAAGAAGATGGAAGTTCTTATTCAACACACTTAGAAGATACTAATGGGAAGTACTGGTATAAATGTTGATGCATGAATATTTAGGAAAGCTTATTCTTTTCCCCAATCTACTGGCATATTTCAAAGCAGAATACTCAGCCATCATCTGACACAGGCATTAGCTATGGAACAAGTCCATGTATTTTGGGAAGCTTCGGTGTACTTAACTATCTCCTGAAAATACTAAGCAGAGTATTGAGCCATGGTGACGCATTGGTTAAACCACTATACTGCAGACAAAACATTGTGAGTTCAGTCCTGATGGGTATCAAGGTTGACTCAGCCTTCCATCCTTCTGAGCTTGGTAAAATTAGTGCCCAGCATGTTAGGGGCAAAATGCTAATTACCTTCCGATCAGCCCAGAAGGTGCACTATGCCCCCTGTAATTGCTATTTAGCTTACATTTTTTTGCAAATGTTGTAGAGAGCCAATTCTCTCAAAATCAGACAGCTTGACTTCTAAATGCGGAATGTTTCACAATGCGCTTAGATCATAGGAAACAAGTTAGTGAGATGGAAAAAGGCAATCAGAAAAAAGACCACACTGTCCAATGCATGTCAAATCGTGTTTCGTTCTGTGGGATCCCATGGGGAGAAAGATTATATTTTGGGCTGCTTGAAGAGGGGTCAGTTGCGATCTGTTTCCCATCGATGGCATGACATACCAGGATTTGTGCTCCAGCCCAATAATCCATGCCTGGTGGCACAGTGGTGAAACTGCTGTATTACCACCAAAAGTTGCGAGTTCGATTGCGACCAGAGCTCAAGGTTGACTTAGTTGTCCGTCCTTCCAAGGTTGATAAAATGAGTACCCAACATGTTGGGGGCAAAATGCTAAGTAACTTGTAAACCGCCCAGACAGTGCACTAAAGGATAGGATAGCCTTGCTTCGCTTAAGCTGGACTTTTCAGCCTGCTGCTTTTGAGATTGAGTGATTCCACAAGAGACAGAAAGGCAGAGAAACCCTTTCCAGTGCATACCTAACATAGGCATGCCCTCTGATTGCTCCCAAACTCTTCGGTCTGGGTGCATATACGATTTTGCTGCCTGAGATTTAATTTAATTTAATAGTCATATTTATATATGCCGCCCACTCAGGCAGAACCCGACTCAGGGCGGCATTACAACAAGTTCTAAAAACACATAAAAACACTTTAAAAGACCCAATGTCTGTCTTTTAAGGACAATAGAACAGGGGTTCCCAAACTTGTCAAGCCGGACAGCCAATTTGCCTTGCTTGCACGATGGGGTTGGCCATTTTGTCCCAACAGCTACAAAGGGGTGGCCATTTTGTTTCTTGAATATCCTTGGAGGGGTGGGGGGCACATGAAATGGCACCGGGGGCCAGATCCGGCCCACAGGCCTTAGGTTGGAAACCCCTGCAATAGAGAAAAAGGGGAATTCCATATACAGTAAAACCCCTACGGAAAAAGTCTATTCTGTAGACTTTTGCTTAAATCGATTTTTTTGGTAACTCGAAGCAAACCCATAGGAAAAAATTTTTTTAACGTAACTCGAAGCAAACCCATAGGAAAAATGATATTTTTATGTAAATCGAAGCAAAGCCATAGGGAAATGAATATGTAACTCAAGCAAAACCACAGGAAATCGTGTAAATCGGGACATGGTTTTAGCACAAAATCATTATGTAAGTCGAATTTTATGTAACTCGCAACATTTCTAAGTCAGGGTTTTACTGTACAAGAAAATATGGAGAAAGCAGTTCCTTCTTCCATGTGGATCTGAGATTGTTTGAATGTTCCTGGCGCTGCTTTACCTCATTAGATTGGGAGAATTGTCAATTGTTTGGGGGGTGGGGTGGGGGGTTAAAGCATGAAAATACTTTTAAAACACTTGATACTACATCAGTTGCAAGGAATGGAGGCTACAGCGGTTTTCATTTAAGTAGGACTCTAACCCAGCATTTCCCAACCTTTGGGGGTTTTTTGGACTTCAATTCCCAGAAGCCTAAGTCACTTCCCCAAAGCACTGATCAGCCAGTGTACCGACTTAGGTTTCTGGGAATTGAAGTCCCCCTGAGGGGGGCCTGGGCCCCACTTTGGGAACCACTGCTCTAACCTTTCAGCCAAGGCTTTGGGGTCCCACACTAAGTTCCAGTGTCCTCAGGCTGCAATCCTAAATACCAGGAGTGTGTCATTTCATTGGGGAGGGGGGGGTGTTGAACTCCAACTCCCAGAATCCCTCAGGCTCTCAAACATACACCTGCAGGCACCTTCCTTTCATTCACCTGAGGAAAGGCTACCTGGGCTTTCTCTAGCCTTTGGTTCCTGTTGTTATTGTATTTTTAAAAAGAAGGCTGTTGTGTTGCTTTCTTGAGAGTCTTAGTTCTTTGGGAGGTGCCTCCTATATGGAGCCTCATAGGCAGTGAGACTACAACTCCCAAGATGCATTGCATTAGGTTCCTTTTTGTATGTTAATAAATGGAAGCAAAGGTCAAAAAAGGCCATTTCGCTTTAGGTGAGCAAAATAGAGGCCAATATAATTGTCTTTTATTCCGTTCTGACTGCCATCTAGTTCCATTCATTTGCCCAGTGGCCATGCAAGAAAGACTTATGTGTATACTGTGGGGCTGCAATGACTCGGTGGTTAAGAAGCTCGCCTTGTTGGCTGGAAGGCTGGCAAGTTGGCAGTTCAAAACCCAGGTACTGCATGATGGATTGAGCACCTGTCTCTGTCCCAGCACTTGGGGACATAAAAAGAGCCTCATTTGGGCGTCCCCAGGGCAGAGTTTCTCCAGCAAAAATCCTTCCAACCCAGAATAATTTCTTTTTATTATTATTAAATTTTTATTGAATTTTCTAAACAAATTTTCTAATTTCTGACATGAAATTATTATTAGGTGAGCAAAAGGTAAGTGAGTGTAGGTGTGTGTTTGTGAGCAGAAAATCCCAGAATTTTGAGAGAATTCTGGGAATTTAAGTCCTCCCAAAAATGAAAGAACACATCCTTACCGAAACAAAATGCACTTACTGTGTTAGTTTCATCCAACCTGACTCCCTCCACCTGTACTATTTTACAGCTCCCATCATCCCCAGCCAGTGTGGAGGGTGGGAGTTGTTGTCACTCCCACCCTGCAGAGCAATGGATTGGAGAAAGCTATGGTTTGGGCTGTAAACTGTAATATAGACAAAAGTGATGATGATAGGGGAGGGGAAGGGTATAATTAACATTGCATGGACTGTTTTGTGAACAGTTATGAATGGGGAGCATGTGGGATGCAATGAACCGGGCTTGGAAAAGATACTTCTTGGGTATAGGACTCCCAGAATCTCAACATCTGGAGAGATGTTGATCTCAAAAAAGTTACCTTCCTATTTCCAGGCTCTGATCAATAGAGGTCCCTTAGAAGATTTAACTGCATTGTTACTTAGCTTAAGGCTTTGAACATAGAGATATTGAATTGTCATAAATTGTTAAAATAAAAGCATCCTGTAAATTAAAATCTGGTATAAGGTATATCTTCTTACGGGAAGAATAAAGCTTTAAGTATGTAGATAAAATGGGATGAGGTGAAAAGAAACCCATTTTCTTGAATCTGTTTTGGGCAGGTGTAAGCCTGTTCGACTATATGCTGACATTTAACAATTATTTTTTTATTTTTTAAAAAAACTGCTTAAGTCAGTGGTTCCTAACCTTTTATTGGCCATGCCCCACCTAAGCATCTCTAAAATCCTGATGCCCCCTTCTCCATTACATATAATTCTTATTATTCAAAAGGTGAGCTCCTATTCATTGTTAATAACTCGTTCTCAAATTGTCCCTCTTAAAAATCAAATTGCCCCAATGTGGGGCACGTGCCCCACATTGGGAACCACGGGCCTAAATCCTGTTGCCTAGATCCACTGGTGGAGTGGGATTTTCTCCTAACAAAAGAGTTGCTGCTTCAGTTTGGGATCGTGCACAACTTTATTGCATTGTGTGCAATAAATGGCAATAAACCCGCTGGCAACCTAAAACGGATAAACATAGGGACTCTGTAGTTAGCAGCAATCTCCCACTGCTGCTGATGTTCTATTGCCAAGATGGTGAACCTTGGCACTCCAGATATTCTTGGACTTCAATTCCCAGAAGCCCAAGCAACCTGTGAATCCAACACAAATGAGTTTGCTGCGATTCATCTGGCCCACGTTGCCCTCGTCGCTCCTGGAAGCGGAAGTAAAACGCGCCCGTATAGAGGAAAGGTTAACCCGGAAGAGTCTTAACCGTACGGACGCATTTTAATTCTGTTTCCGGGAGTGACGAGGGCAGCGCGGGCCGGACGAATCGCAGTAAACCCATTTGTGTGGATTCACAGGGTGCTTGGGCTTCGGGGAATTGAAGTCGAGGAACATCTGGAGTGCCAAGGCTCACCATCACGGTTCTATTGTGTACCCTGCAAAAGTACACAATAGGATACCGTCAGCCGGGAGATGTCACTTTTTAAAAAGGCAATAGATGATCCTTGAAATGGTTGAACTTTACGTCTACACACCAAGCATGCCGTGGTCAATTTAATTTTTTTAGCAAAGTTTGGCCCTGAAGTTATTGGGTTTGTCTAAAAAAAAACTCCAGATGTTATATATAATGGATTTGGAATAGGGGGCTTCAGTGGCTAAGAAGCTTGCCTTGATAGCGGGAAGGCTGTCAAGTCAGCAGTTCGAGGCCTTAGTACTGCCAACTGAGACCCAGCTCTTGGGGTCATAAAAGGAGCCTCATTTGGACTTTCCCTGAGCAGTTTCTTCCACAAAAATCCTTTCAACCCAGAATAATGAAATTATTACTGTGGTTGGAATTTTTTGTTCTGCAGACTTACTTGATCAAAACTAGTGTTAACACCCATTTTTAAAATCTTGTGATGGAAATGAGGATGGAATTTGGTAATTGTTGCAATGGCCCATGGAGGATCGGAATGACTGGCCGCAAGGGAAGGCACGTGAGACGGTTGTGCGGTGAAAGTCCAGTCCCGATCTGTCTCGGGTGGATGCATTTATTACCCTGCCTCGAGGGCTACGTGCCTAAGGCGTACGTGACCTCATCACAGAAGGCTTTTGCATACGTGGCATTTCTGATGGTCAAGACAATACCTGTATCTGGACATCGTCCGGTGGTTAATGGACAACCCACAGTAAATCAAGGTCTGGACTGGCGAAACCCCATTGTTCTCACCCTATCTCGGAGTTCATATTGTCTCCGGGAAACTAACTTCCTTAGCTGCTGACTCGGCGTGTTAGCTCAACCCAACCTAATCTTCAGCCAGAAGAGGAAGAACGAGTTTTACCCTGGAGTCATCAACTTTTAACTTTTGCCCTTCCTTCCTCCGCAACCTCCAGCCAAGGCTTTATGATTTGTTCCAATTAATCTAGCCCACACCCCAATTTCCTTTCCATCAAAGCCCGTGGTGGTTCTCAGCCGTGTGCTTGACGAGCGAACCCATTGGGAAAGGTTTTGGCCAATTATGAACGGGCAACCCACAGGTAATAATATATAAAATGATTAGTTTTGGAGAGATACTGGTAAATGTCAGGGTCCTCCTCCCCCAAATTGCTACATTTCCCACCGCTTTTACAAACTATCCTTCCATCTCTTTTAGTTCAATTGCATCACATACATTTTGTATTTATAACGTAGTTTAGATTTTTATGGCCACCCATACTTCCCTCAGATTATCTCTATTTGCATTACACCAAAACATTTCTCATTTTGGCTTCGTGGCCCGTTTCCATTTCACTGCCTCCATTAGTTGTGCTATAAAATACAGGACTGAAGTCTCTCGCAACAAGAGACAATCACAATGTTAAAACACAAGCAAAAATAACCAAAAGGAGTTGGAGATTTATTATTTTTAAACTCGCAATGATCCTTCTAATGCAGGGGTTCCCAAACTTCGTGCCATGGGCCAGAGGGACAGCTGAGTGGGCCAGTCACATGGTTCCTCCTGCTGTAAACACTGCTGTAAAAAAAAACCTGTGGCTGTCATAAATGCGTTTACAACAGCAGCGGGTGCATTTACGGCAGGCTTGGGTGCATTTACACATGCGTGGGCACGTTTTATGGCTGTTGTAAACACTTCTGCTTCCGGTAGTGACAAGGGCAGTGGCAGACCACATGAAATGGTGCCATAGGCTGGGGCCAGCCCGTGGGCTGTATTTTGACCACCCCTGTTCTAATGGCTTGAGAGGCAGGGGGGGGGGGGAAATATTTTTAAGTGGAAAAATTCCCTTTTGAGACTTCTGCAACACTTCAAAGGAAACTGAGTCTGTAAATGATGAAGGTCTTGGACTATACCACAAGTTCTCAACCTTTTCAAGCTGGGGGCTGGGTCATGCTCCCTCAGACAGCTTCGGGGGCTGGATGGCCAATTGCCCTTCTTCCACCGCATGGCACTTCCGGGTTTGGTAGACGGGGTGGAGGACCGCATCCGTTCCACGGGCCCCAGGTTGAGAATCCCTGGACTCGTGGGAGTCTCCTCCGAGTGAATTCTTTGTAGGAACTGTGTATGCTTGTGTGTCTTGAATCCATGGGTGTCTTCAGGGGCTGCCTCTCTTATGCATGGTTGCTTCAAGACTGTTATCCCTATGTTAATGTATTGGCAAAAGTGCTCTGGAAATAAAGAGTAATTAAATAAGACACTTCTCGCTACAAATGTTCAAACTGGTGTGTTCTGTCCTTGCTGCTCAGAAAGTGATATTTCTGCCCAAACCAGCGATGAGTGGCCTTTTGAGGGATGAGGCCGGGAGTCAAATAGCAGTTCTTGTTGTCCGGCTTCCTGTCTAAATACAGAGGGCGCCCCAAAAATGTATGCACGTTTTATTCATTGTATTTATTTATTCACATTTATACCGCACCCTTTTGGTGCAAGCACCACTCAGGGTGGCTTACAGTGTATATTAGCAGGGATACCCGGCATTGCCCGGGTGGGGGACTGCATGATAGAGTGAGCTCCTGCATCCGTCCCAGCTCTTGCCAACCTAGCAGCTCGAAAACAAGAAATTGCAAGTAGATAAATAGGGACCACTTCGGTGGGAAGGTAAGCAGCGTGTCTAGGCCATACCTGTCAAGTTTTGGATTTGGAAATAAGGGAAATTTCCCAGCAAATACGGGATACTTGACAGCTATGCTTATCCTTTGCTGCCCTCCAATGGCGGCAATAGGGCATTGCAGTCTAATTAATACGGGATGACAGCAGGGAAGAGGATAAAGTAAGGGCTTTTCCCGGCCAATACGGGATACTTGACAGCAATGGTCTAGGCATGCCTGTCACATGTTCACAAAAATGTCTACAGACACAGACAGTACTGGCTCTTTGGCTATAAACAGAGATGAGCACTGAACCCTAGAGTTGGATATGACTGGTTTTCAAGCGAGGGCGACCTTTACCTTACAAAACGGGAATCACACGATACCAAATCTGAATGCATCTAATTTTCTTTATAACTCTAATTATTTGATCTGTGGCTACAGAGTTAGTAGGATGCCAACCACTTTTATGACAACATACTATTCCTCAACGTAACCCCTGCTGTCGACTCAATAATTCTATTTTTGTTGTTTGAAGTATTAGGAGCCCTCAAGGTGCAATAGTTAAACTGCTGTATTGCAACCCAAACCACTGATGTTGTTGCTGTAAATTTTGATCCTGACGGGGATCAGTGTTGTTGACTCATCCTTCCAAGCTCAGTAAAATGAGTACCCAGCATGTTGGAAGCAAAATGCACTAAGCGCGATGGAGCGGCAAAGTAAAGGTAAAGGTCGCCCTTGCTCGAAAGCCAGTCATATCCAATTCTAGCCAAAGAGCCAGACTTTTCCGTGGACATGTGGCAGGCATGGCTAGACACTGGAGTGCACGGAACACTGTTACCTTCCCACCAAAGTGGTACCTATTTGTCTACTTGCAATTTCTTGCTTTCGAACTGCTAGGTTGGCAGGAGCAAGGACAGAGACAGGAGCTCACTCTGTCACGCAGCACTCGGGTCTCCAACTGCTGACCTGCTGACCTGCCAGGCGCCATAAGTGCAATTGCTATTTGCTTCTCTCTGTTCATATGCCCAGATTTTTAAGTCTGTAAGTTTTGAATTTCTTCAAGACTTCTCTTACAACCTTCCCAATCTTGGAAGACCCTGTTTCCTCCCACGCCTAAGCGCTTACAACTGAAGCCATCATGCAGAAAAGGGTAAATGACCATTACAAAGTCAGGAAACCATGCATGCCATTTAAAATCCATTCGGATTTTTATTTAATGTGAGACACGAGCTAGGCATTTGCAATGGATGTCAATGAAGACCGTACTGCTGTGAAGACTGAGTAGTAACACTAAGATCATAGTTATGGTTGGACATTTTAAAAAAAGCATCTTTATACATATATGTACACAGCTTGTCATGGAAGAGAACAGGAGACACAACGGAGTTTTCTGACAGACAAATTGAAGAAGCCATGAAGGAAAATGTTAGGACAGGGGTGGCCAAACTATGACCTGTGGGCCGGATCCAGCCCACAGCACCAAGTCATCCGGCTCGCACTGCCCTTGCCACTCCTGGAAGCAGAAGTAAAACACGTCCATGCATGTGCAAAATGCTGCCGTAAATGACCCGCAGTATTTTGCCACATGTATAGGCAGATTTTACTTCCGCTTCCAATGGGAGGAACCACGTGACTGGCCCGCTCAACCACGTAACCGGCCTGCAGCCTGAGAGGTTTGGCCACCCCTGTGTTAGGACTTGGGTTCAATATCGCAAGCCTATATTTATGCTGATTACTGAACTTGCAACAGTTCTGTTACCCCTGCTAAGTTTCCAGCGAGGTGTAACTAAGAGGATTTTTAAGCAGGAACTTTATTTTTTTTTAAATGCTATGAAGTCCACACACTTTTTATTTCTCAGCAAAACTCCCTAGGTACTTCAAGCTAGGCCCTGTACAAATTTCTTCCTCCTGCCTCTCGGTTTTCACCACCACTCTGTTGCTGACCACCTCACACCTGTCCTCTCTGACCATTTCTCTGTCCACCCGATTGTCCGGCCTGGGGGTCAAGAGCCCTGCCTCAAATTCTCCCACCCGCTGATTGCCAGGGAGGCGGTGGATCATCTGGTGCTTGTACAAACTCGACTTGTAGCTGAACCGCCGTCCGCACTCCACGCACACGTATGGCTTTTCTCCCGTGTGGATCCTGTTGTGCCTCACCACGTCCGCTTTGTCCCGGAAACCTTTGAGGCAGACAAGGCACCAGTGCCGCTTCACCCCCTTGCGGTTCAGGTTCTTCTTCGTGCTTTTGGAAGCTCCCACCACACTGGGTGCTGGTTGGCCATCTTGTATCGCAGTCGGCCAACTCTTCCACGGACAATGGGCGACAGAGTCCCCAGAAACAGTTCCCACGTAGCCAGGGGCTGGATTGGCAGGCATTTCTCCATTGACTGCAGAAAGGAAAAAAGGAAATTAATCAAAAATATTTATTAAAGATCCGGGAGGGAATATATGGACCAAAATACTTGTCAACATTGTCAGCCGCAACTTGATCCGAGTATACAGTGCTTTTTCCCCTGCCCCAGGGCTCTGGGAGGCCTGGTCTTGGAGGCCAGCTGGTTCCGGGCCACCTTAACCCACCAAGGCAATCAGGAAAAATGCCATTGGCGTGAATTTGTTTAAGGTGGATCCCAGCTTGCCATGAAGTGACCCACACACTATGATCTCAGAGCCATCTCCTGTAGCACATATGAACTGAGACATGCAGGATTTAACACCGGGAGTGCAATGGACGGCTGCAACATTGAGGATATGGACAAGGTGCGCCTTCACAGCCAGTCCTCTTCCGCCTCCATTACTCTTGGCCTCTTCCGCCTCCATTACTTTTGGGAATCAGAATAATAAAGTGGTTCCTCCCCCACTCATTTTGCTGTAGAGCCCACAAGATGGTTTCCAGTGGCATCTCCTCCACTGAGAGGACCATCACCCCACCTAAAAGGGCTTATCTTCCCGTAGCCGTTGGCCCCATTAGGGAGTCAGGTTATTTATCGCCACCCAAAACTCGGCATTGAGTCTGCTAGCTGTACAGTCTGTTGTCCGGCCAGACAACAATGGTTATATGCAAAGAAGTAGAAGTGGGATCTATAGCAATTATGTTTATTCCAGGTCCAGTTCAGACAATTTTCTAGCAATTCTATACCACCACATTTATATACCGACACATAATGCATTTATATACACCACAATTCTATACCGCCACATAACACTTAGGACCCTCTCTTGGAGGTTCACAGGATAATAAGTATTCAATTTTTCCCTGTTCATCCCAGAAGAGCCAGCCAGTGTAGATTTGGCCAGTTCAAGACCAAACCCAGGATTTTAAGAACTACTAGCAGAGGTTGCCCGGCATTGCCGGGCTGTTTTAAATTGTGTTGGGAATTTTTAATGTATGGGTGGTTTTGGGTGTGCACAACCACCACCACCCATACAATACCACTCCAACGACCAACACACACATTAAAAATTCCTGGCAAGGCAGGAGTGTCGTCTGTGTGTTGTGTGTGTGTGTGTGTGTGTGTGTGTGTGTGTGTGTGTGTGTGTGTGTGTGAGAGAGAGAGAGAGAGAGAGAGAAGCAGTGTGTGTGTGAGAGAGAGGGTGAGAGAGGAAGAGAGACTGACAGATAGAGTAGACCACCAGAAGTCGCTAGTGAGTTAGATAGAGTGAGGGACAGGGGAGGAGACAGTCAGACTCAGACAGAGGAGACAGAGGGCGGAGGCTATTTGCTGAAGCTGTGATGCGTGCAGGTATGTTTGGACTGGAGGGAAGGTTTGTTGTTAGGGGGTTGTTCCGCAGTGTGTGTGTGTGTGGGGGGGTAGTGTTTCGTGTGTGTATGTGTGTGTGAGAGAGAGAGATATATTTCTGTGGGTTGGCTGGGAATGAAAGTTTTGTTCCCAGCCAACCCAAAGAGAAGCGATTCCTTCTTTTCGGGAGGCAAAGGCACCTTTGCCACCCAGAGAGAAGGAATCCACGTAACGGAGAGGCGTTCCTTCTCTTTGGGTTGGGTGGGAACGGAACTTCGTTCCCAGACAACCCAAAGAGAAGCGATTCCTTCTTTTTGGGAGGCAAAGGCACCTTTGCCTCCTGGAGAGAAGGAATCCACGTAACGGAGAGGCGTTGCTTCTCTTTGGGTTGGGTGGGAATGGAACTTTGTTCCCAGCCAACCCCAAGAGAAGCAAGGCCGAGACGTAGAAGGCTGCACTGGGACGGAGGAAAAGACTTTTAAAGACCCAGCCAGAGCCAGGAGGTAAGCGTGGTCAGTAGGGGCTAGGAAGGGGGGCTAGGTGGTGGGGCGGGTGGGCAGCGTGGTTACCGGGGCCATGCCTCACCCCCCCCCCACTCCCTAACCCCTGGTACCGCGCTTACCTCCTGGCTCCGCCTGGGTGTTTAAAAGTCTTTCCCTCCCCGCGGTTTTTTTTTTTAAAGTTGGTGTGCCGTGCTTTCCCAGCCTCCTCTGCGCTCACATCCCTCAGCCTGAATGGCTGAGGGGTTGCACAGCACAGAGGACTCTGGGACTCGTAGTTCATGTAGTTTTTTTTCCTGCGGCTCGATTTTGATTGGCCGCAGCACAACTATTTGGTCGCACTTCTCAACCAAATTGGCTGCGGCTTGCCGCAGCACACAGGATGTTGGGTAATGAACTTCTTTTTCTTTGTTCGCGTTTGTGGGGCTCTTGCCCCACTGGCGCATTTCTAAAATATTTGTTGATCTCCATACCCAGTTCGGGCAAGTGCAGGAGGCTTGGTACGGGATAGTGTGGCTGGGTGCAGGATCCTTTGTCAAGTTCCAACGGTTAATGCAGATCTGAAAGATCTGAAAACATGGCTGGCGGGGCAGGTGTGGGGTCCTAAAGATGTTGTGACCCCCACCTGCTGGTTGGTTTAATATCAAAGTAATCTTCCACTTTTTAATGTGTGGGGTTTTTAGCGGGGTAATTTGTTTTAATGGGGTTGTTCGTGTTTTAAGGGTTTTAAGATTGTATGCCGCCCCGAGTTTTTGTGAGTTGGGCGGCTATATAAATATGAATATAAATTAAAAAAACTAAAAAAAACTAAAAACGACGTTGTCCGGACGCATCGTTAGTATAACTCTTTTGGGATTCTGCCCTCTTCTCTTGCCACCCCTTTTCTTGAACTTCCCTCAAAGTTCTTCCACTCCTGTTCCTGCATGAGGCTTCCTCCCCACTCACCTGCACAGGGTTGGATGTCCAGATGTTTCCTCTTGTGCCGGTTCAGAGCCGGCTTCTGGGTAAAGCTCTGCCCGCACTCGGGACAGCTGTAAGGCCGTTCTCCTGTGTGGACCGTCTGGTGCCGAAGGACTTGCGAGACGTCACGGAAACTCTTCCCACACTCCAGGCACTCGGGGTGCTTGCGGCCCCCCGGATGGAACCCGGGGGGATTAACCGTGATTTCAAGACCTGTAGGGCCAAAATCAAAGGGAAGACCAATGGACCCCATATCAAAGCAAAACAAAGTAATCACACTTTTTTATATATACAGTGGAACTCCAGATAACAACAAAACATGGTTCCACAAGTCATGTTGTTATCCGGATTTTGACGCTATGTGGTCCCTATGAGAGATGCTCCACATAAGGATGGGAAAAAAACGCCAAAAATGTCGTTATCCGGAGCATCGATACCAAATGGGTATCGATGGACATAAGGACATTTTTGTTATTAAATTTTTATTAAATTTTTGACAGACATACAAGAAAGGAAAAACAATAACAATACAATATAATAATAAATCAAAAACAACATCAATACAATGTTGGCTCATATTCATAGGAGCTAGCACATAATAGTACTTAAACTAATTATTTACCATATAACCACCAATATTAGATACCACATTGTAAATTATTACACAATCAAAACAATAAAAGCTTTCTGTGCTACCACTATTATTATTTTTTAATAGTTACAAATCACCCTGTGAATATATACAATGCCTGGAGAGTTTAGTTTCTACTTCAACTCCAAAAACCTCTTTGAGATGGTACAGGTCCTGAGCTATCATTTACCATAAGAGAATGATCCACAAACGGTTTCCAAATATTCCAAAACCTATTCTCTTTTAATTTATCTCGTTTTACTTTGATCTCCCATGTCAATTTGTCGTTCAATGCTAAACTCCACATTTCTTTATACCACTCTCCAATCTGTATATCTACATCATTTTTCCAATTTCTAGCTATGCATTGTCTACCTGTAGTTAATACAATTTCCAGTAATTCTTTTTCCTCCTTATTCAGACCCAAACCTTCCACATTTGTTAGAAGAATGGTACCTGACACCAACTTAACACTTTTACCCATTATTTCACCAAACTCCCCTTCTATTCTTCCCCAAAAATCCTTTATTTTTTTACAACTCCACCACATGTGTTCATATGTTCCATCAGTTTCTTTGCATCTCCAACATAACTTGTCTCTTTTTGGCATTCTTTTGTCCTTATGTGGAGCATCACGTGGTGCATAATGAATGCATATATACACACACACAAAAAAAAAAAAACACAACGATTTTAATCCGTTCCATGGGGGAAACCACTTAGCAAAAAAAAAAAAAAAACATACGATGCAACCCGTAGGGAAAATCGCTATACAGTGCATGTATCGAATAGCAATTGTTTCGTACGAGCCCTGTGGAATGGATTAAAATTGTTATGTGTGTGTGTGGACACACACACACACAGGATGAATTGTGGTGTGTACACACACACACCACATTTCGTCCTCTGTGTGTGTGTGTGTAATATATACACACATACACACACACACATACAAAATGGCCACCCCCATCGTGTAGGCAGGGCAAAATGGCCATCTGGCCCTCAAAGCTAACTGAGAGAGTGTGACCTGGCCCCGGCTTGCAAAGGTTGGAAACACCTGGGCTAGATGAAGCCCAAAGTTCTGTCTCTTTTACCTGGATAGCCTTTTTCCTCCATGTGCTTCCTCAGATGCCTATTGAGGGCCGGTTTCTGGGTGAAACTTTGCCCACACTCAGGGCAGGCATACGGCTTCTCCCCTGTGTGAACCGTCTGGTGCCGAAGGACGTGGGAGACGTCTCGGAAACTTTTTCCACACTCCGGGCACTCGGGGCGCTTGCGGCCTCCCGAGTGGGTCTTCTGGTGTGCCGTAAGTTGCGTGGCATCCTGGAAGCTTTCCCCACACTCGAGGCACCAGTGTCCATATTCCTCCAGCCGAACCACCGTCTCGTACACACCTTCGCTGCAGAGCGTGGCCTGTTCCCACGCCTCGGCCAGTCCCAACCCGTTTTCTTGCTCCAGCCCCGGAGCACCCCTGGATTGTCCCAGCAACGTCCCCAGCAGCACCGGCAGTTCAGAGATGCCTTGAGGAGGGAGGCCCAGTTTGTCCCCGTCCGCCGTTCCTTCGCCTGCCGAAAGACCGAAGCCATCGAGAGTTTCGCACACGGTCCCTGAAGTGGAGGAAAAGGACACAGGACAGAAGAGTCAGGTTGGATTGGGGTGAGTAAAACAAAGAAACAGGAGCCGATCCCGATTCAGTCTGACCCATGAAACGGGTATAGGGAAGGAAGAAAACCACCACTCTCCGGTGGAAGGACAGGAGCTAAACATAACACTGCATCACCAAAAAATAAATAATGTCTACTACTTGGTCTAATCAATGTGTCCTATACCAAATCAAATGCAATGAATCCAAATCTGAAGTCCGATTCAGCCTAGGATGTCAGGATCTTAAGTTCTCGCCCGAGAAATTCCCCTGCTACTGGGAATAACACATGTGATTTACATGATATTGAGTGTGCAGATTCCAATTCTGAACTCCAAATTTGCCTATCACATGAAGGCATGCTATAGCTGTTCAAATAGTCGGTCATTGGGGAATGTATTTTTACATGGGAACATTATAACAGTTGCATCTACCATTATGCCTGCTGCTGCCTCAGCTGAATCACGACCCCTGGTGGCATGCATGTTCCAGCAGCGACTGGGCAAGTCAGTGAGCTGACGTCAGAAATAAATATAAAAGGCGAGATGGACCAAGGGTTTGTCTCTAGTGCGAAACCACCTTATTGGATAGTACAGCTAGGCCAGAGTGAGTCTGTTTTGAGCTAAAGATGAGTAGGTGCAGCTGTGTTAACAAACTGGACCATTTTTGCTACAGTTGTGGCAAATATACCCCACGTGATCAACGCAAGAACCTAACCAAGAGGGTGAGATTGGCTAATTTAAGATCCTGACATCCTAGGTAGAATCAGACTTCAGATTAGGATTCAGCGCACTTGATTTAGTATAGGACACACGGGTTAGACTAAGTAGCAAACAATATTTTTTGTGATGCAGTGATTTAATTTAATTTGATTTGATTTAATTTAATAATTTATATACCACCCTATCTAAAGGACTCTGGGCGGTGTACACAAGTTAAAACCAATATACAGGTAAAACAATTTTTAAAAACATTTAAAAACATAACAATGCCCCCACCGCCGTGCCATCTATTATTATCTAAAAACAAATATAAAATCTACAAAAACCTTAAAAAATTAATTAATTTAATTTTCATATTTCTATAATGATAATTTGTAAGCCTCCCTGAGTGGTGCTCGCATTTAAAGGGAAGGGTATAAATGTGAATGAATGAATGAATGAATGAATGAATGAATGTTGTTACTTCTAATTCTGGGAGGCAGCGGCTCCCAAAGGAAAGTTCTCAGGGATGCTGCTGACATACCTGATGAGACAGGATTCTGTTTCCCATTTGGCAATAGAGCCTCTTTCTGGAGGGTCCTGTCAGGTCCAGAGCCCAATGGAGACCAGGCTGCTTCAGGAGAGACCAGTACCACCTCATCAAGGGACCCCTGGACCTTTAAAACAAAGCAAAGCAAACCTGAGTCCCATCCAGGCCACAGCCTCCATCAGCCAACAGTAGGGCCGGCCTTGCCGTTGGGTAGAGTGGGGAAGACACCCAAGTGGGTGGTGTTTCAAGGTCACCAAAGTCCATCATGTTGTGGGTTGCTTAATTTATTAATTTTGCATTTCTTGCTAGGAAGAGGAAGAGCGGCTTGTGCGATCTTCAGTTTCGAGGACCAAAATCACTAGATGGGCTTTGGGCATGCAAGACCCCAATTTACAATGGCTTGTTTTACAGCCCCCTCCTTGGATCTTACAACTATTCCAAGATTAGCTAATGTTCAGATGTTCTGCCTCTTGGACGCAATGTTCTGCTTTTTGGATTCAGCAAACACTTTAGGTAAAGGTCAAGGTCGCCCGTGCTTGAAAGCCAGTTGTATCCGACTCTAGGGTTCTGTGCTCATCTCTGTTAATAGCCAAAAAGCCAGTGCTGTCTGCATCTGCAGACGTTCCTGTAGACATGTGGCAGGCAGGCCTCAACACCAGAGTGCACAGGACGCTGTTTACCTTCCCACCAAAGTGGTCCCTATTTATCTACTTGCAATTTCTTGCTTTCGAACTGCTAGGTTGGCAGGAACTGGGACAAAGATGGGAGCTCGCTCCATCATGAAGTACCTGGGAATCAAACTCTGAGCTTCCAGTCAGCGAGTTCAGCGTCTTAACCACTTGAGCTACTGCAGTCCCAAGCAAACACTTTACCAGCATAAATATTGGTGAAATAAGAAAAGTTGCTTCTGATTCCTGCAATTCTACTTCTTGTTTGGGTTTTCGGGTGGGGAGGGGATGTGGCCTTGGTTGGCAACATTTCTTGGGGTGGCCCTAGACCTGACAAATCATTGCTCCGGGACTAAAAGAGGACATTTTCTTCAGTATTTTCAACAGGCAGGTAACACTCCACCCCATCCCCAAATATTCCACATACAACCATGCTTTGCCTCCAGTATAAAGCAGCTTCTTTTACAAAACTGGGTCTGATTCCTGGAAGTTCCCTTTAAAAAGGTAAAGGTTTCCCTTGCTCGAAAGTCAGTCGTATCCGACTCTAGGGTGCAGTGCTCATCTCTGTTTCTAAGCCGAAGAGCCAGCGCTATCTGCTTCTGCAGACGTGGTCATGTGGCAGGCATGACTAGACACCGGAGCACGGAACGCTGTTACCTTCCCACCGAAGTGGTCCCTATTTACTTGCAATTTCTTGCTTTCGGACTGCGAGGTTAGAGAGGGACAAATGCCGTACCTCCAAGTTTCTTACCATAGCCTCTCGTTGCTGACCTCGGAGGAAATCTTCTGCCAGGGCGACCGCCTGGGAACAAAGCTGTGGGCAATGCCCTCGGACCCAACTCTGCATTTCCCGTGGCAAGATGGCCAGGAATTGCTCCAGGATCAGCAGCTCCAGAATCTGCTCTTTGGTGTGCCTCTCTGGCATCAACCACTGCCAGCAACGTTCACGGAGCCTCTTGCAAACCTCCCGGGGGCCTTCGGCTTCCTGGTAGCTGAACTGCCTAAAACATTGGCGTTGGGTCTCAGTGGCCAAAGCATTCTCTCCTATGGCTCCCTCCTTCGCTGTTCGGTTTTCTCCCATGTTGGGAAGCCCAAAGTCCCGTAGGATGCCATGGTTGTCCACCAGGATCGGGGCGGACCCGTCTCCATTAGACCATGGGTGGTGACCATTGGCGGGGACCTCGCAAAAGTCCCATGGCGATGGTTTCGTTGACGGTTGGATCATGTAATCAGGAGAAGGTTGTACAACCTTCAAGACCTCCTGCCACTGGGCTTCCCAGCGTTGGGCCAACCCATCGTTGGATCCCACAGTCAACTCTTGAGGGTCAACCCAACCGAGAATCTCCCCAATGGTTCCAACCTGTATGACCTGTGGGATGATCTTCTCCCCTTCAGCTTCAGGGGGTCTGGGTTGGGCTTCCCCCATAGTTTTCCTGGCCGAGGTCATGCCATGTTCTAGAACATTCTGGAAGGAAAGACTTAAGGCTCCTTTGGCTGCCATTTCGCCAGCCAGTGTTCAAAAAGAGGTTGAGTGCTCCAGATACAACAGAGGGAGATGGTTCTTCCAAGCTCATGAGCTCAACAGGCCAAGAGCAACGATTTGTAAAGACTATTATGGTGAGCCTAGCAACTCAAAATGAAGCTAATCAAAATTTCCTTCTGCAAAGGGCAGGAAACAGAAAGGAGTATAATAAGAGAGTTTGCTCTTATCCAAATGATGGGAGATATGCATCTTATCCAAGGTTCCTCCAGATTTTACCACAGCATTTCTCAAAAATCAGAAGATAATCCAATTAGAAGAAGCAATTCATAGAGGAACCAGCCAAAAAACCTAGAGTTCTTCTTTTCTCTGTAGGAAAGAAAACAAAGATTAAACAGGTCAAAAAACACAGGTTAACAATTCTGAATGAGTCGTAGGTTACGAGCCTTTCCTAACTGTGGGACCCTAAGAAATTGCTGGGTTTAAAAAATGCTAAGACGCTGACTGGGAGGTGCAAGGTCAGCAGTTCGATTCCCGAGTACTGCAGGACGGAATGAGCTCCTGCCTTTGTCCCAGCTCCAGCCAACCTAGCAGTTCGAAAGCAAGAAATTGCAAGTAGATAAATAGAGACCACTTAGGTGGGAAAGAAACAGTGTTCCGTGCGCTCCGGTGTCTAGTCATGCCTGCCACATGACCATGGAAACGTCTGCAGAAGCAGACACCGCTGGCTCTTCGGCTTTGGAACAGAGATGAGCACTGAACCCTAGAGTCAGATACAACTGGCTTTCGAGCAAGGGAAACCTTTACCTTTACCTTTATGAGAAGACAAGACTCTTTGGAAAAGACAATCATGCTAAGTATAAGTTAAAGCAGAAGGAAAAGAGGAAGACCAAACGTGAGACGGATTGACTCTCTAAAGTGGGGGTCCTCAATCTTTTTAAGCCCGCTCAGACAGTTGGGGGGCCAGACTGGTGCCACCGACACGGGGGGGGGGGGCACACAGGTTGGTTCCCCTGCCGCTGCCTCCACTTCAATTCTTGCCCCCTCCACTTGGCTTGGTGTGTCCCTAATAGCGCTCCATAGCAGAGCAGATATTATAAGGCTTACAACATCTGGCCTGCTATGGAGCACCATTAGGAACACGCCAAGCCAAGCGGAGGAGACGAGGCGGAGGCAGAGGTGGAAGCAGTAGCAGCGACTGGAGCAAGGGCATGGGCCGGAGGAAATGGTGCTGTGGGCTAGATCCAGCCCGTGGGCTGTAGGTTGAGAACCTGTGCTCTAAAGGAAACCACAACTTTGAGTTTGCGAGAGCGGAACAGGGCTGTTGAGGACAGGGCATTTTGGAGATCTCTCATTCATGGGTAACCATGGATCAAAGACAACTTGTTAGCAAATGCATTAGCAACAAACCTCTACCATCCTCAGGGGCTTTGCTGTCTGTGGATGATGGATGCAGCTAATTACTCGGCATCTGATGGGGAAGTTTGAGTTTCCTTTCTTGATTCTTGCCTTCCCTTTTGGAAAAGTGATTTTTCAGCTCCTCTCCAGGCACCTTCTTCTTTATCAAAACTAAGAGGCTGAAAATTTTTCAGTCGGTGCAGCTAGGTTAAAGCTAGGGTAAACTGCACAATGTCAAAATACTGTAATAATAATTTCATGTCAGAAATTATTCTGGGTTGAAAGTATTTTTGTGGAAGAAACTCCGCTCAGGGAACGGCCAAATGAGGCTCCTTTTGTGACTCCAAGAGCTAGGACAGAGACAGGCACTCAATCCGTCATGCGGTACCCAGGTCTCGAACTGTTGACTTGCCAGCCTTCTAACCATACCTGTCAACCATCCCGATTTGGCCGGGATTACCACGGAATTTGACGCCGATTGACGTCATAACCGGGCCCCCCGCTGCCAAAACCCCGTAATTTGGCAGCGGGGGGGGAACACTTTCCACGCATGCGTGGAAGGGTTCTACACAAGTGTAAAACTCTTCCACGCATGCGTGGAAAGCGACCTGCGCACAAGCGATCTGCGCAGGTCCCGTTTTTTCCGGAGTTGCGGGTTGACAGGTATGCTTCTAACTTTTCTAAAACTGAGTTTTGTGATCCACAGGAGGATTTGAAACGGAAGTGGGAACGAAATTTGAATATAACAATTGGGGAGATTGAGTGGAAAAATAAATGGAAAAAGAGGATTATGAGAACAATGTCTGTAAGAATTAAAGAACATAATTTTAAAATGTTGTGGCAATGGTACTTGACGCCATTAAGACTTTACCAGATGGATAATAAAAGAGATAAGTTATGTTGGAGATGTAGAGAATTTGATGGAACATATGAACATATGTGGTGGAGTTGTAAAAAAATAAGGGATTTTTGGGGAAAAATAGGTGAGCTTGGTGAAATAATGGGTAGAAGTGTTAAGTTGGTGTCAAGTACCTTTCTTTTAACGAATGTGGAAGGTTTGGGTTTAAACAAGGAGGAAAAAGAATTATTGGAAATTGTATTGACAACGGGTAGACAATGTATAGCTAGAAACTGGAAAAATGATATAGATATACAGATTGGAGAGTGGTATAAAGAAATGTGGAGTTTAGCACTGAATGATAAATTGACATGGGAGATTAAAGTGAAAAGAGATAACTTAAAAGAGAATAGATTTTGGAACATATGGAAACCATTTGTGGACCATTCTTGTATGGCAAATGACAGTTCAGGACCAGTACCATCTCAAAGAAGTTTCTGGAGTTGAGTAGAAAATAAACTCTCCGGGCATTGTATATATTCACAGGGTGATTATTATTTATCCAAAGATTAGTGGTAGCACAGAAAGTTCTTATTATTTCGGATCTTGAAACAATGGCTTTTAATATTCGGTGGTTATATAGTAATTAATGAGTCTAGATATTGTTATGTGCTAACATTTAGTAATGACTGTTAAGATGATACTATGGATTTGTTTATGTATTGTATTGTTAGTCATTGTTTTCTTTTCTTTTCTGTATGTCTTTGAAAAAATTCAATAAAAATTATTTTAAAAAAAAACTGAGTTTTTGGTTGGTAAGGTCTCAATGAAATTATTGGTTGGTAAGGTCTCAATGAAGACACACATGATCAGTGACTTCTGACCATAATGGATTTCCTTTCTTTTGGACTGAAGAAACATTCACTCATGTTCAAAGGAATACAACCCAGGCACTACGAAAATTGGGTGCATGGAAATTTCTCGGTGTGTGTTTTCTCTGTCTGCCTTCCTCCATTTATTCTATTTAGTTTCAGTTCCAGAAATAATATTCTGGCAGTGCTACAGTAGGTACAATAAATTCAACTATCCTATTATGTCACCGTATGTACTTTTTTGTTTTGTTGGGGGAGGCGTGTTGTTATTGGCAGGAAAAGAAATTGGGGTGCGGGCTAGTTAGCTAGTTTGGGGGTGAATCATAAGGCCACAGTAGAAACAGGGCTACAGTAGAAACAGGGCAAAACTGGGATGAGGGCTCTAGTAGAGCCACAAGATCTTCAGCTGCTGGCTGCAATTAAGCTGGGCAAACAAGCCAAGCCAGACAGCGGACAAAGCTAGATGCCCAGAGTCAATACATATAAGACTCCGAGATTAGGGCAGGAACAATGGGTTTTGCCAGCCCAAACCTTAATTAACTGTGAGCTGTCCATTATCCACAGGGCAATGTCCAAGAGCAGGTATTGTCTCTGACCACCGGAAAATGCCACGCATGCAAGCCTTCTGTATTAGGGGGTCACGCGCATCATAGGCACGTATCACCCCAAGGCAGGGTAATATATACATACCCCGACTCTCGTCGGGGCTGGGCTTCATTGCACAATTGTCTCCGCATGTGTCTTCCTTGTGGCCAGCCATTCCTACAGGATATGTGATAAATAAAATAAATAATATAAATACAGAGGAATAGGCGCCCCAAGTTATTTTCCTCTTCCCTCCTCCTCCTGTCTTCCTTTCATATTACCTCAACTATAAGCAGTGGCAGCGGTGGCTGAGTGGTTAAGAAGCTCGCCTTCTTAGCTGGAAGGCTGGCAAGTTGACAGTTCAAGACCCGGGTACAGCATGAGGGATTGAGCACTAGTCTCTGTCCTAGCTCATGGGGACATGAAAAGAACCTCATTTGGGCATTCCCTGAGTGGAGTTTCTTCCACAAAATTCCTTTCAACTCAGAATGGGTTGCGGTACTTTCTGGCTATTGTAATATGTGGAGTTTTGTTATGTGTAATTTTTAACTTTTGATCGTTATATGACTGGTTTTATGATGTTAGCTGCCCTGAGTAGGGATGGTTTTTCCCCTAGAGGGGAGGGATATAAGTGCAAATAATAATAAAATTATTATTATTATTATTATTATTATTATTATTATTATTATTATTATTATTATTATTATTATTATTATTATTATTATTATTATTATTATTATTATTATTATTATTATTATTATTATTATTATTGAGAGGTACCAGAAGATAAACGTCATGGAACTTAATAGGTGCTAATCCTGGATTAAGTGTGAATATGAGTACAATTTAATTTAATTTTAATTTAATATTTAATTTAATTTAATATTTCGACTTGTTCGCCGCCCACTCAGGTAAGCCTGACTCAGGGCAGCTTACACAATCTAAAAGCCCATACAGTAAAAGCAATTTTAAAAACCCCCACCCACATTGAAAATCCCACCCACCCCAAGAAGCAGAGAGAGGGTACATCTCATGGTACAAGCCAGTGGACAGGTGTCACATTGCCTTCAGGGCTCCACACCTGCCCCGCCAGCCAGGTCTTAAGTCCTTTCCTGAAGGGCAGCAGCTCCGTCTGCAACCGTAGCATTCATCAAGAATGCCAGTGTGATATCTACGGTGCGCCTCCCATGCACACCACCATCATTTTTATCTTCCCAACACCACTTTGAGGTAGGCTAGGCTGAACTGAGAGCAAGTTCATGGGCAAAATCTGAACCAGATCCTCAGTTGCTCCCAATTAAATGCTCATCCGGGAATAAGAACTCTTGGGAGTGAAGGAGTAAACCAGGGCAAGAATACACATTGTTTTGGAAAGAGGAGACAAGCACAGGTTAAATAAATTTGAAATAGGAAATAGATTGGAAAATGGGTGATGGGTGCACGTATTAATATACTGTATAATATTGTCAAGACTGTATTTTTAATTAAATGTATGGGGTATTTTTTGTCAGTGCTGGTTCTTTGGCTTTGAAACAGAGATGAGCACTGAACCCCTAAAGTCGGATACGACTGGCTTTCGAGCAAGGAAAACCTTTACCTTTTTCTTGTCTTATTTTTCTTTAATGTAATAAAGAAATAATGTAATGTTTATAATGTAATAAAAATTAAATTAAAAAAAAGAACTCTTGGGGTCCTCCAGATGTTAGTCTACATTTCCCATCAGCCCAGGGAGCAGCGAAGGTTGATGGGAATGGCAATCTAACCTATGTTAGAGAGTCCCACAAAAAAAAAAAAACCACCACCACACCACCACCCCTCTCAAACTGGACCCCAAACTAGCACAATTTCCTTGCTCGAAAGCCAGCCGTATCCAACTCTAGGGTTCAGTGCTCATCTCTGTTCCAAAGCCAAAGAGCCAGTGCTGTCTGCTTCTGCAGACATTTCCACAGTCATGTGGCAGGCACGACTAGACACCGGAGCGCACGGAACGCTGTTTACCTTCCCACCGGAGTGGTCCCTATTTATCTACTTGCAATTTCTTGCTTTTGAACTGCTAGGTTGGCAGGAGACAAAGACGGGAGCTCATTCCATCCTGCAGTACTCGGGAATCGAACTGATGTTCCGCCTCCCAGTCAGCGTCTTCTTCGCCACCTGAGCCACTGCATGTGGGTTGCCCATATTAATTGGATATTAAACCTCTCCCCAGGGGTGTGCCCAGTGTCCACAGACCCACATGTCAGTCCCCAAATTAGTTGGGGCTGTGCTCAGCTGGAGAGGAAATTGGGGAGATAAGCAAGCAGGCTAGGAATAAACAATGGCTCAGGCTGGGGGCAAATAGAGCTAGGCAAGCAAACAGGGGCAAACAAAAGACAAGATTAGGTGCGGGGAGGGGGGGGTCAATCCACATAGGCTCCAAGATTAGGGCAGGAACAATGGCCAGCCCAAGGCAATTAAGTGCAGGTTTTCCATTAACCATGGGTGGCCTCAGAGCAGCCTTCTGGACACAGGTTTCATGGGAATGCCATGCACGCAAGCCTTCTATACAGGGGATGGCGTGATTGTCTTAGATACGCATCTTCGCCCCTAGTAAAGGTAAAGGTTTCCCTTGCTCGAAAGCCAGTCGTATCCGACTCTAGGGTGCAGTGCTCACCTGTTTCAAAGCCGAGGAGCCAGCGATGTCTGCTGCTGCAGACGTTTCCGTGGTCATGTGGCAGGCATGACTAGACACTGGAGCACACGGAACGCTGTTACCTTTCCCACCGAAGCGGTCCCTATTTGTCTACTTGCAATTTCTTGCTTTCGAACTGCTAGGTTGGCAGGAGCTGGGACAAAGACGGGAGCTCATTCCGTCCTGCAGTACTCAGGAACCAAACTGCTGACCTTCCGCCTTCCAGTCAGCGTCTTACCCACTTGAGATGATCATGGCGTACAGAGCGTACATGAGAATACGCAATGATTACGGGGTACATGGGATTGGGGAGGGTTGAGGTTTTCATAATCTATAAGCCTTTCTAGCTGTAGGATTGCTACTTACGATGGGCTTTATATGCATTCTCTCACACACCCCAAAAAAGTGCTAATTTTTAAAATAAATTCAGGGGCAAGATTTCCAAAGGCAGTGTCGAAGAATCCACTTTAGATCCACCACCCCTTCCCTCCTCCTACTCCACCGATGGCGTCAAAGGTTACCAATCCCAAAAAAACCACCACATTTTTAAAAACATTCCCCACAAATACTGAGTATATAGTTACTTAGCTAGGTGAGTATTACCTAGTAGTAGTACATGGCAAGTGAGAGGAAAAGGAGAAGCCAGAGAGCACACAACGCATGCTTCTAGCACACAATAGGGCGTAGTAGAAAGTGACCAATATAGTGCATTATTGCAAAAATGAAGATCTAACCTTAAGAGAGCCCACAAACTCACTGCAAGAGTCTCCAACATCTGGAATCCCAGTGCAGCCCAGTTTCTCTTTACACCTCCTTTAAAATAAATAAAAAAACCCTCTTCCTTCCCTTCTTTATGTCGCCTCCACTCACAGCCACAGCCTCTGGCTCCGGCTGCGCACTGCAGGAACCTTTCAGCCTCCAGATGTTTGCCAAAGGCAGGAGTTGCTTTCTTTCTCCTCCTCTTTCTCACCTCCCGCAACGCAACCTCCTAGCACAGAGGAGAAGGGAGTAAGGGACCCCCTCGTTTGAGCCCACCGCTACCCACAATGCCACGGATTTAAATGGCAGCCCTTCTAGGACGCACGGCACACGTGGTGTAACCCTTGAGTAGGCTAAGTTAGTTAGCACATGGGAAACACAAAGGGAAGGGGGGGGGATATTTGCTCCAGGGTGGAAGTCAGGTACGTTGGTTGTTGTTTCCCTGACATATGGTGATCCTATGGATAAGAGATCTCCAACGTTTCCTGCATTCAACATTCCTGCAAACTCAGAGTTGTGGTTTCCTTTACAGAGTCAGTCCATTTCACGTTGGGTTTCCCTTTTTTCACTGCTGCTTTCCTTCCACCTTTCCTAGAATTATTGTGGAGTTTTTTTTCCTTCTCTCTTGCCTTCTCATGCTGTGCCCAAATTAGGACAGACTTCATTTTCAACATTTTTGCCTCCAAAGACAGTCCAGGCTTGATATGCTTTATTGTTTTTCTGGCACCCACAAAGCTCTCCTCCAACATCATGCATATCAGAAAATAAACAAAAACCTTGTAGCACTTTGAAGACTAAATGTTGTATTTCAATGTTAAGTTTTCGTGGATCAAGTCCACTTCATCTGACAGTTTCCAAAGTGCTACAACATATTTGTTTTGTTTATTCTCTTGAAACACAGACTAAACACGGCTACTATTTTTTTAAAAAAACTCCAGCATTATATTTCAAATTAAACATTCCCCCCTTATCAGCTTTCTTTGCTGTCCGGCTTCCCCACCCATACATGGTGATCAAGAATCGATGAATGATCTTGTTCTTGGTCTCCAGAGATCCATTCTTACACTTAATGATCTTTTCCAATTCCTTCATCGCTGCCCTTACGAATCTGTTTTCTTCTGATTTCTTGCCTGCCATCCCCCATTGGGATGGATGATCGTCTTTTCCCTAAACTAGGATATTTTGGATTCCCTCTCCCATTCTCCCCATCCCAGCATAAATTGAGATGATGGGAATTGTAGTTCACCCGAACTAGAAGACAGAATGCTTAGATACACATGGGCATAACGGTTGTGTTGTCGTCGCTTGAAGATGTGTCTTGCCATTTATGAACGAACATGCTCACATGAAGGACTCAGATGTGTGTCTTTCTTTGCGGACTACAGATCCCAGAATCCCGTAAGCAGCAGGGAGTAATGGGAAATGTTGTCCTCCTCCCAAACCTGCCCAAAACTGAATTGAGGGGCTGGGGCGGAGGAGGAAATACTTTAGGGGACACTTTTCAGGAAACGATTTCAAATGTTATATATGCGCTAATAAAGTTATAAAGTTGCCTATGCACATATTTTAGGTATTACTATAATCCCCACTCCTATGTTTCTGGGGAATTACTGCTAAAATGGGAGGGGGGGGGACGAACCCAAAATTGTAGCGCAGAAATAAATCTTATCAATCATTACGCTCCCACAGTGCTTTGTTATAATTATGGAATAAATAAACAAAACAAATAAAATTATTATCTGATATTATTTTTAGTTAGTTATGCGTCACGGCGGGGATTCACTCTGCATACGCTCAGAGGACCTGCAATCCTTTATGTATCTCTGGCCAAAAAAGCAGCAGCAGGGGACAGAGGTCTAATCGAGTCCTAATTCGGCACGGGGACCTAAGAGTTAAATTATTCTCCGAGCTTCCAACTCCTAGAAGGGACCGGAAGCACACGGGGGAATGGAAATAGTGAGGCACCTTCCGGTTCAGGCTCTTTTTATTATTATGTTTCCCTTGAGATTTTGGTGGTGGGCAGTACAGAACTCTGGATTAAGTTACTTTCCTGGAATGCTTTAGATAAAACGTACAACCGTTACTTTTTGCATTGGGCAAAATATTACTTTTTTGGCCCACGTTAGGCCAAAAAAGATGTTATTTTTTATACTAGTTGCGACCAGACTAGGGGATCATGGGATTTGTAGTCCGCCAAAAGTAACTTCCCCCAAAAAAAGTTTTGTTACTTGCAGTCATTCTTTAGAAACGGATGACGTAGAACTAAATAAAGAAATAGATGAATGAATAAATATATATTTCTTTTCAATTTCAAAGCTGCAGGTCCCTGAAGATCAGCTTTCTTTATTGAGCCAGTTTATGTGCAGTGAGTTTGAATCTTAGGCGTGAGCTAACTAATTAGTCACAGTTTGTATCTGGCTGAGTGGAAAGACTGACACAACTGGTGCACAATGTAATTATTTATTACACTTATATCCCATCCTATCCCACTCTGGGTGATATACAACAACTTATTTTTTAAAAACAAATAATATAAAATTAAACATAATACATGTAGTCAACAAATTGTAAACCATATAGAATAAGTTAGAAACTGTTGCAATGCCCCCCCCCCCAAGGATCGGGGCCGCTGGGCGCAAGGAAGGCACGGGAGACGGAAGTGTGGTGGAAAAGCCAGCCCCAATCAAGTCGGGTGGTCTGTATTTATTGACTTGCATCCTGGATCACTTGCGCACAGACCACGCATGACCCCTATCACAGAAAGCTTGCTTACGTAGCATATTGCTGGCGAAGTTACATTTGCCAGCCTAAGAAGTTACTGAGAAAGTACTGCGTGCCTAGGTTTCCCATATGGAGACTAATCAGCAGATGTAGCGAGTCTTACTGTTCTCGTCCTATCTCAGAGTCCTTGTAAACTTAACTGTTTGGTCTAGTTGCAGCTTGGTGTCTCCGCGGATGTGAGATACTGTGTGCTGTTTACTAGGCATTGTTGTTGGATTGGGGCTGCGGAGCGGCCGTTGGGTCCCGGAGGAGACTGTCAAGCAATGAGACACGAGGCAAGATGGAGCGAAGACCAGTGATTTATTGAGGGAAAATCATAGCATATATAGAAAGCAAGGCTGCGTGTGATGTAATCGTCATCTGAGAAGAATCACATCTCATGTTTACACAGGTTAATTGGGAACCTCTTCCGGGGAAGTTAATTAACTAAATTAAACACTGACAGGGGAACTCCATTGTTCCATGCTTATCCTGGGGTAAACATGGCCACTGTTGGTTTTAGGGATGTAGATAATCCGTAGGTGCGATATTATCTGTTATCTGACTTGTGAGTCAGCCATCCAATTTCCCCTTGCTCAAGCTGTTTGCCAGGTCAGTTGTGGGTGAATTAAACTATGGCTATTAATCCGCTCCCCAATTTCTGTCCCCTCGGAACCAAGTCTCGAAGGAGCAATCTCCCAAGTAATGGCTCTGTCAGGGACAGTATGCCAATTGCGTGAATGGAACCCGCACATTGTGACATTTGGGTGACTTTTGTCCCTACTCCTTTCAGTGCCTCCAGCCAGGGCAATATGGATTCTCTACTGCTACCTATTACTATTAGCCCATACCCAATCTCCTTTCCAGCATAGCCCGGGTGGTCTCCAGCCCGTGTTCTAGCCAGACGAAACAATCGGGAAAGGTTGTAGCCAATTAGTAACCCGGGCAATCCACAAGAAACAAAAAGGAATACACAAGCTGCCTGCCAATTAACAGAAAATTCACCACTGCAATTTATACCATGGAATTTGCACCAGCATGTCTAGGACAGCAGGATTCAGGCAAGTGTTGGGCCACATCTCCCATCTGCAGTAGCCCACCTGGACACTGGTGAAGGATTGTGGGAACTGTAATCCAGCAGTACCATCTGGCGAAAATAAGATGTTTGCTTTGGTGGTGACTCAAACGCCGAGTGTTGGGTGGCAGTAAATAACCTGACTCCCCAAAGGGGCCAACGGCTATGGGTGGATGAGTCCCTTTAGGTGGGGTGATGGTCCCCCTCAGTGGAGGAAATGCCACTGGAAACCATCATACCGGGCCCAATGGTAAAATGAGCAGAGGAGGAACCACTTTACTACTCTGATTCCCAATGGTCACAGAGGAGGAAAAGGTCGTTCCAGATGGACTGGGTGTGAAGTCGCACCTTGTTAATTTCCTCAAGGCTGTGGCAGCCCATTGCAGTCCCCGTGTCAAATCCTGCACGTTTCATTTCATATGTGTTGCAATTGGTCCCAGGTGTTGGAGTGGCTGGCCGCAAGGAACACACGCGAGACAATCGTGCGGTGAAGTCCAGCCCCGATCTGGGTCAGGTGGTACGTATTTCTTACCCTGCCTTGGGATGATGCACGCCTAGGATGCGCGTGACCCCACAATACAGAAGGCTTGCATACATGGTGTCTTCCGGTGGTCCAGCTGTCATGCCAGTTCTTAGGAAGGTACCTAGGTGTTAATGGACAACTCACACCTGATTACCTTGGGTTGGCGAAACCCATTGTTCCTGCCCTAATCTTGGAGTCTATGTGTATTGACTCCGGGCACCTAATTGTTCTGCTGTCTGGCGCAGCTTATTTGCCTAACCTAATCCGCAGCCAGAAGCGGAGAATTGTGTATTTCCATTAGAGGCATCATCCTTGACTTCTGCCCTATTTCTATTGTAGCCATCAGCCAAGGCTTTATGAATTGCCTCCCAAACTAACTAGCTAGCCCGTACCCCAATTGCTTTTCCAGCAAAGTCTGGTTGGTCCCCGGATCTTTTGAAGGCCGGGCGAACTCCTTGGGAAAGGTTTGGCCAATTATTCACGTAGGCAACCCACATTATGTGCCACAGGAGATGGCTCCGTGATCTTAGTGCAGGGGTTCTCAACCTTTTCAAGCCGTGGGCCGGACCATGCCCCCTCAGACAGCTGAGCGGACCGGAGTGGTGGTCCCCGTGGCTGTAAATGTTGCCATAAAATGTATCCGTGGTTGTCGTAAAATCATCCGCTTCCAGTTGCAGTGGCGACATGGGCCACACAAAATTGTTCCGTGGGCTGTGTCCGGCCCATGGGCCATAGGTTGAGAACCCCTGTCATAGTGTGTTGGTCACTTCTTGGCAAGCCGGGATCCACCTTAAACAAATCCATGCCAGTGGCATTTTTCCTGCTTGCTTCGGAGGGCGAAGGCAGCCGAGAACCAGCCAGCCTCCAAGACGAGGCCTCCCAGGCAGGAAAAAATGTATACTCGGATCAAGTTGCAGCTGATGACGATTGCAGTTATGTGCCAGCATCCCTAACTTGGGTGAATTAAAGATCTCCAAAGTATCTTCTCCTTCACAGTCCTGCTCAGCTCTGGAAAACTCAAGTCTGTGGTTTTCTTGGGATCAATCCAGTGGTGGGCTCCAAATTTTTTTACTACTACACTGTAGGCCTGGTATGGTGGGTGTAGTAGCCAGGGGAAAAGCCCTGCGTTGCACCCGAATTAGGACTACTCTATTTCAAAACTTGGATGGGAAGGGCCAGCCAGAATTTCTGCTACTGGTTCGGGTGAACTGGTGCGAACCTGCTGATGCCCACCACTGGATCAATCCATCTCACATTTGGTCTTCTTCTTCCCCTGCTGTCCTTAATTCTTTCCTAGCATTCTTTCCAGAGAATTTTGATTCCTCATGATATGCTCTAAGTAGGGCAGTCTCGTTTTTGTCTCCAGATACAGTTCAAGATTGGTTAGCCGTAGGACACCTAGCAATTCAAAAGCAAGAAATTGCAAGTAGATAAATAGGGACCACTTCGGTGGGAAGGTAACAGCGTTCCGGTGTCTAGTCATGCCTGCCACATGACCACAGAAACGTCTGCAGAAGCAGACAGCGCTGGCTCTTCGGCTTAGAAACAGATGAGCACTGCACCCTAGAGTCGGATATGACTGGCTTTCGAGCAAGGGAAACCTTAGGACACACTTGTTCAGGAGTTCTCAACCTTTTAAAGCCGGGGGGGGGGGGGGCTAAGTCACGCTCCCTCAGACAGCTTGAGGGGCCGGATGGCCATTTTGCCTTTCCTCTACCACATGGCACTTCCTGGTGTGGTGGAGGCAGGGGGGGTGTTGCAGTGGGTCAGATATGGCCCGCTGGGTCATGGAAATGGCCCACGGAGGTCGGAGTGGCTTGACTCAAGGAAGGCACGTGAGGCAAAAGTATGGTGAGAAGTCCAGTCCAGACAGGTCTGGCCGGTGGTATTTATTACTCTGAGTCTGGAGTTTGTACACGTGGGTTGCTCATGACCACATTCAGAGAGCTTTGCCTATGTGGAAATTTACTGACCAGCTACATTTACAGAAGCTGCCCTGAGATGCTGATGAGCTTGTACGTCATCAGGAAGTTCTGTTGCTACTGATAACTGGGGCTGGCGAGGACCATTGTTCTCCCCTTATCTTGGGATCTCTCGGGTCTAACTTGAGGTCATCATGTTTACTACAGTTTGACCTTACCCACGACCTGCGGGCATGAGTCATGTATTGTGTGTTATCAGGGGTTACCAGCTTGTGACATGTGCCCTATTGCTGACCAAGCAATCAGCCAAGGTCTTGAGAAATAAACTAGATATTAAATAATAGCCCAAAACCCAATGGCCTTTCCATCAAAGCCTGTGTGCTCAAGCCCGTGTGCTAGCGAGCAAACCCATCGGGAAAGGTTTATGCCAATTATGTACATGGGCAATCCACAGGAGGGGCACATGAAATGGTACCACAGTCTGCATCCTGCCCACAGGCTGCAGGATGCGAATCCCTGCACTTGTTTGTCTTTCTGACAGTCCAGGGTTATCCTCAAAGCTCTCTTCCAGCACCGTGCTTTAAACACAGTGGTACCTCATACAACGATTTTAATCCGTTCCACGGGGCTTGTTGTTGTACGAAACAATTGCTATATGATACATGCATTATATAACAATTTTCCCTATGGGATGCATCGTACAAATTTTTTCCTAAGTGGTTTTTCCCATTGAAAGATTGTTGTATGATTTTTTCCATAGGGAAAATTGTTATGCGGGACACTATTTCCCCCAAAAAACCTAATTGTTATGCGGTTCTGTTGCTATTTGGGGCGATTGTGTATGAGGTTCTACTGTAAATCATTTTAAAAAAATTCTCATCTCTGTTTACTGCCCAGCTTTTACATCCATACATGGTGATCAGGAAAGCAATACTGATGAGGATATTGATCCCCCTTTTTTTCTTCCGTGTTTAGGCCAGACATTAAACTTTCAAAATAAAGGCACCTTTTGGTGAGTTCATTCTGCAGGTCCTTTCGCCCGACCTACTGTAAGGAAAATTAGTCTGTGACCCACCCTTACACTTGCTTTGGTCACACCTGTCATTTCTACTGGATCAAGTAGCTAGAAAAAAGTTTGTATTTTTGCTATTAGGTGTCATAAGGCAGCAGCTTTAGATTTTCTTAAAACAACAGAAAATCCATACTTTTTTTTAAAAAAACTATACAATATTTGATGTTTGTTGTGAACAATGAAATGCAGACGTGTGTGACTATATTTCTTTGCCTCCCATGCCAAAATAACTTGACTGTGTTCTTTGTTCCTTGAAATTTGTAGCTGTGTTATATACAGGACTGTGTTATATACTGGATCCAGACAAACTTAAGATTGTTGCTCTTTGATAAAGAAAGGTTTGTCACGTTCCAAATGGCAGATTCATTCCTATAGAAATAAAGTGTGGTATCCGCGCACACAATTGGTATACTGGCCCTGACAGAACCCCGGTGATGGGCGATCACCTCGTTGCCAGGGGTTCCTGAAGGGACAGAAATTGGGGGAGCGGAATATTAGATAGGGTTTAATTCACCTACAGCTGACCTGACAAGCAGCTCGGACAATAGGAAGCTAATGACTAACTCGCTAGTCATGTAATAGGTAATCTCGCATCTGCGGATTACTCTAAATCCTAAAACCAATACCAGCCACATGTTTACCCCAGATAGCTTGGAACAATGGAGTTCCCCTGTCATTGATTAAGTTAGTTAATTAACTCCCCTGAAGAGTTTCCCAATTATTTGTGTAAACATGGCATGTGGATCCTGTCAGATCGCAGGTATTTTGCATGCAGCCTGTACATGATAAATACCAATGATTTTCCTTCATTAAATCACTGGTCTTCGCTCCATCTTGCCTCATGTCTCGTTGCTTGACCAGTCTCCTCCGGGACCCAACCGCCGCTTCGCAGCCCCGATCTAACAATAAAGTCAGCATCTTCCACTGTTAGCCAAACAGACAGATTATTGTTATAAAGGGTAATTTTTAATGGGTACATTATTTCATAGTTAAATGTACAAATTGTTGATGGACTTGATCCATGAAAGCTAACATTAAAATAGAACAATTCTGGAACAGAGAAATTACAAGACTAGGATCCAGAGAGAGAGAGAGAGACAGCAGAAATCAAATACATCCGTCTGTTGGACACAACCTACAAGAGTTTGAATATTAGCCAGCGGTTTATGAGACATTATCAAATTTGATACACAGATTGTTATATGCTGCTATATATTTTGTATTTTGTTATATTATACCACCTTCCAACTTTCCTATATTATTTTCACAGCATATCTCATAGAATGGGGGATCAGAGTTGCCAGTCCTGCGGTAATTCTGTCCATACGGCTGAAAGCCAAATAACCAAATTACCATATTTATCCGTACGGGCGGAGTGGGCAGAGACTGTGAGGAGTCTGGGCAGAGACTCTTTAAAAAAAAAAATTCAGTATTTTTCTAAATTCCCGGGAGAAAGTTCGTGTCCGTTCGGTCGTACACTGTCCGTACAGAGGGCCAAATTACCGTTCCGGGAGAAAGTTCGACGCCAGATTTTATGTATTTTTTACATACGGATTCCGTACTCCGTACGAAGGGCTAAATTTCCGTACAGGATGGCAACTCTGTGGGGGATGCCAGGATTTGTTTTGCATTTCCCCACATTTAAAATTGAATAGGGTCATTTAGATCTGATCTGAATAAGAGCCAGAGTTCATTTGCCACTGCCAGCTGTGGGGAGCTGTATTGATTTGCATGATTATCTGTCATTCTGATTTAATCACTCTATAACTCTGTATTTGGGTATATAAGCTCATGCCTGCTATACTATTTCACTCCTATGTCTGATGAAGTGGACTTGATCCACGAAAGCTCACATTAAAAATATAGCAGTTAGTCTTTAAAGTGCTACAGCGTTTTTGTTTTGTTTATTCTCTGATATGTATTATTTGTATTATTAATGTATATCGGCAGATACGTGTGCTGTATTTTTAGACGTTAGAGCTCTTAATCAGAGGTGTAATTTGTTTATTTATTGCATAGGATATTTCCTACTCTGGGTGGTGCACATACAAATAACAAAATAACACAATAAAACAAACAACAACATAAAATAAACCAAATAAGTACTTCAGAAAATAAAATACAGTAAAACCCTGGTTTACAAACGCCTCGGTTAACGTTTGCTGTGGTTTACAATGGCAAATCCTATGGAAATGCCGTCCCAGTTTACGAATTTTTAATATATATTTTTTAGTTTACGACAATCAATTTGGAACTTTTTTATTTTTCAATGCATCTCTATGGATGCATCTTTTGGTTTACAATGAAGGCTGACAAAACAGACAAATGTTGTAAACTGGGTTTTTACTGTACTTGGCGTCTGTGGGCACACAGGATCAATTTAAATGTTATTTCTATATTGTAATGTATTATATGTTAAACAAGTTTTTCTTTTTCTTTTACGTAATTTGCAAAGGCCAACACATTTACAATAAACCTGTGTTGAGTTGAGAGTGTTACTCGGTGCAAGCATATCAGACAGGAAACAAAACAATTTTTTTGTCGCATTTCTAGACTTCTACTGAAACTGTGATCCATAGCAATGCTGATCTCCCAAATTTGCCCGTGTGGGGACAAAGCACGGCCAAGATGTTAAATCATAGTTTGTTAACACTTTATTCATTTTATTAACAGCTTGAGAAGTATGGTACTGCCATCACATGGACAATTTTGGAAAAGCATAAATTTATGGAACATATCCGCCCCTTCTGTAGAGAACGTTTTCCAATTAGCCTAAAAAAGAAAAGGTTCTCAACATTTTCCCGCCATGGGCCAGACTACGCCTCCTCAGGCAGCTGAGCGGGCCAGAAACGTGGTTCAACCTGCTGTAAATGCTGCCATAAAATGCATCTGCAGCTGTCATAAATGCGTTTACAACAGCCACGGGTGCATTTATGGCATGTTATCGGCTGTTTTTGCCACTCCCACTGCTTCTGGCAACGGCGGTGGGAGCAAGGGTGGTGCGTTTTCGGCTGTTTTTGCCACTTCCAGCAGCAGGAGCGAGGGCGGTAGGCCACATGAAATGGTACCATGGGCCAGGGCCAGCCTGCGGGCCGTAGACTGCAAACCCCTGGCCTCAGGAAACTGCTGCCTGGTATGACTAGGCTTAAAGTTCATAAAGCAAAAGGAGAAAAGAATCATGTTTAATCTTCCGTGTTAAATATTCTCTTCTTATGATAAAACAGAAATGCCAACCTGGGGTATTGAGGGCAAAGTACAGAATAGGCATGCTTTTAAATTCCAGATGTTGATTAAATCCCAGATGTTGATTAAGCAATCTGATCAGGTGGCTTCAGTTTGGCAGTTTCATGTCTCACCTAGACATGGAAGAAGGTGTGGTCCAAAAAGAAAAGTAACTTTTGCAAAGGATTGAGTGAACAGGCTGATCCCATGCACATCAAAGCTCTGAAGGGCTGGTGTCGTATAGAAGAAGGCAAAACTTACTTTTCTGCTGCACCCAAGATTAGACCTACTGGGCTCATGGCCACAGGATGGCAGATTTGGGCTTACCTTCTCACTGAAGTGGTCCCTATTTATCTACTTGCAATTTCTTGCTTTTGAACTGTTAGGTTGGCAGGAGCTGAGACAGAGAGGGAAGTTCACTCCGCCATGTAGCACTCGGGTCTCGAACTGCTGACTTTCCAGTCGTCAAGTTCAGCATCTTTACTACTTGAGCCACGGCAGTCCCCATCTGTCATATATCCTAATCCTACAGACTGAAAATCACTGGCCACCCTTCTGAATGGGCAATTAAAGACACTTTCAATGAGCCGTCCAATATGCCTCCCTCTCAAAGAAGGCAATCTGTCTTTTCTACATTTTACTGGAGGTTTGTTTTGCGCAGCTGCCCTTTTGGTATCGGCTTTTTCTCCCGTGTCTGTTATGAATTTCGATTCCACAGACAGACTCTCTTTAACCTCAAGGAGGACAAGAGAGTTTTTATGCACAAGCGAAGTCTCACTTCTTAAGAAGAAAACAAAGAGGGTTATGTTTCTTGCTCCACTTAAACCAGGGGTTCCCAACCTTAAGACCCACGGGCCAGATGTGGCCCACTGCACCATGTAGCCCACCTCCCCCTCCAAGGGCATTTAAGAAACAAAATGGCCACTCCTTTGAAGTTGTTGGGACAAAATGGCCGTCCAGCCCTCAAAGCTGACTGAGAGAGCGTGACCCGGCCCCTGGCTTGAAAAAGTTGGGAACCCCTAGCTTAAACGTTCATGAAAACGATGGCACAGGGAAGGTTAAGATACACATACTTCACTGATTTGCCTTCACCCGTGTGTATCCTTTCATGCTGTTTGAGCTGGGAGTGGCTGCTAAATCTTTTCTCGCACTGGGGGCATGGGTATGGCTGCTCCCCCGTGTGAGTCCTCTGGTGGGTCATGAGTGACATGCTCAGTTTGAAGGTTTTCCCGCACTCTGAGCAGGCATATCGATTCTCTCTGCTGTGGGTAGCCTTGTGCGCCTCCAAGGCGGCTTTCTGGCGGAAGCTTTTCCCACACACGCTGCAGGCGAAGGGCTTCTCCCCGGTGTGGATCCTCTGGTGTCGCACCAAGTTGCTTTTGTTGTGAAAGCTTTTGCGGCACACGGCACAGACAGAGGGCTTCTCTCCTGTGTGGACCCTCTGGTGAGTGTTGAGGGACGACTGCTGGCTGAAGCACTTCCCGCACTCAGCACAGCGGTACGGCTTCTCTCCCGTGTGGGTCCGCTGGTGGATAACCAGGTGGCACTTAGAGTGGAAGTTCTTCCCGCACTCCGAGCACGGGTGGGATCCCGCAGCCGCCTTTTTGCTCGCCGTCTCAGGCTGCCTGACGGGAACGTCTACCCCAGAAGGATTGTGAGGGGCCGGCTCTCTGTGCGTTTTGGTGTGGTCGAGGAGGCCTCCCTTCCGTTTGAACCTCTTTCCGCACTCGGAGCAGGTGTAGGGTTTCTCTTTGCTGTGGGTTGGCTCGTGGTGAAGGAGGCAGGCCTTCTCGATGAAGCGCTTCCCGCATGTGCGGCAGGCATATGGCTTTTCCCCCGTGTGGATCTTCATGTGCCTCATCAGATTCCCTTTATTAGACAGACTTTTCCCACACACAGAACAGGGGTAACTTCTCTCTCTTGTGCCATGTGCTGCCTTGTGCGTTTCGATGTCCTTATTTTCCGGGAAACCATTCCCACACTCAGGGCATTGGCAAGGCCTCTCCCCCACATGGAGGCCTTCGTGAGAAACCCAAGGCTCTCGGCTCTCGATGCATCGGCCGCCTTCTGGCCTTCTGAGGTGCGCTTTTTGATGTGCCATAAACTTGTGCCTGCAATGGAAGCTTTTCCCACATTCGAAGCACTGGTAGGGCCTCTCTCCGGTGTGAACAATGAAGGACTTCTGGCAGGCAAAAGTGGTTGTGCATTCTGGGCATTTGTAGGGCTTCTCACTTTCATGGACTTTTCTGTGGGAAACGAAACTCTGCTTCCAAAGAAAGCTCCTCTCACAGATGGTGCACTGGTAAGGCTTTGCTCCGGTGTGGGTTCTTCGGTGAACCACGAGGGACACATGTCTCAAGAAGCCCTTCCCACACTCTGAGCATTTATAGGGCTTTTCTCCATCATGGGCCCTTTCGTGGACAACCCAGCTTTGCTTCTCATGGAAGCTTTTGCCGCAGAACGAACATCGATATTGTCTCTTCCGCGTCACCTTTCTCCCATGCACGTTCCTTCTGTGTTTCCACAAACTGTTTCGGTACTTAAAGCTTTTCCCACATTCAGGACAAACACTGGCATCTCCCTCGTGGCTTTTCTGGTGATCTGCGAGGGAAGTTTGCCATGAGTAGGCTTTCCCACACTGCAGGCACTTGTATGGTTTCTCTCCGGTGTGACTCCTCTCATGCAAAACCAGGTAAGCTCTCTGACCAAAACTTTTCCCGCAGGTGGAGCACCGGTGCCGTTGTTGCGGATGAGCTCTTTCACGTGCCAACAGATTCTGGTCCCGAAACACGTTTCCTTTAACTTCTTCCCAAGAGGCTCTACTAATATTAATTGTCTGATATCCTTCCGGCTGGCTGCTTTTCTCTTCCTTCTCTGATGTTTGGTTGCTTCCTGGCGGATTGAACAAAGAATTATATTCAGAGCAGGGAAGTGTCAGGGGATCTCAGAAGCCCACTACATTGCTTTTAGGCAGGCATTTGCCACCTACAGCCCACAGGTCAGACCCGGCCCCCAACATCAATTCATCCAGCCCCCAACGCCCTCGCCACTCCCGGAAATTGAAGTAAAACACGCCCTGTGCATGCGCAGAATGCTTCTAAATGCATTCTGCACATGCACGGGGCACATTTTACTTCCACTTCTGGGTGGGAGAAACCACGTAACCAGCACGATCAGTTGTCCAGGAGGTGTAGACAGGTCCATGACCTGAAAACATTGAAAAACACTGCTTTTAGGAGTAAATGCTTTCAGGCCACATTATGTTAAAATGTATATTCTGGCAGAGGAGATGGGGCGGAAACCTCGCACAAGACTCTGGAAATTCCTGGAAATCCTTTACCAAAGTTCTCTAAATAAGAGCTAGCCGGTCATTTGTTCTGGGTACAAAAATGTATACACATTTTAAGAGAGGGGAAAAACTGTATTAAAATTGTAATACTGAATATATACCAATAACAAAAGATAAATACAAGTCACATTTGACTTCTGCAATTACAAGAGGTGTTCAAAGTGGTTACCAACAGTATCCAGGCGCTTATGGCAAACAACTGCTTGAGCAACATTGACCAAAATGTCCCAGATCTTCCCTTGTACACATCACACACAGTAAAGTGGTTAAGAAGCTCGCCTTGTTAGCTGGAAGGCTGGCAAGTCGGCAGTTCAAGATCTAGGTACTGCATGACGGATTGAGCGTCTGTCTCTGCCCCAGCTCTTGGGGACATGAAAGGAGCCTCATTCAGACATCCCCTGAGCGGAGTGTCTCCAAAAAAAAATCCTTTCAACCTAGAATAATTTCTGACACGAAATTATTATTATTATCATCAAATTTATTACGAATACTGTACATGCAATTGTTACATGTGTGGGAGGTTCTGTTGCATACTCATGTTGTAATTCCATAACGCTCTTGCTTTTCAAATACCACTTCAACACATGGTTTTGTGTACCTTGAATGACAATCGTGATTCTGCGATTTTCTTCGATGCTCCTGCCTGTCGCATGCAGGTGACACTAGGGTTAACTCTTTTGAGTGAACAACATACAACACATTGCTAACATCATTCAAGTCAACTTCGAAAAGTAAGTCATAGATGACATCTCTTAAAATGTGTATACATTTTCAGCATGCTCTGTAGTTTGGCTTCACTGAAGAGGCTGCTCTAGTCTGGCCAAGTTATCCTGCTATAGTAATAGAGTAGACCCTACTGCCGTGACTCAATGCGGAGTGTCAGGTGGTGGTTAACTAACCTGATAACCCTGAGGACTAACAGCCTTGGTCTCCAAGTGGATTAAATCCCACTTGAATCCATCTTGATGGAGGACAGTAGCTTCATCAATACTGTCCTGAGGCTGATGAGGACTTTGTGTGCCAAAAGGGCTCAGGACTAGAAAGTGAATAATGGAACTGGATCAATGATCCTATGGGTGTCATGCTGCGATGCGGAAGGCAGATGAAAGGCCACTGCATTATATTATCAAGACAAGTCTTCATGGCTGATCACCAAGCGGTTTCTTCTCTTTAAAAATGGATGTTCTTTTAGGAGGGGGGGGGAATCGATCCCCTCTCCCTGGTCTCCTGGGTCTAGAAGGGTTGGGGGGACATACCCCTTTTGTCCCCACAAACCTCCCAACCCCAGGTGAGCCAGTGGAGAGGGGGATCGCAACCCCCACCCACTGATACTAAAGGGGAAACCCCGATCTACTTTCACGACTCCACACAATCAAAGCACCATAAGACAACAAAGCCCCCCTCCCCAACGCCCGCGGTCTGGCCAGCGAAGCCGGCCCACGGAAATAACCCCCCCCCAACACCGCATAAAGCGGCGTTGGAATTTCCATGGTCCGGCCAGCCAGGCCGGCCCACGGAAATAAACCAACCCCCCCCCCCAAAGCCACAACAACAACAATTTTTTTTATAAAAATAAATAAATAATGTTCAAAAAATACCTTAAAACACAATCAAAAACATCCAAAAATACAGAAAAACAAACAAAAACAACACCAAAAAAATACAAAGTAAACAAAAACACAATCAAAAACAAAACAGTCAAAAAATACAAAACCCAACCCCCCACCCCACACACACACAAAATAAAACAAGCCAACTCACCAGCACATGTCCTACCTGCACGACGACCGGAAACGAAATGAATAAAGAAAGAAAGAGACTACTTACCAGAAGAAGCTCCACCTAGAGGCCAGGAGAGAAAAAATAGTCAAAATACAATAACCCCTTTTGTCCCCCCAAACCTCCCAACCCCAGGGGAGACAGCGGAGAGGGGGCTCGCAACCCCCCACCCACTGATATTAAAAGGGAAACCCCGATCTACTTTCACGACTCCACACAATCAAAGCACCATAACACAATAAAGCCCCCTCCCCACCACCTAGCCCACCCTTCCTATCCCCCACCGACCACGCCCCCTCCCCACCACCTAGCCCACCCTTCCTAACCCCCAACGACCATGCCCCCTCCCCACGACCTAGCCCACCCTTCCTAACCCCCACTGACCACGCCCCCTCCACACCACCTAGCCCACCCTTCCTAACCCCCACCGACAACGCCCCCTCCCCACCACCTAGCCCACCCTTCCTAACCCCCACCCACCATGCCCCCCTCCACACCACCTAACCCACCCTTCCTAACCCACCCTGACAATGCCCCCTCCCCACCACCTAGCCCACCCTTCCTAACCCCCAACGACCACGCCCCCCTCCCCACCACCTAGCCCACCCTTCCTAACCCCCAACCATGCCCCCTCCCTACCACCTAGCCCACCCTTCCTAACCCCCAATGACCATACACCCCTCCCCACCAACTAGCCCACCCTTCCTCAGCCCCCACCGACCATGCCCCTCCCCACCACCTAGCCCATCCTTCCTAACCCCCAATGACCCCTCCCCCTCCCTACCACCAAATAAATAAATAATTTCAAAAAATTTACTAAAAACACAGTCAAAAACATCCAAAAATACACAAAAACAAACAAAAACAATACCAAAAAATACAAAGTAAACAAAAACACAATCAAAAACAAAACAAACAGTCAAAAAATACAAATTCCAACACACACACACCCAAAAAAGAAAGAAAACAAGCAAACTTACCAAAAGATGTCCTACCTCCACGAGGACCGGAAAAGAAATGAATAAAGAAAGAAAGAGACTACTTACCAGAAGAAGCTCCACCCAGAGGCCAGGAGAGAAAAACCAGACAAAATACAATAACCCCTACCAGCACCACCTGCTGGCCACAATAGTAAAAACAATTCAAAAACACAAAACAGCCCCAAACAAAAGGCCACAAGAGTAAAAACAAATCAAAAACATAACACAAATTCAAAATTTTACACAAAAGATCACACCAATAAAAACAAATCAAAAAAATTACACTAAAACACACTTTAACACAAATCACAAACATATGTCAATAAAATACAATAGAAACTTTTAAAAATCCTGTGCTGAGTTTTAACTCAAATTAAAACCCAAAACATCTAAACACATTTTAAAAACATTGACTGTAAAAAACATTTACTTTTACATTATTAAAATTATTACCTACGGTACAACTAATTTTAAAAAATTCAAAAAACTAAAACATTATTCGCTTACATAAAACAATTTGAAAAAATTATATCATACTTTGTTCTTTTATTAATCTTAAAAAAAAACCAAAAAAGTAGATCACAGTTAATAACAGCCAAGCCAAAAAAATTTACATAAATAAAATTTTTAAAAATTAAAATTACGGACTAAGCAATTTTTAAAAAACATTAACACAATTTAATCTTCCAACACAATTTAAAACAGCCCAGCAACGCCGGGCAACCTCTGCTAGTCAGCTATAAAACTGGGTGATCTGAAGATGTTCTTTCTCTTCGTGATGCACTGATCCTGAGCTGAACCCCACAGGAGGTGGGTAAGGAACTAACTAAGGCCAGAGCCTAGGTAACCTTTTTAAGTTTCTTATTTTTGTGTGTAACTTTAAATGACTGCATTGCAAGTTTGATTCCTCATAAGAACGTAAGAACAGCCTTGCTAGAACAGGCCACAGCCCATCCAGTCCAGCATTGTCTTACACAGTGGCTCACTATTTCCTTCAGGGTATTCCCAAGGAGATGCCTTCACCTGCTTAGGATTTCCTGGAAATGGCATTGAGAGATATCCTACCTATCTCTCCAACCCGGAGGTTGTCCTTAAGTATCCATAATTATAGCCATTGATACCCTTGTCCTCCATGAACTTGTCTAATCCTTTCTTAAAGCTGTCAAGACTGACAGCTGTCACCACTTCTTCTGGCAGGGAGTTCCATAGACCAGGGATCCTATGGGTGAAAAAGTACTTTCTCTTATTTGTTTGAGAACTAGTACCCAAAAGTTTCATGGAGTGCCCCCTAGTTCTAGTGTTATGCAATAGGAAAAACAGTTTTTCCTTATCTACTTTGTCCACACCGTGCATGATTTTATAAACTTCAATCAGGTCACCTCTTAGACGCCGTCGTTCAAGAGTGAAAAGGCCCAACCGTTGCAGCCTCAGATGGTAAGGAACATGTTCCAGTCCCCTAATCATTTTGGTTGCCCTCCTCTGCACTTTTTCCAGCTCCATAATATCCTTCTGGAGGTATGGCGACCAGAACTGTACACAGTATTCCAGATGGGGCCTCACCATAGATTTATAAAGAGGCAAAATGACACTTGCTGACTTATTTTCTATACCCTTCCTAATGATCCCTAGCATTGAGTTTGCTTTTTACACTGCTGAGGCACACTGGGTTGACACCTTCATTGAGTTGTCCACCAGGACACCAAGGTCCCTTTCCTGGTTTGTCGCAGAGAGTTCAGACCCCATCAGTTTATAAATGTAATTGGGGTTTTTTGCCCCAACATGCATCACTCTGCACTTACTAATGTTGAAGCTCATTTGCCACTGTTTTGCCCACTCCCCCAGTGTGAAGAGATCCCTCTGGAGCTCCTCACAATCTCTCACAGTTTTCACTACCCTGTATAATTTAGTGTCGTCAGCAAATTTGGCTACCTTGCTATTTACTCCTACCTCTGGATCATTTATGAAGAGGTTGAAAAGCAGGGGCCCCAGTACTGAACCTTGGGGGACCCCACTCTTTACTTCCCTCCACTTGGAGAAGTGTCCATTTAGTGCTACCCTCTGTTTCCTGTCCCTTAGCCAGTTGCTGATCCAGGACAAGACCTGTCCCTTTATTCCATGACTGGTAAGTTTATTCAAGAGCCTTTGGTGCGGGACCTTGTCAAAAGCCTTCTGAAAGTCCAGATAAACAATGTCAACTGGATCCCCCTTATCCACATGCTTGTTGACACTCTCAAAAAATTCCAACATATTAGTGAGGCATGATTTGCCCTTGTAAAAGCCATGTTGGCTCTCCTTTAGCAGTGCATTCTCTTCTATGTGCCTATTAATTCTATCTTTTAGGATGGTTTCCATCACTTTACCTGGGACACATGTCAAACTGACAGGTCGGTAATTTCCTGGATCACCCCTGGACCCTTTTTTTGAAAATTGGTGTTACATTTGCTACCTTCCAGTCATCAGGCACAAAGCCTGATTTGAGGGAAATATTATATATTTTGGCTAGGAGATCAGCAATTTCATCTTTAAGTTCCCTGAGAACTCATGGATGGATGCCATCTGGTCCTGGTGATTTGTTAGTGTTTAGTTTAACAAGACATCCAAGGACCTCATCCCTGGTTATTTCTATCTGGTTTAATTCTTCGGTTTCCCTCCCTACTAAGATAGGCTCTGTTTTGGGCATGTGCAATATCATGCTATACCTATTTTTTTAACTTACTTTAATAAATATAATTACTCTGAGACCCTTTGTGTCTATTGATTTGGGAATTGAGAGTGGCTGGACCACACATAGAAGGGCCACATACCCGCTAACCCATTTCTGATACCCTGTATGCTTGCCAGGAGGGGCCTGGAAAAGGGATCAGGCAAAGCAAGGCAGGAATGGTGGGCAAAAAAAAAAAAAAAAACCAACACAGTGAGGGGGCAAACACCCATCATAAGGTAAAAAGCGTTCCGTGCGCTCTGGTGTCATCATGCCTGCCACATGACCATGGAAATGTCTGCAAAAGCAGACAGTGCTGGCTCTTCGGCTTTGAAACAGAGATGTGCACTGAACCCTAGAGATGGATACGACTGGCTTTCAAGCAAGGGAAACCTTTACCTTTACTACATGGAGGAAGCGACTGAGATCTGATCCGCTTGCAGGGTGGGTGGGTGGGAAACAATATTTTGTTCTTTCTAAACATTCAGTGAAGTGTATCTATTGCTGTGAAGAACAGGGAGTAAAAGTTTTGGAGACTTTGCATGTCAAAACTAAGATTGCCTAAAACTGCCCCACTTTACTGCTGCTGCTGCATAAAACTTAAAAAAGTACTGAGGGAGAAGCTGCTTACCCAAGGAGGTCACATTTTGGTAATTCTCCAACATGACTTCCCTGAACAGAAGTCTCTGGCTCGGATCCAGGAGGCCCCATTCCTCTGCTGTGAAATGGACGACCACGTCTTCAAAGGTCACTGGTGTCTGCAAGCGGAAAAATGAATACATCAATTTATGTGTTTCTGGTGGCTTAGTGGACTGGAAGGTCAGCCGGTCAACAGTTCAAGACCCAAGTGCTGTATGACAGAGTGAGTCCCCCACTGTCTGTCCCAGCTCCTGCCAACCTAGCAGGTCAGTTAAAGGAACGCAAATTCCAATTACTGTATTTTCTGGCGTATAAGACTACTTTTTAACCCCGAAAAATCTGTGCCAAAGTCGGGGGTCGTCTTATAGGACAGGTACTTAACTGCAGCTTGTTTCCTCTTGCTTCATATGTCCGGCGCATATGGTGGGGGGTGCAGCGGCCGAGTCCCTGCTCTGTGCGGGGAGTATGAAGCAAGGGGAAGCAAGCTGCACACATCTTCCTGTACCTCGAGGAGGAGAACGTGAGCGTGGATTGGCTCTCCACCAGAACCTGCCCATTCGACTCGGAGGGCTGCGCGTCTTCGGGTTGAGTGTGTGTTAATTTTTATTTGGTGTGCATTGGAAGAGAGGTAGTCTTATACGCCAAGTATATTCTAAACTCTATATTTTAACTGGAAAAGTTGGGGGTCGTCTTATACGCCCAGTCGTCTTATACGCCGGAAAATACGGTAGATATTCCAGTTCCAGCCTCAATTTGGGAAGATTATTATGCCAATCTGTTCTCTAATTCAAATCTGGGCCATACCTACAATCTGAGCACAGATTTTCCTTCTATTGATAGCTTTCCACCATGGCCTCCTGTTTACGTGTCTGTATTCAATCTTTAAAGTCTAATAAGGCTCCTGGGGAAGATTTTTTTACCTGCAGAGCTTTTTAAGACTCATTGTGACTGGTGGGTCCCTCTGCTAGCTGGACTTATTACATTTATAAATAATACAGGTTTCATCCCAGTTGGATGGGAGGTTGCCATTATAGTGCCAGTTTACAAAAAAAGAGACAAAAGTGACCCAAAAAACTAGAAACCGATAAGCCTCATCGGAATAGTGGCCAAAATGTATGCCAAGCATTTGCTGAGCAAAGTAGTAGACCGGGTTATGGAAAATAATATTTTAGTGGAGGCACAAGCTGGTTTTAGACAAGAACGATCTACAATAGATAATTGTTTTATAAGAAATTGCAAGTAGATAAATAGGGACCACTTCGGTGGGAAGGTAACAGCGTTCTGTGCACTCCGGTGTCTAGTCATGCCTGCCACATGACCACGGAAACGTCTGCAGAAGCAGACAGCGCTGGCTCTTCGGCTTAGAAACAGAGATGAGCACTGCACCCTAGAGTCGGATATGACTGGCTTTCGAGCAAGGGAAACCTTTACCTTTACCTATAGATCTTAGAGGAGCATTTGATTCAATTGACAGAAACATGTTGTGGGGAGAAATTGGTTACCCTAAAAATTGAACCTAGACTTTTATTCTTGGTTAGAGCTCTGTATTCAAATACATACCTGAAAGTGCGAACTGGTGTAAATGGTTCCTTAACGAAGAGCATACCTACTTTTAAAGGCGTCAGACAAGGTTGCATTTTAGTTAGCTCTAATGCCTTTTAATAATCTTTATATTAATGACTTACCAGGATTCCTGTTTGATACAGAGACCCATATGTTAAAGATTCTTGACAAACACGTTAATACTGTTCTATATGCTGATAATATGATTTTAATGGCTCACTCACAAATAGGTCTGAGGAGATTACTTCAAAAACTAAATACATACTGTGATAAAAAAAAATTTAAATATCAACAAAAGCAAATCCCAATTGTTGGTTTTTAGTAGGAGAAGCAAGCTCTGTAATTGGCAGATCAATGGGAAGCCTATTGAACAAGTTAACTCTTTAGCTCGACAACTGGAAGGTCAGCCAGTCAACAGTTCGAGACCCGAGTGCTGCACGACAGAGTGAGTCCCCCATTGTCTGTCCCAGCTCCTGCCAACCTAGCAGTCTGAAATCAAGAAATTGCAAGTAGATAAATAGGTACCGCTTTGGCAGGAAAGGTAATAGTGTTCAGTGCATAGTGCCCACACATCTTGCTCTTAAGGGGATAAAGGGGATGATGGCAACAACCTTCAGCAGAAACAGAGCCAACATATGACAGTGAGACAGGCAGCAGAGTCTATTGGGTGTCCCCTTTAGCCTTAGAACACATAAGATGAAATGACCATTGGCCAAGTTCACCTTTGCTCGAAAGCCAGTCATATCTGACTCTAGGGTTAAGTGCTCACCTGTTTATAGCTAAAGAGCCAGCGTTGGCTGCACCTGCAGACGTTTCCATGGCTATATGGCAGGCATGACTAAACACTAGAGTGCACGGAATGATGTTTACCTTCCCACTGAAGTGGTACCTGTTTATCTATATGCAGTTTCTTGCTTTCAAAGTGCTAGGTTGGCAGGGGCTGGGACAGACGAAGGGAGCTCACGCCATCATGCAGCACTCAGGTCCCGAACTGCTGACCTGCCAACCTTCCAGTTGTCAAGTTCAGCATCTTAACCACTAAGCCACTACAGCCCTACTTATTGGAAAACATTTCCATAAAGACCAGGAATCCTGGACTTATAATTCTTGATTTGATTTTAATAGTTTCATTGTTTAGCTTCTGGTTTTTGATAGTCTGAATGATAATATCATTCATTCATTTTCTGACAGGATTCCATTTTTAAGCGATATTCTTAGCTGCCTTAAGCAGGAGTTCTCCTTTAATGGAAAAGCAGGAAAAAGTAACATAGAAAGGTAATTAATCACACAGCTTTGAAACATTCCTTTTCCAGATGTGAATTCCAGCACTCCCTGAGACTTCATGTGAAGATGTGTAATTCCTCCCACAAAGGAACTTTTCTAAGCCCTATCAAAATTCACACCTGAGGTTCTTTTGAATCCATAACATTAGTTTGTTTTACTTTCCAAAGTTTGTTTCTGTATACCAGGGATTCTGAACGTTTTCAAGCCGGGGGCAAGGTCACGCTCTCTCAGTCAGCTTCAAGGGCCGAATGGCCATTTTGCCTTGCCTCAACGATGGGGGAGGCCATTTTGTCTCAACAGCTTCAAAGGGGTGGCCATTTTGTTTCCTAAATGCCCTTGGATGGTGGGGGCACATGAAATTGCACCATGGGCCAGATCCGGCCCAGGGCCCTTAGGTTGGGAACTCCTGCCCTACACTAACAATCTAACCAGGGATCAACACTCGTTCGTTTACCACTTCTTGAAAACAATAAACTGGGTTAAGATTTTCTGGAATTTGAAGGCGAAACAACTGTAAGGCACCATTCAGCTTTACCCAATGTGGTATTCCCTTAGTGGGTTGGATTACAAAGTCCATCATTCCCACCAAGTTTCAGAGTATAGTATTTTATTTTGGAATAGGATACAAGAAGTCCCACAACCACCACTCATGCTCTGGTCACCTCCAGATTGGATTACTGTAATGCGCTCTACATGGGGCTGCCCTTGGCGACCATCTGGAGGCTTCAGTTGGTCCAGAATGTGGCTGCCCGGGTGGTGATGGGGTGTGGGCGCTATGCACATGCCTCACCGCTGCTTTGGGAGTTGCACTGGCTACCGGTTTGCCTCCGGGAGCAATTCAAGGTGCTGGTTTTGACCTTTAAAGCCCTACATGGCATTGGTCTGGGGTACTTAAGAGACCGCATCACCCCAAGGTGGTCAGCCTGTCCTACCAGGGCAGACAGGAGGGGCTCAGTGGTGGTCCCATCTGTGAAGCAAGTCCACCTCAGTGGGGCCAGGAAGAGAGCCTTCTCCGTGTCTGCCCTTGCCCTGTGGAACCTTTTACCACCAGAATTGCGCCTCCAGTCGGATCTTCTCCCCTTCAGAAAAATGTTGAAGACCTGGCTATGTCAGTGGGTTTGGGGCATATGTGACTCTTCTGCACAAGTCCACTGGCTTATTTAGTCTCCCCAAGGGATCCTGTTTTTCACTGTTATTTACTTGTCTGTGGATTGTTTTTTCTTGCCATTTTATGCTGGGTGGGGGAGCGTGAGGGAGTTTTTTAGCTACAATTGATTAGTTTTTATGTGTTTTCATGTTGTTTTTAGTGGGCTGGGTTGGCATTTTTTAACGGTTATTGTTTTATCTGTGGTTATATTGTATTTTATATATGTTGTTAGCCGCCCTGAGTGATGTTTCTCATCAGGAGGGCGGGATAAACATTCATAAATAAATAAATAAATAAATATCGTTGCTTCCGAATACTATCTTAAATCACTGTTTGCTGCTCTTCCATGAAACATGTCATGGAATCCCTGCTGTATACAGTTGTAAACATAATTATATAAGAACAACTTTAAAAGAGAATTTCCTACCTGAATTGTCTTGATCGCAGCCTTCTTTGGAGGAGGACAGGACAATTCTGACCAAACCTCCATCCCGTACTTCTGTAGGGAAAGGGAAAAAGAGGAAATATAAGACCTTGGTAGGATCAACTTGCAGTGGCTCAAGCGGCTAAGAAGACGCTAACTGGAAGGCGGGAGATCAGCAATTACTGCAAGACGGAATGAGCTCCCGTTTTTGTCCCAGCTCCTGCCAACCTAGCAGTTCGAAAGCAAGAAATTGCAAAGGGATAAATAGGGACCACTTCAGTGGGAAGGTAAACCATGTTCCATGCGCTCCGGTGTCTAGTCATGGGAAGGTAAACCATGTTCCATGCGCTCCGGTGTCTAGTCATGGGAAGGTAAACCATGTTCCATGTGCTCCGGTGTCTAGTCATGCCTACCACATGACCATGGAAACGTCTGCAGAAGCAGACAGCGCTGGTTCTTTGGCTTTGAAACAGAGATGAGCACTGAACCATAGAGTCGGATATTGTGGATTCCGCGTACATTTGGCACAGCTGTCCCTGACAGAACCCTAGTTATGGGAGATCACTCCTTCAAGCTGTTGGTTTTGAGGGGACAGAAATTGGGGAGCGGAATATTAGATATAGTTTGATTCACCAATTGCTGACCTGACAGGCAGCTAGGACAATAGAGAGCTAAAGATCACAGATGGTTAACTCGATAGGCACACAATAAGTAATCTCGCATCCGCAGAAGCTCTAAAGCCTTAGAGTCAACTTCAGCCACTTGTTTGCTCCCGATAGCGATGAACAATGCATGTCCCCGGTAGTTAATTAGCTAGATAAGAAACTTCCCCCGGTGAAGACTTCCCCAATTAACTTGTGTAAACATGATGTGCAGACTCAGGGATTCCTCTGTATCGCTATGCGCAACGTATGCATGCAGCCAGATCAGGCAGAGATAAAAGCTTCTGATTTGTGATCAATAAACGCTGGTCTTCGCTCCATCTTGCCTCACGTGTCTTGCTTGACCAGTCTTGACCAGTCTCCTCCGGCCTACATCGGGCCCCGATCCAACAGGATATGACTGGTTTTTGAGCAAGAGAAACCTTTACATTTACCTAGGCTCAACTTGGTGGTTTTAATGCCATCCTATGGAAGTCTCTCAAACTGCCTGTTGTGTTAAATCCAACAGGGCTTGTTTCCTGATGAATGTGTTTAGGACATTGATGGCGAACCTTGGCACTCCAGGTGTTCTTGGACTTAAACTCCCAGAAGCCCAACTCAGCACTCCTGCTGACCAGGGCTTCTGGGAATTGAAATTCCAGAACACCTGGAGTGCCAAGGTTCACCATCACTGGAGTAGGACATTATCCCAAGGCTTGTGTATGCGTATACAGGTCATACCTGTCAACCTTCCCGGATTGGCTGGGATTTCCCATTTTTTGGCACCGATTTGCGCCATTTCCCGCCTGGAGCTGCCAAAACCCCGGAATTTGGCAGCGGAGGAAAGAGGTACTGCGCATCCCTTCTGCGCAAGTCGCCTTCTACGCATGCATAGGCTTTTACGCTTGCGTAGAAGGCAACTTGCGCAAAACCGTTCTGCGCAGATCCCGTATTGTCCAGAGCCGCGGTTGACAGGTATGAATACAGGTCACCTCCATGGAACCACGGAGGATATGTTCTGAGATCTATTGTGGATACCTGAAACCATTGATAACAGCAAAGCCTATATTTAACATTTCAGAGTGGCCTTTAGTGGTCAGCTCTGGTAATGCACCATATAAATCTATCTATACTGGGGGTTCTCAACTTGTGGTACGGGGGCCGGATGCAGCCCATGACACCATTTCATGTGGCCCTTCTTCCCCACGGGCCAGCCAGGGACTTCCATAGGATGACACCATTTCATGTGGCCCCCACTGCCTCCGCCACACCGGGAAATGCCATATGTGTCAGGCAGAGTAAAATGGCAATCTGGCCCCTGAAGCTGTCTGAGGGAGCTTGACCCAGGCCTTGGCTTGAAAAGGTTGAGAACCCCTTGTCTATATTATGTGTAGTGTGTAAATACATCTTCTTCTGCCGTATTTGAATATTGGCAATCCTCATTGCGATCAGCCATGACGACTGTCCTGAGAATATATTGCCTTTCATCTGCCTTGCACATTGCAGCATGACCACCGTACCACTGATCCAATTCTGCTCCTGAGACCTTTTGGCACGCAAAGTCCTCCTCAGCCCCAGGTCAGTATTGATGAAGCTTCTGCCCTCCATCAAGATGGATTCAAGTAGGGTTTAATCCACTTGGGACCCATCACCCTTCTCTTTGGACTTTGGCACCCAAGGCCATTAGTTCTCAGGGTTGTCAGGTTAGTTAGCCGCTGCCTGACACTCAGTGTTGAGTCGCTGGCAGTAGGGTCTACTCTATTACCATAACCTGACCGTACCAGATAAATACATCTACAACGCGTACAGTATTTCAGGATTTTTTTTCTTACAACTAACTGAAACAGTGGAAACTGAACTCGCAGATGGGGAAGGGGGTGACCTATATTATAAAGGAAGATGCGTGTTGGAAAAGACTCTCCCAGGAGAAGAGAGAGGTTATCCATGTTAGGAAAAAGGGCAACCTTTATAAATGACAAGTGATCTCATTGAGTGTTTCTCAAGGTGTTTTTAAATCACAACTTTCCTTTAAAGCTCTGGCAAGCTATTTACAGCCTGGGGGGCCTATCTGCCCAGGGTAGCCCAACATTATTCCGATGGCCAGAAATGTTACACCATGGCTTAAGGCAGTGATGGCGAACCTTTTAGAGACCGCCCCAAACTGCAACTCAAACCCCACTTATTTATTGCAAAGTGCCAACACAGCAATAGGGGAGGAAGGAAAGTCTCCCATTGAGTTGCTGGGCAGAGTGAACTCTGTGCTGGGGGGGGAGGGAGGAAGCACTCCCATTGGGCTGCTGGGCAAAGGGTGGAGTAAACTCTGTGCTGGGGTGACTGTATGAGTGCCCACAGAGAGGACTCTGAGTGCCACCTCTGGCACACGTGTAATAGGTTCGCCACCACTGGTTTAAGGGAAGCTCACATGCAGGACACTAGCGTGACACAATTTCCACAGTTACATCTTCCAGTAAGTGGAAAAGAGAGACGCTTAAAATATATACTGAATTGGCCCAGTTCCTTTGCACAGTCTGAACTGGCGTCCATTCACACATGCGGTAAAGGTAAAGTTCACCCTTGCTCAGTCGTATCATGCTCTAGGGTTCAGTGCTCATCTCTGTTTACAGCCAAAGAGCCCAGCTCTGCCTGCATCTGCAGACGTTTCCATGGACATTTGGCAGGCATGACTAGACACCAGAGTGCACGGAACACTGTTACCTTTCCCACTGAAGTGGTACCTGTTTATCTACTTGCAATTTTTTTCTTTTGGACTGCTAAATTGGCAGGAGCTAGGACAAAGACGGGAACCTTGGTTAACATAATTAATGCGTTCTCTGGGACGTTTCTTTCAGTGAAAATTACTTTAACCAAATTTCCCATAGGAATGCATTGAAAACCAAAATGCTTTAACCAAAACATGGTTTCTCATAGGAATGCACGGAAACCCAATGACCGTAATCCGTTACCCCAAAAAAATCTGTAAACCAAGCTACTATTTCCTATGGATTTTCTTTTGTTATGTGATTTTTATGTTAACTGAGCCGTTTGTTAAACGAGGTTCCACTAGGGTCTTGAACTTCTGACCTGCCAACCTTCCAGTCGTGAAGTTCAGCGTCTTAACCACTAAACCATTGTGGCTCTCTATGACCTACTATATCCCCTCATTAAAACACCCAGTATTTAAAAATGTTTATAAAATGTGTATAGAAGGCACAGCAAGTCATGTCTCAACTGAACCTCAACCGTTGCTTAAACAATTCTGATCTAACACAAATATAATTCTGAACTATTTTTACCACCATTTATTTTTCCTCTTTCTCTCCCTCCCTTTTTTCCTCTCTTGCTGTAACCTCCTAAAAGGCTTGAGCTGTCAAACTTTGAAACTCTGGAATTCTTTTTTGGCAAGAAAAAGCCCAAGAGCTCTTTCTTTTTACATTAAAAAGGACAATTTATTTTATTTTGCCTCATTTATAGGCCACCTTTCTTCCACAAGAAGACTCAAGGCAACTCAGAAAAAGTAAAAAAGAATAGAATTAAAACCACAATACATTTATATATTTTTTAAAACATATTACAGTAAAAACCCATTTTACAGAAGTCTCATTTTACAGAAACCCCGTTTTACAGAAGGGGGGATTAGCTGAAAACGTGTCCTGTTTTACAGAAAAAAACCATTTTACAAAACACAATTTCCCAGAGAGCATTGCACCTGGTGGGCTATAAAAGACCACCGGCAGCCATTTTGTGCCCTGTGGGTGTCAGTAGAGTGGTTTGAAGAGGAGTTTGAGTGGTTATTATTATTATTATTATTATTATTATTATTATTATTATTATTATTATTATTATTATTATTATTATTATTATTATTATTATTATTATTATTTTGGAGGGAGGGGGTTTGAAAACCTCCCCCCCCCCTTTCAATGTGTTCTTATGGGAGTGCCTCGTTTTACAGTAAAAAACGAGTTAAGGAAAAAGCTACGGAACGGACTTTTCCCATAAAACAAGGTTTTACTGTATATAGTTACAGTTGCATTGTGAGCATAATAAAATACAGGTGAAACTCAGAAAATTAGAATACCGTGCAAATGTCCATTCATTTCACTTAAAAGGTGAAACAAATATATGAGATAGACTCACTACATGCAAAGCGAGATGTCATGCCTTAATGCGTTATAATTGTGATGATCATGGCATACAGCGTACGTGAGATTATGTGACGATTATGGGGTACATGAGATTGGGGGGTTGGGTTTTTCATAAGCTCTAAGCCATAAGCATCAATATTATAACAAAGTAAGGCTTGAACTATCTCGCTTTGCATGTAATGAGTCTATCTCATATATTTGTTTCACCTTTTAAGTTGCGTTACTGGACTGAATGAACAATATTCTAATTTTCCGAATTTCACCTGTACAAACAAAGAGTCCACTGCCATCTCAAACAATAGCATACTGTACTTACAGTACTGTATTTATAACATAGTGTTTTTACAAACCATAAATCTGATTGGGTCTATAACCCATAATATATTCCCCGCCACCCCCCCATCCAAAGCAGGGTTTCCCCATTTTAACAGACTTAACACATCTACCCCACCTTGAAATTTCAGAAATAAATAAATAAAATCAGGGAACTGAGACTAGCCACAAAATGCAAACATGAGATTATTATTTTTAATGTTAAAATAAAATTGGGGGGGAGGCACACTTTTCCCCAAAAAAAGTTTGGAAACATGGAAAAGTTTACACCTAATGGCTGAAAAGACATGATAAGGAGAAAAACAGTACAGTACTGTACAATGATAGGGCTGGCCCTTCATTGCAGTTATTTTGCCATTTTTACTCTAAAATTATTCCTGCTTTTGAATCTTCTTCTTGTTTTTATTTCTTCTGTCACTTTCTCTCAATGCATCACTTGCTCATTCCCTCAAAATTGTGCTCAGCATCCGGTTATCCACCAAAAAGGAAGAAAAATATGTAGTGGACGAAGCCAACTCTTTTCCTACTCCATGACCTTATAGCAGGGGTTTGCAACCTGTGGGCTGGACCCAGCCCACTGCACCATTTCATGCGGCCCACGTCACCACTGCCACCAGAAGCGGACACATTTATGGCAGCAGTAAATGTGTAATTACTGCTGAAAACTGCATCGGTGGCTGTCGTAAATGCATTTATGACAGCCGTGCATGTGTTTTATGGCAGCGTGTGTTGCTGTTGTGTTTTGTTTTGTGTTTTTTTTTGGGGGGGGGGGGCAACCAGTCTGGCCTGCTCAGCTGTCTAAGGGGGCATGGTCCAGTCCACAGCATGAAAAGGTTGAGAACCCCTGCCTTATACAATTTCTCCCCCATGCATCTAGAAATTGATGCACCAAATGCCCAGTGGGTTAGCCATAGTCATAAACCACAGGAGAGGTTAACCCTAGATACAGACCAGATATAGAAAGCAAAGGGAAAGATATGCAGACTTAACTTATTGGTACTTTTGCAACCAGTGGAGAAATCTGGGCTGTCAATAAGGTCTAGCCTTATTTTTTTCCCTGAGTTTTTAAAATGGTATGAATATGCTAAGGAAGATCAAAGAAGAAAGTACAAAAGCAGGGTTACAGTTGAACATGCAGAACACCAAAAAAAACCCTTGACTTTGCAAGAATTAGATGACTTTGGTACTGACAGTGGGGGAGGAGGAGGGGGGGGAAAGGAGATTCGTGAATATTTTTTCTATACCTCGAGTCCTGTAAGATGAATTTAGTAATTCCTTAAACATGAGCAGAGCATGAAGAGCAGCCACAGCACTCGCAGAGAGAGAGAGAGAGAGAGAGAGAGAGAGAGAGAGAGAGAGAGAGAGAGAGAGGAGAAAGCATCAAAGTTTCCAAATACCTTCCCCTTTCTTTAAAACAAAAATCACTTCCGATGCATCTTAGATAGGAAAAAAATGGAGAAAAATGTATTTACTGACAATGGTGGAGTTGCGAGCAGAAGGTTTTAAAAAGGAGGAATAGGGAAATGCATAGGGGGACACCCATTGCAGAGCATGGGTTCCGGAGAAAAAGAGAGACCAAAGCATCTTGGAAGGTCAGCAATATCTCAGACCCAAACAAAGGGAGGAAGCTCATCAAAAGCAAACAGGAAAAGCAGTGGAGGAGGCAGAGTAGAAGGGAAAATCAGATTTCCTGATTGGCCAGGGCTGGAAGACAGACAGTCAAAAGTCCCACCCACTGATGCACGGATACTTAGCAGTAAGCATGCGAGGTTGCTCTTTTTTCTAGATACATATCAATGTGCAAACATAGCCTGCACTGCAGGCAAGGACACCAAAAAGGAGAGTGTGGGAAATACCCTCCAGTGTGCCTCATCTCACCCAGAATTTGGAAAAGTTACAGCAAACTCTTTAAACCCAGCCAGCCGATTTTGGGGGCAGTAATTTAATTAACAATAAGAATGACAGAGCTTTTCAGTGATTCACCCTGCAAAATGCACCAATGAGATGCCCAATCAAAGCGGACAACAAAACCCAGCCTTGCTATGATGTGTATTATTTCTGCATAACACTCTGGCAAACTCCTTGCAAAAAGAAAGAAAAAATATCCATTTCTTTTCTTGCAAAAAAAACTCCTCAAAATTTGCAGCGTGTTCTATCAATTTGGTTTTTTATGTAGATCTAGGTAGGAAGTGAGCAGCTGCTTCCTGGTGAATTCTGGGAGTGGTAGTCCAAAACAAACAAACACACATACACATGCATTATTTGGCGCCTTAACCTTGCCTCCTGCCGACGGATGAAAGCAGAGTCTGCACTACAATCCCCAGAAGCCCCTGCTCCAAAGGGGAAAAGTAGAGAGCGAGGGAAAACTACAATTCCCAGCTGACTCTTGTTGCAAACAACGTTTTGGAGCCCCACCGTGAAGTATTTTTAGCTTTTTAACCAGTGGAAGATGCAAGACGTTGAGATGGAGGCTCTTATTAATGGCTCAAAGCTCGCATGAAATAAAAGGAATTATTTTTGCTTGTTATGGTTGCCAACTTCACTTACCAGGTGTTACTCCTCTGCCTTGAATATCAGGCTGTTGGGATGTCATTCATCTATGTATCCTTCGTGTTTCCCAGACTTTGGTTTTTGGACTTCAAAAAATGGCCTTGTTTTGTTTCCTTGCTGCACTCCTGATTTCCAAAACTGTGTAAGCTTGATGTGGACACACAAGAGCAAATTAAGGGTTTCCTTTTTGGGTCAGTTGGCAACACACAGGCATAGTATTGAAGGACCAAACCTTTCCTAAATCTATCAGTATCTGCAGTGACTTAAGTGGCTAAGATGCTGACGGAGGCGGGAGGTCAGCAGTTCGATTCCCGAGTATTGCAGGACGGAATGAACTTCTGTCTTTGTCCCAGCTCCTGCCAACCTAGCAGTCCGAAAGCAAGAAATTGCAAGTACAATACTGTACTGTAGGGACCACTTCGGTGGGAAGGTAACAGCGTTCCATGCGCTCCGGTGTCTAGTCATGCCTGCCACATGGCCACAGAAATGTCTGCAGAAGCAGACAGCGTTGGCTCTTCGGCTTTGAAACAGAGATGAGCACTGAACCCTAGAGTCGGATATGACTGGCTTTCAAGCAAGGGAAACCTTTACCTTTACCTATCTTAACTCTGCATATTTTAATCTGCTGCGCCAAAACAGGAAAAGAAAAAAACAGGAGAGAAATTTTAAAAATCTGGATATAATCTGGACTCTGTATTTATAAATATTTAAATATGCATTTTTGTTTTTATTAAAAAAAAAAACCTACAAGCCAAAAATTCTGGAAGCCTGCCATTTGGCTGCCCAAAGGGATGGAACTTGAATTTTGGGCAGAATGTGATGCTGAAAAAGTGTATCCCCTTTAGTTAAAAAAATGTTTTACAAATTGCAATATAGGGTTGAGTTGAGTGTAAAAGGAAATTTTGTCCCATCCTTTGAGGAAAGCTGGATCAAGCCAGTAGGACATGCTATTCAAAAGTTATTCTTGTAAAATTATAAAGAGTATGCAAAAACAAACAAACATTGAAAAGCAAAGCAAAACAAACTGAAGCTATGGATTCAAAAGTGCTTTGGCTTTGAGTTTTGACAGGGTTTTGAAAAGTTCCTCTTTTTTCCTTTTTGGAATCCCAACATTTTTCTACCCCCTTACAAGCATCTGTGATGGCTCAGGGTGTCTTGGAGTTTAAATCCGAAAAACGGATGTTCCCATGTAGGAATCGGGGCCGCTGAGGGCCGTAGGTCCCGGAGGAGACTGATCAAGGAACGATACGAGGCAGTATGGAGGAGGATATGATCAGTACTTTATTGAGAAAAGGCTGCAACATATATAGAAGGAAAAGCGCAACGGTGGCAAGACTGTCACCTGACAGAAATTACATCACCTGTGTACTCAAGTTAATTGGGAATCTCTTTGGGGAAGTTAATTAACTGGGGCAAACATGGACCTCGGAGTCTCCATTGTTCAGGGATCAGGCAGGGGTAAACATGGCATCTGTTTGTGCCTGAGATTACACTGAGACACGGAGATGAGTGATTACTCTAATAGGTAACTGGGTTAGGTATTTGCTCTTTCAGCAGAACCGCTGGTCAGGTCAGGAGTTGGGTGAATCAAACCCTATCATTTATCCACCCCCCTTAATTTCTCTGCCCGCAGATGCCACGAGCCAGGAGTTTTCTCTACCGTAGTGGCCTCTGCCAGGGCCGTTCCATGCCCAACGGGCGTGGGAAATCCACAGTTCCCAAGCTGTGTATTTTGATTACTTTTTAAAAAGTTACTGTTGCAATGGTGGGCCAGAAATGGCCCACTGGGTCACGGAGTGACTGGTCGCAAGGAAGGCACGTAGGCGAGATGAAGTGGAAGACCAGTTCCGATTGGTTTGGAGTGTTGGCATTTATTGCCTGGCTCAGGTACCTGCGTGCATAGGTTGCGCGCGACCCGTTACAGAAGACTGCCGACGTGGCACATTGTTAATCCAGTTACATTTACAGAAGTTACTTGCGGGAAATGTGTAATCAGGAAATTACCGGGGAAGTCTGTTATCTACTAATTAATTACTGGCTGGCAAGACCATTGTCTTGTCCTATTACGGAATCTTTTCCGGGACTAACTTAAACAAGCATAAACATTGCAGCTTGCTCTTCTGCTTAGAGCATCCGTGGATATGATTAATACATCATGTGTTTACCTTTAATTACCACCTTGTCAGAGCGACTGGCCAAGGTAATATGTGTGAATCTTTAACTATGGCTAATATTCATCCGCACCCAATTTCCATTCCAACCAAGTTATGAGGGCTCGAGTGAGTGTGCGTCCGAACCCCCAACCTTTTAGGAAAAGTTATGCCAATTATATCTGTGGATAAACCACAAGTTACATTTATATTGCTTTTCCAGTTTTTTAAAAAAACTGTTCAAGGCAGCTAAGAATATAGTTTAAGACTGGGATTCTTAACCTGTGGCCCACGGGCCAGATGTGGCCCATGGCATCTCCACCACACCCAGAAGTGCCATGTGGTGGAGGAAGGGTAAAATGGCCATCTGGCCCCTGATGCTTTCTGAGGGAACGTAACCTGGCCCCTTGCTTTAAAAGGTTGAGAACTCCTGGCTTAAGAGGAGTCACCAGAAAAATTATTGAACAATACTATCATTCAGACTATCACAAATCAAAAGCTAAACAATGAAATAATAATAATAATAATAATAATAATAATAATAATAATAATAATAATAATAATAATAATAATAATAATAATAATAATAATAATAATCATCATCATCATCATCATCATCATCATCATCCTTATTCTTATTATGTGTCAGAAATTATTCTGGGTTGAAAGGATTTTTGCAGAAGAAACTCTGCAAACTGCCAGATTTGCCAAGGATTAAAAGATATGTCCGACTCCTATTGTAGGACAAAACATTTCCATAAAGACCTGATGTCCTGGACCTACAATTTTGGTTGTAACTACCGTATAAAAATCACAACCAGAATTGTAGGTCCAGGTCTTTTTCTTAAAAAAAAATTTTTATAGCTTTTATTAAGAACTGAAATAATATAAAAACAAATAATGGGTAATAGGTCCAGGTCTTTATGGAAATGTTTTGTCCTTCAGTAGGACATATCTTTTAATCCTCGCCAAACCTGGCAGTTTTGTAACCACCTGTTTCTTCCTTTATCTGGTTTCGTTATTTTATTTCTGAAAAATACTAAACAGTCAATTGCTGGGCAGCAGTAAAGGTAAAGATTTCCCTTGCTCGAAAGACAGTCATATCCGACTCTAGGGTTCAGTGCTCATCTCTGTTTCAAAGCAGAACAGCCAGCGCTGCTGCTTCAGCTCAGCAGACGTTTTCGTGGTCATGTGGCAGGCATGACTAGACACCAGAACCTTCCTACCGAAGTGGTCCCTATTTATCTCCTTGCAAGTTCTTGCTTTCGAACTGCTAGGTTGGCAGGAGCTGGGACAAAGACGGGAGCTCATCCGTCCTGCAGTACTCGGGGATCGAACTGTTGACCTCCCGCATTCCATTCAGCGTCTTCTTAGCCACTTGAGCCACTGCAGCAGGAAAAGAGGAGGACAAATGGTGAGTTGGATTGACTTTGTGAAGGAAACCACAGAGTTGGAATTTTTGCAAAGAGCTGAACTGCTTGAACCGGTTGAAGACCGGACGTTTTGGAGGTCGCTCGTCCATAAGGTTGTTTGCTATAAGTCAGAGAGAGGACTTTACTGTCTTCACATAATAACACAACCAACCACAAGAGTACACAAAGGCGCCTGCCTGCCTGCCTATACAACGGGGAAATCTGAACTTCAAATCCCAGCAAGCCCTACTTCAAAAAGGAATTGGAAAGTGAGCAAAGGAAAAGAACTACATTTCCCAGCAGCACTTGGTCTTTCTGGCAGCCAGGCTGACTTTTGTTGCAGGCAAGCACAGAAGCACAAAAGCAAAAATCTGCTGGGGATTTGGTTTCCTTCTCACTGGAGGAGGCAGAGGTAGAAATGGGGGTATCAATTGTTTGCAGCTTGTTGTGGGCTGATGCATGTTGACTGAAGCTTTGCAATCTGGGGGCTCGGCCCAAGCCAAATCTGGGTGGGAGGAGGAGAAGGAAAGGAGGGCATTCTCATTGTTAGGGTTGCCAACGTCAATGGTCTGACAGTGCTCCTATGCATTTGGGCTGCAGCCTTTTAGAGATCATTCATTCCTTTTACTTACGCATTGCTTCGGAAGGGGCCGTGTTTGTTTTCCTTGACTGGAAAAACCTTGTGCTCTGAAAGCTTATTATGACGATACTGTACAATTTTTCCCCCTCCTGATAAGTTGGCAACCTGTAGAAGTGGAGGGGCAAAATTCTTGTTAAATCGGGCTGGGCTTAGACATTGCGATTTTACAAAAGGCGTCTTAATGGCCTTTAGCAAAAGAAAAGAAAATTTGTGGCAATTTTATGGTTCTACAATATTGTATATTTTAAATGGGGGAATAGGAAAAGAACCTATATTTTAAGGATAGAACTGAAGAGGTAAAAGGGATGTATGTGTATGTATGTACAGGTGAAACTCAGAAAATTAGAATATTGTGCAAATGTTCATTCAGTTCAGTAATGCAACTTAAAAGGTGAAACAAATACTGTATATGAGATAGATTCATTACTCGCAAAGCGAGATAGTTCGTGCCTTACTTTGTTATAATATTGGTGCTTATGGCTTACAGTTTATGAAAGCCCCAACCCCCCCAATCTCATGGACCCCATAATCATCACATAATCTCATGTACACTGTCCGCCATGATCATCACAATTATAATGCATTAAGGCATGATATCTCGCTTTGCATGTAGTGTCTATCTCATATATTTGTTTCACCATTTGCACGATATTCTAATTTTCCAAGTTTTACATGTATGTACTGTATTCACATTTATACACTACTCTTTCCATGTGATCACCACTCAGGACAGCTTACAATATATAAAAAATACACATCAGCCTAGCAGTTCGAAAACAAAAAATTGCAAGTAGATAAATAGGTACCACTTCAGTGGGAAGGTAAACAGTGTTCCGCGCACTTCTGTGTCTAGTCATGCCTGTCACATGTCCACATAAATGTCTGCAAACGCAGACAACGCTGGCTCTTTGGCTGTAAACAGAGGATGAGCACTGAACCCTAGAGTCGGATACGACTGGCTTTCGAGCAAGTGTGACCTTACCTTACCTTATGAAGTACTGTATTATAAAAGATCAGAATAAAATCATCCAGTAATAACCAATAATAGCCCAAGAGACAAAAACAGACTAGAAAATCTTAAAACTAAAAATATTCATAAGAGACACTATTAGCAGCAGTAAAAGAAAGTAAATAACAATAACAGTACGCAGTTCTCAATTTGAATTTCTAGCTTGCTAACAAGAATAAAATGAGAAGCCCATAAGCGACCTATACAGTACTTAATATTTATTTGGGGTAATTGTGCCGCAGTAAAGATAAAAAGTCGCCCTCATAACTCTAGGATTCAGTGCTCATTTCTGTTTATAGCCAAAGCGCCCCGCTGTCTGCCTTTGCAGACCTTTCCATGGACATGTGGCAGGTATGACTAGACACGGAATGCTGTTCCCACTGAAGTGGTACCTATTTATCTACTTGCAATTTCTTGCTTTCAAATTGCTAGGTTGGCAGGCGCTGGGACAGAGATGGGCACTCACTCACTCCATCCTGCAGTATTCAGGTATCGAAGAGCTTAGCCTTAAGATAAACCAGCTGCTTGTTATTTAAAATAAAAACCTTTATCAAATGGCATAGAACAGTACGAAATAATAATAATGTATAGAATAGTTCCAAAACAAGTCCTAAGATCATCCAAAAACTGATAAGATTTATTTTAAAAAGTGTTTCATCTTTTGTCATTAGGTTAAGTGTGTTAATTGTCTCAGGCAGCAAATTTGACATGTTTCATGAAAAAGCAGCAAACTGCGATTTAAGATAATATTCAGATGTGAAAATATGGTGAGAGATGGTAGTGGGATTTCCTGCATCCTATTCCAAAATAAAGATGGCTGACCATACTCTGAAACTTGATGGGGATAGCGTAGGGCAGGGGTTCCCAACCTAAGGACCCACAGGCCGGATCCAGCCCACAGCACCATTTCATGTGACACCCCCCCCCCAAACCCTCCAAGGGCATTCGAGAAACAAAATGGCTGCCGCTTTGAAGCTGTTGAGACAAAATGGCCACACCCATCATGCAGGCAGGGAAACATGTCCGTCCAGCCTTAGAAGCTGACTGAGAGAGCATGACCTGGCCCCCGGCTTGAAAAGCTTGGGAACCCCTGCTATAGGGTTTGAGAGTCCCGGGTTCGAATTCCCGCTGGGCCATGAAACTGACTGGGTGACTTTGGGCCAGTCATACTTTTTTAAATTTTTTTTACTCTGTCCCAATAATTCACAGGGTAGTTGGGAAGATAATGGGGCTGAGGAGCCAAGCCAGGGGTGCCCCCTTGAGCTCAATGGAGAAAGGGTAGGGTATGAAGGCGAAACAAATTCGTATTATAATTACTGAAATGTCTGCTTTGCTTTATTTTTTGCCCCTCTGAAGGCAGGATGCTATTCTCAGCAAAATCCAGATTATCTCCTTTTTCGAGGGGGAAGGAAAGCGCTTCAATGCAACCAGGCAAGGTAGGAAATTCTCAGCACCCTAGCCTAGCCTGACACAGGGAAGGTTATCTTATTGCTGAACTGTATATTGATTGATTGATTGATTGATTGATTGAAGTTTAATTTCTATACCGCCTTTCTTACCCAGCGGGCAACTCAAGGCGTTCACAGCAATAATATACGTGATACAAAATATAAAATCTAACAAGCAGCAATAGCAATACAATAGTTACAAGATAATAAATACAATCAATATGACAATAAAAGTAACAAAAGGTCTCAGAAATACAATGTTCAATCCCCACACAATACAGTACAGTAGCAAAGACATATTAAGCATGCTATAAAACACTATAATACATATAGACTGCCATATATTATAGATAGCCCATCATTAGGAGAGCAAATTCCTTAACTGTTCAAAGCCTCTGATTGTCTTGGGATGGAGAGACACACAGACCTGCCATGTGGGGTAGGCTGGCTGGCTAATCATCAATTTTGGACTGAGCAACTTCCTTTGTGGCTCAGTTTTCACTGCCTGCCTCTGAGCAAGGGAAATGTTTCTTCCTATTGAAAATCTTAATTCCTTTGATTCCTTTGATTCAAAATCATCGGCAACTTGTTGTGCTCAGTGAGCGGAGCTACAGGGCAAAGGGGGCGAGGTTTCTGAAGTGGGTGGGGCCAGACACCAGGTAGATAATGATGATGACAATGATGACGATGATGATAATAATAATAATAATAATAATAATAATAATAATAATAATAATAATAATAATAATAATAATAATAATAATAATAATAATAATAATTATTATTATTATTATTATTATTATTATTATTATTATTACATGTCAGAAAGTATTCTGGGTTGAAAGGATTTATGCTGGAGAAACTCTATTCATTGGACACCTGAATGAGGCTCCTTTCATGTCCTCAAAATTTTCCCCACCCAAATGGTCCCTTATTTATCTACTTGTAAGTTTTTGCTTTCAAACTGCTAAATTGGCAGTAGCTGGGACAGAGACAGGTGCTCAAACTGTCGTGCAGTGTTCGGGAATCGAACTGCCAACTTGCCGGCCTTCCAGCTATCAAGATGAGCTTCTTATCTACTGATGACTGTTGTAAAATAATGCCTCCAGAGAGTACCAGGTTACAGGAAGATGTTCTAATAGTCTGACACACATATGGAATGTTTACAGTATAATAAATTAATAATTGAGTAATGGCTATACATTTAAGTAGGTTTTTTTAATTGAAAGTAAATGTAATATGTTAATGTTAGGTATTTTATTTATTTTTTAGATTTTTGTACTGTCAAAATGAAATGTATTTTGTTTTGTTAACTGATTTTTTTTGTTTTGTTTTTATTTTATATATGTGTGTGTGTGTGTGTGTGTGTGTGTGTGTGTGTGTGTGTGTGTGTGTATATATATATATATATATATATATATATATATATATATATATATATATATATATATATATATATATATATATATATATATATAATTGTTGAACTGTGCATTATTATAGATAGCCCATTATTAGAAGAGCAAATTCCTTAACTGATGAAAGCCTCTGATTGTTTTAGCTGGAGCTGATTACACTTCATGTAGTTTGTATATAGGAGCTTCCTTGTTTTATGATTGGTCTTCAGGAGCTGAACATGGACTTCATTTGCCAGTCTAATTTCTTGGAAAGCTGCCTAAATTGCATCTCTTTAATACAGGGGTTCTCAGCCTTTTCAAGTCAGGGACCGGGTTACACTCCCTCAAACAGTTGAGTGGGCCGGACTGGTTGTCCCTCCCACCATTTATGGCTGTCGTAAACACATTGATTTACAATGGCCATAAATGAGTCTGTGGCCGATTCCAGCGGTGCCAGTGGCGGCTGGAGTGGCGCCATGATTCGGATCCAGCCCACGGGCCATCGGTTGAGAACCCCTGCTTTAACACAAACAAAGTTTCATCTCTAATGGCCGGCATATTCATTACATACTGTTTGGACCTAGATTTTCGGTCCTGATTTCAAAGAGACTTGGCTTTGAGATGTTAAAAAGTATTTCCGATCCAGAAGGTAGATACTTGATCATTATAGGGAAAATAGATGATGAAGAAATAACCTTAGTTAATATATATGCTCCAAATGATCATCAACAAGAATTTTTAAATAAAGTGTTGGAAATATTAGAAAAAGAGAGAACATTGAAAATGATTGTAGCAGGTGACTTTAATTTAATAAGGGCAAAGGAGGATAGTTCCAATGTACTAAGGTCTGGAAAGGGAGTTAATATGAAGATTTTGGATAAATGGATGAAGGACCTATGTTTGAAGGATGCTTGGCGGGAGATTAAAGGAACAGCGAGAGCATACACCTATTTTTCACAGGTCCACAACACTTATTCCAGAATAGATTATATTTTCGTAACAGAAAATATGGTTAGAAATTTAGAAGATGCAGAGATTGGAATTTTTAAAGAATCAGATCACGCGAAATTTTGTCTAGAAGTAAAAATTGAAGGTGAAAAGGGATACAGGAGAAATTGGAGATTTGACGATAAATTGTTTTATGATCAGAAAGGTAAAGAACAGATAGTGGGAAAATGGAGTGAGTGTTGGGATTGGAATGATACGGGTGAGGTTAATTATAACGTAGTGTGGGATGCCATGAAGTCGGTGTTTAGAGGGGAATGTATTAAGTTGGCTAGTGTTAAAACAAACAATTTAGGGATAAACTGAGCTAGAGAATGAGATTAAAAGCTTGCAGGAAGAGCATGTAAAGACAAAAAGTAAAGAGAAAATGCAAAGGTTAAAAAAGGAATTGATAGGGAAAGATATACAAAAAGTAAAAAAAGATTTAGTGTATTTACAGAGGGATTATTTTGAGTTTAGTAATAGAAATTCGAAGTTGCTGGCAAGAGCAGCTAAAGAAAAAAGAATTAAAAGAGAAATTGGAATACTAGTGGATGAAACAGGTAGGAGGTGTAATAAAATTAAAGAAAAGATTAAGATAGTGGAAAATTTTTATCAGGAGTTATATTCTAAAAGAGAAGTGAATATAGAGAAATTGAGAGAACAATTGGAAAAGCGTGTACAAAAAAAGATAAATTTAGAGCATAAAAATAGAATGGAAGAGAAAATAACCGAAAAGGAGGTAAGAGACACAATAGCCAGCTTGAAGATAGGAAAATCACCAGGTGATGATGGGTTAACAGCGGAATTTTATAAGGAATTTAAAGATTGTGTAGTTCCAAGATTGGTGAAGTTGTTTAATTATATAATGGATGGAGGGATGATACTGTCGTCATGGTATAGGACCATAATTGTTTTGTTGCTGAAACCTGGAAAGGATTTAGAAAAAACAGAATCTTACAGGCCTGTCTCTTTGATAAATCAGGACGCCAAGATATTTACAGCAATAGTCGCAAACAGATTGAATGGAATTATGGTTAATTATATAAATGAGGACCAAGCTGGATTTTTGAAAGGAAGACATATGACAGATGTGACAAGGAGGGTTTTGGATTTATTAGATATTGCAGGTAATACAAAAGATTTTCATTCATTGCCTTTGTTTAAGGAGACTTTACACTAGGTTTCTCTTTGGTTTTTTTGCAGGAAATTTCAATAACGTTTGAAGATGTGGCTGTATATTTCACAGAGGAACAGGTGACCCTGCTGGATCCAGAACAAAGAGCGTTGTACAAGGAGGTCATGCTGGAAAATTTTAGGAATGTGGCCTCACTGAGTGCGTAAGGAACCAACTTCAGAAAAAATGTTCTTTACAGTATTCACTTTTGGGTTGATGTATAAGTTGCTTATCTATTGAAACGGGGTACACAAAAAAAAGCCTCCTCGAAAATTGTGCTGTTTTTGAACCACAACCGGGTGTACTCTGGTAATGGCAACCTTGTGTTGCCAGCTAATCTTTCTCAGACTAGGTAAGGCGAAAGAAATGGCAGAATGAACTCACCAAAAGGTGCCTTCGTTTTTGGCCAGTTTCATGTCTGGCTTAGACACAAAATAATAATAATTATTGAAACTGGATTTCAGTTTTGTTGGGTCTGTGGATTTTGATGGTAATCAGGAGCCATTAAGTTTACAAAGTTTTGTTGGGTCTGTGGGTTTTGATGGTAATCAGGAGCCATTAAGTTTACAAAGACCTGCTCCTCATTGAGGAGCTGTGTTGCCTGGGAAGCTTTCAGAGCACATGTATGAACTGGCACATGTTCTGAGACACTCCCGCAAGGGCTTTTCGAATCATGCCAATACGGCATCTTTACATAGATGAGTACAGTAGATCATATTCACAGAGAGCAATTACACCTGGGGGATTGCTTGTTTGTTTGTTGTCATTTTTTATGCCATCCATCTGGATAGTTTGTGCAGCTTACAAAACCAAAAATAACAACATATAATAGAATATTGTTTTGCTTTTATTCAACGCACAAAAATGAAGATGCACACAATAACTGTATTGGAGAATAGCAGAAATTGCAGTCAAGCAGCATACATGGCAAACAACTACAAATAGATTTCCTCCTGCTATATCCACATTCAGTATCCACTGTTTCAGTTATCCATGGGCCTAAAAATATTGAATACAAAATTCCTGAAATATATACAGTAAAACCCCTACTTACGTAAAAAGTCTGTTCCGTAGACTTTTATGTAAATCATTTTTTTACTTAATTCGAAGCAAACCCATAGGAAAAATGAATTTTGTTACAGTACTTAACTTGAAGCAAACCCATAGGAAAATAATATTTATGTAAATCGATGCAACCCCATAGGAAAAATGAATTTTTTACGTAACTCGAAGCAAACCCATAGAAAATTACTACTACTACTACTTACTTTATTACAGAAATTGTGTTATGTAAATTGGGACATTTATGTAAATCGGGACATGATTTTAGTGCAAAAATCATTATGTAAGTTGAATTTTATATAACTCGAGGCATATGTAAGTCGGGGTTTTACTGTAGTATAATGGTGGTGAACCTATAGCACGCATGCTAGAGAGGGCACTCCCAGCCCACTCAGTTGGCACACACATTGTTGCTTCCTCCCTCCCCCAGTACAGAGTTTGCCCCACCTCTCTGCCCAGCAGCCCAATGGGAGCGATTCCTCCCCCCCCCAGCTCAGAGTTCACCTTGCCCCTCTGTTCAGGCACTCAGTCTCTGAAAGGTTCACAATCACTGGATTGATCAGGAGTTCACAACCTACAGCCTGTGGACCTGATCCAGCCCACAGCCCCATTCCATCTGGCCCACATCATCTTTGTCCCCTCTGCCTGGCTTGGCGTGACCCTAACGCTGATCCATAGCAGGGCAGATTTTGTAAGAAGGCGAATTTTATAAGAAGGTGACAAGGTGGCAGCAGCAGTGGAAGCAACTGATGCACACAGCCTCCCATGTCTTTTCCAGGGGCCTCTCTGGCTGAGCGCGGGCAAGGACAGGCAGGACCCCTCCTGCTAGGTTGGCAGGAGATGGGACAGAGACAGAAGCTCACTCCATCATGCAGTACTCTGGTCTCGAACTGCTGACCTGCCAACATTCTAGTCGGCAAGTTCAGCGTCTTAACCACTAAGCCACCGCAGTCCCTCTTTCATGGGATACTAAGGATGATTTGCTTCAATGAGAGATCTCAAGATCAGCAAAGCCTTGTTTTTCCATGTTTTTACCACCCCATAGCACTCTCTGGGAGGTTTACATGTACAGTAATTAGCATTTTGCCCCCAACATGCTGGGTCCTCATTTTACCAACCTCAAAAAGATGGAAGGCTGGGTCATCCTTGATCCCCATCAGGATGAAACTCACAATGTTCTGGCTGCAGTACACAGTTTAACCCCACTGCACCACTGGGGACAGTAGTTTCCACAGGTTCACTTCTGAAAAAAGTCACCAGTTTTCGCCAGTATCTCTTGTGTGATACTGTGCTGACCCACCCACCTGAGCGGGCATGGTAGCCACACAGCAGTGCTACACAGAGAGTCAATTCAAGGAGAGTCCAGATCTCAAAGTCCAAAAGGCAAACTGAGGTCTGTTTACCAGTAGACCCAGCAGCAAGCATCTGATCCAGAGGGTGTCCAGGGGCATCATCTGGTTTGACAGAGGAGTCAGGGTCTAAGCAGGCAGGCAGTCTGGAGTCAAGAGTTGTACTGACGTGGCAGGCTGCAAGAAGCTTCCTTATAAGCCTCCCAGCTAATCAGTATCAGCTGGGAGCCTTCTTTGGTACTTTGCTCTAGCCTGCCTGTGTCTCAGGTGTAACTCCTTTCTGGACCTCTCCCTGACTGAGGCCTAATCACTGTCAGAGCCAGACCCCTGCTCTGACAGGTCATCTGCCTGGGGAAACAGACTTGGGCCAGGCGCAGGCTGAGATCCCTGGCTCAGGACATCCTCAGCTTCAGGTGCAGGCAGAACTGGGCTGGGCATAGGGAGTGCTTTCTGATCCAGGCAATCCTCAGAGTCCGACAACTACTTGGTCACAACAGATACAGGCATGAATTCATAAAGACACATAAAAGGGCGTTGAGAGAGGAAAATCTATGCAGGGGTGTCGTTCAATGTACCTCAGTGGCAGGTTAGCTGTTCAGACAACCATCAGCTTGACCTTTTCTCCTTCTCTGTTCTCTCCCAAGAAGGACCTCAGTTTCTCAAGCCTGACCTTGTCTCCAGGCTAGAACGAGGAGAAGACCCGTGGGTCCCTGATTCGCAACGCACAAATGAATTGGCCTTTTCTGTCGAGTGCTCAGGTAAAAAGGATGAATGTGAGAGCTGGTGTACCCCACCTTTCCTCCAAACCAGGAGTTCCCAACTTTTTCAAGCAGGGACTGTTTCATGTTCTTTGAGTCAGCTTTATGGGCCGGATGGCCATTTTGCCCTCCCTGCACGAGGGAGTGGACATGTTGTCTCAAAGGTTTCAAAGGGGCAGGCATTTTGTTTCTTGAATGCCCATGGAAGGGGGGAGGGGCATATGAAATGGTGCTGTGGGCCAGAAGTGGCCCATGGGCCTTTTGTCGGGAGCCCTTGCTCTAAATAATAATTGCCAATTGGCCGAAAGTTGCGTGTGTACGTGCATGCTTGTTCATGCGCAGGTGCTAACAGCATCCAACTTAGGTAAAGGTCGCCCTTGCTCAAAAGCCAGTTGTATCTGACTCTAGGATTCAGTGCTCACCTCTGTTTATAGCCAAAGAGCCCACGCTGTCTGCATTTGCAGACGTTTCTGTGGACAGGCATGACTAGATACCGGAGTGCATGGGGCTTTGTTTAACTTCCCACCGAAGTTGTCCCTATTGATCTACTTTTGAAATGTTAGGTTGGCAGAAGCTGAGGCAGAGACGGGAGCTCACTCTGTTGTGCAGCAATCAGGTCTCAAACTGCTGGCCTGCTGACTTTCCAGTTGTCAAGTTCAGTATCTTAACCACTAAGCCACCACAGTCCCTGCATTACAGGAACCCTAATAAGTGACGTAAAAACTGAGACTGGTTTTACCATTACCACCCCAGCTAATAATAATTTCCTGTCAGAAATTATTCTGGGTTGAAAGGATTTTTGCAGAAGAAACTCCACTCAGGGAACGCCCAAATAAGGCTCCTTTCATGTCCCCAAGAGCTGGGACAGAGATGGGTGCTCAATCCATCATGTAGTACCTACCCCAGCTGATGAGCTTTCACAGTTAAATGTGGGATTTGAACCCAGGTCTTTTGATTCATGGGGGCTGGGGTGGCTTAATGGTTAAGACACTGAACTTGACGACAGGAAGGTTGACAGGTCAGTAGTTTGTAACCCGAGTGCTGCATGAGGGATTGAGCTTCCGTTTCTGTCCCAGCTCCTGCCAACCTAGCAGTTTGAAATGCTGTTGATATTGGACAGATGTCATCCAGACCTTTTAAATTCTATTTTGTTTTTAGATGTGTTAATTTTAGCTTTGTACATTATTATATGCTGGTGGTGCATCTGTACACAAATAAAGAAAAGAAAGGCAGTTCTGAAGCACAAAATTGCAAGTAGACAAATAGGTACCACTTTGGCAGGAAAGTAATTTATATTATTTAAACAGCATTCCCTGTGTCTAGTCATGCCTGACACATGTCCACAGAAACGTCTGCAGATGCAGACAGCGCTGACTCTTTGGTTATAAGCAGAGATGAGCACTGAACACTTAGAGCCAGATATGACTGGCTTTCAAGAAAGGGCGACTTTTACCTTTATCTCTTGAGTCTAACTCTCTGGCTATTGCACCATAAAGGCTCTCTTCGTTAACATTTTATACTCTGCCCTTGTTTACAGCTCATTAAGCAGTTCTTCTGTAGCTATCCAGAAGCTAAGCTCTGCAGTTAAACTCTCATAAGGGGTTCAGAAAATCTATATTAACAAGCTTCAAGCAACGTGGTTTATCTAATTTCCTCCTTTCTCTGTATGTTCAGTTAATTTAGACCAGTGTTTCCCAACATGGGGAATGTGCCCCACAGGAGGACTCAATTCCCAGAAGCCTAAGTCAGAACATTGGCTTATTAGTGCTTTGGGAAATTGATTTAGGCTTATGGGAATTGAAGTCCAAACACCATAGGTTGGGAAAACACTGATTTAGACTGATCCAGAGAAACCCAAATTTCGCAGTGTGACTTCACAGAGATTGAATTTACGTTCCTCTCATTGTGTAATTGCACTCTGAAATGGCTCAGTCTGATTATGAGAATTAAAGCAAAACAACCATACTTATATACCGCCCCGTAGCACTTAGTGCACTCTTTGTGCGGTTCAAAAGATGATTAGCATTTTGCCCCCCAACATGCTGGGCACTCATTTTACTGATTTCGGGAGGATGGAAGGCCAAGTCAACCTTGATCCCCAGTCAGGATCGAACTCACAACCTTTTGGGTACAGTACAGCAGTTTAACCACTATGCCACCAGGGCTCACTGGTTATAATGGCTCCTCTCTACCTTCCCTATTCCTTATCACTACCTCTGTGACTCAAATGAATCCCATTTTGTGTACACTGTTTCCCTGCAGGCAAGTGCATGAAGAATTGCTTCCATGCGAAGGGTGGCCGGTGTTTCCCACACAAACCGTCTTTCACTCAGCCTCAGAGGGTCCACCCGGGAGAAAAATCTTATAACTGCTTAAAGTGTGGGAAGAGTTTTGGTCAGCCGGCAGAACTGGTGAGCCACCAGCGGGCCCATGCGGAAGAGAGGGCATATAAATGCCCGGAGTGTGGGAAAAGCTTTGTTTACCAATCAAAACTCATTGTGCACCGGAGAGCACACACGGGAGAAAAACCCTATAAGTGCTTGGAGTGTGAAAAATGCTTCGCGTACAAATCTTGCCTGGTAAGTCACCGGAGGATCCACACGGGAGAGAAACCCTACAGCTGCCTGGAGTGTGGGAAACGTTTTGCTCAACAGTCTGCCTTTGTTATCCACCAGAGACTTCACACGGGGGAAAGACCCTACAAATGCCTGGAGTGTGGGAAAAGTTTTGCTCAACAGTCCGCTTTCGTAATCCACCAGAGAACCCACACAGGGGAGAAACCCTACAAATGCACAGAGTGTTGGAAGTGTTTCCCCCAGTTGCCTGACCTTGTCAACCATCGGAGGGTCCACACAGGAGAGAAGCCCTACAATTGTCTGGAGTGTGGGAAATCTTTCGCCCAGTGTTCGGCTTTGGTGAAACACCACAGGATACATATCGGAGAGAAACCTTACATCTGCGTAGACTGTGGGAAAGGCTTTTCGCAACAGTCTGAGCTGGTGAAACACCGGAGAATCCACACAGGAGAGAAACCCTATGTGTGTTTGGAGTGTGGAAAATGTTTCCTTCAACAATCCCACTTGAGTGGACACCAAAGAACCCACTCGGGGGAGAAACCTTACAGCTGTGGAGAGTGTGGCAAACGCTTTTCAGATAAATCCAACCTGATCAACCACCGGAGAACCCACACGGGAGAGAAGCCCTACAGTTGCTCAGAGTGTGGGAAATGTTTTGGTCAGAAATCCCATCTGATGAGGCACCAGAGAGTTCACACGGGAGAGAAACCATACAATTGTTTACAGTGTGGGAAGCACTTTACTCAAAAGCCAAATCTTTTGATACATCAAAGAGCACATTTGGAATAAAACCTTGATTGGAATGGGACATGCCTCGGGTTTAAAGCACTGTAGTTGCTGCTACAAAGAGTATTTTCCCCAGCTCAGTGTTTTGTGGGTAAATCAATTTAATTCGGACAATCCCTTGCTAGTTTAGTTTCCATTTGGTTGGGATGAACATATAACCTGTTTTATTTGCCTTTTCACTTTGGAAAGCATTGTTTTAACAGGAATCACCTCCCTTAATGAAGCCCTGTATAAGATAAAGGCGACTGCGGTAGCTCAAGTGATTAAGACAGTGGGGGCAAACGTGCTGACTGAAAGCTCAGAGTTCAATTCCTTGGGTACTGCACGATGGAGTGAACTCCCATCTCTGTCCCCGCTCCCGCAAATCTAGCAGTTCAAAAGCAAGAAATTGCAAGTAAATAAATAGGTGCCACTTTGTTGGGAAGGTAACAGTGTTCCATGCACTCCAGTGTCTAGTCATGCCTGCCACATGAAATGTCTGCCACGGAAACGTCTGGCTTTTTGGCTATAAACAGGAGCACCAAACCCTAGAATCGGATATGACTGGTTTATGAGCAAGGACAGTCTTTACCTTTACCCATGCAATATAAATAATATGAGAATCAATAAAGAAGACTGGAGCAATAGTAATTGGAAGGAAAATACATACCGTATATACTCGACTATAAGCCGAGAGTTTTAGCTTCAAAAATGAGCCCCCAAAAGGGGACTCAGCTTGTACTCGGGTCAGTGACCACAAGGGTCCCAAGACTGCGTCGGATTGAGATGTGTTTTTTGGTTAACAATGCGTTATTTTCAGAAAAGTGCTCCCTGGACAACGACGTAACGTCGTTATACGGGAGATTGTGTGTGGTCTCCTACCTGTAAAAATCGCCATCTTCAGGTCCAGGTGTCCGGCTCTCCGCTTACCCAGGAGTGTCTGGGAGGACCTATCCTCACTGTTTCCGCCTTCCTAGCACCTCCCTGGCCCGCCAAACAGCTGAGAAAAGTTGCGGCCGCCATCTTGTTTTTTAAAAATAAAAAAATCAGATGACACTCCTGGGTAGGCAGAGAGCTGGACACAGGGAGGGACCTGAAGATGGCAGTTTTTTCGTCTCCAACCAGCGTCAACAGGTAGGAGACCACGTCATCCTTTTTCTGGGGGTGGTCAGAGGCAGCCCAGGTGCCTCTGTTAGGCTCCGGGGAGGCAATCCGGGCTAGTTCTGACCTCCCTCGATCTCCCAACGGAGGGTTGGGAGGGGGGGGATTCGATCCCCTCTCCCCGGTCCCCTAGGTTTGGGAGGGTTGGGGGGACAAAAGTGGTCTGTCTCCCCAACCCTCCTGGACTCGGGACCTGGTGGAGAGGGGATTTACACACACACACACACACACACACACCATATTAAAGAGAAGAAACCAAGCGGTTTCTTCTCTTTAACAATGGACTGTTGGGAGGGGGTGGATTCGATCCCCTCTCTTGGGTCCCCTGAGTTTGGGAGGGTTGGGGTGACAAAAGGGGTCCGTCTCCCCAACCCTCCTGAACCCAGGGTACCTGGTGGAGAGGGGATCCCCCCCATATTAAAGAGAAGCGGTTTCTTCTCTTTAACAACTGAGTGTTGGGGTGTGGATTCGATCCCCTCTCCCGGGTCCCCTGGTTTTGGGAAGGTTGGGGAGACAAAAGGGGTCTGTCTCCCCAACCCTCCTGGACCCATAGAACCCGGCGGAGAGGGGATCCCCCCCCCCGACACACCATATTAAAGAGAAGAAACCAAGCGGTTTCTTCTCTTTAACAACCGAGTTTCGAGGGGTGGACTCGATCCCCTCTCCCGGGTCCCCTGGGTTTGGGAGGGTTGGGGGACAAAAGGGGTCTGTCTCCCCAACTCTCCTGAACCCAGGGGACCCGGCAGAGAGGGGGATTGCAACCCCCTACCCCCTGATAATAAAGGCGAAAACCCGATCCGACCCAGGGGACCCGTGCGAAGGGAAGCAGGAAGTGATCCCGGACAACGATGTTTCCTGGTTAACGATGTGACCTTGGCAACCAAGAAATGTCATTAACCTTATTTTGATTACTGAAACTCACTAGCAACTGCTGCATTTCCCACCCTTGGCTTATACTCAGGTCAATCTATTTTCTAGGTTTTCAGGTCAAAATTAGGTATCTCGGCTTATATTCGGGTCAGTTTATACTCAAGTATATGCGGTACTTTAAATATCGTAATAGCGGGAACAGGTATAAAACAAGTAACAGAGTTTAAATACAACACTTAGGAACAACTTTTACGGGGGATGGCAAAATGGGCAAAGAGATGAACATACAGTGCAGGATGGCAAACCAAACATTGGCACAGTTTAGCTGTGCTCTTACAACACAAAGTGATACCGACCAGCACAAAGAAACACCTCATACAAAGCATTTACATTCCTACCTTATGTTATCAATACCAAACATGGACATTTACAACACAACAGAAACAAAAGTTGGTCACCATGGAAATGAGAAGTCTGAGAAAGGCCGCTGGAATGACTAGAAGGGATAAATTCAGGAATGAGGTTATATGTGAAAGAATTGGAACAGAACCAATATTTCACTATTGCAGAGACAACAAATGAAGTGGTTTTGCCCATTTGGAGAGAATGTCTTGGAATTCCATACCTTACAAGGCATATGTGGGAAGAAGAGAAGGGGAAAGACCATGACGCAGATCCAGAGGAAGGTGGAGAGATAACATCGAAGAAACACGGACTGCTGCTCCATTGCATGTTCCTTCCCTCCATGTGTTCTGGAAGCTGGTGAAGGAAAAACTTTATAGGGAGGCTTTCAATCCTACTTTTCCTCTTTCTTTAGCTTTAGGCCACCTGCATGTGTGACTTGCATTTTCTTTCTGTTGTGCCCTGTTTATTAGGTATGTTGTTGTTTTTTAATTTAAGGGCTGGTCTGTTATGTTTTTTTTAAAAAAAAATGGTTTGGGATGGGATTACCGTTTTAAACACCTGTAACATGAACTACCCAGAGTAGCTTCTGCCAGACGGGTGGTATACAAATGTAATAAAATAAAATACATAAATAGGGTGAAAGTTCTTGGGGGAGAATACCTTGGAGGACTTGAACTAGGGCTGTCTGGTTGAGGAGGAACCTGAGCCCTGCAGAGACTGGGGAAATCTAAATAACTAAAGCGAAGAAGTACGTCGCTATGACCTTTATGTACTCCCCCACCTCGCCACCCACTCCCTCGACAGCTTCCCCAGACCTACCTTCCCCATCCTAGAGGTCAAAGAAGGGGGTCCGGAGGACACAGGTGGGGTGTGGGACCCACAAAATACATATAAAAATAAAACTACATGCCCCAGCATCCCCTGCGCTACACCCCAGCCAATCAGAGAGGCCGGAGCAAACCCAGGGCAGGGACCGTGCAATGCACCCAAAACCCCTCCCTGGCTCCTCGCCCAGGCGCCAGGAGAGAAGGCGGGAGAGGGGCGCGGATCACATCCACCTCGAGTCCCCTCCCTGCCTCCTCACCCAAGCGCTGGGAGGGAAGGGGGAAGAAAGGCACAGATCGTGTCCGCATCAAGCCCCCTCCCTGCCTCCCCACCATACCTGTCAACTTTTGGATTTGAAAATAAGGGAAATTTTGGCCACACCTCTGTGGGTGTGGACAAATCTGTGGGCGTGGCCAAATATAGCCATGTGACTTGCTGGACTCTAGTCATGCCTGCCACGTGGCCATGAAAATGTCTGCAAACACAGACAGCACTGGCTCCCTAGAGTTGAATACGACTGGCAGATTTTACTTTCTTAGGATCAAAGATCTCTGCAGATGGTGATTGCAGCCGTGAAATAAAAAGGCGACTGATGCTTGGGAAACAAGCTATGAGAAACCTGGGGAACATAGTTAAAAGTAGAGGCATCGCCTTGCAAACAAAAAATTGTATAGTCAAAGCAATGGTATTCCCGGGGGTAATGTATGGGTGTGAGAGCTGGACCATTAGGAAAGCTGAGCGCAGAAAAAAAGATGCCTTTGAAATGTGGTGTTAGAAATAGGTCGATCCCAGAAGAAATCAACCACGACTGCTCACTAAAGGTCAAATAGTAAAGATGACGCTAAAGTACTTTGGACATCAAATGGGAAGAGAGGATTCATTTGAGAAAGCCTTGATGCTGGGAAAGGTGGAGGACAAAAGAAGGGGGTGGCCAAAAATAAGATGGCTAGATGGTATTGTAGATGCAATGGGCACAAAGCTCTGTGGGCCAAATAACCCTTTCCCCATTTTCTTGGGGGACTTTTGTTTTCTTTCTTGTTTACTCAGTGGCTTAAGTGACTAAGATGCTGACTGGGAGGCAGAAGATCAGCAGTTCAGTTCCCAAGTACTGCAGGATGGAATGAGCTCCCGTCTTTGTTCCAGCTCCTGCCATCCTAGCAGTTGGAAAGCAAGAAATTGCAAGTAGATAAATAGGGACCACTTCGGTGGGAAGGTAACAGCGTTCCGTGTGCTCTGGTGTCTAGTCATGCCTGCCACATGACCACGGAAATGTCTGCAGACTCAGACAACGCTGGCTCTTCGGCTTTGAAACAGAGAAGAGCACTGAACCCTAGAGTCGGATACGATTGACTTTTGAGCAAGGGCGACCCTTTAACTTTACCTAACTCAGATCCCCTTACACAACCGTGCAAGCACACTGGATCTATGAGCTCTGATAATTCTCCCCGTGTATTTTGGATCTGCTCTCTTGTACAAAAAGCAGCTTCTTGCTCTAAAAATTGGCCGCTGTAGGAATCTATGACTTTGATGGTGAACCTTGGCACTCTATAGATACGACTGGCTTTCGAGCAAGGGAAACCTTTACCTTTAGCATATAGTGATCAAGCACATACCCCACCCCACCCCTCCCAAGTTAACTCTAGAACAGAAACGGAACCCCCCCTCTCTCATATAGTGATCAAGCACCATCCCCCCCCATCCCTCCCAAGTTAACTCTAGAACAGAAATGGAACCCCCCTCTCTCATATAGTGTAGGAATCTATTACTGTGATGGCGAACCTTGGCACTCTATAGATACGACTGGCTTTTGAGCAAGTGAAACCTTTACCTTTAGCATATAGTGATCAAGCACATCCCCCCCCCACCCACCCCAAGTTAACTCTAGAACAGAAATGGAACCCTGTAGGAATTGGGCCGTGAGGAGGCCCTTAGGATCCCGGAGGAGACTGGTCAAAGGAGCGACACGAGGCAAGATGGAGTGAAGACCAGTGATTTATTGAGGGAAAATCATCAGTATATATTATGCAGAAGGCTGTGCATGGTAGGATGGTTATCTGACAGAGACTCACATCACCTATTTGCTCAGGTTAATTGGGAATCTCTTTTGGGGAAGTTAATTAGTGCGGGCAAACACTGACCATTGTCTGAGGCTTAGGCTTGGGTAAATATGGCTTCTATTTGCACCAGAGATTAAGCTTAACTCAGAGTGAGTAATTGCCTAATACATAATAGAGGTTAGAGATTTGCTCTCTCAGCAGAGCCGTTGTTCAGGTCAGGGAGTTGGGTGAATCAAACCCTATCATTTATCCACCCCCCTTAATTTCTCTCTACTGGCAAGGGCCAGGGGCCAGGAGTGTGCTCGCTAGGTTTAACCTCTGCCAGAGGCCATGCGTGCCAACTGGGCACGCGGAATCCACATCTCCCCTTTTAATTTTTCTTAAGAGCCTGACCAGCGACTCTGCGTAGGAGCGGCGTCAGCTGCTGAGCGGGAATGACGCTTCGGGGTTTCTTCCTGGGGCGGCACTTCTTGATCAGTGAGGGAATACATTGTGCAAAGCAGCAGATGGCTATGCCCAGTATAATCACCCCCACAGCCACCTTGAGTACTGTCTGGAGCCACCCCATGGGAACCACGACCACAAGGAGTCCTACCACCCCCATGAAGAATCCTCCTTGATGTTCATAACTAGGGTGTGGAGGTCCGTGAGCTGGCTCTGTATCTTGTGGGTATTGTCTGTGAGATTTAAGCAACACATGCTGTGGACAGACTTGCAGCCCATATGATGTAACAATAAGGGATAATCGATAGCTGCTTGATTATCCAGTATGGCATGGCGAAGCTCTGCCTGCTCCTGGTCGAGCAGCGCTATTGCTGAGGAGGTGTGGTTGATGGCTTTTGCTAATCTGCAAGCCAATTGACCAATTCTCCGAGCGTCGCCTATGGCTAAGCCTGACACGCTGAACACACTGACCACAGCCTGGTTTATCAGAGCTGTGGGTCTGAATTCAGATTGCTTTCTGTAGCAAGTCAAGATAATGAGATGTGTCATTGATACTGTGACCTGGGGTGACTCTAAGCTATTTCTGCAGCTTCTGGTGCTGTGCAAATGTCTTTCTAGCACCTATGGGGAGGTGTGAAATTAACAATGGCTGGAGATAGCCGGCTACCGGGTGCTCAATCTTTCCAAGCAATGGGCCGGTGCAAAACATGGGCCGGTCTGGCTTCCTTAGGTGGAAGCTGGCCGTTATTAACAATATACAGAAATTCAAGGTCCCCTTGCAAATCCCAACTGGAGCATTGTACAAGGCATGAATGGATAAATAGCAACTACAGATAATAATTGCAATAAAAGACATTCAGCTGCTTCTTGAGGCTTCCCTTCTTGGTGGGGCTTCATGTGCAACTTGAGTTTGGAAAAGTCCTTAGAAGTGGCACTGAGTGTGCAAAATGTTCATAGAAATGTCTTTGGAGATGTAAGTCATAAAGGAAGACGGACAGCTGATGACATCCAAGGCTGGTGCCATCCTTTGCAATAGCCGAACTTGGCATCCGGGCCTGATTCTGGCCTCTGGGACCTGCATGGGGAAGAGACTTGTTTGGGAGATAAAAATTCTGAAAGAGTTAGTTAGTTTTTGCACTTATAGGATAGCAATTGCTGTGCAACTATGGGACGTTGTTCCCCCCCCTTTCTGTTTGTTTGTATTAATGCAAACGTGCATGTACTGCCATTTGCCAAAATGTGGGGATGTGTGACGTCCCTTTGTCACACCTGAATGGCCTCTGTCCCTCGTGGGTTGACCCCCCACGAGGCCCCCCCCAGTGGTAGGTTGAACTGCCTTGTGAGCGCTTTGGCATTCTGAAGAGGGAATGCATGACTCTGAATTGGAGTTGTGAGGAACAAACTTAGCAAATTTTTATCTATCACGGGAGTGATGTGTGCTCCCAGTAGACTGTGAAGCAAATTCCTGTGAAACTGGCTGTCAGCAATTATGTTGAAGCGTTCTTTGGCAAAGGTGCGTAAAGCGAGGTTCACGGCTGCCAACTCTGCCCGCTTGCGGAAGAGTCAGGAGCGTGCGCCAAGCTTGGTCCTCTTGCCAAGTAAGAACCTAACATGTGTGACCCCCATAAGTGAAAACTGTCCTAGCCCCCTGAAGAGGAACCAGTGACATAAATTCACACAAGGTGACTGTCTGCGTTTGAGACGAGTCTGGGGTCTTATGGCAAACCTTGGCGCATGAAGCGCCAGGCTTCCCTTGGGTAAATTTCTCATGGAGGCCCCCCTGTGCACATCCATTCATGGTGTGCGTGCACACTTTTAGAAGAGTGCCAGATGGTGGCTTAGCCTTTTGCCTGTGCTTAGACTAGCAGCAAAAAGGGAAGGGGTGGCCTAAAAATGCCTGTATCTGATTGAAGGTGTGACCTGACTGCACTCTTAAAATGGTCCTAGGCAGTCCTGGCTAATGGGTGGCGCTCTGCACATGCTCGGGAGCTCAGGGACTAATCCTTCCTCTGTGCTCTGGAGCTTGCAAAATGTGTCTGCACACTAGAGAGGGTGCTGTGGGCCAGGTGCCATACTTAAAATGACCTACTAAGACTTAGTAAAAAACAAGCCAACTATGACGTGCCAGCTGTAAGGAAATAATACACAAAAAATGAAAAGACACACAGTTAAATATTTCCAGCAGGGAGTTCCACTGGCGAAAGGAGGGAAGGAGGAAGGACAAGTCAGAAGTTAGCCCAATGAAAATGCAGCAACTCTTATCATAACGAAATCAGATTAGGTCAGGTAACCAAGGCAACTGGCTGGGATCCTTCTGTTAAGAAAATCCCTCTCAGTAATTAGCTTCTGGACCCTGTGAAAGGAAGCAATTTAAGACTTAGAAGGAAACAAATTGGTTAGTTTTGTTCCTGTAAAGAGGCAAGCATCTTTTGAATATGCAGAGCGCAAGAATGTTTGCATGCTTTTTCCTGTGAAAGGGGTACAACGAGTGAGTTACTTTGCATCGATTAAAGTCAAAATACCAGAACAGTATCTTCCTTAAGAGAATGAAGGAGAGTTAGAGCGATTCTCAACCTGCGGCCAGATGTGGGCGAGTGGGCCGGATGTGGCCCATGTTGCTCTGCCACTCCCCCCACCAAGCCAAGAAGGGCTGTGCGGCGAGGGAATGGCAGGATGACTGTCCGGACCCCCAGAGCTGCCTGAGGCCCCGGAACTTTGGCCCCTGACTTTAAAAGGTTGAGAACCGAGGTTACAAGATGATAACACAATACACACATGAAGACAATGCGATTCTCTCACTCCTAGTGAGATACGACTTCCAGACGCTAAGAGACATTCAAAAAACCTTAAACACAGAGATGGTGGTTTGAGGAACACAGACGTAGGAAGGAGCCCCATAGTTTATGATCTGGTGAGGAAAACTCATAGAAGTAATTTTTGTTTTCAGATCGCGCTTCTGAAAAGAAAAATCTGTTTTCCAAGAGAGGCTTAATCCTTTGACAAAGAGAAAAGTCTCAAGGGAAGGAGGGGGAACCACCCCGCCCTATTTCAGGTGAGGATTCCCCCTCTCCTGCTTTTCGCCGCCCTTAAGCTGCTAGGCAGGCAAGGCAAAGGGTTTCGTTCATCATGCTTTCTCAACCTTTAAATAGCTCCTGTCCATGAGCAGAGTGCAAATTGTTTTAACACATATTTCACAGTGACATTACCACGCAGCTACACACAAGGAACACTTTTCCAGTCATACTGTGGTCATAGAGACAAGGCTTTTGCAATCATACACAGTTCTTGCAGTCATACATTCAGTGGTGCACCACACATACACACATTTATTTACGCATTCGCACATTCCTCCCCTGATCTGCAGCGTTCTATACTACACATGAGGAGATGGCTAATACACAGCTGGCTGTTTTACAACCATCTGGGTGCTTCTACTTAGGGGCAAGTTTCTCTGGGCTACTCCCAAGGTGAGACAAGTAGATTCTGCCTGTGCCTTGGGGGAACTCGGGGTACTATTGCTGGGATGGTTCTTCTGGCACGGCCAGGGCGATGGCTGCCTCCTTTCTAGCCTGGGCCAGATGCATGCCAGGGTGGCCATTTGGCGTGAAGACAATCTTTTGAAGATCTGCCTGGTCTAGATTGGCTTTCTCTTCTAAGGTGTCTCACTTTTCTACACTGGAAGCAGGCGCCTTGGGGTTTTGGCACCGCTCTGCGCCTGAGTGTGGCAATGGGTCTGCTCTGGAGCCCTGCGTGGCCAAGGGCCGTGCAGATTTCCGTGAGCAGTGGGCGCTGAGCAGCCCTGCCTGAGCGTGTGTCTGCCTTCAGATAGGCTGAGCACAGCAGTTGGGCGCTAGCTAATTGTGCCACTGGCAATTTCCCCGTGAATGGATCTTCCTCACCCCTGCGCTGAATGGAGTTCTTTCTTTGCAAGGAACTTTTAACTGTCAGAGAAGCGCCAAGGCCTTTTATGCCATGAATTCCTTCAGTGACGTCTGCAGCTGTCACTGAGGGAATGCTCCCTACACTGCCCTGCTTAAGCTGAAATGACGAATAGAGACTTCTTGGGGCTGATGGTTCTGACTGCGCTGGGGTTTTCTGGGTCTCTATCCGGACTGGGTCATCCTCTACTGAGAGCTTCCTACATTTGCTCCATGTGCGAATTATGCCCTCTGGAGCTTTCGGGGGTTGCTGAATGCAGTCTCCTATCTGATCCCAGAGCTCAAGGGTTAACGTACCTACTTCTGGGTAAAGCAGGCAGTGTTCCCCTAGGTACACCAAAAGTCTCGCTAGCTCCCTGCTGTGAAAACGCAAATTAAATACCCTGGCCAGGATGATGAACCCTTCCTCATGGGTTCTTTGGCTAGCGGATGGACGCTGTCGCTGAGGACAGGTCCCCATATTACCTGCGATTGGGTCCTCGGAAGATTCCTCCTCGGGACGAGTCGACGCGTCTTTGGCAGGCAACAGGTTCTGGCGACGTCGCTTTCTGGGTAGAGCTCGGAGCGTGGACTGCGGCCACGGGCCCTCGGTGGCCACTGCGCTGTCAGGGGCTCACAGCAGGCCCTGAGCGGAACGCGCGTTTCCCTTTGGCGCAAGCCGCCGCGAAAGTCGGGAGCAAGCTGTAGGATGCCTCTCTGTAATGCCTCACCACGTAGCTGTCTTCCCAATCGGATGGCTTCCGACTGGGGCTGCTGCTCTGTCCTCCGGGACGATTGGACAAGGTTCGAGCGCAGAACCTGGCTGTGCTGATCGCTTACTCACGAGTAGACCGCTCGGGGGTCGCTTACTCTCGAGTAGATCACGTCGGGGTCACCAGATGTAGGAATTGGGCCGTGAGGAGGCCCTTAGGATCCCGGAGGAGACTGGTCAAAGGAGCGACACGAGGCAAGATGGAGTGAAGACCAGTGATTTATTGAGGGAAAATCATCAGTATATATTATGCAGAAGGCTGTGCATGGTAGGATGGTTATCTGACAGAGAATCACATCACCTATTTGCTCAGGTTAATTGGGAATCTCTTTTGGGGAAGTTAATTAGTGCGGGCAAACACTGACCATTGTCTGAGGCTTAGGCTTGGGTAAATATGGCTTCTATTTGCACCAGAGATTAATCTTAACTCAGAGTGAGTAATTGCCTAATACGTAATAGAGGTTAGAGATTTGCTCTCTCAGCAGAGCCGTTGTTCAGGTCAGGGAGTTGGGTGAATCAAACCCTATCATTTATCCACCCCCCTTAATTTCTCTCTACTGGCAAGGGCCAGGGGCCAGGAGTGTGCTCGCTAGGTTTAACCTCTGCCAGAGGCCATGCGTGCCAACTGGGCACGCGGAATCCACATCACCCCCCCCTCTCTCTCATAGTGATTAAGCACCACCACCACCACCCCTCCCAAGTTAATTCTAGTACTCTAGAAACGGAATCCTCCAGCCAGGAGGCAGGGTAGAAACAGCTCAATAAAGCATGAGAGTGAGAGAGAAGTCTCTGCCCTCATACCAAGAGCTGATTTGCCCCTGCATATATGAAATATCGCTCACCTCTAGAGTAGAGTAGACTCCCATCCCTCCCAGCATGGTGGCTCCGACCAAAAACGAAGCCTCCATATTGGCCATGTGGCTGGCAGGAAAATGAAAGAGAAACTCAGAACGCTCCCACCACCTTCTCTCTCTCCCCTTCCACAAGTGAAAAGCCTGCCACGCAGTGACCTCTGGTGGCAGGGGAAGAAATACTGCAGCTTCGCCTGTGAGGGCTCCGGTCAGGATATTTTTTAAAAAATACGGGGAAATTAATAAAACGGGAGGGGGCGGGAAGAGGGGTAAAAATAAGGGGTTTCCCCAGGAAAAACAGGACAGCTGACAGGTATGCTCCTCACCCAGGCGCAGGGAGGGAATGGGGAAGAGGGGCACGCATCGCATCCATCTCAACCCCCCACCCTGCCCCCGCCTCAGAAGGTACGGGCAACACGGGATGTGGGGGGGGGGGCTCTATCTACAGCCGGGTTGGATCCGTCCCAGTTGAAGGATGGGCAACTCTTGGTATATAGTTCCCTCTACCCAGCAGCCCAATGGGAGCACTTCCTCATTCCCCCAGCACAGAGTTTGCCCCACCCATCTGCCCAGCAGCCCAATGGGAGTGCTTCCTCCCCCCAGCACAAACTTCACTCTGCCTCTGCAGTGCGGACGGCAACCTGTTGAGTTTGGGCACTCGGTCTCTAAAAGGTTTGCCATCACCTGACTATGGATCTCAACTCTTGCTCGCCTTCCTACAGGGTAATCTTAGAATCCCAAGGCTTTTTTTCCTACAGGGGAAAGTGAACATGCTAAAAAAGGAAGGGGTCAGCTCAATTTCAGCCCAGTGAAAGGAATTAGGCTAGAACCCCTACCAGTGGTCATAATTGGAAGTCAAGAGAACTGGGATGCTGTGAATTTCTTGACTGGGGTTTAATATGCTGAGCATGACAACTGGAAGGTTGGCAGGTCAGCAGTTTGAGACCCGAGTGCTGCACAAAGGAGTGAGTGCCTGATGTCTGTCCCAGCTCCTGCCAACCTCATCGTCAGCTGCAACTTGATCCGAGTATACATTTTTTCCTGCCCCAAGGCACCAGGAGGCCTGCTCTTTGAGACCAGCTGGTTCTGGGTCACCTTCGTCCTCCAAAGCAAGCAGGAAAAATGTCACTAGCATGAATTTGTTTAAGGTGGATCCCAGCTTGCCATGAAGTGACCCACACACTGTGATCACGGAGTCGTCTCACACAACACAACACTCGCACAACAAACACACACACCGACACACAACACCGACACACATCACACACAACATGACACACACACACACAACACACACATCAAACACAACCCACGCCCACCACAGCCACACACATCACACACAACACACTTGCACAACATACACATAGACCCCTGACACACAACACACACAGCCGACGCACAACACTCCCCGACACAAAACACACCCAGACACAGCACACTCGCACAACACACAGCCGACACAACACCCAGACACATCACACACACAGGCAGCATTGGGGTGGCAGAGAAAACCATGCGCCCAGGACCACATCATAAGCGGTCCAAAATTCACGAGACCACACCTTTGGTTATTTGTTTTTTCGAAACAATCAACATACAAATATGCAGAGAAAATCTTTTAAAATAACATCAATAAAGACAAAACAACAAGGAAAAAATGTATAATACTAAGTGCACTCACAACCAGTGGAACACTATACACTTCAATTAACTGCTTTCTATACAATAAATTATTTATATTTCCTCTCTTTCCAAAAAAATATGCATATTCTTGCCCTGGCCTTACTCCTTTCCCTTTCACAAGAACATAATAAATTCTCCCCAAATCTCTCTAAAATCATTTACAGTAAAACCCCGGGTTACAACTTCCTCGGTTTATGTTTGCTCTGGTTTAAAGGTAAAGGTTTCCCTTGCTCGAAAGCCCATCGTATCCGACTCTAGGGTTCAGTGCTCATCTCTGTTTCAAAGCTGAAGAGCCAGCGCTTTTTGCTTTAGCGGACGTTTCCGTGGTCATGTGGCAGGCATGACTAGACACAGGAGCGCACAGAACGCTGTTACCTTCCCACCGAAGTGGTCCCTTTTTATCTATTTGCAATTTCTTGCTTTCGAACTGCTAGGTTGGCAGCAGCTGGGAACTCATTCAATCCTGCAGTACTCGGGAATCGAACTGGCAAATTCTATGGAAATCCGCCCCGGTTTACAAATTTTTAATGTATTTGTTTCGGGTTTACAACGATCAATTCAGGACCATTTTTTTAAATTTTTCAATGGTTTCAGGTTACAATTTCTTCGGTTTACAACGGAGGCTGTTGGGATGGACCTCTGTCGTAACCCGGGTTTTTGTTTATTTATTTATTCATTCACATTTGTATTGCCACCCACTCAGCAAGTGACTCTGGGTGTCTCACAGAAAAACATCATCCACATAAAAATTACTAACCCTAAAAACTTTTAAAAAGCATTAAAGGTAAAGGTTTCCCTTGCTTGAAAGCCAGTCGTATCTGACTCTAGGGTGCAGTGCTCATCTCTGTTTCAAAGCCGAAGAGCCAGCGCTGTCTGCTGCAGCAGACGTTTCTGTGGTCATGTGGCAGGCATGACTAGATACCAAAGCGCACAGAACGCTGTTTACCTTCCCACCGAAGTGGTCCCTATTTATCTACTTGCAATTTCTTGCTTTCGAACTGCTAGGTTGGCAGGAGCTAGGACAAAGACGGGAGCTCATTCTGTCCTGCAGTCCTCGGGAATTGAACTGCTGACCTTCCGCCTCCCAGTCAGCGTTTTACCCCCTTGAGATGATCATGGCGTACAGCATACATCAAATTATGCAATGATTATGCGGTACATGGGATTGGGGGGTTGGGTTTTTCATAATCTGTAAGACTTTCTAGCTGCAGGATTGCTACTGCAGTAAGAACTATTAAAAAATACTCTTAGAACTCCACTAATTGAAATTATAACTAAAAGTGCTAACGACCTTCAATGTATGAGCCAGCGAGGGGGGGGCGCTTTGGTATCCAGTCATGCCTGCCACATGACCACGGAAACGTCTGCTGCAGCAGACAGCGCTGGCTCTTCGGCTTTGAAACAGAGATGAGCACTGCACCCTAGAGTCGGATACGACTGGCTTTCAAGCAAGGGAAACCTTTACCTTTAATGATTTTTAAAAGTTTTTAGGGTTAGTATGTGTATGCCCCACACCTGCTTTGCCTGCCGATCTTTTCTGAAGGGCACTAGCTCTGTCTGGAGAAGCAGCTCAGTCGACAGGAGGTTCCACAGGGCCGAAAGGCCCTTTTTCTGGTGCTAGAGAGCCATTGTTGAAGTGGTGGGTGTAGATCTGGCCGGGCTACAGAAAACAGCAGATGACAGAGGAGCCTGGCATGGGGTGGTCCATGGGGTCGCGAAGGGTCAGGCACGGCTGTGCGACTGAACAACAACAAACCTCCAAATTCCAGGAGACGGCGGTGTTGGATAACAAATTACGAAAATAATACTAAGGCAGCAGATGTGGTGTAACAAGACGGTCAAGCCTTTTGTTATGTATGTATGCATGTTCATTATACTGTAAAGGCAAGATTGTAACCACTCCAGATACAAACGATATCAGCTGTAAAGGAACGCGAGCAGACAGCCTATAGAGGGCAGCTGCGAGCGTTCACTCTCACATGGTTCACATTGCTCAATCACGGACAGCTGCGGGAAAACCTTCCCCGCATTCAGCAGCTGAAGAAAGACCTGCATTCAGCAGCAGGAAAGGAGGCGTGCCTGGGCGAGGCCACGCCGGTAGCAGCCAATCAGCTACCGTGCTACAAGATTCAAATGTAGAGAGCTACTGTATATATTGAGATGTATCACCGCCATTACCTCATGCTTAACTGGAACCTCATGCAATAAACCTGTGTTAAACCAACCCTTCGGTTGTCCGGTCATCTTTGGTCCCATACACCAAATTGGCGACGAAGGTGGGATAGATGGCTGCCCACGGGACCAAGACATGCGCCGGCTACGAGATCAGGAAGCCGGGAGACTTGGAGCTGTTTGAGATAGACTTCAACGCAGCGCTGGTGGAGCTCGAAGTCTCAGATGAGGCCAAAAAGAGGGCCATTTTCGTCCGCATGCTCGGACACGAGACCAAGAGGACCTTGGTGGACCTGATCGCGCCGAGGAAGGTGAGCGACCTCAAAGCCACAGAGCTCCTGGCGGCGCTGCGCGCCCATCTCCGGCCAGCGATAGCGATGTTCCCCGCTCGGAGCGCGTTCTGGAGGCGAGTCCAGGCACCCGGGGAATCGGTCGATGAGTTCGCCGCGGCCCTGCGGCTGGCCGCCGGCCCATGCAAGTGGGAACTCCCCGACGTCACCCTCCGAGACTGCCTGCTCTGCGGTCTGAGGGACACAGAGACTCAGCGCGCGCTGATGAAAAGGGAGCCGCCTCCCACGTGGCAACAAGTCCTCGACGCGGCACAGGCTGCTGAGGCCACATCGGCCGGGGTGCACGAACTTCAGGAATGGCGCCCGAAGACCGCCAAGGCAGAGAGTTCGGTGCGCGCAGCCCGGCGGACGTCGAACTCGTCTGCAGAGAGCAGCGACGACGAGGACGTCCGGAGGGTCCAGAGAGAGGGCCGGCGCTGCGATGGCTGCGGCGCCGCCCACGCCCGCACCAAATGCCCATTCCGCAAGGCCGAGTGCCACAACTGCGGCCGGCGCGGGCACATCGCCAAGGTCTGCCGGAAACGACGCGAGGCCACCCGGAGTTCTCCAGACCGCTCGGCGAGGCAGGACCGCACCACGAGGCAGGACCGCACCACGAGGCCGAAGGACGGCACCCGGACCACGAGGACGCGGGACGGAGTAGGGCGAGTCTCCGACGACAGCGAGGACGACGCGCCGGTTTGCAGCGTTTCCACGGAGCACCCCCGTTACTTCGTTGAGGTAGTAATACAAGGGGCCCCTGTTAGAATGGAGGTGGACTCGGGTTCTTCATACTCCATTATTTCCCAGGGGGAGTTCATGAAAATCGCCCCCTGCGTGCGGCCCAAGCTCAAGGCGTTGAGGGCCACGCTGAAGGACGTGCAGGGGAACCGCATCCCAGTGTTGGGGGTTGGGAAGTTCCAGGTCCAGTTCAAAAAGTACACCGCAACGCTTCCCTTAGTCGTCCTCAAGGGGGGTAAATGCAGCCTCCTCGGGACTCAATGGTTCCAGCCCCTGGGGTTGTTCATTGGGGGGGTGCACGCCGTGGGAGCACACGCCGCCGGGACTGATCCAATACAGAGCGTGTGCGACGCGCACCCCGAGGTTTTTAAAAAGGGGCTCGGAAAATTCAAGGGCCCCCCAGTGACTTTCGACCTGGACCCTGGAGTACGTCCAATCAGACTTAAACCGCGCAGAGTGCCTTTCGCACTAAAGGACAAAATAGAGGCGGAATTGGACAAATTAGTGGGCCAGGGGATTCTTGTTCCAGTTGATTCTGCGGAGTGGGAAACTCCAATTGTAACAGCGCTCAAGGCCAATGGGGAAGTCCGAATATGCGCTGATTACAAGTGCACCATCAATAAGGCGATCCGCCCTAATGCGTATCCGGTGCCGGTAGTCAGCCACTTGTTGGCCAGGTTACACGGGGGGAGGTGTTTCGCCAAACTCGACCTGGCCCAAGCCTACCAGCAACTCCCGGTGACCCCCGCCGCAGCTGCTGCACAAACCATAGTCACCCACAAAGGGGCGTTCCAGGTTTCGCGCCTCCAATTCGGCGTGAATTCGGCGCCCGGGATTTTCCAGTCATTGGTGGAACGCCTCCTGAAGGGATTGGAGGGGGTGTTACCCTATTTTGATGACGTATTAATTACAGGGGGGAGCCGGACCGAATTAGCAACAAGGTTGGGAAAGGTCCTGACAATATTCGAAAAGGCGGGGTTGAGGTTGCGGAAAGACAAATGCGTCTTCTTCGCTACAGAGGTTGAGTTCCTAGGGTTCCGTGTTACTCCCGAGGGAATTAGGCCAGCCCAATCCAAGGTAGCCGCCATCAAAAAGGCCCCTCGCCCCACCTCCAAGCCCGAATTGCAGTCGTTCCTCGGACTGCTCAACTTCTACCACTCCTTCCTCCCGCGGAAGGCAGCCGTGGCAGAACCGCTACACAAATTGTTAAAAAAGGACGAGGCATGGAAGTGGGGCGACGACCAGGAAAAGGCTTTCAATGACCTGAAGCGACTCCTGGCATCAGATGCTGTTCTGACCCACTTCAATCCCAAACGCCCGGTGGTCCTGATATGCGATGCATCCCCAGTGGGGGTGGGGGCGGTGCTTTGCCACGTGCTGGAGAACGGTAGGGAGGCCCCGATAGCTTTCTACTCTAGATCCCTGTCCCAAGCGGAGAGGAATTATGCGCAGACAGACAGGGAGGCGCTAGCAATCATTGCGGGGACCAAGAAATTTCATGATTTCGTGTATGGCCGCCCCTTCACCATAGTGACTGACCACAAGCCTTTGCTGGGCATCTTCACCGCAGACAAGCCCACACCCCAGATCCTGTCCCCGAGAATGCTCAGATGGGCCATTTTTCTCAACACGTATCAGCACGCGTTGGTATACCGGCCCGGGAGGGAGATAAGCCATGCAGACGCTCTGTCGAGGTCCCCCATTCCCCGGGATTGCTGCCACGTGGGCGGAGTAGAGAGGGACCACCAGGTCTTAATGATAGAGGTCCTAGACTCCCCTCCAGTAGTACCGGCCGACATCGCCAAAGCGACTGGCAAGGACAAAACGCTGGCCACAGTTTGCTCCTGGGTGCAGAAAGGGTGGCCCGTGTCGTCCCCAGCAGCGGAGTTCGACACATTTTTCAAAAAGAGATTAGAGTTGTCCCTAGAGAGGGGTTGCCTCTTGTGGGGACAGCGGGTAGTGATCCCCACGTCTCTCCGGCCGAGGGTGCTTAAACTACTGCACGTCAGCCACCCGGGGATCGTACGCTCTAAGGCACTAGCCCGCAGTTACTTTTGGTGGCCCCAGTTAGACGCCGACATCGAACACATGGTCGGCACTTGCGAGGCGTGCCAAAGCTCAAGGCCAGAAGAGGCTCGCTCGCCACCTAGGGAGTGGGACGCTGCAAGGGGGCCCTGGTCCCGAATACACGTAGACTTTGCTGGCCCGTTCAGGGGAACGCTTTTCCTCCTCGTGGTGGACGCGTTCTCTAAGTGGTTGGAGGTCATTCCAGTCTCGAGCACCTCCTCGACCACAACCATTAAACAGTTAAGGAGGGTCTTTTCCACGTTCGGTTTACCCGACACCCTCGTCAGCGACAACGCTAGCTGTTTCACGTCCGCCGAGTTCAGGGCATTCATGGAGCGCAACGCCATTCGGCACGTCACCTCCGCCCCCTTTCACCCGGCCACCAATGGCCAAGTAGAGCGCCTCGTGCGCACCACGAAAGACGCGCTACTGCGCATGGGTCCCGGAGACCTCGACCTGAAATTGTGCCAATTCCTGCTGAGATACAGGGTCACCCCTTTAGCGTCAGGGTACTCCCCCGCAGAGCTGTTGATGCGCAGGAAGCTGGCCACGGGGATATCCAAGCTAGACCCCACGAGAGTAGAGGACAAAGGGCGGAACATAGAGGTGGAACCCACAAAGAGTTTCAGCATAGGCGCCCCAGTACACTGCAGGAATTACGCCAGCGCGGGGCCAGCCTGGGTGCCGGGCACCGTAGTAGATCAAACCGGCCCCGTCTCATACCGCGTAGAGACCAGTACAGGTTTCCTGTGGAGGCGACACGTGGACCAACTCAGGCGTAGGGTCCCCGGAGAGCAGGACGCGGACGAGGACAGTTTCGAATCAGCGTTAGGGTACTCCCCCACCCGTTTAGCCCAAGGGGGAGGAAAAGGGGAGCATGGGTCCCCACCAAGGGGGGAGGAAAGGCAATCGATCCACAGAAATCTTTTGCGGGAGTCCCCGTCAGAGAGGAGGAGCCCCAACCGCACTCATACCCCGCGGAAGCCGCGGAAGTCTCCCCAAAATTCAGATGCCCATAGAAGTTTAGACGTTGATTTACAGTACCAGGGGGAGTTAGCGGAGTGGTCCCCCACCCGTCCTAGCGAAAAGAGGGGTTTCAGTTCAGCCCCTGGTACTTCCAGTCCCAGTAGCCCCTGTGAGTTAGAATGCAACATAGCGCCAATGTCCCGGAGACCGACACCCCCAAGACCGGAAGCACCAGCGAGTCCGCCCACCACAGTCTTAAGGTCCCCCGAGCAGGGATCAGAAGGTAGCCGTTCCACAAGGGCGACCTCATCGGTTCCGCGGTTCACATTAGGTGGGTCCCCGGGGTCCGAGAGCAATAGGCAGGGGTTTACCTCCCAACTATTCATTCCATTCCCATCCCCGAGCGCAAGGCAGGCACAGACGCCCCACAGAGCCACTAACGAATCCCCATTTCCCGTTGCAGGACAAGCACCCGCGGAGTCAGGGATCACAGGCTCTCCAGAATTAGGGCAGGCGCAAGCACGCCCCAAGCGAACGTGCGGCAAGCCACAATGGTTGCGGGACTTCGTCCCATCCTAGGGGGGAGGGATGTTATGTATGTATGCATGTTCATTATACTGTAAAGGCAAGATTGTAACCACTCCAGATACAAACGATATCAGCTGTAAAGGAACGCGAGCAGACAGCCTATAGAGGGCAGCTGCGAGCGTTCACTCTCACATGGTTCACATTGCTCAATCACGGACAGCCGCGGGAAAACCTTCCCCGCATTCAGCAGCTGAAGAAAGACCTGCATTCAGCAGCAGGAAAGGAGGCGTGCCTGGGCGAGGCCACGCCGGTAGCAGCCAATCAGCTACCGTGCTACAAGATTCAAATGTAGAGAGCTACTGTATATATTGAGATGTATCACCGCCATTACCTCATGCTTAACTGGAACCTCATGCAATAAACCTGTGTTAAACCAACCCTTCGGTTGTCCGGTCGTCTTTGGTCCCATACACCAAACCTTTGTTTCTCATTATCCCATTTTCCACCATCAAGGCTTTGTGAGATTTCCAGACTCAGGTGTCAAAATTCTCCCTTTAGCCCAGAACTGCAAAGGGCAGTGGTTGGTCGACCACCATCCTGGCTCTGTTTCCGAGCTGATGTTAGCCAGTTTTCTTTGCGCAAATAACTGGTTGATCAACAACAACACTAGTGCAACTGGCGTCACTTCAAAAGCTTGCTGGGACTTTTTGCTCATCAGGAGTTCGATAGGATAGTCACTTTTGCTAACTAGTGTATGTTGTTTGAACTACAAGTTCCAGATTCCCCATGCAATATGGCCACTGGAGAATTCTAGATTCATAGTCCTCCCCCACAATCCCCATTTCATGTGTCCCTACCACCATCTCCACCACACCAGGAAGGGCCATGTAGTGGAGGAAGGGCCAAATGGCCATCCAGCCCCCAAAGCTGTCTGAGGGAGCGTGACCTGGCCCTCAGCTTTAAAAGGTTGAGAACTGTTATAAGCTCCTTCCCAGCTAATTATTATATTATTTTCCTCTCTTCTAGAGTGTCCGAGTGGATTTTGGAATTAAATTAGTCTGATATTCTGAGCTCTCCATGGCAATGTAAATAGACACTGGGTGATTATTTTTTACAGTTATTTATTTATTTTTAGCTTTTTCTTATTTTTTTTCTCCTATCCTTAATGGTATTATATGACTTATTGGAAAATGAGTTCTGAGATGGCAGTTAAGACTAGAGAATAACTACTTAAGTAATAAATCAAGAGATAGTATTTACAATGATGGTTTTAAGATATGATTAACAAAGATAAATATATAACTGTATTAGGATAGGTGTGTATATTTTTTCCTTATTTGTTGTTTTTTGTATTTTAGTCTTTTTAAAGTATTATCTTGTATAATCTATTTGTTCTGTATTGTGTATTGTATTTTTATATGCGTATAAATTTAATAAAAATATTTTTAAAAGTAAAATAATATAAAAAAACCAAAAAGAAAAAATAGTGTCCGATCAATTAATTAATTTTTTTTCACCATGAGAAAGAAAACACTTCTTTTTTTCCACCTTAGAGACATCAGCTGTCCCCCCCCCACCAATTTTTCTTTCCTAAATTTCCCAGCCGAAGTACCAATAACAGATGGCCCATACCAATGAGATTAAGACAGAGACGAAACAGTGTGGACAAGCATGCGTTTCAGTTACTTTATTTCCTACAGGTTTTTGAAAAAATGCCGCCTTGCAGTCTTGTTTTTCGCATGATTACACATTCGAAAATTAGGAGAAAAAAACCACATTCAAATATAAATAGGACATAGCATGCTAAAAAGGCAACAGGGCTCTACGGTGGCAATTCCTTCCAGTTCCTTTTGAAAAACATGGTTATTTTATGGAACTACAAATACAATTACTGCCAACCAGATAAAACAACAAACAGAAACAAGTGTGAATTACAGAAACATATAACATATATGAATTAAGCCAATTTTCTCTTTCCAGGGGCTCCCATCCCCCCAAAATCTTTCAAAGGCTTGGATGACGACCACCCCATATTAAATTTGGGGAGCCCAGGAGAAAGGCAGCATCTTCCCTGTAATCAGACATTTGCTCCCTCATCGCTGGATTCAACCCACAGACAATTTTTTGTAAAAAGCGGATTACAACACCATTGCTAAAGTTGGGTATCTATTTTTTATTTAGCTGGTTAATTACGTTTAGTTATTACATTTCAACGTTATAAAACTGGATTTCTCAATGTTTGGTTTTGGGGAAAAGAATTACACTGTGTAAGATTTAAAAACCTGAGTGGACCCTCAAAAGCAATACAGTACTAGGCTCAGTTTCGGGCAAAAGCGTTTCCCAAATCTTGAGTATTTCAGCGCCAAAATTTCCTACATTCAAAGTATTTACGAAGCCACTCTTGAGTGTATTTTTCTAGTACAAATAACTGAACGAAAAAAATGGAGTATTTATTTCTTGTGAAACAAATACTCAGAGTAGTGGTGGCACGTGTGCCAGAGGTGGCACTCGGAGCCCTGTGGGCACCCGTGCAGTCACCCCAGCACAGAGTTCGCCCCGCCCCTCTGCCCAGCAGCCCAATTGGAGTGTTTCCTTCCTCCCCTGTTGCTGTGTTGGCACTTTGCGATAAATAAGTATTTTATGGGTTGCAGTTTGGGCTCTCAGTCTCTAAAAGGTTTGCCATCACTGTCACAGAGTATTATTTGTGAAATAAATAGTCGCAGTATCTATTAACTGAAATAAATAAATGCAAAGTATTCACAGCCTCTCCAATATTTGTTAAGTGTGTATTTCTTAACAAGCATTTACGGACCTTCAGTTTGTCGGGGCTCTGTGTTATACATGAAATGATGATTTCCGAAGAAAACATCAGCCACGCTCCAGGCATTTATGGGGTTTGTCTCCAGAGTGGATTCACACTTATCTACAAAGTTAGTATTTACAAAACAGTAGTTTCTAGGAGAAATATTTCCCACACACCAGCCGTTGGTCGGATTTGTGTCTTGGGTGGACTCTCCGATACCGACCAAGGCTCGGTTTTGTGAAAAATAATGTCCCATATTCCAAGTTTTTGGAGAGTCTCTTTTTATGTGGACTTTCTGATGTGTCACAAGGCTGGATTTTTGGGAGAAACATTTCCTGCACTCCAAGCACTGATACGGTTTCTCTCCTGTGTGGACTCTCTGGTGTACGTGAAGATACGATTTCATAAAAAAACATTTCCCACATTCCAGACATTGATGGGGTTTCTCTCCTGTGTGGACCCTCTGGTGTATGTGGAGATAGGATTTCTCACGAAAACATTTCCCACATTCCCGGCATTGGTGGGGTTTCTCTCCCGTGTGGACCGTCTGGTGTCTTCGAAGGAGTGATTTGTTGGAGAAAGATTTGCCACATTCCAGACATTTACTTGGCTCCTCTCCGGTGTGGCTTCGCCAATGTTCATCAAGGCTCGACTTCAAAAGAAAGCACTCCCCGCACTCCAAGCATTTATGGGACCTCTCACCCGTGTGGCGTTTCTGGTGGACACGGAGATATGATTTGTCGCGAAAGCATTTCCCACACTCCAAACATTTGTGGGGTTTCTCCCCTGTGTGGAGTCTCTGGTGGATATGGAGGTAGGACTTCTCACGAAAACTCTTCCCACATTCCGGGCATTTGTGGGGTTTCTCTCCGGTGTGGATCCTCTGGTGTTTGCAAAGCTGTGATTTGTGGGGAAAGCATTTCCCACACTCCAAGCATTTGTGGGGTTTTTCTCCCGTGTGAATGCTCTGGTGGATTTCAAGGTTCTTCTTCCGAGGAAAACATTTCCCACATTCTAGGCACGTGTGGGCTCTCTTTTTTGGGGTGGTCTGATTGCTCCCCAGGTCAGACTGTTGAGGGAACATGGCCCCCCCTTCCAAGCATTTGAACGGTTTTTCTTCTATGTGGACCCTCTGATGTTTCTCAAGGTTCGACTTCTCGACAAAACATTTCCCACACTCCACACATTTGAACATCCGCTCTCCGGCATGGACGCTCTGGTGCGTCACAACAGCCGAACGGTGGCCGAAACATTCGCCGCACTCCCAGCACTGATATACCTTCTGCCTCATGTGGATTCTCTGGTGTTTGTGAAGGTTGGCTAGCTGTGAAAAATATTTCCCACACTCCAGACATTTATGGGCTTTCTCTCCTGTGTGGACTTTCTGGTGCCTGTTCAGATACGGTTTCTTGAGGAAACATTTCCCACATTCCAAGCACTTGTAGGGTTTCTCCACCGCATGGACCTTCTGGTGGATGCGAAGGTGTGCGTTTTGAGGGAAACATTTCCCACACTCTACACATTTGTAAGGTCTCTCTCCTGTGTGAGTCCTCTGGTGGATGGTCACATGTGATTTTTCCGAAAAACATTTCCCGCACTCCAAACATTTGAACGGCTTTTCTCCCGTGTGGACCTTCTGGTGCCGGCGAAGGTGCTGTTTTTGGGAAAAGCTGCGTCCGCACTCCAGGCATTTGTAGAGGCTCTTTTGGGTGTGGATCCTCTGGTGAATTACCAGTTGGGACGGTAAAGCAAAACCTTTCCCACACTCCAGGCATTTATGGGGTCTGTCCCCATTGTGGACCACCTGGTGCCTCAGAAGCACTGACTTCTCAGTAAAACGTTTCCCGCACTTGAAGCATTCGTAGGGCTTCTCTCCTGAGTGGATTCTCTGGTGACGCACCAATTTGGTTCGGTGGAGGAAGCATTTCCCGCATTCCATGCACATGTGGGGCCTTTCTCCCCTATGGATAGCTCTCTGATGGCATACAAGAGAGGCGTGAAGAGAGAAATGTTTCCCACACTCCAAACATTTGTAGGGTTTCACCTTCTGATGGATGGGCCAATGGAGCTGCAGCTCAGCACTTTCACTGAAACATTTCCCACACTCCCAACATTTGTAAGGATTCTTGGCAGCATGGATCTTCTGGTGGTTTGAAAGGAAGAATTTGTGAGCAAATGTTTCACCACACTCCAAACACTGATGGGATGCCTCTGCCTTCTGTGTCGTCTGATTCTCCAGTTCCAAACTTTGACCAAAACAGTCTCTGAAGTCTGAGCTTTCCAGAGAGTCCTCTCCTATATGGATTCTCTGGTGCATCACAAGAGATAATTGGTGGGCAAAACCTTGGCCACACTCTGGACATGTGTATGTTTTTCTGGAGTTCTCTGTCAGAAGGAAAGCAGGCAAAACAAATTGAGCCTCAAATTAAACACAGTGCATTAGAAAGCAAAACCAAAGGGCAGCTACACTGAAAGTTATGTACAATCCTGAACTGATAATGTACCAAATATTCCTCTAAAGCGGGAGTTCCCAACCTTTTCAAGCCGGGGGACGGGTCATGCTCTCTGTCAGTTTCAAGAGCCAGATGGCCATTTTGCCCTGCCTACATGATGGGGCAGGCATTTTGTCCCAACAGCTTTAAAGGGGCAGTCATTTTGTTTCTCAGATGCCCTTGTAGGGGTGGGGGGCCACATAAAATGGCACCAGGGGCCAGATCCAGCCCATGTGCCTTAGGTTGAGAACCCGTGCTCTAAAGTATAGCCAGTACTGACTTCAAAGCTGAGAAATATTCAATTAAAAATCGTGAAATACATACATAAAAACCTCACATAAAGAGCGCCTAGCTTAGAGACTAACTTGCTTAAAGAGCAGAATTTTCTCTGAATGGTCACCTCACTTAACAACTAAAACCAACCAAAAACTCACTTAACAACTAAATCGGGGTTCGCAACCCACCCACCCCCGAAGTCACAATTCGTCACTTACAAGGGTGTTTTGCTTAAAGAGCAAACTCGCTTATAGAGCAATCCTGGGGAACGCATTATGCTCTTTAAGTGTGGTACCACTGTACAGACAATCTGTCTTTGTGTGTGCATTTCTATGGTGCATTACGAGACCTGGCCACTAGAGGCCACTGTCTCCAATGTAAAATATAGGGTCTGTTGTTATCCACGATTTTAGATATCTGTAACAGGTCTTGAAACATAGCCCCTGTAGGAGAAACCTGGTATAGTTTGTGGTGATGAGTTTCCACAGTTGAATTACAGAGGCTGTAAAGCACTTTTTTTATGTCTCTTCTGAATCTTGCATAATTCACCAGAGAGACTATCCCTTGTTTGACGATTAATCAAGAAAGGGGGAGAGATCCTTAGTGAACCTGTCATCATGCCCAGACCCCTTTACCTGACTCATCTGCCTCTGCTCCATCCATACCCTGAGGGCGAGATATCCCCAACTCTTCCTTTTCTTCTGACTGGGAGACCAGGTTAGACTTCCACACTGGTGAACACCAAGTAGAAGAGAAGCAAAAATAAAGAATAAGGAGGAGAAATTCAACATGGCAACATAAACTCTCTCTGACATCCTCCCACTGGAAGCCTTTGCAGGCATTTTCGGAGATGGAAGACCCATAACTGCCCAGTTCCTTCAGCTACCCAATCAGATGGAGCATCTGTTTTAGAAGTGGGGCCTGTTTCCACAACATATACCCCTCTCGACCGTATAGCACAACTTTAAGAGAGGGAGATCCGATGTGAAGTTATATATAGTTCATTTATATAGAGACATAATCTGATATAAAGTTATAAGCCCTGGTGGTGCAGTGGTTAAACTGCTATACTGAAGCCAAAACTGCTGATGTTGTGAGTTCGGTGCTGACAGGGGCTTAAGGTTGACTCAGCCTTTTATCCTTCTGAGGTCGGTGAACCGAGTACCCAGCATATTGGGGGCAAAAATGCTAATTACCGTGTGAACAGCCTATAGAGTGCACTAAGCACTATCCGTCGGTACATAGGTGTAATAATTGCTATTGCTATATAAGAAGTTTGTTTAATCATAAGTAGAGTAAATCTAGTAAATAGAAGTTAAGTACAATAGAAGAGGCATGGAGAATTCCAGAGGAAGCATCCACCCATTCATGACTCCAAGTATTTTGGGTTAGGTAGCTAGGATATCTTGTAGCTATCAAGGTATGGCTGCAGTTGAGCAATAGGATAAGCCCGTCTAATATGAGTTTTTAATTGGATTATTAACCACCACTTGTTTGCTTGCTTGCTTGTTTGTTTCATTATTAACGTTATAGGTCAGTGATGGTAAATCTTGGCACTCCAGGTATTCTTGGACAACAATTACCAGAAGCCTAAATCAGCACTCCTTGCTGATTGGGACTTCTGGGAATTGAAGTTCCAGAACACCTGGAGTGCCAAGGTTCACCATCACTGTTATAGGTTGTCAATATCTATCTGTCTGTCTGTCAACCATACATCTATCCAGCCAGCCATCTATCTGCTATCCATCCAGTGGTGGGCATCAGCAGGTTCACACCGGTACGCACGTACCGGTAGTAAAAGAGGCTTCGGAGGGAGCAGGCTTCATTTCCCCCATCATCAAAAGCTTTTCCTGGGCTCCGTTTCACCCCAAAGCGCCTCCCCAGCCACAGTGGCTGGGGAGGCACTTTGGGGTGAAACGGAGCCCAGGAAAAGCCTTGGAGGAAGGGGGAAATGGCTTTGGAGGGGGATCTTTGCTATAGAGCTATTTTCTCTTCTATTTTCATCACTCTACAGCGAACCTCTGTAGCCATTTCCTCCTTGTCCAAGGCTTTTCCTGGGCTCCGTTTCACCCCAAAGCATATCCCCAGCCACTCTGGAGTGGCTGGGGAGACACTTTGGGGTGAAGTAGAGCCCTGGAAAAGCCTTAGACGAAGGGGGAAATGGCTACAGGGGTTCGCTATGGAGTGATGAAAATAGAAGAGGCTTCTATTTTCATAGCTCTATAGTGAAGAGCAGTCACATGGCCAATAGGCCATGCCCATCCAGTCACAAGGCCACACCCACAGTGTTAGAATTTTTTTAATGCCCACCACTGCTGTCATCTCTCCATCTATCCGAATGACAGATTAACCTGCAAAAATATCTCTCTACATTTTCTGAAAGCAAGTAAGATGGCTTAATGAGCCCATAATTTTGAATTCAAAAAAGCAAAGATCACAAGGGCTCCTTCCAGCACCTCATTCTGACAGCTTCAAATCCCTCCAACTTCATCACCCCAAATGGACAAAATGAGGTTCTTTACCCAATGAGGCCAGGTTCTTGTAATTCTCCAGCATGACTTCAGTGTACAGTGCTTTCTGGTCTGGATCCAGGAGGCCCCATTCCTCCCCGGTGAAATAGACGGCCACATCCTCAAACATTACTAGGCTCTGTAATAATAAATAAATAAATAAGTACCCCAAGGATGCCTCCAATAAGATCAGGGGTCCTCAATGTTTTAAAGTCGGGGGCTGGGTCACGCTCTCTCATACTGTTGAGGGGCTGGACTGGTGCCCCCTCCACTGCTGCCCTGAGTCCACCACACACCCCAAAAGCCCCTCCCCCCCTTCCACACCTCTCCCTTGCTTACCAGCCTGGAGAAGCTGCATCACGTGGGTGAAAGAAATGCACCAGCGGCCGCTTCTGCCTCCTCAATCCTTATCTCCGCCGCTTGTCTTGCCGTGTCCCTAACAGCGCTCCATAGTAGGGCGGATGTTGTAAGCCTTACAACATCTGCCCTGCTATGAAACACTGTTAGGGACATGCCCAGCCAAGCAGAAGAGACAAGAATTGAGGCGGTAGCAGTGAAAGCGGCGGCTGGAGTTAGGATGTGGGCAGGATGATTTGGTATCATGGGCCGGATCCGGCCCATGGGACGTAGGTTGAGAATCCCTGAACAAGTTCTTTTTGAACCGCCAAACCGACCCACAGGGAAGACTTCCCCATAGGGGAAAATTTCCTGAACATACCTGAGCAAGCATTCCAGCATTTTATTATGCTTTATGCTATGTAATGCTTGAGTAAAGAAAGCTAGAAATGGGCAGGGCTGTTACTTGCTATTAGGACGTATCCTTTGCGTGCTCCAATTCCCAGCACCTAAAGCTTAGTAAAGCTTGGAAAATCCACACCAAACTCTGTGAAACCTGACTGTATTGTGGCTATGTTTTGTATGTACAATGTTGCTTTATATGTATGTACAATGTTGCTTTAAGAAATGTATGAATGTAACCTGGCCACAATCACAATGTAACCCAGCTGTTAAAGGAACGCGAGCAAGCTGCCTATAGAGGGCAGCTGCGAGTGTTCAACTCACATGGTTATCATCCCTCAAATCACCTGCAGCCGCGGGAACTCCCCGCAACAACAAACTACTACCGATCCACCACTGAAGATAGGCGTAACCCGGACGACGTCACGCCGGTAGCGGCCAATGAGCTACCGTGCAGCAAGATTCAAATGTATTGTACCACTGTATATAATGTGAGGTATCTCCGCCATTACCACATGTTCGTTCTGATCATCAACCAATAAACCTGTGTTAGTCCTTACTGCGACTCCTTCTATGTCTCCTGGAAAAGACACTAAATTGGCGACGAGGATGGGATCGATGGCGAATCCCAAGGTCAAGGCGTACCAGTTCGATGTGAGCGAGCCCGAACAATGGGAGCTCTACGAGTGCCAGTTTCGGCACGCGATGGAAGCCGCGGGCGTCGACGACGACGCGAAGATGCGCTCCCACTTCCTGGCCCAAGTGGGGCCAGCCACGCTGCGGATCCTGATGACCCTAGTGGCCCCCCGGAAGGTAGACGAGGTCCCCATCGACCGTATCCTGGAGAGACTGGGTGAGCACTTCCAGCCGCCCGTCTCGATCTTCCCAGCCCGGGTCGCGTTTCACAGGCGAGACCAGCGACCGGGTGAATCCGTGTCCGCCTACGCGGCGGCCCTCAGACTTGCGGCGGTCCACTGCCAGTGGGATGACCTGGACCAGGCCCTCCATGACCGCATGTTGTGTGGTCTGAGGGACGAGGAGCTGCAGAGGAGGCTGATGACCCGCGACCAACGCCTCATGTTCAATGAGGTACTGCGGGAGGCCCAAGCAGCCGAGGAGGCCAGGAGCGGGGTGAGACTGTTCAAGTCCCGAGGGGCCGCGTCCGAGAGGGCCAAGTCACCAGTACAGGCGGCCCGGCGGGCACCAGCGAAGACGGCCTGGCGGGCCCCCAAGCCGCCCGCCGGCACACCAACGTCGTCTGAGGAGTCGTCCACGACAGCGGACCCCTACTCCAGCGAGGACGACGACGTCCAGAGGATCAAGAAGCGTGGCGAGAAGCGGCAGACCCGAGAACGACAGGACCGCCGTTGCGACGGTTGTGGGGCGTCCCACGACCGCACGAGGTGCCCGTTTCGAAAGGCCGAGTGTCACAACTGCGGCCGAAAGGGGCACATTGCCCGAGTATGCAGGCGCAGGCGAGTCGAGGACAAGGGGAGTTCCAGCCATCCCCAGACGCACCAACGGAAGGCGGCCGGCACCAGGAAGGTCACAGCCAGCTACAGCGAGGAAGGCGTGAACCGCGTGGGCCTGGAGCACCGGCGGTTTTTCGTAGAGGTACTGTTGCAAGGGGTCCCAGTGAGGATGGAGATAGACTCGGGGTCATCTTATTCCATCCTGTCCCAAAAGGAGTTTATGCGTCTTCCCCCAGATAAGCGGCCCAAGCTCCGGGCCATGAGGTCACACCTATGGGACGTGCAGGGAAATGGGATCCCGGTGTTGGGGGTGGGAAGCTTCAAGGTGAAGTTCAAGAACTACTCCGAGAAACTGCCCTTAGTGGTCCTCAAAGGGGGGAGGTGTTGCCTTTTGGGAACGCAGTGGTTTGCTCCCCTGGGAATCGAACTGTCCGGCATTAACGCCATCGAGACTGACCCAATGCGGGACGTGTGCAACGCGCACCCGGACGTTTTCAAGAAGGGGCTCGGGAAATACAAGGGGCCCCCAGTTTCCTTCGAGCTGGACCCAGAAATCCGGCCCATCCGCCTCAAACCAAGGAGGGTGCCCTTCGCACTCAAGGACAAGATCGAGGCGGAACTGGACAAATTGGTGGGGCAGGGAATTTTGGTTCCAGTTGACTCGGCGGAGTGGGAAACGCCGATTGTTACAGCCCTTAAGTCGAACGGGGAAGTCAGGATTTGTGCAGACTATAAATGTACCATTAACAAGGCCATTCGGCCAAATGCATATCCAGTGCCCGTGGTCAGCCACTTGCTGGCCACGTTACATGGGGGGAAGTGTTTTGCCAAGTTAGATCTGGTTCAGGCATACCAGCAGCTCTCTGTAACCCCGGCTGCTGCCGCCGCGCAAACGATAGTGACACACAAGGGGGCGTTTAAGGTAACGCGCCTTCAGTTTGGCGTGAATTCGGCCCCCGGAATTTTCCAGTCCCTCGTGGAACGCCTTTTAAAGGGGCTTCCAGGCGTCCTCCCATACTTCGACGATGTGTTGATAACGGCGGGGAGCGAATTAGAGTTAGCAAAGAGGCTAGATGGGGTCCTTTCAGTGTTCGAGAGGGCAGGTCTTCGACTGAGGAGGGACAAATGCGTATTCTTTGCGAGGGAGGTCGAGTTTCTAGGTTTCAAGGTAACCCCAGATGGGATCAAACCCTCTGAGTCAAAGGTTGCGGCCGTAAAAAACGCCCCTCGCCCCACCGCAAAACCGGAGTTACAGTCATTTCTAGGGCTCCTAAATTTTTATCATACCTTCCTGCCTCGGAAGGCATCGGTCGCCGAGCCACTGCACGCGCTGCTTAAAAAGGACGCGGTTTGGCGGTGGGGGGACAGGCAGGAGAGAGCGTTCAAGGAGCTCAAGTCACTCCTGTCCTCGGATGCTGTCCTGACCCACTTCGACCCGAAAAAGCCAGTGGTTTTAGTCTGTGATGCGTCCCCAGTGGGGGTGGGGGCGGTCCTGTGCCACGTGTTGGAGAGCGGGAGGGAAGCCCCGGTAGCGTACTACTCAAGGTCCCTCTCAAAGGCTGAGCGCAATTACGCGCAAACTGATAGGGAGGCCCTAGCCATCATCGCCGGAACGAAAAAGTTCCACAACTTTTTATACGGCCGCGAGTTTACGGTAGTGACCGATCACAAACCACTTCTGGGGATCTTCACTACCGGCAAACCCACACCGCAAATCCTATCCCCCAGGATGCTGCGTTGGGCCATTTTCCTCAACGCCTACCAGTATGAGCTGGTCTATCGCCCAGGGAAGGAGATCTCCCATGCAGACGCGCTGTCCCGATCTCCCCTCCCCAGTTTAGGGGACCCCGCATGCGAGGTAGAGCAGGATCACCAAGTCCTGCTAATCGAGTCTCTCGACTCACCCCCCATTGTCCCGGCCGACCTCGCCAAGGCCACGGCGGCCGACAAGATGCTGGCCCAAGTTAGTTCCTGGGTTAGGAAGGGCTGGCCCACGACTCCCCCCGATGAAGAGTTCAGGCCATTTTTTAGGCGCAGAGTAGAGCTTTCGCTGGAAAGGGGCTGCTTATTCTGGGGCCAGCAGGTAGTTATCCCAGAGAAGCTGAGGGCCAAGGTACTGAGACTACTGCACACCAGTCACCCCGGGATCGTGCGCTCCAAGGCTCTGGCCAGGAGTTTCTTTTGGTGGCCCCAGATAGATGGGGACATAGAGCGTTTAGTGGGCACGTGTGAGAGCTGCCAGAGCTCTCGGCCCGAGGAGTCCCGGTTACCCCATAGGGAATGGGATACGGCCCGCGGGCCATGGTCCCGGATCCATGTCGACTTTGCTGGCCCTTTCCGCGGGTCCATGTTTCTGCTGGTAGTCGACTCCTACTCCAAGTGGTTGGAGGTAATCCCCATGAACAGCACCTCCTCCGCCGCAACCATCAAGCAGTTGCGCAAGCTTTTTGCCTGTTTCGGCCTGCCAGACGTCCTTGTTAGCGATAACGCTAGTACCTTCACGTCTGCAGAATTCAAGACGTTCATTGAGCGGAACGCCATCAGGCACATTACCGCTGCCCCGTTTCACCCTGCCACAAATGGTCAGGTAGAGCGCCAAGTGCGCACTACGAAAGACGCACTGCGGCGCATGGGCCCCGGTGAGTTGAACCTTCACTTGTGTCAGTTTCTCATCTACTACAGAACAACCCCCCTAGCTTCAGGATTTTCCCCAGCCGAACTCCTCATGAGGAGGCGTCCGGTAACACTTTTTGACCGGATGGATCCGTCCAGGGTGGAGGATGAAGGGAGAAACATAAACATAGGGGGAGGGAGCTCCAAAAGTTTTTCGGCAGGGGACCCGGTTCACTGCAGGAATTACGCGGCGTCAGGGCCAGCGTGGGTCCCAGGGACAGTCATCGAGCAGACGGGGCCAGTGTCCTACAGGGTCGAGACTAGCTCGGGTCTACTCTGGAGGAGGCACGCCGACCAACTCAGAAGGCGGGTCACTAGTGAAGGGGATTCAGCGTTAGGGTCCTCCCCCACCCGCATTACCCAAGGGGGAGACACGGCGGAACCCGGGGATACAAATGCATATCCTCGGTTCTCAGCCACAGAGGAGGATACTTTGGAAGAGAGGGATCAGTTTGATGATGATTATGAGTTGCGGTACCAGGGGGGTGTAGCGGAGTGGTCCCCCACCCGTCCTAGCGAAAAGAGGGGTTTCAGTTCAGCTCCTGGTACCTCCAGTCCCCCCAGTGCCTTTGTGTTAGAATATACCATAGCTCCAGCTCCCCGGAAACCAACACCCCCAAGGCAGGCATCGGGGGGGGGGGAGTCCACCCACCACAGTCCCCGGAACTCCCAGGCAGGGAACGGGGGGGGGGTGGCGAGACCACGAGGGTCTCTTCGTCGGTCCCGAGATTCGTGCTGGGGGGAACCCCTAGCTCCTCAAACGGTAGGCAGGAGTTCACTTCCCAACTGTTCATTCCATTCCCATCCCCCAATGCAAGGTTACCACAGAGCCCACACTGAGCCACTAACGAGTCCCCCCTTTCCGTTGCAGGACAGGACTCCGCAGAGCCAGGCTCCCCTGTGTTAAGCCAAGCGGCCGCTCGCCCCAGGCGTACGTGCCATCCTAGGGGGGAGGGATGTTGTGTATGTGCAATGTTGCTTGATATGTATGTACAATGTTGCTTTAAGAAATGTATGAATGTAACCTGGCCACAATCACAATGTAACCCAGCTGTTAAAGGAACGCGAGCAAGCTGCCTATAGAGGGCAGCTGCGAGTGTTCAACTCACATGGTTATCATCCCTCAAATCACCTGCAGCCGCGGGAACTCCCCGCAACAACAAACTACTACCGATCCACCACTGAAGATAGGCGTGACCCGGACGACGTCACGCTGGTAGCGGCCAATGAGCTACCGTGCAGCAAGATTCAAATGTATTGTACCACTGTATATAATGTGAGGTATCTCCGCCATTACCACATGTTCGTTCTGATCATCAACCAATAAACCTGTGTTAGTCCTTACTGCGACTCCTTCTATGTCTCCTGGAAAAGACACTAAAGGCTAGATCAGTCATGCTTAGCTAGGCTTCCCAACCTAAGACCTGTGGACTGGATCCAGCCCACGGTGCTATTTCATGTGCCCCCCTACCCCTCCAAGGACATTCAAGAAACAAAATGGCCACCCCCTTTGAAGTTGTTGGGACAAAAATGGCCGCCGCTGCCACCACCACCCATAATGTAGGTAGGGCAAAATGGCCGTCCAACCCTCGAAGCTGACTGAGAGTATGTGACCTGGTCCCGGTTTGAAAAGGTTGGGAACCCTTGTTCTACAGGATAACACCGACATAAGCACAAGAACTGAGCTGCCTTTCCAGCGGAACTTCATATCTCCATCGTAATTCCACCTCTTGTCTCTCTGACACTTTTCTCGATCAGAGGAATCTTCTACCTGCAGGCCATTAATGACATCCTTTTGCTTCGCCGGAGGGTCAGGGGACAATCTGGACTGGACCAGAGACGCCATTTCGTTCTCTGTTTGCATGGGAGAGAAAAAAAGGACAAAAACAGGTCACCTTTTGAACAGCAAGCACAGTTTCTAACTCAAAGAGCAGAAGCAGAATACAGTAGAAGGTGATTTGGATTTTAGGGAGAGAAAAACCTGTAGTAACAAAACCAGGAACAGAAAAACTCTCAGAAAAATAATTTCTTGCAAGCTCTGCTAAAGCTCATCACCACCACAGACAGACAGACAGGACAGACAGACAGACAGAACAGATTATAGATAAAACATTTGTTAGGATACATGGTTTATGTAGTCCTCACTATGTATTGTATTAGATCACAGTCTGTTCCTTTAAGAGCCTCTCTGTGCTCTGCCCCAGCTGAACCGAATTAGAGAGTGGCTCAGCAGTTTTGTTACTATAAAGGAAATGCACTCTGAGCATTCTCTTGGGAATATTATCCAGGGGAATATTCTCCAAGGGCTACAGTCTCTTCGGGGCTATACTGCTATGCTGCTACACTGCTGGAAGCTATGGTAAGCTTTAGAACTATGAGCTATGAGGCTGGATACTGAATGACTGCATGATACAGTAATACCTCATACAACGTTGCTTCATACAACGTCGGATCCATACAACGTCGCCCAATTCTTGGGGAAAAGGTGCCTCATACAACGTCGGCGGACATCGTCCTCCAGGGATCTCTGTCCTCTGGGACGCCGGAGGAGCAGCCGACAAGCCTCGACGCGACTCTCCCGGGCCCCCGCCATCGGCCCAGGATGGGAGTCAACTGCGGCTACCGGCCCCGCCGCCTTCCGGCCCTGCCTCACCTCGCCTCCACCGACGCCGGGGCTTGGAGGCCCCACGGAGCTCGACCGGCAGCCGGCTGGAAGAGGCAGGGAAGAAAGAACTCACCGGAGAGGCAAGTCCCAAGTGCGTCGAGTTCTTTCTTTCCCTGCCTCCTCCGGCCGGCTGCCGTTCGAACTCCGTGGGGCCTCCCAGCCCCGGCGTTGGTGGGGTCCATTGGAAGCGGGGAAAGAACTCGCCACACTTGGGGCTCGCCTCTCCGCGGCCCCAAAAGCGGCTCCCTGCCTCCAACAGACCCCACCGATGCCGGGGCTGGGAGGCCCAACGGAGCTCGACCGGTAGCCGGCCAGAGGAGGCGGGGAAGAAAGAACTCGCAGGAGAGGTGAGCCCCAAGTGCGGCGAGTTCTTTCTTTCCCCGCCTCCTCCGGCTGGCTGCCGTTCGAACTCCGTGGGACCTCCTAGCCCCGACATCGGTGGGGTTTGTTGGAGGCGGGGAAAGAAAGAACTCACCACACCCGGTGTTCGCCTCTCCGCGGCCCCAAAAGCGGCTCCCCGCCTCCAACGGACCCCACCGACGCCAGGGCTGGGAGGCCCCACAGAGTTTGAACAGCAGCAGTCCGGAGGAGGCGGGGAAAGAAAGAACTCGCCACACCTGGGGCTCGCCTCTCCGCAGCCCCAAAAGTGGCTCCCCACCTCCGGAGATGGGAGCCTGGTGCGTCCGTTGCCTACCGCTGCCTCCGCCCCCTCTGAACCCTGCTTGGCTAGAGGGGGAAAAAGCCGACACGGACGCTGCACCGGAGGTAGAGAATTCCGGTATTTAAATTAAAATTACTGTATTATTATTATTATTATTATTATTATTATTATTATTATTATTATTATTATTATTATTATTATTATTATTATTATTATTATTATTATTATTATTATTAGTTGCCCTGCTCTGGCAATGATCCTGAGGACTTGGAGTTGGGCTGTGACGTGGTTGTTCAGCCCGCTCCTTGCTAAATCCTGTTTAAGTTGTTGAGCCGAAGGCCCCTCTTAAAGTTCTGTCAGTTTCCTGTGTTTCTTTGACTTTGCCCTGCAGTTTGTGCAATGTATCTCTATGGGAACGACGTTATACAAAGCATCGGTGGCAAGAATTTGGACATTGTATGAGGCATCACGGCTAGGATTTTGCATGCCTCATACAAAGTTGGAATTCATACAACGTCCTAACTTGTGGAACCAAGTTTGGACATTGTATGAGGTACTACTGTAATGCTAAAGCCATCTAAGGACTGAACTCTGTTTGCCTCATGCTTACAACTGATTAACCAAGTCTGCTTATTGCAACTGGAAGGAAACTGCTCTCTGCATCTGCCCAGAGGTAATCTCTGTAAATACCTTTTATTTGGACATTTGCTATCTCTTGTGGACTACTGCCAACTGTACTGAGAGCTGCTTATCTCAGGCATGTGTTTTTGCTTCTTCTGTGTTTCGCTGAAAAGTAAAGCTGTTTTCTTTTTCTTATACAACCTGCTTGTCTGTGTGGAAATTTCTCCCAGCTGTCACTGCATACACAGCTAGCCGCTTTGCTCTGCTAAACACTGCCAAGCTTCATTGGGGTACCCCTAGCACCCCAAAATCCTATCAACATTGACAACAAAAATGAATATATTGGGGTGGGATTATAAAACAAATTGTAAAATGCTCTAGCTAAATTCAATTACATAAGATCTAATATGTATCATGTAAAAATCATAATACAGTATATGCATACTATAATAAATGGTAGATATAAGAAATTACGCCAAAGGACCGGACTACATGATGTGGTTGATGAATTATATGTGGCAAAAAGAAGGTAGGCAGACCATACCACCTGCATAAAAGATAACAGATGTAGCTGTAGGCTACCAGACTGGATACCAAGAGATCACAAAAGACACTAGACAGACCCCAAAAACGATGGGATGAGCCGATGGTAAAGTTGTTCAGCCAGAGATGGAAACAGAAAGCAAAGGATAGAATAGTTTGGAGTTCAGTTGATTTGCACTAAAAGCGACGACAAATCGATATTGGATAATAAAAGGAATGAAACTCAAGTACCTAAGATGCTGACTGGAAGGCGGGAGGTCAGCAGTTCGATTCCCGAGTACTGCAGGATGGAATGAGCTCCCGTCTTTGTCCCAACTCCTGCCAACCTAGCAGTTCAAAAGCAAGAAATTGCAAGTAGATAAATAGGGACCACTTCGGTGGGAAGGTAACAGCATTCCGTGCGCTCCGGTGTCTAGTCATGCCTGCCACATGACCACGGAAACGCCTGCAGAAGCAGATAGTGCTGGCTCTTCGGCTTTGAAACAGAGATGAGCACTGAACCCTAGAGTCGGATACGACTGGCTTTCGAGCAAGGGAAACCTTTACCTTTACCTATAAAATATAATGACATCTAAGATTACAGTGTATAAAATACTAGGGCTATCAATATCAGTAAAATAGCAATATCAGTCTTCTTCTTCTTCCATGTCTAGGTCAGACGAGAAACTGCCAAAATAAAGGCACCTTTTGATGAATTAATTCTGCAGTTCCTTTTGCCTGACCCAATGTGAGAAAGATTAACTGGCAACACGAGGCTGCCGTTACCAGGGTACGCCCAATTGTGGTTCAAAAGTACCACAATCTTCAAGAAGGCTCTTTCTGTGTACCCCAGCAATATCAGTAAAATAGCAACGTCTATAATTTTAAAAAAAATTTGCTACAAGGATTACGTAGCAGAATACTGGCCCAACATGCTTTAACGGACCTTCTGTATTGCTCAATCAATCACTTTATTACAGTCTACAACAAGGATATAAAAACCTGATTTTAAATTGGATGAGAGTGCCCCAAATTTTCCACATTTTTTAAAAGATTGCAACTCTTAGAAGTGTTGCAATCTTTTAAAAAATGTTATTTTTCCATGCTCCTTCTCAGAACAAGTCCTAGGAAAATCTACCTCAGAAGAGACTGATTTTGAGTCATAACATAGTGGCAGTGGTGGGATACAGCAGGTTCTCACCAGTTGGCCAGAAATGGTAGCAGAAATTCTGGCTGGCCCCGCCCATCTAAGTTTTGAAATAAAGTAGTCCTAATTCAGGTGTAACACAGGGCTTTCCCTCTGGCCACGCCCACCACATCACACCCACAGAGTAGGTAGTAAAAAAACCTTTGAATCCCCACTGCATACTGGGTCCCCCCCCTTCTCAGCCTGGCCTACCTCACAGGTTCTGTTGTGCAATAACACGTAGGAAATATTTGCAGTCCTGAGGCCATCAGAGAAAAGGCAAGGCATAAATTCAACTAATAGTTGGAACAGAGAAAGCAACGCCTGCCTCCTTCAAAGATGCTTCGTTCTCCACCACTGACAAGAGGACAATTGCTTACCCAAGGTGGCCACGTTCCCATAATTCTCCAACATGACTTCTCTGTAGAAATTTTTCTGGCCTAGATTCAGAAGGGTCCATTCCTCTCCGGTGAAATACACAACCACATCTTCGAAAGACACGCGGCTCTGCAAGAACGGGGAAATATTTTATGTGTATGTCACTACTCTGCAAATCCCCTTAGATTGTATATGCTTCACCACAATGTCTAGAGCATTTTAAAAGCTGTAACCCAAAATCATCGTCATTTTTGTCATCATCAAATAATTTTCTTCTGTTGTCCAGATTTTTTTCGGATTTTATTGACTTCAAGTTGCTCATCAGCTCTATGCCCTGGTTGCCTAGCAAAAGGAGTTGAGCTCTCTAGCACATTTTTATGTACTTTTTATTGATTTTTAAGAAATAATAACAGGGGAAAAACAGAACAAAAAAAGCCAACAATGATACAACTCAAACAATACAAAATGCAATACAATACATATATGTAAAAAAAGAAAAAAGAAAACTAATCATAATCATTATTTTAAAACTATTCTCATTTTTAACACATTTTTATGTATAGCACATTTTTATGGATGTTTACCTAAAGGACTCTCTAAGGTTGCCAAACTATGGCCCACAGGCTGGACTCAGCCAACGGTGCCAAATCATCCAGCCCGCACCATCCTCGCCACTACTGGAAGCAGAAGTAAAATGTGTCCATGCATGCGCAAATGCTTCCAGAAGCATAAATAAAACATGCCCATGCATGCGCAAACGCAGCTGTAAATGCACCCGTGATTGTCGTAAACGACGTCATGACAGCCATAGACACATTTTATGGTGGGAGGAACCACGTGACCGGCCCACGGCGTAAAAAGTTTGGGAACCCCAGCACTAGGTATTTAGGAATTTTGAATTTATTGGAGTTTAATCTTAACCTATAAAACCAAGTGTTCACCGTTGGAATTGGCTATGGGCTGCTGTGCGTCGCCCTAATTACCCGTTCCCTCCCTTCGAGAGCACGGGCGAATTCCCTACGCAGGTCAACGAAGGATTTAAAAAAGCGCGATTGGGGCATCAGCCCCACTAACGGCAAGAAACGTAAAGAACTTCACGTCCCGAAAGTCCTTGCGCCGCGCCGCGCCAGAGCCAATCAGGCTGAGAGGCTCTCGCACTGAGCAGCGTTCGAACACGCGCCGCAGCCAATCAAAAGAAAAGGATTTTAAAAAAACGCAGCACAAACACAAAGCACCAACACATTACTACAAGCCCCAGCGTCCTGCGCGCAATGTGCGAGCAGAACGAGGAGGCAGCCGGCGCGCAAAAACAAAACTAAAAAAAACCGCCTCCGCAACCATTCAACCCCACGGGCGAGCCAGCATGGCCCGTGGGGGGGGGGGGAACCCGCCGCCGCTACTCTTCCGTTCAAAGGGCCGGCGCACGAAAAATAAAAGTTAAAAAAAAGCCCACCGCCGAGCCAGCATGGCCCGTGGGGGAACCCCCCCCCCCACCGCCACCATGGCCCTTCCGATCGAAGGGCCAGCCGGCGGGCCAAAAAAACGAGAAACAAACAAAAAAAATAATGCACCCCCGGCCGCTGCTGCCCTTCCCTTCGAAGGGCCAGCCACAGCACCAAAACTTAAAGCAAACAACCCACCCACCCACCCCCCGCAACTGCCCTTCTTTCCCACCGGGCCAGCCAGTATGGCCCGCGGGAAAAAAGAATGAACACCCCACTGCCTCTGCCCTTCCTTCCCATGGGCCAGCAAGTATGGCCCGTGGGAAAGAAAGCCTCCCCGCAAATGCCTATCCTTCCCACGGGCCATCCAGCATGGCCCATGGGGAAAAAAAACATCCCCGCAATTGGCCTTCCTTCCCACAGGCCATCCAGCATGGCCTGCGAGAAAGAAAGCCACCCCCCCACACACACACACACTTGAAAAAACACAAACAATCTCAAAACAAAACCATTCAAAAACACACCAAAACCAAAACAATAAACACACAAACAGCCAAATATGAGGAAGATAAACACACACATACACCCCCAAAAAAGAATCAACCCCCAACCCCTCCCCCCCAAAAAACCCCCACATACCTGACAAAAAGACGTCTACCTACTACGAGAACCAGAACACAAATGAGAAAGAGGAAACTTACAGCTCAAAAGCTCAACACCACCACCCAGCGGCCAAAACAGAAACAACATTCTACAATATTTAAAACATAATAATTCTACATTTAATAACATAATTTATACAAACATTAAAAAAAAAACCACACTAATCTCAAAAATTACCAAAATAAAGCCACTTTTCACTATGAAAAACCAAAACAAAAAAAAGAACATTTTAAAAAACAAAATTAAATTTAAAAATAAATAATATTATTCAAAAAAAATACACCACCATTTAAAACAGCACATCACCATTGCTTCAACAAATAAACGAAAGCCTTTAGTATCCAACACGATAGGACACACTCCCTCAGACAGCTTTGGGGGCCGGATGGCCATTTTGCCCTTCCTCCACCACATGGCACTTCCACGTGTGGTGCAGGAGTGTTTATTAAAAAAAAAACCCCAAAAAGGCATTGTTTTATTTTTAAAAAAACCCCAAAAAAAGCCCGGCATCGCCGGGCAACCCATGCTAGTATCCTAAATTTACAAAATTTATTAAGAACTATCTATATACTTAAAACATTACCTTAACAGTTCTTACCTTAACAGTTTTTAAAATTACATTTTTATACTGCCCATCTGGGATATTTTCCACACTGGGCAGTGTATGTACAAATAAACGACATCAACATAATAAAACAAACAACAAAATAGATGCCTAATAGCAGTGGTGGGCATCTGCAGGTTCGCACCAGTTCGCCAGAACCGGTAGCAGAAATTCTGGCTGGCTCCATCCAAGGTTTGAAATAAAGTACAGTAGAATCTCGGATAAAGTCCAAACTCCGTTCCACAAGTTTGGACTTTATACAATTTTGGACTTTATCCGAATCAAATGGGCGATGCATCGGATAACGTCCAAAAAAATGGACTTTATCCAAGGTTCCTATGCCAAATACCTCGTATAACGTCCTTTTTTAAAGCGGTTTTGGACTTTATGCAATGCATCACGTGGGTATGAAAACCGCGACTTTATCCGAAGCGGATCTTATCCAAATCGGACTTTATCCAAGGTACCACTGTAGTCCTAATTCAGGTGCAATGCAGGACTTTTTCCCTGGCCACGCCCACAGTGTGGTAGTAAAAAAAAATTTGGAGCCCACCACTGCCTAATAGTATCTGAGGGCAAGCAAGCTCAAAACTAACCAACTAACTTATTATCAATGGCATGATATCTTTAACGTAGTGGTTTCCAATGTGGGGCACACACACCATGGGGAGGGGGGGATTTGATGGGGGGGGGGGAATTCGAGAATGAGTTTAGACTAAGTTAATGACCTTTTAGTCTTCCTCCATGTGAATAGGAGTTAATTTTTTGAATAATAAGAATATGTCATGGGAGGGGGGAATCAGGATTTTAGAGATGCTTAGGTGGGGCATAGGAAAAAAAAGGTTGGGAACCACTGCCTTAGACTTCCTTAAAAAGAAAAGTTTTAAGTTTTTTTTAAGTACTTGGTTAGGTCTTGAGCTGTTAATTTTATACCAGTCTTTGACTATGAATCTAACAGTAGATTTTAATAAATCATCATCATCCGAGCCCTGCCTCTGGAAATCTAAAAGTCTGGAAATCCTTACACCAGTGATGGCCAACCTTGGCACTCCACATGTTTTTGGACTTCAATTCCCAGGAGCCCTGAATAGCAGAAGTGCTGACTTTGGCTTCTGGGAATTGAAGTCCAAGAACACCTGGAGTGCCAAGGTTTACCATCACTGCCTTAGACCAATAAATGCTCATGAGGAATAGAAATGTTTTTAATGGATGTGAAAGAAAATGGAAAAGCTGGAGGGGCTCTCATTTTAAAGCCAGTCTAGTGCAGTAGTTAGACCAGTGGTTCCCAATGTGGAGCCCAGGCCCCATAGGGCAGTGATGACGAACTTTGGCACGCCAGATGTTCTTGAACTTCAATTCCCAAAATTCAATTCCTCAGGGCCGGCATGGGCTTCTGGGAATTTAAGTCCAAGAACACCTGGAGTGCCAAGGTTCACCATCATTGCCATAGGGGGATTTCAATTCCCAGAAGCCCTAAGTCAGTACACTGGCTGATCAGTGCTTTGGGGAATTGACTTAGGCTTCTGGGAATTTAAGTCCAAAAAAATCAAAGATTGGGAAACAATGAGTTAGACTAAGACACAGGAGATCTGGGTTCGAATCCACACTTGGCTGTGAAGCTCACTGGGTTTCATTGGGCGAGGTCGGTTTATTCCAGCCTGGCCAACCTTCCGAGATTGTTGTGTGAATAAAGGCAGAGAAGAAATGTACATACAATACTTGAGCTCCTGGGAGATAGGGCAGAATAAAATTAAAATACTGTATTTGGTGGCGTATAAGACACATCGGAGTATAAGTATATTACCAAAATAACCCACTATAGGCCACTATATACAGTACTGTACAAAACATACTCCTTTTTTTTCAGTGTACAGTAAAACCCCTACTTACGAAAGAAGTCTGATCTGTAGGCTTTTGCTTAAATCGAATTTTTATGTAACTCAAAGCAAACTCATAGGGACAATTATTTTTTTATGTAACTGGAAGCAAACCCATAGGAAAAATGAAATTTTTATGTAAATTGAAGCAAACCCATAGGGAAATGATTTTTTACGTAACTCAAAGCAAACCCATAGGAAATCGTGTAAATCGGGACATGGGTTTAGCACAAAATCATTATGTAAGTCGAATTTTATGTAACTCGAGGCATTTGTAAGTCGGGGTTTTACTGCATTTTAACGGGAGAGTGGGTCCTATACGCCAGCAAATGTGATAAATACATTCTGCCATCTTAAAAAGATGGTTAAATCTCACACCTGAACAAGATCCGTTGTGTTCATTATCTTTTCTGGCAAAGGAAGGGAAAAGCCAAGCTGGATCATGGTCGCCATTTTGGTGTCTGTGGACAAAGCAATTCACAAAATTAATTTTCAATATTCGTAGCAGGGGTCGGCATCAACAGTCCCATATTTAACATCCGACTCCTCTCCTATACCTAGTTGTGGGCCATATATGGCCTCCAGGACTTTTCCCCCTTCAGTTGTATGAATAAAATGAAAAACCACTGATTTTGCCGTCCTATCTTTGGAAAAGAAAGGAAATCAGGCCAGCAGACCTTTATGGGATTGGTGGCGACTTTTCAACCCTCATGCCCCACAGAGGGCATGGGTTTTGGCAGTAACATGCAGCCCTTTGCAGGTTACCGGGCATACCTGTCAAGTTTTGGATTTGGAAATAAGGGAAATTTCCTGGCAAATAAGGGATACTTGACAGCTCTGCTTATCCTGTGCTGCCCTCCAATGGCGGCAATAGGGCATTGCAGTCTAATTAATAAGGGATGACGGCGGGAAAGAGGGTAAAATAAGGGGTTTTCCCAGCCAATAAGGGATACTTGACAGCTATGTTACCGGGGGGGGGGGGTTACAACGTGGACCTCTCGGTGCAAATAATATTATCCTAGACTGGGTCCTGCCATCTATCCCTGCTCCTGCCAACCTAGCAGTTTGAAAGCAAGAAATTGCAAGTAGATAAACAGGCACCATTTGGGTGGGAAAGGTAGCAGCCTTCCATGCTGTCTAGTCATGCCTGCCACACGACCACAGAAACGCCTGCAGACACAGACAGCACTGGCTCTTTGGCTTTAGAAAGAAATAAGCACTGAACCCTAGAGTCGGATACGACTGGCTTTCGAGCAAGGGTGACCTTTACCTTTATCTAGACTAGGTTCAACCTTTGGGACACGGAGGAAGTTTGGCTCCCGGTTTGGTGATCGGGAAGATCTCTCAGAGGATTTGCAAGGTTTTGCCCAACCATAAACATGGGGCCGCCCAAGCCATTTGGCTGCCTGAGGCACAACAGCAAATGGGAGTCCGGATAATGGTGCTGCTGTATCGAATGTCAGCCGGTTTGTTTTGATACCTCCTTCCCGGCCCACTTCAGCCAGGACAAGAAGTAACACCCGCCTTTACTGACCTTATGCAGATGTCCAAAATCTACCGCCCGAGGCACCTGCCTCACTCTACCTAAAGACAGGGTTGGCTGCGCCTAAGGAAAAACCCCAGTGGAGCATACGAGAGGCTGATTTTGCCCAGTTTCCCATGACAACCCATTTCTCACCATCACCCCTAAAATTCTGTCCTATGACTGAAAATACACTCAAGTCCATCTTTGGTGCTTTAATTAATAAGAGTCTCCTAATGTCCCTTCCCAAAAAAAGTCCCCCCCCCTTTCCATTTTGGGGGGAACTACTTCTATCTACTGAGTACTTTCCTCCTTGACGGATAGATAGACAGACAGACAGACAGACAGACAGACAGACAGACAGACAGACAGACAGACAGACAGACAGACTTGCAATCAAGATACAGACATAGACAGCAAGAATCAGCATTTAGCTCTAAATATCTGGGGCTGCGGATGCTCAGTGGCTAACAGCTTGCCTTGTTAGCTTGAAGGCTGGCAAGTCGGCAGTTCGAGACCCGGGTCCTGCATGATGGAATGAGCGCCCGTCTCTGCCCCAGCTCTTGGGGGCATGAAAGGAGCCTCGTTCAGGCGTCCCCTGAGCGGAGTTTCTCCAGCAAAAATCCTTTGAACCCAGAATAATTTCTGAAATTATTATTTTCCTTGGATGCAGCTCCCCCGGTGGTTTAGTGGTTAAGACGTTGAGCTTGAAGACTGGAAGGTTGGGTCTTGATACCAGAGGGCTGCACTTGGGGACATGAAAGGAGCTTCATTCAGGCGTCCCCGGAGCAGTTTCTCCAGCAAAAATTCTTTCAACCCAAAATAAGCTCTGACATGTTATTATTATTTAACCACAATAATTCAACAACAATAATTCAACAACTACAGTAGTAGTAGTAGTAGCAGTAATAGTAGCAGTAGTAGCAGCAGCAGCAGCAGCAGCAGCAGCAGCAGCAGTAGTAGTAGTAATAGTAATAATAATAATAATAATAATAATAATAATAATAATAATAATAATAATAATAATAATAATAATAATAATAATAATAATAATAATAATAATAATAATAATAATAATATCTTAGATATTTCTGGAGCACTTTTGACACGGCCCAGGGAATAATTTGGCAAGATAACCAGGGTGGGTGGTTTGCAACAATTCCTAGCCATTTCTGCCAAAGATAAAATTTGCAGATTTTTTTTTAAAAAGTGCAACATCATCTTTTTCCCCCCAGCAAAAATCCTTTCAACCCTGAGTAATCTCTGACGCAAAATGATTGTCCCAGCTCCTGCCAACCTAGCAGTTCGAAAGCAAGAAATTGCAAGTAGATAAATAGGGACCACTTCGATGGGAAGGTAAACAATGCTTTGTGCACTCCGGTGTCTAGTCATGCCTGCCACATGACCACGGAAACATCTGCAGAAGCAGACAGCGCTGGCTCTTCGGCTTTGAAACAGAGATGAGCACTGAACCCTAGAGTCAGATACGACTGGCTTTCGAGCAAGGGAAACCTTTACCTTTACTACCTCTTTAACTTTAGCTTCATCATCCTCTTCCTCTGCCCCACATTCCTCCAAAATCTCAATTTCCGTCCCCCCAAAAGCCAATTCAAAGGGCTGATCCTTCAAAAGGCATTGATGCAAACCAAGGGCATCATCCTCCCCTCTCCCCATGTCTGCCCTCCCCCTCCCCAAATGCACCAAAGGGTGTAATTCCCGACTGCTTTGCATATGCAAATTGCATTCATGGTAGACCCCTCCCCCTCCAAGCCCCCCCCCAAACTGTCCTGCCCTCTTGCCTGGATCTGTGGGGCCGCCTTTTCCCTCCAGGATCCCCCCTCGGCGACCCTAAAAGACACCCATCTTGCGCAACAAAAGAACACTCTTTATAATTGGGAGGAGGGGGAGCGCGGGAAATCTTTTGGCCCTGGGATTTGTAGTCCATCTCTTCTCATCCACACACACCCCTCCCCAGACCTAAAGGGTTCTGGGAGATGTAGTTCCCCATCTCTTAATTTTATAGATAGCTGGAAAATTATGGATAATATTGCGAGGAAGCAGATTAAAGCTCCCTCCTTCATATACTTCATACTGCAGGACGGAAATGAGCTCCCGTCTTCATCCCAGCTCCTGCCAACCTAGCAGTTCGAAAGCAAGAAATTGCAAGTAGATAAATAGGAACCACTTCGGTGGGAAGGTAACAGCGTTCCGTGCGCTCCGGTGTCTAGTCATGCCTGCCACATGACCACGGAGAGGTCTGCAGAAGCAGACAGTGCTGGCTCTTTGGCTTAGAAACAGAGATGAGCACTGCACCCTAGAGTCGGATATGACTGGCTTTCGAGCAAGGGAAACCTTTACCTTTACCTTCATATAACGTGGCAAGCTTTCGAGCGCTACAGGACTCTTCGTCGTTTTCTTCCTTCCCTGCTCTTTCCTTCTGTTGGGCGGCGGCGAAGTTAACCGCACAATTTTGAAACGTTACTCTCTTTATTTTTTAACTACACCTCCCCAAAATATTGGCACAAAATCTTGACACAATCCTAACAAGCCTTGTTCGTGTTTTGCAAACTCGAGGCCGTGGTTTCCTCGAGGGAGTCACTCCATCTCACATTCAGCCTTCCTCTTTCCCTGTTGCTCTCAACTTTCCCCAGCATTATTGTGCTTTCCAGCAAACTTGACAAGATTTGTGTGCTTCGCTGCTCCCCCCCTTTGTGTTGTGTTTTTCTATGTTTATTTTGAATAATAATGTGTTTTTATATATATATATATATATATAAAAAAAGAACCAAATGATTTTTAAAAAGGAATTTTAAAGAAGGGTGACCTTTACCTTAAAGAAATCAGGTTTTAGAGAAAGATGGGGAGAACTTCTTGATTATGTTTTAGTGAAGGGGAAAAGAGTAAAACCAGGGTAAAGAATATACATCGTTCTGAAAAGAAAGGACAAATAAAAATTAAACAAGTTTGTAATAATAATAATGTTGTCAGAAATTATTCTGACTTGAAAGGATTTTTGCGGAAGAAACTCTGCTCAGTGAACGACGCCCAAATGAGGATCCTTTCATGTCCCCAAGAGCTGGAACAGAGACGGGCGCTCAATCCTTCATGAAGTACCCGGGTCTCAAACTGCCAACTTGCCAGCCTTTCAGGTAACAAGGTGAACTTCTTAACCACTGAGCCACCGCAGCCCCCTAAGTATGAAATAGTATGCATAGTCATTAACAGCCCTACTCCATTCTTACTAATCCAAGCCTGTGGTTTCTTTGAGGGAGCCAAACCATCTCACATTGAGTCTTCCTCTTTCCCTGCTGCTTTCAAATTTCCCCGCATTATTGTCCTTTCCAACGAATCTTGTCTTCTCATGATGAGAAGACATGATGGGTGGGTGGGATAGGTGGGTGGGATATGTTTTTTTTAAGTGGGTGGGATATGGGTCTTTTAAAGTTTTTATAACTTGTTGTAATGCCACCCCGAGTCAGGTTCTACCTGAGTGGATGGCAGATATAAATATGACTATTAAATTAAATTAAATTAAATATTAAATGAGCCCAAAGTAGGACAGTCTCAGATTCATCATCTTCCATCCCTCTCTCTTTTTTAATTTTTATTTTAGTTTTTGCTTTTAGGGAGAATGTTTCTCGGGCCTAATCTTTTTAAAAATAATTTTTTTATTTAAAATATTGTAAAAAACAACATACATCAACAAAAGAAAAATATTTACACATAATATACGACTACAATACAGTGCAGAACCATCACACAGGGGGCAATACAGTATCTCTTTTCCAAAGTGGTTGCTTATTCGCAATTATAAAAGTTTATTCTTCCCTATCTCCAAAATGTTTATGATCATCTCCAGGTTTTAATTCCTTTAGATTTTCCCAACACAAATTCAATAAATACTCCCCAAATGTCAACAAATTCACTTTTCTTAATAATACCTTTTCCACTTTTAATTCACATGTTAATTTATCATGTATCATTAATATCGCCAAACACTGAAATCTTAAGGACCACAAAGACCCAGACATCCCTTCGCGTCCTCCTAGCGAAGGGGTTAAACGCATAGAGGTGCGCTTCCTAGAGAAGGACGTTCCTTCTTCCTTCAGAGACTCAACATTACTTCCTGTCCCCCGTTTTAATTCCTCCGGGGGAAAACAGGTTTGTTATTTGGGGTTCCGCCTCGCACCGAATGTGTCTTTTTGGGGTCTCTGGAGGTTGCAGAAGATTAAGAGAGAGAAGGAGGTGGTTTGGGCCAAGCAGCGAAAGGGGGGGGGGCAGCCGCCCCACCATTCAACGAGATGACAAGGCGGCAGGTAGTGATTCCTGCCATTGGCCCCTTCCATTGTGTTTTAAAGGCTAGGAGGAGGAGGGAGAGGTTCTCTTTTTCTTGGGAAAGGGGAGATCTCTGCCTCTCCAGGGGCCAAATTAAAGATCTTGGGGTGCTGTTTGGTCAGAAAGTTCCTTGGCTGGAAGGAAGGGGATCAACTAGGTGTCTCTGTTTAGTCCAGGGAGGCTGCTGGAAAGAGGCCGCGAGAAAGGGAAACCCATCCAAGAAATGTTGGGGTGGCCCAAGATATTCTGCTGCCTGAGGCTAAGGACAAGATCTTCCCCCTCTTTCCCCCTCCCCCAGTACATGTATACATCACACAAGTAAATTAAATACATCCCATACTTTCAACGCCAGGAAGGAGAGGACTCTCTATTGCAGGGATTCTCAACGTTTTCAAGTAGGGGGCCAGGTGGGTCACGCTTTCTCAGACAGTTGAGGGGGCCGGACTGATTGTTTCCCACCACCACCACCATTTGTGGCAGTTGTAAACACATTTACAACAGCCATAAACGAATCCGGGCCCGATTCCGGCAACGGGGGTTGGAGCAAGAGCCAAATTATTTGGTGCCGTGGGCCGGATCTGGCCCACGGGCCATAGATTGAGAACTCCTGCTATTGGCTCCTTACTGAAGGATCAGTAGTCCTTCAGTAGAGGAGTAAAACAGACTGTGGAACGTGTCAGGACAGGGGTTCTCAACCTTTTCAAGCCGAGGGCCAGGTCACATTCCCTCAGATAGCTTCAGGGGCCGCACGGCCATTTCGCCCCGCCTGTCACACATGACACTTCTGGGTGTGGCAGAGACGGTGAGGGGCCACATGAAATAGTGTTGTGGGCTGCATCCGGCCCCCGGGCCATAGGTTGAGAACCCCCGTGTTAGGAGGTTATCTCTGGCTTATGAATGGGTGACCTCTAAAATGCTCTGTTCTTAACAGCCGTGCTCAAGGTTTTCCAAACTCAGGTCTGTGGTTTCCTGTAGGGAGTCAGTACATCTCACATTTGGGTCTGCCTCTTTTCCTGCTGCCTTCCAACCTTTCCCAGCGTCATCTTTTCCACAACATCTTGCCTTGCCCCTAGAGTTGGATATGACTGGCTTTTGAGCAAGGGAGACTTACACCTTGCTTCCAGCTGATTATAGTTTTAAAGGAAAATTTTAATTTAAAGGGAAAAAAATGTGTTCAATCTCTTCCAAATCCCAGCCCTAACCACCCTATTATTACCTCTGTCGTTCCTCATCTTCAACACTAATATATGGGAACACAGAAAGAGCCTCCATGAAGACTGTGGTATTTTCGAACTACAATCGGGCGTACCCTGGTAGCGACAACCTTGTGTTGCTGGCTAATCTTTCTCACAATAGGTCAGGCGAAGGGAACTGCAGAATGAACTCACCAAAAGGTGCCTTCATTTTGGCAGTTTCACATCTAACCTAGACACAGAAGAACACTAATATAGCGGCTGCTACCCCATGGATTTCTGTATGTGGGGTATTGCAGAGCTTGTTATACAGTACCTGGCTGTTTCAAATGGGGAAGAATTTTGTTGGAAGAATGATCTGTTGTTGGAAGTTTTAAGCCAAAGTATAAGGGGCTGCGATGGCTTAGTGGGTAAGACGCTGAGTTTGGTGACTGGAAGGTAGGCAAGTCGGCAGTTCGAGACTGGAGTGCTGCATGACGGAGGGAGCTGCCATCTCTGTCCCAGCTCCTGCCAACCATGCATAGGTGTCAGCAACCTATGGCCTGTGGGCCAAATCCAGCCCATGGCGCCAAATCATCCGGACCCCGCCTTCGCTCCAACTACCACTGCTGCTGTAAGCGTCCACGGATGCGTTTATGGTGGCTGTGGATGTGTTTATGGCAGTGTTTACAGCAGGGGGACCACCAGTCAGGCCCCCCAAACTGCCTGGGGGAGTGTGACCCAGCCCCTGACTTTAAAAGATTGCCAACTCCTGCTTTAGAAAGTCAATCCATCTCATGTTTGGTCTTCCTCTTTTCCTCCTCCCTTCCATCTTTCCTAGCATTATTGTCTTTTCCAGGGTCTTGCCTTCTGATGAGGTGCCCAAAGGATTTCATCCTTTTTGCCCCCAGAGAAAGTTCAGGCTTGATTTGCTGTAGGATCCACATCTTTGTCTTCCTGGCTGCACCGCCAGGAAGGCAAAGAAGAGACTCCTAAAGCAAATCAGGGGTACTCAACCTTTCTAGACCATGGGCCGGACCACGGCCACTCTGTCAGCTGTAAAAGCTGCCATAAACCGCAGTGGGCATGTTTGCGCATGCATGGGTATTTCCACCTCTGGGATCATTGCTGTGGACTGGATGGCTTGCTGCCATGGGCCAGGGCCGGCCCACAGGCTGTAAGTTGCAAACCCCAGGTCCAGGGTATCCACAGAGCTCTCCTTCAGCACAATGTTTTAAAGAAATATTTCTTGTCAGCTTTCTTTACACTCCAGCTTCCACATTCATACATGGTGGTCAGGAATACAATAGTGTGGATGGTCTTGGTCTCCAGCAGGGATGGCTAACCTTGGCACTCCAGCTGTTCTTGAACTTCAATTCCCAGAAGCCCTGATCTGCAGGTGTGCTTACTTGGGCCTCTGGGATTTGAAGTCTAAGAACACCTGGAGTGCCACAGTTGGCCATCCCTTGTCTCCAGTGACCCATTCTTACACTTGATGATATTTTCTCATCCCTTCATTGCTGCCCTTCCTTCTGATTTTTGAGAATGCATCTGCATTTAGATCAACGTTTCCCAACCTATGGTGTCTGGACTTCAATTCCCAGAAGCCTGAGTCAATTCCCCAAAGCACTTATCACCCAATGTATTGACTTAGGCTTCTGGGAATTGAATTACTTCTGTGGGACATGGGAAATACTGACTTAAATTGATGATTGAATCAAGGTATACAAAACCATCCACTATTTCAATATCTTAATGTAACCTCTAAGTTGAAAATGCTTTCTTTCCCATGTAGGGTCCCGTGACTTTCAAGGAAGTGGCTGTGTACTTCATCCCGGAGGAGTGGGCACTGCTGGATCCTGACCAGAGGGCCCTACACAAGGAGGTCATGAAGGAAAACTGGCAAATGGTATCCTCTCTTGGTAAGGCCCCCCTCTTTCCCCTTCTGATGCTAATCTCTATTTATAAGTTAAAGTGATCATAACAGTAATGGGAGCAGTAATGCCTTTGTATGGGAATGCTGTCCTGATTTATGGCAGCAAGTCTGGACAACTTGTGACCCTTCAGAAGGCACTGAACCCCAGTTCTCATCCTTGTAGTCAGCTTGGCTAGTCCTGGGTTATTGGGTGGAAAAGGTGGGGACTCTGGCTTCCAGAATGTCCCAAGAATTCTCCAGGCACAATTCTGAGAGTTCTCGCTTATAGACCAGGGATTCCAAAGTTTTCAAGCCGGAGGGCCGGGTCATGCTCTCTCAGACAGCTTTGACGGCTTACATGCTGGGGGTGGCCATTTTGTCCCAACAGCTTCAAAGGGGGTGGCCATTTTGTTTCCCAAATGCCCTTGAAGGGGGTGGGAGGCCACATGAAATGGCACCATGGGCCAGATTTGGCCCATGGGCCTTAGGTTGGGAACCCCCTGTTATAGACCCACACTTACAAATACAGTGGTTCCTTGGTTTACGAATGCCTCGGTTAATGTAATTTTCGGTTTACGAATGACAATCCATTGAAAATAATGCCTGAGCTTACGGATTTAATTTTGAAAAATTCGAAAAATTCATAATTTCGAAAAATTCATAAAATACGAAAAATTCATAAATAATGACTGAGTTTACGGATTTTATTTCAAAAAATTCATAAAATTCATAAAAATTAACTGAAAACCAATTAATCTGTTCCGGAGGTCAGAAAAAAGGTTTTCAGTGTATTCCTATAGGAAACCACATTTCGGTTTACGAATTTTTCGCAATACGAAACGTCCCGGAGAACGCATTACATTTGTAAACTGAGGTACCACTGTACCTTCGGAAATCTAAATGATAGGCTCCAAGTTGACTCAGTCTTCCATCCTTCTGAGGTCCATAAAACGAGTACCTAGCATGTTAGGGGCAAATGCTAATTACAGTATATACTCGAGTATAAGCCAATTTTTTCAGCACCAAAAATTTGCTGAAAGAAGCAGACTCGGCTTATACTCGAGTCATCTGCTCTATTTTCCCAGCTGTGTGGGAGATCTGCACATTTGAGACCATCTGATGTTGTGATTTATAGAGCTGATGAGCACTAGTTGAATGTGAATATCCCTTTGAATGTTAACTACTTCCTGACAGCTGAATGTAGATAAATGTCCTGGTCAGGAAGTGGTTAGATCTGGATCATGGCTGCAGCCATGATCTTATTTTTTTTTTCTGCCAGTGACGGGTTTTCATGTAGAAGTGACCCAGATGGGTGAAGAGCTGGCCTTAATCATTTCTACAGCAGGCGGAATACCCGCCCCCTCCAAGCACCCACAGCACTTACCCGGCTCTCCTGTGCCTCTCCGGTTAGAAATAGATAATCTTGGACCAAAATGAAAATGCTAGTCATTTGAGGTTGGTTTTGATTATTGAAATTCAATAGTAGCTGCTGTATTTCCCACCCTAGGCTTATACTTGAATCAGTCTTCCTGGTTCCTCAGGTAAAATTAGATACCTCAGCTTATATTCGGATCGGCTTATACAGTGATACCTCATACAATGTCCAAACTTGGTTCCGCAAGTTTGGACTTTATATGGATTTGGACTTTGTATGAGGCATGCAAAATCCTAGCCGCGATGCCTCATACAACGTCCAAATCCTTGCCGCGATGCTTCGTACAACGTCGTTTCCATAGAGATACATTGTACTGGAACAGCACAGACTTCAGGGCAAAGTCAAGGAAACAGACCGGAAACTGACAGAACTTTAAGAAATCATTGTCTAAAGGCTAAATGCATTACAAGAACATGTCAAACAACCCTGATTGACCAAGAACCTGAAGAATGCTGCAAAAATCCCAGGAATGCTTCTAAAAATTCTGACGAAAAAATTCAAAAAATCCAAAATCGCGCTCAAAAACACTCAAACACTTTTTGCCTCATGCAAAACCCACAAGAGCAATGCATGCATGTGTCCTGTCTTTTATACTGCTCAGACACAATGCAACCTGGGGAAAACCCCAATGCCTCATACAGAGTCGCAGCGACTTTGTATGAGGCAACGTTTTTCAAGGAATTAGGCGATGTTGTATGAATTCGATGTTGTATGAAGTGGACGTTGTTTGAGGTATTACTGTACTTGAGTATATACGGGGTCTGTAAACCAGTGTTTCCCAACCTTTGGTTCTTGTACTTCAATTCCCAGAAGCCTAAGTCAGTACATTGACCGATCACTGCTTTTGGGAATTGACTTAGGCTTCTGGGTACAAGAACCAAAGGTTGGGAAACACTACTGTAAACCACCCAGAAAGTGCAGTAAGTGCTATATAAATGTAACTGCTGTTGCTATATTTCACTCACCTAGAACAGGGCCTGTCTAGGAGGCTCTATGCCTGTCGCAAGCATACTTCCTGTTGAACCTGTAGGTACAGTATCTGAATAGTTGAGTCTCTGGATATTTCTGAGGAGACCCAGGTGTAATTAGGGGTGGGATTTTGTTATTAACATCCAATCTGTGGGGGCGTTACTTAGTAGGCTCCATAGTGACAATAAGATGATTTATTGGCTATGGACAGGAGGTTTTGAAAGAATTGCTAAAGTTATCTGGTGGTCCCTATAAAACAAGGAGGTTTTATACAGATAGATAATCTTATCAGTGATAGTGATAGTATTTATTTATTTATTTTTATTTATTAGTTAGATTTTTTTCACCGGCCACTTGGCCAAGGTTGACTCAGGGTGGTTTGCAATCTTAACCTATAAAGAGGGGTTTTAACTGTTGGACTCTGGTATACACGCCCGCATCCTGCTATCGTATCCCATACCGAGCCGTCTGCACTCACCCGAACCCGGACCACAGAGCGCCGTAACATTGCCAAAGCCGCCAGTGGGGCAATAGCCCCACAAACGGGAACAAAGGTAAACAACTTCAATTCCCAACGTCCTCTGCGCCGCACCTCAGCCAATCAGGCTGACAGGCACGAGCAAAAAGAACATTGGGAAACGCGGCGCGCCAAATTGAAATCGAGCCGCAGGAAAATAAAATGCCGCACGAATGCAAACAAAACAAACAAAACTCCAAGTCCCAGCGTCCTTCGTGCCATGAGCACTTCAGCCAATCAGGCTGAAGGGCATGAGCGCGCAGAACACTGAAAAAGCCGGCGTGCAAAAAATAAAATAAAAACAAGCCGGCCTCCCGCAATGGGAGCGCAAGTTCGCCACACGGCCTTGCAAACAAACACAGACAAACAACCACGGCAAGACCACCGCCGGCCTTCTTTCCCGGAGCCATGGGGAGAAGAGGGACTCCCTCTCCTGCCTGCTACCCCGCCGAAGACACTGAGTCCAGTGATAGCGATAGTGATTATTATTATTATTATTATTATTATTATTATTATTATTATTATTATTATTATTATTATTATTATTATTATTATTATTATGAATTATTTCATGTCAGAAATTATTCTGGGTTGAAAGGATTTTTGCTGGGGAAATTCTACTCAGGGGATGCCTGATTGAGGCTCCCTTCATGTCCCTAAGATCTTTTCCCCACCAAAGTAGTCCCTATTTCTCTACTTGCAATTTCTTGCTTTTGAACTGCTAGGGTTGGCAGGAACTGCGGTATTGACGGGAGTTCAAACCGTCATGCAGTACCCAGGTGTCAAAATACCAACTTGCTGGCCTTCCAGCTATCAATATGGGTCTGGGGGCTGGAATTGTCAACAACCTTCCCTTTTTGGCTCGTCTGAGGCTGCCCCCACCTGTAATTAATTTTTTAATGTTAAGGCTTTGGAGATTTTTTTAAAGATAGTAAATGGCACAGTGGGGGTGGGGGTAATATTGCTATGTTTTTAAGTGTTTTTAATTGTTTTATATTTGTTTTAACTTGTGTACACCGCCCAGAGTCCATTGGATAGGGTGGTATATAAATCTATTAAATTAAATTAAATTAATTAAGGTGAGCTTCTTAACCACTGAGCCAATGAAGCCCCTAAGTGATCATAATAAAGATATATATGGATAGATTGTTTACATTGCCTTATCTTCTTCCCCAGCATATGAATGGAGGAGAAGACATGTATGTGCCAAATGTGGAAAGTATGAAAGGCACCAGAAGACCCACGCAAAAGTGGAAAATTGTATCCAAGAGGATTCCTACAAATGCATTGTGTGCGAGACAGGTTTTGCCACAAAAATGACACTGAGGATTCACAAAAGGGGCCACAAAGTAAAGAAGAACTTTGTAAGTGAAGTGTCACGGAAACATTTTGATTGCAAACCATACCTCGTGAAGCAACAGAGAGTTTGCACTGGAAGGAAATCATACAAATGCAAGGAATGTGAGAAATATTTTAGTTCGGATTCACAGCTTTTGAGGCACCAGAAACTCCACGTAAGAGAGAAACCCCACAAAGGCCAAGTGTGTGAGAAGTGTTTTTCTCAGAATTCATACATTCTGACCCCCCAGAAGGTACAGAGAGAAGGAAATCTATACAAATGCCAAGATTGTGGTAACTGTTTTGCATGTAATTCACCTGCCGTGAAGCTCGGAAGATTCCACACCGGAAATAAACCATACACATGTCTGGAATGTGGGAAGCATTTTGATCACAATTCAAAACTTATGAGGCATAAAAGAGTCCACACAGGGGAGAAACCATACAGATGCCATGAGTGTGGGAAGTGTTTTGTTCAAAAATCTGTCCTCGTGACGCATCAGAGGGTTCACACAGGCGAGAAGCCGTACAAATGCCAAGAGTGTGGGATATCTTATGCTTACAGTGCGGGCCTTTCCAAACACCAGAGATTCCACACAGGAGAGAAACTGCATAAATGTCAAGAGTGTGGGAAATATTTTCCTCAGAATTCACACCTCCTGAGACACCAGAGAGTCCATGCTGGAGAGAAACCCTACAAATGCCAAGACTGTGGGAAATGTTATATTCAGAGTTCAGGCCTAACAAAACATCAGAGAATCCACACAGGAGAGAAACCTTACAAATGTCAAGAATGTGGGAAATGTTTTACTCAGAATTCACATCTTCTGCGACACCTGCGAGTCCATACTGGGGTGAAACCTTACAAATGCCAAGAATGTGGGCAGGGTTTCGCTCAGAAATCTGACCTTCTGTTCCATCAGAGAGTCCATACGGGAGAAATGCTGTACAAATGCCAAGAGTGCGGGAAATGTTTTGCTCAGAATTCAACCCTCTTGATCCATCAGAGAGTCCACACAGGAGAGAAATCATATAAATGCCGAGAGTGTGGGAAATGTTTTGCTCAGAATTCAACTCTTCTGATCCACCACAGGGTCCACACAGAAGAGAAACCTTACAAATGCCATGAGTGTGGGAAACGTTTTGCTCAAAACTCAAACCTTTTGAGTCATCGAAGCCTCCATACTGGGGAGAAACCATACAAATGCGAGGAGTGTGGGAAATGTTACGCTGACCGTTCAAACTTCAGAAATCATCAGAGGATTCACACGGGAGCAAAACTCTACAGGTGCCTGGATTGTGGGAAATGTTATACCCACAATTCAAAGCTTTTGGAGCACTACAAATGGCACACGTGAAGGAAGATCTAGAAATGCCAGACTTGTGGTAAATGTGCAGGCACAACTGGTGTCAGCTGGTTGAGAAGGACTGTTTGCTGCTGAGGAAATTTCCTGCTCCATTTCTGATTCCTAGACCAAATTCTCCAGCAATGTTTAGTTTGCTTCAGTGGTGGGCATCAGCAGGTTCGCACCAGTACGCGCATACCGGTAGTAAAAATGGCTGGCCCCGCCCACCTTCCTGCCCCACCCACCACCTCCTCCTCCTAGAAGAGGCTTCGGAGGGGGCTGGCCCCATTCCCCCCTTCATCAAAGGCTTTTCCTGGGCTCCGTTTCACCCCAAAGCGCCTCCCCAGCCACTCTGGAGTGGCTGGGGAGGCACTTTGGGGTGAAACAGCGCCCTGGAAAAGCCTTGGACAAGGGGGAAAATGGCTTCAGAGGTTCGCTAAAGTGATGAAAATAGAAGAGGCTTCTATTTTCATAGCTCTATAGCAAAGAGCAGTCACATGTCCAACAGGCCATGCCCACCCAGTCACATGGCCATGCCCACAGTGTGGTAAGAATTTTTTTATGCCCACCACTAGTTTGCTTCACTTTCTATTTTTGCATTCTAGTCACCTATGGTTATCGTACATTGGTGGATAAGCAATTTCTTTCATATGCTTGCATTTTCTTTCTGCATCTATCGTGGAAGGAGGCTTGAATGATGTTTATATTTCCCAAAGATCTGATTTACATTATTTGTTCAGGCATTGAATTTACAGGACGTAATAGCTTGTGCTACATCTCGCTTTTTATTACAACCACTCTGTCTTCCTAATTTTATATTTTCCAGATTAAAACAGTGCGCATCATTCCATTCCACTTAAACTGGCCTACATCAAGTACTGCAGTATTTTAAATGCCCCCTTTCTTGCTTTATCGTTTCCTGTTTATCTTGGTTCATATCTTCTCACATTCCATTTTCCAACTGTATGCGTCATGCAGCATCAGACTCGCCTTTCACCTTTGTGCACGTTGGCTGCTGGATGTCCTTTTTGGCTTTAAACTCCTTGTGTTATTAATGACAGCATTGTTTTTACTTGTCCTTTGGGAAAAGCATTTAGCTCAGGGGTTCCCAATCTAAGGCCCATGGGCCGGATCCGTCCTCCAGCACCATTTCATGTGGGGGCCTCAAAGGTATTTGATAAAATGGCCACCCCTTTGAAGCTGTTGGGACAAAGTGTCCATCCCCATCGTGCAGGCAAGGCAAAATGGCCACCCAGCCCTTGAAGCTGACTGAAAGAGCGTGACCCATCCCTTGGTTTGAAAAGGTTGGGAACCCCTGATTTAGCTGATTGCTTGCTTACTGATCTGGAGGTCACATTTTCTAGCACTATCTCTTTTTCATTTTGGCTTGGATTGTTAAAGGATTGTCAGAGTAAGAAACACTCAGGAATGGTTTACCCATTGTCACCTTTTGCATAGTAGTAAAAAAAGTTAAAAGTGGACAGTAGCTTCCAGCTCCTGCCAACCTAACAGTTTGAAAGCAACACATAGCAACTAGATAAATAGGTGCCATTTCAGTGGGAAAGGTAATAGTTCCATGTGCTTCATCATTTAGTCGTGCCTGCCACATGACCATGGAAACGTCTGCAGACATTTACAGCCAAAGACATCATTTACATCCAAAGACCTAGCACTGTCTGCTGATGTTTCTGTGACTAGACGCTGAAGTGCACAGAACCCTGTTACCTTTCCCGTCAAAACAGTACCTATTTATCTACTTGCAATTTCTTGCTTTTGAATTGCTAGGTTGGCAGGAGCTGTAACAGATGACAGTCCTTCACACAGCACTCAAGTCTCAAACTGCTGACCTGTCGAACTTCCAGTCGTCAAGCTCAGAGTCTTAACCACTAAGCCACTGTGGCCCCAGTTCTGCAATAACGGGCAAATGGTACAAATGTTTAGGTTGGCAGAAGCTTGGGTAGAGACGGGTACTCACTCTGTCATGCAGTACTCGGGAATTGAACTCTGACCTTCCAGTCATCAAGTTCAGCATCTTAACCACTTGAGCCACTGCAGTAAGACAGGCTCCTGCAAATAAAGGGCCAGATTACGGAGGAGATTTATTTATAGGGAAGGGCATAATTCCCCTTAAAAATGAAATATTGCAATGCCTATGAAAATTGTTAACCTCTAATAAACTAAAGTGTACCTAGGAGATTTTTTTTAAAGTGTAAAATTTAGGTAAAAATGTAAATTATGCACTGGAAATAAAACATAAAAATATCAAAGTCTGTAAAAGTGAAGAAACCTAAGAAGCCGTCAGCTTCGAGGATGGGTGGCCATTTTGCCCTGCCTCCATGATGGGGGTGGCCGTTTTGTCCCAACAGCTTCAAAGGGTTAGCCATTTTGTTTCTCAAATGCTCGTGGAGTGGTGGGGGCCACATGAAATGGTGTTGTGGGCCAGATCCAGCCCACAGGCCTTTGGTTGGGAACCCCTGGCATATGAAGAGAGAAAAACTCTTTAAAATAAAAGTTACGAAGATTGTGATTTTGCTTTTGGCAGATTTATCCTCCCTGGTTCACCTTCCCTTCTAGAACACTGGTGGCGAACCTATGGCACGTGTGCCAGAGATGGCACTTGGAGCCCTCTCTGTGGGCACCCGTGCAGTCACCCCAGCACAGAGTTTGCCCTGCCCCTCTTCCCAGCTGCCCAATGGGAGAGCTTCCTCCCTCCCCCCAGCATACACTTCATCCTGCCCCTCTGCCCAGCAGCCCAATGGGAGGATTTCCTTCCTCCCGTTGCTGTGTTGGCACTTTGTGATAAATAAGTGGGTTTTGGGTTGCAGTTTGGGCACTCGGTCTCTAAAAGGTTCGCCCGCACTGTTCTAGGAGGTGGTCAGATTTGGATATCCCAAGGAAATACACATTGCAAACCACTGGATTTTGGCTTCTCAAGGGATGGGGAAAATCTGTGGTGTTTCTTCCTGTTTTATGAGGAAAAAGCTTTGGGATGCCTTTCCATAAATCACTCTCTTGTGTCCCTTTTCCTTTTAGATCTTAGCTCTTGTACATCTTGCCACTCATTTCATTTCATTGGTGCAAGTCCAGTGGATTGATCCACCAAAGCTCACACTCAAATATGTCAGCATTTAAAGTGCTACAAATATTCTTATCTATTCCTTTCCTCCGTTCCCTTTTTTTTCCTTTATCGTTGTTGTCGGCTGCTACTCGTATCTGAGTACACATTTTTCCCCTGGAAATCGCTTTCACGAAAGAAGAATGACAAAAGCTGGAAAATGCCATTGGCATGAATTTGTTTAAGGTGGATCCCAGCTTGCCATGCAGTGACCCATACGCTATGACCTTGGAGCCATCTCCTGCGGCACATATGAAATGAGACATGCAGGATTTGACACCGGGACTGCAATGGACTGCCACAGCCTTGAGGATATTATTAAGGTGCGCCTTCACAGCCAGTCTATCTGCCATGGCCTCTTCGCTTCCATGACCTTTGGGAATCGGAATAGTGAAGTGGTTCCTCCATTCATTTTGCTGCTGGGCCCAATACAATGGTTTCCTGTGGTTTCCCCATGCCCCAGTGGCATGGAACGGCCCGCGCAGAGGCCACTTCGGGGGAACGCTCCTTGAGCCGTGGGCTCTGCGGGCAGAGAAATTTAGGGGGGTGGATAAATGATAGGGTTTGATTCACCCAATTTCCTGACCTGACCGGCGGATCTGCTGAGAGAGCGAATAGCTAACCCAGTTACCCATTAGAACAATCACTCATCTCCAAGCTCAACTTTACCCCGGGTGTAAACAGAGGCCATGTTTACCCCTGCCTAATCCCCAAACAATGGTGTTTTCCCCAGTCTGTGTTTGGCCAAGTTAATTAACTTCCCTCTGAGAGATTCCCAATTAACCCGAGTAAACAGGTGATGTGATTTCTGTCAGATGACTGTTTTTGCCACCGTTGCGCTTTTACTCCTATATATGATGATGCCTTTTTCCCAATAAACCACTGATCTTATCCTCCTCCATGCTGCCTCGTATCGTTTCTTGATCAGTCTCCTCCGGGACCTCCGGCCCTCTGCGGCCCCGATTCCTACATCTGGTGACCCCGACGTGATCTACTTGTGAGTAAGCAAGCGGTCTTCCTCAGAGTAGCGATCACACGGTCCGGTTCTGCGCTTGAACCGTGTCCGAATCATCCCGGAGGACAGCGCGGCACTCCGTCCGGCAGCCAGCCGAGCGGAGGGACGGCCTGCGTGCTCCCGGCGTGCTACAGCGTGCTCCCGGCTTTCGCGGCGGCTTGCGCCAAAGGGAAAAACGCGTTCCGCTCAGGGCAGCTGTGAGCCCCTGACAGCGCAGTGGCCACCGAGGGCCCGTGGCCGCAGTCCACGCTCCGAGCTCTACCCAGAAAGCGACGTCGCCAGAACCTATTGCCTGCCAAAGACGCGTCGACTCGTCCCGAGAGGACCCAATCGCAGGTAATATGGGGACCTGTCCTCAGCGACAGCGTCCATCCGCTAGCCAAAGAACTCGTGAGGGAGAGTTTAAGATCCTGGCCAGGATATTTAATTTGCGTTTTCACAGCAGGGAGCTAGCGAGACTTTTGGTGTACCTAGGGGAACACTGCCTGCTTTACCCAGAAGTAGGTACGTTAACCCTCGAGCTCTGGGATCAGATAGGAGACTGCATTCAGCAACCCCCGAAAGCTCCAGGAGGCGTAATTCGCACATGGAGAAAGTGTAGGAAGCTCTTAGCGGAGATAGAGCCAGTCCGGGTAGAGGCCAAAGAACCCCCAAATATGCCAGAAGCGCCAGCCGAGCCAACGGCACCCACGGCGCTCTATCCATCACTCCAATTTAGGCAGGGTAGCGAAGGGAGCTTTCCCCCGGCGACAGCTGCAGACGTCGCCGGTGGAATGCAAGGAATGAGGAGCGCAGGCGCTTCTCTGACAGCAACGGGCTCCCGAGTTACCAAAAGTCCCCTTCAGCGTACAATTGAAGAGGAGATTAGGAAGGGGGAGTTGCCAGCAGAAGAACTAGCTGAGCTTAGTCAGATATGTCCCATCCGCATGGAAATAGACGCGCTCACAGGCGCCCAACAGATAATTCATTCCCCAGTTCCGTATAAGCTTCTCATGGCCATACGGAAAGCCATCTCAGAAACAGGGCTCCAAAGTCGTTTTACAAGGGGCACGCTTCAGCAAGTGTGCGAGAACACCATGTGGATTCCCCATGACTGGAAAGCCGTCATGCGGATGATGCTCAACCCTAGCCAGTATTTAATTTGGGACAGCGAGTTTCGCCTAGAGGCGCAGACGAGGGCTGCCAGGATGGGAGGCGCAGTACTTCCTGACCAGTTATATGGTTCAGGTGCCTTCGAGCCCATCGATGCCCAAATCAACTTGCCTCTTGCCACTCTCCAGATGTCGGCCGAGGCCGCCTTCAGGGCGTTTTTCAAAGTCCCAGCAACTGGCAAAGCAGCTAAAAATTACACCGCTATCAAGCAGGGAGCCCAGGAGCCCTACATGGACTTCATCAATCGCCTGGAAGAAGCAATTAGCAGGCAGATTGACAATGAGCAGGCCCAGCAAGAGCTCATGATGAAGTTAGCCAAGGACAATGCCAATCTAGACTGTCGTAAAATCCTGCAGTCACTAGGCAATCGTCCCGACTTGACACTCACGGACATGATTAGAGCTTGCGCCGACGTTGGCACAGAATCCTACAAGATGGGATTGCTAGCGGCAGCGGTGCAAGGGGGTAAGAGACCAAAAGGAAAGACCCAAGGAGCGTGTCACAATTGTGGCAAGGTTGGTCACTTCGCTAGGGAGTGCCGATCCAAGGGAAGCGGACAAAAGTCCGGCCGTTCCAAGGCTCCGAAAACCCAGTGTCCGAAGTGTAAAAGAGGCTACCACTGGGCCCGAGACTGTCCGGATTCGGGAAACTGGAACGCGGGCATGTCTCTGGCCCCGGTCCAAACAGAGGCTTCCCTCAGCTCACCAGAGCTAGACTAGATCCCAGTCCCACTCCAGGCATCGCGAGGGCACAGGCCAGCCCCAAGGGTAGTACAGGGTTAGACTTGACTTGTCAGGCGGACGTTACATGCGACCTGCCAGGCACGGTCTACCTGGTGGACTCCCAGTACATGGGTCCACTGCCCAAGGGCTTTATAGGTTTAGTTTTGCCCCGCAGTGTAGCAGGAGCACGCGGAATTCTCGTAATTCCAGGAGTCGTTGACTCGAATTTTTCAGGCGTTCTCCAAGTTCAGTTGTGGACTCACCTGCCCCAGACAATTCACAAAGGAGACACCTTAGCGCAACTGATCATGGTTCCTTGTCACTCGCCAGCAGATAGCCAGGGAAGGCTCAGTGACAGCTCCGAGTCCCGGTCAGAGGACCGCTCGAGCGCCAGTGAGGCAGTACAAGGATACCAGGTCTTAGCGACAGTGGAGACCAACATTGAGTGGAAACAGCGCCCGGTTATCGAGGTATTCTGAATAACAGAATATTCTCAGGCTTGTTAGATACCGGAGCAGATGTGAGCGTGATAAGCAGGGGCCAGTGGCCAAGGGAGTGGGCCATTGAGCCGGTCTCCGATGTGTGGGGGGTAGGCGGCATTCAGGAAGCGTTCAGAAGCCGAGAGTGGGTGACAGTCACGATTCCAAAGGCTGACGGCACGGCGGTCATTCGGCCGCACATTCTTGACGTGCACATCAACCTTTGGGGGCGAGACATCTTACAACAGTACGGTGCTACGCTTAACTTTGGGTAATGGCGTTGCCACTTAAGTGGCTCACCGACACGCCGGTCTGGGTAGAACAATGGCCGGTAGTGGGGGAGAAATTAGTCGCCCTTAAGCAGCTAGTTAAAGAACAGCTAGACGCAGGACACATAGAGCAGTCCACGAGTCCATGGAATTCGCCAATTTTTGTGATTAAAAAGAAGTCGGGGAAGTGGCGACTCCTCCACGATCTCAGAGAGATCAATAAATGCATTCAGCCAATGGGTCCGCTCCAATGCGGCATCCCGAATCCGAACATGATTCCCGAGGGGTGGGAGATCATAAGAACATAAGAACATAAGAACAGCCTTGCTGGAACAGGCCACAGCCCATCCAGTCCAGCATTCTGTCTCACACAGTGGCTCACCATTTCCTTCAGGGTATTCCCAAGGAGATGCCTTCACCTGCTTAGGATTCCCTGGAAATGGCATTGAGAGATATCCTGCCTATCTCTCCAACCCGGAGGTTGTCCTTAGGTAGCCATAATTATAGCCATTGATAGCCTTGTCCTCCATTAACTTGTCTAATCCTTTCTTAAAGCTGTCAAGACTGACAGCTGTCACCACTTCTTCTGGCAGGGAGTTCCATAGACCAGTAATCCTCTGGGTGAAAAAGTACTTTCTCTTATTTGTTTGAGAACTAGTACCCAAAAGTTTCATGGAGTGTTCCCTAGTTCTAGTGTTGTGCGATAGGGAAAACAGTTTTTCCTTATCCACTTTGTCCACACCGTGCATGATTTTATAAATTTCAATCAGGTCACCTCTTAGACGCCGTCGTTCAAGAGTGAAAAGGCCCAACCGTTGCAGCCTCAGATGGTAAGGAAGGTGTTCCAGTCCCCTAATCATTCTGGTTGCCCTCCTCTGTACTTTCTCCAACTCCATAATATCCTTCTGGAGGTATGGCGACCAGAACTGTACACAGTATTCCAGATGGGGCCTCACCATAGATTTATAAAGAGGCAAAATGACACTTGCTGACTTATTTTCTATACCCTTCCTAATGATCCCTAACATTGAGTTTGCTTTTTTCACTGCTGAGGCACACTGGGTTGACACCTTCATTGAGCTGTCCACCAGGACACCAAGGTCCCTTTCCTGGTTTGTCGCAGAGAGTTCAGACCCCATCAGTTTATAAATGTAATTGGGGTTTTTTGCCCCAACATGCATCACTCTGCACTTACTGATGTTGAAGCTCATTTGCCACTGTTTTGCCCACTCCCCCAGTGTCAAGAGATCCCTCTGGAGCTCTTCACAATCTCTCACAGTTTTCACTACCCTGTATAATTTAGTATCGTCAGCAAATTTGGCTACCTTGCTTTTTACTCCTACCTCTAGATCATTTATGAAGAGGTTGAAAAGCAGGGGTCCCAGTACTGAACCTTGGGGGACCCCACTCTTTACTTCCCTCCACTTGGAGAAGTGTCCATTTAGTGCTACCCTCTGTTTCCTGTCCCTTAGCCAGTTGCTGATCCAGGACAAGACCTGTCCCTTTATTCCATGACTGGTAAGTTTATTCAAGAGCCTTTGGTGTGGGACCTTGTCAAAAGCCTTCTGAAAGTCCAGATAAACAATGTCAACTGGATCCCCCTTATCCACATGCTTGTTGACACTCTCAAAAATTCCAACAGATTAGTGAGGCATGATTTGCCCTTGCAAAAGCCATGTTGGCTCTCCTTTAGAAGCGCCTCCTCTTCTATGTACCTATTAATTCTATCTTTTAGGATGGTTTCCATCACTTTACCTGGGACACATGTCAAACTGACAGGCCGGTAATTTCCTGGATCACCCCTGGATCCTTTTTTGAAAATTGGTGTTACATTCGCTACCTTCCAGTCATCAGGCACAAACCCTGATTTGAGGGAAATATTATATATTTTGGCTAGGAGATCAGCAATTTCATCTTTAAGTTCCCTGAGAACTCGTGGATGGATGCCATCTGGTCCTGGTGATTTGTTAGTGTTTAGTTTAACAAGACATGCAAGGACCTCCTCCCTGGTTATTTCTATCTTGCTTAATTCTTCGGTTTCCCTCCCTACGAAGATAGGTTCTGTTTTGGGCATGTGGTCTCTATCTTCTTCAGTGAATACTGAAGCAAAGAATTCATTGAGTCTCTCTGCAATCTCTGTTTCCTCTTTAATAACCCCTTGCCTTCCATTGTCATCTAATGGTCCAATGGCCTTCCTAGTTGGGTTCTTACTTCTAATGTACTTAAAGAAGTCTTTGTTATTCCTCTGAGTATTTTTAGCTATACGCTCCTCAAAGTCTTGCTTTGCTTTCCTGATTGTTGCCTTGCATTTGTTCTGCCAGAATTTATGTTTCTGCCTGCTGTCCTCATTTGGACAAGCCTTCCATCTTCTAAATGAGCTTTTCTTGCTCTTGATCACTTCCCGAACAGCTCCTGTAAGCCACATTGGAGTCTTCTTGGACCTGGCAGTGCCCTTTTTCCTTTTGGGTATGCATTCCAATTGGGCCTCTGTTATTGTTTTTGTAAACAGCCTCCATGCCTCTTGGAGTGTTTGGACTCTCTCAATTTTCCCTTTCAGCTTCTTTTTTACTAGTTTCCTCAACTTTGGGAAATTTCCTTTTTGAAAATTTAAGGTCTCTGTGTTAGATTTTATCAGTGACTTGCGGTCTATGTTCAAGTTAAACATAATTGAGTTGTGGTCACTGTTCCCTATTGGATCAGTCACATTAACATCTTGCACCAGATCCTGAGTATTACTCAGGATCAAGTCAAGGATTCTTGTACCTCTAGTTGGGTCTTCAACCATCTGTCCCAGGGAACAATCATTGAGCATATCTAGGAACTTTATCTCTTTATCATGTGCTGAACAACAGTTCACCCAGTCTATGTGAGGGTAATTGAAGTCCCCCATTATAACCAGGCTTCCCTTCCTGGATGCCTCCTTTACAACATTCTCCAACTGCCAGTCTCCCTCAAGAGTTTGGGTCGGAGGCCGATAGTATATGCCTACTGTTAGACCATCCTTGTGGCCTGGTACTCTTACCCACAGAGCTTCTAATGGTGACTCTAAATCACCTAGATATTCCAATTCATAAGATTTTATCACTTCTTTGACATACAAGGCTACACCACCTCCTGTTTGCCCCTTCCTATCCTTCCTGTACAGTTTGTAGCCTGGGATAACTGTATCCCATTGGTTATCATCCGTCCACCAGGTTTCAGTGATACCAATAATATCAATATTCTTATCTATTGCTAAGTATTCCAGCTCCCCTATTTTGTTCCGGAGGCTTCTGGCATTTGTATACAAGCATTTATATATGCATTTCTGACACAGTCTTTTGTGTCCAGTTGCATTGTTAGACTGCCTCTTGCATCCTTCTGCTAGAATGCTAGTGACTAGCTCCTTGCTCTGCTCAGTAATTTTTGCATCCTCCTCACTACTCAAGTACACACTTTCCCGAACCGGATGCTGCCCAGCTCCTGTCGGCTTTCCCCCAGTTATCAGTTTAAAAGCTGCTCTGCTGATCCTAGTTGTAGATCTCAAGGATTGCTTTTATACAATTCCCTTAGACCCCCGGGACCGGGAAAGGTTTGCCTTTACGGTGCCAGTTGTGAACCACAGTGAGCCTACCCAGCGTTACGCGTGGAGATTTTTGCCACAGGGCATGCTCAATTCGCCCACCCTGTGCCAAATTTATGTTCACAACGCACTGGCAAAGTTTCGAAGCCTTTACCCTAAAGCCATAGTTTGTCACTTCATGGACGACATCTTGGTCGCGACGCCGCAACTCGGCAGCAAAATATTTTCTGACCTCCAGGCCAGCCTGGGGGACAAAGGTTTACTCATTGCCCCAGAGAAAGTGCAGAGAACCGAGCCCTTCTCATACTTGGGTCATCGGCTTCTCCGCTCTTTCGCAGCACCGGTTTTGCCTCAAATCAATTTACAGGACTCAGTCACCCTGGTAGAATTGCAGCAGGTTTTAGGGAACATCAATTGGGCCAGACCGTATTTTCGTTTGGATACGGATCTCTTGAAACCGCTCTTCTCGCTGCTAACATTAGGTAAGCAGCCAGCAGACCGGATAAAAATTTCTCGAGAAGCGTGCTTAGCTCTCGAGAAAGTTAACCAAGTTCTCAGCCAGTGATGGGTAGATAGGATCACCCCAGGGCCATATGCTCCGATCTTGAATTTGTACATCGTACGATCAGGATCCATGTTCACTGGAGCGCTCGGCGTAGATGCCGAGAAAGGGGCGAGTATCGTGGAGTGGGTGTACCTTCCGAACACCTCTTCACGAAACATCGTTCCTCCCCAAGAATTGGTCTCCGCGGTGGTTTACCGCGGAAGGTTGAGAGCTAGGGACATTTCAGGGCATGATTTGGCCAAAATCGTAGTCCCGTTCACCAAGGAACAAGTTCAGCAATTAATGCAGCTCGGTGACTCACTTCCGATAGCTTTGGAAGGATTCACCGGATGCTTGGCATACCACTTGCCAAAGGACCCCAGACTTGTCTCACTTCAGACGCAGACAGTTAGCTTATTTGAGTTGCTTTCGCTGGTTCCACTTCAGGGAGCCAGGACAGTCTTTACGGATGGTGGTCGGACATACAGTGTCTTGACCTGGCAGGAGGGCCAAGCTTGGCGCATGCTGTTAACTCTTCCACAAAAGTCCGCGCAGCGGGCGGAGTTGGCAGCGGTGAACCTTGCCTTGCGCACCTTCGCCAAGGAGCGTTTAAACATCATCACGGACAGCATGTACGTTAGGAATTTGCTTCACAGTCTACCGGGAGCATACATCACTCCCGCGATAGACAAGAATTTGCTTAGCCTGTTTCTCACTGCTCAATTTCATTTGCGAAACCGCACGGAGCCGCTCTATATTGCCCACATCCGAAGTCATCAAGACCTCCCGGGTCCGATCTCCGCGGGCAATAGCAGAGCGGACGCGGCGGCAAAGGAAATTCAGCAACGTTCAGTTTTGGGTGTTTTTACTACGCCAATCCAGAGTCATGCTTTCTTTCACCAAAATGCCAAGGCACTTGCCAGACAGTTTAATTTGCCACTCTCTCAAGCCCAAGGCATAGTTCGCTCTTGCCAGCATTGTGCAGGGGCACCGGGGGGGGCCCTCGTGGGGGGTCAACCCACGAGGGACGGAGGCCAATCAGGTGTGGCAAATGGACGTCACGCATGTTCTGCAGTTTGGCAGATGGCAGTACATGCACGTTTGCATAGACACTTTTTCACAATTCGTTTGGGCAACGGCGCAGAAAGGGGAGACTGCTTCCCACGTGGAGCAGCACCTCCTTTCCTGCATTGCAGCCATGGGCAAGCCACGGCACGTGAAAACCGATAACGCCCCGTCCTACAGCTCTAGGCAGCTGGCCACCTTCATGGCCACTTGGGATATTCAGCATACTTTTGGCATTCCTTACAATCCGCAGGGGCAAGCGATTGTGGAACGGGTCAATCGGACGCTCAAGTCCTATATTGACAAACAAACAGAAAGGGGGGAGCCACCAGCCCTCCCCAAGTCACAGGCTCAGGCACAGCATTGTCTGAATAAGGTATTGTTCACGTACAATCACCTTAATGTTTTTTCGGATTGCACGCCGCAGGAGAAGCACTTCCGCCGTTCGGAAGCTCTCCCGCGACCGATGGTCCGATACCGAGTGCCACCGGACCCTTCCTGGAGGGGCCCGGCGCCGCTCATAACCTGGGGGAGAGGGTATGCTGCGGTTATGTCTCCTACAGGTGTCGTTTGGATTCCAGCTCGGTGTGTCAAGCCTCACTTGGAACCACATGGCGTGGACCCAGGCCGACCCGAGTCCGGTCCCGGAGATGGAGGACCTCACCCTGACCGACAAGACCCGTCGGAGGAGACGGCCACCGACAGCGCCGAAGATCACCTGGGGGATGATCAAGGCCCTTTGCAGTGAGGCCGAGGACGCCCTCCAACGCGAGGAGAAGGAGCCGACACCGGAGAACCTCACGGCTGCAGTCTTCGCCCGAATTCACGCCAACACCATGGCAGCCATCATCATCCTGACCCTCTCCCTGCTTGTGGGGGGAGGCGTTCAGGCCGCCCCACTTGGGGCCAGCGGCTTGATACCAGGCGGAGACCTTTCCGCCCGGATGCATTATAACCTATGGGAAAGGTTGGCGGGCCTCGTCAACCAGTCCGATTTTTGCCTGAAGCAGGACATTGGTTCTGCCTCAATTCTTAGCACCTGTCTCATCCCAGTGTGCCACACTCTAGATGCGCACGCCAGGGATGGCGACTGGCTGCTGAAGAGGATTTTCGGACCGCACCTCCCTGCGAGTTTTGCAGCCTACGCTTGCTGGGGGGATTGCGGTTCACCATGACTTTGCCGGCTGACGCAGCCACTCTTCACACTCCGCAAGTGGCGGCCAGCCCGAACTCTACTTGTGCTCGAATGGTCGGCTGCGCTGCAGTCGGCCGAACTCAGCGCCGCTGCTTCGATACCGGCAGCAGCAACTGGACTTGTGATAAACCAGAGACACTTGGTTCAATGTATGCCCATGTTACGTTACCATCTGGTTGGTTCTTTACGTGTAATCAGTATACTTTTAACTACATTCCCGCAAATGTATCAGACTCCACATGTTGCCTAAGTCGGTTGACACTGTTACTCCCTACTAAGGATATGATCACCCCAAGCACAATTGTTTCAAATGTTTCAGCACCCATAAGGCACACTCGTACCACCCAGTTAGACAGCTCATGTGATAGCAGCTTTAGAGTTTTGAGTCCAGCCGAATATGTCTCGCTGGCAGTCAGCATAGTCGGCGTGCCAGCCTTAGCCGTCGGCAACGCTCGGAGGATTAGTCGATTGGCTTGCGGGTTAGCAAAAGCCATCAACCACACCTCCTCGGCGATCGCGCTGCTCAACCAGGAGCAGGCGGAGCTTCGCCATGCCATACTTGACAATAGAGCAGCTATGGACTGCCTCTTAATGCTGCATCATTTGGGTTGCGAGTCTTTCCATGGTATGTGTTGTTTCAACCTTACTGATAATTCCCGCAGAGTGCAGAATCAGCTCACAAACCTCCACACCATAGTCCAGGGCATCAGAGAGGGCTCTGCATGGGGAGACTGGTGGAGCTCATTGTGGAGCTGGATGTGGTCGTGGATTCCATGGGGGTGGCTTCAGACGGTACTTAAGGTGGTCGTGGGGGTGGTCCTGCTAGGCATAGCAGTCTGCTGCTTGGCGCAATGTATCCCCTCACTGATATTGAAGTGCCGCCCCAAGAAGGAACCCCGAAGCGTCATTCCCGCTCAGCAGCTGATGCCTCTCCTACGCAGAGTCGCCAGTCAGGTCCTTAAATGAAATTAAAAGGGGAGATGTGGTTTCCCCATGCCCCAGTGGCATGGAACGGCCCGCGCAGAGGCCACTTCGGGGGAACGCTCCTTGAGCCGTGGGCTCTGCGGGCAGAGAAATTTAGGGGGGGGGGGTGGATAAATGATAGGGTTTGATTCACCCAATTTCCTGACCTGACCGGCGGATCTGCTGAGAGAGCGAATAGCTAACCCAGTTACCCATTAGAACAATCACTCATCTCCAAGCTCAACTTTACCCCGGGTGTAAACAGAGGCCATGTTTACCCCTGCCTAATCCCCAAACAATGGTGTTTTCCCCAGTCTGTGTTTGGCCAAGTTAATTAACTTCCCTCTGAGAGATTCCCAATTAACCCGAGTAAACAGGTGATGTGATTTCTGTCAGATGACTGTTTTTGCCACCGTTGCGCTTTTACTCCTATATATGATGATGCCTTTTTCCCAATAAACCACTGATCTTATCCTCCTCCATGCTGCCTCGTATCGTTTCTTGATCAGTCTCCTCCGGGACCTCCGGCCCTCTGCGGCCCCGATTCCTACAGTTTCCAGTGGCATTTCTTCTACTGAGGGGACCATCACCCCACCTAAAGGGGCTCATCCACCTGTAGCCATTGGCCCCCTAAGGGAGTCAGGTTATTTACCACCAGCCAACACTCCGTGTTGAGTCGCTGGCTGTATGGTCTATTCCATTACCGTAGTGGGATGTCCAGCCAGACACATTTTACTTTGTACTTGCCAACTAAATTAACAGGTCTGCTTCTTTGGAACCTGCTTTAGTGGTTTTGTTTGTGGTTGACTTTGTAATACACTGTCCTTCATCAATGTTTTTTCTCACTTGTCTTTTTAATTGCATAGAATATGCTTACACAGTGACCTTAACTATTAAGAAGGCAGATACAAAAAAGTACAATAAACCTATAGAAATGGATCACATAGATCAGGAGTTCTCAACCTTTTTAAGCCAGGACAGCTTCGGGGCCGGGACGGTCCTTTTGCCCTTCCTCCACCACATGGCACTTCCTGGTGTGGTGGAGATGGACACATGAAATGGTGCTGTGGGCCGCATCTGGTCCACAAGCCACATTTTGAGAATCTGTGACATAGTAAATTCAAATTCAAACTTTATTACAGTCAATGACCAGTGCAGTAAAAAGGGTTTGTGCATGAAAAAGAGTCAAAATGCACCACCGCAAACACATTTGTTTGAGTTAAAACAAAATAGAATAAAATCAGTTCTTAAAATTTATGCAACGTTTGGGACAGGTATCTGATTTAAAAGGAATAAAACAGCACATAAAACAGTATAAAAGTTTAAAAGTTGCAGTCATAAAATAAAATAAAAATTAGATTGCGAATACTTAGACATGGGGATAAATATATCCCTGACCTAGATAGATTACAAATCCTTAAGGTAAAGATTTCCCTTGCTCGAAAGCCAATTGTATCCGACTCTAGGATTCAGTGCTCATCTCTGTTTCAAAGCCGAAGAGCCAGCGCTGTCTGCTTCTGCAGACGTTTCCGTGGTCATGTGGCAGGCATGACTAGACACCGGAGCACATGGAGTGCTGTTTACCTTCCCACCGAAGTGGTCCCTGTTTATCTACTTGCAATTTCTTGCTTTCGAACTGCTAGGTTGGCAGGAGCTGGGACAAAGACGGGAGCTCACTCCGTCCTGCAGTACTCGGGAATCGAACTGCTGACCTCCCGCGTCCCAGTCAGCGTCTTAGATACTTGAACCACTGCAGTCCTTAAAGGCTCCTTGAAATTGAAAGATGGGGAAGGGCAAGGAAAAGCAACCACAACAAATAAGGGGGGTGGGGTGGAGAATCCCACCTACCCGTCTGTTGTGTATGGAGTAATGTGCCTTTAAGTAATGTAACACTCGAATGAGTGGATGTAACAATCCCCAACAGTAACACTGTAACCTTCTGTATGAGGACGCAAGCTAGTGACCACTGGGGGCAATAGCAAGCGCCCAGCTCACATGGTACCAATTCCTCAAATACCTACAGCCGCGGGAATATTCCCGCCACTACCTCACCTGGACAAGAAGGGCGTGACTGAGAGTGACGTCATGCAGACAGTAGCCAATGAGATACCGAGGAGCCACATTCAAATGTATAGCCACTGTATATATTGAGCTGTTCGTGCGCCATTACCACATGTTCCCTCTGACCATCATGCAATAAAGATGTGTTAAGCCAGGCTTCGGCTGTTTCTATTGTCTTGGTTCTTAAGCACTAAATTGGCGACGAGGATGGGATATGGATCCCCACGGAATCAAGACAACACAGGCCGGTTTCAACATCAACAAACCGGAGGAACGGGAACTGTTCGAGATGGATTTCCAAAGCGCACTGATGGTGTCCGACATCTCGGACGAGGGGAAGAAAAGGGCCATCCTCATCAGGATGCTCGGGTTCCCGGCCATGAAAGTTTTGGTGGACCTGGTGTGAGGTGGAACAAGACCACCAAGTGCCATGATAGAGGCCAACGTCTTCCCCAGCGGCAGAATTTGCTCCGTTTTTTAGGAAGAGGTTGGAACTGTCCATGGAGAGGGGTTGCCTCCTGTGGGGTCAGCGGGTAGTCGTCCCTGAATCCCTGAGAGCAAGAGTGCTCAAGCTGCTGCACGTCAGCCATCCAGGGATTGTCCGCTCCAAGGCATTGGCCAGGAGCTATTTCTGGTGGCCCCAGTTAGACGCTGACATTGAGCACATGGTGAGCACTTGCGAGAGTTGCCAAAGCTCTCGGCCCGAGAGGCCCGGCTTCCGCACAGGGAATAGGACACGGCAAAAGGGCCGGGGTCCCGCGTGCACATTGACTTCGCAGGCCCTTTCAGAGGTTCGCTTTTCCTCCTCATAGATGCTTATTCCAAGTGGTTAGAAGTTATCCCAGTGGCAAACACCTCATCAGCCGCAACCATTAAGCAGTTGCGCAAGGTGTTCAGTTTGTTCGGTATACCCGATGTGCTTGTGAGTGATAACGCAAGTTGCTTCACGTCCGCCGAATTCTGGGCGTTCATTGACATTAACGCCATCCAGCACATCACCTCCGCACCTTTTCACCTGGCGACAAATGGCCAGGTAGAACGCCTCGTGCGTACCACCAAAGACGCGCTGAGACGCATGGGCCCCGGGGACCTGAACCTACAGTTATGCCAATTCTTGCTCGGGTATAGGGTGACCCCCCTGGCATCAGGTTATTCGCCCGCAGAGCTCCTAATGCGCAGGAAGTTGACTACGATACTGACCAGGCTAGACCCCACGAGGGTGGAAGACACTGGGAGGAACATTGGGATAGCGGGCACAAAGAGTTGCGAAATAGGTGCCCCGGTCCACTGCAGAAATTACGCTAGCGCAGGGCCAGCCTGGGTTCCGGGAGTAGTCATTGGGCAAACGGGACCTGTGTTGTACTGCGTGGAGACCAGCACAGGTCTACTCTGGAGGCGGCACGCAGACCAACTCCGGCGTCGGGTTCCCAGTAACCAAGGCGTGGAAACCGCGCAACAAGTCTCAGCGTTAGGATTCTCCCCCACCCGTTCAGCCCAAGGGGGAGGAGAGGGGGGCCAGTGGTCCCCACCGAGGGAGGAAGGGAATAAGTTTGTCCCCGTAGATATCCTGGAGGATGCCCCCATAGATATCCCGGAAGATGATTTTGACTTTGAGTTACAAAACCGGGGGGGGGGGGGGGGGTTCGGAGTGGTCCCCCACCCGTCCAAGCGAGAAGCGGGGTTTTTCGTTAGCCCCCAATGCCCCCGGTTTTCCCACAATGGAGTTTACCCCTACCCCGAAAACCGCAGAACCACAGCGAGTCGCTAACGAGTCTCCCTCTCCTATTGCAGGACAAGAGCCCAGGGGACACAGAAGCGATAGCGCCCCCGGGACAAGCCAGCCCCCGGGACAAGCCAGCACTGCATTCAAAGCCAGAACCACTTTTGGGTAGAAACTATTTCTCAAGTGGCTGGTCCTGGTCTTTATGACCCTATACCTTCTTCTAGAAGGCAGAAGCTTGTTGGATTGGGGCCGCAAAGCGGCCGTTGGGTCCCGGAGGAGACTGGTCAAGCAATGAGACACGGGACAAGACGGAGTGAAGACCAGTCATTTAATGAGGGAAAATCATCAGTATATATCGTGTAAGAGGGCTGCATGTAAGGAGACTGTCATCTGACAAGATCCATGTACCATGTTTACACAAGTTAATTGGGAACCTCTCCCGGGGAAGTTAATTAACTAAATTAAACACTGACAGGGGAAATCCATTGTTCCAAACTATCTTGGGGTAAATAACTGGCTGAGATGCTGCTCCACATGGGAAGTTCGGAACTGCCTGGGTCCACGCTATTGGACTCGAAGTGAGGCTTGACACACCGGGCTGGAATCCAAATAACACCTGTAGGAGACATAATTGCAGCATACCCTCTTCCCCATGTTATGAGTGGCGCCGGGCCCTTCCAGGAAGGATCCGGTGGCACTCAGTAGCGCACCATCGGCCGCGGGAGAGCCTCCGAGCGACGGAAGTGCTTCTCCTGCGGAGTGCAATCCGAAAAAAGTTTAAGGTGATTGTACATAAACAATACCTTGTTCAGACAATGTTGTGCCTGAGTCTGATTTTTGGGGAGGGCAGGTGATTCCCCCCTTTCTGTTTGTTTGTCAATGTAGGACTTAAGCGTCCGATTGACCCGTTCCACAATCGCTTGCCCTTGCGGATTGTACAGAACGCCAAAGGTGTGCTTAATGTCCCAAGTGGCCATGAAGTCAGCCAGCTGCCTGGAACTGTAAGCTGGAGCGTTATCGGTTTTCACATGCCGTGGTTTGCCCATGGCCGCAAAGCAGGAAAGGAGATGCTGCTCCACATGGGAAGCCATTTCTCCCTTCTGTGCTGTTGCCCAAACGAACTGTGAAAAAGTATCAATGCAAACGTGCATGTACTGCCATCTGCCAAACTGCGGAACAGTTCTGCTGGCAACTCCCCCTTTCTGATCTCTTCCTCAACCATGCGCTGAAGGGAACTCTTGGTAGCTTGGGAACCTGTAGCTGTCAGAGAAGCGCCAGCGCTTCTCATTCCATGCATTCTGTCAGTGACGTCTGCAGCTGTCACTGAGGGAAAGCTCCCTACACTACCCTGCTTGAGCTGAAATGACGGATAGAGAGCCGTTGGGGCTGATGGCTCCGGCTGCGCTGGGGGTTCCTGGGTCTCTATCCGGACTGGGTCTACCTCTGCTAAGAGCTTCCTACACTTGCTCCATGTGCGAATTATGCTATCTGGAGCTCTCGGGGCTTGCTGAATGCAGGCTCCTATCCGGTCCCAAAGTTGGAGGTTGAGCATGCCTGCTTCTGGGTAAAGCAGACAATGATCCCCCAAGTACGCCAAAAGCCCCACTAACTTATCGCTGTGAATGCGTATCTAGGATACCCTGGCCAGGGCCTTGAATTCCATTAAGTGAATTCTCTGGTTAGCGGTCGGACGTTGCCACTGAGGACAAGTCCCCATATTACCTGCCGGTCCTTTGACGTTTCCTCCTCGGGACGAATCGACGTGTCTGGGTCCAGGTAACAGGTTTGGCGTGACAAATCTCTGGGAAGGAGCTTGGAGCGTGGACTGCTGCCACGGGCCCTCGGCGGCCTCTGTGCTGAAATCAGGGTTTCACAGCCTGACCCTGAGCGGAACGCGTTTCCACGAAGTAAGCTGCCTTGGAGCTTTGGAGCGCCCTGCAGGATGCCTCTCTGGAATGCCTCGCCGCATAGCTGTCACTCAGATCGGATGGCTTTCCAACTAGAGCGTAGAACCGGACCACGAAGATCGCTTACTCCAAGTAGAATCACATCAGGGTCACCAGATGTTGGATTGGGGCCGCAAAGCGGCCATTGGGTCCCGGAGGAGACTTGTCAAGCAATGAGACACGAGACAAGATGGAGCAAAGACCAGTCATTTATTGAGGGAAAATCATCAGTATATATCATGTAAGAGGGCTGCATGTAAAGAGACTGTCATCTGACAAGATCCACGTACCATGTTTACATGAGTTAATTGGGAACTTCTCCCGGGGAAGTTAATTAACCAAATTAAACACTGACAGGGGAAATCCATTGTTCCAAACTATATTGGGGTAAACAACTGGCTGATGTTGGTTCAAGGCTTAAGGTAATCCGCGGGTGCGATATTACCTATTACATGACTAGCGAGTTAGTCATTCAATTTCCTCTTGTCCGAACTGTTTGTCAGGTCAGCTGTGGGTGAATTAAACTATGGCTATTAATCCGCTCCCCAATTTCTGTCCCCTCGGAACCAAAGCTCAAAGGAGCGATCTCCCAAACTATGGTTCTGTCAGGGACAGTATGCCAATTGTGTGCGCGGATCCCGCAGAAGCTGAAAGAGATCATTTCCGGGGTGTGCACTATCTTGCACAATCTCTACAGCTTTCTTATAACACCTGGTGGCATAGATTTGATCTAGAGTGGGAAGAGTTCGCCCAATTATCCGCTCCGCAGTCTTTATGACCCTGGACAGCTTTCCCTAGCTGTACAACTCCCAATCTAGCAGTTCAAAATCAAGGAATTGCAAGTAAATAGCTATTGCTTCGGCGGGAAAGGTAACAGCGTTCTGTGTCTAGTCATGCCTGCCACATGACCACAGATACGTCTGCAGACAAAGACCGCACTGGCTCTTTGGCTGTAAACAGAGATAAGCTCTGAACTCTAGAGTCAGATACAATTGGCTTTCGAACAAGGGCGACATTTACCTTTACCTACTTTATAGAGAAGTCAACATATGCAGTAGGTTACCCAGTGCTGGAGACAGTGGCTGTTATAAGAACACTAGCATTTTTTGTGTTTGGGGTGGTTTTGTGGGGTACACACACACACAACACAATACACACACACAACACAATCACACACACCCACACACCGAAGCTGTGCGGGGAGAGGGGGGACTCTCCCTCCTCTCCCCAAGCCTCAGCAAGGCCACCCACACATATACACACAGGGTGAGTTCGGCCACCGTGGTGGTGGCTTTCGCCGGCTGGGCCGCCTGCTTTTGGTGACCCCCGCCCGACCGACGATGGTCTCAGTGCCAGCAGGGACAGAAGTGAGGCCATGCCACGGAGGCAGCCGGCAACCGGTAAGTGCGGCGGGAGACAAGGACTAATGGGGGGAAACGGGCGGGCGGTGTGGTCCCTGGGCCTGCCCCCCCCTAGTCCCTGTCCTCCTTCTCACGAACTTGTTGATGGTTGGGCCATTTGTTTCGTGGCGTGGCCTGTCCTCTGCCGGCACCAATGCCTTTGCCGGCCGGGTGGGGGGCACCAAAAGCAGGCGCCCCAGCCGGCAACCGACTTGCCCACCCGCCCGGCATGGTGGAGGCCTTCTGGTGGGGAATGGCTTCCCTCCTGGAGACGAAGTTTCTCCAGGTGGGAAGTGGTTTGCTTGCGGTGCGTTGGTGTTTTTTTTTTAAACGCACGTGCTGGCTGCCCCGCCTCCTCCACGCTCGCGCCCTTCAGCCTGATTGGCTGAGGGGTTGAGTGGCACGGAGGACGCTGGGCCTTGTAGGCTTTTTTTGATCTGGTTTGTGGGGCGGTTGCCCCACTCTCGGAGACTGGACCCTTGCGGCGACCCTCAGACGGTTTAAAGGTAAGTGTGGCTAGCTCGGTAGGGGATGGTTGGGCCAGGTGTGGCCATTATTGCCGGACACGCACCAAGGTAGCTTCTCCTTATAGGTAAAGAAAAAAACAGCCTTGCTGGAACAGGCCACAGGAGCCCATCCAGTCCAGCATTCTGTCTCACACAGTGGCTCACCATTTCCTTCAGGGTATTCCCAAGGAGATGCCTTCACCTGCTTAGGATTCCCTGGAAATGGCATTGAGAGATATCCTGTTTATCTCTCCAACCCGGAGGTTGTCCTTAAGTATCCATAATTATAGCCATTGATACCCTTGTCCTCCATGAACTTGTCTAATCCTTTCTTAAGACTGACAGCTGTCACCACTTCTTCTGGCAGGGAGTTCCATAGACCAGTGATCCTCTGGGTGGAAAAAGCACTTTCTCTTATTTGTTTGAGAACTAGTACCCAAAAAGTTTCATAGAGTGCCCCCTAGCTCTAGTGTTGTGCGATAGAGAAAACAGTATAAACATAGATTTATAAAGAGGCAAAATGACACTTGCTGACTTATTTTCCGTACCCTTCCTAATGATCCCTAGCATTGAGTTTGCTTTTTTCACTGCTGAGGCACACTGGGTTGACACCTTCATTGAGTTGTCCACCAGGACACCAAGGTCCCTTTCCTGGTTTGTCGCAGAGAGTTCAGACCCCATCAGTTTATAAATGTAATTGTTTTTTTTTTTTTGCCCCAATGTGCATCACTCTGCATTATACTAAGCATTATAATATGTTTAGTATTATACTAAGAAGCATTATACTAGAAGCATTATACTAAGAATGTCCTCTTTTTTCCTCCAGGACTTCCACCTCCTAGAATTCCTCAAGAATTTTGCATGCAGCGGTTAGCAACTTGTTGAATATTTTATCTTTAACAAAATCCTGTTATTGTCACCACAAGTTGGAGGTGACTGGACAGCCCATCACAGAACAACAATAGAAATATCCCAGGTATATTTAAAAGCTCAGCTACACTTATTATTATTATAAAATACAAAGTGGGAAGAACTACAAAAGGCGCACAGCAATAGTGGAAAAACAAGCAACAACACTCTTCAGGGAAGCATTAGGTTAATACAAGCAGACCAGAGATCAAAATTAAAATGCAAACACAAATACAGTATGCCAAGAAAACTGATGAGTATACAGTAAAACCCCGACTTACAAATGCGAGTTACATAAAATTCGACTTACATAATGATTTTGTGCTAAAACCATGTCCCGATTTACACGATTTCCCTTCGAGTTACCTAAAGATTATTTTCCCTATGGGTTTGCTTCGAATTACGTAAAAATTCATTTCCCTATGGATTTCCTTCGATTTACATAAAATTTTCATTTTTTCCTATGGGTTTGCTCCGAGTTATGTAAAAAAAATAATTTTTACTACGGGTTTGCTTCCAGTTACATAAAAAAACAATTTAAGCCAAAGACTACGGAACGGACTTTTTTTTCGTAAGTAGGGATTTTACTGTAATGTGATACAGAGGAAGACGTTCCACAGCCCAAGTCAGGACATACCAGATCCACCTGTATTGTCCCATCTGTGCTTCTTTTTAAAAGCTTCTCGTACTCTCAGGAGTACAATTCAAGGAGATGAGCATCGACCATGATCAAAAGTTTTTTGGAGAGTCGTAGGCTCTTCAGCTTTGAAACAGAGATGAGCACTGAACCCTAGAGTCGGATATGACTGGCTTTCGAGCAAAGGAAACCTTCACATTTACCTAGTATCTGTCTGAAAGGGAAGACTATTCTGTGGCAGGCCCTCAAACGGTGGCCATAATTAGGTGCCAAAATGGTATTCCCCCACCCCCACCCCCCTGCAGCAGTCACACCGGTACAGACTTTTTAAAAGTAGGGACAAAATATTTCCCAAAATATTTCCTCCTTAAGACCGCACATGAGCCATCTCTTCATTTTGTTGCTCAAAGTGCAGAGCTGCTTAAACAAGCCCATCTGGTCTGCTTCCAAATTATTTCCTCATTTCTTCTTGCGTCTCTTCAAAATGTTGACCTTTGCTACCATCTGTCAGCTCTAATCTCTGCAGATCTATCCTACCAGTTTTCTCTTGCTTGGAAGAAATCCATCTGGCTGCTGATCTCCTTATTTGCCAATCATTACACCATTTCTCAAAATCAGGGGGTGGCTAATCTACATGAAGCTGCTGGGTGAGATCATCCGTTCCCATGGGGTGCAGTACCATCAGTATGCGGATGACACTCAGTTGTACATCTCGGCCCGTGGTGATCCCAGCGATTCTGTCAAAGTCCTGCCTGAAAGCTGTCGGGGTCTGGATGGGGGACAATGGGCTTCAGCTGAATCCTGGCAAGACTGAGAGGCTGTGGGTGAGGGGTCCTGGGTTATCCGGGGAGTTACCACCTCTGGTCTTGGATGGGGCAGTTTTGCCCCAGACAGACCCGGTGTGCAACTTGGGGGTCCTCCTGGACTCACGACTGCTGCTTGAAGAGCAGGTGGCGTCCGTGGCCAGGAGGGTGTTTGCTCAACTCTGAGTAATTCACCAGTTGCGCCCTCTCCTGGACCAGGACTCTTTACTCATGGTCACCCATGCTCTGGTCACCTCCAGACTAGATTACTGTAATGCACTCTACATGGGGCTGCCCTTGACGACCATCTGGAGGTACAACTGGTCCAGAATGCAGCTGCCCAGGTAATGATGGGGTGTGGACGTTATGCCCACATCTCCCCACTACTTCAGGAGCTGCACTGGTTACCAGTCTGCCTCCAGGTGCAATTCAAGGTGCTGGTTTTGACCTTTAAAGCCCTATATGGCAGTGGGGCAGGATACCTAAGAGACCGCATCGCCCCAAGAGTGTCTGCCCATCAGATCAGAGTGTACCGGAGGGGCTCCCTAGTTGTGCCATCAGCTAGAGTGGGCCACCTCTGTGGCACATGAAGAAGGGCCTTCTCCATGTTGGCACGCACCAGCCCTCTGGAACCTCCTGCCTATAGAGTTAAGGTTACAGAAATAATTGCTGCCCTTCAGGAAATGTTTGAAAACCTGGCTGGTGGGGCAGGTGTGGGGCCTTAATGGGAATATGGCCCCTGCCTGTTGGCTCATTTCAAGCTAATTTAGAGTGTCCCTCCCTCTGTATTTCTGTATCTCTTTTATGTTTTTATGAATAGGGTGGGGGTAGGTGTGTGGGTGACTTGAGTTTTTAAAATCTGTTTTATATGTTTTTAATCTGTTGTAAGCTGCCCTGAGTCGGGTTCGCCTGAGTGGGCAGCATCAAAATTTAAAAATTAAATTAAATTAATATGGCCTCCAGGCCAGATCTGGCCCACAGTATTTCATGTGGCCCACCGTCACCCTCACCGCTACCAGAAGCGCTTATGACAGCCGTAAAACATGCCCGTGCATGCGTAAATGCACCCAGGGCTGCTGTAAACACTGCTGTAAACGCACCCGCAGCTGTTGTAAACGCATTTATGACAGCCGCAGACAAGTTTTACGGCAATGTTTACAGCAGGAGGAACCTCGTGACCAGCCCACTCAGCTGTCCAGCCCACGGCACAAGAAGGCTGGGAACCCCTGCTCTAAATTTTCAAATTTAACTCATTTCCCCCTTTCCTCCTCTTTGTCAGATCTTCAGAAAGAAAATGAGCAAATATCATGGTTGTATACAACAATCAGTTTCAAGCTATGGTTTTCTTTATACAGTACTAGATAAAGCCAACCAATTCTCTAATTAAAATACTGCAACTGCAATAAAAACCCAACAACTCCACCATGGAGGTGTAAATGTTGACAGAACTGAGAGGAAATCCATTCCCATATTCCATGCATTTATAACACTGGTCACTTGTATGAACCTTCTTTGACCTATGACTTCAAAATATTTTCTGGCACTAAGGTTTTTAACTGTGCTTCTGGAAGTTACTTAAATGGCCAGCGTAAAGCAACTGAAGTAGCCTGCTTCTGGTCAAAAATATTCTAATCCTTTTAGCATCTTAATTTGTTTTGAATTTTATCTATACTGTATTTCATAGATGTCCATAATTTTTAAATTGTGTGACAATTTGGTATGAATAAAGGAAATATCCTAGTCTGCCAGGTTATTCTGCTATGGTAACAAAGTAGACCAGTGGTTCCCAACGTGGGGCCCATGCCCCACAAGGAGACTTCAATTCCCAGAAGCCTAAGTCAGTACATTGGCTGATCAGTGCTTTGGGCAATTGACTTAGGCTTCTGGGCATTGAAGTTCAAAAACCAAAGGTTGGGAAATACTGGTGTAGATCATAGTCAGCGATTCAATGCCAATTGTCAGGCAGCGGTTAACTAGCCTAACAGCCTTGGGTGATGAAGTCCACAGGGAAAGGTGATGGTCTCCAAGTGGATTAAATCCCACTTAAATCCATCTTGATGGAGGGCAGAGGTTTCATCAATCCTGGCCTGGGGCTAAGGAGGACTTTATGTGCCAAAAGGGCTCAGGACCAGATCAGTGGCACGGGGGTCACTCTGTGATGCAGAAGACAAATGGAAGGCCACTGCATTATATTGTCCCCAGGACAAACTTCATGGCTGATCACCATAAGGATAGCCAATATTCGGAATCGGATATAGCACAAGAAAAAGAACTGAGGAAAGACGACTGTATTCCTCCCCTGTTTGGATTCTCTGGAATCCCTGAATTGTGAGCAAAATGTCTTGCATTCCTCAGACCAATTAATGTCATGCACAAAAGCTCTCTCTCTCTCTCTCTCTCTCTCTCTCTCTCTCTCTCTCACACACACACACACACACAACACACATAGTTTCTAGTCTGACACATCCGCACAGACTAACATGGCTATTCCTTCAAAAATTGTGTTCTTATGGTTCTTATAAAACTGAGCTTAGTTAAAACAATGGTCTTCCCAGGAGTAATGTATGGATGTGAGAGCTGGACCCTAAGGAAAGCTGAGCGCAGAAGAATAGACGATTTTGAACTGTGGTGCTGGAGGAGACTCTTTAGAGTCCCCTGGACTGCGAGGAGACTGCGAGGAGACCAAATTAGTCCATCCTGAAGGAAATCAACCCTGACTGCTCCTTGGAAGGACAAATCTTGAAGCTGAAGTTTGGCCGCAAAATGAGAAGACTCACTCGAGAAGGCCTTGATGCTGGGAAAGATTGAAGGCAAAAGGAGAAGGGGGCGGCAGAGGATGACGTGGCCAGATGGCATTGTATATACAGTGGGCTTGGTAGATATGGGTGGACTACGGAGAATAGCAGATGACGGAGGAGCTTGGCGTGCGGTGGTCCATGGGGTCACAAAAGGTTGGACTTGACTGTGCAACTAAACAACAAAATAGTTCCTTTTCTGTCTGGATTTGCTAATGCTTCAAAATGATGTGTATCCAAAGTAAAATATTTTCTACTATTCTTGAACATGAATAGATATTTCCTCCCAGGTTCACGTGTTCTGAAGTTGAAGCAAACGACTGCCCCTACTGCAGTGATCTAAATAATTCTTTTCAAAAGAATTCAAGACGAAAACAATTCCCAAACTCATGGCATCTCTCTCTGCGCAGAAACCTTGATGGTTCAGAAATGCTGCCTTGCAAATAAAACACGGAAGGTGGAGAGATAACATCAAAGAAATATTGCAATATCACCAAATAATGCCGGTGGAGGCTGCTAGAAGTTCTAGAACAGGAGTTCACAACCTTTTAAAGTCGGGGGCTAGGTCATGCTCCCTCAGACAGCTTTGGGGGCCGGACAGCCATTTTGCCCTTCTGTCACCACATGGCACTTCTGGGTATGGTGGAGATGGTGGGGGCACATAAAATGGTGCAGTGGGCCTTATCCAGCCCACAGGTCGCAGGTTGAGAATCCCTGTGCTAGAACAAGAACCTTGTATCTCCCTCGACACCCGATGGGGTAAAAGAGGAAGTAAAGATGAAGAATAATAAGAAAAAAACATTTTCTACACTAATGACTACAAAGGCTAATTTCTACAGTTCTGTCCTGTGTTGACTCTCAGGTGGACCTGAAGGAATGAATTAGGAACCAGAAAATATTCTACACCCCAGTCTTCTCTCTGCTGTGGACTCTCTGATGAATCCGAAGGTATGACTTCCAAGCAAAACCTCTCCCACACTGCTGACATTTGTGTGGTTTGTCTCCCGGGTGTACAGTCTGATGCGTCACAAGGTGTGCATGCTGCGCAAAAGACTTGCCACACTCCTGGCACTGGTACGGTTTCTCTCCTGTGTGGACCCTCTGGTGGATCTGTAGGTTTGAATTCTGGGCAAAGCATTTCCCGCATGCTAGGCATTTGTAGGGTTTCTCCCCTGTGTGGATGCGTTGATGCTTCACGAGGGTAGAATTCACGGCAAAACATTTCCCACACTCCTGGCACTTGTGCACCTTCCCCTCTGTGTGAACGCGCTGGTGGTTCACAAGCTGTATACTGTGAGTAAAACATCTCCTACACTCGTGGCACTTGTAGGGTTTCTCTCCGGTGTGGACTCTCTGATGCTTCATAAGGTTGGCATTCTGAGCAAAAGACTTCCCACACTCGTGGCATCTGTACGGTTTTTCTCCTGTATGGACTCTATGGTGGTTCAGGAGTTGTGAGCTGTGAGCAAAACCTTTCCCACACTCCTGGCACTTGAATGGTTTCTCTCCCGTGTGGACTCTCTGATGCTTCACAAGGTTTGAATTCTGAACAAAACATTTCCCACACTCCTGGCATTTGAAGAGATTCCCGCTGGAGTGGACTATCTGGTGGCTGACAAGCTGCGAACTGTGAACAAAACACTGGTCACACTCCTGACATTTGTACGGCTTCTCTTCCGCATGGACTCTTCGATGCTTCACGAGGCTTGCGTTCTGAGCAAAATGCTTCCCACAGTCCTGACACTGATATGGTTTCTCTCCTTTGTGGACCCTCCTGTGAATCACAAGGTTTGAATTCTGAGAAAAGCACTTCCCACACTCCTGGCATTTGTAGGGTTTCTCTCCTGTGTGGACTCTCCGGTGGATGAGAAGGTTCGCGTTCTGAGAGAAACATTTCCCACACTCTTGGCATCTGTACGGTTTCTCTTTGGTGTGCACAGTCTGATGCTTTACAAGGTTGGAGTTCCAAGCAAAACCTTTCCCACACTCCTGGCATTTGTACGGTTTTTCTCCTGTGTGTACAAACTGATGAGTCAAAAGGTCCGATTTCCATGTAAAACATTTCCCACACTCCTGGCACTTGTGTGGTTTCTTTCTCGGATATCCTTTGGGGTGGTCCATAAGGCCATGCATGCAATTAAAACCCTTCCCCAGACATTTCACATCAGATGCTTTTCTTGGCAGTGGTGGCCCTCGTTGAAGCACAAGTGCCTCGTTGTGAGGAATATATTTCTCCCACAGAACGTCTCGGTCACAAAGATTTACTGGTTTCTAGTAAGGCCCCATCTGTGCATAAACCTCTTTCAACTCCTTGCCTATTTCGCTGTTTTCCTCCGAGTCACCTGTTGAGAACAAGGACAATCACAGAGAAGATTAAATTCTTACTCTGAGGGTGAAGGAAATTTTGGGACCAGAAGGGGAGCCTATTTTGTTTGGGGCATCTATTCCTTTTGGGCTGCAGCAGAATGCCTCTGTATTCTCCTATTTAAGATTTCAGCAAGCTTATATCTTGCTGTTGGTTTTACTTTAATTTCTTGTGCAGTTTGAAAGCAAGAAATTGCAAGTAGATAAATAGAGACCACTTTGGTGGGAAGGTAATAGCGGTCCATGCGCTCCGGTGTCTAGTCATGCCTGCCACACGACCACGGAAACATCTGCAGAAGGAGACAGAGCTGGGAAACAGAGATGAGCACTGAACCTCTAGAGTTGGAAACAACTAGCATTCAAGCAAAAGTATTTTCTTTCCTGCTTTTTAAAACTTTGGTTTACTGTACCATCTATCTCAGGGATTCTCAACCTGCGGCCTGTGGGCCGTATGTGGCCCATGGCACCATTTCATGTAGGGGGGCCCTACCCCTACCACACCAGGAAGTGCCATGTGGTGGAGGAAGGGCGAAATGGCCATCCGTTCCCCAAAGTTGTCTGAGGAAGTGTGTCCCGGTCCCTGGCTTAAAAAGGTTGAGAACTCCCGATCTATGTTAGTTGTCCTATTATTTGCCTATTGTGGTGGGGATGCCGTGGCTCAGTGGTTAAGAAGCTCGCCTTGTTATCTGGAAGGCCAACAAGTCGACAGTTCAAGACCCGGGTACTGCATGACGGTTTTAGTGCCCGTCTCTGTCCCAGATCCTGCCAACCTAGCAGTTCGAAAGTAAGAAACTGCAAGTAGATAATTAGAGACCACTTCAGTGGGAAATAGATTTGCAGACATGAAAGGAGCATCATTCGGGCGTCCATTGAGCAGAGTTTCTCCAGCAAAAACCCTTTCAACCCGGAAAGCACCTTTGTGTGCTTCTGACACGATTTATAAAAAGTGACAGTTCCAAACAGTTAAATAAGGGATTCCCACTTAACCAGATCCAGCCCGTGGTGTTGTTCATGTGGCTCCCCATCCCTCCAAGGGCATTCAAGAAACAAAATTGCCACCCCTTTGAAGCTGTTGGGACAAAATGGCTGCTCCCATCATGCAGGCAGGGCAAAATGGCAATCCAGCCCTTGAAGCTGACCCGGCCTCCGGCTTAAAAAGGTTGGGAATCCCTGTATTAAATCAACATTCTGATTTTTGAGTTATTGGGTTTTTTTCCAGCTGACTTACCTAAAATGTTGTCTGGTCTTCTTCTACCTGAGATTTCTACTATTATCAAAAAAATTCTCTCAGCAAAATTTGAAAAACGATCTCAGGTTTTGGAACTGGAAATTAAGTTGGGAGAAAGAGAAAAGTACTAGGAGTTAGGAGGAATCATCAAAAGTTGGAGACACTCACGCGCAGTTTGCAAATCAAATCAAATGCCTTCAGATTATAGTGGAACCTCGGTTAATTTAATTAATACGTTCTCCGGGACATTTCTTACAGCGAAAATTACTTTAACTGCATTCCCCATAGGAATGCATTGAATAAAGTTTCCCATAAGAATGCATTGAAAACCAATTGATCTGTTCCGGGAAAAAATCCGTAAACCGAGCCACTATTTTCTATGGATTTTCTTTTGTTGTGTGGTTTTTATGTTAACCGAGCCGTTTGTTAACTGAGATTCCACTGTAGAACATTATGAAACAATAATATGGAAGATATTAAGAGGAAAGCTTCATACACATTGCTATAAAACATTTTAATGAATACGTAACTTACTTTTCATTCTAAACATATATGATCATTCAACTGGTTTTTTTTTTAAAAAGTGCCATTGATTTTTATAAGCTATACTGCTCCAGTGGATGGAGGCTCTATTCCTACCTACCACAGAAAGACCAAATGAGTACACAACAACTTTTTTTAAAAAACTTATTATTATTTCAAAGCAATTTCCCCTTAACTTTTATCACCTCCTCAATAATCAAAATAATAAGTCCAGGTGGTGCAGCAGTTAAACTATTGTACTGCAGCGAAAATGTGAGTTTGATCCTGGCTAGGCCCAAAGTTGACTCAGGCTTCCATCCTTCCAAGGTCGGTAAAATTACTACCTAGCACAGGGGTTTCCGACCTTTTCAAGCCAGGGGCCAGGTCATGCTCTTTCAGACAGCTTCGAGGGCCGGATGGCCATTTTGCCCTGCCTGCACAATGGGGGTGACCATTTTGTCCCAATGGCTTCAAAGGGGACAGCCATTTTGTTTCTCAAATGTCCTTGGAGGGGTGGGGATGGGACAGATGAAATGATGCCATGGGCAGGATCCGGCCCACAGGCCTTAGGTTGGGAACCTCTGACCTAGCATGTTGGAGGTAAATTGCTAATTACCCTATTTACTGCCTATAGAGTGTGCTAAGCAATATGGGGAGGTATATAAGTGTAAATGTTATTGTCATAATAATCTCAATTACTAGCATTCCTCCTCCTCTTGGGGCTAGTATGAGATGACTGCCTCGCGGAAGGAGTTGCAAAGATTAACAGTAACAACCCCACAAAAACATTCATTAATTCATTCAATCGGTTGATTCAATATTCCTCTTATGCTCCCCTTTGTTCAATCACAAAACTCTGGTGTGCTCCCTAAACAAGTTGTAAACCCACTAGATGAAGATCCTATAGCCCTTCCAACGGACAGCATTGTCCCATCTACCATACTGAACCAAGCAGATGTTACCTATTTATTTTTATAAAATACTGGGGGGATGAGGGAGGTTTTCCACTGCCTCAGGCCCCAAAAATCTCTGACATAAGATCTGGTTTACAATATTTTGTCCCTTGCAATATATATATGGGAAAGCCAAACAAGGAAGACCAAATGTGAGATGGATTAACTCCCTACAGCAGGGGTTCCCTACCTAAGGCCCATGGGCCGGATCCAACCCGCAGTGCCATTTAATATTGCTCCCACCCCTCCAATGGCATTCAAGTAACAAACTAACCACCCCTTTGAAGCTGTTGGGACAAAATGGCCACCCCTATCATGCAGGCAGGGCAAAATTACCATCCGCCCCTGAAAGCTGACTGAGAGAGCATTACCTGGCCCCCAGCTTGAAAAGGTTGGGAACTCCTGCCCCACATGAAGCCACGGGCTTGGGTTGGCAAGACCTGGGCAGGATTTGGAGTGATCTAGTTCACAACATTTTGTCCCTTGCAAATGTGTGTGTGTGTGTGTGTGTGTGTAATGATAAATCTATAGGAAAGCACAATCACGCAGAGAAAACTGAAACGTAGCAGGAAATGAGGAAGACTCTAGTTCACAACATTTTGTCCCTTGCAAATGTGTGTGTGTGTGTGTGTGTGTGTGTGTGTGTAATGATAAATCTATAGGAAAGCACAATCACGCAGAGGAAACTGAAACGTAGCAGGAAATGAGGAAGACTCTAGTTCACAACATTTTGTCCCTTGCAAATGTGTGTGTGTGTGTGTGTGTGTGTGTGTGTGTAATGATAAATCTATAGGAAAGCACAATCACACAGAGAAAACTGAAACGTAGCAGGAAATGAGGAAGACTCTAGTTCACAACATTTTGTCCCTTGCAAATGTGTGTGTGTGTGTGTGTGTAATGCTAAATCTATAGGAAAGCACAATCACGCAGAGAAAACTGAAACGTAGCAGGAAATGAGGAAGACTCTAGTTCACAACATTTTGTCCCTTGCAAATGTGTGTGTGTGTGTGTGTGTGTGTATAATGATAAATCTATAGGAAAGCACAATCACGCAGAGAAAACTGAAACGTAGCAGGAAATGAGGAAGACCAAATGTGAGATTGGTTTATCCACTGAAAGAAGCGACAGACTTGAGTTTACAAAACCTGAGCATACTTTGGCGAGATCTGGTTCACAACATTTTGTCATTTGCCAAAAGATAATAACAATAAGATAAATGTATGGGAAAGAAGGACCATCATGCTGAGAAAATTTGCAGGCAGCAGGAAAAAAAAAGAGGAGGACCAAATGTGAGATTGAGTTATCCACTAAAGGAACCCACGGGCTTGAAATTTGCAAAACCTGAGCAGGAGTTGGGTGATTTTTCATTCAAAGGGTCGCCCTAACAAAACATTAACACACACAAACACACAACTTCAGGGGTTGTAAAAAAAAAAATCCCAAAAGCCACCCCCGCCCCCCCTAAAAACAGATAAAAATCCAATTAAAGATGCACACACTCCAATTCTCCTGCCTAATAATGGGAGGGTCCTCCCATTCCTCCCCTCCTCCCAAAAAGACAACACACACCCCTGCCTCCACTACAACCCTGCTCACCATCCTCCTCCCCATAGGAGCAAATGGGGTTCCTGCTCCTCCCTAGATCCCCCCAAGACGCGGCAGGCCGTGGAAGAGCGGAACCTTCGTTTCCCTCCCAAAAAAAGATGCCAGACCGGAAACGACCTTTTTAGTGAACGGAACATTTCCGACAAGAACATGCCTCTCCCCCCCCCTCCCCAAGCTCTTCCTCTCTAGGAATTCCAACTCAATGCAGTTTACCCTTTTTTGGCCAGCCAGCTTTACCTAAATCAGGAGTTTTCACCTTTTTTTTAAGCCAGGCGAGCCGGGTCACACTCCCTCAGACAGTTTCAGGGGCCAGATGGCCATTTTGCCCTTCCTCCACCACATGGCACTTCCGGGTGTGGTGGAGGGCACATGAAATGGCACTGTGGGCCGCATCCAGCCCACAGGCCGCAGGTTGAGCATCCCTGCCCTAAAAGTCTTCCTAAAATATTTTGATGTAGGCAAATTGATTGCACACGGAGCCGGGCCAAACACTTCTTTATTGCAGCATGGTCAATCTGTACATAGTCAAATAGCGGAGACGCAGCTCCTTATATATCATGCACTACATTTGAATTTCCCCCCAAAGGCACTCATTGGTTGCGGTAGCAGTGACGTCATTAGGGACGTACTGGGTACCTTCCTAAGGTTCACCTAACCTGACTAAGGTTTATTGCATACCTTCCTAAGGATCACCTATAGTGGGGAGGTTTCCCGCGCTAGTTGCTGATTGGGGTCGCATGGGCTGAGTTTCCTCAGCTGCGCTATGGCTGGCAGCTGAGTTGCGTGTGGTGACCGATGATGCACTTGCATACACAACAAATATGGAGCAACGGATAGAACTTATACTGTACTGAGTCAGGTTTTTCCAGGATGCCGGACTGGTTGACAGTTTGCTCTCCACAACCCCCACCCAAGTGCTCATTGGGTTACCCATACCTGTCAAGTTTCGGGAAATTTCTGTAAAAACCCCGTATTTTACACTCTTTCCCGCCATCATCCCGTATTAGTTAGACTGGAGTTAGACTGGAGCCCAGCACAGGATAAGCATAGCTCTCCAGTTTCCCGTTTTGGATGGGAAATTTCCCTTATTTGACAGAAATTTCCCGAAACTTGACAGGTATGATTAGGTTTGATCTCCAAAAGGCAATAAAAAGGACTTATGTCAACAGGAGAGATCCATCTAAATCAGGGGAACAGCTGAGCGGGCCAGACCATGACCCCAGAACCAGGCATGTTTGCACATGAAACATCCATATTCACTTTCTGGTTTAGCACGGACTCTTCTGCACATGCGCAAAAGCAGCCATATTTACTTCCTAGTTCAGCACGGGCATCCTCATGCATGTGCAGAAGAGTCCATATTCAGTTCCTGGTTTGGTGTAGACACTTCTGTGCATGCGCGAGCATGTCCGCACTGAACCAGGAAGTAAATATGGCCGCTTCCGCACATGCACAAGGATGTCTGGGCCAAACCAGGAAATAAATATGGCCACTTTCACGCATGTGCAGAAGCGTACGTATTCACTTCCTGGTTTGGCAAGGGTGTCACAAGCCTGGTGGAATGGCTTCGGGGGCAGTATCCGGCCCAATGGTCATAGTTTGGGCATGCCTGATCTAAATTGTGAAAATACAAATGGCTATGGGAGCAGCTGATTTCTAAGGGGTGAAGATGTTGTTCTAATATACCAAGGCAGCCTAGTGGTATACCTGACCTCTAGAACAAGGGCCTGCGGTGGCTCAGTGGTTAAGAAACTCGCCTTGTTAGCTGGAGGCCAGCAAGCTGGCAGTTCAAGACACAGATACTGCATGACAGATTGAGCGCCCATCTCTGTCCCAGCTCCTGCTAACATAGCACTCCTGCTGATCAGGGTTTCTGGGAATTGAAGTTCCAGACCCAGGTACTGCATGACAGATTGAGCGCCCATCTCTGTCCCAGCTCCTGCTAACATAGCACTCCTGCTGATCAGGGTTTCTGGGAATTGAAGTTCCAGAACAGCTGGAGTGCCAATGTTAGCAATCACTGCTATATGGGATCAGAAAAGGATATATGATCACTGGAAGGGGGTGGAGGTAGGAGACACATGCAGATGTTAAAAGCTCCCAAGTACAGGATGAAACACTGAATTGCTATTTTGAAGTTATCTTTTAATTCAAACGGTGGTTGTGGTACAAATATCACAAAGCAAGGTACAAGACAGATTATTTTTTTACAATAGTGCACAGCAAGTGTGTGTGTGTGTGTGGGGGGGGGGGGGCGGGGAATGGCAACCACATTCAGCAGTCCTTAGATCAGGGATTGTCTACCTACGGCCCATGGGCCGGCCCCGGCCTGTCCCGTCGTCAGAAGCGGGCAAATTTACAAACGCTGCAGACACACTTTACTGCAGTATTTACAATGAGGAGAACCACCAGTCTAGCCTGCTCAACTGCCTGAGGGAACGTGACCTGGCCCCCAGACAAAAGGTTGAGAACTCCTGCATCAGATCCAAAGAGGATAATGATAAAATGCAATTTTAGAGCTGTAATGGTGTGAATTACCTTTCAGTTCCTTTTTGCTCTTCACACCATATGCAGGAGCAGGTGTGACCCCCACTAGCTGGAAGTCCACATCATGACTCAGTGTTCTCAGGGCAAGGTGCAATTTTGGGACCACACTCTAGTGGCTTAGCAGGTCATAACTTTAAACAATAATATATCAGAAGGAAATTCCTGTCTGGAATCCTCAAGAGCTGCTTCGACTGAGTGTTAACAATACCAGTCGAATGGTCTAGGCCAAGGTTGGGACTTGTGGTTGTTTGCGGTTAAGACGCTGAACTTGACAACTGGAAAGTCAGCAGGTCAGCAGTTTGAGACCCGAGTGCTGTGCAATGGAGTGAGCTCCCGTCTCTGGCCCAACTCCTGCCAACCTAGCAGTTCGAAAGCAAGAAACTGCAAGTAGATAAACAGAGACCACTTTGGTGGGAAGGTAACAGTGTTCCGTGCGCTCCGGTGTCTAGTCATGCCTGCCACACGACCACGGAAACGTCTGCAGAAGCAGTCAGCACTGGCTCTTCAGCTTTGAAACAGAGATGAGCACTGAACCCTAGAGTTAGATTTGACTGGCTTTCGAGCAAGGGAGACCTTTACCTTTACTATGCTTTCTCTCCTGTGTGGCTTCCTAGCAAAGAGCACCCTCACAGCACTGGTATGTTTGCGCTCTTGTGTAGGCAACCTTTGAATCAGTAAGGCTGATTCCTGAGCAAATTCTTTCACATATCACTAGCATTTGTGTGGGCTCTCTGGTGCCTCAAAAGGTTTGAATTCTGAGCAAAACACTTCCCACACTCGAGGCATTTGAATGGTTTCTCTCCCGTATGGACTGACTGGTGGGACAGAAAGTGTGAATTCTGAGCAAAGCACTTCCCGCACTTTTGGCAGGTGTGCGGCTTCTCCCCAGTGTGGACCCTGTGGTGCCTCAAAAGGTTCGAATTTTGAGCAAAAGACTTCCCACATTCCTGGCATTTGTAGGGTTTCTCTCCTGTGTGGACTCTCTGGTGGCTCAAAAGGGTGGCACTCCGAGAGAAGCATTCTCCGCACTCCTGGCATTTGAAAGGCTTCTCTCCAGTGTGGATTTTCTGGTGGGCCTGAAGGTTTGAATTCCGAGCAAAACCTTTCCCACACTCCTGGCATTTGTAGGGTTTCTCTCCTGTGTGGCCTCTCTGGTGCACCAGAAGGTTTGCAGTCCGAGTAAAACAGTCCCCGCACTCCCGGCACTGGAATGGTTTCTCTTTGGCATGGACAGTCTGGTGAATCAGTAGGACTGATTTCTGAGCAAAATATTTCCCACATTGCTGGCACTTGTACGGCTTCTCCCTAGCATGAACCCTGTGGTGTGTGATCAGGTTCGGATTCTGAGCAAAACATTTCCCACACTCCTGGCACTTGTACGGCTTCTCTCCCGTGTGGACCCTCTGGTGGATCAGGAGATTCGCATTCCGATTAAAGCAGGCCCCACACTCCAGGCATTTGTAGGGTTTCTCTCCTGTGTGGACTCTCTGGTGCACCAGGAGGTGTGAAATCTGAACAAAACATTTCCCACACACCCGGCAGGTGTATGGTTTCTCTCCAGTGTGAATACTCTGGTGGACCAGAAGATGCGAATTCTGAGCAAAAGATTTCCCGCAGTCTTGACATTTGTAGGGTTTCTCTCCCGTGTGGACTCTCTGGTGCACCAGAAGGTGGGAAATCTGAACGAAACATTTCCCACACTCCTGGCACTTGTAAGGTTTCTCTCCTGTGTGGACTCTCTGGTGGGTCAGAAGGTTTGAATGTTGAACAAAACATGCGCCACAGTTCATTCACTTGTATGGTTTCTCTGCTGTGTGGACCACTGGAGGATCCGAGAGGTGTGAACTCGGAGGGAAATTTATTCCAAACTGGTTGCCTTGGTCTAGCTTTTCTCTCCCCTGGACTTTCCATAGCTGCGAGTTGTGGTCAGACTGCTTCATAGACTCCTCGCTCGTAAAGCATTCCTTCACAGCATGGCCTTTCCTGTGGTGCAAAAATGCCATTTTGTGGGAGAAACATTTCCCACAAATGGTGCATTTGTAGGTCTTGCCCTTGAGGTAGCTTTTCTCTTCTGTGTCATTTTGCTGATCCCCTTTTCCATCCATTTTTTGGACAAAACACTTCTGATACTTGTCAGATATATTTGCTTCCCTCCAGTTCTCAGCTGAGGAAAAGGGGAAAAAGAAAATAGGATTCTTAATAATGAGAGAAATAAACTCCAGAGAAAGAAATGAAAATAACTCGTGTGCGACACTCTTAACGGCTCAGTTAACATAAAAGTCGCATAACAAAAGGAAATCTGTAGAAAATAGTGGCTCAGTTTACAGATTTTTTTCCAGAAGGGATTAATTGGTTTCAATGCTTTCTTATGGGAAATTGCATTCAAAGCCACTTTTGGCTTTTGGGCATGTGGCAGACGAGTAGGTGGAGTACAACCCAAAACTCAGCCAAATGTCAAATGCAACAAGAGAGCCCCCAAAGCTCTGCTGACGATCAGAGTTCAATCCCGATGGACTCGAGAGAGTTCCAATCTTCCTTCCTTCCAAGGTCAGTAAAATCAGTATCCATCATGTTGGAGCAAAATACTAATTTCCTTGTGAACCACCCAGAGAGTGCACTTAACACTACGAGGTAGTCTAGAAGTGTAATTAATAATTAATAATAAGAAGGAACCACCTCTACAAATATCCTATCCAGAACAAAATCCCATTCCTAATATAAAAATGTCTCATCAGAATCTGATAAAGCAGGGATCGGAAAACTTCACTGCTCTAGATCAGGAGTGGCCAAACTTTTCAGGCTGTGGGCCGGTCATGTGGATTAGCGGGCTGGTCATATGGTTCTTCCCACTGGAAGCAAAACTAAAATGCACTCGCACCTGCACAAAATGATATTTTGCAAATGCATGGGTGCATTTTACTTCTGCTTCTGGCAGCAGCAAGAACTGGATGATTTGCTGTCGTGGGTCAGATATGGCCCAGAAGCCATATTTTGGCCACCCCTGCTCTAGATACTGGTTTTGACTGAGAGTTCAACTACATCTGAAAGATCTCACAGGGCCTGACATGAGTTTGTATATCATTCTGATTGGGAAGTTCTGTTATAGTTGGTATCATGATTGTGTTAACTTCTTCTAAACACAAAGCAACATCAACTAAAAAGAAAGGGACTGTTACCAAGAGAGGTCACAACTGCATGGTTCTCCTCCATGACTTCCTTGTGCAGGGCCCTCTGGCCCGGATCCAGCAGCGCCCACTCCTCTGGGGTAAAGTAAACGGCCACCTCCTCAAAGGCCACTGGGCCCTGGATGAAAATGGAGAGTCACAGAATCTATAGGATTAACTTTTAACCAAATCCAAAACCTAGCTAAGCAGGCATGACTTAACATTTCATGTGGAACATTCACAAACTATTTTGGGGGTCCAATTCTTAGCTCTATCGCAAGCAAACAGAAGAGATTCATTCAGGCAGAGAAATCCATTTTCTTTCTCCAGAATTCATCTTTGTAGATTTTTGTTTTAGCTCAAGAATCTTCCATCTGATTAAGAAGACATGGCTTGTTTTGGAATGACATGATTTAATAAACAGGGACTCATCTTAACCTATAAAACCAAGGGTTAACCGCTGGAACTTCACGTAGGTTCCTAAGCCTGGCCCTACTAGCCCGCACCCACCATTTGTGCACACGGGCAAACTGGGTCCGCAGGTCAACAAAAGATTTAGAAAACCAGCAGTGGGGCAACAGCCCCACAAACGCGAAAAAGGGAAACAACCTCATTTCCCAACGTTCCTTGCGCCATGCCGCGCCAGAGCCAATCAGGCTGAGAGGCTCTGGCGCGGCGCAAGGAACGTTTGGAAACGCGCCGCGGCCAATCAAAAGAAAACCGTTTTTAAAAAACGCAGCACAGACACAAACCACAAACCCATAACTACAAGCCCCAGCGTCCTGCGCACCATGAGCATGCAGAACGCTGAGGAAGCCAGCGCGCGAAAAATAAAAATTAAAACCACAAAGTGAATGCAAGTCCATGCAAACACCCACCGGTGTTCATGCACGGAGCAACGGGAAAGAGAGGGACTCCCTCTCCTCCACGCTACCCCGTCGAAGACACGCCGAGACCACCACCGGCCTCATCAAAAGTGGAGGCGGGGTGGAAAAAAACCACAAAAACAGAGGGAGTTCAAGTGGGGGGGGGAGGTATTGATGCCTTCGCCCCCTCCCTTGAAAGCAAAACAATTCCTCCCCAAAGCAAAGGCACCGGATGGCACTCCGCCCGGTGCCTTTACTTTAACAGTAAGTGTTTCGCTTACAAGGGAGGGCGAAGGCATCATTGCCTTGGCTCACCCTTGAAAGTAAACTCATTCCCAGGTAAGCAAAGCCAGCGGACGGCGCTGCGCCCGCTGACTTTACTTACCCCAAAAATAAACCATTAATTAAAAAACACCACCAAAAACATCCAAAAACAACCAAAATCAACAAGAAAGAACACACACAAACACATACACCCCCCAAAAAAATTTGTACAAAAAAAACCCCAAAAGAAATTAAACCAGAGAACTCACCCAAACAACCTTCCTCCACGACGACCGGAACTGAAATGAGGAAAGAAAGAGACTACTTACCGGAAGAAGCGACACCCAGAGGCCAGTAGAGAAAAACAGTCAAAATCAATGAAAACCTCAACAGCCCCACCCAGAGGCCACAGGAGAAAAAACAGTCAAAAATATTCACAGAAATAAATCACAAAATAATACAATACAAACATTTCTAAAATCCTGTATATAGTTTTCACTCAAAAACAAGTCAAAACATCTAAACACAGTTTAAAAATATTAAATTTAAACAAACATATATTTACACATTTTTTAAATTATTATCCAAGGTACAACTATTAAAAAAATTTCATATAGTAAAACATTATTTGTTTAAATAAAATAATTATAAAAAATTATATCATCCTTTCCTCTTTTTTAATCCAAAAAAAAAAAAAACAACAACCCAAAAAAGCTAATCACAGTTTATAACAGCCCGTGCGTATAAATAAACATTTTAAAAATCATAATTACAGACTAACCTCATTTGTATAAACATAAAAAAAACCTTTCAACACCATTTAAAACAGACCGGCAACGCCGGTCAACCTCTGCTAGTAGATTCATAAAATAACTGAGTTGGAAGGGGCCTTTTTAGGGCATCGAGTCCAAACCCCTGTTCAATGCAGGAATCTGAATCAAAGTGGATCTGACACAATACATCCAGTTTTGGGAACACTCACCACCTCTCAAGGCAGTTGGTTCCACTGTTGTACTGCTCTAACCATTAAGGAGTTTTTCCTGATATCCAGCCTATATCTGGATTTCTTTATTTTGAGACCATTATTATATGTCCTGCATTTATGGTCAATGGAGAACGGAACCTTCCCTTCCTCTTTATGATTACCTTTCAGGTATTTGAAGAATGCTATCATCCTATCCCCTCTAAGTCTCATTTTCTCAAGGCTAAACATGCCCAGTTCCTTCAGTCTTTCCTCATAGGGCTTGATTTCCAGTCCTCTGATCATCCTGACTGCTCTTCTCTGTACCTGTTCTAGTTTGTACTGATTGTATTGTATTACTGATATGTTGTTTAGCCGCCCTGAGTCGGCGTAAGCTGAGAAGGGTGGGATATAAATTAAAAATCGAATCGAATCTTTCTTAAAGTATAATGCCCAGAATTGGACCCAGTACTGTAGACGTGGTCTAACTAGTGTTGAATAGAGGGAGAATATTTGAGGGGGGACTTGTTAGAGCGGGGATTCCCAACCTTAGGCCCGTGGGCCAGATCTGGTCCATGGCACCATTTCATGTGGGCCCCCACCCCTCCAAAGGGGTTGGACTTGATGTCCTAAAAGACCCTTTCCAACTCAGTTATTCTATGAATCTGTGAGTCCCTATTAAATCATGTCATTCCAAAATTGCCATCAGCAGCTACTCATGTCACAATATTGGGTGAAGACTAACTGTAGGGACAAAATGGCTGCCCCCATTGTGCAGGCAGGGTAAAATGGCCGTCTGGCCCTCGAAGCTGACAGAGAGCATGACCTGGCCCCCAGCTTGAACAGGTTGAGAACCTCTGTTTTAGAGAGAACTACTCAAGAGCTTGCATTCAGAGAGACCAACTTGTCAGTTTTGATTTCCTTTACAATAATTTTTTAACATTTTTTGATTTCCTTTACAATTTTTTTTTAATTTCTTCCCATTCCAAATAGGAAGACGTTAAGATTTTTTTTAGAAAATCAAAACTGAGGTGAAACAAATTTTTGTGTGTCTTCCCGCCAGTTCTTTCCCGTACCTCCTCTGGTTTCACTCCATCGCAAGGAGGAAGAGGCAGCTCACCGGGTTTGGCCAGCATAATTTCAGTCCCTGTGCAAGAAGAAGAAGGAGTTATGAAGCCAGTTGTTTAGGGATGCCTCAGAACCAAAACTGCAATCCTAAAATGCCATCTTGAAAGTCATCCCTTGGAATAAAATAGTGCCTATATCTCAACAGAAACATACTGCAGGGTTTAGGAGAATAAACTAAACCAGGGGTGCCCAAACTATGGCCCGTGGGCCAGATACAGCCCCTGAAGCCATTCCATCTGGCCCACAATGCCCTCACCAAACCAGGAAGTTAATACGGACACTTCTGTGCATGTGCAGATGCAACTGTATTTACTTCCTGGTTCGACGAGGACATCCTTGGGGGCATGGTCTGGCCCGCTCAGCCGTTCCAGGAGTGTGGTCAGACCCTTGGGCCAAAAAGTTTGGGCATCCCTGAGTGCTGTAGCACTCTGAAGACTAACTGTTATACTTTAATGTAATCTTTTGTGGATCAAGTCCACTTCGTCAGACATGGGAGTGAGACTTCATGGCATCAATTTATATGCATCAGGTATAGAGTGATTGTTTAGCATAGGGTTTCCCAACCTAAGGCCCACAATCGCTATAGCCTGGAAACAGGCACTTTCCTCCACCAAAATACCCATGAAACATGAAAGCAGCCTAAAAACTTCTTTCCTACTTTAGAAGATGTGAAGTTGAAACACACCCTTCCTCCCAGTGGTAACTTTAACTTTCATCATAATACCTAAGTCATCGCCCTGCTTGATCTTCACTTGTAGAGAATTCTCTTTGGTGTCTGAAGGATCCTTTTCCACCACAGGAAAACCCAACCGATGATGTTCTTCAGAGACATTTTCAATCTGCAGTGACACAAAGGATTCAAAACATGGAATGAAAATCAATGACAAGGGAATGAAAGAAACCAATAACTTGCTGGGTGGAATCAATATGCAGGGCACAGAGGACATCTGGCCTCTGAAGTTTTGAACAGGAAAAACAAGACACAGTACAAAGTTTCATAATATCTTACCTTTTGTTCTGACTTATTTGACTACGGACATGCTACTTCTGAGAGTTTGAAGGGCTATGCTTAGGTTTGTATACCCAAGAAGAGCTTTATAGCAAGAAGAAACACTTTTGAGGGTACGCAAGAGGAAAATCAGATTAGAAGATGGAGGAAGGACCTCACTGGAAAAGGAATAAAATTAAAGGAGGAAATAGCTGAGGAACTCAACCTCCTCTGGCACCTGGAGGACCCTGAATGTGAATATGGAGAGATACAGAATCCAGCTCATTTACTGGTCTCAGATCCAGGAAGAGCTTTATGGCAAGAACAAACACTCTTGAGGGTAAGCAAGCAAAAAACCAAATTAGAAGATGAAGGAACTCACTGGGTTTTGTTGCTGTTCAGTCGCACAGTCGATTCCAACCCTTTGCGACCCTATGGACCATTGACCTCCAGGCACCCTTGACCTCCACCATCCTCAACCTGCCCAGCTCTGTGCCCATTGCAACTACAATACCATCTGGCCATCTCATCTTTGGCCACCCCCTTCTTCTTTTGCCCTCCACCTTTCTCAGCATCAAGGCTTTCTCAAGTGAATCCTCTCTTCTCATTTGATGTCCAAAGTACTTTAGCTTCATCCTCACTATTTGACCTTCCAATGAACAGTCAGGGTTGATTTCTTCTAAGATTGACCTATTTGTTCTCCTCGCTGTCCAGGGGACTCTCAAAACTCTCCTCCAACATCACATCTTGAAGGCATCTATTCTTCTGCACTCAGCTTTCCTAATGGTCCAGCTCTCACAACCATACATTACCCCCGGGAATACCATTGCTTTGACTATACGAATTTTTGTTTTCAAGGTGATGTCTCTGCTTTTCACTATGTTCCCCAGGTTTTTCATTTCTTGTCTCCCCAGAATCAGTCATCTTTTTATTTCATGGCTGCAATCTCCATCTGCAGTGATCTTGTTGTTGTTGTTCAGTCGCACAGTCGATTCCGACTCTTTGCGACCCTATGGACCATCGCTCTCCAGGCACCTCTGTCCTCCACCATCCTCCTTAGTCCACACAGCCCCGTGCCCATTGTGTCTACAATACCATCTAGCCATCTCATCTTTGGCCATCCCCTTCTTCTTCTGCCCTCCACCTTCCCCAGCATCAAGGCCTTCTCAAGTGAATCCTCTCTTCTCATTTGATGTCCAAAATACTTCAACTTCATCTTTGTTATTTGTCCTTCTAAGGAGCACTCAGGGCTAATCTCTTCTAATATTGACCTATTTGTTCTCCTCGCTGTCCAGAGGACTCTCAAAACTCTCCTCCAGCACCACATCTCAAAGGCATCTATTTTTCTTCGCTCAGCCTTTCTAATGGTCCAGCTCTCACAGCCATACATTACCACCGGGAATACCATTGCTTTGACTATGCGGACCTTTGTTTGCAGTGAGATATCTCTGCTTTTCACTATGTTCCCCAGGTTTTTCATAGCTTGTCTCCCAAGAATCAGTCGCCTTTTTATTTCATGGCTGCAATCCCCATCTGCAGAGATCTTGGATCCTAAGAAAGTAAAATCTGTTACTGCTTCTACTTCTTCCCCATCTATTTTCCAGGGACTTATAGCGCCTGTTGCCATTATCTTGGTTTTCTTGATATTGAGTCTCAGGCCAGCTTTTGCACTCTCTTCTTTCAACCTAATCAGGAGCTTCTTTAGGTCTTCTTCACTTTCTGCCATTAGGGTGGTATCATCTGCATATCTCAAATTGTTGATGTTTCTCCCAGCAATTTTGATCCCATATGGTGATTCCTCCATCCCTGCATTGTGCATTATGTGCTCTGTGCATAAGTTGAATAAGCAGGGTGACAGAATGCAGCCTTGTCTTACTCCTTTTCCTATTCCAAACCACTCCGTCATTCCATACTCTGTCCTAACTGTTGCTTCTTGACTCATGTACAGATTTCTCATGAGACATATGAGGTGTTTTGGTATTCCCATTTCTTTAATTACTTGCCACATTTTGTTGTGGTCCACACAATCAAAGGCCTTGGTGTAGTCAATGAAACAGAAGTAAGCTTGTTTCTGGTATTCCTTTGTTTTCTCCATGATCCAGCGTATGTTGGCAATGTGATCTCTGGTCCCCCTGCCTCTTCTGAATCCAGCCTGCACCTCTGGTAGTTCTCTTTCTACATGCTGCTGTAATCTATCCTGTATTATCTTGAGCATCACTTTGCTAGCTTGTGGGATTAGCGCAATTGTTCGATAATTTGAACATTCTTTGGCATTGCCCTTTTTTGGGATTGGGATATATACTGATCTTTTCCAATCCTGTGGCCACTGTTTCGTTTTCCAAATCTGCTGGCATATAGCATGTAGTAGCTTGATTCCATCATCTTTCAGGGCTTTGAAGAATTCAACTGGGATACCATCATATCCACTGGCTTTGTTGTTTGCCATGCTTTTTAGGGCCTTTCTGACTTCACTCTCTAGGATGTCTGGTTCAAGTTCAATTTCCCCCTCATTGTTATTATCCACGGTGTTTAGGTCTTTTTTGTAAAGTTCCTCTGTGTACTCTTTCCATCTTTTCTTTATCTCTTCTGCATCCACTAACTCTTTGCCATCTTTGTCTTTTATCGTGATCATTTTTGCTTTGAACGTTCCCTTGACTTCCCCAATTTTTTTAAAGAGATCTCTAGTCCTGCCTCTTGTGTTGTTTTCCTCTATTTCTTTGCACTGTTCATTTAGGTAGCTTTCCTTATCTCTCCTTGCTTTTCTTTGAAATTCTTTATTTAAGTGATTGTAGTTTTTCCTTTCTCCTTTGCCTTTTGCGTTCCTTCTTTCCTCTGCTATTTTAAGAGCCTCATCCGACAACCACTTTGCTTTCTTGCGCTTCTTTTCTTTTGGTATAGTTTTCCTTGCTGCCTCCTGCATAATGTCTCTCATCTCTGTCCATAATTCCTCTGGTACTCTGTCTATCTGGTCCAGACCATTGAATCTGTTCCTCACCTCCACCGTGTATTCCTTGGGTATGTTGTCTAGATCATATCTATCTGGCCTATTAGTTTTCCCTATTTTCTTCAGTCTGAGCCTGAATTTTGCAATCAGTAGATTGTGATCTGAGCCACAGTCCGCTCCAGGTCTTGTTTTTGCTGACTGTATGGAGGTTCTCCATCTTTGGCTGCAGAGTATATAGTCAATTTGGTTTCGATGTTGGCCATCTGGTGATGTCCATGTGTAGAGTCTCCTCTTGTGTTGCTGGAAAAGGGTGTTTGCTATGACTAGTGTGTTATCTTGGCAGAACTCTATCAGTCTTTGCCCTGCTTCGTTTTGTGTTCCCAGACCAAACTTGCCTGTTATTCCGTCCACTTTTTGATTTCCTACTTTTGCATTCCAGTCTCCTAAGATAATGTGGACATCGTTTCTTGGTGTCTGTTCTATAAGATGTTGTAGGTCCTCATAGAACTGGTCTACTGTGGCTTGATCTGCACTGGTAGTTGGTGCATATATTTGGATTACAGTGATATTAAATGGTTTGCCTTGTAGTGTGACTGATATCATTCTATCATTTTTGAGATTGTATCCCATTACTGCTTTTCTCACTCTTTTATTTACAATTATGGCCACTCCATTTCTTCTGAGGTTTTCTTGTCCACAGTAGTAGATATGATGGTTTCCAGAGCTGAACTCGCCCATACCTGTCCATTTTAGCTCACTGATTCCCAAGATGTCAATACTTATTCTTTCCATTTCCTTTTTTTACCACTTCCAGCTTTCCTTGGTTCATAGATCTTACATTCTATGTCCCTATGCAATATTGTTCCTTACAACACTGTATTTCTCCTCTCCCTTTCCTGCCCATCCCTTTCTGTCCATCTAATGTGCTGAGCATCCCTCCTGTTTCCTCTGGTTTGTCCCTTTGTTTTGCCTTTGCTTTGGTCAATAGGGTTTTCTTGGCAAACTCCCTGGCGTGCTTTGCCGGTTTCTACGCCATTCCCCCCCCCCCCCATCATACATATTATCACAGTTTAAAACAAGGTAACATCATCATGCATATTATCACATTTTAGAACACAGTATCAGTTTAGAACTGATGTCAGTCAGCTCTAAACTGACACAGTGACATAGTCACTATGTCAGTTGCTATAAGTCATCTATGTTCAGTCAACTATATTATTTGAGTTCGATTACTGATCCCTTGCATGCATGCAGCAGCTCTCGCCTCCCTTGGGCTGCGGAAAGTTGGTTAAAGGCGCCAACTCAGGCCTCACTGTGATGGTGGCTACGGATGGTGTCTTCTGGGGGTGGTCGAGGGTCTCCTGTGTCTGCAGTGTCTGTAGTGTCAGCGCGGCCCTTCCTAGTTTCCCTCTGGGGTGTTGCTACTCTAGGAGGACTCCCGTGGGCCTCTGGATGGTTACTGGGCAGTTGGGGCCTGGTCTTTCTCTGCCTCTTTCTTCCTTGCACCCAGGTTTTAGGATGGGGTGGGAGGGAGGGGCCGATTCTTCACTCACCTCCCCCCAAGGCCTCTGGATGGTTACTGGGCAGTTGGGGCCTGGTCTTTCTCTGCCTCTTTCTTCCTTGCACCCAGGTTTTAGGATGGGGTGGGAGGGAGGGGCCGATTCTTCACTAAGCAGTGATCTTAGATCCTAAGAAAGTAAAATCTGTCACTGCTTCTACTTCTTCCCCATCTATTTTCCAGGGACTGATAGGGCCTGTTTCCATTATCTAGGTTTTCTTGATATTGAGTCTTAAGCCAGCTTTTGCACTCTTCTCCTTCAACCCAATCAAGAGATTCTTTAGGACTTCCTCACTTTCTGCCATTAGGGTGGTATCATCTGCATATCTCAAATTGTTGATGTTTCTCCCAGCAATTTTGATCCCATATTGTGATTCCTCCATCCCTGCATTGCGCATTATGTGGTCTGTGTATAAGTTGAATAAGCAGGGTGATAAAATGCATCCTTGTCTTACTCCTTTTCCTATTCCAAACCACTCTGTCATTCCGTGTTCTGTTCTAACTGTTGCTTCTTGGTTCATGTACAGATTTCTCATGAGGCATATAAGGTCTTCTGATATTCCCATCTCTTTAATTACTTGCAAAGAACATCATTAAAGGAGGCTATAGCTGAGGAACTCAACCTCCCCTACGTCACCTAGAGGACCCTGAATCGGCTAAGGGTTAGAGCCCCTAAATGCAAGACCAACATGCTCAGTGGGGGCTGCTGGCAGACAACAACACACCATCTGAATGCAGAGAGATGCATAACGTGGCTCTTTTACTGGCCTGCCAATTCCCAACAGAAACATGTACCGATGAAGATTTAAATTTGGCCAAAAACAAAGCCAAGGTGACTTCATTTTGGCAGTCCAAAATTTGATCTGGACACAAAAGAAGAAGGGGGTAGATCTCCCTGGAAACCACCTGATGTTTCATCCTGACACTTCAAGCACCACACTGCCACACACCTCTTAGGATCCTACTTCCCCCAAACGTTTGCAACACCAACTGTGCTACAGAACAGGTTCATGTTCCCCATGAGAGTTAACTTAGCAGTGACTGTGCAGTGCAACGGGATAAAGCATACGGAAAAAGCAAGTATAGTCCACCTAGGTCTCACAACCATCAGGATAACATACACTCACCATCTGCTTTTCCTGTGTTTTCTCCTCTGCTTGGCTCAGGAGGAAGCCTTCTGCCAAGGCCACCACCTGGGAACTGGTCTCAGCTCCAAATTCCCTCACCCAGCTGGACATCTCAGGGGGCAAGATGGCCAGGAACTCCTCCAAGATCACTAGGTCAAGGATCTGAGCCTTTGTGTGTCGCTCTGGCTTCAGCCACTGACAGCAAAGTTTATGGAGTCGGGCGCAAGCTTTTCGGGGGCCCTCAGCCTCCTCGTAGAACCATCTGAAAGCTTGTTGTTGTGCACCCGAGCTGGCAACGTCCTCCTCATTCATCGTCTTCTCCACTGTTCTGTCCTAAAATTACTCGCTGCCAACAACCTTGATGTCATGGGGCCCCTTCTTGCTTGATTGGCACCTGAGACTTGCTCAGTCATTTCTCTTGTTCTAAAAGACAGAACAGAATAAAAAACAGAAGTTTTCAACCTTTTAAAGCCAGGGGCTGGGTCACACTCCCTCAGACAGCTTCAGGGGCTGGATGGCCATTTTGCCCTTCCTCCACCACATGGCACTTCTTGGTGAGGTAGAGGCAATGGAGGCCCACATGAAATGGCACCGTGGGCTGCTTCCGGCCCATGGACCACAGGTTGAGAATCCCCGGTCAAAAGAACTCTTTCCTCTCCAGGGCTAAGTCCTGTCTTAGCAGCTTTGCTAATAACAAGGCGACAATGACGAGGACTCCTGATAGCAACCAGGTCTTGTCCTCCAAGGGAAGGCAGAGGACCAGAACCCAATGAGGGTCTTATTTGTTTATCATTTGAAGCTTATCTACATTAATGTTAATATAATAGCATGCGCAAATTGACCATTCCAAGTTCCTAGCTAGAGTTCCACATCTGAGTTTGAAAACCATTGAAAGGCTTCATCTGTGATGCTATGCAAGTCCTCCAGTGTGCCTCCAAAAGCACATAAAGGACACCTAAATATAATGTGGTCCATGGTTTGCAAGGGTCTTATGTACCAACACCCATTCTCTCCCCGGGAATGAGATCTGGGTATGGGAGACCCCCCATAATATCGTGAAGCCACTGGCCCTTTGGCCATCCCTTCTGCCGAGATCTGCAGGAGAAACAGGAAAAAGGGAAAGTAGTAGTTAAAATATGCTTATGATAGATACAGATTTGCACACCTAAAGATAGACACGCTGGTCGCTTTGCACATATATCGTTTCTTCCTAACCAGATAAATAGGGACTGCGGTCGCTCAAGGTTGACTTAGCCTTCCATCCTTCCAAGGTTGGTAAAATGAGGACCCAGCATGTTGGGGGTAAAATGCTAATTCACTTGTGAACCGTCCAGAGTGTGCACAAAGCGCTACGGAGTGGTATAGCAGTGTGATTTGCAGTTATTAAATTGGGGGGGGGGGGCTCCCAAAAGGGGAATATTTACTATGTAGCACCAGCTCCCCCTCCTCCGGGGCTTCGCTTCCCCTCTAGGAATCTCACCTCTATGGTTTTAACTCTTCAGACAAGGGAGGGCGATCTACGGGCGGTGGAAGTGCGTCTCTCTCTATCTCTAGCATAGCATTTGAGGAGTCTGCAGGTGCAAGAGGTAAAAGATCCAGGATTTGTGTATGTGTTGTGCATTTGTTGCAAGAGGTAAAAACTCCAGGATTTGTGGTATGTGTGCGTGTGTGTTGTGCTATTGTTGCAAGAGGTAAAAGATCCAGGATTCGTTTTGTGTGTGTGTGTTGTGCATTTGATGCAAGAAGTAAAACATCCAGAATTTGTGTTATATGTGTATGTTGTGCATTTGGTGCAAGAGCTAAAACATCCAGAATTTGTGTTGTGTGTTATGTGTTGTGCATTTGGTGCAAGGGGATAAAAGGTCCAGGCTTATCCGAGTGGCTCCCGTACAAGGAGATGCTGGCTGGTTACCCATTCAAGATGACCCGAGAGGTTTTGCTGCCTGAAGCAGAGACCCACTCCTTTAATTCCAGGCACAGGACTGCGACTGGACAATCCACTGGGCCCAACATCAGTGCCAGGAGTGGGCTAATAATAATTTCGTGTCAGAAATTATTCTTGGTTGAAAGGATTTTTGCTGGAGAAACTCCTCTCAGGGAATGCCCAAATAAGGCTCCTTTCATGTCCCTAAGAGCTGGGGCAGAGATGGGCGCTCAGTCTGTCATGCAGTACCCGGGTCTTGAACTGCTGACTTGACGGCCTTCCAGCTAATAAGGCGAGCTTCTTAACCACTGAGCCACTGCAGCTCCAGAAGTGGGCTGCGTCTTCAATAGCCTGGTGGATAAGATGTCTCTTTGGAGGGTGGCACTGTCCAATGAAAGGACATCGACAGGATACTCAAAGGTCTCCTCCTAGCAGTGCCATTGTTACACCTTCCGCCTTAAACGGTTGGCTTGTGATGGTTCTACGAGGAGAAGAACAATTCTTCATGGTCTGCCATATACAAATCTGAATATTGGCAATCAGTCATGAAGACTGTCTTGAGAACCATATAATTCATTGGCCTTTCATCTGCCTCCTAAGCCATTTTGGCACTCAAAGTCGTCCTCAGCCCCAGGCCAGAATTGATGAAGCTGCTGCCCTCCATCGAGTTGGATTCAAGTGGGATTTAATCCACTTGGGCACCATCACCCTTCCCTGTGGACTTCATCACCCAAGGCCATTAGTCAGGGTTGTCAGGTCAGTTCACCACCACCTGACAATGTTGAGTCGCTGGCAGTATGGTCTACTCTATTATCATAGCAGGATAATCTGTCCAGACTGGGATCATCTCTAGAGCTCAGAAATGTGGCTTCCAGAATTCTTCGGCTATCATCACATTGCAATGAATCTGGCTCATTCCACATCCAGTTTTATGTTGTTTCTCACACCTAGTCCTCGTGGCCTGGGAAATAATTTTTAAAAGTTATCTGGAAAATGATCGGTTCTATGAAAAGAATGATCAGATTGACCACTGAAAAAAATGCATTCTTTGATACGAGTTGCAGCCGATGACGACACCCATCACTATGTTACTATACTCAGGAACATTCCCTTGAAAAGTACAAATGTGTTGGGAAATTACAGATATGTTTGGCCTTTTTAAAATGCCGCAACATTTTTGTTTTGTCCCATCTCTAGAGGTAGTGTAATTAATTGCATGTAATTAATTTCTCTTTTTTAAAAGCTTGTATTTTATGCTTGGATTCTCCTGTCTTTCCTTTAGATAGAAGATATTACTTCTTCAGTTCTGACCATGCCTACAATATGACAGTGTTTGGTGGAACAATGTTTTAGGAACCTGGTCCTTGTCAAAGTGGTCTTCGCTCTGGAATAAAAGAAAGAGATGCTCCTTTGACCTTATTGTAAGTTTCCTTAGACCAAGGGTGAAAGATGGATAAGCAGGACTTAGCTTACGTCCTGGATACCATCAAGATTGAGAATAATGAGGAATTCTGTGAAAGGACAGGACAGAAGATCTTCAATGAGGGCATTGTCCAACTCGATGTCCAATGCCAATGCTTCAGGGAATTCACCTACAAGGAGGCTGAGGGCCCCCGAGATGTTTGCAGCCAACTTCACCATCTATGCCATCAGTGGCTGAAGCCAGAAAGGCGCACCAAAGCTCAGATCCTGGACCTGGTGATCCTGGAGCAGTTCCTGAACATCCTTCCAAAGGAGATGTCAAGCTGGGTGAGGGAATGTGGAGCAGAGACCAGTTCCCAAGCGGTGGCCCTGGCAGAAGGCTTCCTCCTGAGCCAAGCAGGAGATAGAAACTGGGGAGAAGAGAAGGTGAGGGGTATCTCTGGCTGGGTCTCTCTTACAAACTGTCCTCAGTTAACTCGTCAGCAGATGTGCAATCTTTCTTTATTCATGTCAGAGGCACCACCAGTATATAAAAACATACAAAGCTAAAATTAACATATCTAAAACAAAAAGGAATTAAAAGGACTAGATGACATCCAGCCAATATTGGGCCACTACCGCATTTCCTCTTGCCAACATAAGGTCCTCCTCGGTGCACGTTGAAGGGCATCATGTGCATTGAATCATATTGGCGGTTGTTTGCTCTTCTCCGCATTCACACAGGCTGTCAACTACAGCTGGGATTCTCAACTTGTGGCCCGTGGACCAGATGTGGCCCACAGCACCATTTCATGTGGCCCCCCAACACCTTCTCTACACCAGGAAGTGCCATGTGGTGGAGGAAGGGCAAAATGGCCATCCAGCCCATAAAGCTGACTGAAGGAGCATGAGCCTGCCCCCGGCTTAAAAAGGTTGAGAACTCCTGATCTACAGGGAAACCTCACTTTCTCAGATGAGCCCTTGATCTTCCTACCCCAGAATGCAATCTAAAGCTTTCCTGGCCAGGCAGAAGAGAATCATGTGGTTCTGCCCAGTTATCTTGTGGCTCCTAGCAGACAAAGTAGATAAGGAAAAACTGTTTTCCCTATCGCACAACACTAGAACTAGGGGACACTCCATGAAACTTTTGGGTACTAGTTCTCAAACAAATAAGAGAAAGTACTTTTTCACCCAGAGGATTACTGGTCTATGGAACTCCCTGCCAGAAGAAGTGGTGACAGCTGTCAGTCTTGACAGCTTTAAGAAAGGATTAGACAAGTTCATGGAGGACAAGGCTATCAATGGCTATAATTATGGCTACCTAAGGACAATCTCCGGGTTGGAGGGATAGGCAGGATATCTCTCAATGCCATTTCCAGGGAATCCTAAGCAGGTGAGGGCATCTCCTTGGGAATACCCTGAAGGAAATGGTGAGCCACTGTGTGAGACAGAATGCTGGACTGGATGGGCTGTGGCCTGTTCCAGCAAGGCTGTTCTTATGTTCTTATGTGTAATGTCAGAATGTTTATTTTGCAATAACTTAACAGAACCAAACTTCATGATAATCAAATTAATCCCTTTTGGGAATCTTCTTTTGTTTCCATTGTAAATAGCCACACTGATTGTATTTTGTTACTGGTTGTAAATCGCACACTGATTTGCAAACCTATCTGCTCAACCAACCAACCAACCACTGTGGGCCTCTGTACCTGATCTGTATAAATGGGTACCATGAAAACGCACTCTTATGTCTGATAAAGGGGACTTGATCCACGAAAGCTAACATTAAAATACAGAAGTTAATGTTTAAGGTGCCACAACATTTTTTTGTTTTGTTTTGTTTACTCTGATATCCTTAGTCCCTCTGAGGCAGGTGTGGGTCGGTACCACATGACCCCAGGTAGCTCCAAGACCTGCTACCCAAATTGTTGCTGTTTTACTGAAAGTGATAGAAAGCTAGCATTTACATTGCTTCAAAACAATTCTTCACTGTCCCAGAAATCTTTAAGAGATAGGATTAATTTAATTTTAATTTAATTTAATTTAATGTTTGCACTTGTATGCCGCCCAATCAGGGAACCTGACTCAGGGCGGCTCACATGATAATTAAACAATATACACAATAAATACACAGTAATACAATATACAAAATTCAATCTACAAAAACAGCATACCGTGTTTCCCCAAATATAGGACCTCCTCCCATAATAGGACACCCCCCCTTCCCCCCTGCCTTTGAAATATAAGGCCCCATCCAAAAATAAGACCTCCTTACCTCCTGGCTGTAAGGCGGCCGGCGTGGCCCATAAGAAAGCCTGCCGCATCGGAGTCTCGATTGCCTCCCCGCTCACAACCAAGGGAAGTTTCCCCTGGTGAGAGTGGGATCGAGACTCCGACGCGGCAGGCCTCCGACGCGGCAGCCGCCTCACAGCTGAGGCCAGTCTTGATCGCACTTCCCCACTCGTAACCAAGGGAAGCGTCCCTTGGTTGTGAGTGGGGAAGCGCGATCGAGACTGGTATTCTTCTTCATGGAAAAATAAGACATCCCCTGAAAATAAGACCTTGTGCTAATTTTGGAGTTTTTAAAAATATAAAACAGTGTTTTATATTCGGGGAAACACGGTATAATAATATACAACAACACAATACAATACTATAACAGCCTCTCCACCCTGGCCACAGGCAAATTCCAAGGGCGGCGACGGTGAGGTCCTGCCGCCATAATGGCCTTTTCAAGCCCGTAGAGGGGCGGGGCCCAGGAGCGCCGGCAGGTGGAGGGGGTTCCTGGCGCCCATGGCTGGAGGGCTTCTTTGCCCCAGCCGAGGCCAGGGCCCGGGGGAAGGGTGAGTCCTGCTGCTGTCCCCCCCCCCCAGGACTCTGGATTAAGGTAAAGGGTCTTCCTTGCTTGAAAGCCAGTTGTATCTGACTCTAAAGGTGATGCTCATCTTTATTTACAGCCAAAGCCTGTCTGCGCCTCCTGACATTACTGTGATGATATGACTGAGAAAACTACGCCAGAGTGCACAGCGCACTGTAACCTTCCCTGCTGAAGCAATACCTATTTATCTACTTGCAATTTCTTGCTTTCAAACTGTTAGGTTGGTAGAGCTGGGACAGACGGCGGGAGCTCACTCTGTCACACAACACTCGGGTCGTGAACTGCTGACCTTCCAGCCATCAGGCTCAGCATCTTAACAACTCAGCCACTGCAGCCACTAGGAGACAGGATACCCACTTTGAAACAAGGCACGCCATGCTTCTTTTTGTGTATTGTTTTATAGCTATCTTGTCCATACAGCCCATTTTATCTGTACATTAGCTCTACTGGCAAGTTGTGGGTTCGAGGAATCAATTTACCTCCATCCCTTAAGCCAGAATTTCCACATTCTTTCTCCACAAGGTCGTGAATATGGGGGGAATAGCCTAACCCTTCAGTCTTTGCTGATCGAAAATAGATGCCCCGTAACTCTCCACCAAGTCCCGAACCACCAACCTAAGTTTTTTTGTCCATATCATTCATCTTTAAATTCTTTTTTCTCTCTTGTGCCATGGAATGAATCCTGGTTGTTTTTTCAGGTTAAAGATCTTTCTTGTCAAGCTCAGTCTTACTTCCCTGAGGCAGAGAAGGCTGTTTTGAACACCAGGTTGAGTTTGTTGCAACAGAAGATCAAACTGGGAGGAGCCAGAGATGCCCACTTGCAAGGTAAGGATTACAGGTAACAGTGGGATGGGGTGTGTAATTTCAGCTTGATCTTCCTTTCTGAAGTAAGCCGAATACTCTTCTCATTGGGGGGGGGGCAGGGGGGGTAGCAACAATGGATCTTCTCCATGCTTTCCCACATTTCAAAAATAGGTTTTGACTATTCAGGCTTTATACAGTCAAACCTCCACATACAAATTTCATTTGTTCCTCAAGGTTGGTTGTACAGTAAAACCCCAACTTACATATGCCTTGAGTTACATAAAATTCGACTTACATAATGATTGTGTGCTAAAACCATGTCCAGATTTTCACGATTTCCTATGGGTTTGCTTCAATTTACATAAAAATTTCATTTTTCCTATGGGTTTGCTTCGAGTTATGTAAAAAAATAATTTTTCCTATGGGTTTGCTTCAAATTACATAAAAAAACGATTTAAGCAAAAGCCTATAGAATTGACTTTTTTTTCGTAAGTACGGGTTTTACTCTATCTTGAAAAATCTTGAATTTCCCATAGGAATGCATTGAATGCAATTTCCCATAGGGATGTATTGAATTTTATTGGTGTAAACGGTTCCGAGTGGCATGCAGCAAGGGGTGTGCACCTGGCAAGGTGGTCTTCTCTCTTGTGGGAAAAACAGGCAGACAGGTCTTGGTGCAGGTGAAGAACTCAAAACAGGTTTACTCAGGAAGCAAATTAGTGCAAGTATATACAGTGCAAATAATTACAACACAAAACAGATACAGTCTCTTGAGTTTTCTCAGTTGACCTCACAGAGTCAGTTCAGTTGTGTTATATATACAAGTCTATACAGAGCAATAGTAGTAGTCCATTTCAGCAGGGTAAATACAAGCTGTAATCAAAGACAAAGCCAAGCAGCTTTTTAGCTTCTCTCCTCCTTGATGGAGAGCTTACTCTGAGTAGTCCTTTCTTGTTCAGCAAGCACAGATGGAATAAAAGGCAGATACCAACTTCAGGAGCAGTGTAGCGGTTCAGTCCTCGTAGTAGGTCCTGGAGCTGGCAGGATTCCTCGTCCAGACTGACGGCAGAGAAAGTCAAGCATTGGAGCTTGGTTAGAGCAAGTTGAGCATTGAAGCTAAAGTTTGCAACTCTGTTTTGGCCTATATACACTGGTCCACAGAACACACCAGGGAAAAGTCCCAACACCTGCGTGTCTCTGCAGTAGGGTCTTAAAGGCATCACACACAATGTGCCTTGCAACCAGTTAGGGTGTGAGACGAAGACTTACCCTAACAAATTTCGTATCTCAAAAAAAAATTTAAAATTCTTATCTCGAACCTGATTTTTCCTAAGATTTCAGGATGTATCTCGAGTTTTTCTTAAGTCAAGCCATTCTTATCTCGAGGTTCTTGACCTTTGTCCAGAAAGTGGACTGAGAAAGACATGCATTTCACCCAAAAGTGTAAAGGTCTGCTAAGACAGCTTTTGATACCTGTTTATGTTTTCAGATTCTTCTTTTGTGTCCCGATCAAACATTGAACTACCAAAATGAAGCCATTTTCTTGGATTTTTCGTTGGCCAAACTTAAGTCCTCATCGGTGCATGTTTGTGGCAGTCATTGCCAGTCGAGTAAATGAGCTGGATTCTGTGTCTCTCCACATTCACACCGCATGTTGTTGTCCACCAGAAGCCCCCACTTGAGTATGTTGGTTTTGCATTTAGGGTCCTCCAAGTTATTTAGGGTAGGTAATTGTCCCTAGGACATCGACCCTGTCCCACGAGAGCAAACCGAGTGGGCACCCTTCAGGTGCCAGGAGGCTTGTCTCTCCAGCACAAGGAAAAAGGCCTTCTCGGTTGTAGCCCCCACACTATGGAACCTCCTCCCAGTAGAACTACGCCTCCAGGCCCAGTTGCTACCATTTAGGAAAGAATTGAAGACGTGGTTGGTAAAAATGTGTCTGGGGGCTGGGATTGTCAACAAGCTCCCCTTTTTGTCTTGTCTGAGGCTCCTCCTCCTGTAATTATTTTTTTAATATTAAGGTTTTGTAGATTTTATATTTGTTTTTAGATAGTAAATGGCACAGCGGGGTGGGGTGGGGGGTGGGGTAATATTGCTACGTTTTAAAGGTTTTTTTTAATTGTTTTATATTGGTTTCAACTTGTGTACACAGCCCAGAGTCCATTGGATAGGACGGTATATAAATCTATTAATTAAATTAAATTAGTAAATGTAATTAAAAAATAAGGATGGTGTAAACCAACGCCACTATGAAAACTGCTAAAACCAAATAAGTATTTTATATTAAATTCTTTAAATTAGTAAAGGATATCTCCCAATGAGGATTTAAATTTGGTCAGTGAAAAAGCCAAGAAGGTGGCTTCATTTCTGGCAGCTTAAGAGTTTGCCAAGAAAACGAAAGAAGTGGTAAAGGATGCAGTTGAAAACAACACAGCAAATCATATGCCAATCTAAAGAGAGTCGTTTTCAGACTGGGAGCCACGCAGGGGAAAAAAACTACTCCTGAATGCTTGTTAAGAGCCTCTGAAACCCTGGTATTTTAAACAGAGCCTCTTCTGACGATTTCAACCTCTGTACAGGGGACTGTGATGGCTCAAGTGATTAAGACACTGATCTTGATAACTGGGAGATCAGCGGGTCAGCAGTTTGAGACCCAAGTGCTGCATGAGCGCTCGTCTCTGTCCCAACTCCTGCCAACCTAGCAGTTCAAAAGCAAGAAATTGCAAGTAGATAAATAGGGACCACTTCGGTGGGAAAGGTAAACAGCGTTCAATGCCTGCCACAAGACCACAGAAACATCTGCAGAAGCAGACAGCGCTGACTCTTCGGCTGTAAACATAGATGAGCACTGAACCCTAGAGTCAGATATGACAAGCTTTCGAGCAAGAGCAACCTTTACCTTTACCTAATTTTAGTTCATTGTGGTTTACCTAACTTTATTCTTTCAAAAAAAATCGGTAAGCTTCTCTGAGTGCTCCTTTTTGGTGGAAAAGCAGAGTATAAACATCTTAACCTATAAAACCAAGGGTTAACTGTTAGAACTTGCTATAGGTTGCTATGCATCGCCCTACTTGCCTGCACTCACCCTTCGTGCACACGGCCGACCTGGGTCCGCAGGTCAACAAAGGATTGAGAAAACAGGCAGTGGAGCAACAACCCCACAAACGCGAAAAAAGGGAAACAACTTCATTTCCCAACATTCCTTGCACCGTGCGGCGCCAGAGCCAATCAGTCTGAGAGGCTCTCGCACGGCGCGGCACAAGGAACGTTCGGAAATGCGCTGCAGCCAATCAAAAGAAAACCGTTTTAAAAAAACGCAGCACAAACACAAAGCACAAACTCATAACTACAAGCCCCAGCGTCCTGCGCGCCATGAGCGTGCAGAATGCTGTGGAAGCCGGCGCCCAAAAAGTAAAACAAAAACAAAAACACCGGGAGAGCAAGTCCGCCAAGCCGCGGGAACCAAAGCCCCCCTCCCCAACGGCGCCTGAAGCTCCTAATCGGAGTTTCCCCTTTAATATCACGGTGTGGGGCGTGTGTGTGTGTGTTGTGCTCCCCCTCTCTATTGGCTCCCCTGAGGTTGAGAGGGTTGGGGGGGGAAAAGGAGCCTGTCTCCCCAACCCTCCTGACCCCAGGGGACCTGGCAGAGAGGGTATTCCCCTACCCACACACACATGCCCCATATTAAAGAGAAGAAACCAAGCAGTTACTTCTCTTTAAAAACGGAGTTGGGGGGAAATCCCCCTCTCCGATAGCTCTCCTGGGTCCGGAAGGGTTGGGGAGACAGACCCCTTTTCTCAACCCAACCCTCCCAAACCCAAGGAAGCCAGCGGAGAGGGGGATCACACACACACCCTGATATTAAAGGGGCACAACCCCCCCCCAATATTAAAGTGGAAACCCCAATTGAGATTTCCCTTTTAATATCAGAGGGTAGCCTGGATTCGATCCCCTCTCCTGGGTCCCATGAGTCTGGAAGGTTTGGGGGGACAAAAGGAGCCTGTCTCCCCAACCCTCCTGACCCCAGGGGACCTGGCAGAGAGGGGATTCCCCTCCACACACACACACACACGCCCCATATTAAAGAGAAGAAACCAAGCGGTTACTTCTCTTTAAAAACGGAGTTGGGGGGGGGGAATCCCCCTCTCCGATGGCTCTCCTGGGTCCGGAAGGGTTGGGGAGACAGACCCCTTTTCTCAACCCAACCCTCCCAAACCCAAGGAAGCCAGCGGAGAGGGGGATCACAACCCCCCCTGATATTAAAGGGGAAACCACAATTGAGATTTCCCTTTTAATATCAGAAGGTGGCCTGGATTCGATCCCCTCTCCTGGGTCCCATGAGTCTGGAAGGTTTGGGGGGACAAAAGGAGCCTGTCCCCCCAAGCCTTCCAGAGCCAGGGGAGCCAGCAGAGAGGGGATCCCCCCCGTAGGACACCAAAAAACACAAAAACAAACAATCAAAAACATTCAAAAACACACAAAAACAAACAAAATAACACCAAATAACAATACAAAGTAAACAACAACAAACATTTCCAAACACACCCAGCACCCAGCCAAACACCAGAAAATCCAACCACCACCACCACAATAAAGAAAACAGCCAACTCACCACCACACGTCCTCACAACACAACGACTGGAAAAGAAATTAATAAAGAAAGAGACTACTTACTGGAAGAAGCTCCACCCAGAGGCCACGAGAGAAAAAACAGTCAAAATACAAGATAACCCCTACCAGCACCACTTGCTGCCCACAATAGTAAAAAAAAATCAAAAAGACACAATAGCCCCACACAAAAGGCCCCAAGAGTAAAAACAAGTAAAAACAAATAACACAAAATCACAATTTTACACAAATTAAAAACAGATGTCAAAAAAATAAAATAAAAACTATTCAAAAATCCTGTGCTGAATTTTTACTCAAATAAAAAACAAAAACATCAATACACAGTTTAAAAACATTTATTGTGAAAAACATGTACTTTCACATTTTTTAAATTATTACCTACGGTACAACAATTTAAAAAAATACATACTTAAAAATATTGGGTTAAATAATTTTTTTGGGAAAAAGTAGATCATCCTTTATTCTTTTTATCATCCACAAAACCAAAACACCAAACAAAACTCATCACAGTTTATAAAAGGCCATCAAAAATTTGTATAAATAAAAATTTTAAAAATTTCAATTACAGACTAACCTTTTCTTTACAAACATTAACAACAACAAAAACTTTCCAACACCATTTAAAACAGCCCGGCAACGCCGGGCAACCTCTGCTAGTTATAAAAAAGTAAAGCGAGTTTTAGAATTTCCCTACTAATTCCTGAGACCAGTTTTATGTGAAGGCTTCCCACTCTTTTTCTTTCCCCCACAGGTAATCAAGTGAAGCTACGAAAAAGTACTCCATTATCCCTTCTTTGTGATGGAGAAGAACCAGAGCAGGTAAGGAGGAAGACTTACTGGGAAGAGAGCCATTGAGTAGCCAAGCCAGCCTCTGTTCCCAGCTCATTTCTTTGGAACTTTCATTGACATTTTTTTATTGTGAGAAGGGTAAAGGTAAAGGTCGCCCTTGCTCAAAAGCCAGTCGTATCCGACTTTAGGGTTGGTGCTCTTCTCCGTTTATAGCCAAAGAGCCAGCGCTGTCTGCGTCTGCAGATATTTCCACAGACACGTGGCAGGCATGACTAAATACCGGAGTGCATGGAATGCCGTTTACCTTCCCTCCAAAGTGGTTCCTATTTATCTACTGGCAATTTCTTGCTTTCGAACTGCTAGGCTGGCAGGAGCTCACCCCGTCGTGCTGTACTCTGGGCTCAAACTGCTGACCTCCCAACCTTCCAGTCATCAAGTTGTGAGCGTCTTAACCACTAGGCCAGGAAGCCACAAATTTATTCATGTACAAGTTAGGAAGATATTGACAATTAAAACGTTTGAGTTACCAGTCTAGCTAGACCAGTGGTGGGCACTCGTGCAGTCACCCCAGCACAGATTTTGCTCTGCCCAGCAGCCCAATGGGAGTGTTTCCTCCCTTCCCCCAGCAAAGACTTTGCCCCACCCCTCTGCCCATTAGCCCAATGGGAGTGTTTCCTTCCTCCCCTGTTGATGTGTTGGCACATCACAAAAATAAGTGGGTTTTAGGCTGCAGTTTGGGTACACGGTCTCCAAAAGGTTCGCCACCACTGATCTAGACCTAGGCTTTTGAGTGTTTAATTCTTAAATGATATTGAGTTTTGAATCTCTGTGTTTGCATGTACAGTGGTACCTTGCTTAAAGAGCATAATGTGTTCCACGGGATTACTCTTTAAGCGAGTTGCTTTTTAAGTGAAACACTTGTAAAATCGCCGCTGCTGCCATTGTAAGTGACCGATTGTGACTTCTGGCAGGGGGATTGTGAACCCCGATTTAGTTGTTAAGCGAGTTTTTGGTTGTTTTTAGTTGCTAAGCAAGGGCGCCCATTCGGAGAAAATTCTACTCTTTAAGCGAGTTAGTCTCTAAGCAAGGCGCTCTTTATGCGAGGTTTTACTGTACTGTATGTTGATCCTTAATTAGAGTTGCAACTACAGTACTTTTCCCAGGAGGTTCCTTGGCTTCAACATCTCTGTACTGAATGGATATTACATGGTAGTCTCTATACAGTACTGGAATAGCAGTTTAGAAACTTTGCTGCTATTTTTAAAAAATTGAGGTTTTTTTTTTTAGTAGTGGACATTTTTCCGTTTAGTCCTTTTGACTCTGCATGTGCTCTTAAGCAGAGCTGCTGCTGAGGAGAGCAAAACAAAGGAAGTGAGCGCTGGTAAGTTTTGCAGTTGGAGTAGAGCTGCTTTAGAGGCTTCCACTAATTTAAATTGATAATTTCAACTGCTGAGAGCCACCTCTGTTCAAACAGAGGAAGCAGTTTGAAGCTTCCAGAAGCAGGGGGCAGAGCCACACCAGGCCCTTCCCTGAACTGTGACTCATAGGGGCGGAGCCACACTAGCCTTTAAAAGCTCTGAGCTCTTTCAGGGTCAGCCCTTTTGACTCTGCATGTGCTCTTAAGCAGAGCTGCTGCTGAGGAGAGCAAAACAAAGGAAGTGAGCGCTGGTAAGTTTTGCAGTTGGAGTAGAGCTGCTTTAGAGGCTTCCACTAATTTAAATTGATAATTTCAACTGCTGAGAGCCACCTCTGTTCAAACAGAGGAAGCAGTTTGAAGCTTCCAGAAGCAGGGGGCAGAGCCACACCAGGCCCTTCCCTGAACTGTGACTCATAGGGGCGGAGCCACACTAGCCTTTAAAAGCTCTGAGCTCTTTCAGGGTCAGCCCTTTTGACTCTGCATGTGCTCTTAAGCAGAGCTGCTGCTGAGGAGAGCAAAACAAAGGAAGTGAGTGCTGGTAAGTTTTGCAGTTGGAGTAGAGCTGCTTTAGAGGCTTCCACTAATTTAAATTGATAATTTCAACTGCTGAGAGCCACCTCTGTTCAAACAGAGGAAGCAGTTTGAAGCTTCCAGAAGCAGGGGGTAGAGCCACACCAGGCCCTTCCCTGAACTGTGACTCATAGGGGCGGAGCCACACTAGCCTTTAAAAGCTCTGAGCTCTTTCAGGGTCAGCCCTTTTGACTCTGCATGTGCTCTTAAGCAGAGCTGCTGCTGAGGAGAGCAAAACAAAGGAAGTGAGCGCTGGTAAGTTTTGCAGTTGGAGTAGAGCTGCTTTAGAGGCTTCCACTAATTTAAATTGATAATTTCAACTGCTGAGAGCCACCTCTGTTCAAACAGAGGAAGCAGTTTGAAGCTTCCAGAAGCAGGGGGCAGAGCCACACCAGGCCCTTCCCTGAACTGTGACTCATAGGGGCGGAGCCACACTAGCCTTTAAAAGCTCTGAGCTCTTTCAGGGTCAGCCCTTTTGACTCTGCATGTGCTCTTAAGCAGAGCTGCTGCTGAGGAGAGCAAAACAAAGGAAGTGAGCGCTGGTAAGTTTTGCAGTTGGAGTAGAGCTGCTTTAGAGGCTTCCACTAATTTAAATTGATAATTTCAACTGCTGAGAGCCACCTCTGTTCAAACAGAGGAAGCAGTTTGAAGCTTCCAGAAGCAGGGGGCAGAGCCACACCAGGCCCTTCCCTGAACTGTGACTCATAGGGGCGGAGCCACACTAGCCTTTAAAAGCTCTGAGCTCTTTCAGGGTCAGCCCTTTTGACTCTGCATGTGCTCTTAAGCAGAGCTGCTGCTGAGGAGAGCAAAACAAAGGAAGTGAGCGCTGGTAAGTTTTGCAGTTGGAGTAGAGCTGCTTTAGAGGCTTCCACTAATTTAAATTGATAATTTCAACTGCTGAGAGCCACCTCTGTTCAAACAGAGGAAGCAGTTTGAAGCTTCCAGAAGCAGGGGGCAGAGCCACACCAGGCCCTTCCCTGAACTGTGACTCATAGGGGCGGAGCCACACTAGCCTTTAAAAGCTCTGAGCTCTTTCAGGGTCAGCCCTTTTGACTCTGCATGTGCTCTTAAGCAGAGCTGCTGCTGAGGAGAGCAAAACAAAGGAAGTGAGCGCTGGTAAGTTTTGCAGTTGGAGTAGAGCTGCTTTAGAGGCTTCCACTAATTTAAATTGATAATTTCAACTGCTGAGAGCCACCTCTGTTCAAACAGAGGAAGCAGTTTGAAGCTTCCAGAAGCAGGGGGCAGAGCCACACCAGGCCCTTCCCTGAACTGTGACTCATAGGGGCGGAGCCACACTAGCCTTTAAAAGCTCTGAGCTCTTTCAGGGTCAGCCCTTTTGACTCTGCATGTGCTCTTAAGCAGAGCTGCTGCTGAGGAGAGCAAAACAAAGGAAGTGAGCGCTGGTAAGTTTTGCAGTTGGAGTAGAGCTGCTTTAGAGGCTTCCACTAATTTAAATTGATAATTTCAACTGCTGAGAGCCACCTCTGTTCAAACAGAGGAAGCAGTTTGAAGCTTCCAGAAGCAGGGGGCAGAGCCACACCAGGCCCTTCCCTGAACTGTGACTCATAGGGGCGGAGCCACACTAGCCTTTAAAAGCTCTGAGCTCTTTCAGGGTCAGCCCTTTTGACTCTGCATGTGCTCTTAAGCAGAGCTGCTGCTGAGGAGAGCAAAACAAAGGAAGTGAGCGCTGGTAAGTTTTGCAGTTGGAGTAGAGCTGCTTTAGAGGCTTCCACTAATTTAAATTGATAATTTCAACTGCTGAGAGCCACCTCTGTTCAAACAGAGGAAGCAGTTTGAAGCTTCCAGAAGCAGGGGGCAGAGCCACACCAGGCCCTTCCCTGAACTGTGACTCATAGGGGCGGAGCCACACTAGCCTTTAAAAGCTCTGAGCTCTTTCAGGGTCAGCCCTTTTGACTCTGCATGTGCTCTTAAGCAGAGCTGCTGCTGAGGAGAGCAAAACAAAGGAAGTGAGCGCTGGTAAGTTTTGCAGTTGGAGTAGAGCTGCTTTAGAGGCTTCCACTAATTTAAATTGATAATTTCAACTGCTGAGAGCCACCTCTGTTCAAACAGAGGAAGCAGTTTGAAGCTTCCAGAAGCAGGGGGCAGAGCCACACCAGGCCCTTCCCTGAACTGTGACTCATAGGGGCGGAGCCACACTAGCCTTTAAAAGCTCTGAGCTCTTTCAGGGTCAGCCCTTTTGACTCTGCATGTGCTCTTAAGCAGAGCTGCTGCTGAGGAGAGCAAAACAAAGGAAGTGAGCGCTGGTAAGTTTTGCAGTTGGAGTAGAGCTGCTTTAGAGGCTTCCACTAATTTAAATTGATAATTTCAACTGCTGAGAGCCACCTCTGTTCAAACAGAGGAAGCAGTTTGAAGCTTCCAGAAGCAGGGGGCAGAGCCACACCAGGCCCTTCCCTGAACTGTGACTCATAGGGGCGGAGCCACACTAGCCTTTAAAAGCTCTGAGCTCTTTCAGGGTCAGCCCTTTTGACTCTGCATGTGCTCTTAAGCAGAGCTGCTGCTGAGGAGAGCAAAACAAAGGAAGTGAGCGCTGGTAAGTTTTGCAGTTGGAGTAGAGCTGCTTTAGAGGCTTCCACTAATTTAAATTGATAATTTCAACTGCTGAGAGCCACCTCTGTTCAAACAGAGGAAGCAGTTTGAAGCTTCCAGAAGCAGGGGGCAGAGCCACACCAGGCCCTTCCCTGAACTGTGACTCATAGGGGCGGAGCCACACTAGCCTTTAAAAGCTCTGAGCTCTTTCAGGGTCAGCCCTTTTGACTCTGCATGTGCTCTTAAGCAGAGCTGCTGCTGAGGAGAGCAAAACAAAGGAAGTGAGCGCTGGTAAGTTTTGCAGTTGGAGTAGAGCTGCTTTAGAGGCTTCCACTAATTTAAATTGATAATTTCAACTGCTGAGAGCCACCTCTGTTCAAACAGAGGAAGCAGTTTGAAGCTTCCAGAAGCAGGGGGCAGAGCCACACCAGGCCCTTCCCTGAACTGTGACTCATAGGGGCGGAGCCACACTAGCCTTTAAAAGCTCTGAGCTCTTTCAGGGTCAGCCCTTTTGACTCTGCATGTGCTCTTAAGCAGAGCTGCTGCTGAGGAGAGCAAAACAAAGGAAGTGAGCGCTGGTAAGTTTTGCAGTTGGAGTAGAGCTGCTTTAGAGGCTTCCACTAATTTAAATTGATAATTTCAACTGCTGAGAGCCACCTCTGTTCAAACAGAGGAAGCAGTTTGAAGCTTCCAGAAGCAGGGGGCAGAGCCACACCAGGCCCTTCCCTGAACTGTGACTCATAGGGGCGGAGCCACACTAGCCTTTAAAAGCTGTGAGCTCTTTCAGGGTCAGCCCTTTTGACTCTGCATGTGCTCTTAAGCAGAGCTGCTGCTGAGGAGAGCAAAACAAAGGAAGTGAGCGCTGGTAAGTTTTGCAGTTGGAGTAGAGCTGCTTTAGAGGCCCGCGCGCCTAACGGCGCGCGAGATTGCACACTAGTAACAAAGGAATAATATAGTCTTACTAGGTAGAAAGGTAGTAAACGTGTACATTTTTGAGGCCCAGAATACTGCACTTGTTAAAATGGATTCTGAGGGAACAGTTGTAGTTACCTGCAATACTTGTGCCATGTTTGTGTTCTTGCCAAAGCATATGGAGAACTACACTTGCAGCAAGTGCAAGCTGTTTGCACTACTAGAAGAGAAGGTCCAGCAGCTAGAGGCCCGCATATCTAACCATCAACAAATTAAGGAGCTTGAGCTGTTCTTGGACAGAGCGGAACAGACTATGCTGGACAAAGAAGAGACAGGGCACAGTTCTGAGGGAGAAGGCCCTTCACTAACTCAGGAGGGAGATGTTTGGAGGAATGTGACTCAAAGGAGGAGAAGAGTAGGGGATCACTCTGAGAGTCTGAAATTACAGAATAAATTTGAGGCTCTTTCCCTCATCACACCTGATGAGGAACACACAGAGGAACAACTGGTTCCACCTGATGATCTCTCTTTCATCACACTTGATGAGGTCCAGGAAGATAAACAACAGGAACAAACTGAGGTTCTCTCCCTTAATATGGTTGATGAGGTGCATGTAGATGAACAGATTGCAGGAGAGAGGCTCCTTGTACTAGGCGATTCAATAATTAGAAATACAGAGAAATGGATTTGTGATGCACATGATAACCGTATGGTGACTTGCCTGCCAGGTGCAAAAGTTGCAGACATCACAAGAAATCTAGATAGATTGTTAGAGACAACTGGGAACGAGCCAGTTGTCATGGTACATGTTGGTACCAATGATGTTGGGAAGGCCAAGCGGTGTGTCCTGGAAGCCAAATTCAGGTTGTTAGGAAGAAGATTGAAGTCCAGGACTTCCAAGGTAGCATTTTCAGAAGTGCTGCCTGTCCCTCGCGCAGGACCTACCAGGCAGGCAGAGCTCAGAAGCCTCAATGCGTGGATGAGGCGGTGGTGTCGAGAGGAGGGTTTCAGATTTGTCAGGAACTGGAGAACATTTTGGGACAAGCCAAATCTGTTCAGGAGGGATGGGTTGCATTTGAACCATGATGGGACCAGATTGCTGGCACTCAACATCAAAAAGGCTGCAGAGCAGCTTTTAAACTGATAACTGGGGGAAAGCCGACAGGAGCTGGGCAGCATCCGGTTCGGGAAAGTGTGTACTTGAGTAGTGAGGAGGATGCAAAAATTACTGAGCAGAGCGAGGAGCTAGTCACTAGCATTCTAGCAGAAGGATGCAAGAGGCAGTCTAACAATGCAACTGGACACAAAAGACTGTGTCAGAAAAGCATATATAAATGCTTGTATACAAATGCTAGAAGCCTCCGGAACAAAATAGGGGAGCTGGAATACTTAGCAATAAATAAGAATATTGATATTATTGGTATCACTGAAACCTGGTGGACGGATGATAACCAATGGGATACAGTTATCCCAGGCTACAAACTGTACAGGAAGGATAGGAAGGGGCAAGTGGGAGGTGGTGTGGCCTTGTATGTCAAAGAAGTGATAAAATCGTATGAATTGGAATATCTAGGTGATTTGGAGTCACCATTGGAAGCTCTGTGGGTAAGAGTACCAGGCCACAAGGATGGTCTAACAGTAGGCATATACTATCGGCCTCCGACCCAAACTTTTGAGGGAGACTGGCAGTTGGAGAATGTTGTAAAGGAGGCATCCAAGAAGGGAAGCCTGGTTATAATGGGGGACTTCAATTACCCTCACATAGACTGGGTGAACTGTTGTTCAGCACATGATAAAGAGATAAAGTTCCTAGATATGCTAAATGATTGTTCCCTGGGACAGATGGTTGAAGACCCAACTAGAGGTACAAGAATCCTTGACTTGATCCTGAGTAATACTCAGGATCTGGTGCAAGATGTTAATGTGACTGATCCAATAGGGAACAGTGACCACAACTCAATTATGTTTAACTTGAACATAGACCGCAAGTCACTGATAAAATCTAACACAGAGACCTTAAATTTTCAAAAAGGAAATTTCCCAAAGTTGAGGAAACTAGTAAAAAAGAAGCTGAAAGGGAAAATTGAGAGAGTCCAAACACTCCAAGAGGCATGGAGGCTGTTTACAAAAACAATAACAGAGGCTCAATTGGAATGCATACCCAAAAGGAAAAAGGGCACTGCCAGGTCCAAGAGGACTCCAATGTGGTTTACAGGAGCTGTTCGGGAAGTGATCAAGAGCAAGAAAAGCTCATTTAGAAGATGGAAGGCTTGTCCGAATGAGGACAGCAGGCAGAAACATAAATTCTGGCAGAACAAATGCAAGGCAACAATCAGGAAAGCAAAGCAAGACTTTGAGGAGTGTATAGCTAAAAATACTCAGAGAAATAACAAAGACTTCTTTAAGTACATTAGAAGTAAGAACCCAACTAGGAAGGCCATTGGACCATTAGATGACAATGGAAGGCAAGGGGTTATTAAAGAGGAAACAGAGATTGCAGAGAGACTCAATGAATTCTTTGCTTCAGTATTCACTGAAGAAGACAGAGGCCACATGCCCAAAACAGAGCCTATCTTCGTAGGGAGGGAAACCGAAGAATTAAGCCAGATAGAAATAGCCAGGGAGGAGGTCCTTGCATGTCTTGTTAAGCTAAACACTAACAAATCACCAGGACCAGATGGAATCCATCCACGAGTTCTCAGGGAACTTAAAGATGAAATTGCTGATCTCCTAGCCAAAATATATAATCTTTCCCTCAAATCAGGCTTTGTGCCTGATGACTGGAAGGTAGCGAATGTAACACCAATTTTCAAAAAAGGATCCAGGGGTGATCCAGGAAATTACCGACCTGTCAGTTTGACATGTGTCCCAGGTAAAGTGATGGAAACCATCCTAAAAGATAGAATTAATAGGCACATAGAAGAGAAGGCGCTGCTAAAGGAGAGCCAACATGGTTTTTGCAAGGGCAAATCATGCCTCACTAATCTGTTGGAATTTTTTGAGAGTGTCAACAAGCATGTGGATAAGGGGGATCCAGTTGACATTGTTTATCTGGACTTTCAGAAGGCTTTTGACAAGGTCCCACACCAAAGGCTCTTGAATAAACTTACCAGTCATGGAATAAAGGGACAGGTCTTGTCCTGGATCAGCAACTGGCTAAGGGACAGGAAACAGAGGGTAGCACTAAATGGACACTTCTCCAAGTGGAGGGAAGTAAAGAGTGGGGTCCCCCAAGGTTCAGTACTGGGACCCCTGCTTTTCAACCTCTTCATAAATGATCTAGAGGTAGGAGTAAAAAGCAAGGTAGCCAAATTTGCTGACGACACTAAATTATACAGGGTAGTGAAAACTGTGAGAATTGTGAGGAGCTTCAGAGGGATCTCTCGACACTGGGGGAGTGGGCAAAACAGTGGCAAATGAGTTTCAACATTAGTAAGTGCAGAGTGATGCATGTTGGGGCAAAGAACCCCAATTACATTTATAAACTGATGGGGTCTGAACTCTCTGCGACAAACCAGGAAAGGGACCTTGGTGTCCTGGTGGACAACTCAATGAAGGTGTCAACCCAGTGTGCCTCAGCAGTGAAAAAAGCAAACTCAATGCTAGGGATCATTAGGAAGGGTATAGAAAATAAGTCAGCAAGTGTCATTTTGCCTCTTTATAAATCTATGGTGAGGCCCCATCTGGAATACTGTGTACAGTTCTGGTCGCCATACCTCCAGAAGGATATTATGGAGCTGGAAAAAGTGCAGAGGAGGGCAACCAGAATGATTAGGGGACTGGAACACCTTCCTTACCATCTGAGGCTGCAACAGTTGGGCCTCTTCACTCTTGAACGACGACGTCTAAGAGGTGACCTGATTGAAGTTTATAAAATCATGCACGGTGTGGACAAAGTAGATAAGGAAAAACTGTGTTCCCTATCGCATAACACTAGAACTAGGGGACACTCGATGAAACTTTTGGGTACTAGTTCTCAAACAAATAAGAGAAAGTATTTTTTCACCCAGAGGATTACTGGTCCATGGAACTCCCTGCCAGAAGAAGTGGTGACAGCTGTCAGTCTTGACAGCTTTAAGAAAGGATTAGACAAGTTCATGGAGGACAAGAGTATCAATGGCTATAATTATGGATACTTAAGGACAACCTCCGGGTTGGAGAGATAGGCAGGATATCTCTCAATATCATTTCCAGGGAATCCTAAGCAGGTGAAGGCATCTGCTTGGGAATACCCTGAAGGAAATGGTGAGCCACTGTGTGAGACAGAATGCTGGACTGGATGGGCTGTGGCCTGTTCCAGCAAGGCTGTTCTTATGTTCTTATGTTCTTATGACAAAAAAACCTTGGAGCTGAAAATGTTTGTTTTTCAGGGCAGATTTAAAAAATGTTTTTGCTATTGTCACTGTATGAACTCCAAGGAAGATATGCTTTGTTTTTCATCCAGGATCCCTTGACCTTTGAGGAGGTGGCCGTGTTCTTCTCCCAGGAGGAGTGGGCACTGCTGGATCCTGACCAGAGGGCCCTGCACAGGGAAGTCATGGAAGAGAATTCTGCAATTGTGGCTCATCTTGGTAAGGCTCCTACCTTTCCCAAATGATTGTACTGTATAATAATATCTCCTTATTGTTATGTGCTGTCAAGTGAAAACTGGTTTATAGAGACCCAAGTATGACGTTCAAGGTAAATGAGATATTTAAGGAGTACCGTATATACTCGAGTATAGGTCTAGATTTTTAGCCCCCAAAACGAGGTCCAAAAAGGGGACTTGACTTATACTCAGGTCAAAACCCCCGAGGGTCCCAAAACCGCGGTAGTGCAAGTTCAAACATACAGTAAAACCCCGACTTACGAATGCCTCTAGTTACCAAAAACTCGAGTTACAAATGTTTTTTCCCGCAAATCGAAGTCCTGATTTACGGGAAAAAAACTGAGTTATGAAAAACCCCGACGTGAAAATACAGTTTTTTAGTGCTCAAAATGGTGGTGGTGCCATTTTGTGCACTAAAACCCACTCCAAGCCACTCAACCACACCGCCGGAGGTGTAAGAAAAGGAAGCAGCAGCAGCCAGAAGGTAGGAAATCTCTCCGTTTATTTTTTATTTTATTTTTTTCTATGCATCCCTATGCCTCGAGTTACGAAAAAATCGAGTTACAAAATAGGGCATGGAACCAATTTTTTTTGTAAGTCGGGGTTTTACTGTACAGTAAAAAATGCACTAACACTACTGTAAGAATTCAAAAACATACCCACACAAATGTCTAAATTATTTAATTTTACCGTATTTTCATGTATTTTAATTATTGAAACTTACTAGCAGCTGTTGCATTTTCCACCCCGACCATACTTGGGTCAATCTGTTTTCCTAGTTTTAGAGGTCCAAATTAGGTACCTCGACTTATATTTGGCACGACTTATAGTCGAATATATACGGGTAATTTTACCTGTTCCAAAAGAGACTGTGGTGGCTTAGTGGTTAAGACACTAAACGTGATGACTGGATGGTTGGCAGTTCGAGTCCTGAGTGCTGCGCGATAAAGTGAACTCCCGTCTTTGTCCCAGCTCCTGCCAACCTAGCAGTTCGAGAGCAAGAAATAGCAAGTAGATAAACAGGCACCACTTTGGTAGGAAATTAAACAGCGTTCTGTGAATTCTGGTGTCTATGCATTCTTGCCACATCTCCATGTCTGCGGATGCATACAGTGCTGGCTCTTTGGCACTGAACCCTAGAGTTGGATACAACTGACTTTTGCGCAAGGGAGAATTTTACCAGTTCCACACCTCCAGTTTCAGTGGCTAAGTATGGATTTGAACCCACATCTTGAGTTTATCACTCTATCCACCATGCCACAGTGGGTACAATATCTCCTTAGAAATACAATAAGAAGAGCAACAGTAGCAAGTAAAACAATGGCTCTGAGACGTATCCCAACTTACGCTTCTTACTGGGTATTCCTTGAGATAGAGACAGAGCTTGGTCAATTAATTTTTCTACTCAGAAATAGTAAAATTAAAAAGCAAAATGTTTGAAAGTAGAATTTTTCACTATGATATACAGTAAAACCCCTACTTACGAAAAAAAGTCCGTTCCGTAAGCGTTTGCTTAAATCGTTTTTTTACGTAACTCGAAGCAAACCCATAGGAAAAAATGAAATTTTTATGTAAATCGAAGCAAACCCATAGGGAAATTATTTTTACGTAACTCGAAGCAAACCCATAGGAAAAAGAATATTTATGTAACTCAAAGCAAACCCATAGGAAATCGAGTAAATCGGGACATGGTTTTAGCACAAAATCATTATGTAAGTCAAATTTTATATAACTCAAGGCATATGTAAGTTGGGGTTTACTGTATAGCCTATTGTTCCAACTAGAAGATAGAGAAAAACAGACCAAAGTCTCCTTTCTACTTCTTTCTACTCTCAGAGGTTCTGTAATATTTACATTGAGAATTCAATCTTACCTGTATTTTTCCTTCTCCTCAACAGACTACTGGATGAAATCAAACGTATGTGGGAAATGCAGGAGTTGTTTTATGCCCTGTTTGGACTTTGCCAGGCATGAGGGAATGCATGAAGAAAAGGAAAAAAATACCAAAGAGAAGACCTATGAATGCATAATGTGTGGGAAACCTTCACCTCCAAAGTTAACCCACATGCATCAAAAGAGTGATTGTAAGTTGCAATTTACAGGTTCCTTAAGAGTCCGTGCAGGCGAGAAACCATACAAATGTCACCAGTGTGGGAAATGTTTTACTCGGAACTCAACTCTCTTGATGCATCACAGAATCCATTCAGGAGAGAAACCCTACAAATGCCAGAACTGTGGGAAATGTTTTACTCAGAATTCCCATCTTCTGACTCATCAGACTGTACATGCGACAGAGAAGTCATATAAATGCATGGAGTGTGGGAAATGTTTTACTCGGAATTCCAACCTTGTAATGCACCAAAGAGTCCACACAGGAGAGAAACCGTATAATTGCCAAGAGTGTGGGAAATGTTTTGCTCATGGGCCGGACCTTAGGACTCACCAGAGAGTCCACACAGGAGAGAAACCATACAAATGCCAGGAGTGTGAGAAATGTTTTGTACGCAGGGCAGACCTTGTGAGTCATCAGAGAGTCCACACGGGAGAGAAACCATACAATTGCGAGGAATGTGGGAAGTATTTCGCGCGCAAGAAAGACCTGGGGAGCCATCAGAGAGTCCACTCAGGAGAAAAGCCATACAGATGCCAGGAGTGTGGGAAATGTTTTGCTCATAGTTCAAATCTTATAAAGCATCAAAGAGTCCACACAGGGGAGAAACCTTACAGATGTCAGGCATGTGGGAAATGCTTTGCTCACAAGTCAGACCTTATCATTCATCAGAAAATCCACACGGGAGACAAACCATACAAATGTCAGGAGTGTGGGAAATGTTTTGTTCGTAAGGTTGACCTTGTGAGCCACGAGAGAGTACACTTGGGAGAAGAAACATACAAGCCCCCAGAGTGTGAGACATTCCTCCATTCCTTCCTTCATTTTATTTATACTCCACCCTTTTCTCAATAAAGGAAGGGAGTTCCCAAGAGAACTAATGTTTGAAGTTCAATCCTTTCATAGCATCAAAGCAGCCGGTTCATACAAATGCCAATATTATGGGAGGTGTTTTCTCAAGAGTTCAAGCTTTCTACTCCACACACAAGAGGAATAATACAAACTGCTCAGAGTGTAGGAACTGTTTCTTTTCAGAATTCACAGTTGAGTGTCATTAAAGACCGTCCACGTCGGAGAGATTTAGTGATGAGGGTTTTCAAAAATATGTCAAATTGAAAATTATTCTAATGCTACAAACTGAGTGAGATGATTATGTTCCATTGACCTATATTTACTGAACTGCGGTGGCTCAGTGGTTAAGAAGCTCGCCTTGTTGGTTGGAAGGCCAGCAAGTTGACAGTTCAAGACCCAAATATTGCATAGCAGAGTGAGCGTCCATCTCTGCCCCAGCTCTTGCCAACCTAGCCGTTTGAAAGCAAGAAATTTCAAATAAACAAATAGGGACCACTTCGATGGGAAAAGATCTTGGAGACATGAAAGGAGGGAGCCTCATTTGGGCATCCCCTGAGCGGAGTTTCTCCAGCAAAAATCCTTTCAAATCAGAATAATTTCTGACACAAAATTATTATTACTGAGCAAAACTTTTAAATCTATCCTCCAATGGATCATTAATTCATTGTTTGGACTCTTGGCAAGAACTGTAGGGTCTCTTTCTCTCCCATGAGAGCTAGTGCGGTATAGAAGATAAGATGTTAGGACTCCACAAATCTGAGTTCTCCTTAACCAGGAAAATTCATAGAGGTGGCAAGGGTATAAACCCATTCTTTCATCATTTCACGTATGTTAAATCCTGTTGTGGTCACCATAGGTAGAAGTAGCCTGCTGGTACATAACAAAAGCATAACAGCCAAATGGGGCACTCTGTAATCTATTTAGACCAGTGACAGCGAACCTTTTAGAGATTGAGTGCCCAAACAGAGGGGCGGGTTGAACTGTATGCTAGGGGGCAGGAAGGAAGCGTTCCCATTGGGCTGCTGGGCAGAGGGGCGGGGTGAACTCTGCTGGGGGAGGGAGGAAACATTCCCATTGGGCTGCTGGGAAGAGGGACGGGGTGAACTCTGTGCTGGGGGGAGGGAGGAAGCGTGGGCTGATGGGCAGAGGGCGTGCCCAGTCAGAGAGGCTTCTCAGTGCCCCTTCTGGCATGCATGCCATAGGTTCAGCACCTCTGACTTAGACCATTAACTCTACATCATCCTCTATTATTTTGCAGCAATCCTAAACACATAAGGATTCTTGCTGGGAGTAGCTAAGGCACATTGACTTTCCAACAAAGATTGTGTGGTTCAACAATAAGATGGAGTAGTTGGCAAATCGCATGGGTGTGATGAAAAATTCCATACTCTAGAAGAGATATGTTGTTGTTGTTCAGTCGCACATTCGATTCCAACCCTTTGCGACCCTATGGACCATTGTCCTCCAGGCACCTCTGTCCTCCACCATCCTCCTCACCATGCCCAGCTCTATGCCCATTGTGTCTACAATACCATCTAGCCATCTCATCTTTGGCCGCCCCTTTCTTCTTTTGCCCTCCACCTTTCCCAGCATCAAGGCCTTCTCAAGTGAGTCCTCCCTTCTCATTTGAAGTCCAAAGTACTTCATCTTCATCTTTACTATCTGACCTTCTAAGGAGCAGTCAGGGTTGATTTCTTCTAAGAAATGAGACAGTGCTAAATACTGTATGTTGAAAGTAAAAATTAACCACTCTTAGTTTGGATTTGGGTTTGACAGGTGTGCTGAAAGTTACATTTATAATGTGATATATTTGGATTATCATGTGTCTTTCTGGGTTTATTTCCCCATGCTTATAGTAGTTTTGTATCTGGCTGTGGAATCAGAGGTTGGGAATTTGATTCCTCATTGTGCTTTCTGGGGAAAGAGCCAGCCTGTATAGCACATAGCTGTCAAGTATCCCTTATTGGCCGGGAAAACCCCTTATTTTACCCTATTTCCCGCTGTCACCCCTTATTAATTAGACTGCAATGCCCTATTGCCACCATTGGAGGGCAGCACAAGATAAGCATAGCTGTCAAGTATCCCGTATTTGCCGGGAAATTTCCCTTATTTCCAAATACAAAACTTGACAGGTATGGTATAGCAGGGATTCCCAACCTTTTCAAGCCGGGGGCCGGGTCACACACTCTAGGGCCGGACAGCCATTTTGTCCTGTCTGTATGATGGAGGTGGCCATTTTGTCACAACAGCTTCAAGGGGTGGCCATTTTGTTTCTCAAATGCCCTTCGAGGATTGGGGACCCACATGAAATGGTGCCAGGGGCCAGATCCGGCCCACAGACCTTAAGTTGAGAACCCCTGCTGTTTAACCTTGAGCAAGCTGCACAGTCCCGGCCCAACCCCCCTCAGAAGATGGTAATGTTAATGTTAAACCACTTCTGTGTATTATCTGCCTAGAAAACTCTGGGAAGGGTTGCCGTAAGTCAGAATTGACTTGATATCAATAAAACATATGCCTGCTCTTGCATGTCTGAAAAAATGCTAATCTCACAGCCATCTAAGCAAGGCTCACTGGGTTTATATGCATATCAGAAAACAAAACACTGCAGCACTTTAAGGACTAACTACTATATTTCTTCTGTTAGCTTTCGTGGATCAAGTCCACTTCAGATTTTATGGGATTTTATGATTGTTTAAAAAAAGCTTCACTGGCCAGTTTAACATCTGACCTAGACGTGGAAAAATCATTGTAACAGAAACTTTTAAAAATGATAGTTTATATTGTTATTTGCAATATAATACTGTATTATAAAATGGCATTAGTGTGATACACTAATTTGTCTGCAAATAAATAAATAAATAATGCCAAATATATACAGTATACACTATACTATATAGTGCTTTGGAAAAGCAGAGTGTAAAAGCAGTTGATGTAGGTATACATTTGTAGATGATTAACATTTTAAAAAATAATGTTCTTAAATCTTTGTGCTTCGCATCTCTAAAATCCTGATTACCCCCTCCCACCATGACATATAATTCTTATTATTCAAAAAGTGAACTCCTGTTCACATGGAGGTCAGCCTAAAAGGCAATAACTCATTCTCGGATTGTCCCCCTTAAAAATCAAATTACCGTACTCCCTTGTGGGTCGTGTGCCACGGCTCCAGTTCCTGCAGTTTTATTTCTGAGGTAAAGCGGTGTGTGCCAAAAAACACACCACTGAATATTTACTTTCCCCACTAGCTTGTTCACTTCTCCTTTCTGAGGGAGGACAAGTCCAATGTTTAGTAAAGGTCGCCCTTGCTCAAAAGCCAGTCGTATCCATCCAGTGCTCATCTCTGTTTATAGGCAAAAACGCAGACGCTTTTGTGGACATGCGGCAGGCATGCCTCAGCGCCGAAGTGCACGGAATGGGGCTTACCTTCCCACCAAAGTGGTACCTAATTATCTACAGTACTTGCAATTTCTTGCTTTCAAACTGCTAGGTTGGTAGGAGCCCGGGACAAAGACGGGAGTAGCCGGGAATTGAACTCCGACCTTTCAGTCAGTAAGTTCAGCGTCTTAACTACTTGAGCCACTGCAGACCAATATTGACGCACAGACAAAAACAAGCTCCCTGGGCTGCTTGCCAGAGTTTATTGAGTCTTGTATTTCTGAGGGGAAAGGAATTTGTTTTGGATCTGCTGGCGTGTGGCCAGCTCTGTCTTCCTTATTTCTCATTTATTTAGTTAATTTCTGCACCACCCATCCAACCACTCTGCTCTGGGCGTTGAATCTCTCTGAGCCATTGAGTTGCACAGACTTCTTTATTTTACTTGTATCCTTGCGAATTGGTAGAAGATGATGAACTTTCCTCATTGATGAGAGATGGAACAGAGGGACCCAGCTCCCTGTTACCTAATCCATTTTGACTGGCACCTGTTCACAGTTACACTGCCCCATGTGGGCACTTCTGCCAAAAGTTAGCAAGGCTCACTAGGAATGAAGACGTAGGTACAGAAGACCCTCACATAACGATGTTACTTGGTTACCCAAGTAGCGTCGTTGTGCAGAAAACGTTATGCAGTTTCCTATGGGAGATCTCCCACAGAACGACAAAAAACCATAGTTATTCGCACAACGTTTTAAAAACCGTCAAAATTTGCACAACGTTTTTTGTCGTTGTGTGGGAGATCACATGGGGTGTGTTGGTAGTGTCGTTAATCGAAAATTACTCTATTCGAACGCGTCGTTAGTCAGAGGTTCACTGTACCACCGAGATGCAGAAGAGAAGCCATTGTTAATAGCATTTCATACTTATATGCAGTGGTGGGCTCCAAAAAATTTACTACCACACTGTGGGCGTGGTGTGGGCGTGGCCAGGGGGAAGTCCTGCGTTGCACCTGAATTAGGACTACTTTATGTCAAAACCTGGATGGGCGGGGCCAGCCAGAATTTCTGCTACTGGTTCTGGCGAACTGGTGCGAACCTGGGAATACCCTGAAGGAAATGGACTGGATGTGCTGTGGCCTGTTCTAGCAAGGCTGTTCTTATGTTCTTATGTTGATGCCCACCACTGCTTATATGGTTCTTTTGCCAGTCACAATGGTGTAGGGAACCAAATAGTGGATTAGGAAAGGGGTTCTCAAACTTTTCAAGCCGAGGGCCGGGTCACACTCCCTCAGACAGCTTCGAGGCTGGACAGCCATTTTGCCCTGCCTGCCACACATGGCCCTTCCGGATTTGGTGTAGGCAGTGTGGGGCCACATGTAATGGTGTCGTGGGCCACATCCAGCCCCTGGACCATAGATTGAGAGCCGCTGGATTAGGATTATTAGCGTTACATATATTAGGAGATCCATCGCATCCTGGTCACTGCTTCTTCGAGCTGCTGCCATCAGGACAGAGATATAGAACAATAAGGCGAGAACGAGCCAGAACAGCTTCTTCTCTAGAGCAATTTTGGCCTTAAATAGAATCCCTGGACTCTGAAGTCATCTTATTTTATTTTATTTGTCATATGGTACTGTATTGTACTGTTTTAATTAGTGTTTCTGTAGTGTACAGTGCCTTATTTTGAGTTGATACAGCAACCGAGAAATTTCGTTGTTCCGGCAAGGGGACAATGGCAATAAAAATTATTCTATTCTATTCTTTAGAGTCCTGTGTTCAAATATCTGCTCAGCCACCTAAACTCATTTGGTGCAGCAACAGTAATTATGCAGATTGAAACATGTGGTATGCTCGCGTGCCTAGATTGGCCATCACCCTTCCCAAGGGCTCCGCTCGCTAACGCACATGGCTTGAGAATCAACACGGGCTCTGATGGAAGGGAAATTGGGTGCGGGCTAGATTAATTGGCATAAATCATAAGAGCCTTGGCTGAGGAATTGCGGAGGAAATAGGACAAAGATAAAAAGTTGGTCACTCCAAGGTTGAACTCACTCTTCCCCTTCTGACCCAAGATAAGGTTGAGTAAGCACACTGAGTCAGAGGCTAAGGAAGTTAGTCCCGGAGACATTTACGTGGTCTTCCGAGATAGGGCGAGAACAATGGGGTTTTGCCAACCCAGATCTTAGATAACTGCGGGTTTGTCCATTAATCACCAGACAATGTCCGGAGACAGGTGTTATCTTGACCCACCAGAAATGCCATGTATGCACTAGCCTGTGACGAAGTCCCGTGCGCCTTTAGCACGGAACTATCGAGGCAGGGTAATAAATATGCCACCCGACTTAGATCGGGACTGGACTTCACCGCACATTTCGTCTCACGTGCCTTCCTTGCGGCCAGTCACTCTGAACCTCCGCAGGCCATTCCCAGACCAGGTGGCCCTCTCCGTTGGGCCCTGCAACACCGTTGCAACAGATACATATGTATAGCAATTGTGCTTAAGTGTATATACTGCTCCATAGTGCTTTAGTGCACTCTCTGGGCTGTTCACACGTTAATTAGCATTTTGCCTCAAACATGCTGGATACACATTTTAACGACCTCAGAAGGATGGAAGGCTGAGTCAACCTTGAGTTGTGGTCAGGACTGAACTCACAACATTCTGGCTGCAGTACAGCAGTTTAACCATTGTGCACCAGGGAAGCTGCCTTAGGCTGCAAGTTACAATGATTTCTTGCTTATCACTTGGATCTTGCTGGCCTGTCTAAGTAAATTGCCTTCCTCCAAAAGCTGTCGTTTTTAGCCACGTATATTTAAAACAGAAGGACTGACAGTTAAACTGCTGGTAAGTATTAGACTCAGCTTGGTTAGGTAAGGGAGCAGCTATATATGGCTTGAAGAGCAGAGAAGCTAGATACGTTGGACTTGGCTGTCAAAGCAACTAGACAGTTTACAACTTAGAGGTTGGAAAGAGAGAACTTAGTGTAGTGATGGCGAACCTTATAGAGCAGGGATTCTCAACCTACGGCCCGGATGAGGCCCATGACACAGTGGTGGGATTCAATTTTTTTACTACCTACTCTGTGGGCGTGGCCAGGGGGAAAGCCCTGCATTGCACCCGAATTAGGACTACTTTATTTCAAACCTTGGATGGGTGGGGCCAGCCAGAATTTCTGCTACCGGTTCTGGCGAACTGGCGCGAAACTGCTGAAGCCCACCACTGCCATGACACCATTTCATGTGGGGCCTCTCCCACTGCCTATACCACTCTCGGAGGTGCCATGTGTGTCAGGCAGGGCAAAATGGCCATCCGGCCTCTGAAGCTGTCTGAGGGAGCGTGACCCGCCCCTTGGCTTGAAAAGGTTGAGAACCCGTTTTAGAGACTGAGTGACCCAAACTCAACAGTTTGTGCCATAGAGGGGCAGGGTGAAATCTGTGATGGGGGAGGGAGAAAGCCATAACTGTCAAGTTTTGGATTTGAAAATAAGGGAAATTTCCCGGACAAAACGGGAAACTTGACAGCTATGCTTATCATGTGCAGCCCTCCAGTGGCGGCATTAGGGCATTGCAGTCTGACTGATACGGGACGCCGCCAGGAAAGAGGGTAAAATATGGGAGGTTCCCGGTCAATACGGGACACTTGACAGCTATGGAGAAAGCACTACTATTGGGCTACTAGGCAGAGGGGCGGGATAGACTTTGTGCTGGGGGAGGGAGCATACCTGTCAAGTTTTGGATTTGAAAATAAGAGACACAGCGCATGCACGGTACAATTGTGTTTATTGCAGTCGCCCAAGGCAACCGTGCCTGTGCCGTCCTCTCCGATTGGCTACGGCGTGCCGCAAGGACCGCTGGAGTTTTTTTGGTTTGTCTCAATCTGTGGGGCGCAGGGGCCCCCATTTTGTTCCAGACAGACACATTCTGGAGCATGCACACACAAGGTACATGTGCACAAAATCTCGGAGGGATTGCTCAAGGGGTGTGGGAGCCCATTCAGATTCCACAAATATATAGATACTGTATGGAAATATAATAATATGGGAGATTTACAGGAAAATACTAATACGGGAGGACAGCGGGAAAGAGGGGTAAAATACGGTAGTTTCCTGGCCAAAACAGGAGACTTGACAGCTATGGGAGGAAGGAAGTGCTCCCATTGGGCTACTAGGCAGAGGGGCAGGACAAACTTTGTTTTGGGGGGAAGTGTTCCCATTGGGCTGCTGGGTGGGGGGACAAACTCTGTGCTGGCGCCCACATTGAGGGCTATGAGTGCACCCTCTTGCACGCATGCCTTAGGTTTGCCATCACTGACTTAGTGGTTAAACAATGTACTGCAAGCATAAACTGCTGTTGAGTTTGTTCCCAAAGAGAACAAGGTTGACTCAGCCTTCTATCCTTCTGAGGTCTGTAAAATGAGTGCTCAGATTGTTAGGGGCAAAAAGCAAATTACCTTGTGAACCACGCAGAAAGTGCAATAAGCAGGTTTTATTGCTATTGCTAATTTCTTAATTCTCCTGAGCCTGAAATAACTCTCCCTAGAGATTGTTTAGTCATGTAGGATGAGTATGGGGCCATTCAACAATTACGTGATCCTCGGGGGTGAGGGGTCTGCCATCTGAATTACGGAAAATTACATGGGGGCGGGGGTCAGGTCAAAGATTACGTAATCCACTTGAAGCTGTTGTGGTTTTGATACATGGTGCTTTTTTAGGTTTAGAAATGATCTCTGGGAATTTTGGTCCGATTTGAGATTATTGAATTGTTTGTGCAGTCTATTTTTATTTTACCAATAGTGAAAAACTCTAAAAATTAGAGTTCTGATACAAAAGCTCTGGATTATGTAATTTAAGGAGGGGGGGGGGTTCAAAGCAAAAATTATAGTTGGATTACATGGGGGGAGGGTGTCAATTTCCCCCACAAAAAATGGATCACGTAATTGTTGAATGGCCCCCGTGTAGTATTCCATAATCTCTTTGCCAGGGGTGGCCAAATTATGGCCTATGGGCTAGACCCGACTTGTGGACTCATTCCATGTAGCCTGCCACCACCTGTGCAACACCCGAAGCATTTGTAAATTGGGGTTTTACTGCTGACAGAATTACGACTGCAGACAGAATTGCTACCCTTTAGAAAAGCACTCAAAACCTGGCTGGCAGGACAGATGTGGGGTACGGATGGAGGTATGACTTATTTAAGATGTAATTTAAGATCCTCCCTCCTTCTACAGGGGGTGGGTGGGATTATTAATTGGGGATGGCTGTTTATTAATTGATGGGGTGGGGAGGTAATTTTAGTGTTGATTAAGGGTGATTTTAAGGGTTTTAAACTGTTTTAAAGATATGTTTTTTTTATTGTTGTAATGCCGTTCAGAGTCGTTCGTTCGAATGGGGTGGCAATATATAAATTTGAATAGTAAATAAATAAATACTGTATATGACAATTTCTAAGTTGCCTTACCCAGCAACATCATTCTTATATTTTTAAACTACACATTAAGCCAAAACCCTCATTACATGCACAGTGGAACTTTGGTTAACGTAATTAATGCATTCTTCAGGATGTTTCTTATAGCAAAAATTACCCGGATTTCTGCAAAGGATGCGTTGGATGCAATTTCCCATAGGAATGCACTGAAAACCAAAATACTCTAACCGAAATGCGGTTTCCCATAGGAATGTATTGAAAATCAATTAATCCGTTCCAGAAAAAATCCACAAACCGAGCCAGTATTTTCTATGGATTTCCATCCTATATTTAGATTCAGATACGGCAAAAGAAGTAGTAGTTATTTAAATTTGGATTGAAATCGTTATTTAGATCAATTCGATTTAAATCAAGTCAAATGTTCTGCCTTGCAAAATAAACAAACAAATAATCTACCATGCTTCTTGTATTTCTATGACATTCTCCTCCCTAATATATATATATATATATATATATATATAAAAACATGACTTGCAAATAAAGCAATCTTGGCACCTGTCGGTGTTTCAGCTTTGGACATAGATAGTCAGAACTTATTTATTTATTTATTCACATTTATACCTGGCCCTTTTGGTGCAAGCAAGTGTATGCAATGTACAGGTATATATACAATATATACAAGTGAAACTCAGAAAATTAGAATTTCGTGCAAATGTTAATTCAGTTCAGTAATGCAACTTAAAAGGTGAAACAAATATATGAGATAGACTCACTACATGCAAAGCGAGATAGTTCAAGCCTCACTTTGTTATAATATTGATCCTTATGGCTTATAGTTTAGGAAAAACTCCAACCCCCCAATCTCATGTACCCCATAATCATCACATAATCTCATGTACGCTGTACGCCATGATCATCACGAATTAAGGCATGACATCTCTCGCTTTGCATGTAGTGAGTCTATCTCATATATTTGTTTCACCTTTTAAGTGAAATGAATATTTGTACGATATTCTAATTTTTCAAGTTTCACCTGTACATATATAAATCATCCCAATAAAAACACAAGAATAAACACAGGATACAAAGCCAGGTGGCATTTTAAAAAAATCTTAAAACCACAGCAGTCTTCAAAATTAAAACACTATCCACAGTAGTAAAAGGAGTAAATATCAATTTTAGAAGTCCAATGTCAATATTGCACAGTTCTAATTATCTTATAGGGCAGTGATGGCGAACCTTGGCACTCCAGGTGTTCTTGAACTTCAATTCCCAGAAGCCCTGATCAGCAGGAGTGCTGACGGGCTTCTGGTAATTGAAGTCCAAAAACACCTGGAGTGCCAAGGTTCGCCATCACTGTATATAGGTCTTTAAAAAGCTTATTGACATTGGTAGGCCTTAAGTGATTTACAGGATGTTAACAAGGATGGAGCTGTTCTAACCTCCCCCTGGTAATTCATTCCAGAGGGTGGGAGCTATTGCAGAGAAAGCTCTCGATGTGGTTATAGCATATATATTTTTGCCTCTCTAGTGTTCCTGGTATAATTTCTCAGGAAGAGGCACTTCCACAGGTAGCTTGGTCCCAAGATGTTCAAGGAAGGCTTTATAGATCAGCACCAATAAAGTACCTTGAATCTGGCACGGAGCATCATAGACAGCCAATGCAGACTAGCCAGGACTAGAGTGATATGATCAAACTGATCCAATGCCTGCAACCAGCCTGGCCACTGCATTTTGTACCCACTGAAGCCTCTAGGGTAGCCCAATGTATAGGGTCATGGTAGCGAACCATGGCACTCCAGGTGTTCTTGGACTTCAATTCCCAGAAGCCCAAGCACCCTGCGAATCCACACAAATGGGTTTACTGCGATTCATCTTGCCCGTGCTGCCCTCGCCGCTCCCAGAAGCGGAAGTTAAATGCGCCTGTACGGTTAAGACTCTTCCGAGTTAACCCTTCCTCTGTACATGTGCGCTTTACTTCCGCTTCCGGGAGCGATGAGGGCAGCGCAGGCCAGATGAATTGCAGAAAACCCATTAATGTGGATTCACAGGGTGCTTGGGCTTCTGGGAATTGAAATCCAAGAACATCTAGAGTGCCAAGGTTCACCATCACGAGTATAGGGCATCAATTCTGAAGAGTACCAGTGCATAGGTCAATGCTATCTGGGATCTCCTATCCAGGAAAGAGCAGGTGTAAAATTCTGTGCAAAATGTTTCCATTTATATGGTTTCTCTCATATATGTTGTGACAACTCAAAATGAAAAAGACATGTAAAATATTCATATAAATCTTATTATACATTTAGGGTGTGACTGAGACTGATAGATGGACCCGAGCTACACGAGTCTAACAATAAGTGCAGAAGGAAGTTTCAGCACAGAGTCAAAAGAATTAGACAAGTCTTTTCTGGCAACTCCTCTCAAATCCTTCTTTCAGTTCTTTCGGTGTAAAAGATAAAGGTTCAGTGTTCATCTCTGTTTGTAGCCAAAGAGCCAGTGCTGTCTGCATCTGCTGACATTGCCATGGACATGTGGCAGGCATGCCTACACACCCGAGTGCACGGAATGCTGTTTCCCTTCCCACCAAAGTGGTACCTAATTATCTACTTGCGATGTCTTGCTTTCAAACTGCCAGGTTGGCAGGAGCTGGGACAGACAAGAGCTCACTCCACCGTGCAGTGAACAGACACTAAAAGCCAAATCTTGGAAAATAACAGACCAACTCTGTGGACGCCTTTATAATGTTTCAATTTTGAGAAAAACACTTCCTAAGTTCATGGCAGTTATATATTTTTCTTTCCTTATGGGGAGCCTTTGATGGTTTGGAGTGCATTATGAGCAAAACATTTTCTACATTCATGGCACTTTTATGGTTCCTCACTTTTGTGTACCTTTCACTGTCTCTGCATGTGTGACTTACAAGCAAATCATTTCCTGCACTGGTTCTTTGGATTGGATAGGTGCCAAGAGTCTATTCCTGTAGGATGTCAGGGCAACAGTATGGATTCTCCGATGCTTCACGAGATTTGAATTCCAAGCAAAACTTTTCCCACACTCCTGACACTTGTACGGTTTGTCTCCTGTGTGTATTCTCTGATGTGTCAGAAGGTTTGAATTCCGACTGAAACATTTCCCACATTCCTGGCACTTGTACGGTTTTTCTCCTGTGTGGGTTTTCTGGTGTGTCAGAAGGTTTGAATTCAGAGAAAAACATTTCCCACACTCCTGGCACCGGTATGGTTTTTCTTTTTTGTGAACCGTCTGATGCTTCACCAGATTTGAAATCCGAGCAAAACACTTTCCACACTCCTGGCATTTGTACGGCTTCTCTCCCGTATGGATTGTCTCGTGGGACACAAGGTTTGAGTTCCGAGCAAAACACTTTCCACACACCTGGCACTTGTATGGTTTCTCTCCTGTGTGGATTATCTGGTGGTTCAGAAGGCATGAATGATGAGAAAAACATTTTCCACATTCTTGGCACTGGTATGATTTCTTTCTTGTATGTACAATCTGATGCTTCACAAGATCTGAATTCCAAGCAAAACCTTCTCCACATTCCTGACACTTGTATGGTTTCTCTCCTGTGTGGATTCTCTGGTGGATCAGAAGGTCTGAATCCTGAGCAAAGCACTTCCCGCATGCAAGACATTTATGTAGCTGTCTGTTGCCATGGATTCTTTGATGGTTCAAAAAGTGTGAATGATATGCAAAATCTTTCCCACATTCCGGGCACTTGTATGGTTTCTCTCCTGTGTGGACTCTCTGATGAGCTGAAAGGCTTGATTTATAAGCAAAACCTTTCCCGCACAAGTGGCATTTGTGTGGTTTCTCTCCTGTGTGGATTCTCTGGTGAACAAAGAGGTGTGAACTTTGAAAAAAACATTTCTCACACTCCTGGCACTGGTGCGACTTCTCTCTTGTGTGTACAGTTTGATGCTTCACAAGATTTGAATTGTGAGCAAAACACTTCCCGCACTCTTGACACTTGTACGGTTTGTCACCTGTGTGGATTCTCAGGTGGGTCAGAAAGTTTGATTTCCGAGCAAAACATTTTCCACATTCCTGGCACTGGTATGATTTCTCTCCCGTGTGGACAGTCTCGTGCTTTGCAAGATCCGAGTTCTGAGAAAACCCTTTGCCACATTCTTGGCACTTGTATGGCTTCTCTCCCGTGTGGACTCTCTGGTGGATCTTTAGGTTTGAATGGTGAGCAAAATGTTTTCCACACTCCTGGCACTGGTATTTCTCTCTGTTATGCATCCTCTGGTCTTCAACAAGGTGTGGATTCCAAGTAAAACTTTTCTCACATTCCTGCAGATTTTCTTGTGGATATTTTCTCAGGAAGCTTAACATTTGCCAATTGCAACCAAAGCCAGAGCCTCCCCACCTCACAATTTTCTCTGCAACAGGAACCTTCTTCTGATGCGCAGGGACCATATTTTGAACACAATTTTTCCAATTCAGGATGCAGTTGTAGGGCATCTCTCGGATATTCATTTTCTCTTCTTCATGGGATAGATGGTGTCTGGCAAGAGCCAATTTGTGTATGACATTCCCACTATTTGGGCATAAGACTGTTTCCCTCCAGTTGTCAACTGGGAAGAAGAAGGGAAGACAAGACTGAATTCCAGGTCTAAGCAGCTGATCTATTGAAAGGTCATTGGAAACAAAGTATGGTAGACTTGGATTAGTCCAGTGGTGGTGAACCTATGGCAAGAGTGCCAGAGGTGGCGCTTGGAGCACTCTCTGTGGGCACCCGTGCAGTCACACCAGCACAGAGTTTGCCCCGCTCATCTGCCCAGTAGCCCAATTGGAGCACTTCCTCCCTCCCCCAACACAGTTTGCCCCGCTCATCTGCCCAGCAGCCCAATGGGAGCATTTACTTCCTCCCCTGTTGCTGTGTTGGCACTTTGCAATAAATAAGTGTTTTTTGGGTTGCAGTTTGGACACTCGGTCTCTAAAAGGTTCACCATCACTGGATTAGTCCTTCGATAATAATTTTGTGTCAAAAATTATTCCTGGTTGAAAGGACTTTTGCTGGAGGAACTCCACTCAGGGGACACTCGAATGAGGCTCCTTTCATGTCCCCCAAGATCTTTTCCCCACCGAAGTGGTCCCTGTTTATCTACTTGCAATTTCTTGCTTTCGAACTGCTAGGTTGGCAGGAGCTGAGACAGATATGGGCGCTCACACCGTCATGCAGTACCCAGGTCTCAAACTGCCGACTTGCCAGCCTTCCAGCTAACAAGGCGAGTTTCATAACGACTGAGAACCTGCAGCCCTTCGACAAGAAATCACCGTCTAAGGCCAGAATCTGTAGGTAGGTCCATGAAAGAATTCTGCCTGAAACACTGGGTTGATGCTACCAGTCATAGTTGTCAACTCTGGCCAGACTGGTTAAACTCCCTGTTCCGGGGGGGGGGGGATTTGATTTTTAAGGGGGGCAATTTGAGAATGAATTAGACCAGTGGTTCCCAACCCTTTTTTGGCCATGCCTCACCTAGGTAAAAGTCACCCTTGCTCGGAATCCAGTTGTATCTGACTCTAGGGTTCAGTGCTCATCTGTTTATAGCCAAAGAACCAGCACTGCAGATGTGTCCGTGGATGTGTCCAGATGTGGCAGGCATGACTAGATGCCAGAGTACATGGAACGCTGTTTACCGTCCCACCAAAGTGGTACCTATTTATCTACTTGCAATGTCTTGCTTTCGAACTGCTAGGTTGGCAGGAGCTGGGATAGATGACGGGAGCTCACTCTGTCGCACAGTACTTGGGTCTTGAACTGCTGACCTGCCAACCTTCCAGTCATAAAGTTCAGCGTCTTAACCACTAAGCAATCGCAGTCCCTATGCCCCACCAAAGCGTCTCTAAAATCCTGATCCCTCACATGACATATAATTCTTATTGTTCAAAACTGAACTCCTATTCACATGGAGGAATCTTAAAAGGTTGTTCACTGGTAATAACTCAACCTGGACTTCCCCCCTTAAAAATCAAATTGCCCTCCCTGTGCGGCATGTGATGTGCCCCACATTGAGAACCACGGAGTTAGATGAAGTTAATGGCCTTTCAGGCCTCCTCCACATGAATAGGAGTTCACTTTTTGTATAATAAGAATTATACGTTACAGGGGTGAGAGGGGGCATCAGGATTTTAGAGATGCTTAGGTGAGGCATGGCCAAAAAAGGTTGGGAACCTCTGGGTTAAACCTTTTGGGATTTGGAGTTCAGCTAATTCTAGGCAACAAAGTTCCCTACCTTTGCCTTAAGGATCTTTCATTGGCTTTTATATATTGGATCAATAATCCAACGTTAGTACAGTAAAACCCTGCCTTACAAAAAAAAAAAGGTTCCCTGGCCTATTTCATAACTCGATTTTTTTTCCTAACTCAAAGCATGCATTAAAAAAACCAGAGAGATTTCCTACCTTCTGGCTGCTGCTGCTTCCTTTTCTTACATATCCGGAGGTGTGTGGGGAGTGGCTGGGAGTGCTTTTTAGTGCACAAAATGGCGGTGGCGCCAATTTGGGTGCTAAAAAACTGAATGTTCATATCCCGGGGTATTTCGTAACTCGATTTTTTTCCCGTAAATCGGGACCCCGGTTTACGAAAAAATCATTTCGTAAGTCAAAAATTTCATGTCTCGAGGCGTTTGTAAGTCAGAGTTTTACTGTACTCTTATTGCTTTAGTTTCTGAACTGATAGACAAGCATTACCAATTGCCAGGAAAAGAGGGAGCCTTACCAAGAGAGGCCACGGTCTCACAGTTCTCCTCCATGACTTCCCTGTGCAGGGCCCTCTGGTCACGATCCAGCAGTGCCCACTCCTCCTGGGTGAACTCCACAGCCACCTCCTCAAATGTCACCGCAGCCTGCACAAAAAAGAAAGTATATTTTCCTCATAGCTCACAGAAAGAGAACAAACTAACAAAATCAAAAGGTTAAGTTAACTGGGTCTCCTTCTGGAGGTTTTCAATTTTTATGAGCGGCAATCATGCGTGTGTTTTTGTGTCAGAGATTACTCTGGGCTGAAAGGATTTCTGCAGGGGACGCCCGAATGCAGCTCTCGGGGAATCAAACCCTGTCCTTTTGGTCTCCAAGCACAGTGCTTTTACTCCCTGAGTCACTGGTGAGCTGCTGATGGCAATCATGAATGTCTACTAGAGCCTTGCTGTGGCGTGGGGGCTTTGTGTAGTCTAACTAGGCAGTGTTGCCCACCTCTTGTCAATACAGGTGAAACTCAGAAAAATTAGAATATCGTGCAAATGTCCATTCAGTTCAGTAGTGCAACTTAAAAGGTGAAACAAATATATGAGATAGACTCAATGCATGCAAAGCGAGATAGTTCAAGCCTTACTTTGTTATAATATTGATGCTTATGGTTTACAGATTATAAAAACCCCAACCCCCCAATCCCATGTACCCCATAATCATCACATAATCTCATGTACACTGTACACCATGATCATCTCAAGTGGGTAAGATGCTGACTGGAAGGCGGAAGGTCAGCAGTTCGATTCCTGAGTACTGCAGGACGGAATGAGCTCCGGTCTTTGTCCCAGCTCCTGCCAACCTAGCAGTTTGAAAGCAAGAAATTGCAAGTAGATAAATAGAGATCACTTGGGTGGGAAGGTAAGCAGTGTTCTGTGCACTCCAGTGTCTAGTCATGCCTGCCACATGATCACGGAAATGACTGCAGAAGCAGACAGCACTGGCTCTTCAGCTTTGAAACAGAGATGAGCACTGAACCCTAGAGTTGGATATGACTGGCTTTCGAGCAAGGGAAACCTTTAACTTTACCTTACTAAGGCATAACGTATCTCGCTTTGCATGTAGTGAGTCTATCTCATATATTTGTTTCACCTTTTAAGTTGCATTACTGGACTGAATGAACATTTGCATGATATTCTAATTTTCTGAGTTTCACCTGTAATGTTAGGCCAGGACTAAAGCGTACTCAGTCAGATCTCTTGGGCAAGGCGAAAGCAGAGGGCATATGTCATGGTCCGCCTAACCAGTGGGTGATGTGATATTCAAATTGCAAAAAAAAAGACATGCAGATAGACTTGATTTCTCAAGTCCATTTACATGTGCCAAATGTTGTCGCGGAGACGTCCACCAATGTGTGGACTCCTCACTGAGTAACAACTCCAAGGTATCCAAGAAAAGGTTATATAGGGCATTGAGGTGGTGTGTTAAAAAACAGATGATTTTTCTTTGCACACCTGCTTTTTTGGCTTTCATCAGGAATCTAATTGGTCTGACCCAGCAGAACCCTCTTATATTTCCAATTTATTCACAAGTAAACAGGAGGGGAGAGACCTATTTTGGCAAAGACAGTATATATGGGAAAATCTCACAGTTCTCCTCCATGACTTCCCTGTGCAGGGCCCTCTGGTCACGATTCTACGTTTCCCCTTTATATATTTCTTTAAAACCTTGAGATCTTTCAGTCTGAACAGGGATCCAAAAAGCATAATAATGGATATTGGTCAGTTCTTCAAAAATGAAACAAAATCCCATTCTCCTCTACTTACATCTTGACAGCTTTAAGAAAGGGTTAGACAAGTTCATGGAGGACAAGGGTATCAATGGCTATAACTATGGATACCTAAGGACAACCTCCGGGTTTGAGAGATAGGCAGGCTATCTCTCAATGCCATTTCCAGGGAATCCTAAGCAGGTGAAGGCATCTCATTGGGAATACCGCCCTGAGTTGGGTTCTGCCTGAGTGGGCGGCATATATAAATATGACTATTAAATTAAATTAAATTAAATTAAATTAAATAACCTGAAGCAAATGGTGAGCCACTGTGTGAGACAGAATGCTGGACTGGATGGGCTCCTGTGGCCTGTTCCAGCAAGGCTGTTCTTATGTTATTACATAATACAATTCAGACCATTTTGTATCTGCTAGAAGGGGACTAAAAATGAGAAGCCTTTTAGAGGAAAAAACCATGATTTTGCATTTGAATACACAGGAATTAACACCCAGCAATTTTTAAATATTTAAACACTGAAAGACCTTAGCTTGGATAGGCTAGTCTAGTGGTGGCGAACCTATGGCATGACTGCCAGAGGGGGCACTCAGAGCCCTCTCTGTGGGCATGCATGCTGTTGCCCCAGCACAGAGTTCACCCCGCCCCTCTGCCCAGCAGCCCAATGGGAGCACTTTCTCCCTCGTCCCAGCACAGGGTTTGCCCTTACCTGATCAGCTTCCATTCCATTACAAGGAAGAAGGGAATCAGTATTTGCTTCGGGACTCGTTCCAGCCTCTATGGGGGGAAAAGGAGAGAAAGGCTAGATCTATAAACATATCTTATAGATTAATTCTTAAAATTACTCAAACTAATGCCTGGGGGGCACAGTGGTTAAACTGCTGTATTGCAACCAAAATGTTGTGACTTTAATCCTGACCAGGGATCAAGGATGACTCAACTTTCCATCCTTCTGAGGTCAGTAAAACTAGTGCCCAGCATGCTGGGGTGGCAAAATGTGAATTAACTTGTGAACAGCCCAGAGAGAGCACAAACACTGTGGGGCAGTATATAAGTGTGCTTGCTTTGCTTTGTTTTTTGAACATAATAAGACTTCTATCCCAGGAAAAGACATATGATTGTTCTGGAAGATAATATGATGTGTGGTTTGGACTGTGGACAAGGACTTAGGAGTTATGGACTCTAGTCCCTAATGAGACAAAAAACGTGCTGGCTGAATTTGACCCAGTCCTCTTTTTTCAGTCTGACCTACTCTGCAAGCTTCTAGTGAGTATAAGGTGGCTAGAAAGAAAACTGTGTGGTCTTCACCATGGTTGGAGGAAGTTTAGGAAATAAATATCATCAATACAAAGAAGATGTAAAATAAACAAAAATAAGCAAAGCAAGGCATCACAATCTGTCCTGTTACAAACTTGTATGTCAAATATTTATATTGGTGGACAAGAACCCATCTCTCTTCATTTGCTCACAAATCAAAGGGCATGTAAGGTAAACTTTGCCCTTGCTCGAAAGCCAGTCATATCCGACTTTAAGGTTCAGTGCTCATCTCAGTTTATAGCAGGGGTTCCCAACCTAAGGCCTGTGGGCCAGATCCAGCCCACGGCACTATTTCATGTGACCTCCTCACCCAAAGTGGTGAGATTCATTTTTTCACTACCTACTTGTGGGTGTGGTATGGAGGGTGTGGTCAGGGGGAAAGTCATGTGTTGCACCCAAATTAGGACTACAGTACTTTATTTCAAAACTTGGATGGGCAGGGCCTGCCAGAATTTCTGCTACCAGTTCTGGCGAACTGGGGCGAACCTGCTGAATCCCACGATTGCCCACCTCTCCAAAGGCATTCGGGAAACATAATAATAATAATAATAATAATAATAATAATAATAATAATAATAATAATAATAATAATAATAATAATAATAATGTTTTATTTATATCCCGCTTCCCTCAATCCAATGGACGACTCGAAGCGGCTTACAAGACATTTAAAGATACAATAATAAGATACAAAATTCAGAAATACAGTATGACAGTATAATCAAAACTATAATCTAAAGTTACAAAATAACAAAACCAAGAATATATTATAGCAAAAACTAGTAAAGCAATACAAAAATTTCCAAAATATCACATCAGCATAACATCCCAATAGACAAAATCCTCAGGGTCAGTCTTTTCTCCCTGCCACCGCTCTCACCAGGTGTGGGGGTCCAGTGAGTCCGACACATCCGACCACCCTTTGAGGTTGTTGGGACAAAATGGCCACCCGCATCGTGCAGGTAGTGCAAAATGGCCGTCTGAGAGAGCATAACCCTGGCTTGAAAAGGTTGGGAACCCCTCGTTCCCCGCAAAGAGCCAGTGATGTCTGCATCTGCAGACACCTCCTTGGACATGTGGCAAGCATGGCTAGACACGGAATTCTGTTTACCTTCCCACCAAAAGTGGTACTTATTTATCTACTTGGAATTTCTTGCTTTCAAACTGCTAGGTTGGCAGGAGCTGGGACAGAGACAGGCGCTCATTCCGTCATGCAGAACTCAGGTCGTGAACTGTTGACCTTCCAGTCATCAAGTTCAGCGTCTTAAACACTAATCCACCACAATTTCTGCCTCCCATGTACCTGGTTGTAATGGGTTAAAAATTAGACAAATGTTTGAATTCTGGAAAGGTCTGGAGACAAACATCACTTTCCTAGATCAAAACACCATGGAAAGATAAAAATATGAATCTCTTTCATACTTCAGAGGAGAGAAAACATTGGAACAGGCCAGTGGTGGGATTCAAAAATTTTTACTACCTACTCTGTGGGTACGGTGGGTGTGACCAGGAGGAAAGCCATGCATTGCACCTGAATTAGGACTACTTTATTTCAAAACTTGGATGGGAGGGGCCAGCCAGAATTTCTGCTACCGCTTCTGGCAAACTGGGGTGAACCTGCTGAATCCCACCACTGGAATAGGCACACTTTCCCAGCCTGAACCCTTACCCTGCAAAGTGATACCTCCATCGACATATTGTCTGATCTCCCTCTGCAGTTGATTCTCTCCAGTTCCCAACGGAGCCGTCTCTCTGCCTGGGAAATCAGGCCGAATGTCTGTAGAAAGATTTCTTCCCTGTAAAGATGAGTGAAGATTGGAGCAGGAAAGGCTTAGAAAAAGAAAGCTAAAGGCAGAAATATCAATTGATGTGTTTCGGATTCAATCGATATAGGACAGCCATGGCAAACCTACGGCACGCGTGCCAGAGATGGCATGGAGAGGCCTCTCTCTGGGCAAGCCCCACCCTGCCCAGCGCCCAAACGCTACTCCCCTGCTCGGCAGGGCTTGGCTTCACCTGGATCAGGCTCGTCACACCTTACGGAGCCAAAAACACCCCCCTGTGACGTTTGGACTCCAGAAGGCTTGGCACAGCCCGTAATGGGCTAGCCACAACTTCCCAAACCCAAACACCACTCATCCCACGTGATGTTTGAGCTCCGGAGGTCTTAACAGGCCCACAACTGTGGCAATGGGGCTTACCCACAGAGGGTGGAGGATGGCTGAGCAGTGCCAAGCCCTGCCGAGCCCAGGGGGGGGGGTGTCCTCTTGTGGCTGCATGGGAAGGAATGGGGGGAGTTGCCCACGGCTGCAGGGGACAGGGTCCATCCACAATGGGGTGTAATGGGGTGTGGGGGATTACCTGCAAGGGCACTGGAAGGCGCATGGCCTTCATCGACGTCACATGGCTGCATATGTATGCACCCATGTGATGTCACCGGCACATGTGATGCCTGCTGCCCATCTCACCCTGCCTCCTTGGCCACTCGGCCTCTAAAAGGTTCGCCATCGCTGATATAGGGTATCCCTTCTTGGGCCTGTGTGGTGGAAAGCTCTAAATAGACTGTGTGCAGGGGTAGGAAGATCAAGGGCTAATCTGAGAAAGTGGGGTTTCCCTGTAGACGACAGCCCGTGTTAATGCGGAGGAGAACAAACTATCACCATTATGATACAATGCACACGATGCCCCTCAACGTGCACTGAGGAGGACCTTATGTCAGCAAGAAGAAATGCTGTCGATGTGGCCCGATATTGGGCGGATGTCATCTAATTCCTGTTTGTTTTATATATGTTAATTTTAGCTTTCTATGTTATATGCTTGTGGTGCCTCTGACACGAATAAAGAAAGAAGATAGATTAAAGTTTTGCAGAACAGCAGCAAATTTGGCAGCAGTTGAGTTTCTCAGTTGTAGGGAGAGTGCAGATAGCAAAAACAAAACAAAACAGCACAAGGTCCAGGTAACTCCAAACTTTAAATTAGAGGCAGAACAAAGTGGTCTCACCTGCTGCTCTTCCTGGCATTTCTCCCCTGCTTGGCTCAGGAGGAATCCTTCTGCCAGGGCCACTGCCTGGGAAGTGGTCTCCGCTCCACATTCCCTCACCCAGCTGGACATCTCCGCTGGCAAGACGGCCAGGAGCTGTTCCAAGATCACCAGGTCCAGGATCTGAACTTTTGTGTGCTTCTCTGGCTTAAGCCATTGATGGCCAAGATGATGGAGTTGGCTACAAATTTCTCTGGGGCCCTCAGCCTTCTCGTAGGAGAAGCTCCTAAACAGCTGACATTGTACATTTGAGTTGACAGTATCGTTATCCAGGTGATTCTTCATTGATCTCTCCATGAAGCCTTCATGGTTCCTCAACTTTATAGCATCAGGGCCTCTTTCTGTTTCAGCACTAGCTGCCTCCGGCTCAGCCATCTTCCAGTGAAGCCTTTAAAAATGAGTCAGAAGGACTGATTCCACGCTTCTCTCTCTCTCTCTCTCCAAGAAAGTCACTTATCAAGACGTGTTATAAAACTCTGCCAAGCAAATGCATTCTTTGGCTAATGATTTTCCTGTAGGAAGAAGACAAACGGTGTAAGACCCGAGCCCACTGACTGTGGAGAAATTCTAGCCAGAGGGTGGCCACAGAAATGGAGATTAGGTCAGAGATTGACCAAGCACTTGTTGAGAATCCAGCTCAACAGTGTGTAAGCATAAAGTCAGAAGAAATTGAACTGCAGTCAGAGTTAATGGTGCACAAAAATTCTCTGCTCCAGCACCGGGGAAGCAAGTTTTATTGAAGTTACAGGTTACACAGGATGTCTACGAAGGCATACACAGGATGTATACGAAAGCATAGGTGCGTGGTATTCAGCCAATAATATGACATTCTCTACAGCATAACCATATATGGAACATGACCTATATCTTTTACTAGTACATGCGCAGTAGCTTATATCCTGCCAGAATAGGCCCAAAGCCTATTCTCTGTGGCGGTACCCTTGCAAAAGCTGTTACCTGTAATTATATAGCTTACTTTAGCAGTTTAAGGCTGATACCAAAAGCATATATTTGATGATTACATAAAGGTGATTTTCTGCACCAAACCAGGAACTCAAGAAGCAATTGCTCTGCACAGATGCAGAGTCTCTGCACAGAGGCAGGAAGTAATTGTTAGTTCAGGAAACTGTGGTTGAGCGCAGGAAGAGCTAACCACAATTGCTAACTAAATGCTACACAGCTAATTATTTAGGCTAAAAGTTATAATGAACTCCCACAACTGACCAAATCTCATCCTTGAAGAAAAGATGAGAAAGTTCACTTCGTCAAACTCAAGATTCATGAGTCAGTTTTTAAGTTAGTGATTCAGAACCTGCGGCCCGTGGGCCAGATGCAGCCCATGGCACCATTTCATGTGCCCCCCCCGCCTCTACCACACCAGGATGTGCCATGTAGTGAAGTAAGAGCAAAATGGCCCCCGAAGCTGTCTGAGAGAGCGTGACTCAGTCCCCAGCTTTAAAAGGTTGAGAACTCATGCTTTAAGGTGTCACAACATATTTGGTCTTCTTTTTGCTGTTTTGTTTACTCTCTGATACGCTTGCACAGACTAACATGACTACCACTTGAAACCGAAAATTAACAAATGCATCACTCACTGCAGGTCTGCTTCGCTCAGTTCTTTGAAAGCTCTTTACACAAACGACCCTAAAGTAGATGTTATTAAGATTTATCTGAGTTCAAGGAAACTTCAGTTTTATTTATTGTGTTATAAATCAATAGCCTCAATACATATATTTGTAAAGTTTATATAAGGAAAAGCTCTTGGGGACATGAAAGGAGTCTCATCTGGGTGTCCTCTGAGCGGAGTTCCTCCAGCAAAAATCCTTTCAACCCAAAAAGCACCTTTGTTTACTTCTGCCATGATAAAAAAAGGAATCTATCTATCTAATCTATCTATCTATCCTGTATCTATATCTATATCTATAGATAGATAGATAGATATAGATATATGTGCATTTTCATTATAGCATATGATGAATTCTTTTCTTACATGAGAGGGGGAAAAACTCTTAAACTACTCACTGGCTGAGATTTTATTGAATACGTTTTCCAAAAATCTAAGAGATTTAAGGGATTTAAGACAGGTCAGGAAAGCATTAGCTTTTGGAAATAGGGGAGGGTATAACAATTAAATTAGAGAATTAAGATATGTGGAAAGGAAGGACCCAAGGGTGGAAGGTGCACTTGTTAAATGTTAAATGTTATATGTTTTATATATGTTGATTAAGGTTAGTTAATGGAGTTACAATAGCTATATACTAAACAGTATCGATTTTGCTATAAGTAATGCTGTTTCTCATACCATTATTATTACGGTACTTTTATTTTTGCTTAATTTTTTTACTTTCTGTATATGCGTATATGCATGTTTCAAAAAATAATAACACTATACTTCTTCCTGGCTTTCTGAATTACATTGCCTCAGCAGTTGGAAAATCTATTCTTTACTTCTAGGAAGGTGGGAGTTCAGCAGTTCGATTCAGCAGGACGAAATGAGCTCCCCTCTTTGTCCCAGCTCCTGCCAACCTAGCAGTTTGATGGAAAGAAATTGCAAGTAGATAAATAGGGACCACTTCAGTGGGAAGGAAAGAGCGTCCCATGCGCTCTGGTGTCTCGGCATGCCTGCCACATGACCACGGAAATGTCTGAAGAAGCAGACAGCACTGGCTCTTCGGCTTTGAAACAAGAGATGAGTACTGAACCTCGAGTCGGATACGACTGGCTTTTGAGCAAGGGAAACCTTTACCTTTCACAGGTTCCTATAGGTTTTGCCTCTTTGGCTTATATAGATTGTTCCCAGTTTTTGTTGCACTGTGGTCTTTTTTTTGGGGGGGGGGGTCAAACCACTTTTTAAAATCTGGTGGGTTCCCCCCACCTCTTTTTATACTCCCCTTTCCTTGAAATAATCAAAATTTAGCTACTGTTATCTTAACCTATAAAACCAAGGGTTAACCGTTGGAACTTGCTATAGGTTCCTATGCCTCGCCCTAATGACCCGCACTCACCATTCGTGCACACGGCCGAACTGGGTCCGCAGGTCAACGAAGGATTGAAAAAACCAGCAGTGGGGCAACAGCCCCACAAACACAAGAAATGGGAAACAACTTCATTTCCCAACATACTTTGCGCTGTGCCAATCAGGCTGACAGGCGTCACCACAAAGAACGTTGGAAAAAGTGCTGAGGCCAATCAAAAATGAGCCGCAGAAAAAAATGCAATGCAAAGGGAAAAATACCCACAAACTACAAGCCCCAGAGTTCTGCGCACCATGAGCGCACAGAACTCTGAGAAATCCGCCGCGCGAAAAATAAAAATACAGCCGGCGCTTGGGTTCCCGCAACATGGCATGGCTGCCTAGTCTGCAGGAAGAGAAGACACACACACACCCAACGCTGCCTGAAAAACGGAGCTTGCCTTCCCACACCCCGGACATCGAGCCCAGGCTATGGGAAAGGAAGACTCCCCCACACACGCCGCCTGAGCCCGCGAGAAGGGACCCCCACACACACACACAAAACGCTTTCAACAGGGGGAGAAGGCATCATTGCCTCCTCTCCCTTGAAAGCAAAACAATTCCCCCGCAAAGCAAAGGCCCCGGACGGCTCTCTGCCCGGTTCCTTTACTTTACGAGGAAGTGTTTCGCTTTCAAGGGAGGGAGAAGGCATCATTGCCTTCCCCGCCTTGAAAGCGATAAAATTCCCAGGTAAGCAAAGGCGCGCCGCACAGTGCCTTCACTTTCCCCAAAAATAAACCATAAAGTAAAAAATTGCACAAAAATCACAACCAAAAACAAACCAAAAAAATAACACAAACACCAAACACACAGAAACCCCCCAAAAAATAACAATACAAACCCCCAAAAGAAAATAAAGTAAAAAATTACACAAAAATCACAACCAAAAACAAACCCAAAAATAACACAAACACCAAACACAGAGAACCCCCTCCCCCCCCAAAAAAAATAACAATACAAACCCCCAAAAGAAATTAAAATGGAGAACTCACCCAAACGACCTTCCTGAACGAAATCCGGAAATGAAATGAGTAAAGACAGACTACTTACTTACCAGAGACACCCAGAGGACAGTAGAGAAAGAAAGTCAAAGTAAAAGAAAAGCGCAACAGCACCACCCAGAGGACACAGGAGAAAACACAGTCAAAAAGAGTTGAAAGAATAACATTTCTAAAACATTTCTAAAATCCTGTTTACAGTTTTCACTCAAAAAATAAATAAACATCGAAACACAGTTTAAAAAAATTAAATTAAAAAATATATACTCACACATTATTTTTAAAAAAACACAGAGAAAACCATTATTTGCTTACATAAAATAATTCTAAAAAATTATATCATCCTTTAAAACAGCCCGGCAACGCCAAAAAAAGAATTGGATAAATAAACATTTTTAAAAATTCAATTATAGGCTAACCCAGGGGTGGGCAAACCTTTTGACTCGAGGGCCACAATGGGTTCTTAAACTGGACCGGAGGGCCGGAACAAAAGCTGGATGGAGTGTTTCTGTGAACTAATATAAAGAGAACCCTCCGCTCTTTTGGATCTGTGGGCCGGATAGAACAGCCGAACAGGCCAGATCCGGCCCGTGGGCCATAGTTTGCCCATGGCTGGACTAACCTCTACTTTACAAACATTATCAAAAAAACCTTACAACACCACGGGCTGATAAAACAGGCGAACGGCGTGGATCCGGCCCGTGGGCCATAGTTTGCCCACAGCTGGGCAAAAAAGCTCTACTTTACAAACATTGTTTAAAAAACAACAACCTTCCAACGCCATTTAAAACAGCCCTGCAACGCTGGGCAACCTCTGCTAGTAAACCTATAGAAATTGATGACATAGGTCAGGAGTTCTCAACCTTTTTAAGCCAGGGGCCAGGTCACGCTCTCTCGGACAGCTTCGGGGCCGGGACGGTCCTTTTGCCCTTCTTCCACCACATGGCACTTCCTAGTGTGGTGGAGACGGGCACATGAAATGGTGCTGTGGGCCGCATCTAGCCCACAAGCCTCATTTTGAGAACCTGTGACATAGTAAATTCAAATTCAAACTTTATTACAGTCAATGACCAGTGCAGTAAAAAGGGTTTAAGTTCATGAAAAAGAGTCAAAATGCACCACCACAAACACATTTGTTTGAGTTTAAACAAAATAGAATAAAATCAGTTCTTAAAATTTATGCAACGTTTGGGACAGGTATCTGATTTAAAAGGAATAAAACAGCACATAAAACAGTATAAAGGTTTAAAAGTCACAGTCATAAAATAAAATAAAAATTTAGATTGCGAATACTTAGACATGGGGATAAATATATCCCTGACTTAGATTACAAATCCTTAAGGTCAAGGTTTCCCTTGCTCGAAAGCCAATTGTATCCGACTCTAGGGTTCAGTGCTCATCTCTGTTTCAAAGCCGAAGAGCCAGCGCTGTCTGCTTCTGCAGACGTTTACGTGGTCATGTGGCAGGCATGACTAGACACCGGAGCACATGGAGTGCTGTTTACCTTCCCACCGAAGTGGTCCCTATTTATCTACTTGCAATTTCTTGCTTTCGAACTGCTAGGCTGGCAGGAGCTGGGACAAAGACGGGAGCTCACTCCGTCCTGCAGTACTCGGGAATCGAACTGCTGACCTCCCGCCTCCCAGTCAGAGTCTTAGCTACTTGAACCACTGCAGTCCTTAAAGGCTCCTTGAAATTGAAAGATGGGGAAGGGCAAGGAAAAGCAACCACAACAAATAAGGGGGGGGGGGGAGAATCCCACCTACGCGTCCCATCCCCAAATCCTGGAAAGGAGACCCAGGATTTCACCAACTCAGGGCTCGTGTTTCCCTCCGGAGGAAGATAAAAACAGGACAGGAAGAGACTTTTGGGAAGCGGACACTTTAGCGCATTGGACACGCCCTCTTTCCGGTGTTCCCCCTTGCATCTTCCTCTAGGAATGCCAACTCAGTGATTTTAACCCTTAGCTACCGCATTGACAGAAATTTTCTTTACAGGTGAAACTCGGAAAATTAGAATATCCTGCAAATGTTCATTCATATAGTCACCCCCATCATGCAGGCAGGGCAAAATGGTCATCCATCCCTCGAAGCTGACTGAGAGAGCGTGACCCGGCCCCCTGGCTTGAAAAGGTTGGGATCCCCTGGTTCTGTGGTTTAGATATCTGGCTGCAGAACCAGAAGTTGGAAGTTCAATTCCCCACTTGTGCCTCCAAGGAAGAGAGCCAGCCTGCGTAGCCTTGGGCAAGTGGCACAATCCCAGGGTTACCCAAAAGAAAGGAGTGGAAAGTCTTCCATACATAGAAAAGGTCGCCATAAGTCAGGATTAACGTAACAGTAAAGGTAAAGGTCACCTTTGCTCGAAAGCCAGTCGTATCTGACTCTAGGATTCAGTGCTCATCTTCATAGCCAAAGAGCTAGCGCTTTCTGCTTCTGCAGACCGTTTCCGTGGCCATGTGGCAGGCATGCATGACAAGACACCGGAGCGCACGGAACGCTGTTTACCTTTCCCACCGAAATGGTCCCTATTTATCTACTTGCAATTTCTTGCTTTCGAACTGCTAGGCTAGCAGGAGCCTGGGACAGAGACGGGAGCTCACTCCGCCGCGCAGCACTCGGGTCTTGACTTTGCTTCTGGCGGCCACCCCCAAATCCCCAGGGTGAACTGGGGGTGCCCTGCATCCTTCTCTCTTCTGTCTGAGCTTCTAGGAGGAGGGGGTCCCTCCTAGCTCCCTTTTGAGCCCCCCAACCCCCGCCATTTGCCACCCCCCACCCCCACCCCCATCCATTTCCCCTCTACAAGAGGGACTCACCATCATCTTTCCCGCCAGGCAGAATGGAGGAAATCTCGAGATCCAAGACAGAAGCAGCTTCAATTCTAGCAGCAGCAGATTTTCTTTAAAACACACACACACACACACACACACCAAACATCTGGAGACAGGAAATGACGTTTTTGGAGAGGGGGGGAATCTCCATGGGGGAATCCTTTTGATGGAGGAATCCCACCCCTTCCCCTCTCCAGGAAGCCTCACTTTGTGTATTTAACCCTGAAGAAGCCTCCTCTTTTGGGCTCCTCTTTTTTTAACATTTCTGAATTTTTAAAAAAACTTTGGAAACTTCCCAAAATTTACGTTTCGTTGTTGTTTTGGAAGTATCCGTTGTAAAGTTGCATTATTTTTCTCTCTATATTTTTCTAGGTTGGAGGCGTATATTTTTATTTGCAATTTTAAATGTACGGTTATGAAAATTAAAGGTAAAGGTTTCCCTTGCTCGAAAGCCAGTCGTATCCATGGTCATGTGGCAGGCATGACTAGACACGGGAGTGCTTGCAATTTCTTGCTTTAGAACTGCTAGGTTGGCAGGAGCTGCCTGGGACAAAAAGACAGGAGCTCATTCCGTCCTGCAGTACTCGGGGATCGAACTGCTGACCTTCCGCCTCCCAGTCAGCATCTTAGCCACTGTTATGAAAATTAGGTAAAGGTAAAGGTTTCCCTTGCTCGAAAGCCAGTCGTATCCAACTCTGGGGTTCAGTGCTCATCTCTGTTTCAAAGCTTCTGCAGACGTTTTCTGTGGTCATGGGGCAGGCGCACAAGCGTAAAAGGGATCTACGTAAGTGTAAAAGCCTTCTATGCATGCGTAGAACGCGACTTGCACAGAACCGTTGTGCGCAGGTCCCGGATTGTCCGGAACCGCGGTTGACAGGTATGGTCAAGACTGACAGCTGTCACCACTTCTTCTGGCAAGGAGTTCCATAGACCAGTGATCCTCTGGGTGAAAAAGTACTTTCTCTTATTTGCTTGAGAACTAGTACCCAAAAGTTTCATGGAGTGCCCCTAGTTCTAGTGTTGTGATTTTATAAACTTCAATCAGGTCACCTCTTAGACGCCGTCATTCAAGAGTGAAGAGGCCCAACCGTTGCAGCCTCAGATGGTAAGGAAGGTGTTCCAGTCCCCTAATCATTTTGGTTGCCCTCCTCTACACTTTTTCCAGCTCCATAATATCCTTCTGGAGGTATGGCGACCAGAACTGTACACGGTATTCCAGATGGGGCCTCACTATAGATTTATAAAGAGGCAAAATGACACTTGCTGACATTTTCTATACCCTTCCTAATGATCCCTAGCATTGAGTTTGCTTTTTTCACTGCTGAGGCACACTGGGTTGACACCTTCATTGAACTGTCCACCAGGACACCAAGGTCCCTTTCCTGGTTTGACACAGAGTTCAGACCCCATCAGTTTATAAATGTAATTGGGATTTTTTGCCCCCAACGTGCATCACTCTGCACTTACTAGTGTTGAAGCTCATTTGCCACTGTTTTGCCCACTCCCCCAGTGTCAAGAGATCCCTCTGGAGCTTCTCACAATTTTCACTACCCTGTATAATTTAGTGTCGTCAGCAAACCACACGCATTCCTGGCATGCGTGTGGTTCATCTCCCATGTAGATTCACTTATCCCTCAAAATACCTGATTTATGAACAAAACATTTCCCACATTCCTGGCATTTGTATGATTTTTCTACTGTGTGGACTCACGATGACTCACAAGTTCTGAATTAAATACAAAACATTTGCCAAACTTCTGGCATTTGTATGGTTTCTCTACTGTGTGAACTCTCTTAATGCGAAAGACAAGGATAATATTCAAAAGAATCCCATTACACAAATTAACAACGTGCATCACCCATGGTCCTTTAGAGGAAATTAAATGCTCTCAAGATCTCTGAAGGTCCACTTAACACTAGAGAAGTCTTTGGGAAATGTGTAAAGTCTTTAATGCCTGAAAATCACTTATATCAGTCTCTATTTCGCAGCATAATGGGCTGCATAGATATGTCAGTGGTCAATTCTATATCAGACTTGCAAGAATGCAGGAGAGGCAGTTAAAATGAAATACAGTAACTATCTTCTTAACCTATAAATCCAAGGGTTCACCGTTGGAACTGGCTATAGGTTGCTATGCGTCGCCCTACTGATCCGCACCCACCCTTCGTGCGCACGGCCGAATTGCCTACGCAGGTCAACGAAGGATTTAAAAATCCGGCACGGGGGCCTCAGCCCCACAAACGGCAAGAAAGGGAAAGAACTTCACTTCCCAACATTCCTTGCGCTGCGCCAGAGCCAATCACGCTGAGAGGCTCTCGCACGGCGCAGCGTTCCGACACGCGCCGCAGCCAATCGAAAGAAACGCATTTTAAAAAAACCAGCAAAAACACAAAGCACCAACCCATTACTACAAGCCCCAGCATCCTGCGCGCCATGAGCACGCAGAACGCTGAGGAAACCGGCGCCCGAAAAATTAAAAAGAAAAACAACTCACCGCGTCACAGCCAAGCACACACCAGCCGGCTTTCTATCCCTCCCTGAAGGACCCGACTGGAGTTTCCCCTTTAATATCAGTGGGTGGGGGTTGCGATCCCCCTCTCCGCTGGCTAACCTAGCGTTGGGAGGTTTGTGGGGACAAAAGGGGAATGTTTCCAAAACCCTTCTGGACTCAGGACACCAGGGAGAGGGGATCGATTCCCACCCCCCTCCTTAAAAAAACTCCGTCTTTTCTACTCTTTAAAAACGGAGTTTTTTTAAGGAGGGGGGGAGGGAATCGATCCACTGTGCCTGGTCTACTGGGTCCAGAAGAGTTGGGGGGACATACCTCCTTTGTCCCCACAAACCTCCCAACCCCAGGGGAGCAAGCGGAGAGGGGGGTCGCAAGCCCCACCCACTGATATTAAAGGGGAAACCCCGATCTACTTTCACAACTACACACAAAAAAGCACCATAAAACAATAAAGCCCCCTCCCCACCACCTAGCCCACCCTTCCTAACCCCCAACAACCATGCCCCCCTCCCCACCACCTAACCCACCCTTACTAACCCACAACGACCATGCCCCCCTCCCCACCACCTAGCCCACCCTTCCTAACCCCCAACAACCATGCCCCCCTCCCCACCACCTAGCCCACCCTTCCTAACCCCCAACGACCATGCCCCCCTCCCCACCACCTAGCCCACCCTTCCAAACCCCCAATGACCACGTACCTTCCCCACCACCAAACAAATAATGTTTTAAAAATTACTAAAAACACTCAAACACAGCCAAAAATACACAAAAACAAAAACACCAAAAACAATACGAAGTAAACAAAGACACAATCAAAAACAAAACAAACAGACAAAAAATACAAACTCCAACCCCCCCACCCCCCACCCCACACACACAAAACAAAGAAAACAAACAAACTTACCAGAACACGTGCTACCTACACCAGGACTGGAAAAGAAATGAATACAGAAAGACCCTACTGACCAGAAGAAGCTCCACCCAGAGGCCAGGAGAGAAACAAAAGTCAAAATACAATAACCCCTACCAGCACCACCTGCTGGCCACAATAGTAAAAACAATTCAAAAACACACAACAGCCCCAAACAAAACACAAACTCACAATTTTACACAAAAGGTCACACCAAAAAAAAAAACAAGGAAAAAAGTACACTAAACACACTGTCACACAAATCACAAATATATATATGTCAATAACATACAATAGAAACTTTAAAAAATCCTGTGCTGAGTTATTATATCATACTTTCTTCTTTTATTAATCCTCAAAAAAACCCAAAAAAGCAGATCACAGTTAATAACAGCCAAGCCAAACAAATTTAACATAAATAAACATTTAAAAAATTAAAATTACAGACTAAGCAATTTTTTTTAAAAAACAACAACACAAATTAACCTTCCAACACAATGTAACACTATTGCAAAAAAAAAAAATTGGCTCATTTGTAATTAAAAAACACGGGGGGGGGGGGAAAGCCCGGCAACGCCGGGCAACCCTTGCTAGTAACCTATAAAACCAAGGGTTAAACGTTGGAACTTGCTATAGGTTCCTACGCCTGGCCCTACTTGCCTGCACTCACCCTTCGTGCACACGGGTGGACTGGGTCTGCAGGTCAACGAAGGATTGAGAAAAGCGGCAGTGGGGCAACAGCCCCACAAAAATGAAAAAAGGAAACAACTTCATTTCCCAACGTTCTTTGCGCTGCGCCGCACAACAGCCAATCAGGCGGAGAGACGCGACCACAAAGAACGTTGAGAAACGCCCCATGGCCAATCAACATCGAGCCACAGGGAAAAAAACGTACCACAAGCACAAACCACAAACCCATAACTACAATCCCCAGAGTCCTGCGCGCCATGAGCGCGCAGAACACTGAGGAACCCGGCGTGCGAAAAATAAAATTTTAAAACACAAGTCCGTCGCAGCGCCTCAAAGCCACAAAAAGACCTTCCGGCCTTCTTGCACGGAGCAACGGGGAAGAGAGGGTCTCCCTCTCCTCCACGCTACCCTGGCGGGGCCGGCGAAACCAAGCCGCTGGAAAAAAAGCCAAACCCCAACCGCCGCCTACATCGCCATGGGGATTTCCATGTTCCGGCCAGCGAGGCCCGCACGCAAACCCCCCCCAAACAAAAACAAAAATGGCGTGGGGATTTTCGCAGTCCGACCACCAAGGCCAAGCCGCAAACACCCCCCCCCAAAAAAAAAACCAACAACAACCAACAAACACAACATGGGGATTCCCACGGGCCGGTGGCATGGATATTCCAACCCCACCCACGCATGAAGCGGCGATGGTATTTCCACGGGCCAGCCATCGACACTGGCCCGCGAAAATACCCCCACCCCACCGCCACATAGTATTTCAATGGGCCAGCCAGCCACTGAGGCCGGCCCACGGAAATACCCACACCGACAACACAAACAAGAACATTCAACAAAAATCAAAAACAACAATAATAAACATAACAATGAAAAACAAAAACATCTAAAAACAACCAAAAATAAACAAGGACAAACACACAACCCCCCCCAAAAAAAACCCAACCCAAAACAAACCTCCACAACAAAAAGAAACCAGAGACCTTACCAGGAGACGTCCACCCTCATCCACGACCGGAACTGAAATGAGAAAAGAACAGGAAGAATATGCAGCCCTGTTCACAAAACACAGTCAAAATTAAAAAATTACGCAACAGCACCACCCAGTGGCCACAGGAGAAATAACACTCAATATATTCAAATTAATCTCAAAGATTTTTTTAAAAAGGAAATAAGGTTTAAAAACATTCAAAAATATCCAAACAAAAACATAATTCAAAAATAAATAAATAAGTTCACACCAAAAGAAAAACCAAACATCTAAACACAGTCAAAAACATTGAATTTAAAAAACCATACACTTACACATTTTTAAAAATTGTTATCCAAGGTACACCTGTTAACAAAAAATCACATAGTAACACATTATTTTTTAAAATACAATAATTGAAAAAATTTATATCAACCTTTTCTCTTTTTAAAATCCAAAAAAAAAATGATGACAGTTTAAAACACTACGTTCGTATAAAAAACATTATTTTAAATTAAACTTTATTATTATTATTTTAAAAAATAACATACCTCATTTAAATAAACATACAACAAAAACCTTCCGACACCATTTAAAACAGCCCGGCAATGCCGGGCAACCTCTGCTAGTTTCTAATAAAAAGATGCGTTCCAGAAAGAAAAGCCTAATCCAAATCGAAACTAGATAGATATACAGTCCAAGGAGCAAATGAGACAACATGTCTTTTCCTTAGAGCAGGAGTTCTCAACCTTTTAAAACCAGAGGCCGGGTAACACTCGCTCAGACAGCTTCGGGTTCCGGACCGCCACTTTACCCTTCCTCCACCACATGACACTTCCTAGTGTGTGGGAGGCGGTGGGGGAGCACATTAAATGGTGGCATGGGCCACATCCAGCCCACGGGTTGCAGGTTGAGAATCCCTGCCTTAGAGAAACAGGAAAAATCAGAAGAAGAGATTGAAGCATTAAATTGGGTAGACAAAAGTCTTCTATGGCATCTACTCTGACATCCTCCTTTTGATTCCATGGACTGGTTCGGAGTGCAATTTCTGGAAGATGCAAGGACAACAGTATCATTTCCCTGGTGGATCAGATGTGTTGAGTTCCTAGCAAAATAATTCCCACATTCCTGGCACTTGTCTGTTTTTTTTTCTCTTTTGATACAAGTTTTCAGTTCTGAGCAAAACATTTCCTTCACTATTAACACTGGACTAGTTGTCCATCATGTGGATTCTCTGGTGGTTAACAAGCTGTGAACTGGAAGCATAACATTTCTCATATTCCTGGCAATTATATGGTTTCTCTCCTGTGTGAATTCTTTGATGGGCCAAAAGGCTTCGCTTATGACCAAAGCATTTCCCACACTCCTCACATTTGTATGGTTTTTCTCCTGTGTGGACTCTCTGGTGGCTCAAAAGGGTTGTCTTATGAGAAAAACATTTCCCACACTCCTGGCATCTGTACGGTTTCTCTCCTGTGTGGACTCTCTGGTGGATCAACAGGTTTGAAGGATAAGCAAAACATTTCCCACAGTCTTGGCATTTGTACAGTTTCTCTCCTATATGGACTGCCTGATGGCTCAAAAGGCTTGAATTACTAGCAAAACATTTCCCACACTCCTGGCACTTGTACGCTTTCTCACCTATGTGCGCCCTCTGGTGGTTCACAAGAATTGATTTACGAACAAAACCTTTCCCACACTCCTGGCACTTGTAGGGTTTCTCTCCTGTGTGGACTCTTAGATGATTCGCAAGTGTTGAATTCTGAGCAAAACACTTCCCACACTCTTGACATTTATAAGGTTTTTCTCCTGTGTGGACTTTATGGTGGCTCCAAAGGCTTGGCTTATGAACAAACCCTTTCCCACATTCCTGACATTTGTATGGGTTCTCCTCTGTGTGGATTCTCTGGTGGATTAGAAGATTTGAAGGGTGGGTGAAACGTTTCCCACACTCCTGGCAATTGTATGGCTTCACTCTGATGTGTACAGTCTGATACTTCACCAGTTTTGAATTCCGAGCAAAACATTTTCCACACTCCTGGCACTTGTATGGTTTCTCTCCTGTGTGGTCTCTCTGGTGAGCTGAAAGGCTTGATTTATAAACAAAACTTTCCCTACACAACTGGCATTTGTGTGGTTTCTCTCCTGTGTGGACTCTCCTGTGGATCAGAAGATGGGAAGGGTTAGCAAAATATTTCTCATTGCCCTGGCATTGGTACAGTTGCTTTCGTTTATGTGCCATCTGATGTTTCACAAGATTTGAATTCAGCGCAAAACACTTTCCACACTCCTGGCACTTGTACGGTTTCTTTCCTGTGTGGATTCTCTGGTGGCTCAAAAGGCTCGACTTATAACCAAAGCCTTTCCCACATTCCTGGCATTTATATGATTTCTCTCCTGTGTGTATTCTGTGGTGCATCAGCAGGTGGGAATTCTGAGCAAAAGATTTCCCACACTCTTGGCATTTGTACGGTTTCTCTCTTGGATATTCGCTCTGGTGGCCTGTAAGATGCAACTTCCAACCAAAACCTTTCCAAGACTCTCCCCATCTGACTGTTTTCTCTGGAACAAGAACCCTTTTGTGAGGTGCAACGTCCACATTTGGTGCAAAATCTTCCCCACTCCGGAGGCATTTGTACAACTTCCCTGGGAGGTTTCTTTTCTCTTCATGAGATGGCTGCCCTCTGAAAAGGCCCAATTCATACATGAAACTTCTCCCACTCTTTGGGCATTTGGCTGTTTCCCTCCAGTTATCAGCTGAAAAAGAGAAGCAGAGACAAGATTAAATTTAAGAGCGAAGGACCAGGTAAACAGGAACATCTGAGCTGGTGCTTACATTATGATCTTTGTGATTCTGCGTGAAACATTTTAATACTGTAACTCCATTTTAAGATCTCAGTTTTTCCTATCTTGATTCTGTCCCTCCCCGCTTTCATGTTAAGGTTTAATTTGCTACAGTGGCTCAAGTGGTTAAGACACTGACTGGGAGATGGAAGGTCAGCAGTTCAAAACCAGAGTACTGCATGACAGAATGAGCATTTGTCTCTGGCTCTTCAGCTACAAACAGAGATGAGCATAGAGTCTTATACGACTGGCTTTCGAGCAAGGGTGAACTTCACCTTTACCTATTGGTTAAATATATGAATGGGTGGAGCTGAGTGATCTGCCTAAGGTGGAAAAAGGCACGACTTGGTCACTGCAGATATTTGCTTCTCAAGCAAGAGAGCTGGGCCCAAAAATCATCCCCACCCCACCCTCGCAAAAAAATCCTGGACGTGATCCTTCATCAAGATAAGGACATCATGCACCTAACCTGTCATCAGGGCCAACCAACAAAAAGATTTCTGTCTTGTCAGGATTCAGATTTAGCCTCTAAGTCCACATCCAGTGGACCACATCCGTTACCATAGCAGTCTAAGTCAGGGGTTCTCAACCTTTAAAAGTCATGGGCCGGGTCATGCTCCCTCAAACAACTGAGCAAGCTGGACTGGTGGTCCCCCCCCCGTAAAACATATCCACAGGCGCATTTATGACTGTCGTAAACATGTTCGTAAATGTGGACGAAGCTGTTTCTGCTGCTTCCACAAGTGGCTGGAGCGAGGGCAGTAGGCCACATGATATTGTGTCATGGGCGATCTGGTTGGGAACCCCCGGTCTAAGGTGCAGAGAGCCCCCCTAGCTGATGATGTATAAACTTAAACATGTATAAATGAACTTGCTTTGTTTTATTATTTGTCTTCCGGGCTTAAGACTTCTTTACAGTCTGATCTCTGAACATCTAGGACAGTGATGGCCAACCTTGGCACTCCAGGTGTTCTTGAACTTCAATTCCCAGAAGCCCTAATCAGCAGGAGTGCTGACTTGGGCTTCTGGCAATTGAAGTCCAAGAACATTTGGAGTGCCAAGGTTGTGCGGATTCCGCATGCACAATTGGCACATACGGCCTCTGGCAGAGGTTAAACTAGTCGAGAAAACTCCTGGCCACTGGCCCTTGCCAGTACGGAAATTGGGGAGCGGATTAATAATCATGGGATTGATTCACCCACATCTGACCTGACCGGCAGTTCTGCTGAGGGAAGCTAAATCACTAACTCCCGTTAGGCATTAGGCAATTACTCACTCGCAGATGAGCCCAAGCTTTAGTGCAAACAGTGGCCATGTTTACTCTTGAGCAAGCCATGAACAATGGATTTCCCCTGTCAGTATTTGCCATAGTTAATTAACTTCCCCAAGAGAAGTTCCCAATTAACCCGGGTAAATGGGTGATGTGATTTTCTGTCAGATGACGATTCTATCACACGCTGCCTTGAATTCCTATATATGATGATGCTTTTCCCTCAATAAACCACTGGTCTTCGCTCCATCTTGCCTCGTGTCGTTCCTTGACCAGTCTCCTCCGGGACCCTAAGGGCCGCTTCACGGCCCCAATCCAACATCGTTGGCCATCACTGATCTAGGAAATCCCTTCGATTTTGGAACTTTATTAGTCTTCTTGTTCTTTTGTGTCTAGGCCAAACGTGAAACTACCAAAATAAAGCCACCTTTGGTGAGTTCATTCTGAACTTCCTTTTGCCTGACTTCAGGGATTCTCAACCCACGGTCAACAGCACCATTTCACGTGGCCTCCCACTGCCTCCATGTTGTGTATGGAGGAGTTCCGCTGCCTATCGCACGGAATTCAGCAGGTAGCAACTGAGGGAGGTAACAGCTGAAGGAGCCAGCCCATGCGGCTCCATACAATACACTAGGTAATCATGGGCAGGAATACAGTGACGTCACTAAGGCCCTCAACCAATGGGTATTGTTGGCGGGGAATTCAAATGCATTATAAAAGGAGCTGCATCTCCTAATGTGACTCTATGTACAGATTGACCATGCAACAATAAAGAAGTGTTTGGCCCTCCTGCTGGCTCCGAGTGCAATCAATCTGCCTACATCAAACTCCACCACACCCATAAGTAAAGTGCCATGTGGTGGAGGAAAGGCAAAATGGCCATCCGGACCCCAAAGCTGTCTGAGGGGGTGTGACCAAGCCCCTGGCTTTAAAAGGTTGGGAACTACTGGACTAGTGAGAGAAAGCTTAGCCGGCAACACAAGGTTGCCGTTACCAGGACAATCCTGATTGTGATTTAAAAATACTGTACCACAATGTTCAAGGAGGCTCTGTTTTTGACATTGTTGTATTAATATACTAGCAGAGGTTGCCTGGCGTTGCCGGGCTGTTTTAAATGGTGTTGGATGGTTTTTGTTGTATGTGTATTTAAATGAGGTATGTTATTTTTTTTAAATAATGTTTTTTTATACGTAGGTAGTGTTTTAAACTGTCATCATTTTTTTTTTGGATTTTAAAAAGAGGGAAGGTTGATATAATTTTTTTCAATTATGGCATTTTAAAAAATAATGTATTACTATGTGATTTTTTGTTAATAGGTGTACCTTGGATAAGAATTTTTTTAAACTGTGTAAGTGTATGTTTTTTTTAAATTCAATGTTTTTAACTGTGTTTAGATGTTTGGTTTTTCTTTTAGTGTGTTCTTATTTATTTATTTTTGAATAATTTTTTTGTTTGGATATTTTTGAATGTTTTTAAAACTAATTTCTCTTTTTTAAAAATCTTGGAGATTAATTTGAATTTATTGAGTGTTATTTTTCCTGTGGCCACTGGGTGCTGCTGTTGTGTAATTTTTTAAATTTTGACTGTGTCCTGGGCTGTGTATTCTTCCTGTTCTTTTGTCATTTCAGTTCTGGACCTCGTTGGACGTGTCGTGGTAAGGTGTCTGCTCTTTTTTGTTAGGGGGGGTTGGGATTTGTGTGTGTGTGGGTGTTTGTCCTTATTTATTTTTGTTTGTTTTTGGATGTTTTTCTTTTTAATTTTTATGTTTATTATTGTTTTTGATTTTTGTTGAATGTTCTTGTTTGTGTTTTTGGTGTGGGTATTTCCGTGGGCCGGCCTCGGTGGCTGGCTGGCCCATTGAAATACCATGTGGTGGTGGGTTGGGGGTATTTTCGCGGGCCAGTGTCGAAGGCTGGCCCGTGGAAATACCATCGCTCGTTCATGCGTGGTTGGGGTATTTTCGCGGGCCGGCCGCATTGGAATATCCACGCCGCCGGCCTGTGGGAATCCCCACGTTGTGTTTGTTGGTTGTTTTGTTTTGGTGGGGGTGGGGGGTTCGCGGCTCGGCCTTGGTGGCCGGACTGCGAAAATCCCCACACCGTTTTTGTTTTTGTTGGGGGGGGAGCCCAGTGTCGGGGTGTGTGTGGGCTTTCCTTCCCAGGGGCTGGCTTCCGGCCCGCAGTAAGGAAGCCCAGCGGCGGGGTGGGTGGGTGGGCTTTCTTTACCGGGGGCTGGCCTCCCTGGGCGGCCCACGGTAAGGAAGCCCAGCAGCGGGGTGGTGGTGGTGCTTTCGTTACCGGGGGCTGTGTGGCTGTGTGTTTTTTATTTTTATTTTGCCCGCGCCGGCTTTCCCAGAGTTCTGCGCGCTCACGGCACGCAGGACACTGGGGATTGTAATTTTCCATTTGTGCTTTCCCTTTGTGCTCCATTTTTTTCCGTGCAGCTTGTTTTTGATTGGCCGCGCCGGGTTTCCCCAGGTTCTTTGTGCTCCCACCTCTCAGCCTGATTGGCTGTGGCGCAGCGCGGCACAAATAACGTTGGGAAATGAAGTTGTTTCCCTTTTTTTGCGTTTGTGGGGCTGTTGCCTTTAGTGTCTGTTCCAGGAGACATAGAAGGAGTCGCAGTATGGACTAACACAGGTTTATTGGTTGATGATCAGAACAAACATGTGGTAATGGCGGAGGTATCTCACATTATATACAGTGGTACAACACATTTGAACTTGGCTGCATGGTAGCTCATTGGCCGCTACCGGCGTGACGTCATCCGGGTCACGCCCATCTTCGGTGGTGGATCAGTAGTAGTTGTTTGCTGCGGGAAGTTCCCGCGGCTGCAGGTGATTTGAGGAATGATGACCATGTGAGTTGAACACTCGCAGCTGCCCTCTATAGGCAGCTTGCTCGCATTCCTTTAACAGCTGGGTTACATTGTGATTGTGGCTGGGTTACATTCATACATTTCTTAAAGCAACATTGTACATTCATACGAAGCAGCATTGTACATACACAACATCCCTCCCCCCTAGGATGGGACGAAGTCCCTCAACCATTGTGGCTTGCCGCACGTGCGCCTGGGGTGAGCGGCCGCTTGGCTTAATACAGGGGAGCCTGGCTCTGTGGAGTCCTGTCCTGCAATGGAAAGGGGGGACTCGTTAGTGGCTCGGTGTGGGCTCTGTGGTAACCTTGCATTGGGGGAAGGGAATGGAATGAACAGTTGGGAAGTGAACTCCTGCCTACCGCTAGAGGAGCTAGGGGTCCCCCCCAGCACGAATCTCGGGACCAACGAAGAGACCCTCGTGGTCTTGCCACCCCCCGTTCCCTGCCTGGGAGTTCCGGGGACTGCGGTGGGTGGGCTCCCCCCCCCCCGATGCCTGCCTTGGGGGTGTTGGCCTCCGGGGAGCTGGAGCTATGGTATATTCTAACACGAAAGGGCTGGGGGGACTGGAGGTACCAGGGGCTGAACTGAAACCCCTCTTCTCGCTAGGACGGGTGGGGGACCACTCCGCTACATCCCCCTGGTACCGTAACTCATAATCATCAAACTGATCCCTCTCTTTCAAAGTATCCTCCTCTGTGGCTGAGAACCAAGGATATGCCTTTGTATCCCCGGTTTCCACCGTGTCTCCCCCTTGGGTAATGCAGGTGGGGGAGGACCCTAACGCTGAATCCCCTTCACTAGTGACCCGCCTTCTGAGTTGGTCGGCGTGCCTCCTCCAGAGTAGACCCGAGCTAGTCTCGACCCTGTAGGACACTGGCCCTGTCTGCTCGATGACTGTCCCTGGGACCCACGCTGGCCCTGACGCCGCGTAGTTCCTGCAGTGAACCGGGTCCCCTGCCGAAAAACTTTTGGAGCTCCCTCCCCCTATATTTATGTTTCTCCCTTCATCCTCCACCCTGGACGATACATCCGGTCAAAAAGTGTTACCGGACGCCTCCTCATGAGGAGTTCGGCTGGGGAAAATCCTGAAGCTAAGGGGGTTTTCCTGTAGCAGATGAGGAACTGGCACAAATGCAGGTTCAACTCACCGGGACCCATGCGCCGCAGTGCGTCTTTCGTAGTGCGCACTTGGCGCTCTACCTGACCGTTTGTGGCGGGGTGAAACGGGGCAGCGGTGATGTGCCTGATGGTGTTCCGCTCAATAAACGTCTTGAACTCTGCAGACGTGAAGGTACTAGCGTTATCGCTAACAAGGACGTCTGGCAGGCCGAAACAGGCAAAAAGCTTGCGCAACTGCTTGATGGTTGCGGCGGAGGAGGTGCTGTTCATAGGGATTACCTCCAACCACTTGGAATAGGAGTCGACTACCAGTAGAAACATGGACCCGCGAAAAGGGCCAGCGAAGTCGACATGGATCCGGGACCATGGCCCGCGGGCCGTATCCCATTCCCTATGGGGCAACCGGGACTCCTCGGGCCGAGAGCCCTGGCAGCTCTCGCACGTGCCCACTAAACGCTCTATGTCCCCGTCTATCTGGGGCCACCAAAAGAAACTCCTGGCCAGAGCCTTGGAGCGCACGATCCCGGGGTGACTGGTGTGCAATAGTCTCAGTACCTTGGCCCTCAGCTTCTCTGGGATAACTACTCGCTGACCTCAGAGTAAGCAGCCCCTTTCCAGCGACAGCTCTACTCTGCGCCTAAAAAATGGTCTGAACTCTTCATCGGGGGGAGTCGTGGGCCAGCCCTTCCTAACCCAGGAACTAACTTGGGCCAGCATCTTGTCGGCCGCCGTGGCTTTGGCGAGGTCGGCCGGGACAATGGGGGGTGAGTCGAGAGACTCGATCAGTAGGACTTTGTGATCCTGCTCTACCTCGCATGTGGGGTCCCCTACACTTGGGAGGAGAGATCGGGACAGTGCGTCCGCATGGGAGATCTCCTTCCCTGGGCGATAGACCAGCTCGTACTGGTAGGCGTTGAGGAAAATGGCCCAACGCAGCATTCTGGGGGATAGTATTTGCGGTGTGGGTTTGCCGGTAGTGAAGATCCCCAAAAGTGGTTTGTGATCGGTCACTACCGTAAACTCGCGGCCGTATAAAAAGTCATGGAACTTTTTCGTTCCGGCGATGATGGCTAGGGCCTCCCTATCAGTTTGCGCGTAATTGCGTTTGGCCTTTGAGAGGGACCTAGAGTAGTACGCTACCGGGGCTTCCCTCCCGCTTTCCAACACGTGGCACAGGACCGCCCCCACCCCCACTGGGGACGCATCACAGACTAAAACCACTGGTTTTTTCGGGTCGAAATGGGTCAGGACAGCGTCCGAAGACAGGAGTGACTTAAGCTCCTTGAATGCTCTCTCCTGCCTGTCCCCCCACCGCCGAGCCGCGTCCTTTTTGAGCAGCGCGTGCAGTGGCTCCGCGACCGATGCCTTCCGAGGCAGGAAGGTATGATAAAAATTTAGGAGCCCTAGAAATGACTGTAGCTCCGGTTTTGCGGTGGGGCGAGGGGCGTTCTTCATGGCTGCAACCTTTGACTCAGAGGGTTTGATCCCGTCCGGGGTTACCTTAAAGCCTAGAAACTCAACCTCCCTCGCAAAGAATACGCATTTGTCCCTCCTCAGTCGAAGGCCTGCCCTCTCGAACACTGAAAGGACCCCATCTAGCCTCTTTGCCAACTCTAATTCGCTCCCCGCCGTTATCAACACGTCGTCGAAGTATGGGAGGACGCCTGGAAGCCCCTTTAAAAGGCGTTCCACGAGAGATTGGAAAATTCCGGGGGCCGAATTCACGCCAAACTGAAGGCGCGTTACCTTAAACGCCCCCTTGTGCGTCACTATCGTTTGCGCGGTGGCAGCAGCCGGGGTTACAGAGAGCTGCTGATACGCCTGAGCCAGATCTAACTTGGCGAAACACTTCCCCCCATGTAACGTGGCCAGCAAGTGGCTGACCACGGGCACTGGATATGCGTTTGGCCGAATGGCCTTGTTAATGGTACATTTATAGTCTGCACAAATCCTGACTTCCCCGTTCGACTTAAGGGCTGTAACAATCGGCGTTTCCCACTCCGCCGAGTCAACTGGAACCAAAATCCCCTGCCCCACCAATTTGTCCAGTTCTGCCTCGATCTTGTCCTTTAGGGCGAAAGGCACCCTCCTTGGTTTGAGGCGGATGGGCCGGATTTCTGGGTCCAGCTCGAAGGAAACCGGGGGCCCCTTGTATTTCCCGAGCCCCTTCTTGAAAACGTCCGGGTGCGCGTTGCACATGTCCCGCATTGGGTCGGTCTCGATGGCGTTAATGCCGGACAGTTCGATTCCCAGGGGAGCAAACCACTGCGTTCCCAAAAGGCAGCACCTCCCCCCTTTGAGGACCACTAAGGGCAGTTTCTCGGAGTAGCCCTTGAACCTCACCTTGAAGTTCCCCACCCCCAACACTGGGATCCCGTTTCCCTGCACGTCCCGAAGGTGTGACCTCATGGCCCGCAGTTTGGGCCGCTTGTCTGGGGGAATACGCATGAACTCTTTTTGGGACAGGATGGAATAAGATGACCCCGAGTCTATCTCCATCCTCACTGGGACCCCTTGCAACAGTACCTCTACGAAAAACCGCCGGTGCTCCAGGCGCACGCGGTTCACGCCTTCCTCATCGTAGCTGGCTGCGACCTTCCTGCTGCCGGTCGCCTTCCGCTGGTGCGTCTGGGGATGGCTGGAACTCCTCTTGTCCTCGACTCGCCCGCGCCTGCATACTCGGGCGATGTGCCCCTTTCGGCCGCAGTTGTGACACTCGGCCTTTCGAAACGGGCACCTCGTGCGGTCGTGGGACGCCCCACAACCGTCGCAACGGCGGTCCTGCCGTTCTTGGGACTGCCGCTTCTCACCACGCTTCTTGATCCTCTGGACGTCGTCGTCCTCGCTGGAGTAGGGGTCCGCTGTTGTGGACGACTCCTCGGACGACGTTGGTGTGCCGGCGGGCGGCTTGGGGGCCCGCCAGGCCGTCTTCGCTGGTGTCCGCCGGGCCGCCTGTACTGGTGACTTGGCCCGCTCGGACGCGGCCCCTCGGGACTTGAACAGCCTCACCCCGCTCCTGGCCTCCTCGGCTGCTTGGGCCTCCCGCAGCACCTCGTTGAACGTGAGGCGTTGGTCGCGGGTCATCAGCCTCCTCTGCAGCTCCTCATCCCTCAGACCACACAACATGCGGTCACGGAGGGCCTGGTCCAGGTCATCCCACTGGCAGTGGACTGCTGCAAGCCTGAGGGCCGCCGCGTAGGCGGACACGGATTCGCCCGGTCGCTGGTCTCGCCTGTGGAACGCGACCCGTGCTGGGAAGATCGAGACCGGCGGCTGGAAATGCTCGAAATGCTCACCCAGTCTCTCCAGGATACGGTCGATGGGGACCTCGTCTACCTTCCGGGGGGCCACCAGGGTCATCAGGATCCGCAGCGTGGCCGGCCCCACTTGGGCCAGGAAGTGGGAGCGCATCTTCGCGTCGTCGTTGACGCCCGCGGCTTCCATTGCGTGCCGAAACTGGCACTCGTAGAGCTCCCATTGTTCGGGCTCACTCACATCGAACTGGTACGCCTTGACCTTGGGATTCGCCATTGATCCCATCCTCGTCGCCAATTTAGTGTCTGTTCCAGGAGACATAGAAGGAGTCGCAGTATGGACTAACACAGGTTTATTGGTTGATGATCAGAACGAACATGTGGTAATGGCGGAGGTATCTCACATTATATACAGTGGTACAACACATTTGAACTTGGCTGCATGGTAGCTCATTGGCCGCTACCGGCGTGATGTCATCCGGGTCACGCCCATCTTCGGTGGTGGATCAGTAGTAGTTGTTTGCTGCGGGAAGTTCCCGCGGCTGCAGGTGATTTGAGGAATGATGACCATGTGAGTTGAACACTCGCAGCTGCCCTCTATAGGCAGCTTGCTCGCGTTCCTTTAACAGCTGGGTTACATTGTGATTGTGGCTGGGTTACATTCATACATTTCTTAAAGCAACATTGTACATTCATACGAAGCAGCATTGTACATACACAACATTGCCCCACTGCCGCTTTACTCAATCCTTCGTTGACCTGCAGACCCAGTCCGCACGTGTGCACGAAGGGTGAGTGCAGGCAAGTAGGGCCAGCCGTAGGAACCTATAGCAAGTTCCAACGGTTAACCCTTGGTTTTATAGGTTAAGATTTTATCACTAGCCAAGGAAAGAGGGAGGCTTACCAAGAAAGGCCACGATCTCATGGTTTTCCTCCATGACATCTTTGTGCAGGGCTCTCTGGTCATGATCCAGCCCATTCCTCCTCAGTGAAATCCACAGCTATCTCCTTAAAAGTCACGGGAACCTGCATGAAAAAGAAAGTATATATATTACCATCAGGGTTCACAGAAAGATAGGAACTGCAGTGGCTCAAGTGGTGAAGAAGATGCTGACTGGGAGGCGGAAGGTCAGCAGTTTGATTCCCGAGTACTGCAGGACGGAATGAACTCCCGTCTTTGTCCCAGCTCCTGCCAACCTAGCAGTTCGAAAGCAAGAAATTGCAAGTAGATAAATAGGGACCACTTCGGTGGGAAGGTAAACAGCATTCCATGGGAGACAGAAGGTCAGCAGTTCAAAATCAGAGTACTGCATGACAGAATGAACATTTGTCTCTGTCCCAGCTCTTGCCAACCTAGCAGTTCGAAAGCAAGAAGTTACAAGTAGATAAATAGGGACCACTTTGGTGGTAAGGTAAACAGCATGCCATGCACTTCAGTGTCTAGTCATGCCTGCCACATGTCCACGGAAACGTCTGCAGAATCTTCGGCTTTGAAACAGGGATGAGCACTGAAACCTAGAGTCAGATACGACCGGCTTTCGAGCAAGGGAAACCTTCACAGAAAGATGACAAACTAACACAATCCAAAAAGCTAGTTAGGGTGAGGTGGCCGAGTCTTCTACTGAAGGCTTTCTACTTTCATGAGCGGCATTTGCAGCATCTCCGCTATATCTTTATTGTTTATATTTACTATATTCTTTATTGTTGCATGGTCAATCTGTACATAGAGTCACATTAGGAGACGCAGCTCCTTTTATAATGCAGTTGAATTCCCCGCCAACAATTAGTTGCCTTAGTAGACATAGAAAGTCTCACACACATGACAAGCCATATGAGAAGCCTGGAGGGAAGTGGGTGGGTCTGAGTTTAATTTTATGCAATGTTTTTGGCTTCTTTTTAAGGATTATTTGAAATGTTAAACATGTATTGTATATGATATTTTTGGATATAGTAATATGATTTTGTATTGATATGCTGTTGTGGTTTTTTGTTTGTTTGTTTTTTTGAATTTTTCTAATGTATTTATGGTAGTGCTTTTTGCTTTGTTTTGCTATTTTTATATTGTAATAGTTTTATGAATATGTTGTTAACCGCTTTGAGTTTGTCGCTGACAAAGAAAAGCGGTATATAAGTTTAAATATAATAATAATAATAATATCAGGAAGTTACTATTGTCTACTAGTCATTTTCCCTACACATCCTGTGAGGACTTACTTGAGCTTCAACTTCAGTGTTTGTCCTTCCAACCAGCAGTCAGGGTTGATTCTCTCGCTGTTTAGGGGAATCTCAAAATTATCCTCCAGCACCACAGTTCAAAGGCATCTATTCTTCTGCCCTCAGCCTTCCTTAGGGTCCAGCTCTCACAGCCATACATTACTACTGGGAAGACCATTGCTTTGACTATGCAGACTTTTGTTGATGTCCTTACTTTTTTTTAATGCTGCCTAGGTTTGCCATAGCTTGACTCCCAAGAAGGAAATAAAATGTAACATAAGAGATATAATTTTTTTATTCATCCCTCCCAGCAGTGGAAAGAGACAATCACTGTGTTTCTTTCCAGGGGACCTTCCTTCCTACCTGATCTGCTTCCATTTCACCACAAAGAAGGAAAGACAAATCAGTTCGTGTTGCAGGCTTCATTCCAGACTCTGTGGAAGAAAGGAAAAAGAAAGGTAGACCCATAAGCCTTTCTCATAGTTTTCTCAAGAAACTGACCCTGAGCTAGTCCTCTTTCGCAGGCTGACCAAAAACTCACGGGATTATTGTGACATTAAGATGGTCTTCAGCATGTGGAAGGAAGTATGGAATATAAATATGAATAAGAACATATAGCCCAGTTGAGATGTACTTTAGACCTTGCAAAAATTCTCAAGTTAATGAAACTCTGGGATGTTGTGTATGGGTGCCCAGTGGAGCTACACTCAATTTACCCAACAAAATTTCCTTGTGGAACCTTGGGGTGGGGTGGGGGGTTAAAAACTGCACAATTTTAGCACTCTTCTCAGTTTTTCGATTATATCTTCTAAACCATGCGTTATTTGTCTACTACATGTAATCAGAAAGTTGTAGAGCATTAAAATTCCTTCAATTATCACTGGTCAAACTTACTTTTTAACCCCATAGGTACCAAGATACAGGGCTTTGAAAAAGTGCTAAATTTCTCAAATTTGTTTTAAAAAACTGCTAAAAAGGCTGGTTTTTGCTATGTATCTTCCATTTTGCAACATATTTAATGGAATTTTGGATTCTACTTCAATTTCCAAACGTTCAACTACAATACATGCCCCCCCCCTATTCCCCCTCCCACCACCCCCTCCTCTGTAGGAGGTTCATACTTACAGTGTATACATCTAAGGTTCAAAGAGCATGAAAACCGAGTTCATCTTTCAGTTTGGAAATTTTGACACACACCCCAACCCCCACAATGACGTGGCTTTATCCTGAGTGACCTTTATAAGATGTTCTTTAGGTTAATAAAGAATAGTCAAAGCAATGGTTTTCCCAGTAGTAATGTATGGATGTGAGGGCTGGACAATTAGGAAGGCTGAACGCAGAAGAATAGATGCCTTTGAAATGTGGTGTTGGAGGAGGGTTTTGAGAGTCCCCTGGACAGCGAGGAGAACAAATAGGTCAATCTTAGAAGAAATTAACCCTGACTGCTCATTGGAAGGTCAAATAGTAAAGATGAAGCTAAAGTACTTTGGACATCAAATGAGAAGAGAGGATTCACTTGAGAAGGCATTGACGTTGGGAAAGGTGGAGGGCAAAAGAAGAAGGGGAAGGCCAAGGATGAGATGGCTAGATGGCATTGTAGACACAATGGGCACAGAGCTGGGAGGGCTGAGGGGGATGGTGGAGGACAGAGGCGCCTGGAGAACAATGGTCCATGGGGTCGCAAAGGGTCGGAGTCAACTGTGCGACTAAACAACAACAACAACAAAAAGACTAAAAACACAGTTATTTCTTATGAAATTATTAGTAGCAATTACACTTATATACTCTCCCATTGTGCTTTGTGAGAGACTTCAGTGGCTCAGTGATTAAGACACTGAACTTGACAACTGGAATGTCAGCAGGTCAGCAGTTCGAGACCCGAGTGCTGCACGATGGAATGAGCACCCGTCTCTGTCCCAGCTCCTGCCAACCTAGCAGTTTGAAAGCAAAAAAAAATTGCAAGTAGATAAATAGGGACCACTTCTGTGGGAAGGTAAACAGTGTTCTGTGCACTCTGGGTCTAGTCATGCCTGCCACATGTCCACGGAAACATCTGCAGAAGCAGACAGTGCTGGCTCTTTGGCTAAAAACAGCTGAGCACTGAACCCTAGAGTCAGATATGACTGGCTTTCAAGCAAGGATTAACTTTACCCTTTACTATAGTATTTAGTGTACTCCCTGAGTGGTTTACAAGATAATTAGCATTTTACGCCCAACATGCTGGGTACTAATTTTACTGACCTCAGAAGGATGGAAGGCTGAGTCAACTGTGAGCCTATCAGGACCGAACTCAGATTGCGAGCAGAGTTTTGGCTGCAGTACAGCAGTTTAACTGTGCATTTTGTTAATTCCACCTTCTGGACACAAATGAAAGAGCTCTTCCCCATGTGCAAGATTTTCACAGGATGAAAATTAAAATGCTTTTTTGGAATCTGGAGAAGACTTGGGACAAGTATCTTGCTGCCCCCATCAAAAGAATCCCAAGGATCTCTTGCTTGCTTGACAGAAAGAACACATTGAAATAGACACGACTTCTCGGGAGATAGCCTTACCCTGCAAGACAGCTTCTCGATCTTCATCCCACATGGCTTCTCTCTGCAGCAGACGCTGTGTTGTTTCTATTGAGGCTGACTCTCTTCCTGGAAAACTGGGCTGTATGTCTTCAGAAAGATTTCTGACCTGCAAAAGCAGGAAGAATTCAAATATAGAAGGATTAGAAGGATAAAAGGCAGAAAATTAGCAGATGGGTTTGTGATTTAATGCATATAGGACAGAGGTGACGAATCTATGGCACACATGCCAGAGGTGGCCCTCGGAGCCATCTCTGTAGGCATCCATGTAATCTCCCCTGCACAGAGTTTGCCCTGCCCCACTGCCCAGCAGTCCAATGGAAGTGTTTGCTTCCTCCCTCCCCCAGCACAAAGTTCACCCCACCCCTCTGCCCAGCAGCCCAATGGAAGCACTTCCTTCCTCTCCTGTTGTTGTGTTGGCACTTAGCAATAAAAAGTGGGTTTTGGGTTGCAGTTTGGGCACTCGGTCTCTAAAAGGTTTGCCATCACTGATATAGGACATCTATCTTCTGATTACTATTGCTATTATTCAGCTTTAGAATGAGGAGCAGACTGTTCAACCACCTTCCTTTCAAAGTCTTTTTCCATTCAGGTTTTAAAGAACACTAGCATATTTAACAGCAACTATAGGGTAGACGGCAGTAGAGGTAGTTTGAATAAGGAAAAACAACATAAGGACCATATCCTTTTCAAATTCTTCTTCTTCTACCGTATCCGATTCTGAATACTGTATTGGTTATCATCATGACAGTAAGCCATGAAGATTGTCCTGGAAATAATATACAGTGGAACCTCGGTTAACGTCTTTAATGCATTCTCTGAGACATTTCTTACAGCGAAAATTACTTTAACCAAATTTCCCATAGGATTACATTGAATTCAATTTCCCACAGGAATGCAATGAAAACCAAAATAACCAAACACGATTTCCTATAGAAATGCACTGAAAACCAATTAATCTGTTCCCTGGTCTACTCCAGGGATTATCAACCTATGGCCCGTGGGACATATATGGCCCACAGCACCATTCCATGTGCCCCCCCCACTGCCTCCACCACACCAGGAAGGGCCATGTGGTGGAGGAAGCGCAAAATGGCCATCCGGCCCCTGAACCTGTCTGAGCGAGCGTGACCTGGCCCATGGCTTAAAAAGGTTGAGAACTCCTGGTCTACTTAATTACTGTCGCAGGATAACCTGGCCAGACTGGTCCTTTCTAAATTACAGCCTCTAAATTATGGTTAGAAGGAAGTAACCTTACCTCCTGATCTTCTTGCATTTTCTTCTGTGCTTGACTCAAGAGGAAGCCTTCTGCCAGAGTCATCGCCTGGGAAGTGGTCTCTGCTCCACATTCCCTCACCCAGCTGGACATCTCCTGGGGCAAGATGACCAGAAACTGTTCCAAGATCACCAGATCCAAGATCTGAACTTTTGTTTGCATCTCTGGCTTAAGCCATTGATGGCAAAGATGGTGGAGGTGGCTGTAAACTTTTCTGGGCGTCTCAGCCTCCTTGTAGGAAAAGCATCTGAATAGCTGATGTTGTAAATCTGAATTAATAATGTCTTTGTTATGTATGTATGTGTGCATGTGCATTATACTGTAAAGGCAAGAATGTAACCACTCCAAATACAAACGATCTCAGCTGTAAAGGAACGCGAGCAGACAGCCCATAGAGGGCAGCTGCGAGCGTTCAGTCTCACATGGTTCACATTGCTCAATCACGGACAGCCGCGGGAAAACCTTCCCCGCAATCAGCAGCAGGAAAGGAGGCGTGCCTGGGCGAGGCCACGCCGGTAGCAGCCAATGAGCTACCGTGCTACAAGATTCAAATGTAGAAGGCTACTGTATATATTGAGATGTATCACCGCCATTACCTCATGCTTCACTGGAACCTCATGCAATAAACCTGTGTTAAACCAACCCTTCGGTTGTCCGGTTGTCTTTGGTCCCATACACAAAATTGGCGACGAAGGTGGGATATGGCTGCCCACGGGACCAAGACATGCGCCGGCTACGAGATCAGGAAGCCGGGAGACTTGGAGCTGTTTGAGATAGACTTCAACGCAGCGCTGGTGGAGCTCGAAGTCTCAGATGAGGCCAAGAAGAGGGCCATTTTCGTCCGCATGCTCGGACACGAGACCAAGAGGACCTTGGTGGACCTGATCGCGCCGAGGAAGGTGAGCGACCTCAAAGCTACAGAGCTCCTGGCGGCGCTGCGCGCCCATCTCCGGCCAGCAATAGCGATGTTCCCCGCTCGGAGCGCGTTCTGGAGGCGAGTCCAGGCGCCCGGGGAATCGGTCGATGAGTTCGCCGCGGCCCTGCGGTTGGCCGCCGGCCCATGCAAGTGGGAACTCCCCGACGTCACCCTCCGGGACTGCCTGCTCTGCGGTCTGAGGGACACAGAGACTCAGCGCGCGCTGATGAAAAGGGAGCCGCCTCCCACGTGGCAACAAGTCCTCGACACGGCACAGGCCGCGGAGGCCACGACCGCCGGGGTGCACGAGCTTCAGGACTGGCGCCCGAAGCCCGCCAAGGCAGAGAGCTCGGTGCGCGCGGCCCGGCGAGTTTCGAACTCGTCTGCGGAGAGCGGCGACGACGAGGACGTCCGGAGGGTCCAGAGAGAGGGCCGACGATGCGACGGCTGCGGCGCCGCCCACGCCCGTGCCAAATGCCCATTCCGCAAGGCCGAGTGCCACAACTGCGGCCGGCGCGGGCACATCGCCAAGGTCTGCCGGAAACGGCGCGAGGCCACCAGGAGTTCTCCAGACCGCTCGGCGAGGCAGGACCGCTCCACGAGGCCAAAGGACGGCACCCGGACCACGAGGACGCGGGACGGAGTAGGGCGCATCTCCGACGACAGCGAGGACGACGCTTCGGTTTGCAGCGTTTCCACGGAGCACCCCCGTTACTTCGTTGAGGTAGTAATACAAGGGGCCCCTGTTAGAATGGAGGTGGACTCGGGTTCTTCATACTCTATTATTTCCCAGGGGGAGTTCATGAAAATCGCCCCCCGCGTGCGGCCCAAGCTCAAAGCGTTGAGGGCCACACTGAAGGACGTGCAAGGGAACCGCATCCCAGTGTTGGGGGTTGGGAAGTTCCAGGTCCAGTTTAAAAAGCACACCGCAACGCTTCCCCTAGTCGTCCTCAAGGGAGGTAAATGCAGCCTCCTCGGGACTCAATGGTTCCAGCCCCTGGGGTTGTTCATTGGGGGGGTGCACGCCGTGGGAGCACACGCCGCCGGGACTGATCCAATACAGAGCGTGTGCGACGCACACCCCGAGGTTTTTAAAAAGGGGCTCGGAAAATTCAAGGGCCCCCCAGTGACTTTCGACCTGGACCCTGGAGTACGTCCAATCAGACTTAAACCGCGCAGAGTGCCTTTCGCACTAAAGGACAAAATAGAGGCGGAGTTGGACAAATTGGTGGGCCAGGGGATTCTTGTTCCTGTTGATTCTGCGGAGTGGGAAACTCCAATTGTAACAGCGCTCAAGGCCAACGGGGAGGTCCGCATATGCGCTGATTACAAGTGCACCATCAATAAGGCGATCCGCCCTAATGCGTATCCGGTGCCGGTAGTCAGCCACTTGTTGGCCAGGTTACACGGGGGGAGGTGTTTCGCTAAACTCGACCTGGCCCAAGCCTACCAGCAACTCCCGGTGACCCCCGCCGCAGCTGCTGCGCAGACCATAGTCACCCACAAAGGGGCGTTCCAGGTATCGCGCCTCCAATTCGGCGTGAATTCGGCGCCCGGGATCTTCCAGTCACTTGTGGAACGCCTCCTGAAGGGGTTAGAGGGGGTGCTACCCTACTTTGATGACGTATTGATTACAGGGGGGAGCCGGGCCGAATTAGCAACAAGGTTGGGAAAGGTCCTGACAATATTCGAAAAGGCGGGGTTGCGGTTGCGGAAAGACAAATGTGTCTTCTTCGCTACAGAGGTTGAATTCCTAGGGTTCCGTGTCACTCCCGAGGGAATAAGGCCAGCCCAATCCAAGGTAGCCGCCATCAAGAAGGCCCCTCGCCCCACCTCCAAGCCCGAGTTGCAGTCGTTCCTCGGACTGCTCAACTTCTACCACTCCTTCCTTCCGCGGAAGGCAGCCGTGGCAGAACCGCTACACAAATTGTTAAAAAAGGACGAGGCATGGAAGTGGGGCGACGACCAGGAGAAGGCTTTCAATGACCTGAAGCGACTCCTGGCATCAGATGCTGTACTGACCCACTTCAATCCCAAACGCCCAGTGGTCCTGATATGCGATGCATCCCCGGTGGGGGTGGGGGCGGTGTTATGCCACGTACTGGAGAACGGTAGGGAGGCCCCGATAGCGTTCTACTCGAGGTCCTTGTCCCAAGTGGAGAGAAACTATGCTCAGACAGACAGGGAAGCACTAGCAATAATTGCGGGGACCAAGAAATTTCATGATTTTGTGTACGGCCGCCCCTTCACCATAGTGACTGACCATAAGCCTTTGCTAGGCATTTTCACCGCAGATAAGCCCACACCCCAAATCCTGTCCCCGAGAATGCTCAGGTGGGCCATTTTTCTCAACGCGTATCAGCACGCGTTGGTATACCGGCCCGGGAAGGAGATCAGCCATGCCGATGCCCTGTCGAGGTCCCCCATTCCCCGGGATTGCTGCCACGTGGGCGAAGTAGAGAGGGACCACCAGGTCTTAATGATAGAGGTCCTAGACTCCCCTCCAGTAGTACCGGCCGACATCGCCAAAGCGACAGGCAAGGACAAAACGCTGGCCACAGTTTGCTCCTGGGTACAGAAAGGGTGGCCCGTGTCTTCCCCAGCAGCGGAATTCGACACATTTTTCAAAAAGAAACTAGAGTTGTCCCTAGAGAGGGGTTGCCTTTTGTGGGGACAGCGGGTGGTGATCCCCACGTCCCTCCGGCCGAGAGTGCTTAAACTGCTGCACGTCAGCCACCCGGGGATCGTCCGCTCTAAGGCACTAGCCCGCAGTTACTTTTGGTGGCCCCAGCTAGACGCCGACATCGAACACATGGTCGGCACTTGCGAAGCGTGCCAAAGCTCAAGGCCAGAAGAGGCTCGCTCGCCACCTAGGGAGTGGGACGCAGCAAGGGGGCCCTGGTCCCGGGTACACGTAGACTTTGCTGGCCCGTTCAGGGGAACGCTTTTCCTCCTTGTGGTGGACGCGTTCTCCAAGTGGTTGGAGGTCATTCCAGTCTCGAGCACCTCCTCGACCACAACAATTAAACAGTTACGGAGGGTCTTTTCCACGTTCGGTTTACCCGACACCCTCGTCAGCGATAATGCTAGCTGTTTCATGTCCGCCGAGTTCGGGGCATTCATGGAGCGCAACGCCATTCGGCACGTCACCTCTGCCCCCTTTCACCCGGCCACCAACGGCCAAGTAGAGCGCCTCGTGCGCACCACGAAAGACGCGCTACTGCGCATGGGCCCCGGAGACCTCGACCTGAAATTGTGCCAATTCCTGCTAAGATACAGGGTCACCCCATTAGCGTCAGGGTACTCCCCCGCAGAGCTGTTGATGCGCAGGAAGCTGGCCACGGGAATCTCCAAGCTAGACCCCACGAGAGTAGAGGACAAAGGGCGGAACATAGGGGTGGAACCCACAAAGAGTTTCAGCATAGGCGCCCCGGTGCATTGCAGGAACTACGCCAGCGCGGGGCCAGCCTGGGTGCCGGGCACCGTAATAGAACAAACCGGCCCCGTCTCATACCGCGTAGAGACCAGTACAGGTTTCCTGTGGAGGCGACACGTGGACCAACTCAGGCGCAGGGTCCCCGGAGAGCAGGACGGAGACGAGAGTAGCATCGAATCAGCGTTAGGGTACTCCCCCACCCGCTTAGCCCAAGGGGGAGGAAAAGGGGAGCATGGGTCCCCACCAAGGGGGGAGGAAAGGGAATCGATCCACAGAGATCTTTTGCGGGAGTCCCCGACAGAAAGGAAGAGCCCCGACCACACACATACCCTGCGGAAGTTTCCCCGAAATACAGATGCCCATAGAAGTTTAGACGTTGATTTACAGTACCAGGGGGAGTTAGCGGAGTGGTCCCCCACCCGTCCTAGCGAAAAGAGGGGTTTCAGTTCAGCCCCTGGTACTTCCAGTCCCAGTAGCCCCTGTGAGTTAGAATGCAATATAGCGCCAATTTCCCGGAGACCGACACCCCCAAGACGGGAGGAAACAGCGAGTCCGCCCACCACAGTCTCAAGGTCCCCCGAGCAGGGATCAGAAGGTAGCCGAACCACAAGGGCGACCTCATCAGTTCCGCGGTTCACAATAGGAGGGTCCCCGGGGTCCGAGAGCAACAGGCAGGGGTTCACCTCCCAACTATTCATTCCTTTCCCATCCCCGGGCGCAAGGCAGGCACGGACGCCCCACAGAGCCACTAACGAATCCCCGTTTCCCGTTGCAGGACAAGCACCCGCGGAGTCAGGGATCACAGGCTCTCCAGTACTAGGTCAGACGCAAGCACGCCCCAAGCGCACGTGCGGCAAGCCACAATGGTTGCGGGACTTCGTCCCATCCTAGGGGGGAGGGATGTTATGTATGTATGTGTGCATGTGCATTATACTGTAAAGGCAAGAATGTAACCACTCCAAATACAAACGATCTCAGCTGTAAAGGAACGCGAGCAGACAGCCCATAGAGGGCAGCTGCGAGCGTTCAGTCTCACATGGTTCACATTGCTCAATCACGGACAGCCGCGGGAAAACCTTCCCCGCAATCAGCAGCAGGAAAGGAGGCGTGCCTGGGCGAGGCCACGCCGGTAGCAGCCAATGAGCTACCGTGCTACAAGATTCAAATGTAGAAGGCTACTGTATATATTGAGATGTATCACCGCCATTACCTCATGCTTCACTGGAACCTCATGCAATAAACCTGTGTTAAACCAACCCTTCGGTTGTCCGGTTGTCTTTGGTCCCATACACAAAAGTCTTTATCCAGGATTTTCTGCATAGATCCTTCCAAAAGACCTTCAATATTCCTAGGCATTGCAGTAATGGGGGCTCTTTCTGTTTTGGGGCCAACCAGGTTTTGTTCAGGCACCTTTGATTAGTTCTCCGGTGACATCTCCAATGGAATCAAATGAGCTTCTCCTCCTTCTATCTCCAAACAAAGACGTCCTTAACAGGCCATGCTAGTAAAACTCTGCAAAACCAAAACATTCTTCTATTAATCTTTATTGTACTGTAGGGAGAAGACAAACATGGAAGATTCTAGCAAGCAACCAGGTCTCAACTTTGAAGGAAAAATGGATGAAGGACAAAGACTGAGCTAGAAATTAGATATTCAATTTATAAATCTAGGTGCCATAGACCAATGCCTTTTATTTAGCAGAAAATCAGAAGATGCAGCTCCTTTCTTTTGGTTTGTGTAGTCATTCTTTTTTAAGAGTCTGGCCAGGTTATCCTGTTATGGTAATAAAGTAGACCATACTGCCAGCGACTGAAGGCTGAGTGTCAGGCAGGGGTTTAGTAACCTGATAAGTCAGGATTACTAACGGCCTTGGGTACCAAAGTCCACAGGGAAAGGTGATGGTCCCCAAATGTATTAAATCCCACTTGAATCCATCTCGATGGAGGGCAGCAGCTTCATCAATACTGGCCTGGGGCTGAGGAGGAATTTGCGTGCCAAAAGGGCTCAGGACCAGAAAATGATCCACGGAACTGGATCAGTGGTACGGGAGTCACGCTGCAATGTGGAAGGCAAATAAAAGGCCACTGCATTATATTTTCACGACAGTCTTCATGGCTGATCAGAAATGGCAGAAGACGTCACCCTTTGGAATCTGTTTTAGCAAAATTCCCCAGGCATACCTTGTCTCTATTATTCCTTCTCTCTGTACTTTATGAGCCTATTTTCCATAATTGATGAAATGAAGTCTCACTCTTATGTCTGATGAAGTGGACTTGATCCATAAAAGCTAACATTAAAATACAGCACTCTAAAGGTGCCACAATGTTTTCGTCTTTTTGTTTTGTTTACTCGGATGTTTTCACATCAAAATATTTTAAAATTAGTTTTCATTATGATTAACTGTACTTAAATAAATGATCAAATTTCAAAACTAATTTTCCTAAAGTTAATGTGCACAATGTACTGTATAACATTTTTTTGTTTGGGACCCATTGTTTGGCACTGGTTCATTACTTAAAAGAAAAATCTCATAACCTACCCTGACTTTCTGAGACAGAGTGTCTCAGTTGATATAGATTCTATTCCCAATTACTGTACTAGACGTTTTCTTATAGGGAACCCATGCAAAAGTTTCTACTGTAAAGCCCTGATTCCAAAGTATCATATATTTTGTATTAGACAACAGCTAGGTTATCCAGTGTTTAGTGCACTGCTGCAGATTTTTTTTACTCTATTTTTTTATTGCATGGTTTTCTTTTCATCTTTCCATTTCTTCTTTAATATAAATATAATTATTACTGCTGTCATTAATATTTTTCTCCTTTGTCCCTACCCCTAGGCAGGAATAACTGCAGGTGCAGGGGACCCCACTGGGACCCCCCACCCCACCCCACCTTTCCTCCTGAGTCCCTTCCCGCTAAGGAACAAACCTGGGGCATCTCGGGATGGACTCAATATTACTGCACATCTGGTGGGTGAATATTTAGAAGATGAGAAGAAGAACCCTAAAATGCAACCTGTGCTTGGAAGTCACGTTTCCCTGCGGAAGGAAAACAAAGCAACATTTGGGGACCGGAAGGGACCTTTTTGGAAAGAGGACACTTCCTAATACAGGTTACTTTCCATCTCCATCTAGGAATCCGCTGCTCTGTGTATTTAACCCTTGTGGTAATGAGACTTCAAGAACCAATATACTATACAGATGAAACTTGGAAAATTAGAATATTGTGCATTCATTTCACTTAAACGGTGAAACAAATATATGAGATAGACTCACTACATGCAAAGCGAGAGATGTCATGCCGCAATTCGTTATAATTGTGATGATCATGGCGTGCAGCGTACATGAGATTTGCGATGATTATGGGGTACATGAGATTGGAGGGTTGGGGTTTTCATAAGCTGTAAGCCATAAACATCAATATTATAACAAAGTAAGGCTTGAACTATCTTGCTTTGTATGTAATGAATCTATCTCATATTTGTTTCACCTTTTAAGTTGCATTACTGAACTGAATGAACATTTGCACAATATTCTAATTTTCCAAGTTTCACCTGTAGGTAAAGTTCTCCCTTGCTCGAAAGCCAGTCGTGTCCAACTCTAGGGTTTGGTGCTCGTCTCTGCTTATAGCCAAAGAGCCAGCGCTGTCTGCATCTTGCAGACACTTCCGTGGTCATGTGGCAGGCGTGAGTAGCCACCAGAGCACATGCACACACTGTTACCTTTCCCATTGAAGCAGTACTGGCTGTTTATCTACTTGCAATTTCTTGATTTCAAACTGATAGGTTTGGCAGGAGCTGGGGCAGATGATGGGCGCTCACTCCAATGAGCAGCACTCAGATCTTGAACTGCTGACCTGCCAAACCTCAGGTCATAATAACAATAATTTTGTGTCAGAAATTATTCTGGGTTGAAAGGGTTTTTACTGGGGAAACTCCGCTCAGGGGGATGCCTGAATGAGTTTCCTTTCATGTCCCCAAGATCTTTTCCCACTGAAGTTGTCCCTGTTTATTTATTTGCAATTTCTTGCTTTCAAACTGCTAGGTTGGCAGGAGCTGCCCGCTGGACTTCTTCATCCCACAGACCACACAGCAGCCGGTCTCTCAGGGATATTTCCAGATTCTCCCAATGGCAAGGGGCGGCCGCCGACCTGAGGACCGCAGCGTAATCAGCCACCGACTCGCCTGGCTGCTGGTCTCTCCTGTGGAAGGCAGCCTTGGCCGGAAAAATGGACACAGCCGGCTGGAAGTGTTCCCGTAGAGCCGTTAGGATCTGCACGAGCGGGACCGAATCGACCTTCCTCGGTGCGAGTAGGTTGATCAGGAACCTTAGTGCTGGTAGGCCTATCTGTGCGAGGAGGCAAGACTGCATCTTCTCCTCGTCCTCGATGCCCTCGGCATCCATGGCGTGCCTGAAATGGCACTCGTACAACTCCCATGATTCTGCATCGTTGATATCGAACTGGGATAGCTTATAACTTCGGGGAGCCATATCCCATCCTCATCGCCAATTTGATGTTTGCAGATTGATACGCAGTAGGCAGCATTCATAAGGCCAAACACATCTTTATTATAGAGTAGGCAATCTGAACATGAGGTAATGGCGAAGGCGCAGCTCCTCTTATACAGCATGGTACATTTGAAACTGGTTACACGGTTGCTCATTCGTTACTGTGTTCGTGACGTTGTTGTGACACACGACATTCTTCATCAGGTTTACCTGTGGCGGGAATATTTCCCGCGGATGGCTGTAATTGGTTAACTTGTATCATGTGTGTAGATCGCTATCAGCTGCCTCTCGATACCCTCTAGAGGCAGTGGTAGCTCCTTGTAACTGTTGCAATACATTGTTACATTCCATCTTAAAGGCATAGCATTCCATACATAACAGAATACCAGAACACCTCATATGCCTCCTGAGAAATCTGTACATGAACCAAGAAGCAACAGTTAGGACAGAACACGGAATGACAGAGTGGTTTGGAATAGGAAAAGGAGTAAGACAAGGCTGCATTTTATCACCCTGCTTATTCAATCTATATACAGAGCACATAATGTGCAATGCAGGGATGGGGGAATCACAATATGGGATAAAAATTGCTGGGAGAAACATCAACAATTTGAGATATGCAGATGATACCACCCTGATGGCAGAAAGTGAGGAAGTCCTAAAGAACCTCTTGATTGGATTGAAGGAGGAAAGTGCAAAAGCTGGTTTGAGACTCAATATAAAGAAAACCAAGATAATGGCAACAGACCATATCAGACCCTGGAAAATAGATGGGGAAGAAGTAGAAGCAGTGACAGATTTTACTTTCCTGGGATCTAAGATCACTGCAGATGGCGACTGTAGCCATGAAATAAAAAGACGACTGATTATGGGGAGACAAGCTATGAGAAACCTGGGGAATATAGTGAAAAGCAGAGACATCACCTTGAAAACAAAAATTCACATAGTCAAAGCAATGGTATTCCCAGTGGTAATGTATGGGTGTGAGAGCTGGACCATTAGGAAGGCTGAGCGCAGAAGAATAGATTCCTTTGAGATGTGGTGTTGGAGGAGAGTCCTGAGAGTCCCTTGGACAGCAAAGAGAACAAATAGGTCAATACTGGAGGAAATCAATCCTGACTGTTCATTGGAGGGACAAATAGTGAAGATGAAGCTAAAGTACTTTGGACATCAAATGAGAAGGGAGGACTCATTTGAGAAGGCCTTGATGCTGGGAAAGGTGGAGGGCAAGAGAAGAAGAGGACGTCCAAAGATGAGATGGATAGATGGTATTGTGGACACAATGGGCACAGAGCTTGGTGGGCTGAGGAGAATGGTGAAGGATAGAGGTGCCTGGAGGAAAATGGTCCATGGGGTCGCAAAGGGTCGGAATCGACTGTGCGACTAAACAACAAACAAATGGTTAAAAGCTACAGAATATTAGATTCCTAGAGAGGCAGGAAGTGGGAAAGGGAGGAGGCCTCTTTGATGGTCCTTTCCTACAACTCCCTGCTCCAATGGCGACAGTGTATTTATTTGTACCTGGCGGGATTTCAGACTGGAACACCGTTCCTTGTTGTATTGGAGCCGGAGAGTCTCCTGAGCTCTAAAACCTTTGGATGTTTTTAAATACTACAATTCCCAGAATTCCCAGCAAGCAGGGCTGGTGGCGGGGACGATGGGAGTTGTAGTCTGACAAGGGGGGGGATTCCGCACCCAACACGAGGAGGGAAGATCTCGAGACCGTGGGGAGGGGAAGCACTGTAAGTTTTTGGACCACAAGATCCCTGTGGTGGTGTCTGGGTGGGGATTCTGGGCGTTGTAGTAGGAGGAAAGCAAAGGGAAAACGTTTCCAAGCGTCTGGTGTGTGTGTGTGTGTGTGTGTGTGTGTTTTCACACCTCCTTTTAGTGAGGACTCCTTTGCTTGTTTCTCCTTCCAGCTCAGGACGAAAGGAACGGGCGTTACATTCCTGAGCAGGAGAAAGGCGTTACTTCCTGCCCTTGGCATTACTCTCTTCCCTGAGGAGCCTTGGTAAGCCTCCCTTTTGCTGCCTCGTCTGTCTTTTTGTTTCCTCTATTTTTGTGTGCTTTGAAATGATTTGAAAATACAATTCAGTGGCTGCTTTTAATGCGGAAACATCTTTAATTTCTGTCATGTTATTCAACTGTGAAAGAGCTTGGGTTTGTGTGTAAAAAGACAACCAACACTCTTATCAGTTAATAGTTGTCTTAAGAGGTTTAGAAAAACATTCTTTTGTCCCTTGCTTTTCTACAACAAGGGCATTATATGTGGGTAAAGGTAAAGGTTTCCCTTGCTCAAAAGCCAGTCGTATCCGACTCTAGGGTGCAGTGCTCATCTCTGTCCCAAAGCCGAAGAGCCAGCGCTGTCTGCTGCTCCAGACGTTTCCGTGGTCATGTGGCAGGCATGACTAGACACCGAAGCGCACGGAACGCTGTTTACCTTTCCACCGAAGTGGTCCCTATTTATCTACTTGCAATTTCTTACTTTCCAACTGCTAGGTTGACAGGAGCTAGGACAAAGACGGGAGTTCATTCCGTCCTGCAGTACTCGGGAATCGAACTGCTGACCTTCCGCCTCCCAGTCAGCGTCTTAGGCACTTGAGCCACTGCAGCCACTGCAGATATGTGGGTAAGGGATATACAGTAAAAGAGAGAAGAATACAGCACATGTTTGTGGATAACGCTGGCATATATCTTGCCTCTTGCCATGCTTATCTGGCAATTTTCCTTACAAACTTTTCTTTTCAAACCTTTTCTTACAAACCTGGAATTTGATTTGTTTTTGTTATCTACCACAAGTCATACACAATGCTGGTCCAGTGTTGATAGCAGTAATACTTATAAACCACTCCATAGCACTTGTGCACTCTCTGCAGAGTTCAGAAGGTAAATTCCCCTTTTCCCCAAACATTCTAGGTAGTCATTTTATTGACCTCGGAAGGATGGAAGCTGAGTCAACCTTGAGCCCCATCAGGAACAAACTCAGATTAAGGGCAGACTTTTGCCAGCAGTATAACAGCTTAACCACTGTGCCACCAGCTCTCATAATAGATCTTAAATCTGTTGACAGGGATATAAAGAAAATTGTGTCCTTCAAGATATAGAAGGTGTTTCTATAAATTAAAACAGCAAAAAACATTGGGAGATATCAGGCATAAAATACTTTATATCTCTTGGTACTCAAAGCATTAGTCATTAAAATTTTCAGGTGTCATCTTCTGATGTACAAATGCTAATTATTTAAAAGCATTAAAACTCCCCTTCGCATTATTTAGGTTGAAGGTTGTGTCTGTTTTTTTTTTTTTTTTTTGCTTTCCTGGCATTTCAGCTTCCCAGAATACTCTGGTCTTCTCACATAAACTTTCTTTATTCTTGTCATAGGCGCCACCAGCATATAATACAAAATTAAAATTAACATATCTAAAACAAAACAAAAAATTAAAAGGGCTAGACGACATATTTGCCCAATATTGGACCACATCAACAGCACTTCCTCTTGCCAACATAAGGTCTTCCTCAGTGCATGTTGAGGGGCATAGTGTACATTGTATCATATGGACAATAGTTTGTTCTTCTCTGCGTTCACACAGGCTACCATCTACAGCAGGGATTCTCAACCTTCTGCCTGTGGGGAACACACAATGACCTGGGAAGTTTGGGACACAAGAGTTTAGAACAGGGATTCTCAACATGCGACCTGTGGGCCCGATGTGGCCCACATCACCATTTCATGTGGGCCTAACTCCACCACACCAGGAAGTGCCATGTGGTGGAGGAAGGCTAAAATGGCCATCCAGCCCCTGAAGCTGTCTGAGGGAGCTTTAAAAGGTTGAGAACTCCTGATCTACAGGGAAACCCCACTTTTTCAGATTAGCCCTTGATCTTTCTACCCTGGCATGCAGTCTAAAGCTTTCCACAAGCCATGGTTGATCTTCTTGGCCAGGCAGTTGGGAGTCATGTGCTTCTGCCCAGTTGTCTGGTAGTTCCTTGCTTGCCTTCCAAAGTTGTAGGGCGGTCTGTGGGGGCTGGTTGTTTGGGGGTGGGTAGAAGTTATGAGGAAGCTTTGCCTTGATTTCTGTCTCTGCTTGTGTGGTTGGTGATTGTAAGTGCACAGTTCAAGTTCTACTCAACTTTACCTGACAAAGTATCTGCTAAGATAGGACCCTCTGCCTTGGGCCTCTCACTGCTTACTACTTTGCCTGGGTGTTAAAAACTTAACTTTCTCAAAGTGCATTAAACAACCAGGACTTGGGAAGTCTATCTTAGGCTTTCACTTGGCTGGGTTAAGTTTCCAGCCCCTATTGAGATATAGTTCCTTGCATTTAGCCATCCCTGTATGAGAGAACAAAAAGGTATGGTAACAAGGGCCTTTCTTAACACACAAACAGACTTCATGCAGCACTTTCTTGGTGAAATTTTGTGGAGGAATGCCAGCTAAGTGCACTTTTTGTATTGGGGTTGGTTTTAGGCATCCTGTGACCAATTTCACTGTTTCATTTAGGGCTGTTCTGGCTGCATGCATAAGTGTAGCAATAAGGAAGGTGTTCACTCCCATTCCAGCATGCAAATTAGCTCTTTTCAACAGTCTGTTTCTGGAGTTCTCAACCTTTTTAAGCCAAGGGCCTGGTCACGTTCCCTCACACAGCTTCGGGGGCTGGGCAGCCATTTTGCCCTTCCTCCACCACATGGCACTTCCTGGTATGGTGGTGGTGCCACATGAAATGGTGCCGCCAGCTGCATCCGGACCACGGGTCACAGGTTGAGAATCTCTGTTCCATTTCTACGCACTTGGGTTAATCTTTTCCCTGACTTTGTTCTCCCTTTTACCAATGCTACATTCTATCCAACAGTATTTACACTCTGCACATGTTCTCATTCTTCTCAACATCAAAAGGTGACCTGATTGAAGTTTATAAAATTATGCACAGTGTGGACAAAGTAGATAAGGAAAAACTGTTTTCCCTATCGCATAACACTAGAACTAGGAGGCACTCCATGAAACCTTTGGGTACTAGTTCTCAAAGAAATAAGAGAAAGTACTTTTTCACCCAGAGGATCACTGGTCTATGGAACTCCCTGCCAGAAGAAGTGGTGACAGCTGTCAGTCTTGACAGCTTCAAGAAAGGATTAGACAAGTTCATGGAGGACAAGGGTATCAATGGCTATAATTATGGCTACCTAAGGACAACCTCCGGGTTGGAGAGATAGGCAGGATATCTTTCAATGCCATTTCCAGGGAATCCTAAGCAGGTGAAGGCATCTGCTTGGGAATCCCCTGAAGCAAATGGTGAGCCACTATGTGAGACATAATGCTGGACTGGATGGGCTGTGGCCCGTTCCAGCAAGGCTGGTCTTAATTGTTGGTGTATTGAGTTTCTCCTCTGTTGTTTTGCCACCCTGAGTGGTGCTTACACCAGGAGGGTGGGGTACAAATAAATAAATAAATAAATAAATAAAATAAGCCAGGTGGAGGCTTATTTCCCTATCCCAAATCCAGTCATTCCTTATAGCAAACACTGTGCTTCCATATGCCAGTGTCATTGTTCAGCAATTAATCGCATTCCAGGTACTTTAGGGCAGCATTGGTTTTCATCCCTGTGAGTTCTTGCATGCATAGTATATCACGTCTATGTTTATTGCAGAGTTCCAAAGCAAGCTTTCTTTAATATTATTCCTTCAGTGTTGACCAATATCACTGTCCATTATGGCCCTGAGAAGGACTATTAGTTAAAATGTCTCTTTGTAGTCATTTCTGCTCAAAAAAGGATGCTTCTGGATTGAAAGAATTAGCTGGTGACAGTCACCATTGCCCAGGGGATGCCTGATCGGTGAAGTAGCAGTCTTGAGGGAGGCTCTGTTCATGCCCCCCATATAAACTAATAATATGGAAATATCTCTTGGAACTTCACCAAAGTAACACAGGGGGTTAGGTTTAGGTTGCCGAGTCTTCTGCAGTTTACTTGCATGTGTCCTATTAATCCTTGTTACTTCCCCAGACACTGAGAAAACACAGAAGAAAGTAGGTGTAGATATCAGGACGAGTTGAAGAGCAGATGGCAGTCTTTTTATGTTGTTTTTCTCATCAGAACTGACCTTTCTACTTATTCTCCCTAGATTTTATTATTTATTTATTTATTTATTTATTTATTTATTCTTAGATTTTTATTCCGCCCACTCTTGGAAACCCGACTCAGATCTCTTCAGGATCTATTAGTCACCTTTTACTGTATTTGAATTTCTAGGAATCTCCTGCAAGCTAGGTAACTGTCCATGTTTTTCCTTCATTTTTTGACACAACTGCAGATATGGAACAGAAAGCAATTTAGGACATCATACAATTTATGAAATAATCCACTCAGGGGGAAAACCATTACAAAGTCAGAAGTGTGGAAAAGGTTTTGGCCAAAAGGCATGCCTTGTTGTTCATTATAGGACCCACACAGGAGAAAGCCTTTTAAAAACCATGGCTCATAAAAATAGCATCAGACAAAAAGTACATCTTGCTTCACAAAACAGGATCCAGACAGATGAAAAGCCTTTTGAATGCCTGGATTGCGAAAAAAGATTTAGGGAACATAAAGGCCTTGCTAGCCATCAAAGTATCCACACAGGAGAGAAACCTTTTGAATGCCTGGATTGCGGGAAAAGATTCAGAGAACATAGAGGACTTGCTAGCCATCAAAGTATCCACACAGGAGAGAAACCTTTTGAATGCCTGGATTGCGGAAAAAGATTCAGGGAACACAGAGGCCTTGCTAGCCATCAAAGTATCCACACAGGAAAGAAACCTTTTGAATGCCTAGACTGTGGAAAAAGCTTCAGTAAACAACAACAACTTGCTTCACATCACAGGATACACACAGGTGAAAAGCCTTTTGAATGCCTGGAGTGCGGAAAAAGATTCAGTAAACAGGGAACCCTTGCTTCACATCACAAGATCCACACAGATGAAAAGGGTTTTGAATGCCTGGAGTGCGGAAAAAGGTTTAGGCATAAAGCACATCTTACTGTACATCTCAGATTTCACACAGGTGAAAAACCTTTTAAATGCCTGGAGTGCGGAAAAAGATTCTATGTTAGTGGAAGCCTTGCTTTGCATCAGAGGATCCACACAGGTGAAAAGCCTTTTGAATGCCTGGAGTGTGGAAAAATCTTCAGTCGAAGTGCAACCCTTGCTGTGCATCAGAGGATCCACACAGGTGAAAAGCCTTTTAAATGCCTGGAGTGTGGAAAAAGCTTCAGTCAACAAGTATTCCTTGCTACACATCACAGGGTCCACACAGGTGAAAAGCCTTTTAAATGCCTGGAGTGTGGGAAAAGTTTTGGACAAAGTGCAAGCCTTGCTACACATCACAGGATCCACACAGGTGATAAGTTATTTAAATGCCTGGAGTGTGGAAAAAGCTTCAGTAGTAGTTCAAACCTTGCTAGTCATCATAGGATCCACACAGGTGAGAAGCCTTTTGAATGCCAAGAGTGTGGAAAAAGCTTCAGTCGAAGTGCAAACCTTGCTTTACATCACAGGATCCACACAGGTGAAAAGCCTTTTAAATGCCTGGAGTGCGGAAAAATATTCAGGCAACAACAACATCTTGCTTGTCATCAGAGGATCCACACAGGTGAAAAGCCTTTTGAATGCCTGGAGTGCGGAAAAAGATTCAGTGAACGTGGAAGCCTTGTTAAACATCACAGGATCCACAAAGGTGAAAAGTTGTTTGAATGCCTGGAGTGCGGACAAAGTTTCAGTGAACATGGAAGCCTTGTTAAACATCACAGGATCCACACAGGTGAAAAGCCGTTTGAATGCCTGGAGTGCGGACAAAGATTCAGTGAGCGTGGAAACCTTGTTAAACATCACAGGATCCACACAGGTGAAAAGCCTTTTAAATGCCTGGAGTGTGGAAAAAGTTACAGGCAAAGTGGAAACCTTGCTAAACATCACAGGATCCACACAGGAGAGAAGTCTTTTGAATGACTCGAGTGTAGAAATTGATTTAGTCAACAAGTACATCTTGCTTCATATCCCATGATTCACACAGGAGAGAAGTCTTTGAAAATTCTGGAGTATGGTAAAAAGTTCACTTGAATTGCAAGCCTTGCTAAACATCACAGGACACAAAAGAGATGGCAAGTGATTTTAATGCCTGGATGTTCTTTCGACAAACCATGTAAGAATTTACTCCAGGGAGAAGCCTGTCAATGCCTACACTAGTAGAAGAAGCTTCATTCAACATGTATACACTTTGCTACACATTTCAATACCCACAGAGGCAAAAAGCTTTAAATGCATCAAGTGTTGGAAGAGTTTTGGCCTGAAAATGTACTCTATAACTCATGAAGAAATTATCTCAGGGGAGAAACCATTTATATGTCTGTAAAACAGAAGGAGTATCAAACAACCTGAAAACCTTGCTACACATAAGAACAGCCTTGCTGGAACATGCCACAGCCCATCCAGGCCAGCATTCTGTCTCACACAGTGGCTCACCTTTTGCTTCACGGTATTCCCAAGCAGATGCCTTCACCTCCTTAGGATTCCCTATCCACGCAGACAAGAAATCCATTGAATGTGGCATGTGGAAAGAGCTTTAGTTTACAAATATCCTTCAGTACTCTCACAGGTAGCAAATCATGTGGTATGTAGAAAGAGCTGCATCTAAGATGAAAAGCCCTTTAAATTTTTGACATATGGAAAGTTATCAAAGAGAAACAAAATCCTTACCTTAGGGGCCATTCAACAATTACGTGATCCTCGAGGGGGATAGGGGTTCTGCTATCCTAATTATGGAAAATTATGTTTGAGCGTGGATGTGTGTGTCAGGTCAAAGATTACATAATCCATTTGGAGCTGTTGTGGTTTTGGAACATAGCGCTTTTTTAGGTTTAAAAATGATTTCTGGGAATTTTGATCCGATTTGAGATTATTGAATTGCTTGTGCAGTCTATTTCTAACCTGCAAAAAAAAATCTCTTCACAAAGGGTGTGATGCATCGAGAATCCTCACTGATACGTTCTGCATTAGGCACCAATTGTGAAAAACTTTAAAAATTAAATTTTCGATACAAAAGCTCTGGATTACGTAATTTTAAAGGGGGGGGGGCGAAGCGAAAATTACGGTTGGATTATATTGGGGGAGGGGGTCAATTTCCCCCAAAAATAGATCACGTAATTGTTGAATGGGCCCTTACCTTACTGTTCTCTAGTGGTCTCTGTCTGACTGGGCATCCCGCTATGGTAATAGAGTAGACTGTACAGCCATCAACTCAACACCGAGTGCTGGGAGGTTGTAAATAACCAGAATCCCTAATGGGGCCAATGGCTATGGACGGATGAGCACTTTTGGGTGGGGTGATGGGCCCCTCAGTGGAGGAAATGCCATGGGAAACCATCATAATGGGCCTAATGTCAAAATGAGCGGAGGAGGAAACACTTCACTATGCTTATTCCCAACAGTCATGGAGGCGAAAGAGGCCATGCCAGATGGATTGGCTATGAAGGCGCATGTTTTTATTCTCCTCAAGGCTGCAGCAGTCCATCACTATCCTGGTGTCAAATCTTGCATGTCTCATTTCATATGTGCCGCAGTAGATATCTCCGTGATCACAATGTGTGGGATACTTCATGGCAAGCTGCGATCCATCTTAAACAAATCAATGCCAATGGCATTTTTCCTGTTTGGGAACCTTCTTTCACATCCATCAACTGTGAAAATTATTTCCGGGGGTGGAATGTATATTCGGATACGAGTAGCAGCCACTGGGGATGACAAATTACGATATATGGATCCAAAATGTTCAAAAAATGTCTATATAATCTATGAGAAATGTGAAAGAAAAAATAAAGGAGACATTAGAAAAGTATAAAAGTTGGGATTTCCATGGTCTGGGAGTATAACACTATATAAAATATCAGAGAGTAAACAAAATGGAAACAGTCAAAAATATTGTGGCATCTTAAAGGCTAACCCCTGTATTATATGTGGGCTTTCATGATCAAACCCACTTTATCAGACATAAGAGTAAGGCCTCATGGCATCAATTCATACACATCAGGTACACAGCCTAACAAGAAAGCTCACATTTAAATACAGGAGTTAGTCTTTAAGGTGCCACAACATTTTTTTACTTTTTGTGCTATTTTGTTTTGTTTACTCTCTGATATGATTACACAGAATAACACAACTACCACTTCCAAAATTTAAACTTACTATATAAAATGAAAATATTACCTAAAATAGTCTGGCCATGTTTTCCTGCTATGGTAATAGAGTAGACCAAACTGCCAGTGACTCAACACCAATCACCAAGGGGTTGTCAATTTCTGAAAGGAATTTTGTGCCTCTGAGGGGCACTCTTAAGGATAATACACCTCAATTATCTCACTATCATAGGACTAGTACCAGGACACACACTCCAGGCTAGAGAAATCTAGGGTAGGTTTCAATTACTGACTATACTTACAAACCAGGTATGACATGCAATTTGAATTAGTTTACAGTAATACCCTGGATAACGATCCATCTGCACAACGACATATTCGGATAACGATCCTGGATTTTCTGAAAAGTCATGCCCCGGATACCGACGTCACGTCTTGGTTCTGTTCACACAGTTTTTAACCTGTTATGACTATATTCAGAAGTAAACTAACCAGCATCTGCCTTGAAGGTTGTTTCCCTGGCTTCTCTGGCTCCCCCTAGGGAACAAAGAACTAGTTTACTCACTCAAAGCAAAAGCCCCTGTTTTAATTCATTACAGGCACTTAGTTTAATAAGCATGTATGTATGTAGCTACAAAAAATAAGCCTCAAAAGGGATTTAAAATCAAGCCTGCTTGTAATCAGTTTCCTTAAATAGAAGGTACCGAGCACAGGTCCCCACTCCCCTGCTTCTAAAGGAGCAATCAAAAATGTTGGGTACAGCAATCTCTCACTAATAAGCAAACATTTTTTTTTTGCAAATGATTACATAAATTCTGATGGTATAATTTACTATATAAATGAGAAACGTTCATTTGCTCAAAGCGTTGCGTCTGGGCTTTGGACCTCTTCCACAAACCTACAACGGGTTAAGCCTACTAATTTTACCTTGCTTTGCAATTTGATCTATTCAGAAATGTCAGGCAGACATCTAGCAATGTTCAGTTATGTTCCTAGGTTTTTTTGAAGTTTAATATGTTTTATGTTTTCGTTTCTTAATTTTCATTAAGAAATGAGGTTTATATTTAAACTACTGAATTTTGCTTGACTGTGTCTTTTAAAAGTTGTTCAAATCGGCAACACGGCTTCATGCTGAAATGAAAGTCAAAAGAGGAGCCAAAGAACTGTCCTCCAGGTCTATTCCTTTGTTTAAATAATGAGCAAGATACGAGTTACTCTAAATGTTTTAAATACTAGTTCTTCCTTCTTATTAAGATGTAGATACCTTAATTGTGCTAAATTTTGCAACCAACTAATTTCTAATTTGAACGTTGCCTTTGAAAAGTGATTGTGTCTTCCTGTCGCTTCTCACTGCTAGCTGCTTGGAGATATTGCCACAAACACTGAAGTTCCTCCCTGCCAGTTTTCAGGTAAGGTAAAGGTAAAAGTCTCCCTTGCTCGAAAGCTAGTCATATCCGACTCTAGGGTGCAGTGCTCATCTCTGTTTCAAAGCCGAACAGCCAGCGCTGTCTGCTTCTGCAGAAGTTTCTGTGGTCATGTGGCAGGCATGACTAGACACCGGAGTGCACGGAATGCTGTTACCTTCCCACCAAAGTGGCCCCAGGTAAGGTACACAGGGAAATTAACCCTTTTCCTCCGTATCTAGGCCAGACGTTAAGCTGCCAAAATGAAGGCACTTTTTGGTGAGTTCATTCTGCAGTTCCTTTCACCTGACTCAGTGTGAGAAAGATTAGCCAGCAACACAAGGTTGCCGTTACCAGGATATGCCAGATTCTGGTTTTAAAAAATAGGCTCTTTCTGTGTACTTACATTAGGATGAGGGAATTAGGATGCTTTAAATGTAAAATCTACCAGTTGTTTTGTATTTTTCAGAAGCATTCCAGTAGTGTCAAAAATGTTACTTCTATCTTGTATGTATAAAATTCCAAGAACTGTTAATGTGTTTAGATATTTCTTTCTTTCTTTTTTTATTATTCTAAGTCACATAATATGTTTTATTAGGGTTACAGTTATATGTTTAATTGCTGTTCATTTATATCACATAGCATACTAATTGCTTTATTAATTGGATTTAATCATTTAACAAATAATAATGTTACTATGGAAACATGTAAGTCTAACATGTATTGCTCAATGTTTCTTTTTAATTGTATAGTTTAAGTCAGAAGTATTTCAACTACATTATTTGCTTTTAGTTACAGCTGGTTATTCAGCTAAATATTGATTTAAATAAATGCTTTCTGATCATGTTAAATGTTCATTTGATTTTCTTGTACTAAAACATCTAAATATATTCCTGTTTTTATACATTTACATAAGTAGTTAAATAAATGGAAAAAGGAACTTCTGTTCTTTTTTTTGTTTCTCTAACAATACAAGGGGCATAGCTCTATAGGATAACTAATAGTATGCTGGGTCATAAATTTAAATGAGGTTTTGGAATTTTTGGCAAGAATCTAGAATTGATATTTCACAGATACACAGCAGGTGGTGCTGTTCTTATCGGGGTATAGAAAACACTAAGACAGAAATCGTTATTACAGGCACTTGACAAGATGGTTAGCTAGCTTGACAATCCTGAGGACTACCGGCCATGGTGAGTGAAGTCCATAGGGAAAGGTCAGAGTTCCTCCTCTGCTGATTTTGCCATTCGGCACAAAATGACGATTTCCAGTTGCATTTCTTCCACTGAGGGGGGACCATCACCCCTCCTAAAGGGGCTCATTTACCCATAGCCGCTGGCCCCTTTAGGGAGTCAGGCTAATTAACCGCTGCCTGACACTCGCCGCTGAGTTGCTGGCTGTAAAGTCTACTCCATTACAGTAGCAGGATGTCCGGCCAGACATTTATTATTAATAATTATTATTAATTTGGACTTACACGCTGGCCTCTCGCAGATGCGACTCAGCACGGCTAACAATATCACATCCAATACAATATAAAACAAGATACAATTAGCATGCACTAGAGAACAAGATACAATTAGCAGAATACAATTAGCATACGATAATAAAAGTCACCTAAGAAAAAACATCCCAAAACAAGAATTCGACCGCAAGAGTTCAGGCTTAAGAGTCCAAAGTCTAGGCTGGCCAGGGAGTGATGTCCATCCCCACGCCCCAGCGGCCAAGTCCGTGGCCAAGACCACAGCGCCAGGGAGCAAAGGGGACATGAAACTCCACCACACCAAAGCCCCTGCTACCGGCCCGTGTGGCCAAGCCCCCATTCCGCAGCTCCAAAACTCCCACTCCGCCGTGGCTCAACCAATGACGGGCCTGCCACACCCGACGCTGACCTGGCCGCAGCTGAGGCGGAGATGGATACGCCGCTGCTGCCACAGCTGCCAGAGGTCTCGCAAGGCCAAGGTGAAAAAGGGCCGGACGTCTCTCAGGGTAGTGGCCAGAGTCCTCTCTTGCTGCCCACCCTCTGTGGCTAAATTTTAGGTACAGATTGTACAGATGGGAACTGAATCAAACAACAAAAAAGGGGTAGTAATAAAATATACAGTGGTACCTCATACAACGATTTAAATCCTTTCCATGGGGCTCGTTGTACGAAACAATTGCTATATGATGCATCGTATAGTGATTTTCCCTATGGGATGCATCGTACAACGATTTTTTTTATTTATTTTTTTGCTAAGTGGTTTTCCCATTGAATAATTGTTGTACGATTTTTTTTCCATAGGGAAAATTGTTATGCAGGACTCCATTTCCCCCAAAACCTAATTGTTATGCGATTTCATTGTTATACTGGGCGATTGTTGTATGAGGTTCCACTGTATCTATATAAAATATATATAGTCCTTCTTAGAAGTAAAAAGACAATATGTATGCTGGGCGTAAAATGAAGTTGGATTAGATTCAGAGAAAGGAAGAATGAGAATCGGGGGAAATATTAATAATTTATGATGTGCAGATGACAGTGTGTTTACTGACAGAGAGCAACAATGCTGTAAAATTACTTCTTCCGTGCAGGGCCATAGCCAGGATTTTAGATGTGGGTGCGCAAATATTTTTCCAGGATGGCACCAAAGCCTCTTTTCAATGCATTCCTATGGGAAACCACACTTTGCCAGGGTGGGCAAAGTCCTCCATGACCACCCCTTGGCTACGGCCCTGCTTCTGTGTCTAGGCCAGACATGAAACTGCCAAAATGAAGTCACCTTTTGGTGAGTTCATTCTGCAGTTCCTTTCACCTAATCCAAAAGAAATATTATAGTCAATAATTTAGAAGAAAAAATACGGTGATGCCTACAGAATATTTGTAGACTTTAATGTTAGTGATGAAGAAACAGATACAGTGGTACCTCGCTTAATGTGTTCCATAGGATTGCTCTTTAAGCGAAACACCATTGTAAATGACCAATTGTGACTTCTGGCAGTGGGGATTGTGAACCCCAATTTAGTTGTTAAGCAAGTTTTTGGTTGGTTTTAGTTGTTAAGCGAGGCGACCATTCAGAGAAAATTCTCCTCTTTAAGCGAGTTAGTCTAAGCGAGGCGCTCTTTATGCGAGGTTTTACTGTATCCAATCCAATTTTAATTTATACCCTGCCTTTCTCAGGCCGAAGCCGACTCAAGGCGGCAACAACATATTAATCCATACAATATAACAACAACATAATAATACAAAAATAGATTCAGTGCAATAAACAGACAAGAATACAGTATCAAATTCAGAAAAAAGAAAAAGTATTGTTAAGAATTGTTTTTTGTTAGAATCTGTGTTTTATATTTTTAAATTTTAATTGTATTTAAATAATTTAAGCATAAACAATTAAAATAATATACAAGTACAATAAATATATATGAAGTGTTTGAAGTGGTAGGCGTGTTAGTCTGTGCAGGTATTTAAGAGAGTAAACAAAACAAATTTTAAAAAATACAAAAAAATGTTGTGGCACCTTAAAAACCAACTCATGTATTCAAATGTGTGCTTTGGTGGATTAAATCCACTTCAGCAGCCTCCCCTCCAGTCCACCTAGGATGGACTCATCATCATTATCATCTTCCCCAGGCACAAAAAAGCAAGGGAAATCAACACACACACACACACACACACACACACACCATTCAAAGTTCTCCGAAGGGGAGAGGCAGCTCGGGTGGAGAAGAGGAACTGAAGGAGAGAACCTTTAGTTTCCCTCCGGAGAGACAAAAAAAACGGACAGGAAGAGACATGTGTGGTGCATGTCATCTTTCCTTCCGCTTCCACATGGCTTTCACCTCCCCTCTAGGAATCACTTTCTGTGTCTTTAACCCTTGCTGGACCTCACATTTCAAGCTCTCAGACTGTTGACTTGTCTCTCCTCCTGTTCTTGGTGCCTTTTGAACTTCTCTTCCCATGAGCAACTCATTTGTCCTATAATTACGGTTTAAAATAAAGTAGTCCTAATTCAGGTGCAACGCTGGGTCATTCCCCCTTAAAACTCCTTGGAGAGAAAGGTAAAGGTTTCCCTTGCTCGAAAGCCAGTCATATCCGACTCTAGGGTTCAGTGCTCATCTCTGTTTCAAAGCCAAAGAGTCAGCGCTATCTGCCTCTGGCAGACGTTTCTGTGGTCATGTGGCAGGCATGACGACACCGGAGCACACGGAACACTGTTTACCTTCCCACCGAAGTGGTCCCTATTGATCTACTTGCAATTTCTTGCTTTCGAACTGCTAGAGTGAAGAAGACCTAAAGAACCTCTTGATTGGATTGAAGGAGGAAAATGCAAAAGCTGGCCTGAGACTCAATATCAAGAAAACCAAGATAATGGCAACAGGCCCAATCAGTTCCTGAAAAATAGAAGGGGAAGAAGTAGAAGCAGTGACAGATTTTACTTTCTTAGGATCAAAGATCACTGCAGATGCGGATTGCAGCCATGAAATAAAAAGGCGACTGATTCTTGGGAGACAGGCTATGAGAAACCTGGGGAACATAGTCAAAAGTAGAGACATCTCACTGCAAACAAAGGTCCGCATAGTCAAAGCAATGGTATTTCCAGTGGTAATGTATGGTTGTGAGAGCTGGACCATTAGAAAGGCTGAGCGAAGGAAAATAGATGCCTTTGAGATGTGGTGCTGGAGGAGAGTTTTGAGAGTCCCCTGGACAGCGAGGAGAACAAATAGGTCAATATTAGAAGAGATTATCCCTGACTGCTCATTAGAAGGACAAATAACAAAGATGAAGCTAAAGTATTTTGGACATCAAATAAGAAGAGAGGATTCACTTGAGAAAGCCTTGATGCTGGGGAAGGTTTAGGGCAAAAGAAGAAGGCCGAAGATGAGATGGCTGGATGGTATTGTAGATACAATGGGCACACAGGCTGTGTGGACTGAGGAGGATGGTGGAGGACAGGGGTGCCTGGAGAGCAATGGTCCATGGGGTCACAAAGAGTTGGAGCCAACTGTGCGACTGAACAACAACAAAAAAGGTGGCAGGAGCTGGGACAAAGATGGGAGCTCATTCCATCCTGCAGTACTCGGGAATCAAACTGTTGACCTTCCGCCTCCCAGTCAGCGTCTTAGCCACTTGAGCCACTGCAGTCCTTGGGGAGGAGGATATTAGAGAGTAAACAAAACAAAAGACAAAAAAAGCTAACTCCTGTATTTTAATGGTAGCTTTCGTGGATCAAGTCCACTTCATTGGACATAAGAGTGGAGATCCTGGAATACGGTTATACATCAAATGGACTTGATCCACGAAAGCTAACATTAAAATACAGGAGTTAGTCTTTAAGTTGCCACAGCTTTTTTTTGTCTTTTGTTTTGTTTACTCTCTGATATGCTTGCACAGATTAACAAGGTTAAAGGTTTCCCTTGCTCGAAAGCCAGTCACATCCAACCCTAGGGTTCAGTGCTCATCTCTGTTTCAAAGCCTCTGACAGACGTTTCCGTGGTCATGTGGCAGGCATGACTAGACACCGGAGCGCACGGAACGCTGTTTACCTTCCCACCGAAGTGGTCCCTATTTATCTCCTTGCAATTTCTTGCTTTCGAACTGCTAGGTTGGCAGGAGCTGGGACAAAGACGGGAGCTCATTCCATCCTGCAGTACTTGGGAATCGAACTGCTGACCTCCTGCCTCCCAGTTAGCCATGTTACCTGAAAACTGGAAACCTTTTATGGGACCATACACAGGCAGGGTTGAATCGGGAACAAACTCACAGACAAAGTGTTTTGATACATATTTAAAGATGTTTACTTATGAATCAAATAAGGAAATAAAGTACCAAATAAGAAAAATTAGAAATCCAGTTAGATGGAGTTCACTTTAGAAATACAGAAGATTGCTTAGAAATCACATGCTTAAGATTTGCCTAAGGAAAAGAAAGAGATAGGGAGGAAAAGCTTGCTGGAGGTAGAGAGAAAGAGGGGATGGGGAGAGAAAGCCATCCTGACCACTCTGGATCCAGGGGAGAGAAAGAGTGAGAGAGAAGGAAAGCGGGAGAGAGAGAAGGTGAAGGCCGAGAGTCTCAAGAAACCCTTCCTTTATAGATGAAACAATTCAAAAATCCAGACAATTTCAATTGGTCCAAACAGGATCTCATGGTAAATGAATGATGGACAGTCCACTCCTCCATGAAGTGATACCCAAAATATCAGTAGCAAATGGCTAACCCCCCAAATTGCATAACCATAAATCTTAATACAGAAATCTACATAGCCCCCTCCCAAACAGCCCATTTCCTGAGATAGTGGTCTTTGATCTGTGGATGAAAGCAGTGTCACCTCCTTGTTAAATCCTCCATCCTGTCCCATGCATAAACAACTATCCTGATGTACTTCAAGTTTTAAAGAAAAAGAAACATTTTGGGAGTTCAGAAAATACAGAGTCATTTTACAATATTCTTCATGTGGTTACAATTATTTTTCATGTAGCAGAAACCAAATAGCTATTGCAAGTGTTACAATTAGAGATTTGAGTAAAAGAAAAGGCTGGATAAGAAGCAACCATGGCAACAAATTCCACATCTGGATGATGGTAGTTGACTCCTTCTTTGACAACAATTCCTTGAGAGCACAGGGTATGGTCATTGATATATATTCTTTTATCAGAATTTACCAGCACTGTTCCTTGAAATGATAAGATATAACATTCAGGGTTAGTAATCATGCACACAGAGAGGCAGGTTTTCATGAAAGTTACCTATTTTAAAAGAAATCACTCTAATGCCACTCTGCGCTTCAAGTTTAACAATAGTTCTTGGGCAGCCAGGACCATACCTGTCAACCCGCGGCTCCGGATAAATGGGACCTGTGCACATTGCTTGTGCGCAGGTCGCGTTCCACGCATGCGTGGAAAGGTTTTACCCCTTCCACGCATGCACGGAAGCGCTACACCGCTTGCGCAGCCCTTATGCAAGTGACGTAGCACTTCCGCGCATGCATGGAAGGGGTAAAACCCTTCTGCGCATGCACGGAAAGCATTTTCTCCGCTGCCAAATTACGGGGTTTTGGCAGCAGGGGCCAGGTTATGACATCAATCAACGTCAATTTACGGGGTAATCCCGGCCAAATCGGGAAGGTTTGTTACCTGAAAACTGTTTGTACAATTTCCAGTATATTTTAATTTAGTTCGTAGACTGGTAGAGCACTTACCCTTAACAGTAATAAAGAAATAACGTAGACTTTGATTAAGGCAATATAAAAAATAATTTTATTTGACAAGCGTTTAATCTGCAGTGGCCTTCTGTAGAGAAAAAGCTGTCTAAACTAAATCAAAGAACTACGTGAGCTTTCCTAGGTGTAGTCAGGATCGCTATTCAGGCAACTTCGAAGCCAGCCTTTATACTATTCTATCTCTACAGTTCTACCTGATTGTTGTGTCCTAATAGTGTAACCTTCTACATGTGATATCAATGTATCTGAACCAATGTAACCTTGCCAATGAGTAACAATGTAACCTTCAGCTGTATCACATAAACCCTGTAATAGGACGCGAGCTAATGACCACCAGCTGGCAGCAGCGAGCGTCCAAGCTCTCTTGGTTCAAACCCATCAAAGACCGCAGCGCGGGAAGTTTCCCGCCGCTACCTACACCTGGACAAGAAGGGCGTGACCAGCCATGACGTCACGCGGACCAGTAGCCAACGGGCTACCGTGGAGCCACATTCAAATACGTTACTGCCTTATATATAGAGCTGTTCGTCCGCCATTACCTCATGTTCCCTCTGCCCACCATGCAATAAACCTGAGTTAACCCAGCCTTTGGCTGTGCCTTGTGTCTTGACTCTCATACACTAAATTGGCGACGAAGGTGGGATGATGGATCCCCACGGAGCCAGGACACAGAGCGGGTTCAACATCACCAAACCGCAAGACTGGGAGCTCTTTGAGATGGACTTCCAGGCGGCACTGGTGGAGCTCAAAGTCAAAGAAGACGACGAGGAAAGGAAGAGGGCCATCCTCACTCGCATGCTTGGGATGGAAACCAAGCGGACGCTGGTGGGCATCCTTGCACCGAAGAAGATGAGCGATTTCAAAGCCGGTGACATCATGAAAATGCTGCGTGAGCGTTTCCGACCCTCGAGGGCAATGTTTCCCGCTCGGAGTGCGTTTTGGAGGCGAGTTCAAGCGCCGGACGAGTCGGTAGAAGCCTTCGTAACGGCTATGAGGGTAGCCGCCGCCCCCTGCAAATGGGACCACATCCTAGAGATGGCCCTCAGGGACGGAGTGCTGTGTGGCCTGAAGGACAAGGAAGTACAGCGCAGCTTGATGAACAGGGAGCCACCACCCACACTGGAAGAGGTTGTAGAGGCCGCGGAAGCCGCGGAGTCCACGAATGCTGGAGTAGACGAGATGCACAAGTGGCGTGAGTGGCGTCCGAGGGCCGGCAAGGCGGAAAACTCGTCGCACGGGAAGTCCGGTCAGTCGGTGCACGCAACCCGACCGACCTCGAAATCGTCGTCAGAAAGTAGCGATGGCGAGGAGGTCCAGAAGGTCCAGAGAGGCGGGCGCCGCTGCGATGGTTGCGGAGCGGCCCATGAGCGCGTGAAGTGCCCATTCAGGAAAGCCGAGTGCTTCAACTGCGGACGTCGGGGGCACATCGCCAAGGCGTGCAGGAAATGGAAAGAGGGCCGGAGACATTCGCAAGACCGTTCAGCCAGACCGGACCGTCCAGCGAGGCCCAAAGATGGCGCCCGGGCCACGAGGAAGCAGGACGGCGTGGGCCGCATCTCGGACGACAGCGAGGGCGACGCTCCTGTGTTCAACGTGTCTGCGGGACAGCCCCATTACTTTGTTGAGGTACTAGTACAAGGGACCCCTATTAGGATGGAAGTTGACTCGGGGTCCTCCTATTCTATAATTCCCCAGAGAGAGTTCTTGAAAATCGACCCCCACGTGCGGCCCAAACTTAAAGCGTTGAGGGCCACACTACGGGACGTTCAGGGGAACAGCATTCCAGTGTTGGGGGTCGGAACGTTCCGGGTTCGTTTTAAGAGACATTCTGTGGAACTTCCCCTAGTGGTGCTAAAAGGGGGGAGTTGTAGCCTCCTCGGAACACAGTGGTTTCAGCCCTTAGGCCTGTTCATAGGGGGGGTGCATGCCGTAGGCGAGGACCCAATACAAGCAGTGTGTGACGCACACCCCGCCGTTTTTAAAAGTGGACTGGGAAAGTTCAAGGGACCCCCTGTAGCCTTCGACTTAGACCCGGAGGTCCGCCCGATAAGACTTAAACCGCGCAGGGTACCGTTCGCGCTTAAGGACAAAATAGAGGCGGAACTGGACAAACTGGTGGGTCAAGGAATTCTCGTTCCTGTGGATTCCGCGGAGTGGGAGACTCCAATTGTAACAGCACTGAAGGCTAACGGGGAGGTGCGCATTTGCGCTGATTATAAGTGTACCATTAATAAGGCAATCCGCCCTAATGCATACCTGGTGCCAGTGGTCAGCCACCTTCTGGCCAGGCTGAATGGGGGAAAGTGTTTCGCTAAACTCGATTTAGCACAGGCCTACCAGCAACTCCCAGTAACCCCCGCCACAGCGGCGGCACAAACAATAGTCACACATAAGGGGGCGTTCCAGGTGTCGAGGTTACAGTTCGGCGTGAACTCGGCACCTGGCATTTTTCAGTCGCTAGTGGAACGCCTCCTGAAGGGGCTGGAGGGGGTGTTGCCATATTTTGATGACGTGTTGATAACGGGGGGGAGTAAGGCCGAGCTGGCCCACAGATTGGATAAGGTCCTGGCCGTGTTCGAGAAAGCGGGGCTGCGACTGAGAAAAGACAAATGTGTATTTTTTGAAACAGAGGTTGAATTTTTAGGGTTCCGTGTCACACCCGAGGGAATTAGGCCGTCCAAATCTAAGGTGGCCGCCATTAAGAAAGCCCCTCGCCCCACTTCCAAAACCGAGCTTCAGTCATTTCTGGGGCTTCTCAATTTCTACCATACCTTCCTTCCACGGAAGGCGTCTGTTGCCGAGCCGCTTCATCGGCTGCTTAAAAAAGAGGAAAAATGGCTGTGGGGTGACGAGCAAGAAAGAGCGTTCTCAGAGTTAAAGCAACTCCTCACATCCGAGGCAATCCTGACTCATTTCGACCCCAAACGGCCCATAGTTTTGGTCTGCGATGCATCCCCGGTGGGGGTGGGGGCGGTGCTTTGCCACGTGTTAGACGCACAGACCGATAGGGAGGCACTAGCGATAGTAGCGGCATTGCCCTGGCAATGTCGGCCGGTACTATCGGGGGTGACTCTAAAACCTCTATTAGCAATACCTGGCGGTCTCTTCTTACCCCTGCCTTCTGGTCGTCCGACAATGGTAACGGCGACCGTGAGAGCGCGTCTGCATGGCTGATTTCCTTCCCTGGCCGGTATTCTAATTCATGTTGATATGCGTTAAGAAAAATAGCCCACCGCAGCATCCTCGGGGACAGGATCTGTGGCGTGGGCTTATTTGCAGTGAAGATCCCTAACAGGGGCTTGTGATCAGTAACGATCTTGAACGGCCGACCATACAGAAAATCGTGAAATTTCTTGGTTCCCGCTACTATCGCTAGTGCCTCCCTATCGGTCTGTGCGTAATTCCGCTCTGCTTGGGACAGGGACCTTGAATAAAACGCTATCGGGGCCTCCCTTCCGTCGCCTAACACGTGGCAAAGCACCGCCCCCACCCCCACCGGGGATGCATCGCAGACCAAAACTATGGGCCGTTTGGGGTCGAAATGAGTCAGGATTGCCTCGGATGTGAGGAGTTGCTTTAACTCTGAGAACGCTCTTTCTTGCTCGTCACCCCACAGCCATTTTTCCTCTTTTTTAAGCAGCCGATGAAGCGGCTCGGCAACAGACGCCTTCCGTGGAAGGAAGGTATGGTAGAAATTGAGAAGCCCCAGAAATGACTGAAGCTCGGTTTTGGAAGTGGGGCGAGGGGCTTTCTTAATGGCGGCTACCTTAGATTTGGACGGCCTAATTCCCTCGGGTGTGACACGGAACCCTAAAAACTCAACCTCTGTTTCGTAAAATACACATTTGTCTTTTCTCAGCCGCAGCCCCGCTTTCTCGAACACGGCCAGGACCTTATCCAATCTGTGGGCCAGCTCGGCCTTACTCCCCCCCGTTATCAACACGTCATCAAAATATGGCAACACCCCTTCCAGCCCCTTCAGGAGGCGTTCCACTAGCGACTGAAAAATGCCAGGTGCCGAGTTCACGCCGAACTGTAACCTCGACACCTGGAACGCCCCCTTATGTGTGACTATTGTTTGTGCCGCCGCTGTGGCGGGGGTTACTGGGAGTTGCTGGTAGGCCTGTGCTAAATCGAGTTTAGCGAAACACTTTCCCCCATTCAGCCTGGCCAGAAGGTGGCTGACCACTGGCACCGGGTATGCATTAGGGCGGATTGCCTTATTAATGGTACACTTATAATCAGCGCAAATGCGCACCTCCCCGTTAGCCTTCAGTGCTGTTACAATTGGAGTCTCCCACTCCGCGGAATCCACAGGAACGAGAATTCCTTGACCCACCAGTTTGTCCAGTTCCGCCTCTATTTTGTCCTTAAGCGCGAACGGTACCCTGCGCGGTTTAAGTCTTATCGGGCGGACCTCCGGGTCTAAGTCGAAGGCTACAGGGGGTCCCTTGAACTTTCCAAGTCCACTTTTAAAAACGGCGGGGTGTGCGTCACATACTGCTTGTATTGGGTCCTCGCCTACGGCATGCACCCCCCCTATGAACAGGCCTAAGGGCTGAAACCACTGTGTTCCGAGGAGGCTACAACTCCCCCCTTTTAGCACCACTAGGGGAAGTTCCGCAGAATGTCTCTTAAAGCGAACCCGGAACGTTCCGACCCCCAACACTGGAATGCTGTTCCCCTGAACGTCCCGTAGTGTGGCCCTCAACGCTTTAAGTTTGGGCCGCACGTGGGGGTCGATTTTCAAGAACTCCCTCTGGGGAATTATAGAATAGGAGGACCCCGAGTCAACTTCCATCCTAATAGGGGTCCCTTGTACTAGTACCTCAACAAAGTAATGGGGCTGTCCCGCAGACACGTTGAACACAGGAGCGTCGCCCTCGCTGTCGTCCGAGATGCGGCCCACGCCGTCCTGCTTCCTCGTGGCCCGGGCGCCATCTTTGGGCCTCGCTGGACGGTCCGGTCTGGCTGAACGGTCTTGCGAATGTCTCCGGCCCTCTTTCCATTTCCTGCACGCTTTGGCGATGTGCCCCCGACGTCCGCAGTTGAAGCACTCGGCTTTCCTGAATGGGCACTTCACGCGCTCATGGGCCGCTCCGCAACCATCGCAGCGGCGCCCGCCTCTCCGGACCGTCTGGACCTCCTCGCCATCGCTACTCTCTGACGACGATTTCGAGGTCGGTCGGGTTGCATGCACCGACTGACCGGACTTCCCGTGCGATGAGTTTTCCGCCTTGCCGGCCCTCGGACGCCACTCACGCCACTTGTGCATCTCGTCTACTCCAGCATTCGTGGACTCCGCGGCTTCCGCGGCCTCTACAACCTCTTCCAGTGTGGGTGGTGGCTCCCTGTTCATCAAGCTGCGCTGTACTTCCTTGTCCTTCAGGCCACACAGCACTCCGTCCCTGAGGGCCATCTCTAGGATGTGGTCCCATTTGCAGGGGGCGGCGGCTACCCTCATAGCCGTTACGAAGGCTTCTACCGACTCGTCCGGCGCTTGAACTCGCCTCCAAAACGCACTCCGAGCGGGAAACATTGCCCTCGAGGGTCGGAAACGCTCACGCAGCATTTTCATGATGTCACCGGCTTTGAAATCGCTCATCTTCTTCGGTGCAAGGATGCCCACCAGCGTCCGCTTGGTTTCCATCCCAAGCATGCGAGTGAGGATGGCCCTCTTCCTTTCCTCGTCGTCTTCTTTGACTTTGAGCTCCACCAGTGCCGCCTGGAAGTCCATCTCGAAGAGCTCCCAGTCCTGCGGTTTGGTGATGTTGAACCCGCTCTGTGTCCTGGCTCCGTGGGGATCCATGATCCCACCTTCGTCGCCAATTTAGTGTATGAGAGTCAAGACACAAAGCACAGCCAACGGCTGGGTTAACTCAGGTTTATTGCATGGTGGACAGAGGGAACATGAGGTAATGGCGGACGAACAGCTCTATATATATGGCAGTAACGTATTTGAATGTGGCTCCACGGTAGCCCGTTGGCTACTGGTCCGCGTGACGTCATGGCTGGTCACGCCCTTCTTGTCCAGGTGTAGGTAGCGGCGGGAAACCTCCCGCGCTGCGGTCTTTGATGGGTTTGGACCAAGAGAGCTTGGACGCTCGCTGCTGCCAGCTGGTGGTCATTAGCTCGCGTCCTATTACAGGGTTTATATGGTACAGCTGAAGGTTACATTGTTACTCTTGGCAAGGTTACATTGGTTCAGATACATTGACATCACATGTAGAAGGTTACACTATTAGGACACAACAAGTGTGTGAACCATTTAAGGTTCAAAGAAGGTATGAAAGAAACAAAGGGAATTACTTAATTACAGCAATTTAAAGGAAGTACATGGCCAATACATATGTTATACAGGTACATTTCAAAGGAGATACAAGCAAGAGGGCACTTCAAAGCAGATAGGTGTCAAGGAAGGGGGTTTCAAGGGATGCGATCTTGGGTGCGAATCAAGGAGATAGGGTCTGGATGTGATCAAAGGGATCAAAGAGATGAGATCTGGGTTTCAAAGGTGGGAACCATATGGGGAACCTCATAGATTGGGGCAATGGAGGGTAATCAAAGGATGTGCAGAAAATATCACTTGGCCAACCAGGGATCGTCCATATCTGAGGCAAGGATTCCAGCGACCAACCACATCAATGGAAATGTCCAAACAGAAGTTATATGGCCCAGCATCATCTAGCCTCAATTTACAATCTAAAGGAAGGTAAATGCAGAATTACCTGGCCTCAGATTTATATGGGCGACATACAGCAAGAGATTGAGGTGTGACATGTTTGGGAACAAGGGACATATACACATCAAAGAAACAACTGAAATATCAAGGAAACAACTAGAGAACAGTACAAGTACACAACTAAAGCAGAAATAAACAACTTTAGATCAAAGGGCTGAATGTGAAAGCTTGGAAACTGTTGGTCACCTCGGTGTGAATGGGAAACCCATATGGTTGGGGGATTTTATTGATTCCTGTGAAATTCAGCCTTCCTGGATGGCCCAGAATAAACTGAGGTTATGCTGAGGACATCCTGCTTCAAGATATAAAACAGATTATGTTAAAAATCAAATTTAAATAAAATAATTAACTAATCAGGTGTCTAATAATCAATTGTGCCAGTTCCATTCAAATGGAACTCTCAACCCCAAAAATCACAATTTAAACTAAGTCTCCAGGGCTGAGAAATCCTTAGGAGCTACTTTTTTTTAAAAAAAAGTCTTCCTGTCTGCCGCTTTTCTCTGCTGGGTGACAAGTTTTCAGGGGGGGGGTTAATCCACCCTTTCTTTCAGAGTTAACTCCAGGGGGAAAGCCGAGAGTGCGGCTGACCTGAAACAGATAATTTCCCTTTTTGCCTCAATGAGTCAAAGCTCTCTCGCAATTTGATTGCATGAACTTCGGTCTACTTGCGTGTAAATGAATGGTAATCGTGTGCTGCTTGTGGATGACTTCAATGGGGGAAAGATTAAAATAAAGGAATAATATTTTATTGGAAATGAAAAGTATATATATATGAGAAAGAAATGTCTATTTCTGGAAATTATGGTATTAGGTTGACAGGTATGGCCAGGACAGACAAATTAACATCTCAAAAGGCAGCTTCCAAGAAATCAGGGGCCTGGCTTATTGCCCATTAACTTTCCAGCTCCACCTGAGTCAAGGGAAATTGGAAGTTTTAAGTAACTTTTTTTAAGAATATAGAAACCAGACTAAGGGCGATATTATAATATTTCAAAATATTTTGCATTGAAAATATCATGTTACAGCCACTTCAAAAAGTTCTTTGGAAAGGAGTGGAAGAAGGAGCCTTTATGGGTTGGCTCTGAGAGGGTTAAAATCAACAAAACAGGAGAATGGTCCTTTCCCATAACTCCCTGCTCCAGTGGCGACACTGTCACTGTGACTTTGGGGTGGGGGGTTCAGAGGAAAGTGACCCCCCTCTTGGAGCATGAGAGTCTAGTGAAGGGGGGGGCAACCTTTGTGCACCATGACAGACCGGTTTTTTCATACTAAGCAGTTTCCCCACAGACTGGTAAGTGGTGTGTGTGGAAGGACTGTTTGACTCACTCGCTGTAGCTCCAAAACAAAGGAGGACAGAGGCACTCACACATCACACATTGCTGCCCACACAGTTCAGACTCAGGCAGTGAGGTCTAAATTACACAACTGCACACAAGCAGGAGGCAGAGCCTGGCCTTACAGGTGAAACTCTTCATTCACTTCACTTAAAAGGTGAAGCAAATATATGAGACACACTCGTTACATGCCCAGCGAGATAGGTCACGCCTTAATTCGTTATAATTGTGATGATCATGTGGCGTACAGTGTACATGAGATTATGTGATGATTATGAGGTACATGAGATTTGTTTTTTTTCATAAGCTCTAAACCATAAGCATCAATATTATAACAAAGTAAGGCTTGAACTCTCTCGCTTTGCATGCAATGAGTCTATCTCATATATTTGTTTCACCTTTCAAGTTGCATTACTGGACTGAATGAACATTTGCATGATATTCTAATTTTCCAAGCTTTACCTGTAGTTAAGCCATCTCCAGTTGGAATTGCTCCCTTTTAGGAAGATGCTTACGACTTGGCTATGCTAGCGGGTGTAGGGCACATTTGACTCCACTACTCAATCATGCTGGCTGCCTGGTCTAGCTTGCGTGAGGGATCTTGCCTGCCCTGGGTATTCTGTTTTAATGTGGGTGGAAGAAGAGTAGGGGTAGTATTTTTAATGATATGTGTTAGCTTTATGTGTTTTAACTTTGATTTTAGCTGGTTTTTTTAGTAATGTTTTTACTATTAATGTTTACTATGGAACTCCCTGCCAGAAGAAATGGTGACAGCTGTCAGTCTTAAGAAAGGATTAGACAAGTTCATGGAGGACAAGGGTATCAATGGCTATAATTATGGATACTTAAGGACAACCTCCGGGTTGGAGAGATAGGCAGGATATCTCTCAATGCCATTTCCAGGGAATCCTAAACAGGTGAAGGCATCTGCTTGGGAATAATACTCTGAAGCAAATGGTGAGCCACTGTGTGAGACCGAATGCTGGACTGGATGGGCTGTGGCCTGTTCCAGCAAGGCTGTTCTTAATTGTTTGTGTATTGTGTTTCTCCTCTGTTGTTTTGCTGCCCTGAGTGGTGTTTACACCAGGAGGGTGGGGTACAAACAAACAAACAAATAAAACAAGCCAGATGGAGGATGGGCCTTGTGGCCACCTCCTTGTCTCTTCCCCACTATCTGAAACCCGTCCTCTCCCTTCTATTCTCTGGGCAAACCGTTAGTTTCCTCCATGTTAAGGACAGAATGCTGCTATTGAGCCAACTACTACCCCCGTGTCCTGGAAACTACAAGTCCCAGAATTCCCAGGTTTGGGCATACCTGTCAAGTATCCCGTATTGGCCAGGATTTCCCGTATTCCAGCGCCGCTTTTCCTACTTTCCCGCCCGGAGCCACCACCATCCCGTAATTTGACGGTGGGGGGAAAGTAGTTACTGTGCATCCCTCTTTTGTGCAGAACCCTTCTACGCATGCGTAGAACCCTTCTATGCATGCACAGAAAGTTTCTGCGCACAAAGGGATGCGCAGAAGGCTTCTATACATGCATAGAAGGGACCTGCGCAGAACGGTTCTGCGCAGGTCCTGTATTGTCCGGAGCCGCGCTTGACAAGTATGGGTTTGGGGATGGCAGGAGTTGTATTCTGAAAGGAAACTTCTGTACCCAAACAGAGGAGGGAGTTTTAGTGTATGGGACCAAAGACAACAGAACAGCCGAAGGGTTGGCTTAACACAGGTTTATTGCATGATGGTCCGGTGGAGCATGAGGTAATAGCGGTGATACATCTCAATATATACAGTAGCCCTATACATTTGAATCTTGTAGCACGGTAGCTAATTGGCTGCTACCGGCGTGGCCTCGCCCAGGCACGCCTCTTTTCCTGCTGCTGAATGCAGATCTTTCTCCTGCTGCTGAATGCAGATCTTTCTCCTGCTGCTGAATGCGGGGAAGGTTTTCCCGCGGCTGTCCGTGATTGAGCAATGTGAACCATGTGAGACTGAACGCTCGCAGCTGCCCTCTATGGGCTGCCTGCTCGCGTTCCTTTACAGCTGAGATACCTTGTATTTGGAGTGGTTACATTCTTGCCTTTACAGTACAATGAACATGCAAACATACATACATAACATCCCTCCCCCCTAGGATGGGACGAAGTCCCGCAACCATTGTGGCTTGCCGCACGTGCGCTTGGGGCGTGCTTGCGCCTGACCTAGTGCTGGAGAGCCAGTGATCTCTGACTCCGCGGGTACTTGTCCTGCAACGGGAAACGGGGATTCGTTAGAGGCTCTGTGGGGCGTCCGTGCCTGCCTTGCGCCCGGGGATGGGAATGGAATGAACAGTTGGGAGGTGAACCCCTGCCTGTTGCTCTCGGACCCGGGGGACCCTCCTATTGTGAACCGCGGAACCGATGAGGTCGCCCTTGTGGTTCTGCTACCTTCTGTTCCCCGCTCGGGGGACCTTGAGACTGTGGTGGGCGGACTCGCTGTTGCCTCCTGTCTTGGGGGTGTCGGTCTCCGGGAAATTGGCGCTATGTTGCATTCTAACTCACAGGGGCTACTGGGACTGGAAGTACCAGGGGCTGAACTGAAACCCCTCTTTTCGCTAGGACGGGTGGGGGACCACTCCGCTAACTCCCCCTGGTACTGTAAATCAACGTCTAAACTTCTAGGGGCATCTGTGTTTTGGGGAAACTTCCGAGGGGTATGTGTGAGGTCGGGGCTCTTCCTTTCTGCCGCGAACTCCCGCAAAAGATCTCTGAGGATCGATTCCCTTTCCTCCCCCCTTGGTGGGGACCCATGTCCCCCTTTTCCTCCCCCTTGGGCTAAACGGGTGGGGGAGTACCCTAACGCTGATTCGTGGCTATTTTCGTCTTCGTCTTGCTCTCCGGGGACCCTGCGCCTGAGTTGGTCCGCGTGTCGCCTCCACAGGAGGCCTGTACTGGTCTCCACGCGGTATGAGACGGGGCCGGTTTGTTCTATTACGGTGCCCGGCACCCAGGCTGGCCCCGCGTTGGCGTAGTTCCTGCAATGCACTGGGGCGCCTACGCTGAAACTCTTTGCGGGTTCCACCCCTATGTTCCGCCCTTTGTCCTCTACTCTCGTGAGGTCTAGCTTGGAGATTACCGTGGCCAGCTTCCTGCGCATTAACAGCTCCGCGGGGGAGTACCCTGACGCCAATGGGGTGACCCTGTACCTTAGCAGGAATTGGCACAATTGCAGGTCGAGGTCTCCGGGGCCCATGCGCCGCAGCGCGTCTTTTGTGGTGCGCACGAGGCGCTCTACTTGGCCGTTGGTGGCCGGGTGAAAGGGGGCGGAGGTGACGTGCCGAATGGCATTGCGATCCATGAATACCCCGAACTCGGCGGACGTGAAACAGCTAGCGTTATCGCTGACGAGGGTGTCGGGTAAACCGAACGTGGAAAAGACCCTCCGTAACTGTTTAATTGTAGTGGCCGAGGAGGTGCTCGAGACTGGAATGACCTCCAACCACTTGGAGAACGCGTCCACCACAAGGAGGAAAAGTGTTCCCCTGAACGGGCCAGCAAAGTCTACGTGTACCCGGGACCAGGGCCCCCTTGCTGCGTCCCACTCCCTATGTGGCAAGCGAGCCTCTTCTGGCCTGGAGCTTTGGCACGCTTCGCAAGTGCCGACCATGTGTTCGATGTCGGCGTCTAGCTGGGGCCACCAAAAGTAACTACGGGCTAGTGCCTTAGAGCGGACGATCCCCGGGTGGCTGACGTGCAGCAGTTTAAGCACCCTCGGCCGGAGCGACATGGGGATCACTACCCGCTGTCCCCACAAAAGGCAACCCCTCTCTAGGGACAACTCTAGTTTCTTTTTGAAAAATGTGTCGAATTCCGCTGCTGGGGAAGACACGGGCCACCCTTTCTGTACCCAGGAGCAAACTGTAGCTAGCGTTTTGTCCTTGCCGGTCGCTTTGGCGATGTCGGCCGGTACTACTGGAGGGGAGTCTAGGACCTCTATCATTAAGACCTGGTGGTCCCTCTCTTCCTCGCCCACGTGGCAGCAATCCCGGGGAATGGGGGACCTCGACAGGGCGTCCGCATGGCTGATCTCCTTTCCGGGCCGGTATACCAACGCGTGCTGATACGCGTTGAGAAAAATGGCCCACCTGAGCATCCTCGGGGACAGGATTTGGGGTGTGGGCTTATCTGCGGTGAAAATGCCTAGCAAGGGCTTATGGTCAGTCACTATGGTGAAGGGGCGGCCGTACACAAAATCATGAAATTTCTTGGTCCCCGCAATTATCGCTAGTGCTTCCCTGTCTGTCTGGGCATAGTTTATCTCCGCTTGGGACAAGGACCTAGAGTAGAACGCTATCGGGGCCTCCCTCCCGTTCTCCAGTACGTGGCATAACACCGCCCCCACCCCCACCGGGGATGCATCACATATTAGGACCACTGGGCGTTTGGGATTGAAGTGGGTCAGTACAGCATCTGATGCCAGGAGTCGCTTCAGGTCATTGAAAGCCTTCTCCTGGACGTCGCCCCACTTCCATGCCTCGTCCTTTTTTAACAATTTGTGTAGCGGTTCCGCCACTGCTGCCTTCCGCGGAAGGAAGGAGTGGTAAAAGTTGAGCAGTCCAAGGAACGACTGCAATTCGGGCTTGGAGGTGGGGCGAGGGGCCTTCTTGATGGCGGCCACCTTGGATTGGGATGGCCTTATTCCCTCGGGAGTAACACGGAACCCTAGGAACTCAACCTAAGTTGCGAAGAAAACGCATTTGTCTTTTCGCAACCGCAACCCCGCCTTTTCGAATATTGCCAGGACCTTTCCCAACCTTGTTGCTAATTCGGCCCGGCTCCCCCCCTGTAATCAATACGTCATCAAAGTAGGGTAACACCCCCTCTAACCCCTTCAGGAGGCGTTCCACGAGTGACTGGAAGATCCCGGGCGCCGAATTCACACCGAATTGGAGGCGCGATACCTGGAACGCCCCTTTGTGGGTGACTATGGTCTGCGCAGCAGCTGCGGCGGGGGTCACCGGGAGTTGCTGGTAGGCTTGGGCCAGGTCGAGCTTAGCGAAACACCTCCCCCCGTGTAACCTGGCCAACAAGTGGCTGACTACCGGCACCGGATACGCATTAGGGCGGATCGCCTTATTGATGGTGCACTTGTAATCAGCGCATATGCGGACCTCCCCGTTGGCCTTGAGTGCTGTTACAATTGGAGTTTCCCACTCCGCAGAATCAACAGGGACAAGAATCCCCTGGCCCACCAATTTGTCCAACTCCGCCTCTATTTTGTCTTTTAGTGCGAAGGGCACTCTGCGTGGTTTAAGTCTGATTGGACGTACTCCAGGGTCCAGGTCGAAAGTCACTGGGGGGCCCTTGAATTTCCCGAGCCCCTTTTTGAAAACCTCGGGGTGCGCGTCGCACACGCTCTGTATTGGATCCGTCCCGGCGGCGTGTGCTCCCACGGCGTGCACCCCCCCAATGAACAACCCCAGGGGCTGGAACCATTGAGTCCCGAGGAGGCTGCATTTACCTCCCTTGAGGACGACTAGGGGAAGCGTTGCGGTGTGCTTTTTAAACTGGACCTGGAACTTCCCAACCCCCAACACTGGGATGCGGTTCCCTTGCACGTCCTTCAGTGTGGCCCTCAACGCTTTGAGCTTGGGCCGCACGCGGGGGGCGATTTTCATGAACTCTCCCTGGGAAATGATGGAGTATGAAGAACCCGAGTCCACCTCCATCCTAACAGGGGCCCCTTGTATTACTACCTCAACGAAGTAACGGGGGTGCTCCGTGGAAACGCTGCAAACCGGAGCGTCGTCCTCGCTGTCGTCGGAGATGCGCCCTACTCCGTCCCGCGTCCTCGTGGTCCGGGTGCCGTCCTTTGGCCTCGTGGTGCGGTCCTGCCTCGCCGAGCGGTCTGGAGAACTCCTTGTGGTGCGGTCCTGCCTCGCCGAGTGGTCTGGGGAACTCCTCTTGGCCTCGCGCCGTTTCCGGCAGACCTTGGCGATGTGCCCGCGCCGGCCGCAGTTGTGGCACTCGGCCTTGCGGAACGGGCATTCGGCGCGGGCGTGGGCGGCGCCGCAGCCGTCGCAGCGCCGGCCCTCTCTCTGGACCCTCCTGACGTCCTCGTCGTCGCCGCTCTCCGCGGACGAGTTCGAAACTCGCCGGGCCGCGCGCACCGAGCTCTCTGCCTTGGCGGGTTTCGGGCGCCAGTCCTGAAGCTCTTGCACCCCGGCAGTCGTGGCCTCCGCGGCCTGTGCCGTGTCGAGGACTTGTTGCCACGTGGGAGGCGGCTCCTGTTTCATCAGCGCGCGCTGAGTCTCGGTATCCCTCAGACCGCAGAGCAGGCAGTCCCGGAGGGTGACTTCTGGGGTCTCCCACTTGCATGGGCCGGCGGCCAGCCGCAGGGCCGCGGCGAACTCAGCGACCGATTCCCCGGGCGCCCTGACTCGCCTCCAGAATGCGCTCCGAGCGGGGAACATCGCTATTGCGGGCCGGAGGTGGGTGCGCAGCGCCGCCAGGAGCTCTGTGGCCTTGAAGTCGCTCACCCTCCTCGGCGCGATCAGATCCACCAAGGTCCTCTTGGTCTCGTGTCCGAGCATGCGGACGAAGATGGCCCTCTTCTTGGCCTCATCTGAGACTTCGAGCTCCACCAGCGCTCCATTGAAGTCTATCTCAAACAGCTCCAAGTCTCCCGGCTTCCTGATCTCGTAGCCGGCGCATGTCTTGGTCCCGTGGGCAGCCATCATCCCACCTTCGTCGCCAATTTAGTGTATGGGACCAAAGACAACAGAACAGCCGAAGGGTTGGCTTAACACAGGTTTATTGCATGATGGTCCGGTGGAGCATGAGGTAATAGCGGTGATACATCTCAATATATACAGTAGCCCTATACATTTGAATCTTGTAGCACGGTAGCTCATTGGCTGCTACCGGCGTGGCCTCGCCCAGGCACGCCTCTTTTCCTGCTGCTGAATGCAGATCTTTCTCCTGCTGCTGAATGCAGATCTTTCTCCTGCTGCTGAATGTGGGGAAGGTTTTCCCGCGGCTGTCCGTGATTGAGCAATGTGAACCATGTGAGACTGAACGCTCGCAGCTGCCCTCTATGGGCTGCCTGCTCGCGTTCCTTTACAGCTGAGATACCTTGTATTTGGAGTGGTTACATTCTTGCCTTTACAGTACAATGAACATGCAAACATACATACATAACAGGAGTGATTTCGAGATCGTGGGATGTGCTATGTCTTTTAGGACCACAAGCCATCTGTGGTTGTGTCCAGGTGGAGATTCTGGGCGCTGTAGTAGGAGAAAAGCATTTCCAAGCATCTGGTGTGTGTGTTTTCCTACCTCCTTTTCTGAGGACTCCTCTGGTTGTTTCTCCTTCCAGCTCAGGATGAAAGAAATGGGCGTTCCATTCCTGAGCAGGACAAAGGCGTTCCATCCTGCCCTTGATGTTACTCTTTCCTGAGGAGATCTGGTAAGCCTCCCCTTTGCTGCCTTGTCTCTCTTTGGCTTCCTCTATTTTTGTGTGCTTTCAAACAATTTGGAATTACAGTAAAACCTCGCATAAAGAGCGCCTCGCTTAGAGACTAACTCGCTTAAAGAGCATAATTTTCTCTGAATGGTTGCCTCGCTTAACAACTAAAACCAACCAAAAACTCACTTAACAACTAAATCAGGGTTCACAATCCCACCCACCAGAAGTCACAATTGGTCACTTACAATGGTGTTTCGCTTAAAGAGCAAACTCGCTTAAAGAGCAATCCCGTGGAACACATTATGCTCTTTAAGCGAGGTAACACTATTTTAATTCAGTGGCTGTTTTTAATGCGGAAACATTTTCATAGTTTCTGCTATGTTGTTCAATTGTGCAAGTAGGAGCTCGGGATTTTATGTAAAAAAAAAGTGTTATCAGTGTTAGCGTTACATCCTGAGGTGTTTTCTATCTTGCTTTCAACAAGGGCTTGATATTTGGGTGAGTGATATAAAAGAGAGAAGAACACATACTGTATTTGTGGATAAAGCTGGTATCTTGCCATTGCTTATCTGGCAATTTTCCTTACCAGTTAATTTAATTTAATTTTTGCATTTTTATGCTGCTCAAGAAATTCTTATGAACTTAGAATTTGATTTTTTTTTAAATGTACTACAAGTCACACAATGTACACAAGTCACAGCCTGTGGGTCTAGTTCAGGCTTTCTCAATGTTTTTGGGTTGTGTGCCAGATCACTCCCCCTCAGACGGCTGAGTGGGCCGGTCACATGGTACACCGCAAGTTCTCATGTATTTTCGGTGAGTTCTCGCGCGTTTCTGGCAAGTTTTCAGCGAGTTCTCATGTGAGAATGAGGGCAGAGGACCACATGAAATGGCTCTGCAGGCCACATCCGGCTGACAGGCCGTAGGTTACGAATGCCTATTCTAGTTGCTTGGGTCTCTGGGACTGTCAGCTTGAGTGCTGTCAGCAAATTCTTGGACGATGGAAAGTGGCTGGTGGCTTGTCCTCCAGAACCAAAGCTTGTGTCCCCCAAGGAGAAAAATTCCAATGACAATAAGAAAAGTTCAGCTACCAATCCAGGTTACTTTTGCAGGAGGGAGTAGGGTGACCACATGAAAAAGACTGAAGAGCTCCTTGGACCTTAAGAGGAACAGGGAAGAAGGGAATTCCACAGGGGCTTTGAACGCTCTTCACGCTGGACTCACTAACATTGTCTCTTCCAAGAAGCCAATAAAAAGTGCAGGAAAAGAATCCACCATTTCCCGAGGGAAGGGAAATGGGTCTAGGCATGAGTTTCATGCATCTACAATGTGAATTACTAACACACCCACTCTGTCCAGAGATTGAAGTGAGGTTGAAGGGGGTACACTTCCATCCACATTCTGGCTGAATTTCAGAATGTGCCTCTACAGGAGCCAAGGTCAAGATGTTGGTGTCACTTGCTCTCCCTGCTTATTGATCCCAACTAGGTGGGTTCCATTTAGGTTAAGGTCTCCCTTGCTCAAAAGCCACTTGTATCGGACTCTAGGGTTCAGTGCTCACCTCTGTTTATTGCCAAAACACCAGTGTTGTCTGCGTCAGCAGACGTTTCCATGCCTAGACTGCATGGAACGCTATTTACTTTCTCAGTGAAGTGGTACCTATTTATCTACTTGCAGGCGCTGTGGTGGCTCAGTGGTGAAGAAGCTTGGGTTGTATGCTAGCTGGAAAGTGGGCAAGTTGGCAGTTCAAGACCCGGGTACTGTCCCAGCTTCTGCCAATATGGTAGATCGAAAGCAAAAAAATTCAAGTAGATAAATAGAGACCACTTCAATAGGAAAAGATCTTTGGAACATGAAAAAGCCTCATTCGGGCATTCCCTGAATGGAATTTCTCCAGCAAAAAAACCCCTTTCAACCTAGAATAATATCTGATACAAAATTATGATTATCTACTTGCAATTTCTTGCTTTTGAACTGCTAGGTTGCCAGGAACTGGGATGGAGATTGAAGCTTTTTCCATCATGCAGTACTCAGGTCTCGAAATGCTGATCTGCCGGCCTTCCAGTCAGCGTCTTAACCACTTGAGCTATCACAGTCCCATCTTCCATTTACGGTAAGAGACATCTAATCCGAGGTGATCTTTGTTTTACTCTCAGACCCTTTTCTCCCTCCTGACTCCCCTAGTGTCTTTAGTAATCAACAGAATAGCCATGGAGTGCCGAAGTTGAACAAAACACTCTATAGAGTTTGTTTTTCTGGAGGGTTCTGGGGACTGTAGAGAAATTATCTTAGAAATAGGTTTCTAACTCTGTGAGCCTCAGGGAAAGAAGGAAAGACTTAATTTTTGAGAGGGGCTGCTTGAGGAGCAGAAAGGAATAAGATCAGATGCCCCCTCCTAGGCCAGGAGGGTATTTGAAATTCACCCAATATAGAGATGGCATTAGGAAATGTGGTGAGAGTCTTCTCTAGAATCCTCTGAAATAGCATCCCTGTCCCCTCCTGTCAAGGGAAAACACAAGTGGTGGAAAGCTATCAAGGATGATGGGTTATCATGTTCTCTCACACTTCTGCTCTTTTACTGTGGCAGAATCTTCAGAGACTTGCTCATTACTGACACCATTTGCTAGTTGATATTCGCGTGATATCGGACCACATGAACAGCATTTCCTCTTGCCAACATAACATCCTCCTCAGTGCACATTGAGGGGTATTGTGTGCATTGTACCATATGGGAGATTGTTCTTTTCAGCATTCACCCACCTACCATCTACAGGGAAACCCCACTTTCTCAGATTAGCCCTTGATCTTTTTACCCTGACATGCAATCTGTTTAAAGCTTTCCACACAGGCCATGGTTGATCTTGGCGAGGTGGTTGAGAGCCATGTGGTTCTGCCCAGTTATCTGGCAGCTCCTTGCTTTCCTTCCAAAGTTCTAGGGTGGTCTGTGGGGGCTGGTTGTTTGGATGGGTGGGTGTTAAAAGTTTTGAGTAAACTGTGTCTTGATTTCAATCTCTGCATGGCAAACAACCATGGCTTGTGTGGAAAGCTTTAAATAGATTGTGTGCCAGGCTAGGAAGATCAAGGGCTAAACTGAGAAAGTGGGGTTTCCCTGTAGATCATGGATTCTCATCCTGTGGCCTGCAGTGCCATTTCAAGTGCCCCCCCCCTGCCTCCACCACACCTGGAAGTGCCAAGTAGAGGAAGGGCAAAATGGCTATCCAGCTTCCGAAGCTGTCTGAAGGAGGGTGAACCGGCCCTTGGCTTTAAAAGGTTACAAACTCTTGCTGTAAATTAGGGGTGCCCAAACTACAGCCTGGGGACCAGATCTGGCCCCAAGGCCAATTCATCTGGCCCATATGGGTGTGTTTTACTTCCGCTTCTGGGAGTGATGAGGGTGGTGTGGGCCGTATGAATTGGAGCCGGGGGGCGGATCTGGTTTAGCTATGTACGTTATTATATGCTGGTGGTGCTTCTGACATGGAAAAAAACCTGACAAAATTCCCTGTTATTATTCAAACCTGCTGAAGTGAAAAATAAAATTTGAAAAGAGCTTGGAAATTCACAGGGTGACCTTGGGGCCAGTGATTCTCCTTCCACGTGACCTGGCAGGGTTTTCTCTGACGTTAGAAGAAATCTTTAGATAACATAAACACATGTGCTGTCCATGGAAAAGAGGACAGAGACTTTTTATTATTACATGTTGTTTCTTCCTCTTAAAATAACTCTATTTTAATCGGTGTTATTTTTCCTTCTGTTCGCCCATCAGCTCAAGGCAGCAGGTCTGATGCTTTCTCCCCTTGAGTATATGTCTTCTCATCCTTGCAATACTGCCCCCACTGAGTGAGTGAGAGAGCGAGAGTGAGTGAGTGAGCCTGTGTGTGTTCTTCTGTGTCTAGGCCAGACGTGAAACTAAAAATGTCTGAGGAAGTGGGCCTGACCCGTGAAAGCTCTTTTTTAAATAAGTGAGTTAGTCTTTCAGGTGCCACCACATTTTTGTCTTTTGTTTTGCTTGCTCTCTGATATTCCAAAATGAAACCACCTTTGGGGAGTTTATCCTGCAGTTCCTTTTGCCTGACCTATTGGGGAGGGAAGGCTTGGGGTAGCTGCCTCCACTGCCGGCAGGACCACCAGTCCAACCCCTCACCAGTTAGAGGGAGTCTGAATTTGCCCCCAGCCAAAATGTTTGGGCATCTCTGCTATAGATACTCTTCCGAATCTCTTCTTCACCATTTATTTGAATTAGGAATCTCTTCTTCAAGCTAGGTAACTGTCCATGTTTTTCCTTCATCTTTTGACACAACTGCAGATATGGAACAGAAAACAACTTAAGACATCATTCGACTTATGAAATAATCCACTCGGGAAAAGCCATTCCAATGCCAGAAGTGTGAAAAAAGTTTTGGTCAAAAGGCATGCCTTGTTGTGCATTATAGGACCCACACTGGAGAAAGCCTTTTAAATTGATGGAGCATGGAAATAGCGTCAGACAACCAGTACACGTTGCTTCACAAAACAGGATCCAGACAGATGAAAAACCATTTGAATGCCTATATTGCAGAAAAAGATTCAGTCAACATGGACACCTTGTTTCACATCACAGGATCCACACAGGTGAAAAGCCTTTTGAATGCCTGGATTGCGGAAAAAGATTCAGAGAACATAAATTCCTTGCTAGACATCACAGGATCCACACAGGTGAAAAGCCTTTTGAATGCCTGGAATGCGGAAAAAGGTTCAGTGAAGGGGGAAGCCTTGCTAGACATCAGAGGATCCACACAGGTGAAAAGCCTTTTGAATGCCTGGAGTGCGGACAAAGGTTCAGTGAAGGAGGAAGCCTTGCTAAACATCACAGGATCCACACAGGTGAAAAACCTTTTAAATGCCTGGAGTGTGGAAAAAGCTTCAGTCACAGCGCGAGCCTTGCTAAACATCACAGGATTCACACAGGTGAAATGCCTTATAAATGCATGGAGTGTGGGAAAAGCTTCAGTCACAGTGAAAGCCTTGCTTCACATCACAGGATTCACACAGGAGAGAAACCTTTTGAATGTTTGGAGTGTGGAAATAGTTTCAGTCAAAGAGCAACCCTTGCTAAACATTACAGGATCCACACAGGTGAGAAGTGTTTTGAATGCCAAGAGTGTGGAAAAAGGTTCAGTCAAAGTGGAACCCTTGCTTCACATCACAAGATCCACACAGGTGAAAAGCCTTTTGAATGTCTAGAGTGTGGGAAAAAATTCAGTGAACGTGGAAACCTTGCTACACATCACAGGATCCACACAGGTGAAAAGCCTTTTGAATGCTTAGAGTGTGGAAAAAGTTTCAGTCAAAGTGCAACCCTTGCTAAACATCACAGGATCCACACGGGTGAGAAGCCTTTTGAATGCCAAGAGTGTGGAAAAAGATTCAGTCGAAGTGAAAACCTTGCTTTACATCACAGGATCCACACAGGTGAAAAGCCTTTTGAATGCCTGGAGTGCGGAAAAAGATTCAGTGAAGGTGGAAACCTTGTCAAACATCACAGGATCCACACAGGTGAAAAACCTTTTGAATGCCTGGAGTGTGGACAAAGATTCAGTGAAGGTGGAAGCCTTGCTAAACATCATAGGATCCACACAGGTGAAAAGCCTTTTGAATGCCTGGAGTGTGGAAAAAGATTCAGTCACAGTTCACGCCTTGCTTCACATCACAGGATCCACACAGGAGAGAAGCCTTTTAAATGCTTGGAGTGTGGGAAAAGCTTCAGTCAACAAGAATCCCTTGCTTCACATTACAGGATACACACAGGTGAAAAGCCATTTAAATGTCTGGAGTGTGGAAAAAGATTCAGTGAACGTAGAAGCCTTGCTTCACATCACAGGATCCACACAGGAGAAAAGCCTTTTGAATGCCTAGAGTGTGGAAAAAGATTCACTCAACAAGTACACCTTGCTTCACATCACAGGATCCACACAGAAGAGAAGCCTTTAAAAGCCTGGAGTATGGTAAAAGCTTCAGTCGAATTGCAAGTCTTGTGAAACATCACAGGATATAAACAGATGTAAAACAGTTTTAATGCCTGGATGTTCTTTTGAGAAACTGTGTAAGAATTCACTTAGGAGAAGCCCATCAATGACTAGACTAGTGGAAGAAGCTTCATTCAACATGCATACACTTTGCTACACATATCAGTACCCACAGAGGCAAAAAGCTTTAAATGCATTAAGATTTGGAAGAGCTTTGGCCTGAAAACCTTGCAATACATCACAGGATCCACACAGGTGAAAAGCCTTTTAAATGCCTGGAGTGTGGAAAAAGTTTCAGTCAAAAGTGCAATCCTTTGCTAAACATCACAGGATCCACACAGGTGAGAAGCCCTTTGAATGCCTGGAGTGTGGACAAAGGTTCAGTCAAAGTGGAAACCTTGCGATACATCACAGGATCCACACAGGAGAGAAGCCTTTTAAGTGCCAGGAGTGTGGGGAAAGCTTCAGTCGACAAGCATCCCTTGCTTCACATTACAGGAGCCACACAGGTGAGAAGCCATTTAAATGTCTGGAGTGTGGAAAAAGATTCAGTCAATGTGCAAGCCTTGCTAAACATCACAGGATCCACACAGGAGAGAAACCTTTTGAATGTCTGGAGTGTGGAAAAAGAGTCAGTGAACGTAGAAGCCTTGTTTTACATCACAGGATCCACACAGAAGAGAAGCCTATGAAAAGCCTGGAGTATGGTAAACGCTTCAGTTGAATTGCAAGCCTTGTGAAAGATTACAAGACATAAACAGATGTCAAGCAGTTTTAATGCCTGGATGTTCTTTTGAGAAACTGTAAGAATGCACTCGGGAGAAGCCCGTCAATGCCTAAACTAGTGGAAGAAGCTTCTTTCAATATGTATACACTTTGCTACACATTTCAGTACCCACAGAGGCAAAAAACTTTAAATGCATTAAGATTTGGAAGAGCTTTGGCCTGAAAATGTACATACTTTACGACTCATGAAGAAATTCTCTCAGGAGAGAAACCATTAATAATAATAATTGCATGTCAGAAATCATTCTGGGTTGAAAGGATTTTCGCTGGAGAATTTCCGGCTCGGGAGATTCTCCACTCCACCCACCACCCCACTTCTAAACAAACAATCAAAAACATTCTCAAAAGTTTGGGTAAAGCACTCTCTTGCTAATAAGTAAGCAATCTTTTGTGAATGGTCAGAGGTGAATTCTGATGTTATAATTTGTTATATAAATGAGACACATTTATTTGCTCAGGGCGGTGGATCTGGGCTTCGGCCCCTCCTCCACATGCCTAAAACAATGGGTAGGCCTGCTTAATTTTACCTTGCTTTGTAATTTGATCTATTCTAGTTGCTTGGAGATCTTGCCAAAAACACAGAATTTCATCCCTGCTTGTTTTCGGGTAAGGTACACAAGGAAATGAACCTTTTTAAAGCTACAGTATTCAGGAGCTTATTTTCCAGTTTTCTTTTCTGTATCTAGGCCAGACTTTAATCTGCCAATGGTGAGCTCATTCTGCAGTTCCTTTCGCCTGACCCAGTGAGAGAAAGATTAGCCGGCAACACAAGGTTGCCGTTACCAGGGTATGCCTGATTGTGGTTCAAAAATACAGTGGAACCTCGTTTAACATAATAAATGTGTTTCCGGGACATTTCATACAGCAAAAATAACTTTAACTGAATTTCCATTAGAATGCATTGTAAACCAATTAATCCGTTCCAAAAAAAATCCTTAAACCAAGTCACTGTTTTCTATGGATTTCCTTTTGTTATGTGATTTTTATGTTAATGGAGCTGTTTGTTAACTGAGGTTCCACTGTATCACAGTTTTCGAGGTGGCACTTTCTTGTAGTAAACTACATAGATTCTGACCAACAGAATGATGACACAAGATATCTGGGTGTGCATTTATGCAGGGTGCTTGGAAGAGAGTGTGTCCCTCTTTCTCCCAACAGCAGCTTTTATTAGCATTTCCACACAAGCATACAGCATATAGCACACAGTGACATAATCCATCAACCTTCACCACACAGTCACACTATGCTTACTCAGGTAGACAGTTGCTAATATATGATGTAGCCGTACATCTATAGTGAACCCCCGGTTAACGACGTTTCTTGGTTCTCAAAGTTACATCGCTAACCGGGAAACATCGTTAACCGGGAAGCAGAAACCTGCAGCAGACGAAGGGGTTTACCCTGAGGTTTCTGCTTGGAGTAGTGTCGGAAAAGGTTTGTGGGGGGTCAGAAACAGCTTGGATTACCTCCCTCGAGCCTCCCAGGGGTGGCGGGGACCCGAAAATGGGCTGAAAAAATCCCGTCGTGATTTTTCGCCCATTTTCAGGTCCCCGCCACCCCTGGGAGGCTCGGGGGAGGCAATCCAAGCTGTTTCCAACCCCCACTGACGTTTTCTGACACTGCTCCAAGCAGAAACCCCGGGGTAAACCCCTTCGTCTGCTGCAGGTTTTTGTTTGCAGCATTGTCGGAAAAGGTCCGGTGGGGTCGGAAACAGCTTGGATTGCCTTCCCCGAGCCTCCCAGAGGTGGCAGGGGTGGTGGGGACCTGAAAATGGGCAAAAACAAATGCCGCCTATTTTCAGGTCTCCGCCACCCCTGCCACCTCTGGGAGGCTGGGGGGAGGCGTTCCGTGCCTCTGCACACCTCTACGACGAGATCGCCTACCTTTTGAAGCTGGAAAATTGCCGTCGGTGGGGTCCCTGTTTCAGGCTCTCTGTCTCTCCAGCAGTGTGTGGGAGGTTTGGAGGACCTATTCTGCACTATTCCCACCTTCCTAGGTGCTCCCTGTGGGACGCAACAGCTGATAATAGTTGTGGCCGCCATTTCGGGGGGGGGACCCAAACAAAACGGTGGCTGCAACTATAATCAGCTGTTGCATCGCACAGGGAGCACCTAGGAAGGCGGGAATAGTGCAGAATAGGTCCTTCAAGCCTCCTACACACTGCTGGAGAGGCAGAGAGCCTGAAACAGGGACCCCACTGACGGCGATTTTCCAGCTTCAAAAGGTAAGAGATGAAACACGGTGCCTCAGTTAACGATCTGGCATTGTTAACCAAGAGATGACTTTTCACAAAAAGTGACATCGTTAACCGAAAACGACGTTGTCCGAACGGGTCGTTAATCAGGGCTTTACTGTACTGTATATCCTTACAATAGCAAGAAGGAAATGTTCCTAGATCATTGGTCAAAGATAGTCCAGGAGCAGGATGTTTTAAGCCACCTGTGTTACTGGTCATGCAATATTGAAGAATGTGTTCTCACAATAGGCCTAACCAGTTCACTTGGCAGCAACACTTTCTGTGTACCTAAAATAGGATGAGGGAATTAGGATGCTTTAAATGTAAAAGCTACCAATTATATTGTATTTTTCAGAAGCACTCCAGCAATTGCAAGTAGATAAATAGGGACCACTTCGGTGGGAAGGTAACAGCGTTCCATGCGCTTCGGTGTCTAGTCGTGCCTGCCACATGACCATGTAAACATCCCGTATAGCAACGGAATCGCATAACAATTAGGGGTTGTTGTTTTTTTGGGGGGGGGAGGATTGACATCCCGATAACAATTTTCCACATGGAAAAAAATCATACAACAATTTTTCGATGGGAAAAAACACTTAGTGAAAAAAATCATTGTATGATGCATCCCATAGGGAAAATCGCTATACGATGCATGCGTCGTATAGCAATTATTTCGTACAACAATGAGCCCCATGGAATGTATTAAAAATGTTGTATGAGGTACCACTGTATATGTATAGCAGTTCGAAAGCAAGAAATTGCAAGTAGATAAATAGGGACCACTTCGGTATACAGTACTGTATGTATACCTGTATGTATATGTAAAGCCTACGTATATGTATAGCAGTTCGAAAGCAAGAAATTGCAAGTAGATAAATAGGGACCACTTTGGTGTGAAGGTAAACAGCGTTCCGTGCGCTCCGGTGTCTAGTCATGCCTGCCACAAGACCACGGAAATGTCTGCAGAAGCAGACAACGCTGGCTTTTTGGCTTTGAAACAGAGATGAGCACTGAACCCTAGAGTCAGATATATATAAAATCGCAAGAACTGTTAAGATGTTTAGATATTAATTGCTTTCTTTACTATTCCAAGCTATATACATATGTTTTATTGTTAAGGTTACAATTACAGTATATGTTTTTTGTTAAATCATTTCTTTACTATTCCAAGCCGTATACATATGTTTTATCGTTAAGGTTACAATTATATGTTTAATTTCTGTTTGTTTATATCACATAGCATACCAATTGCTTTATTAATTGCATTTAATCATTTAACAAAAAAAAAACGTTACTATAGAAGCATATAAGTAAAATGTATTGGTCAATGTTTACTTTTGAATAACTCAGAAGTATTTTAGTTACATAAATACTTTTATTTATTTATTTATTTATTCATTCATTCATTCCTTCATTTATTTATTGTATTTTTATAGTGCCCATTTGGGTTGCATCCCACACTGGGCGGTGAACAAACAAATAACAAATGACAACAAAACATACAACAGGTCAGACAAACAACTGACAAATGTGTCACAAACTACTAAAATAAAATAAAATATTTGGCATCTGAGGGCGCAGTGACTCAACCTGACTGATAATTTATCTGTAAAGGAACAACACCCTGGAAAGCCTCCTTGAAATGGAAGGTTTTTAACTGATTCTTAAAGATAGCCAGTGATGGAGCCTGGTGCAGCTCTACTGGTAAAGAGTTCCACAGTGTTGGTGCCACCACCAAGAAGGCTCTACTCCTAGTTAAAGATTTTTGAGCCCTCGTCTGGTTTTGGCACCTGGAGCTGCGCCGACTGTGATGAGTGGGTGATGCGGGGAGTTGTTCTGAGGGAGAGATGCTCTAACAAATAGCAAGGTCCCAAACCATAAAGGGCCTTATGTGATAATGGCAACAGGCCATATCAGTCCCTGGAAAATAGATGGGGAAGCGGTGACAGAATTTACTTCCTTAGGATCCAAGATCACTGCAGATGGAGATTGCAGCCATGAAATAAAAAGGAGACTGATGCTTAGGAAGCAAGCTATGAGAAACCTGGGGAACATAGTTAAAAGTAGAGACATCACCTCACAAACAAAAATCCGCATAGTATTCCCGGTGGTAATGTATGGTTGTGAGAGCTGGACCATTAGGAAAGCTGAGCGCAGAAGAATAGACGCCTTAGAAATGTGGTGTTGGAGGAGAGTTTTGAGAGTACCCTGGACAGCGAGGAGAACAAATAGGTCGATCGTAAAAGAAATCAACCCTGACTGCTCATTAGAAGGTTAAACAGTAAAGATGAAGCTAAAGTACTTTGGACATCAAATGAGAAGGGAGGATTTATTTGAGAAAGCCTTGATGCTGGGAAAGGTAGAGGGCAAAAGAAGAAGGGGGCGGCCAAAAATGAGATGGATGGATGGTATTGTAGATGCAACGGGCACAGAGCTGGGAGGGCTGAGGAGGAAGGTGGAGGACAGAGGTGCCTTTGCGGGCAATGATCCATGAGGTCGCAAAGGGTCAGAATCAACTGTGCGACAGAGCAACAATGATAACATTAACACTTGTATCTGAGATGGTAGGCAACAGATAACCAGTGCAGGCCCGCCAAGGCTGGGGAAATATTAAATTTCTTTAAGCCTGTAACCAGCCTGGCTGTTGCATTCTGAACCCACTGCAATCTGTATCAGACACATCGGATTATCATGAACAGAATAGATTGTGGGGACAAACGTAGCACTGTAAAGTCCACTGGAACCGTTTGTCAGTAAATTTATTTATTGTAGCAGTCTTCTCAAGGTAACACAAAAGATCCAAAACCCTTTCGATAGAGGATTTTTCAAAAGTTTTCTTCAGGGATCTAAATGATAAGTTGATGCAATTACTAATAGTCATAAACATACACACAAATATATATACAACTATATACATGATCTTGGATACATAAAGTATACATACCAAAAGTGTTGTATCAGTGATAAAGTTTTTAAAGCAGTATATCGCGTCCCAGACCTCCCTAGTAAATTCTTTTGGTGTCGACGGACGTTATGCTATCTAACTCCAAGGACATTTTAAAAGAGAAAATCTCCCACAGCTGGTTAGTCACAGAAAACAACTGAAATCAAGCTCTTGGTTTAGCCCATATGGGTGCAGTGTGTTGAAACGGTGAATAAAGAAACTCTCCCTCTGTCTTAAAGCAATATCCATATTGGTGTGCTGATAAGGTTGTTGTTTAATAATTTCCAAAACTACAAATTTAAAATCTTTATCCTTATGGTTTGCTTCAATAAAATGGTTGACTAGAGGTGCAGACAGGTTCTGATTGCGGATTTTAGACCTGTGTTCCCCCACCCTAGTTTTGATTTTTCGGGAAGTAACCCCCACATAACCCAATCCACAGGGACAGGTTAGTAGATAGATACAGCCCGAACTGTTGCAATTTGAGAAATGGTTTAGATGTAACATATAATTGCTGCTATGGATCGAGACCATTTTTGTTTGCCAAGCCAAAGAACACTGTGTACATTGACCACATTTAAAATGCCCTGTTATTAATGGTTGCTTAGGTAAAGATTGAGCTAAATGGTCCGTTCTGCTAACTATCTGCTGAATAGATTTTGATTTCCTCAAGCCTATTTGAGGAGGAGAAGAGCAACCTGTTATGTGGTTAACAATGTGCCAATGTTTGTTGATAATGTTCTGGATCTGGTTTGACAATGGAGAAAAAACAAATGAACAGTGAAGCCTGTTCTCAGGTGTCCTGACACTATTGTGGAGCAATCTGTCCCTTGGAATAGCCCTAGCTCTAATTAGGTTTTCTTTAATTACCTTATCTGGATAACCTTTCTGTTGTAGAAAGGAGGTAATGCTGTTACTAGCTTTTTCAAAGTCACACTCCAAAGAGGAGTTCCTTTTTGCTCTTAAAAATAATCCATAGGGCAGATTGTATTTCAGGTGATATGGATGAAATGATTTGAAATCCAAATATGCATTTCTATCTGTCTTCTTGCTATATAAACTGACCCCCACTAGCCGCTCTGTTGAAATGTAGGTATTAACATCTAAAAATGGTATTGAAGCTGCCCCAATGTTATGAGTAAACTTGAGATTCATATTAAGAGTGTTAACCCAATCCACAAATAGAGGTGCAATACTCAAATCACTAACAATAAAGAAAAGGTCATCTAAAAAACGTTTATATAAAATAATATGTTGAGAAAATGGATTATTCTCTTCATTCAGGAGATACTCTTCTTCAAATTTAATCATATACAGGTTGGCCAGAGAGGGCGCTACTGAGCTCCCCATGGCCACTCCTTTAATCTGTAAATAAATTGTTTTGCCATATCTGAAAAAATTATGATCTAAAACTAAATCAAGAAGCCCCAGTAAGAAATGAGTGGGGGGGGGGGGGTGTAGCTCTTTGCGTGTTTCCAGAACCCCATTTACTATTTCTTTAATATCATCCAAAGGCACGTTAGTGTAAAGTGCCTGGACGTCCATAGTAATGAAGCCCCCACCTCTGGGTACTTGCACACCTTCTACTTGTGTAATAAAGTCTGTTGTGTTTTTGATGTATGAGGCAGTGTTCGTTGTGAAATGATTAAGATGGTAATCTAAAAAACGTGATGTGGATTCCAGAGCGGATCCAATTGAGGAGACAATAGGTCTTCCTGGCGTGATGCCATCGTCAGGACGGTCTTTATGAATTTTGGGGAGTAGGTGAAACACAGGCATTTTTGGATTTTCATTGTACAAAAAGTTCTGTATGGATTCAGATATATAACCCATTGCTACCCCTTCAAATAAATTGTCCCTGAGTAGGTTTAAAGTTCTATTTGTTGGATCATGATCTAATATTTTATAGAAGTCCTTATTAGATAGCTGTTTTTGGGCTTCCCTTTCGTATTCACTAACATCCATAATCACAAGAGTAGAAGGGTTCTACGCAAGAGTAGAAGGGTTCTACGCAAGCGTAAAAGCCTTCTACGCATGTGTAGAACTCGACTTGCGCAGAAGGGATGCGCAGGACCTCTTTCCCCCCGCTGCCAATTCCGGGGTTTTGGCAGCTGCGAGCGGGAAATGGTGCAAATCGGCGCCGAAAATCGTGAAATCCCGGCCAATCCGGGAAGGTTGACAGGTATGCTGATTATTCAGCTAAATATTGATTTAAGCTATAAATGCTTTGTGACGTTTAATGATCACTCAAGACCTATGTTTTGATTTTTTCTGGACTTATATATCTAAATATATGCCTGTTTTTGTACATTTCCATAAATAGTTAAATAAATGGGAAAGGGAACTTCTGTTCTATTTAACTGTTTCTCTAACAATACAAGGGGTGTAGATCTATAAGATAAGTCATAGTGTCATGCTGGGTCATAAATTTAATTAAGGGTTTAGGATTTTTGGCAAGAACCAAAATCCTTATTTCACAGGTACAGAAAAAGTGATGCTGTTCTTACCGGGGTGTAGAAAACACCATGACAGAAATCTTTATTACCTAACCAGAGGGTTAACTAACCTGATAATCCTGAGAACTAACGGCCATGGGTAGTGAAGTCCATAGGAAGTGGTGAAGGTCCCCAAATGAACTGAATATAACTTGAATCCATCTTGAGTGAGGGCATCAGCTTCATCAATACTGTTCTGGGACTGGAGACGACTTTGCGTGCCAAAAGGGTTCAGGACCCGAATTGGATCAGTGGTACAGGTGTCACACTGCGATGCAGAAGGCAAATAGATAACTATTGCATTATATTGTTCCCAGGACAATCTTCATGGCTGATCACCATGATGATAGACTATATTCAGTTTCAGCTATGGCATCTGAAGAAGAAGATAATAAATTTGTTCTATTGGTAAAATAGATCTCATCAGGCAAAATGGACTAAGAACTTCAGGAGTTCTCAACTTTTTAAAACTGGGGGCTGGATTGCACTCCCTCAGACAGCTTCGAGAGCCGGATGTCCATTTTCCCCTTCCTCCACCACATGGCACTTCCTGATGTGGTGGAGGTGGTGGGCCACATGAAATGGTGCTGTGGGCCGCAGTAGGCTCACAGGCTGCAGGTTGCGAATCCCTGGGCTGAAGCAACATGCTACCTGTAGTAGACAATTAACAAAATTTGAGGTACTTATTGTAGATGGAGCCGAACAAAACAACATAAAAGGAGTAGTAAGTTATATATACCTTTCCGTGGTCATGTGGCAGGCATGACTAGACACCGGAGCGCGCAGAGCACTGTTTACCTTCCCACCGAAGTGTTCCCTATTTATCCACTTGCAATTTCTTGCTTTCAAACTGCTAGGTTGGCAGGAGCTGGGACAGAGACTGACGCTCATTCCGTCATGCAGTACTTGGGTTTTGAACTGCTGACCTTCCGCCTCCCACTCAGCACCTTGAGCCACTGCAGTCCCAGTTTTTAAGTACATAGTTTAAGTGTAGTTTTAAAGTACATATCCAATAAAGACTTTCCATATAGTCAAACCTCTACATACAAATTTAATTCATTCCTCAAGGTTAGTTATATCTCGAATAATTCTTCTTGAATTTCCCATAGGAATGCATTGAATTTTGTATCTCGAAAAAATCCTATTCAAAATTGTATCTCAAACCTGATTTTTTTCCTTAGATTTCTGGATGTATCTCGAGTTTTTCTTAAGCTGAGCCATTCTTACGTCGAGGTTTGACTGTATACCAGAACTGGTTAATCTTGATCGCTCCTTTCTAGATATTTAAGTCCCAAGTTAATTTGCCATTTAAAGCTATATCCCAGGTCTCCTTGTACAATTCTTCAATTTTAATAATGTTAGTTTTCCAATTTTTTGCAATCAGTATTTTTTTGATCATCAACAAAATTTATAATAATGGGAGAGAGGGGACATCCTTGTCATGTTCCTGCCTTTAATTCCACATTACTGTATCTGCTAAACCCTCATAAGAACATAAGAACAGCCTTGCTGGAACAGGCCACAGCCCATCCAGTCCAGCATTCTGTCTCACACAGTGGCTCACCATTTCCTTCAGGGTATTCCCAAGGAGATGCCGTCACCTGCTTAGGATTCCCTGGAAATGGCATTGAGAGATATCCTGCCTATCTCTCCAACCCGGAGGTTGTCCTTAGGTAGCCATAATTATAGCCATTGATAGCCTTGTCCTCCATGAACTTGTCTAATCCTTTCTTAAAGCTGTCAAGACTGACAGATGTCACCACTTCTTCTGGCAGGGAGTTCCATAGACCAGTAATCCTCTGGGTGAAAAAGTACTTTCTCTTATTTGTTTGAGAACTAGTACCCAAAAGTTTCATGGAGTGTCCCCTAGTTCTAGTGTTGTGCGATAGGGAAAACAGTTTTTCCTTATCTACTTTGTCCACACCATGCATGATTTTATAAACTTCAATCAGGTCACCTCTTAGACGTCGTCGTTCAAGAGTGAAGAGGCCCAAACGTTGCAGCCTCAGATGGTAAGGAAGGTGTTCCAGTCCCCTAATCATTCTGGTTGCCCTCCTCTGTACTTTCTCCAACTCCATAATATCCTTCTGGAGGTATGGCGACCAGAACTGTACACAATATTCCAGATGGGGCCTCACCATAGATTTATAAAGAGGCAAAATGACACTTGCTGACTTATTTTCTATACCCTTCCTAATGATCCCTAACATTGAGTTTGCTTTTTTCACTGCTGAGGCACACTGGGTTGACACCTTCATTGAGCTGTCCACCAGGACACCAAGGTCCCTTTCCTGGTTTGTCGCAGAGAGTTCAGACCCCATCAGTTTATAAATGTAATTGGGGTTCTTTGCCCCAACATGCATCACTCTGCACTTACTGATGTTGAAGCTCATTTGCCACTGTTTTGCCCACTCCCCCAGTGTCAAGAGATCCCTCTGGAGCTCTTCACAATCTCTCACAGTTTTCACTACCCTGTATAATTTAGTGTCGTCAGCAAATTTGGCTACCTTGCTTTTTACTCCTACCTCTAGATCATTTATGAAGAGGTTGAAAAGCAGGGGTCCCAGTACTGAACCTTGGGGGACCCCACTCTTTACTTCCCTCCACTTGGAGAAGTGTCCATTTAGTGCTACCCTCTGTTTCCTGTCCCTTAGCCAGTTGCTGATCCAGGACAAGACCTGTCCCTTTATTCCATGGCTGGTAAGTTTATTCAAGAGCCTTTGGTGTGGGACCTTGTCAAAAGCCTTCTGAAAGTCCAGATAAACAATGTCAACTGGATCCCCCTTATCCACATGCTTGTTGACACTCTCAAAAAATTCCAACAGATTAGTGAGGCATGATTTGCCCTTGCAAAAGCCATGTTGGCTCTCCTTTAGCAGCGCCTTCTCTTCTATGTGCCTATTAATTCTATCTTTTAGGATGGTTTCCATCACTTTACCTGGGACACATGTCAAACTGACAGGCCGGTAATTTCCTGGATCACCCCTGGATCCTTTTTTGAAAATTGGTGTTACATTCGCTACCTTCCAGTCATCAGGCACAAAGCCTGATTTGAGGGAAAGGTTATATATTTTGGCTAGGAGATCAGCAATTTCATCTTTAAGTTCCCTGAGAACTCGTGGATGGATGCCATCTGGTCCTGGGGATTTGTTAGTGTTTAGCTTAACAAGACATGCAAGGACCTCCTCCCTGGTTATTTCTATCTTGCTTAATTCTTCGGTTTCCCTCCCTACGAAGATAGGCTCTGTTTTGGGCATGTGGTCTCTGTCTTCTTCAGTGAATACTGAAGCAAAGAATTCATTGAGTCTCTCTGCAATCTCTGTTTCCTCTTTAATAACCCCTTGCCTTCCATTGTCATCTAATGGTCCAATGGCCTTCCTAGTTGGGTTCTTACTTCTAATGTACTTAAAGAAGTCTTTGTTATTTCTCTGAGTATTTTTAGCTATACGCTCCTCAAAGTCTTGCTTTGCTTTCCTGATTGTTGCCTTGCATTTGTTCTGCCAGAATTTATGTTTCTGCCTGCTGTCCTCATTTGGACAAGCCTTCCATCTTCTAAATGAGCTTTTCTTGCTCTTGATCACTTCCCGAACAGCTCCTGTAAGCCACATCGGAGTCCTCTTGGACCTGGCAGTGCCCTTTTTCCTTTTGGGTATGCATTCCAATTGAGCCTCTGTTATTGTTTTTGTAAACAGCCTCCATGCCTCTTGGAGTGTTTGGACTCTCTCAATTTTCCCTTTCAGTTTCTTTTTTACTAGTTTCCTCATCTTTGGGAAATTTCCTTTTTGAAAATTTAAGGTCTCTGTGTTAGATTTTATCAGTGACTTGCGGTCTATGATCAAGTTAAACATAATTGAGTTGTGGTCACTGTTCCCTATTGGATCAGTCACATTAACATCTTGCACCAGATCCTGAGTATTACTCAGGATCAAGTCAAGGATTCTTGTACCTCTAGTTGGGTCTTCAACCATCTGTCCCAGGGAACAATCATTGAGCATATCTAGGAACTTTATCTCTTTATCGTGTGCTGAACAACAGTTCACCCAGTCTATGTGAGGGTAATTGAAGTCCCCCATTATAACCAGGCTTCCCTTCCTGGATGCCTCCTTTACAACATTCTCCAACTGCCAGTCTCCCTCAAGAGTTGGGGTCGGAGGCCGATAGTATATGCCTACTGTTAGACCATCCTTGTGGCCTGGTACTCTTACCCACAGAGCTTCTAATGGTGACTCCAAATCACCTAGATATTCCAATTCATACGATTTTATCACTTCTTTGACATACAAGGCTACACCACCTCCTGTTTGCCCCTTCCTATCCTTCCTGTACAGTTTGTAGCCTGGGATAACTGTATCCCATTGGTTATCATCTGTCCACCAGGTTTCAGTGATACCAATAATATCAATATTTTTATCTATTGCTAAGTATTCCAGCTCCCCTATTTTGTTACGGAGGCTTCTGGCATTTGTATACAAGCATTTATATATGCTTTCCTGATACAGTCTTTTGAGTCCTGTTGCATTGTTAGACTGCCTCTTGCATCCTTCTGCTAGAGTGCTGGTGACTAGCTCCTTGCTCTGCTCAGTAATTTTTGCATCCTCCTCACTACTCAAGTACACACTTTCCCGAACCGGATGCTGCCCAGCTCCTGTCGGCTTTCCCCCAGTTATCAGTTTAAAAGCTGCTCTGCAGCCTTTTTGATGTTGAGTGCCAGCAATCTGGTCCCATCATGGTTTAAATGCAACCCATCCCTCCTGAACAGATTTGGCTTGTCCCAAAATGTTCTCCAGTTCCTGACAAATCTGAAGCCCTCCTCTCGACACCACCGCCTCATCCACGCATTGAGGCTTCTGAGCTCTGCCTGCCTGGTAGGTCCTGCGCGAGGGACAGGCAGCACTTCTGAAAATGCTACCTTGGAAGTCCGGGACTTCAATCTTCTTCCTAACAACCTAAATTTGTCTTCCAGGACAGACCGCTTGGCCTTCCCAATATCATTAGTACCAACGTGTACCATGACAACTGGCTCGTTCCCAGTTCTCTCTAACAATCTATCTAGATTTCTTGTGATGTCTGCAACTTTTGCACCTGGCAGGCAAGTCACCATATGGTTATCATGTGCAGCACAAATCCATTTCTCTGTATTTCTAATTATTGAATCGCCTAGTACAAGGAGCCTCTCTCCTGCAATCTGTTCATCTACATGCACCTCATCAACCATATTAAGGGAGAGAACCTCAGTTTGTTCCTGTTGTTCATCTTCCTGGATCTCATCAAGTGTGATGAAGGAGAGATCATCAGGTGGAACCAGTTGTTCCTCTGTGTGTTCCTCATCAGGTGTGATAAGGGAAAGAGCCTCAAATTTATTCTGTAATTTCAGACTCTCAGAGTGATCCCCTACTCTTCTCCTCCTTTGAGTCACATTCCTCCAACCATCTCCCTCCTGAGTTAGTGAAGGGCCTTCTCCCTCAGAACTGTGCCCTGTCACTTCTTTGTCCAGCATAGTCTGCTCCGCTCTGTCCAAGAACAGCTCAAGCTCCTTAATTTGTTGGTGGTTAGATATGCGGGCCTCTAGCTGCTGGACCTTCTCTTCTAGTAGTGCAACCAGCTTGCACTTGCTGCAAGTGTAGTTCTCCATATGCTTTGGCAAGAACACAAACATGGCACAAGAATTGCAGGTAACTACAGCTGTTCCCTCAGAATCCATTTTAACAAGTGCAGTATTCTGGGCCTCAAAAATGTACACGTTTACTACCTTTCTACCTAGTAAGATTATATTCTTCTTTTGTTACTAGTTTGCAATCTCGCGCGCCGTTAGGCGCGCGGGCCTCTAAAGCAGCTCTACTCCAACTGCAAAACTTACCAGTGCTCACTTCCTTTGTTTGGCTCTCCTCAGCAGCAGCTCTGCTTAAGAGCACATGCAGAGTCAAAATGGCTGACCCTGAAAGAGCTCAGAGCTTTTAAAGGATAGTGTGGCTCTGCCCCTATGAGTCACAGTTCAGGGAAGGGCCTGGTGTGGCCCTGCCCCCCTGCTTCTGGAAGCTTCAAACTGCTTCCTCTGTTTGAACAGAGGTGGCTCTCAGCAGTTTCAATTATCAATTTAAATTAGTGGAGGCCTCTAAAGCAGCTCTACTCCAACTGCAAAACTTACCAGTGCTCACTTCCTTTGTTTGGCTCTCCTCAGCAGCAGCTCTGCTTAAGAGCACATGCAGAGTCAAAAAAAAAATAGTCATCTTGATGACTATTGTAAAGAGGTATGGAACATAACTATTAACGATAAATTAATATGCAAAATAAAGGTAAAAAGGGGATTGGTGACAAGTATGATTTTAGAGTTATGGGGAGAATTTCTGGACTACGTATTAGCGAAACTGAAAGGGACTATTGTGGAGAAATTCTAGCCAGAAGGTGGCTACAGGAAAGGAGATCAGGTCAGAGATTGACCAAGCACTTGTTGAGAATCCAGCTCAACAAGGGTGTAAACATAAAGTCAAAAGAAACTGAAACAGCAGTCAGAGTTAAAGGTGCGCAAGAAAGAAAGCTGCTCCAGCACCGGGGAGCAAGTTTTTATTGAAAAATACACAGGTTCCACAGGATGTATTACGACAGCATACACAGGATGTATACGCAAGCATAGGTGCAGTGGTATTCAGCCAATAATATGACATTCTCTATAGCATAACCATATATGGCATGACCTATATCTCTTACTAGTACATGCGCAGTAGCTTATATCCTGCCAGAATAGGCCCAAAGCCTATTCTCTGTGGCGGTACCCTTGCAAAAGCTGTTACCTGTATATTCAAGCAGTGGCTACGATCTAACTTCAGCTGTAAAAGGCTAATACCAAAAGCATATATATGAAGGTTACATAGAGGCGCTTTTCTGCATCAAACCCGAATCTCTGCATAGAGGTAGAATCTCTGCAGAGGCAGGAAGCGCTTGATGATGCAGGAAGGAGCTAACCTCAGCTCTTTTTGTGGTCGGCGCAGGAAATGCTAACCACAATTGCCAGCTATATGCCACACATGTTTAAGCTAAAAGTTTCCAGCTAAAATGTTCTAAGCTAAAAGTATAATGAACTCCCACAGACTATAGGTTACAGTATATAGAAAATAATCATTAGATATTCCTTATAATTCCATGGGTGGAGGCAGCATATAAAGAATTTTTATATGTACTGTTAATGAAATTGTGCCTTCTGCAATTTTTCTTAAATTAAAAATAACCCAATAATGCACAATACTGTACATACATATTTATTGGGTGCATTACTAAAATTGACCACTAGAAGCCACTTCTTCAGGTGCCATATTCGTTCTGGATATTGGCTATCATCATGGCGATAAGTCTTCTTGTTCTTAACTCATCAGAACAGGTCTTCTGAGGACGTGCCACACATGAAGTCTGTCTATATCCAGGGCCTCTCTTCCTAGGGATCTTTCCTTGCAGAGCGAGGTGGAGTATTCTATATTTTATGTTGTTCCTCGTGATATGGCCAAGGTCAGTGGTGGCGAATCTATGGCACTCATGCCAGAGGTAGTACTTGAAGCCCTCTCTGCAGGCATCTGTGCACAGTCACGCAAGCACAGTTTGCCCCGCCCCTCTGCTCAGCAGCCCAATGGGAGCGCTTCCTCCCTTCCCCAGCACAGAGTTCACCCCACCCCTCTGCTCAACAACCCAAAGGTATCATCTACTCTCCTCCCCCCAAGCACAGAGTTGGCTCTGCCCAACAGCCCAAGAGGAGTGTTGCTGTGTTGGCACTTTGCAATAAATAAGTGGGTTTTGGGTTGCAGTTTGGGCACTCGGTCTCTAAGAGGTTCGCCATCCCTACCCAAGGTATTGGAGCTTTCTTTGCTTGATGGTCTTAAAGAGTTCTTGTTCTTTATCCATTTGGTGCAGCACTACTACATTAGTCACATGGTCAAACCATAATATCCTTAGCAGTCATCTGTATATCCACATTTCAAAAGCTTCGATTCTCTTTTCAGATGCCTTAGTCCATGCATTCTCAACTTACGGCCCAAAGGTCACTCAGGGCCTGTGGCACATTTTGTGTGCTTTGGCCATTTTGTATATCTGTAAAGTCACGTACACATGTTATTAACTCTCAGGATACATATATGGACATGTGATGGGCAAGTTATTTCACCTACCTATAGATGGTATAAAAAACAATAATGGAACATTTTTTCCAAAGCTTCTCTTATGTTTGGGTGAGAGAAGTTTGGGGGCTTTTCTTGAATTCAAATAAAGATGCTGAAAGGATCCTGTTGACCTGTTTATATAACTGGAATCCAATGAATCAGGTGACCGCAACAATATGTTCAAACTTCTTTATTTTTATTTATTTATTGCTCATATTTCTATTGCCGCCCCATCACCGAAGCAACTCCGGGCAGCTAACAGATAAGGTATAAAAGATATAAACAAGAAATGCCAGAGTAAAATCATTTAAAAACCATCAGTATTTTTTAAAAAAAATCCACCCACCCTATCCTTAAAAAGAGAGGGAGGATCTTGGTTATTTATACGAACCAGCGGGTGGGGGTCACCTCGCCATCCATTCCCGTCACCAACCTGGCAGCCTAATTCTGGACCTGATGAAGTTTCTGTATAAAGGACAAGGGCAGTTTCACATATGGAGCATTACAGCAGTCAATCTGTGAAATTACCAATGAATGTACCAGGGTTGTAAGGGAACATCTGTCCAGGTATAGCTAAATATAAATCTATAAACATTAGATTTATTATTGCTAAACGACTAGAAGCAAGGGTCATCTGTAGCTGATTTTTCTTGTTTTAAGTAAGAAACAACTTCCTCTCATACCTTCACCTGTGGGTTCCGCGCACATAATTGGCACACTGTCCCTGACAGAACCATGGTTTTGGGAGAACGCTCCTTTGAGCTTCTGGTTCCGAAGGGACAGAAATTGGGGAGCGGATTAATAGCTATAGTTAATTCACCGATCGCTGACCTAACAGGCAGTTCGGACAATAGAGGGCAAAAGATCGCCAGGTGGTCAACTCGATAGGCATGTAATGAGTAATCTCGCATCCGCAGAAGCTCTAAGCCCAAGAGTCAACCTAGGCACATGTTTGCTCCCGATAACAGTAGACAATGCAGGTCCCCGGTAGTAAATTAGATAGATAAGAAACTTCCCCCGTGAAGTCATCCCTAATGGGTAACTTGTGTAATCTCAATGTGCAGACTCAAGAGTTTTCCTGTAATGGCTACACGCAACGTATGCACGTGGTCAAGCTAGGCAGAGTATAAAGTTAAGTGCCTTCTGATCACTAAACGCTGGTCTTCACTCCATCTTGCCTCTTGTGTCTTTGCTTGACCAGTCTCCTCCGGGACCCTCCAGCCCTCATCGGGCCCCGATCCAACATTCACCTAAATTCACTATTTTTCTCTGATTGTACTGTATTAACATTTTTGTATCTAGTCTTCATTATATAGAATTAATTCTCTGAATATGCCGTAATAGTGTTAATAAATGATAAAATAAATCGTCCTTTTAACTACAAGACACAGAAGACAACAGTTTACCTCAGATTGAAGAGAATTAGAGCAGGGGTTCCCAACCTTTTCAAGCTGGTGGCTGGGTCAGCTCTGTCAGTCAGCTTCGAGGGCCAGACGGCTATTTTTCCCTGCCTGCATGATGGGGGTGGCCATTTTGTCCCAACAGCTTCAAAGGGATGGCCATTTTGTTTCTTGAATGCCCTTGGAGTGGGAGGCCACATGAAATGGTGCCATGGGCCTGATCCGGTCCATGGGCCTTAGGTAGGGAACCCCTGTTCTAGAGTCATGTGACCAACTGTTTTAGTAGCAGAAGCAATCACACTTGTATATCGCTCCCTAGTGCTTAGTGTGCACTCTGGGCGATTCACGTTAATTGGCATTTTACCCTCAACATGCTGTTAGGTTTCAGCATGCTTGCCCTCAGGTATTTATTTTGTTGTTGTTTTATTATTACGTTGCCCTTCCTAGAAGTCAACAGGCAATCTGTGTGCAGGATGTAAAATAAAGTTGGGTTAGATTCAGAGAAAGGAAGAATGAGAATCAGTGGGGGAAATATTAAAATTACTTCTTCCATGTCTAAGCCAGACATAAAACTGCCAAAATGAAGGCACCTTTTGGTGAGCTCATTCTGCAGTTCATTTCACCTGACTCAAAAGAAAGATTATAGGCAATAATTTAAAAGAAAAATATAGCACCTACAGAATATTCGTAGACTTTAATGTTAGTGACGAAGAAACAGATACTGGGGGTTTTTTTTGTTAGAATATCTGTTTTATGTTTTTAAATTTTATTTGCATTTAAATAATTTAAGCATAAACAACAATTAGGTAAAGGTTTCCCTTGCTCGAAAGCCAGTCATATCAGACTCTAGGGTTCAGTGCTCATCTGTTTCAAAGCCGAAGAGCCAGCGTTGTCTGCTTCTGCAGACATTTCCATGGTCATGTGGCAGGCATGACTAGATACCGGAACACATGGAATGCTGTTACCTTCCCACCGAAGTGGTCCCTATTTATCTACTTGCAATGTCTTGCTTTCGAACTGTTAGGTTGGCAGGAGCTGGGAAATACAAAATATATATGAAATATGAAGAGGTAGCCATGTTAGTCTGTGCAGGCATATCAGAGAATAAACAAAACAGAACTGCAAAATAAGATTAAAATGTTGTGGCACCTTAAAAAGTTAACTCCTGTATTTAAATACTGTACATCCTTTCGTGGATCAAATCCACTTCGTCCAGCCCAGCCGGGACGGACTCATCAATATCATCTTCCAGTCCTCAGGCACAAAAAGAAAGGGAATTCAACCCCCTACCCGCAGTGGTTCAAGTGGCTAAGAAGAGGCTGACTGCAAGGTGGGGAGCCAAACCAATAAGGCTCCTTCCACTCCTCTCCAAAGAAATATTTGAAGTGGCTGACTGGGAGGCGGAAGGTCAGCAGTTCGATCCCCGAGTACTGCAGGACGGAATGAGCTCCCGTCTTTGTCCCGTCTCCTGCCAATTTAGCAGTTCGAAAGCAAGACATTGCAAGTAGATAAATAGGGACCACTTCGGTAAACAGCGTTCCGTGCGCTCCGGTGTCTTAGTCATGCCTGCCACATGACCACGGAAACGTCTGCAGAAGCAGACAGCGCTGGCTCTTCGGCTTTGAAACAGAAATGAGCACTGAACCCTATAGTCGGATACGACTGGCTTTCGAGCAAGGGAAAGCTTTACCCCAAGTTCTCGAGAGGGGAGAGGCAGCTCTGGGGGGGAGGGGGGGAGGGGGGGCAAAAGCATCGATTTCCTCCGGAGGGAGAAAAAAGAGGAACAGGAAGAGGACATTTTTGCACTGCACGCGTCATCTTTCCTTCCGCTCCCGCGTGGCTTCGCTTCCTCTCTAGGAATCCAAGTCTGTGCCTTTAACCCTTGCTGGGGTAAGGAACCCGCCAAGACCTCACTGGGGCCTTTTGAACTTCTTCCCACGAGCAACTAATTTGTCTTACAATCACGTTTTGGAACAATAAAGGTAAAGGTTTCTCTTGTATCCGACTCTAGGGTGCAGTGCTCATCTCTGTTTCAAAGCTGAAGAGCCAGCGCTGTCTGCTTCTGCAGACGTTTCCATGGTCATGGGGCAGGCATGACTAGACACCGGAGCGCATGGAACGCTGTTACCTTCCCACCAAAGTGGTTCCTATTTATCTACTTGCAATTTCTTGCTTTCAAACTGCTAGGTTGGCAGGAGCTGGGACAAAGCCGGGAGCTCAATCCGTCCTGCAGTACTTGGGAATCGAACTGCTGACCTTCCGCCTCCCAGTCAGCGTCTTATCCACTTGAGCCACTGCAGTCCCTTATTGGATTTATATAACTGCCTTTTTCGCCTAAGCGACCCGAGGCGGCTCGCAACACCAATTAAAACCCATACCCAATACCAATTAAAACCAAATACTATAAAACTCTCTAAAACATCCATAAAACCTCCCCAATCCCCTTAAAAATAAGGACACCCAGGCAGGAGTAAGGACACCCAGGCAGGGCTAAATAAGCCAGTAGCGCTGGGTCATGGTACCAATTGTACCGCACACCAATTGTACCCCACACCTGGTACCAGTTGTACCCCACAATAATACAAATCACTTTGTAAGTTTGTATTGGAACCAGAGAGTCTCCTGAGCTCTAAAGCCCTTTTTTTCCTTTTAAATACTACAAGTCCCAGGATTCCGTGTGGAGAAAAGATCTCGAGATCGTAGGTGGTGCTATAGGTTTTTGGACCACAAGCCCTCTGTGGGTTGTGTCTGGGTGGGGATTATGGACGTTGTAGGAGAAAAGCAAAGGTGAAATGTTTCCAAGTGTCATCTGTCTCTCTGTCCCTTTCTCTGAAGGCTCTGCTGGTTGTTTCTCCTTCCAGCTAAAGACGAAAGGAACGGCGTTACATCCCTGAGCAGGAGAAAGGAATTACTTTCTGCCCCTGGCATTACTCTTCCCTGAGGAGATCTGGTAAGCCTCCCCTTTGCTGCCTCATCTCTCTTTGGCTTTCTCTATTTTTGTGTTCTTTGAAATTATTTTAACTCAGTGGCAGTTTTTATTGCAGAAACATATTTAATTGTTTCTGTTATGTTGTTCAATTGTGTAGGAGCTCAGGATTTTATGTAAAAAAAACTACAGTGATACCTCATACAACGTCTAAACTTGGTTCCACAAGTTTGGACTTTATACGGATTTGGACTTTGTATGAGGCATGCAAAATCCTAGCCACGATGCCTCATACAACGTCCAAATCCTTGCCGCGATGCCTCGTACAACGTCGTTTCCATAGAGATACATTGTACTGTAACAGCACAGACTTCAGGGCAAAGTCAAGGAAACTGACAGAACTTTAAGAAATCAATGTCTAAAGGCTAAAAACATTACAAAAACATGTCAAACAACCCTGATTGTCCAAGAACCTGAAGAATGCTGAAAAAATCCCAGGAATGCTTCTAAAAATCCTGACGAAAAAATTCAAAAAATCCCAAATTGTGCTCAAAACCACTCCTAAACGCTATTCGCCTCGTGCAAAACCCACAAGAGCAATGCACGCATGTGTCCTGCCTTTTATACTGCCCAGGCACAATGCAACCTGGGAAAACCCCAATGCCTCATACAACGTCGCACGACTTTGTATGAGGCAACTTTTTTCAAGGAATTAGGCGATGTTGTATGAATCCAATGTTGTATGAAGCGGACTTTGTATGAGGTATTACTGTATTAGCATTAGCGTCACATCCTGAGGAATTTGTGTTTCTGTCTTAAGAGGTTTGTAAAAAATATTTCTTCAGTGCCCACCTGGCCGCACGGGATTTGTCAGGGCAGCTGCAGGGTAGTGTGGTGGTGGTGGTAGTGCTGGCTAATGAGTGATTTGCTATCACTCATCCATGATAGCAAATTGCCAGCATCCTTTAACAGTGGCAGATGGAGGAGAGGTTATAACCCAGACCTCATTTTCGTCAGTTAGTATTTGTTTATTTATTAGTTAGATTTCTTCACTGCCCACTCGGCAGAGGCCAACTCAGGGCGGTTTACATCATATATAAAAATGACATAGTTAAAATTAATTAAAACCACCCACCCCCTAAAAAAGGGTGCAGGGACCGAAGGTACTGAAGGGTAAGGTTTTCCACTAAACCAACCACCCCACGGAGGCAACCCTTCCACTTGCACCCAATACTTGGCCTGCCAGCCAGGTTTTGAGTTATTTCCTGAAGGGCAGCAGTTCCGTCTGGAGACGTAGCTCTGTTGGCAGGAGGTTCCAGTATGTAGCACAATGCTTAAAGTTAGTAGGGAGCCAATACCCCAAAACCCAACACTACCCCATTCTTTGTGAGATCACAGCTGCTATTTAACCACAAGTTTTGAAATACTAAAGAAGGTACAGTGGAACCTCATATAACAATTGCCCCATATAGCAACGAAATCTCATAACAATTAGGTTTTTTTTTTTAAAATGGTGTTCTGCGTAACAATTTTCCCTATGGAAAAAACTGTACAACAATTTTTCAGTGGGAAAAACCACTTAGCAAAAAAAAATATTTTTTTTTTGTCTGATGCATCCCATAGGGAAAATCACTATACGATGCATGTTTCGTATAGCAATTGTTTTGTGCAACAACGAGCCCCATTGAACGGATTAAAATCATTGTATGGGGTACCACTGTACATCTTTTAAAAGGCTGACTGGCCAAAATTTTCAGTGGCCCTGGATGGAAGAGTGGTAGATATTGATCCAGATCCCACATCATACAATAAGTTTATTGACGCTGTCCAGAAGCTCTCGAAAATCTATCCTCCGATGATGTAATTGGGGTGCCTAACAACAGACATTAAGAACCTGTGCACTAGCTTTATGTTACTCTGCAGGAGAATATGCTAGTCCGGTGTGGTGCAGATCAACGCATGCAAAGCAGGTGCATTTGGCCTTAAATAAAACAGTGAGATTGGTCACAGGATGCCTAAAACCAACCCCAATATAAAAAGTGCATTACTTAGCTGGCATACCTCCACCAACATTTTGCCGAGAAAGTCCTGCTCAGAAAGTGTGGGTAAAAGCAAGATCCTCATAAACACACCTGCTAATTGATCACCAACCACTAAAGCAGAGACTGAAATCAAGACACAGTTTCCTCATAACATCTTCCAATAACAATCAGACCCCACAGACCACTCTAGAGCTTTGGAAGGCAAGCAAGGAGCTACCAAATAACTGGGCAGAACCACACAATTCTCTACCTCTTGGCCATGAACAACCATAGTTTGTGTGGAAAACTTTAAATAGACTGTGTGCAGGGGTAATAAGATCAAGGGCTAATCTGAGAAAGTTGGGTTTCCCTGTAGATGGTAGCTTGTGTGAATGCTGTGGGAGGTTTCTTCAGAAGCCCCAACCCCCACCCCCATCATGTACATGCACAGCCAGTGGTCCTGTATAACAAAAAAAAACATACAATGAAGAACCCTGTGAAACAATTTTTTGTTGTTGTGCGAGGTACCACTGTACATTAGTTACTCTTTCAGGTGCCTCAACATTTTTGTCTTTTGTTTTTGTCTTTTACTCTCTGATATTCCAAAATGAAGCCACCTTTGGGGAGTTCATTCTGCAGTTCATTTTGACCAACCTAGTGTGGAGGAAGGCTTGGGGTTGTTGCTGCTGCTGCCACTGGGAGGACCAAAGGTCCTACCCCTCAACAGTCTGAGGGAGATTAAATTGGCCCTCAGCATAAACGTTTGGGCACCTCTGCTGTAGGTGATCTTGAGAATTTCTTCTTCACCATTTATTTGATTTAATAGGAATCTCCTCTTCAAGCTAGGTAACTGTCAATGCTTTTTCCTTCATCTTTTGAAACAACTGCAGATATGGAACAGAAAACAACATAAGACATCACTCAATTTATGAAATAATCCACTCAGGGGGGAACCCATTCCAATGCCAGAAGTGCTGAAAAAGTTTTGGGCAAAAGCCATGCCTTGTTGGGCATTATAGGACTCACACAGGAGAAAACATTTTACATTCATGGATCATGGAAATAGCATCAGACAACAAGTAGATGTTGCTTTACAAAAAAGGATCCAGACAGATGAAAAGCCTTTTGAATGCCTATATTGTGGGAAAAGATTCAGTCAACATGGACCCCTTGTTTCACATCACAGGATCCATACAGGGGAAAAGCCTTTTGAATGTCTAGATTGCGGAAAAAGATTCAGAGAACATAAAGGCCTTGTTAGACATCATAGTATCCACACAGGTGAAAAGCCTTTTGAATGCCTGGAGTGTGGAAAAGGATTCCGTGAACGTGGAGGCCTTACTAAACACCACAGGATCCACACAGGAGAGAAGCCTTTTGAATGCTTAGAGTGTGGAAAAACTTTCAGTCAACAACAACACCTTGCTTCACATCACAGGTTCCACACAGGAGAAAAACCTTTTGAATGCTTGGAATGCGGAAAAAGATACAGTGAAGGTGGAAGCCTTTCTAGACATCAGAGGATCCACACAGGTGAAAAGCCTTTTGAATGCCTGGAGTGTGGACAAAGATTCAGTGAAGGTGGAAGCCTTGCTAGACATCACAAGATCCACACAGGTGAAAAGCCTTTTAAATGCCTGGAGTGTGGAAAAAACTTCAGTCGAAAAGTATCACTTGCTTCACATCACAGGATCCACACAGGTGAAAAACCTTTTAAATGCCTGGAGTGTGGAAAAAGCTTCAGTCGACAAATATCACTTGCTTCACATCACAGGATTCACACAGGTGAGAAGCCATTTAAATGCCTAGAGTGTGGAAAAAGCTTCAGTCACAGTGCAAGCCTTGCTTCACATTACAGGATCCACACAGGAGAGAAACCTTTTGAATGTCTGGAATGTGGAAATAGTTTCAGTCAAAGTACAAACCTTGCAAAACATCACAGGATGCACACAGGTGAAAAGCCTTTTGAATGCCTGGAGTGTGGAAAAAGATTCAGTCGAAGTGGAAACCTTGCAATACATCACAGGATTCACACAGGTGAAAAGCCTTTTAAATGCCTGGAGTGCGGAAAAAGATTCAGTCAAAGTGCAATCCTTGCTACACATCACAGGATCCACACAGCTGAAAAGCCTTTTGAATGCCTAGAGTGTGGAAAAAGTTTCAGTCAAAGTGCAACCCTTGCTAAACATCAAAGGATCCACACAGGTGAGAAGCCCTTTGAATGCCTGGAGTGCGGACAAAGGTTCAGTCGAAGTGGAAACCTTGTGATACATCACAGGATCCACACAGGAGAGAAGCCTTTTAAGTGCCAGGAGTGTGGGGAAAGCTTCAGTCGACAAGCATCCCTTGCTTCACATTACAGGAGCCACACAGGTGAGAAGCCATTTAAATGTCTGGAGTGTGGGAAAAGATTCAGTCGATGTGCAAGCCTTGCTAAACATCACAGGATCCACACAGGAGAGAAACCTTTTGAATGTCTGGAGTGTGGAAAAAGATTCAGTGAACATAGAAGCCTTGTTTCACATCACAGGATCCACACAGGAGAGGAGCCTTTTGAATGTCTAGACTAGAGTGTAGAAAAAGATTTACTCAACAAGTACACCTTATTTTACATCACAGGATCCACACAGAAGAGACGCCTATGAAAAACATGGAGTATGGTAAACGCTTCAGTCAAATTGCAAGCCTTGTGAAACATCACAGGACATAAACAGATGTCAAGCAGTTTTAATGCCTGGATGTTCTTTTGAGAAACTATGTAAGAATTCACTCGGGAGAAGCCCGTCAATGCCTAAACTAGTGGAAGAAGCTTCATTCAACATGTATACACTTTGCTACACATTTCAGTACCCACAGAGGCAAAAACTTTAAATGCATTAAGATTTGGAAGAGCTTTGGCCTGAAAATGTACTTTATGAATCATGAAGGAATTTTCTCAGGAGAGAAACCATTAATAATAATAATTTAATGTCAGTAATTATTTTAGTTTTAAAGCATTTTTGCTGGAGAATCTCCGGCTCAGGGGAGATTCTCCACCCCACCCACCACCCTGCTTCTAAACAATCAATCAAAACATTTTCAACGGTTTGGCTACAGCATTCTCTTGCTAATAACCCAATAATCTTTTGGGAATGGTCAGAGGTGAATTCTGATTTTATAATTTGCTACATAAACGAAACACATTCATTTGCTTAGAGAGGTGAGTTTGGCCTTCTGCCCCTCTTCCACATGCCTAAAACAGTGGGTAGGCCTGCTTAATGTTACCTTGCCTTGTAATTCAATCTATTCAGAAATGTCAGCCAGACATCAGGCAATGTTCCATTATGTTCCTAGGTTTTTGCTGTTTAATATGTTTTATGTTCTCATTGCTTAATTTTCATTAAGAAATTAGGCTTGATGTTTTAACTATTGAATTTTGCTTAACTGTGTTTTCTAAAGGTTGTTGAAATCGGCAACACAGCTTCATGCTGAAATGAGAGCCAAAGAGCTCTTCCCTATGAGTTGCTGTAAATGATTTAAACACTAGTCTAGTTCTTTCTTCTTTTAATACATTGTGCTAAGTTTTGAAACCAACTCATTTCTAATTTGAACGTTGAAATGTGCTGCTGTCTTCCTGCCGTTTCTTACTTCTAGCTGTTTGGAGATCTTGCCACAAACACAGAAGTTCTGCCTGTTTTCGGATAAGGTACACAGGGAAATGAACCCTTTTAAAGCTATTCATGTGGGAAATTGCGCTAAACAATAAACTTACATGGGAATTGAATTTATAAAATGGTATAGTAAAGGTAAAGGTTTCCCTTGCTCGAAAGCCAGTCGTATCCGACTCTAGGGTGCAGTGCTCATCTCTGTTTCTAAGCCGAAGAGCCAGCGCTGTCTGCTTCTGCAGACGTTTCCATGGTCATGTGGCAGGCATGACTAGACACCGGTGCGCACGGAATGCTGTTACCTTCCCACCGAAGTGGTCCCTATTTATCTACTTGCAATTTCTTGCTTTCGAACTGCTAGGTTGGCAGGAGCTGGGACGAAGACGGGAGCTCATTTCTGTCCTGCAGTAAAATAAACAAAATGGTATAATTAAGGAAATAAGGAGACCTTTTGTGGAATATACCTTGGTTAAATCTAAAGGTAGCCAGCCAGCACCAGACCAAATGAGTTTTTGGAAACTAATACAGATCTGTGACAAAACTGCAATCTCCAGGGCTTTGTAAATATCACAGGATGACATGAATTTTGTTTAAAATATGGGTAATGAGGATGTTATAGGTAAAAATAGGGTAATAATATACAAATATATGTAGACATAGATATATACATGTGGATATACTGTGCAGTACATATTAAAATGTGATAAAATACAATAAGGATAGAATAGAAAGTAATAACCATTATGTTTTGTTTTTTGTTTTATGTCTTTGTTATGTTATACAGTACATTGCATTGTAATGTAATTAATGTATATGTTTATTTTTTCTATTATGTTTTTAAAATTCAGTAAAACTTAAATTTAAAAAAGCTATTCAGGAGCTTAGTTTTAGTTTCCTGTTTTCTCTTGTGTATCTAGGCCAAAATGAAGGTACATTTTGGGGAGTTTATTATGAAGTTCCTTTCGCCTGACTGTGTGAGAAAGATTAGTCAGCAACATAAGGTTACAGTTACCAGAGTACGCCCAATTGTGGTTCAAAAATACAGTGGAACCTTGTTTAACATATTTAATGTGTTCTCCGGGACATTTCTTACAGCAAAAATTACTTTAACCGAATTTCCCATTAGAATGCATTCAATGCAATTTCCCATAGGAATGCATTGAAACCAAAATACTTTAACTGAAATGCTGTTTCCCATAGGAAAACAAATTAATCTGTTCAAACCACTATTTTCTATGATTTCCTTTTGTTATGCGGTTTTTTATGTTAACCGAGCTGTTTGTTAACCAAGGTTCCACTGTATCACAATCTTCGAGGAGGCTCTTTCTGTGTGCCTAAAATAGGATGAGGGAATTAGGGTGCTTTAAATGTTAAAGCTACCATTGTTTTTGTACCTTTCAGAAGCACTCCAGCAGTATCAAAAACTGTTACTTCTATCTTATATAAATACTAGCAGAGGTTACCCGGCATTGCCGGGCTGTTTTAAATGGTGTTGGAAGGTTTTTTTTGTTGTTAATGTTTGTAAAGAAGAGGTTAGTCTATAATTGAAATTTTTAAATTTTTTATTTATACACATTTTTTTGGCGGGCTGTTATAAACTGTGATAGTTTTGTTTGGTGTTTTGGTTTTGTGGATTAAAAAATAACAAAGGATGATATACTTTTTAAAAAAATTATTTAACCAAATAATGTTTTAGTATGTATTTTTTTTAATAGTTGTACCGTAGGTAATAATTTTAAAAATGTGAAAGTACATGTTTTTTGCAACAAATGTTTTTAAACTGTGTTTAGATGTTTTTGGTTTTTATTTGAGTTAAAATTCAGCACAGGATTTTTGAATAGTTTTTATTTTATTTTATTGACATATGTTTGTGTTTTGTGTAAAATTGTGATTTTGTGTTATGTTTTTGCCTTGTTTTTACTCTTGGGGCCTTTTGTGTGGGGCTGTTGTGTCTTTTTGAATTGTTTTTACTATTCTGGCCAACAGGTGGGGCTGGTAGGGGTTATCTTGTATTTTGACTGTTTTTTCTCTCGTGGCCTCTGGGTGGAGCTTCTTCCGGTAAGTCTCTTTCTTTATTCATTTCTTTTCCGGTCGTCGTGGAGTGATGTCATGTGCTGGTGAGTTGGCTGTTTTTCTTTATTTTGTGTGTGTGTGTGGGGGGGGGTATGGGTGCTGTGAGTGTTTGGAAATTTTTGTTTTTGTTTACTTTGTATTGTTTTTTGGTATTATTTTTGGTTATTTTTCTGTATTTTTGGATGTTTTGATTGTTTTTTGTGTTTTTTGTTTTAAGGATTTTTTATTTAAATTATTTATTTATTTTTAAAAGTTTTGTTTATTGTTGTGGCTTTGGGGGGGTTTCCTTTCCGTGGGCCGGCCTTGCTGGCTGGACCACAGGAATCCCCACGCCACTTCAGGCGGCGTTGGTGGGGGTTTCCTTTCCGCGGGCTGGCCTTGGAGAGCCATCGGAGAGGGGGTTTCCCCCCAAAACACTCCGTTTTTAAAGAGAAGTAACTGCTTGGTTTCTTCTCTTTAATAATGGGGTGTCCTACAGGGGATCCCCTCTCTGCCGTGTCCCCTGGCTCTGGAAGGGTTGGGGGGACAGACCCCTTTTGTCCCCCCAAACCTTCCAGACTCATGGGACCCAGGAGTGGGGATCGAATCCAGTCCACCCTCTGATATTAAAAGGGAAATCTTAGTTGAGGTTTCCCCTTTAATATCAGTGGGGGGGTTGTGATCCCCCTCTCCGCTGGCTTCCTTGGGTTTGGGAGGGTTGGGGGGGACAAAAGGGGTTTGTCTCCCCAACCCTTCCAGACCCAGGAGAGCCTTTGGAGAGGGGGATTCCCCCCAAAAAACTCCATTTTTAAAGAGAAGTAACCACTTAGTTTCTTCTCTTTCATATGGTGTGTGTGTGTGTGTGTGTGTGTGTGTGTGTGTGTGGAGGGGAATCCCCTCTCTGCTGGGTCCCCTGGGATCAGGAGTGTAGGGGAGACAGACCCATTTTGTCTCCCCAACCCTCCCAACCTCAGGGGAGCCAGTAGAGAGGGGAGCGCAACCCCCCCACCCAGTGATATTAAAGGGGAAACTCCGATCGGGAGCTTCAGGCACCGTTGGGGAGGGGGGCTTTCGTTCCTGCGGCTTGGCCTCGCTGAAAGCGAAACCCTTTTGCGGTAAGTAAAGTCAGCAGATGGAGCACCATCCGATGACTTTGGTTAGCTGGGAATGGGTTCACTTTCAAGGGGGGGGCAGTGCCTTGACCCCCCCCCCCTTTTGTTGTTGTTTTTCCCTGTGAGGCGCTGTGTCCGGCTGCGGCGGACTTGCGCTCCCGGTGTGTTTTTTATTTTTTGCTCGCCAGCTTCCTCAGTGTTCTGCGCGCTCATGTTTTCGGCTTGTGCGACTTTTTCTGCGGTTTTCTTTTGATTGGCCGCGGCGTGTTTCTAAACGTTCCTTTTGCTTGCGCCTCTCAGCTTGATTGGCTGTGGCGCGGCACAACGCAAGGAACTTTGGGAAATGAAGTTGTTTCCCTTTTTCGCGTTTGTGGGGCTCTTGCCCCACTGGCGCATTTCTCAATCCTTTGTTGATCTGCGGACCCAATTCGGGCGTGTGCACGAATGGTCGGTGTGGGCTAGTAGGGACTGGCTTAGGATCCTATGTGAAGTTCCAATGGTTAACGCTTGATTTTATAGGTATAGATAATTGCAAGAACTGCTAAGAAGCTTCTTAGATATTAATTTCTTTTTTTACTATTCCAAGCCATATACAGTACAGGTAAAACTCGGAAAATTAGAATATCGTGCAAATGTTCATTCATTTCACTTAAAAGGTGAAACAAATATATGAGATATATTCACTGCATGCAAAGCGAGATATGTCATGTGTTAATTCGTTATAATTGTGATGATCATGGCGTACAGCATACATGAGATTATGTGATGGTTATGGGGTACATGGGATTGGGGGGTTGAGGTTTTCATAAGCTGTAAGCCATAAGCATCAATATGATATTTGTTTCACCTTTTAAGTTGCATTACTGAACTGAATGAACATTTGCACGATATTCTAATTTTCCAAGTTTCACCTTTACTTATTTTTTATTGTTAAAGTTACAATTATATGTCTAATTGCTGTTTTTTTATACCACATAGTATACCAATTGCTTTATTAACTGCATTTAATCATTTAACAAACAATTATGTTACTATAGAAGCATATAAGTCTAACGTGTATTGGTCAATGTTTACTTTTGAATAACTCAGAAATATTTCAACTACATAATTTTAGTTACATCTGGTTATTCAGCTAAATATTGATTTAAGCTATAAATGCTTTGTGATAACGTTTAATGATAATTTAAGATCAATGTTTTGATTTTATTGTACTGAAACATCTAAATATACAGTACAGTATGCTTGTTTTTTACATTTCCATAAGTAGTTAAATCAGTGGTTCTCAACCTGTGGCCCATGGGCCAAATGTAGCCCTCAACGCCATTTCATGTGGCCCCCCACTGCCTCCACCACACCAGGAAGTGTCATGTGGTGGTGGAATGGCAATATGACCATCCAGCCCCCCGAAGCTGTCTGAGGGAGGGTGACCCGGGCCCCGGCTTTAAAAGGTTGAGAACTCCTGAGTTAAATAAAGGAACTTCCGTTCTCTTCAGTAATACAAGAGGTGTAGCTCTATAAGATCAGTCCTAGTACGATGCTGCATCATAAATTTAATTGAGGCTTTGGAATTTTTGGCAAGAATCTAGAATCAATATTTCACAGATACAGAGCAGGTGGTGCTGTTCTTATCGGGGTGTAGTAAACAGAAATCTTTTACTACCTAACCAGATGGTTAACTAACCTCACAATCCTGAGGACTAATGGCCATGGGTAGTAAAGTCCATAGGAAATTGTGGAGGTTCCCAAATGGACTAAATCCTACTTGAATTCATTTTGAACAGCAAAAGGAAGTAATGATATTAATATTGGTTACAACAGCAAAAATTGATTTTGATCATGATGATTAGTTATTTAAAATAAATTTATTTAATGATTTTAACTTCTCCCTTTACATATACCAAAGGGAGTGTGACCCGGCCCCTGGCTTAAAAAGGTTGAGAACTCCTTGCACTTATCACCATTGGAGCTCTACTCATCTTCAAGTTTCACATATTATCTCTTTACATTCCACTGCCTTCTTCCCAAAAAGCCACCCATTCTTGTACAGGTTTGTATCCTTGATTTTTTTTTAAAGTACATATTCAATAAAGACTTTCCATATATACCAGAACCGGTTAATCTTGATCATGTTGCTGTTTAAGTCACAAGTTAATTTGTCATTTTTAAAGCAATATCCCAGTTCTTGTACCATTCTTCAATTTTAACGATGTTAATTTCCCTATTTTTTGCAATCAGTGTTCTTGTAACCGTCAACAAAATTGTTAACAATTCTTTTTTATCTTGGTCTAACTTTATCTCTTCCAACTCCATTATTCAATCCTCACTCATTTATTTCTTCTACTTTCAGCCATAGGCTTTGTGCATATTTATTTATGCATATTTATGGACTGCCCATTTGGGTGTTATTCCACAGAAACAAAGAAAGGTAAAACACAACAGGTCAGACAAAAAAAACGACAAATGTGTCACAAACTAATAAAATAAAATAATTGGCATCTGAGGGCATAGGGACTCAACCTGACTGATAATTTATCTGTAAAAGGACAACACCTTGGAAAGGCTCCTTGAAGAAGGTTTTTAATTGCTTCTTAAAGATAGCCAGTTATGGAGCTTAGCGCAGCTCTACTGGTAAAGAATTCCACAGTGTCGGTGCCGCCACAAGAGAGGGCTCTATTTCTAGTTAATGTTTTTTGAGCCATCTTCAGGGTCGGCATCTGGAGCTGCGCCGACTGTGATGACTGGGTGATGCAGGGAGTTGTTCTGCAGGAGAGACGCTCCAACAAATAGCAAGGGCCCAAATAGCAAGGCCCGCCAAGGCTGGGGAAGTATGATCGGATTTCCATTCTCACCAAAGATAGATATAAGTCCCTAAATTTTCTTTATATCTCCAGCATTCCTCGGAGGGCGATTGGTCAATTATATGGATTACTAGCAGAGGTTGCCTGGCATTGCCGGGCTGTTTTAAATGGTGTTGTAAGGTTTTTGTTTTATGTTTATGCAAATGAGGTTAGTCTGTAATTGTGTTTTTCAAAATGTTTATTTATACGCACGGACTGTTTTAAACTGTGATCTTTTTTTTTGGATTTTAAAAAGAGGAAAGGTTGATATAATTTTTTTCAATTATTGTATTTAAAAAAATAATGTGTTATTATGTGAATTTTTGTTAATAGTTGTACTTTGGATAACAATTTTAAAAATGTGTAAGTGTATGTTTTTTTAAACTCAATGTTTTTTACTGTGTTTAGATGTTTGGTTTTTTTAGTGAAAACTTATTTATTTATTTTTCAATTATTTTTTATTATTGTGGATATTTTTGAATCTTTTTAAAAGTTATTTCCTTCATTTTGTTAAATCTTTGAGATTATTTTGAATATTTTGACTGTTATTTCTCCTGTGGCCACTGGGTGGTGCTGTTGAGTAATTTTTTAATTTTGACTGATTTTTCTCTACTGGCCTGTGGGTGTCGCGTCTTCTTCTGGTAGTCTCCTCCTTTTCTCATTTCAGTTCTGGTCGTCGATGAGGGAGGACGTCTCCTGGTAAGGTCTCTGGTTTATTTTTGTTAGGGGGGTTTGTTTTCTTTTCTTTTCTTTGGGGGGGGGGGGTTCTGTGTGTTTCTCCTTGTTTACTTTTGGTTGTTTTTTGGATGTTTTTGTGTTTCCTTTTTATGTTTATTATTTTTGTTTTTTATTATTTTTAAGTGTTCTTGTTTGTGTTGGGTGTGGAGGTATTTCCGTGGGCCGGCCTCGGTGGCTGGCCCATGGAAATACCATGTGACGGCGGGCAGCGGCGGCGGCGGGGGGGGGTTGTCTTTCCTTCTTGTGAGCCGGGCTCGATGCCTGGCCCGTGGGAAGGAAGGGCAGCGGCGGCGGCGGAGAGTTCCTTAACGCGGCGTGGCCTCTGTTGCCGGACCGCGTTAAGGAAGGGCAGCGGCGGGGTGGGAGATTTCCTTAACGCAGCATGGCCTCTGTTGCCGGACCGCGTTAAGGAAGGCCATCGGCGGGGTGGGGAGTTTCCTTAACGCGGCATGGCCTCTGTTGCCGGACCGCGTTAAGGGAGGCCATCGGCGGGGTGGGGGATTTCCTTAACGCGACGTGGCCTCTGTTGCCGGACCGCGTTAAGGAAGGCCATCGGCGGGGTGGGGGATTTCCTTAACGCGGCATGGCCTCTGTTGCCGGACCGCGTTAAGGAAGGCCATCTGTGGGATGGGGATTTCCTTAACGCGGCGTGTGTTGCTCTGAGGCAGTGTGTTTTTTATTTTTATTTTTTGCGCAGCGCATTTCTTACCGTTCTGCGCGCTCATGGCATGCAGGACACTGGGGATTGTATTTTCCCTTTGTGCTCTTTTTTTGTGCGGGTGGTTTTTGATTGGCCGCGGCGCGGTGACCCACGTTCTCTGTGCTCCCGCCTCTGCCTGATTGGCTGTGGCGCAGAGCAAAGAACGTTGTGAAATGAAGTTGTTTCCCTTTTTCGCATTTGTGGGGCTCTTGCCCCACTGGTGCATTTCTCAATCCTGCGTTTACTTGCGTACCCAGTTCAGGCGTGTGCACGAATGGTGAGTGCAGGCTAGTAGGGCCTGGCTAAGGAGCCTATGCGAAGTTCCAACGATTAACCCTCAATTTTATAGGTAAAGATATGGACTGGGGTTAAATACCATCTCCATAGCAATTTATAATTATGCTCCTTAATTCTTACTGACAAAATTCTCAATATTCTTGCTTTCCATTTTTTATTCCAGGAGAGTTCTGAGATTTGTATACCCAGCTCTGTTTCTTAAATATCCTTTAATGTTTTTGAGGGTCCCCCTTCTTGTTTAGTAGCCGATAAATTTTACTTACTGTTCCTTGCATCTTTTTTTATCTGAATAAATAGTTTTTCAAACCCTGTAAGACCTCTTCCCTCCCCATAAACATTTCTATATAGTAATACCTCGGATAACGCTAAAACTTGGTTCCACAAGTCTTAGCATTATCCAGTTTTTAACATCTGATGCATTGATTGGACAGCGTTAAAAAAAAACAGCCCGGTTCCCTTTCCGAAGAGGAAAGGGAACTGGGGATCGATCCGCCTGCCTCTTTGGAAAGGGCAGCGGGGATTTTATGCGTGGAAAGACATTCTGACAAATAGCAAGGTCCCAAACCGTATGATAACATTAACACCTTGTATCTGACATGGTAGGCAACAGGTAACTAGTGCAGGCCTGCCAAGGCTGGGGAAGTATGATCGGATTTCCAAGGCTGGGGAAGTATGATTGGACACTCGATCCCTGGTTCCCTTTCTGAGGAGGCAGGTGAGAGGAGATCGAAGCCCCAAGGCCAGCAGGGCTGCTCTCCGCCTGGGAAGCGCCTTGGCTCGAAACATCAAGGGCACCACCAGCGCCCGACTACCGGCTTCTTTTCATGGAAGGCAAGGCGGGCCGTGTGCCTCGTCTTCCCCGAAAGGCAGCTGGTGATCAGACCGCCCATTTGTTTTGTGTGAGAGTGGGTGCGCGCGTTTTCACCCAAAACAAACCGGCGGTCTGAGCGTCAGACCGCCCATTTGTTTTGGGTGAGAGCAGGCAGCGCGGCTCTCAAGATCACATGAGGCACTGTACATTTTTGGACCACAAGATCTCTGTGGTGGTGTCTGGGTAGGGATTCTGGGCGTTGTAGTAGTAGGAAAGTAGCCCGTGCGGTGGTGGGGTGTGGTTGTTTCGCCCATGCCTCGCCACTGCTGTGGGAGCTGCACTGGCTGCCTATATGTCTCTGGGTGCAATTCAAGGTGCGGGTGCAATTCAAGGTGCTGGTTATCACCTTTAAAGCCCCTCATTGTAGCGGACCAGGATACCTCAGGGACCGCATTGTCCCTACAACATTGACCTGTCCCACGAGAGCATACCAAGAGGGCACCCTCCATTTACCATTTGTAGGGGAGGCGCGCCTCTCCAGCACGAGGAAAAGGGCCTTCTCGATCATAGCCCCTACATTATGGAACCTCCTCCCGATAGAATTATGCCGCCAAGCTCAGTTGTTACCATGTAAGAGAATTGAAAATGTGGTTAGTGGAACGGGTCTGGGGGCCAGGATTGCTAATAACAACAAGCTCTTGTTTTTGGCTTGTCTGAGGTCCCCCTCTTGTAATTGTTTTTATTGAAGGGCTTATAACTGTTTTTATATTGTTTTTAAATTTTGCTGAGCAGCCAGGGAGGTGTTCTCTGGACTATGTACACCGCCCAGTATTCAATTCAGTTCAATTCAATTCTTCGACTTGTATGCCGCCCCACTCGCAATGGGACTCTGGGCGGCTAACAAAGAAGCAAAATGTCACAGTTACAATAAATACAATTACAATATCACAGTTACAAAATAGTGCATCACAATTACAATATCATAATTACAATTACTGTACTGTATATAGTAATTACCAAAACATTTCAAAAGCAAAACTCTGAAATACATTACAAACTCAGCCCGAACCACTCTGTCCATTACCTTCCAGGCTGGGTCAGCGGAGGGGAAGGGTCCTGTGATAGTGGTGGGCGGCGGTGGCGTTTTCGAGCCCTGCCGAGACGCGCAGCTGTTCTCTCCCCTCCAGGTAAATAAATCAAGCAAGCAAGCAAAGGGGAAATGTGTCCATGCGTCTAGGGGAGTTCTCAACCTTTTAAAAGCCGGGGGCCGGGTCACGCTCCCTCAGACAGCTTTGGGGGCCGAACGGCCATTTCACCCTTCCTCCACCACATAGTACTTCCTAGTTAAAAGCCTAAAAGCACGATGGGTTATCATGTTCTCTTCTTGGCACCCCTGAATTTTTACTGTGGCAAAATCTCTAGATATTTTTGCTCAAAACTGACACCATTTGCTCACATGTGTAAATACTTGCTCCATTATTTGCCAGGAGGGTACAGTATTTGAAATTCACCCAGGATAGAGATAGCATTAGGAAGTGTGGTGAGAGTTTTCTCCAGGCTCCTCCTTCTCCTTCCAGCAGTTTAACCACTGTGTCACGAGTGCTCATAATGGGCCTTAAATCTGTAAGGTTAAAGTAAAGGTTTCCCTTGCTCGAAAACCAGTTGTATCCGACTCTAGGGTTCAGTGCTCATCTCTGTTTCAAAGCTGAAGTGTTATAGAATGATGAGATGAAACAGCATTGCGGGGCTAAGCAGAATCAGAAACTTTATTGCGCAGGTTCAGAACTACTTTAGCAAGTAAAACTCAGAAACCCAAAAGGTTCTGAGCACAGACATTATATATTGTTTTGTAAACAGGAACCTCTGTTGACTGTGCGGGTGAAATGTCCCTGACACGGAATGTCATGTTCTGCAAACAGCCATTTCTTCTACATTAGCAAGATTACTCAATAACACAATTTCAACACATATAGATTGCAAAGCAATCATACAGAAGCCAGAGAGCGGTTAACATCCTTACTTACAACTGACACAGGAAATTTCACCATTGCATCAACATCTGCCTCCTGTTTGTTTTACACCATTGAACTCTAAGTGGAGTAAGTCACAGAACAGAGTATGCTAGGGCATTTTAACCCAGATATATGGCACATAAGCAAAATCACGCACCTACTACTTCAGAAGAGCCAGTGCTGGCTGCATCTGCAGTCATTTCTGTGGTCATGTGGCAGGCATGACTAGACACCGGAGCACACGGAACGCTGTTACTTTCCCACCAAAGTGGTCCCTATTTATCTATTTGCAATTTCTTGCTTTCAAACTGCTAGGTTGGCAGGAGCTGGGACAAAGATGGGTGCTCATTCCATCCTGCAGTACTCAGGAATCGACCTGCTGACCTCTTGCCTCCCAGTCAGCATCTTAAAAGGGCTAATTTCCCTGAATACCTTACCCGATGACAGGCAGGGAAGAACATCTGTGTTTGGAGCAAGATCTCCAAGCAGCTAGAAGTGAGAAGCGGCAGGAAGGAAACAGCTCTTTTCAAAGGCAACGTTCAAATTAGAGTTGGTTTCAAAACAGTTAATAATTGGTGTGAGCAAACAGACATGTGAGGGGATTACAAGAGGTAGTTGTCTCAGTTAGCAATTGGTGTGCGTAGGCAGTCACAGGAGTGGCATGACCATAGATAAGGTTTACAGTACTAGTTAAGGGGCAAGGGTTGTTTGTCAGGATGCATGGCTAAGGACCTTCGGCCAGGTCTGTCGCGAGTCCCGGTTTGCCTAAGACTTTAGACCTCTTGGAAGTTCCTACATTATTCCGACAGTCTTCTTCCCCAAAAGCCATTGGTTCTTGTACAGGTTTGTATCCTTGATTTCTTTTACTACATATGCAATAAAGTTTTTCCATATACTGTATACCAGTTAATCTTGATCACTCCTTTCTTGCTATTTAAATCCCAAGTTAATTTGTCATTTCTAAAGCAATATCCTAGGTCTCCGTGTACCATTCTTCAATTTTAATAATGTTAGTTTTCCTATTTTTTTGCAATCAGTGTTCTTGTAATCTTCAACAAAATTGTTAACAATTCTTTTTTATCTTGGTCTAACTTTATCTCTTCCAACTCCATTATTAATGCCTCTCCCGGACTTGAACTTAATTCCCCCCCCCCATTATTTATTTATTTATTCTACTTTCAACCATAAGCTTTGTGCATATTTCCATTCCCACCAAAGATGGATATAAGTCCTCAAATTTTCTTTATATTTCCAGCATTCCTTGGAGTACAATTGGTCGAGCTGATTTATATGGACTGGGGTTAAATATACCATCTCTATAACAATTTATAATTCTGCTCCCTAATTCGTACTGACAATATCATTCATTCTGGCTTTCCATTTTTTTATTCCAGGAGAGTTCTGAGATTTTTATACCCAGCTTTGTTTCCCACATTTCCTTTAATGTTTTTTGAGGGTCCCCATTTGGAGACGGTGTATGATTCCAGTACGGTTGAGTTGTTATGATCCAAAATATGAGGTTTCTTGGAAATGTAATAATTGGGACATACTGTATCTGCATTTATGGTGGGACATGGGGGTAGTAGCCAGATACGTTTTCTCTCCCTTTTCCATTCATGTTATACTTATTGGGGGGCTGTTCTTTGTAATTGTGAGTTTTCATATATATTTTGAATTAGTACGTTATTGCATTTTTATTGTTTATGCTTAAATTACTGTATTTTCTGGTGTATAAGACTACTTTTTAACCCTGAAAAATCTGTGCCAAAGTCGGGGGTCGTCTTATAGGACAGGTACTTAACTGCAGCTTGTTTCCCCTTGCTTCATATGTCCTGCGCATAAGGTGGGGAATCCCGCGGCCGAGTCCCTGCTCTGTGCGGGGAGTATGAAGCAAGGGGAAGCAAGCTGCACACATCTTACTGTACCTTGAGGAGGAGAACGTGAGCGTGGATTGGCTCTCCACCAGAACCTGCCCATTCGACTCGGAGGGCTGCGCGTCTTCGGGTTGAGTGTGGGTTAATTTTTATTTGGTGTGCATTGGAAGAGAGGTAGTCTTATACGGCAAGTATATTCCAAACTCTATATTTTAACTGGAAAAGTTGGGGGTCATCTTATACGCCCAGTCGTCTTATACGCCGGAAAATACGGTATTTAAATAAAATGTTTCTAAGAAGAGCAAGGAGGTGACCTTGGGTTCCTGCCTCCCGTTCCATGCCAATAAATAAATAAAATCTTGACTTCACAAAGGGAAACACATTCAATTTAGTGGGGAGTGGAGTTGTTTAAATAGTTATAGAATAGGATGGAATGCTGAGTCAACCTGGAGCCCTGTTGAGATTGAATTTAGATCATAAGCTGAGCTGAGCTTTCACCATTCATTACATTGGCCAGAATCCAGAACAAATACCAATATAGTGGAATGACATCTCAACAGGGGTTTTGTTGCCACTTGTTAAAAGAGTCACTGCTTCAATTCTGGGTTGTGTATAATTCAACATTGAAATGGAGATCCTGTAAATAACTGCCATCTGCTGGTACATGTCCTATTATTTTCACTTTATGAGCATAACTAAGTAACAGGATTCTGACCACTACCTTGAAGAATGCAAAGTTCTTCTCAATCCAGTGGGAGGATAGTTTAGGGTAGAAGTGGCATCTCACAGATCATTAATAAAGCATTTGATAAGTGTTTTACACAAATAGGGGAAACCCGGAATTGAAGCAGTGACTCTCTTAACAGGTGGCAATAAAGATTCTGGCAAGATATCATTCCTGCTATACTGTACATTGGTTTTCCTTCAGGATTCTGACCATTGTAATGAATGTTGAAAGCTCAGCTCATGATCTAAGTTCAGTCTCAACAGGGTTCAACCTTCCATTCTATTCCATAAGTATTTAAACATCTCCATTTCCCACTCAGTGGAAAGTGTTTCCCTTTGTGAAGTCAAGATTTTTCATTTCTTTTTTGGCACGAAACGGGAGTCAGGAACCCAAGGACATTACCTTCTTGCTCTTCTTAGAAGTATTTTATTTTAATTGTAATTAAATAATTTAAGCATAAACAATAAAAAATGAAATAATATAAAAATACAAAACATGAAAACTCACAATTACAAAGAATACCCCAAGAAATATAACAGCCTCAAAAGTGGGGCCGACGCTGCCAATGCCAAGGACACCGGGCGCTCCCTTTCCCTCCCGGCCAGACCGGCGGGAGATGAACAGGCACAGCTGGAGGGAGTTTCGGCAGGCAGCCTCAAAAGTGGGGCCGACGCTGCCAACGCCAAGGACACCGGGCGCTCCCTTTCCCTCCCGGCCAGACCGGCGGGAGATGAACAGGCACAGCTGGAGGGAGTTTCGGCAGGCAGTCTCAAAAGTGGGGCCGACGCTGCCAACGCCAAGGACACCGGGCGCTCCCTTTCCCTCCCGGCCAGACCGGCGGGAGATGAACAGGCACAGCTGGAGGGAGTTTCGGCAGGCAGCCTCAAAAGTGGGGCCGACGCTGCCAACGCCAAGGACACCGGGCGCTCCCTTTCCCTCCCGGCCAGACCGGCGGGAGATGAACAGGCACAGCTGGAGGGAGTTTCGGCAGGCAGCCTCAAAAGTGGGGCCGACGCTGCCAACGCCAAGGACACCGGGCGCTCTCTTTCCCTCCCGGCCAGACCGGCGGGAGATGAACAGGTACAGCTGGAGGGAGTTTCGGCAGGCAGCCTCAAATGCGGGGCCAACGCCAAGGACCGCCGCTGTGTTCGGCCCCGTCGGGGGCGAAGAGGCTCGCTGGCCTCATCATTGGCCGGCGTTTTGGGCCCCGCCCCCCGCCCCTCACCAGGACTCAAAAGGCGAGGGGGCCTGCCGGACGAAACATCACCGCCGCTGTGTTCGGCCCCGGCGGGGGCGAAGAGGCTCGCTGGCCTCGCCATCGGCCGGCGTTTCGGGCCCTGCCCGGCAGTTGAGGGTTCAACACAGTTGTGGAAGAATGCCCCACCACTTCCATCACCACCGGAGCCGTGCGGAGGGTGGTGGGGGGAGTGAATGGGGCGGTTTTATATTGGGGTGGAAGGGAGGGAGGGAGAGATTGCCAGGCCAGCCAGGAAGGAGAGGCAGCATTCTGTCCAGGGCAAGCAGGGAGGCTCCGGAGACCAATATAGAGGTTGTGATGGGCATGGGGCGATATAGCGGGTACCGAGGGGCGGGCCGCACCCGGGGAACGCGGGGCAGATGCTTAGTAGCTGTCCCTCGTTCCAGCCCCACGGTTACACCTCTAGGTCCTGAGCAGCTGACCCAGGGTGACCCTGCCCTTAGGCTGCTGCTGATGAATGCCAGGTCGGTATGTAATAAGGCCCCCCTGATACAAGACTCCATTATGGGGGAGCGGGCCGACCTGGCATGTATCACTGAGACCTGGCTGAGACCAGAGGATGGGGTTCCTCTGTCAGAAATGTGTCCAGCTGGGTTCAGTATTTGGCACCAGCCTAGGGATGAGGGTAAGGGCGGTGGCGTTGCCATCATAGCCAGGGAGTCACTGGGAGTCACCAGGGCCACCGCTCCACAAATTCTGGGTTGTGAGGCCCTGCTTCTGCGTCTGGGCTTTAAGGGTCAGTTGGGAGTCTTACTCCTGTACCTGCCCCCTTGCAGGGTAAGGGACTCCCTGCCTGAGCTCCTCGAGGCCATCTCAGCGTTGGCATTGGAGTTCCCTAGATTGATGGTTCTGGGGGACTTCAATTTGCCTTCGCTGGGGACTGGCTCCGGGGTGGCTCAGGAGTTCATGGCTTCCATGGCAGATATGGACCTGATTCAGGTAATTCAGGGCCCGACCAGGGGCAGTGGCCACACACCAGATTTAATCTTTTTGTCGGAGCGGTGGCAGAGTGATCTGAGACTACGGAAATTAGACATAACACCTGTGCCATGGTCAGATCACTATTTGGTGGCTCTAGACTTCCTGGGTGCGACGCTTCATCGTAGGGAGGCAGGGCCTATTAGAATGGCCCGCCCCCGGCAACTGATGGATCCTGATGGATTCCAGAGGGAACTGGGGGACTTCCCTCTGGATCGGCAACACGATTCGCCCGAGGCGCTGGTTGACCTGTGGAACAGGATGACAACAGCGGCCTTGGATGAAATCGCACCATTACGGCCTCTCAGAGCTCATGGAGCTAGGTCATCTCCGTGGTTCACAGATGAACTGCGGGAGCTCAAACGGGCAAAGAGACGCCTAGAGCGCCGCTGGGTGAAGACCCAGAGAGACTCCGATTGGACACTAGCTAGAGCCGCTATTAGGGCCTATCTAGTGGCGATGGAGGTGGTGAGGCGGCAATACTTCACCACCCTTATTGCCTCCGCTGACAATCGCCCGGCCACCCTGTTCCGGGTTACCAGGTCTCTCCTTGGTAGGGGGACCCCGGTGCCTGGTTGGCAGGGGTCGGCTGAGGACTTTGCTGACCATCTAGTGGAGAAAATCGATCGGATTCGCTCTGGGTTTAATTCCGGCGTGGATGGGGAGAGTCCGGAGGGAGCTGGAGTACAGTCTTGCCATACCATCTGGGACCGGTTTGATCCAGTTGCCCCTGATGAAGTGGACAGGCTCCTTGCAGCTGTGCGCGCCACTACCTGCCCATTGGACCCCTGTCCCACCTGGTTGGTGAAAGCCTCCAAGGCGGTGACAGGTGACTGGGTTGGGGCTGTGATCAATGCATCATTGCGGGAGGGGGTGTTTCCTGCACCTTTAAAACATGCTTTGGTGCGCCCCCTCCTGAAGAAACCTTCCCTCGACCCAGCTGTCCTAACCAACTATAGGCCTGTCTCTAACCTCCCCTTTTTAGGGAAGGTGTTGGAGAAGGCAGTGGCGTGTCGGCTGCAGGGGGTGCTGGATGAAGCGGATTATCTGGACCCCTTTCAGTCAGGATTCAGGCCGGGATATGGTACCGAGACGGCATTGGTCGCACTGATGGATGATCTCTGGCGGGAGCGGGACGGTGGTCACCCATCCGTCCTTGCTCTTCTTGACCTCTCAGCGGCTTTCGATACCGTTGACCACGGTATCCTTCTGGGACGGCTCCGAGGATTGGGAATCCAGGGTAATGTGTGGTCCTGGTTTTCCTCATTTCTGAGGGGTCGTACCCAGTCGGTGTGGTTGGAGAGTGAGAGGTCCAGTCCTAGGCCCCTCAAATGGGGGGTGCCTCAGGGCTCGGTGCTCTCTCCTCTCCTATTTAACATCTACATGAAGCCGCTGGGTGAGATCATTCGTTCCCATGGGGTGCGGTACCATCAGTACGCGGATGACACTCAGTTGTACATCTCGGCCCATGGGGACCCCAGTGATGCCGTCAAAGTCCTTTCCAGATGCCTGGAAGCTGTGGGGGTCTGGATGGGGGCTAACGGGCTACAACTGAATCCCAGCAAGACTGAGTGGCTATGGATAGGGGGTTCTGCATTAACCCGGGAGCTACCATCGTTGGTTCTGGATGGGGCTATTTTGCCCCAGACAGACCCAGTGCGCAACTTGGGGGTCCTCCTGGATTCACGGCTACTGCTAGAGGAACAGGTGGCGGCTGTGACCAGGAGGGCTTTCGCCCAACTTCGGGTGATCCGCCAGTTGCGCCCACTCCTGGACCGGGACTCCTTGCTCATGGTCACTCACGCTCTGGTTACCTCCAGACTAGATTATTGCAATGCGCTCTACATGGGGCTGCCCTTGACGACCATTCGGAGGCTACAGCTGGTCCAAAATGCGGCAGCCCGGGTGGTGATGGGGTGTGGGCGTTATGCCCGTGCTTTGCCACTGCTCCGGGAGCTGCACTGGTTGCCAGTTTGTCTCCGGGTGCAATTCAAGGTGCTGGTTTTGACCTTTAAAGCCCTATATGGTAGTGGGCCGGGTTACCTAAGAGACCGCATCGCCCTGAGGACGTCTGTCCGTCCAACCAGAGCGGACCGGAGGGGCTCTCTAATTGTTCCATCAGCCAGAGGGGCTCGCCTCTCTGGCACAAGGAGGAGAGCCTTCTCCGTGTCTGCACCGGCCCTCTGGAACCTCCTGCCAACAGAGCTACGTCTCCGGACGGAATTGCTGCCTTTCAGAAAAGATCTTAAAACCTGGCTGGCGGGTCAAGTGTGGGGTGCAGGTGGAAGGGTAACCGCCATTGGGTGGTTGGTGTAGAAGAACTCTTCCCCATGGTGCCTTTGGATCCTGCAGCCCTTGTTTTTAGGGGGTGGGTAGTTTTAACTGTTTTAACTGTTTTAACTTGTGTTTTTAATTTTTATTGTGAACCGCCCTGAGTTGGCTTTGGCCGAGTGAGCGGTATATAAATGTGATAATTAAATTAAATTAAATTAAAATAAATAGAAAAGAAAAAACTCACCTGACTACTACATGCACCCACCACATTAGTGAGACAATGTACATCTTCTTATAATCATTCTCTATGTAACCTTTCATTTGTGTGTTTGTCCCTTCTTTCCAAGTTATTAAATATTCTTGTTCAGGTCTTAATCCTTTCCCCTTCACTAAGATATATTCAATACTTTCACCCCATATCTATCTAAAATCAGACATTCATAAATAATAAATTCTTAAATATCCCTTTGATTCACGAGTCAATTCATCATTTATTACCATATTCCATCTCTTTAAACCAATCATACACCAAAAATTCACAGATCATTTCCCACCTTTTAACAATGATCATTTGGGGACATATCTTCAAATTTATAGATAATAATTGATTAATTTCCATAAAATTTCCCTCCATATTCTCTTCACATAGTCACAATCCCACCATAAATGCAGATGAGTCCCAGTCTCTTTATTACAGCTCTTACAAACAAGAAGCAGAAACAAGTTCAAATCTAACCCAAACTGTTAAGGAGAAGATATAATGGCCATAATCAGTGGCTGCATTTTAAACATATGGCGATACTAGAATTCTAGGAAAGGAGAAAGGCAGGACATGAGATGGATCGATTCACTTAATAATCCACAGACTTTAATTTGCAAAACTGCACTAGGGGTTTTGACTGTAGGAGTGTGGGGTTTGTTTTTTTAAAAAGAGTAACAGAGCATTAATTCATAGCCTGCCTCCACCCAAAACAGGAAGCGATTTGACAGCACATAACAAGGTCGCCAGAGGCTCAATTGGCTAAGAAGCTGACTGGGAGGCGGAAGGTCAGCAGTTCAATCCCTGAGTACTGCAGGACGGAATGAGCTCCCGTCTTTGTCCCAGCTCCTGCCAACCTAGCAGTTCGAAAGCAAGAAATTGCAAGTAGATAAATAGGGACCACTTCGGTGGGAAGGTAACAGCGTTCCGTGCACTCCGGTGTCTAGTCATGCCTGCCACATGACCACGGAAACGTCTGCAGAAGCAGACAACGCTGGCTCTTCGGCTTTGAAACAGAGATGAGCACTGCACCCTAGAGTCGGATACGACTGGCTTTCGAGCAAGGGAAACCTTTACCTAACAAGGCTGCCACCAGATATCTGCTGCCTGAGGTATGGAGGGTCCTCTTCCCTCCGATGGGCTGGGCTTGCAATTTGGGTTCCGCCTGCGACCCCTTTGCTGTTGCCCTCCCATCCCCATCCAAACACCAAGGTTTCTCCAGCCCAAGCAGGACGGACTCTCATCATCATCATCATCATCCTCAGACACAAAAGGGAGAGGGAATTCATCTACCCACCCATCCACATGGGACTGGGACAAAGACGGGAGCTCATTCCGTCCTGCAGTACTCGGGGATCGAACTGTTGACCTCCTGCCTCCCAGTCAGCGTCTTAGCTAAGCAAGCATTAAAAACCTCCTATCTCAGCCAGGACTTGATATTTGGGTGAGAGAAATAAAAGAGAGAAGAAGGTGTGTTTGCGGATAAAGCTGGTATCCCGTACATAATTTAAAAGCAATTTCCCTAGCAATTGCTGTCATCACATGCTTCGATGATGGAAAGCGTCTGGTGGCTTTTCCTCCAGAACCAGAGTTTGTTTTCCCTGAGGGGAAAAAGTCCATTGCCAGTGAAGAAGAAAAGTTTAGCTACCAATCCAGGTAGCTTTTGCAGGAGGGAGTAGGGGGACCACACGAAAAAAGACTGCGGAGCTCCTTGGACCTAAGGGGCCATTCAACAATTATGTGATCCATTTTCTGGGGGGAATTGACACCACCCCCACCACCCCAGTAATCCGAATGTAATATTCACTTCGAACCCTCCCCCTTAAAATTATGTAATCCCGATGTGAAAATATGAGATATTATACGAATTTCTGTCGGTTAGAAATAGACTGCCCAAGTAATTCAATACTCTCAAATCGGATCAAAATTCCCAGAGGTCATTTTTGAACCTATCAGACTGCTAGGTTGGCTGGAGCTGGGACAAAGATAGGGGCTTGTTCCGTCATGCAGTACTCAGATCTCAAAATGCTGACCTGAAATGCCTTCCACTCAACGTCTTAACCACTTGAGCTGTTGGAGTCCCGTCTTCCATTTAAGAGACATCTAAGACAAGGTGATCTTTGCTTTACTCTCAGCCCCTCCTCTTCCTCCTGAACCCGATTGTCTTCAGTAACCAACAGAGTAGCCATGGAGTGCCGAAGTTCAACAAAGCAATCTGTAGAGTTTGTTTTTCTATAAATTTCTGAGGACTGTGGAGAAATTATCTTAGAAAACGTCTTCCAACTCTGAGCCTCAGGGAAATAGGGAATATTTTGAGCGGGGCTGCCTGAGGAACAGAAATGAATAAGAGCAGATGCCTCCTCACAGGCCAGGGGGTGTTTGAAATCCCCCAGGATAGACGTAGTATTAGGGAGAGTCTTCTCCAGGTTCCTCTGAAATAGCATCCCTGACACACACACACTCCTTGCCAAGGGAAAACACAAGTGGTGGAAACCTATCAAGCACGATAGGTTATCATGTTCTCCTCTCAGCATACCTGAATTTTTACTGTGGCAGAACCTCCAGAGATTTTTGCACAATACTGACAACATTTGCTCACATGCGTAAATACTTGCTCCATTATCTGTCGCTATATTCCACAGAGACCACCTGTTGATAGCAATCACATTTATAAACCACCCCATATAATTGAGTACTCTCTATGCAGTTCACAAGGTGATTACTCTTTGGCCTCAAACATGTTGGGTACTAATTTAACTGCCCTCAGAAGGATGGAAGGCTGAGTCAACCTTGAGAACCATCAGGAACATACTCAGATTGTGGCCAGTTTTTGCCTGCAGTACAGCAGTTTAACCACTGTGTCATGAGCGCTCGTATAGGCCATAAATAGGCCATAAATCTGTGGACAGGGATATAAAAAAAACGATGTCCTTAAAGATATACAAGGTGTTTCTATGAATTAAATCTCAAGAAACATTGGGAGATATCAGCCATAAAACACTTGATACCTTTTGGTTCTTAAAGCATTTGTCACTATAGATTTTCAGGCATTGTCTTCTGATTTATATAGATTCTCAAGCATTGTCTACTGCCGCTTTCGGTTGCCTCCGGGCAAGGAAAGCAGGATAAAAGTGGTGTAAATAAATAAATGTAAAAATGCTAATTACTTAACATCATGTATACTCCTCTTCTAATTATTTAGGATGGAGGTTGTGTGTTTCTTTGCTTCCCTAGAATTTTAGAATCCTAGAATACACTGGCCTTCTCATATAAACTACCGTAAGTACTCAAGTATAAGCCGAGTTTTTTAGCCCCAAAAATTAGCCTCCAAAAGGGAACTCGGCTTATACTTGGGTTAGTGGCCACTATCGTCCCAGAACCGTGCCAGATTGAGATATGCCAACAATTTAATTAATTTTACCATGTTTTCATGTACAGTAATACCTCGGATAATGACCAAACTTGGTTCCACAAGTCTGGTCATTATCTGATTTTTAACATTATCCGATGCATGCATTGGATAACGCTTTTAAAAAACACTTTGGGGTCAGGGTGGGTGGAGGGTGATTGCACCCACACCCACCTTGATCCCAAAGTGGACAGCCTGGGCGGGCTCTGCGCTTTAGGACCAGGGTGGGTGGAGGGTCCTTCCGCCCCCTCCCCCCCCCTGATCCCCAAACGGAAAGCCCGGGCGGGCGGAGACCACCAAGGTGTGCTCTCTGTTTTGAGGCTTGGCTCGAAACAGCGAGCGCACCTCGGAGGTCTCTGCCTGACTGGGCTCTACTCTTTGGGATCAAGGCAACAAAAAGGAAGTGTTTGTCCTGGTCACCCCTGCTTTAGCCACCCCTGCTTTAGCCACCACCGTTGCCAGGCGAAAGAACTGGTCACTTCGCAACCATTTCTCTGCCTGGGTCACTTTAGTGTATGAGAACCAAGACACAGGAACAGCCGAAGTATTGGCTTAACACATCTTTATTGCATGGTGGTCTGGGGGAACATGAGGTAATGGCGGACGAACAGCTCAATATATACGGTGGCTATACATTTGAATGTGGCTCCACGGTAGCCCATTGGCTACTGCCAGCGTGACGTCATTTCAGGTCACGCCCTTCTTGTCCAGGTGAGGTAGTGGCGGGAATCTTCCCGCGCTGCAGTTCTTTGGGAATTGGAACCATGTGAGTTGGGCGCTCGCTATTGCCACCAGGTGGTCATTAGCTCGCGCCCTAATTACAACGGGTTACATTGATACAGTTGGTGGTTGTTTAAAGGCATAGAATTGAGAACACAACATCCCTCCCCCCTAGGATGAGACGAAGTCTCTCATCCAAGATGGCTTATTGCAAACGCTCTTTGGGCGTGATGCTGGCTGGCTGGTTCCGGGAGTGCTACTGCTTCTCTGTCCCCTGGTTCCTTGTCCTGCAACGGGAGAGGGAGACTCGTTAGTGACTTGTCCTGGTCACCCCTGCGGCTTTTGGGGAAGGGACGGAAAAACCGGGGGCACTGGGGACCAACGAAAAACCCCGCTTCTCGCTTGGATCGGTGGGGGACCACTCCGAAAAAACCCCCCGGTTTTGTAACTGAAAATCAGAATTATTTCCTGGGGCGTCATTAGAGGGATCCCTCAGGATATCTATGAGGACAGATTCCTTCCCCTCCCCCCTAGGTGGGGACCACTGGCCCCCCTCTCCTCCCCCTTGGGCTGATCGGGTGGGGGAGAACCCTAACGCTGAATCCTTTTCCGCGCCGTCCGCGCTCTGGTGTCCCGGAACCCTGCTCCGGAGTTGGTCTGCGTGTCGTCTCCAGAGTAGACCTGTGACGGTCTCTACGCAATACGACACGGGACCCGTCCGTCCAACGACGACGCCCGGGACCCAGGCTGGCCCCGCGCTGGCGTAATTCCTGCAATGCACCGGGGCACCGACTTCGAAACTTTTCGTGTCCGCTAACCCAATATTCCTCCCTGTGTCCTCCACCCTTGTGGGGTCTAGCCTGGTCAGAATCGTAGTCAGCTTCCTACGCATTAAGAGCTCTGCGGGCGAGTACCCAGAAGCTAGGGGGGTCACCCTGTAGCCCAGCAGGAACTGGCACACTTGTAGGTTGAGATCCCCGGGACCCATGCGCCTCAGTGCGTCTTTGGTGGTGCGCACGAGGCGCTCGACCTGGCCGTTTGTTGCCGGGTGGAAAGGGGCGGAGGTGATGTGCCGAATGGCGTTGATCTCAGTGAATGCCCTGAACTCTGCGGACGTGAAACAACTAGCGTTATCGCTAATTAGGGTGTCGGGTATACCGAACGTGCTAAAAACCCTGCACAAATGCTTCACTGTCGTTGCCGAGGAGGTGCTCGTAACTGGAATGACCTCCAACCACTTGGAGTAAGCATCTACTATGAGGAGAAAAAGTGTCCCTCTAAATGGGCCCGCAAAATCAATGTGCACCCGGGACCACAGCCCCTTCGCCGCGTCCCATTCCCTGTGCGGCAGACGCGCCTCTTCGGGTCGGGAGCATTGGCAGCTCTCGCAAGTGCCTACCATGTGCTCGATGTCGGCGTCTAACTGGGGCCACCAGAAATAGCTCCTGGCCAGAGCCTTGGAGCGGACAATTCCAGGGTGGCTGACGTGCAGCAGTTTGAGTACCCTAGGCCTCAGGGATTCGGGGACCACCACCCGCTGGCCCCACAGAAGGCACCCTCTCTCTATGGACAACTCTAGCCTCTTCCTGAAAAACGGGGCGAACTCTGCCGCCGGGGAGGACGCTGGCCACCCTTTTTGCACCCAGGAGCTGACTAGAGCTACCGTCTTGTCCTTTCCGGTCGCCTTGGCGATGTCTGCGGGTACAATAGGGGGCGAATCTAAGTCCTCTATCAGGAGCACTTGGCGGTCTTTTTCTTCCTCGCCCACGGTGCTGCTAGTGTGGGGAAGGGGGGACCTCAACAGGGCGTCCGCGTGGCTTATTTCTTTCCCTGGGCAGTACACCAACGCGTGCTGATACGCGTTTAAGAAGATGGCCCACCATAACATCCTAGGGGACAGGATCTGAGGTGTGGGCTTGTCCGCAGTGAAAATGCCTAGCAGGGGCTTGTGGTCGGTAACTATGGTGAAGGGGCGGCCGTAGAGGAAATCGTGGAACTTCTTAGTCCCCGCTATTATTGCTAGCGCCTCCCTGTCTGTTTGGGCGTAGTTTCGCTCAGCCTGGGACAGGGATCTGGAGTAGAACGCTACCGGGGCCTCTCTCCCGTTTTCCAGCACGTGGCACAGCACCGCCCCCACCCCCACTGGGGATGCATCACATATCAGAACCACCGGCTTCTTGGGGTCAAAATGGGTGAGAATGGCATCAGACGCTAGGAGTTGTTTCAGTTCAACGAATGCCCTCTCTTGGCTCTCGCCCCACTTCCACGCCTCGCCCTTCTTGAGCAGCTTATGCAAAGGCTCAGCTACCGATGCCTTCCGAGGCAGGAAGGAGTGGTAGAAATTTAAGAGCCCTAGGAACGACTGCAATTCGGGCTTGGAGGTGGGGCGAGGGGCACCTTGAATTGCGGCTACCTTTGATTTGGAAGGTTTAATTCCCGCAGGGGTTACCCGGAAACCCAAGAACTCAACCTCTTTTGCGAAGAAGACGCATTTGTCTTTCCGCAACCTCAACCCCGCCTTTTCAAACACCGCCAGTACTTTGTCTAGCCTTTCAGCCAACTCCTCCTCACTCCCCCCGTTATCAATACGTCATCAAAGTATGGCAAGACCCCATCCAGTCCTTTCAAGAGGCGTTCCACGAGCGACTGGAAAATGCCGGGCGCCGAGTTCACGCCGAACTGTAAGCGCGTCACCTGGAACGCCCCCTTATGAGTGACTATTGTTTGCGCAGCAGCTGCAGCTGGGGTTACTGAGAGTTGCTGATAGGCCTGCGCCAGGTCAAGTTTTGCGAAACACTTTCCCCCATGTAATCTGGCCAACAGGTGGCTGACTACCGGCACCGGATACGCATTAGGGCGGATCGCCTTATTAATGGTGCACTTATAATCAGCACATATGCGAACCTCCCCGTTGGCCTTCAGTGCAGTTACAATCGGAGTCTCCCACTCCGCGGAATCAACAGGAACAAGAATCCCCTGGCCCACCAATTTGTCCAGTTCCGCCTCTATTTTGTCCTTTAGTGCGAAAGGCACTCTGCGCGGCTTGAGTCTTATCGGGCGGACCTCCGGGTCCAGGTCGAACGCTACTGGGGGTCCCTTGAATTTTCCAAGTCCTTTCTTGAATACTTCGGGGTGCGCGTCGCACACCTCCTGTATTGGGTCAGTCCCAATGGCATGCACCCCCCCAATGAACAAACCCAGGGGCTTAAACCATTGAGTCCCGAGGAGGCTGCAACTTCCCCCCTTGAGAACAACCAGGGGCAGTTCTGCGGCGTGCTGCTTGTACTGGACCTTGAATTTTCCAACCCCCAACACCGGAATGCTATTACCCTGTACGTCCCGCAGCGTGGACCTCAACGCTTTGAGCTTAGGGCACACGTGGGGGGAAATTCCCAAGAACTCCCGCTGGGACATGATTGAGTAGGATGAACCCGAGTCTATCTCCATCCTAACAGGGGCCCCTTGCACCAGTACCTCAACAAAGTAACGGGGGTGTCCCAAGGACACGCTGTACACTGGGGCGTCGTCGCTGTTGTCGTCGGAGATGCGGCCCACGCCGTCCTGCTTCCTCGCGGGCCGGGCGCCCTCCTTGGTCCTTGGCGAGTGGTCTGACGAGCTTTTCCGGTCCCTGCGCCGCCGTCTGCAGACCTTGGCGATGTGCCCCCGGCGTCCGCAGTTGTGGCACTCGGCCTTCCGGAACAGGCACTTGATGCGGTCGTGTGCCGCTCCACATCCGTCGCAGCGTCGGCCTTCCTTTCGAACCTTCCGGACATCCTCGTCGTCGCTGCTCTCCGTGGAAGATTTCGGCGTCCGTCTGGCCGCATGCACCGACCCCGCTGCCTTGTCGGACTGTGGGGGCCTTTCTCTGAACCCCTTGACTCCGGCCCTCGTGGCTTCCGCGGCCTGCGCCGCCTTCACAACCTCGCGCAGAGTTGGGGGTGGCTCCTGGTTCATCAGCTTTCGCTGAACCTCCTCGTCCCACAGGCCGCACAGCATGCGGTCCCTGAGGGCAATTTCCAGGTTTTCCCACTTGCATGGGCCGGCGGCCAACCGCAGGGCCGCTGCAAAGGCGGCGATGGACTCACCAGGCGCTTGGACTCTCTTCCAGAACGCGTCTCGAGCCGAGAACATCGAAACCGAGGGCTGGAAATGGTCGCGCATCGCCTTCAGGAGCTGTTTGACCGTCAGCTCGCTCACCTTCTTCGGTGATACCAGGTCCACCAATACTCTTTTGGTGGCATTGCCGAGCATCCGGGTGAGGATGGCCCTCTTCTTTCCCTCGTCCGTAATGTCGGACACCACCAGCGCATCTTGGAAGTCCATTTCGAAGAGCTCCCAATCTTCCGGCTTGTTGATGTCGAAGCCGGCATGACTAGCGTGTGTCTTGATCTCGTGGGGATCCATTATCCCACCTTCGTCGCCAATTTAGTGTATGAGAACCAAGACACAGGAACAGCCGAAGTATTGGCTTAACACATCTTTATTGCATGGTGGTCTGGGGGAACATGAGGTAATGGCGGACGAACAGCTCAATATATACGGTGGCTATACATTTGAATGTGGCTCCACGGTAGCCCATTGGCTACTGCCAGCGTGACGTCATTTCAGGTCACGCCCTTCTTGTCCAGGTGAGGTAGTGGCGGGAATCTTCCCGCGCTGCAGTTCTTTGGGAATTGGAACCATGTGAGCTGGGCGCTCGCTATTGCCACCAGGTGGTCATTAGCTCGCGTCCTAATTACAACGGGTTACATTGATACAGTTGGTGGTTGTTTAAAGGCATAGAATTGAGAACACAACATCCACTGAGTCCCAAATGGCAAGAAAGAAAGTGGGTGCAAAGTGACCAGTTCTTTTGCCTGGCAGCGGTGGTGGCTAAAGCAGAGGAGACCAGGACAAACATCTCCTCTTTGTTGCCTTGATCCCATGCTGTCGGTTTTAAGATTGGGGTGCCTGGGGGTTGCCTTCCACCCTCACCCACTCCGATCTCAAATGTACTTTGCAATCGGCAGCTTAAGGATTCCCCCCCCCCACCCCACCATCCCCAGCTGATTTGACAGGCGCTGCGCCCGCCCACAATGCTTTGTGTTGAAAGCAGCTGGGTGTGTGTGTGAGGTTGTTCCTTTATTGTAGCTGCTTTGAGTGCCGCCCATGCTCCCCATCTCTGCTTTGGCTGCTGTAGCTGCTTTGAATCCAAAGCAGAAGTGGGGAGCACCGGCAGCTGCGCTTAAAGCAGCTACAATAAAGGAATCTCCCCCCCCCCCCCCAGTTGATTTGAACACAAAGCATCACCTGTCAAATCTGCTGGAGGTGAGGGGAGAATCTTTAAGCTGCCGATTGCCAAGTGCATTTGGGGTGACAAGGGAAAGGGTTCTCCTTTCACTGCCTTAAAAGCCAACAGACACACGCCAACAGGCGGAACCCACCACCACCACCACCACTCCGGCCACATAGACAACATTGTGGCCCGTCAGTAAAGGAGAATGAATCCTTGTTTCCTTTCACTGATGAGCCATAGTGAAGTCTATGTGGCCAGAGGGGGTGGGATTTCCCCTCCACTCCGGCCTCATAGACAGCACAGGCACTGCCCATTAGTGAAAGGAAGCAAGGATTCGTTCCCAAAAGCTCAGACCACCGGTTTCTTTTGGGTGAGTGTGGGGGGGCGCCTTCTCACCCAAAAGAAACCAGCGGTTTAGAAGGAGGCAAGCAGGGTGTGTGTGCGGGCTGAGCCCTGACTGGCTTAGAAGGCAAGGGGTGAAGCGCTTGTTCTCACCTTGCCTTTCGAGGCCAGACCTGGCTCAACCCGCACACCCCCTGCTCGCCTTCTTTGAAAGAAAGCCGGGCTGAGAGGCTCCCAAGTCCGGCTTCCTTCGGGAAGAGGGGGCGATCCGCAGGGCCCCCTTGTTCCGACGGAAGCCGGGCTGAGAGGCTTCCAAGCAGAGACCCATGGTCAAGCACTTGACCGGCTCCCTGCTGGCAGTGGCGGCAGGTGAGCGCATGAATCGGAGGGCCGCATGATGCATCGGATAACACTAAAATAGCGTTATCCAATGCAATTCTTTCGCCAAAAAATCAGATTGTTATCCGATTTTGACGTTATGCGATGCAGTCGTTATCCGAGGTACAGTATTACTGTATTTTGGCTATAGAAACTCACTAGCAGCTGCTGTGTTTCCTGGGTTTTCAGGTCAAAATTAGGTCCCTCAGAATATATTTGGGTCGGCTTATACTTGAGTATATATGGTAGTACTATGGAAATGTCTCCTTAGAGTGAGAGTTGGCTGTTCCCACCAAAGTGACGTGGGTTGCTAAGTTTGGGTTGCTGAGTCTCCTGCAGATTATTTGCACATGTCCTATTTGTAAGAGTACAGTTCAGGTGTTAATCAACATCATCGGACAAAGACCCTGCTAAAACAGGACCCTCCACCCTGCGCCTCTCACTCTTTATCACTTTGCCTGGGCATTAATGGATTAAACAACGTGGACTTGGGAAGTCTATTTTAGGCTTTCACTTGGCTGAGTTAAGCTTCCAGCCCCTATTGAGGTATAGCTCCTTTCTTTAAGCCTTCCCTGTATGAGAGAAGAAAAAGGTTTGGTAGCATGTGCCTTTCTCAAAAAGCACCTTTTGCGTGGCCATTAACCTCTTCCTCACACAAGTTCAGACATTTTACTGACACACAAACTGGCTTCATACGTTGTATTTTATATTTTTACTATTTATTTTAAAATTTTCTACCCCACCTTCCTCATCCATGAATGACCCAAGGCTTCTTACATGGGAGTTAAAATACATACAGATCTAAAACAACAACAACCACCCCTTATCCCTGTTATGTATGTATGTGTGCATGTTCATTGTACTGTAAAGGCAAGAATGTAACCACTCCAAATACAAACGATCTCAGCTGTAAAGGAACGCGAGCAGACAGCCCATAGAGGGCAGCTGCGAGCGTTCAGTCTCACATGGTTCACATTGCTCAATCACGGACAGCCGCGGGAAAACCTTCCCCGCATTCAGCAGCAGAAGAAAGACCTGCATTCAGCAGCAGGAAAAGAGGCGTGCCTGGGCGAGGCCACGCCGGTAGCAGCCAATGAGCTACCGTGCTACAAGATTCAAATGTAGAGGGCTACTGTATATATTGAGATGTATCACCGCCATTACCTCATGCTTCACCGGAACACCATGCAATAAACCTGTGTTAAACCAACCCTTCGGTTGTCCTGTTGTCTTTGGTCCCATACACTAAATTGGCGACGAAGGTGGGATATGGCTGCCCACGGGACCAAGACATGCGCCGGCTACGAGATCAGGAAGCCGGGAGACTTGGAGCTGTTTGAGATAGACTTCAACGCAGCGCTGGTGGAGCTCGAAGTCTCAGATGAGGCCAAGAAGAGGGCCATTTTCGTCCGCATGCTCGGACACGAGACCAAGAGGACCTTGGTGGACCTGATCGCGCCGAGGAAGGTGGGCGACCTCAAAGCCACAGAGCTCCTGGCGGCGCTGCGCGCCCATCTCCGGCCAGCAATAGCGATGTTCCCCGCTCGGAGCGCATTCTGGAGGCGAGTCCAGGCGCCCGGGGAATCGGTCGCCGAGTTCGCCGCGGCCCTGCGGCTGGCCGCCGGCCCATGCAAGTGGGAGACTCCAGACGTCACCCTCCGGGACTGCCTGCTCTGCGGTCTGAGGGACACAGAGACTCAGCGCGCGCTGATGAAAAGGGAGCCGCCTCCCACGTGGCAACAAGTCCTCGACACGGCGCAGGCCGCGGAGGCCACGACTGCCGGGGTGCAAGAGCTTCAGGACTGGCGCCCGAAGCCCGCCAAGGCAGAGAGCTCGGTGCGCGCGGCCCGGCGAGCTTCGAACTCGTCTGCGGAGAGCGGCGACGACGAGGACGTCCGGAGGGTCCAGAGAGAGGGCCGGCGCTGCGACGGCTGCGGCGCCACCCACGCCTGCGCCAAATGCCCATTCCGCAAGGCCGAGTGCCACAACTGCGGCCGGCGCGGGCACATCGCCAAGGTCTGCCGGAAACGGCGCGAGGCCACAAGGAGTTCTCCAGACCGCTCGGCGAGGCAGGACCGCACCACGAGGCCAAAGGACGGCACCCGGACCACGAGGACGCGGGACGGCGTAGGGCGCATCTCCGACGACAGCGAGGACGACGCTCCGGTTTGCAGCGTTTCCACGGAGCACCCCCGTTACTTCGTTGAGGTAGTAATACAAGGGGCCACTGTTAGAATGGAGGTGGACTCGGGTTCGTCATACTCTATTATTTCCCAGGGAGAGTTCATGAAAATCGCCCCCCACATGCGGCCCAAGCTCAAAGCGTTGAGGGCCACACTGAAGGACGTGCAAGGGAACCGCATCCTAGTGTTGGGGGTTGGGAAGTTCCAGGTCCAGTTTAAAAAGCACACCGCAACGCTTCCCCTAGTCGTCCTCAAGGGAGGAAAATGCAGCCTCCTCGGGACTCAATGGTTCCAGCCCCTGGGGTTGTTCATGGGGGGGGGGTGCACGCCGTGGGAGCACACGCCACCGGGACTGATCCAATACAGAGCGTGTGCGACGCGCACCCCGAGGTTTTCAAAAAGGGGCTCGGAAAATTCAAGGGCCCCCCAGTGACTTTCGACCTGGACCCTGGAGTACGTCCAATCAGACTTAAACCGCGCAGAGTGCCTTTCGCACTAAAGGACAAAATAGAGGCGGAGTTGGACAAATTGGTGGGCCAGGGGATTCTTGTTCCTGTTGATTCTGCGGAGTGGGAAACTCCAATTGTAACAGCGCTCAAGGCCAACGGGGAGGTCCGCATATGCGCTGATTACAAGTGCACCATCAATAAGGCGATCCGCCCTAATGCTTATCCGGTGCCGGTAGTCAGCCACTTGTTGGCCAGGTTACACGGGGGGAGGTGTTTCGCTAAACTCGACCTGGCCCAAGCCTACCAGCAACTCCCGGTGACCCCCGCCGCAGCTGCTGCACAGACCATAGTCACCCACAAAGGGGCGTTCCAGGTATCGCGCCTCCAATTCGGCGTGAATTCGGTGCCCGGGATTTTCCAGTCACTCGTGGAACGCCTCCTGAAGGGGTTAGAGGGGGTGTTACCCTACTTTGATGACGTATTGATTACAGGGGGGAGCCGGGCCGAATTAGCAAGGAGGTTGGGAAGGGTCCTGACAATATTCGAGAAAGCGGGGTTGCGGTTGCGGAAGGACAAATGCGTTTTCTTCGCAACTGAGGTTGAGTTCCTAGGGTTCCGTGTTACTCCCGAGGGAATCAGGCCATCCCAATCCAAGGTGGCCGCCATCAAGAAGGCCCCTCGCCCCACCTCCAAGCCCGAGTTGCAGTCGTTCCTTGGACTGCTCAACTTTTACCACTCCTTCCTTCCGCGGAAGGCAGCAGTAGCGGAACCGCTACACAAATTGTTAAAAAAGGACGAGGCATGGAAGTGGGGCGACGACCAGGAGAGGGCTTTCAATGACCTGAAGCGACTCCTGGCATCAGATGCGGTACTGACCCATTTCAATCCCAAACGCCCAGTGGTCCTGATATGCGATGCATCCCCGGTGGGGGTGGGGGCGGTGTTATGCCACGTACCGGAGAACGGGAGGGAAGCCCCGATAGCGTTCTACTCTAGGTCCTTGTCCCAAGCGGAGAGGAACTATGCCCAGACAGACAGGGAAGCACTAGCGATAATTGCGGGGACTAAGAAATTTCATGATTTTGTGTACGGCCGCCCCTTCACCATAGTGACTGACCATAAGCCCTTGCTAGGCATTTTCACCGCAGATAAGCCCACACCCCAAATCCTGTCCCCGAGAATGCTCAGGTGGGCCATTTTTCTCAACGCGTATCAGTACGCGTTGGTATACCGGCCCGGGAAGGAGATCAGCCATGCGGATGCCCTGTCGAGGTCCCCCATTCCCCGGGATTGCTGCCACGTGGGCGAGGTAGAGAGGGACCACCAGGTCTTAATGATAGAGGTCCTAGACTCCCCTCCAGTAGTACCGGCCGACATCGCTAAAGCGACCGGCAAGGACAAAACGCTGGCCACAGTTTGCTCCTGGGTACAGAAAGGGTGGCCCGTGTCTTCCCCAGCAGCGGAATTCGACACATTTTTCAAAAAGAAACTAGAGTTGTCCCTGGAGAGGGGTTGCCTTTTGTGGGGACAGCGGGTAGTGATCCCCACGTCTCTCCGGCCGAGGGTGCTTAAACTGCTGCACGTCAGCCACCCGGGGATCGTCCGCTCTAAGGCACTGGCCCGCAGTTACTTTTGGTGGCCCCAGCTAGACGCCGACATCGAACACATGGTCGGCACTTGCGAAGCGTGCCAAAGCTCCAGGCCAGAAGAGGCCCGCTCGCCACATAGGGAGTGGGACGCAGCAAGGGGGCCCTGGTCCCGAGTACACGTAGACTTTGCTGGCCCGTTCAGGGGAACGCTTTTCCTCCTTGTGGTGGACGCGTTCTCCAAGTGGTTGGAGGTCATCCCAGTCTCGAGCACCTCCTCGGCCACAACAATTAAGCAGTTACGGAGGCTCTTTTCCACGTTCGGTTTACCCGACACCCTCGTCAGCGATAACGCTAGCTGTTTCACGTCCGCCGAGTTCGGGGCATTCATGGAGCGAAACGCCATTCGGCACATCACCTCCGCCCCCTTTCACCCGGCCACCAACGGCCAAGTAGAGCGCCTCGTGCGCACCACGAAAGACGCGCTGCTGCGCATGGGCCCCGGAGACCTCGACCTGAAATTGTGCCAATTCCTGCTAAGGTACAGGGTCACCCCATTGGCGTCAGGGTACTCCCCCGCGGAGCTGTTGATGCGCAGGAAGCTGGCCACGGGAATCTCCAAGCTAGACCCCACGAGAGTAGAGGACAAAGGGCAGAACATAGGGGTGGAACCCACAAAGAGTTTCAGCGTAGGCGCCCCGGTGCATTGCAGGAACTACGCCAACGCGGGGCCAGCCTGGGTGCCGGGCACCGTAATAGAACAAACCGGCCCCGTCTCATACCGCGTGGAGACCAGTACGGGTTTCCTGTGGAGGCGACACGTGGACCAACTCAGGCGCAGGGTCCCCGGAGAGCAGGACGGAGACGAAAATAGCATCGAATCAGCGTTAGGGTACTCCCCCACCCGTTTAGCCCAAGGGGGAGGAAAAGGGGAACATGGGCCCCCACCAAGGGGGGAGGGAAGGGAATCGATCCACAATCTTTTGCGGGAGTCCGCGGCAGAAAGGAAGAGCCCCGACCACACACATACCCCTCGGAATTTTCCCCGAAACACAGATGCCCATAGAAGTTTAGACGTTGATTTACAGTACCAGGGGGAGTTAGCGGAGTGGTCCCCCACCCGTCCTAGCGAAAAGAGGGGTTTCAGTTCAGCCCCTGGTACTTCCAGTCCAAGTAGCCCCTGTGAGTTAGAATGCAATATAGCGCCAATTTCCCGGAGACCGACACCCCCAAGACGGGAGGCAACAGCGAGTCCGCCCACCACAGTCTCAAGGTCCCCCGAGCAAGGATCAGAAGGTAGCAGGACCACAAGGGCGACCTCATCAGTTCCGCGGTTCACAATAGGCGGGTCCCCGGGGTCCGAGAGCAACAGGCAGGGGTTCACCTCCCAACTATTCATTCCATTCCCATCCCCGGGCGCAAGGCAGGCACGGACGCCCCACAGAGCCACTAACGAGTCCCCGTTTCCCGTTGCAGGACAAGCACCCGCGGAATCAGGGATCACAGGCTCTCCAGTACTAGGTCAGACGCAGGCACGCCCCAAGCGCACGTGCGGCAAGCCACAATGGTTGCGGGACTTCGTCCCATCCTAGGGGGGAGGGATGTTATGTATGTATGTGTGCATGTTCATTGTACTGTAAAGGCAAGAATGTAACCACTCCAAATACAAACGATCTCAGCTGTAAAGGAACGCGAGCAGACAGCCCATAGAGGGCAGCTGCGAGCGTTCAGTCTCACATGGTTCACATTGCTCAATCACGGACAGCCGCGGGAAAACCTTCCCCGCATTCAGCAGCAGAAGAAAGACCTGCATTCAGCAGCAGGAAAAGAGGCGTGCCTGGGCGAGGCCACGCCGGTAGCAGCCAATGAGCTACCGTGCTACAAGATTCAAATGTAGAGGGCTACTGTATATATTGAGATGTATCACCGCCATTACCTCATGCTTCACCGGAACACCATGCAATAAACCTGTGTTAAACCAACCCTTCGGTTGTCCTGTTGTCTTTGGTCCCATACACTAAAATCCCCTAACCCCTTAAGAAGAAAAGACACAGAAACAAAATTTAAAAACAGATTTAAAAAGAATTAAACAATGCCATATTAAAAATGATAAGAAGTTAGAAAGCTAAAAAAGGGAGGGGAAAGGACAGGGCGTTTCCGAACGTTCCTTTTGCTCGCGCCTCTCAGCCTGATTGGCTCTGGCGGGCACGGCACAAGGAACGTTGGGAAATGAAGTTTTTCCCTTTTTTGCGTTTGTGGGGCTCTTGCCCCACTGGTGCATTTCTCAATCCTTTGTTGACCTGTGGACCCAGTTCGGGCAAATGGTCGGTGCGGGCTAGTAGGGCCTGGCTTAGGATCCTATGTGAAGTTCCAAAGGTTAACGCTTGATTTTATAGGAATAGATTAAACATGCATAGGATTTTACAGCTGCAATACTGACCTGCGTGTGAGAGGGAGAGGGGGACATAATAGACATATGAAATGAAAAATTAAGATTTGAAAAGAGCTTGGAAATTCCCAGGGTGACTGTGGGGCCAGTGATTCTCCCTCCACCTTCCACGTGTCCTGGCAGGGTTTCCTATGAAGTTAGAAGAAATCTTTAGACTACATAAACATATGTGCTGTCCATGAACAAGAAGGAGGAGACTTTTTATTATTACATGTTATTTCTCCTTCTTGAAGTAACTCTATTTTTAATGGGTGTTATTTTTCCTTCTGTTCTCCCATCAGCTCAAGGCAGCAGGTCTGACGCTTTCTTTCCTTGCATATATCTGTCTTCTCATATTTGCAATACTGCTCCCCTGTGTGTGTGTATGTATGAGTGTGAGTGAGAGAGAGAGAATGAGAATGAGTGAGTGAGTGAGCCTGTGTGTGTTCTTCTGTGTCTAGGCCAGAAATTAAACTGTAAAAATGTCTGAGGAAAAGGAATCTTTTTTAAATACATGAGTTAGTCTTTCAAGTGCCACAACTTTTTTGTCTGTTTTCCTTGCTCTCTGATATTCCAAAATGAAGCCAACTTTGGGGAGTTCATTCTGCACTTCATTTTGTCTGACCTAGTTGGGGGGGAGGCTTGGGGTGGCCAGCAGGACCACCAGTCCAACCAAACAACAGTTGGAGGGAGTGTGAATTTGCCCGCAGTCTGAATGTTTTGGCATCTCTGCTGTAGATCCTCTTGAGAATATCTTCTTCACCATTTATTTGATTTTCTAGGAATCTCCTCTTCAAGCTAGGTAACTGTTCATGTTTTTTCCTTCATCTTTTGACACAACTGCAGATATGGAACACAAAGCAATTTAAGACATCATTCAACTTAAAAAATAATCCATTCAGAAGTGTGGAAAAGGTTTTGGGCAAAAGGCATGCCTTGTTGTGCATTATAGGACCCACACAGGAGAAAGCCTTTAAAAAACCATGGATCATGGAAATAGCGTCAGACAGCAAGTACACGTTGTTTCACAAAACAGATTCCAAAGAGATGAAAAGCCTTTTGAATGCCTGGAGTGTGGAAAAAGCTTCAGTCGACATGGTACCCTTGTTAGACATCACATGATCCACACAGGTGAGAAGCCTTTTGAATGCTTTGAGTGTGGAAAAAGTTTCAGTCAAAGTTCAAGCCTTGCTTTACATCACAGGATCCACACAGGTGAGAAGCCTTTTGAATGCTTTGAGTGTGGAAAACGTTTTATTAATAATGCAAGCCTTGCTGTACATCACAGGCTCCACACAGGTGAAAAGCCTTTTAAATGCATGGAATGTGGAAAAAGTTTTATTAATAATGCAAACCTTGCTGTACATCACAGGAGCCACACAGGTGAAAAGCCTTTTAAATGCATGGAGTGTGGAAAACAATTCAGTCGAAAAGTACACCTTGTTAGACATCACAGGATCCACACAGGTGAGAAGCCTTTTGAATGCCTGGAGTGTGGGAAAAGCTTCAGTCGACAGGCACACCTTGTTGGACATCACAGGATCCACACGGGTGAGAAGCCATTTAAATGCATGGAGTGTGGAAAAAGTTTCAGTCAAAGTGGAAACCTTGCTTCACATTACAGAAGTCACACAGGAGAGAAGCCATTTGAATGTCTGGAGTGTGGAGAAAAATTCAGTTATCATGCAGGCCTTGCTTTACACCACAGGAGCCACACAGGAGAGAAGCCATTTGAATGCATGGAGTGTGGGGAAAAATTCAGTCAACGTAAAAGCCTTACTAAACATCACAGGATCCACAAAGAAGACAACCCAATTTAATGTCTGGAGTGCGGGGAGAAAATTCAACGAACATGGAAGTTTTACTAAACATCACAGGATCCACACAGGAGAGAGGCCTTTTCAAGGCCTGGAGTGTGGAAAAAGAATTCGCCAAAGTAAGCGCCTTGTTAAACATCATAGGAAACAAACAGATGGCAAGCGATTTTAATTCTCGGATGTTCTTTCGACATACCATGTTAAAATCCACTCAGAGGAGAAGCCTGTCAGTGCCTAGAGTAGTGAAAGTAACTGTATTTAACATTCATACACTTTGCTACATATTTCAGTATCCACACAGACAAAAAGCTTTAAATGCATTAGGTGTTGGAAGAGCTTTGTCCTGAAAATGTAATTTATGACTCATGAAGGCATTATCTCAGGAGAAGTAAATAACCGGACTTCCTAAAGCAGAGGAACCCTTAGACTGGACATGCAGTTCCGTGGGCCGGCAATGTGGTTCAGTAGGCCAGTCACTCTTCCTTCCACCGGAAGTGGAAGTTAGACGTGCCATCTAATCTGTTTTGCAATAGGATGAGATATATTTTAAGCTGCCATTTTCTCTGCTTAAACCAGGAATGCCCGAACTCCGGCCCATGGGCTGGATCTGGCCCCCCAATGTCAATTCATCCAGCACACGCTAGCCTCGTTGCTCCTGGAAGTGGAAGTAAAACGTGCCTGTACGAGGGCCATGTGGGCCGGATAAATTGGCATTGGGGGCCGGATCCAGTCCATGGGGTTTAGTTTGGGCAGCCCTGCCCTAAATGCCCCAATGGCTATGGGCAAATGAGTCCCTTTAGGTGGAGTGATGGCCCCCTTAGTGGAGGAAATGCCAATGGCAAAACGAGCGGAGGAGGAACCACTTCACTCTTCTGATTTCCAACAGTCACGGAGGTGGAAGAGACCTTGCCAGATGGACTGGCTGTGAAGGCACACCTTGTTAATATCCTCAAAGCTGCGGCAGTGCATCGCAGTCCCAGTGTCAAATCCTGCATGCCTCATTTCATATGTGCTGCAAGAGATGGCTCCATGGTCATAATGTGTGGGTCACTTCATAGTAAGCTGCAATCGACCTTAAAAAAATTCATGCCAATGGCATTTTCCTGTTTATCATTTTTCTTTCACATCCATCACCTGTGAAAATGATTTGGTGGGGGTGGGGGTGGGTTATACTCAGATACTGTTTCAGCAGCTTAAAAGCAGTGGGGTGGTGATGGGGGAATCCATACCGTTGAACAACTGACTGTTGGCTGCTCTGTTTTCCCCTCACCCTAATTTCCCAACTGGTGGTCGGCGGGTAGAATCAGAATAGTGAAGTGGTTCCTCCTCCACTCATTTTAAGAAGAATCCTCCCACCTCTCCCTCAGCCCGATGTGATCCGCCCAGCTGGGGCTGCCCCCTCCGGTGCGTGGGAAGAAGGGTAGGATTCTTCAAATCCTACCCTTCTTTCCTCTCCCTGATCTCCTCAGCTGGGACTCTGGTCCTGGGAAGGTGATCAGGGGATAAAATATAAAAGAATTTTCAAAAACTTTTTTCAGACCTCCGGAAGAGTTCCCCCCCCCATGCATTCCTATGGGAAATCACATTTTGACATACAATTTTTTTCCAGATATGAACAACCACAAGGAACAAATTGATTTCTTATCTAGAGGTTTTGCTGTATTCAGAAGTACTGTGTTTTCCCAAATATAAGACACTTATATTTTTAAAAACTCCAAAATTAGCACAAGGTCTTATTTTCAGGGGATGTCTTATTTTTCCATGAAGAAGAATACCAGTCTCGATCGCGCTTCCCCACTTCCCTTGGTTTGCGAGTGGGGAAGCGCGATCAAGACTGGCCTCAGCTGTGAGGCGGCCGGTGTGGCCCATAAGAAGGCCTGCCGCGTCGGAGTCTCGATCCCGCTATCACCAGGGGAAACTTCCCTTGGTTGTGAGTGGGGAGGCAATCGAGACTCCGATGCGGTAGGCTTTCTTATGGGCCACGCCGGCCGCCTTACAGCCAGGAGGTAAGGAGGTCTTATTTTTGGATGGGGCCTTATATTTCAAAGGCAGGGAAAAAAAGGGGGTGTCCTATTATGGAAGGAGGTCCTATATTCGGGGAAACAGGGTAAATTACCATATTGTTCGGCGGACTATTACCACAGGTGGCCACAAGAGGGTGCAAATCGCCATTTCCCTTTTAAATGCATTGGAAATCAATTTCCTGTATTCTAAAGCTTTTCTGTTTGTATGCTCCCAATGCATTTAAGTGGGAAACCAAACCTGTGCATAAAAAGAAAGGGTTTCATTTACCTTTCTTGCCTTTGTTCCTGCTCCATGTGGTAAAAATGGAGGCGGAAGCCATGATTCCTGTTTGCAGGGAGAGCAAGAGGATAGGCTAGCATCGCTTACTGCCTCAGTGCAATTGGCCTGCCCACCCGTTTCCCCTGCAGTGCCACCACTGGTTGGTGGTGCAAATACAGTACTATTTGGTTCAGATTTTTTTTCGTTTTCCTGCTCTAAAAACTGGGTGTGTCTTATGGTCAGGTGCGTTTTATAGTCCGAAAAATACGGTAACCAACTTCTGCCTTGAAGGTCCTTTGCCTGGCTTCTTTAGCTCTTCCCAAGGAACAAAAGAACTGGTTTAATCACTCAAAACAAAAGCTCCTGTTTTAATTCATTACCACTTATATAGCTACAAAAACCAAGCCTGTTTGTAATCAGTTTCCTTAAATGGAAGGTACTGAACTCAGCTCACGTTCTGCTTCTAAGGAAACAATCAGAAGCATATTCAAATGTTTGGGTACAGCTATCTCTCACTAATAAGCAAGCAATCTTTTGCAAATGGTCAGAGGTGGATTCTGATGTTTTTGCTATATAAACGAGATGCATTCATTTGCTCAGAGCCATGCATCCGGGCTTTGGCCCCTCCCTCACAGTGGCTAAAACGCTGACTGGGAGGCGGAAGGTTAGCAGTTCGATTCCCGAGTATTGCAGGATGGAATGAGCTCCCGTCTGTGTCCCAGCTCCTGCCAACCTAGCAGTTTGAAAGCAAGAAATTGCAAGTAGATAACTAGGGACCACTTCGGTGGGAAGGTAACAGCATTCCGTGCGCTCCAATGTCTAGTCATACCTGCCACATGACCATGGAAACGTCTGCAGATGCAGACAGCACTGGCTCTTCGGCTTTGAAACAGAGAGGAGCACTGAACCCGAGTCGGATACGACTGGCTTTCGAGCAAGGGAAACCTTTACCTTTACTAAAGTTATTCAAGATCTTATTATCCTTTTGTCTCTTCTGTATCTAGAGCAGAGGTTAAGGTGCCAAAATGAAGGCACCTTTTGGTGAGTTCATTCTGCAGTTCCTTTGGCCTGACCCAGTGTGAGAAAGATTAGCTGGCAACACAAGGTTGCCATTACAAGGGCACGCCCAATCGTGGTTCAAAAATACCACAATCTTTGAGGAGGTTCTTTCTGTGTACCTAAATTAGGATGAGGGAATTAGGATGCTTTAAATGTAAAAGCTACCAATTGTTTTCTGTTTTTCAGAAGCATTCCAGCAGTATCAAAAACCATTACTTCTATTGTCGTCTACTTATATATAAGTGCAAGAACTGCTGAGAAGCTGTTTAGCTATTAACTGCTTTCTTTACTATTCTAAGTCATTTATTTATTTATTTATTATTTAGATTTGTATCCCGCTCAACTCGGCACAGGCCGACTCAGAGCAGCTAACAGCAAGTTAATATAAGTACAATGTAACAGTGTGATAATGCAAAAATAAATAATCAATACACTTACAATACAATTACAATAAATTCCACAATACAATATATCCGTACAACAAGTCAAAATATCAACAATCAGTATATCAAAAGGACATATCCAAAAAACATATCAATAAGCATATCAACAAAACAGTGTAGCCACAGGACATATCAAAAACAATCTAACCAGTAATAGAAAAAGAGACTTGGAAAATCCAGCTGCAGATGAGGTAGTGGCAGCTCCAGCGTCCTTTGAGCTCCCCGCCTGGTAGGGGCCAGAGGAATGGGCGCCGGGCGCAGCAGCCTCCCATCCCGGGACCAATGGAATAGGCCCTGGGAGAGGCTCAAGTCCGGTGTCGTCTGGAGGTGGGGAATCGCTTTTGGGGCCGTGGAAAGGCGAGCCCCAGATGTGGCCAGTTCTTTCCTCCCCACCTCCTACTCTGACCGGCTGCCAGGCGAGCAGCTGTTTTCACTCCCCACCAGCCGGCCGGGCCGAGGGCGCAGAGCTTCGGCATCCGGGGCTGGGAGGGCACAGGTAAAGGTAAAGATTTCCCTTGCTCGAAAGCCAGTCGTATCCGACTCTAGGGTTCAGTGCTCATCTCTATTTCAAAGCCAAAGAGCGGTCGGTCTGCTTCTGCAGATGTTTCCGTGGTCATGTGGCAGGCATGACTAGACACTAGAGCGCACGGAACGCTGTTTACCTTCCCACCGAAGGTATACACACACACACGCACACAGTGGCACCTCACACAACGTTTTTAACCCGTTCCATGGGGCTCGTTGTTATACGAAATAATTGCTATATGATGCATGCATCGATTTTCTCTATGGGATGCATACGATTTTCTCTATGGGATGCATCGTACAACGATTTTTTTCACTGTGGTTTTTCCCATTGAAAAATTATTGTATGATTTTTTTCATAGTGAAAATTGTTATGCGGGATGCCAATTTTCCCCAAAACCTAATTGTTATGCGATTTCGTTGCTATACGGGGTAATTGTTGTATGAGATTTCACTGTACATAGGCTTTATTGTTAAGGTGACAATTATATGTCTAATTGCTGTTCAATTTTATCACAATATAGTACACACCATTTGCTTAATGAATTGCATTTAATCATTTAACAAACAACCATGTTACTATAGACGCATATAAGTCACACATGTATTGCTCAATGTTTTCTTTTTGAATAACTGTTGTAGTTCAACTTAGAAGTATTTCAACTACATAAGTACTTTTATTTACATTTGGTTATTCAGCTAAATATTGATTTAAGCTATAAATGCTTTCTGATAATGTTTAATGGTTATTTAAGAGCTATGTTCTGATTTTCTTGTACTGATACAGTATATCGAAATGTATGCCTGTAGTTAAATAAGTATATAAATAAATGGGAAAAGGAACTTCTGTTCTATTTTATTGTTTCTCTAACAATAGAAGGGATGTAGATCTATAAGATAAGTCATAGTATAATGCTGGGTCATAAATTTAATGGAGGGTTTGGGATTTTTGGCAAGAATCTAGAATCGACATTTCATAGATACAGAACAGGTGACGCTATTCTTATCGGGGTGTAGAAAGCGCCATGACATAAATATTTAATTCCTGACCAGATGGTTAACTAACCTGACATTCCTGAGGACTAACAGCCTCGAATGCAGTGAAGAACATAGGAAATGGCGAAGGTCCCCAAATGGACTAAATTCCACGTGAATTCATCTTGATGGAGGGCATCGGCTTCAATAAGAGTTCAGGACCTGAATTGGATCAGTGGTACAGGTGTCACACTGTGATGCAGAAGACAGATGGATAACTACTGTACTAGATTATATTGTTCCCAGGACAATCTTCATGGCTGATCACCATGATGATAGACTATATATTCAGTTTCAGCAATGGCACTTGAAGAAGATAATACATTTTGTTATCTTGGTAAAATAGATCTCAACTGGATGGACTCTAAGAATGGGAAGAAAATATAGGAAAGGGTTATGTGGATAATAATGAAATACTGTATTATCTTTGGAAATGTGTCCTAAATAATAGCATTATGCCTATTTTTTAAAATGATGCAAATAGAATAGCAAAAGGAAGAAATGATATTAATATTGGTTACAACAGCAAAAATTGATTTTGACCTTGATGACTAGTGGGGTTTTTATATCTTCATTTGAAAATTTTACCTTCTCACTATACATATACCAAACAAACAAAATAATAATAAAAACATAGCAGAAAAAGGGAAATGAGAGTATAAATTGTGCACCCATCACTGTTGGGGCTCTACTCATTTTCAAGTTTCACATATTATCTCTTTACATTCCACTGTCTTCGATTCTTGTACAGGTTTGTATCTTTGATATATATTTTTAGTACATATTCAATAAAGACTTTCCATATATACCAGAACTGGTTAATCTTGATCACATCTTTCTTGCTATTTAAGTCCCAGGTTGATTTGTCATTTTTAAAGCAATATCTTAGTTTTACATGTACCATTCTTAAATTTTAATGTTAGTTTTCCTATTTTTTTGCAATCAGTATTCTTGTAACAATGACCATTTTGGGACACTTCTTCAAGTTTATAGATAATAATTGATTCATTTCCATAAAATTTCCCTCCATATTTTCTTCATATAGCCACTATCAAATGCAGATGTGTCCCAGTCTCTTTATTACATCTCCAATAAACCTCATATTTTGGATCATAATAACTCAACCATACTGGGGTCCATCTCCAAATGGTTCTGCATTTTTCTTTAAGAAATGTTTATACTTTAACTGATTCATCAATCCAAACTGAGATTTCAGAGAAGAAATCAGGAGATGGAGCCTCGGATGGGCAGCAAACGATGGAATCCCTGCAAATGTAGGGATGTTTTACTGCAGACCAAGATAATAAGGTATTCCTAAATATAGTCAAGTGTGAAAGGTGCAATTGGTACCAAATGCTTATCCCAGGGGAAGAATCACATTATACACTTAAACGAATTTGGGAGGAAGATTTAAATATTAAAATTGAAGAAGATTGGAGGAAAAAGTGGGGAAATAGAATAACAAAAACTATGTCAATTAAGGAAAAGGAGCATGTTTGCAAGGTACTATGGAGGTGGTACCTTACCCCAATTAGACTCAAGCAAATAGATATTAATAAATCTGATATGTGTTGGAGATGTTATGAACAAAAGGGAACATATTTGCATTTGTGGTGGTTTTGTAAGAAAACAAATAAATTTTGGAAAGTGGTAGAGAAGGAGATAAATGATATTCTTGGTATAACAATAAATTTAGAACCCAAATTAGCTATATTAGGAGAAATAGGAAAAATGAGATTAAGCTAGGGTAAAAAAGAACTAATTTTGACATTGCTGCTGGTTGCTAGACAGCTGATAGCCCAAGAATGGAAGTGTAATGAAAATTTGAATAAGAATAGGTGGTATAAAGAGGTTTGGCAACTGGCATTAAATGAAAAATTAACTAGCCATATCCGGCTAAAACAGGGATTAAAAATCAAAATACAATTTTGGGAAATTTGGAAACCTTTCATACAGTACACGCTAACTAGTAAAGAAGGGGTTAAGCCTGGCCCTGACATGATTCAATTTTGGAAGATTTAAGTATACTGTGCCAATCGAAATTACTGCAGAATAGGGTTTTGCACGGGTTTAAAAGTAGAAAGAATGAAAGAGTGAACAAGAATTTGAATAATATATGGTTGTTATTCCTTTCTTCTTTCTTTGGGAGGGGGATAAGCTATTGTCTTTTTTCTTTTTATGTAATTGTTGTTGCTGTTGTATTCTGTGAAGCTGTGCCTTTAACAATGTACCTAGCCATGTGGTAACAATGTAACCTTTCTGTGTGCAACATTATAACCTTCAGCTGTATCAATGTAAACCTGATAAGGGGACGCGAGCTAGTGACCACTAGATGGCAATAGCAAGCGTCCAGCTCTCATAGCTCAGATTCACCTGGATCAGCAGCGCGGGAAGATTCCCGCCACCCCTTCACCTGGACAAGAAGGGTGTGACCTTCTACGACGTCACGCAGGCAGCAACCAATAGTCTGTCGACGAGCCACATTCAAATGTATAGCCAGCTGTATATATTGAGCTACCCATCCGCCATTACCACATGTTCCTCCGGATCATCATGCAATAAACCTGTGTTAAGCCAACCCTTCGGCTGTTTCATTGTCTTTGGTCCCTTACACTAAATTGGCGACGAAGGTGGGATAATGGCAGCCCACGGGACCAAGACATGCGCCGGTTTCGAAATCAGGAAACCGGGCGACTGGGAGATCTTCGAAATGGACTTCCAGGCAGCACTGATTGAGTCCGAAGTCACGGAAGAGGCAAAGAAAAGGGCCATCTTCACCAGGATGCTCGGACAAGAAACCAAAAGGACCTTGGTGGACCTGATCGCACCGAGAAGGGTGAGCGAATTCAAGGCCAAGGAACTCATGCAGATGCTGCGTGAGCACGTCCGGCCCGCCACGGCGATGTTTCCCGCTCGGAGTGCGTTCTGGAGGCGAGTCCAAGCGCCCGGGGAGACGGTCGCCGCATTCGTGGCGGCCCTGCGGCTGGCGGCCGGCCCGTGCAAATGGGAGAACGTCGAAATCACCCTCCGGGACTGTGTGCTGTGCGGCCTGAACGACGCCAAAACCCAGCGCACATTAATGAACCAAGAGCCGCCTCCCACGTTGCAGGAGGTCATCAGAGCGGCACAGGCCGCGGAAGCCACAAAGGCTGGGGTACAAGAACTCCAGGACTGGCGGCCGAGGTCGAGCAAGGCAGAGACTCCGGTGCATGCAGCCCGGCGAGTTTCGAGGTCGTCCGCAGAGAGCAGCGACGACGAGGACGTCCGGAGGGTCCGGAAAGAGAGCCGGCGGTGCGACGGCTGTGGAGCGGCCCACGACCGCGTAAAATGCCCGTTTCGGAAGGCCGAGTGTCACAACTGCGGCCGCCGCGGGCACATCGCCAAGGTGTGCAGGAAGAGGCGCGAGACCCGGAGAAGCTCGGCAGACCGTTCCGCGGGACAAGACCGCTCAACGAGACCCAAGGATGGCGCTCAGGCCACGCGGAAGCAGGACGGCGTGGGCCGCATCTCCGACGGCAGCGAGGACGACGCCCCAGTATTCAGCGTGTCCGCAGGACACCCCCGCTACTTTGTTGAGGTACTAGTTCAAGGGGTTCCCATTAGAATGGAAATTGACTCGGGGTCCTCATATTCAATCATTTCCCAGAGGGAGTTTTTGAGAATTGCCCCCCACAGGCGACCCAAGCTCAAAGCGTTGAGGTCCACACTACGGGACGTGCAAGGGAACAGCATTCCAGTGTTGGGGGTCGGAGAATTTCAGGTTAAATTCAAGAAGCACGCCGCATCTCTCCCTCTAGTCGTGCTTAAAGGGGGAGATTGCAGCCTCCTCGGGACTCAATGGTTTCAGCCCCTGGGTTTGTTTATTGGGGGGGTGCACGCCGTTGGGATGCACACCGTTGGGACTGACCCGATTCAGGAGGTGTGCGAGGCGCACCCCGAAGTTTTCAAAAAAGGACTGGGGAAATTCAAGGGGCCCCCAGTGACATTCGACCTAGACCCGGAGGTCCGCCCAATTCGACTCAAACCACGCTGGGTGCCGTTTGCACTCAAGGACAAGATAGAGGCGGAACTGGACAAATTGGTGGGCCAGGGGATCCTTGTGCCTGTTGATTCTGCGGAGTGGGAAACTCCAATTGTAACCGCACTAAAGGCCAATGGGGAGGTCCGCATATGCGCCGATTACAAGTGCACCATCAACAAGGCGATCCGCCCGAATGCGTATCCGGTGCCGGTAGTCAGCCATCTGCTGGCCAGGTTACACGGGGGAAAGTGTTTCGCTAAGCTCGACTTAGCACAGGCCTACCAGCAGCTTACGGTGTCCCCTGCTGCAGCTGCTGCGCAGACCATAGTTACCCATAAGGGGGCGTTCCAGGTGACGTGCCTGCAGTTCGGCGTAAATTCGGCGCCTGGAATTTTCCAATCACTTGTGGAACGCCTCCTGAAGGGGCTAGAGGGGGTGTTGCCTTATTTTGATGACGTGTTAATAACGGGGGGGGGGAGTCGGGTCGAATTGGCCAAGAGGTTGGGGAAGGTCCTGACAATATTCGAAAAAGCGGGGTTGAGACTGCGAAAGGACAAATGCGTCTTCTTCGCGACCGAGGTTGAGTTCCTAGGGTTTTGTGTGACTCCTAAGGGGATAAAACCATCCAAATCCAAGGTGGCCGCCATTAAGAAAGCCCCCCGCCCCACCTCCAAGCCCGAGCTGCAGTCGTTCCTAGGGCTGCTCAACTTTTACCACTCCTTCCTCCCCCGGAAGGCAGCAGTGGCTGAACCGCTACACAAACTGCTTAAAAAGGACCAGACATGGAAGTGGGGCGATGACCAAGAAAGGGCATTTAGTGAACTAAAAAGTCTCCTAGCGTCTGATGCCATACTGACCCATTTCAACCCCAAACGCCCAGTAGTCCTGATCTGTGATGCATCCCCGGTGGGGGTGGGGGCGGTGCTGTGCCACGTGCTGGAAGACGGAAGGGAGGCCCCGATAGCATTCTACTCCAGGTCCCTGTCCCAAGCAGAGAGAAATTACGCACAGACAGACAGGGAGGCACTAGCGATAGTTGCGGGGACGAAAAAATTCCACGATTTTCTGTATGGCCGCCCCTTCACCATTGTAACGGACCACAAACCCCTGCTAGGCATTTTTACCGCAGATAAGCCCACGCCACAGATCCTGTCACCGAGGATGCTCAGGTGGGCCATTTTTCTCAACGCGTATCAGCACGTGTTGGTCTACCGGCCCGGGAAAGAGATCAGCCATGCGGACGCTCTATCAAGGTCTCCCCTCCCCCTGACGCCCAGCCAGGTGAGAAAGGGGGAGCGAGACCATCAGGTTCTTATGATAGAGGTGCTGGATTCGCCCCCCGTAGTGCCCACCGACATTGCCAAGGCGACAGTGAAGGACAAGACTTTAGCGGCAGTTAGCTCCTGGGTGCAGAAAGGGTGGCTGGCGTCCTCCCCAGCGGAGGAGTTCGCCCCATTTTTCAGGAAAAAGTTGGAGCTGTCCCTAGAGAGGGGGTGCCTCTTGTGGGGGCAGCGGGTGGTGATTCCCACTTCCCTTCGGCCGCGGGTGCTCAAACTGCTGCACGTCAGCCACCCCGGCATCGTGCGATCCAAAGCGCTGGCCCGGAGCTACTTCTGGTGGCCCCAGTTGGACGCCGACATCGAGCACATGGTCGGCACTTGTGAAAGTTGCCAATGCTCCAGGCCGGAGGAGGCCCGCCTTCCCCACAGGGAGTGGGACGCGGCTAAGGGGCCGTGGTCCCGGGTGCACATTGATTTCGCGGGCCCGTTCAGAGGTACCCTGTTTCTTCTTGTCGTGGACGCCTTCTCCAAGTGGTTGGAGGTTATCCCACTCACGAGCACCTCCTCGGCCCAGACCATTAAGCATTTGTGGAGGCTCGTTTCCACGTTCGGCATACCCGATACATTAATTAGCGACAACGCTAGTTGTTTCACGTCCTCCAAGTTTAAGGCATTCATGGAGATTAACACCGTTCGGCATATCACATCCGCCCCATTTCACCCAGCCACCAATGGTCAAGTGGAGCGCCTCGTCCGCACCACGAAGGACGCGTTGCGGCGCATGGGCCCCGGGGACCTGAACCTACAAGTGTGTCAGTTTCTGCTAGGGTACAGGGTGACCCCGTTGGCGTCAGGATACTCCCCCGCAGAGCTCGTAATGCGTAGGAAACTGACCACCATCCTTACTAGGCTAGACCCCACGAGGGTAGAGGACAAGGGAAGGAACATTGGGCTAGAGGCCACAAAGAGTTTCAGTGTAGGCGCCCCCGTGCATTGCAGGAATTACGCCAGCACGGGCCCAGCCTGGGTACCGGGCGTAGTTGTGGAGCAAACCGGCCCCGTGTCGTACCGCGTGGAAACCAGCACTGGGCTACTGTGGAGGCGGCACGCGGACCAGCTCCGACGCAGGGTCCCCGATGAGCAGGGCGCGGACCAAACAGAGAAAAAATCAGCGTTAGGGTTCTCCCCCACCCGTTCAGCCCAAGGGGGAGGAAAAGGGGGCCGCGGGTCCCCACCAAGGGGGGAGGAGGAAAGGGGGAATGTTCCCGTAGATATCCTGGGGGATCTTTCAGAGGAGGAGGAACCCGACCCCATACATATCTCGCGGAATTCCCCCACAAATGCGGATACCCCAACTGAGTTAGGATTTGATTTTCAGAACCGGGGGAGTTTTTCGGAGTGGTCCCCCACCCGTCCAAGCGAGAAGAGGGGTTTTTCGTTAGCCCCGATCGCCCCTGGTCTGCCCACAATGGAGTTCTTCCCTTCCCCCAAGGCCGCCAAACCGCGGCAAGCCACTAACGAGTCTCCCTCTCCCATTACAGGACAAGGGACCAGGGAACAAAGAAGCAGTAGCGCCCCCGGGGGGATCAGCCCTCATCACGGCCCAAACGCACGTGCAATAAGCCATCTTGGCTGAGAGACTTCGTCTCATCCTAGGGGGGAGGGATGTTGTGTTCTGTGAAGCTGTGCCTTTAACAATGTACCTAGCCATGTGGTAACAATGTAACCTTTCTGTGTGCAACATTATAACCTTCAGCTGTATCAATGTAAACCTGATAAGGGGACGCGAGCTAGTGACCACTAGATGGCAATAGCGAGCGTCCAGCTCTCATGGCTCAGATTCACCTGGATCAGCAGCGCGGGAAGATTCCCGCCACCCCTTCACCTGGACAAGAATGGCGTGACCTTCTACAACGTCACGCAGGCAGCAACCAATAGTCTGTCGACGAGCCACATTCAAATGTATAGCCAGCTGTATATATTGAGCTACCCATCCGCCATTACCACATGTTCCTCCGGATCATCATGCAATAAACCTGTGTTAAGCCAACCCTTCGGCTGTTTCATTGTCTTTGGTCCCTTACACTAAAGTTGCCTTGAAGTATTTCTCTTTTTTTTTACTATTAGTTTTAAGTATGTATATTTTTTGTTTGTTTGAAATTTATGTTTATTAATAAAAGCTTAATTAAAAAAGTGTGAAAGGTGGACAGTGACTAAGGAAATGGGGAAACAATTGTTGTTGTTGTTCAGTCGCACAGTCGGTTCCGACCCTTTGCGACCCTATGGACCATTGTTCTCCAGGCATCTCTGTCCTCCACCATCCCCCTCAGCACTCCCAGTTCTGTGCCCATTGTGTCTACAATACCATCTAGCCATCTCATCTTTGGCCTCCCCCTTCTTCTTTTGCCCTCCACCTTTCCCAACATCAGGGCCTTCTCAAGTGAATCCTCCCTTCTCATTTGATGTCCAAAATACTTTAGCTTCGTCTTTACTATTAGCCCTTCCAATGAGCAGTCAGTGTTGATTTCTTCTAAGATTGACCTATTTGTTCTCCTCGCTGTCCAGGGTACTCTCAAAACTCTCCTCCAACACCACATTTCAAAGGCATCTATTCTTCTGCGTTCAGCTTTCCTAATTGTCCAGCTCTCACATCCGTACATTACTACTGGGAATACCATTGCTTTGACTATTCTAATTTTTGTTTGCAATATTTTAAACAATAGATGTTTAAAATGTGGTATTGGGGAGAAAAGCTTTTTAGATACCACAGAAAGACCAAGAAGTAGAAACAAGTTCAAATCAGGAGATGGAGACTCAGAGGGGCAGCAGCAACGATGGAATTAGGGGAAAAATTTATCTCCGTATTTTGAGATGATTTACTGGAGACCAAAACCAAGATAAAGCAGTATTCCCAAGTACAGTATATTCAGGTGTGAAAGGTGGACAGTGATAAAGGAGATGGGGAAACTACATACAATAGTATGTAATACTATTTGTTTAAAATGTGGTGTTGGGGAGAAAAGCTTTTCAGATACTACAGATCCATTAGAAAGACCAAGAAGCAGAAAGAAGTTCAAATCTAACAGAAACTTTTAACGTGTGTGTGTGTGTGTGTGTGTGTGTGTGTGTGTGTGTGTAGACTTTAATTTGCAAAACTGCACCAGGGGTTTTTGACTTGTAGGAGTGTGGGTTGGTTTGTTTTTAAAAGTGTGACGGAGCATTAATTCATAGCCTGCCTCCACCCAAACCAGGAAGCGATTTGACAGCACATAACGACGACGCCACCAGTTATCTGCTGCCTGAGGAGTGGAGGGTCCTCTTCCCTCCGGTGGGCTGGGCTTGCAATTTGGGTTACGCCCGCCCGCGCCCCCTTTGCTGTTGCCCCCAAACCCATCCAAACACCAAGGTTTCCCCAGCGTCCCCTCCAGCCCAACCAGGGACGGACTCATCATTATCATCATCATCATCATCATCATCATCATCATCATCCCCAGGCACAAAAGGAAGAAGGAATTCATCGCCCCCTCCCCCAAGTTCCCGAAGGAGAGAAGAGAAACATCGGTTTCCTCCGGAGGGAGAAAATAAGAGGACAGGAAGAGACTTTTTATGACCGTGCACCTAAATTTTTTTTCCGCTCCCACCTGGCTTCGCTGTTTGCTTCCTCTCTAGCAATCAGAGTCGGTGCCTTTAACCCTTGCTGGAGAAAGAGAGCCGCCAGACCTCACATATTATCATGGAGGTATAAAAAAACAGGAGATGGCACTACAGGCTTCATGCTGTAAGTTTTTTGAAGCCAGTGGGCGTGGCCTGCCGCCATATTAGGTGGTCCAAAACATTAGTAGACTACCATTTACAATTGCTTCTTGTGTTGGAGGGGTGGTGGTGGTGGATTGATCCCCTCTCCTGGGTCCCCTGGGTCCAGAAGGGTTGGGGGGACAGACCCCTTTTGTCCCCCCAACTTTTCCAAACCCAGGGAACCAGGGAGAGTGTGAGTAGCCCAGGTCACTGATTGGTCAGCTACCTTTCCCCATTGGGTCGTCTAGCTGGCACACGAGCTGGACACCAACCGATCCCTTTGTTGTTCAGTCGCACAGTCGATTCCGACCCTTTGCGACCCTGTTGTGTTCTGTAAAGCAGTGCCTTTAATAATGTACCTGTACCATGTGTTATCAATGTAACCTTTCTGTGTGCAACATTATAACCATCACCTGTAGCAATGTATGCTTAATAAGGGGACGCGAGCTAGTGACCACCAGAGGGCAGTAGCGAGCGTCCAGCTCTAATGGATCAAAGCCACCTGGATCAGCAGCGCGGGAAGATTCCAAGCGACCTCCTCACCTGGTCAAGAAGGGCGTGACCTACGACGTCACGCGGGCAGCAACCAATAGCCTGCCAACGAGCCACATTCAAATGTATAGCCAGCTGTATATATTTAGCTACCCAGCCGCCATTACCACATGTTCCTCCGGATCATCATGCAATAAACCTGTGTTAAGCCAACCCTTCGGCTGTTGTATTGTCTTTGGTCCCTTACACTAAATTGGCGACGAAGGTGGGATGGCAGCCCACGGGACCAAGACATGCGCCGGTTTCGAAATCAGGAAACCGGGCGACTGGGAGATCTTCGAAATGGACTTCCAGGCCGCACTGATCGAGTCCGAAGTCACGGAAGAGGCGAAGAAAAGAGCCATCTTCACCAGAATGCTCGGACAAGAAACAAAAAGGACCTTGGTGGACCTGATTGCACCGAGGAGGGTGAGCGAATTCAAGGCCAAGGAACTCATGCAGTTGCTGCGTGAGCACGTCCGGCCCGCCACGGCGATGTTTCCCGCTCGGAGTGCGTTTTGGAGGCGAGTCCAAGCGCCCGGGGAGACGGTCGCCGCGTTCGTGGCAGCCCTGCGGCTGGCGGCCGGCCCGTGCAAATGGGAGAACATCGAAATCACCCTCCGAGACTGTGTGCTGTGCGGCCTGAACGACGCCGAGACCCAGCGCACATTAATGAACCAAGAGCCGCCTACCACGCTGCAGGAGGTCGTTAGAGCGGCCCAGGCCGCAGAAGCTACGAAGGCCGGGGTCCAAGAGCTCCAGGACTGGCGGCCAAAGTCGAGGAAAGCAGAGGCTCCGGTACAGGCGGCCCGGCGAACTTCGAGGTCGTCCACAGAGAGCAGCGACGACGAGGACGTACAGAAGGTCCGGAAGGAGGGCCGACGATGCGACGGCTGTGGCGCGGCCCACGACCGCGTGAAATGCCCTTTCCGGAAGGCCGAGTGCCACAACTGCGGCCGCCGCGGGCACATCGCCAAGGTGTGCAGGAAGAAGCGCGAGTCCCGGAGGAGCTCCCCAGACCGTTCCGCGGGACGAGACCGCCCAGCAAAGCCAAAAGACGGCGCCCAGGCCACGCGGAAGCAGGACGGCGTGGGCCGCATCGCCGACGGCAGCGAGGACGACGCCTCGGTGTTCAGCGTGTCTACGAGACACCCCCGCTACTTTGTTGAGGTACTAGTCCAAGGGGTGCCCATTAGGATGGAAATTGACTCGGGGTCCTCATATTCAATCATTTCCCAGAGGGAGTTTTGTGGAATTGCCCCCCAAAAGCGGCCCAAGCTCAAAGCGTTGAGGGCCACACTACGGGACGTGCAAGGGAACAGTATTCCAGTGTTGGGGGTTGGAGAATTTCAGATCAAGTTCAAGGAGCACGCCGCGTCCCTTCCCCTGGTCGTGCTCAAGGGAGGAAATTGCAGCCTCCTCGGGACTCAATGGTTCCAGCCCCTGGGTTTGTTCATTGGGGGGGTGCATGCCGTGGGGATGCACGCTGTTGGGACTGATCCGATTCAGGAGGTGTGCGAGGCGCACCCCGAAGTCTTCAAAATGGGACTGGGGAAATTCAAGGGGCCCCCAGTGACTTTCGACCTGGAGCCGGAGGTCCGCCCTGTTCGCCTAAAACCACGCCGGGTGCCGTTCGCACTCAAGGACAAGATAGAGGCAGAACTGGACAAATTGGTGGGGCAGGGGATTCTTGTGCCTGTAGATTCTGCGGAGTGGGAAACTCCAATTGTAACTGCTCTTAAGTCCAATGGGGAGGTCCGCATATGCGCCGACTACAAGTGCACCATCAACAAGGCGATCCGCCCGAATGCATATCCGGTGCCGGTAGTCAGCCATCTGCTGGCCAGGTTACACGGGGGAAAGTGTTTCGCTAAGCTCGACTTAGCACAGGCCTACCAGCAGCTTACGGTGTCTCCTGCCGCAGCTGCTGCGCAGACCATAGTCACCCATAAGGGGGCGTTCCAGGTGACGCGCCTCCAATTCGGCGTGAATTCGGCGCCAGGAATTTTCCAGTCACTCGTGGAACGCCTCCTGAAGGGACTGGAGGGGGTGTTGCCTTATTTTGATGACGTGTTAATAACAGGGGGGAGTCGGGCTGAATTGGCCAAGAGGTTGGGGAAGGTACTGACGATATTCGAAAAGGCGGGGCTGAGGTTGCGAAAGGACAAATGCGTCTTCTTCGCAACCGAGGTTGAGTTCCTAGGGTTTTGTGTGACTCCTGAGGGGATAAAACCATCTAAGTCTAAGGTGGCAGCCATCAAGAAAGCCCCCCGCCCCACCTCCAAGCCCGAGTTGCAGTCGTTCCTAGGGCTGCTCAACTTTTACCACTCCTTCCTCCCCCGGAAGGCAGCGGTGGCCGAACCGCTACACAGGCTGCTTAAGAAAGACCAGGCATGGAAGTGGGGCGATGACCAGGAAAGGGCATTTAGTGAGCTGAAAAGCCTCCTGGCGTCCGACGCCATACTGACCCACTTCGACCCCAAACGCCCAGTAGTTCTGATCTGTGATGCATCTCCAGTGGGGGTGGGGGCAGTGCTGTGCCACGTGCTGGCGAACGGAAGGGAAGCCCCGATAGCATTTTACTCCAGGTCCCTGTCCCAAACAGAGAGAAACTACGCACAGACGGACAGGGAGGCATTAGCGATAGTCTCGGGGACGAAAAAATTTCACGATTTTCTGTATGGCCGCCCCTTCACCATCGTGACGGACCACAAGCCCCTGCTAGGCATTTTTACCGCGGATAAGCCCACCCCTCAAATCCTGTCCCCAAGGATGCTCAGGTGGGCCATTTTTCTCAACGCGTATCAGCACGCGTTGGTCTACCGGCCCGGGAAAGAGATCAGCCATGCGGACGCCCTATCTAGGTCTCCCCTTCCCCTAACGCCCAGCCAGGTGAGCATGGGGGAGCGGGACCATCAGGTTCTCATGATAGAGGTGCTGGATTCGCCCCCGGTAGTGCCCGCCGACATTGCCAAAGCGACAGAGAAAGACAAAACGTTGGCGACAGTAAGCTCCTGGCTACAGAAAGGGTGGCCCGCATCCTCCCCAGCGGAGGAGTCCATTCTTCAGAAAAAAGCTAGAACTATCCCTAGAGAGGGGATGTCTCTTGTGGGGGCAGCGGGTGGTGATTCCCACTTCCCTTCGGCCGCGGGTGCTCAAACTGCTGCACGTCAGCCACCCCGGCATCGTGCGATCCAAGGCGCTGGCCCGGAGTTACTTCTGGTGGCCCCAGCTAGACGCCGACATCGAGCACATGGTCGGCACTTGCGAAAGTTGCCAATGCTCCAGACCGGAGGAGGCCCGCCTTCCCCACAGGGAATGGGACGCGGCTAAGGGGCCGTGGTCCCGGGTGCACGTTGATTTCGCGGGCCCGTTCAGAGGCACCCTATTCCTCCTTGTTGTGGACGCTTTCTCCAAATGGTTGGAGGTTATCCCAGTCACGAGCACCTCCTCGGCCCAGACCATTAGGCACTTGCGGAGGCTCTTTTCCACGTTCGGCATACCCGACACGTTAATTAGCGACAACGCTAGTTGTTTCACGTCCTCCGAGTTTAAGGCATTCATGGAGATTAACGCCGTTCGGCATATTACCTCCGCCCCGTTTCACCCGGCCACCAACGGCCAAGTAGAGCGCCTCGTCCGCACCACGAAGGACGCGTTGCGGCGCATAGGCCCAGGGGATTTGAACCTACAAGTGTGTCAGTTTCTGCTAGGGTACAGGGTGACCCCGTTGGCGTCAGGATACTCCCCCGCAGAGCTCTTAATGCGCAGGAAGCTGACCACCATCCTTACTAGGCTAGACCCCACGAGGGTAGAGGACAAAGGAAGGAACATCGGGCTGGAAGTTACAAAGAGTTTCAGCATAGGCGCCCCCATGCATTGCAGGAATTACGCCAGCACAGGCCCAGCCTGGGTGCCGGGTGTAGTCGTGGAACAAACCGGCCCCGTGTCGTACCGCGTGGAAACCAGCACAGGGCTCCTATGGAGGCGGCACGCAGACCAGCTCCGACGCAGGGTCCCCGACGAGCAGGACGCGGTTCACGCAGGAAATAAGTCAGCGTTAGGGTTCTCCCCCACCCGTTTAGCCCAAGGGGGAGGAGAAGGGGACCGTGGGCCCCCACCAAGGGGGGAGGAGGATATCCTCATAGATACCCTGGGGGATCTTTCCGAGGGAGAGGAACCCGACCCCATACATATCTCGCGGAAAGTCCCCACAAATGCGGGTACCCCGACCAACGTAGATTTTGATTTTCAGAACCGGGGGGGTTTTTCGGAGTGGTCCCCCACCCGTCCAAGCGAGAAGAGGGGTTTTCCGTTAGTCCCGATGCCCCCCGGTCTGCCCACAATGGAGTTTTTCCCTTCCCCTAAGACCGCCAGACAGTGGCAAGCTACTAACGAGTCTCCCTCTCCCATTTCAGGACAAGGGACCAGGGAACAAAGAAGCAATAACGCCCCCGGGGGGGGCAGCCTTCTTCACGGCCCACACACACACGCAACAAGCCATCTTGGCTGAGAGACTTCGTCTCATCCTAGGGGGGAGGGATGTTGTGTTCTGTAAAGCAGTGCCTTTAATAATGTACCTGTACCATGTGTTATCAATGTAACCTTTCTGTGTGCAACATTATAACCATCACCTGTAGCAATGTATGCTTAATAAGGGGACGCGAGCTAGTGACCACCAGAGGGCAGTAGCGAGCGTCCAGCTCTAATGGATCAAAGCCACCTGGATCAGCAGCGCGGGAAGATTCCCCGCGACCTCCTCACCTGGTCAAGAAGGGTGTGACCTCCTACGACGTCACGCGGGCAGCAACCAATAGCCTGCCAACGAGCCACATTCAAATGTATAGCCAGCTGTATATATTGAGCTACCCAGCCGCCATTACCACATGTTCCTCCGGATCATCATGCAATAAACCTGTGTTAAGCCAACCCTTCGGCTGTTGTATTGTCTTTGGTCCCTTACACTAAAGACCCCATGGACCATTTTCCTCCAGGCACCTCTGTCCTCCACCATCCTCCTCAGCCCGCCCAGCTCTGTGCCCATTGCGTCCACAATACCATCTATCCATCTCATCTTTGGATGCCCCCTTCTTCTCTTTCCCTCCACCTTTCCCAGCATCAAGGCCTTCTCAAGTGAGTCCTCCCTTCTCATTTGATGTCCAAAGTACTTTAGCTTCATCTTCACTATTTGTCCCTCCAATGAACAGTCAGGATTGATTTCTTCCAGTATTGCCCCTATTTGTTCTCTTTGCTGTCCAAGGGACTCTCCGGACTCTCCTCCAACACCACATCTCAAAGGCATCTATTCTTCTGCGCTCAGCCTTCCTAATGGTCCAGCTCTCACACCCATACATTACCACTGGGAATACCATTGCTTTGACTATGCGAATATTTGTTTTCAAGGTGATGTCTCTGCTTTTCACTATATTCCCCAGGTTTCTCATAGCTTGTCTCCCCATAATCAGTCGTCTTTTTATTTCATGGCTACAGTCGCCATCTGCAGTGATCTTAGATCCCAGGAAAGTAAAATCTGTCACTGCTTCTACTTCTTCCCCATCTATTATCCAGGAACTGATTGGGCCTGTTGCCATTATCTTGGTTTTCTTGATATTGAGTCTCAAGCCAGCTTTTGCACTCTCCTCCTTCAATCCAATCAAGAGGTTCTTTAGGTCTTCCTCACTTTCTGCCATTAGGGTGGTATCGTCTGCATATCTCAAATTGTTGATGTTTCTCCCAGCAATTTTTATCCCATATTGTGATTCCCCCATCCCTGCATTGCGCATTATGTGCTTTGTGTATAGACTGAATAAGCAGGGTGATAAAATGCAGCCTTGTCTTATTCCTTTTCCTATTCCAAACCACTCTGTCATTCCGTGTTCTGTCCTAACTGTTGCTTCTTGGTTCGTGTACAGATTTCTCATGAGGCATATGAGGTGTTCTGGTATTCCCATCTCTTTAATTACTTGCCACATTTTGTTGTGGTCCACACAGTCAAAAGCCTTGGTGTAGTCAATAAAACAAAAGTAGACTTGTTTCTGGTATTCTTTTGTTTTCTCCATGATCCAACGTACGTTGGCAATGTGGTCTCTAGTCCCCCTGCCTCTTCTAAAACCGGCCTGCACCTCTGGTAGTTCTCTCTCCACATGTTGTTGAAGTCTATCCTGTATTATCTTGAGCATCACCTTGCTAGCATGTGGGATGAGTGTAATTGTTCGGTAATTTGAGCATTCTTTGGCATTGCCTTTTTTGGGGATTGGAACGTACACTGATCTTTTCCAATCCTGTGGCCACTGTTTTATTTTCCAAATTTGCTGGCATATTGAATGCAGTAGTTTGATTCCATCATCTTTTAGGGCTTTGAAAAATTCAACTGGGATGCCATCATTTCCACTAGCTTTATTGTTTGCAGTGCTTTTTAGGGCCTTTCTGACTTCACTCTCCAGAATGTCTGGTTCTAGTTCAAATTTCTCATTATTGTTATTATCAGGAGTGTTGAGGTCCTTTTTGTAGAGTTCCTCTGTGTACTCTTGCCATCTTTTTTTGATCTCTTCTGCTTCAGCTAACTCCTTTCCATCTTTGTCCCTTATCATGGTCATTTTTGCTTTAAATGTTCCCTTGATTTCCCCAATTTTTTTGAAAAGATCTCTAGTCCTGCCTCTTTTGTTGTTTTCCTCCATTTCTTTGCACTGTTCGTTCAGGTATTTTTCCTTATCTCTCCTTGCTTTTCTTTGAAATTCTGTATTCAGGTGGTTGTATTTTTTCCTTTCTCCTTGGACTTTTGCATTCCTTCTTTCCTCTGCTATTTTAAGAGCCTCATCAGACAACCACTTTGCTTTCTTACGCTTCTTTTCTTTTGGTATGGTTTCTCTTGCTGCCTCCTGCGTGATGTCCCGCGTCTCTGTCCATAATTCTTCTGGTACTCTGTCTATCAGGTACAGGACATTAAATCTGTTCATGACCTCCACCATGTATTCTTTAGGGATGTTGTGTAGGTCATATCTGTCTGGTCTAATTGTTTCCCCCATTTTCTTTAGTCTAAGCCTGAATTTTGCGATCAGTAGGTTGTGATCTGAGCCATAGTCTGCTCCAGGTCTTGTTTTTGCTGACTGAATGGAGGTTCTCCATCTTTGACTGCAGAGTATGTAATCAATCTGATTTCGATGCTGGCCATCTGGTGATGTCCATTTGTAAAGTCGCCTCTTGTGTTGCTGGAAGAGGGTGTTTGCTATGACCAGTGCATTCTCTTGGCAGAACTCTATCAATCTTTGCCCTGCTTCATTCTGTGTTCCAAGACCGAACTTGCCTGTTATTCCATTTACTTTTTGATTTCCTACTTTGGCATTCCAATCTCCTAAGATAATGTGGACATCGTTTCTTGGTGTCTGTTCTATGAGGTGTTGTAGGTCCTCATAGAACTGGTCAACTGTGGCTTCATCTGCACTAGTGGTTGGTGCATAGACGTGGATTACAGTGATATTGAAAGGTTTGCCTTGGATTCTGACTGACATCATTCTATCATTTTTGATGTTGTATCCCATTACTGCTTTCCTCACTCTTTTGTTGACAATTATGGCTACTCTGTGTTTTCTGAGGTTTTCTTGCCCACAGTAGTAGATATGATGGTTTCCAGAGCTGAATTCACCCATCCCTGTCCATTTTAACTCACTGATGCCCAGGATGTCAATGTTTATTCTTTCCATCTCGTTTTTAACCACTTCCAGTTTTCCTTGATTCATTGACCTCACATTCCATGTCCCTATGCAGTATTGTTCCCTACAACACTGTATTTCTCCTCCCCCTTTCATGTCCCTCCCCCTTTTCAGATCTGCTGTGCTGAGCATCCCCTTGTTTTGCCTTATAGGAGAGGAAATTGGTATGGGCTAATAGTGCATTAGCAGAAGTGACTCCATGTCTCCTTGGCTGGGAGCACTGATTGGATGTAGGTTAAGTGTCACCCAAATGTCGCAGTGACTAGTAAACAGCACATGGAAGATTACTCACATCCTAGGAGACACCAAACCATAGTTAGACCAAACAACTAGAGCATAGATGCCTGATGTTTACAAGAACTCCAGATAAGGGCATACCTGTCAACCCGCGGCTCCGGAAAAACGGGACCTGCGCACATCGCTTGTGCGCAGGTCGCGTTCCACGCATGCATGGAAAGGTTTTACCCCTTCCATGCATGCGCAGAAGCACTACGCCGCTTGCACAGCCTTTACGTAAGCGACGTAGCGCTTCCGCGCATGCGTGGAAGGGGTAAAACCCTTCCGCGCATGCGCGGAAAGCATTTCCCCCACTGCCAAATTACGGGGTTTTGGCAGCGGGGGCCGGGTTATGACGTCAATTGACGTCAATTTATGGGGTAATCCCGGCCAAATCGGGAAGGTTGACAGGTATGGATAAGGGAAGTACAGTGAGTTTCACTGTTCCTGTTGATTAGCATACCCATGGCTAACCAAGGCATGCAGTAACTTCTTAGACTGGCAAATGTACTTAGCCAATAATATACTAGGAAAACAAGCCTTCTGTCACGGGGTCTCACACAGGCTGTGCGTGTGAGATCCAGGAATAGAATAAATACAGACCACCCGAGGATTCGGGACTGGCTTTTCCCACCATACACTCTCCTCTCCTCGCCTTCCTTGAATTCAGCACCTTTACTCCCACGGATCATTACAACATCTGGTGACCCTGAGACGTGATTACTCAGGAGTAACGGAGCAGTTCTGATTGGAAAGCATCTCCAATCGGGACTTAATACCATCACAAGGAAGGCAAAGTAATCGCAAACCTGGCAGACTCCACGCATGGGAACGGACGCAGTCCAATGCCAGGGAGAGCCATGATCCAGAAGCAACTAAGGCAGAGCAACAGACCCGCGGCCAGCCAGCGCCGCTATCCCGATTCACCCACCAAACCTGAGGGACATCTCCTGTGCATCACCCGCCCTGTCTACCACTACCTTGACTCATCACCTGGATGCATCAATACGTGAGTTGTTTAAGACATCCAGAGATTTTCCCCAAACCAGGAGGTGGGGGGGGGGCAGCCTTTGGGGAGGCAAACGTCAGGCAAGAGGCTCTTGCGAGAGCGCTAGGAGTCCTGGCCAGGCAATGTCACGTTACAGTAAGCAGAAAGTGTCTGACGGATCTGGTGAGGCGTCTGGGGGAACACAATCTGTTCCACCTAGAAAGCAGGCACAATCAATTTAGAGGTTTGGAATCAAGCAGGGAGCCTTAAGCAAGAAACCTCAAGCACCCACTGACATCATGGGGGCTTGGAGCAGGCGTATACAGAGGAGCACAGTTAGTCCAGTCCGGATAGGGACCAGGTAACAGCCCCAGTGGGTCTCTACCCGACAATCAAACACCAGCATGGGGCAGGGAGGACTTAGAAAGCCCAGGCAATTCTTGAGCAGTCAGGAGTCCTTTCCAACAGAGGAGTGATAAGGATCACTACTAGGGGAAATCGACAGCAGCACCCAACATGAGACCAAACACTTCCAAGACAGGAGAGATTCATTCAAGGGACCCCCTGCCACAACACACAGTAGGAATTTTCTTGCTTCGAAATAGTACTTTAGTGTATGCAAACCAAGACACAGGACACAGCCTCGGGCTGGGTTAACTCAGGTTTATTGCATCGTGGACAGAGGGAACATGAGGTAATGGCGGATCGATAGCTCTTTATATACAGCAGTAATACATTTGAACGTGGTGCCATGGTAGCCCATTGGCTACTGTCTGCGTGACGTCATTGCAGGTCACGCCCTTCTTGTCCAGGTGTAGGTGGTGGCGGGAAATCTTCCCGCGCTGTTGCCTTTGATGAGTTCGGACCAAGAGAGCTTGGACGCTCGCTGCTGCCAGCTGGTGGTCATTAGCTCGCGTCCTATTACAGGGTTTATATGATACAGCTGAAGGTTACATTGTTACTATAGGCAAGGTTACATTGGCTCAGATACATTGTAATCCATGTGTACAATAAAACCATCAGAACACAACACCCCTCCCCCCTAGGACGAGACAAAGTCTCGAGCCCACACTCCCCCCCCCTTAGGAGACAAAGTCTCTCAGCCAAGATGGCTTATTTCGAACACGCTGGGGTCTCGATGCGGGCTGCCTCTCCCCGGGTTTGCTACCTTCTCTTTGTTCCCGGGTTTCCTGTCCTGTAATTGTAGAGGGAGACTCGTTAGTGACTGGCCGCGGCTCCGCGGCGATGTTGGGAGGTGTGTTCTTTCTTAGGGAGGAACCGGGGGCACTGGGGGCTAACGAAAAACCCCTCTTCTCGCTTGGATGGGTGGGGGAACACTCCTGAAAACCCCCCCGGCTCGCGAAATCAAAATCAAAATTACATTCGGGGGCAGCGGTCGCGCACTCCTCTCCCCCTTCCCCGGCCCCTGATAGGACTGGCGTATCAAAAGGGTATGAGTCGGGGCCGCTGCTTCTGCCTTCCCCCCTTGTTTGGGACTGTTGTCCACTGCTGTCTCCCCCTTGGGTTAAGCGGGTGGGGGAGAACCCTAACGCTGAATCCTGTTGCTGAGCCCCACTGACTGGCCCACTCACTCGGTGCCTCAGTTGATCAGCGTGCCTCCTCCAGAGGAGGCCGGTGGTAGTCTCGACCCGGTACGACACTGGCCCCGTCTGTTCTACAACCGTCCCTGGTACCCAGGCTGGCCCTGCGCTGGCATAGTTCCTGCAGTGAACAGGGTCACCGGCGGCGAAACCTTTCGAGACTGCCAACCCTATGTTTTTTCCTTTATCCTCGACTCTCGTCGGGTCTAGCCTGGACAGGATCGTGGTCAGTTTCCGCCGCATCAAGAGCTCTGCCGGCGAGTAGCCTGACGCTAAGGGGGTCACCCTATACGCTAAGAGGAATTGGCACACTTGGTGATTCAGGTCCCCCGGGCCCATGCGCCGCAGCGCGTCCTTTGTTGTACGCACTAGTCGTTCCACTTGGCCATTCGTGGCCGGGTGAAACGGTGCGGATGTGACATGCCGAATGGCGTTTGCCTCCATGAAGGCTCCGAACTCAGCGGAGGTGAAACAACTAGCGTTATCGCTGACTAAAGTGTCGGGTAAACCGAACGTGGAAAAGACTCTCCTTAGCCGGCTAATTGTCGTGGCGGAGGACGTGCTCTTTACTGGGATAACCTCCAGCCACTTGGAGAACGCATCCACCACCAGGAGAAACATGGTTCCTCGGAATGGGCCAGCGAAATCTACGTGCACTCTGGACCATGGCCCCCGTGCTGTGTCCCATTCCCTATGCGGAAGACGGGTCGCCTCAGGTCGGGATCCCTGGCATGCCTCGCAAGTGCCGACCATGTGCTCAATGTCCGCGTCCAGCTGTGGCCACCAGAAGTAACTCCGGGCCAGCGCCTTCGAGCGAACTATGCCCGGGTGGCTGACGTGCAGCAGTTCGAGCACCCTCGTCCGCAGGGGCGCAGGGACCACCACCCGCTGGCCCCACAAAAGGCACCCCCTTTCTAGGGACAATTCTAGCTTTTTCCGAAAGAATGGGTCGAACTCTGTACTCGGGGACGATGCCGGCCACCCCTTCTGTACCCATGAGCTAACTTTCTCCAGCGTTCTGTCCTTGCCTGTCGCCCTAGCAATGTCGGCTGGTACTATTGGGGGTGCGTCTAAAACCTCAATTAGCAACACCTGGCGGTCTCTTTCAACTCTCGCCTTCTGGTCATCCGACAAGGGCAAAGGGGATCTCGAAAGGGCATCAGCATGGCTGATCTCCTTTCCGGGCCGGTACTCCAACTCATGTTGGTATGCGTTGAGGAAAATAGCCCATCGCAGCATTCTCGGGGACAGGATCTGCGGCGTGGGCTTGCTCGCCGTGAAAATCCCTAACAGTGGCTTGTGATCGGTCACGATTTTGAACGGGCGGCCATACAAAAAATCGTGAAATTTTTTGGTTCCCGCTACTATCGCTAATGCCTCCCTGTCGGTTTGTGCGTAATTTCGCTCCGCTTGGGACAGGGACCTTGAGTAAAAAGCTACCGGGGCCTCCCTTCCGTCGTCCAACACGTGGCAAAGCACCGCCCCCACCCCCACCGGGGATGCATCACAGACTAGGACCACTGGCCGTTTGGGGTCGAAGTGCGTCAGGATTGCCTCAGATGTTAGGAGTTGCTTTAGCTCCTTGAACGCCCTCTCGTGCTCGTCACCCCACATCCATGGCTCCTCCTTTTTAAGTAACCGATGGAGCGGTTCGGCCACGGACGCCTTCCGCGGGAGGAATGTATGGTAAAAATTGAGGAGCCCCAGGAAAGACTGTAGCTCGGTTTTGGATGTGGGGCGAGGGGCCTTTTTAATGGCTGCTACTTTGGATTTGGACGGCTTAATCCCCTCGGGTGTAATCCGGAACCCTAAAAACTCGACCTCGGTTTCGAAAAAAACACATTTGTCCTTCCTCAATCTCAGCCCCGCTTTCTCGAACACGGTCAGTACTTTGTCCAACCTTTTTGCCAGTTCAGCCTCACTCCCCCCTGTTATCAACACGTCATCAAAATAAGGCAACACCCCCTCCAGGCCCTTTAGGAGGCGTTCCACAAGCGATTGAAAAAGGCCGGGTGCCGAGTTCACGCCGAACTGTAACCGCGACACCTGGAACGCTCCCTTATGTGTAACTATCGTTTGTGCCGCGGCCGTGGCGGGGGTCACAGGAAGTTGCTGATAGGCTTGTGCCAAATCGAGTTTAGCGAAACACTTTCCCCCATTTAGCCTGGCCAAAAGGTGGCTGATCACTGGCACCGGGTATGCATTAGGGCGGATCGCCTTGTTAATTGTACACTTATAATCAGCGCAAATGCGCACCTCCCCGTTAGCCTTTAGAGCCGTTACAATTGGAGTTTCCCACTCCGCGGAATCAACAGGAATAAGAATCCCCTGGCCCACCAGTTTGTCCAGTTCCGCCTCTATCTTGTCCTTGAGTGCGAACGGCACCCTGCGCGGTTTGAGTCTTATCGGGCGGACCTCCGGGTCTATGTCGAAAGCTACAGGGGGTCCCTTGAACTTTCCGAGTCCTTTCTTAAAAACAGCGGGATGCGCATCGCAAACCGCTTGTATTGGGTCCCCCCCCCCACGGTATGCACCCCCCCTATGAACAACCCTAAAGGCTGAAACCACTGTGTCCCTAGGAGGCTACAGCTTCCCCCCTTGAGGACAACTAGGGGCAGTTCCGCAGAATGTCTCTTAAAATTGACCCGAAATTTCCCGACCCCCAACACCGGAATGCTGTTTCCCTGTACGTCCCGTAGCGTGGACCTCAACGCTTTAAGCTTGGGCCGCATGTGGGGGTCGATTTTCAAGAACTCTTTCTGGGGAATTATGGAATAGGAGGACCCCGAGTCAATTTCCATCTTAATAGGGGCCCCTTGTACTAATACCTCAACGAAGTAATGGGACTGTCCCGCGGACACGCTGAACACTGGGGCGTCGTCCTCGCTGTCGTCCGAGACGCGGCCCACGCCGTCCTGCTTCCTCGTGGTCTGGGCGCCATCTTTGGGCCTCGCTGGACGGTCCGGTCTGGCCGCGCGGTCTTGTGACTGCCTCCGGCCCTCTTTCCGTTTTCTGCATGCCTTGGCGATGTGCCCCCGACGGCCGCATGTGTAACACTCGGCCTTCCTGAACGGGCATCTCGCGCGCTCGTGGGCCGCTCCGCAACCCTCGCAGCGTCGACCACCCTTCCGGACCTTCTGGACCTCCTCGCCGTCGCTGCCTTCCGTAGACGACTTTGAGGCCCGTCGAGTCGCGTGCACCGACTGTCCGGTCTTCCCGTGCACCGAATTTTCCGCCTTGCCGGCTCTAGGACGCCACTCACGCCACTGGTGCATCTCGTCCACTCCAGCATTCGTGGACTCTGCGGCTTCCGCGGCCTCTATGACCTCTGCCAGCGTGGGTGGCGGCTCCTTATTCATCAAGCTGCGCTGTACCTCCTTGTCTTTCAGGCCACACAACACGCCGTCCCTGAGGACCATCTCCAGGATATCGCCCCATTTACAGGGGGCGGCGGCTATCCTCATGGCGGCCACGAATGCCTCAACCGACTCATCCGGCGCTTGGACTCGCCTCCAAAACGCGCTCCGAGCGGGAAACATTGCCCTCGAGGGGCAGAACCGCTCTCGCAGCAGTTTCATGATGTCGCTCGCCTTAAAGTCGCTCACTTTCTTCGGAGCGATTATGCCCACCAGCGTCCGCTTGGTTTCCATCCCGAGCATCCTGGTGAGGATGGCCCTCTTCCTCTCCTCGTCTTCTCCTTTGACTCTGAGTTCCACCAGGGCCGCCTGGAAATCCATCTCAAGCAGCTCCCAGTCTTGCGGTTTGGTGATGTTGAAACCGCTCTGTGCCCTGGCTGTTCCGTGGGGATCCATTATCCCACCTTCGTCGCCAATTTAGTGTATGCAAACCAAGACACAGGACACAGCCTCGGGCTGGGTTAACTCAGGTTTATTGCATCGTGGACAGAGGGAACATGAGGTAATGGCGGATCGATAGCTCTTTATATACAGCAGTAATACATTTGAACGTGGTGCCATGGTAGCCCATTGGCTACTGTCTGCGTGACGTCATTGCAGGTCACGCCCTTCTTGTCCAGGTGTAGGTGGTGGCGGGAAATCTTCCCGCGCTGTTGCCTTTGATGAGTTCGGACCAAGAGAGCTTGGACGCTCGCTGCTGCCAGCTGGTGGTCATTAGCTCGCGTCCTATTACAGGGTTTATATGATACAGCTGAAGGTTACATTGTTACTATAGGCAAGGTTACATTGGCTCAGATACATTGTAATCCATGTGTACAATAAAACCATCAGAACACAACAAGTACTAAGATAGAAAGATGATAGGAAGCAAAGGAATGAGAAAAGAGATTCTAAGGAACAGAACAGCAACAGCCAGCAGAGGAGGGGTTAAACCCAGAGGCATTTGCTCACAGTAGCAGCAGACGCACTTGAGCCACTGGCAATGCAGGACTCCAGCCACCTGAGAAAAGCCTAGGAGTCTGGCAGCAAGAAATAGTCTCCTCATGAGTAGGATGGAGCATTGCAAGACCTGGGAGGGGATTGTACCCAGGAAGGAATGTTTATCCAAGTATTGGATGTGTGTGTGTGAAATGCGTGTATGAAGCATGTGGATGACTGAACGGTGCACCGGAAAGGATGATTTTGAGAAAGTTTCCTTGCTATGATATGTGCTTGCATTATTATTGTTGTACTTTAATGCCAAATATTGTATGCTAGATAATTACCGTATTTTCCGGCGTATAAGACGACTGGGCGTATAAGACGATCCCCAACTTTTCTAGTTAAAATATAGAGTTTGGAATATACTTGCCGTATAAGACTACCTCTCTTCCAATGCACACCAAATAAAAATTAACCCACACTCAACCCGGAGACGTGCAGCCCTCCGAGTCAAATGGGCAGGTTCTGGTGGAGAGCCAATCCACGCTCACGTTCTCCTCCTCGAGGTACAGGAAGATGTGTGCAGCTTGCTTCCCCTTGCTTCATACTCCCCGCACAGAGCAGGGACTCGGCCACGGCACACCCCCCCCCCCCCACCATATGCGCTGGACATATGAAGCAAGGGGAAACAAGCTGCAGTTAAGTACCTGTCCTATAAGACGACCCCCGACTTTGGCACAGATTTTTTGGGGTTAAAAAGTAGTCTTATACGCCAGAAAATACAGTAAACCTGTTTATGGGCTAGACATATCACCTTCATTGATAGGAAAAACTTTCCCTAGCCAAGAGGGACGGGCTGGAGAAAGTGTGAAAAGGACTGGCAGGCAACATTTCCTTGCCTGGCAGCACACTTAGTAAGTTTAGTACCCAGGGCATGGGAGGTAGGTATGATGGTAAAGAGAAGGTAGACTAAGAGAGGGGGAGTGAAAGGGACCATAAGGAAGAAAGTGCACGCGAGGCTAGAAGCAGGAGCAAGGAGAGAAGTAGAAGTGGAGGTCGGAGCAAGGGCATAGATAAGTCGAAGCGAGGGCAGAGGTAAGTTGATAGGAAGGAAGAGAAGCAGGGGTGTCAGTAGAAGCAAAAGAAGTGTAGGACTTGGGTAAGGAAATGCAAGTGAGGAAAATTGGTGTCATGGAATCCTGTGCTGGAGCCTCCGGGACGACAGTCTCCCACGAAGTCACAAATCGGGGGAGATTGCCTTTCTGTTATGTATGCATGTACAATGTCACTTTAAATATATGAATGTATCTCAGCTGTTAAGGAACGCGAGCAAGCCGCCCATAGAAGGCAGCTGCGAGCGTCTAGTCTCACATGGTCCACATTGCCCAAATCACAAACAGCCGCGGGAAATTCCCCACATGATCAGGAGCTACAGAAAACAACTGCAGAAGAGAAAACAACTGCAGAAGAGAAAACAACTGCAGAAGAGAAAACAACTGCAGAAGAGAAAACAACTGCAGAAGAGAGGCGTGACCTGGGCGAGGCCACGCCGGTAGCAGCCAATGAGCTACCGTGCAACAAGATTCAAATGTATTGTGTTATGGTATATAATGAGATGTATCTCCCCCATTACCTCATGTTCCTGCTGAGCATCAATGAATAAACCTGTGTTAGTCCTTCCTGCGACTCCTTCTTTGTCTTCCGTGCAAGACACTAAACTTTCTGAGTTTTTTTTTTCTCCAGCCAGAGAGTTCTGCATAAAAGAAATTCTGTACATATCTTCATGAAGATGGGGGCCCCACGTCTTAAAAATGTCCTCAAACTGCATGTATCGTTACTGGTTATGTCCTGTCTAGCATTGTCTTAAATGTGTAGAGAATGGGTTAAACTGAGATTTTCAGCAGGCAGTCTCAGGCTGAGGTTTTTGCATAAAAGCCCAACCCTGGCACTTTTGGTGAAATGTTATTTTGCTCTAGGTAAAATGCCTTAACTCTTTGCCTTTTTCCTAAACTGAACCTCCCGATTTGAACAATTTGTTCTTACAGTAAGTTAGTTATGCTTCTATGTTACATGTTTAATGATTTAATTCTTGCGAACCTCTCTCCAAAGTTCCACGTTTCATGACTTGTTTTTCTGTAATCTCAACATACCTGCCACTATTTCAAAAGATATGGTATTCTCTCCACAGCTTCCTGGGCTAATGAACTCTTGCATTGACAGGGATTTCTGGGATTTCGATATGTTATTCAGAGGTGTTGCATTTTATATGTTGAGAGTTAATCACTGACTTTTTGTCATCTTCTAAACTCCTGATTATTAGAGTAAATATTTGTATTTCACAGATTTTTCTAGTTGTGGCTGGCTGTTCCCTCCAAGCGTTTTTATTATCTGATAGAGTTAACTACAAATTCTAAACTTTCCCCTTCTCCTACAGCTACACTTTAAATGTTGTATATTGTTTTAACTTGCCTTATCCTTCTAAGTCTTCAGCCTGTCAGGGGGACAGCGACAAATTTTGCAACCTCCAGAGCACATAGGGAGGAAAATTAGATTAAGCCTAGTTCCTGAGAAAGTGCAGAGCACTTTATCTCTGGAATTTACGCCGCCTTCATCTTTTGCAGTGCCAGAGCTGCTCAAGATACATTAAAGATTCAGTCTGGACCGTAGTACTCCAGATTGGGGAACACTGATTAGACTAGATCACCATTTTAAATAGACATAGCCTCTCTAAGCATTTTTTCCCCTTTACTTTCTCTGCTAGCCATCACATGCCAAGAACAGGCTAAGCAGATATTGTAGGCAGTTTTAGCCCCATCCTAAATCTGTGCATGATTGGAACTGGTACCCTTTTCCGCTGGACCCTCTCTTGGACTCCGGCAGGAGTGGGGAATTTGGTGGAATGGTTGTTTCTGCCAAATCCTTCTTCTGCAGTGGGAATCAGGACATTCTGCATACCAGGCGGGACACTGCATGTGTGTAATAACTTCACACTGTTTGTTTTTTCTTTCTTCTTTTAGAAAGTAATGAAGGGGGGAGAAGCCCCCTCCCTCCCCGCATCAAAGACTAACCCTCAGTCCTCCCAGTTTTCTGCCTATTGTGTCTACAATCCCCTCTAGCCATTTTATCTTTGGCTGTCTTTTCTTCTTTTGCCCTCCACCTTTCCCAGCATCAAGGCTTTCTCAAATGAATCCTCCCTTCTCATTTTTTATGTATTATTTGACATTTCAGTAAGCAATCAAAGTTGGTCTCTTCCAAGATTGACCTATTTGTTCTCCTGGCTGTCCAGGGTACTCTCAGTACTCTTCTTCAACGCCGTATTTTATAGGCATCTATTTTTCTGTGTTCAGCTTTCCTAATTGTTCAGTTTTCTCGCCTCCGTACGTTACCACTGTGAATACCATTGCTTTGACTATTCTACCTCTTGTTTACTGTGTGATGTCTCTGTTTTTCATTATGTTTCCAAGGTTTCTCATATCTTGTCCCCCTAGACTCAGTTTTTTTTCTTTTCTTTATTTTCCTTTATGGTTGTAATTCCCATTTGCAGTGATCTTTGATCCTAAGAATGTAAAATCTGTCATGCTTTTACTTCTTCCCCATTTATTTTTCAGAAATTAATGGGGCCTGTTACCATTATATTAGTTTTCTTGATATTGGGTCTCAGTCCAGCTTTTGCACTCTCCTCCTTCAGCACAGTCTAGAGATTTTCTAGGTCCTTCTCACCATCAAGGTGGTATCGTCTGCATGTCTCAAATTGTTGGTGTTTCTCCCAGCAATTTTGATCCCATATTGTGATTACTTCATCCTTGCATTGCGCAGCATATGCATATTTTGGGGAACAGTTATTTGGCCCGGTCACATTCTTACACAGGGCAAGATATTTTTTTTCTTTTCTCCCTCTTCGCTGCCAACTAGGCACGTTTCTATTTTGGCTACGCAAGGATTCCTAGCAGTATACTGTCTTCTCAGCCCATCGCTGGGTGGACGGGCTTGGCCAGAGGCCACATTAGTGGGTGGATGTTTCTACCAAATGCCTCTTCTCCTGCAGGCGGTTGGTAGCCACAGCATCTCCGGCACCTTAGCAAAAATAGTCACATTTTCATTACAGAATTCCCCCCCCCCCCCCCCAGCATTCACAGTGTTCTTCGACACATTTTACCTTCTTACTTTCAAGTAGGCGTTAGAATCCCAACGGCATCCTTTAGTGCCAAGTCCAGCTATTCTGGAATGATTTTTTCCCTATTTAATCTAAGGAAGGGGGGAAACCCCTGGTCCACAGTTCTATTGACATATAATTACAAAACTAACTTATCTCTCTCGGACTTTTCCCAGAAGGCTGCACTTGCAGCCAGTTTTTTTATTTTCTAAGCAGGTCCGCTTAAACCAAGCCAGAACCAGGCGCCCATCTGAGAAGATCCAGCCAAGCACAGGCACTGCCAAAAGATGACATCACCTGTCCATATTCCTTCCACTCCTAAAGATGATTTCGGCATGCCCTTTTTCACCTTAAGGGGGGAGGATTTGGGTTGGACCTTTTATCACATATGGACCTGCCATGCTACTTTCATGAACAATGCTTTCAATGGACACATTACCATGCCTGAATGGACTGTCACCTACAATTCCCTGATGGCTGTCTTGATCCTTTCCCTGCTTTTGAGGGGAGGAGTTTGGGCTTCCTCCGGGGACCTGACGCCTGGCTGGGACTTATCTGCCAGGCTCCAGTACAACATTTGGCAAAACTGGCCGGACTTGTCAACCAATCTGACTTTTGCTTAAACATGTACTTGACACTATTTACTGCATGACATACGGGACTTATGCAAACTGGCGGGCCTCCTCCGGTCTGGAGCATTGGCAGCTCTCGCAAGTGCCGACCATGTGCTCGATGTCGGCGTCTAACTGGGGCCACCAGAAGTAACTCCGGGCCAGCGCTTTGGAGCGCACAATTCCGGGGTGGCTGACGTGCAGCAGTTTAAGCACCCGCGGTCGAAGGGATGTGGGGACCACCACCCGCTGCCCCCACAAGAGGCACCCCCTCTCTAGGGACAGTTCCAGCTTCTTCCTAAAAAATGGGGCGAATTCCTCTGCTGGGGAAGACGCCGGCCACCCTTTCTGTACCCAGGAGCAAACCGCCGCCAACGTCTTGTCCTTCCTTGTCGCTGTGGCAATGTCGGCGGGCACTATGGGGGGCGAATCCAGCACCTCTATCATGAGAACCTGATGGTCTCGCTCCCCCTTGCTCACCTGGCTGGGCGTCAGGGGGAAGGGGACCTGGATAGAGCGTCCGCATGGCTGATCTCTTTCCCGGGCCGGTACACCAACGCGTGCTGGTAGGCGTTGAGAAAAATGGCCCACCTAAGCATTCTCGGGGACAGGATCTGTGGTGTGGGCTTATCTGCGGTAAAAATGCCTAGTAGGGGCTTGTGGTCAGTCACGATGGTGAAGGGGCGGCCATACAGAAAATCGTGAAATTTTTTGGTCCCCGCAACTATCGCCAGCGCCTCCCTGTCTGTCTGGGCGTAGTTTCTCTCCGCTTGGGACAGGGACCTGGAGTAAAACGCTATTGGGGCCTCCCTCCCGTTTTCCAACACATGGCATAACACTGCCCCCACCCCCACCGGGGATGCATCACAGATCAGTACCACCGGCCGTTTGGGATCGAAATGGGTCAGAATGGCGTCAGACGCCAGGAGTTGTTTCAGTTCCGTGAATGCCCTCTCCTGGTTATCGCCCCACTTCCATGCCGCATCTTTCTTGAGCAACTTGTGAAGCGGCTCAGCCACCGCAGCCTTCCGTGGAAGGAAGGAGTGGTAGAAGTTTAAGAGCCCTAGGAACGACTGCAACTCGGGCTTGGATGTGGGGCGAGGAGCTTTCTTGATGGCGGCCACCTTGGATTTGGACGGTTTGATCCCCTCGGGTGTTACCCGGAACCCTAAGAACTCAACCTCCTTCGCGAAGAAGACGCATTTGTCTTTTCGCAACCTCAACCCCGCCCGTTCGAACGCCGCCAGGACCTTGTTTAGCCTTTCAGCCAACTCAACCTCACTCCCCCCGTTATCAATACGTCATCAAAATATGGTAAAACGCCGTCCAGCCCTTTGAGGAGGCGTTCCACAAGCGACTGGAAAATTCCAGGCGCCGAGTTCATGCCGAATTGGAGGCGCGTCACCTGGAACGCCCCCTTATGCATGATTATGGTCTGTGCAGCAGCTGCAGCAGGGGTTACCATGAGTTGCTGATAGGCCTGTGCCAGGTCGAGCTTAGCGAAACACTTTCCCCCATGTAACCTGGCTAGCAAATGGCTGACCACCGGCACCGGGTACGCATTAGGGCGGATTGCCTTATTAATGGTGCACTTATAATCGGCGCAAATGCGAACCTCCCCATTGGCCTTCAATGCTGTGACAATTGGAGTTTCCCACTCCGCGGAATCAACAGGAACAAGAATCCCCTGGCCCACTAATTTGTCCAGTTCCGCCTCTATTTTGTCCTTGAGTGCAAAAGGCACCCTGCGCGGTTTAAGTCTGATTGGGCGGACGTCCGGGTCCAGGTCGAACGTCACTGGGGGTCCATTGAATTTCCCAAGTCCCTTTTTGAAGACTTCGGGGTGCGCGTCGCACACCTCCTGTATCGGGTCAGACCCCACGGCGTGCACCCCCCCAATGAACAGACCCAGGGGCTGAAACCATTGAGTCCCGAGGAGGCTGCAATGACCTCCCTTAAGAACGACTAGGGGGAGTTCCGCGGCGTGCCGCTTGTACTGAACCTGGAAATTCCCAACCCCCAACACCGGGATACTGTTCCCTTGCACGTCCCGAAGCGTGGACCTCAACGCTTTGAGCTTGGGCCGAACGCGGGGGGCAATTCTCAAAAACTCCCTCTGGGAAATGATGGAGTAAGAGGAGCCAGAGTCAATCTCCATCCTAACAGGGGCCCCTTGCACCAGTACCTCAACAAAGTAACGGGGGTGTCCCATGGACACGCTGAAAACCGGGGCGTCGTCGTCGCTGCCGTCGGAGATGCGGCCCACGCCGTCCTGCTTCCTCGTGGGCCGGGCGCCATCCTTTAGTCTAGCCGAGCGGTCTGGCCTCGTTGGGCGGTCGGGCGAGCTCCTCCGGTCCCTCGCTGGGCGGTCGGGCGAGCTCCTCCGGTCCTTGCGCCGTTGTCTGCAGACTTTGGCTATGTGCCCGCGTCGCCCGCAGTTGTGGCACTCGGCCTTTCTGAATGGGCACCTGGCACGGTCGTGAGCTGCCCCGCAGCCGTCGCACCGCCGGCCCTCCTTCCGGACCCTCCGGACGTCCTCGTCGTTGCTGCTTTCGGCGGACGATTTCGAAATTCGCCGGGCTGCGTGCACCACACTCTCTGTTTTGTCGGCCTTCGGCCGCCAGTCCTGGAGCTCTTGCACCCCGGCCTTCGTGGCTTCCGCGGCCTGTGCCGCTTTCAGGACCTCCTGCAACGTGGGGGGGGGGGGGGCGGCTCCTGATTCATTAGCGTGCGCTGAATCTCGGCGTCCTTCAGGCCGCATAGCACGCAGTCCCTGAGGGTGACTTCCAAATTTTCCCATTTGCATGGGCCGGCAGCCAGACGCAGGGCCGCTACGAAAGCGGCGACCGACTCACCAGGCGCTTGGACTCGCCTCCAAAACGCGCTCCGAGCGGGAAACATCGCTACCGAGGGCCGGAAATGGTCTCTCAGCACCGTCAGGAGCTCTTTTGCCTTGAATTCAGCCGCCTTTTTGGGTGCGATGAGGTCAATCAGTACTCTCTTTCCGTCGTGCCCGAGCATTCTGGTGAGGATGGCTCTCTTCTTTGCCTCGTCCGTCACCTCGAACTCCACCAGCGCGCCTTGGAAGTCCATTTCGAAGAGTTCCCAATCTTGCGGTTTCTTGATGTCGAAACCGGCGTATGTCTTGGTCCCGTGGGCAGCCATTATCCCACCTTCGTCGCCAATTTAGTGTATGGGACCAAAGACACCAGGACAGCCGAAGAGCTGGCTTAACACAACTTTATTACATGCTGGTCAGAGGAAACATGAGGTAATGGCGGACGAACAGCTCAATATATACAGTGGCTATACATTTGAATGTGGCTCCTTGATAGCCTATTGGCTACAGGCTGCGTGACGTCATTGCAGGTCACGCCCTTCTTGTCCAGGTGAAGGTAGTGGCGGGAATCTTCCCGCGCTGTTGTTCTAGGTGAGTCTTGGACCAATGAGCTTGGACGCTCGCTATTGCCACCTAGTGGTCACTAGCTCGCATCCTATTAAGGTTACAGTGATTCAGCTGGAGGTTACAATGTTACACATAGAAAAGGTTACATTGGATACACATGGATAGGTACATTGTTTAAAGGCACAGGCTTTAGGACACAACAGAAATGTAATCACCCTGACATGTATGATCATGATATTCTGCCCACCGGATGATTTTTCACTTGTAACCAGCGTATTTCAATGCCTTTTCCATGCTTTTGTATTATGCTCAAAGCTGCTTTTCTAGGGTATATGAATTCTGGTACACATGATTGCATATTCCTCACACATTTGCCCCTTCTAATACCATCCCTCATTAGGATAACATACCCTCACCATGGGTGGGAGAAAAACCAAACAGACATCTACAGAAGATTGGGTTTCCTGGAGCCATAGAGACCTCGTTGGTTAATGTAATTCATCATCTCAGTGTCAGTCACACCTCCATTGTGAGAGAGAAGCATTTGTCCAATCACCCAAATAGGCCAATTTGCAGAGTAACCCAACAAAAACCAATTCTGCCAGGGGGGTGGGAAAGAAGTCAATCACCCCAGTGAGAGATCCATGACAAACCTCATCACATTGTCTGGCCAATAGAAAGCAAGCCACGTTCTTGCACAACTACACAGTTGTTTGGATGTCATTTAAGATCAAGACACTGCTGACCCAACCTGAAGAACATTTCTCACAAAGACCCAGCACCAGGTAACCAACTTGACACCTTCCTCAAGGAGCACCTTATTGGGCAAACACCATAGTCATAAGGTTGTTTTGGGGCAGGTGCAAATTTTACCCCAAACCTACTGGGAGTGGGGGGATGAGCTCTGATCCTGGGTGCCATGAGACTAGCCACAAACAGCGCATAAAGTCACCATTGGCGTTGTGGTATGCTATGCTGTTTTGTGCAATGCATCCCCTTGTTCCAGTCCATGTGCCACCCAAGACAGAGACCCCAAGAAACAATCATGCCTTGACAGATTATGCCTTACGTCACTCAGGCTTTCAGCCAAGTTGCTTTTAGAAAATAAAATAAGGAGGAATGTGGGTAGCCCAGGTCACTGATTGGTCAGCTACCTTTCCCGACTGGGTCGTCTAGCTCGAACACGAGCTGGAAACCAACTGATCCTTACAGGAGAGGAAATTGGTATGGGCTAATAGTGCATTAGCAGAAGTGACTCCATGTCTCCTTAGCTGGGATCACTGATTGATGTAGGTTAAGTGTCACCCAAATGTCGCAGTGACTAGTAAACAGCACACGGAAGATTACTCACATCCTAGGAGACACCAAACCACAGTTAGACCAAACAACTAGAGCATAGATGCCTGATGTTTACAAGAACTCCAGATAAGGGAAGTACAGTGAGTTTCACTGTTCCTGTTGATTAGCATACCCATGGCTAACCTAGGCACGCAGTAACTTCTTAGACTGGCAAATGTACTTAGCCAATAATATGCTAGGAAAACAAGCCTTCTGTCATGGGGTCTCACACAGGATGTGCGTGTGAGATCCAGGAATAGAATAAATACAGACCACCCGAGGATTCAGGACTGGCTTTTTCCACCATACACTCTCCTCTCCTTCCTTGAATTCAGCACCTTTACTCCCACGGATCATTACAACAGGAGAAACCGCTTGTTTTCTTCTCTTTAATATGGGGTGTAGGGGGGGATTCCCCCTCTTCGCTGGGTCCCCTGGGTCCAGGAGGGTTGGGGAGACAGACCCCTTTTGTCCCCCCAACCCTCCCAACCCCAGGGGAGCCAGCGGAGAAGGGGATCGCAACACCCACCCACTGATATTAAAGGGGAAACTCCGATCGGGTTTTCCCTTTTAATATTAGGGGTGGGGTGGATTCGATCCCCTCTCTTGGGTCCCATGGGTCCGGGAGGGTTGGGGGGGGACAAAAGGGGTCTGTCCCCCCAACCCTTCTGGACCCAGGGGAGCCAGTGGAGAGGGGGATCACAACCCCCCACCCACTTGATATTAAAGAGGAAACCCCGATCTACTTTCACGACTCCACACAATCAAAGCACCATAAGGCAATGTTTTTGGGCTAACTAACATGGCGGACTGTCAGATTAGTCGGCTTCAAGTTTGTGATGTCATGTCATCTTTTTTTTTAACCTCCATGCTGTTCGCTTCCTCTCTAGCAATCCGAGTCGGTGCCTTTAACCCTTGCTGGAGAAAGAGAGCCGCCAGACCTCACATATTATGCTCTCTGGGGGCTGACTTGTCTTTCCTCCGCTTTCCTGGGTCCCACGTGCAGCTTGTTTGGTCTATACTCAAGTTGTGCAATAAGATTAGTCATAATTCGGGTGCATGCAAGGCAGGGCTGGGTCAGTGTGCCTTTGAGCTCCTTGGACAGAAAGAGGGAGAAAGAAGGACCCTTGGGTTTGGCTCTGTGAGGGTTAAAAGCAGCAGAGCGGAAGATTCCTAGAGAGGCAGGAAATGCGGAAGGGGAGGCCTCTTTAATGGCCCTTTCCCACAATTCCCTGCTCTAGTGGCGACACTGTGACGGGGGGACCTTCCAGAGTGACGTAACCTTGTATTGGAGTCTCCTGAGCTCTAAAGCGCTTGGATCTTTTTAAATACTACAAGTCCCAGAATTCCCAGCAAGTAGGGCTGGTAGCGGGGACGATGGGAGTTGTAGTCTGGAAAATTCCTCAGAGGAGAGAAGATCTTGAGACCGTGGGGAGGCGCCTGTAAGTTTTTGGACCACAAGACCTCTGTTGTGGTATGTCTGGGTGGGGATTCTGGGCGTTGTAGTAGTAGGAAAAGCAACGGGGAAACGTTTCCAAGCTTCTAGGGGGGGGGGGGAACCCTGTGTTTTCCCACCACCCCTTTTCCCTGAAGACTCAGCTGGTGGTTGTTTCTCCTTTCAGCTTTGGACGAAAGGAACGGGCGTTATATTCCTGAGCAGTAGAAAGGCGTTACTTTCTGCCCCTGCAGCTATTCTTAATTGATCTGGTAAGGCTCCCTTTGCTGCCTCGCCTCTCTTTAAACATAAGACCAGCCTTGCTGGAACAGGCCACAGCCCATCCAGTCCAGCATTCTGTCTCACACAGTGGCTCACCATTTCCTTCAGGGTATTCCGAAGGAGATGCCTTCACCTGCTTAGGATTCCCTGGAAATGGCATTGAGAGATATCCTGCCTATCTCTCCAACCCGGAGGTTGTCCTTAAGTATTCATAATTATAGCCATTGATACCCTTGTCCTCCATGAACTTGTCTAATCCTTTCTTAAAGCTGTCAAGACTGACAGCTGTCACCACTTCTTCTGGCAGGGAGTTCCATAGACCAGTAATCCTCTGGGTGAAGAAGTACTTTCTCTTATTTGTTTGAGAACTAGTACCCAAAAGTTTCATCGAGTGTCCCCTAGTTCTAGTGTTATGCGATAGGGAAAACAGTTTTTCCTTATCTACTTTGTCCACACCGTGCATGATTTTATAAACTTCAATCAGGTCACCTCTTAGACGCCGTCGTTCAAGAGTGAAAAGGTCCAACCATTACAGCCTCAGATGGTAAGGAAGGTGTTCCAGTCCCCTAATCATTCTGGTTGCCCTCCTCTGCACTTTTTCCAGCTCCATAATATCCTTCTGGAGGTATGGCGACCAGAACTGTACACAGTATTCCAGATGGGGCCTCACCATAGATTTATAAAGAGGCAAAATGACACTTGCTGACTTATTTTCTATACCCTTCCTAATGATCCCTAGCATTGAGTTTGCTTTTTTCACTGCTGAGGCACACTGGGTTGACACCTTCATTGAGTTGTCCACCAGGACACCAAGGCCCCTTTCCTGGTTTGTCGCAGAGAGTTCAGACCCCATCAGTTTATAAATGTAATTGGGTTTTTTTGCCCCAACATGCATCACTCTGCACTTACTAATGTTGAAGCTCATTTGCCACTGTTTTGCCCACTCCCCCAGTGTCAAGAGATCCCTCTGGAGCTCCTCACAATCTCTCACAGTTTTCACTACCCTGTATAATTTAGTGTCGTCAGCAAATTTGGCTACCTTGCTATTTACTCCTACTTCTAGATCATTTATGAAGAGGTTGAAAAGCAGGGGTCCCAGTACTGAACCTTTTGAGTCTAGTTACATTGTTAGACTGCCTCTTGCATCCTTCTGCTAGAGTGCTGGTGACTAGCTCCTTGCTCTGCTCAGTAATTTTTGCATCCTCCTCACTGCTGCCCAGTTCCTATCGGCTTTCCCCCAGTTGCTACTATGTTCCACAGAGTTCACCTGTTGATAGCAATAACACTTATAAACCACCCCATAGAGCTTGGGCACTCTCTGCGCAGTTTGCAAGGTAATTTCCCTTTTGCCCTGAACATGCTGGGTACTCATTTTACAGACCTCAAAAGGATGGAAGGCTCCTGAGTTAGCCTTGAGACCCATCAGGAACAAACTTAGATTGTGGGCAGAATTTTGCCTGCAGTACAGCAGTTTAGCCACTGTGCCACGCACTCATCATAGGTCTTAAATTTATTGACAGGGATACAAAGAACAAAGGTGTCCTTCAAGATATGCAGAAGGTTTCTACAAATTAAAATTATTATTATTTATCGGCACAGGCTGACTCAGAGTGGAACAAGAAAAATTGGGAGATACCAGCGATAAAGCACTTGATATCTCTTGGTACTCAAAACAGCGCCATCCAAAAGATTTTACTACCACCTCTGTGGGCAGGGCCAAATCTGTGGGCATGGCCAACACAATGGGCTATGGAGGTAGGTGTGGTCGGCCAGGTGGGCGTGGTCTGGGGAAATTTCTGCTACTGGTTCTCCCAAACAGGACAGGACCTGCTTCAGTGCATCACTGGTGCCATCCCTTACAACACTGGCTATCTCGCTGGTAATCTCTCACATCGATTGCTGCAATGCTCTCTACATGGGGCTTCCCCTGACCTTGGTACAGAAACTTCAACTGGTACAAAATGCAGCAGCTAGGCTAATCACTGGGGTGAGAAAATTCGAACAAATCTGGCAAGTCTGCACTTTCTGCCCGTTACATTTCGTATCAGGTTCAAGGTGTTCTGATTTTTAAAGCCCTAAATAGTTTGGGACCTTCCTACTTCTTAGAACATCATCCCGCATCACACGGTCCTCCCAGACAGATCAGATTTGGGTGCCGACACCGAAACTGGCAAGAAAGGCCATGACTCGGAAAATAGACTTTTAGGTGGCGGCACCAACCCTGGACCACATGCTTACTGACATTTAAAAAGCAGCTAAAATGCCTTCTGTTTAAGGAGGCATTTGAAAAGGGATCATCATCAGCCTAGTCAGGCTTCTCACCATCCCGTCCCACCCTTGTTAATTTAGGCCCAGCTATTTTTAATTGTGTGATTTTAAGATGGCATTTTATGATTGTGTGAAATTTTGGATGTTTTAATATACTGTATTGTTGGTAGTCACCCAGAGTGTGGATGAATCCCCAGATGGGTGGGGTATAAGTGGAATTTATTTATTTAGTTAATATTAGAATTTGGCATTAAAGGCTTTAAGGTGTTGTCTTCTGATCTACATATGCTAATTACTTAACAGGGTACACAGAAAGAGCCTCCTTGAAGACTGTGTTATTTTTTAACCACAATAGGGCATATCCCAGTAACAGTGACCTTGTGTTGTCAGCTAATCTTTCTCACACTAGGTTAAGCCAATGGCACTGCAGAATGGACTCACCAAAAGGTGGTTTCATTTTGGCACTTTCACATCTGGCCTAGACACGAAAGAAGAAAAAAGAAATTGCTTATCAGCATTTATACTTTTCTTCTAATCATTAAGGAGGAAGGTTGTGTGTGTTTCTTTGCTTCCCTGGCATTTCAACTTCCCAGAATACAGTGACCTTCTCTGTAAACTAATACTATGGAAATGTCTCCTTGAAATGAGAGTTGGCTTTTTTCACCAAAGGGATGCAGTTGCTGAGTCTTCTGCAGATTATTTGAACATGTCCTATTAATCCTTGTTACTTCCCCAGACACTGGGGAAACACAGAGGAAAGTAGGTGTGAATATCAGCACCAATTGAAGAGCAGATGATATTATTTTTATGTTGTTTATTTCCATCAGAACAAATCTTTCTACCTGAATCTTTCTAGATCAGTGGTGGAGAACCTATGGCACACATGCCAGAGGTGGCATTCAGAGCCCTCCCTGTGGGGATGCATGCCATCACCCCAGCATAGAGTTTGCCCCACCCTTCTGCCCAACAGCCCAATGGAAGCTCTTCTGCCCTCTCCCCAGCACAGAGTTCACCCCGCCCCTCTGCCGTGCAAATGGCAGCCTGTTGAGTTTGGGCACTCGGTTGCTAAAAGGTTCGCCCTCACTGCTCTAGATCATCTTCAGAATCTATTCTTCACCTTTTATTTGAATTTCTAGGAATCTCCCCTTCAAACTAGGTAACTTTCCATCTTTTCTCCTGAATCTTTAGACACAACTGCAGATATGGAACATAAAGCAACCTAGGATGTCATACAATCATACAATTTATGAAATAATTCACTCAGGAGAAAAACCATTCAAATGCAAGGAGTGTGAAAAAAGTCTCAGTCAAAAGGCAAGCCTTGTTCTGCATCAGAGGTCCCACACAGGAGACAAACCTTTTAAAAGCATGGAGTACAGAAAAAGCTTCAGTCTAAGTGCAAGCCTTGCACAACATTTCAAGATCCACGCAGGCGAAAAGCCTTTTGAATGTCTGGAGTGTGGGAAAGGATTCACTCGGCATGGACACCTTGCTTCACATCACAGGATCCACACAGGAGAGAAGCCTTTTGAATGCCTGGAGTGTGGGAAAAGATTCAAGGAACGTAGAAACTTTGTTTCACACCAAAGGATCCACACAGGAGAGAAGCCTTTTGAATGCCTGGAGTGTGGAAAAATATTTAGGGAACGTAGAAGCCTTACTTCACATCAAAGGATCCACACAGGAGAGAAGCCTTTTGAATGCCTGGAGTGTGGAAAAAGCTTTAGTCAAAGTACAAGCCTTGGTAGACATCAGAGGATCCACACAGGAGAGAAACCTTTTAAATGCCTGGAGTGTGGAAAAGGTTTCAGCCACAATTCAAGCCTTGTTTCACATCACAGGATCCACACAGGAGAGAAGCCTTTTGAATGCCTGGAGTGTGGGAAAAAATTCACTGATCGTAGCAGCTTTGCTAGACATCACAGGACCCACACAGGAGAAAAGCCTTTTGAATGCCTGGAGTGTGGGAAAAAATTCATTGAACGTAGAAACCTTGGTAGACATCTCAGGATACACACAGGTGAAAAGCCTTTTGAATGCCAAGAATGTGGAAAAAGCTTTAGTCGACAAGAACTCCTTGCTTCACATCACAGGATCCACACAGGTGAGAAGCCATTTAAATGCTTGGAGTGTGGAAAAAGCTTCAGTCAAAGTACAACCCTTGCTTTACATCACAGAATCCACACAGGAGAGAAACCTTTTATATGTCTGGAGTGTGGAAAAAGATTCAGTAAACGTGTAAGCCTTGGTAGACATCACAGGATCCACACAGGAGAGAAGCCTTTTGAATGCCTAGAGTGTGGGAAAATATTCAGTCGACAAGAAAACCTTGTTTTACATCACAGGATCCACACAGGTGAGAAGCCATTTAAATGCCTGGAGTGCGGGAAATGCTTTCGTCAAAGTGCAAGTCTTGCTTTACATCACAGGATTCACACAGGAGAGAAGCCTTTTAAATGCTTGGAGTGTGGAAAAAGCTTCAGTCAAAAGTCAAGCCTTACTTTACATTACAGGATCCACACAGGAGAGAAACCTTTTGAATGCTTGGAGTGTGGAAAAAGCTTCATTCAACAAGTACACCTTGCTTCACATCGCAGGATCCACATAGGAAATAAGCCTTTTAAAAGTGGAGTGTGGTAAAACCTTCAGTCGAAGTGCAAGCCTTGCTAAACATCACAAGATGCAAACAGATGGCAATGCCTGGATGTTCTTTTGACAAACCATGAATGGTTCTCGGGGGAGAAGCCTTCAGTACTCCCACAGGGAGCAAATCATATGAATATGTGGTTTGTTGAAAGAGCTGTATTCAAGATGAAAAGTCCTTTAAATGTTTAGAGTATGGAAAGCTATCGAAGAGGGGCAAAATCCTTACCTTGTACAAATTATTTATAACAAGGATACATGAGGCCACCCTTGCTTGAAAGCCAGTCATATGCAACTCTAGGGTTTGGTGCTCATCTCCGCTTATAGTCGAGGAGTCACGCTGTCTGCATTTGCAGACATCTCCATGAACATGTGGCAGGCATTACTAGACACCAGAGTGCACAAAACACTGTTTACCTTCCCACCAAATTGGTACAGTGGAACCCCGTATAACAAAAAACTCCATTCCACAGGGTTCTTTGTTGTGCAGTTTTTGCATTGTACGATGCACACATTTGCACATGATTGCTAAGGGGCTTAGTGATCCAGCTTAGTGATCCAGCTGGGTGGCTTTCGGAGGGACTGAGAAAAGCCTTCGCCTGCTCCAAAAGCCAATTGGCTGGGTTGCTAAGCCCCTTAGCGATCCAGGCTCGCCTCCCTCCTTCCAAAGCAAGCCAGGGCTTGGAGGGTCTGAACCCTGGCTTCCTTTGGAAGAAGGGAGGCAACCCGCTCACCTCTGTTCTTCCAAAACAAGCTGGCCTCAAGGCTACGAACCACGGCTTGCTTCGGAAGAACGGAGGTGAGCAGGTCACCCCCTCCTTCCAAAGCAAGCCAGGGTTCATAGCCTTCAGTCCTGGCTGTCTTGGGAAGGAGGGAGGCGAGTGGGTCGTCCCCCTCCTTCCCAAGCAAACTGGGACTTCCCAAGCAAGTTATGCACCCCAGCTTGCTTTGGAAGGAGGGAGGCAACCTCGCCTCTATTCTTCCAAAGCAAGTGGGGCTCAAGGCTACAACTGAATCTTAGCAAGACTGAGTGGCTATGGGTCAGGGGTCCTGTGTTATCTGGAGACCTTCCACTTTTAGTCCTGGATGGGGTTGAGTTGCCCCAGACAGACCCGGTGTGCAACTTGGGGGTCCTCCTGGATTCACGACTGCGTTTTGAAGATCAGATGTCGGTTGTGGCCAGGAGGGCTTTTGCTCAACTTGGACTAATTCACCAGTTGCGCCCGCTCCTAGACCGGGACTCCTTGCTCATGGTCACTCATGCACTGGTCACCTCCAGGCTAGATTATTGTAATGTGCTCTACATGGGGCTGCCCTTGACGACCATTTGGAGGCTACAACTGGTCCAGAATGCGGCTGCCCGGGTGGTGATGGGCCATGGACGTTATGCCCGTGACTCGCCACTGCTCCGGGAGCTGCACTGGTTACCGGTTTGCCTCCAGGTGCAATTTACAGACAGAATTGCTGCCCTTCAGGAAAGGTCTGAAAACCTGGCTGGCAGGGCAGGTGTGGGGCCCTGATGTGAATGTGGCCCCCGCCCACTGGCTTATAGTCTAATACAGTTTAGTGATCCCTTCCCCTCCCTTCTTTATTGATAGGGATGGGTGAATTTAACTAAGTGGTTTTATCTGTTTTATCTTTTGTATGTTTTTATGCTAGTTTTATTGAAATTGTATATTTTGTGTTTTTAGATTATGCTGTTGAACCGCCCTGAGTCAGGTTGTACCTGAGTGGCAGTATAGAAATTCAAAAATTAAATTAAATTTCGAAGGAGGCAGGTGACCCACTCAGGTACCGCTGAAAGCAACACTTACAATGAAAAAAAAATCATACAATGAAGAGGATTTTGGAACACGTGTGCATCGTATAACAAATATTTTTGTTGTACGATGCACCCATTTGTTCCATAATCCTCTTAGTTGTACGATGCATTCATTATACGGGATTCCATTGTACCTTTTTATCTACTTGCAATTTCTTGCTTTCGACCTTGGTTGGCAGGAGCTGGGACAGAGATGGGCACTCATGCCATCCTGCAGTACCTGAGAATCGAACTCCTACCTTCCAGTCACCGAGTTCAGCGTCTTAACCACTTGAACCACCGCAGTCCCTCATATTGCAGCCTAAACTGGTGGTGTAAGTTCAGTCCTGAAGGGGCTCAAGGTTGACTCAGCCTTCCATCCTTCCGAGTTTGGTAGAATGTGTAACCAGTATGTTGTGGGCAAAATGCTAAGGACCTTGTGATCCGCGCCCAGAGGGTGAACTAAGCATTATGGGGTGGTATATAAGGGTAGTTGTTATTGTAATTGCTATTATGTGTGGCAAAATGGCATTCATTTGCAAAAACTACCCCGGTAAAGTAGATTTGTCAGGTCTGTTCTGTTCAGAGAAACAGCTTGGAAATCCTTCCTTCTCTTGCTTTCTTCTCCATTTTCTCAGAGTTGTCCAGGCGTAAGGAAAAAGCTTCCAGTGTAACAATATGACTGAAATATTCCATATTACAACAACCTGAGGAGATCCCCCCCCATTCTAGCTGGACCAGGCAGGCCTCTTTGCCCTCAGAAACAGAAGAGGATTAAACACTCTGGGAAGAAGCTCAGGCACACAACATGAGAGAAAGAAAAAAATATTTTCAAGACTGGCACATTTGTCCAGGAGACCAAGGGCTTCGTGTGCTTCGTTTTTAAAGGGTCTTGGATCAAATTCTTTTGTCTCCATTCATGTCATTCCTAAATTAGGATTACAAATTTCATTTTTCCCCTCAACAGCTTATTATTGTTGTTGTTGCTTGCTGCTGCTGCTGTTGTTATAGTGCAGTGATGGCGAACCTATGGCACGCGTGCCCAAGGTGGCACACAGAGCCATTTCAGGTGGCACGCGCCAACGTCCAGGTAAGCCCCACCCCACCTCACCCCACTACCTGCAATGCCAATGGCAGCACTGCTTCTCAAATCACTTGACTCTCTCTGCCAATCGGAAGATGGGGAGAATGAAATCCCTCCCAGGAGGTATGGCCAAACATCTCCATGCTGTGCACGCACTTCTCTTACTTGGATGGTGTGTGTGTGTGTGTGTGTGTGTGTGTGTGTGTGTGTGTGTGTGTGTGTGTGTGTGTGTGTGTGTGTGTGTGTGTGTGTGTGTGTGTGTGTGTGTGTGTGTGTGTGTGTGTATACAAGTGCTAGTGCGAGGCAAGGTTCTCCAGACTAATGACCCATCCAAAAGCCAATCTTTGTGGTCGTTTGGGGGCTCCTGGTGATGCGATGAGATTTAGTTTACATTGGCATGACTGCATTACGGATCATTTTGTCGTAGTGTGCAGCTTCCTTTTAAAATTGTTTTCATTTCTGCTGGTCTTTGACCTGCTGAATTGTTTAATCGTTTTATATTCCCATGAAGGTGAACTCTGTTACAGTATTTGAATCCATATTTAGCCATGCACAGCTAGCCTGGCAGAAGTGATTCACCAACTCCTTTATCTTTATGGGACCGCCTTCAGTTCCTATAAAGAACTGCGGTGGCTCAAGAGGTTAAGATCCTGAACTCGTTGACTGGAAGGTCAGAGCTCGATTCCCCAGTACTGCAGGTTGTCTATAATGGTGGATAGTCATATTTCGAAGCAATACCCAAACTAATTTAAGCTTACTTAAAACTGGGCTCAAAGTAACTAAATTTCGCTTCCTTCTGATTTAAGGCTCTGTTTTTATCCTGCATGATGGAGTGAGCTCCCCTCTCTGCCCCAGCTCCTGCCAACCTAGCAGTTCAAAAGCAAGAAATTGCAAGTAGATAAATAGGGATCACTTCAGTGGGATGGTAAACAGCATTCCATGCACTCCATTGTCTAGCCTTGCTTGCCGCATGTCCATGCAAATGTCTGCAGATGCAGACAATTTGACAGAGACGAGCACTGAACCCTAGAGTTAGATATGACTGGCTTTCTAAAATATGCATTTTATGTTTTGAGAGGAAAATCAGAGTGTGGGTGCTTACTCATGAGTAAACAGGGGGGCCACCGGCACCCGAGATGGCTGCCACCCATCGCCTCTCCTCTTTCAGGCACTCAGTCCCCAAAAGGTTCACCAACACTGTTATAGTGTAATGATGCCTCCCACAGGCCAAATGAAATAACTGCAGTCTATTTTCTCCATACTCATTTTTTTAAATATCACACAGAGAGGCATAAGAACTCAGGAAATTCTGCATTGTCTTTCTCAGCGTATTCCACTGCTCCCAGTATTGATGGGATCAAGGCCTCTTCCTACTTCAAGGCCAAGCAAGTCTTGTTTGTCCATCTTTTAACCATATTTTTGGGAAGACTCCAATGTAATCAAATATGTATGTATGTATTTATTTATTTATTCAATTTCTACCCCACCCAATCCGCCAAGGCCGATTGGGCGGCTAACAAACACAGGATAAATAAAACATTTCCTTCTTCACGACAAAGACTTTCTTATCAAATCCTTTATTAATGATCTGCAAGAAGCCTCTTCTACACTAAACTATCTTCCCACTGGTTTGAGAAGAGCTTTTCATTCTTCAAGACAATGGTTAGGATCCTGTTACATAGTTATGCTCACAACAAGAGGATTACAGGACAGGTACCAGCAGACAGCTGAAGTCAGGCACATCTTGCCCCCCTTGCTGTGCTTGCCAGAGACCACGATGGGGTAGCGGCTTCTTTCCTTGCTCAATTTCTTCTTCCACACTGGACAGCTTTTGGGGGGGAGAGAGAAAAATGGACAGTCCCTTCCCTCAGGAGGGAGGGTGCTGCGCCATGTCCTCGCCCAACTCGGTACTCAGGGCTCCCTGGAAGACCATCGCCTTGGCTTTGCTCCTCACCACCGGCGGAGTGGCTCCTTCGAAGAAGGATTAATCGCCAAGACCCGGGAGGATAAAGAGGACTCCCCATGGCCATGGCGAGCATACCTGTCAACCTTCCCGATTTGGCCGGGATTACCCCGTAAATTGACGTCGATTGACGTCATAACCCGGCCCCTGCTGCCAAAACCCTGTAATTTGGCAGCGGGGGAAACGCTTTCTGCGCATGCGCGGAAGGGTTTTACCCCTTCCACGCATGCGCGGAGGCGCTACGTCGCTTGCGTAAGGGCTGCGCAAGCAGCATAGCACTTCAGCGCATGCGTGGAATGGGTAAAACTTTTCCACGCATGCGTGGAACGCGACCTGCGCACAAGCAATGTGCGCAGGTCCTGTTTTTCTGGAGCCGTGGGTTGACAGGTATGATGGCGAGCCCTGAAGACAACGCCGCCGAGCCCTCCTGGGACAAGGACAGTGACTTTGGACTCTATTTCTTGGGGCGGTTCTGCTTCTGGCGGTCTTTGTGGGGGCTTCCGAAATGAGGTTTCCCTTTTGTTTTGCAATGCCTTTGATATTATGATTGTTGTCTCTTATACCTTGTATCTGATTTTTGTAACTATTGATATTTTGATACTGTGCCTTTTGTACCATTGTGGATTTTTGATTATTTATTTGGTTTGTGATTATGTGTATCATTATGTTATCTGTAATTGTATGTGTATTGATTGTTGTAGCCGCTCTGAGTCGGCCTTGTGCTTGAGTAGAGTGGGGTATAAATCCAATAAATAATAATAGTTGCAACAGGGAAAAATAGTGTAAGCATTTACTGTTAATTACAGTATTTTAATTCAATTTTGGATTATACTCAGTTGTACAAAACGCAGAATGGAAGCAGTGACACTTAATAAGTTGCAACTGATGCTAATGGTAAGACATCATTCCTCTGCATTAGTATTCTTTCAAGATTCTGGCCATTGTAATTAATAGTTCATTGCAGAACTCTACTCATGATTGAAGTTCTGTCTTGAGAGGGCTCAAGGTTGACTCATCCTTTCATCCTTCCAAGGTTGGTAAAATGAGTACCTAGCATGTTGGTAGCAAAAATGCTAATTACCTTGTGAAGTGCCCAGAGATTGCACTAAGCACTATGGTCTTGTATATAAGCATAATTGCTATTATAACTATTTTTAAAAATACACACCCCATGCCACATAATAGCATTCCAAACTATACCTACAAGGACAGGTAGAAAAACCAAGCACTAAATTTGTTTTCAAGACTTGATTCACAATTATCGTACAGTTATTGACAAAATGAAAGATGGAAGCGCAAAAGACATGTTGTGACATTTCAAAGACTGGCTGGCCTTTTAAAATGTGAAAATTTGTGAATTAAAGCCCCTTTCCTCGGACTTGTTTCTTCTCCCCATCATTTAATAAGGACAACATGATAAACCAGAGAAACATAATTATTTCTTTGGAAATAATCAATCAACCTCCTCTGGTGCTGTGGTGATAACCCTAGATTGCCCATCCATCACCACATTTTCCTTGACTTTACTATTAATATGTGCTATTAACTCATACCTGCCTCATGGTAACTCATACCTGTCAAGTATCCCATTTCCCCCAGGAAAACCCCTTATTTTTACCCCTCTTCCCGCCCCCTTCCGTTTTATTAATTTCCCCTTAATATCCCTTATTTTTAAAAAATAAATACTGACCGCAGCCCTCACAGGCGAAGCTGCAGTATGTTTTTCTTGCCACCAGAGGTCGCTGTGTGGCTTTTCGCTTATGGAAGGAGAGAGAGAAGGTGGTGGTGGTGGTGAGGGGGGGGGGGGCTTCTGTAGTTTCTCTTTCATTTCCCTGCCACATGGTCATGGAGGCTTCGTTTTTTGCTGCTGCTGCTGCTGCTGGTCGGAGCCACCACTATGGGACAGGAGTCTACTGTAGGTGAGCGATATTTCATATATGGAAATTAACTCCTCAGCTGCTGGGAGGCTTGGAAACTACAGAGGTTGCTTTTTACTTTACTAATTACCTTCCTTAAGATGGATCCGACATTCTCAGGTGTTGGTGCTTCAATTGGTTGCAGGGAGGAATAAATAGATTGGTTAATTTAGGGGAATTAATCCCTTGCTCCTCCACCCTAATTTGGGGGGGGGGAGTGTCTAGCCATGTGCAGGGCAGTTCATTAAAGCCAAGCTGCTTACAAGCAGTTGGTAACCTTAGGGGGCTGGTTTACTATTCTGCTCTTTGCTTCCTAGAAAAAAAATTAATTTTAAAAATGAGTAAACAAGAAAGAAAACAAAACAAAAGTCCCCCAAGAAGATGGGGAAAGGGTTCTTTGGCCCACACAGCTTTGTGCCCATTGCATCTACAATACCATCTAGCCATCTTATTTTTGGCCACCCCTTCTTTTGTCCTCCACCTTTCCCAGCATCAAGGCTTTCTCAAGTGAATCCTCTCTTCTCATTTGATGTCCAAAGTACTTTAGCGTCATCTTTACTATTTGACCTTTAATGAGCAATCATGGTTGATTTCTTCTAGGATTGACCTATTTCTAACACCACATTTGAAAGGCATCTATTATTCTGCGCTCAGCTTTCCTAATGGTCCAGCTCTCACACCCATACATTACCACCGGGAATACCATTGCTTTGACTATGCAATTTTTTGTTTGCAAGATGATGCCTCTACTTTTAACTATGTTCCCCAGGTTTCTCATACCTTGTTTCCCAAGCATCAGTCGCCTTTTTATTTCACGGCTGCAATCACCATCTGCAGAGATCTTTGATCCTAAGAAAGTAAAATCTGCCACTCGTATCCAACTCTAGGGTGCAGTGCTCATCTCCATTTACAGCCAAAGAGCCAGTGCTGTCTGTGTTTGCATACATTTTCATGGCCATGTTGCAGGCATGACTAGAGCCCAGCAAGTCACATGGCTATATTTGACCACACCCACAGATTTGGCCATGCACACAGAGGGGTGTGGCCAAAATGTCCCTTATTTTCAAATCCAAAACTTGACAGGTATGAGTCAGGGAGGTTGACTCGGCCTGCCACAGCTTTACCCAGACTGGTCAAATGAGTCCCCAGCATGTTGTGGGCAATAAATAATAATAATAATGCTAATTAGCTTGTGAACCGCCCAGAGAGTGCACTTAAGTGTGGTTGTTATTGTGCAACCTAGCCATTCGAAAGCAAGAAATTGCAAGTAGTAATTGCAACTGCAGCGCCTCAAGTGGCTAAAATGCTGACTGGGAAGTTCAGCAGTTCGATTCCCGAGGACTGCAGGACAGAATGAGAGCTCCCCGTCTTTGTCCCAGCTCCTGCCAACCTAGCAGTTTGAAAGCAAGACATTGCAAGTAGATAAATAGGGACCACTTCGGTGGGAAAGGTGTCTAGGCATGAATGCCACACAGCCAGTGCTGTTTGTAGATTTTTTTCATGGCCATGTGGCAGGCATGATTAGATAGCGGCTAGCCTACTCAGTCACATGGCCACCTATTTGGCCATGCCCACCTATTTGGCCACACCCATCTATTTGGCCACGCCCACAAATTTCCCTTATTTTCCAAGCCAAAGGTTGACAGGTATGAAAAGACTAAACATAGGCCTGAAGCTCTGAGTAGCTTCTTCTAAGCACACCTGCTTGATAAGCGCAGCAGAATGAATTATGAGGCCTTTGCAAAGAAGCAAATCTACCTTCTAAGACAGTTTAAAAACCAAAGAGACCCCATATTGAATATCTTGTGACCCATTTCAACACGTAGGAAATAATATTTTTTCAGTGGAATTTATCACATGGAAATATTTTGGTTTGTTCATTTGCAATACTGTATTTGTCTTTCTTTGCCATATTCCACAGTCCCACATATAAAAGCGAGTGATAATCTAATGCATCCTCCTCCTTTGACCCTCATTTAATGTTTTGCTGGAAACTTTGCTAAGCAAGCATGCCCTACATTATATTTGCCCAGAATCTCTGTTTTTCGTTTCCATGAACACCTGCTAAACTGATCGACAGAGCGATCTGCATCTAGGCTTAAACACTAGGCAGAAAACAACAGAAAGAATTTAATTTAATTTAATTTTTCGCACTTGTATGCCATGCCTAGTCAGGGAACCCGACTCAGGGCAGCTCACATGGTAAACAAACAACATACACAATATACAGGGATATATTTGTCCGGGATAACTACAAAGTTCTACACCTAGGGGAAACCCACCAATGGACAATTACAAAATGAAGGATACTGAGGTCAGTGATACTAAGAATGAGAAGGTTCTTGTCGATCAAATGCTGAATATGAGGCAACAGTGCAATGTGGCTGCAAAGAAAAAAGCCCTGACCAGGTGTCTGGAGGCTGTTTGGGTCTGGATGGGGGACAACGGGCTTCAGCTGAATCCTGGCAAGACTGAGTGGCTCTGGGTGCGGGGTCCCGTGTTATCCCGGGAGCTACCATCTTTGGTCGTGGCTGAGACATCTTTGCCACAGTCAGATCCGGTGCGCAATTTGGGGGTCCTCCTGGCCTCGCGGCTACTGCTCGAAGAGCAGGTGGCAGCCGTGGCTAGGAGGGCCTTTGCACAGCTTCGTGTCATTTACCAACTGCGCCCGTTCCTGGACCATGACTCCTTGCTCATGGTCACTCATGCTCATGGTCACTCATGCTCCAGATAGGATTATTGTAATGCGCTCTACATGGGGCTGCCCTTGGTGCCCATTCGGAGGCTTCAGCTGGTCCAGAATGCGGCTGCCTGGGTCGTGATGGGGTGCGGGTGTTATGCTCACACCTCACCACTTCTCCGGGAGCTGCACTGGTTGCCGGTTTGCCTCCGGGTGCAATTCAAGGTGCTGGTTTTGACCTTTAAAGCCCTTCATGGCATTGGACCAGGTTACTTAAGAGACCGCGTCGCCACAAGGAATTCAGCCCATCCTACTAGGGCAGACAGGAGGGGTTCACTGGTGGTCCCATCAGTGAAAGAAGTACATCTTATTGGGACCAGGAAAAGAGCCTTTTCCGTGTCTGCCCCAGCCCTGTGGAACCTCTTACCACCTGATTTGCGTCTCCAGACGGATCTACTCCCCTTTAGAAAGAGGCTGAAGACATGGCTCTTTTAGCAAGTTTGGGGCACGCTTGACTCTACCAGTCAGGCCCAGTGGCTGATTTAGCCTATGTGAGGGGCTGCCCCCCAGGCTTGGTTATTCTGTTTTAACAGGGCTAGGGTGGGGGTGGGTTGTTTTTTAATGACGATTTGTGTTTTAATGCTGGTTTTAATTGGGGTGTTAGGTTTGTTTTTAGTTATTGTCATTGAATTGTTTTTATTGTAATTTTTTTATATTGTTAGCCGCCCAGAATGGTGTACCCACCAGGAGGGCGGGATATAAATGTGCAAAAATAAAATAAATAAATTTTAGGCTGTATTAACCAAAGCATATGGACTAGGGGCTTGGTGATTAAGACGCTGAACTTTAAGACTGGAAGGTTGGAGTTCGATACCCAAGTGCTGTCCCAGCTCATGCAAACCTAGCAGTTCGAAAGCAAGAAATTGCAAGTAGATAAATAGGTGCCGCTTCAGTGGGACGGTAAACAGTGTTCCGGATTGCAGTTTAAGAAGTACCTCTTTTAATGCCCCACCTCTTTTCTGCCTGTGCTGTTGGGTCTTCGATGGCTAAATGTTCCGGGCACAGGGCAAGCCAGGGTTGGATTGACCATTAAGCAAAATAATCACGTGCTTAGGGTATTGGGACTGCAGTGGCTCAAGTGGTTAAGACGCTGACTGGGAGGCGAAAGGTCAGCAGTTCGATTCCCGAGTACTGTAGGACGGAATGAACTCCCGTCTTTGTCCCAGCTCCTGCCAACCTTGCAGTTTGAAAGCAAGAAATTGCAAGTAGATAAATAGGGAACACTTTGGTAGGAAGGAAACAGCGATCCGTGTCTAGTCATGCCTGCCACATGCCCACGGAAATGTCTGCAGATGCAGACAGCTCTGGCTCTTCGGCTTTGAAAAATAGATGAGCACTGAACCCTAGAGTCAGATACAGCTGGCTTTCGAGCAAGGTTGACCTTTAGCTTTACCTAACCAAAGCATCCTTTGTTGGGAGCCCTCGGGCAAGGTGAAAATGGAGGGCCCGCATGTCTTGTCCACCTTAGCCAGCAGGTGACGTGATATCCAAATGGCTAAAAAAGAAAAACACGCATGCAAACGGACTTGAGTTCTCAAGTCCCTTTGCATGTGCGGAATGTCATTGCAGAAACGTCTGCCAATGCATGAACTCCTCGCTAAATAATGAACCCAAGGTAACTCAAGGTAACAGACGTATAATTTCAAGATGACATGAAGTACTAGGATCGCAGTGGCTCAAGTGGTTAAGATACTGGGCTTGAAGACTGGAAGGTCAGGGGTTCGATACCCACGTACTGCACAATGGAGTGAGCGCCCGTCTCTGTCCCAGCTCCCGCCAACCTAGGAGTTTGAAAGCAAAACATTGCAAGTACAGTAGACCCTCAATTAACGACAAAGCTTGGTTCCATGAGTAGCGTTGTTAATTGCGAATCGTCGTTAATCACGAGTTCCCGCACAACGCTAAAAAAGCGGTGTCCTATGGGAAAACCTCGATTAACGTTTCCATTGTTGTGCGAATGGTGATTTTGCCGCTAACAACGCATCGCCAAGTGAAAATGTTGTTAGTCGAATGTGTCGTTAGGTGGGTGTCCACTGTAGATAAATAGGGAACACTTCAGTGGGAATGTAAACACCATTCTATGCACTCTGGTGTGTCTAGTCATACTTGCCACATGTCCATGGAAATGTCTGCAGACGCAGACCGTGCTGGCTCTTTGGCTTTGAGCACTGAACCCTAGAGTCAGATACGACTCGCTTTCAAGCAAAGGCAGCTTTTACCTTTCCTCTCTACTCGCCACTAGTTAGACCACATCTAATATACTGTGTCCAGTTCTAGGCACTGCACTTGAAGAATGGTGCCAACAAACTGGAACAAATTCAGAGGAAGGCAACATGTCCAGTCAGGGGACTGGAGCTCAAATCCTATGAAGAAAGACTGAAAGAACTGGGCATATTTAACCATGAGGTAAAATCTATAACATCTGCAAAGGGTTCCTGAGCCTCTAAATGGTTTCTCAGGCTGGTTCAGTAGGGATCACGACCATGAGAAAGACTTCTGACCTGACAGTTGTGCAGAAAACCATCATTGACACCTTCCATAAGGAGGGAAAGCCCCAAAAGGTAATTGCAAAAGCAGCTGGATGTTCCCAAAGTGTTGTATCAAAGCACATTAATAGAAAGTTATGTGGAAGGGGAAAGCGTGGAAGAAAAAGGTGCACAAAGCAGCAGGGATGACCGCAGCCTGGAGAGGATTGTCAGGAAAAGGCCATTCAAAAGTGTTGGGGACTTTCACAAGGAGTGGACTGAGGCTGGAGTCAGTGCATCAAGAGCCACCACACCCTGGACATGGGCTTCAAATGTCGTATTCCTCTTGTCAAGCTGCTCCTGAACAACAAACAATGCTCCTTGGCTTTGAGACAGAGATGAGCACTGAACCCTAGTCAGATACACCTGGTTTTCGAGCAAGGGAAACCTTTACCTAACCATGAGATAAGGAGATGGAGAGGATGTATGATTTGTTGTTGTTCAGTCGCACAGTCGATTCCGACTCTTTGCGACCCTATATGGACCATTGTCCTCCAGGCACCTCTGTCCTCCACCATCCTCCTCAGCCCACCCAGTTCTGTGCCCATTGCGTCTACAATACCATCTAACCATCTCATCTTTGGCCACTACCTTCTTCTTTTGCCCTCTACCTTTCCCAGCATCAAGGCTTTCTCAAATGAATCCTCCCTTCTCATTTGGTGTCCAAAGTTCTTCAGCTTCATTATTTATTTATTTAGTTAGTTAGTTTATTTATACCCCACCCTATTGGTGTAAACACCACTCAGGGCGGCTTACAAAAAAAAACCTCATACCATAATAAAACCCTAAAAGACATCTAAAGCTAAAAACAATGTTAAAACCCCTATCTAAAGAAGAATCATAAAACAAGTGAACCCTACAATAACCACCCTAACCCCTTAAGGAGACAAAAATGAATTAAAGCAGGAATTAAAAAGGTCAATTGAAGGTACTATATAAGCCAGCGGGACTGGGCCATCACACCTGCCGGCCCCCACACCCGCTGGCATAACCAGGTCTTCTACTTCACAGATAGTCATAAAGAGAAGGGGCAGGCTCTAATCTCAGTTATCCTAAAGTGCAGGATACATAATAAACTCAAGCTACAGAAAACTAGATATGAGCTGAATATGAAGGGGGAAACGTATTAACTGTTAGAACAGTATGACAATGGAGCAGATTACCTCAGGAGGTGGTAATGCTCTTAGCACCAGAAGCCTTCAAGAGAAAATTGGGTAACCATCTCATTTATTATTATTATTACGTTTCTATATTGCCCATTTGGGAAATTTCCCATTCTGCCATTTGGATTCCTGTATTGAGCAGGAAGTTGGACTCAATGGTCTCACAGGCCCCTTCAAACTCAGTCATTCTGTGAGACTATCATTTTATGGCAGTCATGCTCAAACTATGGCACGTGGGGTGGGCCGGATACGGCACCCAAAGCCATTCTATCAGGCCTGCAACGCCCTCGCCAAAATAGGAAGTGAATACGGAGAGTTCTGTGCATGTGTGGACGCATCCGTATTTACTTCCTGGTTTGGCACGGACATCCTCACGCATGCACAGAAGCGTCTTTATTCACTTCCTGGTTTGGAGTGGACGTGCTTGCATATGTGCAGAAGAGTCTGCACCAAACCAGGAAGTGAATACAGATGCCTCTGCACATATGCAGAAGCATCCACGCTGAACCAGGAAATAAACATGGCTGCTTTCGTGCATGCGCAGAAGCGTCTGCGCTGAACCAGGAATTCAATATGGATGTGCATGCGCAAACACATCCTGTTCTGGGGGCCTCAGGGCTGCCAATGACTCACTATCCTCACTATTTTGTGAAATTACTCACTATTCTCATTTTTTTTTAACGAAACTGGACACATTCTGCGTCAAAATAGTCTTGTCTTCTTCTTCGATCCTCCAGAGAGGGATCAATGTAAGTCTTGTTCTTTCCCTCTTTCAAATAATTTTTTAACTCTAATTTTGGACCTACAATTCCTCTCTCAGGAGACTACTAGATTTTATAATATCTGTTTCCTTGAAGGGTTTAATCCCTGTTTACTTGATAGATACTATAAACTGTCTTGTTGTTAGACAGGGGCATATTAATGGCTCCTCAATGCCTCATAGCAATGATACTGCAAATTGTCTTATTGTTAGACAAGGAGCATATTAATGGCTCCTCAATGCTTTCAGGCCTTTTGCCTTTTCTTCCTAAGGCCTAGAAAATGGAGGACCCTGCTACAGCCTAGGCTCCTTCGGGCCTTGCAACCAGCCTTGTTCTAACATGTCTTCTCAAAATGAAGGACTCTGATACAGCCCAGACTCCTCTGTCCTTTCAATCAGCCATTTTCTAACATGTCTGCTCATCCTAAGGTCTAGAAAATGGAGGACGTGCTAAAGCCTAGACTGTTTCGGGCCTTGTAACCAGCCGTGTTCCTACATGTCTTCTCAAAATGGAGGACTCTGCTACATTTCTGCTGATTGATTTACTCACTATTTACTCACATTTTTTGGGTAAAAACTCACTTTTTTATTTAAAAAAAACCTCACCATCTCACTATTTTTGGGTGCGCGAGTGGATGGCAGCTCTGGGGGGTTTTGTCTGTTCTGGGGCGTAGTCAGGCAACTCGTTCTATGGATATAGCTCCATTTAGGACAAAAGGTAATAACATTCTCAAGAATACAAAAACATTTGATTAAAAATGGCAGAAATAGACAATGTGCTCAAATAGGGTTAGGATACAAAATAGAAAATGGATAATCGATTGCACTCTCATTTATTATCATCATAATATTGAAAGAACAAAGGGAAATAACTAAGCTATAACTACAATGTACCAAAATATGGAATGATAAATAGAAAAATAATGAGAATTTTAGTTAATATACATAAGTCCTTATATACACACAACATTGTGATTCACATATCTACCCAGAAAGAAGCTATTTATGGACATGACTACATCAAATGAGGCATAACACACATTGTATCAACAACTAAATTAAATAGTAAGTTCTTCCTTAAAAATAACAAAGGGGTATTTAATACAAAACCAATATAATTTATGCTTTAAGGTCCCCCAGTGGAAAAAGGGATTTTTTTTACCCCAGCTGTAATTTAGAATGGTGGACTGCAGTGGCTAAGTGGTTAAGACTCTGAACTTGATGACTGGAAAGTCAGCAGGCCAGCAGTTCAAGACCCGAGTGCTGCATAATGGAGTGAGCTCCTATCTCTGTCCCAGGTCCTGCAAACCTAGTAGTTTGGAAGCAAGAAATTACAAATATATAGGTACTACCTCGGTGGGAAAGTAAACAGCATTCCATGCACTCCTAGTGTTTAGTCATGCCTGCCATATGTCCACGGAAATATCTGAAGACACAGCTCTTTGGCTGTAAACAAAGTTGAGCACTGAACATGACCGACAGGCCTACGCCTGCGCCTTGCCTGTAGGCCTCTCTGTGTTCCTGGCTTTGACTTTTACCAGCCTGCGCCTTTGGAACTCCCACAGACTCCGACTTCAGGAAGGCCTGTTGGCCATCCGACCTCCAAGGCTGCAAATTACCTGGGCCTTACCTGCCTTGACAGAACCCAGCAAAGAGATGTGGAGAGATTAGAAAGAAATATGGTAGCGTGTGGTTGCAGGCTTAACTCTATGGCTTACCCCCTTCCAAAGAACAGGTGTTGTAGATGAAGCAAAGATGTTTATTGTTCAGGATTCATGATGAAGAATACGGGTTCCCACAAAGTTCTTGATACAGGATACAGCATTAAAAAAAATCAAATAATCAAAAAGTACGGTTAGAGAAATTCACACTCAGGCCTTTCCCCACAAAAGGAAATAAAACCTGACTACCTCTAAGTGATCATTTTGAACAGCACCAAGGGCTTTTGTGTCACCCAGGATCGAACCAACTAACCCATGTGTCAATGGGAAAGAAAGATGAGCTAGCCTCATCTTATTAGCATACAGCCAAAGAGAGTCCAGGGGTTTTGTAAACATCTCCCTGTTCCCATAACAAGCTCTTGCTTACTTCAATCCAGGATGTTGACGCAAAACCACATACCTAGGTTGGAGTGCAAGACAAAACATGGCTTGAAGTTTGGAGAAGTTTCGGCCATCTGCAGATAAGAGCTGCAGGAAAAATATGAGGCCTTTTGAAAGAGGCAAGCCTCCTTTCTGGGTCAGTGTAAGAACATAAGAACAGCCTTGCTGGAACAGGCCACAGGAGCCCATCCAGTCCAGCATTCTGTCTCACACAGTGGCTCACCGTTTGCTTCAGGGTATTCCCAAACAGATGCCTTCACCTGCTTAGGATTCCCTGGAAATGGCATTGAGAGATATCCTGCCTATCTCTCCAACCCCGAGGTTGTTCTTAGGTATCCATAATTATAGCCATTGATACCCTTGTCCTCCATGAACTTGTCTATTCCTTTCTTAAAGCTGTCAAGAGCAGAATAGAATCCATGTTGGAACCCGTTCCATTACATCAAACCCTAGAGTCAGATATGGTGTCTGTCCGTCCTGAATATGCTGATAAAAATTATGTGAATCATAAGCAAAATATCACACTACTGCCATTTGTATGGGTTCTCTCCTATGTGGATTCTCCCATGCTTCACAAGCTGAGGAAAGTTAAAGGTCACCCTTGCTCGAAATTCAGTCGCATCTGACGCTAGGGTTCAGTGCTCATCTCTGTTTATAGCCAAAGAATGGACATTTCCATGGACACGTCGCTGTTTACTCTCCCACCAAAGTGGTCCCTATTTATCTCCTTGCAATTTCTTGCTTTCAAACAGCTAGCTTGGCAGGAGCTGGGACAGATGACGGGCGCTCATTTCGTCATGCAGTACCCGGGTCTCAAACTCAGACCTTCCGGTCATCGAGTTCACCGCCTTAACCACTTGACTCACTGCAGTCCTGTTCGCAAGCTGAGAACTGAGAGCAAAATATATAATTTATTCTTAGCATTCATATGGTTGCTTTCTTGTATGGTAGCTCTTAAGAGGTGAAGCACGAATAAAGAAATTTCAAAATCCCTTGTACATCTAAGCTCTAACTTCCTTGTGGATTCTCTGATGAGTCACGAGGTATGAACTGCGAGCAAAACCTCTACCACAGTCCTGGCACTTGTACGGCTTCTCTCCTGTGTGAACTCTCTGATGAGTCATAAGGTGTGAACTGCGAGTAAAACATATCCCACACTCCTGGCATTTATATGGTTTCTCTGCTGTGTGTACTCTTTTGTGGGTAAAAAGGCTTGAATTCCGGGTAAAACATTTCCCACATTCCTGACATTTGTATGGTTTCTCTCCCGTATGGACCCTCTGATGTGCCAAAAGGACTGAGCTGCAAGTATAACTTTTACCACAAACCTGACATTCATAGGGTGTCTTGCCTCTGTGGATTCTCTGGTGGGACAGAAGCTGTGAATGACTGGCAAAGCATTCCCCACAATCTTGGCATTTGTATGATTTCTCTCCTGTGTGAATAACATGATGGTTCACAAGGTGTGAACTGGAAGTAAAACATTTACCACATTGATGGCACTTGTATGGTTTCTCTTTCTTGTGGATCCTCTGATGGATCACAAGGTGGGAGCTGCAAAGAAAACCTTTCCCACACTCTTGGCACTTGTATGGTTTCTCTCCTTTGTGGATCCTCTGATGGGTCACAAGGTGGGAGCTGCAAAGAAAACACTGTCCACATTCTTGGCACTTGTAAGGTTTCTCTCCTGTGTGGACTCTACGATGAATCACGAGGTACGAACTGTGAGCAAAACATTTCCCACATTCTTGGCACTTGTATGGTTTTTCTCCTGTGTGGACTCTACGATGAATCACAAGGTACGAACTGTGAGCAAAACATTTCCCACATTCTTGGCATGTGTATGGTTTCTCTCCCGTGTGGACTCTCTTGTGGACTAAAAGTGATGAACTCTGGCCAAAACATTTCTCACATTCCTGACACTTATATGGTTTCTCTCCTGTGTGGACTCTCTGGTGCTTTGAAAGACTTGAACTGCGTGTGTAACATTTCCCACAGATCTGGCATTTGTATGGTTTCTCGCCTGGGTGGGTTCTCTGATGAGTCACAACTTGTGAATTATTTGCAAAATGTTTCCCACATTCCTGGGATTCGTATGTTTTCTTTCCAGTGTGGATTCTGGTATGTTTTGCAAGCTGTGAACTGAGAGCAAAGCATTTCCCACACTCTAAGCACTTGTAGGGTTTCTCTTCCTTATGCATTCTCTGATGACTCACAAGATGGGAGTTGCAAAGAAAACGTTTCCCACACTCTTGGCATTTGCATGATTTCTTTCCTGTGTGAACTCTACGATGCATCACAAGGTATGACCTATGAGCAAAACATTTTCCACACTTATGGCACTTGTATGGTTTCTCTCCTTTGTGAAGTGTCTTGTGGATCAAAAGGGTCGAATTCTGAGCGAAACATTTCCCACACACCTGACATTTATATGGTTTCTCTCCTGTGTGGACTCTCTGGCATTTGTAAGCTTTCTCTCTCATGTGAACCTTCTTATAAATCAGGTTTGAATTCCTGGTAAAACCTTTCCCACGCACCTGATATTTGTGTGGTTTTTTCCCTGTGTGCATTCCCTGGTGATTCATGGGGGCTGGATCTTTCCCACACTCCTGGCATATCCACAGTTTTTCTCCTCTGCAGATTTGTTGTTGATTTGCCAATTGTGATGTGCAGTTCAAATATCTCTCGGAAACTTCACATCTACACCACTTTTTTGCACTGTTGCTCTTTGTGTGATGGGTAAGAGCCTGGTGAAGGTCAATCATTTTGCCACATATCTTGCACTTATTGGGCTCCTCTTTGGTATTACTTCCCTCTTTTGCATGGGCCATCTGGTGATTGGCAAGGCACGTTTTAACCAAGAAATGCTTTCCGCAGGTGGAACATGGTTTTGTCTTCCTCCATTTATCTGTTGAGAAGAACAACAAGTATAAAGAATGCCAGGGTTTTTTTTTTAATCTTCCCACTACAGTGAAACCTTTGTTAACAAACAGCTGGGTTAACATAAAATCGTATAACAAAAGGAAACCCGTAGAAAATAGTGGCTCGGTTTACAGAATCCCCCCCCCCAAGAACGGAATAATTGGTTTTCAATGCATTCCTATCGGAAACCACATTTTGCTTAATGCATTTTGGTTTTCAACGCATTCCTATGGGAAATTGCATTCAATGCATTCCTATGGGAAATTGGGTTAAAGTATTTTTTGCTGTAAGAAACGTCCTGTAGAATGCATTAATTACCATATTTTACGGAGCATAAGACGCACCTGACCATAAGACACACCCAGTTTTTAGAGCAGGAAAACAAGGTGGCGATTCTGAACCTGTACTTTCACCACCAACTAGTGGTGGCGCTGCAGGGGAAATGGACAGGCTGGCCAATTGCACTGAAGCAGGAAGCGATGCTCTGGGCTAGCCTCTTGTTCTCCCTGCAACCAGGAAGCATTGCTTTTCCCCTCCATTTTGACCAGTGTAACATGGAGCAGGAACAAGAAAGGTAAACGAAACCCCTTCTTTTTATGCACAGGTTTGTTTCCCACTTAAATGCATTGGGAAAATACAAACAGAAAAGCTGATTGATCTCCAATGCATTTAAATGGGAAATTGCTATTTTTGCCCTCTTGTGGCCACCTGTGGTAATGGGCCTTAAAATATGCCCCCCCCCTTCTTTCTTCCCTGGCCTGGAACAGCTGTGAGGCGGCATGGAGGTCTTCACCAACCAGGGCTGTTTTAAAATATCCTTGTACAACGGCCTTGCTGGACAGCATTTGGACTATAAGATGCACCCTCATTTCCTCCCCCCCACACTTTTTTTTTGGGGGGGGAAGTGCGTCTTATGGTCCAAAAATAAGGTAGGTATGTTAACCGAGGTTTCACTGTATTTTGAATCCTCCCACTATTTGCAATTGAAAAGGGGACATTTACGACTAATCCAAATAACAGCCAGAGATCATCTGCTACTGCCAGTTGTAAAAAGCCATATTGATTTGTATACTTATCTGTCATACTGACCAATCACTCTGTACCTCTGTACCTGATGTATATAAATTTATGCCATGAAGTCCCACTCCCATCTCTGATGAAGTGGACTTGACCCACTTAAAGCTCACACTAAAATTTAACAGTTATTCTTCAAGGTGCGACGATGTTTTTTGTTTTATTTATCCTCTGATAAGCATAAAGAACACCGTAACCCAGTGTTTCCCAAAGTGGGGCCCATAATTCCCAGAAGCCTCAGTCAGTACATTGGCTGATCAGTGCTTTGGGGTATTGACTTAGGCTTCTGTGGACTGAAGTCCAAAAAACAAAAGGTTGGGAAAACACTGGGTTAAGAGTCTAGAGCTCTAACCCAATTATAGCATACAAATGTCAATACAATATCTGCAAAACTGAGCTAGTGAGCAAGGGAGAAAACTTACAAACTTGAGATCTTCACGCTCACCTGATCGAGGGAATACATTTTACTGTATGGTGCAGCCACTTGTAAATAGCTCAAAGATTTGCATGCCCACCTCTTGAACCAATCAAATTCACCCTGCCACTCTGTGTCTCTATACCCAGTGGTGGGCTCCAGCAGGTTCGGGAGAACCGGTAGTAAAACTGGCTGGCCCCGCTCACTGCCCCGCCCCGCCCACCTCCTCCTCCTCCTCTCACCCCACTCCGGACACAACTCCAACATCCTTGCTGTTGGGTCCGGGAGCCCGGAGTGGGCTGAGGCTAAGCCAGCAGTTACTCTGCTGCAGTCACTCTTTAAAAGGAAATTTAGAGCAATGAAGTGTAATTGCTAACTAATGGTCTGACGAAGTGGACTTGATCCACAAAAGCTCACATTAAAATACAGCCGTCTAACCACGCCCATCCAGTCACCTGGCCATGCCCACAGAGTTGGCCACGCCCACAGTGTAGTAGTATTTTTTTTTAAGCCCACCATTGTCTATACCAGATATTTATAAATGTATACCATGATATCCACTCTTAGGTCTGATGAAGTTAACATTTGTCTGTTTTTGTTTTGTTTTGTTTTCTCTCTGATATGCTTGCACACCAAGTGACCAAACTACAACCCAAATCCCACTTATTTATCGCAAAGTGCCAACACGGCAACAGGAGAGGACGGAAACTCTCCCATTGGGCTGCTAGGCAGAGGGGCGGGGCAAACTCTGTGCTGGGGGAGGGAGGAAGTGCTCCCATTGGGCAGAGGAGTGGGGCAAACTCTATTCTGGGGAAAGCCGCATGGGTACCCACAGAAAGGGCTCTGAGTGCCACCTCTGGCACACATGCCATAGGTTCGGCACCACTTTTATAGGTAAAGGTCACCCTTGCTCGATAGTCAGTCATATCCGATTCTAGGGTTCAGTGCTCATCTCAATTTACAGACAAAGAGTCAGTGCTGTCTGTATCTGCAGACATTTCCATGGACATGTGGAAAGCATGCCTAGACACCAGAGAGCACTGAATGCTGTTTACCTTCCCACCGAAGTGGTCCCTATTTATCTACCGGTACATGCAATTTCTTGCTTTTGAACTGCTAGGTTGGCAGGAGCTGGAACAGAGACAGGCGCTCTGCAGTACTTGGGTCTCAAACTGCTAAACTGCTGACCTTCCAGTCATCACGTTCAGTGTCTTAACCACTTGAGCCACCGCAGTCCAACCTAACAAAAGATCAACATTATATTATCTAATTAGCACTATTCATCAGTACAACGATAGTTTCCTGTTCACAACACAATAGCCTGAATGGTCAGAAGAACAGGACTGAAATAATATAGCCTTCTAAATACCCAGTTTGGATCTCTGGTTTCTAATGGAACAAATTAGGAAACAGAGAGATATTATCAAATGGGGGAAGAGGGAGACTTACCAAGAGAGGCCACGATCTGACAGTTCTCCTCCATGACTTCCTGGTGGAGGGCCCTCTGGTCTGGATCCAACAGTGCCCACTCCTCCGGGGTAAAGTACACAGCCACTTCCTCAAAGGCCACAGGAACCTGGATAAATATATATATATATAGAGAGAGAGAAAATACTACTTTCTTCTTCTGCTGTATTCGACTCTGAATATTGGCGATCATCATGGTGATCAGCCATGAAGACTATTGTGAGAATATAATGCAGTGGCCCTTCACCTTCCTTCCGCATCACAGCATGATACCCATGGCACCATGGATCCAGCTCTGCAAATCACTTTCTGGTCCTGAGCCCTTTTGGCACCCAAAGTCCTCTTCAGCCCCAGACTAGTAGTGATGAAGCTGCTGCCCTCCATCAAGATGGATTCAAGTAGGATTCAATCCACTTGGGGACCATCACCCTTCTTTGTGGACTTCAGCAACCAAGGCCACTAGTCCTCAGGTCTGGATGGACCATTGCGCCCATCTGAATGAATAAATACTTCTTTTTTTGTTTTTCTCACACAAACTTTTTAAACCAGGAGTTCTCAACCTTTTAAAGTCAGGAGCCGGGTCATGTTCCCAAAGACAGCTTCAGAGGCCGGATGGCCATTTTGCCCTTTCTCCACCACATGGCACTTCCGGGTGTGGTGGAGGCATTGGGGGCCCTCCATCAAGATGGATTCAAGTGGGATTTAATCCACTTGGGGACCGTCACCCTTCCCTGTCGACTTCACCACCCAAGGTCATTTGTCCTCAGGGTGGTCAGGTTAGTTAATGGCTGCCTGACAACAACAACAACAACAACAACAATAATAATAAAGTTTTATTTATATACCACTTTATCTCAGCCCGAAGGCGACTCAAAGCAGTTTACAATGGGATATGCTGCCTGCACAGCAGACAGCAGCAGAAAAGAAATACAATATCGATATACATACAACATACAACATTCCAAAAAATACAGTGAGCAATAAAGGAAACAAAAATACAATATAAAAAATGCGGTAAGAAAAGAAAAGAAAAAAGACAAATGGCGTTGAGTCTCTGGCAATAGGGTTCTACTCTACTGTATTACTATAGCAGGATAACCTGGCCAGACTCTTAACTACACTGTACTTTCTAACAAACACTAAAAAATAAAAGGAGATAAGATATACTTATGAGGGACTTATACTGTATGACAGTGATGGTGAACCTTGGCACTTCTCAACCTTTTAAAGCCAGGGGCCGGGCCATGTTCCCTCAGACAGCTTCGGGGCCGGATGGCCATTTTGCACCACATGGCACTTCCAGGTGTGGTGGAGGCGGTGGGAGCCCACATGAAATGGTGTTGTGTTGTGGGCCGCATCCGGCCCATGGGCCACAGGTTGAGAATCCCTGTTATAAACTCTCGTCTCCCGACCTTCCCAGGTCAGTGTAGTGGGGACAAAGTCAAAGAGGGTGTTCTCCACAATGTTTTCTCAGAAAACCTTATCCTTACCTCTTCTGATTCCATGCCACCCCAAGGAAAGTAAGATGTGTCGGTGTGGGTTGTCAGTATCGTTCTAGCACCTGTGGGACAGAGAAAAGATGTGGGAAGCCAGACATGTTGACTAGAGATGTTGACTAGAATCTTTAAAACACTGAATAAAAAGTAGCTCAATTTGAACAAAATAGACTAAGATCACAGGAAAAGACATAGCCCTACACAGTAGGACACTGTAGTATAGTGGCCAGATCTGCATTAGGATGTGGAAGGGTTGACCCAAAGAGCCTGCTAAGCCATCAAATTAACTAGAAAACATTGTACTTGGGGACAATCACACAAACCTGCTGTGACAGATAGGCTTTGACCTGACCCTTGCCCTGGGGCTTTCCCTGTTTCTTCCGAGCATCCAAGACCGGTCAGCTCTGTGGAACTCCCCAAGACTCTGAGTACAGGAGGCCTAAATGTAGTCCTGCAAACCCTGCAGCAATCTGGGGCTTACCTGTATAATAGAGCCCAGCAGGTATTGTGGAGAGTAGTACAGTCAACCCTCGCATAACGACGCATTCGGATAGCATCATTTTCGCTTAACGACACGTCGTTATGCGCCATGTGTTCCCCTGCATAATGACGTTTTAGCATCATTATCCAGATAACGACGCTAAAAATAACCATCGTTATGCGGGAAACTCCATAGAAACCTGCATAATGACGAAAATTGCTTAATGCTACTTGGGGAACCAAGTAACGTCGTTATGCGAGGGTCTACTGTATGTGGTATGTGTGGTAGCATATGGCTTATGGCTTAACTTGTCTTACCCCATCTTCCAAAGAACAGACGTTGTTGATTAATTAAAGATGTTTATTGTTCTCGAAGCATATTGTAGAAATAACAGTTCATTCATTGGTTCAGGATACACGAATACAGCAGAAAAAAACACTAATCAAAAAAGCACAGGTAGGAAAATCCGCACTCAGGCCTTCCCCCAGAAATAAAAGGAAAACCTGACTAATCTAGGTAATCATGACTAAGCTTGGGTTGGAGTCAGGGCTCGGTGTTAAGAGTCCCCCCTCTCCCTTTTGAGGTGTAAGTCTCAGAAACCCCAAACTTGAATCTCATCCCAAAACCCATGTACCTAAAAAGAAAGAACATGAGCTTGGCTCTCCTAATTAGCATACAGCCAATTAGGGCCCAGGGATTGTGTAAACACACTCTGGTTCCCATAACAAATGTCTGGTGTTCCCAGGCTCGGCATGTTGACGCAAGTGGATGTTCCAGGCCTGGAGGAAAAGACTAAACATAGGCCTGAAGCTCTGAGAAGCTTCTACTAAGCCCACCTGCTTGATAAGCGCAGCAGAAAGAAGTATGAGGCCTTTGCAAAGAAGCAAAGCCACCTTCTAAGACAGTTTGAAAACCAAAGAGACTCTGTATTAAATAACTTGTGACCCATTTCTTTTCTGTTTCAATTGGGTGGGATGCAATTCTCCTCATTTCAACTTGTAGCCAGGGTGCACAGAAAGAGCCTCCTCGAAGACTGTGGTATTTCTGAACCACCGTTGGGCGTATCCTGGTAACAGCAACCTTGTGTTGCCAGCTAATCTTTCTCACACTAGGTCAGGCGAAAGGAACTGTAAAATGAACTCAGCAAAAGGTGCCTTCATTTGGCAGTTTTACGTCTGGCCTAGACACGGAAGAACTTGTAGCCACAAATCAAATGTAGTTTCCACACAAAATGCCTTAAAGTGCTGATAATTAGAAATTGATGGCCAACAACCTGTCGCATAGCTCCGCCTGCACAATGGGAATGAGATCAGTAGCAGATTTCTGCTATTTGATAAGTTGAAATGGTTGGCATGGGTCATATACATTAAGACAAAGTCATACATGTTCTAACAGTGTAACAGAGACTCTTTAATTAGAGGCTCTCTGCTGCTGCCAGTGACAGATCTCCTGTGGCCTAGAAAGAGCCACAGAAGAGAATACAGGCTAATTTTTAAATGCAGGGGGGGAAAGTACCTACCATCCTCCCAAAAGCAGTCTAAGACTTGCTTGTGTAGTTGAGAACACTAGATAAAATTAAAATGCATGCACCTTCCCTTCCCAGTATCCGTTCTTACTCTGAAAAATGGCACCTCTGTTACCTGTCTGCTTGTTTCCTTCTAACACGTGACACTTCTCCTTGTCCGACGGAATTTTCTCTGCCACAAGGAAATCTGACTGAACTTCTACAGACAGATCTTTAACCTGCAAGAGCAGTTGGGGCCAAAGACATGCAACAGAGATAGGGTTACCATATTTCCCTCTCACAAAAACGGGACAGAAGTAAAGGTTTCCCTTGCTTGAAAGCCAGTCGTATCCGACTCTAGGGTTCAGTGCTCATCTCTGTTTCAAAGCCAAAGAGTCAGCACTGTCTGCTTCTGTAGACGTTTCTGTGGTCATGTGTCAGGCATGACTAGACACCGGAGCGCATGGAATGCTGTTTACCTTCCCACCCAAGTGGTCCTTATTTATCTACTTGCCATTTCTTGCTTTCGAACTGCTAGGTTTGCAGGAGCTGGGACAAAGACGGGAGCTGATTCCGTCCTGTTTGTGTAACGATGCCACAAGAAAAGACAAGCGGCGTCCCCCCCCTTCTTTCTTCCTTGTTCACTGCTGCTCACTGCTGCCACCTACTGATGGTTCTAATGGAAGTGGATGAAAAATGTGTGGATTTTTTTCTCTCCAAATCAAGTGGTTTGAAAACCATGAATTTTCAATGTTTTTTATGGACCCGTGCGGAACAGTTATAAAACGTGAAATTCACGGTTTTCCGTGGCATATGGCAACTCTAAACAGAGAGGAGGATTGTAACAGGAATGTTTAACAGAAAATCTTATTAGAGTCTGAGGTTTTGATATGGTAAAGGTTGCTCTTGCCTGAAAGCCAGTCGTATCCAACTCTAGGGGGCAGTGCTAATCTCCGTTTACAGTCAAAATCTGCAAACGTTTACAGGGTCATGTGGCAGGCATGACTAGATGCCAGAACTGATTTTATCCTATTTTAAAAAAAATTATATGGATGTCTTTATGGGTAATACATTTTAGTGGCATTTTAAGCATTTAATTTTTTTTAAAAAATCCCTTCATTTTACTGTGCTTGCTGGTCGCTGACTGTAATCAAGTGATTGAATTGAATTGACTAGATGCCAGAGCGTACAGAATGCTGTAACCTTTCCAGCCAAAGCAGTACCTATTTTTCAACTTGCAATTTCTTGCTTTCAAACTGCTAGGTTGTTTGGAGCTGAGACAGACGACAGCTCGCTCCATTGTGCAGCACTCGGGTCTCGAGCTGCTAAACTACCGACCTTCCAGTCGTCAAGTGCAGTGTCTCAAACATGAAGTCACCACAGTCCCTTTTGATATGGTAGAGTGGGACAATTGGCAGAGAGTTTATTATGGACATCCTTCCCATCCAGGGGCAAAAAGTCACAACCAGTGCATCCTCAGCTGGCCACAGCTGGGACTGTAATAAGTCAAACCTCTACATACGAATTTAATATGTTCCTCGAGGTTGGTTGTAGCTTGAAAATTTCTTATCTTGAATTTCCCATAGGAATGCATTGAATTTCGTATCTCGGGGGGAAAGCCTATTAAAAATTTGTCTCTTGAACCTGATTTTTTCCTGAGATTTCTGGATGTATCTCGAGTTTTCCCTAAGTCGAACTGTTCTTATCTCAAGGTTTGACTGTAATATCTTGGTTTTTCTTTCAAAACAAAGAACAGAGCATACAAAGAAAGCACTCCAAGTGCTTTCAAGAGAAATAGGGAACACCAATTTTTGTAGCTATGGGGTTTGGTGTCACATGGGGCGGGGAGGCTTAGCAATACCAATTAGACTTATATATCTCCCACATAGCGTTTAGTGCAACCTGTGGGTGGCTCACAAGTTAAGAAGCCTTTTGCTCTAAGCATGCCAGGGACTCATTTTACCAACCTGAGAAGGAGGGATGGCTTTGAGTCAACCTTGATCCCTGTCAGGATTGAACTCACAACATTTTGGCTGCAGCATAGCAATTTAACCACTGCACCACTAGGGCTCCCTAGAAAACAGGGGACCTAGGGGCCATGTTGATTTATTTTAGCCATGTTTATTTTAGCCCCCTGGCCGGGGACTTGAAAAGCCGCGCCAGCTCGAGCGGCAGAAGACGGTCCCGCCCTGAGGCTGAGGACGCCTGCTGCCCCACCCCCGGACTTTGTTGTTTGTTTAGGAACTTTTTAAAGTGGTTGTGACTTTGTCATTATATTATTCTATTGTGTTGTTGTATATTATTATGTGCTGTTTTTGTAGACTGAATTTTGTATAATGTATTATTGTGTATTTACTGTGTACATTGTTTAATTATCATGTGAGCCACCCTGAGTCAGGTTTCCTGATTGGGTGGCATACAAGTGCAAAAAATAAAATAAATTAAATTAAATTATACCCCGCCCATCTAGTAGATATTCCTACTCTGGGCAGCTAACAACAAAAAACTTAAACATTAAAAGCAGCTACACATTTCTAAAAATACATATAAATATGCCAGGAACAAAAAAACCTATTGGTGATGGAGAGAGATAAAATAAAATACCTAACACTCATCCATTTAAGGATATCCTTAAAAGCCTCTTTAAAAAGAAATTATTTTAACTGTTGTTTTTTTTAAAAATACAGGCAGTGATGGAGCCTAGCGCAGCGCAACTGGAAGAGAGTTCCACGAATTTACTTTCCCCACCAGAAAAAAATAAATAAATCTTCTCACCTGCTGCTCTTCCTGCCTTTTCTCCTCTGCCTGACTCAAGAGGAAGCCTTCTGCCAGGGCCACCGCTTGGGAACTGGTCTCTGCTCCACATTCCCTCACCCAGCTGGACATTTCTGAGGGAAGGATGGCCAGGAACTGCTCCAGGATCACCAGGTCCAGGACCTGAGCTTTTGTGTGCTTTTCCGGCTTCAGCCATTGATGGCAAAGACAGTAGAGTTTGGTGCATGCATCTCGCGGCCCTTCTGCTTCCTTGTAGGATAGGTTCCTGAAGCGCTGCCGCCATACATCTGAACCGCTGTCTTCTCCCACAGTCTTTTCCACTATGGTTTTCCAGAATTCTCCCCAGCTCCCAACCTTTGTGGTATCAGGGCCTCTTCCTGCTTCAGGGCAAGCGGTGTATTTCTCTTTCATCTCTGACTTTTGATCCAGGAAGAACTTCAGTGGAGAACAAACCACCTCTCCTTCTTCTCTCTTGGGGCAAAGACTTCCCTTGCCGGGCATAGCTACCAAAAGAAGCCAAGATGCCATTCAGTAATTCTGGGACATTATCAAACTTGATACACAGATTACTATATGGGGCCATTCAACAATTACGTGACCCATTTGGGGGGGGGGGGAATTGATCCCCTCCCCCCATGTAATTTGACCGTAATTTTCGCTTTTTTTTAATTACGTAATCGAGAGTTTTTGTATCAAAACTCTAATTTTTAAAGCTTTTCACTCTTGGTGCCTAATGCAGAACCGCCGGCTGCCCGATGCAAAAGTATGAGATATTATACAAATTTATGTCGGTTAGAAATAGACTGCACAAGCAATTCAATAATCTCAAATCGGATCAAGATTCCCAGAGTTCATATTTAAACCTAAAAAAGGGCCATGTTTTGAAACCACAACAGCTCCAAATGGACTACGTAATCTTTGACCTGACCCCCCTTGATCCCGTGTAATTTTCCATAATTCAGATAGTAGACCCCCCCCTTCGAGGATCACGTAATTGTTGAATGGCCCCTATGCTGATATATGTTTTATATACAGTCAAACCTCGAGATAAGAATGGCTCGACTTAAGGAAAACTTGAGATACATCCAGAAATCTCAGAACAAAACAAGTTCGAGATAAGAATTTTTAATAGTTTTTTAAACATAAGACATTCAATGCATTCCAATAAGAAATTCAAGATAAGAATTTTTCAAGATACAACCAACCTCGAGGAACGAATTAAATTCATATGTAGAGGTTTGGCTCTATATTTTGGTATAACTTTCCTGCAATATTCTCTTTCACAACATGCCCAACTGAACAGGATGTGTCTGCACAGCAAGAGGTTAAATTCATTAGCATATGCTCTGTTTTGCAATTCCCCACTTTTAAGATTGAGAAGGGGATATTTAAAGCCATTCTGAATACCAAACCAGAGATCATCTGTTACTGCAAAGATGTAGGAAGCTATATCGATATGCATGCTTATCTGTCATTCTGATTGATTACTTTTTACCTCTTTACCTTGTATCCTAGTAACCTCTTTACCTCCTTACCTTTACCTCTGTATCTGGCATATATTCTAAACCATGCCCGGAAATTTCACTTCTGTGTCTGAAGAAGAGGACTTTGCCGGCTCCAGCTGAGGGTGAGCCGCCACACCTCCGGGCCTCCGCCCCCATGCAACTGGGGACGCAAAAGCTGGGAGGTGAGGCGCAGCGGCAAACGACTTTGCCGGCTCCAGCTGAGGATGAGGCGCCACACCCCCGGGCCTCCGCCACCATGCTACCAGGGCCACAAAAACCGAAAAGTGCGGCGCGGCAGCAAAGAACGCTGCCAGCTCCAGCTGAGGGTGAGCCGCCACACCCCCAAGCCTCCGCCCACACGCAACCAGGGCCACAAAAGCCGAAAAGTGCGGCGCGGCAGCAAAGAATGCTGCCAGCTCCAGCTGAGGGTGAGCCGCCACACCCCCAAGCCTCCGCCCACACGCAACCAGGGCCACAAAAGCCGAAAAGTGCGGCGCGGCAGCAAAGAATGCTGCCAGCTCCAGCTGAGGGTGAGCCGCCACACCCCCAAGCCTCCGCCTACACGCAACCAGGGCCACAAAAGCCGAAAAGGGCGGCGCGGCAGCAAAGAACGCTGCCACCTCCAGCTGAGGGTGAGCCGCCACACCCCCAAGCCTCCGCCCACACGCAACCAGGGCCACAAAAGCCGGGAGGAGCAGCGTGGCGGCAAAGGACTCTGCCGGCTCCAGCTGAGGGTGAGCCGCCACACCCCCGGGCCTCCGCTCCCATACTATCGTGGCAACAAAAGCCGGGAGGTGTAGCACGGCAGCAGAAGGGCTTCTCATGTCCCACTTTTTTCAGCTGGGTGTGAGTTGCAGGTCCTTTTTCTGAGTTTTTGCCTTCTTTTTTATTGAGATGTTTTATTGCTATATTGTTTATGGTAATTGATGTTGTATTGCTCATGTTCTTGATATTATATTTGTATTGTAATATGTTTCAATTATTGTAACAATTACTGATTTCTTGCATTATATTATTATCTACTGTATTATTTTGTTTGGTGCATTTTCTAGGTTTTGTATTTGTTTTCTTGTGCTTGTAAGCTGCTTTGAGTTGCTTTTAGCAAAAAAAGCGGGGTATAAATAAAACTTTGATTAATTGATTGATTTGATCCACGAAAGCTCACAGTAAAAATATAGCAGTTAGTCTATAAAGTGCTGCAGTGTTTTTTGTTTTTTGTTTTTTCTGATATGCCTGAACCACAGACAAACATGGCTACTATTCTAAAAAAAACCCCTTCAGTTAATAATTATTGAATTAGATGTGGAAGACAGCTGTGGTCTGTTATCAAAACAAAGAACATTAAGGATGAAAAAGAAATTAGAGACTTTGGGAGGCTCTTTTGTCTGGGAGCCACAGACCACTGCCTTTCATTTACATGTACAGTAAAAACCCGACTTACAAATGCCTCGAGTTACATAAAATTCAACTTACATAATGATTTTGTGCTAAAATCATGTCCCGATTTACACGATTTCCTATGGGTCTGCTTCGAGTTACATAAAGATTCTTTTTCCTATTGGCTTGCTTCGATTTACCTAAAAATTTCATTTTTCCTATGGGTTTGCTTCGAGTTTCATAAAAAAATAAAAAGATGATTGTGGGAAGGGGTTGGTCTTTTTAGACATGGGGTGGTTTTATAAAGAGTTTTTATTGTAGTTTTTTATGGGGTTTTATATTGTAATGTTTTTATATGTTGTACGCCGCCCCGAGTTGCCCTGGAGCAAGAGGGTGGGATATAAATCTAAATAAATAAATAAATAAAATAGGTTTGCTTCGAATTACATAAAAAACGATTTAAGCAAAAGCCTACGGAACAGACTTTTTACTTAAGTAGGGGTTTTAATGTATATGCATATCAGAGAATAAAGATTAAACAAAACAAAAATGCTGTAGCACTCTGAACACTAACTGTTATACAGGTGAAACTCGGAAAATTAGAATATCGTGCAAATGTTCATTTATTTCCCTTAAAAGGTGAAACAAATAAATGAGATAGACTCACTACATGCAAAGCGAGATATGTCATGCCTTAATTCATTATAATTGTGATGATCATGGTGTACAGCGTACATGAGATTATGTGATGATTATGGGGTACATGAGATGGGGGGGTGTTGGGGTTTTCATAATCTGTAAGACATAAGTATCAATATTATAACAAAGTAAGGCTTGAACTATCTCGCTTTGCATGTAATGAGTCTATCTCATATATTTGTTTCACCTTTTAAGTTGCATTACTGAACTGAATGAACATTTGCACGATATTCTAATTTTCCGAGTTTCACTTGTATTTTAATGGGAGTGAGGCTGTTTTATTTATATTCTGATATGCTTGAAACACAGACTAACGCGGCTACTATTCCCAAAAAAAATGTATTTATATGAGGATCAAAAGATGCAGCTACTGTTTCCCCTCTTCAGGGGTCTGCCTTTAACTATTCATGTCAATTTGTGCAAACTCATAACCACTGCCCCATAACTCTTTCTCTGTTTGCCAAGGTGTTTCTCACAACGAGCATAGCTTTCATTCACATCAAGAAATCATTTTTTACTAAACACATGGCATTTTAAAGCCAACGCCTCAGTCAATTGAAAGCAACCATTCACAAAAGCTAAAGGAGCTTCACAAAAGCTCCTGTCATCTGCCCTAGGCTGGCAGAAGCTAGGGCAGGTGACAGGAGCTCACTCCATCGTGCAGCACTCGGGTCTCGACCTGCTAACCTGCCAACTTTCTGGTCATCAAGCTCATCTTAACCACTAAGCCACCACAAACCTTTTTTAAAAAGGTAAAGGTTTCCCTTGCTCGAAAGCCAGTTGTATCTGACTCTAGGGTGCAGTGCTCATCTCTGTTTCTAAGCCGAAGAGCCAGCGCTGTCTGCTGCTGCAGACGTTTCCGTGGTCATGTGGCAGGCATGACTAGACATGCATGGAACGCTGTTACCTTCCCACCGAAGTGGTCCCTATTTTGTTGTTGTTGTTCAGACCCTTTGCCTCCAGGCACCTCTGTCCTCCACCATTCTCCTCAGCCCACCAAGCTCTGTGCCCATTGTGTCCACAATACCATCTATCCATCTCATCTTTGGACGCCCCCTTCTTCTCTTGCCCTCCACCTTTCCCAGCATCACAGCCTTCTCAAGTGAGTCCTCCCTTCTCATTTGATGTCCAAAGTACTTTAGCTTCATCTTCACTATTTGTCCATCCAATGAACAGTCAGGGTTGATTTCTTCCAGTATTGACCTATTTGTTCTCTTTGCTGTCTAAGGGACTCTCCCTATTTATCTACTTGCAATTTCTTGCTTTTCGAACTGATAGGTTGGCAGGAGCTGGGACAAAGACGGGAGCTCATTCCGTCCTGCAATACTCGGGACTCGAACTGCTGACCTCCCGCCTCCTAGTCAGTGTCTGAGCCAGGCTGAAATGGTTGAACCGGGAGCTTGGGATGGGGGGTGTCTTTGCCTGCCTCCCTCTCACCTCCCTTCTCCGGCCCAAACCCACCCTCTAGCCCCGAGACGGACTCACCATCACCACCCCCTTTTGAAACAACCGGGGTCAGCCCTCCAAACTCCGTAAAGGTCCTCGTTCCCCTCCGGACTCCGGAGGAAAGGAAAAAAGAGCAACCGGAACGAGCTTGTTTGGAAAGGACACTTCGTCCGGAAGTCCCGCCCCTTTCCCCTCTAGGAATTCCAACTCAATGCATTTAACTTCTAATTGCCCGTTTTCAAACCTATAACAAGACCGCCACGCCCACGTCACGGAATCCTGAGCTGACCTGAGGATTAAGCTGGTGTCCTGCAACCAAACGGTTGCGAGTTCGACCCTGACTAGGGCGCAAGGTTGACTCAGCCTTCCGTCCTTCCGAGGTCGGTAAAATAATAGGTACCCAGCATGTTGGGGGCAAAATGCTAATTTATTTATTTATTTATTTATTTATTCTTTAGACTTTTATACCGCTTTCCTCCCCATAAAGGGAACTCGAAGCGGTTTACAACAAGAATGCCAAACAATATAAAATATGATACAAATAATACAACAAAATACAGTTACAGTATGAATTATCAAAAACATATTCAATACAATATCAAAATTACCCTAACAATCATAAGAGTCAAACAAGTTCAATAATGCAAAATGTTGTGTTCTGATGGTTTTACTGTACACATGGATCACAATGTATCTGAGCCAATGTAACCTTGCCTATAGCAACAATGTAACCTTCAGCTGTATCATATAAACCCTGTAATAGGACGCGAGCTAATGACCACCAGCTGGCAGCAGCGAGCGTCCAAGCTCTCTTGGTCCGAACTCATCAAAGGCAACAGCGCGGGAAGTTTTCCCGCCACCACCTACACCTGGACAAGAAGGGCGTGACCTGCAATGACGTCACGCAGACAGTGGCCAATGGGCTACCATGGCACCACGTTCAAATGTATTACTGCTGTATATAAAGAGCTATCGATCCGCCATTACCTCATGTTCCCTCTGTCCACGATGCAATAAACCTGAGTTAACCCAGCCCGAGGCTGTGTCCTGTGTCTTGGTTTGCATACACCAAATTGGCGACGAAGGTGGGATGATGGATCCCCACGGAACAGCCAGGGCGCAGAGCGGGTTCAACATCACCAAACCGCAAGACTGGGAGCTGCTTGAGATGGACTTCCAGGCGGCACTGGTGGAACTCAGAGTCAAAGGAGACGACGAGGAGAGGAAGAGGGCCATCCTCACCAGAATGCTCGGGATGGAAACCAAGCGGACGCTGGTGGGCATCATCGCTCCGAAGAAGGTGAGCGAATTTAAGGCGAGCGACATCATGAAGGTGCTGCGAGAGCGGTTCTGCCCCTCGAGGGCAATGTTTCCCGCTCGGAGCGCGTTTTGGAGGCGAGTCCAAGCGCCGGATGAGTCGGTTGAGGCATTCGTGGCCGCCATGAGGATAGCCGCCGCTCCCTGTAAATGGGGCGACATCCTAGAGATGGCCCTCAGGGACGGCGTGTTGTGTGGCTTGAAAGACAAGGAGGTACAGCGCAGCTTGATGAACAAGGAGCCGCCACCCACGCTGGCAGAGGTCGTAGAGGCCGCGGAAGCCGCAGAGTCCACGAATGCTGGAGTGGACGAGATGCACCAGTGGCGTGAGTGGCGTCCTAGAGCCGGCAAGGCGGAAAATTCGGTGCACGGGAAGTCCGGACAGTCGGTGCACGCAACTCGACGGGCCTCAAAGTCGTCTACGGAAGGCAGCGACGGCGAGGAGGTCCAGAAGGTCCGAAAGGGTGGTCGACGCTGCGAGGGTTGCGGAGCGGCCCATGAGCGCGCGAGGTGCCCGTTCAGGAAGGCCGAGTGTTACACCTGCGGCCGTCGGGGGCACATCGCCAAGGCATGCAGAAAACGGAAAGAGGGCCGGAGGCAGTCACAAGACCGTGCGGCCAGACCGGACCGTCCAGCGAGGCCCAAAGATGGCGCCCAGACCACGAGGAGGCAGGACGGCGTGGGCCGCGTCTCGGACGACAGCGAGGACGACGCCCCAGTGTTCAGCGTGTCCGCGGGACAGTCCCATTACTTCGTTGAGGTATTAGTACAAGGGGCCCCTATTAAGATGGAAGTGACTCGGGGTCCTCCTATTCCATAATTCCCCAGAAAGAGTTCCTGAAAATCGACCCCCACGTGCGGCCCAAACTTAAAGCGTTGAGGTCCACGCTACGAGACGTACAGGGAAACAGCATTCCGGTGTTGGGGGCCGGGAAATTTAGGGTCAATTTTAAGAGACATTCTGCGGAACTGCCCCTAGTTGTCCTCAAAGGGGGAAGCTGTAGCCTCCTTGGGACACAGTGGTTTCAGCCCTTAGGTTTGTTCATAGGGGGGGTGCATACCGTGGGGGGGGACCCAATACAAGAGGTTTGCGATGCGCATCCCGCCGTTTTTAAGAAAGGACTCGGAAAGTTCAAGGGACCCCCTGTAGCTTTCGACATAGACCCGGAGGTCCGCCCGATAAGACTCAAACCGCGCAGGGTGCCGTTCGCACTCAAGGACAAGATAGAGGCGGAATTGGACAAACTGGTGGGCCAGGGGATTCTTATTCCTGTTGATTCCGCGGAGTGGGAAACTCCAATTGTAACGGCTCTAAAGGCTAACGGGGAGGTGCGCATTTGCGCTGATTATAAGTGTACAATTAACAAGGCGATCCGCCCTAATGCATACCCGGTGCCGGTGATCAGCCACCTTTTGGCCAGGCTGAATGGGGGAAAGTGTTTCGCTAAACTCGATTTGGCACAAGCCTATCAGCAACTCCCAGTGACCCCCGCCAAGGCCGCGGCACAAACGATAGTTACACATAAAGGAGCGTTCCAGGTGTCGCGGTTACAGTTTGGCGTGAACTCGGCACCCGGCCTTTTTCAGTCGCTTGTGGAGCGCCTCCTGAAGGGTCTGGAGGGGGTGTTGCCTTATTTTGATGACGTGTTGATAACAGGGGGGAGTGAGGCTGAACTGGCAAAGAGGTTGGACAAAGTACTGACCGTGTTCGAGAAAGCGGGGCTGAGATTGAGGAAGGACAAATGTGTCTTTTTCGAAACCGAGGTCGAGTTTTTAGGGTTCCGGATCACACCCGAGGGGATTAAGCCGTCTAAATCCAAAGTAGCAGCCATTAAAAAGGCCCCTCGCCCCACATCCAAGACCGAGCTACAGTCCTTCCTGGGGCTCCTCAATTTTTACCATACATTCCTCCCGCGGAAGGCGTCCGTGGCCGAACCGCTCCATCGGTTACTTAAAAAGGAGGAGCCATGGGTGTGGGGTGACGAGCACGAGAGGGCGTTCAAAGAGCTAAAGCAACTCCTAACATCTGAGGCAATCCTGACGCACTTCGACCCCAAACGGCCAGTGGTCCTAGTCTGTGATGCATCCCCGGTGGGGGTGGGGGCGGTGCTTTGCCACGTGTTGGAGGACGGAAGGGAGGCCCCGGTAGCGTTTTACTCAAGGTCCCTGTCCCAAGCGGAGCGAAATTACGCACAAACCGACAGGGAGGCGTTAGCGATAGTAGCGGGAACCAAAAAATTTCACGATTTTTTGTATGGCCGCCCGTTCAAAATCGTGACCGATCACAAGCCACTGTTAGGGATTTTCACGGCGAGCAAGCCCACGCCGCAGATCCTGTCCCCGAGAATGCTGCGATGGGCTATTTTCCTCAACGCATACCAGCATGAGTTGGAGTACCGGCCCGGAAAGGAGATCAGCCATGCTGATGCACTTTCGAGATCCCCTTTGCCCTTGTCGGATGACCAGAAGGCGAGAGTTGAAAGAGACCGCCAGGTGTTGTTAATTGAGGTTTTAGACGCACCCCCAATAGTACCAGCCGACATTGCTAGGGCGACAGGCAAGGACAGAACGCTGGAGAAAGTTAGTTCATGGGTACAGAAGGGGTGGCCGGCATCGTCCCCGAGTACAGAGTTCGACCCATTCTTTCGGAAGAAGCTAGAGCTGTCCCTAGAAAGGGGGTGCCTTTTGTGGGGCCAACGGGTGGTGGTCCCTACGCCCCTGCGGACGAGGGTGCTCGAACTGCTGCACGTCAGCCACCCGGGCATTGTGCGTTCAAAGGCGCTGGCCCGGAGTTACTTCTGGTGGCCACAGCTTGACGCGGACATTGAGCACATGGTCGGCACTTGCGAGGCATGCCAGGGATCCCGACCTGAGGCGGCCCGTCTTCCGCATAGGGAATGGGACACAGCACGGGGGCCATGGTCCAGAGTGCACGTAGATTTCGCTGGCCCATTCCGAGGAACCATGTTTCTCCTGGTGGTGGATGCGTTCTCCAAGTGGCTGGAGGTTATCCCAGTAAAGAGCACGTCCTCCGCCACGACAATTAGCCGGCTAAGGAGAGTCTTTTCCACGTTCGGTTTACCCGACACTTTAGTCAGCGATAACGCTAGTTGTTTCACCTCCGCTGAGTTCGGAGCATTCATGGAGGCAAACGCCATTCGGCATGTCACATCCGCACCGTTTCACCCGGCCACGAATGGCCAAGTGGAACGGCTGGTGCGTACAACAAAGGAGGCGCTGCGGCGCATGGGCCAGGGGGACCTAAATCACCAAGTATGCCAGTTCCTCTTAGCGTATAGGGTAACCCCCTTAGCGTCGGGCTACTCGCCGGCAGAGCTCTTGATGCGGCGAAAACTGACCACGATCCTGTCCAGGCTAGACCCGACGAGAGTCGAGGATAAAGGAAAAAACATAGGGTTGGCAGTCTCGAAAGGTTTCGCCGCCGGTGACCCTGTTCACTGCAGGAACTATTCCAGCGCAGGGCCAGCCTGGGTGCCAGGGACGGTTGTAGAACAGACGGGGCCAGTGTCGTACCGGGTCGAGACTAACACCGGCCTCCTCTGGAGGAGGCACGCAGATCAACTGAGGCACCGAGTGAGTGGGCCAGTCAGTGGGGCTCAGCAACAGGATTCAGCGTTAGGGTTCTCCCCCACCCGCTTAACCCAAGGGGGAGACAGCAGTGGACAACAGTCCCAAGCAAGGGGGGAAGGCAGAAGCAGCGGCCCCGACTCATACCCTTTTGATACGCCAGTCCTGTCAGGGGCCGGGGAAGGGGGAGAGGAGTTCGCGACCGCTGCCCCCGATTGTAAATTTGATTTTGATTTTGCGAGCCGGGGGGGTTTTCAGGAGTGTTCCCCCACCCATCCATGCGAGAAGAGGGGTTTTTCGTTAGCCCCCAGTGCCCCCGGTTCCTCCCCAAGAGAGAGCACACCTCCCAACAACGCCGCGGAGCCGCGGCAAGTCACTAACGAGTCTCCCTCTCCAATTACAGGACAGGAAACCAGGGGACAAAGAGAAGGTAGCAAACCCGGGGAGAGGCGGCCCGCATCGAGACCCCAGCGTGTTCGAAATAAGCCATCTTGGCTGAGAGACTTTGTCTCCTAAGGGGGGGGGAGTGTGTTTAAGTGTGGGCTCGAGACTTTGTCTCGTCCTAGGGGGGAGGGGTGTTGTGTTCTGATGGTTTTACTGTACACATGGATCACAATGTATCTGAGCCAATGTAACCTTGCCTATAGCAACAATGTAACCTTCAGCTGTATCATATAAACCCTGTAATAGGACGCGAGCTAATGACCACCAGCTGGCAGCAGCGAGCGTCCAAGCTCTCTTGGTCCGAACTCATCAAAGGCAACAGCGCGGGAAGTTTTCCCGCCACCACCTACACCTGGACAAGAAGGGCGTGACCTGCAATGACGTCACGCAGACAGTGGCCAATGGGCTACCATGGCACCACGTTCAAATGTATTACTGCTGTATATAAAGAGCTATCGATCCGCCATTACCTCATGTTCCCTCTGTCCACGATGCAATAAACCTGAGTTAACCCAGCCCGAGGCTGTGTCCTGTGTCTTGGTTTGCATACACCAAACAAAACAAAATAACAAACCACAAACTCAAACTCAAAGTTAACTTGTGAACCGCCCAGAGAGTGCACTAAGCGCCATGGGGCGGTAAGATAAGTGTGATTGCATTGCATTGATGGCAGAATTCATTCATTCATTCAAGAAAATAGGCTCGGATTGCAGTTTAATGCCCCACCTCTTTTCTGCCTGAGCTGTTGGGTCTTCGATGGCTAAATGTACTGGGCACAGGCCAGGGTTGGATTGACCATTAAGCAAAATAAGCACGTGCTTAGGGTATCGGGAGTCGGGACTGCAATGGCTCAAGTGGCTAAGACGCTGACTGGGAGGCGGAAGGTCAGCAGTTCGATTCCAAAGTACTGCAGGACAGAATGAGCTCCCGTCTTTGTCCCAGCTCCTGCCAACCTAGCAGTTCGAAAGCAAGAAATTGCAAGTAGATAAATAGGGACCACTTCGGTGGGAAAGGTAACAATGTTCCGTGTCTAGTCATGCCTGCCACATGACCACGGAAGCGTCTGCAGAAGCAGAAAGCGTTAGCTCTTCAGCTTTGAAACAGATGAGCACTGAACCCTAGAGTCGGATACAACTGGCTTTCGCGCAAGGGAGACCTTTACCTTAGGATATCAAGTGAAGGGGGCACCACTTTTCCAAATATGAATAAAGTGGAAGTATACAAAAATAAACCTTATTTTCCATCTTACTGTAAGTTTTGTTTAATTTCGATAAATAAAATTTCATTTTATCGTTTATTATTATTTATATTTTGAATTACATGGGGGCACCAAAATCTTTTAAGTGCTTAGGGTGTCTAAGGCTCTTAATCCAGCACTGACTGGGCAGGATCTGTCAAACCGAGAGGCATGGGGACTTCTGCCTTTCATTCATTCATTCATCTGAGGATCAGAAGATGCTGCCACTGCTACCCTTCCTTTTTCAGGGGTCTGATTCTTACGCATTCGAGTCCAGTCATAAATGGAAACTCACAGCCACAGCCTCCATCTCTAGGTTGCCCAAAGTAGGCAAATCACAGCTCGTGTGGCTGTGGGTACCGAAAGGAATTTCATACCCCAAGATTATTAGTATTAGTATTAGTATAGGTTTACAGTGATACCTCATTGTAGGATTGGGGCCGTGAAGCGGCCCTTGAGGTCCCGGAGGAGACTGGTCGAGTAATGACACGAGGCAAGATGGAGCGAAGACCAGTGATTTATTGAGGGAAAATCATCAGTATATATTATGTTCAAGGCTGCGCATGGTAGAATGGTCATCTGACAGAAAATCACATCACCCATTTACCCGGGTTAATTGAGAACCTCTCTTGGGGAAGTTAATTAACTAAGGCAAACACTGACAGGGGAAAACCATTGTCTGAGGTTTACACTAGGGTAAATATGGCTTCTATTTGCACCAAAGATTAAGCTGATCTGTGAGTCAGTAATTGCTTAATGGATAACGGAGGTAAGCGATCTGCTCTCTCAGCAGAACCGCTGGTCAGGTCAGGTGTGGGTGAATAAACCCTTATGATTTATACTATTATTCCACTCCCCCAATTTCCGTACTGGCAAGGGCCAGTGACCAGGAACCTTCTTCGCCGGTGTAACCTCTGCCAGAGGCTAATTATGCCAATTGTGCTCACGGAATCCATATCTCCCCTTATTTTGTTATTTTTGGACCTGACAGGCGACCCTGCGCAAGAGGGGCATCAGCTGGTGTGTGGGAATGACGTTTCGGGGTTCCCTCCATGGGGGACATCTCGATAGCAGTGAGGGAATACATTGCACGAAACAACACACTGTTGTGCCCAGTATTGCCACCCCCACAATCACTTTGAGTGTCGTCTGAAGCCATCCCCATGGGAACCACGACCACAAGGAATCCCACCACCCCCATGAAGAATCCTCCTTGGTGTACTTAACTAGGGTGTAGAGGTTCGTGAGCTGGCTCTGTACTTTGTGGGTATTGTCTGTGAGATTAAAGCAACACATGCCATGGACAGACTCGCAACCCAAATGATGTAACAACAGGGATAATCGATAGCTGCTTGATTATCCAGTATGGCATGGCGAAGCTCTGTCTGCTCCTGGTTGAGCAGCGCTATTGCCGAGGAGGTGTGGTTAATGGCTCTTGCAAAAGTGCAAGCCAATTGACCAATTCATTCTCCGAGCGTTGCCTATGGCTAAGCCTGACACGCTGAATGTACTGACTGCTGCCTGGCTTTTCAGAACTGTGGGTCTGAATCCAGACTGCTTTCTGTAGCAAGGCAAGATAATGAGATGTGTCGTTGATACCGTGACCTGGGGTGATTCTAAGCTATCTCTGCAACTTCTGGCGTTGTGCAAATGTCTTTCTAGCACCTATGGGGAGGTGTGAAAATAAGCTGGGGATTACCGGCTACCGGGTGCTCAATCTTTCCAAGCAATGGGCCGGTGCAAACATGGGCCGGTCTGGCTTCCTTTGGTGGAAGCTGGCCGTTATTAACAATATACGAAAATCAAGTGTCCCTTGCAAATCCCAACTGGAGCATTGTACAAGGCATGTATAAATAAAGAGCAACTACAGATAATAGCAATAAAAGACATTCAGCAGTTTTTCGAAGGATGAGGCTTCTCTTCTTGGTGGGGTTTCATGTGTAGCTTGAGCTTGGAAAAGTCTTGTTTTGGGGAAAAGCACGGTCCTTAGAAGTACCACTGAGTATGCAAAATGTTCATAGAAATGTCTTTGGAGATGTAAGTCATAAAGGAAGATGGACAGCTGATGACATCCAGGACAGTGACCGGCAGTGACTTCGCAATAGCCGAACTTGGCATCCGGGCCTGATTCTGGCCTCTGGGACCTGCATGGGGAAGAGACTTGTTTGGGAGATAAAAATTCTGAAAGAGTTAGTTAGTTTTTGCACTTATAGGATAGCAATTGCTGTGCAACTATGGGATGTTGTTCCCTCCCTTTCTGTTTGTTTGTCAATGTAGGACTTAAGCGTCCGATAGACCCGTTCCACAATCGCTTGTCCCTGCGGATTGTACGGAATGCCAAAGGTGTGCTTAATATCCCAGGTGGTCCTGAAGGTGGCCAGCTGCCTGGAGCTATAAGCTGGGGCGTCATCGGACTTCGTGTGCCGAGGTTCGCCCTTGGCCGTGGGAAAGGAGATGCTGCTCCACATGGGGAGCCATTTCTCCCTTCTGTGCTGTTACCCAAACAAACTGTGGGAAGGTATTAATGCAAACGTGCATGTACTGCCATTTGCCAAAATGTGGGGATGTGTGACGTCCATTTGCCACACCTGGATGGCCTCTGTCCTTCGTGGGTTGACCCCCCACGAGGGCCCCCCCGGTGCCCCTGCACGATGCAGACAGGAACGGACTATGCCTTGGGCTTGGGAAAGTGGCAGGTTGAACTGCCTTGCAAGTGCTTTGGCATTCTGATGAAAGAATGCATGACTCTGAATTGGAGTTGTGAGGAACAAACTCAGCAAGTTTTTGTCTATCGCGGGAGTGATGTATGCTCCCAGTAGACTGTGAAGCAAATTCCTGTACTGGCTGTCAGTAATTATGTTGAAGCGTTCTTTGGCAAAGGTGCGCAAAGCGAGGTTCACGGCTGCCAACTCTGCCCGCTTGCGGAAGAGTCAGAAGCGTGCGCCAAGCTTGGTCCTCTTGCCAAGTAAGAACCTAGTATGTGCGACCCCCATAAGTGAAAATTGTCCTAGCCCCCCGAAGAGGAACCAGTGACATTAATTCACACAAGGTGACTGTCTGCGTTTGAAGCGAGACGAGTCTGGGGTCTTATGGCAAACCTTGGCGCATGAAGCGCCAGGTTTCCCTTGGGTAAATTTCTCATGAAGGCCCCCCTGCGCACATCCACCCATGGTGTGCATGCACACTTTTAGAAGGGTGCCAGATGGTGGCTTAGCCTTTTGCCTGTGCTTAGACTAGCAGCAAAAAAAGGAAGGGGTGGCCTGAAAATGCCTGTATCTGATTGAGAGTGTGACCTGACTGCACTCTTAAAATGGTCCTAGGCAGTCCTGGCTAATGAGTGGCACTCTGCACATTCTCAGGAGCTCAGGGACTAATCCTTCCTCTGTGCTCTGGAGTTTGAGAAATGTGCCTGCTCATTAGAGAGGGTGCTGTGGGCCAGGTGCCATACTTAAAATGACCTAAGACTTAAGAAAATAATACACAAAAATGAAAAGACACACAAGTAAAACATTTCCAGCAGGGAGTTCCACTGGCGAAAGGAGGAAAGGAGGAAAGACGAGTCAGAAGTTAGCACAATGAGAATGCAACAACTCTTATCAGAACGAAATCAGATTAGGTCAGGTAATTAAGACCACCGGCTGGGATCCTTCGTTTAAGGGATCCCAACCAGTAATTAACTCTGGACCCTGTGAAAGGAAGCAATTTAAGACTGTAGGAAGAAATAAATTGGTTACTATTAAGGCCTGGAGAGGAGTTTTGTTCCTGTAAAAAGGCAACGATTAAGCATTTTCTGAATATACAGAGCGCAAGAATGTTTGCGTGCTTTTTCCTGTGAAAGGGGTACAATGAGTGAGTTACTTTACACAGATTAAAGTCAAAATACCAGAACAGTATCTTTCTTAAGAGAATGAAGGAGAGTTAGAACGATTCTCAACCCGCGGCCAGATGTGGGCAAGTGGGCCAGATGCGGCCCACGTAGCTCTGCCACTACCTCCACCAAGCCAAGAAGGGCTGTGCGGTGAAGGAAGGGCAGGGTGACTGTCCGGACCCCCAGAGCTGCCTGAGGCCCCGGAACTTGGCCCCTGACTTTAAAAGGTTGAGAACCGAGGTTACAAGATGATAACACAGTACACACATGAAGACAATGCAGTTCTCTCACTCCTAGTGAGATACATGACTTCAAGACGTTAAGAGACATTCAGACACCTTAAAACACAGAGATGGGGGTTTGAGGAACACAGACGTAGGGAGAGGCCCCATAGTTTATGACTTAGTGAGGAAAACTCATAGAAGTGATTTTTGTTTTCAGATCGCGCTTCTGAAAAGAAAAATCTGTTTTCCTGAATGGCAAGGGTTGCAAAACCGGTTTCCAAGAGTGACTTAATCCCTTGACAAAGAAAAAAGTCTCAAGGGAAGAAGGGGGGTCACCCTGCCCTATTGCAGGTTAGGATTCCCCCCCCCCCCATCCACCCTCCTGCCTTCGCTGCCCTTAAGCTGCTAAGCAGGCAAGGCAAAGGGGTTTTGCTCACCATGCTTTCTCAAACCTTAAATAGTTCCTGCCCATGAGCAGAGTGCAAACTGTTTAACACATATTTCACAGTGACATTACCACGCAGTTACACACAAGGAACACTTTTTCAATCATACTGTGGTCATAGAGACAAGGCTTTTGCAATCATACACAGTTCTTGCAGTCATACATTCAGTGGTGCACCACGCATACACACATTTATTTACGCATTCGCACATTCCTCCCCTGATCTGCAGTGTTCTATCTTACACATGAGGAGATGACTTATACACAGCTGGCTATTTACAACCATCTGGGTGCTTCTACTTAGGGGTGAGTTTCTCTGGCATAGCCAGGGCAATGGCTGCCTCCTCTCTAGCCTGGGCCAGATGCATGCCAGAGGGCCGGACTCGCAGATCTTGGTGCTGCCTCCTTTCCAGTGCCAGCGTGGCCACCTTTCGAAGATCTGCCTGGTCTAGATTGGCATTCTCTTCTAAGGTGTCTCATTTTTCCACACTGGAAGCAGGCGCCTTGGGGTTTTGGCACTGCTCTGCGCCTGAGTGTGGTAATGGGTCTGCTCTGGAGCCCTGCGTGGCCAGGGGCCGTGCAGATTTCCGTGAGCAGTGGGCGCTGAGCAACCCTGCCTGAACGTGTGTCTGCCTTCAGATAGGCTGAGCACAGCAGTTGGGCGCTAGCTAATTGTGCCACTGGCAATTTCCCCGTGAATGGATCTTCCTCACCCCTGCGCTGAATGGAGTTCTTAATTGGCAGGGAACTTTTAACTGTCAGAGATGCGCCAGAGCCTCTCATGCCATGAATTCCTTCAGTGACGTCTGCAGCTGTCACTGAGGGAATGCTCTCTACACTGCCCTGCTTAAGCTGAAATGACGGATAGTGACTCCTTGGGGCTGATGGTTCTGACTGCGCTGGGAGTTTCTGGGTCTCTATCCGGACTGGGTCATCCTCTACTGAGAGTTTCCTACATTTGCTCCATGTGCGAGTTATGCCCTCTGGAGCTTTCGGGGGTTGCTGAATGCAGTCTCCTATCTGATCCCAGAGCTGAAGGGTTAGCGTACCTGCTTCTGGGTAAAGCAGGCAGTGTTCCCTTAGGTACACCAAAAGTCTCGCTAGCTCTCCACTGTGAAAGCGTAACTGAAATACCCTGGCCAGGATTTTGAACTCCCTCTCATGAGTTCTTTGGCTAGCGGACGGACGTTGTCGCTGAGGACAAGTCCCCATATTACCTGCGGGGGTTCTCCGAAGATTCCTCTTCGGGACGAGCGACGCGTCTTCTGGGCCAGGCAATAGGTTTTGGCGACGATTCTCTGGGTAGAGCTCAGAGCGTGGTCTGCTGCCACGGGCCCTCGATGGCCTCTGCGCTGTCAGGGGTTCACAGCCGACCCTGAGCGGAACGCGTTTTTCCGTGCTGCAAGCCGCCGCGAAAGTCGGGAGCAAGCTGTAGGATGCCTTTCTGAAATGCCTCACCGCGTAGCTGTCTTCCCAATCGGATGGCTTTCCGACAGGGGCTGCTGTGCTGTCCTCCGGGGTGAGTGGACACGGTTCTAGCGTAGAACCGGACCGTGTAGATCGCTTACTCTTGAGTAGGAACACGTCGCGGGTCACCAGATGTAGGATTGGGGCCGTGAAGCGGCCCTTGAGGTCCCGGAGGAGACTGGTCGAGTAATGACACGAGGCAAGATGGAGCGAAGACCAGTGATTTATTGAGGGAAAATCATCAGTATATATTATGTTCAAGGCTGCGCATGGTAGAATGGTCATCTGACAGAAAATCACATCACCCATTTACCCGGGTTAATTGAGAACCTCTCTTGGGGAAGTTAATTAACTAAGGCAAACACTGACAGGGGAAAACCATTGTCTGAGGTTTACACTAGGGTAAATATGGCTTCTATTTGCACCAAAGATTAGGCTGATCTGTGAGTCAGTAATTGCTTAATGGATAACGGAGGTAAGCGATCTGCTCTCTCAGCAGAACCGCCGGTCAGGTCAGGTGTGGGTGAATAAACCCTTATGATTTATACTATTAATCCGCTCCCCCAATTTCCGTACTGGCAAGGGCCAGTGACCAGGAACCTTCTTCGCCGGTGTAACCTCTGCCAGAGGCTAATTATGCCAATTGTGCTCGCGGAATCCATACCTCATACACGTCCAAACTTCGTTCCACAAGTTTGGACTTTATACGGATTTGGACTTTGTATGAGGCATGCAAAATCCTAGCCGCGATGCCTCATACAACCTCCAAATCCTTGCCACAATGCCTCGTACAACGTTGTTTCCATAGAGATACATTGTACTGTAACAGCACAGACTTCAGGGCAAAGTCAAGGAAACAGGAAACTGACAGAACTTTAAGAAATCATTGTCTGAAGGCTAAATACATTACAAAAACATGTCAAACAACCCTGATTGTCCAAGAACCTGAAGAATGCTGCAAAAATCCCAGGTATGCTTCTAAAAATTCTGACGGAAAAATTCAAAAAAATCCAAAATCACGCTCAAAACCACTCCTAAACACTCTTCGCCTCATGCAAAACCCACAAGAGCAATGCACGCATGTGTCCTGCCTTTTATACTGCCCAATATGCAGAAGGAAATCCGTCAGCAAATATGACTCGAAGTCAAAAGTAATACAAAATCCTTTACTTCAGGTGAAAACACTTTTTCAAAGTAAAAACTCAAAATCCATTGTTTCAGGTATGGAACAACAACTCAAATATCCTTATTCCAAGTATAGAAAACCAAAGCTATCTGGTGTACAGCTTTTCACTTAAAGTTTCAACAGGGTTTTCTATAATAAAATATAACACATCATTACTACACGAACAATACTATACAATATTTACAATATTACAACATGGTATAACTGTACAAAGATCCAAGAATCACCAACATCTTACCTTCAATGTGTTTAAATTCTTATATGGGAAATATTAATTAATTATTTTTTCATGTATATCGCGTCTCGGCCTCTAGGTTTGTTCATATGTGCCTATAATGTTATTTTAGAACAGTTTCCATTCTCATTTATACTCTCTAATTTACCCCAACTGTGGAAATACTAATTATCATGAGTTCAATACAGGTGAACTAATATACCATTAAGCTACAAGAAACAACTGAGATCAAAGTCATGGTTTAAACCACGAGGTGTAATAGAGTCAAATAAATGGATATAATATGCTTCCCTGCGCATCAAAAGTCTATCCATATCAGTTTTCTCATATTTTTTAGATGAAAGCTTTTCAAGAGCTAGAAATTTTAAATCATCTTCTACACTGGGGGAAACCACCTGTCTGGCTCGCTCAGCTGTCTGAGGGGACGTGACCCGGCCCACAGTGTAAAAAGGTTGGGAACCCCTGCCCTATGGGAAGAAAGGTGTTGTGTATATATAAATTATATAAATGTAAATTGTAAACAAGGATTCCCTACTCTCTTGGCATTTGTAGGGTTTTTTTCCTATAAGGTTTTGTAAAATTTCAAGCAGGAGTAAAACTAATTTTCTGTGATATCTTTCCTATACAGACACTAAAAAAAATCACAGTCAGTAATTTGTAGGTAAAACATATCCCCCTACTCTGGGTATTTTAACATTTTCTCTCCCTGCTCAACATCTCAATGTGTCACAATTTGTGAACTGTAAGCAAAACATTTTCCACATTTGGAGTATTTGTACAGTTTCTGACTTGTATGCCTCCTAAGCTGTGAATTGAGAAGCATTTCCTGAATTTGTTAACATTTCTTTGCTTGTCCTTTGCAAATCAAAAATTTCTCACTGTCCTGTGACATTTATGCTTTATTTCCCTCGTGGATTCTCTGATGAATCACTAGGTATGAGCTGCGAGCAAAACATTTTCCACACTGGTAGCACTTGTACGGTTTCTCTCCTGTGTGGATTGACCGATGAGTCACAAGGTGTGAACTGTGAGCAAAGCACATCCCACACTCCTGGCACTGATACGGTTTCTCTCCTGTATGGACTCTCTTGTGGATCAGAAGAGTTGAATTCCTGGCAAAACATTTCCCACAATCCTGGCATTTGTATGGTCTCTCTCCTGTGTGGACTATCTGGTGCATCAAAAGGCCTGAGCTACAAGTGTAACACTTTCCACACATCTGACATTTGTATGGTTTCTCCCCTGTGTGGATTTTCTGGTGGGTCAAAAGGCCCGAACTGCGAGTGTAACATTTCCCACAGGTCTGGCATATGAACGGCTTCTCACCTGTGTGGATTCTATGATGAGTTATAACTTGTGAATTATTGGCAAAACATTTCCCACACTCCTGGCATTTGTATGGTTTCTCTCCCGTGTGGACTCTACTATGGTACAAAAGTTGTGATGGAAGAGCAAAACATTTCCCACACTCCTCACATCTGTGCGGTTTATCTCCTGTGTGGACCCTCCGGTGATTCACAAGGTGTGAACTGTGAGCAAAAGATGCCCCACACTCCTGGCATTTATAGGGTTTCTCTCCCGTGTGGACTCTCTTATGGATCAGAAGCTTGGAATTTCTGGCAAAACATTTCTCACACTCTGGGCATTTGTATGGTTTCTCTCCCGTGTGGACCCTCTGGTGTGTCAAAAGGCCCGAACTGCAAGTAAAACATTTTCCACACTCCTGGCATTTGTATGGTTTCTCTCCCTTGTGGACTCTCTGATGAGTCACAATTTGAGAATTGTAGCGGAAAAATTTCCCACAGTCCTCACATTTATACGGCCTCTCTCCAGCGTGAACTCTCCGATGAGTCACAAGGTGTGAACTCTGAGTAAAAGATACCCCACATTCATGACACCTGTATGGCTTCTCTCCTGTGTGGACTCTCCTATGAATCAAAAGATTTGAATTTCGGACAAAACATTTCCCGCACTCCTGACATTTATACGGCTTCTCTCCCGTGTGGACTCTCTGATGAGTCACAAAGTCCGAGTTCCAAGTGAAACGTTTACCACACTCTTGGCATTTGTAGGGTTTCTCTCCCGTGTGGACTCTCTGGTGGATCAGGCGGGTGGAATTACTAGTAAACTCCTTCCCACATTCCTGGCATGTGCACAGTTTCTCTTTTGCGAAGTCTCTCTGTTGACTTGACAGCCGCAACTTGGACTTCAAATCTTTTCCAGAAACTTCACATCTGCACCACTTACTTGGCGCATAGCTGCTTGTGTGAGAGATAAAATCTGTGTGAGGAACAAAAGGTTTACTACACTGCTTGCACTTCTCAGGCTCCTCTTTGATATCACTTTCCATTTTTGTGTGGTTCTTCTCATGACTGACAACATCCAATTTGTCCAGAAAACACATCTCATGTACATTTGTTTTCCTCCAGTTACTTGCTGGGAAGAAGAAAAAACGCAAGGGTAGATTGAATTTCAAGGATATCATACTTCCCACCCTTGGGAACAAGAGAGTTCAAACTAAATACGAGGAACCTGAAGATAAAACTAAGTGAGAGAGAAATAATAGGCAAAGGTAAAGGTACCCTTGCTCAAAAGGGCAACCAGTCACAAAGAATGGGAAGTCTTTTAATCATAAAATGGGCCTTGCCAAATACAGTACCAGCAAACATATGCACAAGACTACAGAAAAACCAGGACTGTATGTAGGCAGTTCCTAGTAAATTTGCTTTTTTGTTTTTGTTTTTGGTAAAGTTAGGATATTCAAGTGGGACTGGAGTAGCTTAGTGGTTAAGATGCTGAATTGATGACCAGAAGGTCAATAGGTCAGCAGTTTGAGATACGAGTGCTGCAAGACAGCGTGAGCACCTGTCCTTTGTCCCTGCTCCTGCCAACCTAGCAGCTTAAAAAGAAGAAATTGCCAGTAGATAAAGAGGTACCACGTTGGTTGGAAAAGTAACAATGTTCCGTGCACTCCAGTGTTGAGGCATGCCTGCCACCTCTAGGGTTCAGTGCTCATCTCTGTTTATAGACAAAGAGCCAGCACTGTCTAATTATTTTTGGCACTTAGGTGCGAAGCATTTGTGTTCAATCTTTTTAGAATATAGATCAGGGTTCCCAACCTTTTCAAGCCCGGGGCCAGGTCACGCTTTCTCAGTTAGCTTCAAGGGCCAGACGGCCATTTTGTCCCAACAACTTCAAAGGAGTGGCCATTTTGTTTCTTGAATGCCCTTGGGGGGCACATAAAATGGTGCCGGGGCCCGGATCTGGCCCACAGGCCTTCGGCTGGGAACCCCTGATATAGATGATGACTTTTTCAGTTCTTTTTAGGTCCGGATACTCCTAGCACATAGCCCTTTTGCAGCTCCAATTCCAATTCCAATTTTAATTTGTACCCCGCCCTACTCAGCTATAAGTTTTACCTGATTATAGCACTTCTGTTCTTTGCTGCTGTTTTTATCCTAGCTTTTTCCTATGAATTTTGTGTTTTTATTACATTGTACCTGTCTACCTAGCAGTTCAAAACCAAAACATTGCAAGTACAGTGGACCCTTGATTAACGACACATTCGAGTAGCATCATTTCCGCTTAACGACGTGTTGTCACACGCCACGTGACTATCCGCACGACAAAAAAACGTTGTTGTGCGGATTAACGACGTTTTTACGTCATTGTGCGGATAATGACAGCTTTTTGCCGCTAGATGGCGCAGCTGCCATTGAAAACTGCACAACGACGTTTCTCCTATAGCGACGCTACTTGGGGAACCAAGTAGCGTCGTTATTCGAGGGTCTACTGTAGAGAAAAAGAAGGTACCATTACAGCGGGAAAAATAACTGCGTTCTGTGTGCTCTGGCATCTAGCCATGCCTGCCACATGACCATGGCTCTTTGATTGAAAACGGAGATGAATACCGCATCCTGCGGTTCCTTCACTCAAAGATTTGGAATTCAGCCTAGTCCATGAATGTTTTTCTTCTCAGTATATAAATGGGAAGACTTTGGTCTATGTGCAAAGAATGGGAAATCTTTTAATCATAAAATGGGCCTTGCCAAATACAGTACCAGCAAACATATGCACAAGACTACAGAAAAACCTGGACTGTATGTAGGCAGTTCCTAGTAAATTTGCTTTTTTGTTTTTGTTTTTGGTAAAGTTAGGATATTCAAGTGGGACTGGAGTGGCTTAGTGGTTAAGATGCTGAATTGATGACCAGAAGGTCAATTGGTCAGCAATTTGAGATACGAGTGCTGCAAGACAGTGTGAGCACCTGTCCTTTGTCCCTGCTCCTGCCAACCTAGCAGGTTAAAAAGAAGAAATTGCCAGTAGATAAAGAGGTACCACGTTGGTTGGAAAGGTAACAATGTTCCGTGCACTCCAGTGTTGAGGCATGCCTGCCACCTGTCCATGGAAACATCTGCAGAGGCAGACAGCACTGGCTCCTTGGCTATAATAAACAGAGATGAGCACTGTATCCCTTGAGGCAGATACTACTGGCTTTCAAGCAAGGGAGACCTTTAAGCAACCCTTACATTAGTGAATGCTGTTTAATTGATAATGTTCATCAGTACAGCAAGAGAGAATTAAAAAAACAATAACAGGACAATAGCTTGAATGATCAGAGAAATAAGGATGAAAGAAAAGCTTCTCCAACCTCATCTTAAAGAACGTTTAGTATTACTCCATCTTTAGAGAGATACTAACAAGGGTGCCCGGCTTTGCCCGGGTGGTTCCAACCCAGCTAGCTGAGTGCCAGTGTTGCCCGGGAAACCAACTGGCCATTGGTGGGCCTGTGATGTGAGCTCGGTGATGACATCACAATCCCCCCCTGGTTGGCGTAGCACTGAGGCGGACACAAACCCTCCTGTCGAATATATCCCCTTTTGCAGATTAATTTAGGGGGCAACCCCTCCCCCAATGGGCTTCGGAACCCCGATAATGACCTGCTCACGTGCGTAAGGTACGTGTATGCCAAATCTCATTGGGTTTGGTCAAGGGATGTGGCAGCCCATTCTGGACACTGAACCCACACCTTTGCTTTATAGGTATAGAAGATAGATCATCAGATGGTAAACATGGAGCCTTACCAAGAGAGGCCATGGTTTTGTAGTTTTCCTCCATGACTTCCATGTGCAGGGCTCTCTGGTCAGAATCCAGCAGGACCCATTCATCTGGGGAGAAGGACACGATCACTTCCTCAAAAGCCATAGGACCCTGGATGGAAAAAGAAGTTAACAGAAAGAATATTTTATACCAAAAAAATTTAAAAGATGACGTAGTGAGGATTTATATCAGGAGTTCGCAAGCTATGGCCCGAGGGCAGGATCCAGCCTGTGGCACCAGATAATCTGGCGCCCGACCTTGCTCCAGCTGCTGCCGGAATTGGCCACAGACTCATTTACGGCCATCGTAAACGCATTTACTATAGCTGTAAATGAGTCCTTGGCCGTCATAAACACATTACAGCTGTAAACAAGTCTGTGGCCATCGTAAATGTGTTTACAATAATTCTGAATGCTTTACAGCAGCGTTTATGTCATGGGGAATTACCCTCAGCTGTATTTATCTACTTGCAATTTCTTGCTTTCGAATTGCTATGTTGGCAGGAGCTGGTTCAGACGATGGGAGCTCATTCCATCCTGCAGTACTTGAGAATCGAACTGCTGACCTGCTGACCTTCCAGTCATCACATTCAGGATCTTAACCACTAAGCCACCGCAGTCCCTCCCAGGGCTAGGAACTAAATCAGCGATTCTCAACGTTTTCAGGCTGCGGGCCTGACCATGCCCTGTGGGCAGCTGATCAGGCTGGTCATATGGTTCCTCCCATCCAGAAGCAGAAGTAAAACGTGTGCCATGAATGCACAGAATACATTTAGCAGTGTTCTGTGCATGTGTGGCATGTGTTTTACTGTGGCTTCCGGGAACAGTAAGGGCATCAGGGGCTGGATGAATTGGCTTCAGGGGCTGGGTCTGGACCACAAGTCGTAGGTTGCGAATGCCTGGACTAATTTGTCCTTCCATCAGCAGAGGCAAGTCATTTCCTAGAACAGGGGTGCCCAAACGTTTTTGGCCATGGGCCGGTCACGTGGTTCAAGGGGCTGGTCACTATGGCACACAGGTTGCATCCGGCCCCTGACACCATTTCATCTGGCCCATGAAACCCTCATTGCTCCAGAAAACGGAAGTAAAATGTGCCCGTAGGAGAGTACTATTGAGTCACTTCCAACTTATGCCACTAATTAAGACAAGGCAAGAGATATGGAAAAATCATTTCTACCTCCCCACCACCACCACCACCAAATTTGATTTTCTTTAACTTTTTAACTTCAAGATTTTCTCATCTGAACAGGACTAATGTGCAGATTTTGGTAAATTCTTCAAAAATGACACCAAACAGAACAATTCTCTATTTATGCCATTAATCAGTGGTGCCGAACCTATGGCATGCGTGCCAGAGGTGGCACTCTGAGACCTCTCTGTGGGCACCCATGCGGTCACCCCAGCACAGAGCTCACCCCACTCCTCTGCCCAGCAGCCCAAAGGGAGCATTTCCTCCCTCCATTGTTGCCATGTTGGCACCTTGCAATAAAGTTTGGAGTTGCAGTTTGGAGTTGCAGTTTGAGCACTTGGTCTCTAAAAGGTTCACCATCACTGCCATAAGTACTACTAATCTTAGCATGTAGAGGTTGGCTCTGCTGGAAAGCCAGTCATATCCGACTCTAAGGTTCAGTGCTCATGTCCATTTACAGCCAAAGAGCCAGTACTGTCTGCATCTGCAGATGTTTCCATGGTCATGTGGCAGACATGACTAGACATGACTAGACACTGGAGCACATGGAATGCTGTTTTACCTTCCCACCGAAGTGGTACCTATTTATCTACTTGAAACTTTTTGCTTTCAAAACGTTTATTTACAGTATCTACTTGCAATTTCTTGGTTTTGAACTGCTAGATTGGCAGGAGCTGATACAGAAATGGGAGCTCACTCTGTTGTGTGGCACTCAGGTCTTGAACTACTGACTTTCTAATTGTTATGTTCAGCATCTCAATCACTAAGCCACCATAGTCCCAAAGAGGACCCTTTGAAATCTCCCGGCTGAATAGAAGTTGTAGATATCAAGCGGGCATCATCATCATCATCATCATAAAATAATAATAATAATAATAATAATAATAATAATAATAATAATAATAATAATAATAATAATAATAATAATAATAATAATAATAATAATAATAATAATAATAATAATAATAATAATAATAATAATAATAATCTGTTCAGGGGGAAAATGAAATTTGCAATTCTAATTTAGGAATGACATGAATGGAGACAAAATAATTTGATCCAAGACCCTTTAAAAACTAAGCACTCGAAGCCCTTGGTTTCCTGGACCAATGTGTCAGTCTTGAAAATTGATCCCCGGCTTGGTTTGGGCGAATTTACACTGGCCTTGCTGAACAGCATTTGGACTATAAGACGTACCCTCATCCCCCACACACACACACTTTTGAGGGGGGGGAAAGTGTGTCTTATGGTCCGAAAAATACGGTAAATTAGAAGATGGAGGCAAGAGCTCACTGGACAAGGAACAACATTAAAGTTGGTTATAGCTGAGGAACTCAACCTCCCCAGCATCACTTGGAAGATCCTGAATAGGCTGAGGGTCGGAGTCCCTAAATGTAAGACCAACATGCTCAAATGGGGACATGCTCAAGTGGGGACAACACATGGTGAGAATGTGGAGAGATATAGAATCCGTCTTATTTGCTGGTCTGCCGGTTAGTACCATAAACATGTACCATGACGATTTAAAATTACAATAAAATAAAAATTACAAGTACAATTTGATTTTGGCCAATGACACTGGTCTTCACCCCCATCTCTTGTGGAGCCACATCATCACAAGGAAGAAGAGTTGAGTCAGTCCCTGTTGTCAGCATCATTCCAGTCCCTGTAGGAGAAAGAATAAGGACAGGAAGCTTATAGCATCAATTTGACTCAGAGAAGATTACCAGAACTCTAAGAACTCCATTGCTTGTATTTATTTATCTGCATTTATTGTGCTTTTCATGTTTATCTGATATTTTGTGATATTCTGTGATACTTTGTGCATTTTATTGTATTGTTATATTTTATTGTACTGTAATGTTTGATACGTTGATATGTTGATATGCTGCCTTAAGTCGGCGTATGCTGAGTGGGCGGCATACAACTTGAATAAATCAATCAAATCAAATCAATCAAGAACACTTGTTATAAAGTAAGCCTCAGAGCAAAACAAGCCTTACATTTCAGAAAACATTCGGCCGGCCCCCGAGCAGTTTCTCCAGCAAAAATCCTTTCAACCTGGAATAATTTCTGACATGAAACTATCGTTATCTCAGAAAAATGCATAGAACTGAAGTGAACAACAGCGTAGTCCAGACTGTGTTAGAAGTTCTGGCCTGGGATATGTGCAAGATTCAGGATGAAGTCAGTGGTGGTCATCATCAGGTTCACACCAGTTCGCCAGAACCGGTAGCAGAGATTCTGGCTGGCCGCACTCATCCAAGTTTTGAAATAAAGTACTGTAGTCCTAATTCGGGTGCAACGCAGGGCTTTCCTCCTGGCCACGCCCACCATACAACACCCACAGAGTAGGTAGTAAAAAATTATGGAGCCCACCACTGGATGAAGTGTTCTGCTAAGCCATGGAAATAGCTTAGGAGACTTTACATTTGGCCACACTCAGTCGGTTCTATCCTTAACTTATAAAGCCTTGGAGGTGCAGTGGTTAAGCTGCTGTAACGCAACCAAAAGGTTGTGAGTTCGGTCCTGACAAGAGATCAAGGTTGACTCAGCCTTCCATCTTTCTGAGGTCTGTATAATGAGTACTCAGCATATTGGGGGCAAAATGTTAATTAACTTGTGAACCACCCAGAGAGTGCACTCAGTGCTATTTGGTGTGTGTGGGGGTGGGTGGGTGGGGGAGACAAGATAGAAGTGTGGTTGCCTTGCTTCATTTTATTTCAGACATTTATACTCTCTCTCTGGTTTATTTAGTCGAAATGCCTATCTTCACATTACATCTTCTGCCTACATTCTTAAGAATGAGATAAATGGCTGATTCCCACCAATTAAAGAGTCTCTGCTTTGATCTTAGCATGTGTGTGATTGATGCACAATGAGACAAACTAGAAGAGACTCTTTAATTACACGCTATCTGCTGCCGCCAGTGATAGGTCTCCTGCTCTACAGGCATAACTACTCAAGAGAACACAGGCTAGTTTTTAAAGGCAGAAAAGTGGAGACATGAATTTCTTCCTCACCTCCATCTTCCAAAAGCAGCCCGTGGATTACTTACACACTTCATCGTTCTAATTTTTGAAATGGTTGCCATGTTAGTCTTTCCTTGTATCAGAGCGTAAACAAAACAAGATAAAAAGATTTTTTTAAAAATGGTGGCACTTAAAAACTAACTGCTGTATTTTAACATTAGCTTTTGTGGATCAAGTCCACTTCATCAGACATAGGAGTGAGACTTCGTAGCTTCAATTTATTTATTTATTTTTATTTTATTATACTTATACCCCACCCATCTAGTATATTTTTCTACACTGGGCAGTACAGAATGGTTAGCACAGGGGTTCCCAACCTAAGGCCCACAGGCTGGATCCGGCCCATGGCACCATTTCATGTGGGCCCCCAACCTTCCAGGGGCATTTAAGAAACAAAGTGGCCACTCCTTAGAAGCTATTGGAACAAAATGGCTTCCCCCATCGTGCAGGCAGGGCAAAATGGCCATCTGACTGAGAGAGCATGACCCGGCCCCTAGCTTGAAAAGGTTGGGAACCCCTGGGTTAGCTTAACAGACAAGTATACAAATCAATGTGGCTTTTTACAAATGGAAATAGCAAAAGATCTCTGGTTGTTATTCAGATCTGCTCTGAAGTTTGGTCTTGTTGTGTTGCAAATGATAAGCCATGTTTTATTTTGTTTACTCTCTGATGCTTGTATGCTTCAGAAGATGAGTTCAAATGCCCCGATATTGGTTCTTACCCTGCAAGGTGGCATCTCTCTCACTGGCCTGCTTGTTCCCCTCTTGCAAATAGTTCTGTCCCTTGTCCAATGAAATTTCCTCTACCGGAAGAAAATTAGACTGAACCTCTGCAGGCGTATCTTTAACCTGAAAGATTCAAGAATTGGAATGAGAAATGGGGTTAGACAAAGAAATATGCACACTAAAAATCTTGTAGAAGATTTTGAACTTGGTGGAGTTTTATCTTACATACCTAAAAGCAAAGGTGTGGGTTCAGTGTCCGGAATGGGCTGCCACACCCCTTGACCAAACCCCATGAGATTCGGCACACACATACCTTGCACATGTGAGCAGGTCACTGTCAGGGTCCTGAAGCCCGTGGGGGGGGGGGAGAGGGGTTGTCCCCAAATTGATCTGCAAAGGGGGGTGTATTCGACAGGAGGGTTTGTGTCTGCCCCAGTGCTAGGCCAACCAGGGGCGATTGTGATGTCATCACCAAGCTCACATCACAGGCCCACCCCTGGCCAGTGGGTTTCCCGGGCAACACTGGCACTCAGCTAGCTGGGTTGGGACCACCCGGGTGAAGCCGGGCACCCCTGCTAGTAGAATATAAAACTGTTGGCAAGCAATTAACAATCCTCTCTGGCCAGGTTATCATTCATTCATTCATTCATTCATGAATTCATTCATGAATTCATTCATTCATTCATTCATTCATTCATTCATTCATTTACTGTATTTATATTGCTGCCTCCCTCACCAAAGCAACTCCAAGCGGCTCACAGTTGACACCAAAAATTCAAAATATAAAACATCTTACTCATACAAAAAGTTAAAAGAACACTTAAAACTTTTAAAACTATTATAACTATTTAAAATACCCTCCCTATAAAATTAAAACATGAACAGCCTTTATATCAGCCACCGGGCGGGGTGGGGGTGGACTGCCACGCCAGCAGCACCCCGCACCTGCTGCACTAACCAGGTTTTTAGGCCCTTTCTGAAGGTTGGCAACTCTGCCTGGAGGCGCAACTCAGTCGGCAGGAGGTTCCACAGGGCCGGAGCAGATACCGAGAAGAACCTCCTTCTAGTGCCAGAGAGACGAGCCTCTCTGGCAGATGGAACTACTAGGGAGACCCCCTGGTCTGCTCTGGTAGGACAGGCAGATGACCTTGGGGTAATGCGGTCTCTTAAGTATCCTGGTCCACTACCATGAAAGGCTTTAAAGGCCATTACCAGCACCTTGAATTGCACCCAGAGGTACACCGGCAGCCAATGCTATTACTCAGTTATGCATAGAAATCCTGTGGTGCCCACCTGTGTCATAGAATGGCTTAGTTGTGGTGAACCTTTGGCACATACCTGTATGTCAGAGGTGGCACTCAGAGTCCTCCCCATAAGCACACATGCCGTCACCCCAGCACAGAGTTTGCCCCACACCTCTGTCCAGCAGCCCAGTGGGAGAACTTCCTCCAGTGGTGGGCATCAAAAAACTTTCCTACCACACGGTGGGCATGGCCATGTGACTGGGTGGACGTGACCTGTTGGCCATGTGACTGCTCTTCACTATAGAGCTATAAAAATAGAAACCTCTTCTATTTTCATCACTCTATAGCAAACCTCTGAAGACATTCCCCCCTTGTCCAAGGCTTTTCCAGAGCTCCATTTCACCCCAAAGCACATCCCCAACCACTCTCGAGTGGCTGGGGATACACTTTGGGGTGAAACAAAGCCCAGGAAAAGCCTTTGATGAAGTGGGAAATGGAGCCAGCCCCCTCCGAAGCCTCTTTCAGGAGGAGGAAGAGGAGGTGGGCGGGGCCAGCCATTTTTACTACCGGTACGCGCGTACTGGTGAGAACCTGCTGATACCCACCATTGGCTTCCACCCTCCCCGGCTGTTGGTCTCTAAAAATTCACCATCACTGGCTTAGATGACATGTTCTCACCTCCTGCTCTCCCTGCTTTTTCTCCTCTGACTGACTCAGGAGGAAGCCTTCTGCCAGGGCCACCGCTTGGGAACTGGTCTCTGCTCCGCATTCGCTCACCCAGCTGGACATCTCTGAGGGCAGGATGGTCAGGAACTGCTCCAGGATCACCAGGTCCAGGATCTCAGCTTTTGAATTTTGCTCCGGCTTCAGCCACTGAAGGCAAAAACGGTAAAGTTGGGTGCAAACATCTCGAGGTCCTTCTGCCTCCTGGTAGCATAAGTTCCTGAAGAGCTGACACTGTCCATCTGAATAGACGTTTTCATCCATGGTCTTCCTCACTGTTTCATCCCAGAACTCCCTATTGCTCCCAGCCTCGATAGCATCATGGCCCCTTGGTTCTTCAAGGTCAGCCAAGTCTTTCTCATCCATCTCAGTGGAGAACAAGGAACCCCTCCTTCTCTCTTGGGGCAAAACCTTCCTTATTGGGTCCTATGAGCCTTCTGCAAAGCAAAGATGCTGCTTGGTTAATCTTAACCTATAAATCCAAGGGTTAACCGTTGGAACTTGCTATAGGTTGCTATGCCTCGCCCTACTTGCCTGCACTCACCCTTCGTGCACACGGCCGATCTGGGTCCGCAGGTCAACAAAGGATTGAGAAAACAGGCAGTGGGGCAACAGCCCCACAAACGCGAAAAAAGGGAAACAACTTCCTTTCCCAATGTTCTTTGCGCCGCGCCCACCACAGCCAATCAGACTGAGAGGTGCGACCACAAAGAACATTGAAAAACGCGCCGCGGCCAATCAAAATTGATCCGCAGGGGGAAAAACGCACCACAACCACAAATCACAAACCCATAACTACAAGCCCCAGAGTCCTGCGCGACATAAGCGCGCAGAACGCTGAGGAAACCGGCGCCTGAAAAATTAAAAAGAAAAACAACTCACCGCCTCACAGCCAAGCAAACACCAGCTGGCTTTCTTCCCCTCACCAAGAGCGCCTGAAGGTCCCGACTGGAGTTTCCCCTTTAACATCAGTGGGTGGGGGGTTGCAATCCCCCTCTCCGCTGGCTACCCTAGGGTTGGGAGGTTTGTGGGGACAAAAGGGGTATGCCCCCCCCAACCATTCTGGACCCAGGAGACCAGGGAGAGTGGATCGATTCCCCCCCGTCCTAAAAAAACCTCCGTCTTTAAAGAGAAGAAACCAAGCAGTTTCTTCTATTTAAACGAGGAGTTGTTTTAAGGAGGGGGGGGGAATCGATCCACTATCCCTGGTCTCCTGGGTCCAGAAGAGTTGGGGGGGACATACCCCTTTTGTCCCCCCAAACCTCCCAACCCCAGGGGAGCCAGCGGAGAGGGGGGTCGCAACCCCCCACCCACTGATATTAAAGGGGAAACCCGATCTACTTTCATGACTCCACACACTCAAAGCACCATAACACAATAAAGCCCCCCTCCCCACCACCTAGCCCACACTTCCTAACCCCCAACGACCACGCCCCTCTCCCCACCACCTAGCCCACCCTTCCTAACCCCCAACGACCACGCCCCTCTCCCCACCACCTAGCCCACCCTTCCTATCCCCCAACGACCACGCCCCCTCCCCACCACCTAGCCCACCCTTCCTAACCCCTGACCATGCCCCCTCCCCACCACCTAGCCCACCCTTCCTAACCCCCAACAACCATGCCCCCACCCCACCACCTAGCCCACCCTTCCTAACCCCCAATGACCATGCCCCCCTCCCCACCACCTAGCCCACCCTTCCTAACCCTCAACAACCATGCCCCTCTCCCCACCACCTAGCCCACCCTTCCTAACCCCTAATGACCACGCTGCCTCCCCACCACCAAATAAATAAATTTTAAAAAATTACTAAAAACACAGTCAAAAACATCCAAAAATACACAAAAACAAAAACACCAAAAACAATACAAAGTAAACAAAAACACAATAAAAAACAAAACAAACAGACAAAAAATACAAATTCCACCCCCACCCCCCACCCACACACACACACACAAAAGAAAGAAAACAAGCAAACTTACCAAAAGATGTCCTACCTCCACCAGGACTGGAAAAGAAATGAATAAAGAAAGAGACTACTTACCAGAAGAAGCTCCACCCAGAGGCCAGGAAAGAAAAAACAGTCAAAATACAATAACCCCTACCAGCACCACCTGCTGGCCACAATAGTAAAAACAATTCAAAAACACACAACAGCTCCAAACAAAAGGCCACAAGAGTAAAAAAAAATCAAAAACATAACACAAATTCACAATTTTACACAAAAGGTCACACCAATAAAAACAAGTCAAAAACATTACACTAAAACGCACTTTAACACAAATCACAAACATATGTCAATAAAATACAATAGAAACTTTTAAAAATCCTGTGCTGAGTTTTAACTCAAATTTAAACCCAAAACATCTAAACACATTTTAAAAACATTGAATGTAAAAAACATTTACTTTTACATTATTAAAATTATGACCTACGGTACAACTAATTAAAAAAATTCAAAAAACTAAAACATTATTCGCTTACATAAAACAATTTGAAAAAATTATATCATACTTTGTTCTTTTATTAATCCTCAAAAAAACCCAAAAAAAGCAGATCACAGTTAATAACAGCCAAGCCAAAAAATTTTTACATAAATAAACATTTAAAAAATTAAAATTACAGACTAAGCAATTTTTAAAAAGCATTAACACAATTTAACCTTCCAACACAATTTAAAACAGTAAATATATAAATACTAGCCGATTACCCGGCCTTGCTCAGGTTTTATTTTTCTTTAACGTAGACCAGCCTTTCCCATAGAAAACTCATGGTGTGTGTGTGTGTCACTCCTGCCTCCCTCCCTTCCTCCATCTCTCTCTTCCCTCACCCACCCCCTCTCTGCCTCCCTCACCCGTCAACCACCCTTTCCATACATGTGTCCGTCCCTACCTGGGACTGTGACATCCCTTCCTCCATCTCTCTCTTTCCTCACCCGTCCCACTTCTCCGTCGATGGTCCACCCTTATCTTTCCTATACATGTGTCCCCTTTGCGTCCATGCCTGGGACTGTGGCATTAGCCAGCTCAATTACATCATGATGATGTCACAATCGGGTGACCTACCTGGGGCTATGACATTTGCATCACTATGACATCACTGGGACACACACACACCCTCCTGTTGAGTATACTTCCCTTTGCAGATCAATTTAGGGGCATACACCCCCCCATGGGGCTCGTGACCCCCCCCCCCAGTGCTGGTCTCTGGAGGGCAAGGTACGTATGTGCCAATTTTCAGTGCGATCTGTCCAGGGGTGCGAATTTGTATAGAGCACATACAAGACCACACCTCTGTTTTTTATATATATAGATAGATGTGTGGACCTCCCAATGGCGAGAAGCTGCTAAAATCTCATGAGGGATGATGCTCTGATCAGCCACATCAAACTAGACATGTGACGTATGGATCAACTAAGTAACCAAGTAAGTGGAAGACACAACTCTTTGTGAAATCAAAAGCAGAGAACATCAAGGATAAAAGCGGGGCTGCGATGGCTCAGTGGTGAAGAAGCTCACCGTGTTAGCTGGAAGGCCGGCAAGTCGGCAGTTCAAGACCCAGGTAATGCATGACAGTTTGAGAGCCTGTATCTACCAAGCTAGCAGTTTGAAAGCAAGAAATTGCAAGTAGATAAATAGGGACCACTTTGGTGTGAAAAGATCTTGGGGACATGAAAGGAGCATTGTTCAGGCATCTCCTGAGCGGAGTTTCTCCAGCAAAAATCCTTTCAACCCAGAATAATTTCTGACACAAAATTATTATTAGTAAAGGTAAAGGTCACCGTTGCTCGAAAGTCAGTCATATACGACTCTAGGGTTCAATGCTCATCTCTGTTTCATAGCTGAAGAGCCAGCACTGTCTGCTTTTGCAGATGTTTCTGTGGTCATGTGGCAGGCATGACTAGACACTGGAGCGCACGGAACACTGTTTACCTTCCTACCAAAGTGGCCCCTATTTATCTACTTGCAATTTCTTGCTTTCGAACTGCTCATTCTGTCCTGCAGTATTCGGGTATCGAACTGCTTACCTGCTGCCTTCCAGTCAGCGTCTTAGCCACTTGAGCCAATGCAGTCCCTAGAAATTATTATTATCAAGAATAAATAGTGAAAGACTTTGGAAGGTTCCTTCAACTTTCACCCTCAACCTATCTTCTTTTATTCACCTGAGAAATCAGAAATGACGTCAATGTCCCCTCTAAAGCAGTGGTTCCCACCATGAGCCCCAGGCCCCATGGGGTGACTTCAATTCTCAGAGGCCTGTCAATACATTGGCTGATTTGTGCTTTGGGGAACTGACTGAGGTTTCTGGGAATTGAAGTCCAAAAACCAAAGGTTGGAAAACACTGTTCTAAAGTTACCTACTGATATCCATTCCTCACCAAAAGCAATAGCAATAACACTTATATTCCACACCATGGCACACTCTCTGGGCGGTTTACAAGATAATCAGCCTTTTGCTCCCACCCCCCCAGCCCCAACATGCTGGGTACTAATTTTACCAACCTCAGAAGGATTTGTTATTAAATGAAGATTTTTTTTTAAAGTCAATCACCTGGTCAGATATTTTCATAAAGCCAAGAAATGCTTCTTAAAACTAAACTCATTCTTCCATTTTAGACAGAGTTGCAACCAGCAACAATGTATGTATGAATGGATGGATGGATGGATGGATGTGGGGGCCTGGGAGCTTAGTGGTTAAAACTCTGAGCTTGAACTTTAATTCCCAGAAGGTCACCAGGTCAGCAGTTCAAGACCCAAGTGCATCGTGATGGAGTGAGAGCCGGTCTGTCTGAGCTTGAAAGCAAAAAATTGCAAGCAGATAAACAGGTACAGTACTGCTTTGATGGGAAAGGTAACAGCATTTTGTTTGTTTGTTCAAATTTATATTGCTGCCCACTCGCACGGGCAACCTATGCTAGTCTATACAAAAATCAATAAAACAGCTGTTGGTGGGGGTCTGGAGCCGGAGGTGGCGGTGCACTCAGGTGTCTAGTCATGCCCTGCCACAGCACTGATTCTTTGGCTGTAAACGAGCAGAGGTAAGCAACACCCCCAAGAGTCAGAAACTCTGGCTTTTGAGCAAGTGAGAACTTTTACCTTTACATGCAAGTAAAAATAAAGGTAAAGGTCATCCTTGCTCAAAAGCCAGTCGTATCCAACTCTAGGGTTCAGTGCTTATCTATGTTTATATAGCCAAAGAGCCAGCGCTGTCTACATCTGCAGACATTTCCATGGTCACGTGGCAGGCATGACTAGACACCAGAGTGCACGGAATGCTGTTTACCTTCCCACCGTAGTGGTCCCTATTTATCTACTTGCAATTTCTTGCTTTCAAACTGGTAGGTTGGCAGGAGCTGGGAGAGACGGGCACCCATTCCATTCTGCACTACTCGGGTATCGAACTGCTGACTTAACCACTTGAGCCACTGCAACCCTTACATGCAAGTAGGTATGTATTTAAACAAACAAAGAAGCAAACAGAATTTGGGCAGCTGAACTTCTCCTCAGCAGCATAAGACCAGAAAACGAGCCAATTAAAGAACTAACGATCCTCCTTTCAGTCCTCCACCCATTCCTAATAATAATAATTTTGTGTCAGCAATTATTCTGGATTGAAAGGATATTATTATTTTTTGGGCGGAAGAAACTCCGTTCAGGGGGCGTCCAAATGAGGCTCCTTTCATGTCCCGAAGAGCTGGGGACAGAGACGGGCGCTCAACCCGTCATGCAGTACCCGGGTCTCGAACTGCCGACTTGCCAGCTTTCCAGCTAACAAGGCGAGCTTCTTAACCACTCACCCACCGTAGCCCCCGGCTCATTGACAGAGAGGGTGGCTTGCTCCCTATTGATTAAACTTGGTAATTAGTGTCCTCCTTCTGCCACTCCGACTGCCAAGCTCTCCTACCGGGAAGGACTTACCAACAACATCGCCCACCCCGATACAGCTGATGGATGGGGCGATCCCCCCCCCCGGCCCCCCCAACAAAAATCCGCGAGGGTTCTCGTTTCCCTCCGGAAAAATAAAAAAGAGACACCGGAAGGAACTTCTTTAGAATACGGACATTCAATACGGAAGTCCCTCTAGGAATGTCAAATTAGGTCCAGGTCCCTCTAGGAATGCCAATTTAGTGGGTTTAACCTTTTAGGTGCCAAAAATCTTAAATCCCCAGAAAATGCGCCAAGGAAAGGGTCTCCACAGCGCCTGCACAGGTTGCTGGCCCCTTGCTTAGACTCCAGTGCAGTCATAGCGAACCTTGGCACTCCAGGTGTTCTTGGGCTTCAATCCCCAGAAGCCCAAATCTCTGTCAATCCACATGAATGGGTTTACTGGCTCTCCAGCTGTTCTTGAACTTCTCTTCCCAGAAGCCCAAGTAGTCCCTGTCAATCCACATAAATGGGTTTACTAGCATTCCAGCTGTTCTTGAACTTCAATTCCAGAAGCCCAAGTCCCTGTGAATCCACACAAATGAGTTTACTGGCACTCCAGCTGTTCTTGAACTTCACTTCCCAGAAGCCCAAGTGTTGTGTTCTGTAAAGCTGTGCCTTTAACAATGTACCTTTGCCATGTGTTACCAATGTAACCTTTCTGTGTGCAACATTATAACCATCAGCTGTATCAATGTAACCTAATAAGGGGACGCGAGCTAGTGACCACCAGAGGGCAGTAGCGAGCGTCCAGCTCCCATGGATCATAGTCACCTGGTTCAGCAGCGCGGGAAGATTCCCCGCGATCTCCTCACCTGGTCAAGAAGGGCATGACCTCCTACGACGTCACGCAGGCAGCAACCAATAGGCTGTCAACGAGCCACATTCAAATGTATAGCCAGCTGTATATATTGAGCTACTCATCCGCCATTACCACATGTTCCTCCGGATCATCATGCAATAAACCTGTGTTAAGCCAACCCTTCGGCTGTTTCTTTGTCTTTGGTCCCTTACACCAAACCAAGTCTCTGTTCATCCACATGAATGGGTTTACTGGCACTCCAGCTGTTCTTGAACTTCACTTCCCAGAAGCCCAAGTATCTGTCAATCCACATGAATGGGTTTACTGGCACTCCAGCTTTTCTTGAAATTCAATTCCCAGAAGCCCACGTCTGTCAATCCAAATGAATGGGTTTACTGTGTGTACGCAGTACGACCTGGGCTTCTGGAAATTGAAGTCCAAGAACAGCTGGAGTGCCAAGGTTCGCCATCACTACTCTATAGGGTGGCCTGTAAGTCCCTATTGAATCTTTCTCTAAATTTGCCACTTACCCGTATATACTCAAGTATAAGCTGACACAAATACAACCCGAGGTACTGTACCTAATTTTGACCTGAAAACCCAAGAAAATAGATTGACCCGAGTATAAGCTGAGGGTGGGAAATGCAGCATAGGCAGTTTCAATAATCAAAATTCATGAAAATATGGTAAAGTTAATTAAATTGTTGGTGCATCTCAATCTGGCATGGTCTTGGGACTCTCATGGTCACTGACCCGAGTATAAGCCATGTCCCCTTTTTGGGGCTCATTTTTGGGGCTAAAAAACTCAGTTTAGACTCGAGTATATATGGTATTATATCAAGGGTGTCACCAGTATTCTTGCGCTCACGTACCCATGTACTTGTCACAATATGCTCTTCAAGTGCAAATGGGCTTAAATCAGCCCTATTTCTCTGGTGGAAAATAGTTACAAAATAGGCCAGAGTAAGCAAAAAATGTTCCCTTTTTTTTTTGGGGGGGGGGGGAAGTAGCCGTGTTAGTCTGTGGTTCAGGCATATCAGAAAACAAACAAACAAAAAAGTAGACTTGATCCACGAAAGCTCACAGTAAAATTATAACAGTTAAGTCTTTAAAGTGTTTCAGTGGGTCCCCCCCATATGCTTTTTATTTTTGTACCTTTTTATTTTTGCAATTGAGAATTTTAATCAATGTTTCCTTCATATAATAAAGCTGTATTTTTTGTTTACAATGTGTGTACTTTTTTTGGGGGGGGGATTTGGTTTTTATGGTGGTGGGGCAATTCAAGAATGAGTTATTAACATTGAACAGCCTTTTAGCAAAAGCAAAGCAATCACACCTATATATTGCTCCATAGAGCTTAGTGCGGTCTTTGGTCAGTTCACAAGATAATTAGCATTTTGCCCCAACATGCTGTGTACTCATGTGACCGACCTTGGATTGATGGAAGGCTGAGTCAATCTTGTATCCTGGTCAGGATTAAACTCACAACCTTTTGGTTGCAGTACAGCAGTTTAACCCATACCTGTCAACCGCGGCTCCGGACAATCCGGGACCTGCGCACAACAGTTCTGCGCAAGTCGCATTCTATGCATGCGTAGAACGCGACTTGCGCAGAAGGGATGTGCAGTACCTCTTTTCCCCCACTGCCAATTCCGGGGTTTTGGCAGCTGCGGGTGGGAAATGGTGCAAATCGGCGCCGAAAATCGGGAAATCCCGGCCAATCTGGGAAGGTTGACAGATATGGTTTAACCACTGTGCTACCAGGGCTCCTTTTAGGCTTCCTCCACTTGAATAGAAATTCTTATTTAAACAAAGAATAAGAATAAGAATAAACAGCTGGGAACCACTGGGTTGGAGGAGGGATTCTCAGCCTGCGGACCATGGGCTGGATGTGGCCCATGGCACCATTTTATGTGGGGCCTCCACCACTTCCACCACACCAGGAAGTGCTATGTAGTGGAGGAAGGGCAAAATGGCTGTCCAGCCCCCAAAGCTATCTGAGGGAGCGTGACCTGGCCCCTGGCTTTAAAAGGTTAAGAACTCCAGGGTTAGAGCATAAACTGGTGGGAGAATTCCAGTTCAGGTAATTTTTTTGCCAATGCTACATATTGCTATCTAATCTACATTGCTATTTCCTACCTGATCAGGCTGGTTTGTAAGACCAGAGGTATGAGGCCTATCATAAGATTTCTCTAGCCTGGAGCAAAACCTCATATACTCTGAAGCAGCAAAAGATTTTATGCTGGCTTCCTGAATGGGTGCAGGTCTCTGTCAGGGTGTAACAAGTCCTATGGTCGTGGGATAATGGGCTGTTATCCTTACATTATGTAGTTACGTATTGCATGTGACCAAGTCAATTCTGACTTATTGCAACCCTTTTCAGGGTTTTCTAGGTAGAGAAAGCAGAGAAGTGGTTTCCCGTTCCCTTCTTCAGGGGGAAACCTTGGGACTTTGCAACTTGCCAAAGGTTACATACACTGGTTTTTCTCTCAGGAGGACAGTGAGGAATCGAACTCCTAACCACCCCTAAACCACTGAGCTATCCAGCCAGCTTAATGCGTTGTCTTCTTCTGGAAGTGGCTTAGCAGTTAAGACACTGAGCTTGATAACTGGAGAGTCTGCAGATTAGCAGTTCGATTCCCAAGTACTGCAGGACAGAATGAGCTCCCGTCTTTGTCCCAGCGCCTGCCAACTTAGCAGTTCGAAAGCAAAAAATTGCAAGTAGATAAATAGGTACCACTTCAGTGGGAAAGGTAACAGCGTTCCGTGCGGCGCTCCAGTGTCTAGTCATACCTACCACATGACCCCAGAAATGTCTGCAGACACAGACAGCACTGTCTCTTTGGCTATAAACAGAGATGAGTACCGCACCCTAGAGTCAGACATGACTTGCTTTCAGGCAAGGGAAACCTTCATCTTAACCAATGACAAAATTTCTTACTGGCCTTGCATGGAGTGTCAGGCAAACCGTCTTTAGTCAAAAGAATACAGATACTTCTTATCCTGTAGATCAGTGGTGGTGAACCTTGGCACTCCAGGTATTCTGGACTTCAATTCCCAGAAGCCTTGATCAGCAGGAGTGCTTACTTGGGCTTCTGGTAATTAAAGTCCAAGAACACCTGGAGTACCAAGGTTCGCCATCACTACTGTAGATCACGGGTTTGCAAGCTTTAGTCATTCAACATATGCAGATTGTTGTTGTTGTTGTTGTTGTTATTATTATTATTATTATTATTATTATTATTATTATTATTATTATTATTATTATTAAGGGCCTCCAGGAACTGAAGTTCAAGAACACCTGGAGCACCATGGTTGGCCACGCCTGGCTTAAGGTAATGGTTTTAGAAGGCAGAAAATAGGGATACTTACAGGCAAGTACATGTGCTGAATTCCATAGGGTGCTGATTATTATTACTCATGTATGGAATAGGAGCCACTCTCTCCTTCAGATGCTGTTGGATTGCAAGTTCCGTCGTTGCTAACTGGCATAACCATGGCAAAAATGACTGAAAGCTGAAAGTGAACATCTGGAGGGCCACAGTAAGGCTTTGGTGCTTCACAAGGCCACACAGCACTTTTGCTGGCCCCAGACACACCTGTCAGGCCAGGTTATCCTGCTATGGTAATAGAGTAGACAAGAGATGGTGAACCACAGCACTCCAAATATTCTTGGACTTCAATTACCAATAGCCCAAGTCAGCACTCTTGCTGATCAGGGCTTCTGAGAATTGAAGTTCAAGAACACCTGGAGTGCCAAGGTTGGCCATCACTGGAGTAGACCATACTGCCAGCGACTCAACACCAATCATCAGGTGGTGGTGAACTAACCTGACCATCCTGAGGACTAGTGGCCTTGTGGGCCGAAGTCCATAGGGATGGGTGATGGTCCCCAAGTGGATGAAACCTCCCTTGAACCCATCTTGATGGAGGGCAGCAGCTTCATCCATATTGGCCTGGGGCTGAAGAGGACTTTGTGTGTCAAAAGGCCTCAGGACCAGAAAGTGACTCGCGGAGCTGGATCAATGGTACGGGTGTCATGCTGCAACGTGGAAGGCAGATGAAAGGCCACTGCATTATATTGTTCCCAGGACAATCATCGTGGCAGATCGCTATGAGGATAGACAATATTGTGAATTGGATACAGCACTTGAAAAAGAAGACACGCCAACTTATCTTTGGTCCCAAATGATCAAAGTAAAAGTTGAGGAGTAAGCAATCATACCATGCCACAATATTAATACTCATCATGGGAATTATAAATTATTAGGCCTAGCTCCTGGTTTCCTGGCTTTCTGGCATGTGATCAGAGATGAGTTATACTTGGCTATGGTCAACCACAAAGAAGCCAATAAGGGGCACAATATCCTTAGAAGACTGAGGCTGAGGTGCTTTTTTACACAAAAAGTATTTTCTACACTCCTAGCATTAATACAGCTTCTCTCCAGATATAGTTTTACTAAATGGAAAATTTGGAGAATACGTAACACTTAATATTGATTCTACCAAATTGCTTAGTTCCTCTGTGGAAAATTCTATATTAAAAAAAATACACATTGTTTCTTAAAATTTATTATTAACAAGGAACAGTGCAGTATTCAACAAGCATTCTCAAGCCATCTGAGTAAGCAACGTCATTCTTATATTATCATCAAGCAAGACTTAAGTCAAAACCCTGATTAGTTGCACACTAGTGGCTAAAAATTTAATGTTTTTCAGGTGACCAGTTCTAGAAAGTATGTGGGACACTGCACAAGTGTTTGACTAATATACGTATAGGAACAAGATAAATAAATCGATAAATACACATGAGAACGGAAATCTGCATCAAATTATTAATCTATCTTTGGGATGTTGCCAACCAAATGAAAATTAATTTTTGTTTCACCTTCAACAGAAGCACTGCTTAATTCAAGGGTTCCCAACCTATGGCCCGTGGGTCAGATCCGGCCCCTGGTGCCATTTCATGTGGCCCCTACCTCTCCAAAGGCATTCAAGAAATAAAATGGCCCTTTTGAAGCTGTTGGGACAAAATGGCCACCCCCATCGTGCAGGCAGGGCAAAATGGCCATCCGGCCCTTGAAACTGGCTGAGAGAGCATGACCCGGCCCCCAGCTTGAAAAGGTTGGGAACCCTTGGCTTAATTTCTTTTCTTGACATTGCAGTGATTTTACAACAACTACAGGTGAAACTTGGAAAATTAGAATATTGTGCAAATGTTCATTCAGTTCAGTAATGCAACATAAAAGGTGAAACAAATATATGAGATAAGACTCATTACATGCAAAGCGAGATAGTTCAAGGCTTACTTTGTTATAATATTGATGCTTATGGCTTACAGTTGATGAAACCCCCAACCCACCAATCTCATGTACTCCAGAATCATCACATAATCTCATGTACGCTGTACGCCATAATCATCACAATTATAACGAATTAAGACATGAAATATCTCGCTTTGCATGTAGTGAGTTAATCTCATATATTTGTTTCACCTTTTAAGTGAAATAAATGAACATTTGCACGATATTCTAATATTCCGGATTTCACCTGTATGTCCACCTCTAACCATTCCACCACCATACCTGTCAAGTTTTGGATTTGGAAATAAGGGAAATTTCCCAGCAAATAAAGGACACTTGACAGCTATGCTTATCCTTTGCTGCCCTCCAATGGTGACAATAGGGCATTGCAGTCTAATTAATATGGGATGACGGCAGGGAAGAGGGTAAAATAAGGGGTTTTCCTGGCCAATATGGGATACTTGACAGCTATGTCAATCACCCTGGTTATTTAGTTACTCATCTGAGAAATCCATGGATATGTTTCAGATATTAAAGGGAATAATTTCGACATGCTAAGGATCCCTTTGAGGCATCCAAGGCTAAGACAGAGCAACCAGCTCAAAATCACACAGGGAGCTTCGTGACCGAGTGCATGTTTGTACTCATTTCCACAGCTGTAGTTCCAGCTTGACATTTTTAACCTCAGTATGAAACATTTTGGGTTACTGAAACATTTAAAAGTCTTTAGTAAACGGACATCAAACAATATGTTCTATCAGACCATAGCAATTTAGGACACTGGAAACATTTGTGATTCAATAGTTCCTAGAAAACCCACATCAATTTTACTATCTGATGATTCACAAGCTGCAAATTCTGCCCCTTGTGGACTCTCTGATAATAATTTTGTTTCAGAAATTATTCTGGGTTGAAAGGATTTTTTTTCTGGAGGAACTCCGCTCAGGGGACGCCCAAATGAGGCTCCTTTCATGTCCCCAAGATCTTTTCCCACCAAAGTGTTCCCTATTTACTTGTAATTTCCTGCTTTCGAACTGCTAGGGCTGGCAGAAGCTGGGACAGAGATGGGCGCTCAATCCGTCATGCAGTACCTGGGTCTCAAACTGCTGACTTGCCGGCCTTCAAGCTAACAAGGCGAGCTTCTTAACCACTGAGCCATATGCAGCCCCAGGACTCTCTGAGGTATCATACGGTGTGAAATGCAAGCAGTTCAGTTCCAACATGATTGGGGATTATACTGTTTTTCTTGTACATGGTTTCTCCTGTAGCTCATAAAATGTGATATCTGAACTGTAAGCAACGGTGCGGCCCTCCAATGAGTCAGAAAGCATAAAATCTGACCAAAACATTTTCTATACTCCTGTGCTTTTAATGCCAGTATAGACTCTTTGATGTTTCAATGGCGAGCAAAACATATTTAATTTAATTCTTCAATTTTTATCCCACCCACTCGGGCGAACCCAACTTGTACACTTTTCAGCATTGTGATGTTTTCCCTACATTGTGAAACTTCTGATGTTTGACCAGATACGAATTGTGAGCAAAACACTTCCCACACTCCTCGCACTTGTACGACTTTTCTCTTTTGTGGACTCTTTGGTGCACCAGAAGTTGTGAATTTTGAGCAAAACACTTTTCACATGCCTGGCATTTGTACGGTTTCTCTCCTGTGTGGACTCTCTGGTGCACCAGAAGCTGTGAATTTTGAGCAAAACATTTCCCACACTGTTGGCATTTGAACGGTTTCTCTCCCGTGTGGACTCTCTGGTGGACCAAGAGCTGTGCATTCTGAACAAAACATTTCCCACACTCCTGGCACTTGTACGGTTTCTCTCCGGTGTGGATTTTCTGATGGTTCACAAGTCGCGAACGCTGAGTAAAAGACTTTCCACACTCTTGGCACTTGTGCGATCTATCTCCTTTGTGGGCCTTCTGGTGGATGATAAGGTTTGAATTCCGGGCAAAATATTTCCCACAGTGCTGGCACTGGTAGGGTTTCTCTCCTGTGTGGATTCTCTGGTGATCTACAAGTTGCGAGTTGTAAGCAAAACATTTCCCACACTCCTGGCAACTGTTTGGTTTCTCTCCAGTGTGGACTCTCTGGTGGATCAGAAGGCTGGACTTCCGGAAAAAACCTTTCCCACATGCCTGGCACTTGAATGCTTTCTCCCCTGTGTGGATTCTCTGATGAGTTACAAGGAATGACTTCTGAGCAAAGCATTTCCCACACTCCTGGCATTTGTGCGGCTTCTCTCCTGTGTGGGTTTTTCGATGCTTTCCAAAGTCTGCAATATAACCGAAGCACTTCCCACACTCCTGGCATCTGTAGGGGCTCTCTCCTGTGTGGACTCTTTCGTGCTTCATGAGCTGTGAATGGTAAGCGAAACATTTCCCACAATCCTGGCACCTGTATGGCTTCTCCCCTGTGTGGACTCTCTGGTGTGTCACAAGGACAGAGTTTTGAGCAAATCGTTTCCCACAGTCATGGCATTTGTAGGGTTTCTCTCCCGTGTGGATTCTGAGGTGGATCAGGAGAGTCGAGGTCTGTGCGAAACATTTCCCACACTCCTGGCATTTGAATGGTTTCTCTTCTTTGTGGACTCTCCGATGGTTCATAAGGGCTGAACTTAAAGCAAAACATTCCCCACATTCTGGGCATTTGTGGGGTTTCTGTCCCCTGCGCTTTCCTTTGTGACTCATATAGTAAGAATTGCAACCAAAAGGTTGCTCAGAAAATTCACTCATAAAGTATTCCTTTCCAGAGCGGGTCGTCTCGTGAAGCATAAGTTTCATCTTCAGGGCAAAACATGTCCCACACGCACCGAACAACTATAGAGCTTCTCTCTGGCATAGCCTCGTCTCTTTTATGTGAATCTTCTGCTCTAATTCAGACTAAAATATTCTCTCACTTGGTGCATTTATTTCTTGTATTCCAGTTATCTGTTTGGGAAAAGGAAAAGTGAGGAAGAAAAATGAAACAAAAGGACTTAACGGAGCTCTTCACGATGCGGGTTTTTTCATTGTGCGGAACAAATGGGCAATACCCCGCATAACGAAAAGAAGGGGTTTTAGTTAAGCAGGGTATACCTTGCTTAACGAAAACCCCATATAACAAAAACAAATCGTTATACGGGGTATCGTGATTGCCTAACGAACGCTTTGTTGTACAAAATTTTCATTATATGAAGCATTCATTATGCAAGGTTCCACTGTAGATAAATAGGGACAACTTTGATGGGAAAAGATCTTGGGGACATGAAAAGAGTCTTATTTGGGCGCCCCCTGAGCGGAGTTTCTCCAGCAAAAATCATTTCAACCCTGAATGATTTCTGACAGTAAATTATTATTATTATTAATGCCAATGTGTATTTTTTGTTGTTGGGTTGTTGTTTTTTGTAATTGGGGGTTGTCAATTTTGTTCTTGTTGATATTGTATTTATAATTTATTCAATTTGTTTAATTTGTTTTGTAAATGTTTTTCTTAAACATTTTAAGCCAGCCAGAGTGGGTAATTATCCCAGATGGGTGGTGGGATATAAATGTAATAAAATAAGTAAATAAAAATAAATAATTTTTTGCCCCCAATCTGCTACCATGGATGGATGGAAGGCTGAGTCATCCTTGATCCCTGTCAGGATGGAAGTCACAACGTTTTGACAGCAGTACAGCAACTTAACCACTGTGCCACCAGGGCTCAGAAAAGATCGGATCTGTGGTCCAGCAGATTTAAAAACTGACATATGGGAAACACAGTAGCTCCCACAGTAGTCCTGGTGGTGCAGTGGTTAAACTGCTGTAAAGGTAAAAGTCTCCCTTGCTCAAAAGCCAGTCGTATCCGACTCTAGGGTTCAGTGCTCATCTCTGTTTCAAAGCCGAAGAGCCAGCGCTGTCTGCTTCTGCAGACATTTCCGTGGTCATGTGGCAGGCATGACTAGACACCAGAGCGCATGGAACGGTGTTTACCTGCCCACCGAAGTGGTCCCTATTTATCTACTTGCAATTTCTTGCTTTCAAACTGCTAGGTTGGCAGGAGCTGGGACAAAGACGGGAGCTCACTCCGTCCTGCAGTACTCGGGAATCAAACTGCTGACCTTTCGCCTCCCAGTCAGCGTCTTAGCCACTTGAGTCACTGCAGTCCTAACTGCTGTACTGCAGCCAAAACATTGTGAGTTCAATCCTGACAGCACCAAAAGTGGCGCTAAAATGAGTATCCAGCATGTTGGGGGTAAAAATGCTAATCACCTTGTGAACCGGCCTGAGGGTGCACTAAGCACTATGGAGTAGTATAAACCAGTAAATGTAATTGGCTGAGTGGTTAAGAAGCTCATCTTGTTGGCCGGAAGGCAGGCAAGTCTGCAGTTCGAGACCCAGGTACTGCATGATGGACTGAGTGCCTGTCGCTGTCCCAGCTCCTGTCAACCTAGCAGTTTGAAAGAAAGAAATTTCAAGTAGATAAAAAGGGACCACTTTGGTGGGAAAAGATCTTGGGGACATGAAAGGAGCCTCATTTGGGCGTCCCCTGAGCGGAGTTTCTCCAGCAACAATCCTTTCAACCCAGAATAATTTCTGATTCAAAATTATTATTATTAGGAATAGAATTTACATTAGTAGCCCATTGTATGCTGGGGTTGCTCTAAAATACTCCACAAAACCAAGGTTGCCATTGCCTGGGGTATGCCTGATTGTGGTTTTCTGACACGTAATTAATAATAATAATAATAATAATAATAATAATAATAATAATAATAATAATAATAATAATAATAATAATAATAATAATAATAATAATAATAATAATAATAATGGGATAGAATAAAATGAGTAATTATTTTTTTCATCATATTAACCTCTTAGAGTAAACATAATGCTATTGCTGCAGTTTCTTCCAACCTGTCCTGGCTAATCCAAACATTGGGTAAAGACTGTCTGAGACAGCAGATACTGGGGTGGGGGAAGCATTGGCAGCCCCCAATCATCCCCCCCCACACACCTCAAGTCCCTGGCCCTATTCTTCTGTTGTAGCTCACAGCTTTTTATATCACCCACCCCCACCTCTCCCATTGTTTAATGCAGGGGTTCTCAACCTTTTTACACTGCAGAACGGACCACCCCCCTCAAACAGCTGAGCGGACCGGACTGGGGGTTCCTCTCACCGTAAACACTGCAGTAAAGCGCGTTTATGACAGCCATGGGTGCATTTTCGGCTGCTTTTGAGAGGGTGGTGGGCCACATCATGAAATGTTGCTGTGGGCTGGGTCTGGCCCATGGGCCGTAGGTTGAGAACCCCTGATTTAATAGCCTGAATTAAAATGGGAGGGGGAGAGCCCCAGAGAGCCAGCCCTGCCCTCTTCAGTGGTGTTCCCTTCCACCTGTCTCTGTGGGGCAACCCTGACCCAGATCAAAACATGACATTGTATGTGGACCTAATTCATACAAGCACCAATACACAATTAATTGCTAGGCACACACTTCTACATAAAGTATTTACTTCAGTTCAATGGCTAAACAAACTTTTTTAAGCAACCCAAGCACTTGGGCATTTCTTTGTGCCACTTCTCAGGCCTGAAAAAAACAAAGGACTCTATTGTTCCTGGGAAGGAGGCATATCGAAAGGGACATAGGGCAGGGTGTTGAAGATTAGAGGTGCTAACTAGGGACAATAACAATAGATCCCTGTGAATGTGGAGGATGAATTGCTAGAGGACTCTTCTGTAACATTGCTGAATATCCTGAATTCTTTTAAGGATCAAGGTCAAGGTGTATCTGACTCTAGGGCTCAGTGCTCATCTCAGTTTATAGCCAAAGAGCCACTGCTCTCTGCATCTGCAGATATTTCTGTGGTCACGTGGCAGGCATGACTAAACGTAGGCGCACACTGAACACTGTTACCTTTCTCTCTAAAGCGGTACCTATTTATCTACTTGCAATTTCTTGCTTTCAAACTGCTAGGCTGCCAGGAGTTAATAGTGTGAGCTTTGTGAACTTTTAGGTAATTAACCATTCTCATTGTAGGTCACCTTTATTTGACCAATAAAGTAAAAATAATGAATATTTTAATTTGTCTAAACTGTCTATAAATGAATGCATGATGGATTGTGTGTCCGTCTCTGTCCCAGCTCTTGGGGACATGAAAGGAGCCTCATTTGGGCATCCACTGAGAAGAGTTTATCCAGCAAAAATCCTTTCAACACAGAATAATTTCTGACATGAAATAATAATAATAATAATAATAATAATAATAATAATAATAATAATAATAATAATAATAATAATAATAATAATAATAATAATAATAATAATAATAATAATAATAATAATAATAATACTTTGTTTATTTATTTGGATTTGTATCCCACCCTCTTGCCCTAGGGCAATAATGATGATGATGATGATGATGATGATGATGATGATGATGATGATGGGGTCCTTTCTTTTGCATTAGAAAGGTGACTCTTGCAGTACTTTCTCTTTTTTTGGCTCTAATAAGCTGCCTTAGTTCAGCAACTACTGAAGCTTACTTCTGGTTTCTTGCCAGGAAAACACCCCAGTTATCAGTATCATCATTAATAAATTAATTGGACTTTCTTAATTTAGATAAACAACACCTTTGGGGTGCTGGAACCTCCACTCTAAAGTTCAAAATGCATAGATGTCCCCCACAGCCTGCCCAGTTAGTTTTCATCCCAGAAGCTGATTTCTCTGATAGCAAATAATAATAATAAAATACAAATAAAAATAAAAAATAAAAATAACCAGAAGAAAAGTCCATAAAATTATTATTTCAGGATCACCCCAATTAGACCATCCTTGTTGGGATGTTTAATCGGGGGGTGGGTGTTCCTCCATGTCTCCCCTCCTCTGCAAACCCCCCCTCCCCACGACCCCTTCCCTTTCCCCAAGGACGGACCCACCTTCGCCCCCCAAAAGGTGCAACGGAGGGATTGATCGAGCCAAAGGGGCGAGATAGTTCTCGGAAGCTCCAAAGCCTCAGTTCTTCCCCGGAGGAATTAAAAGGAAACACCGGAAGTGGCGCTTCCCTCACCGGAGGGGAGCAGTTTTAAAACGGACCGACCCGCCCGCTACATCACGTCCCCGTTCCTCTAGGAACCGCAACTCTGTGCATTTAACTCTTCCTTTACCGGAAAAGCTGGCTTGCTTGAGCACCCAAAGGAGGGCAAAATCCTACATTGCACCTTATATAGCAGGGCTTCTCAACCTTTTGAAGCCGCGGGCCAGGTCACGCTCCCTCAGACAGCAGGGTGCAGGCCGGACTGGTGGTTTCCCTTGCCGTAAATGGTGTCTGCAGCTGTCGTAAACACATTTACAGCTGTTGCAAATGCGTTTATGACAGCCGGAAATGTGGACGCGGTGGTCTCCACTGATGGTGGCAGCAAAGGGTGGTGGAAGAGGAAAAACCGATTGAGGCTATATTGGGTCACCAACAATATTTTTATACTGATTGCAGTCATATCTTCAGTAAATAATAATATCTGTGTAGACTTCAAAAAGTTTATTCATGAGTTTTTTGTCTTCAAAGAGTTTATTCAAGAGTTAAAAAGTCCTCCGGATTAGAAACTTTTTTCGAGTACATTCTTCATCAGAACAATATTGACTGTAAATACAAAAGTGAAGAAAATGATTACCAAGTATTTTTAAAAAGACTGCATGAGACAGTAATGGTGATAAAACCCATAGAGATACATGACTGAAACATATTAAGGTATATACAAATATGTTATAATGTATTAGACTCTTAGGGTTTTTTCAGCAATGTGGTCTGTCTCCTTTAAGGGTAACTTCTTCTTTTGTGAACACTCTATATAAGAGTTTCAGATAGTAATTCTAGTCATTCAGCCTGATAAGAGAATAAGCTGAGATAGGCATGGAAAGCAATTGAATGTAAACAATTTTAGAAAATAACTAAGGTATCTTATTCTGTCAATTTAGACAAGCAGTAGGAGTTAGCAGCTGTATTTCACATATGATACTTGGCTTGTTATTAAACTATAAACTTTGTAAACATTATTCAGAATGTCTTTGTGTAGTATCTTTATGGGCTTCATGTGGTACTTTATGAGGAACATTAGTTAGTGCAGTTCTTTAGCCTGAAAACTGAATTAGTTCCTTAGCACAATAAGAGTAAAGCTATAGAGAGGCATGGAACTTGAGATAAGTTGAGAGAGGGAAGGAATGCACTCAAACTAATAATAATAATTATTAATATAATAAAATAAATGTATATATCTATAAACTTTGTAAACATTAATCAACATGTCTTTGTGTAGTATTTTTATGGGCTTTATGTGGTACTTTATCAGGAACATTAGTTAGTGCAGTTCTTTAGCCTGAAAACTGAATTAGTTCCTTAGCACAATAAGAGTAAAGCTATAGAGAGGCATGGAACTTGAGATAAGTTGAGAGAGGGAAGGAATGCACTCAAACTAATAATAATAATTATTAATATAATAAAATAAATGTATATATCTATAAACTTTGTAAACATTATTCAACATGTCTTGGTGTAGTATTTTTATGGGCTTTATGTGGTACTTTATCAGGAACATTAGTTAGTGCAGTTCTTTAGCCTGAAAACTGAATTAGTTCCTTAGCACAATAAGAGTAAAGCTATAGAGAGGCATGAAACTTGTGATAAGTTGAGGGAGGCAAGGATTGCACTCAAACTAATATTAATATTAATATTAATAATAATAAAAATAAATGTATATATCCCAGAAGCCTAGAATAAAGAATATATGTATTGCATGTGTAAGCATTATAACATATTTGTATATACCTTAATATGTTTCAGTCATGTATCTCTATGGGTTTTATCACCATTACTGTCTCATGCAGTCTTTTTAAAAATACTTGGTACATCATTTTCTTCACTTTTGTATTTACAGTCAATATTGTTCTGATGAAGAATGTACTCGAAAAAAGTTTCTAATCCGGAGGACTTTTTAACTCTTGAATAAACTCTTTGAAGACAAAAAACTCATGAATAAACTTTTTGAAGTCTACACAGATATTATTATTTACTGAAGATATGACTGCAATCAGTATAAAAATATTGTTGGTGACCCAATATAGCCTCAATCGGTTTTTCCTCTTTCACTTGTTACATACCGGTTGGCCACATCCTTATTGACTTTTACTAGCAAAGGGTGGTGGGCCACATGAAATGGCAACGCAGGCCAGATCCGGCCCACAGGCCATAGGTTGTGAACCCTTGCTATATAGAATTGTTGTGGCTCCTCTGTTTCCTTCTTGACCTTGAGAGAAAAGGCCCTTACGTCTCTCCAGGCCCAGAGATTCCTCTGCTGTTCTCCCTCCTCTTAGATCTGTGCTTGCCAGTCCCAAATCCAGCACCGTCAATCCTGACCTAACTGGTGGCTTAGTAGTGGTTAGGATGCTGTGCTTGACAACCAGGTTAGTAGTTCAAGACCCGAGTTTTGCACGATAGAGAGAGCTCCTGTTGTCTGCCCCAGCTCTTGCCAACCTAGCAGTTCAAAAGGAAAAATGTGCAACTAGATAAATAGTTACTGCTTTGGCAGGAAAGGTAACACAGCATTCCGTGTGGTCCAGCATCTAGTTATGCTTGACACATGACCTCAGAAACGTAAATGGCTGTAAATGGAGATGAGCACTGTCCCTAGAGTCAGATACAACTGGCTTTTGACCTTGAGCTTATTTACCCCTTTTTACCTTTCCATGATCCACATATACCACCTCCTCAGTCCTTTCTTTTTTTTAAAGGCAAAATAGATTTAAGTAGCAGGTTTGGTCATCTCACCCCCACCCCCTCCAATTATTTTCTACCTCTTTGATTTTTCTTTTTAATTGCCTTTTCCATTTTCCATGAAAAATGCAGACCCACTGCAGTGGCTCAAGTGGCTAAGAAGACACTGACTGGGAGGCACAAGGTCAGCAGTTCGATTCCCGAGTACTGCAGGACGGAAATGAGCTCCAGTCTTTGTCCCAGCTCCTGCCAACCTAGCAGTTTGAAAGCAAGAAATTTCAAGTAGATAAATAGGGACCACTTCGGTGGGAAGGTAACACCGTTCCGTGTGCAAATAGGGACCACTTCGGTGGGAAGGTAACAGCGTTCCGTGTGCTTCGGTGTCTGGTCATGCCTGCCACATGACCACGGAAACGTCTGCAGCAGCAGACAGCGCTGGCTCTTCGGCTTTGAAACAGAGATGAGCACTGCACCCTAGAGTCGGATACGGCTGGCTTTCGAGCAAGGGAAACCTTTACCTTTAAACACCTCTCCTAGTCTCACCTCACAGCTCATGTTACTCAGATGCTTTATTTCAGATTTGTTATTTTTGTGTCACATTTTTACAGCTGAACTATTTTGCAGGGTTTTTTTAGTTTGTTGATTATGGGCAATTGGATAAAATGGTGCTGTGGTTAAACTGTAGCAACTGCAGACAAAACTCTGCTAACAATTTGTGTTCAAATCCCAATGGGTTCAAGGGTTAACTTTGCCTTCCCTCCTTTCGAGGTTGGTGAAATGAGCGTATTGGGGGTTAAAATGCTAATTACCTTGTGAACTAGAAAGTGCTCTAAGTGCTATGCGGTGGTATATATAAATGTAACTGCTAATGCTAAAATCAGTTTAAAACAGGGATTCTCAACCTGCAGCCTGTGGGCCGGATGCGGCCCACAGCACCATTTCATGTGGGCCCCCACTGCCTCCACCACACCCGGAAGTTCCATGTGGTGGAGGAAAGGCAAAATGGCTGTCCAGCCCCCGAAGCTGTCTGAGGGAGCATGACCCGGCCCCCAGCTTTAAAAGGTTGAGAACTCCTGGTTTAAAATAAAGCTTCATCACAGCCCTTGGAGATTAAAACATCTTTACAGTAAAACCCCTACTTACGCCAAAAAAAAAAAATAAGTCAGTTCCATAGGCTTTTGCTTAAATCAAATTTTGGCATAACTCGAAGCAAACCCATAGGAAAAAATGATTTTTTATGTAAATCAAAGCAAAGCCATAGGGAAATGAATCTTTATGTAACTCGAAGCAAACCCATAGGAAATCGTGTAAATTGGGACATGGTTTTAGCACATACTCATTATGTAAGTTGAATTTATGTAACTCGAGGCATTTGTAAGTCAGGGTTTCCACTGTATTTTAGTTTGAGGAGGGGAGCGTGGAAAAACTCAAACATCATATGGTTGCCTTCATGTCAGGAAAGCAAGTATCTGAGCAATCTTTAAAATTTGGGGAGTACAGAAGAGTATACATGCAAAATACTCCATTGGCTGCCCATTAGCAAAAAGTTGCAGCACTCAATAGAAAAGCAACATAGCGATATAAATTAAAGGACCTGATTAGCCTTGCTTTCTACATCTGAGTTATTTCTGGAGGAGTTTCCTTAGTCAGGGACTGCGGTGGCTCAAGTGGTTAAGACGCTGAACTCGTCGACTGGAAGGCCGGGTACTGCATGACAGAGTGAGCTCCCCGTCTTTGTCCCAGCTCTTGCCAACCTAGCAGTTCGAAAGCAAGAAATTGCAAGTAGATAAGTAGGGACCACTTTGGTGGGAAGGTAAACAACATTCGGTGCACTCTGGTGTTGAGGCATGCCGGCCAGATGTCCACAGAAACATCTGCAGACACAGAAACATCTGCAGCTCTTTGGCTATAAACACAAGATGAGCACTGAACTGTAGAGTTGGATACAACTGGCTTTCGAAGAAGGGTGACCTTTCCCTTCTCGAAACAAGACGCTATTGGAAATCTTTTGGGAACTTATTGCAATCTCTAGGACAGTGGTGGTGAACCTATAGCATGCGTGCCAGAGGTTGCACTCGAAGCCCTGTCTGTGGGCACCCGTGCAGTCACCCCAGCACAGAGTTCACCCCGCCCTCTGTCCAGCCACTCAATGGGAGCGCTTCCTCCCTCCCCCCAGCACAGTTCACCCGGCCCCTCTACCCAGCAGCCCAATGGGAGTGTTTTCCGTCCCCCCCCCCGGTTGCTGTGTTGGCACTTTGCGATTCATAAGTGGGTTTGGGGTTGGAGTTTGGGCACTCGGTCTCTAAAAGGTCCGCCATCCCTGCTCTAGGAGTTGCTTACAGCAAATTTTATTCTTTCACAATGGCAATGCCAGTGAGTAGCTACTGCATACCTGTCAAGTTTTGGATTTGGAAATAAGGGAAATTTCCCGGCAAATAAGGGATACTTGACAGTTATGCTTATCCTGTGCTGCCCTCCAATGGCGGCAATAGGGCATTGCAGTCTAATTAATAAGAGATGACGGCGGGAAAGAGGGTAAAATAAGGGGTTTTCCCGGCCAATAAGGGATACTTGACAGCTATGAGCTACTGCTCTTCTGCAACTTTATAAATAATAAAGCAACCCTTACACTTTCTTTCTGAAAGCGCATACTGTAAGACGGTGAAAGAATCGGACAACAAAGAATGATTGGAAGTAATGTGCTGGGGAGAAAGGATGATGTAAATTCAGGCAAGACTGAAAAAGACATGTAACAGGGTTATCAAGAGAAGGGGAACCACGTGATTTAATTGAGCTTTAATTCCACCTTCGGTGATGTGTCGTAACTTTGACTCTGCAAAAACAATGTTTCCCAGGCATGTGCCATTTGCAGTTTCTCTGCCTTGTGGACCACCGCTTTTGTGGAGGAGCCCTACTGGTGCAGTGGTTAAATGGCTGCACTGCAAGCAAAAGGCTGTGAGTTTGATCCTGGCCAGGGCTCAAGGTTGACCCATCCTTGCAATTAGTACTGCACTTGTGGCACAGTGGTTAGGCACTATTCTGCTTGGAATCTGAGCTCGATCCTAATGGGCTCAAGGCTGACTCAGCCTTCCATCTTTCTGAGGTTAGTAACTTAGAATACCCAGCTTGTTGGTCCCCAAAGCTAACTGAAAGAGTGTGACTCAACCCCTGGCAGGAAAGGTTTGGGAACCCCTGCACTAGAGAGTGCTAGAGGAGTGCTACTGGTACTTGCAATGAGAAGAATAATCTTGATGCTACTTGTAGCATCAACTTTTTTCTTTTCATTGTAGTACCAACCACAAGATTAGGAAGATTACCCTAGCTCGTCCCACATCTCCTAAAGCAGTGGTTCCAAACCATTTTTAGACCATTAAGTTATTTGGGCGTAAACTCCCACAAACCTTCATTTCTTTGAGAGCTGCAATCTGGTACTTCAAGATTGGGAACCACTTTGATCGAAACCTAGTACCTTCCAGGACAAGGAAAGAAACTCTTTTTGCTCGTTATTTAAGGAGCACATTCAACTCAAGAGCCTGCTTTCTTTCTTTCTTTAATAAAGCAGGAGTTCCCAACCTATGGCCTGCGCACCGGCACCTTTTCATTTAGCCCACACCACCACCGTAATGTGCCCCCGTTTACGACAGCCAGGGGTGCATTTACGGCTGTTGTAAATGCATTCACTTCTAGGGCGGTGGTGGTGTGGGCCAAATGAAAAGACGCCGGGGCCCGGAGCCAGTGCGCAGGCCATATGACAGGTGTAAATGTACCCGCTTCCACTTCCAGGCGGCATGGTCCAGCCCGCTCAGCTGTCCAGAGGGGTGCGGTATGGCCTAGCGTAAAAAGGTTGGGAACCCCTGCAATAAAGGGATATGTGACCATCTTTTCTCTTGTCTCAGGCAGCAAAAATGTTTTGGCTCAGTCTGGCCTTCCTGAATGAGGTGCTTCTGTGAAATATCCTGCAACGCTAGGGTATTTTCAGACATGCACCAATTGAGTCAGAAGTTTATCGCAAAAATATTTCCTATACTTTTAGAGACAGTATTCTCAATCCCCTCCCCTGCCCCCTGTATTTTTAACACATTCTCAAGAGTCACTACCCGTCAAGGAGAAAACATTTTCTACACTTTGTTTTTTAAAAGGTTGTTTCCTGCGTGGAGCCTCTGATGTGTCAGACGTTCTGCTCTACGAACAAAATATTTCCCACATTCCTGGCAGTTTTACAGTTTCTCTCCTGTGTGAAGTTTCTGATGTGTCACAAGATGTGCATTCTGGGAAAAACATTTCCCACACTCCAGGCATCTGTATGGTTTTTCTCCTGTATGGACTCTCTGGTGGATCTGCAGGTTTGAATTCTGGGCAAAACATTTCCCACATTCCTTACATTTGTATGGCTTGCCTCCCGTGTGGACTCTCTGATGATTCACAAGATTTGAAATCTGAGTAAAATACTTCCCACACTCCTGGCATCTGTATGGTTTCTCTCCTGTGTGGACGCGCTGATGGTTAAGAAGCTGTGAACTGTAAGCAAAACATTTCCCACACTCCTGGCATTTATAAGGTTTCTCTCCTGTGTGGACTCTCTGATGCTTCACGAGGTATGAATTCTGAGCAAAGTATTTCCCACAATTCTGGCATTTATATGCTTTCTCTTTTGTGTGGACTCTCTTATGCTTCACAAGCTGTGAATTGTGAAGAAAACATTTCCCACACTCCTGACATTTATAGAGTTTTTCTACTCTATGTACTCTTTGATGCTTCACAAGCTGTGAATTATAAGGAAAACATTTCCCACACTCCTGGCAGACGTATGGTTTTTCATCTAAATGGATTCTCTGATGCTTCACGAGATTTGAATTCTGAGCAAAACATTTCCCACACTCTGGGCATTTGTAGGGTTTCTCTCCTGTGTGGACTCTATGGTGGTTCAAAAGTTGTGAACTGTCAGCAAAACATTTCTCACACTCCTGGCATGTGTACGGTTTCTCTCCCGTATGGATTCTCTGATGCTTTACAAGATTTGAATTCTGAGCAAAACGTTTTCCGCACTCCTCGCATTTGTAGAGTTTCCAACTCGAGTGGATTTTCCGATGATTCATCAGCTGTGAACTGTGAACAAAACCCTTCCCACACTCTGGGCATTTGTAGGGTTTCTCTCCTGTGTGGATTTTCTGATGGTTCAAAAGACCAGCCTTGTGAGCAAAACATTGCCCACACTCCTGGCATTTATATGGTTTCCCTCCTGTGTGGACTCTCTGGTGGGTTATTAGATTTGAGCTCTGAGAGAAACATTTTTCACACTCCTGGCATTGGTACGGTTTCTCTTTCGTATGGACTGTCTGATGCCTCACAAGTTCTGAATTCCGAGTAAAACTTTTCCCACATTCCTGGCATTTGTGTGTTTTTTTCCCTGTGTGGACTCTCTGATGAGCCACGAGATCTGACTCCCCGGTGAAACATTCTCCACACTCCTGACATCTGCATGGTTTCTCTTCTGAATGTTCTGTCTGGTGGCCCATCAAATCCACACTGGAATCCAAAGGTTTCCCAGATGCTTCACGTTTGATACTTTTCTTTGCAACATGGACCTTCTTGTGAAGCACAAGCATCAGCTTTTGAGCAAAATGTTTCCCACATATGACGCATTTGTACGGTTTCTCTCTAGGACTGCTTTCTTCTTTCACATTAGTTGGCAGGTCCCTGGCAAGGTCTAACGGGTGCACCAAACCGTCCTCACTCTTCACACAGAGTGCCTTTTCGTTCCAATTAGCTGCTGGAGAAAGGGAGAAACATAGACAAGGATGAATTTCAGTTTTGCGAAAGAAAGATCTTAGGGATCATGACATGTTATCCCTTAGGTAAAGGTCTCCCTTGCTCGAAGGCCAGTTGTATCCAACTCTAGGGTTCAGTGCTCAACTCTGTTTATAGCCAAAGAGCCAGCGCTGCCTGCATCTGCAGATGTTTCCCTGGACATGTGGCAGGCATGTCTCGACACGGAACAATATTTACCTTCCCACCGAAGTGATCCCTATTTATCTACTTACAATCTCTTGCTTTTGAACTGCTAGGTTGGCAGGAGCTGAGACAGAGACGGGAGCTCACTCCGTCCTGCAGTACTCGGGAATCGAATTGCTGACCTTCCGCCTCCCAGTCAGTCAAACGAGCCTCCTTTTATGTCCCCATGAACTGGGATAGAGACGGGTGCTCAATTTGCCGTGCAGTACCCAGGTCTCGAACTGCCAACTTGCCAGCCTTCCAACTAACAAGGTGAGTTTCTTAACCGCTGAGCCACCGCAGTCCCAATACTTATTAATAAGCTTTATCTGTATTCTGCCTTTGAAATGTAACTTCACATCATGATTCAACTTTACATCATCACACAAGGAGAGTAAATCATCATTGACAACTTCTTTTTACTATAACACTTTACTTCTTTCATAAGCAAGGGTCCTTGGATTTTTTTTTTGGGGGGGGGCATATTCTTACCCAGCGCATTGCTTGATCTTGCATCTAAAATTTCCATTTTACCCATATTTTGTGAATTGTCTCCAAGCTCCTCATCATAATTATTCTCAGACTTTGGAACTGGAAACATAAGAGCAGTAGAGTCAGGAGTGCAAATGACCTGGGAGCATTTTGGAAATCAAGTTAACTTAAAAAACAATTGCAGAGGATAGATTGCTGTGTTACCTAGATTTAGGCGGTGGTGTTGATTTTTTCTTTTAACAATCCACTTGAAAAATCTTGCAAATATATTCATAATGTCTACTGGACCAGAGAATGTTTCAATAGCTTGGTATCAGGCTATTGAATATTTGATATTTGGGCCTAAAAATATAATATTCCCCTCACATTTTCAGTATAATCCAGGGGTGCCCAAACTACAGCCCGTGGTCTGGATCTGGCCCCCGATGGAAATTCATTCGGCCTCTCCCAGAAGCGAAAGTAAAACACATACACACAGAACACTGCCATAAATGTGTTCTGCGCATGCGCATTTTACTTCCACTTCCAGTGGGAGGAATGTGACCGGCCCAACTAGCAGTCCGGGGCGTGTGGTCAGGCCCATGACCCGAAAGTTTTGAGCACCCCTGGCCTAACTGAATCACAGAATGGTGGAGCTGAGAGATGGCCAATTCAATGCAGATGGATTAAAACAAAAAAGCTACGGCAACTCTGATATATTGCTATTGAGCCTGTTTAAAATCTGCCCCCTTCTATGATATAATCTAACCACTCTTCTGAGCATCACAAAACTGGATTTAGCAGCGGATGCCAAGAGAACTAAACAAGAGAATGACCCTCGTCATCCTCTAAATGGATATGTGCCAACAAGTTCAGCAGCTCAGATCCAGGAAGAGCTTTATGGCAAGAACAAACATTCTTGAGGGTATGCAAGAGCAAAACCAAATTAGAAGATTGGGGAAGGAGTTGACTGGACAAGGAATAACATTAAAGGACGATGTTTTAATCCGCCACATCAAACTGATGTGTGAAACACAGATGAACCAAGTACTGGTAAATACAGTAAAAACCCCTCCTAATTCAAAAAGTCTGTTCCGTTGGATTTTGCTTAATTTTTTTTAATGTAACTCGAAGCAAACCCATAGGAAAAAAAGATTTTTTAAAATGTAACTCGAAGCAAACCCATAGGAAATCGTGTTATGTAAATTTATGTAAATCAGAGCATGGTTTTAGCACAAAATCATTATGTAAGTCGAATTTTATGTAACTCGGAGCATTTGTAAGTCAGGGTTTTACTGTATTATACCTGAGGAACTCAACCTCCCCTACGTCACTTGGAGGACCCTGAATAGGCTGATGGTTGCAGTCCCTAAATACAAGACCAACATGCTCAAATGGGAGGTGCTGGCAGAAAACAGCACGCTGTGTGAATATGGAGAGATACAGAATCCAGCTACAGTAATTGGTTGGGCTGCTGGTTACATGTTCCAAATACAATTTAAGTTTGGCCAATGGCAAAGCCAAGAAAGTGGCTTCCTTTTGATAGTCCAATGTTTGGTTGGGGCATGAAAAAAAAAAAACCCTCTAATGCAGAGTAAGGGAATTTCAGCTTTCCAGAGCCAGATCAAGTCCCAACATGACTCAATCATCAACAAATGGGGTTCAGGGTGTTGGGACGTTCAAGGACATCTGGATGGCTACAGGTTGCCTGCTCTGTTAAGGATCCCTGTTAAGTATATATTGTTACTGTTAATCTTATTCAGGGGTACCCATAACTATGGCCCATGGGCCGGATCCAGCCCTCAACACCAATCCATCCGGCCCACACTGAGCTCATCACTCCTGGAAATGGAAGTAAAACGTGCCCACTTCCGGGAGCAACGAGGGCTGGCATTAGGGGCCGGATCCGATCTGCATTTTGGGCACCCCTGGTTTAAGCAGAGAAAATGGCAGCCTAGAATCTATCTCATCCTGTTGCAAAACAGATTGTAAGGTGCATTTTACTTCTGCTTCTGATGGGAGGAATCACATGACTGGGCTGCCTAACCATGTGACCGGCCTATGGCCCGAAATGTTTGAGCACCCCTGGTCTTATTATTGATTTATGAATAAGGAACATCCTCACACAGGGGGGGGGGAATGGGGGCATTACCAAGAGAAGCCACTATCCCAGAATTCTCCTCCATGACCTATCTGTGCAGGGCTCTCTGGTCAGGATCCAGCAGCGCCCACTTCTCCGAGATTCAACAGATGGCTATGTCCTTGAATGCCACACGTTCCTGCATGGGAAAGGAATTAAAATCTTCTGACAGATCACATAAATAAAACCTACTAATAACATCCAGAATGCCCATCAAAATGAAGTGGCTAGAATTTATGCTGCAGAGGGTAAGCTTGGACGATTCACATTTGTAGTATTCTTACCAGTGCTTGGGCCTGCGGTGGCTCAGGGGGTCAAGACACTGAACTTAACGACTGGAAGCTCGGCGGGTCAGCAGTTTGAGACCCGAGTGTTGCACAATAGAGTGAGCTCCCGGTCTCTGTCCCAGCTCCTGCCAACCTAGCAGTTCTAAAGCAAGAAATTACAAGTAGATAAATAGGGACCACTTTGGTAGGAAAGGTAAACAGCATTCCGTGCACTCCAGTGTCTAGTCATGCCTGCCACATGACCATGGAAATGTCTGCATATGCAGACAGTGCCGGCTCTTTTTGGCTGCATAGAGAGACGAGCAAAAGGAGAAGGGGGCGACAGAGGATGAGGTGGCTAGATGGCATCGTTGACGCAATAGACGTAGATCTGTTTGGGCCTAGTGTGCAGAGGTCCACGGGATCACAAAGGACCAGACATGACTGTGCGACTGAACAACAAGAGATGAGCACTGAACCCTAGAGTCGGATACAACTGGCTTTCGAGCAAGGGAAACCTTTACCTTTACCTTAGCAGTGCCTAAGGCTACGAGTGGCTATTAGCTAGATTGGAGTTGCAACAATAGAGGGAGATACCATTGCTCTCAGGCTGGGCTCCCACATTTCCCTTGGGTGTCTAGTGAGACTTTGTAGGAAACAGGATACCAGACTTGATGGGCCTTTGGTCTGAACCAGTGGTGGGCATCAGCAGGTTCGCACCAGTTTGGGTGATCCAAAGGAACAGGAAAAAATACTCAAGAGATATAGCCTGTTATGGATGTTTCATAATGTGAAAGATGTGGGATTTCTCCAGGTGAAGGTCATCATTGCCGAAGGCTTGATGGCACCAGATGTCACAGATTAACTTTAAGAGCTGTGTTGGCGGCGGGCGTCAAGGAGCTGCTGCAGCCGCGTGCCCCCGGCGCACTCCTCCCTGGACCTGGAGGGAGCATCGGCTGACACCAACGGGACCACCTGTGTTGGCGGCGAGCATCAAAAGGAGATTATTTAAAGAACCGGCCATGAGAGGTCTCATGGAAGTGTGGAAGAAAGTAAAGAAAGATATAGTCCCAAATCTCTCTCCAATTTTGGAATTGACGGATATGGGGTGTTTCCCAATAAAAATAGATAAGGAAAAAATGGAAATATTGGATAAAAATGGGGTGCTTTTATTGAAGGATTGGTTAAATGTGTGTGATGATGATACTAAGAGGAAAAAATATTTGAGAAGCTAAATTTGGATTGGTTTCAGAAATTGAAGGTGGATAACTGGAATAAAAAATATAAAAGAGAAGCAGGGTTAGATAGAAATAAGACGGAATTTGAGGATTTGGTAATAAAGATCAGAAAAGGGGAAAGAGGCATTAAGGGTCTTGTAAGCAAACTTTATATTATATTGAACAAGGGTAATGATCCACAGGAAGACTTGAAGCGGAAGTGGGAACAAAATTTGAATATAAAAATTGGGGAGGTTGAATGGAGAAATAAATGGAAAAAGTGGATTATGAGAACAATGTCTGTAAGAATTAAAGAACATAATTTTAAAATGTTGTGGCAATGGTACTTGACACCACTAAAGCTTTATCAGATGGACAATAAAAGAGATAAGTTATGTTGGAGATGTAAAGAAACAGATGGAACATATGAACACATGTGGTGGAGTTGTAAAAAAATAAGGGATTTTTGGGGAAGAATAGAAGGGGAGTTTGGTGAAATATTGGGTAAAAAGGTTAAGTTGGTGTCAGGTACCATTCTTTTAACAAATGTGGAAGGTTTGGGTTTGAATAAGGAGGAAAAAGAATTATTGGAAATTGTATTGACCACAGGCAGACAATGCATAGCTAGAAATTGGAAAAATGATGTAGATATACAGATCGGAGAATGGTACAAGGAAATGTGGAGCCTAGCATTGAATGACAAATTGACATGGGAGATTAAAGTGAAACGAGATAATTTAAAAGAGAATAGGTTTTGGAATATATGGAAACCGTTTGTGGATCATTCTCTTATGGTAAATGACAGTTCAGGACCTGCACCATCGCAAAGAGGTTTTTGGAGTTGAAATAGCAACTAAACTCTCCGGGCATTGTATATATTCACAGGGTGATTTGTAATTATTAAAAAATTAGTATAGAGGTAGCTTAGAAAACTTTTATTGTTTGATTGAATAATATTTTACATTGTGGTATCTAATATTGTGGTTAAATGGTAAACAATCAGTATAAGTACTGTTATGTACTAGCCTCTATGAATGTGAGCTAATATTGTATTGAGGTTATCCTTGAGGTATTACTGTATTGTAATGTTATTGTTTTCTTTTTTTTCTGTATGTCTGTTTAATTTTTTTTTAATAAAAATCAATTTTAAAAAAAAGAACCGGCCCCTTGTAGAGCCGAAGGAGCTGGCGAGGCAGGGAATGCTCACCCCAGGTGGAAGCGAGACCGGGATGTTGTTAATTTTTCTATTATGTACTTGATATGATTAATAATTTTGAATTTACTAGTGTTTCTTATTATTACTGTACTGTTATTTCTTTTGTTTATATTTATGATTATTGTATTTTTGCTATTGTGTTTTTGATGTTTATCGCTTGCCTGCCTTTTTATGTACCCTGTTGTAAACCGCTTTCTGTTATCGTAAGATAAGGAAAGCGGTATATAAATGCAAAAGTAAAGTAAAGTGCTGTTTTTTTATTGTCTTTGAATTATGTATTATTGTTCTTTTTTAAAAAATTAATAAAAATTTATTTAAAAAAAGAGTAAAGTAAAACTTTACTGGAAATCCTTTTTGCATTGATTTGTCTTTCAAAAGCCAATGCAGCCAATGCATCCAGTAGCTGACTATATATATATTCATAATCCCCTAGACATTCTAGTATAGATAAAGGGTGAAGGTCACCCTTGCTCGAAAGCCAGTCATATCTGACTCTAGGGTCCAGTGCCCATCTCTTATTACAGCCAAGCTTCTTGCTTGGGCCTTCTTAACTCTCGATGTAGCTCTTATATGCTAAATTGGTCTTGAAGAGCTTGAGCCCCATGGGAGATTTCTGGTTGCCACAGCCCATGATGGACACCGTCTTGTGTCCACTTTGCAGCTTTCTCATGACTATACAGGCTGGCTCTTCTCCCTGGAGGCACAAGTGGGGAATCAAAACGCCCAACCTATGACTCCACAGCCAAAGCAATAAACTACTGAGCTTCCCACCAACCAGTAAACATCAACCAATATTAAAATATTAACCAGTGATCAATATTACAATCTTGGAATGCAGTATTACAGCTTTAACATAACATGGGCTGGGCCAGGATGCCCATGTTAAGACACCTCTGCGCATGGGCCTCCTACCAAACCTTGGCCCACCCAAGGCCATCCTAGGTCAGTGATGGCCAACCTTGGCACTCCAGGTGTTCTTGAACGTCAATTCCCAGATCAGCAGATGTACTGACTTGGGCTTAGAGATGTAAAATTTCTGGAAATTTTGAAGCTCGGAAAAAATGTGTTTTTTTTCTGGGGGGAAACTGAATTTTTTGGAAAAATTAAAAATAATCTGATAACATACATATTTTTTTAGAAATGATTTATAAAATGTTTGAACCCGGCCTTATCTTAAAATATTTTATTCATCATGTTAAAATAAAACATTCCATAATATATATATTTTTATTTTTTTCAATTTTTCAGAAAAAAAACAAAAAAGGCTTCAGAAAAAAACGGGAAAATACCGTTGCCCCCAAATTTTTCTGGGTCTTCATATCTCTACTTGGGCTTATGGGAATTGAAGTCCAAGAACACCGGGATGCTACGGTTGGCCATCGCTGTCCTAGATAAAGGTCTCCCTTGCTTGAAAGCCAGTCGTATCCAACTCTACGGTTCAGTGTTCATTTGTTTACAGCCAAAGAGCCAGCGCTGTCTGTGTCTGCAGACGTTTCCGTGGTCATGTGGCAGGCATGACTAGACAACAGAATGCACAGAACGCTGTTACCTTTCCCACCAAAGCAGTTACCTACTTATCTACTTGCACTTTTTTTGCTTTCAAACTGCTAAATTGGCAGGAAATAGGACAGAGAACGGAAGCTCACCATACCTGTCAAGTATCCTGAATTGGCCGGGATTTTCCGTAATTCCGTGCCGATTTTCTTCCTTTCCCGCCCGGAGCTGCCGCTACCCCGTAATTTGGCAGAGGGGGGAAAGGAGTTACTGCACATCCCTTCTGCACAGGTCCTTTCTACGCATGCGTAGAACCCTTCTACGCATGCATAGAAGGCGGCTTCTGTGCAGAAGGGGATGCGTAAAAGCCTTCTACGCATGCGTAGAAATGACCTGCGCAGAAACGTTTCTGCGCAGGTCGCTTTTACGCATGTGTAGAAGGCTTTTATGCATGCGAACAACGGACCTGCGTAGAAACGTTCTGCGCAGGTCCCGTAATCTCTGGAGCTGCGCTTGACAGGTATGGAGCTCACTCTGTTGCATAGCACTCGGGTCTCGAACGGCTGCCCTTCCAGTCATCAAGCTCAGCGTCTTAACCACTAAACCACCACAGTCCCTTAAGATAATCTTACCCCATCTGTCCCAGCTGTTCGAAAGCAAGAAATTAGTTAAAGGTCACCCTTGCTCGAAAGCCAGTTGTATCTGACTCTAGGGTTCAGTCCTCATTTGTTTACAGTCGAAGAGCCAGCACTTTCTGCATCTGCAGATGTTTCCATGGACATGCAGCAGGCATGCCTAGACAGGGCTTATACAAAGCTACAATTTCAAATTTCCCTGACTTTTCCCTGATTTCCAGACCCAAAAAACGTGTTTTTCCTGATATTTAAGGAATTTGTAAGATTTATTAGAGTGTACTTTTGCTGGTAGGGGAGGGTCTGCGGCCAGCGCTCAAGTGTGCGCAATGAGACAGGACGGGCGGTGCGTGGCGTGCACAGCACAGCAACAGACGCAGCATGTATGAAAACCATAGACGTGTCTGGCTTACTCCGAAAAATCGCGACTTATGCAGTTTTCCAGAACCATTTCTGCTTTTAACTGACATTTCCCTGACTTTCCCCTGATTTCCAGTTTTGTATAAACCCTGCTAGAGACCAAAGTGCATGGAACGCTGTTACCTTTCCCACTGAAGTGGTCCCTATTTATCTACTTGCAATTTCTTGCTTTCAAACTGCTAGTTGGCAGGAGCTGGGACAGACAACGGACGCTCGCTCCGCCGTGCAGCACTTGGGTCTCAAACTGCTGACCTGCCTACCTTCCAGTCGTCAAGCTCAGTGTCTTAACTGCTAAACCACTGCAGTCCCTTCAGATAACCTTACCCCGTCTCTGTCCCAGCTTCTGCTAACCTAACAGTTTGAAAGCAACCCACTGTAAGAAGATTAACTAGGGACTACTTCAGTGGTCAAAAAGATTTTGAGGACATGGAAGGAGCCTCATTTGGGTGTCTCCTGAGCAGAGTTTCTCCAGCAAAAATCCTTTCAGCCCAGAATAATTTCTGATACGAAATTATTCTTATCTAAAAGGTTTCCCTTGCTCGAAAGCCAGTAGTATCTGACTCTAGGGCTCAGTGCTCATCTCTGTTTCAAAGCCGAAGAGCCAGCGCTGTCTGCTTCTGCAGACGTTTCCGTGGTCATGTGGCCGGCATGACTAGACACCGGAGTGCATGGAACGCTGTTACCTTCCCACCGAAGTGGTCTCTATTTATCTCCTTGCAATTTCTTGCTTTCGAACTGCTAGGTTGGCAGGAGCTGGGACAAAGACGGGAGCTCACTCTGTCCTGCAGTACTCGGGAATCGAACTGCTGACCTTCCGCCTCCCAATCACCATCTAACCTCTTGTAGTCTGTCTAACCAACCTCTTGCAAAAAAGTCTCCCCACCCCATTCAAAGGTCTTATGACCCACCTACCCACCCTCCTTAAGACTTTACTCCAGACTTTGGGGGGCATCTAAGGGAGTGGAAACCCCCCAAAGCCCCTGCTACCCCCTACCCCGTAGAAAGGAAACAAAATCCCCCCCATTACAAGGAGAGGTGTTGTGACCCTCTTGGCCTGGTTCTTCTCCCCCACCTCGCCCTCCATCCGACGAGGCGAAGCAGCCCCTGCGACTTTGGGGTGTCCTTCTTGAACCAAGGCTATGCTGGACGACATCTTCTTCCTCTCCCAGGAAGCCCCATTTCGCCCTATGGCAAATTTAGGAGGGACTCACTCGCCCTCTCACCCATTTAGGCACAACTGGGTACTGGGGTGCGGTTGGGGTACCCAGTCGAGAGACGGACGGACTCTTTAGAAAGTGCCCCCCCCCGGATATCCGCCGGAAGATATAGAAAAACGGAACAGGAAGTGATCATGTACGAAACAGAAGCAGCGCCTTTCCAGCTTCCTGTACCCTCTAGGAAGTCCGACTCGGTGCGCACTGCGCTTAACCCCTACTTGCCCGTAGAGTTCCGACTAGGAAGCGTCCTTAGCACCACCACCGTGTGTTGACTTTCAGGCTGATGGGATTTGTTGATCCTGCCAGGGCTTCTACCCTTCTCTGACTCCTTGATTCCCACCCTTCCCGGTGTTGGGTCAGGCTCAACATCACTTCCAGACCCAATTCAAGGGGGCTTCATGAAACGAGACATATGGTGGTGGTGGAGCAATCTTTGCAATGGAGGAAAAGACTCCCTTGCTTCCCCTCTAGGAATCCCACCTCTGCATTAACCTTAATTTTCTGGATAAATCTTCCCAAAATATGACACAATCCAGCACCAGCAATTCTCATCTAACCTTATTTGCCTCTACAGGTGAAACTCGGAAAATTAGAATATCATGCAAATGTCCATTCAGTTCAGTAATGCAACTTAAAAGGTGAAACAAATATATGAGATAGACTCATTACATGCAAAGCAAGATAGTTCAAGCCTAACTTTGTTATAATATTGATGCTTATGGTTTATGAAAAACCCCAACCCCCCCCCCCCAATCTCATGTACCCCATAATCATCACATAATCTCATGTATGCCATGATCATCACAATTATAACGAATTAAGGCATGACATCTCTCGCCTTGCATGTCTATCTCATATATTTGTTTCACCTTTTAAGTGAAATGAATGAACATTTGCAAGATATTCTAATTTTCCTAGTTTCACCTGTACTATGATTTCTAGGTTCTTCCATTTTTTAAAAGCAATAGACTCAAGTTACTTTAGAAATATTCCTTATTATTTTTTTAAAAAATTCTTTTGTGTATATAACTTTTTAAAAAAAAATTGGGAGGGCAGGCTACTAAAATATCAGATAGTTCATCTGCAGACGTTTCCATGGCCATGTGGCAGGCATGACTAAACACCAGAGCACATGAATGCTCTTTGCCTTTCCACCAAAGTGGTACCTATTTATCTACTTGCAATTTCTTGCTTTTAAACTGCTAATAATTTCGTGTCATAAATTGTTGTTGTTGTTGTTGTTGTTCAGTCGCACAGTCGACTCCAACCCTTTGCGACCCCATGGACCATTTTCCTCCAGGCGCCTCTGTCCTCTACCATCCCCCTCAACCCTCCCAGCTCTGTGCCCATTGTGTCTATAATGCCATCTAGCCATCTCATCCTTGGCCTCCCCCTTCTTCTTTTGCCCTCCACCTTTCCCAACATCAATGCCTTCTCAAGTGAATCCTCCCTTCTCATTTGATGTCCAAAGTACTTTAGCTTCATCTTTACTATTTGACCTTCCAATGAGCAGTCAGGGTTAATTTTTTCTAAGATTGACCTATTTGTTCTCCTCGCTGTCCAGGGGACTCTCAAAACCCTCCTCCAACACCACATTTCAAAGGCATCTATTCTTCTGCGTTCAGCCTTCCTAATTGTCCAGCTCTCACATCCATACATTACTACTGGGAAAACCATTGCTTTGACTATTCTAATTTTTGTTTGCAATGTAATGTCTCTGCTTTTCACTATGTTCCCCAGGTTTCTCATCGCTTGCCTCCCAAGAATCAGTCGCCTTTTTATTTCATGTCTACAATCCCCATCTGCGGTGATCTTTGATCCTAAGAAAGTAAAATCTGTCACTGCTTCTACTTCTTCCCCGTCTATTTTCCAGGAACTGATCGGACCTGTTGCCATTATCTTGGTTTTCTTGATATTGAGTCTCAAGCCAGCTTTTGCACTCTCCTCCTTCAGCCCAATCAAGAGATTCTTTAGGTCTTCCTCACTTTCTGCCATTAGGGTGGTATCGTCTGCATATCTCAGATTATTGATGTTTCTCCCAGCGATTTTAATCCCATATTGTGATTCCTCCATCCCTGCACTGCGCATTATGTGCTCTGTGTATAGGTTGAATAAGCATGGTGACAAAATGCAGCCTTGTCTTACTCCTTTTCCTATTCCAAACCACTCTGTTATTCCATGTTCTGTCCTAACTGTTGCTTCTTGGTTCATGTACAGATTTCTCAGGAGGCATATGAGGTGCTCTGGTATTCCCATCTCTTTAATTACTTGCCACATTTTGTTGTGGTCCACACAGTCAAATGCCTTAGTGTAGTCAATAAAACAAAAGTAGACTTGTTTCTGGTATTCCTTTGTTTTCTCCATGATCCAGCGTATGTTGGCGATGTGGTCTCTAGTCCCCCTGCCTCTTCTGAAACCAGCCTGCACCTCTGGTAATTCTCTCTCCACATGCTGCTGAAGTCTATCCTGTATTATCTTGAGCATCACCTTGCTGGCATGTGGGATGAGCGCGATTGTTCGATAATTTGAACATTCTTTGGCATTGCCCTTTTTTGGGATTGGGACGTACACTGATCTTTTCCAATCCTGTGGCCACTGTTTTGTTTTCCAAATCTGCTGGCATATTGAATGCAGTAATTTGACGCCATCATCTTTTAGCGCTTTGAAAAATTCAACTGGGATACCATCATCTCCACTAGCTTTGTTGTTTGCAGTGCTCTTTAGGGCCTTTATGACTTCGCTCTCCAGGATGTCTGGCTCAAGTTCAATTTCTTCATCATTGTGATTATCAGGAGTGTTGAGGTCCTTTTTGTAAAGTTCCTCTGTGTACTCTTTCCATCTTTTCTTAATTTCTTCTGCATCAGCTAGCTCCTTTCCGTCTTTGTCCCTTTATCATGGTCATTTTTGCTTTAAATGTTCCCTTGATTTCCCCAATTTTTTGGGGGAATTTATTATTATTATTATTATTAATTATTATTATTATTATTATTATTATTATTATTATTATTATTATTATTATTATTATTATTGAAAGGATTTTTGCTGGAGAAACTCTGCTCGGGGGTGCACGAATGAGGCTCCTTTCTTGTCTCCAAGTTATTTTTCCTGCTGAAGTGGTCCCTGTTGTGTTCTAATGGTTTTACCTTTTTTATCTGGACCCTTTTCAGTCAGGATTCAGGCCTGGATATGGTACCGAGACGGCATTGGTCGCACTGATGGATGATCTCTGGCGGGAGCGGGACGGTGGTCACCCATCCGTCCTTGATCTTCTTGACCTCTCAGCGGCTTTCGATACCGTTGACCATGGTATCCTTCTGGAACGGCTCCGAGGTTTGGGAATCCAGGGTACTGTGTGGTCCTGGTTTTCCTCATTTCTGAAGGGTCGGTCCCAGTCGGTGTGGTTGGAGAGTGAGAGGTCCAGTCCTAGGCCCCTCAAATGGGGGGTTCCTCAGGGCTCGGTGCTCTCTCCTCTCCTATTTAACATCTACATGAAACCGCTGGGTGAGATCATTCGTTCCCATGGGGTGCAGTACCATCAGTACGCGGATGACACTCAGTTGTACATCTCGGCCCATGGGGACCCCAGTGATGCTGTCAAAGTCCTTTCCAGATGCCTGGAAGCTGTGGGGGTCTGGATGGGGGCTAACGGGCTACAATTGAATCCCAGCAAGACTGAGTGGCTATGGATAGGGGGTCCTGCGTTAATCCGGGAGCTTCCATCATTGGTTCTGGATGGGGCTATTTTGCCCCAGACAGACCCGGTGCGCAACTTGGGGGTCCTCCTGGATTCACGGCTACTGCTAGAAGAACAGGTGGCGGCTGTGACCAGGAGGGCTTTCGCCCAACTTCGGGTGATTCGCCAGTTGCGCCCACTCCTGGACCGGGACTCCTTGCTCATGGTCACCCATGCTCTGGTTACCTCCAGACTAGACTATTGCAATGCGCTCTACATGGGGCTCCCCTTGACGACCATTCGGAGGCTACAGCTGGTCCAAAATGCGGCTGCCCGGATGGTGATGGGGTGTGGCCGTTATGCTCATGCTTCGCCACTGCTCCGGGAGCTGCACTGGTTGCCAGTATGTCTCCGGGTGCAATTCAAGGTGCTGGTTTTGACCTTTAAAGCCCTATATGGTAGTGGGCCAGGTTACCTAAGAGATCGCATCGCCCTGAGGACGTCTGTCCGTCCAACCAGAGCGGACCGGAGGGGCTCTCTAATTGTTCCATCAGACAGAGGGGCTCGCCTCTCTGGCACAAGGAGGAGAGCCTTCTCCGTGTCTGCACCGGCCCTCTGGAACCTCCTGCCAACAGAATTACGTCTTCGGACGGAGTTGCTGCCTTTCAGAAGGGATCTTAAAACCTGGCTGGCAGGTCAAGTGTGGGGTGCGGGTGGAAGGGTAACCACCATGGGGTGGTTGGTGTAGAGGAACTCTTCCCCATGGTGCCTTTTCGATCCTGCAGCCCTTGCTTTTTAGGGGGTGGGTAGTCTTAACTTTTTTTACTGTTTTAACTGTTTTTAGGATTATTGTTGTATTTGTGAATTTTGTCTGTAAACTCCTTGGGTTGCCCTGGGGTTACTTTTTATGTTGTTAGCCGCCCAGAGTCGGCCTTGTGTTGAGTGGGCGGGATATAAATTGAATAAATAAATAAATAAATATTTATCTACTTGAAATTTTTTGCTTTCTAAATGCTAGATTGGCAGGAGCTGGGTAAGAGATGGGCACTCAATCCATCATGCAGTACTCAGATCTTGAACTACCAACTTGCCGACCTTGAAAGGGATTTTTACTGAAGAAACTGCTCAGAGAACACCTCATGAGGCTGATTTCGTGTCCCCAAGAGCTGGGACAGAGATGGGCGCTCAATCTGTCACGTAGTACCCAGGTCTCGAACTGCCAACATGCCAGCCTTCCAGCTAACAAGGTGAGCTTCTTAACCACTGAGCCATTGCTCAGTTGGCATAGAGCTGGGATAGACAGCAGGAGCTCACTTTGTCGTGCAGCACTCAGGTCTCAAACAGCTGACCTGCTGACCTTCTAGTCATCAAGTTCGGCGTCTTAACCACAAACCACTACAGTTTCCTCCATAGAAGAATTTTAAGTTACCCATTTAAGGTTTCCTATGGTGCATACCTCAAACAATCCAGAAGTAGAGGTAGATTTTTGCTCGTTAGAACAAATAAAATGCATAATAGCAGGACCAAACTTGCATTCGTTCATTAGGAACGAACAAAAATAATCAATGGGAGAGCCATCTTTTGTTTCATCCAAAAGCTTCTTCGTCCCAACAATAAAAAAATTTGAAAACCCCTATAGTGCTATTTTCAATAAGAATAATAAGAAGTGGGAAGGGAATACAGTGGACCCTCACTTAAAAATTTAATGCGTTCTCTGGGACCTTTTGTACTATGGAAAATTTATAAAGCACAATTCCCATAGGAATGCACTGAATGCCATTACCCAAAGGAATGCATTGAAAATGGTTAACTGAAACATGGTTTCCCATAGGAATGTATTGAAAATCAATTAATCCATTCTGGGGGGGGGAATTGTTAACCGAGTCACTATTTTCTATGGATTTCCTTTTGTTGTGCAAATTTTGTGTTAAGCGAGTCGCTTGTTAAGCGAGGGTCCACTGTACAATCACACATTGTTGGCCATCCAGAGAAAAGTCTTGTATGTAGAAAGTAGGTTCCAGAGAATCGCTGGATGTACTCTACAAGAAGACTTTGAAAATGACCAACTTGTCACCTAGAAAATAAAATGTAGAATGCAAATAGATCAACAAAAAGCAAAAACGTTTAATTTTTAATCGTGCATAGATCATAACAGAAAAAAGTGAACAAATAGGCAAAAGAAAACATACTCCCAAATATAGGAATAAGGTAAAGGTAAAGGTTTCCCTTGCTCGAAAGCTAGTCGTATCCGACTCTAGGGTTCAGTGCTCATCTCTGTTTCAAAGCCAAAGAGCCAGCGTTGTCTGCTTCTGCAGACGTTTCCATGGTCATGTAGCAGGCATGACTAGAGGCCGGAGTGCACGGAAAGCTGTTACCTTCACACCGAAGTGGTCCCTATTTATCTACTTGCAATTTCTTGCTTTCAAACTGCTAGGTTGGCAGGAGCTTGGGACAAAGCTCATTCCGTCCTGCAACACTCGGGAATCGAACTGCTGACCGGGCCTCCCAGTCAGTGTCTTAGCCACTTGAGCCAGAAACCAGATATCTACAGTTTTTAAAAATGAGGGCAATGAAAGAACAATAACAATAGTTCCATGAAGAATTGAAAAGAAAAACAAGCTCAGTAAAAAACAAATGGGCATTAACAAATGATTATGTTTATGCTTTCTGTGTTCTTGTTATGCTGGTCATGGACCATAAGTAAAAGTATGTAACAGATGATTATATATGCAAGTTGGTATCCATAAGCAGTTGCCAACTAAATCTCATGCACTTGAAATGTTGAAAGAGTTATATGTAATGTCCTCAGTCCACTGATTAATGAAGAGTGGCTATCTATCTTTACAGTGTTCCACTATCAACTGTCTGTCCATGGTAAGAGCCGAGATAATCCATTCCCCTTGCCTACTGGTTAGTTTCCATGCCATGTGTAGATAATTTAATTATATAGGTAAAGATCGTCCTTGTAAAAAGCTATGACTTGATATAACCAAAGAAATGCACAGGCATAATGCATCACAAGGGGTTAGCAGAGTTATTTGAGCATATTTTAAAATTACTGGGGACGCTTGTCATTTAAAAAAGATCAGGTTTTAACAAAATTCATCATGTGGGCAGAGTGACATGACACAAAATGGCAATCACATGACAATTAGGTTTTGGGGGGAAATGGTGTCCCACATAACAATTTTCCCTATGAAAAAAAATTTGTACATCAAATTTTCAATGGGAAAAACCACTTAGCAAAAAAAATCATTGTACGATGCATCCCCATAGGGAAAATCGCTATACTGTATGACGCATGCATCGTATAGCAATTGTTTCGCACAAGAAGCCCCGTGGAACGGACTAAAACCATTGTATGAGGTACCACTGTACTTTTCTTTACTCATTAAAGTCAAAAACTACTAGACCAAACACCAGCAATTAACTTGGCTTTACTCCTGTAAGCTTTCTCTACTGAGTGAATTTACTGGTAAATTCTCAAATAAGAGCAGTGGCCAAGAAAATTTCCATATGGGAGGACAAAGTAATTCACCTTCTCTGGTCTCTGAGTAAAAGGGGAAGCAAACAAAAAAGTTCCGACATTTGGATCCACTGGGAATGCTTCTCAATTGTTGAAAACACCAGGGCTGTCCTGCTAAGGAGATGTTAAAGACACATTTCTCCACATGCCGTGCATTTATAGAATGCTTTGTGACCTCAGGTGACTCTTAATAGTTGGGTAAAATGTTTTCAGTAATCAAAATTTGTCATGATTTTTCTTCTGCGTCTCCTTCTCTGGTGATATACAAAACTGGTTCTCAGTGAAAAAAACATTTCCTACATTTCTGATGCTTCCCATGATTATGATCCAAGCAAAAGGATTAATCCATCAATGGCATTTGAGAATATTCCCTCTACAGACTTTTTCACAAGTCTGAAGACCACTTTCAACTATCTGGCATATTTGTGCTTTTTCTGAACGCACTTCTAGCATTTGTGTGCCTTCTGCCCTGTGCAAACTTTCTGTTGGATCAGTAGAGGTGGATTCTGAAGGGAATATTCCCCATGTTCCTGTAATATGCCTGGATTCTCTCTGGCATGGATTTTCTGATGGGTCACAAGGTGCGACTTGTGAGCAAAACATCTCCCACACACCTGGCACTTATACGGTTTCTCTCCAGTGTGGACTCGCTGGTGGATCAGAAAGTTTGAACTGCGAGCAAAACATTTCCCACATTCCTGGCATTTGTATGGTTTCTCTCCTGTGTGGACGCGCTGATGGGTCATAAGGTGTGAGTTGTGAGCAAAACATTTGCCACACTCTTGGCACTTGTATGGTTTTTCTCCTGTGTGGCACCTCTGATGAGTCACAAGGTGTGAACTACGAGCAAAACATTTCCCACACTCCTGACATTTGTATGGTTTCTCTCCGGTGTGGACTCTCTGGTGGATCAGAAAATTTGAATTGTGAGCAAAACACTTACCACATTCTTGGCATTTATATGGTCTTTCCCCTGTGTGAACTCTCTCATGACTCAAAAGAGCAGAACTGCAAGCAAAGGATTTCCCACACTCTTGGCATTTGTAAGGTTTCTCTCCTGTATGGAATCTGTTATGAGTCACAAGGAGTGAACTGCGAGCAAAACATTTCCCACACTGCTGACATTTGTACGGCTTCTCTCCTGTGTGGACTCTATGATGAGTCACAACATCTGACCGGCGAAGAAAGCATTTTCCGCACACTGGGCATTTGTATGGTTTCTCCCCTGTGTGGACTCTATGATGAGTCACAAGGTGTGAACTATAAGCAAAACATTTCCCACACTCCTGGCATTTGTATGGTCTCTCGCCTGTGTGGATTCTCTCATGCTTCAAAAGGGCTGAACTCCAAGCAAAACATTTCTCACAATCCTGGCACTTGTATGGTTTTTCTACTGTGCGGAATCTCTGATGAATGACATGGTGTGAACCGGGAGCAAAATGTTTCTCGTACTCCCAGGATCTGTATGTGCCCTCCCCTTTGTGAACTTTCTGATGATCCACAAGTTGTGAACCAGAAGCAAAAACTTTCTCACAGTCTTGGCATTTGTATAGTTTCTTTGCCATGTGGACTGTCCGGTGAGTCACTAGGTTCGAATTCTGGGGGAAACATTTCCCGCACTCCTGGCATTTGTAAGGTTTCTCTCCTGTGTGAAATCTCTGATGAATAAGAAGGCGTGAATTCTGAGAAAAACACTTCCCACACACCTGACATTTGTAAGGTTTCTTGCCCATGTGAGTTCTTTGATGCTTCACAAGGTGCAATTTAAATGCAAAACATTCCCCACACTTTAGGCATTTATTCTTGCCATCTCCAACATGGGGCCTTTGGTAGACAACATGTTGTGACTTACTGTGAAGATGTTTCTCCGACATTTCCTGCTGAAACTGTTTCTTCCCACTTTGAATCAGACTGTGATGCATCTTTTTTGAGTCAGAACATTTCAAGCACATGGACCTCTCTCTGGAGTCACTTTCCCCTTCTGTTTCAGTCCTCTGGTGCCTGAAAAGGTCTGGTTTGTGTCTAAAACACTTTCCACACTTTAAACATATCCTTCTTTTTTGCCAATTACCTGTTTGGAAAAAGGACACATCGAGAAAAGGAAATTGAACTGAGGAGACTAAACCATCTACCAAAATGCTAAAAGAAACATTTCAGAAAAAGAAGTGTCACATATGGTTTTCTTTTCTTTTCAGGGGTGACTAGCTCCTACATTACAATTTGTTTAGGCCCAATAGAAGGCCTTTCAAATTCTACATAAAATCCTATACAGAATCAGAGAAAGTGGACTTGATCCACGAAGGCTAACATTAAAATACAGTAAAGGTAAAGGTTTTCCTTGCTTGAAAGCCAGTCACATGACTCTAGGGCTCAGTGTTCATCTCTGTTTATAGCCAAAGAGCCAGCGGTGTCTGTGTGTGTAGACATTTCCGGGGACGTGTAGCAGGCATGACTAAACACCAGAGTGCACAGACGCTGTTTACCTTCCCTCTGAAATGGTACCTATTTATCTACATGCAACTTCTTGCTTTCGAACTGCTAGGTTGGCAGGAGCTGAGACAAAGACGGGAGCTCATTCCGTCCTGCAGTACTCGAGTCTCGAACTGCTGACCTGCCGACCTTCCAGACATCAAGTTTAGCGTCTTAACCACTAAGCAACTGCAGATACAATAATTAGTCTTTAAAGTGCCACAATGTTTTTTGTCTTTTTGTTTTGTTTACTCTCTGATATGCTTGAAACACAGACTAACACGGCTACCATTTCAAAAATTTCAACATAAGAACATAAGAGCAGCCTTGCTGGAACAGGCGACAGCCCATTCAGTCCAGCATTCTGTCTCACACAGTGGCTCACCATTTGCTTCAGGGTATTATTCCCAAGCAGATGTCCCTGGAAATCGCATTGAGAGATATCCTGTCTATCTCTCCAACCTGGAGGTTGTTCTTAGGTATCATAGAATCTTAAGATCTCCTTTCAATACCTTTAAGTAATAGCACTCTTTTATCACTCAGCATTTTCACATGCTGTATGTAAGGATGTTATTTTCCATTGTTAGTTTTGCTCAGGTTCTGCATACTACATAAACCAGGGATTCTCAACTTGTGGCCTATGGGCCAGATGTGGCCCGCAGCACCATTTCATGCGGCCTCCTACCACCTCCACCACACCCGGAAGCATACTTGTCAAGTGCTGCCGGTGAAAATATGGGAACTGCTCTGGCCCGGGTGCGCATGCGCAGCAACAACTCCTTTGTACATGCACAGTAACCCCTTTCCTGGCCTGCCAAAATACAGGATGGCCGTGGGAACGGTCGTTAAAGAGGGGTGAAATACGGGATTTCCCAGCCAATCCGGGATACTTGACAGGTATGCCAGGAAGTGCCATGTGAAGGAGGAAGGGCAAAATGGCCATCCGGTCCTCAAAGCTGTCTGAGGTAGCGTGACCCGGCCCCTGGCTTAAAAAGGTTGAGAATTCCTGACATAAACCCTACCCAGGAGAGAGTGTGCAGGAACAACCTAAAACTACAATAATACAAATTAATGATAATTAATGACACTGGCAACAAAATGGAAATGCCTGAATTCAGGTCCCTCGGATAAGCCACCTGCTGAGAGGACCATATTTTTCCATGCCTATTCTGTGACAGCCAGATATAGTAAAACCCTGACTTACATATGCCTCGAGTTACATAAAATTCGACTTACATAATGATTTTGTGCTAAAACCAAATCTCAATTTCCTATGGGTTTGCTTCAAGTTACGTAAAAATTTATTTTCCTATGGATTTGCTTCGATTTACATAAAAAATTTATTTTTCCTATGGGTTTGCTTCGAGTTAAAAAAATAACGTTTTCCTACGGAACGGACTTTTTTTCGTAAGTAGGGGTTTTACTGTACATACAAAAATATAACTCCAGAGATGTCTTTACAGGTTGCCAGACTCTTAATAAGGAAAAGATAATTAGGTGAGTCTGAGAGACAGAGACTCTTCAGAGATTGAACCCAGATCCAAATTTCAGCATGGCCTAAAGCACAGTCAGCAAGTCGGACGTTTGAGACCCAGGTACTGCATGACGGATTGAGTGCCCGTCTCTGTCCCAGCTTCTGCCAATTTAGCAGTTCGAAAGCAAGAAATTGCAAGTAGTTAAATAGGGAACACTTTGGTGGGGAAAAGATCTTAGGGACATGAAAGTAACCTCATTCGGGCGTCCCCTGAGCGGAGTTTCTCCAGCAAAAATCCTTTCATCCCAGAATAATTTCTGACACGAAATTATTATATTAAGGTAAAGGTAAAGGTTTCCCTTGCTCGAAAGCCAGTCGTATCTGACTCTAGGGTGCAGTGCTCATCTCTGTTTCAAAGACAAAGAGCCAGCGCTGGCTGCTGCTGCAGACGTTTCCGTGGCAATGTGGCAGGCATGACTAGACACTGAAGCGCACAGAATGCTGTTACCTTCCCACCAAAGTGGTCCCTATTTATCTACTTGTAATCTCTTGCTTTCGAACTGCTAGGTTGGCAGGAGCTGGGGCAAAGACGGGAGCTCATTCTGTCCTGCAGTATTCGGGAATCGAACTGCTGACCTTCTACCTTCCAGTCAGCATATTAGCCACTTGAGCTGGAGACTGTGAAAATTCAAACAATTTGTAAGTTGCACTGGCTCCTGCAGTGCATATTTTTGAGGAGGCAAAGTAGCCTACAGATACCCCCCTGGTGAATACTGACCAGTCTTTCTCCAAAATAAATATTCAAACACTGCTAAGAGAAAAGGCTTAACCTTTTTCAGTAACATTGAAACCACAGTCAGTGCAGTGGAAATACTAGTTTTACAGTTATAACAACTGGTGTTAATTTTGATGGTGAAAATATATCCTCTTGTTGATATCACTTCACATAAGATAATGAGGAAAGTAGCAACGGATGCTAAGAGAACTAAGCAAGAGAATGACCCTTGACACCGTCTGAACAGATATGAGCCTCAAGTCTGCCAGCGCAATTTCAGGAAGAGCTTTATGGCAAGAACAAACATTCTTGAGGGTAGCACAAGAGTAACACCAAAATAGACGATGGAGGAAGGAGCTAATTGGACAAGGAACATTATTAAAGGAGGATATAACTGTTATGTATGTATGTATGCATGTTCATTATACTGTAAAGGCAAGAATGTAACCACTCCAGATACAAACGATACCAGCTGTAAAGGAACGCGAGCAGACAGCCCATAGAGGGCAGCTGCGAGCGTTCAGCCTCACATGGTTCACATTGCTCAATCACGGACAGCCGCGGGAAAACCTTCCCCGCATTCAGCAGCTGAAGAAAGAGGCGTGCCTGGGCGAGGCCACGCCGGTAGCAGCCAATGAGCTACCGTGCTACAAGATTCAAATGTAGAGAGCTACTGTATATATTGAGATGTATCACCGCCATTACCTCATGCTTCACTGGAACCTCATGCAATGAAATAAACCTGTGTTAAACCAACCTTTCGGTTGTCCAGTTGTCTTTGGTCCCATACACTAAATTGGCGACGAAGGTGGGATATGGCTGCCCACGGGACCAAGACATGCGCCGGCTACGAGATCAAGAAGCCGGGAGACTTGGAGCTGTTTGAGATAGACTTCAACGCAGCGCTGGTGGAGCTCGAAGTCTCCGATGAGGCCAAAAAGAGGGCCATTTTCGTCCGCATGCTCGGACACGAGACCAAGAGGACCTTGGTGGACCTGATCGCCCCGAGGAAGGTGGGCGACTTCAAAGCTACAGAGCTCCTGGCGGCATTGCGCGCCCATCTCCGGCCAGCAATAGCGATGTTCCCCGCTCGGAGCGCGTTCTGGAGGCGAGTCCAGGCACCCGGGGAATCGGTCGAGGAGTTCGCCGCGGCCCTGCGGTTGGCCGCCGGCCCATGCAAGTGGGAGCTCCCCGACATCACCCTCCGGGACTGCCTGCTCTGCGGTCTGAGGGACACAGAGACTCAGCGTGCGCTGATGAAGAGGGAGCCGCCTCCCTCGTGGCAACAAGTCCTCGACACGGCACAGGCCGCGGAGGCCACCACTGCCGGGGTGCACGAGCTTCAGGACTGGCGCCCGAAGCCCGCAAAGGCAGAGAGCTCGGTGCGAGCGGCCCGGCGAGTTGCGGACTCGTCTGCGGAGAGCGGCGACGACGAGGACGTCCGGAGGGTCCAGAGAGAGGGCCGGCGCTGCGACGGCTGCGGCGCCGCCCACGCCCACGCCAAATGCCCGTTCCGCAAGGCCGAGTGCCACAACTGCGGCCGGCGCGGGCACATCGCCAAGGTCTGCCGGAAACCGCGCGAGGCCTCCAGGAGTTCTCCAGACCGCTGGGCGAGGCAGGACCGCACCACGAGGCCAAAGGACGGCACCCGGACCACGAGGACGCGGGACGGAGTAGGGCGCATCTCCGACGACAGCGAGGACGACGCGCCGGTCTGCAGCGTTTCCACGGAGCACCCCCGTTACTTCGTTGAGGTAGTAATACAAGGGGCCCCTGTTAGAATGGAGGTGGACTCGGGTTCTTCATACTCCATTATTTCCCAGGGGGAATTCATGAAAATCGCCCCCCGCGTGCGGCCCAAGCTCAAGGCGCTGAGGGCCACACTGAAGGACGTGCAAGGGAACCGCATCCCAGTGTTGGGGGTTGGGAAGTTCCGGGTCCAGTTTAAAAAGCACACCGCAACGCTTCCCCTAGTCGTCCTCAAGGGAGGTAAATGCAGCCTCCTCGGGACTCAATGGTTCCAGCCCCTGGGGTTGTTCATCGGGGGGGTGCACGCCGTGGAAGCACACCCCGCCGGGACTGATCCAATACAGAGCGTGTGCGACGCGCACCCCGAGGTTTTTAAAAAGGGGCTCGGGAAATTCAAGGGCCCCCCAGTGACTTTCGACCTGGACCCTGGAGTACGTCCAATCAGACTTAAACCGCGCAGAGTGCCCTTCGCACTAAAGGACAAAATAGAGGCGGAGTTGGACAAATTGGTGGGCCAGGGGATTCTTGTTCCTGTTGATTCTGCGGAGTGGGAAACTCCAATTGTAACGGCTCTCAAGGCCAACGGGGAGGTCCGCATATGCGCTGATTACAAGTGCACCATCAATAAGGCGATCCGCCCTAATGCGTATCCGGTGCCGGTAGTCAGCCACTTGTTGGCCAGGTTACACGGGGGGAGGTGCTTCGCTAAACTCGACCTGGCCCAAGCCTACCAGCAACTCCCGGTGACCCCCGCCGCAGCTGCTGCGCAGACCATAGTCACCCACAAAGGGGCGTTCCAGGTATCGCGCCTACAATTCGGCGTGAATTCGGCGCCCGGGATCTTCCAGTCACTTGTGGAACGCCTCCTGAAGGGGTTAGAGGGGGTGTTACCCTACTTTGATGACGTATTGATTACAGGGGGGAGCCGGGCCGAATTAGCAACTAGGTTGGGAAAGGTCCTGACAATATTCGAAAAGGCGGGGTTGCGGTTGCGGAAAGACAAATGCGTCTTCTTCGCTACAGAGGTTGAGTTCCTAGGGTTCCGTGTCACTCCCGAGGGAATAAGACCAGCCCAATCCAAGGTAGCCGCCATCAAGAAGGCCCCTCGCCCCACATCCAAGCCCGAGTTGCAGTCGTTCCTCGGACTGCTCAACTTCTACCACTCCTTCCTCCCGCGGAAGGCAGCCGTGGCAGAACCGCTACACAAATTGTTAAAAAAGGACGAGGCATGGAAGTGGAGCGACGACCAGGAAAAGGCTTTCAATGACCTGAAGCGACTCCTGGCATCAGATGCCGTACTGACCCACTTCAATCCCAAACGCCCGGTGGTCCTGATATGCGATGCATCCCCGGTGGGGGTGGGGGCGGTGTTATGCCACGTACTGGACAACGGTAGGGAGGCCCCGATAGCGTTCTACTCTAGGTCCTTGTCCCAAGCAGAGAGGAACTATGCTCAGACAGACAGAGAAGCACTAGCAATAATTGCGGGGACCAAGAAATTTCATGATTTTGTGTACGGCCGCCCCTTCACCATAGTGACGGACCATAAGCCTTTGTTAGGCATTTTCACCGCAGATAAGCCCACACCCCAAATCCTGTCCCCAAGAATGCTCAGGTGGGCCATTTTTCTCAATGCGTATCAGCACGCGTTGGTGTACCGGCCCGGGAGGGAGATCAGCCATGCCGACGCCCTGTCGAGGTCCCCCATTCCTCGGGATTGCTGCCACGTGGACAAAGTAGAGAGGGACCATCAGGTCTTAATGATAGAGGTCCTAGACTCCCCTCCAGTAGTGCCGGCCGACATCGCCAAAGCGACAGGCAAGGACAAAACGCTGGCCACAGTTTGCTCCTGGGTACAGAAAGGGTGGCCCGTGTCTTCCCCAGCAGCGGAATTCGACACATTTTTCAAAAAGAAACTAGAGTTGTCCCTAGAGAGGGGTTGCCTTTTGTGGGGACAGCGGGTAGTAATCCCCACGCCTCTCCGGCCGAGGGTGCTTAAACTGCTGCACGTCAGCCACCCGGGGATCGTCCGCTCAAAGGCGCTGGCCCGCAGTTACTTTTGGTGGCCCCAGCTAGACGCCGACATTGAACACATGGTCGGCACTTGCGAAGCGTGCCAAAGCTCAAGGCCAGAAGAGGCTCGCTCGCCACCTAGGGAGTGGGACACGGCTAGGGGGCCCTGGTCCCGGATACATGTAGACTTTGCTGGCCCGTTCAGGGGAACGCTTTTCCTCCTCCTGGTGGACGCGTTCTCCAAGTGGTTGGAGGTCATTCCAGTCTCGAGCACCTCCTCGGCCACAACAATTAAACAGTTAAGGAGGGTTTTTTCCACGTTCGGTTTACCCGACACCCTCGTCAGCGATAACGCCAGCTGTTTCACGTCCGCCGAGTTCGGGGCATTCTTGGAGCGCAACGCCATTCGGCACGTCACCTCTGCCCCCTTTCACCCGGCCACCAACGGCCAAGTAGAGCGCCTCGTGCGCACCACGAAAGACGCGCTACTGCGCATGGGGCCCGGAGACCTCGACCTGAAATTGTGCCAATTCCTGCTAAGATACAGGGTCACCCCACTAGCGTCGGGGTACTCCCCCGCAGAGCTGTTGATGCGCAGGAAGCTGGCCACGGGAATCTCCAAGCTAGACCCCACGAGAGTAGAGGAAAAGGGGCGGAACATAGGGGTGGAACCCACAAAGAGTTTCAGCGTAGGCGCCCCGGTGCATTGCAGGAACTACGCCAGCGCGGGGCCAGCCTGGGTGCCGGGCACCGTAGTAGAACAAACCGGCCCCGTCTCATACCGCGTAGAAACCAGTACAGGCTTCCTGTGGAGGCGACACGTGGACCAACTCAGGCGCAGGGTCCCCGGAGAGCAGGACGGAGACGAGAATAGCATCGATTCAGCGTTAGGGTACTCCCCCACCCGCTTAACCCAAGGGGGAGGAAAAGGGGAGCATGGGTCCCCACCAAGGGGGGAGGAAAGGGAATCGATCCACAGAAATCTTTTGCGCGGGTCCCCGAAGAAATGGAAGAGCCCCGACCACACACATACCCCGCGGGAGTTCCCCCGAAACACAGATGCCCTTAGAAGTTTAGACGTTGATTTGCAGTACCAGGGGGAGTTAGCGGAGTGGTCCCCCACCCGTCCTAGCGAAAAGAGGGGTTTCAGTTCAGCCCCTGGTACCCTCAGTCCCAGTAGCCCCTGTGAGTTAGAATGCAATATAGCGCCACTTTCCCGGAGACCGACACCCCCAAGACGGGAGGCATCAGCGAGTCCGACCACCACAGTCTCAAGGTCCCCCGAGCAGGGATCAGAAGGTAGCCGAACCGCAAGGGCGACCTTATCGGTTCCGCGGTTCACAATAGGTGGATCCCCGGGGTCAGAGAGCAACAGGCAGGGGTTCACCTCCCAACTATTCATTCCTTTCCCATCCCCGGGCGCGAGGCAGGCACGGACGCCCCACGGAGCCACTAACGAATCCCCGTTTCCCGTTGCAGGACAAGCACCCGCGGAGTCAGGGATCACAGGCTCTCCAGTACTAGGTCAGACGCAAGCGCGTCCCAAGCGCACGTGCGGCAAGCCACAATGGTTGCGGGACTTCGTCCCATCCTAGGGGGGAGGGATGTTATGTATGTATGTATGCATGTTCATTATACTGTAAAGGCAAGAATGTAACCACTCCAGATACAAACGATACCAGCTGTAAAGGAACGCGAGCAGACAGCCCATAGAGGGCAGCTGCGAGCGTTCAGCCTCACATGGTTCACATTGCTCAATCACGGACAGCCGCGGGAAAACCTTCCCCGCATTCAGCAGCTGAAGAAAGAGGCGTGCCTGGGCAAGGCCACGCCGGTAGCAGCCAATGAGCTACCGTGCTACAAGATTCAAATGTAGAGAGCTACTGTATATATTGAGATGTATCACCGCCATTACCTCATGCTTCACTGGAACCTCATGCAATGAAATAAACCTGTGTTAAACCAACCTTTCGGTTGTCCAGTTGTCTTTGGTCCCATACACTAAAATAACTGAAGAACTCAACTCCCCTACGTCACTTCAAGGAGCCTGAATAGGCTAAGGGTTGGAGTCCCTAAATGTAAGACCAACATGCTCAAGTAGGGGCTGCTGGTAGACAACAACACACACTGTGAATGTGGAGAGATATAGAAACTGGCTTATTTGCTGGTCTGCTGAATACTACCAGAAACATGTAGCATTGAGGACTTGAGTTTGGCCAACAATAAAACCAAGAAAGTGGCTTCAATTTGGCAGTCTAGGGTTTGATCGGGACACAAAAGAAGAAGAAGAAACCCAGTGATGGCAGATACTCCAAGACTGGCAGAGGAAACAACTACTGAATGCTTGGCCTATACGTTGCCTACTTAATTGTTGATTTTAAATCTTCCACAACCCGAGGGTTTCCACAGGTGTACAAGTTCCACACTCACTGGTAATCTGTACAGCAGGATTTTATCCAACGCATTAGAATAGCACCAGACTGAGTAAGGCTGCCCTAGTGGTTGGGGATTTTAACGACTGGGTCAATTCCACCATAAATTAGTTGCATCTCTCTTCTGCTTCTGAAATTCAACTCCTTGGGCTCTCTTGTTACAAAAAAACAAAGAGGAAAAGAAAAAATAATAATAACCAGGGCATGACTTCCAATCTCTGTTCCCAAAATTGTAGCAACTGAACAGTAATGAGATTTTTATTAGGCAACCACCGGAAGTATTTTTGAGTTGTGTTTTATCATGTTGTCTTACCCAAAGAGACACTTGATGTGGTCACTAAGATTTCCTTTTCATCCGAAACCTTTGGATCTTCTTTCGGATCCATTTCAGAAACAACCTCAAGCTTTGGAACTGGAAGTTAAGTCGGTCAAAGAAGAATATAGTCAGAATTAGGTACAATCCACTGACACAAACATGTCCAAATCACTGTACGTTTTGGAAACTACATTGAATTAAACGTCATACATATTAAGCCATATGTTTGTCAATAAGGGGAATTTCTGTACATAACATTGCAAATATATCCACAAAATATGCTGGATCATGCATTATTTTGTCAGCTTGCCCATGATATCAATTAGTTTAATGAAAAATCAGTCTTCAAGTGCAGCATCTTAACCACTTGAGCCACTGCAGTCTCCAATGCAGTCTCCATCGCAGTCCCAAATGTTAAGATGGCTAAAAATCGTGACAAGACTTTTACTAACCACAACTAAGATTTTACAGTTGTGTTTTGTCACATTAGCTTACCCAAAGAGATTCCTGATCTAGTAACTGAGATTTCCTTTTCATCCAAAATCTTGAACTTTTCTCTCATCTCCATCTCTGATGTAAGTTCAAGGTTTGGAACTGGAAGTTGAAGGGGGGAAAAAGAACAGTGAGGGTAAAAAATCTTAGTGATGGTATGTAATACAGTGGAACTTCGGTTAACGTAATTAATGTGTTCTCCGGGATGTTTCTTACAGCAAAAATTACTTTAACCAAATTTCCAACAGGAATGCATTGAATGCAATTTCCCATAGGAATACATTGAAACCCAAAATATATTAATCAAAATGCAGTTTCCCATAGGAATGTATTGAAAACCAATTAATCCATTCCGAAAAAAATTCCATAAACCGAACCACTATTTTCTACAGATTTTCTTTTGTTATGCTGCGATTTTTATGCAAACCGAGACATTGGTTAACCGAGGTTCCACTGTACTGAGAATTTCCTGCTCTGCCTCCTTGACAGAGGTTGGACTCGATGTAGACTGGTGAAGGCTTATGGTCCTGCAGAGCTGGAAAGAACCTTGTTTAGTCTTTCACAACCTTGAGTCCCCAGGTGTTTTTAGACTTCAATTCCCAGAAGTCCTGATCAGCAGGTGTGCTGAATTGGGCTTTTGGGAATTGAAGTCCAAGAACATCTTGGGACTTGAGGTTATAAAACACTAAACAAGATTCCTTCCAGCTCTGCAGGGCCAAGATTAAGATTAGTTCAATGGGTTCGTTATTTAAATACACTTTTTAAAGGCTGTCTGCTTTTGGAAAAGCATAATACTAACTCTCTTGAATTCTATTTCTTTCCTAATGGTGGGTGGAGTGCCTGTTGCCCTCCTCCTGCATCCTCAAATTGCCTAACAAAGGAAACCCAGCACCAATTTTATGACATGTTCTGAAACCCCTCCCTTAATTATTGCTTTATTTCTTTACCAGAATCTCCTAAATTAAAAGGAAATAAGAACCTTGTCTTCCAGATATGGGTGAACAACCAGTGCCATAAGCATTCATCAACATCTGCAGAGCAAAAAAGTCCCCAGTAATGCCTTAAAGCAGGGGTTCTCAACGTACGGCCTGCAGGACAGATCTGGCCCTTAGCACCAAACAATCCAGCCTCTGCCCTTGCTTCAGCCGCAGCCGCAGTAAATACATTTACAACAGCTGTAAATGAGTCTGAAGCCTTCATAAACGCATTTACGACAGCCATAAATGAGTCCACGGCTGGCGTAAATGTGTTTATGACAGTTGCGGACTAATTTATGGCAGTCTTAAATAGCGGTGTGTGTGTGTGTGTGTGTGTGTGACAACCAGTCAGGCTGTTTGAGGGAGCGTGACCTGAAAATGTTGAGAACCCCTGCCTTAAATGCTGACACGAGTAGGAAAATTTTTTTTTATTGATTTTTATTAAAAAAAAATAAACAGACATACAGAAAAAAAAGAAAACAATAACATTACAATACAGTAATACCTCAAAGCTAACCTCAATACAATATTAACTCACATTCATAGAGGCTAGCACATAACAGTACTTATACTGATTGTTTACCATTTAACCACAATATTAGATACCACAATGTAAAATATTATTCAATTAAACAATAAAAGTTTTCTAAGCTACCTCTATAATAATTTTTTAATAATTACAAATCACCCTGTGAATATATACAATGCCCGGAGAGTTTAGTTGCTATTTCAACTCCAAAAACCTCTTTGCGATGGTGCAGGTCCTGAACTGTCATTTACCGTAAGAGAATGATCCACAAACGGTTTCCATATATTCCAAAACCTATTCTCTTTTAAATTATCTCGTTTCACTTTAATCTCCCATGTCAATTTGTCATTCAATGCTAGGCTCCACATTTCCTTGTACCATTCTCCGATCTGTATATCTACATCATTTTTCCAATTTCTAGCTATACATTGTCTACCTGTGGTCAATACAATTTCCAATAATTCTTTTTCCTCCTTATTCAAACCCAAACCTTCCACATTTGTTAAAAGAATGGTACCTGACACCAACTTGACCTTTTTACCCAATATTTCACCAAACTCCCCTTCTATTCTTCCCCAAAAATCCCTTATTTTTTTACAACTCCACCACATGTGTTCATATGTTCCATCTGTTTCTTTACATCTCCAACATAACCTATCTCTTTTATTATCCATCTGATAGAGCCTTAGTGGTGTCAAGTACCATTGCCACAACATTTTAAAATTATGTTCTTTAATTCTTACAGACATTGTTCTCATGATCCTCTTTTTCCATTTGTTTCTCCATTCAACCTCCCCAATTTTTATATTCAAATTTTGTTCCCACTTCCGCTTCAAGTCTTCCTGTGGATCATTACCCTTGTTAAATATAATATAAAGTTTGCTTACAAGACCCTTAATGCCTCTTTCCCCTTTTCTGATCTTTATTACCAAATCCTCAAATTCCGTCTTATTTCACGAGTAGGGAAATTTTAACGCTGGTGTTATTGCTGTGACTTTTTCATTTTCATTTCAAGTTTAATTTCTTTTATTATATTTGTGAAGAAATGTCACCACCAGCCAGAGGAATAGAGAGAGACTTACCAAGACAGGCCACAACCTCACAATTCTCCTCCATGACTTCCTTGTGCAAGGCCCTCTGGTCAGGATCCAGCAAGGCCCACTCCTCCGGGGTGAAGGACACGGCCACTTCCTCAAAAGTCACCGTACCCTAGGTGTAAAAAAAGAAATCATTTCTGTTCTTCTCAGTTAATATAGAAAATATCCAAAAGCAAAATCAATGCTCATGCCTACCCAGGAAATGAATCGAGGCCCCAGGAAACTGGGGTACTCCCTGCGTTTCACCTGGTAGGTGCCTTTTCCTTCCTCATCTGCCTTTGATTTATTGCAAAGAAGAGTCGACAACGATGGTTGAGTTCCCGTTGCTGGTTCCATTCTAGCCTTTGCTGTAGAGGCAAAAGGGCAGGAAGCCATGTGTGTAAGCCAGTATCAGCAATTAAGTTGACAATCCTATAAACATTGACTATAAAATAGGTAAAGATAAGGCAAAGTCTCCCTTGCTCAAAAAACAGTTGTATCTGACCCTAGGAGACAGCGCTCAACTCCATTTACAGCTAAAGAGCCAGCACTGTCTACATCTGCAGACGTTACCATGGTCATGTGGTGGGAGGCATGTGCTAGACGCCAGAGCACATGGAATGCTGTTACCTTTCCCACCGAAAGGGTATCAATTTATCTACTTGCACTTTCTTGCTTTCAAACTGCTAGGTTGGTGGGAATTGGGACAGATGGTGGGCATTGACTCTGTCATGCAGCACTCATAAGAACATAAGAACAGCCTTGCTGAAACAGGCCACAGCCCATCCAGTCCAGCATTCTGCCTCACACAATGGCTCATCATTTGCTTCAGGGTATTCCCGAGCAGATACCTTCACCTGCTTAGGATTCCCAGGAAATGGCATTGAGAGATATCATACCTATGTCTCCAAACCGGAGGTTGTCCTTAGGTATCCATAATTATAGCCATTGATACCCTTGTCCTCCATGAACTTGTCTAATCCTTTCTTAAAGCTGTCAAGACTGACAGCTGTCACCACTTCTTCTGGCAGGGAGTTCCACAGACTAGTGATCCTCTGGGTGAAAAAGTACTTTCTCTTATTTGTTTGAGAACTAGTACCCAAAATTTTCATGGAGTGCCCCCTAGTTCTAGTGTTATGCGATAGGGAAAACAGCTTTTCCTTATCCACTTTGTCCACACCGTGCATGATTTTATAAACTTCAACCATCATTCTCAAACAAATAAGAGAAAGTACTTTTTCACCCAGAGGATTACTGGTCTATGGAACTCCCTGCCAGAAGAAGTGGTGACAGCTGTCAGTCTTGACAGCTTTAAGAAAGGATTAGACAAGTTCATGGAGGAGAAGAGTATCAATGGCTATAATTATGGATACTTAAGGACAACCTCCGGGTTGGAGAGATAGGCAGGATATCTCTCAATATCATTTCCAGGGAATCCTAAGCAGGTGAAGGCATCTCCTTGGGAATACCCTGAAGGAAATGGTGAGCCACTGTGTGAGACAGAATGCTGGACTGGATGGGCTGTGGCCTGTTCCAGCAAGGCTGTTCTTATGTTCTTATGTTCTTATGTTCTTAAGAGTGAAGAGGCCCAACTGTTGCAGCCTCAGATGGTAAGGAAGGTGTTCCAGTCGTCCCCTAATCATTCTGGTTGCCCTCCTCTGCACTTTTTCCATCTCCATAATATCCTTCTGGAGGTATGGCAACCAGAACTGTACACAGTATTCCAGATGGGGCCTCACCATAGATTTATAAAGAGGCAAAATGACACTTGCTGACTTATTTTCCATACCCTTCCTAATGATCCCTAGCATTGAGTTTGCTTTTTTCACTGCTGAGGCACACTGGGTTGACAACTTCATTGAACTGTCCACCAGGACACCAAGGTCCCTTTCCTGGTTTGTCTCAGAGAGTTCAGACCCCATCTTAACCTATAAAACCAAGGGTTAACCGTTGGAACTTGCTATAGGTTCCTACGCCTGGCCCTACTTACCTGTACTAACCCTTCGTGCACACGCGCGGACTGGGTCCGCAGGTCAACGAAGGATTGAGAAAAGCGGCAGTGGGGCAACAGCCCCACAAACGCGAAAAAAGGAAACAACTTCATTTCCCAACGTTCTTTGCGCCACACCGCGCAACAGCCAATCAGGTGGAGTGCCGTGACCACAAAGAACATTGAGAAATGCCCCGTGGCCAATCAACATCGAGCCGCAGAAAAAAAACGTACCACAAGCACAAACCACAAACCCATTACTACAATCCCCAGAGTCCTGCGCGCCATGAGCTCGGAGAATGCTAAGGAATCCGCGCGCGAAAAATAAAATTTAAAAACACAACTCCGGCGCAGTGCCTCAAAGCCACGAAAGACCCGCCGGCCTTCTTGCATGGAGCAATGGGGAAGAGATGGTCTCCCTCTCCTCCATGCTACCCCGCCGAAGACTCGCCAGGGCAGGCGAAACCAAGCCACCGGAAAAAAATCCAAAGCCCAACCGCTGCCTACATCGCCATGGGGATTAACACGTACCGGCCAGCGAAACCCCCCAAAAAAACAAAAACAAAAACGACATGGGGATTTTCGCAGTCTGGCCACCAAGGCCGAGCCGCGAACCCCCCACCTCCACCTCCACCAAAACAAAACAACCAACAAACACAACGTGGGGATTCCCACTGGCCGGCGGCATGGATATTCCAATGCGGCCGGCCCGCAAAAATACCCCAACCCCAACCACGCATGAACCGGCGATGGTATTTCCACGGGCCAGCCATCGACACTGGCCCGCGAAAATACCCCCAACCCACCGCCACATGGTATTTCAATGGGCCAGCCAGCCACCGAGGCCGACCCACGGAAATACCCACACCGACAACACAAACAAGAGCATTCAACAAAAATCAAAAACAATAATAAACATAAAAATGAAAAACAAAAACATCCAAAAACAACCAAAAATAAACAAGGACAAACACACAACCCCCCGCCCCCCCACAAAACCGAAAACAAACCCCCCTACCAAAAAAATAACCAGAGACCTTACCAGGACACGTCCGCCCTCATCCATGACTGGAACTGAAATGACAAAAGTACAGGAAGAATACACAGCCCAGTACACAGTCAAAATTAAAAAATTATGCAACAGCACCACCCAGTGGCCACAGGAGAAATAACACTCAATAAATTCAAATTAATCTCCAAGATTTTTTTTAAAAAGGAAATAGTTTAAAAACATTCAAAAATATCCAAACAAAATAATAATTCAAAAATAAATAAATAAGTACACACTAAAAGAAAAACCAATCATCTAAACACAGTCAAAAACATTGAATTTTAAAAAACATACACTTACACATTTTAAAAAATTCTTATCCAAGGTACACCTATTAACAAAAAATCACAGTAACACATTATTTTTTAAAATACAATAATTGAAAAAAAATATATCAACCTTTCCTCTTTTTAAAATCCAAAAAAAATGATGACAGTTTAAAACACTACATGCGTATAAAAAAACATTATTTTAAAAAAATAACATACCTCATTTAAATAAACATACAACAAAAACCTTCCAACACCATTTAAAACAGACCGGCAATGCCGGGCAACCTCTGCTAGTAAGTTTATAAATGTAATTGTTTTTTTTTTGTCCCAATGTGCATCACTCTGCACTTACTCAGGTCTCGAATTGCTGAGCTTCTGGTTGTCAAGCTCAGTGTCTCAACCACTAAGCTACTGCAGTCCCTTGACTAGAAAGAATCTGGGAGTTTTGGGTTCGATTTCCCACTGAGCCATGAAACTCAAAGGCTGACCTTTCGGCAAGGTATTCTTCTCCTAGTAAATGAAATTATAGGGGTGTTTGTTGAGATAAAGTAGAAAGAAGAGAGCCATGCAGTTGCTAGGACCGTGACGACGAATCTTGGCACTTCAGGTGTTCTTGGATTTCAATTACCAGAAGCCCAAATCAGCACTCCTGCTGACCAGGGCTTCTGGGAATTGAAGTTCAAGAACAGCTTGCGAGTGCTAAAGTTTACCGTCACTGCCCTAGGATATTTGTGACAGCAAATGGAACTAACAAATAAGAGTGACTGATGAAATTTTACATACACAAAGTTGACACAGTCTGTTTTGCCATTATTTTATACTTTTCACTTTTTTCTATTTCTCTGGATGAATACTCTTCTGCAGTCTGGCCAGATTATCCTGCTATGGTAATAGAGTAGACCATACTGCCAGTGACTCAACACCTAGTGTCAGGCGGTAGTTAACTAACCTCACCACCCTGAGGACTAACGGCCTTAGGTGCCGAAGTCTACAGGGTAGGGTGATGGTCCCCAAGTGGATTAAATCCCATTTGAATCCATCTTGATGGAGGGCAGCAGCTTTATCAATCCTGGCTTGGGGCTGAGGAGGACTTTGCATGCCCAAAGGGCTCAGAACCAGAAAGTGACTCTCAGAACTGGATCAGTGGTACGGAGGTCACGCTGCAATGTGGAAGGAAGATGAAAGGCCTCTGCATTATATTCACAGAACAGTCTTCATGGCAGTAGCTTCTCTGCTTATTTGACCTTCTGGCCACAAATCAAAGTGTTCATGTCTGTGTTATCTCCGAACACACAAAACTCAAGCCTAATCTGAACAAGGAAAAAGACTTAGGGAATTTTTGAATTTTGTATTTAACCTCGCCTCCAATCGAGTGAGACATGGAGCTGTTTCTCCCGGTCTTGTTTGCTGGGGGGAGTCGGAGCACCTGTGCCGGTCTGTATTATATTATTGTATATTTATTGTATATTGTATATTTATGTGTCTTATCTTATTTTATATTCTGTATTTTATATTTCGTATGTAAATCGTTCTGGATCCTATCCTATATGTAAACCCTTGGGTTACCTTGGGGTTATTTATATGTTGTTAGCCACCCTGAGTCAGCCTGTGCTGAATAGGGCAGGGTATAAATCGAATAAACATAACATAAACATAAGGACATGGAGCTCTTGAATTCTTCAGACAGGAAGATCAAGTCAAAAAAATAAAAATCCTTCTAATATTAATCCTTACCTTGCACGGTGGCATCTCCATCATCATCCTGTTTCAATCTCCTCCACAGAGAACTCTGCTTAGTAGCCTCTGAAGCCTTCTCTGCCTTGGGAAATTTAGACTGAACTTCCACAAACGGATCTTGGACCTAAAAAAGCAGCGAGGATCCGATAAATAGGATTTGGAGAAGCAGCAGAAATTGAATTACAGGCTAAAACCTATTGTAATTTTGATGGGGACATAGAGGACAGCAGTCTTTGGGTAACTGGTAATACACTGTATGTTTTATGATATTCTCCTTCCTACTCTTGATCCCTTGATGTGAAAAGTGCAAAACCTCCTGGCGTTGTGGGTGTATTGTCCCTCTAAGTTCATTATGGTGACACCCAGTGACTGCAGCCATCGTAGCACAAACTAAATGGTTCAGAAATGGCAACAATAATTTTCTTTGACAACAAGGAATGTGTACTTTATTTTAAAGTAAGATCACATCTTGTTTCAAAGAGCGACAAATGTGGCAAGGACTGTAAAAGCAATTTAGAAAAAAAAAAGCCAGCTAGTTGATCCTCTGTGCCCTCAGATGCCTGCTATTTTATTTTACAGGTATTTTACTTTGGGATGTATTTGTTTGGTTGTTTTGCTTTTGATTTGTTGTGTGTTTTGTTGGTTTATTTGATATTTGTATATTACACCGCCCAGAGTGGGAAATTTCCCAATTGAGCAGTATAGAAATTTAATTAATCAAACAAACAAACAAACAATAAAAGGTCAAGGCATCGCTTGCTCGAAAGCCAGTCATGTCCGACTCTAGGGTGGCAGTGCTCATTTTCATTTACAGCCAAAGAGCCCAGTGCTGTCTGCATCTGTAGGCATTTCCGTGGTCATGTGGCAGACATAATTAAACACCGAGAGCATACAGAATGATGTTACCTTTCCAGTCAAAGCTGTATCTATTGATCTACTTGCAATTTCTTGCTTCTGAATGGCTAGGTTGGCAAGAGCTGGGACAGACGTCGGGAGCTCACTCCATTATGCAGCACTCGGGTATTGAATTACCAACCTTTCAGTCGTCAAGCTCAGCATCTTAACCACTTGAGCCACCACTGATTTATGCATCCCAATAAAAACAGCACCACCTGCTCTGTATCTGTGAAATAATGAATCTATATTATTACCAAAAATCACAAACCCTCAATTAAATTTATGACCTGGTATAGATCTAAGTAAAGATATTCCATATTCGAAAGCCAGTCGTATCCAACTCTGGGAGTAGCAGTGGTTATCTCGTCTACAACCAAAGAGCCAGCGCTGTCATGTGGTAGGCATGACTAAATACCAAAGTGTGCGGAACATTGTTACCTTTCCTGCCAAAGCGGTACCTATATATTTACTTGCAAATTCGTGCTTTTGAGCTGATAGGTTGGTATGAGCTGGGACATACAATGGGAGCTCACTCTGTTATGCAGCACTCAGGTATTGAATTTCCAACCTTTCAGTCATCAAGTTCAGCGTCTTAACCCCATTATGGCGAACCTTGGCACTCCAGGTTCCCAGAAGCCTAAGTCAGCACTCCTGCTGATCAGGGCTTCTGGGAATTGAAGTCCAAGAATAGATGGATTGCCAAGGTTTGCCATCACTTTCTTAACCGCTTGAGCCCCTGGCAATGGCTGTAAGGAGGGATGGGGATGATGGGGATAATGGTAGTAGCAAGGGGAAGAAACACGATACAGAGGCCATGTGCAGTCACCTTGGCACTGGACGGACCAAGAAAAGGAAACCCAACCTTGCGTTTTTTCTGCTTTTCTTCCTCTGCCTGGCTCAGGAGGAAGCCTTCTGCCAGGGCCACCGCTTGGGAACTGGTCTCTGCTCTGCATTCCCTCACCCAGCTTGACATCTCCGGGGGCAGGATGGCCAGGAACTGCTCTAGGATGACCAAGTCCAAGATCTGGTGTTTTGTATGTTGCTCCGGATTCAACCACTGCTGACAAAGATCATAGAGCCGGCTGCAAACCTCTCGGGGGCCTTCTTCAGCCTCTTTGTAGGAAAAATCCCTGAAAGACTGTCGTCGTATATCTGAGCTGGCAATGTTCTCATTTGGGATCTTCTGCGCTATCCTTACCCAGACTAGCCCACTGCACCCTCTCTTGATGATATCAGGGCTTTTCCTTGTTTCGGAACCAGCTGTGTCTTGCTCAGCCAACGTTGATTCTTTCTTCATCGAAGTTGTCAAAGGATCTTTCTCCTCTTCTCTCTTAGGGCAGGGAGGCAAGGAGTTGCTAAAGCTTTGCATTTTTCTCTAAAAGAAAACAAAAATACAAAAAAAATGATATTATCAGATTTTTGGGCACCCAATAAGAAGAGGGGTGTGTGAGTGTGTGTGTGTATGTGTAGGAATTGCAGAAGGGGAGAGCCAACAGGTTGACTCAGCAGAGGAAAAGACAACTGTGTGTGTGTCTGTGTGCGTGTGTTTAAGCATTGCAGAAGGGGAGATCCAACAGATTGACTCTGCAAAGGAAAAGACAACCTTTGTGTTTGTAGGGCCAGAACAGGGCTGCCAATACTAAGACCGCTTTGAAAGCCATTAAAGTACAAACCCAGCCTAAATCAAATTCAAGAGCTTGCTCTCAGCTGGAAATGACTTAGGGTTAGGGGTTCCCAATTTAAGGCCCGTGGGCTGGATCTGGCCCGTGGCGCTATTACATGTGGCCCACCCACCCCTCCAAGGGCATTTGAGAAACAAATTGGCCACTCCCTTTGAAGCTGTTGGGACTAAATGGCAAAAACGACAGATGAAAGCTCACGCTGTCATGCAGTACTTGGGTCTTGAACTGCTAATTTGCCGACCTTCCAGTCGTCAAGTTCAATGTCTTAACCTCTAAGCCACCGCGGTCCAAAGGCTATTGCTATAAAGGTTTCCCTTGCTCGAAAGCCAGTCGTATCCGACTCTAGGGTTCAGTGCTCATCTCTGTTTCAAAGCCCAAGAGCCAGCGTTGTCTGCTTCTGCAGACGTTTCCGTGGTCATGTGGCAGGCATGACTAGACACCGGAGCGCACGGAACGCTGTTACCTTCCCACTGAAGTGGTCCCTATTTATCTACTTGCAATTTCTTGCTTTCGAACTGCTAGGTTGGCAGGAGCTGGGACGAAGACAGGAGCTCATTCCGTCCTGCAGTACTCATGAATCGAACTGCTGACCTTCCGCTTCGCAGTCAGCGTCTTAGCCACTTGACTCACTGCTCAAGTGCTGTTCAAGGCCACTCACTCACTGCTCAAGGCTGTTGCTATTGCTAGGTCCCTACATCTAATCCAAGAGCGTGCTCTCAGTCAGAAGCGATTTAGTAGTGTGCAAAAGCAAAACAGACTCACTGCTGGCTGTAAAAGCAGATTTGTCCTGCTTTCTCCCTCCTCCAATCTGCCCCCAACCCCAGGTGGTCTCTTCACCTCCAGCCTTGCATGTATGGACTCACCATCACCCCAAAGACATCAATGGTGGGGAGGGAGCTTTTCCCACATCCCAGAAGAGAGAAGCAACCTTACCAGCTGAAGCTCTCCTTTCCTAGTCTGGAGGAAGAGAACAAGGCGATTAGGAAGGGGCTTTTGTGCATTTGCTACACAGGACACGCCCCGTGCCATATCCTGACGTTTCCCCCTCTGTCTAGGAAACCCAACTCAGTGCATTTAACCCTATGTCCTGCATGTGCATCAATCAGCTCTTTGGATCTCTCCCAAGTTAGTGTCGTGGAAACATCAATTGTAATACATTGATTTTTTTTGCATTTTAGTGACTGGAGGGGGGGGGGAGGAGAATTCGTTACTCCCCACCCCACCCCTTTCCAGGTTTGGAAGGGGTATAAGTCGAATTAAATAAAATAAAATAATAAACAAACTAGATCTGAAAATGCCCAGAGATCCTTCTGCTCTTTCCCTCCCTCCACCTTTCCCCCTCTATCCAGATCTTCCTTTTCCAGCTCGATCCATCATCACCAGGGAGTCTCTCTCCCAGCCTCCGTGTTTATTTACCTCCGTATAGGATCCGTTCTTCCTAATGTAACTCGTTCTCAGTAACAAAGACGAGTAGTTTTGGAATCGTTCCTTTTCAATAGTCCTCCCCCTCCCCCCTCCCGTTTGTTTCTGCGTCTCCTTTCATTGGAAACAGTGGTAGAAATTACATGAGAAGATGAAAGGAACTGTGCAATTGGATTTTTTCTTTCTTTTGCTGTTGGATTGGGGCCGTGAGGATCCCGGAGGAGACTGGTCAAAGGAACGACACGAGGCAAGATGGAGCGAAGACCAGTGATTTATTGAGGGAAAATCATCAGTATATATTATGTTCAAGGCTGCGCATGGTAGAATGGTCATCTGACAGAAAATCACATCACCCATTTACCCGGGTTAATTGAGAACCTCTCTTGGGGAAGTTAATTAACTAAGGCAAACACTGACAGAGGAAAACCATTGTCTGAGGCTTACGCCAGAGTAAATATGGCTTCTATTTGCACCAAGGATTAGGCTCTTCTGTGAGTCAGTAATTGCCTAATAGGTAACGGAGGTTAGTGATCTGCTTCTCTCAGCAGGATCGCTGGTCAGGTCAGATTGTGGGTGAATCAACCCTTATTATTAATCCACCCCCCTTAATTTCTGTGCCCGCAGAGCCCACGGGCCAGGAGCGTTCTCGACTGAAGTGGCCTCTGCGAGGGCCGTTCCATGCCAACTGGGCATGGGGAATCCGCATTTTGCAAAACAAATAATTCTGTATAAGGCTTAGATTGGTACTGTATATAGTCGAGTATAAGTCTGGTTTTTAGCCCCCAAAATGAGGTCCAAAAATGGGACTCGACTTATACTCGGGTCGATGTAAACACTCAAAAACATACCCACACAAATGTCTAAAATAATTAATTTTACTGTGTTTTCATGTATTTTAAATTTTGGGTTGCCCGCACTAATTGGATATTAAACCTCTCCCGAGGGGTGTGCCCGGTGTCCACAGACCCGTATGCCAGTCCCCAAACTTGTTGGGGCCGTGCTCGCCTGGAGAGGAAATTGGGAAGATAAGCAAGCAGGCTAAGAATAAACAAGGGCTCAGGCTGGGGGCAAATAGAGTTAGGCAAGCAGACAGGGGCAAACAAAGGACAAGATTAGGTGCCCATGGTCAATCCACATAGACCCCAAGATTAGGGCAGGAACAATGGGTCTCGCCAGCCCATGGCAATTAGATGCAGGTTTTCCATTAACCTCAGGGTGGCCTCAGAATAGCCTTCCAGACATGGGTATCATGAGAATGCCATGCACGCAAGCCTTCTGTGCAGGGGATGGCACGATTATCTTAGATATGCATCTTCGCCCCTAGGCAGGGGATAAATACTTGCTCCCGACTCCGGTCGGGGCTGGACTTCGCTGCACGGCCGCCTCCCGCGTCTCACTGCAACATTAAATATTGAAACTCACTAGCAGCCTCTGCATTTTCCACCCCGACTTATACTCGTCATTCTGTTTTCCCAGTTTTAGAGGTCCAAATTAGGTACGGTAAAGGTTTTCCTTGCTTGAAAGCCAGTCGTATCCGACTCTAGGGTTCAGTGCTCATCTCTGTTTCAAAGCCGAAAAACCAGCGTTGTCTGCTTCTGCAGACGTTTTCGTGGTTATGTGGCAAATTAGGTACCTCGACTTATATTTGGGACAACTTATGGACGAGTATAAACGGTATATGTTATAAATATAGACACTGCCTGCCAGTCAGTATAACTTTGTCAAGAAGCATTAAAACATTACACGACAGAAGTGGTTATGTAGGCTTCCAAACACCCACAAACATGGGGGAGGGAAATACCCCAGATGGGTAGGATATAAATAAATAAATAAAATAAAGGTTGGGACTTCAGATTGCATTTCTGAGCACAAAGATTGGGGAGTAAATTATTAAACTCAGTTGGACTTGTGGAATAACAATTTACAAGGCTGAATGGTGCTTTCCTATATCAGACTAGCAGAGGTTGCCCGGCGTTGCTGGGCTGTTTTAAATGGTGTTGGAAAGTTTTTGTTGTTGTTGTTAATGTTTGTAAAGAAGAAGTTAGTCTATAATTGAAATTTTTAAATTTTTTATTTATACAATTTTTTTTTGATGGCCTGTTATAAACTGTGATGAGTTTTGTTTGGTGTTTTGGTTTTGTGGATGAAAAAAGAATAAAGGATGATATACTTTTTCCCAAAAAAATATTTAACCCAATATTTTTTAGTCTGTATTTTTTAAAATTGTTGTACCGTAGGTAATAATTTAAAAAATGTGAAAGTCTCTTTCTTTATTCATTTCTTTTCCAGTCTTTGTGGTGTGAGGTCGTGTGGTGGTGAGTTGGCTGTTTTTCTTTATTTGGGGTGGTGGTAGTGGTTGGATTTTGTGGTGTTTGGCTGGGTGCTGGGTGTGTTTGAAAATGTTTGTTGTTGTTTACTTTGTATTGTTTTTTGGTGTTATTTTTGTGTATTTTTGAATGTTTTTGATTGTTTGTTTTTGTGTTTTTTTGGTGTCCTACGGGGGGATCCCCTCTTTGCTGTCTCCCCTGGCTCTGGAAGACTTGGGGGGACAGACCCCTTTTGTCCCCCCAAACCTTCCAGACTCATGGGACCCAGGAGAGGGGATCGAATCCAGGCCACCTTCTGATATTAAAAGGGAAATCTCAATTGTGGTTTCCCCTTTAATACCAGGGAGGGGGGGTTGTGATCCCCCTCTCCGCTGGCTTCCTTGGGTTTGGGAGGGTTGGGTTGAGAAAAGGGATCTGTCTCTCCAACCCTTCCAGACCCAGGAGAGCCATCGGAGAGGGGGATTCCCCCCCCAACTCCGTTTTTAAAGAGAAGTAACCGCTTGGTTTCTTCTCTTTAATATGGGGCGTGTGTGTGTGTGGGGAGGGGAATCCCCTCTCTGCCAGGTCCCCTGGGGTCAGGAGGGTTGGGGATACAGACTTCTTTGGTCCCCCCAATCCTCTCAACCCCAGGGGAGCCAGTAGAGAGGGAGAGTACAAACCCCCCCACCCAGTGATATTAAAGGGGAAACTCCGATTAGGAGCTTCAGGCGCCGTTGGGGAGGGGGGCTTTGGTTCCTGTGGCTTGGTGGACTTGCTCTCCCGGTGTTTTTTTTTTTTTTAATTTTTGGGCACCAGCTTCCTCAGCGTTCTGCGCGCTCATGATGCGCAGGACGCTGGGACTTGTAGTTATGGGTTTGTGCTTTGTGTTTGTGCTATGTTTTTTTTAAACGGTTTTATTTTGATTGGCTGCGGCGCATTTCTGAATGTTCCTTGCGCCGCGCCGTGCAAGAGCCTCTCAGCTTGATTGGCTCTGGCGCGGCGCAAGGAATGTTGGGAAATGAAGTTGTTTCCCTTTTTTCACGTTTGTGGGGCTGTTGCCCCACTGCCTGTTTTCTCAATCCTTTGTTGACCTGCGGACCCAGATCGGCCGTGTGCACGAAAGGTGAGTGCAGGCAAGTAGGGCGAGGCATAGCAACCTATAGCAAGTTCCAACGGTTAACCCTTGGTTTTATAGGTTAAGATTAAGAAGAAATCAGTAATAATTATTTTTATTTTCTTTTGGAACGTATTTGTTTGTTTGGTCTGTTTTTTATTTGTTGTGTGTTTTGTTGTGTTATCTGATACTAGCATTATTAGTTATTATCTGTGAGTGGATGGTTGGGGTGGTTTTGGGGTGTGTGCTCTCACCCCCCCAAAAAAACAACAACAACAACAACAAAAACACCCCAACCACCAACACATAGATAATAACTGCCCGGCAAGGCAGGGGTGCCCAGTGTGTGTGTGTGTGTGTGTGTGTATGTGAGAGAGAGACAGAGAGAAGGGGGGGAGTGGTGCTCCACATTCGGCCCTTGTCTGTCGGAGAAAGCAAGCCCCTTCTCCAACAAGCAAGGGCCGAATGTGGAAGGGGCTCGCTTCCCTCTGGGAGGCGAAGGCAGAGAACGGAGCGCCGTTCTCAGCCTTTGCTTCCTGGGGAAGTTGTTTGCTTTCCTCGGTGGGAGGAGGATGAAAGCACCAGTGCCTTTGCCCCGCGTCCCCCGTGGAAGGTGATGGCTTCCCTCCAGGAGACGAAGGCCGAGAATGGAGCACAGTTCTCGGCCTTCATCTCCATGAGGGAAGTGGCAGGGGTACTGGGAGAAGAGGAGCTCCCCCTCTTCTGCCCGCAACCCTGCCAAAAGGTGAGGCCGGCATCTACCTTTGGCGCCGGGGCCGCAGGGAGAAGAAGGGCTCCCCCTCCTACCCACAACCCAGCCGAAGCTGCAGTGAGGCCGGCGCCGGCTTTCATCACCAGGGCCGTGGGGATGGCTTCCCTCCGGGAGACGAAGGCCAAGAACGAAGTGCCGTTCTCGGCTCACCTTAGTTTTCCAGAAGGAAGTGGTTGGTTAGCCGGCACGTCGGCGTTTTTTTTTTGTTTACGCGCATGCCGACTGCCCCGCCTCCTCCACACTTGAACCCTTCAGCCTGATTGGCTGAGGGGTTGCGTGGCACAGAGGATGCTGGGAACGGCAGGGTTTTTTTGTTCTGATTTGTGGGGCGTTTGCCCCTCTCTCGGATTCTGGACCCTTGCGGCGATGCTCGCAGGGTCATAAGGTAAGTGTGGCTGGCTCAGTACAGGATGGTTGTGCCGGGCATGGCCACACATGCCGGACACGCACAGCCCAAGCACCTTTTTATAGGTATAGATTGTATGTACACCGCCCAAGAGTGGGAAATTTCCCAATTGGGTGGTATAATAATTTCATGTCAGAAACTATTCTAGGTTAAAATAATTTTTTCGGAAGAAACAGTGCTCAATGCCCGAATGAGGCTCCTTTCAATGTCCCCAAGAGCTGGGATAGAGAGGGGAGCTCAATCCATCATAGCAGTATCCGGGTGTCGAACTGCTGGCTCGTCAGCCTTTCAGCTAACAAGGTGAGCTTCTTTCCCACTGAGCCACCACAGCACGTGACTGAAGCCAAAGCAGGTTACTGAAATCGGAGACGGCACCAGAAGAAGCAGGATAACTTCATGATCAGGGTGTCTCCCCTGCATACCTGTCAAGTATCCCGGATTGGCCGGGATTTCCCATATTTCCGCACCGCTTCCTCCACTTTCCCGCCACCTTCCCGTAATTTGACTGGCGGGGAAAGTAGTTACTGCGCAGGCGCAGAAGGGTTCTACGCAGGTCCTGTATTTTCCGGAGCCGCACTTGACGGGTATGCTCACCTGCCAGATAAATTGGATGCAAATATAGCTCTGTTAACAGATTTAGAGAAGAACTAGCAAAGGTTGCCCGGCGTTGCCGGGCTGTTTTAAATGGTGTTGGAAAGTTGTTGTTGTTGTTGTTGTTGTTGTTGTTGTTGTTGTTGTTGTTAATGTTTGTAAAGAAGAGGTTAATCAATATTTGAAATTTTTAAAATGTTTATTTATACAAAAAAAATTTGATGGCCTGTTTTAAACTGTGATGAGTTTTGTTTGGTGTTTTGGTTTTGTGGATGAAAAAAAGAATAAAGGATGATATACTTTTTCGAAAAACTCTTGGGGCCTTTTGTGTGGGGCTATTGTGTCTTTTTGTATTTTTTTTGTTATTGTGGTCAGCAAGTGCTGCTGGTAGGGGTTATCTTGTATTTTGACTGTGTTTTCTCTCGTGGCCTCTGGGTGGAGCTTCTTCCAGCAAGTAGTCTCTTTCTTTATTCATTTCTTTTCCAGTCGTTGTGGTATGAGGTCGTGTGGTGGTGAGTTAGCTGTTTTTCTTTATTTGGGGTGGTGGTGGTGGTTGGATTTTGTGGTGTTTGGCTGGGGGCTGGGTGTGTTTGGAAATGTTTGTTGTTGTTTACTTTTTGGTGTTATTTTTGTTTGTTTTTGTGTATTTTTGAATGTTTTTGATTGTTTGTTTTTGTGATTTTTGGTGTGGGGGGGGATCCCCTCTCAGATAGACTCCTTTGGTCCCCCACCCACCCTCTGAACCCCAGGGGAGCCAGTAGAAAAGGGGATTTCCCCCCCAACTCCGTTTTTAAAGAGAAGTAACCACTTGGTTTCTTCTCTTTAACATGGGGCGTGTGGGGGGGGGGAGGGAATCCCCTCTCTGCCGGGTCCCCTGGGGTTCAGAGGGTGGGGGGGATAGACTCCTTTGGTCCCCCCACCCTCTGAACCCCAGGGGAGCCAGTAGAAAAGGGGATTTCCCCCCCAACTCCATTTTTAAAGAGAAGTAACCACTTGGTTTCTTCTCTTTAACATGGGGCGTGTGGGGGGGAGGGAATCCCCTCTCTGGCGGGTCCCCTGGGGTGAGGAGGGTGGGGGAGACAGACTCCTTTGGTCCCCCCCACCCTCTGAACCCCAGGGGAGCCAGTAGAGAGGAGGATTCCCCCCCAACTCCGTTTTTAAAGAGAAGTAACCACTTGGTTTCTTCTCTTTAACATGGGGCGTGTGGGGGGGAGAGGGAATCCCCTCTCTGGCGGGTCCCCTGGGGTGAGGAGGGTGGGGGAGACAGACTCCTTTGGTCCCCCCCACCCTCTGAACCCCAGGGGAGCCAGTAGAGAGGGGGAGCACAACACCCCCCACCCACCCAGTGATATTAAAGGGGAAACTCTGATTAGGAGCTTCAGGCGCCGTTGGAGAGGGGGGCTTTGTTCCCCGCGGCTTGGCGGACTTGCTCTCCCGGTGTTTTTGTTTTTGCTTTATTTCTTGGGTGCTGGCTTCCTCAGCGTTCTGCGCGCTCATGGCGCGCAGGACGCTGGGGGTTGTAGTTATGGGTTGGTGCTTTGTGTTTGTGCTGTTTTTTTTAAATGCTTTTCTTTTGATTGGCTGCGCCGCGTTTCCGAACGCTGCGCCGTGCGAGAGCCTCTCAGCCTGATTGGCTCTGGGGCGGCACAGCGCAAGGAATGTTGGGAAGTGAAGTTGTTTCCCTTTCTTCACGTTTGTGGGGCTGTTGCCCCACTGCCGGTTTTCTCAATCCTTCGTTGACCTGCGTACCCAGATCGGCCGTGTGCACGAAGGGTGAGTGCAGGCAAGTAGGGCGAGGCATAGCAACCTATAGCCAGTTCCAACGGTTAACCCTTGGATTTATAGGTTAAGATTTAGACGTGAATAAAAAAGATTTAATTTCAATTTTTAAAACAATTGCAAGACAAGAGATAGCAAAAAATTGGAAGAATAATTTAAAATTAGAAGTCAATAAGGAGATTTGTTATAAGGAGATTTGGGAAATTGCGCCGAATGAAAAACTTACATGAGAATTAAATTTTTTAAAAGGAATAACTAAAGAAAATAGATTTTGGGACATTTTGAAACCTTTTTTGGTGCATACATTGAAAAATAATAGAGGGAACAAGCCAGCACATGATACATTGAGTTTTTGGAGGAAATAGGATGGTTAGAAAAATAACTGGTGAATTTGGGACAGTGTCTATAGCACACGGGTGATATTATTATTTTTAGATTTTGCTTTATATTAGTAAATAATTTAGGTTAAGAAAAGTTGATAATCAGATATTAAATAAGTTAGTACATATGATAATTGCGCTCAAGATTAAAAATTGGAGGATAAATGAAAGTTTATGAAGAATGATATAAATGTATAAAAAGAAGAATTGAAATTTATGAGGATGGACAAATGAAAAGATATGTCAGATGATAGGTGTTGTTGTTCAGTCGCACAGTCGATTCCAACGCTTTGCCACCCCGTGGACCATTTTCCTCCAGGCGCCTCTGTCCTCCACCATCCCCCTCAGCCAGTGGTGGGCTCCCAAAAAAATCACTACCACACTGTGGGCGTGGTATGGTGGGCGTGGGCAGGGGGAGTCCAGTGTTGCACCTGAATTAGGACTACTTTATTTCAAAACTTGGATGGGAGGGGCCAGCCAGAATTTCTGCTACCGGTTCTGGCGAACTGGTGTGAACCTGCTGATGCCCACCACTGCCCTCATCCCTCCCAGTTCTGTGCCCATTGTGTCTACAATACCATCTAGCCATCTCATCCTTGGCCTCCCCATTCTTCTTTTGCCCACCTTGCCCAGCATCAAGGCCTTTTCAAATGAATCCTCCCTTCTCATTTGATGTCCAAAGTATTTTAGCTTCATCTTTACTATTTGACCTTCTAATGAGCAGTCAGGGTTGATTTCTTCTAAGATTGACCTATTTGTTCTCCTCGCTGTCCAGGGTACTCTCAAAACTCTCCTCCAACACCACATTTCAAAAGCATCTATTCTTCTGCGTTCAGCTTTCCTAATTGTCCAGCTCTCGCACCCATACATTACCACTGGGAATACCATTGCTTTGATTTTATGTTTGCAGATTGATACGCAGTAGGCAGCAGCTATGAGGCCAAACACATCTTTATTGGGAGGTATGCAATCTGAACATGTGGTAATGGCGGAGGTACAGCTCCTTTTATACAGCAACAACACATTTGAATATGGATGCACGGTAGCCCATTGGCCACCGCCTGCGTGACGTCATTCTGAGTCACGCCCTTCTTCACCAGGTGTAGCCGTGGCGGGAATGTTCCCGCGGCTGACAGTAATTGGGGAATTTGTACCATGTGAGCTGAACGCTCGCAGCTGCCCTCTATGGGTAGCTAGCTCGCGTTCCATTACAGCTGAGAAACATTGTGTTCATTGCAAGGTTACATTCTTACATCGAAGTGGTTACATTCATTCTTAAAGATATAGTGTTTCCATACACAACATTTGACTATTCTAATTTTTGTTTGCAATGTGATGTCTCTGCTTTTCACTACGGTATGTTCCCCAGGTTTCTCATAGCTTGTCTCCCAAGAATCAGTCGCCTTTTTATTTCATGGCTGCAATCCCCATCTGCAGTGATCTTTGATCCCAAGAATGTAAAGTCTGTTACTGCTTCTACTTCTTCCCCATCTATTTTCCAGGGACTGATGGGACCTGTTGCCATTATCTTGGTTTTCTTGATATTGAGTCTCAAGCCAGCTTTTGCACTCTCCTCCTTCATCCCAATCAAGAGATTCTTTAGCTCTTCCTCACTTTCTGCCATTAAGGTGGTATCATCTGCATATCTCAGATTGTTGATGTTTCTCCCAGCAATTTTAAACCCATATTGTGATTCCTCCATCCTTGCATTGCGCATTATGTGCTCTGTGTATAAGCATACCTGTCAAGTATCCTGGATTGGCCAGGATTTCCTGTATTTTCCCGTATTTCCTCTACAATTTCCCGTATTTTCACGCCGATTTCCGTCATTTCCCACCCGGAGCTGCCGCTACTCCGTAATTTGACAGCATAGAACCCTTCTGTGCAGAAGGGGAGAAGCCTTCTACGCATGCGTAAAAGTGAGCTATGCAGAACAGTTCTGCGCAGGTCCATTCTACGCATGCGTAAAAGCCTTCTACGCATGCGTAGAATGGACCTGCGCAGAAACATTCTGCGTAGGTCCTGTAATCTCTGAAGATGCGCTTGACAGGTATGGTATAAGTTACACAGGTGTAATTTATACATGATAGGTGTAGCTGTTGTTATTATCTTTTTTTCATTTTAGTATGTCTTATGTATGTAGTTTGCTTATTTTCTTTTTTATTGTTGTTATCGTATAATTCTTTAAAATCTCAATAAAATATTTAAAAAGCAGGGGAACCTAGGGTTAATACCATCGACTCGGAGTTTACTAGAGGGAAAGCCAACTTGGAAGGGCTATGTGTCGTTGTTTCCAGGTAGCAACCAAGTCCCTCCCCCTCTGGCCATTTCCTTCTTCCGGAAGAGAGGGGAGGGGCTCCTCCCCGGCTGGCTAGGACTCCTCCACTCCAGGGGCTTCTGTTTAAGCCCGCCCCCCCCCTCTTTGCACCTGCGGGGATGGTGAGTCCGTCACTCAAAGGGCTGTGATCAAAGGGCGGGTTTTCTGGCAGGGGAGGAAATGGCTTTAATGGAGGTCCTGTTAGGAGCCAATGACCGTGCAGAAGGGGCTGTCGTGATTCTGGCAGTGGTTTCCTCTAAATGAGTTAATCCATCGCATGCTCAGTCATCTGCTCTTCCTACTGCTGCCTTTCCATGCTGTAAAAATCACCTGGTGGTGCAGTGGCTACCTATGCAAATACTGCACGTTGAATTGTTAGCAACATTGATAGGGGGCTGCAGTGGCTCAGAAGCTCGCCTTGTTAGCTGGAAGGCCGGCAAGTCGGCGGTTCGAGACCCGGGTACTGCTATGACGGATTGAGCGCCTGCCTCTGTCCCAGCTTCTGCCAACCCTAGCAGGTAGAAAGCAAACAATTGCAAGTGGATAAATAGGAACTGCGGGGACTGCAGTGACTCAAGTAGCTAAGACACTGACTGGGAATCAGAAAGTCAGGAGTTCAATTCCCGAGTACTGCAGGATGGAATGAGTTCTCGTCTTTGTCCCAGCTCCTGCCAACCTAGCAGTTCAAAAGCAAGAAATTGCAAGTAGACAAATAGGGACCACTTCAGTGGGAAGGTAAACAGCGTTCCATGCACTTTGAGGTCTAGTCATGCCTGCCACATGACCAAGGAAACGTCTGCAGAAGCAGACAGCACTGGCTCTTCAGCTCTGAAACAGAGATGAGTGCTGCACCCTAGAGTCGGATACAACTGGCTTTCAAGCAAGGGAAACCTTTACCTTTACCTAAATAGGAACTGCAGTAGCTCAAGTGGTCAAGACGCTGACTGGGAGGCCGAAGGTCAGCAGTTTGAAACCCGAGGACTGCATGACGGAATGAGCACCTGTATCTATCTCAGCTCCTGCAAACCTAGCAGTTTGAAAACAAGAAATTGCAAGTAGATGAATAGGAACTGCAGTGGCTCAAGTGGTTAAGATGCTGAACTCGCTGACTGGAAGGTCAGAGTTTGACTCCCAAGTATTGCATGATGGAGTGAGTGCCCATCTCTGTCCCATCTCCTGCCAACCTAGCAGTTCGAAAACAAGACATTGCAAGTAGATAAACAGGTACCACTTTGGCGGGACGGTAAACAGTGTTCTGTGCACTTTGGTGTCTAGGCATGCCTGCCACATGCCCATGGAAACGTCTGCAGATGCAGACAGCTCTGGCTCTTTCTGTAAACGGAGAGGAGCACTGAACCCTAGAGCCAGATACAACTTGCTTTCGAGCAAGAGTAACCTTTAACTTTACCTAAGCCTCTGATATCCATAGTTTGAAACATTAAACAAAAGGGGGCTTAACGTTTTCCCTTAACCATCATTAAGCAGAAAAGTCTCATAAAGAAGGAATAGAGAACAGAGAGAAACCTTGGCAGGTCAGCAGTTAGAGACCCGAGTGCTGCATGACGGATTGAATTTCCGTTGTCTGTCCCAGTTCCTGCCAGCCTAGCAGTTCGAAAGCAAGAAATTGCAAGGAGATAAATAAGGAAAAGCTCTTGGGGAGATGAAAGGAGCCTCATCCGGGCGTCCTCTGGGTGGAGTTCCTCCAGCAAAAGTCCTTTCAACCCAGAAAGTACCTTTGCAGTTGTGTGCTTCTGACATGATTTAAATCCCATGCTATAAAATCCCCTGGCTGGAGGCACAGTGGTTAAACTGATGTCATGCAACCAAAACGTTATGAGTTTGATTGTGACCTCAAGGTATACTCAGCCTTTCATCCTTCTGAAGTTGGTAAAATTGCATGTGTTTGTTTGTTTGTGTGTGTGTGTGTGTGTGGGGGGGGCAAAATGGTAATTAACATGTGAACCACCCTGAGAGTGCCCTAAGCGCTAAGGGGCGATATATATGTGTGATTGCTTTGCTCTTCTTTTTGGGACTGCAGTGGCTCAAGTCGCTAAGACGCTGACTGGGAAGCGGAAGGTCAGCAGTTCGATTCCCGAGGACTGCAGGACGGAAATGAGCTCCCGTCTTCATCCCAGCTCCTGCCAACCTAGCAGTTCGAAAGCAAGAAATTGCAAGTAGATAAATAGGGACTTCAGTGGGAAGGTAACAGCGTTCCGTGCGCTCCGGTGTCTAGTCATGCCTGCCACATGACCACGGCAATATCTGCAGAAGCAGACAGCGCTGGCTCTGCACCCTAGAGTCGGATACGACTGGCTTTCGAGCAAGGGAAACCTTTACCTTTACTTTAGACCAGACATGAAACTGCCAAAATGAAGCCATCTTTTGGAGAATTTGTTCCCTACTTCCTTTCGCCTGACCTACTGTGAGAAAGATTAGCCAGCACAACAAGGTGGCCGTTGCCCAGGATAGGCCTGATTGTGGTTCAGAAATACCACAATCTTCAAGGAGAGGCTCTTTCTTTGCACCCTAAATCCCCTCTTGATTTGCAGCAATTCTATGGATTAGTAAAAAGTGTAAAGGTCTCTTCCCGAAAGTCGGTTGCGTCCAACTCTACGGGTTGTTGCTCATCTCCATTCACAACCAAAGAGCCAGTGCTGTCTGTGCCCGCAGATTATTCCATGGTCATATGGCAGGCATCACTAGACACTGGAGCTCATGGAACATCGTTACCTTTCCTGCCTATTTATCTACTTGCAATTTCTTGCTTTTGAACTGCAAGGTTGGCAGGAGCTGGGACAGACAACGGGTGCACACTCCGTCATGCAGTACCCAGGTCTCGAACTGCTGACCTGCCAACCTTTCAGGCATCAAGCAAGTTATCAGCAAAAATACACACATATTCACTATCTCTAACCTCCATTTGAGAGTTGGCAGCCTCCTGCCTTTCCTTTGGGCAGGGATTTCCAACCTTTTCAAGCTGGGGACCGGGTTACGCTCTCTCAGTCAGCTTCGAGGGCCGGATGGTCATTTTGCCCTGCCTGCAAGATGGGGCCGGCCATTTATCCCATCCTCTTTGCAAGGCGATAAGTAAGGAAAAGATCTTGTTTCTCAAATGCTGTTGGAGCTTCAAAGGGGCAGCCATTTTGTTTCTCAAATGCTGGGGGGGGGCATATTAAATGACGCCGTGGTCCTGCCTTTGGGGATGAGATCTGCTGGCATGTTGCCTTGCTCCTGTGTGGTGCAACTAATGCTAATATTAACAAAGCTGCATCTTGGTTTGCAGAGTTTTACTGGATGTATCTCTGCCCTGAGTTGAGAAGATGTTTTGATTTCATTGGAGTCAATTGTTGGGGCATGGATCAAAGAGGATGGTGCAACTTGTCCGCATGCAGGAAGAGGTCTTGATGTGACCAGGAACAGTAGAGAAATCTGGAAGAGAACGGCACAGAAAATGATGTGTGACAATATTGTCAGCGTAGAGGTACAGCAACAGCTCTTCAGGCAGTTCTCCTACAAGGAGGCCAAAGGGCCCCGGACGGCTTGCAGCCAGCTCCACAATCTTTGTCGGCAGTGGCTAAAACCTGAGCAACAAACAAAAAACCAGATTCTGGACCTGGTGATCTTGGAGCAATTCCTGGCCATCCTTCCCCCGGAGATGTCGAGCTGGGTGAGGGAATGCGGAGCAGAGACCAGTTCCCAGGCGGTGGCCCTGGCAGAAGGCTTTCTCCTGAGTCAGGCAGAGGACAAAATGCAGGAGGAGCGACAGGTGAGAGTATTTCATCCTAGTGATTCTAAGGCAGTGATGGTGAACCTTGGCACTCCGGGTGTTCTTGAACGTCAATTCCCAGAAGCCCTGACCGGCAGGAATGCTGACTTGGGCTTCTGGGAATTGAAGTCCAAGAACAGCTGGAGTGCCAAGGTTCGCTATCTATTGATCTATCTATATCTATAAAACAGAGGTGTGGTCTTGTATGTGTTCAATAGGAACCCACACCCCTGGACCAATCCCGCTGAAATTTGGCACATATGTACCTTGGGCTGGCGAGATCAGCACTGCGAGGGCCACAAGCCCCATGGGGGGTGTACGCCCCTAAATTGGGATGCAATTGATCTACCGTATTTATTCATGTATAACGCGCACTCGTGTATAACGCGCATCCCTAATTTTCCATGAAACCTCGGTATAAAACAACTTTCAGCTTGAACGAAGCGTCATATGCACAACGTTTACGCTTGATACCCTGAGATGCCATCTAACGGGTACCAGTTATATCGGTGAAATATTAAGAACACGGTATACAAAAGCAATGCTTACCGTAACGTGTGGGCGAGGAAATGAAGCGGCACAACCCTATTTATGACGCACACTGTACACGACAAGGTGACGTGAACTCGCGGGAAATGGATAGTGTTGTGTATGTATAAATTATTACTGTATTGTTGATGTATTTAAAATGGCCGCCCTGTCATTTTAAAGGCTTCTTCATGACATTACAGTATCACGAGAATTGGTTCGCGCCAGTTTGAAATGAGAAGCGGGAGAATGTATCTATTATTGCTCACCATTCGCGCCCTCAAGGGACCGGCCGCCACTGCCACACCAGTCCTCGTTTATAACGCGCACCCAAACTTTGATTTCTTTTTTTGGTATAAAATTTTGCGCGTTATACACGAATAAATACGGTATACAATGTGTGTGTTTCCCAGTGATGTAATTGGCCTGGCTAATGTCGTAGTCCCAGTTAGGTTGAGATTGTGACATCATCTGACTAACTCAGCTGTAGCCCTCTGAGCTCACAAGCCAAGCTAGTTGTATTGCTGCCATTTCTATAACTGTTGCTAAATATGTAGCTATTTCTCTGAAATTTGAAGCATGTCGTCTTTGAAAGGCAGGTATGGAAGGAGTGTGTGCCTTGCTTAAAAGCCGAATGCCCCAGAAGATTCTTACTTACTTAGATCTCCCCGTGCTATGTAGCATATCAGGCAACAAAGGATGTCTAAACAGTTTCGTACTTGGGTGAGTACTTCAGTATCTTCCCATGTCCTTTTCAGGGTCTTTAAATCTAATAATAATTTCATGTCAGAAATTATTTTGGGTTGAAAAGATTTTGGCAGAAGAAACTCGGCTTAGTGGGTGCCCGAATGAGGCTCCTTTCATGTCCCCAAGAGCTGGGACAGAGATGGGCACTCAGTCCGTCATGCAGTGCCTGGGTCTTGAACTGCCAACTTGCCAGCCTTCCAGCTAACAAGGTGAACTTCTTAACCACTGGGCCACCACAACCTGAGCCTTTAAATCTGCCATGAAAGTCCTTTGCCATGTGATTCGAAGGTGTCCTCGTTTGGCAAATTGGCATTGAGAGGGGTCCAATGTATTGCCACCTTAGATTGCCCTTGCTCAAAAGCCAGTCGTATCTGACTCTAGGGTACAGTGCTCATCTCTGTTTACATCCAAAGAGCCAGCGCTGTCTGCATCTGCAGACGTGTCCGTCGACATGTGGCAGGCATGACTAGACACTAGAACACTGTTTACCTTTCTCACCAAAGTGGTACCTATTTATCTACTTGTAATTTCCTGCTTTCGAACCTCTAGGTTGGCAGGAGCTGTGACAGAAATGGGAGCTCACTCCCTCATGCAGCACTCGGGTCTCGAACTGCTGATCTGCCGACTTTCCAGTCATCAAGTTCAGCATCTTAACCACTTGAGCCACCACAGTCCCAGTTTTGACCTCAGGGATCCTGTTTTTCTCTGTACAGAAAACATGGCCCACTATTTGGAGTCTTCTTCCTGGAACAATGTTACGTAATTTGCACAAGCCACTCATTTGAAGCTCCTCCTCATTGGTAGTGTGGTTAAAATAACAGATCTTTGAAATTCGGCAGAGGCACCTCTGCTGGAAGACGTCAAGTCTCTTGTTGAGATTTGCTTCTGCCTTCCAAGTCTCGAAGGCATAAATCAGGGGTCAGCAACCTTTTTAAGTCGGCAGCCAGGTCAAGCTCCCTCAGATAGTGGAGGGCCCCGGACTGGTGACCCCCCTGCTGTAAAGACCCCCCTGCTGTAAACACCGCCGTAAAACGTGTCCACGGCTATCATAAACACATTTACGATATCCACAGATGCGTGTACGGCTATTTCCGTCACTTCCAGGAGCAGGAGCAAGGGCAATAGGCCAGATATTTCATGCCACAGGCCAGATCTGGCCCGCAGGCTGTAGATTGCTGACCCCTGGCATAAATGGCTGTCATGATCACTATGGAGGCAAACAAACGGATTTTAATTTCCTCCGCCTCAGATGGCAAGGACCAGATTTAATTCAGAAGCTTCTGGGATAGATTATTTTACTTTAAAAGGCTTTGTTTTCAAAGGAAATTTAATGGGATTTTACTGATACAGTTTTTCTAGCCCACTGAATTTGGTGTTCTGGATGGCTGCAGTACATGGGATGTCTGAACAGACCATGTACTTCCATTCTGCAGTGTTCATATCTTCTTTACCTATAAGGAGGGACGTTAACCATTGGACTCCGACATACATGCCCGCACCCGACTATAGTATCCCATACCAAGCCGCCTGCACTCGCCTTCACCCGGACCGCAGAGCGCTGCAATAGTCCCACAGTTAGCAGTGGGGTAAGAGCCCCATGAACGCAAACAAAGGAAAACAACTTCAATTCCCAATGTCCTCTGCGCCGCGCCGCGCCTCAGCCAATCAGGCTGGCAGGCGTGAGCAAAGGGAATGTTGGGAAACGCAGCGCGCCCAATTGAAACCAAGCTGCAGAAAAAAAGCCGCCACACGAATGCAAACAAAATAAACTAAACTCCAAGACCCAGAGTCCTCCGCACCGTGACCACTTCAGCCAATCAGCCTGAAGGGCGCGAGCGTGCACAACGCTAAAAAATCCGGTGCGCAAAAAATAAAATAAAAAATGCCTCATGCAATGGGAGTGCAAGGCCGCCGCAGGCGGACGCAGTGCCTCACGGCCTCGCAAACAAAAAAAACCTGCAAACAACCGCGACGAGACAAACACCGCCCTTCTTTCCCAGAGCAACGGTTTGGTGTCTTGCACGGAAGACAAAGAAGGAGTCGCAGTGAGGACTAACACAGGTTTATTGGTTGATGATCAGGATGAACATGTGGTAATGGCGGAGATACATCACATTATATACAGTAGTACAATGCATTTGAATCTTGTTGCACGGTAGCTCATTGGCTGCTACCGGCGTGACGTCGTTCCAAGTCACGCCCCCTGTTCCGTGATAGTTTGCTGGTGCGGGAAAGTTCCCGCGGCTGCCGGTGATTTGAGGAATGAGAACCATGTGAGTTGAACGCTCGCAGCTGCCCTCTATGGGCAGCTTACTCGCGTTCCTTTACAGCTGGGCTACATTGTGATTGTGGTCAGGTTACATTCATACATTTCTTAAAGCGACATTGTACATACATAACATCCCTCCCCCCTAGGATGGGACGAAGTCCCTCAACCATTGTGGCTTGCCGCACGTGCGCCTGGGGCGAGCGGCCGCTTGACTTAAAACCGGGGAGCCTGGTTCTGCGGAGTCCTGCCCTGCAACGGAAAGGGGGGACTCATTAATTGCTCGGTGTGGGCTCTGTGGTAGCCTTGCATTGGGGGACGGGAATGGAATGAACAGTTGGGAAGTGAAACCCTGCCTACCGTTTGAGGAGCTTGGGGTCCCCCCCAGTACGAATCTCGGGACCGACGAGGAGGCCCTCGTGGCCATGCCACCCCTGGTTACCTGCCTGGGAGTTCTAGAGACTGTGGTGGGCGGACTCCCCCCCGCTGCCTGTCTTGGGGGTGTTTGCCTCCGGGGAGCTGGCGCTATGGGATATTCCAAAACAAAAGGACTGGGGGGACTGGAGGTACCAGGGGCTGAACTGAAACCCCTCTTCTCGCTAGGACGGGTGGGGGACCACTCCGCTACACCCCCCTGGTACTGCAAATCATAATCACAATCAAACTGATCCCTCTCTTTCAAAGTATCCTCCTCTGTGGTCGGGAATCCAGGATATGCATTTGTATCTGTGGGTTCCGCCGTGTCTCCCCCTTGGGTAATACGGATGGGGGAGGGCCCTAACGCTGATTCCCCTTCACTGGTGACTCGCCTTCTGAGTTGGTCGGCGTGCCTTCTCCAAAGTAGACCCGAGCTAGTCTCGACCCTGTAGGATACTGGCCCCGTCTGCTCAATGATTGTCCCTGGAACCCACGCTGGCCCCGAGGCCGCGTAGTTCCTGCAGTGAACCGGGTCCCCTACTGAAAAACTTTTGGGGCTCTCTCCCCCTATGTTTATATTCCTCCCCTCATCCTCCACCCTGGACGGATCCATCCGGTCAAAAAGTGTTACCGGACGCCTCCTCATGAGGAGTTCGGCTGGGGAAAATCCTGAGGCTAGGGGGGTTGTCCTGTAACAGATGAGGAACTGACACAGATGAAGGTTCAACTCACCGGGACCCATGCGCCGCAGTGCGTCTTTCGTAGTGCGCACTTGACGCTCTACCTGACCGTTTGTGGCGGGGTGAAATGGGGCAGCGGTAATGTGCCTGATGGCGTTCCGCTCAATAAACGTCTTGAACTCTGCAGACGTGAAAGTACTAGCATTATCGCTAACAAGAACGTCTGGCAGGCCGAAACAGGCAAAAAGCTTGCGCAACTGTTTAATGGTTGCCGCAGAGGAGGTGCTGCTCATGGGGATTACCTCCAACCATTTAGAGTAGGAGTCGACTACCAGCAAAAACATGGCCCCGCGGAAAGGGCCAGCGAAGTCAACATGAATCCGGGACCATGGCCCGCGGGCCGTGTCCCATTCCCTATGGGGTAACCGGGACTCCTTGGGCCGAGAGCTCTGGCAGCTCTCACACGTGCCCACTAAACGTTCTATATCCGCGTCTATCTGGGGCCACCAGAAGAAACTCCTGGCCTGAGCCTTGGAGCGCACGATCCCCGGGTGACTGGTATGCAGTATCTTTAGTACCTTGGCCCTCAGTTTCTCTGGGATCACTACCCGCTGGCCCCAGAGTAAGCAGCCCCTTTCCAGGGAAAGCTCTACTCTCCGCCTGACAAATGGCTTGAACTTTTCCTCGGGGGGAGTAGTGGGCCACCCTTTCCTCACACAGGAACTAACTTGGGCCAGCGTCTTGTCGGCCTCCGTGGCTTTGGCGAGGTCGGCCGGGAGAATGGGGGGTGAGTCAAGAGACTCGATCAGTAGGACTTGGTGGTCCTGCTCTACCTCGCACGTGGGGTCCCCTACCCTAGGGAGGGGAGATCGGGACAGCGCGTCCGCATGGGAGATCTCCTTCCCTGGGCGATAGACCAGCTCGTACTGGTAGGCGTTGAGGAAGATGGCCCAACGCAGCATCCTGGGGGAGAGAATTTGCGGTGTGGGTTTGCCGGTAGTGAAGATCCCCAGAAGTGGCTTGTGATCCGTCACTACCGTAAACTCGCGGCCGTATAAAAAGTCATGGAACTTTTTCGTTCCCGCGATGATGGCTAGGGCCTCCCTATCAGTTTGTGCGTAATTGCGCTCGGCCTTCGAGAGGGACCTTGAGTAGTACGCTACCGGGGCTTCCCTCCCGCTCTCCAACACGTGGCATAGAACTGCCCCCACTCCCACCGGGGACGCATCACAGACTAGGACTACTGGCTTCCTGAGGTCAAAGTGGGTTAGGACAGCACTTGAGGATAGGAGTGCCTTCAGTTCCCTAAACGCTTTCTCTTGCCTATCTCCCCACCGCCAAACCGCCTCTTTCTTCAATAATGCGTGCAGTGGCTCAGCAACGGATGCCTTCCTCAGCAGGAAGGAATGGTAAAAATTTAAGAGCCCTAGGAACGACTGCAGCTCCGGTTTTGCGGTGGGGCGAGGGGCGTTTTGCACAGCCGCAACCTTGGACTCGGAGGGCTTGATGCCTTCCGGGGTTACCTTGAACCCAAGGAACTCGACCTCCCTCGCAAAGAAAACACATTTGTCCCTTCTCAGTCGGAGGCCCGCTTTCTCGAATATTGAAAGGACCCTGTCTAGCCTTTGCGCTAATTCTGACTCGCCCCCCGCTGTTATCAACACGTCGTCGAAGTATGGGAGGACGCCTGGAAGCCCCTTTAAAAGGCGTTCCACGAGGGACTGGAAAATTCCGGGGGCAGAATTCACGCCAAACTGAAGGCGCGTCACCTTAAATGCCCCCTTGTGCGTTACAATCGTTTGCGCAGCGGCAGCAGCCGGGGTTACAGAGAGCTGCTGATATGCCTGCGCCAGATCTAGCTTGGCAAAACACCTCCCCCCATGAAGCGTGGCCAGTAAATGGCTGACCACGGGCACCGGATATGCATTTGGCCGAATGGCCTTATTAATCGTACATTTATAGTCCGCACAAATCCTAACCTCCCCGTTTGATTTAAGGGCGGTCACAATCGGCGTTTCCCACTCCACCGAATCAACTGGAACCAAAATCCCCTGCCCCACCAATTTGTCCAGTTCCGCCTCGATCTTGTCCTTGAGGGCGAAAGGCACTCTTCTTGGCTTGAGGCGTATGGGTCGGATTTCTGGATCCAGGTCAAAAGAAACTGGGGGCCCCTTGTAAGTTCCGAGCCCCTTCTTGAAAACGTCTGGGTGTGCGTTGCACACGTCCCGCATTGGATCAGTCTCTATGGCGTTAATGCCGGACAGTTCGATTCCTAGGGGAGCGAACCACTGCGTTCCCAAAAGGCAGCACCTCCCCCCCTTGAGGACCACTAGGGGCAGTTTCTCGGAGTAATTCTTGAACTTCACCTTGAAATTCGCCACCCCCAGCACTGGGATCCCGTTCCCTTGCACGTCCCGTAGGTGTGACCTCATGGCCCGCAACTTGGGCCGCACATCTGGGGGAATGCGCATAAACTCTTTTTGGGACAGGATGGAATAGGACGACCCCGAGTCTATCTCCATCCTCACGGGGACCCCCTGTAACTGTACCTCAACGAAAAAACGCCGGTGCTCCATGCCCACGCGGTTCACGCCTGCCATGCTGTGGTCGTCTGAGACCTTCCTGGTGCCGGCCGCCTTCCGTTGGTGCGTCTGGGAATGGTTCGAGTTGCCCTTGTCCTCAACTCGCCCGCGCCTGCACACTCGGGCGATGTGCCCCTTTCGGCCGCAGTTGTGACACTCGGCCTTTCGGACGCCCCACAACCGTCGCAGCGGCGGTCCTGCCGCTCGCGGGTCTGTCGCTTCTCTCCTCGCTTCTTGACCCGCTGGACGTCGTCGTCCTAGCTGGAACAGGGGTCTGCCGTGGTGGACGACTCCTCGGACGCCGTTGGTGTGCCGGCGGGCGGCTTGGGGGCCCGCCAGGCTGTTTTCGCTGGTGTCCGCCGCGCCGCCTGTACTGGTGACTTGGCCCTTTCGGACGTGGCCCCTCGGGACTTGAACACTCTGACCCCGCTCCTGGCCGCCTCGGCCGCTTGGGCCTCCTGCAGTACCTCGTTGAACGTGAGGCGGTAGTCGCGGGTCATAAGCTTCCGCTGAAGCTCCTCGTCCCTCAGGCCACACAGCATGCGGTCTCGGAGAGCCTGGTCTAGGTCATCCCACTGGCAGTGCACCGCTGCCAGCCTGAGGGCCGCCACGTAGGCGGACACGGATTCGCCCGGTCGCTGGTCTCGCCTGTGGAACGCGACCCGGGCCGGGAAGATCGACACGGGAGGCTGGAAATGCTCGCCCAGCAGCCCCAGCATGCGGTCGATGGACACCTCTTCCACCTTCTTGGGGGCCACCAGGTTCATCAGGATGCGCAGCGCGGCCGGCCCCACCTGGGCCAGGAAATAGGAGCGCATCCTCGCGTCGTCGTCGACGCCCGCAGCTTCCATTGCGTGCCGGAACTGGCACTCGTAGAGCTCCCATTGTTCGGGCTCGCTGACATCGAACTGGTAAGGCTTGACCTTGGGATTTGCCATGATCCCACCTTCGTCGCCAATTTGGTGTCTTGCACGGAAGACAAAGAAGGAGTCGCAGTGAGGACTAACACAGGTTTATTGATTGATGATCAGGATGAACATGTGGTAATGGCGGAGATACATCACATTATATACAGTAGTACAATGCATTTGAATCTTGTTGCACGGTAACTCATTGGCTGCTACCGGCGTGACGTCGTTCCAAGTCACGCCCCCTGTTCCGTGATAGTTTGCTGGTGCGGGAAAGTTCCCGCGGCTGCCGGTGATTTGAGGAATGAGAACCATGTGAGTTAAACGCTCGCAGCTGCCCTCTATGGGCAGCTTACTCGCGTTCCTTTACAGCTGGGCTACATTGTGATTGTGGTCAGGTTACATTCATACATTTCTTAAAGCGACATTGTACATACATAACAAACGGGGAGAAGAGGGACTCCCTCTCCTACTTGCTACCCCGCCAAAGAAACGGTGAGACCACCGCCGTCCTCAAGGTAAGTTGAGCCGAGGTGGGGAAAAAAACAGCAGGCAGCAATTCGTTAGGGGAAACACCCTCCCTGGCGGATGACTGGATTCTGCCTTTCTACTACCCACACCGCTATTTCGAGAACTAGTACGAAACAGCGGTGGAGGTAATAGAAAAGCAGCAGCCAGCAATCTGCAAGGAAGAGCACCGCCCCTTACGGATTGTTGCCTGCTGATCCCCCCGTTAGGTAAGCCAGGTAAAAAAAGGAGGCCCAGAGAAGAGAACTATTGTCAAGCAGGTAGCTCTTCTCTGCCTTCTTTTCACTCGACCTACCTAACGAACATTACCAGTCGAAGAGCGAGCTGACTGCCGGCTCTTCCTTTTCCCCATCGCTGCATCGAAACCTAATTTCGAAGCAGCAATGGGGGGGGGACTACAGACAGGCCGTTCTTCACACAATAAAACACAACAACAACAAAACCAAACAGTAAACTAAAACGTAAGCACCAAAATTAATAAAACACAAATAAATAAAATAAATCCATTAAACAACAAAACAATAAACAACAAAATCAACAAAAAACACCCGAAATACCATAAAAGCACACTAAAAACACCTATCTACAACATGAAAATACCTAACTTAAACAACAAAAATAGCACAAATTAAACAAATAAAGACGAAAGAAATCAGAAAAATAAATAACAACCAGAAATAAACAAAACAATTAAACACATCTAAAACCCAAAATAAAGACAAAGGAACAAGCAGAAACATTTTGGGGAGTTTAAGTAGAAACTCTACTTAAACCCCGCAGCCTAACACCACAAAATCAAAAAACAATAACAACCCCAGAACAAGAAACCAAGAGAACTCACCAAACACATCCTCCCTCCACGAGTCCGGGATAGAACTGAATAAACAACAAAGAAAGACTACTCTTAACCACAGCCCCACCTAGAGGCCAGAAGAGTAAAACCAGTCAAACAAATAATTATTAAATAAATAAATAAAAGAAAAAACAGTATTCTTAACCACAACCCCACCTACATGCAGGAAGAGTAAAAACAGTCAAACAAATATATATATTTTTAAAAAAGCAAAACCAGTACTCTTAACCACAGCCCCGCCTAGAGGCCGGATGAGTAAAAACAGTAAAAAATAATTAAACAAACCAAATCAATTTCAATAATAAATAAATAAATAAAAAACACAAATTCAAATCACCACCACCCAAACCACCCCTAACCAAAAAAAAAAAAATTTGTCCGGCAAGGCCGGGCACAAATATGCTAGTTACCTATAAGAATGGGATGTGACTGTGCATGTCCGGAATGCGAGCTGGCCACACTTACCTTAATTCCTAAACATCAACCCCACAATGGTCCGGAAGCCGAGAGTGGGGCCAACGCCCCACAAACTCAAACAAAATAAAACTATGCTTCCCAGCGTCCTCCGTGCCGCAGCACCCCTCAGCCAATCAGGCAGGAGGATGCGAGCACGGAGGAGCTGGGACAGCCGGCGCGCATGTAAAAAAAAACGCCCAATGCACACCCAAAACACCTCAGCCCAGGGCCCTGCCATACCGAGGCAGACAGAGCCCGGGCTGAGGGAACAGTCTGCCTGAGGACACGGCTGGGTGAGGCGCCACCGTAGGCACTGCCTCTGCCCTGCCGCCCCTCCCACCCTCTGCTGTTCCTGATGGCTCTCGCCCTTGCCATTTCCTCTCTGCTGTTTCGAGCCAGCCCATGAAACAGCGCAGGGAAAATTTCACAGGCGGCAGCCAGCAATTCTCCAGGGAGAGCTCCTCCCCTGACAGATCGCTGGCTGCCATCTTTGTATTGCCTCCTCCGCTGTTTTGAGATCTGACACGAAACAGCGGGGGGGGGGGAATACAAAGGTGGCAGCCAGCGATCCATCAGGGGTGGCACTCTCCCTGACGGATCGCTGTCTGGTGCCTTTGCATTTTCCCTCAGCTGTTTCGTGTCAACCTTCGAAACAGTTGAGGGGAAAATGCAAAGGCACCAGCCAGCAATCCATCAGGGAGAGCGCCACCCCTGACGGATCGTTGGCTGCCGCCTTTTTATTCCCCTTTCAGCTGTTTCGAAGGGCTGGCAGTCACCTACCCTCTCCGCAGGGCCCAAGTGACCCGACCTGCGAAGCCGGGTAGATATGTTAGTTTACTCTGAGACAGGGGTTGGCAACCTACAGCCTGTGGGCCAGATCTGGCCCATGGAACCATTTCACGTGCCCACTCTCACTCTCACCAACGGAAGCTTTGCCATGTGGTTCCTTTTTAATGTACAGGGTGGCCCATAAATCCCTACCCACACAGGACACAGGTACAGTGTAAACAGCACACAGATACACATAAAATGTATGGATGAGTAGGGACTTATGGGCCACCCTGTAAACAGCATTTCAAAGCTGTTTACGTTAAAAAAGGAACCATGGCTGGCACCGTGAGCGAGGGCAGCAGGCCACATGAAAAAGTGCCGCAGGGGGTTTGGTGTATGCAAACCAAGACACAGGACACAGCCTCGGGCTGGGTTAACTCAGGTTTATTGCATCGTGGACAGAGGGAACATGAGGTAATGGCGGATCGATAGCTCTTTATATCCAGCAGTAATACATTTGAACGTGGTGCCATGGTAGCCCATTGGCTACTGTCTGCGTGACGTCATTGCAGGTCACGCCCTTCTTGTCCAGGTGTAGGTGGTGGCGGGAAAACTTCCCGCGCTGTTGCCTTTGATGAGTTCGGACCAAGAGAGCTTGGACGCTCGCTGCTGCCAGCTGGTGGTCATTAGCTCGCGTCCTATTACAGGGTTTATATGATACAGCTGAAGGTTACATTGTTGCTATAGGCAAGGTTACATTGGCTCAGATACATTGTAATCCATGTGTACAATAAAACCATCAGAACACAACACCCCTCCCCCCTAGGACGAGACAAAGTCTCGAGCCCACACTTAAACACACTCCCCCCCCTTAGGAGACAAAGTCTCTCAGCCAAGATGGCTTATTTCGAACACGCTGGGGTCTCGATGCGGGCTGCCTCTCCCCGGGGTTGCTACCTTCTCTTTGTCCCCTGGTTTCCTGTCCTGTAATGTGAGAGGGAGACTCGTTAGTGACTTGCCGCGGCTCCGCGGCGTTGTTGGGAGGTGTGCTCTTTCTTAGGGAGGAACCGGGGGCACTGGGGGCTAACGAAAAACCCCTCTTCTCGCTTGGATGGGTGGGGGAACACTCCTGAAAACCCCCCCGGCTCGCAAAATCAAAATCAAAATCACCACAATCGGGGGCAGCGGTCGCGAACTCCTCTCCCCCTTCCCCGGCCCCTGATAGGACTGGCATATCAAAAGGATATGAGTCGGGGCCGCTGCTACTGCTTCCTTCCCCCCTTGCTTGGGACTGCTGTCCCCTGCTGTCTCCCCCTTGGGTTACGCGGGTGGGGGAGAACCCTAACGCTGAATCCTGTTGCTGAGCTCCACTGACTGGCCCACTCACTCGGTGCCTCAGTTGGTCTGCGTGCCTCCTCCACAGGAGGCCGGTGTTAGTCTCGACCCGGTACGACACAGGCCCCGTCTGCTCTACAACCGTCCCTGGCACCCAGGCTGGCCCTGCGCTGGAATAGTTCCTGCAGTGAACAGGGTCCCCGGCGGCGAAACCTTTCGAGACTGCCAACCCTACGTTTTTCCCTTTATCCTCGACTCTCGTCGGGTCTAGCCTAGACAGAATCGTGGTCAGTTTTCGCCGCATCAAGAGCTCCGCCGGCGAGTAGCCTGACGCTAAGGGGGTTACCCTATACGCTAAAAGGAACTGGCATACTTGGTGATTCAGGTCCCCCGGGCCCATGCGCCGCAGCGCCTCCTTCGTTGTCCGCACCAGCCGTTCCACTTGGCCATTCGTGGCCGGGTGAAACGGTGCGGACGTGACATGCCGAATGGCGTTTGCCTCCATGAACGCCCCGAACTCGGCGGAGGTGAAACAACTAGCGTTATCGCTGACCAAAGTGTCGGGTAAACCGAATGTGGAAAAGACTCTCCTTAGCTGGCTAATTGTCGTGGCGGAGGACGTGCTCTTTACTGGGATAACCTCCAGCCACTTGGAGAACGCATCCACCACCAGGAGAAACATGGTTCCTCGGAATGGGCCAGCGAAATCCACGTGCACTCTGGACCACGGCCCCCTTGCTGTGTCCCACTCCCTATGCGGGAGACGGGCCGCCTCAGGTCGGGATCCCTGGCAAGCCTCGCAAGTGCCGACCATGTGCTCAATGTCCGCGTCCAGCTGTGGCCACCAGAAGTAACTCCGGGCCAGCGCCTTTGAACGAACTATGCCCGGGTGGCTGACGTGCAGCAGTTCGAGCACCCTCGTCCGCAGGGGCGCAGGGACCACCACCCGTTGGCCCCACAGAAGGCACCCCCTCTCTAGGGACAACTCTAGCTTTTTCCTAAAGAATGGGTCGAACTCAGTACTCGGGGACGAAGCCGGCCACCCCTTCTGCACCCATGAACTAACTTTCACCAGCGTCCTGTCCCTGCCTGTCGCCCTAGCAATGTCGGCTGGTACTATTGGGGGTGCGTCTAAAACCTCAATTAGCAACACCTGGCGGTCTCTTTCTGCTCTCGCCTTTTGGTCGTCCGACAATGGCAGAGGGGATCTCGAAAGCGCATCAGCATGGCTGATCTCCTTTCCGGGCCTGTACTCCAACTCATGTTGGTACGCGTTGAGGAAAATAGCCCATCGCAGCATTCTCGGGGACAGGATCTGCGGCGTGGGCTTGCTTGCCGTGAAAATCCCTAACAGCGGCTTGTGATCGGTCACGATTTTGAACGGGCGGCCATACAAAAAATCGTGAAATTTTTTGGTCCCCGCTACTATTGCTAACGCTTCCCTGTCGGTTTGTGCGTAATTTCGCTCCGCTTGGGACAGGGACCTTGAGTAAAACGCTACCGGGGCCTCCCTTCCGTCCTCCAACACGTGGCAAAGCACCGCCCCCACCCCCACCGGGGAAGCATCACAAACTAGGACCACAGGCCGTTTGGGGTCGAAGTGCGTCAGGAATGCCTCAGATATTAGGAGTTGCTTTAGCTCTTTGAACGCCCTCTCGTGCTCGTCACCCCACATCCATGGCTCCTCCTTTTTAAGTAACCGATGGAGCGGTTCGGCCACGGACGCCTTCCGCGGGAGGAATGTATGGTAAAAATTGAGGAGCCCCAGGAAAGACTGCAGCTCGGTTTTGGATGTGGGGCGAGGGGCCTTTTTAATGGCTGCTACCTTGGATTTAGACGGCTTAATCCCCTCGGGTGTGATCCGGAACCCTAAAAACTCGACCTCGGTTTCGAAAAAGACACATTTATCCTTCCTCAATCTCAGCCCCGCTTTCTCGAACACGGTCAGTACCTTGTCCAACCTTTTAGCCAGTTCAGCCTCACTCCCCCCTGTTATCAACACGTCATCAAAATAAGGCAACACCCCCTCCAGGCCCTTTAGGAGGCGTTCCACGAGCGATTGAAAAAGGCCGGGAGCCGAGTTCACGCCGAACTGTAACCGCGACACCTGGAACGCTCCCTTATGTGTAACTATCGTTTGTGCCGCGGCCGTGGCGGGGGTCACTGGAAGTTGCTGATAGGCCTGTGCCAAATCGAGTTTAGCGAAACACTTTCCCCCATTTAGCCTGGCCAAAAGGTGGCTGATCACTGGCACCGGGTATGCATTAGGGCGGATCGCCTTGTTAATTGTACACTTATAATCAGCGCAAATGCGCACCTCCCCGTTAGCCTTTAGAGCCGTTACAATTGGAGTTTCCCACTCCGCGGAATCAACAGGAATAAGAATCCCCTGGCCCACCAGTTTGTCCAGTTCCGCCTCTATCTTGTCCTTGAGTGCGAACGGCACCCTGCGTGGTTTGAGTCTTATCGGGCGGACCTCCGGGTCTATGTCGAAAGCTACAGGGGGTCCCTTGAACTTTCCGAGTCCTTTCTTAAAAACGGCGGGATGCGCATCGCAAACCGCTTGTATTGGGTCCCCCCCCACGGTATGCACCCCCCCTATGAACAAACCTAAGGGCTGAAACCACTGTGTCCCTAGGAGGCTACAGCTTCCCCCTTTGAGGACAACTAGGGGCAGTTCCGCAGAATGTCTCTTAAAATTGACCCGAAATTTCCCGACCCCCAACACCGGAATGCTGTTTCCCTGTACGTCCCGTAGTGTGGACCTCAACGCTTTAAGCTTGGGCCGCACGTGGGGGTCGATTTTCAGGAACTCTTTCTGGGGAATTATGGAATAGGAGGACCCCGAGTCAATTTCCATCTTAATAGGGGCCCCTTGTACTAATACCTCAACGAAGTAATGGGACTGTCCCGCGGACACGCTGAACACTGAGGCGTCGTCCTCGCTGCCGTCCGAGACGCGGCCCACGCCGTCCTGCTTCCTCGTGGTCTGGGCGCCATCTTTGGGCCTCGCTGGACGGTCCGGTCTGGCCGCGCGGTCTTGTGACTGCCTCCGGCCCTCTTTCCGCTTTCGGCACGCCTTGGCGATGTGCCCCCGACGGCCGCAGGTGTAACACTCGGCCTTCCTGAATGGGCATCTCGCGCGCTCGTGGGCCGCTCCGCAACCCTCGCAGCGTCGACCACCCTTCCGGACCTTCTGGACCTCCTCGCCGTCGCTGCCTTCCGTAGACGACTTTGAGGCCCGTCGAGTCGCGTGCACCGACTGTCCGGTCTTCCCGTGCACCGAATTTTCCGCCTTGCCGGCTCTAGGACGCCACTCACGCCACTGGTGCATCTCGTCCACTCCGGCATTCGTGGACTCTGCGGCTTCCGCGGCCTCTATGACCTCTGCCAGCGTGGGTGGCGGCTCCTTATTCATCAAGCTGCGTTGTACCTCCTTGTCTTTCAGGCCACACAACACGCCGTCCCTGAGGACCAACTCCAGGATATCGCCCCATTTACAGGGGGCGGCGGCTATCCTCATGGCGGCCACGAATGCCTCAACCGACTCATCCGGCGCTTGGACTCGCCTCCAAAACGCGCTCCGAGCGGGAAACATTGCCCTCGAGGGGCAGAACCGCTCTCGCAGCAGTTTCATGATGTCGCTCGCCTTAAAGTCGCTCACCTTCTTCGGAGCGATTATGCCCACCAGCGTCCGCTTGGTTTCCATCCCGAGCATTCTGGTGAGGATGGCCCTCTTCCTCTCCTCGTCTTCTCCTTTGACTCTGAGTTCCACCAGGGCCGCCTGGAAATCCATCTCAAGCAGCTCCCAGTCTTGCGGTTTGGTGATGTTGAAACCGCTCTGTGCCCTGGCTGTTCCGTGGGGATCCATTATCCCACCTTCGTCGCCAATTTGGTGTATGCAAACCAAGACACAGGACACAGCCTCGGGCTGGGTTAACTCAGGTTTATTGCATCGTGGACAGAGGGAACATGAGGTAATGGCGGATTGATAGCTCTTTATATCCAGCAGTAATACATTTGAACGTGGTGCCATGGTAGCCCATTGGCTACTGTCTGCGTGACGTCATTGCAGGTCACGCCCTTCTTGTCCAGGTGTAGGTGGTGGTGGGAAAACTTCCCGCGCTGTTGCCTTTGATGAGTTTGGACCAAGAGAGCTTGGACGCTCGCTGCTGCCAGCTGGTGGTCATTAGCTCGCGTCCTATTACAGGGTTTATATGATACAGCTGAAGGTTACATTGTTGCTATAGGCAAGGTTACATTGGCTCAGATACATTGTAATCCATGTGTACAATAAAACCATCAGAACACAACAGGGGGTTAGGGGAGAACCATTGGGCTCCTGGCCTTGTCTCACCTAACCACCACCACCCCGGGACCCCAGCCCCACAAGGAAGGACTAGCAAGCCCTACTCACCCTTTCCCCCAGCAGGCAATTAATTCATCTCATTCTGGGAGGGAGGTCCAAAGCCTCCTTTGGCGTCTCCTGCCCTCCTTCCAGGGAGAAACAAAATGGCTACCCACTTGAAGCTGTTGAGACAAAATGGCCACCCCCACCGTGCAAGCATGGCAAAATGGCCGTCCAGCACCTCAACTATGTGTGAGTTTGACTTGGCCTGTGGCTTGAAAAGGTTGGGTACCTCTGTTCTAAGACAGTAAAAAAATGAAGGAAAATACTATCCTAAAACTCTTTTATCAGCTATCCAATCAAACTTCTATACCAACCCCATACAGTGGTGGGCTTCAGCAGGTTCATAGTTCACCAGAACCGGTAGCAGAAATTCTGGCTGGCCCTGCCCACCCAAGTTTTGAAATAAAGTACTGTAGTCCTAATTCGGGTGCAATGCAGGGTTTTCCCCCTGGCCATGCCCACCATACCACAACCACAGTGTGGTAGTAAAAATGTTTGGAGCTCACCACTGACCCCATAGCACTTAGTGCAATCTTTGGGCGATTCATAGAGCAATTAGCATTTTGTCCCCAACATGCTGAGTACTAATTTTACTGACCTTGGAAGGCTGAGTCCACCTTGATTCCAAGTCAGGATCGAACTCAAACCAATCTGGCTGCAGTAAAGGTTGCTCTTGCTCAAAAGCCGGTCGTATCTGACTCTAGGGTTCAGTGCTCATCTCTGTTTATAGCCAAAGAGCCAGTGCATCTGCAGACGTTTCTTGGACACGTGGCAGGCATGACAGAGTGTACAGAATGCTGTTACCTTTCCATCCAAAGTGCTACCTATTTATCTATTTGTAATTTATTGCTTTCAAACTGTGAGGTTGGCATGAGGAGCTGGGACAGAGATGGCAGCTCACTCAGTTGTGCAGTAGTCGGGACTCGAACTGCTGATCTGCCAACCTTCCAGTCATCAAGTTCAGCGTCTTAACCACTAAGTCACCAGGGCCTAACCACTGGTGATTCTTATGTCTGCTGTCTGAAACCCACTCACCTGCCAGTACAATTCCTTTTCAGCTGGCTAGACCCTTCAGTGAGTTAAGGTACGTGGCTGCAGAGGTCAGGAGTTTGATTCCCCGCTTGTGCCTCCTTGGAGAAGAACCTGCCTGTTTAGGCTTAGGCAAAGGTAGGCAACCTATGGCCAGTGGGCCGCACCTGGCCCACAGCGCAAAATTATCTGGCTTGTCACCACCGCCGCCGGAAGCGGACGCATTTATAACAGCCGTGGATGTGTTTTATGACAGTATTTAAAGTGGGGGAAACCACCATTCCGGCCCACTAAACTGTCAGGGAGCATGATCCGGCCTCCAACTTAAAAAGGTTGGCAACCGTTGGTCTTAGGCAAGCTGCATAGCCCCAGAGAAGAAAGAGTAAACCATTTGTGAATACTCTGTAACCAGAAAACTCTGGAAAGCGTTGCCATGCATTGAAATTGACTTGACACCACCTAGTTATATTTTCCCCCCTTTTTGTTTTCACCTTTTCAGTCTTTGTCTCAGACTTTTTCTCTTCTTTCAGGACTCAGATCTCTCTGCAGCGGAGACAACGTCAGTGAATAACAAACGGGATTCTGGGCAGCGAGGTCTCAAGCCTTTAGCTTGTGATGAACTGAAAGCAGATCAGGAAAGCGGAAACATCGCCAGAAGGATCGGCAGGGTGGACGCAAGGTTCTCGGGTCCCCTGTTCACCACCTGGGTAGGGATGGGTGAGAATTTTGTTTCCAGGTCTTGTTTTGTGAAGAATGTGTTTTTTATAAATTGGACGCAGTTAGACATTTGAATGCCAAACTCAGTTTCCTGTTTTCTTCTTATTTTCATCCAGGGTCCAGCAATGTTTGAGAAGGTGACTGTGAATTTCACCCAAGAGGAATGGGAACTGCTGGATCCCGACCAGAGGACCCTACACAAGGAAGTCATTGAGGAGAACCGTAGAATTGTGGGTTTCCTTGGTAAGGTTCCCCTCTTTTTGTGGTTGATGACAATAGCTCTTTACAAATACAGTAATAATAACATTGATAAAGTAGGGCCCCCCTCCCATATCCATTGTTTCAATATCCACAGTTTCAGTTATCCATGGCCCAAAATTGTCCTGAAAAATCCTAGAAATATGTAATATAGTGGTGCCTAGGTTTACAAACACCTCATTCAATGTAATTTTCAGTTTACGAATTAAAATCCATTGAAAATAATGCTTTGGCTTACGAATTTAATTGTGGAAAAATTCTTAAATCAAAACATAGTTTCACATAGGAATGCATTGAAAACCAATTAAATCCATTCCGGAGGTCAGAAAAATCAGTTTTCAGTGCATTCTTACGGGAAACTGTGTTTCAGTTTACAAATTTTTTCCAATGTGAAATGTCCTGGAGAACGCATTCAATTCATAAACCGAGGTACCACTGTACTGTATAAACTAATTTCCAAGATAATTTACCAGAGCCAGCCGCTAAAGTCCACTGTATAAATGGCCATGGGAGGTAAAGGCATATTCGGTGGTTGGCTTCTGTGCCCCGGATTGTGTTCACCTCCAGTGCCCCGAGCCCCACCGCTCAGCCGGGATTTGAAGGGCTGGGACAGTGGTTGGGCGGACGGTGGGTCCTATTGATTGTTGTTCTTCCGATATATTGCTATTCAGTTTATTGAGTTTATACTGTATCCATGATGATTAATGTTTTATATGAACTATGTGTCGAGTGAGGCAGGACAAAAATCTAATGAATAATAATAATTCTATAGAGCAGTGTTTCCCAACCTTTGGTTCTTGGACTTCAATTCCCAGAAGCCTAAGTCAATTCCCCAAAGCACTGATCAGCCACTGTACTGACTTAGGTTTTTGGGAATTGAAGTTCCCCTATGCGGCCTGCTATAGAGCAGTGGTTCCCAAACCTGGGTCCCCTATGTAACTGCATTTTAGAGAGTAAACAAACAAATTAAGAAAAAAGACAAAAGTCCTTGTAGTACTTTGAAGACGAACTGCTGTATTTTAATGTTAACTTTCGTGGATCAGGGTCCACTCTCACTCTTGTGTCTGACGAAGTGGACTTGACCCACAAAAGCTAACATTAAAAATAACAGTCTTCAAAGCGCCACAACTTTTTTGTCATTTATTTTTCTTTACTCTCTGATATTTATTTATTTATTTAACTTATATCCCGCTCTTCTAGCCCAAGCACCACCCAGAGCGGCTGACAGCATAAAATGAGAAAGCTCTTCGAAACACAGAATAACACGGATACCATTTCAAAAATTTTAACTGCATTTTGGCAGCAGGTTGGCTTTGTATTGATGACAAGAATCTTATTTATTAATTCTTGTGATTTAGAATCTATGCCTATATTCTAATCCTGTATTTTGTGCTTTATACGGCTTTACAATCTTTGTTTTATAATCTATACTTGTGTTAAGTTTGTCTCTAAATATTTACATACACCGCTTGCATTTGCCTCTACAATATCCTGCATGATCATTCCCTTCCTATAATAGTGGGATTCTCAACCTTTTTAAGCCGTGGACTAGACCATGCCCTCCTCAGACAGCTGAGTGGGCTGGACTGGTGGTCCCCCTGATGTAAATGCTGCCATAAAACGCATCCGTGACTGTAGTAAACATATCTATGACAGTTGTGGGTGCATTGTTTATGCTTCCGGGGCAGCAGCCACGTGGGCCACATGAAATGGTTCCAATGGACTAGGGCCTGCCCACAGGCCATAAGTTTAGAACCCCTGCTATAGTACTATGGCCAGTTCTGGACACTGCAGCTTAACAGGATATGTTTGATGGCAAATTAATGAAATTGTCTGTCATCTTATATATCAGTGATGGTGAACCTTGGCACTCCAGGTGTTCTTGAACTTCAATTCCCAGAAGCCCCCAAGTCTCTGTGAATCAACACAAATGGGTTTACTGCACATATGCAGTACCCATTTGTGTGGATTCACAGAGAGTTGGGCTTCTGGGAATTTAAGTTCAAGAACAGCTGGAGTGACAAGGTTTACCATCACTGCTATATACCATTTGCAAATGTATTTTCAAGAGTTGTCAACATTCACACACACTCACACACATCTGCACCCCACTGAACTAACAAATGATACAACTGGTGATAAGGCTTTGCTTAATTCATGCCATTGCTGTGATTTGCCATTTAATATGATTTCTAAAAGGGACAGAATTTATTTGCAACTCTATGGATTGCTCCTGATCATCATTGCACTCTTCTGCCCCCAATTTAACTTCCAGTTTCAAACCTGGAGTGCATTTCTGAAATGGAGCAGAAGGAAGACTTACAGATATTGGATAAAAAGAGGATCTCTGAGAGTAGATCAGGAACCTCTTCAGGTAAGCCAGTTTGACAAAATAAAAATCTTAGTCATTTTTCTGTAAGAAAAGTTTTGTCATTGGTTTGGATATCTTGACATTTGGAACAGAGATTGGAAGATATGCATTAAAACGGGGTGCCCAAACTATGGCGTGTGTGCCGGATCCGGCCCATGGCATCAAATAATCCATCTCACGCCCCTCCCAGAAACAGCAGTAAAACACACCTATGCATGCGCAAAACACTGGTGTAAAAGGCCCACGGCTGTCGTAAACACATGTGCAGGCACATTTTACTTCCACTTTGGTGGGAGGAATCATGTGACTGGCCCGCTGAACCACATGCCTGGCCTACGGCCTGAAGAGTTTTGGCAACCCTGCATTAAAATAACATGGTTTGTTTGGTGACAGGGGCAAACAGGTGTTACAAGTCAAAAGCACCCTCCAACTGCAAAGATGCAGGATGTAGCAGAATGACGAGACTCATGAAACCATCATCCCCTCCTTCTCATCCATGGGGAAAGAAATGATGGCGATAGTTTTCCAGATGGTGTCAATGAGAAATGTTTGGTTTCTTGGCCTAGGGTGCATGCTTCCATGAAGAACGACTCCTAGAGGTAGACCAGGGGTTCCCAAACTTTCCGGGCCATGGGTTGGTCACGTGGTTCAGAGAGCCACTCACTATGGCCCAGGGGCCAGATCTGGCCCTCAACACCAATTCATCCGGCCTGCAAAGCCCTCGATGCTCCTGGAATCGGAAGTAAAACGTGTCCATATGGGCATGTTTTACTTCCGCTTTTAGGAGCGACAAGGGCTTTGTGGGCTGGATGAATTGGCATCCAGGGTTGGATCCGGCCCCTGGGCTGTAGTTTGGACACTGTGGTTTTACTGTACTGCATGACAGAGTGAGCTCCCATCTCTGTCCCAGCTCCTGCCAACCTAGCAGTTTGAAAGCAAGAAATTGCAAGTAGATAAATAGGGTCCACTTCGGTGGGAAGGTAACAGCGTTCCGTGTAGTCCGGTCATGCCTGCCACATGACCATGGAAATATCTGCAGAAGCAGACAGTGCTCTTCGGCTTTGAAACAGAGATAAGCACTGAACCCTAGAGTTGGATACAACTGGCGTTTGAGCAAGGGCGACTTTTACTTTTACCTGCCCATGATGGTAGTTTATATCAGCCTTTTGTTGTTCTGATATATGAAGTCATTCCATTAGGCTACAGAGAAAGAACTTCCTCAAAGATTGTGGTACTTTTTTTAACGACAATCAGGCATACCCTGGTCAACGGCCACGTTGTGCCAGCTAATCTTTCTCACGCTAGGCCAGGTGAAAGGTACAGGAAGAATTCACCAAAAGGTGGCATTGTTTTGGCAATTTCACATCTGGCCTAGGCACGTAAGAAGAAGAAGAAGAAGCCATTCCAATGTCCATTAATTTATTAATAGTTGTAGCTTAAGGCTGCCCCATACCCTGGTAACTGTGGATCCTTGATTAGAGTGTATAGCATTCTTCTCTGTCAATATCCAGAAGGATATTATGGAGCTGGAAAAAGTGCAGAGGAGGGCAACCAGAATGATTAGGGGACGGGAATACCTTCCTTACCATCTGAGGCTGCAATGGCTGGGCCTCTTCACTCTTGAATGATGGCGTCTAAGATGTGACCTGATTGAAGTTTATAAAACCATGCACGGTGTGGACAAAGTAGATAAGGAAAAACTGTTTTCCCTATCGCATAACACTAGAACTAGGGGACACTCCATGAAACTTTTGGGTACTAGTTCTCAAACAAATAAGAGAAAGTACTTTTTCACCCAGAGGATCACTGGTCTATGGAACTCCCTGCCAGAAGAAGTGGTGACAGCTGTCAGCTTTAAGAAAGGATTAGATAAGTTCATGGAGGACAAGGGTATCAATGGCTATAATTATGGATACCTAAGGACAACCTCCGGGTTGGAGAGATAGGCATGATATCTCTCAATGCCATTTCCAGGGAATCCTAAGCAGGTGAAGGCATCTGCTTGGGAATAATACCCTGAAGCAAATGGTGAGCCACTGTGTGAGACAGAATGCTGGAATGGATGGGCTATGGCCTGTTCCAGCAAGGCTGTTCTTATGTTCTTAAGTGCCGTATTTGATTCCAAATATTGGCTATCATTATGGCCAACATGGGAAAAATATAATGCAGTAGCTTTTTATTTGCCTTCCACATGATGGCGTGACACCCATACCGCTGATCCAGTTCCACAAGTCACTTTCTGGTCCTGAGCCCTTTTGCCACACAAAGTCCTCCTCAGCCCCAGACCAGGATTGATGGGGAGCTGCTACCCTCCATGCTGCTACCCTCCATCAAGAGGGGTTCAAGGGGGATTTAATCCACTTGGGGAACCTCACCTTTCCCTGTGGACTTCACCACTAAAGGCCATTAGTCCTCAGGGTGGTCAGGTTAGTTAACTGCTGCCTGACGATCAGCATTGAATTGTTAGCATAGAATAATGGTCTATGCATTTACCATAGCAGGATAACCTGGCCAGACATCAAGTACAGTGGAACCTCGGTTAACGTAATTAAAGAGTTCTCAGGGAAGTTTCTTACAGCGAAAATTACTTTAACTGCATTTCCCATAGGAATGCATTGAATGCAGTTTCTCATAGGAAAGCATTGAAAACCAAAATACTTTTAACTAAAATGTAGTTTCCCATACGAATGCATTGAAAACCAATTAATCCGCTCCAGGGGGAAATTCCATAAACTATTTTCTATGAATTTACTTTTGTTATGCGATTTTTATGTTAACCGAGCTATTTGTTAACTGAGGTTCCACTGTACTTCAAAATACAAATGATAACAAAATAATTACAAATGTTGGTTCATGTTATGTTTTCTCCACATTTTCCCCTAACAGGCAGCAAGTGGGAAATAAGTGCATACGTCAAACACAGGAAGTATTCTACGCACAACCCGCGATTTTCAAAACATCAGCGATCTGAATCAGAAGGGAAACGTTATGCCAGAAAGAGTTCATATAGATGCAGCATCTGTTGGAAATGCTTTACCTCAAAGAAGATGCTTCTGTTCCATACAGTGGCCCATAGTGGGGAAAAGCTCATCAGATGTGACTGGGCAGTGAAACATCCACAATATAATTCACACCTTGGGAGCTACCCAAGAGCGCATGCAAGAGAGAGCATTAATAAATGCCTGGAGTGTGGGAATTGTTTTGCTCTTAAGTCACATCTTGTGAAGCATCAAAGAGTTCACACGGGGGAGAAACCATTCAAATGCCAGGAGTGTGGGAGATCTTTCTCTCATAATTCAAAACTGCTGATTCATCAGAAAGTCCACACAAGAGGGAAACGACACAAATGCCAAGACTATAAGAAACGTTTTATTTATGATTCACAGGTAATAGATTCTCAGCAGATTCATGGAGAAGAGAACTCCTACAAATGCCAGGAGTGTGGGAAATATTTTGTTCGCAAGTCATCTTATGTGATTCATCAGAGAGTCCACACAGGGGAAAAGCCACACCAGTGCCAGGTGTGCGAGAAGAATTTTGCGTACAAGTCAAATCTCGTAACTCATCAGAGATGTCATGCCGGAGAGATGCCTTACAAATGTCATGTGTGTGGGAGATGTTTTGCTTACAATTCACTTCTTTTGAGGCACGAGAGAGTCCACACAGTAGAAAAACCCTACAAATGCCAGGAGTGCGGGAAATGTTTTGTTCGCAAGTCAGCTCTTCTGATTCATGAGAGAGTCCACACGGGAGAAAAGCCATACCAGTGTCAGATATGCGGGAAATACTTTGCTTACAAGTCGAACCTCGTGACTCACCAAAGATTCCATGCCGGTGAGATGCCATTCAAATGCACCGAGTGTGGGAAATGTTTTGCCTATAGCTCGCTTCTTTTGAGGCACAAGAGAGTCCACACAGGAGATAAACCGTATAAATGCCAGGAGTGCGGGAAATGTTTTGCTCACAGTTCGCACCTTGTGACTCATCATAAAATCCACACGGGCGAGAAGCCACATGAATGCCTGGAATGTGGGAAATGTTTTCTTCGCAAGTCAGGTCTTGTGACCCATCAGAGAGTCCACACAGGAGAGAAGCCGTACAAGTGTAAGGACTGTGGGAAAGGTTTTGTTTCCAGTTCTGCCCTTTTGAAGCATGAGAGAGTCCACACAGGGGAAAAGCCCTATAAATGCTTGGAGTGTGGTCAGTGTTTTGCTGATAGTTCAAGTGTTCTGATCCACCAGAGAATCCACACTGGAGAGAAACCATATAAATGCCAGGAATGTGGAAGGTGTTTTCTTCGGAGGTCAGGTCTTAGGATTCATCAGAGAGTTCATACCGGAGAGAAGCCTTACAAATGCCCAGAGTGTGGGAAGTGTTTTGCTCACAATTCACACTTTGTGAGCCACCAGAGAGTGCACACAGGAGAGAAGCCCTACAAATGCCAAGAGTGTGACGAATCTTTTGCTCGCAGATCAAATCTTGTGTCTCATCACAGATACCACACAGGAGAGAAACCGTACAAATGTGAGGAATGTGGAAAATGCTTTAGTTGCAGTTCATCACTTTTGAAACACGAGAGGGTCCACACTGGAGAAAAACCATACAAGTGCCCCGAATGTGAGAAATGTTTTGCTCATACTTCACACTTTCTGATCCACCAGAAAATCCATACAGGAGAGAAGCCGTACCAGTGCAAGGAATGTGGCAAATGTCTTCTTCGGAAGTCGGAGCTTGTGGCTCATCAGAGAATCCACACAGGTGAGAAGCCATACAAATGTCAGGATTGTGGGAAGTGCTTTGCTCACAATTCAGACCTTGCAGCTCATTACAGAGTGCACACAGGAGAAAAACCATATAAATGTCAGGAATGTGGAAAGGGCTTTACCTGTACTTCATCTCTTTTGAAGCATGAGAGAGTCCACACAGGGGAGAAACCATACAAATGCCAGGAATGTGGAAAAAGTTTTGCTCACAATTCAAACCTTGCAAAGCATCAGAGAGTCCATACAGGAGAGAAGCCCTATAGATGCCAGAAGTGTGGGAGATGCTTTGCTCAGAATTCACATCTTGTAACTCACCAAAATGTGCATGCAGGAGAGAAACCACAGAAATGTGAGGAATCTGAGAAATATTTTCTTGGAATTTAAGGACCTGTTCACAATGGCCTTGGTGGTTCAGCTGGGTCAGGATGCGTGGAATTACCTGAGGGCAGTGGGAAGAGATAAATGACTTTAGCCTAGGGTTGACATAATTCTCTCCCACCAAACAGGGCAGCCATGTGACATCATTGCATTCTTCAAACTGTGCATGTGTCACGGAGACCGCAGCTCTAAGACCCCACAGAATCCCCATCCGGGGCGGGCAGCCACCATAATTTTTTTAAAAAGCTGTAGTCAGGAGGTTGTTCCCCATATGATTCTTCTTGCAAAAGATTATTCTTGATTGATCTATTTTTATTTCTTTTCCCATCTCTGCCACAGTTCCTGCCAACCTAGCAGTTTCAAAGCAAGAAATTGCAAGTACTGTAGATAAATAGGGACCACTTTGGTGGAAAGGTAAGCAGCATTTCATGCACTCCGGTGTCTAGTCATGGCTGCCACATGACCATGAAAACATCTGCAGATGAAAACAGCACTGGCTCTTCAGCTATGAAGCAGAGATAAGCACTGAACCCTAGAGTTGGATACGACTGGCTTTCGAGCAAGGGTGACCGTTACCTTTTTAAAATTTCTTGGGCCACTCTTTAAACCACCCTTCCTCCACCTGAGGTCACCCCCTCCCCTTCACACATACATACTCATTGAAGTAGACTCATCCTCAAACCCCACACAAGGATCCCTTGGAAGAAAGTTCTAAGGAGGGGCCTGGAACGGCAGTGCAACCCATGGAGCCTCCATTTCCCTCCGGAAGGAGAAAAGCAGGAGACAGGAAGGGACTTATTTTGCAATGGACAACTCTTCACAGTCTGGCCTCACTCCCTAGGAATAGTGACTCTATGAAATCAACCCTTTGTTTCCGGGATTTTTACATGTTTTTTCTTGAACTAGCTGGGACTGCTTCAACCCGGGAGAATCCTGGGAAATCGGGACATATGGCAACTATACTTTAGCCTGCTTCCCACATCCAAACAGCACAAGCAACCTAATTGCCCATTTTGTGAAAGGGCCGATGAGTTGTTTGTAAATATGGTCAAACTGAACACTTTTCCTGCTCTTCTGCAGAGAGGCAGGGAAATGATTTCTAAGGCATAGTTAGTTTCTTTCCCTCGACACCCAATGGGGTAAAATAGGAAGCAAAGAAGATGAAGTTTCTTGATTGGGTCTATACAGAAAAAGAGGGAGAGAGAAAATTGTAATGTTACATAAGAGATCAAATAGCTGGGGGAAAATAATACTCCTGCACCTCTACAGAGGAGAAGGGGAAGTTTTTCAAATTCTAATATGCTGAAGTGACTCATACACTGCAAGACTGCCATATGGGCTGCCACTGACTCACTATTCTCACTATTAATCACTATTTTCAATGGTACCTCACTATTTTGTGAAATTACTCCCTATTCTAACTTTTTTAACGAAACTGGACACATTCTGCTTCAAAATAGTCTTTTTTTCTTCCTCGAGACATCTGTGAATCCACACGTTTGGGGTTTGTGCTTGCGCAGAACTCCATTTGAGACTATACCAGAGCTTTGAAAAAAGGAGGGAAAATTTGTTAGAGGAGGCCCCGTCCACCCCCCTTTATAACCTTGTTTACCAGATTCTTTTCTCAGTGGCCCCAGCAGGTCTCTTCAGTCTTCTATCCTCTAGAGAGGGATCAATGTAAGTCTTATTCTTTCCCTCCTTCAAAATATGTTTTTAACTCTAATTTTGGGCCTACAGTTCCTCTTGTTAAAAGAGGAGTAAAGCCGTCTTTCTAGGAGACTACTAGATTTTATAGTATCTGTTTCTTTGAAGCGTTTAATTCCTGTTTACTTGATAGACATGGAGCATATTAATGGCTCTTCAGTGTTTTCAGGCCTTGTAACCAGGCATTTCTATTGTGCCTTTTCTTCCTAAGGCCTAGAAAATGGAGGACCCTGCTACAGCCTAGGCTCTTTCGCGCCTTGCAACCAGCCTTGTTCTAACATGCCTTCTCAAAATGGAGGACTCTGATACAGCCCAGACTAATCAGGCCTTTCAACTAGCCATTTTCTAACATGTCTGCTCATCCTAAGGCCTAGAAAATGGAGGACCCAGCTGAGAAAGGCAAGGCTCAAGGAACTTTTAAAATGGCCCCCTCCACCGGCCGCTCCGGTCAGGGATTTAAGACAAAGGCAATTGATTTTCTTCGCCATTACCTGGTATTCAACTTATTGTTCATATGCCAGCTATATTTCTCTATGTGCATTCCCCCCCCTCATGGGAGAGGTGATTTTCCTCTCTTTCCTCCCTCTAGGCTTCAACTACAAGACCATCTTTCAAAATTCAGGGCAATATGATGCTTCCAGCATTAAGCCAAGCACCAAGCTGTGCAAATTTATATACCTCATAGACACCATGAGTTAGCATTCCCCCCATTTCGCCAAAATCATACACTGATAACAATACTATTAGGAAATTTATTGATTTGCTTCATTTCTGCTGATTGATAAAGCCGATATACGGCCCAAAAAGTGAAAATTGCTACGGATTTACTCACTATTTACTCACATTTTTGGGCAAAAACTCACTTTTTTCTCATTTTTGGAAAAAAAACCTCACTATCTCACTATTTGTGGAGGCGTGAGTGGATGGCAGCCCTGCATACCCCTTTCTCAGCATCCACGGGTCCTGGAAATGGCATATATTGATTGGAACACACCAAAATACAGGGGTACCTCATACAACGATTTTAATCCATTCCACGGGGCTTTGTTGTACGAAACAATTGCTATATGATACATGCATCATATAGCGATTTTCCCTATGGGATGCATCATACAACAATTTTTATTTTTATTTTTGCTAAGTGATTTTTCCCATAGAAAAATTGTACACTTTTTTCCATAGGGAAAATTGTTATGCAGGATGCCATTTCCCCCCCAAAACCTAACTGTTGTGCGATTTTGTTGTTATACAGGGCAATTGTTGTATGAGGTTGCACTGTAATTAAAATCCCTGAGGTCATTCAAATACAGTAAAACCTCACATAAAGAGCACCTCGCTTAAAGACTAACTTGCTTAAAGAGCAGAATTTTCTCTGAATTGTCGCCTCGCTTAACAACTACATCAGGGTTCGCAATCTCCACCACCAGAAGTCACAATTGGTCACTCACAATGGTGTTTCACTTAAAGAGCAAACTCACTTAAAAAGCAATCCCATGGAACACATTATGCTCTTTAAGCAAGGTACCACTGCACATTGTGGGGGACTAGGCCTACTCCAGCATCCAACATGCGTGGACACCATTTAAAAAGTGGACTAGCACACACCCAGATCATTCCAGAAAGTTGATTTAATTCCCATCGGGATGAACTCTTTAATTCTTCTGATGGACACAAGAGAAACTGCTCAGATCTTAGAGGAGTATGGAAGATACTTTTCTTGCCATTCAACCATTGTGATGCATCAGGAAAACTCTCTTGTGCAAGAATCTCTTTGCAATCAAAAGGTTTTAATGCAGTGGAAGAGAATATTTTCAGAGGCTAGGAATAGAATGCTTTGCTTGGATGTTTTGGAACACAAAACATGGGATGTATGGAAGAATCAACTTATGAGAGTTGCTGTTGGAACGCCAGCAGCATGGGAATTGTTTTGCTTGGTGAGCCTGTTCTGTGATGCACGGTAGAGTTTACAGAGAAGAGAAACTCTTGATTGCTGGAAATATTTTGTTAAAAGCATCCAAACTCATAAGTCAGACGCAGAGGCACATGGCTATTTTCTTGTTCCATGACATGCAGAGCAATGTTTTACTGCAACTCTGTTAGGCAGCACTTGTGTCTTGACAGTAAGCACAAGATCTGCCGGTGTCCCAAGAGTGAGATTTTTAAAATCACATCTCTTTTTCTTAGTGACTCCAGAAAAGACACAGAAGTCACGTTCTTTACTTCAGACTGGCCAATTGGCTCAGGTTATTTCTGCCCAAGGTTAAATTTCCCATTAATCAAACTCTAGATTCTACAAGGATTTGAACAAAATAGGGGTCACATGTCACCATTAATTTAGTGTATTGGCCATGGTGGCTCATTGGTTAAGAAGCTCACCTTGTTAGTCACGTTTTACTTCCGCTTCCGGGAGCGACGAGGGCAGTGAGGGCCGGATGAATCACAGTAAACACATTCGTGTGGATTCACAGGGGGCTTGGGCTTCTGGGAATTGAAGTCCAAGAACATCTGGAGTGCCAAGGTTCGCCATCACGGAACTAGCACATACATTATCTTCTTAAGAACTATGGAAAGAATGATTTTATGGGAGAGAAGCAGGACTGATTACTAGCAATAGCAATTACACTTATATACCACTTCATAGCATTTAGTGCACACTGGGCAGCTAACAAGTTAACCAGCCTTTTGCTCCCAGCATGCTAGGTACTCATTTTACCGATCTCAGAAGGATGGAAGGCTGAATCAACCTTGAGCCTTGGTTTGAACTCACAACCTTGTGGCTGCAGTTCAGCAGTTTACCCATTGCGCCACCTAGCTACTTCATAAATTACAAATTGACTTGCGTTAAACAATACTTAATTATAACAATATATTTCATGAACCCGTCAGTACCTCTCATGCGTTTTGTGCTGTTTTATTTCTGCTAGCCGATGTTATACAAGTGGTATCCTTGACAAAACCGCTGGCTAAATAACTCGGTAGTTTAGGTGTCTGGCTGTGGAGCCAGAGGTTGGGAGTTCAATTCTCTACAGTTTCTTCCGGGAAAAGAGTCAGCCTCTGTAATCATGGGAATGCTGCACCACCCAAGAAATGCCCTCTGAAGGAGGGAATGATAAATCACTTCTTGTATTCTGTACCTAGAAAATGATGGAAATGGCCACCATGAGTTAGAACAGGAGTTCTCAACCTTTTAAAGCTGGGGGCCAGGTCATGCTCCCTCAGACAGCTTTGGGGGATTGATAGCCATTTGGCCGTTCCTCCACCACACAACACTTCCGGGGTGGTGGTGGGGGCACATGAAATGGTGCCATGAGCCGCACCCGGCCCATGGGCAGCAGGTTGAGAATCCTTGAGTTAGAATCACCTTGATAACACACAGTCCACGAGATGTTTGGAACGGAGCCCTATCTCTCTATACAAATTCGATCTAAGAATCAGTGAGGTATCATCTGATAATGTAGATGACACCTAATACAGTGGAACTTCAGTTAACAAACGGCTTGGTTAACATAAAAACACAACAAAAGGAAACCCATAGAAAATTGTTGTTTGGTTTACAGATTATTTTTTGGAACGGATTAATTGGTTTTCAGTGCATTCCTATGGGAAACTGCATTTTGGTTAAGGGGTTTCAATGCATTCCTATGGGAAATTCGGTTAAAGTAATTTTCTCTGTAAGAAACGTCCCGGAGAATGCAATAATTACATTAACCAAGGTTCCTCTGTAGTGCTACTTTCTACAACTGCTTTATTGTGAGTTCAACCATGCCAATCACACATGTCTCCCCCAACACCACCACCACTGCCACCCAACTCTTTTGGGATTACTCCGAGCACTCCTATCTCTACTGGTATAGTTGTTGCTTCTTTCTCTCAGAAATTTCCCAAATGGGTGGTATAAAAATGTAATAAATATATTATGTGGTTCTTTTTTTTAAAAAATTAAGTTGTGCCCGGAGACTTGTCTCTGTGATTTTTCTACATTGCAATAACTTGGTTGAATGTGTTATACTTTTTCTAAGATCTAATAAAATGTAGCTCCTTTTTAGAAATAACTAGCAAGGGTTGCCCGGCGTTGCCGGGCTTTTTCACCTGTGTGTTTTATTAAAGGAGAGGCTTTGAAATTTTTGCCAGAAAACTTTTAATGTATAAACTTTTTTGTTTTGCAATAGTAATTTTATTTGTCTGTTGAGAAAACATATTTAACATTTTAAACTTTGTTTATAAACTGTTTTGGACTTTACTGCAAGTTGCATAATAAAGCATTTTAAGTGTTTTTGTTTTAAAACATATGAAACATTTAACTCTTTGTAATGTTTTTTTTAAATATATTTTTCTCCAGCAATGTGTCTGCAGCATCTGTAAAACATAACACACAGGGAGAGATATTTTTATTTGTCTATTGTTATGTGACATTTCATTAATGATGTTTTTTGTTTTTAATGGATTATTATTGTAAATATTTTGGGTTTAGTTTTTTGTTTAACTGTTAACATTTTTGTTAGTAAGAATTTTTTTAACATTTTACTAAATAAGTTTATATTTACCTTCATTAACAGTTGTTTTTGTTTTTTGTGGTTCAGTTTGTTGACTGTTGCTTTGTTGGGGTATCTGTTTAATGAGAAGAATGACAAAGGTGTATATAACTGTATTTCTCCAAAATTTGGAATGAAATTGTTTGGTTTATTTACCTGTTGATTTCTGGGTCTGTTGCCTTTTTATATTCAGAAAATGGTGCAGCATTATTTCTGCTAATGGCTGGTTGAATTTAGGTGGTGGATGAGTCATCATGAGGAGATGTCTTTGTATTATTGAGTCTATATCTACGTCAGGGTGTTTTGGTATTGGAGGTTTGTTTTTTTGTTTTTCTTTGGTGTTTTCATGTTGATTTTCATTGTTTGTGTTTTTCATTTCCTGTTGCTGTATTTGTTTGTTGTTTATTTGCTGTATTATTTCTTGTAAGGTATTATTGTTTTGGTGTTGTTTAAATTGTGTGTCCTTTTCTTCTAATTCTGAATTTTCTGTTGTTTGTTGTTTCCAGTGCAATATTGACTGTTGGTTGGATGTTGTTTGTTTATCTATTTTTCTGACAATTTGCATTTCTGGTTGTTTATTCTCTGCGTGTTGTTGTTTGTCAATTTGTTTGTTTGTGTTTGTCGTTTCTTTTTCCTCTGTTGTCATGTTTCTGTAGGTTTTGGTGTAATTGTCTGTTATTTCTGTGGTTTGTTGTTTCCATGGCAATATTAATTTTTGTTTGGATGTGGTTTGAATTTCTTTCTTCCTGACAATTATTATTTCTTGGTGTTTATTTTCTGGCTCTTCTTTTTTGTACATTTGTTTGTTTGTGCTTGTTTTGTCCTGTTCCTCTGTTGTGTGGTTTTTGTACGTTTTGTAGTTATTGTCTGTTGTTTCTGTGTTTTGCTGTTTCCATGGTAATATCAATTTTGTTTGTGATGTGGGTTGCATTTGTTTATTCTTGACACTTAGGTTTTGTTGTTGTTTATTTTCTGGATCTTCTTTTTTGTTCATTAGTTTGTTTGTGTTTGTAGTTTCTTGTTCCTCTGTTGTGTTATTTTTGTACGTTTGATTGTCATTGTTGCTTATTTTTGTGGTTTGGTGTGTTTCTGTCAATAATAATTGTTGTTTGGCTGTCCTTTGAATTTCTTCATTGCTTAACATTTGCTTTTCTGGTTGTTTATTTTCCTCCTCAGTTTTTTTGTTTATTTGTTTTGTTGTTGTTGTTGTTTCTTGTTGTTCATTGGTGTGGTTGTTGAAAGTTTTTGAAGTGTTATGTATTTTTCCTTTTTGATTAATGAGATGAATGTTTTCCAGTGTTTCCTTTTTTAGACCAATTTTAGTTTCCTCATTGTGAGATTTTTCAAATTCTGTTTTTTGAAATTGTTTATTTATGGATTTTGTTTCATCTTGTGTTGTTGTGTATTTTGTGAATTTTGTGGATGCTGACTGTTTCTGATTAATTTTTTCTACAATTTCAGCAATTGTTATTTGGTTCTCCTTTGATAAGCATGCACTGCTTTCTGTTGTCTCGAACTTTGGTAGCTGTTCTCCTTCTTTCTGATCTTGTTCCTCTTTTTCTGGTTCTCCCTGTTCGCTATCTGAGTCATAATCTTGCATGCATATTATTTTGCAGTCATCCATGTAAAATTCTACATGTGTAATAATTTTGGAGCATTTCGTACCTTTCGAGTGATGCAGAGTCATTTTTTCCGCGCTCAATGGTCCGGTGGGGTATTGGTTTGTGTTACGATTTTCTTCCTCCCGATCTTTGGTGTCTGGTGATTGTGGTTTTTGCACTTTGTTGGTGTGTGCCTCCATCGCTCCTTATTATTTTGGGTAGCGTTTCTTATTTACGTCTTTTCGATGTGACCTACAGCTTTTGCAAGTCTCCGTTCAAGGATCAATTTCGTTTTTAAGCTGTTTGCAGACTGTGTCTTATCAAACTCTCGTTATCGCGTTGTTTTCCCTCGCTATTTTCGGAGTTCGGGAGAGCTAGTTTAGCGAAGTGGATTTGCATGTTTTGGAGGTGTGTCTCTTTTCCGCGTTGCTGTTTGGCTGCTTAGATGGCATGGCTGTAAGTGAGTGAATATTTTCCTGTAAAGTTTTCCGTGCTTTGCTTCCTATTTGTATGCTATGTAATATTTTGGACAATGAAATGCGTTTGATGTTTTTCAAAGGATTATGTCCATCCTTTTTTTCACTGTGTGTAGATTTTTGGTGGTCACTTTAGTCGTCTTTTGGTAATTCTAACTGTGTTTATGTTTTTGTTGGTAATGGTGCTGCCCTATTTCTATTTATTAATCTCTGCCTTTTTTCCAATAGCATTGGCCCTACACTTCTGGACACAGAGGAAAAGGCAGAGAGGATCGATCCCCCACCCCCCCCCTCCTTAAAACAACTCCGGTTTTAAACAGAAGAAAAGACGGAGTTTTTTTAATGGGGGTGGGGTGGGGTATCAATCCTGTCTGCCTCATGTTGTTCAAATTATCACGATACGCGATGTTGGCTGTCGTGGACTTTGGCATTTGCCTTTACTCGTGTTTTAGTAATTTTAAATGTGAACCTCAGTTATTTATCTCCGCTGCCTATGGAGTTAGCAAGAGTTTGGTGTGCTAAGTGGTTAAGCATTATTAGAGGTGTGTTTGTTTTGTCTGTTGCTTTTTGGCTGTCGCTATTGTTTCCCCTCGGAAAGTTTGCACTCATGACTTTGGCAACTCTCTTTTAGCGGATTAGTTTCGTTTTTAAGCTGTGTGTTTGCCATATGTGTGTTTAATCTTGTTATCGCGTTATTTTCCCTCGCTGTTTTTGGAGTTTGGGAGAGCTAGGTGAGCTAAGTGGATTTGCATGTTTGTAGGTGTGTCTGTGTTCCGCGTTGCTGTATCGCTGTGCAGAAGGCATGGCTGTAAGGGAGTGCATATTTTCCTTTTAAAGTTTTTGTGTCTTGCTTCTTTTCGAAGCGTCTGTGAGTGTTTCTTGGCTGTCTTTGGGAAAGTTTAGGGAAATTCGATGTGTACTGTCGTTGACTTCGGGTGCTTCCTTTACTCGTATTTTGGTAAGTTAAACTGTTTAGATGTTATCTTTTGTAAAGGTGTTTAGGTGGTGGGGAGGGGGGCTTTGTTTTGTTATGGTGCTTTGTTTGTGTGGAGTCGTGAAAGTAGATCGGTGTTTCCCCTTTAATATCAGCAGGCAGAGTGGATCGATCCCCCACCCCCCATTCTTAAAACAACTCCGGTTTTAAAGAGAAGAAAAGACGGAGTTTTTTTAAGGAGGGGTGCTGGGGGATCGATCCTCTTTGCCTCATCTTTTGTTTCCAGCCGCGTTTCCAGCCACTGATGTTAAAGGGGAAACTCCTTTCGGGAGCTTCAGGCGCCGCGGGAGAGTAAAAGAAAGCCGGCTGCTGTTTGATTGCCTGTGAGCTGTTTTTTTTTTTAATTTTCCGGGCGCCGTTTTACTCAGCGTTCTGCGTGGGCGCGCAGGACGCTGGGGCTTGTAGTAATGTGTTGGTGCTTTGTGTTTGTGCTGCGTTTTTTTAAATTCCTTTTCTTTTGATTGGCTGCGGCGCGTGTTCGAACGCTGCTCCGTGCGAGAGCCTCTCAGCCTGATTGGCTCTGGCGCGGCGCGGCGCAAGGACTTTCGGGAAGTGATGTTCTTTACGTTTCTTGCCGTTAGTGGGGCTGAGGCCCCCGTGCCGGATTTTTAAATCCTTCGTTGACCTGCGTAGGCAATTCGGCCGTGCTCTCGAAGGGAGGGTGCGGGTCAGTAGGGCAACGCACAGCAACGTATAGCCAATTCCAACGGTGAACACTTGGTTTTATAGGTTAAGATTGGGTTCGTTAATGCCTTTTGCTTGCTTCTCTTACCACCGAGTTTCTACTTAAAGGAAGGGAGCACAAGCTATTAAAGTTAAGAGTATGAAGGAGTTCATTTGTGCATTTTGCTCCCCAGTTACAGGAAAGGAGAGAGACCTCCAGCAGATTTCATCCTATTTGTTATAATGAGGTGGACCATCATTCTTTAGAGGGGTGTATATGGCATCAACTGATTTTAAGATGCATCCTGCCCCAATCAGCTTTTTCATAGAGGTTGGCCAGGAGAATAGGTTTTGCACAAGAGCTTTGAATCCAGCTTTCACTTCACTTTCTAAAACAATAATTCTTCATTAAAGGATGCTTCTTCAAAGGAAATTTGTATCTCTTCCACACACTTTCTCTGCATATTGATTTTTATCCTACTCTGTTAAACTGTTGACCTTTTAGCTCCACTAATCCCGGTTTACATTTATATGTCTCAAATCTTACTGACAATGTCTCCAGTTACTCCTCTTTTATTCTCTTCTTTTTCTTTGCACACACCATTGTTAAGTTCTTTCTCACACTAAATCAAGGGTTCTCAACCTTTTCACGCTGTGGGCCTGACCACACACCCCGGAGGTAGAAGCGGGCCACTTCCACGTTTACGACAGCCACGGGCATGTTTACGGATGCACAAGTGTGTTCTATGGCTAACATAAATGCGTCCACTTCCAGGTGTGGTGAGGACGAGATGGATGAAATGGTGCCGTGGGCTGGGTTTGGCCTGTGGGCCGTAGATTGGGAACCCCTGCCCTAAATGATAGTTTCCAAAAATTTGCATTTAGGATTCAGACTCTGTTTCCATCACCCCTCAGTTTTGTTTTATATGTTTCATTAAAAATTGCAAGAATTTCATCAGTAATTATAGGTAAAGATAAAGGTCGTATCCAACTGTAGGGTTCAGTGCTCATCTCTGTTTGTAGCCAAAGAACCAGCACTGTTTGTGTCTACAGATGTTTCCATGGTCATGTGGCAGGCATGACTAGACGGGGGAGTGCATGGTACACCGTTTACCTTTCCACCAAAATGGTACTCTATTTATCTACTTGCAATTTCTTGCTTTCGAACTACTAGGTTGGCAAGAACTGAAACAGAGATGGGAGCTCACTCCATCATGGTTCAAGTGGTTAAGACGCTGACTGGAAGGTCAGCAATTTGAGACCTGAGCACTGTACAACAGAATGAGCTCCCATCTCTGTCCAGCTCTTGCCAACCTAGCAGTTCGAAAGCAAGAAATTGCAAGTAGATAAATAGGTGCCACTTTGGTGGTAATGTAAACAGCATTTCATGCACTCTAGGCATGCCTGCCACATGTCCACAGAAATGTTCATGGAGAGACCTCCAGATCCCAGTTAATGGGGAACCAAAGGGGGAAGGGAAAGATCTACTCATAACCAGGAAGACTTGGAAGCTTCCTGGAGGCATCTCAGCAGCTTCTGTAGAAACAGGATTGTGTAAACTTGATCAGCCTTTAATTATGGGCAGTTCCTGTTATGCTCACAAGAAAAAAGAGGTAATGGAGAGAGAAAAGTAATTCCTGCTGTCCCATATTCATTTTCAAACAACTCACAGATCTTTGACCATTCTTCAGAAAGGGTGACTTTTACCTTTACAGTGGGTCCTCGTATAACGAAAATTCTTGGCTCTACGAGGCTGTTCACTATGCAATTTTTTTGTTATATGAATTTTTCTCATAACGAAAATTCCTATGGGAAAACTCGCATAATGAAAATTCCTATGGAAAAACTCGCATAACGAAAATTCCTATGGAAAAACTCGCATAACGAAAATTTCTATGGAAAAACTCGCATAACGAAAAAAATTCGTTATGCGAATTTTCTCATAGAAATTTTCATTACACGACTTTTCCCCATAGGGAGTGCTATTTTCGCATAGCGGAAACTTTCATTATGGGAGGCGCCATGATTGTTCAATCTCTTTTCGTTATACGAGTTTTTCATTATTTGGGGCATTCATTATATGAGGTTCCACTGTATGAGCATTGAATATGTGCAGTATTTTGTTTAATAGGAATGGCTGGAGTGAATCTGGAATAAAACCTAGGATTATACTGGGATTCAAATACATAAGGTGTCCATTATCCATCTTGTCCAATACCTTATCTGGGTTTGCTCTGTCAAAAGGGAGAAATGGAGAAGTAAATGTTGTTGGCATTCTTCCAGCCCCTGTGATTGATAGAAAGAAGGTTGGAAACACACGGTTAAGGAGATCATCATCATTGAAATGCTAGCTAAGAAAAGGATTCCCAAAGTGAAAAGGCTGCTCCTTCAGAGAGTGTGGACGAATGCAATTCCAAAAGAGGTGAGATTTGCCAAAGGGTGGAAAATCTGGTCATTGTTTTTAAAGCATTAAAAGCAGTCTAGGAACTAACTCCTACCTGGGGAAGAAGGCAGAATTGTTATAACTCAGCAAGATTCCCTTTTTTTACATTTCTGATCTCTGTAGTTTCAAACTGTTTCTCAGACAACTGTGGGAGGGGTGGGGAGAATGCAATACAGTATTCTCAATTCAGATCATAACATTTTTAACATACACTTTTAGCTTCTCTAACATGGGAACAATAGCCTGTATTTCTCAAGTTCAATATAAGACAATACATTAGAATTTTAAAAATTATACCAATTCTCATTTCGATTCAGAAAATAGCCATTAAAAAATTACACAGTTAAAGCAACAGAGAACAATACTGCACTCCTAAAATCCTTGCTCTGTCATAGTCATCTTATGAAATCATCTTTTACAATAGCTTTTACATAGCTTTTACAATAATTCAGGGTCTGCCTATTTCTCTTTTTTATGAATAGGGTGGGTGGGTTTTTAATGGGGTGGCTTTTATCTGTTTTTATTGTGATTGTATATTTTATGTTGTGAGTGGCCCTGAGTTGGGTTTACCTGAGTAGGGTGGCATAGAAGTTTGACAATTAAATTAAATTAAATCATCAGGAAGCTTATGAACGAATACCCCACAGAAATTGGAGCCATAGCTCAGCATATCTGGAGGGTCACAGATTCCGTTACATAGGTAAAGGTCACCCTTGCTCGAAAGCCAGTTGTATGTGACTCTAGGGTTCAGTGCTCATCTCTGTTTATAGCCGAAGAGCCAGCGCTGTCTGCGCTTGCAGACGTATCCGGGGACATGAGGCAGGCACCTAGATACCCAAGTGCACGAAAAGCTGTTTACTTTCCCACTGAAGTGGCTCCTATTTATCTGCTTGCAATTTCTTGCTTTCCAACTGCTAGGTTGGCAGGAGCTGGGACAGAGATGGGTGCTCATTCCGTCATGCAGTCCTCGGGTTTTGAACTGCTGACCTTCCGCTTCCCAGTCAGCGTCTTAACTACTCGAGAGCCACTGCAGTCACCACCCTTACGTAGGAGAACACTCCAATACTTACTCATCTCTATTGCTCTGGTCACATAGATCAGCTACCCTGATGGGGAAAGAAGAGGAATTACCAAGAGAGGAAACCATGCTCCAGTTCTCCTCCATGACTTCCTTATGCAGGGCCCTCTGGTCAGGACCCAGCAATAGCCACTCTTCCAGGGTGAAATACACGGCCACCTCCTCAAAGTCTATTCGACCCTAAATGAAAAAGAAGAGACTCCATATGGGTTTATAAAGATAACCTCCAAGATCCAAAACAACAATTAAAAATAAGTGACTGCATCTTGTTTTAATGGGTTTGAACTTTCATGTGTGATCTTTCTTGGAAGAAAAGGTTTAACAAGGGCTACTAGTTACCTTGGCTATGAGGTCCCTCTTTTTAGTGTATGAGAACCAAGACAATAGAACAGCTGAAAGGTTGGCTTAACACATCTTTATTGCATGATGGTCCGGGGGAACATGTGGTAATGGCGGATGAACAGCTCAATATATACTGTGGCTATACATTTGAATGTGGCTCCTCGATAGCCCATTGGCTACTGTCTGCGTGACGTCATTCCCCGTCACGCCCTTCTTGTCCAGGTGAGGTGGTGGCGGGAATCTTCCCGCGCTGTAGGTATTTGGGGAATTGGAACCATGTGAGCTGGGCGCTCACTATTGCCCCTAGTGGTCACTAGCTCGCGTCCTGATACAGAAGGTTACAGTGTTACAGCTGGTGATTATTATATCCACTCATTCGAGTGTTACATTACTTAAAGGCACAATATTCCAAACACAACATCCCTCCCCACTAGGATGAGACGAAGTCTCTCATCCAATATGGTTTATTGCAAGCGCGTTTCGGGCGCAAGGCTGGCTGGCTTGTCCCGGGGGCGCTGTCACTTCTCTGTTCCCTGGTCTCTTGTCCTGCAATGGGAGAGGGAGACTCGTTAGCGACTCGCCGCGGGTCTGCGGTTTTCGGGGTAGGGGTAAACTCCATTGTGGGAAAACCGGGGGCACTGGGGGCTAACGAAAAACCCCGCTTCTCGCCTGGACGGGTTGGAGACCACTCCCCCGGTTTTGTAACTCAAACTCAAAATCATCGTCAGGGACATCAGTGGGGGCATCCTGCAGGATATCTACGGGGACAAACTTATTCCCTTCCCCCCTGGGTGGGGACCACTGGCCCCCTCTCCTCCCCCTTGGGCTGAACGGGTGGGGGAGAACCCTAACGTTGAGTCCTGTTCCGCGCTGTCCGCGCTCTGGTTTCCAGAGACCCGGCGCCGGAGTTGGTCCGCGTGCCGCCTCCAGAGTAGACCTGTGCTGGTCTCTACGCAGTATGACACGGGACCCGTTTGCCCAATGACTACTCCCGGAACCCAGGCTGGTCCTGCGCTAGCGTAGTTTCTGCAATGGACCGGGGCGCCTATTTCGAAACTCTTCGTGCCCGCTAACCCAATGTTCCTCCCAGTGTCTTCCACCCTCGTAGGGTCTAGCCTGGTCAGTACCGTAGTCAGTTTTCTGCGCATTAGGAGCTCTGCGGGTGAGTATCCTGACGCTAGGGGGGTCACCCTATAACCCAGCAAAAACTGACACAACTGCAGGTTTAAATCCCCGGGGCCCATGCGCCTCAGCGCGTCTTTGGTGGTACGCACGAGGCGTTCTACCTGGCCATTCGTCGCCGGGTGGAAGGGCGCGGAGGTGATGTGCCTGATGGCGTTGATGTCGGTGAATGCCCTGAATTCGGCGGACGTGAAGCAACTAGTGTTATCGCTAACAAGCGTGTCGGGTATGCCGAACGAGCTGAACACCCTGCACAATTGTTTAATGGTTGCGGCTGAGGAGGTGTTCGCAACCGGGATAACCTCTAACCACTTGGAATAAGCATCCACTATGAGGAGAAAAAGTGATCCTCTGAAAGGGCCCGCGAAGTCAATGTGCACGTGGGACCACGGCCCCTTTGCCGCATCCCATTCCCTGTGCGGAAGTCGAACCTCCTCGGGCCGGGAGCTTTGGCAACTCTCACAAGTGCCCACCATGTGCTCGATATCGGCGTCCAACTGGGGCCACCAGAAATAGCTCCTGGCCAGTGCCTTGGAGCGGACTGTGGTTTCCCCATGCCCCAGTGGCATGGAACGGCCCGCGCAGAGGCCACTTCGGGGGAACGCTCCTTGAGCCGTGGGCTCTGCGGGCAGAGAAATTTAGGGGGGTGGATAAATGATAGGGTTTGATTCACCCAATTTCCTGACCTGACCAGCGATCTGCTGAGAGAGCGAATAGCTAACCCAGTTACCCATTAGAAGAATCACTCATCTCCAAGCTCAACTTTACCCCGGGTGTAAACAGATGCCATGTTTACCCCTGCCTAATCCCCAAACAATGGTGTTTTCCCCAGTCTGTGTTTGGCCAAGTTAACTAACTTCCCTCCAAGAGATTCCCAATTAACCCGAGCAAACAGGTGATGTGATTTCTGTCAGATGACTGCTTTTGCCACCGTTGCGCTTTTACTCCTATATATGATGATGCCTTTTTCCCAATAAATCACTGATCTTAACCTCCTCCATGCTGCCTCGTATTGTTCCTTGATCAGTCTCCTCCGGGACCTCCGGCCCTCTGTGGCCCCAATTCCTACATCTGGTGACCCCGACGTGATCTACTCGAGAGTAAGCGACCCCTGAGCGGTCTACTCGTGAGTAAGCGATCAGCACAGCCAGGTTCTGCACTTGAACCTTGTCCAATCATCCCGGAGGACAGAGCAGCAGCCCCAGTCGGAAAGCCATCCGATTGGGAAGACAGCTACGTGGTGAGGCATTACAGAGAGGCATCCTACAGCTTGCTCCCAACTTTCGCGGCGACTTGCAGGTTACAGAAAAACGCGTTCCGCAGGGACAGCTGTGAGCCCCTGACAGCGCAGTGGCCACCGAGGGCCCGTGGCCGCAGTCCACGCTCCGAGCTCTACCCAGAAAGCGACGTCGCCAGAACCTGTTGCCTGCCAAAGACGCGTCGACTCGTCCCGAGGAGGAATCTTCCGAGGACCCAATCGCAGGTAATATGGGGACCTGTCCTCAGCGACAGCGTCCATCCGCTAGCCAAAGAACTCGTGAGGAAGAGTTCAAGATCCTGGCCAGGATATTTAATTTGCGTTTTCACAGCAGGGAGCTAGCGAGACTTTTGGTGTACCTAAGGGAACACTGCCTGCTTTACCCAGAAGTAGGTACGTTAACCCTCGAGCTCTGGGATCAGATAGGAGACTGCATTCAGCAACCCCCGAAAGCTCCAGAGGGCATAATTCGCACATAGAGCAAGTGTAGGAAGCTCTCAGCAGAGGTAGATCCAGTCCGGATAGAGACCCAGAAAATCCCAGCGCAGTCAGAACCATCAGCCCCAAGAAGTCTCTATTCGTCATTTCAGCTTAAGCAGTGCAGTGTAGGGAGCATTCCCTCAGTGGCAGCTGCAGATGTCACTGAAGGAATTCATGGCATGAGAGGCCCTGGCGCTTCTCTGACAGTTAAAAGTTCCCTGCAAAGAAAGAACTCCATTCAGCGCAGGGGTGAGGAAGATCCATTCACGGGGAAATTGCCAGTGGCACAATTAGCTAGCGCCCAACTGCTGTGCTCAGCCTATCTGAAGGCAGACACACGTTCAGGCAGGGCTGCTCAGCGCCCACTGCTCACGGAAATCTGCACGGCCCCTGGCCACACAGGGCTCCAGAGCAGACCCATTGCCACACTCAGGCGCAGAGCAGTGCCAAAACCCCAAGGCGCCTGCTTCCAGTGTGGTAAAATGAGACACCTTAGAAGAGAAAGCCAATCTAGACCAGGCAGATCTTCAAAAGATTGTCTTCATACCAAATGGCCACGCTGGCATGCATCTGGCCCAGGCTAGAAAGGAGGCAGCCATCGCCCTGGCTATGCCAGAGGAACCATCCCAGCAATAGTACCCCGAGTTCCCCCAGGGCACAGGCAGAAGCTACTTGTCTCACCCTGGGAGTAGCCCAGAGAAACTTGCCCCTAAGTAGAAGCACCCAGATGGTTGTAAAATAGCCAGCTGTGTATTAGCCATCTCCTCATGTGTAGTACAGAACGCTGCATATCAGGGGAGGAATGTGCGAATGCGTAAATAAATGTGTGTATGTGTGGTGCACCACTGAATGTATGTCTGCAAGAACTGTGTATGATTGCAAAAGCCTTGTCTCTATGACCACAGTATGACTGGAAAAGTGTTCCTTGTGTGTAACTGCGTGGTAATGTCACTGTGAAATATGTGTTAAACAATTTGCACTCTGCTCATGGGCAGGAACTATTTAAATTTTGAGAAAGCATGATGAACGAAGCCCCTTGCCTTGCCTGCTTAGCAGCTTAAGCAGGAGAGGAGGGGGGGGGAAATCCTAACCTACAATAGGGCGGGGTGGTTCCCCCTTCCTCCCTTGAGACTTTTCTTTGTCAAAGGATTAAGCCACTCTTGGAAACCGGTTCTGCAACTCTTACAGATTTTTCTTTTCAGAAGCGTGATCTGAAAACAAAAATCACTTCTATGAGTTTTCCTCACTGTATCATAAGCTATGGGGCCCCTCCCTACGTCTGTGTTCCTCAAACCCCCATCTCTGTGTTTAAGGTTTTTTGAATGTCTCTTAGCGTCTGGAAATCGTATCTCACTAGGAGTGAGAGAATTGCATTGTCTTCATGTGTGTATTGTGTTATCATCTTGTAACCTCGGTTCTCAACCTTTTAAAGTCAGGGACCAAAGCTCCGGGGCCTCAGGCAGCTCTGGGGGTCCGGACAGTCATCCTGCCCCTCCTTCGCCACACAGCCCTTCTTGGCTTGGTGGGGGTAGTGGCAGAGCAGCGCGGGCCACTTCCGGCCCACTCGCCCACATCTGGCCGCAGGTTGAGAATCGTTCTAACTCTCCTTCATTCTCTTAGGAAAGATACTGTTCTGGTATTTTGACTTTAATCTGTGCAAAGTAACTCACTCATTGTACCCCTTTCACAGGAAAAAGCACGCAAACATTCTTGCGCTCTGTATACTCAGAAAATACTTACCTTTTTTATAGGAACAAAATTCCTCTCCAGGCCTTAACCATATTTGGTTCCTTTCACAGGCTCCAAAGTTACCTGACCTAATCTGATTTCGTTATGATAAGAGTTGTTGCATTCCCATTGTGCTAACTTCTGACTTGTCTTTCCTCCTTCCCTCCTTTCGCCAGTGGAACTCCCTGCTGGAAATGTTTAACTTGTGTGTCTTTTCATTTTTTTTTGTTATTTCCTTACAGCTGGCACGTCATAGTTGGCTTGTCTTTCATAAGTCTCAGATCATTTTAAGTATGGCACCTGGCCCGCAGCACCCTCTCTAGTGTGCAGACACATTTTGCAAACTCCAGAGCACAGAGGAAGGATTAGTCCCTGAGCTCCCGAGCATGTGCAGAGTGCCACCCTGCCAGGACTGCCTAGGACCATTTTAAGAGTGCAGTCAGGTCACACCCTTCAATCAGATACAGGCATTTTTAGGCCACCCCTTCCCTTTTTGCTGCTAGTCTAAGCGCAGGCAAAAGGCTAGCCACCATCTGGCACTCTTCTAAACGTGTGCACGCACACCATGGGCGGATGTGCGCAGGGGGGCCTTCTTGAGAAATTTACCCAAGGGAAGCCTGGCGCTTCATGCGCCAAGGTTTGCCATAAGACCCCAGACTCGTCTCGCTTCAAACGCAGACAGTCACCTTGTGTGAATTTATGTCACTGGTTCCTCTTCAGGGGGCTAGGACAGTTTTCACTTATGGGGGTCGCACATATTAGGTTCTTACTTGGCAAGAGGACCAAGCTTGGCGCACGCTCCTGACTCTTCCGCAAGCGGGCAGAGTTGGCAGCCGTGAACCTCGCCTTGCGCACCCTTGCCAAAGAACGCTTAAACATAATTGCTGACAGCCAGTTTCCTAGGAATTTGCTTCACAGTCTACCGGGAGCACACATCACTCCCGTGATAGACAAAAATTTGCTAAGTTTGTTTCTCACTACTCCAATTCAGAGTCGTGCATTCCCTCTTCAGAATGCCAAAGCGCTCGCAAGGCAGTTCAACCTGCCACTTTCCCAAGCCCAAGGCATAGTCCGTTCCTGTCTGCATCGTGCAGGGACACCGGGGGCCCTCGTGGGGGGTCAACCCACGAGGGACAGAGGCCATTCAGGTGTGGCAAATGGACGTCACACATCCCCACATTTTGGCAAATGGCAGTACATGCACGTTTGCATTAATACAAACAAACAGAAAGGGGGGGAACAACGTCCCATAGTTGCACAGCAATTGCTATCCTATAAGTGCAAAAACTAACTAAATCTTTCAGAATTTTTATCTCCCAAACAAGTCTCTTCCCCATGCAGGTCCCAGAGGCCAGAATCAGACCCGGACGATTGCAAAGAGCGGCACCAGTCACTGTCTTGGATGTCATCAGCTGTCCGTCTTCCTTTATGACTTACATCTCCAAAGACATTTCTATGAACATTTTGCACACTCAGTGCCACTTCTAAGGACTCTTCCAAACTCAAGTTACACATGAAACCCCACCAAGAAGAGAAGCCTCATCCTTCGAAAAGCTGCTGAATATCTTTTATTGCTATTATTATCTGTAGTTGCTATTATTTATACATGCGTTGTACAATGCTCCAGTTGGGATTTGCAAGGGACACTTGAATTTCTGTATGTTGTTAATAACGGCCAGCTTCCACCAAAGGAAGCCAGACCGGCCCATGTTTTGCACCGGCCCATTGCTTGGAAAGTTTGAGCACCCGGTAGCCGATAATCCCCAGCCTATCTTCACACCTCCCCATAGGTGTTAGAAAAGACATTTGCACAATGCCAGAAGCTGCAGAGATAGCTTAGAATCAACCCAGGTCACAGTATCAATGACACATCTCATTATCTTGCCTTGCTACAGAAAGCAGTCTGAATTCAGACCCACAGCTCTGAAAAACCAGGCTGTAGTCAGTATATTCAGCGTGTCAGGCTTAGCCATAGGCAACGCTCGGAGAATTGGTCAATTGGCTTCCGGATTAGCAAAAGCCATCGACCACACCTCCTCAGCAATAGCGCTGCTCACCCAGGAGCAGGCAGAGCTTCGCCATGCCATACTGGATAATCAAGCAGCTATCGATTATCCCCTATTGTTACATCATATGGGCTGCAAGTCTGTCCACAGCATGTGTTGCTTAAATCTCGCAGACAATACCCACAAAGCACAGAGTCAGCTCACTGATCTCCACACCATAGTCCAGGGCATCACAGAAGGGTCTGCATGGGGAACTTGGTGGAGTTCATTGTGGAGCTGGATGTGGTCGTGGATTCCATGGGGGTGGCTTCAGACGGTACTTAAGGTGGTCGTGGGGGTGGTCCTGCTAGGCATAGCAGTCTGCTGCTTGGCGCAATGTATCCCCTCACTGACATTGAAGTGCCGCCCCAAGAAGGAACCCCGAAGCGTCATTCCCGCTCAACAGCTGATGCCGCTCCTACGCAAAGTCGCCGGTCAGGTCCTTAAATGAAATTAAAAGGGGAGATGTGGTTTCCCCATGCCCCAGTGGCATGGAACGGCCCGCGCAGAGGCCACTTCGGGGGAACGCTCCTTGAGCCGTGGGCTCTGCGGGCAGAGAAATTTAGGGGGGTGGATAAATGATAGGGTTTGATTCACCCAATTTCCTGACCTGACCAGCGATCTGCTGAGAGAGCGAATAGCTAACCCAGTTACCCATTAGAAGAATCACTCATCTCCAAGCTCAACTTTACCCCGGGTGTAAACAGATGCCATGTTTACCCCTGCCTAATCCCCAAACAATGGTGTTTTCCCCAGTCTGTGTTTGGCCAAGTTAACTAACTTCCCTCCAAGAGATTCCCAATTAACCCGAGCAAACAGGTGATGTGATTTCTGTCAGATGACTGCTTCTGCCACCGTTGCGCTTTTACTCCTATATATGATGATGCCTTTTTCCCAATAAATCACTGATCTTAACCTCCTCCATGCTGCCTCGTATTGTTCCTTGATCAGTCTCCTCCGGGACCTCCGGCCCTCTGTGGCCCCAATTCCTACATCTGGTGACCCCGACGTGATCTACTCGAGAGTAAGCGACCCCTGAGCGGTCTACTCGTGAGTAAGCGATCAGCACAGCCAGGTTCTGCGCTTGAACCTTGTCCAATCATCCCGGAGGACAGAGCAGCAGCCCCAGTCGGAAAGCCATCCGATTGGGAAGACAGCTACGTGGTGAGGCATTACAGAGAGGCATCCTACAGCTTGCTCCCAACCTTCGCGGCGGCTTGCCACCGTTGCGCTTTTACTCCTATATATGATGATGCCTTTTTCCCAATAAATCACTGATCTTAACCTCCTCCATGCTGCCTCGTATCGTTCCTTGATCAGTCTCCTCCGGGACCTCCGGCCCTCTGTGGCCCCAATTCCTACAGCGGACAATTCCAGGGTGGCTGACGTGCAGCAGTTTGAGCACCCATGCTCTCAGGGACTCAGGGACGACTACCCGCTGGCCCCACAGGAGGCAACCCCTCTCCATGGACAGTTCTAACTTTTTCCTGAAAAACGGGGCAAATTCCGCCACCGGGGAGGACGTTGGCCACCCTTTCTGCACCCATGAACTAACCAGGGCCAACGTCTTGTCCCTGCCCGTCGCCTTGGCGATCTCTGCGGGCACTATGGGGGGGTGAGTCTAGGACCTCTATCATGAGAACTTGGTGGTCTTGTTCCACCTCGCCCACGTGGCTGCCCGTGTGGGGGAGGGGTGACCTCGACAGGGCGTCCGCGTGGCTTATATCCTTTCCAGGGCGATACACCAGCGCGTTCTGGTACGCGTTTAAAAAATGGCCCACCTGAGCATCCTAGGGGACAGGATCTGTGGCGTGGGCTTGTCTGCGGTAAAAATGCCTAGCAGGGGCTTGTGGTCAGTCACGATGGTAAAGGGGCGGCCATAGAGGAAATCATGGAACTTCTTCGTCCCAGCAATTATCGCTAATGCCTCCCTGTCTGTCTGTGCGTAGTTACGCTCTGCCTTAGACAGGGACCTGGAGTAGAACGCCACCGGGGCCTCCCGCCCGTTTTCCAACACGTGGCACAGGACCGCCCCCACCCCCACTGGAGATGCATCGCATATCAGAACCACTGGTTTCTTGGGGTCAAAATGGGTTAATATGGCGTCTGAGGATAAGAGTTGTTTCAGCTCATTGAATGCCCTCTCCTGGCTCTCGTCCCATTTCCACGCCTCGTCCTTTTTCAGTAACTTATGAAGCGGCTCTGCTACCGACGCCTTCCTAGGCAGGAAGGAATGGTAGAAGTTTAAGAGCCCCAGGAACGACTGCAGTTCGGGCTTGGAGGTGGGGCGAGGAGCATTTTGAACGGCGGCCACCTTGGATTCGGAGGGTTTAATGCCTGCAGGTTACCCGAAAACCCAGGAACTCAACCTCTTTTGCGAAGAAGACGCATTTGTCTTTCCACAACCTCAACCCCGCCTTTTCAAATACCGTCAGTACTTTGTCTAGCCTCTCAGCCAACTCTGACTCACTCCCCCCGTTATCAATATGTCGTCAAAATATGGCAAGACCCCCTCCAGACCCTTTAAGAGACGTTCCACTAACGATTGGAAGATGCCTGGCGCCGAATTCACGCCAAACTGCAGGCGCGTCACCTGGAACGCCCCCTTATGAGTGACTATCGTTTGCGCAGCAGCTGCAGCTGGGGTTACCGAGAGCTGCTGATAAGCCTGCGCCAGGTCAAGCTTTGCAAAACACTTTCCCCCATGTAACCTGGCCAACAGGTGGCTGACTACTGGCACCGGATACGCATTTGGGCGTATCGCCTTATTAATGGTACATTTGTAATCAGCGCATATTCGAACCTCCCCGTTGGCCTTAAGCGCTGTTACAATCGGAGTTTCCCACTCCGCGGAATCAACAGGAACAAGGATCCCCTGGCCCACCAATTTGTCCAGTTCCGCCTCTATTTTGTCCTTAAGTGCAAAAGGCACCCTTCGCGGTTTGAGTCTTATTGGGCGGACCTCCGGATCCAGGTCGAACGCAACTGGGGGCCCCTTGAATTTTCCGAGTCCCTTCTTGAACACTTCGGAATGCGCATTGCACACCTCCTGTATTGGGTCAGTCCCAACGGCATGCACCCCCCCCCAATGAACAAACCCAGGGGCTTAAACCATTGAGTCCCGAGGAGGCAACAACTCCCCCCTTTGAGAACAACCAGGGGAAGTTCCGCGGCGTGTTGCTTGTATTGGGCCTTGAATTTTCCAACCCCCAACACCGGAATGCTATTCCCCTGCACGTCCCGCAGCGTAGACCTCAGTGCTTTGAGCTTGGGCCGCACGTTGGGGGCCCAAGTGCAAGGCTACCAGGTCTTAGCGACAGTGGAGACCAACATAGAGTGGAAACAGCGGCCAGTGATTGAGGTATTTTTGAATAAAAATCGTTCTCAGGGCTGCTCGATACCGGAGCTGACGTCAGCGTGGTCAGCCAAAGCCAGTGGCCACGAGAATGGGCCATTGAGCCGGTCTCCGATGTGTGGGGGGTAGGCGGCATCCAAGAAGCGTTTAGAAGCCGGGAGTGGGTGGAAGTCACGATCCCTAAGGCTGATGGCACAGCGGTCATTCGGCCGCACATTCTGGACGTGCACATCAACCTTTGGGGGCGAGACATTTTACAGCAATACGGTGCCACTCTTACCTTCGGGTAATGGCTTTGCCACTTAAATGGCTTACCAACACGCCAGTCTGGGTAGAACAATGGCCAGTAGTGGGGGAGAAATTAGTCGCCCTAAAGCAACTGGTTAAAGAACAGCTAGACGCAGGACATATAGAGCAGTCCACTAGTCCTTGGAATTCGCCCATTTTTGTCATCAAGAAAAAGTCGGGGAAGTGGCGACTCCTCCACGATCTCAGAGAGATCAATAAATGTATACAGCCAATGGGTCCGCTTCAATGCGGCATCCCAAATCCAAATATGATTCCCGAGGGTTGAGAGATCCTGGTCGTAGACCTAAAGGATTGCTTTTACACCATTCCCTTAGACCCCAGGGACCGGGAAAGGTTCGCCTTTACGGTGCCGGTTGTGAACCACAGTGAGCCCACGCAGCATTACGCGTGGAAATTTTTGCCACAGGGGGTGCTCAATTCGCCCACCCTGTGCCAAATTTATGTTCACAACGCACTGGCAAAGTTTCGAAACCTTCACCCCACAGCCTTAGTATGCCATTTCATGGATGATATCTTGGTCGCAGCGCCGCAACTCGGCAGCGAAATGTTTACAGACCTCCAGGCCAGCCTGGGGGAGAAAGGGTTACTCATTGCCCCAGAGAAAGTGCAGAGAACCAAGCCCTTCTCATACTTGGGTCATCGGCTTCTCCGCTCTTTCGCAGCACCAGTTTTGCCCCAGATCAACTTAAGAGACTCAGTCACCTTGGTAGAATTGCAGCAAGTTTTGGGTAACATTAATTGGGCCAGACCGTATTTCAGATTGGATACGGATCTTTTAAAACTGCTCTTCTCGCTGCTAACGCTAGGCAAGCAGCCGGCATACCCGATACAAATTCCTCGAGAAGCACGCTTGGCTCTCGAGAAAGTCAACCAAATTCTCAGCCAAAGGTGGGTGGACAGGATTGCTCAGGGGCCATATGCCCCGATCCTGAACTTGTACATCGTTCGGGCCGGATCCATGTTCACAGGAGCCCTAGGAGTGGACTCCGAGAGAGGAGCGAGTATAGTGGAATGGGTGTATTTACCGAACACCTCTTTCCGAAACATCGTTCCCCCCAAGAGCTGGTCGCAGTGGTCTACCGTGGAAGGCTGAGAGCTAGGGACATTTCAGGGCACAACTTAGCAAAAATCGTGGTCCCATTCACCAAGGAGCAAATTCAGCAGTTGATGAAGCTCGGTGACTCACTTCCAATTGCCTTGGAGGGATTCACCGGATGCTTGGCGTACCATTTGCCAAAGGACCCCAGACTTGTCTCGCTTCAAACGCAGACAGTCAGCTTGTACGAATTGCTCTCGCTGGTTCCACTTCAGGGGGCCAGAACAGTTTTCACAGATGGGGGTCGCACATATGGTGTCTTAACTTGGCAGGAGGGCCAGGCTTGGCGCACGCTTCTAACTCTTCCACAGAAGTACGCGCAGCGGGCAGAGTTGGCAGCAGTGAACCTTGCTTTGCACACCTTCGCCAAAGAGCGCCTCAACATTATTACTGACAGTCAGTACGTTAGGAATTTGCTTCACAGTCTACCAGGAGCATACATCACTCCCGCGATAGACAAAAATTTGCTGAGCCTGTTCCTCACAGCTCAATTTCACTTGCGAAACTGCACGGAAGTGCTCTATGTCGCCCACATCCGAAGTCACCAGGACCTACCGGGTCCGATTTCCACGGGCAATAGTAGAGCGGATGCGGCCGCAAAGGGAATTCAGCAACGATCAGTGTTGGGTGTTTTCACTACTCCAATTCAGAGTCATGCATTCTTTCACCAGAATGCCAAAGCGCTCGCCAGACAGTTTAACCTGCCACTTTCTCAAGCCCAAGGCATAGTTCGCTCTTGCCAGCATTGTGCAGGGGCACTGGGGGGGCCCTCGTGGGGGGTCAACCCACGAGGGACAGAGGCTAACCAGGTGTGGCAAATGGACGTCACACATGTCCCGCAGTTTTGCAGATGGCAGTACATGCACGTTTGCATTGATACCTTTTCGCAATTCGTTTGGGCGACAGCGCAAAAAGGGGAGACTGCCTCCCACGTGGAGCAGCACCTCCTTGCCTGCTTCGCGGCAATGGGCAAACCTCGGCACGTGAAAACCGATAACGCCCCGTCCTACAGCTCCAGGCAGTTAGCTAACTTCATGGCCACCTGGGATATTAAGCATACCTTTGGCGTTCCTTACAATCCGCAGGGGCAAGCGATTGTGGAACGAGTCAATCGGACGCTCAAGTCCTACATTGACAAACAAACAGAAAGGGGGGAGCCACCAGCCCTCCCCAAGTCACAGGGTCAGGCACAGCATTGTCTGAACAAGGTGTTGTTCACCTACAATCACCTTAATGTTTTTTCCGATTGCACACCGCAGGAGAAACACTTCCGCCGCTCGGAAGCTCTCCCGCGGCCGCTGGTTCGTTACCGAGTGCCACCGGACCCTTCCTGGAGGGGCCTGGCGCCACTCGTAACCTGGGGAAGAGGGTATGCTGCAGTTATGTCTCCTACAGGTGTCATCTGGATTCCAGCCCGGTGCATTAAGCCTCACTTGGAGCCACATGGCGGGGACCCAGACCCGATCCCGGAGATGGAGGACCTCACCCTGACCGAGGAGACCCGGCGGAGGAAGCGGCGACAGCAGCTGGCAGCGCCGAGGGTCACCTGGGGGATGGTCAAGACCCTTTGCAGTGAGGCCAAGGACCTCATCCAACGCGAGGGCGGGGAACCCACACCGGAGAATGTGTCTGCCGTCTTTGCCCTGATCACCGCCAACTCCGTGGCAGTCATCATCATCCTGACCCTCTCCCTACTTGCGGGGGGAGGCGTTCAGGCAACATCACTAAAGGCCAGCGATCTGATGCCAGGCGGAGATCTCTCTGCCCGAATGCACTGCAACCTATGGGAAAGGTTGGCGGGTCTCGTCAACCAGTCCGATTTTTGCCTGAAGCAGGACATCGGTTCTGCCTCATTTCTGAGCACCTGTCTCATCCCAGTGTGCCACACTCCAGACGCGCACACCAGGGATGGCGACTGGCTGGTGAGGCGGATTTTCGGTCCGTTTCTTCCAACAAGTTTCACAGCATACGCTCGCTGGGGAATGCAGCTGACTATGACTTTACCGGCTGACGCAGCCACTCTCCACACCCCTCGAGTGGCGGTCGGCCCGAACTCTACTTGTGCTCGAATGACTGGCTGCTCTGCAGTCAGCCGGATTCGGCGCCGCTGCCTTGACGCTGGCCGCGGCAACTGGACTTGCAATAACCCAGAGACACTTGGTTCTATGTATGCTCATGTTACCCTACCTTCAGGTTGGTTCTTTACATGCAATCAGACTTGGAACTACATTCCCGCAAATGTATCAGATTCCATGTGTTGTATCAGTCGCTTGACATTGTTACTCCCCACTAGGGATATGATTGTTCCAAGCACAAATGTTTCCGCACCCATACGGCGCACTCGTGCCACCCAGTTAGACAGCTCATGTGATAGCAACATTAGGGTTCTGAGTCCAGCTGAGTACGTCTCGTTGGCAGTCAGCATACTTGGCGTGCCAGGCTTAGCCGTCGGCAACGCTCGGAGAATTGGTCAATTGGCTTGCGGATTAGCAAAGGCCATTAACCATACCTCCTCAGCGATAGCGCTGCTCAACCAGGAGCAGGCAGAGCTTCGCCATGCCATCCTCGACAATCGAGCAGCTATCGACTACCTTCTGTTGTTACATCATTTGGGTTGCGAATCTGTCCACAGCATGTGTTGCTTTAACCTCACAGACAATACCCGTAAAGTACAAAGCCAGCTCACGGACCTCCACACCCTAGTCAAGAACATCAAGGAGGATTCTTCATGGGGGTGGTGGGATTCCTTGTGGTCGTGGCTCCCATGGGGGTGGCTCCAGACAACGCTCAAATTGATTGCAGGAGTGATTATACTGAGCATAGCAGGATGTTGTTTCGTGTAATGTATCCCCTCGCTGCTATCGAGATGTCCCCCATGGAGGGAACCCCGACACATCATTCCCACACATCAGCTGATGCCCCTCCTACGCAGGGCCGTCTGTCAGGTCCAACAATAACAGAGAAAGGGGGGGTGCGGATTCCGCATGCACAATTGGCATAATACAGCCCCTGGCAGAGGTTACACCGGATGAGGAAGACCCCTGGTCACTGGCCCTTGCCAGTATGGAAATTGGGGAGCCGATTAATAATCATAGGGTTGATTCACCCACATCTGACCTGACTGACAGTTCTGCTGAGGGAAGCAAATCGCTAACCTCCGTTACGTATTAGGCAATTACTGACTCACAGATCAGCCCAAGCTCTAGTGCAAATAGTGGCCATATTTACCCTGGTGTAAGCCCCGAACAATGGATTTCCCCTGTCAGTGTTTGCCCTAGTTAATTAACTTCCCCAAGAGAGATTCCCCATTAACCTGGGTAAATGGGTGATATGATTTTCTGTCAGATGACGATTCTATCACACGCTGCCTTGAATTCCTATATATGATGATGTTTTTCCCTCAATAAACCACTGGTCTTCGCTCCATCTTGCCTCATGTCGTTACTCGACCAGTCTCCTCCGGGACCTCAAGGGCCGCTTCACGGCCCCAATCCAACAAATGTGGCTCCTCGATAGCCCATTGACTACTGTCTGCGTGACGTCATTCCCCGTCACGCCCTTCTTGTCCAGGTGAGGTGGTGGCGGGAATCTTCCCGCGCTGTAGGTATTCGGGGAATTGGAACCATGTGAGCTGAGCGCTCTCTATTGCCCCTAGTGGTCACTAGCTCGCGTCCTGATACAGAAGGTTACAGTGTTACAGCTGGTGATTATTATATCCACTCATTCGAGTGTTACATTACTTAAAGGCACAATATTCCAAACACAACACTCTTGAAAGAGGTAAGGGTCACCGTTGCTCAAAAGCTAGTCGTATCTGACTCGAGGGTTCAGTGCTCATCTCTGCTTATAGCTGAAGAGCCAGCGCTGTCTGCGTTTGCCGATGTTTCCACGGACATGTGGCAGGCATGCCTAGACACCATGGTGCAGGGAACGCTGTTTAACTTTCCACCAAAGTGGTGTCTATTTATCTACTTTCAATTTCTTGCTTTCCAACTGCTAGGTTGGCAGGAGCAGGGTGCTCATCCTGTCATGCAGTACTCGGGTTTTGAACTGCTGACCTTCCGTCTCCCAGGCAGCATCTTAACAGGAAAGAAAGGCCTCCAATTTTGGTTAAAATCTGGAAGATCATACAAAGAGAAGGTAGTTGTAATATGATAGTAGGAGGAGACTTCAATTTAACTAGATCAAATATAGATGTCTCCAAAGTCTCGAAAAGTAGAAAAGGATATGACCCCACATTGGATAATTGGATGGCTAAGTTAAATATTAGAGATGTAAAGGTTTCCCTTGCTCGAAAGCCAGTCATATCCAACTTTAGGGTTACAGTGCTCATTTCTGTTTCAAAGCTGAAGAGCCAGCTTTCCATGGTCATGTGGCAGGCATGACTAGATACCGAAGCACACAGAATGCTGTTACCTTCCCACCGAAGTGGTCCCTATTTATCTACTTGCAACTTCTTGCTTTTGAACTGCTAGGTTGGCAGGAGCTGGGACAAAGATGAGAGCTCATTCCGTCCTGCCATACTCGGGAATCAAACTGCTGACCTTCCACCTCCCAGACAGCATCTTAGGCACTTGAGCCACTGTAGATGTATGGCAATTTTTAAAAGGTAATGAAAGGACTTACACATATTTTTCTCAAGTATATGAGACGTAATCTAGGCTAGACTACATGATGATTTCTGGCACCCTAACACAAAACTTAGATGAAATATCTACAGGCATATTTACAGTGTCTGAGGGGCCATTCAACAATTACGTGATCCTTTTTTTGGTGGGAAATTGACCCCCTCTCCCAATGTAATCCGACCATAATTTTCGCTTCGACACACACACACACCCTTTAAAATTACATAATCCAGAGTTTTTGTATCAAAACTCTAATTTTTAGAGCTTTTCACTATTGGCGCCTAATGAAGAACATATCGGTGAGGATTCTCGATGCATCACAACCTTTGTGAAGATATTTTTTTGCAGTTTAGAAATAGACTGCACAAGAAATTCAATAATTTCAAATTGGATCAAAATTCCTAGAGATCATTTTTAAACCTAAAAAAGTGCCATGTTTTGAAACCACAACAGCGCCAAATGGATTACGTAATCTTTGACCTGACCCCCTGACCCCACGTAATTTTCCGTAATTCTGATGGCAGACCCCCTCCCCTCCCCTCGAGGATCACATAATTATTGAATGGCCCCTAAAATCACGCTATGACTGTTTTAAATTTAAGTTGGAAAAGTGGAATTAAACATAGCAAAAGCTGTTGGTTTGATAACAATTTGGTAAGAAACGAGAGCATAAGGAACCAAATTAATCAATAAATGGGAAGAGAATTGGAATTTAAATAACAAACTGGACATTGCACCCCACATAATGTGGGGCGCGATGAAAACTATTTAGGGAAGATTGTATAAAGGAATCAATTATAGTATGTAAGAAAAATAAAAGAGAGCAAGAAAATTTAGAAAAGGAAATTAAAAAATTTGGAAGAACATGCCAATACAGGAAAGAAGGAAATATATATAAAAACACTCAAAGTAAAGGATCCCCTGACAAATTTAGTAAAGGTCCAAAAGCACTTAAGTGAATTTGAAAAATATACAGGATTAAAGGTTAATTGGGGGAAAACTGAAGCAATATTGTGTAGCTGTAATGAAACAGAAAAAGAAAAGATAAAAGAACGATATCAAATTAAAATTAAGGAAAATATGAGGTACCTTGGTATAATAGTATCAAATGTGAAAGAACTATCTTAACCTATAAATCCAAGGGTTAACCGTTGGAACTGGCTATAGGTTGCTATGCCTCGCCCTACTTGCCTGCACTCACCCTTCGTGCACACGGCCGATCTGGGTACGCAGGTCAACGAAGGATTGAAAAAACCGGCAGTGGGGCAACAGCCCCACAAACGCGAAGAAAGGGAAACAACTTCACTTCCCAACATTCCTTGCGCCGCGCCGCGCCAGAGCCAATCAGGCTGAGAGGCTCTCGCACGGGGCAGCGTTCGGAAACGCGCCGCAGCCAATCAAAATAAAACCATTTTAAAAAAACGCAGCACAAACAGAAAGCACCAACCCATTACTACAAGCCCCAGCGTCCTGCGCGCCATGAGCACGCAGAACGCTGAGGAAAACGGCGCCCGAAAAATTAAAAAGAAAAACAACTCACCGCGTCACAGCCAAACACACACCAGCCGGCTTTCTATCCCTCACCCACGGCGCCTGAAGGTCCCGACTGGAGTTTCCCCTTTAATATCAGTGGGTGGGGGTTGCGATCCCCCTCTCCGCTGGCTACCCTAGGGTTGGGAGGTTTGTGGGAACAAAAGGGGAATGTTTCCCAAACCCTTCTGGACTCAGGACACCAGGGAGAGGGGATCGATTCCCACCCCCTCCTTAAAAAAACTCCGTCTTTTCTACTCTTTAAAAACGGAGTTGTTTTAAGGAGGGGGGAAGGGAATCGATCCACTGTGCCTGGTCTACTGGGTCCAGAAGAGTTGGGGGGACATACCTCTTTTGTCCCCACAAACCTCCCAACCCCAGGGGAGCAAGCGGAGATGGGGGTCGCAAGCCCCATCCACTGATATTAAAGGGGAAACCCCGATCTACTTTCACAACTACACACAAAAAAGCACCATAAAACAATAAAGCCCCCCTCCCCACCACCTAACCCACCCTTCCTAACCCCCAACGACCATGCCCCCCTCCCCACCACCTAGCCCACCCTTCCTAACCCCCAATGACCATGCCCCCCTCCCCACCACCTAGCCCACCCTTCCTAACCCCCAATGACCATGCCCCCCTCCCCACCACCTAGCCCACCCTTCCAAACCCCCAATGACCACGTACCTTCCCCACCACCAAATAAATAATTTTTTAAAAATTACTAAAAACACTCAAACACAGCCAAAAATACACAAAAACAAAAACACCAAAAACAATACGAAGTAAACAAAGACACAATCAAAAACAAAACAAACAGACAAAAAATACAAACTCCAACCCCCCCTCCCCCCCGCCCACACACACACACAAAAGAAAGAAAACAAGCAAACTTACCAAAACAGGTGCTACCTCCACCAGGACTGGAAAAGAAATGAATACAGAAAGACCCTACTTACCAGAAGAAGCTCCACCCAGAGGCCAGGAGAGAAACAAAAGTCAAAATACAATAACCCCTACCAGCACCACCTGCTGGCCACAATAGTAAAAACAATTCAAAAACACACAACAGCCCCAAACAAAACACAAATTCACAATTTTACACAAAAGGTCACACCAAAAAAACCAAGTAAAAAAAATTACACTAAACACACTTTCACACAAATCATAAATATATGTCAATAAAATACAATAGAAACTTTAAAAAATCCTGTGCTGTTATTATATCATACTTTCTTCTTTTATTAATCCTCAAAAAAACCCAAAAAAGCAGATCACAGTTAATAACAGCCAAGCCAAACAAATTTAACATAAATAAACATTTTAAAAATTAAAATTACAGACTAAGCAATTTTTAAAAAAAAAACAACACAATTTAACCTTCCAACACAATGTAACACTATTGCAAAAAAAAAAAAATGGCTCATTTTTAATTAAAAAACACGGGGGGGGGGGGGGGAAGCCCGGCAATGCCGGGCAACCCTTGCTAGTATAAACTAAATTTTGATAAATAGAAGATAGAAATTAAAAGTATGATAAACAGGTTGGAAAAGCTAAAGTTGTCATGGTTCGGGTGAGTAAATTTATGTAAAATGAAAATTATTCCGAAAGTCAACTTTCTGCTAGGGAACTTACCAATAATTATTATTCAAAAAGAATTGAGTAGATGGAAAGGGATTGTAGACAGATATTGTAATGGAAAAAAGAATCTAAGAATAAGAAAAACACTTTGGTATTTAAATAAAAAAGAAAGGGATTTAGGAATTCACAATCTAAAATTGTACTATACAGTGTTCCAACTAAGGAGAATAATATTGAAATTAACACAAAGCGATCTAAAAAACAAAGAACCAGACTGGGTGGAGTTTAACGGAATTAAAAGAGAGCTATTTTTAGGAAATCCAATGTCAAAAATTAAAATAAATATGGCTTCCACATTCCAGTTGCATGGGAAGAATAGGTAAAGAGAAAGGGCTACTGGTGACCAGGCTAATTTGGGACCTTGCTGGAGGCATCTAGAGGAACTCCGTCAGAGACAGGATGCTCAACTAGACCAGGCTTTGCTATGATTAAGACGCTGACTGGGAGGTGGAAGGTCAGGAGTTCGATTCTTGAGTACTGCAGGACGGAATGAGCTCATTCAAGGGCCACCACTAACATCGTATACAGGAATTCATCATCATCATCTCCTCCTTCTCACCAGCAGATCCCTTTCGTCGACCTGCCTTTCCTGCCCAGAAATGACTCCTTTTCTCTTCCTTCTTCTTAATTTTCTCCTTCCCTTTTTTTCTTTTCCCTCATTTCCCCCACCAAAAATACCATTATTTTTATATTAAATCTCTCTCTCTCTCTTAAACTTGTTGTTGCCAAACAATCTCCTTTTCTAAGTTTCCTTCTTTTTCACTCCCGGCAAGATGCGTGGAGATACTAAGCCTGCACTTGGCTTGCCACCTTCACTCATTCATAAAATGAAATTAAAAACATCACGTGATTGAAGCCATGCCAGGCTCTTGGCAGGAGCAAGCACAGACTCGCCCAATCTCCTCTCCGAGCGCATGGATGAGCCGTCTGATTCTCTCCGAGTTTGGATCCTTGAACTGGGCCCGTTCCCTCTCCCTCAGTTCATCTCCCCCACCCCTTACCTTTTGCCGGCTGGGCCTTTCCCCGGCATGGCTTTCTGCGCTTGGACGCTCATCGGGCTGTCTCTGTCCCTGCCTGCGTTGAGGCATTTGCCGGTGGGGCGGAGGGCACCAAAAGCTGGCGGGCCAGCCGGTTGGTGATTTTTTTTACCGCGCGGTGCGCACCGGCTGCCCCACCTCCTCCGCGCTTGCGCCCTTCAACCTTATTTGCTGAGGGGTGATGTGGCATGGAGGACGCTGGGCCTTGTAGTTTTTTTCTGGCCACGTATGTGGGGCGGTTTGTGGGGCGGTTGCCCCACTCAGTTGGCGGACCCTTGCGGCGATGCTCCAAAGGTGTTCAGGCAAGTGTAGGTGGCTCGGTTCAGGATGGTTGGGCTGGGTGTGACCGTGTATGCCGGACACACATGGTTAACGCACCTTCTTATAGGTAAAGATTGTTTTGTTGTATACTATTATGTTTTTGTAAATTGAATTTTGTATATTGTATTATTGTGTATTTACTGTGTATATTGTTTAATTATCATATGAGCCACCCTGAGTCGGGTTTACAAGTGCGAAAATTAAATTAAAATTAAATTAAATTAAATTAAACGGGGGTGTTTTAATTACCAATGACCAACAGCTTGTGCTGGGTTTGTTTTCCTATTGGAGGACATAGCAAGCTGCTCCATCAGGATAAGAGTGTGACTGTGCTAGAAAGATACCAGTTTGAGGCAGATCTGAAGCCATTGCCTCAATCTGACTTGCTTTTATGAGAACAGCAAGGTCTACACCAGCGGTTCTCAAACTATGGCACGTGGAAAGGACCCGGCTCGCAGCACCATTTCATGTGGCCCATGTCACCGTCGCCAACACTGGAAGTGAACACATTTGTGGCAGTCATAAATGCACCTGTCCCTGTCCAGCTCCTGCCAACCTAGCAGATCAAATGCAAGAAATTGCAGGTTGATAAATAGGGACCGCTTCAGTGGGAAAAGATCTTGGGGACATGAAAGGAGCTTCATTAGGGGATCCCCTGAGCAGTTCCTCCAGCAAAAATTTCTAACACAAAATAATTATTATACTTATAATGCAATTACAGTATTAGCTTAACAGCTCCATAAATTCAGAACAATATAATCTTCTTTCATGTCCTGATCAAACCCTGGGCTGCCAAATTGAATTCACTTTCTTCACTTTGTCAATGACCAAATTTAAGTCATTGGTGTATGTTTCTGGCAGTAATTGGCAGGTCAGTCAATGAGTCAAATTCTGTATCTCTCCACATTCACCACATCGCTCCGGGAATGGGAGCCACCTGTGAGCTGCTGCCACCGCCGCCCCCTTCCGAGCCACGCCTGGCTCAAAGGGGAGAAAAGCCGCCGCCACCGCACAAGGGGTCCCACGCTCTCCCCGAAGCCACGCCATCGCTCCGGGGATGGGAGCCACCTGTGGCCGCCGCTTGTCACTATTCTAGAGGACTTCATCTGTCCAGACTCTGTTTTTGATGTAAGCGTGGGCTGCATTTGCTTAATTTGGATCTGGGCCTTTGACTATGTGTATTTGGTATATTGTTTTTGTTTGATTATGCTGTTTTATTGTATTGTGTATAATGTACTGTACTTGATTTCCTATAATGTTATTGTACCTTTATCACTTTCCTGCTGATGTCATGCATCATTGTAAACCGCTTAGAGTCGCCTTCGGGCTGAATTAAGCAGTATACAAAAATAAAATGAAGTGAAATGAAATGAAAACGTTTTTGTCCGCCAGCAGGACTCACTTGATTTTGGTTTACATTTAGGCACTCCAAACCCCAGCTTATTCAGGACATTGTGCTTGTGTAGCCTTAAGAGTGTTTGTTCTTGTCATAAAGCTCTTCCTGGATCTGAGCCAGCGGACTTGATGCTCATATCCATTTGGAAGGTGTCAAGGGTAGTTCTCTTGCTTAGTTTTCCCAGGGTCTGCTGCTACTTCTCTCCTGATCTTAGGTGTATCAATACCAACAAGATGGTATGTTTTCTCAACAGGTTTATACTTGAGGCATGCTGTCACTCTACGCATTGGTTCATTAACAGCAAAAGCAGATACTAGTTCTTCAACAAGTGTCAGGTCACACTCTATTTATAACATCAACAAAGAGAAACAAAACAGGAGTAAATTTCTCAGTTCTTACTTTTGGTTTTACCACTGAGGTAAGATTTATGTACAGCAACCCAAATACAGCCACTTGAATCCATCTTGATGAAGTGCAGCAACTTCATCAATATTGGCCTGGGGCTGAGGAGGAGTTTGTGTGCCAAAAAAGCTCAGAAAGTGATTCGTGGAATTGGATCACTGGTACTATGGGTGTCATGCTGCGATGAGGAAGGCAGATGAAAGGCCACTGTATTGTATTCTCAGGACAGTCTTCATGGTACAGGTATACGGAAAGTCTCCTAAATATTGTGTTATTTTTGAACCACAATCGGGTGTACCCTGGTAAAGGTAATCTTGTGTTGCCAGTTAATCTTTCTCACACTAGGTCAGGCCAAAGGAACTGCAGAATGGACTCACCAAAAAGGTGGCTTCATTTGGCAGTTTCACATCTGGCCTAGACCTGGGATGAGAAAAAGCAGAAATACAGTCAAACCCTGGGTTACAACCACCTTGGTTTAAGTTTGCTGTGGTTTACAACGGCAAATCCTATGGAAATGGCGTCCCAGTTTACAAATTTTTAATCATACCTGTCAACTTTTGGATTTGAAAATAAGGGAAATTTTGGCCACACCCCTCTGGGTGTGGTCAAATCTGTGGGCGTGGCCAAATATAGCCATGTGACTTGCTGGGCTCTAGTCATGCTTGCCCCATGGCCATGAAAATGTCTGCAAACACAGACACAGACAGCACTGGCTCTTTGGCTGTAAATGGAGATGAGCACTGCACCCTAGAGTTGGATACGACTGGCAGATTTTACTTTCTTAGGATCAAAGATCTCTGCAGATGGTGATTGCAGCCATGAAATAAAAAGGCGACTGATGCTTGGGAAACAAGCTATGAGAAACCTGGGGAGCATAGTTAAAAGTAGAGGCATCACCTTGCAAACAAAAAATTGCATAGTCAAAGCAATGGTATTCCCGGTAGTAATGTATGGGTTTGAGAGCTGGACCATTAGGAAAGCTGAGCGCAGAAAAATAGATGCCTTTGAACCTTTCTAGTCACAGCCCCCCACCCTCCAAAAGTAACTTTTTTCCAAACTCTTCCCTCTTTTATATTTACAGCCAGCAGGTGCATTCATTCACACACTTATAGTTACTCCCCATGCCATCTCGCTTTCTCTCCAAAGGCGCTCAAAGCCATACCCGTCGTTCCTTCCCAGACTGTTTCCTGTTCCCCATGACACCCCCGTGAAGTAGACCCAGGACTAGCCCTCCACCAGGAGCAGACCCGGGACCTCTCAAGGCAGAGCACCACCCAAGGGGTCTTCCCACACCCGCACACGTGGAGCGAGCGCTCAGATAGCCTATGCACGCTTGCAAAGTCCTCCTCAGCCTCTTATTAAGAGGCCTGTTGGCGCATGGGGATAAAACTGCTGTATTTGCGGCCGGAACGCTGCGAGTTTTTAGTGTCTTGCACGGAAGACAAGGAAGGAGTCGCAGTAAGGACTAACACAGGTTTATTGGTTGATGATCAGGATGAACATGTGGTAATGGTGGAGATACATCACATTATATACAGTAGTACAATACATTTGAATCTTGTTGCACGGTAGCTAATTGGCTGCTACCGGCGTGACGTTGTTCCAGTCACGCCCCCCCCCCTCGGTTCCAGTAGTAGTTTGTTGGTGCGGGAAAGTTCCCGCGGCTGCTGACGATTTGAGGAATGAGAACCATGTGAGTTGAACGCTCGCAGCTGCCCTCTATGGGCAGCTTACTCGCGTTCCTTTAACAGCTGAGCTACATTGTAATTGTGGTCAGATTACATTCATGCATTTCTTAAAGTAACATTGTACATGCATACATAACATTGTACATGCATACATAACATTGTACATGCATACATAACATCCCTCCCCCCTAGGATGTTACGAAGTCCCTCAACCATTGTGGCTTGCCGCACGTGCGCCTGGGGCGTGCGGCCGCTTGACTTAACAAAGGGGAGCCTGGTTCTGCAGAGTCCTGTCCTGCAACGGAAAGGGAGGACTCATTAGTGGCTTGGTGTGGGCTCTGCGGTGACCTTGCGTTGGGGGACGGGAATGGAATGAACAGTTGGGAAGTGAACCCCTGCCTACCGTTTGCGGAGCTTGGGGTTCCCCCTAGTACGAATCTCGGGACCGACGAAGAGACCCTCGTGGCCTCACCACCCCCCGTTACCTGCCCGGGAGTTCTAGAGACTGTGGTGGGCGGACTCCCCCCCCCCGTTGCCTGCCTTGGGGGTGTTTGTCTCCGGGGAGCTGGCGCTATGGTATATTCTAAAACAAAAGGACTGGGGGGACTGGAGGTACCAGGGGCTGAACTGAAACCCCTCTTCTCGCTAGGACGGGTGGGGGACCACTCCGCTACACCCCCCTGGTACTGCAACTCATAATCATAATCAAACTGATCCCTCTCTTTCAAAGTATCCTCCTCTGTGGTCGAGAACCCAGGATATGCATTTGTATCTGCGGGTTCCGCCGTGTCTCCCCCTTGGTTAATGCGGGTGGGGGAGGACCCTAACGCTGAATCCCCTTCACTGGTGACTCGCCTTCTGAGTTGGTCGGCGTGCCTTCTCCATAGTAGACCCGAGCTAGTCTCAACCCTGTAGGATACCGGACCCGTCTGCTCAATAATTGTCCCTGGAACCCACGCTGGCCCCGAGGCCGCGTAGTTCCTGCAGTGAACCGGGTCCCCTACCGAAAAACCTTTGGAGCTCTCTCCCCCATGTTTATGTTTCTCCCTTCATCCTCCACCCTGGACAGATCCATCCAGTCAAAAAGTGTTACCGGACGCCTCCTCATGAGGAGTTCGGCTGGGGAAAATCCTGAAGCTAGGGGGGTCGTCCTGTAGCAGATGAGGAACTGGCACAGATGAAGGTTCAACTCACCGGGACCCATGCGCCGCAGTGCGTCTTTCGTAGTGCGCACTTGGCGCTCTACCTGACCGTTCGTGGCGGGGTGAAACGGGGCAGCGGTAATGTGCCTGATGGCGTTCCGCTCAATGAACGTCTTGAATTCTGCGGACGTGAAGGTACTAGCGTTGTCGCTAACCAGGACGTCGGGCAGGCCGAAACAGGCAAACAGCTTGCGCAACTGTTTAATGGTTGTCGCAGAGGAGGTGCTGTTCACGGGGATTACCTCCAACCACTTGGAGTAGGAGTCAACTATTAGTAGGAACATGGCCCCGCGGAAGGGGCCAGCGAAATCAACATGAATCCGGGACCATGGCCCGCGGGCCGTGTCCCATTCCCTATGGGGTAACCGGGACTCCTCAGGTCGAGAGCTCTGGCAGCTCTCGCACGTGCCCTACTAGACGTTCTATGTCCGCGTCTATCTGGGGCCACCAGAAGAAACTCCTGGCCAGAGCCTTGGAGCGCACGATCTCGGGGTGACTGGTGTGCAATAACCTTAGTACTTTGGCTCTCAGCTTTTCTGGGATAACTACCCGCTGGCCCCAGAGTAAACAGCCCCTTTCCAGCAAAAGCTCTACTCTGCGCCTGACAAATGGCTTGAATTGTTCCTCGGGGGGAGTAGTGGGCCACCCTTTCTTTACCCAGGAGCTAACTTGGGCCAGCGTCTTATCGGCCGCCGTGGCCTTGGCGAGGTCGGCCGGGAGAATGGGGGGTGAGTCGAGAGACTTGATCAGCAGGACTTGGTGGTCCTGCTCTACCTCGCATGTGGGGTCCCCTATACTCGGGAGGGGAGATCGGGACAGCGCGTCCGCATGGGAGATCTCCTTCCCAGGGCGATAGACCAGCTCATACTGGTAAGCGTTGAGAAAGATGGCCCAACGCAGCATTCTGAGGGATAGAATTTGCGGTGTGGGTTTGCCGGTAGTGAAGATCCCCAGAAGTGGTTTGTGATCCGTCACTACCGTAAACTCGCGGCCGTATAAAAAGTCATGGAACTTTTTCGTTCCCGCAATGATGGCTAGGGCCTCCCTATCAGTTTGCGTGTAATTGCGCTCGGCCTTCGAGAGGGACCTTGAGTAGTACGCTACCGGGGCTTCCCTCCCGCTCTCTAACACGTGGCATAGAACCGCCCCCACCCCCACTGGGGACGCATCACAGACTAGAACTACTGGTCTCTTAGGGTCAAAGTGGGTCAGGACAGCACTTGAGGATAGGAGTGCCTTCAGCTCCCTAAACGCTTTCTCTTGCCTGTCTCCCCACCGCCAAACCGCCTCTTTCTTCAATAGTGCGTGCAGTGGCTCAGCAACGGATGCCTTCCTCGGCAGGAAGGAAAGGTAAAAATTTAAGAGCCCTAGAAACGACTGCAGCTCCGGTTTCGCGGTGGGGCGAGGGGCGTTTTGCACAGCCGCAACCTTGGACTCGGAGGGCTTGATGCCTTCTGGGGTTACCTTGAACCCAAGGAACTCGACCTCCCTTGCAAAGAAAACACATTTGTCCCTCCTCAGTCAGAGGCCCGCTTTCTCGAATATGGAAAGGACCCTGTCTAGCCTTTGCGCTAATTCTGACTCGCCCCCGCTGTTATCAACACATCGTCGAAGTATGGGAGGACGCCTGGAAGCCCCTTTAAAAGGAGTTCCACGAGGGACTGGAAGATTCCGGGGGCCGAATTCACGCCAAACTGAAGGCGCGTTACCTTAAATGCCCCCTTGTGCGTTACGATCGTTTGCGCAGCGGCAGCAGCCGGGGTTACAGTGAGCTGCTGGTATGCCTGCGCCAGATCTAGCTTGGCGAAACACTTCCCCCATGAAGCGTGGCCAGTAAATGGCTGACCACGGGTACCGGATATGCATTTGGCCGAATGGCCTTATTAATCGTACATTTATAGTCCGCACAAATCCTAACCTCCCCGTTTGATTTAAGGGCTGTCACGATCGGCGTTTCCCACTCCGCCGAATCCACTGGAACCAAAATCCCCTGCCCCACCAATTTGTCCAGTTCCGCCTCGATCTTGTCCTTGAGGGCAAAAGGCACTCTCCTGGGCTTGAGGCGGATAGGTCGGATTTCGGGATCCAGGTCAAAGGAAACTGGGGGCCCATTGTAAGTCCCGAGCCCCTTCTTGAAAACGTCCGGGTGTGCGTTGCACACGTCCCGCATTGGGTCAGTCTCTATGGCGTTAATGCCGGACAGTTCGATTCCAAGGGGAGCGAACCACTGCGTTCCCAAAAGGCAGCACCTCCCCCCCTTGAGGACCACTAGGGGCAGTTTCTCAGAGTAGTTCTTGAACTTCACCTTGAAGTTCCCCACCCCCAACACTGGGATCCCGTTCCCTTGCATGTCCCGTAGGTGTGACCTCATGGCCCGCAACTTGGGCCGCGCATCTGGGGGAATGCGCATATACTCCTTTTGGGACAGGATGGAATAGGACGACCCCGAGTCTATCTCCATCCTCACTAGGACCCCCTGCAACTGTACCTCAATGAAAAAACGCCGGTGCTCCAGGCCCACGCAGTTCACGCCTGCCCTGCTGTGGTCGTCTGAGACCTTCCTGGTGCCGGCCGCCTTCCGTTGGTGCGTCTGGGGATGACTCGAGTTGCCCTTGTCCTCGACTCGCCCGCGCCTGCACACCCGGGCGATGTGCCCCTTTCGGCCGCAGTTGTGACACTCGACCTTCCGGAACGGGCACCTCGTGCGGTCGTGGGACGCCCCACAACCGTCGCAGCGGCGGTCCTGCCGCTCGTGGGTCTGTCGCTTCTCTCGTCGCTTCTTGACCCGCTGGACGTTGTCGTCCTCGCTGGAGCAGGGGTCTGTCGTGGTGGACGACTCCTCGGACGCCGTTGGTGTGCCGGCGGGCGGCTTGGGGGCCCGCCAGGCTGTTTTCGTTGGTGTCCGCCGGGCCGCCTGTACTGGTGACTTGGCCCCTTCGGACGTGGCCCCTCGGGACTTGAACACTCTGACCCTGCTCCTGGCCGCCTCGGCCGCTTGGGCCTCCCGCAGCACCTCGTTGAACGTGAGGCGGTAGTCGCGGGTCATGAGCTTCCGCTGAAGCTCCTCGTCCCTCAGGCCACACAGCATGCGGTCTCGGAGAGCCTGGTCTAGGTCGTCCCACTGGCAGTGCACCGCTGCCAGCCTGAGGGCCGCCGCGTAGGCGGACACGGATTCGCCCGGTCGCTGGTCTCGCCTGTGGAACACGACCCGGGCCGGGAAGATCGACACGGGGGGCTGGAAATGCTCGCCCAGCAGCCCCAGCATGTGGTTGATGGGCACCTCTTCTACCTTCTTGGGGGCCACCAGGTTCATCAGGATGCGCAGCGTGGCCGGCCCCACCTGGGCCAGGAAGTAAGAGCGCATCCTCGCGTCGTCGTCGACGCCCGCAGCTTCCATAGCGTGCCGGAATTGGCATTCGTAGAGCTCCCACTGTTCGGGCTCGCTGACATCGAACTGGTAAGGCTTGACCTTGGGATTCGCCATTGATCCCACCTTCGTCGCCAATTTAGTGTCTTGCACGGAAGACAAGGAAGGAGTCGCAGTAAGGACTAACACAGGTTTATTGGTTGATGATCAGGATGAACATGTGGTAATGGCGGAGATACATCACATTATATACAGTAGTACAATACATTTGAATCTTGTTGCACGGTAGCTAATTGGCTGCTACCGGCATGACGTTGTTCCAGTCACGCCCCCCCCCCCCCCCGGTTCCAGTAGTAGTTTGTTGGTGCGGGAAAGTTCCCGCGGCTGCCGGCGATTTGAGGAATGAGAACCATGTGAGTTGAACGCTCGCAGCTGCCTTCTATGGGCAGCTTACTCGCGTTCCTTTAACAGCTGAGCTACATTGTAATTGTGGTCAGATTACATTCATGCATTTCTTAAAGTAACATTGTACATGCATACATAACATTGTACATGCATACATAACAGAGTTTGATCCCGAGCAGGGCTCAGCGTGGACTCCAAGCCTGCTCATTGGTCGAATGTGGATTCCAGCATGTTGGGGGCCCCCAAATGCTAATTTATCTTGTGAAATGGAATAGAAACTAATTGATATTGTTAGTAAAGGTGAAGGTTTCCCTTGCTCGAAAGCCAGTCGTATCCGACTCTAGGGTTCAGTGCTCATCTCTGTTTCAAAGCCGAAGAGCCAGCGCTGTCTGCCTCTGCAGATGTTTCCGTGGACATGTGGCAGGCATGACTAGACACCGGAGTGCACGGAGCGCTGTTTACCTTCCCCACCGAAGTGGTCCCTATTTATCTCCTTGCAATTTTCTTGCTTTTGAACTGCTAAGTTGGCAGGAGCCTGGGACAAAGATGGGGGAGCTCATTCCGTCCTGCAGTACTCGGGAATCCAACTGTGACCTTCCACCTCCCAGTCAGCGTCTTAGCCACTTGAGCCACTGCAGTCCCAATTACTATTGTTAATTGCTCCCTTTTTTTGGCACGGATACTTCATCTGCCTCTCCCCCACCCCCCACCCCCGACTTCGGCACCCCTCCATCTGCAGCCAGTTTAGGGCTTTTCCCCTTGTCTCCCTTTACCTCCCCGAGGTGGCTCTCCGTCCTCCCCGTCCGGGGCCAAAGCGATCCTCCTGTCCTCAACTGAGAGGCATGCGGAGGTCCCCAGGAAGAGCAGGAGCCACGCAGAGAAAGCGCCACGTTTCATCTCTTGGGGGTGGGTGGGGAGGCATGCAGGGAGGTCCTGGCCCAGGCTGCCAAGTGCCAGCCAAAGGGAAGCCAAGAAAGACCGAGCCCAGCCAGGGTCCCCGCTTTTTGTTGTGTCTCCTGAAAAGGAGAGACCCGAGCACCCGTGCACAGCCAGGAGACCCGGAGTTCCTTTTTTAAATAGGGCCCGTGGCCAGATGGGTTGGGAGCCCTCCCTGCGTCACGGCTCCCTCTTGCTCAGCTGCTCTCTCTAGGAAGGCAAGGACCGCCCGTTGCCGCCGGAGCCGCGGCCCATGCTGTACGCTGCTTTGAAGCCATGTGGCAGGGAAGGGAAAGAGAAACTATAGAACGCCCCCACCACCTTCTCTCTCCCCTTCCACAAGCGAAAAGCCACACAGGCTCTGGTGGCCAGAAAAAAATACTGCAGCTTCGGTCAGGATTTTTTTAAAAAAATAAGGGAAAATACGGGGAAATTAATAAAATGGGAGGGGGCAGGAAGAGGGGTAAAAATAAGGGGTTTTCCCGGGTAAAATGGGATAGTTGACAGGTATGTTTTTTAATGCTTTTTTTCCGGTTTACAACAATCAATTCAAGACCATTTTTAATTTTTCAATGCATCCCTCTGGAGGTTTCGGTTTACAATTTTTTTGGGTTACAATGGAGGCTGTTGTACAGTGATACCTCATACAACATCCAAACTTGGCGGCGCGTTCAGACGCTGCGGCTGAGAGCTCCTTGCTTTTGAGACAGGGTCAGTTAAGTACGGTTATTTATAGCCGTCAGGAATTGTTGTTTTATAGAAACAGAAGTGGAGATTGTGTTATGTGTGAAAAACTGTGTGATAAACTGTGGGCTTGCAAGATTCCAGAAATCATAAATCACCAGATCTGGAGGAAGACGAGGTGGAGGAGGAGGAGAGAGCGAAGGCAGAAAAGAGGCTGTAGAGGTAATGGCCATGTGAACACGAGGGCAAAGATAAGAAAACAACGCTATAAATTACCTCTCCCAAGTATTTTCTATTCCAATGTGAGGTCTTTGGTGAACAAACTTGACGAGTGAAGGCTGCGTGTTGGAGCTGAGGGAGACTTTCGGGATTGCTGTGCATTGCTACTCACAGAGACATGGCTTAACTCTTTCATTCCCAACACAGGTATTGAATTGCAAGGCTATACTACACACCGGTTGGACAGGACAAAGGATTCTGGCAAGAAACAAGGTGGGGGAGTGTGTATCTTCGAAAATCACAACTGGTGCATGGACTCTGTCAGGTTGGATAGCCACTGTTCCCCAGAGGTAGAGTTTTTAATGATTAATTGTAGACCTTTTTATCTTCCCCGGGAATTTACAGCAGTAGTATTAATGGTGGTGTATGGTGGTGTATGGTGTATGGTGGCACCAATTGCAAATGAATGCATGGCCATGGATATTTTGTATGGAAACATCAATACTAAACTGAGCAAATACCCAGAGGCCGTGCTGATCATCGCAGGAGACTTCAATCATATAGACTTGAAGGCAGTATTCCCAAAATTTCATCAGCACATTAAATGTGCAACTAGGGGGGATAATACTTTTGACAAGGTGTATACAAACATTAAACGGGCATATGAGGTTAAGCCCTTGGCACACCTTGGCAGGTTAGATCATGTGTCCCTGCTTTTGACACCAGCATACACACCCCTTAGGAAATAAGCCCTGATACAAACACGGACTGTTACTGTGTGGCCTGAGGGAGCCTCTCAACAGCTGCAGGACTGTTTCCAGGAGACCGATTGGAATGTGTTTGATCACCAAGATCTGGAGACCTACACATCAACGGTCCTGGATTATATTAGATTCTGCACAGCCAACGTCACCAGGGAAAAGTATGTAAAGATATATCTGAACAGGAAGCCCTAGATGACAAGTGAAGTTCAGAGACTGTTGAAGGCCAGAAACTTTGCTTTTAGAACGGGAGACCGGGTATTGTATAGTATAGAAAGGGTGAACCTGAAGAGGGGTATAAGGAAGGCAAAAGCTGTGTATAGAGGGAAAATTGAAGATCACCTGAGTAGTCATGACACCAGGCAAGTGTGGCAGGGGATCCAGCACCTTACTGACTACAAACCCAGTAATTCATCGCCTGTAGAGAGCAGTGCTTCTCTGGTGGATGAGCTGAATACCTTCTTCGCCCGATTTGAGGTGACACCAGCAGTGGATCTAGCAGTGTTGCCAGAGTCATCGCCATTACTCCCCTTAGGGAATGTTGCCAGGGTGGAAGAGGGAGAAGTGAGGTGAATATTAAAAGGGATAAATGCGAGCAAGTCTATGGGTCCTGATGGAGTGGCTGGTAGGGCACTGAGAGACTGCTCAGAACAGCTGGCAGAAACTTTTATGAAGATTTTTAATCGGTCTTTGGCCCAAGACACTGTCCCACCTTGTCTGAAATCCTCTACTATTATACCTCTGCCTAAAAAACCTAACATAGATAGCCTGAATGACTTCTGCCCTGTGGCGCTTACACCTGTCATAATGAAATGCTTTGAAAAGTTGGTGCAGAACTGTATTATGGCTTGTTTACCAGTTGGACTTGACCCTTGTCAATTTGCATGTAAGAGAAAGAGATCCACTGAGGATGCTGTGGCTACGGCCCTACATGCTGTTCTGACCCATTTGGAGAAACAAGGAAATTATGCGAGACTGTTATTTGTAGATTTTAGTTCTGCTTTTAATACTGTTCTTCCGCATAGACTGGTGCCCAAATTATTAGATCTGGGGCCTCTGCCATGCTTATGCAGGTGGATACTAGATTTTCTATCAGATCGTTCACAACGGGTCAGAATGGGCTCTCATGTCTCTGCGGATCTCAGTATAAGTACGGGGACGCCACAGGGCTGTGTGCTGAGCCCGCTTCTGTACACGCTTTACACATATGATTGTGTTCCCAGTTACCAATAAAATCATCAAGTTTGCAGACGACACAACAGTGGTTGGTCTGATTACTGCTAGGGAAGGGGAGTCAGCTTACAGGAAGGAGGTTGAGATGCTGACGGCGTGGTGTAGGGAAAACAATTTATTCCTCCATGTAAAAAAGACAAAAGAGATCATTGTGGACTTTAGAAAATGCAAATTGAACATCCAGCCACTTATTATTGAAGGGAATTGTGTGGCACTGTTGTGTATGTAACAGTATTACTTTAAGAATGTATGAATGTAACCTGACAATGATTACAATGTAACCCAGCTGTTTAAGGAACGCAAGCTAGCTACCCATAGAGGGCAGCTGCGAGCGTTCAGCTCACATGGTTCAAATTCCCCCAATCACTGGCAGCCGTGGGAACCTTCCCGCACAAGGATCACCTGGAGAAGATGGGCGTGACTCAGAATGATGTCACGCAGGTAGCAGCCAATGAGCTGCCGTGCAACCCTTTTCAAATGTATTACTGCAGTATAAAATGAGCTGTACCTCCGCCATTACCACATGTTCATCCTGACCATCATGCAATAAAGCTGTGTTTTAGCCCTCACTGCGGCTCCTTCTTTGTCTTCCGTGCAAGACACTAAAGGAACAGGTCTCGGTGTTTCAATTTCTGGGAATGGAGCTGAGGGATGATCTAACATGGGGAGCAAACACCAAAGATCTGATGAAGAGAGCTCAGCAGAGGTTATACTTCTTGAGAATCCTCAGGAATAACAATCTTTCAAAGGACCTGCTGTTGGCATTCTACCACTGTACCATAGAGAGTGTGGTAACCTATGGTCTGTGTGTATGGTTTGGGAGTTGTACAGCCAGGGAAAGCACAATGTTGTCCAGGGTTGCAAAGACTGCGGAGGGGATAATCGGGTGTACTCTTCCCACTCTAGATCAAATCTATGCCACCAGGTGTTATAAGAAAGCTGTAGAGATTGCACAAGATAGTATGCACCCCGGAAATGATCTCTTTCAGCTTCTGCCTTCTAGAAGAAGGTATAGGGTCATAAAGACCAGGACCAGCCGCTTGAGAAATAGTTTCTACCCAAAAGCGGTTCTGGCTTTGAATGCAGTGCAACGCAGTCTATAAGGGAGCTTCTGTATATAGTTTTTAGAGTTTTAGAGCTTTTTATGGGTTAAATGTGTATATGTGGGGTGGGAGTATGTTGATAACTTTTGTATAGTTGTATATCTATCTATCAAGTTTGGACTTTATACGGATTTGGACTTTGTATGAGGCACGCAAAATCCGAGCCGCGATGCCTCATACAATGTCCAAATCCTTGCTGCAATGCCTTGTACAATGTCGTTTCCATAGAGATACATTGTACTGTAACAGCACAGACTTCAGCGCAAAGTCAAGGAAACTGACAGAACTTTAAGAAATCATTGTCTAAAAGCTAAATACATTACAAAAACATGTCAAACAACCCTGATTGTCCAAGAACCTGAAGAATGCTGCAAAAATCCCAGGAATGCTTCTAAAAATTCTGACGAAAAAATAAAAAAATTCCAAAATTGCGCTCAAAACCACTCCTAGCCACTCTTTGCCTCATGCAAAACCCACAAGAGCAATGCACACATGTGTCCAGCCTTTTATACTGCTCAGGCACAATGCAACCTACTTTGTATGAGGCAATTTTTCCCCAAGGAATTAGGCGATGTTGTATGAATTTGATGTTGTACGAAGTGGACTTTGTATGAGGTATTATTGTACTGCAAAACAGAAGGCAAATTGAATTTCTAAATCTTCTGTTTCTGCTTTCAAAACACCACCGATTGCTAATACTGGATCAAATGGCAGAGGATCCTCATCTGTTACCATGGCCATACTCTTTCTTCCATGTTCAATTAGAGTTTTGGTAGGAGAGCTAATTATGGCAGTGTTTGGAGATGAACATTTCTCCTTTTTGGGGGGCTGGGGGGGATTCATGCAAATTCATTTGATAGAAGAGAGGAGCCTTTTGGAAAGACCACCATAGAGAGGATGTTTGTAGGGAATGAAAAGACTATCTATGATGCAGGAGTGCAGCTCTTGGCTGTACTGAGAAGCAAAGGAACTGAGAAGTATACGTTTTCTCCCCGGAGCCTTCCTCAGGTGAGGATCTGTGAAAAAGCAAGCTAAATCCTGAATTGTCCGCCTAAGGGTGTCAATTTAGGTCGGTTGCTACTCACTTGTAGACCAAGGCTCTACTTGGGAGTAAAGGCAACCATTACACTCTGAAGGCACACATCCAGAGGATCTGTGGGAGTCTAAACATGGAAAGTGACTTTTGGGATGTTTCCATCTCCCCGTTGTTTCTATGACCCACATGTCCCCATCAGACACCTCATGGGCCTCTTTTATCAGCAGAGAGGGGTCAATGGTTGCTCCCCAAAGTCCCCATGAGCAGCAATGAGCTATTTGAATGGGAAGTGCAACCCCCAGACTGGTCCACTCTTATTTAAGAAAATAGCTTACTGAAATCAGAAGAGAACTTTCCTCTCAGGTGCCTCCCTACATTACTGTTTGTATGGTTTTAACTCTTGGGTGGACGACAACTGTGGGCTCTGATTTCAGGCTACGGCTCGGTCAGAAGGGATTCCCATGGAAAGGAAGAAAGACACTGACTTGCTCTGATAAGAAGAGCCAGGTCTATACAGTAGGCCTCCCTCACTAGCAGCTCATGAGCAAGAGGGCAAGAAACCAAAGAGAGTTAAAAATAAATGTTTTGCAAGGTTATCAAGCTGGAGAGTTTGAGGGGAAGACGAGTAGCCCTGCAGAACAGCCTATGTGCAGCTAGGAGAAATCATAACATCTGAGGTGATTTAGTCACCAACAGCTTGATGTGTTTGTTTTCCTGCTCGAGCCCATCGGATCAAGCATATTCTCATAGGGTCCTTGCCCGGCACCCCAAATCTTTTTGTATTCTACTCTTGGGACCGCTCAGACGACGAAGCCCACTGGTCTATGTGTGATTATGCTAAGAACGCGCCCCTCTTTACTGACCCGCTAGGCTAGCAGGGCGTTCTTCTGTCCAGTTTGAACTGGCTCATAAGTAGAAGGATAACACCTCTGCTATGTCGTAGGTATCTTGGTAGCTATTTGGGATGGCCAATTAAAAAGTGTCACTCTGCCACCTCCCTCTACAACACAACCACACTCTCCTTGGTGAAAACAAAGCCCTGCTAAGGGGGGGGCATTGGGATGATAAGGATGTTACCTTCCCTTATCGAAACCTTCCTCACTCTGGTGACATCTTCAAGGTGAGGAAACGAAATTTAACGAAGCTCCGCTTCTGCTAGCACACACCCCGCCCCCCAAAAAAGCAGGCTTTAAGGACTATATCCCTTTGAAGAGCAGGTGCTCTTATCAATGCTCCACCAAGTTTACTCCCTTCTTTGGAGAGCAAAGAAAAACCGCTGGAAACAAATATCCCTTAATAGGCTTTATTGAGCATATTTGTAAATCCAAGGAATAAAGGAAATTTAATCCAATTGTAAATCCATGTTGGAAATCCATATTGTAAGTCCACGTGGGCCCTGACATGTATGACTGAGCTAGACAAGAAGATAACAGTTTTTGGCAGAGCTGATGGAGCCTTTAGGTAGGCTTAAAGCATCGCCTCAATCTGACTTGCTCTGATGAGAACTGCAAGGTCTACACCAGGGGTAACCAAACCTTTTTTGCAGCAGGCCTGACAATGCCTCCTGGACAGCTGAGTGGGCCTGACCACGCTCCCCAGAGGTAGACACATTTATGACAGCCATACATGCGCCCACTTCCATATTTACGACACGTGTGGGTATGTTTACACATGCGCAGGTATGTTTTATATCTGATTAAATATGTCTGCTTCCACTTCTGGGTGCGGCAAGGGCAGCGACGGGGTACAAGGACTAAGAAGTATCAAATTTTGTTGAATAATTTTTGCAATGGTCGAAGTAAACCTAGAATTTCAAAATTTTGTGGTTACTTGTCGCAAAAGGATGGTGGACTTGGAATACCTAATCCTAAAAATTATTATAGAGCATTTCAGATTAAAAACATTGTAAAGATTCTGATGAAAGAAAAGGTGATTTGGTAGGAAATTGAAATGGAGGAGTTTGCACAAATAGGTAAGGCGGCCTTTTTAGACAGGAATATTGGAAAAGTTAATATTAAAAATAATATGTGAAAGTCAATGTGGGAAGTCTGGAAAAAACTAAGAAAATATTAGCCACAGATATATCTCTATTAATTAAGGTTGGGGATATTGGAAGTTTTCCGATTAAAATTGACAAGAAGATAAGATCAGTGTTGATTGATAAGGATGTGTTCCTGTTGAAGGACTGGATACGAACATTAAGGATGATGTGAAAAAAGCAGGATTGTATGCAGAAATGAAGTTGAATTGGTTACAGATAGTAAGGATAAACAAATGGAATAACAAATACTTTTTGGAATCTAGCTTGGAAAGGGATAAGACAAAATTTGAAGAGTTGATGTAGAAAGTTAAACCAGGTGAATAATAATACTAATAATAAATACTAATAATAAATTTTAATTTATATCCCGTACTTTCTCAGCTGAAGCTGACTCAAGGCGGCAATTACAACATTATTTTAAATTCAGAGGTCAATCCACAAGAAACACAGAAGAAAATATAGGAAGAGGACCTTAATATAAAAGTTTCAGAAATAAAATGGGGAAATTGAGAGAGTCCAAACACTCCAAGAGGCATGGAGGCTGTTTACAAAAACAATAACAAAGGACCAATTGGAATGCATACCCAAAAGGAAAAAGGGCACTGCCAGGTCCAAGAGGACTCCAATGTGGCTTACAGGAGCTGTTCAGGAAGTGATCAAAAGCAAGAAAAGCTCATTTAGAAGATGGAAGCATTGTCCAAATGAGGACAGAAGGCAGAAACATAAATTCTGGCAGAAATGCAACGCAACAATCAGGAAAGCAAACCAAGTCTTTGAGGAGTGTATAGCTAAAAACACTCAGAGAAATAACAAAGACTTCTTTAAGTACATTAGAAGTAAGAACCCAACTAGGAAGGCCATTGGACCATTAGACGACAATGGAAGGCAAGGGGTTATTTAAAAGGAAACAGAGATTGCAGAGAGTCTCAATGAATTCTTTGCTTCAGTATTCACTGAAGAAGACAGAGACCACATGCCCAAAACAGAGCCTCTCTTCGTAGGGAGGGAAACCGAAGAATTAAGCCAGATAGAAATAACCAGGGAGGAGGTCCTTGCATGTCTTGTTAAGCTAAACACTAACAAATCACCAGGACCAGATAGCATCCATCCACGAGTTCTCAGGGAACTTAAAGATGAAATTGCTGATCTCCTAGCCAAAATATATAATATTTCCCTCAAATCAGGGTTTGTGCCTGATGACTGGAAGTTAGCGAATGTAACACCAATTTTCAAAAAAGGATCCAGGGGTGATCCAGGAAATTACTGACCCGTCAGTTTGACCTGTGTCCCAGGTAAAGTGATGGAAACCATCCTAAAAGATAGAATTAATAGGCACATAGAAGAGAAGGCGCTTCTAAAGGAGAGCCAACATGGCTTTTGCAAGGGCAAATCATGCCTCACTAATCTGTTGGAATTTTTTGAGAGTGTCAACAAACATGTGGATAAGGGGGATCCAGTTGACATTGTTTATCTGGACTTTCAGAAGGCTTTTGACAAGGTCCCGCACCAAAGGCTCTAAAATAAACTTACCAGTCATGGAATAAAGGGACAGGTCTTGTCCTGGATCAGCAACTGGCTAAGGGACAGGAAACAGAGGGTAGCACTAAATGGACACTTCTCCAAGTGGAAGGAAGTAAAGAGTGGGGTCCCCCAAGGTTCAGTACTGGGACCTCTGCTTTTCAACCTCTTCATAAATAATCTAGAAGTAGGAGTAAAAAGCAAGGTAGCCAAATTTGCTGCCGACACTAAATTATACAGGGTAGTGAAAACTGTGAGAGATTGTAAGGAGCTCCAGAGGGATCTCTTGACACTGGGGGAGTGGGCAAAACAGTGGCAAATGAGCTTCAACACTAGTAAGTGCAGAGTGGTGCATGTTGGGGCAAAAAAACTCAATTACATTTTATAAACTGATGAGGTCAGAACTCTCTGCGACAAACCAGGAAAGGGACTTTGGTGTCCTGGTGGTGAAATAGGGGTGAAAGAAACTCGCCAAAACTCTGTGCGCCCCCCTTGGCTACGGAAATGCCAGGCTGAATGTGTAAAAGCATATTTAATGAAGGAAAAGAAATCCAAAGATAAGAAATCTAAATTAGGTAGGAAAGTGGTCAGAGCACCCAATACCCCAGAAATAGAATGGTGGACAGAAGAAAGATTGAAAATTTTAAGCAGAAATGAAAAAGATGAAATTCTGTTTCAAAGACCTCCATCTTATGTCATGCCAAAATCAGCGCCACAAGATGGCCAAGTTCCACATATTTATCCAGACCTTGCATTAGCAAATGCAGGAAGCAGTCACTCTGCAGGAAGATTTCAGACCCCAGACAGAAGTGAGACTTCCCCAACCACAGAAAAACTAAGAAAAGTAACTGAGATCTTGAAAGATGTAATTGAACAGGGAGAAGAAAAATTCAAAAGGTACAGCCAATCTTCTCCCTATAGCAATGAAGCTGGTAGGGAGCCACCTCTGAACACCCCAATGGCACATGTCATGCCAACGATGAAAAAAAGAAAAGAGATAGTGGCCCCACTGAGGGAAATGATAACCAGCCATATGAGGGAAGATGATGAACAAGTAAATCAGTCAATCTTCCAATATGTACCATTTACCACAACAGACCTGTTAAATTGGAAACAGCATTATGGACCTTTTAGTACCAAGCCGAATGAGGTGATTGAACTAATTGGAACCATAGTCCAGACACATAACCCCACATGTACTGATATGCAGCAAATAATAAAAACGCTCCTTAATATGGAGGATAAGCAAAAATTGAAACTGGCAAAAGACAGGATCCTTTGTAGAAATTTCCCAGACGCAAATCAGACTGTAGTGTGTATGGCGGCAGCTGCTGAACAAAACCCAAATTGGGATCCTAATGATTCAACACACAGGACAAGTCTTCAACAGTACAGATATTTGATTTTGGAAAGCTTAAAGGAAGCAGCAAAAGGTCCTGTCAATTTTAGCAAACCTGCTAATATAATTCAAGAGAAAGAAGAATCCCCTGAAAGTTTCTTAGCCAGGTTAATTGAGGCTTATAAAGTGAACACAGGGATTAATATGGAAGATCCTGAAAACCGCCAGATGTTAAATGAAAGATTCATTACATAGAGTGCACCGGATATAAAGAAAAAGTTACAAAAGCTGGAAGGAGCATTGGGAAAGAACACAAGCGAACTGGTGCAAATTGCGAGGAAGGTCTACTTTAATAGGGAGGAGGAGGAAGAGAAGAAGGAGAATATGAGAGAATATAAAAGAACTGAGATGATCGCCCTTGCTTTGGGAAGAGGCAACAATCAGTGTGCTTACTGCAAGCAAGAGGGCCATTGGCAGAGGAATTGCCCCGAGAGAGGAATGAGATGATTGAAGAAACCAGAGGAATTTGGGAAATCCCCCCCCAAAAAAAGAAGAAAAACAAACAAACAGCTGAGCACTTGATAGCTAACCCCAAGATTTTGAATCCCTAGTCAGCCCCAAGCTTTAAGGCTACTAGGTTTGTCCCAACTTTTTTAGGCAGTATGTGAAAGTATGCAGAAATAAAAGTGTAAATGTCACAGGTCAGTTGCCTAACTCCAGAGGAACTTGAAGGCCTGTGCAAGAAGGAAGTTTATTTTTTTCTGCAGACGTACAGGTACATACTGGCCATGCCCTCCAGATGATTTGGAAAATAAGGGACATTTATGGGTTAGTAATCAAAGACTGATCAAAGCTGCCCAGAATGCCTAGATCCCTTGCAATTAATCAGAAAACAGAAGGCACGGCAAAAGGGAGCAGAAGAAGCAAAGCGAAAAACAGCTATGTTTAAACAGCCAAACAAAGACAGGAGTTGTATTTGATTAAAGAATTTAAGGACTTGAAAATATAAAACATTTGAAGTACACGAAAATAAAATAAAAAGCCAGTAAGGGAATACTTGCTTAAAGCAGGGAGGCTTAGTGGAGTCATCCTTGTTAATTTAATCCACAGTTAGGAAGGGGTTGAGAAAGCAAGTGGGATTGTTGAAAGCATTGTGGAATTATATGAAAGTAAATCAATAAGTCCAGGTTTTTTAGCCATTGACAATGCATGAGATGAGAACTCCCTTCTGTACAAAGTATCCTATTTCCTCATTTGAATTTCTGGCCCACTAGAAGGAAATTATTAACTCAGTCACTGCAGTAGAAATCAATATGTGAATCAGTGCAGGAGGCTTGCCCTCCCCATCTCCACGGAAACACATGGCTTTATGCCAGGAGACTGATTATAGTTAAACATTGATGATGGATCATTGAACTATATACTGTCGATAGTATCTTTTTTTCTTGCAGTTTAAGACCCTGGAAAGATTGGAATGCATAGATTTTGCTTAAATAATCAACGCAAGAGAGAAGACGGCAGCTTGGCGTTAGGCACAGACCGGAAGCTGTCAAAACGCCCAGCCGAAGCTTGAGGAATCGGCAATCAACATGATAGAAATGTTTATGTGAAAAAGTTATTAAACTTTAATAATTTTCAAGAAATCCGGAGGGAATGAAATAGGGGTGAAAGAATTAAGATAATATTAATTCTGTTTTAAAAGTAAAAATTATTTTCTCAGTACTCTGTAAAGTTAAACAGATCAGATTGACCTATCATATAGAACTGATGACGAGGCTAAAGTAAACAGAAGGCTTTGTGTCCACAAGCTCAGCACAGTTTGTACAGCTGACAGGGAACCGTAAATAATATTTGTGTGACATGACATGATGTGACATGAGACATGTTCCTTATATGACATGATCTAAATAACAGTAACAGAATGTTCTAACCTGAACTTAATGAAATGTCAGAAGATTAATTAATAATTTTGGCTTATCCCATAGTGATATAATGTGTAGAAATTTCCAAATTTTATGCTATAAAAAGATGGCTCTGAAAATGTATTTTCATTCAGGGACTATTAGCTTGGTAAAGCGTTCCTGAATCTGTTTGGCCAAATATTAACAAATAAAACTCCTAAATCTGTCTTAGCATGTGGAATGCGATTTTGTCTAGTTCAGTATTCCATAACAGTGGAAAGCTCAATGAAGGTGTCAACCCAGTGTGCCTCAGCAGTTAAAAAAGCAAACTCAATGCTAGGGATCATTAGGAAGGGTATAGAAAATAAGTCACAGGTACACAGAAGTGGCCAAACGGTGTGGCAATGTTCAAAGATAGGAAATCCGTTTGAGGCATGAATATGTAGTAATATAATATAATGTTTTATTCTGGTAGTTAATATATTCAGTATCTTCCAGTAGAGCAATACAACAAGTCCAATACATTGTGAAAGTCAACCGGTATGCAGACTCTTTCAGGAGAATTTCCCTTCATCAGACAACTTGACTTGCTAACTTTCCAATATCTGAAAATATATACAATATATATATAAAAATTAATTCTGAACTGGAATATTGCTACTGAGCTAAGTATAAAAGAGAAACCCACCTGGATATATAACATTTAGTTTTCAAAGGGTATCTTGTTTTCATGTTGCATCCAAACCTCTTTTCGTTTATTCATTTTGGGCTGTGGATGTTACTGTCTCAAAATATTACTCCCCTTATAAATCCTGCTGATAGGAAACCAGGTGTGCATAATCTAGCATTCCCCTCCCATGCCTCCTAATTGACTAAATATATTTATACATTTTTATATTTTTATACATTTTATATTCCAGGGCTACAAATTGACATAATTGTGTAAAGGGGGACAAAAATATATATCTACAGAAGTACATTACACCACAATGCTTGAACTCTTAACAATCTCAGAATTGTATTAGCCAGGATAACGCTGGCCATGTAAGTAATTAGTAACAGCTGTGGGAAGAGGTCTCATGCTTGTGGAATCCCCACTGTTTTATAGTCTTTGTAAAAGCCCTGAGTAAACAGTTTGAAACATCAAAATAGAGGTGCCATTGGAGGATCTGCCCATTCTCAAATGCCATAAAGCCAAGAAATGCAAAAGCACAGGTACACAGAAGTGGCCAAACGGTGTGGCAATGTTCAAAGATAGGAAATCCGTTTGAGGCATGAATATGTAGTAATATAATATAATGTTTTATTCTGGTAGTTAATATATTCAGTATCTTCCAGTAGAGCAATACAACAAGTCCAATACATTGTGAAAGTCAACCGGTATGCAGACTCTTTCAGGAGAATTTCCCTTCATCAGACAACTTGACTTGCTAACTTTCCAATATCTGAAAATATATACAATATATATATAAAAATTAATTCTGAACTGGAATATTGCTACTGAGCTAAGTATAAAAGAGAAACCCACCTGGATATATAACATTTAGTTTTCAAAGGGTATCTTGTTTTCATGTTGCATCCAAACCTCTTTTCGTTTATTCATTTTGGGCTGTGGAAGTTACTGACACAAAATATTACTCCCCTTATAAATCCTGCTGATAGGAAACCAGGTGTGCATAATCTAGCATTCCCCTCCCATGCCTCCTAATTGACTAAATATATTTATACATTTTTATATTTTTATACATTTTATATTCCAGGGCTACAAATTGACAAATTTACTCAGGGCTTTTACAAAGACTATAAAACAGTGGGGATTCCACAAGCATGAGACCTCTTCCCACAGCTGTTACTAATTACTTACATGGCCAGCGTTATCCTGGCTAATACAATTCTGAGATTGTTAAGAGTTCAAGCATTGTGGTGTAATGTACTTCTGTAGATATATATTTTTGTCCCCCTTTACACAATTATGTCAATTTGTAGCCCTGGAATATAAAATGTATAAAAATATAAAAATGTATAAATATATTTAGTCAATTAGGAGGCATGGGAGGGGAATGCTAGATTATGCACACCTGGTTTCCTATCAGCAGGATTTATAAGGGGAGTAATATTTTGAGACAGTAACATCCACAGCCCAAAATGAATAAACGAAAAGAGGTTTGGATGCAACATGAAAACAAGATACCCTTTGAAAACTAAATGTTATATATCCAGGTGGGTTTCTCTTTTATACTTAGCTCAGTAGCAATATTCCAGTTCAGAATTAATTTTTATATATATATTGTATATATTTTCAGATATTGGAAAGTTAGCAAGTCAAGTTGTCTGATGAAGGGAAATTCTCCTGAAAGAGTCTGCATACCGGTTGACTTTCACAATGTATTGGACTTGTTGTATTGCTCTACTGGAAGATACTGAATATATTAACTACCAGAATAAAACATTATATTATATTACTACATATTCATGCCTCAAACGGATTTCCTATCTTTGAACATTGCCACACCGTTTGGCCACTTCTGTGTACCTGTGCTTTTGCATTTCTTGGCTTTATGGCATTTGAGAATGGGCAGATCCTCCAATGGCACCTCTATTTTGATGTTTCAAACTGTTTACTCAGGGCTTTTACAAAGACTATAAAACAGTGGGGATTCCACAAGCATGAGACCTCTTCCCACAGCTGTTACTAATTACTTACATGGCCAGCGTTATCCTGGCTAATACAATTCTGAGATTGTTAAGAGTTCAAGCATTGTGGTGTAATGTACTTCTGTAGATATATATTTTTGTCCCCCTTTACACAATTATGTCAATTTGTAGCCCTGGAATATAAAATGTATAAAAATATAAAAATGTATAAATATATTTAGTCAATTAGGAGGCATGGGAGGGGAATGCTAGATTATGCACACCTGGTTTCCTATCAGCAGGATTTATAAGGGGAGTAATATTTTGAGACAGTAACATCCACAGCCCAAAATGAATAAACGAAAAGAGGTTTGGATGCAACATGAAAACAAGATACCCTTTGAAAACTAAATGTTATATATCCAGGTGGGTTTCTCTTTTATACTTAGCTCAGTAGCAATATTCCAGTTCAGAATTAATTTTTATATATATATTGTATATATTTTCAGATATTGGAAAGTTAGCAAGTCAAGTTGTCTGATGAAGGGAAATTCTCCTGAAAGAGTCTGCATACCGGTTGACTTTCACAATGTATTGGACTTGTTGTATTGCTCTACTGGAAGATACTGAATATATTAACTACCAGAATAAAACATTATATTATATTACTACATATTCATGCCTCAAACGGATTTCCTATCTTTGAACATAGAAAATAAGTCAGCAACTGTCATTTTGCCTCTTTATAAATCTATGGTGAGGCCCCATCTGGAATACTGTGTACAGTTCTGGTCGCCATGCCTCCAGAAGGATATTATGGAGCTGGAAAAAGTGCAGAGGAGGGCAACCAGAACGATTAGGAGACTGGAACACCTTCCTTACCATCTGAGGCTGCAACGGTTGGGCCTCTTCACTCTGGAACGACGGCGTCTAAGAGGTGACCTGATTGAAGTTTATAAAATCATGCACAGTGTGGACAAAGTGGATAAGGAAAAACTGTTTTCCCTATCGCACAACACTAGAACTAGGGGACACTCGATGAAACTTTTGGGTACTAGTTCTCAAACAAATAAGAGAAAGTACTTTTTCACCCAGAGGATCACTGGTCTATGGAACTCCCTGCCAGAAGAAGTGGTGACAGCTGTCAGCTTTAAGAAAGGATTAGATAAGTTCATGGAGGACAAGGGTATCAATGGCTATAATTATGGATACCTAAGGACAATCTCCGGGCTGGAGAGAGAGGCAGGATATCTCTGAATGCCGTTTCCAGGGAATCCTAAGCAGGTGAAGGCATCTGCTTGGGAATACCCTAAAGTGGTGAGCCACTCTGTTAGACAGAATGCTGGACTGGATGGGCTGTGGCCTGTTCCAGCAAGGCTGTTCTTATGTTCATGCATCTCAACCAGGTAAGGGAAGCGGGGGATGGGGGGTTCATTCTGCAGTTCTTTTCACCCGACCTAGTGTGAGAAACAGTAGCTGGCAACACAAGGTGGCCGTTATTAGGGTATGAGAGTGTATTTGTGTGAATGTATGAGTAGAAAAGAGTGTATTTGTATGTGTGTGTGAGAGATGGCTGTTACTAGGGTATGAGTGTATTTGTGTGAGAATGTGTGTGTATAAGAGTGTGCATTTGTGTGTATGAGAGAATTTGTGTTTCTGTGAAAGAGAGCAAGTGAGCATGTTCTTCTGTGTCTAAGCCAGAAGTGAAACTGTAAAAACATCTGAGGAAGTAGACTTGATCCACGAAAGCTCACTTTTAATAGTTAGTCTTTAAGGTACAACTTTTTTGTCTTTTGTTTTGCTTGATCTCTGATATGCCAAATTGAAGCAACATTTGGGGAGTTGGTTCTGCAGTTCCTTTCGCCTGACCTAGTGTGAGAAAGAGTAGATGGCAACACAAGGTGGCTGTTACTAGGGTATGAGAGTGTATTTGTGTGTGTGTATTTGTGTGTGTGTATAAGTGTATTTGTGAGAGAATTTGTGTGTGGCAGAGAGGCATACCTGTCAAGTTTCGGGAAATATTTGTCAAACCCCCGTATTTTACGCTCTTTCCCACCATCATCCCGTATTAGTTAGACTGCAATTAGACTGGAGGCCAGCACAGGACCCACAAACCTGGGAGGCAGCAGCCGTAGCTTGCCCACTTTGATACCAAATCATCGCTGCTGCTATCATTTCGAAGAACGCCCACCACCATCTATTCCAAGGGTACCCAAACTTTTCAGGCCATGGGCCATACCGGTCACATGGTTCCTTCCACTGGAACTAAAATGCACCTGTGCATGTGCACCTGTGGTGTTTACAACCGTGGGTCATTCATAGCAACATTTTGTACAATGTATGGATGTGTTTTACTTCCGCTTCCGGTAGCGGCGAGGGCGGGCCACATGAAATGGTGCCACAGGCCGGGGCTGGCCTGCACTTTGGAAACCCATGATCTATTCAGTGTAATGTTTGTGGTCGCACATTTCAAGCCAGTATCAGTTTATCGAGTCACCAGAGACATATCCATCAACTGTGAGAATTACTTCCAGGAAAGATGAATGCTTGGATACGAGTAGCAGCTGGCGACAATTAATTTTATAAAATTAACTGAGTACGTTAATATTTTTATTGTGCAATAGATGGATATTAGTAAATATCACACTTAATTGACTGTAACAGGGATATATAATCTTATAATGCAATTATTATCTTAACAGCTCTATAAATTCAGAACAATATAATTAAAATAGTTGATGACAGTACTTATAACTTTAAGGCATTTATATGGTGTCTTAGTGACAAAGAGAAAAATAATAATCAAAGTAGATACTAATTCTTAAACAAGTGTGTCAGGGCACACTTGATTTAGTATGTCAATGAACAGAAACAAGATTGGGAATAAATCTGTCAGTGCTTAATTTCGGTTTACCCTCTAATAATAATAATAATAATAATAATAATAATAATAATAATAATAATAATAATAATAATAATAATTTATTATTATTATTATTATTATTATTATTATTATTATTATTATTATTATTATTATTATTATGTGTCAGAAATTATTCTGAGTTGAAAGGATTTTTGCAGGAGAAACTCCACTCAGGGAACGCCCAAATGAGGCTCCTTTCATGTCCCCAAGAGCTGGGACAGACGGGCGCTCTATCCGTCATGCAGTGCCCGGGTCTCAAACTACTAACTTGCTAGCCTTCCAGCTAACAAGGCGAGCTTCTTAACCACTGAGCCACCGCAGCCCCACCCTCTGAGATAAGATTTTCAAACAGGTTAGCTATGTGCTTTTGAATCGGAAATAGAAGCAAAGGAACCAGGAAGTATATGTTTTCTCTCTGCCGCCCTCCCGTCAGAATCAATACTCCCAAGAGAAAGTGAGGCTAGGACGGTCTCAGGTATAACAAAGATTTCACCTATAAATACACGAACAATTGTTTCATTATTACAAGGCCATCCATAGAACAGAAAAATAGAAACAGAAAATAAGTCAGCAAGTGTCATTTTGCCTCTTTGTAAATCTATGGTGAGGCCCCATCTGGAATACCATGTACAGTTCTGGTTGCCATACCTCCAGAGGAATATTATGGAGCTGGAAAAAGTGCAGAGGAAGGCAACCAGAATGATTAGGGGACTGGGACACCTTCCTTACCATCTCAGGCTGCAACGATTAGGCCTCTTCACTCTTGAACAATGGCGTCTAAGAGGTGACCTGATTGAAGTTTATAAAAGCATCCACGGTGTGGACAAAGTAGATAAGGAAAAACTGTTTTCCCTATCGCACAACACTAGAACTAGGGGGCACTTTATGAAACTTTTCAAACAAATAAGTTTTCAAACAAATAAAAGAAAGTAATTTTTCACCCAGAGGATCACTGGTCTATGGAACTCCCTGCCAGAAGAAGTGGTGACCGCTGTCAGTCTTGACAGCTTTAAGAAAGGATTAGACAAGTTCATGGAGGACAAGGGTATCAATGGCTATAATTATGGATACCTAAGGACAACCTCCAGGTGTTCTTATGTTCTTATCTTTATGGAAAAGGAGGATTATGAAGACATTATCTGTAAGAGTAAAGGAACATAATTACAAAATGCTGTGGAGGTGGTGCCTGACTCCGGTGAGACTGAATCAAATTGATAAAACTAAAAATAATATTTGTTGGAGATATAAAAAAAGATAGCAACTTATTCGCATATATGGTGGAATTGTAATGCTGTTAAAGAATTTGGGGATGAGATTGAGAAAGAAATTAGGAGAATATTAGGGGTGAGAGTTAAGATTGGACCAGGTGACGCCGTGCTTACAGGTTTCGAGGATGTAAATTTAGATAGAGATAAAATAGAATTAGTTTCAATTTTTATGACAACAGCAAAGCAATGCATTGCAAGGAAGTGGAAAGATGTAGTTAAAATAATAGAGGATTGGTATAAGGAAATATGGCAATTGGCATTGAATGATAAATTAATTTGGGATTTAAATGTAAAGAAGGGGATTATTAAAGAAAATAGATTTTGGATGATTTGGAAGCCATTTGTGGATTATGCATTAAGGAAGGGTGCAGGTAGCAGGCCGGTATCAGACCAAATGGGTTTTTGGAAATATTGAAAAACTATGAGACAGGCCATGTCTCCTCCTCGCAATGTATATATCACTGGGTGTAAATTTTCCTCTCTCTTTTTCTTCTTGTTCTTTTTGGTTTTTAGTATTGAAATAGAAAGATGAATTTAAGAAGAGTTTGGGATATTCTTACAAACATTTATTACTTTACATGGTAAGAAATTAGATTTTTATTTTAATTATAAAAACAATTGATGAATTTATGAATGTGGAATATATTATTTTAAATCCTATTTCCAATACTAGTGTATGTGCTTTCTTCATTTGTTCCAATTTTTAGCTTTTTCTGTGTTTTTTATGTTTGTTTTTATGATTTTTCATGTTTTTTATGTATTTTTGCAAAAAATTAATAAAAAAATATTTTTTTTTTAAAAAAAACTATGGTGCCGTGGGCTGCATCTGGCCCACGGGCCATAGTTTGGGCATCTCTGGTCTACACCATTGGCCTCTTTCAGATTAAAGAAATTTGTGTCAAGGCCAAACTGGACTCCATTGAGAACAGCACCCTCTGTGCATAAAGCACAGTAGAACCTATCCTTTGCCTTTGATTGCTTTTATAAATTTTAATTAAATCTTCAAAAAATTATAACAAAATCAAGACACAAAAACTACAATACAAACTACAATACAAACACAAAAAACCAATAAAAAATAGAACACAACTTTAACAATGTAGTACCTCCCCACTCGTTATATCTCAGTAAATATAACTGTTTATAGCTACCTTATTTAATCTAGCAGTATCTTATTAACTGTTACAGTACTACTGTATTTCTACCCAACCAAAACAAAAGTACAGTAATAAAAGGTACAATAAACATAAATTCACACTACACACCCAGTGTAGTATACAATGCCCTGTTTGATGCGGGATATCATTTAGCAGACTTCACTATTTCCAAAAACTCATTTGATCTGGTACTGGCCCACCCCCTTTGCCTCCAACCAATTTGGAATTTACAAATAATTGCCATATTTTCCAAAATCTATTTTCTTTAATTATGCCCTTTTTTATTTAGTTCCCATGTTAACTTATCATTCAATGCGAGATCCCACATTTCCTTATACAGTGGACCTTCGATTAATGACGCGTCATTTCCGTTTACCGATGCGTTGCCACTCGCCACGTGACTATCTGCACAATGAAAAACCGTTGTTGTGCGGATTAATGACTTTTTTACGTTGTTGTGTGGATAACAACAGTTTTTTGCCACTAGATGGCACAGCTGCCATTGAAAAATGCACAACGACGTTCTCCCTATAGCGACGCTACTTGGGGAACCAAGCAACGTCGTTATGTGAGGGTCTACTGTACCACTCTTCAACTAGTTTGTATTGAGAGGCAATGAACGGGACAAAACTTCCTTTTTCTATTTATTGAACATAAGTAAATAGCTGCTTTTCTAACAAATCTTATATTAATCTTGAATGGATAAGAAAAGCTTCTATAGACAACTGAGTAATTATCAGTAACTATGAGTAACAAATTACTTTAGAACTAGACTTCATATACTTAACAGGTAGAATTACTCCAAAAAGTTTATTTCCTAATGTGCAATGCACATTAAAGTGTGCAATGAGGTAGTCAAATAGGAAAAGGTGCCTTCAAGACTATGCTACCTGGCAACATATTTGCAGACCTACAACTAGGCTCTACAGCAGGGGTGGCCAAAATACTTATGACTTATACAGTATCAGTAAAATGTGTCTGCCGTAAAATACGTTTATGAGAATTGCAGGTGCATTTACAGCAGCGTTTATGGCAGGTGGAGCCACATTTACACAAGCGCAACTGAATTTTATGGCTGTTGGAAACATGTCTGATTCTAGTTGCGGTGATGGCAGCAGCGGGCCACATGAAATGGTGCCATGGGCTGTAGTTTAGCCACCCCTGCTTTAGGCAGTGCTGAAACCATCGCCTCAATAAACTTGTTCTGATGAGAACTGCAAGGTCTACACCATTGGCCTCTTTCAGGTTAAAGTAATTCCTGTCAAGGCCAAATTGGAACCCTATGCATAAGGCAGAGAAGACACCTATCCTCTACCTTTGAAACCCCAATTCTAGGTTCTTGCCAAAAATCCAAACTCCTCCAGAAAATATGTATTCCATCACCTTTACAGGAACTAGTCTGTATTAAGAGACAGTGAAAAGAACAAAAGTTTCTTTTCCCCCCAAGTTTTTGAATATGAGTAAATAGGTGTTTTCAAAACAAATCTTACATGAATCTTGAATAAAAGAGAAAAGCAATACAGTATCAGAAAGTTCTTATGACTTCTATAGGCAACTAACTGAGTAACTATGAGTAACAGACTACTTTAGAACTAGACTTCATATACTTTACAGGCAGAATGACTCCAAAAGCATATTTCCTACATTAATGAACAAAGCACGTTAATGTGTGCCATGAGGTGTTCAGATAGAAAAAGGTACCTTCAAGGCTACGCTGCCTGGTAACACATTTGCAGACCAAAAACTTGGCTCTACAGTAGGGTGGCCAAACGTTTCACACCGAGGGCCTGACCACACACCCAGACAACTGAGCAGGCCAGACCACACACCCCGGAAGCAGGCACATTTCACAGCTGACACAAACATACCCTCTTCCACACTTACAACAGTCATGTACGCATTTATGCATGTGCAGGCACATTGTATGGCTGGCGTAAACATGTCTGCTCCCACTTCCGGGTGCAGTGAGGGTGGGCCACATGGAATGGTGCCACGGGCTGGCCCACAGTTTGACCACTCTGCTCTAGGCATTTGTATTGTTTCTTATGACTCAGAAATATTGAATTTCAAGTAAAATATTTCCCACATTGTACATTTTATCTCATATGTAGACTTTTTTATGTTGCAGAAGCCCTATATAGTGGGCAAAAGATTACCCACATTCCTACCATATTTATGGTTCTCTCCTAAGTAGATTCTCTTATGATTCACAAGTTATGAGTCTTGAGCAAAATATTTCTCACACTCCTGGCATTTGAAAGGATTTTTTCCTGTGTGAATTCTCTTATGGATCACAAGATGTGGTTTTCAAGCAAAACATTTCCTACACTCCTGGCATTTGAAAAGTTTTTCTCCTGTGTTGATTATCTTATGGCTCACAAGATGTAGTTTTCAAGCAAAACATTTCCCACACTCAAGGCATTTGTATGGTTTCTCCCGTGTGGATTCTGTGATGTCGCACAAGTACTGAATTTCGAGTAAAACATTTCCCACACTCCTGGCACTTGAATGGCTCCTCTCCTGTGTGGGCCCTCTTATGTGTGATAAGGTGCATATTCTGAGTAAAACATTTCCCACACTCCTGGCACTTGTAGGGTTTTTCCCCTGTGTGGATTCTTTTATGTCTCAAAAGTTCCGAATTTTGAGCAAAACATTCCCCACATTCCTGGTATTTGAAAGGTTTATCTCCTGTGTGGATTCTCTTATGCCTCACAAGATGTGGTTTTCGAGCAAAACATTTCCCACACTCATCACATTTGAAAGGTTTTTCTCCTGTGTGGATTTTCTTATGTGTGATAAGATGTATATTCTGAGTAAAACATTTCCTATACTCCTGGCATTTGTAGGGTTTCTCCCCTGTGTGGATTCTTTGATGTCTCAAAAGTTCTGAATTTCGAGCAAAACATTTCCCACATTCCTGGCATTTGAAAGGTTTATCTCCTGTAAGGATTTTCTTGTGCCTCATAAGTACTGAATTTTGAGTAAAAAGCACTTGTATGGTTTCTCTCCTGTGTGGATTCTCTTATGGCTCACAAGATGTGTTTTTCGAGCAAAACATTTCCCACATTCATCACATTTGAAAATTTTTTCTCCTGTGTTGATTCTCTTATGGCTCACAAGATGTAGTTTTCAAGCAAAACATTTCCCACACTCAAGGCATTTGTATGGTTTCTCCCGTGTGGATTCTGTGATGTCGCACAAGTACTGAATTTCGAGTAAAACATTTCCCACACTCCTGGCACTTGAATGGCTTCTCTCCTGTGTGGGCCCTCTTATGTGTGATAAGGTGCATATTCTGAGTAAAACATTTCCCACACTCCCAGCACTTGTACGGTTTTTCTCCTGTGTGTACCCTCTTATGTGTGATAAGGTGTATATTCTGAGTAAAACATTTCCCACACAACTGGCATTTGTAGGGTTTCTCCCCTGTGTGGATTCTTTGATGTGTCAAAAGTTCTGAATTTCGAGCAAAACATTTCCCACATTCCTGGCATTTGAAAGGTTTCTCTCCTGTAAGGATTCTCTTGAGCCTCATAAGTACTGAATTTTGAGTAAAAAAGCACTTGTATGGTTTCTCTCCTGTGTGGATTCTATTATGGCTCACAAGATGTGATTGTTGAGCAAAGCATTTCCCACATTCATCACATTTGAAAGGTTTTTCTCCTGTGTGGATTCTCTTATGACTCACAAGATGTTGTTTTCGGGCAAAACATTTCCCACATTCCTCGCATTTGAAAGGTTTTTCTCCTGTGTGGATTCTCTTATGACTCACAAGATGTTGTTTTCGGGCAAAACATTTCCCACATCCCTCACATTTGAAAGGTTTTTCTCCTGTGTGGATTCTCTTATGTGTGATATGGTGTATATTCTGAGTAAAACATTTCCCACACTCCTGGCATTTGTAGGGTTTCTCCCCTGTGTGAATTCTTTGATGTGTCAAAAGTTCTGAATTTCGAGCAAAACATTTCCCACATTCCTGGCATTTGAAAGGTTTATCTCCTGTAAGGATTCTCTTGTGCCTCATAAGTACTGAATTTTGAGTAAAAAAGCACTTGTATGTTTTCTCTCCTGTGTGGATTCTCTTATGGCTCACAAGATGTGTTTTTCGAGCAAAACATTTCCCACATTCATCACATTTGAAAGGTTTTTCTCCTGTGTGGATTCTCTTATGACTCACAAGATGTTGTTTTCGAGTAAAACATTTCCCACACTCCCAACACTTGAACGGTTTTTCTCCTGTGTGTACCCTCTTATGTGTGATAAGATGTATATTCTGAGTAAAACATTTCCCACACTCCTGGCATTTGTAGGGTTTCTCCCCTGTGTGGATTCTTTGATGTGTCAAAAGTTGTGAATTTCGAGCAAAATGTTTCCCACATTCCTGGCATTTGAAAGGTTTCTCTCCTGTAAGGATTCTCTTGTGCCTCATAAGTACTGAATTTTGAGTAAAAAAGCTCTTGTATGGTTTTTCTCCTGTGTGGAGTCTCTTATGGCTCACAAGATGTGATTGTTGAGGAAAGCATTTCCCACATTCATCACATTTGAAAGGTTTTTCTCTTGTGTGGATTCTCTTATGACTCACAAAATGTTGTTTGCGGGCAAAACATTTCCCACATTCCTCGCATTGGAAAGGTTTTTCTCCTGTGTGGATTCTCTTATGACTCACAAGATATTGTTTTCGGGCAAAACATTTCCCACATTCCTCGCATTTGAAAGGTTTTTCTCCTGTGTGTATTCTCTTATGTGTGATAAGGTGTATATTCTGAGTAAAACATTTCCCACACTCCTGGCATTTGTAGGGTTTCTCCCCTGTGTGGATTCTTTGATGTATCAAAAGTTCTGAATTTCGAGCAAAACATTTCCCACATTCCTGGCATTTGAAAGGTTTATCTCCTGTAACGATTCTCTTGTGCCTCATAAGTACTGAATTTTGAGTAAAAAAGCACTTGTGTGGATTCTCTCCTGTGTGGATTCTCTTATGGCTCATAAGATGTGTTTTTCGAGCAAAACATTTCCCACATTCATCACATTTGAAAGGTTTTTCTCCTGTGTGGATTCTCTTATGACTCACAAGATGTTGTTTTCGAGTAAAACATTTCCCACACTCCCAACACTTGTACGGTTTTTCTCCAGTGTGTACTCTCTTATGTGTTATAAGATGTATATTCTGAGTAAAACATTTCCCACACTCCTGGCATTTGTAGGGTTTCTCCCCTGTGTGGATTCTTTGATGTCTCAAAAGTTGTGAATTTTGAGCAAAACATTTCCCACATTCCTGGCATTTGAAAGGTTTATCTCCTGTATGGATTCTCTTGTGTCTCATAAGTACTGAATTTTGAGTAAAAAAGCTCTTGTATGGTTTTTCTCCTGTGTGGTGTCTCTTATGGCTCACAAGATATGATTTTTGAGCAAAGCATTTCCCACATTCATCACATTTGAAAGGTTTTTCTCCTGTGTGGATTCTCTTATGACTCACAAGGTGTTGTTTTCGGGCAAAACATTTCCCACATTCCTCGCATTTGAAAGGTTTTTCTCCTGTGTGGATTCTCTTATGACTCACAAGATGTTGTTTTCGGGCAAAACATTTCCCACATTCCTCGCATTTGAAAGGTTTTTCTCCTGTGTGTATTCTCTTATGTGTGATAAGGTGTATATTCTGAGTAAAACATTTCCCACACTCCTGGCATTTGTAGGGTTTCTCCCCTGTGTGGATTCTTTGATGTGTCAAAAGTTCTGAATTTCGAGCAAAACATTTCCCACATTCCTGGCATTTGAAAGGTTTATCTCCTGTAAGGATTCTCTTGTGCCTCATAAGTACTGAATTTTGAGTAAAAAAGCACTTGTATGGTTTCTCTCCTGTGTGGATTCTCTTATGGCTCACAAGATGCGTTTTTCGAGCAAAACATTTCCCACATTCATCACATTGGAAAGGTTTTTCTCCTGTGTGGATTCTCTTATGTGTGATAAGATGTATATTCTGAGTAAAACATTTCCCACACTCCTGGCATTTGTAGGGTTTCTCCCCTGTGTGAATTCTTTGATGTGTCAAAAGTTCTGAATTTCGAACAAAACATTTCCCACATTCCTGGCATTTGAAAGGTTTATCTCCTGTAAGGATTCTCTTGTGCCTCATAAGTACTGAATTTTGAGTAAAAAAGCACTTGTATGGTTTCTCTCCTGTGTGGATTCTCTTATGGCTCACAAATTGTGTTTTTCGAGCAAAACATTTCCCACATTCATCACATTTGAAAGGTTTTTCTCTTGTGTGGATTCTCTTATGACTCACAAGATGTTGTTTTCGGGCAAAACATTTCCCACACTCCTCGCATTTGAAAGGCTTTTCTCCTGTGTGGATTCTCTCATGTGTGATAAGATGTATATTCTGAGTAAAACATTTCCCACACTCCTGGCATTTGTAGGGTTTCTCCCCTGTGTGGATTCTTTGATGTGTCAAAATTTCTGAATTTCGAGCAAAACATTTCCCACATTCCTGGCATTTGAAAGGTTTATCTCCTGTGTGGAGTCTCTTATGGCTCACAAGATGTGGTTTTCGAGCAAAACATTTCCCACACTCATCACATTTGAAAGGTTTTTCTCCTGTGTGGATTATCCTATGACTCACAAGATGTTTTTGGACAAAACATTTTTCACACTCATTGCATTTGAAAGGTTTTTCCCCAGTGTGGATTTTTTTATGGCTCACAACATTTGGTATTTGATCAAAACATTTCCCACACTCCTCACATTTGAAAATTTTTTCTCCTGTGTGGATTCTCTTATGTGTGATAAAATGTATATTCTGACTAAAACATTTTCCACATTCCTGGCATTTGTAGGATTTCTCTCCTGTGTGGACTCTTTGATGACACACACTATGTAACTTGCAATAGAAACTATTAGCAGACACTTCACTTATGAAACACTTCTTTCCAGTAGGAACTCTTTGGTGAACCATCAGTGCTATCTTCATGGAAAATCTTTTTCCACATACAATGAATTTGGAAGGCTCCTTTTGTGTACAGTTTTCTTCTTCATGGGTTCTCTGGTGTCCTGCAAGCTCTAATTTAGTTGCTAAAAAATTTCCACATATGAGACGTACATTTTTCTCTTTCCAGTTATCTGTTGGGAAGACAAATGCAGAAAATAATGAATGGAAGAGAAAAAATATATAATTGTGTGAAAAACTGGATTTTGATGCATGAAAGCTCACATGGAAAGATATCTGCTAGTCTTCGTAGTGGCACAATATTTTGTACTTCCCCCCTCCTTTTTTCCACCTTTAGTTCTATCATAACATCTACATAAGAACAGCCTTGCTGGAACAGGCCACAGCCCATACAGTCCAGCATTGTCTCACACAGTGGCTCACCATTTGCTTCAGGGTATTCCCAAGCAGATGCCTTCACCTGCTTAGGATTCCCTGGAAATGGCATTGAGAGATATCCTGCCTATCTCTCCAACCCGGAGGTTGTCCTTAGATATCTATAATTATGGCCATTGATACCCTTGTCCTCCATGAACTTGTCTAATCCTTTCTTAAAGCTGTCAAGACTGACAGCTGTCACCCCTTCTTCTGGCAGGGAGTTCCAGTGATCTGCAAAAGTATATAATAATATGAAGAGAATGAACTGGATACTCACCGGCAACTATGATTCTCTTAGTAGTCACCTGTCAAGCATTCCTATAGGTTGGTTAGCACATGCGCAAAACACCTTGGGATCCTCCAGAGCTGAAAAAGACCCGTCAGTGTGGCATAGCAGTCCACTCTAATGCACATGTCAGGAGGCACCTAAGGGATCTCTCCTCAGCTCCCTAATAAATAAGTGAAAGATTCAGCGTGACATACTTTATTTATTATTTATTGGATTTATAATACGGAGGGGAGTTAGGGTGGGTTGTGTGAATACACAGATAACCACTTGAAGAATCTGTTACAGCAAAGTAACCAGTTCTTTTTCTCCATGTTCTCTTTAAATAACTCCTATGGCCGACTTACAAGCTCACTTACCAGATGGAGGATGTCATAGAAAGGCAGAAATGTCTTGTGGTGGAAATCCTCACAGAAAAGCAGAAGTGGCCACAGCTCTTCTTAAATAAGGACCTGGAGTCTGTGGGAGCTGCACTATGAAGCACAGTAGAGGAATAACACTGACAATCTCATTTAGAGTACTTCAGAGCAGAGACTTGATATGCTGCAAAAAGTTTCTTAGAAAAACGGTCTGTCTCCTTACTTATGTGTTGTGTAAAAGAGTAGTGGTCTATAAATGCCAAAAGAATGGAAGCTTTTTCTATGTTGGTTGGGGATATCTCTGAAATAAGATTAGAAGAATGACAGGTTATTTAAAGTGGGCGCCGAAGCTCTCCTGGGCCCCCACCATCGGCCCAGGATGGGAGCCACCTGCGGCAGCCGGTCCCGCCTCCCTCCGGCCCTGCCTCGACCGGAGGGATAAGAGACGCTGCGCCGCAAACGGGACGCCGCGCCGAAGCTCTCCTGGGCCCCCACCATCGGCCCAGGATGGGAGCCACCTGCGGCAGCCGGTCCCGCCTCCCTCCGGCCCTGCCTCGACCGGAGGGATAAGAGACGCTGCGCCGCAAACGGGACGCCGCGCCGAAGCTCTCCTGGGCCCCCACCATCGGCCCAGGATGGGAGCCACCTGCGGCAGCAGGCCCCGCCTCCCTCCGGTCTGGCATTTGCCGCGAGGGGACAGCGAGCATCTGAGCTCCCTTGTTGTGCACATGTAAGTGCAGACTGTAGTGTATACTTTCTAGTTTGTATATTGTGGACAGAGACTTTGTAATTGTGTTTTTGGTTGATGATTTTTTGCTGTATTCTTTGTATGCTATTGTATTTTTGTATTTATTGTCCGCTGTGTAAACCGCCCTGAGTCGGGTCCGCCTGAGTGAGCGGTATATAAGCGTGAAAATTAAATTAAATTAAATTAAATTCATACTTTCCCCCTCCTGGGTATCTTATGCTTCTTCGCTTTCTCTTTTACTCAGGTGGGTGTCAAGGGATAAGCAAGATTCCTGTTCTGGAATTTCTAGTGGACTCCACCGGTGTTATTTGGTGTTCTTGTAATACTTCTTTGATGTTATTTCTCCACCTTCCTCCTAGTTTGCATCATGGTCTTTGTTATTCTCCTCTTTCCACATATGCCTTGTACGGTATGGAATTCCAAGGCATTCTTTCCAGATGAGCAAACCACTTTATTTGTTACTGTATCTCTGTATATAGTGTAATATTGGTTCTATTCCAGTTCTTTCTCTTACAATCTCATTCCTGATATTATTCCTTCTAGTCACTCAGGCAGCCTTCCTCAGGCATCTCATTTTCACGGTGACCAAATTTTGCTTATGTTTTGTCGTAAGTGTCCATGTTTGACACTGGTAACATAAGGTGAGGGGGACTTTCTCGACTGCAGTGAGGCATCGAGGCTTTGCAAAATGGTGGGGACAAAAGGGGTCTGTCCCCCCAACCCTTCCGGAGCCTGGGGACCCGGAGGAGAGGAGATGGCACCCCCTGGACACCCCGATATTAAAGAGGAAAAATGGGGGGGGGGGTTTCCTCTTTAATATTGGAGTGTGAGTGTGGGGACGGGTGCCTTCTCCTCTCCGCCGGGTCCCTAGGCTTTGTGTGGGCTATCCGCTTGTAGATCGGGCCATGGGTGCCATGCACCCTCACCCAGCCCGATCTACAAGTGGTTAGCCCACTCGGGGTGTCGACTTTTAGATTGGGCTGGTTAGGGGCACTAGGCACCTCCACCCAGCCCGATCTACAAGCTGACAGCCCGCAGCGTCTGTGAGGGTGGGAGGACTTATTCCGCGCTGTTCCCACCTTCCTAGCACCTCCCTGAGCTGATCAACAGCTGAGAAAAGCTGTGGCTGCCATCTTATTTTTTAAAAAAAGAAAATAAGATGGCGGCTGCAACTTTTTTCAGCTGTTGTGCGGCCTGGGGGGGGGGTGCTAGGAAGGCGGGAAAAGTGCGGAATATGTCCTCCCACCCTCCCAGACGCTGGAGAGCGGACTCAGGGACCTGACAAACACGATGCACCGCATAACGACAAAATGATGCTATCCGATGCATAACTTTTCTAAAAATATAGCGTCGGTATCCGGTTTTGTCATAATGCGAGCGCATCTTATCCGGGGTTCCACTATACAGTAAAACCTTGAGATATGAAATTAATTAATTCCTTGAGGTTTCTTGTATCTTGAAAACTTTGTATCTCGAAACGTGATTTCCTATAGAAATGCATTGAAAAGCAAAAATTCCATCCCAGAGCTCAGAAAAAAGCATATATATCTATACCCATCTCTCTCTCTATCTATATATCTGTATATCTATCTGTATATCTATATCTATCTGTATATCTATCTGTATATCTATTCTGTCCAAAACTCTTCATAAAAGGCACTTTGGAATTTTTCGCTGTGTTCTGGCCACTTTATAAAGAGATTTGAACAGATAAAAGATACAGTGGTACCCCGCATAACGAACACTTCGCATAATGAGAAATCCGTACAACGAAGCATTTTGTGCGGCAATCGCAATACCCCTCATAACAATTTTTTTGTTATACGGATTTTCGTTAACCAGGGTATACCCCGCTTAACGTAAACCTATAAAACAAACTTTTTTTCGTTATGCAGAGTATCACCTGTCATGGAATGAAGGTCCTCATCCCATGCTCCCCGCCTCCTGGAAGGGGGGGGGGGAGATGCCCCTTCAAGATGGCGACATGGGAGCCATGTGGCACACTAGGGGAAGAAGGGGTGGAACTTGGTGTGTGATTGACATGTCTTCTTGCTGGAAGGTCATTGGGGGTAAACCATAAGGAGGAGGATCAAAGGGAGGAGCCTGATGGGAGGAGTCTTGTCCAGGAGGAAGACACCCTCCCACATTCATTCAGTCTCTCTTGGGAAGCCTGGTGTTAAACAGCCAAAATGTAGTCTCTTGGAAAGAAGGGAGCGGCGGCCTGCTTTCTCCCCCCCCCCCAACAGATTGCTTTAACTATGTGCTTTTGATCTTTTACTGGAATGTATTTTGGACTTTGCTGTGCTTGTAATACAATTATGAAAATGCCTGAAGAGACTTGGAGTGATTTCTTTGCTCGACGCTACCTGATTTGCCTGATGGAGAAGCCTGAACTGAGAGGGCCAGATCTGGCCCAGGGAACCAGATTTGGTACACTCTTGCAATCCCATCGTCAGGAAGCTGGAAAAGCTTGGCCTTGGTATAAGCGGATTGTCACATCACCCATTTGAAAAAAAAACATATAACGAAGAGCTCCATGGAATGGACCTTTTTTGTTATGCGGGTACTTCTGTATTTGCCTTTTTTCTGAGCTACAGAAATGTATTTTGGTTTTCAATGCATATCCAGCACATTTCTGACAGTGCCCTCTAATGGCCAGGTCTGGCAATTGTCGGCTCAGTATCCGACTATCAGCTGTTGCAGAGAGGAGGGAATTTTTGGCACTTCCTGGTTGTGGGGAAAGCTTATTGCGATGCCAAAACATGACAAAAAAAATCCAAAAATGGAGCAGAAATCCTTCAAACACCCTCCTGCCACTGTCGGAAGCGTTGGAAGACCCCCCCCCCCGCCCCCAATTTTTCATATCTCAAAAACATTCGTACTGTAAAGGTAAGGTAAAGGTTTCCCTTGCTTGAAAACCAGACGTATCCGACACTAGGATGCAGTGCTCATCTGTTTCAAAGCCGAATAGCCAGTGCTGTCTGCTTCTGCAGACGTTCCCGTGGTCATGTGGCAGGCATGACTAGACACCGGAGCGCACGGAAAGATGTTACCTTCCCACCAAAGTAGTCCCTATTTATCTACTTGCAATTTCTTGCTTTCGAACTGCTAGGTTGACAGGAACTGGGACAAAGACGGGAGCTCATTCCATCTGTAGTACTCGGGAATCGAACTGCTGACCTTCCGCCTCCCAGTCAGCGTCTTAGTATCTCCAAGCAATTTTTTCGAGATTTCCTTTTGTATTTTGAGTTTTTTGTAACTCGAGCCGTTTGTAACTCGAGGTTTTACTGTATAATATTAACTCCATGCAGTACAAAAAGAAGCAGTTTATATGGGATAAAATTGGGAAAGTGAATGCTTTGAGAATCCAATGATGTATCTTTGGGGAGAACTGAGGCGAACGTAGGACAGTTGGGAAAGGGTGGGGCCTAACAGCTCTTTAAGTTCTGGAAGATTCTGATGACACTCACATGGCGACAGAGTTAACTCATTCATGTGCATTCAAAGAGACCATGAAGAAGAGCAAGATGTTTTATTTCACAGTAGTTGAAAAAATAACTGGGGAGAGAGCCGTTAGACTTACACTGACATGCGCTTTAGAGTGGGCTGATATGCCACCCTAATGGCTCTTTTTCTGGGAGTGGGCAAAACAGTGGCAAATGAGCTTCAACATTAGTAAGTGCAGAGTGATGCATGTTGGGGCAAAAAAAAACCCAATTACATTTATAAACTGATGGGTCTGAACTCTCTGCGGCAAACCAGGAAAGGGACCTTGGTGTCCTGGTGGACAACTCAATGAAGGTGTCAACCCAGTGTGCCTCAGCAGTGAAAAAAGCAAACTCAATGCTAGGGATCATTAGGAAGGGTATAGAAAATAAGTCAGCAAGTGTCATTTTGCCTCTTTATAAATCTATGGTGAGGCCCCATCTGGAATACTGTGTACAGTTCTGGTCGCCATACCTCCAGAAGGATATTATGGAGTTGGAAAAAGTGCAGAGGAGGGCAACCAAAATGATTAGGGGACTGGAACACCTTCCTTACCATCTCAGGCTGCAACGGTTGGGCCTTTTCACTCTTGAACGACGGCGTCTAAGAGGTGACCTGATTGAAGTTTATAAAATCATGCACGGTGTGGACAAAGTAGATAAGGAAAAACTGTTTTCCCTATCGCATAACACTAGAACTAGGGGGCACTCCATGAAGCTTTTGGGTACTATTTCTCAAACAAATAAGAGAAAGTACTTTTTCACCCAGAGTATTACTGGTCTATGGAACTCCCTACCAGAAGAAGTGGTGACAGCTGTCAGTCTTGACAGCTTTAAGAAAGGATTAGACAAGTTCATGGAGGACAAGGGTATCAATGGATACTTTATGGATTATTATAATTATGGATACTTAAGGTCAACCTCCGGGTTGGAGAGATAGGCAGGATATCTCTCAATGCCATTTCCAGGGAATCATAAGCAGGTGAAGGCATCTGCTTGGGAATACCCTGAAGGAAATGGTGAGCCACTGTGTGAGACAGAATGCTGGACTGGATGGGCTGTGGCCTGTTCCAGCAAGGCTGTTCTTATGTGGTGGAAGAGTCCATGGTGTTTCATGCTGGGGAAAATCAACCCCTACGTGTGATTCATAAAGACCACCAAGAAGAACAACAAACTTTCCTTTATGAGCACTTCACACCTACATTTGACTTTCCTAGGATCCAAGTCATGACCTTATTTTGTCTTTTATTTCAAGTATAGTATGAGGGCCTTACCATCTTGTTCCTTTTACCTTGCCAGGGCTTTATTTCAGTTTGATAGGCTTCAAGGTCGTTTTATTATTCTTTTATGTATAACCGCCATAGGAACAAATTGGGCCAGTTAGGGCAGGAAAGTCCCGAGGGATTTGTTCTTAGTTGGCAGAAATTGAGTTAACATTAACTGGCAAACCACAGATCAGAGCCTTCGTAAATATGTAAACATTATTGCATATGTATATGTTTATATGAACAGTAATAATGGCGGGAGAAAGAGGGGGCCTTACCAGGGGAGGATAAAGTTTGCCAGTTCTCCTCCATGACTTCCCTATGAAGGGCTCTCTGGTCAGGATTCAGCAGTCCCCACTCCTCCTCTGTGAAGTACACGGCCACCTCCTCAAAGGCCTTTCGAACCTCAATAAAAATAGAAAGTAGGGATTCCTCAGAAGTTTCAGAATGACAACCTCTTAAAGCCAAAACAACAAAGAAAGAGAAGGGGCTGGATCTCGTCCTACAGGCTTTATTTTTCCTGAATGGCCTTCACAGACTCATTCTTGGAGGACAAGAGTCGCCTACGTGGCGGCTCCAAGAAGAGAGACCTCTAGATCCGTTAATGAGGAACCTAATGTGAGGGAAGGGAAAAGTTTACTCATGGCTGGCACGACTTGGAAGCTTCCTGGAGGCACCTCAATAGCTTCTGTGAGAAACAGGATGGTAAACTTGATCAGCCTTTGGTCTAATAATGGGCAGTTCCTAATATGCCCAAACAGGGGAAACAGGGAGAAAAAAGTAACTCCTGCTGTCCCCATAATCAGTTTCAAACAACTCACAGACTCTCAGTTATTCTACAGAAAGGAAGAGAAACAAAATTAATTGAATTTTACTAAGCCTGACAAAGAAATGTCTATTTCTCTCTTGGAAAGCATCATGTTTTAACAGTTTACTACCGTAGTTATTCGAGTATAACGCGCACTCGTGTATAACGCGCACCCCTAATTTTCCATGAAACCTCGGTATAAAATTTTGTTTCACACCACGCATTGAAATTGACAAAGAAAACGTTGTTGAACACGTGCGGTCATGAAAAAAACATTTATTGACAACGTAAACTGGTGTAAGCACAATGCCAAAAAGCATTAAAAATGCTTCAAACTCTTTTCCACTGACTATATCCTGAGTGCTGTTAGGATTGGCCGCAGCACATCACCTACGACCACTGAGAGAGAGCTCCACTCATTCCCCTTACTTTAAAATGCATCAAAGTCAGATTCATCATCAGATACACTAAAGAGTTGTTCCCATTCTTCTCGAGTTAATTTTTCATCAGTGTCCCAGTTGGCAGGAAAATCTGTTTCTCCAGTTTCTTCGCTTTCTTCTGAGTCTGAATCCCACAGTAAGTCGTCTTCTATGCCGTCCATTTTATTGCTGATGCCTGTCTTCAAAAAACTCTTGATGATCATTTCTTTTGGAATATCTTCCCATGATGTTTTAACCCAGGATGTCACGAGAGCTAGGTCAGGTTTCTTGAGGTTTCCTTTAGCAGTCAATTCTTTGTCGTCGGATTTCATCCAAGTAATCCACTTTTCCCTGACTCTGTCTTTGAAGGGTTTGTTTAGAATGACATCTAGTGGCTGAAGAATAGAGGTTAGTCCACCTGGAATCACAGCTTGAAATGTTTTTAGACTTTTTAGTTTGTCTTTCACAGTGTCTGTCAGGTGTGAGCGGAACTGGTCCCATACAAGCATGGATTTCTTCAGTAGTGCGCCTGGTCTAGTATTCCAAACTCTATTTAACCATAAAATGATGCCCTTCTCATCCATCCATCCTTTAGGATGACAATGGACCACGACACCTGGTGGAAATTTAACTCCTTTTGGAATAGTCTTTCTTTTAAAAATCACCATTGGTTTAAGTTTAAATCCGTCTGCCATACAGGATAACACAACGGTAAAATGAGTTTTCTCATGGCCTGTGGTTCTAATCTGGATTGTGTGCTTCCCTTTGCTGTCAATTGTCCTGTTGCCTGGTATGTCAAAACACATGGGGGTCTCATCCATATTGCCTATCTGTGATAGTTCAAAATTAATCTTCTTGCGTTGGTTTATTATAAAGGTATGGAATGAAGCGATCTTATCTTCTAATTCTTTAGGCAGCTTCTGTGCTATCTTTGTTCTCTGGCGTATAGCAAGTCCATGCCTTTTCATAAATTTTTGTGCCCATCCATTAGAGGCTTTGAAGTTTGCATCTTTGCAAAACTTTTGGGCTTGAAGTCTTATGTGGAGTGATGTGACGATGTACCCACTACTTCTTTGGTCAATGATCCATTCATAAAGTTCCTTCTCCATGTCTGGGTACATGGCTTGTCTCCCTCGTTGTGCTTTTTTTGTTTTATTCATATTTTTCAGGATGACTTTCTGTTTTCTCCACTCTCTAACATTCGTCTCTGGTACAGTGAATTCTCGGCTAGCTGCTCGGTTTCCATGTATTTCAGCATGATCAACAACTTTGAGCTTGAACGAAGCGTCATATGCACAACGTTTACGCTTGATACCCTGAGATGCCATCTAAAGGGGAACCAGTTATATCGGTGAAAATGAGCACACCTTAAAATATTGAGGGAGGGGGGGATAATCAGACCCACCTGTTGCAGAAAATGCAATCCGAAACGAGCACTTCCGACCCCCAGGAGCCTCGCTCGAACTGCGAGCTACCTCCGGGCCACGCCTCGTCTCCCGCGCCACCCAATCAGATCCCGCCAGCCGGAGGGAAGCGCGTCCCTGGGCCCGTGGGTGGGGCAGACGGCGCATCTCAGCAGGGCTAGACACCGCCTGGGAGGGTAGGGCCGCGGCGTGCTCCGTGCCTACCCGGCGCCGGCTTCTTGAGTCGCGCGGCCTGGGTAGCGCGGGTGGCTGGCGTTAGCGCCTCCCCCGGAGGGTTCCCTTCTCGTCCCGGCGGGTGCGTGCAGGTGAGCGGCGGCGGCAGCGGGACCTGGGCGCCTGCCGCCGCCTGGGAGGGTAGGGCCGTGGCGTGCTCCGTGCCTACCCGGCGCCGGCTTCTTGAGTCGTGCGGCCCGGGTAGCGCGGGTGGCTGGCGTTAGCGCCTCCCCCGGAGGGTTCCCTTCTCGTCCCGGCGGGTGCATGCACGTGAGCGGCGGCGGCGGTGGCAGTGGGACCTGGGCGCCTGCCGCCGCCTGGGAGGAGGGCCGTGGCGTGCTCCGTGCCTACCCTTGAGGCTCGTTTGAAAGAGGCTCGTGTATAACGCGCACCCAGTCCTCGTGTATAACGCGCACCCAAACTTTGGTTTCTTTTTTGGGTATAAAATTTTGCGCGTTATACTCGAATAAATACGGTATATAAGCATTGAATATATGCAGTATTTTTAATAGGAATGGCTGGACTGAATCTGGAATAAAATTTAGGATTACACCAGGATTCAGCTACATATGGTGTCTATTATCCATCTTGTCCAATACCTGATCTGGGTCAGCTGCGTCAAAAGGGAGAATTGAAGGTGTAAATGTTGCTGACATTTTTCCAGCCCCTGTGAGAGACAGAAAGTATTTTGGAATCACACAGTTATAGTAAAGATCATAATCCTAGTAATTCTAGTTAAAAACAAACTTTTTATATAAAAATAACTAGCATTAGGCTAGTTTGTGTGTTGGTTGTGTGTTGTGTATTTTGTGTGTTTGTTGGTGTTGTTTTTTGGGGGCACAGAGAGAGAGAGGGGGGTGTGGAGCTCCACATTCGGCCCTTGCCTGTCGGAGAAGGGGGTGGATTTCTCCAAAAGGGATGGGTGAAGCCACCGCTGCCCTTTGTCTCCAGGGCTGTGGGGAGAAGAGGGGCTCCCCCTCCTCCCCGCAACCCCGACGAAGCAGCAGTGAGGCCGGCGCCAACCTTCGTCCCCGGGGAAAAGATTGGCTCTCCCTGCTACCCTGCCGAAGCCGTGCAGGGAGAAGAGGGGCTTCCCCTCCTCCCCACTACCCTGCCGCATTCAGCCCTTGCCTGTCGGAGAAAGCAAGCCCCTTCTCTGACAGGCAAGGGCCGAATGTGGAAGGCGATGGCTTCCCTCCGGGAGGCCAAGACAGAACGGAGCGCCATTCTCAGCCTTCGTCTCCCGGAGGGAAGTGGTTCGCTTCTCTCTTGGTTGGCGGGTGTCGAAAGCTTCGGCCCCCACCAACCAAGAGAAACGAACCCCCGATCATGCGTCGGCAGTTTTTTTTACACGCGCTACCCCACCTCCTCCACGCTCGCGTCCTTCAGCCTGATTGGCTGAGGGGTGGTGCGGAGGCTGCTGGGAAGCGTAGGTTTTTTTTGTTCGTGTTCGTGGGCCATTTGCCCCGCTCTCGGCACTCGGACCCTTGCGGTGATGCTCACAGGGTCAAAAGGTAAGTGTGGACAGCTCATAACGGGATAGTAGGGACAGGTGTGGCCATGCATGTCGAACACGCACGGCCCAACCCCCTTCTTATATGTATAGATATTTATTTATCTTGGATAACATGCAAAATATACTAAAGCAATCACATGAACATCTAAAACAAAACAAAATTAATAAAAATACACCATATACACTTTCCCACAGTAACTACAGGTATATTTTATAATCTGACCATTTCAAATTATCTTTTTTGTTTATAATCTAATTTAAACACATTAATTACTAAAGTACATAGCCACTTGCACCCTCCACCTGGGACTTTAACTATTATTCATTCTAATTTTCATATTTTTCATCTGTTATTTCCAAAATTTTATGACTTCCTGGTTTGGCTTAACTCCCTTTGCTTTCTGAAAGACACAGCCAACAAAACCTCCCCACATATATCCGTAAATTCAAATTTGAATGCTAATTTATCATTTAGTGCAATGTTCCATACTCCCTTGTAACATTCCTGTAGACCTCAAGAGATGTTTATCTTCCAATTTTTAGCAAGTATTAGTTGCGTAACTGCAACCATAATTATAACCATATATTTCATATGTTTATTTAAGTCAGGGTTTTGCAACCCCAGGCCCGCAGGCCTAATCCAGCCTGTGCATCTCATTAATCCAGCCTGTGGCACGTCCTCCACCAACCCCTACCCACCCTCCAAATTTGCACTGCTGCACTTACCGCACCGCTGATCACTCCATTTTTCCGGCTTTGTCGACAGCCTCCACCACTTCCCAGGGCAGCAGAAGGCTATCTGGAGCAATTTTGCTCTGTCCGGAGGATTTTCCGATGTTTCCTCACTTCTCTATGGCCACTCAAACACGCCACTGGGCAACTTCTGGTGCCAGGCGGAGCTTGCATCATGACTTGGTTCCTAGCGCAGAACCAGGAAGTTGCCCGGCGGTGAATTTGAGTGGCCATAGCAAAGTGGGGAAGCACCGGGAAATCTTCTGGATGAGGCAAAATTGTTCCAAACAGTCTTCCGCCACCCTGGGAAGTGGCGGAGGCTGTTGACAAAGCCATGAAAATGGTGTGATCAGTGCCACACACCAATGACAACGAACACATAAATCCAGCATAGCATGCCTCCGGCCCATGGTGGGATGTTTTGAGGGTGGGTCCGACAAAACGTTGCAAATGCCTAATTTAAGTTAATATCACTTAAATCCATTATTAATGCAATTTTGGGACTCATTTGTAATTTAATCGATAATATCATATTCATTTCTCTAAACACCTTTCCCCACAGATGATTTATCACTTTACACCCCCACCAAAAATGAAAATAAGTCCCAATTTGTTCCTTACACCACCAACATTTGCTTTTATAATTGTGGTTTATTTGATTTATGCCAGGGGTCCTCAACCTTTTCACACCGCAGGCCGGATCACTTCCCCTCAGACAGCTGAACAGGCCAGGCTGCCATAAAATGCATTAAATACAATCAAGGAACTAAATGCTACCCAGAGAAGGAGACAGAATTGTAATAACTCAGCAGGATTTCCTTTGTTTACATTTCTGTCTCTGGATTTCTAAACTGTTTCTCAGACTACTGGGGGGGGGGGGGGGTGGAGGATGAAATACAGCATTTTCAGTTCAGCTCATAATATTTTAACATATATGTTTAGCTGCTCTAACATGGAGATGTTAGCCTGTATCTTACAAATTTGATGTAAGACAACGCATTAGATTTTTAAAAATTATATTAATTCTTGTTTTGGTTCAGAAAATAGCCATTTTAAAAAAAAAAGTTAAAGCACTACGCTCCTAAACGCCTCTCTCTGTGGCTGTCATCTTAATAAATCATCATTCAGCCATCAGTGAGCTTATGAATGATTAATTTACAGAAATTGGAGCTGTAGCGCTATACATCTGGGGGCCACAGATTCCCTCTTTCCAGCATTACGGATCCCACAGTAATTGGTCTTACATGGTACAATCCTTCCATAGTTACTCCTCTCTATTGCTCTGGTCACAACAAAGATCAGCTTCCTTGGTGGGGAAAGAGGAGGACTTACTGAGAGAGGAAACCATTCTCCAGTTCTGCTCCATGACTTCCTTGTGCAGGGCCCTCTGGTCAGGACCCAGCAGTGCCAACTCCTCCTGCGTGAAATACACGGCCACCTCCCCAAAGGTCACTGGACCCTAAATGAAAAATAAAGAAGAGATTCCACATGGGTCTCATAAAGATAAGCTCCTGAATCCAAAACAATAATAAAATAAGTGGTAGGATCCAGTGGTGGGCATCAGCAGGTTCACACCAGTTCATCAGAACAGGTAGCAGAAATTCTGGCTGACCCCACCTATACTAGTTTTGAAATAAAGTAATCCTAATTTTGGTGCAACGCAGGGCTTTCCCCTGGCCACGCCCACCATACCACACCCACGGTGTGATAGTAAAAGGTTTTGGAGCCCACCACTGATTGGATCTTATACTGTGGATTTAAACCAAGGGTCCTCAACTTTTTAAAGCCATGGGCTGGTTCACACCTCCTCAGATTATTGGCAGGCCGTATTCCCCCACTTCTGCTTGCTGCCGGTGGCAGTGGGGGGCGGGGAATGTTGGGGGGCTTGGGGTGGTCCCAACCCGAGCCGCCCACCATCCCGCTTCCCTGCTTACCAGCCTGGAGGAGCTGCATGGCATGGATGAAGGAGGGGTCCAGGCTGTCCTTCTTACCTGCACTCAACCAGAACGGCCCCCGGGGAAAGACACTATCAGCTGCATGTGTCTGCCGCTTCCACTTCAGCTGCCTCCGCCTCAATCCTTGCCTCCTCTGATTGGCTTGGCATGTTCCTAATGGCTATCCATAGAAGGGCAGATGTTTTAAGCCTTACAACATCCACCCTGCTATGGAGCACCATTAAGGACACACTAAGCCAAGCGGAGGAGACAAGGAGGCAGCGGAAGCAGCGACCGGAGCCTCCTGAAATGGGACCACTCCAGCCACCCACCACTTCCCCACACCCCAGCTTAAAGGCCCATAGGTTGAGAACTCCTGGTTTAAACTTCCATGAATGGCCTTCATCATCTTTCAAGTGGAGGATACTTAGGGCTACTTGTTTAGAGCTACCTGTCACCTTAGCTATGAGGTCCCACTGGGAAGAGAAGCCTCCACATCCCAGTTCTTTCACCTGAACTAGTGCAAGAAAGATTAGCTGGCACAAGTTTGCCATTACTCGGGGTGCACCCGCTTGTGGTTCAAAAATACCAACAATGCTCTTACTCTGTACCACTAGTTGCTGGGGAAGAGTAGGTAAAGGGAAAGGAACTACTGGTGACTAGTCTAATTTGAGACCTTTCTGAAGGCATCTAGAGACCCTGTAGAAACAGGATGCTTAGCTAGATCAGCCTTTGCTCTGATTAATAAAAGCTATTCTTTTTTCATTTACATTGCCACAAGAGGGAGGGAGGGAGGGAGGGAGGACTGTTTGGAACAAAGGAATCAGGACAGGAAAAGAATTCCTGCTGTTCCCATGTAGTTTTGAGAAAAACCAAACAACTTTCAGAATTTTAAAAATAGAAAGAGAAATATCTTGCCAAATTGAAACAACTAAATAGAATACTTGTGCACTGGAAATATGGAGGACCTGGTTCAAAAGGACTGATTTGAGTATAAAATGGATGAATTTTCAAGCATTCAAATAAACAAAGGTGCCTTCGAACCATCTTGTTCGCACCTGATCTGCTTCTGCTCCATTGCAAGGAAGAGACGAAGGAAGGCTTGTGGAGGGCATCCTTCTGTGGGAGAGAAAAGAAAGCCAGCTGAAGAACCTCCTCTTTGAAAAAGATCATCATCCTACAAATGCTACTTAAAAACAAACACTTTTAGCTTGTAGAAGCGTGTGGAGGGACACACATGCCGACCTTGAAAGGCCAGAGAGGGCTCAGGAAGGGGTTGGGGTCGGTGCCGACCCTCTCACTTCTACCGCCTGAGGCTAGCCCCTCCCTCCTCCCAATGGTTCTGGTTCTTTCATCCCACATTCAAGAGCCACCAATAATATCGTAAACAGGGATTGATCCCTCACCCTTCCTCAATTACCCCCCCATCATCATCATCATCATCTCACCCGCAGATTTCTTTCTTCGCCCTTCCTTGTCTGCCCAGAAATGACTCTCCTTTCCCCCCTCTTCCTTCTTCTCATTCCCGGATTTTCTTTTCGCAGCGAGATCCAGAAGAAATACGACTCATTTTCTCCCCACCCAAAAACACCCTTTATTTTTATATTAAATCTCTCTCTCTCTCTTAAACTGTTGTTGTTGTTGCCAAAGGGTCCCCCTTTCCAAGCTGCCTTCCTTTCCCTCCCAGTGGGACGCGGCGGCGGGAAAACTAAGCCTCTAGTAGTAGTCTGCGCTTTTCTTTCTTGAAATAAAATTTAAAAATCACGTGATCGAAGCCATGCCAGGCTCCTGGCAGGACAAGCACAGACACGACCAATCTCCTCTCCGAACGCATGGATGAGACGTCGGGTTCTCTCAGTACGGATCAAGCGATTTTAATCAAGCGATTAAAAATGAATTATTTTACAAGCATTACATTCTCCAGGGAGAGAAAGGTCTCCTTATATATTCTGTGTTTTTTTGCCCCCTCTCATTGTTCCTGTTTCCTGCACCAATATAATCCCACTTTTGGACATTATTCATACCTATCAACCATGGCTCCAGCCAATCCGGGACCTGCACAGAACGGTTCTGCGCAGGTCGCCTTCTACGCATGCGTAAATGGGTTTTACGCTTGCGCATAATTTGCTCAATTATGGCACTACCACTCTGCTCTAAAGGGACAAATCCAGTAAACAGGGCGGGATTTAAGCATAGGGTACCTAGCCTGCAGTCTATGGGCCCGCACCACAAATTTTTAAAATCAGGTTTTTTGTTTTAGTAAATAAATAGTATAAAAGTTTGGTGAAGGGTTCTACGCAAGCGTAGAAGGGTTCTACGCAAGCGTAGAAGGGTTCTACGCATGCGTAGAAGGCAACCTGTGCAGAAGGGCTGCGCAGTACCTCCTTTCCCCTGCTGCCAAATTCCCAGATTTCGGCAGCGCAGGAAATGGCGCAAATCGGCAAATCCCGGAAGGTTGACAGGTATGACATTATTGAACAGCCTTGGATTTCTGTGAATCAAGACCACTGCTGTTTCTTGGTCTTGCTAATTTCTGCAGCACCTTCAGAGGAAAAAGTATCTGCCCCAAGGAGCTTCCAGCCAAGATGGGACTTATTGGCCAAGGAATGGCAGCTGAATGGCAGGGCACAAAACTTTGATCAATTTAAGCCTCCTCTGATGGGAAGATAAACAGCTTTCCGTGCACTGCGGTGTCTAGTCATGCCTGCCACATGTCCGCATGTTGCTTTGCTCAATTATGGCACTACCACTCTGCTCTAAAGGGACAAATCCAGTAAACAGGGCCGGATTTAAGCATAGGGTACCTAGCCTGCAGTCTATGGGCCCGCACCACAAATTTTTAAAATCAGGTTTTTTGTTTTAGTAAATAAATAGTATAAAAGTTTGGTGATCGTAATCATCATTTATCATTTGCATTTGGTTTAACTTAATGTGGTGTTTGGGTGAATGACCAGCCCGACAGGAATATCTCCTCCCACTGTCTGCCAGCCGGAAGTTTCACGAAGCGCAATGAGCGCATACTGTTTCATATTAAGACGTTTTCAATACAGCAAAGTAAAGTTGTAGTAAGTCGGGTTTTTAAATATTTTTTGATTTTTCCATTTAATCTAGTATTATTACCTTCATGATGTTCAGTTCTTTTCATTTTTATCATCTCATGAATTCATCTAATTCTAAATACTGTATAGGAATGTCGTACGTAATTTTTTTATAATTTAATAATAAACTTTAAATGTTTATTTTTCAGTTTTTAATTGGATAATTGCTGAAAATGCGGTTTTTGTAGGTTAATTAAAAAAAATACTTTCCCCAGTAGGGCCCGCGCCACAGGTTCAGCCTAGGGGCCCACAGATCCTAAATACAGCACTGTGGCAGTGGATATGTAGGATTCTCAACATGAAAAGCGGCTTTTAGGATGTTTCTGCCTCCCCTTTGCTTGTGATCCACATGTCCCCATCAGACTTCTCTACAACTTCTCATGGTTCTCTTTTCTCAGTAGTCAATGGCTGCTCCCCAAAAATCCCATAAGCAGCAATGCATTTTTTGAATAGGAAGTGCAGCCTCTAGAGTACAGTAAAACCCGACTAGCGAATGACTCGAGTTACGAATGATTCGACTTACGAAAGGGTTTTGTGCTGAATTTCATGCCCTGATTTATGAAAATGCCCCAATTTACTAAATTCAGCACAAAACCCTGACGCAAGTCTTCAGAGATCAAAATGACGCTGCTGCCATTTTGATCACAAAAAATCCACCCGCCCCCACTACTGGAAGTCTCCCCGATTCTAGGTTCTTGCCAAAAATACAAAATACTGCGGAAAATATGTGTCCCAGCACCTCTGCATGAACTAGTCTGTATTGAGAGGCAATGAACAGGACAAACATTCCTTTTATTCATTTATATAACATGAGCAAATATGAGTAAAAAGGTGCTTTTAAAACAAATCTTATATTAATCTTAAATGGAAGAGAAAAGCAATACAGTATCAGAAAGTTCTTATAACTTCTATAGGCTACTGAGTAATTCTAAGTAACTATGAGTAACAAATTACTTTAGAACTAGATGTCAGATACTTAACAGGTAGAATGACTCCAAAAAGTTTATTTCCTACATTAGTGAGCAAGGCACATTAATGTGTGCCATGAGGTAGTCAGATAGGAAAAGGTGCCTTCAAGGCTATGCTGCCTGGCAACAACACATTTACAGACCTACAACCTGGCTCTACAACATGTCTTTAGAAAGCCAAGAATGAAAAAGTTACACATCAGTGACATGTCCTCAAAAGAACACACACGAGCTCACTCTCACACGCACACTGGAGGCATACGGCTGGGGGAGAGGCCTTCCTTCCTTTCTTGAAAAGCTGTCACAATCCCAAACAGCTCTGCCGCCTCACCTCTGCTGCTTCTCACCACTGCCACCTCGCTTCTTGCCACTGCCGCTTCTCTGGGCTGGCAGAAGCGGAGGAGACTGGAGGCAGGCAAGTGCGCCAGTGGACAAGTCTGGAGCCCCTGGCTGAAGTTTGCCACTTCCGCTGCTCGCCATTCATCCCTTCCCTATCTTGACCCTGGGTGAACGGCAAGGTGGCAAATGGTGAAGACGGCGAGGTGGAAAGTGAAGGAAGCAGTGACCATCTGGAGCTCTTCGCATTCTCCCCCCCCCCAACCACTGAAAACCACTGGAGGCCTTCCCACTCCTCCCCACCACTTCCCTGCTTACTGCCGGCAGTGAGGGTGCATAGTGGTGAGGCTGGGTGGGCGAAGCCACCAGGCCAGGCGAAGCCATGGGCAATGCAGGCCCTGCAAGCCTCAAAATCCACCCCCAGGCTCTACACAGCCTGGGACCACCCCTGCAAGCCCTGCCGGTCGCAAACTCCACCCCCAGGATCTGCATGGCCTGAGGCCACCCCTTCAAGCCATTCCCACTCCCCCCTGCCACCGCCAGCCACCAGGAGCCCTTCCCACTCCCTACCACTTGGCTGCTTACCACCAGTGGTGAGGGTAAGGGCAAGGCGGAGCCACTAGGCCAGGCAAGGTCACGGGCAATACTGCCCTCACCCTCACTGTGGCTGTGGGTGGTGCCGCCTCAATCCTTGTCCCTTCCCTCCGCTGCTTGGCTTGTCCCTGCCGGTGCTCTGTAGCAGGACAGATGTTGTGAGGAGGCACTCCCAGCACATCAATCCTGCTACGGAGCATTGGCAGACATGCAAAGCGTAGCTGAGGGAAGGGACATGGGTTGAGGTGGCACCCACAAAAGTACCTACAGCAGCAGTGAAGGTATGGGCTGGATGATTTGATGCTGCTGACTAGATCCGGCCCATGTGTCATAGTTTGAGGATCCCTGCTATACAGGGTCTCCATGCAATATACATGCAGATGCCTTCACAGTGCTTAAATAATTTTGCATAGTCTTTCTCCCACCAGACAGCTTCCAGTAGCTGAGAAACTGGGGATCTGTCAAGACCTCAACCCTCCCTGCACCCAGCCTTTCACCCAAACATCTCCTAAAAGTTTATCCAGCAGACTTCTGCAGATGCTAACAGTGACTCTGAATCTTTTATGGATACAAAACTGAAGGCTAAGGAGGTCCCAAGTACAACCCCTTCCCTTGTACTCAGACTCCACCTCCGTACTAAACAGCACCCTCCCCAAAGACTCCACAGGAGAATTCACCATACTTTCTGGCTCTAAAACTAGCACAGTGGAGTGCTTCCTTGTCTCCAGGAACCTTTCCCCCTGAAAGAAAACTTAGAAATCAGCTCCCATCTCCTGTGTGGACTCTCTGATGACTTACATCATTTGAATTCCCAGCAAAGCATTTCTCACTCTCTAGGCATTTGTATTGTTTCTCTCCTGCGCAGATTCTCTTATGAATTACAAGGCATGATCTCTCAGCAAAACATTTCTCACAATTCTGGCATTTGTATGGTTTCTCACCTGAGTGGATTCTCTTATGACTCATAAAAATCAAATTTCAAGTAAAATATTTCCCATGGTCCTTGCATTTGTATGGTTTATCTCAAATGTGAGACTGTCTTATAATGCAGAAGACCTATATGGTGGGCAAAAGATATCCCACATTCCTAGCATATTTATAGTTCTCTCTAGTGTGGATTCTCTTATGATTTATAAGGAGTGTTTTTCGGGCAAAACAGTTCCCACACTCAAGGCATTTGAAAGGTTTCTCTCCTGTGTGGATTCTCTTATGCTCCATAAAGTGTGACTGATGAGCAAAACATTTACCACACTCCTGGCATTTGTATGGTTTCTCCCCTGTGTGGATTCTGTGATGCCTCACAAGTTCTGAATTTCTAGTAAAACATTTCCTACACTCCTGGCATTTAAAAGGTTTTTCTCCTGTGTGGATTCTCTTATGCCCCACAAGATGTGAATTCGAAGCAAAACATTTCCCACACTCCTGGCATTTGTAGGGTTTCTCCCCTGTGTGGACTCTTTCATGTCTCACAAGTAGTGAATTTCGAGTAAAACATTTCCTACACTCATGGCATTTAAAAGGTTTCTCTCCTGTGTGAATTCTCTTATGTTCCACAAAGTGTGACCGGTGAGCATAACATTTCCCACACTCCTGGCATTCGTATGGTTTCTCTCCTGTGTGGACTCTTTGATGTCTCACAAGTTCTGAATTTCGGATAAAACATTTCCTACACACCTGGCACTTGTATGGTCTCTCTCCTTTGTGTACCCTCTTATGTGCAATAAGCTGTGCATTCTGATTAAAACATATTCCACACTCCTGGCATTGAAAAGGTTTTTTCCCTGTGTGGTTTCTCTCATGACTCACAAGGTGTGACTGATGAGCAAAACATTTGCTACACTCCTGGCATTTGTATGGTTTCTCCCCTGTGTGGATTCTCTGATGTCTCATAAGTTCTGAATTTCGAGCAAAACATTTACCACACTCCTGGCATTTGAAAGGTTTTTCTCCTGTGTGGATTCTGTTATGTCCCACTAGATGCGAATTTGAATCAAAACATTTCCCACACTCCTGGCATTTGAAAGGTTTTTCTCCTGTGTGGATTCGCTTATGCCTCACAAGTAGTGTTTTTCGAGCAAAACATTTCCCACACTCCTGGCATTTGAAAGGTTTCTCTCCTGTGTGTATTTTCCTATGCCCCACAAGGTGTGACCGATGAGCAAAATATTTCCCACACTCCTGGCATTTGAAAGGTTTCTCCCCTGTGTGGACTCTTTGATGTCTCACAAGTTCTGAATTTCGAGTAAAACATTTCCCACACTCCTGGCATTTAAAAGGTTTTTCTCCTGTGTGGATTCTCTTATGCCCCACAAGATGTGAATTTGAAGCAAAATGTTTCCCACACTCCTGGCATTTAAAAGGTTTATCTCCTTTGTGGACTCTTTGTTGACTCACAATTAGTAACTTGCAATAGAAACATTTGGAAAATATGTTTCCACATACAATGCATTTGGAGGGCGTCTCTTGAGTACAGTTTTCTTCTTTGTTGTTTCTCTGGTGTCCCGCAAACTCTAGTTTGTATGCAAAATCTTCCCCACATATGAGACGTACATTTTTCTCTTTCCAGTTATCTGATGGGAAGAAGGACAAATGCAAAAAAAGAGTGAATTGAAGAGACAAAAAATAAAATTGTTTGAAAACCTAGATTTTGATGCATAAAAGCTCACATTTCCTAGACTTTGTAGTGCCACAATATGTTGTTCTTTCTCCCTTCTTTTTCACCTTTAATTCTATCATAATATCTGCATAGGTAGATAAGAATACTAAGAGAAAATACTGGCAATTCAGTGGCAGCTATGATTCTCTTTGTAGTCTCCTGTCAATAACAGCTAAGGGCTCTCTCCCCATTTCCCTAATAAAGATGTGAAAGATTCAGCATGACATACCTAGGAGAGGTAGGGTGGGTTGTGTGAATTCACAGATGATCACTTGAAGAATCACAGTTACAGCAAACCAGTTCTCCTTCTCTGCGGTCTCTTACCGGATGGCAGGATGTCACAGAAAGGCAGCCGTTAGGGTCTTCCTACCAAAGGTTGCATAATTGCTGGCCATTCCTGTCAAGTATCCCGTATTGGCCGGGATTTTCCGTAATTCAATGCCGCTTTTTGTACTTTCCCGCCCGGAGTCGCCGCCATCTCGTAATTTGACGGTGGGGGGAAAGTAGTTACTGCGCATCCCCTTCTGCGCAGAACTCTTCTACACATGCGCAGAAGGTTTCTGTGCAGAAGGGTTCTGCACTGTTCAGAGGTATCTCTAGAAGATTAGAGGATGACAGACTAATTCAAGTGGGATTCAAGATCACTTTTGGCAAAAAAAAGTCATATCCAGGTACAGTAGAACCCCGCATAATGAAAAAACTCCGTTCTGCGGGGATGTTGGGTGGCAGAGGACATTGGGTTATTGATTTGTTATTTGCTATTTTAGTGTTTAAATGCCATCTTATTGTGTAAATTGTATTTTATGTATTTTATGGTATGGTATTGTACTGTAATGATATATGGATATATTGTAAGCCGCCCAGATTCGCATTTTGCGAGTGGGCCGGCATATAAGTTGAATTATTATTATTATTATTATTATTATTATTATTATTATTATTATTATTATTATTATTATTATTATTATTATTATTATTATTATTATTATTATTATTATTATTATTATTATTATTATTATTATTATTAATGATGATGATGATGATGATGATGATGATGATGATGATGTAGTAGTTTTTTTCATTATGCGAAGCCTATGGGAGATGCCCCGGATAATGAACAAAAAATGTTCGTTATTTGGGGATCCCATTCGGGGATACCCCGGCTACCGAAAACCCTGCATAACGTTTTGGGTTTTTTCATTATGAGGGGTATCACCCTTGCATAACGAACGCTTCATTATGCAATTTTTTTAGCGAAGCGTTCGTTATCCGGGGTAATATTGTATCTTATTCTTTTTCGCTTCCTCTTTGACTCAATTGGGTGTTGAAGGATAAGCAAAGTTCTTGTTCTGGCATTTCTTGTAATACAGTGGTATCTCAAGATACAAAGTCAATCCATTCCTTGGGGTTCTTCTCTATCTCGAATTTTTTGTATATCAAAACATGGTTTCCCATAGGAATGCATGGGAAACCAATTAATCTGTTCCGGAGGTCTGAAAAAAGGGTTCTTCTCTATCTCGAATTTTTTGTATCTCAAAGCATGGTTTCCCATTGGAATGCATAGGAAACCAATTAATCTGTTCCAGAGGTCTGAAAAAGCAAATTTTTCGGATGCTCGGGGGCCTGCACCGCTCTCCATGTCAGCAGGAGAGTGTTCTGAGTAAATCTACTCCATTTTGGGGATTTTACATGGTGTTTTCGCCCTGCTTTTGCAACTTAAAATCGGAAATTTGATACTCCGGGTTCTGTTGAACTTCAATTCCTAGAAATCCATGGGGGGAGGGTTTCCTGTTCCTGTGTTATTGGGAGCTTCTGGAGATCATTAAAAAAGGCAAAATAGTATTTTAGCTGTTCAAAACTCTTTCTAAAGTAGCAAAAACATGGCAAAAAAATCCAAAGTGCATTTTAGAAAGATTCTGAAGATAAAGCACACATTTTTTTCTGACCTCCAGAATGGTTTTCATTGCATATTCAACACATTTCCAATAGCGGCCTCTACTGGCCAGCTCTGCTAATTGCCAGACCAGTCCCTTGCAATCTGTTGTTGAGGGGAAATTGGAATTTTTGGCACTTCCTGGTGGCCGGGGGGGGGGGGGGGTTGGCTTCTGGTGGTGCCAAAACACGATGAAAAATTTGTATTGTTTCTCTCCTGAACACCCTCCCGCCACCATGGGAAGCATCAGATGACCAAAAAAACCCCCCCAACTTTTTGTATCTCAAAAAAATTCATATCTCAAAGCATTATTTTTCTGGAATTTCCTTCTGTATCATGATTCTTTTTGTTAGTTGCCTCATGGTCTTTGTCCTTTCCCTCTTTCCATATATGCCTTGTAAACTAGTTAATATTGGTTATATTCAAATTCTTTCCCTTATAACCTCCTTCCTGATATTATCCCTTCTAGTCACTCGAGCAGCCTTCCTCAGAAATCTCATTTCCATGGTGACCAACTTTTGCTTATGTTTTGTTGTAAGTGTCCATGTTTGGCACTGGTAACGTAAGGTGGGAATAAAGATGCTTTGTATGAGGTATTTGTGTTGATTTGTACTGCCATGTGTTAAAAGAGCAGAGTTAACTGTCGCAATATTTCATTTCCCTTACTGCACCGTACATTAATCACTTTGTCCATTTTGCCATTTTCAATAAATGTTTTTCTTGGTATTTAAATTATGCCACTTGTTTTATACTTGTTCCCTCTATCTCAATACTGTATTTAGAACAGTCATTTGCAACTTCTGGCCCATGCATATCATTAAATGTGGCCCACGGTGAGGACCTGGGCACCGCTAGGACCACCCTCTCCCGCCCCCCGAAAGTTGCGATACATCACTTAACGTGGCGGTGGTGGTGGGGATCTTTCCAGGGCGGCGGGAGGCTTTTCAAGAGTACAATCGCTCCATTATGACATTTTTCCCACTGCTTCCCCGCTTTGTCCCAGCAGCTAATCAATGTCTGTTGGTGCGCGGCGCTGATGTCAGCGCCTGATTTCCCGGCACTGAACCAGGAAGTATCCAAGCGCCGTACGTTAGCTACTGGGACAAAGTGGGGAAGCAGCAGAAAAAAAGTCAAAAAATGTGCTCTGACAAGCTTCCCACCACCCTGGAAAGTGGCAAAGGCTGTGCATGAAGTAGCAAAAGCCACACGATCTCTGCTGCCACGCGCTGCTGCTGCCACAGACGACAAAAAGGTACGTCCAGGGAGCCACCATTCCTCCAGACCCTGGTAGGAAGTTTCAGAGGCGGGTCTGACCTCTGGCGGGAAAACATTGTGAACACTTGATTTAAAGCATACTGTTTCCTTCCAATTACCATTATCTCAGACTTTCCTGTATTTATTCTCATATTTATCTTACATTCTTGGTTCAAGGATGTAAGATGTTGTAATTTCTTAGCTGTACTTGCTATCAATTCCTGATCATCTGTAAAAAGTAATTTGTAGATATTGTTTCCATTCATGGACTTAGCTTTCTTGCTTATGCAGTCTATATAGGTGATGAATAATAGTGGTGATAGTATGCATCTCTGCCTCACTCCAGATGTTACTGCTAAGGGTTCTGATATTCCAATGGAGATTAGCATCATATGGAGAAAGAGGGAGCCTTACCAAGAGATGATATAGTTTGCCAGTTCTCCTCCGTGACTTCCCTGTGCAGTTCCCTCTGATCAGGATCCAGCAGTGCCCACTCCTCCTCCGTGAAGTACACGGCCACCTCCTCAAAGGTCACTAGACCCTAAATAAAAAAGAAAGCTGTGATTCCTCAAAGCTTTCAGAAAAAGACAACCTCTTACAGCCAAAACAACAAAAAAGAGAGAAGGGACTAGATCTCATTCTGCAGGTTTTAACTTTCGTGAATGGCCCCTGGAGGACAAGTTTACAGAAAGCTACTAGTCACCCCAAGAAGAGAGATCTCCGGATCTCACACACACACACACACACACACACACACACACACACACACACACACACACACACACACACACACACACACACACACACACACACACACACACACACACACACACACACACACACACACACACACACACACACACACACACACACACATATATATATATATATATATATATATATATATATATATATATATATATATATATATATATATATATATATATATATAAGGATAATACAAGATAACAAAAAACAGCAGGAAAAAAGCTAGCAAGAGTTCAGAAGTTCGGGTAGGTGGTGACGTATCCTCCAGCCAGGTGGAAAGAGTGGGGGGGAGGCGTCCTTGGCCGCCCGCACAGTCGGGGTGGCAGTCCCCAAACAGGGAAAATAAGGAGAGAAAACTAATTCCTACTGTCCCCATATTCAGTTTCAAACAACTCACAGATACTCAACTACTGTATTGCTCTATTGAAATAACGAGATAGAATAAGTGCTGCTTTTCCCACACCAACTTGTGCCAGCTTGCAACAGAGGCAGTGGAAATATGGAGGTCTAAATTAAGTATAAAATCCAGGAATACCCAGGAATTCAAATAAACAAAGGTGTCCTTTAATCATCTTGTTCACACCTGATCTGCTTCTGCTCCATTGCAAGGAAAAGATGAAGGAAGGCCCGTGGATAGCATCCTTCTGGCCCCTGTGGGAGAGAAAAGAAGGGGTAGGGAGTCAGATGAAGAACCTCCTCTCTGAAAAATATCATCTTCCTTGCTTATCCCACATGCCAGCAAGGTGATGCTCAAGATAATACAGGATTACATTACCACTGGGAATACCATTGCTTTGACTATGCGAATTTTTGTTTTCAAAGTGATGTCTCTACTTTTCACGTGGAGAGAGAACTACCAGAGGTGCAGGCTGGTTTGAGAAGGGGCAGTGGGACTAGAGACAACATTGCCAACATACGTTGGATCATGGAGAAAACAAAGGAATACCAGAAACAAGTCTACTTTTGTTTTATTGACTACACCAAGGCATTTGACTGTGTGGACCATAACAAAATGTGGCAAGTAATTAAAGAGATGGGAATACCAGAACACCTCATATGCCTCATGAGAAATCTGTACACGAAGAAGCAACAGTTAGGACAGAACACGGAGTGACAGAGTGGTTTGGAATAGGAAAAGGAGTAAGACAAGGCTGTATGTTGTCACCCTGTTTATTCAACCTATATACAGAGCACATAATGCGTAATGCAGGGATGGAGGAATCACAATATGGGATCAAAATTGCTGGGAGAAACATCAACAATTTGAGATATGCAGATGACACCACCCTAATGGCGGAAAGTGAGGAAGACCTAAAGAACCTCTTGATTCAGTTGAAAGAAGAGAGTGCAAAGGCTGGATTGAGACTCAATATCAAGAAAACCAAGATAATGGAAACAGGCCCTATCAGTCCCTGGGAAATAGATGGGGAAGAAGTAAAAGAAGTGACAGATTTTACTTTCCTTGGATCTAAGATCACTGCAAATGGAGATTGCAGCCATGAAATAAAAAGGCGACTGATTCTGGGGAGAGAAGCTATGAGAAACCTGGGGAATATAGTGAAAAGCAGAGACATCACTTTGAAAACAAAAATTCGCATAGTCAAAGCAATGGTATTCCTGGTGGTAATGTATGGGTGTGAGAGCTGGACCATTAGGAAGGCTGAGCACAGAAGAATAGATGCCTTTGAGATGTGGTGTTGGAGGAGAGTTTTGAGAGTCCCCTGGACAGCAAAGAGAACTAATAGTTCAATTTTAGAAGAAATCAACCCTGACTGCTCATTGGAAGGGCAAATAGTAAAGATGAAGCTTAAGTACTTTGGACACCAAATGAGAAGAGAGGATTCACTTGAGAAAGCCTTGATGCTGGGAAAGGTGGAGGGCAAAAGAAGGGGGCGGCCAAAGATGAGATGGCTAGATGGTATTGTAGACACAATGGGCACAGAGCTGGGCGGGTTGAGGAGGATGGTGGAGGACAGAGGTGCCTGGAGGACAATGGTCCATAGGGTTGCAAAGGGTCGGAACAACAACAGATGCTACTTAAAACCAAGCCCATTCAGCTGCTTGGAGAGGGGGGGGGAGACGGAGAGATGGGAACATATTGACCTTGTAAGCCTGGGAAGGGGGGGGGGGGTCAGGAAGTGAGGTTGTGTGTGTTTGTGTGTGTGTGTGTGTGCATCAGTGCCGACCCTCCCGCTTCTGCCGCCTGAGGCTGGCCCCTCCCTCCTCCCAAGACCAAGGGTTTTGGTTGTCCCATTCCACATTCAATAGCCACCAATAATCTCGTAAACAGGGATTCAGCCCTCACTGTCCTTAATCATCATCATCATCATCATCATCATCTCACCCGCAGATCCCTGCCTTGCCTACCCAGAAATGACTCTCCGTTTTACTTCTCTCCCTCCTTCTCATACTTCTCCTTCCCGGATTTTCTTTTCGTAGCGAGATCCAAAAGAAATACGACTCATTCTCCCCCCCCCCCCAAAAAAAAAACCCCCTTTATTCTTATATTAGATCAATCAATCAATCAGTCTCTCTCTCTCCTCCCTCCCACCCAGTGGGACGCACGCGGGAAAAACAGCCTGCGCTGCGCTTCTTTTTCTTGAAATAAAATTCAAAAATCACGTGATGGAAGCCATGCCAGGCTCCTGGCAGGACAAGCAGCGGTGCACAGACTCGTCCAATCTCCTCCGAGCGCATGGATGAGACGACGTCTGGTTCTCTCAGTTTGGATGCTTGGATCAAGCCATTGCAAGTGAATTATTTTGCAAGCATTACATTCTTCAGGGAGAGAAAGGCGTCCTTATATAGTATATTCTGTTTTTACACACACACCCTCTCACCATTCCTGTTTCCTGCACCAATATAATCCCACTTTTGGACATTATTGAATAAATAGGCTTGGATTTCTGCGAATCAAGGCTCCTGTGTCCTGTTCTGTGTCCTGGTCTTGCTAATTTCTGCAGCACTTTCAGAGAGAAAAAATCTCTGCCCCGAGGAGCTTCCATCTAAGACTGGACTTGTTGGACAAATAATGGCAGCTGAATGGCAGGACACAAAACTTTCTGTCCCAAAGGTCTCTTTCAGGGTCAGCCCTTTTGACTCTGCATGTGCTCTTAAGCAGAGCTGCTGCTGAGGAGAGCCAAACAAAGGAAGTGAGCACTGGTAAGTTTTGCAGTTGGAGTAGAGCTGCTTTAGAGGCCTCCACTAATTTAAATTGATAATTTAAACTGCTGAGAGCCACCTCTGTTCTGATTGAAGTTTATAAAATCATGCACCGTGTGGACAAAGTAGATAAGAAAAAAAAATTTCCTTATCGCACAATACTAGAATTAGGGGACACTCGATGAAACTTTCAATCTAAGCCTCCTGTCAAAGAGAGTCTTTCTTTCACTTCCATGACCTGAGAAAGGAAAAAAAGAGCTGTAGGATCGTCATAGATCCCTAAAACAGGAGAAACCAGGAATTCTGTCCTTCCTTCCCTGTGGGTTACCAATGTGAATAATTGGCCAAACCTTTCCCAAGGGGTTCGCCCGGTCTTGAACACATCTGGGTACCAACCGGACTTTGCTAGAAAGGCAATTGGGGTTCAGGCTAGCTAGATAGTTTGGGGGGCAATTCATAAAGCCTTGGCTGGTGGCTACAATAGAAATAGGGCAAAAGTCAAAGGTGATGACTCTAATGGAAATACACAATCCTCCGCTTCTGGAAGCGGATTAGGTTGGGCAAATAAGCCGCGCCAGACAGCTGATCAAGTTAGATGCCCAGAGTCAAAACACATAAGGCTCCGAGTTAGGGCAAGAACAATGGGTTTCGCCAGCCCAGGCTTTAATTAGTTGTGGGTTGTCTATTAACCACAGGGCAATGTCCAAGCGCAGGTATTGTCCTAACCATCGGAAATGCCACATATGCAAGCCTTCTATATCAAGGGGTCACGTGCATCCTAGGCACGCATCATCCTGAGGCAGGGTAATAAATGCGTACCACCTGACCCAGATCAGGGCTGGACTTCACCACATGATTAGAACATAAGAACATAAGAACAGCCTTGCTGGAACAGGCCACAGCCCATCCAGTCCAGCATTCTGTCTCACACAGTGGCTCACCATTTCCTTTAGGGTATTCCCAAGCAGATGCCTTCACCTGCTTAGGATTCCCTGAAAATGATATTGAGAGATATCCTGCCTATCTCTCCAACCCGGAGGTTGTCCTTAAGTATCCATAATTATAGCCATTGATACTCTTGTCCTCCATGAACTTGTCTAATCCTTTCTTAAAGCTGTCAAGACTGACAGCTGTCACCACTTCTTCTGGCAGGGAGTTCCATAGACCAGTAATCCTCTGGGTGAAAAAATACTTTCTCTTATTTGTTTGAGAACTAGTACCCAAAAGTTTCATCGAGTGTCCCCTAGTTCTAGTGTTATGCGATAGGGAAAACAGTTTTTCCTTATCTACTTTGTCCACACCGTGCATGATTTTATAAACTTCAATCAGGTCACCTCTTGTAGGAATTGGGGCCACTGGCGTGGCCTTAATGTCCCGGAGGAGACTGATCAAGTGACGACACGAGGCAAAAGGAGCGAGATCAGATCAGTCCTTTATTGGAAAAAGGCAACATCATTTATAGGGAAGAAAGCGCAACGGTGGCAAAACTGTCATCGGACAGGAAAATTACCTCACCCACGTACCCGGGTTAATAGGGAACTTCTCAAAGGGAAGTTGATTAACTTGGACAAACACGGGGCGAGGAAGACCATTGTGTAGGGCTTAGGCAGGGGCAAACATGGCTTATTTGCGCCAGGGATTTTCCCCCGAGCCGGGAGATGAGTTACACACTTAATTTTTCACAGGAGTCAGCTATCTGCTTACTTGGCAGAGCCGTAGGTCAGGTCACGGTAATTGGGTGAATCAAACCCTATATTTTATTCACCCCCCTTAATTTGGCGGCCGCAGAACCCACGGGCTGGGAGCTTCTCTCACCGCGGTGGCCTCTGGCGGGCCGTTCCATGCCCCGCGGGGCATGGGGAATCCGCATCTCCCCTTTATTTTCTATTTAAGGACCTGACCGGCGACCTTGCGCAAGAGCGGCATCAGCTGTTGAGCGGGTATGACGTCACGGGATTTCTCTCTGGGGCGGCACTTGGAGATCAGCGAGGGAATGCACTGAGCAAAACAACAGAGCGTAATGCCTAGTATGGCTATCCCCACCACTACCTTAAGCACCGTTTGCAGCCACCCCCAGGGAACCCATGACCACATCCAATTCCACAGGGAACTCCACCAAGCTCCCCACGCGGAGCCTTCTGTAATGCCTGCAACTATGGTGTGGAGATCCGTGATCTGGCTTTGGATCTTACGGGAGTTATCAGTGAGATTGAAACAACACATTCCATGAAAAGATTCGCAACCCAGGTGGTGCAGCAAGAGGAGGTAGTCGATAGCCGCTCGATTGTCGAGAACGGCATGGCGAAGTTCTGCCTGCTCCTGATTGAGGAGCGCTATCGCTGTGGAGGTATGGTTAATGGCTTTAGCCAAGCCGCAAGGCAAGCGGCCAATCCTCCGTGCGTTGCCGACGGCCAAGCCTGGCACGCCGACTAGGCTGACTGCTAGCGATACATACTCAGCGGGACTCATTACCCTAAGGCTGCTGTCACAAGAGCTGTCTAACTGGGTTGTGCGTGTGTGCCGTATGAATGGGGAAACATCAACATTTGATACATTTGTGTCATTAGTACTTGGGGCAATCATGTCCTTAGTAGGAAGTAACAGTGTCAAACGACTGATACAACACATCGAGTCCGACAGATTCGCAGGAATATAGTTCCATGTGAACTGGTTGCAGGTGAAAAACCACCCTGAAGGTAGGGTGACATGAGAGTACAGCGAAATGAGTGTCTCTGGTTTATTACAAGTCCAGTTGCCGCTGCCGGGGTTAATGCAGCAACGCTGAGTCTGACCGCCTGAGGTGCAGCCGGTCATTCGGGTACAAGCAGCGCCCGGGCTGATCGCCACTCGAGGGGTATGAAGAGTGGCTGCGTCAGCCGGCAAGGTTGATGCAAGTCGCAATCCCCCCCAGCGTGCGTATGCTGAGAAGGTGGTGGGAGTGTGTGGGCCAAAGAATGCCTTCAACAACCAGTCACCATCCTTGGTGCGCGCGTCCAGAGTGTGGCACACGGGGATGAGACAGGTGCTGAGGATAGATGCAGAACCAACGTCCTGCTGTAAGCAAAAATCGGACTGGTTGACGAGACCCGCCAACCTTTCCCACAAGTTGTACTGCATTCGTGCGGAAAGATCTTCACCAGGTGGCAAGCCGTTGGCCTGGATTGGAGTAGCCTGAACGCCTCGCCCCAATAGCAGGGAAAGGGCCAGGATGAGGGTAATCGCCGCTGTGTTGGCATGAATCTGGGCAAAAACTGCAGCTGTGAGGTTCTCCGGTGTTGGCTCCTTCTCCTCGCGCTGAACGGCGTCCTGGGCGTCACAGCAAAGAGTCTTGACCATCCCCCAGGTGATCTTGGGCATCGGCGGCCGTTTCCTCCGGCGGATCTTCTCGGTCAGAGCGAGGTCCTTCATCTCCGGGATCGGACTCGGGCCGGCCTGGGTCCACGCCATGAGGTTCCAGGTGGGGCTTGACACACCGGGCCGGAATCCACACGACACCTGTTGGAGACATAATTGCAGCATACCCTCTCCCCCAGGTTATGAGCGGCACCGGGCCCTTCCAAGATGGGTCCGGTGGCACTCGGTACCGGACCATAGGTCGCGGGAGAGCTTCCGAGCGGCGGAAGTGCTTCTCCTGCGGCGTACAGTCCGAAAAAACATTGAGGTGATTGTATGTGAACAATACCTTATTCAGACAAAACTGTGCTTCTCCCTGTGATTTGGGGAGGGCTGGTGGCTCCCCCCTTTCTGTTTGTTTGTCAATATAGGACTTTAGCGTCCGATTGACCCGTTCTACAATCGCCTGCCCTTGCGGATTGTAGGGAATGCCAAATGTATGCTTGATGTCCCAGGTGGCCATGAAGGTGGCCAACTGCCTAGAGCAGTAGGACGGGGCGTTGTCCGTTTTCACGTGCCGCGGCTTGCCCATTGCCGCAACGCAGGACAGGAGATGCTGCTCCACATGGGTGGCAGTCTCCCCCTTCTGCGCCGTCGCCCAAACGAACTGGGAAAAAGTGTCTATGCAGACGTGCATGTACTGCCATCTGCCAAACTGTGGCACATGCGTGACGTCCATTTGCCACACCTGATTGGCCTCTGTCCCCCGCGGGTTAACCCCCCACGAGGGCCCCCCCCGGCACCCCTGCGCAATGCTGGCAAGAGCGTACTATACCCTGGGCTTGAGAAAGTGGCAAATTGAACTGTCTGGCGAGTGCCTTGGCGTTTTGGTGAAAAAAGGCATGACTTTGAATTGGAGTAGTGAAAACTCCCAAAACTGAACGTTGCTGAATTTCCTTTGCCGCCGCGTCTGCTCTGCTATTGCCCGCGGAAATCGGACCCGGTAGGTCTTGATGACTGCGGATGTGGGCAATATAGAGCGGCTCTGTGCGGTTTCGCAAAAGAAATTGAGCAGTGAGAAACAGGCTAAGCAGATTCTTGTCTATCGCGGGAGTGATGTAAGCTCCCGGTAGACTGTGAAGCAAGTTCCTAACATACAGACTGTCAGTTATGATATTTAAACGTTCCTTGGCGAAGGTGCGCAAAGCAAGATTCACGGCTGCCAACTCCGCCCGCTGTGCGGACTTCTGTGGAAGAGTTAGCAGCGTGTGCCAAGCTTCGCCCTCCTGCCAGGTCAGGACACCATAAGTGCGTCCGCCATCAGAAAAAACTGTTCTGGCCCCCTGAAGCGGGACCAGCGAGAGCAATTCGAACAAGCTGACTGTTCCTGTTTGAAGCGAGACGAGTCTGGGGTCTTTAGGCAAATGGTATGCCAAGCTTCCAGTGAATCCTTCCAAAGCTATCGGAAGCGAGTCACCTAGCTGCATCAACTGCTGAATTTGTTCCTTGGTGAACGGGACTACAATCTTGGCTAAATCGTGCCCAGAAATATCCCTAGCCCTCAGCCTGCCGCGGTAGATCACCGCGGAGACCAGTTCTTGGGGCGGAACAATGTTCCGAGATGAGGTGTTAGGCAAGTATACCCATTCCACAATTTTCGCTCCCTTCTCTGAGTCTACTCCTAGCGCCCCAGTGAACATGGATCCCGATCGCACGATGTACAGATTCAGGATTGGGACATAGGGCCCCTGGGCGATCCTATCTACCCATCTTTGGCTGAGAGCTTGGTTAACTTTCTCGAGCGCCAAGCGCGCGTCTCGAGAAATTTTTATCCGGTCTGCCGGCTGCTTACCTAGCGTTAGCAGCGAGAAGAGCGGTTTCAGAAGATCCGTATCCAATCGAAAATACGGTCTGGCCCAATTAATGTTCCCTAAAACCTGCTGTAATTCTACCAAGGTGACTGAGTCCTGTAAATTGATCCGAGGCAAAACTGGTGCGGCGAAAGAGCGGAGAAGCCGATGGCCTAAGTATGAGAAGGGCTCGGTTCTCTGCACTTTCTCCGGGGCAATGAGTAGCCCTTTGTCCCCCAGGCTGGCCTGGAGGTCTGAAAACACTTCGCTGCCAAGTTTCGGCAACGCTACCAAAATGTCATCCATGAAGTGACAAACTAAGGCTTGTGGGTAGAGGTTTCGAAACTTTGCCAGTGCGTCGTGAACGTAAATTTGGCACAAAGTGGGCGAATTGAGCATGCCCTGTGGCAAAAATTTCCACGCGTAACGCTGCGTGGGCTCACTGTGGTTCACGACCGGCACGGTAAAGGCAAACCTCTCCCGGTCCCTGGGGTCTAAGGGGATTGTATAAAAGCAATCCTTGAGATCTACGACTAGGATCTCCCACCCCTCGGGAATCATGTTCGGATTCGGGATGCCGCATTGAAGCGGACCCATTGGCTGTATGCATTTATTGATCTCTCTGAGATCGTGGAGGAGTCGCCACTTCCCCGACTTCTTCTTAATAACAAAAATTGGCGAATTCCAAGGACTTGTGGACTGTTCTATGTGTCCTGCGTCTAGCTGTTCCTTAACTAGCTGCTTGAGAGCAACCAATTTCTCTCCCACTACCGGCCATTGTTCTACCCAGACCGGAGTATCGGTGAGCCATTTAAGTGGCAACGCCATTACCCAAAGGTAAGCGTGGCACCGTACTGCTGCAGAATGTCTCGCCCCCAAAGGTTGATGTGCACGTCAAGAATGTGCGGTCGGATTACCGCCGTGCCCTCAGCCCTTGGGATTGTGACTTCTACCCACTCTCGGCTCCTAAACGCTTCCTGGACGCCGCCTACACCCCACACATCGGAGACCGGCTCAATGGCCCACTCCCTTGGCCACTGGCTTCTGCTTATCACGGATACATCAGCTCCGGTATCTAACAGGCCTGAGAATGATCGATTATTAAGAAATACCTCAATAACCGGGCGCTGTTTCCACTCAATGTTGGTCTCCACTGTCGCTAAGACCTGGTATCCTCGCGCTGCCTCACTGGCGCTCGAGCGGTCCCCTCCCTGGCTCTCTGCTGGCGAGCGACAAGGAACCATGATCAGTTGCGCTAAGGTGTCCCCTTTAGGGATGGTTTGGGGCAGGTGTGTCCAAAGCTGAACTTGGAGAACGCCTGAAAAATCGGAGTCGATGACTCCTGGAATTATGAAAATTCCGCGTGCACCAGCTACACTACGGGGCAAAACTAAACCTATAAAGCCTCGGGGCAGGGGTCCCATGTACTGGGAATCGACCAGATAGACTGTGCCTGGCAGGTCGCATGTGACGTCCGCCTGGCAAGTCAATTCTAGTCCCGCGCTGCCCCTGGGGCTGGCCTGTGCCCTCGCAATGTCTGGGATGGGGTTGGACTCTACTCTGGCTCTGGGGAGTTCTGGGTGAAGGACGCCTCTGTTTGGACTGGGGCCAGAGACATGCCCGTGTTCCGGTTTCCCGAATTCTGGCAATACCTGGCCCAATGATAGCCTTTCTTGCACTTCGGACAGAGGGTGTTCGGAGCCTTGGGACGGCCGGACTTCTGCCCGCCTCCCTTGGATCGGCACTCCCTAGCGAAGTGACCGATCTTGCCACAATTGTGGCATGCTCCCTTGCTCTTACCATTAGGCCTTTTCCCTCCTTGCACCGCTGCCGCTAGCAGACCCATCTTATAGGATTCTGTGCCAACGTCGGCGCAAGCTCTAATCATGTCCGATAGGGTCAAGTCAGGACGATTGCCTAGGGACTGCAAGATTCTACGGCAGTCCAAGTTGGCATTGTCCTTGGCTAGCTTAATCATGAGCTCTTCCTGGGCTTGCTCATTATCAATCTGCCTGCTAATGGCTTCTTCCAGGCGATTGATGAAGTCCATGTAGGGTTCCTGGGCTCCCTGCTTAATGGAGGTGTAATTTTTAGCCGCTTTGCCAGTGGCTGGGATCTTAAAGTAAGCCCTAAAGGCTGCCTCGGCTGACATCTTGAGAGTGGCGAGAGGCAGGTTGATCTGAGCATTGATTGACTCGAAATTACCCGAGCCATACAGCTGCTCAGGAAGCACCGCGCCTCCCATCCTGGCAGCCCGAGTTTGCGCCTCTAGGCGGAACTCGCTGTCCCAGATCATGTACTGGCTAGGGGTCAGCATCATCCTCATGACGGCCTTCCAATCATGGGGGATCCACATGGTGGTCTCGCACACCTGCTGAAGCGTGCCCCTAGTAAAACGACTTTGGAGCCCTGTTTCTGCAATTGCCTTCCGCATCGCCATGAGCAGCTTATACGGGACTGGGGAGTGAACAATCTGCTGTGCGCCCGTGAGCGTGTCCATTTCCATGCGGATTGGACATATCTGTCTGAGCTAGTTCTTCTGCTGGCAATTCCCCCTTCCTAATCTCCTCTTCAATTGTGCGCTGAAGGGGACTCTTGGTAACTCGGGAACCCGAAGCTGTCAGAGGAGCGCCTGCGCTTCTCATGCCCTGCATTCCCTCGGTGACGTCTGCAGCTGTCACCGCGGGAAGGCTCCCTGCGCTACTCTGCTGGTACTTGAATGTCGGATAGAGTGCGGTGGGCGCAGTCGGCTCGACTGGCTGGACTGATGACTTCTCTAACGGGGGTTCTTCCGCTTCTATCCGGACTGGCTCGATCTGCTCTAAGAGTCTCCTACACTTCCTCCATGTGCTAACTATCCCTCCTGGGGCCTTCGGGGGTTGCTGAATGCAGTCTCCTATCCGATCCCAGAGCTGTAGGGTTAACGTACCTACTTCTGGGTAAAGCAGGCAGTGTTCCCTAAGGTACGCCAAAAGTCTCGCTAGTTCCCTGCTGTGAAAGCGTAACTTAAATACCCTGGCCAGGATTCTAAACTCTTCCTCACGAGTTTTTTGGCTAGCGGACGGACTCTGTCCCTGAGAACAGGTCCCCATATTACCTGCGAGTGGTCCTCCGAAGTTTCCTCCTCGGGACGGGCTGACGCGTCTGGGGGCAAGGTAACTGGTTTCGGCGACGATCGTCTGGGTGGAGCTCGGAGCGTGGCCTCCTGCCACGGGCCCTCGGCGGCCTCTGCGCTGTCAGGGGCTCACAGCTGCCCTGAGCGGAACGCGTTTTTCCCTTTGGTGCAAGTCTCCCCGAAAGCCGGGAGCAAAGTGCAGGAATGCTTCTCTTGGAATGCCTCGCCGCTGGCCGTCCTTCTGACCGACTGGCTGCCGGCCAGAGCGCCGCGCTGTCCTCCGGGCGGACGGGTCGCGGTTCAAGCGTCGAACCGGACCGCGTGGTTCGCTACTCGTGAGTAGACCTCTCCTGGGCCGCTTTACTCGCGAGTAAATCACGTCAGGGTCACCAGATGTAGGAATTGGGGCCACTGGCGTGGCCTTAATGTCCCGGAGGAGACTGATCAAGTGACGACACGAGGCAAAAGGAGCGAGATCAGATCAGTCCTTTATTGGAAAAAGGCAACATCATTTATAGGGAAGAAAGCGCAACGGTGGCAAAACTGTCATTGGACAGGAAAATTACCTCACCCACGTACCCGGGTTAATAGGGAACTTCTCAAAGGGAAGTTGATTAACTTGGACAAACACGGGGCGAGGAAGACCATTGTGTAGGGCTTAGGCAGGGGCAAACATGGCTTATTTGCGCCAGGGATTTCCCCCCGAGCCGGGAGATGAGTTACACACTTAATGTTTCACAGGAGTCAGCTATCTGCTTACTTGGCAGAGCCGTAGGTCAGGTCACGGTAATTGGGTGAATCAAACCCTATATTTTATTCACCCCCCTTAATTTGGCGGCCGCAGAACCCACGGGCTGGGAGCTTCTCTCACCGCGGTGGCCTCTGGCTGGCCGTTCCATGCCCCGCGGGGCATGGGGAATCCGCAACCTCTTAGACGTCGTCGTTCAAGAGTGAAGAGGCCCAACCGTTGCAGCCTCAGATGGTAAGGAAGGTGTTCCAGTCCCCTAATCATTCTGGTTGCCCTCCTCTGCACTTTTTCCAGCTCCATAATATCCTTCTGGAGGTATGGCGACCAGAACTGTACACAGTATTCCAGATGGGGCCTCACCATAGATTTATAAAGAGGCAAAATGACACTTGCTGACTTATTTTCTATACCCTTCCTAATGATCCCTAGCATTGAGTTTGCTTTTTTCACTGCTGAGGCACACTGGGTTGACACCTTCATTGAGTTGTCCACCAGGACACCAAGGTCCCTTTCCTGGTTTGTCGCAGAGAGTTCAGACCCCATCAGTTTATAAATGTAATTGGGGTTCTTTGCCCCAACATGCATCACTCTGCACTTACTAATGTTGAAACTCATTTGCCACTGTTTTGCCCACTCCCCCAGTGTCGAGAGATCCCTCTGAAGCTCCTCACAATCTCTCACAGTTTTCACTACCCTGTATAATTTAGTGTCGTCAGCAAATTTGGCTACCTTGCTTTTTACTCCTACCTCTAGATCATTTATGAAGAGGTTGAAAAGCAGGGGTCCCAGTACTGAACCTTGGGGGACCCCACTCTTTACTTCCCTCCACTTGGAGAAGTGTCCATTTAGTGCTACCCTCTGTTTCCTGTCCCTTAGCCAGTTGCTGATCCAGGACAAGACCTGTCCCTTTATTCCATGACTGGTAAGTTTATTCAAGAGCCTTTGGTGTGGGACCTTGTCAAAAGCCTTCTGAAAGTCCAGATAAACAATGTCAACTGGATCCCCCTTATCCACATGCTTGTTGACACTCTCAAAAAATTCCAACAGATTAGTGAGGCATGATTTGCCCTTGCAAAAACCATGTTGGCTCTCCTTTAGCAGCGCCTTCTCTTCTATGTGCCTATTAATTCTATCTTTTAGGATGGTTTCCATCACTTTACCTGGGACACATGTCAAACTGACAGGTCGGTAATTTCCTGGATCACCCCTGGATCCTTTTTTGAAAATTGGTGTTACATTCGCTACCTTCCAGTCATCAGGCACAAAGCCTGATTTGAGGGAAAGATTATATATTTTGGCTAGGAGATCAGCAATTTCATCTTTAAGTTCCCTGAGAACTCGTGGATGGATTCCATCTGGTCCTGGTGATTTGTTAGTGTTTAGCTTAACAAGACATGCAAGAACCTCCTCCCTGGTTATTTCTATCTGGCTTAATTCTTCGGTTTCCCTCCCTACGAAGATAGGCTCTGTTTTGGGCATGTGGCCTCTGTCTTCTTCAGTGAATACTGAAGCAAAGAATTCATTGAGTCTCTCTGCAATCTCTGTTTCCTCTTTAATAACCCCTTGCCTTCCATTGTCATCTAATGGTCCAATGGCCTTCCTAGTTGGGTTCTTACTTCTAATGTACTTAAAGAAGTCTTTGTTATTTCTCTGAGTATTTTTAGCTATACGCTCCTCAAAGTCTTGCTTTGCTTTCCTGATTGTTGCCTTGCATTTGTTCTGCCAGAATTTATGTTTCTGCCAGAATTTATGTTTCTACACTTGCAGCAAGTGCAAGCTGGTTGCACTACTAGAAGAGAAGGTCCAGCAGCTAGAGGCCCGCATATCTAACCACCAACAAATTAAGGAGCTTGAGCTGTTCTTGGACAGAGCGGAGCAGACTATGCTGGACAAAGAAGAGACAGGGCACAGTTCTGAGGGAGAAGGCCCTTCACTAACTCAGGAGGGAGATGGTTGGAGGAATGTGACTCAAAGGAGGAGAAGAGTAGGGGATCACTCTGAGAGTCTGAAATTACAGAATAAATTTGAGGCTCTTTCCCTTATCACACCTGACGAGGAACACACAGAGGAACAGCTGGTTCCACCTGATGATCTCTCCTTCATCATACTTGATGAGATCCAGGAAGATGAACATCAGGAACAAACTGAGGTTCTCTCCCTTAATATGGTTGATGAGGTGCATGTAGATGAACAGATTGCAGGAGAGAGGCTCCTTGTACTAGGCGATTCAATAATTAGAAATACAGAGAAATGGATTTGTGATGCACATGATAACCGTATGGTGACTTGCCTGCCAGGTGCAAAAGTTGCAGACATCACAAGAAATCTAGATAGATTGTTAGAGAGAACTGGGAACGAGCCAGTTGTCATGGTACACGTTGGTACTAATGATGTTGGGAAGGCCAAGCGGTCTGTCCTGGAAGCCAAATTTAGGTTGTTAGGAAGAAGATTGAAGTCCCGGACTTCCAAGGTAGCATTTTCAGAAGTGCTGCCTGTCCCTCGCGCAGGACCTACCAGGCAGGCAGAGCTCAGAAGCCTCAATGCGTGGATGAGGCGGTGGTGTCGAGAGGAGGGCTTCAGATTTGTCAGGAACTGGAGAACATTTTGGGACAAGCCAAATCTGTTCAGGAGGGATGGGTTGCATTTAAACCATGATGGGACCAGATTGCTGGCACTCAACATCAAAAAGGCTGCAGAGCAGCTTTTAAACTGATAACTGGGGGAAAGCCGACAGGAGCTGGGCAGCATCCGGTTCGGGAAAGTGTGTACTTGAGTAGTGAGGAGGATGCAAAAATTACTGAGCAGAGCAAGGAGCTAGTCACTAGCATTCTAGCAGAAGGATGCAAGAGGCAGTCTAACAATGCAACTGGACACAAAAGACTGTGTCAGAAATGCATATATAAATGCTTGTATACAAATGCCAGAAGCCTCCGGAACAAAATAGGGGAGCTGGAATACTTAGCAATAGATAAGAATATTGATATTATTGGTATCACTGAAACCTGGTGGACGGATGATAACCAATGGGATACAGTTATCCCAGGCTACAAACTGTACAGGAAGGATAGGAAGGGGCAAACAGGAGGTGGTGTAGCCTTGTATGTCAAAGAAGTGATAAAATCTTATGAATTGGAATATCTAGGTGATTTAGAGTCACCATTAGAAGCTCTGTGGGTAAGAGTACCAGGCCACAAAGATGGTCTAACAGTAGGCATATACTATCGGCCTCCGACCCAAACTCTTGAGGGAGACTGGCAGTTGGAGAATGTTGTAAAGGAGGCATCCAGGAAGGGAAGCCTGGTTATAATGGGGGACTTCAATTACCCTCACATAGACTGGGTGAACTGTTGTTCAGCACATGATAAAGAGATAAAGTTCCTAGATATGCTCAATGATTGTTCCCTGGGACAGATGGTTGAAGACCCAACTAGAGGTACAAGAATCCTTGACTTGATCCTGAGTAATACTCAGGATCTGGTGCAAGATGTTAATGTGACTGATCCAATAGGGAACAGTGACCACAACTCAATTATGTTTAACTTGAACATAGACCGCAAGTCACTGATAAAATCTAACACAGAGACCTTAAATTTTCAAAAAGGAAATTTCCCAAAGTTGAGGAAACTAGTAAAAAAGAAGCTGAAAGGGAAAATTGAGAGAGTCCAAACACTCCAAGAGGCATGGAGGCTGTTTACAAAATTGTCTCGCGTGTCTTCCTTGCGGCCATCCACTCCAACACCTGGGACCCATTGCAACACTTTCCAGCGCACAGCTAAAATTTATTTTATTTATTGCATTTCTATACCACCCATTTGGGATTCAGTTTTACAAAGCTGGCCTTGCATATGACTTTCTAGTGAGCCAAGAAAGGCATAGAGTAGACCAGGTCTTCACAACCTTTTTAAGCCGGGGGCTGGGTCACACTCCTGCAGACAGCTTTGGGGGCCAGACAGCCATTTTGCCTTTCCTCCAACCACATGGCACTTCCGCATGAAATGGCGCTATGGGCCACATTTGGTCCCAGGCTGTAGGTTGAGAATCTCTTTGAGAAGACCATACTGCCAGTGACTAAACGTGGATCGTCAGGCAGCGGTTAATTAACCTCACAATTCTGAGGACTAATGGCCTCGGTTGGCAAAGTCCACAGGAAAGGGTGATGGTCCCCAAGTGGATGAAATCTCATTTGAATCCATCCTGATGGAGGGCAGCAGCTTCATCAAAAGGGCTGATGAGGACTTTGTGTGCCAAAAGGGCTCAGGACCAGAAAGTGACTCGCAGAACTGGTTCAGTTGTATAGGTGTCACACTGTGACGCAGAGGGCCAATAGAAAACTACTGCATTATATTGTTCCCAGGACATTCTTCATGGCTGATTGCCATGATTGATGCCAATATTTGTGTGGGACTTTACTCCCCTTTCTCCCCCAGGAACCCTGTGACAGAATCCCTGCCCTTAGTGAGACACTCATGGCCTTCAGCCATTAACTGGATCTATTTGGCCTTGTTTTGAGAGTTGGCTGTGGGATTTTATCTCATGGCTCAGTTGTAGCTCTAACACTCTGCTCTGAAAGGGACAAATCCAGTGGATCTGTGGGATTCTCAACATGAAAAGCAGTTATTGGGGCGTTTCCACCTCCTCCCCGTTTTGTCAGCGACCCACATGTCCTCACCAGACTTCTCTACAGCTTCTCATGATTCTCTTTTCTTAACAGAGAAAAGTCAATGGCTGCTCCCCAAAGATCCCATAAGAGGCAATGAGCTTTTTGGAAACATGCTCACTGGAAACCCACCCTTGGCCACTGGACAAGCTGTGCACCATTGTCCTGGCCCCCAGGAAAGCCATGCACCACCGCCTCAATCCTTGTCCCCTCCACTTGGCTTGGCGTGCCTTAATTTTGCTTTGAGCAGATGTTGAAAGCCAGTTTGGGGATCCCTGCTATTTATTAAACATGACTCCTCACTCTCCAGCTTGAGAGCCTTACAAAATGTTCATTTTTAAAGATTTTTCATTTTTAAGGTCATTCATTTTTAACTTTCTTTGGTTTCTTGCCCTCTTGCTCATGAGCTGCCATTGAGAGAGGCTCACTGTGTAGACCTGGCTGTTCTCATCAGATCAAGTCAGTTTCTTCTTTTGACCGAACCATGTCCTGAAAGCAGAGCCCATTGTTGCCGTCCACCCAAGAGCCAAAAACCACATGAACAACAATCTAAGGATGAAGCGACTGAGAGGAAGGCATGCTTGTCTTTTCAATAAGCTGTGAAACAGCCTAAGGCAAGGGTGCCCAAACTATGTCCTGGGGGCCGAATGCTGTCCCTGATGCCAATTCATCAGGCTCACAAAGCCCTTGTCGTTCCTGGAAGCGGAAGTAAAACGTGCCCATATAGGTGTGTTTTACTTCCGCTTCCAGGAGTGGCAAGGGCTTTGCGGGCCGGGTGAATTGATGTTGGGGGCCAGATCCAACCCCTGGGCCATAGTGACCAGCTCCCCGATTGCCGTTTACTCAAGAGCCAAAACCACACAAACAGCAATCTAAGGAGGTGAAGCATCTAAGAGGAAGGTCTGCTTCACTCTTATGTCTGATGAAGTAGACTTGGTCCACAAAAGCTCACATTTAAATACAGGAGTTAGTTTTTAAGATGCCACAACATTTCTTGTCTTTTTCCCTTGTACTGTTTTATTTACTTTCAGATATGCTTGCACAGACTAACATGGCTACCACTTTAAACATTTCTCTAACATTTCCAGTGAGCATGTTTCCAGCGGGCAGCCTCTGCCAAGGCTGAGCCACTCAAGGACAGCCTGGACCCCTCCTTTACCCATGCCATAAATTACATTTATAAGCTGATGGGGTCTGAACTCTCTGCAACAAACCAGGAAAGGAACCTTGGTGTCCTGGTGGACAGCTCGATGAAGGTGTCAACCCAGTGTGCCTCAGCAGTGAAAAAAGCAAACTCAATGCTAGGGATCATTAGGAAGGGTATAGAAAATAAGTCAGCAAGTGTCATTTTGCCTCTTTATAAATCTACTAGCATAGTTTGCCCGGCGTTGCCGGGCTTCCCCCCCCCCCCCTGTGCTTTATTTAACACGATGCAGGTTTTTTTGTTTTAATTAAAAAAAATTTTTATTTTGTAATTATTTAAACATTTTTGAACAAAAGGTTTTTCAAGTCAAAATTCACTTTTTGGGTATATAATTGTACCCCTTGTCCTTCATGTCATAACATTTTTTTCAATAAAATTTTTTACAATGTTTAAACAAAGAACTTTTGCACTGTAATTTAAGTTTAACAGTATTTAACCTTTTCTTTTAACTTTTTTAAAATATTTCAAAGTAATTGTTATCTATATTTTGGTTTTTTAAGGCTGTCCTTTCAGTTGTGCTGAAGCGTCTTCTGTATCTGTAAAACATAATATGCAAAGATTGTTATTGTTATTTTTTATTTGTGATGTTTCTTTTATTTGATAAGTTACATTTAAGATCAATTATTAATTTTTTTGTAATATTTTATTTTAGTTGTTGTTCTATTTCTATGTTTTAAACTATGTTTCTCTTCTTTATCATATTTATTTACCTTCATTGTTAGATGTATTCCTCTTGGTGTTTTGGACTGATGTTTTCGTATCTGTTGATTTACCTGTGTAAGGATATAATTGACAAAGTTATATATATATATATATGTTTGTTAGGAAATGAGATAGTGTAATTGTTTGTAAAGCTTACCTTTGTTTTCCTGGTTCTGTTGTATTTTAAGATTCAAGAAATGCTGCAGCATTAATTCCGCAAGATGTTGATTGTAGTGAGTTGGTGGATGTTTCATAATATGAAGATGTCTTTGTATGATTTTGTCTATATCCATGACATTTTTGTTTTCTTCTATTGATTTTGTTTGTTGTTGCTGTTGTTGTTGGGTGTTTTCATGTTTGCTCTTATTAGTTGGATTTCGTAATTCTTGTTGTATTGTTTGTTTGCTGTTTATTTCTGTAATGATTTCCTGTAAAGTTTTTTTCTGTTTGTTATTTATTTCATTTATGATCTCTTCTAATGTTTTTGTTTGTGGGTTCTGTGTTATTTGTTTGCTCCTCACATGTAAATTAGCATTATAAGTTTTTTCTGGTTCTAATTGCATTATTGATTTTTTTCTGGTGAATGTTTGTATTTCTTTTCTTCTGACGATTTGGATTTCTGTTTCTTTTTCTATGTTGTCTTCCATTTGTAAATTTGTTTTGTGTTCGGTTTGTGACTCATTAGTTATTTTAGTTTCTTCGTTTTGAACTTTCCATGGCAGTACAGTTTTTAGGTTATCTTTTTGTGGATTTAAATTTGTTTTGTGTACTTGCATTTCTGTTTGTTGATTTTGTGGGTCCTTTGTTTTGATAATTTGCATTTCCTGTTTTGTTTTTTTGATGTTGTTTTCGGAGATACTGTATGATGTATCTGTTGTCTGCTGTTTCCATGGCAGTATTATTTTTGTTGCTGTATTTGTCTGTAGCGCCTTATGTCTGGTTGTTAATTGGCTTATTTGTGATTCATTTTGTGTATTATTTTCAAAATCATTTTTGGTATTTTCATTCACCTGTTCCTTCCATGGTAATGTCTTATTTTTGTAATATTCCATTGGTGGATTCATTTTGTGTTTGTCTTCGCTAATTTTTCCTTGGAGGATTATGTTTGCGGATGTGGTCTGTTTATGCTGTGGGTCTGATTGTATTTCTTTTGTTGGATAAGATTTCTTGTCTTCCTTTTCCATCTTTATTTCTTAATTTTATTCCGGACGATGCCTATTTATCCCTCTCTCTTTTTTGAAATCGCTGCTTTGCTTTTTGAAATCGCTGCTTTGCGCTGCGTTCTCGAATGTAAGGTGCCTCTTGCCGTTTTTTTGGGGGGGGAAATCTCGTGATCACATTGTTTTCCTCCGCTGCTTTTGGCTTTGGGAAGTGCTTTGCGATTGAAGCTTATTTGCATATTTGGAGGTGTGTTTGTTTCACGCTTTACTTTTTTGCCGCGCGGAAGGCATGTATGTAAGTGACTGCTTTCTTTTCTCTATATTTTCGGCTTCAAATTTGTATAATTTTTGGAGTCGCGATGTTAGCGATGTTTGAGTAAGAATTTTTCATGTAGTCGTGTTTCGTTTATTTATTCATGTGTCCTGAAATTTTTCTCAATGCAGCCCCAGTGATTTAATTATGTATTTTTGCCGTTGTTGGTATTTGAGTGGATCGTTATGTTTGTTTCTTTTTCTTATTGATCTTTTTTCTGCAGCACTTGCTGATATACAATGTTTTTGGTTTGATCGTGGTCTGCTAGTATGAATAGGTTTTGGCCAGCAACAACGCGTGAGCACGCAACATATAGTTGTCCGTGTGCAAAACATGGTTTTGCGAGGTGTACTCCGCAATGTTTAAGGGTCTGTCCTTGTGATTTATTTATTGTTATTGCGAAGGCAAGTTTTACTGGAAATTGCAGTCTTTGGAATGGAATAGTTTGATCTGTTGGTATAAGTGGTATTCTTGGAATGCATACTGATTCTCCTGCACCTTTCCCTGTTATAATTATTGCCTCTATGACATTTGGCATGAGGTTTTTTACACATAGTCTTGTGCCATTGCATAAGTTTGGAGGATTCATATTTCTAAGTAAAATAATTGGTGCTCCTTTTTTAAGTAATAGATGGTGTGATGGCATGCCAGACAATTCTAATGAGTTTAAAAATTCTGTTGGGAAATTTACTGCATCATCCTTGTCAACCACTGTATCAATTGATTTATATACAGTTGGCTGGTCCGGTAACATTTCAAGTATTTCAAAATTAATATTGTTGACATCATCATTTCTTGCTGCTAAGATTGCTCTCTCAGTGAGCCATTCATGTTGATGTATATGTGATGTAATGTCAGTGTAAATTGCATTGATTAATTCAGTTTCTGAATGTACCATTGTGCAGAAGTAGTTTGGGAATGTTATGTGGTTATTCTCATTTTTTGGTACTTTTCCTTCTCCAATATTTAGTAGGAAATCAGTGAAGTTTTTGGTGTTTCTGTCATGTCTTACTCTCATATTTTCATTCAATGTTATGCATTGCACATGTTTCCATAGGAATGATTGATTTATGCATGCGTTTATTTGATCTGATGGTGTTGATTTTGGGATGACAGGCAGTGTTTGCCTGAAATCACCACAAAGAAGTAGTAGTATTCCTCCCATTAATTTCTGATTGTCATTTAAATCCTGAAGTGTTCTGTGCAGTGCTTCAATTGATTTTTTATGTGCCATTGTACATTCATCCCATATTATTATTTTTGCTTCTTTTAGGACCTTAGCACGTGCACTGTCCTTTGTTATGTTGCACGTTGGTGTTTCTTGTTTCGCTATGTCTAGTGGTATTTGGAGAGCAGAATGTGCTGTTCTTCCACCTTCCATTAAAGTGGCTGCTATGCCCGATGATGCTATTGCTAATGCCACATGGCTTTGTGATCTTATTTCTGCCAAAATTAAATTTGTTAAAAATGTCTTTCCTGTTCCTCCTGCTGCTTGTAAGAATATTAGACCTCCTTTTTCTTCCTGTATTTGAATCATTATATTTTCATATGCTGCTTTCTGTTCATTATTAAGTTTTGGTTTGTTTTGAGTTATGTATTGTTTCAGCTCATCTATGTTGTATGTGGTCTCTCTTATGTAGTCAGCATTTAATGCATCTCCTTTGTCTCTGTTTGGTTTTGGTAGACCAACTTGTTTAAGTGTTTTGTTTGCCATGCGTATGCATAGGTCTTCTATTTGTATTAATGTCAAATTGTAGATGTGTGGTGTGTATTCAACTTGTAAATTTGGATTTTCTTTTTTTGCTTTCAGTAGGTGGTCTTCACTTAGTTGGTCTTTGAACTTATCCCACAATTGTAGTGGATTTGATGGACTGCATGATGTTAATATTATAGCAATTAATGTTCTCATTTGCTGTGGCATTGAAAATATGTTTGCTTCTTCCATAGTTGTCTCCCAACGTTGGTCTGCTTCCAATAATCCCATTAGCTGACATACCTCTCTGTATGTTTCTTGAATGTTACCATTGAAAGTTTTAAGTTCCTGGAATGATTTTGGCCCAGGAATAGTGTGAAGCAACATTCTCAAATAGAAACACTCGCTATTGTTAGGGTGGACAGTATATAGTCTTCCAATAGCATCTGATTGGTACATGTCTAGTTCTGGAATATAAGTGCCAGTCTTTCTCCGAGAGAATTTTCTCTTTGTTTTATCCCATGTGTAATATGTTGCCACATCATTATATAGGATTGTTTGTGCAAATTCATCAATGTTGCATAATTGAAAAAATGCTGTTAAAGTAGTTTCTTTTGGGTTTTCTGCCACACTGGTTGCTGTTTCTGGCGTGAAATATACTCTTTGGCCATTTTCTAGATGAACACTTAAATGCAGGACTGTGGGATGTCTTTCATGAATGTGGAATCCTAGAATACGCCAGAAACCCTCATTTGTACTAATGTACCTGCCATATTGGTACTGTAGTATCTCATCATTCTTGTTTTGGTTTCTGACATCATATACTGCCATGTCACTTCCTTTGTTTATGTATTTGCAGACATATTTTATGGATTTGACACTATTACAGTATTCCACATTTATATGTGCATTGAATATTTTGGACAGTAAAGGACTGTATGGGACTATCCATGTGTTGTCAATTTCTACTTCCCTTGTGTTTTCATGTTTATTTTTGTGGTTCTTCCACCATCTTCTTTGGATCGTCTTCTATATTGTGGGTATCCATCTTCTGATGTTTCTGTTTCTTTCAATAATGGCCTGGGATATCTTTTGGTGCAACATTTGTCTTTCATACATGTTGATTGTGGGTTAAGTAGTCCACATGGACCATGTATCATGTTTTTTTTAACTATAGCATGTAATTCAGAGTCTTGTGTTTCGTCTGGAATTTCTGCAGAAATTATCTTATCAATGTCTGTTGGATGTAATTTGTTTTTCAGCCATATTAGATTATGTGAATGTGGAAGCCCACGTTTTTGCCATTCAATCGTGAACATATGACAAACAATTTTCCCAAACAAAACATTTTTGGTGATGAGATTTATTAATTGTGTTTGTTTTTGTCTGAATACTCTTGCAATTAAATCGTGCCTGTCATTAGATGTTTCATTGCTGTTTAGGTTATTTTTTATTTCAAGCAATGTTGGGTTGCATGTAAAAGTAATGAATAAATCTGGTCTTCCATGCTTTCTAACATAAGTCATGGCATCCTGAGTGTATTCATGCATATGTCTTGGGCTTCCAGTGTATGTTGCGGGCAGTATGAGTAGTGTTCCAACATTAGATGGGTTCCCATCTTTTGCAATGGCATCTTTTAAGTATATGTATTGTTCTGCTCTTAGTGTTTTTTGATTGTTTGATTGAAAAGTAGTCTTTCTGATTCTATTTTAGCATACATATCCACGACAAACTAGTTTAGCAATTTTTTGCAATGCAAAATGTGATTTTGTTCGTCATTTCTAATCATTAAAATGTATAAGTAGTAGTCCATTGCAGTAATTTTTTTGCATGTTTCTGTCCCTGTTTTTGGATCTATCTGTTTCAAATTGAAGTGATACCCATCTTCCCCATATGGAAATAGGATTGGATATTGAAGTGCGTCATATGATCGATGTGTTTCTGAAATCCGTTGCAGTTTTTCATCATGTCTTTGCAGTATAATATCTCTTGGATGGAATGTGTCTCCTGAAATGATGGCTGCAACCTCATTTGTTTCTGGAGCATTATATCTCCTTATATGCTCCCCTGTAGGTGTTTTGTCTGCAGCTATAATTATTTTGTATTGTTCTTGTGGCATATTTTCCATTGCATTTTTGAAAGTGCGGATAAGGTTATTGTGTTCATGAAGCATTCTCTGAATGTTTAGTACTATATGTTTTTTGGTTCCATCTATGTATGTGCATCGTTGAGTGGTTTCTTTGTCTTCATCTCCCATGAAATATATTTGAAGGAATTTTGGTTCCTTATCTGGTAGTGGTAGTAGTGACCCAATTTGATGGTACACCTGACCTTGTATGGTGAATGTTGGATTAAATCCTTTGTGCTGAATTATATTGGTGGCTCCAAATGAGGTCATTTGAAAGCATGAGTTGTACTTTCTAATGTTTTTTAAGAAATGTTTAGAATCTTGTGTTTCTCCACTGGTGTATTCTATAAGTTGTTGTGGTGGTAATTGTTGATGAATTTTGACTTTCCCCAACTTACAACATAATGTTTTTGTTTCATTTTTAAATTTTCTGGCATTACAGAATGTACAGATGTTGTCTAGATTCCCAATGTTTAAATTAAATTGCAAGCAATAATTTGTTTCTGGATCATAGGCAAATGCAGCCATTTGTAATGTTTTTTTGTCTTCTTTTCTTTTCTCCTTCCTTTTTTCCCTTGTAACCTTATTCTGTTGTAATCTCTCTTCATGTTTTCTATTACTTTCTTTTGCCCTCGCTGCACTATCTATTTCTCTGCGTTCTGCTAACAGTATTTCATGTTCTTCTGCATTTGTTTGTTGTGTCTTTTGTATGTAAGATTTTCTTCTTTTATTTAGGTTAATTTCCCTTTCTTGTGGTGTCTGGTCAGTTATTTGCATTTTCCTTTTTAACCTTTCACTTGTTCTTTGAGCTATATTTATTCTTTTCTTTGGTGGCATTGTGAAATGTAATTTAGTTGATGTATTCTATGTGTATCTTGCTGTTTGTTTGTAAATATTATTGTTGTTATTGTTCAGTTTTTGCTGAGTAAATGTATTTTGTTTATTCTTGAAATTTTTTTGAATATTTTTATGGGCTTTTAAGGATAATTAGCAATGTTATTTTAAAGTGTAGTTTTTCTTTATTTAGAAAACCAAATTTTGTGTTTGTGCCAGGCTTCTATTTTCTTGTTTTTAAATTTATTATCACAGTAGATGATATTTTCAGCTGAGAAAATGGCCGACAGACATTATTGTTTTTAAATTCAATATTGTCAATCTTCTGTTTTTTTTTCATTTTAAATAATAATGTTGGTTGTTTTTAAGTGTTTCAGCTAAGAAGTTTAAAGTGTGTAAATTATGATAATTTTTTCTTTTAGCATTAATTGCGTTGTTGTATTTTTAATATTCTATTATATTTCTTTGCTGGTAACTCTTTGGTTAGGCAATGTCACTGGTCTATCTTTGCCTTTCCAACGGTTTTTCCCCCCTGTTTGTGGTAACGTAAATATGATGTTTTCTATTCTTTTTTAAAAAGTACCTTCTGACAATTTTTTCATTGTATGGGTAGATAACGGGTAGCTAATATTATGTAAGTGTATTTTTTTTAATTATGTAAAGTTTTCGTAAATCTCTGTCCAAGTGAAGTTTTTATTTGTTAGAATACTTGCTCTGCGTTACGGTTTGCGTTACGGCTCAAATTTGATTTGAAAGCCACGCTTTGCGTTTTGTGCCTTATTTTTCCAATCCAATCTGATTTATTTGCGTTGAGTAACGTTTTGCGGTATATTTATTTTTCTGAAAAGCGATCCTTTCCGAAATGATTTCGTTGTTCGATAAGTGAGTGGGTTTTTTTTTCAAAGATGAAAAATTATTTAGAAAGTTATTGAGTTATAATTTTCCAATAACGTCAATTGTGTATTATAGTAAGAATTAAAATGATATAATAATTTGTTTTTAAAATTGATATTTTTCTCTCTCTGTGTTCTCTCCCCTATACTCGCAAATGGTTTAGATTCGAACCGCCACGGTAAAGTTAAAGCACGTATCTAACCGGGATTGCATTAGCATGGGGTTTTTTAAAAAGCTTTCTGCATTTCGTCACTGATGACTCGTACATTACGGAGCTTTTCATTGGCTGTAGCACAACTCCTTATATGGTGTTACAGTGAAAAGGAGTTTGGGATATGTAGTTTTATTTTTTTCCTTTCCTCGTTCCGCAAGGTTTTGAAACGCAACTTTGCACTCATCTTTTTCTTTTTCTAAGGTCTCTTTGCAAAAATTTGCAAGGAGTAATGTACGTACCATTATGCTAAAGTAAACGCACGCATGTAATTTGGATTTAATGGCAATAGACCTTTTTTTTTAAGCGTTGTGGTTTACGTAACTGATTACGCATACATTCCGAAACATTTCATTGGCTATAGTACAACTCCTTATATGGTGTTACAGTGAAAAGGAGTTTGGGATATGTAGTTTTATTTTTTTTTCCTTTCCTCGTTCCGCAAGGTTTTGAAACACAACTTTGCACTCATCTTTTTCTTTTTCTAAGGTCTCTTTGCAAAAATTGGCAAGGAGTAATGTACGTACCATTATGCTAAAGTAAACGCACGCATGTAATTTGGATTTAATGGCAATAGACCTTTTTTTTTAAGCGTTGTGGTTTACGTAACTGATTACGCGTACATTCCGAAACATTTCATTGGCTATAGTACAACTCCTTATATGGTGTTACAGTGAAAAGGAGTTTGGGATATGTAGTTTTATTTTTTTTCCTTTCCTCGTTCCGCAAGGTTTTGAAACGCAACTTTGCACTCATCTTTTTCTTTTTCTAAGGTCTCTTTGCAAAAATTGGCAAGGAGTAATGTATGTACCATTATGCTAAAGTAAACGCACGCATTTAATTTGGATTAAATGGCAATAGACCTTTTTTTTAAAGCGTAGTGGTTTACGCAACTGATTACGCGTACATTCCGAAACATTTCATTGGCTATAGTACAACTCCTTTTATGGTTTTACAGTGAAAAGGACGCTGGGATATGTATTTTGTGTTCAGATTTTCTCGTCCGTCGCTCGGCAAGGTTTTGTTACGCACGTTTTGATTGGTTGCGCGTCGTATCGGAAAGACTGAGCCCGTAGTTTTTTCCCTCGTGATTGGCTGACACTGGGAGAAGCTCGGCGAAACGCAATGCTTTTCGGGTAATGAAGTTGTTTCCCTTTATTGCCAATGGTGGGGCTGATGCCCCAAACTCGATTTTTTAAAGTCTTCTTTGACCTGCGTAGCCACTACGCCCATGCTCTCGAAGGGAGGTTGCGGGTCAGTAGGGCGACGTATAGCAACCTATAGCCAATTCCAACGGTGAACACTTGGTTTTATAGGTTAAGATGGTGAGGCCCCATCTGGAATACTGTGTACAGTTCTGATCGCCATACCTCCAGAAGGATATTATGGAGCTGGAAAAAGTGCAGAGGAGGGCAACCAGAATGGGGACTGGAACACCTTCCTTACCATCTGAGGCTGCAACGGTTGGGCCTTTTCACTCTTGAACAACGGCGTCTAAGAGGTGACCTGATTATAGCCATTGATACCCTTGTCCTCCATGAACTTGTCTAATCCTTTCTTAAAGCTGTCAAGACTGACAGCTGTCACCACTTCTTCTGGCAGGGAGTTCCATAGACCAGTGATCCTCTGGGTGAAAAAGTACTTTCTCTTATTTGTTTGAGAACTAGTACCCAAAAGTTTCATCGAGTGTCCCCTAGTTCTAGTGTTGTGCGATAGGGAAAACAGTTTTTCCTTATCTACTTTGTCCACACCGTGCATGATTTTATAAACTTCAATCAGAACAGAGGTGGCTCTCAGCAGTTTAAATTATCAATTTAAATTAGTGGAGGCCTCTAAAGCAGCTCTACTCCAACTGCAAAACTTACCAGTGCTCACTTCCTTTGTTTGGCTCTCCTCAGCAGCAGCTCTGCTTAAGAGCACATGCAGAATCAAAAGGGCTGACCCTGAAAGAGCTCAGAGCTTTTAAAGGCTAGTGTGGCTCCGCCCCTTATGAGTCACAGTCCAGGCTCTGCCCCCCTGATTCTGGAAGCTTCTAACTGCTTCCTCTGTTTGAACAGAGGTGGTTCTCAGCAGTTTAAATTATCAATTTAAATTAGTGGAGGCCTCTAAAGCAGCTCTACTCCAACTGCAAAACTTACCAGTGCTCACTTCCTTTGTTTGGCTCTCCTCAGCAGCAGCTCTGCTTAAGAGCACATGCAGAGTCAAAAGATTTATAAAATCAGGCACGGTGTGGACAAAGTAGATAAAGAAAAACTGTTTTCCCTATCGCATAACACTAGAACTAGGGAGCACTCCATGAAACTTTTGGGTACTAGTTCTCAAAGAAATAAGAGAAAGTACTTTTTCACCCAGAGGATCACCGGTCTATGGAACTCCCTGCCAGAAGAAGTGGTGACAGCTGTCACTTTAAGAAAGGATTAGATAAGTTCATGGAGGACAAGGGTATTAATGGCTATAATTATGGATACCAAAGGACAATCTCCGGGCTGGAGAGAGAGGAAGGATATCTGAATGCCGTTTCCAGGGAATCCTAAGCAGGTGAAGGCATCTGCTTGGGAATACCCTGAAGTGGTGAGCCACTCTATTAGACAGAATGCTGGACTGGATGGGCTGTGGCCTGTTCCAGCAAGGCTGTTCTTATGTTCATGCATCTCATCCAGGTAAGGGAAGCGGGGGATGGGGGGGGTTCATTCTGCAGTTCTTTTCACCCGACCTAGTGTGAGAAACAGTAGCTGGCAACACAAGGTGGCCGTTATTAGGGTATGAGAGTGTATTTGTGTGAATGTATGAGTAGAAAAGAGTGTATTTGTATGTGTGTGTATGTGTGAGAGAGGTGGCTGTTACTAGGGTATGAGTGTATTTGTGTGAGAATGTGTGTGTATAAGAGTGTGCATTTGTGTGTATGAGAGAATTTGTGTTTCTGTGAAAGAGAGCGAGTGAGCATGTTCTTCTGTGTCTAAGCCAGACGTGAAATTGTAAAAACGTCTGAGGAAGTAGACTTGATTCACGAAAGCTCACTTTTAATACAGAAGTTAGTCTTTAAGGTACAACTTTTTTGTCTTTTGTTTTGCTTGACCTCTGATATGCCAAATTGAAGCAACATTTGAGGAGTTGGTTCTGCAGTTCCTTTCGCCTGACCTAGTGTGAAAAAGAGTAGTCGGCAACACAATGTGGCTGTTACTAGGGTATGAGAGTGTATTTCATGTGTGTATTTGTGTGAGAGAGAATTTGTGTGTGTGTATAAGTGTATTTGTGAGAGAATTTGTGTGTGGCAGAGAGGCATACCTGTCAAGTTTCGGGAAATCTTTGTCAAACCCCCGTATTTTAGGCTCTTTCCCACCAGCATCCCATATTAATTAGACTGCAATTAGACTGGAGTTAGACTGGAGGCCAGCACAGGACCACAAACCTGGGAGGCAGCAGCCGTAGCTTGCCCACTTTGATACCAAACCATCGCTGCTGCTATCACTTTGAAGGAGAACGCCCACCACCATCTATTCCAAGGGTACCCAAACTTTTCAGGCCATGGGCCATACCGGTCACATGGTTCCTTCCACTGGAACTAAAATGCACCTGTGCATGTGCACCTGTGGTGTTTACAACCGTGGGTCATTCATGGCAACATTTTGTACAATGCATGGATGTGTTTTACTTCCGGTTCCGGTAGTGGCGAGGGCGGGCCACATGAAATGGTGCCACAGGCCGGGGCTGGCCTGCACTTTGGACACCCATGATCTATTCAGTGTAATGTGTGTGGTCGCACATTTCACGCCAGTATCAGTTTATCGAGTCACCAGAGACATATCCATCAACTGTGAGAATTACTTCCAGGAAAGATGAATGCTTGGATACGAGTAGCAGCTGGCGACAACTAATTTTATAAAATTAACTGAGTACGTTAATATTTTTATTGTGCAATAGATGGATATTAGTAAATATCACACTTAATTGACTGTAACAGGGATATATAATCTTATAATGTAATTATTAGCTTAACAGCTCTATAAATTCAGAACAATATAATTAAAATAGTTGATGAGAGTACTTATAACTTTAAGGCATTTATATGGTGTCTTAGTGACAAAGAGAAAAATAATAATCAAAGTAGATACTAATTCTTAAACAAGTGTGTCAGGGCACACTTGATTTAGTATGTCAATGAACAGAAACAAGTTTGGGAATAAATCTGTCAGTGCTTAATTTCGGTTTACCCTCTAATAATAATAATAATAATAATAATAATAATAATAATAATAATAATAATAATAATAATAATAATAATAATAATAATAATAATAATAATAATAATAATAATAATAAATTATTATTATTATTATTATTATTATTTATTATTATTTTGTGTCAGAAATTATTCTGAGTTGAAAGGATTTTGGCAGGAGAAACTCCACTCAGGGAACGCTCAAATGAGGCTCCTTTCATGTCCCCAAGAGCTGGGACAGACGGGCGCTCTATCTGTCATGCAGTGCCTGGGTCTCAAACTACTAACTTGCTAGCCTTCCAGCTAACAAGGCGAGCTTCTTAACCACTGAGCCACCGGAGCCCCACCCTCTGAGATAAGATTTTCAAACAGGAACTGAAATACAACAGGTTAGCTATGTGCTTTTGAATCGGAAATAGATGCTCTCAGGCGAAGAGATCTCACGTTTTTGATGTTTAAACTTTAAAACAAATGTTAATTTATTGTAAGACAAAAACACAGAAACACAGTAAAACACAAGGCATACTGAATCGCTAAACCTGACCTCTTTGCTTTAAAAAATATTACACACCCACACACCAAAATTCAAATGCTGGATCAAATTACAGACGAACCTCAGTTAACAAATGGCTCGGTTAACAGAAAACTCACATAACAAAAGGAAATCCATAGAAAATAGTGGTTCGGTTTACAGAATTTCTTTCAGAACAGATTAATTGGTTTTCAATGCATTCCTATGGGAAACCACGTTTTGGTTAATGTATTTTGGTTTTCAATGCACTCCTGTGAGAAATTGCATTCAATGCATTCCTATGGGAAATTCAGTTAAAGTAATTTTTGCTGTAAGAAATGTCCTGGAGAACGCATTAATTACATTAATGGATGTTCAACTGTACAGAGGAGCCTCATCGGTTTCCATGCCCCCCTCCTCCCGGTTCATGTTCAGTGAGATTTTGGCAGGATATCTCATTCTGGCATTGCTTGGAGGAGGCACCTCTGCTAATTAGGTGGGTGGGTGGGGAAAGGGATTCATGTTTTTTGATAGAAGAAAGGAGAACGAGAGAGAGGATATTTATAATGTGAAATGGGAAGACTTTCTATGATGCAGGAATCTGGCTCTTGGATATATGTGACATCCAAGAGAAGCAAAGGAACCAGGAAGTATATGTTTTCTCCCTGGCGCCCTCCCGTCAGAATCAATACTCCCAAGAGAGTGAGGCTAGGACGGTCTCAGGTATAACAAAGATTTCACCTATAAATACACGAATAATTGTTTCATTATTACAAGGCCATCCATAGAACAGAAAAATAGGCAGAGAAAGCCGCTGAATGGAGAACATGTCTTCAGACGCTAACATACTATTCTGCTGATTGTGCCAAAGAAAAGATGCTGGCCAGAATTCAACCAAGGAGGCAGGCAACCCAGCATCCATTAAACTGGTGTAAATTGCAGTAGCAAATGGCTACTTATTGGCAATTTTCTATCCCTTTTAGAGCTTCCAACTTGAATGAATTCAGACATGTGAAATTGTAAGGAATTTACTGGTTGGAATTGAAGTTAGGGATTTATCTGCACTTTGATGCACTTTCTCAATCTATACTTTTTCTCCTCTGTGAACTTTCTTATGCATCAAGAGGCCTGACTTTTGAGAAAAACATTTCCCACACTCCTGGCATTGGTAAGGTTTTTCTCCTGTGTGGATTCTTTGATGAATCAAAAGTTTTGAATTATGTGCAAAACCTTTCCCACATTCCTGGCATTTGTACGGTTTCTCTCCTGACTGGATTCTCTGATGATTCATAAGGTATGACAGTTGAGCAAAACATTTCCCACAATCCTGACACTTGTAGGGTTTCTCTACTGTGTGGACTCTCTGATGTCTCACAAGTTCTGAACTTCGAGGAAAACATTTCCCACACTCCAGGCATTTGTAGGGTTTCTCTACTGTGTGAATTCTCTTATGACTCAGAAGGTGTGATCTAGCTGCAAAACATTTCCCACACTCTTGGCATATGTACGGCTTCTCCCCCGTGTGGATTCTCTGATGATCCACAAGCGCTGAATTCTGGGTAAAACATTTCCCACACTCCTGGCATTTGTAGGGTTCCTCTCCTGTGTGGACATTCTTATGCATCAAGAGGCCTGAGTTTTGAGAAAAACATTTCCCACACTCCTGGCATATGTAAGGTTTCTCTCCTGTGTGGACTCTCTGATGAATCAAAAGTTTTGAACTATATGCAAAACATTTCCCACACTCCTGGCATTTGTAGGGTTTCTCTCCTGTGTGGACACTCATATGCATCAAGAGGCCTGACTTCCGAGAAAAACATTTCCCACACTCCTGGCACATGTAAGGTTTCTCTCCTGTGTGAACTCTCTGATGAATCAAAAAGTTTGAATTATGTGAAAAACGTTTTCCACACTCCTGGCATTTGTAAGGTTTCTCTCCTGTGTGGACTCGTTGATGTCTCACAAGTTCTGAATTTCGAGGAAAACATTTGTCACACTCTTGGCATTTGTACAGTTTCTCCCCCGTGTGGATTCTCCGATGATCCACAAGTACTGAATTCTGTGCAAAACATTTCCCACACTCCTGGCATTCGTAGGGTTTTTCTCCTGTGTGAATTCTCTGATGTCTCACAAGATCTGAATTCTGAGCAAAACATTTCCCACACTCCTGGCATTCGTACGATTTCTCTCTTGTGTAGACTTTTTGATGGCTCTCAAAGTGTAACTGGTAATAGAAATCTTCGTTTGTTTCCGTGTCAGAGATTACTCTGGATTCAAAGGCTTTTTGCTGGGGATCCCCAAATGAGGCTTCTTTTATGTCCCCCATTGTACAGCTCTCAGAAATTGAACCCATGTTTCCAGTCTCCAAACCCAATTCCTTAACCTCTACGCCACCAGGGGACCTGCAGTTGAAATGTTTAGTAGATAGTTTGCTTATGAAGTGCTTATTTCCAATATGGACCTTTTGGTGAATCATCAGTGCTAATTTTAGGGGAAATTTTTTTCCACATACAATACATTCATAGGCCATCTTTTGGGCACAGTTTTTGTCTTTTTTGTGGCTTGCCTGGTATTCCTCAAGCTCTAATTTGTTTGTAAAAGTTATTCTAGATGTGGCACATTCATTTTTCTCTTTTGAATATTCTTCTGGGAAGTAGAACAGTTGCAGAAAAGAATGACCTAAAGAGACAAGAAAATGAAAAGATGTGAAATTTGGACTTTTATGCATGAAAAGTCACATGGAAAGATTTCTGCTAGTCTTTGTAGTGCCACCACATTTTTACTGTTTTTCAACTTTTTTCACCTTTAATTTTATCATAAATGAGCAGATGTATCTAAGAATAGAATGCAAAAGAACTGGTTTCTTACCTATAACTGTGATTATCTGAGAAGTCGTCTGTCAATCACTCCTACGGGTTGACTACTGCCTATGTGAAACATTTCGGAATCTTCCAGAACTGGACAAGAGCATAGTGGTCTACTCTACTGCACACATCAGCACCACACCTAGTGATGCCTTCCCCAGTGGATTGTGTTTAGTCTGAGTTCTCCGCTATGGCCTGTCCGACTTGAGTGGCCCTACATGACATAGCCCTATGATGGCGAACCTTGGCACTCCAGGTGTTCTGGAACTTCAATTCCCAGAAGCCCTGATTAGCAGGAGTGCTGACATGGGCTTCTGGGAATTGAAGTCCAAGAACACCTGGCATGTCAAGGTTCGCCATCACTGGCATAGCCCATAGCCTCATCAAACCACACAAGTCCCCTTGCCACGGCAAGGTAGCAATCCTTGAGTGGGTACCACATTGGTACAGTACCATAATTCAGTTCAACTTCAAAAAATAAGATGAGGAAGGCGGGATAAATGTTGCAAATAAATTTCATTTTTGAATAAGGTAATGGTAGTGGGGCAGTTGATGGATTCAGGATTTACTCCCTGTTCACTGATTTCTTGCATGCCTGCATTTACATCAACGCTGTCGAATGCTTTTTCATAGTCGACAAATGCTAATGATAGCGGTACTTATATTTTTTTTCCGATTCTGCAATAAGCTTAATAGCTTAATTCTTTATTTATATTTTGTATTGTATTTTTGCATATTCTGATGTTTTGATTGTATTAATTGTGCATTTTGTATTTTATTGTTTATCTTGCTTTGTTTATTGCATTTATATACGTTGTAAGCCGCTTTGAGTGGCACCTGTGCCAGGAAAACGGGATAGAAATAAAACTTAATAATAATAACAATAATAATAAGTTGAGTAAGAGTGAAGATGTGGTTTGTAATGCTGTAACGTACTTCTGAACCTGGCCTGCTTTCTTGGTTGTTTGTCTAATGTTATTGAGAGTCATTTTGCTATCACTTTTGTGAATAATTTTTAAGGTCCCTGTAATCTCCTTTTTTTGTGTAGTAGCACTGTAGTAGCAGTGTTCCGTGCACTTCGGTGTCTAGCCATGCCTGCCACATATCCACGGAAATGTCTACAAACGCAGACAGCACTAGCTCTTCGGGTATAAACAGAGATGAGTACTGAACCCTAGAGATGGATATGCCTGGCTTTCAAGCAGGAAAACCCCATGCACAGTATCAAAAGGCTAAACGATATGATGTTGGAAGATGAGCCCCTCAGGTCAGAAGGTGTCCAATATGCTACTGGGGAAGAGCAGGGGAGAAGTACAAGTTCAAGTAGCCCCAGAAAGAGTGAAATGGCTGGGCCAAAGCTGAAAGGACGCTCAGCTGTGGATGGATCTGACGGTGAAAGGAAAGTCCAAAGGGGCCATCCAACAATTATGTGATCCATTTTTGGGGACAAATTGACCCCCTCCCCCCATGTAATCCAACCGTCATTTTCGCTTCGACACACACACCTCTTTAAAATCACGTAATCCAGAGCTTTTGTATCGAAACTCTACTTTTTTGAGCTTTTCACTATTGGTGCCTAATGCAGAACGTATCGGTGAGGATTCTCGATGCATCACATCCTTTGTGAAGAGATTTTATTTTATTTGCAGGTTAGAAATCCGAACAGTCCCTGGAAAATAGATGGGAAAGAAGTAGAAGCAGTGACAGATTTTACTTTCCTATGATCTAAGATCACTGCAGATGACGACTGTAGCCATGAAATAAAAAGATGACTGATTATGGGAAGACAAGCTATGAGAAACCTGGGGAATATAGTGAAAAGCAGAGACATCACCTTGAAAACGAAAATTCGCATAGTCAAAACAATGGTATTCCCGGTGGTAATGTATGGGTGTGAGAGCTGGAAGCTGAATGCAGAAGAATAGATGCCATTGAAATGTGGTGTTGGAGGAGAGTTTTGAGAGTCCCCTGGACAGCAAAGAGAACAAATAGGTCAATATTAGAAGAAATCAACCCTGACTGTTCATTGGAGGGACAAATAGTGAAGATGAAGCTAAAGTACTTTGGACATCAAATGAGAAGGGAGGACTCACTTGAGAAGGCCTTGATGCTGGGAAAGGTGGAGGGCAAGAGAAGAAGGGGGCGGTTCAAAGATGAGATTGCTAGATGGTATTGTGGACACAATGGGCACAGAGCTGGGTGGGCTGAGGAGGATGGTGGAGGACAGAGGTGTCTAGAGGGGAATATTCCATGGGGTTGCAAAGGTTCGGAATCGACAGTGCAACTAAACAACAACAAAGAAATGGACTGCACAAGCAATTCAATAATCTCAAATCGGAACAAAATTCCCAGAGATCAATTTTAAACCTAAAAAAGCGCCATGTTTTGAAACCACAACAGCTCCAAATGGATTACATAATCTTTGACCTCACCCCCCCCCCCACATCAAATTCTTTATTACAGCCCAAGGCCAGAGTCATACCCCCACATAATTTTTGGTAATTCAGATGGCAGACACACACACCCTTCAAGGATCACGTAAGTGTTGAATGGTTCCAACGCAGTAAGGAACAATATTGCATAGCAACCTGGAATGTAAAATCTATGAATCAAGGCAAGCTGAATGTGGTAAAAAAATGAGATGGAAACACTGAACATTGATATCTTGGGAATCAGTGAACTAAAGAGGACAGGTATGAGAAAATTTAACTCAGGGGAACCATTATATCTACTACTGTGGGCAAAAATCCCTTAGAAGAAACGGAGTGGCTCTTATTTATATCTATAAAATTGTGTGTTAACCATTGGAATGTGACAAAGGATGTTTAGCAAGACCCCACTAGCCCCGACTGAGCCTCTCTGCACTCGCCCGACCGGGGTTCGCAGGTAACTGTCGGGTTGAAATTTGCGCCAGGGCGGCAGGAGCTCCCCGAACGCAAAAAAAAAAAAAAAAAGGGAACTTCAATTCCCAATGTTCCTTGCGCCGCGCCACACCAGAGCCAATCAGGCAGAGCGGCGCAAGCAAAAGGAATGTTCGGAAATGCGCCGCGGCCAATCAAAAATAAGCCGCAGGAAACAAACCGCTGCACTAACTAAAATCGTGCACGCCAAACTACAAGCCCCAGCGTCCTGCGCGCCATGAGTGCGCAGAACGCTGAGGCAGCTGGCGCGCGAAAAATAAAAGTAAAAAACCTCCCCGCCACCACTGCCCTTCCTTTCCACAGGCCAGCCATCGAGCCTGGCCCGCGGAAAAGAAAGACCACCCCCAGCCCTGCGTTTCCTTTCCACGGGCCAGGCATCGAGCCTGGCCCGCGGGAAAAAAAGACACCCCGCCCTTTCCTTTCAATGGGCCAGGCATTGAGCCTGGCCCGCGGAAAAGAAAGACCCCCCCGCCCTTTCCTTTCCACGGGCCAGGCATCGAGCCTGGCCCGCAGAAAAGAAAGACCCCCCTCCCACCCCTAAAAAAGTAAACACAAAAACATCCAAAAACACAATCCAAAAACAGTCCAAAATACTCAAAAACAAAAATAAAAAAATATAAAAAGGAAACACAAAAACATCCAAAAACAAACAAGAAAAAACACACAGACCCCCCCAAAAACCACCCAAAACAACCCCCCCCCCATTTTTTTTTAAACCAGAGAGCTTACCAGGAGACGTCTTCACTCCATGATGACCGGAACTAAACTGAGAAAATAAAGAGAATACTTACCGGAAGAAGAAGCGACACCCAGAGGACAGTAGAGAAAAATTGTAGAGTAGAAGAAAAGCTCACCAGCCCCAACCAGAGGCCACAAGAGAAAAAACATTCAAAAATATTGAAAATAATAAGATTTATTCCCAAATTAATGAAATAAGTTATCAAAACATTCAAAAATATTCACACTAATTACAAAAAATACAAAAAAAGAAATAACTTTTCACTCAAAAAACAAAACAAAATATCTAAACACAGTATGGAAACATTGATTTTAAAAAAACATATTCTTACATATTTTAAAAATGATTATCCAAGGCACAACTATTTAAAAAAACACATAGTAACACATTATTTGGTTAAATACAATAATTATATAAAATTATATCATCCTTTCCTCTTTTGAAAAACCAAAAAACCAAAACAAAAAATAAAAAATGCGTAAAAATAAACATTTTAAAAACCAAAATTAAAAACTAACCTCATTTGCATAAACATAAAAGAAAAACCTTCCAAAACCATTTTAAAGAGCCCGGCACTGAGGAAGCCGGCGCGCAAAAAATAAAAATAAAAATCGCACTGGGAGCGCAAGTCCGCCACAGGCGGACACAGCGCCTCAAAGCCACAAAATCATAAAACCTTTCAAAACCATTTAAAACAGCCCAGCACCATTTGTTCAAGAAAAAAAACCCAAACCCTTTACTTTCCAACACAATTTAAAACAGCCCGGCACCGCCGGGCAAAATATGCTAGTAGTCAATAAAAAAGAGAAGAACGCAGTAATGGGACACAATCTTAAAAAAGACACAATGATCTCAATCCAAATTCCAGGCAAACCATTCAACATCACAGTAATCCAAGTCTATGCCCCAACCACTGATGCAGAAGAGCCTGTAGTCAACCAGCTCTACGAAGACCTACAGCACCTTCTAGAACTGACACCAAAAATGATGTCTTTATCATCATAGGAGATTGGAATGCCGAAGCAGGAAGTCAAAAGGTAACTGGAATAACAGGAAAAGTTTGGCCTTAGAGTGAAAAATGAAGCAGGGTGAAGCCTAATAGAGTTTTGCCGAGAGAATGCATTGGTCATAGAAAACACCCTCTTCCAACAACCTAAGAGGTGACTCTACACATGGACATCACCAGATGGCCAACATCGAAATCAGATTGACTATGTATTGGTGGTGCAGTGGTTAAACTGCTGCCCTGCACCAAAAGATTGTGAGTTCGATCCTGACCAAGGTTCAAGGTTGACTCAGCCTTCCATCCTTCTGAGGCCAGTAAAATGAGTACCCAGCATGTTGGGGGCAAAATGCCAATTAACTTGTGAACCGCCCAGAGAGTGCACTGAGTGCTATGGGGCGGTATAGAAGCGTGATTGCTTTGCTTACTCTGTAGCCAAAATGGAGAAGCTCTATACCCGGAGTTCTCAACCTTTTTAAGGCAGAGGCTGGGTCACTCTCCCTCAGACAGCTTCGGGGGCCAGACGGCCATTTTGCCCTTCTTCCACCACTTCCTGGTGTGGTGGAGGCAGAGGGGGGGGGCAGATGAAATGGTGCCACAGCCCGCATCTGGCCCACAGGCTGCAGGTTGAGAATCCTTGCTCTATACCATCAGCAAATTGAGACCTGGAGCAGACTGCGGCTCAGATCATGAGCTACCGGTTGCCAAATTCAGGCTTAGAATGAAGAAAGTAAAAAAAAAAAACCCAATTAGGCTACTCAGGTATGATTTAGATAACATCCCTCATGAATATAATACAGTGGAGGTGAAGAATAGATTTAAGGGATTAGGCTTGACATAGTGCCTGAGGAATTATGGAGTGAATACAGAATTCCAGAGAATAGCAAGGAGAGATAAGGAGGTAATCTTAAATGAACAATGCAAAGTAAAAGAGGAAAACAACAGAAGGGGAAGGACTAGAGATCTCTCCAAGAAAATTGGGGAAATCAAGGGAACGTATCAAGCAAAAATGGCCATGATAAAGGACAAAAACGGTAGGAACCTAACAGAAGCATAAGAGATTAGGAAAAGATGGCAAGACTACACAGAAGAACTCTACAAAAAGGACCTTAATGTCTCTGACAACCGAAGCGGTAAGATCATTAACTTCGAACCAGACATCCTGAAGTGTGAAATCAATTGGGACCTAGAAAGTATTACTAACAACAAAGCTAATGAAGATGACGGTATTCCAGTTAAGCTATTTAAAGCCCTAAAAGAAGATGCAATTAAAGTGTTGCACCCAATATGCCAGCAGATTTGGAAAATGCAGCAATGGCCACAGGATTTAAAAAGGTTAGTCTACATTCCAATGGCAAAGAAGAGCAATGCTGAAGAATGGTCAAATTATCGTACAATTGTGCTCATCTCACATGCTAGCAAGGTTATGCTCATGATCTTACAAGCTAGGCTTCAGCAGTATGTTGATCGGGAACTTCCAGAAGTACAGGCAGGGGAACTAGAGACCAAATTGTCAATATTCGCTGGATCAATCAATCAGTCAATACTTTATTTATACCCCGCTTTTTTTTGCTAAAAGCAACTCAAAGCGGCTTACAAGAGCAAGAAAACAAATACAAAACCTAGAAAATGCACCAAACAAAATAATACAATAGATAATAATATAGTACAAGAAATCAGTAATTGTTACAATAATTACAATAATTGAAACATATCACAATACAAATACGATATATAATATCGAGAAAATGAGCAATACAACATCAATTTGCATAAACAATATAGCAATAAAACATCTCAATAATAAAAAAAGAAGGCATAGACTCAAAAAGAGAACCGGCAACTCACACCCAGCTAAAATAACTGGGACAGGATCATGGAGAAAGCAAGGGAATACCAGAAAAACGTCTACTTCTGTTTCATAGATTACACCAAAGCCTTTGATTGTGTGGACCATGATAAACTGTGGCAAGTCCTTAAAGAGATGGGCATACCGGACCACCTCATCTGAATGTGAGTCAAGAAGCAACAGTTAGGACAGGATACGGAACAACTGATTGGTTTAGAATAGGAAAAGGAGTATGACAAGGCTGTGTATCGTCACGCTGCATATTTAACTTGTATACAGAGTACCTCATGCGTAATGCAGGGATGGATGAAGCACAAACTGGAATTAATAATGCCGGAAGAAATATCAACAACCAGAAATATGCAGATGACACTACCCTAACGGCAGAAAGTGAAGAAGACCTAAAGAGCCTCTTGATTAGGGTGAAAGAGGAGAGTGCAAAAACTAGCATGAAACTCAATGTCAAAAACCCCAAGATCATGGCATCTGGACCCATCACTCTCTGGTAAATAGAAGAGGAAGAAATAGAAGCAGTGACAGGCTTTACCTTCTTGGGATCTAAGATCACGGCATATGGGGACTGCAACCATGAAATAAAAAGATGCTTCCTTCTTGGGAGGCAAGCTATGTGAAACCTAGGCAGCATAATACAAAGTAGAGACACCACCCTCCAATAAAAGTCCACATAGTCAAAGCAATGGTCTTCCCAGTAGTCATTTATGGCTGTGAGAGTTGGACCATAAGGAAGCCTGAGCACAGGAGAATAGACGCCTTTGAACTGTGGTGCTGGAAGAGACTTTTGAAGAGTCCCTGGACTGCAAGGAGATCCTTAAGGAAATCAAACCTGACTGCTCCTTGGAAGGAAAATACTGAAGCTGAAGCTCAAGTACTTTGGCCACCAAATTATTATTATTATTTATTAAATTTATATCCCGCCTCTCTCGACAACATGTGCGACTCAAGGCGGTGTACAACATAAATATATAACACAATACACAATCCAATACAGTTCATAATACAATACAAATTACAAATAAGAAAATTTACTAATTGTACAATACCCTCGGCTACCCAACGTCCACGATGGAGCCCCATGGCTCAAACATCTACGACAGAGCCCCACGGCTCAGACGTCCATGACGGAGCCAGGGAAGAACCGGCTCCGACCCAGCTGAGGCACAAAAAAGTCCCGGTGGCTCTGTCGGTGGTGGCTTTTGACGGCCCCGCTGCAGAGAATGAGGCACAGCTGTGTTCCCACTTCCCCAAGCCCGGCTGGCAAGGGAAGGGAGCCGAAGGTGTTGCGGAAAATGAGAAGATTGGACTCCCTGGAGAAGGCCCTGATGCTGGGAAAGATCGAAGGCAAAAGGAGAAGGGACCCGCAGAGGATGATATAGCTAGATGGCATAGTTGACGCAGAGGACTTAGAACTGGGTATGCTACAGAGGATGACAGATGAGCAAGGTGCCTGGCATGTGATGGTCCATGGGGTCACAAAGGGTCAGACCTGACTGCGTGACTGAATAACAAGAACAAACAATGTGTAGTATGGCGTTCACTCAAAACAATTGAGGCTACCATGCAAAAGGGAAGACAGTCAAAGAAAATGGCGGTAGCAAGATTATTGTTCGAAGAGCGCATGACTATTTCAAAGCGATATTTGAAAAACAGGAATGTTAAGAGTGTAACAACAATGGAGGTATGAGTATGCAAAAGAACCTCCAACATGCCTAACAATGGCATGCATTTGTAATAAGTTTGAGATGTGTGGTACAGTGGAACCCCGAATAACAATGCATCCGAATAACATCGAATCTGAATAACGACACATTATTTTTTGAAATGTCATGCCCCGAATAACGACATGACGTCGTTATTCGAATGGATCGTATTTGGGTTCTCAGGCAGTGCGGTGCCTCTCTGAGGCTGAGGGGAGTCAATCGGGGCTTTTTCCTGCACACACACACCCGCCCTGCCTGGACGCAGCTGCAAGTCCAAAACTACAGCCTACAAAGGAGTTTTCCCCACTGTTTTGCCTTCCAGCAGTCAGGGCAGGTGGGGGTGGGGTGTGTGTTTGGAATAAGCCCCAATCGGTTCCCCTAGAATCAGAGAGGCACCCGGGGTGCCTCTGCCCACCCACCTCCCGAAAAGGACGACTGGTCTCCTACCTGTGCTGGTTGTGGAGGAAAAACCTCTCCCTGGCCTGCCCCAACAAACAGCTGATCAACGTTGCGGTGGCCACTTTGCTTTTTTGACTTCAATTCCCAGAAAGCCAAAGCTCCTGTACAAGAAAATGGCCGCCACATCCATTTTTACTGGAAGCTTTGGCTTTCTGGGAATTGAAGTTCAAAAAACCAGAAAGCAAAATGGCCACCGCAACTGTACTGGGTGGGATATGCACAAGGGACATGTTGGTCAATGTTGCTCAAACAGTCATTCGCTGTGATCAGAAGTGTCTGGAGGATGCTGATAGTAACCACTTTGAGCATTACTTGTTTTGGTTATTTGTTATTGGTATATATAGAATATTACAATTTTAATAGATTTCCCTTCTAAAAATGTGTAAACGTTATTGGCACCCTCTATATATGTTTATGAACAGTAATAATAGTGGCAGTTACTAGTCGTTATTATTCTGGTAACAATGAAGATTAGCATCATATGGAGAAAGAGGGGGATTTACCGAGGGATGATAGAGTTTGCCAGTTCTCCTCCATGACATCCTTGTGCAGTTCCCTCTGGTCAGGATATAGCAGTGCCCACTCCTCCTCCGTCAAATACACGGCCACCTCCTCAAAGGCCCCTGGACCCTGAATAGAAATAGAAAGCAGGGATTCCTTAGAGGTTTCAGAAAGACAACCACTTAAAGCCAAAACAACAAAGAATGAGAAGGGGCTGGATTTCATTCTGAGGGTTTTAACTTTCTTGAACGGACTTCAAAGACTTATTCTTAGAGGACAAGTTTACAGAAGGCCACTAGTAGCCTACATATTGCTGAATGCAACTTGTATCCGAGAATAGTTGCTCCAAGAAGAGAGACATCCGAATTCCAGTTTTTGGGGAACCGCAGAGGGAGAGAAAGGTCTATTCATGGCCAGAACGACTTGGAAACTTCCTAAAGGCATCTCAACAGCTTCCATGAGAAACAGGATGGTAGACTTCATCAGCCTTTGGTATAATCATGGGCAGTTCCTAATATGCCCGAACAGGGGAAATAGGGAGGAAAAAGTAATTCCTGCTGTCCCCATATTCAGTTGAAAACAACTCACAGATACTCAACTAGTCTACAGAAATGAAGAGAAACAAAATTGGCTTTTACTAAACTTGACAAAGAAATACATCTATTGGGAAGCATCATGTTTTAACAACTTACTATATAAGCATTGAATATGTGCAGTATTTTTTTTTAAATAGGAATGCCTGGACTGTAACTGGATTACACGATTTAGCTACATAAGGTGTCCCTTATCCATCTTGTTCAATACCTGATCTGGGTCTGCTCCATCAAAAGAAAGAACTGAAGGAGTAGATGTTGCTGACATTCTTCCAGCCCCTGTAGGAGAGATAAAGTACAGTAAAACCTTGCATAAAGAATGCCTCGCTTAGAAACTAACTCGCTTAAAGAGCAGAATTTTCTCTGAATGGTCGCCTCGCTTAACAACTAAAAGCAACCAAAAACTCGCTTAATAACTAAATCGGGGTTCGTAATCCCCCCCCCCCGCCAGAAGTCATAATTGATCACTTACAATGGTGTTTCGCTTAAAGAGCAAACTCGCTTAAAGAGCAATCCTGTGGAATGCATTATGCTCTTTAAGCGAGGTACCTGCTGTATTTTGAAAGCAAACAGCTAAGGTGAGGATCATAATCCTAGAAATTCTAGTTAAAGACAAACCTCTTTGCATAAAAAGGATTCACATCCCAGTAAAAGGCACTGGTTCCCAAAGTGAAAATCAATTCCCAGGAAAGGTACATGACTGTGAAATTTACTGAAGGACAGAAAATATGGCCATTGAGTTCAAAGCATCAGATACAGCCAAGGAACAAACTGCTAAGCAGAGAAGGAAACAGAAGTGTAATAACTCAGCAGGATCCCATATTTTACATTTCTCATCTCTGTATTTCCAAACTGTTTCTCAGACAACTGTGTGTGTGTGTGTGCGTGCGTGCGTGCACGCGTGCACGCACAATACAGCATTCTCAGGTCAGATCATAATACTTTAACATACATATTTAGCTGCCCTAACATGGGGACATTAACCTGTATCTATCCAGATTGATATAAGACAATGGAACAGAATTTTTTAAATTATATCTACCTTATTCTCATTTTGATTCAGAAAATAGTCATTTAAAAAACACACAGTTAAAGCAATAGAGAAATACGCCACACTCCTAAATGCCTATGTTTCCGATTGTCATCTTACTAAATCATTCAATCATCAGAAAGCTTATGAATGGATTGGAGCTGTAGCTCAACATATCTGGAGGGCCACAGATTCCCTCGTCTGGCATTACGGATCTCACAGTGGTTGGTCTCAGCTTCACTGGTGGGGAAAGAGGTGGATTTACCAAGAGAGAAAACTATTCTCCAGATCTCCTCCATGACTTCCTTGTGCAGTTCCCTCTGGTCAGGATCCAGCAGAGCCCATTCCTCCTGTGTGAAATACACGGCCACCTCCTCAAAGTGTACCTGACCCTAAATGAAAAAGAAAAAAAAGAGGTTTCATATGGGTTTCATAAAAATAACCTCCTAAATCCAAAACAACAATTACAAAATAAATAGCTGGATCTTATACTGTGGGTCTAATTTTCCATGAGTGGCCTTCATAACCTTTCAAGTGGAGGATACGTTTACCTAGGGTGACTTGTCATCATGACTATGTGGCCCCTCCAGGAAGAGAGACCTCCACATCTCAGAGGGAGGGGTGTGTGTGTGTGTGTGTGTGTGTGTGTGTGTGTGTGCCTGTGAGAAACAGAAGACTTGACTAGATCAGCCTTTCCTCTGATTAAGAATGACTCTTCTTATTTACTTAGCTTTGCTACAAGAAAACAGAGGGAGAGTAGTCTGTTAGGAACAAAGGAATCAGGACAGAAAAGAAATTCCTGCTGTCCCCATGTTCAGTTTTGAGAAACATCAAACAACTCCCACAACTTAAAAATAGAGAAATATTTTGCTAAATTGAAACAACAAAATAGAAAAAGTGCTGCTTTTCCCACACTAACATGCGCCAGCGTGCAATAGAGGCACTGGAAAATATGGAGGACTTAGTTCAAAAGGACTGATTTAAGAATAAAATACTGTAGATGAATACGCAGGGGTTAAAATAAACAAAGGTGTCTTTTAAATCTCTGGTCCACACCTGTTTTGCTTCCATTCCTTTGCAAGGAAGAGATGAAGGAAAGCTTGTGAGTGGAAATCTTTCAGCCCCTGTGGGAGAGAAAAGAAGGGGTGGGAAAGCCAGTTGTAAAACCTCCTCTCTGGAAAAGATCATCATCCTACAGATGCTAGCTAGAACCAAACCTTTTCAGTGTGAGAGGATCATGATATCCCAGGGGGAAAAAAGCGCTGCTTGAAACTGCATGAGCAGAATTTTAAAAGACAGCGAGATCTTTTCACTCCACACAGAGATTTCTGCAATATTCAATCTCACTGGGATTTGCCCAACACATCAGATATTATTTCCACTACTAAACCCCACAAATTCTCCCCTTGGGATGATGGGACTGTGTCCACTGTTGGCCCCAAAGGAAGGCAGGAGGGGGGGGGGCACACTGGACAGGGCACGATCTGACCTTGAAAGGCCAAGAGGGACATGTAGGGCCGACCCTCTCGTTGTCGCCGCCTGAGGCTGGCCCCTCCTTCCTCCCAAAGGTTCTGGTTCTCCCTTCCCATATTTAAGAGCCACCAATAATCTCGTAAACAGGGATTCAGCCCTCACCCTTCCTCAGTTCACCGTCTTCATGGTTATCATCAATCATCATCATCCCACGTTCCCTTCTTCCTCTCCCTCCCGGTGGGACGCGTGGAAACTAAACCTCCGCTTCCCTTCCGTTAAATGAATACTATAAATCACGTGATTGAAGCCATGCCAGGCTCCTGGCAGGACTCTAGCACAGACTCAGCCAATCTCCTCTCCGAGCGCATGGATGAGCCGTCTGATTCTCTTCATTTCTGGCCAGAAAAGGGAATTATAATTATTTTACAAGCCTTAACTCCTCCAGGGAGAGAAAGGCATCCTTATACAGGTGAATCTCGAAAAATTAGAACATCGTGTAAATGTTCATTCATTTCGCTTAAAAGGTGAAACAAATATATGAGATAGACTCACTACATGCAAAGCGAGAGATGTCATGCCTTAATTCGTTATAATTGTGATGATCATGGCGTACACCGTACATGAGATTATGTGATGATTATAGGGTACATGAGATTGGGGGGCTGGGGTTTTCATAAGCTGTAAGGCATAAGCATCAATATTATAACAAAGTAAGGCTTGAACTATATTTGTTTCACCTTTTAAGTTGCACTACTGGACTGAATGAACATTTGCACGATATTCTAATTTTCCGAGTTTCACCTGTATACTCTCTTTTTTTACACACAACCTCATTATTCCTGTTTTCTACACCAAAATAATCCCCACTTTTGGACATTATTGGACAGTCTTGGATTCCTAGACTCAGCAGAGGACCTGTTGTTTCTTGCTATTGCTAAATTCCTCAGAGATTTCAGAGCATAAGTCTCTGCCTGTTATGTATGTTAACTGTGTTTTCTGACAGGAGCAGAATGTATATTTTCTCATGTATCTATTCTTATGCAAATAAGTGGATCGAAAAATCTGCACACTCTGTTAGCCAATGGGCTCGTTGTATTATTGTTACTGTTACTGTTTATAATGTATGCAAGTCCAAGTTTTGCCCCATCCAAACTGTGTTCAAACCTCACTAATTTTAGTGTATGGGACCACAGACAACGAACAGCCGAAAGGTTGGCTTAACACAGGTTTATTGCATGATGATCCAGGGGAACATGAGGTAATGGGAACAAGATGTTAATGTGACTGATCCAATAGGGAACAGTGACCACAACTCAATTATGTTTAACTTGATCATAGACCGCAAGTCACTGATAAAATCTAACACAGAGACCTTAAATTTTCAAAAAGGAAATTTCCCAAAGATGAGGAAACTAGTAAAAAAGAAACTGAAAGGGAAAATTGAGAGAGTCCAAACACTCCAAGAGGCATGGAGGCTGTTTACAAAAACAATAACAGAGGCTCAATTGGAATGCATACCCAAAAGGAAAAAGGGCACTGCCAGGTCCAAGAGGACTCCAATGTGGCTTACAGGAGCTGTTCGGGAAGTGATCAAGAGCAAGAAAAGCTCATTTAGAAGATGGAAGGCTTGTCCAAATGAGGACAGCAGGCAGAAACATAAATTCTGGCAGAACAAATGCAAGGCAACAATCAGGAAAGCAAAGCAAGACTTTGAGGAGCGTATAGCTAAAAATACTCAGAGAAATAACAAAGACTTCTTTAAGTACATTAGAAGTAAGAACCCAACTAGGAAGGCCATTGGACCATTAGATGACAATGGAAGGCAAGGGGTTATTAAAGAGGAAACAGAGATTGCAGAGAGACTCAATGAATTCTTTGCTTCAGTATTCACTGAAGAAGACAGAGACCACATGCCCAAAACAGAGCCTATCTTCGTAGGGAGGGAAACCGAAGAATTAAGCAAGATAGAAATAACCAGGGAGGAGGTCCTTGCATGTCTTGTTAAGCTAAACACTAACAAATCCCCAGGACCAGATGGCATCCATCCACGAGTTCTCAGGGAACTTAAAGATGAAATTGCTGATCTCCTAGCCAAAATATATAATCTTTCCCTCAAATCAGGCTTTGTGCCTGATGACTGGAAGGTAGCGAATGTAACACCAATTTTCAAAAAAGGATCCAGGGGTGATCCAGGAAATTACCGGCCTGTCAGTTTGACATGTGTCCCAGGTAAAGTGATGGAAACCATCCTAAAAGATAGAATTAATAGGCACATAGAAGAGAAGGCGCTGCTAAAGGAGAGCCAACATGGCTTTTGCAAGGGCAAATCATGCCTCACTAATCTGTTGGAATTTTTTGAGAGTGTCAACAAGCATGTGGATAAGGGGGATCCAGTTGACATTGTTTATCTGGACTTTCAGAAGGCTTTTGACAAGGTCCCACACCAAAGGCTCTTGAATAAACTTACCAGTCATGGAATAAAGGGACAGGTCTTGTCCTGGATCAGCAACTGGATAAGGGACAGGAAACAGAGGGTAGCACTAAATGGACACTTCTCCAAGTGGAGGGAAGTAAAGAGTGGGGTCCCCCAAGGTTCAGTACTGGGACCCCTGCTTTTCAACCTCTTCATAAATGATCTAGAGGTAGGAGTAAAAAGCAAGGTAGCCAAATTTGCTGACGACACTAAATTATACAGGGTAGTGAAAACTGTGAGAGATTGTGAAGAGCTCCAGAGGGATCTCTTGACACTGGGGGAGTGGGCAAAACAGTGGCAAATGAGCTTCAACATCAGTAAGTGCAGAGTGATGCATGTTGGGGCAAAAAAACCCAATTACATTTATAAACTGATGGGGTCTGAACTCTCTGCGACAAACCAGGAAAGGGACCTTGGTGTCCTGGTGGACAGCTCAATGAAGGTGTCAACCCAGTGTGCCTCAGCAGTGAAAAAAGCAAACTCAATGTTAGGGATCATTAGGAAGGGTATAGAAAATAAGTCAGCAAGTGTCATTTTGCCTCTTTATAAATCTATGGTGAGGCCCCATCTGGAATATTGTGTACAGTTCTGGTCGCCATACCTCCAGAAGGATATTATGGAGTTGGAGAAAGTACAGAGGAGGGCAACCAGAATGATTAGGGGACTGGAACACCTTCCTTACCATCTGAGGCTGCAACGGTTGGGCCTTTTCACTCTTGAACGACGGCGTCTAAGAGGTGACCTGATTGAAGTTTATAAAATCATGCACGGTGTGGACAAAGTAGATAAGGAAAAACTGTTTTCCCTATCGCACAACACTAGAACTAGGGGACACTCCATGAAACTCCGGAGGCTCCGAAAACGCCGCCGGAGCCGCAGCCGCGCTCTCCCCGCCCCCACCACCGGCGAGGAGATAAAGGGAGCCTCCCGTGGCCCGGGAGGCCCCGAAAACGCCGCCGGAGCCGCAGCCGCGCTCTCCCCGCCCCCACCACCGGCGGGGAGATAAAGGGAGCCTCCCGTGGCCCGGGAGGCTCCGAAAACGCCGCCGGAGCCGCAGCCGCGCTCTCCCCGCCCCCACCACCGGCGGGGGGATAAAGGGAGCCTCCTGTGGCCCGGGAGGCTCCGAAAACGCCGCCGGAGCCGCAGCTGCGCTCTCCCCGCCGGTGGAGATGACGGTGCGAGGAGGGATTCCTGCCTACCCTGGAACTCTTACACTGTTCTGGGGTTCTTAGGCTACTTGCAACTGTTGTGCAGTTGGAATTGAGGACTTTCCTTTCGTGCCCTCTGGCCTATGTATGTATTTTTGTATTGATCGTTTTAACTGTATTTTTTGATTAATTATTGTATTACTATTGCTGCTTATGTCTTTATTGCATTTCTGTATTTTTTGGTATTTTTGAAATTATATCCTTTGATTATATTGATTACATTGTTGCTATTGCTGTTATACTGTGTTTTATGGATCTTGTATTTCTAATATTTATTGTTAATTTGCTGTATTGCAACACTGTACCATTTGTAATTTTTGTATACTGTATTTGATTTACTTGTTGTAAGCCGCCCAGAGTCGGCCCTGGTTGAGTAGGGCGGGGTATAAATCGAATAAATGAATGAAATGAATGAATGAAACTTTTGGGTACTAGTTCTCAAACAAATAAGAGAAAGTACTTTTTCACCCAGAGGATTACTGGTCTATGGAACTCCCTGCCAGAAGAAGTGGTGACAGCTGTCAGTCTTGACAGCTTTAAGAAAGGATTAGACAAGTTCATGGAGGACAAGGCTATCAATGGCTATAATTATGGCTACCTAAGGACAACCTCCGGGTTGGAGAGATAGGCAGGATATCTCTCAATGCCATTTCCAGGGAATCCTAAGCAGGTGAGGGCATCTCCTTGGGAATACCCTGAAGGAAATGGTGAGCCACTGTGTGAGACAGAATGCTGGACTGGATGGGCTGTGGCCTGTTCCAGCAAGGCTGTTCTTATGTTCTATATGTATATGTTCTAATGGCGGATGGGTAGCTCAATATATACAGTGGCTATACATTTGAATGTGGCTCCTCGACAGTCTATTGGTTACTGTCCGCGTGACGTCACAGACGGTCACGCCCTTCTTGTCCAGGTGTGGGTGATGGCGGGAATCTTCCTGCGCTGTTGTTTGCTGGTGAGTCTGGGCCAGGAGAGCTTGTACGCTCGCTATTGCCACCAGGTGGTCATTAGCTCGCGTCCTATTGCAATGGCTACAGTTAAGCAGCTGCTGGTTATAATGTTACACAAGCATGGTTACATTGGATACACGTGAATGGATACATCGTAAAAGGTACAGGCATAGAACACAACATCCCTCCCCCCTAGGATGGGACGAAGTCCCTCAGCCAAGATGGCTTATTGCAAACACGTTTGGGCCGCGATGTGGGCTGACCCGCCCCAGGGGTGCTACTGCTTCCTCGTTCCCTGGTCCCTTGTCCTGAAACGGGAGAGGGAGACTTGTTAGAGGCTTGCCGTGGTTTGGCGGTTTTGGGGGAAGGGAAAAACTCCATTGTGGGCAGACCGGAGATACTCGGGGCTAACGAAAAACCCCTCTTCTCGCTTGGACGGGTGGGGGACCACTCCGCAAAACTTCCCCGGTTCTGGAAATCAAAATCTAACTCCGTTGGGGTATCCGTATTTGTGGGGAGATCCCGCGGGATATCTATGGGATCGGCTTCCCTTCTCTCTGTTGACCTATCCCGCAAGATGTCTATGTGGACAGATTCCCTTTCCTCCCCCCTTGGTGGGGACCCATGGCCCCCCTTTCCTCCCCCTTGGGCTGAACGGGTGGGGAAGAACCCTAACGCTGAGTCTTGTGTCCCGCGGCCCGTGCCCTGTTCGCCGGGAATCCTGCGCCGGAGCTGGTCTGCGTGCCGCCTCCAGAGTAGACCAGTGTTGGTTTCGACGCGGTACGAGACGGGGCCGGTTTGCTCTAGGATGACGCCCGGTACCCAGGCCGGGCCCGTGCTGGCATAATTCCTGCAATATACGGGGGCACCCACGTCGAAACTCTTTGTGTCCTCTATCCCAATGTTCCTCCCCTTTTCCTCTACTCTCGTGGGGTCTAGCCTAGTTAGTAAGGTGGTCAGCTTCCTGCGCATCAGCAGCTCTGCGGGAGAGTATCCTGACGCTAGGGGGGTCACTCGGTAGCGGAGCAGGAACTGGCACACTTGGTGGTTAAGGTCCCCGGGCCCCATGCGCCGCAGCGCGTCCTTGGTGGTGCGCACAAGGCGCTCTACCTGGCCGTTTGTGGCAGGGTGAAAAGGAGCGGAGGTGACGTGCCGAATGGCGTTGATTTCTGTGAATGCCCTGAACTCCGAGGACGTGAAGCAACTTGCGTTGTCGCTTACGAGGGTGTCGGGTAAACCGAACGTGGAAAAGACCCTCCGCAAATGCTTTATGGTTGTGGCCGAGGACGTGTTTGTAACCGGGATGACCTCCAACCACTTGGAGAAGGCATCCACCACAAGGAGGAACAGCGTCCCACGGAACGGGCCAGCGAAGTCTATGTGAACTCGGGACCACGGCCCCTTCGCCGCGTCCCACTCCCTGTGAGGCAGGCGGGCTTCTTCTGGCCTGGAACTTTGGCAGGGTTCACAAGTGCCGACCATGTGCTCGATGTCGGCGTCTAGCTGGGGCCACCAGAAATAGCTCCGTGCCAGGGCTTTGGAGCGCACAATCCCAGGGTGACTAACGTGCAGGAGTTTGAGTACCCTCGGCCGTAAGGACGCCGGGATCACTACCCGCTGGCCCCATAGAAGGCACCCCCTCTCAAGGGACAACTCTAGCTTCTTTCGGAAAAATGGGTCGAACTCCGCTGCTGGGGAGGACGCTGGCCACCCTTTCTGCACCCAGGAGCTAACCCTTGCTAAAACTCCGTCCTTTCCGGTCGCCTTGGCGATGTCGGCGGGCAGTATTGGGGGCGAGTCGAGGACTTCTATCATCAGTACCTGATGGTCTGGCTCCTGCCCACCCACGTGGCTGTTCTCATGAGGGAGGGGGGACCTCGATAGAGCGTCCGCATGGCTGATCTCCCTCCCGGGCCTGTACACTAACGCGTGCTGATACGCGTTGAGAAAAATGGCCCATCGAAGCATCCTAGGGGACAGGATCTGTGGCGTGGGCTTATCTGCGGTAAAGATACCTAGCAGGGGCTTGTGATCGGTTACGATTGTGAAGGGGCGGCCATACAGGAAGTCGTGGAACTTTTTTGTTCCCGCAATTATCGCTAATGCTTCCCTGTCTGTCTGGGCGTAGTTTCTCTCCGCTTGGGACAGGGACCTAGAATAGAATGCTATCGGGGCCTCCCTTCCGTTTTCCAGTACGTGGCACAGCACCGCCCCCACCCCCACCGGAGACGCATCACAGATCAGGACCACTGGTCGCTTAGGGTTGAAATGGGTGAGGATGGCGTCAGACGCCAGAAGCTGCTTTAGCTCATTGAATGCCCTCTCTTGCTGGTCGCCCCACTTCCATGCCTCCTCCTTTTTAAGCAGCCTGTGCAACGGCTCGGCCACGGCTGCTTTCCGGGGAAGGAAGGAGTGATAAAAGTTCAGCAGCCCTAGGAACGACTGCAACTCGGGCTTGGAGGTGGGGCGAGGGGCTTGTTTGATGGCGGCTACCTTAGATTTGGACGGCCTAATTCCCTCAGGAGTGACACGGAACCCTAGGAATTCGACCTCGGTCGCGAAGAAAACGCATTTGTCTTTTCGCAGCCTCAACCCCGCCTTTTCGAATATCGCCAGGACCTTGCCCAACCTCTTTGCCAATTCGGCCTGACTCCCCCCCGTTATCAACACGTCATCAAAATAAGGCAACACCCCCTCGAGCCCCTTCAGGAGGCGTTCCACGAGTGACTGGAAGATTCCAGGCGCCGAATTCACGCCGAATTGAAGGCGCGTCACCTGGAACGCCCCCTTATGGGTGACGATAGTTTGTGCAGCAGCGGCAGCTGGGGTCACTGAGAGCTGCTGGTAGGCTTGTGCTAAGTCGAGCTTAGCGAAACACTTTCCCCCATGTAGCTTGGCCAGCAAATGGCTGACTACCGGCACCGGATACGCATTAGGGCGAATGGCCCTGTTGATGGTGCACTTGTAATCAGCGCATATGCGCACCTCCCCGTTGGCCTTCAGGGCTGTTACAATTGGAGTTTCCCACTCCGCAGAATCAACAGGAACAAGAATCCCCTGGCCCACCAACTTGTCCAGTTCCGCCTCTATTTTGTCCTTGAGCGCGAATGGCACCCGGCGCGGTTTGAGTCTTATTGGGCGGACCTCAGGGTCTAGGCCGAAGGCTACTGGGGGTCCCTTAAATTTCCCAAGTCCCTTCTTGAAGACTTCGGGGTGCGCATCGCACACCTCCTGGATCGGGTCAGTCCCAACGGCAATGGCGTGAACCCCCCCAATGAACAAACCCAGGGGCTGGAACCATTGAGTCCCGAGGAGGCTGCAACTCCCCCCTTTGAGGACAACTAGGGGGAGAGTCGCGGCGTGTTTCTTAAACTGGACCTTAAAATTCCCAACCCCCAACACCGGAATGCAGTTCCCTTGCACGTCCCGTAGCGTGGACCTCAAAGCTTTGAGTTTGGGCCGCACGCGGGGGGCAATTCTCAGAAACTCCTTCTGGGGAATGATGGAATATGAGGAACCCGAGTCAATTTCCATCCTAATGGGGGCCCCTTGTACTAGTACCTCAACAAAGTAACGGGGGTGTCCCGCGGACACGCTGAACACCGGTGCGTCGTCCCCGCTGTCGTCGGCGATGCGGCCCACGCCGTCTCGCTTCCTCGTGGCCTGGGTGCCGTCCTTGGGTCTCGCCGCGCGGTCTCTCGAGCTCTTCCGGGCCTCGCGCCGTTTCCTGAAGACCTTGGCGATGTGCCCGCGGCGGCCGCAATTGTGGCATTCGGCCTTTCTGAAGGGGCATTTGGCGCGGTCGTGGCTCGCTCCGCAGCCGTCGCAACGCCGGCCTTCTTTCCGGACCTTCCGGACGTCCTCGTCGTCGCTGCTCTCCGCGGACGACTTCGAAACTCGCCGGACCGCGTGCACCGAAACGTGCACCGAAGTCTCTGCCTTGCCCGTCTTTGGCCGCCAGTCCTGGAGCTCCTGGACCCCGGCCTTCGTAGCTTCCGCGGCTTGTGCCTCCTTCAGAACCTCCTGCAACGTGGGGGGTGGCTCGCAGTTCATCAATGCGCGCTGAACTTCGGCATCGCTCAGGCCGCACAGCACGCAGTCCCTTAGCGTGATCTCCACGTTCTCCCATTTGCATGGGCCGGCCGCCAGTCGCAGGGCCGCTGCGAAGTCGGCGACCGTCTCCCCGGGCGCTTGGACTCGCCTCCAAAACGCGCTCCGAGCAGGGAACATCGCCGTCGAGGGCCGGAAGTACTCACACAGCATGTGCATCAGCTCCTTCACCTTGAATTCACTCGCCCTCCTCGGCGCGATCAGGTCCACCAAGACCCTCTTGGTGTCTGGCCCCAGCATCCGGGTGAAAATGGCCCTTTCCTTGGCCTCATCCGTGACTTCGGATTCCACCAGGGCTCCCTGGAAGTCCATCTCGAAGATGTCCCAGTCTGCCGGTCTCCTGATTTCGAAACCAGCGCATGTCTTGGTCCCGTGGGCAGCCATATCCCACCTTCGTCGCCAATTTAGTGTATGGGACCACAGACAACGAACAGCCGAAAGGTTGGCTTAACACAGGTTTATTGCATGATGATCCAGGGGAACATGAGGTAATGGCGGATGGGTAGCTCAATATATACAGTGGCTATACATTTGAATGTGGCTCCTCGACAGTCTATTGGTTACTGTCCGCGTGACGTCACAGACGGTCACGCCCTTCTTGTCCAGGTGTGGGTGATGGCGGGAATCTTCCCGCGCTGTTGTTTGCTGGTGAGTCTGGGCCAGGAGAGCTTGTACGCTCGCTATTGCCACCAGGTGGTCATTAGCTCGCGTCCTATTGCAATGGCTACAGTTAAGCAGCTGCTGGTTATAATGTTACACAAGCATGGTTACATTGGATACACGTGAATGGATACATCGTAAAAGGTACAGGCATAGAACACAACACTAATAAAGAGCTGAATTTCACTACTTCATTAATCTGCTTCTTCATTCCTTCAACACTAAACTGGTGACGAAGATGGGATGACGTCCCCACACGGCACCAACATCGGCCCATTCGACCCAGCGTGTCCAGAGAAATGGGCAACATATGAACGCCGGTTCCGCCACGCAATGGCCTCGCAGAAGATCACCGACGAAGACCAGAAGTGCTCCTGCTTCCTCACTCAGTGCAGTGCTGAGACGCTTCAGCTGGCAACTCACCTCGTTCTTCCACGGGACGTGGATGCGGTGCCGCTTGCGGAGATCGTGTCCGCACTGAGGAGGCACCTGCAGCCAGAGGTCTCAATCTTCCCAGCCAGGGTGGCCTTCCACAGAGGAGAGCAGCGACCCGGTGAATCCATTGCAGACTACGCCGCTGCGCTGCACATTGCTGCCGCCCTGTGCAAGTGGGACAACATTGAAGAAGCACTTCGGGACTGTCTACTGGCCGGCATGAGGGACGAAGATGCTCAATGTCGCCTCATGATCAGAAAGACACTAACCTTCATGGATGTCCTAGAAGAGGCAGTAGCGTCTGAGGCCGCAAGGTCCGGGATTAAGCTTTTCCAGCATCGCCACTCCACCACCAGAGCCACCAACTCAGCTGTGCAAGCTCAGCAAAGTTCACCTTCATCCTCCTCAGCATCACCTGGTACCACCTCTTCATCGGAGTCCAGCAATGCAGAGGGAAAAGTCCAAGCAGTCTGACGAAAGCACCGAGAGCACCGTGACGATTGGGAGAAGAAATTCCTTCGCAAGTCTGATGGCTACAGAGCCCAGCATGACCGCAAGAAGTGCCCCTTCCGTTCCGCAGAATGCCACAGCTAAGGTATGCCGACAGCGAAAGCAAAGACCTCCAGCGCCTGTGCCCAAGAAGAGTGCCCACAAAACGTCCAGCGCCAAAGTGTCACCCGAGCCTGAGCAGTGCCAAGTGGGCATCATCAGCAAGCATTTCTTCAAGATGGAAGTGGATTCAGGTACTGTACTACCTTTTCCATAATCCCACAGCAGGAGCTTTTGAGAATTCCCCCTGCCTCTTGGCCCAAGCTTAAATCCTTTAGAACTTCCCTCCGGGATGCGCAAGGTTGGGGGTGGGTAATTTTTTGGTTAAATTCAAAAACATTCGTACCTCCTTGCCATTGGTTGTAGTTAAGCAGGGCATTAACTGTCTTATTGGGACCCAATGGTTTTTTAAAAAAATAATATTTATTAAATTTTAACATAAATACAATATGTAAAGACATACATCAAATTCACATCCAGTAATAACACTATATTTCAGTTGTGACTCGATATTATATTACTTCCCCCTTCCATTTCTCTCCTTGGTACAAAGTTTTTATCAATATCGTTTATAATTTTTCCAAATCTAAATTTTCACCATCTATTTATGCATTTCATAATCTCTAATATATCATATATCCACCAAGTTACCCTACTACTTCATAATATCAATACAAAAATGACATAACTAAATTTTAAAATTAATAAATTTAAACCAAAAAATAAAATGAAACAAAAAGACTAACCACCCTGTGTTATATACATTGCCCTGGAGAGCACGGAGTAACATTATGGAATCATTCCCAAAAACCCTTGTGAACGGGTGCAGGTCTATTGAACTCTTCTCCCTTCAAAGAGTAATCTACAAAAGTTTTCCAAATCTTCCAGAATCTATTTTCTTTAATAATCCCCTTTTTCATATTTATCTCATATGTTAATTTATCATTCAATGCCAATTCCCACATTTCCTTATACCATTCCTCAATTTTTATAATCTCATCATTTTTCCATTTTCTCGCTATGCACAATCTACCCGTTGTCAGCATTATTTCAAGCAATGCTTTTTTATCTTTACTTAAATTTATATCTTCCACATCTGTCAGCATGATGGTATTTGCACTCAGTTTGATTTTTGTTCCCATAATTTCATTTATCTCATTCTCAATACCTTCCCAAAAATCCTTTACAACCTTACATCTCACCACATATGTTCATATGTACCCAATGCACTCTTACAACGGCAACACATTTTATCATTTTTTAATCTATCTGATGCAATCTCACCGGTGTCAAATACCATCTCCACAACATTTTATAATTATGCTCCTTTACTCTAACCGACAGAGTTCTCATAATTCTTTTCTTCCTTTTATTTTTCCAGTTTTGATCCTCAATCTTTATCTCAAGATCCTGTTCCCATCTCGCTTTCAGCTCCTCTTGTGGATTACCTTCCTTATTTATCATTATATATATTTTACTCACCAACCCCTTTATAACATTTTGTCCCTTTCTTATTTTCAAAACTAAATCTTCAAACTCGGTCTTCCCTCTTTCTAATCCGGCCTCATTCATAAATTTACAATTCCACTTATTTACTATTTTTATCTGAAACCAATTTAATTTCAATTGTGCATGCAAATTTATTTTTCTCTCATTGTCTCTGCATGCCCGTATCCAATCTTTCAACAGGAAAACTTCATTCTTATTCAATACTTCTTTAATCCTTTTATTAATTCTTATTGGAAAATTTGCAATATCCTCCAATTCAATAATAGGAGAAATATCTGGTGCCAACACTTTTCTCACTTTTTTCCATGTTCCCAATAATGTCTTCATCATCTTATTTTTAGTATTTACTTTCCCGATGCCGCCTCCTAGAAAGACTATTTTTCCCATATAACTAAGTTCTTTCATTTCAATTTCTTCCCAAATTGCCTTTTCCCTTGCTAAGATCTTCACAACGTTCTTAATTTGAAAAGCTCGATAATATGTTATTAAATTTGGCATTCCTAACCCACCATCTTTTTGAGGTAAATACCAAAACTTTTTTGCCAATCTGGATCTTTTCCCCCCATTACAAAAATTATTAATAATTTTTTGAAACTCATTAATTTCCTTATCCTTAAGTTAAATTGGGAGTGCATCAAATAAAAAATTAATTCTTGGTAATAACATCATTTTACTTATTGCTATTCTTCCAAACCAGGACAACTTCAATTTTTGTAACCCCTGTATTCTGTCCTTGATTTCTTTTTTCAATCTTACATAATTCAATTTGTTAAGATCTTCAAATTTGTTTGAAATATTTATCCCTAAATATTTCAAATTGTCTTTAATTTGTAAATTACCCTTTCCTTTTATCTTTTGTTGATCTTCTTTGCTCATATTATATAGAATCATTTCTGATTTATCCCAATTTATTCTCAAACCCATAATATCTTCAAAATCCTTTAATAACACTTGTATTCTATCCAATGTTCTTACAGGATGTTTAGTTATTATTAGAGTATCATCCGCATAAAGATTTATCTTATTACCTAAAAACCCTTCTATTTCCATATCTTCCCTTATAGCTTTTGCCAACATTTCCATTGCCATAATAAATAAAATTGGTGAAAGTGGGCAGCCCTGCCTAGTACCTGCTTCTAATTTCACTTCTTCTGTGTCCTCATCGTTTACTCTAACTATTGCGGTACCTTGCTGATATAGTTGTTCAATTGTCTTCTAAATTTATCTCCGAATCCATAGCATTTGATTATCTCATTAATTGTTACCCACTGTAAAGAATCAAATGCTTTGAAAATATCTAATGATAATAGTCCTACTTTTTCTTTTGTTTGTCCAACCACATCTATTAAATCTATAACTCTTCTTGTCAAGTCCGACATATGTCTACCTTTCAGGAAACCCACCTGATCCTCATTTATATAGCTGCCCATAAACTTGTTCAATCTATTAGCCAATATCGCTGTGAAGATCTTAGCATCCTGGTTTATCAATGAAATTGGTCTGTATGATTCAACTTTTTCCAAATCCTTCCCGGGTTTTGGCAATAACACTATTATGGTCCTATACCATGAAGTCGGAATTTGTCCACCTTCCAATATATAGTTATAAAGTTTAGTCAATTTTGGAACCACTAAATCTTTAAACTCCTTATAAAATTCAGCCGATAGTCCATCTTCTCCAGGCGCTTTATCTGTTTTTAATCTAGCAATAACCTCTTTTATTTCCTTTTCCGTTATCCTATCTTCCATTCTATTCCTGTGTTCCTGATCTATCTTATTAATTATTAGTTTCTCCAATTGTTTTTTAATTTTATCTCATCTATCTTCTTTTTTGCATATAACTCCTGATAAAAATCCTTCACAATTTTGCATTTGTCTCCAGTTCTATTACATCTAACCCCATCTTTTCTAATCAAAACTCCAATTTCCCTTTTTTTCTCTTTTTTCTTTTGCAGCCCTTGCTAATAATTTTGAATTCTTATTACTGTATTCAAAAATTTCTCTTTTTAAATATACCAAGTCTCTTTTTACCTTATCTATATCTTTTCCTATCAATTCAGTCTTTAATCTTTGTAAATTATCAAAAACCTTCTTATCCTTAGTTCTTGCATGTTGTTCTTGTAAATGTTTTATCTCATTCTCAATTTTATCCTGTTCCACTTTACGTTGTTTATTCCTAATACTAGCCAATTTAATACTTTCCCCTCTAAAAACCGACTTCATGGCATCCCATACCACATTAAAGTTCACCTCATCCGTGTCATTCCAATACAAACTCTCCTTCCAATTCTCCATTATTTGTTCTTTAAATTTAGGTTCCTTAAATAATTTTGCATCATATCTCCAGACCCTTCTTTTTTTTCTCCCGATCCTTTATCCTCAACTCTATCATCATTTTTGCATGATCTGATTCCTTGAAAATGCCTACGTCTACCTCATCTATGCTTTTGATTATATTCTCTGTTACAAATACATAGTCTATTCTAGAATATGAATTGTGTACATGTGAAAAATAAGTGTAAACCCTTTCCGACCCCTTGAACTCTCTCCATGTGTCCTTCAATCCTAATGCAGTCAACCAATTGTCCAAAATCGGCTTCTTAGTTCTTTTCCCACATCTTAGTAGATTTGTACAATCTAGATTTGACCTTATTAAGTTGAAGTCTCCGGCCACTATCATTTTAGTTGTTCTCTCTTTCTCTAATATTTTGTACATTTTCTCTAGAAAAGCCTCTTGCTGATCATTTGGAGCATATATATTTACCAATGTTATTTCTTCCTCATCAATCTTTCCTTTTACTATCAAATATCTGCCCTCCGGATTGGAAATACTACTTGTCATTTCAAAACCCAACCGAGTCGAAATCAAAATAGCCACCCCTCTTGCCTTTGAAGTACCAAATGATTTTTGTAGTATTGCATCGATTTTAAAAATATCTTGTTTGTATCCTGAGATTTTTGATGAGTTTCCTGAAGAAAGATCACATCCGGCCTATCCCTTCTTAAGGCTGATTCAATTCTTCTCCTCTTAACTTGAGATCCTGTACCCTTCACATTCCATGTTAGAACCTTTATATTTCTCATAGTATTGGCAAATGCACTCCTCTACAATCTCCGATTTCTCCATTGGGCGTGCAACATTCAACCCCACAATTAAAACTAAACCTACTACATAAAACATTCATCTCTACCCTCCCCACCTTTTTACCCAAAAAATCCGCCTTTGTACCCAAAGAGGGGGGGGGGACATGGAAGATGTGACCTAAACAAAAAAAAGAATACAGTGCTCCAGCGCTATATTCTACAATAATAGATTTAAATTTTAACTACTCTTTTAAACTTTGAAGACGTTTATATTCCTTACCCATCTATCCTGACCTCTCTCCTCCAGATACTTCACCCTTCTCCAGCCCCTTTCTCTACCTTCGATCCCTCCTCCCTCCCTCCAGTTGCCCCCTCCTGCTCCATTCCCCCATAGTCTCTTTTTATCTCTCCAGACTCTAACAAATCTTTCCTTAATGCCAGCCATTCTCTTGAAGACACCCCAACCAATTAAATTGAGCTCAAATAATCCAATGCATCTGTTTCTGCATCAATTGTATGCATTTTCTTGTCATGGAAAAATCTTAGCTGCTGTGGAAATCTCCAATTGTATTTTATCCCACGTGAAATCAAAATTTTGGTTACTGATTTCATTTTATACCGCCAAACCCGCACATTGACTGCAATATCGTTATAAACCTGCACATCATTTCCTTCAATTTTCAAAACACCAGACCCAGCTTGTTTTATAAAGGCCATCACCTTTAGCTTATCCCCCCAATTTGCAAATTTGACTAAAACATTTCTAGGAGCACTTCTTCCTCTTCTCACCCCCAATCTATAAACGTTTGCAATATCTTCAATGACAAAATCTTTCCCCATTTTCAAATTATTCAGCCAGTCAATTATTCTATCCTTCAGCTAGTCTGGTGTTTGTTCCAAAAGATTGCATATCACAATATTCTGCTTTCTCATCATCTCTTCCACCATATCTAACCTTTTCTCTTGCACCTCCACTTTCGACTTTACTTCCCTATTTTCCTCATGTAATCCCTTCATATCTGTTTGCATCAATTTCATATCCCTTTGCATCAAATTAACATTTGTTTCCAACTTTTGAAAAGTGAAATCAACTTTATGAGCAAAATCTTGAAACATTGTAACCAATTTATCTTGTTTTCCCATAATTTCATTTTTATCTTTCCCCTTGCTTCATTAATTTCCCAAAAGCCTTTCACATTTGCCTCCTCCATTCGTTCAAATTTCTGAAACAATTTACCCATCTCAACCATTAATTATGTTTGGTCCATTGCTGCAGGCTCCGGTGATGGTGTTGATGATGTTGTATCTTCCACAGCAGCCTTATCTTTTTTCTTAGATCTCACGACCTCTTCCTCTTTTCCTTTTCCTTTCACAAATTTATCCATTGTAGCGTCAATAACCAATTTCAAAGCAGCCACTCCTTTTATGTCCCCAAATTCTTGCTCTAGCTCCAGTATCAATTAGACTAATAATGTAACTCCTAGATTACACCTCCCACTTTATATACTATTAGCCCCTTTTTATATCAATCAAGAAGTAAAAAACCCTATACAATTTTATTGTAATCTGAGATCAAGGTCCATTTCAACCTTCCAAATTTAGATTAAAAAAATCTAATTCCACTTGAGTAGTACTGTCCAATTATCTTCCAGTTATATTCCAGATTTAGATAGAAAAGTCTAATTCCACTTGAATAGTGCTGCCCAATTGTCTTGCAATTATATGCCAAATTTAAATAGCAAAGTCAATTCCACTTGAGTGATGCTGTCCAATTATCTTCCAGTTATATTCCAAATTTAAATAAAAAAGTTTAATTCCACTTGAACAATGCTGTCCAATTATCTTCCGGTTATATTCCAAATTTAGGTAACAGAGTCTAATTCCACTTAAGTAATGCTGTCCAATTATCTTCCAGTTATATTCCAAATTTAAATAAAAAAGTTTAATTCCACTTGAACAATGCTGTCCAATTATCTTCCAGTTATATTCCAAATTTAGGTAACAGAGTCTAATGCCATTTAAGTAATGCTGTCCAATTATCTTCCAGTTATATTCCAAAATATAATGAGGAGAAGCAGTGCTGCAGGTATTAGAGTCATAACTTTGAAAATAGGCTGGCTCTTGTTGTAATCCACAAAGGGAGCACAATGTATCAAATCACAATATCCCAATCGCAAGACTGTATTTGCTTTTGTCCGTCTGAGTTTGTGCCCAACTCAAAGCAGCGAGGAAGCAAAACCGGAGAGAGGGGGGCAAGGAAAAAAGAACAAAAACCCATCCAAAAGTTGTATTCCAATTATTGCCCCATTGTAATCCAATTCCTGTATCCAGAGGGTACCCTTTTTTCCCTTTTATATATATTATGCTGCTCCTGTTCTCAAAAAAACAACAAAAACAAAACCAACAACAACTAAAAAGTCTCTTCTTTCGTCTCCAAAACCACAAACGCGCAGGAACGATGGCAGCGGATTGGGAAAAAGCCCCTCTCTCTCTCACAACACCACACGAACCAGTTCAATGTCCATCAAAATCTCCTTATTTCTTTCATGTCCCTCTGCCACGCTCCAACTCCTCCGTTCTATTTCACCCACTTTCCACAGCTCCCAGCTTGGGTTCCTCTTCTTTTAACTTTCGTTTTTACAATCACCCGCCGCCATTTCTCCTTCTTCAGCCACTTTCCCCTCCGCACACACTCTGCACTTACTTGTCCTTTCTGGTGTTTAACTCCACACCCGGACCTTTCCCCTCCGCGACCACCGCTCCAATAATTATGATTTGAATACCTTTCTCTTGGAGACCTCTGTCAATCAAGTCCAACATTTCTCCAAACTCAGGGCTCCCGTCTGAAACGCAGTGGTTTGTTTGACCTGGCTTGTGCCGCGTTTCGCCCACCCGTCCTTCTCTGAACTCCGAGCCCGTATTTATATTTTTCAGATCCTCAGTGTTCAATCAGGTCAGATAAGTTGTTTTCACATCAACAGGTCCTCCAAGTTTTTAGATAATTCCACATTTAAACCCCATTTCAGCGCGAGCTGGTCAATGTACGTGTTACTCCATACTCATCTTAGCCACGCCCCCCCAATGGTTTAGGCCCCTGGGAATCCGGCTTTCTGGCATCCACGCAATAGACCCTGACCCAATTCGGGACGTTTGTGCTGCACATCCTGAGGTATTCAAAAAGGGTTTAGGTTTATACAAAGGACCCCCTGTTGACTTTGAACTTGACCCAACCACGCCGGGTACCCTTTGCTTTAAAGGAGAAGATAGAAGCTGAGCTGGATAAACTGGTGGGGCAGGGTATCCTAGTGCCTGTGGACTCCACAGAGTGGGAGACACCAATTGTGACTGCTTTGAAAAGTAACGGGGAGGTCAGGATATGCGCTGACTACAAGTGTACCATCAATAAAGCTATTTGCCCGAATGCATATCCTGTGCCCGTGGTAAGCCACCTTCTTGCCTCCTTGCATGGAGGAAATTGCTTCGCAAAATTTGACCTTGCCCAGGCTTACCAACAATTAACTATGTCTTCTGCTACTGCCATAGCCCAGACCATAGTAACGCATAGGGGAGCATTTAAGGTAACTAGACTACAATTTGGGGTGAATGCGGCCCCCGGAATATTTCAATCTCTTGTAGAATGTATTTTGAAAGGGTTGCCTGGTGTCCTGTCATATTTTGACGATGTCCTGATCACTAGCGGCCAGGCTCAATGGAGTCCTGTCACGTTTCGAGAGGGCCAGTCTACGTCTCAGAAGAGACAAATGTGTGTTTTTGGCATGGGAAGTGGAATTCCTGGGGTACCGCATTACACCCCAAGGTATCATGCCCTCTGACTCCAAGGTGACGGCCGTGCAGAATGCACCCAGGCCAAAATGTAAAGCCAAATTGCAATCGTTTCTAGGATTGTTATACTTCTATCACACTTTTCTCCATTGCAAAGCCTCAGCTGCCGAACCATTACATTGGCTTCTTAAGAGAGATACTGTTTGGCACTGGGGTCATTGCCAGGAGAAAGCATTCCTAGAACTTAAAAGGCTGCTACCTTCAGATGCTGCTACCTTCGGATGCTGTATTAACTCATTTTGATCCTAACAAAGAAGTTGTACTTGTGTGTGACAAGTGCATCCCCTGTGGGGGTGGGAGCTGTGTTATGCCATGTACTCAATGACAGGAGGGAAGCCCCCATAGCATTCTATTCCCGTTCGCTCTTAAAGCCTGAGAAAAATTATGCTCAGACAGACAGGGAGGCATTGGCAATCGTGGCAGGTACTAAGAAATTCCATGATTACCTTTACGGAAGGCCTTTTACCATCGTAACTGACCACAAGCCCCTCTTTGGAATCTTTGTGAACGAGAAGCCCACGCCTCAAACTCTGTCCCCAAGGATGTTGCGTTGGGCAATTTTCCTAAATGCATACGATTTTACTTTGGTACATAGGCCCAGCAAGGACGCTGATGCCCTGTCGCGTTCTCCACTGCCAGGGGTCGGGGAAGCAGATTGCGAAATTGAAAGTGACCACCAGATCCTCATGATTGAGGCATTCAACTCGCCCCCGGTCATCCCCTCAGATATAGCTAAAGCTATGGCCAAGGATGTAACATTGACTAAAGTAATGTCTTGGGTACAAAAAGGCTGGCCTGTCTCTCCATTAGCCGAGGAATTCAGAACATTCCACCGCAAGCGGTTGGAATTGTCAGTAGAACGAGGTTGCCTTCTATGGGGCCATTCCTGTCACTCTCAGGAAAAAGGTTTTACATTTACTTCACACAAGTCACCCGGGAATTGTACGTTCCAAAGCCCTTGCCCGTAGCTACTTTTGGTGGCCTCAACTGGACCAAGACATAGAACAAAAATGGTCGGCACTTGTGCCAGCTGTCAATACTCTCGCCCAGAGCAATCCCACCTTCCCTCTCGGGAATGGGATTCTGCTAGGGGCCCATGGTCCAGGTTGCATATAGATTTTGCAGGTCCATTTAGGGGTGCCCTATTTTTGTTAGTTGTAGACTCATTCTCTAAGTGGCTCGAAGTGATTAGAGTACCTAATACCACTTCAGCCACCACGATAATGCACCTGAGAAGGCTGTTTGCAGCATTTGGACTTCCAGATGTGCTGGTGTCTGACAAAGTGTCCACGTTCACACCTGCAGAATTCCAATCCTTCATGGAAAGGAATGCAATTAGGCACATCACTGCCGCCCCATTCCACCGAGCCACCAATGGCCAGGTGGAGCGGCAGGTGCGCACAACTAAATATGCGCTTCGGCGTATGGGTTAAGGGGATTTGGAGCTCCAGCTATGCCAGTTTCTTTGCATGTACAGGCTCACCCCCCTTGCCTCAGGGCTGTCCCCTGCTGAATTGCTCCAGCGAAGAAAACTGTCATCCTTGCTGGACAGATTGTATCCCTCTAGGGTGGAGGACAAAGGCACAAAAATAGCGATCTAACACCAGAAGGGTTTCTCGTCCAGAGACCCTGTACATTGCCGCAATTATGCAGCTGGTGGTCCTACGTGGGTGCCTGGGTTTGTGATCAATCAGACTGGTCCTATTTCTTACAGGATCGAAAAAGCCACTGGTCTGATCTGGAGGGGGCACGCGGATCAATTGAGACCCAGAATACTGGAACCACAGGACGAATACAGACGCTCAATGTTAGGGTTGGCCCCGACTGGTTTAAACCCAGGGAGCAGAGGTAATAGTCAGCAGCAAGCTAACTTAGACCCAGAGGTTTGTTCCAGGGACCGATTTCAAGGGGAAATTGTGGAATGCTCCCCTAATCTGGCCATGTGTACTCCTACACTGTCCCAGCCTAGCACTCTGGATTCCTTTATTGATGATGACCAATTTTGTTTGGAGTCGCCCTACACTCTTAGTACACACAGGAGGGACCCTGAGTTGTTTTATTCATCTACAGAATTAGATTTTGGTTTTGAGCGATCCCCTGCTCCTCCATCTGACAAAAGGGCTTTAATTTAGGTTTACAATCCTCCCCCTCTAGTCAATCCCTCACTCCGGTCAGGTCACCCATCCTACGAGCCCCTGAACCGGCTCAGCCAAGCGTCCGACCCAGAAGGGAAACTAGACCGCCATCCTGCTTAAAGGATTTTGTTTTTACCTAGGGGGGAAAATGTTATTCATGTTAACTGTGTTTTCTGACAGGAGCGGAATGTATATCTTCTCATGTATCTATTCTTATGCAAATAAGTGGATTGAAAAATGTGCACACTCTGTTAGCCAATGGGCTTGTTGTATTATTGTTACTGTTACTGTTTATAGTGTATATAAGTCCGAGTTTTGCCCCATCCAAACTGTGTTCAAACCCCACTAATAAAGAGCTGATTTTCACTACTTCATCCATCTGCTTCTTCATTCCTTGAACACTAAACTGCCCCAAGGACCTTCCAGCTAAGATCTGACTTGTTGGGCAAGTCAGTGCACGAATGTTGTTTGCCTTCCCATCGAAGTGGTCCCTATTTGTATTTGCAATTTCTTGCATTTGAACTGCTAGGTTGGCAAGAGCTGGGACAAGAGACAGGAGCTCATGCTGTCGTGCAGTACTCGGGAATTGAACTCCTACCTTCCAGTCCTCAAGCTCAGCGTCTTAACCAGTTGAGCCACTGCAGCACTTATAGCCCACCAACCTGCAGAATAGCAGAAGTCAAAAGGTTCTGTGCAGAAAGTCAAGCTAAAGCTGGGGTTCTCAACTTTTTGAAGCCGAGGGCTGGGTCACGTTCCCTCAGACAGCTTCAGGGGCTAGATGGCCATTTTGCCCTGCCTGCCACACATGGCACTACCAGGTGTGGCAGAGTGGGGGAGAGGGGAGCACATCAAATGGTATTGCGGGCTGCATCCGGCCCCTGGGCTGTAGGTTGAGAACTCTTGATCTAAAGTCTCCTTCCTGATAAAGGAGGGCGGGGTGGGGGGTGGGGTTGGTGGGCTATAAGTACTGCAGTGGCTCAATTGATTAAGATGCTGAGCTTGATGACTGGAAGGTAGAAGTTCGATTCCCAAGTACTGCACGATGGAGTGAGCTCCCGTCTCTTGTCCCAGCTGTTGCCAACCTAGTCATGTCTAGTCATGCCTGCCACAGGACCATGGAAACGTCTGCAGAAGCAGACAGCGCTGGCTCTTCGGCTTTGAAACAGAGATGAGTATTTTTTTATTTAAATTCAAATTTTTATGCTGCCCCAATCAGGTAAACCCCACTCTGGGCGGCTCACAACAAGTTAAAACATACATTTAAAAAACAGTTGAGCCATTAAAACCCCACATACCCACCCACCTATCCCATTTATCATTAAAAGACAACCCACGTTAAAACTGCCTGCATTAGAATTAAAAGAAATGGGGACTTATTTAATAAGCCAACAGGCAGGGACCGTCCTTCCATTTGGGTCCCACACCTGTCCCGCCAACCAGGTTTTTAGGTCTTTTCTGAAAGGTAGCAGCTCCGTCTGCTCCTGCAGCTCTACTGGTAGGAGGTTCCACAAGGCTGGTGTGGACACGGAAAAGGCCCTCCTTCGTGTACCAGAGAGACGAGCCCCTCTGGCAGATGGAACAATTAGGGAGCCCCTCCGATCCGCTCTGGTTGGATGGGCAGACACTCTTGGGACGATGCAGTCTCTAAGGTAACCTGGCCCATTACCATGAAGGGCTTTAAAGGTCAAAACCAGCACCTTGTACTGCACCCGGAGGCAAACTGGTAACCAGAGCAGCTCCCGAAGTAATGGTGAGGCACGGGCATAACGCCCGCACCCCATCACCACCAGGGCCGCTAAATTCTGGACCAGCTGCAACCTCCGAATGGTTGTCAAGGGCAGCCCCATATAGAGCGCGTGGCAATAATCTAGTCTGGAGGTGGATGAACCCTAGAGTTGGATACGACTGGCTTTTGAGCAAGAGTGATCTAATCAAGAGATCGATTTGAAATGTTTCTTGTAAGAATTTTGAGGGATCCATTACACGGGTGTAATTCCTGGCTCAAGTATTGTAATGAAGTAAATGGGTTGTTTTAAGTGCAGGGTGCTTAAGTCGATAGGAATTTTATCTCTAAAGTCTCCATGGGCGAGATTTTACATGCAGAATCAGGACCGACGCGTGAGTCGTGCCAGATGAGACACAGGTGCAAGCACGGAGAGATTAGTTCATGTATTTTAGACGGTTACACTTTCAGTAAGTAATGTCCTAGGGCACGAAAAGAGCAAGCATGTGAGGCCATGCGGACGCAAGTATTGGTAAGCTCCAGAATACAAAGGACCCTTGATACAATAGAGCTTTCTAAAAAAAATGTAGTATTGATTTCTGTATATATTGTTATTAAGCATTATGTTTATTATATTTTGAACAGAATAATACACATTCCTGAGGAAGAAATTTATCGAAAAATCTTTTTCCGGATAAGATTTTGAATTGGACATGAATAGGAATTGACGAATTATAGCTTTGTTGGTGGATTTGGAATTGATGAATTATTGCTTTGTCTGTGCTAGTAACAAGACTTTTTGAGTTAAACGAAGATGAAATATTTTGAAAGATATTCTTTATGAACAAACAAGACACAATTATAGAAGACATTCATTGAATTAAATGAGAAATTGAACTTAAAACACATGAACTGAATATTTGGTGTTCATTGAGCCTCAAGCGGTGTGTTCTGTTATGTCATTTGATATCTGCTTGTACACTGCCCAGAATGGAATACCATCCAAATGGGCGGTATAGAAATGTAATAAATAAATAAAAATAAATAATATTTGGGTAGACATCAATGCCCATTCTCCCCCTGGGACTTTGTGTCAGAGTCCCTGCCTTTAGTGGCCTTCAGCCATTTTTCTTCTTCAGGTGCTGTGTCCATTCCAGATATTAGCTATTATTATGGCGATAGTCTTCCTGTTCTTAACTCCTCGGAACAGTTCTTCCGAGGACATGCCACACCAGTCTCTCAAGTTCATCAACCATGAAGTCCAGGGTCTCTCTTCCCAGGGATCTTTACTTGCAAAGTGTGTTGGAGTATTCTATATTTTACGTTGTTCTTCATAATAATAATTTTGTGTCAGAAATTATTCTGGGTTGAGAGGATTTTTGTGGAAGAAAGTCTGTTCAGGGAATGCCCAAATGAAGCTCCTTTCATGTCCCCTAATGCTGAGACAGAGACGGGCACTCAATCTGTCATGCAGTACCCGGGTCTCAAACTGCCGACTTACCGGCCTTCCAGATAACAAGGCGAGCTTCTTAACCACTGAGCTACCGCAGCGTTTGTTCCTCATGATGTGGCCAAGGTATTGGAGCTTTCTTTGCTTAATGGTCTTAAAGAGTTCTTGTTCTTTATTCATTTGGCACAATACTTCTACGTTAGTCACATGGTCACCCCATGATATCCTTAGCAGCCTTCTGTAGATTCACATTTCAAAAGCTTAGACTCTCTTTTCAGATGCTTTAGTCAACATTCAAGCTTTGACTCCATATATAGCAACATTGGAAATATGTAACATCTCACAATTAGGATCTTTGTAGTGAGTTAGATCTCTACTGTATAACAAATGTCACAAATTACTTTAGAACTAGACTTGGGGGCATGGCTAAGATGGTGCAAGACTGAGGACATTCTTTTTCTCCCTCGCTACTTCCGAAAGGGGAATCAATGAGATTAAAACACCAAAATAATTTTAACAAGCTAATAACCTTCCTAAAGACTTGTTGATTTTATGGATTTTTGGTGGTCCTGACGTGAGCGCTGGAGTATGAGTAATTGGTGGGTGAAGCGAGGTGAGCAGCTGAGCTGAGTTGCGCTGAACCGGACGGGGCACCGGGAACGGAGACACCAAGCACTGAAGGAAAAAAGATGATCGGAAGTCGAAAAGGGAATCTCAGATGGAATTCCAATTAGCCAGGATTGGGCTACATCCTGCCTTATTCCAGGGATCAGTTCAACCAATAAGTATGCCTTTCAGCAGTCCATTAGAGAACTGGTTTGAGGGCTCAAAAGGTGCCCTTTTTAAAGGGAAATTAGGGCCTTCCCTCCCCTTAGGAATGTGTTAGGTAATGGAATATGTTTAGGCCATGGAAAACACCTGGCTTCCCATGGAATGATGGAGTTTCACCTTCCCCTGTCCTTTGCCCTATCATCTTGGTCATGAGAGTTCAGAGGGCCAAGGTTGAGAAAGGTCTCTTCCTCTTATGTCACTTCTGGTGGAAAACACCTGCTGACTATCTTATCTCTAAGGAATGTGAAGAATGTGTACAGAGACAAAAAAGCATGCAGCACAGATGCTGCCTAGCAACCTACTTAGCAACCTAAGATCATGACATAGTAATTTTATAAAATTAACTGAGTAAATTAATAATTTTATTATACAATAGATAAGAGTAAATATAGCACTTAGCTGACCGTAACAGGGATATATAATCTTATAATGCAATTATTACCTTAACAGTTCTATACATTCAGAACAATATAATCAAAATAGTTGATGACAGCACTTATAACATTAAGGCATCTATATGGTGTCTTAATGACAAAGAGAAAAATAACATTAGTTCTTCAATGAGTGGCTCTACAGTGCATCTTTAGAAACCCAGGGACAGAGAAGTTACACATCAGTGGCATGTCCTCAAATCATCGGTATGGAATATCACAGAACATCAAAACAAGAACAGTGTACTGAAACAGTTCAGATAATCCACATTCCTCTACAGCAGGCATGTCCAAACTACAGCCTGTGGGCCGGATATGGCCCTGAAGCCATTCCATCAGGCCTGCGACACCCTTGCCTCCATATAAGAGTCTATCCCGACGTCAGCGCAAGCTCGGATCATGTCCATAAGCATTAGATCTGGACGGTGACCCATCACTTACAAGATTTTGCAGCAATCAAGGTTGGCATTGTCTTTTGCCAGCTTCATCATAAGCTCCTCCTGCGCCTCTTGATATCTATCTGTCCACTGATTGCTTCCTCTAGTCTATTGATGAAATCCATGTAGGGATCTTGTGCTCCTTGCTTGATCGATGTGTAATTTTTAGCTGCTTTGCCACTGGCAGGCACCTTGATATATGCCCTAAAGGCAGCCTCAGATGACAGCTGGAGAGTGGCTGCTGGTAGGACAGACTGCGCAGGAATAGTTGCGAACTGACCTGAGCCATAAAGTTGCTCAGCAATTAATGGTTCTTCCAATCCTGGCAGCCTTAGCCTGTGCTTCGAGTCGAAACTCGCTGTCCCACAATAGGTATTGGCTGGTGTTATGTATGTACAATGTTGCTTTAAGAAATGTATGAATGTAACCTGACCACAATTACAATGTAGCCCAGCTGTTAAGGAACGCGAGTAAGCTGCCCATAGAGGGCAGCTGCGAGCGTTCAACTCTCATGGTTCTCATTCCTCAAATCACCGGCAGCCGCGGGAACTCTCCCGCACGATCAACAACTACAGAAGAGGGGCGTGACTTGGAACGACGTCACGCCGGTAGCAGCCAATGAGCTACCGTGCAACAAGATTCAAATGTATTGAACTACTGTATATAATGTGATGTACCTCCGCCATTACCACATGTTCATCCTGATCATCACCCAATAAACCTGTGTTAGTCCTTGCTGCGTCTCCTTCTTTGTCTTCCGTGCAAGACACCAAAGCTGGGAGTCAGCATCATCCGCATCACGTACTTCCAATTGTGAGGAATGAGTGTGACTGATTCCAGCAGCTGTTTGAGTGTGCCCCTTGCGAACCTGCTTTGGAGCCCTGTCTCTGTGATCGCTTTGCAGAGTTCCGAAAGAAACTTATATGGAATGGGCGTGTTCACCGCCATTTGATCACCTGTGATCGCATCCATTTCCATGTGGACTGGGCATAACTGTTGGAGCTTGGCCAGTTCTTCAGCCGGCAATTCCCACTTACATGCATCCACTTCTGCCATTAGCTGAAAGGGACTTTTGGTTGCCTAAGGAGTGCCAGCGCTCCTTGGGCTTTCACCCGCCCCCGCAGCGTCTGCAGCTGCTGCAGGAGGGGAGTCCCTGGAGCCCTCATGTCTAAACTGAATTGTTGGATAGAGACCCACTGGGGCTGATGGTTCAGCGCACGCTGGGGATTCATGGGTCTGTACCCGGACTGGACTGGCTGCTATTACTTGTCTACACTTCTCCCACGTCCCTATGATCTTTGAGGGTGCTCTAGGCCCTTGTTTTAGGCAGCTCCCTACTCTCTCCCAAGTTCCAGGATCTAATGAGCCTGTCTCTGGGTAGAACAGACAATGCTCTCTAATGTACACCATAAGGAACGCTAAGCTTCTGCTATGAATGCGAATGCGATTTACTCTGGCCAGGTGCTTGAGCTCCTCCTCATGAGCTCTTTGCTTTGCGGACGATTCCTGCCCCTCCAAGCAAGATCCCATACTTACGTGACTGGAGGTCCCTTGAGGTTTTGCGAGGTAAGATCGTTAGAAGTAGGGCGAGCAAGTATATGGTGCGAGATCCCTCGGGTCTGAGCAAGAATCGCAGACTGGCAACCGCCTCTGCTGATGGTCAGGGTTCACAGCTCACCCTGCCGTGGAACGTGCGTCCGATTTTCTTTCTCTCCAATTTCCGATGAGCGAGATGCCGTAGAGCTGTAGGTTTTTGCCTCAGGATGGTTACAGCTGTAATCGTGCCAACCTTGCCTTGCTGGGTTCCGACAGGGAAGCGTTCCGGTCTGAGCTGTTGCGCAGCCTCCGGGAATAAGCGGACCGTGACCCTCGAGGAGAACAACGCCGGTACTCTTGAGTAATCACGTAATGATCACATCGGGGTCACCAGATGTTGGGATGGCAACGGGAGTTGCTGCGGAGGATCGCGGAGGCGAGAGTGACTGGACGCAAGGAAGGCACACGAGGCGAAGCTGCAGCAAAGTCCAGCCCCAAACTGGGTCAGGAAACTGATATTTATTGACCTCTCGCACCGATAGGTTGCGTGTGAAACCTTTACAGAAGGCTTTTGCCGACGTGGCACTTTATTGATAAGTTACATTCTCAGGGTTACAGAAGTTACTCAAGACAATGCGGAGAATGCATTGACGTCATAGGGAAGTTCTGTTACTACTGATAAAACTGGGGGTTTATGAGACTATTGTTCTCGCTCTATCTCGGGATCTTCCCGGGTCTAACTTAGGGTCAGTTTATTTACCACCATCTGACCTTACCCACGACCTGTGGGCATGAGTCATGCTATTGTGTGTGCTTATCAGGGTTTACCAGCTTGTGAGAGCTGCCTGCTTCTGACCAGGTCATTCATCCATGGTTTATGAGTGAATTAATGAGACTATCAAATTATAGCCCGAACCAATTTCTGTTCCCTTAGAGCCAGGGTGATTCTCGAGGTGGTTTTCTCTGCCGAGGGGACCCCACGGTAAGAGTTTATGCCAATTGCGTGAGCAGGCAATCCACACTTGCCAAACCAGGAAGTGAATACGGATGCTTCTATGTATGTGCAGACACGTCCGTATTCACTTCATGGTTCGGCGTAGACATGCTCATGCATGCGCAGAAGCATCTGTATTCACTTCCTGGTTTGGCATGGACATGCTCGCGCAAGTGCAGAAACATCAACACCAAACCAGGAAGTGAATGTCGATGCTCATGCTCAAACATGACCACTTCGGGGGGCATGGTCTGGCCCACTCAGCTGTTCTGGGGGTGTGGTCAGGCCCCGGGCACAAAAAAAGTCTGGGTACCCCTGTTTTACAGGGTCTTCTTGCAATAAACAAGCAGACGATTTCATGGTACTTAAAGATCAAGATGCCCAACTTTTGCAGAGACTTTTCTCCCACCAGACAAGCCCCGAGTAGCTGAGAAACTGGGGATGTCAAGACACAAATACACACCCGCCCAAACATTCACCCAAACGTCTCATAAAAGTTAATCCAGAAGACTTCTGCAGATGCTGGCAGTGACTATGAATCTCCTATGTGTAGGAATCGGGGCCGCTAGGACGGCCGTTGGGTCCCGGAGGAGACTGATCAAGGAACGACACGAGGCAATATGGAGCGAGATCAGATCAGTGCTTTATTGAGGGAAAAGCATCATCATATATAGATCAGAAGGCAATGCAGGAAAGAATCGTCATCTGACAGAAAATCACATCACCCATTTACTCGGGTTAATGGGAAATCTTTCTTGGGGAAGTTAATTAACTCGGGCAAACACTGACAGGGGAAAACCATTGTCTGAGGCTTACACTAGGGTAAATATGGCTTCTATTTGCACCAAAGATTAGGCTGATCTGTGAGTCAGTAATTGCTTAATGGGTAACGGGAGGTTAGCGTTCTGCTCTCTCAGCAGAACCGCCGGTCAGGTCAGGTGTGGGTGAATAAACCCTTATGATTTATACTATTAATCCGCTCCCCCAATTTCCGTACTGGCAAGGGCCAGTGGCCAGGAGTCTGCTCAACTGGTTTAACCTCTGCCAAGGTTCTATGCCAATTGGGCATGCGGAATCCGCATCTCCCCTTTTTCTATTGTTTAGGGACCTGACAGGCGACTCTGCGCAAGAGGGGCATCAGCTGATGTACGGGAACGACACTTCGGGGTTCCCCCCACGAGGGACACCTTGATAACAGTGAGGGAATGCATTGCATGAAACAGCATCCTGCTATGCCTAGTATTATCACCCCCACAATTACTTGAAGCGTCGTCTGGAGCCACCCCCACGGGAGCCACGACCACAAGGAACTCCACCAATCCCATATCGAACCCTGCTTAATGTTCTTGACTAGGGTGTGGAGGTCCGTGAGCTGACTCTGGACTTTGCGTGAGTTGTCAGTGAGATTAAAGCAACACATGCCGTGGACAGCTTCGCAACCCAAATGATGTAACAACAAAAGATAGTCTATAGCTGCTCGATTGTCAAGAATGGCATGGCGAAGCTCTGCCTGCTCCTGATTGAGCAGCGCTATTGCTGAGGAGGTATGGTTAATGGCTTTTGCTAATCCGCAAGCCAACTGACCAATTCTCCGAGCGTTGCCGACGGCTAACCCTGACACGCCAAGTATGCTGACTGCCAACGAGACGTATTCAGTGGGACTAAGAACCCTAATGTTGCTATCACATGAGCTGTCTAACTGGGTGGCACGAGCGTGTCGTATGGGTGAGGAAACATCTGAAACATTTGTGCTTGGAACAATCATATCCTTAGTGGGGAGTAACAGTGTCAACCGACTGATACAACATGTAGAATCTGATACATTTGCGGGAATGTAGTTCCAAGTGTACTGATTACATGTAAAGAACCATCCTGAAGGTAGGGTAACATGGGCATACATTGAACCAAGTGTCTCTGGTTTATCACAAGTCCAATTGCTGCTGCCAGTGTCGAGGCAACAGCGCTGAGTTTGGCCGACTGCAGCGCAGCCGACCATTCGAGCACAAGTAGAGTTCGGGCTGACCGCCACTCGAGGAGTGTGGAGAGTGGCTGCATCAGCCGGTAAAGTCATTGTCAGCTGCATTCCCCCCCAGCAAGCGTATGCTGTGAAGCTCACAGGGAGATGCGGACTGAAAATCCGCTTCAGCAGCCAGTCGCCATCCCTGGTGCGTGCATCTAGAGTGTGGCACACTGGGATGAGGCAGGTGCCCAAGATTGAGGCAGAACCCGCGTCCTGCCTTAGGCAAAAATCGGACTGGTTGACGAGACCCGCCAACCTTTCCCATAAGTTGTAGTGCATCCGGGCTGAAAGATCTTCGCCTGGCATCAAACCGTTGGCCTTTAATGAAACTGCCTGGACGCCTCCCCCGGCAAGTAGGGAGAGGGCCAGGATGATGGTGAATGCCATGGAATTGACATTAATCTGGGCAAAGACTGCAGCTACGAAATTCTCCGGTGTCGGCTCCCTCTCCTCGCGTTGGAGGGTGTCCTGGGCCTCACTGCAAAGGGTCTTGACCATCCCCCAGGTGATCCTCGGCGCTGTCGTCCGCAGTCGCCGCTTCTCCCGCCGGGTCCCCTCAGTCAGGGTGAGATCCTCCATCTCTGGGATCGGACTCGGGTCGGCCTGGGTCCTCGCCATGTGGTTCCAAGTGAGGCTTAACACACCGAGCTGGAATCCAAACGACACCTGTAGGAGACATAACTGCAGCATACCCTCTTCCCCAGGTTACAAGTGGCGCCGGGCCCCTCCAGGAAGGGTCCGGTGGCACCCGGTATCGGACCAAAGGTCGCGGGAGAGCTTCCGAACGGCGGAAGTGTTTCTCCTGCGGTGTGCAATCCGAAAAAAACATTAAGGTGATTGTATGTGAACAATACCTTATTCAGACAATGCTGTGCCTGACCCTGTGACTTGGGGAGGGCTGGTGGCTCCCCCCTTTCTGTTTGTTTGTCAATATAGGACTTGAGTGTCCGATTGACTCGTTCCACAATCGCTTGCCCCTGCGGATTGTAAGGAACGCCGAAAGTATGCTTAATGTCCCAGGTGGCCATGAAGACGGCCAGCTGCCTGGAGCTGTAGGACGGGGCGTTATCGGTTTTAACGTGCCGCGGTTTGCCCATTGCCGCGATGCAGGAAAGGAGGTGCTGCTCCACGTGGGAAGCAGACTCCCCTTTCTGCGCCGTTGCCCAAACGAATTGTGAAAAGGTATCAATGCAAACGTGCATGTACTGCCATTTGCCAAACTGCGGAACATGCGTGACATCCATTTGCCACACCTGGTTAGCTTCTGTCCCCCGTGGGTTGATCCCCCACGAGGGCCCCCCCCCGGTGCCCCTGCACAATGCTGGCAATAGCGAACTATGCCTTGGGCTTGAGAAAGTGGCAAATTGAACTGTCTGGCGAGCGCTTTGGCATTTTGATGAAAGAATGCATGACTCTGAATTGGAGTAGTGAAAACACCTAACACTGAACGTTGCTGAATTTCCTTTGTCACCGCATCCGCTCTGCTATTGCCCGCGGAAATCGGACCCGGTAGGTCTTGGTGACTTCGGATGTGGGCAATATAGAGCGCTTCCGTGCGGTTTCGCAAATGAAATTGAGCAGTGAGGAACAAACTCAGCAAGTTTTTGTCTATTGCGGGAGTGATGTATGCTCCCGGTAGACTGTGAAGCAAATTCCTAACATACTGACTGTCAGTAATGATGTTTAGGCGCTCTTTGGCGAAGGTGCGCAAAGCGAGGTTCACCGCTGCCAACTCTGCCCACTGCGCGGACTTCTGTGGAAGAGTTAACAGCGTGCGCCAAGCCTGGCCTTCCTGCCAAGTTAAGACACCATATGTACGACCCCCATCAGTAAAGACTGTTCTGGCCCCCTGAAGTGGAACCAGCGAGAGCAATTCATACAAGCCGACTGTCTGCGTTTGAAGCGAGACAAGTCTGGGGTCCTTGGGCAAGTGGTATGCCAAGCATCCGGTGAATCCCTCCAAAGCAATTGGAAGCGAGTCACTGAGCTGCATCAATTGCTGAACCTGCTCTTTGGTGAATGGGACCACGATCTTTGCTAAGTCGTGCCCTGAAATGTCCCTAGCTCTCAGCCTTCCACGGTAAACCACCGCAGAGACCAACTCTTGGGGAGGAACGATGTTTCGGGAAGAGGTGTTCGGCAAGTACACCCATTCCACGATACTCGCCCCTTTCTCGGAGTCCACTCCTAGGGCTCCGGTGAACATGGATCCGGCCCGAACGATGTACAAGTTCAGAATCGGAGCATATGGCCCCTGAGCAATCCTGTCCACCCACCTTTGGCTGAGAATTTGGTTGACTTTCTCGAGAGTCAAGCGTGCCTCTCAAGGAATTTGTATCTGGTCTGCCGGCTGCTTGCCTAATGTGAGCAGCGAGAAGAGCGGCTTCAAAAGATCCGTATCCAATCGGAAATACGGTCTGGCCCAATTAATGTTTCCTAAAACCTGCTGCAATTCTACCAGGGTGACTGAGTCCTTCAAGTTGATTTGGGGCAAAACTGGTGCTGCGAAGGAGCGGAGAAGCCGATGACCCAAGTATGAGAAGGGCTCGGTTCTCTGCACTTTCTCTGGGGCAATGAGTAACCCTTTCTCCCTCAGGCTGGCCTGGAGGTCTGCAAACATTTCGCTGCCGAGTTGCGGCACCGCGACCAAGATATCATCCATGAAATGGCAAACTAAAGCTGTGGGATGAAGGTTTCGAAACTTTTCCAGTGCGTTGTGAACATAAATTTGGCACAGGGTGGGCGAATTGAGCATGCCCTGTGGCAAAAATTTCCACGCGTAACGCTGCGTGGGCTCGCTGTGGTTCACAACTGGCACCGTAAAGGCGAACCTTTCCCTGTCCCTGGGGTCTAAGGGAATGGTGTAAAAGCAATCCTTGAGATCTACAACTAGGATCTCCCACCCCTCGGGAATCATATTTGGATTTGGGATGCCGCATTGAAGCGGACCCATTGGCTGTATACATTTATTGATCTCTCTGAGATCGTGGAGGAGTCGCCACTTCCCCGATTTTTTCTTGATGACAAAAATAGGCGAATTCCAAGGACTAGTGGATTGCTCTATGTGTCCTGCGTCTAGCTGTTCTTTAACCAGTTGCTTTAGGGCGACTAATTTCTCTCCCACTACCGGCCATTGTTCCACCCAGACCGGCGTATTGGTGAGCCATTTAAGTGGCAACGCCATTACGCGAAGGTAAGCGTAGCACCGTACTGCTGTAAAATGTCTCGCCCCCAAAGGTTGATGTGCAAGTCCAGAATGTGCGGCCGAATGACCGCTGTGCCGTCAGCCTTTGGAATCGTGACTTCCACCCACTCCCGGCTCCTAAACGCTTCTTGGATGCCGCCTACCCCCCACACATCGGAGACCGGCTCAATGGCCCACTCCCGTGGCCACTGGCTTCGACTGATCACACTCACATCAGCTCCGGTATCTAATAACCCTGAAAATGATCTTTTATTCAGAAATACCTCAATAACTGGGCGCTGTTTCCACTCAATGTTGGTCTCCACTGTCGCTAAGACCTGGTATCCTTGCACTGCCTCACTTGCTCTCGAGCGGTCTGCTGACCCAGACTCTGAGCTGTCCCTGAGCCTTCCCTGGCTATCTGCTGGCGAGTGACAAGGAACCATAATCAGTTGCGCTAATGTGTCTCCCTTGTGAATTGTCTGGGGTAAGTGCGTCCAAAGTTGAACTTGGAGAATGCCTGAAAAATTGGAGTCAATGACTCCTGGAATTACAAGAATTCCGCGTGCTCCTGCTACACTGCGAGGTAAAACTAAACCTATAAAGCCCTTGGGCAGGGGTCCCATGTACTGGGAGTCCACCAGATAGACTGTGCCTGGCAGGTCGCATGTAACGTCCGCCTGTCAAGTCAATTCTAGCCCTGTACTACCCTTGGGGCTGGCCTGTGCCTTCGCAGTGCTAGGAATGTGATCGGAATCTAGTCTAGCTCTGACGCGCTCAGAGCAGGGGAAGCCTCTGTTTGGACCGGGGCCACAGAATTGCCCGCGTTCCGGTTTCCCGAATTCGGACAGTATCTGGACCAATGGTAGCCTTTCTTACACTTCGGACACAGGGTGTTTGGAGCCTTGGAACGGCCGGAATTTTGTCCGCCTCCCTTGGATCGGCACTCCCTAGTGAAGTGACCGACCTTGCCACACTTGTGACATGCCCCTTGATTTCTATTCTTAGGTCTTCTACCCCCTTGCACCGCTGCTGCTAGCAAACCCATTTTATAGGATTCTGTGCCAACGTCGGCGCAAGCTCTAATCATGTCCGTGAGAGTCAAGTCGGGACGATTACCCAGTGACTGCAAGATTTTACGGCAGTCTAAATTGGCATTATCTTTGGCCAATTTCATCATGAGCTCCTGTTGGGCTTGCTCATTATCGATCTGCCTACTGATCGCTTCCTCTAAGCAATTGATAAAGTCCATGTAGGGCTCCTGGGCTCCCTGTTTGACTGCGGTGTAATTTTTGGCTGCTTTGCCAGTTGCTGGAACCTTGAGAAAAGCCTTGAAGGCAGCCTCGGCTGACATCTGAAGAGTGGCTAGTGGCAAGTTGGTCTGCGCATCGATGGATTCGAAGGCACCTGAACCATATAACTGGTCAGGAAGTACTGCGCCTCCCATCCTGGCAGCCCTTGTCTGAGCCTCGAGGCGATACTCGCTGTCCCATAGCAAATACTGGCTGGGGTTGAGCATCATCCGCATGACGGATTTCCAGTCGTGCGGGATGAACATGGTATTCTCGCACACTTGCTGAAGCGTGCCCCTAGTGAAGCGACTTTGGAGTCCTGTCTCTGTAATGGCCTTCCGTATAGCCATGAGAAGCTTATACGGGACTGGTGAATGAACTACCTGCTGGGCCCCTGTGAGGGCATCCATTTCCAAGCGAATTGGACAAATCTGACTAAGCTCAGCTAGTTCTTCTGCTGGCAACTCCCCCTTCTTGATTTCTTCCTCAATTGTGCGCTGAAGGGCACTCTTGGTCTGGAAGCCTGTAACTGTCAGAGAAGCGCCTGCGCTCCTCATTCCATGCATTCCGCCGGTGACATCTGCAGCTGTCACCGAGGGAAAGCTCCCTACACTACTCTGCTTAAACTGCAATGACGGATAGAGCGCCATGGGCGCTGATGGCTCCACTGGCGCTGGGGGTTCTTTGGCCTCTACCCGGACTGGATCTATCTCCGCTAAGAGCTTCCTACATTTACTCCATGTGCGAATTACGCCCTCTGGAGCTTTCGGGGGTTGCTGAATGCAGTCTCCTATCTGATCCCAAAGCTGAAGGGTTAACGTACCTACTTCTGGGTAAAGCAGGCAGTGTTCCCTTAGGTACACCAAAAGTCTCGCTAGCTCTCCGCTGTGAAAACGTAACTGAAATACCCTGGCCAGGATTTTGAACTCTTCCTCATGAGTTCTTTGGCTAGCGGACGGACGTTGTCGCTGAGGACAAGTCCCCATATTACCTGCGGGGGTTCTCCGAAGATTCCTCCTCAGGACGAGTGACGCGTCTGCTGGGCCAGGTAATAGGTTTTGGCGACGATTCTCTGGGTAGAGCTCGGAGCGTGGTCTGCTGCCACGGGCCCTCGGTGGCCTCTGCGCTGTCAGGGGTTCACAGCTGACCCTGAGCGGAACGCGTTTTTCCGTAACTGCAAGCCGCCGCAAAAGTCGGGAGCAAGCTGTAGGATGCCTCTTCTGTGATGCCTCGCCGCAGGGCCATCTTCCTGACCGGCTGGCTTACCGGCCGTGCTGTCCTCTGGGACGATCGGACGCGGTTCAAGCACAGAACCGGACCGTGTGATCGCTTACTCTCGAGTAGATCACGTCGGGGTCACCAGGTGTAGGAATCGGGGCCGCTAGGACGGCCGTTGGGTCCCGGAGGAGACTGATCAAGGAACGACACGAGGCAATATGGAGCGAGATCAGATCAGTGGTTTATTGAGGGAAAAGCATCATCATATATAGATCAGAAGGCAATGCAGGAAAGAATCGTCATCTGACAGAAAATCACATCACCCATTTACTCGGGTTAATGGGAAATCTTTCTTGGGGAAGTAAATTAACTCGGGCAAACACTGACAGGGGAAACCCATTGTCTGAGGCTTACACTAGGGTAAATATGGCTTCTATTTGCACCAAAGATTAGGCTGATCTGTGAGTCAGTAATTGCTTAATGGGTAACGGGAGGTTAGCGTTCTGCTCTCTCAGCAGAACCGCTGGTCAGGTCAGGTGTGGGTGAATAAACCCTTATGATTTATACTATTAATCCGCTCCCCCAATTTCCGTACTGGCAAGGGCCAGTGGCCAGGAGTCTGCTCGACTGGTTTAACCTCTGCCAAGGTTCTATGCCAATTGGGCATGCGGAATCCGCACCTATGGATATAGAAGTGAAGGCTGAGGAGGTTCCAAGCACAACCCCGTCCCTAGTCATCAGACCCCACCTTAAAGTACTAAGCAGCACCCTCCCCAAAGACTACCCAGGAGAATTCACCTTTCGGGCTCTAAAACTAGCACAGCGAAGGGCTTCCTTGTCTCCAGGAATCTTTTCCACTGGCAGAAAGAGTTGAAGCCAGTCCCCCATCTTGAAAGTGACCACTTCCCTATATGTGCACTAATAATACTCTCTACCCAGCAACTCCATCTGGAAAAATGTTTCCTCTATCCATCCTATCCTCAAGACAAGGCCAATGGTCTCCACTTCTTGAAGAGAAGATGAAAAAACTGCCAAAGGAGCAACCCATTGTTTATGCAAACAGAATTTAGGAAAACCAGCAACATCTCAGCTATGTAATCAGCTCCCTTGCCAAGGCAACCATATACCCTTCCAGACAAGGACTATATTAACTTGAAGCTCAGCTCTTGGTCAAAATTGAAGTTGAGTTCCTTTATGATATGGATGTATAGGTAACTTCTATGGAATTATTTCTGTTTGTGTCTGATTATATTAATATTGGATTTTATGTTTTCTCATTCCAAGGAACAGTTAAATGGAAAATTATAACTAAAGGACAGCTCTGATAATTAAATCAATGCAGATATGTGGAGGAAAAACACCCTTTGCTCTCAGGAAATTCTTATCAAAAGATTCAGTCTGGCTTTTCCAGCCAGGCCCATCAGCCAGAGGAGAAGCCAACACCTATTGTGGAAATAAAGCTGGCAGGAAATGCCAGTTTACATATCAATGTGTTTGCAATAAGCCAGTTTTCATTGAAGAACTGGGCCCCCATTTATGATGTACCAATAACCTGATTGGCCATGGATCTTTCCCTCATTTTTACAATCTGATATGATTTGCCTTTCATTGTGAAGACTGGGATGCATAATTAAAAGAGAGTGTTTTGTTACTGTATTGTTTTGTAACTGAAGAAACACTTACTGTTTTTGTGTTACTGATCTCCTATACTTATCTTTTGATCTGTGTACTCATCCTCTTTGAGTGGCCATGAGTTTCCCCTTTGTCTTCCTAATCTGTAACATTCATCTGTAATAATCTGCAGTAGTTAGTTTGCTTGGCCTTGCAGCCACATGAATCTATATAAAAACTGAACTCTGAAGTCAGTACCTTTCTACCTTACCTGATTCCTGGCTTTTTCCATCTGCCTAGTTTTAGGTCAAAAACACAGGTCCTTTGCCTTTTTGAAATGGTGCCTTGGGGGGGCGGGGGAGGAATGTCTGTATTGCTATTGTTTTCTAAGTAAACTTCTTTAATTTGTATCAAACAATTTGTCTGTGGCTCATTTTAAAAACTTTTCCCCGTGAAACGGTTCTTTAAATGTGGATATCCCGTAGGATAGAATTGGCACAAACCGTCCTTGGATGGTTTGGCGAACACGCCGCGTGCCCCGCTAAGGACCTGTAGGAATCGGGGCCACTGGGGTGGCCTTAAGGTCCCGGAGGAGACTGATCAAGTGACGACACGAGGCAAATGGAGCGAGATCAGATCAGTACTTTATTGGAAAAAGGCAACATCATTTATAGGGGAAAAAGCGCAACGGTGGCAAAACCTTCATCCGACAGGAAAATTACCTTACCCACGTACCCGGGTTAATGGGGAACCTCTCAAAGGGAAGTTAATTAACTTGGACAAACACGGCGCGAGGGAGACCATTGTTTAGGGCTTAGGCAGGGGTAAATATGGCCGATATTTACACCGGGGATTACCTTGGCCAGGAGATGAGTAATTACTCTAATGGGTAACTGAGGTCTGCGAGATGCTTACTTGGCAGAATCGTCGGTCAGGCTAGAAGCAGCCGAATTAATCCCTATCATTAATTCACCCCCCCTTACGCCCTGACAAGGGCCAGAGGCCAGGAGTTTGCTCGCTGGTTTAACCTCTGCCAGAGGCTACTGATGCCCAACCGGGCACAGGGAATCCTCATCTCCCCTTACTTTTTTATATTAAGAGCCTGACTGGCGACTCTGCGCAGGAGCGGCATCAGCTGTTGATCGGGAATGACGTCACGGGGTTTCCCTCTGAGGCGGCACTTCGAGATCAGCGAGGGAATACATTGGGCAAAACAGCAGGCTGCAATGCCTAGTATGACTACCCCCACCACCACTTTAAGCACCGTCTGAAGCCACCCCCAGGGGACCCATGACCACATCCACTTCTACAGGGAGCTCCACCAGGCCCCCCATGCGGAGCCCTCCGTGATGCCTGCAACTATGGTGTGGAGATCCGTGATCTGGCTTTGGATTTTCCGGGAGTTGTCAGTAAGGTTGAAGCAACACATACCGTGAAAGGATTCGCAACCCAAGTGGTGCAACAATAGGAGGTAGTCGATAGCCGCTCGATTATCGAGAATGGCATGGCGAAGTTCCGCCTGCTCCTGATTGAGGAGCGCTATCGCTGAGGAGGTATGGTTGATGGCCTTTGCTAAGCCGCAGGCCAGGCGACCAATCCTCTTTGCGTTGCCGACGGCTAAGCCTGGCACGCCAAAGATGCTGACTGCCAAGGAGAGGTATTCGGCAGGTCTCATTACCCTAAAGCTGCTTTCACATGAGCTGTCTAACAGGGTGGTGCGAGTGTGCCGTATTAGTGAAGGAACACTAGAGACATTGGAAACATTGGGAACATTAGTGCGTGGGGTAATCATATCCTTAGTGGGGAGCAACAGTGTCAAACGACTGATACAACATATAGAGTCTGTAATATTAGCAGGAATGTAGTTAAACGTATACTGGTTACAAGTGAAAAACCATCCAGATGGTAGGGTGATATGTGCATACTTTGAGCCAAGTGGCACCGGGTTATTGCAAGTCCAATTGCCGCTGCCTACATCGAGGCAGCGGCGCCGGGTTCGGCCGGGTCCAGAGCAACCGTGTATTCGGCCGCAGGTAGAGTTCGGGCTGACCGCCACTCGAGGAGTGTGGAGAGTGGCGCATCAGCCGGTAAAGTCATGGTTAGCCGCATCTCCCAACGAGCATATTCCGAGGAAGCTGATGGGATGTATGGGCTGAAGAGTCGCCTCACCAGCCAGTCCCCGTCCGGGGGTGTGCGCCTGGAGAATGGCACACCGGGACAAGGCAGGTGCTGAGGATCGAGGCAGAGCCGACGTCCTGCCAGAGGCAAAAATCGGACTGGTTGACAAGGGTAGCCAACCTTTCCCAAATGTTGTACTGCATCCGGGCAGAGAGGTCTCCGCCTGGCATTAAATCGCTGGCCTCCAGTGAGGCGGCCTGAACGCCTCCCCCCAAAAGCAGGGAGAGGGCCAGGATGATGGTGAAGATCCCGGAGTTGACATTAATCTGGGCAAAGACTGCTGCAACGAAGTTCTCTGGTGTTGGCTCCTTCTCCTCGCGTCGGAGGGCGTCCTGGGCCTCTCTGCAAAGGGTCTTGACCATCCCCCAGGTGATCCTCTGTGCTTGGGTCCGCAGCCGCCGCTTCTCCTGGTAGGTCTCCTCGGTCAGAGTGAGGTCCTCCATCTCCGGGATCGGACTCGGGTCGGTCTGGGTCCACACCATGAGGTTCCAAATGAGGCTTGACGCACCGAGCCGGAATCCAAACGACACCTGTAGGAGACATAACTGCAGCATACCCTCTTCCCCAGGTTATGAGCGGCGCCGGGCCCTTCCAAGACGGGTCCGGTGGCACTCGGTACCGGACCATAGGTCGCGGGAGAGCTTCCGAGCGGCGGAAGTGCCTCTCCTGCGGCGTACAATCCGAAAAAACATTGAGGTGATTGTATGTGAACAATACCTTATTCAGACAAAACTGTGCTTGTCCCTGTGATTTGGGGAGGGCTGGTGGCTCCCCCCTTTCTGTTTGTTTGTCAAGATAGGACTTTAGCGTCCGATTGACCCGCTCTACAATCGCCTGCCCTTGCGGATTGTAGGGAATGCCAAATGTATGCTTGATGTCCCAGGTGGCCATGAAGGCGGCCAACTGCCTAGAGCAGTAGGACGGAGCGTTATCCGTTTTCACGTGCCGTGGCTTGCCCATCGCCGCAATGCAGGAAAGGAGGTGCTGCTCCACGTGGGAGGCAGTCTCCCCCTTCTGCGCCGTCGCCCAAACGAACTGTGAAAAAGTGTCAATGCAGACGTGCATGTACTGCCATCTGCCAAACTGCGGCACATGCGTGACATCCATCTGCCACACCTGGTTAGCCTCTGTCCCTCGTGGGTTGACCCCCCACGAGGGCCCCCCGGTGCCCCTGCACAATGCTGGCAAGAGCGCACTATACCTTGGGCTTGAGAAAGTGGCAGATTGAACTGTCTAGCGAGTGCCTTGGCGTTTTGGTGAAAAAAGGCATGACTTTGAATTGGAGTGGTAAACACTCCCAAAACGGAACGTTGCTGAATTTCCTTTGCCGCCGCATCCGCTCTGCTATTGCCCGCGGAAATCGGACCCGGTAGGTCTTGATGACTGCGGATGTGGGCAATATAGAGCGGCTCTGTGCGGTTTCGCAAATGAAATTGAGCAGTGAGAAACAGACTAAGCAAGTTCTTGTCTATCGCAGGAGTGATGTAAGCTCCCGGTAGACTGTGAAGTAAATTCCTAACATATAGACTGTCAGTTATGATATTTAAACGTTCTTTGGCAAAGGTGCGCAAAGCAAGGTTCACGGCTGCCAACTCCGCCCGCTGCGCGGACTTCTGTGGAAGAGTTAGCAGCGTGTGCCAAGCTTCGCCCTCCTGCCAGGTCAGGACACCATAGGTGCGTCCACCATCAGAAAAAACTGTTCTGGCCCCCTGAAGTGGGACCAGCGAGAGTAATTCGAACAAGCTGACTGTTCCTGTTTGAAGCGAGACAAGTCTGGGGTCTTTAGGCAAGTGGTATGCCAAGCTTCCAGTGAACCCTTCCAAAGCTATCGGAAGCGAGTCACCTAGCTGCATCAACTGCTGAATTTGTTCCTTGGTGAACGGGACTACGATCTTGGCTAAATCGTGCCCAGAAACGTCCCTAGCTCTCAGCCTGCCGCGGTAGATCACCGCGGAGACCAGTTCTTGGGGCGGAACAATGTTCCGAGAAGAGGTGTTAGGCAAGTACACCCACTCCACAATTTTCGCTCCCTTCTCTGAGTCTACTCCCAACACCCCAGTGAACATGGATCCTGACCGCACGATGTACAGATTCAGGATCGGGGCATATGGCCCTTGGGTGATCCTATCTACCCACCTCTGGCTGAGAACTTGGTTAACTTTCTCGAGCGCCAAGCGCGCGTCTCGAGAAATTTTTATCCGGTCTGCCGGCTGCTTACCTAAAGTTAGCAGCGAGAAGAGCGGTTTCAGAAGATCCGTATCCAATCGAAAATACGGTCTGGCCCAATTAATGTTCCCCAAAACTTGCTGCAACTCTACGAGGGTGACTGAGTCCTGTAAATTGATCTGAGGCAAAACAGGTGCGGCAAAAGAGCGGAGAAGCCGATGGCCCAAGTATGAGAAGGGCTCGGTTCTCTGCACTTTCTCCGGGGCAATGAGTAAACCTTTGTCCCCCAGGCTGGCCTGGAGGTCGGAAAACACTTCGCTGCCAAGTTGCGGCAACGCTACTAAAATATCATCCATAAAATGACAAACTAAGGCTTGTGGGTAGAGGTTTCGAAACTTTGCCAGTGCGCTGTGAACGTAAATTTGACACAAAGTGGGCGAATTGAGCATGCCCTGTGGCAAAAATTTCCACGCGTAACGCTGCGTGGGCTCGCTGTGGTTCACGACCGGCACCGTAAAGGCAAACCTCTCCCGGTCCCTGGGGTCTAAGGGGATTGTATAAAAGCAATCCTTGAGATCTACGACGAGAATTTCCCACCCCTCGGGAATCATGTTAGGATTTGGGATGCCGCATTGAAGCGGACCCATCGGCTGAATGCATTTATTGATCTCTCTGAGATCGTGGAGGAGTCGCCACTTCCCCGACTTCTTCTTTATGACAAAAATTGGCGAATTCCAAGGACTTGTGGACTGTTCTATATGTCCTGCGTCTAGCTGTTCCTTAACCAGCTGCTTGAGAGCAACCAATTTCTCTCCCACTACCGGCCATTGTTCCACCCAGACCGGAGTATCGGTGAGCCATTTAAGTGGCAACGCCATTACCCAAAGGTAAGGGTGGCACCGTACTGCTGAAGAATGTCTCGCCCCCAAAGGTTGATGTGCACGTCAAGAATGTGCGGCCGAATTACCGCCGTGCCTTCAGCCCTTGGGATTGTGACTTCTACCCACTCTCGGCTCCTAAACGCTTCCTGAACACCGCCTCCCCCACACATCGGAGACCGGCTCAGTGGCCCACTCCCTTGGGCACTGGCTTCTGCTTATCACACTGACATCTGCTCCGGTATCTAACAGGCCTGAGAATGATCGATTATTCAGAAATACCTCAATAACCGGGCGCTGTTTCCACTCAATGTTGGTCTCCACTGTCGCTAAGATCTGGTATCCTTGCGCTGCCTCACTGGCGCTCGAGCGGTCCTCTGACCGGGGCTCGGAGCTGTCACTGAGCCTTCCCTGGCTCTCTGCTGGCGAGCGACAAGGAACCATGATCAGTTGCGCTAAGGTGTCCCCTTTGTGAACTGTTTGGGGCAGGTGTGTCCAAAGTTGAACTTGGAGAACGCCTGAAAAATTCGAGTCAATGACTCCTGGAATTATAAAAATTCCACGTGCACCAGCTACACTACGGGGCAAAACTAAACCTATAAAGCCTCTGGGCAGGGGTCCCATGTACTGGGAATCGACCAGATAGACTGTGCCTGGCAGGTCGCATGTAACGTCTGCTTGGCAAGTCAATTCTAGCCCTGTGCTGCCCTTGGGGCTGGCCTGTGCCCTCGCAGTGTCTGGAATGGGGTTGTGCTCTATTCTAGCTCTGGTGAGTTCTGGGTGAAGGACGCCTCTGTTTGGACTGGGGCCAGAGACATGCCCGTGCTCCGGTTTCCCGAATTCTGGCAATACCTGGCCCAATGATAGCCTTTCTTGCACTTCGGACAGAGGGTGTTCGGAGCCTTGGGACGGCCGGACTTCTGTCCGCCTCCCTTGGATTGGCACTCCCTAGCGAAGTGACCGATCTTGCCACAGTTGTGACATGCTCCTTTGCTCTTACCATTAGGTCTTTTCCCTCCTTGCACTGCTGCCGCTAGCAGACCCATCTTATAGGATTCTGTGCCAACGTCGGCGCAAGCTCTAATCATGTCCGATAGGGTCAAGTCAGGACGATTGCCTAGGGTCTGCAAGATTCTACGGCAGTCCAAGTTGGCGTTGTCCTTGGCTAACTTAATCATGAGCTCTTCATGAGCTCATTATCAATCTGCCTGCTAATTGCTTCCTCCAGGCGATTGATGAAGTCCATGTAGGGCTCCTGGGCTCCCTGCTTAATGGAGGTGTAATTTTTAGCCGCTTTGCCAGTGGCTGGGACCTTAAAGTAAGCCCTAAAGGCTGCCTCGGCTGACATCTCAAGAGTGGCGAGAGGCAAGTTGATCTGAGCATTGATTGACTCGAAATTACCGGAGCCATACAGCTGCTCAGGAAGCACCGCGCCTCCCATCCTGGCAGCCCGAGTTTGAGCCTCTAGGCGAAACTCGCTGTCCCAGATCATGTACTGGCTAGGGGTTAGCATCATCCTCATGACGGCTTTCCAATCATGAGGAATCCACATGGTGGTTTCGCACACTTGCTAGAGCGTGCCCCTAGTGAAACGGCTTTGGAGCCCTGTTTCTGCAATCGCCTTCCGCATAGCCATGAGAAGCTTATACGGGACTGAGGAATGAACGATCTGCTGTGCGCCCGTGAGCGCGTCCATCTCCATGCGGATTGGACATATCTGTCTGAGCTCAGCTAGCTCTTCTACTGACAGATCCCCCTTTCTAAGCTCTTCCTCAGCTGTGCGCTGAAGGGCACTCTTGGTAACCAGGGAAGCCGAAGCTGTCAGACGAGCGCCTGAGCTTCTCATTCCTTGCATTCCCTCGGTGACGTCTGCAGCTGTCACCGCGGGAAGGCTCCCTACGCTACTCTGCTGGTACTTGAATGTCGGATAGAGCACGGTGGGCGCAGTCGGCTCGACTGGCTGGACTGATGACTTATTTAACGGGGGTTCCTCTGCTTCTATCCGGACTGGTTCGATCTCAGCTAAGAGTTTCCTACACTTCCTCCATGTGCGAACTATCCCTCCTGGGGCTTTCGGGGGTTGCTGAATGCAGTCTCCTATCTGATCCCAGAGCGGTAGGGTTAACGTACCTGCTTCTGGGTAAAGCAGGCAGTGTTCCCTAAGGTACGCCAAAAGTCTCGCTAGCTCCCTGCTGTGAAAGCGTAACTTAAATACCCTGGCCAGGATTTTAAACTCTTCCTCACGAGTTTTTTGGCTAGCGGACGGACTTGGTCTATGAGAACAAGTCCCCATATTACCTGCGAGTGGTCCTCTGAAGTTTCCTCCTCGGGACGGGTTGACGCGTCTTGGGGCAAGGTAACAGGTCTTGGCGACGATCGTCTGGGTAGAGCTCGGAGCGTGGCCTCCTGCCACGGGCCCTCGGCGGCCTCTGCGCTGTCAGGGGCTCACAGCTGCCCTGAGCGGAACGCGTTTTTCCCTTTAGTGCAAGTCTCCCCGAAAGCCGGGAGCAAGGTGTAGGAATGTCTCTCTTGGAATGCTTCGCCGCTGGCCGTCCCTCTGACCGGCTGGCTGCTGACCAGAGCGCTGCGCTGTCCTCCGGGCTGACGGGTCGCGGTTCAAGCGTAGAACCGGACCGCGTGGATCGCTACTCACGAGTAGACCTCTCCTGGGTCGCTTACTCACGAGTAGATCACGTCGGGGTCACCAGATGTAGGAATCGGGGCCACTGGGGTGGCCTTAAGGTCCCGGAGGAGACTGATCAAGTGACGACACGAGGCAAATGGAGCGAGATCAGATCAGTACTTTATTGGAAAAAGACAACATCATTTATAGGGGGGAAAGCGCAACGGTGGCAAAACCGTCATCCGACAGGAAAATTACCTTACCCACGTACCCGGGTTAATGGGGAACCTCTCAAAGGGAAGTTAATTAACTTGAACAAACACGGCGCGAGGGAGACCATTGTTTAGGGCTTAGGCAGGGGTAAATATGGCCGATATTTACACCGGGGATTACCTTGGCCAGGAGATGAGTAATTACTCTAATGGGTAACTGAGGTCTGCGAGATGCTTACTTGGCAGAATCGTCGGTCAGGCTAGAAGCAGCCGAATTAATCCCTATCATTAATTCACCCCCCTTACGCCCTGACAAGGGCCAGAGGCCAGGAGTTTGCTCGCTGGTTTAACCTCTGCCAGAGGCTACTGATGCCCAACCGGGCACTGGGAATCCTCAGGACCATTTGGGGATGGAAATTGGGGCACAGGATTTGATATCAGTTTATAGCTAGATTGATTCACCATGCTTTGGCCAACAGTTCTGAGAACAATGGTTGTGCAGAGGTCACAGATACGTGACTCAAGGTAAACATACAGCAAGTTAATTAACACCACAGAACACACACACCCCGATCCCAAGAGTAAACTGTCATCCCATGTTTGTGTTAGATAGCTCCGGAAAAGCCGCCCATGATTGGATTAGACCAATGGCTAACCTGTCCGGTTATTCCCTAGTAATTATCAACCATAATGAAATGTGTACTGTACTAATTAAGTGGTGTCGGGCCATGCGCAACCCTTTCTGCAAGTGGCTCGGGAAAGAGTATAATTATGCTGCCTTCTGGTGAATATACCACTGATCTTCGCCCCACTCTGCCTCATGTGCCATTATTGATCAGTCACTTCCACGATCCATGGGCCGGATCTGGCCCATAATCCCAACATTTAAATATTAAAACAAAATAATTTCCCACTTCTTGACTTGGGTGCTTGTAGCTCTGAGACATGGAGTCTGAAATTTAGGTAACAAAGCTATCTACTAGTCTTTGTAGTGGCACAACATTTTGTAACTTCTCCCTCCTTTTTACCTTTAATTCTATCATAACATATGCATAAGAAGATAAGTATATAAAGAGAAAGAACTGGTTACTTGCCAGCAACTATGTTTCTCTGAGTAGCCACCTATCAATCACTTCTAGAGGTTGGTTAGCACATGTGCAAAACACCTTGGGACCTTCCAGAGCTGAAAAATAATCTGTAAGTGTGGCATAGCAGTCCACTCTACTGCACACATCAAGACACAGCTAAGGGCTCTCTCCTCAGTTTCCTAATAAACAAGTGAAAGATTCAGTGTGACATACTGAGGGGAGGTAGGGTGGGTTTTGTGAATTCACCGATCACCACTGGAAGAATCTCAGTTACAGCAAAGTGAACAGTTCTTCATCTCCACGGTCTCTTTTAATCACTCTTATGGCTGACTTACAAGCTCACGTGACGAATGGCAGGATGTCACAGAAAGAAAGCAGTTAGGATCTTCTTGCCAAAGGCTGCCTCATTGCTGGCTCTGACATCTAATCTGTAGATGTAAATTAGGGGTGCCCAACTGTTGGATCGGGGCCTGATGCGGGCTGGAAGGTCCTGGAGGAGACTGGTCAAGTAAAGGCACACGAGGCAAGATGGAGCGAAGACCAGTGTTTATTGATCAGAAGGCTCTAATCTTTATACCCTGCCGAGCTCAACCGCGTGCATAGGTTGTGCGTGGCCGTTACAGGAAAACTGCAGGTCTGCACTTTAAGATTACACAAGTTGCTCATCAGGGGTGACCTCACCGGGGGGAAGTTCCTTATCTATTTATTTTTATTTATTTATTTTATTTATTTATTTATAGTCAAATTTGTATATGCCGCCCGCTCAGGCAGAACCCGACTCAGGGCGGCATCACAACAATTCACAAAAGACATAAAAACAATTATATAAAAAATAATTATAAAAAAACCCCCCAACCCACCCCCTTTAAAAACCCCTATATCCCACCCACCCACTATACAAAGGAGGAGGAGAAAGTTCTTATACAAGCCAGCAGGCGGGCACCATAGTCCCATTCGGGCCCCACACCTGCCCTGCCAGCCAGGTCTTCACTCCTTTCCTGAAGGGCAGCAGTTCACTTTGGAGTCTTAGGTCTATTGGCAGGAGGTTCCAGAGAGTTGGTGCGGACACGGAGAAGGCCCTCCTTCGGGTGCTAGACAAATGTGCATCCCTAGCCGGTGGCACCACTAGAGAACCCCTCCTGTCCGCTCTGGTTGGACGGGCAGACATTCTTGGGACGATGCGGTCTCTAAGGTATCCCGGCCCCCTGCCATGTAGGGCTTTAAAGGTCAAAACCAGCACCTTAAATTGCACCCGGAGACAAACTGGTAACCAGTGCAGCTCCCGAAGTAGGGGAGAGGCATGGGCATATCGCCCACACCCCATCACCACCCGGGCCGCCGCATTCTGGACCAGCTGCTATCTAATTTACTACCGGGGGATATGCATTGTCTACTGCTATCAGGAGTAAACATGTGCCTAGGTTGACTCTTGGGCTCAGAGCCTCTGCGGATCCAAGATTACCATTACATGTTTATCGAGTTCATCACCCGGTGATCTTTTGCCCTCTAATGTCCGAGCTGCCTGCCAGGTCAGCAATCGGTGAATTAAACTATGATTATTAATCCGCTCCCCAATGTCTGTCCCTTCAGAACCAGGGCTCCAAGGAGTGTTCCCCCCAAGCCGTGGTTCTGTCAGGAACAGTATGCCAATTGTGTGCGCGGATCCCATATTCCCCCTTTATTTGTTTAATTGGACTTGACAGACGGCTCGCCGTAGGAGTGGCATGAGCTGACGTGGAGTGAGGACATCCTGGGGTTTTCTCCATGGGGGACACATTTACAGCAATGAGGGAATACATTGCGCGAAGCAGCAAACCGCTATCCCCAAAATTGCAACACCCACAATCGCCTTGAGCGTTGTTTGAAGCCATCCCCATGGAAACCATGACCAGAGCAAATTCCACCATCCCCACGTGGCATCTTCCTTGATATTCTTAACCAGGGTATTGAGATCTGTGATCTCACTTTGTACTTTGTGAGAATTCTCCGTGAGGTTAAAACAACACATGCCATGGACTGTCTCGCAACCCAAATGGTGTAAGAGCAGGAGGTAGTCTATAGCTGCTCGATTATCCAATATGGCATGATGCAGCTCCGTCTGCTCTTGATTGAGCATCGCTATCGCCAACGAGGTGTGGTTAATGGCTTTTGCTAACGCGCAAGCCAGTTGACCAATCCTGCGAGCGTTGCCTACGGCTAAGCCTGGCATGCCGAACAAACTGACCGCCACTGAGACGTATTCAGCTTTGCTCAGAAGCCTAATACTGCTGTCACATGAACTATCCAGCTGGGTGGCATGAGCATGCTGTGTGTGGGCAGATATGTTGGTGCTTGGGACAACCATATCCTTGGTGGGAAGCAACAGTGTCAAATGACTGATACAACAGAAAGAATCAGATACATTTGCGGGAATATAGTTCCATGTGTGTTGGTTACATGTAAAAAACCAGCCTGAAGGCAAAGTGACGTGAACGAACATTGAGTCAATAGTCTCTGGGTGATTGCAAGTCCAAGTGCTGTTGCCGGGGTCGAGGCAACGGTGATGTGGCCCTTTGACCGAGGAACAGCCGGTCATGCGAGCACAAGTTGTGTTTGGGCTGATCACCACTCGGGGAGTGTACAGAGTGGCCGCATCAGCCGGTAGGACTTTTGTGACCTGGGTTCCCCAGTGCGCATATGTCGAATACATGATCCAGTGAAACGGGCCAAATATCCGCTTCACTAACTAGTCACCGTGCCTGATGTGCGCACCTGGGGCATGACACACTGGGATGAGACAAGTACTAAGGAGAGAGGCAGAATCGGTGGCCTGCCTCAGGCAAAAATCGGACTGATTGACGAGGTTCGCCAATCTTTCCCAGATGTTGTAGTGCAGCCGGGTAGAGAGGTCTCCACCAGGCATCAGATTTTCTGCTTCAAATGAAGCGGCTTGAACCCCTCCCCCCATAAGCAAGGAAAGGATCAAGATGATCATCGTCAAGTAATTAAAGGTGATCTGGGACAAAACCGCAACGTTCTCTGGAGTTGGTTCTGCATTCTGCTGCTGCGCGATGTCAGTCGCCTCCTGGCACAGGGACTTGACCATTCCCCATATGATCTTCGGTGCTGGCACTGGCTGTCGTCGCCTCCTCCGCCTGGTTTCCCCCGTTAGAGTCAATTCCTCCATCTCTGGCAGCGGATCTGGGAACGCCTGGCTCCACGCTATTGGACTCGAGATGAGGTTTCACACAACGAGCTGGAATCCAGATGACACCTGAAGGAGACATAATTACGGCATACCCTCTTCCCCATGTTATGAGTGGCGCCAGGCCCCTCCAAGAAGGATCCGGTGGCACTCGATAACGCACCATAGGGCGCGGGAGAGCCTCCGTGCGACGGAAGTGCTTCTCCTGCAGAGTGCAATCTGAGAAAACGTTGAGGTGGTTGTACGTGAACAGTACCTTGTTCAGACAATGCTGTGCCTGACCCTGATTTTTGGGGAGGGCTAGTTCCCCCCTTTCTGTTTGTTTGCCAATGTAGGACTTGAGCGTCCGATTCACCTGCTCAACAATCGCTTGCCCTTGTGGATTGTACGGAACACCAAAAGTGTGCTTAATGTCCCAGGTAGCCATAAACGTGGCCAGCTGCCTGGAGCTATAAGCCGGAGAATTGTCGGATTTCACATGCCGTGGTTTACCCATGGCTGCGAAACAGGAGAAATGCTGCTCCATGTGGGAAGCCGTTTCTCCTTTCTGAGCCATAGCCCAGACAAACTGTGAAAACGTGTCTATGCAGACGTGCATGAACTGCCATCTCCCAAACTGCGGAACGTGTGTGACATCCATCTGCCACACCTGGTTGGCTTCTGTCCCTCGTGGGTTGACACCCCACGAGGGCCCCCCCCCCGCTGCCCCTGCACATTGTGGGCAGGAACGGACTATGCCCTGAGCTTGGGAAAGTGGCAGATTGAACTGCCATGCAAGTGCTTTAGCATTTTGATGAAAGAATGGATGACTTTGAATCGGTGTTGTGAAGACTCCCAGAACTGACTTCTGCTGAATTTCCTTTTTGGCCGCATCCGCTCTGCTATTGCCCGTGGAAATCGGGCCAGGTAAATCCTGGTGACTTCTAATGTGGGCAACATAGAGTGCTTTGGTGCGGTTACGCAAATGAAATTGAGTTGTGAGGAAAAGACCTAACAAGTTTTTGTCTATCGCGGGAGTGATGTAGGCTCCCGGTAGACTGTGAAGCAAGTTCCAGACATACTGACTGTCTGTAATTATATTCAAGCGTTCCTTGGCAAAAGTGCGCAAGGCAAGGTTCACTGCTGCCAATTCCGCCCGCTGCGTGGATTTCTGCGGAAGAGTCAGAAGCGTGCGCCAAGCCTGTCCCTCTCGCCAAGTAAGAACTCCATATGTTCTACCCCCATCAGTGAACACTGTCCTGGCTCTCTGAAGAGAAACCAGGGACAATAACTCACACAAGCTGACTGTCTGCGTCTGAAGCGAGACAAATCTGGGGTCTTTCGGTAAATCCTAATGCAATTGGAAGTGAGTTACCGAGCTGCACTAGCTGCTGGACCTGATCCTTGGTGAATGGAACAACAATTTTCACCAAAACGTGCCCTGAGATATCCCTTGCTCTCAACCTTCCTCGGTAAATCACCGTGGAAACCAGTTCCTGTAGAGGGACGATGTATCGGGAGGAGGTGTGTGGTAAATACACCCATTCCATGATTTTCGCCCCTCACTCGGAGTTTACGCCTAGAGCTCCGGAGAACATGGCTCCAGTTCGGACTATGTACAGGTTCAGAACAGGAGCATATGGCCCCTGACTAATCCTGTCCACCCATCTCTGGCTGAGAACTTGGTTGACTTTTTCGAGAGTCAAGCGAGCCTCTCGCGGAATGTGTATCCGATCTGCTGGCTGCTTACCTAGCGTTAGCAGCGAGAAGAGTGGCTTCAAGAGTTCCGTATCTAGCCTAAAATACGGTCTAGCCCAATTGATATTCCCCAGAATCTGTTGCAATTCTACGAGAGTGACTGAATCTTTGAGGTTAATTTGTGGCAAAACTGGTGCCGCGAAAGAATGGAGAAGCTGGTGGCCCAAGTATGAAAAGGGCTCGGTTCTCTGAACTTTCTCCGGGGCAATGAGCAACCCTTTCTCCCCCAGAGTGGTCTGGAGGTCTTTAAACATTTCGCTGCCGAGTTACGGCGCTGCGATCAAAATATCATCCATAAAATGACATACCAAGACTGTGGGGTGAAGATTTCGAAACTTTTCCAGTGCATCGTGAACGTAAATTTGGCACAGAGTGGGCGAATTGAGCATCACCTGTGGCAAATATTTCCACGGGAAATGTTGCATAGGCTCTCTGTGGTTAATGACTGGAACCGTAAAAGCAAACCTTTCCCGATCCCTTACATCTAAAGGAATGGTGTAAAAACAGTCTTTCAGGTCTACGACCAGGATCTCCCAACCCTCGGGGATCATGTTCGGATTTGGGATGCCGCATTGAAGCGAACCCATTGGCTGAATACATTTATTGATCTCTCTTAGATCGTGAAGGAGTCGCCACTTCCCTGACTTCTTTTTAATGACGAATATGGGCGAATTCCAGGGACTGGTGGACTGTTCTATGTGTCCTGCGTCTAAATGTTCTTTAACCAACTGCTTTAGGGCAACTAGTTTTTCCCCTACGATCGGCCATTGCTCTACCCAAACTGGCGTGTTGGTAAGCCACTTGAGCGGTAAAGCCATTACCCGAAGGTAAGAGTGGCACGATACTGTTGCAAGATGTCACGCCCCCAGAGATTGACGTGCACATTTAAGATATGCGGCCGAATGACCGCCGTGCCATCAGCTCCGGGAATCGTGACTTCCACCTAATCTCGGCCTCTAAACGCTTCCTGAACACCACCTACACACATCGGAGACCGGCTCGAGAGCCCACTCTCGTGGCCACTGACTCTGGCAGACCATACTGACGTCAACTCCCATATCTAGCAACCCGTCAAAAGGTTTTTGTTCAAAAATACCTTTATGACTGGCCACCGCTTCCACTCTATGTTGGTTTCCACTGTCGCTAAGACCTGGTATCCTTGTACTGTCACTTCTGTGCTCGAGCAGTCTGCTGATCCGGACTCTGAGTTGTCTCTGAGCCTTTCCTGGCTGCCTGCTGGCGGGTGACAAGGAACCATGATCAGTTGCGCTAATGTGTCTCCTTTGTGAATGGTTTGTGGTAGGTGTGTCGAAAGCTGAACCTGGAGTACACCCGAAAAATTGGAATCAACGACTCCTGGAATCACAAGGATTCGTGTTCCTGCGATACTGCGGGGCAAAACTAAACCTATATAGCCCTTAGGCAGGGGTCCTATGTATTGGGAATCAACCAGATAGACTGTGCCTGGCAAATCACACGTGACTTCTGACTGGCAAGTCAAGTCTAGTCCTGTACTGCCCTTAAGTCTGGCCTGTGCCTCCGGAACGCAGGGTGGAATGTTCCGAGAATCTAATCTAGCTCTGACTCTTCCAAAGCAACTGTGGTCTCTGTTTGAACCGGGGCCAGAGACAAGCCCACACTCCGGTTTCCCAAAGTCGGACAGTTCCTGGCCCAGTGAAAGCCATTGTTACATTGGGGACATTGGGTGGTCGGACCCTTGGGACGACCTGTGTTTTGGCCATTACCCTTTTTGGATCGGCATTCTCTAGCGAAATGACCAATCTTGCCACAAATGTGACATGCTCCCTTAGTTTTGCCTTCGGGTCTCCTACCGTCTTGCACCGCCGCTGCTAACAGACCCATTTTATAGGAATCTGTACCAACGTCGGCACAAGCCCTGATCATGTCAGTAAGTGTCAAATCGGGACGATTGCCCAGTGACTGCAAGATTTTGCGGCAGTCAAGGTTGGCATTGTCTTTAGCCAGCTTCATCATAAGCTCCTGCTGGGTTTGTTCGTTGTCTATCTGCCTGCTGATCGCTTCCTCCAATCTGTTAATAAAGTCCATGTAGGACTCCTGGGCACCTTGTTTAACCGCTGTGTAATTTTTGGCTGCTTTGCCAGCTGCCGGGACCTTGAGATAAGCCCTAAAGGCTGTCTCAGCCGCCAGTTGGAGCGTGGCGATTGGCAAGGCATTCTGCGCCTCAATGGTTTCAAACTGACCCGACCCATATAGCTGGTCAGGAATTACCGCTCCTCCCATCCTGGCAGCCCTTGCCTGTGCTTCGAGTCGATACTCGCTGTCCCAGAGCTAATACTGGCTTGGATTGAGCATCATTCTCATGACGACCTTCCAGTCGTATGGAATGAGTATCATTGTCTCACAAATCTGCTGAAGTGCACCTCTAGTGAAACGACTCTGAAGTCCCGTTTCTGTAATTGCTTTCCGTATTGCCATGAGCAGTTTGTATGGAACCGCCGAGTGGACCGTTTGCTGTTGACCCGTGAGGGCGTCCAGCTCTATGCGGACTGGGCACAACTGCCTAATTTCAGCTAGGTCTTCTGCTGATAACTCCCCTTTGATGGTTTCCTCTTCTACCATGTGCTAAATGGAACTTTTAACTGTCTGGGAACTTTTAACCGTCTGGGAACCGCCAGCGTTTCCCAAACCTTGAATTCCTTCAGTGGCGTCTGCAGCTGCCGCTGAAGGAAAGCTCCCTAAGCTTCCCTGTTTTAGCTGAATTGTCGGATAGAGACCCATCGGGGCTGATGGCTCTGACTGCGCTGGGGGGTTCTCGGTCTCTATCTGGACTGGGTCTACCTCTGTGATGAGCTTCCTACACTTCCTTCACGTGTTGATCACCTTAGCTGGGGCTCTTGGTTCTTGCTTAATGCAGGTCCCTATCCTGTCCAAAAGTTGGAGGCTTAACATGCCCGTTTCTGGATAAAACAGACAGTGCTCCCCCCAATACAGCAAAAGATCCGCTAACTGGGCGCTGTGAATGTGAGTACGGTTTACCCTGGCCAGGGCCTTGAGCTCCATTAAGTGAGCTTTCTGGTTAGCAGTCGGTCTTGGCCTCTGTGGACAAGTCCCCATATTACCTGCCGGTCCGTTGAAGTTGCTTCGGACGAGTTGACGCATCTAGGTGTAGTTAACTGGATTCGGTGCGATGAACCTCTGGGAAGGAATCGGAACGTGGAATGCCGCCACAGACCCTCGGTGGCCTCTGCGATGGTGTCAGGGTTCACAGCTGACCCTGAGCGGAACGCGTTTCCGATGTGCAAGATGCCTCAGAGCTTTGGAGCGTGTTCTGCCTCTGGAATGCCTCGCCTCTTGGCGTAGCTGAATTCAGATCGTATGGCTTTCCGACCTGGACTGCTTCGCAACCTCCGGGAAGACTTGGACGCGGTTCTGGCGTAGAACTGGACCAAGGACGTCACTTACTCACGAAGAGGATCACGTCGGGTTCACCATATGTTGGATCGGGGCCCGATGCGGGCTGGAAGGTCCTGGAGGAGACTGGTTAAGTAAAGGCACACGAGGCAAGATGGAGCGAAGACCAGTGTTTATTGATCAGAAGGCTCTAATCTTTATACCCTGCCTAGCTCGACCGTGTGCATAGGTTGCGCACGGCCGTTACAGGAAAACTGCAGGTCTGCACTTTAAGATTACACAAGTTGCTCATCAGGAGTGACCTCACCGGGGGGAAGTTCCTTATCTATCTAATTTACTACCGGGGGACATGCATTGTCTACTGCTATCAGGAGTAAACATGTCCCTAGGTTGACTCTTGGGCTCAGAGTCTCTGCGGATACAAGATTACCCATTACATGCTTATCGAGTTCATCACCCAGTGATCTTTTGCCCTCTATTGTCCGAGCTGCCTGCCAGGTCAGCGATCGGTGAATTAAACTATGATTATTAATCCGCTCCCCAATGTTTGTCCCTTCGGAACCAGGGCTCCAAGGAATGTTACCCCAAGCCGTGGTTCTGTCAGGGACAGTATGTCAATTGTGTGCGCGGATCCCACACCCAACCCAACCTTTTCAAGCTGGGGGCTGGTACACACTTTCTCAGTCAGTTTTGAGGGCTAGACGACCATTTTGCCCTGCCTGCACGATAGGGCCAGCCATTTTGTCCCAACAGCTTCAAATGGGTGCTCATTTTGTTTCTCAGATCCCCTTGGAGGGGTGGGGGCCATATGAAATGGTGCTGTGGGCCGGATCCGGCCTTTGGGTTTTAGGTTGGGAACCCCTGATGTAAATTCTCTGAACCAGGTTGCAGCTATCTAAGTGTCATGTGCTGGAAATCCTCACAGAAAAGCAGAAGTGGCCACAGTTCTTCTCAAATGAGGACCTGGAGTCTGTGGGAGCTGCACTATCTGGAACAGAAGAGGAATAACACTGACAATCTCATTTAGAGGTCCTCTGAGCAAAGACTGAGAGCCCCTCAGGCATGCCCTATCGCATAACACTAGAACTAGGAGGAACTCCATGAAACTCTTGGGTACTAGTTCTCAAACAAATAAGAGAAAGTACTTTTTCACCCAGAGGATCCCTGGTCTATGGAACTCCCTGCCAGAAGAAGTGGTGACAGCTGTCAGTCTTGACAGCTTTAAGAAAGGATTAGAAAAGTTCATGGGGGACAAGTGTTGGATCGGGGCCGCGAGGCAGCCGTTGGGTCCCGGAGGAGACTGGTCAAGCAATGAGACACGAGGCAAGATGGAGCGAAGACCAGTGATTTATTGAGGGAAAATCATAGCATATATAGAAAGCAAGGCGGCGTGTGATAGAATCGTCATCTGACAAGAATCACATCTCATGTTTACACGGGTTAATTGGGAACATCTCCCGGGGAAGTTAATTAACTAAATTAAACACTGACAGGGGAACTCCATTGTTCCTTGCTTATCCTGGGGTAAACATGGCACTGTTGGTTTTAGGGCTGTAGATAATCCATGGGTGCGATATTATCTGTTATCTAACTTGTGAGTCAGCCATCCAATTTTCCCTTGCTCGAGCCCTTTGCCAGGTCAGCTCTGGATGAATTAAACTATGGCTATTAATCCGCTCCCCAATTTCTGTCCCCTTGGAACCAAGTCTCGAAGGAGCAATCTCCCAAGTAATGGCTCTGTCAGGGACAGTATGCCAATTGCGTGAGCGGAACCTGCAGACAAGGGTATCAATGGCTACAATTATGGGTACCTAAGGACAACCTCCGGGTTGGAGAGATAGGCAGGATATCTCTCAATGCCATTTCCAGGGAATCCTAAGCAGGTGAAGCCATCTGCTTGGAAATACCCTGAAGCAAATGGTGAGCCACTGTGTGAGACAGAATGCTGGACTGGATGGGTTGTAGCCTGTTCCAACAAGGCTGTTCTTATGTCCTTATGTTCTAAGTCTCTTAGAAAAGCTATCTATCTCCTTACTTTTGTGTTGAGTAAAAGAGTAAGGTAAAGGTGGCAACAGGCCCCATCAGTTCCTGGGAAATAGATGGGGAAGAAGTAGAAGCAGTGACAGATTTTACTTTCTTAGGACGAGTGAATCTGGGAAGACAAGCTATGAAAAACCTGAGGAACATAGTGAAAAGTAGAGACATCAACTTAAAAACAAAAATTCGTATAGTCAAAGCAATGGTATTCCCGGTGGTAATGTATGGGTGTGAGAGCTGGACCATTAGGAAAGCTGAGCGCAGAAGAATAGGTGCCTTTGCAATGTGGTGTTGGAGGAGTTTTGAGAGTCCCCTGGACAGTGGGGGGAGCCCAGTCTCTGCCGCTACTGGCAACGGGAGTGTGGGGACCTTATCCGCTTGGATTTCAGTTCCCAAAAGCACAAGCAGTCTGGAAACAAAATGACCGCTGCCTGCATTTTTACAGACTGCTTGTGCTTCTGGGAATTGAAGTCCAGAAAAAGGTTCTTACAACTGTTTTCTGAGGCTGCAGGGAGGCAAACAGCATGAAAAGGTAGAAGAACATATTGTCCTTTTTGTGTGGGTGGGCGTTCCGCCACCCCTGCTACCCCTGGCAGGGGTGGCGGAGAGCCCAAAATGGCAGCAGCAGCGTGTGTGCGCAGAAAAACGTCCGCATCGGATAACGTCCAAACGACGTTATCCGATGCACTTCTTTTGGCCAAAAATCGGGATGTTATCCAGATATGACATTATCAGGAACAGACGTTATCCGGAGTTCCACTGTAATCAGCTCTTTTTCTCCATGGTCTCTTTGAATCACTCCAATGTAGACTTATAAGCTCACTTACTGGATGGCAGGATGCCACAGAAAGACAGCCATTAGGACCTTCTTGCCAAAGGCTGCCTCATTGTGGGCTCTGACATCTAATATGTAGATATAAATCCTTTGGACCAGACTGCAGCGCTCCAAGTGTCCTGTGGTGGAAATCCTCACAAAAAAACAGAAATGGCCATAGCTCTTCTTGAATGAGCTGCACTATCTGGTACAGTAGACAGGAATGTGAAAGGTCTGACTCCATTAGGTAAAGAGAAAACCTTAATACAGACGTTGCTGACACATTCATATGTCCTATACCCAGTGATGCACTCTAAAAAAATTTACTACCCACTCTGTGGGTATGGCTAACTCTGCGGGCATGACCAGGTGACTGGGCGCGTGATTTGGTGGGCGCGTGACCAGAAGTTGGCCATGTGACTTATGGGGTGTGGCCATGTGACTGGGCGGGCGTCTCCTAATTACTGTTTTAAGTATAAAAAATACAAAAAGGTAAGTTACATTTAATACTTAATACTTTAATAATAAGAGGTACACATAACTAGTTTTTGTTACAAGAGTTTTACAATATGAATGAAAAACTATAGAACTGTTTGACAATCAGATTTAAGAACCACTGTATATACACAACTACATAAGAATTGGGCAATATGAATTAAAAACCTGACCCAAAATAAAACTTATTTTACTTCACTTCACTTTTTATTTGTATAACGCATTTTCTCAGCCCGAAGGCGACTCAAAGCAGTTAACAAACGAAGTGTATGCAACGCAATGAACAATATATATAAAAATAGCATAACAGATACAATAAGAAATGTACAGTACAATTCAAAATGTAAATTACAAATAGATACGATAGAAATACAGCAGTCCCAAAAATTCAAAAATAAGTATCACAAAGCAATACTGTACAATCAAAATATCAAAATACAATACAGTATGCTATAATATAATAGAACAACTATCTATCCCTACCCCAGCACAGAAATCCAGCCTGCCCCCTGCCTTTAAAGTCCGAGGGGGGGGGGGCGAGGCCCAAGAGTCCCGGCAGGTGGAATGGCCAGGGAGGGCCTCTTCACCCCAGCCGGGGCCAGGATCCACAGTGGCAGTATTAATACTTAATACTTTAATAATAAGAGGTACACATAACTAGTTTTTGTTACAAGAGTTTTACAATATGAATGAAAAACTATAGAACTGTTTGACAATCAGATTTAAGAACCACTATATATACACAACTACATAAGAATTGGGCAATATGAATTAAAAACCTGACCCAAAATAAAACTTATTTTTGGTATTCCCAAATTGCTGCTTCATTGGCATCCTCCTCATTTTCAGTTTTCTTCTGTCTAAGTCTAGCATCATCAGCTGTGCGATGTGTTCGCAACCATTTTTTAACTGTAGGAACAGGGTTCCAGTCCTTTACAGGCAGGCCAGTTAAACTAATAGTCATTAAGTTTGTTAAATGAGAAACAGTAAGGCGATTTCTACTCTCAGTACATATCTGGTTCATTATTGAAAAACCCCTTTCTGCTTCTGCTGAACTTACAGCAATTGTTCTAACAATATTGTGAGCTTTTTTAATACTTTCAGGAGTTTCGTAATTTTTTGAATCTTTTAAAACATTTTCTACAAAGTCCCGGTAATCGTTAACATTAATTTCATATTTAAAAATGTCACTAAAATCAAGCAGTTGCTCTTCAGCTGCTTTCCATGGAACTTCAACTTCTGCAATTTTCCATTGCTGTGGATCCAAAAATTTGAGAAAACCAAGCTTGTTCCTGTCTTGCATTTTGCTTCCTGTTTTTAAATGTTCGCAGTCCATTAGTCTCTTCTTCAAATTAGTTATAATGCTTTCCAAAAGTCTTTTGCGACGAAGTCCAATAAATCGTCGGTTGTTGACAAATTTTATATTTTTGAAAGTTTCTGAGGCAATTAATCCATCTACCTTTTTTTCGTATGCACCCTTCTCCTTTATAATCTTTTCAAATTCTGTAATCGATCTTGCCACATAATGTTCAGCCTTCAGGATGTCTACACTCCTTGATTGCAGTGAATCAGAAAGATGAGAAATTTCCTTTAGAATATCAATCATCAAGGCCAAATCAGTCAAAAAATATTTATTTTCCAGCCGGGCAGCCATACCTGAGTATTTTTCATTTGAACGAAAATACTGATGTAGCGCCGGATAAGCATCCCATACAGCTAGGGTCGGTCTTAAACTACAAGCAGCCCATCTCGGTCCCAGAACTCTACCAATTTTTTGAATTTCGATGGCAAGCTGCTCTGATACATTTGTGAGTTTGATTTGGTTTTTATTTGATTGATGGAAAATTGTATATATCTTATCAAGAAAATTTTTGAAATGATTTAATTGCTTTATTTCTTTTATCGAATCATCTAAAACAAGTTGAAGGCGATGGTTTAAGCAGTGCCATATTATTATGTTGGGAAACTCTTTGGCTATTCTAGTGCTCACTCCAGATTCTCTCCCAAGCATAACACTGGCACCATCAGAGCAAAATCCTATTAAATTTTTCAGCATGTATTTCTTAGAAAACCCAACATTTTTCAAGCATCCCATAACTGAACAAAATATTGTCTCTGCATCTTGTTTTTCTAATTCAACTAGCTCAACAAAAACAGTTGGTGAGGTAACTGAACCCTCAACCTTTACGAAAACTATTACAACAGGTTTGCAAGATATCGTTGAGGCTTCGTCAATAATCAAACATATTTTAAGATTATTTTCAACAATTTTAGTAAATATTGCCTGTTTAATTTCTTGTGCAATGAAATCTACTATTCTCCCTGCACTTACACGTGAATGTAATCCTATTCCCATATCTAATCCATTTTTAATTTGCAATTCTACCTCACCTTCTATGTCTGACACTGGTCTACATCTTTTTGCCAGACTGTAAACTGTATTAAATATTCTACAAGTAGTAGACAAACATGCTTCATTCACCTTATCTACTGCTTTCGTTAAAGCATCCTGTTTTCCTTTTTCTATGTTATTTTTGCAAATAATATGAGCATGTGATAAAAAATGTTCTCTCATCTTTTTTCTTAGAGATGCCTGTTGTATATCTTTATGTGACCCTGCCGGCATAATCTGGCAATTTTTCCATTCTTTCGACACATGAACACCTTTCTCTATTGCAAAGTCATGTTTTGAGCAATACTCGCAACCTAATTTTCTGTTAGAAACTACCAGTCCATCATATTTTTCTTTAAAATAGTTGCTTTGTACCACCGTCCAGCATTCAGGAATATTATTCTCAATTCTGGAACTATCTAGTTCAATTGACCTGCTGCTCTCTCCAAGTTGAGGTGATTCTACTTGTGATGGCTTTGTAACATCCAAGGCCAAATCTGATACAACTGGTGGTTCCAATTCCAATCTTGGTTTCTTGCTAAAGAAAGCAGTCAGATTTGGTTGCCTTTTCTTCTTATGAGCTGCTGCAAAAAATGAAAAGTTTCAGGTTGGACCAAGGTTGTAAGATGAAGAAGACATTTGATAACTGGCAAGAGTGGGTTGTGGGAAGGTTACTAACATCAAAAGCGGTGAAAAGAAACGAGTCATATAGAAATAGGTCACACAGAATGGAGAAGATGCTTGACACAAGGACACTGCAAAATGCAGTTTTTGCAATCAGAAGAGGTTGATGCATGCACATCAGCCAAAATAGAAAGCAACCCACAACAAAGCCACAGTGCAATACAACATCAGCCAAAATAGAAAGCAACCCACAACAAAGCCACACAGTGCAACATCAACTTGTCATTTTCCACAGACTTTATTATATATCATGCATCTATGTTCCATAAGCACAAATCCAGGTACAGTATTAAAATACCATAAGTCTTCCAAAAGTCTTGACTGTAGGCACAGATAATTCAAAATACGAACAACTAAACTTAAGTTGCAGGCAAATGCTTAAGTCAGAATTTTGTCCAAAATACAGGAGCATAAAAGAGTACAAATACAAAAAAATGCTTAAAATATAAATTCCTTCTTGTAGCATTTTCATAGACGCATATGAAAAAGCTACTGGCCTACCATGAAATGTCAGGACCAGAAACATAAGTGCATAAATAATATACAAAATACTGGCATGAATATTTAATTTACATTATAAAAAGGTAGAAGCATGAGGAGTACAATAAAAATCATCAAAAAGAATGTCTTAATTAGATTTGAAAAATATAAGGGCTGTTAGCTCAAAAATACACAATTAAAAAGCAGAGACCATGCTTCTGAAAGTATTAATGTTCTTAAGTGTAAAAATATATTAAGGAAAAAGTATTTCTTGAAACATTTAAGGTCTTAAAGGTGGAATACAAATATAGTAATGAAAATGCATTCCTTAGCCTTTAAGCATGTTATAATGAACACACATAAATTGTTTTAAATGGTCACCCAATCCAGCCAGCTTGAATCTTTGGGGGAAATCCTCAATGTTTGTTGTAATAAACCAATAAAATAAAAATAAAATAACAACAAAAACACTGCAGCACTTTAAAGACTAACTGCCCGGTTGCTGTTGCTCAAAGCTCATACCCTTTCTTGGCATTTTCTGCTTCTCCCACAGAGCAGAACGAAGCCAGGTGAGAGGAACAGAAACGGAAAATGCTGAGGTAACAGATATGGGCTTTGAGCAGCAGCGACCGGGGGAACATAGTAAAAAGTAGAGACATCACCCTGCAAACACCTCTGCTGTTGCCTCCTCTTTGCCTGCCGCTGCTGAAGGCCTGCCGCCCCCCGCCGCTTTCACACTCTTCTCCACCGTCATCCCCCTCCCTCCGCTGCCGCTTCCTCTGCTGCTGCCGTCAGAGGCCCGACGATGACAATGACAAAGGCCTGCCGCTGCTCTCACGTTCTCCTCCGCTGCTCCTGTGTCGCGTCTGCTCTCCTCCCACTCAAGGCGCAGAAATGGCCGCTTGGATTAGTGCACATGCACCATGGGGTAAGGGGGTGGGCATGGCTGGTCAAGTGGGAGTGACCTGGGTAAATTTCCACTACCAGTTCGCACAAACCATTCAGAACCGGCCTCAGTGCATCATTGCCTATACCCTAGCTTACCAGAAAACCATTGAAACTGCGCTGCTGCTTGAAATTTATAGACAACCACTTGAACTACAGTTACAGGTAACAAACTTGTCCTACTTTATGGAGCAGTCAAAAACAGACAGGCATGTTTCCCGACATTGGAAATTGTATGGAAAAACCCAACACGGAGCCTCAGAGACTGCCTATGGGCCGTTGTCCAGCACTGCACCTTGAAGATGGCCTATGGGCCATTCTCCACAAAAAAGCTGGTATCATTGCCGGTTAGCTCCTATACAGTACTGTTGCATAGCGCCATACTGTTCATCACTGAGGTAGAGCTGGCCCCGAAGATGGCTTTGAGTTGAATGAAGTCGACTTTCGTTTACAATTTCCTGGTGATATTTCAATGTCAAGGGTGAGGGTTCTTCAGCTCCAAAGTAAAAACCATTCCGTTTCCAATGCTTTTTGCTTATTTTCAATTGCACCAAAGAGACCCAAGAAGAAATTTGGGAATGGCAAGACCCAAACTCCCTTTTATGAAGACCAGGGATTCTCAACATGCGGCTCATGTGTCAGGGTTGATTTACATAAGAACAGCCTTGCTCGAACAGGCCACAGCCCATTCAGTCCAGCATTCTGTCTCACACAGTGGCTCACCATTTCCTTCTGGGTATTCCCAAGGAGATGCCTTCACCTGCTTAGGATTCCCTGGAAATGGCATTGAGAGATATCCTGCCTATCTCTCCAACTCGGAGGTTGTCCTTAGGTATCCATAATTATAGTCATTGATACCCTTGTCCTCCATGAACTTGTCTAATCCTTTCTTAAAGCTGACAGCTGTCACCACTTCTCCTGGCAGGGAGTTCCATAGACCAGTGATCCTCTGGGTGAAAAAGTACTTTCTCTTATTTGTTTAAGAACTAGTACCCAAAAGTTTCAAGGAGTGCCCCCTAGTTCTAGTGTTATGCGATAGGGAAAACAGTTTTTCCTTATCTACTTTATCCACACCGTGCATGATTTTATAAACTTCAATCAGGTCACCTCTTAGACGCTGTCGTTCAAGAGTGAAGAGGCCCCACCATTGCAGCCTCAGATGGTAAGGAAGGTGTTCCAGTCCCCTAATCATTCTGGTTGCCCTCCTCTGCACTTTTTCCAGCTCCATAATATCCTTCTGGAGGTATGGCGACCAGAACTGTACACAGTATTCCAGATGGGGCCTCACCATAGATTTATAAAGAGGCAAAATGACACTTGCTGACATATTTTCTATACCCTTCCTAATGATCCCTAGCATTGAGTTTGCTTTTTTCACTGCTGAGGCAAACTGGGTTGACACCTTCATTGAGCTGTCCACCAGGACACCAAGGTCAAGGGTGCTCCCTTCTTTTAGGATCGACTTATTTGTTCTCCTCACTGTCCAGGATACTCTCAAAACTCTCCTCCAACACCACATTTCAAAAGCATCTACAATATTCTTCTGCGCTCAGCTTTCCTAATGGGTCCAGCTCTCACAACCATACATTACCACCAGTGATGCACTGCAAAAAAATTTCCTACCTACTCTGTGGGCTGGCCAAATCTGTGGGCGTGGCCAAACATCCTGCATTATGGGCTATGGAGGTAGGCGTGGCCAAACAAGTGGGCGTGGCCTGAGGGATTTCCACTACCGGTTCTGCAGAACCTGACAGAACCTGCTGCAGTGCATCACTGATTACCACCGGGAATACCATTGCTTTAACTATGTGAATTTTTGTTTGCAAGGTGATATCTCTAGTTTTAGCTATGCTCCCTAGGTTTCTCATAGCTTGCCTCCCAAGCAACAGTCGCCTTTTTATTTCATGGCTGCAATCACCATCTGCAGTGATCTTGAATCCTAAGAAAGTAAAATCTTCCACTGCTTCTACTTCTTCCCCATCTATTTTCCAGGGACTGATAGGGCCTGTTGCCATTATCTTGGTTTTCTTGATGTTGAGTCTCAAGCCAGCTTTTGCACTCTCTTCTTTCAACGTAAACAGCAGTTTCTTTAGGTCTTTCCCACTTTCTGCCATTAGGGTAGTATCCTCTGTGTATCTCAAGTTGTTAATGTTTCTCCCGGCAATTTTGATCCCAACTTGTGATTTGTCCTACCCTGCATTGCGCATTATGTGCTCTGTGTATAAGTTGAATAAGCAGGGTGACAAAATGCAGCCGTCTTACTCCTTTTCCTATTAACTTCTGGAAAATTCTGACAACACTCACACAGCGAGAGAGTTAACTGATTTCTGTGCATTCACAGAGACCATGAAGAAGAGTAAGAGGTTTTCTTCCAGTGATGGAAGAAATAACTGATGAGAGAGCCGTTAGACGTACGCTGACATGCCCTCTAGAGTGGGTTGATATGACACAATAATGGCTCCTTTTCTGTGGTGGGTGAGTCCAAGGTGTTTCATGCAGGGGGAAATCAACCCATATGAGTCATTCACAAAGACCACCAAGAAGAACTACCAACTTTCCTTTATGGGCAACTCATACTTACATTCAACACTTCTAGGATACAGGTGAAGACCTTATTTTGTCTTTTATTCCAAGTACCTTACCATCTTGTTCCCGGGGCTTTAATTCAGTTTAATAAGCTTCAGGACGGTTTTATTATTATTTTCTATGTGTAACTACCATAGGAACAAATTGGACCATTGGGCAGAGGATGGAGCAGAGCAACCAGCCAGGGCAGGGAAGTCCCAAGGGATTTGTTCCTAGTTAGTAACAACTGAGTTAAAGTTAACTGGCAAACCACAGATCAGAGCCTTCGTAAATATGTAAACTATTGGCACCCCCTGTATGTTTATTATTTATTTATTTATTTAGATTTATATCCCGCCCTCTTGCCCTAGGGCAACTCAGGGCGGCGCACAATCACATAACTATTATACAAATCCCCTTTAAAAATTCAATAAAAAGCTATTTAAAAACCATACCGGGGGAAAAAACCTCCCTTCCCCACCCATCAATAAAAGGGACATATAATTCTAACAGAGCCAACGAGCGGGAGTCAACATCCCGTCGGCCCCCCAGGTTTTCAGCCCTTTCCTAAAGGGCAGCAATTTTGTCTGTAGTTGTAGGTCTGCTGGCAGGAGGTTCCACAGGATTGGGGCGGACACAGAGAAGTCCCTTCTCCTTGTGGAACACTGAGAGAGCCCCTCCTGTCCACCCTGGTGGGGCAGGCAGACTCTCTTGGGGCGATGCAGTCTCTTAGGTAACCTGGCCCACTACCAAGAAGGGCTTTAAAGGTCATTACCAGCACCTTGAATTGCACCCGGAGACAAACTGGTAACCAGTGCAGCTCCCGGAGCAGAGGCGAGGCACAGACATAGCGCCCGTATCCCATCACTACCCGGGCTGCAGCATTCTGGACCAGCTGCAGCCTCCGAATGGTCGTTAAGGGCAGCCCCAGTAACCAGCGCATGTGTGACCATGAGCAAGGAATCCCTATCCAGGAGCAGGCACAACTGGTGAATTACACGCAGCTGTGCAAAGGCCCTCCTGGCCACGGCCGCCACCTGTTCTTCTAGCAGCAGACGCGCATCCAGGAGGACCTCCAAGTTGCGCACTGGGTCTGTCTGGGGCACAGTAGCCCATCCAAGACTAAGGATGGCAGCTCCCGGGATAATGCGGCACCCCGAACCCACAGCCACTCAGTCTACCTATGGTTCAGCTGTAACCCGTTGGCCCCCATCCAGACCCCCACAGCCTCTAGACACCCGGACAGGACATTGACAGCATCACTTGTCACAGTTACTAGTCATTATTGTTCTGGAAACCATGGAGATCAGCACTGTATGGAGAAAGAGGGGGCCTTACCAAGGGAGGATAACGTTTTCCAGTTCTCTTCCATGACTTTCCTGTGAAGGGCTCTCTGGTCACAATCCAGCAGTGCCCACTCCTCCTCCATGAAGTACACGGCCACCTCCTCAAAAGCCCCTCGAACCTCAAAAACAAAAAAAGTGATTCCTCAAAAGTTTCAGAAAGACAACCTCTTACAGCCAAAACAACAAAGAAAGTGAAGGGGCTGGATCTCATTCTACAGTTTTTAACTTTCTTGAATGGCCTTCACAGACTTATTCTTGGAGGACAAGTTTACGGAGGGCTACTAGTCCCCTACATGGTCACCCCAAGAAAGGAGACCTCTGGATCCCAGTTAATGGGGAACCAACGAGGGAAGGGAAATGTCTGCTCATGGCTGGAACAATTTGAAAACTTCCTGGAGGCATCTCAACAGCTTCAGTGGGAAACAGGATGGTAGACTTCATCAGTCTTTGGTATAATTGTGGGCAGTTCCTAATATGCCCAAACAGAGGGAATGCAGGGGGGGGGGGAGTAATTCTTGCTACCCCCATATTGTTTCAAACAACTCACAGATACTCAACTATTACACAGAAAGGAAGAGAAACAAAATTAATCAAATTTTACAAAGCCTGACCAAAAAATACGTATATTCTTCTCTCGGAAAGCATCATGTTTTAATTTTAACAGCTTGCTATATAAGAATTGAATATGTGCAGTATTTTTTTATTAGAAATGGCAGGAATAAAACTCGAATAAAATTTAGGATTGCACCAGGATTCGAATATGTAAGGGGTCTGTTATCTATCTTGTCCAATACCTGATCTGAGTTTGCTTCATCCAAAGGGAGAATTGAAAGAATAAATGTTGCTGATATTCTTCCAGTCCCTGTGAGAGATAGAAAGTTTTTTTGGAAGCACAGTTAAAGCGAAGATCATAATCCTAGAAATTCTAGTTATAAGCAAACCTCTTTGCATAGAAAAGGAATCACATCCGAGTAAAAGGCACTGGTTCCCAACGTAAAAAGGCTGCCCTTCCACAGAGTGTGGGCAGATGCAATTCCAGGAAAAATACAAGATGGTCAGATTTACTGAAGGACAGAAAATATGGACATTGATTTCAAAGCATTAATGAAAAAGACAAAATTGTAATAACTCAGCCAAGATTCCCTTTGTTTACATTTCTGTCCCTGTATTTCCAAACTGTTTCTCGGATAACTGGGAAATGCAATACAGTACAGCATTCTCAATTCAGCTCATAATGTTTTAACATACATATTTAGTTGCCCTAAAATGGGGACGTTAGCCTGTATCTCACAAGTTTGATATAAGACAATGCATTAGAGTTTTTAAGCTTATATTCTTGTTTTGATTCAGAAAATAGCCATTTAAAAATGCAGTTAAAACACCACACTCCTAAATGACTCTGTCTGTGGCTGTCATCTTACTAAATCATCATTCATCCATGAGGGAGCTTATGTACAAATAACCCATAGATATTGGAGCTGTAGCTCATTACTTCAAGTGACCTGCTGCCCCGTCCTCGCCGCCAAAGACTTCCACCTGCGTCGGGATGGGTGCTTCAAAGGGCGAGAGCGCTGGCCGGACTTTTTCCATGGCCGCCTGCCTGGAGGGAGGTGTTGCTGCCCAATTCCCGCTGCCAAAGACTTTCACCTGTGGCGGAACAGGTGCTTCAAAGGGCGGGAACCCAGACGTTGGTCTCTATCGAACTCCCCCTGCCGCTACATGCGGAATACCAACTTCTACCTTCGCTTCACCAACCAGCTCCATCTTGGCTTCTCATGTGGCCTGGCAGGCCGTGGGAAGTGAGAGCGCGCACAGTGGTCATCGCTACGGCGGGAGACAGTAATGTTGTATCTATTGTATGAGCTGCTGTGCTGCCTATATTTGACTGTATGCATTATTTTGTATTCTGTATTGCTGTTTTTTATCATTGTTTAATCTATGCTGTATTTATGTATTGCTTTGCTTGTATTACATTGTATGTTTGCTTTGTCTGTTTGCCGCCTTGAGTCACCCTTTGGGTAGAGTAAGGCAGGGTATAAATAAAACGTGACTTGACTTGACTTCCGGAGGGCCACACATTTCCTCATCTGATGTTACAGATCCCACAGTGGTTGATCTTACATGGCACATTCCTTCAATAGTTACTCTTCTCTATTTCTTTGGTCACAACATAGATCAGCTTCCCTAGTGGGGAATGAGTGGGGCTTACCGAGAGAGAAAATCATTCTCCAGTTCTCCTCCATGACATCTTTATGCAGTTCCCTCTGGTCAGGATCCAGCAGAGTCCACTCCTCCTGCGTGAAATACATGGCCACCTCCTCAAAGGTCACTCGACCCTAAATGAGGAAGAAATAATTGGTTCCACATGGCTTTCATAAAAATAACCTCCAAAATCCAAAACAAGAATAAAAAAATAAGTGGCTGGGATCTTGTACTGTGGGTTAACTTTAAATGTTCATGAGTGACCTTCACAACCTTTCAAGTGGAGGACAAGTTTACCAAGGGTGACCACTCCAGGAAGAGAGGCCGCCACATACCAGTTATTGGGGAAGAACAGCTGAAGGGAAAGGGCTACTGGAGACCAGCTTGATTTGGGAGCCTCCGGAGGCATCTAGACTAGGCAGATCCTATGAGAAATGGGACACTTGACAAGATTGGCCTCAGCTCTGATTAATCGTCTCTTTTTATCCACTTATCTTTGCCACAAGAAAACAGAAAGTGATGTCTTCTGAACAAAGGATGGGAAAGGAATTCAAGTTGTCCTCATATTCAGTTTTGAGAAACCTCAGACAACTCACAGAACTTAAATATGGAGAGAAGACATGCCGAATTGCAACAGCCAAATAGAAAATGTGCTGCTTTTCCCGCACCAATTAGCGCCAAACTGCAATGGAATCACTGGAGGTATGAATGATTTTGCTCACAAGGACTGATTTAAGGATAAAATGGATGAATACTCAGGGATTCAAATAAACAAGGGCGTCTTTTAACCCTCTTGTCCACACCTGATCTGCTTCCACTCCATTGCAAGGAAAAGATGAAGGAAGGGTTGTGGAGGGCATCCTTCCGGTCCCTGTAGGAGAGAAAAGAAGGGGTGGGGAGCCAGTTGAAGAACCTCCTCTGCGAAAAAGATCATCATCCTACAGATGCTAGCTAGAAGTAGAACCAACAAACCCTTTCAGCTGGAGATGGTTCATATCCCAGAAGGCAGGGAAGGCTGAAATTGCAAGAGGGGGAATTGATCTTTTTTTTATTCCACACAAAGATTTCTGCAGCACTTGGGCAGCATTCAATGACACTGCGATTCCCCCCCCCCCCCATATCAAATATTATTTCCACTACTAAACCTTACAAATTTTCCCCTTAGGATGATGGGACTGTGTTCGCTATTGGCCCCAAAGGAAGGCAGGAGAGGCGGGTGGGGTGGGGACAGGTACTGACTATAAAATGCAAAAGGGGGGGGGGTGTCTCAGGAGGAGAGGTCGGGGATCCATCAGTGCTGACCCACACGCTTCTGCCGCCTGAGGCTGTCCCCTCCTTTCTTCCAAGGGTTTTGGTTCTCCCATCCCACATTCAAGAGCCACCCCACCAATAATCTCGTAAACAGGGATTCTGCTCTGCCTTTCTCAGTTCCCCGCCTTCATCATCATCATCAATTATCATCTCACCTGCAGATCCCTTTCCTCGCCCTTTCTCTCCTGCACACAAATGGCTCTCCTTTTTATCTCTTCCTTCTTCTCCTTCTTCTCCTTCCCGGATTTTTCTTTCCTCAGCAAGATCCAGAAGAAATACGACTCATTCTCTACCCCTCCAAAAAAAAAAAAACACCTTTATTTTTCTATTAAATCTCTTTCTCTTAAGCCGCTGTTGTTGTCAAAGGATCCCCTTTTCCAAGTTGCTTTCCTTTCCCTCCTGGGTGGACGCGGGAAAACTAAACCTCTGCTCCTCCCTCTTTCTTAAAATAAAATTTAAAAATCACATGATTGAAGCCGTGCCAGGCTCCTGGCAAGACAAGCACAGACTCGTCCAATCTCCTCTCCGAGTGCATGGATGAAGCATGGGGAGGTGGAGGGGGGTGGACACCCCCCCCCCCTTGGCTCATTTAGAGCAGGATCTCTCAGGGTTTTAGTTCTTAACTAGATGTTCTTTTCTGTGTTTTTAGGAATTTTGAGGTTTGTTTGTTGTTTCATGTTGGGGATTTTTGCATGTCGATTGGGGCGGCTATACAAATTGAATAAAATAAATAAATAGGTTCTCTCTATGCTGCAACTCATATCCGAGAATCCATTTTCACCCTGAAGCAGGAAAAATGACGTTGGCGTGATTTTATTTAAGGTAGATCCCAACTTGCCAAGAAGTGACCCACATGCTATGAAATGAGACATGCAGGATTTAACACCGGGACTGCAATGGACTGCCGCAGCCTTGAGGATATTATCAAGCTGTGCCTTCACAGCCAGTCCATCTGGCATGGCCTCTTCTGTGTCCATGACTGTTGGGAATCAGAATGGTTCCTCCTCTGCTCATTTTGCGGTTGGGCCCAATATAATGATTTCCAGTGGCATTTCCTCCACAGAGGGGGACCATCACCCCCATCCCACTTAAAGGGTCTCATCCGCCTGTAGCCATTGGCCCCGTTAGAGAATCAGGTTATTTACCCCTGCCCGACACAGTGTTGAGTCACTGGCTGTACATTCTACTCCATTACCATAGCGGGATGTCCGGCCAGACTTGGGGGATGCTTATACAGTGGAACCTTGGTTAACATAATTTTAAAAATTCTCCCGGACGTTTCTTACAGCAAAAATTACTTTAACTGAATTCCCCATAGGAATGCATTGAGAACCAAAATACATTAACCGAAATGTAGTTTCCCAAAGGAATGCATTGAAAACCATTCAATCTTTTCCGTAAACCAAGCCACTATTTTGGATGTCCTTTTGTTATATGATTTTTATGTTAACCGAGCTGTTTGTTAACTGAGGTTCCACTGTATCTGGCCAGAAAAGATAATTATTTTATAAGCCTTAATTCCTCCACAGAAAGGCATCTTTATATATTTTCTTTTTGACCCCTTCTCAATATTCCTGTTTCCTGCACCAACATAGTCCCAATTTTGGACATTATTGGACAACCTTGATTCTCTGTGAATCAAGGCACCTGTTCTTTTTTTTTTTTTTTTTTTTTGGTCTGGCTAATTTCTGCAGCACCTTCACAGAAAATGTCTCTGCCCAAAGGAGCTTCCAGCTAACATTGAACTCATTGGCCAAGGAATGGCAGCTGAATGGCAGGACTCTAAACTTTCAGTGTAGAAGGTCTCTGATCAATCTAATTTTACTGGCGGGGTGTACGCATGCATTTTTACATGGTTTTTTTTTGTTTTTGTTTTATAGAAAAGAGGAGGCACTTGGAAAGAGTATGAGCATTAAACTCTGAGCAATAAGAATCACACATTAAAATAATGCCCTCAGCATATTATAATAATTATTATTGCCATCAAGTCAACAGCAACATCATCAATAGTGTCCTTACATCAATCTTTATTCATGGCAACCTTTCCCAAGCTGAGAATATTTAAACATGGTTTCCCATTCCCATGTTTGGTTTGATCCAGTGTTAGAAAGATTAGTCCACAAGGCTGCCACCCAGGGTACACCCGTCTGTATTCGTAAACTTCATGGAAGCTCTTTCTGTGTATAGTGACGGAATGCCTCAAGCCTACACCAGTTGAGAAAATATACCCTCTTGTTGGTATTGCTCCACCTAAGATCAGGAGAGAAGTAGCAGTGGATGTCAAGAGAACTAAGCAAGAGAATTGAGCCTGAAGTCCACTGGCTCAGATCTAAGAAGAGCTTTATGGGAAGGAAAATATTCTTGAGGGTACACAAAATCAAAACTGAATTAAAAGATGGAGGAAGAAGCTCACTGGGCAAGGAACATCATTAAAGGAGGATATAGCTGAGGATCTCAACCTCCCCTACGTCACTTGGAGGACCCTGAATAGTTTAAGGGTTGGAGTCTCTAAATGTAAGACCAACGTGCTCATGTGGGGGCTGCTGGCGGACAACAACATGCGGTGTGAATGTGGAGATTCAGAATCCAGCTCATTTACTGGTCTGCTGATTATTGCCAGAAGCATGCACCGATGAGGACTTAAGTTTGGCCAATGACAAAGCCAAGGAAGTGGCTTCATTTTGGCTGTCTAGGGTTTGATCGGGACACAAAAGGAGACGGATTCTCTTCTTGAGGAGCCATCTTGGCATGGTGCCACTTGTCCAAAGTCACAGAGGTTGGCTCTTCGCCTACGATGCTGGAGGGGGAAACTGAGCTCCCAGTTGGGTATTTAAACTACTGAGCTTTCTAGATACCTCCTTAGCAGACAATGGCTCAAAACCTATTTAAAAAAACAAAATTAGGTTCTTTACCCAAAACTCCTCAAGAAAAATGTATTTGATTCCAGCATGCTTCTGATAACTTATTCTATATACACTCCTTTCATTTGTTTATGAAAAGATAAAAATTATGACAATGGTTCCTTTTTTCTATTTATTTTACATGTATGACTATTGACATATATGGTACTGTATATTGGTATAGAAATAACAAAACATGAATCTTTAAAAGGATAACAAAACAATATTATGAAAGCACTTGTGGCTTAAAATCAGTGATTTACTAAACAATCAGATATAACTAAAAGTAATTATGTAACTTTATTACTTCAGAGTTAAACTAAACAGATTTAAAAGTGATTGTTAAGCAATGCATAACAGTCTTTGATGTTTCTGTAGCAACTTAGCTGTTTGACCAAATGCAGTTAATAAAGCAATTATTATGCTATGTAATATAACTGACAGGCAATTAGAAATGCAACCGTAACTGTAACAGCAAGGCATTTGTATAGCAAAACAAACATACTTCTATTTATTTATTTATCATACTTCTATTGCCGCCCAACTCAACGACTCTAGGTGGCTTACAGAAACAGACAGTTAAGGGTGAAGAGATGAATAGACCTGTACCTGCTCACAAGAGCTTTTGGGAATGATTTTACTGAGAAACTCCGTGCTCTCCAGGGCAATGTAAATAAAACATGGTGGTTAGTTTTTTCTTTTTCTTTAATATTGGTTAAATTGTTTACTCTTATATTTAGTTTTGTTATGTTTGTACTAAAAGTATGAGCTAGAATTGTGACTTGGTGGATATAAGATATAACAGAGAGTATGTAATGTACACTGAGTTGGTGAAAAAACAAAAATTTCAGATTTGGTATTAGATAAAAATTTAGTATTAATAAATATAATTACAAGACTGAAGGGGGAAGCAATATAATACTGAGTCACATAGAATTATAGATTTATGACTTGTTGCTTTTATTATTGTATATGATTTCGAAGTTGGTCTTTATATATTGTATTTATGTTAAAAATTCAATAAAAATTATTTTTTTTAAAAAAAAGAAACAGTTAAAACCCACTAAAATAACATAAATCCCCATTAAAAACATATAAAACCCCATTAAAAAACCCCACCCACATAAAAAGAGAGAGTCTCACTCTATATACCACCCCATAGCATTTAGTGCACTCTCTGGTCATTCACAAGTTAATTAGTGTTGTTCTTAGGTATCCATAATTATAGCCATTGATACCCTTGTCCTCCATGAACTTGTCTAATCCTTTCTTGAAGCTTTCAAGACTGACAGCTGTCACCACTTCTTCTGGCAGGGAGTTCCATAGACCAGTGATCCTCTGGGTGAAAAAGTACTTTCTCTTATTTGTTTGAGAACTAGCACCCAAAGGTTTCATGGAGTGCCCCCTAGTTCTAGTGTTAAGCGATAGGAAAAAGTTTTTCCTTATCTACTTTGTCCATACTGTGCATGATTTTATAAACTTCAATCAGGTCACCTCTTAGATGCCATTCATTCAAGAGTGAAGAGGCCCAACCATTGCAGCCTCAGATGGTAAGGAAGGTGTTCCAGTCCCCTAATCATTCTGGTTGCCCTCCTCTGCACTTTTTCCAACTCCATAATATCCTTCTGGAGGTATGGCGACTAGAACTGTACACAGTATTCCAGATGGGGCCTCACCATAGATTTATAAAGAGGCAAAATGACACCAAATGAGAAGAGAGGATTCACTTGAGAAGCCTTGATGCTGGGAAAGGTGGAGGGCAAAAGAAAAAGGGGACGGCCAAGGATGAGATGGCTAGATGGCATTGTGGAAGCAGCGGGCACCGAGCTGAGTGGGCTGAGGAGGATGGTGGAGGACAGGGATACCTGCATCGTACAACGATAGGGTCGCAAAGGGTCAGAATCGACTGTGCGACTGAACAACAACAAAATGACACTTGCTGACTTATTTTCTATACCCTTCCTAATGATCCCTAGCATTGAGTTTGCTTTTTTCACTGCTGAGGCACACCTGGTTGACACCTTCATTGAGTTGTCCACCAGGACACCAAGGTCCCTTTCCTGGTTTGTCGCAGAGAGTTCAGACCCCATCAGTTTATAAATGTAATTGGTTTTTTTGCCCTAACATGCATCACTCTGCACTTACTAATGTTGAAGCTCATTTGCCACTGTTTTGCCCACTCCCCCAGTGTCAAGAGATCCCTCTGGAGCTCCTCACAATTTCTCACAGTTTTCACTACCCTGTATAATTTATTGTTGTCAGCAAATTTGGCTACCTTGCTATTTACTCCTACTTCTAGATCATTTATGAAGAGGTTGAAAAGTAGTGGTCCCAGTACTGAACTTTGGGGGACCCCACTCTTTACTTCCCTCCACTTGGAGAAGTGTCAATTTAGTGCCACCCTGTTTCCTGTCCCTTAGCCAGTTGCTGATCCAGGACAAGACCTGTCCCTTTATTCCATGACTGGTAAGTTTATTCAAAGCGCAAAAAAGCAAATTGGTTGTCAGACGAGGCTCTTAAATTAGCACAGGAAAGAAGGAACGCAAAAGGCAAAGGAGACAAGAAGAAATACAATCACTTAAATAAAGAATTTCAAAGAAAAGCAAGGAGAGATAAGGAAACCTACCTAAATGAACAGTGCAAAGAAATAGAGGAAAACAACACAAGAGGCAGGACTAGAGATCTCTTTTAAAAAATTGGGGAAGTCAAGGGAACGTTCAAAGCAAAAATGACCATGATAAAAGACAAAGATGGTAAGGAGTTAGCGGATGCAGAAGAGATAAAGTAATGATGGAAAGAGTACACAGAGGAACTTTACAAAAAAGACTTAAACACCCCGGATAATAAGAATGAGGGGGAAATTGAACTTGAGAGTGAAGTCAGAAAGGCCCTAAAAAGCACGGCAAATAACAAAGCCAGTGGAGATGACGGTATCCCAGCTGAATTCTTCAAGGCCCTAAAAGATGATGGAATCAAGCTACTACATGCTATATGCCAGCAGATTTGGAAAACGAAACAGTGGCCACAGGATTGGAAAAGATCAGTATACGTCCCAATCCCAAAAAATGCCAAAGAATGTTCAAATTATCGAACAATTGCGCTCATCCCACAAGCTAGCAAAGTGATGCTCAAGATAATACAGGATAGACTGCAGCAGCTAGTAGAAAGAGAACTACCAGAGGTGCAGGCTGGGTTCAGAAGAGGCAGGGGGACCAGAGACCACATTGCCAACATACGTTGGATCATGGAGAAAACAAAGGAATACCAGAAACAAGCTTACTTCTGCTTCATTGACTTCATTGACTACACCAAGGCCTTTGATTGTGTGGACCACAACAAAATGTGGCAAGTAATTAAAGAGATGGGAATACCAGAACACCTCATATGTCTCATGAGAAATCTGTACATGAGTCAAGAAGTAACAGTTAGGACAGAGTATGGAATGACGGAGTGTTTTGGAATAGGAAAAGGAGTAAAACAAGGCTGCATTTTGTCACCCTGCTTATTCAACTTATACACAGAGAACATAATGCACAATGCAGGGATGGAGGAATCACAATATGGGTTCAAAATTGCTGGGAGAAACATCAACAATTTGAGATATGCAGATGATACCACCCTAATGGCAGAAAGTGAGGAAGACCTAAAGAAGCTCCTGATTAGGTTGAAAGAAGAGAGTGCAAAAGCTGGCCTGAGACTCAATATCAAGAAAACCAAGATAATGGCAACAGGCCATATCAGTCCCTGGAAAATAGATGGGGAAGAAGTAGAAGCAGTAACAGATTTTACTTTCTTAGGATCCAAGATCACTGCAGATGGAGATTGCAGCCATGAAATAAAAAGGCGACTAGTTCTTGGGAGACAAGCTATAAAAAAACCTGGGGAACATAGTGAAAAGTAGAGACATCTCACTGCAAACAAAAATCCGTATAGTCAAAGCAATGGTATTCCTGGTGGTAATGTATGGCTGTGAGAGCTGGATCATTAGAAAGGCTGAGCGAAGAAAAATAGATGCCTTTGAGATGCGGTGCTGGAGGAGAGTTTTGAGAGTCCTTTGGACAGCAAGGAGAACAAATAGGTCAATACTAGAAGAGATTAGCCCTGAGTGCTCATTAGAAGGTCAAATAGTAAAGATGAAGCTGAAGTATTTTGGACATCAAATAAGAAGAGAGGATTCACTTGAGAAGGCCTTGATGCTGGGGAAGGTGGAGGGCAAAAGAAGAAGGGGACGGCCAAAGGTGAGATGGCTAGATGGTATTGTAGATACAATGGGCACGGGGCTGTGCGGACTTAGGAGGATGGTGGAGGATGGTGGAGGACAGGGGTGCCTGGAGAGCAATGGTCGCAAAGAGTCGGAATCGACTGTGCGACTGAACAACAACAAGTTTATTCAAGAGCCTTTGGTGTGGGACCTTGTCAAAAGCCTTCTGAAAGTCCAGATCAGTGTTTCCCAAACTTTAGTTTGTGGACTTCAATTCCCAGAAGCCTAAGTCTATTCCCCCAAAGCACTGGTCAGCCAGTGTACTGACTTAGGCTTCTGGGAACTGAAGTCCTTCATGGGGCATATGCCCCACTTTGGGAACCACTGGTCCAGATAAACAATGTCAACTGGATCCCCCTTATCCACATGCTTGTTGACTCAAAAAATTCCAACAGATTAGTGAGGCATGATTTGCCCTCGCAAAAGCCATGTTGGCTCTCCTTTAGCAACGCCTTCTCTTCTATGAGCCTATTAATTCTTTCTTTTAGGATGGTTTCCATCACTTTACCTGTGACACATGTCAAAATGGCAAGTCGGTAATTTCCTGGATCACCCCTGGATCCTTTTTTGATAATTGGTGTTACATTCGCTACCTTCCAGTCATCAGGCACAAACCCTGATTTGATGGAAAGATTATATATTTTGGCTAGGAGATCAGCAATTTCATCTTTAAGTTCCCTGAGAACTCGTGGATGGATGCCATCTGGTCCTGGTGATTTGTTAGCATTTAGTTTAACAAGACATGCGAGGACCTCCTCCCTGGTTATTTCTATCTGGCTTAATTCTTCGGTTTCCCTCCCTATGAAGATAGGCTCTGTTTTGGGCATGTGGTCTCTGTCTTCTTCAGTGAATACTGAAGCAAAGAATTCATTGAGTCTCTCTGCAATCTGTTTCTTCTTTAATAATTCCAATTCATATGATTTTATCACTTCTTTGACATACAAGGCTACACCACCTCCCGTTTGCCCCACCTCCTGTTTGCCCCTTCCTATCCTTCCTGTACAGTTTGAAGCCTGGGATAACTGTATCCCATTGGTTATCATCCGTCCACCAGGTTTCAGTGATGCCAATAATATCAATATTCTTATCTATTGCTAAGTATTCCAGCTCCCCTATTTTGTTCCAGATGCTTCTGGCATTTGCATAGAAGCATTTATATATGCTTTTCTGATACAGTCTTTTGAGTCCAGTTGCATTGTTAGACTGCCTCTTGCATCCTTCTGCTAGAGTGCTGGTGACTAGCTCCTTGCTCTGCTCAGTAATTTTTGCATCCTCCTCACTACTCAAGTACACACTTTCCTGAACCGGATGCTGCCCAGCTCCTGTCGGCTTTCCCCAAATTATCAGTTTAAAAGCTGCTTTGCAGCCTTTTTGATGTTGAGTGCCAGCAATCTGGTCCCATCATGGCTCAAGTGCAACCCAACACACAGAGGAACAACTGGTTCCAACTGAGGATCTCTCCTTCATTACACTTGATGAGATCCAGGAAGATAAACAACAGGAACAAACTGAAGTCCTCTCCCTTAATATGGTTGATGAGGTGCATGTAGATGAACAGATTGCAGGAGGCTCCTTGTACTAGATGATTCAATAATTAGAAATACAGAGAGATGGATTTGTCATGCACATGATAACCGTATGGTGACTTGCCTGCCAGGTGCAAAAGTTGCAGACATCTGTGTGTTCCTGGCTACAGAAAACTCAATTTTCTGTAGGAAACTGGCTACAGAAAACTCAATTTTAAACCTTCATTTGAGGCTTATTTTTGTGACTAAATACTTGCTTTTTCAGAAATGGGGTCTTTCAGGTTAATACAGTAAAACCCCGGGTTACGGAATTAATCCGTTCTGAGTGATTTTCCTTATAGTGATTTTTCTGTTAAACAAAGCACAGTTTCCCATAGGAATGCACTGGGGGGGAAACGTTCTGGAGGTTATAAAAGAGCCCCAAAAAAACCACATAATTTTTCTGTTGAGAACTCTTTCTAAAGTGGCAAAAACACAGCGAAAAATTCAAAGTGCCTTTTAGAAAGAGTTTGGAACACAAAAAATATGTGGGTTTTTTTTGTATTTTAGTGAGCTCGAGCTAATATTTTTTTAAAATTTTCAATGAATATTCATCACATTTTCAACATCACTATCTAGTGGCTAGCCCTGGTAATTGCAGGAAAAGTGCTGCAAAACAGCTGATGAGTGGTGGGGGGAATTTCTGGCACTTCCTGGTTGCATTGAGAGTTTCTGCCAGAGCCAAAATGCAATGAAAAATTCCAAAACCAAAATGGAAATGCTCCAAACACCCTTCCACCACCATGCAAAGTGTCAGAACACCCAAAAAACCTGTGCATAACGCGAGCTTTTTCTGTAAATCGGGACGTGATTTCCTCAGAATTTCCTTCCGTATGTCGAGTTTTCAATTACCTGAGATGTCTGTAACCTGAGGTTTTACTGAACATTAAATAAGGAATGATAATACCTGACACTTATGTGTCAAGAGACTTGAATTTCTAGCAAAACATTTCCCACACAACTGGCATGTATAAGGTTTTTCTCCTGAGTGGATTCTCTTATGTGTCATAAGTTGTGATTTCCAAGCAAAACATTTCTCACACTCCAGGCATTTGTAAGGTTTCTCTCCTGTGTGGACTGTCTTATGACGTAGAAGCCCTGAACTGTAGGCAAAGGATTTCCCACACTCCTGGCATTTATATAGTTCCCCTCCTGTGTGGATTCTCTGATGACTAACAAGCTGTGTTTTTTTAGCAAAACATCTTCCACACTCCTCGCATTTGTAGGGTTTCTCTCCTGTGTGGACTCTACGATGATTTACAAGTTCTGTATTCTGAGCAAAACATTTCCCACACTCCTGGCATTTGTAGGGTTTCTCTCCTGTGTGGACTCGCCGATGAATCACAATCTGTGAACTCTGAGCAAAACATTTCCCACACTCCTGGCATTTGTATGGTTTTTCTCCTGTATGAACTCTCTGATGACTCACAAGATGTGAATTCCGAGCAAAACATTTCCCACACTCCTGGCATTTGTAAGGCTTCTCTCCTGTATGGATTCTCTTATGTGTAATAAGCTGTTTCTTCTGAGCAAAACACTTCCCACACTCTTGGCACTTGTATTGTTTCTCTTCCCTGTGAACTCTATTATGTGTCAAAAACTGTGAACTCCGAGCGAAACATTTCCCACATTCCTGGCATTTGTATGGTTTCTTTCCTGTGTGAGTTTTCTGATGCCTCACAAGATTCGAATTTTGAGCAAAATATTTACCACACTCTTTGCATTTGTACGGTTTCTCTCTGGTGTGGGTTCTCTTATGATTCACAAGCTTTGAACTATGGGTAAAACATTTCTCACACTCTTGGCACTTGTATGGTTTCTCTCCTGTGTGGATTCTCTGATGCGTCACAAGTTCTGAACTCCGAACAAAGCATTTCCCACACTCCTGACATTTGTATGGTTTCTCTCCAGTGTGGACTCTCTGATGAATCACTAGTTCTGATCTACGAGTATAACATTTCACACATTCCTGGCATTTGTATGGTTTGTCTCCTGTGTGGATTTTCTTATGACTAATAAGGTGTGAACTCTGAGCAAAACATCTCCCACACTCCTGGCATTTGTACGGTTTTTCTCCTGTATGGATTCTTTTATGACTCACAAGATGTGAATTCCAAGCAAAACTTTTCCCACAATCATGGCATTTGTACGGTTTCTCTCTTGTATGGAGTCTCTGATGACGTACAAGGTACGATCTATGAGCAAAACTAATCCCACGCTCCTGGCATCTGTAGGGGTTTTCTCCTATGTGGACTCTCTGATGGCTCACAGTGTGTAACTTGCAATAGAAACGTTTAGCAGACACTTTACTTATGAAGTGCTTCTTCCTGGTGTGGAATCTTTGGTGAGCCATCAGTGCTAGCTTAATGGAAAATATTTTTCCACATATTATGCATTTGTAGGGCTTCTTTTGTGTATAGTTTTCTTCTTCTTCGTGTGTTCTCTGGTGTCCTGTAAGCTCTAGTTTGTTTGTAAAAATTTTGCCACATATAAGACATACATTTTTCTTCTTCCAGTTATCTGTTGGGTAGAAGGAGAGATACAGAGATGAGTGAATTAAAGAGACAAAAAATAAAATTGTGTGAAAAACTGGTTTTTGATGTGTGAAACCTCGCATGGAAAGTGGCTAGGACGCTGATTGGGAGGCGGAAGGTCAGCAGTTTGATTCCTAAGTACTGCAGGACAGAATGAGCTCCTGTCCTCTGTCCCAGCTCCTGCCAACCTAGCAGTTCAAAAGCAAGAAATTGCAAGTAGATAAATAGTGACCACTTCGATGGAAGGAAACAGCGTTCCGTGCACTCCGGTCTCTAGTCATGCCTGCCACATGACCACGGAAACGTCTGCAGAAGCTGACAGTGCTGGCTCTTCAGCTTTGAAACAGAGATGAGCACTGAACTCTAGAGTCGGATATGACTGGCTTTCGAGCAAGGGAAACCTTTACCTTTACCCTTTGTAGTGGCACATTTTGTACTTTCCCCCTCCTTTTTAAAATTTAATTCTATCATAACATATGCATAGGCAGATAAGAATACTAAGAGAAAGAACTGGTTATTCACTGGACACTCTCTTTTAAGCAGCATTGCTTGAATACCAAAGCCAAGGTTAGTACAAGGAACAACATCACACAAACTATAAATGGGGAACTCAACCATCCACACTGCGCACATCAGCTTTGGCCCTGAGTGTCTCTGCAGCTGAGTATGCTGCCCCAGTAAGGAGTGCATTCACACACACAAAGGAAGTTGACATCACTGTCAATGAAGCCATGTGTATAGTGACAGGATGCCTCAATCACTCTGTGATCTGTTACACCTGGAGCATAGCACAGAGGAGCTCTTAAAGGGACAAACTGCGAACCAATACAATACCATGGAAGGACTATAAGCCCTACTCTCCTAACATTCTCCTCCTATTATATGGAGTGCAGTTGGCATGGATCACAGCAGGTACAGTAATACACATGATACAGTTATACCAACATTTTGATACCCAGTTTGTTACACAGAACATTGTGTCTATCAATTGTAAGAGTATCAGCAATGTTATTTACAGATTAACAGTAAACAAGTTTGATGATCTTGTTTTGCACATATTGCCTTACATTGGCGTACCGGATATCTATGTGGCGTGACCTGCCTCTAACGCCAGGGTTGGTTATTATAGCAATCGCTGCCTGATTATCCTCATATACAGTTACTAGCAGATTTTGCCTGGCGGCGCCGGGCTGTTTTAAATGGTTTTGGAAGGGTTTTTTTTCTTAATGTTGGTAAAGAGCCAGGCTGTTTTAAATTGTGTTGTAAGGGATAAAAAATTTTTTTTGGTAATTTATGTTTAAAAAAAAGGTGTGTTGGTGGTTAGGGGTGGTTTTGGGTGTGCACAACCACCACTACCCATACAATACCACTCCAACCACCAACACACACATTAAAAATTCATGGCAAGGCAGAAGTGTTGTGTGTGTGTGTGTGTGTGAGAGAGAGAGAGAGAGAGAGAGAAAGAGAAAAAAAGAGAAGCTGTGTGTGTGTGTGTGTGTGTGTGTGTGTGTGTGTGTGTGTATTGTCCACCCAACGCTTCAAGAGCCAGGGGACCCTGCAGAGAGAGGATCCCCCCCCCTGCAGGACACCCCGTTATTAAAGAGAAGAAACCAAGTTCTTTCTTCTCTTTTAAAACAGAGTGTTTGGGAGAGGGGGTGTATTCGATCTCCTCTTCCTGGTCCCCTGGGTTTGGTAGGGTTGGGGGGACAGACCCCTTTTGTCCCCAGGGGACCCAGCAGAGAAGGGATCGTCCCCCCAAAAAAAAAACCACACCGTTTTTAAAAAGAAGAAACCAAGTGGTATCTTCTCTTTTAAAAGGGTGTTTGTGTGTGTGTGTGGGGGGGTGTATTCGATCTCCTCTCCCTGGTCCCCTGGGTTTGGTAGGGTTGGGGGGACAAAAGGGGTCTGTCCCCCCAACCCTTCTGGACCAAGCACCTTTCATTGCCTCCCTCACCCACCCCCTAACCCTTACCTTTTCCTGGCTCCCTCCAGCTGGGTCTTTCAAAGTCTTTCCCTCCGGCTCCCACCTTTATTTTTTTTTTTAAGTCAGCGCGTTTTCCCAGACTCCTCTGTGCTCGTATCCCTCAGCCTGATTGGCTGAGGGGTTGCACAGTGCAAAGGACGCTGGGAATTGAAGTCCTTTTTCTTTGTTCACGTCCGGGGGGCTCCTGCCCCACTGCCACATTTCTCAACCCGACAGTTACCTGCGAACCCGGTTCGGGTGAGTGCAGGGAGGCTCGGTCGGGGCTAGTGGGGCCTTTGTCACATTCCAATGGTTAACGCACAGATTTATAGGTATAGATGAGGGATAATACCTTTATACCTAAATCAGACAACAACTTCTTTAGACAGACTGTCTCAGTACATGTGACAGGCATGACATTTCTGATTCAGCGGTTGAAAGGCTAACGTGTTGTTGCTTGAGTGAACGCCAGTGGATCAAGGATCCACCAAAGAACACTGTGAAACCAGATGTAGACTTCCTGGTCTCCATATCAGAAATGAATGAAGCATCTGAAAAGATCTCTAGCCTCAAATCCTTGCTGGGTTCTAAACACAAGGTGTAGTTAAGAACATAAGGACATAAGAACAGCCTTGCTGGAACAGGCCACAGCCCATCCAGTCCAGCATTCTGTCTCACACAGTGGCTCACCATTTCCTTCAGGGTATTCCCAAGCAGATGCCTTCACCTGCTTAGGATTCCCTGGAAATGGCATTGAGAGATATCCTGACTATCTCTCCAACCCGGAGGTTGTCCTTAAGTATCCATAATTATAGCCATTGATACCCTTGTCCTCCATGAACTTGTCTAATCCTTTCTTAAAGCTGTCTGACTGACAGCTGTCACCACTTCTTTTGGCAGGGAGTTCCATAGACCAGTAATCCTCTGGGTGAAAAAGTACTTTGTCTTATTTGTTTGAGAACTAGTACCCAAAAGTTTCATGGAGTGTCCCCTAGTTCTAGTGTTATGCGATAGGGAAAACAGTTTTTCCTTATCTACTTTGTCCACACCGTGCATGATTTTATAAACTTCAATCAGGTCACCTCTTAGACGTCGTCGTTCAAGAGTGAAGAGGCCCAACCATTGCAGCCTCAGATGGTAAGGAAGGTGTTCCAGTCCCCTAATCATTCTGGTTGCCCTCCTATGCACTTTTTCCAGCTCCATAATATCCTTCTGGAGGTATGGCGACCAGAACTGTACACAGTATTCCAGATGGGGCCTCACCATAGATTTATAAAGAGGCAAAATGACACTTGCTGACTTATTTTCTATACCCTTCCTAATGATCCCTAGCATTGAGTTTGCTTTTTTCACTGCTGAGGCACACTGGGTTGACACCTTCATTGAGTTGTCCACCAGGACACCAAGGTCCCTTTCCTGGTTTGTCGCAGAGAGTTCAGACCCCATCAGTTTATAAATGTAATTGGGGTTCTTTGCCCCAACATGCATCACTCTGCACTTACTAATGTTGAAACTCATTTGCCACTGTTTTGCCCACTCCCCCAGTGTCAAGAGATCCCTCTGGAGCTCCTCACAATCTCTCACAGTGTTCACTACCCTGTATAATTTAGTGTCGTCAGCAAATTTGGCTACCTTGCTTTTTACTCCTACCTCTAGATCATTTATGAAGAGGTTGAAAAGCAGGGGTCCCAGTACTGAACCTTGGGGGACCCCACTCTTTACTTCCCTCCACTTGGAGAAGTGTCCATTTAGTGCTACCCTCTGTTTCCTGGCCCTTAGCCAGTTGCTGATCCAGGACAAGACCTGTCCCTTTATTCCATGACTGGTAAGTTTATTCAAGAGCCTTTGGTGTGGGACCTTGTCAAAAGCCTTCTGAAAGTCCAGATAAACAATGTCAACTGGATCCCCCTTATCCACAAGCTTGTTGACACTCTCAAAAAATTCCAACAGATTAGTGAGGCATGCTTTGCCCTCGCAAAAGCCATGTTGGCTCTCCTTTAGCAGCGCCTTCTCTTCTATGTGCCTATTAATTCTATCTTTTAGGATGGTTTCCATCACTTTACCTGGGACACATGTCAAACTGACAGGTCGGTAATTTTCTGGATCACCCCTGGATCCTTTTTTGAAAATTGGTGTTACATTCGCTACCTTCCAGTCATCAGGCACAAAGCCTGATTTGAGGGAAAGATTATATATTTTGGCTAGGAGATCAGCAATTTCATCTTTAAGTTCCCTGAGAACTCGTGGATGGATGCCATCTGGTCCTGGTGATTTGTTAGTGTTTAGTTTAACAAGACATGCAAGGACCTCCTCCCTGGTTATTTGGCAGTACCTTTGAGGTACCGCAAAACTATTTTGGCGGCTTGCCAATGTTTCTCACATGGACTGTCACACTTCCTAGCCAGCTGGTTGATGGCATAGGAGATATCTGGCCACGTCTACTGGGCCAAGTGCCCTAGACTACCCAACAGAGATTGATATAGTGTCTTGTCACGTGCAGGACTATTAGAGAAGTCATGGCAGAACGCCATGGTCATAGGGGTTCTGACCGGGTTGCACAGTAAGAATATACTGGTTCAAAAGCTGAGCTATCTTTTGAGGTTGAGATAGTTTGAACTCATTGGGAGTTTTGGTAACATTGATCCCCAAATAATGCTTAATGCTATCTAAATCCCTTAGCTTAAACTTTTTCCTTAACTGTGCAGTTAAACTTAAGGAAACATCAACAGTAGAATAAATTAGAGTGATGTTGTCTGTGAACAACAACAGAAACTGATTGCAGTTATTGATTTTACGTGAAAACAGACATGGATCAGCTTTAGCTTGTACAAAACAAATCTCTTTCAAATAGGAAACCAAACATTTGTTTCATTTATGAGCACTCTGTTTCAAACCACAGAGGTTCCTATTTAGCTTCCAACAATGAGTCTGTGACTTGGCATCAAAACCAGGGGGTAAACACAAATAGGTTTCGTGATTAATAAGGGCATTCAAATAGGCTGTCTCTATATCTAGATGTTTTACATTATACCCATTCTTAGCTGTCCAAGTCAATGCAGCTCTTAATGTACTAGCTTTTAAAGTGGGCAAGACGACCTCGTCATAATTGTCACTAGTCTGGGCGAACCCTTGTGCGACTAGACGGGCTTTGTAAATGGGATTGCTCTCAGTACTTCTCTTCAGTTTGTATACCCATTTTGACCCAATTACCTTATGGTCCTTAGGAATGGAGACTTCAGTATAGACAGCTAAATCTTTTAGAGACTGCAGCTCTCTTTCCATGGCTGCATACCAAGACTCTGCTTCTGCAACTGGCATATTTTCCAACTCACTAAAAGAACTTGATTTGATTACACAGAATCCAGCAAATGATGCCTGGTATCTGTCTGGGGTCTTACTCGGTCGAGTTGAATGCCGTCATACTGGACTCACAGGATGACTTTCTATTCCATCAGGTACTACTGGTTCTGATTCAGAATCAGACACAGAATCTGAGGGAGATGGAAATCGCTCCTCCTCATCCTCATCCTCTTTTACTATCGGCTCAGCTGGCTCATCGGACTGAGCCGGGATGGAACTGGGGACATCTCTAGTGCTAGAATCAGATTCAGGAAGATGACCTTGGCTAATATATTGCCACCGGTTGTGCTCCAGAAACTTAGCTGAAGCGCTATAGACGATCCGGTTGGTAGCTTGGTCCCAAAATCTGTAATTTTTATTATTTGAAGAGTAACCAACAAAACAGAATTTACGTGCACGGTGTTGCCCTTTCCTTCTCAACTGAGATGGCACATGCACCCACGCCAGACAGCCAAACACTTTAAGATAGTCCAGGTGTGGTTTTCGGTTGTGCCATAAGGTAAAAGGGATGTTATTGATTCCTGAATGGTAGGTATTGTTCATTATATGATTGGCGCACATTGCGGCTTCTCCCCACAAGCTCTGTGGCAAACCGCAATCATTGATCATAGCGTGCATCATACTTTGTAATGTTTGCCCACGCTGTTCTACATAGACATTATGCTGGGGCCTATAGGGAGCTCTTTTATGTGCTCCAGATCTCTGGAGGAAGTCAGTAAACTGACTATTGACAAACTCCAAGCCGTTGTCAGATATTACAGTAACCAGCTTGTTATTAGACTTTCTATCCGCAAAGGCCACCCACGTTTTAAATGCATTAAAGGTATCAGACATAGACTTGAGGAGGTAAATAAAACCATACCTAGAGAAATGATCCACAATACTCAAGATATGCCTAGCACCGCCAAGTGAAGGATTCTTTGGACCAATTAGATCAACAAACACTAACTCTAGGGGCTTTGTGGTATGAAAACCACCTGCTCTATTGGCTGGACTGGCCTTGCTCTTTTCCTATCACAGGGAGTGCATGAAACAAATTTGTTGCACGGCTTGATATTAATTCCAGTAGAGAAGTGGATAGTGCGCTTCACATCCTTGTAATTGATGTGCCCTAAGCACCTATGGGCCAAATGGATGCACTCATTGTGCGCTGGCTTGTTATCAAAGGAAGAGTTCACCTGAACTGCATTGGGTGAATCATCCCAAAGCACAAACAGGAGTTCAGACATTGGCACATTCAGGACAGAGCTATTCTTCTTGATGCAACAAACATCCTTGCTAAAATTGACTGAGTACCCTTGCTTGAGTAGAGACCATACAGATAATAGGTTAAAGCACAAATTAGGCACATATAGCATAGGCATGCTGCATTTCAGTGAAGGACAATAGGCTAGGCCTTCGCCTATCACTTTAAGTCTCCAACCATTAGCCAGAGTGATGGAGTTTGTACTCTTGGCAAACGTGGTGAACAGGTTTCTGTTCCTAGCTATGGTTTGCGAAGAACCACTATCAATTACCCAGCATCCTGAGTCAGCAGTTTCAGACCCAACCACACTCACAGTAGTGGCTATGTTTAAGTTCACCTTTTTCTTTCCCCTTGCTCCCTTCCTTTTACCAGAACAGCTTCTTGCAAAGTGACCAGCCTTATTACAGATAAAGCACCTTTTCACAAGTAGAGCTGTTTCTTGTTATGGCTTATCTAGTTTAGGCACAGAGCTGTTCTGCAGCTGTGCGGTCTCCTCTCTTTGCCTGCTAAATTCCAGCAAGCGAGCAGCTATATACTGAAAGGTAACATCCTGACTGGGAGTAGCTTCCATTGTAGCTACCAGAGTGCCGAAAGACTCATTCAGTGAAGACAGCAAAATAAAGGCTAATTGCAGGTCAGTAAATATCAGCCCGGTTTCAGTTAAGGCTTGAATTATTTCCCTGAACACTTGCAGGTGTGCAGTCATGTCCAAACCAGTGGGAACCTCAGGTGGAACAGTCTCCTTGCAAGGTGTATTTGGGAACCAATAGAGGTACGCACATACACCTCCCTTAAAGTATTCCAGCAGGCTGATGCTGAAGACTTTCCCCAAACAAAGGTTAACTGGGAGCTTTCAAGAGTTAACCCAATAATGGCCAGGGCTTTCTCATTGCTGCTGTAGAAAGCCTGCAACTTCCTTGCATCCTCATCATTTGTGGGATCCAAAACATCAGTATTAAGAGGGCTTTCAACTGCCTCCCATAGACCCTCCTTCCTGAGATAGAGGAAACATTTCAGAGCCCAAGTTTGATAGTTGCTCCCATCGAACAGGGGCACCAAATAGATGCCTGAGGCAGCCATTCCTTCTGCTGATAGCAGCCTCAAACAATTGGCACAAGCCCAAAGCAGGGAGATGGAGAGACGGAGAGTGAGTGCAACCATGATGACTTTGCAGCTGATATCAGACAAGCTGTAGTGGGGTGCACTCCTCCTGGCAGCTACTCCGGTGAAGAAAGAGCACAGGGCATGGCAGCAGACTCCAGAAATCCCTCGGACCTCGGCTTGTGGGCGTGGCAGCTTCACAGCAGGTGTGCAGGGCTCCAAACTGACTGGCTCCAACCACTAGGCACAACAGGGGCTCCTTGGGGGTACTCCTGGGCCCATAACCCAATGTTGAGTGTTGGGGTATGCTGGGGTACACCAATGTAGCTTGTCTGTGAATAGCAGAGCAAAGCGGCAAAGCTGTGGACACGCAGCGTTAGCTGGGATGAATCTCACAGAGACAAGCAGGCAGTAAAAGCAAAAGAAAATACACTTTACTTTCAGCTTTGGCAAACACAGGAGAAAACAAAATACATGCTTGAGATGACGGCTCTCTGCAGAATTGGCAGCAGTCCAAAGTAGATAACAAGTGTCCAAGCATTCAAAGCAAAACAGTATTTTTGCAGAGTTTACCTCCGTGCAGTAGAAAGCTGTAACTCTGTGGCATAGGCAAAGCCACTAGCCTCTTTCCAGGAGCAGCCGGAGATAGAGGTGAGCCAGGTCAGTAGTTTGAGTCAAGTAGCTCAGTTCAGTCAGTAAGCTAGCTATGCAGTAAGCTAGCATGGAGCATAGGAATCCATTTTCTCTCGCAGTTGCTCATGCAAAAGCAGCTCAAGATAATCCTGCTCAAGAGAATGCTCAGAGTGCATTCCTATATAGTAGAGAACCTGGTGAGTCACTCTGTGATCTGTTACACCTGGAGAATAGCACAGAGTAGCTCTTAAAGGGCCAAACTACGAACCAATACAATACAATGGAAGGATTATAAGCCCTATTATCCTAACAAAGACCAACATGCTCAAGAGGGGACTGCTGGCGGACAACAACACATGGTGTGAATGTGGAGAGATACAGAGTCCGGCCCATTTACTGGTCTGCCGACTGCTGCCAAAGACATGCACTGATGAGGACTTGGGTATGGGCAATGACAAAGCGAAGAAAGTGGATTCATTTTGACAGTCCAGGATTTGATCAGGGAATGAAAGAAGAAGAACCAGTAACTATGATTCTCTGAGTAGTCACCTGTCAGTCATTCCTATAGTTTGATTAGTGCATGTGTGAAACACCTTGGAATTTTCCAGAGCTGAAAAAGATCCGTAAGTGTGGCATCGCAGTCCACTCTACTGCACATGTCAGGACACACCTAAGAGCTCTTTCCTCAGCTCCCTAATAAATGGGTGAAAGATTCAGCGTGACATACAGCATGACAAACAAGTGAAAGATTCAGCATGACAGGATAGGAACAAATTGGGCCACTGGGCAGAGGGCAGAGAAGAACAACCAGTCAGGGCAGGGAAGGCCATGGATTTGTCCTTAATTGGCAGAGACTGAGCTAAAGTTTTCTGTAAGGACACCATACCTACATTCGACTCTCCTAGGATCCAGGTCAAGACCTTATTTCATCTCCTATTTTAAGAACTGTATGAGGGCCTTTTAACTTCTCTTGGTGTTAGGCTGGTTTTATTGTTCTTTTACGTATAACTGCATTAAAATTTCAACAGCTTTTCCTTTCTTAAAATGTGTTGCCATATTTGGCATCCTCTGTATGTTTATATGAGCAGTAATAATGGTGGCAGTTACTAGTCATTATTGTTCTGGTAACAATGGAGATTAGCATCGTATGGAGAAAAAGGGGGCCTTACCAAGGGATGATAGAGTTTGCCAGTTCTCCTCCATGACTTCCTTGTGCAGGGCTCTCTGGTCTGGATCCAGCAGTGCCCACTCCTCCTCTGTGAAGTACACGGCCACCTCCTCAAAGGCCACTCGAGCCTAAATAAAAATAGAAAGCAGATATTCTTCAGAGGTTTCAGAAAGACAACCTCTTAAAGCCAACACAACAAATAAAGAGAAGGGGCTGGATCTCCTTCTGCAGGTTTTAACTTTCTTGAATGGCCTTCAGAAACTTATTCTTGGAGGACAAGTTTACAGAAGGCTATTAGTCACCTATGTGGTCGCTCCAAGAAGAAGAGAGACCTCCGGATTCCAATTAATTGGGGGGGGGGGGGAGATCTACTCATGGCCGAAACAACTTGGAAGCTTCTGTGAGAAACAGGATTGTAAACTTGATCAGCCTTTAGTTTAATCATGGGCAGTTCCCGTTATGCCCAGAAGAAAAAAGAGGGAACAGGGAGGGAAATGTAATTTCTGCTGTCCCCACATTCAGATTCAAACTCACAAATATTCAACCTTTCTTCAAAAAGGAAAAGAAACAAAATTCTACTTTTGCAATGCCTGACAAAGAAATATTGATATTCCCCTCCCAAAAAGCATCATGTTTTAACAACCTGCTATATAAGCAATGAAGATATGAAGCAATTTTAAAAGGAATGGTTGGACTGAATCAGGAATAAAACCTAGGATTACACCAGAATTCAAATAGAGAAGGTGTCCATTATCAATCTTGTCCAATACCTGATCTGGGTCTGCTCTGTCAAAAGGAAGAAATGAAGGAGTAAATGTTGCTGACTTTCTTCCAGCCACTATAAGAGAGAGAAAGAAGGTTGGAAGCACTTGAAGATCATAATGCTAGAAATCCTAGTTAAAAACAAAACTTTGCATAGAAAAGGGTTCGCATCTGAGTAAAAGGCACTGGTTCCCAAAGTGAAAAGGCTGCCCCTCCCGAGCGTGTGGGCAAATGCAATTCCAGGGGAAGTACAAGACGATCAGATTTACAGAAATTGCTGTGCCCAGTCCATTAAATTTTTGCCTGTCAAAGATAATTTCGGGAAGTCGTTGGGTAGGATGTTTTGTTGAGAAGAGTTAGTGTTCATAAACCTCTGCTGTTGATATCCTGGAATGTGGGCGTACTGATAGAAAGGCATCGGGCTACAAACTGTCAGGTTTGAAAAACCCGCCTTTTTTCTTGTTTGAAGATTGCAGGAATTGACTGTGTATGTGTGGAGTCTGGTGCATGCATGGAGTTCATTCTGTATTGGTCTTAGAAGTGTGAGGAGCTCCGGCTGCCTGATGCAAGGGGCGGAAGCCAGAGCGTTGGTTGCAGGTTCACGGGCTCTCCTGCAGGGCCCATCTGGGAGGTTGAGGAGATCGGAGTTCGGGTCCATTGTGGAAGATGAGTCTGTGGCACCGAAAATGGTTCCAGAGAAGCCGGTGGGGTTCGCGCTGTGGCGAGAAGCACTGGGGCTCCGTAAGTCATTGTGCTGGAAGTTGTCCTTGGATCGTTCGGGACAGGCATGGTGGTCACGGGAATTCTTAAATGTTGTCTTATTCAGTTGCCCTCATTGTTGATAGACAGGTAGTCAGTATTAATTTGCTCCGAGCCCGGAGGTTTGAATGTGGCCCCAAAAGCGGCTGTTAATATGTCTATAGCCTTTGAAGTCTCTTGTTCAGAAGGTACTTGAATTATTTGATCGCTTTGGTTTAGATCGGGATCTCCATATGCGCTTGTGGTTGGTGGCTCCATGATATCCTGTCGTGATGCGTAAAATGTTGACCAATTATTATTAGGTTTATTTTCATTTTGTATGAGAGTTCAAAGTTATTTTGGTCAATATTTTGTACTTCACATCGGAGCCTTGGTATCCTCCCTTATTTGCCCTCCAGTTTAAATTCTCTATTGTCACTGGTGGTTGCTCGGCCATTTTTGGAGGGAAATTCAAATCCCTGGATTCAAAAAACAGCGCCTCCGGGAATTTTCCCACCTCTGTTAAACCAGATCCGTAGATCAGTAGACGTTGATCCTTTCCCCCCCATTTATCTGTGTCTCCCAGTCATCGGCGTTGTTTGAATTTATTAGTAGTACTCTTAGCTCTGTTATGGGATCTCTGCTCCCTATGGATGGATTGATGATCCTCAGCACGGCTAACCTTAGGTCCATATCCTTGCTCATTCTCCCAACTTGTCGCTCACCCTCTGTTGGTTTAATTCTTGTTGGGGTGAAAATTGGTGATATTAACAGTTGTGGACTTTCATTCGGAGTCAAAGTTCTGTGGACTTCTTCTCCTGTGGTAGCTCCGGCAGTGGCTTCTCATGTAGTCAGTTGAGCTGCCATTCTTCGGGTGAAGGCTCTCGTGATGGATGTTGATTTCTCTGTGAATTTTTTTATGATATCTCTTTGCTTCTTTTCTGAAGTCAGTTTGGCAACCATCCTCCGCTACCAATTTGTTGCGTGTTCGATGGTCTAGCCAAATAATCTTCGAGAGTCAAGCTTCATAAACAAATCTATTCTGTACATTGTTCTAATCAAACTTTCCTTTCTATTTTACAGAGACTCATCGGAGAGGAGCGTCAACAAGTGACTTCAGGATGGAGGATAAGTGTCTTTTATATACGTTGGAGGAATTAGCATAATATTGCATGATGGTAAATGTGGGACAAATTAGTTTGATGTTTTATCTTGACAAGGACTTACCAAGAAAGGAAACTGTTCTCCACTTCTCCTCCATGACTTCCTTGTGCAGTTCCCTCTCGTCAGGATCCAGCAGAGCCCACTCCTCCTGTGTGAAATACACAGCCACCACTTCAAACTCCACCAACCCTAAATGACTCTAAATATTTTTATTATTCATAAAAATAACCTCCTAAATCCAAAACAATTACAAAATACAGTAAAACCTCACATAAAGAGCGCCTCGCTTAGAGACTAACTCGCTCATTACACAGGCCACACTGCCGGGAGATGTGGGTTATCTCCGGGCTGTGCTGTGTGGAGGACGCCCCACAGGTGAGGCTAGCACCGTGGGGGGGGGGGGGGGAGGCAGAGCGTGGGGGGCCTCTGCGCAGCCCAGCCTGGCGGTAACCCACGTCTCCCACCAGCGTCGCCTGCGTCTCCAGACAACGGCCGGTGCTTCCGGAAGCAGGCCGTTGCCTGGAGACGCAGGCCAGGGAGTGTGTATGTGTGTGTGTGAGAGAGGGAAGGAGACAGAGTATCTGAGAGTGTGCGAGAGAGTGTGTGAGAGAACAGTCACAGTACGCCATTGCTCTGTGGATGTGTGCCCCAAGGCGGAATAGCGAGAGATAGTGTGTGTGTGAAAGAGAGAGAGGGAGAGAGCATGGATGTGTGTGTGGGAGAGGGTGCATGGATGTGTGTGGCTGTGTTGTGTGTGTTGTGTGTGTGTGTGTGAGTATTATATGGGTGTGTCGTGGGTGGGTGGGTGTTGTGTCGATGTGTGTTGTGTGGGTATGCCGTGTGGGTGGGTGTGTAATGTGCTGTGAGATTTTGGCCCTGCTTAGTTAAAGGTCACCCTTGCTCAAAAGCCAGTCATATCCGACTCTAGGACTGCAGTGCTCATCTCCATTTACAGCCAAAGAACCAGTGCTGTCTGTGTTTGCAGGCGTTTTTCATGGCCATGTGGCAGGCATGACTAGATTACCCACCCACACCCCACACCATAGGCCCCGCCCACACCACAGGCTCCACCCACGGTGTGGTAGCAAAAAAATTTATGCCCAGCCCACCACAGCCACTGCCTACACACTCCCACCCAGTGGATCCATGTGTACAACCTGTAGTAGACAAACATCTCAAATTCGGAGTCTGTAAACTAATCGGGAAGGAAACTTGCCAGATAAGTAGATCAAGGGGTTTTAAAAGATGTATTTATCCACAAATCACTCACCCATGCTAGCTGTGAGTTGGTTCTTTGCCTCAATGGGATGATTTTCTTTACAAACCCCTTAAAACAGAATCCTAAACACCTCAGGACATAACGCTAAAACTGATAATCGGGTTTTCTTTACGTAATAACCTAAGCTCTTACCATACTGAGCAATGTAAAAGAAACAAAGAAGTTTCCGCCTTAAAAGCAGCCACTGAATTAAATATAGAAAAAACAAAGAGAGACGGGGCAGCAAAGGGGAGGCTCGCTTACTAGATCTCCTCAGGGAAGAGTAACGCCAGGGACAGAATGTAACGCCGTTCCTTTCCTCCTGAGCTGGAAGGAGAAACAACCAACAGAGTTCTCAGCGAAGCAGTTGGGAAAACACAGGGTCACAAACACACACACACCCAGATGCTCACAAACGTTTCCTTTTTTTGCTTTATTCCTACTACAACGCCCAGAAGCCCCGGCCAGACACCACCCCAGAGGGCTTGTGGTCCAAAATCTTATACTGTGTCTGCCCCACCGATCCCGAGATCTTACCTCCTCCTTGGTTTGGGAGCGAAATTGTCCTTTCAAAGTCAAACCAAATCACAACTCCCATCGGCGTCAGTGCAATCGCCTTATGGCTGGGAATTCTGGGACTTGTAGTACTTGAAAAGAAAGCAAGGGCTTTCGACTGAAGTTCCCCAACCCCAAGTCACAGTGTCTGTCGTCTCTGGGGTGGGGAAGGAAAAGGGGGAAGTACCATTTCCGGTTAAAGAGGCCTCCTCGTCTCATATTTTTTTTTTGACCTGCCTCTCTAGGAATTTCTTGTTTCGTTTCTCTTAACCCTCCCAGTGCCAAACCCCCTGGGCTCCTTCCTCTCCTTCTATCCAAGGCGACCAGCTGGGAGAAAAGCCACTGCAGTGCACCCAAATTTTTAGGACTATTTTATTTCAAAAGTTGATCATAAGCCAAGCAAGTTGCTCGTGAGAAGAGCTTCAAAAGGTCCCAGAAAGAGGCGGAATTAAGACAAGTCGGCCCGAGAGCGGCACCCTCTCCCCAGCAAGGGTTAAAGGTACCGACTTGGATTCCTAGAGGGGAAGTGAAGCCAGGTGGGAGCGGAAGGGAAGCTGGCGTGCGCAGCATGGAGGTATAATAAAACAGGAGATGACATGACGTCACAAACGTGAAGCCGACTAATCTGACAGTCCGCCATGTTAGTTGGCCCAAAACATTGCTTTATAGTGCTTTGATTGCGTGGAGTTGTGAAAGTAGATCGGGATTTCCCCTTTAATATCAGTGGGTGGGGGTTACGATCCCACTCTCCGCTGACTCCCCTGAGTCCAGAAGGGTTGGGGGGGGGGGACAAAAGGGGTCTTCGTCCCACCTTCGTCCCTGCCACAGAGCCCCCTAAGCTCCTCCCCTCAGCCAGTTGCAGGGGAGTGGAAGCGGCTGTTACCCATGACATGGGCCTTAAGTTTTATGTAATTTACCATCTTTGTCTGTAAACCGCTTTGGGTCACCAATAGGTGAGAAAAGCGGTATAAAAATATATTAAATAAATAAATAAAATATTAAAGAGAACAGAATGTTGGGGGGTAGATTTGATCCACTCTCCGTTGGCTACCCTGGGTTTGGGAGGGTTGGGGGGACAAAAGGGGTCTGTCACCCCAACCCTTCCAGAGCCAGGGGACCCGGAAGAGAGGGGATACCCCCCCCCAGGACACCCCATTATTAAAGAGAAGAAACCGCTTGTTTTCTTCTCTTTAAAAATGGAGTGTTTGGGAGGGGGGTGGTTTGGAATCCATCCAGTGATGGGCACCAAAAACTTTTACTACCACACTGTGGGTGTGGCCTAACCGGTGGGTGTGGCTTAACCGGTGGGTGTGTCCTTTTTCTATAAAACAGGGGAGCTGTTGGTATCTGACTCCATATCTGGGAGTGGTGCTCCATGATACGAACCTCCAGAGGGCAAGAAGTTAACCCAATGTAGTTTTTGTTGCATGGACATGTGATGAGATATATAACATGGCGAGAGTCACAATTGGTAAAGTTTAGTAGCTTATGTGGACCTTCCTATCCGGAATAACTACCGATTTGGTTTCTATAGCAAACCGGCAAACCGCACACCCGGAACACTGAAAATGACCTCTGATAATAGGTTGTAGAGGAACTGACACAGGTGGAGAATCTGAACTTGTAAGAATATCACGTAGTGTTTGTGTTCTACGAAAACCTATCAGAGGTTTGTCCGCACAGCCTGGAATATCTCCCAGGATGTGCCAGTACTTCATGATTGCCTTCTTGATTTTTAAAGCTAAGGGGGAATATTCAAACGAACAATAAATTCTTGATATTGGTCTCCCACTTTATAGAAAAAGGACACTGTGAAGATGACTTAAAATTTGTTGCACTAGAAAAATTATCCATTAAGAAATATGAAAGGGTTAATATTGATAACATGTTTCAATGCAGGGAAGCCTTCTTTATTTACCTTTTTAATTCTATGTCTCCGCATGGACTTAACCATGATTATGAGCTTAGTTGCTTTTTGTAACTATATAACAGGCGTTCACTTTAAGAGATGAGTTTTACTTCTTCCATGAACTACAGCTGTGTATACTGAAGCCTCTGGTTGATTGCTTGCAGCTGTTAACTTTAGGGAGTATAAGTCTACCATGAGTTGTTCTTTAGATAACATCGTATGCACTAAAGAATAGACAAAGAGGCTGTGACGCTAAGAAATTGTATGATATAAGAACAATAATACAAGAAGGTATGTTTTATTGCCTTAATTTTCTGTGTAAAGTATTAAGATTCTGGAGTGTATTAGCTTATCCCATGAATTGTTTATTACATATATGAAAATATATGTGATATGATAAATGCTAGCATACTATGTACACTTATAGATTGTAATTATGTTATTTTGTATTATAGAAACCCCAGAAGAAGCTTTGGTGAAAGGCTATATATCGAAATAGCTTTGGTTTTCTTTTTACCTGACTATAAGGAATTTATTTTACAATAAACTCTGTTTTCTTGGACGGATTTTGCTCATTCTACTTGTAAACGGAGATGAGCACTGCACCCTAGAGTCAGATACAACTGGCTTTTGAGCAAGGGCAACCTTTACCTATTGTTAGATCCAAAGCTGCCAGTCGTATCTGACTCTAGGGTTCAGTGCTCATCTGTTTATAGCCAAAGAGTTAGCACTGTCTGTTTGTAGATGTACCCGCTGGCAGGCATGACTAGACACCAGAATGTTGTTACCTTTCCCACTGAAGTGGTCCCTATTTATCAACTTGCGGTTGCCAGGAGCTGGGACAGAAACGAGAGCTGAAACGGTCATGTCAGCCTTCCAGCTAACAAGGCAAGCTTCTTAACCATTGACCTCAAGTGGCTAAGGTTCTGACTGGAAGGTGGGCAGGTCAGCAGTTTGATTCCCAAGTACTGCAGGACGGGATGACCTCCTGTCTTTGTCCCAGTTCCTGCCAACGTAGCAATTCGAAAGCAAGAAATTGCAAGTGAATAAATAGGGAGCACTTTGGTGGGAAGGTAAACAGCGTTCCATGTACTCTGGTGTCTAGCCATGCCTGCCACATGACCATGGAAACATCTGTAGAAGCAGACAGCATTGGCTCTTCGGCTTTGAAACAGAGATGAGCAACCTGAACCCTAGCGTGGGATACGACTGGCTTTCGTGCAAGTTAAAGGTATCCCTTGCTTGAAAGCCAGTCATATCCAACTCTAGGGTTCAGTGGTCATCTCTGTTTTACCGTGGAGCTTCCTGGGACAGCTGCAGTCTACCTTGAAGCAGCAGCGAGTCTTTAAGGTGCCACAACATTTTTTTGTTTACTTTCTAATATGCTTGCACAGAATAAAATGGCTACCAATTCTAAAGTTTTATTCTGTGCAAGCAGATCAGGAGGTAAACAAAACAAAAACACAAAAATGTTGTGGCACCTTAAAGACTCACTGCCACCCGCCCTGGGAAATCCCTTTAGCCTCTGCTCCCCTCTACACACACGCATGCACACACACACGCACGCACGCACACAAACACACAGGGGGGGTAAACAAAACAAAAAGACACCTTACCCAGAAGGCGCCACGTTAGGCTGTTCCTTCCTCCTTGCCCCCCCCCGGCCCACAGTGGGGGAGGAAGGAGTGCTCACGTGACGGCTTTCCCTTCCTCGTCCTCTAGTCCTCCAGCGCCTGCTGCTGCTTCCCGCCCACCTCCTTCCAGGAGAGCGACGACGGCTCTTCCTACTCCTACTCCAGAGCGGTTGCTGCTAGCTGCTGCCTCCTTAATAGGTGCGGGTGCTGCTCGGGTGGTGGTGGAGGTGGCAGCGTGTGTGCGCCTAGGGGAAGGGTAGGGGGAGCTGACATCACACCACCCAGAGCAACTCACTTGCTTCTGCCCCTGCCCCTGCTCCTTGCCTCCTTCTAGCAGCAGCACAACTTTCGCGATGCTTGGACCTAGTCCTGCAGGAAGAGAACTTCCTGCAGGACATGTCTGACTCTGGGCGTTGCGAGAGTTGCCCTGCTTGCGCCATGCTGCCTGGAAACCCTGCTACCACCAGGGGAAGGGAAGAGCTAATTCAGGCCCCGCTGGTCTAGGCGGCGCGGCGCAAGCTCTTCCCTAAGTTAAGTTCCCTCTCGGGGCAAAGGAACTTAACGTAAAGAAGAGCTTGTGCCGCACTGCCTGGACCAGCGGCGCCTGGACTAGCTCTTCCCTTCCCTTCCCCTGGAGGTAGCAGGGTGTCCAGGCAGCATAGCACAAACAGGGCAACTCTCGCAATGCCCAGACAGACATCCTGCGTTCCTGCAGGACTAGGTCCAGGCATCGTGAAAGTTGCTGCTGCTGCTAGAAGAAGGCAAGGGGAGCGGCGGCAGGAGCAGGCGAGCTGCTCTGGGTGGCGCGATGTCAGCTCCCTCTCTCCTTTCCCCAGGCACACACACGCCACCACCTCCACCACTACCCGAACAGCACCCAGAGCCTATTAAGGAGGCAGCAGCAGCCACTCTGGAAGAGGAGGAAGAGCCGGTGGGCGGGGTGGGGAGGGGGCGTGGCCAGCCAGGTCTACTACCGGTCCGCTTGGACTGGGGTGGACCGCCTGATGCCCAGCCATACCTGTCAAGTATCCTGTTTTTCCCAGGAAAACCCCTTATTTTTACCCCTCTCCCCGCACCCTCTCCAGTTTTAAATTTCCCCGTAATATCCCTTATTTATTTATTTATTTATTTTTTTAAAAATCCTGACTGGAGCCCTCACAGGTGAAACTGCAGTATGTTTTTCTGGCCACCAGAGGTCGCTGTGTGGCTTTTCGCTTGTGGAAGGAGAGAGAGAAGGTGGTGGGGGCGTTCTGTAGTTTCTCTTTCATTTTCCTCCTGCCACATGGTCATGGAGGCTTCCTTTTTGCTGCTGCTGCTGTTCGCAGCCATCATGGGACGGGAGTCTACTCTAGAGGTGAGCGATATTTCATATATGCAGGGACAAATCAGTGAGAGACTTTTCTCTCACTCTCATGGTTTATTGAGCTGTTTCTGCCCTGCCTCCTGGCTGGAGGCTTCCATTTCTGTTCTACAGTTAACTTGGGAGGGGGGATCTTGATTGATCACTATATATGAGAGACATACCTGTCAAGTTTTGGATTTGAAAATAAGGGAAATTTTAGCCACACCCCTCTGTGGGTGTGGCCAAATCTGTGGGCATGGCCAAATATAGCCATGTGACTTGCTGGGCTCTAATGCCTGCCACAAGGCCATGAAAATGTCTGCAAACACAGCACTGGTTCTTTGGCTGTAAATGGAGATGAGCACTGCACCGTAGAGTTGGATACGACTGGCAGATTTTACTTTCTTAGGATCAAAGATCTCTGCAGATGGTGATTGCAGCCGTGAAGTAAAAAGGCGACTGATGTGGGAGTTCATTATACTTTTAGCTTAAAACATTTTAGCTGGAAACTTTTAGCTTAAACATGTGAGGCATATAGCTGGCAATTGTGGTTAGCATTTCTTGCGCTGACCACAAAAAAGAGCTGAGGTTAGCTACTTCCTGCATCAATAAGCGCTTCCTGCCTCTGCAGAGATTCTACCTTTATGCAGAGCTGGTGTGATGCAGAAAAGCGTCTCTATGTAACCTTCATATAAATGCTTTTGGTATTAGCCATTTTACAGCTGAAGTTAGATCGTAGCTACTGCTGAATATACAGGTAACAGCTTTTGCAAGGGTACCGCCACAGAGAATAGGCTTTGGCCTAGTCTGGCAGGATATAAGCTACTGCGCATGTACTAGTAAGAGATATAGGTCATGCCATATATGGTTATGCTATAGAGAATGTCATATTATTGGCTGAATACCACTGCACCTATGCTTGCGTATACATCCTGTGTATGCTGTCGTAATACATCCTGTGGAACCTGTGTATTTTTCAATAAAAACTTGCTCCCCGGTGCCGGAGCACTTAGCTTTCTTTCTTGCGCACCTGTAACTCTGACTGCTGTTTCAGTTTCTTCTGACTTTATGCTTACACCCTTGTTGAGCTGGATTCTCAACAAGTGCTTGGTCAATCTCTGACCTGATCTCCTTTTCTGTAGCCACCTTCTGGCTAGAATTTCTCCACATCTGGTGCCCCCCGTGTGAGGCAAATCAGATTGTAATCTACCGGATCCAGATTACAATCTCCCTTCACTTCGACCACGCTCACGACTTCAGCGCTGCGGCCCCACAGTCCTCACCCACGACCGGCTAGGTCCAGGACGTCCCTCGTCATCCGTGTAAGGATCCCGGGTGAGTGACACAGTCAAGTTAGAGTACTTAGACAAGACAAGATAAGACAACATGGGCAGTGGTCTCTCTTCTCTGCAACAAAAGTATTGTCAGGATCTTAAACACCTCCTGCAGAAAAATGGACATGCAATATCAATCAATGAAATAGAGCAACTCGTTAAGGCAATTTACGATGTTTGTCCATGGGTCCCAGAAAACGGGACTTTAAAGTTACAAGTGTGGGAAAAAATTGGGACTCAATTTCAAAACCACCCCAGAGTCAGTGTAACCGTACAACTTCTGTGGTGCAAAGTACGAATCTGCTTGCAAAATCTCACCCCGAAAAATATTTTGTTGGCGCAAGGAGTTACAGTGTCTCTGCCACAGATTCTGCCGCCATGTCCGTTACAAAGACCGGACTTAAAACGGGACTCTGATCCTACGGCACCACCACCATATGCCACCCCACCAGATCCTCCTGATCTGAATAATAAACAACCGAAGAACATTTTTTTGGCCCAAAGCCTGACCACCTCCATGCCACAAATACTGCCACCTGCTACTGGAGATCCTCTATCCCCAACAGCACCCCCGCCATATGGGCCACAATTGCCTCCGAAACCCCCTGATGAAGGTGGAACGTTTTATCCTGCTTTGCAGCAATCAAGTACTGTTACCCCGTTCTCTGCTGTTTTAACTGCGGCTGTTCTGGACTTAGAGGCTGCTACTACATTTCCAATCATCAGCCATGCCTCAATAGTTGCAAATGCTCTAGCCCTCCCTGCCACCTCATCGCAGATAGAAGCTATTACTGCATGCAGAATGGCAGGCAGAGAGGGTTCTGAGGGCAGCACAGAGGACCTTGGCTCATCCCTGAAGTGCCCCCCATCACGAAAGGTGGAGAAGAGGACCAAGCAGGAGAAGCCGAGTGATAAGCTTGATTCCTCACTTGGGGGCAGGAATTGGAAGGATGAGCCAGAGGGGGAGAGCAGAAAACCCAAAATCAGAAAGGGGTCTTCTCGCAAATCCAACATGACAGTTTTTCACTTGGTTAAGATTCAAATACTGCAACTGAAAGAAGCCCAGAGAAAACGTGGCATGGATCCTTCCTCTATGGATGGCAGGTTTCTGCCAAAATACAAGGTGGGAGAAGATATACTCCAGTTTTTGGCTAAGTTACTTGCAAATTCTGGAGAAGCTGTTCTTTTGGGTTCTACATTTTCTACTTGCTGAAATACAGATGGATGTGCCTGGAGAGTGAAGGACTGAGTGAGTAGCTGAAAAGCTGAAAGATGTGCTTGTTTGGAGGGCAGAGGGTTGCCTGGTTGTTTTGTGACCAAGAACTGTGCTGGAGGGAAGATGGTGTTTAAATTCTAGTCTGAAGAGATCTTCAATCAACATTTGGACTCTTAATTTGGACATTTTAATTTGGACTAAAAAGTTTGTGTGGACTCCAAAAATGAATTGGCCTTGTTTGCATTATAAAACCTGAAAACCTCTTTAAAATTGTCTAAATGTTCTGCTGGTGGGAAATGTTGTTAAAATGATATGTGTAGTTTGTTTGCTAGAATTGTTAGAGAAACTTTCTTGTAAGGAAAAAAAAGGAAATGTGCTGGCCTGTTTTAAAAATGCATACAGTGAACTATGACAAAAAGCATGATTTTACAAGAAGATCATGGTTTTTGTCACCCTAATGAGGGGGGTGTCGTGGAATGAAGGTCCTGCTCATTCCATGTTTCCTGCCTCCTGGAAGGGTGGGGGGAGATGCCTCTGCAAGATGGCAACACCTGGGAGTCATGGCCACATGGCAGACTTGGGGAAGAAGGGATGGAACCTGGTGTGTGATTGACATGTCTTCTTGTTGGAAGGTCATTGGGGGTAAACCCTAAGGAGGAGGGTAAAAGGGAGGATCCTGATGGGAGGGGTCTTGTCCGAGAGGAGGAGACCCTCACACATTCAAGGAGTCGCTCTTGAAAAACTGGCTGGCAAGCAGCCAAAATGTAGTCTCTTGGAAAGGGGGGGGCGACCAGCCTTCTTCCTCCCCCCCACAACAGACTGCTTTAACTATGTGTTTTTGATCTTTTATTGGAATTTATTTTGGGACTTTGCTGTACTTGTAATACAATTATGAAAATGCCTGGAAGAGTTTTTTCACTGTAACCCTACATATGTAACTGAGTTTGTTATATTGCAATGGTGTTATTCGATATATCAGGCATGTTTCATGTCTAGTTCCATGGTGCAATCTCTTGTGGAGAGGGTTGTAATAACATGGCACTGGTCATCAAACATGGCATGTTCATGTTTCTTAGAGGAGCTGGTTGCCCTGTAGGTGGGCCTCTTGACTCCCTCTTGCAACTTTATGGTGTTAAAAATGTTTTCTACTATGGATAAAGATGCTCATCTTTCATCACCTGACATAGATAGTCAATTGATTTGAAAGCCAGATATTGTTTAGATAAATTTTGACCCTGATTGGTTTTAGGCCAGATTGAGAAAGAACTTCAGGATCTGTAGGAGATTGTGACTAATAATGTGCATAATGATGTATCTACTGAATAGAAAGGAAGCCTCAGGTTGTGAGCAGTTCAGAATATGTGCTGTTTTACAGAATGCCTTGCCAGCATGGTGGGATGCATTATGGTCATGGGTGCCGGGAGCAAGGTGGTTAAGACAAATACTAATTGCCATAGGTGTTTTTATAGTAAGCTGCATTATGTTATGTTGTTGCATTCAATGTGTACCAAATCTTATGGCTGTGAGTAAGAACTGTTTTCATGCATCAGGAAGATCCACAGGGTTTACTCAAAACCACATCTATCAAGCTCGCTATCAGAATGAGATCTGTCAGGGTAATTATCGAGCCGTTTCCCGTTTGGCAGAGGAGAACTATGATGATGGGGAATATGTATATTGTTTGCCAACAAATAACGTGGAATATGAAGATGTTAACTCAGAATCTGATAGCGAGATTGAATTCCAGCGTGTGTATAATTGGCAAACGATGTCCCGCAGAAAATAATAAATTTAAGAAGTGGAAATGTGGGAGTTCATTATACTTTTAGCTTAAAACATTTTAGCTGGAAACTTTTAGCTTAAACATGTGAGGCATATAGCTGGCAATTGTGGTTAGCATTTCTTGCGCTGACCACAAAAAAGAGCTGAGGTTAGCTACTTCCTGCATCAATAAGCGCTTCCTGCCTCTGCAGAGATTCTACCTTTATGCAGAGCTGGTGTGATGCAGAAAAGCGTCTCTATGTAACCTTCATATAAATGCTTTTGGTATTAGCCATTTTACAGCTGAAGTTAGATCGTAGCTACTGCTGAATATACAGGTAACAGCTTTTGCAAGGGTACCGCCACAGAGAATAGGCTTTGGCCTAGTCTGGCAGGATATAAGCTACTGCGCATGTACTAGTAAGAGATATAGGTCATGCCATATATGGTTATGCTATAGAGAATGTCATATTATTGGCTGAATACCACTGCACCTATGCTTGCGTATACATCCTGTGTATGCTGTCGTAATACATCCTGTGGAACCTGTGTATTTTTCAATAAAAACTTGCTCCCCGGTGCCGGAGCACTTAGCTTTCTTTCTTGCGCACCTGTAACTCTGACTGCTGTTTCAGTTTCTTCTGACTTTATGCTTACACCCTTGTTGAGCTGGATTCTCAACAAGTGCTTGGTCAATCTCTGACCTGATCTCCTTTTCTGTAGCCACCTTCTGGCTAGAATTTCTCCACAGACTGATGCTTGTGAAACAAGCTATGAGAAACCTGGGGAACATAGTTAAAAGTAGAGGCATCACCTTGGAAACAAAAAATTGCATAGTCAAAGCAATGGTATTCCCAGTGGTAATGTATGGGTGTGAGAGCTGGACCATTAGGAAAGCTGAGCGCAAAAAAATAGATGCCTTTGAAATGTGGTGTTAGAAATAGGTCGATCCTAGAAGAAATCAACCATGACTGCTCATTAAAGGTCAAATAGTAAAGATGACAATAAAGTACTTTGGACATCAAATGAGAAGAGAGGATTCACTTGAGAAAGCCTTGATGCCGGGAAAGGTGGAGGACAAAAGAAGGGGGTGTGTAGGAATTGGGGCCGTAAAGCGGCCCTGGAGGTCCCGGAGGAGACTGGTCAAAGGAATTACACGAGGCAAGATGGAGCGAAGACCAGTAGTTTATTGAGAAAAGGCTGCAACATATATAGAAGGAAAAGCGCAACGCTGGCAAGACTGTCAGCTGACAGGAATGACATCACCTGAGCACTCAAGTTAATTGGGAATCTCTTCGGGGAAGTCAATTAACTGGGGCAAACATGGACCATTGTCTGAGGCTTAGGCTAGGGTAAATATGGCTTCTATTTGCACCAGAGATTACACTGAGACCTGGAGATGAGTGATTTACTCTAATGGGTAACCGGGTTAGATATTCGCTCTTTCAGCAGATCCGTTGGTCAGGTCAAAGGAATTGGGTGAATCAAACCCTATATTTTATTCACCCCCCTTAATTTGGCGGCCGCAGAGCCCACGGGCTGGGAGCGTCTCTCACCGCGGTGGCTTCTGGCGGGCCGTTCCATGCCCCACGGGGCATGGGGAAACCATATTTCCCCTTTCTGTTTTATTTAAGAGCCTGACCGGCGGCTCTGCGTTAGCGGAGTACCAGCTGATGAGCGGGAATGACGCTTCGGGGTTCCTTCCATGGGGGACATCTCGATAGCAGTGAGGGAATACATTGCATGAAACAACACACTGTTGTGCCCGGTATTACCACCCCCACAATCACTTTGAGTGTCGTCTGAATCCATCCCCATGGGAACCACGACCACAAGGAGTCCTGCCACCCCCATGAATAATCCTCCTTGATGTCCCTAACTGGGGTGTGGAGGTCCGCGAGCTGGCTCTGTATCTTGTGGGTATTATCTGTGAGGTTAAAGCAACACATGCCATGGACAGACTTGCAGCCCAAATGATGTGACCACAGGGGATAATCGATAGCTGCTTGATTATCCAGTATGGCATGGCGAAGCTCTGTCTGCTCCTGGCTGAGCAGCGCTATTGCTGAGGAGGTATGGTCAATGGCTTTTGCTAATCCACAAGCCAATTCTCCAAGCGTTGCCTATGGCTAAGCCTGACACGCTGAATATACTGACTACAGCCTGGTTTTTCAGAGCTGTGGGTCTGAATTCAGACTGCTTCCTGTAGCAAGGCAAGATAATGAGATGTGTCATTGATCTCTTACTGTGACCTGGGGAGATTCTAAGCTATCTCTGCAGCTTCTGGCATTGTGCAATTGTCTTTTCTAACACCTATGGGGAGGTGTGAAGATAAACTGGGGATTTCCGGCTACCGGGTGCTCAAACTTTCCAAGCAATGGGCCGGTGCAAAACATGGGCCGGTCTGGCTTCCTCTGGTGGAAGCTGGCCGTTATTAACGATATACAGAAATTCAAGTGTCCCTTGCAAATCCCAACTGGAGCATTGTACAAGGCATATATAAATAATAGCAACTACAGATAATAATAGCAATGGAAGACATTCAGCAGCTTTTCCGGAGGTGAAGCTTCCCTTCTTGGTGGGGGTTCCTGTGCAACTTGAGTTTGGAAAAGTCCTTAGAAGTGGCACTGAGTGTGCAAAATGTTCATAGAAAAATGTCTTTGGAGATGTAAGTCATAAAGGAAGACGGACAGCTGATGACATCCCAGGACAGTGACTGGTGCTGCTCTTGGCAATCATCCGGGTCTGATTCTGGCCTCTGGGACCTGCATGGGGAAGAGACTTGTTTGGGAGATAAGAATTCTGAAAGAGTTAGTTAGTTTTTGCACTTATAGGATAGCAATTGCTGTGCAACTATGGGACGTGGTTTCCCCCCCTTTCTGTTTGTTTGTCAATGTAGGACTTAAGCGTCCGATAGACCCGTTCCACAATCGCTTGCTCCTGCGGATTGTGAGGAACGCCAAAAGTGAGCTTAATATCCCAGGTGGCCCTGAAGGTGGCCAGCTGCCTGGAGCTATAAGCTGGGGCGTCAACGGACGTCGTGTGCCGACGTTCGCCCTTGGCCGTGGGGAAGGAGATGCTGCTCCACATGGGGAGCCGTTACTCCCTTCTGTGCTGTTACCCAAACAAACTGTGGGAAGGTTTTAATGCAAACGTCCATGTGCTGCCATCTGCCAAAATGTGGGGATGTGTGACGTCCATTTGCCACACCTGAATGGCCTCTGTCCCTTGTGGGTTGACCCCCCCCGGGGGCCCCCCCGGTGCCCCTGCACGACGCTGGCAAGAGCGAACTATGCCTTGGGCTTGAGAAAGTGGCAGATTGAACTGTCTGGCGAGCGCCTTGGCATTCTGAATTGGAGTGCATGACTCTGAATTGGAGTTGTGAGGAACAAACTTAGCAAATTTTTGTCTATCACGGGAGTGATGTATGCTCCCAGTAGACTGTGAAGCAAATTCCTGGGAAACTGGCTGTCAGCAATTATGTTGGAGCGTTCTTTGGCAAAGGTGCGCAAAGCGAGGTGCACGGCTGCCAGCTCTGCCCGCTTGCGGAGGAGTCAGGAGCGTGCGCCAAGCTTGATCCTCTTGCCAAGTAAGAACCTAATATGTGCGACCCCCATAAGTGAAAGCTGTCCTAGCCCCCTGAAGAGGAACCAGTGACATGAATTCACACAAGGTGACTGTCTGCTAGAAGTGAGACGAGTCTGGGGTCTTATGGCAACCCTTGGCGCATGAAGCGCTAGGCTTCCCGTGGGTAAATTTCTCATGGAGGCCCCCCTGCGCACATCCATTCATGGTGTGCGTGCACACTTTCACTGGAGCGATTTTGGTGCTACTGTGAGAAGGGTGCCAGATGTTGGCTTAGCCGTTTGCCTGTGCTTAGACTAGCAGCAAAAAGGGAAGGGGTGGCCTAAAAATGCCTGTATCCGATTGAGGGTGTGACCTGACTGCACTCTTAAAATGGTCCTAGGCTGTCCTGACTAATGAGTGGCACTCTGCACATTCTCAGGAGCTCAGGGACTAATCCTTCCTCTGTGCTCTGGAGTTTGCGAAATGTGTCTGCTCGCTAGAGAGGGTGCTGTGGGCCAGGTGCCATACTTAAAATGACCTAAGACTTGTTAAAGACAAACCAACTATGACGTGCCAGCTGTAAGGAAATAATACACAAGAAATGAAAAGACACACAGGTTAAGCATTTCCAGCAGGGAGTTCCACTGGCGAAAGGAGAAAAGGAGGAAAGACAAGTCAGAAGTTAGCACAATGAGAATGCAACAACTCTTATCATAACGAAATCAGATAAGGTCAGGTAACCATGGCAACCAGGTCCTCCTGTCAAGAAAATCCCTATCAGTAATTAACTTTGGAGCCTGTGAAAGGAAGCAAGTTAAGGCTGTAGGAAGAAATGAATTGGTTACAATTAAGGCCTGGAGAGGAATTTTGTTCCTGTAAAAAAGGTACAGAGCGCAAGAATGTTTGCGTGCTTTTTCCTGTGAAAGGGGTACAATGAGTGAGTTACTGATTACAGTCAAAATACCAGAGAATGAAGGAGAGTTAGAACGGTTCTCAACCTGCGGCCAGATGTGGGCGAGTGGGCCAGATGTGGCCCATGTTGCTCTGCCACTCCCCCCGCCAAGCCAAGAAGGGCTGTGTGGCGAAGGAAGGGCAGGATGACTGTCCGGACCCCCAGAGCTGCCTGAGGCCCCGGAATTTGGCCCCTGACTTGAAAGGTTGAGAACCGAGGCTACAAGATGATAACACGGTACACACATAAAGACAAGGCAATTCTCTCACTCCTAGTGAGATTCCAAGACGCTAAGAGACATTCAAAAAAACCTTAAAACACAGAGATGGGGTTTGAGGAACGCAGACGTAGGGAGGGGCCCCATAGCTTATGATACAGTGAGGAAAACTCATAGAAGTGATTTTTTGTTTTCAGATCGCGCTTCTGAAAAGAAAAATCTGTTTTCCTTGAGTGGCAAAACCGGTTTCCAAGAGAGGCTTAATCCTTTGACAAAGAAAAAGTCTCAAGGGAAGAAGGCCTATTGTAGGTTAGGATTCCCCCCCCCCTCCTGCCCAAACTGCTAAGCAGGCAAGGCAAAGGGTTTCGCTCATCATGCTTCCTCAAAGTTTAAATAGCTCCTGCCCATGAACAGAGTGCAAACTGTTTTAACACATATTTCACAGTGACATTACCACGCAGTTACACACAAGGAACACTTTTCCAGTCATACTGTGGTCATAGAGACAAGGCTTTTGCAATCATACACAGTTCTTGCAGTCATACATTCAGTGGTGCACCACGCATACACACATTTATTTACGCATTCGCACATTCCTCCCCTGATCTGCAGCGTTCTATACTACACATGAGGAGATGACTTTATGCACAGATGGCTATTTTACAACCATCTGGGTGCTTTTACTTAGGGTCAAGTTTCTCTGGGCTACTCCCAAGGTGAGACAAGTGGGTTCTGCCTGTGCCCTGGGGGAACTCGGGGTACTATTGCTGGGATGGTTCTTCTGGCACAGCCAGGGCGATGGCTGCCTCCTTTCTAGCCTGGGCCAAACGCGTGCCAGGGTGGCCATTTGGCATGAAGACAATCTTTTGAAGATCTGCCTGGTCTAGATTGGCTTTCTCTTCTAAGGTGTCTCATTTTATCACACTGGAAGCAGGCGCCTTGGGGTTTTGGCACTGCTCTGCGCCTGAGTGTGGTGATGGGTCTGCTCTGGAGCCCTGCGTGGCCAGGGGCCGTGCAGATTTCCGTGAGCAGTGGGCGCTGAGCATCCCTGCCTGAACGTGTGTCTGCCTTCAGATGGGCTGAGCACAGCAGTTGGGCGCTAGCTAATTGTGCCACTGGCAATTTCCCCGTGAATGGATCTTCCTCATCACTGCGCTGAATGGAGCTCTTTCTTTGCAGGGAACTTTTCACTGTCAGAGAAGCGCCAAGGCCTCTCATGCCATGAATTCCTTCAGTGACGTCTGCAGCTGTCACTGAGGGAATGCTCCCTATACTGCCCTGCTTAAGCTGAAATGACGAATAGAGACTTCTTGGGGCTGATGGTTCTGACTGCGCTGGGGTTTTCTGGGTCTCTATCCGGACTGGGTCTACCTCTGCTGAGAGTTTCCTACATTTGCTCCATGTGCGGATTATGCCCTCTGGAGCTTTCGGGGGTTGCTGAATGCAGTCTCCTATCTGATCCCAGAGCTTCAGGGTTAACGTACCTACTTCTGGGTAAAGTAGGCAGTGTTCCCTGAGGTACGCCAAAAGTCTCGCTAGCTCCCCGCTGTGAAAACGCAAATTAAATACCCTGGCCAGGATGATGAACCCCTCCTCATGGGTTCTTTGGCTAGCGGACGGACTTGGCCTATGAGAACAAGTCCCCATATTACCTGCGATGGTCCTCTGAAGTTTCCTCCTCGGGACGAAAATCGACGCGTCTTTGCAGGCAACAGGTTCGGGCGTCGGGTGTCTGGGGTAGACCTCGGAGCGTGGACCTTCTGCCACGGGCCCTTCTATCGGCCTCTGCGATGTCAGGGGCTCACAGCTTGCCCTGAGCGGAACGCGTTTCCCTCTATGGCAAACCTCCTCGAAAGCTGGGAGCAAGCTGTAGGAATGTCTCTCTGGAATGCCTCGCCACAGGCCACTCCTCCGATCGGCTGGCTGCCGGCCGGAGTGCTGTGCCGTCCTCCAGGATGATGGGACGCGGTTCAAGCGCAGAACCGGACCGCGTGGATCGCTACTCATGAGTAGACCTCTCCGGGGTCCCTTACTCACGAGTAGAATCACGTCTCGGGGTCACCAGATGTAGGAATTGGGGCCGTAAAGCGGCCCTGGAGGTCCCGGAGGAGACTGGTCAAAGGAATGACACGAGGCAAGATGGAGCGAAGACCAGTAGTTTATTGAGAAAAGGCTGCAACATATATAGAAGGAAAAGCGCAACGCTGGCAAGACTGTCAGCTGACAGGAATGACATCACCTGAGCACTCAAGTTAATTGGGAATCTCTTCGGGGAAGTCAATTAACTGGGGCAAACATGGACCATTGTCTGAGGCTTAGGCTAGGGTAAATATGGCTTCTATTTGCACCAGAGATTACACTGAGACCTGGAGATGAGTGATTTACTCTAATGGGTAACCGGGTTAGATATTCGCTCTTTCAGCAGATCCGTTGGTCAGGTCAAAGGAATTGGGTGAATCAAACCCTATATTTTATTCACCCCCCTTAATTTGGCGGCCGCAGAGCCCACGGGCTGGGAGCGTCTCTCACCGCGGTGGCCTCTGGCGGGCCGTTCCATGCCCCACGGGGCATGGGGAAACCATAGGGGTGGCCAAAAATAAGATGGCTAGATGGTATTGTAGATGCAATGGGCACAAAGCTGTGTGGGCCAAAGAACCCTTTCCCCATCTTCTTGGGGGACTTTTGTTTTGTTTTCTTTCTTGTTTACTCAGTGGCTCAAGTGGCTAAGATGCTGACTGGAAGGTGGGAGGTCAGCAGTTCAATTCCCGAGTATGGCAGGATGGAATGAGCTCCCGTCTTTGTCCCAGCTCCTACCATCCTAGCAGTTCGAAAGCAAGAAATTGCAAGTAGATAAATAGGGACCACTTTGGTGGGAAGGTAACAGCGTTCCGTGCGCTCTGGTGTCTAGTCATGCCTGCCACATGACCACGGAAATGTCTGCACATGCAGACAACACTGGCTTTTCGGCTTTGAAAGATGAGCACTGAACCCTAGAGTCGGATACGACTGGCTTTCAAGTAAGGGAAACCTTTACCTTTACCTTACTCATTTTTAATTAATTTTTTTCCTGGGAAGCAAAGAAAGTGCAGAATAGTAAACCAGCCCCCTAGGGTTACCAACTACTTGTAAGCAGCTTGGCTTTAATGAACTAGCCCTGCACATGGCTAGACACTCTCCCCCCCCCCCAATTAGGGTGGAGGAGCAAGGGATTAATTCCCCTTCCCCAAATTAACCAATCTATTTGTTCCTCACTGCAACCAATTGAAGCACCAACACCTGAGAATGTCGGATCCAGTTTAAGGAAGGGAATTAGTAAAGAAGTAAAAAGCAACCTCTGTAGTTTCCAAGCCTCCCAGCAGCTGATGAGTTAATCTCCCTCCAGATGGTTTGTTAGAAGGAGTGGGAGCACTTGGGTGGCACTGCTGGAGGGGTTGCTGTATGTGGCTTGTGTTTTTTGTATTTAACATAGGACTTTTTTGACTTACAATTTGTAACCTGTATTCTGTAACTGTGTAATTGTACTTGTGATATTGTATTTAGTATTGATTGTATTGTATTATTGTATATTATATTGTACTTTTAATTTACTTTGCTCCTATTATTGATATTGCATTTATATTGTATTGCGTTATTTTTGTACCATTGTGTTTATTTTGTACATTGTATACTTAGTATATTGTTGCTGTTATTGTTGTTTGCCGCTTCGAGTCGCCTTTGGATTGAGGGAAGCGGAATACAAATAAAAAGTATCTATCTATCTGCCCCTGCTCCTGCCAACCTAGCAGTTCGAAAGCAAGAAATTGCAAGACGATAAATAGATACAACTGGCTTTCGAGCAAAGGTGACCATTACTTTACTTTAAATCGGTACTGTTTCAGTGGGAAGGTGTTATGAATATTCAGATTAATTGATGTTATCTTGAAGAAATACCCCTTCTTCATTCAGATTAACATCTTTTATTTGAATCCTTTGCAGGTTCATTATAACAGAGAGCACATGGAAGTGAAACTGAAACAAGGTAAGTAAGGCTTATATACTCATATACAGTGGGAGGAGATATTTACAGTGGGCTGAGCTTAAATCCTTATGCATGATGGTTAATGTAGTCATCAAATATGGTTTGATGTTTAACCCTGACAGAAGGTAAACAGCGTTCTGTGAAATCCAGTGTCTAGTCATGCCTGGCACATTGTCCACGGAAAAGTCTGTGTTGCGATGTGCCATGGATCGGGGCCGTCTGGTGACGAGATGGCCCCTGGAGGTCGGAGTGACTGGCCGCAAGGAAGGACACATGAGACAAATAGTGCGGTGAAGTCCAGTCCTGATCAAAATCGGGTGGCACTTTTATTATCCTGCCTCGTGGGTTCTCTGTGCCTAAACGCACAGGACTGTCACAGAAGGCTGACGCAAACGTGGCATTTCTGGTGGGTAAAGATAACACCTGCCTCCGGCCATTGTCCAGTGATTGATGGACAATCCCGCAGCTATCTAAGATCTGGGCTGGCAAAACCCTATTGTTCTCGCCCTATCTCGAAGGACCATGTAAACGGTTTTCGGGTCTAACTTACTTTCCCGCCGACTCAGCCTGCCTCGCTCAGCCTTATTGAGACCAGAAGAGGAAGAGCGAATTTGACTTTGGAGTCGGCAACTTTATACCTTTGTCCTATTTCCTCCGCAATACCTTCAGCCAAAGCCTTATGAATGATGCCAATCATTAATCTAACCCGCTCCCAATTTCCTTTCCATCCGAACCCGTTAATTCTCAAGCCGTGTGCTTAGTGAGCGAACCCATTGGGGAGGGTTATGGCCAATATATGAATACAGGCATTCTACAGTCTGCACACGCAGACAGCGCTGGCTCTTTGGCTATAAACAGAGATGAGCACTGAACCCTAGAATCAGATATGACTGGCTTTCGAGCAAGGGCAACCTTTGCCTTTACCCATTCATAAGGTTGCAATAAGTCAGAAACATCTTTACAGCAAGTAACAACACAAATCAAAGGAGAATGCTTTTGCCCAACATCTGCGGACAGTCTTGTTGAGAATTGCTGTGAAAATAGCTTTTTTAGCATAGGAACCTTGAGGAATCCAGCCAACATCAAGTACTGTTCAGCCAGGTGTTTCTGGAAGCTCATGAGCCAAAGCAGAAAAAGTACCATTTCTTCCTCATTATGTGTTCCCAATGATTACTGTTTCAAGATAGATTGTGGTGTCAGGAGAGCAAATCCATCCATGTCATTAGTTGGTAATGTATGTCAGAAGTACAGTACTAATATGTACGTTGCAGGCTTGCAACAGGCGCCCTACATAAAAAGTTTTGGAAGGGGTTAACATAAAGGAAGTTTGTGCTTTCAGTGGCCATGCTAAAGGATGACTCTCTGGTCTCAGCTAATCGAGATGAGTGGAGAATTTTTAAATATCTAACAAAAGCTAGTTTCCTTTGGTTTGGCCTCTCTGCTTTTCCAGGTGGCCATGTGGGAGAGGAGAGCTGATCTCAGGACAAAGGGAGGTGAGAGACAAGGAGATACTGTGAGTAGAACCCGGGTTGCAATAAACTAGTCACATCAGGGATTAAGAATCTGTGTGGCTGTGTCAATTATCCAGTCATCCCTACATGGGTTTTCTTAGACCATTTTTGTAACATTAAAAAAAATTCCCTAAAAGCATAGCCTCTGAGTGCTCTTTGGAAAGAAGCCAATCTGATGTTGAGTCAAGTGCAAACTCCCTGACTCTGTTTATTTATAGAAAGTGGAAAAAAGAGTTGGTATAAAAATAGATGGAATAGAGCTACAAATGATTAATTAACATGCCTGAGTAAAAGGTTTTTAAAAAAGCAATTACTGTAGTTTGAAAAAACAGGTTCAAGAGAAATGTAGGGAGAATTTTTAGATTATGTATTAGTGACAGGGAAAGAGTAAAGCTAGCACAAGATGTATTATCTTTTTGGAACGAGGAGACGAATATATTACAAATATATAATGCTATTGAGAATATTTCATCAATAGGGTTTATAAGTCCCATTGGAAGCCTGGCAAGTCGGCAGTTTGAGACCGGGCACAGCATGGTGGTTTGAGTGTCCATGTCTGTCCCAGCTCCTCCTGCCCAGCAGTTTGAGAAAGCACGAAATGAGAGCCGAGACAGGGAAGGGAAGACTTACCAGATCTCCTCAGGGAAGAAGAGTAACGCCAGGGGTAGAAAATAATGCTATTCCTCTGCAAGGGGGGAGAGGAGGAGGACGTTGCCCCACCTTTTGGGGGCTATGAATTAATGTTTAAGCCCACCCTTAATAAAAATAACACCCTCTGGCTCCTAAAGTAAAAAAATAATAATCCCTGTTCGTTTGGAAATTAAAGTCTGTGGATTCTTTGGTGAGTCAGTCCATCTCAAGTTCTGCCTTCCTCCTTTCCTAACATTCTGGTGTCACACTATGTTTAAAGTAGGACAACAGATTATAGCCCTTCTATGTCATCATTAACAGTTTGGGTTAGATAAAGGTTGCCCTTGCTTGAAAGCCAGTCGTATCCAACTCTAGGGTTCAGTGCTCATGTCTGTTTTTAGCCAAAGAAACAGCACTGTCTGTGTCTGATCTATTTTACACTTCTTTGACTTTTTGATGGATTGGTGGTATTTGTTAAGCTTTTCACTCACTACCAAATTATAAATGGATCTGTTGTTTTCCCATCTCCTTTTTCACTGCCCAACTTTCACACCTGAATGAAGTTGGGAATTTCTCCCCGAGTTTCTGTCTTCTAATTTCTAAGTGGTCCCTATTCATCTACTTGCAATTTCTTGCTTTTGAACTGCTAAATTGGCAGGAACTGGGACATAGACAGGAACTCATTCTGTCATGCAGGACTCGGGAATTGAACTGCTGCCCTTCCGCCTTCCAGTCAGTGTCTTAACCACTTGAGTCTAAATTACAAATAATAGATAGAAACTCCCAACCCTATATTCTTATTTACTAACTATGTGTATATAGTATTCTCATGTCTATCTAAACCAGGGAGGCCAAACTTTTAGGGCCATAGGCCGGTCATGTGGTTCCTGTCACCGGAAGTAAAACACACCTGTGCATGCGCAAAATGCTGTCGCAAATGCACCTGCGACTGTTGTAAACACGTTTACGATAGCTGCAGGTGCATTTACAGCAGGGTTGTGCGCATGTGCTGGCAGGTTTACTTCAACATCTGGGAGCAATGAGGGAGGCGAGGGCCAGATGATTTGGTGGTGTGGGGCGCTTCCTGCCTGCAAACTGTAGTTTGGCCACCCTGATCTAAACCAACAGCCCTGTGAAGTTGATCATGCTGAGACAGAGAGCCTTGCTCTATGGTCAATAGCAATAACACTTATATACCACCTCATAGTTAACTTTGTTCACCTTCAGGATCAACCTCACTTGGTGAGCAGTTCTGGCTGCAGTACAGCAGTTTGCCCACTGCACCACTAGGACTCTGTAAAATATAACCTGGGTCTCCCAAGTCCCAGTTCTTAAATTACATTTACTTTCAGTGCACTCAGGTTGACTCAGCCTTCCATCCGTCAGAGGTCAGTAAATTAGCATGCAGCTATAAGGGAGAAATTAGTTTAGAAAGGGATAAAACTGAGTTGGAGGAAATGTTATTAAAGATAAGAAAAGGAGATATGGGATTAAAAGTTATGGTAAACAGAATATATAAAATATTAAATAAAGAAGCTAATCCACAAGAAACATTGAAATCATGTTGGGAACAGGATTTGAATATAAAAATCCCAGAAAAAAATTGGATAAATAAATGGAGAAAAAGGTTTATGAGAACTATGTCGGTTAGAATTAAGGAACACAATTACAAAATGTTATGAAAGTGGTATCTGACCCCAGAGAGATTATTTCAAATGGATAACACTAAAAGTAAAATGTGTTGGAGATGTAAAAAATCCCTAGGAACGTATGAACATATGTGGTGGAAATGTAATGTGGTAAAAGAGTTCTGGGGGGAAATTGAGGAAGAGATATGTGATATTATGTAGTCTGAATATATACTGTGTTACTAACGGAGGTGGATAATTTAAAAGTGAATGAGGACAAAAAGGAATTAATATCTATTATGTTGATAACGGGTAGAATCTGCATTGCAAGAAATTGGAAATATGAAAGAATTTTAAAAATAGAGGAATGATATAAAGAGATGTGGGATCTTGCACTGAATGATAAATTAACATGGGAAATAAATAAATATAAGGGGAAAATTAAAGAAAATAGATTTTGGAAAATTTGGAAACCATTTGTGGACCATTCGTTGAAAGGAGAACAGGGTGGCAGCCATGTACCAGATCATATATATTTTTGGAAATGGTGAAAACAAATGTGACATCCCGCAGACTCCTTCAAATTGTAAATACACAGAGTGGTTATTGTAACAGATTATTGTTTGTTTAAGAAGGTAGATTTAAATGTAGGTTAAGTAATGGTATAGCAATTTATAGAAGTAATGCGAAAGTAGTGAATGCTGCCTATTAAACTCTGCTAGTCCCAATTTGTCCTCATCGGCTGCAGCTCATATCCAAGAATGCATTTTTTCCTGAAGCAGGAAAAATGACATTGTCGTGAATTTGTTTAAAGTGGATCCAGCTTACCATGAATTGACCCACACACTCGTTCATTTTTTGTGTCAGAGATTACTCTGGGTTGAAAGGAGTTTTGCAGGGGACTCCCGAATGGGGGTCCTTTCATGTCCCCCATCGTGCAGCTATCGGGAATTGAACCTGTCTTTCCAGTCTCCAAGCCTACTTCCTTAACTGTTAAGCCACCGGAGGAGCTGCACCCACCCACTAGGGCCTGCGGTGACTCAGTGGTTAAGAAGCTCACCTTTTTAGCTGGAAGGCTGGCAAGTCAGGTCAGGTGGCACACATCGCTAGACCCCAGAGAGCATGGAACACTGTTACCTTTCCCACCAAAGTGATATCTACTGTATTTGTCTACTTGCAATTTCTTGCTTTCGAATTGTTCGATTGGCTGGAGCTGGGGCTGACAAGAGCTCAGTTCATCACGCAGCACTCAAGCCTTGAACTGCTGACCTGCCAACCTTCCCGTCCTCAAGCTCAGCATCTTAGCCAGCATGGCGTGCTCAATTAGGATTTGCTACCTCTTTATTTTCTCAAAGGGTCGTTCTTTTCAGTAACTGTATAGAGGGTGAGTGTAATCTGGCTATCTACATGCTGAGGGGGGAACTGCAGTGGCTCAAGTCGCTAAGACGCTGACTGGGAAGCGGAAGGTCAGCAGTTCGATTCCCGAGTACTGCAGGACGGAAATGAGCTCCCGTCTTCATCCCAGCTCCTGCCAACCTAGCAGTTCGAAAGCAAGAAATTGCAAGTAGATAAATAGGGACCACTTCGGTGGGAAGGTAACAGCGTTCCGTGCGCTCCGGTGTCTAGTCATGCCTGCCACATGACCACGGAAACGTCTGCAGAAGCAGACAGCGCTGGCTCTTCGGCTTAGAAACAGAGATGAGCACTGCACCCTAGAGTCGGATACGACTGGCTTTCGAGCAAGGGAAACCTTTAACATGCTGAGGGAGCTCTTGATTTTGGCTGGCATTAAAGGGAGGAAATGTTTTTCTCTTCATTTGAAGAACTAATTAGGAATCATACTTTGTCTTGATTTCGATTGTTGTTTTTTTAAATCAAATACGAAAATAGTAACCAGTAGATTTTCTGTCTCAGGCTGTGGAATAGTATGACTCTCTTCCCTCTTTGTTGTCCTTCTGCCACCAAGCAAAGACCTTGTTCTTTGGGCAGCATTTTCAGTGGTTATGATGCTGAGCTTGATGATTGGAAGGCAGGCAGGTCAGCAGTTCAAGAGCCAAATGCTATGTAATAGTCTGCCCCAGCTCCTACTGACCTAGTAGTTCAAAAACCAGAAATTTCAAGTAGACAATGAGGTACTGCTTTGGAAGGAATGGTAACAGTGCATTCCAGCATCTAGACATTTCTACCACGTGACCTCATGATGATTATTTGGCTGTGAACAGAGATGAGTACCGCACCCTAGTCAGACAAGACGGGCCTTAAAGCAACGGGGACCTTTACCTTTACTATACATGGACAGACAATCTCATAGTTTTTCTCAACTTTTTAAAGCCAGGGGCCAGGTCACGCTCCCTCAGACAGCTTTGGGGGCCAGACAGCCATTCTGCCCCTCCTCCACCACATGGCAATTCCTGGTGTGGTGGAGGCGGTGGGGAACACACATGAAAAGGTGCCAGGGGTCGCATCTGGCCCGTTGGGCAGCAGTTTGAAAATTCCTGCCTTACAACCATAGTCCACTCATTGTTAGTCGAACGGATTGTTTGCTGTAATACCTTATACATGGGACAGCACTTGTCCTTGATACAGAGACTTCCACAGGTGTAGAATTTGGTTGTCAGGTTGGTGATGGGAATTAAGAAGCTTGAAGATATATTCCCAGGCTTGGCAGGTCTGCATTGGCTCCCTGTTCCTTTCTGTATCATGTACAAAATATTAAACATAACTTTCAAAGCCCTATACAGCAATGTGTCCCAACCTCTGGTTTTCGGAATTCAGTTCCCAGAAGACTAAGTCATTTCCCCAAAGCACTGATCAGCCAATATAAAGACAAAACCCAAAAGTTGGGGAATACCACTATACAGTATAAGTCCTTCTTATCTGTTGGGATATCAGAGCACAGTAAGTAAAAGAAAACAAAAAAAAAAGACACAAAAGTTTTGGCACCTTAAAGACTAACTCCTGTATTTAAATATGAGCTTTCATGGATCTAGTCCACTTTATCTATACCTATAAAAAGTGGCCTTAACCGTTGGGTTCGTTCAAAGGCTCCCACACCCGGCCCAACCATCCCCGACCTAGCCCTCCACACTCACCGTAACCCCCGCCATCCCAACACCACGGGGTTCCGGTGGTTGTCAGTGGGGCAGCAGCCCCATGGACGTGACCAATAAAAAACCTACGAGTCCCAGAGTCCTCTGTGCTGTGCAACCCCTCAGCCAATCAGGCTGAGGGACGGGAGGGCAGAGGAGGCTGGGAAAGCGTGGTGCAGCGGTTTTAAAAGACAAACCACGCCGGCCCGGGAAATACTTTCTAAGACCCAGACTGAGCCGGGAAAAGATAAGTGCGTTCAATGAAGGAGGGGAGGCATGGCCCTGGTAACCACGACGCCCCCCCTGTCCCACCACCTACACCCCCAACCTCCACCGACCACACTTACCGTTTGCCGGTTACGACTGGGTCTTTGAAAGTCTTTCCCTCCCATCGCGGCCTTCTGCGTAGGGAGAAACACCGGACTGTCCTTCGTCTCTACGGGCGACATGGCAAAGAACAGTCTGGTGCTTCTCCCTACACAGAAGGCCACGATGGGAGGGAAAGTGTTTCCCAGAGGGAACCGATTCGTCTTCCTAGGAGGACAGAGGCCAAAAGATTGGGCCCCCGTCTTCCAAGGAAGACGAACACCTTAAAAACGGGAGACAAAGGCCAAGCACGGAGCACTGTTCTCGGCCTCCGTCTCCCATAACCACCCCATAGCTTTGGGGAGGAGAGGATACCCCCCTCTCCCCCCAAGCTTCGGAAAGACAGCAGGAGGAAAAATCCCCCCACAGCCTCGGAGGCCGGGACAAGCTGCCAGCGTAGCATTTGGGGGGGGGGGGAGAGAATACCGCACTCCAGGCATGCAAAAGGCTTCTCTCCTGTGTGGATCCTGTGATGTGTATTAAGACTTCCACATTGACTGAATCTCTTTCCATGCTCCAGGCACTGGAATGGCTTCTTCCTTGAGTGCATTATTTCATGAGTTGTATGATATCCTTTCAGCCAAAAAGTTGCTCTATGTTCCATTTCTTCAGCTTCTAAAGATTGTGTAAATAAGATGGACAGTTACCGAGGTTGAGGAGGAAATTCCCAGAATTTCAAATATTAGTTGAAGACTAATGAAGAATCAATTCTTAGGAGGATTTAGAGAATTTCAGGTAGAAATATTATTTCTGATGGGAAAAAACAAACGAAAACCCATAAAAATACTGCCGTCTGCTCTTCAACTGTTCCTGATATCGACACCACCATTTCTTTTTATTTTCCCATTGTCTGTGGAAGTAAAAAAAAAGTTAATTCAACATGTGGAAAGAATCTGTAGAAGTCTCAGCAACACAAAACCTCAACCCCTGCATCTCTTTTGTGAAAACGCCAGCTCTAATTCCAAGGGGAAATGTCTATTGTTTTTGTTTATATTAGAAGGCTAGTAAGCGGAAATGCCGGGGGAAGCAAGGGAACACACAACCTTCATCCTAATTACTGTACAGATTACAACAGATGACAATTCAATTCAATTCTAATTTATACCCCACCTTTCTCGGCCAAGGCTCACTCAAGGCGGCAACAACATATCAAATAGTACAATGTACAATATATAAAATACAAAATACAATATTACAAATGCAGCAAAAATACATACAGTTACTATTTCAAAGTAAAAATAAACAGATTACAAGTTATAAATTAGAAATTACAATGTTAAATATCCTAACAAACACCAGTACAGAAACACTGCACTCCAGCCCCATGTGCTCAAACTAACCCACGGCCAATGCCGGACCGGGGAAGGTGCCTTGGTGGTGGTGGTGGTGGTGGTGGTGAGTTCTTAAAGTCAGCAGGGGGGGGGCAGTTTTTAAAGTCTGCAGTGCGCTTCAGCCTCAGCTGCTCAAACCTCCCCGCAGCCAATGCCGGGCCGGGGAAGGAGCAGTACTTAGACCCCAGGAAAGGCTCGTAAGACAAAACAGCTAAGGCGGTGGTGGTTCCCACCCGCCTCCTTTCTGCAAAGCCGAGTGGCGTGGGCTCTGGGTCGAAGCGGGGAGTGTCCCAGGCTGAGGCGGTGACGGCTCCCTCCCTTTTTCTACTCTGAGCTGGCAGGCTCGGAGAGTGAAGGCAGGTGTGTCAGCTCCCACCCGCCTCCTTTCCTCAGAGCCGAGTGGCAGAACACCACTATACAGTAAAAGTCCTTCTTATCTCTTGGGTTATCAGAGAGTATGGTAAATAAAAGAAAATAAAAAAGACACAAAGGTTTTGATACCTTAAAGACTAACTCCTGTATTTAAATGTGAGATTTCATGGACCGAGTCCGCTTTATCAGACATAAAAGTAAAACACCAAAGCATCAATTTATATGCAGGCAAACCTTGGAAAACGAAGGGTTAGGATAGCGAAAAACTCACAGAGCAAAAGGAAATTGAATGAAACCGGCACCCTCGGATAATGAAATTTTTTTCGGAACAGCTTTTTTTGTTTTCAATACATTCCTATGGGAAATCACATTTCGGATAATGAAAATTCATTTTCAATGTATTCCTTTGGGAAATTGCATTCAATGCATTCCTATGGGAAATAAAGTTTGTCAATTTTTTTTGCTGTATGAAAAATACTTGGAGAATGCATTAATTTCATTATCCTAGATTTGACTGTACAAGTACAGAGGCACACAATGACTGGCAGCCTAATAGAAAAGCAATATTTAATTTAATTTAATTTAATTATCACATTTATATACCGCTCACTCGGCCAAAGCCAACTCAGGGCGGTTCACAATAAAAATTAAAAACACAAGTTAAAACAGTTAAAACAGTTAAAACTACCCACCCCCTAAAAACAAGGGCTGCAGGATCCAAAGGCACCATGGGGAAGAGTTCTTCTACACCAACCACCCAATGGCGGTTACCCTTCCACCTGCACCCCACACTTGACCCGCCAGCCAGGTTTTAAGATCTTTTCTGAAAGGCAGCAATTCCGTCCGGAGACGTAGCTCTGTTGGCAGGAGGTTCCAGAGGGCCGGCGCAGACACGGAGAAGGCTCTCCTCCTTGTGCCAGAGAGGCGAGCCCCTCTGGCTGATGGAACAATTAGAGAGCCCCTCCGGTCCGCTCTGGTTGGACGGACAGACGTCCTCAGGGCGATGCGGTCTCTTAGGTAACCCGGCCCACTACCATATAGGGCTTTAAAGGTCAAAACCAGCACCTTGAATTGCACCCGGAGACAAACTGGCAACCAGTGCAGCTCCCGGAGCAGTGGCAAAGCACGGGCATAACGCCCACACCCCATCACCACCCGGGCTGCCGCATTTTGGACCAGCTGTAGCCTCCGAATGGTCGTCAAGGGCAGCCCCATGTAGAGCGCATTGCAATAATCTAGTCTGGAGGTAACCAGAGCGTGAGTGACCATGAGCAAGGAGTCCCGGTCCAGGAGTGGGCGCAACTGGCGGATCACCCGAAGTTGGGCGAAAGCCCTCCTGGTCACAGCCGCCACCTGTTCCTCTAGCAGTAGCCGTGAATCCAGGAGGACCCCCAAGTTGCGCACTGGGTCTGTCTGGGGCAAAATAGCCCCATCCAGAACCAACGATGGTAGCTCCCGGGTTAATGCAGAACCCCCTATCCATAGCCACTCAGTCTTGCTGGGATTCAGTTGTAGCCCGTTAGCCCCCATCCAGACCCCCACAGCTTCCAGGCATCTGGAAAGGACTTTGACGGCATCACTGGGGTCCCCATGGGCCGAGATGTACAACTGAGTGTCATCCGCGTACTGATGGTACCGCACCCCATGGGAACGAATGATCTCACCCAGCGGCTTCATGTAGATGTTAAATAGGAGAGGAGAGAGCACCGAGCCCTGAGGCACCCCCCATTTGAGGGGCCTAGGACTGGACCTCTCACTCTCCAACCACACCGACTGGGTACGACCCCTCAGAAATGAGGAAAACCAGGACCACACATTACCCTGGATTCCCAATCCTCGGAGCCGTCCCAGAAGGATACCGTGGTCAACGGTATCGAAAGCCGCTGAGAGGTCAAGAAGAGCAAGGACGGATGGGTGACCACCGTCCCGCTCCCGCCAGAGATCATCCATCAGTGCGACCAATGCCGTCTCGGTACCATATCCCGGCCTGAATCCTGACTGAAAGGGGTCCAGATAATCTGCTTCATCCAGCACCCCCTGCAGCCGACCCGCCACTGCCTTCTCCAACACCTTCCCTAAAAAGGGGAGGTTAGAGACAGGCCTATAGTTGGTTAGGACAGCTGGGTCGAGGGAAGGTTTCTTCAGGAGGGGGCGCACCAAAGCATGTTTTAAAGGTGCAGGAAACACCCCCTCCCGCAATGATGCATTGATCACAGCCCCAACCCAGTCACCTGTCACCGCCTTGGAGGCTTTCACCAACCAGGTGGGACAGGGGTCCAATGGGCAGGTAGTGGCGCGCACAGCTGCAAGGAGCCTGTCCACTTCATCAGGGGCAACTGGATCAAACCGGTCCCAGATGGTATGGCAAGACTGTACTCCAGCTCCCTCCGGACTCTCCCCATCCACGCCGGAATTAAACCCAGAGCGAATCCGGTCGATTTTCTCCACTAGATGGTCAGCAAAGTCCTCAGCCGACCCCTGCCAACCAGGCACCGGGGTCCCCCTACCAAGGAGAGACCTGGTAACCCGGAACAGGGTGGCCGGGCGATTGTCAGCGGAGGCAATAAGGGTGGTGAAGTATTGCCGCCTCACCACCTCCATCGCCACTAGATAGGCCCTAATAGCGGCTCTAGCTAGTGTCCAATCGGAGTCTCTCTGGGTCTTCACCCAGCGGCGCTCTAGGCGTCTCTTTGCCCGTTTGAGCTCCCGCAGTTCATCTGTGAACCACGGAGATGACCTAGCTCCATGAGCTCTGAGAGGCCGTAGTGGTGCGATTTCATCCAAGGCCGCTGTTGTCATCCTGTTCCACAGGTCAACCAGCGCCTCGGGCGAATCGTGTTGCCGATCCAGAGGGAAATCCCCCAGTTCCCTCTGGAATCCATCAGGATCCATCAGTTGCCGGGGGCGGGCCATTCTAATATTGTAGCTCTTTATAACTGACAATAATGGAAAATCCTCGGTTTTATTCAAACTTTCTTTGTCGGTCTTGTGATGTCTACTAAGGTTTTTTTATGTTGACTGAATCTTATTCCACACTCCAGGAATTCAAATGATCTCTCACCTGTGTGTGTCCTATTGTGGTTAGTAAGGCTGCTACCTTCACTAAATCGTTTCCCACACTCCAGGCATTCAAAAGGCTTCTCTCCTGTGTGAATCCTGTGATGTCTAGCAAGACTTCCACGTACACTGAAGGTTTTTCCACACTCCAAGCATTTAAAAGGTTTCTCTCCTGTGTGGATTCTGTGATGTGAAGCAAAATCTCCTTGTTGACTGAATTTTTTCCCACACTCCAGGCATTCAAAAGGCTTCTCTCCTGTGTGGATCCTGTGATGTCTAGAACGATTTCCACGTTCACTGAAGGTTTTTCCACACTCCAGACATTCGAAAGGTTTATCTCCTGTGTGGGTCCTGTGATGTGAAGTAAGGTATTTTTGTTGACTGAATACTTTTCCACATTCCAGGCATTCAAAAGGCTTTTCGCCTGTGTGGATCCTATTATGGTTTGTAAGTCTTCTACGTTCACTGAATCTTTTCCCACACTCCAGGCATTCAAAAGGCATTTCACCTGTGTGGATCCTATTATGGTTTGTAAGTCTTCTACGTTCACTGAATCTTTCCCCACACGCCAGGCATTCAAAAGGCTTCTCTCCTGTGTGGATCCTATGATGTGCAACCAAGTGTCCATGTAGACGAAACCTTTTTCCACACCCAAAGCATTCAAAAGGCTTCTCTCCTGTGTGGATCCTCTGGTGTGAAGTAAGGTATCTATGCTGATTGAATCGTTTTCCACACTCCAAGCATTTAAAAGGCTTCTCTCCTGTGTGGATGCTATTATGGGCAGTAAATCTTCTACGTTCACAAAATCTTTCCCCACACTCTAGGCATTCAAAAGGCTTCTCTCCTGTGTGGATCCTGTGATGTCTAGCAAGATTTCCACGATCGTTGTAGGTTTTTCCACACTCCAGGCATTCAAAAGGCTTCTCTCCTGTGTGGATCGTCTGGTGTGAAGTAAGGTGTCCATGCTGACTGAATCTTTTTCCACACTCCAGACATTCAAAAGGCTTCTCTCCTGTGTGGATCGTCTGGTGTGAAGTAAGGTGTCCATGCTGACTGAAACTTTTTCCACACTCCAGGCATTCAAAAGACTTCTCTCCTGTATGGATCTTGTGATGTCTAACAAGATTTCCACGTAGACTGAATCTTTTTCCACACTCCATGCATTTAAAAGGCTTCTCTCCTGTGTGGATCCTGTGATGTCGAGCAAGACTTCCACGATCGGTGTAGCTTTTTCCACACTCCAGGCATTCAAAAGGCTTCTCTCCTGTGTGGATCCTGTGATGTGTAGTAAGGCCGCCACGTTGACTAAATATTTTTCCACACTCCAGGCATTGGAATGGCTTCTTCCTAGAGTGCATTATTTCATGAGTTGAATGATATCCTTTCAGTCAAAAAGTTGCTCTATGTTCCATGTCTGCAGCTTCTAAAGATTGTGTAAATAAGATGGACAGTTACCGAGGTTGAGGAGGAAATTCCCAGTATTTCACATAATAGTTGAAGACCAATGAAGAATCAATTCTTAGGAGGATTTAGAGAATTTCAGGTGGAAAGATTATTTCTGATGGGAAAAAACAAACGGAAAACCATAAAAATACTGCTGTCTGCTCTTCAACTGTTCCTGATATCCACACCACCATTCCTCTGTATTTTCCCAGTATCTGTGGAAATAAAAAAAAGGTTAGTTCAACATTTGGAAATAATCTGTAGAAGTTTCAGCAACACAGAGCTTCAACCCCTGTATCTCTTTTGTGAAAAAGCCAGCTCTAATTCCAAGGGGAAATTTCTATTGTTTTTGTTTATATTAGAAGGCTAGTAAGCGGAAATCCCGGGGGAACCAAAGGAATACACAAGCTTCATCCTAATTACTGTAAATAGATGACAAGTATAGATGCTGTTATGAAATTAGCATTTTGACCTAAGAAGACAATGCCTGAAAACCCTTAATGGCAAATGCTTTGAATACCAGGATATATCAGATGTTTTATGGATAATATCACACAAGGATTCTTGCCAATTTAATTCATTAGAAATGCCCTGTATATCTAAAGCCTCTGCCAGATTAAAAATAATCAGGAACGATAAGAGGAAAACATGATAACACATGATGCTCGAAAGGTTTCCACCACTTATTTTTGCTTGTCAGGAGGGGCAGAGATGCGATCTCAGAGAATCCTTCCTGACACTCATCACACAGTGTAACGCTATCTCTCTACTGGGTGAATTTCAAACACTTCCCTATCCTGGGAAATGGCACCTGATCTTATTCCTTTTTGCTCTTCAAAGCAGCCCCGCTCCAAATAAAAGCCTTTTCCTTCTTTCCATGAAAGCCCACATCCTCTGGAGTCATTTTCTAAGAGAATTCCTCCGCATGACCCAGCCCCCAGCTTGAGATGGTTGGAAACCCCTGGAGTAAAGCAAAGATCACCTCAGATCAGATGTCTCTTGAATGGAAGCCACCTTGTTGTAATCAATATGCAGGGACGGCAAGTGACATCAACATCTCTTGACTTTGGCTCCTGGAGAGAGAGAGAGAAATTCAGAATTTCAGCTAGAATCTAGATGGGAAAGTAACCCCTTCCCCCTCATAAGGACAATTCTCTAAGAGAATTTCTCCACAGCTTCCCAGAAAAACAAACTCTAGGAAAGGTTGGCTCAGCATTGGCACTCTATGGCTATAATGTGGATATTATTACGACCAGAGTTGCAAGGAGGAAGAGGAGGGGGGTGAGAATAATGTAGGGGTACCCAACCTAAGGCCTGTGGCCCAGATCCAGCCCACAGTGCCATTTCATGTGGCCTCCCACCTCTCCAAAGGCATTTGAGAAACAAAATGGCCACCCCTTTGAAGCTGTTGGGACAAAATGGCCACCCCCATTTTGCAGGCAGGGTAAAATGGCTGTCTAGTCCTCAAAGCTGACTGAGAGAGCATGACCCGGCCCCCAAGTTGAAAAGGTTGGGAACTCCTGGAGTAAAGCAAAGATCACCTCAAATCAGATGTCTCTTGAATGGAAGCCCCCTTGTTGGAATCAATAAGCAGGGACAGCAAGTGACATCAACATCTTGACTTTGGCTCCTGTGGAGAGAGAGAGAGTCAGAATTTCAGCTAGAATGTAGATGGGAAAGTAACCCCTTCCCCCTCATAAGCAATACATGTCAAACACATAGACATAAAAACTGCATTTCTACATGTAGAAACTGGGGGAGCCTCTTTCTTGTGCTTCTTATACAACCAGTTCTGAAAATACAATGCTGGGAAAGGATGATGGCAACAGGAAAAGAGGAAGACGAGACCAAGTGTGAGATGGATGGATTCCATAACTTGAATATGTTGAGCAGGGTGGTTGAGAACAGGACATTTGGGAGATCTCACGTTCATAAGGGACTGCGGTGGCTTAATGGCTAAGACACTGAACTTCACCACTGGAAGGTCAGCAGTTCAAGACAAGTGCTGTACGACGGAGTGAGCTTCTGTCTCTGTCGCAGCTCCTGCCAACCTAGCAGTTCAAAAGCAAGAAATTGCAAGTCGATAAATAGATATGACTGGCTTTCAAGCAAGGGTGACCTTTACTTTACTTTAAATAGGTACTGTTTCAGTGGGAAGGTAAACCGTTCTGTGCAATCCGGTGTCTAGTCATGCCTGGCACATTGTCCACGGCTCTTTGGCTATAAACAGAGATGAGCACTGAACCCTAGAATCAGATATGACTGGCTTTCGAGCAAGTTGGTAACCCTTGTCTTTACCCATTAATAAAGTTGCCATAAGTCAGAAACATCTTTACAGCAAGTAACAACACAAACCAAAGGAGAATGCCTTTGCCCAACATCTGCGGACAGTCTTGTTGAGAATTGCTGTGAAAATAGCTTTTTTAGCATAGGAACCTTGAGGAATCCAGCCAACATCAAGTACTGTTCAGCCGGTGTTTCTGGAAGCTCATGAGCCAAAGCAGAAAAAGTATCATTTCTTCCTCGTTATGTGTTCCCAATGATCACTGTTTCAAGATAGATTGTGGTATCAGGATTGCAAATCCATCCGTCATTAGTTGGTAACGTATGTCAGAAGTACTGTAGTAATATGTATGTTGGAGGATTGTAACCTGTGCCCCTGGAGAGTTTGGAAGAAGTTAACATAAAGGAAGTTTGTGCTTTCAGTGGCCATGCTAAGGGATATCTCACTGGTCTCAACCAATCGGGGATGAATGAATTTTTAAATATCCAACAAAAGCTAGTTTCCTTTGGCCTCTCTGCTTTTCCAGCTGGCAATGTGGTGGGAGGAGAGCTGATCTCAGGACAAAGGGAGGTGAGAGACAACAAGGAGATACTGTGAGTAGAACCAGGGTTGTAATAAACTAGTCACATCAGGGATTAAGAATCTGTGTGGCTGTGCCAATTATCCAGTCATCCCTACATGGGTTTCCTTAGACCATTTTTTAACATAAAAATTTCCCCCCTAAAAACATAGCTTCTAAGTGCTCTTTGGTATAAAGCCAATCTGATGTTGAGTCAAGTGCAACCTCCCTGAGTCTGTTTATTTATAGAAGGGGGGGGGGGAGAGAGTTGGTATAAACAGAGATGGAATAGAGCTACAAATGATTAATTAACATGTCTGAGTAAAAGGTTAAAAAAAGCAATTAGTTTTTTTAAAAAACTGGTTCAAGAGAAATATGGGGAGAATTTTTAGATTATGTATTAGTGAATGGGAAAGAGTAAAGCTAGCACAAGATGTATTATCTTTTCGGAACGAGGAGAAGAATATATTACAAATCTAATACTATTGAGAATATTTCATCAATAATGTTTATTGGTGTTGGGTGCACTTAGTATTTATTTCATTTATTTATTTGGTTTATTTATATCCCACCCTTCTGGCGCTAGCGCCACCCAGAGCAGCTAAGCAACAAAAGGGAGAAAGCACGCACGCACGCACACACACACACACACACACACACACACACACACACACCAAGTGGCTAAGACGCTGACTGGAAGGTGGGAGGTCAGCAGTTCGATTCCCAAGTGCTGCAGGACGGAATGAGCTCCCATCTTTGTCCCAGCTCCTGCCCACCTTGCAGTTTGAGAGCAAGAAATTGCAAGTAGATAAATAGGGACCACTTCAGTGGGAAGATAACAGCTCCGGTGTCTAGTCATGCCTGCTACGTGACCACGGAAACGTCTGCCAAAGCAGACAAGCACTGGCTCTTCGGCTTTGAAACAGAGATGAGCACTGAACCCTAGAGTCAGATACAACTGGCTTTCGAGCAAGGAAAACCTTTACCTTATACCTATCTATCTATCTATCTATTACTGTATATATATAATCTCTCTCTCTCCCCGGTAAGACACACACAAAAGGGGGTGGAGCTCTCCCTTCAAACCCAGGAAGGCAAAATTCAATGCTATGGCACTGATGTTTCCCATTGCGCTGTTCTGGGGGAGAGCCAGAAACTCAGGTTTGGCTGCTCCCTGTGGAATCTAAAGAGTTGGCCATGTAGTTGAGTTGCCTTCCTAGAGGGACCTGGAAGTCTCCTCTTTCCCTTCCTGTCCAGTTGTCTTCTCCTCCCTCTTAATCCTCAGGAGGAAGAAGGACTTCCGCTCCTTCCAGGGGTTCCCTTGGGTTGCAAGAGGCGCTGGACCTGGGAATGCCATGGGGGTTGCAGGGGAAATGGGTGGGGGTTCCCTAAATAAACACTCCACCTCAACTGAGGCTGATCTGGGTAGTCCTCAAAAGGCCAGGGAGGGAGGGAGATGATTCTAAAGCAGGGATTCTCAACCTGTGGCCCATGAGCTGGATGTGGCCCACGGCACCATTTCATGTGCCCCCCACTGCCTCCACCTCACCAGGAAGTGCCATGCGTTGGAGGAAGGGCAAAATCGCCAGCCGGCCCCCAAAGCTGTCTGAGAGAGCATGACCTGGCCCCCGGCTCAAAAAGGTTGAGAAATCCTGTTTTAACATTTTCTGTCTGTCTGGGAGTGAAAAGAACTGGGTTGGCAGTTTTTTTAGGGGAATGTTTGGAGGAATTTTTATTTTATAGTCCCAGAATAAATTAAAACCCTTACTTACGCAAAAAGTCCGCCCCGTCAGCTTTTGCTTTAATCGAATTTTTTTGTAACTCGAAACAAACCCATAGGAAAAATTATTTTTACGTAACTCAAAGCAAACCCATAGGAAATTGTGTAAATTGGGACATGGTTTTAGCATTAAATCATTATGTAAGTTGAATTTTATGTAACTCGAGGCATTTGGAAGTCAGGATTTTACCTAATTGTGTGATAATTAATGCCTTGCTAGAGATGTGAAGGCCCAGGAAAAAACCAGAAAAATTCAGGAAAAAAACCAGTTTTTTCCCCGTTTTTTTCTGAAGCCTTTTTATTTTCCCCCGAAAAATTGGAAAATAAGATAAGGCCAGGTTCAAATATTTTATAAATCATTTTTAAAAAATATGTATAGTATCATATTATTTTCAATTTCCCCCAAAATTTCCGTTTTTTTCCCGGGGGAAGGGGTGGACGGGTTTTTTTTAGCTTTAAAATTTCTGGAAATTTTACATCTCTATGTGCCATGTATTATTTAGTTCATTTGTGGTTTATGACCAATCTTGGAAAGATTGCTGATTTTTCAGTATTTTAGACACAGCACTGCGGTGGCTTAGTGGTTGAGACACTGAGCTTGGAGATTGGAAGGTCAGGGTTCGATACCTGAGAGCTGCACAGCGAGTGCTGCATGACAGATCTTGGGGACATGAAAGGAGCCTCATTTGGGCACCCCTGCACGGAGTCTTTCCAGCAAAAATCCTTTCAACCCAGAGTAATTTCTGACACAAAATTTATTACTTAGTATTTTGGATGGAGGCATATCATCATCAGCTCAAAACAGACTCACTATGGCCTAGCTGTACTACCCAATAAGATGGTTTCACACTAGAGACAAGCAATTTAAATAATAATAATAATTTTAATTTCCAATTTGTATAGCCACCCAACTCAAAACAACACAGCATTAAAAACAATACAAAAAAAAACATTAAAACAACACCCATAAAACCCCAATTTAAAATACTACAAAAATTAAAAGACAGAGGGTTAATCTCGCCTTATATACCTACTAGCATATTTGTGCCCGGCCAGCTGGGCATTTTTAATGTGTGTGTTGGTGGTTAGGGGTGGTTTTGGGTGTGCATACCCCCCTCCCATACAATACCACTCCAACCATCAACACACACATTAAAAATTCCTGCCAAGGCAGGAGTGGTGTGTGTGTGTGTGTGTGTGTGTGTGACAGAGAGAGAGAAGCTGTGTGTGTGTGTGTGTGACAGAGAGAGAGTGTGTGTGTGTGTGACAGAGTAGACCACCAGAGGGGGTTTGTGAGTTAGTTAGATAGAGAGACAGTCAGACAGAGGAGACAGGCGAAGAGGGCGGAGAATACTTGCTGAGGCTGCGTGCACGTACGTTGGAAGGGAAGGTTTGTTGTGTGTGTGTTTGTGTGTGTTGATGGGTGGGTGGGGCGGGGGGAGGGTTGTCCCATGGTGGGTGGGTGGGTAGTGTTTCCCGTGTGTGTGTGTGTGTGTGTGTGTGTGTGTGTGTGTGTGTGTGTGTGTGTGTGTGTGTGTGTGTGTGTGTGAGAGAGAGAGAGAGAGAGAGAGAGAGAGAGAGTTCTCTCTGGGTTGGCTGGGAATGAAACTTTTGTCTCCAGCCAACCCAGAGAGAAGCGATTCCTTCTCTTCGGGAGGCAAAGGCAGCACCTTTCATTGCCTCCCGGAGAGAAGGAGTCCCCATCACAGAGGGGCTTTGCTTCCTTCTGGTTTGGCTGGGAACGGAACTTTCATTCCCAGCTAACCCAGAGATAAGTGAGTCCTTCTCTCCGGTAGGGCAGGAGGCGCTCCGGCCTCTCCTTTGTCCATGTGAGTATCGAGGTCACGTCGCCCGCAGGGACAAAGGAGAGGCCGGTGCTTCTCCCTACGCAGAAGGCCGTGCCGCGAGGGAAAGTTTCAGAGACCAGGCCGGAGCTGGCAAAAGGTAAGTGCGGTTGGTGGGGGTTATGGAGTGGGGCGAGCAAGGTGGTGGGGCGGAGGTGTGGTTACCGGGGCCGTGCCTCCCCCCCCCCTCCACTCCCTAACCCCCACTGACTGCACTTACCTTTTCCTGGCTCCAGCTGGGTCTTTCAAAGTCTTTCCCACCCGGTGCTTTTTTATTTAGGTCAGCACGCCGCTCATTCCCAGCCTCCTCTGCGCTCGGGTCCCTCAGCCAGATTGGCTGAGGGTTGCACAGCGCAGAGGACTCTGGGACTCGTAGTTGTTGTTGTTTTTTTGTCACGTTCGTGGGGCGGCTGCCCCATTGGCGACCTCTGTACCATTGCGGCGATGGTGAGGCCGGGGTAAGGTGAGTGTAGACAGCTCGCTTAGGGATGTTTGGGCCGGGTGCAGGAGCCTTTGTTACATTCCAATGGTTAATGTCCTTCCTTATAGGTAAAGATTTCTGACGTCAGCTCACTGACTTGCCCAGACATGCCTCCGGCTGCTGGAACATGCATGCCACCAGGGGACATGATTCAGCTAAGGTAGCAGCAGGCCCAGTGGTAGCTGCAACTGTTATAATGTTCCCATGTAAAAACACATTACCCAATTACCAACCATTTGAACAGCTATAGCACACCAATAACTTAAAATCTGTACGTTATAGGCAAATTCTGACTTCAGATTTGGAATCAGCACACTCGATATCATGTAAATCACATGTGTTATTCCTAATAGCAAAATTGTTGTTGTGCCGCGTTGACATATTTATTCGAGCAGCTATAGCTTTTATGCAATTAGAATGTGTAGATACTTAGAAGCCCACAGTGGGATAACACCCAAATGGGTGGTACAAAAATTAAACAAACAAACAAACAAATAAATAAAATTGGTCTTAGTACAGGAATGTCTGCATGAAAAATACAGTAAAACCTCGCGTAAAGAGCATCTCGCTTAGAGACTAACTCGCTTAAAGAGCAGAATTTTATTTAAATGGCCGCCCGTTGGAATGGCTGGCCACAAGGAAGACACGTGGAGGCAGCCATGCGGTGAAATCCAGCCCTGACCAGAGTCCCCGGATCTGTTGACACTGAGCGAACCCCTGAGGAATATTCCCACGGGTAACCCACAGTCGCCTCTCTTAGCAACTAAAAACAACCAAAAACTCGCTTAACAACTAAATCGGGGTTCGCAATTTTCCCCCACCCGCGCCAGAAGTCACAATTGGTTACTTACAATGGCAGCGGCAGCACTTTTTCCAAGTGTTTCACTTAAAGAGCACCTCGCTTAAAGAGCAGTCCCGTGGAACACATTATGCTCTTTAAGCGAGGTACCACTGTACTGTACAGTGACTGACTACAGTGAAAAAACTTGAGGAGGCCTGGCCAGCAGCAAAAGTAATAATGATGGAGAAAGGCTTGTGGCATTTAGTGAGGACATGAGTGGTTAAAGAGCATTCGAGGGAGGTGGTTCCTCCACAGCGATGGGCAATACTGCTACATTCTTAAAGGATTTTAATTGTTTTATATTGGTTTTAACTTGTGTACACTGCCCAGAGTCCATCGGATTAGGGTGGTATATAAATCTATCTATTAAATTATTAAATCTTCTGAATTTCAGTTAAATGAAAGCAAATGGTAAACAACTCTGCTGAAGGAAGCGCCCCAAATATGCTATTGAGAATATTTCATCAATAGGGTTTATAACTCCCATTGGAAGCCTGACAAGTCAGCAGTTTGAGACCCGGGTACAGCATGGTGGTTTGAGTGCCCATGTCTGTCCCAGCTCCTCCTGCCAACCTAGCAGTTTGAAAGTAGGAAATAAGAGCCGAGCCCGAGGCAGGGAAGGGAAGGGAAGACTTACCGGATCTCCTCAGGGAAGAAGAGTAACGCCAGGGGCAGAAAGTAACGCTATTCCTCTGCAAGGGGCGGAGGGAGGATGTTGCCCTGCATTCGCTCCTCTACTCAGGAGAGTAACGCCGTTCCTTTCGCCGTGTGAGCTGGAAGGAAAAGCTGCCAGTAGTGGGGGGTGGGTGGAAAACACACGGGTCCCAACCAGGCGCTCCTAAAGGTTTTCCTTTGTTTTTTTCTACTACTACTACAACACCCAGAATCCCCACCAGAGAGAGAGAGAGAGAGCAATGTAGTCCACCTAAAACCTATACCACTTCCCACGATTTCGAGATCTAGATCTTCCTTCCTCGGTTAAGGGCGTGGGATTGTCCTTTCAAACTACAACTCCCATCGTCCCCACCACCGGCCAGGTTGCTGGGAATTCTGGAACTTGTAGTTTTTCAAGAGAAACAAGGGCCTCTGCGGCGAATTAATTGGGACTATTTGAATTTCAAAATCTTGGTTATAAGCCAAGCGCAAGTGGCTCGTGAGAAGAGCTTCAAAAGGACCCAGAAAAGAGGCGGAATAATAATAATAATAATAATAATAATAATAATAATAATAATAATAATAATAATAATAATAATAATAATAATAATAATAATAATAATAATAGGCATGTTCAGCCCCCAGAGAGGAGGAAAGGTGAGGTCTGGCCGGGCAGCTCCCTCTCCCTTCCACCAAGCAAGGGTTAAAATAGGCACCGACTTTGATTCCTAGAGGGGAAGCCAAGCCAAGTGGGAGCGGAAAAGAAGATGGCGTGCGCAGCCCAAAAATGTCCCTTCCTGTCCCTCTTTATTCTCCTTCCGGGGGAAACCGAGGCTTCTAACACTTCCAGCCCCAGAGATGCTTCTCCCCTTCCAGGAACTTTGAGGGAGGGGGATGAGTCCCTCCCCATTTTGTCTCCGGGGAGGATAATGATGATGATGATGATTCCGTCCCGGCTGGGCTGGAGGGGAGGCTGGGGAAGCCCTAGGTGTTTGGATGGCGCAGAAGCAGCGAAAAGGAGGCGCAGGAGCAGTACGACCATCACAAGCCAACTCACTGGAGGGAACAAGAGGACCCGCCCCGCCTCAGGCAGCAGATGTTGGGTGGCCGCGTCGTTATATGCTGTCAAATTGCTTCCGTTTTGGGGGCTATGAATTAATGTTTTCGCCCACCCTAAAAAAACAAAACAAAAACCCTTTTGCTCTTAAAGTTTTGCAAATTAAAGTCTGTGAATTCTTTGGTGAGTCAGTCCATCTCAAGTTCTGCCTTACTCCTTTCCTAACATTCTGGTGTCACGATATGTTTAAAGTAGGACAACAGATTATGGCCCTTCTATGTCCTCATTAGCAGTTTGGGTTAGAGATAAAGGTCACCCTTGGTCAAAAGCCAATCGCATCCAACTCTAGGGTTCAGTGCTCATGCTTGTTTATAGCCAAAGAAACAGCGCTGTCTACGTCTGATGTTCTATTTTACACTTCTTTGTCTTTTTGATGGATCGGTCTGTTAAACTACCAAATTATAAATGGATCTGTTGTCTTCCCATCTCCTTTTTCTTTCTTTTTTATTGATTTTCATACAAAAAAGGTACTAGAGAAAAAACCAACAGATACATAGATTTTAAAAAAATGCCAACAAATAAGTAAATACAAACAACACAACACCCGTGATGTACAAAGGAATCTGTATAAATTCTTATTGAATCATTCCAATTATCTTCTATTTAATCCAAAATGTACACGTTACAGGGTCGGGTTTTGTTCCTTCTTTATTAGTCAGTGAGAATTCTACAAATGGTTTCCATATGTCCCAAAATCCCCTCTTGTATATTATGCCTTTTTTTTGTTTAATTTCATAGTTAGTTTCTCGTTCAATGCCAATTGCCAAACCTCACTGTACCAAAAACTTATAGTTGGAGGTGGTTTATTTATTTATTTATTTATTTATTTATTGTGCTTATATACCGCTTTACTTGTCTACTGACAACTCAAAGCGGTTTACAGAGCAATCCAATAAATACAAACAAAACATAAGGGGGAGGGGAGGGGGAGGAGGAGGGGAAAGGGGAAAATACAGTGCAAAATACAATCATAATGAGAATCACAATAAACTTTACAAAAATATCAAATCACAATCGATAATACAATTAATACACATCATAGAACAATAATACAATTGATTGTTCGACTTACAATTATAAGATAGCAATTAACAGTACAATTCGCAGCTGCCTCGCAACAGCAGCCAGTCTCTCGCTCCCGCCACCCCGCTCTCACCAAGGGGAAGCGTCCGGCAACGTTGGTGGCTCCCCGGCATGGCAGATCTTCTTATGGGCGCACCGGGCTACCTCGCAACTGCAGCCAATCTGTCAGCCGATGACAGGGGCCGGGGAGAGGCAGCGGCGAGGTCCCGCGGCGTTGGGCGCGTCTTCCTTTTTTATCCCGCCAAGGCGGGCTTAGAGGAGAGCAGCTCCAGGTGCCTCCCATCCCCAGGCCGATGACAGGGGCCGGGGAGAGGCAGCGGCGAGGTCCCGCGGCGTTGGGCGCGTCTTCCTCCTTTATCCCGCCAAGGCGGGCGCAGAGGAGAGCAGCTCCAGGTGCCTCCCATCCCCAGGCCGATGACAGGGGCCGGGGAGAGGCAGCGGCGAGGTCCCGCGGCGTTGGGCGCGTCTTCCTCCTTTATCCCGCCAAGGCGGGCGCAGAGGAGAGCAGCTCCAGGTGCCTCCCATCCCCAGGCCGATGACAGGGGCCGGGGAGAGGCAGCGGCGAGGTCCCGCGGTGTTGGGCGCGTCTTCCTCCTTTATCCTGCCAAGGCGGGCGCAGAGGAGAGCAGCTCCAGGTGCCTCCCATCCCCAGGCCGATGACAGGGGCCGGGGAGAGGCAGCGGCGAGGTCCCGCGGCGTTGGGCGCGTCTTCCTCCTTTATCCCGCCAAGGCGGGCGCAGAGGAGAGCAGCTCCAGGTGCCTCCCATCCCCAGGCCGATGACAGGGGCCGGGGAGAGGCAGCGGCGAGGTCCCGCGGTGTTGGGCGCGTCTTCCTCCTTTATCCCGCCAAGGCGGGCGCAGAGGAGAGCAGCTCCAGGTGCCTCCCATCCCCAGGCCGATGACAGGGGCCGGGGAGAGGCAGCGGCGAGGTCCCGCGGCATTGGGCGCGTCTTCCTCCTTTATCCCGCCAAGGCGGGCGCAGAGGAGAGCAGCTCCAGGTGCCTCCCATCCCCAGGCCGATGACAGGGGCCGGGGAGAGGCAGCGGCGAGGTCCCGCGGTGTTGGGCGCGTCTTCCTCCTTTATCCTGCCAAGGCGGGCGCAGAGGAGAGCAGCTCCAGGTGCCTCCCATCCCTAGGCCGATGACAGGGGCCGGGGAGAGGCAGCGGCGTTTATTCTTCCAATTACTGGCAACTAGTTTCCTGGCCACAACTAACAACGTAAGCAATAAATCATTCATATTATCATCCAGTTTTAATTCTCCAGTTTCCCCTAATAGTACTATTTTAGGACTGAAAACCAGCACCTTATCCATAATTTTTTTCACCTTCTCTTCAATCCTATTCCAAAATAGTTTAATCCACGGGCATCCCCATCACATGTGTAGATAGCTGCCCCGCTCTGCTTTACATCTCCAACAAAGATCAGATTGTAGTTTATCCATTTGATGTAATCTAACTGGCGTGGGGTACCATCGCCAGAGGATTTTACTATTGTGTTCTTTTTCTTTGATGGATAATAAATTATTTATTCTTTGTGACCACTTCCTATTCCAGTTTTCCTCCTTAATTTTAATTCCTAAATCGTTCTCCCATATTTCTCTTAAAGCTTGCTGAGAACTTTTCTCTAAATTCAATTGTTGATATATTATACCTACAATACCCTGTAGTGTAGCGATGTTGGGCGCTAGGGCGGCGCTAGGTCCCGGAGGAGACTGATCAGTGACAACACGGGGCAACAGGAGCGAGATCAGATCAGTGGTTTATTGGAAAAATACATACACCTTTTATAGATCAGAAGGCAGGTAGAAAAAACCATCACCCGGGAGTCAATCACATCACCTGTTTACTCAGGTTAATTGGGAAACCCCTCGAAGGGAAGTTAATTATTTCAAACAAACACGGGATGAGGGAAGCCATTGTTTAGGGCTTAGACAGGGGTAAACATATTCACTATTTGCACCGGGGATTTCCTTGGCCAGGAGGTGAGTGTTTACCTAATCAGTCACTGGGGTTAGCGATCTGCCTACCTTGCAGAATCGTCGGTCAGGTCATGTAATTGGGTGAATCAAACCCTATCATTTATTCACCCCCCTTAATTTAGCTGCCCGCAGAAGCCACCGCCAGGAGCCTTCTCACCTAAGCAGCCTCCGCCGGGGCTGCTCCATGCCAGATGGGCATGGGGAATCCGCATCTCCCCTTACTTTTTAATATTAAGAGCCTGACCAGCGATTTTGCGCAGAAGCGGCACCAGCTGTTGGTCGGGAGTGACGTCACGGGGTTTCCTTCTGAGGCGGCACCTCGAGATCAGTGAGGGAATGCATTGAGCGAGACAGCAAATTGCTATGCCCAGTATGACTACCCCCACCACTACCTTAAGCACCGTCTGAAGCCACCCCCATGGGATCCACGACCACATCCACTTCCACAGAGAACTCCACCAAGCCCCCCACGCAGAGCCCTCTGTGATGCCTGCGACTATGGTGTGGAGATCTGTGATCTGGCTTTGAATTTTCCGGGAGTTGTCAGTAAGGTTGAAGCAACACATACCGTGAAAGGACTCGCAGCCCAAGTGGTGCAATAGTAGGAGGTAGTCGATAGCCGCTCGATTATCGAGAATGGCATGGCGAAGCTCCGCCTGTTCCTGATTGAGGAGCGCTATCGCTGAGGAGGTATGGTTAATGGCCTTTGCTAAACTGCAGTCCAAGCGACCAATCCTCTTTGCGTTGCCGACGGCTAAGCCTGGCACGCCAAAGATGCTGACTGCCAAAGAGAGGTATTCGGCAGGTCTCATTACCCTAAAGCTACTTTCACATGAGCTGTCTAACAGGGTGGTGCGAGTGTGCCGTATGAGTGAGGGAACATTGGAGCCATTGGAAGCATTGGGGATATTAGCGCGTGGGGCGATCATATCCTTAGTGGGGAGCAACAGTGTCAAGCGACTGATACAACATATAGAGTCTGTAATATTAGCCGGAATGTAGTTAAACGTATACTGGTTACACGTAAAGAACCATCCAGATGGCAGGGTGATATGTGCATACTTCGAGCCAAGTGACACTGGGTTATTGCAAGTCCAATTGCCGCTGCCTACATCGAGGCAACGGCGCCGGGCTCGGCCGGGTCCGGAGCAACCGTGTATTCGGCCGCAGGTAGAGTTCGGGCTGACCGCCACTCGAGGTGTGGAGAGTGGCCGCATCAGCCGGTAAAGTCATGGTCAGCCACATCTCCCAACGGGCATATTCCGAGGAAGCTGATGGGATGTATGGGCTGAAGAGTCGCCTCACCAGCCAGTCCCCGTCCCGGGGGTGTGCGCCTGGAGAATGGTACACCGGGACAAGGCAGGTGCTGAGGATCGAGGCAGAGCCGACGTCCTGCCTGAGGCAAAAATCGGACTGGTTGACAAGGGTAGCCAACCTTTCCCAAATGTTGTACTGCATCCGGGCAGAGAGGTCTCCGCCTGGCATTAAATCGCTGGCCTCCAGTGAGGCGGCCTGAACACCTCCCCCCAAAAGCAGGGAGAGGGCCAGGATGATGGTGACTGCCATGGAGTTGGCGTGAATTCGGGCAAAAATCGCAACCTCAAAGCTCTCTGGTGTCAGTTCCTCCCCCTCACGCTGGATGGCGTCCTGGGCATCATGGCAGAGGGCCTTGACCATCCCCCAGGTGATCTTCGGTGCTGTTGTCTGCGACCGCTGTCTCTCCCGGCGGGTCCCCTCGGTCAGGGCGAGATCCTGCATCTCCGGGATCGGACTCGGGTCGGCCTGGGTCCATGCCATGTGGTTCCAAATGAGGCTTGACGCACCGAGCTGGAATCCAAACGACACCTGTGGGAGACATAACTGCAGCATACCCTCTTCCCCAGGTTATGAGCGGCACCGGGCCCCTCCAAGAAGGGTCTGGTGGCACTCGGTACCGGACCATAGGTCGCGGGAGGGTTTCCGAACGGCGGAAGTGCTTCTCCTGCGGCGTACAGTCCGAAAAAACATTGAGGTGATTGTATGTGAACGATACCTTATTCAGACAAAACTGTGCTTCTCCCTGTGATTTGGGGAGGGCTGGTGGCTCCCCCTTTCTGTTTGTTTGTCAATATAGGACTTTAGCGTCCGATTGACCCGCTCTACAATCGCCTGCCCTTGCGGATTGTAGGGAATGCCAAATGTGTGCTTGATGTCCCAGGTGGCCATGAAGGCGGCCAACTGCCTAGAGCTGTAGGACGGGGCGTTATCCGTTTTCACGTGCCGCGGCTTGCCCATCGCCGCAATGCAGGAAAGGAGGTGCTGCTCCACGTGGGAGGCAGTCTCCCCCTTCTGCGCCGTCCGCCAAACGAACTGAGAAAAGGTGTCAATGCAGACATGCATGTACTGCCATCTGCCAAACTGCGGCACATGCATGACGTCCATCTGCCACACTTGATTGGCCTCTGTCCCTCGTGGGTTGACCCCCCACGAGGGCCCCCCCAGCGCTCCTGCGCAATGCTGGCAAGAGCGTACTATACCTTGGGCTTGAGAAAGTGGCAGATTGAACTGTCTGGCGAGTGCCTTGGCGTTTTGGTGAAAAAATGCATGACTTTGAATTGGAGTAGTGAAAACTCCCAAAACTGAACGTTGCTGAATTTCTTTTGCCGCCGCATTCGCTCTGCTATTGCCCGCGGAAATCGGACCCGGTAGGTCTTGATGACTTCGGATGTGGGCAATATAGAGCGGCTCCGTGCGGTTCCGCAAGTGAAATTGAGCAGTGAGAAACAGACTAAGCAGATTCTTGTCTATCGCGGGGGTAATGTAAGCTCCCGGTAGACTGTGGAGCAAATTCCTAACGTACAGACTGTCAGTTATGATGTTTAAACGTTCCTTGGCGAAGGTGCGCAAAGCAAGGTTCACGGCTGCCAACTCCGCCCGCTGCGCGGACTTCTGTGGGAGAGTCAACAGCGTGTGCCAAGCTTCGCCCTCCTGCCAGGTCAAGACACCATATGTGCGTCCACCATCGGTAAAGACTGTCTTGGCCCCCTGAAGTGGGACCAGCGAAAGCAATTCGAACAAGCTGACTGTTCCTGTTTGAAGCGAGACAAGTCTGGGGTCTTTAGGCAAGTGGTATGCCAAGCTTCCAGTGAATTCTTCCAAAGCTATCGGAAGCGAGTCACCTAGCTGCATCAACTGATGAATTTGTTCCTTGGTGAACGGGACTATGATCTTAGCTAAATCGTGCCCAGAAATGTCCCTAGCTCTCAGCCTGCCGCGGTAGATCACCGCGGAGACCAGTTCTTGGGGCGGAACAATGTTCCGAGATGAGGTGTTAGGCAAGTACACCCACTCCACAATTTTCGCTCCCTTTTCTGAGTCTACTCCTAGCGCCCCAGTGAACATGGATCCCGACCGTACGATGTAAAAATTCAGGATCGGGGCATATGGCCCCTGGGCGATCCTATCCACCCACCTCTGGCTGAGAACTTGGTTCACTTTCTCGAGCGCCAAGCGCGCGTCTCGAGAGATTTTTATCCGGTCTGCCGGCTGCTTACCTAAGGTTAGCAGCGAGAAGAGCGGCTTTAGAAGATCCGTATCCAAGCGAAAATACGGTCTGGCCCAATTGATATTCCCCAAAACTTGCTGCAATTCTACGAGGGTGACTGAGTCTTGTAAATTTATCTGAGGTAAAACCGGTGCGGCGAAAGAGCGGAGAAGCCGATGGCCCAAGTATGAGAAGGGCTCGGTCCTCTGCACTTTCTCCAGGGCAATGAGTAAACCTTTGTCCCCCAGGCTGGCCTGGAGGTCTGAAAACATTTCGCTGCCAAGCTGTGGCAACGCTACCAAAATATCGTCCATAAAGTGACAAACTATGGCTTGTGGGTAGAGGTTTCGAAACTTTGCCAGCGCGTCGTGGACGTAAATTTGGCACAAGGTGGGTGAATTGAGCATGCCCTGTGGCAAAAATTTCCACGCGTAACGCTGCGTGGGCTCACTGTGGTTCACGACCGGCACCGTAAAGGCAAACCTCTCCCGGTCCCTGGGGTCTAAGGGGATTGTATAAAAGCAATCCTTGAGATCTACGACTAGAATCTCCCACCCCTCGGGAATCATGTTAGGATTTGGGATGCCGCATTGGAGCGGGCCCATCGGCTGAATACATTTATTGATCTCTCTGAGATCGTGGAGGAGTCGCCACTTCCCCGACTTCTTCTTAATAACAAAAATTGGCGAATTCCAGGGACTCATGGACTGTTCTATATGTCCTGCGCCTAGCTGTTCTTTAACTAGCTGCTTGAGAGCAACCAATTTCTCCCCCACTACCGGCCATTGTTCTACCCAGACTGGAGTGTCGGTGAGCCATTTAAGTGGCAACGCCATTACCCAAAGGTAAGCGTGGCACCGTACTGCTGTAGAATGTCCCGTCCCCAAAGATTGACGTGCACGTCAAGAATGTGCGGCTGTATCACCGCCGTGCCGTCAGCCCTTGGGATTGTGACTTCTACCCACTCTCGGCTTCTAAACGCTTCCTGAACGCCGCCTACCCCCCACACATCGGAGACCGGCTCAATGGCCCACTCCCTCGGCCACTGGCTTCTGCTTATCACGGTCACATCCGCTCCGGTATCGAGTAACCCTGAGAACACTCTTTTGTTCAAAAATACCTCGATAACGGGGCGCTGCTTCCACTCAATGTTGGTCTCCACTGTCGCCAAGACCTGGTATCCCTGCACTGCCTCACTTGCGCTCGAGCGGTCTGCTGAACCGGACTCTGAGCTGGCACTGAGCCTTCTCTGGCTGCCTGCTGGCGAGTGACAAGGAAACAAGATCAGTTGCGCTAAGGTGTCTCCCTTGTGGATAGTTTGGGGTAGGTGTGTCCAAAGCTGGACTTGGAGGACGCCTGAAAAATTCGAGTCAATGACTCCTGGAATTATGAGAATTCCGCATGCTCCAGCTACACTACGGGGCAAAACTAAACCTATAAAGCCTCTGGGTAGGGGTCCCATGTACTGGGAATCGACTAGATAGACTGTGCCCGGCAGATCGCATGTAACGTCCGCCTGGCAAGCCAATTCTAGTCCTGTGCTACCCTTGGGGCTGGCCTGCGCCCTCGCAGTGCCTGGAATGTGCCTGGAACCTAGTCCAGTTCTGGGGAGTTCTGGATCTGGGTGAAGGAAGCCTCTGTTTGGACTGGGGCCAGAGACGTGCCCGGATTCCGGTTTCCCAAACTTGGACAATACCTGGCCCAATGATAGCCTTTCTTGCACTTCGGGCAGGGGGTGCTCGGAGCCTTGGGACGGCCGGATTTTTGTCCGCCTCCCTTGGATCGGCACTCCCTGGCAAAGTGTCCGACCTTGCCACAAGTGTGGCATGCCCCTTTGATCTTGCCATTGCCCTGAGATCTTCTTCCCCCCTGCACCGTGGCCGCTAGCAGCCCCATCTTGTAGGAGTCGGTGCCAACGTCGGAGCATGCTCAGATCATGTCCGTTAAGGTCAAGTCAGGGCGATTGCCCAGGGACTGCAAGATTTTACGGCAGTCCAGGTTGGCGTTGTCCTTAGCTAGCTTAATCATAAGCTCTTGTTGGGCCTGCTCATTATCAATCTGCTTGCTAATTGCTTCCTCCAGGAGATTGATGAAGTCCATGTAGGGCTCCTGGGCTCCCTGCTTGATAGCAGTGTAATTTTTAGCCGTTTTGCCAGACGCTGGGACCTTGAAGTATGCCCTGTAGGCAGCTTTGGCTGACATTTCTAGAGTGGCGAGAGGCAAGTTAATTTGAGCGTTGATGGGCTCAAAGGCACCTGAACCATACAACTGGTCAGGAAGTACTGCGCCTCCCATCCTGGCAGCTCGGGCTTGGGCCTCTAGGCGAAACTCGCTGTCCCAAATCATGTACTGGCTGGGGGTTAGCATCATCCTCATGACGGCTTTCCAATCATGAGGAATCCACATGGTGGTTTCGCACACTTGCTGAAGCGTGCCCCTCGTAAAACGACTCTGGAGCCCTGTCTCTGAAATTGCTTTCCGTAAAGCCATGAGAAGCTTGTACGGGACTGGGGAGTGTACTATCTGCTGTGCGCCCGTGAGCGCGTCCATCTCCAAGCGGATTGGACAAATCTGTCTAAGTTCAGCTAGTTGTTCAACTGACAATTCCCCCTTTTTAAGTTCTATCTCAGCTGTGCGCTGAAGGGCACTCTTCACGACTAGGGAGCCTGGAGCTGTCAGAGGAGCGCCTGCGCTTCTCATTCCTTGCGTTCCTTCGGTGACGTCTGCAGCTGTCACCGCGGGAACGCTCCCTACGCTACTCTGCCGATAGCTAATTGACGGATAGAGTGCCGTGGGCGCAGTCGGTTCGACTGGCTTGCCTGATGGCTCGACTAACGGGGGTTCTTTGGCCTCTACCCGGACTGGCTCGATCTCTGCTAAGAGTTTCCTACACTTTCTCCAAGTACGAACTATCCCTCCTGGAGCTTTCGGGGGTTGCTGAATACAGTCTCCTATCTGGTCCCAGAGCTGCAGGGTTAACGTACCTACTTCTGGGTAAAGTAGGCAGTGTTCCCTGAGGTACGCCAAAAGTCTCGCTAATTCCCTGCTGTGAAAGCGTAACTTAAATACCCTGGCCAGGATTTTAAACTCTTCCTCACGAGTTCTTTGGCTAGCGGACGGACCTGGTCTATGAGAGCAAGTCCCCATATTACCTGCGATTGGGTCTCCGGAAGATTCCTCCTCGGGACGAGTCGACGCGTCTTTGCAGGCAACAGGTTCGGGCGTCGGGTGTCTGGGGTAGACCTCGGAGCATGGACCTTCTGCCACGGGCCCTTCAACGGCCTCTGTGATGTCAGGGGCTCACAGCTGCCCTGAGCGGAACGCGTTTCCCTCTATGGCAACCCTCCTCGAAAGCGGGGAGTAAGCGGTAGGAATGTCTCTCTGGGATGCCTCGCCGCAGACTACTCCTCCGATCGGCTGGCTGCCGGCCGGAGCGCCGCGCTGTCCTCCGGGATGACGGGTCGCGGTTCAAGCGTAGAACCGGACCGCGTGAATCGCTACTCACGAGTAGACCTCTCCGGGGTCTCTTACTCACGAGTAAATCACGTCGGGGTCACCAGCTGTAGCGATGTTGGGCCGCTAGGGCGGCGCTAGGTCCCGGAGGAGACTGATCAGTGACAACACGGGGCAACAGGAGCGAGATCAGATCAGTGGTTTATTGGAAAAATACATACGCCTTTTATAGATCAGAAGGCAGGTAGAAAAAACCATCACCCGGGAGTCAATCACATCACCTGTTTACTCAGGTTAATTGGGAAACCCCTCGAAGGGAAGTTAATTATTTCAAACAAACACGGGATGAGGGAAGCCATTGTTTAGGGCTTAGACAGGGGTAAACATATTCACTATTTGCACCGGGGATTTCCTTGGCCAGGAGATGAGTGTTTACCTAATCAGTTACTGGAGTTAGCGATCTGCCTACCTTGCAGAATCGTCGGTCAGGTCATGTAATTGGGTGAATCAAACCCTATCATTTATTCACCCCCCTTAATTTAGCTGCCCGCAGAAGCCACCGCCAGGAGCCTTCTCACCTAAGCAGCCTCCGCCGGGGCTGTTCCATGCCAGATGGGCATGGGGAATCCGCACTGTAGTTTTTTCCTCCCCTTTCTAATTTCAAATATTAAACCCTCAAACGGTGTTAAATCTCTACTTACAGTTGGTATTTTCCTGATGTTCCTGTCTCACTTATCCATTTATATCCTTTGAAACCAGTTGAGGCCTAGTTTATCATATACAGTACTTCCTTTTTAATTCAATTACAGTAATACTTCATGCAAAGTCCACTTCATACAACATCGGATTCATACATCGCCTAATTCCTTGAAAAAAGTTGCCTCATACAAAGTCATGCGACTTTGTATGAGGCATTGGGGTTTTCCCAGGTTGCATTGTGCCTGGGCAGTATAAAAGGCAGGGCACATGCGTGCATTGCTCTTGTGGGTTTTGCATGAGGCGAAGAGTGTTTAGGAGTGGTTTTGAGCATGATTTTGGATTTTTTTGAATTTTTTCATCAGAATTTTTAGAAGCATTCTAGGGATTTTTGCAGCATTCTTCAGGTTCTTGGACAATCAGGGTTGTTTGACATGTTTTTGTAATGTTTTTAGCCTTTAGACAATGATTTCTTAAAGTTCTGTCAGTTTCCTTGACTTTGCCCTGAAGTCTGTGCTGTTACAGTACAATGTATCTCTATGGAAACGATGTTGTATGAGGAATCGCGACAAGGATTTGGACATTGTATGAGGCATCACAGCTAGGTTTTTGTATGCCTCATACAAAGTCCAAATCCCTATAAAGTCCAAACTTGTGGAACCAAGTTTGGACGTTGTATGAGGTATCACTGTATTGTTGCACGTGTTGATCCATTTGTCCAGTAATAACATCTTACTTTTTAATAAAATTTCCCTTATCTCCTGCGAAGGTCTCAACAGGCAGCTTCTAACATCTAATACAGTATTTCTAAGATAGGAGACCAATTAGAGACCATATTTGTCTTTAACTTTTTCCAAAAACTATATAATGCCTTCAACGTACAATTATTGAACTTGGTTTTATTAGAGATTTCTCCCAGAAATATTTCTCCCTTCAGGCCTTTGAATTCCAAACATTGAGATTCTAAACTATTATCATTTCCATACATAAGGTATTTTATCAATCTTTTCAAATAGAATGCTTTATAGTAGTTTTTGATGTTTGGAATACCTAAAACTCCTTCTTTCTGTTTGGAGTACCATAAACGTTTAGAAATGCTAGGGCTTTTACCACTGTTACATCTTTCACACCTGAATATAGTTGGGAATATCTGTCCAAGTCTTGGCTGCAGTTTGCATTTGGATTAATGAGTTAAACCAAAGTACGGACAGTTTTAACAATATCAGTTTCTTCATCACTAACATTAAAGTTTACAACTATTCCGTCGGTATTAGTTTTCTTCTGAATTTTGCAGCCGGCCCTTCCAGCAAGTTGATAGCAATGAGGCCATCATCATCATCAATTTATTTATTTATTCATGCATTTGATTTATACCCCGCCCTATTCAGCACAAGGGCGACTCGGCGGCATAACAACATATCAAATACAAACATAACATAGCAATGCATAAATACAATGGGGGGAAGAAAAAGACAATATCAAGAGACATTTACAAGTTTACAAGTTAAATCAGAATAAGCAAAAAGATCCAAGGGGGAGGGGGGGTCGGAGCCCAAGCTCAATGACTTTAATAAGTCTTAACAGTGTCCTCAGCTGCAAAAGTCCGCAACAGAGCCCAAGGCTCAATGTCCATAACCAAAGCGAAGCCAGGGAACACTTGGCCCTTACACAGCTGCAGCTGCTCCAGCGGTATTTTGAAGCCCTCTTGGCGGGCAGGGCCAGGAGGGAGCGGACTGTTGGCAGCCAAGGCTGACGCTGGTCTCCCATCCTGGGCTGGTGGAGTGGGCACAGGAGAGACGCAACAAAGACCCTCAGGGACGGCTGGTCCGGCGGTCTTTTGAAGCACTCCTGGTGGGCGGGGCCAGGAGGGAGTGGACAGCCGGCGGCCATAGCTGACGCTGGTCTCCCATCCTGGGCCGGTGGAGTGGGCCCAGGAGAGACGCGGCGAAGACCCTCAGGGACGGCTGGTCCGGCAGTCTTTTGAAGCCCTACTGGCGGGCAGGGCTAGGAGGGAGCAGACTGCCGGCGGCCACAGCTGACGCTGGTCTCCCATCCTGGGCCGGTGGTTGTGTATGGAATAGTATGTAATGTAACTGCTACGTTATGCCTTTGAGTTAAATGTAACCGGTTCCACAGGAAATGTATACTCAAGCCAATTGTAAAGAACACATTGTATTCAGCTGCTATTGAAATGCGAGCTTGCTACCAGAGATGGGAGCAGCGAGCATTCAACTCACATGGTACAAATTCCCCAATCATGCACAGCCGCGGGAAACCTTCCCGCCTCGGATACACCTGGACCAGAATGGCGGGACTCCGGATGACGTCACGCCGACAGGAGCCAATAGGCTACCGTGTACCCATATTCAAATGTATAGTGACTGTATAAAAGGAGTTGTATTGCCACCATTACCATGTGTTCATACTGTACTTCATGTAATAAAGATGTGTTAAGCCAGACTACGGCTGCTTCAATTGTCTTGGTCCCTGAACACCAAATTGGCGACGAGGATGGGATATGGCTTCCCATGGGATCAAGACACCACCGCAAGGTTTCGACATCAAGCACCCTGAGCAATGGGAGCTTTTCGAGATGCAGGCGCCCGGAGAGTTCATGGCAGATTTTGCGGCGGCCCTCCATCTGGCCGCCGGCCCATGCAACTGGGAAAACCTGGAAATTGCCCTGAGGGACCGCCTGCTCTGTGGTTTGCGGGACAAGGAGACCCAACGGAAACTAATGAACCATGGGCCCCAGCTAACCTTCCAAGATGCCCTAAAGGAAGCACAGGCGGCCGAAGCCACGAGGGCCGGAGTCAAGCTGTTCAAGTCAAGGGCCCCACCGTCCAACGGGGCATCGACTCCAGTTCAAGCGGCCTGGCGGGACCAGCGATCCCCAGCATCACCCTCCTCTTCCTTGGAGGCCAGCGAGGACGAGGGCATCCGAAAGGTGCGGAAGGCGGTGACTGACAAGCATGGCAAGGGAAGTCACCGTTGTGATGGCTGCGGGGCATCCCACGATCAAAGCAAGTGCCCGTTCCAGAAGGCTGAGTGCCACAACTGCGGACTGAGGGGTCACATCACCAAAGTATGCAGATGACGGCGAGGAGAGTACAAGGGCACAGCAGAACGTCCCCCGAGGAAACCGGACGGCATCAGCAGGGTTTCCGATGACAGCGACCCAGAAGTGCATCGCGTGTACCAGCAGGTCTGCGGCGACAGCAGCACGGCTGTCCACAACGTGTCCTTGTGACACCCTCATTATTTTGTTGAGGTACTGTTGCAGGGGGTCCCAGTTAGGATGGAAATAGACTTGGGGTCTTCCTACTCCATTATATCCCAGTGGGAGTTCCTGCTTATTCCCCCCAATGAGCGACCCAAGCTCAAGGCCCTAAAGACTCAATTGCGGGACGTCCAAGGGGTCGGGATCCCAGTGTTGGGGGTGGGGGAATTCAAGGTGAAGTTCAAACACCACAGGGAGAAGCTGCCCTTAGTAGTTCTGAAAGAGGGGGGTTGCTGTCTCCTGGGAACACAGTGGTTTCAGCCCCTGGGAATTTCAATAGAGGGTATCCATACTATCCAAAATGCCTCTCGCCCCACTGCGAAACCAGAGTTGCAGTCATTTCTTTTTATATATATATAATATTTTTATTTATTTCAAAAAAGCAAAAAAATACAACTATAGTAATTAAACTAGTTATTTACAATAAAAACCACAATATCAAGTACCCACATTATAGGTTATTACTATAACCATAACAATCATAAAAGTTTTCAGTGCTACAACTGTTTTTTATTTCTTTACAAATTACACAACACCCAATGAATATTTACAATGCCCGGAGAGTTTAGTATCTATATCATCTCCAAAAACCACTTTGAGATGGTACAGGTCCAAAACTGTCCCTTGCCATAAGAGAATGATCCACAAACGGCTTCCAAATACTCCAAAACCTATTTTCTTTTAATTTATCCCTTTTTACTTTTATCTCCCATGTCAGTTTGTCATTCAATGCTAAACTCCACATTTCCTTATACTACTCTCCAGTCTGTATAAATACATCATTTTTCCAATTTCTGGCAATACATTGTCTACCTGTAGTTAACATAATTTCCGATAATTCTTTTTCCTCCTTATTTAAACCCATACCTTCCACATTTGTTAATAGAATGGTACCTGACACCAACTTAATTCTTTTACCCATTATTTCCCCAATCTCTCCTTCTATTATTCTCCAAAATTCATTTATTTTTTTGCAGCTCCACCACATATGTTCATAAGATCCAACTGTTTCTTTGCATCTCCAACATAAATTATCCCTTTTATTATCCATCTGGTGAAGCCTCAGTGGTGTCAAGTACCATTGCCACAGCATTTTAAAATTATGTTCCTTAATTCTTACTGACATTGTTGTCATTATCCTCTTTTTCCATTTATTTCTCCATTCAACATCTCCTATTTTTATATTCAAATTTTGTTCCCACTTCCGTTTTCAAATCTTCCTGTGGATCTTTACCCTTATTCAATATAATATAAAGTTTGCTTACTAGATCCTTAATGTTCTTTTCCCCTTTTCTGATCTTTTATACCAATTCTTCAAATTCGGTCTTTGTTCTATCCATCCCTACTTCTCTTCTATATTTTTTATTCCAATTCTCAACCTTCAATTTCTGAAACCAGTCCAATTTTAACTTTTCAAATATTTTTTTCCTCTTGGTTTCATCATCACAGACTTTTAACCAATCCTTCAATAGAGACATTTCATTTTTATCCAATATTTCCTTTTTTTCCTTATTTATTTTTATCAGAAAACACACCATATCAGTCAATTCCAAAATTGGAGAGAGATTTGGGACCATATCCTTCTTTACTCTTTTACACACCTCCATGAGTCCTCTCATCATAGTATTACTTGTCTTTATCAATTTATCCTTTATTCCCAAAAATATCATTTTGCCAATATTCCTGTATTCTTTCATCTCCAATTCCTCCCAAATTACCTTTTCTCTTGCCAAGATCTTCACAACATTCTTAATTTGGAATGCTCGATAATATGCTAACAAATTTGGCATACACAAACCCCCTTCTTTCTGAGATAAGTACTAGAGCTTCTTTGGAAGTCTAGATTTTTTGCCTCCATTACAAAAATTATTGAGCATCTTTTGAAACTCATTAATTTCCTTCTCCTTCAAATGAATCGCAAGTGCGTCAAATAAAAAATTAATCTTTGGCAACAATATCATTTTGCAAATTGCAATCCTCCCAAACCATGACAATTTCAACTTTTGAAACTCTTGTAATTTGTTCTTAAATTCTACTTTCAAACTGTCATAATTCAATCTTTTAAGTTCTTCCAATTTGTTTGAAATAGTTATCCCCAAATATTTCAACTTTTCTTTAATTTGTATATTAAATGTCCCCACTATCTTTCCCATCTCCTTTACCCCTATATTACACAGCATCAATTCTGATTTTTGGTATAATAGATCAATTACCCTTCTAAATCTATCCCCAAATCCATAATTTCTAACTATTTCCTTAATTGAAGACCATTGTAGTGAATCAAATGCCTTAAAAATGTCTAATGATAATAAACCCACCTTTTCATTCGTTTGATTAACATTGTCAATTAGATCTAATACTCTTCTAGTCAGGTCAGCCACGTGCCTACCTTTTAAAAAACCAACTTGATCAACATTTATACATTCCCCCATAAAACTGTTTAAACGGTTAGCCAATATTGCTGTGAAGATCTTGGCATCCTGATTTATAAGAGAAATTGGTCTGTATGATTCCACCTTTTCCATATTCTTTCCCGGTTTTGGCAGCAGAACGATTATGGTACTATACCATGAAGTCGGGATTTGTCCTCAATCTAAAATATAATTGTATAGCTTCACTAACTTTGGGACCACAACATCTTTAAATTCTTTATAAAATTCTGTCGACAATCCATCGTCGCCCGGGGCTTTCCCTATCTTCAACCCACTAATTACCTCCTTTACTTCTTTATCAGTAACCCTTTCCTCCATTTTTTCTCGATGTTCCTGTTTTATTCCATTCCCTAACTGTCTTTCCAAGATCCCTTTAAGCCTCTCCACGTCTACCTCCTTTTTTTGCATATAATGCTTGATAAAATTCCTTCACAATTTTACATTTATCCTTATTCTTATTACACCTTAACCCTTGTTTATTAACCAACACCCGGATTTCTCTTTTTTCCCTTTTAGCCTTAGCTGCTCTTGCTAGTAATCTTGAATTTTTATTACTAAATTCAAAATATTCTCTATTTAAATAAATCAAATCTCTTTTAACTTTGTCAATATCCTTACCCATTAACTCTGCCTTAAGTCTTTGCAATTTAGCGAAAGTTTTTTTATCTTTACTTTTTGAATGGTCATCCTGTAACTGCTTTATTTCTTTTTCTTTTTCTTTTTCTATCTGATCTACCTTATATCTTTTATATTTAATACTCGCCAACTTTATACTTTCCCCTCTGAAAACCGACTTCATGGTATCCCAAACAACGTTAAAATTAACTTCATTATTATCGTTCCACTGCCAACTTTCTTTCCACCTTTCCATGATTTGCTCTTTACATTTTTGGTCTTTAAATAGGTTAGGATCATACCTCCAATTTCTTCCTCTTCTAATATCTTTTTGTAGTTTCAGTTCCAAAAGTACTTTGGCATGGTCTGATTCCTTAAAGATCCCAATTTCCATTCCCTCAATATTTTTAATCAAATGTTCTGTAAGAAAAACGTAATCTATTCTCGAGTAGGTTCCATGGACGTGTGAAAAAAAAAAGAATATGCCCTTTCCAAGCCCTTGATCTCTCTCCAAGAGTCCTTCAAACCCAACGCAACTATCCATTTATCTAAAACCTTCCCTTTCAAGCCAATTCCACATCTTGCTAAGTTTGTACAGTCTAAATCTGACCTTATCAAATTAAAATCTCCAGCCACAATAGTTTTTGCGACATTTTCTAGCTCCACTACTTTACGAACCTTTTCTAAGAAATCCGCTTGATGATTGTTTGGGCATATATATTTACCAACATAATTTCCTCATCTTCTATTTTTCCTCTTACAATCAAATATCTACCCTCTTGATCAGCAACACTTTTTGTAATTTCAAATCCTAATTTTTTAGAAATCACTCCTCTCGCTTTTGAAGTACCAAACGCCATCTCATAGTGTTGAATCCATCCCAAAAAGAGTTTGTTTGTGTCTTTTGACTTCTGGTGCGTTTCCTGTAAGAACACTATATCGGGTCTATCTTTCTTCAACGCCAATTCCAACCTCCACCTCTTAAGAACAGAGCCTGTACCCTTCACATTCCAGGTTAATATTTAAATATTTCCCATAATCTATTTCCTTTCTAACTTCTAAACTCTCCATTCGGCGTGCCATCACCAACCCCTTCCCCCAAGAACACACAGTTCTACATAGAACACACACTATCGCTCTCCCCACTTTCATCAAAAAAAAGGACGCCTTCGACAACCAAAGAGGGGAGAGGGGGGACATGCAAGATGTGCCTACCAACCAGTGCTACGCGCTACTCACCCTTCTATACTGCTTAAATAATATATTTTTTATTGATATATTTCTCATTACTCCTTACTTGCCTCCTCCTCCACCATGATCAACGACAGCTCCTCCTCTTCCTTTCCCTGTGGTGTTCCACCTGTGGCACCACCAGCCTCTGCCCTCTCATACTCCCTCCCTAGAGCACCCGATTCCAACAGTTCTTTCTTAAAATTTATCCACTCTTCTGAACCTGTTTTTACCAACTCCAACAAACTCAAATACTCCAATGGATCAGCCCCTTCATCAATTACTTGCATTCTTTTCTCATAAAAAAAGCGCAATTGCTGTGGAAATCTCCAGTTATACCTTATGTTTTTACTCATCAACAATTTGGTTACAGGTCTCATCTTATATCTCCACGTTCTTTCTTTCAATGAGATATCATTATATACTTCTACGTCAGAACCATCAAATTTCAGGGCATCAGGCCCAGCTTGTTTCAAAAAAGCCATTACTTTAAGCTTATCACCCCAGTTTGCAAATTTTACCAAAACATTTCTTTGAACCACTTTGCCTCTTCTTGGGCCCACCCTGAATGCACTTACAATATCTTCCTGTACAAATTCCTTTCCCATATTCAAACCATTTAACCACTGAACCACTCTTTCTCTTAGCTGGTCCGGTGTCCGTTCAACCACCTGACAGATCACAATGTTCTGCTTTCTCATCATATCTTCCACAGCATCAATCCTTTTCTCATGTTCTTCCAATTTCAACTTATTCTCCCGCACCGTCTCCTGAGCCCCTTTTATTTCCTTTTTTATAACATTTACCTCATTTTGAACCAATTTCACATTTCCTTCTATTTTTTGCAAACTTAAGTCCACTTTTTTTGAGAAATCTGCAACAGATGATACCACCTTATCTTGTTTTTTCATCATTTCATTTCTATCTTTCACCCTTGATTCCTCATTCTTCTCCCATTTCTGGAACAGTTTACCAATTTCCACCATAATTTGGGTTTGATCATAAGGCTCAGGTGGCGGTGATGAAGACTGAAGGACCTCTTCCATTGGTGCTTTTTCTTTCCTCTTAGACTTCACAACTGGTTCTTCCTCTTTTGCTTTCCCTCTTGTACCTTTATCCATGATGACACCCAATCAAAGAGTCCAGCGTTGCAGAACGTTGCAAAATCGTAGTCAATCCAAACAAGCTTGTACCACTGCAACCACTAGTGCCACCTATCCAGGCAAGTCAGACGAAGCTTTTAGGGAGGAAGAAATCCAGTGAAATCCGGCGAAAAATTAATTACTATAATCCACAGAAAAAACAGGAACCGGAGTGTGCTCCAAACAAAAAGAAAAAAAGAATAATCCACATCCGACCCGTTTCCCCAAAGCAGACAGTCCAAATATTCACCCTCCAAACCACAAAGGTAAAAGCTCCAAGGAAACGGTCACCCAGATTTTTTCATTTGAGTCAAAGCCACAAGGGAGGGGGGTGAGAAGGAAAAAAAGCCCAAAATCCAAGCAAAGTGGAAAAAAACAGGAGGAGCAATATATCCAAAGAAAAAAAGAATGTTATTTATAATCCCCACGGTGAGGGAATAAAAAGCAAATTAATCCTTCTCTTAAGGCGAACGAATCAAAGCGCCCTTTTCCAGTGGGTACGTTAACTTCAGGAGGAAACCCCCCTTCTTCCTCTGTGTGTCGGCAGACTTTCCCCTCACTCCCCAGGCTCGAAACGCACTGAAACCTTCAAAAACTGGAGCCCAGACAAAAACTTCTTTAACCGCATTACTGTCGCCAAAACACGCCGCGGTTCTCCTGGAACGCAGGGAGGCCATTAACCAAAACTCAGTCACTTTCGATTTCCAGGGCCGCCGCCATTAACGGGTCGACAGCCCGATTTTATCCATTTCCACTCCCACTTCCAAGTCCGAGCTCTTTTAAGCAAAATCCCCAGTTAGCTTTAACTTTTTCAAGTAGACTTTCATGAACTTATGTAAAATTGTTTTCTTGCCGATTTTACTGCCGCCTCGAATCTCCACCGTCTCGCTGGTCCCGTTCTTGGCTCCTCGGCAGGGAAAGCTGTGGCTTCCGTCACAAGCCTCACCTACCGAGAAAACCTCCCAAACTTCGACCGCCCGACTTCAAAACTTTCCAAAAAGGCAGGCAGGAGTCTTATCGACAAAAAATTCCACTTTAAAATTTCCCCACTTTACTCGTTCACATTAATTACCACTTTGGTAAGCGCGAGCACCCAGATCAAGATGTTACTCGTCGGCCATCTTAGCCACGCCCCTGCAGTCATTTCTTGGGCTCCTAAATTTCTACCATTCCTTCTTGCCAAGGAAGGCGTCAGTTGCGGAGCCACTGCACAAGTTGCTTAAGAATGATGCGGTTTGGCGGTGGGGTGACAGTCAGGAAAAGGCATTTAAAGAATTAAAGCAGCTCCTATCCTCAGAAGTAGTCCTGACCCACTTTGACCCCAGGAAACCCGTAGTGCTAGTCTGCGACGCCTCACTGGTAGGGGTGGGGCCATGCTGTGCCACGTGTTAGACAATGGGCGAGAGGCCCCAGTTGCATTCTACTCCCGATCGCTTTCAAAGGCGGAGCAAAACTACGCGCAAACGGACAGAGGCCCTCGCCATAGTCGCTGGAACAAAGAAGTTCCACGACTTTCTGTATGGTTGTCTGTTCACCATTGTGACCGACCACAAACCCCTACTAGGCATCTTCACCACAGGCAAGCCCACGCCACAGATTCTGTCCCCCAGAATGCTCCGATGGGCTATATTTCTCAATGCATACCAGCACATGCTGGTCCACCGCCCGGGGAAAGACATTAGTCATGCAGATGCTCTTTCCAGGTCGCCACTGCCACAGTTAGGAGACCCTGAGTGCGAGGTGGAGCGAGATCATCAAGTGCTTCTGATCAAAGCCCTCGACTCACCCCCGATAGTTCCCGCAGACCTCGCCAAAGCCACGGCGAAGGACAAGACCCTTTCCCTAGTGAGCTCCTGGGTTCAGAAAGGGTGGCCAACGACTTCCCCCGGGGAGGAATTCACGGCTTATGTTAGAAAAAGGGATGAGCTTTCCACAGAAAGGGGCTGCCTCCTATGGGGCCAGCGGGTGGTCATTCCAGAGTCATTGAGGTCGAGAGTGCTCAAGCTACTGCACGTCAGCCACCCCTGGATCATACGATCTAAAGTCCTGGCCAGAAGCTACTTCTGGTAGCCCCAAATGGATGCTGACATAGAGCACATGGTTGGCAAGTGCGAGAATTGCCAAAGTTCTCGACCTGAGGAGTCCTGATTTCCCCATAGAGAATGGGACACGGCCCGAGGACCGTGGTCTCGGGTGCACGTAGATTTTGTGGGGCCCTTCAGGGGAACCCTTTTCCTACTAATAGTAGATGCTTACTCCAAGTGGTTGGAGGTGATTCCGGTGTCCAGCACCTCATCAGCCGCAACCGTAAAGCAATTGCGCAGGGTGTTTAGTTGTTTTGGGATACCAGATGTGCTTTTGAGCAACAACGCCAGTACCTTCACATCTGCGGAATTTTGGGCATTCATTGAGAAAAATGCCATTTGGCATATCACCTCTGCCCCTTTCCACCCCGCAACAAATGGCCAGGTAGAGCACCAGGTGCGAACTACAAAAGAGGCATTGCGGCGCATGGGCCCCGAGGACCTGAACCTACAACTGTGCCAGTTCCTGCTGCGCTATAGGGTGACGCCGCTCACGTCAGGGCTCTCACCTGCAGAGCTCCTCATGCGCAGGAAACCTGCAACGCTGATAACTAGGTTGGATCCCACAAGGGTGGAGGATAAAGGGAGGAAATAGAAATAGGTAATACCAAAAGTTTCGGAATTGGAGAGCCTGTATATTGCAGGAATTACGTGGCCGAGGGCCGGCCTGGGTCCCGAGAGTAGTCATTGAGCAAACGGGGCCAGTTTCGTACTGTGTGGAGACCAGCGCAGGTCTACTCTGGAGAAGGAACACCAATCAACTCAGGCGTAGGGTCACCGATAGGCATGACACAGACATGCAGCCACAGGATTCAGCGTTAGGGTCCTCCCCCACCCGCTTATCCCAAGGGGGAGAAACAGGGTACCCCTCGGGTACAAATGCGGATCGGCGATCCTCACCTAGGGGGGAGGGAGTTGATACAAATCCATATCCATTGGACACCAGGGATACTTTGGAAGAGAGGTACGAACTTGGCGGGGAGGAAGAGTTTAATTTTGATTTTTGGAACCGGTGTTTTTTTTCGGAGTGGTCTCCCACCCGTCCGGGCGAAGAGCGGGGTTTTTTGTTAGTCCCAGGAGCCCCCGGTTTCTCAACACTAGAGTTCACTCCTACCCCATGTTTCCAGTCAAGGGCCCCCCAGTCAGGGCCAGTGCAAACGCAAAACCCCAGTTCCCCATGTTTTCAGTCGGGCTGCACAACCGCGGCAAACCGCTAACGAGTCCATCCCTCCTATTGCAGGGCAAGAACCAAGGGAACAGAGAAGCGCGAGGGCCCCCAAGCCAAGCACAACAGCCGCGCATCCCAAATGCACATGCGGGAAACCACATTGGTTGAGGGACTTTGTCCCATCCTAGGGGGGAGGGGTGTTGTGTATGGAATAGTATGGAATGTAACTGCTACGTTATGCCTTTAAGTTATGGGACCGGTTCTACAGGAAATGTATACTCAAGCCAATTGTAAAGAACACATTGTATTCAGCTGCTTTGAAATGCGAGCTTTCTACCAGAGATGGGAGCAGCGAGCATTCAACTCACATGGTACAAATTCCACAATCATGCACAGCCGCGGGAAACCTTCCCGCCACGGATACACCTGGACCAGAAGGGCGGGACTCCGGATGACGTCACGCCGACAGGAGCCAATAGACTACCGTGTACCCATATTCAAATGTATAGTGACTGTATAAAAGGAGTTGTATTGCCACCATAGGGTACTGCAGTGGCTCAAGTCGCTAAGACGCTGACTGGGAAGCGGAAGGTCAGCAGTTCGATTCCCAAGTACTGCAGGACGGAAATGAGCTCCCGTCTTCATCCCAGTTCCTGCCAACCTAGCAGTTCGAAAGCAAGAAATTGCAAGTAGATAAATAGGGACCACTTTGGTGGGAAGGTAACAGCGTTCCGTGCGCTCCGGTGTCTAGTCATGCCTGCCACATGACCACGGAAACGTCTGCAGGAGCAGACAGCGCTGGCTCTTCGTCTTAGAAACAGAGATGAGCACTGCACCCTAGAGTCGGATACGACTGGCTTTCGAGCAAGGGAAACCTTTACCTTTACCTATTGCCACCATTACCTTGTGTTCGTACTGTACTTCATGTAATAAAGATGTGTTAAGCCAGACTACGGCTGCTTCAATTGTCTTGGTCCCTGAACACCAAACCGGTGGAGTGGGCCCAGTAGAGACGCGATGAAGAAACTCAGGGACGGCTGGTCCGGCGGTCTTTTGAAGCCCTCCTGGTGGGCGGGGCCAGGAGGGAACGGACTGTCGGCGGCCACAGCTGACGCTGGTCTCCCATCCTGGGCCGATGGAGTGGGCCCAGGAGAGACGCGACGAAGAAACTCAGGGATGGCTGGTCCAGCGGTCTTTTGAAGCCCTCCTGGTGGGCGGGGCCAGGAGGGAGCGGACTGCCGGCAGCCACAGCTGACGCTGGTCTCCAATCCTGGGCTGATGGAGTAGGCCCAGGAAAGAAGCGGGGGATCATGCAAGGTAAGGATTAATGCTGACAGGGTATGTGTTTCATCCCGGTCTCCCTGGCCAAAGTATGTACAGTACTCTTCTTTTTTCTCTCAGGGTCTTTTCCATTGTAGAATATTATATTTTAATTACCAGGCATTCAAGACCTTAAGCATGAAAACCAATCCTTTGATTCATGGTCAGATTAGCAGAGAAGCTATCCTTCATGCCATAAAAGTAAATATAAAGGTCACCCCTTACTCGAAAGCCGGTCATATCTGACTTTAGAGTTTAGTGCTCATCTGTTTATAGCCAAAGAAACAGCGCTGTCTGCGTTTGCAGACATTTTTCATGGACATGTGGCAGGCATGACTAATGTTAACCCTCCCACTAAAGTCTACTTGCAGTTTCTTCCTTTTGAACTGCTAGGTTGGCAAGAGCTGCAACAGAGACAGGAGCTCATTTTGTCCTGCAGTACTTGGATTTTGTCCTGCTGACCTTCCGCCTTCCAGTCAGTGTCTTAATTCAGTCAGTGTCCTAATCACTTGAGTCTAAATCACAAATAATAGATAGAAACTCCCAACCCTATATTCTTATTTACTAATTATATGTTGTAATAATAGGTCACTAGTCATCAAACATGGCATTTCTCTGTTTCTTAAACTGCTTGGTTGTTGTTGTTTTTGTTCAGTCGCACAGTCGATTCCGATTCTTTGCGACCCTATGGACCATTGTTCTCCAGGCGCCTCTGTCCTCCACCATCCCCCTCAGCACTCCCAGCTCTGTGCCCATTGTGTCTACAATACCATCTATCCATCTCATCTTTGGCCTCCGCCTTCTTCTTTTGCCCTCCACCTTTCCCAACATCAAGGCCTTCTCAAGTGAATCCTCCCTTCTCATTTGATGTCCAAAGTACTTTAGCTTCGTCTTTACTATTAGACCTTCTAATGAACAGTCAGGGTTGATTTCTTCTAAGATTGACCTATTTGTTCTCCTCGCTGTCCAGGGTACTCTCAAAACTCTCCTCCAACACCACATTTCAAAGGCATCTATTCTTCTGCGTTCAGCTTTCCTAATTGTCCAGCTCTCGCATCCGTACATTACCACTGGGAATACCATTGCTTTGACTATTCTAATTTTTGTTTGCAATGTGATGTCTCTGCTTTTCACTATGTTCCCCAGGTTTCTCATGGCTTGTCTTCCAAGAATCAGTCGCCTTTTTATTTCATGGCTGCAATCTCCATCTGCAGTGATCTTTTTTTTTATTAATAAATTTTTTATTGATTAATTTTTAAAAAAAATACAAACATATATATAATATGACATAACAAAAATACATAAGCTTCATAAAAAATAATCGCATAAATGATAATTGCATTATTGTGTTATAAAACACATACCATTTAATAAACACATTAAAAATTAACACAGCGCCAATAACCAATTCATAAAACCTTCCCGCAATACTATAACTTATTTGCAACTATCAACTTTTAATTTTCAACTACACATCACCCAGTGTTTATTTACAATGCCCCGGAAAGTTCGGACTCAATGTTATCTCCAAAAACTACTCTGAGATGGTACAGGTCTGCTATATTCCATACCCATGAGGGAGTGACCAACAAAGGGCTTCCAGATATTCCAAAATCTATTTGCCTTCAGTTTATCTCTTTTTACTTTTATCTCCCATGTCAATTTATCATTCAATGCTAGATTCCACATTTCCTTATACCACTCCCCCAATTGTATAATAACATCATTTTTCCAATTTCTAGCAATACATTGTCTACCCGTGGTTAACATAATTTCTAATAACTCTTTTTCCTCCTTATTTAAACACATACCCTCCACATCCGTTAACATAATGGTACCTGACACCAGTTTGATTTTCTTACCCATTATTTCCCCTGCCTCGTTTTCTATTCTTTTCCAAAAATCATTTATCATTTTACAGCTCCACCACATATGTTCGTAGGTTCCAACAGTCTCTTTACATCTCCAACATAAATTATCCCTTTTATTATCAATCTGATGTAACCTCTGTGGTGTCAAGTACCATTGCCACAGCATTTTATAATTATGTTCCTTAATTCTTACTGACATAGTTCTCATTATCCTCTTTTTCCACTTATTTCTCCATTCATCATTGCCTAGCTTTATATTCAAATCCTGTTCCCACTTCAATTTCAAATCTTCCTGTGGATCACTCCCCTTATTTATTAAAACATAGAGTTTGCTTACTAGACCCTTAATGCTCTTATCTCCTTTTCGAATTTTCAAAACCAATTCTTCAAAATCCGTCATTTCCCTATCTATACATAATTCTCTTCCATATTTTTTGTTCCAATTGTTAACCTTCAGTTTCTGAAACCAGTCCAATTTTAACTGCACAAACAATTGTTCTTTCTTGGTTTCATCTCCGCAACTTCTTAACCATTCTTTCACCAGAGAAACTTCATTTTTATCCAATATTTCCTTTATTTTTTTATCTATTTTTATCGGAAAACACACCATATCTGCCAGTTCCAAAATTGGAGAGGCACCCGGAGCCAAATCCTTCTTTAATTTTTTCCACACATTCATGAGTCCCCTCATCATAATATTACTGGAAACTGTCGTTTTAACTTTATCCCCTAAAAAAAATCATTTTACCAATTTTCCTATAATCATTCATCTCAATCTCTTCCCAAATTGCTTTTCCCCTCGCCAAAATCTTCACAACATTCTTAATTTGAAATGCCCGGTAATACGCTAACAAATTTGGCATTCCCAAACCCCCTTCTTTCTGAGGCAGGCACCAGAATTTCTTTGGCAATCTAGATTTTTTACCCCCGTTACAAAAATTATTAAACATTTTTTGAAACTCACTAATCTCCTTTTCCTTCAATTAGATTGCAAGTGCATCAAATAAAAAATTAATCCTCGGCAACAACATCATTTTGCACATTGCAATTCTCCCAAACCATGACAACTTCAACTTTTGAAAACTCTGTATTTTAATCTTAAATTCTGCCTTCAGGCAGTCGTAGTTCAATCTTTTGAGTTCTTCCACTTTATTTGAAATAATTATCCCCAAATATTTCAAATTATCTTTAATTTGTATTTTAGATAACTCCTCCATCCTTTCCTTCTCTTCTTCCCCCATATTACACAACATCATTTCCGATTTGTCCCAATTTATCATCAACTCTGTTATAGCCTCAAAATCCTCGATTTGTGCTTTAATCCTATCCATTGCCCCCTCCGGGTGCTTCACCATTAATAATGTATCATCTGTATACATACTTACTTTATTACCCATTATCCCTTCTATACTTAAATCCTCCCTTATATTTTTAGCCAAGATTTCCATTGCCATGATGAACAAGATAGGGGACAAAGGACAACCCTGTCTAGTACCAGCCTCCAGCTTTACCTCATCTGTAACCTCATCATTAACTCTAATCCTAGCAAACCCTTTCTGATATAACAAATCAATTATCCTTCTAAATCTATCCCCAAATCCATAGCCATTAACTATTTCCTTGATCAAAGACCATTGTAGCGAATCAAATGCCTTAAAAATATCTAAAGATATTAACCCCACCTTTTCCTTCGTTTGATTAACGTTGTCAATTAGATCTAACACCCTCCTAGTCAAATCAGCCATGTGCCTTCCTTTTAAAAAACCTACTTGATCAACATTTATATATTCTCCCATAAATTTATTTAAGCGATTAGCCAATATTGCTGTGAAGATTTTGGCATCTTGATTTATAAGAGAAATTGGTCTATAGGATTCCACTTTTTCCAAATTTTTCCCCACTTTTGGCAGCAGAACGATTATAGTGCTATACCACAAAGTCGGTATTTGTCCACCATCTAAAATGTAATTATATAGCTTTGCCAACTTTGGCACCACAACATCTTTGAATTCCTTATAAAACTCAGTCGAGAGTCCATCATCTCCCGGAGCTTTCTCCAGCTTCAGACCTCTGATTACTTCCTCCACCTCTTTCTCTGAAACTTGTTCTTCCATTTTATCCCGATGATCCTGCTTTATTCCACTCCCTAATTGCCTTTCCAAAATCCCTTTAAGCTTCTCCACATCTATCTCTTTTTTTTGCATATAATGCTTGATAAAAATCCTTCACAATTTTGCATTTATCACTAGCTTTATTACACCTTATTCCTTGTTTGTTAACCAAAACCCCAATTTCCCTTTTTTCCTTTTTAACTTTGGCCGCTCTTGCTAATAATCTTGAATTCGTATTGCTAAATTCAAAATACTCTCTTTTTAGATATATCAGATCTCTTTTTACTTTTTCTATATCCTTACCCAATAACTCTGCCTTCAATCTTTGTAATTTAGCAAAGATTTTTTTATCCTTGTTTTTTGAATGTTCTTCCTGTAGTTGTTTTATTTCCTTTTCTTTTTCCTCCTGTGCTGCCTTATACAATTTGTATTTGTTACTTGCTAACTTTATACTTTCCCCTCTAAACACCAACTTCATGGCATCCCAAACCACATTAAAATTTACCTCCCCATTATCGTTCCACTGCCAACTTTCCATCCAACTTCCTATAATTTGATCTTTACATTTTTGGTCTTTGAATAGATTGGGATCATATCTCCAACTTCTTCCTCTCCTACTATCCTTTCGTATCATCAGTTCCAAAAACACTTTAGCATGATCTGATTCCTTAAAAATTCCTACTTCGATACCCTCGATACTTTTAACCAAATTTTCCGCTAAAAATACATAATCTATTCCGGAATAGGACCCATGAACATGTGAAAAATAAGAATATACCCTTTCCGACCCCTTAACCTCTCTCCAAGAATCCTTCAGCCCCAGCGCAACCATCCAGTTATCGAGAACATTTCCTTTCATACCTGCTCCACACCTTGCTAAATTCGTACAATCTGAATTTGACCTAATCAGATTAAAATCTCCAGCCACAATCATCTTTGCCACTTTTTCTAAGACCACAATTTTACGAACTTTTTCTAAAAATTCCGCTTGATGTTCATTTGGAGCATAAATATTCACCAAAAGTATTTCCTCATCATCAATTTTCCCTCTCACTATCAAATACCTGCCCTCCTGATCCACAATACTTTTTATTATCTCAAATCCTAATCTCTTAGAAATCAAAGTTGCGACTCCTCTCGCTTTTGAAGTGCCAAACGCCATTTCATAGTGTTGCATCCACCCCAAAAAAATCTTATTTGTATCCTTTGACTTTTGATGCGTTTCCTGTAAGAACACTATATCGGGTCTATCCTTCTTCAATGCCAACTGTAAGCTCCGCCTCTTAAGAACGGAACCTGTACCTTTTACATTCCAGGTTAATACCTTGATACTACTCATTATCTGCTACCATTTCACCTTCTCTAATTTCCAAACTCTCCATTAGGCGTGCTACCACCAACCCCCTACCCTCAAGAAGAAAAAATATACAAAAAACACACAATATCGCTCTCCCCACTTTCTCCAGAAAAAAGCCGCCTTCGATATCCAGAGAGGAGAGGGGGAACATGGAAGATGTGCGTAGGAGTTAATGCATCGTGCCACCACATCTTTCTACAATCTTAGATATAAAGAATTGTTGCATCAACACTTATTGCTCAATTCTATTGGCCTCAAATGACACAAGAAATTAAGGAATTTGTGGAATCCTGTGATTTGTGCCAAAGGATGGGAAATAATATTTCTAAGACAAAGGCTGAAATGCAGTGTCCATCATTTGCCAATGAACCTTTTCAGAACTGTTAGGCCGACATCTGTGGACCCCTACCTGCCAGTGGTGGGAGGAAAAGATTTGTGCTAGTTTATATAGACACTTTTTCCAAATGGGTGGAAATGATCCCATTGTTCTCATGTTCAGCACTTCAGGTCGCTAAAGCTTTTCTCTAAATAGTAGCAAGGTGTGGCCTACCCCAAAATCTTTCTAGCGATAGGGGATCTTGTTTCACAAGTACCTTAATGAAAAAGGTGTGTCAATTAGCAAAAATTTTCAGTTATCATCCTGAAAGTCACGGATGTGTAGAACGTGCCCAAGGAACATTGCAAATAATGTTAACTGCTTTTGTTAAGGTTCAAGGCAAAGGCTGGGTAGAGGGACTCCCATTTCTTTTGCACGCCTACCGAAATTGCCCTCATGCAAGCCTGAATGGATGGTGCCCAGCCGAGGTCGTCTTTGGGTAGAAGATAGCCGGACCTCTACAGTTATTGAACTCTAACTGGGAGGAGGGCCTTGACAAAGCTTCAACAGGTGTCACAGCATATGTGCTGGAACTTCAGAAAAGGCTGAAGTCTGTACATTCTGTTGCCAAAGAACATTTGGAGACTGCCCAGCAAAAGTATAAGAAACATCATGATGCCAAATCCAGACACCGAGTGTTTTCTATTGGTGATCTAGTAATGGTCTTGAAACCATTGGGTAAAACTACATTGCAGGTTGAATGGATGGGCCCTGCCAAAGTGGTCCAGAGACAGGGGGAAATGAACTATGGTGTACAATGGGAGGATGGGAAGGTTGTTGAGTATCATGTAAATTCTCTCAAGCGGTACATCCCCAGACCTGTATCCATGATGAAAAACACTGCTATTTCTGTTGATGTTGAAAATGCTAATCTGATCTCTCTTACAGAAGAGTACCAGTTCGCAGGAAATGTGGATGACAATTAATATAAGTGGTCTGGTTCCAGAACCCGAACAAAGAAAATTAAGAGCTGTCCTTAATAAGTTCAGAGAGCTCTTTTCCTCTGTCCCAGGTGAATGTAGGATACAGTCACATGGTATAGCAGTTACCAACCCTGAACCAATCTGGGTAAATCCTTACAGAGTTGTGGGGACAGTGGAGAAACAAATCAATGAGGAGGTAAAGAAGATGTTAGATATGGGTGTGATCCAAGAAATCAATTCTCCCTGGTCCTCTCCTATTGTGTTGGCTAAAAAAAAATGCTTTTGGTGAGGTACTTCCTGAAATAAGGTTTTGTGTTGATTATAGAAAGTTAAATGCTGTATCTGTTCCAGATTCTTACAGGATCCCAAGGATGGATGACCTGATTCAAAAGTTGGCGCGTTCCAAATATGTCTCTGTTCTCGATCTGACTAAAGGCTTTTGGCAAATCCCTTTAACTGAGGATGCCAAAATGAAGAAGCTTTTTCTTTGCCAAATGGTAAACAATATGCTTTTACCAAAATGCCATTCGGATTGTGTAACTCTCCATCCACATTCCAAAGAATGATGGATAAGGTCTTAGATGGGTTACCTTTTGCTAAAGCTTACATTGATGATGTTGCTATTTTCAGTGATAATTTTCAATCTCACCTGACTCATATTGAAACCGTTACAGAGGATTCAAGATGCTGGTTTAACTGTAAAGGTCTCTAAATGTCAATGGTGTTTAGGTAAGGTGATTTACCTAGGTCATAGTGTTGGGAGTGGCCAAATGGAACCTCTTGATGCTAAGGTTCTAAGTGTCAAAAATTGGCCTGTTCCTACTACCGGTACCAAGAAACAGGTAAAGTCTTTCTTAGGCCTTATTGGGTTTTACCGTTCATTCATTCCAGAGTTTAGTGAGGCTGCTCACCCACCGATGGAACTCACCAAGAAGATACCAAATAAGGTTACATGGACTCATAAGTGTCAAAAATCTTTTGAACTGTTAAAAGAGAAAATGGTTTGTGCACCTGTTCTGTCTGCTCCAGATTTTGATAAAGAGTTTATCTTGAAGACAGATGCTAGTAAGCATGGATTGGGAGCTTATGCAAAGTGATGACCAAGGTGTTTTACATCCCATCAGTTACTTCAGTAGGAAACTGTTACCACGGGAACTGAATTATGCCATTGTGGAATTAGAATGCCTAGCTATGGTCTAGGCTATAACGAAGCTACGTCCCTTCTTATGGGGTAGAAGATTTCAACTTCACACAATCACAACACCCTGAAATTTCTTCAAAATATGAAAGGTTCTAATCAGAGACTGTTGAGATGGGCTTTGTTACTTCAGGACTATGACTTTTCCATTGAACATTTTCCTGGTTCTGAAAATATTCTCGCTGATTCTTTAAGTAGAATGTATTCGGAGGAGATGGATCCTCTGGAAGGTGAAAGTGTTACCTGATATATGTAACGGACTGTTCTGCTTATGCTATGCTTTGTTTTGTGTAACTGTGTAACCCAAGGTGCCTCCAGAAGTACCTGGAAGAGTTTTCATTATATACTCTACACATTTAACTGGGTTTGTATATTGCAATTGTGTTTATATGTTAGGGATGTTCATGACTAGTTCCTTTATGCGAAAAGTCTGAAGTGAGCTTTTCTCTTGTGGGGAGGGTTGTAATAATAGGTCACTAGTCATCAAACATGGCATTTCTCTGTTTCTTAAACTGCTTGTAGAGGAGCTGTATTTAAATGTGAGCTTTCATGGATCTAGTCCACTTTATCAGACATAAAAGTAAAACATCAAAGCATCAATTTATATACAGTCAAACCTCGGATAACGAAGGGTTAGGATAGCGAAAAACTCACAGAACAAAAAGAAATTGAATGAAAACTGCACCCTCAGATAACGAAAAAAAATTCGGAACAGCTTTTTTAGTTTTCAATGCATTCCTATGGGTAATCACATTTTGGATAATGAATATTCATTTTCAATGCATTCCTTTGGGAAATTGCATTCAATGCATTCCTATGGGAAATGTGGTTTGCGAAAATGTTCGCTGTACGAAATTTCGTTATCCTAGGTTTGACTGTACAAGTACAGAGGCACACAATGACTGGCCAGCCTAACAGAAAAGTAACATTGTAGCTCTTTACAACTGGCAATAATGGAAAATCCTCAGTTTTATTCAAACATTCTATGAAACCTGTCCTTGTAACTGGTAGCTTCTTCTACACTTTAGGGCAGAGGGTCCCAAACTTTTCATGCCATGGGCCAGTCACATGGTTGAGCGGGGTGGTCATGTGGTTCATCCCACCATAAAACACATCCATAGCTGTCATAAACATGTTTACAACAGCTGTGGGCGCATTTACAGCAGCATTTATTACGGGTGTGTTTATGCATGTGTGGGTGCATTTTACGGATGTCATAAACACACCTGCTTCCGAGAGCAGTAAGGGTGGCGGCGGGCCACATGAAATGGTGCCGTGAGCCATAGTTTGGCCAACCCTGCTTTAGGCAATTAAAGGCTACTACCCTGAGTGAATTCTTTCATGGTTTGCTAAATGTGCTCTCTTTCAAAAGCACATCCAGGCATCTAGAATGCTTCCAACCTATTTGTGTTGTGTGAAGTTTAGCAAGGTTTCAATTTTGACTTACTTACCCACCCACCCACCCACCCACCCACCTGTATGTGTCCTATTATGTCTAGTAAGGCTGCTACCTTTGCTGAATCTTTTCCCACACTCCAGGCACTGAAAAGGCTTCTCTCCTGTGTGGGTCTTGTGATGTCTAGTAAGGTTTTGTTGTTGACTGAACTTTCTTCCACACTCCAGGCATTCAAATGGTCTCTCACCTGTGTGTGTCCTATTGTGGTGAGTAAGGCTGCTACCTAATCTGAATGTTTTCCCACACTCCAAGCATTCAAAAGGCTTCTCTCCTGTGTGGATCTTCTGGTGTGAAGTAAGGTGTCCATGCTGATTGAATCTTTTTCCACACTCCAGGCATTCAAAAGGCTTCTTTCCTGTGTGGATCCTGCGATGTGTAGAAAGACTTCCACGTGCACTGAAGGTTTTTCCACACTCCATACATTCAAATGGTTTCTCTCCTGTGTGGATCCTGTGATGTGAAGTAAGGCCGTCTTGTTGACTGAATCTTTCTCCACATTCCAGGCATTCAAAAGGCTTCTCTCCTGTGTGGATCCTATTATGGGCAGTAAGTCTTCTACCTTCACTAAATCTTTTCCCACACTCCAGGCATTCATAAGGCTTCTTTCCTGTGTGGATCATGTGATGTCTAGCAAGACTTCTACGATCGATGTAGGTTTTTCCACACTCCAGGCATTCAAATGATCTCTCTCCTGTGTGGGTCCTGTGATGTGAAGTAAGGCCGTCTTGTCGACTGAATCTTTTTCCACACTCCAGACATTCAAAAGGTTTCTCTCCTGTGTGGGTCCTATGATGTGAAGTAAGGTGTTCTTGTCGTCTGAATATTTTTCCACATTCCAGGCATTCAAAAGGCTTCTCTCCTGTATGGATCCTCTGGTGTGAAATAAGGTGTCCATGCTGACTGAATCTTTTTCCACAATCAAAGCATTGGAATGGCTTCTTCTTTGAGTGCATTATTTCACGAGTTGTATGATACTCTTTCAGTCAAAATGTTGCTCTATGTTCCATGTCTGCAGCTTCTAAAGATTGTGTAAATAAGATGGACAGTTACCGAGGTTGAGAAGGAAATTCCCAGAATTTCAAATAATAGCTGAAGACTAATAAAGAATCAATTCTTAGGAGGATTTAGAGAATTTCAGGTGGAAAGATTATGTTTGATGGGTGGGTGGGTGGTTGGGAAATGAAAACCAATAAAAATACTGCCGTCTGCTCTTCTACTGTTCCTGATATCCACACCACCATTTCTCTGTATTTTCCCAGGGTCTGTGGAAGTAAAAAAAAGGTTAATTCAACATGTGGAAAGAATCTGTAGAAGCCTCAGCAACACAAAACCTCAACCCCTGCATCTCTTTTGTGAGAAAGGGAGCTCTGATTCCAAGGGGAAATATCTATTGTTTTTGTTTATATTAGAATGCTAGTAAGCGGAAATCCCGGGGGAACCAAGGGAACACACAACCTTCATCCTAATTACTGTAAAAAGATGACAATTATAGATGCTGTTATGAAATTAACATTTTGACCTAAGAAGACAATACCTGAAAACCCTTAATGGCAAATGCTTTGAATACCAGGATATATCAGATGTTTTATGGCTATTATCACACAAGGATTCTTGCCAATTTAATTCATGAGAAATGCCCTGTATATCTATCTGAAAGGACACATTTGTTCATTATGTACCTGTTCACAGATTCAAGACGTATTATGAGCTCTCATGGCACAGCGTTCAAACTTCTGTGCTGCAGGCGAAACTCTGCCTATCTGAATTTGAACCTAATGTGTGGTCAAGGTTGACTCAGCCTTCCAAGGTTGGTATGTTGGTGGCAAAATAATAATGACCTTTTGAATTGCCCAGAGTGTACACAAACATTGCATTGTAGTTGGTAAATGTAATAACTATAAATAGGTGGACTCTGTGAAATATAGTGACAAAAGGAGTATGCAGTTCAGAAGAATGGCTTAAACTGAGAAAGGCACTGATTGAAACTGGAGGTATAGAAAGGGAGGATGGTAAGGATGAAGAGAGTGGTGCAACGGGAGGGTCTGGGTTTGGTGCTGTTGGAGATGAAGTGGTTGTCCTGGAGTCAGATGAAGAATGAGCTATATACAGGTAAGGTAGAGAAGGGAGGAAGTTAAGGGAGATAAATGTTTAAATATAATAGCTTTTTAGTAGAGCGCTGGATTAATGGCTAATATGCATATCTTTCACGTTCCCCCATTCCCTGTTTGGGATATCAAAGGTAGCCTTTTAAAAAGAAAAGCGGAGAGGGTAGGTAAGAATGTTTATTTTTTTTAGTTTTGTTTGTTATTTTTATTTATTTTGTAAGGTGTCAGCTATGAAAGTATGTCATTTTGTTAGTTGTTTTTATTTTATTTTGGGTAAAGTGGTGGGATTAGATAAAAGCACGACCATAGGAGATAATGATGGATACGGAAGGTGGAGGTTGAAGTACAAATATAAAAGATATTAAAGTATTGACCTGGAATGGGAAAGGAACTGGCTATCAAGGAAAGAGAAAAATCAGCCCTTCAGGAAAGATAGATCGGATGTAGTCTTTTTACAGGAAACATATTAAAAGTCAGCAGATACGAATAAGATATATTTAGGATGGATTCAGATTTATGAAAAGTCTTATGGCACTTCAAAGGCAAGAGGAGTGGCGATCTTCATTTCGAATAGATTGGGGTTTGTAATGACAAAGAGCATTTCTGATCCAGAAGGTAGATATTTAATAATAAAAGGGATAATAGTTAATGAAGAAATAACACTGGTGAATATCTACGCTCCAAACGAACAAGATAGGTTTTTAGATAAGGTGAACCTTATACTGGAAAAGGAGAGAACGATAAAAATGATTGTGGCAGGAGATTTTAACTTGATAAGGTCAAATATAGATTGTACAAATATTGCAAAGAGTGGAAGTGGGTTTAAACTGCGATTTTTGGATAAATGGATGAAATCTCTGGGATTGAGAGATGCATGGAGGGAGCTTAAAGGATCAGAAAGGGCTTCTACATTCTTTTCACAGATTCATAATACATATTCTAGAATAGATTATATATTTGTTACGGACAATATGATTAGAAATCTAGAGGATATGGAAATAGGAATTTTTAAAGAGTCAGATCATGCGAAAGTTTAAGAATAGAGGGAACAATGAAGGTTAGAAATAATTGGAGATATGATGCTAAACTATTTAAAGATTCTAAATGTAAGAAACACATAATTGAAAAATGGGAGGAAAGTTGGTATTGGAATGACACGGAAGAAGTTAGTTATAATGTGGTTTGGGATACCATGAAGTCGGTATTTAGAGGGAAAAATATTAAGTTGGCTAGTATTAAAAAAACAATTTAAAAGTAGACAAGAGGAAATTGAAAAAGATTAAACAGCTACAAGAGGATCATGTAAAAACAAAAAAATAGGAGAGTTTTGATAAGATGCAAAGATTGAAGACAGAATTGGTGAGAAAGGACATTGAAGGTGAAAAGAGATTTGGTTTATTTAAAGAGGGAGTATTTTTAATATAGTAATAGAAATTTAAAACTATTAGCAAGAGCGGCTAAAGAAAAGAGAAGTAAGAGGGAAATTGGAGTCTTGATTAATAAAAATGGAGCGAGATGCAATAAGACTAAGGATAAAAGTGAGATAATTAAAGATTTTTATCAGGATTTATATGCAAAAAAGAATATAGATCTTGAAAAATTGAAGGATAGATTGGAGAAGCAAATTGGAAATAAGATAAACCAGGAACATATAAATAGAATGGAAGAATGAATAACAGTGAAAGAAGGAAAAGATGTGATAGCTAACTTGAAAATGGATAAATCTCCAGGAGAGGATGGGTTATCAGCTGAGTTTTGTAAAGAGTTTAAGGATAGTGTGGTGATAAGATTATTGAAGCTGTTTAATCATATTTTGGATGGAGGATCGATCCTGACTTCATGGTATAGATTTATAATAGTTTTATTACCAAAACCTGGAAAAGATTTAGAAAAAGTAGAGTCATATAGACCTACAGTAAAAGCCCTACTTACGAAAAAAAGTCTATTCCATAGGCTTTTTCTTAAGTCGAATTTTTATGTAACTCAAAGCAAACCCATAGGAATAAATATTTTTATGTAACTCGAAGCAAACCCATAGGAAAATGAAAATTTTATGTAAATTGAAGCATAGGAAAACCCATAGGAAAAAGAATCTTTATGTAACTTGAAGCAAACCCATAAGAAATTGTGTAAATTGAGACATGGTTTTAGCAATCATTTTGTAAGTCGAATTTAATGTAACTCGGGGCATTTATAAGTCAGGGTTTTACTGTATCTCTTTAATAAATCAAGACACCAAAATTTTCACAGCAATATTGGCAAAAAGATTAAATAGCTTAATGGCAACTATATAAACAAAGACCAAGCAGGTTTTCTGAAAGGAAGGCATATGGCGGACTTGACGAGGGGAGTACTGGATTTGATAGATATTACAGGCCAAAATAAAGAAAAAATGAATAGATGCCTTTGAAATGTGGTGTTGGAGGAGAGTTTTGAGGGTACCTTGGACAGCGAGGAGAACAAATAGGTCAATCTTAGAAGAAATCAACACTGACTGCTCATTGGAAGGTCAAATAGTAAAGATGAGGCTAAAGTACTTTGGGCATCAAATGAGAAGGGAGGATTCACTTGAGAAGGCCGTGATGTTGGGAAAGGTGGAGGGCAAAAGAAGAAGGGGGAGGCCAAGGATGAGATGGATAGATGGTATTGTAGACACAATGGGCACAAAACTGGGAGGACTGAGGGGGATGGTGGAGGACAGAGGCGCCTGGAGAACGATGGTCCATAGGGTCGCAAAGGGTCGGAATCGACTGTGCGACTGAACAACAACAAATTTTAAGGCGTTTGATTCGCTTCAATAGGAAACAATTAACAAGATAATTAAATGTATTGGATTTGGGAATAAGTTCAAAAGAACTATTAAACAATTGTATCAGCAGGGTTCTGCCAATGTTAGGGTTGATACTTTCACTGAAGATATAAAGCTTGAAGCAGGAACCAGACAGGGTTGCCCGTTATCCCCAATTTTATTTGTTATGGCAATGGAATTGCTAGTGAATACCATAAGACAGGATAAAAGGATTGAGGGAGTAGTAGGTAATAAGATAAGTTTGCATGCTGATGATACTTTGGTGATTATGAAAAATCCTATGAAATTTGATTAAATAAGGTAAATTTAAATTGTGATAAATACATATAAATTAAACAGAACTGAACATTTAAAGTGAATAAGAAATGAAGGATATGGTAAATGTAAGTCTTATGTGTTATAAAATGTATTGGAATATACTTACTGTGATATAATGAAGGATGGGGAGGTATTACATTGATAAAGTAATTTTTTGCTTACTTTTTATTGTTGTTTGTATTTGTATAATCGTTTTTCTGTTTTGATTTTATGATTTTTTGAAAAATTATTTTTTTAAAAAATGGAGTATGCATTGACACATGTGAGCAAAAACGTGTTAGTGTTAAGCAAAACCCCCTAAAGGTTCTGCCAGATTAAAAAAATCAGGAGTGCTGAGAGGAGAACATGATAACCCATCATGCCAAGAAGTGGAGAATGGCAGCAAATGATGGGATCATTTTCCCCGACTGATGGGAAAAGATCCCATCAGTCGCCGTCTGTCTGGGGCTTTGGAGACAGACTTTGGAGACAGACAGCGATCAATGGGGTCTTTTCCCATTTGAGGCGGGGGCGGGGCGGGGGAAGATCTCCCAAGTCCTGTTGCTTGGCTGTAGCCTAAGAAGTGGAGGGGACATTTTAGGCTGCAGCCAAGCCCTGGGACTTGGAAGAGTGGCGGCGACCGAAGAAAACTCCCCCCTCCCCTTAGCCTGCAGAACCGGCGCACAGGCCAGGGAGAGCGGCAGAAAGAGCCACGAGGACATCGCAAAAAATGTCCATGTGGCTCTTTCTGCTGCTGCTCCCGGTGCGTCCGCTGCTGCTGCAGGTTAAGGACGGGGGGGTTCCCTTCGGTCCGTGTTGTGTATGTAACTCAAGTGAAACGTGATTGAAAGCGAACATGTAACGCAAGTGAAATGTGAGTGAAATTGGATCTAGCGATCCTCCATTTCCCCCTCCTTTTTTCCTCTTGTGTAAATATCGTGGGACTGTGTTCCCGCCGTAGCTGTAGCTATTGTTTACTCATTATCCAATCAAGTGTTGTCACCTGGCTGTTTACCTTTACTGACCAATCATGTGGCTCCGCGCCAGGTTTGAATCATTACCTGTTGTATATAAGGAGCATTGCTCCGCCATTGACCTCATGTTCAGATTGACTACATTCCAATAAAGATGTGTTTGGCCTCCTGATTGCTGGCTACTGAGTATCAATCTGCAAACATCAAAGTCCGTGACTTTCTCCCAAGCACAGAGCTTTTGCTGTGCCTGAAAATCCCCCCACACACACACACACACACACTTTTTTCGATCACTTGGGAGAAAGTTGCAGACCAAAGGAATATTACCCCACCCTTTCATAAATCGGTTTTTTTTGTGTAAATAGGGACGCCGATTTACCCCAAAAACCCTTTCATAACTCGAGGCATTCATAACTTGGGGTTTTACTGTATTTATTGCAAAGTGCCAACAGGGGAGGAAGGAAACTCTCCCATTGGGCTACTGGGCAGAGGGGTGGAGTGAACTTTGTGCTGGGGGGTGGAAGGAAGCGCTCCCATCTCATTAGGCTTCCGTGCTGGGATGACTTGCACGGCTGCCCACAGAGAGGGCTCCAACTCCAAGTGCCACCTCTGGCACCCGTGCCATAGGTTCACCACCACTGGAATATACATTTGGTAAAAGGGAAAGGAACAAAACCAGGTCAAGAGCATATATCATTTTGGAAAGTAAGATAAACTAAAAAGCGAAGAGACTGTGGTGACAAAAGTAAAGCCGTATATATACTGTCCAGCTGGGTGAAGGGTATACACAGAATTGCTGCATATGGTTGTGCTATGCTATGTCATACCTGTCAACCGCGGCTCCGGACAATACAGGACCTGCGCAGAACGGTTCTGAGCAAGTCGCCTTCTACGCATGCGTAGAAGGCGATCTGCGCCTTCTACGCAGATCACTTCCAGGGTTTCGGCAGCTACGGGTGGGAAATGGCGCAAATCGGCGCTGAAACGGGAAATCCCGACCAATCCAGGAAGGTTGACAGGTATGTGCTATGTATAGATGTTGTGATTGTCGTTTCTCTGAAGTTATAAATAAAAAGAAGCAGAACTCCCAAACATCTCAGGAAGTAACTCTAACACTGGTAACGGGAGCTTCAGTGGCTCAGTGGTTAACAAGCTCACCTTGTTACCTGGAAGCCTAGAAAGTCGGCAGTTTGAGACCCGGGTACAGCATGGTGGTTTGAGTGCACATGTATGTCCCAGCTCCTCCTGCCACCCTAGCAGTTTGAAAGCAGGAAATGAGAGCCGAGGCAGGGAAGGGAAGACTTACAGGATCTCCTCAGGGAAGAAGAGTAACGCCAGGGGCAGAAAGTAACGCCTTTCCTCTGCCGGGGGAGCGGGGAGAGGAGGACGTCGCCCCGCCGTCGTTCCTTTGCTCAGGAGAGTAACGCCGTTCCTTTCGCCGTATGAGCTGGAAGGAAAAGCTGCCAGTAGTGGGGCGGGGGGAAAAACACACAGGCCCCAACCAGGCGCTCCTAAAGGTTTTCCTTTGTTTTTTTCAACTACTACAACGCCCAGAATCCCCACCAGAGAGAGAGCAATGTAGTCCACCTAAAACCTATACCGCTTCGCACGATTTCGAGATCTTCCTTCCTCCATTAAAGGCGCGGGATTGTCCTTTCAAACTACAACTTCCATCGTCCCCAACACCGGCCAGGTTGCTGAGAATTCTGGAACTTGTAGTATTTCAAGAGAAACAAGGGCTTTAAGAGCCTCTGCGGTGCACCCGAATTAATTAGGACTATTTTAATTTCAAAATCTTGGTTATAAGCCAAGCGCAAGTGGCTCGTGAGAAGAGCTTCAAAAGGACCCAGAAAAGAGGCGGAATAATAATAATAATAAGAGGCAAGTTCAGCCCCCAGAGAGGAGGAAAGGTGAGGTCTGGCTGGGCGGCTCCCTCTCCCTCCCCAGCAAGGGTTAAAAAAGGCACAGACTTGGATTCCTAGAGGGGAAGCGAAGCCAAGTAGGAGCGGAAAGGAAGATGGCGTGCGCAGCTCAAAAATGTCCCCTCCTGTCTCTCTTTTTTCTCCCTCCGGAGGAAACCGAGGAGCTTCTTCTCTCCCCCCCCCCTCTCTCTCAAGGGCTGCTTCTCCCCTTCCAGGAACTTTGAGGGAAGGGGGAAATGAATTTTGTCTCTGGGGAGGATGATGATGATGATGGTGATGAGTCCGTCCTGGCTGTGCTGGAGGGGAGGCTGGGGAATCCCTGGCTGTTTAGATGGGGCAGAAGCAGCGAAAAGGAGGCGCAGGAGCAGTACGCCAATCACAAGCCCACCCACTGGAGGGAACAAGAGGACCCTCCCCACCTCAGGCAGCAGATGTTGGGTGGCCGCGTCGTTATATGCTGTCAAATTGCTTCCGTTTTGGGGGCTAAGGATTAATGTTTTCGACCACCCTAAAAAACAAAACAAAAACCCTCTTGCTCTTAAAGTTAAAAAAAAAAAATCCCTATTGCAGTTTTGCAAATTAAAGTCTGTGGATTCTTTGGTGAGTCAGTCCATCTCAAATTCTGCCTTCCTCCTTTCCTAACATTCTGGTGTTTAAAGTAGGACAACAGATTATGGCCCTTCTATGTCCTCATTAACAGTTTGGGTTAGATAAAGGTCGCCCTTGCTCGAAAGCCAGTCGTATCCAACTCTAGGGTTAAGTGCTCATGTCTGTTTTTAGCCAAAGAAACAGCGCTATCTGCGTCTGGTCTATTTTACACTTTTTTGTGTTTTTGATGGATCGGTGGTATCTGTTAAGCTTTTCACTCAATACCAAATTATAAATGGATCTGTTTTCCCACCTCCTTTTTCACTGTCCACCTCTCACACCTGAATATAGTTGGGAATATCTGTCCGAGTCTCAGTCTTCTAATTTCTTGGCTGAAGTTTGCATTTGGATTAATTATTTATTATTAGTTCAAATTGATATTGCCACCCACTCGCCGTAGCGATTCCGGGCAGCTTACAAATTTTACATTACAAAACAATGTAATGGGTTGAACAGACAGTTCTAAACAATTATCAGTTTCTTCCATCACTAATATTAAACTTTACAACTATTCTGTCAGTATTATTTTTCTTCTAAATTTTGCAGCCTGCCCTTCCAGCAGGTCAGTAGCAATGAGGCCATCATGCAAGGTAAGGATTAATGCTGACATGGTGAGTGTGTTTCATCCCGGTCTCCCTGGCCAAAGTATGTACAGTACTCTTCTTATTTTTCTCAGGGTCTTTTCCATTGTAGAATATTATATTTTAATTACCTGGCATTCAAGATCTTAAGCATGAAAACCAATCCTCTGATTCATGGTCAGATTAGCAGAGAAGCTATAGTGCTCATCTCTGTTCATAGCCAAAGAGCCAGCACTGTCTGTGTTTACAGACATCTTTCATGGACACGTGGCAGGCATGACTAGTCTACCGTCCCTACTTGCAATTTCTTACTTTGAACTGCTAGGTTGGCAGGAGCTGCAACAGAAACGAGCTCATTCTATCGTGCAGTACTCGGGAATCGAACTGCTGCCCTTCCGCCTTCCTGTCAGTGTCTTAACCACTTGAGTCTAAATCACAAATAATAGATAGAAACTCCCAACCCTGTATTCTTATTTAATATTTAAACTTGTTTAATTTCATATTTCAACTTGTTCGCCACCGACTCAGGCAAGCCCGATTTAGGGCGGCTTACATAATCTAAAACCCCATACAATAAAAACAGTTAAAAACCTGGCTGCTGGAACAATTAGGGAGCCTCTCCGGTCTGCTCTGGTTGGACAGACAGATGTTCTTAGGGTGATGTGGTCTCTTAGGTATCTTGACCCACTACCATATAGGGCTTTAAAGGTCATTGCCAGCAGCTTGAATTGTACTCGGAGGCAAACTGGTAACCAGTGCAGCTCCCGGAGCAGGGCTGCGAGGCATGGGCATAACGCCCATCCCCATCACTACCCGGACTGCCAGGTAGTTCATGGAGGACAAAGGTATCAATGGCTATAATTATAGATACCTAAGGACAACCTCCAGGTTGGAGAGATAGGCAGGATATCTTTCAATGCCATTTCCAGGGAATCCTAAGCAGGTGAAGGCATCTGCTTGGGAATACCCTGGAGCAAATGGTGAGCCACTGTGTGAGACAGAATGCTGCACTGGATGGGCTGTGGCCTGTTCCAGCAAGGCTGTTCTTATGTTCCAACCATACTGACAGGGTCCGGACCTTCAGGAATGAGGAGAACGAGGACAACACAGTGCCCTGGATCCCCAACCCCTTAGCCGTCCCAGAAGGATACCGTGGTCGGTATCGAAAGCTGCTGAGAGGTCAAGGAGAGCAAGGACAGACGGATGTCCGCTGTCCCGCCCCCACCAGAGAGCATCCATCAGCGTGACCAATGCCGTCTCTGTACCATACCTGGGCTTGAATCCTGACTGGAAGGGGTCCAGATAATCCGCTTCATTCAGGGCACCCTGCAACTGAAGCGCCACTGACTATAATTTGATGGTAATTACGTGTATACAGTATTCTCGTGTCTTATCTAAACCAGGGGAGGCCAAACTTTTCAGGCCATAGGCCGGTCACGTGGTTCCTGTCACCAGAAGTAAAACACCTGTGCATGCGCAAAATGCTGTCGCAAAAGCGTCCACAACTGTTGTAAACACGTTTATGATAGCTGCAGGTGCATTTACAACAGGGGTTTGTGCATGTGCAGGCATATTTTACTTCAGCTTCTGGGAGCGATGAGGGAGGCGAGGGCCGGATGATTTGGTGGTGTGGGGAATTTCCTGCCCGCAAACTGTAGTTTGGCCACCCTGATCTAAACAAACAGCCCTGTGAAGTTGATCATGCTGAGACAGAGAACCTGGCTCTATGGTCAATAGCAATAACACTTATATACCACCTCATAGTTAACCTTGTTCACCTTCAGGATAAACCTCACATGGTGAGCAGTTCTGGCTGCAGTACAGCAGTTTGCCCACTGTTCCACCAGGAATCTGTGGAAAATATAAGCTGGGTCTCCAAAGTCCCAGTTCTTAAATCACATTTACTTTCAGCGCACTCAGGTTGACTCTGCCTTCCATCCGTGAGAGGTCAGTAAAATTAGTACCCAGCATATTGGGGCAAAATGCTAATTAACCGTCCAGAGTACACTAAGCACTATAAGGCAAGGACAGACGGGTGTCCGCTGTCCCGCCCCCGCCAGAAAGCATCCATCAGCGTGACCAATGCTGTCTCTGTACCATACCTGGGCTTGAATCCTGACTGGAAGGGGTCCAGATAATCCGCTTCATTCAGGGCACCCTGCAACTGAAGCGCCACTGCCTTCTCCAATACCTTCCCTAAAACGTTTTTGCATCACTTGCATACGTGTTATTGGGATGTGTAAATTGTGAGATTTCAGAAGGATTCCTTTCTGGGCAAGATCTTTAGGATTATAAACTTCATCCCAGGCCCAAGGGTCTGGCTCACTTTTCACACCTCTTGTCTTTCCTACAGTGGTTGGAATGATGATGATGTCTGTAAGGGTACAGCTCAGGTTCTACTAAACTTTACCTGATGTGGGTTGCCCGCGGGAATAATTAGCTAAACCTTTTCCCAGGGGTTTGCTCAGCTTTCGACAGATCCGGGGACCAACCGAGCTTGGCAGGAAAGGCAATTGGGGTGCGTTAGTTTGAGGGGGTGAATCACAAAGCCTTGGCTGAGGGTTACAGTAGAAACAGGGCAAAAGCCAAAAATGATGACTCTAATGGAAATACACAATCCTCCGCTTTTGACTACAGATTAAGTTGGGCAAATAAGCCGTGCCAGACAGCAGGACAAACTAGGCACCCGGAGTCAATACACATAAAACTCCGAGATAGGGCAGGAACAATGGGTTTCGCCAGCCCAGACCTTAATTAGTTGTGGGTTGTCTGTTAACCACAGGGCAATGTCCAAGAACAGGCATTGTACTGACCACCGGAAAATGCCACGTATGCAAGCCTTCTGTATTAGGGGGTCACGCGCATCTTACGCATGTATCACCCAAGGCAGGGTAATAAATACGTACCACCTGACCCTGCAGAGGCAAATCTGGGGAACCCCCAATCAGGTAGTATGGGGGCTTGCGTGGGGGGGCAAAACTCATCTGTCAGGCAAAGAGCTCAGGTGGAGGAGCTCAAGGGCCTGGCCAGGCTATTTCGGAAAAGGGTGCAGAGGAATCACCTGACGGACCTGGTGGTGCATCTGGGGGAACACTATCTGTTCTACCCAGAAGCAAGCATGATGGATCCAGAGATTTGGGACAGAGTAGGGAAGTGCCTCAAAGAAGAACCCCGAGCGCCTACCAAAAACATAGGGACTTGGAGCAAGTGTAGACAGATAATTGCAGCAGTCAGTCCAGCCCGGGTAGAGACCGAGAAACCCCCAGCATACATAGAACCATCAGCCCCAGCGCGTCTCTACCCAACCATCCAGTTCAGACATGGGGGCTTAGGGGACTCCCCTTCCACGGCAGCTGCAGAAGCCGCGGGAGTGGGCAGAAGCCTAAGAAGTGAAGGCGCTTCCCGGGTCACTAAGAGTCCCTTCCAGTTAATGGTAGAGGAAGAGTTATGCGAGGGGGAATTGCCAGCCGCAGAATTGGCCGAGCTTCAGATGCTGTGCCCAGTCCGCTTAGAGACGGATGCCATCACGGGCAATCAGCTGGTGGTATACATGCCTATTCCATACAAACTGCTTGCGGAAATCCGCAAAGCAATCACAGATACAGGGCTCCAAAGTAGATTCACAAGGGGCATGCTCCAGCAGCTTTGGGAATCCACCACGTTCATCCCTCATGATTGGAAAGTCACAATGAGGATGATGCTGAACCCCAGCCAGTACCTATTATGGGACAGCAAGTACCGGCTGGAAGCGCAGGCTAGGGCTGCCAGGATGGGAGGAGCAGTCATTCCCAAGCAACTATATGGCTCAGGGCAGTTCGATACCATCCAGACGCAGTCCATCCTGCCAGCAGCCATACTCCAGCTGGCTTCTGAGGTCGCCTTTAAGGCATACCTCAAGGTACCCGCCACTGGCAAGGGCGCCAAGAATTACACCTCCATCAAACAGGGAGTACAGGAATCCTACATGGACTTCATTAACCGGCTAAAGGAAGCGATTAGCAGATAGATAGACAACCAGGAGGCCCAAGAGGAGCTTATGATGAAGGTGGCAAAAGACAATGGCAACCTCGACTGCCACAAAATTTTGCAGGCAATGGGTCACAGAACCGATTTGACACTCACCGTTATGATCAGGGCTTGCACAGACGTTGGAACAGACTCCTATAAAATGGGGCTGTTAGTGGCGGCCGTGCATGGTGGGAACCAACTCAAGGGAGTTTGCTACCAGTGTGGCAAGATGGGACATTTCGCCAAAGAGTGCAGGTCGAAACAGCCCCGCAAAGGGGGGGCGACCCTCCCATGGGCCACCCGGCCAAACCATCCACCCAGTGCCCAAGGTGCCACAATGGCTTCCATTGGGCCAACTTATGCCCGAATTCAGGAAACCGAGCCACGGGCGTGTCTCTAGCCCCGGTCCAAATAGAGATGGCTGCCGCTCTGGAGATTCCGGAGCGGACATCCCAATAATCACCCCCAGCATTTCTGAGGCACAGGCAGAAACCAAGGACAGCACAGGGTTAGACATAGAATGCCAGAAGGACGTTGTTTGCGACCTGCCAGGCACAATCAACCTAGTTAACACCCAGTACAAAGGTCCCCTGCCCCAAGGCATGATAGGGTTAGTCTTGCCTTGAAGCAGTGCAGGGAAGAAAGGGGTCTTTGTGATCCCGGGAGTCATAGACTCCGATTACACCAGCATCATCAAAATCCAGCTATGAACACACCAACCCCAGACAATCATCAAAAGGGATTCAACTGATTATGGTTCTGTATCATCTGCCAGGTGGGGGCAAGGAAGTGATCAGAGGAGATTCAGGATTCGGGTCGACAGACCACCAGAGTGAGGAAGGGGCAGTAGAAGGATATCAGATCATAGCAACAGTGGAAAAGAACATAGAGTGGAAACAGCGACCTGTCCTTAAGGTATTTTTGAATAAAAGGCCTTTTGATGGTCTGTTGGGCACAGGAGCAGATTTCACAGTAATCAGCAGGAAATTATGGCCCGATGAGTGGGCAATCAAGGCATTTTCAGATGGGGGGGGTTAGGAGGAGTTCAAGAAGCTTGCAGGAGCCGAGATTGGGTGGAGGTCACTATCCCGGGGGCAGACAGCACAGCAGTAATACGCCCGCACATCCTAAACGTGCCCTTCAACCTCTGGGGGAGAGACATTCTACAACAGTATCGTGCCACCCTAACGTTTGGGTAATGGCCCTGCCGCTCAAATGGTTAACTGATGAGCCGGTATGGGTGGAACAGTGGCCGATAGTTGGAGAAAAGTTAGAAGCTTTAAAGCAGCTCGTTAAAGAGCAGCTAGATGTGGGACACCTAGAACAATCGACCAGTCCCTGGAATTCACCGATTTTTGTCATAAAAAAGAAGTCCGGAAAGTGGCGGCTTCTTCACGATTTAAGGGAAATCAATAAGTGCATTCTGCCCATGGGGCTGCTCCAGTGCGGTACCCGCAATCCGAACATGATCCCCGTAGGGTGGGAGAACCTGATCGTAGACTTAAAGGACTGCTTTTACACCATCCCTTTAGACCCTAGGGACAGGGAAAGGTTCGCGTTTACAGTGCCAGTCACTAACCAACCCAAAGCCAACCCAAAGGTTCACGTGGAAATTTTTGCCACAGGGAATGCTCAATTCACCAACCCTGTGCCAAATCTATGTCCACGAGGCCTTGGAGGGGTTCTGGAACCTGCACCCCAAAGTCTTAGTCTGCCATTTCATGGATGACATACTGATCACAGCGCCCAAATTGGGCAGCGACGTATTTCAAGACCTCCAGAGCACACTGGGGGAGAAAGGATTAGTCATAGCCCCTGAGAAAGTGCAGAGAGCCAAACCCTATTCTTATCTGGGACATTGGTTGCTCCAATCTTTTGCAGCGCCAGTGCTGCCTAATATCATTATTAAGGACACAGTCACGCTAGTAGAACTCCAGCAAATTTTAGGAAACATTAATTGGGCAAGGCCATATTTTAAAATAGACACAGACCTCTTAAAGCCACTTTTCGCGCTGCTAACCCAAGGAAAGCAGCCAGCCGACCGGATACACATTTCGCGTGAGGCTAAGCAAACACTGCAGGCAGTAAATAGCATTCTCAGCCACCGATGGGTAGACAGGATTAGCAAGGGACTACACGTCCCCATACTAAATTTGTACGTCATTAGAACAGGCACCATGTTCACAGGAGCACAAGGCATAGACTCCAGTGGGGGGGGGGGCAAAAATCGTGGAATGGGTGTATCTACCGAACACCTCCTCCAGGAACATCGTCCCTCTGCAGGAATTGGTAGCCACAGTCATTCATAAGGGGAGGCTGAGAGCAAGGGACATTTCAGGACATGACTTGGCCAAGATAGTTGTGCCATTCAATAAAGAGCAGATGCAGCAACTAATACAGCTGGGAGACACCCTGCCCATCACATTAGAAGGGTTTACGGGGAACCTGGCATACCACTTGCCAAAGGACCCCAGACTAGTCTCACTTCAGACTCAGACAATCAGGTTGCAGGAAATGCTGTCCTTGACTCCCATCCAGGGAGCCAAGACAGTATTAATTGACGGGGGGAAAATGTACGGAGTTCTCACTTGGCATGAAGAAAAGGCTTGGAAAATGCTGCTGACACTTCTGCAAAAATCAGCACAGAGAGCGGAGCTGGCAGTAGCGAACCTCGCTCTGAAAACATTCACCAAGGAGCCACTAAACATCATCACAGATAATCTGTATGTTAGGAATTTGATCCACAGTCTACTGGCAGCTTACATAACTCCCACCATAGACAAGAATTTGTTGAGCCTATTTTTGACCATGCAGTTTCATCTGTGGCATCGCAGAGAAGCGCTGTATGTAGCCAACATTAGGAGCCACCAGGATTACCTGGTACCATTTCAGAGGGCAACAGCAGAGCTGACGCAGCTGCAAAAGAAACTCACCAGAAATTAGTCTTGCGCGTCTTTACAACCCCGATCCAAAGTCATGCATTCTTCCACCATAATGCCAAAACACTAGCAAGGCAGTTTAACCTGCCATTGTCATAAGCACAGAGAATCGTGTGCTCCTGCCCGCAATGCGCAGGAGCGTTGAGGGGGCCCTCTTGGGGGTATACCCATGGGGGACAGGAGCTAACCAAATTTGGCAAATGGACGTCACACACGTCCCAAAGTTTGGGAGATGGCAGTACATGCACGTCTCCATTGACACATTCTCGCAGTTTGCCTGGGTCACGGCCCAGAAGGGAGGACTTGCAACCAATGTAGAGCAACATCTCTTGACATGCTTCACAGCCATGGGCAAACCAGGCCACTTGAAGATTGATAACGCACTGGCTTATAATTCCAAAAAGCTAGCCACATTCCTAGCAACTTGGGACGTAAAGCATACATTTGGCAACCCATACAATTCCCAGGGACAAGCCATTGTCGAGTGGGTGCACCAGACGTTAAAGTCCTACATCGAAAAACAAACAGAAGGGGGGGGGGAGATAGTCCCCCTGAAAAGCCAGGGTCAGGCACAGCAACGCCTGCACAAAGTTTTATTCACTTATAACCACCTTAACATTTTTGCTGACTGCACCCTGCACGAGAAGAATTTCCGATGGCAGGAAATCCTCCCGTGACCCAGAGTTCGCTTCAGGGTGCCACCAGACCCTTCCTGGAGAGGTCTGGCGCCCCTGATAGCATGGGGGAGAGGGTATGCAGCGATTATGTCCCCTACAGGACCCGTCTGGATTCTGGGCTGCTGTGTGAGACCGCATTTCGAGCCGCATGGCATGGAACCGAGCGATCCCGGACCCCCTGCCTGAGATGGAGGGAGTGAGCCTGACGAGAGGACCCAGGTGGAGCAGATGACCCCGGCTGAGACCAGACCAGAGAGTAACCTGGGGGATGGTCAAGACCTTGTATGATGATGCCTTGTCCATCCTGAGGGAGCAAAACACTGATCCCACCCCGCAAAACATGGTGGCCGCAGTGCTAGCTCAAATCACCTACAATTCCCTGATGGTCATCTTGATCCTTTTCTTGCTGATGGGGGGAGGGGTTCAAGCTTCTCATGGGGACTTAACGTCTGGCAGAGAGTTAACCGGCAGACTCCAGTACAACATTTGGGAGAAATTAGCCGGACTTGTCAACCGATCGGACTTTTGCTTGCAGCAAACCATGGACACTACTTCTTTACTAAGTACATGCCTGATCCCGGTTTGCCGCACCACGGGAGAGCAGGCTGAGGACACTGAATGGGTGCACGCGTTTGGGTACCACCACCGGATCACGTACGCGACTTACGCAAACTGGGGGACTCAGGTGACAAAGACTTTGCCTGCTGTTGCAGTCATCCTTAACACACCTCAGGTGGCCATCAGCCCAAGCACGCCCTGTGCCAAGATGACTGGCTGCTCCACAGCCAAGGGGCCGCACCACTGCTGCCTGAGTCCCAGGAAAAAGACTTGGAAATGTTCCCAATCAGAGGCAATCAGTTATGTGTATGCTCATATTATTCTGCCTACAGGATGGTTTTTTACTTGTAACCAACGGACTTGGAACTATATACCTGCTAATGTGTCTGACTCATACTGCTGTGTGAGTCGCTTAACCCTGGTACTCCCCGAGAGGGAGGTCACCCCAAACCTGGTCACCCCAAGGCCGGCACGGCCCATACGAACGGTCCAGCTAGATAAGACATGTGACAGTGATATCACCGTGCTTAGCAAAGGCAGAGTACGTGTCCCTAGCAATCAGTATTATAGGGGTGCCCGGACTGGCAGTAGGTAATGCACGCAGGATCGGCCAGCTGGCGTGCGCACTAGCAAAGGCCATCAATCACACCTCATCAGCCATTGCCATGTTAAACCGAGAGCAGGCTGAACTAAGGCATGCGGTTTGGACAACTGTGCAGCAATTGACTATTTGCTGCTCTTACACCATTTGGGTTGCAAATCTGTCCGGGACATGTGTCGTTTTAACCTCACGGACAATTCTCGCAAGGTCCAGAGTCAAATCACCAAACTTGACACATAGTTAAACACATCAAGGAGAATGTCAACTGGGGTTGGTGGGATGAACTTTGATCATGGGTGCCATGGGGTTGGTTGCAGACAGCGCTTAAAGCTATCACTGGCATTGTGGTAGTGGGAATCATGTTTTGCTGCTTTGCGCAGTGCATTCCTTCACTCTTGTCAATGAGTACCTCATGGCGGAGACCCTGGGAAATAGTTACACCCAAGCAGAGCATGCCTTACATCTACCGCACCCTCAGCCAGGCTGATTTAACTAATAAAGGAAGGGCGAATGTGGGTTGCCCGCGGGAATAATTGGCTAAATCTTTCCCCAGGGGTTTGCTCGGTTTTCAATAGATCCGGGGACCAACCAAGCTTGGCAGGAAAGGCAAGTGGGGTGCGGGCTAGTTAGTTAGTTTGCGGGGTGAATCAGAAAGCTTTGGCTGATGGTTATAGTAGAAACGGGGCAAAAACAAAAGATGATGACTCTAATGGAAATACACAATCCTCCACTTCTGGCTACAGATTAAGTTGGGCAAATAAGCCACGCCAGACAGCAGGACAAACTAGGCACCTAGAGTAAATACACATAAGACTCCGAGATAGGGCAGGAACAATGGGTTTTGCCAGCCCAGACCTTAATTAGTTGTGGGTTGTCTATTAACCACAGGGCAATGTCCAAGAACAGGCATTGTACTGACCACCGGAAAATGCCACATATGCAAGCCTTCTGTATTAGGGGGTCACGCGCATCTTATGCACGTATCACCCCAAAGCAGGGTAATAAATACGTACCACCCGACCCTGATTGGGGCTGGACTTCACTGCAAAATTGTCTCGCGTGTCATCCTTGCGGCCAGTCACTCCCACACCTGGGAGCCATCGCAACAACTTGACAAAGTACCTGCTAAGACAGGGCCCTCTGTGTTGGGCCTCTCGCTGTTTACCACTTCGCCTGGGCATTAAAACTTAACTTGCCCAAAGTGCATTAAACAAGCAGGACTTGGGAAGTCTACCTTAGGTTTTCACTTGGCTGAGTCAAGCTTCCAGCCCCTATTGAGGTAGAGCTCCTTGTATTAAGCCACTTCTGTATGAGGGGTGGGGGATATTGTAGCATAGGCCTATCTCAATAAAAGCACCTTTTGCATGGCAACACTCTAATCATCTCCCTTTCTTCAATAAGCACACATGATGTTGAATTATTTAATTTATTAAAAATACAGGATATTAAAAGCATAAAGATCTTCCAGAAGTACACAGTTACTTAGATATAAGTAAAGGTAACTGATTACATAATAGAGCTGGTAAATGTGTTTACAACAGCCACGTGTCATTTACGGCAGCATTTTGCGCATGCGCGGGCACATTTTGCTTCCAGGAGTGGCAAGGGTGGTGTGAGCCGGATGAATTGGTGTCAGGGGCCGGATCTGGCCCACGGGCCGTAGATTGGGAACACCTTATTTAGAGCAAATCAATAGAGTTCCTTCCCAATAAAAAAAAAAGTAAAGCCAACGTGTTTACGACAGCCGCAGGTCATTTATAGTATTTTTTTGCACACCCGCAGATGCATTTCGCTTCCAGGAGTGGCATAGGCCTGATGAATTGGTGCGGATTCCGCATGCACAATTGGCACATACGGCCTCTGGCAGAGGTTAAACCACTCGAGAAGACTCCTGGCCACTGGCCCTTGCCAGTATGGAAATTGGGGAACAGATTAATAATCATAGGGTTGATTCACCCACATCTGACCTGACCGGCGATTCTGCTGAAGGAAGCAAATCGCTAACCTCCATTACGTATTAGGCATTACTGACTCACAGATCAGCCCAAGCTGTAGCGCAAATAGAGGCCATATTTACCCTGGTGTAAGCCCCGAACAATGGGTTTCCCATGTCAGTGTTTGCCCTAGTTAATTAACTTCCCCAAGAGAGATTCCCCATTAACCCGGGTAAATGGGTGATATGATTTTCTGTCAGATGACGATTCTATCACACGCTGCCTTGAATTCCTATATATGCTGATGTTTTCCCCACAATAAACCACTGGTCTTCGCTCCACCTTGCCTCGTGTCGTTCCTTGACCAGTCTCCTCCGGGACCTCACGGCCGCCCCGCGGCCCCAATCCAACATCTGGTGACCCCGAGACGTGATCCTACCTGAGAGTAAGCGATCAACGCGGTCCGGTTCTACGCTAGAACCGTGTCCGATCATCCCGGAGGACAGCGCGGCAGCCCGGTCGGAAAGCCAGCCGATCGGGAAGACAGCTCCGCGACGAGGCATTTTAGAGAGGCATCCTACAGCTTGCTCCAGCTTTCGCGGCGGCTTGCAGCATGGAAAAACGCGTTCCGCTCAGGGTCGGGTGTGAACCCCTGACAGCGCAGAGGCCACTGAGGGCCCGTGGCGGCAGTCCACTCTCCGAGCTCTACCCAGAGATTTGTCACGCAAAACCTATTGCCTGAACTACAGAGGCGTCGAATCGTCCCGAGAAGGAGACTTCAAAGGACCCCCGCAGGTAATATGGGGACTTGTCCTCAGCGGCAACGTCCGTCCGCTAGTCAAAGAATTCATGAGGATGAATTCAAAATCCTGGCCAGGGTATATCAGATAAGCTTTCACAGTGGAGAACTAGCGCGGCTTTTGGTGTTCTTGAGGGAACACTGCCTGCTTTACCCAGAAGCAGGTACGTTATCCCTTCAGCTCTGGGATCGGATAGGAGACTGCATTCAGCAACCCCCAAAAGCTCCAGAGGGCATAATTCGCACATGGAGCAAATGTAGGAAACTTTTAGCAGAGGTAGATCGAGTCCGGGTAGAGGCTAAGGAACCCCCAGCGTCAGCAGAGCCATCGGCGCCCACGGCGCTCTATCCGTCATTTCAGTTTAAGCAGAGTAGTGTAGGGAGCTTTCCCTCGGTGACAGCTGCAGACGTCACCGGTGGAATGCATGGAATGGGAAGCGCTGGCACTTCTCTGACAGCTACAGGTTCCCGAACTAAGAGTGCCCTTCAGCGCACAGTTGAGGAAGAGATCAGGAAGGGGGAATTGCCAGCAGAAGAACTAGCTGAGCTTAGTCAGATTTGTCCAATTCGCTTGGAAATGGATGCCCTCACAGGGCAGCAGCAGGTAGTTCATTCACCAGTCCCGTATAAGCTCCTTATGGCTATATGGAAGGCCATTTCAGAGACAGGACTACAGAGTCGCTTCACTAGGGGCACGCTTCAGCAAGTGTGCGAGAACACGATGTTCATCCCGCACGACTGGAAAGCCGTCATGCGGATGATGCTCAACCCCAGCCAGTATTTGTTATGGGACAGCGAGTATCGCCTCGAGGCTCAGGCAAGGGCTGCCAGGATGGGGGGGGGCAATAATTCCTGACCAGTTATATGGTTCAGGTGCCTTCGAATCCATCGATGCGCAGACCGCCCTGCCACTCGCCACCCTCCAGATGTCAGCTGAGGTGGCCTTCAGGGCTTTCCTCAAGGTCCCAGCAACTGGCAAAGTGGCCAAAAATTACACCGCAGTCAAACAGGGCGCCCAGGAGTCCTACATGGACTTTATCAATCGCTTAGAGGAAGCGATTAGTAGGCAGATCGATAATGAGGAAGCCCAACAAGAGCTCTGATGAAATTGGCTAAGGACAACGCCAATCTCGACTGCCGTAAGATCTTGCAGTCACTGGGCAATCGTCCCGACTTGACTCTCACGGACATGATTAGAGCTTGCGCCGACGTTGGCACAGACTCTTACAAAATGGGTCTGCTGGCAGCAGCGGTGCAAGGGGGTAGGAGACCCAAGAAAAAGAACAAAGGGGCATGTCACAATTGTGGCAAGGTCGGTCACTTAGCTAGGGAGTGCCGATCCAAGAGCGGCGGACAACATTCCGGCCGTTCCAAGGCTCCGACCACCCCGTGTCCGAAGTGTAATAAAGGCTTCCATTGGTTCAGATTCTGTCCGAATTCGGGAAACCGGAACGCGGGCACGTCTCTGGCCCCGGTCCAAACAGAGGCTACCCTCGCTCTGGGCAAGCCAGAGCTGGATTAGATTCCATTCACATTCCAGGCATTGCGAAGGCGCAGGCCAGCCCCAAGGGTAGTACAGGGCTAGAATTGACTTGCCAGGCGGACGTCACATGCGACTTGCCAGGCACAGTCTATCAGGTGGATTCCCAGTACATGGGACCCCTGCCCAAGGGCTTCATAGGCTTAGTTTTGCCTCACAGTGTAGCAGGAGCACGCGGAATTCTTGTAATTCCGGGAGTCATTGACTCCAATTTTTCAGGTGTTCTCCAAGTTCAACTCTGGACGCACCTACCCCAGACCATTCACAAGGGAGACACATTAGCGCAACTGATTATTGTTCCTTGTAACTCGCCAGCAGACAGCCAGGGAAGGCTCAGGGACAGCGCAGGGTCCGGGTCAGAAGACCGCTCGAGCGCAAGTGAGGCAGTGCGAGGATACCAGGTCTTAGCGACAGTGGAGACCAACATAGAGTGGAAACAGCGGCCAGTGATTGAGGTATTTTTGAATAAAAAATCGTTCTCAGGGCTGCTAGATACCGGAGCTGACGTCAGCGTGGTCAGCCAAAGCCAGTGGCCACGAGAGTGGGCCATTGAGCCGGTCACCGATGTGTGGGGGGTAGGCGGCATCCAAGAAGCGTTTAGAAGCTGGGAGTGGGTGGAAGTCACAATCCCCAAGGCTGACGGCACAGCGGTCATTCGGCTGCACATTCTGGACGTGCATATCAACCTTTGGGGGCGAGACATTTTACAGCAATACCGTGCCACTCTTACCTTCGGGTAATGGCTTTGCCACTTAAATGGCTTACCAACACGCCAGTCTGGGTGGAACAATGGCCGGTAGTGGGGGAGAAATTAGTCGCCCTAAAGCAACTGGTTAAAGAGCAGCTAGACGCAGGACATATAGAGCAGTCCACTAGTCCTTGGAATTCGCCCATTTTTGTAATTAAGAAAAAGTCGGGGAAGTGGCGACTACTCCACGATCTCAGAGAGATCAATAAATGTATACAGCCAATGGGTCCGCTTCAATGCGGCATCCCAAATCCGAATATGATTCCCGAGGGTTGGGAGATCCTGGTCGTAGACCTCAAGGATTGCTTTTACACCATTCCCTTAGACCCCAGGGACCGGGAGAGGTTCGCCTTTACGGTGCCGGTTGTGAACCACAGTGAGCCGAAGCAGCGTTACGCGTGGAAATTTTTGCCACAGGGGATGCTCAATTCGCCCACCCTGTGCCAAATTTATGTTCACAACGCACTGGCAAAGTTTCGAAACCTTCATCCCACAGCTTTAGTATGCCATTTCATGGATGATATCTTGGTCGCGGCACCGCAACTCGGCAGCGAAATGTTTACAGAACTCCAGGCCAGCCTGGGGGAGAAAGGGTTACTCATTGCCCCAGAGAAAGTACAGAGAACCGAGCCCTTCTCATACTTGGGTCATCGGCTTCTCCGTTCTTTCGCAGAACCAGTTTTGCCTCAGATCAACTTAAAGGACTCAGTCACCTTGGTAGAATTACAGCAAGTTTTGGGTAACATTAATTGGGCCAGACCGTATTTCAGATTGGATACGGATCTCTTGAAACCGCTCTTCTCGCTGCTAACGCTAGGCAAGCAGCCGGCAGACTGGATACGAATTCCTCGAGAAGCACGCTTGGCTCTCGAGAAAGTCAACCAAATTCTCAGCCAAAGATGGGTGGACAGGATTGCTCAGGGGCCATATGCCCTGATCCTGAACTTGTACATCGTTCGGGCCGGATCCATGTTCACCGGAGCCCTAGGAGTGGAGTCCGAGAAAGGAGCGAGTATCGTGGAATGGGTGTATTTACCGAACACTCTTCCCGAAACATCGTTCCTCCCTAAGAGTTGGTCTCCGCGGTGGTCTACCGCGGAAGGCTGAGAGCTAGGGACATTTCAGGGCACGACTTAGCAAAAATCGTGGTCCCGTTCACCAAAGAGCAAATTCAGCAGCTGATGCAGCTCAGTGACTCGCTTCCGATAGCCTTGGAGGGATTCACCGGATGCTTGGCATACCACTTGCCAAAGGACCCCAGACTTGTCTCGCTTCAAACGCAGACAGTCAGCTTGTACGAATTGCTCTCGCTGGTCCCACTTCAGGGGGCCAGAACAGTTTTTACAGATGGGGGCCGCACATATGGTGTCTTAACTTGGCAGGAGGGCCAGGCTTGGCGCACGCTTCTAACTCTTCCACAGAAGTCCGCACAGCGGGCAGAGTTGGCAGCGGTGAACCTTGCTTTGCGCACCTTCGCCAAAGAGCACCTAAACATTATTACTGACAGTCAGTACGTTAGGAATTTGCTTCACAGTTTACCGGGAGCGTACATCACTCCTGCGATAGACAAGAATTTGCTGAGTCTGTTCCTCACAGCTCAATTTCACTTGCGAAACCGCACGGAAGCGCTCTATATTGCCCACATCCGAAGTCACCAGGACCTACCGGGTCCGATTTCCGCGGGCAATAGCAGAGCGGATGCGGCCGCAAAGGAAATTCAGCAACGATCAGTTTTAGGTGTTTTCACTACTCCAATTCAGAGTCATGCATTCTTTTCATCAGAATGCCAAAGCGCTCGCCAGACTGTTTAACCTGCCACTTTCTCAAGGCCAAGGCATAGTTCGCTCTTGCCAGCATTGTGCAGGGGCACCGGGGGGGGGCCCTCGTGGGGGGTCAACCCACGAGGGACAGAGGCTAACCAGGTGTGGCAAATGGATGTCACGCATGTCCCGCAGTTTGGCAGATGGCAGTACATGCACGTCTGCATTGATACTTTCTTGCAATTCGTTTGGGCGACAGCGCAAAAAGAGGAGACTGCTTCCCACGTGGAGCAGCATCTCCTTGCCTGCTTTGCGGCAATGGGCAAACCTCGGCACATGAAAACCGATAACGCCCCGTCCTACAGCTCCAGGCAGTTAGCTAACTTCATGGCCACCTGGGACATTAAGCATACCTTTGGCGTTCCTTACAATCCGCAGGGGCAAGCGATTGTGGAACGAGTCAATCGGACGCTCAAGTCCTACATTGACAAACAAACAGAAAGGGGGGAGCCACCAGCCCTCCCCAAGTCACAGGGTCAGGCACAGCATTGTCTGAACAAGGTGTTGTTCACTTACAATCACCTTAATGTTTTTTCCGATTGCACGCCGTAGGAGAAACACTTCCGCCGCTCGGAAGCTCTCCCGCGACCGCTGGTTCGTTACCAGGTGCCACCGGACCCTTCCTGGAGGGGCCCGGCGCCACTCATAACCTGGGGAAGAGGGTATGCTGCAGTTATGTCTCCTACAGGTGTCATCTGGATTCCAGCTCGGTGCGTTAAGCCTCACTTGGAGCCACATGGCGTGGACCCAGACCGATCCGAGTCCGATCCCGGAGATGGAGGACCTCACCCTGACCGAGGGGACCCAGTGGGAGAAGCGGCGACAGCGGATGACAGCGCCGAAGATCACCTGGGGGATGGTCAAGACCCTTTGCAGTGAGGCCCAGGACGTCCTCCAACGCGAGGAGAGGGAACCAACTCCGGAGAACTTCGTGGCTGCAGTCTTTGCCCAGATCAATGCCAACTCCGTGGCAGCCACCATCATCCTGACCCTCTCCCTACTTGCGGGGGGGAGGCGTCCAGGCAGCATCACTAAAGGCCAGCGATCTGATGCCAGGCGGAGATCTCTCTGCCAGGATGCACTACAACCTATGGGAAAGGTTGGCGGGTCTCGTCAACCAGTCCGATTTTTGCCTGAAGCAGGACATCGGTCCTGCCTCAATTCTGAGCACCTGCCTCATCCCAGTGTGCCACACTCCAGACGCGCACACCAGGGATGGCGACTGGCTGGTGAGGTGGATTTTCCGTCCATTTCTTCCAACAAGCTTCACAGCATACGCTCGCTGGGGAATGCAGCTGACTATGACTTTGCCGGCTGATGCAGCCACTCTCCACACCCCTCGAGTGGCGGTCAGCCCGAACTCTACTTGTGCTCGAATGACCGGCTGCTCCGCAGTCGGCCGAACTCGGCGCCGCTGCCTTGACACTGGCCGCGGCAACTGGACTTGCAATAACCCTAGCTCAAATCACCTACAATTCCCTGATGGTCATCTTGATCCTTTTCTTGCTGATGGGGGGAGGGGTTCAAGCTTCTCATGGGGACTTAACGTCTGGCAGAGAGTTAACCGGCAGACTCCAGTACAACATTTGGGAGAAATTAGCCGGACTTGTCAACCGATCGGACTTTTGCTTGCAGCAAACCATGGACACTACTTCTTTACTAAGTACATGCCTGATCCCGGTTTGCCGCACCACGGGAGAGCAGGCTGAGGACACTGAATGGGTGCACGCGTTTGGGTACCACCACCGGATCACGTACGCGACTTACGCAAACTGGGGGACTCAGGTGACAAAGACTTTGCCTGCTGTTGCAGTCATCCTTAACACACCTCAGGTGGCCATCAGCCCAAGCACGCCCTGTGCCAAGATGACTGGCTGCTCCACAGCCAAGGGGCCGCACCACTGCTGCCTGAGTCCCAGGAAAAAGACTTGGAAATGTTCCCAATCAGAGGCAATCAGTTATGTGTATGCTCATATTATTCTGCCTACAGGATGGTTTTTTACTTGTAACCAACGGACTTGGAACTATATACCTGCTAATGTGTCTGACTCATACTGCTGTGTGAGTCGCTTAACCCTGGTACTCCCCGAGAGGGAGGTCACCCCAAACCTGGTCACCCCAAGGCCGGCACGGCCCATACGAACGGTCCAGCTAGATAAGACATGTGACAGTGATATCACCGTGCTTAGCAAAGGCAGAGTACGTGTCCCTAGCAATCAGTATTATAGGGGTGCCCGGACTGGCAGTAGGTAATGCACGCAGGATCGGCCAGCTGGCGTGCGCACTAGCAAAGGCCATCAATCACACCTCATCAGCCATTGCCATGTTAAACCGAGAGCAGGCTGAACTAAGGCATGCGGTTTGGACAACTGTGCAGCAATTGACTATTTGCTGCTCTTACACCATTTGGGTTGCAAATCTGTCCGGGACATGTGTCGTTTTAACCTCACGGACAATTCTCGCAAGGTCCAGAGTCAAATCACCAAACTTGACACATAGTTAAACACATCAAGGAGAATGTCAACTGGGGTTGGTGGGATGAACTTTGATCATGGGTGCCATGGGGTTGGTTGCAGACAGCGCTTAAAGCTATCACTGGCATTGTGGTAGTGGGAATCATGTTTTGCTGCTTTGCGCAGTGCATTCCTTCACTCTTGTCAATGAGTACCTCATGGCGGAGACCCTGGGAAATAGTTACACCCAAGCAGAGCATGCCTTACATCTACCGCACCCTCAGCCAGGCTGATTTAACTAATAAAGGAAGGGCGAATGTGGGTTGCCCGCGGGAATAATTGGCTAAATCTTTCCCCAGGGGTTTGCTCGGTTTTCAATAGATCCGGGGACCAACCAAGCTTGGCAGGAAAGGCAAGTGGGGTGCGGGCTAGTTAGTTAGTTTGCGGGGTGAATCAGAAAGCTTTGGCTGATGGTTATAGTAGAAACGGGGCAAAAACAAAAGATGATGACTCTAATGGAAATACACAATCCTCCACTTCTGGCTACAGATTAAGTTGGGCAAATAAGCCACGCCAGACAGCAGGACAAACTAGGCACCTAGAGTAAATACACATAAGACTCCGAGATAGGGCAGGAACAATGGGTTTTGCCAGCCCAGACCTTAATTAGTTGTGGGTTGTCTATTAACCACAGGGCAATGTCCAAGAACAGGCATTGTACTGACCACCGGAAAATGCCACATATGCAAGCCTTCTGTATTAGGGGGTCACGCGCATCTTATGCACGTATCACCCCAAAGCAGGGTAATAAATACGTACCACCCGACCCTGATTGGGGCTGGACTTCACTGCAAAATTGTCTCGCGTGTCATCCTTGCGGCCAGTCACTCCCACACCTGGGAGCCATCGCAACAACTTGACAAAGTACCTGCTAAGACAGGGCCCTCTGTGTTGGGCCTCTCGCTGTTTACCACTTCGCCTGGGCATTAAAACTTAACTTGCCCAAAGTGCATTAAACAAGCAGGACTTGGGAAGTCTACCTTAGGTTTTCACTTGGCTGAGTCAAGCTTCCAGCCCCTATTGAGGTAGAGCTCCTTGTATTAAGCCACTTCTGTATGAGGGGTGGGGGATATTGTAGCATAGGCCTATCTCAATAAAAGCACCTTTTGCATGGCAACACTCTAATCATCTCCCTTTCTTCAATAAGCACACATGATGTTGAATTATTTAATTTATTAAAAATACAGGATATTAAAAGCATAAAGATCTTCCAGAAGTACACAGTTACTTAGATATAAGTAAAGGTAACTGATTACATAATAGAGCTGGTAAATGTGTTTACAACAGCCACGTGTCATTTACGGCAGCATTTTGCGCATGCGCGGGCACATTTTGCTTCCAGGAGTGGCAAGGGTGGTGTGAGCCGGATGAATTGGTGTCAGGGGCCGGATCTGGCCCACGGGCCGTAGATTGGGAACACCTTATTTAGAGCAAATCAATAGAGTTCCTTCCCAATAAAAAAAAAAGTAAAGCCAACGTGTTTACGACAGCCGCAGGTCATTTATAGTATTTTTTTGCACACCCGCAGATGCATTTCGCTTCCAGGAGTGGCATAGGCCTGATGAATTGGTGCGGATTCCGCATGCACAATTGGCACATACGGCCTCTGGCAGAGGTTAAACCACTCGAGAAGACTCCTGGCCACTGGCCCTTGCCAGTATGGAAATTGGGGAACAGATTAATAATCATAGGGTTGATTCACCCACATCTGACCTGACCGGCGATTCTGCTGAAGGAAGCAAATCGCTAACCTCCATTACGTATTAGGCATTACTGACTCACAGATCAGCCCAAGCTGTAGCGCAAATAGAGGCCATATTTACCCTGGTGTAAGCCCCGAACAATGGGTTTCCCATGTCAGTGTTTGCCCTAGTTAATTAACTTCCCCAAGAGAGATTCCCCATTAACCCGGGTAAATGGGTGATATGATTTTCTGTCAGATGACGATTCTATCACACGCTGCCTTGAATTCCTATATATGCTGATGTTTTCCCCACAATAAACCACTGGTCTTCGCTCCACCTTGCCTCGTGTCGTTCCTTGACCAGTCTCCTCCGGGACCTCACGGCCGCCCCGCGGCCCCAATCCAACATCTGGTGACCCCGAGACGTGATCCTACCTGAGAGTAAGCGATCAACGCGGTCCGGTTCTACGCTAGAACCGTGTCCGATCATCCCGGAGGACAGCGCGGCAGCCCGGTCGGAAAGCCAGCCGATCGGGAAGACAGCTCCGCGACGAGGCATTTTAGAGAGGCATCCTACAGCTTGCTCCAGCTTTCGCGGCGGCTTGCAGCATGGAAAAACGCGTTCCGCTCAGGGTCGGGTGTGAACCCCTGACAGCGCAGAGGCCACTGAGGGCCCGTGGCGGCAGTCCACTCTCCGAGCTCTACCCAGAGATTTGTCACGCAAAACCTATTGCCTGAACTACAGAGGCGTCGAATCGTCCCGAGAAGGAGACTTCAAAGGACCCCCGCAGGTAATATGGGGACTTGTCCTCAGCGGCAACGTCCGTCCGCTAGTCAAAGAATTCATGAGGATGAATTCAAAATCCTGGCCAGGGTATATCAGATAAGCTTTCACAGTGGAGAACTAGCGCGGCTTTTGGTGTTCTTGAGGGAACACTGCCTGCTTTACCCAGAAGCAGGTACGTTATCCCTTCAGCTCTGGGATCGGATAGGAGACTGCATTCAGCAACCCCCAAAAGCTCCAGAGGGCATAATTCGCACATGGAGCAAATGTAGGAAACTTTTAGCAGAGGTAGATCGAGTCCGGGTAGAGGCTAAGGAACCCCCAGCGTCAGCAGAGCCATCGGCGCCCACGGCGCTCTATCCGTCATTTCAGTTTAAGCAGAGTAGTGTAGGGAGCTTTCCCTCGGTGACAGCTGCAGACGTCACCGGTGGAATGCATGGAATGGGAAGCGCTGGCACTTCTCTGACAGCTACAGGTTCCCGAACTAAGAGTGCCCTTCAGCGCACAGTTGAGGAAGAGATCAGGAAGGGGGAATTGCCAGCAGAAGAACTAGCTGAGCTTAGTCAGATTTGTCCAATTCGCTTGGAAATGGATGCCCTCACAGGGCAGCAGCAGGTAGTTCATTCACCAGTCCCGTATAAGCTCCTTATGGCTATATGGAAGGCCATTTCAGAGACAGGACTACAGAGTCGCTTCACTAGGGGCACGCTTCAGCAAGTGTGCGAGAACACGATGTTCATCCCGCACGACTGGAAAGCCGTCATGCGGATGATGCTCAACCCCAGCCAGTATTTGTTATGGGACAGCGAGTATCGCCTCGAGGCTCAGGCAAGGGCTGCCAGGATGGGGGGGGGCAATAATTCCTGACCAGTTATATGGTTCAGGTGCCTTCGAATCCATCGATGCGCAGACCGCCCTGCCACTCGCCACCCTCCAGATGTCAGCTGAGGTGGCCTTCAGGGCTTTCCTCAAGGTCCCAGCAACTGGCAAAGTGGCCAAAAATTACACCGCAGTCAAACAGGGCGCCCAGGAGTCCTACATGGACTTTATCAATCGCTTAGAGGAAGCGATTAGTAGGCAGATCGATAATGAGGAAGCCCAACAAGAGCTCTGATGAAATTGGCTAAGGACAACGCCAATCTCGACTGCCGTAAGATCTTGCAGTCACTGGGCAATCGTCCCGACTTGACTCTCACGGACATGATTAGAGCTTGCGCCGACGTTGGCACAGACTCTTACAAAATGGGTCTGCTGGCAGCAGCGGTGCAAGGGGGTAGGAGACCCAAGAAAAAGAACAAAGGGGCATGTCACAATTGTGGCAAGGTCGGTCACTTAGCTAGGGAGTGCCGATCCAAGAGCGGCGGACAACATTCCGGCCGTTCCAAGGCTCCGACCACCCCGTGTCCGAAGTGTAATAAAGGCTTCCATTGGTTCAGATTCTGTCCGAATTCGGGAAACCGGAACGCGGGCACGTCTCTGGCCCCGGTCCAAACAGAGGCTACCCTCGCTCTGGGCAAGCCAGAGCTGGATTAGATTCCATTCACATTCCAGGCATTGCGAAGGCGCAGGCCAGCCCCAAGGGTAGTACAGGGCTAGAATTGACTTGCCAGGCGGACGTCACATGCGACTTGCCAGGCACAGTCTATCAGGTGGATTCCCAGTACATGGGACCCCTGCCCAAGGGCTTCATAGGCTTAGTTTTGCCTCACAGTGTAGCAGGAGCACGCGGAATTCTTGTAATTCCGGGAGTCATTGACTCCAATTTTTCAGGTGTTCTCCAAGTTCAACTCTGGACGCACCTACCCCAGACCATTCACAAGGGAGACACATTAGCGCAACTGATTATTGTTCCTTGTAACTCGCCAGCAGACAGCCAGGGAAGGCTCAGGGACAGCGCAGGGTCCGGGTCAGAAGACCGCTCGAGCGCAAGTGAGGCAGTGCGAGGATACCAGGTCTTAGCGACAGTGGAGACCAACATAGAGTGGAAACAGCGGCCAGTGATTGAGGTATTTTTGAATAAAAAATCGTTCTCAGGGCTGCTAGATACCGGAGCTGACGTCAGCGTGGTCAGCCAAAGCCAGTGGCCACGAGAGTGGGCCATTGAGCCGGTCACCGATGTGTGGGGGGTAGGCGGCATCCAAGAAGCGTTTAGAAGCTGGGAGTGGGTGGAAGTCACAATCCCCAAGGCTGACGGCACAGCGGTCATTCGGCTGCACATTCTGGACGTGCATATCAACCTTTGGGGGCGAGACATTTTACAGCAATACCGTGCCACTCTTACCTTCGGGTAATGGCTTTGCCACTTAAATGGCTTACCAACACGCCAGTCTGGGTGGAACAATGGCCGGTAGTGGGGGAGAAATTAGTCGCCCTAAAGCAACTGGTTAAAGAGCAGCTAGACGCAGGACATATAGAGCAGTCCACTAGTCCTTGGAATTCGCCCATTTTTGTAATTAAGAAAAAGTCGGGGAAGTGGCGACTACTCCACGATCTCAGAGAGATCAATAAATGTATACAGCCAATGGGTCCGCTTCAATGCGGCATCCCAAATCCGAATATGATTCCCGAGGGTTGGGAGATCCTGGTCGTAGACCTCAAGGATTGCTTTTACACCATTCCCTTAGACCCCAGGGACCGGGAGAGGTTCGCCTTTACGGTGCCGGTTGTGAACCACAGTGAGCCGAAGCAGCGTTACGCGTGGAAATTTTTGCCACAGGGGATGCTCAATTCGCCCACCCTGTGCCAAATTTATGTTCACAACGCACTGGCAAAGTTTCGAAACCTTCATCCCACAGCTTTAGTATGCCATTTCATGGATGATATCTTGGTCGCGGCACCGCAACTCGGCAGCGAAATGTTTACAGAACTCCAGGCCAGCCTGGGGGAGAAAGGGTTACTCATTGCCCCAGAGAAAGTACAGAGAACCGAGCCCTTCTCATACTTGGGTCATCGGCTTCTCCGTTCTTTCGCAGAACCAGTTTTGCCTCAGATCAACTTAAAGGACTCAGTCACCTTGGTAGAATTACAGCAAGTTTTGGGTAACATTAATTGGGCCAGACCGTATTTCAGATTGGATACGGATCTCTTGAAACCGCTCTTCTCGCTGCTAACGCTAGGCAAGCAGCCGGCAGACTGGATACGAATTCCTCGAGAAGCACGCTTGGCTCTCGAGAAAGTCAACCAAATTCTCAGCCAAAGATGGGTGGACAGGATTGCTCAGGGGCCATATGCCCTGATCCTGAACTTGTACATCGTTCGGGCCGGATCCATGTTCACCGGAGCCCTAGGAGTGGAGTCCGAGAAAGGAGCGAGTATCGTGGAATGGGTGTATTTACCGAACACTCTTCCCGAAACATCGTTCCTCCCTAAGAGTTGGTCTCCGCGGTGGTCTACCGCGGAAGGCTGAGAGCTAGGGACATTTCAGGGCACGACTTAGCAAAAATCGTGGTCCCGTTCACCAAAGAGCAAATTCAGCAGCTGATGCAGCTCAGTGACTCGCTTCCGATAGCCTTGGAGGGATTCACCGGATGCTTGGCATACCACTTGCCAAAGGACCCCAGACTTGTCTCGCTTCAAACGCAGACAGTCAGCTTGTACGAATTGCTCTCGCTGGTCCCACTTCAGGGGGCCAGAACAGTTTTTACAGATGGGGGCCGCACATATGGTGTCTTAACTTGGCAGGAGGGCCAGGCTTGGCGCACGCTTCTAACTCTTCCACAGAAGTCCGCACAGCGGGCAGAGTTGGCAGCGGTGAACCTTGCTTTGCGCACCTTCGCCAAAGAGCACCTAAACATTATTACTGACAGTCAGTACGTTAGGAATTTGCTTCACAGTTTACCGGGAGCGTACATCACTCCTGCGATAGACAAGAATTTGCTGAGTCTGTTCCTCACAGCTCAATTTCACTTGCGAAACCGCACGGAAGCGCTCTATATTGCCCACATCCGAAGTCACCAGGACCTACCGGGTCCGATTTCCGCGGGCAATAGCAGAGCGGATGCGGCCGCAAAGGAAATTCAGCAACGATCAGTTTTAGGTGTTTTCACTACTCCAATTCAGAGTCATGCATTCTTTTCATCAGAATGCCAAAGCGCTCGCCAGACTGTTTAACCTGCCACTTTCTCAAGGCCAAGGCATAGTTCGCTCTTGCCAGCATTGTGCAGGGGCACCGGGGGGGGGCCCTCGTGGGGGGTCAACCCACGAGGGACAGAGGCTAACCAGGTGTGGCAAATGGATGTCACGCATGTCCCGCAGTTTGGCAGATGGCAGTACATGCACGTCTGCATTGATACTTTCTTGCAATTCGTTTGGGCGACAGCGCAAAAAGAGGAGACTGCTTCCCACGTGGAGCAGCATCTCCTTGCCTGCTTTGCGGCAATGGGCAAACCTCGGCACATGAAAACCGATAACGCCCCGTCCTACAGCTCCAGGCAGTTAGCTAACTTCATGGCCACCTGGGACATTAAGCATACCTTTGGCGTTCCTTACAATCCGCAGGGGCAAGCGATTGTGGAACGAGTCAATCGGACGCTCAAGTCCTACATTGACAAACAAACAGAAAGGGGGGAGCCACCAGCCCTCCCCAAGTCACAGGGTCAGGCACAGCATTGTCTGAACAAGGTGTTGTTCACTTACAATCACCTTAATGTTTTTTCCGATTGCACGCCGTAGGAGAAACACTTCCGCCGCTCGGAAGCTCTCCCGCGACCGCTGGTTCGTTACCAGGTGCCACCGGACCCTTCCTGGAGGGGCCCGGCGCCACTCATAACCTGGGGAAGAGGGTATGCTGCAGTTATGTCTCCTACAGGTGTCATCTGGATTCCAGCTCGGTGCGTTAAGCCTCACTTGGAGCCACATGGCGTGGACCCAGACCGATCCGAGTCCGATCCCGGAGATGGAGGACCTCACCCTGACCGAGGGGACCCAGTGGGAGAAGCGGCGACAGCGGATGACAGCGCCGAAGATCACCTGGGGGATGGTCAAGACCCTTTGCAGTGAGGCCCAGGACGTCCTCCAACGCGAGGAGAGGGAACCAACTCCGGAGAACTTCGTGGCTGCAGTCTTTGCCCAGATCAATGCCAACTCCGTGGCAGCCACCATCATCCTGACCCTCTCCCTACTTGCGGGGGGGAGGCGTCCAGGCAGCATCACTAAAGGCCAGCGATCTGATGCCAGGCGGAGATCTCTCTGCCAGGATGCACTACAACCTATGGGAAAGGTTGGCGGGTCTCGTCAACCAGTCCGATTTTTGCCTGAAGCAGGACATCGGTCCTGCCTCAATTCTGAGCACCTGCCTCATCCCAGTGTGCCACACTCCAGACGCGCACACCAGGGATGGCGACTGGCTGGTGAGGTGGATTTTCCGTCCATTTCTTCCAACAAGCTTCACAGCATACGCTCGCTGGGGAATGCAGCTGACTATGACTTTGCCGGCTGATGCAGCCACTCTCCACACCCCTCGAGTGGCGGTCAGCCCGAACTCTACTTGTGCTCGAATGACCGGCTGCTCCGCAGTCGGCCGAACTCGGCGCCGCTGCCTTGACACTGGCCGCGGCAACTGGACTTGCAATAACCCAGAGACACTTGGTTCAATGTATGCTCATGTTACCCTACCTTCAGGTTGGTTCTTTACATGCAATCAGTACACTTGGAACTAGTATCAGATTCCATATGTTGTATCAGTCGCTTGACATTGTTACTCCCCACTAGGGATACGATTGTTCCAAGCACAAATGTTTCCGCACCCATACGGCGCACTCGTGCCACCCAGTTAGACAGCTCATGTGATAGCAACATTAGGGTTCTGAGTCCAGCTGAGTACGTCTCGTTGGCAGTCAGCATACTTGGCGTGCCAGGCTTAGCCGTCGGCAACGCTCGGAGAATTGGTCAATTGGCTTGCGGATTAGCAAAGGCCATTAACCATACCTCCTCAGCGATAGCGCTGCTCAACCAGGAGCAGGCAGAACTTCGCCATGCCATCCTAGAAAATCGAGCAGCTATCGACTACCTTCTGTTGTTACATCATTTGGGTTGCGAATCTGTCCACAACATGTGTTGCTTTAATCTCACAGACAATACCCGTAAAGTGCAGAGCCAGCTCACGGACCTCCACACCCTAGTCAAGAACATCAAGGAGGATTCTTCATGGGGGTGGTGGGATTCCTTGTGGTCGTGGCTCCCATGGGGGTGGCTCCAGACAACGCTCAAGGTAATTACAGGAGTGATTATACTCAGCATAGCAGGATGTTGTTTCGTGCAATGTATCCCCTCGCTGCTGTCAAGATGCCCCCCATGGAGGGAACCCCGACACGTCATTCCCACACACCAGCTGATGCCCCTCCTACGCAGGGCCGTCTGTCAGGTCCATAAATAACAGAAAAGGGGGGGATGCGGATTCCGCATGCACAATTGGCACATACGGCCTCTGGCAGAGGTTAAACCAGTCGAGAAGACTCCTGGCCACTGGCCCTTGCCAGTATGGAAATTGGGGAACGGATTAATAATCATAGGGTTGATTCACCCACATCTGACCTGACTGGCGATTCTGCTGAAGGAAGCAAATCGCTAACCTCCGTTACGTATTAGGCAATTACTGACTCACAGATCAGCCCAAGCTCTAGCACAAATAGAGGCCATATTTACCCTGGTGTAAGCCCCGAACAATGGGTTTCCCCTGTCAGTGTTTGCCCTAGTTGATTAACTTCCCCAAGAGAGATTCCCCATTAACCCGGGTAAATGGGTGATATGATTTTCTGTCAGATGACGATTCTATCACACGCTGCCTTGAATTCCTATATATGCTGATGTTTTCCCCACAATAAACCACTGGTCTTCGCTCCACCTTGCCTCGTGTCGTTCCTTGACCAGTCTCCTCCGGGACCTCACGGCCGCCCCGTGGCCCCAATCCAACAAATTGGGATCCATGGCCAGATACTGTACATGGGCCATAGGTTGGGAACCACTGTATGAGAGCAAATCGATAGAGTTCCCAATATAATAATAAAGCCTATCTAAGAAGTCATTTTGCCTAGATTCCTAATCAATTTCTAGCAAGCTTATGTGACTTCATTTCCTCTCCAGGTCCAAACCTGAACTCACTTAAAACCCCATCTTTTTTACTACTCTAAAGCCCATGTATCACTGAAAACAAAATAACCACTACCCACCTCATTTGAATTAACCAATCAAAACGTTTCTAACACATAATAATTCCATCAGTCCCTATAACCTTTGAATTAACCAATTAAAGTGTTTCTTTGGCAACACTTTAGTCATGCCATTAGCCTCTTCCTCACACAAGTTCAACCATTTTCCTGACACACAAACAGGCTTTCTACATTACATGCCTCACAACAGGAGTTCTCAACCTTTTTAAGCCGGGGGCCGGGTCACTCTCCCTCAGACAGCTTCGGGGGCCAGACGGCCATTTTCTCCTTCCTCCAACACATGGATGGCACTTTCAGTGTGGTGGAAGCACTGTGGGGCCACATGAAATGGTAACGCAGACCTCATCCGGCCCACGGGGCAGAGGTTGGGAATCCCTGCCATACAACATCCAGTACTCTGTTGCTGCCTCTTCTTTGTGATGCAGTGGAAGGGGATCAGGTAAGTGGTCAGGTAAGAGCTTTGGGGAAAGATTTAGGGAGCTCCTAGGGGGCCCATTGCCCTTCACTGTACTTGATCAGAGACAAAATCGAAGTTTGTTTTGGGGTTTTAATTCTTAAAAAATTGATGACGATGATGATGAGCCACTTAGGGTGGCTCACAGACATATCTTCAAACATATATACATCACAAATCAATAATTCAATACAGTACAGTAAAATACAATAAAAAAACAAGTAAATCAAAGGGTCCTATGCCGACCCCTCGGCCAGCCATTGGTGGAGCCTGGAGGTCAGAGCCAAGAGCTCAACGTCCTCAACGGAGCCCGGGGCTCAACATCCCCAACATCCTTTCAAAAACATTTCCAAAGAATTTGCCACAATTTAAGAAATTCTTAATGAGCTGAATGGAAGATATCTGAGATCTGGATAGGACCCTATGGGTCACTGAGTCCAGCCCTTGCCAAGGAAGCAGAGTAGTGGCATTAAATTCACCAGATTGCTCCTTCCAGATGCAGTGTTTTTGAACTGCTGCCTATTAAACTTTGCTAGTCCCAATTTGTCCTCATCGGCTGCAACTCATATCCAAGAATGCATTTTTTTCCCTGAAGCATGAAAAATGCCATTGTCGTGAATTTGTTTAAGGTGGATCCCAGCTTACAATGAAGTGACCCACACACTCGCTCATGTTTGTGTCAGAGATTACTCTGGGTTGAAAGGATTTTTGAGGGGACGCCCGAATGAGGCTCCTTTCATGTCCCTCATCGTGCAGCTCTCGGGAATCGAGCCTGTCTTTCCAGTCTCCAAAGCTAGTGCCTTAACCATTAAGCCAGAAGGCAGAAAAAACCGTTTGAGGCAAAGTATGAAGTATTTAATTGATTCCTAATAAAAATTATAAATAATACTAGTTTCATCATTATGAGTAAATCCTTATCAAAACACGAAATGAAATATCCACCATGAAAGCACTTGGTATAAAGAAAATGTACTTAATCTTCAGTAATACATCAAATGATATCTTCAATGCAATAATGTGGTCCAAATTTGAAACGAACAGACAATGTATCTACAATCAAATGTTCGAATCTTTCTTGAAACCAAATCCGGTAATAGGTTTTTCGGTATTATTCTTCATCAGAAGTATGTTCTTTACTATAAATAAAGTAAAAGCACTTCAATAATATAACAGTCAAAATCACATTTAAGCACATTTAAATCCAGATAGAGAGAATTACAGTAGAATGAGCACAATATAGTCTTACCAATAACGCGTCGAAAACGGCCTCAAAAGCAAACTCGTATTGTGCCAAACGACGTTAAATTTCAAGTATGAGCTTATTCCTTAAATATCTTGTCCAGACCTCACCAGCTAAGGTTTGTCATAGAAATAGTGTGTTCTGACATATATAGAAAGATCGATATTGAAAGAGTTCTGTTGCAACGTGAGGCTTTTTTTATACAGTTTAAAATCCTTGTCCCCGGGGGGACTCAATAGTGAACTAGAATTATCATGCTACTAGCATAGGTTGCCCAGCATTGCCAGGCTGTTATAAACTGTGATCACCTTTTTTGGGATTTTTTGTGGATTAAAAAAAGAACAAAGGATGATATAGTTGTTTCAAATTGTTTTATTTAACCAAATAAGGTTTTAGTATGTGACTTTTTTTTGTTAATAGTTGTACCGTAGGTAATATTTTTAAAAATGTGAAAGTACATGTTTTTTACATTCAATGTTTTAAAACTGTGTTTAGATGTTTTGGGTTTTTATTTGAGTTAAAACTCAACAGAGGATGCTATAAATCTTTTTTATTTTATTTATTTAACATATGTTTGTTATTTGTGTAAACTTTTGATTTATTGTTATGTTTTTGACTTGTTTTTACTCTTGTGGTCTCTAGGTGGGGCTTTATTGTTTTTGACTTGTTTTTAATATTCCGCCCTGCAGGTGGGGCTGTTAGTGGTTTTGTTTTCGTTTCACATGTTTTTTCTCTCCTGGCCTCTAGGTGGGGCTTCTTCCGGTAAGTAGTCTTTGTTTCTTAAATTCTGTTCCGATCTCGTGGAGGGAGGACGTGCTGGTGAGTTCTCTGGTTTTCTTTCTTCTGGGGGTTTTCTTTCTTTTGTTTTTGTGGTGGCGGGCTTGGAGGTGTTTCTGTTTGTTCTTTTGTGTTTTGGTTGGCTTTTAGGTTTGTTTAATTGGTTTGTTTATTTCTGGTTTGCTTATTTGTTGTGATTTCATTGTTGTTTATTTGTGTAATTTGTGGTAGTTGTGTTGTTAAAGTTAGGTATTCTCGTGTTGTAGTTAGGTGTTTTGTCTGTGCTTTTCTGGAATTGTGGATGTTTTTTTGTGGATTTTGTTGTTTTATTTTTTGTGTATTAATGGGTTTTTTTAATTATTGATTTATTTGTGTTTTATTAATTTTTATTGTTGGTGTTTGTTGTTGGTGTGTACTTTTGCGTGAAGAACGGGCTGCCTGTCGGTTCCTCTTTTCCCCATTTCTGCTTCGAATTTTGGTTTCGATGCAGCAATGGGGAAAAAGAGGAACCGGCAGTCAGCCCGTTCTTCCCCCGGGAAGGTTCGTTAGGTAGGTCGGGGGAAAAGGAGGCAGAGAAGAGCTATCTGCCTGACGATAGTTCTCTCTTCTCTGTCTCCTTTCTCTCCTGCGTTACCTAACCGGAGATCGGCACGCAGCGATCCGTAAAGGGTGGTGCTCTTCCTTGCAGATTGCTGGCTGCTGCTTTTGTATTACCTCCGTCAGAAGTACAAAGGCAGCAGCCAGTCATTCACCAGGGAGGGTGCTTCCCCTGACGAACTGCTGCCTGCTGTAGGAATCTATCTGGTTTCTGTCTGCCTGTATGCTTCCTGCCTGCATTCCCCACATTTTGTAAACAAAGGTCCCTCTGTGATGATGTGGGACAATGCTTGCTTTTGTACATGCACAGACAGTGTGAAAAAATGCTGATTCACCCTCTATATATGGGTCTGATATTCTGATAGACTGATGTGTGTGTGACTTATATATCTTTATACTCTGTTTAATAAAGCAGACACCATTATTCCTTTGTTGAGCTCTAAAGACTGCAGTCATGTGTATTTCATTCTATCTTTATTTCTTCTATTCTTCCTAACGGAGCTGGCTCTGCTTAGGAACTTTTCTTTCTCTGACTCTCTGTGGCTATAAACTGCTCTGAGTAATGCTGATAAAATCTCTGCAGCCTGCTGGTGGTATTTTTTTCCACCCCGGCTCAAGGTACCTTGAGGCCAGTGGTGGCCTCGCCGTGTCTTCGGCGGGGTAGCGTGGAGGAGAGGGAGTCCCTCTTCTCCCCATTGCTCCAGGAAAGAAGGCTGGCGGGTGTCTTGTGGTGGAGTTTTATGGCTTTTTGTTTGCAAAGCAGTGAGGCGCTGCATCCGCCTACGGCGGACTTGCGCTCCCGTTACATTTTGCAATTTTATTTTTCACGCGCCGGCTTTCTCAGCGTTCTGCGCGCTCACGGTGCACAGGACGCTGGGACTTGTAGTTTTGCATTTGTGGTTTGTGTTCGTGCGGCGGTTTTTTTTCCTGCGGCTCAATTTTAATTGGCCGCACCGCGTTTCCCAACGTTCTTTTTGCCCGTGTCTCTCAGACTGTTTGGCTGTGGCACGTGGTGCAGTGCAGCGCACGAGAACGTTGGGAATTGAAGTTGTTTCCCTTTGTTCACGTTCGTGGGGCTCTTGCCCCACTGGCGCGTTTCTCTACCCTGCGGTAACCTCTGGACCAGGTTCGGGCAAGTGCAGGAGGCTCGGTACCAGATAGGATGGACGGGTGCAGAAACGTATAGCAAGTTCCAAGGTTAACCCTTGGATTTATAGGTATAGACTAGCAGAGGTTGCCCGGCGTTGCCAGGCTGTTTTAAATTGTGTTGGAAGGTTAAATTGTGTTAATGTTTTTTAAAAATTGCTTAGTCTGTAATTTTAATTTTTAAATGTTTATTTATGTAAAAAAAATTTTGGCTTGGCTGTTATTAACTGTGATCTGCTTTTGTTGTTTTTTTAAAAGGATTAATAAAAGAACAAAGTATGATATAATTTTTTTCAAATTGTTTTATGTAAGCGAATAATGTTTTAGTTTTTTGAATTTTTTTAATTAGTTGTACCATAGGTAATAATTTTAATAATGTAAAAATGTTTTTTACATTCAATGTTTTCATTTGAGTTAAAACTCAGCACAGGATTTTTAAAAGTTTCTATTGTATTTTATTGACATATGTTTGTGATTTGTGTTAAAGTGTGTTTTAGTGTAATTTTTTGACTTTTTTTTATTGGTGTGACCTTTTGTGTAAAATTGTGAATTTGTGTTGTTTTTTATTTGTTTTTACTCTTGTGCCCTTTTGTTTGGGGTTGTTGTGTGTTTTTGAATTGTTTTTACTATTGAGGCCAGCAGGTGGTGCTGGTAGGGGTTATTGTATTTTGACTGTTTTTTTCTCTCCTGGCCTCTGGGTGGAGCTTCTTCTGGTCAGTAGTCTCTTTCTTTTCCGGTCCTCGTGGAGGTAGGACATCTTTTGGTAAATTTGCTTGTTTTCTTTCGTGTGTGTGGGTTTTTGTTTTTTTTTTTTAATTTGGATTTTTTGTCTGTTTGTTTTGTTTTTTATTGTGGTTTTGTTTGCTTTGTATTGTTTTTTGGTGTTGTTTTTGTTTGTTTTTGTGTATTTTTGGATGTTTTTGACTGTTTTTAGTAATTTTAAAAAAATTATTTGGTGGTGGGGAGGGGCCGTAGTCGTTGGGGGTTAGGAAGGGTGGGCTAGGTGGTGGGGAGGGGCATGGCCATTGGGGGTTAGGAAGGGTGGGCTAGGTGGTGGGGAGGGGGGCGTGGTCATTGGGGGTTAGGAAGGGTGGGCTAGGTGGTAGGGAGGGGGCATGGTCGTTGGGGGGCTAGGTGGTGGGGAGGGGGCATGGTCAGTGGGGGTTATGAAGGGTGGGCTAGGTGGTGGGGAGGGAGGCTTTATTGTGATATGGTGCTTTGATTGTGTGGAGTCGTGAAAGTAGATCGGGGTTTCCCCTTTAATATCAGTGGGTGGGGGTTGCGACCCCCCTCTCCGCTGGCTCCCCTGGGGTTGGGAGGTTTGGGGGGGACAAAAGGGGTATGTTCCCCCAACCCTTCTGGACCCAGGAGACCAGGGAGAGTGGATTGATTCCCCCCCCCCTCCTAAAAAAACAACTCCGTTTTTAAAGAGAAGAAACCGCTTGGTTTCTAACCCCTGACGGAGCACTGGCTGCTGCCTTTGCATTCCCTCCAAAACCACCCCACCACCAACACAGAATCCATACCTGCCTGGTGAGGCCAGACAAAAAATGTTAGTGCAGTATAAGTCCTTCTTATCTGTTGGGATATCAGAGAGTACGGTAAGTAAAAGAAAACAATAAAAAAGACACGAAAGTTGTGGCACCTTAAAGACTAACCCCTGTATTTAAATGTGAGCTTTCATGGATCAAGTCCACTTTATCAGACATAAAAGTAAAACATCATAGCATCAATTTATATGCAGGCAGATCTCAGATATCGAATGGTTAGGATAGTGAAAAACTCACAGAGTGAAAGGAAATTGAATGATATTGGCACCCACGAATAACAAAAAAAAATTCGGAACAGCTTTTTTAGTTTTCAATGCATTCTTATGGGAAATCACATTTTGAATAATAAAAATTCGTTTTCAATGCTTTCTTTTGGGAAATTGCATTCAATACATTCCTATGGAAAAATCAGTTTGTGAAAATTTTTGCTGTACGAAAAACACTTGAAGAAGGCATTAATTTCGTTATCCTAGGTTTGACAATAATGGGAAATCTTCGGTTTTATTCAAACTTTCTATGAAACCTGCCCTTGTACCGTGTGGTTTCTTCTACACCTTAGGTCAGGGGGTCCCAAACATGTTTACAACAGCTGTGGGTGCATTTACAGCAGCGTTTATTACGGATGTGTTTATGTATGTGTGGGTGCATTTTACAACTGCCGTAAACAGACCTGATTCCAGGAGAAGTAAGGGAGGTGGAGAGCCACATGAAATGGTGCCGTGGGTCATAGTTTGGCCACCCCTCCCTTAGGAAATTAAAGGCTACTCACCCGAGTTCTTTCATGGTTTGCTAAATGTGCTCTCGGTCAAAAGCACATCCAGGCATCTAGATCGCTTCCAACCTATTTGTGTTGTGAGAAGTTTAGTAAGGTTTCAACTTTGACTGACTTTCCCCCCACCTGTATGTGTCCTATTATGTCTAGTAAGGCTGCTACCTTTGCTGAATCTTTTCCCACACTCCAGGCACTGAAAAGGCTTCTATCCTGTGTGGGTCTTGTGATGTCTAGTAAAGTTTTGTTGTTGACTGAATCTTCTTCCACACTCCAGGCATTCAAATGGTCTCTCACCTGTGTGTGTCCTATTGTGGTGTGTAAGGCTGCTACCTTTGCCGAATCTTTTCCCACACTCCAGGCACTGAAAAATCTTCTCTCCTATGTGGATCCTGTGATGTAAAACAAGCACTTGATGTTGTCTGAATCTTTTCCCACACTCCAGGCATTCAAATTGTTTCTCATCTGTGTGGATCCTATGATTTATTTATTTATGAATTTATATCCCGCCTTCCTGATGAAAAACATCACTCAGGGCGGCTAACAACATATATAAAATACAATATGACCACAGGTAAAACAACCGCTAAAAAATATCAAACCCAACCCACTAAAAACAACATTAAAAACACATAAAACTAATCAGATTATGACTAAAAAACATCGTCGCCCTCCCCCACCCAACATAAAATGGCAAAAAACAAACAAAGATATTAACAGCGAAAAGCAGGATCCCTCATGATGTAAAGCAAGCTTTTGATGTTGTCTGAATCTTTTCCCACACTCCAGGCATTCAAAAGGCTACTCTCCCGTGTGGATCCTGTGATGTCTAGCAAGACTTCCACGTTCACTGAAGGTTTTCCCACACTCCATGCATTTAAAAGGCTTCTCTCCTGTGTGGATCCTGTCATGTCTAGCAAGACTTCCACGTGCACTGAAGGTTTTCCCACATTCCAGGCATTCGAAAGGTTTCTCTCCTGTGTGGGTCCTGTGATGTGAAGTCAGGTGTTCTTGTCGATTGAATATTTTTCCACATTCCAGACATTCAAAAGGCTTCTTGCCTGTGTGGATGCTATTATGGTTTGTAAGGCTTCTACGTTCATTGAATCTTTTCCCACACTCCAGGCATTCAAAAGGCTTCTCTCCTGTGTGGATCCTGTGATGTCTAAAAAGACTTCCACGATCATTGTAGCTTTTTCCACACTCAAAGCATTCAAAAGGCTTCTCTCCTGTGTGGATCCTATGATGTGCAACCAAGTGTCCATGTAGACGGAACCTTTTTCCACACTCCAAGCATTCAAAAGGCTTCTCTCCTGTGTGGATCCTCTGGTGTGAAGTAAGGTGTCCATGCTGACTAAATCTTTTTCCACACTCCAGGCATTCAAAAGGCTTCTCTCCTGTGTGGATCCTATGATGTGTAACCAAGTGTCCATGTAGACGGAACCTTTTTCCACACTCCAAGCATTCAAAAGGCTTCTCTCTTGTGTGGATGCTATTATGGGCAGTAAGTCTACTACGCTCACTGAATCTTTCCCCACACTCCAGGCATTCAAAAGGCTTCTCTCCTGTGTGGATCCTGTGATGTCTAGCAAGATTTCCACGATCGTTGTAGGTTTTTCCACACTCCAGGCATTCAAAAGGCTTCTCTCCTGTATGGATCCTATTATGGTTAGTAAGGCCGCCACGTTGACTGAATCTTTTCCCACACTCCAGGCATTCAAAAGACTTCTTCCTTGAGTGCATTATTTCATGAGTTGTATGATATCCTTTCAGTCAAACGTTGCTCTATGTTCCATGTCTTTAGCTTCTAAAGACTGTGTAAATAAGATGGACAGTTACCGAGGTTGAGGAGGAAATTCCCAGTATTTCACATAATAGTTGAAGACTAATGAAGAATCAATTCTTAGGAGGATTTAAAGAATTTCAGGTGGAAAGATTATTTCTGATGGGGAAAAAAAACAAAACCCCATAAAAATATTGGCGTCTGCTCTTCAACTGTTCCTGATATCCACACTACCATTCCTCTGTATTTTCCAAGTGTCTGTGGAAGTAAAAAAAAAGTTAATTCTACATGTGGAAAGAATCTGTAGATGTCTCAGCAACACAAAGCCTCAATCCCTGCATCTCTTTTGTGAAAAAGCCAGCTCTAATTCCAAGGGGATTTTTTTTTTGTTTATATTAGAAGGCTAGTAAGCGGAAATCCCGGGGGAACCAAGGGAACACACAACCTTCATCCTACTTACTGTAAATACAGTAGATGACAATTATAGATGCTGTTATGAAATTAGCATATTTTCCTAAGAAGACAATACCTGAAAACCCTTAATGGCAAATGCTTTGAATACCAAGATATATCAGATGTTTTATGGCTAATATCATGCAATTGCCAATTTAATTTATTAGAAATGCCCTGTATATCTATCTGAAAGGTCACAGTTGTTCATTATGTACCTGTTCAAAACCTATTATGAGCTCTCATGGCACAGCGGTTAAACTTCTGTGCCTCAGGCAAAACTCTGTCCATCTGAGTTTGAACCTAATGTGGGGTCAAGGTTGACTCAGCCTTCCAAGGTTGGTATGTTGATGGCAAAATAATAATGACCTTTTGAATTGCCCAGAGAGTGCACAAACACTACATTGTAGTTGAGAAGTGTAATAACTATAAACAGGTGGACTCTGTGAAATATAGTGACAAAAATGGAGTATGCATTCACACATGTGAGCAAAAACGTGTTAGTGTTGAACAAAAATCCCCAAAGGTTCTGCCAGGTTAAAAAAATCAGAAGTGCTGAGAGGAGAACATGATAACCCATCATGCTTGATAGGTTTCCACCACTTGTTTTTGCTTGTCAGAAGGGGAAGAGATGCGATCTCAGAGAAGCCTTCCAGACACCCATCACGCTCTGTAACACTATCTCTCTACTGGGTGAATTTTAAACACTTCCCTATCCTGGGAGAGGGAACCTGATCTTATTCCTTTCTGCTCTTCAAAGTAGCCCCGCTCCAAATAAAAGCCTTTCCTTCTTTCCGATGGCTCTCCGGCTCTCCAGGCGGGCCAGCCCGGAGAGCAAAGTCAGCTGCAGGGGGGCAGCAGCGTCTCCCACCTGTCTCCACTCCCAGGAAGCCTCTCACAGCGACAGCGTCCTCCTCTCTTTTCTGCTCTCCGTGCGGGCCAACTTGGAGAGCAAAGTCAGCTGTGGGGGGGGGCAGCATCTCTTACAATGTACAGTATCTATGGGAACGACGTTATACAAAGCATCGGTGGCAATAATTTGGACGTTGTATGAGGCATTGCAGCTAGAATTTTGCATGCCTCATACAAAGTTGGAATTCATACAACGTCCTAACTTGTGGAACCAAGTTTGGACATTGTAGGAGGTATCACTGTATTATTACGACCAGGGTTGCAAGGAGGAAGTGGAGGGGGTGAGAGTAAAGCAGGGGTTCCCAACCTAAGGTCTGTGTGCCGGATCCAGCCCACGGTGCCAATTCATGCGGTCCCTACCCCCTCCAAGTGCATTTGAGAAACAAAATGGTCACCTCTTTGAAGCTGTTGGGACAAAATGGCCACCACCATTGTGCAGAAATGGCTGTCTTGTCCTCAAAGCTGACTGAGAGAGCATGACCCGGCCCCCAGCTTGAAAAGGTTGGGAACCCGAGTAAAGCAAAGATCACCTCAGATCAGATGTCTCTTAAATGGAATCCACCTTGCTGGAATCAATAAGCAGGGATGACAAGTGACATCATCATCTTGACTTTGGCTCCTGGAGAGAGAGAGAGATTCAGAATTTCAGCTAGAATCTAGATGGGAAAGTAACCCCTTCCCCCTCATAAGCATAGCAGTATTCAGGAAAATACAAGTCAAACACAAAGACATAAAAACTGCAATTCTACATGTAGAAACTGGGGATCCCTCTTTCTTGTGCTTTTTATACAACCAGTTCTGAAAAAGTGTGAGATGGAAGTATTGCCAGTTGCGCCCGCTCCTAGACCAGGACTTACTCATGGTCACTCATGCTCTGGTCATCTCTAGACTAGATTATTGCAATGCACCCTACATGGGGCTGGCCTTGACAACTATTTGGAGACTTCAGTTGGTCCAGAATGCGGCTGCTCAGGTGGTGATGGGGTGTGGGCGTTATGCACGCGCCTCACCACTGCTTCAGGAGCTGCACTGGCTACCAATTTGCCCCGGGTGCAATTCAAGGTGCTGGTCATTACCTTTAAAGCCCTACATGGTAGTGGGCCAGGATACCTAAGATTGCCCCAAGATCATCCGTCCGTCCGTCCAACCAGAGCGGACCGGAGGGGCTCTTTAATTGTACCATCTACTAGAAGGGCTCGTCTCTCTAGCACAAGGAGGGCCTTCTCTGTGTCTGCATCGGCCCTATGGAACCTCCTGCCAGTTGAACTAAGGCTACAGACAGAATTGCTACCCTTTAGGAAAGAACTGAAAACATGGCTGGCGTGGAAGGTGTGGGGAGCTGATGGAGGAGTGACCCCTACCTGCTGGTTAGTCTAACGTAACAGAGTAATTTTCTCTCTTTTTAGAAAATGCAGGATTGGTTTTTAATGGGTTTTAATGGGGTATTTGTATTTTAATGGGTTTTTTTATCTGTGTTGGGTTTTTTTTAGTATTGTATGCCACCAACGGTCTTTGTAAGCAGGGCAGCTATAGAAATATCAAAATTAATATGTTCAGCAGGGTGGTTGAGAACAGGACATTTGGGAGATCTCTCATTCATAAGGGATTGCGGTGGCTTAGTGCTAAGACACTGAATTTCACCACACGAAGGTCAGCAGTTCAAAACCCAAGTACTGTACAATAGAGTGAGCTTCTGTCTTTGTCTCAGCTCCTGCCAACCTAGAGGTTTGAAAGCAAGAAATTGCAAGTCGATAAATAGCTACAACTGGCTTTCGAGCAAGGGTGACCTTTACTTTACTTTAGGTACTGTTTCAGTGGGAAGGTAAACAGCGTTCTGTGCAATCCAGTGTCTAGTCATGCCTGGCACATTGTCCATGGAAAAGTCTGCACATGCAGAAATGAGCACTGAACCCTAGAATCAGATATGACTGGCTTTCGAGCAAGGGCAACCTTTGCCCATTTATAAGGTTGCCATAAGTCAGGAACATCTTTACAGCAAGTAACAACACAAACCAAAGGCCTTTGCCCAACATCTGCGGACAGCCTTGTTGAGAATTGCTGTTAAAATAGCTTTTTTTAAGAGCAAGAACCTTGAGGAATCCAGCCAACGTCAAGTACTGTTCAGCCAGGTGTTTCTGGACAGAGGTGCCTGGCGGGAAATGGTCCATAGTGTCGCAAAGGGTCGGAATAGGCTGTGCGATTGAACAACAACAAAATTTGTATTCCCAATGATCACTGTTTCAAGATAGATTGTGGTGTCAGGAGAGCAAATCCATCCATGTCATTAGTTGGTAACATACATCAGAAGTACTGTAGTAATACGTATGTTGCAGGCTTGCAACAGGCGCTCCACATAAAAAGTTTGGAAGAGGTTATCATAAACAAAGTGTGTGCTTTCAGTGGCCATGCTAAGGGATGACTCACTGGTCTCAGCCAATCGGGATGAGTGGAGAATTTTAAAGTATCCAACAAAAGCTAGCTAGTTTCCTTTGGTCTCTCTGCTTTTCCAGCTGGCAATGTGGTGGGAGGAGAGCTGATCTCAGGACAAAGGGAGGTGAGAGACAACAAGGAGATACTGTGAGTAGAAAAATCAGGGTTGTAATAAACTAGTCACATGATCTGTGTGGCCGTGTCAATTATCCAGACATGCCTACATGGGTTTCCTTAGACGGTTTTTGTAACATTGAAAAAAGAAACCCCTAAAAGCATAGCTTCTGAGTGCTCTTTGGTATGAAGCCAAACTGATGTTGAGTCAAGTGCAAACTCCCTGACTCTGTTTATTTATAGAAGGGGGGGGGGGAGAGAGAGAGAGAGAGAGTTGGAATAAAGAGAGATGGAATAGAACTACAAATGATTAAATTTAATTTTTTTTTTAAAAAAGCAATTAGTTTTAAAAAAACTGGTTCAAGAGAAATGTGTTGAGAATTTTTAGATTATGTATTAGTTAAAGGGAAAGAGTAAAGCTAGCACAAGATGTATTATCTTTTTTGGAAGGAGGAGATGAATATATTACACATATAATGCTATTGAGAATATTTCATCAATAGGGTTTATAACTCCCATTGGACGCTTGGCTAGTCGGCAGTTTAAGACCCGGGTACAGCATGGTGGTTTGAGTGCCCATGTCTGTCCCAGCTCCTCCTGCCAACCTAGCAATTTGAAAGCAGGAAATGAGAGCCGAGCCCGAGGCAGGGAAGGGAAGACTTACCGGATCTCCTCAGGGAAGAAGAGTAACGCCAGGGGCAGAAAGTAACGCTATTCCTCTGCAAGGGGGGGAGGATGTTGCCCTGCCTTCGCTCCTCTACTCAGGAGAGTAACGCCGTTCCTTTCGCCGTGTGAGCTGGAAGGAAAAGCTGCCAGTAGTGGGGTAAGGTAAAGGTAAAGGTTTCCCTTGCTCGAAAGCCAGTCGTATCCGACTCTAGGGTGCAGTGCTCATCTCTGTTTCTAAGCCGAAGAGCCAGCGCTGTCTGCTTCTGCAGACGTTTCCGTGGTCATGTGGCAGGCATGACTAGACACCGGAGCGCACGAAACGCTGTTACCTTCCCACCGAAGTGGTCCCTATTTATCTACTTGCAATTTCTTGCTTTCGGACTGGTAGGTTGGCAGGAGCTGGGATGAAGACGGGAGCTCATTTCCGTCCTGCAGTACTCGGGAATCGAACTGCTGACCTTCCGCTTCCCAGTCAGCGTCTTAGCGACTTGAGCCACTGCAGTACCCAGGCCAGTAGTGGGGGGTGGGGGAAAAACACACGGGCCCCAACCAGGCGCTCCTAAAGGTTTTCCTTTGTTTTGTTTTTCTACTACTACTACAACGCCCAGAATCCCCACCAGAGAGAGAGAGAGAGAGAGCAATGTAGTCCACCTAAAACCTATACCGCTTCCCACGATTTCGAGATCTTCCTTCCTCGGTTTAGGGCGCGAGATTGTCCTTTCAAACTACAACTCCCATCTTCCCCACCACCGGCCAGGTTGCTGGAAATTCTGGAACTTGTAGTATTTCAAGAGAAACAAGGGCTTTAAGAGCCTCTGCGGTGCACCCGAATTAATTAGGACTATTTTAATTTCACACATTTGGTTATAAGCCAATTTAGCCAAGCAAGTGGCTCGTAGGAAGAGCTTCAAAAGGACTCAGAAAAGAGGCGGAATAATAAGAGGCAAGTTCAGCCCCCAGAGAGCAGGAAAGGTAAGGTCAGGCAGGGCAGCTCCCTCTCCCTCCGCAGCAAGGGTTAAAAAAGGAAGACTTTGATTCCTAGAGGGGAATTGAAGCTAGGTGGGAGCTAAAGGGAAGATGACGTAAGCAGCCCAAAAATGTCCCTTCCTGTCCCTTTTTTTCTCCCTCCGGAGGAAACCGAGGCTTCTCTCCCCCCCCCCCCCGGGCTGCTTCTCCCCTTCCAGGAACTTTGAGCGGGGGGATGAATTCCCTCCCCATTTTGTCTCTGGGGAGGATGATGATGATGATGATGATGATGATGATGAGTCTGTCCCGGCTGGGCTGGAGGGGAGGCTGGGGAAGCCCTGGGTGTTTGGATGGGGCAGAAGCAGCGAAAAGGAGGCGCAGGAACAGTACGCAAATCACAAGCCCACCCACTGGAGGGAACAAGAGGACCCTCCCCGCCTCAGGCAGCAGATGTTGGGTGGCCGCGTCGTTATATGCTGTCAAATCGCTTCTGTTTTGGGGCTATGAATTCATGTTTTCGCCCACCCTAAAAAAACAAAACCCTCTTGCTCTTAAAGTTAAAAAAAAATCCCTGTTGCAGTTTTGCAAATTAAAGTCTGTGGGTTGTTTGGTGAGTCAGTCCATCTCAAGTTCTGCCTTCCTCCTTTCCTAACATTCTGGTGTCACAATATGTTTTAAGTAGGACAGATTATGGCCCTTCTATGTCCTCATTAACAGTTTGGGTTAGATAAAGGTCGCCCTTGCTTGAAATCCAGTCGTATCCAACTCTAGGGTTCAGTTCTCATGCGTGTTTTTAGCCAAGGAACAGCGCTGTCTGCGTCTGGTCTATTTTAAACTTCTTTGTCTTTTTGATGGATCGGTGGTATCTTCATTTCATTTCATTGCACTTTTTATTTGTATACCGCTTTATTAAGCCAATCTTGTTCTGTGCAGGACAATGACAATAAAGATTTATCTCTCTTTCTAGGTCTCTAGGTGACTCAAAGCGGTTTACACCAATGCGTGCTGTCTGCACAGCTGTAGTAATGATGTATTGATTTGTGTAGTAATGATCTTTTAGTTAGACTCCATGATCGCCTTAAATTTATAATCATGGTTATTTAGCACTAACAAGTTCCCAAAGGTGGGGGCAGAAATGCCACCAGGCATTTCTGGAACTCCTGGAACACTGGGAGCCTACATTCTTGTTTTCAAGGACACTGCCTCGCAGAACTTGATACAGTGTTGGATTGGGGCCGCGAAGTGGCTGTTGGGTCCCGGAGGAGACTGGTCAGAAGAAGACGCGAGACAAGATGGAGCGAAGACCAGTGATTTATTGAGGGAAAATCATCAGTATATATTATGTTCAAGGCTGCATCAGAAAGAGCTGCGGCCCACATAACATGTTTACACAGGTTAATTGGGAACCTCTCTCGGGGAGGTTAATTAACTAAATTAAACACTGGCAGGGGAAGTCCATTGTTCCTAGCTTACCCAAGAGTAAACATGGCCACTGTTGACGTTAGGGCTTGGGGTAATTCGCAGGTGCTATATTACCTATTACCTAACCGCTTAGTTAGACATTCAATTTCCTCCTGCTCGGACTGCCTGTCAGGTCAGATATGGGTGAATCAATCTTATGACTATTAATCCGCTCCCCAATTTCTGTTCCCTCGGAGCCCAAAGGCTCGGAGCGTTCTCACAAGTCATGGCCTCTGTCAGGGACAGTATGCCAATTGTGCTCGCGGATCCCACAATACAGCACAATGGTTCTTTTAGCATTGTGTGGTAGAAATTTGTTCCCTGATATGGAGCCTCACTAAGCTTCCTCCCCAGAATGCTTTACTTTAAACATATGTATCTTTTTTGTACTAACTCCCTGGCCAGCTGAAGCCAGGCATTCTTATCTGAAGTACGACAGTGTAATATGACAGAGATTCATTGTGTAACTGTAACTGCTTTGTTAGAACAGTAGGGTTGTTGATTCAAGGTATAGCCAGTTTTTAGGATAAATACTAGCTAAAAAATAAAGTGAGAGCCGTCTCACTTTGGATCGATCAAGAAGTATTGCATGTTGTAACTTTCCCACTGCTGCGGTAGGCAGAATCACAACACAGCAGACAGCAGCAGAAAAAAAGCAAACATGGAGAAAAATATACAATATACAGTACACAATATACAAAAAATACCATAAACATAATTACAATAAAAATATAATAACACTAACAGTGAATACCAATACGGTGCCCAACTCATACTCCCCACGGAGTCCAAGACTCAACCCGCAAAAGAGTTAAGGCCTCAATGCCAGAAAGCCCTTGGGAGGCAGCAGCATTGTTCTTTTTGAGGCCCTTTGAGTGAGCACCTGCCTTGCATCCCCGGACCGAGTGGTGAGGGTCCTGGGGAAGGGCAGCCTATCGGCGGCTCCAGAGGCTCCTCTTGAAGCCCTCTGGGTGGGCGAGGCTCGGGGGCGGGGGAGATGCAGCTGTCTCGCATTCCTGGGCCAAATGACGTGGGTCCTGGGGAAGAGCAGCGCAGTGGCAGTATCTGTTAAGCTTTTAATTCACTACCAAATTATAAATGGATCTGTTGTTTTCCCATCTCCTTTTTCACTGTCCACCTTTCACACCTGAATATAGTTGGGAACATCTGTCTGAGTCTCAGTCTTCTAATATCTTGGCTGCAATTTATATTTGGATTAATGGGTTGAACCAAAGTACGGACTGTTCTAAACAATATCAGTTTCTTCATCAACTATTCCGTCGGTGTTATTTTTCTTCTGAATTTTGCAGCCTGCCCTTCAAGCAGGTTGGTAGCAATGAGGCCATCATGGAAGGTAAGGATTAATGCTGACAGTGTATGTGTGTTTCATCCCGGTATCCCTGGCCAAAGTACGTACAGTACTCTTCTTTTTTCTCAGGGTCTTTTCCATTGTAGAATATTATATTTTATATACCAGGCATTCAAGATCTTAAGCATGAAAACTAATCATTTGATTCATTGTCAGATTAGCAGAGAAGCTATCCTTCATGCCATAAAAGTAAAGATAAAGGTTGCTCTTGCTTGAAAGCTAGTCATATCTGATTTTAGGGTTTAGTGCTCATCTTTGTTTATAGCCAAAGAGCCAGCGCTGTCTGCGTTTGCAGATGTTTTTCATGGACATGTGGCAGGCATGACTAGTGTTTAACCTCCCACCAAAGTGGTCCCTATTCATCTAATTGAAATTTCTTGCTTTTGAACTGCTAAGTTGGCAGGAACTGGGACAGAGACAGGAGCTCATTCTGTCTTGCAGTACTCAGGTTTTGACCTGCTGACCTTCCGCCTTCCAGTCAGTGTCTTAACCACTTGAGTCTAAATCACAAATCTATACCTATAAAATCAAACGTTAACCGTTGGAACTTCACATAGGATCCTAAGCCAGGTCCTACTAGCCCGCACCGACCATTCGTGCACACGCCCGAACTGGGTCTGCAGGTCAACAAAGGACTGAGAAATGCACCAGTGGGGCAAGAGCCCCACAAAGGCGAAAAAAGGGAAACAACTTCATTTCCCAACGTTCCTTGCGCCGTGCTGCACCAGAGCCAATCAGACTGAGAGGAATGTTTGGAAACGCGCTGCGGCCAATCAAAAGAAAACTGCAGGGGAAAAAATGACGTACAAGCCAAAAACACAAACGCCAAACTACAAGCCCCAGCGTCCTGCGCGCCGTGAGCGCGCAGAACACTGAAGAAGCTGGCGAGCGAAAAATAAAAATAAAAAACACACCGGGAGCGCAAGTCCGCCGCAGCCGGACACAGCGCTTCACAGAAAAACAACAACAAAAACGGGGGGGTCAAGGGGGGAAAAGGCACTGCCCCCCCTTGAACATGAATCCATTCCCAGGTAAACAAAGCCATCGGGCGGCGCTCCGTCCGCTGACTTTACTTACCGCAAAAGGGTTTCGCTTTCAGTGAGGCCAAGCTGCGGGAACCAAAGCCCCCCTCCCCAACGGCGCCTGAAGCTCCCGAACGGAGTTTCCTCTTTAATATTACTGGGTGGGGGGGGGTTGCGCTCCCCCTCTCTACTGGCTCCCCTGGGGTTGGGAGAGTTGGGGGGACAAAAGGGATATGTCTTCCCAACCCTCCTGACCCCAGGGGACCCGGCAGAGAGGGGATTCCCCTACACACACACACACACACACACACACACCATATTAAAGAGAAGAAACAAAGCGGTTACTTCTCTTTAAAAACAGATGGCTCACCTGGGTCCCGAAGGGTTGGGGAAACAGACCCCTTTTGTCCCCCCAACCCTCCCAAACCCAAGGAAGCCAGCGGAGAGGGGGATCACAACCCCCCCCACACTGATATTAAAGGGGAAACCCTAATTGAGATTTCCCTTTTAATATCATAGGGTGGGCTGGATTCGATCCCCTCTCCTGCGTCTCATGAGTCTGGAAGGTTTGGGGGGGACAAAAGGGGTCTGTCCCCCCAACCCTTCCAGAGCCAGAGGACACGGCAGAGAAGGGATCCCCCCATAGGTTGGCTGTCCAAGGCCGGCCCACGGAAAGAACCCCCCCCCAAAGCCACAACAACAAACAAAACTTTTAAAAATAAATAAATAATTTAAATAAAAATTCCTTTAAAAAACACAAAAACAACCAAAAATAACACCAAAAAACAATACAAAGTAAACAAAAACAAAATTTTCCAAACACACCCAGCACCCAGCAAAACACCACAAAATCCACCCCCCACACACACATGCACACACACACACACACACAATAAAGAAAAACAGCCAACTCACCAGCACACGACCTCACTCCATGACGACTGGAAAAGAAATGAATAAAGAAAGAGACTAATTACTGGAAGAAACTCCACCCAGAGGCCACGAGAGAAAAAACAGTCAAAATACAAGATAACCCCTACCAGCCCCAACTGCTGGCCACAATAGTAAAAACAATTCAAAAAGACACAACAGCCCCACACAAAAGGCCCCAAGAGTAAAAACAAGTCAAAAACAAAACACAAAATCACAATTTTACACAAATCACAAACATATGTCAATAAAATAAAATTAAAACTATTCAAAAATCCTGTGCTGAATTTTAACTCAAATAAAAACCAAAAACATCTAAACACAGTTTAAAAACATTTATTGTAAAAAAACATGTACTTTCACATTTTCAAAATTATTACCTACGGTACAACTATTAAAAAAATACATAAACATTATTTGGTTAAATAATTTTTTTAAAAAAGTATATCCTTTGTTCTTTTTTTAATCCACAAAACCAAAACACCAAACAAAACTGATCACAGTTTATAACAGCCCACCAAAAAATGTGTATAAATAAAATTTTAAAAAATTTCATTTATAGACTAACCTCTTCTTTACAGACATTAACAACAAAAAAAACCAACAACCTTCCAACACCATTTAAAACAGCCCAGCAACGCCGGGCAACCTCTGCTAGTAATAGATAGAAACCCCCAACTCTATATTCTTATTTGTTGCATTGTAATACCGCAGTGGAGAGAATAACGGACATGCACACACTTCAAGAGTCAAGACAAGATGGCTCCCGACCATAATTTGCCGCTCATATCTATTCTCAATTAATTTAATTTAATTTATTTTTTAAATTTATATACCACCCAATCAGGAGAACCCGACTCAGGGCGGCGTACAACAGTTAAAAATGTATAAAAACAGATTTTAAAATCCCAAATTGCCCACTCACTTCCCTACCCTACTACCCCCACCCCAATTAAAAGAATAAAAATGAATAAAACGGAATGGGGTGGGACACAACAACACAAAGGGAGGGATATTAACTAAGCACTAACTGGGGATGAGCCAACAGGCTGGAGCCGTATTCCCATTAAGGCCCCACACCTGCCCTGCCATCCAGGTTTTCAGACTTTTCCTGAAGGGCAGCAGTTCTGTCTGTAGCCTCAATTCTGTTGGAAGGAGGTTCCAGAGGGCTGGTGTGGACATGGAGAAGGCTTTTGCTATACCTTGAATATGCGATCCTAGTGTCTAACAAAGAAAACTACATCTACGTGAAATTGACTAACATGTGTCTATTTCAGATAAACTTGTCTCATGCCATCGGGTCAAGGAAGTTGTCAAAGATATATATGATGTTTAGAGTAAAAAGATCTGGGAGGAGGGGACATTGCTTAGCAGGATATCAGTAATTACTTCGTCAGAGCACTGTGGCCCTAACATTCTGACGACTTTGCGGCGTCGGCGAGATGGAGAAGGGGAAAAACATGGGCTTTTCTACGTTTATTAGTGTATCTTCTTGTTCTGATGTTCCTGCCTGTGCTGGTTTTATTACCTATACTGGAAATGTGATGTACCCTAACCCTGCACATTTATAGTCACCTGGGTGATAATTTGTAGCAACACTTTGAAAGAAAAACCACAAGTTAGGATCTCATAATTGCCACCCCGTACAAATGTTTTCAACCCCTTTGTATGTGAGTGAATGCATTGGGGGGAAAACCAAATACATCTTTCCATGTGGATTTTATTTTGTCAATGGTACTCTTATAAGTACTGTTAAAATTCCCCCATAACCAAAAGTAATCAGAACAACCAGTATAATTTCTAAGTCCATGGGAAAACTTATCAGCATTTTTCCAGTCTATCCATAAAGGACCCCATGTTCCTCTGCTCCAGCAGCAATAACATGTGCTTTTGATGTAAGAACGGTACTTCATGTATCGTCATTTAACCTCATTCAACTGTTGAGGTGCAGTGGGCTTCCCACTGGTTGGCACCTTCTGGTAAGCTCTGTAGGCACACTGACTGACTACAGAGAATGTGGCCTGAGGCAGGATACATTGCACATTGATGGTGGCAAAAGCTCCGGTGCCACTGAGCTGTTCTGCTGTGTACACTCCTCCTGCCCATTCCTCCCTTCTTTGGGCTTCTAGCTGGTACTCACTTTCCCAAATGAGATACTGTCTTGATGTAAGCATCATTCTCATTATGTCTCTCCAATCTTGGCACAAAAGAATTTGACTGCGAAAGAGCCCTAACAAACGTGCTCTGCAGCCCAGTGTCCCGAATCACCTTCCGGATCTCGACGAGCATTTTGTATGGCATCGGGGTGTACTGAATGATTGGGTTACCCTGATTATTGGTGCCATACTGAATGGGACAGACCTGCAGCAGCTTGCCTAACTCTTCTGCGCTCAGTTCACCCTTTGCTCTTTCTTGCTCTACCATGGCTCGAAAAGCACTCCTATTCTCCCTATTAAGGGAGTCCATTGCTTCTGAATGCCCCAGGTCACTTGTGACTATTGGCACGGGAATCGATGCCAAAGGGGGCGATATAATGGTGGAAGGTGGCAACACTTGTGGAGATTGCTGATGCGCCAATGCGTACATGGGGGGACGGATGGTATGATCAATGCAGCAGCAAGTTCACAGGCCGTCTGTGCGCCAAATTTTTCAAGAGCCTCTTTGCATTAATGCCATGTTACAATAATTTCCGCTGGTACTCTTGGCTCCTCATGTAATGTAATTCCTATCCTGATCCAATCTGCGATTCAGAGCGACCTGTGGGTCGGGAACCATGGACATTGTTCGCCTATGATTTGCACTAAGTGACTTACTTGCTCAGAAGGTACCTGTCTACCTGTCTTTCTAAGCAAATAACCCAGTTCCGTCACAAACTCTTGCTGAGAAACTGTCAGGGAACCACCCATACTCACAAATATGTTCTTCTTGCGAAGATTGAAGCGGCGCGTACCTTGAGTCCTCTCTCCGGACATGTGAGAAGGGCGTGATTGGTCCGGCTGGTCAGCACAGTCGGTCTCCGGGATGTTTCTTGGCTCTGTTTCAAGCCCTGCGGTCTCGTTAACTTATCTCCGCTGCGTGGATCATGGTACACCAGTGTAAGGTGACATACTATGGAGTAATTAGCCCCATGTTGGGCGCCACATGTTGCGTTGTAATACCGCAGCGGAGAGAATAACGGACACGCACACACTTCAAGAGTTAAGACGAGACGGCTCCAGACCATAATTTGCTGCTCATATTTATTCTCAAGCTTTTGCAATACCTTGAATATGCCATCCTAGTGTCTAACAAAGAAATCTACATCTACATGAAATTGACTAACATGTGTCTATTTCAGATAAACATGTCTGGTGCCATCGGGTCAAGGAAGTTGTCAAAGATATATATGATGTTTAGAGTAAAAAGATCTGGGAGAGCAGGATTAGTGAGGCCTCATGTCAAGGTCCGGAGTTCTGGTTTCCGAGGGGTCAAAGGACAGTTTGTCCAGGGTAATAAATCACAAATTCAGCTAGAGAGCATTCCGTAGAAAGTTATGAGGTAATAGTTTTTATGACCTCCAGAGAATGTCGGCCGGACATTTCTCTCCCTTTCCCTTTGAGAACTCGCTTAGCTAAATAATCACAGGAAGGTTTGGGGCGACTATGAGGCGCAAACTAATATCCTTGCTACACTATTTACTAATTATGTGTATACAGTATACTCATATCTATCTAAAGTAGGGGAGGCCAAACTTTTCGGGCCATAGGTCATGTGGTTCCTGTCACTGGAAGTAAAACATGCCTGTGCACACGCAAAATGCTGTCGTAAAAGCACCCACGACTGTTATAAACACATTTATGATAGCTGCAGGTGCATTTACAGCAGGGTTTTGCGCATGTGTGGGCACGTTTTGCTTCAACTTCTGGGAGCAATGAGGGAGGCAAGGGCCGGATGATTTGGTGGTGGGGCGATTCCTGCCCGCAAACTGTAGTTTGGCCACCCTGATCTAAACAAACAGCCCTGTGAAGTTGATCATGCTGAGACAGAAAGCCTGGCTCTATGGTCAATAGCAATAACACTTGTATTACCACCTCATAGTTAACCTTGTTCACCTTCAGGATCAACCTCACATGGTGAGCAGTTCGGGCTGCAGTATAGCAGTTTGCCGACTGCACTATCAGGACTCTGTGGAAAATATAACCTGGGTCTCCCAAGTCCCAGTTCTTAAATCACATTTACTTTCAGTGCACTCAGGTTGACTCAGCATTTCATCTGTCAGAGGTCAGTAAAATTAGTACCCAGCATATTGGGTCAAAATGCTAATTAACCATCCAGCGAGTACACTAAGCACTATAAAGCAGTATGTATGTGTGAATGCTTTACTTTTTGCATCACTTGCATACGTTTTACTGAGATGTGTAAATCATAAGATTTCAGAAGGGTTCCTTTCTGGGCAAGATTTTTAGGATTATAAACTTAATCCTAGGCCCAAGGGTCTGGCTCACTATTCACACCTCTTGTCTTTCCTACAGTGGTTGGAATGATGGTGACGTCTGTAAGGGTACAGCTCAGGTTCTACTAAACGTTACCTGACAAAGTACCTGCTAAGAAAGGGCCCTCCGCGTTGGGCCTCTCGCTGTTTACCACTTTGTCTGGGCATTTTTTGTGTCTTGCACGGAAGACAAAGAAGGAGTCGCAGTGAGGACTAACACAGGTTTATTGGTTGATGATCAGGATGAACATGTGGTAATGGCGGAGGTACATCACATTATATACAGTAGTACAATACATTTGAATCTGGTTGCACGGTAGCTTATTGGCCGCTACCGGCGTGACGTCGTGTGAGTCACGCCCCTGTTCTGTAGTAGTTTGCTAGTGCGGGAGAGTTCCCGTGGCTGCCGGTGATTTGAGGAATGAGAACCATGTGAGTTGAACGCTCGCAGCTGCCCTCTATGGGCAGCTTACTCGCATTCCTTTAACAGCTGGGCTACATTGTAATTGTGGTCAGGTTACATTCATACATTTCTTAAAGCAACATTGTACATACATAACATCCCTCCCCCCCTAGGATGGGACGAAGTCCCTCAACCATTGTGGCTTGCCGCACGTGCGCCTGGGGCGAGCGGCCGCTTAACTTAAAACCGGGGAGCCTGGTTCTGCGGAGTCCTGTCCTGCAACGGAGAGGGGGGACTCATTAATGGCTCGGTGTGGGCTCTGTGGTAACCTTGCATTGGGGGACGGGAATGGAATGAACAGTTGGGAAGTGAAACCCTGCCTACCGTTTGAGGAGCTTGGGGTCCCCCCCCAGTACGAATCTCGGAACCGACGAAGAGGCCCTCGTGGCCACGCCACCCCCCATTACCTGCCCGGGAGTTCTAGAGACTGTGGTGGGCGGACTCCACCCCGTTGCCTGTCTTGGGGGTGTTTGTCTCCGGGTAGCTGGCGCTATGGGGTATTCTAAAACAAAAGGACTGGGGGAGCTGGAGGTACCAGGGGCTGAACTGAAACCCCTCTTCTCGCTAGGACGGGTGGGGGACCACTCCACTACACCCCCCTGGTACTGCAACTCACAATCATAATCAAACTGATCCCTCTCTTTCAAAGTATCCTCCTCTGTGGTCGATAACCCAGGATATGCATTTGTATCCGCGGGTTCCGCCGTGTCTCCCCCTTGGGTAATGCGGGTGGGGGAGGACCCTAACGCTGATTCCCCTTCCCTGGTGACTCGCCTTCTGAGTTGGTCGGCGTGCCTTCTCCAGAGTAGACCCGAACTAGTTTCGACCCTGTAGGATACTGGCCCCGTCTGCTCAATGATTGTCCCTGGAACCCACGCTGGTCCCGAGGCCGCGTAGTTCCTGCAGTGAACTGGGTCCCCTACCGAAAAACTTTTGGAGCTTTCTCCCCCTATTATATTATATTCCTTCCGTCATCCTCCACCCTGGACGGATCCATCCGGTCAAAAAGTGTTACCGGACGCCTCCTCATGAGGAGTTCGGCTGGGGAAAACCCTGAGGCTAGGGGGGTTGTCCTGTAACAGATGAGGAACTGACAAAGATGAAGGTTCAACTCACCGGGACCCATGCGCCGCAGCGCGTCTTTCGTAGTGCGCACTTGGCGCTCTACCGGGCCATTTGTGGCGGGGTGAAACGGGGCAGCGGTAATGTGCCTGATGGCGTTCCGCTCAATAAACGTCTTGAACTCTGCAGATGTGAAGGTACTAGCGTTATCACTAACAAGGACGTCTGGCAGGCCGAAACAGGCAAACAGCTTGCACAACTGCTTAATGGTTGCCGCAGAGGAGGTGCTGCTCATGGGGATTACCTCCAACCACTTGGAGTAGGAGTCGACTACTAGTAGGAACATGGCCCCGCGGAAAGGGCCAGCGAAATCGACATGAATCCGGGACCATGGCCCGCGGGCCGTGTCCCATTCCCTATGGGGTAACCGGGACTCCTCGGGTCGAGAGCTCTGGCAGCTCTCGCACGTGCCCACTAAACGTTCTATATCCGCATCTATCTGGGGCCACCAAAAGAAACTCCTGGCCAGAGCCTTGGAGCGCACGATCCCGGGGTAACTGGTATGCAATAGCTTCAGTACTTTGGCTCTCAGCTTCTCTGGGATAACTACCCGCTGGCCCCAGAGTAAGCAGCCCCTTTCCAGCGAAAGCTCTACTCTGCGCCTGACAAATGGCTTGAATTGTTCCTCGGGGGAAGTAGTGGGCCACCCTTTCCTCACCCAGGAGCTAACTTGGGCCAGCGTCTTATCGGCCGCCGTGGCCTTGACGAGGTCGGCCGGGAGAATGGGGGGTGAGTCGAGAGACTCGATCAGCAGGACTTGGTGGTCCTGCTCTACCTCACATGTGGGGTCCCCTACACTTGGGAGGGGAAATTGGGACAGCGCGTCCGTATGGGAGATCTCCTTCCCTGGGCGATAGACCAGCTCATACTGGTAGGCGTTGAGAAAAATGGCCCAACGCAGCATCTTGGGGGATAGAATTTGCGGCATGGGTTTGCCGGTAGTGAAGATCCCCAGAAGTGGTTTGTGATCCGTCACTACCGTAAACTCGCGGCCGTATAAAAAGTCATGGAACTTTTTCGTTCCCGCGATGATGGCTAGGGCCTCCCTATCAGTTTACGCGTAATTGCGCTCGGCCTTCGAGAGGGACCTTGAGTAGTACGCTACCGGGGCTTCCCTCCCGCTCTCCAACACGTGGCATAGAACCGCCCCGACCCCCACTGGGGACGCATCACAGACTAGAACTACTGGTCTCTTAGGGTCAAAGTGGGTCAGGACAGCACTTGAGGATAGGAGTGCCTTCAGCTCTCTAAAAGCTTTCTCTTGCCTATCTCCCCACCGCCAAACCGCCTCTTTCTTCAATAGTGCGTGCAGTGGCTCAGCAACGGATGCCTTCCTCGGCAGGAAGGAATGGTAAAAATTTAAGAGCCCTAGAAACGACTGCAGCTCCGGTTTCGCGGTGGGGCGAGGGGCGTTTTGCACAGCCGCAACCTTGGACTCGGAGGGCTTGATACCTTCCGGGGTTACCTTGAACCCAAGGAACTCGACCTCCCTCGCAAAGAAAACACATTTGTCCCTTCTCAGTCGGAGGCCCGCTTTCTCGAATATTGAAAGGACCCTGTCTAGCCTTTGCGCTAATTCTGACTCGCCCCCCGCTGTTATCAACACATCGTCGAAGTATGGGAGGACGCCTGGAAGCCCCTTTAAAAGGCGTTCTACGAGGGACTGGAAAATTCCAGGGGCCGAATTCACGCCAAACTGAAGGCGCGTTACCTTAAATGCCCCCTTGTGCGTTACGATCGTTTGCGCAGCGGCAGCAGCCGGGGTTACAGAGAGCTGCTGATATGCCTGCGCCAGATCTAGTTTGGCAAAACACTTCCCCCCAAGAAGCGTGGCCAGTAAATGGCTGACCATGGGTACCGGATATGCATTTGGCCGAATGGCCTTATTGATCGTGCACTTATAGTCCGCACAAATCCTAACCTCCCCGTTTGATTTAAGGGCTGTCACAATCGGTGTTTCCCACTCTGCCGAATCAACTGGAACCAAAATCCCCTGCCCCACCAATTTGTCCAGTTCCGCCTCGATCTTGTCCTTGAGGGCGAATGGCACTCTTCTTGGCTTGAGGCGTATGGGTCGGATTTCTGGATCCAGGTCAAAGGAAACTGGGGGCCCTTTGTAAGTCCCGAGCCCCTTCTTGAAAACGTCCGGGTGTGCGTTGCACACGTCCCGCATTGGGTCAGTCTCTATGGCGTTAATGCCGGACAGTTCGATTCCAAGGGGAGCGAACCACTGCGTTCCCAAAAGGCAGCACCTCCCCCCCTTGAGGACCACTAGGGGCAGTTTCTCGGAGTAATTCTTGAACTTTACCTTGAAGTTCCCCACCCCCAACACTGGGATCCCGTTCCCTTGCACGTCCCGTAGGTGTGACCTCATGGCCCGCAACTTGGGCCGCGCGTCTGGGGGAATGCGCATAAACTCTTTTTGGGACAGGATGGAATAGGACGACCCCGAGTCTATCTCCATCCTCACTGGGACCCCCTGTAACTGTACCTCAACGAAAAAACGCCGGTGCTCCAGGCCCACACGGTTCACTCCTGCCATGCTGTGGTCGTCTGAGACCTTCCTGGTGCCGGCCGCCTTCCGTTGGTGCGTCTGGGAATGGTTCAAATTGCCCTTGTCCTCGACTCGCCCGCGCCTGCACACTCGGGCGATGTGCCCCTTTCGGCCGCAGTTGTGACACTCGGCCTTTCGGAACGGACACCTCGTGCGGTCGTGGGACGCCCCACAACCCTTGCAGCGGCGGTCTTGCCGCTCGCGGGCCTGACGCTTCTCTCCTCGCTTCTTGACCCGCTGGACATCGTCGTCCTCGCTGGAGCAGGGGTCTGCCGTAGTGGACGACTCCTCGGACGCCGTTGGTGTGCCGGCGGGCGGCTTGGGGGCCCGCCAGGCTGTTTTCGCCAGTGTCCGCCGGGCTGCCTGTACTGGTGACTTGGCCCTTTCGGACGTGGCCCCTCGGGACTTGAACACTCTGACCCCCGCTTCTGGCCGCTTCGGCCGCTTGGGCCTCCCGCAGTACCTCGTTGAACGTGAGGCGGTAGTCGCGGGTCATGAGCTTCCGCTGAAGCTCCTTGTCCCTCAGGCCACACAGCATGCGGTCTCGGAGGGCCTGGTCCAGGTCATCCCACTGGCAGTGCACCGCTGCCAGCCTGAGGGCCGCCGCATAGGCGGATACGGATTCGCCCGGTCGCTGGTCTCACCTGTGGAACGCGACCCGGGCCGGGAAGATCGACACGGGAGGCTGGAAATGCTCGCCCAGCAGCCCCAGCATGCGGTCGATGGGCACCTCTTCTACCTTCTTGTGGGCCACCAGATTCATCAAGATGCGCAGCGTGGCCGGCCCCACCTGGGCCAGGAAGTAGGAGCGCATCCTAGCGTCGTCGACGACGCCCGCGGCTTCCATCGCGTGCCAGAATTGGCACTCGTAGAGCTCCCACTGTTCGGGCTCGCTGACATCGAACTGGTAAGGCTTGACCTTGGGATTCGCCATTATCCCACCTTCGTCGCCAATTTTGTGTCTTGCACGGAAGACAAAGAAGGAGTCGCAGTGAGGACTAACACAGGTTTATTGGTTGATGATCAGGATGAACATGTGGTAATGGCGGAGGTACATCACATTATATACAGTAGTACAATACATTTGAATCTGGTTGCACGGTAGCTTATTGGCCGCTACCGGCGTGACGTCGTGTGAGTCACGCCCCTGTTCTGTAGTAGTTTGCTAGTGCGGGAGAGTTCCCGCAGCTGCCGGTGATTTGAGGAATGAGAACCATGTGAGCTGAACGCTCGCAGCTGCCCTCTATGGGCAGCTTACTCGCGTTCCTTTAACAGCTGGGCTACATTGTAATTGTGGTCAGGTTACATTCATACATTTCTTAAAGCAACATTGTACATACATAACAGCATTAAAACTCTACTTGCCCAAAGTGCATTAAAAAATCAGGACTTGGGAAGTCTACCTTAGGCTTTCACTTGGCTGAGTCAGGCTTCCAGCCCCTATTGAGGTAGAGCTCCTTGCATTAAGCCACCTCTGTATGAGGGGTGGGGAATATTGTAGCATAGGCCTATCTTCTCAATAAAAGCACCTTTTGCATGGCAACACTCCAGTCATCTCCGTTTCTTCAATAAACAAACATGATGTTGAATTATTTAATTTATTAAAAGTACAGGATATTAAAAGCATAAAGATCTTCCAGAAGTGCATAGTTCCAGTATCAAAATTAGATATAAGAAAAAGTAACAATTACATATTAGAGCTGGGGTTCCCAACCTTTTCGGGCCGTGGGCCAGTCATGTGGTTGAGCAGGCTGGTAAATGTGTTTACAACAGCCACGTGTCATTTATGGCAGCATTTTGCACATGCATGGGCACATTTTGCTTCCGGGAGCAGCAAGGGTGGTGTGAGCCGGATGAATTGGTGTCAGGGGCCGGATCTGGCCCACGGGCCGTAGATTGGGAACACCTTATTTAGAGCAAATCAATAGAGTTCCTTCCCAATAAAAAAAAAAGTAAAGCCAACGTGTTTACGACAGCCGCAGGTCATTTATAGTAGTGTTTTGCACACCCGCAGATGCATTTTGCTTCCAGGAGTGGCATAGGCCAGATGAATTGGCATCAGTGGCCGGTTCCTGTACATGGGCCATAGGTTGGGAACCACTGTATGATAGCAAATCGATAAGAGTTCCTTCTCAATAAAATAATAAAGCCTATCTAAGTAGTCACTTTGCTTAGATTCCTAATGAGTTTCTAGCAAGCTTATGTGACATCATTTCCTCTCCAGGTCTAAACCTGAACTAATTCAAAACCCCATCTTTTTACTACTCTAAAGCCCATGTATCACTGAAAACAAAACAACCATTACCCACCTCATTTGAATTAACTAATCAAAACGTTTCTAACACATAATTCCTTCAGTCCCTATATCATTTGAATTAACCATTTAAAGTGTTTCTTTGGCCACACTTTAGTCAGGCCATTAGCCTCTTCCTCACACAAGTTCAACCATTTTCCTGATCCTGACACACAAACAGGCTTCCTACGTTACATGCCTTACAACAGGAGTTCTCAACCTTTTTAAGCTGGGGGCCGGGTCACTCTCCCTCAGACAGCTTTGGGGGCCAGACAGCCATTTTGTCCTTCCTCCACCACATGGATGGCACTTCCTAGTGTGGTGGAGGCACTGTGGGGCCACATGAAATAGTTCTGCAGGGCGCATCTGGCCCATGGGGCAGAGGTTGAGAATCCCGGCCTTAAAACATCCAGTGCTCAATTGCTGCAGACTCTTCTTTGTGATGGGGATCAGGTAGGTGGTCAGGTAAGATCATTGGGGAAAGATTTAATGAGTCCCTAGGGGGCCCATTGCCCTTCACCGCATTTGACCAGAGACAAAATAGAATTTTGTTTTGGGGTGTTAATTTTAAAAAATTGATGACAATGATGATGCGCCACTTAGGGTGGCTCACAGACATTTTTCAAATATATATACATTTATACATCACAAATCAATAATTCGATACAGTACAATAAAATACAATAAAAAAACAAGTAAATCATAGGGGCCTCTGCCGACACCGCGGCTAGGCGTTGGTGGGCCTGGAAGTTGGAGCACAGAGCTCAACGTCCTCAGCAGAGCCCGGAGCTCAACGTCCTCAATGGAGCCCGGGGCTCAACATCTCCAACATCCTTTCAAAAACATTTCCAAAGAATTTGCCACAATTTAAGAAATCCTTAATGAGCTGAATGGAAGATATCTAAGATCCGGAAAGGACCCTATGGGTCACTGAATCCAGCCCTTGCCAAAGAAGCAGAGTAGTGGCATTAAATTCGCCAGATTGCTCCTTCCAGATGCAGTGCTTCCTAAGCGTTTATTTCTTGTTTTGAACTGCTGCCTATTAAACTGGGCTAGTTCCAATTTGTCCTCATCGGCTGCAGCTCATATCCAAGAATGCATTTTTTTCCTGAAGCAGGAAAAATGCCATTGTTGTGAATTTGTTTTAGGTGGATCCCAGTTTACAATGAAGTGACCCACTCACTCGTTCTGGGTTGAAAGGATTTTTGCAGGGGACACCCGAATGGGGCTCCTTTCATGTCTCCCATCGTGCAGCTCTCGGGAATCGAACCTGTCTTTCCAGTCTCCAAGTCTAGTGCCTTATCCATTAAGCCACCGGAGCTGCACCCACACACTAGGGCCTGTGGTGACTCAGTGGTTAAGAACTCATCTTTTTAGCTGGAAGGCTGGCAAGTTCGAGACCCGGGTACTGCATAACGGGTTGAGCACTTTTTTTCTCTCCCAGCTCTTAGGGACATGAAAGGAGCCTCATCTGGGCGTTCCCTGAGTGGAGTTTCTTCCACAAAAATCCTTTCAACCCTGAATAATTTCTGACATGAAATTATTATTACCCACACACCATGATCGCAGAGCCATCTCCCAATTAGGATTATGGTACAATAAAGATTTCTTTTGCTCGAAAGCCAAAGACCCAGTGCTGTATGAGTCTGCAGAAGTTTCTTTGGTCAGGTGCCACACTTGCTAGAACCCAGAGAACACTGTTACCTTTCCCACTGAAGTGATATCTACTGTATTTGTCTGCAATTTCTTCCTTTCGAACTGTTAGGTTGGCTGGAGCTGGGGCAGACAACAGGAGCTCAGTCCATCGCGCAGCACTCAAGCCTCGAACTGCTGACCTGCCAACCTTCCAGTCGTGAAGCTCAGCATCTTAGCCAGCATGGCATTCTCAATTAGGATTTGCTACCTCTTTATTTTCTCAAAGGGTCATTCTTTTCAGTAACTGTATAGAGGGCAAGTGGAATTGGGCTATCTACATGCTGAGGGAGCTCTAGATTTTGGCTGGCATTAAAAGGAGGAAATGTTTTCCTCTTCAGAACTACATAAGAACATAAGAACATAAGAACAGCCTTGCTGGAACAGGCCACAGCCCATCCAGTCCAGCATTCTGTCTCACACAGTGGCTCACCATTTCCTTCAGGGTATTCCCAAGGAGATGCCTTCACCTGCTTAGGATTCCCTGGAAATGGCATTGAGAGATATCCTGCCTATCTCTCCAACTCGGAGGTTGTCCTTAGGTAGCCATAATTATAGCCATTGATAGCCTTGTCCTCCATGAACTTGTCTAATCCTTTCTTAAAGCTGTCAAGACTGACAGCTGTCACCACTTCTTCTGGCAGGGAGTTGCATAGACCAGTAATCCTCTGGGTGAAAAAGTACTTTCTCTTATTTGTTTGAGAACTAGTACCCAAAAGTTTCATGGAGTGTCCCCTAGTTCTAGTGTTGTGCGATAGGGAAAACAGTTTTTCCTTATCCACTTTGTCCACACCGTGCATGATTTTATAAACTTCAATCAGGTCACCTCTTAGACGCCGTCGTTCAAGAGTGAAAAGGCCCAACCGTTGCAGCCTCAGATGGTAAGGAAGGTGTTCCAGTCCCCTAATCATTCTGGTTGCCCTCCTCTGTACTTTCTCCAACTCCATAATATCCTTCTGGAGGTATGGCGACCAGAACTGTACACAGTATTCCAGATGGGGCCTCACCATAGATTTATAAAGAGGCAAAATGACACTTGCTGACTTATTTTCTATACCCTTCCTAATGATCCCTAACATTGAGTTTGCTTTTTTCACTGCTGAGGCACACTGGGTTGACACCTTCATTGAGCTGTCCACCAGGACACCAAGGTCCCTTTCCTGGTTTGTCGCAGAGAGTTCAGACCCCATCAGTTTATAAATGTAATTGGGGTTTTTTGCCCCAACATGCATCACTCTGCACTTACTGATGTTGAAGCTCATTTGCCACTGTTTTGCCCACTCCCCCAGTGTTAAGAGATCCCTCTGGAGCTCTTCACAATCTCTCACAGTTTTCACTACCCTGTATAATTTAGTGTCGTCAGCAAATTTGGCTACCTTGCTTTTTACTCCTACCTCTAGATCATTTATGAAGAGGTTGAAAAGCAGGGGTCCCAGTACTGAACCTTGAGGGACCCCACTCTTTACTTCCCTCCACTTGGAGAAGTGTCCATTTAGTGCTACCCTCTGTTTCCTGTCCCTTAGCCAGTTGCTGATCCAGGACAAGACCTGTCCCTTTATTCCATGACTGGTAAGTTTATTCAAGAGCCTTTGGTGTGGGACCTTGTCAAAAGCCTTCTGAAAGTCCAGATAAACAATGTCAACTGGATCCCCCTTATCCACATGCTTGTTGACACTCTCAAAAAATTCCAACAGATTAGTGAGGCATGATTTGCCCTTGCAAAAGCCATGTTGGCTCTCCTTTAGCAGCGCCTCCTCTTCTATGTACCTATTAATTCTATCTTTTAGGATGGTTTCCATCACTTTACCTGGGACACATGTCAAACTGACAGGCCGGTAATTTCCTGGATCACCCCTGGATCCTTTTTTGAAAATTGGTGTTACATTCGCTACCTTCCAGTCATCAGGCACAAAGCCTGATTTGAGGGAAAGATTATATATTTTGGCTAGGATATCAGCAATTTCATCTTTAAGTTCCCTGAGAACTCGTGGATAGATGCCATCTGGTCCTGGGGATTTGTTAGTGTTTAGCTTAACAAGACATGCAAGGACCTCCTCCCTGGTTATTTCTATCTTGCTTAATTCTTCGGTTTCCCTCCCTACGAAGATAGGTTCTGTTTTGGGCATGTGGTCTCTATCTTCTTCAGTGAATACTGAAGCAAAGAATTCATTGAGTCTCTCTGCAATCTCTGTTTCCTCTTTAATAACCCCTTGCCTTCCATTGTCATCTAATGGTCCAATGGCCTTCCTAGTTGGGTTCTTACTTCTAATGTACTTAAAGAAGTCTTTGTTATTCCTCTGAGTATTTTTAGCTATACGCTCCTCAAAGTCTTGCTTTGCTTTCCTGATTGTTGCCTTGCATTTGTTCTGCCAGAATTTATGTTTCTGCCTGCTGTCCTCATTTGGACAAGCCTTCCATCTTCTAAATGAGCTTTTCTTGCTCTTGATCACTTCCCGAACAGCTCCTGTAAGCCACATTGGAGTCCTCTTGGACCTGGCAGTGCCCTTTTTCCTTTTGGGTATGCATTCCAATTGGGCCTCTGTTATTGTTTTTGTAAACAGCCTCCATGCCACTTGGAGTGTTTGGACTCTCTCAATTTTCCCTTTCAGTTTCTTTTTTACTAGTTTCCTCATCTTTGGGAAATTTCCTTTTTGAAAATTTAAGGTCTCTGTGTTAGATTTTATCAGTGACTTGCGGTCTATGATCAAGTTAAACATAATTGAGTTGTGGTCACTGTTCCCTATTGGATCAGTCACATTAACATCTTGCACCAGATCCTGAGTATTACTCAGGATCAAGTCAAGGATTCTTGTACCTCTAGTTGGGTCTTCAACCATCTGTCCCAGGGAACAATCATTGAGCATATCTAGGAACTTTATCTCTTTATCATGTGCTGAACAACTAATTGGAACTAATTGGGAATCTTACTTTGTCCTGATTTCGATTGGGTTTTAAAAATCAAATACGAAAACAGTAACCAGTAGATTTTCCGTCTTAGGCTGTGGTTCTCTCTCCCAAGAATAGTATGGCTGTCTTCCCTCTTTGCTGTCCTTCTGCCACCAAGCAAAGATCTTGTTCTTTGGGCAGCATTTTCAGTGGTTATGATGCTGAGCTTGATGATTAGAAGGTTGGCAGGTCAGCAGTTAAAGAGCCAAATGCTATGTAATAGTCTGCCCCAATTCCTACTGATCTAGTTCAAAAACCAGAAATTTCAAGTAGACAATGAGGTACTGTTTCAGAAGGAATGGTAACAGCATTCCATGCACTCCAGCGTCTAGACATTTCTACCACGTGACCTCATGCTGATTATTTGGCCATAAACAGAGATAAGCACCGCACCCTAGTCAGACAAGACGTTGCCTTATAGCAAGGGGGACCTTTACTAAACATGGACAGACAATCCCATAGGATTTCTCAACCTTTTAAAGCCAGGGGCCGGGTCATGCTCCCTCAGACAGCCATTCTGCCCCTCCTCCACCACATGGCAATTCCTGGCGTGGTTGAGGCGGTGGGGGGGACACATGAAAAGGTGCCATGGGCTGCATCTGGCCCGTTGGGCCGCAGTTTGAAAATCCCTGCCTTACAACCATAGTCCACTCATTGTTAGTCGAATGGATTGATTACTGTAATACTCTATACATGGGACTGCACTTGTCCTTGATACAGACTTCCACAGGTGTAGAATTTGGTTGCCAGGTTGGTGATGGGAATTAAGAAGCTTGGACATATATTCCCAGGCTTGGCAGGTCTGCATTGGCTCCCTGTTCCTTTCGGTATCATGTACAAAATACTAAACACTGATCAGCCAATGTACAGAGGCTCTGGGAATTGAAGTCCAAAACCCAAAGGTTGGGGAACACCACTATACAGTATAAGTCCTTCTTATCTGTTGGGATATTAGAGTACAGTAAGTTAAAAAAAACAGTAAAAAAGACACAAAAGTTGTGGCACCTTAAAGACTAACTCCTGTATTTAAATGTGAGCTTTCATAGACCAAGTCCACTTTATCAGACATAAAAGGAAAACATCATGGCATCAATTTATATACTGTCAAACCTCAGATAAGGAAGGGTTAGGATAGCGAAAAGCTCAGAGCAAAAGGAAATTGAATGAAACCGGCACCCTTGGATAATGAAAATTTTTCGGATCAGCTTTTTTCATTTTCAATGCATTCCTGTGGGAAATCACATTTTGGATAATGAAAATTCATTGTCAATGCATTCCTTTGGGAAATTGCATGCAATGCATTCCTTTGGGAAATTCGGTTTGTGAAAATGTTCGCTGTACGAAAAAAACTTAAGTCTGACTGTACAAGTACAGAGGCACACAATGACTAGCCAGAAAAGTAACATTGTAGCTCTTTATAATTGACAATAATGGAAAATCCTCGGTTTTATTCAAACTTTCTTTGTGTGGGTTTTGTGATGTCTAGTAAGGTTTTTTTGTTGACTAAATCTTCTTCCACACTCCAGGCATTCAAATGATCTCTCACCTGTGTGTGTCCTATTGTGGTTAGTAAGGCTGCTACCTTCACAAAATCTTTTCCCACACTCCAGGCATTCAAAAGGCTTCTCTCCTGTGTGGTTCCTGTGATGTCTAGCAAGACTTCCACGTTCACTGAAGGTTTTTCCACACTCAAGGCATTTAAAAGGTTTCTCTCCTGTGTGGATTCTGTGATGTGAAGCAAAATCTCCATGTCGACTGAATTTTCCCCCACACTCCAGGCATTCAAAAGGCTTCTCTCCTGTGTGGATCCTGTGATGTCTAGCACGATTTCCACGTTCACTGAAAGTTTTTCCACACTCCAGACATTCGAAAGGTTTCTCTCCTGTGTGGGTCCTGTGATGTGAAGCAAGGTGTTCTTGTTGACTGAATATTTTTCCACATTCCAGGCATTCAAAAGGTTTCTCCCCTGTGTGGATCCTATTATGGTTTGTAAGTCTTCTATGTTCACTAAATCTTTCCCCACACTCCAGGCATTCAAAAGGCTTCTCGCCTGTGTGGATCCTGTGATGTCTAGAAAGATTTCCTTGATCATTGTAGGTTTTTCCACACTCCAGGCATTCAAAAGGCTTCTCTCCTGTGTGGATTCTATGATGTGCAACCAAGTGTCCTTGTAGACGAAACCTTTTTCCACACTCAAAGCATTCAAAATTCTTCTCTCCTGTGTGGATCATCTGGTGTGAAGTAAGGTGTCCATGCTGACTGAATCTTTTTCCACACTCCAAGCATTCAAAAGGCTTCTCTCCTGTGTGGATGCTATTATGGGCAGTAAGTCTTCTACGTTCACTGAATCTTTCCCCACACTCCAGGCATTCAAAAGGCTTTTCTCCTGTGTGGATCCTATGGTGTCTAGCAAGATTTCCACGATCGTTGTAGGTTTTTCCACACTCCAGGCATTCAAAAGGCTTCTCTGCTGTGTGGATCGTCTGGTGTGAAGTAAGGTGTGCATGCTGACTGAATCTTTTTCCACACTCTAGGCATTCAAAAGGCTTCTCTCCTGTGTGGATCCTGTGATGTCTAGTAAGACTTCCACGTTCACTGAATCTTTTCCCACAATCAAAGCATTGGAATGGCTTCTTCCTTGAGTGCATTATTTCATGAGTTGTATGATATCCTTTCAGTCAAAAATTTGTTCTATGTTCCATGTCTTTAGCTTCTAAAGATTGTGTAAATAAGATGGACAGTTACCGAGGTTGAGGAGGAAATTCCCAGTATTTCACATAACAGTTGAAGACTAATGAAGAATCAATTCTTAGAAGGATTTAGAGAATTTCAGGTGGAAAGTTTATTTCTGATGGGGGGAAAAAACACCATAAAAATACTGCCGTCTGCTCTTCAACTTTTCCTGATATCCACACCACCATTCCTCTGTATTTTCCCAGTGTCTGTGGAAGTAAAAAAAAGGTTAATTTGACATGTGGAAAGAATCTGTAGAAGCCTCAGCAACACAAAGCCTCAACCCCTGCATCTCTTTTGTAAAAAAGCCAGCTCTAATTCCAAGGGAAAATGTCTATTGTTTTGTTTATATTAGAAGGCTAGTAAGCGGAAATGCTGGGGGAAGCAAGGGAACACACAACCTTTATCCTAATTACTGTAAATAGATGGCAATTATAGATGCTGTTATGAAATTAGCATTTTGACCTAAGAAGACAATACCTGAAAATCCTTAATGGCAAATGCTTTGAATACAGGGATATATCAGATGCTTTATGGCTAATATCACACAAGGATTCTTGCCAATTTAATTCATTAGAAATGCCCTGCATATCTATCTGAAAGGACACAGTTGTTCATTATGTACCTGTTCACAGATTCAAGACCTATTATAAACTCTCATGTCACAGTGGTTAAACTTATGTGCTGCAGGAAAAATTGCCCATCTGAGTTTGAACCTAATGTGGGCTCAAGGTTGACTCAGCCTTCCAAGGTTGGTATGTTAGTGGCAAAATAATAATGATGTTTTGAATTGCCCAGAGAATGCACAAACACTGTGTTGTAGTTAAGTGTAATAACTATAAACAGGTGGACTCTGTGAAATATAGTGACAAAAATGGAGTATGCATTCACACATGTGAGCAAAAACGTGTTAATGTTGAGCAAAAACCCCTAAAGGTTCTGCCAGGTTAAAAAAAAATCAGGAGTGCTGAGAGGAGAACAAGATAACCCATCATGCTTGATAGGTTTCCACCATTTGTTTTTTGTTGTCAGGAGGCGCAGAGATGCGATCTCAGAGAAGCCTTCCTGACACTCATCACACACTGTAACGCTCTCTACTGGATGAATTTCAAACACTTCTCTATCCTGGGAAATGGCACCTGATCTTATTCCTTTCTGCTCTTCAAAGTAGCCCCTCTCCAAATAAAAGCGTCTTTCCATCCTTTGGAGTCATTTTCTAAGAGAATTCCTCCACAGCTTCCCAGAAAACAAACTACTAAAGGCTGTCTCAGCATTGGCACTCCATGGCTATAATGTGGATATTATTACGACCAGGGTTGCAAGCAGGAAGAGGGGGTGGTGGTGAGAGTAAAGCAGGTATTCCCAACCTAAGGCCTGTGGGCCAGGTCCAGCCCACGTTGCCATTTCATGTGGCCTGCCACCCCTCAAAAGGCATTTGAGAAACAAAATAGCCACCCCTTTGAAGCTGTTGGGGCTAAATGGCCCCCTCCATGGTGCAGGCAGGGGAAAATGGCCATCCAGTCCTGAAAGCTGACAGAGCATGACCCGGCTCCCAGATTGAAAAGGTTGGGAACCCCTGGAGTAAAGCAAAGATCACCTCAGATCAGATGTCTCTTAAATGGAAGCCACCTTGTTGGAATCAATAAGCAGGGCCGGCAAGTGACATCAACATCTTGACTTTGGCTTCCGTAGAGAGAGATTCAGAATTTCAGTTAGAATGTGGATGGGAAAGTGTAGTGATGGACACACACACAGAGATGTGGGTGCAAAAGGCAGACCGACCCAACAAAGGATCCCCTGCTCATATTTATTCCTAAAAATCCTAAACCCGCATGTGCCTAATGCAGTCACATGGTTTGCACAAAACTAAAGAGCATGCTATTGCAAAGAGACATAACGAGCAATTTTCCCAGGGCAAAGTTAAAGGCATAAGAAGGCATACATTTTGTTATCTGGCACCAGGGTGGCGGAAGCTGGTTTGACCTAACCTTTCACATAGAACATTTCACCCAGTCTTGGCATCTGGTTTACACAAACAGGCACTTTCAGGAGGCCAGAGATTAGAGGGCTTCGAAGAGACAAAGGACTACTTGTACCATCTTCCACCAGGCAGCCATCAAGAAAAAAGCTCTTGATGTTATACTAGACCAGTGATGGGCAGTCTTAGCCCTCCAGCTGTTCTTGAACTTCAATTCCCAGAAGCCCAAATCAGCACTCCTGCTGATCAGGGCCTCTGGGAATTGAAGTTCAAGAACAGCTGGAGGGCCAAGACTGCCCATCACTGTACTAGACCCTGTTAGTCCAGAAGCTCCCTTTTGGAAGAGTATAGAAAACTTAAAGCAGTTACCATTAAGCTAATATAATAGCTAATATAAGGTTATTTCCAACATATCCTCTCTTTTTATATTTTTTGGCCAACTGATTGCAATGCTTTGTGTAAAGGCAGAGAATGGAGTTGCTTTTTGGGTGCATGATGATAAGCAGATTCCAAGGTAGGCATATATCTTAATATCAGAGAAGGAATACATTGGATGAAACAGCAACAGGCTATGTTTATTGAGTATTATAGCTCTATCAGGCAACACTATAGTTAACCTACTTAGACAACATATTGACTCAGTTAAACTGGCAGGAATATAATTCCATGTACCTTCCCCTATGGGTGCAAAGCAAAAGCAAAAACAATAGAGTATAAATGAATATGAGCCCAATGGCACAATGCAGGTAGAACAATTCTACCTCAGGTTAATGGTGATGGTAATTACCTTTGTGAAAGCTAAAACTATTAATATGCAAACATAACTGAAATACTTATAATAAACAATATGAGTGGTATACACAGAAAATAGCATCATATGCATGGCAGGCCTCCAATGGGAAAATGGTGCTGTATAACATAAAAGCAAACATTGATTACAATGAATATGAGTAATGCACAAAGCAAATATCATAACACTTTGTGCAGAGCAAGCATTTGTGGTGACAACATTGGCAAAAGTAATATGTTGTGGAAAACCTATGCATTATACTAGACTATAATTAATAGCTGGACTTGTAGAGATGAGGAACCAACATCTGGGATATAGCAAGGTGTGCATATCTTGCTCTGCTGCAGGCAGCAGTGGCTGGTATGACAATGTGAATGTTAAAGTGTGTAGAGATGAAGACCAAGACATCTGGGGTTTGGCAGTGTGTGGCTGCCAGCAGGAGCAGCTGCTGTTGGCCATGTCCATTGGTGTTGATAGTTTATAGGTTAGGCTCGCACCAAAGTCCTGGGCAGGTGGGGCTGCAGGTGGAAGAGTGCACCAGTAAAACACAGGTGAAAAAGTGAAAAGGTTGGGCAATATGTGAAATGGACCCAGTTGCTATACTACATCAGGTGGGCTTCCTGGACCGGGCTGCAAAAGCATTGGTGCCTGCGTCTGCTTGGCCTGTGGTGGTCCTGATGCCTGGGCATGCGTCAAGGAGATCTGTGGGCTGGATCCAGAATCACAGCAGCTGATCTGTGGAGAAAGCCCAAAATTTCTGCCTATCCCCCTAGGAGAGGGGGGGACAGGTCCCGTGCCAGAGGACTTGGCACCCCACCCTTGCACCACACCCCAGGCTGGGTCAGAGGATGGCGATGGCACCCTGGCTGGAAAGTGGAACAGGTGCTATTGGAAAAATGTGCTATGGATTGATAAACATCTATCCTCTTTCTTTGATTGTTATGAGAGGGGCACTGTGGCATTATGGAGGATGCCCCAAGGAGTGCAAAAGATCCAGAAATTGACTGTTCCTGCAAAGAAGTGGCATTAATTGATGAAAGAAATGATTTTGGGGAATGAGCTGGAAACTGTGAAGGATCTATGTAACCCACAAGCGGTGGAGAATTCTAGCCTCACAGGAGGAAAAAAAGCTCAGAACTGTAGCAAAATGAGGAGAAAATTTCAGTCTAAAATAATATGGAAGGAAGTCTTATAAAGATGATATAAACAATTTAAAAATGGCTGTTAACCAGTGAGAAGGAAAATTTATTCAGAGCTAACTGCTTATTGAGAATGAAATCCTGCCTGGGGAAAGGAGGCAGAAAAGAAAAAGCAAGCTAAGCTGTATTACTACTGCAAGAGGAGATATCAACAATCTGAGATATATTTTTTTTGTTCAGTCGCACAGTCGATTCCGACCCTTTGCAAACCTGTATAGACCATCGTCCTCCAGGCACCTCTGTCCTCCACCCTCCTCCTCAGCCCATCCAGCTCTGTTCCCACTGCGTCCACAATGCCATCTAGCCATCTCATCTTTGGTCGCCCTCTTTTTCTTCTGTCCTCCACCATTCCCAGCATCAAGGCCTTCTCAAGTGAATCTTCTCTTCTCATTTGATGTCCAAAGTACTTTAGCTTCATCTTTACTATTTGACCTTCTAAGGAGCAGTCAGGGTTGATTTCTTCTAAGATTGACCTACAGTGATACCTCATACAATGTCCAAACTTGGTTCCACAAGTTTGGACTTTATACGGATTTGGACTTTGTATGAGGCATGCAAAATCCTAGCTGCGATGCCTCATACAACGTCATTTCCATAGAGATACATTGTACTGTAACAGCACAGACTTCAAGGAAACAGACAGGAAACTGACAGAACTTTAAGAAATCATTGTCTAAAGGCTAAATACATTACAAAAACATGTCAAACAACCCTGATTTTAGGGGACAAACCATCCTGGGGGAAAACCCCAATGCATCATACAAAGTCGCAGCGACTTTGTAAGAGGCAACTTTTTCAAGGAATTGGGCGATGTTGTATGAATTTGATGTTGTATGAAGCGGACTTTGTATGAGGTATTACTGTATTTGTTCTCATCACTGTCCAGGGGACTCTCAAAACTCTCCTCCAACACCACATTTTAAAGGCATCTATTCTTCTGCGCTCAGCTTTCCTAATGGTCCAGCTCTCACACCCATACATTACCAACGGGAAAACCATTGCTTTGACTATGCAATTTTTTGTTTTCAACGTGATGTCTCTACTTTTCACTATGTTCCCCAGGTTTCTCATAGCTTGTCTCCCCAGAATCAGTCGTCTTTTTATTTCATGGCTGCAATCTCCATCTGCAGTGATCTTAGATCCAAGGAAAGTAAAATCTGTCACTGCTTCTACTTCTTCCCCATCTATTTTCCATGTACTGATAGGGTCTGTTGCCATTATCTTGGTTTTCTTGATATTGAGCACAGTCTTGCTGTACGATCTGGGATCGGTTTGATTCTGTTGTCCCTGATGAAGTGGAGAGGCTCCTTGCAGCTGTGCGTGCCACTACATGTCCTTTGGACCCCTGTCCCACCTGGTTGGTGAAAGCCTCCAAGGTGGTGACAGGTGGCTGGGTCGGGGCGATAATAAATGCATCATTACGGGAGGGGGTATTTCCTGCACCGCTAAAACATGCTTTGGTGCGCCCCCTCCTGAAGAAAATATCCCTTGACCCAGCTGTCCTTAACAACTACAGGCCGGTTTTCAACCTGCCCTTTCTGGGTAAGGTTTTGGAGAAGGCGGTGGCGCGCCAGCTGCAGTGTCCTGGAGGAAGCGGATTATCTAGACCCCTTTCAATCAGGATTCAGGCCCGGGTATGGTACGGAGACGGCATTGGTCGCACTGATGGATGATCTCTGGCGGGAGCGGGACGGGGGTTATCCATCCGTCCTTGCTCTTCTTGACTTCTCAGCGGCCTTCGATACTGTCGACCACGGTATCCTTCTGGAACGGCTCAAAGGACTGGGGATCCAGGGCACCGTGTTGTCCTGGTTTTCCTCTTTTCTGGAGGGCCGTACCCAGTCGGTGTGGTTAGAGAGTGAGAGGTCCAGCCCTAGGCTTCTCAAGTATGGGGTGCCTCAGGGTTCGGTGCTCTCTCCTCTCCTATTTAACATCTACATGAAGCCACTGGGTGAGATCATTCGTTCCCACGGGGTGCGGTACCATCAGTAGGCGGATGACACTCAGTTGTACATCTCGGCCCATGGGGACCCCAGTGATGCTGTTGAAATCCTATACGGATGCCTGGAGGCCATTGGGGTCTGGATGGGGGCCAATGGGCTTCGGCTGAATCCCAGCAAGACAGAGTGGCTGTGGATAAGGGGCCCCGTGTTATCCAGGGAGTTACCATCTTTGGTACTGGATGGGGCTGTTTTTCCCCAGACAGACCCAGTGCGCAACTTGGGGGTTCTGGACTCACGGCTGCTGCTAGAAGAACAGGTAGCGGCTGTGGCCAGGAGGGCTTTTGCCCAACTTCGGGTGATTCGCCAGTTGCGCACGCTCCTGGACCAGGGCTCCTTGCTTATGGTCACCCATGCTCTGGTCACTTCCCGACTAGATTATTGTAATGCGCTCTACATGGGGCTGCCCTTGACGACCATTCGGAGGCTGCAGCTGGTCCAGAATGCGGCAACCCGGGTGGTGATGGGATGTGGGCGATATGCCGATGCCTCACCGCTACTTCGGGAGCTACACTGGTTACCAGTTTGTCTCCGGGTGCAATTCAAGGTGCTGGTTTTGACCTTTAAAGCCCTATATGGCAGTGGGCCAGGATACCTTAGAGACCGCATCGTCCCAAGAGTGTCTGCCCGTCCAACCAGAGCGGACCGGAGGGGCTCTCTAATAGTGCCATCAGCTAGGGGTGCACATCTATCCAGCACCCGAAGGAGGGCCATCTCCGTGTCTGCACCAACTCTCTGGAACCTCCTGCCAACAGATCTAAGACTTCAAAGAGAGTTGCTGCCCTTCAGGAAAGGATTGAAGACCAGGCTGGGAGGGCAGGTGTGGGCCCTAATGGGAACACGGTCCCCACCTGCTGGTTTATGTAAACAATTAAGAACTCTCTCTTCTTCTTTTTATAGTGGGTGGGATGGGTGGGTGGGATATGGGTCTTTTAAAGTGGGTGGGATGTGGGTCTTTTAAAGTGTTTTTATGTGTTTTTAGAACTTGTTGTAATGCTGCCCTGAGTCGGGTTCTGCCTGAGTGGGCGGCATATATAAATATGACTATTAAATTAAATTAAAATTAAATTAAATCCAGCCTTTGCACTCTCTTCTTTCAACCCAGTAAAGAAGCTCTTTAGGTCTTTCTCACTTTAGACACAACAAAACCAAGATAATGGCAACAGGCCTAATCAGGTCCTGGAAAATACTATATTTTCTGGCGTCTAAGACTACTTTTTAACCCCGAAAAATCTGTGCCAAAGTTGGGGGTCGTCTTATAGGACAGGTACTTAACTGCAGCTTGTTTCCCCTTGCTTCATATGTCCGGCGCATATGGTGGGGGGTGCTGTGGCCGAGTCCCTGCTCTGTGCAGGGAGTATGAAGCACACATCTTCCTGTACCTCGAGGAGGAGAATGTGAGCATGGATTGGCTCTCCACCAGAACCTGCCCATTCGACTCGGAGGGCTGCGCGTCTTCGGGTTGAGTGTGGGTTAATTTTTATTTGGTGTGCATTGGAAGAGAGGTAGTCTTATACGGCAAGTATATTCCAAACTATATTTTAACTGGAAAAGTTGGGGGTCGTCTTATATGCCCAGTCATCTTATATGCCGGAAAATACGGTAGATGAAGAAGCAGTACAAAGTTCACTCTCTTGGGCATAGTGCATGAATGTGAGAGCTGGACCATGAGGAAAGCCGAATACAGAAAAACAAGTGCCTCTAAAATGTGGTAGAAAGTACCTTTGAACAGGCAAGATAACAAATAGCAGAGAGGATGCACTTGAGAATGCTTAGATGCTGTAGAGATCATTAGCCATGGCTATCAATATCAATTGAGAAGAGAGGATTTACTGGAGAAAGCCTTGATGCTGTGAAAAATTATTAGGCAAAAGAACAAAGCAAGGGAAATTGCTAAGCCAAAATCTAGCCTTTGCATAGAAAATAGAACTCTGGAAATGGTAAATGAAGCATGCAGCCTCCAGAGGGCTTTATGCCAAGAAACTTAAAAAAGCCTGTAGTGGCTATAGGTATAAGGATGCCTTTAGCAGACCCCTTCAGAGCTGTCCACCCAAAAAAGGTAATGCTGCTGGGGCGTGCCCTTGCCAGGGGAAGCTGTAAAACCATTTAAGGAACTGGTCAGGTCATGCTAGCTTTGTCCTTGCCCTCCCTCCCCCCTCCCCAATCATCCCAGACTGTAGCTGGCTCCACAAGGGGAAAATCTGCCTTCCCTTGTTTTGGAACTGCCAGCAATCTCATTGCCCTGACCTGATCTGCAAGGCTGATTTCAGCCTGCTCAAAGCACGGAGTGGAAATACTCTGAAGCTGAATCAAAACAAAAACCCAGCCCAGCCTCTTCCTCCCTCAGTACTGATTCTCCCCCTCTTCCACAGCTTGGAATGTGCTTTCAGCTAAAAAGTTGATGGGAGCAGGAAGGGGCCGGGGCTTTGCCTCATTCTCTACTTCTGGGGCCTCCCCTTCCCCGCTGTCCCATGGCTTGGATGCTTCCTGCTGAAGAACTGGTGGAGGCAGCAAGAGGGGGGGGGGAAATTGCTACACCTCCTGCCGGCTATCCCATCAAGGGGGGCGGGGGGAGCATGCCTTAAGCTGTGAGCTTTCTTTCCCTCCCCAGGCCTGTCTAGCTTTCTTCAGCACACTCACATAGCTCTCCCCCTCCCCTCCGTTTCTCTGTGTCATCCTGCCCCATGGCTTGGAAGCTTTCTTCTTGAGTGCTGGTGGGGGCAGGGAGAGGCTTCGCTGCTGCAACTGGGCAGATGCCTTGGCACCATTCCTCTGCTTGAAATTCCCCTCCCCCCGTACCTGTCTGTTCTGCTCTCCCCCTCAAATTCTCTGTTTCTCTTTCTACATCACTACCGGCTTTTGGATTTCTCTCTCCCTCCATCCCTGGATTTTTCTCTTCCTCCCCCTGTCCCCCCCCCTTGCCGGCTCAGATTTCTCATGGAAGAAACTGTCAGCTGGAATAGAGGTAAGGGAGAGAGAGAGAAGGAATCAGCTCTGAGTTGAAAGGGAACGTGTGAGGAGGAGGAAAAGGAGGGGGAGGCGGTGGAGGACAGGCAAAAAAATCTATCTCTGTTTCTGGAGCCATTGGGGGAACCAATTGTGCTGGCTGGGGATAGCTAGGTGGATTTGATGTTTCTAGGGGCATGACAGCCACCCCATGTGTTGCCTCTGCTGACTCGACCCCCACTTCCTCTACAGCTTGTTTACAAATCTGCCACGTCTTTAAAATCGCTGCAGGGGCTTGGGGTTTCTCGTATAAAGTTGCCCTACTCTAATACAATCTTTCAAATCCAATGACCCTTTTTCAGGATAAAAAGAACAATGCTCCCCTATGTAATACACAAGATTCCTTAACTGGCTTTTTGGCACGTCCCTACCCACTTTTGTCAGGAAATAGCTTAATTCCCTGACATGCTTTGCCTGGTCCGTGCTAAGGGAGCTCCCCATCTTTACCTGAAAAAGCGGTGCGCACTGTAGTCCTTTATCTCTCGGAAGGGGCAAGATGAGAGCTGAAGGTCTCATCTTGACAGAGACCACATGCCCAAAACAGCCTATCTTCGTAGGGAGGGAAACCGAAGAATTAAGCAAGATAGAAATAACCAGAGAGGAGGTCCTTGCATGTCTTGTTAAGCTAAACACTAACAAATCACCAGGACCAGATGGCATCCATCCACGAGTTCTCAGGGAACTTAAAGATGAAATTGCTGATCTCCTAGCCAAAATATATAATACTAGCAGGGGTTGCCCGGCATTGCCAGGCTGTTTTAAATGGTGTTGGAAAGTTTTTGTTGTTGTTAATGTTTGTAAAGAGGTTAATCTATAATTGAAATTTTATTTATACAAATATTTTTTGATGGCCTGTTATAAACTGTGATGAGTTTTGTTTGGTGTTTTGGTTTTGTGGATGAAAAAAAGAATAAAGGATGATATACGTTTTCCAAAAAAATTATTTAACCCAATATTTTTTAGTATGTACTTTTTTTAAATTGTTGTACCGTAGGTAATAATTTAAAAAATGTGAAAGTACATGTTTTTCACAATAAATGTTCTTAAACTGTGTATTGATGTTTTTGTTTTTTATTTGAGTAAAAATTCAGCACAGGATTTTTGAATAGTTTTTATTTTATTTTATTGACATCTGTTTTTGATTTGTGTAAAATTGTGATTTTGTGTTATTTGTTTTTACTTGTTTTTACTCTTGGGGCCTTTTGTGTGGGGCTATTGTGTCTTTTTGAAAAAAAATTATTATTGTAGGCAGCAAGTGCTGCTGGTAGGGGTTATCTTGTATTTTGACTGTTTTTTCTCTCGTGGCCTCTGGGTGGAGCTTCTTCCAGTAAGTAATCTCTTTCTTTATTCATTTCTTTTCTAGTCGTTGTGGTGTGAGGTCGTGTGGTGGTGAGTCGGCTGTTTTTCTTTATTTGGGGTGGTGGCAGTTTGGCTGGGGGCTGGGTGTGTTTGGAAATGTTTGTTGTTGGTTACTTTGTATTGTTTGTTGGTGTTATTTTTGTTTGTTTTTGTGTATTTTTGAATGTTTTTGATTGTTTGTTTTTGTGTTTTTTGGTGTCCTACGGGGGGGATCCCCTCTCTGCTGTCTCCCCTGGCTCTGGAAGGCTTGAGGGAACAGGCTCCTTTTGTCCCCCCCCCCAACCTTCCAGACTCATGGGACCCAGGAGAGGGGATCGAATCTAGGCTACCCTCTGATATTAAAAGGGAAATCTCAATTGGGGTTTCCCCTTTAATATCAGGGGGTGGGTGGGTGGGTTGGGATCCCCCTCTCCGCTGGCTTCCTTGGGTTTGGGAGGGTTGGGTTGAGAAAAGGGGTCTGTCTCCCCAACCCTTCCGGACCCAGGAGAGCCATCGGAGAGGGAGATTCCCCCCCACTCCGTTTTTAAAGAGAACTGCTTGGTTTCTTCTCTTTAATATGGGGCGTGTGTGTGTGTGGGGAGGGGAATCCCCTCTCTGCCGGGTCCCCTGGGGTCAGGAGGGTTGGGGAGACAGGCTCCTTTGGTCCCCCCAACCCTCTCAACCCCAGGGGAGCCAGTAGAGAGGGGGAGCACAACCACCCCCCCCCCAGTGATATTAAAGGGGAAACTCCGATTAGGAGCTTCAGGCGCCGATGAGGAGGGGGGCTTTGGATCCTGCAGCTTGGCGGACTTGCTCTCCCGGTGTTTTTTTTTTAATTTTTGGGCGCCGGCTTCCTCAGCGTTCTGCATGCTCATGGCGCGCAGGATGCTGGGGCTTGTAGTTATGGGTTTGTGCTTGGTGTTTGTGCTGCATTTTTTAAAATCGGTTTTATTTTGATTGGCTGCGGCGCGTTTCCGAACGTTCCTTGCACCGCGCCGTGCGAGAGCCTCTCAGCCTGATTGGCTCTGGCACGGCACGGCACAAGGAATGTTGGGAAATGAAGTTGTTTCCCTTTTTCGCATTTGTGGGGCTGTTGCCCCACTGCCTGTTTTCTCAATCCTTTGTTGACCTGCGGACCCAGATCGGCCGTGTGCACGAAGGGTGAGTGCAGGCAAGTAGGGCGAGGCATAGCAACCTATAGCAAGTTCCAATGGTTAACCCTTGGTTTTATAGGTTAAGATGGGGTCTGAACTCTCTACGACAAACCAGGAAAGGGACCTTGGTGTCCTGGTGGACAACTCAATGAAGGTGTCAACCCAGTGTGCCTCAGCAGTGAAAAAAGCAAACTCAATGCTAGGGATCATTAGGAAGGGTATAGAAAATAAGTCAGCAAGTGTCATTTTGCCTCTTTATAAATCTATGGTGAGGCCCCATCTGGAATACTGTGTACAGTCCTGGTCGCCATACCTCCAGAAGGATATTATGGAGTTGGAGAAAGTGCAGAGGAGGGCAACCAGAATGATTAGGGGACTGGAACACCTTCCTTACCATCTGAGGCTGCAACGGTTGGGCCTTTTCACTCTTGAGCGACGGCGTCTAAGAGGTGACCTGATTGAAGTTTATAAAATCATGCACGGTGTGGACAAAGTAGATAAGGAAAAACTGTTTTCCCTATCGCACAACACTAGAACTAGGGGACACTCAATGAAACTTTTGGGTACTAGTTCTCAAACAAATAAGAGAAAGTACTTTTTCACCCAGAGGATCACTGGCCTAAGTAACTCCCTGCCAGAAGAAGTGGTGGCAGCTGTCAGTCTTGACAGCTTTAAGAAAGGATTAGACAAGTTCATGGAGGACAAGGGTATCAATGGCTATAATTATGGATACTTAAGGACAACCTCGGGGTTGGAGAGATAGGCAGGATATCTCTCAATGCCATTTCCAGGGAATCCTAAGCAGGGGAAGGCATCTCCTTGGGAATACCCTGAAGGAAATGGTGAGCCACTGTGTGAGACAGAATGCTGGACTGGATGGGCTGTGGCTTGTTCCAGCAAGGCTGTTCTTATGTTCTTATGTAAGGTCCTTCTTATGGGATTGGCATGAAGTCAGGCAGGCGTTCAGGCAGTCAGCTGCAGGCAGACGGGCACTCGATGTCTTCCAAGTCTGGTGGTTATCAGAGTCCCATCTGGGGTGCCACTGTGTAGTGATGAACACACACACACAGATGTGGGTGCAAAAGGCAGACTGACCCCTGCTCATATTTATTTCTAAAAATCCTAAACCCACATGTGCCTAGTGCAGTCACATGGTTAGCACAAAACTAAATATCATGCTATTGTAAAGAGACATAACAAGCAATTTTTCCGGGGCAAAGTTAAAGACATAAGAAGGCATACATTTTGTTATCTAGCGCCTGGGTGGCGGAAGCTGGCTTGACCTAACCTTTCACATAGAACATTTCGCCCAGTCTTGGCATCTGGTTTACACAAACAGGCACTTTCAGGAGGCCAGAGATTAGAGGGCTTTGAAGATGCAAAGGGCTACTTGTACCATCTTCCACCAGGCAGCCATCAAGAAAAAAATCTCTTGATGTTATACTGGACCCTGTTAGTCCAGAAGCTCCCTTTTGGAAGAGTAAAGAAAACTTAAAGCAGTTACTATTAAGCTAATATAATATAATAGCTAATATAAGGTTATTTTCAACAGGACAGTAACCCCTTCCCCCTCATAAGCATAGCAGCATTCAGGAAAATACAAGTCAAACACAGAGACATAAAAACTGCATTTCTGCATGTAGAAACTGGGGGACCCTCTTTCTTGTGCTTTTTATACAACAAGTTCTGAAAAGACAATGCTGGGAAAGGATGATGGCAACAGTAAAAGAGGAGGACCAAGTGTGAGATGGATGGATTCCATAACTTGAATACAGTATGTTGAGAAGGGTGGTTGAGAACACGACATTTGGGAGAGATCTCATTCATAAGGGACTGTGGTGGCTTAGTGGCTATGACACTGAGCTTCACCACAGAAAGGTCAGCAGTTCAAGACCCAAGTGCTGTATGATGGAGTGAGTTTCTGTCTCTGTTCCAGCTCCTGCCAACCTAGCAGTTTGAAAACAAGAAACTACAAGTTGATAAATAGATACAACTGGCTTTCGAGCAAGGGTGACCTTTACTTTACTTTAAATAGGTACCTGTTTCAGTGGGAAAGTAAACAGTGTTCTGTGCAATCTGGTGTCTAGTCATGCCTGGCACATGTCCACGGAAAAGTCTGCACATGCACACAGCGCTGGCTCTTTGGCAATAAACAGAGATGAGCACTGAACCCTAGAATCAGATATGACTGGCTTTCGAACAAGGGCAACCATTGCCTTTACCCATTCATAAGGTTGCCATAAGTCAGAAACATCTTTACAGCAAGTAACAACACAAACCAAAGGAGAATGCCTTTGCCCAACATCTATGGACAGCCTTGTTGAGAAATGCTGTTAAAATAGCTTTTTTAGCCTAAGAACCTCGAGGAATCCAGCCAACATCAAGTACTGTTCAGCCAGGTGTTTCTGGACAGAGGTGCCTGGCGGGCAATGGTCCATAAAGGGTCGGAATCGACTGTGCGACTGAACAACGAAATGTGTTCCCAATGATCACTGTTTCAAGATAGATTGTGGTGCCAGGAGAGCAAATCCATCCATGTCATTAGTTGGTAACATACATCAGAAGTACTGTACTGTACTGTACTAATATGTATGTTGCAACAGGCGCCCCATAGAAAGTTTGGGTTAATATAAAGGAAGTTTGTGCTTTCAGTGGCCATGCTAAGGGATGACTCACTGGTCTCAGCCAATCGGGATGAGTGGAGAATTTTTAAATATCCAACAAATGCTAGTTTCCTTTGGTTTGGTCTCTGCTTTTCCAGCTGGCCATGTGGTGGGAGGAGAGCTGATCTCAGGACAAAGGGAGGTGAGAGACAAGGAAATACTGTGAGTATAACCAGGGTTGTAATAATCTAGTCACATCAGGGATTAAGAATCTGTGTGGCTGTGCCAATTATCCAGACATGCCTACATGGGTTTCCTTAGACCATTTTTAACATAAAAATTTCCCCCCTAAAAACATAGCTTCTAAGTGCTCTTTAGTATGAAGCCAATCTGATGTTGAGTCAAGTGCAACCTCCCTGAGTCTGTTTATTTATAGAAAGGGGGGGAGAGTTGGTATAAAGAGAGATGGAATAGAGCTACAAATGATTAATTAACATGTCTGAGTAAAAGGTTTTTAAAAAGCAATTACTGTAGTTTATAAAAAAACTGGTTCAAGACAAATATGGGGAGAATTTTTAGATTATTAGTGGAAGGGAAAGAGTAAAGCTAGCACAAGATGTATTATCTTTTTGGAACGAGGAGACGAATATATTACAAATATAATGTTATTGAGAATATTTCATCAATAAGGTTTATGTTATGTACTGAATGTTCTGTGTTAATTTAGTGTTTGGGAATCAAGACAATGGAAACGGCTGTAAGCTAGCCTAACACATCTTTATTGCATAGAGTACAGTACGAACATGTGGTAATGGCGGACAAACAGCTCTTTTTATACGGTGGCTATCTAATTGAATCTGGCTCTTCGACAGGCATTGGCTGCTGTCCAGGTGACGTCATCCTTGGTCACGCCTTTCTTGTCCAGGTGAGGTGAGCGCGGGAATCTTTCCCGCGCGGCTGAAGGCATTTGAGTAATGTGAACCATGTGAGCTGGGCGCTCGCTATTGCCCCCGGTGGCCACTAGCTCGCGTCCTCATACAGAAGGTTACAGTGTTACCTGTACCCATTCGTGTGGTTACAAATACATTCAACACACTACATTCAGTACACAACAGTTAAATATCCCTTTAACGGATTTGTATCTGTCAATTGTATCAACTGTAAACAATCATTGTTTCATTGTATCAAGCTGTTAAAGAACAATGCTGCGCCTGCAGTAGCAGCGTTGGATACAGGATACCCATTCACCTGCATACCTGAAGGGCAGGGTACTACTACCTCTACTGCATTTGGGTACTACTACCTCTACTGCATCGGGCAGGGTACTACTGCCTCTACTGCATCTGGCTATTCAAAATGTACTATAAATAAGGCTGTTGTTTCACCTGTACCTCATGTTCACTTACTACGATGCAATAAACCTGGTTTTAGCCCTTACTGCGGCTCCTGCTTGTCTTCTTTTGCAAGACACTAAAGTTTATAACTCCCATTGGAGGCCTGGCAAGTCGGCAGTTTGAGACCCGGGTACAGCATGGTGGTTTGAGTGTCCACGCCTGTCCCAGCTCCTCCTGCCAACCTAGCACTTTGAAAGCAAGAAATGAGAGCCGAGCCCGAGGCAGGGAAGGGAAGACTTACCGGATCGCCTCAAGGAAGAAGAGTAAGGGGGCAGGAGGAAGTAACGCCTTTCCTTTCCCAGGTGGAAAAGAGGAAGACGTTGCCCCGCCTTCGTTCCTCTGCTCAGGAGAGTAACGCCGTTCCTGCGTGTGAGCTGGAAGGAAAAGCAGTCAATAGTCAGTGGGCGGGAAACACACCGGAACCCAACCAGGCGCTCCTAAAGGTTTTTCTTTCTTTTTTTCCCCAACTACTACAACGCCCAGAATCCCCACCAGAGAGAGAGAGAGAGAGAGAGCAATGTAGTCCACCTAAAACCTATAACGCTTCCCACGATTTCGAGATCTTCATTTCTCGGTTTAGGGCACGGGATTGTCCTTTGAAACTACAACTCCCATCGTCCCCACCACCGGCCAGGTTGCTGGGAATTCTGGAACTTGTAGTATTTCAAGAGAAACAAGGGCTTTAAGAGCCTCTGCGGTGCACCCGAATTAACTAGGACTATTTTAATTTCACACATTTGGTTATAAGCCAAGCGCAAGTGGCTCGTGAGAAGAGCTTCAAAAGGACCCAGAAAAGAGGCGGAATAATAAATAATAAAGAGGCAAGTTCAGCCTCTTGGGCGGCGCAGCTCCCTCACCCCAGCAAGGGTTAAAGGCACCGACCAAATTGGATTCCTAGAGGGGAAGCGAAGCCAAATGGAAGCGGAAGGGAAGACGGCGTGCGCAGCTCAAAAATGTCCAACCTGTCCCTTTTTTCTCCCTCTGGAGGAAACCGAGGGTTCTTCCCCCGCCCCTAGGGCTTCTTCTCCCTCCAGGAACTTTGAGGGAGGGGGATGAATTCCCTCCCCCTTTTGTCTCTGGGGAGGATGATGATGATGATGATGATGAGTCCGTCGCGGCTGGGCTGGGGGGGAGGTTGGGGAAGCCCTGGTGTTTGGATGGGGCAGAAGCAGCGAAAAGGAGGCGCAGGAGCAGTACGCCAATCACAAGCCCACCCACTGGAGGGAACAAGAGGACCCTCCCCGCCTCAGGCAGCAGATGTTGGGTGGCTGCGTCGTTATATGCTGTCAAGTCGCTTCCGTTTTGGGGGCTATGAATTAATGTTTTCGACCACCCTAAAAACAACAAAAACCCTCTTGCTCTTAAAGTTAAAAAAAAAAATCCCTGTTGCAGTTTTGCAAATTAAAGTCTGTGGATTCTTTGGTGACTCGGTCCATCTCAAGTTCTGCCTTCCTCCTCTCCTAACATTCTGGTGTCACGATATGTTTAAAGTAGGACAACAGAACAGATTATGGTCCTTCTATGCAGTGGCTCAAGTGGCTAAGACGCTGACTGGGAGGCGGAAGGTCAGCAGTTCGATTCCCGAGTACTACAGGACGGAATGAGCTCCCGTCTTTGTCCCAGTTCCTGCCAACCTAGCAGTTCGAAAGCAAGACATCACAAGTACATAATAAATAGGGACCACTTTGGTGGGAAGGTAACAGTGTTCCGTGCGCTCCAGTGTCTAGTCATGCCTGCCACATTGTTGTATATGGAACTTGTGCCTTTAAGAAATGTAACCTTGTCTTCTAAGTAACCTTGTATCCAAATGAACTGTGAATGAGTCCCACTGATTACAATGTAACTCAGCTGTTCTTGCTAGCAATTCAGCTGCCGGCTAGAGGCATCTGCAGAGCTCAGCCCACATGGTTCAGATCACCCAATCACGGACTAACGCGGGAAACATTCCCGCCACAGGTAAACCTTGTAAGGTATTCAGTACGTCACAATGATGTCACTGATACTGTAACCAATAGGTGCCCGTAGGGCGAAATTCAAATGGAGTGTAAGCATATATAAGGAGCTGCGTCTCCGCCATTACCTCATGTTCAGATTGCATACCTTGCAATAAAGATGTGTTTGGCCCCCTGAATGCTGCCTACCGTGCATCAATCTTGGAACATCAAACACATGATCACGGAAATGTCTGCAGAAGCAGACAACGCTGGCTCTTCGACTTTGAAACAGAGATGAGCACTGAACCTTAGAGTCTGATACGGCTGGCTTTCGAGCAAGGGGAACCTTTATCTTGATGTCCTCATTAACAGTTTGGGTTAGATAAAGGTCACCCTTGCTCGAAAGCCAGTCATATCCGACTTTAGGGTTTAGTGCTCATCTATGTTTATAGCCAAAGAACCAGTAGCGTCTGCGTTTGCAGACATTTTTCATGGACATGTGGCAGGCATGACTAGTCTTTACCTTCCCACAGAAGTGGTCCCTATTCATCTACAATACTTGCAATTTCTTACTTTTGAACTCCTAGATTGGCGACAAGAACTGCGACAGAGACAGGAGCTCATTCTGTCCTGTAGTGTTGGATTGGGGCCGTGAAGCGGCCCTTGAGGTCCCGGAGGAGACTGGTCGAGTAACGACACGAGGCAAGATGGAGCGAAGACCAGTGGTTTATTGAGGAAAAGACATCATCATATATAGGAATTCAAGGCAACGTGCGATAGAATCGTCATCTGACAGAAAATCACATCACCCATTTACCCGGGTTAATTGGGGACTTCTCTTGGGGAAGTTAATTAACTAGGGCAAACACTGACAGGGGAAATTCATTGTTCGTAGCTTACACCAGGGTAAATATGGCCACTATTTGCACTAGAGCTTAGGCTCTTCTGTGAGTGAGTAATTGCCTAATCGCTAACAGAGGTTAGCGATTCGCTTCCCTCAGCAGAACTGTCGGTCAGGTCAGATGTGGGTGAATCAACCCTATGATTATTAATCCGCTCCCCAATTTCCATACTGGCAAGGGCCAGTGGCCAGGAGTTTTCTCAACTGGTTTAACCTCTGCCAGAGGCCGTATGTGCCAATTGTGCATGCGGAATCCGCATCCCCCCTTTCTCTGTTATTTTTGGACCTGACAGACGGCCCTGCGTAGGAGGGGCATCAGCTGGTGTGGGGGGATGATGTTTCGGGATTCCCTCCATGGGGGACATCTCGATAGCAGTGAGGGAATACATTGCATGAAACAGCACACTGTTGTGCCCAGTATTACCACCCCCACAATCACTTTGAGTGTCATCTGAAGCCATCCCCATGGGAACCACAACCACAACGAATCCCACCACCCCCATGAAGCATCCTCTTTGATGTTCTTAACTAGGGTGTGGAGGTCCGTGAGCTGGCTTTGTACCTTGTGGGTATTGTCTGTGAGATTAAAGCAACACATGCCATGGACAGACTCGCAACCCAAATGATGTAACAACAGGGGATAATCGATAGCTGCTTGATTATCCAGTATGGCATGGCGAAGCTCTGTCTGCTCCTGATTGAGCAGCGCTATTGCCGAGGAGGTGTGGTTAATGGCTCTTGCAAAAGCGCAAGCCAATTGACCAATTCATTCTCCGAGCGTTGCCTATGGCTAAGCCTGGCACGCTGAATATACTGGCTGCTGCCTGGTTTTTCAGAGCTGTGGGTCTGAATCCAGACTGCTTTCTGTAGCAAGGCAAGATAATGAGATGTGTAATTGATCTCTTACTGTGACCTAAGGTGATTCTAAGCTATTTCTGCAACTTCTGGTGTTGTGCAAATGTCTTTCTAGCACCTATGGGGAGGTGTGAAAATAAGCTGGGGATTACCGGCTACCGGGTGCTCAATCTTTGCAAGCAATGGGCCGGTGCAAACATGGGCCGGTCTGGCTTCCTTTGGTGGAAGCTGGCCGTTATTAACAATATACGACCCTACGTATACAGAAATTCAAGTGTCCCTTGCAAATCCCAACTGGAGCATTGTACAAGGCATGTATAAATAAAGAGCAACTACAGATAATAGCAATAGAAAACATTCAGCAGCTTCTTGAAGATGAGGCTTCCCTTCTTGGTGGGGTTTCTTGTGTAACTTGAGCTTGGAAAAGTCTTGTTTTGTGGAAAAGCATGGTCCTCAGAAGTAGCACTGAGTGTGCAAAATGTTCATAGGAATGTCTTTGGAGATGTAAGTCATAAGGGAAGACGGACAGCTGATGACATCCAGGACAGTGACTGGCAGTGACTTCGCAATAGCCGAACTTGGCATCCGGGCCTGATTCTGGCCTCTGGGACCTGCATGGGGAAGAGACTTGTTTAGGAGATAAAAATTCTGAAAGAGTTAGTTGGTTTTTGCACTTATAGGATAGCAATTGCTGTGCAACTATGGGATGTTGTTCCCCCCCTTTCTGTTTGTTAGTCAATGTAGGACTTAAGCGTCCGATAGACCCGTTCCACAATCGCTTGTCCCTGCGGATTGTACGGAACGCCAAAGGTGTGCTTAATATCCCAGGTGGCCCTGAAGGTGGCCAGCTGCCTGGAGCTATAAGCCGGGGCGTCATCGGACTTCATGTGCCGAGGTTCGCCCATGGCCGTGGGAAAGGAGATGCTGCTCCACATGGGGAGCCGTTTCTCCCTTCTGTGCTGTTGCCCAAACAAACTGTGGGAAGGTATTAATGCAAACGTGCATGTACTGCCATTTGCCAAAATGTGGGGCATGTGTGACGTCCATTTGCCACACCTGGATGGCCTCTGTTCCTTGTGGGTTGACCCCCCATGAGGGCCCCCCGGTGCCCCTGCACGATGCAGACAGGAACGGACTATGCCGTGGGCTTGGGAAAGTGGCAGGTTGAACTGCCTTGCAAGTGCTTTGGCATTCTGATGAAAGAATGCATGACTCTGAATTGGAATCGTGAATACACCTAAAACTGATTGTTACTGAATTTCCTTTGCGGCCGCATCCGCTCTGCTATTGCCCGCGGAAATCGGACCAGGTAGGTCCTGGTGACTTCGGATGTGGGCAATATAGAGCGCCTCTGTGCGGTTCCGCAAGTGAAATTGAGCAGTGAGGAACAAACTCAGCAAATTTTTGTCTATCGCGGGAGTGATGTATGCTCCCGGTAGACTGTAAAGCAAATTCCTGTACTGGCTGTCAGTAATTATGTTGAAGCGTTCTTTGGCAAAGGTGTGCAAAGCGAGGTTCACGGCTGCCAACTCTGCCCGCTTGCGGAAGAGTCAGGAGCGTGCGCCAAGCTTGGTCCTCTTGCCAAGTAAGAACCTAGTATGTGCGACCCCCATAAGTGAAAATTGTCCTAGCCCCCCGAAGGGGAACCAGTGACATTAATCCACACAAGGTGACTGTCTGCGTATGAAGCGAGACGAGTCTGGGGTCTTGTGGCAAACCTTGGCGCATGACGCGTCAGGCTTCCCTTGGGTAAATTTCTCATGAAGGCCCCCCGGCGCACATCCACCCATGGCGTGCGTGCACACTTTTACTGGAGCTATTCTCGTGCTCCTGTGAGAAGGGTGCCAGATGCAGGCTTAGACTAGCAACAAAAAAGGAAGGGGTGGCCTGAAAATGCCTTTATCTGATTGAAAGTGTGACCTGACTGCATTCTTAAAATGGTCCTAGGCCTTCCTGGCTAATGAGTGGCACTCGGCACATTCTCAGGAGCTCAGGGACTAATCCTTCCTCTGTGCTCCAGAGTCTGCGAAATGTGTCTGCTCATCAGAGAGGGTGCTGTGGGCCAGGTGCCATACTTAAAATGACTGACTAAGACTTATCAAAAACAAGCCAACTATGACGTGCCAGCTGTAAGGAAATAATACACAAAAATGAAAAGACACACAAGTTAAACATTTCCAGCAGGGAGTTCCACTGGCGAAAGGGGGAAAGGAGGAAAGACAAGTCAGAAGTTAGCACAATGAGAATGCAACAACTCTTAACATAACGAAATCAGATTAGGTCAGATAATTAAGACAACCGGGTCTTCCTGTAAAGAAATCCCTACCAGTAATTAACTCTGGACCCTGTGAAAGGAAGCAATTTAAGACTGTAAAAAGAAATAAATTGGTTACTATTAAGGCCTGGAGAGGAGTTTTGTTCCTGTAAAAAGGTAACGATTAAGCATTTTCTGAGTATACAGAGCGCAAGAATGTTTGTGTGCTTCTTCCTGTGAAAGGGGTACAATGAGTGAGTCACTTTACACAGATTAAAGTCAAAATACCAGAACAGTATCTTTCCTAAGAGAATGAAGGAGAGTTAGAACGATTCTCAACCCGCGGCCAGATGTGGGTAAGTGGGCCAGATGCGGCCCACGTTGCTCTGCCACTACCTCCACCAAGCCAAGAAGGGCTGTGCGGCGAAGGAAGGGCAGGATGACTGTCCGGACCCCCAGAGCTGCCTGAGGCCCCGGAACTTGGCCCCTGACTTAAAAGGGTTGAGAACCGAGGTTACAAGATGATAACACAGTACACACATGAAGACAATGCAATTCTCTCACTCCTAGTGAGATACGTGACTCCAAGACGCTAAGCGACATTCAAACACCTTGAAACACAGAGATGGGGGTTTGAGGAACACAGACGTAGGGAGGGGCCCCATAGTTTATGATTTAGTGAGGAAAACTCATAGAAGTGATTTTTGTTTTCAGATCGCGCTTCTGAAAAGAAAAATCTGTTTTCCTGAGTGGCACGGATTGCAAAACCGGTTTCCAAGAGTGACTTAATCCCTTGACAAAGAAAAAAGTCTCAAGGGAAGAAGGGGGGTCACCCTGCCCTATTGCAGGTGAGGATTCCCCCCCACCCTCCTGCTTTCGCTGCCCTTAAGCTGCTAAGCAGGCAAGGCAAAGGGGCTTTGTTTACCATGCTTTCTCAAACCTTAAATAGTTCCTGCCCATGAGCAGAGTGCAAACTGTTTAACACATATCTCACAGTGACATTACCACGCAGTTACACACAAGGAACACTTTTTCAATCATACTGTGGTCATAGAGACAAGGCTTTTGCAATCATACACAGTTCTTGCAGTCATACATTCAGTGGTGCACCACGCATACACACATTTATTTACGCACTCGCACATTCCTCCCCTGATCTACAGTGTTCTATCCTACACATGAGGAGATGACTTATACACAGCTGGCCCTTTACAACCATCTGGGTGCTTTTACTTAGGGGTGAGTTTCTCTGGGCTACTCCAAGGTGAGACAAGTAGGTTCTGCCTGTGCCTTGGGAGAGCTCGGGGTACTATTGCTGGGATGGTTCCTCTGGCATAGCCAGGGCGATGGCTGCCTCCTTTCTAGCCTGGGCCAGATGCATGCCGGAGGGCCGGACTCGCGGATCTTGGTGCTGCCTCCTTTCCAGTGCCAGCGTGGCCATTTGGTATTAAGATCCGGACAACCTTTTGAAGATCTGCCTGGTCTAGATTGGCATTCTCTTCTAAGGTGTCTCATTTTTCCACACTGGAAGCAGGCGCCTTGGGGTTTTGGCACTGCTCTGCGCCGGAGTGTGGTAATGGGTCTGCTCTGGAGCCCTGCGTGGCCAGGGGCCGTGCAGATTTCCGTGAGCAGTGGGCGCTGAGCAGCCCTGCCTGAACGTGTGTCTGCCTTCAGATAGGCTGAGCACAGCAGTTGGGCGCTAGCTAATTGTGCCACTGGCAATTTCCCCGTGAATGGATCTTCCTCACCCATGCGCTGAATGGAGTTCTTAATTGGCAGGGAACTTGTAACTGTCAGAGAAGCGCCAGGGCCTCTCATGCCATGAATTCCTTCAGTGACGTCTGCAGCTGTCACTGAGGGAATGCTCCCTACACTGCCCTGCCTAAGCTGAAATGACGGATAGAGACTCCTTGGGGCTGATGGTTCTGACTGCGCTGGGGGTTTCTGGGTCTCTATCCGGACTGGGTCATCCTCTACTAAGAGTTTCCTACATTTGCTCCATGTGCGAGTTACGCCATCTGAAGCTCTCGGGGGTTGCTGAATGCAGACTCCTATCTGATCCCAGAGCTGAAGTGATAACGTACCTACTTCTGGGTAAAGCAGGCAGTGTTCCCTCAAGAACACCAAAAGCCGCGCTAGTTCTCCACTGTGAAAGCTTATCTGATATACCCTGGCCAGGATTTTGAATTCATCCTCATGAATTCTTTGACTAGCGGACGGACGTTGCCGCTGAGGACAAGTCCCCATATTACCTGCGGGGTCCTTTGAAGTCTCCTTCTCGGGATGATTCGACGCGTCTGAAGTTCAGGTAATAGGTTTTGCGTGACGAATCTCTGGCTAGAGCTCGGAGCGTGGACTGCTGCCACGGGCCCTCGGTGGCCTCTGCGCTGTCAGGGGTTCACAGCCGACCCTGAGCGGAACGCGTTTTTCCGTGCTGCAAGCCGCCGCAATAGCTGGAGCAAGCTGTAGGATGCCTCTCTGAGATGCCTCGCCACGTAGCTGTCTTCCCAATCGGATGGCTTTCCGACTGGGGCTGCCACGCTGTCCTCCGGGGTGATTGGACACGGTTCTAGCATAGAACCGGACCACGTTGATCGCTTACTCACGAGTAGGATCACGTCTCGGGGTCACCAGATGTTGGATTGGGGCCCTATTAAAGAGGAAACAGAGATTGCAGAGAGACTCAATGAATTCTTTGCTTCAGTATTCACTGAAGAAGACAGAGACCACATGCCCAAAACAGAGCCTATCTTCGTAGGGAGGGAAACCGAAGAATTAAGCAAGATAGAAATAACCAGGGAGGAGGTCCTTGCATGTCTTGTTAAGCTAAACACTAACAAATCCCCAGGACCAGATGGCATCCATCCACGAGTTCTCAGGGAACTTAAATATGAAATTGCTGATATCCTAGCCAAAATATATAATCTTTCCCTCAAATCAGGCTTTGTGCCTGATGACTGGAAGGTAGCGAATGTAACACCAATTTTCAAAAAAGGATCCAGGGGTGATCCAGGAAATTACCGGCCTGTCAGTTTGACATGTGTCCCAGGTAAAGTGATGGAAACCATCCTAAAAGATAGAATTAATAGTTACATAGAAGAGAAGGCGCTGCTAAAGGAGAGCCAACATGGCTTTTGCAAGGGCAAATCATGCCTCACTAATCTGTTGGAATTTTTTGAGAGTGTCAACAAGCATGTGGATAAGGGGGATCCAGTTGACATTGTTTATCTGGACTTTCAGAAGGCTTTTGACAAGGTCCCACACCAAAGGCTCTTGAATAAACTTACCAGTCATGGAATAAAGGGACAGGTCTTGTCCTGGATCAGCAACTGGCTAAGGGACAGGAAACAGAGGGTAGCACTAAATGGACACTTCTCCAAGTGGAGGGAAGTAAAGAGTGGGGTCCCCCAAGGTTCAGTACTGGGACCCCTGCTTTTCAACCTCTTCATAAATGATCTAGAGGTAGGAGTAAAAAGCAAGGTAGCCAAATTTGCTGACGACACTAAATTATACAGGGTAGTGAAAACTGTGAGAGATTGTGAAGAGCTCCAGAGGGATCTCTTGACACTGGGGGAGTGGGCAAAACAGTGGCAAATGAGCTTCAACATCAGTAAGTGCAGAGTGATGCATGTTGGGGCAAAAAACCCCAATTACATTTATAAACTGATGGGGTCTGAACTCTCTGCGACAAACCAGGAAAGGGACCTTGGTGTCCTGGTGGACAGCTCAATGAAGGTGTCAACCCAGTGTGCCTCAGCAGTGAAAAAAGCAAACTCAATGTTAGGGATCATTAGGAAGGGTATAGAAAATAAGTCAGCAAGTGTCATTTTGCCTCTTTATAAATCTATGGTGAGGCCCCATCTGGAATATTGTGTACAGTTCTGGTCGCCATACCTCCAGAAGGATATTATGGAGTTGGAGAAAGTACAGAGGAGGGCAACCAGAATGATTAGGGGACTGGAACACCTTCCTTACCATCTGAGGCTGCAACGGTTGGGCCTTTTCACTCTTGAACGACGGCGTCTAAGAGGTGACCTGATTGAAGTTTATAAAATCATGCACGGTGTGGACAAGGTAGATAAGGAAAAACTGTTTTCCCTATCGCACAACACTAGAACTAGGGGACACTCCATGAAACTTTTGGGTACTAGTTATCAAACAAATAAGAGAAAGTACTTTTTCACCCAGAGGATTACTGGTCTATGGAACTCCCTGCCAGAAGAAGTGGTGACAGCTGTCAGTCTTCACAGCTTTAAGAAAGGATTAGACAAGTTCATGGAGGACAAGGCTATCAATGGCTATAATTATGGCTACCTAAGGACAACCTCCGGGTTGGAGAGATAGGCAGGATATCTCTCAATGCCATTTCCAGGGAATCCTAAGCAGGTGAAGGCATCTCCTTGGGAATACCCTGAAGGAAATGGTGAGCCACTGTGTGAGACAGAATGCTGGACTGGATGGGCTGTGGCCTGTTCCAGCAAGGCTGTTCTTATGTTCTTATGTTCTTAAGTAGCCCTTGAGGTCCCGGAGGAAACTGGTCGAGTAACGACACGAGGCAAGATGGAGCGAAGACCAGTGGTTTATTGAGGAAAAGACATCATCATATATAGGAATTCAAGGCAACATGCGATAGAATCGTCGTCTGACAGAAAATCACATCAGCCATTTACCCGGGTTAATTGGGGACTTCTCTTGGGGAAGTTAATTAACTAGGGCAAACACTGACAGGGGAAATCCATTGTTCGTAGCTTACACCAGGGTAAATATGGCCACTATTTGCACTAGAGCTTAGGCTCTTCTGTGAGTGAGTAATTGCCTAATTGCTAACAGAGGTTAGCGATTCGCTTCCCTCAGCAGAACTGTCGGTCAGGTCAGATGTGGGTGAATCAACCCTATGATTATTAATCCGCTCCCCAATTTCCATACTGGCAAGGGCCAGTGGCCAGGAGTTTTCTCGACTGGTTTAACCTCTGCCAGAGGCCGTATGTGCCAATTGTGCATGCGGAATCCGCACTGTAGTACTCAGGTTTTGACCTGCTGACCTTCCGCCTTCTAGTCAGTGTCTTAACTACTTGAGTCTAAATCATAAATAATAGAAACTCCCAACCCTATATTCTTATTTACTAATTATGTGTATGCAATATACTCATATCTATCTAAACCAGGGGAGGCCAAACTTTTCAGGCCATAGGCCAGTCACATGGTTCCTGTCACCGGAAGTGAAATGCCTGTGCATGCGCAAAATGCTGTCGTAAAAGCACCTGTGACTGTTGTAAACACATTTACGATAGCTGCAGGTGCATTTATAGCAGGGTTTTGTACATGTGCAGGCACGTTTTACTTCAACTTCTGGGAGCGATGAGGGAGACGAGAGCTGGATGATTTGGTGGTGTGGGGCGTTCCCTGCCCATGAACCATACCTGTCAAGTTTTGGATTTGAAAATAAGGGAAACACTGTGGGCGGGGCTACCTCGGAGGGCATGGCCAAATCTATGGGAGTGGCCAAATCTGTGGGTGTGGCCAAATTTGACCATGTGACTTGCTGGGCTCTAGTCATGCCTGCCACATGACCATAAAAACGTCTGCAAACACAGACAGCACTGGCTGTTTGGCTGTAAATGGAGATGAGCACTGTACCCTAGAGTTGGATACGACTGGCTTTTGAGCAAGGAAGACCTTTACTAAGCACTTGCATAAACAGGGCCAAACGTCACAGCAAATTTTCTGTTATTAGGTAAAGGTAAAGATCGCCCTTGCTTGAAATCCAGTCATATCCAACTCTAGGGTTCAGTGCTCATCTCTGTTTATAGCCAAAGAGCCATTGCTGTTTTCTGTGGTCATGTGGCAGGCATGACTAGACACCGGAGTACATGGAACACTGTTTACCTTCCCACCAAAGTTGTTCCTATTTATCTACTTGCAATTTCTTGCTTCCGAACTGCTAGGTTGGCAAGAGCTGGGACTGAGATGGCAGCTCATTACACACACACACACACACTCACACACTCACACACTCACACACACACACACACACACAGAATCTCCCTCAATCCTTCATACACAAACGCATGTCTACCCAGGAGACAGACAGACACTCAAGCAATCTCCCCTGATCCATCTCACACAAACGCATGGTGACCCATCTTTCTCACATATACACACACACACACACCTGATTTGTGCAGCCATGTAAGCAAAACCCCTTCCTGCTCCTTCTCTGTCCCATCCAGCTTCCTTTTCCCCAGCACTGCAGTCCCTCCCCACCCCCCCAAGGGCTCTCATCTTCACCTCCAATCTCTCCCTCCTCCTCCGTTTCCTCACACTGCCCAAAGGAAACCCAAAGGCCACTGGGAGGTGTAGTCCTGCCCCTCATGCATCTCATTGGGGCTGCCCACCCAAAGAACAACAGTTCCCAGGATGCTTCGCCACACTTTCCTGGCCAGGGGAAGTCTGTGTTGATTATGTGCCAGCAAAATCGCCATCTTTGAACCCGCCCTCCCCTATTCTTTAAATAATAAGGGATGATATTTTAAAAAACGTGCAGCTGGGAAGTGGACTGAATTACAGGGAAATCCCAGCCAAAACGGGGTACTTGACAGGTATGCCGTGAACTGTAGTTTGGCCACCTTGATCTAAACCAACAGCCCTGTGAAGTTGATCATGCTGAGACAGAGAGCCTGGCTCTATGGTCAATAGCAATAACATATACCACCTCATAGTTAACCTTGTTCACCTTCAGGATCAACCTCACATGGTGAGCAGTTCGGGTTGCAGTATAGCAGTTTGCCGACTGCACTATCAGGACTCTGTGGAAAATATAACCTGGGTCTCACAAGTCCCAGTTCTTAAATCGCATTTACTCGGGTTGACTCAGCCTTCCATCTGTCAGAGGTCAGTAAAATTAGTACCAAGCAAATTGGGTCAAAATGCTAATTAACCGTCCAGAGAGTACACTAAGCACTATAAGACAATATATATGTGTGAATGCTTTGCTTTTTGCATCGCTTGCTTACGTTTTACTGGGATGTGTAAATCATGAGATTCCAGAAGGGTTCCTTTCTGGGCAAGATTTTTAGGATTATAAACTTAATCCCAGGCCCAAGGGTCTGGCTCACTTTTCACCCCTCTTGTCTTTCCTACAGTGGTTGGAATGATGACGTCTGTAAGGGTACAGTTCAGGTTCTACTAAACTTTACCTGACAAAGTACCTGCTAAGACAGGACCCTCCGCGTTGGGCCTCTCGCTGTTTACCACTTCGCCTGGGAATTAATGTCGAGAATTCCATAATTAGAGAATCATTAAATTCAAAGTATTTTAATACGATGCTTGATATGTAATCACATTGCTTAGCTTTGCCTAGTTTTAAGCTAAATTGGGGTTCATTTCTCGCAGCCAGCTAGAATCTATCTTGAAGTCTGTGTCATTTCAGCAGATGCTGCATTTCTCTACTGGGAAAGCTGTCCCACCAGCGAGTAGAGAAACACTGTACTCAGAATGAGTCTGCATTAAACTGGAATGTAAACTTTGTATCCATGTTTGAGTGGATGGGGTAAAATCTAACCACTAGGGTGTGGGTGCCCCGCATCAATTGGCTTAACCTCTCCCCAGGGGTTCGCTCAGGTGGCCACAGTCCCGAGAACCAACCGGGCTTGGCTGGAGGGGAAATTGGGAATAAGCGGGTAGGTTAGGAATTAACAATAGCCAAGGCTGAGGGCAAATAGAGTCAGGCAAGCAGATGCTGGCAAACAAGGAACAAGTCTAGGTGCCCGGAGCCAATACACATAGGCTCCGAGATTAGGGCAGGAACAATGGGCTTCGCCAGCCCAAGGCAATTAACTGCGGGCTGTCCATTAACCTCAAGGCAGTCTCCAGAGCCACTATTGTAGCTGGGCCATGAGGAAATGCCACATATGCAAGCATTCTGTGAGGGGGTGGCATGATTGCCCTAGGCACATGTCTTCGCCCCCAGGCAGGAAATAAATACGTACCCCTGACTCAGGTCGGGGCTGGACACAGCTGCCTCACGCGTCTCATTGCAAGCTCATTACAACACTAGGGGAATTTCCAAGCCAAAATATGGAGCCAGGTGCTCTGTGTTCTGTCAATCACCCGTATTGATGCACAGACAACGCACAGTTAATTCAAAGAGTCCCAATGCAAACCCTTTAAGAAGGGATGTTAATGTAAACAAATCAGCCAGAGAAGAGAGACTCTCGCACACTCTGTCTGATCTGAGAAGGATTTGAAGGATTCGAATCATGAACAGCTTTGATTCTGTTAGTCTGTTTGACTGAACCCGTAAGCCACTTTGCTTATGGGCGGCTGAGGCCTCTATTTCAGAACTTATTATTCTATGCTGTTGGATCGGGGCCCGATGCGGGCCGGAGGGTCCCAGAGGAGACTGGTCAAGTAAAGACACACAAGGCAAGATGGAGCGAAGACCAGCGTTTATTGATGAGAAGACCCAAAACTTTATACCCTGCCTGGCTCGACCTCGTGCATAGGTTGCGCGTGACCGTTACAGGAAAACTCTGAGTCTGCACTTTGAGATTACACAAGTTACTCATCAGGGGTGACTTCCCTGGGGGGAAGGAAGTTCCTTATCTATCTAATTTACTACCGGGGGACATGCATTTCTACTGCTATCAGGAGTAAACATGTGCCTAGGTTGACTCTTGGGCTCAGAGCCTCTGCGAATACAAGATTACCTATTACATGTTTATCGAGAAGATCACCCGGTGATCTTTTGCTCTCTATTGTCCGAACTGCCTGTCAGGTCAGCGATCGGTGAATTACACTATGACTATTAATCCGCTCCCCAATTTCTGTCCCTTTGGAACCAAAGCTCAAAGGAGCGTTCTCCCAAAACCGTGGTTCTGTCAGGGACAGTATGCCAATTGTGTGCGCGGATCCCACACTCCCCCTTTATTTGTTTGATTGGACCTGACAGATGACTCGCCGTAGGAGCATGAGCTAACGTGGAGTGAGGACATCCTGGGGTTTTCTCCATGGGGGGCACTTTGTCAGCAATGAGGGAATACATTGTGCAAAGCAGCAAACCATTATCCCCAAAATTACAATACCCACAATCGCCTTGAGCGTTGTTTGCAGCCATCCCCATGGAAACCACGACCAGAGTGAATTCCACCACCCCCACGTGGCATCTTCCTGGATATTTTTAACCAGGGTATGGAGATCTGTGATCTGATTTTGTACCTTGCGAGAGTTGTCCGTGAGGTTAAAACAAAACATGCCATGGACTGTCTTGTAACCCAAATGGTGTAAGAGTAGGAGATAGTCTATAGCCACTCAATTATCTAATATTGCATGGCGATGAGGTGTGATTAATGGCTTTTGCCAACGCACAAACCAGCTGACCTATCCTGCGAGCGTTGCTCACGGCTAAGCCTGGCACGCTGAGCAAACTGACCACCAATGAGACGTATTCAGCTTTGCTCAAAAGCCTAATGTCACTGTCACATGAACTATCCAGCTGGGTGGCACGGGCGTGCCGTGTGTGGGCAGATATGTTGGTGCTTGGGACTACCATATCCTTTGTGGGAAGCAACAGTATCAAACGACTGATACAACAAAAAGAATCAGATACACTTGCAGGAATATAGTTCCATGTGCGTTGGTTACATGTAAAAAAACAGCCTGAAGGTAAAGTGACATGAACAAACATTGAGTCAATAGTCTCTGGGTGATTGCAAGTCCAAGTGCTGTTGCCGGGATCGAGGCAACGGTGATGTGGCCCTTTGACGTGGAACAGCCGGTCATGCGAGCACAAGTTGAGTTCGGGCTGATCGCCACTCGGGGAGTGTACAGAGTGGTCGCGTCAGCCAGTAGGACCTTTGTGACCTGGGTTCCCCAGTGCGCATACATTGAATACATGATCCTGTGAAACAGGCCAAATATCTGTTTCACTAACCAGTCACCATGCTTGATGTGTGCACCTGGGGCATGACACACTGGGATGAGACAAGTACTAAGGAGAGAGGCAGAGTCGGTGGTCTGCCTCAGGCAAAAATCGGACTGATTGACGAGGTTCGCCAATCTTTCCCAGATGTTGTAGTGCAGCCGGGTAGAGAGGTCTCCACCAGGCATCAGATTTTCAGCTTCAAATGAAGCGGCTTGAGCCCCTCCCCCCATAAGCAAGGAGAGGATCAAGATGATCGTCGTCAAGGAATTAAAGGTGATTTGGGACAAAACCGCAACCACGATGTTCTCTGGAGTTGGTTCTGCATTCTGCTGCAGCACGGTGTCAGTCGCCTCCTGGCACAGGGACTTGACCATTCCCCAGGTGATCTTCGGCACTGGCATCGGCTGTCGTTGCCTCCTCCGCCTGGTTTTCCCCGTCAGAGTCAATCCCTCCATCTCCGGCAGTGGATCCGGGAACACCTGGCTCCATGCCATTGGACTCGAGATGAGGTTTCACGCAACGAGCTGGAATCCAGACGACACCTGAAGGAGACATAATTGTGGCTTATCCTCTTCCCCACATTATGAGTGGCGCCGGGCACTCGATAACGCACCATAGGGTGCAGGAGAGCCTCCGTGCGATGGAAGTCCTTCTCCTGCGGAGTGAAATCTGAGAAAATGTTGAGGTGGTTGTACGTGAACAGTACCTTGTTCAGACAATGCTGTGCGTGACCCTGATTTTTGGGGAGGGCTAGTTCCCCCCTTTCTGTTTGTTTATCAATGTAGGACTTGAGCGTCCGATTCACCCGCTCAACAATCGCTTGCCCTTGCGGATTGTATGGAACACCAAAAGTGTGCTCAATGTCCCAGGTGGCCATAAACGTGGCCAGCTGCCTGGCGCTATAAGCTGGAGCATTGTCGGTTTTCATGTGCCGTGGTTTATCAATGGCCGGGAAACAGGAGAGGAGATGCTGCTCCACGTGGGAAGCCGTTTCTCCCTTCTGAGCTGTAGCCCAGACAAACTGTGAAAACGTGTTTATGCAGACGTGCATGAACTGCCATCTTCCAAACTGCGGAACCTGTGTGACATCCATCTGCCACACCTGGTTGGCCTCTGTCCCTCGTGGGTAGACACCCCATGAGGCCCCTCCACCACCCTTGCACATTGTGGGCAGGAACGGACTATGCCCTGAGCTTGGGAAAGTGGCAGGTTGAACTGCCATGCAAATGCTTTAGCGTTTTGGTGAAAGAATGCATGACTTTGAATCGGAGTCGTGAAGACTCCCAGAACTGACTTCTGCTGAATTTCCTTTGTGGCCGCATCTGCTCTGCTATTGCCCGTGGAAATCAGGCCAGGTAAATCCTGGTGACTTCTAATGTGGGCAACATAGAGCGCTTCGGTGCGGTTCCGCAAATGAAATTGTGTTGTGAGGAAAAGACCTAACAAGTTTTTGTTTATCCTGGGAGTGATGTAGTCTCCCGGTAGACTGTGAAGCAAATTCCAGACATACTGACTGTCTGTAATTATATTCAAGCGCTCCTTGGCAAAAGTGTGCAAGGCAAGGTTCACTGCTGCCAATTCCGCCCGCTGCACAGATTTCTGCGGATGAGTTAGAAGCATGCGCCAAGCCTGTCCCTCTTGCCACGTAAGAACACTCTTACCATCAGTGAACACTGTCCTGGCTCCCTGAAGAGGAACCAGGGACATAAACTCACACAAACTGACTGTCTGCGTCTGAAGTGAGACAAGTCTGGGGTCTTTAGGCAAATGGTTTGCCAAAGATCCTGTAAATCCTTCTAAGGCAATCGGAAGTGAGTCACTGAGCTGCATCAGCTGCTGGACTTGATCCTTGGTGAATGGAACAATTTTCACTAAATCGTGCCCTGAGATATCCCTTGCTCTCAACCTTCTTTGGTAAATCACCGCGGAAACCAGGTCCTGTGGAGGGACAACGTTTCAAGAAGAAGTGTGTGGTAAATACACCCATTCCACGATTTTCACCCCTCGCTCAGAGTCTACCCCTAGAGCTCCAGTGAACATGGCTCCAGTTTGGACTATGTACAGGTTCAGAACAGGAGCATATGGCCCCTGACTAATCCTGTCCACCCACCTCTGGCTGAGAACTCGGTTGACCTTTTCAAGAGTCAAGCGAGCCTCTCGCAGAATGTGTATCCAATCTGCTGGCTGCTTACCTAGTGTTAGCAGCAAGAAGAGCAGATTCAAGAGTTCCGTATCTTAGCCTAAAAAATGGTCTACCCCAATTGATATTCCTCAGAATCTGTTGCAATTCTACGAGAGTGACGGAATCATTTCGCTGCCGAGTTGCGGCGCTGCAATCAAAATATCATCCATAAAGTGACATATCAAGACTGTGGGGTGAAGGTTTTGAAACTTTTCCAGTGCGTCGTGAATGTAAATTTGGCACAGAGTGGGCAAATTGAGCATCCCTTGTGGCAAATATTTCCACGCGAAACATTGTGTAGGCTCTCTGTGGTTCACGACTGGCACCGTAAAAACAAACCTTTCCCGATTCCTTACATCTAAAGGAATGGTGTAAAAACAGTCTTTCAGGTCTACGACCAGGACCCCCCAACCCTCGGGGATCATGTTCGGATTTGGGATACCACATTGAAGCGGACCCATTGGTTGAATACACTTATTGATCTCTCTTAGATCGTGAAGGAGTCACCACTTCCCTGACTTCTTTTTAATGACGAATATGGGTGAATTCCAAGGACTGGTGGACTGTTCTATGTGTCCTGCGTCTAATTGTTCTTTAACCAGCTGCTTTAGGGCGACTAGTTTTTCACCTACTATCGGCCATTGCTCTACCCAGACTGGCGTGTTGGTAAGCCATTTGAGCAGTAAAGCCATTATCCGAAGGTAAGAGTGGCACAATACTGTTGCAAGATGTTCCGCCCCCAGAGATTGACGTGCACATCCAAGATATGTGGCCGAATGACCGCCATGTCGTCATCTCCGGGAATCGTGACTTCTACCCAATCTCGGCTTCTAAACGCTTCCTGAACACCACCTACCCCCCACACGTCAGAGACCGGCTCGAGAGCCCACTCACATGGCCACTGACTCTGGCTGACCATGCTGACGTCAGCTCCGGTATCTAATAGCCCATCAAAAGGTTTTTTATTCAAAAATATCTTTATGACTGGCCGCCGCTTCCACTCTATGTTGGTTTCCACTGTCGCTAAGACCTGGTATCCTTGTACCACCCCTTCTGCGCTCGAGCGGTCTTCCGACCCAGACTCTGAGCTGTCTCTGAGCCTTTCCTGGCTGCCTGCTGGCGGGTGACAAGGAACCATGATCAATTGTGCTAACATGTCTCCTCTGTGAATGGTTTGTGGTAGGTGTGTCCAAAATTGAATCTGGAGTACACCCGAAAAATTGGAGTCAATGACTCCTGGAATCACAAGGATTCCTCGTGTTCCTGTGATACTGCGGGGCAAAACTAAACCTATATAGCCCTTAGGCAGGGGTCCTATGTATTGGGAATCAACCGGATAGACTGTGCCTGGCAAGTCACACGTGACTTCTGACTGGCAAGTCAAATCTAGTCTCGTACTGCCCTTAGGTCTGGCCTGTGCCTCCGGAATGCAGGGTGGAAGGTTCCGTGAATCTAATCCAGTTCTGACTCCTCCAGAGCGACTGTGGTCTCTGTTTGGACCGGGGCCAGAGACAAGCCCGCGCTCCGGTTTCTCGAAGTCGGACAATTCCTGGCCCAGTGAAAGCCATTGTGACATCGGGGGCATTGGGTGGTCGGAGCCTTGGGACGACCGGTGTTTTGGCCATTACCCTTCTTGGATCGGCATTCTCTAGCGAAGTGACCGATCTTGCCACAATTGTGACATGCTCTCTTGGCTTTGTCTTTGGTTTTCTTACCGCCTTGCACCGCCGCTGCTAACAGACCCATTTTATAGGAATATGTACCAACGTCGGCACAAGCCCTGATCATGTCAGTAAGCGTCAGATCAGGACGATTACCCAGTGACTGCAAGATTTTACGGCAGTCAAGGTTGGCATTGTCTTTAGCCAGCTTCATCATAAGCTCCTGCTGGGCTTGTTCATTGTCTATCTGCCTACTGATCGCTTCCTCTAATCTGTTAATGAAGTCCATGTAGGACTCCTGGGCACCCTGTTTAACCGCTGTGTAATTCTTGGCTGCTTTGCCAGCTGCCGGGACCTTGAGATAAGCCCTAAAGGCTGTCTCAGCCGCCAGTTGAGGCATGGTGATTGGCAAGGCGGTCAGCGCATCGATGGTTTCAAACTGCCCTGACCCATATAGCTGGTCAGGAATTACTGCTCCTCCCATTCTGGCAGCCCTTGCCTGTGCTTCGAGTCGATACTCACTGTCCCAGAGCAAATACTGGCTTGGATTGAGCATCATTCTCATGAAGACCTTCCAGTCATATGGAATGAGCATCATCGTCTCGCAAATCTGCTGAAATGTACCCCTAGTGAAATGACTCGTTTCCGTGATTGCTTTCCGTATTGCCATGAGCAATTTGTACGGAACCAGAGTGGATCGTTTGCTGTTGACCCGTGAGGGCGTCCATCTCTATGTGGACTGGGCATAACTGCCTAAGTTTAGCTAGTTCTTCCGCTGATAACTCCCCTTTGATGGTTTCCTCTTCTACCATGCGCTGAATGGAACTTTTAACTGCCTGGGAACCGCCAGCGTTTCCCAAACCTCAAATTCCTTCAGTGGCGTCTGCAGCTGCCACTGAAGGAAAGCTCCCTAAGCTCCCCTGTTTAAACTGAATTGTCGGATAGAGACCCATCGAGGCTGATGGCTCTGACTGCGCTGGGGGGTTCTCGGTCTCTATCTGGACTGGGTCTACCTCTGCGATGAGCTTCCTACACTTACTCCATGTGCTAATTACCTTAGCTGGGGCTCTTGGTTCTTGCTTAATGCAGGTCCCTATCCTGTCCCAAAGTTGGAGGCTTAGCATGCCCATTTCTGGATAAAACAGACAATGTTCCCCCAAGTACACCAAAAGATCCGCTAACTGGGTGCTGTGAATGCGAGTACGGTTTACCCTGGCCAGGGCCTTGAGTTCCATTAAGTGAACTCTCTGGTTAGCGGTCAGACTTTGCCACTGTGGACAAGTCCCCATATTACCTGCTGGTCCTTTGAAGTTGCCTCCGCCGGACGAGTCGACGCATCTAGGTGTAGGTAACTGGATTCAGTGCGACGAACCTCTGGGAAGGACTCAGAATGTGGACTGCTGCCACAGGCCCTCGGCGGCCTCTGCGATGGCATCAGGGTTCACAGCTGACCCTGAGCAGAACACATTTTCTGATGCGCAAGATGCCTCAGAGCTTTGTAGCATGCTCTGCCTCTGGAATGCCTCGCCTCTTAGCATAGCTGAATTCAGATCGGATGGCTTTCCGACCTAAACCGCTTCGCAACCTCCGGGAAGACTTGGATGCAGTTCTGGTGTAGAACTGGACCAAGGATGTCGCTTACTCACGAGTAGGATCACGTCGGGAGTCGGATCACGTCGTGGTCACCATATGTTGGATCGGGGCCCGATGCGGCCCGGAGGGTCCCGGAGGAGACTGGTCAAGTAAAGACACATGGGGCAAGATGGAGAGAAGACCAGCGTTTATTGATGAGAAGACCCAAAACATTATACCCTGCCTGGCTCGACCTCGTGCATAGGTTGCGCGTGACCGTTACAGGAAAACTCTGAGTCTGCACTTTGAGATTACACAAGTTACTCATCAGGGGTGACTTCCCTGGGGGGAAGGAAGTTCCTTATCTATCTAATTTACTACTGGGGGACATGCATTGTCTACTGCTATCGGGAGTAAACATGTGCCTAGGTTGACTCTTGGACTCAGAGCCTCTGCGGATACAAGATTACCCATTACATGTTTATCGAGAAGATCACCCGGTGATCTTTTGCTCTCTTGTCCGAACTGCCTGTCAGGTCTGCGATCGGTGAATTAAACTATGACTATTAATCCGCTCCCCAATTTCTGTCCCTTCGGAACCAAAGCTCAAAGGAGAGTTCTCCCAAAACCGTGGTTCTGTCAGGGACAGTATGCCAATTGTGTGCGCGGATCCTACACTATGCTTTGAAATATTATATTTTCCAATATGTGTTCTAGCTAACAGAGAGCTAGGATGCATTAACTCTTCTGTATTCTGGAGTCGTGCAACTATCTTGCAATAAACTTACAAAAGAAGAGCTTTTGTTAGTTTAGTTTTTCAGAACACCTAGATTACACCTGGTGCGTCTAAGGGGTAGAATTCTTACATGCATAAACTGAACAAATGTTTCAGCAACACGGGACAAAGAGCCATCTTCATGCATTCCAGCTGCAAACTGTGCAGAGAGGCGCGGAGCCATTCCAAGATGCAAAGTGAAGGTATGCAACAGTTCCCACATTCCTGCCTTAGCAATTCAAGGCCACCTTGCCTGCCTCAATCTGGAAAAGTAACAATGGGCACTGTTCTCACAAGAATGCATGTCCTTCAAGGTGTGGCCACCCTGGACATTAAATTGCCACATTGGCAACCCGAGAACCCATCTAGTTTCTCCCAAACCACTCGGGGGAGAAACCTTTGCCTATCCCTCCTTCAAGGAGAGACTTTCATCGGCCAAGTTTATCAAAGCAAATTGGAGACTCGGGGACCTTGGTGCAGCCTGTGTGCTACCCAAAGCAAAGCAGGCCACCCCTGGTATACGACAATCAAAACTTAACTTGCCCAAAGTGCATTAAACAAGCAGGACTTGGGAAGTCTACTTTAGGCTTTCACTTGGCTGAGTCAAGCTTCCAGCCCCTATTGAGGTAGAGCTCCTTGCATTAAGCCACCTCTGTATGAGGGGTAGGGGATATTGTAGCATAGGCTTTTCTAAATAAAAGCACCTTTTGCATGGCAACACTCCAATCATCTCCCTTTCTTCAATAAGTGTAGTAATGATATATTAGTTTGTATAGTAATGATATATTAGTTTGACCCCATGATCGACTTAAATTTATACTCATTGTTATTTAGCATTAGCATGTTCCGAAAGGTGGGGGCAGTGATGCTATCTGGCATTACTGGAACTCCTGGCAAACTGGGAGTCCGCAACAATTCTTTCTCCAAGGATACTTCCTAGCCGAACTTGCGAGTTAGCACAATGGTCCTTTGACCATTGTGTGGAAGAATTCCGGACCTTGATATGGGGCCTCACTAATCTTCCTCCCCAGAACTCCTTACCCTAAACATATGTATCTCTTTTGGTACAAACTCCCTGGCCATCTGACGCCAGGCATTATCTGAAGTATCTTCTTATCTGAAGTATGTCAGTGAAATATGACAGAGATTTGTCATGTAACTGTAGGTCCTTTGTTAGACAGTAGGATTGCTGATTCAAGGTATAGCCAGGTTTTATGATAAATACTAGCTGTAAAATAAAGGGGACAGCCATCTCACTTTGCCCCTCCAAGAAGTTTATGCGTGTCGTTACTTTTACACCGCTGTGGTAGGCAGATCGCAACATATGGCGCCAATCGTGGGGCATATTACTGCAGAGTAGGGTTACTCCAGAGTAAGGTGACTTATGCTGGTGTAACACAAACCACGCAGCGGAAATAAGGTAACAAGACTGCAGACTCAAACCAGAGCCAAAGGAACATCACGGAGGCAGACCGTGGTAACCAACAGACCCTTCATGCCCAAGCTCACTCATCTGGGGAAAGGACCAAAGGTGCGCACCGCTTCATCCTCTTAACGGAGGACTATTTTGTGAGTATGGGTAGTTCGTCGACAATTTCTCAGTGGGGCTTTGCGACAGAACTGGTTTATTTGCTTAGGAAAACAGGTAGATGGGTACAGTATCTGCTGAGCAAGTAAGGCACCAAGTGCAAATCATTGGTGGATGATGTCTGTGGTTCCCGGCCTACGGGTCCCTCCAGCCAGAGGATTGGGTCAGAGTAGGCATAACATCACATGAAGAGCCAAGAACATCAGCAGGGAAATGCAAAGAGGCTCTTGAAAGGGTTGGCACACAGATGGCCCAGGGACTTCCTAATGCACCAACCATAACATCCTTCCCCCATGCATGTGCATCGACGTATTGGCAATCTCCGCAATTGGTGCTACCTTCTGCCACACGTAACCTGTGGCACACAGAAGCAACTGACCCCCTTCACAGGGAGAGCAGAAACACATTCTTTATGACATTATTGCTTTATTATTGTATTATTGATTTATTGTATTATATTTACTTGTGTTATTGTACTATTTTATTGTTACTGTGTACACCGCTTTAAGTTACCCGCTGGGTGAGTAAAGCGGTATAGAAATTAAACCTGAAATAAAATGAAATGAAATTCCAAGCCATGGCAGAGCAGAGAAAGGAAAATGGTGGACTTAGGACACTAGAAATGGGTGAAACACTGCAGATTTTCCCCATGGTCTACAGAGACCTGATGGGCGCAGAGACAGAATTGCAGAGTTTGTTCTCGGAAGGGATTGGGTAGCAGCCCTAGAAGAAAAGTCTAAAGCCCATGTCGAATTGGAGTGTTACTGAATTGGAATGTATATCAACCTCAAAAGCATTGAACCCAGGGTGGCTCATCATAGCATTCTGAGAAATCATAATTAAAACTGACCTTCAGGCTCTGGAAAAAGCATGGGATCTGAGAACATCCAATATCAATTTGGTAGATTAAAGGGTAACTGAAAATGTCAAAGCATTAAGCCCAGGTTGGCCACTAACCAGCCACCTGAGATTTTTCCAACTGTGTAACGGATCAACCCTGAAAAGAAACTTGGAAAACCAAAGCAAACTACTTCTGCGGGTGGTAGTAGAAGGAAAATGCAATTTGAGCATATGAATGTGTACTGAATTGTTGTGGAATGATGAGACAAAACAGCATTCCAGGGCTAAGCAGAATGAGAACTTTTATTGCACGCGTGGGTTCAGAACTACTTTAGCAAGTACAACTCAGAACCCCGAAAGGCTCTGAGCTCAGACATTATATACTGTATTGTAAACAGGAACCTTTGTTGACTGTGTGGGTGTAAGGTCCCTGACATGAAATGTTGTATTCTGCAAACAGCCGTTTCTTCTACATTAGCAAGGTTACTCTAAGAACACAATTTCAACACATATCGATTATAAAGCAAACATACAGAAGCCAAAGAGTGGTTAACTGACACAGGAAATTTCAACATTGCAGAGACATCTGCCTCCTGTTTGTTTTACATCATTGAGGTCCAAAAGGAGTATGTCACAGAACAGAATATACTAAGGCACTCTAACCCAGATATATGGCAAGCAAGCATAATAAGCAAAAACACACATTACTACTACAATTCCCCCCTTTGAAAGTTTTCTTTCACGTAAACTTTCACCCGTGTGCTTCTACTTCCAAATCACTCTGGGGAGTCTTGCCTATACTCCCAAAGGGTTAAGATAGTTTCTTGCTTAGCAGTTACTTCTGAAAGCTGTCGTATCTTTTTAACAATACATGGTATTATACAAGGTATCACCAAACATACTATCAGCAACAAACATATTATAGCTACTATTATTTGCAAGCTAGGCAGTCTTGGAAGCCATCCTGCTAAGCTTTTCCAAAATTGAACCCTTCCCAAACTTGGGTTGGGTTGTAAGTTAACAGTCTTATTTCATTAGTTAATTGGGCAACAATTAGTCAGATTAAATTTTCCACACACTCCTCCTTCCTTAGCTAACAGATAATCTAGGGCTAATCGATTCTGTTAGACAGCTGTTCTAAGTTTATCCGTGGTTTTGGCTAAAACCTCCAAAGCTTTATTTCTACATACTTCAGCTAAATCTAATACAGCTTGGAGTCTTATTATTCGATTCAACATATATGTTGGGGTACGATATCCTCAGCCCATGTGGCCCTTCCATAGGTGCAGGCTATTCGTTCATTGGTCCACACCTGGTGTCCTTCAGAATCAGTGTCTTCATACGTTCCCAGATCCTTACATGGAACGTTAGAGAAGGCTGTGTCAACTTCTCTTTCTCCCCTATTACCTAGGGTTTCATACACAGACACACACAACTCTTGCCTACTTCTCATGGGGAGGAGGAAGAAAGAGGGTTTGATCCATCCTAGTACACATGATCCAGACCAATTTGCTGGCAATTCCTCATAGACCATATTACCACATATCCAGTACATTTTATCTGGGGCCAACCACTTCACAGGCTTGGTATTGTTTAAATACTTAAGATATGTATCATTACATCTCAGGGGCTTGGTTCGATTCGATGGAGATTCCCAGATCTCGTAATTCCCAATCCAGGTGCCTGTACATAATAGATCACCCACAGATATTTTCCCCTTATGCAGGAAACAGTGGTGCCCTATTAAATTAGTAGTCAAGGTCCATATCAGCCATGAGAACTTTACTCTTTTCGTTATATTTCCATTTCTACTCATATTATTATATATTTCGGGATCTGCCTCCAGTGCCTCCCATGGCCACTGTTCACCCATATTAGTACCTCCATATACAAAACAGTTTTTCACCATTAAAGTTTCTTTTTTAAAAATATTTTAATTAATTTTTATAAAATAACAAAAATATAATAAACAATACAAAATATAGAAAAAGAAAGAGGATACATAAACAAAAAACAAATTAATACATTAAATTACTTATACTCTATTATAATGGCATGGTAAACAATACCAATTCTTGAACCTCCTTTATATCATACCTTCTTACAACATATTCCCCACAACTTATATCTTTTCATAAATATCTATACTATGTATCACTTATCAACAATTATATTCTTGTTATTTCATTATTTTTAACTATGTATTTAACATTCCAAAAATTTATATGGTTCAATCTAATATATTACAAAATAATATTTATAACACCCAGAGATATAACATCTAAGGAATTAATCCATTTTGTAAATTCAGAGACAATGTGAACAGAGTCCAATACCAGGAACAAATCATCTATAAAGCGTTTATAGACTACAATGTGTTGGTAATATGGATTGACCTCATTATTTAAGATAAACTCTCAAATTCAACCATGTACAAATTAGCTATTGCTGGAGCCAGGGAACTCCCCATAGCCATGCCTTTTACTTGTAAGTAGAACTCATGTTTTTACTTTCCTGGGATCAAAGATCACGGCAGATGGGGATTACAGCCATGAAATAAAAAGGCGACTGATTCTTGGGAGACAAGCCATGAGAAACCTGGGGAACATAGTGAAAAGCAGAGACATCACATTGCAAACAAAAATTAGAATAGTCAAAGCAATGGTATTCCCAGTAGTAATGTACGGATGTGAGAGCTGGACAATTAGGAAAGCTGAACGCAGAAGAATAGATGCCTTTGAAATGTGGTGTTGGAGGAGAGTTTTGAGAGTACCCTGGACAGCGAGGAGAACAAATAGGTCAATCTTAGAAGAAATTAACCCTGACTGCTCATTGGAAGGGCTAATAGTAAAGACGAAGCTAAAGTATTTTGGACATCAAATGAGAAGGGAGGATTCACTTGAGAAGGCCCTGATGTTGGGAAAGGTGGAGGGCAAAAGAAGAAGGGGGAGGCCAAAGATGAGATGGCTAGATGGTATTGTAGACACAATGGGCACAGAACTGGGAGTGCTGAGGGGGATGGTGGAGGACAGAGATGCCTGGAGAACAATGGTCCATAGGGTCGCAAAGGGTCGGAACCGACTGTGCGACTGAACAACAACAACAAGAACTCATGTTTAAATCTAAAAAAGTTGTTTTCAAGAACAACATCCATTAGGTCAAGTAAGAAGTGTGTAGGTGGTTGCAAAGATACCCTGGTATCTAATACATTCTCAATGATAGGTCTAATCCTGTCCAATGGTATATTCATTCATTTATTCAACTCTGTATCTCCGCATGGACTAAACTATGATCATGATCTTAGTTGCTTTTTGTAGTAACATGGATGAATCGGTCACTTTAATGAAGTTTTTACTGTTTCGATGGAATACAGCTGTGTAAGTTGAAGCGCCTTGATGATAGATTGCAGCTGTGAAGATTAGGGAGTATAAATTTACCACAGTAATGCTTTTAGATAACGTCGTATGCACCTAGGATTATACAAAGAGGCTGTGACGCTAATAAAAATAAGGAAAGGTATGTTACTGACTTAAATGCTATATATACAGTAATACCTCATACAAAGTCCGCTTCATACAACATCGGATTCATACAACATCGCCTAATTCCTTGAAAAAAGTTGCCTCATACAAAGTTGTGCGACTTTGTATGAGGCATTGGGGTTTTTCCCAGGTTGCATTGTGCCTGGGCAGTATAAAAGACAGGACGCATGCGTGCATTGCTCTTGTGGGTTTTGCATGAGGCGAAGCGTGTTTAGGAGTGGTTTTGAGTACGATTTTGGATTTTTTTTATTTTTCCGTCAGAATTTTTAGAAGCATTCCCGGGATTTTTGTAGCATTCTTCAGGTTCTTGGACAATCAGAGTTGTTTGACATGTTTTTGTAATGTATTTAGCCTTTAGACAATGTTTTCTTAAAGTTCTGTCAGTTTCCTGTCTGTTTCCTTGACTTTGCCCTGAAGTCTGTGCTGTTACAGTACAATGTATCTCTATGGAAATGACGTTGTACGAGGCATCGCGGCAAGGATTTGGACGTTGTATGAGGCATCGTGGCTAGATTTTGCATGCCTCATACAAAGTCCAAATCCGTATAAAGTCCAAACTTGTGGAACCAAGTTTGGACGTTGTATGAGGTATCACTGTATTCTGTATATATTTTGTATATGTATAATAAGTCACGTCCTATGTTCCTGAACTATTGTACTATTATGTGTACTCTTATGTGTTTATAAGACTCATTATGAGATTTGTACACTAGGTGACTAATTTTTGTATAATTTTGTATTATAGAAAACCCAGAAGAAGCAATTGTGAAAGGCTATATATCGAAATAGCTTCGGTTTTCTTTATCACCTGATTAGAAGGAATTTAAGTTTGTTATAATAAACATACTTCACGGACGGATTTTGTCATTTCTATTTTGATAATGAGGAAGGGCCAAACGGTTGAGATATCCAAAGAGAAATAATACCGTTTGAGGCAATTATTAATGATAATAAAAGTCCATTTATTCCAAATAATTGGTGTACTGCAATCAGTCTCAAAGAAATAGGTTCTTGTCTTCAGTTTAGCTTGTATAATCTCAATAAATTGTTTCTCAATAAATTGTTTCAACTTGAAAATAAAGCACTTTTCTTCAGTAAGTATTTTCAGACATTATATCTTTTAGGGAGCTCTAAGAGAATTGCATTGGGTAAAATTACCACCCACTGAATGGGGATTATGGCTCTTTAAGATCCCTAGCACAGCTGACCACAGGTGTAATGCATCTACTAGCATGAACTTTATATAGATGTTCACAAATTTTCATTTTCTGACATTTTATGGCACTGAAAGAATTTGCTTGCAAGGCCAACATAACGCAATTTGGTAAGCTAATAATAATATGACTGTGTACATTGTTTGTTTGTTTTTTATTACCTGGATGATATAATAAGGAAAAATGACTTATAATGTATTTTCTGTATCCTAGAAATATATTCTAATCTTCCTGATGGATATATTATAATGAAAAACTGTATACCGGAACTGGTTTTGAAGTTGATATAAGAAATTACAACCTTTCATACTGTGTATATAGATGATAATTGTTGTAAGAATTTCTTCTCCCCTGGAGGATCGGGGCCGCTGGGCGCAAGGAAGGCACGGGACACAGAAGTGTGGTGGAAAAGTCAGTCCCGATCTAGTCGGGTGATCTCTATTTATAGACTTGTACTTCTCGGTCACTTGCACACAGACTGTGCATGACCCATATTACAGAAAGCTTGCTTACGTAGCATGTTGCTGTCCAAGGTACATTTGACAGCCTAAGAAGTTTCTAAGAAAGTACTGTGTGCCAAGGTTCCCCATAGGCTGACTAATCAGCAGATTGTGGTAAAACTCAGTGTTCCCGTCCTGTCTCAGAGTCCTTGTAAACTCCGGGCACCTATGCTTAATTGTTTGGTCTAGTTGTAGCTTAGTGTCTCAACGGACGTGAGTGAGATTCTATGAGCTGTTTACTAGATATTGTGACATTTGAGTGACTTATGTCCCAGTCCCCCCAGTGCTCTAAGCCAAGATAATATGGAGTCTCTATTGCTATCTATTACTATTTAGCCCTCAACCCAATTTCCTTTCCTGCATAGCCAGGGTGGTCTCCAGCCTGTGTGCTAGCCAGACAGACCAATCGGGAAAGGTTGCAGCAAATTAGTGACATGGGCTATCCACAGATAATGCTTTATGTTCAAGTTTAAGAAGTGGAGAGAAATTTAGAACACAACTTTTTATACTGAAGAAAAGTGCTTTATTTTCAAGTTGATCCTAGAAACAATGTATTGAGATTATACAAGCTAAGCTGAAGACAAGTACATATTTCTTTGAGACTGATTGAAGTATTTATTTATTTATTTTTTAAATTTATATACCGCAATTCTCAGCCCAAGGACCGACTCAGTGCGGTTTACAAGATAGGAATACAATACAGTAATACAGCATAACAATCCCACAAAAAAAAAAATACAATATATCACAATACATTACAATATATTCAATACAGTTCATTAAACAGTTACACCAATGCAAAGTGCAAAAGCAAATACAAATATAAATTATACAAAATATCATTAAATACAGTACTGAATCCCCAGAACAACAGCCCAAACCCTCAGTACCCTCCCGTCCATGAAAAACCCCTGGCTTCGAAACATTCTCACCGAAGCCCTAAAGTCCCCACTACTGGGAAAAACTGTTCCAGCTGGGCGGGCCAGGGAAGGGAGCCGAAGATGAAGCATGGCTCTCGGGGCTCGGTGGCGGCGGCTATTCATAGCCCCGCGCCCGGCAAACTGTTCCAGCTGGGCTCCCACCTTCCCTGACCGGGCGGGCCAGGGAAGGGAGCCGAAGATGAAGCGTGGCTCTCAGGGCTCGGTGGCGGCGGGTATTCATAGCCCCGCGCCCGGCAAACTGTTCCAGCTGGGCTCCCACCTTCCCTGACCGGGCGGGCCAGGGAAGGGAGCCGAAGATGAAGCGTGGCTCTCGGGGCTCGGTGGCGGCGGCTATTCATAGCCCCGCGCCCGGCAAACTGTTCCAGCTGGGCTCCCACCTTCCCTGACCGGGCGGGCCAGGGAAGGGAGCCGAAGATGAAGCGTGGCTCTCGGGGCTCGGTGGCGGCGGCTATTCATAGCCCCGCGCCCGGCAAACTGTTCCAGCTGGGCTCCCACCTTCCCTGACCGGGCGGGCCAGGGAAGGGAGCCGAAGATGAAGCGTGGCTCTCGGGGCTCGGTGGCGGCGGCTATTCATAGCCCCGCGCCCAGCAAACTGTTCCAGCTGGGCTCCCACCTTCCCTGACCGGGCGGGCCAGGGAAGGGAGCCGAAGATGAAGCGTGGCTCTCGGGGCTCGGTGGCGGCGGCTATTCATAGCCCCGCGCCCGGCAAACTGTTCCAGCTGGGCTCCCACCTTCCCTGACCGGGCGGGCCAGGGAAGGGAGCCGAAGATGAAGCGTGGCTACCAAATATTTGGAATAAATGGACTTTTATTATCATTAATAATTGCCTCAAATGGTATTATTTCTCTCTGTACAAATACAGAGGCACACAATGACTGGCTAGCCTAACAGAAAAGTAACATTATAGCTCTTTACAACTGACAATAATGGAAAATCCTCGGTTTTATTCAAACTTTCTATGAAACCTGCCCTTGTAACTTGTGGCTTCTTCTACACTTTAGGCCAGGGGGTCCCAAACTTTTCATGCCATGGGCCAGTCACATGGTTGAGTGGGTTGGTCATGTGGTTCCTTCCACCATAAAACACATCCATATCTGTCATAAACATGTTTACAACAGCTGTGGGCGCATTTACAGCAGCGTTTATTACGGGTGTGTTTATGCATGTGTGGGTGCATTTTACGGATGTCATAAACACACCTGCTTCCGAGAGCAGTAAGGGTGGTGGCGGGTCACATGAAATGGTGCCGTGGGCCATAGTTTGACCAACCCTGCTTTAGGCAATTAAAGGCTACTCCCCTGAGTGAATTCTTTCATGGTTTGCTAAATGTGCTCTCTTTCAAATGCACATCCAGGCATCTAGATCACTTCCAACCTATTGTGTTGTGTGAAGTTTAGCAAGGTTTCAACTTTGACTGACTCCCCCACCACCACCTGTATGTGTCCCATTATGTCTAGTAAGGCTGCTACCTTTGCCGAATCTTTTCCCACACTCCAGGCACTGAAAAGGCTTCTCTCCTGTGTGGATCCTATTATGCATAGTAAGGTGACCACGTTGACTGAACTTTCTTCCACACTCCAGGCATTCAAATGGTCTCTCACCTGTGTGTGTCGTATTGTGGTGAGTAAGGCTGCTACCTTCACTGAATCTTTCCCCACACTCCAGGCATTCAAAAGGCTTCTCTCCTGTGTGGCTCCTATGATGGCTAGTAAGACTTTCACGTACACTGAAGGTTTTCCCACACTCCAGACATTCAAAAGGCTTTTCTCCTGTGTGGATCCTGTGATGTCTAGCAAGACTTCCACGTTCACTGAAGGTTTTTCCACATTCCAGGCATTTAAAAGGTTTCTCTCCTGTGTGGATTCTGTGATGTGAAGCAAAATCTCCATGTCGACTGAATTTTTTCCCACACTCCAGGCATTCAAAAGGCTTCTCTCCTGTGTGGATCCTGTGATGTCTAGCAAGACTTCCACAATCGGTGTAGCTTTTTCCACACTCCAGACATTCAAAAGGCTTCTCTCCTGTGTGGATCCTATGATGTGCAACCAAGTGTCCATGTAGACGGAACCTTTTTCCACACTCCAAGCATTCAAAGGGCTTCTCTCCTGTGTGGATCCTATTATGGTCAGAAAGGTGTCCACGTCGACTGAATATTTTTCCACATTCCAGGCATTGGAATGGTTTCTTCCCTGAGTGCATTATTTCATGAGTTGTATGATATCATTTCAGTCAAAAATTTGCTCTATGTTCTATGTCTGCAGCCTCTAAAGATTGTGTAAATAGGATGGACAGTTTCTGAGGTTGAGGAGGAAATTCCCAGTATTTCACATAATAGTTGAAGACTAATGAAGAATCAATTCTTAGGAGGATTTAAAGAATTTCAGGTGGAAAGATTATTTTTGATGGAAAAAACAAACAGAAAACCATAAAAATACTGCTGTCTGCTCTTCAACTGTTCATGATATCCACACCACCATTCCTCTGTATTTTCCCAGTGTCTGTGGAAGTAAAAAAAAAAAGGGTTAATTCAACATGTGGAAAGAATCTGTAGAAGTCTCAGCAACACAAAGCCTCAACCCCTGCATCTCTTTCGTGAAAAAGCCAGCTCTAATTCCAAGGGGAAATGTCTATTGTTTTTGTTTATATTAGAAGGCTAGTAAGCAGAAATGCCGGGGGAAAGCAAGGGAACACACAACCTTCATCCTAATTGCTGTAAATAGATGACAATTATAGATGCTGTTATGAAATTAGCATTTTGACCTAAGTAGACAATACCTGAAAACCCTTAATGGCAAATGAAGTATTGACATTAGTTTGTGCCCCAAAAGTCATCCAAATATATTATTCTCTTATTATTTAGTTCAGCAAGTTCCAAAAGGGAGAAAACCAACTAGCCTGCATTCTTTAGTGGTGACGGCAAACTATCACCCTCTCAGCATCCCAGGAAACTCCCCCTTAACAAAACTTGTGCTTTATGACTTTGGGTAAATGGTCTTTTGACCTTCCTGAAGCCAGGATTTTGGACTTTTGAAATGGGGCCACACTAATCCTGTTTTCCCAGATCTTCTTACTTTAAGCCTATATATCCTTTTGACAATCTCCTTGGCACGCTGGTGCCAAACAGAAATTAATCAATTTCCTTTAGTTGTAGTTCCTTTGTTAGACTGTAGAATGGTATTATTCAATGTATAAAGATAGGAAATCTGTTTGAGGCTTGAATATGTAATAATAAGTAATATAATGTAAAATCTTGTTTTATTCTTAAGTAGTATATTGTTTTAATCTTGTAGTTAATATATTCAGAATCTTCCAGTAGAGCAATACAACAAGTCCAATACATTGTAAAAGTCAACCAGTATGCAAACTCTTTTGGGACAACTTGACTTGCTAACTTTCTAATATCTGAAAATACATACAATATATATAAACATTAAATTTTGAACTGGAATATTGCTACTGAGCTAAGTATAAAAGAGAAACCCACCTGGATATATAACATTTAGTTTTCATGTTGCATCCTAACCTCTTTTTGTATATTCATTTTGGACTGTGGACGTTACTGACTCAAAATATTACTCCCCTTATAAATCCTGCTGATAGGAAACCAGGTGAGCATAATCTAGCGTTTCCCTCCCATGCCTCCTAATTGACTTCATATATTTATACATTTTTGGCATTTTTATACATTTTATAGTGCAGGGCTGCAAATTGATATAATTGTATAAAGGGGGATAAAAATATATATCTACAGAAGTACATTACACCACAATGCTTGAACTCTTAACAATCTCAAAATTGTATTAGCCAGGATAACGCTGGCTATGCAAGTAATTAGTAACAGCTGTGGGAAGAGGTCTACAACATTGCCACTCCGTTCGGCCACTTCTGTGTACTAATTATTCAATGTTTAGCCAAGACTTGAATATAAAAGTAGGCTGCTAATAAACAACACAGCCGTCTCTTTCTGAATTCTGAAGCCTGCGTCTCTGTTTCTCTCTCTGCTGTGGCTTCACATCGCAACATATGGCGCCCAATGTGGGGCCATTTACACGAGAATAAGGCAATTTACATGAGAATAAGGGTCATTTACACGAGAGTAAGGTGACTTGCTCTAGCGTAAGATGAACCAAGCAGCAGAGACAGAATAATGAGACCGTGGGGCTCTAGCCAGAGCCGAGAAATATCGCCAGAGACCGACCTGCCAAGCAGACGAACCTTTCTTGTCCGGGGAAGGACCAATGTACATCGCTTCATTCTTTGAAAGAACAACATAATTCATGAGTATGGGTGGTCCCCTGACAGTTTTGCAACAGGGGTTTGCGACGGAACTGGGTTATTTGCTTAGACAGACAGGTAGACGGGTACCTGCTCAGCGAGTAAGGCACTTAGTGCAAGCTGCGCAAGTGGGGCACTTTGTGCAAATCATAGGAGGACGATGTTCGTGGGTCTCTCCGAATCGGAGATTGGGTCAGGAGAGGAATAACATAAATGAAGAGCCAAGAGCACCAGCGGGGCAGAAATGCCAATGGCCACACGTAACCTGTGGCACACAGAAGCAACAGACCCCCTTCACAGGGAGAACAGGAGCATGATCCAAGCCATGGCAGAACAAGGAAAGGAAAAGGGCGAGCTTAGTGCAGTAGAAATGAATAGATTGCTGCGGGTTTGCCCCCTGGTCCATGGAGGCATAATGGGTGCAGAGACAGGAGTGCAGAATTTGCTCACGACAGGAGTGGAAGAAGGGGTTGGATAGAACCCTAGAGAAAAAGTTTGTAACCCAGGTCGAATTGGAATGTAACTGAACTAGAATGTATATCAACCTCAAAAGCATGTACCCAGGGTAGCTAATTATGACATTCTGAGAAATCATAATTAAAACTGACCTTCAGGGTCTGGAATAAGTGTGGAATTTGTGAACATCCAATATCAATTTAGTAGACTAAACTGTAACAGAAAACTTCAAAACATTAAGCCCAGGTTGGCCACCATCCAGCCACCTGAGATTTTTCCAATTGTGTAAAGGATCACACCTGATGAGGAACACACAGAGGAACAACTGGTTCCACCTGAGGATCTCTCCATCACACTTGATGAGATACAGGAAGATAAACAACAGGAACAAACTGAAGTCCTCTCCCTTAATATAGTTGATGAGGTGCATGTAGATGAACAGATTGCAGAAGAGAGGCTCCTTGTACTAGGTGATTCAATAATTAGAAATACAGAGAGATGGATTTGTGATGCACATGATAATCATATGGTGACTTGCCTGTCAGGTGCAAAAGTTGCAGACATCATGAGAAATCTAAATAGCTTGTTAGAGAGAACTGGGAAGGAGCCAGTGGTCATGGTACACGTTGGTACCAATGATGTTGGGAAGGCCAAGTGGTCAGTCCTAGAAGCCAAAAATTCAGGTTGTTAGGAAAAAGATTGAAGTCCCGGACTTCCAAGGTAGCATTTTCAGAAGTGCTGCCTGTCCCTCGCGCAGGACCTACCAGGCAGGCAGAGCTCAAAAGCCTCAATGTGTGGATGAGGCGGTGGTGTCGAGAGGAGGGCTTCAGATTTGTCAGGAACTGGAGAACATTTTGGGACAAGCCAAATCTGTTCAGGAGCGATCGGTTCAGTGGTGGGCATCAACAGGTTCGCACCAGTTCGCCAGAACCGGTAGCGGAAATTCTGGCTGGCCCCACCCATACAAGTTTTGAAATAAAGTAGTCCTAATTCAGGTGCAACACATGACTTTTCCCCTGGCCATGCCCACCATACCACACCCACAGTGTGGTAGTAAATTTTTTTGGAGCCCGCCACTGGATGGGTTGCACTTGAACCATGATGGGACCAGATTGCTGGCACTCAAAATCAAAAAGGCTGCAGAGCAGCTTTTAAACTGATAACTGGGGGAAAGCCAATAGGAGCTGGGCAGCATCTGGTTCGGGAAAGTGTGTACTTGAGTAGTGAGGAGGATGCAAAAATTACTGAGCAGAGCCAGGAGCTAGTCACCAGCACTCTAGCAGAAGGATGCAAGAGGCAGTCTAACAATGCAACTGGACTCAAAAGACTATATCAAGAAAGCATATATAAATGCTTGTATACAAATGCCAAAAGCCTCTGGAACAAAATAGGGGAGCTGGAATACTTAGCAATAGATAAGAATATTGATATTATTGGCATCACTGAAACCTGGTGGATGGATGATAACCAATGGGATACAGTTATCCCAGGCTACAAACTGTACAGGAAGGATAGGAAGGGGCAAACGGGAGGTGGTGTACCCTTGTATGTCAAAGAAGTGATAAAATCGTGCGAATTGGAATATATAGGTGATTTGGAGTCACCATTAGAAGCTCTGTGGGTAAGAGTACCAGGCCACAAAGATGGTCTAACAGCAGGCATATACTATCGGCCTCCGACCCAAACTCTTGAGGGAGACTGGCAGTTGGAGAATGTTGTAAACGAGGCATCCAAGAAGGGAAGCCTGGATATAATGGGGGACTTCAATTACCCTCACATAGGGTAATTGTTGTTCAGCACATGATAAAGAGATAAAGTTCTTAGATATGCTAAATGATTGTTCCCTGGGTTTGGTGTAAGGGACCAAAGACAATGAAACAGCCGAAGTGGTGGCTTAACACAGGTTTATTGCATGATGATCCGGAGGAACATGTGGTAATGGCGGATGGGTAGCTCAATATATACAGCTGGCTATACATTTGAATGTGGTTCGTCGACAGACTATTGGTTGCTGCCTGCGTGACGTCATAGGAGGTCACGCCCTTCTTGACCAGGTGAAGAGGTGGCGGGGAATCTTCCCGCGCTGCTGAACCAGGTGAATATGAGCCAAGAGAGCTGGACGCTCGCTACTGCCCTCTGGTGGCCACTAGCTCGCGTCCCCTTATCAGGTTTACATTGATACAGCTGATGGTTATAATGTTGCACACAGAAAGGTTACATTGATAACACATGGCAAAGGTACATTGTTAAAGGCACAGCTTTACAGAACACAACATCCCTCCCCCCTAGGATGAGACGAAGTCTCTCAGCCAAGATGGCTTGTTGCATGTGCGTTTGGGCCGTGACGAGGGCTGCCCCCCCGGGGGCGTTATTGCTTCTTTGTTCCCTGGACCCTTGTCCTGAAATGGGAGAGGGAGACTCGTTAGTGGTTTGCCGCTGTCTGGCGGCCTTAGGGGAAGGGAAAAACTCCATTGTGGGCAGACCGGGGGCTGTCGGGGCTAACGAAAAACCCCTCTTCTCGCTTGGACGGGTGGGGGACCACTCCGAAAACCCCCCCCGGTTCTGGAAATCAATCTAACTTGGTAGGGGTACCCGCAACTGTGGGGACTTTCCGCGAGATATGTATGGGGTCGGGTTCCTCCTCCTCGGAAAGATCCCCCAGGGTATCTATGAGGACATCCTCCTCCCCCCTTGGTGGGGGCCCACGGTCCCCTTTTCCTCCCCCTTGGGCTGAACGGGTGGGGGAGAACCCTAACGCTGACTTATTTCCTGCTTGATCCGTGCCCTGCTCATCGGAGACCCTGCGTCGGAGCTGGTCCGCGTGCCGCCTCCACAGGAGCCCTGTGCTGGTTTCCACTCGGTACGACACGGGGCCGGTTTGCTCCACAACTACGCCCGGCACCCAGGCTGGGCCCGTGCTGGCGTAATTCCTGCAATGCACGGGGGCGCCTATACTGAAACTCTTTGTAGCCTCTAGCCCGATGTTCCTCCCTTTGTCCTCTACCCTCGTGGGGTCTAGCCTAGTGAGGATGGTGGTCAGCTTCCTGCGCATTAAAAGCTCTGCGGGGGAGTACCCTGACGCCAATGGGGTCACCCTGTACCCTAGCAGAAACTGACACACTTGTAGGTTCAGATCCCCTGGGCCCATGCGCCGCAACGCGTCCTTCGTGGTGCGGACGAGGCGCTCTACTTGGCCGTTGGTGGCCGGGTGAAACGGGGCGGAGGTGATATGCCGAACGGCGTTGATCTCCATGAAAGCCCTAAACTCGGAGGACGTGAAACAACTTGCGTTGTCGCTAATTAACGTGTCGGGTATGCCGAACGTGGAAAAGAGCCTCCGCAAATGCCTAATGGTCTGGGCCGAGGAGGTGCTCGTGACTGGGATAACCTCCAACCATTTGGAGAACGCGTCCACTACAAGGAGGAACAGGGTGCCTCTGAACGGGCCCGCGAAATCAACGTGCACCCGGGACCACGGCCCCTTAGCCGCGTCCCATTCCCTGTGGGGAAGGCGGGCCTCCTCTGGTCTGGAGCATTGGCAACTCTCACAAGTGCCGACCATGTGCTCGATGTCAGCGTCTAGCTGGGGCCACCAGAAGTAACTCCGGGCCAGCGCCTTGGATCGCACGATGCCGGGGTGGCTGACGTGAAGCAGTTTGAGCACCCGCGGCCGAAGGGAAGTGGGAATCACCACCCGCTGCCCCCACAAGAGACACCCCCTCTCTAGGGACAGTTCTAGCTTTTTTCTGAAAAATGGGGCGAACTCCTCCGCTGGGGAGGACGCGGGCCACCCTTTCTGCAGCCAGGAGCTTACTGCCGCTAACGTTTTGTCCTTCTCTGTCGCTTTGGCAATGTCGGCGGGCATCACGGGGGGCGAATCCAGCACCTCAATCATGAGAACCTGATGGTCCCGCTCCCCCATGCTCACCTGGCTGGGCGTTAGGGGAAGGGGAGACCTAGATAGGGCGTCCGCATGGCTGATCTCTTTTCCGGGCCGGTAGACCAACGCGTGCTGATACGCGTGGAGAAAAATGGCCCACCTGAGCATCCTCGGAGACAGGATCTGTGGGGTGGGCTTATCAGCGGTAAAAATGCCTAGCAGGGGCTTGTGGTCCGTCACAATGGTGAAAGGGCGGCCGTACAGAAAATCGTGAAATTTTTTCGTCCCCGCGACTATTGCTAGTGCCTCCCTGTCCGTCTGTGCGTAGTTCCTCTCTGCTTGGGACAGGGACCTGGAGTAAAATGCTATCGGGGCCTCCCTTCCGTTTTCCAACACGTGGCACAGCACTGCCCCCACCCCCACTGGAGATGCATCACAGATCAGAACTACTGAGCGTTTGGGGTTGAAATGGGTCAGTATAGCGTCGGACGCCAGGAGGCTTTTCAGCTCGTCAAATGCCCTTTCTTGGTCATCGCCCCACTTCCATGCCTGGTCTTTCTTTAGCAGTTTGTGTAGCGGTTCAGCCACCGCTGCCTTTCGGGGGAGGAAGGAGTGGTAGAAGTTGAGCAGCCCTAGGAACGACTGCAACTCGGGCTTGGAGGTGGGGCGGGGGGCTTTCTTAATGGCTGCCACTTTGGACATGGATGGTTTTATCCCCTCAGGAGTCACACAAAACCCTAGGAACTCAACCTCGGTTGCGAAGAAGACGCATTTGTCCTTTCGCAACCTCAGCCCCGCCTTTTCGAATATCGTCAGGACCTTCCCCAACCTTTTGGCCAATTCAGCCCGACTCCCCCCCGTTATTAACACGTCATCAAAATAAGGCAACACCCCCTCCAATCCCTTCAGGAGGCGTTCCACGAGTGACTGGAAAATTCCAGGCACCGAATTCACGCCGAACTGGAGGCGCGTCACCTGGAACGCCCCCTTATGGGTGACTATGGTCTGCGCAGCAGCAGCGGCAGGGGACACCGTGAGCTGCTGGTAGGCCTGTGCTAAGTCGAGCTTAGCGAAACACTTTCCCCCGTGTAACCTGGCCAGCAGATGGCTGACTACCGGCACCGGATATGCATTCGGGCGGATCGCCTTGTTGATGGTGCACTTGTAGTCGGCGCATATGCGGACCTCCCCATTGGCCTTAAGAGCGGTTACAATTGGAGTTTCCCACTCTGTAGAATCTACAGGCACAAGGATCCCCTGGCCCACCAACTTGTCCAGTTCCGCCTCTATCTTGTCCTTGAGTGCAAACGGCACCCGGCGTGGTTTTAGGCGAATTGGGCGGACCCCCGGGTCCAGGTCGAAAGTCACTGGGGGCCCCTTGAATTTCCCCAGTCCCTTTTTGAAGACTTCGGGGTGCGCCTCGCACACTTCCTGAATTGGATCAGTCCCAACGGCATGCATCCCAACGGCGTGCACCCCCCCAATAAACAACCCCAGGGGCTGGAACCATTGAGTCCCGAGGAGGCTGCAATTTCCTCCTTTGAGCACGACTAGGGGAAGGGACGCGGCGTGCTCCTTGAATTTGACCTGAAATTCTCCAACCCCCAACACTGGAATACTGTTCCCTTGCACGTCCCGTAGTGTGGACCTCAATGCTTTGAGCTTGGGTCGCTTGTGGGGGGCAATTCCCAAAAACTCCCTCTGGGAAATGATTGAATATGAGGACCCCGAGTCAATTTCCATCCTAATGGGGACCCCTTGGACCAGTACCTCAACAAAGTAGCGGGGGTGTCTGGTAGCCACGCTGAACACTGGGGCGTCGTCCTCGCTGCCGTCGGCGATGCGGCCCACGCCGTCCTGCTTCCGCGTGGCCTGGGCGCCATCCTTGGGTCTCGTTGGGCGGTCTTGTCCCGTGGAACGGTCTGCGGAGCTCCTCCGGGTCTCGCGCCTCTTCCTGCACACCTTGGCGATGTGCCCACGGCGGCCGCAGTTGTGGCACTCGGCCTTCCGGAAAGGGTATTTCACGCGGTCGTGGGCCGCTCCACAGCCGTCGCATCGCCGGCTCTCCTTCCGGACCCTCTGGACGTCCTCGTCGTCGCTGCTCTCTGCGGACGACCTCGAAGTTCGCCGGGCCGCCTGTACCAGAGCCTCTGCTTTGCTCGCCTTTGGCCACCAGTCCTGAAGTTCTTGGACCCCGGCCTTTGTAGCTTCTGCGGCCTGGGCCGCTCTTACGACCTCCTGCAACGTGGGAGGCGGCTCTTGGTTCATTAACGTGCGCTGGGTTTCGGCGTCGTTCAGGCCACACAGCACACAGTCTCGGAGGGTGATTTCGGCATTCTCCCATTTGCACGGGCCGGCCGCCAGCCGCAGGGCCGCCACGAATGCGGCGACCGTCTCCCCGGGCGCTTGGACTTGCCTCCAAAACGCACTCCGAGCGGGAAACATCGCTGTGGCGGGCCGGACGTGCTCACGCAGCATCTGCATGAGTTCCTTGGCCTTGAATTCGCTCACCCTCCTCGGTGCAATCAGGTCCACCAAGGTCCTTTTTGTTTCTTGTCCGAGCATTCTGGTGAAGATGGCTCTTTTCTTCGCCTCTTCCGTGACTTCGGACTTGATCAGTGCGGCCTGGAAGTCCATCTCGAAGATCTCCCAGTCGCCCGGTTTCCTGATTTCGAAACCGGCGCATGTCTTGGTCCCGTGGGCTGCCATATCCCACCTTCGTCGCCAATTTGGTGTAAGGGACCAAAGACAATGAAACAGCCGAAGTGGTGGCTTAACACAGGTTTATTGCATGATGATCCGGAGGAACATGTGGTAATGGCGGATGGGTAGCTCAATATATACAGCTGGCTATACATTTGAATGTGGTTCGTCGACAGACTATTGGTTGCTGCCTGCGTGACGTCATAGGAGGTCACGCCCTTCTTGACCAGGTGAAGAGGTGGCGGGGAATCTTCCCGCGCTGCTGAACCAGGTGAATATGAGCCAAGAGAGCTGGACGCTCGCTACTGCCCTCTGGTGGCCACTAGCTCGCGTCCCCTTATCAGGTTTACATTGATACAGCTGATGGTTATAATGTTGCACACAGAAAGGTTACATTGATAACACATGGCAAAGGTACATTGTTAAAGGCACAGCTTTACAGAACACAACACTGGGACAGATGGTTGAAGACCCAACTAGAGGTACAAGAATCCTTGACTTGATCCTCAGTAATACTCAGGATCTGGTGCAAGATGTTAATGTGACTGATCCAATAGGGAACAGTGACCACAACTCAATTATGTTTAACTTGATCATAGACCGCAAGTCACTGATAAAATCTAACACAGAGACCTTAAATTTTCAAAAAGGAAATTTCCCAAAGATGAGGAAACTAGTAAAAAAGAAGCTGAAAGGGAAAACTGAGAGAGTCCAAACACTCCAAGAGGCATGGAGGCTGTTTACAAAAACAATAACAGAGGCCCAATAGGAATGCATACCCAAAAGGAAAAAGGGCACTGCCAGGTCCAAGAGGACTCCGATGTGACTTACAGGAGCTGTTCAGGAAGTGATCAAAAGCAAGAAAAGCTCATTTAGAAGATGGCATACCTGTCAAGTTTTGGATTTGAAAATAAGGGAAACACTGTGGGTGTGGCCAAATCTGTGGGCATGGCCAATTCTGTCCATGTGACTTGCTGGGCACTAGTCACAATGCCTTCCACATGGCCATGTGAAAACATCCGCTAACACAGACAGACAGCACTGGCTCTCTGGCTGTCAGTGTAGATGAGCACTGCACCCTAGAGTCAGATACGACTGGCTTTTGAGCAAGGGAGATCTTTACAAATTTGCATGGGTACGTTTTAATCCTTATTTCCCTTTTTATCCTTATTTCAGTGGGGATGGGGCTTCTTTTGACGCCCACCCCTCCCACCCCCACTGAAATAAGGATAAAAAGGGAAATAAGGATAAAAACGTACCCATGCAAAATGCCAAGAAGTTCTGGGGCTGCAGGAAAGAAAGTGATGTGGAAAAGCTGCTACAGGCTACTGCTTACCTTTGTTGCCTTGCGCAGCCGAGGTGAAAGCATCATGGAGTGGGTGAAAGACTGAAAGTCCCTCCCAATGCCAAATCCCGCAATGCTTTGCTCCCAGTCCAGAGGCGTGCCTGCAGGGAGCTCTGGGGGAGGAGGGGACTGATTGCCAGCCAGTGCCAGTCTTCACCCCAGAGATCTGTGCAGGCAAAAATACGGGAGAATACGGGGTTAAATAAAAATCGGGTGGCCAGCGGGGAGTTTGATTAAAATACATGGTTTTCCCGCCCATTACGGGGTACTTGACAGGTTTGGAAGATGGAAGGCTTGTCTGAATGAGGACAGCAGGCAGAAACATAAATTCTGGCAGAACAAATGCAAGGCAACAATCAGGAAAGGAAACCAAGACTTTGAGGAGCGTATAGCTAAAAACACTCAGAGAAACAACAAAGACTTCTTTAAGTACATTAGAAGTAAGAACCCAACTAGGAAGGCCATTGGACCATTAGATGACAATGGAAGGCAAGGGTTATTAAAGAGAAAACAGAGATTGCAGAGAGACTCAATGAATTCTTTGCTTCAGTATTCACTGAAGAAGACAGAGGCCACATGCCCAAAACAGAGCCTATCTTCGTAGGGAGGGAAACCGAAGAATTAAGGCAGATAGAAATAACCAGGGAGGAGGTCCTTGCATGTCTTGTTAAACTAAATGATAACAAATCACCAGGACAAGATGGCACCCATCCACGAGTTCTCAGGGAACTTTTAAGATGAAATTGCTGATCTTCTAGCCAAAATATATAATCTTTCCCTCAAATCAGGCTCTGTGACTGATCAGTGCCATATTTAGGATCTGTGGGCCCCTAGGCTGAACCTGTGGCGCGAGCCCTACTGGGGAAAGTATTTTTAAAAAATTAACCTACAAAAACTGCATTTTCAGCAATTATCCAATTAAAAATGGAAAAATAAACATCATTGTGCTCTGTGTTTTCTGATTTTAAAAATTGGCATAGAATCACGTGGTGCGGTCCCCTCTTTGTGGTGCGGGCCCATAGGCTGCAGCCTAGGTAGCCTATGCTTAAATCCGGCCCTGTGCCTGATGACTGGAAGGTAGTGAATGTAACACCAATTTTCAAAAAGGATTCAGGAGTGATCCAGGAAATTACTGTCCGGTCAGTTTGACGTGTGTCCCAGGTAAAGTGATGGAAACTATCCTAAAAGAATTAATAGGCACATAGAAGAGAAGGCGCTGCTAAAGGAGAGCCAACATGGCTTTTGCAAGGGCAAATCATGCCTCACTAATCTGTTGGAATTTTTTGAGAGTGTCAACAAGCATGTGGATAAGGGGGATCCAGTTGACATTGTTTATCTGGACTTTCAGAAGGCTTTTGACAAACTCCCACACTAAAGGCTCTTGAATAAACTTACCAGTCATGGAATAAAGGGACAGGTCTTGTCCTGGATCAGCAACTGGCTAAGGGACAGGAAACAGAGGGTAGCACTAAATGGACACTTCTCCAAGTGGAGGGAAGTAAAGAGTGGGGTCCCCCAAGGTTCAGTACTGGGACGCCTGCTTTTCAACCTCTTTATAAATGATCTAGAAGTAGGAATAAATAGCAAGGTAGCCAAATTTGCTGATGACACTAAATTATACAGGGTAGTGAAAACTGTGAGAGATTGTGAGGAGCTCCATAGGGATCTCTTGACACTGGGGGGTGGGCAAAACAGTGGCAAATGAGCTTCAACATTAGTAAGTGCAGAGTGATGCATGTTGGGGCAAAAAAAACCAATTACATTTATAAACTGATGGGGTCTGAACTCTCTGCAACAAACCAGGAAAGGGACCTTGGTGTCCTGGTGGACAGCTCAATGACGGTATCAACCCAGTGTGCCTCAGCAGTGAAAAAAGCAAACTCAATGCTAGGGATCATTAGGAAGGGTATAGAAAATAAGTCAGCAAGTGTCATTTTGCCTCTTTATAAATGGTGAGGCCCCATCTGGAATACTGTGTACAGTTCTGGTCACCATACCTCCAGAAGGATATTATGGAGTTGGAAAAAGTGCAGAGGAGGGCAACCAGAATGATTAGGGGACTGGAACACCTTCCTTACCATCTGAGGCTGCAATGGTCGGTGACAGAATGCTGGACTGGTTGGGCTGTGGCCTGTTCCAGCAAGGTTGTTCTTATGTCCTTATGAAAATAAATTTGGAAGGCCAAAGCATGTTCCTTCAGAGGGGATGGGAGGAAAATGCAATTTGAACATGTGAATGAATGCAGAAGAATGAGTGTAAGGTGAACCTTTGAATGGAGAGAAAATGAGAGGATTGTGTGTTTGCATAATTGTGTTTAATTACAGCAACCGGGTTGGTATTAATAATATGTTAGGAATTTGTTTTCAAAAATAATGGGAATGTTGATAATGAACATGGTTTTGATACATTGTTTTTATATCAAGGAGAACAAAGTTATCCTGGGGAAGCCATGCCTTCATTAAAAGCCAGTTCTGATGCTTGTTAATCAGGCACATGGCCATGTAATGTGAGAAAGTCTAGGCGATAAAGATCATGTTGTTTCCTGTCTTGTCTGCTCAGCAACAAGATGGGAAAAAGGTGGGTGGGTAAGAAAATAGCAGGGACTTTAAGTGAAAATACAGCCATCCTTTAAAAATAGGGAGTGGCAATGCTATTAGTGACCCAACAAGTCACAGGAAATTTGAGTTTGCATTCATAAGGAAGAGGAAGGAAGATTCTCACCATGCTGGCTCATTTTGCCATTAAAGAAATAAAAATCCTGAAGTACAGTGGGTTCTGAAATAGGATGCCTACTTACACATCATTTTTCCTCACATCCTACTAGATAGAGAATGAACATCCTTGCAGAAATGGGAGGGGGGGAATTCTTGCCCACAAGGACAAAGGAACTGGCAGACCTCTTTAAGTTTGCAACAGAGGGTTGAAGTTGGAATGTGTTAACCCCTTTCTAATGGAAAATGCAGTCAAGTAAAGGACTCCAGCATTGTGGTTATTGTATATTTGTTTTAGCCAAACAAAGCCGGTTAAAGTGCTCCAAATCAGCTTCTTAGGGAGCACTGCATTAAGGATAGCCATGAGGGAGAAGGGAAAAAACAACCCCCCTCTCTTCCTGCTTAGCAGAGAAGGCAAACTGTTTGTGTCTGTGAAAATAAGGCTCTCTTCCCCACTTCCCCCCCCCCCCCCCCCACAGCACAGGCTGGCCAGCTGTCTGTGGGAGATGGATGGATAGAGAAGATGCTGTTTGTCCACTCCCAGAGTGTAATTTCAAGAATCATTCAGAAGAGATAAAAGTTAATTCTGTTTATGAATCAAGGGTGGATTCAGCTGAGAAAGGGTAGCTTTGGCATTGTGAACCAAAATTTGCCCCGTTGTGAACCAAAATTTGCCCATCTTCTCACCCAGTTAGAATGCTGAATCAGAAGAAAGAGTATCCTATCCATTTAACAATTTCCTGAATGTGATTCTGTTGGTTAAGATCATCAGGTGCTATGCCTGTAAAATTGGCAGGGGAATGGGATGGATCCCTGTTTACAGTAGCATGTTTTGTAAATTGTTTACTGTCAGATATAAGTAAAAGTATGGAATGCTTTGTTAAAATGACTTAAAACATAAGAACTTGAGCCAGGCTGCTTGAGGTTCTGAGAATCTTCCATGTGCTCCATATAGGCCATGTAATACCACCTTAAAGTACTTTATATAGACAAGTTAGGTTTACCGTTCATACATATATGCAATTAACCCATTTTTGTTACTTTCTTTTAGCTGTGACAGTCTAATGGTTTAGTTTATTCCTGTAGCTTTTCTTTCAACTTTTGTGTGTTTCTAGATATGTAAGCTAACTAAAGCAGTCTAGGTCATTTTCTGTTATTGATAATTAATCTTCTTACCTTATGCACATAACGCTTTGATTTTCTCAAACTTCTCTTCCAAGCACCACATTTCAAGGGCACTGGTCTTTCTGCAACCAGTCATTTGTGTTTGTATAATGTCTCTCCTCACAGCTCGCTTCTGTTTTTTCCTAAATGTACAGACTTTCCATGCAGCATACAAGGTGTTTTGTTACTTCCTTACTTTTGGTTTGGCATTCCTTTGTTTTCCAGCCCGTGCCCCATTAGGCCACATCCTCAACTGGACTCAATTATATGGACCTTTGCTTTATATTATAATCTAATTATGTCATTTTATTTACAGAATCTGCATTGCAAGTTAGTTACTGATTTTCCCTTTTTTCAATATTCCTTTTGATCACAACTGTCAAGTATCCCTCATTGGCCGGGAAAACCCCTTATTTTACCCTCTTTCCTGCCGTCATCCCTTATTAATTAGACTGCAATGCCCTATTGCCGCCATTCGAGGGCAGCACAGGATAAGGATAGCTGTCAAGTATCCCTTATTTGCCGAGAAATTTCCCTTATTTCCAAATCCAAAACTTGACAGGTATGCTTTTGATACTCCTTCCCAATTCTGGGTGTTTTGCACCCGTGCATTTTTTTTCAACTCCACAGGGCAGGTGATCGTGTATTAATTGCACTTTTAAATCCCTTTTAAATAAACAGAGAAAGGAGGGACACACTGGCTGTATCCTTATGGATTTCTGTTTTACACCGTTTTAAAAATTAATAAATCATAAAAACTAACTTTTTCAGAAGATTCTCCTCAGGAACAATATTTCCAGGAGGCAGTGCTGCTTTGCAGCTGTTGTAAATCCAGCAGATGTCAGTTCAGCCACTCCAGTGACAGGGCCGGATTAAATACCTTAGCAACCAGGCAGCTGCTTCCTTGTGTGCCCAGGGAAAAGATGACACACCATTTTTTTTTGCAGCGGTCATCATCCTTAGCTGATTCATACCTTCTTGTGATGATTTTAACATGCCTTTTTCTAAGGGGAGAGGCATTTTATACACACAAGTTACATACACACACATATTGCACATGCTCAAGAACTCAAGGTTACACATACATGGGGACTCAAACTCTTAATCGACAAAATTGGCCTGTTTTCACAAGCATAGCTCCACTTGCTGGCAACTGGGGCCCAGTGACTACCATTTGCTTTGAAGGAACTGCCCCACCTAGCCAAACCTCAAGAATCAACGACAGAAGAGCAATTTAATGTCTTTGTATATGTCACTGTCTGTAATCACTTGTATTTGCTTTTCATATATTATCTTTGAATTCTTTGCCTTTCATAATGCCCAATAAGGTGGGCTTCCCAGGGGCATCTGAACTGAGTTATGGATTTTGCATACCCCTTTGCACAGTTTACATGTATTATGCATATTGTATTACCCTATTTTCTCAAAACTGCCACACTATTGCTACCCATTGCCTAGAAGTCACGGTTTGCCCATGGGTGGGGGAGAGGGGTCTGGGTGGGCCACTTATACTTACCCTTTTACTCAGGTTTGCCCAAGCCCCCAAGCCAAAGAAACCTCCTTGACTTTTGTAATCCCTTAATTATTTTATATTTACTTAATGTCTGTATCAACCACACAACCCCACACTGGTGTAGGGAGACCCTACTGTTTAGATTATGTAATTACCAAACTAGGAGGCTTTTTACAAGGTAGTTAACTAAGGTTTCACGATCTCAACCGGACTATCAAGGAACTGAACAACTTGCAGAATGTTTTGCAAAATAATATACACACTGGTAATTTATCTTATGGTTATGCTTGCCACCCACAGAATGGGTGAGACTACTGATACAATATTCAGTTCTGGGAATTGTTATTCTCATCATGGGCTGTTGTTGCTTTCAATGTGTGCCTCAAACACTTTCAAAATGCATCCCCGCTTTCCGAGCTACCATATTTTTTGGACCATAAGACGCACCTGACCATAAGCAGGAAAACAAAACAAAAAATTGTATTTTACACCAGCAACCAGTGGAGGCGCTGCAGGGGAAATGGGCAGGCCAGGCCATATGCACTGAGGAAGGAAGTGACATTCTAGCCTAGCCTCTTGCTCTCCTTTCAACCAAGAAGCATGTTTTTCCCCTCCATTTTGTCCACGTGGAGTAGAGACAAAGGCATCATGGTAAGTGAAACCCTTTCTTTTTAAGCACAGGTTTGGTTTCCCACTTAAATGCATTGGAAACATACAAACAGAAACCTTTTGAATACAAGAAATTTATTTCCAATGCATTTAAATGGGAAATAGCTATTTTCGCCCTCTAGTGGTCACTTGATTTTCATATGTTTTTCCCCCTGCCCCGAACAGGCGGCAGTAGTAGTCTTCGGCCAGCTGCGGCTCTTGTAAAATATCCTTTTACAATAGCCACAAGTGGCCGAAGACCAGCATTTGGACTATAAGACGCACCCACATTTTCTCCCCACTTTGGGGAGAGAAAAAGTGTGTCTTATGGTTCAAAAAATACGGTAAGTACCATATGCCTTCTAGGCAAGAATTGCACTGCTTAGATAAAGTGCTGCAAGAAATTAATCTCAAAAATATTAATCCTCCTTATCTATACCTATAAATCCAAGTGTTAACCATTGGAACTTGACAAAGGATCCCGCACCCGGCCATACAATCCCGTACTGAGCATTCGTGCACTTGCCTGAAATGGGTCCAGAGGTCAACAAATGTTTGAGAAACGCGCCAGTGGGGCAACAGCCCCACAAACTCAAACAAAGAAAAAGAACTTCACTACCCAACATTCTTTGCGCCATGAGCGCGCAGAACACTGAGAAAGCTGGCATGCGAAAAGTAAAAATACAAAGTGCAATGGGAGCATAAGTCCGCCGCAGGCGGACGCAGCGCCTCACAGCCATGCAAAATAAAAAGCCAAAAAATGCCACCGCGAGACACCCACCGTCCTTCTTTCCCAGAGCAACGGGGAGAAGAAGGACTCCCTCTCCTCCACGCTACCCCACCGAAGACACGGCAAGACCACCACCGGCCTCAAGAAAAGTTGAGTCGGGTTGGAACCCCCCCCCAAATGGGGGGATTTAAGGGGGGAAGGTACTGGAGCATTCGTGCCCCCACCCATTGAAAGCGAACCAATTCCCCGGGAAGCAAAGGCAGCGAACGAGGCTCCGGTCGCTTCCTTTACTTCCCAAAGAAGTGTTTCGCTTTCAAGCGGGGGGGGGGGGGGAGAGAATGCACCAGTACCTCTCCCCCCCCCCCCGTTGAAAGTGAACCAATTCCCCGGGAAGCAAAGGCAGCGAATGGGGCTCCGGTCGCTGGCTTCGCCTCCCGGAGCTCCTCACCTGGGCGCAGCCTCCGAACTCAACTGCAGCACACACCTACTGGGCTGCAAATTTAAAACCTGCCCAGTGTGTCTGTGCGCACACACCAAAACAACCCCTAAGCACCAACATACACAAAAAGTAACCAACAAAAACAAACACCAAAACTATTAAAAATAATAAAACAAAAATAAATAAATAAATTTTAAAAACATTAATAAACAAAAAGTAATAAACCACAAGATACACAAACAAAAACTTCCACAACACTACAAAACCACAAACAAAACACCTAACTACAACATGAAAAAATACACAAACAAACAACAATGAAATAAAACAAATTAAACACAACCAGAAATAATCAAACCAATTAAACCAACCTAAAACTAAACAAAAACAAAAAAGAACAAACAGAAACACCTCCCAGCCCACCAACACAAAAGCAAAACAAAGAAAAACCCCAGAAGAAAAAAAAAAACAGACAACTCACCAACACATCCTCCCTCCATGACGACCGGAACAGAAATGAAGAAACAAAGAAACTACTTACTGGAAGAAGCCCCACCCAGAGGCCAGGAGAGAAAAAACACCTAAAATGAAACCAAAACCCCTAGCAGCCCCACCTGCAGGGCACAATAGTAAAAACAACTCAAAAAGACTCAACAACCCCACCTAGAGGCCACAAGAGTAAAAACAAGTCAAAAACATAACAATAAATCACAATTTTACACAAATCACAAAAAGGTCCAGCAGCTAGAGGCCCGCATATCTAACCATCAACAAATTAAGGAGCTTGAGCTGTTCTTGGACAGAGCGGAGCAGACTATGCTGGACAAAGAAGAGACAGGGCACAGTTCTGAGGGAGAAAGCCCTTCACTAACTCAGGAGGGAGATGTTTGGAGGAATGTGACTCAAAGTAGGAGAAGAGTAGGGGATCACTCTGAGAGTCTGAAATTACAGAATAAATTTGAGGCTCTTTCCCTCATCACACCTGATGAGGAACACACAGAGGAACAACTGGTTCCACCTGATGATCTCTCCTTCATCACATTTGATGAGATCCAGGAAGATAAACAACAGGAACAAACTGAGGTTATCTCCCTTAATATGGTTGATGAGGTGCATGTAGATGAACAGATTGCAGGAGGGAGGCTCCTTGTACTAGGCGATTCAATAATTAGAAATACAGAGGAATGGATTTGTGATGCACATGATAACCGTATGGTGACTTGCCTGCCAGGTGCAAAAGTTGCAGACATCACAAGAAATCTAGATAGTTAGAGAGAACTGGGAACGAGCCAGTTGTCATGGTACACATTGGTACCAATGATGTTGGGAAAGCCAAGCGGTCTGTCCTGGAAGCCAAATTCAGGTTGTTAGGAAGAAGATTGAAGTCCCGGATTTCCAAGGTAGCATTTTCAGAAGTGCTGCCTGTCCCTCGCGCAGGACCTACAAGGCAGGCAGAGCTCAGAAGCCTGAATGCGTGGATGAGGCGGTGGTGTCGAGAGGAGGGCTTCAGATTTGTCAGGAACTGGAGAACATTTTGGAACAAGCCAAATCTGTTCAGGAGAGATGGGTTGCATTTGAACCATGATGGGACCAGACTGCTGGCACTCAACATCAAAAAGGCTGCAGAGCAGCTTTTAAACTGATAACTGGGGGAAAGCCGACAGGAGCTGGGCAGCATCCGGTTCGGGAAAGTGTGTACTTGAGTAGTGAGGAGGATGCAAAAATTACTGAGCAGAGCAAGGAGCTAGTCACCAGCACTCTAGCAGAAGGATGCAAGAGGCAGTCTAACAATGCAACTGGACTCAAAAGACTGTATCAGGAAAGCATATATAAATGCTTGTATACAAATGCCAGAAGCCTCCGGAACAAAATAGGGGAGCTTGAATAGCAATAGATAAGAATATTGATATTATTGGCATCACTGAAACCTGGTGGACGGATGATAACCAATGGGATACAGTTATCCCAGGCTACAAACTGTACAGGAAGGATAGGAAGGGGCAAATGGGAGGTGGTGTAACCTTGTATGTCAAAGAAGTGATAAAATCGTATGAATTGGAATATCTAGGTGATTTGGAGTCACCATTAGAAGCTCTGTGGGTAAGAGCACTAGGCCACAAGGATGGTCTAACAGTAGGCATATACTATCGGCCTCCGACCCAAACTCTTGAGGGAGACTGGCAGTTGGAGAATGTTGTAAACGAGGCATCCAAGAAGGGAAGTCTGGTTATAATGGGGGACTTCAATTACCCTCACATAGACTGGGTGAACTGTTGTTCAGCACATGATAAAGAGATAAAGTTCCTAGATATGCTAAATGATTGTTCCCTGGGACAGATGGTTGAAGACCCAACTAGAGGTACAAGAATCCTTGACTTGATCTGGTGCAAGATGTTAATGTGACTGATCCAATAGGGAACAGTGACCACAACTCAATTATGTTTAACTTGATCATAGACCGCAAGTCACTGATAAAATCTAACACAGAGACCTTAAATTTTCAAAAAGGAAATTTCCCAAAGATGAGGAAACTAGTAAAAAAGAAGCTGAAAGGGAAAACTGAGAGTCCAAACACTCCAAGAGGAATGGAGGCTGTTTACAAAAACAATAACAGAGGCCCAATAGGAATGCATACCCAAAAGGAAAAAGGGCACTGCCAGGTCCAAGAGGACTCCAATGTGGCTTACAGGAGCTGTTCGGGAAGTGATCAAGAGCAAGAAAAGCTCATTTAGAAGATGGAAGGCTTGTCCGAATGAGGACAGCAGGCAGAAACATAAATTCTGGCAGAACAAATGCAAGGCAACAATCAGGAAAGCAAAGCAAGACTTTGAGGAGCGTATAGCTAAAAATACTCAGAGAAATAACAAAAACTTTCCCCAGCCTGGCTGGTCAGGGGGAAGGAGCAACACCTGGACCCGGATGCCCCAAGCCCCCTTCCCTAGCCTGGCTGGTCGGAGGGAAGGAGAAACACCTGGCCCCGCAACGGAGAAGACTTTAAAAGCTGCATCCCCGCCACACGGGCTCCGTAAGGACATTGAGCCGCAGGATCCGCAATGACTGTGGGGACGTGGAGGCAGAGGATGGTTTCTTACTTGTTGTTTGATATTTTTGTTGATGTTATATTATTGTGCTCATATATGATGTATAATGTTGACATATTGTGATTGTATTGCATTGTGATGCTTATTTTTGAATTTTTGTATTGCTGTATTTTGTGATTAACCTTGTAACTACATTTTTATTGTACTGTATTGTGTATTTTGTATTTGGATATTATATGATTATGCATATTACGTATTGCACTGCATTTTTATTATGTTTGCACTGTAAATTATGTATTATTTATTGTTGGAAGCCGCTCTGAGAAGAGCGGGGTATAAATAAACAATTCAATTCAATTCAACAATTCAATTCAACTTCTTTAAGTACATTAGAAGTAAGAACCCAACTAGGAAGGCCATTGGATCATTAGATGACAATGGAAGGCAAGGGGTTATTAAAGAGGAAACAGAGATTGCAGAGAGACTCAATGAATTCTTTGCTTCAGTATTCACTGAAGAAGACAGAGACAACATGACCAAAACAGAGCCTATCTTTGTAGGGAGGGAAACCGAAGAATTAAGCCAGCTAGAAATAACCAGGGAGGAGGTCCTTGCATGTCTTGTTAAACTAAACACTAACAAATCACCAGGACCAGATGGCATCCATCCACGAGTTCTCAGGGAACTTAAAGATGAAATTGCTGATCTCCTAGCCAAAATATATAATATTTCCCTCAAATCAGGCTTTGTGCCTGATGACTGCAAGGTAGCGAATGTAACACCAATTTTCAAAAAAGGATCCAGGGGTGATCCAGGAAATTACCGACCTGTCAGTTTAACATGTGTCCCAGGTAAAGTGATGGAAACCATCCTAAAAGATAGAATTAATAGGCACATAGAAGAGAAGGTGCTGCTAAAGGAGAGCCAACATGGCTTTTACAAGGGCAAATCATGGCTCACTAATCTGTTGGAATTTTTTGAGTGTCAACAAGCATGTGGATAAGGGGGATCCAGTTGACATTGTTTATTTGGACTTTCAGAAGGCTTTTGACAAGGTCCCACACCAAAGGCTCTTGAATAAACTTACCAGTCATGGAATAAAGGGACAGGTCTTGTCCTGGATCAGCAACTGGCTAAGGGACAGGAAACAGAGGGTAGCACTAAATGGACACTTCTCCAAGTGGAGGGAAGTAAAGAGTGGGTTCCCCCAAGGTTCAGTACTGGGACCCCTGCTTTTCAACCTCTTCATAAATGATCTAGAGGTAGGAGTAAAAAGCAAGATAGCCAAATTTGCTGATGACACTAAATTATTACCTACGGTACAACCATTAAAAAAAGGTCACATACTAAAACATTATTTGGTTAAATAGAAAATTTAGAAAAAATTATATCATCCTTTGTTCTTTTTTTAATCCAACCCCCCCAAAAAAGAAAAAAACCAAAAAAAACAGATCACAGTCTATAACAGCCCAGCATCATAACAAAAATTATCATATATGCTAAAACAAATATTCAAAAACACATTAGAAAAATTACAAAATATAAGTTGTTATTACTGTAAAGTATCAAAACAATACAATCTATTTAACAAATGAAAACATAAAAAATTGTGCATAAATAAAAAATTTAAAAAGAACAATTACAGACTAACCTCTTGTTAGATTCTCGCAGGAAGTAGACTAGAACGCAGCGTGTGGGTTAAGCATAGTGACTCTTTATTCAGATCGGGAGACAAGACTGAGGATGTGGGGAAAGTTGGTATCTTATATACAGCGGTTTTCCGTTTCAACAACAACAAGGAAACATACCAGCGGACACTCACAGTTTACTACCCCCATTTGGTCTCCAACGCCGCTTTGATATGTGCCCCTCCTTTGAAGAGGGCGCCCCTCTGGCGGATCCAGTTCACACGCTGTGTCCCTTTGAAGTGAGTAACACTAGGACACAACATCCCTCCCCCCTCAGTGAGAAACAACCTTTCCCCAACGGATGGGTGGCCTACAAACTCGTCTGGGCCGCCCGTGCGTCTCTGGCACCAGGGTAGGCTCAACGGACACCCCAACTGGTTCGGAAGTGGGGGGAGAGCTCAGAGTGGCCCCCCCTTCCGTTCCTGCCTCTGAGCTCGGGGTAGCTTCCCCTCCCGCCTCGGGCTCTGGGGAAGACGTGGGCAGGGGGTCACTAATTAAATCCCACTCCATATCACTCTCCATATTCCCCCTTGTGGCTTCCTCCCTGGGCCCGAGTTAGAGTTCTGCCCCAGGACCCGGAGCCGCATTTGATCTGTGTGTCTCCTCCAAATCGCGCCATTCTCCATTTGCACTCTGTAAGACACCGGGCCAGTCTGTTCCAACACCTACCCCCCCAAACATGGAGGCCCGTTGGCATAATTCCTGCAGTGGACTGGTTGCCCAACCTCAAAACCTTTTAAATTCGGAATGTCTATATTGAGGCCCCGATCCTCTTGGCGCTGAGGATCTAAACGGTCAAAAACAGTCGGCAGCTTCCTTTTCATTAATAGTTCGGCTGGCGACAGCCCCGAGGCCAATGGGGTGACCCTGTAGGACAGCAGAAATTGACACAACTGCAGCTCCAAATCCCCCGGTCCCATGCGCGAGAGCGCGTCTTTGACCGTCCGCACCTGCCTCTCGGCTTGACCATTTGTGGCAGGGTGAAAAGGAGCGGCCGTGATGTGTCTAATCCCATTACAAATTTGGGAAATCCTGGAATTCTGCCGACATGAAGTTCGACGCGTTGTCGGTAATTACGATGTCGGGCAGGCCTAGGGTACTAAAGACCCGCCTTAATTTGCGGATTGTGGTGGCAGAGGATGTTCCTGACACCGGGATGACATCTACCCACTTGGAAAAAGAATCTACAATAATCAGAAGTGTTGTTCCCCTGAACGGTCCGGCAAAATCTATATGAATCCGAGACCAGGGGCCTCTGGCCGTATCCCATTCCCTGCGGGGAAGACGTGGTTCTTCGGGCCTTGAAGCCTGACATTCCCTGCATTTCCCCACCCAAGCCTCAATGTCCTGGTCCAATCGGGGCCACCAGAAGTAGCTTCGCGCTAGCGCTTTTGACCTGACAATACCTGGGTGGCTAACATGGAGTGTGTGAAGCACTTTGTTCCGAAGTGCAGATGGGACGACCACTCTGTCCCCCCAAACCAAGCAACCCTGCTCCAGTGACAGTTCGTTTCTCTTGGAGTAGAACACCCTGAATTCCTCAGGGGTTGGTGGCGATGGCCACCCCTTCTGAACCCACATGACAACCTTCGACAGGAGGGGGTCTTTTTTTGTTTGGGCTGCTATGTCAGCAGCGGAGATCGGGGGAGAGTCTAACACATCCAACATAAGGACCTGTCCTTCCGCCTCAATTCGACCCACATACTCAACAGGGGATCTGGACAGAGCATCCGCGTGGCTAATGCTGATACCTGGGCGATGTTGGAGCGTGTACTGGTACGCCTGAAGGAACATTGCCCAGCGTAACATCCGCGGAGACAGGATTTGGGGGTGGGCTTGTCTGGCACAAAAATACCCAGGAGCGGTTTGTGGTCTGTGATAATCGTGACAGCCCTCCCGTAAATGAAGTCATGAAATTTCTTCGTTCCAGCGATTATGGCCAGCGCCTCTCTATCAATCTGAGCATAGTTTTTTTCGGCCACCGTTAACGACCTGGAGTAATATGCGATAGGCGCTTCTTTCCCTCCCCCCATGTCATGGCACAGAACAGCCCCAACCCCCACCGGCGAGGCATCACATACAAGCAAAAGGGGCTTCTTCGGATCGTAATGTGTAAGGACAGCATCCGAAGTCAACAGCTCCTTGACTTCCCGGAATGCCTTTTCCTGAGGAGGCCCCCACTGCCACACCGCCTGTTTCCTCAGCAACTGATGCAGGGGCTCAGCCACAGTCGCCTTTCGGGGCAGAAAGGAGTGATAGAAGTTTAAGAGACCCAAAAATGCCTGGAGCTCCGTTTTTGAAGTGGGACGTGGGGCTTCCCAGACTGCCTGAACTTTGGATTCAGAGGGCTTGATGCCGGCAGGCGTGATTTTGAACCCCAAGAATTCAACCTCATGAGCAAAAAAAACAACACTTCTCCCTTTTTACCCGCAACCCCGCATTTTGGAAACGCTCCAGCACCTTCCCCAGTTTAGTGGCCAGGTCCCCCTTGTCTGTCCCAGATATCAACACGTCGTCAAAAAAAGTCAGCACCCCAGGGAGACCCTTCAATAACCTTTCCACAAGAGCCTGAAAAAGACCCGGAGCCGTACTAACGCCGAACTGAAGACGGTTCACACGGAATGCACCCTTATGAGTAGTAATAGTCTGACACAACGCAGATTTCGGGCTAACAGGCACTTGCTGATATGCTTGGGCCAAGTCCAGTTTAGCAAAACACTTTCCCCCATGGAGGGTGGCCAGCAAATGGATAACCACTGGAACAGGGTAAGAATTAGCTCGGATAGCCTTATTAATCGTGCATTTGTAGTCCGCGCAGATGCGGATGTCCCCATTCGCCTTGATAGCCGTGACTATAGGTGTCTCCCACGGAGCAGAGTCCACGGGCTCCAGGATGCCCTGTGCCACCAGCTTGTCCAGCTCCGCTTCAATGCGGTCTTTCAGGGCAAACGGCACCCTCCGTGGCTTCATGCGAATGGGTTGGACAGTTGGGTCCAGCTCAAAATTAACAGGGGCCCCCTTGAACGTACCCAGCCTGGGTCGGAAAACATCTGGATAGCGTTCACACACAGCCTGAATGGGGTCGGCCGTAACCGCATTAATTCCCGAAAACCCAATACCCAGGGGCCCAAACCACTGCACACCCAAAAGGTTATTCCTACCGGTTTTCACCACGACTAGGGGAAGCTTTGCTGAGATGGCCTTGAACCGCACATCAAAATTTCCGATTCCCAACACTGGAATGTGTCGACCTTGCACATCGGTCAGGGCGACCTGCAGAGCCCGCAGTTTCGGCCGGTCTGCTGGAGGAAGTTGAAAAAATTCCCTCTGTGAGATGATTGACTAGGCTGACCCTGAGTCGATCTCCATGCGGACGGGGCACCCTTGGAGGCGAATATCAACGAAGAACCTCCCGGACACTGACTGTACACTAGAAGATGCCTTCCGTCCAACGCGGACCTTGGAAATTGGGTGTTCCATCCTGCGCTGACCTCCGTCCCCGGGGTGACCTTCGGATCGCTGGCGGCACACCCGTGCAATGTGCCCCTTCCGCCCACACTTGTGGCATTCGGCAGTCTTGAACGGGCACCGTGAGCGGAGGTGCCTCCCCCCACAGCCTTGGCATGGCGCAATGTTGCTCCTTGAAGCTTGGGGGGTTTGCTGGCGAATCCTCCCGACAGTACCTTCCTCTGACGCATTGTCTGTATCCACTGGAGTAGCGCACTGCTGCAGCTGGACAGCCGACTCACCACGGGCAGGAGCAACAGTTTCGGCACGGAGGATTTTCACCCCGGCGTGTGCAGCCTCGGACGCCAAGGCTTCCTCCAGGACCTGGGCAAAAGTCAACCTATTTCTCTTCATCAGCCGCCGCTGAGTAGCTTCGTCTCTGAGGCCCACGAGAAGCCGGTCTCTTAAGGCCTCCTCCAGGTCATGCCATTGGCACGGCACGGCAGCCTGTCGGAGAGCCGCAACGTATTCAGCTACCGACTCCCCCTCCTTCTGATCTCGCCGGTAAAAGGCAACCCTGGCTGGGAAGATGGAAACGACGGGCTTGAAGTGTTCTCGGAGCACCGCCAGGATGTCGGTCAATGTGGCTTCCCTCAGTGCCTGTGGCAGCAGCAGATGCCCGGCCAGCTCAATCGTGGGCAAACCACAATGGGCCAGGAACAACGCCTTCTGTCGCCCTTCATCCTCGATCTCCCCAGCGATCACAAAGTTCTCGAACTGGATCTCGTAGATGGGCCATGCCTCCGGCTTTGCAATGTCAAACGGTCCGATTGAAGATGCAGTAGCAGCCATATCCCATCCTCGTCGCCAATGTTAGATTCTCGCAGGAAGTAGACTAGAACGCAGCGTGTGGGTTAAGCATAGTGACTCTTTATTCAGATCGGGAGACAAGACTGAGGATGTGGGGAAAGATGGTATCTTACGTATATACAGCGGTTTTCCGTTTCAACAACAACAAGGAAACATACCAGCGGACACTCACAGTTTACTACCCCCATTTGGTCTCCAACGCCGCTTTGATATGTGCCCCTCCTTTGAAGAGGGCGCCCCTCTGGCGGATCCAGTTCACGCGCTGTGTCCCTTTGAAGTGAGTAACACTAGGACACAACACCTCTTTTTTACAAACATTACCAAAAAAAAAAAAACTTCCAACACAATTTAAAACAGCCCAGCAACGCCGGGCAACCTCTGCTAGTTAATAATAGAAAAAGGGGAAGTGAAGTAATGACGTTAGTTTGTGCCCCAAAAGTCATCCAAATATATTATTCTCTTATTATTTAGTTCAGCAAGTTCCAAAAGGGAGAAAAACAATTAGCCTGCATTCTTTAGTGGTGATGGCAAACTATCATCCTCTCAGCATCCCAGGAAACTCCCCCTTAACAGAACTTGCGATTTATGACTTTGAATAAATGGTCTTTTGACCTTCCTGAAGCCAAGATTTTGGACTTTTGAAATGGGGCCTCACTAATCCTGTTTTCCCAGATCTTCTTACTCTAAGCATATATATCCTTTTGACAATCTCCTTGGCACGCACCAAACATGTTTATCTACATACGACAGTGATATATCACAGAAGTTAATCAATTTCCTTTAGCTTTAGTTCCTTTGTTAGACTGTTGTTGTTCAGTCGCACAGTCGACTCCGACCCTTTGCGACCCCATGGACCATTTTCCTCCAGGCACCTCTGTCCTCTACCATCCCCCTCAGCCCTCCCAGCTCTGTGCCCATTGTGTCTACAATGCCATCTAGCCATCTCATCCTTGGCCTCCCCCTTCTTCTTTTGCCCTCCACCTTTCCCAACATCAATGCCTTCTCAAGTGAATCCTCCCTTCTCATTTGATGTCCAAAGTACTTTAGCTTCATCTTTACTATTTGACCTTCCAATGAGCAGTCAGGGTTAATTTCTTCTAAGATTGACCTATTTGTTCTCCTCGCTGTCCAGGGGACTCTCAAAACCCTCCTCCAACACCACATTTCAAAGGCATCTATTCTTCTGCGTTCAGCCTTCCTAATTGTCCAGCTCTCACATCCAAACATTACTACTGGGAAAACCATTGCTTTGACTATTCTAATTTTTGTTTGCAATGTGATGTCTCTGCTTTTCACTATGTTCCCCAGGTTTCTCATTGCTTGTCTCCCAAGAATCAGTCGCCTTTTTATTTCATTGCTACAATCCCCATCTGCAGTGATCTTTGATCCTAAGAAAGTAAAATCTGTCACTGCTTCTACTTCTTCCCCGTCTATTTTCCAGGAACTGATCGGACCTGTTGCCATTATCTTGGTTTTCTTGATATTGAGTCTCAAGCCAGCTTTTGCACTTTCCTCCTTCAGCCCAATCAAGAGATTCTTTAGGTCTTCCTCACTTTCTGCCATTAGGGTGGTATCGTCTGCATATCTCAGATTATTGATATTTCTCCCAGCGATTTTAATCCCATATTGTGATTCCTCCATCCCGGCACTGCGCATTATGTGCTCTGTGTATAGGTTGAATAAGCATGGTGACAAAATGCAGCCTTGTCTTACTCCTTTTCCTATTCCAAACCATTCTGTCATTCCGTGTTCTGTCCTAACTGTTGCTTCTTGGTTCATGTACAGATTTCTCAGGAGGCATATGAGGTGCTCTGGAATTCCCATCTCTTTAATTACTTGCCACATCTTGTTGTGGTCCACACAGTCAAATGCCTTGGTGTAGTCAATAAAACAAAAGTAAACTTGTTTCTGGTATTCCTTTGTTTTCTCCATGATCCAGCGTATGTTGGCAATGTGGTCTCTAGTCCCCCTGCCTCTTCTGAAACCAGCCTGCACCTCTGGTAATTCTCTCTCCACATGTTGCTGAAGTCTATCCTGTATTATCTTGAGCATCACCTTGCTGGCATGTGGGATGAGCGCGATTGTTCGATAATTTGAACATTCTTTGGCATTGCCCTTTTTTGGGATTGGGACGTATACTGATCTTTTCCAATCCTGTGGCCACTGTTTTGTTTTCCAAATCTGCTGGCATACTGAATGCAGTAATTTGACGCCATCATCTTTTAGCGCTTTGAAAAATTCAACTGGGATACCATCATCTCCACTAGCTTTGTTGTTTGCAGTGCTCTTTAGGGCCTTTATGACTTCGCTCTCCAGGATGTCTGGCTCAAGTTCAATTTCTTCATCATTGTGATTAACAGGAGTGTTGAGGTCCTTTTTGTAAAGTTCCTCTGTGTACTCTTTCCATCTTTTCTTAATTTCTTCTGCATCAGCTAGCTCCTTTCCGTCTTTGTCCCTTATCATGGTCATTTTTGCTTTAAATGTTCACTTGATTTCGCCGATTTTTTTGAAAAGATCTCTGGTTCTGCCTCTTTTGTTGTTTTCCTCCATTTCTCTGCACTGTTCTTTTAGGTAGTTTTCCTTATCTCTCCTTGCTTTTCTTTGAAATTCTGTGTTCAAATGATTGTATTTTTTCCTTTCTCCTTTGACTTTGGCGTTCCTTCTTTCCTCTGCTATTTTAAGAGCCTCATCAGACAACCACTTTGCTTTCTTACTCTTCTTTTCTTTTGGTATGGTTTTCTTTGCTGCTTCCTGCATGATGTCCCTCATCTCCGTCCATAATTCTTTTGGTACTCTGTCTACCGAGTCTAAGCCATTAAATCTGTTCATCACCTCCACCGCGTATTCTTTAGGGATGCTGTCTAGGTGATATCTTTCTGGTCTCCGTGTTTTCCCTATTTTCTTTAGTCTAAGCCTGAATTTTGCGATCAGTAGGTTGTGATCTGAGCCACAGTCTGCTCCAGGTCTTGTTTTTGCTGACTGTATGGAGGTTCTCCATCTTTGGCTGCAGAGTATGTAGTATAGTATATTCAAGCCAAGACTTGAATATAAAAGTAGGCTGCTAAATAAACGACACAGCGACACAGCCGTCTCTTCCTGACTTCTGAAGCCTGCGTCTCTCTGTTTCTCTCTCTGCTGTGGCTTCACATAGCAACAGGCAAATGCTTTGAAAACCAGGATACATCAGATGTTTTATGGATAATATCACGCAAGGGTTCTTGCCAAATTAATTCATTAGAAATGCCCTGTATATCTATCTGAAAGGACACAGTTGCTCTTTATGTACCTGTTCACAGATTCAAGACCTATTATGAGCTCTCATGGCACAGCGGTTTAATTTCTGTTCTGCAGGAAAAACTCTACCCATCTGTATTTGAACCTAATGTGGGCTCAAGATTGACTCAGCCTTCCAAGGTTGGTATGTTGGTGGCAAAATAATAATGACCTTTTGAATTGCCCAGAGAGTGCACAAACATTATGTTGTAGTTGATAAGTGCAATAACTATAAACAGGTGGACTCTGTGAAATATAGTGACAAAAATGGAGTATGCATTCACACACATGAGCAAAAATGTGTTAGTGTTGAGCAAACCCCCCTAAAGGTTCTGCCAGATTTAAAAAAAAACCAGGAGTGCTGAGAGGAGAACATGAAAACCCATCATGCTTGATAGGTTTCTACCACTTGTTTTTGCTTGTCAGGAGGGGCAGAGATGCAATCTCAGAGAAGTCTTCCTGACACACATCACACTCTGTAACACTAGCTCTCTACTGGGTGAATTCCAAACACTTCCCTATCCTGGGAGAGGGTACCTGATCTTATTCCTTTCTGCTCTTCAAAGCAGCCCCTCTCCAAAAGCCTTTTCCTCTTTCCGTGAAGCCTACATCCTTTGTACTCATTTTCTAAGATAATTCCTCCACTGCTTCCCAGGAAACAAATTCTAGTAAAAGTTGGCTCAGCATTGGCACTCCATGGTTATAACGTGGATAATATTATGACCAGGGTTGCAAGGAGGAAGAGGAGGGGGGGGTGAGAATAATGTACGGGTTCCCAACCTAAGGCCCGTGGGCCGGATCCAGCCCATGGTGCCATTTCATGTAGCCCCCCACCCCTCAAAGGGCATTTGAGAAACAAAATAGCCACCCCCTTGAAGCTTTTGGGACATAATGGCCACCACCCCCATTGTTCAGGCAGGGCAAAATGGCCATCCAGTCCTCAAAGCTGACTGAGAGAGCATGACCCGGCCCCCAGCTTGAAAAGGTTGGGAACCCCTGGAGTAAAGCAAAGATCACCTCATATCAGATGTCTCTTAAATGGAAGCCACCTCGTTGGGATCAATAAGCAGGGATGGCAAGTGACATCAACATCTTTTGACTTTGGCTCCTGTAGAGAGAGAGAGAGATTCAGAATTTCAGCTAGAATGTAGATGGCAAAGTAACCCCTTCCCCATCATAAGCATAGCAGCATATAAGGAAAATACAAGTCAAACACAGAGACATAAAAACTGCATTTCTATATGTAGAAACTGGGGGACCCTTTTTTTGTTGTGCTTTTCATACAACCAGTTCTGAAAAGACAATGCTGGGAAAGGATGATGGCAACAGTAAAAGAGGAGGACCAAGTGTGAGATGGATGGATTCCATAACTTGAATACAGTATGTTGAGAAGGGTGGTTGAGAACACGACATTTGGGAGAGCTCTCATTCATAAGGGACTGCGGTGGCTTAGTGGCTATGACACTGAGCTTCACCACAGAAAGGTCAGCAGTTCAAGACCCAAGTGCTGTACGATGGAGTGAGTTTCTGTCTCTGTTCCAGCCCCTGCCAACCTAGCAGTTCGAAAACAAGAAACTACAAGTTGATAAATAGATACAACTGGCTTTCGAGCAAGGGTGACATTTACTTTACTTTAAATAGGTACCTGTTTCAGTGGGAAAGTAAACAGCGTTCTTTGCAATCTGGTGTCTAGTCATGCCTGGCACATGTCCACGGAAAAGTCTGCACACGCACACAGCGCTGCCTCTTTGGCTATAAACAGAAATGAGCACTGAACCCTAGAATCAGATATGACTGGTTCTAGAGCAAGGGCAACCATTGCCTTTACTCATTCATACGGTTGCCATAAGTCAGAAACATCTTTACAGCAAGTAACAACACAAACCAAAGGAGAATGCCTTCGCCCAAATTTCAATACCTAAGAGACCGCATTGTCCCAAGAGTGTCTGTCCGTCCAACCAGAGCGGACTGGAGGGGCTCTCTAATTGTTCCATCTGCCAGAGGGGCTCGCCTCTCTGGCACACGAAGGAGGGCCTTTTCTGTGTCTGCACCGGCCATGTGGAGCCTCCTGCCAGTAGAGTTGCGGGAGCAGATGGAGCTGCTGCCTGTCAGAAAATAATTAAAAACCTGGTTGGCGGGGCAAGTGTGGGGCTCAGATGGAAGAGTGGCCCCCGCCTGCTGGCTTATAAAATGAAGCGCCCCATCTTTTTAATGCGGGCAGTTTTAATGTGGTTAGTTTTAATAGGTGGGTGGGTATGTTGGGGTTTTAATTGTTTTTATTATGTATGTTTTAATCTTGTTGTGAACCGCCCTGAGTCGGGTTCGCCTGATTGGGCGGCATAGAAATTTGAACCATAAATAAATAAATAAATTAAATAACATCTGTGGACAGCCTTGTTGAGAAATGCTGTTAAAATAGCTTTTTTAGCCTAAGAACCTTGAAGAATCCAGCCAACATCAAGTACTGTTCAACCAGGTGTTTCTGGACAGAGGTACCTGGCGGGCAATGGTCCATAGGGTCGCAAAGGGTTGGAATCGACTGTGTGACTGAACAACAAAATGTGTTCCCAATGATCACTGTTTCAAGATAGATTGTGGTGCCAGGAGAGCAAATCCATCCATGTCATTAGTTGGTAACATACATCAGAAGTACAGTACTGTTTGTTGTTCAGTCGCACAGTCGACTCCGACCCTTTGCGACCCCATGGACCATTTTCCTCCAGGCGCCTCTGTCCTCCACCATCCCCCTCAGCCCTCCCAGCTCTGTGCCCATTGTGTCTACAATACCATCTAGCCATCTCATCCTTGGCCTCCCCCTTCTTCTTTTGCCCTCCACCTTTCCCAACATCAATGCCTTCTCAAGTGAATCCTCCCTTCTCATTTGATGTCCAAAGTATTTTAGCTTCATCTTTACTATTTGACCTTCCAATGAGCATTCAGGGTTAATTTCTTCTAAGATTGACCTATTTGTTCTCCTCGCTGTCCAGGGGACTCTCAAAACCCTCCTCCAACACCACATTTCAAAGGCATCTATTCTTCTGCGTTCAGCCTTCCTAATTGTCCAGCTCTCACATCCATACATTACTACTGGGAAAACCATTGCCTTGACTATTCTAATTTTTGTTTGCAATGTGATGTCTCTGCTTTTCACTATGTTCCCCAGGTTTCTCATCGCTTGTCTCCCAAGAATCAGTCACCTTTTTATTTCATGGCTACAATCCCCATCTGCAGTGATCTTTGATCCTAAGAAAGTAAAATCTGTCACTGCTTCTACCTCTTCCCCGTCTATTTTCCAGGAACTGATGGGGCCTGTTGCCATTATCTTGGTTTTCTTGATATTTAGTCTCAAGCCAGCTTTTGCACTCTCCTCCTTCAGCCCAATCAAGAGATTCTTTAGGTCTTCCTCACTTTCTGCCATTAGGGTGGTATCGTCTGCATATCTCAGATTATTGATGTTTCTCCCAGCGATTTTAATCCCATATTGTGATTCCTCCATCCCTGCACTGCGCATTATGTGCTCTGTGTATAGGTTGAATAAGCATGGTGACAAAATGCAGCCTTGTCTTACTCCTTTTCCTATTCCAAACCACTCTGTTATTCCATGTTCTGTCCTAACTGTTGCTTCTTGGTTCATGTACAGATTTCTCAGGAGGCATATGAGGTGCTCTGGTATTCCCATCTCTTTAATTACTTGCCACATCTTGTTGTGGTCCACACAGTCAAATGCCTTAGTGTAGTCAATAAAACAAAAGTAAACTTGTTTCTGGTATTCCTTTGTTTTCTCCATGATCCAGCGTATGTTGGCGATGTGGTCTCTAGTCCCCCTGCCTCTTCTGAAACCAGCCTGCACCTCTGGTAATTCTCTCTCCACATGCTGCTGAAGTCTATCCTGTATTATCTTGAACATCACCTTGCTGGCATGTGGGATGAGCGCGATTGTTCGATAATTTGAACATTCTTTGGCATTGCCCTTTTTTGGGATTGGGACGTATACTGATCTTTTCCAATCCTGTGGCCACTGTTTTGTTTTCCAAATCTGCTGGCATATTGAATGCAGTAATTTGACGCCATCATCTTTTAGCGCTTTGAAAAATTCAACTGGGATACCATCATCTCCACTAGCTTTGTTGTTTGCAGTGCTCTTTAGGGCCTTTATGACTTCGCTCTCCAGGATGTCTGGCTCAAGTTCAATTTCTTCACCATTGTGATTATCAGGAGTGTTGTGGTCCTTTTTGTAAAGTTCCACTGTGTACTCTTTCCATCTTTTCTTAATTTCTTCTGCATCAGCTAGCTCCTTTCCATCTTTGTCCCTTATCATGGTCATTTTTGCTTTAAATGTTCCCTTGATTTCCCCGATTTTTTTGAAAAGATCTCTGGTTCTGCCTCTTTTGTTGTTTTCCTCCATTTCTCTGCACTGTTCTTTTAGGTAGTTTTCCTTATCTCTCCTTGCTTTTCTTTTAAATTCTGTGTTCAAATTATTGTAGTTTTTCCTTTCTCCTTTGACTTTTGCGTTCCTTCTTTCCTCTGCTATTTTAAGTGCCTCATCAGACAACCACTTTGCTTTCTTACTCTTCTTTTCTTTTGGTATGGTTTTCTTTGCTGCTTCCTGCATGATGTCCCTCATCTCCGTCCATAATTCTTCCGGTACTCTGTCTACCGAGTCTAAGCCATTAAATCTGTTCATCACCTCCACCGTGTATTCTTTAGGGATGCTGTCTAGGTGATATCTTTCTGGTCTTCGTGTTTTCCCTATTTTCTTTAGTCTAAGCCTGAATTTTGCGATCAGTAGGTTGTGATCTGAGCCACAGTCTGCTCCAGGTCTTGTTTTTGCTGACTGTATGGAGGTTCTCCATCTTTGGCTGCAGAGTATGTAGTCAATCTGGTTTCGGTGTTGGCCATCTGGTGATGTCCATGTGTAAAGTCGCCTCTTGTGTTGCTGGAAGAGAGTGTTTGCTATGACCAGTGCGTTCTCTTGGCAGAACTCTATCAATCTTTGCCCTGCTTCATTCTGTGTTCCAAGACCAAATTTGCCTGTTATTCCCTCCACTTTTTGATTTCCTACTTTGGCATTCCAGTCTCCTAATATAATTTGGACATCATTTCTTGGTGTCTGTTCTATGAGGTGTTGTAAGTCCTCATAGAACTGGTCCATTGTGGCTTCATCTGCACCAGTGGTTGGTGCGTATATTTGGATCACAGTGACATTGAAAGGTTTGCCTTGAAATCTGACTGACATCATTCTGTCATTTTTGAGATTGTATCCCATTACTGCTTTTCTCACTCTTTTATTGACAATTATGGCTACTCCATTTCTTCTAAGGTTTTCTTGCCCACAGTAGTAGATATGATGGTTTCCAGAGCTGAATTCACCCATCCCTGTCCATTTTAGCTCACTGATGCCCAAGATGTCAATGCTTATTCTTTCCATCTCATTTTTTACCACTTCCAGTTTTCCTTGATTCATAGACCTCACATTCCATGTCCCTATGCAGTATTGTTCCCTGCAACACTGTATTTCTCCTCCCCCTTTCGTATCCCTCCCCCTTTTCAGATCTGCTGTGCTGTTGTGTTCTGATGGTTTTATCTTACACATGGATTACAATGTATCTGAGCCAATGTAACCTTGCCTATAGCAACAATGTAACCTTCAGCTGTATCATATAAACCCTGTAATAGGACGCGAGCTAATGACCACCAGCTGGCAGCAGCGAGCGTCCAAGCTCTCTTGGTCCGAACTCATCAAAGGCAACAGCGCGGGAAGTTTTCCCGCCACCATCTACACCTGGACAAGAAGGGCGTGACCCGCAATGACGTCACACAGACAGTAGCCAATGGGCTACCATGGCACCACGTTCAAATGTATTACCACTGTATATAAAGAGCTATCGATCCGCCATTACCTCATGTTCCCTCTGTCCACGATGCAATAAACCTGAGTTAACCCAGCCCGAGGCTGTGTCCTGTGTCTTGGTTTGCATACACCAAATTGGCGACGAAGGTGGGATGATGGATCCCCACGGAACAGCCAGGGCACAGAGCGGGTTCAACATCACCAAACCGCAAGACTGGGAGCTGCTTGAGATGGACTTCCAGGCGGCACTGGTAGAACTCAGAGTCAAAGGAGACGACGAGGAGAGGAAGAGGGCCATCCTCACCAGAATGCTCGGGATGGAAACCAAGCGGACGCTGGTGGGCATAATCGCTCCGAAGAAGGTGAGCGAATTTAAGGCGGGCGACATCATGAAGCTGCTGCGAGAGCGGTTCTGCCCCTCGAGGGCAATGTTTCCCGCTCGGAGCGCGTTTTGGAGGCGAGTCCAAGCGCCGGATGAGTCGGTTGAGGCATTCGTGGCCGCCATGAGGATAGCCGCCGCCCCCTGTAAATGGGGCGACATCCTGGAGATGGCCCTCAGGGACGGCGTGTTGTGTGGCCTGAAAGACAAGGAGGTACAGCGCAGCTTGATGAATAAGGAGCCGCCACCCACGCTGGCAGAGGTCGTAGAGGCCGCGGAAGCCGCAGAGTCCACGAATGCTGGAGTGGACGAGATGCACCAGTGGCGTGAGTGGCGTCCTAGAGCCGGCAAGGCGGAAAATTCGGTGCACGGGAAGTCCGGACAGTCGGTGCACGCGACTCGACGGGCCTCAAAGTCGTCTACGGAAGGCAGCAACGGCGAGGAGGTCCAGAAGGTCCGAAAGGGTGGTCGACGCTGCGAGGGTTGCGGAGCGGCCCACGAGCGCGCGAGATGCCCGTTCAGGAAGGCCGAGTGTTACACCTGCGGCCGTCGGGGGCACATCGCCAAGGCATGCAGAAAACGGAAAGAGGGCCGGAGGCAGTCACAAGACCGTGCGGCCAGACCGGACCGTCCAGCGAGGCCCAAAGATGGCGCCCAGACCACGAGGAAGCAGGACGGCGTGGGCCGCGTCTCGGACGACAGCGAGGACGACGCCCCAGTGTTCAGCGTGTCCGCGGGACAGTCCCATTACTTCGTTGAGGTATTAGTACAAGGGGCCCCTATTAAGATGGAAATTGACTCGGGGTCCTCCTATTCCATAATTCCCCAGAAAGAGTTCCTGAAAATCGACCCCCACGTGCGGCCCAAACTTAAAGCGTTGAGGTCCACGCTACGAGACGTACAGGGAAACAGCATTCCGGTGTTGGGGGTCGGGAAATTTCGGGTCAATTTTAAGAGACATTCTGCGGAACTGCCCCTAGTTGTCCTCAAGGGGGGAAGCTGTAGCCTCCTAGGGACACAGTGGTTTCAGCCCTTAGGATTGTTCATAGGGGGGGTGCATACCGTGGGGGGGGGACCCAATACAAGCGGTTTGCGATGCGCATCCCGCCGTTTTTAAGAAAGGACTCGGAAAGTTCAAGGGACCCCCTGTAGCTTTCGACATAGACCCGGAGGTCCGCCCGATTAGACTCAAACCGCGCAGGGTGCCGTTCGCACTCAAGGACAAGATAGAGGCGGAACTGGACAAACTGGTGGGCCAGGGGATTCTTATTCCTGTTGATTCCGCGGAGTGGGAAACTCCAATTGTAACGGCTCTAAAGGCTAACGGGGAGGTGCGCATTTGCGCTGATTATAAGTGTACAATTAACAAGGCGATCCGCCCTAATGCATACCCGGTGCCGGTGATCAGTCACCTTTTGGCCAGGCTAAATGGGGGAAAGTGTTTCGCTAAACTCGATTTGGCACAAGCCTATCAGCAACTTCCTGTGACCCCCGCCACGGCCGCGGCACAAACGATAGTTACACATAAAGGAGCGTTCCAGGTGTCGCGGTTACAGTTTGGCGTGAACTCGGCACCCGGCCTGTTTCAGTCGCTTGTGGAACGCCTCCTGAAGGGACTGGAGGGGGTGTTGCCTTATTTTGATGACGTGTTGATAACAGGGGGGAGTGAGGCTGAACTGGCAAAGAGGTTGGACAAAGTACTGACCGTGTTCGAGAAAGCGGGGCTGAGATTGAGGAAGGACAAATGTGTTTTTTTCGAAACCGAGGTCGAGTTTTTAGGTTTCCGGATCACACCCGAGGGGATTAAGCCGTCTAAATCCAAAGTAGCAGCCATTAAAAAGGCCCCTCGCCCCACATCCAAAACCGAGCTACAGTCCTTCCTGGGGCTCCTCAATTTTTACCATACATTCCTCCCGCGGAAGGCGTCCGTGGCCGAACCGCTCCATCGGTTACTTAAAAAGGAGGAGCCATGGATGTGGGGTGACGAGCACGAGAGGGCGTTCAAAGAGCTAAAGCAACTCCTAACATCTGAGGCAATCCTGACGCACTTCGACCCCAAACGGCCAGTGGTCCTAGTCTGTGATGCATCCCCGGTGGGGGTGGGGGCGGTGCTTTGCCACGTGTTGGAGGACGGAAGGGAGGCCCCGGTAGCGTTTTACTCAAGGTCCCTGTCCCAAGCGGAGCGAAATTACGCACAAACCGACAGGGAGGCGTTAGCAATAGTAGCGGGAACCAAAAAATTTCACGATTTTTTGTATGGCCGCCCGTTCAAAATCGTGACCGATCACAAGCCACTGTTAGGGATTTTCACGGCAAGCAAGCCCACGCCGCAGATCCTGTCCCCGAGAATGCTGCGCTGGGCTATTTTCCTCAACGCATACCAACATGAGTTGGAGTACCGGCCCGGAAAGGAGATCAGCCATGCTGATGCACTTTCGAGATCCCCTTTGCCCTTGTCGGACGACCAAAAGGCGAGAGTAGAAAGAGACCGCCAGGTGTTGCTAATTGAGGTTTTAGACGCACCCCCAATAGTACCAGCCGACATTGCTAGGGCGACAGGCAAGGACAGAACGCTGGAGAAAGTTAGTTCCTGGGTACAGAAGGGGTGGCCGGCATCGTCCCCGAGTACGGAGTTCGACCCTTTCTTTCGGAAAAAGCTAGAGTTGTCCCTAGAAAGGGGGTGCCTGTTGTGGGGCCAGCGGGTGGTGGTCCCTACGCCCCTGCGGACGAGGGTGCTCGACCTGCTGCACGTCAGCCACCCGGGCATAGTTCGCTCGAAGGCGCTGGCCCGGAGTTACTTCTGGTGGCCACAGCTGGACGCGGACATTGAGCACATGGTCGGCACTTGCGAGGCATGCCAGGGATCCCGGCCTGAGGCGGCCCGTCTTCCGCATAGGGAATGGGACACAGCTAGGGGGCCATGGTCCAGGGTGCATGTAGATTTCGCTGGCCCATTCCGAGGAACCATGTTTCTCCTGGTGGTGGATGCGTTCTCCAAGTGGCTGGAGGTTATCCCAGTAAAGAGCACGTCCTCCGCCACGACAATTAGCCGGCTAAGGAGAGTCTTTTCCACGTTCGGTTTACCCGACACTTTAGTCAGCGATAACGCTAGTTGTTTCACCTCCGCTGAGTTCGGAGCATTCATGGAGGCGAACGCCATTCGGCATGTCACATCCGCACCGTTTCACCCGGCCACGAATGGCCAAGTGGAACGGCTGGTGCGTACAACAAAGGAGGCGCTGCGGCGCATGGGCCCGGGGGACCTAAATCACCAAGTATGCCAGTTCCTCTTAGCGTATAGGGTAACCCCCTTAGCGTCAGGCTACTCGCCGGCAGAGCTCTTGATGCGGCGAAAACTGACCACGATCCTGTCCAGGCTAGACCCGACGAGAGTCGAGGATAAAGGGAAAAACATAGGGTTGGCGGTCTCGAAAGGTTTCGCCGCCGGTGACCCTGTTCACTGCAGGAACTATTCCAGCGCAGGGCCAGCCTGGGTGCCAGGGACGGTTGTAGAACAGACGGGGCCAGTGTCGTACCGGGTCGAGACTAACACCGGCCTCCTCTGGAGGAGGCACGCGGACCAACTGAGGCACCGAGTCAGTGGGCCAGTCAGTGGGGCTCAGCAACAGGATTCAGCGTTAGGGTTCTCCCCCACCCGCTTAACCCAAGGGGGAGACAGCAGTGGACAACAGTCCCAAGCAAGGGGGGAAGGCAGAAGCAGCGGCCCCGACTCATACCCTTTTGATACGCCAGTCCTATCAGGGGCCGGGGAAGGGGGAGAGGAGTTCGCGACCGCTGCCCCCGATTGTAGTTTTGATTTTGATTGTGCGAGCCGGGGGGGTTTTCAGGAGTGTTCCCCCACCCATCCAAGCGAGAAGAGGGGTTTTTCGTTAGCCCCCAGTGCCCCCGGTTCCTCTCTAAGAAAGAGCACACCTCCCAACAACGCCGCGGAGCCGCGGCAAGTCACTAACGAGTCTCCCTCTCCAATTACAGGACAGGAAACCAGGGGACAAAGAGAAGGTAGCAAACCCGGGGAGAGGCAGCCCGCATCGAGACCCCGGCGTGTTCGAAATAAGCCATCTTGGCTGAGAGACTTTGTCTCCTAAGGGGGGGGGGGAGTGTGTTTTAAGTGTGGGCTCGAGACTTTGTCTCGTCCTAGGGGGGAGGGGTGTTGTGTTCTGATGGTTTTATCTTACACATGGATTACAATGTATCTGAGCCAATGTAACCTTGCCTATAGCAACAATGTAACCTTCAGCTGTATCATATAAACCCTGTAATAGGACGCGAGCTAATGACCACCAGCTGGCAGCAGCGAGCGTCCAAGCTCTCTTGGTCCGAACTCATCAAAGGCAACAGCGCGGGAAGTTTTCCCGCCACCATCTACACCTGGACAAGAAGGGCGTGACCCGCAATGACGTCACGCAGACAGTAGCCAATGGGCTACCATGGCACCACGTTCAAATGTATTACCACTGTATATAAAGAGCTATCGATCCGCCATTACCTCATGTTCCCTCTGTCCACGATGCAATAAACCTGAGTTAACCCAGCCCGAGGCTGTGTCCTGTGTCTTGGTTTGCATACACCAAATGTGCTGAGCATCCCCTTGTTTTGCCTTTTGTTTTGGTCCATAGGGTTCTCTTGGCAAACTTTGTGGCGTGCCTTGCCGGTCTCTACGCCAGTCTTTTCCCATCACACATGTTATCACAGTTTAAACAGTTTTAAAGCAAAATATTATCATGCACAATATCACAGTTTATCACATAGTATCAAAGTAACAGTTGAACTAATTAGTGAAAGGGAATGAAAGAAAGAAAGAAAAAGTCCACTATATCAGGACTCTATGGAAGTCAGTTTCTTGTACAGTCACTATGTCAGTTGCCATAAGCCATCTATGTTTAGTCAACTATATTATTTCAGTTCGGTTACTTATCCTTTGCATGCACACAGCAGCTCTTGCCTCCCTTCGGCCGCATGGAGTCGGTCAAAGGTGCCGGCTCGGGCCGCGCTGTGATGGTGGTTGTGGATGGTATCTCCAGGGGGTGGTCGGGGGTCTCCGGAGGTGTCTTTCTCTCTGGCCCCAGGTTTTTGGATGGGGAGTGAGGGGCAGGGTCCTTTACTCACCTCCTCTGTGGGCCTCTCTGGATGGAATGAGCAGTAGAGCTGGGGCTTTCTGATTGCTTTTCTTCCTCTCCAGGCCCAGGTCTTTGGATGGGGAGGGAGGGGCAGGATCCTTTACTCCCCTCACCTGTGGGCCTCTCTGCATGGAATGAGCAGAAGAGCTGGGCCTTTCTGATTGCTTTTCTTCCTCTCCAGGCCCAGGTCTTTGGATGGGAAGGGAGGGGCAGGATCCTTTACTCCCCTCCCCTGTGGGCCTCTCTGCATGGGATGAGCAGAAGAGCTGGGCCATGTACTGTACTAATATGTATGTTGCAACAGGCGCCCCATAGAAAGTTTGGAAGGGGTTAATATAAAGGAAGTTTGTGCTTTCAGTGGCCATGCAAAGGGATGACTCACTGGTCTCAGCCAATCGGGATGAGTGGAGAATTTTTAAATATCCAACAAAAGCTAGTTTTCTGCTTTTCCAGCTGAGCACAGCTGGCCATGTGGGAGAGGAGAGCTGATCTCAGGACAAAGGGAGGTGAGAGACAAGGAGATACTGTGAGTAGAACCAGGGTTGTAATAAACTAGTCACATCAGGGATTAAGAATCTGTGTGGCTGTGCCAATTATCCAGACATGCCTACATGGGTTTCCTTAGACCATTTTTAACATAAAAATTTTCCCCCTAAAAGCATAGCTTCTGAGTGCTCTTTGGTATGAAGCCAATCTGATGTTGAGTCAAGTGCAACCTCCCTAAGTCTGTTTATTTATAGAAGGGGGAAGAGAGAGAGAGAGAGAGTTGGTATAAACAGAGATGGAATAGAGCTACAAATAATTAATTAACATGTCTGAGTAAAAGGTTAAAAAAAGCAATTAGTTTTTTTAAAAATTGGTTCATGAGAAATATGGGGAGAATTTTTAGATTATGTATTAGTGAAGGGGAAAGAGTAAAGCTAGCACAAGAAGTATTAACTTTTTGGAACGAGGAGGCAATATATTACAAATATAATACTATTGAGAATATTTCATCAATACAGTTTATACGCCCCATTGGTGTTGGGTGCACTTAGTATTTATTTTATTTATTTGGTTTATTTATATCCTGCCCTTCTGGCGCTAGTGCCACCCAGAGCAGCTAAACAACAAAAGGGAGAAAGCACGCACACACACACCAAGTGGCTAAGACGCTGACTGGAAGGCGGGAGGTCAGCAGTTCGATTCCCAAGTACTGCAGGACAGAATGAGCTCCCGTCTTTGTCCCAGCTCCTGCCAACCTTGCAGTTTGAAGGCAAGAAATTGCAAGTAGATAAATAGGGACCACTTCAGTGAGAAGGTAATAGCGCTCTATGCGCTCCAGTGTCAAGTCATGCCTGCTACGTGACCGCAGAAACGTCTGCCGAAGCAGACAGCACTGGCTCTTTGGAGATGAGCACTGAACCCTAGAGTCGAATACAACTGGCTTTCGAGCAAGGAAAACCTTTACCTTATACCTATCTATCTACTGTATATATAATCTCTCTCTCTCTCCACACACACACACACACACAAAAGGAGGAAATTGGTTAAAAGGTAAGGTTTTAGAAATGAAGATTAAAGTGGGAACCTTGGACTGAGTAGGGAAGGAAAGATCTAGGAAGGAAGGAAGAAAAAAGGGTGAAAAGAACAGACTTATTTCGGGTCAGAGAATCCGTGGAGCTCTCCCTTCAAACCCAGGATGGCAAAATTCAATGCTATGGCACTGATGTTTCCCATTGCGCTGTTCTGGGGGAGAGCCAGAAACTCAGGTTTGGCTGCTCCCTGTGGAATCTAAAGAGTTGGCCATGTAGTTGAGTTGCCTTCCTAGAGGGACCTGGAAGTCTCCTCTTTCCCTTCCTGTCCAGTTGTCTTCTCCTCCCTCTTAATCCTCAGGACTTCCGCTCCTTCCAGGGGTTCCCTTGGGTTGCAAGAGGCGCTGGACCTGGGAATGCCATGGGGGTTGCAGGGGAAATGGGTGGGGGTTCCCTAAATAAACACTCCACCTCAACTGAGGCTGATCTGGGTAGTCCTCAAAAGGCCAGGGAGGGAGGGAGATGATTCTAAAGCAGGGATTCTCAACCTGTGGCCCATGAGCCGGATGTGGCCCACGGCACCATTTCATGTGCCCCCCCCACTGCCTCCACTACTCCAGGAAGTGCCATGTGGTGGAGGAAGGGCAAAATGGCCATCCGGCCCCTGGAGCTGTCTCAGAGAGCATGACCCGGCCCCCAGCTTAAAAAAGTTGAGAACTCCTGTTCTAAAAGTTTTCTGTCTGTCTGGGAGTGAAAAGAACTGGGTTGGCTTTTTTTAAGGGGAATGTTTGGAGGAATTCTTATTTTATAGCCCCAGAATACAGTAAAACTCCTACTTATGCAGGGGGGGGGGGAGTCCGTTCTGTAGGCTTTTGCTTAAATCAATTTTTTTTTGTAATTCGAAACAAACCCATAGGAAAAATTTACATAACTCAAAGCAAACCCATAGGAAAAATGAAAATTTTATGTACATCGAAGCAATGAATTTTTACCTAACTTGAAACAAACCCATAGGAAAAAAGAATCTTTATGTAATTCAAAGCAAACCCATAGGAAATCATGTAAATCGGGACATGGTTTTAAGTCGAATTTTATGTAACTCGAGCATACCTGTCAACCCGTGGCTCCGGAAAAATGGGACCTGCGCAGAGCGGTTCCGCGCAGGTCGCCTTCCACACATGCCTGGAAGGCTTCCACGCATGCCTGGAAGGCTACGCCGCTTGCGCAGCCCCCTACGCAAGCGGCGTAGGCTTCCACGCATGCCTGGAAGGGTTCTACACAAGTGTAAAACCCTTCTACGCATGCGTAGAAGGCGACTTGCGCAGAAGGGCTGCGCAGTACTTCCTTCCCCCCCGCTGCCAAATTACAGGGTTTTGGCAGCGCAGGTCGGGAAATGACGTCAATCGGCGCAGGATTACGGGGTAATTCCGGCCAAATCAGGAAGGTTGACAGGTATTAACTCGAGACATTTGTAAGTCAGGGTTTTACTGTATTGTGTGATGATTTAAAAGACCGAGGATTAATCTCGCCTGATATACCTATTTTTGACATCAGCTCACTGACTTGCCCAGACATGCCTTCAGCTGCTGGAACATGCATGCCACCAGGGGACATGATTCAGCTAAGGCAGCAGCAGGCCCAGCTTAACTCTTGGTTGTTGTTTTTTTTACAATTATTCACATTCAAACCTCGTTTATGGCATGAGCAGATCTGAGTACGTGTTATTCATGCACCATCCTAGCCACGTCCCCAGCTATAGCACACTGATAACTTAAAATCTGTACGTTATAGGCAAATTCTGAGTTCAGAGTTTGAATCAGCACACTCGATATCATGTAAATCACATGTGTTATTCCCAATAGCAAAATTGTTGTTGTGCAGCGTTGACATATTTATTTGAGTGGCTATACCTTTTATGCAATTAGTTGAAGAATGTGTAGATACTTAGAAGCCCAGAGTGAGATAATGCCCAGATGGGTGGTACAGAAATCAAATAAATAAATAAATAAATAAATAACATTATTCTTAGTAGAGGAATGTCTGCATGAAAAATACAGTAAAACCTCGCATAAAGAGCATCTCGCTTAGAGACTAACTCGTTTAAAGAACAGAATTTTCTCTTAATGGTTGCCTCGCTTAGCAACTAAAAACAACCAAAAACTCGCTTAACAACTAAATCGGGGTTCGCAATTTCCCCCCACCCGCGCCAGAAGTCACAGTTGGTTACTTACAATGGCAGCGGCGGCGCTTTTTCCAAGTGTTTCACTTAAAGAGCACCCCGCTTAAAGAGCAGTCCCGTGGAACACATTGTGCTCTTTAAGCGAGGTACCACTGTACTGTACAGTGACTGACTACAGTGAAAAAACTTGAGGAGGCCTGGCCAGCGGCAAAAGTAATAATGATGGAGAAAGGCTTGTGGCATTTAGTGAGGACATGAGTGGTTAAAGAGCATTCAAGGGAGGTGGTTCCTCCACAGCGATGGGCAATACTGCTGTTCTTAAAGGATTTTAATTGTTTTATATTGGTTTTAACTTGTGTACACTGCCCAGAGTCCATCGGATTAGGGTGGTATATAAATCTATCTATTAAATTAAATTATTACATCTTCTGAATTTCAATTAAATGAAAGCAAATGGTAAGCAACTCTGCTGAAGGAAGCGCCCCAAGTCTCTGATTTCTCTTTCACGCTTGACTTTCTCCTGCCTTTCTTTCAGGGATAAGACACACTTTTCACAGATCTTGCTAACAGAACCATGCAATAATTGCTAATCGATTAACATGTTGGCTTTACAGGACTTTAATAGCGGGGCCTCAAAAAGTCTGTCTTTGCTATGAGAGGGAGGACTTATTTGACTCCATTGGAAGCTTTGTTGGAGCACAGATCAAAGATACGTGAAGAAGGCTCAGCTAGCTTCCCTGTCATCAAGATGGAGAGCAGCGAAGCATGCTGGGAAGAAAAGCTGCAGTATTTCATGGACGAGGACATGATTGGCACACAAATTCAGTGCCAGCTCTTCAGGCAGTTCTCCTACACGGAGGCTGAAGGACCCCGAGAGGCTTGTAACCAGCTCCATCGTCTTTGCCATCAGTGGTTGAAGCCAGAAAGGCACACAAAGGTTCAGATCCTGGACCGGGTAATTCTGGAGCAATTCCTGACCATCCTTCCTCCAGAGATGGAGAACTGGGTGAGGGAATGTGGAGCAGAGACCAGTTCACAGGCGGTGGCCCTGGCAGAAGGCTTCCTCCTGAGCCAGGCGGAGAAGAAAAGGCAAGAAGAGCAGCAGGTAAGGGTGATGGTGAGGCAGAAATGGGCAGCACATGCAATCTATGTCTCCTCTTTTCTTAGTCCACAATGCCCCTTTGATACCCCTACAGCTTCTGCCCAAAGTGTTACTGCTGTGCTGAAATTGGGTGCATCCCACAATTCCCTTTGATAGACGTACAGAGATATTTACCATACTTGGCAGTGTATAAGACACACTTCCCCCCCTTAAAATACACTGGAAAAACAGAGTGTATCTTGTGTGCCGGCAAATACAACATTCACTGTATATAGTGGCCTCTAGTCTGCCATTTTGGTAATAACGGTGTGAGTCTTATATTTCCTGGAGGAGGACATCGTTGATGCATACATTCAGTGTCAGCTCTTCAGGCCGCTCTCCTACACGGAGGCTGAAGGGCCCCAAGAGGTTTGCGGCCGGCGTCTTATTTGTTGTTGTTCAGTCGCACAGTCGATTCCGACCCTTTGCGACCCCATGGACCATTTTCCTCCAGGCATCTCTGTCCTCCACCATCCTCCTTAGCCCGCCCAGCTCTGTGCCCACTGTGTCCACAATACCATCTATCCATCTCATCTTTGGATGTCCCCTTCTTCTCTTGCCCTCCACCTTTCCCAGCATCAAGGCCTTCTCAAGTGAGTCCTCCCTTTTCATTTGATGTCCAAAGTACTTTAGCTTCATCTTCACTATTTGTCCCTCCAATGAACAGTCAGGATTGATTTCTTCCAGTATTGCCCCTATTTGTTCTCTTTGCTGTCCAAGGGACTCTCAGGACTCTCCTCCAACACCACATCTCAAAGGCATCTATTCTTCTGCGCTCAGCCTCCCTAATGGTCCAGCTCTCACACCCATGCATTACCACTGGGAATACCATTGCTTTGACTATGCGAATTTTTGTTTTCAAGGTGATGTCTCTGCTTTTCACTATATCCCCCAGGTTTCTCATCGCTTGTCTCCCAAGAATCAGTTGCCTTTTTATTTCATGGCTACAGTCACCATCTGCAGTGATCTTAGATTCCAGGAAAGTAAAATCTGTCACTGCTTCTATTTCTTCCCCATCTATTTTCCAGGGACTGATCGGACCTGTTGCCATTATCTTGGTTTTCTTGATATTAAGTCTCAAGCCAGCTTTTGCACTCTCCTCCTTCAATCCAATTAAGAGGTTCTTTAGGTCTTCCTCACTTTCTGCCATTAGGGTGGTATCGTCTGCGTATCTCAAATTGTTGATGTTTCTCCCAGCAATTTTGATCCCATATTGTGATTCCTCCATCCCTGCATTGCGCATTATGTGCTCTGTGTATAGGTTGAATAAGCATGGTGACAAAATGCAGCCTTGTCTTACTCCTTTTCCTATTCCAAACCACTCTGTCATTCCGTGTTCTGTCCTAACTGTTGCTTCTTGGTTCGTGTACAGATTTCTCAGGAGGCATATGAGGTGTTCTGGTATTCCCATCTCTTTAATTACTTGCCACATTTTGTTGTGGTCCACACAGTCAAAAGCCTTGGTGTAGTCAATAAAACAAAAGTAGACTTGTTTCTGGTATTCTTTTGTTTTCTCCATGATCCAACATATGTTGGCAATGTGGTCTCTAGTCCCCCTGCCTCTTCTGAAACCGGCCTGCACCTCTGGTAGTTCTCTCTCCACATGTTGCTGAAGTCTATCCTGTATTATCTTGAGCATCACCTTGCTGGCATGTGGGATGAGCGCAGTTTGAGCATTCTTTGGCATTGCCTTTTTTTGGGATTGGAACATACACTGATCTTTTCTAATCCTGTGGCCACTGTTTTGTTTTCCAAATTTGCTGCCATATTGAATGCAGTAGTTTGATTCCATCATCTTTTGGAAGGCTTTGAAAAATTCAACTGGGATACCATCATTTCCACTAGCTTTATTGTTTGCAGTGCTTTTTAGGGCCGTTCTGACTTCACTCTCCAGAATGTCTGGTTCAAGTTCAAATTTCTCATTATTGTTATTATCAGGAGTGTTGAGGTCCTTTTTGTAGAGTTCCCCTGTGTACTCTTGCCATCTTTTTTTTTGATCTCTTCTGCTTCAGCTAACTCCTTTCCATCTTTGTCCCTTATCATGGTCATTTTTGCTTTAAATGTTCCCTTGATTTCCCCATATTTTTTTTTGAAAAGATCTCTAGTCTTGCCTCTTTTAATGTTTGCCTCCATTTCTTTTACACTGTTATATTGTCTTATAAGCAGGCAAATATGGTAATCACTTTGTTTTGTTTTCAAAGAAAATTGTTGTTCAGTCGCATAGTCGAGTCTGACCCTTTGAGACCCCATGGACCATTGCACGCCAGACACCCCTATCCTCCACCATCCTCCTCAATCTGCCTAGTTCTGTGCCCATTGCGTCTACAATACCGTCCAGTCATTTTCTGCCACCCTTTTCTTCTTTTGCCCTCCACCTTTCCCAGCATCAAGGCTTTCCCAAGTGAATCCTCTCTTCTCATTTGATGTCCAAAGTAGAGTAAAACCTCGCATAAAGAGTGCCTCGATTAGAGACTAACTCACTTAAAGAGCAGGATTTTCTCTGAATGGTCGCCCTCACTTAGCAACTAAAAACAACAAAAAATCTCACTTAACAACTAAATCGGGGTTCGCAATCCCACCCCTTGCCAGAAATCACAATCGGTCACTTACAATGGCAGCGACGGCACTTTTTCCAAACGTTTCGCTTAAAGAGCAGTACAGTGGAACGCATCGTTCTCTTTAAGCGAGGCACCACTGTACTTTATCTTCATCTTCAATAATTGCCCTTCCAAGGAGCAGTCGGGATTGATTTAAGATTGACCTATTTGTTCTCCTTGAAAAATATGTTTTATTGCTCCCACAGCCACTCCAACGTGGTGTTGTGGCTGCAGTGCAGGATGTGACCATATTTGGGCAGAGGTGTTCCAACTCCACAAATGCAGGTGCTTGCCTAACTCACTTTTTTTTCCTACTCCTTTCTCTCATTCTTTGTCTTGGACTTCCTCTTCTCTTTGAGGTCAAAGATTTGACTCGGGAAGTTCAGTCTGATTTGTCTGCAGAAGAGAAGGACCCCCAGGAGGACAGACTACGTGATGGAGATGCTGCTTTGCCAGGTAAGGACAAGACAAGGGCTTGGAGACTAACTACATTTTACCATAATCCTATATGTTTGATTTGGGACAAATCTTGCACTCTAGTAAATTTTTTAGGATTCTAATTGTAGTGCCAGAGACATGCTAATGCAGCTGGTTTTGCATTTATTTTCTCTCTCTCACAGGAGTTGGAATGAGACTAAAAGTAAAGCCAGAGTCATCCCTTGTTCCTCATGATGCATTGGAAGCAGACATGGTGAGTGAATGATTGCTGGATAAATTCGCTGGGAACAACAGGCTGTTTTTGTTCTCTGGTCACCTATTTAGGAAAAATAGGAGTCAACATGTTCCCATGTTTTGTATCAGAAATTATCCTGGGTTGAAAGGATTTTTGTGGGGGAAAACACCACTCAGGGAACACCCAAGTGAGGCTACTTTCACATGCCCAAGATCTGGGACAGAGATGGGAGCTCAATCCGTCATGCAGTACTCAGGTCTCAAACTGCCAACTTGCCAGCCTTCCAGCTAACAAGGCGAGCTTAACCACTGAGCCACCGCAGCTGTTTCTGCCACTTTGGGTGCCATGGGCCGTATCCAGCCCACAGGCTATAGGTTGAAAACCCCTGAATTAAAGCAGTTATCCATCTTAACTGATTGTTTCATTCAGATCCAAGGGAACTCCAGCCCAGCATTCCAGTGGGAGGTGGAAGGTCATTCCATACGCTCCGGTGTCTAGTCATGCCTGCCACATGACCACGGAAACATCTGCAGAGGCAGACAGCGCTGGCTCTTTGGCTTCGAAACAGAGATGAGCACTGTACCCTAGAGTTGGATATGACTGGCTTTCGAGCAAGGGAAACCTTTACCTATTGTCCATCCAAGCTTTGTTGCATTTTCAGATTTTGTTCTTAAACGTCTAGTTTTGCATCACTGTGTATTCAATCCTGTCCTAGAGTTGCCCATGCTTTCCCCCTCTGCTTAAAGACTTGTCGATGGTCTGCACATTATTTTTCATTCAGATGAAAAGATCTTGAAATTTATTACAAATTACATAAAAATAAAGTAGAAAAGAATTCTCCACCCATACTTCCAAGCCTGCAAACATCTCTCGCCTTCTTAACGAGATTGAAGTCCCCTTCAATACAAAATCCTGTGTCTAGCGGTTGTTCCCTGGATGTTCCTAGGCAACCTTCAATGTGGACATGAAGGCAGTTGCGTCTCCTTCCTACCTGCAGAGGAGACTCAGTGGGATTGAGCTTCTGTCTTGCAGAAAGTATGTAGATCCTATAGCTGTGATGGCGATCCTTGGCACTCTAGATGTTCTTGGACTTCATTTCCCAGAAGCCCAAGCACCCGTGATTGAATCCACACAAATGGGTTTACTGTGATTCATCCGGCCTGCGCCACCCTCATTGCTCCCGGAAGCAGAAGTAAACCATACGGGCGCATTTTACTTCCGCTTCCGGGAGCAACAAGGGCAGTGCAGGCTGGATGAATTACAGTAAACCCATTCATGTGGCTTCACAGGGACTTGGACTTCTGGGAATTGAAGTCCAAGAACATTGGGAGTGCCAAGGTTCACCATCATGGTCCTATGGCTTGTAGCCTTCCGTACATTTAAACACATTTAGAGACAGATTGCCCAAACTCAACAGGCTGTCATCCACACAGCAGAGGGATGGGGCCTGTGTGCTGGGAGGAGGGAGGAAGCAGCCACCTCATCGTAGCTGACATTTTGAAACTTGCTAGCACTGTGGTGGCGAATCTTGGCACTCCAGCTGTTCTTGGACTTCAAATCCCAGAAGCCCAAGCCCCCGTGAATCCACACAAATGGGTTTACTGTGATTCATCCGGCCTGTGCCACCCTCGTCGCTCCTGGAAGCGGAAGTAAAACGCACCCGTACGGCGCAGGCCGGATGAATCACAGTGAACCCATTCGTGTGGATACACAGAAACTTGGGCTTCTGGGAATTGAAGTCCAAGAACATATGGAGTGCCAAGGTTCGCCATTGCTGTGTTAGCATGGCTTTCTGTGACTTTGAAGAGTTTGTATTTTTCTGTCCCATCCAGGGTCCAGTGACTTTTGAGGAAGTAGCTGTGGATTTCACCCAGGAGGAATGGGTGTTGCTGGATCCAAACCAGAGAGCCCTACACAAGAAAGTCTTGAAGGAGATCAGCGAGGCTATGTCTTGTCTCTCCCTGCCAGTTGATACTATCTGTATTGACGACAAACAGAATAATGTTTCCAAGGCAGAGCAGGGCCGGAGCTCACCCGGTCACTCCCTGCCTGTTGATACTCTCTGTATCATGGCTCAAAAACAACACAGATTCTGCTATGATATTGCGTTTAAGCTACAAGCAATTGCGTATGCTAAAGAACACGGAAACAGGGCAGCAGAGAGGCATTTCGGGTCACCGCCGACTGAAAAGATGATAAGAACCTGGAGAAAACAGGAAGGGGACTTACTAAAAACTGTGCGTAGTAAACACAGCTTGCGACATGGAAATGCAAAATGGCCGGAACTAGAAGACGAATTAAAAACTTGGATATTGCGCTACAGAAGCTCAGGATTATCAGTTTCTGCAAAAATGATTATTCAACAAGCAAGACTGATAGCTACCAACAGAGGCATCACTGATTTCACAGGATCGACGTCGTGGTGTTATAGATTTATGAAGAGACCTGACGTGCGTCTAGCTTTGAAAAGGAGCGTTCCCAGCTAGGGCTAAAAATCTGGATTCACCCTGAGCCTAGATTTGTCAAGAGTATCTCCGCAATAAACAAAGGTTTACTAGTTTTGATTGTGAGATGGTGTTAACGTGATATATGAATAAAGGACACTGGATTTTTTAAAAAATTATTTTTATGCATTTTATTGAATAAGTACATATGCATTAAGGACATACGCATACACCAAGAGCCCCTCCTCCTGCCATATCCAAATATAGGTGATCCTCATGGTGATCAGCCATGAAGACTATCTTGAGAATATAATGCTGTGGCCTTTCATCTGCCTCCTGCATCAGAGCACGACACCCATACCACTGATCTAGTTCAGTGAGTCACTTTCGGGTCCTGAGCCCTTTTGGCACGCAAAGTCCTCCTCAGCCCCCGGCCTGGACTGATGAAGCCGATGCTCTCCACCAAGATGGATTCAAGTGGGATTTAACCCACTTGGGTGCCATCACCCTTCCCTGTGGACTTTGGAACCCAAGGCCATTAGTCTTAAGGTGTGTCAGGTTAGTTAATTGCCGCCTGACACTATGTTGAGTTACTGGCAGCATGGACTACTCCAGTGATGGCGAACCATTTAGAAACCGAGTGCCCAAACTGCAACCCAAAAAACACTTATTTATCGTAAAATGCCAACACAGCAACAGGGGAGGAAGTAAATGCTCCCATTGGGCTGCTGGGCAGAGGGATGGGACAAACTGTTGGGGGAAGTGAGGAAGTGCTCCCATTGGGCTAATGGACAGAGGGGAGGGGCGAACTTTGTGCTGGGGGAAGTGGGGAAGGCTCCCATTGGGCTAATGGGCAGAGGGGTGGGGCAAACTGTGTTGGGGGAAGTGAGGAAGTGTTCCCATTGGGCTAATGGACAGAGGGGCGGAGTGAGCTCTGCTGGGGGAAGTGAGGAAGGCTCCCATTGGGCTGCTGGGCAGAGGGGTGGGGCAAACTGTTGGGGGAAGTGAGGAAGCGCTCCCATTGGGCTAATGGGCAGAAAGGCGGGGTGAACTCTGTGCTAGGGGAAGTGAGGAAGGCTCCCATTGGGCTGCTGGGCAGAGGGGTGTGACAAACTGTGTTGGGGAAAGAGAGGAAGCACTCCCATTGGGCTAATGGGCAGAGGTGCGAGGTGAACTGTGCTGGGAGAGGGAAGAAGCACTCCCATTGGGCTGCTGGGCAGAGGGACGGCGGTGTGAACTCTGTGTTGGGGTGACTGCACAGGTGCCCACAGAGAAGGCTCCACGGGCCACCTCTGTCATGCGTGCCATAGGTTCACCACTACTGGTCTACTCTATTACCATAGCAGGATAACCTGGCCACAAACCAGAAACCCATTCCATTCCCTTCGTGCCTTTCCCCATAGAATTGAATGCAGAAGTGGAGACGTAATTTGCTCACCTGCCCGTTTTCTCTCAAATGTGCCAAAAATAAAAGGTAAATAGTATTTCCTCTTCAACAGAGACTTGACCTGCAATATACCTGAGGAGTCACTCACTGGAAGGCAGCCAAGGGCTATTACCATCCCTTTCATGTGTAGCATTGTTAAGACTGTAGGTAAAGGTCGCCCTTGTTCGAAAGCCAGCCGTATCCAACTCTAGGATTCAGTGCTCATCTCTGTTTATTGCCGAAGAGCCAGCGCTGTCTTCATCTGCAGACATTTCCGTGGATATGTGGCGGGCGTAACGTGACACCAGAGTGCACAGAATGGTGTTTACCTTTCCCACCGAAGTGGTCCCTATTTATCTACTTGCAATGTCTTGCTTTTGAACTGCTAGGTTGGCAGGAGCTGGGACAAAGATGGGAGCTCACTCCATCATGCATTACCCGGGAACTGAACTCCAATCTTCCAGTCAGTGAGTTCAGTGTCTTAACCACCTGAGCCACCACAGTCCCTCTTCTTGTTTAGAGACTCAGGCGTGACTCCCACAGTGGCTTAGTTGTTAAGAAGCTGAGCTTGGAGAATGGAAGGTTGTGTTTCTATAACCGAGAGCTGCACTTGGGGACACTGAAAGGTGCCTCATGTCTCCAGCAAAAATCCATACAACCCAGAGTAATCTGTGACACAAAATTATTATAACAGGCTCAGGCAAGGGTTGCTTCTGGTCAGGGACAACCAACCTTGGTGCCCCAGATGTTCCTGGACTTCAATTCCCAGAAGCCGAGATCAGCAGAGGTGCTAACTTGGGTTTTTGGGACTTCAGTTCCATGAACACCTGAGGCACCAAGGTTGGTCATTCCTGCCTCAGATACAGCAGAAAGAATGAGGCTTTTAGACGCTGTCTGGGCAGATTATTGCTCAGCAATCAAGTTTAAATGTCCAAAAGGAGAACTTGCATTGTTCCCTGAGTCCCACCTGGCCCCAAAAAATCAACATTCCTGTCTCGCCCTTTATTTGCAGAGGAAAACTTGCTCTCCTCAGTTTTTGTCCTTTCAACAAGTTTCATTTGCATGTATTGTGTAATAATAATTTTGTGTCAGAAATTATTCTGGGTTGAAAGGATTTTTGCTGGAGAAACTCCGCTCAGGGGATGCCCGAATGAGGCTCCTTTCATGTCTCCAAGATCTTTTCTCTCACTGAAGTGGTCCCTATTTATCTGCTTGCAATTTCATTTTTTCGAACTGCAATGTTGGCAGGAACTGGGTCAGATGACTGGCGCTCAATCCGTCATGCAGTACCCTGGTCTTGAACTGCCCACTTGCCAGCTTTCTAGCTAATCAGGCGAGCTTCTTAACCACTGATCTACCAAGGCCCCTTGAGCTGCATTGTGTTGGTTTTTATCTTTTACAGAACTGGTTTGCTCACTCATCTGCACTTTGGGAGTAACAGGAGAAAATGTATAAATGTATCTGCCTCCCGTTGGACAGTGCCTTTCCACCTTGGATTGATCTTTGAATGCAGAGGCTCGTTAGATTGACCCTCAAAAACTTGAGATTCTTCTTGCTGTTTCATTAATAGTTTTGGTTTTTACAAGGGCAGGTTGCTAGCTCAACACCCAACCTCTCTCTTTTGTCCCCCAGGTTTGGCAATGCAGAAATACTCTCCCAGGACCGAAACCATTGGAGATCCCTTGCTGCCTGATATGCTACGGGAGGGTCTAAGTCTAAACCCATGATGACAAACCTTGGCACTCCAGGTGTTCTTGGACTTCAATTACCAGCAGCCCAAGTCAACACTCCTGCTGATCAGGGCTTCTGGGAATTGAAGTTCAAGAACAGCTGGAGTGCCAAGATTCACCATCACTGGTCTAAAACCTCAATGAAGAACCTCTCTCCCTTCAAATAAATTGCATTCTGTCTGATCTTTCTCTGCCAAAAGAACCTGGGGAGGGGAATTGGTTATTTTTACATTCTTATTTTCAGGAACATTAAAATGCAATCGAACCTCAATAATTCGAGGGTTCAGGTGGGAAAGGAATTGAAATTGGGTTGAAAATTGCGAAAAATTGTACGGTACTTTGAAAACCAGAAGAATTGCCATACTGATTTCAAAAAGAGGTGAATTTAAGACAGAAAGCATAAGGACAGATGAGAGGAGTAGATACAAGGTCAAATTAGAGATGAAGAAATAATGTTAATAAATGTATATGCACCAAATGAAAAACATTTTTTAAGAAAGGTTGTGAAAGAAATAGTAAAAATAAGGGGATGATTATGCAGGTACAGTACTAGTAAGAGATTAATACTAGTAATTTTGTATCAGAAATTCTTCTCAGTTGAAAAGATTTTTGCTGGAGAAACTCTGCTCAGGGGATGCCCAAATAAGGCTCCTCATATCCCCAAGATCTTTTCCCACCAAAGTGGCAACACATCACTGCCACATTGCCTCTTCCCGGGGCCCTCGCTACTCGGCCTGGGAATGAGAGGCAGGTGCGTCTCCCCGCCCTCCGAGCCCTGCCCGCCCGGAGGACTCAAAAGGAGACACTGCTGGAGCCCCACCGCCGCCGCCGCTGCGCTGCCTCTTCTCAGGGCCCTCGCTACTCGGCCTGGGAATGGGAGGCAGGTGCTCACTCAGAGGATGTTGGAAGGGACGCACGCCATTGTGCTTCCTGGGGACACTTTGGTCGCTTGGACATTGACCGCTGGACCCGTTTGCGGCGTTGAGTTCTGGACTTTTCAGGGAGCGTGAGCTGGACTCCGATTTCCTGTTTGTACTGGGTTATTGTTATTGCTATTGTAGCTTTAATTTAATATTTTATATTGTGATTAATTTTATGTTTATTATTGAGTATTGATTATTTACTGAATATATTTTTGTGTTCTTTTATTATTGTATTATTATACTGTATGTTGTGGACATGTTGTAATTTCTGCCTTGAGTCAGCTTCAGCCGAGAAAGTGCGGGATATAAATTAAAATGTATTAGTATTAGTATTAGTATTAGTATTAGTATTAGTATTAGTATTAGTATTAGTATTAGTATTAGTATTAGTATTAGTATTAGTATTAGTATTAGTATTTATCTACTTGCAATTTTTTGTTTTCAATCTGCTAGGTTGGCAGGAGCTGGGGCAGAGACGGGCACTCAATCTGTCATGCAGTGCCCAGGTCTCAAACGGCCGACTTGCCAGTCTTCTAGCTAACAAGGCGAGCTTCTTAACCAGTCAGCCACTACTGCAGCCCTATAGCAAGAGACTGAAATGCAGTAATGGACAGATAGGTGGCTAAATCTAACATGATAATAGCAGGACATTGGTTGATTGATTGAAATAAATCTTATCTGATAATAGGAGATATTTGTTTATTGCCACCTGAAGAAACAAGTTCCCTGCTCTTAGCAGTTCGCAGTTCACTCTCGGGTGAGAGCTGTGTACGACGTTTGGTAGAAAAACATCTTGAATTCCGAGTTAGTAAACTAATTGGGAAAGAAACTTGCCAGATAAGCAGGACAAGGGGTTTAAAATGTGTATACCCGATTTATCCTCAAATATTTTATATCGCTCACCCAAATATCAAGCCCTTGCTCTGTGGAGGACTCTCAAATGAATTTGGCCAGGCTGGCTGCGAGGTGGGCCTTTGCCTTGGTAGAAGGAATATGGTTTTACAAACCTCTTAAGACTCTGCAGTGGCTCTGGTGGTTTAGTGTATGAGAGTCAAGACACAGGAAACAGCCAAGGGCTGGGTTAACTCAGGTTTATTTCATGGTGGACAGAGGGAACATGAGGTAATGGCGGACGAACAGCTCTATATATATGGTAGTAACGTATTTGAATGTGGCTCCACGATAGCCCATTGGCTACTGCCCGCGTGACGTCATTGCGGGTCACGCCCTTCTTGTCCAGGTGTAGGTAGCGGCGGGAAACTTCCCGCGCTGTGGCCTTTGATGGGTTTGAACCAAGAGAGCTTGGACGCTCGCTGCTGCCAGCTGGTGGTCATTAGCTCGCGTCCTATTACAGGGTTTATAGTGATACAGCTGAAGGTTACATTGTTTCAGATACATTGTTATCACATGTAGAAGGTTACACTGTTAGAACACAACACTCCTCCCCCCTAGGATGAGACGAAGTCTCTCAGCCAAGATGGCTTATTTCGAACACGCTGGGGTCTCGGCGCGGGCTGCCCTGCCCCGGCTTCGCTCCCTCCTCCTCGCTCCCTGGCTTCCTGCCCTGTAATCGGAGAGGATGACTTGTTAGTAGCTTGCCGCGGCTCTGCGGCTTTGTTGGGAGGTGTGTGCTTTGTTTGGGAAGAACCGGGGGCACTGGGGGCTAACGAAAAACCCCTCTTCTCGCTTGGATGGGTGGAGGAACACTCCAAAAACCCCCCCCGGCTAGCAAAAGCAAAATCGTAATCGAATTCGGGGGAAGCGGCAGCGGCGGTCGCAAACTCCTTTTCCCCCTCCCCGGGCTCGGATAGAACTGGCGTGTCAAAAGGATATGAGTCGGGACCACTGCTTTCCCCCCTGGCTTTGGACTGGTGTCCTTCTCTGTCTCCCCCTTGGGCTAAACGGGTGGGGGAGAACCCTATCGCTGAATCCGGTTGCTGAGCCCCACTGATCGGCCCCTCACTCACTCGGTGCCTCAGTTGGTCAGCGTGCCTCCTCCAGAGGAGACCGGTGTTAGTCTCCACCCGATACAACACTGGTCCCGTCTGTTCTACTATCGTCCCTGGCACCCAGACTGGGCCTGCGTTGGCATAGTTCCTGCAGTGTACAGGATCGCCTACGCCGAAACCTTTCGAGACCGCTAAACCAATGTTCTTCCCTTTGTCCTCGACCCTCGTCGGGTCTAACCTGGACAAGATCGTGGTCAGTTTCCTCCGCATCAACAGCTCAGCCGGCGAGTATCCGGACGCTAAGGGGGTCACTCTGTACGCTAACAGAAATTGACAGACTTGGTGATTTAGATCTCCCGAGCCCATGCGCCGCAGCGCATCTTTTGTTGTGCGCACCAACCGTTCCACTTGGCCATTCGTGGCCGGGTGAAACGGCGCGGATGTGACGTGCCGAATTGCATTTGCCTCCATGAATGCCGCGAACTCAGCGGACGTGAAACAGCTAGCGTTATCGCTGACCAGAGTGTCGGGTAAACCGAACGTGGAAAAGACCCTCCTTAGCTGGCCAATGGTAGTGGCGGAGGATGTGCTCTTTACCGGAATGACCTCCAGCCACTTTGAGTACGCATCCACTACCAGGAGAAAAATGGTTCCCCGGAACGGGCCAGCAAAATCTACGTGCACCCTGGACCACGGTCCCCTTGCTGCGTCCCATTCCCTATGCTGGAGACGGGCTACCTCCGGTCGGGAGCACTGACATGCCTCACAAGTGCCAACCATATGCTCTATGTCGGCATCCAGCTGGGGCCACCAGAAGTAACTCCGGGCCAGCGCCTTGGAACGGACGATTCCCGGGTGGCTGACGTGCAGCAGCTTTAGCACCTTCGGTCGCAGGGACGTAGGAACCACCACCCGTTGGCCCCACAACAGGCACCCCCTCTCTAATGACAATTCTATTCGTTTTCGAAAAAATGGGTCGAATTCTGTGCTTGGGGATGACGCCGGCCACCCCTTCTGTACCCACGAGCATACTTTCTCCAGTGTTCTATCCTTTCCCGTCGCCCTGGCAATGTCGGCCGGTACTACTGGGGGTGAATCTAAGACCTCTATTAGCAATACCTGGCGGTCTCTTCCTACCCCTGCCTTCTGGTCGTCCGACAAGGGCAACGGAGACCGTGAGAGCGCGTCTGCATGGCTGATCTCCTTCCCGGGCCGGTATTCCAACTCATGTTGGTATGCGTTAAGAAAAATAGCCCACCGCAGCATCCTCGGGGACAGGATCTGTGGCGTAGGCTTATTTGCAGTGAAGATTCCTAACAGGGGCTTGTGATCAGTCACGATCTTGAACGGGCGACCATACAGGAAATCGTGAAATTTTTTGGTTCCCGCTACTATCGCTAATGCCTCCCTGTCGGTCTGTGCGTAATTCCGCTCTGCTTGGGACAGGGACCTTGAATAAAACGCTATCGGGGCCTCCCTTCCGTCGTTCAACACGTGGCAAAGCACCGCCCCCACCCCCACCGGGGATGCGTCGCAGACTAAAACTACCGGCCGTTTGGGATCGAAATGAGTCAGGATTGCCTCGGATGTTAGGAGTTGCTTTAACTCTGTGAACGCTCTCTCTTGCTCGTCACCCCACAGCCATTTCTCCTCTTTTTTAAGTAACCGATGGAGCGGCTCGGCAACAGACGCCTTCCGTGGAAGGAAGGTATGGTAGAAATTGAGAAGCCCCAGAAATGACTGTAGTTCGGTTTTGGATGTGGGGCGAGGAGCTTTCTTGATGGCGGCTACCTTAGATTTGGACGGCCTAATTCCCTCGGGCGTGACACGGAACCCTAAAAACTCAACCTCTGTTTCGAAAAATACACATTTGTCTTTTCTCAGTCGCAGCCCCGCTTTCTCGAACACGGTCAGAACTTTATCCAATCTATGCGCCAGCTCGGCCTTACTCCCCCCCGTTATCAACACGTCATCAAAATATGGCAACACCCCCTCCAGCCCCTTCAGGAGGCGTTCCACGAGCGACTGGAAAAGGCCAGGTGCCGAGTTCACGCCGAACTGTAAACGCGACACCTGGAACGCCCCCTTATGTGTAACTATTGTTTGTGCCGCCGCTGTGGCGGGGGTTACAGGGAGTTGCTGGTAGGCCTGTGCTAAATCGAGCTTAGCGAAACACTTTCCCCCATTCAGCCTGGCCAGAAGGTGGCTGACCACTGGCACCGGGTATGCATTAGGGCGGATCGCCTTGTTAATTGTACACTTGTAATCAGCGCAAATGCGCACCTCCCCGTTAGCCTTCAGTGCTGTTACAATTGGAGTCTCCCACTCCGCGGAATCCACAGGAACAAGAATCCCCTGACCCACCAGTTTGTCCAGTTCCGCCTCTATTTTGTCCTTTAGTGCGAACGGTACCCTGCGCGGTTTGAGTCTTATCGGGCAGACCTCCGGGTCTAGGTCGAAGGCTACAGGGGGTCCCTTGAACTTTCCCAGTCCACTTTCAAAAACGGCGGGGTGTGCGTCGCACACCGCTTGTATTGGATCCACGCCTACGGCATGCACCCCCCCTATGAACAAACCTAAAGGCTGAAACCACTGCGTCCCGAGGAGGCTACAACTCCCCCCTTTGAGCACCACTAGGGGAAGTTCCGCAGAATGTCTCTTAAAACGAACCCGGAATGTCCCGACCCCCAACACTGGAATGCTGTTCCCCTGTACGTCCCGAAGTGTGGCCCTCAACGCTTTAAGTTTGGGCCGCACGTGGGGGTCGATTTTCAAGAACTCTCTCTGGGGAATTATAGAATAGGAGGACCCCGAGTCAATTTCCATCCTAATAGGGGTCCCTTGTACTAGTACCTCAACGAAGTAATGGGATTGTCCCGCAGACACGCTGAACACAGGAGCGTCGCCCTCGCTGTCGTCCGAGATGCGGCCCACGCCGTCCTGCTTCCTCGTGGTCCGGGCGCCATCTTTGGACCTCGCTGGACGGTCCGGTCTGGCCGAACGGTCTTGTGACTGTCTCCGGCCCTCTTTCCCTTTCCTGCACGCCTTGGCGATGTGCCCCCGACGGCCGCAGTTGTAGCACTCGGTTTTTCTGAATGGGCACCTCACGCGCTCATGGGCCGCTCCGCAACCATCGCAGCGGCGCCCTCCTCTTCGGACCTTCTGGACCTCCTCGCCGTCGCTGCTTTCCGAAGACGACTTCGAGGTCCGTCGGGTTGCGTGCACCGACTGTCCGGACTTTCCGTGCAACGGGTTTTCCGCTTTGCCGGCCCTCGGACGCCACTCACGCCACTTATGCATCTCATCTACTCCAGCATTCGTGGATTCCGCGGCTTCCGCGGCTTCTACAACCTCTGTCAGTGTGGGTGGTGGCTCCTTGTTCATCAGGCTGCGCTGCACTTCCTTGTCCTTCAGGCCACACAGAACTCCGTCCCTGAGGGCCATCTCTAAAAAGTGGTCCCATCTGCAGGGGGTGGCGGCTATTCTCATAGCTGTTACGAAGGCTTCTACCGACTCGTCCGGCGCTTGGACTCGCCTCCAAAACGCGCTCCGAGCGGGAAACATTGCCCTCGAGGGTCGGAAACGCTCACGCAGCAGTTTCATGATGTCATCGGCTTTGAACTCACCCATCTTCTTCGGTGCAATAATGCCCACCAGCGTTCGCTTGGTCTCCATCCCAAGCATGCGGGTGAGGATGGCCCTCTTCCTTTCCTCGTCGTCTTCTTTGACTTTGAGTTCCACCAGTGCCGCCTGGAAGTCCATCTCAAAAAGCTCCCAGTCTTGCGGTTTGGTAATGTTGAACCCGCTCTGTGCCCTGGCTCCTTGGGGATCCATTATCCCACCTTCGTCGCCAGTTTAGTGTATGAGAGTCAAGACACAGGAAACAGCCAAGGGCTGGGTTAACTCAGGTTTATTTCATGGTGGACAGAGGGAACATGAGGTAATGGCGGACGAACAGCTCTATATATATGGTAGTAACGTATTTGAATGTGGCTCCACGATAGCCCATTGGCTACTGCCCGCGTGACGTCATTGCGGGTCACGCCCTTCTTGTCCAGGTGTAGGTAGCGGCGGGAAACTTCCCGCGCTGTGGCCTTTGATGGGTTTGAACCAAGAGAGCTTGGACGCTCGCTGCTGCCAGCTGGTGGTCATTAGCTCGCGTCCTATTACAGGGTTTATAGTGATACAGCTGAAGGTTACATTGTTTCAGATACATTGTTATCACATGTAGAAGGTTACACTGTTAGAACACAACAGGTGGTTAAGACACTGATTGAGAGGCAGAAGGTCAGCAGTTCGAAACCTAAGTACTGCATGAAGGAGTGAGCTTCTGTCTCTGTCCCAGCTCCTAACAACCTAGCAGTTTGAAAGGAAGAAACTGCAAGTAGATAAATAGGTATCACTTCAGTGGTAAGGTAAACAGTGTTCCGTGCACTTGGGTGTCTAAGCATGCCTGCCACATGTCCACACATCTGCAAACACAAACAATGCTGGCTCTACGGCTATAAACAGAGATATAAAGCACTGAGCCCTAGTCGGATACGACTGGATTTCGAGCAAGGGTGACCTTTACCTTTACTAAAAGAGAACCCCAAGCACCTCAGGATGTAACGCTAACACTGATAACAGTTTATTTTTCATATAAAAACCTGAGCTCTTACACAACTGAGCAACATAACAGAAACAAATACTGTAAATATATTTCGGCAATAAAAGCAGCCACTGAATTAAAATAATTCCAAACCATTTCAAAGCAGTAGGGTATACTCCTGTGATGGTGAACCTTGGCACTCCAGATGTTCGTGGACTTCAATTCCCAGAAGCCCAAGCCCCCATGAATCTGCACGAATGGGTTTACTGTGATTCATCCGGCCCGCGCCGCCCTTGTCGCTCCTGGAAGCGGAAGTTAAACGCGCCTGTACGGGCGCGTTTTACTTCCGTTTCCAGGAGCGACGAGGGCGGCGCGGGCCGGATGAATCGCAGTAAACCCATTCGTGCAGATTCATGGGGGATTGGCAGTGGTGGGCTCCAGCAGGTTCGGACAGGTTCGAGAGAACTGGTAGTAAAACTGGCTGGCCCCGCCCACTGCTCTGCCCCACCCCACCTCCTCCTCTCACCCCACTCCAGACATGACTCCAACATCCTTGCTGCTGGGTCCGGGAGCCCGGAGTAGGGTGAGGCTGAGCCAGCAGTTACTCTGCTGCAGTTACTCTTTAAAGGAAAATTAGAGCATCAAAGTGTAATTGCTAACTAATGGCATACCTGTCAACCACGGCTCGGGAAAATACAGGACCTGCGCAAACGGTTCTGTGCAGGTTGCCTTCTACGCATGCGTAGAAGGCTTTTACGCTTGCGTAGAACCCTTCTACGCAAGCGTAAAAGCTTTCTACGTATGAGTAGAAGGCAATCTGCGCAGAAGGGATGCGCAGTATCTCTTTTTCCCCGCTGCCAATTCTGGGGGTTTGGCAGCTGCGGGTGGGAAATGGCGCAAAATTGGGAAATCCCGGCCAATCCGGGAAGGTTGACAGGTATGACTAATGGTCTGATGAAGTGGACTGGATGGTCCACAAAAACTCAGATTAAAATGCAGTTTAACCACGCCCACCCAGTCACCTGGCTACACCCACAGAGGTGGCCACGCCCACACTGTGGTAGTAAAAAAAAAAAGAAGTCCACCAGGTATGGGCGTGTTTTACTTCCGCATCCGGGAGCGGCGAGGGCAGCGCAGGCCAGATGAATCGCAGTAAACCCAGTCGTGTGGATTCACAGGGGGCTTGGGCTTCTGGGAATTGAACTCCAAGAACATCTGGAGTGCCAAGGTTCGCCATCACGGTTCTACTCTATAACAACAGCAGAATAACCTGGCCACTGAATTAAAATCATTTCAAAGCACACAAAAATAGAGGAAACCAAAGAGAGACGAGGCAGCAAAAGGGAAGCTTACCAGATTTCCTCAGGGAAGAGTAAGGTCAGGAACAGAAAGTAACGCCTTTCTCCTGCTCAACAATGTAACGCCCGTTCCTTTCGTCCTGAGCTGGAAGGAGAAACAACCAGCGGAGTCCTCAGGAAAGGAGGAGGTTGAAAAAAACACACAAACACCCCCAGACGTTTGGAAACTTTCCCCCTTTGCTTTCCTACTACTACAACACCCAGAATCCCCCACGCAGACACCACCACAGAGGGGCTTGTTGTGGGTCCAAAAACTTACAGCGCTTGCGCCTGCCTCCCACACACACACACACACACCCTGTTTGGAAACGGAGTTTTCCTTTTAAACTACAACCCCCAATCTCCATCTGCATTCGAACTATGGCTGGGAATTCTGGGATTTGTAGTAATTAAAAACCCGGGGATTCTTCTCTGAAATTCCCCCCAGTCACATGATCGACTCTGAGCAGGGAATTGTGGGAAAGGACCATTTCTTTAGGGCAGTGATGGATAACCTCGGCACTCCTCCAGGTGTTCTTGGACTTCAATTCCCAGAAGCCCTGACCAGCAGGAGTGCTGAGTGGGGCTTCTGGGAATTGGAGTCCAAGAACACCTGGAGTGCCAAAGGTTCGCCATCACTGCCCTAGGAACTTCTTGTTCTCCTTCGAGCCAAACCCCGCGGATCCTTCCTCTCTCCAAAGAGAGCGAACGGGAAAAGCCCTACGTTGCACCCCGAATTAGGACTTTATTTCAAAACTTGATTATAAGCCGAATGAGCTGCGCATAGGAAGAGTTTCAAAAGGACCCAGGAAGAGGAAGAACAAGCTTAAAATGGGAGGTCTGGGCGGCTTCCTTTACCCAGCAAGGGTTAAAACCACCGACTTGGTTTCCTAGAGAGGAAAGGAGAAGGCTGGAGCAAGGGGGGCAATGTGCAGTCTCAAAAAAAAAATCCTTTTCCGGTCCTTCATTTTTTTCCTTCCGGAGGAAACCGAGGCTTCTCCTCCCCCTCCCCAAGGGTTCCTCTCCCCTTCCGGGATCTTTGTGGGAAAATAAATAAATAAACTTCTTCCCTATTTTGTGCCTGGGGTGATGATGAAATGTTACCAGAAAAATGGATACTGGATACAGTTACAACTTCGGTTCGAGTCACTGGTGGAGCCCTTCTCCCAAGAAGGAGGAAGCGTTTAATTTAGGCAAAAATTAAAAACTGGTTTATTGAAAAGGGGTTTAAGCGTCACTGGCCAGGTGCCGGGAAAAGCCCTATTCTCAACCTTTTTGCCTATTAAAGTCCCTTAAGTGAGCAGCTCTTTTTGGTTCTGATGTCTTGCGTGCAAATGTGCTGAGAGCGCTGATGACATTTCCTATCAGGAGATTTTTATACCCTCCACCCAAGGGAGCTCAACTAGTTCTACTGCTAGCTAACAAGTTTACAAAATAAGAGATTTACAATGGTGAACAAAAACCCGGCACCAGACTCTTTTGTTACATTAAAAGGTCAATGATACAGAGACAAAACAGGTCAATTACATAGAACAAAAGGTGATGGGTAGAGCAATTGCCCTGGAAATGACAGAGTTCATAGTTTAGCAAATGCAGGTTGTGACATCATTCAGGTGACATCAAATGGGCGCCAGGATTGTAATTTGGCACAAATCAGAAGGTTCAGATTTGAATCCAGGATGCAAAAGGACCAATGACGAAGATGGGCATCCTTCAGACTCCCCTGAGGAGGAGCATTGCTTGAGGCTCTTGGCCAAATTCCATTCCCACCCAGCAATTAATCTATCCTGAGTCAGCCCAAGCACTATCTACAATTGAATACAGGAGGGGTCCCAAAAACAATGAGCATGCCAGGTGCAAGAGTAAACAAAACAATACAACAAGTAAACAGAGGAATCAAGGTGGCTTGGGGCAAAATGTGAAGTGATGGCTTCCTGTGGCATTGAGCCTTCCTGGATGCTTGCAGGAGGTAGGCTGAGGTGCAAGGAAAGATCCTGATTTGAGATACAAACAGAGCATGTTAAAATCAAATCTAAAATATTTTAGAGTCTTTTTTGGGGGGACATAATCTATACAGAGCAAAGGAAATATGCTATCTTGAATAGAACAGTTCCAGGTATTCAAAAACATTTTTATTAAGTTATCTAACATCCCAGGTATAACTGCCAATGAAATAATATTTATTAGGAGTGAAAGGGGCCAAGTCTGTTGTGTCAACCCTTGCAGTATATACCTTCAAGTGTGTGTGAATGGGTGCATGGTCAGAGTGGTGCTTGTGTACACATAAGCCTAATCAATCCTAAACATGTGTGGCAGAATAAAGTGAGTGAAATAAGTTTATTTGAGAGGAATAAAACGGAATAAGTTTAATAAAAGGGGATAGAAAGATAGAAATAAAAGACTGGGGGGTGCATTATCTGAAAATGGGGTTACAGAAAGATGATGATTAGTCCGTCCTGGCTGGGCTGGAGGGGAGGCTGGGGAAACTTGTGTGTCTAGATGGGCATAAGCAAACAAAGGGGGGCGCAGGCGGAACCCAAATTGCAAGCCTAAACCACCGGAGGAAAAAGGACCCTCCCCGCCTCAGGCAGCAGATGTTGGGTGGCGGTGGCGTTATGTCCTGTCAAATCTCTTCCTTTTCTGGGTGGAGGGAGGCTATGAATTATTGCTACGTCCTTCGGGGGTGGGGGGGACACACTCCTATAAGGCAAAAACCCTGCTGCAGTCTTGCTAATCAAAGTCTGGATTCTTCAGTGCTAAATCTAAATCTTTATTATTACAGCCAAAAGCCAGACAGAGTGCACCAGATAACACAACCATTCTGGCATCACATATAATTAATTCTTCAGTGACTCAGTGCATCTCAAGTCCTGCTTTCCTCTTTTCCTAGGATTCTGGTCTCACCATGTGTTTAAAGGAGAGCCATAGATCATGGCCCTTAATAATTTCTAGTTAACAGTTCAGCTTGGATTTGATCTCGCTCTGTCTTCTTTTTCTTTCTGATGGATCTGTGCTATCTGTAAAGTTTTCCCACAACACCACATTTTAACAGAGCTGTTGTTTTCACATCTCCTTTTTCACTGCCCAGCTTTCACATCTGAATATAATAGGGTAAATAATTATTGCAATAATGGAAAAAAAGCTAGAATATCGAAAACGTTGTGGTATCTTTCACAAAGAAAGGGTGGTTTAGGAATCCCGAACATCACAAATTATTATTGGGCATTTCAACTGAAAAAAATTTGTAAAATTTTAATAAGGAAAAAATTGATATGGGGGGAGATTGAATTACGTGAAAAATTGGGAGACGAATCACTAATATTTCTAGGCAAAGAAACAGTTAAAATTAATACCGCGAATAAAATGCTAAAGACACTCTTTAGAACATGGACACTATTGAAAAACAAATTATCCCCAGGGTTATCACCAATTTTGGAGTTAAGGGATTTAAAATCATTCCCACTACTTTTAGACCATAGGACTGAAGAAATAATGAAAAGATATAAAGTAACTTTATTAAAGGAATGGTTAGATGTTTGTGAGGATGAGGAGAAAATGTCAGAAATTTGTAAACAGTTGAAACTAAATTGGCTTCAAGTTGCCACACTGAATAGTTGGAATAAAAAATACAGGGAAGAAATAGGCTTAGACAGGGACATGACAAAATTTGAGGAGCTAGTATATAAATTAAGAAATGGTCAAATAGAAATTAAAGGATTAGTTAGTAAATTATATAAAGTATTGGATGATTCTAATGAATCCCAAAAAGCATTAAGAGGAATATGGGAACAAGATCTAAATGTTAAAATCACAGATGAATGTTGGAATAGAAAGTGGAAAAGAAGAATCATGAAAACGTTATCAGTAAGGATTAAGGAGCATAACCACAAGTTATTATGGAAATGGTATATGACCCCTGTGCGATTACATTTAATAGACAAGACAAAATTAAATATATGTTGGAGGTGTAAGGAGGATATAGGAACGTACGAGCATATGTGGTGGGGGTGTAAGAAGTTGAAGCCATTCTGGACGAGTGTAGAGTATGAAATTGGGAAATTTTTGAATGTAAAGGTTAAATTGGACGCAGTTATAGTACTACTAACGGATGTTGATAAGGTGTGTAGGAATCGGGGCCGCTAGGACGGCAGTTGGGTCCCGGAGGAGACTGATCAAGTAACGACACGAGGCAATATGGAGCGAGATCAGATCAGTGGTTTATTGAGGAAAAAGCATCATCATATATAGATCAGAAGGCAATGCAGGAAAGAATCGTCATCTGACAGAAAATCACATCACCCATTTACTCGGGTTAATGGGAAATCTCTCTCGGGGAAGTTAATTAACTCGGGCAAACACTGACAGGGGAAAACCATTGTTCGAGGCTTACGCCAGAGTAAATATGGCTTCTATTTGCACCAAAGATTGGGCTGATCTGTGAGTCAGTAATTGCTTAATGGGTAACGGAGGTTAGCGTTCTGCTCTCTCAGCAGAACCGCCGGTCAGGTCAGGTGTGGGTGAATAAACCCTTATGATTTATACTATTAATCCGCTCCCCCAATTTCCGTGCTGGCAAGGGCCAGTGACCAGGAACTTCTTCGCCGGTGTAACCTCTGCCAGAGGCTAATTATGCCAATTGGGCATGCGGAATCCGCAAAGGTGGATTATAGTAAAAGGGAATTAATGGCAGTCATGTTATCAGGTGCCAGACACTGTATAGTGCGGCAATGGAAGAATGACATCACTCCAAAAATTGACGAATGGTACAATGAGTTATGGACTATTGCTTTAAACGATAAGCTTACCTGGGAACTAAATTTAAGAAAAGGACTAATAAAAGAAAATAAATTTCAGGACACGTGGAGATGTTTTATAGACTATATACTGCATAAGGATCAAGATCAGAAGCCAATGCCGGATCAGCATTCCTTTTGGAAAGGAATCATATAAGAATTAATTAACTCTGTCCCATATGGCAATGTAAATAGCACATGGTGAATGTCCTGTATTAAGTTGATGTGTTTGTTTTTGTTATTATGTAATGTGCAGATTTAAATTTAAAAAAATTAATAAAAAAGAAAAAATGAATATAATAGGGGCTGTGGTGGCTCAGTGGTTAAGAAGCTCACCTTGTTAGCTGGGAGGCTGGCAAGTCAGCAGTTCAAGACCAGAGTACTGCATGATCAACTGAATGCCCGTCTCTGTCCCATACCTATCAAGTTTCCCATATTGACCAGGAAATCCCGTATTTCACCCCTTTCCCGGTCCTTCCCGCGGTCATCCCATATTTGAACGGCCAGAAAAGGGGTTACTGCGCATGCGCACCTGTCAAAAGAAGTGGTGCGCATGTGCAAAGAGGTTAGTGCAGCGGTGCGCATATGCAAAGGGGTTACTGCATATGTGCAGTAACCTTCACACATGCACACCGCTGCAGTAACCCCTTTGCGCATTCATGCCCATCAGATGCAGCGGTCCTTCCCGTTTTTCACTGCCACAACTTGACAGATATGCTCTGTCCCAGCTTTTGGGAACATGAAAGGAGCCTCATTTGGGCGTTCCCTGAGCGGAGTATCTTCTGCAGAAATCCTTTCAACCCAGAATAATTTCTAACACAAAACTATTATTATTCTCTAAATATAATTGGGAATACTGTAGTATGTCCATGTTGGCCTTCTGTGACACATCCCTACGTTTGGAGATTTTTTCCTAATTCCATAATTGCTGAATCTCAGTCTTCTGATTTCTTGGCTGCAGTCTCCATTTCGGTTGACGATGGAACCAAAGTATAAACAATTCTTAAGAATATCAGTTTCTTCATCACTAACTTTAATGCTCACAAAATATTCTGTAGGCATTTTTTTTCTTCTAAATTATTGACTCTTAATTTCTTTTGGCTTCTTTAAACTTATCCAATTATTTCCAATCATTGTTGCTCTCTGTCATTAAAAAGCTGTCATCTGTACATCTAATAATTTCATGTCAGAAATTATTCTGGGTTCAAAGGATTCTTGCTGGAGGAATTCTGCTCAGGGAACGCCCAAATGAGGCTCCTTTCATGTCCCTAAGAGCTGGGACAAAGACGAGCACTCAATCCATCATGCAGTACCCGGGTCTCGGAACTGCCAACTTGTCGGCCTTCCAGTTAACAAGGCGAGCTTCTTAACTGCTGAGGTGGCTCAACAGTTAAGAGCTCGGCTTGTTAGCTGGAAGGCAGCTAACAAGGTGATATTATTTTAATAGAAAGATTTTATGTTGCTAATCCCCTGTGTAGAACTTTACATCTTTTCCAACAAAAACTTTTTTCCACTCAAATGTCATACGTGTGTGTATGTGTACATGTGTGCACATGAGTACAACATACACAAATGGCTCTCACCACATGGCTCTGTGCCAAATGCCACTTTCATCTCAATCCAATTTTCTTCTCTTTTCTAAGCAGCCACTGACAGCATTCAGACAGATTTCTACCTCAGCATCTTGTTTGTTATTAATAATTGCAAGACGGGAGGAAAAATCAGGATCAATGCATAGATAACTGTATGAATATCTACAAGCTCCTTTCATCCAGGTGACTTATATACAGTATCCAATGATTATTATTTTCTATAACATTATGCTGCCATATCTACTCCTTCACCTCCAGAAGAATAATGCATCTTGTTCAAGCTTTTCCCTCTTTCAGCAATACATAATCCAAGAATTCTCCACATCTTTCTCTAAAAACAGTCTTTTTTTCTTACTCATCCCTTTTGTACCTTTATTTCACATGCTAGTTTATCATTACTAGTTCCATTCCTTAGCGATTTATACTAGTCATCAAAATCAAAATCTATTTTCCACTTTTTGGCTGTATTCAATCTTAGTGCTAGGACTGTGGGGATTTAGTGGTTAAGATGCTGAACTTGATGACTGGAAGGCCGGCAGGTCAGCAGTTAAGATTCCTAAGTGCTGCACGATGGAGTGAACTCCCATCTCTGTCCCTGCTCCTGCCAACCTAGCAATTTGAAAGCAAGTCATTGCAAATAAATAGGGATCAGTTTGGTGAGAAGCTAAACTATGTTCCATGCACTCCAGTGTCTAGTCATGCCTCCACATGTCCACAGAAATGTCTGCAGATGCAGACAGCGCTCGCTCTTTGGCTGTAAACAAAGATGAGCACTGAAACCTAGAGTCGAATATGACTGGCTTTCGTGCAACGGCAACTTTTACCTAACCTTGCTACTGTAACTACTACTACTACTACTACTACTACTACTACTACTACTACTACTACTACTACTACTACTAATAATAATAATAATAATAATAATAATAATAATAATAATAATAATAATAATAATAATAATAATAATAATAATAATAATAATAATAATAATAATAATAAACTTTTAAATTTATATCCCGCCCTACTCGGCACAGGCCGACTCAGGGCGGCTTACAGCATTTCAAATAAAGATACAATATAACTAAACAGGATGCAATGAAGTACAGCAATAAATACAGAATATAACAAGGTTACATAACAATAAGATACAAAATATACAAATTACAAATGTACACATTTCAAAGCAGCATATCCATCATACACAGCTCCAAGAGAAAAAACACAGCATGGCTCGCCATCCATGACAGAGCCCAAGGCTCAACATTCATAATAGAGCCGGAGCAAAATTGTCCATGACATTGTAATCATTTCTTTCTTTTGCCATCTTATCTGCATACTGTATTTCCAAAATTGGGTAAGAATGCTAATTTAGGACACGTTTTCAAATTCACTGACTCTTCCTCTGTACAGGCGCGTTTTACTTCCAATTCTGGGAGCGACGAGGGTGGCACAGACCGGATGAATCGCAGCAAGCCCATTCATGTGGATATACGGGGGCTTGGGCTTTTGGGAATTGAAGCCCACAAACATCTGGAGTGCCAAGGTTCGCCATCATGGGGTTAGGGGTTAACGGTGTACTAAAGAAGGAAATGGGTTCACCTGTCACTTTTTGTTTGATGAAGGGGAAGGTTGTGTTCTGCAGTATACTCTTTCGAGGTGTTTGAGGTCGGAAAAGACCAGTACGCAGCATGGTGGGACAAAATGCTAACTAACTTGTGAACCGCCCAGAGAGTACACTAAGTGTTATTGGGCAGTATATAAGTGTGATTGCTTTGCGTTGCTATACTGGGAGCAGGCAAGTACAGTAAAACCCCGGGTTATGACAGAGGTCCGTTCTAGCATTCTCCGTTGTAACCCGAATTTTTTTTAACCCAAAACATCCATAGGGATGCATTGAAAAATAAAAAATATGGTCCTGAATTGATCGTTGTAAACTGAAACAAATACAGTACTGTACATTAAAAATTTGTAAACCAGTCCATAGGATTTGTAGTTGTAAACCACAGCAAACTTAAACCGAGGAGGTTGTAACCCCGTTGTTTTACTGTAAATTAATAATTGGTGGGGGACGCATGCTTCTTGCATTTAAAAATTAAATGTAGGAAATTGTTGATAGAAAGGTGCTGAGCAGGTAGCTGGTGGCAAATAAATTATGATACGGTAATACTGTTAATAAAACTCTTAACTAGGGGTGGGGTGGGGAAGCAGCACTGTTGTTTTAATTGTGGGAAGTTAGAAGAATAGCAGAAGAAATGTGACTTGTTTCCACCTGTTTCTCCAGATTCTGACTTGAAAGTACAGCAGGCTCCCATCCTTGGTCATACCTGTCAACATTCCCGGATTGGCCGGGATTTCCCGTTTTTCGGCGCCGATTTTTGCCATTTCCCACCCGGAGCTGCCGAAACCCCAGAATTTGGCAGCAGGGGGAAAGGCGTTACTGCGCATCCCTTCTGCACAGCTCGCTTCTACACATGCGTAGAAGGTTTTTACGCATGCGTAGAAGGCTTCTGTGAAGAAGGGGATCATAGAAGCCTTCTACGCATGCGTAAAAGCCTTCTACGCATGCATAGAAGTGAGCTGCACAGAACGGTTCAAGTTGCTTTTACGCATGCGTAGAAGGCTTTTACGCATGTGTAAAAAGCGACCTGCACAAAACCATTCTGCGCAGGTCCCGGATTGTCTGGAGCCGTGGTTGACAGGTATGTCCTTGGTTGCACAGTGATATTATATTCAGTTTAAAGAGTTAAATTTCAATCTGTGTTTTGTAAAAACTGATATTTTGAAAACACATGGATACAAGGATTACACCAACTGGCACACTGGACTTCTGCACAACCTTAAACGGCCCTATTTTGCCAGCTCCACTCTAACTGGGGTGTTTAGCTGAGCCCCAAGACTGGAAGGTTGGCAGGTCAGCAGATCGAGACCCAGGTACTGCACGACGGAGTGAGCTCCCAACTCTGTCCCAGCTCTTGCCAGCCTAGCAGTTCAAAAGCAAGAAATTGCAAGTAGATAAATAGGTACCACCTCAGTGGGAAGGTAAACAGCATTCCGTGCACTCCTTTGTTGAGACATGCCTGCCACATGTCCACATAAATGTTTACAGACGCAGACAGCACCAGCTCTTCGGCTATAAACAGAGATGAGCACTGAACCCTGAAGTCGGATACGACTGGCTTTCTAAAATATGCCTTTGTATTAGAACCCTAATGAAATCTTCAGTTATGAAAAGTTATGAACATGGTTCTGTGATTGGGTGGGTGCTTCTATTTTAAATTTTGGTTGTAGTAGTAGTAGTAGTGGTAGTAGTCCTCCAAGTCAATATCAAAAAATGAGTGCTTCAAAAGCAGCAGAAACAGATAGTAGACGATTATTCCAAGAGGTCTGGACAGATTGTTTTGGAGTGATAGAACATAATGGAGAAGCTCTTTGTATTCTGTGCAATGAAAGTGTTGTGTGTTGCACGTCAAGTGTGAGATGACACTTTGAAACCAACCTTAAAAGTGTGACTGAACTTGATGTGGCTGAAACAAAGGGATTTCTTGTAGGGGAATTGAGGAGGTATAATTCCCAGCATCTTAATTTTTCAAACTACTTCTCTAAAAATAATCTTTGCATAGTAAAACATGGTAAGCCTCTCTCTGATGGGGAGATTATCAAAACTGCCATGTTATCTGGTAGTAATTCTCTTTTTTATGATTTCCTAAGCAAGAAGATTTGGTGTCTTGCACGGAAGACAAAGAAGGAGCCGCAGTGAGGGCTAAACGCAGGTTTATTGGGTTATGATCAGGATGAACATGAGGTAATGGCGGAGGTACAGCTCATTATATACTGCAGCACATACATTTGAATCTCGTTGCACGGTAGCTTATTGGCTGCTACCGGCGTGACGTCATTCTGAGTCACGCCCATCTTCTCCAGGTGATCCTCGTTCCCGCGGCTGCCGGTGATTTGGGGAATGTGAACCATGTGAGCTGAACGCTCGCAGCTGCCCTCTATAGGCAGCTTACTCGCGTTCCTTAACAGCTGAGCTACATTGTAATTGTGGTCAGGTTACATTCATACATTTCTTAAAGCAACATTGTACATACACAACAGAAGAAGATTTGCCAACAAATCTCTGAGCTGCCGCTTAGCAGAAATCTTAACCTATAAAACCAAGTGTTCACCTTTGGAATTGGCTATACGTTGCTATGCGTCGCCCTACTGACCCGCACCCTTCCTTCGTGCGCACGGCCGAATTGCCTACGCAGGTCAACGAAGGATTTAAAAATCCGGCACGGGGGCCTCAGCCCCACAAACGGCAAGAAAGGGAAAGAACTTCACGTCCCAACAGTCACTGCGCCGCGGCGCGCCAGAGCCAATCAGGCTGAGAGGCTCTGGCATGGCGCAGCGTTCGGACAAGCGCCGCAGCCAATCAAAAGAAAAGCATTTTAAAAAAACGCATCACAAACACAAAGCACCAACCTATTACTACAAGCCCCAGCGTCCTGCGCGCCATTAGCGCGCAGAACGAGGAGGCAGCCGGCGCGCGAAAACAAAACTTAAAGAAAGCCGGCTCCGCCGCCATTCATCCCCACGGGCGAACCAGCATGGCCCGTGGGGGAAGAAAATGAAACAAACCCGCCGCCCATGCTCTTCCGTTCGAAGAGCCAGCGGCGCGTGAAAAAAAATACAAACAAAAAACCCCCACAACTCCCCTTCTTCACCACGGGCCAGCAAGTATGGCCCACGGAGGAAAAATAAACCTCGGCCGCCGCTGCCCTTCCATTCGAAGGGCCAGCCACCGCGCCAAAAATAAAAACAAACCACCCACCACCCCTCCCCCGCAACTGCCCTTCTTCCCAACGGACAAACAAGCATGGCCCGTGGGAACGAAAGGCACCCTCCCCGCAACAACGCACCCTTCCCAAGGGCCATCCAGCATGGCCCATGGGATCAAAAGGCACCCCCGGCCGCAAGTTCCCTTCCTAACCACGGGCCACCAAGCATGGCCCGTGAGAACAAAAGGCACCCCCCCCTAAAAAAAGGACGCACCAAAAAACAAATCAAAACCATTCAAAAACAGAAATCTAACCTTTAAAAAATAAACACAAACAAAGACAGGAAAACATACAACAAAAAACAACAGGCCCCCCCAACAAAAACTCAACTCCCCCCAAATAAATAAATAAATAAATCAGAGTGCTTACCATGAAGACGTCTTCACTTCATGGCGACAGGAACTCGAATGACCAAAATAAAGGAAGTAACACTTACCGGAACTGAAACCCAGAGGACAAGAGGAGAATGGAAGAGAGGAAACAAAGTTCACCACCGCCACCCAGAGGCCAAAAGAAAAACGAGTAGAGGATGCATTCATGATGTGCTAAATGAGGAGTTCTCAACCTTTTCAAGTTGAGAGCCAGGACACACTCCCTCAGACAGCTTTGGGGGCCGGATGGCCATTTTGCCCTTCCTCCACCACATGGCCCTTCCAGGTGTGGTGCAGGAGTGTGGAGCACATGATAGATAAAGATAAATTCATAATTCCAAAATGCAGAAAATAAGTTTGCAAAACATTCCAAAATATACACACTACTCTCAAAAAATAAAAAAAATAAAAAAATCACTTTAACACCAAATTAAATATAAAATTTTAAAAAAATTTTTTAAAAAATTAAATTTGTATGAACAAAAATAAAATAAAAACTCCGCCACAGCCGGACCCAGCGCAAATAAGCCACAAATTCAAAAAAACTTTAAAAACCATTAAACACAGCACAGCACCATTTGTACAGGAAAACAAAAAAAACACCTTACCTGTCCAAAACATTTAAAAAATGCACGGCATTTTTTTAATTAAAAAAAAACCCCCAAAAAAGCCCGGCAACGCCGGGCAACCCATGCTAGTACTGTAAAAGATCATGTCCAGTGCAGGGCAATTGATGTTAGCCATCAGTTCGCCACCGACTTACAAAAGGCAGCCTGTTACTCCATGTGCTTGGATGGGAAACCATGCTTTGCCAGATTGGGCAGTGAGTTACCACCCCTGGTCTTGGGTGGGGCAGTTTTGCCCCAGACAGACCCGGTGCGCAACTTGGGGGTCTTCCTGGACTTGCGGTTGCTGCTGGAAGAGCAGGTGGTGGCCGTGGCCAGGAGGGCTGTTGCTCAACTTCGAATAATTCGCCAGTTGCGCCCACTCCTGGACTGGGACTCTTTACTCATAGTTACTCATGCTCTGGTCACCTCCAGACTAGATTACTGTAATACGTTCTACATGGGGGTGCCCTTGGCGACCATTCAGAGGCTACAGCTGATGCATAATGCCGCTTCCCCGGGTGTGTGTGTGTGTGATGGGGTGTGGATGTTAGGCCCGCGCCTCCCCACTATTCCGGGAGCTGCACTGGTTACCAGTTTGCCTCCGGGTACAATTCAAGGTGCTGTTTTTGACCTTTAAAGCCCTATATGACAGTGGGCCAGGATACCTGAGAGACCGCATCGTCCCAAGAGTGTCTGCCCATCCAACCAGAGCGGACCGGAGGGGCTCCCTAGTTGTGCCTTCAGCTAGAGGGGCTCGCCTCTCTGGCACGCGAAGAAAGGCCTTCTTCGTGTCTGCACCAGCCCTCTGGAACCTCCTGCCAACAGAGTTAAGGTTATGGACAGAATTGCTGCCTTTCAGGAAAGGTGTGAAAACCTGGCTGGCAGGGCAGGTATGGGACCCTAATGGGAATACGGCCCCAGCCTGTTGGCTCATTTCCAGCTAGAGTCCAGTTAGTGTCCCTCCTTCTATATTGCTGTATTTCTATTCCCTTTAAGTCTTTTTAAATTGGGTGGGGTTAGTAGGGTGGGTAGCTGGGTGGGTGACTTAGGGTTTTTAACTTGTTTTTATATGTTTTTAACTGTTGTATGCCACCCTGAGTCGGGTTTGCCATAGTGGGCAGCATAAAAATTTAAGAATTAAATTAAATTAAATTAAATTAAATTAAATTAAATTAAATTAAATTAAATTAAATTAAATTAAATTAAATTAAATTAAATTAAATTAAATTAAATTAAATTAAATTAAATTAAATTAAATTAAATTAAATTAAATTAAATTAAATTAAATTAAATTAAATTAAATTAAATTAAATTAAATTAAATTAAATTAAATTAAATTAAATTAAATTAAATTAAATTAAATTAAATTAAATTAAATTAAATTAAATTAAATTAAATTAAATTAAATTAAATTAAATTAAATTAAATTAAATTAAATTAAATTAAATTAAATTAAATTAAATTAAATTAAATTAAATTAAATTAAATTAAATTAAATTAAATTAAATTAAATTAAATTAAATTAAATTAAATTAAATTAAATTAAATTAAATTGGGCAAGCTGCTAACTCAGGGTGGGCCAAGCCCACACTGGTCAACCCCTAGCTATGGCCCTGGTGCCAATTGAGGGGGATCCTGCATTTGGGAGGGAGGGGCACTTGCTCCTTTGCCTCTGGTGGCAAAAACTCCCTTCAATGCACCTCCCCAGACCACACTATCTTACCTAACTGGATAGGGGTGTATCAGAAAGGAAGAAAAAAAGCAAAAAAGCTGCAGCACTTTAAAGACTAATTGCTATATTTTTAATGTGAGCTTTCCTGGATCAAGTCCATTTCATCAGACATAGGCGTGAAACTTCAAGGCATGAGCTTACTGTATATACACCAGATCAGAGGCATAGAGTGATTAATCAGGATGAGCGAGAAGTATGCAAATCAGTACAGCTTCCTACAGCTGGCAGTAGCAGATGATCACTGGTTGTTATTAGGTTAAGGTTTCCCTTGCTCGAAAGCCAGTCGTATCTGACTCTAGGGTTCAGTGCTCATCTCTGTTTCAAAGCCGAAGAGCCAGCGCTGTCTGCTTCTGCAGACATTTCCTTGGTCATGTGGCAGGCATGACTAGACACGGAACGCTGTTTACCTTCCCACCAAAGCGGTCTCTATGTATCCACTTGCAATTTCTTGCTTTCGAACTGCTAGTTTGGCAGGAGCTTCTGAAAAAGCCTGTGTCAAATGACATCCCTATGTCTTCAAGTCTTAACAAATATTCTATCATCATGAGAATTGCATGGGCATGGTTTGGGATTGGAAGGCTGGGGGGAGACTCTGAGGAGGGTGGTTGGTTCCCTCTCTCTCCTGAGCAGATCCTGGCTTTCAAGGGGTTTCCTTCCCTGCCGTATAAGTGATGGGATTGAACGTGGGCCTCATCCATGTGCTCGTGGAGCAGATTGGCTGGGTCTGTGCTTGTCTTGCCAGTACTAACGCGTGGCTTCAATCACGTGATGAGAGGCAAGGAAAACGATTGGGTGAAACGGTCCGGATGGATGGGCTGATGACCGAAAGATTTGGGAACAAGAAGAACTGGGCCAGCCAAGGGTTTTTTTCTGGTCAGAAACTTCAACGCCGGGGAGGAAGAAGAGCGCCTGAGGTGTCCTAGAAACCAAACCTTAAGGCAGTGGAACGGAGGTTTCCTCCTTTATGTCCTTTCGAAGGGTTAAATACATAGAGTTGGGATTCCTAGAGAGGAAGGAGATTGCGGAAAGTGGCGAGTCTTCCGTAGCCATTGGTCCCTGGGGGAAAGTCCTTTCCTATGTTCACTTATTCTTCTTCCGGGCGGAAACGGGGGTGCTTCAGTTTTTTCCCCCATTCACGGATCTTTTTCCAGAGTCCTTCAAACCGACGGTACCCAAAGGGAGGAATGGTTCTAAATATGTTTTGGGGAAGCAGGGAAATATAGGGTAAGTGTCGCCATTTTTTAAATATATATATATATATAATTGAGTCCTCATTTTTGGTGCAGTAGAGCAGGGTACTGCAGTGGCTCAAGTCGCTAAGACGCTGACTGGGAAGCGGAAGGTCAGCAGTTCGATTCCCGAGTACTGCAGGACGGAAATGAGTTCCCGTCTTCATCCCAGCTCCTGCCAAACTAGCAGTTCGAAAGCAAGAAATTGCAAGTAGATAAATAGGGACCACTTCGGTGGGAAGGTAACAGCGTTCCGTGCGCTCCGGTGTCTAGTCATGCCTGCCACATGACCATGGAAACGTCTGCAGAAGCAGACAGCGCAGGCTCTTCGGCTTAGAAACAGAGATGAGCACTGCACCCTAGAGTCGGATACAACTGGCTTTTGAGCAAGGGAAACCTTTACCTTTACCTTTAGAGCAGTTTAGCCACTGCATCTCCAGGGCTGTTTCAGAAGTAAAGAATGGGAGAATTGTTCATTATGCTGCCTAGGTTTCATGACTATATGAACTTTTTTGAGAGTCAGATGATAAAGTGTTAACTTTAATAAAGGTAAAGGTTTCCCTTGCTCGAAAGCCAGTCATATCTGACTCTAGGGTTCAGTGCTCATCTCTATTTATAGCCAAAGAGCCAGTGCTGTCTGCGTTTGCAGGCGTTTCCTTAGTCATGTGGCAGGCATGACCAGACTATACACCAGAGTGCACAAATCACTGTTTACCTTCCCACTGAAGTGGCCTCTATTTATCTACTTACAATTTCTTGCTTTCGAACTGCTAGGTTGACAGGAGCTGGGACAGAGACAGGCACTCATTCTGTCATGCAGTACTCGGGCTTTGAACTGCTGACCTTCCGCCTCCCAGTCATCGCCTTAACCACTTAAGCCACTATTCTATTACTACTGTGCAGAAAAGGTCTCAAGTAGGAACTTATCAAGGAACCCTGGTGGCACAGTAGTTAAAGTGCTGTCCTGAAACCAAAAGGTTGTGATTTTGATCCTGAGCCAGGATTAAGATTGACTCAGCCTTTCACCTTTCCGAAGTTAGTAAAATGAATGCTCAGCATGATGGGGATAAAATGCTAATTAACTTGTGAACCACCCTGAGAGTGCACTAAGCACTATGGGGTGGATATATAAGTATAATTGCTTTGCTTTACAAGTCCAAAGGGTTCTAACAGGGGTCTTGGATAATGACCAGTTGTGAAAAGCGGGCCTGTTTGAGGGAGGGTGCAGTTGTTGCATCTCAGGTAAAATAGTTGGTTTCTGCTGAAAATGTTTTCCTGTATCCTTCATTTCTATTTCGACTATTTTGCCTATTTTTTCCATCAGGAATGAGACCTAGCTCACACATTTTGCTTTCATACAACTTCCAATAATTATTAACAGAATAACATCTTAATCTTGCAGAGCTTTAATAGCAGAGCCTGATTATACAGCCTTTGCCCTGAGAGAAAAGGAAGCTTTCAGGGAACACGCACCAAAGATGGATAAAGCAGGAAGAGACCCCGATGACATCCAGAGTGAAAGGAGTGCGGAATTATGGGAAGGAAAGAGGCAGAAGGTTTTGGATGAGAAGATTGTCAGTTCAGATAGACAGCGCCAGCGTTTCCGGCAGTTCTCCTACAAGGAAGCTGAGGGGCCCCAAGAGGTTTACAGCCAACTTCACCTTCTTTGCCATCAGTGGCTGAAGCCAGAAAGTCAAACAAAGACTCAGATTCTGGACCTGGTGATCCTGGAGCAGTTCCTGACTGTGCTTCCAAAGGACATGTCCATCTGGGTGAGGGAATGTGGAGTAGAGACCAGTTCCCAAGCGGTGGCCCTGGCAGAAGGCTTCCTCCTAAGTCACAAAGAAGAGAAAAAGCAGGGAGAGAAGAAGGTGAGCATACTTCTTCCTGGTGACTGTAAAGCAGAATTGGGTAGTATATGGTCCTTATACTTCCAAGCAGGAGTTCTCAACCTTTTAAAGCCAGGGACCGGGTAACGCTCCCTCAGACAGCTTTTGGCCATTTTCCCCTTCCTCCACCACATTGGACTTCCAGGTATGATGGAGGTGAAGGGGCACATCAAATGGTGCCGGGGCCACAGCCAGTCTGCGGGCCACAGGTTAAGAATCCCTGCTTTGGAGGATTTGGGAAAAATATGCCCCCACCTCCAGAGATTGTGCAATCTTTCTTTGAGAGTTCAAAAACTTGAGGTAGTTCAAGCACTTGAGGTAATAACTGGAAGCCAACATAGATTTGTCCAGAACAAACGCTACCAAACTAATTTTTCATTTTTCGATTAACTTTCTTCATAGATGGTGGGGATGCTATAGATTTAATATATCTTGCCTTCAGTAAAACCTTTGACAAAGTACACTATGGTATTCAGATTAGAAAGCTACCTAGGTGTGACTTTGATAGTACAAATGTTAGATAGATATATAGTGGGTTACCGAAGCCTACTGAGAAAATGCTTATTAATGGCTTCTTCTCAAACTGGGAGGGGATAACACGTGAGGTAACACGAAGCTCAGTCCCTGGCCTGTTGCTCTTCAACATTTTCATTAAAGATTTGAGTAAGGGAGTTCAGGTCATACTTATTAATATAAGTCCCTTCCAACTCAGTTATTCTATGAATCTATGACAGTGGTGGCGAACCAATGGCATGTGTGCCAGGGTTGGCACTCAGAGCCCTCTCTGTGGGCACCCATGCAGTCACCTCAACACAGAGTTTTCCCCACCCCTCTGCCCAGCAGCCAATGGGAGCGCTTCCTCCCTCTCCCCAGCACAGAGTTTGCTCCTCCCATCTGCTCAGCAGCTCAATGGGAGTGTTTCCTTCCTCCCCTGTTGTTGTGTTGGCACTTTGTAATAAATAAGTGGGTTTTGGGTTGCAGTTTGGGCACTCGGTCTCTAAAAGGTTTGCTATCACTGATCTATGATAATATCTTAATGCTCTTTAAATAAATGCCAGAGAACAGACTTCACCTAGCCCCCTCATGTGTAAACTTCATTCACTAAAGGATTTCCTTCTATTTCTGTTTCTTTTCAAATTTCATAGCTTGGACTCCCAACTTCTTTACAGGTCCAAAACCTCTCTGCAGATGTACGGTGCAATTTCTTTGCAGCAGAAAAAACTCCATCAGGTAGCAGACAGAGAATGCTTTCAGGAGGACATGAATATGATGGTGATGGAGGTGCTCCCTTAAAGGGTAAGAGTTCCTTACATGTTTAAACTTGATCTGTTTCTCTGAAGAATGCAGTAGATCCTTTGTTTTGGTGCAAGGATAGAATTTCCTTTCCACCGCTCCTTTTTTATAGTTTAGAAATTACTTTAGTCTTCAACACTCAAAAGATCTGTCAGATCAGAATGCCTTATCCTTGAACACCTTTTAAGAGCCTACAGACCATCCGTCCATTCATCTAACATACCCTGTCTTTTTGTTGCAAGCACCACTTGGGCGACTTATAATGTATAAAAAATACTCATCTTTATACGAAGAGGATTTTGCATGTCAAAAGGGCTCACTGCGATGCGGAAGGCAGATAAAAGGCCACTGCATTATATTATTCCAAGGACAGTCTTCGTGACTGATAACCATGACGATCGCCAATATTCGGATTCGGATACAACAGAAGAAGAAGAACGAAAGCAAGAGGATTTCAGCCATCATATTTTAAGATCCCTGCACCAGGGCCTCAGAGTATTATGTCTAAAATAGAATTTTAGATAAAATAGAATTTTCAGATTATGAAATTGTGGCTGGAGATTACATTTTAACCAAGATAAGACAAAGTCAGCAGCAAAGAATTTAAAAAGTGCAGCATATATATCTGAAATAAGCTTCACTAGTCTCTCCCCATTTCTGCTAAGAATACAACCAAGATGAGGCTTCTTATAATACACTAGCATATTTGTGCCCGGCCAGCCGGGCAGTTTTTAATTTGTGGGGGGTTTTTTTGGTTAAGGGTGGTTTGGGTGGGGGTGTTTTGCATTTGTGGTTTGTGACTTTTTTGATCTATTTTATTAGATTTATTTGTGATTTGGATTTATTTCTTATTTTTCTGACTTGTTTTTACTCTTGTGGCCTCTAGGTGGGGTTGTTAGTAATAGTGTTGGATTCTGTTTTTGTTTGACTTGTTTTTTCTCTCCCGGCCTCTAGGTGGGGCTTCTTCCGGTAAGTAGTCTTTGTTTCTTCATTTCTGTTCTGGAGTCGTGGAGGGAGGACGTGCTGGTGAGTTCTCTGGGGTTTTTTAATCTGGGTTTTTTGGGGGGTTTTGGTGTTGGACTGGTAGGTGTTTCTGTTTCTTCTTTTGTGGTTTTTTGGGGTTTTAGATGTGTTTAATTGTTTTGTTTATTTCTGGTTGTTTTTTATGTTTCTGATTTCTTTTGAGATTATTTGTTTAATTTGTGGTATTTCGTTGTTTGAGTTAGGTATTTTTGTGTTGTAGTTAGGTGTTTTTTTCTGTGCTTTCATGGTATTTTGGGTATTATTGTTTGTGGATTTTGTTGTTTATTGTTTTGTTGGTTAATTTATTTATTTATTTGTGTTTTATTTGTGTTTTATTATTTTTGGTGTTTGGCGTTTTGGGTAAATGTTTGGTTTTGTTGTTGTTGTGTATTTTTGCGTGAAGAATGGTCTGCCTGTCGGTTCCTCTTCTCTCCATTGCTGCTTCGAATTTGGTTTTGATGTAGCAATGGGGAAAAGGAGAAGCCGGCAGTCAGCCCGTTCTTCCCCCGGTAAGGTTCGTTAAGTAGGTTGGGGGAAAAGGAGGCAGAGAAGAGCTATCTGCCTGACGATGGGTCTCTCCTCTCTGTCTCCTTTCTCTCCTGGCTTACCTAACCGGAGATCGGCAGGCAGCGATCCATAAGAGGTGGTGCTCTTCTTTGCGGATTGCTGGCTGCTGCTTTTGTATTACCTCCATCGGAAGTACAAAGGCAGCAGCCAGTCATCTGCCAGGGAGGGTGCTTCCCCTGACAAACTGCTGCCTGCTGGTTTTATTTTTTCCCACCCTGGCTCAACTGACCTTGAGGCCGGCGGTGGTCTCTCCTTGTCTTCGGCAGGATAGCAGAGAGGAGAGGGAGTCCCTCTTCTCCCCGTTGCTCCGGGAAAGAAGGCCGGCGGGTGTCTCGCTGTGGCTGTTTGTGTGTGTTTCTTTGTGAGGCCGTGAAGCGCTGCGTCTGGCTGCGGTGGACTTGCGCTCCCATTGTGGGAGGCCGGCGTGTTTTTATTTTATTTTTTGCGCGCTGGCTTTTTTAGCGTTCTGCGTGCTCACGCCCTTCAGCCTGATTGGCTGAAGTGCTCACAGCACGTAGGACACTGGGTCTTGGAGTTTTGTTTGTTTTGTTTGCGTTTGTGCGGCGGTTTTTTCCTGCAGCTCGGTTTCAATTGGGCATGCCGCGTTTCCCAAATTCTTTTTGCTCGCACCTCTCAGCGGACGTTGGGAATTGAAGTTGTTTCCCTTTGTTCCTGTTCGTGGGGCCATTGCTCCACTGGTGGCTTCGGCATTGTTGCAGCACTCTGCGGTCCGGGTTCGGGCGAGTGCAGGCGGCTCGGTACGGGATACGATAGCCGGGTGCGGGCGTGTATACCGGAGTCCAACGGTTAACACCCCTCGTTATAGGTTAAGATTTTAGAGAATTTTAGATGCATCATCAAAGACCACAAGATGTAGGCACTACATACTAGTGAAAGACAAGAGATATTATTTCTCCTCACCTCTCAATATATCTTTGCTTTCAAGATCTCCATAGTTTATTTTAGACCTGGGGTTCCCAACCTTTTCAAGCCGGGGCCCGGGTCACACTCTCTCAGTCAGCTTCGAGGGCTGGAAGCCCATTTTGCCATGCCTGCATGATGGGGCAGGCATTTTGTCCTAACAGCTTCAAAGGGATGGCCATTTTGTTTCTCAAATATCCTTGGAGGGGCGGGGGACCACATAAAATGGTGCCATGGACCAGATCCGGCCAATGGGCCTTAAGTTGGGAACCCCTGTTTTAGACCCTTTTCCCCTTCTAGAGGATTCTTTCTCTCACAACAGAGGTTCAGTCTTTCTGTGCTTGTTGTTCTTCCACCAGATCGAGAAGGTTATACTAGAGGAGAGCCCTACAAATGCACTCTGTGTGGGAAATACTTTGCTGAAAGGACAGCGCTTACACTTCATGAGAAGGTCCATACAGAAGATGTACATTTAAAAAAAGAAGAATCTGGAAAAGTTTTGGACAGCAAACCACCACTTGTGAGCCACCAGAAAATCAACAAAGGAGAGAAAAAATACCAGTGTCAGGAATGTGGGAAATGTTTTGCCAGGAATTTCTTCCTTCAAGTGCACCAGCGAGTCCACACGGGGGAGAAACCATACAAATGCCAGGAATGTGGGAAATGTTTTACATACAATTCTACCCTTCTTTCACACCAGAGCGTTCATAGAGGTGAGAAACCATACAAATGCCAAGAGTGTGGGAAATCGTTTAATCGCAGTTCACACCTTCTGACCCACCAGATTGTTCACACAGGAGAAAAACCTTACAAATGCCAAGAATGTGGGAAATCTTTTAATCGCAATTCAAATCTTCTGACACACCAGAGAGTCCACACAGGAGAGAAACCATACAAATGCAAGGAATGTGGGAAATGTTTTACTTACACTTCAACCCTTCTTGTGCACCAGAATGTCCACAAAGAAGAAAAACCATACAAATGCCAGGAGTGTGGAAAATGTTTTGCTCACAGTTCAAGTTTTTTTGCACACAAGAATGTCCACAGAGGACACATAACATTCAAATGCCAAGAGTGTGGGAAATGTTTTGCTCAGAGTTCAGGTCCTCGGACAAGCCAGAGGATCCACACTGGAGAGAAACAGTACAAATGCCAGGAGTGTGAGAAAGGTTTGGGTAAAAATTCACAGATTTCGGCACACCAGAGAGTCCACACTGGAGAAAAACCATTCAAATGCCAGGAGTGTGGGAAATGCTTTGCTCAGAATTCTGGCCTTTTTAAACACCAGAGGGTTCACACTGGAGAAAAACCATTTAAATGCAAAGAGTGTGGAAAATGTTTTGCTCAGAGTTCACACCTTCTTGGGCATCTGAGAGTCCACACTGGAGAGAAACCATACCAGTGCCAAGAGTGTGGGAAATGTTTTGCTCACAATGCAAACCTTCTGACACACCAGAGGGTCCATACTGGAGAGAAGCCATACCAATGCAATGAGTGTGGGAAATGTTTTGCTCAGAGTTCACACCTTCTTGGGCACCAAAGAGTCCACTTTGGAGAGAAACCATATGAATGTCAGGAGAATGGGAAATTGCTTTCTCAAACACCACATCTTCTGGAGCAGAAGAGAGAGTGTGTACAAATGCAAGACTAAAGGAAATGTAATTTAATTTTAATTTAATATTCATATTTGTATTGCTGCCCCCTCGCCGAAATTAACTCTGGGCGGCTTACAGGCAAAAAAAAAAAACAAACGTAAAAAACAACTGCAATAAGACATCCAAAAATCCCCATTAAAATCCTACCCACCCCATCTGCAGAAAGAAGGAGAATCAAGATAATGATTCACACAAGCCAACAGGCGGGGGTCACACCACCATCCGCGCCCCACACCTGTTCTGCCAGCTAGGTTTTCAGTTCTTTCCTGAAGGGCAGCAATTCCATCTGCAGACGTAACTCTATTGGCAGGAGGTTCCACAGGGCCGGTGCGGACACAGAGAAGGCCCTCCTTGTGCTAGAGAGACGAGCTGATGGAACAATTAGAGAGTCCCTCCGGTACGCTTTGTTTGGATGGACAGACATTCTTGGGGAGACATGGACTCCCCAAGAATGGAAATGGTTTATTACTTGGTCAGGAGTCCTCAAAGGATCCACACAGGAGAGAAACTCTATGAATCCGGGAATGTTGGCAATGTTTCGCTCCAATTAATATCTTGTGATATATTACACCTTGTACACAAGGGAAATTTACACAGAAGAGTGAATGCAGATGCTAACAAAACCATTACAGAGTCAGAGTCTGTTGAAATATACTGTAGGTGAATTCCACCTCACTTCATGGAAAAATTAAGCACATTCAATCAATGGGTGATGTGGCTAAGTCTGTGCCTTACAGCAGTGGTGGTGAACCTATTGCACACATGCCAGAGTGGGCACTCAGAGCCCTCTTTGTGGGCATGCATGCCGTTGCCCCAGCGCAGAGTTTACCCTGCCCCTCTGCCCAGCAGCCCAATGGGAGCACTTCCTTCCTCTCCCCACACAGTTTGCCCCACCCCTTTGCCCAGCAGCCCAATGGGAGTGCTTCCTCCTTTCCCTCCCTTGGGTAAGAAGGGAGGGCGGCTCACATGTGGCGTGAGGGTGAGTATGGATGGCAGCCTGATGAGTCTGTGGCAAAGGTGAGTTTGGGCACTCAGTCTCTAAAAGATTCACCATCACTGCCCTAGAGACTAGCCCAGCTGTGAAATTTAAATCCCTCTGATTACTCAAACATCAGAATTGTTAATGAAAATAATATTTGGCAAATTGTAATTGTTGTGACCTTTTCTTTTTCCACTGCTACTACACAACCATATGAAATCCCTTCATTATTTTCTTTCTCTCTTGCTTTAGACAGGGAATAATAATAGATGATGATGAATAGCTAGCTGTATTAAACTGTACATTCTGTCTTGTCCCAGTTATTTCTAATACAACTGATATAATGCTTTTGGTTATAATCAGGAAACATGGTTACTTGGATTTACAGGTGAAACTCGAAAAATTAGAATATCGTGCAAATGTCCATTCATTTTACTTAAAAGGTGAAACAAATATATGAGATAGACTCACTACATGCAAAGCGAGAGATTTCATGCCTTAATTCGTTATAATTGTGATGATCATGGCGTGCAGCGTACATGAGATTATGTGATTATTATGGGGTACATGAGATTGGGTGGTGGTGGTTGGGGATTTCATAAAATGTAAGCCATAAGCATCAATATAACAAAGTAAGGCTTGAACTATCTTGCTTTGCATGTAATGAGTCTATCTCATATATTTGTTTCACCTTTTAAGTTGCATTACTGAACTCAATGAACACTTACACGATATTCTAATTTTCTGAGTTTCACCTGTAATTTTTCATGGTTCTTGTTCTTTTGTGTCCAGGTCGAACTTTAAACTGCCAAAATGAAGCCATCTTCTTTGCTTTGTGGTTGGTCAAGCTGAATTCCTCATTGGTACACGTTTCTGGTAGTAATTGGGAGAACAGCAAATGATCTGGATTCTATATCCACAGTTACAAAGTGTTCTGTTGTCCGCCAGCAGCCCCCATTTGAGCATGTTGGTCTTACACTTAGGTAAAGGTCACCCTTGTCCGAAAGCCAGTCGTATCCGACTCTAGGGTTCAGTGCTCAACTCTTTACTTCCAAAGAGCCAGCGCTGTCTGCGTTTGCAGACATTTCCATGGTCATGTGACAGGCATGACTAGACACCGAAGCACATGGAACACTGGAGTGCACAGAACGCTGTTTACCTTCCCACCGAAGTGATACCTATTTATCTACTTGCAATTTTTTTCTTTCAAACTGCTAGGTTGGCAGGAGCTGGGACAGAGACGGGCGCTCACTCTGTTGTGCAGCACTCGGGACTCAAACTGTCAACCTGCCAAGCTTCCAGGTGTCAAGTGCATCATCTTGTCCACTAAGCCACCACAGTCCCTGGTCTTACATTTAGGGATTCCTAATTCCCCCCCCCCCCCCCCCGTAAACACAAATTGAGATCGAATGGGCACTTTAAAATGAAATCTTGCTACAGAGTCATATTTTACAGCAAGGGTTCCCAACCTTTTTAAATTGGGGACCGGGTCACACTGTCAGTCAGCTTTGAGGGCCGGACACTCATTTTGCCCTGCCTGCATGATGGGGGTAGCCATTTTGCCCCAACAGCTTCAAAAGGGGCAGCTGTTTTGTTCCTCAAATGCCCTTGGAGGGGGTGGGGCACCACATGAAATGACACCATGGGCCACATCCGGCCCATGGGCCTTAGGTTGGGAACTACTCTTTTACAGGAATCCTGTCATAAATTGACTGTCTTTCAGAGGAGTAGTCAGAAGGCAGCTCTCCATACTCATCTCTTCTGGAATGGTTCCTCCTTATGTCTAACTAGCAGGGGTACCCGGCTTCGCCCGGGTGGTCCCATCCCGGCTAGCTGAGTGCTAGTGTTCCTCGGGAAACCCACTGGCCAGGGGTGGCCCTGTGATGTGAGCTCGGTGATGACATCACAATCCCCCCCTGGTTGGCCTAGCACTGGGGCAGACACAAACCCTCCTGTCGAATATACCCCCTTTTCAGATCAATTTAGGGGGCAAACCCCTCCTATGGGCTTTGGGACCCCAACAGTGACCTGCTCACGTGCACAAGGTAAGTGTGTGCCGAATCTCATGGGGTTTGGTCAAGGGCTGACTCATCTATACACTCTTGGTTGAGAGGCCAGGAAGCATTTTGTTTTTGCACCAATACCTCCCCTTTTATGTTCTGCAGACCTAGTTATCCCTGTGTCACTGAACTATGACTAGCTCCTTAGATTGTAATTTCATTAGATGCTCCTTGGAACAGATTATTGTCTCTTCTAGTTGATTAACACAGAATGCATTCTGTAAACTGACAGTATTTGCCACTGGCCAGTGTCTGTGTAGACTCTGTAGAGCCCCTCCTGCTTCCATAGAGTTAGCCTTTCAATATCAATTACTTACACAGAAAGAGCCTCCTCGAAGATTGTGGTATTCTTGACCCATAATAGGGCGTACCCTGGTAATAGCAACCTTGTGCTGCCAACTAATCTTTCTCACACTAGGTCAGACAAAAGGAACTCCAGAATGAATTCACCAAAAAAGTCAGCTTCAATTTGGCACTTTCACGTTTGGCCTAGACATGGAAGAAGAAGCAATTACATATAAACTGCCCCTTTGCTATTATAATGATTTGAATTGTTTCATTTAATTTGAATGGTTTGATGGTGAGGCAGTTTACAGTTTTATTTCTTTCAGCTAAATGTTGTTTTATCGGTTTTTATTCTTTTAAATAGTCTATAAACTGCCTTGGGCGCAAGTAAAGACATTCTATTCCAGTGATGGCGAACCTTTTAGAGACTGAGTGCCCAAACTGCAACCCCAAACCCACTTATTTATCACAAAGTGCCAACAGCAACTGGGGAGGGAGGAAATTCTCCCATTGGGCTGCTAGGCAGAGGGACAGGGAAAACTGTGCTGTGGGAGGGAGAAAGCGCTCCCATTGGGCTGCTGGGCAAAGGGGTGGGGCAAACTCTTTGCTGGGGCAACTACATGGGTGCCCACAGAGAGGGCTCCGAGTGCCACCTCTGGCACTCGTGCCATAGTTTCGCTACCACTGTTCTATTTTGTCCTGAATTACACTGTCACTTTTGGAGTGATTTTAAAGACTGCTATTATTACCAATCCTGCTGAACTTTTACACATCCTTCCTTTCTTGAGTTACTCTGACAGTAGTCTTTCCCAGCATTGGAACTTGCATCAAAGCAAGACTAATGAAACAACTAAATACTGTAATAATAATTTTGTGCCAGAAATTGTTATTCTGGGTTGAAAGGATTTTTGCTGGAGAAACTCTGGTCAGGGGACATTCGAATGAGGCTCCTTTCATGTCCCCAAGATCTTTTCTCACCGAACTGGTCCCTATTTATCAACTTGCAGTTTCTTGCTTTTGAACTGCTAGGTTGGTAGGAGTTGGGACAGAGATGGGCGCTCAGTCTGTCATGCAGTACCCGGGTCTCAAATTGCCGACTTGTCAGCCTTTCAGCTAACGAGGCAAGCTTCTTAACCACTGAGCCACTGAAGCCTAATAACTAAATGCACTTCTAATACTGTATAAGGAAAGAAAAAGGTGATGTAACGCTCACCTGCTGGCTTATATAATTAAGATTTCTCTTTTAATGGATGGGGTGAGTGGGTAAATTATTTAGAATTTTAAATGGGGGTTTTAAGGGCTTTTAATTAGTTTGATGTTGCTTTTAATTGCTGTTAGCCACCCAGAGTCGTTGCCGAGTTGGGCGGCAATATAAATTTGAAGAAATAAATAAATAAAAACGATGCTTTCAGCTTTATAGCAAGAACTGAACTGCTTATAACATGGGTTCTCAACCTATGACCTGGGGGCTGGATGCGACCTGCAACACCATTTCATGTGGGCCTCCACTACCTCCACCACACCCGGAAGTGGCAAGCAAGGCAAAATGGCCATCCGGCCCCCAAAGCTGGCCCCTGGCTTGAAATGGTTGAGAATCCCTGGCTTATAATATTGAATATTCTTATTCATTAAAAAATAAACATTTTGGTTTATAAGCTCTTTCCCATTTTTCAAGCTAAACCGAAACAACACATATTACTGACCAACACAGACACACAGTCAAGAACCTGTTTTGCCGAAAGTAATTTTTCTTGCTGTCATTCTGATTGGATTGAAGGGTTATTCCAGGAAAAGAAGGCCTACTTTACAAATTAACTGGTAACCCCAGACTTAAACAGAGTTGTGGTTATCATTGCTTGGTAGTGGTACACAGTGGGTAAAGGAAGGTGGAGGTATGCTTTCTGTAGGGTGCATTGCTTTGCTTGCTGTCTGGGGCAACGAACACAAACCAAACAACACAAACCGAAGGAGAATGCCTTTGCCCAGCATCTGTGGACAACCTTGTCGAGAAATTCTGTTTTAAAAAGCTTTTTAGCATAAAAACCTTGAGGAATTAAGCCAACATCAACTACTGTTCAAACAGATGTTTCTGGAAGTTCATGAGCCAAAGTAGGAAAGTATCAATCCTTCCTCATTAGGTAAAGGTTGCCCTTGCCTGAAAGCCAGCCGTATCTGACTCTAGGGTTCAGTGCTCATCTCTGTTTGTAGCCAAAGAGCCAGCACTGTCTATGCAGACGTTTCCATGGTCATACGGCAGGCATGACTAGACACCAGAGTGCCCGGAATGCTGTTTCTCTCCCACTGAAGTGGTACTTATTTATCTATTTGCAGTGTCTTGCTTTCAAACTGCTAGGTTGGCAGGAGTTGGGACAAAGAGATGGGAGCTCACTCCATGGTGCAGCACTCGAGTCTCAAACTGCAGACCTGGACCCCAAGTCATCAAGGTCAGCGTCTTAACCATTAAGCCACTGCAGTCCCCCACTTCTTCATTACAGCAAAACCCCAATTAACATATGCCTCGAGTTACATAAAATTCGACTTACATAATGAGTCTTGAACCACAATCGGAAGTGGAAGGGGTTAACATAAAGGGAGGTGAGAGACAAGGAGATGCTGTGAGTAGAAGAACCAGGGTTGTAATAAGTATTACTTCAGGGATTATGAGTCTCTTTGGCTGTGCCAATTGTACAGTACTGTAATGCCTACATGGGTTCCTTCTAGCATAGCTTGTGAGTTTTCTTTGGAATGAAGCGATTTGATGTTGAGACATACAAGAGTCAAGTGCAATAAAGAAGTAGAAAATTGCATACAACAACAACAATAATTTTGAATCGGAAATTATTCAGAGTTGAAAGATGAGGCTCCTTTCATGTCCCAAAGAGCCAAAGCCGACTCAGGGCGGTTCACAATGAAAGCAGATCTGACAGGGTGGTCCAATTCTCTCTCGAATGCTTCCAGTGTTTGAGTAATTAGTGAGCTTCTGAATGATTTGTCCCTTCAGCCAGAAAACAAAAGATTTTCAGCACATAAATCAATTCCTCTCTTACTGGTCTTTTGTGGAAATAGGTACCTGGTTTTCTAGGATTCAGTCACCTAGATAAAAAAAAGTCATGGACTATATGTAATGCTCATTGTTTGTTTTCTCTCCCCCGCCCACACAAAATAATATTTTTTTCCACTTGTTCTATTGCAATTGTTACTGCTGCTGCCATTAAAAATCAATGAAATGTGACAGCTTATTTCAAAATTATTGGAATGTGTTTTATGGAAAAGGGTTAGGGTTAGGGTGCCATTAGAAGTCAGATGGTCCACTTCAGCTATAGTTTTAAACATTACAAGTTTCCAGAAAGCATCATCAACCTTTTGCCATGGTATTTTTGCCAGTCGATTCAGACTTTTTTTAAAAAAAAAATTTATTATAAATTTTTATTAACTAATTTTCAAAAAAATATATACAAACATACACAAAACATTACATCATAAAACATAACAAAAATATATAAATTTCATAGAAAATAACCACATAGATGATAGTTGAACTATTATCTATTATACTACACTCTCTATTATACTACTCTCTGCTTGAGAGTTAACACTGTAACTATAACCAATTCTAAAACATTTCAGTAATGCTATTATTTAGGTACAACTATCAAGCTCCAGTTTACACTTACAATTCACCCAGTGTTTATTTACATTGCCCCAGAGAGTTTGGTCTCAATATTATCTCCAAAAACTACTTTGAGATGGTACAGGTCTACAGCATTCCATACCCATAAGGGAGTGATCAACAAAAGGCTTCCAAATACCCCAAAATCTATTTTCCTTCAATTTATCCCTTTTTACTTTTATCTCCCATGTCAATTTATCATTCAATGCTAGGTTCCACATTTCCTTATACCATTCTCCCGTCTGAATGGTTACATCATTTTTCCAGTTTCTAGCAATGCATTGTCTACCCGTAGTTAACATTATTTCTAGTAACTCTTTTTCCTCTTTGTTTAAACACATACCATCCACATCTGTTAGCATAATGGTACCTGACGCCAGTTTAATTTTCTTACCCATTATTTCCTGTAGGAATCGGGGCCGCTGAGGGCCGTAGGTCCCGGAGGAGACTGATCAAAGAACGATACGAGGCAGTATGGAGGAGGATATGATCAGTGGTTTATTGAGGAAAAGGCATAACCATTTATAGATCAGAAGGCGAGGTAGAAAAAACCGTCACCCAACAGTCAATCACATCACCTATTTACTCAGGTTAATTGGGAATCTCTCGGGGGGAAGTTAATTAGTGCGGGCAAACACTGGCTGAGACAACACCATTGTTTTGGGCTTAGACTAAGGCAATCATGGCTCCTGTTTGCTTCTGGGATGAGACTGAGATTCGGAGATGAGGGATTACTCTAATAAGTAACGCATTTGCTTGCTCAGCAGGTTCGTTGGTCAGGTCAGGTAATTGGGTGAATCAAACCCTATCATTTATCCACCCCCCTTAATTTGGGTGCTCACAGAGCCCACGGGCCAGGGAGCCTTTCTCCCGAAAGTGGCCTCTGCCGGGCCGTTCCGTGCCCACGGGGGCACGGGGAAACCACATCTCCCCTTTTAATTTCTTTTAAGAGCCTGACCGGCGACCCTGCGTAGGAGCGGGACCAGCTGATGAGCAGGAATGACGTCACGGGGTTTCCTTCTGGGGCGGCACTTTGAGATCAGCGAGGGAATACATTGTGCAAAGCAGCAGAGTGCGATGCCTAGTATAATCACCCCCACCACCACCTTGGAGCCACCCCCAGGGGATCCATGACCACATCCAGTTCCACAATGAACTCCACCAAGCCCCCCATGCAGAACCCTCTGTGATGCCCTGGACTATGGTGTGGAGATCAGTGAGCTGGCTCTGTACTTTGCGGGAGTTGTCAGTAAGGTTGAAACAGCACATACCATGAAAAGATTCGCAACCCAGGTGGTGCAACAATAAGAGGTAGTCGATAGCCGCTCGATTGTCAAGAATGGCATGGCGAAGCTCTGCCTGCTCTTGATTAAGGAGCGCTATCGCGGAGGAGGTATGGTTGATGGCTTTTGCTAGACCGCAAGCCAAGCGACCAATCCTCTTCGCGTTGCCGACGGCTAAGCCTGGCACGCCGAAGATGCTGACTGCCAAGGAGAGATATTCGGCAGGGCTCATTACTCTAAAGCTGCTCTCACATGAGCTGTCTAACTGGGTGGTGCGAGTGTGCCGTATGAGTGAGGAAACATTTGAAACTTTTGTAACATTTGTGCTTGGGGTGACCATATCCTTGGTAGGGAGTAACAATGTCAAACGACTGATACAACATATAGAGTCTGAAACATTTGCAGGAATGTAGTTCCACGTGTACTGGTTGCATGTGAAGAACCAACCAGATGGCAGGGTGATATGAGCATACATGGTGCCAAGTGGTACTGGGTTATTGCAAGTCCAATTGCCACTGCCAACGTTGAGGCAGCGGCGCCGGGTACGACCAGCCAAAGCGCAGCCGTACATTCGTCCACAGGTAGAGTTCGGGCTGACCGCCACCCGAGGAGTGTGGAGGGTGGCTGCATCAGCCGGCAAGGTCATGGTTAGCCGCATCTCCCAACGGGCATACTCTGAAGAAGCCGCTGGGTTGTACGGGCTGAAAAGTCTCTTCACAAGCCAGTCCCCATCCCTGGGGTGCGCGCCTGGAGAATGGCACACCGGGATGAGGCAGGTGCTGAGGATCAAAGCAGAACCAAGGTCCTGCCTGAGGCAAAAATCGGACTGGTTGACGAGACCCGCCAACCTCTCCCAAATGTTGTACTGCATCCGGGCAGAGAGGTCTCCGCCGGGCAGCAGATCGTTGGCTTCCAATGAAGCGGCCTGAGCGCCTCCCCCCAAAAGCAGGGAAAGGGTCAGGATGATGGTGAGCGCCAGGGTGTTGGCATGAATCTGGGTGAAAACTGCAGCTGTGAGGTTCTCCGGTGTCGGCTCCTTCCTTTCGCGCCGGACGGTATCCTCCGCCTCACGACAAAGGATCTTGACCATCCCCCAGGTGATCTTGGGTGCTGTCGTCGGTTGCCGTTTCCTCTGACGGGTCCTCTCGGTCAGGGTGAGGTCCTCCATCTCCGGGATCGGACTCTGGTCGGTCTGGGTCCACGCCATGTGGTTCCAAGTAAGGCTTGACACACCGAGCTGGAATCCAAACGACACCTGTAGGAGACACAACTGCAGCATACCCTCTCCCCCAGGTTATGAGCGGCGCCGGGCCCCTCCAAGAAGGGTCCGGTGGCACCCGGTATCGGACCATCGGTCGTGGGAGAGCTTCCGAACGGCGGAAGTGCTTCTCCTGCGGCGTACAGTCCGAAAAAACATTAAGGTGATTGTAAGTGAACAATACCTTATTCAGACAATGCTGTGCCTGGCCCTGTGACTTGGGGAGGGCTGGTGGCTCCCCCTTTTCTGTTTGTTTTTCAATATAGGACTTGAGCGTCCGATTGACCCGTTCCACAATCGCTTGCCCCTGCGGATTGTAAGGAACGCCAAAAGTATGCTTGATATCCCAAGTGGCCATGAAGGCGGCCAGCTGCCTGGAGCTGTAGGACGGCGCGTTATCGGTTTTAACGTGCCGAGGTTTGCCCATGGCTGCAATGCAGGAAAGGAGGTGCTGCTCCACGTGGGAAGCAGTCTCCCCTTTCTGCGCCGTTGCCCAAACGAACTGAGAAAAAGTGTCTATGCAAACGTGCATGTACTGCCATCTGCCGAACTGCGGAACATGCATGACGTCCATTTGCCACACCTGATTGGCCTCTGTCCCTCGTGGGTTGACCCCCCACGAGGGCCCCCCCGGTGCCCCTGCACAATGCTGGCAAGAGCGAACTATGCCCTGGGCTTGAGAGAGTGGCAAATTGAACTGTCTGGCAAGTGCTTTGGCATTTTGGTGAAAAAAGGCATGGCTCTGAATTGGAGTAGTAAAAACACCCAAAACTGAACGTTGCTGAATTTCCTTTGCCGCCGCGTCCGCTCTGCTATTGCCCGCGGAAATCGGACCCGGTAGGTCTTGGTGACTTCGGATGTGGGCAATATAGAGCGGCTCCGTGCGGTTTCGCAAGTGAAATTGAGCAGTGAGAAACAGCCTAAGCAAATTCTTGTCTATCGCGGGAGTGATGTATGCTCCCGGTAGACTGTGAAGCAAATTCCTAATGTACATGCTGTCAGTGATGATGTTTAAACGTTCTTTGGCGAAGGTGCGCAAAGCAAGGTTCACCGCTGCCAACTCTGCCCGCTGCGCGGACTTTTGTGGAAGAGTTAGCAGCGTGCGCCAAGCTTGGCCCTCCTGCCAGGTCAAGACACCGTAGGTCCGACCACCATCAGTAAAGACTGTCCTGGCTCCCTGAAGTGGAACCAGCGAGAGCAATTCAAACAAGCTAACTGTCTGCGTCTGAAGTGAGACAAGTCTGGGGTCCTTTGGCAAGTGGTATGCCAAGCTCCCGGTGAATCCTTCCAGGGCTATGGGAAGCGAGTCACCGAGCTGCATTAGTTGCTGGACTTGTTCCTTGGTGAATGGGACTACGATTTTGGCCAAATCATGCCCTGAAATGTCCCTAGCTCTCAGCCTTCCGCGGTAAACCACCGCGGAGACCAATTCTTGGGGAGGAACGATGTTTCGTGAAGAGGTGTTCGGAAGGTACACCCATTCCACGATATTCGCCCCTTTCTCGGCATCTACGCGAGCGCTCCTGTGAACATAGATCCTGACCGTACGATGTACAAATTCAAGATCGGAGCATATGGCCCTGGGGTGATCCTATCTACCCACCTCTGGCTGAGAACTTGGTTAACTTTCTCGAGTGCCAAGCGTGCGTCTCGAGAAATCTTTATCCGGTCTGCCGGCTGCTTACCTAAGGTTAGCAGCGAGAAGAGCGGTTTTAGAAGATCCGTATCCAATCGGAAATACGGTCTGGCCCAATTGATGTTCCCCAAAACTTGCTGCAACTCTACAAGGGTGACTGAGTCCTATAAATTGATCCTGGGCAAAACTGGTGCTGCGAAAGAGCGGAGAAGCCGGTTGCCCAAGTATGAGAAGGGCTCGGTTCTCTGCACTTTCTCCGGGGCAATGAGTAACCCTTTGTCCCCCAGGCTGGCCTGGAGGTCAGAAAACATTTCGCTGCAGAGTTGCGGCATCGCGACCAAGATGTCGTCCATGAAGTGGCAAACTATAGCTTTAGGGTGAAGGCTTCGGAACTTTGCCAGTGCGTTGTGAACATAAATTTGGCACAGGGTGGGCGAATTGAGCATGCCCTGTGGCAAAAATTTCCACGCGTAACGCTGCGTGGGCTCACTGTGGTTCACAACTGGCACCGTAAAGGCGAACCTTTCCCGGTCCCGGGGGTCTAAGGGGATTGTATAAAAGCAATCCTTGAGATCTACGACTAGAATCTCCCACCCCTCAGGAATCATGTTCGGATTGGGGATGCCGCATTGGAGCGGACCCATTGGCTGTATGCATTTATTGATCTCTCTGAGATCGTGGAGGAGTCGCCACTTCCCCGACTTCTTTTTAATCACAAAAATTGGCGAATTCCAAGGACTTGTGGACCGTTCGATATGTCCTGCGTCTAGCTGTTCCTTAACTAGCTGCTTGAGGGCAACTAATTTCTCTCCCACTACCGGCCATTGTTCTACCCAAACCGGCGTATCGGTGAGCCATTTAAGTGGCAACGCCATTACCCAAAGGTAAGCGTAGCACCGTACTGCTGCAAGATGTCTCGCCCCCAAAGGTTGATGTGCACGTCAAGAATGTGCGGCCGAATTACCGCCGTGCCGTCAGCCCTTGGGATTGTGACTTCCACCCACTCTCGGCTCCTAAACGCTTCCTGGACGCCGCCTACCCCCCACACATCTGAGACCGGCTCAATGGCCCACTCCCTTGGCCACTGGCTTCTGCTTATAACCCTCACATCCGCTCCGGTATCGAGTAACCCTGTGAACGCTCTTTTGTTCAAAAATACCTCGATAACGGGGCGCTGCTTCACTCAATGTTGGTCTCCACTGTCGCTAAGACCTGGTATCCTTGTACTGCCTCACTGGCGCTCGAGCGGTCCTCTGACCGGGACTCGGAGCTGTCACTGTGCCTTCCCTGGCTATCTGCTGGCGAGTGACAAGGAACCATGATCAGTTGCGCTAAGGTGTCTCCCTTGTGGATTGTTTGGGGCAGATGAGTCCAAAGCTGAACTTGGAGAACGCCTGAAAAATTCGAGTCAACGACTCCTGGAATTATGAAGATTCCACGTGCTCCAGCTACGCTGCGGGGCAAAACTAAACCTATAAAGCCCTTGGGCAGTGGACCCATGTACTGGGAGTCCACCAGATAGACCGTGCCTGACAGGTCGCATGTAACGTCCGCCTGACAAGTCAAGTCTAACCCTGTACTACCCTTGGGGCTGGCCTGTGCCCTCGCAATGTCTGGAGTGTGACCGGGATTTAGTCTAGCTCTGGTGAGCTCTGAATGAGGGGAGTCCCTGTTTGGACCGGGGCCAGAGACATGCCCGCGTTCCGGTTTCCCGAATTCGGACAGTCTCGGGCCCAATGGTAGCCTCTTTGACATTTCGGACACTGGGTTTTCGGAGCCTTGGAACGGCCGGACTTTTGTCCGCCTCCCTTGGATCGGCACTCCCTAGCGAAGTGACCGACCTTGCCACAACTGTGACATGCTCCTTGGGTCTTTCCTTTTGGTCTCTTACCCCCTTGCACCGCTGCCGCTAGCAATCCCATCTTGTAGGATTCTGTGCCAACGTCGGCGCAAGCTCTAATCATGTCCGTAAGGGTCAAATCGGGACGATTGCCTAGTGACTGCAAGATTTTACGGCAGTCTAAATTGGCATTGTCCTTGGCTAACTTCATCATGAGCTCTTGCTGGGCCTGCTCATTGTCAATCTGCCTGCTAATTGCTTCCTCCAGGCGATTGATGAAGTCCATATAGGGCTCTTGGGCTCCTTGCTTGATAGCGGTGTAATTTTTAGCCGCTTTGCCAGTTGCTGGGACTTTGAAAAACGCCCTAAAGGCGGCCTCGGCCGACATCTGGAGAGTGGCTAGAGGCAAGTTGATTTGGGCATCGATGGATTCGAAGGCACCTGAACCATATAACTGGTCAGGAAGTACTGCGCCTCCCATCCTGGCAGCCCTTGTCTGCGCCTCCAGGCGATACTCGCTGTCCCAAATTAAGTACTGGCTAGGGTTGAGCATCATCCGCATGATGGCTTTCCAGTCATGGGGAATGAACATGGTGTTCTCGCACACTTGCTGAAGCGTGCCCCTTGTGAAACGACTTTGGAGCCCTGTTTCTGAAATGGCTTTCCGTATAGCCATGAGAAGCTTATACGGGACTGGGGAGTGTACTATCTGCTGTGCGCCTGTAAGCGCGTCCATCTCCATGCGGATGGGACATATCTGGCTAAGCTCAGCTAGTTCTTCTGCTGGCAATTCCCCCTTCCTAATCTCCTCTTCAATGGTGCGCTGAAGTGGACTCTTGGTAACTCGGGAACTTGGAACTGTCAGAGAAGCGCCTGCGCTCCTCATTCCTTGCATTCCACCGGTGACGTCTGCAGCTGTCACTGGGGGAAAGCTCCCTACGCTACTCTGCCTAAATTGGAGTGACGGATAGAGCGCCGTAGGCGCCGTTGGTTTGGCTGGCGCTTCTGGCAGATTTGGGGGTTCTTTGGCCTCTATCCGGACTGGCTCTATCTCCACCAAGAGCTTCCTACATTTTCTCCACGTGCGAATTACGCCTCCTGGAGCTTTCGGGGGTTGCTGAATGCAGTCTCCTATCTGATCCCAGCGCTCGAGGGTTAACGTACCTACTTCTGGGTAAAGCAGGCAGTGTTCCCCTAGGTACACCAAAAGTCTCGCTAGCTCCCCGCTGTGAAAACGCAAATTAAATACCCTGGCCAGGATGTTGAACTCCTCTACACGAGTTCTTTGGCTAGCGGATGGACGCTGTCGCTGAGGACAGGTCCCCATATTACCTGCAATTGGGTCCTCGGAAGATTCCTCCTCGGGACGAGCCGACGCGTCTTTGGCAGGCAATAGGTTCTGGCGACGTCGCTTTCTGGGTAGAGCTCGGAGCGTGGACTGCGGCCACGGGCCCTCGGTGGCCACTGCGCTGTCAGGGGCTCACAGCTGCCCTGAGCGGAACGCGCGTTTCCCTTTGGCGCAAGCCGCCGCGAAAGTCGGGAGCAAGCTGTAGGATGCCTCTTTGGACCGCCTCACCGCAGGCCGTCCCTCCGATCGGCTGGCTGTCGGGCGGAGTGCCGTGCTGTCCTCCGGGATGATTCGGACACGGTTCAGGCGCAGAACCGGACCGTGTGATCGCTACTCTGAGGAAGACCGCTCTTACTCACGAGTAGATCACGTCGGGGTCACCAGGTGTAGGAATCGGGGCCGCTGAGGGCCGTAGGTCCCGGAGGAGACTGATCAAAGAACGATACGAGGCAGTATGGAGGAGGATATGATCAGTGGTTTATTGAGGAAAAGGCATAACCATTTATAGATCAGAAGGCGAGGTAGAAAAAACCGTCACCCAACAGTCAATCACATCACCTATTTACTCAGGTTAATTGGGAATCTCTCGGGGGGAAGTTAATTAGTGCGGGCAAACACTGGCTGAGACAACACCATTGTTTTGGGCTTAGACTAAGGCAATCATGGCTCCTGTTTGCTTCTGGGATGAGACTGAGATTCGGAGATGAGGGATTACTCTAATAAGTAACGCATTTGCTTGCTCAGCAGGTTCGTTGGTCAGGTCAGGTAATTGGGTGAATCAAACCCTATCATTTATCCACCCCCCTTAATTTGGGTGCTCGCAGAGCCCACGGGCCAGGGAGCCTTTCTCCCGAAAGTGGCCTCTGCCGGGCCGTTCCGTGCCCACGGGGGCACGGGGAAACCACAATTTCCCCAACCTCTTTTTCTATTCTTCTCCAAAACTCATTTATCATTTTACAGCTCCACCACATATGCTCGTAAGTTCCAACAGTATCCTTACATCTCCAACATAATTTGTCCTTTTTATTATCAATCTGATGTAACCTCAGTGGTGTCAGGTACCATTGCCACAAATTTTATAATTATGTTCCTTAATTCTTACTGACATAGTTCTCATTATCCTCTTTTTCCACTTGTTTCTCCATTCATAATTTCCTAGCTTTATATTCAAATCCTGTTCCCACTTCAATTTCAAATCTTCCTGTGGATCACCCCCCTTGTTTATTAAGGCATAAAGTTTACTTACTAGACCCTTAATGCTTTTATCACCTTTTCGAATTTTCCAAACCAATTCTTCAAATTCCGTCTTTTCTCTGTCTATACATAATTCTCTTCTGTATTTTTTATTCCAATTATTGACCTTCATTTTCTGAAACCAGTCCAATTTTAACTGTTCGAACAGTTTTTCCTTCTTGTTTTCATCTCCACAAGTCCTTAACCACTCTTTCACCAAGAAAACTTCATTTTTATCCAGTATTTCTTTTATTTTTTTATCTATTTTTATCGGAAAGCACGCCATGTCTGCCAATTCCAAAATTGGAGAGACATCTGGGACCAAATCCTTCTTTAATCTTTTCCACACATTCATGAGTCCCCTCATCATAGTATTACTGGTGGCTATCATTTTAATCTTATCTCCCCAAAAAATCATTTTACCAATATTCCTGTAATCTTTCATCTCAATCTCAATCTCCTCCCAAATCACTTTTCCTCTTGCCAAAATCTTCACAACATTCTTAATTTGAAATGCGCGATAATACGCTAATAAATTTGGCATTCCCAAACCCCCTTCTTTCTGAGGCAGGTACCAGAATTTCTTTGGTAATCTAGATTTTTTACCTCCATTGCAAAAATTATTAAACATCTTTTGAAACTCATCAATCTCCTTTTCCTTCATTTGAATTGCAAGTGCATCAAATAAGAAATTAATTCTCGGCAACAACATCATTTTACAAATTGCAATCCTCCCAAACCATGACAACTTCAATTTTTGAAGACTTTGTATTCTAGTCTTAAATTCTTTCAAGCTGCCAATCTATTTGAAATAATTATCCCCAAATATTTCAACTTATCTTTGATTTGTATGTTAGATAACCCCACCATCTTTTCCTTCTCCTCTTCCCCCATGTTACACAACATCATTTCCGATTTATCCCAATTTATCATCAACCCTGTTATATCCTCAAAGTCCTCTATTTGCGCTTTAATCCTATCCATAACCTCCTCCGGATTCTTCACCATTAGCAATGTGTCATCTGCATACATGCTTACCTTATTAGAGACTTTAAAAAAAAGTTAGTTGTTGAAAACCCTGGGTGGATTGGCATGTAGGTACTTCTAGCTAGCTTGTAAAGAGTAGACCATTTAGTCAATCCAAGACTGAGGCATTATTCCAATGCTTATCTCAGTGATGGCGAACCTTGGCTCTCCAGCTGTTCTTGAACTTCAATTCCCAGAAACCCCAAACAGCACTCCTACTGGAGTGCCAAGGTTTGCCATCACTGGCATATATTATACTCCATGTGACATATAGACTAGCCTAAATAAATCAATAATCCCAATTGGATTAGAAGCTTCCAGAAGCAGGGGGCAGAGCCACACCAGGCCCTTCCCTGAACTGTGACTCATAGGGGCGGAGCCACACTAGCCTTTAAAAGCTCTGAGCTCTTTCAGGGTCAGCCCTTTTGACTCTGCATGTGCTCTTAAGCAGAGCTGCTGCTGAGGAGAGCCAAACAAAGGAAGTGAGCACTGGTAAGTTTTGCAGTTGGAGTAGAGCTGCTTTAGAGGCCTCCACTAATTTAAATTGATAATTTAAACTGCTGAGAGCCACCTCTGTTCAAACAGAGAAAGCAGTTAGAAGCTTCCAGAAGCAGGGGGCAGAGCCACACCAGGACCTTCCCTGAACTGTGACTCATAGGGGCGGAGCCACACTAGCCTTTAAAAGCTCTGAGCTCTTTCAGGGTCAGCCCTTTTGACTCTGCATGTGCTCTTAAGCAGAGCTGCTGCTGAGGAGAGCCAAACAAAGGAAGTGAGCACTGGTAAGTTTTGCAGTTGGAGTAGAGCTGCTTTAGAGGCCTCCACTAATTTAAATTGATAATTTAAACTGCTGAGAGCCACCTCTGTTCAAACAGAGAAAGCAGTTAGAAGCTTCCAGAAGCAGGGGGCAGAGCCACACCAGGCCCTTCCCTGAACTGTGACTCATAGGGGCGGAGCCACACTAGCCTTTAAAAGCTCTGAGCTCTTTCAGGGTCAGCCCTTTTGACTCTGCATGTGCTCTTAAGCAGAGCTGCTGCTGAGGAGAGCTAAACAAAGGAAGTGAGCACTGGTAAGTTTTGCAGTTGGAGTAGAGCTGCTTTAGAGGCCTCCACTAATTTAAATTGATAATTTAAACTGCTGAGAGCCACCTCTGTTCAAACAGAGAAAGCAGTTAGAAGCTTCCAGAAGCAGGGGGCAGAGCCACACCAGGCCCTTCCCTGAACTGTGACTCATAGGGGCGGAGCCACACTAGCCTTTAAAAGCTCTGAGCTCTTTCAGGGTCAGCCCTTTTGACTCTGCATGTGCTCTTAAGCAGAGCTGCTGCTGAGGAGAGCCAAACAAAGGAAGTGAGCACTGGTAAGTTTTGCAGTTGGAGTAGAGCTGCTTTAGAGGCCTCCACTAATTTAAATTGATAATTTAAACTGCTGAGAGCCACCTCTGTTCAAACAGAGAAAGCAGTTAGAAGCTTCCAGAAGCAGGGGGCAGAGCCACACCAGGACCTTCCCTGAACTGTGACTCATAGGGGCGGAGCCACACTAGCCTTTAAAAGCTCTGAGCTCTTTCAGGGTCAGCCCTTTTGACTCTGCATGTGCTCTTAAGCAGAGCTGCTGCTGAGGAGAGCCAAACAAAGGAAGTGAGCACTGGTAAGTTTTGCAGTTGGAGTAGAGCTGCTTTAGAGGCCTCCACTAATTTAAATTGATAATTTAAACTGCTGAGAGCCACCTCTGTTCAAACAGAGAAAGCAGTTAGAAGCTTCCAGAAGCAGGGGGCAGAGCCACACCAGGACCTTCCCTGAACTGTGACTCATAGGGGCGGAGCCACACTAGCCTTTAAAAGCTCTGAGCTCTTTCAGGGTCAGCCCTTTTGACTCTGCATGTGCTCTTAAGCAGAGCTGCTGCTGAGGAGAGCCAAACAAAGGAAGTGAGCACTGGTAAGTTTTGCAGTTGGAGTAGAGCTGCTTTAGAGGCCTCCACTAATTTAAATTGATAATTTAAACTGCTGAGAGCCACCTCTGTTCAAACAGAGAAAGCAGTTAGAAGCTTCCAGAAGCAGGGGGCAGAGCCACACCAGGCCCTTCCCTGAACTGTGACTCATAGGGGCGGAGCCACACTAGCCTTTAAAAGCTCTGAGCTCTTTCAGGGTCAGCCCTTTTGACTCTGCATGTGCTCTTAAGCAGAGCTGCTGCTGAGGAGAGCTAAACAAAGGAAGTGAGCACTGGTAAGTTTTGCAGTTGGAGTAGAGCTGCTTTAGAGGCCTCCACTAATTTAAATTGATAATTTAAACTGCTGAGAGCCACCTCTGTTCAAACAGAGAAAGCAGTTAGAAGCTTCCAGAAGCAGGGGGCAGAGCCACACCAGGCCCTTCCCTGAACTGTGACTCATAGGGGCGGAGCCACACTAGCCTTTAAAAGCTCTGAGCTCTTTCAGGGTCAGCCCTTTTGACTCTGCATGTGCTCTTAAGCAGAGCTGCTGCTGAGGAGAGCTAAACAAAGGAAGTGAGCACTGGTAAGTTTTGCAGTTGGAGTAGAGCTGCTTTAGATTGCAAACTAGTAACAAAGGAAGAATATAATCTTACTAGGTAGAAAGGTAGTAAACGTGTACATTTTTGAGGCCCAGAATACTGCACTTGTTAAAATGGATTCTGAGGGAACAGTTGTAGTTACCTGCAACACTTGTGCCATGTTTGTGTTCTTGCCAAAGCATATGGAGAACTACACTTGCAGCAAGTGCAAGCTGGTTGCACTACTAGAAGAGAAGGTCCAGCAGCTAGAGGCCCGCATATCTAACCATCAACAAATTAAGGAGCTTGAGCTGTTCTTGGACAGAGCGGAGCAGACTATGCTGGACAAAGAAGAGACAGGGCACAGTTCTGAGGGAGAAGGCCCTTCACTAACTCAGGAGGGAGATGGTTGGAGGAATGTGACTCAAAGGAGGAGAAGAGTAGGGGATCACTCTGAGAGTCTGAAATTACAGAATAAATTTGAGGCTCTTTCCCTCATCACACCTGATGAGGAACACACAGAGGAACAACTGGTTCCACCTGATGATCTCTCCTTCATCACACTTGATGAGATCCAGGAAGATAAACAACAGGAACAAACTGAGGTTCTCTCCCTTAATATGGTTAATGAGGTGCATGTAGATGAACAGATTGCAGGAGAGAGGCTCCTTGTACTAGGCGATTCAATAATTAGAAATACAGAGAAATGGATTTGTGATGCACATGATAACCATATGGTGACTTGCCTGCCAGGTGCAAAAGTTGCAGACATCACAAGAAATCTAGATAGATTGTTAGAGAGAACTGGGAACGAGCCAGTTGTCATGGTACACGTTGGTACCAATGATGTTGGGAAGGCCAAGCGGTCTGTCCTGGAAGCCAAATTCAGGTTGTTAGGAAGAAGATTGAAGTCCCGGACTTCCAAGGTAGCATTTTCAGAAGTGCTGCCTGTCCCTCGCGCAGGACCTACCAGGCAGGCAGAGCTCAGAAGCCTCAATGCGTGGATGAGGCGGTGGTGTCGAGAGGAGGGTTTCAGATTTGTCAGGAACTGGAGAACATTTTGGGACAAGCCAAATCTGTTCAGGAGGGATGTGTTGCATTTGAACCATGATGGGACCAGATTGCTGGCGCTCAACATCAAAAAGGCTGCAGAGCAGCTTTTAAACTGATAACTGGGGGAAAGCCGACAGGAGCTGGGCAGCATCCGGTTCGGGAAAGTGTGTATTTGAGTAGTGAGGAGGATGCAAAAATTACTGAGCAGAGCGAGGAGCTAGTCACTAGCATTCTAGCAGAAGGATGCAAGAGGCAGTCTAACAATGCAACTGGACGCAAAAGACTGTGTCAGAAAAGCATATATAAATGCTTGTATACAAATGCCAGAAGCCTCCGGAACAAAATAGGGGAGCTGGAATACTTAGCAATAGATAAGAATATTGATATTATTGGTATCACTGAAACCTGGTGGACGGATGATAACCAATGGGATACAGTTATCCCAGGCTACAAACTGTACAGGAAGGATAGGAAGGGGCAAATGGGAGGTGGTGTGGCCTTGTATGTCAAAGAAGTGATAAAATCGTATGAATTGGAATATCTAGGTGATTTGGAGTCACCATTAGAAGCTCTGTGGGTAAGAGTACCAGGCCACAAGGATGGTCTAACAGTAGGCATATACTATCGGCCTCCGAACCAAACTCTTGAGGGAGACTGGCAGTTGGAGAATGTTGTAAAGGAGGCATCCAAGAAGGGAAGCCTGGTTATAATGGGGGACTTCAATTACCCTCACATAGACTGGGTGAACTGTTGTTCAGCACATGATAAAGAGATAAAGTTCCTAGATATGCTAAATGATTGTTCCCTGGGACAGATGGTTGAAGACCCAACTAGAGGTACAAGAATCCTTGACTTGATCCTGAGTAATACTCAGGATCTGGTGCAAGATGTTAATGTGACTGATCCAATAGGGAACAGTGACCACAACTCAATTATGTTTAACTTGATCATAGACCGCAAGTCACTGATAAAATCTAACACAGAGACCTTAAATTTTCAAAAAGGAAATTTCCCGAAGTTGAGGAAACTAGTAAAAAAGAAGCTGAAAGGGAAACTTGAGAGAGTCCAAACACTCCAAGAGGCATGGAGGCTGTTTACAAAAACAATAACACAGGCTCAATTGGAATGCATACCCAAAAGGAAAAAGGGCACTGCCAGGTCCAAGAGGACTCCAATGTGGCTTACAGGAGCTGTTCGGGAAGTGATCAAGAGAAAGAAAAGCTCATTTAGGAGATGGAAGGCTTGTCCGAATGAGGACAGCAGGCAGAAACATAAATTCTGGCAGAACAAATGCAAGGCAACAATCAGGAAAGCAAAGCAAGACTTTGAGGAGCATATAGCTAAAAATACTCAGAGAAATAACAAAGACTTCTTTAAATACATTAGAAGTAAGAACCCAACTAGGAAGGCCATTGGACCATTAGATGACAATGGAAGGCAAGGGGTTATTAAAGAGGAAACAGAGATTGCAGAGAGACTCAATGAATTCTTTGCTTCAGTATTCACTGAAGAAGACAGAGGCCACATGCCCAAAACAGAACCTATCTTCGTAGGGAGGGAAACCGAAGAATTAAGCCAGATAGAAATAACCAGGGAGGAGGTCCTTGCATGTCTTGTTAAGCTAAACACTAACAAATCACCAGGACCAGATGGCATCCATCCACGAGTTCTCAGGGAACTTAAAGATGAAATTGCTGATCTCCTAGCCAAAATATATAATCTTTCCCTCAAATCAGGCTTTGTGCCTGATGACTGGAAGGTAGCGAATGTAACACCAATTTTCAAAAAAGGATCCAGGGGTGATCCAGGAAATTACCGACCTGTCAGTTTGACATGTGTCCCAGGTAAAGTGATGGAAACCATCCTAAAAGATAGAATTAATAGGCACATAGAAGAGAAGGCGCTGCTAAAGGAGAGCCAACATGGCTTTTGCAAGGGCAAATCATGCCTCACTAATCTGTTGGAGTTTTTTGAGAGTGTCAACAAGCATGTGGATAAGGGGGATCCAGTTGACATTGTTTATCTGGACTTTCAGAAGGCTTTTGACAAGGTCCCACACCAAAGGCTCTTGAATAAACTTACCAGTCATGGAATAAAGGGACAGGTCTTGTCCTGGATCAGCAACTGGCTAAGGGACAGGAAACAGAGGGTAGCACTAAATGGAGCCTTCTCCAAGTGGAGGGAAGTAAAGAGTGGGGTCCCCCAAGGTTCAGTACTGGGACCCCTGCTTTTCAACCTCTTCATAAATGATCTAGAGGTAGGAGTAAATAGCAAGGTAGCCAAATTTGCTGATGACACTAAATTATATAGGGTAGTGAAAACTGTGAGAGATTGTGAGGAGCTCCAGAGGGATCTCTTGACACTGGGGGAGTGGGCAAAACAGTGGCAAATGAGTTTCAACATTAGTAAGTGCAGAGTGATGCATGTTGGGGCAAAGAACCCCAATTACATTTATAAACTGATGGGGTCTGAACTCTCTGCGACAAACCAGGAAAGGGACCTTGGTGTCCTGGTGGACAGCTCAATGAAGGTGTCAACCCAGTGTGCCTCAGCAGTGAAAAAAGCAAACTCAATGCTAGGGATCATTAGGAAGGGTATAGAAAATAAGTCAGCAAGTGTCATTTTGCCTCTTTATAAATCTATGGTGAGGCCCCATCTGGAATACTGTGTACAGTTCTGGTCGCCATACCTCCAGAAGGATATTATGGAGCTGGAAAAAGTGCAGAGGAGGGCAACCAGAATGATTAGGGGACTGGAACACCTTCCTTACCATCTGAGGCTGCAACGGTTGGGCCTCTTCACTCTTGAACGACGACGTCTAAGAGGTGACCTGATTGAAATTTATAAAATCATGCATGGTGTGGACAAAGTAGATAAGGAAAAACTGTTTTCCCTATCGCATAACACTAGAACTAGGGGACGCTCCATGAAACTTTTGGGTACTAGTTCTCAAACAAATAAGAGAAAGTACTTTTTCACCCAGAGGATTACTGGCCTATGGAACTCCCTGCCAGAAGAAGTGGTGACAGCTGTCAGTCTTGACAGCTTTAAGAAAGGATTAGACAAGTTCATGGAGGACAAGAGTATCAATGGCTATAATAATGGATACTTAAGGACAACCTCCGGGTTGGAGAGATAGGCAGGATATCTCTCAATATCATTTCCAGGGAATCCTAAGCAGGTGAAGGCATCTGCTTGGGAATACCCTGAAGGAAATGGTGAGCCACTGTGTGAGACAGAATGCTGGACTGGATGGGCTGTGGCCTGTTCCAGCAAGGCTGTTCTTATGTTCTTATGTTCTTATGATCCTGTGTGTGTTTCTTGTAAGAAATAACTTTTTTTGCATTTTTATTTTTCTTGTTCTAAGATAGGGATTCTCATCCTATGGCCCGTGGACCAGATCTGGCCCATGGTAACATTTCATGTGGCCCACGCCCTTGCTCCAGTTGCCGCTTTCATCACCATTGCCGCCTCCGCCTCAATCCTTTCCCCCCTCTGTTTGGCTTGGCGTGTCCCTAATGGTGTTCTATAGCAGGGCAGATGTTGTAAGCCTTACAACACCCGCCCTTCTACAGATCAGCATTAGGGACATGCCAAGCCCATCGGAGGGGGAAAGGATTGAGGAGATGGTAGAAGCAGCGGATGCACACGGCTGCCCACATCTTTCCTGGGAGCCACTCTGGCTGATCACGGGTGAGGACAGCCTGGACTCCTCCATGCAGCTACTCCAGGCTGGTAAGCAAGAAAGCCTGTGGCAGCGACACAACCATCCTGAGCGCCCCCCCCCCTTCTCCCTGTTGCTACCACCAGCAGCGGCAGTGGGGGGTCCAGCCCGCCAACAGTCTGAAGGGGTATGGTCCGGCCTGCAGCTTTAAATGGCTGAGAACCCCTGTTCTAAGAGTTTCCAGGGGAAAACAAAACCAGTCGAGGAGACTGCATTATTCCCAACTTTTGGGTGGGGTGGGGGGCAGTTTTACTGATTTCATATTATCCACTCTAGCTCGTGTTGAACTGATCCCACCTTGCCAAGTGGATCAAGTGGTGATTCCAGGCCAGCATATATCAAAAGCTGCCAAGTACGGTTTTCTGATTCAATAAAAAAAATTACCTTAATTTTTGGCTCCTGAAAAGAGCTAATTGACGATGTCTTAATTTTTCTGAGAGCAAAGCAGGGAGATGTTAACCCACTCACAGTGGTGGGCTCCAAAAAATGTTACTGCCACACTGTGGGCATGGTATGGTGGACGGGGCCAGCCAGAATTTCTGCTACCAGTTCTAGCGAACTGGTGCGAACCTGCTGATGCCCACCACTGCCCACTCACCTGATTTTTTTAAAAAATTTTTTTAATGCAGAGCTGTCCTTTCCTCCTTTGTCAAACATACATAAGACCCAGTGCAATTATTAATACCAATAGTGTCTGACAGTGTGAACTGGATCCATGAATGCTAATCTTGGATGAAATGTGTGTCTTAGACTCTTGTGCTAGCAACATGTTAAGGCAGGGGTTCTTAACCTACGGCCCACAGTGCCATTTTATGTGGCCCACCACCCTCATTCCTGCCATCGCCAGAAGTGGTGGAAACAGCCACATCTATGTTTATGGCTGTCACGTTTATGACAACTGCGGACACATTTTATGGCAGCGTTTACGGCGGGGGGAAACCACTAGTCCGGATAGCTCAGCTGTCTGAGGGAGCGTGACCTGGCCCACAACTTCAAAAGGTAGAGAACCTCTGTGTGAAAGTATTGAAAGATTTGACATGGCAAGGCTGGCAAGATCAGGAAAAGAGAAAAGGGACAGCAGGAAAGGCTCTATGGAGGGTCTTCATCCTAAGCAGATCCTGGTTTTGAGGAGCTTCTCTTCCTCAGGAATGATGGATGCCACCACCACTGGATGCTTTTATGACAGCTGTAAATGCACCTGTGGCTGTCAGAAATGCATTTACGGCAGCCGCAGATGTTTTATGGCAGTGTTTATGGCAGGTGGAACCACCAGTCCGGACCGCTCAGCTGTCTGAGGGGGCATGTTCCAGCCCATGGCTTTGAAAAGGATGAGAGTCCCTGGTCTAGAGAAATATCGGTAGCATTTTTATTGTGTACTAGCATATTTTGCCCGGCGGTGCCGGGCTGTTTGAAATTGTATTGGATAGTAAAGAGTTTCATTTTTTTTTCTTGTACAAATGGTGCTGGGCTGTTTTAAATGGTGTTGAAAGGTTTTGTGATTTTGTGGCTTTGAGGCGCTGCGTCCGCCTGCGGCGGACTTGCGCTCCCAGTGTGTGTTCTATTTTTATTTTTTGTGCGCCCGCTTCCTCAGTGCCAGGCTCTTTAAATTGGTTTTTGAAGGTTTTTGTTTTTTATTTATTCAAATTTTATTTTAATTTTTTATTTTAATTTTTATTTTAATTTAAAATTTAATTTTGGTTTATGCAAATTTTATTTTAATTTATTTAATTTAAAGTATTTTTTTAATTTAAAATTTAATTTTGTTTTTTCAAATCTTTATTTTTACGCATTTTTTATTTTTGTTTTGGTGTTTTGGTTTTGTTGAGTGAAAAGTAATTTCTGGGTTTTTTGGGTATTTTTTGAGATTAGTGTGAATATTTTTGAATGTTTTGCTAACTTATTTGATTTGTTTGGGAATTAATCTTTTAATTTTAACATATTTGATTTGTTTGGGAATTAATCTTTTAATTTTAAATATTTTTGAATGTTTTTTCTCTTGTGGCCTCTGGGTGGGGGTGGTGAGCTTTGCTTTCTCTCTACAATTCTTCTTTTCTGTCCTCTGGGTGTTGCTTCTGGTAAGTGTTTCCTTTCTTTGCTCATTTGAGTTCCGGTCGTCATGAAGTTAAGACGTCTCGTGGTAGGCTCTCTGGTTGTTGTATTTTTTTTGGGGGGGTTGAGTTTTTTTTGGGGGGTCTGTGTGTTTTTTCTTGTTTGTTTTTGGCTGTTTTGTGTTTGCTTTTTCTATTTTTGATTTGTGTTTTTGAGTGTTTTTGGTTTGTGTTTTTGTGCTTACTTTTTTAGGGGGGGCCTTTCGTTTTCACGGGCCATGCTGGGTGGCCCGTGGGAACGAAGCGCAGCGACGGCGGGGGTGCCTTTTGTTTCCACGGGTCATGCTGGGTGGCCCATGGGAACGAAGCACACCGGTGGGGGGGTGCCTTTTGTTTCCACGGGCCATGCTGGGTGGCCCGTGGGAACAAAGCGCAGCGGCGGCGGGGGTGTCTTTCATTTTCACGGGCCATGCTGGGTGGTCCGTGAGAACGAAGCGCAGCGGCGGCGGTTTTTTTTATTCTTTTACTTTTCGTGCGCCGGCTGCCTCAGCATTCTGCGCGCTCATGGCGCGCAGGACACTGGGGCTTGTAGTTTTGGCTGTGCGTGTTTGGTTACTGCAGCGTTTTTTTTCCTGCGGCTTTTTTTTGATTGGCCGGGGCACGTTTTCTGGTGCGGTGCGGCGCAAGGAACGTTGGGAATTGAAGTTCCCTTTTTTTGTTTGCATCCGGGGGGCTCCTGCCCCCAGGCCGAAAATTTCAACCTGACAGTTACCTGTGAACCCCGTTCGGGCAAGTGCACGAAGGCTCGGATGGGGCTAGTGGGGCCTGGTGCAATATCCTTTGTCACATTCCAACGGTTAACACACCATTTTAGAGGTATAGATTAGTGAATGGGAAGGAGTAAATCTAGTGCAAGATGTATTATCTTTTTGGAGTGAGATTAATATATTAAAAATGTACAGTAAAACCCCAACTTACATATTTCATTTTCATTTCATGTTTAACTAGCATATTTTGCCCGGCAGTACTGGGCTTTGTAAAATTGTGTTGGATAGTAAAGGGTTTCGTTTATTTTTCTTGAACCAATGGTGCTGGGCTGTTTTAAATGGTGTTGAAAGGTTTTGTGATTTTGTGGCTTCGAGGCGCTGCGTCCACCTGCGGCGGATTTGCGGTCCCAGCGTGTTTTATTTTTATTTTTTGTGTGCTGGCTTCCTCAGTGCCGGGCTCTTTAAATTGGTTTTGGAAGGTTTTTGTTTTATGTCTATGCAAATTTTATTTTATTTTAATTTATTAAATGTAAATTAAAAAATTTAATTTAAAATTTAATTTTGTTTTTTTTTAATCTTTATTTTTACGCATTTTTATTTTTTGTTTTGGTTTTTTGGTATTTTTGAGTGAAAAGTGATTTCTGTTTTATTTTTGGTATTTTTTGAGATTAGTGTGAATATTTTTGAATGTTTTGATAACTTATTTGATTAATTTGGGAATTAATCTTATTAGTTTCAATATTTTTGAATGTTTTTTCTCTTGTGGCCTCCGGGTGGTGGTGGTGAGCTTTTCTTCATCTCTACAATTTTTCTCTTCTGTCCTCTGGGTGTCGCTTCTGGTAAGTATTTTCTTTATTTTCTCAGTTGAGTTCCGGTCGTCATGGAGCTCTCTGTTTTTTTTTGGGGGGGTTGTTTTGGGTTTGGGGGTGGGTCTGTGTGTTTTTTCTTGTTTGTTTTTGGCTGTTTTTATGTTTCCTTTTTGGATTTTGGATTTTGAGTGTTTTGGACTGTTTTTGGTTTGTGTTTCTGTGTTTACTTTATAGGGGGGGGTGTCTTTTTTTCCGCGGGCCAGGCTCAATGCCTGGCCCGTGGAAAGGAAATACAGGGGCGAGGGGGGTTGTCTTTTTTTTCACAGGCCAGGCTCTAAGCCTGGCCCGTGGAAAGGAAAGGCCAGGTGGGGGGGGGGTTTCTTTTTTTTCACGGGTCAGGCTCGATGGCTGACCCGTGGGAAGGAAGGGCAGCTGCGGCGGGGGGGGGCTTTCTTTTCCGGGGGCCATGCTGGCTGGCCCGTGGGAAGGAAGGGCAGCTGCGGCGGGGGGGGGCTTTCTTTTCCGGGGGCCATGCTGGCTGGCCTGTGGGAAGGAAGGGCAGCGTCAGCGGGGGGGGGGGGCTTCTTTTCCGTGGGCCATGCTGGCTGGCCCGTGGGAAGGAAGGGCAGCGGCGGCAGGGTGTTTTTTACTTTTATTTTTCGCGCGCCGGCTGCCTCAGTGTTCTGCGCGCTAATGGCTAGTGGGGCCTGGTGCAACATCCTTTGTCACATTCCAACGGTTAACGCACCATTTTATAGGTATAGATTTCTATACCGCTTTACTCAACCCAGCGGGTGACTCAAAGAGGTGTACACAATCACAATAATACAGTAACACAAGTAAATATAACTCAATACAGTCAATAATACAATGATAATACAATAATATCATTGGAGAAAGGCAAGTCAAAATTAATAATATCAATAAAGCAATGACATAATTGTGTAAGGAAGCTATACATAGTTTACATATGCCTCGATTTACATAAAAAATTCATTTTTCCTACTGTTTTGCTTTGAGTTATGTAAAAAAGCAAATTTCCTATGGATTTGCTTCGAGTTACATAAAAAACAATTTAAGTAAAAGTCTATGGAACAGACTCCCCCCCCCCCCCATAAGAGGGGTTTTACTGTAATCCTTTTTGTTGTTGTTGCACAGTTCATTCCGACCCTATGGACCATTATCCTCCAGGCACCTCTGTCCTCCACCATCGTCCTCAACCTGCCCAGCTCTGTGCCCATTGTGTCTACAATACCATCTAGCCATCTCATCTTTGGCCGCCCCCTTCTTCTTTTACCCTCTACCCTTCTCAGCATCAAAGCTTTCTCAAGTGAATCCTCTCTTCTCATTTGATGTCCAAAGTACAGTACTATATTTAATCAAGGTTTATAAGTCCCACTGGTGGTGGGTGGGTGCACATCGTAGATATACGTAACTTTTTTGTCTGTTTTTTTTTGGGGGTAGTTGTTTTATTTAAATATTTTTAAAAAAACAAGGAAAAAGACGATAAAAAGTAAGGTTTTAGAAATAGGAATTAAGGTGGGAACCAGAAGGTAATCTTTGGACTGAGTTGGGAAGGAAAGATCTAGGAAGGAAGGAAGAAAAAAGGGTGAAAAGAACAGACTTATTTCGGGTCAGAGAATCCGTGGAGCTCTCCCTTCAAACCCAGGAAGGCAAAATTCAATGCTATGGCACTGATGTTTCCCATTGCGCTGTTCTGGGGGAGAGCCAGAAACTCAGGTTTGAGCTGCCTCCACCCCCGTGGGACCTAAAGGGTTAAACACGTTGAGTTGTGCGTTCCTAGAGGGACCTGGTGAGTCCTCCACCGGAAGTGCCCTCTACCATTCTTTCCTGACCAGTTTTCTTCTCCCCCGCCCCCCCTACTCTCCTTAATCCTCCGGAGTGGAGGGATTAGGGAAGGGCTTCCGCTCTTCCTCCCAGGAATTGCATGGTGAGTGTCCCCTTGCCCTTCCAGGAAGAGTTGGGGGGGGGGGTGTCACCAGGTGGGTCTCTTAATTTGGTGGGGGGTTGCAAGGAGAATGGGTAGGGGGGTTCCCTAAAAGAAATATGCCACCCCAGTCGAGGGGAGGGACTTCAGTGGCTCAAGTGGCTAAAAAGACGATGACTGGAAGGCGGGAGGTCAGCAGTTCGATTCCCGAGTACTGCAGGACGGAATGAGCTCCCGTCTTTGTCCCAGCTCCTGCCAACCTAGCAGTTCGAAAGCAAGACATTGCAAGGAGATAAATAGGGGCCACTTCGGTGGGAAAGGTAAACAGCGTTCCTTGCGCTCCGGTGTCTAGTCATGCCTGCCACATGACCACGGAAACATCTGCAGAAGCAGACAGCGCTGGGCTCTTCGGCTTTGAAACAGCCGTTGTTCTGTGCAGGACAATGACAATAAAGATTTATCTATCTATCTATCTATCTATCTATCTATCTATCTATGAATGAGCACTGAACCCTAGAGACGGATACGACTGGCTTTCGTGCAAGGGAGACCTTTTACCTTTACTAGCCGAGGCTGATCTGGGGAGTTCTTCAAAAGCCTGGGAGGGAGAAGCTAATCTGTCTGTTTAGGTGCAAAAATGACTGGGTTGGCTGCTTTTTTAAAGGGGGATGTTTAGGGGAACCTAGCAGTTGGAAAGCAAGAAATTGCAAGTAGATAAACAGGTACCACTTCCGGTGGGAAAGGTAAACAGCGTTCTGTGCATGCCTGCCACAAGCCCACGGAAACGTCTGCAGAAGCAGACAGCGCTGCCTCTTTGGCTATAAACAGAGATGAGCACTGAACCCTAGAGTCAGATACGACTGCCTTTCGAGCAAGGATGCTCTTTACCTTGGAGTGGAATCTTAAGTTATTTTATAGTCCCGGAATATTGTGTGACAATTAATGTCTTGCCATGTATTATTTAGTTCATTTGTTATTTTGTGGTTTATCTTGGAAAGATTGCTGTGTTTTCAGTATTCCGGGTGGAGACATATCATCATCATCTTCAAGTTCCATATCTGGTTCCAAATATTGGCTCTCATCATGGCGATACAGGTGTCCCCCCTCCTCCCCCGGCTCTGTTTTTAAAGGCACTGAGCTGGAGGTTGGAAGGACGGGTTTCACTACCCGAGAGCTGCACTTGGGGACATGAAAGGAGCCTCATTTGGGCGTCCCCTTAAAATCCTTTCAACCAAGAGTAATCTCTGACACGCAAACACACACATCATGGCAATCAGCCATGAAGATTGTCCTGGGAACATTTGTCTTCTGCATTGCAGCATGACACCAGTACCACTGATCCAGTTCCATGAGTTACATTGCACGTACGCATAGTCCCCACTAACTATGAAGTCCCCTGGACTCTCTGTGGAGCTCCATTAGGTTTTCCATCTTCCAAGTAAGGAACAGTTAGTTGGTTTTAATTTTACAAATGCAGATGAGCACAGAGGAGGGGAAAAATCAGGGGGCTTTGTTACCACAGGCCATGGTTTCCCTTTTCTTCATGGTGAGGCCATCTCCACAAAATGCTGTCTGTCTGAAACGCCGCCACCCTAGGGCCCCTGGAAGATTATGAAAGTGTTTAGAAGAAGTTTCTTGCCCTGCACAGACCTCTGTTCTGTTTCAGCAAGACAGTTTGTGTCTGAGTTTATTATGATCAAGGCATCATCTATCTGTTGAGATAGTGTACCTTACAAAATCAGGAAGAAAGTTTTTGGAAATTTCTAAGAAAACGATAATTAAACAATATACACAGTAAACACACAGTAACACAAAAACAGCATATAATAATATACAACAACACAATACGATACTTTAACGGCCTCTCCACCCTGGTCACAGGCAAATTCCAAGGGCGGTGGTGGCAAGGTCCTGCCGCCATAACGGCCTTTTCAAGCCCAGAGAGGGACAGGGCCCAGGAGCACCAGCAGGTGGAGGTGGTCCTGGCGCCCATGGCTGGAGGGCCTCTTCACCCCAGCCGAGTCCAGGGGGTGGGGGGTGACGAATCCTGCCGCCTGCTGCCATAATGGCCTTTTCAAGCCCGGCGAGGGACGGGGCCCAGGAGTGCTGGCACATGGAGGGGTCTTGGCGGCCATGGCTGGAGGGCCTCTTCGCCCCAGCCAAGGCCAGAGTCTGAAATCATATGTTCCAGTTTGGCTTGCAGTTCCAAACTCAGCTGAGCCCCATCACTGGTAGGTTTTTCTCCATCAAGAGATATGCTTCCCTGTCTCTCCCATGTGTGCCAACTTGTCTCCTGTTTCTTGCAAAGAAGGATTCCCACAATAATTGCTAATTGATGAACATGTTGGTTTTACAGGAATTTAATAGCAGGGCCTAAAAAGGTCTTTGCTGTGAGAGGGAGGACTTATTTGACTCCATTGGAGCACAGATCAAAGATGCATGAAGACAACTCAAGTAGTCTCCACGTCATTAAGATGGAGAGCAGTGAGGAAATCTGGAAGAAGAAGCTGCAGAATCTCCTGGACGAGGACATGGTTGGCACACAAATTCAATGCCAGCTCTTCAGGCAGTTCTCCTACACCGAGGCCGAAGGGCCCCGAGAGGTTTGCAACTGGCTCCATAGTCTTTGCCATCAGTGGTTGAAGCCAGAAAGCCACACGAAGGCTCAGATCCTGGACCTGGTGATCCTGGAGCAGTTCCTGGCCATCCTTCCCATGGAGATGGAGAGTTGGGTGAGGGAATGTGGAGCAGAGACCACTTCCCAGGCGGTGGCCCTGGCAGAAGGCTTCCTCCTGAGCCAGGCAGAGAAGAAAAGGCAGGAAAAGCAGCAGGTAAGGGTGATGGTGAGGCAGAAGTGGACAGCATGTGGAATCTATGTCTCCTCTTTTCTTAGGACCCAATGCCCCTTTGATCAGCTACAGATTCTGCCCAAAGTGTTACTGCTGTGCTGAAATTGGATGCATCCCTTTGATAGTAAGACTTAGATATTTAATTCACTTTGTTTTGTTTAAAAGAAAATACTATGTTTTATTGCTCCAACAGCCACTCCACTGTGTTGTTGTGGTGGGTGCAATGCAGGATGTGGCCATCTTTGGGCGGAAGTATTCCAAAACCATGAATGCAGATGTTTGCCTATATCTGTGGCGGTGAACCTTGGCACTCCAGATGTTCTGGAACTTCAATTCCCAGAAGCCCTGATCAGCAGGAGTGCTGACTTGGGATTCTGGTAATCATAATAATAATAAAAATTTGTGTCAGAAATTATTCTGGGTTGAAAGGATTTTTGCTGGAGGAACTCCACTCGGGACACCCGAATGAGGTTCCTTTCATATCCCCAAGATCTTTTCCTACTGAAAGTGGCCCCAATTTATCTACTTGTAATTTCTTGCTTTCAAGCTACTAGGTTGACAGAAGCTGGGACAGAGACAGGCGCTCAAAGCGTCATGCAGTACCCGGGTCTCGAACTGCTGACTTGCCGGCCTTCCAGCTAACAAGGCCAGCTTCTTAGTCACTGAGCCACCGCAGCCCCTGGTAACAATGCACAAGATTCTGGAAATTGAAGTCCAAGAACATCTGGAGTGCCAAAGTTCGCCATCAGTAGCCTACTGTATATAATTTTTTCCTACTCCCTTCTCTCATTCTTTGTCTTGGACTTCCTCTTCTCTTTGAGGTCAAAGATTTGTCTCTGGAAGTTCAGTCTGATTTCTCTGCAGAAAAGAAGGACCCCCAGGAGGACAGGCCACATGATGGAGGTGCCGCTTTGCCAGGTAAGGACAACTGCTGGGAGACTAACTAAATTTCACCATGATCTCATGCATTTGATTGGGACAAGTCTTGCACTCTTGGCAAATTTTTCAGGATTCTAATTGTAGTGCCAGAGACATGCTAATGCAGCTGGTTTTGCATTTCTTTTCTGTTTCTCACAGGAGTTGGAATGGGGCTAAAAGTAAAGCCAGTGTCATCCCTTGTTCCTAATGATGGATTGGAAGCAGAAACGGTGAGTGAATGATTGCTGGACAAACTTGCTGGGAACAACTTAGTTGCTTTTGTTCTATCAAACGAAGTTTCACCTACTTAAGAAAAATAGGAGTGAATATTTGTCTTAGATGGGAGGTTACCAAAAATCATCCGTTTGTCTGAGTGCAGTCAGTGAAGAAGTTAAGAATTAAAGCATTTCAAAACAAAAGAAATTAAAACTGGAACATGTATCCATCCTTCCTGACTGATTGTTCCATTCAGATCCAAGGGAACTCCAGCCCAAAATTCCAGTATGTCAAGATTGGTTTGATTGTTTCATGGTGTTCTTGTCCATCCAAGCTTTGTTGCATTTTCAGATTTAGTTCTTAAAAGATTGGTTTTGAATCACTGTGTATTCAACCACCTTAGTCCTAGGATTGCTCTTTCTTTGGTCCAGTAGGTTCCGCGATAAAGCAGGAAAAATCCGTTTGAGGCATAAGGAATAATAATATATTGTTGATTTTAATATCACAATTTCTAATAGTTCACAGTCTTCCAGTAATTCTATGTTGTAAAAGTTGACCGGTTAAACAACTCTTTTGGGGGAACTTCCCTTCTTCAGACAACTTAATAGCTTTACTTTCCAACTTATGTGAAGACAATTAATACATGCTAAGCTGAATAACAATAAATTTAAATATACCGTATTTTCCGGCGTATAAGGCGACTGGGCGTATAAGACGACCCCCAACTTTTCTAGTTAAAATGTAGAGTTTGCAATATACTCGCCGTATAAGACTACCCCTCTTCCAACGGCGGCGTCTTCGGGGCCTCCCGGGCTGGGGATGGCTCTTTTCATCTCCCCGCTGGTGGAGGGGGCGGGGAGAGCGTGGCTGCAGTGGCGGCGTCTTCGAAGCCTTCCAGGCCAGGGACGGCTTTTTTTATCTCCCCGCTGGTGGAGGGGGCGGGGAGAGCGTGGCTGTGGTGGCGTCGGCGTCTTCGGGGTGTCCCAAGCCGGGGACGGCTCCCTTTATCTCCCCGCTGGACATATGAAGCAAGCTGCAGGTAAGTACCCGGCGTATAAGACAACCCCCGACTTTGGCACAGATTTTTCGGGGTTAAAAAGTCGTCTTATACGCCGGAAAATACGGGTACTGTGCTTATTAATAATAATAATAACAACCCACCTGGTTTCATCATGCTAAATGTATATATTGTTTGTGTCGCATGGTAATTCTTATGGCTAAATCCTTTTAAACAAGTGAAAGAGGAAAAACCGATTGAGGCTATATTGGGTCACCAACAATATTTTTATACTGATTGCAGTCATATCTTCAGTAAATAATAATATCTGTGTAGACTTCAAAAAGTTTATTCATGAGTTTTTTGTCTTCAAAGAGTTTATTCAAGAGTTAAAAAGTCCTCCGGATTAGAAACTTTTTTCGAATACATTCTTCATCAGAACAATATTGACTGTAAATACAAAAGTGAAGAAAATGATGTGCCAAGTATTTTAAAAAAGACTGCATGAGACAATAATGGTGATAAAACCCATAGAGATACATGACTGAAACATATTAAGGTATATACAAATATGTTATAATGCTTACACATGCAATACACATATTCTTTATTCTAGGCTTCTGGGATATATACATTTATTTTTATTATTATTATTAATATTAATATTAATATTAGTTTGAGTGCATTCCTTGCCTCCCTCAACTTATCACAAGTTTCATGCCTCTCTATAGCTTTACTCTTATTGTGCTAAGGAACTAATTCAGTTTTCAGGCTAAAGAACTGCACTAACTAATGTTCCTGATAAAGTACCACATAAAGCTCATAAAAATACTACACAAAGACATGTTGAATAATGTTTACAAAGTTTATAGATATATACATTTATTTTATTATATTAATAATTATTATTATTAGTTTGAGTGCATTCCTTCCCTCTCTCAACTTATCTCAAGTTCCATGCCTCTCTATAGCTTTACTCTTATTGTGCTAAGGAACTAATTCAGTTTTCAGGCTAAAGAACTGCACTAACTAATGTTCCTCATAAAGTACCACATGAAGCCCATAAAGATACTACACAAAGACATTCTGAATAATGTTTACAAAGTTTATAGTTTAATAACAAGCCAAGTATCATATGTGAAATACAGCTGCTGACTCCTACTGCTTGTCTAAATTGACAGAATAACATACCTTAGTTATTTTCTTAAATTGTTTACATTCAATTGCTTTCCAGGCAAAAGTACCAAACTACAGTTTCAATCATTGGAAAGGAGTTGGATTCAATATCTACTATGTTATGAAGAAGTTCATCATATACAAGATTGAGAAGATTATTCTGTAGGACCTATGTATTAGACTCTTAGGGTTTTTTCAGCAATGTGGTCTGTCTCCTTTAAGGGTAACTTCTCCTTTTGTGAACACTCTATATAAGAGTTTCAGATAGTAATTCTAGTCATTCAGCCTGATAAGAGAATAAGCTGAGATAGGCATGGAAAGCAATTGAATGTAAACAATTTAAGAAAATAACTAAGGTATGTTATTCTGTCAATTTAGACAAGCAGTAGGAGTCAGAAGCTGTATTTCACATATGATACTTGGCTTGTTATTAAACTATAAACTTTGTAAACATTATTCAGAATGTCTTTGTGTAGTATCTTTATGGGCTTCATGTGGTACTTTATGAGGAACATTAGTTAGTGCAGTTCTTTAGCCTGAAAACTGAATTAGTTCCTTAGCACAATAAGAGTAAAGCTATAGAGAGGCATGGAACTTGAGATAAGTTGAGAGAGGGAAGGAATGCACTCAAACTAATAATAATAATTATTAATATAATAAAATAAATGTATATATCTATAAACTTTGTAAACATTATTCAACATGTCTTTGTGTAGTATTTTTATGAGCTTTATGTGGTACTTTATCAGGAACATTAGTTAGTGCAGTTCTTTAGCCTGAAAACTGAATTAGTTCCTTAGCACAATAAGAGTAAAGCTATAGAGAGGCATGAAACTTGTGATAAGTTGAGGGAGGCAAGGAATGCACTCAAACTAATATTAATATTAATATTAATATTAATAATAATAATAAAAATAAATGTATATATCCCAGAAGCCTAGAATAAAGAATATGTGTATTGCATGTGTAAGCATTATAACATATTTGTATATACCTTAATATGTTTCAGTCATGTATCTCTATGGGTTTTATCACCATTATTGTCTCATGCAGTCTTTTTAAAAATACTTGGCACATCATTTTCTTCACTTTTGTATTTACAGTCAATATTGTTCTGATGAAGAATGTATTCGAAAAAAGTTTCTAATCCGGAGGACTTTTTAACTCTTGAATAAACTCTTTGAAGACAAAAAACTCATGAATAAACTTTTTGAAGTCTACACAGATATTATTATTTACTGAAGATATGACTGCAATCAGTATAAAAATATTGTTGGTGACCCAATATAGCCTCAATCGGTTTTTCCTCTTTCACTTGTTACATACCGGTTGGCCACATCCTTATTGACTTTTACAATAAATCCTTTTAAACAACACTCATTCAGCCGGGACTCAAAGATGAAGAGACCTCTTCCCACTGTTGTTTTGAACATTAATTGCCAGCGCTTTCCTGGCTTAATCTTCTTGAAGTTTTGTAGTTAATTATATTGTGGTGACATGTACTTACATAGATATATCCCGTGAAATATAGCAAGTGTTAGAATTATTAGCCCTTAACTAAGTATGCAGTATAACACATGGAGGTGAATCGGGAGGACCAGGAGGGGCATGCTCTCATTATACTCACCTGGTTCGTCACTATATAAAAGGATTTAGCATTTAGAAACAGTAACGTCCGCAGCCCAGAAAGAAAACAACATGAGGTTAGGACGCAACATAAGAATTACCATGCGACACAAACAATATAGACATTTAGTATGATGAAACCAGGTGGGTTATTATTATTAATAATAAGCACAGTAAATAAAGGTTAGGTAAAGGTTTCCCTTGCTCGATAGCCAGTCGTATCCGACTCTAGGGTGCAATGCTCATCTCTGTTTCTAAGCCGAAGAGCCAGCGCTGTCTGCTTCTGCAGACATTTCCATGGTCATGTGGCAGGCATGACTAGACACCGGAGCGCACGGAACGCTGTTATCTTCCCACCGAAGTGGTCCCTATTTATCTACTTGCAATTTCTTGCTTTCGAACTGCTAGGTTGGCTGGAGCTGGGATGAAGACGGGAGCTCATTTCCGTCCTGCAGTACTCGGGAATCGAACTGCTGACCTTCCCAGTCAGCGTCTTAGCGACTTGAGCCACTGCAGTACCCAATAAGCACAGTATATTTACATTTATTGCTATTCAACTTAGCATGTATTAATTGTCTTCACAGAAGTTGCAAAGTAAAGCTATTAAGTTGTCTGAAGAAGGGAAGTTCCCCCAAAAGAGTTGTTTAACCGGTCAACTTTTACAACATTGAATTACTGGAAGACTGTGAACTATTACAAATTGTGATATTAAAATCAACAATATATTATTATTCCTTGTGCCTCAAACGGATTTTTCCTGCTTTATCATGAATATGAACTGTTTGGCCCTTGTTTTTGACCAGTAGGTTCCACGGCTGTTACACCCATTTATTTCCAAGTGCAACTTGCTTTTCTCTCTGCTTGAAGAATTGGTAAAGATCTCCAAATTGTTTTTCATTTAGAAGAGATCTTGAAATTTATTACAAATTGCATCAAAAGAAATGCAGGAGGAAGACAATACCTTTGTAGCAGGGGTTCTCAACCTTTTCATGCCACGTGCCGGACCATGCCCCCTCAGACAGCTGGGTGAGCCAGACTGGTGGTTCCCCTCGCTGTAGACACTGCCGTAAAATGTGCCTGTGGCTGTCATAAACACGTCCACTTCCGGTGGTGATGTAGACCACAGGAAAAGGTGCCATGGGCCAGAGTTGGCCCACAGGCCATAGGTTGCAAGCCTCTGCTTTATAGGATCACTTTAAAAATTCAAACATTGCACAAGCTTTCGTGATTCAAGATCACTTCATCAGGCATGCATCAATTTCTTGTGGCTAGGGTAGGAGAATTACAAAGAAAAGTCCCACAACTTCCATGGCATGATGTTCAGCCAGGCCTTGTCTCTTAGATGTGTTGTGGGGGGGAAACATCAGGCTGTATTTTTTACAATTCCCATTCAACAAACACAGGAAGCCTGCAAACACCTCTCACCTTCTTAAAGACATGGATGTCCCCTTAAATACAATATCCTGGATCTAGCAGTGGTTCCCTTGATGTTCTTAGGCAGCCTTCAACATGGACACGAGGCAGTCGCTTCTCCTTCCTACTTGCAGATGAAATTCAGTGAGATGGAGCTTCTATCTTTGAGAAAGAGTGTAGATCCTATGGCTTGTAGCCTTTTGTAAATTTAACCTCCCATTAGGCAGACTATCCAAGCCTGACCAGGTTATCCTGCTATAGTAATAGAGTAGAGCAGTGGTGGTGAGCCTTTTTAGAAACTGAGTGCCCAAACTCAACAGGATGCCATCCACGCCACAGAGGGGCAGGGCAAACCCTGTGCTGGGGGAGAGGGAGAAAGTGCTCCCATTGGGCTGCTGGGCAGAGAGGAGGGGCAAACTGGTGGGGCAACAGTGCACGTGCCCAAAGAGAGGGCTGAGTGCCCCCTCTGGCATGTGTGCCATAGGTTTGCCACCACTGGAGTAGACCCTACCACCAGCAACTCAACGCTGAGTGTCAAGCGACAGTTAAGTAACCTGACAACCCTGAAGACTAAACAGACTTAGTTGCCGAAGTCCACAGGGAGGGGTGATAGTCACCAAATGGATTCAATCCCTCTTGAATCCATCTTGATGGAGGGCAGCAGCTTCATTAATCCTGGCCTGGGGCTGATGAGGGCTTTGTGTATCAAAAGGGCTCAGGACCAGAAAGTGACTCGCGGAACTGGATCAGTGGTACAGGGGTCATGCTGCGATGTAGAAGGCAGAAGATGAAAGGCCACTACATTATATTCTCGGGACAGTCTTTTGAAACTTGCTAGCATGTCTTTCTGTGACTTTGAAGAGTTTATATTTTTCTATTCCATACAGGGTCCAGTAACCTTAGAGCAGGTCGCTGTGGATTTCACCCAGGAGGAATGGCTGTTGCTGGATCCAGACCAGAGAGCCCTGCACCGGAAAGTCATGAAGGAGATCTGTGCGACTGTGGCTTGTCTCTCCCTGCCTGTTGATATTATCTGCATTGATGACAAACAAGATAGTGTTTCCAAGGCAGAGCAGGGTCGTAGCTCACCCAGTCACTTGGGGAACATTAGGAAAAAACTGGGAAAGTCTGGTAAGTTGTTGGACTCCGTTTCCATCTGGTCCAAGACTTCCAGTGAGGTGCGGTTTTAATGAAAAACAAGATTATCATACTGATGCTGTAACAATGAGAGTGTCCTTTAGTGTTCTGTATGAGTTGGGTGAGAGGGATAGGTTAAGCCAGAAAATGGAATTTATTAAATAAAGAAACATGTGCTTTATTTGGGGTCTGGGAAGACAGTACAATATTCCATAAACCTAGGACAGTGGTGGCGAACCTATGGCACACGTGCCAGAGGTGGTACTCAGAGCCATCTCTGTGGGCATCCATGCAGTCACCCCAGCACAGAGTTTGTCCTGCCCCTCTGCCCAGTAACCCAGTGGGAGCGTTTCTGTCCTCCCCAGTTGCTGTGTTGGCACTTTGTGATAAATAAGTGGGTTTTGGGTTGCAGTTTGGGCACTCGGTCTCTAAAAGGTTCACCATCACTGACCTAGGACAGTGATGGCAAAATGTGAACTTCAATTCCCAGAAGCCCCGATCAGCAGGAATGCTGCCTTGGGTTTATGGCAATTGAAGTTCAAGAGCACCTGGAGTGACAAGGTTTGCCATCACTGATCTAGGACCATCACCGCCGCTGCCGCCGCCACCCCATACATAGGCCCACTGCATTCCCTAATTTTAGAAACAAATTGAATCCTTAGTATAGCAGTTCTCTCCATAGATAAAATGTTGTTCTCTTCAAAGGCTTTTAGACTAGAAGTGTCCTACAGAATGGAATTGCATTTCAGTGGTCTGCCACACCTCCTGGTGGCACTATTTTGGGGAGATTTTTTAGAATATGATTTTTCTCAAAAGATTGGGGTCACAACCAGCATCGGGAAGCAGTATTATTTTCACAATAGCCTAATTTGAGGCTGATTCAGCTATGTTGAATAGCCCTTTCCTGCTACATATTCTTTGATTCACCTTTCCTATACGCAAGGCACAGCCAGGTTTTTTTTATATGCTTGTTGGGATCTGGTCTATCGGTCCCTGTGGCCCATGTGTGTATTCTAATATAGTGCCGGTTAGAAGTTGCTTTAATCACGTCTGGTCCTATTGAAACTACAGCTGGTCCATTCAGAAGCTACAGCTGGTCTAGAATGCAGCTGTGGTCCAGAATGCAGCTGCTCGGGTGGTAATGGGGTACGGACGTTATGCCCGTGCCTCACCACTGCTTCAGGAGCTGCACTGGTTGCCAGTGTGCCTCTGGGTGCAATTCAAGGTGCTGTTTTTGACCTTTAAAGCTCTTCATGGCAGTGGGCCAGAATACTTAAGAGACCGCATCACTCCAAGGTTTTTGACCCATCCTACGAGGGTGGACCGCAGGGGTTCTGTAGTCAGTTAAGGAAGCACATCTTACCGGGACTAGGAGGAGAGCTTTTTCGGTATCTGCCCCTGCCCTGTGGAACCTCCTGCCACCTGAATTGTGCCTCCAGACAGAGTTGCTCCCCTTTAGGAAGGCCCTGAAAACTTGGCTATGTCAGCAGGTGTGGGATCGACCGGCACCACAGCCCAGCCCTGCTGGTTCATCTAGCTTGCCCCCTGGGCCTCATCTAGTCTCAGCTATTTTCATCTATCCTTGACCAGGCGCCCTCCTCTTAGTGGGAATGGGAGGTTTTATTATGGGAACGGGAGGCTTTATTAAGGTTTTTAGTCTGTTTTATCTCCCCTGGTTTTTGTTGTATTTGGTAGTTTTATTGCATTAGGTTCCAATTTGTTTTAGGCATGGATTTGCCAATGTCTGTGAGCCACCTTGGGTCGCTGTGGCGAGGAAGGCGGTGATACAAATTCATTAAATAAATGTAATATTGCAAACAGAAGTAGTAATGAAGCAGTTGTGTGCTCTTCCTGATTAAGAGTAAATTAATTTGGAAAGGTTATATTAGTTTATATTAATTATAGATCTTGATTCATTCGTACGTTTAGTGTTTCCAATTCTTTGAGCTAATAAAAATGATCTGGTGTTTCTCTCCTCGCCCAGATGAGCGGCCCAGGTTTCACAGCAATGAACTGAACAGAGTGAGAAGGAAAGACATCCGAGTATATGATGGTAAGGAAGACGCTCTCTTGGTGCACGTGAAAAGTGCAGATCCCAAATGAATGAGTGAAACCACAAACTTTTCCATATAAGCCTTATAGGGCAAACATAAGTACAGTGGAACGCCGGGTAATGACGACATTGGACAATGACAAAATCGACAATGACACGATATTTTTTGAAAAGTCATGCACCTGATAACAACGTTGAGTCATTATCCGATGCATCGTGTTTGATTTCCTACCTGTTCATACTGGTTGGGGATGAAAAAAATCACCATTTTGGGTCCTTGTTTCCGGCTCTCTGCCTTCCCAGCAGGGTCTGGGAGGCTGGGAGGAGCTATATCACGTTATTCCCGCCTTCCTAGGACCTTCCTGCGCCACGCAACAGCTGATAATAGTTGTGACCGCCATTTTGATTTTTTTACTACAATTCCCAGAAGCAAAACAAAATCGAAATGGCGGCCACAACTATTATCAGCTGTTGCGCAGCACAGGATGGTCCTAGGAAGGCGGGAATAGCGCGGAATAGCTCCTCCCAGCCTCCCAGACCCTGCTGGGGAGGCAGAGAGCCAGAAACAGGGACCCCAAAATGGTGATTTTTTTCATCCCCAACCAGCGTGGAAAGTTAGGAGATCACGTCCTTTTTGTAGGGGTGGGCAGAGGCGCAGAACAGCCTCGCTGAGGCATCCAGGCACTTTTTTTTTAGCGTTAGCCAATGCATGCCCCAGACAACATCAAAAATTGGACAATGACACGACTTGTGGAACCAAGTTTTGCCATTATCCGAGGTATTGCTGTACAGTAATTTCAAGAGTGACTGATTCATCCCAAGTGCAGTAATCTTCCTGTAGCAGCACTGTTTGAGGCAAACAACAGTAGCCGCCATGCTGCTCAGGAGAACGAGTCTGCTTAAAGGGTGGGAATATCTTCTCACATCAGAAAATCTTGAACTTTTAAGGTAAACTTTGCCAGATGATTTTGTGTAGTGCTAGAAGCAACTTAAGGGCCGTGGTGGCTTAGTGGTTAAGATGCTGAGCTTGACTGGAGGGTTGGCAGGTTTAGCACCTTTGAGACCCGAAGGCTGCACGACAGAGTGAGCTCCTGTCGCCTGTCACAACTCCTGCCAACCTAACAGTTGGAAAGCAAGAATTTGCAAGCAAAGCAATCACACTGCTCTTAGTGCACTCTTTGGGCAATTCATAAGTTAATTAGCATTTTGCCCCCCAACATGCTTGGGTAGATAAATTGGTACCACTTTAGTGGGAAAGGTAACAGCGTTCTGTGTGCGCCGGCATCTAGTTGTGCCTGCCACATGACCACGGACACAGGCAGCTCTGGTTCTTTGGCTGTAAATGGAGATAAGCACTGCCCCCTAGAGTCGGACATGACTGACTTTCGAGTAAGGGGGACCTTTACCTAGAAGCAGCGTACTGTATTTCTGTTTTCATTTCCGGCTTGCTGTGGGTCACGTCGATTCAACTGGAACAGGACTGTTTCCTCTCTCATTTTTTCTCTTTACCCCTTTCTGAAGATCCTTACCTTTCACAGTTGGGTTTAAATCTTTCATTTCTTCTTATTCTTCCCCCACAGATAACAAGAGGAAAAGAGATGTATGCACCAATTGTGGCATTTTCATTACACGAGAACGTGACCTAGTAAGACACCAGGAAACTGATGCAGAAGGGGATTGTTCCACCACAGGGAAGCCCAGCGAATGTCCACTGTGTGAGAAATGTTCTGCCTTAATGATGGTACCTAGGCCTCATGAGATACTCTGCATTGAAGATGAACCAATGAGAATCGAAGCCTCTGGGAAATATCTTGATTATAATGTGCATCTTGCAAATCAGCAGGATGTTTGCTTGGGAGGAAACCCATATAAGTGCCAGGATCAGCTTTCGCTCTGGGATTTAAACCTTGTGGCCCACCAGAGATTTCATACAGGAGAGAAACCTGGCATCTACCAGGAGTATGGGAAACACAATTCAGATCCTGCAAGACATCAGACAGGGAACACAGGAGAAAAAACGTACAAATGCCACTACTGTGGAAAATGCTTTGCCAAACATTCAACTCTTTTGATCCACCAGACAGTCCACACAGGAGAGATACCGTTCAAATGCCAGGACTGTGGAAAATATTTTACTCAGAATTCAGACCTATTGATCCATCAGAGAGTCCATATAGGAGAGAAGCCGTATAAGTGCCACGATTGTGGCAAATGTTTCCCCCATAATTCAAAGCTTCTGAATCACCAGAGAATCCATACGGGAGAAAAACCATACAAATGTCAGGAGTGTGGGAAATGTTTTGCTCAGAATGCAAACCTTCTGAAGCATCAGAGTGTACACACAGGAGAGAAACCCTACAAATGTCAGGAATGTGGGAAGTGTTTTGCTCAAAGGCCAGATCTTAGGAGACATCAGAGAGTTCACTCAGGAGAAAAGCCATACACGTGTCAGGAGTGTGGAAAATCTTTTGTTGAGAATTCAGACCTTACAAAGCATCAGACGGTACACACAGGAGAGAAACCATTCAAATGCCAGGAGTGTGGGAAATGTTGTGCTCGCAGTTCAAATCTTCTGAAGCACCAGAGAATCCACACGGGAGAGAAACCATACAAATGCCAGGAATGTGGGAAATGTTTTCCTCATAATTCAAACCTTCTGAACCACCAGAAGATTCACACAGGAGAGAAACCGTACAAGTGCCAGGAGTGTGGGAAATGTTTTCCTCATAATTCAAGCCTTCTGAACCACCAGAGAATCCACACAGGAGAAAAACCCTACAAATGCCAGGAGTGTGGGAAATGTTTTGCTCAGAATGCGAATCTTCTCAATCACCAGAGAGTCCACACAGAAGAAAAACCATACAAATGCCAGGAGTGTGGAAAATTTTTTGCTAAAAGGCCAGACCTTAAGAGGCATCAGAGAGTTCACTCAGGGGAGAAACCACACAAATGCCAGGAGTGTGGAAAATATTTTGCCTGGAATTCGACCCTTGTGATCCACCAGAGAGTCCACACAGGAGAGAAACCATACAAATGCGAGGAATGTGGGAGATGTTTTGCTTGGAATTCAGACATTGTGACTCACCAGAGAATACATACAGGAGAGAAGCCATTCAAATGCCAGGAGTGTGGGAAATGTTTTACTCACAAATCAAACCTTCTGAAGCACCAGAAACTTCATTCAGGAGAGAAACCATACAAATGTTCTCCAGCTGTTACAGCTACTCTGACGGGGGAGATTTTGGAGGTTGTAGTCTAAAAATACCCAGCCAGCCAGCCACATTCTGGGTGTGGGTTAGTGAGAGGAATAAGGACTGATACTTGTTCCAAACTTTGAGGAAGCAGGAATAAGATATGACTGTAAGGGGAAAAGACAGTTGGAACTGAGTCATAGATGCACTTGGAATTGTTCCAGGGTAGCCATGGTAGTATTTTAGTATAGCTGAATCTTCAGGGAGGCCATGGTTTATAGTCTCTGAAATTATAGTCCTGTGACATGAGGATTTATTTATCGGGTGTATGTGGATTCTGGTGTTCTTCATTTTAGCAGAGATATGCAGATTTCATTGTTGAAAGAACAAACTTGTCCCATCCATCACTCCATAGTCTGAAGAGACCATTGATCATTTCCAGATTCTATATCGTAGACTCTCCAGTTTCATCTGGATATTTTTCTGCACATATATATACTCTGCTAGTTTTAATGTGCATGCTTCATTTGCCATGGCAGTTGCTGGTTTTGTTTCCACTGTTACTGTGCATGGCTTTTCATCCTTCCATTTAAAAAAAAGGATTCTCTTTCATTACAATAGTATAGGATAATAGTAAATAACAGTAGTGCATCAATATATGGCTGATCATTTTAAAATGCACCTCCTAGACTGTATCTGTACCATTTTACAAGAAGTTGAGCGGTCCATTTCAGGCATATATATATAAAACTTTCTGTTTTGTTTTTCCAGGAAAGGTGACTTAATACTCATCTATGTTCTGTGAATTGTTGTAGGAGACTGTGTTAGCCTTTTCGGAGGAAGAACGATGACAGCACCTTAAAGACTAATTTGTCTGCTTAAGACCTAAACATTCATGGACTAGAGCAGGCTACCTTAATCTGATATAGTCCTTATCTTATACCTACAGAGGTGTGGGTACCGTATCTGGAATGGGCTGCCGCACCCCTTGACCAAACCCTGTGAAATTTGGCACACACGTACCTTGTGCACGTGAGCAGGTCACTGTCGGAGTCCCGAAGCCCATTGGGGGGGGGGATTGATCCCTTAGTCCTCAACCAATCACAAGGGCTGACCTTGTGATGTCATGCCCTTTGTGATGTCAGCCCAGGAGTGGTCAGCTATTGTGACATCACAGGTCCCCGCCTCTTGGCCAGGCAGGGCAGGAGTCCAGTGGACAGAGGTCAGCCCAGGAGATGGAGCACCCGAGCAACACAATCCCGGGAGGTAGGACAGCCCCCCCCCCAACCCCACCCGGCAAAGCTGGGCACCCCTGCTAATATTCTAATGAGATTATGCTGAATAGGTAATAATTTCATGTCAGAGATTACTCTGGGTTGAAAGGATATTTGCTGGAGAAACTCTGCTCAGGGGATGCCCAAATGAGGCTCCTTTCATGTCCCCAAGTGCAGCCCTCGGGTTTCGAAACCCGACCTTCCAGTCTCTAAGCTCAGTGTCTTAACCACTAAACCACCGGAGGAGCTGCCGTTGTGATGGGACTTTTAGCCTGAAATGTCTGAAAGGTACCCGATTATTAAGGTACACATTGTTAGGTGGGATTATATCTATCTATCACCTTGAAATCCCATCACTTCTAGGGAACTCCAGGCAGTATACTTGATACTTGATTCTCTTCCTCCTACATCTCACCCTCATTTTTATTCTTTGAACGGCTCTCTGAGGCAGTTCAAGAGACAACTGTGATTAAGGTCACTATAAAACAGGCTCGGTTTTATAGCTCAGCAGCAACTGTAGGCATTTGTTGTTCCTTCTGCCTGATCTGCTCCAGAGGACTGTTGTGAGGAGGAATACCATATAGGAAGGAAGAGATTGAAGAATAGTTGGATGTATAGGTAACAAATGGGGTTGCAGCAAAGTGTAAAAGAAGGTGGTAGCATAAATGAACTGCCCTGTGTACTCCTCAACATTTTCAAAAATCAGACAAGACAAAAAGGAGCAAAAAAAAAATATATTCCAGCAATAAAAATAAATAATGGAATGTAACAAGTGAAAGAAATAGAAGTGCAAAGGGGTGCTGAAAGGTTTTGTGGGCTGAAATTTCACAGAAAACGTCAGAAAAGAGGACAAAAACATGACTAATAAGACATTAAAAAGGATGAAGGAAGCAAGAATGGCAACAGAACAGATTGAGAATTAGAGGAATGGATTAAAGAGCTGCTCCAACAACTATTTGTATTTGTATACCGTTTTCCTTGTCCTAAGTCAGCTATAGTTGGAATATGTAAGAGGACTGAGTAACATCAGAGACATGGGGGAAAAGAAATGGAAAGCTTGCAAAACGATGCTGAGGACCTGAAAAATAGAAATATCTAGAGAGAACTGAGATTTCATTGCATAAAAAGAACAAGAAGGGGAAGATGTAAATGACTTCCTCATAGGATGGTTGAATGATCTGTGCACAGGACTTAAACTCAAGACATTGTACATTTATGCAGAGTATTATTTAAGAAACCCCTGAAACCAAGACACTTGAGAGAGATAATTGTTTGTTTCACATCATTTCAAAAGAATATTCAACTTCTATAGCAGCTAAACACTCTGGAGAAAAGTCAGTATAAGGACAATAAAGTGTCACCATTTCAAGCACCTGAGACCCCCAAAAAAGAAACTCAGGGAAGGGAATTCCTTGTTTTGCGAGTTTCCACTTCACTCTATTAATCCATCTCAGCGGGAATGTGAGAAGTGCTTCAGTTAAGGATAGAAACTTGTGAAACTCTTAACAGGAGAAATGAAAAGAGTGGAGAAACTGGTTTGGCAATGAAAGATGAGGAAATGTCTGTGAAATCCAGCTGACAAACGCTTGAAACAGAAGAATATATAATTAAGTTTTTTTAAAAAATAAAACCTTGAACTTTATGGACTTGCCAGATATACGGTACTGAAATGAAGAAAATCTCAGAATGCAACGAGTAATAATTTGGTTGGCTGTCACCAAATTGGCAAGTGGTGAGACGAAACGTCTGGGAGATATGAGGTTAGTAGTTCTAGCACCAGTTGTTGTAGTAACACTGAAGGGAGGAAGAAACAATAAGCAACTTAGATCAGTGTAAAGACTGTAGAGACTCAACTTCTTATCAGGTGTGTCATTTTAGGCCAATTTTACCTATACAGTTACAACCACCTTGGTTTAAGTTTGCTCCGGTTTACAATGCCAAAACCTATGGAAATGCCGTCCCGGTTTATACATTTTTAATGTATTTCTTTCGGTTTACAAGGATCAATTCAGGACCATTTTTTTTTAAAAAAAAATCAATGCATCCCTATGGATATTTTGGGTTACAATTTTTTCAGATTACAACAGAGGCTGTTGGAACAAACCTCTGTCTTAACCCGGGGTTTTACTGTATATAATTAACAAAGCGGGAGGAGGACAGGAGTTGTAGTCACAAAAAAATTAATTACCATAGCTCTGGATTTACCGCATTTGCTGGCGTATAAGACCCACTCCCCCCCTTAAAATACACTAGAAAAATGGAGTGTGTCATTTACCGTATATAGTGGGCTAGCTTGATAATAACAGGGTGCGTCATATACTCCAATGCATCTTATATGCCGCCAATACAGTAATTCTTAAAAAGCCATATTGAATTTGTAGGAAACACATCTATTCTTCAGGTTCCGAATATTGGCTGTCATGGCAATAGTCTTTCTGGTGGTGCAGTGGTTAAACTGCTGTCTTGCAACCAAAAGGTTATGGGTTCGAACCTAACCAGGGATCAAGGTTGACTCAGTCTTCCACCCTAATGAGGTTAATAAAATTAGTACCCAGCATATTGGGGGCAAAATGCTAATTACCTTATGAACCGCTCAGAGAGTGCACTAAGTGCTTGGGGGTGGATATATAAGTGTGATTGCTTTGCTTCCTGTTCTTCACTCTTTGGAACAGTTCTTCTGAGGACATGGCATACCTATCATACCTATAATTTTATTTTTTAAAGATTCAAGCGATTTGTTGTTCTGAGAAAGGGGATTGTAATTATCTTTGGTTGTAATTTGCTTTTCTAGACAATTTTGCAACCCAAAGATATGCTCCAGTCAGAGGCGACAGGGACAAAACCCAAAATGTGATTTCTGACACAAGTCAAGTGTTAGGGCCCAGAAAGTGAAGTGAGAGGAGTGCCTTGAAGCAGGTAAAAGAAGCGTGAGAATACAGTGTACTCTTACCAAAATGTATAATTAAAATTACTCATACTGTACAGTAAAACTCGTATAAAGGGCACCTCGCTTAGAGACTTAACTCGCTTAAAGAGCAGAATTTTCTCTGAATGGTCACCTCGCTTAACAACTAAAACCAAACAAAACCTGCTTAACAACTAAATTGGGGTTCACAATCCCCACCCACCCCGCCAGAAGTCACAATTGGTCACTTACAATGGTGTTCCGCTTAAAGAGCAAACTTGCTTAAAGAATAATCCTGTGAAACGCATTATGCTCTTTAAGCGAGGTACCACTGTACAGTAATACCTCATACAAAGTTCGCTTCATACAACATCGCCTAATTCCTTGAAAAAAGTTGCCTCATATAAAGTTGTGCGACGTTGTATGAGGCATTGGGGTTTTCCCAGGTTGCATTGTGCCTGGGCAGTATAAAAGGCAGGACACATGCGTGCATTGCTCTTGTGGGTTTTGCACGAGGCAAAGAGTGTTTAGGAGCGGTTTTGAGCGCAATTTTGGATTTTTTTGACTTTTTTCGTCAGAATTTTTAGAACCATTCCTGGGATTTTTGCAGCATTCTTCAGGTTCTTGGACAATCAGGGTTGTTTGACAAGTTTTTGTAATGTTTTTAGCCTTTGGACAATGATTTCTTAAAGTTCTGTCAGTTTCCTGTCTGTTTCCTTGACTTTGCCCTGAAGTTTGTGCTGTTACAGTACAATGTATCTCTATGGAAATGACGTTGTATGAGGCATCGCAGCAAGGATTTGGACGTTGTACGAGGCATTGCGGCTAGGATTTTGCATGCCTCATACAAAGTCCAAATCCGTATAAAGTCCAAACTTGTGGAACCAAGTTTGGACGTTGTATGAGGTATCACTGAGTATATCTAAAATGCTTCCATTGAAGGTAGATGGATTGCTCTCATTGCTTCAAAGATACAAGGTTACAAAAGTAGTAATCTTAACCTATAAAACCAAGTGTTCACCGTTGGAATTGGCTATGGGCTGCTGTGCGTCGCCCTACTTACCCGTTCCCTCCCTTCGAGAGCACGGGCGAAGTGGCTACGCAGGTCAACGAATGGTTTAAAAAATCACGGTTGGGGCATCAGCCCCACCATTGGCAAGAAAGGGAAACAACTTCATTTCCCAAAAAGCATTGCGTTTCACCGTGTTTCTCCCAGTGTCAGCCAATCAAGATGATAAAAACAACGGACTCAGTCTTTGTTTTACGAGCCGCAACCAATCAAAAGTAGCGTTTCAAAACCTTGCCGAGCGACGGACGTCAGAAACTACAAGTCCCAGCGTCCTCCGTGCTGTGACCCCTCAGCCAATCAGGCTAAGGGACATGAGCATGGAGGAGGCTGGGAAAGCCAATGCGCCAACAACTTCCCTCCAGGAGGCACTTCGTCTCCCGGAGGGAAGCCATCCCCAGCTCATCGCGGTGGGCGGCTGGCCATGTCGGATCCTGGACTGCCTGCTTTTGGCGGCCCCCACCCAACCGGCGAGGACCTCGGCACCAGCGGAGAGGGAGAAAAGGCTGCGCCACAGAGGCATGGAAGGTGAGGCCCGGCACAGAAGGCTGCACTGGGGAAACGTAGAGTACGAAAGGCCCAACTGGCAACGGGTAAGTGGGGCGGGGGAGAGGAATTGAGGAGGGGAACGGGCCTGGGGAGCACGCCACCCACACAGGTCATAGAGAAGAAAGGGGGAGAACGAACCCACCTCCTTCCCCCCAGTCTCAGTCCCCTGCCCCACTTACCTGTTGGCAGCTGGGCAATTCGTACTCTGCGCCTCCCCAGAGCGGCCTTCTGTGCTGGACCACTCACCTTCCATGCCTCCATGGTGTGGCCTTTCCTCCCTCAATGCCGGCGCCAAGGCCTTCATCGGTGGGGTGTGGGCCACCAAAATCAAGCAGCCCAGCCGGCAAACGATGCTCCCGCCCGCCCAGCAAAGGCCTCCTGGGTGTCCTCACCAAGGCTTGGGGGGAGGAGGAAGAGCTCCTCCTCCCCCTGCAAAGCTTCAGCATGTGTGTGTGTGTGTGTGTGTGTGTCCTCACCGAGGCTTCAGGGGGGAGGAGGAAGAGGCCTTCCTCTTCCTGCAAAGCTTTGGCATGTGTGTGTGTGTCCTCACTGAGGCGTCAGGGGGGGAGGAGGAAGAGTCCCTCCTCCCCCTGCAAGGCTTCGGCGTGTGTGTGTGTGTGTGTGTGTGTGTGTGTGTGTGTGTGTGTGTGTGTGTGTGTGTGTGTGTGTGTGTGTGTGTGTGTGTGTGTGTGTGTGTGTGTGTGTGTGTGTGTGTGTGTGTGTGTGTGTGTGTGTGTGCTCACCAAGGCTTCGGGGGGGGGGAGGAAGAGCCCATCCTCTCCCCATGGAGCTATGGCATGTGTGTGTGTATTGTGTGTGGGTGTGTTTGTGTTGTGTGTGTGGGTGTGTTGTGTGGGTGGTTGTGTTGTTTGTGTGGATGTGTTGTGTGTAGTTCTGTTGTTTGTGTTGTTTGTGTGGTTGTGTTGTGTGTGTGTATTGAGTGTGTGTGTGGTTATGTTGTGTGTGCTGTGTGTATTGTGTGTGTTGTTGTGTGTGTATTGAGTGAGTGTGTGGTTGTGTTGTGTGTGTGTTGTGTGTTGTGTGTTGTGTGTGTGTGGGGTTGTGTGTGTGATTGTTTTGTATTTGTGTATTGAATGAGTGTGTGGTGATATTGTGTGTGCTGTATGTGTGTATTGAATGAGTGTGGTTGTGTTGTGTGTGCTGTGTGTGTATTTTGTGTGTGTGTGTATGTGTTGTGTGTGTGTGTATTGTGTGCACGTGTGTGGTTGTGTTGCATGTATGCTTATATTGTGTGTATGTCTACCCCTCAAAACCACCCCAACCACAAGCACACATGTTATACCTGCCCGGCAGGGCAAAAAATGCTGATCTTAACCTATAAAACCAACCTATAAAACTTTACAAAGTTAAAAAAATAAAAAATTTACAAAAAACCTCGCCGCTGCCTCTCCCCGGCCCCTGTCATCGGCCTGGGGATGTGAGGCACCTGGAGCTGCTCTCCTTTGCGCCCGCCTTGGCGGGATAAAAAAGGAAGACGCGCCCAACGCCGCGGGACCTCGCCGCTGCCTCTCCCCGGCCCCTGTCATTGGCCTGGGGATGTGAGGCACCTGGAGCTGCTCTCCTCTGCGCCCGCCTTGGCGGGATAAAAAAGGAAGACGCGCCCAACGCCGCGGGACCTCGCCGCTGCCTCTCCCCGGCCCCTGTCATCGGCCTGGGGATGTGAGGCACCTGGAGCTGCTCTCCTTTGCGCCCGCCTTGGCGGGATAAAAAAGGAAGACGCGCCCAATGCCGCGGGACCTCGCCGCTGCCTCTCCCCAGCCCCTGTCATTGGCCTGGGGATGTGAGGCACCTGGAGCTGCTCTCCTCTGCGCCCGCCTTGGCGGGATAAAAAAGGAAGACGCGCCCAACGCCGCGGGACCTCGCCGCTGCCTCTCCCCGGCCCCTGTCATCGGCCTGGGGATGTGAGGCACCTGGAGCTGCTCTCCTTTGCGCCCGCCTTGGCGGGATAAAAAAGGAAGACGCGCCCAACGCCGCGGGACCTCGCCGCTGCCTCTCCCCGGCCCCTGTCATTGGCCTGGGGGTGTGAGGCACCTGGAGCTGCTCTCCTCTGCGCCCGCCTTGGCGGGATAAAAAAGGAAGACGCGTCCAACGCCGCGGGACCTCGCCGCTGCCTCTCCCCGGCCCCTGTCATCGGCCTGGGGATGTGAGGCACCTGGAGCTGCTCTCCTTTGCGCCCGCCTTGGCGGGATAAAAAAGGAAGACGCGCCCAACGCCGCGGGACCTCGCCGCTGCCTCTCCCCGGCCCCTGTCATTGGCCTGGGGATGTGAGGCACCTGGAGCTGCTCTCCTCTGCGCCCGCCTTGGCGGGATAAAAAAGGAAGACGCGCCCAACGCCGCGGGACCTCGCCGCTGCCTCTCCCCGGCCCCTGTCATCGGCTGACAGATTGGCTGCAGTTGCGAGGTAGCCCGGTGCGCCCATAAGAAGATCTGCCATGCCGGGGAGCCACCAACGTTGCCGGACGCTTCCCCTTGGTGAGAGCAGGGGTGGCGGGAGCGAGAGACTGGCTGCTGTTGCGAGGCAGCTGCGAATTGTACTGTTAATTGCTATCTTATAATTGTAAGTCGAACAATCAATTGTATTATTGTTCTATGATGTGTATTAATTGTATTATCGATTGTGATTTGATATTTTTGTAAAGTTTATTGTGATTCTCATTATGATTGTATTTTGCACTGTATTTTCCCCTTCCCCCTCCTCCTCCCCCTCCCCTCCCCCTTATGTTTTGTTTGTATTTATTGGATTGCTCTGTAAACCGCTTTGAGTTGTCAGTAGACAAGTAAAGCGGTATATAAGCACAATAAATAAATAAATAAATAAATAAATAAATAAATAAATAAATAAATAAATAAATAAACAACAAAGAATTCATTGTTTTATATAAAGCACAGGGGGAAAAAAGCCCGGCAACGCCGGGCAAACTATGCTAGTACTATATATCCTTAAATCAGGGATGTCAAAACTTTTAAAGCAGAAGTAAAATGGGTGTGCGCAGAATATGCCTGCGTGTGCACAAAATGCTGTTGTAAATGACCCATGGCTGTTGTAAACATGTTCACGACAGCCGCAGGTCATTTACGACAGCATTCTGCACATGCATTGGTGTGTTCCGCGCACACACATATGCACATTTTGCTTCCAGGAGCAGTGAGGGTGCCATGGGCCATAGTTTGGGCACACCTGCCTTAAATGGTAATGCTGTTTTTGACAGCATGTTTTAAAAAGGAGATACAATGGAACCTTATATAATGAATGCCACTTTTAGCAAAAAACTCACATAATGAAAATAAATTTTAAAATGGCGCCTCGCATAACAAAAATTTTTGTTATGCAAAATATCATCCCTATGGGGGAAACTCTTATAATGAAAATTCCTATGGGAAAATTCGCATAGTGAAAATGTTTTCGTTATGTGAGTTTCCCCATAGGAATTTTCATTATACGAGTTTTTCCATAAGAATTTTTGTTATATGGGAAAAAAATTGTCTAACGAAAAAAATCCATAGTGAACAGCCTCATGGAACGGATTATTTTCAGAGTCGCCTTGGCGAGGGGGCAGCGATAGAAATGTGAGTGATAAATAAATAAATATTTTTTATTTTTTTTATTTTATTTTTCTAATTTGTATTGCCGCCCAACTCCAAAGACTCTGGGCAGCTCACATAAAATAAAACCAATGTCAGTTTAAAAAGCGATTTAAAAACCCATTAAAAACTACTGACAATTTTTTTAAAAAGATACAAAGCTTAAAAGAGAGAGTGTGTTCTACTAAATTAGCCAGCAGGCCGGGGTTACCATGTCACTGGTGCCCCACATCTGCCCTGCCAGCCAGGTTTTTAACCCTTTCCTGAAGGGCAGCCACTCTGTCTGGAGATGCAGCTCAATTGGCAGGACGTTCCACAGGGCTGGAGCAGACACAGAGAAGGTCCTCCTGGTGCTAGAGAGACGAGCCTCCCTAGCCGATGGCACAATGAGAGAGCCTCTCCGGTCTGCTCTGGTGGGACGGACAGATGTTCTTGGGGTGAGGTTCCACTGTATAGAAAATTATGAACAATAGCCCGCAGGATTCTAGGACCTCTGCCTTGAAACAATTACTGTACTTAAATTTAGCCTGCAGTAAATTTAACTGCTCATGAATCAGGACATAGAAATTATACTGGATAAATGCCTTTTATAGTCACAGAACGTCCTCCATAGAGATGCTTGGCACCATGTCTGAAATGAATTTGTTGTGTGGCCAAAGGTTAGAACGCGTGCTGTGTATGTGCCAAAGCTGGTAGGATCAATCCTTAATGTCTGCAGGTACCAAGAGCCCTTTCTGAAACTCATACATCTTCTGCCAATTCTTCCACGTCTAGGCCAGACGTGAAACTGCCAAAATGAAGGCACCTTTTGGTGAGTTCATTCTGCATTTCCTTTCGCCTGACCTAGGGTGAGAAAGATTAGCTGGCGACACAAGGTTGCCGTTACCAGGGTACATCCGTTCTGCCAGTTAGTATCTGCAAGTATATAAGGCAAAACATGTGCTATTGAATATGTTTGGTCAGATTGATGGGACCACACAGCTCCATATCTGAAATCCTAAATCCCACTTTTTCTTGTTTGTTTGCTTATTTTCTTGAACAGGATTTCTATGTGGGAAACCTGATTTGATCTCTGGGCCCAATCGAATCTGAGGGTAGCAACTTGGTTGATATTGGAGGTTGCGTCACAGCCCAACACAGGTATGGGAACAAAAAAAAAAAACCACAAGAATTTCAACTTAATGTGTCAGAGATGGGAAAAGCACATTGCTCCAGATATTGTCAGCTGTCAAAAATGGCCAGCAGTGAAGACCAGAACATGGGCATCTACCAGCCTGTCTAGCCAGTTCCACAAAAGGGCAAACCTATACATCTCTAGCACAAGTCTTATTTGAGCATGGAGTTATTTGTGTGAATATGTTAGAAATCTGTGTGTTATGATCACATAAATGGGGCTACGGTGGCTGAGTGGTTAAGAAGCTCGCCCTGTTAGCTGGAGGCCTGGCAAGTCAGCAGTACAAGACCCAGGTACTGCATGACAGATTGAGTGTCCGTCTCTGTCCCAACTCTTGGGGACATGAAAGGAGCCTCATTTGGGCATTTCCTGAGCAGAGTTTCTTCTGCAAAAATCCTTTCAACCCAGAATAATTTCTGACACAAAATTATTGTTATCACATAAATTGGAATAAATATAGCAGAAGATACTTGGAGATCTGCTTCGAAAACAACAACAACCCTGTGGTGATGAGTAAAAATGTAGAAAGGCTGCATGTTTCCCATCCCTTTTGTAGAAATTCACTGAAAGCTGAGTTATGAGTTATTCAATTGATGAAAGGGAACTTAAAACCTGGCTGGCGGTGCAGGTGTGGGGCACTGATGGAGGAGTGACCTCTGGTTGCTGGCTTGTGTAAATAATCCAGATCCTCCCTTTTTATGGCTGGGGTGGGTGGGTTTTTAATGGGGAGGGTTTTAAATGATTTTATAATGATGTCCTGTAGGAATCGGGGCCGCTAGGACGGCCGTTGGGTCCCGGAGGAGACTGATCAAGTAACGATACGAGGCAGTATGGAGCGAGATCAGATCAGTGGTAATTGAGGAAAAAGCATCATCATATATAGATCAGAAGGCAAAACGGGATAGAATCGTCATCTGACAGAAAATCACATCACCCATTTACTCGGGTTAATGGGAAATCTCTCTCGGGGAAGTTAATTAACTCGGGCAAACACTGACAGGGGAAAACCATTGTTCGAGGCTTACGCCAGAGTAAATATGGCTTCTATTTGCACCAAAGATTAGGCTGATCTGTGAGTCAGTAATTGCTTAATGGGTAACGGAGGTTAGCGATCTGCTCTCTCAGCAGAACCGCCGGTCAGGTCAGGTGTGGGTGAATAAACCCTTATGATTTATACTATTAATCCGCTCCCCCAATTTCCGTACTGGCAAGGGCCAGTGACCAGGAACCTTCTTCGCCGGTGTAACCTCTGCCAGAGGCTAATTATGCCAATTGGGCATGCGGAATCCGCATCTCCCCTTTTCCTATTGTTTAGGGACCTGACAGGTGACCCTGCGCAAGAGGGGCATCAGCTGGTGTGTGGGAATGACACTTCGGGGCTTCCCCCACGGGAGACACCTTGATAACAGTGAGGGAATACATTGCATGAAACAGCATCCTGCTATGCCTAGTATTATCACCCCCACAATCACTTGAAGCGTCGTCTGGAGCCACCCCCACGGGAGCCATGACCATAACGAACTCCACCAATCCCATATCGAACCCTGCTTAATGTTCTTGACTAGGGTGTGGAGGTCCATGAGCTGGCTCTGGACTTTGCGTGAGTTGTCAGTGAGATTAAAGCAACACATGCCCTGGACAGATTCGCAACCCAAATGATGTAATAACAGGAGATAGTCTGTAGCCGCTCGATTGTCAAGAATGGCATGGCGAAGCTCTGCCTGCTCCTGATTGAGCAGCGCTATCGCCGAGGAGGTATGGTTAATGGCTTTTGCTAATCCGCAAGCCAATTGACCAATTCTCCGAGCGTTGCCGACGGCTAAGCCTGGCACGCCAAGTATGCTGACTGCCAACGAGACGTATTCAGCTGGGCTTAGAACCCTAATGCTGCTATCACATGAGCTGCCTAACTGGGTGGCACGAGTGTGTCGAATGGGTGAGGAAACATCTGAAACATTTGTGCTTGGGGCAATCATATCCTTAGTGGGGAGTAACAGTGTCAGACGGCTGATACAACATATAGCATTGATACATTTGCAGGAATGTAGTTCCACGTGTACTGATTGCATGTAAAGAACCATCCTGAAGGTAGGGTAACATGGGCATACATTGAGCCAAGTGTCTCTGGGTTATTGCAAGTCCAGTTGCCGCGGCCAGTGTCAAGGCAGCGGCGTCGAGTCCGGCCGGCCGCGGAGCAGCCAGTCATTCGAGCACAAGTAGAGTTCGGGCTGACCACCACCCGCGGGGTGTGGAGAGTGGCTGCATCAGCCGGTAAAGTCATAGTCAGCTGCATTCCCCAGCGAGCGTATGCTGTGAAGCTCGCAGGGAGATGCGGACCGAAAATCCGCTTCAGCAGCCAGTCGCCATCCCTGGTGCGTGCATCTAGAGTGTGGCACACTGGGATGAGGCAGGTGCTCAGAATGGAGGCAGAACCCGCGTCCTGCCTTAGGCAAAAATCGGACTGGTTGACGAGACCCGCCAACCTTTCCCATAAGTTGTAGTGCATCCGGGCTGAAAGGTCTTCGCCTGGCATCAAACCGTTGGTCTTTAGTGAGACTGCCTGGACGCCTCCCCCCGCCAGTAGGGAGAGGGTCAGGATGATGGTGACTGCCATAGTGTTGGCAGTAACAGGGGAAAAACTGCAGCTACGATATTCTCCGCCGTTGGCTCCCAATCCTCGCGCCGGACGACGTCCTCGGCCTCACGGCAAAGGATCTTGACCATCCCCCAGGTGACCTTCGGCTCCGTCCGCTGTCGCCGCTTCTTCCGCCGGGTCCCCTCGGTCAGGGTGAGGTCCTCCATCTCCGGGATCGGACTCGGGTCGGCCTGGGTCCACGCCATCTGGTTCCAAGTGAGGCTTAACACACCGAGCTGGAATCCAAACGACACCTGTAGGAGACATAACTGCAGCATACCCTCTTCCCCAGGTTACGAGTGGCGCCGGGCCCCTCCAGGAAGGGTCCGGTGGCACCCGGTATCGGACCATCGGTCGCGGGAGAGCTTCCGAACGGCGGAAGTGTTTCTCCTGCGGCGTGCAATCGGAAAAAACATTAAGGTGATTGTACGTGAACAATACCTTATTCAGACAATGCTGTGCCTGACCCTGTGACTTGGGGAGGGCTGGTGGCTCCCCCCTTTCTGTTTGTTTGTCAATATAGGACTTGAGCGATTGACTCGTTCCACAATCGCTTGCCCCTGCGGATTGTAAGGAACGCCAAAAGTATGCTTAATGTCCCAGGTGGCCATGAAGTTAGCTAACTGCCTAGAACTGTAGGATGGTGCGTTATCGGTTTTCACGTGCCGAGGTTTGCCCATCGCCGCGAAGCAGGCTAGGAGGTGCTGCTCCACGTGGGAAGCAGTCTCCCCTTTTTGCGCTGTCGCCCAAACGAATTGCGAAAAGGTATCAATGCAAACGTGCATGTACTGCCATCTGCCAAACTGCGGAACGTGCTTGACGTCCATTTGCCACACCTGGTTAGTCTCTGTCCCTCGTGGGTTGACCCCCCACGAGGGCCCCCCCGGTGCCCCTGCGCAATGCTGGCAAGAGCGAACTATCCCTTCAGCTTTAGAAAGTGGTAGATTGAATTGTCTGGCGAGCGCTTTGGCATTCTGATGAAAGAATGCATGACTCTGAATCGGGGTAGTGAAAACACCTAACACTGAACGTTGCTGAATTTCCTTTGCAGCCGCAGCCGCTCTGCTATTGCCCGCCGAAATCGGACCCGGTAGGTCTTGGTGACTTCGGATGTGGGCAATATAGAGCGCTTCCGTGCGGTTTCGCAAGTGAAATTGAGCAGTGAGGAACAAACTCAGTAAGTTTTTGTCTATCGCGGGAGTGATGTATGCTCCCGGTAGACTGTGAAGCAAATTCCTAACATACTGACTGTCAGTAATGATGTTTAGGCGCTCTTTGGCGAAGGTGCGCAAGGCAAGGTTCACCGCTGCCAACTCTGCCCGCTGCGCGGACTTCTGTGGAAGAGTTAGGAGCGTGCGCCAAGCCTGGCCCTCCTGCCAAGTCAAGACACCATATGTGCGACCCCCATCCGTAAAAACTGTCCTGGCCCCCTGAAGTGGGACCAGCGAGAGCAATTCGAACAAGCTGACTGTCTGTGTTTGAAGTGAGACGAGTCTGGGGTCTTTCGGCAAGTGGTATGCCAAGCATCCGGTGAATCCTTCCAAAGCAATTGGAAGCGAGTCACCGAGCTGCATTAATTGCTGAACCTGCTCTTTGGTAAACGGGACCACGATCTTTGCTAAGTCGTGCCCTGAAATGTCCCTAGCTCTCAGCCTTCCGCGGTAAACCACCGCGGAGACCAGTTCTTGGGGAGGAACGATGTTTCGGGAAGAGGTGTTCGGCAAGTACACCCATTCCACGATACTCGCCCCTTTCTCGGAATCTACCCCTAGGGCTCCGGTGAACATGGATCCTGCCCGAACGATGTACAAGTTCAGGATCGGGGCATATGGCCCCTGAGCAATCCTGTCCACCCACCTTTGACTGAGAATTTGGTTGACCTTCTCGAGAGCCAAGCGTGCTTCTCGAGGAATTTGTATCCGGTCTGCCGGCTGCTTACCTAGCGTTAGCTGCGAGAAGAGCGGTTTCAAAAGATCCGTATCCAATCTGAAATACGGTCTGGCCCAATTAATGTTTCCTAAAACCTGCTGCAATTCTACCACGGTGACTGAGTCTTGTAAATTGATCTGGGGCAAAACTGGTGCTGCGAAAGAACGGAGAAGCCGATGACCCAAGTATGAGAAGGGCTCGGTTCTCTGCACTTTCTCTGGGGCAATGAGGAACCCTTTCTCCCCCAGGCTGGCCTGGAGGTCTGCAAACATTTCGCTGCCGAGTTGCGGCACTGCGACCAAGATATCATCCATGAAATGGCATACTAAAGCTGTGGGATGAAGGTTTCGAAACTTTGCCAGTGCGTTGTGAACATAAATTTTGCACAGGGTGGGCGAATTGAGCATGCCCTGTGGCAAAAATTTCCATGCGTAGCGCTGCGTGGGCTCGCTGTGGTTCACAACCGGCACCGTAAAGGCGAACCTTTCCCGGTCCCTGGGGTCTAAGGGAATGGTGTAAAAACAATCCTTGAGATCTACAACTAGGATCTCCCACCTCTCGGGAATCATATTTGGATTTGGGATGCCACATTGAAGCGGACCCATTGGCTGTATGCATTTATTGATCTCTCTGAGATCGTGGAGGAGTCGCCACTTCCCCGACTTCTTTTTAATGACAAAAATTGGCGAATTCCAAGGACTAGTGGGCTGCTCTATATGTCCTGCGTCTAGCTGTTCTTTAACCAGTTGCTTTAGGGCGACTAATTTCTCCCCCAAAGGTTGATATGCACGTCCAGAATGTGCGGCCGAATGACCGCTGTGCCGTCAGCCTTTGGGATCGTGACTTCCACCCACTCCCGGCTTCTAAACGCTTCTTGGATGCCGCCTACCCCCCACACATCGGAGACCGGCTCAGTGGCCCACTCCCGTGGCCACTGGCTTCGGCTGACCACGCTGACGTCAGCTCCGGTATCTAACAGCCCTGAGAATGATTTTTTATTCAAAAATACCTCAATAACTGGCCGCTGTTTCCACTCTATGTTGGTCTCCACTGTCGCTAAGACTTGGTATCCTTGCACTGCCTCCCATGCGCTCGAGCGGTCTGCTGACCCGGACTCTGAGCTGTCCCTGAGCCTTCCCTGGCTATCTGCTGGCGAGTGACAAGGAACCATAATCAGTTGCGCTAATGTGTCTCCTTTGTGAATTGTCTGGGGTAGGTGCGTCCAAAGCTGAACTTGGAGAACGCCTGAAAAATTGGAGTCAATGACTCCCGGAATTACAAGAATTCCGCATGCTCCTGCTACACTGCGAGGCAAAACTAAACCTATAAAGCCTTTGGGCAGGGGTCCCATGTACTGGGAGTCCACCAGATAGACTGTGCCTGGCAGGTCGCATGTAACCTCCGCCTGGCAAGTCAATTCTAGCCCTGTACTACCCTTGGGGCTGGCCTGCGCCTTCGCAATGCCTGGAATGTGAATGGAATCTAGTCTAGCTCTGGCGTGCCCAGAGCAAGGGATGTCTCTGTTTGGACCGGGGCCAGAGACGTGCCCGCGTTCCGGTTTCCCGAATTCGGACAGTATCTGGACCAATGGTAGCCTTTCTTACACTTCGGACATGGGGTGGTTGGAGCCTTGGAACGGCCGGAATTTTGTCCGCTTCCCTTGGATCGGCACTCCCTAGCGAAGTGACCGACCTTGCCACAATTGTGACATGCCCCTTGATTTCTATTCTTCGGTCTTCTACCCCCTTGCACCGCTGCAGCCAACAGACCCATTTTATAGGATTCTGTGCCAACGTCGGCGCAAGCTCTAATCATGTCCGTGAGAGTCAAGTCGGGACGATTACCCAGTGACTGCAAGATTTTACGGCAGTCGAGGTTGGTGTTGTCTTTGGCCAATTTCATCATGAGCTCTTGTTGGGCTTCCTCATTATCGATCTGTCTACTGATTGCTTCCTCTAAGCGACTGATGAAGTCTATGTAGGGCTCCTGGGCTCCCTGTTTGACTGCGGTGTAATTTTTGGCCGCTTTGCCAGTTGCTGGAACCTTGAGAAAAGCCTTGAAGGCAGCCTCGGCTGACATTTGAAGAGTGGCGAGTGGCAAGTTGGTCTGCGCATCGATGGATTCGAAGGCCCCTGAACCATATAACTGGTCAGGAAGTACTGCGCCTCCCATCCTGGCAGCCCTTGTCTGAGCCTCGAGGCGATACTCGCTGTCCCATAGCAAATACTGGCTGGGGTTGAGCATCATCCGCATGACGGCTTTCCAGTCGTGCGGGATGAACATGGTATTCTCGCACACTTGCTGAAGCGTGCCCCTAGTGAAGCGACTCTGGAGTCCTGTCTCTGTGATGGCCTTCCGTATAGCCATGAGAAGCTTATACGGGACTGGTGAATGAACTACCTGCTGGTTCCCTGTGAGGGCATCCATTTCCAAGCGAATTGGACAAATCTGACTAAGCTCAGCTAGTTCTTCTGCTGGCAATTCCCCCTTCCTGATTTCTTCCTCAATTGTGCGCTGAAGGGCACTCTTGGTCTGGGAGCCTGTAGCTGTCAGAGAAGCGCCTGCGCTCCTCATTCCATGCATTCCGTCGGTGACGTCTGCAGTTGTCACCGAGGGAAAGCTCCCTACACTACTCTGCTTAAACTGTAATGACGGATAGAGCGCCATGGGCGCCGATGGCTCAACTGGCGCTGGGGGTTCTTTGGCCTCTACCCGGACTGGATCTATCTCCGCTAAGAGCTTCCTACATTTACTCCATGTGCGAATTACGCCCTCTGGAGCTTTCGGGGGTTGCTGAATGCAGTCTCCTATCTGATCCCAGAGCTGAAGGGTTAACGTACCTACTTCTGGGTAAAGCAGGCAGTGTTCCCTTAGGTACACCAAAAGTCTCGCTAGCTCTCCGCTGTGAAAACGTAACTGAAATACCCTGGCCAGGATTTTGAACTCTTCCTCATGAGTTCTTTGGCTAGCGGACGGACGTTGCCGCTGAGGACAGGTCCCCATATTACCTGCGGGGTTCTCCGAAGATTCCTCCTTGGGACGAGTTGATGCGTCTGTGGGCCAGGCAATAGGTTTTGGCGACGATTCTCTGGGTAGAGCTCGGAGCGTGGCCTCCTGCCACGGGCCCTCGGTGGCCTCTGCGCTGTCAGGGGTTCACAGCTGACCCTGAGCGGAACGCGTTTTTCCGTTACTGCAAGCCGCCGCGAAAGTCGGGAGCAAGCTGTAGGATGCCTCTTCTGTAATGCCCCGCCACTTGGGCCGTCTTCCCGATCGGCTGGCTTACCGACCGGGCTGCCGCGCAGTCGTCCGGGATGATCGGACACGGTTCAAGCGCAGAACCGGACCGTGTGATCGCTTACTCTCAAGTAGATCACGTCGGGGTCACCAGGTGTAGGGATCGGGGCCGCTAGGACGGCCGTTGGGTCCCGGAGGAGACTGATCAAGTAACGATACGAGGCAGTATGGAGCGAGATCAGATCAGTGGTTTATTGAGGAAAAAGCATCATCATATATAGATCAGAAGGCAAAACGGGATAGAATCGTCATCTGACAGAAAATCACATCACCCATTTACTCGGGTTAATGGGAAATCTCTCTCGGGGAAGTTAATTAACTCGGGCAAACACTGACAGGGGAAAACCATTGTTCGAGGCTTACGCCAGAGTAAATATGGCTTCTATTTGCACCAAAGATTAGGCTGATCTGTGAGTCAGTAATTGCTTAATGGGTAACGGAGGTTAGCGATATGCTCTCTCAGCAGAACCGCCGGTCAGGTCAGGTGTGGGTGAATAAACCCTTATGATTTATACTATTAATCTGCTCCCCCAATTTCCGTACTGGCAAGGGCCAGTGACCAGGAACCTTCTTCGCCGGTGTAACCTCTGCCAGAGGCTAATTATGCCAATTGGGCATGTGGAATCCGCAATGTCCTCTGTACCTGTTTTTATATTTTTATCTGTTAGCCACCAGGAGTCGCTTCGGCGGAGGGGGGGGGCGGTGTTATAAATTTGAATATTAAATAAAAAAAAATAAATTAAAATTGAATTAAAATCCTGAAAATTGAATTAAGTTAATTTCAGCTTTGCAAACAAGTTGCGTTCTGCATCCAGTTTCTTTCCCTTCCCTCATCCTGAACAATACAATTTCCACAGCCCTCGTTATCCATCGTGGCTTTTTGTAATCAACATTTGTCCTACCTTTTTGCTCTGCTCTTTTTACTTCTTCCCTCTAGGTTTTTCCGTTGTGGTTAATATCCACCTGGAAAAGAGAAAAATCAAAAAAACTTTTTAGAACATTGCAAAGTAGGCACTCGCTGCTTATTTATGGAGGGTGACAATAGTGCACTATTTGCTGAACAGCGGTAGCCCCTTAGCCCAGACAAGTCTTACCAATGATTCAAACAGATGTTCTGGAAACCCATGAGATCTGCCAGTCCAGTTCTTACAATAGTTATAGCAGTAGCAATCACACTTCTGTACCGCTCCATAGCGCTTAGTGCACTCTGGGCAGTTCACAAGTTAATCAGTATTTTGCCCCCAACAGGCTGGGTACTCCTGATCTCGGAAGGATGGAAGCTGAGTCAACCTTGTGCCCTGGTCAGGATTGAACTCACAATGTTCTGGCTGTAGTACAACACTTTAACCACTGCGCCACTGGGGCTCTTATAGTAAGCTTCCATATATATATATAGCCCTGCTTTTTTTAAATGACTACTCCTAAGTGCCTGTTTATTTTATTTTAGTGCCTGCTTATATCTATAAAACATACCTTAGACTTCCTTTGGAAATCCCGGACATTGGCAACAGCAGTGTTATAATCCCTATACTAGATCACATGGATAAATTGTATGGTTATAGAGTGCTGGTAATTTGTGACCAGAAGAAGACCAATATTTTTGGGGCGGAGGCGGCTTCTCTCTTCCCTGGTCATGGAGTGCCACAAAGGTCCACTAGAATATTAGGGCCTTGGATACTTTAGCAACCCAACATTTTGAAAGCCTGTTTGACAGCCGCCATCTTGAAGAGTACTGTATTATTTCCCCTGCCTGTTGCAGCCACATGAGCCAGGACATGTTAAGTGTTGCAATATTATCCACATCCTCTGGTCCCACCCCAGCACCTATTTCCACCCAAACGTGCTTTCTTCTAGCCTGCTTGTGAAATCCAGTACCCAAGGAGCAAGTCCATACTAGAGAAACTAGCTAATTTTAGGAGATGTGCCTACTTTGCCATGAACCTAAGTCAGTGGTGGCAAGCCTATGGCACGTGTGCCTGAGGGGGCACTCAGAGCCCTCTCTGTGGGCACGCACACCATTGCCCCAGCACATAGTTCGCCCCGCCCTTCTGCCCAGCAGCCCAATGGGAGTGCTTATTTATTTATTTGGTGCTATTTGTATAGCTGCCCAATCGATGGGCAGCAATTCAATACAAATACACAAAATCCCCACAATTCCTTATAAAACCCTTAGTAAAGGTAAAGGATTCCCTTTCTGGAAAGCCAGTCATATCTGATTCTAGGGTTTAGTGCTCATCTCTGTTTCAAAGCCGAAGAGCCAGTGTTGTCTGCTTCTGCAGACATTTCTGTGGTCATGTGGCAGGCATGACTAGACACCGGAGCGCACGGAGCGCTGTTACCTTCCCACCGAAGTGTTCCCTATTTATCTACTTGCAATTTCTTGCTTTCGAACTGCTAGGTTATTGTGGTACATGTACCAGTTCACTCTTTCTAAGGAGGAAAGAAGATCAGAGGGAGATCAAAGGTATAGATCAGGGGTGCCCAAATTTTTCAGGCTGTGGGCCGGTCACGTGGTTTAGCAGGCCGGTCACATGGTTCCTCCCACTGGAAGGATGTTTTGCAATTATTTTCAAACTTCTATATAACAAAACTTCTTTCTTCTTCATTTTCAAATGAGTTCTTGGTTATACAATTTTCAAGAGAATTCAGTAATTTTCAAACTTCTATATAACAAAACTTCTTCTCAATAATTTTCAAACTTCTATATAACAAGACTTCTTCAAAGATTATCCGGTAATAAATCTTTTCGAGTTCTTCATCAGGAAGTTAATAATCCAATTCTATTATAATATTTTTATCACGCAACATACTCTGCAAATGATAAAAACAACTATTAATACATGATACCCTGTATCACAACATCCTACCCGTTAACTTAACACCCAGAGGAGCACTAGCTTACCATAATTCAAATACGTTTTGTTATTTTAGCTATTCAAAGCGTTGTTTCATTCGCGTCAAACTGCCTCTAAAAGTTTCTTCATAATGGGCTACCGACGTTAAAACTACCGTGTTAGCGGAGAGTATTTAAACCATTACATTATACAGGTGAAATCCATACGAACCTTAAGAGTGAAAATTATGATACTATACAGCAAAAACTTAGCTGTTCCTAGGTCAATTTGTTACGGAAAGCAAGAAAGGTCCTCATCCTGATTAAGTCTGTTCAGAGTTAATGTCCTTAAGCTGTGAATATAAAAAGCATTTATGACACCTGTAAATGAGACATTTACAGCGTTCCGTGCGCTCCGGTGTCTAGTCATGCCTGCCACATGACCACGGAAACGTCTGCAGAAGCAGACAGCGCTGGCTCTTCGGCTTAGAAACAGAGATGAGCACTGCACCCTAGAGTTGGATACCACTGGCTTTCGAGCAAGGGAAACCTTTACCTTTACCTTTAAATGAGTCATGGCTGTCCTAAATGCTTTTACTACAGCTGTAAGTGAGTCCACAGCTGTCCTAAACGACAGCCGCAGACACGTTTTACGGTATGGCCTGCTCAGCTGAGGGGCCATGGTGGTCCAGCCCACGGATGAAAAATGTTGAGAACCCCTGGTTCAGAACTTGCCTGCTTTATTCAATACACAGAATTGCAACAACGAATTCCTATTGACTCTTATTTTGGAAGTGATATTCCAAAGCTGACAAAAAGTGCTTTTCTGAAATGTTGACCATTTGATCTTCACTCCTTTGCAGACTGTTGAACAAGGCTCTCTCTCAACCCAAATGTAACAAAGGAAAGACCAGAGCTACAGCAATATTTGGCTCAGGTAGGAGATTCTTCTTTATTTGTGTCAGAGGCACCACAAAACATGTAATAGCATACAAAGCTAAAACCAACATATATAAAACAGGAAGGAGATGACATCCGCCCTATGTCGGGCCACATCAACAGCGTTTCCTCTTGCCAACATTAGGTCCTCCTCAGTGCACATTGAGGGGCAATGTGTGCATTGTCTCATATGAGTGGTAGTTTGTTCTTCTCCACATTCATTCACACAGGCTGTCATCTACAGGGAAACCCCACTTTCTCAGATTAGCCCTTAATCTTGCTCCCCTCCGGCATGCAGTCTGTTTAAAGCTTTCCACACAGGCCATGGTTGTTCTTGGCCAGGCGGTAGAGAACCATGTGATAGGAGATTCGTTTTAGCTGATAATGGAGTTGAAAACAAGGAAAGAAGACAGTGAATAAAGACAATAAGTTTACTGTACAGTACAGTAATACCTCATACAAAGTCCGCTTTGTACAACATCGAATTCATACAACATCGCCTAATTTCTTGAAAAAAGTTGCCTCATACAAAGTCGCTGCGACTTTGTATGAGGCATTGGGGTTTTCCCCAGGTTGCATTGTGCCTGGGCAGTATAAAAGGCAGGACACATGTGTGCATTGCTCTTGTGGGTTTTGCATGAGGCAAAGAGTGTTTAGGAGTGGTTTTGAGCGCAATTTTGGATTTTTTTGAATTTTTTCGTCAGAATTTTTAGAAGCATTCCTGGGATTTTTGCAACATTCTTCAGGTTCTTGGACAATCAGGGTTGTTTGACAAGTTTTTGTAATGTTTTTAGCCTTTGGACAATGATTTCTTAAAGTTCAGTCAGTTTCCTGTCTGTTTCCTTGACTTTGCCCTGAAGTCTGTGCTGTTACAGTACAATGTATCTCTATGGAAATGACGTTGTATGAGGCATCACAGCAAGGATTTGGACGTTGTATGAGGCATCACGGCTAGGATTTTGCATGCCTCATACAAAGTCCAAATCCGTATAAAGTCCAAACTTGTGGAACCAAGTTTGGATGTTGTATGAGGTATCACTGATTATTTGTAAATGGAAATGTCTGTATCTTCTCTAGGTTCTTAGAAATCTCAAAAAGTCCAGTTTCTTCTCAAGCTTTGGGAGGAGAAGGGGGCTCTCCATAAAAATCCTCTTTCCTGGAAGATATAAGGAAGGGAAATCCAGGCAGCATGGGAGGAGTTTTGGCATATTTCATGGGGTTCCAAGCATTCTGTCCCCTCTAAACCTACCTTTTACTTTTTTTAACTATTAGAAAATACACAGGAGAGAGGAGCTTTGAAGCCTATTTTCTCCTATCTGTATTGTGAAATAGTTGGGTTTTATGAAGCTCTAAGTATGTCCTTTTCCCTTCACATTTGTGCCATCTTTGTGAGTGTGGGCTGTTTCACGATTGCAGGAAATAGACGTGACTGTATATTTCACCAAGAAGGAATGCAACCTTCTGGATCTGGACCAGATATTCCCATACAAGAAGATCATGTTGGAAAACTATGAGAATGTGTCCTTTCTTGACAAGAAGTTTAATTCATGTGAATTGATTGTTCTCACTATCGAAATTTGCTGAGCAGACCTACCCCCACAGGATTGTTGTTAAGTGAAGATAAATTCAGAAGGAGGCAGAGGCAGATGTACAGTCCCTTAAGCACCAAAGAGTAAAGGGGCCAGACAGGTCAGACATTGGGATCAATGTCTATATCAGGGGTGCCCAAACTGTGGCCTATGGGCTGGATCTGGCCCCAAACACCAATTAACTGGCCCCCGACACCAATTCATTTGGCCCACACCACTCCTGGAAGTGGAAGTAAAATGTGCCCAGACAGGCGCAGAATGCTGCCGTAAATGCACCAGTCACAGGTGCATTTACGGCAGTGTTCTGCACATGTGTGGGCACATTTTACTTCTGCTTCTGGTGGGAGGAATCACATTACTGGCCCGCTGAACCACATGACTGGCCCAAAAAGTTTGGCCACTTCCTGGTCTATGTGCTGCTAACCTCCCAGGGCCACCCTATCTGTGACTACTGCCTCAGGTAGCTGCAACTACACAACCCACCCTGAAAGAGACTGAGAGCTCCACCACTTGGGACAAAACACAGAGAGTGAGAAACTTGGTGGGGGGATTCTAGAACTGTTGGAAAACAGGGGAACTCCCAACAAGGGACCAGGAAGGGATTCATTGTCTAAAGCAGTGGTTCCCAACATGGGGCCCATGCCCCACAGGGAAATTTCAATTCCCAGAAGCCTAAGTTAGATCATTGGCTGATCAGTGCTTTGGGGAATTGACTTAGGCTTCTGGGAACTGAAGACCAAAAACCAATAGTTGGGAACCACAGGTCTAAAGCAGGCATTCGCAATCTACGGCCTGTGGATTGCCCCCCCCCCCAAATCGCTGCCCCAATTCATCCGGCCCATGCTGCACTTGCTGCTCCCGGAAGAGGAAGTAAAATATGCCCACGCATGCACGGAACACTGCCATAAATGTGTTCTGCGCATGCGTGGGCGTATTTTACCTCTGCTTCTGGTGGGAGGAATCACATGACCGGCCCAATCAGCTGCCCGGGAGGCGTGATCAGAACTGCAGGCTGAAAACGTTGAGAACACCTGGTCTAAGGGAACTGGGAGAAATGGGTTTGGACTGGTGAGTTGGGGATTGGGAATCCTCAAAAGGCAAGGCTGCATAAAAGTAGGGAAAGAAAAGGAGTCTGAGGAATGCCATCGTCTGGGATGGGGCAACAAAAGGGGGAGGAGGATTAGTGGGAAGAGGTGTTGGGGTGACCCTCAACATAAATCAGTCAAGGAGTCCTGGGATGGTCTTACCACAATGCCACCTCATTGGAAAACTTGTCAGAAGTCCTACCAGATTACCTGACACCTATCCATAGATGAAGATAATGATCCAAAATCAGCAAATCTGGCAACTTGATGTCAAAGTCTAAGGGTAAGAGAAAGAATAAATCCCAAAGGGTAAAGGAAGTAGGGCTCCCTTTATTACCAACAGTGGTAATCCCAAGCGTGGAATCAAATGAAAGAGTGATGTGTGCCACTCCCTCCGTGATGAAGGCTTTGAGGCTGTTTCAGTACAGCATTTCAGCTTTCCGTGGACAAAGCACATTTGTTGTTGGTGTTCATTATTAAAACTTTGTTCTGTTGAACTGCATCCGAGACTTGAGTCATCTGTTGGGGGCTGCCAGTCCATTTGATACTCCCCTTTCAATGGGCAACTTGGGAGGGTCACACAAAATTGCAGGAATCAGTAGGTAAGTAAGTTAAGTAAGTGTTTCTTTACCACTGAATAACTTTTTGGAAACCTTCTGCTGTCAGCTAAAAAGCAACTATCTGCCACTTCATCCCAAATGAAATTCTTGGTGTTGCAGAGTTAGTTGTGGAATCGTAATTCTAATGAATCTAACAAACCATGTGGCTTAATATGTTGAAACTTTTGTTCATTTTATTTCTTCATTTAATCATTGGTTTCAAAATACTGGCCATGGTTTTTGTTTTGTTTTTTACCGAGGAGGAGCAGGACCTCCTGGATCTGGACCAAAGATTTATTTATTTACTTACTTTTAGACTTGTATGGCTGCCTTTCTCGCCGCGGCGACCCAAGGCGGCTCACAATCCTTAAATGAAAAGCCATCCCCCACGCCATTAAAACCAACTATTAAAACTATCCAATACAGTTAAAACATCGCTAAACCCATTAAAAAAGAGGGGCACCTAAGGCAGGAGAAAACACTGGACAGGGCTAATATTTATTTAAGCCAGCAGGGGTGGGTTGTGGTGCTAGATGCACCCCACACCTGCTGGCAAAGCCATGTTTTTAGAGCCTTCCTGAAGGGGGGCAACTCCGCCTGGAGGCGCATTTCTAGTGGCAGGAGGTTCCATAGGGCTGGGGTGGATACTGAGAAGGCTCTCCTCCTGGTTCCAGTGAGGCATGCCTCCCTGGCTCTTGGGACCACTAGAGAGCCCTTACGGTCCACCCTCGTAGGACGGGTTGAAAACCTTGGGGCGATGCAGTCTCTTAGGTAACCTGGTCCACTACCATAAAGGGCTTTAAAGGTCAAAAACAGCACTTGCACTGAAGTTATGATGGAAGACTATCTAAATATGACCTCTATAGTAAGAAATTCTGTTTAACCTGAGCCCCTGACCTTCCCCCATAGGATGATTTCCCAGAGTTCAGGGTATTTTTTTATGAAATAAGGAGAGGAGATAGTGATGTCTTTTAGACAAGGGAAAAGTACAAGAGATTAATAGTAAACTAAACAGTGAACATCTTTCTGTAGCATTTTCCTTGTAGTCTTGAATTACAAGTTACCACTTCAAGCAAGAATGTGATTAAAGATACTATCATACATGCTTAATACATTTCAGCAAAAATGAAGCCACAATTGGTGAATTCATTCCATTGTTCCTTTTGCCTGACCTACTGTGAGAAAGATTAGCGGGCACAAAGTTGCCATTGCCCAGGGTATGCCTGTGGTTCAAAAATACTGCAATCTAATTGAAGGAGCTATATAAGTACTGTATTTTCTGGCGTATAAGACTACTTTTTAACCCCGAAAAATCTGTGCCAAAGTCGGGGGTCGTCTTATAGGACAGGTACTTAACTGCAGCTTGTTTCCCCTTGCTTCATATGTCCGGCGCATATGGTGGGGGGTGCCGCGGCCAAGTCCCTGCTCTGTGCGGGGAGTATGAAGCAAGGGGAAGCAAGCTGCGCACATCTTCCTGTACCTCGAGGAGGAGAACGTGAGCGTGGATTGGCTCTCCACCAGAACCTGCCCATTCGACTTGGAGGCTGCGCGTCTTCGGGTTGAGTGTGGGTTAATTTTTATGTGGTGTGCATTGGAAGAGAGGTAGTCTTATATGGCAAGTATATTCCAAACTCTATATTTTAACTGGAAAAGTTGGGGGTCGTCTTATACGCCCAGTCATCTTATGCCGGAAAATACGGTATCTGCTTCATTTTAATGCATCATTTGAAGGAAGGTAGGAAACAAGATTGTAGGCCAACTGGGGTGGGGTGGGGGAATCTCAAAAGAAAGAACTATTGAGGGTTGGAAGAGATTCGATCTTCAAAGCAGTTTTTCAAGTCTGTTAATGCTAAAAGAAAAGGGGAGGGGGTGTGATAACCAGTTATGAAAAAATAGTGAATAAAATTTAACAAAGAGCTAAGGTGAAAATTATGGGGTTTATTTATTTATTTTCCACTTGTATGCTGCCCACTCGCAATGTGACTCAGGGCGGCTAACAAAGTATCACAAAGCATCACAAAATATCAGATAAACATCAAAAGCACAATAAATCCCGATAAATAAATACAAGCAATAGAACAAATAAATCAGGAAAACCACATTGTTGGCACCGCAACCTTGGGAAGGAAAGATCTAGGACAGGGATTCTCAACCTGTGGCCCACAGCACCATTTCATGTGTCCCCCAACTACCTCCACCATACCAGGAAGTGCCATGTGGTGGAGAAAGGACAAAATGGCCATCCAGCCCCCGAAGCTCTCTGAGGGATCGTGACCCGGCTCCTGGCTTAAAAACGTTGAGAATTCCTGATCTAGGAAGAAGGGAAGGAGGAGGGAAACAAGTGAGTGAATTCTGGACAGGCAACCTCCCCAGAGTCCTTGTGGTTCTCAACCTTGGGTTCTTGGACTTCAACTCCCAGCATGGCCAATCCTCAAGGCTTCTGGGAGCAATAGTCCAAAAATCATCTGAGGACCCAAGTGTTCTGACCCGTTCGGGCAAGAACGTTCGCCGCACAGTGCCGCTACATGGCGAGTCTTGTTCAAGGATAGTCCAGATACCAGAGTCCAAAAGGCAAGCCAAGGTCTGTTTACCGGTAGTCTGAGTCAGTAGTCAAATCCAAAGGGTGTCCTGGGGTGTCATCAGGGTTGGCAGAATAGTCAGGGTCACGGCAGGCAGTCTGGGATCAAGCAGGACATCGGTCTTCGCACAAGAGTTGTACCGACACTGGCAGGCTGCAAGAGGCTTGCTTATAAGTCTCCCAGCTAATGGGTATCAGCTGGGAGCCTTCGTTGGTGCCTGGCCCTGGCCTGCCTGCATCTCAGGTGTAACTGTTTCCTAACCCTCTCCCAGACTGAGGGCTGATCCCTGTCAGAGCCAGACTCCTGATTTTATTTTTTATTTATTTATTTATTTATTTATTTATGGTTCAAATTTCTATGCCGCCCAATCAGGCGAACCCGACTCAGGGCGGCTGACAACAAGATTAAAACATACATATTAAAAACAATTAAAACCCCAACATACCCACCCACCTATTAAAACTAACCACATTAAAACTGCCCGCATTAAAAAGATGGGGGGCTTCATTTTATAAGCCAACAGGCGGGGGCCACTCTTCCATCTGAGCCCCACACCTGCCCCGCCAACCAGGTTTTTAATTCTCTTCTGAAAGGCAGCAGCTCCATCTTCTCCTGCAACTCTACTGGCAGGAGGCTCCACAAGAATGGTGCGGACACAGAAAAGGCCCTCCTTTGTGTGCCAGAGAGGCGAGCCCCTCTGGCAGATGGAACAATTAGAGAGCCCCTCCGGTCCGCTCTGGTTGGACGGAGAGACACTCTTAGGTATCCTGGCCCACTACCGTGTAGGGCTTTAAAGGTCAAAACCAGCACCTTGAATTGCACAAACTGGTAACCAGTGCAGCTCCCGAAACAATGTTGAGGCACGAGTATAATGGCCGCACCCCATCATCACCCAGGCTGCTGCATTCTGCACCAGCTGTAGCCTCCGAATGGTCATCAAGGGAAGCCCCATGTAGAGCGCATTGCAATAATCTAGCCTGGAGATGACCAGAGCATGTGTGACCATGAGCAGGGAGTCCCGGTCCAGGAGCAAACGCAACTGACGGATGACGCGAAGCTGTGCGAAAGCCCTCCTGGCCACGGCTGCCACCTGATCTACAAGTAGCAGTCCCGAAACCAGAAGGACCCTTAAGTTGCGTACCGGGTCTGTCTGGGGCAAAGTAGCCCCATCCAAGACCAAAGTTGGCAGCTCCCTGGATAACACGGGGGGCCTATCCATAGCCACTCAGTCTTGGAGGGATTCAATTGTAGCCCGTTGTCCCCCATCCAGACCCCGACAGCTTCCAGACATCTGGATAGGACATTGACCGCATCACTGGGGTCCCCACGGGCTGAGATGTACAGCTGGGTATCATCAGCATACTGATGATACCTCACCCCATGGGAACGGGTAATCTCGGCCAGCGGCTTCATGTAGATGTTGAATAGGAGAGGAGAGAGCACCGAGCCCTGAGGCACCCCATAACATAGGGGCCTAGGGCTGGACCTCTCACTCTCCAACCACACCGACTGGGTCAGGCCCTCCAGAAATGAGGAAAACCAGGATAACACAGTACCCTGGATCCCCAATCCTTTGAGCCGTTCCAGAAGGATACCGTGGTCGACAGTATCGAAGGCCCCTGAGAGGTCAAGAAGGGCAAGGACGGACGGATGGCCTGATCTGACAGGTCAGCTGCAGGGAAGAACAGACTTGGGCCAGGCATCCTCAGGCTCGGATGCAGGCAGAACCGGACTGGACATAGGGAGTGCTCCTGGTCCAGCTCATCTTCGGAGTCAGAGGAGGGCTGGATCACAACACCAAGGTTGAGAACCACTCCATAAAGCAGGCAAATGCTAACCTGGATAAAGCAGGGTTTCTCAACCTTGGCCCCCCAGATGTTCTTGGACTTCGATTTCCAGAAGCCCAAGTCTGCACACCTGCCAGTCAGGGCTTCTGGGAATGGAAGTCCAAAAACATCTGGCAACCCAAGATTGAGAAACCCTGCAATAGAGGCTTCCTTGGCCAGAGCCAGAAATCTGGCTTCTTCAATGGTTTAAAAGTGGTTCCCAAACTTGGGCCTGTATGTATTCTTAGACTACAATTCCCAGAAGTCTTCTGTATTGGCTGTGCAGGCTGAGGCTTTTGGGAACTGCAGTCCTCTATGGCAGTATTCACCAACCTTTGGGTTTTGGACTTCAATTCCCAGAAGCCTAAGTACACTGGTTGATTGGTGCTTTGGGGAATTGACTTAGGCTTCTGGGATTTGGAGTCCAAAGCCCAGAGGTTGGGGAACACTGCTCTATGGAACAGAATGAAGCCAAATTACCGTACTTATACCGTACAGGAAAATGGGCGGAGTTGTGGGTGGAGTGGAGTCGCTAAATAACTTTTTTTGAATATTTTCCAGTAAATAACCTTTTTAAAAAATATTTCCTTTTAAAAAAAACATTTTCCAGCATTTTTCTAAATTACTGTACTTCTTCATACGGTAACCGGGCCCTAATTGCCGTACGGTATGGTAATTACCGTACAGGTTGGTAACGGATGGCCGTCTGGCTCTCGAAGCTGTCTGAGGGAGCTTCCTGCACTAAGCCACTGCAGTGCTCTGTTCTAAGCATGGAACATACCTGTCAACCTGCGGCTCCGCAAAAATGGGACCTGCGCACATCGTTTGTGCGCAGGTCGGTTTCCACGCAAGCGGCGTAGCGCTTTCCATGCATGCGTGGAAGGGGCTGCACAAGCGGCGTAGTGCTTCCCCGCATGCACGGAAAGCGTTTCCCTGCGCTGTCAAATTACGGGGTCAATAGACGTCAAATTACGGGGTTTTCCCGGCCAAATCGGGGTGGTTGACAGGTATGGCATGGAGGTATAATAAAGCAGGAGATGGCACTACAGACTTCATGCTGTAAGTTTTTGAAGCCAGTGGGCGTGGCCTGCCGCCATATTAGATGCCCCAAAACATTACCTCCAACTACTTTTTGCAATTGCTTCTTGTGTTGGTGTGGGGTGAAATCGATCCCCTCTCCCGGGTCTCCTGTGTCTGGGAGGGTTGGGGGGACTGTTATATATTAGTGGTTGGTAGTACTTCAGGATCTTGACCCCCTTACCTTGTTAGGTCCATAGGAGTGTAATGTGCAAGGAGTTACTGTTGCCTTTAAGGCAGCTTATGTTATACCATAGTGGGGATCAGGTGGTGCGGGTCACACTCAGCTGTGTGCTGCCCCACCTATGGCTTTTATGTATATATTGGGGCATGGGTTGTGGCAACCTCCTCCTCGCCATCATCCTGCTTCGTTCGTGCATGTTGGAATAAAGTATCTTTTATAAAAGCCGGTGTTAACTACTTCCTCTAGGACCAAGTATTTTATAGGGACAGACCCCTATTGTCCCCCCAACCCACCCACCCACCCCCCAACCCAGGGGACCAGGCAGAGAGGGGATCCCCCCCCTTGCAGGACACCCAGTTATTAAAGAGAAGAAACCAAGCGATTTCTTCTCTTTAAAAACAGAGGTTTGGGGGGGTGGGGATGGAATCGATCCCCTCTCCCGGGTCCCCTGGGTTTGGTAGGGTTGGGGGGGGGCAGACAAAAGGGGTCTGTTTGTGATGTCATGTCATCTCCTGTTTTAGTTTACCTCCATGGTTCTAAGGGTTAAAAGCATTGAGTTGGAATTCCTAGAGGGAAACGGGAAGAGCAAGATTCTTCCACACAGGAAGTGTCCGCCACCAAAAACAGTCACTTCCGGTGTCCTCGCCTACAGCCTCCGGAGGGAAGTGGGGGTGGAGGGGGGGGAGGGTGTTTGGCTCCTCTCTCCAACCCAACCCAGGGGGTCCCTGGCTGGCCCTGGCCTGAGTCGGTTGGGTCTGGTGGGGGGTGAAGGTGAGTCTCTTTTCTGGGGGATGTGAGGAAGGGGACACCCAAACTCCGTCTATAGGCCCAGCCGAAGAGCGGGAGGGAGGTTCCGCCTGGATTAGGCAGAAAGGTCCCGGGGGTGGTGGTGGTGGTGGTGGAGCAAGAGCTCTTCGGGTTGTGCTGCCAGAGAAACGGTCCCGGGGGCTTTCTGGCTCTTTGGTGGTGATAAAAAAAAAGAGAGAGGTAGAAATACTCTTATTGATTTTTTAAAAAAAATATATTATTATTAATAACTAATTAATTAATATTCAATTAATTAATTAATATTAAAGGTAAAGGTTTCCTTTGCTCGAAAGCTAGTCGTATCCGACTCTAGGGTTCAGTGCTCATCTCTGTTTCAAAGCCGAAGAAGAGCCAGGATTGTATAAACATTTAATTAATAGTGGTCCTTGGTGTTGATTGGACTGGGTGGGTGGGTGGGTGGGGTTTATTTTATTTTACTTATTTATTTACAGTGTTTTTATGCCGCTTTCCTCACCCATGGGTGACCTAAAGCGGTTTACAAGTTAGATTTAAAAACATCAAGTAAAACAAGGAGTAGGGTACTGCAGTGGCTCAAGTCGCTAAGAGGCTGACTGGGAAGCGGAAGGTCAGCAGTTCGATTCCCGAGGACTGCAGGACGGAAATGAGCTCCCGTCTTCGTCCCAGCTCCTGCCAACCTAGCAGTTCGAAAGCAAGAAATTGCAAGTAGATAAATAGGGACCACTTCGGTGGGAAGGCAACAGCGTTCCGTGCGCTCCGGTGTCTAGTCATGCCTGCCACATGACCATGGAAATGTCTGCAGAAGCAGAGTGCTGGCTCTTCGGCTTAGAAACAGAGATGAGCACTGCACCCTAGAGTCGGATACCACTGGCTTTCGAGCAAGGGAAACCTTTACCTTTACCTTAAAACAAGGGACGGGTTTTCTGTGTGTCTGTTCTGCTCTTTGTTCACATTGAATGGGAGTGTATCCCAGATAGAAGTCAAATAAATAAATAATATTTAATTAATATTCTTAAGTAGGAGCTACCAGGGAAGGCAAGAGAAACCATGCCAGGGCTTTTTGTTTTTGGGTTGTTGCTGGAGGGGTTTTGGAGGGGGGGGGCAAAAATTAGCTGAAAATTGTGATGTTTTAGAAATATTGTTGCTGCTTTTTAAAATAAATAAATGTTTAATTAATATTATTAAGTAGGGATGTGAGTGGCTTAGTAGTTAAAAATATAAGCATTTAATTAATATTTAATATTATTAAGAAGGAGGTGCCAGGGAAGGTGAGAGAAACGATCGTGGGTCTTTCTGGTTCTTTTGGGGCAAAAAGAGGTGGAAATAATGAATTTAAAATATTGTTGCTGCATTTTAAAATATATATAAACATTTAATTAATATTAAGTAGGGACTGTGGTGGCTCGGTGGCTAAAAATACTGTATAAACATTTAATTAATATTTAATACTATTAAGTAGGAGCTGCCAGGGTGGGCGAGAGAAAAAATCCCGGGGCTTTCTGGTCTAGGTGGGGCAAAAAGAGGTAGAAATAGTAATGGATTTAAAATATTGTTGCTGCTTTTATATTTACACACATACACACACACACACATTTAATTAATATTTAATATTAATATTTACTATTATTAAGTAGGAGCTGCCAGGGAGGGCAAGAGAAATAATCCCAGGGCTTTCTGGTTCTTTGGAGGCAAAAAGAGGTGGAAATAATGATTATTATTTTTAAAAAAAGAAAATGCTGCTTTTTAAAAATACTGTGTATAAATATTTAATTAATATTTAATATTATTGTTAAGTAGGGGCTGCGTTGGCTCAGTGGTTAAGACACTACAGTTGATGACTTGAAGGTCAGCAGTTTGAGACCCGAGGACTGTGTGAAGGAGTGAGCTCCTATCATCTGTCTCAGTTTCTGCCAACCTAGCAGTTTGAAAGCAAGAATTTTCAAGTAGATTAAAAGGTACTGCTTTGGTGGGAAAGGTAAACAGCGTTCCGTGCATTCTGGTGTTAGTCATGCCTGCCACATGTCCATGGGAACATTTGCAGACACAGACAGCAAGCAGAGACGAGCGCTGGACCCTAGAGTCAGATACGACTGGCTTTCGATTAAGGGCGATCGACCTTTACCTTTAATGTTACTAAGTAATAATATTTAATATGTTTAATATTTTTAAAATATTGTTTAATGTTTTTCACTATTGAAAAGTAGAATTTTTGTTAATTAAAGGAAAGCCTGTTGTTCTGTGTGGATCAGGCTACAGAAAAAGTTGCTAGTAGCAGAAGAAATCATGGAGAAGTATCTCTGGCATTAGATGCGGACGTGAGTGATTAGAGCAGGGATTCTCAACCTGCGGCCCGATGGCCAGATGTGGCCTGTGGCACCATTTCATGTGCCTCCACCACACCAGGAAGTGCACGTGTTGGAGGAAGGGCAAAACGGCTGTCTGGCCCCCGAAGCTATCTGAGGGAGTGTGACCCGGCCCCAGAGAAAGATGACTTGGAGAGAGGGCAGTTGCTCCATCTTCTGATTCTCAGTTAAGTGGAAGGAGAGATGTACAAAGTGCTGAGCTGAAAGAATCATCCCAAGACACTGAATTTAATTGATTTTGGCTTTTTCTTCCTTTTCTTTCAGGGACGGGACATGTTTCGCATGGTTCTTACTGACAGAAGAGTGTAATAATAATAATAATTATAAAGGATCAGCTTGGTTTTTGAAAAGATAAATAGAAAAAATTTGTGCCCTGATAGAGAAAACGGAGGGCTTCTTTGACTGCATCGGAAGCTTTGTGGACTCACAGATCAAAACATGCGCGAAGAAGACTCAGCCGGCTCCTGTGCCATCAAGATGGAAAGCAGTGAAACGTTCGGGAAAAGAAAGGCGCAGCATTCCCTGCATGAGGACACTGTCAGCATAGAATTGCAGCGCCAGAACTTTAGGCAGTTTTCCTACCAGGAAGCGGAGGGCCCTCGGGAGGCTTGCGCCCAACTCCACAATTTTTGCCGTCAGTGGCTGAAGCCAGAAAGATACTCAAAGGCAGAGATCCTGGACCTGGTGATCCTGGAGCAGTTCCTGACCATCCTTCCCTTAAAGCTTCAGAGCTGGGTGAGGGAATGCGGAGCGGAGACCAGTTCCCAAGCGGTGGCCCTGGCAGAAGGCTTCCTCCTGAGTCAGTCAGAAGAGGAAAAGCAGGGAGAGCAAAAGGTGAGAGCCTCTACATACGTCCGCTTTCCTTAGCCTTCTCTGCCCCTTCCGATGCCTCCACAACCAAAGGTACTCTTGTGCCATTGAAACTGCATGCCATTGAAACCCATTTTTCTTCTTCTGTGTTTAGGCCAGACTGCCTAAACTTTTTGGGCAGTGGGCCAGTCGTGAGAGCTGCGTGGGCGGTGTGGGCCGGATGATTTGGCCTCATGGCCATAGTTTGGGCACCCCTGCGTGAAACTGTCAAAATGAAGGCACCTTTTGGTGAGTTCATTCTGCAATTCCTTTTGCCTGACCTGGTTTGAGAAGGATTAGCCAGCAACGCAAGGTTGCCATTGCTCAGGGTATGCCCAATTGTGGTTCCAGAATAGCCACAATCTTCAAGGAGGCTCTTTCTGTGTACCCCCACTTCCCTAAAATGGAGCACATAGTTTTATTGTTCTCACACCCACACAGAAGTGGTGATAGCTGCAGGAGAGGGTGTGTCTTTCATTGGATCGAGTCGTTTCAAGACTACAAATACACGTTTTTTTTTTCTACTCCTTTTCTCATTTCTTGTCTCCGACTTTCATTTCTCTTTGAGGTCAAAGACCTGCCCCTGAAAGTTGAGTCTGATTTCTCTGCAAAAGAGGAGGCCCCACTGGAAAACGTGCCGTGTGTTGGAGGTGCCACTTTGCCAGGTAAAGACTAGCACTTCTTCTGTGTCGAAGCCGGACATGAAACTGCCAAAATGAAGACACCTTTTGTTGAGTTCATTCCGCAGTTCCCTTCGCCCGGCCTTGTGCAAGAAAGATTAGCCGGTGACACAAGGTTGCCGTTACCAGGGCCCGATTGTGGTTAAAAAATGTCACAGTCTTCAAGGAGGCACTTTCTGTGTACACCAGGACTAGCACGGAGATGTTAACTACATTTCACCCTGATGTCACGCATTTGATTGAGACACAAGTCTAGTCTTGAGTTGCGTGTTAGTGAGTGTTTTAAGATTCTAATCGAGGAGTGCTCAATCTTTTAAAGCCAGGGGCCGGGTCACACTCCCTCAGACAGCTTCGGGGGCCGGACGGCCATTTTGCCCTTCCTCCACCACATGGCACTTCCAGGTATGGTGGAGGCGGTGGGGCCCCCACAGGCCACAGATTGAGAACCCCTGTTGTAATCAAAGAGACTGATGCAACTGGCTTCGCCTCTCTTTTCTGTCTGTCACAGGAGTTGGAAAGATGCTGGCAGTGCACCCAGAGTTATCGCTTCTGCCTTACGATGGAGTGAAAACAGAAGAGGTACGGTATGGTTGCGTGGAAAGATATACACGGAGCATCATGGTTGCGTTTGTCTCCGGTCAATCTCTCTGGGAAAAGTGGGGGGTGGGGGAGGAATTGTGCCATTCTGCCTTAGGAGCACTGGTGGCGCAGTGGGTAAACTGCTGTCTTGCAACCAAAAGATTGAAAGTTCAATCCTGACCGGGGCTTAAGGTTGACTCAGCCTTCCATCCTTCCTAGGTTGGTAAAGTGAGTACCCAACATGTTGGGGGCCCAAAATGCTAATTAACTTGTGAACTGCCCCAAGAATACACTGAGCACTATGGGGCGGTAAATAAGTGTGATTGCTTTGCTTAGATGAGAAGTTATAGAAATCAATCAGTTTCTCTACGCATCAGCTGGGAAGAAATTAAAGTACAGTGGAATCTCGGTTAACGTAATTCATGCGTTCTCCGGGACATTTCTTACAGTGAATTTACTTTAAACGAATTTCCCATAAGAATGGATTGAATGCAGTTTCCTATAGGAATGCATTGATAACCAAAATACATTAGCTGAAATGCAGTTTCTCATAGGAATGCATTGAAAACCAAAATACATTAACTGAAATGCGGTTTCCCATAGGAATGCATTGAAAATCAATTAATCCGTTCTGAAAAAATCCCATAAGCCAAGCCACTATTTTCTATGGATTTCCTTTTGTTATGTGAATTTGTGTTAACCGAGCCGCTTGTTAACCAAGTATTTGAATGTGGGAGAAACCACAATGCCTGTCCACAATTGTTTATCGCAGGGGTGCCCAAACTTTTTGGGATGTGGGCCAGTCACATGGTTCAGGGGGCCAGTCACTGTGGCCGGGGGGCTGGATCCGGCTCCCAACACCAATACATCCAGCCTGTGAAGCCCTAGTTGCTCATGAAAGCGGAAGTAAAACGCGTCTATACGGGTGTGTTTTACCTCCCCTTCCAGGAGCAACAAGGGCTTTGTGGGCCAGATGAATTGGCATCAGGGGCCGTATCTGGCCCCCGGGCTGTAGTTTGGGCACCCCTGATTTGTAGCAGTGATGGCCAACCATGGCACTCCAGGTGGCTTTGGACTTCAATTCCCAGAAGCCCAAGTTAGCACTCCTGCTGATCAGGGCTTCTGGGAATGGAAGTCCAAGGCCACCTGGAGTGCCAAGGTTGCCCATCACTGGTTTATAGCATTTCCCAAACTGTTCTGTGGAACACTGATGGACTTCAATTCCCAGGAGCCTAAGTCAGTACATTGGCTGACCGGTGCTTTGGGGAATTGACTTTGGCTTTTGGAAATTGAAGTTTAAAAAATCCAAAGATTTGTTCTTAAATGCCTGGGTTTGAACGTTGGTGAATTTGACCATAATCGGTAAAGCTTGCCCTTGCTCAAAACCCAGTTATATCCGACTCTAGGATTCAGTGCTCTTCTCTGTTTCTAGCCAAAAGAGCCAGCGCTATTTGTGTCTGTAGACATTTCCGTGGACATGTGTCAGGCATGCCTAGACATTGAAGTGCACAGAATGGTATCTATTTACCTACTTGACATTTCTTGCTTTCGAACTGCTAGGTTGACAGGAGCTGGGACAGAGACGGGCGCTTATTCCATCATACAGTACTCGGGTTTTGAACTGCTGACCTTCCGCCTCCCAGTCAGCCTCTTAACCACTTGAGCCACTGACCATGTTAGTTTTGTACTAAGTTTGCCATCTTTGTTTTTTCCCATGACATCCCTGAACAGTTCAAAGTGTAACATAGTCTCTTCCCTGTTAAGAATAACAACACCTAAAATATTTATTGGTTGCAAATAAAGCAAAATTGTTTTGGTTTACTTTAAAGAAGTGGATAAGTAAACAAACTTTCTTTTCTTGAAAAGATCTTGGATTTTAATACAAATTAAATAGTGGGAGAACAATTTTCCATCCCTACCACAACTCTGCAAACATCTCTCTCCTAGAAGAGACAGAAGGCTTCTCTGCTCTAAAATCTTGTGACCACAGTGTTTCCTACAAGTCCCTTAGGCAGACTACACCTTGGGCATGAGGGGCAAAGCAAAGTAATCACAGTTATATGCCGCTTCATAGCGCTTAGTGCACTCTTTGGGTGGTTCACAAGTTAATTAGCATTTTGCCCCCAACATGCTGGGTACTAATTTTACCAACCTTGAAACCTGGTCAGGAATGAACTCACAACCGTTTGGTTGCAGGACAGCAGCTTAACCACACCTTCCTACTATTGGGCCCTAGTAATTGAGATTCAGGAGTGCGGCAGCTCAAGTGGTTAAGACGCTGAACTCGCTGACTGGAAGGTCAGAGTTCGATTCCTGGGTACTGCATGATGGAATGAGCTCCCGTCTCTGTCCCAGCTCCTGCCAACCTAGCGGTTTGAAAGCAACAAATTGCAAGTAGATAAATAGGGACCACTTTGGTGGGAAGGTAAACAGTGCTCCTTGCGCTGGTGATGCATACACGTGTCGAGGCATCTGCAGATGGAGACAGCACTGGGTCTGTGGCAATAAACGGAGATGAGCACTGAACCCTAGAGTTGGATACGACCGTCTTTCTAGCAAGGACGACCTCTACCTTTACCTAACTGTGATTCAGAGATGTGCAGCCTCTGTCCTGTAGAGCAGGGTTCCCCAACCTTTGGGTTTTGGACTTCAATTCCCAGAAGCCTAAGTCAATATATTGGGTGATCAGTGCTTTGGGGAATGGACTTAGGCTTCTGGGAATTGAAGTCCCAAAACCCAGAGGTTGGGTTGGTGTAGAGAACTTGTAGCTCATGTGAGTTGACAAGGGGGTTGTCTTTAACATCTTTTACACAGCCACAAACACTTCAATTCTGTAGTGAAAGCTCCAGTTGCTTCATTTTTGGATAACCCTTTAGGTCTTGCTAGTAGGTTTCCCTCCCCTATGATCTGTGAGCAGTATATGTTTCTCTTTCTACCCAGGACCCAGTGACCTTTGAGGATGTGTCGGTGGACTTCACCCAAGAGGAGTGGGCACTGCTGGATCCTGACCAGAGAGCCCTGCATCAGGAAGTCATGGACGAGAACTGGGCTACCGTGGCTTCTCTTACACAGACTGCGGATAATGCCTCCATTGACAACAGCAACGGCAATGTTTCTGAGACAGAGCGGGGTCCCAATTTGCCCAGCCACTTGGGAAACATTAAGAGTGAGCTGTGGAACTCTGGTAAGTTGTTGAAATGTTTCTGTCAGGCCAAACCCAGCCTGACTAATGACAAGGCAAGGTGGAAGCGCTGGTTCAGCAAGATCTGCAGGGCCAAAGGTTGCCTACCCATGCCCTAGGGGATTCCAGGGAGGTGCTGTATAGGTGAGGTAGATCAGCTGTAGGTGCACTTTGAAATCACCTGCATTGAAATTGTGATTTATTAAATAATGAAACATAATCTAGTTCATTCTGCGACTGGGGAGAAAGCACTAGGTCAGGGGTTCTCAACCTTTTCAAGCAGTGGGTCGGGTCACACTCCCTCAGACAGCTGAGCGGCCAGACTGGTGGTGTCCCTGAGTGGTGAGATTCAGCTGGAACTCCCCGGTACGCCTGTACCGGTAGTAGAAATTCCGGCTGGCCCCCTCACATCCGGTTGCCAGAGCCTCGGGTCATAGGCCTACGCCTGCCTCCCGCCTGGGCGGCGTAGCCTCCCTACATCTGATTGCCCGCATCCCGCTCGGCTGATCGACCACCTCAAATCCTCGGTGGATCCGCTTGTGTCTCTTGCTCGTCTCGGCCACTTCAGCAGCAGGTAAGAACAGCCAGGGGGTGCCCCCTTGGGTGAGGGGGGGAAGGGGAGTGGGAAGGGTGGTCGGTCACAGCCTCGTCGTGTAGCCAGCCCTCTTGACCTTGGATTGCAAAAGGTCGAGATGAGGGAATCCTTGTGGGGGGAACTAAGATCATGCCCACGGTTTATTGGAAAGTCTCTCACATGCACATGTACATCTTCATCTTACACCCACAATTGAGTCCAAACAAACATTTTGCTTTCTTTCTTTCTTTTTGCAGCAGCCCTTAAGATGAAAAGGCAACAGAATCTGACTGTTTTCTTTAACAAGAAACCAAAATCGAAACCACCATTTGTATCAGAATTGGCCTTAGATGTTACAAAACCATCACAAGCAAAATCACCCCAACGTGGAGAAAACAGCAGGTCAATTGAAATAGATAGTTCCGAAATTGAAAATATTATTCCTAAATGCTGGACAGTGCTACAATACAACTATTTTAAAGGAAAATATGATGGACTGGTAGTTTCTAACAGAAAACTGGGTTGCGAGTATTGTTCAAAACATGACTTCGCAAAAGAGAAAGGTGTTCATCAGTCAAGAGGATGGAAACATTGCCAGATTGTGGCGGCAGGGGCACATAAAGATGTACAACAATCGTCTCTAAGAAAAAAGATGAGAGAACATTTTTTATCAAAAGCTCATGCTATTTGCAGAGAGAACATAAAACAAAGGGAGCAGGATGCTCTAACAAAAGGAGTAGATAAGGGGAATGAAAAATATTTATCTACTACTTGTAGAGTCTTTAATACAGTTTATAGTCTGGCACAAAGATGTAAGCCGTTGTCAGACACAGAAGATGAGATAGCGTTGCAAATTAAAAATGGATTAGATATGGGAATAGGATTGTATTCACGTAAAACTGCAGTGAAAATAGTAGATTTCATTGCAAAAGAAATTAAAAAAGAAATATTTACTAAAATTATTCAAAAGAATCTGAAAATAAGTTTGATTATTGACGAAGCCTCAACGATATCTTGCAAACCAGTTGTTATACTTTTCTTAAAAGTTGAGGATTCAGTCATCTCACCAACCATTTTTGTTGCGCTAGTTGAATTAGAAAAACAAGATGCAGAGACAATATTTTCTTCAGTTATGGGAAGTTTAAATAATGTTGGGTTTACTAAAAAGTACATGGAAAAAAATTTAGTAGGATTTTGCTCCAATGGTGCCAGCGTTGTGCTTGGGAGAAAATCGGGAGTGAACACTAGAATTGCAAAAGAGTTTCCAAACATTGTCAGAAAAACTGCTGTTAGTTCAGCAGAAGCAGAAAGGGTTTTTTCAAAACTGAACTTCATATGTTCCGAGAAGAGAAATCGCCTGGCTGTTTCTACTATAGCAAACATAATGACTGTTAGTTTAATTGGCCTACCTATAATGGATTGGGACCCTGTTCCTACAGTGAAGAAATGGCTGCAAGAACACCACACAGCTGATGATGCTCGATTTAGACAGAAGAAAATTGAAAGCGAAGAGGATGCCAATCAAGCAGCAATTTGGAGATACCTAAAATAAGTTTTATTTTTGGTCAGTAAAAACCTCTACATACAAATTTATTCTGTTCCACAAGGTTATTTGTATGTCGTGGGAAATTGCATGTCAAAAGCACATTGGATTACCAGAAGAGGCCTTTAGATGTCACCATATTTTTTGTATGTTGAATTTTTCCTATTAAAAATTTGTATGTTGATTTTTTTTAAAGCCAGGATTTCTATTTGTTTGTCGAATTTTTTGTAAGTTGAACCATTTGTATGTCGGGATTCCATTATATTTAATAGTTTTTTAATTCATATTGTCAAACTCTTGTCTAGTTTATAAAGTTTTTGATTCCTATTGTCCAACGCTTGTAATTTGGTATAGTTTTTCATTCAGATTGGCAAACTGTTCTATAGCTTTTCATTCCTACTGTAAAACTTGTAACAAAATCTAGTTTTGTGTACCTCTTATTCTTATTTAAGTATTAAATGCACAAACTATCTTTTGGTACATTTTTTTAATACTTAAAACAGTAATTGGGACGAAGAAACGATGTTGAGTTGGCCACGTCCACCCAGTTATCTGGTCACGCATACCATGCCACACCCACAGAGGAGGTAGTAGAAAAAATGAATCCCACCACTGGTTTCCCCACCTGCAAACATTGCTGTGAAACGCATGTTGTAAATGCGTTTACAACAGCCATAAATGCTGACATGGCTGTTTCTGGTGGCTGGGATGAGGACAGTGGGCCACATGAAAATGGTGCCGCAGGCCATAGGTTGAGAACCCCTGTACTAGATGATCTTATGGATGAGTTGTTTTTTGTTTTTGTTTTTACTTTGAAATCACCTGCATTGAAAGTGTAATTTATTGAATAATGAAACTTAATCTGGTTCCTTCTGAGACTGGGGAGGAAACACTATCTGAGGGGTTCTCAACCTTTACAAGCCATGGACCAGGTCATGCTCCCTCAGACAGCTGAGCAGCCAGGCTGCCGTAAAACGTGTCTGTGGCTGTCGTAAATGCTTTTATGATACTTGCAGTGAGTTTACGGCTGTCTTAAATGACAGCCATAAATGCGGACAAGGCTGATTCTGGTGGTGGGAGTGAAGGTGCTGGGCCACATGAAATGGCGCCATGGGCCGGATCCAGCCTGTCGACCATAGATTGAGAACCCCTGCACTAGAGGACCCTATGGCCATGTTTTGACTTTGAAATCACTTGCATTGAAAGTACAACTTATTAAATAACTAGCTGATTACCCCGCCTTGCTAGTTTTTTTTTAAAAGGACGTAGATTTCTGCCGGCATGTCCTGCCTTGTAGTTCCACTTTCTTCCTCACTGCCTCTGCTGGCAGGCTAGGGGGAAAGGAGGCTGTGGTGCGCGTGCGCAGTACTGCTGTTTTGTTGCTTTTTCTCCCGTCGGTGGGGGTGTCCCCTTTCCGTCCCACTTTGGGGGGCATAAACCCCCAAATGGGTTTTGTGATCCCCACAGTGCTGATTTCACAAGCCCAAGGTATGTATGTGCCAAATTTCAGCGACATTGGCCCAGGGGTGTAGGTTCCTTTACAGCACATACAAACCCACACCTCTGTTTTATAGATATAGATGAGATGAAACATAATCTGGTTCACTCTGAGACTGGGGAGGAAACACTAGCTGAGGGGTAAATGCGGATACTGCTGTTTCTGGTTGTGGGAGTGAAGGTGGTGGGCCACATGAAATGACACCATGAGCCGGATCCAGCCTGTGGGCCATAGGTTGAAAACTCCTGCACTAGATGGCCGTATGGCTGTGTTTTTCCCACTTGTCAATGTGCACACTGTATTCTCCAGTGGTTCCCAATCTAAGCATCTATAAAATCCTGATCCCCCTGTCCCCATGACATAATAATTCTTATTATTGAAAAAGTGAACTATTCACATGGAGGAAGCCTAAAAGGCCATTCACTATTAATAACTTATTCTCGAATCCCCCCCACACCCCTTAAAAATCAAATTGCCCCCTGTAAGACGCATGTCCCACATTGGAAACCATGGCTCTAGGGTCAGAATCAAACTGAATCATCATCATGACGTTTTTCTATTTACATATAATTCTTCTTCCGTGTCTAGGGTAGATGTGAAACCGCCAAAAATAAGGCCACCATTTTGGTGAGTCCATTCTGCAGTTCCTTTTGCCTAGCCCAGTGTGAGAAATTGTTAGCCAGCAACACAAAGTTACCGTCACCAGGGTACACCCAATTATGGTTCGAAAATACCACAATCTTCGAGGAGGCTCTGTGTATAATTTTGCATATCATTTTGTCATCTTCATGGGCATTTTGGGAACAAAGAATCCTGGAGAATGGAAGTACATTTCAATAGGCTGTCACACCTCTTTGGTTTCTGGGGACACTATTTTGGGAGCATTTTCCTAATAATTTTAAATAACTTAATCATTTTTTCTCCCAAGTGTTGGCTTTGAAAGGCAGTATTGCTTCCACCTCAGGCTGATTTCTAGGTTCTTAGAAAACCCTTTCCGTCTGTGTTCTTTTTTGGTTCACCTTCTAACTACACCAGACACTGCCAGGTTTTTTACATGCCCGCTGTGATTTTGTCTACCTGTGGCCCAGTGAGTACTCTAAAATATAGTGGAACCTCGGTTAACAAACGGCTCGGTTAACATAAAAATCACACAACAAAAGGAAATCCACAGAAAATAGTGGCTCGGTTTACGGGATTTTTTCCCCAGAACAGCTTAATTGGTTTTCAGTGCGTTCCTATGGGAAACCACATTTCAGTTAAAGTATTTTGGTTTTCAGTGCATTCCTATGGGAAGTTGCATTCAATGCATTCCTATGGGAAATCCGGTTAAAGTAATTTTCGCTGTAAGAAACATCCCAGGGAACACATTAACTACGTTAACCAAGGCTCTACTGTAGTACAAGTTGGAAGTTGTGTTTACTTCATTGGTCATTTGAATTGAAAAGTCAAAGATCCGAATGCAGTAGTGCATAGTTAAGGAGTAATGTAGCAGTTGCCTACTCCTCTCAATAAGTAAATAAGATGGAAAAGTTACGTGAGCTTATGTTTACAATACTTGCTGCTTTAGTTCATAAGTTTGGCATTTCCCATTTTTTTACAATGCTGAATTAAACTGGTATGTCTCTCCCTTTGCATAGCTGAAGAACCAGGTTTTTACAGCGATGAGCTAAACGGGACAAGAACAGAAGACTTTCAAGCGTGTGAAGGTAAGGAAGACGCTTCTTTGGTGCACGTGCAAAGTGCAGATCCCAAATGGATGAGTGTAGACATGGCTCACTCAACATTATAGTATATAAGAGATTCATTCGCAACCTACGGCCCATGGGCCGGCCCTGGCCCCCGACGCCAATTCATCCAGCCTGCGCCACTATCGCCGCTCCTGGAAGTGGAAGAAAAATGCACCCATGCATGCACAGAACACTGCCATAAATGAGTTCTGCGCATGCATGGGCATGTTTTACTTCTGCTTCTGGTGGGAGGAACCACGTGATTGCCCCAATGAGCTGTCTGGGGGACATGTTCAGGCCTGCAACCTGAGAACGTTGCAAACCCCTGGTTATAAGTGCACATTTACCATAAGCAATTTGAAGTGAACAAGAAATAAGCTTGTTGAAGAGTGCTGGTGCAGCCTGGTAACTGCGGTGGCTTAGTGGTTAAGATGCTGAGCTTGATGACTAGAAGGTAGGCAGGTCAGCAGTTTGAAACCTGAGTGCTGCACAACGGAGTTCCTACCAAGCTAGCAGTTCAAAACCAAGAAATTTCAAGTACTGTATCAGATGGGGTGGGGTGGGTAATATTTATGGGTGCTTTTAATGGGGTTTTAAAAGGGTTTCTATACAATAATAGAATTGTTTGTTTTAATGTTGTTAGCTGCCCAGAGTCGGTGTCGAGTTGGGTGGCAATAGAAATTTGAAAATAAATAAATAGATAGATAGATAAGTAGGTGCCACTTTGGTGAGAAGGTAAATAGCATTCTGTGCACTCTACTCATGCCTTCCACATGTCCACGGAAAGGTTTGTAGACACACTCAGTGCTGGTTCTTTGGCTATAAACAGAGATGAGCACTGAACCTTAGAGTCAAATACGACTGGCTTTAGAGCAAAGGCGGCCTTTACCTTACTGGGGCTGCCTGCTCTTTAAAATAGAGGAATTGGTATCACAACTGACACTTCTTTGTCCTGTGTGTAAAACATGAATGGCAGCACTCGTTTTGTGAACAAACTTTGAATTTTAAATTAGAAGAGAGGCTAAGGACAAAGGTACTTTGTAGTGCTGACAAATCTTTCGCATATGCTTTGGGAGCAGTGATGGTGTCGGGGGCTGGACGAAATGGTGTCGGGGGCCAGTTCTGGCTCACGGGCCATAGGTTGCGAATGCCTGATGTAAACAGAGATAAGCACTGACTCCTAGAATTGGACATGAGTGGCTTTTGAGTAAGGGAGACTTTTACCTAAAATGGTGGTTCGCAACCTAAGTCCCGTGGGCCGAATCCAGCCTATGACACCATTTCATGTGGCCCCTCACCCCTCCAAGGGCATTTGAGAAACAAAATGGCTTCCCTTTTGAAGCTGTTGGGACAAAATGGCCACTCCATCATGATGGCAGGGCAAAATGACCATCCGGCCCTCAAAGCTGACTGAGAGAGCGTGACCCGGCTCCCGGCTTGAAAAGGTTGGGAACCCCTGACCTAGGAGCAACATATTTCTGATTTAATTTCTGGCCTGCTTCGGGTCATATTATTTCAACTGGAACAAGACTCATTTATGTAAGCAAAAGTCCCTTCACCCCCTTTTTAAAAGATCCTTACCTTTTACAGTTGGGATTAAACCTTTTGTTTCTCATTGTTCTCTCCAGGAGATAAGAGGAAAAGAGACATATGCACCAATTGTGGGATTTTCTTTACACGAGAGTGTTGTGAGGAAACTGATGCAGAAGAGGATCGTTCAACCACAGAAAAGCCCACCGAATGCCCCCTGTGTGAGAAATATTGTGACTTAATGATGGTGCCTAGGCCTCACGAGACGGTCTGTATTGAAGACGAACCTATTAGAATTGAAGCCTCTGGGAAATATCTCAATTATAATGTGCATCTTGCAAACCGGCGGGACATCTGCCCGGCAAGAAACCCATATGAGTGCCAGGATCAGCTTTTTCTCTGGGATTTAAACCTTGTGGCCCACCAGAGATTTCACACAGGAGAGAAACCTAGCCTGTACCAGGAGTATGGGAAATATTTTGCCAACAATTCAGATTTTGCAAAACACCAGCCAGGGCAATCAGGAGACAAACCATACAAATGCCAAGACTGTGGGAAATGTTTTGCCAAGAAATCAACCCTTCTGATCCACCAGGCAGTCCACACAGGAGAGATACCATACAAATGCCAGGACTGTGGAAAATATTTTGCTCAGAATTCAGACCTTCTGATACATCAGAGAGTCCACACAGGACAGAAGCCTTACAAATGCCAGGATTGTGGTAAATGTTTTGCTCAGAATTCAAATTTTTTGAATCACCAGAGAATCCACACAGGAGAGAAACCATACAAATGCATGGAATGTGGCAAATGTTTTGCTCAGAATTCAAACCTCCTGAAGCACCAGAGACTCCACACAGGAGAGAAACCCTACAAATGTCAGGAATGTGGGAAATGTTTTGCTCAAAGGCCAGATCTTAGGAGACATCAAAAAGTTCACTCAGGAGAAAAACCGTACAAATGCCAAGAGTGTGGGAAATGTTTTGTCAGGAATTCAGATCTTACAGGGCATCAGACCGTACATACAGGAGAGAAGCCATTCAAATGCCAGGTATGTGGGAGATGTTTTGCCAGGAATTCAACTCTTCTGGTTCACCAAGCAATCCACACAGGAGATAGACCATACAAATGCCAGGAATGTGGGAAATCTTTTGTCAAGAACTCTGCCCTTCTGATCCACCAGACAGTCCATACAGGAGAGAAACCATACAAATGCCAGGAATGTGGGAAATGTTTTGCTCGTAACTCTAACCTTCTGAAGCACCAGAGAGTCCACACGGGAGAGAAACCGTACAAGTGCCAGGAGTGTGGGAAATGTTTTGCCAAGAGGCCTGACCTTAAGAGGCACCAGAGAGTCCACTCAGGAGAAAAGCCTTATAAATGCCAGGAGTGTGGGAAATATTTTGCCTGGAATTCAACCCTTGTGATTCACCAGAGAGTCCACACAGGAGAAAAGCCGTACAGGTGCCAAGAGTGTGGGAGATGTTTTGCTTGGAATTCAGACATTGTGACTCATCAGAGAATCCACACGGGAGAGAAACCGTACAAATGCCAGGAGTGTGGGAAATGTTTTACTCACAATTCAAACCTTCTGAAGCACCAGAAACTCCATTCAGGAGAGAAACCGTATAAATGCCCTTCGTCTGGTTCATCTGTGCAGTCTGTAGAGATTGTAGAGGTTGTAGTCTAAAAAAACATTTGAAAGTCATACAAATTTTAGAAAAGACAGCAAATGGCACCCGTTTGAAAAAGGTGGTGGGCAGAAATAAGATATGCCTGGATGGGAAATAATTCAAGTGTAAAGAAGTTATACACATTTAGGATTGTTTCGGCGTAGCCATGTTAGTACTTTAGCGTAAGCATTAAACTATCATGTAGCTCAGGGGTTCCTAAACTTTTTGCGCTACAGGCTGGTCACGTGGTTCCACCCACCATAAATGTTGCTGTAAGAGGCATACGCGGTTGTCATAAACACACCCGCTTCTGCTTCCGGTAGTGGTAAGGGCCACAGCGGGACACATTAAATGGTGCTGCGAGCCGAGTCTGGCCTGTGGGCTGTAGTTCAATACCCCTGATGTAGATCACGTTCTCTTAAACTACACTTCTATGACATTGGAACTATTTATGGAGCATGCAAGTGGATCCTGGCCGCCTTATTTTATCACGAAATGTAGACTTTTTAGCTGGAAAGACCAACACCTGACATCTTTCACTCCGTGGTCTGAAACTGAACGTGTGTTTTTGGCTTTCCAGCATCATCTGACCATTTTTTCTGCATATGTGATTTACTTGTTTTAACCTGTATGTGTAATTTGCAGTGATAGATGCTGTTTATCCCCCCCCCCCCCCGCTACTGTGCCCTGCTTTTCTTAGCCTCATTTAAAAATAACAATTATAATAATAGTAGTAAATAATGGTGTAAATGTATCAATATATATGGCTTATCATTTTAAAATGTGCTTCCTAAAATATTTATTTTTCCTCTTGCAAAAGGTTGGGTGGACCATTTTGGGTATATCTTAAGTCTGGGATTCTCAACCTGCGGCCTGTGAGCTGGATGCGGCCCACGGCACTATTTCATGTGACCCCCACCCCCACCCCCACACCAGGAAGTGACATGGTGGAGGAAGAGCAAAATGGCCATCCGGCCCCCAAAGCTGTCTGAGGGAGCATGACCCATCCCGTGGCTTAAAAATGTTGAGACTCCTGTCTTAAGTCTTTTGAAACTGTGCATATTTCCAGGAAAGGTGGCTGAGCACTAATATATTTGTACTGAATACTCCAAGAAGAGCTATATTAATTTTTCACACACAGAAACAATGACTGCTCCCTAATGGCTAATCCATTTATTTAAGACATCACACTTTTGGTCTAGAGGAGTGTTCCGATCCCATATAGTCTTGTTTAGTGAAAAACTCCCATCATCCCTAACCATTAATTATGATGCTCAAAAGGCACGATGGGACTTCTAGCTCCAAACATCTGGGGATTCAAGGCTATTGGGGCAAGGTTTGGACTATGATCTGCACTGTTAGCTGGATTTATATTTATGTATCACACACAGTGGTGGCAAATAACTCTACCTAGAAAATATTGGAAAGAATCGTCATAGGCCACAATTGACTTGATGATGCACAATTATACAGTACAGTAAAACCCCTACTTATGTAAAAAGTCTGTTCCGTATGCTTTTATGTAAATCGGTTTTTTACTTAACTCGAAGCAAACCCATAGTAAAAAATGAATTTTTACTTAACTCAAAGCAACCCCTTAGGAAAAATGAATTTTTAACGTAACTCGAAGCAAACCTATAGGAAATTGTGTTATGTAAATCGTGACATTTATGTCAATCGGGGCATGGTTTTAGGGCAAAAATCATTATGTAAATCGAATTTTATGTAACTAGAGACATATGTAAGTCAGGGTTTTACTGTATGTCATAAAACCAGTCCAGAAGCCATGTTGAAATAGATGTAAATACTGTACTGCATCTTGCCTAAGACTTCTTGGAGCTGAGAAGCTACCACCTTGCCCAGAACATTTGAGACATGCTATTAATTATCCAACATCATGGGATCCAAGGAGGGCATTTTCAGGAGTTGTCTTACTATTTTCTCCAATTCCAGAGGTCAGTCATAAATTTGATAGTATCATTTGTCAAGGTGACAAATATACCTCAAGAGAAGAAGAATCCTGTAAATGCCTTAACTCAGGGGTTCTCAACTTTTTTTAATCTGTGGGCTGGACCATCCTCCCTCCGACAGCGGAGCGGGCCGGACTGGTGGTTCTGCGGCTGTGTTATGGGATGTAAGTCTTCACCTTATACCCTAACTGGTTGCAAGGCATATTGTGTCTGTGATGCCTTGAAGACCCTACTACAGGTGCACACAGGTGTTGGGACTTTTCCCTGGTGTGCTCCATGGGCCAGTATATTTAGGTCAGAGCAGGATTGCAGACTTCCAGCTACAATGCTCAACTTGCCTGAGCTCTAATGCTCACCTTCTACTGACAGTCTGGACGAAGATTCCTTCGGAAAATTAGAATATCGTGCAAATCTTCATTCAGTTCAGTAATGCAACTTAAAAGGTGAAAAATATATGAGATAGACTCATTACATACAAAGCGAGATAGTTCAAGCCTTTGTTATAATATTGATGCTTATGGCTTAGAGCATATGAAATCCCCAACCCCTCAATCTCATGTACCCCATAATCACCACATAATCTCATGTACGCTGTACACCATGATCACAATTATAACGAATTAAGACATGACATCTCATATATGTTTCACTTTTTAAGTGAAATGAATGAACATTTGCACAATCTAATTTTCTGAGTTTCACCTGTATATACTTTTTACTTCCTGAGTAAACCTGCTTTGAGTTTTCTTCATACCTGTCAAGTTTCAGGAAATTTCTGTCAAATAAGGGAAATTTCCAGGCCAAAACAGGAAACTGGACAGCTATGCTTATCCTGTGCTGGCCTCCAGCCTAACTCCAGTCTAATTGCAGTCTAACTAATACGGGATGACGGCGGGAAAGAGTGTAAAATACGGGGTTTTTACAGAAATTTCCTGAAACTTTGACAGGTATGGTTTTCTTCTGCACCAAGATCTGTCTGCCTGTTTTTCTCACAAGGGACCACCTTGCCAGGTGCAAACCTCTTGCTGGCCACTGCATACCACTCTGCTAACCACATCAGCAGGTTGTCGTAAGCACGTTTACAACAGCTGTGGGTGCATAAATGCATCTATTTCCAGTGGCGGCTGCACTGACATAATGGGCCACATGAAATGGTGCTGCAGGCTGGGGCTGGGCCACAGGTTGGGAACCCCTGCCTTAACTAGAGAACATGTTTCAGTAGATCTTCCAAATGAACATCAGGGGTTTCCTCCTCCATGTTTTGCATTGCCCACTCTCAGCATTCTAGGATTTCCCAGATAGACATGTGGGAGGTTTCAGTCCAACAACACACATCTGTAGACCTTTAGATTTCACACCATTAGAAGAAAGCCTCGCTGCGACTCTCCCGGGCCCCTGCCATCGGCCCGGGATGGGAGTCAGCTGCGGCCACCGGCCCTGCCTCCCTCCGGCCTGGCCTCATCTTCACCTCAGCCCTCTTCCCCGTCAGGCATTTGCCGAAAGGGAGAGCAAACACCTGGGTCCCCAGCACGGCAAAAGACTTTGAAGTTGGCCGCTGCTGCCTCACCTCAGCCCTCTCCCCACTCCGGTTTGGCCACGGGAGTTTGGGCTTGCAGCATCGCTTTGTTGCCCTGCTCTGGCGATGATCCTGAGGACTTGGAGTTGGGCGATGTTATGTTCTGTAAAGCTGTGCCTTTAACAATGTACCTTTGCCATGTGTTATCAATGTAACCTTTCTGTGTGCAACATTATAACCATCAGCTGTATCAATGTAAACCTAATAAGGGGACGCGAGCTAGTGACCACCAGAGGGCAGTAGCGAGCGTCCAGCTCCCATGGATCATATTCACCTGGTTCAGCAGCGCGGGAAGATTCCCCGCCACCTCTTCACCTGGTCAAGAAGGGCGTGACCTTCTACGACGTCACGCAGGCAGCAACCAATAGTCTGTCGACGAGCCACATTCAAATGTATAGCCAGCTGTATATATTGAGCTACTCATCCGCCATTACCACATGTTCCTCCGGATCATCATGCAATAAACCTGTGTTAAGCCAACCCTTCGGCTGTTTCATTGTCTTTGGTCCCTTACACTAAATTGGCGACGAAGGTGGGATATGGCAGCCCACGGGACCAAGACATGCGCCGGTTTCGAAATCAGGAAACCGGGCGACTGGGAGATCTTCGAGATGGACTTCCAGGCAGCACTGATCGAGTCCGAAGTCACGGAAGAGGCAAAGAAAAGGGCCATCTTCACCAGGATGCTCGGACAAGAAACAAAAAGGACCTTGGTGGACCTGATTGCACCGAGGAGGGTGAGCGAATTCAAGGCCAAGGAACTCATGCAGATGCTGCGTGAGCACGTCCGGCCCGCCATGGCGATGTTTCCCGCTCGGAGTGCATTTTGGAGGCAAGTCCAAGCGCCCGGGGAGACGGTCGCCGCATTCGTGGCGGCCCTGCGGCTGGCGGCCGGCCCGTGCAAATGGGAGAATGCCGAAATCACCCTCCGGGACTGTGTGCTGTGCGGCCTGAACGACGCCGAAACCCAGCGCACATTAATGAACCAAGAGCCGCCTCCCACGTTGCAGGAGGTCGTCAGAGCGGCCCAGGCCGCAGAAGCTACGAAGGCCGGGGTCCAAGAACTTCAGGACTGGCGGCCGAAGTCGAGCAAGGCAGAGACTCCGGTACAGGCGGCCCGGCGAACTTCGAGGTCATCCACAGAGAGCAGCGACGACGAGGACGTCCGGAGGGTCCGGAAGGAGAGCCGGCGATGCGACGGCTGTGGAGCGGCCCACGACCACGTAAAGTGCCCCTTCCGGAAGGCCGAGTGCCACAACTGCGGCCGCCGCGGGCACATCGCCAAGGTGTGCAGGAAGAAGCGCGAGACCCGGAGGAGCTCCGCAGACCGTTCCGCGGGACAAGACCGCCCAACGAGGCCCAAGGACTGCGCCCAGGCCACGCGGAAGCAGGACGGCGTGGGCCGCATCTCCGACGGCAGCGAGGACGACGCCCCAGTGTTCAGCGTGTCTACAGGACACCCCCGCTACTTTGTTGAGGTACTAGTCCAAGGGCTTCTCATTAGGATGGAAATTGACTCGGGGCCCTCATATTCTATCATTTCACAGAGGGAGTTTTTGGGAATTGCCCCCCACAAGCGACCCAAGTTCAAAGCTTTGAGGTCCACACTACGGGACGTGCAAGGGAACAGCATTCCAGTGTTGGGGGTCGGAGAGTTTCAGGTCAAATTCAAGGAACACGCCGCGTCCCTTCCCCTAGTCGTGCTCAAAGGGGGAGATTGCAGCCTCCTCGGGACTCAATGGTTCCAGCCCCTGGGGTTGTTTATTGGGGGGGTGCACGCCGTGGGGATGCACGCCGTTGGGACTGATCCAATTCAGGAGGTGTGCGAGGCACACCCCGAAGTTTTCAAAAAAGGACTGGGGAAATTCAAGGGGCCCCCAGTGACTTTCGACCTGGACCCGGAGGTCCGCCCAATTCGCCTTAAACCACGCAGGGTGCCGTTCGCACTTAAGGACAAGATAGAGGCGGAACTGGACAAGTTGGTGGGTCAGGGGATCCTTGTGCCTGTAGATTCTGCGGAGTGGGAAACTCCAATTGTAACCGCACTAAAGGCCAATGGGGAGGTCCGCATATGCGCCGACTACAAGTGCACCATCAACAAGGCGATCCGCCCGAATGCATATCCGGTGCCGGTAGTCAGCCATCTGCTGGCCAGGTTACACGGGGGAAAGTGTTTCGCTAAGCTCGACTTAGCACAGGCCTACCAGCAGCTTACGGTGTCCCCTGCCGCAGCTGCTGCGCAGACCATAGTCACTCATAAGGGGGCGTTCCAGGTGACGCGCCTCCAGTTCGGCGTGAATTCGGCGCCTGGAATTTTCCAGTCACTCATGGAACGCCTCCTGAAGGGACTGGAGGGGGTGTTGCCTTATTTTGATGACGTGTTAATAACGGGGGGGAGTCGGGTTGAATTGGCCAAGAGGTTGGGGAAGGTCCTGACAATATTCGAAAAGGCGGGGCTGAGGTTGCGAAAGGACAAATGCGTCTTCTTCGCAACCGAGGTTGAGTTCCTAGGGTTTTGTGTGACTCCTGAGGGAATAAAACCATCCAAGTCCAAGGTGGCAGCCATTAAGAAAGCCCCCCGCCCCACCTCCAAGCCCGAGTTGCAGTCGTTCCTAGGGCTGCTCAACTTTTACCACTCCTTCCTCCCCCGAAAGGCAGCGGTGGCCGAGCCGCTACACAAACTGCTAAAGAAGGACCAGGCATGGAAGTGGGGCGATGACCAAGAAAGGGCATTTAGCGAGCTAAAAAGCCTCCTGGCGTCCGACGCCATACTGACCCATTTCAACCCCAAACGCCCAGTAGTTCTGACCTGTGATGCATCTCCAGTGGGGGTGGGGGCGGTGCTGTGCCACATGTTGGAAAACAGAAGGGAGGCCCCGATAGCATTTTACTACAGGTCCCTGTCCCAAGCGGAGAGAAACTACGCACAGACAGACAGGGAGGCACTAGCAATAGTCGCGGGGACGAAAAAATTTCACGATTTTCTGTATGGCCGCCCCTTCACCATTGTAACGGACCACAAGCCCCTGCTAGGCATCTTTACCGCGGATAAGCCCACCCCACAGATCCTGTCCCCGAGGATGCTCAGGTGGGCCATTTTTCTCAACGCGTATCAGCACGCGTTGGTCTACCGGCCCGGAAAAGAGATCAGCCATGCGGACGCTCTATCTAGGTCTCCCCTTCCCCTAACGCCCAGCCAGGTGAGCAAGGGGGAGCGGGACCGTCAGGTTCTCATGATAGAGGTGCTGGATTCGCCCCCCGTAGTGCCCGCTGACATTGCCAAAGCGACAGAGAAGGACAAGACGTTAGCGGCAGTTAGCTCCTGGGTGCAGAAAGGGTGGCCGGCGTCCTCCCCAGTGGAGGAGTTCGCTCCATTTTTCAGAAAAAAGCTAGAACTGTCCCTAGAGAGGGGGTGCATCTTGTGGGGGCAGCGGGTGGTGATTCCCACTTCCCTTCGGCCGCGGGTGCTCAAACTGCTGCATGTCAGCCACCCCGGCATCGTGCGTTCCAAGGCGCTGGCCCGGAGATATTTCTGGTGGCCCCAGCTGGACGCCGACATCGAGCACATGGTCGGCACTTGTGAAAGTTGCCAATGCTCCAGACCAGAGGAGGCCCGCCTTCCCCACAGGGAATGGGATGCGGCTAAGGGGCCGTGGTCCCGGGTGCACGTTGATTTCGCGGGCCCGTTCAGAGGCACCCTGTTCCTTCTTGTAGTGGACGCCTTCTCCAAGTGGTTGGAGGTTATCCCAGTCACGAGCACCTCCTCGGCCCAGACATTAGGCATTTGCGGAGGCTCTTTTCCACGTTCGGCATACCCGACACGTTAATTAGCGACAATGCTAGTTGTTTCACGTCCTCCGAGTTTAGGGCATTCATGGAGATCAACGCCGTTCGGCACATCACCTCCGCCCCTTTTCACCCGGCCACCAATGGCCAAGTAGAGCGCCTCGTCCGCACCACGAAGGACGCGTTGCGGCGCATGGGCCCCGGGGATCTGAACCTACAAGTCTGCCAGTTTCTGCTAGGGTACAGGGTGACCCCTTTGGCGTCAGGATACTCCCCCGCAGAGCTCTTAATGCGTAGGAAACTGACCACCATCCTTACTAGACTAGACCCCACGAGGGTAGAGGACAAAGGAAGGAACATCGGGCTAGAGGCCACAAAGAGTTTCAGTATAGGCGCCCCCGTGCATTGCAGGAATTACGCCAGCACGGGCCCAGCCTGGGTGCCGGGCGTAGTCGTGGAACAAACCGGCCCCGTGTCGTACCGCGTGGAAACCAATACGGGACTCTTGTGGAGGCGGCACGCGGACCAGCTCCGACGCAGGGTCCCCGACGAGCAGGGCGCAGACCGAGCAGGGACAAAGTCAGCGTTAGGGTTCTCCCCCACCCGTTTAGCCCAAGGGGGAGGGAAGGGGGACCGCGGGCCCCCACCAAGGGGGGAGGAGGATGTCCTCATAGATATCCTGGGGGATCTTTCCGAGGAGGAGGAACCCGACCCCATACATATCTCGCGGAAGGTTCCCACAAATGCGGGTACCCCCACCAAGTTAGATTTTGATTTTCAGAACCGGGGGGGGGGTTTCGGAGTGGTCCCCCACCCGTCCAAGCGAGAAGAGGGGTTTTTCGTTAGCCCCGACGGCCCCCGGTCTGCCCACAATGGAGTTTTTCCCTTCCCCTAAGGCCGCCAAACAGCAGCAAAACACTAACGAGTCTCCCTCTCCCATTTCAGGACAAGGGTCCAGGGGACAAAGAAGCAATAACGCCCCCCGGGGGGGGCAGCCCTCGTCACGGCCCAAACGCACATGCAACAAGCCATCTTGGCTGAGAGACTTCGTCTCATCCTAGGGGGGAGGGATGTTATGTTCTGTAAAGCTGTGCCTTTAACAATGTACCTTTGCCATGTGTTATCAATGTAACCTTTCTGTGTGCAACATTATAACCATCAGCTGTATCAATGTAAACCTAATAAGGGGACGCGAGCTAGTGACCACCAGAGGGCAGTAGCGAGCGTCCAGCTCCCATGGATCATATTCACCTGGTTCAGCAGCGCGGGAAGATTCCCCGCCACCTCTTCACCTGGTCAAGAAGGGCGTGACCTTCTACGACGTCACGCAGGCAGCAACCAATAGTCTGTCGACGAGCCACATTCAAATGTATAGCCAGCTGTACATATTGAGCTACTCATCCGCCATTACCACATGTTCCTCCGGATCATCATGCAATAAACCTGTGTTAAGCCAACCCTTCGGCTGTTTCATTGTCTTTGGTCCCTTACACTAAAGGCTCTGACGTGGTTGTTGAGCCCGCTCCTTGCTAAATCCTGTTTAAGTCGTTGAGCCCTTCCCCCTTGGATTATTGCATCCCCCCCCCCTGTTCTGTAATTTTGATATGTTATTTTTCTATTACATTTTTGTATTGTTATATTGTATTTAAATATGTTGTAATGCCACCCTGAGTCGGCCATGGTGCTGAGTAGGGCGGGGTATAAATCCAATAAATAAATAAATAAATAATAAAGCTTGCCTCCGAAGGTGCCCTGCTCCCACAATTAGCTTCTTTGGCCTTTTGAAAGTTGTTGCAGTGCTTTCTGGAGGAGGGTTTTTTTGTTTTCTTTGGAAGGTGCGCTTAATAGTCATGCGTAGCAACATTATGATTCTCTGCATCCTACACCAGGGACTCCCAACCTTTTCAAGCTGGTGGCCAGGTCACGCTCTTTCGGTCAGCTTCTTTGCCCTGCCTGCATGATGGGGGTGGTCATTTTGTCCCAACAGCTTCAAAGGGGTGGCCATTTTGAATACGGAATGCTCTTGGAGGGGCCAGATCTGGCCCATGGGCCTTAGGTTGGGAACTTCTGTCCTACATGCTCAGATAGCCAACCATCCCTGCGCTTTCCATTAACACTAGGATTCCAGCCAATGATTTTTTAAACATTGGTGGTGTGCAGTGGTCCATGGTGTCGCAAAGTGTCAGACTCGACTGTGCGACTCAGCCACAACAACAACAGAATATACCATTAGATCTTTTCTTTCCACAGGACAATTTTTAGAACTAGGAGCTGAACAGAGTGAGGCAGGAAACAGAACAGTAAGGTAAGGGTTATCCTTACTCGAAAGCCAGTTGTATCTTACTCTAGGGTTCAGTGCTCATCTCTGTTTATAGCAGAAGAACCAGTACTGTTTGCATTTGCAGACGTTTCCGTGGACATATGGCAGGCAGAGAACAGTAAAGGTGTGTAATAATAGACACTTAGCTTGACGACTGGAAGGTTGGCAGGGCAACAATTCAAGACCCGAGTGCTGCGTGACGGAGTGAGCTCCTGTCATCTGTCCCAACTAGTGCCAACCTAACAGTTTGAAGGCAAGAAATTGCAAGTAGCTCAATAGGGATTACTTCAGTGGAAAGGTAAACAGCGTTCCTTACACTCTGCCGTCTAGTCATGCCTGCCACATGACCACACCACCGTTTTCAGATGCAGATAGCGCTGGCTCTTTGGCTTTGAAATAGAGATGAGCACTGTCCCCTAGAGTCGGACACGGCTGGCTTTCGAATAAGGGAGACCTTTTACTAGGGGGAGAAATTGCTGTGCTGTGAACGAAAGATCTCTGAACCAAAAAAAAAACCCCATAGGGAGGAAAGAATTGAGGGATTTCTGGGCAAGGAACCGTCAGAGCCTTTCCATCAAACCGAGGAAGGCAAAAATCAATACTGTGGGAAGAAAGTTTTCTTGACCCCTTTTTTGGGACATCAAGCAATAGCAATTACACGTATATACCGTCCCATAGCACTTAGCGCACTCTCTGGGCAGTTCACAAGTTAATTGGCATCTTGCCCCCTTTAGTGTATGAGAGTCAAGACACAGGAAACAGCCAAGGGCTGGGTTAACTCAGGTTTATTGCATGGTGGGCAGAGGGAACATGAGGTAATGGCGGACGAACAGCTCTATATATATGGTAGTAACGTATTTGAATGTGGCTCCACGATAGCCCATTGGCTACTGCCCGCGTGACGTCATGGCTGGTCACGCCCTTCTTGTCCAGGTGTAGGTAGCGGCGGGAAACTTCCCGCGCTGTGGCCTTTGATGGGTTTGAACCAAGAGAGCTTGGACGCTCGTTGCTGCCAGCTGGTGGTCATTAGCTCGCGTCCTATTACAGGGTTTATAGTGATCAGCTGAAGGTTACATTGTTACTCGTAGGCAAGGTTACATTGGTTCAGATACATTGTTATCACATGTAGAAGGTTACACTGTTAGAACACAACACTCCTCCCCCCCTAGGATGAGACGAAGTCTCTCAGCCAAGATGGCTTATTTCGAACACGCTGGGGTCTCGGCGCGGGCTGCCCTGCCCCGGCTTCGCTCCCTCCTCCTTGCTCCCTGGCTTCCTGCCCTGTAATCGGAGAGGATGACTCGTTAGTGGCTTGCCGCGGCTCTGCGGCTTTGTTGGGAGGTGTGTGCTTTGTTTGGGAAGAACCGGGGGCACTGGGGGCTAACGAAAAACCCCTCTTCTCGCTTGGATGGGTGGGGGAACACTCCAAAAAACCCCCCCGGCTAGCAAAATTAAAGTCGTAATCGAATTCGGGGGAAGCGGCAGCGGCGGCTGCAAACTCCTTTTCCCCCTCCCCGGGCTCGGATAGAGCTGGTAGAACTGGCGTGTCAAAAGGATATGAGCCGGGCTCACTGCTTTCCCCCCTGGCTTTGGACTGGTGTCCTTCTCTGTCTCCCCCTTGGGCTAAACGGGTGGGGGAGAACCCTATCGCTGAATCTGGTTGCTGAGCCTCACTGATCGGTCCCTCACTCACATGGCGCCGCAGTTGGTCAGCGTGCCTCCTCCAGAGGAGACCGGTGTTCGTTTCCACCCGATACGACACTGGTCCCGTCTGTTCTACTATCGTCCCTGGCACCCAGGCTGGGCCTGCGTTGGCATAGTTCCTGCAGTGTACAGGATCGCCTACGCCGAAACCTTTCGAGACCGCTAAACCTATGTTTTTCCCTTTGTCCTCGACCCTCGTCGGGTCTAACCTGGACAAGATCGTGGTCAGTTTCCTCTGCATCAGCAGCTCAGCCGGCGAGTATCCGGACGCTAAGGGGGTCACTCTGTACGCTAACAGAAATTGACAGACTTGGTGATTTAGATCCCCCGAGCCCATGCGCCGCAGCGCATCTTTTGTTGTGCGCACCAACCGTTCCACTTGGCCATTCGTGGCCGGGTGAAACGGCGCGGATGTGACGTGCCGAATTGCATTTGCCTCCATGAATGCCGCGAACTCAGCGGACGTGAAACAGCTAGCGTTATCGCTGACCAGAGTGTCGGGTAAACCGAACGTGGAAAAGACCCTCCTCAGCTGGCCAATGGTAGTGGCGGAGGATGTGCTCTTTACCGGAATGACCTCCAGCCACTTTGAGTACGCATCCACTACCAGGAGAAAAATGGTTCCTCGGAACGGGCCAGCAAAATCTACGTGCACCCTGGACCACGGTCCCCTTGCTGCGTCCCATTCCCTATGCGGGAGACGGGCTACCTCCGGTCGGGAGCCCTGACATGCCTCACAAGTGCCAATCATATGCTCTATGTCGGCGTCCAGCTGGGGCCACCAGAAATAACTCCGGGCCAGTGCCTTGGAACGGACGATTCCCGGGTGGCTGACGTGCAGCAGCTTTAACACCTTCGGTCGCAGGGACGTAGGAACCACCACCCGTTGGCCCCACAAGAGGCACCCCCTCTCTAATGACAATTCTATTCGTTTTCGAAAAAATGGGTCGAATTCCATGCTTGGGGATGACGCCGGCCACCCCTTCTGTACCCACGAGCATACTTTCTCCAGTGTTCTATCCTTTCCCGTTGCCTTGGCAATGTCGGCCGGTACTAATGGGGGTGAATCTAAGACCTCTATTAGCAATACCTGGCGGTCTCTTCCTACCCCTGCCTTCTGATCGTCCGACAAGGGCAACGGAGACCTTGAGAGCGCGTCTGCATGGCTGATCTCCTTCCCGGGCCGGTATTCCAACTCATGTTGGTATGCGTTAAGAAAAATAGCCCACCGCAGCATTCTCGGGGACAGGATCTGTGGCGTGGGCTTATTTGCAGTGAAGATTCCTAACAGGGGCTTGTGATCAGTCACGATCTTGAACGGGCGACCATACAGAAAATCGTGAAATTTTTTGGTTCCCGCTACTATCGCTAATGCCTCCCTGTCGGTCTGTGCGTAATTCCGCTCTGCTTGGGACAGGGACCTTGAATAAAACGCTATCGGGGCCTCCCTTCCGTCGTTCAACACGTGGCAAAGCACCGCCCCCACCCCCACCGGGGATGCGTCGCAGACTAAAACTACTGGCCGTTTGGGATCGAAATGAGTCAGGATTGCCTCGGATGTTAGGAGTTGCTTTAACTCTGTGAACGCCCTCTCTTGCTCGTCACCCCACAGCCATTTTTCCTCTTTTTTAAGTAACTGATGGAGCGGCTCGGCAACAGACGCCTTCCGTGGAAGGAAGGTATGGTAGAAATTGAGAAGCCCCAGAAATGACTGTAGTTCGGTTTTGGATGTGGGGCGAGGAGCTTTCTTGATGGCGGCTACCTTAGATTTGGACGGCCTAATTCCCTCGGGCGTGACACGGAACCCTAAAAACTCAACCTCTGTTTCGAAAAATACACATTTGTCTTTTCTCAGTCGCAGCCCCGCTTTTTCGAACACGGTCAGAACTTTATCCAATCTATGTGCCAGCTCGGCCTTACTCCCCCCCGTTATCAACACGTCATCAAAATATGGCAACACCCCCTCCAGCCCCTTCAGGAGGCGTTCCACGAGCGACTGAAAAAGGCCAGGTGCCGAGTTCACGCCGAACTGTAAACGCGACACCTGGAACGCCCCCTTATGTGTAACTATTGTTTGTGCCGCCGCTGTGGCGGGGGTTACGGGGAGTTGCTGGTAGGCCTGTGCTAAATCGAGCTTAGCGAAACACTTTCCCCCATTCAGCCTGGCCAGGAGGTGGCTGACCACTGGCACCGGGTATGCATTAGGGCGGATCGCCTTGTTAATTGTACACTTATAATCAGCGCAAATGCGCACCTCCCCGTTAGCCTTCAGAGCTGTTACAATTGGAGTCTCCCACTCCGCGGAATCCACAGGAACAAGAATCCCCTGACCCACCAGTTTGTCCAGTTCCGCCTCTATTTTGTCCTTTAGTGCGAACGGTACCCTGCGCGGTTTGAGTCTTATCGGGCGGACCTCCGGGTCTAGGTCGAAGGCTACAGGGGGTCCCTTGAACTTTCCCAGTCCACTTTTAAAAACGGCGGGGTGTGCGTCGCACACCGCTTGTATTGGGTCCACGCCTACGGCATGCACCCCCCCTATGAACAAACCTAAAGGCTGGAACCATTGTGTCCCGAGGAGGCTACAACTCCCCCCTTTTAGCACCACTAGGGGAAGTTCCGCAGAATGTCTCTTAAAACGAACCCGGAATGTCCCGACCCCCAACACTGGAATGCTGTTCCCCTGTACGTCCCGTAGTGTGGCCCTCAACGCTTTAAGTTTGGGCCGCACGTGGGGGTCGATTTTCAAGAACTCTCTCTGGGGAATTATAGAATAGGAGGACCCCGAGTCAACTTCCATCCTAATAGGGGTCCCTTGTACTAGTACCTCAACGAAGTAATGGGGCTGTCCCGCAGACACGCTGAACACAGGAGCGTCGCCCTCGCTGTCGTCCGAGATGCGGCCCACGCCGTCCTGCTTCCTCGTGGTCCGGGCGCCATCTTTGGACCTCGCTGGACGGTCCGGTCTGGCCGGACGGTCTTGTGACTGTCTCTGGCCCTCTTTCCTTTTCCTGCACGCCTTGGCGATGTGCCCCCAACGGCCGCAGTTGTAGCACTCGGTTTTTCTGAATGGGCACCTCACGCGCTCATGGGCCGCTCCGCAACCATCGCAACGGTGCCCTCCCCTTCGGACCTTCTGGACCTCCTCGCCGTCGCTGCTTTCCGAAGACGACTTCGAGGTCCGTCGGGTTGCGTGCACCGACTGTCCGGACTTTCCGTGCAACGAGTTTTCCGCCTTGCCGGCCCTCGGACGCCACTCACGCCACTTGTGCATCTCATCCACTCCAGCATTCGTGGATTCCGCGGCTTCCGCGGCCTCTACAACCTCTGTCAGTGTGGGTGGCGGCTCCTTGTTCATCAGGCTGCGCTGCACTTCCTTGTCCTTCAGGCCACACAGAACTCCGTCCCTGAGGGCCATCTCTAGAAAGCGGTCCCATCTGCAGGGGGTGGCGGCTACTCTCATAGCTGTTACGAAGGCTTCTACCGACTCGTCCGGCGCTTGAACTCGCCTCCAAAACGCGCTCCGAGCGGGAAACATTGCCCTCGAGGGTCGGAAACGCTCACGCAGCAGTTTCATGATGTCATCGGCTTTGAACTCACCCATCTTCTTCGGTGCAATAATGCCCACCAGCGTTCGCTTGGTCTCCATCCCAAGCATGCGGGTGAGGATGGCCCTCTTCCTTTCCTCGTCGTCTTCTTTGACTTTGAGTTCCACCAGCGCCGCCTGGAAGTCCATCTCAAAAAGCTCCCAGTCTTGCGGTTTGGTAATGTTGAACCCGCTCTGTGCCCTGGCTCCTTGGGGATCCATTATCCCATCCTCGTCGCCAATTTAGTGTATGAGAGTCAAGACACAGGAAACAGCCAAGGGCTGGGTTAACTCAGGTTTATTGCATGGTGGGCAGAGGGAACATGAGGTAATGGCGGACGAACAGCTCTATATATATGGTAGTAACGTATTTGAATGTGGCTCCACGATAGCCCATTGGCTACTGCCCGCGTGACGTCATGGCTGGTCACGCCCTTCTTGTCCAGGTGTAGGTAGCGGCGGGAAACTTCCCGCGCTGTGGCCTTTGATGGGTTTGAACCAAGAGAGCTTGGACGCTCGCTGCTGCCAGCTGGTGGTCATTAGCTCGCGTCCTATTACAGGGTTTATAGTGATCAGCTGAAGGTTACATTGTTACTCGTAGGCAAGGTTACATTGGTTCAGATACATTGTTATCACATGTAGAAGGTTACACTGTTAGAACACAACACCCCCAACATGCTGGGTACTCATTTTCCCGACCTTGGAAGGCTGAGTCAACCTTGAACCCTGGTCAGGAAGGATTGAACTCATGTTTTGACTGCAGTTTTGACAGCAGTTTAACCACTTCTAGAAACCCAACTTGACGTTTCCTCATTCTAGGTAAAGGTAAAAGTTTCCCTTCCTCGAAAGCCAGTCGTATCCGATTCTAGGGTTCAGTGCTCATCTCTGTTTCGAAGAGCCAGCGTTGTCTGCTTCTGCAGACGTTTCCGTGGTCATGTCATGTGGCACAGGCATGGTACGGAACGCTGTTTACCTTCCCACCGAAGTGGTCCCTATTTATCTACTTGCAATGTCTTGCTTTCGAACTGCTAGTTGGAGCTGGGACAAAGACGGGAGCTCATTCCGTCCTGCAGTACTCGGGAATCGAACTGCTGACCTCCCTCCCGCCTCCAGTCAGCGCCTTAGCCACTTGAGCCACTGCCGTCCATTCTTGCTAAGGGTTAAAACCATTGAGTTGGAATTCCTAGAGAGGGGCAACTGGTGAGTCCTCCATAGGAAGTGTCCTGCACCACAAGTCTTTTCCTGTCCATCTTTCTTAATCTTCCGGAAGGAAACATCAACTCTTCCAAGTCCAGCCCCCCTCAAATACGAGCTGTGTCTGTCTTTCCAATTCAATGGAGCCAGAGAGGGAAAATTGAGCCCTTGGGGTGCGACTACGAGGGAGATGGGGGGAGATCCTCAATGCCCAGCCCAGGAGAAAGGGGGAGGCCTTCTCGGTTAGGCAGGAGATCCAGAGACAGAGTGAGTGGTTAAGCTGTCAAGGTGAACCAGAGATGCTTTTGGAGGTGGTTTTTTTTGGGAACAGAAGCCATATTAGTCTGTGGTTCAGCCACATCAGAAAACAAAAGCAGAAAAATAATAAAATAAAATAAAAACACTGCAGCACTTTAAAGACTAGCTGCTATGTTTTTACTGTGAGCTTTCGTGGATCAAGTCCACTTCTTCAGACAAAAGTTGTAAAACTTTCAGGCATGGTTTATATACACCAGATGCAGGGGTCAGGATGTCACAAGGGAAAAGGATCACGAAGCAATGAGGTAAAGAGTAATCAAGCAGAATGACAGATAAGCATGCTTATCAGTACAGCTTCCTACAGCTAGCAGTAACAATAGATTATTCAGATCCTGACCCCTGCATCTAGTGTATATAAACCATGCCTGGAAGTTTTTACTCCTTGTCTGAAGAAGTGGGTTTGATCCACGAAAGCTAACAGTAATTTTAAGTCTTTAAAGTGCTGCAATGTTTTTGTTTAGTTTTTGGAGGTGGGGTTCGCATTGTTTGGGAACAATTGCTTTTTCTTAATGTTTCAGGACATTTCAGAGGAAGCAACATATTCCAGCTTGGTCTGTCGATGGCCAACATGAGAGAGAAAGAGGTCGGAAACAAGCCCGTTTAAGGGAGTATTTATGGTGGTCCAAGACTGCAGTGGCTCAAGCTGGCTGGGAGGTGGAAGGTCAGCAGTTCGATTCCCCAGCTCCTGCCAACCTAGCAGTTCGAAAGCAAGAAATTGCAAGTAGATAAGCAGGGACCACTTCAGTGGGAAGGTAACAGCATTCTGTGCGCTCCGGTGTCTAGTGATGCCTGCCACATGACCACGGAAATGTCTGCAGAAGCAGACGACGCTGGCTCTTCGGCTATGAAACAGAAATGAGCACTGAACCCTAGAGTCGGATACGACTGGCTTTCGAGCAAGGGAAACTTTTACCTTAAGATACTTTGTTACCTAAAGTAAAACACTAGCCGTAGCAATCCAGATGGCTTTGGAAAAAGTTCCCCCTTTTGATCCCTCCCATATGCCAGGCTTCTGCCTATGTGATAGGGGTCACATATCTCTTGACCCCTCCTCTCCTTGCCATGCTTACCTCAAGTGGAAATTTTCATCCCAGCCCACCAGTGGTACAAAGGAAAGAGGTGGAGCTGCGAGGCCATGTGGCTTTATAGAACGGCTTGGCTTTTGGGGTCTGGGTCTCTTTTGTTTTTCCCTCTCTCTTCTTCCTTTTCTTCTGTCTTCTCTCTCTCTCTCTTTCCCTTCCCACCCTAGGGGGAGGAACTCTTTTTACAAATGTAATCTTTTATAATAAAAAAGGCCTTTCTCCCTAAAGTTTGGTGCATTGATTTTTCCTTTCAGAACTCACAGCTACATGAACTGAAGTTTGCAAAATATAATTGGCAACAATTTCTGCAACAAGGCTAAATGTCTTCCTTCCTCCACCCTCCTCTTTGCTTCCCTCTTTACCCCTTCAGGTGTTGAAGGAGATACAGTAATACCTCGTACAAAGTCCGCTTCATACAACATCGGATTCATACAACATTGCCTAATTCCTTGAAAAAAGTTGCTTCATACAAAGTCGTGTGACTTTGTATGAGGCATTGGTTTTATTTATTTATTTTTTTCACACTTATATACCACCCACTCAGGTACAACCCAACTCAGGGTGGTTTGCATAGCGGACAGTAAATACATAAAAGACACATAATAAAACAAAGTTAAAAGTTAAAAATCCACCCCTAAAAGGTGCGCAAGAACCGAAGGGACCTTGGGGGAAGGCACACTTCTCTATACCAACCACCCAACGGTACCCCCATCCCCACCCGCACCCCAAACTTGGCCCGCCAGCCAGGTCTTTAGTTCCTTCCTAAAGGGCAACAACTCCGTCTGGAGACACAGTTCCACAGGCAGGAGGTTCCAAAGGGCCAGTGCAGACACGGAGAAGGCCCTCCTCCTTGTGCCAGAGAGGCGAGCCCCCCTGGCTGATGGCACAATTAGAGAGCCCCTCCGGTCCGCTCTGATTGGACGGACAGACGTCCTTAGGGCGATGCGGTCTCTAAGATACCCTGGCCCACTACCATGTAGGGCTTTAAAGGTCAAAACCAGCACCTTGAATTGCACCCGGAGACAAACTGGTAACCAGTGCAGCCCGCGAAGCAGTGGTGAGGCATGGGCATAACGTCCACACCCTATCACCACCCGGGCCGCGGCATTCTGGACCAGCTGCAGCCTCCGAATGGTCATCAAGGGCAGCCCCATGTAGAGCGCATTACAGTAGTCTAGTCTGGAGGTCACCAGAGCGTGAGTGACCATGAGCAAAGAGTCCCGGTCCAGGAGCGGGCGCAACTGGCGAATCACCCGAAGTTGGGCGAAGGCCCTCCTGACCACAGCCACCACCTGTTCTTCTAGCAGCAGCCGCGAATCCAGGAGGACCCCCAAGTTGCGCACCCGGTTGGTCTGGGGCAAAACAGCCCCATCCAAAACCAAAGATGGTAGCTCCCGGGATAACTCAGGACCCCCTATCCATAGCCACTCAGTCTTGCTAGGATTCAGCTGTAGCCCATTTGCCCCCATCCAGACCCAACAGCCTCCAGACAGCTGGAAAGGACTTTGACTGCATCACGGGGGTCCCCACGGGCCGAGATGTACAACTGTGTGTCATCCGCGTACTGGTGGTACCGCACCTCATGGGAACGGATGATCTCACCCAGCGGCTTCATGTAGATGTTAAATAGGAGAGGAGAGAGTACCGAGCCCTGAGGCACCCCATATTTTAGGGGCCTAGGACTCGACCTCTCACTCTCCAATCACACCGACTGGGTCTGGCCCCTCAGAAATGAGGAAAACCAGGACCACACCGTGTCCTGGATCCCCAATCCTTGGAGCCGTTCCAGAAGGATACCGTGGTCAACGGTATCGAAGGCCACTGAGAGGTCAAGAAGAGCAAGGACGGACGGATGACCGCCATCCCGCTCTCGCCAGAGATCATCCATCAGCGCGACCAATGCAGTCTCAGTACCATATCAAGGTCTGAATCTTGACTGGAAGGGGTCCAGATATTCCGCTTCATCCAGTACCCCCTGCAGCTGATGTGCCACTGCCTTCTCCAGAACCTTCCCCAAAAAAGGAAGGTTGGAGACAGGTCTGTAGTTGGTTAGGATTGCTGGATCGAGGGATGGCTTCTTCAGGAGGGGGCGCACAAGAGCATTTTCAGCAGTGCAGGAAACATCCCCTCTCGAAAAGACGCGTTAATTATAGCCCCGACCCAGCCACCTGTCACCATCTTAGAGGCTTTTACCAGCCAGGCGGGACAGGGATCCAATGGACAATTAGTGGCACGGACCGCCGCAAGGAGCCTGTCCACTTCATCCGGGGCAACTGGATCAAACCGATCCCAGGTAACACCGCAAGACTGCGCACTGGCTCCCCCCGGACCCTCCCCGTCCACGCCAAGTTTGAACCCCGAGCAAATCCGATCGATTTTCTCCATCAGATGGTCAGCAAAGTCCTCAGCCGATCCCTGCCAACCAGGCACAGGCCCCGCCCTACCCAGGAGGGACCTGGTCACCCGACACAGGGTGGCTGGGCAATTATCAGTGGAGGCAATAAGGGAGGTGAAGTACTGCCTCCTCACCACCCCCATCGCCACTAGGTAGGCCCTAATAGCGGCTCTAGCTAGTGTCCAATCGGAATCGCTCTGGGTCTTCACCCAGCGGCGCTCAAGGCGTCTCTTTGCCCATTTGAGCTCCCGTAGTTCTTCAGTGAACCACGGGGATGACCTAGCTCCACAGGCTCTGAGAGGCCGTAGTGGAGCGATTACATCCAAGGCAGATGTCGTTGACCCGTACCACAGGTCAACAAGTGCCTCAGGTGAATCGTGTCGCCGATCCAGAGGAAATTCCCCCAGTTCCCTCTGGAATCCATCCGGATCCATCAGTTGCCGGGGGCGGGTCACTTTAATCGACCCTGCCTCCTTACGATGAAGTGTCGCCCCCAGAAAGTCTAGAGCCACCAGATAGTGATCTGACCATGGCACAGGTGTTATGTCTAGCTTCTGTAAACTCACATCACTCTGCCGCCACCCCGACAAAAAGACTAAATCTGGCATGTGGCCACTGCCCCTGGTCGGGCCCTGAATTACCTGAGCCAGGTCCATAGCTGCCATGGAAGCCATGAACTCCTGAGCCACCTCGGAACCAGACCCCAGCGAAGGCAAATTGAAGTCCCCCAAAACCATCAGTCTAGGGAACTCCAAAGCCAACGCCGAGATGGCTTCAAGGAGCCCAGGCAGGGAGTCCCTTACCCCGCAAGGAGGCAGGTACAGGAGTAAGACCCCCAACTGACCGTTAGGGCCCAACTGCAGGAGCAGGGCCTCACAACCCGAAATTTGTGGAGCAGTGGCCCTGGCGACTCCCAATGACTCCCTGGCTATAATGGCAACACCACCGCCCTTACCCACATCCCTAGGCTGGTGCCAAACACCGAACCCGGCCGGACACACCTCTGATAGAGGCACCCCATCTCGCCTTATTCAAATTATGATTAATTACTTGGTCAGGATACCCTTTATCCCGTAAAAAAGAGCAGATGGTAGAGGCGGCTGAGACAAAATCACTTTCAATAGAGGAATTACGTTTAGCTCTGAGGAAAAGTCCATATGGGAGGTTATGTTTTAAATGATGTGGATGGAAAGATTCGAAGTTTAAGTATGCGTTCCTATCTGTTGTTTTCCTGTAGAGTCTGACTAGGACTTTACGCTGAGTAGAAACGTAAGTTTCTACATCCAAGAATGGAATGGAGGTTTTTGAGATGTTGTGAGTGAATTTTAAATTGTCATTAAGCCCGTTAACCCAGGACACAAACAAAGGTGCTACTGATAAATCATCAACAATAAAATAAAGGTCATCAATATACCGTCTATAAAAATAATGTTGGGGAAAAAAGGATTAATATCGGAATTAAAAATGAAATCTTCTTCAAAAGAAATCATATATAAGTTTGCCAAACTTGGCGCTATTGAGCTACCCATGGCCACGCCTTTTATTTGTAAATAGAAGGTTTTACCAAACCTAAAAAAATTGTGATCCAAAACTAAATCTAATAATTCCATCAAAAAGTGCGTGGGTGGGTGAAGCTCTGTGCGTGTGTCTAAGTGTTTGTGTACAAGGGCTTTAATCTCCTCCAAGGGCACGTTCGTGTACAAAGCCTGGACATCCATGGTAATGAAGCCACCCTCCAAGGGGACCTGAACCCTTTCTACTTGAGATATAAATTCAGTAGTGTTTTTTAATATAAGAGGGGGTGGCAAGAACAAACGGGCTGATATGGTGATTCAAAAATTGTGATGCGTGTTCGAGGGCAGAACCTACAGAAGCCACTATAGGTCTCCCTTGCGTAAGGCCATCAGGGGATCGAACCTTGTGTATTTTAGGGAGCAAGTGGAAAAGGGGCACTTTAGGGCTATTGTTTAACAAAAAGTCATGAGTTTTTTCAGAAATGTAGCCCATGGCAACTCCTTCATACAACAGGTTTCTAATGGTATTCAAGATGTTATCAGTCGGATCTTTATCTAACACCTTGTAAAAGGAGTTGTTAGATAACTGCCTGAATGCCTCGCCCTCATACTCAGCAAAATGTGCCTAAATCGATTGAGAAAATCTTTTGCTCTTTTCAGTACTCACCCTTGGTGAGTAAAGTACAATCCATTATTAAGAAGCACTGGCACATCGTGAGCCACTTACCTGGTTGCGCTGCTTACCCTCTGATAGGGCTTAGGAAATCCAGATCCATCAAACAGATTGTGAGTAGATCGGATCATGAATCTCGCATTCAATTAAGACGCCCGACCATTACAGGGCATTTCAGGGGTGGTAACTGCACCCATTGCTCTTTGGCGTGGCAAACCAAAATAGTCACCATCTCTAGTAGCGAGTTCACTTTGACTTTAAAACAATTTTTTAATTGTAAAAGTTCTGGGTGCGTCTACCTTCTCGTATGTGCATGCGGCTTAGGATATGTGGGGGTCACTTCCCGCCAAATGAAAACTAGGGTGGGGGAACATAGATCGAAGTTCCGCACTGGAAACATTTCTGCCCCTCTCGTTAGCCATTTTTTGGAGAAAAATCATAAAGATTATGATTTTAAGTTGTGGTGTTGGAAAGCCATAAACAAGATTCATTTCCCCGCAAAGATATTGACATCATTTTAAGACAAAGGGAGTGTTTTTTCATACATCGCTTTAATACCCTATACCCCTCGGGCCTCAACATGGAAATTGATTACACATGTTTCTTATAATCTCTGTTCGGAGCTCAGCTGTGTGGTTCAGTATTCCTTTAAATACAAGCATAGCTCACCATTAGCTTAACGTCAATCGACACTGAATAAACTCATGATAGAGGTCTGGGACACGCTATAATACATTAATGCTTCAAAATTTTACTATTTACTGGGATACACAGGTAACTGATGTATTAACTATTGTTTAAGCAACTTATTTTATGTCACAGCATGAGATGCATCCAAGACTATGTAAATAATGTACATATTGCACATTTTGTATATTATGTATATAAGTTTTTGACAGAGACATTATCAATTTGTTTTGATTTAGATCCCTGAAGAAGGACTGAAAATTCCTATATCGGAAGGAATTAGGATCTGTTACCTTTAGTTGAATTATTGGATTAAACACTTATTATTCATCAGCCAAAGCAAACGGTTTCCCTTCTTTGTTGTGTATACTTGAGTATAAGCCAACCTGAATATAAGATGAGGTACCTAATTTAGATCTGAAAACCCAGGGAAATAGATTGACCCAAGTATAAGCCGAGAGTGGGAAATGCAGCAGCTGCTAGTGAGTTTCAGTAATTAAAATACATGAAAATACTGTACAGTAATATTAATTAATTAAGTGCTTCTTTACTGTATTTGCACCACCCACCAGTGGTGGTGCTGCAGGGGAAGTGGGAGGGCAGGTCAATTGCACTGAGGCAGGAAGTGTTACTCTAGCCTAGCCTCTTGCTCCCCCTGCAAGCAAGAAGCACCTCCATCTTGGCCAGAGCAGAGGCAAAGACATGAAGGTAAGTTAAATCCTTTTTCCCCCCACACCAGTTTGGAAGAGGCACGCGATTGCATTGTAGCTTCTTTCTCCATCTGTGGTTTTCCATAGGAATGAATTAAAAACAAACTTCAGAAATTAATTGTCACTGTATTCTTATGGGAAATTGCAATTTGCACCCTCTTGTGGCCAGTTGTGTAATTACGCCTCAACTTTTTTGCCGCAGAAGTGCGGAACCTTACTTTTAAACTGCCGAATAACTAAACAAACAAACAAACAAACACATATTTTTAGACCATTGTGTTTGTTTTATATTTATGTACCACACCCGCCATCGCCCCAGCCAAGGGGTTTTTTTTTTTGCCCCCAAAGGAGGGCTTGGCTTATACTTGAATATATATGGTATACCAAAAAAAAAAAAAGGGAAATTATCATAACAATGATGACAGCTATGAGACTACTTATTGTTAAAAATGGAAAATATATTGTGAAATAGAGCTGGACTATTGGTACAGGGAGCTATGGAATATTGTATGATAGGACTTCTAGCTGAAAACTTCTGAGGGATACAAGGCTATTGGAGCAGGCTTTTAACTATGATCGGCATTGTTATCTGGATTTATATTTATGTACCACGCTCTAGAGCAGTGGTGGCAAACCTATGGCATGCATGACAGAAGAGGCACTCAGCCCTCTGTGGGCACACCCGCCATCGCCCCAGCACAGAGTTTGCTCCACCCCTCCAGCTGTGCCCAGCAGCCCAACTAGAGCAGTTTCTCTCCCCCCGTACAGATAATAATACAGTAAAACCCCGGCTTACAACTGCCCCAGGTTATGTTTGCCACGGGTTACAATGGCAAATTTTATTAATGCTTCGGTTTATGAGTGATTTTCGGGTTATGACCGAAAATCACACGATTTTGAAATCTAAGATGGCAGCCGCCACCATCTTGGAGATCAAAATGGCACCCGCCCCCTGCGCAGGATGTCGCTTACCCTACGGAAGTGCTGTGATTTTGCTGACTCTCCTGGAGACGGCAGGGGTGGTAGAGAGCCCAAAATGGGAGACAAAAACTCCATCGTCGGCTGCAGGTTTTGGCTTGCAGCACCACCCAGGGAGGTTGGGGTACATTGGAAACAGCGCGGATTGGGTCCTCCAACCCTCCCAGAGGCAGCAGGGGTGGCAGAGAGCTTGAAATGCACACAAAAAGCTCCATCGTTGGCTGAGAATAAATTCACCAAACATCATGGGAAAGGTAGGGAGATTGCTCCTTTGCTTTTGTGGGGGTAGGAGTGGGTTGCGCCCAGTGATGCACTGCAGCAGGTTCTGAAGAACAGGTAGCAGAAATTTCTCCAGGCCATGCCCACTTGGTTGGCCACGCCCACCTCCATAGCCCATAATGCAGGATGTTTGGCCAGCCCACAGAGTAGGTAGCAAATTTTTTTGCAGAGCATCGCTGGTTGCGCCTGAAAAAAAAACTTTTTTGGGGGTGGTGGTGGTGGTGGTGTATTTTTTAAGTGATTTTTTTCCCATCCAGTCAGATTGTCCCCCCCCCCCCAAAAAAAAAGTATTCCTATGGGGAAACCTGTTCCGGTTTATGACTGTTCCTGTTTACAACAGGCAGTTGGAACGGACCTCCATCGTAACCGGGGTTTTTAGTGTAATGATGATGCAGAATTATAATAATATCCTAAAAATTAGGCCTGAATTCAGATTGAAAGAGATATAAATAGTGCATTTCGCTTAAGACTTCTTGGAGCTAAGTAGCTACCACCTTGCCCAGGTATGTAACGTGAGACTGGCTATTAATTATCCAACAAGTGACCAAAAAAACGTAAGATGCTGATATATTCTAAAGAAAAATAATGCTGTTTTATTCACATTACATAAGTAATTCAAGACAGATCCGAAACCCTTCCGGTTAAACGGGAAATTTTTCAGTACAACTTTCGTCAGGGATCTAGAAGAATAAATACGCAATCACTAAACACGCAATCACCTTCCCGTTTAACCGGAAGGGTTTCGGATCTGTCTTGGATTACTTAAGTACTGTGAATAAAACAGCATTATTTTTCTTTGGAATATATCAGCCTCTTACGTTTTTTTGGTCACTTTTTGGATTCACCGTTTGGCCCCTTTCTCCTTGCTTTTTTTAAATTCATTATTCAACACCATGGGATTCAAGGAGGGCCTTTTCAGTAGCTGTCTTACTGTGTTCTCCTATTCCAGAGGTCAGCCAGGAATTTGATAGTACTGTATCACTTATCAAGGTGATAAATATACCAAAAGAAAAGGAGAATCCTGCAAATGCCTTAAGTAGAGAGCATGTTTTGCTAGATCTTCCAAATGAATATCAGGGTTTCCTCCTTCATGTTTTGAATTGCCAAATCTCAAAATTCTGCAAGGATTTCCCAGGTAGAATTTTGGGTGTTTTAGTCCAACAACACACATCTGAAGACTTTTAGATTTCATGTCACTAGAGCAGGAGTTCTCAACCTTTTTAAGCTGGTGGCCAGGTCACGCTCCCTCAGAAAGCATTGGGGCTCAGATAGCCATTTTACCCTTTCTTCACCACATGGCACTTCCTGGTATGGTGGAGGTAGTGGAAGGGGGGCATATGAAATGGTGCCATGGGCCATTTCCAGCCCATGGGCCACAGGTTGAGAATCCCTGCACTAGAGGAAGGCTTGCCTCCGAAAGTGCTCTGTTCCCACAATTGGCTTCTCTGGCCTCGTTTTGAAAACTGTTGCAGTGCATTCTGGAGTTGATCTTTGGAAGGGGCCCTTAATAGAGCATCACGGGTAGCAACAGATATGGCTCTCAGCATCCTACCTGCTCAGGTAGGCAAGCATTCCTGCCCTTTTCATTAACACTAGTAATGTGATTCCAGGCACGCGGTGGTCCTTTATTTCCACAGGACAATTTTTAGAACCAGGAGCTGACAAAGTGAGGCAGAAGAGGAGGCACAGTAAAGGCATGTAATAAACTGAGCTTGAAGACCAGAAGGTTGGCAGGTCAGCAGTTCAAGACCCGAGTGCTGCGTAACAGAATGAGCTGTCATCTGTCCCAACTCCTGCCAACCTAACAGTTTGAAAGCAACATGCCTCCTATGGTAACATCTGCAGATGCAGACAAGTGTGTACGGAGATGAGCACTGTCCTCCTAGAGTTGGACACAGCTGGCTTTCGAACAAGGGAGACCTTTACTAGGGGAAGAAATTGTTGGGAAGGAGAGATCGTGGAACAAAAAAAAAATGGGGAGAGGAAGAAAGGATTGAGGGATTTGTGGGCAAGGAACCGTCGGAGCCTTTCCCTCAAAGTAAAGAAGGCAAAATCAATACTGTGCGAGGAATGTTTCCTTGACCCCTTTTTGGGGATATCAAGCAACAGCAATTACACGTATATACATACCTGTCAAGTTTCGGGAAATTTCTGTCAAACCCCCGTATTTTATTCTCTTTTCCGCTGTCATCCCGTATTAGTTAGACTGCAGTTAGACTGGAGGCCAGCACAGGATAAGCATAGATGTCCAACTTCCTGTTTTGGCAGGGAACTTTCCCTTATTTGACAGAAATTTTCTGTAATTTGACAGGTATGCGTATATACCGTCCCGTTGCACTTAGTGCACTCTCTGGGTATTCCACAAGTTAATTGGCATCTTGCCCCCAACATGTTGGGTACTTTTAGTGTAAGGGACCAAAGACAATGAAACAGCCGAAGGGTTGGCTTAACACAGGTTTATTGCATGATGATCCGGAGGAACATGTGGTAATGGCGGATGAGTAGCTCAATATATACAGCTGGCTATACATTTGAATGTGGCTCGTCGACAGACTATTGGTTGCTGCCTGCGTGACGTCGTAGGAGGTCACGCCCTTCTTGACCAGGTGAAGAGGTGGCGGGGAATCTTCCCGCGCAGCTGAACCAGGTGAATATGATCCATGAGAGCTGGACGCTCGCTACTGCCCTCTGGTGGTCACTAGCTCGCGTCCCCTTATTAGGTTTACATTGATACAGCTGATGGTTATAATGTTGCACACAGAAAGGTTACATTGACAACACATGGCAAAGGTACATTGTTAAAGGCACAGCTTTACAGAACACAACATCCCTCCCCCCTAGGATGAGACGAAGTCTCTCAGCCAAGATGGCTTGTTGCATGTGCGTTTGGGCCGTGAAGAGGGCTGCCCCCCCCGGGGGCGTTATTGCTTCTTTGTTCCCTGGTCCCTTGTCCTGAAATGGGAGAGGGAGACTTGTTAGTGGCTTGCCGCTGTCTGGCGGCCTTAGGGGAAGGGAAAAACTCCATTGTGGGCAGACCGGGGGCAATCGGGGCTAACGAAAAACCCCTCTTCTCGCTTGGACGGGTGGGGGACCACTCCGAAAACCCCCCCCGGCTCTGAAAATCAAAATCTAACTTCGTAGGGGCATCTGCATTTGTGGGGACCTTCCGCGAGATATGTATGGGGTCGGGTTTCTCCTCCTCGGAAAGATCCCCCAGGGTATCTATGAGGATATCCTCCTCCCCCCTTGGTGGGGGCCCACGGTCCCCCTTCCCTCCCCCTTGGGCTGAACGGGTGGGGGAGAACCCTAACGCTGACTTATTCCCTGCTCGATCTGTGCCCTGCTCATCGGAGACCCTGCGTCGGAGCTGGTCCGCGTGCCACCTCCACAGGAGCCCTGTGCTGGTTTCCACGCGGTACGACACGGGGCTGGTTTGCTCCACAACTACGCCCGGTACCCAGGCTGGGCCCGTGCTGGCGTAATTCCGGCAATGCACGGGGGCGCCTACACTGAAACTCTTGGTAGCCTCTAGCCCGATGTTCCTTCCTTTGTCCTCTACCCTCGTGGGGTCTAGCCTAGTAAGGATGGTGGTCAGCTTCCTGCGCATTAAGAGCTCTGCGGGGGAGTATCCTGACGCCAATGGGGTCACCCTGTACCCTAGCAGAAACTGACACACTTGTAGGTTCAGATCCCCCGGGCCCATGCGCCGCAACGCGTCCTTCGTGGTGCGGACGAGGCGCTCTACTTGGCCATTGGTGGCCGGGTGAAACGGGGCGGAGGTGATATGCCGAACGGCGTTGATCTCCATGAATGCCCTAAACTCGGAGGACGTGAAACAACTAGCGTTGTCGCTAATTAACGTGTCGGGTATGCCGAACGTGGAAAAGAGCCTCCGCATATGCCTAATGGTTTGGGCCGAGGAGGTGTTCGTGACAGGGATAACTTCCAACCATTTGGAGAAAGCGTCCACTACAAGAAGGAACAGGGTGCCTCTGAACGGGCCCGCGAAATCAATGTGCACCCGGGACCACGGCCCCTTAGCCGCGTCCCATTCCCTGTGGGGAAGGCGGGCCTCCTCTGGTCTGGAGCATTGGCAACGCTCACAAGTGCCGACCATGTGCTCGATGTCGGCGTCCAGCTGGGGCCACCAGAAGTAACTCCGGGCCAGCGCCTTGGATCGCACGATGCCGGGGTGGCTGACGTGAAGCAGTTTGAGCACCCGCGGCCGAAGGGAAGTGGGGATCACCACCCGCTGCCCCCACAAGAGACACCCCCTCTCTAGGGACAGTTCTAGCTTTTTTCTGAAAAATGGAGCGAACTCCTCCGCTGGGGAGGACGCGGGCCACCCTTTCTGCAGCCAGGAGCTTACTGCCGCTAACGTTTTGTCCTTCTCCGTCGCTTTGGCAATGTCGGCGGGCACTACGGGGGGGGCGAATCCAGCACCTCTATCATGAAAACCTGATGGTCCCGCTCCCCCTTGCTCACCTGGCTGGGCGTTAGGGGAAGGGGAGACCTAGATAGGGCGTCCGCATGGCTGATCTCTCTCCCGGGCCGGTAGACCAACGCGTGCTGATACGCGTTGAGAAAAATGGCCCACCTGAGCATCCTCGGGGACAGGATCTGTGGGGTGGGCTTATCTGCGGTAAAGATGCCTAGCAGGGGCTTGTGGTCCGTTACGATGGTGAAGGGGCGGCCATACAGAAAATCGTGAAATTTTTTCGTCCCCGCGACTATTGCTAGTGCCTCCCTGTCCGTCTGTGCGTAGTTTCTCTCTGCTTGGGACAGGGACCTGGAGTAAAATGCTATCGGGGCCTCCCTGCCGTTTTCCAACACGTGGCACAGTACCGCCCCCACCCCCACTGGAGATGCATCACAGGTCAGAACTACTGGGCGTTTGGGGTTGAAGTGGGTCAGTATGGCGTCGGACGCCAGGAGGCTTTTTAGCTCACTAAATGCCCTTTCTTGGTCATCGCCCCACTTCCATGCCTGCTCTTTCTTTAGCAGTTTGTGTAGCGGTTCAGCCACCGCAGCCTTTCGGGGGAGGAAGGAGTGGTAAAAGTTGAGCAGCCCTAGGAACGACTGCAACTCGGGCTTGGAGGTGGGGCGGGGGGCTTTCTTAATGGCTGCTACCTTGGACTTGGATGGTTTTATTCCCTCAGGAGTCACACAAAACCCTAGGAACTCAACCTCGGTCGCGAAGAAGACGCATTTGTCCTTTCACAACCTCAGCCCCGCCTTTTCGAATATCGTCAGGACCTTCCCCAACCTCTTGGCCAATTCAGCCCGACTCCCCCCCGTTATTAACACGTCATCAAAATAAGGCAACACCCCCTCCAGTCCCTTCAGGAGGCGTTCCACGAGTGACTGGAAAATTCCAGGCGCCGAATTCACGCCGAACTGGAGGCGCGTCACCTGGAACGCCCCCTTATGGGTGACTATGGTCTGCGCAGCAGCTGCGGCAGGGGACACCGTAAGCTGCTGGTAGGCCTGTGCTAAGTCGAGCTTAGCGAAACACTTTCCCCCGTGTAACCTGGCCAGCAGATGGCTGACTACCGGCACCGGATATGCATTCGGGCGGATCACCTTGTTGATGGTGCACTTGTAGTCGGCGCATATGCGGACCTCCCCATTGGCCTTTAGTGCGGTTACAATTGGAGTTTCCCACTCCGCAGAATCTACAGGCACAAGGATCCCCTGGCCCACCAACTTGTCCAGTTCCGCCTCTATCTTGTCCTTGAGTGCGAACGGCACCCGGCGTGGTTTTAGGCGAACAGGGCGGACCTCCGGGTCCAGGTCGAAAGTCACTGGGGGCCCTTTGAATTTCCCCAGTCCCAGTTTGAAGACTTCGGGGTGCGCCTCGCACACCTCCTGAATTGGATCAGTCCCAGCAGCGTGCATCCCCACGGCATGCACCCCCCCAATGAACAACCCCAGGGGCTGGAACCATTGAGTCCCGAGGAGGCTGCAATTTCCTCCCTTGAGCACGACCAGGGGAAGGGACGCGGCGTGCTCCTTGAATTTGACCTGAAATTCTCCAACCCCCAACACTGGAATACTGTTCCCTTGCACGTCCCGTAGTGTGGACCTCAACGCTTTGAGCTTGGGCCGCTTTTGGGGGGCAATTCCCAAAAACTCCCTCTGGGAAATGATTGAATATGAGGACCCCGAGTCAATTTCCATCCTAATGGGAACCCCTTTGACTAGTACCTCAACAAAGTAGCGGGGGTGTCTCGTAGACACGCTGAACACCGAGGCGTCGTCCTCGCTGCCGTCGGCGATGCGGCCCACGCCGTCCTGCTTCCGCGTGGCCTGGGCGCCGTCTTTTGGTTTCGCTGGGCGGTCTCGTCCCGCGGAACGGTCTGGGGAGCTCCTCCGGGACTCGCGCTTCTTTCTGCACACCTTGGCGATGTGCCCGCGGCGGCCGCAGTTATGGCACTCGGCCTTCCGGAAGGGGCAATTCACGCGGTCGTGGGCCGCTCCACAGCCGTCGCAACGCCGGCTCTCCTTCCGGACCCTCTGCACGTCCTCGTCGTCGCTGCTCTCTGTAGACGACCTCGAAGTTCGCCGGGCCGCCTGTACCGGAGCCTCTGCTTTGCTTGACTTTGGCCGCCAGTCCTGAAGTTCTTGGACCCCGGCCTTCGTAGCTTCTGCGGCCTGGGCCGCTCTGACGACCTCCTGCAGCGTGGGAGGCGGCTCTTGGTTCATTAATGTGCGCTGGGTCTCGGCGTCGTTCAGGCCGCACAGCACACAGTCTCGGAGGGTGATTTCGACGTTCTCCCATTTGCACGGGCCGGCCGCCAGCCGCAGGGCCGCCACGAACGCGGCGACCGTCTCCCCGGGCGCTTGGACTCGCCTCCAAAACGCACTCCGAGCGGGAAACATCGCCGTGGCGGGCCGGACGTGCTCACGCAGCAACTGCATGAGTTCCTTGGCCTTGAATTCGCTCACCCTCCTCGGTGCAATCAGGTCCACCAAGGTCCTTTTTGTTTCTTGTCCGAGCATTCTGGTGAAGATGGCTCTTTTCTTCGCCTCTTCCGTAACTTCGGACTCGATCAGTGCGGCCTGGAAGTCCATTTCGAAGATCTCCCAGTCGCCCGGTTTCCTGATTTCGAAACCGGCGCATGTCTTGGTCCCGTGGGCTGCCATCCCACCTTCGTCGCCAATTTGGTGTAAGGGACCAAAGACAATACAACAGCCGAAGGGTTGGCTTAACACAGGTTTATTGCATGATGATCCGGGGGAACATGTGGTAATGGCGGCTGGGTAGCTCAATATATACAGCTGGCTATACATTTGAATGTGGCTCGTTGGCAGGCTATTGGTTGCTGCCTGCGTGACGTCGTAGGAGGTCACGCCCTTCTTGACCAGGTGAGGAGGTCGCGGGGAATCTTCCCGCGCTGCTGATCCAGGTGGCTTTGATCCATTAGAGCTGGACGCTCGCTACTGCCCTCTGGTGGTCACTAGCTCGCGTCCCCTTATTAAGCATACATTGATACAGGTGGTGGTTATAATGTTGCACACAGAAAGGTTACATTGATAACACATGGTACAGGTACATTGTTAAAGGCACTGCTTTACAGAACACAACAAAGGCTGAGTCAACCTTGAGCCCTGGTCAGGATCGAACTCACATTCTGGCTGCAGTACAACAGCTTAACCACTGCACTATCAGGGAGTGAGCTCCCGTCTCTGTCCCAGTTCCTGCCAACCTAGCAGTTCGTTCGAAAAGCAAGACATTGCAAGTAGATAAATAGATACCACTTCGGTGGGAAAGGTAAGAAGCATCACCACGCACTCCGGTGTCTAGTCATGCCTGCCATATGTCCACAGAAACGTCTGCAGGCGCAGACCGCGCTGGGTATGAACAGAGATGAGCACTGAACCCTAGAGTCGGATACGACTGCCTTTCGAGCAAGGGCGACCTACCAGGGCTCTTCTAGAAACCCGACTTGGCATTCCCCCCCCCCCCCCCCACACCATTCTAAAAGGGTGCTCGGCTCGTTGTCTGCTTTCCCCCATTCTCGTTAAGGGTTAAAAGCAGCGACTTGGAATTCCTAGAAGGGCACCCGGTGAGACCGCCACAGGAAGTGTCCTCCACCACAAAAAAGTCCCTTCCTGTCCCTTCTTCTTAACCTTCCGGAAGGAAAATGGGAATCCCAACTCCTCCAAGACCACCCCCCCACCCACCCACCCAGTGCCAGTGTCTTTCTTTCCAGTCCAACAGGGCCCGAGAGAGGGAAGGTACGATTGCGAGGGGGAAATGGGGGGGGCGATCCTAAATGCCCAGCCCAGGAGAGTGGGAGGCCTTCTTGGTGGTGGTGGTAATAATAATAATAATAATAATAATAATAATAATAATAATAATAATAATAATAATAATAATAATAATAATAATAATAATAATAATAATAATAATAATAATAATAATAATAATAATAATAATAATTTCGTGCCAGAAATTATTCTGGGCTGAAAGGATTTTTGCTGGAGAAACTCGGCTCAGCGCCAAATGAGGCTCCTTTCATGTCCCCCAATATTTTTTCCCCCCTCCACCAAAGTAGGCTCCCTATTTATCTCCTTGCAATTTCTTGCTTTCGATCTGCTAGGCTGGCTGCAGGAGCTAGGGCAGAGGCGGGCGCTCAACCCGTCATTCAGTACCCGGGTCTCGAACCGGCAGCTTGTTGCTGGCTTCCCCAGCTAATATCAAGGCGAGCTTCTTAACCCCTGAGCCATCGTAGCCCCACCTTTCAGGAAGAGAGCCAGAGAAGAGTCACATCACGATGGCTTAGTGGTTCAAATGCTGAGCTTGGAGACTGGGAGGCCGGGTTTCGATCCCCGAGGGCTTGCACGTACCGGGGACATGAATGAAAGGAGCCTCATCCGGGCGTTCCCTGAGTGGAGTTTCTCCAGCAAAAAATAATAATAATAATAATAATATATATCATTTCAACCAAGTAATATCCGACACGAAATTATTATTATTATCGTGAGTGGCCGAGTTGCTAAGGTGGGTAAGAGATGCTTTTGGGGGTGGGTGGGTTGTTTCTGATTGTTTGGGAGCGATTGCTTTTTAAAAAAATGTTTCAAGGGTAGGCACATTTTGGAGGAGGCAAAAGGTAAAGGTTTCCCTTGCTCGAAAGCCAGTCGTATCTGACTCTAGGGTTCAGTGCTCTTCTCTGTTTCATAGCCGAAGAGCCAGCGCTGCCTGCAGACGTTTCCGTGGTCATGTGGCAGGCATGACTAGACACCGGAGCGCACGGAACTGCTGTTTTACTTTCCCACCGAAGTGGTCCCTATTTTTCTCCTTGCAATTTCTTGCTTTCAAACTGCTAGGTTGGCAGGAGCTGGGACGAAGATGGGAGCTCATTCCGCCCTGCAGTACTCAGGAATCGAACTGCTGACCTCCCAGTCAGCGTCTTCTTAGCCACTTGAGCCACTGCAGTCCCTTCGGAGGAGGCAAAGGTAAAGGTTTCCCTTGCTCAAAAGCCAGTTGTATCTGACTCTAGGGTTCAGTGCTCATCTCTGTTTCAAAGCCGAAGAGCCAACGCTGTCTGCTTCTGCAGACATTTCCGTGGTCATGTGGCAGGCATGACTAGACACCGGAGCGCACGGAATGCTGTTACCTTCCCACCAAAGTGGTCCCTACTGATCTACTTGCAATGTCTTGCTTTCAAACTGCTAGGTTGGCAGGAGCTGGGACAAAGACGGGAGCTCATTCCGTCCTGCAGTACTCGGGAATTGAACTGCTGACCTTCCGCCTCCCAGTCAGCGTCTTCTTAACCACTTGAGCCACTGCAGCCCCATGGAGGAGGCAAAACATTCCATCAAAAAGGGGGTAGTTAGCAAGGTTTACAATATCTTAGAGGAACAACAAGCACAAACCAACTTAAAATCAATGTGGGAAGAGGAATTAAAGATAAAAATCAGAGAAACGGAATTTGGAAACGAAGACTAATGAGAAATATGTCGGTGGCCAGCAAAAGAGAGAAAGAGAGAGGGAGGTGGGGAACAAGTCCATTGAAGGGAGTCGTTATGGTAGTCAAAGATATTTTGTTGCCTGAAGTAAAAGGCTAAATGTCCTTCCCCCAATTTTTTCTTCACTGCCCTTTTTATCCCATTGGGTGTCGAAGGAGATACAGTACAAGATTCTTGCTCTGGCACCTTTTTTTAATTGATAACATTCATAATGACAACCACATCATTACAATGAACAATAGAACAAAAAAAACCCCACAACTTCTACAACCTACACCATAACGGTGTGTCCCCTTCATCCAGCTAGACAGCAGATATGCTCCTTAACTTTGTTTAATATAAAGGCCGCCCTTGCTCGAAAGCCAGTCGTATCCGACTCTAGGGTTCAGTGCTCGTTTTGTTTCAAAGCCAAAGAGCCATTTCTGTCTGCGTTTGCAGACATTTACGTGGACATGTGGCAGGCATGACTAGTGTTTACCTTCCCACCGAAGTGGTCCCTATTCCTCTAGTTGCAATTCCTTGCTTTCGCACTGCTAGGTTGGCAGGAGCTGGGACGGAGTCAGGCGCTCACTCCATCATGCAGTACTAGGGTTTTGAACTGCTGACCTTCCGCCTCCCAGTCAGCGTCTTAACCACTTGAGCCACTGTAGAGGCTCTTTAATTTATAATTTATCCTTCTTTCCAAAATGATACGATTTTTTGGCCTGGTTTCTTTCCTTTCCCTTTTACCAGTGTCTGTGTAGTCCAAAAATTCTCCCCATATTTCTTTAAAATCGGATTTCTTTATAATTCCTTTTTTGACTCTAATTTCTGATGTTAATTTGTCATTTGCTACTATACTCCGCATTTATTTATAGTCTATACCTGCTCCCTCTCCCCGGAGCCCATTCTACTGGCCCGGGGATGTGGATCCCGGGCTCCGTCCGGGCTCCGTCCGCGATGTTAAGCCTAGGGCTCCGTCGGGAACGTTGAGCCTGGGCTCCGTATTTATATTTTGTATTGTATTTTGTATTTTAATTTTGTATTGTATCTATATTTTGTATTGCTTGTGACTGTAAACCACTTTGGGTCGCCCCAGGGTGAGGAAGGCAGTATATAAAACATAGTATAAATAAATAGTATAAATAAAAAATACCATTCTAATTCAATTTTACTATCTGATTTCCATTTCCTAACTATAACTAATCTCATCGCTGTTACCATTATATAGTACGTCATTTCTCTTTTTTCTCTCTCAATTATTTTGTCCCTCAAATCCATTAGCACACCTACTCTAAGACAGATTTAGATGTATAGATAGAACTTGTTAAGTTCTATCCGTACCTTCCCCCACATTTCTTTGATAAAGGTGCAGTCCCATCGTAGATGGAAATATGCTCCCAATTATTTTTTGCACCTCCAGCAATTTTTATTGAATTTAAAATCATAATACAGTATCTTAATTGCATTGGGGTTGTGTGCCATCTCCAAATTGTTTTGTAACAGTTTTACTTAATCCTAACTGACATATTTTCATTATTCTTTGTTTCCAAATTCCGTTCCATTCCTCTTCTTTGATTTTTATCCTTAATTCTTCTTCCCACAGTGATTTTGTTTTGTGCTTGTTCTTTCTCCAAGATATTGTAAATCTTGCTAACTATCCCTTTTGATGTAATTTCTTTCTTCTCCAGCTGCGTAATTATTTTCTCAAAGGATGTTAATTTTCTATATTCTCCATGGCGTTTTACCCAATATTTTGTCCATTTTTCAAATTGCAGTCTTTCATATAGAGTAACTTTATTTCTTGTAGTATTCTTTTCCTTCCTTCCTTTTTAAAATATGTTTTCATCCAATCAATAATAATAATAATAACAACAATAATAATAATAAATTTCCTGTCAGAAATTATTCTGGGTTGAAAGGAATTTTTGCAGAAGAAACTCCGCTCAGGGAACGCACAAGAGCTGGAACAGAGACTGGCACTCAATCCATCATGCAGTATCCGGGTCTCAAACTGCCGACTTGCCAGCCTTCCAGCTAACAAGGCAAGCTTCTTAACCACTGAGCCACTGCAGCCCCTATTAATATAAAGAGACATCCTTGCCTCGTTCCTCGGCTTAGGTCAAATTGCTTCGCTATACCATTGTTTACTATTATTGGGGCCTTATTTTTGGATATAATTGTTCTATTGCATTTTGAAATTTCTCTCCAAATCCCATCACCTGTATTAATTTTATCAATGCTATCCAATCCACCAAGTCAAAAGCTTTTAATATATCTAATGCCATCACTCCTGCTTCTAAAAAATGTGTTGGTTGTTCAGCCGCACAGTTGAGTCCTGCTCTTTGCGACCCCATGGACCACCACTCGCCAGGCTCCCCTGTCCTCTGACATTCTCCACAGCCCACACAGGTCTACGTCCATTGCATCAACGTTTCCATCCATCCACCTCATCCTCTGTCGTCCCCTTCTCCTTTTACCTTCAATCTTTCGCAGCATCAAGGCCTTCGCGAGTGAGTCCCCTCTTCTCATTTGGTAGCCAAAGTACGTGAGCTTCGTCTTTAGTATTTGTCCTTCTAAGGAGCAGTCATGGTTGATTTCCTTCAGGATGGACTGATTTGATCTCCTTGCAGTCCAGGGGACTCTCAAGAGTCTCCTCCAGCTCCACAGTCTTCCTTAGGGTCCCGCTGTTACAACCATACATTACTACTGGGAAGACCATTGCTTTGACTATGCAGATTTTTGTAGGCAGGGTGATGTTTCTACTCTTTATTATGCTATCTAGGTTTCTCATTGCTTGCCTTTTATTTCATGGTTGCAATCACCATCTGAAGTGATCTTGGATCCCAGGAAAGTAAAATCTACAGTACTGTACGTACTTCCATTTCTTCCCCTTCTATTTGTCAGGGAGCGATGGGGCCAGTTGTGATGATCTTGGATGGTCAGTTATAACCTCGTATAACGATCGCCCCATACAGCGATGAAATCGCATAGCGATTAGGCTTGGAAGGGGGAAAGCCGTTCCGTATAGCGATTGTTCCTGTGGGGAAATCCATACAATGATTTTCCAATGGGAAAAACTGCTTAGCGCCAAACATCGTTGTACGTTTTTCCCCCATAGGGGAAATCGTACGGATTTTCTCATAGGGAAGATCGTACAACGACGAAAACCGCATAGTGATCAGCTCAGTGGAATGGATTAAAATTGCTATATGGGGTTCTTCTGTATTAAGAATTCTTCTCAGGTTAGACATTTGTCTTCCTTTTATAAATCCACATTGATCATTTTTAATATAGTTTTCAATAAATTCGTTTAGCCCTCCTGCCATTTGCATCTTGATTAATAAACGAGATGAGTCTATAAGAATCTATTAAGGTTTTATCTTTTCCTGGTTTTAATATCAGTACAATTAATGACCGATTCTATGAATTTGGAATTTCATCCCCTGCTGGTATACCATTGTACAACCTCTTCAGATTGGATACTAACAAGCATATAAATGTTTTATATATTTCCGGTCTTAAGCTATCCATCCCTGATGCCTTTCCTTTTATACTTCTATTAATCTCTTCTTCTGTGACCTCCTTTTCCATTACTGTATATCTCTATCTTCTTTTCTTATTTGTATCATGTTGTTTCTTTTGATATATTCGTCTACAATTTCCTCCTTAACTTCTTTAGCTATATACAGCTCATTATTGAATTGTATATTGCATCTAATTTATCCTTCATCCTGTTACACCTGTTTCCTTTATCTTTCTTAGCAACTCTTATTTCCCTGCTGAGTTTCTTCTCATTTACTGCTTTGGCACTTCTGTTGGCCTCCACCGGTGTAATTTGATGGTTCTTTTAATTTTTCTCACAATTATCTCTCCACCTTCCTCTGGGTCTGCCTCGTGGTCTTTCTACTTCTCTTTTCACATATGCCTTGTATGGTATGGAACTGCCAAGACATTCTTTCTAGATGGGCAGACCACTTTATTTGTTGCCTCTGTACGTAGTTTCAGAATGGTTGAATACCAATTCTTTTCCCTTATAACCTCATTTCTGATTTTATCTCTTCCAGTCACCCCAGCAGCTTTCTTCAGACATCTCGTTTCTGTGATGACCAATTTAAATGTGACCGAATAGTGGAACATCTTAACTTTGCAGAAGTTGAGTGGCAGGGTCTGATAATGCCATCTGTGGCCTGAGAGAGAAAAAGGAGGGCTTCTCCGACTCCATTGGAAGCTTTGTTGGACCATAGATCAAAGATGCATGAAGACAACTCCACGGGTCTCCGTGTCATTAAGATGGAGAGCAATGAGGAATTCTGGGAGGAGAAGTTGCAGAATCTCCTGGATGAGGACATGGTTGACGTAGAAATCCAGCGCCAGCGCTTTAGGCAGTTCTCTTACATGGAAGCCAAAGGGCCCGAAGAGGCTTGCAGCCGACTCCACGATCTTTGCTGTCAGTGGCTGAAGCCAGAAAGGCAGACAAAGGCTCAGATCCTGGACCAGGTGGTCCTGGAGCAATTCCTGGCTATCCTTCCCCCGGAGATGGAGAACTGGGTGAGGGAATGTGGAGCAGAGACCAGTTCTGAGGCGGTGGCCCTGGCAAAAGATTTCCTCCTGGGCCAGGCTGAGAAGAAAAGCCAGGAGGAGCAGAAGGTGAGAGCATTTCCTCCCAGTGCTTGCAAGGCAGAGGCCAGAAGCAAATGGTCCAAATGTGTCCTCTTTCCTTATCCCCCACTGACCCTTAGAAATACACACACTGCCACTGCCAAACATTTCCCACTGAAATTAGATGCTTCCCCTCTCCCTTTCCTTTGATAGCAAGACTTATTGCAGTTGTGGCAAACATACCGCACACGTGCCAGAGGTGGCACTCGGAGCCATTTCTTTTGGCACCCATGCAGTCATCCCAACACAGAGTTCGCCTCAGCCCAGCAGCCCAATGGGAACGCTTCCTCCCTCCTTCCAACACAAAGTGCACCCCGCCCCTATGCCCAGCAACCCAATGGGCATGTTTCCTTCTTCCCCTGTTTCTGTGTTGGCACTTCACTATAAATAAGTGAGTTTTTGGGTTGCAGTTTTGGCACTCAGTCTCTAAAAGGTTTGCCATCACTGACTTATTGGAATCACTCAGTTTGTTTCATTTTTAAAGGAAGCATTATGTTTTGTTGCTCTCATAGTCACAACACCAAATGATATCCTGGCTGCAGTGTGTGTGTCTGTTTGTGCATATGTGCATGTGTCTGCTGGGCTGAAGACTCCCAGCCCCATGAATATAGATCAGGGGTTTCTAACGTATGGCCTGTGGGCCAGATCCAGCCTGTGGTGCCATTTTATGTGGCCCCCATCCCCTCCGCCGCACCTGGAAGTGCCATGTGTGGTTTCTTTTTAATGTACAGGGTGGCCCATAAGTCCCTAACCATACAGCACACAGATACACTGGATACATAAGTACAGTGGTACATAAGAACATAAGAACATAAGAACAGCCTTGCTGGAACAGGCCACAGCCCATCCAGTCCAGCATTCTGTCTCACACAGTGGCTCACCATTTCTTTCAGGGTATTCCCAAGCAGATGCCTTCACCTGCTTAGGATTCCCTGGAAATGATATTGAGAGATATCCTGCCTATCTCTCCAACCCGGAGGTTGTCCTTAAGTATCCATAATTATAGCCATTGATACTCTTGTCCTCCATGAACTTGTCTAATCCTTTCTTAAAGCTGTCAAGACTGACAGCTGTCACCACTTCTTCTGGCAGGGAGTTCCATAGACCAGTAATCCTCCGGGTGAAAAAGTACTTTCTCTTATTTGTTTGAGAACTAGTACCCAAAAGTTTCATGGAGTGTCCCCTATTTCTAGTGTTATGCGATAGGGAAAACAGTTTTTCCTTATCTACTTTGTCCACACCGTGCATGATTTTATAAACTTCAATCAGGTCACCTCTTAGACGCCGTTGTTCAAGAGTGAATAGGCCCAACCGTTGCAGCCTCAGATGGTAAGGAAGGTGTTCCAGTCCCCTAATCATTCTGGTTGCCCTCCTCTGCACTTTTTCCAGCTCCATAATATCCTTCTGGAGGTATGGCGACCAGAACTGTACACAGTATTCCAGATGGGCCTCACCATAGATTTATAAAGAGGCAAAATGACACTTGCTGACTTATTTTCTATACCCTTCCTAATGATCCCTAGCATTGAGTTTGCTTTTTTCACTGCTGAGGCACACTGGGTTGACACATTCATTGAGTTGTCCACCAGGACACCAAGGTCCCTTTCCTGGTTTGTCGTAGAGAGTTCAGACCCCATCAGTTTATAAATGTAATTGGTTTTTTTTGCCCCAACATGCATCACTCTGCACTTACTAATGTTGAAACTCATTTGCCACTGTTTTGCCCACTCCCCCAGTGTCAAGAGATCCCTCTGGAGCTCCTCACAATCTCTCACAGTTTTCACTACCCTGTATAATTTAGTGTTGTCAGCAAATTTGGCTACCTTGCTTTTTACTCCTACCTCTAGATCATTTATGAAGAGGTTGAAAAGCAGGGGTCCCAGTACTGAAGCTTGGGGGACCCCACTCTTTACTTCCCTCCACTTGGAGAAGTGTCCATTTAGTGCTACCCTCTGTTTCCTGTCCCTTAGCCAGTTGCTGATCGAGGACAAGACCTGTCCCTTTATTCCATGACTGGTAAGTTTATTCAAGAGCCTTTGGTGTGGGACCTTGTCAAAAGCCTTCTGAAAGTCCAGATAAACAATGTCAACTGGATCCCCCTTATCCACATGCTTGTTGACACTCTCAAAAAATTCCAACAGATTAGTGAGGCATGATTTGCCCTTGCAAAAGCCATGTTGGCTCTCCTTTAGCAGCACCTTCTCTTCTATGTGCCTATTAATTCTATCTTTTAGGATGGTTTCCATCACTTTACCTGGGACACATGTCAAACTGACAGGTAGGTAATTTCCTGGATCACCCCTGGATCCTTTTTTGAAAATTGGTGTTACATTTGCTACCTTCCAGTCATCAGGCACAAAGCCTGATTTGAGGGAAATATTATATATTTTGGCTAGGAGATCAGCAATTTCATCTTTAAGTTCCCTGAGAACTCGTGGATGGATGCCATCTGGACCTGGTGATTTGTTAGTGTTTAGCTTAACAAGACATGCAAGGACCTCCTCCCTGGTTATTTCTATCTTGCTTAATTCTTCGGTTTCCCTCCCTACGAAGATAGGTTCTGTTTTGGGCATGTGGTCTCTATCTTCTTCAGTGAATACTGAAGCAAAGAATTCATTGAGTCTCTCTGCAATCTCTGTTTCCTCTTTAATAACCCCTTGCCTTCCATTGTCATCTAATGGTCCAATGGCCTTCCTAGTTGGGTTCTTACTTCTAATGTACTTAAAGAAGTCTTTGTTATTCCTCTGAGTATTTTTAGCTATACGCTCCTCAAAGTCTTGCTTTGCTTTCCTGATTGTTGCCTTGCATTTGTTCTGCCATAATTTATGTTTCTGCCTGCTGTCCTCATTCGGACAAGCCTTCCATCTTCTAAATGAGCTTTTCTTGCTCTTGATCACTTCCCGAACAGCTCCTGTGAGCCACATTGGAGTCCTCTTGGACCTGGCAGTGCCCTTTTTCCTTTTGGGTATGCATTCCAATTGAGCCTCTGTTATTGTTTTTGTAAACAGCCTCCATGCCTCTTGGAGTGTTTGGACTCTCTCAATTTTCCCTTTCAGCTTCTTTTTTACTAGTTTCCTCAACTTTGGGAAATTTCCTTTTTGAAAATTTAAGGTCTCTGTGTTAGATTTTATCAGTGACTTGCGGTCTATGATCAAGTTAAACATAATTGAGTTGTGGTCACTGTTCCCTATTGGATCAGTCACATTAACATCTTGCACCAGATCCTGAGTATTACTCAGGATCAAGTCAAGGATTCTTGTACCTCTAGTTGGGTCTTCAACCATCTGTCCCAGGGAACAATCATTTAGCATATCTAGGAACTTTATCTCTTTATCATGTGCTGAACAACAGTTTACCCAGTCCATGTGAGGGTAATTGAAGTCCCCCATTATAACCAGGCTTCCCTTCTTGGATGCCTCCTTTACAACATTCTCCAACTGCCAGTCTCCCTCAAGAGTTTGGGTCGGAGGCCGATAGTATATGCCTACTGTTAGACCATCCTTGTGGCCTGGTACTCTTACCCACAGAGCTTCTAATGGTGACTCCAAATCACCTAGATATTCCAATTCATAAGATTTTATCACTTCTTTGACATACAAGGCTACACCACCTCCCGTTTGCCCCTTCCTATCCTTCCTGTACAGTTTGTAGCCTGGGATAACTGTATCCCATTGGTTATCATCCGTCCACCAGGTTTCAGTGATGCCAATAATATCAATATTCTTATCTATTGCTAAGTATTCCAGCTCCCCTATTTTGTTCCGGAGGCTTCTGGCATTTGTATACAAGCATTTATATATGCTTTTCTGACACAGTCTTTTGTGTCCAGTTGCATTGTTAGACTGCCTCTTGCATCCTTCTGCTAGAATGCTAGTGACTAGCTCCTCGCTCTGCTCAGTAATTTTTGCATCCTCCTCACTACTCAAGTACACACTTTCCCGAACCGGATGCTGCCCAGCTCCTGTCGGCTTTCCTCATACAACAATTTTAATCCGTTCTTTGGGGCTCGTTGTTGTACAAAACAATTGCTATACAATGCATGCATCGTATAGTGATTTCCCTATGGGGTGCATCGTACAACAATTTATTTATTTATTGCTAAGTGGTTTTTCCCATTGAAAGATTATTGTACGATTTTTTTCCATAGGTTAAAATTGTTATGTGGGATGCCATTTCCCCCCAAAACCCAATTGTTATGAGATTTCATTGCTATACAGGGTGATTATTGTATGAGGTTCCACTGTATATGGATTGTTAGGGACTTACAGGCCGCACCCTGTAAACAGTATTTCAAAGCTGTTTACATTTAAAAGGAACCATACATGGTACAGCTTCCGTCGGCGCCGGGAGTGTGGGCAGCAGGCCACATTAAATGGCGCCGCAGAGGTGTGGGGAGAGAACTGTTGGGCTCCTTGCCCTATCTGTGGTCCAACCCACCCCCCACCCTGGGATCCCAGCCCCACAAGGAAGGACTAGCAAGTCCTACTCACCCTTGACTTGAGCAGGCAATTCTTCTCAGTTGGGGAGGGAGGTCCTAAACCTCCTTTAAGGGTTGGTGTCTCCCTCCCTCTTTCTAGGGAGAAACAAAATGGACACCCCTTTGAAGCTGTTGGGACAAATGGCCATCTCAAAATGGCCACCCCCATCATGCAAGCAGGGCAAAATGGCCGTCCAGCCCCTCAGCTGTCTGAGAGAGTGTGATCTGGCCGCCGGCTTGAAAAGGTTGGGAACCCCTGATAGTGATCTTTCCCTGTATTGTTCTTTTTTATTCCGTTTTCTCATTTCTTGCCTCGGACTTCCACTTCTCTTTGAGGGCAAAGAGCTGTCTCGGGAAATTCAGCTTAACAACCCTGCAGAAGAGACGGCTCCACTGGAAAACAGACTGCGGATTGGAGGGGCCACTCTGCCAGGTAAGGACTAGTATGAGGGATGCTAACTGGGGATCTGAAGCTAGCCGACAACTTTGTGGCATGGTTAAGCCTACCATGGGGAATACATCACCACCACCATAGCTGTCCGACAGCCAGGATTACCACTGCGCCATGTTGAGGCGTGAGGCAATAGATGGGATTTGGCAAGTGTGTTACCTTCCAGTAACTTTTTCTTAGGATCCTAACCATAGTGGCAAAGACAGGCTGATGCAGCTAGTTTACCACCTGTTTTTTTAAAATTGTCTCCTAGGGGCTGGAATGACGCAGGCAGCGTGTACAGAGTCGTCCCTTTTTCCTGATGAAGGAGTAAAAGCAGAAGAGGAGCGTGAAGGATCCCTGGGAAGTCACGTAAGGGATAGTCGAGTAGTCTTTTTTCGTCAACTTGCCACTCTAGAAAGGATAAGGAGAGGATTTTGAGGCAGTTTGAGATGACAGGTCCCAATGAGGATTTAATTTGTCCAATGACAAATCCAAGGAGGTGGCTTTATTTTGGCAGTTTAAATTTTTATCTGGACATGAAAGAAGAACAACAGGGGAAGAAGTTAGGTACTTGGGCATTTGGATGCAGGAGAAAACAAGATTGAAACATTTATCCATCCAGACTAATAAATTGGTCCACCCACACTGAGAGGTTTGAGTGCTCATCTTTTCAAAGTCTGGGTTTGAACCACTGTATGTCCATGTTGGTTTTGTCCTAGGGTTGCCACTCCCCCCCCCGCCTCCGGGTCCCTTAACTTCGATCCGCTACTGTATGTAACTCCAGGTATAATATAGGCTTCTCAAGGCTGGGAATGGCAGTGCATATTGCATTTGGCTATTGTCAATCAGAAAGACCTTGTTTCAGTTTATTTTTCCCCATAATCTGTGGGTTATTATCCATTCAGAGGAGAGGATTTGGGGATTTAATCTATACCTATAAAAAGGCCCCTTAACCGTTGGGTTCATTCAAAGGCTCTCGCACCCTGCCCAACCATCCCCGACCGAGCCCATTGCACTTACCTTAACCCCTGCCTCACCAACGCTGTGAGGGTCCAGAGGTCACCAGTGGGGCAGCCGCCCCACGACCGCGACCAAAAAAATAAAACTACGAGTCCCAGAGTCCTCTGTGCTGCGCAATCTCTCAGCCAATCAGCCTGAGGGACACAAGCGCAGAGGAGGCTGCGAAAGCGCAGTGTGGGGGTTTTAAAAGACAAACCGTGCCGGGAGGGAGACTTGAAAGACCCAGCCGGAGCCAGGAAAAGGTAAGTGCGGTCGGTGGGGGTTAGGGGTTGTGGGGGGTAAGGCACGGCCCCGGTTACCACGCCCCCCCTGCCCCACTACCTAGCCCTTCCCTCCCTAATCCCCGCACTTACCTTTTACCGGCACTGGCTGAGTCTTTCAAAGTCTCCCTCATGGCGCAGCCTTCTCCGTAGTGAAAAGCACCAGTCTCTCCTTTGACTCTGCGGGCGACGTGGCCTCGATGCCTGCACGGACGAAGAACAGGCCAATGCTTCTCCCTGAGGGAAGTGGTTCGTCTTCCTAGGAGGACGGAGACCAAAAGATTAGGCCCCCATTTCCAAGGAAGACGAACACCTTACAAACAGGACACGAAGGCCAAGCACAGAGCACCGTTCTCAGCCTCCATCTCCCACAACCGCCCCCTCTTTCCCCCGCAGGCTTCTCAAAGACAACAGGGGAAAAAGAATTTTCCCCACAGCCTCGGAGGCCACCACATGCCGTCACCGTAGCATGTGGGTGGGGAAAGAGGATACCCCTCTCCCTCCCCCCCGACCCATGCTTCAGCGAGGCAGCAGGCAAAAACTATGTTTTCCCCCACAGCCTCGGAGGCCAGCACAAGCCAGTCCGTAGCTTGGGGGGGAGGGGATACCCCCCTCTTCCCCCCAACCCAGGCTACGGCAATGCACCGGTCAGCCCACCTGTAAAAACAAACAAACAAATAAATAAAAATACCCCCCCTCCCCAATGTCAGGATTTAACGCTGCCTGGCCAGCAAGGCAAGCCCACATTAAACCCTCCTAACCAACACACCACACACACACACACACACAAGCATAAAACCCTCCCACCCACAACAACAAAAAAACCCCTAGAACTCGCCTACAGGGAACAACCGACACAGACGTCCTACCTCCTCAAATGCCTCCTTGCACTGAACGTTAGTGAATGTAGTCCACCAGAGGGTGCTATTTTTAGTTAACAAAAAAAAAACTAAAAATAGCACCCTCTGGTGGACTACATTCACACACAGACATACATACACACACACACACAAACACACACGACACTCCTGCCATAATAAAAAAATTTAATGTGTGAGTTGGTGGTTGGAGTAGTTTTTTACGTAGAAGTGGTGGTTGTGCAAAACCAAAACCACCCCAAACCACCAACACACACATTAAAAATGCCCGGCAGGGCCGGGCAAAATATGCTACTCAAAATTAAATACTGTATAGGGAAAGTGGAAATTATTTCCCCAAACCTGCATGTGTCTCCTGCATGTAACAGGGCTTCCATGGTGCAATGATTAAGTTGCAATACTGCAGTCAATACTCTGCTCATAATCTGAGTTTGATCCCAATGGGCTCAAGGTTGATTCAGCTTTATATCATTCCAAGTTGATTAAACAAGTACCCAGTTTGTTGGGGAACAAAATGTTAGCTTGCCTAGACTTATAGCAAGGGTTCTCAACCTTTTCAAGCCGAAGGCCAGGTCACGCTCCCTCAGACAGCTTCGGGGACCGGATGGCCATTTTGCCCTGCCTACCACACATGGATCTTCCAGTTGTGGCAGAGGTTGGGGGGGGGCAGGGCATGAAATGGTGTCACAGCCTGCATCCAGGCCATAGGTTGAGAACCCCAGTGCCTAGAGATTGCTTAGCCCTATGTGATGGTATATAAGTGGTGACAGTAATAATAATACTGTATCTCTCCTTCTAAAAGAAGTTGGAATCCCTTCCAGTCGGATGTCCAGCTGTGGTTCTTTTGATGGCCTTAGGCAGTCTACCAGCTGGGTTTGAGGTCTGTCACCTCTCCCCTCTGCCATTGTACCCTATCAAGAAGGAGGCAGTCTGTGTCCTGGAGGGAGAATATAGTAGACTCTGTTATTTGCAATAGCAACTCCATTTATATACCGCCCAATAGCATGGTTCACAAGATTGTGAATCTGGGCAGTTCACAAGGTAATTAGTACTTTGCCTCCAACATGCTGGATACTCATTTTACTGACCTAAGTAAGGATGAAGGATGAGTCAGCCTTGATCCCCATCAGGATCAAACTCACAATGTCAGCATTTTGGGCTGCAGTACAGTAGTTTCACCACTGTGCCTCCAGGGCTCTATCGAACACTTGTGGCTGCAGATAACCTTTAATAACCTTACTCTTCCTTATGCAACTTGTGGTTTCTCCACATAAAAGCTCAAACCTTGCAATATAGTCAACTAGCCAGGTCATTTTAGGTTAGTGTTTGGATATTGTTAGTAGAACCTTTTATGAGCTTTGAGGAGTACTGTACTGTATATCCTTTTCCCCTCCCTCGTCCAGGGCCCAGTGACCATTGAAGAAGGGGCTCTGAACTTCGCCCATGAAGAATGGTTTCCTGAACAAAGAGCCCTTCACAGGAAGGTCATGGAGGAGATTGTCGCCTCTTTTGGTAAGATTCTCTCTATGAACAACACAACAATGTTTTTAGTGGGGTCCCAACTAACACCGTTGCTTGAAAAGGTTTCTGGAGAGCTGTTGAATTCAAGTTCCCAATGATGAGGCAGAATGGGTCCAGTTTCTGGAGGTCCAAAAGTTGACCATGTCTTAAGGGATTCCAGCAAACTGCTGGTTTAATGGAGAAAAGGATTTTCATCACAAGTAGGGATGTTCCTCAATATGTCTTCATGTTAATAGCAGAGAGGAATGAATGAGCAAAAGCGGAATCTTCTTCTACCCTTTCCCTTATGTTAGAATAGTCTAGGGCAGCATTTCCCGAACTTAGGTCTTTGGACTTCAATTCACATAAGCCTAAATCGATTCCCCAAAGCACTCATCAGCCAGTGTACTGACTGAGGCTTCTGGGAATTGAAGTCCTCCAGTGTTTCACAGAACATAGTATGGGAAATGCTGGTCTAGGGAAGCCAAAACAGCAAGATTTTTAAAAATATTATTATTATTTAATTTTTTAAATTTTTAAATTTTATTAACAAATAGAACACTTAAAATGTACTAACAAAAACAGACGAACAAACTACAGATTACAATTACTATTTTCAAAGCCTGGTAGACTGAGCAAAGTCTTCACTGCAACTTTCATTTCCAAAATGCAAGATGGTCAGGCGCTGGCGCTCTTCCATGTCCATTAGTTAATGTATACTCAAGAAAATATTTCCAGATTTCATAGAATTTTTTTTTTCTTATCAATCCCTTTTTGTGATGAAGTTGGAGTTGGAAAAAGTGCAGAGGAGGGCAACCAAAATGATTAGGGGACTGGAACACCTTCCTTACCATCTGAGGCTGCAACGGTTGGGCCTCTTCACTCTTGAACGACGGCGTCTAAGAGGTGACCTGATTGAAGTTTATAAAATCATGCACGGTGTGGACAAAGTAGATAAGGAAAAACTGTTTTCCCTATCGCATAACACTAGAAATAGGGGACACTCCATGAAACTTTTGGGTACTAGTTCTCAAACAAATAAGAGGAAGTACTTTTTCACCCAGAGGATCACTGGTCTATGGAACTCCCTGCCAGAAGAAGTGGTGACAGCTGTCAGTCTTGACAGCTTCAAGAAAGGATTAGACAAGTTCATGGAGGACAAGGGTATCAATGGTTATAATTATGGATACCTCTAAGGATAACCTCAGAGAGACTCAATGAATTCTTTGCTTCAGTATTCACTGAAGAAGACAGAGACCACATGCCCAAAACAGAGCCTATCTTCGTAGGGAGGGAAACCGAAGAATTAAGCCAGATAGAAATAACCAGGGAGGAGGTCCTTGCATGTCTTGTTAAACTAAACACTAACAAATCACCAGGACCAGATGGCATCCATCCACGAGGTCTCAGGGAACTTAAAGATGAAATTGCTGATCTCCTAGCCAAAATATATAATATTTCCCTCAAATCAGGCTTTGTGCCTGATGACTGGAAGGTAGCGAATGTAACACCAATTTTCAAAAAAGGATCCAGGGGTGATGCAGGAAATTACCTACCTGTCAGTTTGACATGTGTCCCAGGTAAAGTGATGGAAACCATCCTAAAAGATAGAATTAATAGGCACATAGAAGAGAAGGTGTTGCTAAAGGAGAGCCAACATGGCTTTTACAAGGGCAAATCATGCCTCACTAATCTGCTGGAATTTTTTGAGAGTGTCAACAAGCATGTGAATAAGGGGGATCCAGTTGACATTGTTTATCTGGACTTTCAGAAGGCTTTTGACAAGGTCCCACACCAAAGGCTCTTGAATAAACTTGCCAGTCATGGAATAAAGGGACAGGTCTTGTCCTGGATCAGCAACTGGCTAAGGGACAGGAAACAGAGCGTAGCACTAAATGGACACTTCTCCAAGTGGAGGGAACTAAAGAGTGGGGTCCCCCAAGGTTCAGTACTGGGACCCCTGCTTTTCAACCTCTTCATAAATGATCTAGAGGTAGGAGTAAAAAGCAAGGTAGCCAAATTTGCTGACGACACTAAATTATACAGGGTAGTGAAAACTGTGAGAGATTGTGAGGAGCTCCAGAGGGATCTCTTGACACTGGGGGAGTGCGCAAAACAGTGGCAAATGAGCTTCAACATTAGTAAGTGCAGAGTGATGCATGTTGGGGCAAAAAACCCCAATTACATTTATAAACTGATGGGGTCTGAACTCTGCGACAAACCAGGAAAGGGACCTTAGTGTCCTGGTGGACAACTCAATGAATGTGTCAACCCAGTGTGCCTCAGCAGTGAAAAAAGCAAACTCAATGCTAGGGATCATTAGGAAGGGTATAGAAAATAAGTCAGTAAGTGTCATTTTGCCTCTTTATAAATCTATGGTGAGGCCCCATCTGGAATACTGTGTACAGTTCTGGTCGCCATACCTCCAGAAGGATATTATGGAGTTGGAGAAAGTGCAGAGGAGGGCAACCAGAATGATTAGGGGACTGGAACACCTTCCTTACCATCTGAGGCTGCAATGGTTGGGCCTTTTCACTCTTGAACGACGGCGTCTAAGAGGTGACCTGATTGAAGTTTATAAAATCATGCACGGTGTGGACAAAGTAGATAAGGAAAAACTGTTTTCCCTATCGCACAACACTAGAACTAGGGGATACTCGATGAAACTTTTGGGTACTAGTTCTCAAACAAATAAGAGAAAGTACTTTTTCACCCAGAGGATCACTGGTCTATGGAACTCCCTGCCAGAAGAAGTGGTGACAGCTGTCAGTCTTGACAGCTTTAAGAAAGGATTAGACAAGTTCATGGAGGACAAGGGTATCAATGGCTATAATTATGGATACTTAAGGACAACCTGGGGTTGGAGAGATAGGCAGGATATCTCTCAATGCCATTTCCAGGGAATCCTAAACAGGTGAAGGCATCTCCTTCGGAATACCCTGAAGGAAATGGTGAGCCACTGTGTGAGACAGAATGCTGGACTGGATGGGCTGTGGCCTGTTCCAGCAAGGCTGTTCTTATGTTCTTATTAGCTTGTCGTTTATCGCAATTGACCACGTTTCTTTGTACCATTCTTCGATTTTTATGTCATCCTCATTCTTCCAATTGTGCACGATACATTGCCTCGTGTTGGATAACATATTATTGTTTTTTAAAATGTAATGGGAATTTTTTTCCGTTATGCAGAGTATACCCCGTAAACAAAAAAATGTTCATTATGTGTGGTATACCCCGTATAACGAAATCCAACCCGCCCCGTTATGTGGGATATCGCCAATAGCTCAAAAACGTTTTGTTATATGAATTTTTTGTTATACAAAGCGTTGTTTATACGGGGTACCACTGTAATATAAGTTGGTGTCTCCTGCAGAGATAGCATCTGAGAATCCCAGGGCCATTTTCTTCACTCTTCTGTATATTTGCAAAAGACTGAATCATCAATATGACAGCTTTCTATGTACATACAAGGTTGTTTTCTTCATAGGCTTTTTCAGGCCAGAAGAGCCATGGGGGTAAATTTACATATTTGTGGTCACTTACACACCTTGGCTTCTCTCTCTTTCTTTCTTTTATGTTTTTCTGACAGTTTCTCTCCAGAGACTGGGGCCAAGTTTTCCTTCTCATAATTTCACCTTTTCACACACAATGGCACAGTTGCATCCTATAGATCTGTGTCTGTAGTTTGTTTGTTTGTTTTTGCATAATCTGAAGTACCACAAGTCCAAAATCACTCCCATTTCATTGATTGGATGAATGTTCCTATAATCAACATAAAACTAAATGTCATGCTTCTAGAGAAAGTGAAACTAGGTGTCAAGAAAAATGTTCTACCCTATAAGGCAGAGGTCAGCAAGTTTGGCTCTCCAGGTGTTCTTGGACTTCAATTCCTAGAAGCCCAAGTCAGCACTCCTGCTGATCAGGGCTTCTGGGAACTGAAGTCCAAAAACATCTGGAGAGCCAAGTTTGCAGACCCTTGCTATAAGGTCTACTTCTGGGTGGAAAGTGTAATATCTGGCAGGAATCGTCTTGGTCCAGAGATATAAAAGCCTCTTTAGATCTTTAAGGACAAGGTGTTCAGAGTTCATTTTGTTTCATTTTTTATTGTGGCTCTAGCCCTGGTATTATTATAGCCAACTGAAAGATTATTCTATTTACTCCTAATTTTAAAAATGGCAGCGGTTGCCAAATAACTGCGATCGAGGGAAATACTGAAGAAGTTCTGAGGCTGAAAGACAGAGAGAGTAGAGACTGAAAAATGTAACAAGGTAAAGTAAGAGCAGTAGATTTTAACCTATAAATCCAAATGTTCACCGTTGGAACTGGCTATAGGTTGCTATGCGTCGCCCTACTGACCCGCACCCACCCTTCGTGCGCACGGCCGAATTGCCTACGCAGGTCAACGAAGGATTTAAAAATCTGGCACGGGGGCCTCAGCCCCACAAACGGCAAGAAAGGGAAAGAACTTCACTTCCCAACATTCCTTGCGCTGCGCCGCGCCAGAGCCAATCACGCTGAGAGGCTCTCGCACGGCGCAGCGTTCGGACACGCGCCGCAGCCAATCGAAAGAAACGCATTTTAAAAAAACCCAGCAAAAACACAAAGCACCAACCCATAACTACAAGCCCCAGCGTCCTGCGCGCCCACGCAGAACGCTGAGGAAAACGGCGCCCGGAAAATTAAAAAGAAAAACAGCTAAAAGGCAAGCAAACAGCAGCCGGCTTTCTTTTACTCACCCGTGGTGCCTGAAGCTCCCGAATGGAGTTTCCCCTTTAACATCAGTGGGAGGGGGTGGCGATCCCCCTCTCTGCTGCCTACCCTACTGTTGGGAGGTTTGTGGGGATAAAAGGACTATATTGCCCAAACCCATCTGGAAACAAAAGATGAGGCAGAGAGGATCGATCCCCCACCACCCCTCCTTAAAAAAACTCAGTCTTTTCTTCTCTTTAAAACCGGAGTTGTTTTAAGGAGGGGGGGTGGGGGATCGTTCCTCTCTGCCTGTTCCTCTGTGTCCAGAAGTGTAGGGCCAATATACACCTTTTCCCCCCAAAAACCACCCAACACTAGGGAAGCCAGCGGGGAGGGGGATCGCAGCCCCCACCCACTGATATTAAAGGGGAAAAACGATCTACTTTCACGATTCCACAAAAACAAAGCACAACTCCACAAAAACAAAGCACCATAACACACTACAGCTCCCCTCCCCACCACCTAGCCCATCCTTCCTAACCCCCAATGACCATGCCCCCATCCCCACCACGGGCCGGCGGAGTAGATAATCCAACGAGTCCGGCCAGCGAAAACCCCCCCAGCCTAACAACATATGGTATTTCAATGGCCCACCCAGCCACCGAGGCCGGCCCACAGAAATACCCACTCCAAAAACACAAACAGCAACATTAAAAAAAAAGCAAAAACAATACTAAACATAAAAATTACAAGGAAAATCTTCCACAAACAATCCAAACAAAACAAGGACAAACACAACCCCCCACCCCCCCACAAATCACAACAAAGCCACCCCTAACAAAACAGAGATCACAACTTACCAAGACACGTGCAGCCTCACCGAGAATCAGAATTGAAATGAGAAAAGAACAGGAAGAATACACAGGCCAGGACAAAATCAACATTAAAACATTACGCAACAGCACCACCAAGTGGCCACAGGAAATATTACACTCAATGAATTCAAATTGATCTCCAACCATCTACAAAAAACATACACTTACACATTTTTAAAAAAATCTTATCCAAAGTACACATATCACCAAAAACCACATAGGAACACATTATTTTTAAAAATGCAATTATTGGGGAAAAATATATATCAACCTTATCTCTTTTTAAAATCCAAATTTTTTAATAACAGTTTAAAACACTACCTACATATAAAAAAACACATTAAAAAAAACATAACTAATTTAAATACACATACAACAAAAAACATCCAAAACCATTTCTCATATTTTTTAAAAAACAAAACCCCCAAAAAAGCCCGGCAACGCCGGGCAACCCTTGCTAGTTTTCCTATAAATTGGAGAGCAGAAACATTAGAACTCCACATGTTTTGTACTGTGGCCCTCTCTAAATAATGAAACTACTTGCAGCTATCTCTTCCATATCTCCAGCACTGTGAATACTCTAACTCCAGCACTTGTCATATACCTTAGGTGACACAGAAGGTCTCCTTAGTTGTTTAAAGGGTGTTTGGTTTATTTTAATCAACTTAAATCTTTCTATAACCTGCAGTAATTTACTTGAGTCACTAAATTAGCACCCCCAGTGTCTTCAGAAGTTAGATGACTCCTCAAGGGAAGCCCTGTTAAGGCAACTTTGAATTGTACTTCAGATTTTTGCAGCTGATTTTGGATATCACACAAAGCAGATGGTTTCAGCTTTCATCTCTGCCAGCTGGGGAGAATTCATATCTGTTAAAAAAGGACAATTATCTATGAGCAGAAGTCCATTTTGCAGTTGTGATTCAGGTGTTTGTTTGTTTGCTTGTTCTTTCTAGCAGGTAACAAGAAGACAAAGGCATGTGTGAAGTGTGGTGATTTATTTACACACAACTATGACCTTCCGCTACACCAGCAAACTCATGGAGAAGAAGAAAGTTTGAACGCAAAGAGGCCCTACAAAGGTACCATATGTGGGAAATGCTGTGCCTCACAGACGGTACTTAAACCTCAGAAGAGATTCTGCATTACAGAGAAATATGTCACAGGGGAAATATCTGAGAAATCCCTTGGTTGCAATTTCCAGCTTCCAAGCCAACAGACAGCGGCCCAGACAGCAGGGACCTCGTACAAATATTGTGAGAGACCAGCAACCAAGAATTCAAACCTCTGGAGCCAACAGACAGCCAGTTCACAAGATATACCATACCAGGGCCAGGAACATGTGAAACATTTTGTTCATAAGCCAGACTTCATGAAGAATCAGACAGTGCACATGGACGATAAACCACACAGGTGTCAGGAGTGTGGGAAATGTTTTTCTCAAAAACCATGTCTTAGGAGGCATCGAAAAATTCACTCAGGAGAAAAGCGGTACAAATGCCAGGAGTGTGGTACATCTTTTACTCAGAATTCACATCTTCTGAGACACCTGAGAGTCCACACAGGAGAGAAACCATACAAATGCCAGGAGTGTGGAAAATATTTTGCTCAGAATTCACAACTTATAACACATCAAAGAATCCACACAGGAGAAAAGCCATACAAGTGTCAGCAGTGTGGGAAATGTTTTACTCGGAATTCAGGCCTTCTGATACATCAGAGTGTTCACACAGGAGAGACACCATATGATTGCCAGGAGTGTGGGAAAAGTTTTGCTCGGACTTCACATCTTCTGAGACACCAGAGAGTCCACACAGGAGAGACACCATTTAAATGCCAGGAGTGTGAGAAAAGTTTTGCTCAAAGGTCAGACCTCAGCAAGCATCAAAGAATTCACTCAGGAGAGAAACCATATAAACGCCAGAAGTGTGGAAAATCTTTTGTCACAAATGCAGTCCTTTTGATGCACCAGAAAGTCAACTCACCAGACAACTCATATAAATGAGAGGAGTGGGGAAAAGATTTTCTTTGGCTACCATATGATACAATGCACACAATGTTCCTCAACATGCACTGAGGAGGACCTTATGTTGGCAAGAGGAAATGCTGCTGATTTGACCCGATATTGGGCAGATGTTATTCAGCCCTTTTAAATTCTATTTTGTTTTTAGATGCGTTAATTTTAGCTGTGTACATTATTATATTCTGGTGGTGCATCTGACACGAAGAAAGAAACAATGACAGAATGAAATAAAGCTTCTTGTGCATCACAAAGTCCACAAAGGAGAGAAACCACTTAAAATGACAAGAAAAGCAAATTAAGCAAGCATCAAAGGCATACAGAAAAGAATGAAATAGTGGCAAGAGTGGGGACAAATAATGAAATGAAAGGGCATTTTGGATTGAAAAATTCACAGGCAATAGTGGAAAGAAGGACAAAAACATTCTAATAAAATAATGACTACAGTGAATGCTAAAATTGTTAAGGGAGATGTGAATAGGAGCGGACAGGTTGAGACTCAGAAGAACTTGGGACCTGCTGCAAAACTATGGTGGGGATTGTAGGCACATTGTCGATTGTCCCACCAATTGAACACTGTCATATTATCAGTAATACTCAATTTTGTGTCAGATTACTCTGGGTTGAAAGGATTTTGAAATTAACTAGCACAGAAATGATACACAGTCTCTTGCATGCACAATTTAATCATGCCATTAAAAGGCTAGCGACTGCGATGCGTTAGTGATTAAAACACTGAACTTGACGACTGGAAGGTCAGCAGGTCAGCAGTTTGAGACCCGAGTGCTGCATGACAGAGTGAGCTTCCATCTATGCCCCAGCTGCTGCCAACCTAGCAGTTCCAAAGCAAGAAATTGCAACTAGATAAATAGGGACCACTTCAGTGGGAAGGTAAACAGCGTCCCCTGTACGTCTTGCCTGCCACATGTCCATGGAAACGTCTGCAGATGCAGACAGTGCTAGGTCTTTGACTGTAAATGGAGATGAGTACTGAACCATAGAGTTGGACATGACTAGTTTTCTAGCTGTGGTGACCTTTACCTTAGAAGACTAGACATCAGTAGGACTTCATAAGCATAGAATACACCCCCCCCCTTTTTTTTTAAATGTAGGGCCTGTAATACAAAGTGTTACTAACTAGTATAAGTCAGACATCTTAGAAATCTTTCATCCTAACTTGGGGAGCTGCGTGTGATTGGCTCTTTAGGGTCTTTTAAGAAGCAACGGAAAACCTCTTTTTAAGGAGGCCTTTGGCAGCTTGTTGAAGTTTAAATAGGAGACCCTTCTATTGTTTTGCCACTCAGGTTAGTGGTTTTCGGTTCTGATTGGACTGTGTGGGTGGGGGATTTTATGTGGTTTTATCATGTCTGTTTTGCTGTTTTTAACATTGTGAGCTGCCCAGAATGGGAATGTATCCCAGATGGGTGGGGTATAAGTAGAATAAATAAATAAGATAGTTCAGCTCTGTTGTCCCGCTCCTGATACAGAAAAAGAAGAAAGTCTTTATGCAGCATCAATGGGTGGCCAATATAGAAATCAATTGGACTCCATGGTTCCCAAACTAGGGTCACTATGTATTCCTGGACTACAATTCCCAGAGGTCTTCAGTATTGGCTATACAGGCTAATGCTTCTGGGAGCTCTATGGAACACTAGTGTTATGCGGAACATATTTTGGGAAACACTGGAGTAGGAATTAAGGCTATTTATAGTAAGGTGTAGTGTAAACACCTAGGACCTATAATGCAAAGTACTGTATTACTAACCAATAGTGGTGGTGGTTGTGGGGGAGTAAAAACAACAACACTGCATCACTTTAAAGACTAACTGCTATATTTTTACTGTGAGCTTTTGTGGATCAAGTCCACTTCCACAGACAGGAGTGAAATTTCCAGGAATGGCTTATATACACCAGATATAGTGCAGAGGTAAAGAGTAATACAGTAGCAGAATGACAGATATAGCAATCAAGCAGAATGACAGATAAGCATGCATATCAATACAGCTTCCTACAGCTAGCAGTAGCAGATGATCTCTGGTTTGTTATTCAGATTAGCTTTCAATATCAATCTTCAATCTTAAAAGTAGGGAGTTGCAAAACAGCATATGCTAATGAATTTAAGACCTCTTACTGTGAGGGCACATTATATTGTGCTCATGTAAGAGAGAATATTGCAGGAAAGTTAGTGAAGGTGGTATAATACACCAAAATACAGTACAGCATATATAAACTATTTAGCAGCATATAGCAATCTGTGTATCAAATTTGATAATGTCCCAGAAACCCTTGGCTAATATTCAAACCTCTGTGATGGGTGTCTAACAGATGGATATATTTGATTTCTTCTGTCTCTCTCTGGATCCTAGTCTTGTAATTTTTTGTTTTCTGATATACCTGAACCACAGAATAACACGGCTACTAATAGAAATCAAACAATTGCAGAATGGAGGCAATACCACATTTTGGTAATTAATATAAATCAGATATCCTAGAAAGCTTTCATCGTAACCATAGTTCAACTCTATTGTCCAGCTCCTCATACAGAAACGGAAGAAAGTGAAAGCCTTTTATGCAGTGTCATTAGGTGGACCATATAGAAATCAATTGGGCTACACCAATGGAAGTAGGAATTGTCTGCCAAAACAAGAGCAGGAGCAGACTATGGTACTGACTATGAATTGTTAATGTCAATAATTAGAGTGAAGCTGAACAAAAGAACACTTAAAGAATTTAAATATATCTAAATATAATGTAGGGACTGCGGTGGCTCAAATGGTTAAGACACTGAACTTGAAGACTGGAAGGTCGGAGTTCGATTCGATTCCCAGGTACTGCATGACGGTTTGAGCGCCCATCTCTGTCCCAGCTCCTGCCAACCTAGCAGTTCAAAAGCAAGAAATTGCAAGTAGATAAATAGGAACCACTTTGGTGGGAAAATCCGTGCACTCTGGTGCCGAGTCATGCCTGCCACATGTCCACGGAAACGTCTGCAGATGTAGACTCTGGTTGTAAATAGAGATAAGCGCTGAACTCTAGAGTCAGACACAACTGGCTTTTGAGCAAGGACAACCTTGGCCTTTACCTAAATATAATTTAAATAACATTTCTGATGAATGTCAAGTCCAGTTAAAAACAGGTTTGTATTATTGAATGATTGTGTTGAATCCAGAAGGCATGCCAGACGAATGGCAGTTTTGTCTTCTTTTGTTGTTTTGAAGAGCTTGCCTAGGGAAGCAGGAGTCAAAGTTTTATCATCGTTATTGTATTAAATAGAAAAAAAAATCCCACATAATATTCTCAGAGAGTAAGAGGAAAGAGGTTTTTTTTTTTCAGCTACACCTCTTTTTTTATTATTTTTATTTTTTTTTAATAATTTTTATTAAGTCTTTAATAAACATACAGAAAAAGAAAAGAAAACATTAACAGTACATTAACAGTACATTACACTAACAAGTCCATATATCATACTAACAAACATTACTATATGCTAGCACATAACAATATCTATATTCATTAACTACTATTTAACCACCAAATATTAAGAACCTTTATTTCAAAGTCCAAAATAATAGAAAGAAACTTTCTGTACTACCACTAATCTTTTTAACCAAATAAAAAACACCCTGTGAATATATACAATGCCCGGAGAGTTTATTTTCTACTCAAGTCCAGAAACTTCTTTGAGATGGTACTGGTCCTGAACTATCACCTGCCATAATAGAGTGATCCACGAACGGTTTCCATATATTCCAGAATCTATTCTCTTTTAAATTATCTCTTTTGACTTTAATCTCCCATGTCAATTTATCGTTCAATGCTAAACTCCACATTTCTTTATACCATTCTCCAACCTGAATATCTACATCGTTTTTCCAATTTCTGGCTATACATTGTCTACCCGTTGTCAGTACAATTTCCAATAATTCTTTTTCCTCCTTGTTTAAACCCAGATCTTCCACATTCGTTAAAAGAATAGTACCCGACACCAACTTAACACTTTTACCCAATATTTCACCAAATTCATTTTCTATTCTTCCCCAAAAATCCCTTATTTTTTTACAACTCCACCACATATGTTCATATGTTCCATCAAATTCTTTACATCTCCAACATAACTTATCTCTTTTATTATCCATCTGGTAAAGTCTTAATGGTGTCAGGTACCATTGCCACAGCTTCTTGAAATTATGTTCTTTAATTCTTACAGACATTGTTCTCATAATTCTCTTTTTCCATTTATTTTTCCATTCAGTCTCCCCAATTTTTATATTCAAATTTTGTTCCCACTTCCGTTTCAAATCCTCCTGTGGATCTGCACCTCTATTCAATATATTATAAAGCTTACTTACAAGACCCTTAATACTACTTTCCCCTTTTCTAATCTTCCTTACCAATTCCTCAAATTCCGTAAGTACTCTATCTGACCCTAGTTCTCTTTTATATTTTTTATTCCAATTGTCCACCTTTAACCTCTGAAACCAATTCAAATTTAATATCTCAAACATTTTTTTCCGCTCGGCATCAACATCACATGCTTTTAACCAATCCTTCAATAACAACGTCCCATTTTTATCCAATATTTCTATTTTTTTCTTTGTCTAATTTTATTGGGAAACACATCATATCAGTCAATTCCAAGATTGGGGAGAGATTCGGAACCATATCTTTTTTTACCTTCTTCCACACCTCCATGAGACCTTTCATCATAGTATTATTTGACCTTTTCACCTTATCCTTCATTCCCAGAAAATTCAAGTTTCCAATATTTCTATATTCTTTCATTTCCAATTGTTCCCAAATTACCTTTTCTCTTGCCAAGATCTTCACAACATTCTTGACTTGAAATGCTCGGTAATATACTAAGAGGTTTGGCATACCCAACCCCCCTTTTTTCTGAGACAAATACCATAGTTTCTTTGGAAGCCTAGATTTTTTTCCTCCATTACAAAAGTCATTAAACATTTTTTGAAACTCATTGATTTCTTTCTCTTTTAAATGGATCGCGAGCGTATCAAATAAAAAGTTAATCTTTGGTAACAGTATCATTTTACACATAGCAATCCTTCCAAACCATGACAGCTTTAACTTCTGAAGTTCTCGTATTTTATTCCTAAATTCAATTCTCAAGCTGTCATAATTCAATCGTTTAAGTTCTTCTAATTTGTTTGAAATAATTATCCCTAAATACTTCAACTTATCTTTGATTTGTATATTAAGTGTCGACACCGTCCTACCCATCTCGCTCAATTTCAAATTACACAACATCAATTCAGATTTATCCCAATTTATCTTTAATCCTGTTATAGCTTGAAATACTTGTAGATGATCTTTAATCCTGTCCATTACCTGTTCCGGGTGCTTCACCATAAGCAATGTATCATCAGCGTACATGCTCACTTTATTACCCATAATCCCTTCTATATTTGAATCCTCCCTTATACTTTTAGCTAAAATCTCCATTGCCATTATAAACAAAATAGGAGATAACGGACAACCCTGCCTAGTGCCTGCCTCTAGCTTTACCACATCCGTGAGCTCCTCGTTTACTCTAACCCTGGCATTTCCTTTTTGATATAGTAAATCAATAACCCTATTAAATTTATCTCCAAACCCATATTTTCTAACTATTTCCTTAATTGAAGACCACTGCAATGAGTCAAATGCCTTAAAAATATCCAATGATAGTAGTCCCACTTTTTCCTTTGTTTGATTAATACTGTCTATTAAATCTAATACCCTTCTAGTCAAATCCGCCATGTGTCGTCCTTTTAGAAACCCAACTTGATCAACATTTATATATTCCCCCATAAAACTATTTAAACGGTTAGCCAATATTGCCGTGAAGATCTTCGCATCTTGATTTATAAGCGAAATTGGTCTGTACGAATCCACTCTTTCCAAATTCTTACCAGGTTTTGGCAAAAGAACAATTGTAGTGTTATACCATGAAGTCGGGATTGATCCTCCATCTAGTATATAATTATATAACTTCACCAATTTCGGGACCACCACCTCTTTAAATTCTTTGTAAAACTCTGTTGATAATCCATCATCCCCCGGGGCTTTCCCTATCTTCAATCCGCTTATTACCCCCTTAACCTCTTTATCAGTTATTTTTTCCTCCATTTTCTCCCTATGCTCTTGCTTTATCCCATTCCCTAACTGCCTCTCCAATATCCTTTTAAGCTTTTCCATATCTATTTCTTTTTCTGCATATAACACCTGGTAAAATTCCCTAACTATTTTACATTTATCGCTATTCTTATTACACCTTAAACCTTGCCTGTCAACTAACACCCCAATTTCTCTTTTTTCCCTTTTAACCTTAGCTGCTCTTGCTAATAGTTTTGAGTTCTTATTACTAAATTCAAAATATTCTCTATTTAAATAAATCAAGTCTCGTTTAACTTTATCAATATCTTTACCCATTACTTCTGCCTTAAGTCCTTGTAGTTTCAAGAGAATTTTTTTATCTTTACTTTTTGCGTGTTCTTCCTGTAATTGTTTTATTTCCTTTTCTTTTTCTATGTGTTCTGCTTTATACCTTTTATATTTGAGGCTTGCCACTTTTATGCTTTCCCCCCTAAAAACTGACTTCATGGTATCCCATACAATGTTAAAATCAACCTCATTATTATCATTCCATTGCCAGCTTTCTTTCCAACTTTCCATAATTGCCTCTTTGCTTTTCTGATCTTTGAACAAATTAGGATCGTACCTCCAATTTCTAACTCTTTGAATATTTTTTGATGCTTTCAATTCCAAATATACTTTAGCATGATCCGATTCCTTAATAATCCCAATTTCCGTACTTTCTATATCCCCAATTAAGTTTTCCGACAGAAAAACATAATCTATTCTCGAGTAGGTCCCATGTACATGCGAAAAAAAGGAATATGCCCTTTCCAAGCCTTTAAACTCTCTCCACGAATCCTTCAAACCCATAACTTTCATCCATTTGTCCATCGCCTTCCCTTTCACACCCATTCCACTTCTAGCTATGTTTGTGCAATCCATTCCTGACCTGATCAAATTAAAATCACCAGCCACAATAATTTTTGCAACATTTTCCCACTCCACTATTTTCCGAATCTTTTCAAGAAACACTACTTGGTGGTCATTTGGAGCATAAATATTTACCAACAATATTTCCTCATCCTCCAATTTTCCTCTTAACAACAAATACCTACCCTCTTGATCAGCAATCTTTTTTGTGATTTCAAATCCTAACTTCCTAGAAATCATAGTTGCCACCCCTCTTGCTTTAGATGTTCCAAACGCCATCTCATAGTGTTGCATCCAACCCAGATAAAGTTTATTCGTATCTTTTGATTTCTGATGTGTTTCCTGTAAAAATAAAATATCTGGTCTATCTTTTTTCAACGCCGATTCCAACCTCCGTCTCTTAAGAACAGAACCTGTACCTTTCACATTCCACGATATTATTTTAATACTATCCATAACCAAATTCTTCTCCCAACTTTAAACTCTCCATCGGGCGTGCCACCAAAAACCCTTCACCATACCCACTACATAAAACACACATTTTTCACTCTCCCCACCTTCCAACGAAAAGTCGCCTCTGTCAACCAAAGAGGGGAGAGGGGGGACCTGCAAGATGCGCCCTACTGCCGGCGCTATGCGCTATTTACCCATTCTACCTCTATTAGATAATTAAGATTACTACTATCTAATGCTCATCCTTCCTTACCTATCTCCTCCTCCATCATAATCAAGGACGGCTCCTCCTCCTCCTCCCCTCGTTGTGGTGTTCCACCTGTTGCCCCACCGGGCTCCTCCCTCCCATATTCCCTCCCCAAAGCTCCAGAATCCATCATTTCCTTCTTAAGATTTTTCCATTCTTCCGAATCTACTTGTACCAATCCCAACAAACTCAGATATTCCAATGGATTAGTGCCTTCATCAATAACTTGCATTCTTTTATCATAGAAAAAGCGCAATTGTTGTGGAAATCTCCAATTATACCTTATATTTTTACCCATCAATAATTTAGTAACAGGCCTCATCTTATATCTCCATGTTCTTTCTTTTAGTGAAATATCATTGTAGACTTCTACATCTGAGCCATCAAATTTCAACGCATCTGAACCAACACTTTTCAGATGAGCCATTACTTTTAATTTATCTGCCCAATTTGCAAATTTAACCAACACATTTCTTTGAGCCACTCTCCCTCTTCTTGGACCCACCCGGAATACACTTCCTAAATCCTCCTGAACAAATTCCTTCCCCATTTTTAAACCATTTAACCACTGAACCACCCTCTCTCTTAACAGATCCGGAGTGCGTTCCGGTACCTGACGGATCAAAATGTTCTGCTTTCTCATCATATCTTCGACAGCATCTATCCTCATTTCTTGTTCCTGCAGTTTTAACCTACTGTCCCGCACCACCTCCTGAGTCCCTTTTACTTCCTTCTTTACCGCATCCACCTCGATTTGAACCACTTTCAGCATTCCCTCAAATTTATTCAAACTTAAGTCCACCTTTTTGGTATAATCTGTCAGTGTTGACATCATCTTTTCTTGCCTTTTAAAGATTTCATTTTTATCTTTCACCCTTGAAGCCTCATTTTTCTCCATTTTTTGCGACAACTTGCCGATTTCCACCATAATTTGAGTCTGGTCCAATGACACTGTGGGCAGAGCTGTTGGCTGAACAAATTCATCCATTGGTGCTTTTTCAATCTTCTTAGGTTTTACAACCTGTTCTTCTTCTTTTGCTTTCGCTCTCGTACCTTTATCCATAGTGATGTAATATATTTCAAACCCAATGTTGCAGATCGCTGTAACAATTCCAATACAGTAAGGCTTACTACACTGCAGCCATAGGTTCCACCAATACAACCGGCAAGTTCTTATGTCAGCAGAAGATCCAAAATTTACTGTAATCCACAACGATGAAACAAAGGAAAACAAAAGAAAACAGCTCTCCAAACAGGCAGTTTAAAAGTAAAAATTGTTAACCACAAATAATCCTTTCCCACAAAACCAGCAGTCAAATGACGTCTTCCAACCACAGCAAAAAGGCTTCAGAAAAACAGTTAATCAGGTTGCTGAGGGGGGGGGGAGCTCAGAAGGAAAGAAAAATCCAGCCACCAAGGGGTTAAGGTGAGAAGTTGAGCAGCTATTTGTAATCCACACGGTGATGGAACCCTACAATCAAAGCCACATAATCCTTCCTTTGAAGTGGATAATCAAAGCACCCTTTTCCAGCGAGTGCCTTAACTTTGAAGTGAGAAGAGGCCCCCCCTCTTCCCCCTCTTCCCTAAATGAGCAGGCAGCTTAGGCAGGAGAGAAGAGAAAAAAAAAACATACTCCCACTGCTTCTCCTCTTTTCCAGTCCAGAGAGGAGGTAGAAAAAAAGAAAAAGGAAAATTAATCCACTTTATTGATCTCAGAATGTGGCGCGGTCCTCTGGTATGTAGAAAAAAAAAACCACAGTCTATACACGATCACTTTCGTTTTCCCTGACCGTCGCCATTACAGTACCTCCAGCTCTTCCCCCCCTTTTTTTTTCTTCTGAAAAACTCAGCCGGTTTTATAGCTTATAGCTAAGAATGTAGCTCCCTTCAGGCACTTACACACAAATTGCCTTCACTCCAGCCGCTTCTTGCCACTTCCAAAACCAGTTCCAAAGCCTTCTCCTCACTCTCGCTGATCCCGTTCCTCGGTTCTCCAGCGGAAAAGCCGCGACTGCCGTCACAGCTCAACCGCCCAGAAAAACCTCCCGAACTTCGATCATCCAACTTCAAAATCTCAGCAAACTTTCCAAGGAGACAGGCAAGGATCTTAACTTTAAGCTTTACCACTTGAAAATTTTTCTATTCCGCTCCTTCACATCGTTCACCACTTTGTTGAGCGCGAGCGTCCGAAACTAGATGTTACACAGCGGCCATCTTAGCCAAACCCCAGAGGAAAGAGGTTTATGGCTCCTTAAAGACTAGCTTGTTTAATTGAACAATTAATTGAGTTGGCCTCGGCCGAGCGGGCAGTGAAGAAATCTAACAAACAAATAAATAAATAAACTCAGTCTTTTTAAAACTGCCGCTTCTTCCGATGCACTGAAGTCGGCCATTATTTGTACAGTATACATACTGGGGATATGTGTGATGATGGTGGGAATAAGAATGCAAAAGGGAGTGACATCAATGAAGATCTTAGATGTGATCTGAACCAGGTTGGGTGGCGTTCAAGTAAGTCCAAAGATAAAGTAACATATTGGGCAAAATCCTGTTGCATAATGTTATGGTCTGCATGCCAGAAACATTTAACTTAAACTGGTTTGGCAGCAGCAGTTCCAATCCTAGCAGTGGTGGGTTTTGACTTTTAAAAACTCCACAAACACACCCTGTTCTGAGAATTCGAAAAGCTTCCCCATGACAAAATAGAGCCCTTGAACCCTAGACAAGGAGATAGGTAAAGGTTGCCCGTGCTTGAAAGCTAGTCATGTCCAATTCTAGGATGGGGTGCTCATCTTCATTTTCAGCCAAAAGAGCCAGTGCTATCTGCAGAAGTTCCTGTGGTCATGTATTTGGTGTATGCAAACCAAGACACAGGACACAGCCTCGGGCTGGGTTAACTCAGGTTTATTGCATCGTGGACAGAGGGAACATGAGGTAATGGCGGATCGATAGCTCCTTATATACAGTAGTAATACATTTGAACGTGGTTCCATGGTAGCCCATTGGCTACTGTCTGCGTGACGTCATTGCGGGTCACGCCCTTCTTGTCCAGGTGTAGGTGATGGCGGGAAGACTTCCCGCGCTGTTGCCTTTGATGAGTTTGGACCAAGGGAGCTTGGACGCTCGCTGCTGCCAGCTGGTGGTCATTAGCTCGCGTCCTCTTACAGGGTTCATATGATGCAGCTGAAGGTTACATTGTTGCTATAGGCAAGGTTACATTGGTTCAGATACATTGTGGAAGGTAAAACCATTAGAACACAACACCCCTCCCCCCTAGGACGAGACAAAGTCTCGAGCCCACACTTAAACACACTCCCCCCCCCTAGGAGACAAAGTCTCTCAGCCAAGATGGCTTATTTCGAACACGCTGGGGTCTCGATGCGGGCTGCCTTTCCCCGGGTTTGCTACCTTCTCTTTGTCCCCTGGTTTCCTGTCCTGTAATTGGAGAGGGAGACTCGTTAGTGACTTGCCGCGGCTCCGCGGCGTTGTTGGAAGGTGTGCTCTTCCTTAGGGAGGAACCGGGGGCACTGGGGGCTAACGAAAAACCCCTCTTCTCGCTTGGATGGGTGGGGGAACACTCCTGAAAACCCCCCCGGCTCGCAAAATCAAAATCAAAATTACATTCGGGGGCAGCGGTCGCGAACTCCTCTCCCTCCTCTCCCCCTTCCCCGGCCTCTGATAGGACTGGTGTATCAAAAGGGTATGAGTCGGGGCCGCTGCTTCTGCCTCCCCCCCCTTGCTTGGGACTGTTGTCCGCTGCTGTCTCCCCCTTGGGTTAAGCGGGTGGGGGAGGACCCTAACGCTGAATCCTGTTGCTGAGCCCCACTGACTGGCCTACTCACTCGGTGCCTCAGTTGGTCTGCGTGTCTCCTCCAGAGGAGGCCGGTGTTAGTCTCGACCCGGTACGACACTGGCCCCGTCTGTTCTACAACCGTCCCTGGTACCCAGGCTGGCCCTGCGTTGGAATAGTTCCTGCAGTGAACAGGGTCGCCGGCGGCGAAACCTTTCGAGACTGCCAACCCTATGTTTTTCCCTTTATCCTCGACTCTCGTCGGGTCTAGCCTGGACAGGATCGTGGTTAGTTTTCGCCGCATCAAGAGCTCTGCCGGCGAGTAGCCTGACGCTAAGGGGGTCACCCTATACGCTAAGAGGAACTGGCATACTTGGTGATTCAGGTCCCCCGGGCCCATGCGCCGCAGCGCATCCTTTGTTGTACGCACCAGCCGTTCCACTTGGCCATTCGTGGCCGGGTGAAACGGCGCGGATGTGACATGCCGAATGGCGTTTGCCTCCATGAATGCCCCGAACTCAGCGGAGGTGAAACAACTAGCGTTATCGCTGACTAAAGTATCGGGTAAACCGAACGTGGAAAAGACTCTCCTTAGCTGGCCAATTGTCGTGGTGGAGGACGTGCTCTTTACTGGGATAACCTCCAGCCACTTGGAGAACGCATCCACCACCAGGAGAAACATGGTTCCTCGGAATGGGCCAGCGAAATCTACGTGCACTCTGGACCATGGCCCCCTTGCTGTGTCCCATTCCCTATGCGGAAGACGGGCCGCCTCTGGTCGGGATCCCTGGCATGCCTCACAAGTGCCGACCATGTGCTCAATGTCCGCGTCCAGCTGTGGCCACCAGAAGTAGCTCCGGGCCAGCGCCTTTGAACGAACTATGCCCGGGTGGCTTACGTGCAGCAGTTCGAGCACCCTCGGCCGCAGGGGCGTAGGGACCACCACCCGTTGGCCCCACAAAAGGCACCCCCTCTCTAGGGACAACTCTAGCTTTTTCCGAAAAAATGGGTCGAATTCTGTGCTTGGGGACGATGCCGGCCACCCCTTCTGTACCCATGAACTAACTTTCTCTAGCGTTCTGTCCTTGCCTGTCGCCCTAGCAATGTCGGCTGGTACTATTGGGGGTGCGTCTAAGACCTCAATTAGCAACACCTGGCGGTCTCTTTCTACTCTCGCCTTTTGGTCGTCCGACAAGGGCAAAGGAGATCTCGAAAGTGCATCAGCATGGCCGATCTCCTTTCCGGGCCGGTACTCCAACTCATGTTGGTATGCGTTGAGAAAAATAGCCCATCGCAGCATTCTCGGGGACAGGATCTGCGGCGTGGGCTTGCCTGCCGTGAAAATCCCTAACAGTGGCTTGTGATCAGTCACGATTTTGAACGGGCGGCCATACAAAAAATCGTGAAATTTTTTGGTTCCCGCTACTATTGCTAATGCCTCCCTGTCGGTTTGTGCGTAATTGCGCTCCGCTTGGGACAGGGATCTTGAATAAAACGCTACCGGGGCCTCCCTTCCGTCATCCAACACGTGGCAAAGCACCGCCCCCACCCCCACCGGGGATGCATCACAGACTAAGACCACCGGCCGTTTGGGGTCGAAATGCGTCAGGATTGCCTCAGATGTTAAGAGTTGCTTTAGTTCGTTGAACGCCCTCTCGTGCTCGTCACCCCACATCCATGTCTCCTCCTTTTTAAGTAACCGATGGAGCGGTTCGGCCACGGACGCCTTCCGCGGGAGGAATGTATGGTAAAAATTGAGGAGCCCCAGGAAAGACTGTAGCTCGGTTTTGGATGTGGGGCGAGGGGCCTTCTTTATGGCTGCTACTTTGGATTTAGACGGCTTAATCCCCTCGGGTGTGATCCGGAACCCTAAAAACTCGACCTCAGTTTCGAAAAAAACACATTTGTCCTTCCTCAGTCTCAGCCCCGCTTTCTCGAACACGGTTAGTACTTTGTCCAATCTCTTTGCCAGTTCAGCCTCACTCCCCCCTGTTATCAACACGTCATCAAAATAAGGCAACACCCCCTCCAGTCCCTTCAGGAGGCGTTCCACAAGCGACTGAAAAAGGCCGGGTGCCGAGTTCACGCCGAACTGTAAACGCGATACCTGGAACGCCCCTTTATGTGTAACTATCGTTTGTGCCGCGGCCGTGGCGGGGGTCACAGGAAGTTGCTGATAGGCTTGTGCCAAATCGAGTTTAGCGAAACACTTTCCCCCATTCAGCCTGGCCAAAAGGTGGCTGATCACCGGCACCGGGTATGCATTAGGGTGGATCGCCTTGTTAATCGTACACTTATAGTCAGCACAAATGCGCACCTCCCCGTTAGCCTTTAGAGCCGTTATAATTGGAGTTTCCCACTCCGCGGAATCAACAGGAATAAGAATCCCCTGGCCCACCAGTTTGTCCAGTTCCGCCTCTATCTTGTCCTTGAGTGCGAACGGCACTCTGCGCGGTTTGAGTCTTATCGGGCGGACCTCCAGGTCTAGGTCGAAGGCTACAGGGGGTCCCTTGAACTTCCCGAGTCCTTTCTTAAAAACGGCGGGATGCGCATCGCAAACCGCTTGTATTGGGTCCACCCCCACTGTATGCACTCCCCCTATGAACAAACCTAAAGGCTGAAACCACTGCGTCCCTAGGAGGCTACAACTTCCCCCCTTAAGGACAACTAGGGGCAGTTCCGCAGAATGTCTCTTAAAATTGACCCGAAATTTTCCGACCCCCAACACCGGAATGCTGTTTCCCTGTACGTCTCGTAGCGTGGACCTCAACGTTTTAAGTTTGGGCCGCACGTGGGGGTCGATTTTCAAGAACTCTTTCTGGGGAATTATAGAATAGGAGGACCCCGAGTCAATTTCCATCCTAATAGGGGCCCCTTGTACTAGTACCTCAACGAAGTAATGGGACTGTCCCGCGGACACGCTGAACACTGGGGCGTCGTCCTCGCTGTCGTCCGAGACGCGGCCCACGCCATCCTGCTTCCTCGTGGTCTGGGCGCCATCTTTGGGCCTCGCTGGACGGTCCGGTCTGGCCGGACGGTCTTGTGACTGCCTCCGGCCCTCCTTCCGTTTTCTGCATGCCTTGGCGATGTGCCCCCGACGGCCGCAGGTGTAACACTCGGCCTTCCTGAATGGGCATCTCGCGCGCTCATGGGCCGCTCCGCAACCATCGCAGCGTCGACCACCCTTTCGGACCTTCTGGACCTCCTCGCCGTCGCTGCCTTCCGTAGACGACTTTGAGGCCCGTCGAGTTGCGTGCACCGCCTGTCCGGACTTCCCGTGCACCGAATTTGCCGCCTTGCCGGCTCTAGGACGCCACTCACGCCACTGGTGCATCTCGTCCACTCCAGCATTCGTGGACTCTGCGGCTTCCGCGGCCTCTACGACCTCTGCCAGCGTGGGTGGCGGGTCCTTGTTCATCAAGCTGCGCTGCACCTCCTTGTCTTTCAGGCCACACAGCACGCCGTCCCTGAGGGCCATCTCTAGGATGTTGTCCCATTTGCAGGGGGCGGCGGCTATCCTCATGGCGGCCACGAATGTCTCAACCGACTCGTCCGGCGCTTGGACTCGCCTCCAAAACGCGCTCCGAGCGGGAAACATTGCCCTCGAGGGACTGAAGCGCTCTCGCAGCAGCTTCATGATGTCGTCCGCCTTAAATTCGCTCACCTTCTTCGGAGCGATGATGCTCACCAGCGTCCGCTTGGTTTCCATCCCGAGCATTCTGGTGAGGATGGCCCTCTTCCTCTCCTCGTCGTCTCCTTTGACTTTGAGTTCCACCAGTGCCGCCTGGAAGTCCATCTCAAGCAGCTCCCAGTCTTGCGGTTTGGTGATGTTGAACCCGCTCTGTGCCCTGGCTGTTCCGTGGGGATCCATTATCCCATCCTCGTCGCCAATTTGGTGTATGCAAACCAAGGCACAGGACACAGCCTCGGGCTGGGTTAACTCAGGTTTATTGCATCGTGGACAGAGGGAACATGAGGTAATGGCGGATCGATAGCTCCTTATATACAGTAGTAATACATTTGAACGTGGTTCCATGGTAGCCCATTGGCTACTGTCTGCGTGACGTCATTGCGGGTCACGCCCTTCTTGTCCAGGTGTAGGTGATGGCGGGAAGACTTCCCGCGCTGTTGCCTTTGATGAGTTTGGACCAAGGGAGCTTGGACGCTCGCTGCTGCCAGCTGGTGGTCATTAGCTCGCGTCCTCTTACAGGGTTCATATGATGCAGCTGAAGGTTACATTGTTGCTATAGGCAAGGTTACATTGGTTCAGATACATTGTGGAAGGTAAAACCATTAGAACACAACAATGTAGCAGGCATGACTAGACATCAAAACATACAGAATGCTGTTACCTCTCCTGCCAAAGCAGTGCCTATTTATCTACTTGCAATTTCTTGCTTTAGAACGGATAGGTTGGCAGGAACTGGGACAGATGATGGGAGGTCACTCACTTGGGTCTCAAACTGGTGACTTGCCGACCTTCCAGTCATCAAGTTCAGCGTCTTAACCACCAAGCCACCACAGTCCCCAAGACTGATTAGGAAGCATTTAATTTATGTGCATTAAATGCTTCTAGCACCTGCTCCAGGTTACACTGGGCGCAAAGTGCTGTGATGAAGACTGGTGGGAACTGGAATTCTTGCAGAGATTTGCAGAAAGCTGTGTTCTTGGACTGATGGAGAAGAAGAATCCAGAAGATTGGATAATCAGCCCATCGCTGCCAAAAGAGAGAAGCCTTAGGCATCATGGAAGCGTTCTACTTTATGGAGAAGCTGTTTTCCCTAGCTAGACTGTCCTTCCAGTTTCTTTCTCTGCTGTGACCCAAACAAAGCTCTCTTCCACAGTCCTCTTTCTGTCTTGGATCTGCTGTGTCTAGGTTTTTCTTACCTTCTTTCTCTGATCGTATCCCTTTTTCTTCTTTCCTCCAAAATGCATCACCTAAAGGAGGAGGTACTGCAGTGGCTCAAGTTGCTAAGACGCTTACTGGGAAGCGGAAGGTCAGCAGTTCGATTCCCGAGTACTGCAGGACGGAAATGAGCTCCCGTCTTCATCCCAGCTCCTGCCAACCTAGCAGTTCGAAAGCAAGAAATTGCAAGTAGATAAATAGGGACCACTTCGGTGGGAAGGTAACAGCGTTCCGTGCGCTCCGGTGTCTAGTCATGCCTGCCACATGACCATGGAAATGTCTGCAGAAGCAGACAGCGCTGGCTCTTCGGCTTAGAAACAGAGATGAGCACTGCACCCTAGAGTCGGATACGACTGGCTTTCGAGCAAGGGAAACCTTTACCTTTAAAGGAGGAGGAGGAGAAGCAGAGGAAGGCTTACCTCTGAAAGTGCCCTGTGCCCACAGTTGGCTCCTCTGACCTTTGCCTCCTTTTGAAAACTCCTTCAGTGCTTTCTGGAGTTGTTCTTTGGCAGGTGCCCTTAATAGAGCCTCATCATGGGTAGCAACAACATGACTCAGCATCCTACAAGCTCAAGTAGTCAACCATCCCTGCCATTTCTGTAAACACTAGTAGGATTCCAGCTAATGCCTTTTTTTAACAATTGGTAAAATATACCATTGGATCCGTTCCTTCAGCAGGAGAATTTTTAGAACCAGGAGCTGAATAGAGTGAGGCAGGAGTAATAAAAGGTGTGTAATAATAGATTCAGAGCTTGATGAGTGGAAGGTAGACAGGTCAGCAGTTCAAGACCTGAGTGCTACATGACAGAGTGAGCTCCTGCAGTGGTAGGAATGGGATTCAAATTTTTTTACTACCAACCTACCTACTCTGTGGGTGTGGTATGGTGGACATGGCCAGGGGGAAAGACCTGCATTGCACCCGAATTAGGACTACCTGTACTTTATTTCAAAACGTGGATGGGTGGGGCCAGCCAGGATTTCTGCTACTAGTTCTGGCAAACTACTGGTGTGAACCTGCTGAATCCCACCACTGAGTTACCGCTTCTGTCCCAGCTCCTCCTGCCAACCTAGCAGTTGGTTAACCAAGAAATTGCAAGTAGATATATAGGTACCGCTTCAGTGGGAAAGGTAACAGCATTCCGTGAGCAATAGCGTCCCGTCATGTTTGCCACATGATTATGGAATCATGCAAGATGCAGAGGGCGCTGGCTGTTTTGCTGTCAACATTTTTGCCCCCTTTTACCGATCTCGGAAGGCTTTGAGTCAACCTTGAGCCCTGTTCATGATCGAACTCACGTTTTTGGCTACAACAATACAGCAGTTTCACCACTGCACCACCAGGGCTCTTCTGAGAAACCCGACTTGGCTGGCCTTCCCCATCTTAAGGGTTAAAAGCATTGAGTTGTGATTCCTAGAGAGGGAACTGGGGGGGTGAGTGCATCGGAGGAAGTGTCCCTCACCACAAAAAAGGTCCCTTCCTGTCCCTTATCTTAATCCTCTCCGGAGGGAAATGGTAATCCCGATTTCTCTAACACCCCCCCCCCCACCGCCCTTCTCATTCTGTATCTTCCTCCTTTCCAATTCAATGGAGCCCGAGAGGGGAAATTGAGCCCTTGGGGTGCGACTATTGGGGGGGGGGGAAGAGATCCTCAATGCCCAGCACAGGAGAAAGGGGGGGGAGGGAGGCCTTCTTAGAGAGAGAGAGAGAGAGTCCCCCATTCTCATCATGAGTGGCTGAACTGCCAAGGTGGGCGAGAGATGGTGTTTTTTTTGGGGGGGGTGGGTGGGTGGGTCCCGAGGATTGTTTGGGATTGTTTGCTTTTTCTTAATGTTTCAAGGAGGCACATTTCGGAGGAGGCAAAATAGTCCAGCTTGGCCTAAAATGGCCAGCAAGGGAGAGAGGGAGAGAGAGAGAGAAGTGGGGAAACAAGTCCATTTAAGAGAGTCATTGTGGTCTTTGACTATAAACAGATGAGCACTGAACCCTAGAGTCGGATATGACTGGCTTTCGAGCAAGGATGACCTTTACCTTTACTATGGTGGTCCAAGATATTTTGTTGCCTGAAGTAAAAGGTTAAATGTCCTCGTCGTCCTCCAGCCCACGTTCTCTTCTTCGGTTCCCTTTTTACCCCTTTGGGTGTCGAAGGAGATACAAGGTTCTTGCTCTGGCACTTCTAACAGCCTCCACCAGTGAGATTATGCAAAAATAGAACAGACCAAAAAATGTTGTGGCACCTCAGAGACTAACTCCTGTATTTAAATCAGAGAGCAGACAAACAAACAAAAGGACAAAAAAAATGCAGTGTCACCTTAAAGACTTCTGATGAAGTGGGCTTGATCTACGAAAGCTAACATTAAAATACAGGTGTTGGTCTCAAAGGTGCCACAGCATTTTTTCTCCTTTTGTTTTGATTGTTCTTTGATATGCTTGCACAGACTAACACGGCTACCACTTCAAAAAATCCTGTATTTAAATGTGAGCTTTCATAAAACAAATCCACTTCATTCAGTATTATTTGGTGTTTTTGTAATATTTCTCTGATGTTTTCTCTCCACCTTCCTGAGGGTCTGCCTCGTGGTCTAACACCTTCTCTTTTCCAAGACATGGGCAAACCATTAAGATCATTTCTATTCCAGTTCTTTCCCTTATAATCTAATTCCTGACTTTATCCCTTCTAGTCACCCCGGCGGCCTTCCTCAAATATCTCATTTCTGTGGTGACATCTTGGCTTTGTAGTAGTTGAGAAGCAGCGTCAGTCTGTGGCCTGAGAGAAAAGACGGAGGGCTTCTCCGACTCCATTGGAAGCCTTTGATGGACCACAGATCAAAGATGCATGAAGGTGACTCAACTAGTCTCCGTGTCATTAAGATGGGGAACGATCAGGAATTCTGGAACCTGCAGAATCTCCTGGATGAGGAGGACATTGTTGGCTTAGACATCCAGTGCCAGCGCTTTAGGCAGTTTTCTTACATTGAAGCCAAAGGGCCCCGAGAGGCTTGCAGCCGACTCCATGATCTTTGCTGTCAGTGGCTGAAGCCAGAAAGGCACACAAAGGCTCAGATTCTGGACCTTGTGATCCTGGAGCAATTCCTGGCTATCCTTCCCCTGGAGATGGAGAACTGGGTGAAGGAATGTGGAGCAGAGACCACTTCCCAGGCAGTGGCCCTGGCTGAAGGTTTCCTCCTGAGCCAGGCAGAGGAGAAAAGACAGGAAGAGCAGAAGGTGAGAACATTTCTTCCTGGTGCTTTCAAGGCAGTGACGTGAAGCAAATAGTCCATATGTATCCTCTTTCCTTATCCTCCACTGACCCTTATATCACACCCACAGCCACTGCCAAATTTATTTCACTGTGATTGGATGCAAGACTTATGGGGATCATCGATTTTGTTTCATTTTCAAAGGAAACATTATGTTTTGTTGCTCTCAGTCACACTGCCAAATGATGTACTGGCTGCAGTGTGCGTGAGGGGTATTTGAGCCTTTGCTGGCCTGGAGACTCCCAAACCCATGAATATAGATAGATCTTTGCCTGTATTCTTTTTTAAAAATGTTAAAAAAAATTATTGATTATAACAACATCACAATATAACAGAAGAAAAATTAAAGAAGACAAAAATACAAATCAAATTACCAATACAAATGTCAAAAATACAAGTAAAATACAAGTAAAATAGATAAAATAAATTCAATTAAATTCAATTAAAATACTGATTTAAATGTATTGCAAAACCCCTCTTACTTATTAATTAAATTATACATATTCAAAATCAGATTTTACTCTCAACACTTCCGTTTCCATTTTCAATTTTATAAGTCTTATTAAATCAATATTTCTCATTAACCCATATTAATTATTACCTCTATATATTGCTAAACCATTACTATACTAAAACATAAATCCAATTACTAAATTATATTAAACAATTTTACAATAAACACCCTGTGTATTTACACTGTAAAGGAGTCTGCGGGATGTCACATTTATTTTCACCATTTCCAGAAATGTATCTGATCTGGTACACGACTGCTCCCCTGCTCTCTTTTCAGAGAGTGATCCACAAATGGTTGCCAAATTTTCCAGAATCTATTTTCTTTAACTTTACCCTTATATTTATTTATTTCCCATGTTAATTTATCATTCAATGCAAGATCCCACATCTCTTTATACCATTCTTCTATTCTTAAAATTCTTTCTGATTTCCAATTTCTTGCAATACACTGTCTTCCCGTTGTCAACATTACAGATATTACCGTAATTCTTTTTGTCCTCATTTAAATTTAATTTTTCCACTTGTTAATAACACTGTACTTGTCTCCAGCTTGCATACAGACCCCATAATATCACATATCTCTCAATTTCCCCCCAGAAATCATTTACCACATTACATTTCCACCACATATGTTCATATGTTCCCAGGGAATTTTTACATCTCCAACACATTTTACTTTTAGTATTATCCATTTGATATAATCTCTCTGGTGTCAAGTACCATTTCCACAACATTTTATAATTGTGTTCCTTTATTCTAACAGACATTGTTCTCATAATCCTTTTTTTCCATTTATTTTTCCAGATTCTTTCTGAAATTTTTATATTTAGATCCTGTTCCCAACATGACTTCAATGTTTCTTGCGGATTACCTTCTTTATTTAATATTTTATATATTCTGCTTAGGTAAAGGTTTCCCTTGCTCGAAAGCCAGTCGTATCCGACTCTAGGGTGCAGTGCTCATCTCTGTTTCTAAGCCGAAGAGCCAGCGCTGTCTGCTTCTGCAGACGTTTCCGTGGTCATGTGGCAGGCATGACTAGACACCGGAGCGCACGGAACGCTGTTACCTTCCCACCGAAGTACTTACTATGCCCTTAATTCCTATATCTCCTTTTCTTATCTTTAATATCAATTCCTCAAATTCATTTTTACCTCTTTCTAAGCTAGTTTCTCTCAGGTATTTACCATTCCATTTATTTAACAACGCTATCTGGAACCAATTCAAATTCAACTGTGTATAAATTTCTGTTTTCTTCTCTCTATCTTTACAAGCTCGTATCCAGTCCTTTAACAGGAAAACATTATTTCTTAACATTACTTCTTTCACCCTTTTATCCAAATTTATCAGAAAGTTTTTAATGTCCTCTGTTTCTATTATCAGAGATGTATCTGGACTTAATTCCTTTTTAACCTTATTCCATATTCCCAACATTGTCTTCATCATCTTATTTTTAACAATTATTTTTCCCTTATTGCTACCTAGGAATATCCCTTTACCCACTTGACTTAACTCCTTCATCTCAATTTCTTCCCATATTACCCTTTCCCTTGTTAAGATCTTCATAATATTTTTGACTTGAAAAACTCTATAATAGTTCCTCAGATTGGGTAATCCCAATCCTCCCTCTTTCTGGGATAAATACCAAAAAAAATTGCTATTCTAGGCTTACTTCCACCATTACAAGAATTATTTAGCATGTTTTGGAAATCTTTAATTTCCTTATCGTTTAATTGAACCGGTAATGCATCAAATAAAAAAATTGATTCTAGGCAACAACATCATTTTACTTAACGCTATCCTGCCAAACCAGGATAGCTTTATCTTTTTAAATTGTTCTATTTTCTCTTTAATTTCTTTTTTTTTTGTTTTTCATAATTCAATTGCTTAAGATCTTCAAATTTATTTGAAATGTTTATTCCCAAACACCTCAAACCATTTTAAACCTGAAGTTTAAATTTATATCTTATTTTCTCTTGTTCCTCCTTATCAACGTTACAAAATATCATTTCAGATTTATCCCAATTTATTCTCAATCCTGTCATCTCTTCAAAGTCCTTTAAGTGTCCTTGTATTTTTTCTAATGCCTTTCTAGGATGTTTTACAACTACCAAGGTATCATCAGCATACAGGCTTATCTTATTTTCTAATATTCCTTCAATGCTTTTGTCCTCTTTTATGGCATTCGCTAACAGCTCCATCGCCATAATAAACAATATTGGAGATAATGGACAACCCTGCCTTGTCCCTGCTTCTAATTTTATTTCTTCTGTATATTCACCATTTACCTTGACATTGGCGGATCCAAATTGATAGTTGTTCTATTGTTCTACAAAATCTATCACCAAACCCCATAGCATCTAATTATCTCCTTAATTGTTACCCATTACAGTGAGTCAAATGCCTTAAATATGTCTAATGATAATAATCCAACTTTCTCTTTAGTTTGTCCTACTATATCTATCAAATCCAAAACTCCTTGTCAGGTCCGTCATATGTCTTCCTTTCAAAAAACTGACCTGATCCCCATTTATATAGTTGTACATAAAGCCATTCAATCTATTTGCTATTATCCCTGTAAAAATCATGGCGTCTTGATTTATTAAAGAGATGGGCCTATACGATCCCACTTTTTCTAAATCCTTTCCAGGCTTTGGCAGTAAAACAATTATAGTTCTATACCATGATGTCGATATCTGTCCTCCATCCAGTATATAATTAAACAGCTTCAGCAATCTTGGAACCACACTATCTTTAAACTCTTTATAAAAATCCGCTGTTAGCCCATCTTCACCTGGGGATTTACCTATCTTGAAGTTGGCTATTATATCTTTTATCTCTTTTTCAGTTATTTGCTCTTCCATTCTATTTTTATGCTCCGAGTTTATCTTATTTTGCAATGGCTTTTCTAATTGATCCCTCAACCTTTCCAAATTTATATTTTTTTTAGTATACAATTCCTGGTAAAAGTCTTTAACTATCTTAATCTTGTCTTTAATTTTGTTACGTCTCATACCATTTTTATTTATCAAGATTCCAATCTCTCTTTTAATCCTTTTTTCTTTAGGGTTTTCGTGAAATTAGGGATGTGAGGGTAAAGGATAAGGATGAGTTAATGGGAAGTCATAAGAAACTTGCTAATCTGTTTACTGATTTTTCCACAAAGGTTGATGCTAATTGTCAGAAGATGGATAAAGTTTTGAATCTGGTACAAAAAGATATGAAATTAATGCAGGATGATATGAGAGGGTTGCATGAGGAACAATTGAAAGTTGAAACGCAAGGGAAAAATTAGATATGGTTGAGGAGGTGATGAGGAAACAGAACATGGTGATACGAAATTTGGTGGGAAAAACGCTAGACAAGCTGAAGAAAAAAATAGTCCATTGGTTAAACAATTTGAACATGGGGAAAGATTTTGTAAATGAAGACATTGCAAGCGTTTTCAGACTGGGGGCAAGGAAAGGCAAAAAGGATCAAAGAAATGTTTTGGTTAAATTTGCAAATTGGGCAGATAAATTAAGGGTGATGGCTTTTATAAAACAGGCCGGATCTGGCATTTTGAAAATTGATGGGTGTGATGCGGAGGTCTATAATGACATATCCGTTGAGGAACGGGTATGGCGTTACAAGATGAAGCCTGGGACAAAACTTCTCAGAGAACAAGTGATTGACTATCACTGGAAATTTCCTCAACAGCTTAGATTCTTTTATGACAAAAAAATGCATACGATGGATGTTGAAATTGATCCTCTAGATTATTTGTGCCAGATTGGTTTGGTTAAGGCGGCATCACGAGAGTGGCGGGGATTAAGGAAGGCTCTGATAGAATCCAGAGGTATACAAAGGGAGTATGGAAATGAACAAGAGAGGGGAGCCACAGGAGGAACTGATGTGGGATCAGAGGTACAGTTATTGCCAGAGGATGAGTGAGATAAGGTAATATCAAGAGGGATTTTGACGGAATGAAGGGAGGATGAAATGTTTTTACAATTTTGTTTATACATGTTTAGATGATAGAGCGCTAGAGCATTAGTTAAAATGCACATCTTACATGTTCCCCCTTTCCCCCTTTGATTGACAAGGGCCACTTTCTGGGAAGAAGAGTGGGGAGGGCAAGTTTGAATGTTAAATATGTTTTGATGTCTTTTTTGTTTGATAGATTATGTTTGGTGAAGGATATTGCACAAATAGGAGTTTGCGGTAGTCAAAATGGATGGTTATTAAGATCGAGGTATGAGGAGTATTAAAGTATTGACATGGAATGTGAAAGGAACTGGCTGCCATGTGAAGATAAGAAGGTTAGAATCAGCTTTGAGGAAAGATAGGCCGGATGTAGTCTTTCTCCAGGAAATTCATAAAAAATCAGGAGATACAAACAAGATATTTCGGGGATGGATGCAGATATATGAAAAGTCATACGGTACTTCAAAAGCAAGGGGTGTGGCAGTCTTGGTTTCAAAGAGATTGGGCTTTGAGATGACAAACAGTATTTCCAATCCGGAAATATTTAATTTTAAAAGGGAAGTTTGATGATGAGGAAATAACCTTAGTAAATATATATGCCCCAAATGATCATCAGGAAGAATTTTTAGATAAGGTATATGGTATATTGGAAAAAGAGAGAACATTGAAAATGATTGTAGCAGGAGACTTCCGAGGACTGTACAAATACATTAAGAGCTGGAAGAGGTGCTAAAATGAGGATTCTAGATAAATGGATGAAGAGTTTAGGTCTGAAAGATGCTTGGAGGGATCTTAAAGGATCTGAGAGGACCTATACTTATTTTTCACAGGTCTATAATACTTACTCTAGAATAGATTCTATATTTGTTACAGAAAATAATATTAAAAATTTAGAAGATGCGTAAGTTGGAATCTTCAAAGAATCGGATCATGCAAAATTTTGGTGGGAATTAAAAATGGAAGGTAAAAAAAGGTTTAGGAAAAACTGGAGATATGATGATAAATTGTTTCAGGATCATAAGTGTAAAGAACAGATAATTGAAAAATGGAATGAAAGCTGGAATTGGAATGATACAGGAGAGGTTAGTTATAATATGGTATGGGATGCTGTGAAGTTGGTTTTTAGAGAGGAATGTATCAAGTTGGCTAGTATTAAAAATAAGCAATTTAGAGATAAGCATGATGAATTTGAGAATGAGATCAAATATTTACAGGAGGAACATGTAAAGACAAATAGTAATGTTGTCTATGATAAAATGCAAAGGCTAAAGACAGAATTGATAGGAAAAGATATACAAAAAGTGAAAAAAGATTTAGTGTATTTAAAGAGGGAATATTTTGAATATAGTAACAGAAGTTCAAAATTACTGTACAGTATTGTTCTTTTTCTGTTCCATTTTCTCATTCCTTGTCTTGGACTTCCACTTCACTTTGAGGGCAATGATCCGTCTCTGGAAATTCAGCTTGACATCCCTGCAGAAGAGACAGATTCAATGGAAAACAGACCACGTGTTGAAGGTGTCACTTTGCAAGGTAAGGACTCCTGTGGGGAAAAGCTGTGTTTCAATTTGATCTTGTTTTCTGAAGCGTTCAAGCCATACCAACAGCAATTGTAATTGGACTTAGCACATTTGCTGATGTATATGCTTTCAGTACTCTGTTTTCCCCCTTAAAATATACTGGGAAAACAAAGTGCCTCTTATAGTCCAATGCATCTTACATACCAGCAAATACAATATAAACTGAGCCATAGTGCTTAGAGCAGTGATGGGCAGTCTTGGCCCTCCAGCTGTTCTTGAACTTCAATTCCCAGAAGCCCAAGTCAACACACCAGTTGGTCAGAGTTTCAGGGAATTGAAATTCAAGAACAGCTGGAGGGCTAAGACTGCCCATCACTGGCTTAGAGTATTCCCTGGTGGTTCACAACATCATTCACATTTTGTCCCCAACACACTGAGTATTTCTTTTACCGACTGTGGAAAGATGGAAGGTTGTGTCAACCTTGAATCTGTCTGGGTTGAACTCGGATTGTGAATAGAGTCATGGCTCTTAACCAAGGGCTCAAGATAACTTTCAGGTGTATTTATGCTTGGACACACGGAAGCAAGAGGAGAGATTTATTGCCACATTTTTCTTCAGTTAAAAATGTGTTTCAAACGCCAGAAGTTGAAAGATTTAGATTTGAAAACAGCATCTTCATATATGGCTAAAGTGTCAAAAAAGGGGAAAATTTAAAAAAACTGAAACGACACTCTATTGTTCAAACCTTGGCACTCCAATTGTTCTTGAACTTCAATTCCCATAAGCTCTGATCAGCAGGAGTGCTGACTTGAGCTTCTGGGAATTGAAATCCAAGAACACCTGGAGTGCCAAGGTTCACCATTGCTGCACTAAGTAAAGGTAAAGGTTTCCCTTGCTCGAAAGCCAGTCGTATCCGACTAAAGGGTGCAGTGCTCATCTCTGTTTCAAAGCCGAAGAGCCAGCGTTATCTGCTTCTGCAGACGTTTCCGTGGTCATGTGGCAGGCATGACTAGACACGGAACACTGTTACCTTCCCACTTAAGTGGTCCCTATTTATCTACTTGCAATTTCTTGCTTTCGAACTGCTAGGTTGGCAGGAGCTAGAATAAGGACAGCATAAATCCCAACTGCTTATATTTCGAGTTTCCCCTTGTTTATTATATTTAAAGTTCTCCAATGTGTTCAAGACCTCATAGGAGTAACTTTTCCATCGCTAGTAGGTACAGTACATTTGTTGCTGGCATATTTTTATAATGGGAGTTATTATTTGTGTTCTTGCTGCTATTTTTAATTTATTCAGTTATGCCACCCAGAGTTGGAAAATATCTAGGGTGGGTGGGATATAGATGTAGTTAAGTAACCCTGGTTAGTTATGGCTGTCTAAGAATGTGTGACTAGTACAAGCCATCCTATGTTTTTCATGGCTTGGTGGAGAGCAGCAACTGCATCTCTCAAGTTCCACTCCAACAACTGACCCACTACACCGCGATGTCACTTAATTCTTATGCAAGTGTGTTGCCTTCTAGTAACTGTTCTTAGGATCGTAATTGGAGTCTGAAAGACAGGCTGATGCAGTAGGTTTTCCACTTGGTGTTTTTGTCTCATAGGGGTGGAAATGATGTGGGCAGCTTGTACACAGTCCCTTTGTCCTGATGAAGGAGAAAAGCCAGAAGAGGAAAGTGAAGGATCCCTGGGAAGTCACGTAAGGGATAGCTGGGTTGTATTATTTTTTTTCGTCAACTTGCCACTCTGGAAAGGATAAGTGGAGAATTGTGAGGTAATTTTCGATGACAAATACTGACGAGGATTCAAATTCGTCCAGGATGCAGGAGAAACCAAGATTGAAACATTTATCCATCCAGACTAATAGATTGGTCACTGATTGGTCAACCTCTCAAACACTGAGAGGTTTGAGTGCTCGTCTTTTAAAAGTCTGGGTCTGAACCACTGCATATCCATGTTACTTTTGTCCTATGGTTGCCACTTCTTTTGTCCATCCGGGTCTCTCAGCTGCAACCCGTTGTGTAGCTCCAGGTATAACATCCTCTTCTCAAGGCTGGGAATGGCAGTGCATGCTGGCATTTGGCTATTGTGAATCAGAAATACCTTGTTTCAGGGGTTTTTTTGCCCATAATCTGTGGATTATTTTCCATTTAGAGGAGAAGATTTTAGGATTAAATTAGTATTTTACCTGCAACATACTGGGTACTCCTTTTACTGGCCTCAGAAAGGATAGAAGGCTGAATCTTAATCCCTGTCAGGATCAAACTCGCAATGTCAGCTGCTTGTGCTGCAATACAGTGTTTTAACCACTGCGCCACCAGGGCTCTGTTCAGCAAGTGTGGCTGCAGATAACATTTGATAACCTTAGTCTTCCTTAGGCAACTTGTAATTTCACCGTACAAAAGCTCAAACCTTGCAGTAAAATCACTAGCCAGATCATTTTAACTGTTTGGATATTGTTAGTAGATCTTTTTTGTGAGCTATGAGGAGTATATCCTCTCCCCCCTCCCTCATCCAGGGTCCAGTGACTTTTGAAGAGGTGGCTCTGAATTTCACCCGTGAAGAATGGTCATTGCTGGGTCCTGCACAAAGAGTCCTGCACAGGAAGATCATGGAGGAGATTGTCGCCTCTTTTGGTAAGGTTCCCCCTATGAACAACACAACAGTGTTTTTAGTGGGGTCCCAACTAACACTGTTGCTTGGAAATGTTTCTAGAGTGCTGTTGAGCTCAAGTTCTCAATGATGAGGCAGAATAGGTCCAGAATGGGTCTGATGAAGTAGACTTGATCCAAGAAAACTAACATTAAAATACAATGTGCTGTCTGCTTCTGCAGATGTTTCTCTGGTCATGTGGCAGGCATGACTAGACTAACATGGTTACTATTCCAAAAAATTCAACGGTGAAGTGTAGTGTTGTCTCTCTCAGCCTTAGCTCCAGCAGAATGAATAGTATAACTCTAGCACTTGTCATATACCTTAGGTGACACAGAAGGAATCTTTTAAAGGATTCATTTTAATGAATTAAAGTCTCTCTATAACCTGCAGTAATATACGTGAGTCACTAGATTAGCACAACCAGTGTCTTCAGAAGTAAGATGACTCTTTAAGAGAAGACTTGTTAAGGCAATCTTGAATTGTACTTCAAATTTTTGCAGCTCATTTTGGATACCGCACAAACCAGGTGGTTTCAAATTTCTTCTGTGGCCAGCTGGGGAGAATTCATATCTATTAAAATAGCACAATTGAGTGTGAGCAGAAGACCCTTTCCCTCTTCCTTAGAATCAGTGTCTTGTAATTGGGGGTACGCAGAAAGAGCCTCCAAGAGGATTGTGGTGTTTTTGAACCACAGTTGAGCGAACCCTGGGAATGGCAACCTTGTGTTGCCGATAAATTTTTCTCATACTAGGCCAGGCCAAAGGAACTGCAGAACTGGACCCACCAATGATGCCTCGATTTTGGCAGTCTCACGTCTGGCCTAGACACGGAAGAAGAAGTGTCTTGCAATTATGATTCAGTGTTTTGTGCTTGTTCTTTCTAGCAGATAACAAGAAAACAAAAATATGTGTGAAGTGTGGCGATTTTTTTACACACAACTGTTACCTTCCACTACACCAGCAAGACGTAGAAGAAGAAAGTTTGAATGCAAAGAGGCCCCACAAAGGCACCATGTGTGGGAAATGTTGTGCCTTGCAGATGGTACTTAAACCTCAGAAGAGATTCTGCATTACAAAGAAATACGCCAGAAGGGAAATGTCTGGGAAATGCCTTGTTTGCAATTTCCAGCTTCCAAGCCGGCAGACAGCCACCCATACAGCAGGGACCCCCTACAAACATTGTGAGAGACATTTGACCAAGAATTCAAACCTCTGGAGCCAACAGACAGCCAGTTCACAAGATAAACCATACCAGGGCCAGGAACATGCGAAACATTTTGTTCATAAACCAGACCTCACAAGGAATCGGAAAATGCACATGGAAGATAAACCATACAAGTGTCAGGATTATGGGAAATGTTTTGCTCAAAAACCATCTCTTAGGAGGCATCGAAGAATTCACTCAGGAGAAAAACAGTACAAATGCCAGGAATGTGTGAAATCATTTGCCATGAAATCAGTCCTTCTGGTCCACCAGAGAATCTTCCACACCGGAGAGAAACTGTACAAATGCCAGGAGTGTGGGAAATCTTTTCCTTGGAATTCACATCTTCTGATTCACCAGAGAATCCACACAGGAGACAAACCATTCACATGCCAGGAGTGTGGGAAATCTTTTGTACAGAATTCACATCTTCTGAGTCACAAGAGAATCGTCCACACAGGAGAAAAACCATTCACATGCCAGGAGTGTGGGAAATCCTTTTCTCAGAATTCATATCTTCTGAGACACCAGAGTGTCCACACAGGAGAAAAACCATTCACATGCCAGAAGTGTGGGAAATCTTTTGCTCGAAATTCACATCTTCTGAGACATCAGAGAGTCCACACAGGAGAAAAACCATTCACATGCCGGGACTGTGGGAAATCTTTTGCTCTTAATATAGGTCTTCTGAGTCACCAGAGTGTCCACACAGGAGAAAAACCATTCACATGCCGGGAGTGTGGGAAATCTTTTGCACAGAATTCAAATCTTCGGAGACACCAGAGAGTCCACACAGGAGAAAAACCATTCACATGCCGGGAGTGTGGGAAATCTTTTGCTCATAATTCACATCTTCTGAGACACCAGAGAATCCACACAGGAAAAAAACCATTCACATGCCAGGAGTGTGGGAAATCTTTTGCTCGGAATTCACATCTTCTGAGTCACCAGAGACTCCACACAGGAGAAAATACATTCACATGCCAGGAGTGTGGGAAATCTTTTGCTCGGAATTCACATCTTCTGAGTCACCAGAGACTCCACACAGGAGAAAAACCATTCACATGCCGGGAGTGTGGGAAATCTTTTTCACATAATTCATATCTTCTGACCCACCAAAGAATCCACACTGGAGAAAAACCATTCACATGCCGGGAGTGTGGGAAATCTTTTGCACAGAATTCATATCTTCTGATCCACCAAAGAGTCCACACAGGAGAAAAACCATTCACATGCCGGGAGTGTGGGAAATCATTTGCACAGAATTCATATCTTCTGACCCACCAGAGAGTCCACACAGGAGAAAAACCATTCACATGCCTGGAGTGTGGGAAATCTTTTGCACAGAATTCAAATCTTCTGACCCACCAGAGAGTCCACACAGGAGAAAAACCATTCACATGCCGGGAGTGTGGGAAATCTTTTGCTCATAATTCAAATCTTCTGACCCACCAGAGAGTACACACAGGAGAAAAACCATTCACATTCCAGGAGTGTGGGAAATCTTTTGCTCGGAATTCACATCTTCTGAGTCACCGGAGAGTCCACACAGGAGAAAAACCATTCACATGCCAGGAGTGTGGGAAATGTTTTTCTGAAAAGTCAGATCTCAGGCGACATCACAAAACCCATTCAGGAGAGAAGCCGTACAAAGCCAGGAGTGTGGGAAATCTTTTGTCACAAATGTAGTCCTTCTAATGCACCAGAGAATCCACTGACTTGACAACCCAATATTGGGGTATTGAGTGCTAATCCTTTTCAGTGTTGCTTGTTAGATACCAAATCAATAAAACATCAAACAAGGAGAGATCCTGAACAGTGTTTTTAATCAGCTGAGTAAATAGACTGGACGATACCCTTCAACACGTAGATTTTAGAGTGGTGCCCTGAAGAAAGAAAATAATCCTTTATACTCTTTCCCCAATACTTTTTAAAAAAATTTATTGAAATTTTAAAAATACAAAACAGTGCTAAAGGAAAACAGAACAGTAATAAATGAATATACAACAAGAAAATATCATATTTTAAAACATCCAGTATCGTTTAATAATCCTTGTAACTTTCTTATAACTTTATTTCGTAAAATATATTCTGTACTTACTTATTAATACTTTTTTCTTGGTTTAAAGACTAAAATCAAAAAAGAAAAAAGAAAGAACAAAATAAAATTATATATATAATGTATGAATTAAAGTCGTTGTATGTGGTACCACTCTGTCTGTCTGTCTGTCTGTCTGTCTGTCTGTCTGTGTTTATATATAGGGTGCAGTTCAAGGTGCTGGTTTTGACCTTTAAAGCCCTTCATGGTAGTAGGCCAGGATACCTTAGAGGCCGCATCGTCCCAAGAGTGTCCGCCCGTCCAACCTGAGCGGACTGGAGGGGCTCTCTAATTGTCCCATCTGCCAGAGGGGCTTGTCTCTCTGACACACGAAGGAGGGCCTTTTCCGTGTCTGCACCGGCCTTGTAGAACCTCCTACCTGTAAAGGTGCAGGAGCAGACAGAGCTGCTACCTTTCAGAAAAGACCTAAAAACCTGGTTGGTGGGGCAGGTGTGGGGCCCAAATGGAAGAGTGGCCCTGCCTGTTGGCTTATAAAATAAGCCCCCATTTTTTTAACTGTTCAATGCAGGCAGTTTTAATGTGGGTAGTTTTTAAAGATGAACGGGGTAGGTGGGTGGGTATGTTGGGGTTTTAATGGTTTAATTGTTTTTATGTATGTTTTAGCTTGTTGTGAGCCGCCCTGAGTCGGGTTTACCTGATTGGGCGGCATAGAAATCTGAATTTAAAATAAATAAATAAATTATACTGACTGACTGATTATGTATTTAGACCCCATCACATGTGGACATGTGACAGGCATAACTAGACTGTTATCAAGTTGGAACCAATTATATCGACCTTAAGGAAATTATATATTTAAGGATTTGCCAGTTCTATTTTCCAGTGGGTTTCCATTATCTCAGAGGGGATTTTGATCCCAAGGCTTCCTGAGTCCTATCCATTTCACCACACAGGATATATCTAGGTGTCTACTGCAGGCATGTGATGGGCACCTTGGGAGGGCAGTGGACAGGGAGTGATCGGCACCCTTTTCGTTCCCCCCTTACTTCCACAAAAAAAGAAAAGAGGAAATATAGATCTCTGTCCTAGACTGTCATCCTTTCACTGGACCACTCTGGGAAGCTATATTCGCTCCCCTTAACCATTTAAGATTACTAGCCCAAAATAAGGAAACCCCAACAGACTTAACTCCCATACTGTATTTTATTGTGAGCTATTGTGGATGAAATCCGTGAAATGGAGTTTCTCCAGCAAAAATCCTTTCAACCCAGAATAATTTCTAACATGAAATTACTATTAATGACCTAGTGAGTGAGTTAGTGAGCAAGCAAGCCAGTGTGTGCAAGCGTGCTCAAAAGCGCAGGAGTGGGAGGGAGGGAGAGAATGTGTGTAGGTGTGTCTAGCAAGTGCAGAGTGATGCATGTTGGGGCAAAAAAAACAATTACATTTATAAACTGATGGGGTCTGAACTCTCTGCGACAAACCAGGAAAGGGACCTTGGTGTCCTGGTGGACAGCTCAATGAAGGTGTCAACCCAGTGTTCCTCAGCAGTGAAAAAAGCAAACTCAATGCTAGGGATCATTAGGAAGGGTATAGAAAATAAGTCAGCAAGTGTCATTTTGCCTCTTTATAAATCTATGGTGAGGCCCCATCTGGAATATCCAGAAGGATGTTATGGAGCTGGAAAAAGTGCAGAGGAGGGCAACCAGAATGATTAGGGGACGGGAATACCTTCCTTACCATCTGAGGCTGCAACGGTTGGGCCTCTTCACTCTTGAATGACGGAAGGCGTCTAAGAGGTGACCTGATTGAAGTTTATAAAATCATGCACGGTGTGGGCAAAGTAGATAAAGAAAAACTGTTTTCCCTGTCGCACAACACTAGAACTAGGGGGCACTCCATGAAACTTTTGGGTACTAGTTCCCACACAAATATGAAAAAGCACTTTTTCACCCAGAGGATTACTGGTCTATGGAACTCCCTGCCAGAAGAAGTGGTGACAGCTGTCAGACTTGACAGCTTTAAGAAAGCATGAGACAAGTTCATGGAGATCAAGGGTATCAATGGCTATAATTATGGATACCTAAGGACATCCTCCGGGTTGGAGAGATAGGCAAGATATCTCTCAATGCCATTTCCAAGGAATCCTAAACAGGTGAAGGCATCTGCTTGGGAATACCCTGAAGGAAATGGTGAGCCACTGTGTGAGACAGAATGCTGGACTGGATGGGCTGTGGCCTGTTCCAGCAAGGCTGGTCTTATGCTCTTAAGCCATAGAAAGCCAGGAGTGTGGGAAATGTTTTGTCATAAATGTAGTCCTTCTAATGCACCAGAGAATCCACTGACTTGACAACCCAATATTGGGGTATTGAGTGCTAATCCTTTTCAGTGTTTCTTGTTAGATACCAAATCAATAAAACATCAAACAAGGAGAGATCCTGAACTGTGTTTTTAATCAGCTAAGCAAATAGACTGGACGATACCCTTCAACACAGATTGTAGAGTGGTGCCCTGAACAAAGAAAATAATCCCTTATACTGTACTCTTTTCCCAATACATTTCTTTTTTAATTTTTATTGAAATTTTAAAAATACAAAACAGTGCTAAATGAAAACAGAACAGTAATAAATGAATATACACCAAGAAAATATATTTTAAAGCATCCAGTATCGTTTTATAATCCTTGTAACTTTCTTATAACTTTATTTCGTAAAATATATTCTATACTTGCACATTAATCCATTTTTCTTGGTTTAAAGACAAAATAAAATTATATATATACAGTATATATACAGTGTGTATATATATAAAAAACCTATAAGGAAGGGATGTGGTTGTAAGTGTGCGGAATGCGTACCCACACCCCTGGAGCCTATCCTGTAATGCTCTGCACACACCTACCTTTTGTCCCCAAGATCAGTGCTGCGAGGGTCCGGAGGCCAAGAGTGGGGCCTAAGCCCCACAAAATTGGAAAAAGAACGGAAACTACAACTCCATGGTGCCATGGGAGAAAAAAAAACGGCAGTTTAACCACCAGGCCTGAAAACAGAATGTTGGAGAGAATGTTTCACTAGATCTTCCAAATGAATATCAGGTTTTCCCAGGGGTGTGTTGGGCACCTTGGTTGGGCGTTGGACAGGAAGTAATGTGGGCGCGTTTTGGGGGGTTAGTGGGAGAAATCCCATACATTCCCATTACCTCTGCCTGCCTCTGGGAGGTGCCAGTCGCTGGGGCGCACCAGGATGAGTCCCTGTGTGCCAGCACACCACTGGGTTTTCCTCCATGTTTTGCATTGCTAACTCCCAGAATTCTGGAAGGATTTCCCAGGTAAAATTTTTGAAGTTTCAGTCCAACAACACACATCTGAAGAGCATTAGATTTTACACCACTAGAGCAGGAGTTCCCAACCTACGACCTGCAGGGCCAATTCATCTGGCCCACAGTGAGGATCCCACTGCTGCAACTGGAAACTCCAAAAATATGCCAGAAGAGCCATAAGCGCCACCAAAAATGTGGCAAAATGTGCTGCCCTAGTTCCCGTTGCCACGGGAGGCGGTGGAAGCAGGGAAAACAGCAGGAAACACACTGGGATTGCACCTGCCGCCACCACTGGAAGTGGCGGGAGGAGACACGCCTCCGGCTTGTACATTTTTCTGAGGGCAAGTGGTCCGGCCCGTGGCGCAAAAAGGTTGCCCACCCCTGTACTAGAGGAAGGATCCTGAGGTAGAGATTAAATTACAAATAGAAAAAGTAAGATCCTCCTTCATATAAATATGGCATTTGTTATGCAGTAGAGATCTAACACTCCCTACAAAGATGCAAATAGTGAGATGTTACGTATTCCCAGTGTTGCTATATGGAGTCGAAGCTTGGACATTGACTCACTACTAAGCATCTGAAAAGAGAGTCGAAGCTTTTGAAATGTGAATCTACAGAAGGCTGCTAAGGATATCATGGGTTGACCATGTGACGAACGGAGAAGTATTGCGCCGGATGGACAGGAACTCTTTAAGACCATTAAGCAAAGAAAGCTCCAATACTTTGGCTATATCATGAGGAACAACTTAAAATATACAATACTCCACCTCACTCTCCAAGGAAAGATCCCTGGGAAGAAAGAGGCCCTGGACGTTGATGGACTTCATAAGAACCTGAGAGACTGGTGCGGCATGTCCTCGGAAGAACTGTTCTAAGCAGTTATTGCCATGGTGAAAGCCAATATACGGAATGGATACGGCACCTAAAGAAGGAGGAGAAGAAGCAGAGGAAGGCTTACCTCTGAAAGTGCCCTGTGCCCACAGTTGGCTCCTCTGACCTTTGCCTCCTTTTGAAAACTCCTTCAGTGCTTTCTGGAGTTGTTCTTTGGCAGATGCCTTTAATAGAGCCTCATCATGGGTAGCAACAACATGACTGTCAGCATCCTACAAGCTCAAGTAGTCAACCATCCCTGCCCTTTCTGTAAACACTAGTAGGATTCCAGCTAATGACTTTTTTTAACAATTGGTAAAATATACCACTGGATCCGTTCCAGGAGAATTTTTAGAACCAGGAGCTGAATAGGGTGAGACAGGAGAGGGGGAGTAATAAAGGTATGTAATAATAGACTCAGAGCTTGATGAGTGGAAGGTAGGCAGGTCAGTAGTTCCAAGACCTGAGTGCTGCATGACAGAGTGAGCTCCTGCAGTGGTGGGATTCAATTTTTTTTACTACCTACTCTGTGGGCTTAGCCAGGGGGAAAGCCCTACATTGCACCTGAATTAGGACTACCTGTACTGTACTTTATTTCAAAACTTGGATGGGCAGGGTTGGCCAGAATTTCTGCTTCTGGTTCTGCTGGCAAACTGGTGTGAACCTGCTAAATCCCACCACTGAGCTCCCGCCTCTGTCCCTAGCAGTTGGTTAACCAAGAAATTGCAAGTAGATATATAGGTACTGCTTCAGTGGGAAAGGTAACCACATTCCGTGAGCAATAGCGTCCAGTCATGTTTGCCACATGACCATGGAATCATGCATGATGCAGAGGCGCTGGCTCCTTTGCTGTCAACATTTTTGCCCCCTTTTACCGACCTCGGAAGGATAGAAGGCTTTGAGTCAACCTTGATCACTGCCCCTGTTCAAGATCAAACTACCACTGCGCCACCAGGGCTCTTCTGAGAAACCCATGGAGGTATAATAAAACAGATGGCACTACAGACTTCATGCTGTATGCTGTCAGTTCTTTGAAGCCAGTGACCGTGGCCTCCCGCCATATTAGATGCCCCCAAATATTACCTCCATGGCATTAGCAGACTACTGTACTGTTTACAGATTCGATCCCCTCCTGGGTACCCTGGGTTTGTGGGAGGGGGGGAGAGAAAAGGAATCTTTCCCCCCAACCCTTCCAGAGCTAGGGGAGCCAGCAGAGAGGGGATCCCCCTGCAGAACACCCCGTTATTAAAGAAAAAAACAAGCGATTTCTTCTCTTTTAAAATGGAGTCTTTTTGGGGGGGGGATTCCCCCTCTCCACTGGCTCCCCTGGGTCCAGAAGGATTGGGGGGACAGACCCCTTTTCTCTCCCAAACCCTCTCGGACCCACGGGACCCGGGAGATGGGATCGAATCCACCCCACCCCCTGTTATTAAAAGGGAAAACCCGATCGGGGTTTCCCCTTTAATATCAGTGGGGGGGGGGTTGCGATTCCCTTCTCTGCTGGCTCCCCTGGGGTTGGGATGGTTGGGGGGACAAAAGGGGTCTGTCTCCCCAACCCTCCTGAACATACCTGTCAAGTATCCCGTTTTCTCTGGGGAAACCCCTTATTTTTTCCTCTCTTCCCGCCCCCCCCCCCATTTTATTAATTTCCCCGTAATATCCCCTTTAAAAAAAATCCTGACCGGAGCCCTCACAGGTGAAGTTGCAGTATGTTTTTCCAGCCACCAGAGGTCGCTGTGTGCTTTTCGCTTTTGGAAGGGGAGAGAGAGAAGGTGGTGGGGGTGTTCTGTAGTTTCTCTTTCATTTCCCTGCCACATGGCCAAGGAGGCTTCGTTTTTGCTGCTACTGTTTGGAGCCACCATGCTGGGACGAGAGTCTACTTTAGAGATGAGCGATATTTCATATATGCAGGGGCAAATCAGAGAGAGACTTCTCTCTCACTCTCATGCTTTATTGAGCTGTTTCTGCCCTGACTCCTGGCTGGAGGCTTTAGTTTCTGTTCTAGAGTTAACTTGGGAGGGGTGGGGGGTGGGGGATGGTGCTTGATCACTATATGAGAGAGAGGGGGGGTTCGTTTCTGTTCTAGAGTTAACTTGGGGGGTGGGGGGTGGGGGATGGTACTTGATCACTATATGAGAGAGGGGGGTTGTTTCTGTTCTAGAGTTAACTTGGGAAGGGTGGGGAGTGGGGGATGATGCTTGATCACTATATGAGAGAGAGAGAGAGCACCCCACCTTCTAACAAACCATCTGGAGGGAAATTAACTCCTCAGCTGCTGGGAGGCTTGGAAACTATAGAGGTTGCTTTTTTCTTCTTTACTAATTCCCTTCCTTAAGCTGGATCCGACATTCTCAGGTGTTGGTGCTTCATTTGGTTGCAGTGAGGAACAAATAGATTGGTTAATTTGGGGGAATTAATCCCTTGCTCCTCCACCCTAATTGGGGTGGTGGTGGAGTGTATAGCCATGTGCAGGGCTAGTTCATTAAAGCCAAGCTGCTTACAAGCAGTTGGTAGCCCTAGGGGACTGGTTTACTATTCTGCACTTTCTTTGCTTCCCAGGAAAAAATTAATTAAAAATGAGTAAGGTAAAGGTAAATGTTTCCCTTGCTCGAAAGCCAGTCGTATCCGACTCTAGGGTTCAGTGCTCATCTCTGTTTCAAAGCCGAAAAGCCAGCGTTGTCTGTGTCTGCAGACATTTCCGTGGTTATGTGGCAGGCATGACTAGACACCAGAGCGCACGGAACGCTGTTGCCTTCCTACCAAAGTGGTCCCTATTTATCTACTTGCAATTTCTTGCTTTCAAACTGCTAGGATGGCAGGAGCTGGGACAAAAACAGGAGCTCATTCCGTCCTACAGTCCTCGGGAATCGAACTGCTGACCTTCTGCCTCCCAGTCAGCATCTTAGTCACTTAAGCCACTGAGTAAACAAGAAAGAAAACAAAACAAAAGTCCCCCAAGAAGATGGGGAAAGGGTTCTTTGGCCCACACTGTTTTGTGCCCATTGCATCTACAATACCATCTAGCCATCTTATTTTTGGCCACCCCCTTCTTTTGTCCTCCAGCTTTCCCAGCATCAAGGCTTTCTCAAGTGAATCCTCTCTTCTCATTTGATGTCCAAAGTACTTTAGCGTCATCTTTACTATTTGACCTTTAATGAGCAGTCATGGTTGATTTCTTCTAGGATCGATCTATTTCTAACACCACATTTCAAAGGCATCTATTTTTCTGCGCTCAGCTTTCCTAATGGTCCAGCTCTCACACCCATACATTACCACCGGGAATACCATTGCTTTGACTATCCAGTTTTTTGTTTGCAAGGTGATGCCTCTACTTTTAACTATGTTCCCCAGGTTTCTCATAGCTTGTTTCCCAAGCATCAGTCGCCTTTTTATTTCACGGCTGCAATCACCATCTGCAGAGATCTTTGATCCTAAGAAAGTAAAATCTGCCAGTCGTATCCAACTCTAGGGTGCAGTGCTCATCTCCATTTACAGCCAAAGAGCCAGTGCTGTCTGTTTGTAGACATTTTCATGGCAATGTGGCAGGCATGACTAGAGCCCAGCAAGTCACATGGCTATATTTGGCCATGCCCACAGAGGGGTGTCTCCAAAATTTCCCTTATTTTCAAATCCAAAACTTGACAGGTATGCTCCTGAACCCAGGGGACCCAGTGAAGAGGGGATCCCACACACACACACCCCATATTAAAGAGAAGAAACCAAGCGATTTCTTCTCTTTAACAACGGGGGTGGGGGGTGGATTCGCTCCCCTCTCCAGGGTCTCCTGTGTCTGGGAGGGTTGGGGGGACAAAAGGGGTCTGTCTCCCCAACCCTCCTGAACCCACCACCCCAACACCGTTGTTAGTGTGTGTGTGTCCCCCTCCCCGCCGGGTCCCCAGGGTTCAGGAGGGTTGGAGAGACAGACCCCTTTTGTCAAGTTTGTGACGCCACGTCAACTCGTTTTATTCTACCTCCATGGAGAAACCCGACTTGGCCTTCCCCATTTTAAGGGTTAAAGGCATTGAGTTGTGATTCCTAGAGAGGGAACTGGTGAGTCCGCCCGAGGAAGTGTCCCTCACCACAAAAAGTCCCTTCCTGTCCCTCATCTTAATCCTCCGGAGGGAAATGGTAATCCCAATTCCTCTTACACCCCCCTCTCATTCTGTGTCTTCCTCCTTTCCAATTCAATGGAGCCCGAGAGGGGAAATTGAGCCCTTGGGGTGCGACTATTTGGGGGGGGGGGAGATATCCTCAATGCCCAGTCCAGGAGAAAGGGGGGGGGGGGAGGGAGGCCTTCTCAGAGAGAGAGAGAGTCCCCCATTCTCATCATGAGTGGCTGAACTGCCAAGGTGGGCGAGAGATGGTGTTTTTTGGGGTGTGTGTGGGTCCCGAGGATTGTTTGGGATTGTTTGCTTTTTCTTAATGTTTCAGGGAGAGGCACATTTCGGAGGAGGCAAAATAGTCCAGCTTGGCCTAAAATGGCCAGCAAGAGAGAGAAGTGGGAAACAAGTCCATTTAAGGGAGTCATTGTGGTGGTCTTTGACTATAAACAGATGAGCACTGAAGCCTAGAGTCGGATATGACTGGCTTTCGAGCAAGGAATACCTTTACCTTTACTATGGTGGTCCAAGATATTTTGTTGCCTGAAGTAAAAGGTTAAATGTCCTCGTCCTCCTCCAGCCCACGTTCTCTTCTTCGGTTCCCTTTTTACCCCTTTGGGTGTCGAAGGAGATACAAGGTTCTTGCTCTGGCACTTCTAACAGCCTCCACCAGTGTTGTTTGTGAGATTATACAAAATAGAACAGACCAAAAAAAATGTGTCACCGCAGAGACTAGCTCCTGTATTTAAATCAGAGAGCAGACAAACAAACAAAAGGACAAAAAATGCAGTGTCACCTTAAAGACTTCTGATGAAGTGGGCTTGATCTACGAAAGCTAATATTAAAATACGGGAGTTAGTCTTAAAGGTGCCACAGCATTTTTTTTTGTCCTTTTTGGTTTTGTTTCCTCTTTGATGTGCTTGCACAGACTAACACGGCTACCACTTCAAAAAAAAAAACCTCTGTATTTAAATGTGAGCTGTCGTAAACCAAGTCCACTTCATTCAGTATTATTTGGTGTTTTTGTAATATTTCTCTGATGTTCTCTCTCCATTTTCCCGAGGATCTGCCTCGTGGTCTTTCTACTTCTCTTTCCAAGACATTCTCTCCAAATGGGCAAATCACTTTATTTGTAGTCTCTTTATATAGTAGTTTAAGATTGTTTCTATTCCAGTTCTTTCCCTTATAATCTCATTCCTGATTTTATCCCTTTTAGTCACCCCAGCGGCCTTCCTCAGACATCTGATTTCTGTGGTGACCAATTTAAATGTGACTCAATAGAGGAACATCTTGGCTTTGTAGTAGTTGAGAAGCAACATTCGATAAGGCAATCTGTGGCCTGAGAGAAAAGACAGAGGGATTCTCTGACTCCATTGGAAGCCTTTGATGGACCACAGATCAAAGATGCATGAAGGTGACTCAACTAGTCTCCATGTCATTAAGATGAGCAGTCAGGAATTCTGGAAGCTGCAGAATCTCCTGGATGAGGACATTGTTGGCTTAGACATCCAGTGCCAGCGCTTTAGGCAGTTTTCTTACATGGAAGCCAAAGGGCCCCGAGAGGCTTGCAGCCGACTCCATGATCTTTGCCGTCAGTGGCTGAAGCCAGAAAGGCAAACAAAGGCTCAGATTCTGGACCGGGTGATCCTGGAGCAATTCCTGGCTATCCTTCCCCTGGAGATGGAGAACTGGGTGAGGGAATGTGGAGCAGAGACCACTTCCCAGGCAGTGGCCCTGGCTGAAGGTTTCCTCTTGAGTCAGGCAGAGAAGAAAAGACAGGAAGAGCAGAAGGTGAGAACATTTCTTCCTGGTGCTTTCAAGGCAGTGACGTGAAGCAAATAGTCCATATGTATCCTCTTTCCTTATCCTCCACTGACCCTTATATCACACCCACTGCCACTGCCAAATTTATTTCACTGTGATTGGATGCAAGACTTATGGGGATCATCGGTTTTGTTTCATTTTCAAAGGAAACATTATGTTTTGTTGCTCTCAGTCTGTTGTAATGGTCCGTGGGAGTCGAGGTGCTGAAGGAAGGCACGCGAGACTGATGTATGATGGTAAAAGCCAGCCCCGAGTCCTCGGATGGTCTATATTTATTAGCTTGCATTCTGGATCACTTGCGCACAGACTGCACATGACCCCTATTACAGAAGGCATGTTGCTGGCTAGGGCATATTTGCCAGCCTAGGAAAGTATTGCGTGCCTAGGTTCGACATAGGCAGAATAATCAGCAGATGTAGCGAGACTCACTGTTCCTGCCTTAGCCCAATCCTAGAAGACTTTGTGTACCTATGCATAGCTTGTTTTGTCTAGCTGTGGTTTGCTCTAGTTCAGCTCAGTTCATGGCCGTGAGCCAGATACTGTATGCTGTTTACGAGGCATTGTGACATTTGGCTGACTTCTGTCCTACTACTTTCAGTGCCCTCAGCCAAGAAAACATGGAGTCACTATTGCTCCCTATTACTAATTTGCCCGTACCCAATTGCCTTTCCAGTCGAGCCAGGATGGTCTCGAGATTGTTTGCAAAGCCCGACAAACCCATTGGGAAAGGTAGCTGTCCAATTAGTGACCTGGGCAACCCACATCAGTCACACTGCCAAATGATGTACTGGCTGCAGTGTGCGTGAGGGGTGTTTGCACCTTTGCTGGGCTGGAGAGTCCCAAACCCATGAATATAGATTTTCATCGTACCTGTCAAGTTTTGGGCATGAAAATAAGGGAAATTTTAGGCCATGCCCTTCTCTCCCAGGCCACACCCCTTCCTCCCCAAAATCTAGGCACCTCCAAGAGCCTAGAAGAAGAGGAGCCACAAACGAGTGTTGGGCTCCCCTGGTGTCCCCTCCCAAGCTTACTGTAATAATTCTATTTTATAATTCCCTCTATTCGACTGCTTTTCATATTATGGTGATTTTTCATGGAACTGTTTTTTACATATTAATCCGTTAATTGTCTACTGTCTTAGCGTTTTGTTCCTCAATTTCATTTTTAAAACTCTGTATTTAAGAGAAAACCACAGAAGTATGCTGTTTACATTGTATGCAAATATACTTGAAGCCCTCTCTCTCCTGGGAAAGAGGGTGTTAAAGGGAAGTCACTGAGCCAATCGGCTTCAAGTATATTTGCATACAGTATAAACAGGATACTTCCATGGTTTTCTTTTAAACACAGAGTTTAAAAAAATGAAATTGAGGCACAAAACGTTAAGACAGTAGACAATTAAGTGATTAAAGTGTAAAAAACAGTTCCATGTAACTTCACCATAATATGCAATGCAGTCGAATAGGGGAGATAAGGGGAGAATAGGAAAATTTAAAAAATTTAAAATAGAATTATTATTACAGTAAGCTTGGCTTGCTGGCTGCCTTTTTCCCTGTGAGGAGAAGCAGTCATGCCTATGTGGTGGTTCTTCCTCCACCAGGGGGAGCCCAACACTCCTCTGCTCTGGTATGAGCCACATACCTCATGAATAAAGGTATAACATAATAATATATAGGAGATTTACATGCCCCTGAATTTTTTTAAAAATATGAGAAATTATAAAAAAATATGTGATGGTGGGGAGAGGGCCCCCAAAAAATTACTGGGTTTTCCCGGGAAAAATGGGATATTTGACACCTATGATTTTCATTTCATTTCAGGTTTAATTTCTATACCACTTTACTCGACCCAGCGGGTGACTCAAATCTTTGTCTGTATTGTTCTTTTTCTGTTCTGTTTTCTCATTTCTTGTGTTAGACTTCCATTCTCTTTGAGGGCAAAGATCCGTCTCTGGAAATTCAGCCTGACCTCCCTGCAGAAGAGACAAATTCACTGAAAAACAGACCACGTGTTGAAGGTGTCACTTTGCAAGGTAAGGACTAGTGTGGGGAAAAGCTGTGTTTCAATTTGATCTTGTTTTCTGAAGTCTTCAAGCCACACCAACAGCAATTGTAATTGTACTTAGTGCATTTGCTGATGTATATGCGTACATACTCTGTTTTCCTCCTTAAAATATACTGGGAAAACAGAGTGCTTCTTATAGTCCATTGCGTCTTACTGCCAGCAAATACAAGTCAGGAGTGCTGACTTGGGCTTCTGGAAATTGAAATCCAAGAACACCAGAAGTGCCAAGGTTTGCCATTACTGCACTAAAAACTTCAAATATAGAATAAGGACAGCATAAATCCCAACTGCTTTTATTTCAAGTTTCTTGTTTATTATATTTAAAGCTCTCCAATGTGTTCAAGAACTGATAGGATTAACTTTTCCGTTGCCAGTAGGTACAGTACCTTTCTTGCTGGCATATTTTTAATATTATTTGTGTTCTTGCTGCTATTTTTAATTTATTCAATTATGCCACACAGAGTTGGAAAATATCTAAGATGGGTGGGATATAAATGTAATTAAGTAAAAGAAAGAGAGAGAAATATCAGTCCCTTCTCAATCCTGGTTAAGTATGGCAGTCTAAGAATGTGTGACTAGTACAAGCCATCCTATGTTTTCCATGGTTCAGTGGGGAGTAGCAACTGCATCTCTCAAGTTCCACTCCAACAACTGACCCACAACACCGCAATGGCACTTAATTCTTATGCAAGTGTGTTGCCTTCTAGTAACTGTTCTTAGGGTCCTAATCGTAGTCTCAAAGACAGGCTGATGCAGCTGTTTTTCCACTTGGTGTTTTTTGTCTCATAGGGTTTGAAATGATGTGGGCAGCTTGTACAGAGTCATCCCTTTGTCCTGATGAAGGAGTAAAACCAGAGGAGGAAAGTGAAGAATCCCTGGGAAGTCACGTAAGGGATAGCTGGGTTGTATTGTTATTTTTTTCCGTCAATTTGCCACTCTGGAAAGGATAAGTGGAGAATTGTGAGGTAGTTTTTGATGACAAGTACCAAAGAGAATTTAAATTTGTCCAGCGACAAAGCCAGTTTAAACTTTGATCTGGCCACGAAAGAAGAAGAACTGGGATAGAAGTTAAGAACTGGGCATTTGGATGCAGGAGAAACCAAGATTGAAACATTTATCCATCCAGACTAATAGATTGGTCCACGCGCACTGAGAGGTTTGAGTGCTCATCTTTTAAACATCTGGGTCTGAACCACTGCATACGGTATCCATGTTACTTTTGTGCTATAGTTGCCACTTCTTTTGTCCATCCGGGTCTCTTAGCTGCAACCCGTTGTGTAGCTCCAGGTACAACATAATATTCTCAAGGCTGGTAACGGCAGTGCATGTTGGCATTTGGTTATTGTGAATCAGAAATACCTTGTTTCAAGGTTTTTTTGCCCATAATCTGTGTATTATTTTCCATTTCGAGGAGAAAATCTTGGGATATAATTAGTATTTTACCTGCAACATACTGGGTACTCATTTTACTGGCCTCAGGATGGATGGAAGGCTGAATTGTAATCCCTGTAAGGATACAGGTTAAACTGCAATACAGCATTTTAACCACTGCCCACCAGGGCTCTGTTCAGCAAGTGTGGCTGCAGATAACGTTTGATAACCTTAATCTTCATTAGGCAATTTGTAATTTCTCTGTACATAAGGTGAAACCTTGCAGTAAAATCACTAGCCAGAAATTGAAGGTAACTGTTTGGATATTGTTAGTAGGTATTTTTGTGAGCTATGAGGAGTATATCCTTTTTCCCCTCCCTCATCCAGTGTCCAGTGACTTTTGAAGAGGTGGCTCTGAATTTCACCCGTGAAGAATGGTCGTTGCTGTGTCCTGAACAAAGAGCCCTTCACAGGAAGGTCATGGAGGAGATTGTGGCCTCTTTTGGTAAGGTTCCCTCTATGAACAACACGACAGTGTTTTTAGTGACGTCCCAGCTAACACTGTTTCTTGGAAAGGTTTCTAGAGAGCTGTTGAGCTCAAGTTCTCAATGATGACGCAGAATGGGTCCAGTGGTTCCCCACATCCTGACGAAATGGAGTTGATCCACAAAAACTAATATTAAAATACAACAGTTAGTTTTTAAAGTGCTTCAATTTTTTTTGTTTATTCTCTGATATGCTTTAAACACAGACTAACGTGGGTAAATGTAAAGGTTTCCCTTGCTTGAAAGCCAGTCATATCCAACTCTAATGTTCAGTATTCATCTCTGTTTAAAAGCCGAAGAGCCAGTGCAGTGCAGTCAGATGTTTCCATGGTCATGTGGCAAGCATGACTAGACTAACATGGCTACTATTCCAAAAAAAAATCCACCATGAAGTATAGTGGTGCCTGTCTCTGTCTTGGCTCCAGCAGAATGAATACTACAACTCTAGGACTTGTCATATACCTTAGGTGACACAGAAAGAATCCTTTAAAGGATTCATTTTAATGAACTAAAGTCTCTCTATAACCTGCAGTAATATATGTGAGTCACTAGATTAGCACAGCCAGTGTCTGCAGAAGTAAGATGACTTTTCAAGGGAAGACTTGTTAAGGCAATTTTGAATTGTACTTCAAATTTTTTGCAGCTCATTTTGGATACCGCACAAACCAGGTGGTTTCAAATTTCTTCTGTGGCCAGCTAGGGAGAATTCATAAACCAGACCTCACAAGGAATCAGATAATATACATGCAAAATAAACTGTACAGGAGACAGGAGTGTGAGAAAAGTTTTGCTAAAAAACCATTTCTTAGGAGGCATCGAAGAATTCACTCGGGAGAAAAACAGTACAACAGCCAGGGATGTGTGAAATCATTTACCATGAAATCAATCCTTCTGATCCACCAGAGAATCGTCCACACAGGAGAAAAACCATACAAATGCCAGGAGTGTGGGAAATCTTTTGCTCGGAATTCAAATCTTCGGAGACACCAGAGAGTCCACACAGGAGAAAAACCATTCACATGCTGGGAGTGTGGGAAATCTTTTGCTCATAATTCAAATCTTCTGACACACCAGAGAGTCCACACAGGTGAAAAACCATTCATATGCCAGGTGTGTGGGAAATCTTTTGCTCGGAATTCACATCTTCTGAGTCACCAGAGTGTCCACACAGGAGAAAAACCATTCACATGCTGGGAGTGTGGGAAATCTTTTGCTCAGAAATCACAAATTCTGAGACACCAGAGAGTCCACACAGGAGAAAAACCATTCACATGCCAGGAGTGCGGAAAATCCTTTGCTCTTAATTCACATCTTCTGATGCACGAGAGAGTCCACACAGGAGAAAAACCATTCACATGCCAGGAGTGCGGGAAATCTTTTGCTCAGAATTCACTTCTTCTGGGTCACCAGAAAGTCCACACAGGAGAAAAACCATTCACATGCCAGGAGTGTGGAAAATCCTTTGCTCTGAATTCACATCTTCTGACACACCAGAGAGTCCACACAGGAGAAAAACCATTCACATGCCAGGAGTGTGGGAAATCTTTTGCTCGGAATTCACAAATGCTGAGACACCAGAGAGTCCACACAGGAGAAAAACCATTCACGTGCCCGGACTGTGGCAAAGGTTTTGCTGAAAGGCAAGACCTTAGACGGCATCAGAAGGTTCACTCAGGAGAAAAACCATTCACATGCCAGGAGTGTGGGAAATCTTTTGCTCGGAATTCAAATCTTCTGACACACCAGAGACTCCACACAGGAGAAAAACCATTCACATGCTGGGAGTGTGGGAAATGTTTTTCTGAAAAGTCAACTCTCAGGCGACATCAGAAAACTCATTCAGGGGAGAAGCCGTACAAAGCCAGGAGTGTGGGAAATATTTTGTCACAAATGTAGTCCTTCTAATGCACCAGAGAGTCCACTGACCGGACAACCCAGTGTTGGGGTACTGAGTGCTAATCCTTTTCAGTGTTGCTTGTTAGATACCAAAACAATAAAACATCAAACAAAGAGAGATCCTGAACAGTGTTTTTAATCAGCTGAGCGAATAGACTGGATGATAGCCTTCAACACGCAGGTTTTAGAGTTGTGCCCTGAACAAAGAAAATAATCCCTTATACTGTACTCCTTTCCCAATATATTTCTTTTTTAATTTTTATTGAAATTTTAAAAATACAAAACAGTGCTAAATGAAAACAGAACAGTAATAAATGAATATACACCAAGAAAATATATTTTAAAGCATCCAGTATCATTTTATAATCCTTGTAACTTTCTTATAACTTTATTTCGTAAAATATATTCTATACTTGCTCATTAATCCATTTTTCTTGGTTTAAACACACACACACACACAAAAGAACAAAATAAAATATGTGTGGAATGCCATTGCGCTCACTGAATAAACACTCTATGGTATCCAAGGTAATTTCTCTGGATGATGCTTAATTGCCCCAACCTTGGAGACAGTCTTTGTTTTTACACAAACCTCTTTCTCTCATCTTTCTCCCTGCTTCCTACATCCCAAAAATCTTACATGCACAGCAGGAATAAAAGTAACTTTTGAGCTAGGCTTAGAACAAAAGACATACGGTTTTGTAAGTAAGGCAAAGGGCATTAGTAAAGTAAAAGCAGCTATGATTATAGACATTTATATACAGTGCAGTATGTTCATATGTAATGCATATATACAATATTAAAGGCATTCACATGTTTTTGAGTATAAATAACATTCATATATGGCAGAGGTGACAAAACTATGGCATGCGTGCTAGAGGGGGCACTCAGGGCCCCGTTCCTCTCCCCAGCAGTCCAATGCGATCGCTTCCTCCCTCCACCCAGCACAGAGTTTGCCCCACCCCTCTGTCCAGTGGAAGTGCTTCCTTCCGTCCCCCAGCACACAGTTTGCCCTGTCCCTCTGTGTCACAGATAGCAGCCTATTGAGTTTGGACACTCTGTTTTTAAAAGGTTTGCCATCACTGATATATGGAATGACAGACTGACTGACTGATTATGTATTTAGACCCCATCACGTGGACGTGTGACAGGCATGACTAGACACCGGGTTTTAAATTGCTGACCTGCCGACCTTGCAGTCATCAAGTTCAGCGTCTTAACCACTAAGCCACTGTATTTCTTGTTGTTGTTCAGTCGCACAGTCGATTCCGACCCTTTGCGACCTCATGGACCATTTTCCTCCAGTTACCTCTGTCCTCCACCATTCTCAGCCCGCCAAGCTCTGTGCTCATTATGTCCACAATACCATCTATCCATCTCATCTTTGGACGCCCCCTTCTTCTCTTGCCCTCCACCTTTCCCAGCATCAAGGCCTTCTCAAGTGAGTCCTTCCTTCTCAGTTGATGTCCAAAGTACTTTAGCTTCATCTTCACTATTTGTCCCTCCAATGAACAGTCAGGGTTGATTTCTTCCAGTATTGCCCTATTTGTTCTCTTTGCTGTCCAAGGGACTCTCAGGACTCTCCTCCAACCCCACATCTCAAAGGCATTATTCTTCTGCGCTCAGCCTTCCTAATGGTCCAGCTCTCACACCCATACATTACCACTGGGAATACCATTGCTTTGACTATGCGAATTTTTGTTTTCAAGGTGATGTCTCTGGTTTTCACTATGTTCCCCAGGTTTCTCATAGCTTGTCTCCCCATAATCAATCGTCTTTTTATTTCATGGCTACAGTCGCCATCTGCAGTGATCTTAGATCCTAGAAAAGTAAAATCTGTCACTGCTTCTACTTCTTCCCCATCTATTTTCCAGGGACTGATCGGACCTGTTGCCATTATCTTGGTTTTCTTGATATTACGTCTCAAGCCAGCTTTTGCACTTTCCTCCTTCAATCCAATCAAGAGGTTCTTTAGGTCTTCCTCACTTTCTGCCATTAGGGTGGTATCATCTGCTTGTCTCAAATTGTTGATGTTTCTCCCAGCAATTTTGATCCCATATTGTGATTCCTCCATCCCTGCATTGCGCATTATGTGTTCTGTGTATAGATTGAATAAGCAGGGTGATAAAATGCAGCCTTGTCTTACTCCTTTTCCTATTCCAAACCACTCTGTCTTTCCGTGTTCTGTCCTAACTGTTGCTTCTTGGTTAGTGTACAGATTTCTCAGGAGGCATATGAGGTGTTCTGGTATTCCCATCTCTTTAATTACTTGCCACATTTTGTTGTGGTCCACACAGTGAAAAGCCTTGGTGTAGTCAATAAAACAAAAGTAGACTTGTTTCTGGTATTCTTTTGTTTTCTCCATGATCCAACGTACCATATTTATTCGTGTATAATGCGCAAAATTTTATACCAAAAAAAGAAATCAAAGTTGGGGTGCGCGTTATAAACGAGGACTGGTGTGGCAGTGGCGGCCGGTCCCTTGAGGGCGCGAATGGTGAGTTCCCGCGAGTTCACGTCACCTTGTCGTGTACAGTGTGCGTCACAAATAGGGTTGTGCCGCTTCATTTCCTCGCCCACACGGGAGACTCAGTGAGCGCATGACGTCATCCACCCTACAAGGACGGCGCCGGCGTGGTTTTCTCCAGCAGAACGAGGCGTGGCCTCCGCCTCCAGCCATTTCCCGCCATACGCCTCCTCACTCCCAGAGTCCCACCCCCGTCGCAAGCCTCTTTTACTTCCTTTTTAGAATTGGGTCGGCTGTCTATTGCTGCGGTGGGTGAAGGGGAGGCGGGGGCGTGGCTTTGAAGAAATTGACGGGATCTGATTGGGTGGCGCGGGAGACGAGGCGTGGCCCGGAGGTAGCTCTTATGAACAAGCTTTTTCACCACGCATTCAATTACAATGCGTGGTGTGAAACAAAATTTTATACCGAGGTTTCATGGAAAATTAGGGGTGCGCGTTATACACGAGTGCGCGTTATACACGAATAAATACGGTATGTTGGCAGTGTGGTTTCTAGTCCCCCTGCCTCTTCTGAAACCAGCCTGCACCTCTGGTAGTTCTCTCTCCACATGTTGCTGAAGTCTATCCTGTATTATCTTGAGCATCACCTTGCTGGCATGTGGGATGAGCGCAATTGTTCGGTAATTTGAGCATTCTTTGGCATTGCCTTTTTTGGGGATTGGAACGTACACTGATCTTTTCCAATCCTGTGGCCACTGTTTTGTTTTCCAAATTTGCTGGCATATTGAATGCAGTAGTTTGATTCCATCATCTTTTAGGGCTTTGAAAAATTCAAGTGGGATACCATCATTCCCACTAGCTTTATTGTTTGCAGTGCTTTTTAGGGCCTTTCTGACTTCACTCTCCAGAATGTCTGGTTCAAGTTCAAATTTCTCATTATTGTTATTATCAGGAGTGTAGAGGTCATTTTTGTAGAGTTCCTCTGTGTACTCTTGCCATCTTTTTTTATCTCTTCTGCTTCAGCTAACTCCTTTCCATCTTTGTCCCTTATCATGGTCATTTTTGTTTTAAATGTTCCCTTGATTTCACCATTTTTTTTTGAAAAGATCTCTAGTCCTGCCTCTTTTGTTGTTTTCTTCCATTTCTTTGCACTGTTCGTTCAGGTAGTTTTCCTTATCTCTCCTTGATTTTCTTTGAAATTCTGTATTCAGGTGATTGTATTTTTTTCTTTCTCCTTGGACTTTTGCATTCCTTCTTTCCTCTGCTATTTTAAGGGCCTCATCAGACAACCACTTTGCTTTCTTACACTTCTTTTATTTTGGTATGGTTTCTCTTGCTGCCTCCTGCATGATGTCCCGCGTCTCTGTCCATAATTCTTCTGGTACTCTGTCTATCAGGTTTGTTGTTGTTGTTGTTCAGTCGCACAGTCGGTTCCGACCCTTTGCGACCCTATGGACCATTGCTCTCCAGGCGCCTCTGTCCTCCACCATCCCCCTCAGCCCTCCCAGCTCTGTGCCCATTGTGTCTACAATGCCATCTAGCCATCTCATCCTTGGCCTCCCCCTTCTTCTTTTGCCCTCCACCTTTCCCAACATCAATGCCTTCTCAAGTGAATCCTCCCTTCTCATTTGATGTCCAAAGTATTTCAGCTTCATCTTTACTATTTGACCTTCCAGTGAGCATTCAGGGTTAATTTCTTCTAAGATTGACCTATTTGTTCTCCTCGCTGTCCAGGGTACTCTCAAAACCCTCCTCCAACACCACATTTCAAAGGCATCTATTCTTCTGCGTTCAGCCTTCCTAATTGTCCAGCTCTCACATCCGTACATTACTACTGGGAAGACCATTGCTTTGACTATTCTAATTTTTGTTTTCAGTGTGATGTCTCTGCTTTTCACTATGTTCCCCAGGTTTCTTATTGTTTGTCTCCCAAGAATCAGTCGCCTTTTTATTTCATGGCTACAATCCCCATCTGCAGTGATCTTTGATCCCAAAAAAGTAAAATCTGTCACTGCTTCTACTTCTTCCCCATCTATCTTCCAGGAACTGATTGGGCCTGTTGCCATTATCTTGGTTTTCTTGATATTTAGTCTCAAGCCAGCTTTTGCACTCTCCTCCTTCAGCCCAATCAGGAGATTCTTTAGGTCTTCCTCACTTTCTGCCATTAGGGTGGTATCGTCTGCATATCTCAAATTATTGATGTTTCTCCCAGCGATTTTAATCCCATATTGTGATTCCTCCATCCCTGCACTGCGCATTATGTGCTCTGTGTATAGGTTGAATAGGCATGGTGACAAAATGCAGCCTTGTCTTACTCCTTTTCCTATACAGGACATTAAATCTGTTCATGACCTCCACCATGTATTCTTTAGGGATGTTGTGTAGGTCATATCTGTCTGGTCTAATTGTTTTCCCCATTTTCTTTAGTCTAAGCCTGAATTTTGTGATCAGTAGGTTGTGATCTGAGCCATAGTCTGCTCCAGGTCTTGTTTTTGCTGACTGAATGGAGGTTCTCCATCTTTGACTGCAGAGTATGTAATCAATCTGGTTTCGATGCTGGCCATCTGGTGATGTCCATGTGTAAAGTTGCCTCTTGTGTTGCTGGAAGAGGGTGTTTGCTATGACCAGTGTGTTCTCTTGGCAGAACTCTATCAATCTTTGCCCTGCTTCATTCTGTGTTCCAAGACCGAACTTGCCTGTTATTCCGTTTACTTTTTGATTTCCTACTTTGGCATTCCAGTCTCCCAAGATAATGTGGACATCGTTTCTTGGTGTCTGTTCTATGAGGTGTTGTAGGTCCTCATAGAACTGGTCAACTGTGGCTTCATCTGCACTTGTGGTTGGTGCATAGACTTGGATTACAGTGATATTGAAAGGTTTGCCTTGGATTCTGACTGACATCATTCTATCATTTTTGTTGTTGTATCCCATTACTGCTTTCCTCACTCTTTTGTTGACAATTATGGCTACTCTGTGTTTTCTGAGGTTTTCTTGCCCACAGTAGTAGATATGATGGTTTCCAGAGCAGAATTCACCCATCCCTGTCCATTTTAACTCACTGATGCCCAGGATGTCAATGCTTATTCTTTCCATCTCGTTTTTAACCACTTCCAGTTTTCCTTGATTCATAGACCTCACATTCCATGTCCCTATGCAGTATTGTTCCCTACAACACTGTATTTCTCCTCCCCCTTTCATGTTTTCCCCCTTTTCAGATCTGCTGTGCTGAGCATTCCCTTGTTTTGCCTTTTGTTTTGGTCCATAGGGTTCTCTTGGCAAACTTTGTGGCGTGCCAGTCTCTTCCCATCACACATGTTTTCACAGTTTAAACAGTTTTAAAACAAAGTATTATCATGCACAATATCACAGTTTATCACATAGTATCAAAGTAAAAGTTGAACTAATTAATATAAGGGAAAGAAAGAAAGAAAGAAAAAGTCCACTATATCAAGTCTCTATGTAAGTCAGTTTCTTGTACAGTCACTATGTCAGTTGCTATAAGCCATCTATGTTTAGTCAACTATATTATTTCAGTTCGATTACTTATCCTTTGCATGCATGCAGCAGCTCTCGCCTCCCTTCGGCTGCATGGAGTTGGTCAAAGGCGCCGACTCGGGCCTTGCTGTAATGGTGGTTGTGGATGGAATCTCCTGCGGGTGGTCAGGGGTCTCCGGAGGTGTCTGCGGTTGGCTGCAGCGGCAGCGCGGCCCTTCTTCTTTGCCCTCCGGGGTGTTGCTACTCTAGGAGGACTCCCCCGGGCCTCTGGATGGCAAATGGGCAGCTGAGGTCTGTGTCTTTCTCTGATGCCTTTTCTTTCTCTCTGGCCCCAGGTTTTTGGATGGGGTGGGAGGGGCAAGATCCTTCACTCACCTCCCCCCTGGGCCTCTCTGGATGGTAAATGGGCAGCAGAGCTGGGCCTGTGTCTTTCTCCTGATGCCTTTTCTTTCTCTCTGGCCCCAGGCCTTTGAATGGGGAGGGAGGGGCAGGATCCTTCACTCACCTCCCCCTGGGCCTCTCTGGATGGCAAATGGGTAGCAGAGATGGGCCTGTGTCTTTCTCCTGATGCCTTTTCTTTCTCTCTGGCCCCAGGTTTTTGGATGGGGTGGGAGGGGCAGGATCCTTCACTCACCTCCCCCTGGGCATTTCTGCAGTGGGTCTAAAGAGTCTGACCGGGGTCTTGTGGTGGTGTCACTCGGGTTGCCTTCTTACGAGAGGAAAAGGGACACATTATAAGTGGGTCCACAAGGCCTGGGTGAAGCAGCTGTGGGACACCAGATGGATCAGAGAATCCTGGTCAGGAGGTCTTCTAATTAGCAGACATAGATGGTGTCCTATGATCAGGAATGGTAAGTGGAAAGCTAGAATGCTTCCTGGTATAATGACATATAATAGGTAGAATCCTTTATAGTAAAGGTAAAGGTTTCCCTTGCTCGAAAGCCAGTCGTATCCGACTCTAGGTTTCAGTGCTCATCTCAGAGAGAAGGCTCTGAGTGCCTCCTCTGGAATGCATGCATTCACAACACACGCTGACTAACTGAACAAAGGATGAACTCACATACAGTAATTGTCAATAGATGCTGAAGGTTAAACTCATTAAGGGTAAAGGTAAAGGTTTCCCTTGCTCGAAAGCCAGTTGTATCCGACTCTAGGGTTCAGTGCTCATCTCTGTTTTAAAGCCGAAAAAGCCAGCACGGTCTGCTTCTGCACACGTTTCCATGGTTATGTGGCAGGTATGTCTAGATACCGGAGCGCACGGAACACTGTTACCTTCCCACCGAAGTGGCCCCTATTTATCTACTTGCAATTTCTTGCTTTCGAATGGCTAGGTTGTCAGGAGCTGGGACAAAGACGGGAGCTCATTCCGTCCTGCAGTACTCGGGAATCGAACTGCTAACCTTCCGCCTCCCACTTGAGCCACCGCAATCCCTTAGAATCCTATATAAGTTCACATATAATATGTAATCCAGGGTTTCCCAACCTTTTCATGCCACAGGCCAGATGATGTCCCCTCAGACAGCTAAGCAGGCCAGAGGTATGGCTGTATCTGGCCCACAGGCCATTGGAAGGGAATCCCTGGTCTAATCACCTTAGCCACAAATCACTGTGGCACTTTACATAAACCTTACTTGAACTCGAGTAAGACTGTGGCATTATGAGGGCAACAAACACTATGTAGCTGTGAAAGGGAGACTCTCAAGATACAAATCCAAAGTTCTTTATTAAAAAAAAGAATGGTTTCGGAAATGATGCAGAAATCCATGCAAAGATCACTAGTGGTACATTAGGATTGCAAGAAAAGAATTTGAAGAAAAGAAGAAGAAGGGTGATCCTCACTACTGACTCTGTAAACCACCAAAGCTCAACAAAGTCTGACCTTTGTCCTGGCTGACCTAGGAGAATTCTCTCGTATGTTTGCCATGTCTTTCCTGACATCAGTACCTGTGTTGCTGTTTCCAACTCTCTGTACAGGAGATAATTGCCACTTGGTAATTGTGCTTAACAGTAGCCCTGGTCGTGCTGTAGCTTCTAGGATGAGAGGCAGGGAAGTGGCTGTTTCAATACCTGACACCTGACCCTTTACATTGGAAGGAGTCATGATTTCCCTGGAGCCTCATCTATGCTTTCTTCAATTGCCATACCCAACTCTGAATATTGGCTATCATCATGGCGATCAGCCATTTAGATTGTTGTGGGGAAAACAGTGGCCTTCCATTTGCCGTCCACATTGCAGCATGACACCCTTACTACTGGTCCACTTCCACGAGTCACTTTCTGGTCATTCAAAAATAAAAATCTACACACTTCTATTGTAAGTCTTACAATAGTTTGACATGCATGGAACTATCTCCTTGCACATCAAACTATTATATGTTAGGGATGTACATGTGTGTATTAGATTTATAATTTTTAAAAAAGAAATATAGAATCAATATTTCCAAGGCCACAATGACTTGGTGGGAACTGCAATGCTTGTTGCAGAGATTTGCACAAAGCTGTGCTCTTGGAATAATGGAGAAGAAAACTCCAGAAGATTGGATAATCAGCCCATCACTACCAAGAGTGAGAAATCTTGGGCATCATGGAAGCTTTTTTCCACTCTATGGAGAAGCTGCTTTCCCTAGCTAGCCTGTCCTTCCAGTTTCCTTCTCTGTTGTGACCCAAACAAAGCTCTTTTCCTGTCCTCTTTCTGTTATGTACGTACAATGTTGCTTTAAGAAATGTATGAATGTAACCGGACCACAATTACAATGTAGTTCAGCTGTTAAGGAACGCGAGTAAGCTGCCTATAGAGGGCAGCTGCGAGCGTTCAGCTCACATGGTTCACATTCCGCAAATCACCGGCAGCCGCGGGAACCTTTCCCGCGCGAGGATCACCTGGAGAAGATGGGCGTGACTCAGAATGACGTCACGCCGGTAGCAGCCAATAAGCTACCGTGCAACGAGATTCAAATGTATGTACTGCAGTATATAATGAGCTGTACCTCCGCCATTACCACATGTTCATCCTGATCATCAACCAATAAACCTGTGTTAGTCCCCATTGCGACTCCTTCTTTGTCTTCCGTGCAAGACACTAAATTGGCGACGAAGGTGGGATCGATGGCGAATCCCAAGGTCAAGCCTTACCACTTCGATATCAGCAACCCAGAGCAATGGGAGCTGTACGAGTGCCAGTTTCGGCACGCGATGGAAGCCGCGGGCGTCGACGCCGCCGCGAAGATGCGCTCACATTTCCTGGCCCAGGTGGGGCCGGCCACGCTGCGCATCCTGATGAACCTGGTGGCCCCCCGGAAGGTGGACGTGATCCCTCTTGACCGCATCCTGGAGTTGCTGCGTGAGCACTTCCAGCCCCCCGTGTCGATCTTCCCGGCCAGGGTTGCGTTCCACAGGCGGGACCAGCACCCGGGAGAGTCCGTGTCCGCCTACGCGGCGGCCCTCAGGCTGGCAGCAGTGCACTGCCAGTGGGAAGACCTGGACACGGCACTCCGAGACCGCATGCTGTGTGGCCTGAGGGACGAGGAGGTCCAGAGAAAATTGATGACCCGCGACTATCGCCTCACGTTCAACGAGGTACTGCGGGAGGCCCAGGCAGCCGAGGCGGCCAGGAGCGGGGTCAGAGTGTTCAAGTCCCGAGGGGCAACATCCGAAAGGGCCAAGTCACCAGTGCAGGCGGCCCGGCGGACATCGGCGAAGACGGCCTGGCGGGCCCCCAAGTCGCCCGCCGGCACACCAGCGACGTCTGAGGAGTCATCCGCGACGGCAGACTCCTGCTCCAGCGAGGACGACAACGTCCAGAGAATAAAGAGACGCGGGGAGAAGCGACAGACCCGCGAGCAGCAGGACCGCCGCTGCGACGGTTGTGGGGCGGCCCACGACCGGACGAGGTGCCCGTTTCGGAAGGCCGAGTGTCACAACTGCGGCCGAAAAGGACACATCACCAGAGTATGCAGGCGCGGGCGTCCTGAGGACAAGGGCGCCTCGAGCCACCCCCAAGCACACCAACGGAAGGCGGCCGGCACCAGGAAGGTCTCAACCAGCTACAGCGAGGAAGGCGTGAACCGCGTGGGCCTGGAGCACCGGCGTTTTTTCGTAGAGGTACTGTTACAGGGGGTCCCGGTAAGGATGGAGATAGAGTCGGGGTCGTCATATTCCATCCTGTCCCAAAAAGAGTTTATGCGCATTCCCCCAGAGGCGCGGCCCAAACTGCGGGCCATGAGGTCACACTTACGGGACGTGCAAGGAAAGGGGATCCCAGTGTTGGGGGTGGGGAACTTCAAGGTGAAGTTCAAGAGTTACTCCGAGAAACTGTCCCTAGTGGTGCTCAAGGGGGGGAGATGCTGCCTTTTGGGAACGCAGTGGTTTGCTCCCCTGGGAATTGAACTGTCCGGCATTAACGCCATCGAGACTGACCCAATGCGGGACGTGTGCAATGCACACCCGGACGTTTTCAAGAAAGGGCTCGGGACGTACAAGGGCCCCCCGGTATCTTTTCACCTGGACCCAGAAATCCGGCCCATCCGCCTCAAGCCAAGGAGAGTGCCCTTCGCCCTCAAGGACAAGATCGAGGCGGAACTGGACAAATTGGTGGGGCAGGGGATTTTGGTTCCAGTCGATTCGGCGGAGTGGGAAACGCCGATTGTTACGGCTCTTAAATCAAACGGGGAGGTCAGGATTTGTGCTATAAATGTACGATCAATAAGGCCATTCGGCCAAATGCATATCCGGTGCCCGTGGTCAGCCACTTACTGGCCACGTTACATGGGGGGGAGGTGTTTTGCCAAGCTAGATCTGGCGCAGGCATATCAGCAGCTCTCCGTAACCCCAGCTGCTGCCGCTGCGCAAACCATCGTCATGCACAAGGGGGCATTTAAGGTAACACACCTACAGTTCGGCATGAATTCGGCCCCCGGGATCTTCCAGTCCCTTGTGGAACGCCTTTTAAAGGGACTTCCAGGCGTCCTCCCATATTTTGACGATGTGTTGATAACAGCTGGGAGCGAATTAGAGTTAGCAAAGAGGCTAGACGGGGTCCTTTCGGTATTCGAGAAAGCGGGACTTTGACTGAGACGGGACAAATGTGTATTCTTTGCGAGGGAGGTTGAGTTCCTTGGGTTCAAGATAACCCCAGAGGGCATCAAGCCCTCCGAGTCCAAGGTTGCGGCTGTGCAAAACGCCCCTCGCCCCACCGCGAAACCGGAGCTGCAGTCATTTCTAGGGCTCTTAAATTTTTACCATTCCTTCCTGCCAAGGAAGGCATCCGTTGCAGAGCCACTGCACGCGCTCTTAAAGAAAGAGGCGGTTTGGCGGTGGGGAGATAGGCAGGAGAAAGCTTTCAGGGAGCTAAAGGCGCTTTTATCCTCGGATGCTGTCCTGACCCATTTTGACCCGAGAAAACCAGTAGTTTTGGTCTGTGATGCGTCTCCAGTGGGGGTGGGGGCGGTGCTATGCCACGTGTTGGAGAGCGGGCGGGAAGCCCCAGTTGCATATTACTCTAGGTCCCTCTCAAAGGCCGAGCGCAACTACGCGCAAACAGATAGGGAGGCACTGGCCATAATCGCGGGAACCAAGAAGTTCCACGATTTCCTATACGGCCGCAAGTTCATGGTGGTGACTGATCACAAGCCCCTCCTGGGAATCTTCACCACAGGCAAGCCCACCCCTCAAATCCTGTCCCCCCGAATGCTACGTTGGGCGATTTTCCTTAACGCCTACCAGTATGAGCTGGCCTATCGCCCAGGGAAGGAGATTTCCCATGCGGACGCGCTGTCCCGATCTCCCCTCCCTAGTTTAGGAGACCCCGCATGCGAGGTAGAGCAGGACCACCAAGTCCTGCTGATCGAGTCCCTCGACTCACCCCCCATCGTCCCGGCCGACCTCGCCAAGGCCATGGCGGCCGACAAGATACTGGCCCAAGTTAGTTCCTGGGTTAGGAAAGGGTGGCCATCCACTCCCCCCCGAGGAGTTTTTCAAGCCATTTTTCAGGCGTAGAGTAGAGCTTTCCCTGGAAAGGGGCTGCCTACTTTGGGGCCAATGGGTATTCATCCCAGAGAAGCTAAGGGCTAAGGTGCTGAAGCTACTGCATACCAGTCACCCGGGAATAGTGCGCTCCAAGGCTCTAGCCAGGAGCTTCTTTTGGTGGCCCCAGATAGACGCGGATATAGAACGTTTAGTGGGCACGTGTGAGAGCTGCCAGAGCTCTCGGCCCGAGGAGTCCCAGTTACCCCATAGGGAATGGGACACGGCCCGCGGGCCATGGTCCCGGATTCATGTCGACTTCGCTGGCCCTTTCCGCGGGTCCATGTTTCTACTGATAGTCGACTCCTATTCAAAGTGGTTAGAAGTAATCCCCATGAGCAGCACCTCCTCTGCGGCAACCATTAAACAGTTGCGCAAGGTCTTTGCCTGTTTCGGCCTGCCAGACGTCCTCGTTAGCGATAACGCTAGTACCTTCACGTCTGCGGAGTTCAAAACGTTTATTGAAAGAAACGCCATCAGGCACATTACCGCTGCCCCTTTTCACCCCGCCACAAATGGTCAGGTAGAGCGCCAAGTGCGCACTACGAAAGACGCACTGCGGCGCATGGGTCCTGGCAAGTTGAATCTTCATCTGTGCCAGTTCCTCATCTGCTACAGGACAACCCCCCTAGCTTCAGGGTTTTCGCCAGCCGAACTCCTCATGAGGAGGCATCCGGTAACACTTTTTGACCGGATGGATCCATCCAGGGTGGAGGATGAAGGGAGAAATGTAAATATAGGGGTAGATAGCTCCAAAAGTTTCTCAGTAGGGGAACCGGTTCACTGCAGGAACTACGCGGCCTCGGGGCCAGCATGGGTACCAGGGACGATCATTGAGCAGACGGGGCCAGTATCCTACAGGGTCGAGACTAGCTCGGGTCTACTCTGGAGAAGGCACGCCGACCAACTCAGAAGGCGAGTCACCAGTGAAGGGGAATCAGCGTTAGGGTCCTCCCCCACTCGCGTTACCCAAGGGGGAGATACGGCGGCATCCGCCGATACAAATGCATACCCTGGATCCTCACCCACAGAGGAGGATACTTTGAAAGAGAGGGATGAGTTTGGCTATGATTTGCAGTACCAGGGGGGCGTAGCGGAGTGGTCCCCCACCCGTCCTAGCGAGAAGAGGGGTTTCAGTTCAGCCCCTGGTACCTCCAGTCCCCCCAGACCTTTTGCTTTGGAATATACCATAGCTCCAGCCCCACGGAGACAGACACCCCCGAATCAGGCAGCAGGGGGGAATCCACACGCCACAACCCCTAGAACTCCCGGACAGGCAACAGGGGATGGCGAGACCACGAGGGTCTCCTCGTCGGTCCCGAGATTCGTACTAGGGGGGACCCCGAGTTCCTCGAGCGGGGGGCAGGGGTTCACGTCCCAACTGTTCGTTCCATTCCCATCCCCAAATGCAAGGTTGTCGCAGAGTCCCCACCGAACCACTAATGAGTCCCCCCTTTCCATTGCAGGAATGGATTCCGCGGAACCAGGAGCCCCTGGCTCCCCTGTGTTAAGTCAAGCGGCCGCACGCCCCAGACGCATGTGTGGCAAACCACAATGGTTGAGGGACTTCGTCCCATCCTAGGGGGGAGGGGTGTTATGTATGTACAATGTTGCTTTAAGAAATGTATGAATGTAACCGGACCACAATTACAATGTAGCTCAGCTGTTAAGGAACGCGAGTAAGCTGCCTATAGAGGGCAGCTGCGAGCGTTCAGCTCACATGGTTCACATTCCCCAAATCACCGGCAGCCGCGGGAACCTTTCCCGCGCGAGGATCACCTGGAGAAGATGGGCGTGACTCAGAATGACGTCACGCCGGTAGCAGCCAATAAGCTACCATGCAACGAGATTCAAATGTATGTACTGCAGTATATAATGAGCTGTACCTCCGCCATTACCACATGTTCATCCTGATCATCAACCAATAAACCTGTGTTAGTCCCCACTGCGACTCCTTCTTTGTCTTCCGTGCAAGACACTAAACTTTCTGACTTGGATCTGCTGAGTCTAGGTTTTTTGTTTCTCTGATCTTTCCCTCGTTTTTCTCCCTCCTTTCTGTTTTCCATCAAAGTACGTAATTAAGTATATCCACTGATAGAAAAGGAGGGACACTGCAATGTAAATGTTAGCCACTAATTTGCAAAGAAGGATCTTGTTTCACTGTCTGCTGAATAGGGCCAGCTCTCAGCCTGATGCAGTACTTCTTTCCAGTGGCTCAATTTGCCACTTTCAGTATCCATGCAGGCTGCTGGTCCAATTGCTCCCCTCCGGCCTGACCGTGGGGAAGTGGGAGTACCTGGGCTCCGCAGCATCGCGGATATAAGACCTGCCGCCTCGCTTGAGCTCCTTCCCCCAGCCCGGCCCGACCGCGGGGAATTGGGAGCACCTGGACTCCGCAGCACCGTGGACATAAAACCTACCTACCTGCCGCCGCCGCTGCCTCGCTTGAGCTCCTTCCCCTGGTCCGGCCTGACCGCGGGGAAGTGGGAGCACCTGGGCTCTGCAGCACTGCAGACATAAGACCTGCTGCCTCCTCCTCCTCGGTTGACCTCCTTCCCCCGGTCTGGCCTGATCGTTGGGAAGTGGGAACACCTGGGCTCCGCGGCAGCGTGGACATAAGGAGGTCCTTGCTTTGCTGTCCCGCTCCACCGACGCCATTGAGGACGTTGAGCCAGGCTCCATCATGGACATTAAGTCAGGCTCCGCCGAACACGTTGAGCCCGGACCCCATTGGGGACATTGTGCCCAGGCTCCATTAGGGTCGTTTAATTTAATTTTAATTTAATTTAATTTTCACGCTTATATACCGCTCACTCAGGCGAACCCGACTCAGGGCGGTTTACATAGCGGACAATAATACAAAATACAGTAACATAACATACAATAAATACAGCAAAAAAATCAATCACCAAAAGTACAATTACAGAAATATATATATACTACAATATGCACTATATGTGCACTACAATACAGTTTCTAACAATACATCAAATAAGGTACAATACAATAAAATCCTAAACATCAGTTAATCACATCAAAGAGTACACAATATATTTTTAAAAATTCAAAATGTCAAATAACAATATAAAAATATACCAAGCACAGTCCTTTTAGTCCTTCCAGAAGGGGGGTGGGTGGGACAAAAGCGTGCACAAGTCCTGGAGCTCCAAGCCGACCGGCCTCCTTGCCTCCACCGAGGCCCAGACCATGGCAAGTCCAGCCGCCCGCCGTCGTTGCACCTTGGGCTCCGACCCCTGGATTTCCAGCTGTGGCACGTTGGAGGGGTCTTTGTATTGTGTATGTTGTACTTTGTGTCTTATATTGTATTTTTCTGATTTGTAAATTGTACTTGTAACTGCATTGCTTATTTTATATTGCATTTGTGAACCACTTTGGGTCACCCTAGGGTGAGGAAGGCAGTATATAAATAAAATTTCAATTCCAAAAAATTCAATTCAATGACCGCATTAAGCACCCATTTATCCAACCTGGCCTATATGGTAATGACAATATCATCTTCCTCTGTGGTATCTGGATTACTTGAGCAGTGGCAACAGCAAGATCCTGATCCTTTTCCTAGATGACCTGGATGTATCTTTGTCTATAGAAACCAGTCAGTTTGCGAATGGAGTAAAAAGGTTTTTATGGGGAGCTGAGATGGTTCTGCTGCCCAGCTATAAAGCAGCAAAAAGTACCGGGTGGCCTGTAAATCCCTATTATTGTATTCCAGGGTGTCACCAGTATTCTTGCACTCTTGTACTCACATACTTGTCACAATACGCTCTTCAAGTGTAAAGGTAAAAGTCACCCTTGCTCAAAAGGCAGTTGTATATGTTATAATTGATTTTGTTGATAAAATCTCTTTTCCCTTCAAAATCTCTTTGGCTGTTTCATTTATGTTTAAAGAAACATATAAACTGATCACATTTTTAAAATCGCTTTTCTGATGACAATAATATTTTTACAATTGCTGCCCAAGACAGCTCCTTCACTCTGTCTAAACGAAGTTACTTGGTCTAGTAGGTATGAACCTTCATTTGATTTCTCAAGGCAGAAAGAGGTGGAAGAGGATTGACTAAATGCCCTCTACAATTTGTAGGTGAACCTTTGTAGATTGCAATTTTTTTTTCTTTTGAAAAGAATTTGCCCTGGAAATTGTTGCTTTCTTGCATCACTCTTATCTATCTGCCCCACCTCAAAATTAAATTAATAGGCACCTACCAAAAAAATTAGCTATGAGAAATTTGTTGATCTGTCACAGCGGTTACTAAACTTTTCGCACCATGGGCCGGTCTCATGGTTGAGCGAACCGGTCACATGGTTCCTCCTGCCGTAAATTGTGTCCGCAGCAGTCATAAACTCATTTACAACAACCACAGGTGAGTTGAGACCTCATGGCATCAATTTATACCCATCAGGTACAGAGTAATTGGTTAACATAACAGATACAGTGGAACCTCGGTTAATGGAATTAATGCATTCTCCGGGATGTTTTGTACAATGAAAATTACTTAAACCGAATTACCCATAGGAATGCATTGAATGCAATTTCCCATAGGAATGCATTGAGAACAAAAATATTTTAACCAAAACACAGTTTCCCATAGGAATGCATTGAAATCCAATTAATCCGTTTGGAAAAAAATTCCGTAAACCAAGCCACTATTTTCTATGGATTTCCTTTCGTTATGCTCTTTTTACGTTAACCAAGCCGTTCGTTAACTGAGGTTCCACTGTAAGTATACAAATCAATATGGCATTTTACACAGGTTATTCTCTTTTTTCCACTTCTCTCTGGTAGGCTTGAAACACAGACTAACACAGCTGCCATTTTAAAAAATTCAACTAACAAATGGTGACTTCGTTTTAATTAAAAAGAAGCACTGGTTGTAGAAAAATCCAGGGTCAAATCCTCATCTTTCTTATGGGATCTGAATTATCATCCAGCAGCTGAAAGGGGGTTAAAAAGCTCAGTATTCAAATCTGTTTATTAATATTTATTTAGAATAGTGATTGAAAAAAGAAAAGATGGAGAAAGAGGAGACCACAAAATAAAATATAACACGCACATCAAAATACTGTGAGTACTTTCAAACCATTACCAGCAAGAAAGGAGGTTTCAAAAAGTCTGAATGGTTTAGAATTGAAACCTATTTTCCCTAAGGCAATGATTTTTAAATAATCTTGATTCCACCAACTGTGATCACAAATGACAGCAAACTTCTGACAAGTTTCCACTGCAGGGGAAACACCATTAGTGGAATACATCACTACTTGTGTTGCAATGGCTACCAAATGTAGGAGTAGCTGGCCGCAAGGAAGGCACGTGAGACAATCATGTGGTGAAGTCCAGCCCCGATCTCGGTCGGGTGGTACGTATTTATTACCCTGCCTTGGGGTGATGCGCACGTAGGCTTGCATATGTGGCATTTTCTGATGGTCAAGACAATACCTGCTCTTGGACTTTGCCCTGTGGTTAATAGACAACCCACAACTAATTAAGGTCTGGGCTGGCGAAACCCATTGTTCCTGCCCTATCTCGGAGCCTATGTGTATTGACTCTGGGTACCTAGCTTGTTCTGCTGTCTGGCGCGGCTTATTTGCCCAACTTAATCTGCAGCGAGAAGCAGAGGATTGTGTATTTCCATTAGAGTCATCATCTTTGGTTTTTGCCCTGTTTCTATCGTAGCCATCAGCCAAGGCTTTATGATTTGCCCCCCAAACTAACTAACTAGCCCGCACCCCAATTGCCTTTCCTTCCAAGCTTGGTTGATCCCCAGATCTGTGGAAGGCCGAGCGAACCCCTGGGGAAAAGTTTAGCCAATTATCCCCATGGACAACTTTAGTGTATGGGACCAAAGACAACAGGACAACCGAAGGGTTGGTTTAACACAGGTTTATTGCATGGTGTTCCGGTGAAGCATGAGGTAATGGCGGTGATACATCTCAATATATACAGTAGCCCTCTACATTTGAATCTTGTAGCACGGTAGCTCATTGGCTGCTACCGGCGTGGCCTCGCCCAGGCACGCCTCTTTCTTCTGCTGCTGAATGCGGGGAAGGTTTTCCCGCGGCTGTCCGTGATTGAGCAATGTGAACCATGTGAGAATGAACGCTCGCAGCTGCCCTCTATGGGCTGTCTGCTCGCGTTCCTTTACAGCTGAGATCGTTTGTATTTGGAGTGGTTACATTCTTGCCTTTACAGTACAATGAACATGCACGCATACATACACAACATCCCTCCCCCCTAGGATGGGACGAAGTCCCGCAACCATTGTGGCTTGCCGCACGTGCGCTTGGGGCGTGCCTGCGTCTGACCTAGTACTGGAGAGCCTGTGATCCCTGATTCCGCGGGTGCTTGTCCTGCAACGGGAAACGGGGATTCGTTAGTGGCTCTGTGGGGCGTCCGTGCCTGCCTTGCGCCCGGGGATGGGAACGGAATGAATAGTTGGGAGGTGAACCCCTGCCTGTTGCTCTCGGACCCCGGGGACCCGCCTATTGTGAACCGCAGAACCGATGAGGTCGCCCTTGTGGTCCTGCTACCTTCCGATCCTTGCTCGGGGGACCTTGAGACTGTGGTGGGCGGACTTGCTGTTGCCTCCCGTCTTGGGGGTGTCGGTCTCCGGGAAATTGGCGCTATATTGCATTCTAACTCACAGGGACTACTTGGACTGGAAGTACCAGGGGCTGAACTGAAACCCCTCTTTTCGCTAGGACGGGTGGGGGACCACTCCGCTAACTCCCCCTGGTACTGTAAATCAACGTCTAAACTTCTGTGGGCATCTGTGTTTTGGGGAAAATTCCGGGGGGTATGTGTGAGGTCGGGGCTCTTCCTTTCTGCCGCGAACTCCCGCAAAAGATCTCTGTGGATCGATTCCCTTTCCTCCCCCCTTGGTGGGGGCCCATGTTCCCCTTTCCCTCCCCCTTGGGCTAAACGGGTGGGGGAGTACCCTAACGCTGATTCACTGCTTGTCTCGTCTCCGTCCTGCTCTCCGGGGACCCTGCGCCTGAGTTGGTCCACGTGTCGCCTCCACAGGAAACCTGTACTGGTCTCCACGCGGTATGAGACGGGGCCGGTTCGTTCTATTACGGTGCCCGGCACGCAGGCTGGCCCCGCGCTGGCGTAGTTCCTGCAGTGCACCGGGGCGCCTACGCTGAAACTCTTTGAAGGTTCCACCCCTATGTTCCACCATTTGTCCTCTACCCTCGTGGGGTCTAGCTTGGAGATTCCCGTGGCCAGCTTCCTGCGCATCAACAGCTCTGCAGGGGAGTGCCCTGACGCCAATGGGGTGACCCTGTACCTTAGCAGGAATTGGCACAATTTCAGGTCGAGGTCTCCGGGGCCCATGCGCAGCAGCGCGTCTTTCGTGGTGCGCACGAGGCGCTCTACTTGGCTGTTGGTGGCCGGGTGAAAGGGGGCGGAGGTGATGTGCCAAATGGCGTTGCGCTCCATGAACGCCCCGAACTCGGCGGACGTGAAACAGCTAGCGTTATCGCTGACGAGGGTGTCGGGTAAACCGAACGTGGAAAAGACCCTCCGTAGCTGTTTAATTGTTGTGGCCGAGGAGGTGCTCGAGACTGGGATGACCTCCAACCACTTGGAGAACGCGTCCACCACAAGGAGGAAAAGCGTTCCCCTGAACGGGCCAGCAAAGTCTACGTGTACCCGGGACCAGGGCCCCCTCGCTGCGTCCCACTCCCTATGTGGCGAGCGGGCCTCTTCTGGCCTGGAGCTTTGGCACGCTTCGCAAGTGCCGACCATGTGTTCGATGTCGGCGTCTAGCTGGGGCCACCAAAAGTAACTGCGGGCCAGCGCCTTAGAGCGGACGATCCCCGGGTGGCTGACGTGCAGCAGTTTAAGCACCCTCGGCCGGAGAGACGTGGGGATCACTACCCGCTGTCCCCACAAAAGGCAACCCCTCTCTAGGGACAACTCTAGTTTCTTTTTGAAAAATGTGTCGAATTCCGCTGCTGGGGAAGACACGGGCCACCCTTTCTGTACCCAGGAGCAAACTGTGGCCAGCGTTTTGTCCTTGCCGGTCGCTTTAGCGATGTCGGCCGGTACTACTGGAAGGGAGTCTAGGACCTCTATCATTAAGACCTGGTGGTCCCTCTCTACTTCGCCCACGTGGCAGCAATCCCGGGGAATGGGGGACCTCGACAGGGCATCCGCATGGCTGATCTCCTTCCCGGGCCGGTATACCAACGCGTGCTGATACGCGTTGAGAAAAATGGCCCACCTGAGCATTCTCGGGGACAGGATTTGGGGTGTGGGCTTATCTGCGGTGAAAATGCCTAGCAAGGGCTTATGGTCAGTCACTATGGTGAAGGGGCGGCCGTACACAAAATCATGAAATTTCTTAGTCCCCGCAATTATCGCTAGTGCTTCCCTGTCTGTCTGGGCATAGTTCCTCTCCGCTTGGGACAAGGACCTAGAGTAGAACGCTATCGGGGCCTCCCTCCTGTTCTCCAGTACGTGGCATAACACCGCCCCCACCCCCACCGGGGATGCATCGCATATCAGGACCACTGGGCGTTTGGGATTGAAATGGGTCAGTACCGCATCTGATGCCAGGAGTCGCTTCAGGTCATTGAAAGCCCTCTCCTGGTCGTCGCCCCACTTCCATGCCTCGTCCTTTTTTAACAATTTGTGTAGCGGTTCCGCTACTGCTGCCTTCCGCGGAAGGAAGGAGTGGTAAAAGTTGAGCAGTCCAAGGAACGACTGCAACTCGGGCTTGGAGGTGGGGCGAGGGGCCTTCTTGATGGCGGCCACCTTGGATTGGGATGGCCTGATTCCCTCGGGAGTAACACGGAACCCTAGGAACTCAACCTCAGTTGCGAAGAAAACGCATTTGTCCTTCCGCAACCGCAACCCCGCTTTCTCGAATATTGTCAGGACCCTTCCCAACCTGCTTGCTAATTCGGCCCGGCTCCCCCCTGTAATCAATACGTCATCAAAGTAGGGTAACACCCCCTCTAACCCCTTCAGGAGGCGTTCCACGAGTGACTGGAAAATCCCGGGCGCCGAATTCACGCCGAATTGGAGGCGCGATACCTGGAACGCCCCTTTGTGGGTGACTATGGTCTGTGCAGCAGCTGCGGCGGGGGTCACCGGGAGTTGCTGGTAGGCTTGGGCCAGGTCGAGTTTAGCGAAACACCTCCCCCCGTGTAACCTGGCCAACAAGTGGCTGACTACCGGCACCGGATAAGCATTAGGGCGGATCGCCTTATTGATGGTGCACTTGTAATCAGCGCATATGCGGACCTCCCCGTTTGCCTTGAGCGCTGTTACAATTGGAGTTTCCCACTCCGCAGAATCAACAGGAACAAGAATCCCCTGGCCCACCAACTTGTCCAACTCCGCCTCTATTTTGTCCTTTAGTGCGAAAGGCACTCTGCGCGGTTTAAGTCTGATTGGACGTACTTCAGGGTCCAGGTCGAAAGTCACTGGGGGGCCCTTGAATTTTCCGAGCCCCTTTTTGAAAACCTCGGGGTGCGCGTCGCACACGCTCTGTATTGGATCAGTCCCGGTGGCGTGTGCTCCCACGGCGTGCACCCCCCCAATGAACAACCCCAGGGGCTGGAACCATTGAGTCCCGAGGAGGCTGCACTTTCCTCCCTTGAGGACGACTAGGGGAAGCGTTGCGGTGTGCTTTTTAAACTGGACCTGGAACTTCCCAACCCCCAACACTGGGATGCGGTTCCCTTGCACGTCCTTCAGTGTGGCCCTCAACGCTTTGAGCTTGGGCCGCACGCGGGGGGCGATTTTCATGAACTCTCCCTGGGGAATAATAGAGTATGACGAACCTGAGTCCACCTCCATTCTAACAGGGGCCCCTTGTATTACTACCTCAACGAAGTAACGGGGGTGCTCCGTGGAAACGCTGCAAACCGGAGCGTCGTCCTCGCTGTCGTCGGAGATGCGCCCTACGCCGTCCCGCGTCCTCGTGGTCCGGGTGCCGTCCTTGGGCCTCGTGGTGCGGTCCTGCCTCGCCGAGCGGTCTGGAGAACTCCTTGTTGTGGCCTCGCGCCGTTTCCGGCAGACCTTGGCGATGTGCCCGCGCCGGCCGCAGTTGTGGCACTCGGCCTTGCGGAATGGGCATTTGGCGCGGGCGTGGGCGGCGCCGCAGCCGTCGCAGCGCCGGCCCTCTCTCTGGACCCTCCAGACGTCCTTGTCGTCGCTGCTCTCCGCAGACGAGTTCGAAACCCACCGGGCCGCGCGCACCGAGCTCTCTGCCTTGGCGGGCTTCGGGCGCCAGTCCTGAAGCTCTTGCACCCCGGCATTCGTGGCCTCCGCGGCCTGCGCCGTGTCGAGGACTTGTTGCCACGTGGGAGGCGGCTCCCTTTTCATCAGCGCGCGCTGAGTCTCGGTATCCCTCAGACCGCAGAGCAGGCAGTCCCGGAGGGTGACTTCTGGGGTCTCCCACTTGCATGGGCCGGCGGCCAGCCGCAGGGCCGCGGCGAACTCGGCGACCGATTCCCCGGGCGCCTGGACTCGCCTCCAGAACGCGCTCCGAGCGGGGAACATCGCTATCGCTGGCCGGAGATGGGCGCGCAGTGCCGCCAGGAGCTCTGTGGCTTTGAGGTCGCCCACCTTCCTCGGCGCGATCAGGTCCACCAAGGTCCTCTTGGTCTCGTGTCCGAGCATGCGGACGAAAATGGCCCTCTTCTTGGCCTCATCTGAGACTTCGAGCTCCACCAGCGCTGCGTTGAAGTCTATCTCAAACAGCTCCAAGTCTCCCGGCTTCCTGATCTCGTAGCCGGCGCATGTCTTGGTCCCGTGGGCAGCCATATCCCACCTTCGTCGCCAAATTAGTGTATGGGACCAAAGACAACAGGACAACCGAAGGGTTGGTTTAACACAGGTTTATTGCATGGTGTTCCGGTGAAGCATGAGGTAATGGCGGTGATACATCTCAATATATACAGTAGCCCTCTACATTTGAATCTTGTAGCACGGTAGCTCATTGGCTGCTACCGGCGTGGCCTCGCCCAGGCACGCCTCTTTCTTCTGCTGCTGAATGCGGGGAAGGTTTTCCCGCGGCTGTCCGTGATTGAGCAATGTGAACCATGTGAGACTGAACGCTCGCAGCTGCCCTCTATGGGCTGTCTGCTCGCGTTCCTTTACAGCTGAGATCGTTTGTATTTGGAGTGGTTACATTCTTGCCTTTACAGTACAATGAACATGCACGCATACATACACAACATCAACCCACATACTTGGATAAGTGTTGCGAAGGGAACCACCGTACATTCAGCAGACTCTCCATTGGTAAAGGTCGCCTTTGCTCAAATGCCAGTTGTAGCCAACTCTAGGGTCCGGTGCTCATCTCTGTTTACAGCCGAAGAGCCAGCGCTCGCTGTGTCTGCAGACGTTTCCATGGCCATGTGGCAGGCATGACTAGACATGGAACGCTGTTTACCTTCCCACCAAAGTGGTCCCTATTCATCTACTTGCAATTTCTTGCTTTTGAACTGCTAGGTTGGCAGGAGCTGGTACAGTGATAATTGCCCACCTCATTCTGGGAATACATTTCACTCATTCTAGTTTGATAGTCCTACTTCTGTGAGAGGGCATTTTTGCAAAACAGCCCTTTAGTGTCTTGCACGGAAGACAAAGAAGGAGCTGCAGTGAGGGCTAAACGCAGGTTTATTGGGTGATGATCAGGATGAACATGTGGTAATGGCGGAGGTACAGCTCATTATATACTGCAGTACATACATTTGAATCTCGTTGCACGGTAGCTTATTGGCCGCTACCGGCGTGACATCATTCTGAGTCACGCCTATCTTCTCCAGGTGATCCTCGCGCGGGAAAGGTTCCCGCGGCTGCCGGTGATTTGGGGAATGTGAACCATGTGAGCTGAACGCTCGCAGCTGCCCTCTATAGGCAGCTTACTCGCGTTCCTTAACAGCTGGGCTACATTGTAATTGTGGTCAGGTTACATTCATACATTTCTTAAAGCAACATTGTACATACACAACAAGCCCCTTCTTGTTTCTCGATGTCCTGCATGAAAAAGCTTGTTCAAGTGACTCTTTTGCTTTTTTCCGAGTATGCGTTTCTTTCATGATTATTGCCTCTGGCTCTGCATCTTATTAACATTTAATCCTACCAACTGACCAAAGCAATAACACTTATATATCTCCCCATAGCACTGAGTGCACTCTCTAGGCCAGGAGTTCTCAACCTTTTTGGTCACACTCCCTCAGACAACTCCGAGGGCCGGACGGCCATTTTGCCATTCCTCCACTGAAGATTCCCCGTGCCCGGTTGGGCATCAGTGGCTTCTGGCAGAGGTTAAACCAGTGAGCAAACTCCTGGCCTCTGGCCCTTGTCAGGGCATAAGGGGGGTGAATTAATGATAGGGATTAATTCGGCCGCTTGTAGCCTGACCGACGATTCTGCCGAGCAAGCATCTCGCAGACCCCAGTTACCCATTAGAGTAATCACTCATCCTCTGGCCAAGGTAATCCCCGGTGTAAATATCAGCCATATTTACCCTTGCTTAAGCCCTACACAATGGTCTTCCTTGCCCCATGTTTGTCCAAGTTAATTAACTTCCCTTTGAGAGGTTTCCTATTAACCCGGGTACGTGGGTGAGGTAATTTTCCTGTCCGATGACAGTTTCGCCACCGTTGCGCTTTTTTCCCTATAAATGATGTTGCCTTTTCCAATAAAGTACTGATCTGATCTCGCTCCTTTTGCCTCGTGTCGTCACTTGATCAGTCTCCTCCGGGACATTAAGGCCACCCCAGTGGCCCCGATTCCTAGATCTGGTGACCCCGACGTGATTTACTCGTGAGTAAAGCGACCCAGGAGAGGTCTACTCACGAGTAGCGAACCACGCGGTCCGGTTCCACGCTTGAACCGCGACCCGCCCGCCCGGAGGACAGCGCGGCGCTCTGGCCGGCAGCCAGTCGGTCAGAAGGACGGCCAGCGGCGAGGCATTCCAAGAGAGGCATTCCTGCACTTTGCTCCCGGCTTTCGGGGAGACTTGCGCCAAAGGGAAAAACGCGTTCCGCTCAGGGCAGCTGTGAGCCCCTGACAGCGCAGAGGCCGCCGAGGGCCCATGGCAGGAGGCCACGCTCCGAGCTCCACCCAGACGATCGTCGCCAGAACCAGTTACCTTGCCCCAAGACGCGTCAGCCCGTCCCGAGGAGGAAACTTCAGAGGACAACTCGCAGGTAATATGGGGACTTGTTCTCAGGGACAGAGTCCGTCCGCTAGCCAAAAAACTCGTGAGGAAGAGTTTAGAATCCTGGCCAGGGTATTTAAGTTACGCTTTCACAGCAGGGAGCTAGCGAGACTTTTGGCGTACCTTAGGGAGCACTGCCTGCTTTACCCAGAAGTAGGTACGTTAACCCTACAGCTCTGGGATCGGATAGGAGACTGCATTCAGCAACCCCCGAAGGCCCCAGGAGGGATAGTTAGCACATGGAGGAAGTGTAGGAGACTCTTAGCTGAGATCGAACCAGTCCGGATAGAAGCGGCAGAACCCCCGTTAGAGAAGTCATCAGTCCAGCCAGTCGAGCCGACTGCGCCCACCGCACTCTATCCGACATTCAAGTACCAGCAGAGTAGCGCAGGGAGCCTTCCCGCGGTGACAGCTGCAGACGTCACCGAGGGAATGCAGGGCATGAGAAGCGCAGGCGCTCCTCTGACGGCTTCGGGTTCCCGAGTTACCAAAAGTCCCCTTCAGCGCACAATTGAAGAGGAGATTAGAAAGGGGGAATTGCCGGCAGAAGAACTAGCTGAGCTCAGACAGATATGTCCAATCCGCATGGAAATGGACGCGCTCACGGGCGCACAGCAGATTGTTCATTCCCCAGTCCCGTATAAGCTGCTCATGGCTATGCGGAAGGCAATTGCAGAAACAGGGCTCCAAAGTCGTTTTACTAGGGGCACGCTTCAGCAGGTGTGCGAGACCACCATGTGGATCCCCCATGATTGGAAAGCCGTCATGAGGATGATGCTGACCCCTAGCCAGTACATGATCTGGGACAGCGAGTTCCGCCTAGAGGCGCAAACTCGGGCTGCCAGGATGGGAGGCGCGGTGCTTCCTGAGCAGCTGTATGGCTCGGGTAATTTCGAGTCAATCAATGCTCAGATCAACCTGCCTCTCGCCACTCTCGAGATGTCAGCCGAGGCAGCCTTTAGGGCTTACTTTAAGATCCCAGCCACTGGCAAAGCGGCTAAAAATTACACCTCCATCAAGCAGGGAGCCCAGGAACCCTACATGGACTTCATCAATCGCCTGGAAGAAGCCATTAGCAGGCAGATTGATAATGAGCAAGCCCAGGAAGAGCTCATGATTAAGTTAGCCAAGGACAATGCCAACCTGGACTGCCGTAGAATCTTGCAGTCCCTAGGCAATCATCCTGACTTGACCCTATCGGACATGATTAGAGCTTGCGCCGACGTTGGCACAGAATCCTATAAGATGGGTCTGCTAGCGGCAGCGGTGCAAGGAGGGAAAAGACCCAATGGTAAGAACAAAGGAGCATGCCACAATTGTGGTAAGATCGGTCACTTCGCTAGGGAGTGCCGATCCAAGGGAGGCGGGCAAAAGTCCGGCCGTCCCAAGGCTCCGAACACCCTCTGTCCGAAGTGCAAGAAAGGCTATCATTGGGCCAGGTATTGCCAGAATTTGGGAAACCGGAACACGGGCATGTCTCTGGCCCCAGTCCAAACAGAGGCGTCCTTCACCCAGAACTCCCCAGAGCCAGAGTAGAGTCCAACCCCATCCCAGACATTGCGAGGGCACAGGCCAGCCCCAGGGGCAGCGCGGGACTAGAATTGACTTGCCAGGCGGACGTCACATGCGACCTGCCAGGCACAGTCTATCTGGTCGATTCCCAGTACATGGGACCCCTGCCCAGAGGCTTTATAGGTTTAGTTTTGCCCCGTAGTGTAGCTGGTGCACGCGGAATCTTTATAATTCCAGGAGTCATTGACTCCAATTTTTCGGGCGTTCTCCAAGTCCAGCTTTGGACACACCTGCCCCAAACCATCCCTAAAGGGGACACCTTAGCGCAACTGATCATGGTTCCTTGTCGCTCGCCAGCAGAGAGCCAGGGAGGGCTCAGTGACAGCTTCGAGTCCCGGTCAGAGGACCGCTCGAGCGCCAGTGAGGCAGCGCAAGGATACCAGGTCTTAGCGACAGTGGAGACCAACATTGAGTGGAAACAGCGCCCGGTTATCGAGGTATTTCTGAATAATCGATCGTTCTCAGGCCTATTAGATACCGGAGCAGATGTCAGCGTGATAAGCAGAAGCCAGTGGCCAAGGGAGTGGGCCATTGAGCCGGTCTCCGATGTGTGGGGGGTAGGCGGCGTCCAGGAAGCATTTAGGAGCCGAGAGTGGGTAGAAGTCACAATCCCAAGGGCTGAGGGCACGGCGGTGATCCGACCGCACATTCTTGACGTGCACATCAACCTTTGGGGGTGAGACATTCTGCAGCAGTACGGTGCCACCCTTACCTTTGGGTAATGGCGTTGCCACTTAAATGGCTCACCGATACTCCGGTCTGGGTAGAACAATGGCCAGTAGTAGGGGAGAAATTGGTTGCTCTCAAGCAGCTAGTTAAGGAACAGCTAGACGCAGGACATATAGAACAGTCCACAAGTCCTTGGAATTCGCCAATTTTTGTTATTAAGAAGAAGTCGGGGAAGTGGCGACTCCTCCACGATCTCAGAGAGATCAATAAATGCATACAGCCAATGGGTCTGCTTCAATGCGGCATCCCGAATCCGAACATGATTCCCGAGGGGTGGGAGATCCTAGTCGTAGATCTCAAGGATTGCTTTTATACAATCCCCTTAGACCCCAGGGACCGGGAGAGGTTTGCCTTTACCGTGCCGGTCGTGAACCACAGTGAGCCTACGCAGCGTTACGCGTGGAAATTTTTGCCACAGGGCATGCTCAATTCGCCCACTTTGTGCCAAATTTACGTTCACGACGCACTGGCAAAGTTTCGAAACCTCCACCCACAAGCCTTAGTTTGTCACTTTATGGATGATATTTTGGTAGCGTTGCCGAAACTTGGCAGCGAAGTGTTTTCAGACCTCCAGGCCAGCCTGGGGGACAAAGGGTTACTCATTGCCCCAGAGAAAGTGCAGAGAACCGAGCCCTTCTCATACTTGGGCCATCGGCTTCTCCGCTCTTTCGCAGCACCAGTTTTGCCGCAGATCAATTTACAGGACTCAGTCACATTGGTAGAATTACAGCAGGTTTTAGGGAACATTAATTGGGCCAGACCATATTTTCGATTGGATATGGATCTTCTGAAACCGCTCTTCTCGCTGCTAACGCTCGGTAAGCAGCCAGCAGACCGGATAAAAATTTCTCGAGACGCGCGCTTGGCGCTCGAGAAAGTTAACCAAGCTCTCAGCCAAAGATGGGTAGATAGGATCGCCCAGGGGCCCTATGCCCCAATCCTGAATCTGTACATCGTGCGATCGGGATCCATGTTCACTGGGGCGCTAGGAGTAGACTCAGAGAAGGGAGCGAAAATTGTGGAGTGGGTATACTTGCCTAACACCTCATCCGCCCCAAGAACTGGTCTCCGCGGTGATCTACCGCGGCAGGCTGAGAGCTAGGGACATTTCTGGGCACGATTTAGCCAAGATCGTAGTCCCATTCACCAAGGAACAAATTCAGCAGTTGATGCAGCTAGGTGACTCGCTTCCGATAGCTTTGGAAGGATTCACTGGAAGCTTGGCATACCATTTGCCTAAGGACCCCAGACTTGTCTCGCTTCAAACAGGAACAGTCAGCTTGTTCGAATTGCTCTCGCTGGTCCCACTTCAGGGGGCCAGAACAGTCTTTTCTGATGGCGGACGCACCTATGGTGTCCTGACCTGGCAGGAGGGCGAAGCTTGGCACACGCTGCTAACTCTTCCACAGAAGTCCGCACAGCGGGCAGAGTTAGCAGCCGTGAACCTTGCCTTGCGCACCTTCGCCAAGGAACGTTTAAATATCATAACTGACAGTCTGTATGTTAGGAATTTGCTTCACAGTCTACCGGGAGCTTACATCACTCCCGCGATAGACAAGAATCTGCTTAGCCTGTTTCTCACTGCTCAATTTCATTTGCGAAACCGCACGGAGCCGCTCTATATCGCCCACATCCGCAGTCATCAAGACCTACCGGGTCCGATTTCCGCGGGCAATAGCAGAGCGGACGCGGCGGCAAAGGAAATTCAGCAACGTTCAGTTTTGGGAGTTTTCACTACTCCAATTCAAAGTCATGCCTTCTTTCACCAAAACGCCAAGGCACTCGCCAGACAGTTCGATCTGCCACTTTCTCAAGCCCAGGGTATAGTGTGCTCTTGCCAGCATTGTGCAGGGGCGCCGGGGGGGGGGGCCCTCGTGGGGGGTTAACCCGCGGGGGACAGAGGCCAATCAGGTGTGGCAAATGGACGTCACGCATGTGCCGCAGTTTGGCAGATGGCAGTACATGCACGTCTGCATAGACACTTTTTCCCAGTTCGTTTGGGCGACGGCGCAGAAGGGGGAGACTGCCTCCCATGTGGAGCAGCATCTCCTGTCCTGCATTGCGGCAATGGGCAAGCCGCGGCACGTGAAAACGGACAACGCCCCGTCCTACTGCTCTAGGCAGTTGGCCACCTTCATGGCCACCTGGGACATCAAGCACACATTTGGCATTCCCTACAATCCGCAAGGGCAGGCGATTGTAGAACGGGTCAATCGGACGCTAAAGTCCTATATTGACAAACAAACAGAAAGGGGGGAGCCACCAGCCCTCCCCAAATCACAGGGAGAAGCACAGTTTTGTCTGAATAAGGTGTTGTTCACATACAATCACCTCAATGTTTTTTCGGACTGTACGCCGCAGGAGAAGCACTTCCGCCGTTCGGAAGCTCTCCCGCGACCTATGGTCCGGTACCGAGTGCCACCGGACCCATCTTGGCGGGGCCCGGTGCCGCTCATAACCTGGGGGAGAGGGTATGCTGCAATTATGTCTCCAACAGGTGTCGTGTGGATTCCGGCCCGGTGTGTCAAGCCCCATTTGGAACCTCATGGCGAGGACCCAGACCGACCCGAGTCCGATCCCGGAGATGGAGGACCTCACTCTGACCGAGGAGACCCACCAGGAGAAGCGGCGGCTGCGGACCCAAGCGCCGAGGATCACCTGGGGGATGGTCAAGACCCTTTGCAGAGAGGCCGAGGACGCCCTCCAACGCGAGGAGATGGAGCCGACACCGGAGCACTTCGTTGCAGCAGTCTTTGCCCAGATTAATGCCAACTCCGTGATCTTCACCCTCATCCTGGCCCTCGCCCTGCCTTTGGGGGGAGGCGTTCAGGCCGCTTCACTTCAGGCCAACGGCCTGAAGTGAAGACCTTTCAGCACGGATGCACTACAACTTGTGGGCAAGGTTGGCGGGTCTCGTCAACCAGTCCGATTTTTGCCTGAAGCAGGACATTGGTTCTGCCTCAATCCTCAGCACCTGTCTCATCCCAGTGTGCCACACTCTCGACGCACGTGCCAGGGATGGGGACTGGCTGCTAAAGAAGATTTTCGGACCGCACCTCCCGGCGACTTTTGCAGCCTACGCTCGCTGGGGGGGATTGCGGCTCACCATGACTTTGCCGGCTGATGCAGCCACTCTTCACACCCCGCGAGTGACGGCCAGCCCGAACTCTACTTGCGCGCAAATAATCGGCTGCACCACAGGCGGCCGGACCCAGCGCAGCTGCCTCGATACCGGCAGCAGCAACTGGACTTGTGCAAACCCAGAGACAATTGGTTCGTTACCTGCCCATATCACCCTACCCTCAGGGTGGTTCTTCACGTGTAATCAGTATACCTTCAATTATATTCCCGCAAATGTGTCAGATTCCACATGTTGCCTTAGCCGGTTGACACTGTTGCTCCCCACTAGGGATATGGTTGCCCCAAGCACAAACGTTTCTAATGTTCCCCATGTTTCAAATGTTTCTGCACCCATCAGGCGCACTCGCACCACCCAACTAGACAGCTCATGTGACAGCAGCTTTAGAGTCTTAAGCCCAGCCGAATACGTCTCACTATCAGTCAGTATAGTTGGCGTGCCAGGCTTAGCCGTCGGCAACGCATGGAGAATTGGTCGCTTGGCTTGCGGTTTGGCAAAAGCCATCAACCATACCTCCACAGCGATAGCGCTCCTCAATCAGGAGCAGGCGGAACTTCGCCATGCCATCCTCGATAATCGAGTGGCTATCGACTACCTCTTATTGTTGCACCATCTGGGTTGCGAATCCCTTCACGGTATGTGCTGTTTCAACCTTACTGACAACTCCCGGAAAATCCAAAGTCAGCTCACTGATCTCCACACCATAGTCCAGGGCATCACTGAGGGTTCCGCATGGGGGGCTTGGTGGAGTTCATTGTGGAGCTGGGTTTGGTCATGGATCCCCTGGGGGTGGCTTCAGACGGTACTCAAGGTGGTAGTGGGGGTGACTATACTAGGCATAGTGTTATGCTGCTTTGCGCAATGTATTCCCTCACTGATCTCGAAGTGCCGCCCCGAGAAGAAACCCCGTGACGTCATTCCCGATCAACAGCTGATGATGATTCTGCGCAGAGTCGCCAGTCAGGCTCTTAATATTAAAAAGTAAGGGGAGATGAAGATTCCCCGTGCCCGGTTGGGCATCAGTGGCTTCTGGCAGAGGTTAAACCAGTGAGCAAACTCCTGGCCTCTGGCCCTTGTCAGGGCATAAGGGGGGTGAATTAATGATAGGGATTAATTCGGCCGCTTGTAGCCTGACCGACGATTCTGCCGAGCAAGCATCTCGCAGACCCCAGTTACCCATTAGAGTAATCACTCATCCTCTGGCCAAGGTAATCCCCGGTGTAAATATCAGCCATATTTACCCTTGCTTAAGCCCTACACAATGGTCTTCCTTGCCCCATGTTTGTCCAAGTTAATTAACTTCCCTTTGAGAGGTTTCCTATTAACCCGGGTACGTGGGTGAGGTAATTTTCCTGTCCGATGACAGTTTCGCCACCGTTGCGCTTTTTTCCCTATAAATGATGTTGCCTTTTCCAATAAAGTACTGATCTGATCTCGCTCCTTTTGCCTCGTGTCGTCACTTGATCAGTCTCCTCCGGGACATTAAGGCCACCCCAGTGGCCCCGATTCCTACATCCCACCACATTGCACTTCCGGGTGTGGTGAAGGCAGTGGGAGGGGGGCCCACATGAATTAGCATCGTGGGCCACATCCGGCCCACGGGCTGCAGGTTGGGAATCCCAGCTCTAGGCAGTTCACAAGTTAATTAGCATTTTGCCCCCAACATGCTGGAAACTCATTTTACCAACCGCAGAAGTATGGAAGGCCGAGTCAACCATAATTCCCAGTCAGGATCGAACTCACAACCTTTTGGTTTCAGGACAGCAGTTTAATTGAATGAAAGCAGGTGGGCCACATGAAATAACACAAACAAAAATGTTGTAATATTTGAAAGACTAACTGCTGGTTTTAATGTTAGCTTTCATGGATCAAGTCCACTTTGACAGACGTAAGAGTGAGACCTCATGCCATCAATTAATACACAACAGGTACAGAGTGATTGGTTAGCATAACAGATAAGTATGGCAAAGGCAAAGGTTTCCCTTGCTCGAAAGCCAGTTGTATCTGACTCTAGGGTTCAGTGCTCATCTCTGTTTCAAAGCTAAAGAGCCAGCGCTGTCTACTTCTGCAGATGTTTCTGTGGTCATGTGGCAGGCATGACTAGACACCGGAGGTTACAGAACGCTGTTTACCTTCCCACCAAAGTGGTCCCTATTTATCTATTTGCAATTTCTTGCTTTCGAACTGCTAGGTTGGCAAGAGCAGGGACAAAGACAAGAGCTCATTCCGTCCTGCAGTACTCGGGAATTGAACTGCTGACCTCCCACCTTCCATTCAGCATCTTAACCACTGGAGCCACTGCAGTCCCTAACAGATAAGTATACACATCAATATGGCTTTTTACAACTGGTAACAGCAGTTGATCTCTGGTTGTTATTTGAGCTAGTTGTAAATTTTCACCCTGTTAAATTGCAAATAGTTGAAGAATACAAGATAAACACCTGGCATTAAACATTTCCTACTCAATCATCCCTGCTCTTTCTATTAACCATAGTAGGATTCCAACCAATGACTTTTTTTAAAAAACAATTGGTAGAATATACCATTGGATCCTTTCCTTCAGCAGGACAATTTTTAGAACCAGGAGCTGAATAGAGTGAGACAGGAGAGGGGGGAGTAATAAAGGTGTGTAATAATAGAGCTTGAGATCAGTGGAAGTGATAAGATTATGTTGTGCAGCATGTATGTATTGTATAAGATGCATGTAACTTTAAGAGCTCCCTGAGCACAGCACCCAGCTGCAACCACTGAGTGGGTGACTAAGCAGTTATCTATACCTATAAATCCAAGGGTTAACCGTTGGAACTTGCTATACATTTCTGCACCCGTCCATCCTATCCCGTACCGAGGCTCCTACACTCATCCGAACCTGGCCCACAGGTTACTGCAAGGTTGCCAAAGGCGCCAGTGGGGCAAGAGCCCCACGAATGCGAAAAAGGAAAAGAACGTCAATTCCCAACATTCTGTGTGCCGTGCCGCGCCTCAGCCAGTCAGGCTGAGAGGCACGAGCAAAAAGAATGTTGCTAAACACAGCACGGCCAATTAAAATTAAGCCACAGGGAAAAAAACCACCGCATGAATGCAAACAAAAACGCAAAACTCAAAGTCCCAGCGTCCTACGCACCATGAGTGTGCAGAACACTGAGAAAGCCGGCACACGAAAAATAAAATAAAACGCAACAGGAGTGCAAGTCCGCAGCAGGCGGTTGCAGCGCCTCACAGCCTCACAGCCTCACAAAACACACACCCACAAAAAACTTGCGAGACCACCGCCGGCCTTCTTTCCTGGAGCAACGGGGAGAAGAGGGAGTCCCTCTCCTCCACGCTACCCCACCGAAGACACGGCGAGACCACCGCCGGCCTCAAGGTCAGTTGAGCCGGGGTGGAAAAAATACCACCAGCAGGCAGCAGTTCGTCAGGGGAAGCACCCTCCCTGGTGGATGACTGGCTGCTGCCTTTGTACTTCCGACAGAGGTAATACAAAAGCAGCAGCCAGCAATCCGCAAGGAAGAGCACCACCCCTTACGGATCGCTGCCTGCCGATCTCCGGTTAGGTAAGCCAGGAGAAAAAGGAGACAGAGAGGAGAGAACCATCGTCTCCTTTTCACCCGACCTACCTAACGAACCTTACTGGGGGAAGAGCGCGCTGACTGCTGGCTCCTCCTTTTCCCCATTGCTGCATCGAAACCAAAATTCGAAGCAGCAATGGGGAAAAAAGGAACCAACAGGCAGCCCGTTCTTCACGCAAAAGTATACACCAACAACAAACACCAAAATTAATAAAAATTAATAAAACAAAAATAAATAAATAATTTTAAAAAACCATTAATTAACAAAAAAGTAAACCACAAAATCCACAAACAAAAACATCCACAATACCACAAAAGCACAGACAAAACACCTAACTACAACACGAAAATACCACAAATTACACAAATAATCACCAACAAAATAACAAAGATAAACAACACCCGAAATAAACAAACCAATTAAACACATCTAAAGCCAAACCAAAACAAAAAAGAACAAACAGAAACACCTCCCAGCCCATCACCACAAAAACAAAACAAAGAAAAATCCCAGAATAAATAAAACCAGAGAACTCACCAGCACATCCTCCCTCCACGAGACCGAACAGAATTGAAGAAACAAAGACAACTTACTGGAAGATGCCCCACCTAGAGGCCAGGAGAGAAAAAACATGTGAAACGAAACCAAAACCTACAGCTCCACCTGCAGGCCGGAATATTAAAAACAAGTCAAAAACACAACAGCCCCACCTAGAGGCCACAAGAGTAAAAACAAGTCAAAAACACAACAGCCCCACCTAGAGGCCACAAGAGTAAAAACAAGTAAAAAAACCAATAAATCAAAAGTTTACACAAATAACAAACATATGTTAAATAAATAAAATAAAAAGATTTATAGCATCCTCTGTTGATTTTTAACTTTAAAAAAACCCCAAAAAGCAAAACACAATTTATAACAGCCCGGCAACACCGGGCAACCTATGCTGGTGAATTATAAATGTAAGCATCTCAGGAGCCACATAGGATGCTTCTGCTCCTGCGGCTTGCTGCTACTGCCTTTGCTGCTTCTTCTGTTGGAGAAGGAGAGTCTTTTACTCTCCGGAAGACTGGAATCAAACTGCATGGATTTCCACAAGCCAGGCCAACAAGTATTTGAACTGAAGGACTGCCTAATGCCAGCCCGGGAGGAGGTTGGAGTCTTCATCTGTATCTAAAGACTGCAGTGAGTACTTTGACTCTGAGATAACCAGGAGCCCAGCTCTGGTTTTGCCTGGGACACTGTTGTATATGTAACTCAAGTGAAATGTGATTGAAAGCGAACATGTAACGCAAGTGAAATGTGAGTGAAATTGGATCTAACGTTCCTCCATTTCCCCCTCCCTTTCCCCTCGTGTAAATATTCCTCTTGTGTAAATATCGCGGGACTTGGTTCCCGCCGTAGCTGTAGTTGTTGTTTACTCATTACCCAATCAAGTGTTGTCACCTGGCTGTTAACCTGTACTGACCAATCGTGTGGCTCCGCGCCAGGTTTGAATCATTACCTCTTGTATATAAGGAGCATTGCTTTGCCATTGACCTCATGTTCAGATTGACTACATTCCAATAAAGATGTGTTTGGCCCCCTGACTGCTGGCTACTGTGTATCAATCTTTAAACATCAAATTGTTGACAAAGGTGAGATAATGATTTCCCACAGCATCAAGCTCCCTCCGTTCGACCTCAAGGATCCGGAGAAATGGACGCTGTACGAGCGCCAGTTCAAGCACGCCATGGCGGCCGAGAAGATAGATGATGAGGAGCAAATGTGCTCTTGCCTCCTCGCAAAATGCGGCCTTGCCATGCTCGAGCTTGCAACGCACCTCCTACTGCCACGGGACATCAATACTGTCCCACTCAAGGAAAACCTGGCCGTGCTGAGGAATCACCTTCAACCCAAGGTGTTCATCTACCCGGCAAGAGTAGCCTTCCACAGGCAAGACCAGCACCCGGGAGAGTCCGTGGCTGACTATGCCACCGCCCTCAGGTTAGTCGCTGCCCCTTGCGGGTGGGACAACCTGGAGGAAGCCCTGAGGGACCGCATGATGTCCAGAATGCAGGACAAGGTAGCCCAGCAGAGGCTGATGGCCAGAGAACATCTCACGTTCAAGTCCGTCCTGCAAGAGGCTCTGGCAGCTGAAGCGGCAAGGTCCGGGGTGAAAGCGTTCAGGGCAAAGCCTGCCGCACCCGGGGGGTCCGGGTTCGCCATGCAGGCTGCCTGCTGCTTGTCTCCATGTTCATCCAGCTTGTCTGCATCTCCAGCATCCACTTCATCCTTGGGGTCCAGGTCCAGCGACGACGACGACGTCCAGAAAATTTGGAGAAAGTGGGCCCAAAAGCGGGCTGGCAAGAAGGCCCACCGCTGATGCGACGGCTGCGGAGCATCCCACGACCGAAGAAAGTGTCCCTTCTGGAAGGCAGAATGCCACCATTGTGGGCACCGGGCCACATTGCAAAAGTATGCAGGCATCATCGGAAACAGGACCAGGAGACTTCTGAGCGTTCTCGAGGAAATGGAGGGGCCATCAGAAAGATTTCCACGGGGGAGCCGACCGTGAGCCGTGTGTCCAACGCACACCGTTTCTTTGTTGAGGTACTGTTACAGGGGGTCCCAAGTTAGGATGGAGGTGGATTCGGGCACATCCTACTCCATCGTGTCCCAGAAAGAGTTTTTGCGCATTCCCCCCAATTCGCGCCCAAAGCTCAAAGCCTTCAAGACATCCTTGCGGGACGTGCAAGGCAACCTGATTCCTGTTTTGGGGGTGGGGGACTTTACGGTTAAGTTCAAGGGTTTCACTGAAAAACTGCCCCTTGTGGAGCTTAAGCGGGGCTCAAACTGCCTTTTGGGAGTCCAGTGATTTGCCCCCTTGGGGATTAAACTGTCCGGCATCAACACTGTCGAGACTGACCCAGTGCGAGACGTGTGCAACACACACCTAGCGGTTTTCGAGAAGGGGCTTGGGAAGTACAAGGGGCCCCCAGTCTCGTTTGACCTGGATCCAGCAATTAGATCCATCCGGGTCAAGCCACGAAGAGTACCCTTCGCCCTCAAAGACAAGATTGATGTGGAACTGGGCAAACTGGTGGGTCAGGGGATTTTGGTTCTGGTGGACTCCGCAGAGTGGGAGACACTGATTGTTACTGCTATGAAATCCAATGGGGAGGTTAGGATTTGTGCTGATTATAAATGTACAATTAATAAGGCCATTCGCCCCAATGCCTACCCGGTGCCGGTAGTTAGCCATTTACTAGCCACGTTACATGGGGGTAAATGTTTTGCGAAATTGGATTTAGCGCAGGCCTATCAGTAGCTAACGGTTACACCTGCTGCAGCAGCCGCCCAGATGATTGTTAGGCACAAGGGTGCGTTTAAGGTGACACACCTCCAGTTCGGTGTGAAGTCAGCCCCTGGGATATTTCAGTCACTGGTGGAACGCCTTCTTAAGGGTCTCCCCCGGGGTTCTCCCCTACTTTGATGATGCTCTGATCACAGCTGGGAATGAGTCAGAACTAGCTAAGAGGTTGGACAAGGTTTTAACTGCATTTGAGAATGCGGGGTTGCGGCTGAGAAGAGATAAATGTGTGTTCCTTGCTAGGGAAGTAGAGTTCTTAGGTTTCAAGATAACCCCCGAAGAAGTTAAGCCCTCCGACTCAAAAGTTGCCGCTGTTCGCAACGCCCAACCGCAAAACCAGAGTTGCAGTCCTTCCTGGGGCTGCTCAACTTTTATAATTCCTTCTTGCCAAGGAAAGCTTCCGTGGCGGAGCCACTGCATCGTCTGTTAAAGAAAGACGCGGTTTGGTGGTAGGGGAGAGTCAGGAGTGAGCCTTTAAAGAGTTAAAGCAGCTCCTTTCGTTGGAAGCGATCTTAACTCATTTTGACCCAAGAAAGCCTGTGGTGCTAGTTTGCGATACTTCACCAGTGGGGGTAGGGGCTGTGCTTTGCCACGTGCTGGAAAACGGGCAAGAAGCTCCGGTTGCCTTCTACTCAAGGTCCCTTTCTAAGGCAGAGCGCAATTACGCGCAAACGGACAGGGAGTCATGTAACACAAGTGAAATGTGAGTGAAATCGGATCTAATGATCTTCCATTTCCCCTTCCCTTTCCCCTTGTGTAAATACTCCTCTTGTGTAAGTATTGCGGGACTTGGTTCCCACCGTAGCTGTAGTTGTTGTTTACTCATTACCCAATTAAGTGTTGTCACCTGGCTGTTTACCTGTACTGACCAATCGTGTGGCTCCGCGTCAGGTTTGAATAATTACCTCTTGTACATAAGGAGCATTGCTCCGCCATTGACCTCATGTTCAGATTGACTACATTCCAATAAAGATGTGTTTGGCCCCCCGACTGGTAGCTACTGCATATCAATCTACAGACATCAAAGACACTGACCTTGGAATCACTGCTTACAAAGACTTACTACTGTTTGTACCGATTTGCTTTAAGAGAGAGGAATCTACTGTTTTGTGTTTACCTTATGAACTAACATGCTCAAGTAAAAGCTGTCTTACTTTCAAACTGTGTGGAACTGTCTGGGTGGAAGTGAAAACACCATTCAGGCATTTCCACTGTTGCAAAAGGCTAACAGCCTCACTCTGCTGCATTCGCACACAGACCCCAATACCTAACAGGAAGGAAGGCAGGTCAGCAGTTCAAGACCTGAGTGCTGCATTACAGAGGTAGCTCCTGCAGTGGTGGGATTCATTTTTTTACTACCTACTCTGTGGGTGTGGTATGGTGGGCGTGGCCAGGGTGAAAGCCCTGCATTGCACTCGAATTAGGACCTGTACTTTATTTCAAAACATAGATGGGTGGGGCCAGCCAGAATTTCTGCTATTGATTCTGGCAAAACTGGTGTGAACCTGCTGAATCCCACCACTGAGCTCCCGCCTCTGTCCCAATTCCTGTCAATCTAGCAGTTGGAAAGCAAGAAGTTGCAAGTAGATATATTGGTAACGCTTCGGTGGGAAAGGTGACCACATTCCGAGAGCAATAGCGTCCAGTCATCTGTTTGCCATATGATCATGCAAGATGTAGAGGGCGCTGGCTCTTTTGCTGCCAACATTTTCGCCCCCTTTTACCGACCTCGGAAGGATGGAAGGAAGGCTTTGAGTCAACCTTGTGCCCTGCTCAAGATCGAACTCACGTTTTTGGCTAATATATACAGCAGTTTCACCACTGCGCCACCAGCACCAGGGCTCTTCAAGAAACCCGAGCTGGGTTTCCCCATTTTAAGGGTTAAAAGCATTGAGTTGTGATTCCTAGAGAGGGAACGGGTGAGTCCGCCGGAGGAAGTGTCCCTACCACAGAAAGGTTCCTTCCTGTCCCATAACTTAATCCTCCGGAGGGAAATGGTAATCCCAATTCCTCTAACACCCCCACACACACACAACATTCTGTATCTTCCTCCTTTCCAATTCAATGGAGCTCGAGAGGGGAAATTGAGCCCTTGGGGTGCGACTATTGGGGGGGGGAGATCCTCAATGCCCAGCCCAGGAGAAAGGGGGGAGGGAGGGATGCCTTCTCAGAGAGAGAGTTTAGTGTATGGGACCAAAGACAACAGAACAACCGAAGGGTTGGTTTAACACAGGTTTATTGCATGGTGTTCCGGTGAAGCATGGGGGTAATGGTGGTGGTACATCTCATTATATACTGAGGACTATACATTTGAATCTTGCAGCACGGTAGCTCATTGGCTACTGTCGGCGTGGCCTCGCCCAGGCACGCCTTACTCTCGCAGTTGTATCTTCTTCCTGCTGAATGCGAGTATCTTCATTCTGCTGAATGCGAGTATCTTCATTCTGCTGAATGCGGAGGCATTTCCCGCGGCTGTCCGTGATTGAGCAATGTGAACCATGTGAGGCTGAATGCTCGCAGCTGCCCCAAGGGGTTGCTTGCTCGCGTTCCTTTCAGCTGAGATACATTGTAATTGTGATGGAACATTTATATCTTGATAGCTTTACAGTACATTGATATGCATACATAACACCCCTCCCCCCTAGGATGGGACGAAGTCCCGCAACCATTGTGGCTTGCCGCACGTGCGCTTGGGGCGTGCTTGCGCCTGACCTAGTACCGGAGAGCCTGTGATCCCTGACTCCGTGGGAGCTTGTCCTGCTACGGGAAACGGGGATTCGTTAGTGGCTCTGTGGGGCGTCCGTGCCTGCCTTGCGCCCGGGGATGGGAATGGAATGAATAGTTGGGAGGTGAACCCCTGCCTGTTGCTCTCGGACCCCGGGGACCCTCCTATTGTGAACCGCGGAACCGATGAGGTCGCCCTTGAGGTTCTGCTACCTTCTGATCCCCGCTCGGGGGACCTTGAGACTGTGGTGGGCGGACTCGCTGCTGCCTCCTGTCTTGGGGGTGTCGGTCTCCGGGAAATTGGCGCTATATTGCATTCTAACTCACAGGGGCTACTGGGACTGGAAGTACCAGGGGCTGAACTGAAACCCCTCTTTTCGCTAGGACGGGTGGGGGACCACTCCGCTAACTCCCCCTGGTACTGTAAATCAATGTCTAAACTTCTATGGGCGTCTGTGTCTCGGGGAAACTTCCAAGGGGTATGTGTGTGGTCGGGGCTCTTCCTTTCCGCCGCGGACTCCCGCAAAAGATCTCTGTGGATCGATTCCCTTTCCTCCCCCCTTGGTGGGGACCCATGTTCCCCTTTTCCTCCCCCTTGGGCTAAGCGGGTGGGGGAGTACCCTAACGCTGATTCGACGCTATTTTCGTCTCCGTCCTGCTCTCCGGGAACCCTGCGCCTGAGTTGGTCCACGTGTCGCCTCCACAGGAAACCTGTACTGGTCTCCACGCGGTATGAGACGGGGCCGGTTTGTGCTATTACGGTGCCCGGCACCCAGGCTGGCCCCGCGTTGGCGTAGTTCCTGCAGTGCACCGGGGCGCCTACGCTGAAACTCTTTGAGGGTTCCACCCCTATGTTCCACCCTTTGTCCTCTACTCTCGTGGGGTCTAGCTTGGAGATTCCCGTGGCCAGCTTCCTGCGCATCAACAGCTCCGCGGGGGAGTACCCTGACGCCAATGGGGTGACCCTGTGCCTTAGCAGGAATTGGCACAATTTCAGGTCGAGGTCTCCGGGGCCCATGCGCAGCAGCGCGTCTTTCGTGGTGCGCACGAGGCGCTCTACTTGGCCGTTGGTGGCCGGGTGAAAGGGGGCGGAGGTGATGTGCCGAATGGCGTTGCGCTCCATGAACGCCCCGAACTCGGCGGACGTGAAACAGCTAGCGTTATCGCTGACGAGGGTGTCGGGTAAACCGAACGTGGAAAAGACCCTCCGTAACTGTTTAATTGTTGTGGCCGAGGAGGTGCTCGAGACTGGGATGACCTCCAACCACTTGGAGAACGCGTCCACCACAAGGAGGAAAAGCGTTCCCCTGAACGGGCCAGCAAAGTCTACGTGTACCCGGGACCAGGGCCCCCTTGCTGCGTCCCACTCCCTATGTGGCGAGCGGGCCTCTTCTGGCCTGGAGCTTTGGCACGCTTCGCAAGTGCCGACCATGTGTTCGATGTCGGCGTCTAGCTGGGGCCACCAAAAGTAACTGCGGGCCAGCGCCTTAGAGCGGACGATCCCCGGGTGGCTGACGTGCAGCAGTTTAAGCACCCTCGGCCGGAGAGACGTGGGGATCACTACCCGCTGTCCCCACAAAAGGCAACCCCTCTCTAGGGACAACTCTAGTTTCTTTTTGAAAAATGTGTCGAATTCCGCTGCTGGGGAAGACACGGGCCACCCTTTCTGTACCCAGGAGCAAACTGTGGCCAGCGTTTTGTCCTTGCCGGTCGCTTTAGCGATGTCGGCCGGTACTACTGGAAGGGAGTCTAGGACCTCTATCATTAAGACCTGGTGGTCCCTCTCTACTTCGCCCACGTGGCAGCAATCCCGGGGAATGGGGGACCTCGACAGGGCATCCGCATGGCTGATCTCCTTCCCGGGCCGGTATACCAACGCGTGCTGATACGCGTTGAGAAAAATGGCCCACCTGAGCATTCTCGGGGACAGGATTTGGGGTGTGGGCTTATCTGCGGTGAAAATGCCTAGCAAGGGCTTATGGTCAGTCACTATGGTGAAGGGGCGGCCGTACACAAAATCATGAAATTTCTTAGTCTCCGCAATTATCGCTACTGCTTCCCTGTCTGTCTGGGCATAGTTCCTCTCCGCTTGGGACAAGGACCTAGAGTAGAACGCTATCGGGGCCTCCCTCCCGTTCTCCAGTACGTGGCATAACACCGCCCCCACCCCCACCGGGGATGCATCGCATATCAGGACCACTGGGCGTTTGGGATTGAAATGGGTCAGTACCGCATCTGATGCCAGGAGTCGCTTCAGGTCATTGAAAGCCCTCTCCTGGTCGTCGCCCCACTTCCATGCCTCGTCCTTTTTTAACAATTTGTGTAGCGGTTCCGCTACTGCTGCCTTCCGCGGAAGGAAGGAGTGGTAAAAGTTGAGCAGTCCAAGGAACGACTGCAACTCGGGCTTGGAGGTGGGGCGAGGGCCTTCTTGATGGCGGCCACCTTGGATTGGGATGGCCTGATTCCCTCGGGAGTAACACGGAACCCTAGGAACTCAACCTCAGTTGCGAAGAAAACGCATTTGTCCTTCCGCAACCGCAACCCCGCTTTCTCGAATATTGTCAGGACCCTTCCCAACCTGCTTGCTAATTCGGCCCGGCTCCCCCCTGTAATCAATACGTCATCAAAGTAGGGTAACACCCCCTCTAACCCCTTCAGGAGGCGTTCCACGAGTGACTGGAAAATCCCGGGCGCCGAATTCACGCCGAATTGGAGGTGCGATACCTGGAACGCCCCTTTGTGGGTGACTATGGTCTGTGCAGCAGCTGCGGCGGGGGTCACCGGGAGTTGCTGGTAGGCTTGGGCCAGGTCGAGTTTAGCAAAACACCTCCCCCCGTGTAACCTGGCCAACAAGTGGCTGACTACCGGCACCGGATAAGCATTAGGGCAGATCGCCTTATTGATGGTGCACTTGTAATCAGCGCATATGCGGACCTCCCCGTTGGCCTTGAGCGCTGTTACAATTGGAGTTTCCCACTCCGCAGAATCAACAGGAACAAGAATCCCCTGGCCCACCAATTTGTCCAACTCCGCCTCTATTTTGTCCTTTAGTGCGAAAGGCACTCTGCGCGGTTTAAGTCTGATTGGACGTACTCCAGGGTCCAGGTCGAAAGTCACTGGGGGGCCCTTGAATTTTCCGAGCCCCTTTTTGAAAACCTCGGGGTGCGCGTCGCACACGCTCTGTATTGGATCAGTCCCGGTGGCGTGTGCTCCCACGGCGTGCACCCCCCCAATGAACAACCCCAGGGGCTGGAACCATTGAGTCCCGAGGAGGCTGCATTTTCCTCCCTTGAGGACGACTAGGGGAAGCGTTGCGGTGTGCTTTTTAAACTGGACCTGGAACTTCCCAACCCCCAACACTGGGATGCGGTTCCCTTGCACGTCCTTCAGTGTGGCCCTCAACGCTTTGAGCTTGGGCCGCACGCGGGGGGCGATTTTCATGAACTCTCCCTGGGAAATAATAGAGTATGACAAACCCGAGTCCACCTCCATTCTAACAGGGGCCCCTTGTATTACTACCTCAACGAAGTAACGGGGGTGCTCCGTGGAAACGCTGCAAACCGGAGCGTCGTCCTCGCTGTCGTCGGAGATGCGCCCTACGCCGTCCCGCGTCCTCGTGGTCCGGGTGCCGTCCTTTGGCCTCGTGGTGCGGTCCTGCCTCGCCGAGCGGTCTGGAGAACTCCTAGTGGCCTCGCGCCGTTTCCGGCAGACCTTGGCGATGTGCCCGCGCCGGCCGCAGTTGTGGCACTCGGCCTTGCGGAATGGGCATTTGGCGCGGGCGTGGGCGGCGCCGCAGCCGTCGCAGCGCCGGCCCTCTCTCTGGACCCTCCGGACGTCCTCGTCGTCGCTGCTCTCCGCAGACGAGTTCGAAACTCGCCGGGCCGCGCGCACCGAGCTCTCTGCCTTGGCGGGCTTCGGGCGCCAGTCCTGAAGCTCTTGCACCCCGGCAGTCGTGGCCTCCGCGGCCTGCGCCGTGTCGAGGACTTGTTGCCACGTGGGAGGCGGCTCCTTTTTCATCAGCGCGCGCTGAGTCTCGGTATCCCTCAGACCGCAGAGCAGGCAGTCCCGGAGGGTGACTTCTGGGGTCTCCCACTTGCATGGGCCGGCGGCCAGCCGCAGGGCCGCGGCGAACTCGGCGACCGATTCCCCGGGCGCCTGGACTCGCCTCCAGAACGCGCTCCGAGCGGGGAACATCGCTATCGCTGGCCGGAGATGGGCGCGCAGCACCGCCAGGAGCTCTGTGGCTTTGAGGTCGCCCACCTTCCTCGGCGCGATCAGGTCCACCAAGGTCCTCTTGGTCTCGTGTCCGAGCATGCGGACGAAAATGGCCCTCTTCTTGGCCTCATCTGAGACTTCGAGCTCCACCAGCGCTGCGTTGAAGTCTATCTCAAACAGCTCCAAGTCTCCCGGCTTCCTGATCTCGTAGCCGGCGCATGTCTTGGTCCCGTGGGCAGCCATATCCCACCTTCGTCGCCAATTTAGTGTATGGGACCAAAGACAACAGAACAACCGAAGGGTTGGTTTAACACAGGTTTATTGCATGGTGTTCCGGTGAAGCATGGGGATAATGGTGGTGGTACATCTCATTATATACTGAGGACTATACATTTGAATCTTGCAGCACGGTAGCTCATTGGCTACTGTCGGCGTGGCCTCGCCCAGGCACGCCTTACTCTCGCAGTTGTATCTTCTTCCTGCTGAATGCGAGTATCTTCATTCTGCTGAATGCGAGTATCTTCATTCTGCTGAATGCGGAGGCATTTCCCGCGGCTGTCCGTGATTGAGCAATGTGAACCATGTGAGGCTGAACGCTCGCAGCTGCCCCAAGGGGTTGCTTGCTCGCGTTCCTTTCAGCTGAGATACATTGTAATTGTGATGGAACATTTATATCTTGATAGCTTTACAGTACATTGATATGCATACATAACAGAGAGAGAGTCCCCCATTCTCATCATGAGTGGCTGAACTGCCAAGGTGGGCGAGAGATGCTTTTTTTGGGGGGGGGGGCATTGTTTGGGAGATGAGCACTGAACCCTAGAGTCGGATACGACTGTCTTTCGAGCAAGGATGACCTTTACCTTTACTATGGTGTTCCAAGATATTTTGTTGCCTGAAGTAAAAGGTTAAATGTCTTCGTCCTCCTCCAGCCCACGTTCTCTTCTTCGGTTCCCTTTTTACCTCTTTGGGTGTCGAAGGAGATACAAGATTCTTCCTCTGGCACTTCTAACAGCCTCCACCAGTGAGATTAAACAAAATAGAACAGACAAAAAAATGTTGTGGCACCTCAGAGACTAACTCCTGTATTTAAATCAGAGAGCAAACCAACAAACAAAAGGACTAAAAATGCAGTGGCACATCAGAGACTTCTGATGAAGTGGGCTTGATCTATGAAAGCTAACATTAAAATACAGGAGTTAGTCTTAAAGGTGCCACAACATTTTTTTCTCTTGATATGCTTGCACAGACTAGCACGGCTACCACTTAAAAAAAACTCTGTATTTAAATGTGAACTTTCGTAAACCAAGTCTACCTCATTCAGTATTATTTGGTGTTCTTGTAATATTTCTCTGATGTGATCTCTCCATTTTCCTGAGGGTCTGCCTCGTGGTCTTTCTCCTTCTTTTTTCCAAGACATTATCTCCAAATGGGCAAACCACTTTATTTGTAGTCTCTTTATATAGTAGTTTAAGTTTCTATTCCAGTTCTTTCCCTTATAATCTCATTCCTGATTTTATCCCTTCTAGTCACCCGGGCAGCCTTCCTCAGACATCTCATTTCTGTGGTGGCCAATTTAAATGTGACTCAATAGAGGAACATCTTGGCTTTGTAGTAGTTGAGAAGCAGCATCTGATAAGGCAGTCTGTGGCCTGAGAGAAAATATGGAGAGCTTCTCCGACTCCAGTGGAAGCCTGTGATGGACCACAGATCAAAGATGCATGAAGGTGACTCAACTAGTCTCCATGTCATTAAGATGAGCGGTCAGGAATTCTGGAAGCTGCAGAATCTCCTGGATGAGGAGGACATTGTTGGCTTAGATATCCAGTGCCAGCGCTTTAGGCAATTTTCTTACATGGAAGCCAAAGGGCCCCGAGAGGCTTGCAGCCGACTCCACAATCTTTGCTGTCAGTGGTTGAAGCCAGAAAGGCAAACAAAGGCTCAGATTCTGGACCTTGTGATCCTGGAGCAATTCCTGGCTATCCTTCCACTGGAGATGGAGAACTGGGTGAAGGAATGTGGAGCAGAAACCACTTCCCAGGCAGTGGCTCTGGCTGAAGGTTTCCTCCTGAGTCATGCAGAGGAGAACAGACAGGAAGAGCAGAAGGTGAGAACATTTCTTTCTGGTGCTTTCAAGGCAGAGACGTGAAGCAAATAGTCTATATGTATCCTCTTTCCTTATCCTCGACTGTCCCTTGTATCACACCCTCAGCCACTGCCAAATTTATTTCACTGTGATTGGAAGCAAGACTTATTGGGATCAATGATTTTATTTCATTTTCAAAGGAAACATTATGTTTTGTTGCCCTCAGTCACACTGCTAAATGATGTGCTGGCTGCAGTGTGCGTGAGGGATGTTTGTGCCTTTGCTGGGCTGGAGAGTCCCAACGCTATGAATATAGATCTTTGCCTGTATTGTTCTTTTTCTGTTCCGTTTTCTCATTCCTCGTCTTGGACTTCCATTCTCTTTGAGGGCAAAGATCTGTCTCTGGAAATTCAGCTTGACATCCCTGCAGAAGAGACAGATTCACTGGAAAACAGACCACGTGTTGAAGGTGTCACTTTACAAGGTAAGGACTTCTGTGGGAAAAAGCTGTCTTTCAATTTGATCTTGTTTTCTGAAGCTTTCAAGCCATACCAACAGCAATTGTAATTGCACTTACTGCACTTGCTGTTGTATATGCTTTCAGAACTCTGTTTTCCCCCTTAAAACATACTGGGAAAACAAAGTACCTCTTATAGTCCAATGCATATAGTCCGGCAAATACAATATATACTGAACCGTAGTGCTTAGAGTATTCCCTGATGGTTCACAACATCATTTGCATTTTGTCCCCAATTGCCACAGTTTTCTCCAGTTAAAATGTGTTTCAAACGTCAGAAGTTGAAAGATTTAGATTTAGATTTGAAAACAGCATCTTCATATATGGCTAGAGTGTGAAGTAAGGGGAACTTTTTAAACTGAAACGACACTCTATTGTTCAAACCTTGGCATTCCAAGTGTTCTTGAATTTCAATTCCCATAAGCCCTGAATAGCAGCAGTGCTGACTTGGGCTTCTGGGAATTGAAATCCAAGAACACCTGGAGTGCCAAGGTTCACCATTACTGCACTAGAAACTTCAAATATAGAATAAGGACAGCATAAATCCCCACTGCTAATATTTTGAGTTCCTTCTTGTTTATTATATTTAAAGCTCTCCAATGTGTCCAAGGCCTGATAGGATTAACTTTTCCATCGCCAGGAAGTACAGTACCTTTCTTGCTGGCATATTTTTAATATTATTTGTGTTCTTGCTGCTATTTTTAATTTATTCAATTATGCCACACAGAGTTGGAAAATATCTAAGATGGGTGGAATATAAATGTAATTAAGTAAGAGAGAGAGAGAGAGAAATATCACTCCATTCTTAAGAATGACTAGTACAAGCCATCCAATGTTTTTCACGGCTCAGTGGGGAGCAGCAACTGCCTCTGTCAAGTTCCACTCCAACAACTGACCCACTACACCACGCTGTCACTTAGTTCTTATGCAAGTGTGTTGCCTTCTAGTAACTGTTCTTAGGATCCTAATCATAGTCTCAAAGACAGGCTGATGCAGCTGGTTTTCCACCTGGTGTTTTTTGTCTCATAGGGGTTGAAATGATGTGGGCAGCTTGTACAGAGTCATCCCTTTGTCCTGATGAAGGAGTAAAAGCAGAAGAGGAAAGTGAACGATCCCTGGGAAGTCACGTAAGGGGTAGCTGGGTTGTCTTTTTTTGTCAACTTGCCACTTTGGAAATGATAAGTGGAGAATTGTGAGGTAGTTTTTGATAACAAGTACCGATGAGGATTTAAATTTGTCCAGCGACAAAGCCAGTTTAAACTTTGATCTGGCCACGGAAGAAGAAGAAGAACTGGGATAGAAGTTAAGAACTTGGCATTTGGATGCAGGAGAAAACAAGATTAAAACACTTATCCATCCAGACTAATAGATTGGTCCACGCGCACTGAGAGGTTTGAGTGCTCATCTTTTTAAAAGTCTGGGTCTGAACCACTGTATATCCATGTTACTTTTGTGCTATGGTTTCCACTTCTTTTGTCCATCTGTGTTTCTTAGCTTCAACCCGTTATGTAGCTCCAGGTATAACATCCTCTTCTCAAGGCTGGGAAGGGCAGTGCACGTTGGCATTTGGTTATTGTGAATCAGAAATACCTTGTTTCAGGTTTTTTTGCCCATAATCTGTGTATTATTTTCCATTCAGAGGAGATGATCTTGGGATTTAATTAGTATTTTACCTGCAACATACTGGGTACTCATTTTACTGGCCTCAGGAAGGATGGAAGGCTGAACATTAATTCCTGTCAGGATCAAACTCACAACGTCAGCAGTTTGGGCTGCAATACAGTAGTTTAACCACTGCTCCACCAGGGCTCTGTTCAGCAAGTGTGGCTGCAGATAACATTTGATAACCTTAATCTTCCTTAGGCAACTTGTGATTTCTCCATACAAAAGCTCAAACCTTGCAGTAAAATCACTAGCCTTATCATTTTAGGTAACTGTTGGATATTGTTAGCAGGTCTTTTTGTGAGCTATAAGGAGTATATACTTTACCCCCTCCCTCATCCAGGGTCCAGTGACTTTTGAAGAGGTGGCTCTGAATTTCACCCGTGAAGAATGGTCGTTGATGGGTCCTGAACACAGAGTCTTGCACAGGAAGGTCATGGAGGAGACTGTGGCCTTTTTTGGTAAGGTTTCCTCTATGGACAACACAACAGTGGTTTTAGTGGGGTCCCAACTAACACTGTTTCTTGGAAAGGTTTCTAGAGAGCTTTTCAGCTCATGTTCTTAATGATGAGGCAGAATAGGTCCAGTGGTTCCCCACATTCTGACGAAGTGGACTTGATCCACGAAAACTAACCTTAAAATACAACAGTTAGTCTTTAAAGTACTTCAAAGTTTTTGTTTTGTTTATTCTCTAATATGCTTTAAACACAGACTAACGTGGGTAAAGGTAAAGGTTTCCCTTGATCGAAAGCCAGTCGTCTCCGACTCTAGGGCTCAGTGCTCATCTCTGTTTCAAAGCCGAAGAGCCAGTGCTCTCTGCTTTTGCAGATGTTTCCGTGGTCATGTGGCAGGCATGACTAGACTAACATGGCTACTATTAAAAAAAATCCACTATGAAGTATAGCGGTGTCTGTCTCTGTCTTGGCTCCAGCAGAATGAATACTACAACTCTAGCACTTGTCATACGGTGACACAGAAGGAATCCTTTAAAGGATTCATTTTAATGAACTAAAGTCTATAACCTGCAGTAATATACGTAAGTCACTAGATTAGCACAGCCAGTGTCTGCAGAAGTAAGATGACTCTTCAAGGGATGAATTGTTAAGGCAACCTTGAATTGTACTTCAAATTTTTGCAGCTCAGTTTGGATAGCGCACAAACCAGGTGGTTTCAAATTTCATCTGTTGCTAGCTGGTGAAAATTCATATCTTTTAAAATAGCACAATTCAGTGTGAGCAGAAGACCCTTTCCCTGTTCCTCAGGATAAGTGTCTTGTAATTGGGGGTACGCAGAAAGAGCCTCCAAGAGGATTGTAGTATTTTTGAACCACAATTGACTCATACTAGGTCAGGCCAAAGGCACTGCAGAATGGACTCACCAACGATGCCTTCATTTTGGCAGTCTTATGTCTGGCCTAGACATGGATGAAGAAGTGTATTGCAATTATGATTTAGTTTTTTATGCTTGTTCTTTCTAGCAGATAACAAGACAACAAAAGTATGTGTGAAGTGTGGCAATTTTTTTACACACAACTGTTACCTTCCACTACACCAGCAAGACGTAGAAGAAGAAAGTTTGAATGCAACGAGGCCCTACAAAGGCACCACATGTGTGAAATGTTGTGCCTTACAGATGGTACGTAGACCTCAGAAGAGATTCTGCATTACAAAGAAATACGCCACGAGGGAAATACCTGGGAAATCACTTGGTTGCAATTTCCAGCTTCCAAGCCAGCCGACAGCCCATACAGCAGGGTCTCCCTACAAACATTGTGAGATACATTCGACCAAAAATTCAAACCTCTGGAGCCAACAGACTGCCAGTTCACAAGATAAACCATCCCAGGGCCAGGAACATGTGAAACATTTTGTTCATAAATCAGATCTCACAAGGAATCGGACACCTTACAGGTGTCTGGAGTGTGGAAAATGTTTTTCTCAACGATCTCTTAGGAGGCATCAAAGAATTCACTCGAGAGAAAAACGGTACAAATGCCAGGAATGTGTGAAATCATTTACCATGAAATCAGTCCTTCTGAGACACCAGAGAATCGTCCATACAGGAGAAAAACCATTCTCATGCCAGGAGTGTGGGAAATCTTTTGCTTGGAATTCATATTTTCTGAGTCACCAGAGAGTCCACACAGGAGAAAAACCATTCACATGCCAGGAGTGTGGGAAATCTTTTGCTCAGAATTCAAATCTTCTGAGCCACCAGAGAATCGTCCACACAGGAGAAAAACCATTCACATGCCGGAAATGTGGGAAATCTTTTGCTCAGAATTCATATCTTCTGAGTCACCAGAGAGTCCACACAGGAGAAAAACCATTCACATGCCAGGAGTGTGGGAAATCTTTTGCTCAGAATTCAAATCTTCTGAGCCACCAGAGAATTGTTCACACAGGAGAAAAACCATTCACATGCCGGGAGTGTGAGAAATCTTTTTCACGGAATTCAGATCTTCTGAGTCACCAGAGAGTCCACACAGGAGAAAAACCATTCACATGCCAGGAGTGTGGGAAATCTTTTTCTCGGAATTCAAATCTTCTGAGCCACCAGAGAATCGTCCACACAGGAGAAAAACCATTCACATGCCAGGAGTGTGGGAAATCTTTTGCTTGGAATTCAGATCTTCTGAGTCACCAGAGAATCGTCCACACAGGAGAAAAACCATTCACATGCCAGGAGTGTGGGAAATCTTTTTCTTGGAATTCAAGTGTTCTGAGACACCAGAGAGTCCACACAGGAGAAAAACCATTCACATGCCAGGAGTGTGGGAAATCCTTTGCTCTTAATTCACATCTTCTGAGCCACCAGAGAGTCCACACAAGAAAAAAACCATTCACATGACAGGAGTGTGGGAAATCTTTTGCTCAGAATTCACATCTTCTGAGCCACCAGAGAGTCCACGCAGGAGAAAAACCATTCACATGCCAGGAGTGTGGGAAATGTTTTCCTGAAAGGCAAGACCTTAGACGGCATCAGAAGGTTCACTCAGGAGAAAAACCATTCACATGTCGGGAGTGTGGTAAATGTTTTTCTGAAAAGTCAACTCTCAGGCGACATCAGAAAACTCATTCAGGAGAAAAGCCGTACAAAGCCAGGAGTGTGGGAAATGTTTTGTCACAAATGTAGTCCTTCTAATGCACCAGAGAGTGCACTGACCTGACAACCCAATATTGGGGTACTAAGTGCTAATCCCTTTCAGTGTTACTTGTTAGATACCAAATCAATAAAACATCAAACAAGGAGAGATCCTGAACAGTGTTTTTAATCAGCTGAGCGAATAGACTTGATGATACCCTTCAACACGCAGATTTTAGGGTGGTGACCTGAACAAAGAAAATAATCCCTTATACTCTTTTCCCAATACATTTCTTTTTAAAAAATTTATTCAAATTGTAAAAATACAAAACAGTGCTAAATGAAAACAGAACATTACTAAATGAATATACACCAAGAGAATATCATATTTTAAAACATCCAGTATCGTTTTATAATCCTTGTAACTTTCTCATAATCTTATTTTGTAAAATATATACTATACTTGCTCATTACTCCATTTTTTCTTGGTTTAAAGACCAAAATAAAAAAATTAAAAATAAAATATGTGACCTGAGTAGGTGGTGGTGTCACTAAGGTTGCCTTCTTACGAGAGGAAAAGGGACACATTATAAGCGGGTCCACAAGGCCTGGGTGAAGCAGTCGTGGGACACCAGTTGGATCAGAGAATCCTGGTCAGCAGGTCTTCTAATTAGCAAACATAGACGGTGTCCTGTGATCAGGAATGGTAAGTGGAAAGCTAGAATGCTTCCCGGTATAATGACATATAATAGGTAGAATCCTTTATAGTAAAGGTAAAGGTTTCCCTTTCTCGAAAGCCAGTCGTATCCAACTCTAGGTTTCAGTGCTCATCTCAGAGCAGTAGTCACTGGGTCTTGAATTGCTGACCTGCCGACCTTGCAGTCATCAAGTTCAGCGTCTTAACCACTAAGCCACCGCAGTCCCTAATCTGAAAAAATACTAGGCAAATGTGTCAGAAATGTACATAATTTCTGCAGTGGGTCTAACCAAAGGTTGAGAAGCACTGGTCTAAATAGTCTGAGTACTACATTCTGACCAGGGTCTTGTGACCTGAGTAGGTGGTGGTGTCACTTGGGTTGCCTTCTTACGAGAGGAAAAGGGACACAATAAGTGGGTCCACAAAGCCTAGGTGAAGCAGCCGTGGGACACCAGTAGGATCAGAGAATTCTGGTCAGCACGTCTTCTAATTGGCAAACAGCATCAGAAAGTTTATTGATTTGTTCGTGTTCAAATGGCACCTTGAATGAAAAATCAGGTTGCAGAATCAGATGCTACCTGGTAGGATTTCCAACAATGTAAAGAGAAATTACCTTGGATACCTTGGAGTTATTCAGTGAGGAGTCTGTGCACAATGAGATTCCGCACTGGACTGGACTTGAGAAATCAAGTCCAGCTGCATGCACTTTTTAGCCTTTTGGATATCACGTCACCCACTGGATAGGCAGACCATGACGTGTGCCCTCCGCTTTCACTTGGCCCAAGGGATCCGATGGAGGATCCTTTGGTGAGTTTTAGTCCCAGCCTAAAATTATTGATAGAGATGGGCAACACTGTCTAGTTAGACCGCTCAAGCTACCATGCCCCAACAAGGCTTTTACCTAAAGGGGGGAAGAGTCACCCCTAAACATGCTGATTGTGCTGCCTACCCCAGCGGGCAGGGTCACTGCACCGCAGCAAGTACACAGAGAGTCTTGGCAGCAGTATTCAAGGAGAATCCAAAGAGCAAAATCCAAAGAACAAGGTGAGGTCTGGTTACTGGTAGCTCAAGCGAGTGTCTAGTCCAAAGGATGTCCGGGGGCATCATCAGAGTTGGCAGAGAAGTCAGGGTCACAAGAGGTATCCAAAGTCAAGCAGGGTGTCAGTCTTTACACAGAGAAATTGTCCCGATGCTTGACTGCTGGAACAAGCTTACTTGAGAGCCTCCCAGCTACTGGGTATCAGCTGGGAGACTTCTCTGATGACAAGCTCTAGCTTTCTTGAGTCTCAGCTGCGGGCTAAGGGCAGATTGCTGTCATTATCAGACCTTTGGTCTGACAGGTCATCTGTCTTGGGAGTCACAGTTGGGCCAGAAGGAGGCTGAGGTTTCTGATTCAAGAAATTCTCAGGTGCAAGCAGAACTGGGCTGGGCATAGGAAGTGCCTCCTGATCCATGTCATCTTTAGAGTATGACGAGGGCTGGATCACAACACTGATTTTGGGCCAAGGGTAAGATTATTTCGTGCTAGCTCAAGCTCCACAGGGCCAGGATATTGAAAGTTAAAGCTAATGCCTTAAAATAGCAATAACGATTACCCTTATATGCTGCCCCTTAGCAAAGCACTCTCTGTGCAGCTTACAGGTAATTAAAATTTTGCCTCCACCATACTCATTTTACTGAACGTGGAAAGATGGAAGGTTGAGTCAACCATCATCCCATTAGGGTTGAATTCACAACATTTTGGCTATGGTAGAGCAGTTTATCTACAGCACCACCAGGTCTCTTAAAAGATGGTGTCCTGTGATCAGGAATGGTAAGTGGAAAGCTACAATGTTTCCCGGTAAAATATCATATAATAGGTAGAATCCTATATAAATTCACATATAATATGTGTAATTTGTGCCAGCTAATTGCAGGCAATTGACAAGGTCAGTTGAACATGTAATCCAGGGTTTCCCAACCTTTTCATGCCACAGGCCAGACCATTTACCCTCAGACAGTTAAGCGCGCTGAAAGTATGTTTCCTCCCACCACTTCCGGTGGTGGTGGCAGAGGGTATGTTTGGTTGTTTTCACCACTTCCACTGCTTCCTATGGCATCAGGAGCAAGGGTGGTGCGTTTTGACTGTTTTCAGCTGTTTTCTGTGCTTTTGGGCTATCTTGGGCACTTTTTCAGCGCTCCTGACACATTTTGGTTTTTTTTCCCCAGCACATCCAGCGTGTTTTTGGCATGTTTCTAGCAGGGGCAGGGCTCTCACCCTGGGCTGGATTAATTGGCCACTTTAGTGTCTGTTCCAGGAGACGTGGAAGGAGTCGCAGTATGGACTAACACAGGTTTATTGGTTGATGATCAGAACGAACATGTGGTAATGGCGGAGGCATCTCACATTATATACAGTGGTACAACACATTTGAACTTGGCTGCATGGTAGCTCATTGGCCGCTACCGGCGTGACGTCATCCGGGTCACACCCATCTTCGGTGGTGGATCAGTAGTAGTTGTTTGCTGCGGGAAGTTCCCGTGGCTGCAGGTGATTTGAGGGATGATGACCATGTGAGTTGAACACTCGCAGCTGCCCTCTAAGGGCAGCTTGCTCGCGTTCCTTTAACAGCTGGGTTACATTGTGATTGTGGCTGGGTTACATTCATCCATTTCTTAAAGCAACATTGTACATTCACATGAGACAGCATTGTACATACACAACATCCCTCCCCCCTAGGATGGGACGAAGTCCCTCAACCATTGTGGCTTGCCGCACGTGCGCCTGGGGCGAGCGGCCGCTTGGCTTAATACAGGGGAGCCTGGCTCTGCGGAGTCCTGTCCTGCAATGGAAAGGGGGGACTCGTTAGTGGCTCGGTGTGGGCTCCGTGGTAACCTTGCATTGGGGGAAGGGAATGGAATGAACAGTTGGGAAGTGAACTCCTGCCTACCGCTTGAGGAGCTAGGGGTCCCCCCCAGCACAAATTTCGGGACCGACGAAGATACCCTCGTGGCCTCGCCACCCCCCGTTCCCTGCCTGGGAGTTCCGGGGACTGCGGTGGGTGGGCTCCCCCCTGATGCCTGCCTTGGGGGTGTTGGTCTCCGGGGAGCTGGAGCTATGGTATATTCTAACACAAAAGGACTGGGGGGACTGGAGGTACCAGGGGCTGAACTGAAACCCCTCTTCTCGCTAGGATGGGTGGGGGACCACTCCGCTACACCCCCCTGGTACCGTAACTCATAATCATCAAACTGATCCCTCTCTTTCAAAGTATCCTCCTCTGTGGCTGAGAACCGAGGATATGCATTTGTATCCCCTGTTTCCGCCGTGTGTCCCCCTTGGGTAATGCGGGTGGGGGAGGACCCTAACGCTGAATCCCCTTCACTAGTGACCCGCCTTCTGAGTTGGTCGGCGTGCCTCCTCCAGAGTAGACCCGAGCTAGTCTCAACCCTGTAGGACACTGGTCCCGTCTGCTCGATGACTGTCCCTGGGACCCACGCCGGCCCTGACGCAGCGTAGTTCCTGCAGTGAACCGGGTCCCCTGCCGAAAAACTTTTGGAGCTCCCTCCCCCTATATTTATGTTTCTCCCTTCATCCTCCACCCTGGACGGATCCATCCGGTCAAAAAGTGTTACCGGACGCCTCCTCATGAGGAGTTCGGCTGGGGAAAATCCTGAAGCTAAGGGGGTTGTCCTGTAGCAGATGAGGAACTGGCACAAGTGCAGGTTCAACTCACCGGGACCCATGCGCCGCAGTGCGTCTTTCGTAGTGCGCACTTGGCGCTCTACCTGACCGTTTGTGGCGGGATGAAACGGGGCAGCGGTGATGTGCCTGATGGCGTTCCGCTCAATAAACGTCTTGAACTCTGCAGACGTGAAGGTACTAGCGTTATCGCTAACAAGGACGTCTGGCAGGCCGAAACAGGCAAAAAGCTTGCACAACTGCTTGATGGTTGCGGCGGAGGAGGTGCTGTTCATAGGGATTACCTCCAACCACTTGGAATAGGAGTCGACTACCAATAGAAACATGGACCCGCGAAAAAGGCCAGCGAAGTCGACATGGATCCGGGACCATGGCCCGCGGGCCGTATCCCATTCCCTATGGGGCAACCGGGACTCCTCGGGCCGAGAGCCCTGGCAGCTCTTGCACGTGCCCACTAAACGCTCTATGTCCCCGTCTATCTGGGGCCACCAAAAGAAACTCCTGGCCAGAGCCTTGGAGCGCACGATCCCGGGGTGACTGGTGTGCAATAGTCTCAGTACCTTGGCCCTCAGCTTCTCTGGGATAACCACTCGCTGGCCCCAGAGTAAGCAGCCCCTTTCCAGCGACAGCTCTACTCTGCACCTAAAAAATGGTCTGAACTCTTCATCGGGGGGAGTCGTGGGCCAGCCCTTCCTAACCCAGGAACTAACTTGGGCCAGCATCTTGTCAGCCGCCGTGGCTTTGGCGAGGTCGGCCGGGTCAATGGGGGGTGAGTCGAGAGACTCGATCAGTAGGACTTGGTGATCCTGCTCTACCTCGCATGTGGGGTCCCCTACACTTGGGAGGGGAGATCGGGACAGTGCGTCCGCATGGGAGATCTCCTTCCCTGGGCGATAGACCAGCTCATACTGGTAGGCGTTGAGGAAAATGGCCCAACGCAGCATTCTGGGGGATAGTATTTGCGGTGTGGGTTTGCCGGTAGTGAAGATCCCCAACAGTGGTTTGTGATCGGTCACTACCGTAAACTCGCGGCCGTATAAAAAGTCATGGAACTTTTTCGTTCCGGCGATGATGGCTAGGGCCTCCCTATCAGTTTGCGCGTAATTGCGCTCGGCCTTTGAGAGGGACCTAGAGTAGTACGCTACCGGGGCTTCCCTCCCGCTTTCCAACACATGGCACAGGACCGCCCCCACCCCCACTGGGGACGCATCACAGACTAAAACCGCTGGTTTTTTCGGGTCGAAATGGGTCAGGACAGCGTCCGAAGACAGGAGTGACTTAAGCTCCTTGAATGCTCTCTCCTGCCTGTCCCCCCACCGCCAAGCCGCGTCCTTTTTGAGCAGCGCGTGCAGTGGCTCCGCAACCGATGCCTTCCGAGGCAGGAAGGTATGATAAAAATTTAGGAGCCCTAGAAATGACTGTAGCTCCAGTTTTGCGGTGGGCCGAGGGGCGTTCTTCACGGCTGCAACCTTTGACTCAGAGGGTTTGATCCCGTCCGGGGTTACCTTAAAGCCTAGAAACTCAACCTCCCTCGCAAAGAATACGCATTTGTCCCTCCTCAGTCGAAGGCCTGCCCTCTCGAACACTGAAAGGACCCCATCTAGCCTCTTTGCCAACTCTAATTCGCTCCCCGCCGTTATCAACACGTCGTCGAAGTATGGGAGGATGCCTGGAAGCCCCTTTAAAAGGCGTTCCACGAGAGATTGGAAAATTCCGGGGGCCGAATTCACGCCAAACTGAAGGCGCGTTACCTTAAACGCCCCCTTGTGCGTCACTATCGTTTGCGCGGCGGCAGCAGCCGGGGTTACAGAGAGCTGCTGATACGCCTGAGCCAGATCTAACTTGGCGAAACACTTCCCCCCATGTAACGTGGCCAGCAAGTGGCTGACCACGGGCACTGGATATGCGTTTGGCCGAATGGCCTTGTTAATGGTACATTTATAGTCTGCACAAATCCTGACTTCCCCATTCGACTTAAGGGCTGTAACAATCGGCGTTTCCCACTCCGCCGAGTCAACTGGAACCAAAATCCCTTGCCCCACCAATTTGTCCAGTTCCGCCTCGATCTTGTCCTTTAGGGCGAAAGGCACCCTCCTTGGTTTGAGGCGGATGGGCCGGATTTCTGGGTCCAGCTCGAAGGAAACCGGGGGCCCCTTGTATTTCCCGAGCCCCTTCTTGAAAACGTCCGGGTGCGCGTTGCACACGTCCCGCATTGGGTCGGTCTCGATGGCGTTAATGCCGGACAGTTCGATTCCCAGGGGAGCAAACCACTGCGTTCCCAAAAGGCAGCACCTCCCCCCTTTGAGGACCACTAAGGGCAGTTTCTCAGAGTAGCCCTTGAACTTCACCTTGAAGTTCCCCACCCCAACACTGGGATCCCGTTTCCCTGCACGTCCCGAAGGTGTGACCTCATGGCCCGCAGTTTGGGCCGCTTGTCTGGGGGAATACGCATGAACTCTTTTTGGGACAGGATGGAATAAGATGACCCCGAGTCTATCTCCATCCTCACTGGGACCCCTTGCAGCAGTACCTCTACGAAAAACCGCCGGTGCTCCAGGCCCACGCGGTTCATGCCTTCCTCATCATAGCTGGCTGCTACCTTCCTGCTGCCGGTCGCCTTCCGCTGGTGCGTCTGGGGATGGCTGGAACTCCTCTTGTCCTCGACTCGCCCGCGCCTGCATACTCGGGCGATGTGCCCCTTTCGGCCGCAGTTGTGACACTCGGCCTTTCGAAACGGGCACCTCGTGCGGTCGTGGGGCGCCCCACAACTGTCGCAACGGCGGTCCTGCCGTTCTCGGGACTGCCGCTTCTCACCACGCTTCTTGATCCTCTGGACGTCGTCGTCCTCACTGGAGTAGGGGTCCGCTGTTGTGGACGACTCCTCGGACGACGTTGGTGTGCCGGCGGGCGGCTTGGGGGCCCACCAGGCCGTCTTCGCTGGTGTCCGCCAGGCCGCCTGTACTGGTGACTTGGCCCGCTCGGACGCGGCCCCTCGGGACTTGAATAGCCTCATCCCGCTCCTGGCCTCCTCGGCTGCTTGGGCCTCCCGCAGCACCTCGTTGAATGTGAGGCGTTGGTCATGGGTCATCAGCCTCCTCTGCAGCTCCTCGTCCCTCAGACCACACAACATGCGGTCACAGAGAGCCTGGTCCAGGTCATCCCACTGGCAGTGGACCGCTGCAAGCCTGAGGGCCGCCGCGTAGGCGGACACAGATTTGCCCGGTCGCTGGTCTCGCCTGTGGAACGTGACCCGTGCTGGGAAGATCGAGACGGGCGGCTGGAAATGCTCACCCAGTCTCTCCAGGATACGGTCGATGGGGACCTCGTCTACCTTCCGGGGGGCCACCAGGGTCATCAGGATCCGCAGCGTGGCCGGCCCCACTTGGGCCAGGAAGTGGGAGCGCATCTTCGCATCGTCGTCAACGCCCGCGGCTTCCATCGCGTGCCGAACCTGGCACTCGTAGAGCTCCCATTGTTCGGGCTCGCTCACATCGAACTGGTACGCCTTGACCTTGGGATTCGCCATCGATCCCATCCTCGTCGCCAATTTAGTGTCTGTTCCAGGAGTCATGGAAGGAGTCGCAGTATGGACTAACACAGGTTTATTGGTTGATGATCAGAACGAACATGTGGTAATGGCGGAGGTATCTCACATTATATACAGTGGTACAACACATTTGAACTTGGCTGCATGGTAGCTCATTGGCCGCTACCGGCGTGACGTCATCCGGGTCACGCCCATCTTCGGTGGTGGATCAGTAGTAGTTGTTTGCTGCGGGAAGTTCCCGCGGCTGCAGGTGATTTGAGGGATGATGACCATGTGAGTTGAACACTCGCAGCTGCCCTCTAAGGGCAGCTTGCTCGCGTTCCTTTAACAGCTGGGTTACATTGTGATTGTGGCTGGGTTACATTCATACATTTCTTAAAGCAACATTGTACATTCATATGAGACAGCATTGTACATACACAACAGCCACACAGGCCGTGAGCGCGCAGAACGCTGAGAAAGCCGGCGCGTGAATAATAAACTTACAAAAAGCAACGGGAGCACAAGTCCCCAGCAAGCAGACTCAGCGCCTCACAGCCACGCAAAATAAAAGGCACAAAACGCCACTGCGAGACACCCACCGTCCTTCTTTCCTGGAGCAATGGGGGAAGAGGGACTCCCTCTCCTCCTCACTACCCCGCCGAAGACACGGCAAGACCACCACCAGCCTCAAGTAAAGTTGAGCCGGGGTGGAAAAAACCCCCCAAAACAGGCAGCAGTCCGTCAGGGGAAGCACCCTCTCTGGCAGATGACTAGCTGATGCCTTTGTATTTCAGAATACAAAACCAACAGCCAGCAATCCACAAGGAAGAGCCCCACCCCTTATGGATCGCTGCCTGCCGATCTCCGGTTAGGTAAGCCGGGAGAAAAAGGAGACAAAGAGAGAACCATCGTTAGGCACAGAAAGCTCTTCTCTGCCTCCTCCCTCTCCCACGACCTACCTAAGCAACCTTCCCAGGAGAAGAACGGCCTGACTGCCTCCAAAGAGAAACCCACAGGCAGCCTGTTCTTCAACCTAAAGTAACCACCAAAAACAAACACCAAAACTATTAAAAAATAATAAAACAAAAATAAATCAATAATTAAAAAACCCATTAATAAACAAAAAGAAATAAACCACAAAATACACAAACAAAAACTTCCACAATACCACAAAACCACAAACAAAAGCTAACTACAACACAAAAAAACCACAAAGTACACAAACAAACAACAGCTAATTACAAAAATAAACAACAACCAAATAAAACAAATTAAACACAACCAGAAATAATCAAACCAATTAAACCAACCTGTTATGTACTGAATAGTTTGTGACAAGTACCCCTTTAACTGATTGGATCCGACAATGGTATCTATTGTAAGTAATCAATGACACATTGTAGCAAGCTGTTAAGAATAATACTGCTCGTGCCAATAGCAGTGTCAGCTCACATGATACACATTCCCCTGAATACCTGAAGGATGGGAAACCTCCCCGCCACACCGCACCTGGAGAAGATGGGCGTGACGATCCATGACCTCACGCGGACTGTAACCAATGAACTATCACCCGGGTTATTCAAAATGTACAGTGTGCTATAAATAGAGCTGTTTGGTCCACCTTTACCTCATGTTCACTCTGACTACCATGCAATAAAGTTGTGTTTTAGCCGTTACTGCGGCACCTTCTTGTCTTCCGTGCAAGACACCAAATTGGCGACGAAGGTGGGATGGCGTCCCGAAAAGTGAACATCGCGCCCTTCGATACCATGAAGCCAGAAAAATGGGAACTCTATGAGCAGCAGTTTCTCTACGCTATGGACCTCGAAGGCATCGAGGAGGAAGCCCAGCGCCGGGCATTCCTACTGGCCCAGTGCGGCCTAGAGACTTTGGAACTGGCCACCAACCTCCTAACGCCGAGACCACTCAGGGCCGTGCCCCTGGATGAGATCCTCGCTGAGTTGAGGAAACACTTTCGCCCGAAAGTGTCCGTGTTTCCGGCAAGGTTGGCATTTCAACAGCGGTGCCAGTGGGTGCCGGTGAGTCCGTGGCAGACTTCGTGGCAGCCCAGCTGGTGGCTGCTGTGCCTTGCCGGTGGGTAGCGTCCCTGAGCGAGGCGCTGAGAGACAGGCTCCTGCTGGGCCTGCGAGATGAGGGGGCCAGGAAAAAACTGGCCAAAGACGAGAGCATCTCGTTCGAGCATGTCCTGCGCATCGCCCAAGCCGCCGAGTCAGTGCAACAAGGCGAACGGGTGTGCCGGGCCAGGACCGCCGTGGTTGGGGGCCCCCCGCCAGCGGTCCCAGTCCACAGCTGTTCCTCCCACGGAGAGCAGGGGCCCTCCGAGTCCACCACATCCACCTCCGACTTCAGCGAGGATGAGGATGTGCAGCGGGTGTAGAGGAGACCCGAGAGGCGAGACTGTGCCAGAGAGGACCGCTGCTGCGACGGATGTGGGGCATCCCACAACCGGAGAGGATGCCCATTCCGGAAGGCGGAGTGCCACAACTGCGGGCGGCGCGGGTACATCGCAAGGGTCTGCAGGTGGCGTCGAGACGACGGCAAGGGCAAGGCGGAATGGCCCCAACGAAAGGCAGATGAGGTCGGGCACATCCTCGACGACGACAAGCCCTAAGAGCACCGCGTGTCTTGACGGATTCCTGACGACCGCGACCAGGCGGTCCACAGCGTGCAGTTGCGTTTTTTTTTGAGGTACTGGTGCAGGGGGTCCCAATAAGGATGGAGATCGATTCGGGGTCATTGTACTCCATCGTCTCCCACAGGGAATTTCTACGCATTCCCCCAAACTCACGCCCCAAGCTGAAGGCCCTTAAGACTAATTTGCGGGACGTTCAGGGCAAGAGTATACTAGTGTTGGGGGTGGGAGAGTTCAAGGTTCAGTTTAAAAGGCGCTCCGCGCAGTTGCCCCTAGTAGTCCTAACGGAAGGGTCCTGCTGCCTCCTGGGTACACAGTGGTTCGGGCCCCTGGGAATTTTCATCGGAGGCATACACGCCGTGCAGGCTGACCCGATCACGGAGGTGTGTAACGCACACCCGGCCGTTTTTGAGAAGGGGCTAGGGAAATTCAAAGGGGCCCCAGTTTCCTTCGAATTGGACCCCGACATCCGACTCATCAGGATGAAGCCAAGAAGAGTGCCTTTCGCACTAAAGGACAAAATAGAGACTGAACTGGACAAACTGGTAGGTCAGGGGATTTTGGTGCCGGTGGACTCCGCCGAGTGGGAAACCCCCATTGTTACGGCACTTAAGGCTAATGGAGAGGTCAGAATCTGTGCTGACTACAAGTGCACGATTAACAAGGCAATTCGCCCAAACGCGTATCCAGTGCTGGTGGTAAGCCACCTGCTAGCAACCTTGCATGGGGGGAGGTGTTTCGCCAAACTAGACTTGGCCCAGGCATACCAGCAATTGTCAGTAACCCCAGCTACAGCCACCGCTCAGACAATTGTTACCCACAAGGGAGCTTTTAAAGTCACGCGCCTTCAATTCGGCGTAAATTCGGCTCCGGGGATCTTTCAGTCCCTCGTAGAAAGATTGTTGAAGGGGCTCCCAGATGTTTTCCCCTACTTTGATGACATTCTGATAACGGCAGGAGGGGAACAGGAATTGGCCAAGAGGTTAGACCGGGTACTAACGGTGTTCGAGAGAGCAGGGCTCAGGTTAAGAAAGGACAAGTGTGTATTTTTTGCTGAAGAGGTAGAGTTTCTGGGTTTCCGAATAACCCCTGAGGGCATAAAACGAGCAGAGTCCCAGGTAGCGGCAGTGAAAGATGCTCCTCGCCCGACCACCAAGGCTGAACTGCAGTCCTTCCTAGGACTCCTAAATTTCTATCACTCTTTCCTCCCGGGAAAGGCGTCGGTAGCGGAACCGCTGCATAGATTGCTCAAAAAGGATGCGGCTTGTCGGTGGGGGCACAGCCAGGAACGGGCGTTCCGGGGCCTCAAACAGCTTCTTTCTTCCAAGGCTGTGTTGACCCACTTCAACCCAAATAAACCAGTTATGCTGGTCTGCGATGCCTCACCGGTGGGGGTGGGGGCAGTCCTCTGCCACATGCTAGAGAGCGGGCGAGAAGCCCCCGTGGCATACTATTCGAGATCCCTGTCCAAGGCAGAGCGCAACTACGCGCAAACAGACAGGGAAGCCCTGGTGATTGTTGCAGGAACCAAGAAGTTCCACGATTTTCTCTATGGCAGGCCATTCAAAGTCGTGACCAACCATAAGCCCCTCTTAGGGATTTTCACTACAGATAAGCCAACCCCGCAGATCTTGTCCCCAAGGATGCTGCGATGGGCGATTTTTCTCAATGCGTACCAGTACGCATTGACCTACCGCCCCAGCAAGGAGATCAGCCACGCTGAGGCCCTTTCTAGGTCACCCCTCCCACAGGCAGGGGACCCCAAGTGCGAGGTAGAACAGGACCACCAGGTGCTCCTGATTGAGGCCCTAGAGTCGCCTTCAATTCTGCCAGCTGAGATCGCCAAGGCTACGGCGAAAGACAAGTCATTGGCCTTAGTCAGTTCATGGATACAGAAAGGCTGGCCGGCAACCTCCCCTATGGAAGAATTCAGGATTTACGGTAGGCGGAGAGACGAGCTCTCCCTAGAAAGGGGCTGCCTACTCTGGGGGCAGCGGGTAGTAATCCCCGAAGTTCTGAGGTCCCGGGTGCTCAAGATGCTGCATATCAGCCACTAGGGGATTGTGCGCTCTAAGGCGCTAGCAAGGAGTTACGTCTGGTGGCCAAAACTGGACACAGATATAGAACACATGGTTGCCACTTGTGAGAGCTGCCAGAGCACCCGGCCTGAGGAGACCCGACTTCCGCACAGAGAATAAGACACAGCCCATGGTCCATGGTCCCGTCTACATGTGGACTTAGCGGGTCCTTTCAGAGGTACCCTTTTCCTTATAATAGTGGACTCCAAGTGGTTGGAGGCAATTCCCATGGCCAGTACATCATCAGCTGCAACGATTAAGCAATTACACAAGGTATTCAGCTGTTTCGGTTTACCGGACGTACTTGTGAGCGACAACACCACAACTTTCACGTCAGCGGAGTTTCAGGGTTTCATAGAGATTAACAAAATTCGCCACATAACTGCGGCCCCGTTTCACCCCGCTACAAATGGTCAAGCGGAACGCCTGGTGCGAACAACAAAGGACGCACTGCGTAGGATGGGCCCTGGGGAATTGAACTTGCAACTCTGCCAGTTCCTACTAAGATACCGTGTAACCCCCTTAGCGTCAGGGCTCTCTCCTGCCGAGCTCCTCATGCGGAGGAAAACCGCCACGATTCTCTCAAGATTAGACCCCGGTGGAGGATACGGGTAGAAACATAGAAACGGGGGGCACCAAGAGTTTCGAGATCGGCCAGCCAGTACATTGCTGAAACTACGCGGCTGGCGGCCCTACTTGGGTCCCTGGAATAGTGGTCAGACATATGGGGCCAGTCTCCTACAATGTCGAGACAGGGACAGGACTCCTCTGGAGGAGGCACGCTGACCAGCTCAGAGGTAGAGTAGTGGGAAGGCAAGACGTGAGTGACCAAATGGAGCAGTCAGCGTTAGGGTTCTCCCCACCAGCTTATCCCAAGGGGGAGACACAGACCATAGGGGGGAGGGAAATGATACAAACCCGCATCTTTTTGACCCGCTGGGTAACAGGGACAATTTAGAGGAGAGGGATTTCGAAGACTTGTTAGATTTTGAGTTAGGAGACCGGGTGGATTTTTCGGAGTGGTCCCCCACCCATCCAAGCGAAGAGCGGGTTTTTTCTTTAGTCCCTGGAGCCCCCGGTCTCACATCCCTGGAGTTTACTCCCACACCTAGACCTTCCCAATCCCTGGCTCACGACTCGCAGCCAATCGCTAACGAGTCACCCTCCTCAAGTGCAGGGACTCCGGCCCAAAGTGCGGCCACCACTTGCCCAACGCGAACGTGCGGAAAGCCTCAATGGCTAAAGGACTTCGTCCTCACCTAGGGGGGACGAATGTTATGTACTGAATAGTTTGTGACAAGTACCCCTTTAACTGATTGGATCCGACAATTGTATCTATTGTAAGTAATCAATGACACATTGTAGCAAGCTGTTAAGAATAATACTGCTTGTGCCAATAGCAGTGTCAGCTCACATGATACAGATTCCCTTGAATACCTGAAGGGTGGGAAACCTCCCCACCGCACCGCACCTGGAGAAGATGGGCGTGACGATCTATGACATCACGCGGACAGTAACCAATGAACTATCACCCGGGTTATTCAAAATGTACAGTGTATTATAAATAGAGCTGTTTGGTCCACCTTTACCTCCTGTTCACTCTGACTACCATGCAATAAAGTTGTGTTTTAGCCCTTACTGCGGCACCTTCTTGTCTTCCGTGCAAGACACCAAACAACCTAAAACTAAACCAAAACAAAAAAGAACAAACAGAAACACCTCCCAGACCACCACCACAAAAGCAAAACGAAGGGTGAGGAAGTGACATAATGTCGGGCTGAGCAGAAGGGACCTTCTGTTCTCTCTCAAAGGTGGGCCACTAAAGGTGGATTTAAATGAAGAAATCCTTCTAAAAATGTTTTAAAAAACAAGGTGAAAGTTACCTGATGTGAGACAGTCTCAAAAAATAATTTTTTGGAGAAGCAGCAGGTCAAATTACTGGAGGATAGCAAGGTAAACAACTCGAGCGGAGATGCTGGCTGTGCTGTGATTAGAAGGCAGGGGGGCTTGAAGAGGGAGAGAGAGTGGAAATTTTAATTTGAGAGACAAAGGAGCTTGTTCCCCGAGCCTTGAATTTGGACGGAGGAGACAGAAGCAAGTGATTGAAAGCAGAAGGAGACAACTGGCTGTTGTGTTCTGATGGTTTTACCTTACACATGGATTACAATGTATCTGAGCCAATGTAACCTTGCCTATAGCAACAATGTAACCTTCAGCTGTATCATATAAACCCTGTAATAGGACGCGAGCTAATGACCACCAGCTGGCAGCAGCGAGCGTCCAAGCTCTCTTGGTCCGAACTCATCAAAGGCAACAGCGCGGGAAGTTTTCCCGCCACCACCTACACCTGGACAAGAAGGGCGTGACCCGCAATGACGTCACGCAGACAGTAGCCAATGGGCTACCATGGCACCACGTTCAAATGTATTACTACTGTATATAAAGAGCTATCGATCCGCCATTACCTCATGTTCCCTCTGTCCACGATGCAATAAACCTGAGTTAACCCAGCCCGAGGCTGTGTCCTGTGTCTTGGTTTGCATACACCAAATTGGCGACGAAGGTTGGATGATGGATCCCCACGGAACAGCCAGGGCACAGAGCGGGTTCAACATCACCAAACCGCAAGACTGGGAGCTGCTTGAGATGGACTTCCAGGCGGCACTGGTGGAACTCAGAGTCAAAGGAGACGACGAGGAGAGGAAGAGGGCCATCCTCACCAGAATGCTCGGGATGGAAACCAAGCGGACGCTGGTGGGCATCATCGCTCCGAAGAAGGTGAGCGAATTTAAGGCGGACGACATCATGAAGCTGCTGCGAGAGCGCTTCTGTCCCTCGAGGGCAATGTTTCCCGCTCGGAGTGCGTTTTGGAGGCGAGTCCAAGCGCCGGATGAGTCGGTTGAGGCATTCGTGGCCGCCATGAGGGTAGCCGCCGCCCCCTGTAAATGGGGCGGCATCCTAGAGATGGCCCTCAGGGACGGAGTGCTGTGTGGCCTGAAAGACAAGGAGGTACAGCGCAGCTTGATGAACAAGGAGCCGCCACCCACGCTGGCAGAGGTCGTAGAGGCCGCGGAAGCCGCAGAGTCCACAAATGCTGGAGTGGACGAGATGCACCAGTGGCGTGCGTGGCGTCCTAGAGCCGGCAAGGCGGAAAATTCGGTGCACGGGAAGTCCGGACAGTCGGTGCACGTAACTCGACGGGCCTCAAAGTCGTCTACGGAAGGCAGCGACGGCGAGGAGGTCCAGAAGGTCCGAAAGGGTGGTCGACGCTGCGAGGGTTGCGGAGCGGCCCATGAGCGCGCGAGATGCCCGTTCAGGAAGGCCGAGTGTTACACCTGCGGCCGTCGGGGGCACATCGCCAAGGCATGCAGAAAACGGAAGGAGGGCCGGAGGCAGTCACAAGACCGTGCGGCCAGACCGGACCGTCCAGCGAGGCCCAAAGATGGCGCCCAGACCACGAGGAAGCAGGATGGCGTGGGCCGCGTCTCGGACGACAGCGAGGACGACACCCCAGTGTTCAGCGTGTCCGCGGGACAGTCCCATTACTTCGTTGAGGTATTAGTACAAGGGGCCCCTATTAAGATGGAAATTGACTCGGGGTCCTCCTATTCTATAATTCCCCAGAAAGAGTTTTTGAAAATCGACCCCCACGTGCGGCCCAAACTTAAAGCGTTGAGGTCCACGCTACGAGACGTACAGGGAAACAGCATTCCGGTGTTGGGGGTCGGGAAATTTCGGGTCAATTTTAAGAGACATTCTGCGGAACTGCCCCTAGTTGTCCTCAAGGGGGGAAGCTGTAGCCTCCTAGGGACACAGTGGTTTCAGCCCTTAGGTTTGTTCATAGGGGGAGTGCATACCGTGGGGGGGACCCAATACAAGCGGTTTGCGATGCGCATCCCGCCGTTTTTAAGAAAGGACTCGGAAAGTTCAAGGGACCCCCTGTAGCTTTCGACATAGACCCGGAGGTCCGCCCGATAAGACTCAAACCACGCAGGGTGCCGTTCGCACTCAAGGACAAGATAGAGGCGGAACTGGACAAACTGGTGGGCCAGGGGATTCTTATTCCTGTTGATTCCGCGGAGTGGGAAACTCCAATTGTAACGGCTCTAAAGGCTAACGGGGAGGTGCGCATTTGCGCTGATTATAAGTGTACAATTAACAAGGCGATCCGCCCTAATGCATACCCGGTGCCAGTGATCAGCCACCTTTTGGCCAGGCTGAATGGGGGAAAGTGTTTCGCCAAACTCGATTTGGCACAAGCCTATCAGCAACTTCCTGTGACCCCCGCCACGGCCGCGGCACAAACGATAGTTACACATAAAGGAGCGTTCCAGGTGTCGCGGTTACAGTTTGGCGTGAACTCGGCACCCGGCCTTTTTCAGTCGCTTGTGGAACGCCTCCTGAAGGGACTGGAGGGGGTGTTGCCTTATTTTGATGACGTGTTGATAACAGGGGGGAGTGAGGCTGAACTGGCAAAGAGGTTGGACAAAGTACTGACCGTGTTCGAGAAAGCGGGGCTGAGATTGAGGAAGGACAAATGTGTCTTTTTCGAAACCGAGGTCGAGTTTTTAGGTTTCCGGATCACACCCGAGGGGATTAAACCGTCTAAATCCAAAGTAGCAGCCATTAAAAAGGCCCCTCGCCCCACATCCAAAACCGAGCTACAGTCCTTCCTGGGGCTCCTCAATTTTTACCATACATTCCTCCCGCGGAAGGCGTCCGTGGCCGAACCGCTCCATCGGTTACTAAAAAAGGAGGAGACATGGATGTGGGGTGACGAGCACGAGAGGGCGTTCAAAGTGCTAAAGCAACTCCTAAAATCTGAGGCAATCCTGACGCACTTCGACCCCAAACGGCCAGTGGTCCTAGTTTGTGATGCATCCCCGGTGGGGGTGGGGGCGGTGCTGTGCCACGTGTTGGAGGACGGAAGGGAGGCCCCGGTAGCGTTTTACTCAAGGTCCCTGTCCCAAGCGGAGCGAAATTACGCACAAACCGACAGGGAGGCGTTAGCAATAGTAGCGGGGACCAAAAAATTTCACGATTTTTTGTATGGCCGCCCGTTCAAAATCGTGACCGATCACAAGCCACTGTTAGGGATTTTCACGGCAAGCAAGCCCACGCCGCAGATCCTGTCCCCGAGAATGCTGCGATGGGCTATTTTCCTCAACGCGTACCAACATGAGTTGGAGTACCGGCCCGGAAAGGAGATCAGCCATGCCGACGCACTTTCGAGATCCCCTTTGCCCTTGTCGGACGACCAAAAGGCGAGAGCAGAAAGAGACCGCCAGGTGTTGCTAATTGAGGTTTTAGACGCACCCCCAATAGTACCAGCCGACATTGCTAGGGCGACAGGCAAGGACAGAACGCTGGAGAAAGTTAGTTCATGGGTACAGAAGGGGTGGCCGGCATCGTCCCCGAGTTCAGAGTTCGACCCATTCTTTAGGAAAAAGCTAGAGTTGTCCCTAGAGAGGGGGTGCCTTTTGTGGGGCCAACGGGTGGTGGTTCCTACGCCCCTGCGGACGAGGGTGCTCGAACTGCTGCACGTCAGCCACCCGGGCATAGTTCGTTCAAAGGCGCTGGCCCGGAGTTACTTCTGGTGGCCACAGCTGGACGCGGACATTGAGCACTTGGTCGGCACTTGCGAGGCATGCCAGGGATCCCGACCTGAGGCGGCCCGTCTCCCGCATAGGGAGTGGGACACAGCAAGGGGGCCATGGTCCAGAGTGCACGTGGATTTCGCTGGCCCATTCCGAGGAACCATGTTTCTCCTGGTGGTGGACGCGTTCTCCAAGTGGCTGGAGGTTATCCCAGTAAAGAGCACGTCCTCCGCCACGACAATTAGCCAGCTGAGGAGAGTCTTTTCCACTTTCGGTTTACCCGACACTTTAGTCAGCGATAACGCTAGTTGCTTCACCTCCGCTGAGTTCGGAGCATTCATGGAGGCGAACGCCATTCGGCATGTCACATCCGCACCGTTTCACCCGGCCACGAATGGCCAAGTGGAACGGCTGGTGCGTACAACAAAGGAGGCGCTGCGGCGCATGGGCCCGGGGGACCTGAATCACCAAGTATGCCAGTTCCTCTTAGCGTATAGGGTAACCCCCTTAGCGTCAGGCTACTCGCCAGCGGAGCTCTTGATGCGGCGAAAACTGACCACGATCCTGTCCAGGCTAGACCCGACGAGAGTCGAGGATAAAGGGAAAAACATAGGGTTGGCAGTCTCGAAAGGTTTCGCCGCCGGTGACCCTGTTCACTGCAGGAACTATTCCAGCGCGGGGCCAGCCTGGGTACCAGGGACGGTTGTAGAACAGACGGGGCCAGTGTCGTACCGGGTCGAGACTAACACCGGCCTCCTCTGGAGGAGGCACGCAGACCAACTGAGGCACCGAGTGAGTGGGCCAGTCAGTGGAGCTCAGCAACAGGATTCAGCGTTAGGGTTCTCCCCCACCCGCTTAACCCAAGGGGGAGACAGCAGTGGACAACAGTCCCAAGCAAGGGGGGAAGGCAGAAGCAGCGGCCCCGACTCATATCCTTTTGATACGCCAGTCCTATCAGGGGCCGGGGAAGGGGGAGAGGAGTTCGCAACCGCTGCCCCCGATTGTAATTTTGATTTTGATTTTGCGAGCCGGGGGGGTTTTCAGGAGTATTCCCCCACCCATCCAAGCGAGAAGAGGGGTTTTTCGTTAGCCCCCAGTGCCCCCGGTTCCTCCCTAAGAAAGAGCACACCTCCCAACAACGCCGCGGAGCCGCGGCAAGTCACTAACGAGTCTCCCTCTCCAATTACAGGACAGGAAACCAGGGGACAAAGAGAAGGTAGCAAACCCGGGGAGAGGCAGCCCGCATCGAGACCCCAGCGTGTTCGAAATAAGCCATCTTGGCTGAGAGACTTTGTCTCCTAAGGGGGGGGGAGTGTGTTTAAGTGTGGGCTCGAGACTTTGTCTCGTCCTAGGGGGGAGGGGTGTTGTGTTCTGATGGTTTTACCTTACACATGGATTACAATGTATCTGAGCCAATGTAACCTTGCCTATAGCAACAATGTAACCTTCAGCTGTATCATATAAACCCTGTAATAGGACGCGAGCTAATGACCACCAGCTGGCAGCAGCGAGCGTCCAAGCTCTCTTGGTCCGAACTCATCAAAGGCAACAGCGCGGGAAGTTTTCCCGCCACCACCTACACCTGGACAAGAAGGGCGTGACCCGCAATGACGTCACGCAGACAGTAGCCAATGGGCTACCATGGCACCACGTTCAAATGTATTACTACTGTATATAAAGAGCTATCGATCCGCCATTACCTCATGTTCCCTCTGTCCACGATGCAATAAACCTGAGTTAACCCAGCCCGAGGCTGTGTCCTGTGTCTTGGTTTGCATACACCAAACTGGCAATGGTAAGTCCAGTAGGAGCGAGAGTCATGGTTGGCTGGTCTCGCTGGTGCTGAAGTGGATTTTGGTCTCTCTCTGGAATGGAGTGGAATGGAGGGAGGAGGGAGGAGAGACTGTGGACCTTGCATTCTGTCTGAGTTACTACTGTTACTACCTAACAGTTACTACCTAACAGTTTGAGTTGAGTTCTGTTGGTTAAAATGGATTGAAGAAGGGTGTAAAACCTCAATGATTGTGGTGGATTCAGATGCTGCCGTGCTGTGGTTTGCAGTTAAAATGGCGCTGCAAGATTGAGAGTGGAACGGAATGGAATTTAAGCTTGTGACGCAGTTAAGAAAAGTTCTCTCTGCCTGACCTTATTAACTGAGATTGGGAACAGCTGGAAGATAACCGACTGGACTAAGTTTTGTTTTTTGTAAGTCTTTTTTTGTTTTTGCTTTAACTGCAAAGATTGTAAAGTGACATAGATGGAGTGAATTTACTTAAAACGGGAGCCTATATATGCACGTGATTTTTTCTTTCCTTTCTCTTACTTTTTGGAAGGGAATTTTTTCCTGGTAGCTACAGCTGAAGTGAATGGAGTGAGAACGGACACCATAAGAAAGAAGATATTCTTTTTTAAAAGAAATAATTTTTATTAAATTTTAACATAAATACAATATATAAAGACATACATCAAATTCACATCCAGTAATAACACTGTATTTCAGTTGTGACGAGTCGATATTATATTACTTCCACCTTCCATTTCTCTCCTTGGTACAATGTTTTTATCAATGTCGTTTATAATTTTTCCAAATCTAAATTTTTAAATTTTCACCATCTATTTGTGCATTTCATAATCTCTAATATATCATATATCCAACAAGTCACCCTACTACTTCATAATATCAATACAAAAATGACATAACTAAATTTTAAAATTAATAAATTTAAACCAAAAAATAAAATAAAACAAAAAGACTAACCACCCTGTGTTATATACATTGCCCTGGAGAGCACAGAGTAACATTATGGAATCATTCCCAAAAACCCTTGTGAACGGGTGCAGGTCTATTCAACTCTTCTCCCTTCAAAGAGTAATCCACAAATGTTTTCCAAATCTTCCAGAATCTATTTTCTTTAATAATCCCCTTTTTCATATTTATCTCATATGGTAATTTATCATTCAAAGCCAATTCCCACATTTCCTTTTACCATTCCTCAATTTTTATAATCACATCATTTTTCCATTTTCTCGCAAAGCACAATCTACCCATTGTCAGCATGATTTCAAGCAATGCTTTTTTCTTTACTTAAATTTATAACTTCCACATCTGTCAGCATGATGGTATTTGCACTCAGTTTGATTTTTGTTCCCATAATTTCATTTATCTCATTCTCAATACCTTCCCAAAAATCCTTTACAACCTTACATCTCCACCACATATGTTCATATGTACCCAATGCACTCTTACAACGCCAACACATTTTATCATTTTTTAATCTATCCGATGCAATCTCACCGGTGTCAAATACCACCTCCACAACATTTTATAATTATGCTCCTTTACTCTAACCGACAAAGTTCTCATAATTCTTTTCTTCCATTTATTTTTCCAGTTTTGATCTTCAATCTTTATCTCAAGATCCTGTTCCCATCTCGCTTTCAGCTCCTATTGTGGATTACCTTCCTTATTTATCATTATATATATATTACTCACCAGCCCCTTTATAACACTTTGTCCCTTTCTTATTTTCAAAACTAAATCTTCAAACTCTGTCTTCCCTCTTTCTAATCCGGCCTCATTCATAAATTTACAATTCCACTTATTTACTATTTTTATCTGAAACCAATTTAATTTCAATTGTGCATACAAATTTATTTTTCTCTCGTTGTCTCTGCGTGCCCGTATCCAATCTTTCAACAGGAAAACTTCATTCTTATCCAATACTTCTTTAATCCTTTTATTAATTCTTATTGGAAAATTTGCAATATCCTCCAATTCAATAATAGGAGAAATATCTGGTGCCAACACTTTTCTCACTTTTTTCCATGTTCCCAATAATGTCTTCATCATCTTATTTTTAGTATTTACTTTCCTGATGTCGCCTCCTAGAAAGACTATTTCCCCCATATAACTAAGTTCTTTCATTTCAATTTCTTCCCAAATTGCCTTTTCCCTTGCTAAGATCTTCACAACGTTCTTAATTTGAAAAGCTCGATAATATGTTATTAAATTTGGCATTCCTAACCCACCATCTTTTTGAGGTAAATACCAAAACTTTTTTGCCAATCTGGATTTTTTTCCCCCATTACAAAAATTATTAATCATTATTTGAAACTCATTGATTTCCTTATCCTTAAGTTGAATTGGGAGTGCATCAAATAAAAAATTAATTCTTTGTAATAACATCATTTTACTTATTGCTATTCTTCCAAACCAAGACAACTTCAATTTTTGTAACCCCTGTATTCTATCCTTGATTTCTTTTTTCAGTCTTACATAATTCAATTTGTTAAGATCTTCAAATTTGTTTGAAATATTTATCCCTAAATATTTCAAATTATCCTTAATTTGTAAACAACCCTTTCCTTTTATCTTTTGTTGATCTTCTTTGCTCATATTATATAGAATCATTTCTGATTTATCCCAATTTATTCTCAAACCCGTAATATCTTCAAAGTCCTTTAATAACACTTGTATTCTATCCAATGCCCTTACAGGATGTTTAGTTATTATTAGAGTATCATCCGCATAAAGATTTATCTTATTACCTAAAACCCCTTCTATTTCCATATCTTCCCTTATAGCTTTTGCCAACATTTCCATTGCCATAATAAATAAAATTGGCGAAAGTGAGCAGCCCTGCCTAGTACCTGCTTCTAATTTCACTTCTTCTGTGTCCTCATCGTTTACTCTAACTATTGCGGTACCTTGCTGATATAGTTGTTCAATTGTCTTCCTAAATTTATCTCCGAATCCATAGCATTTGATTATCTCATTAATTGTTACCCATTGTAAAGAATCAAATGCTTTGAAAATATCTAATGATAATAGTTCTACTTTTTCTTTTGTTTGTCCAACCACGTCTATTAAATCTATAACTCTTCTTGTCAAGTCCGACATATGTCTACCTTTCAGGAAACCCACCTGATCCTCATTTATATAGCTGCCCATAGACTTGTTCAATCTATTAGCCAATATCGCTGTGAAGATCTTGGCATCCTGGTTTATCAATGAAATTGGTCTGTATGATTCAACTTTTTCCAAATCCTTCCCGGGTTTTAGCAATAACACTATTATGGTCCTATACCATGAAGTCGGAATTTGTCCACCTTCCAATATATAGTTATAAAGTTTAGTCAATTTTGGAACCACTAAATCTTTAAACTCCTTATAAAATTCAGCTGATATTCCATCTTCTCCAGGCGCTTTATCTGTTTTTAGTCTAGCAATAACCTCTTTTATTTCCCTTTCTGTTATCCTATCTTCCATTCAATTCCTGTGTTCCTGATCTATCTTATTAATTATTAGTTTCTCCAATTGTTTTTTAATTTTATCTCATCTATCTTCTTTTTTGCATATAACTCCTGATAAAAATCCTTCAATTTTGCATTTGTCTCCAGTTCTATTACATCTAACCCCATCTTTTCTAATCAAAACTCCAATTTCCCTTTTTTCTCCTTTTTCTTTTGCAGCCCTTGCTAATAATTTTGAATTCTTATTACTGTATTCAAAAAATTCTCTTTTTAAATATACCAAGTCTCTTTTTACCTTATCTATATCTTTTCCTATCAATTCAGTCTTTAATCTTTGCAAATTATCAAAAACCTTCTTATCCTTATGTGGAGAAATTCTAGCCAGAAGGTGGCTACAGAAAAGGAGATCAGGTCAGAGATTGACCAAGCACTTGTTGAGAATCCAGCTCAACAAGGGTGTAAGCATAAAGTCAGAAGAAACTGAAACAGCAGTCAGAGTTACAGGTGCGCAAGAAAAAAAGCTAAGTGCTCCGGCACCGGGGAGCAAGTTTTTATTGAAAAATACACAGGTTCCACAGGATGTATTACGACAGCATACACAGGATGTATACGCAAGCATAGGTGCAGTGGTATTCAGCCAATAATATGACATTCTCTATAGCATAACCATATATGGCATGACCTATATCTCTTACTAGTACATGCGCAGTAGCTTATATCCTGCCAGACTAGGCCAAAGCCTATTCTCTGTGGCGGTACCCTTGCAAAAGCTGTTACCTGTATATTCAGCAGTAGCTACGATCTAACTTCAGCTGTAAAATGGCTAATACCAAAAGCATTTATATGAAGGTTACATAGAGACGCTTTTCTGCATCAAACCAGCTCTGCATAAAGGTAGAATCTCTGCAGAGGCAGGAAGCGCTTATTGATGCAGGAAGTAGCTAACCTCAGCTCTTTTTTGTGGTCAGCGCAAGAAATGCTAACCACAATTGCCAGCTATATGCCTCACATGTTTAAGCTAAAAGTTTCCAGCTAAAATGTTTTAAGCTAAAAGTATAATGAACTCCCACATCCTTAGTTCTTGCATGCTGTTCTTGTAAATGTTTTATCTCATTCTCAATTTTATCCTGTTCCACTTTACGTTGTTTATTCCTAATACTAGCCAAATTAACACTTTCCCCTCTAAAAAACGACTTCATGGCATCCCATACCACATTAAAGTTCACCTCATCCGTGTCATTCCAATACCAACTCTCCTTCCAATTCTCCATTATTTGTACTTTAAATTTAGTTTCCTTAAATAATTTTGCATCATATCTCCAGACCCTTCTTTTTTTTCTCCCGATTCTCTACCCTCAACTCTACCATCATTTTTGCATGATCTGATTCCTTGAAAATACCTACTTCTACCTCATCTATGCTTTTGATTATATTCTCTGTTACAAATACATAGTCTATTCTAGAATATGAATTGTGTCCATGTGAAAAATAAGTGTAAACCCTTTCCGACCCCTTGAACTCTCCGACCCCTTGAACTCTCTCCATGTGTCCTTCAATCCTAACGCAGTCAACCAATTGTCCAAAATCGGCTTCTTAGTTCTTTTCCCACATCTTAGTAGATTTGTACAATCTAGATTTGACCTTATTAAGTTGAAGTCTCCAGCCACTATCATTTTAGTCGTACTCTCTTTCTCTAATATTTTGTACATTTTCTCTAGAAAAGCCTCTTGCTGATCATTTGGAGCATATATATTCACAAATGTTATTTCTTCCTCATCAATCCTTCCTTTTACTATCAAATATCTGTCCTCCAGATCGGAAATACTACTTGTCATTTCAAAACCCAACCAAGTCGAAATCAAAATAGCCACCCCTCTTGCCTTTGAAGTACCAAATGATTTTTCATAGTATTGCATCGATTTTAAAAATATCTTGTTTGTATCCTGAGATTTTTGATGAGTTTCCTGAAGAAAGATCACATCCGGCCTATCCCTTCTTAAGGCTGATTCAATTCTTCTCCTCTTAACTTGAGATCCTGCACCCTTCACATTCCATGTTAGAACCTTTATATTTCTCATAGTATTGGCAAATTCACTCCTCTCCATTGGGCGTGCAACATTCAACCCCACAATTAAAACTAAACCTACTACATAAAACATTCATCTCTACCCTCCCCACCTTTTTACCCAAAAAAAGCCACCTTTGTTTGTTCCAAAAGATTGCGTATCACAATATTCTGCTTTCTCATCATCTCTTCCACCATATCTAACCTTTTCTCTTGCACCTCCACTTTCGACTTTACTTCCCTATTTTCCTCATGCAATCCCTTCATATCTGTTTGCATTAATTTCATATCCCTTTGCATCAAATTAACATTTGTTTCCAACTTTTGAAAAGTGAAATCAACTTTATGAGCAAACTCTTGAACATTGTCACCAATTTATCTTGTTTTCCCATCATTTCATTTTTATCTTCCCCCCCTTACTTCATAAATTTCCCGAAAGCCTTTCACATTTGCCTCCTCCATTCGTTCAAATTTCTGAAACAATTTACCCATCTCAACCATTAATTGTGTTTGGTCCATTGCTGCAGGCTGCGGTGATGGTGTTGATGATGTTGTATCTTCCACAGCAGCCTTATCTTTTTTTGATCTCACGACCTCTTCTTCTTTTCCTTTTCCTTTCACAGATTTATCCATTGTAGTGTCAATAACCAATTTCAAAGCAGCCACTCCTTTTATGTCCCCAAATTCTTGCTCTAGCTCCAGTATCAATTAGACTAATATTATAACTCCTAGATTACACCTCTCACTTTATATACTATTAGCCCCAGCAGACCCTTTTTATATCAATCAAGAAGTAAAAAACCCTATACAATGTTATTGTAATCCAAAATCAAGGTCCATTTCAACCTTCCAAATTTAGATAAAAAAATCTAATTCCACTTGAGTAGTGCTGTCCAATTATCTTCCAGTTATATTCCAGATTTAGATAGAAAAGTCTAATTCCACTTGAATAGTACTGCCCAATTATCTTCCAATTATGTTCCAAATTTAAATAGCAAAGTCAATTCCCCTTGAGTGATGCTGTCCAATTATCTTCCAGTTATATTCCAAATTTAAGTAAAAAAAGTCTAATTCCGCTTGAATCATGCTGTCCAATTATCTTCCAATTATATTCCAAATTTATATTAAAAAGTCTAATTCCACTTAGGTAATGCTGCCTCCTGGGCCTAGAGAGGAAGAAAAAAGGAATCAACAAGGCCCAGCTCTACTGCTCATCCCATGCAGAGAGGCCCACAGGGGAGGTGAGTAAAGGATCCTGCCCCTCCCTCCCCATCCAAAGACCTGGGCCTAGAGAGGAAAAAAAAGGGGAATCAACAAGGCCCAGCTCTAGTGCTCATCCCATGCAGAGAGGCCCAAGGGGGAGGTGAGTAAAGGATTCTGCCCCTCCCTCCCCATCCAAAGACCTGGGCCTAGAGAGGAAAAAAAAGGAATCAACAAGGCCCAGCCCTAGTGCTCATCCCATGCAGAGAGGCCCAAGGGGGAGGTGAGTAAAGGATCCTGCCCCTCCCTCCCCATCCAAAGACCTGGGCCTAGAGAGGAAAAAAAAGGGAATCAACAAGGCCCAGCTCTAGTGCTCATCCCATGCAGAGAGGCCCAAGGGGGAGGTGAGTAAAGGATCCTGCCCCTCCCTCCCCATCCAAAGACCTGGGCCTAGAGAGGAAGAAAAAAGGAATCAACAAGGCCCAGCTCTAGTGCTCATCCCATGCAGAGAGGCCCACAGGGGAGGTGAGTAAAGGATCCTGCCCCTCCCTCCCCATCCAAAGACCTGGGCCTAGAGAGGAAGAAAAAAGGAATCAACAAGGCCCAGCTCTACTGCTCATCCCATGCAGAGAGGCCCAAGGGGGAGGTGAGTAAAGGATCCTGCCCCTCCCTCCCCATCCAAAGACCTGGGCCTAGAGAGGAAGAAAAAAGGAATCAACAAGGCCCAGCTCTAGTGCTCATCCCATGCAGAGAGGCCCACAGGGGAGGTGAGTAAAGGATCCTGCCCCTCCCTCCCCATCCAAAAACCTGGGCCTAGAGAGGAAGAAAAAAGGAATCAACAAGGCTCAGCTCTACTGCTCATCCCATGCAGAGAGGCCCAAGGAGGAGGTGAGTAAAGGATCCTGCCCCTCCCTCCCCATCCAAAGACCTGGGCCTAGAGAGGAAAAAAAAAAGGAATCAACAAGGCCCAGCTCCAGTGCTCATCCCATGCAGAGAGGCCCACAGGGGAGGTGAGTAAAGGATCCTGCCCCTCCCTCCCCATCCAAAGACCTGGGCCTAGAGAGGAAGAAAAAAGGAATCAACAAGGCTCAGCTCTACTGCTCATCCCATGCAGAGAGACCCACAGGGGAGGTGAGTAAAGGATCCTGCCCCTCCCTCCCCATCCAAAGACCTGGGCCTAGAGAGGAAGAAAAAAGGAATCAGCAAGGCCCAGCTCTACTGCTCATTCCATGCAGAGAGGCCCACAGGGGAGGTGAGTAAAGGATCCAGCCCCTCCCTCCCCATCCAAAGACCTGGGCCTAGAGAGGAAAAAAAAAAGAATCAACAAGGCCCAGCTCTAGTGCTCATCCCATGCAGAGAGGCCCACAGGGGAGGTGAGTAAAGGATCCTGCCCCTCCCTCCCCATCCAAAGACCTGGGCCTAGAGAGGAAGAAAAAAGGAATCAACAAGGCTCAGCTCTACTGCTCATCCCATGCAGAGAGGCCCAAGGGGGAGGTGAGTAAAGGATCCTGCCCCTCCCTCCCCATCCATAGACCTGGGCCTAGAGAGGAAGAAAAAGGAATCAGCAAGGCCCAGCTCTACTGCTTATTCCATGCAGAGAGGCCCACAGGGGAGGTGAGTAAAGGATCCTGCCCCTCCCTCCCCATCCAAAGACCTGGGCCTAGAGAGGAAAAAAAAAGGAATCAACAAGGCCCAGCTCTAGTGCTCATCCCATGCAGAGAGGCCCACAGGGGAGGTGAGTAAAGGATCCAGCCCCTCCCTCCCCATCCAAAGACCTGGGCCTAGAGAGGAAAAAAAAGGGAATCAACAAGGCCCAGCTCTAGTGCTCATCCCATGCAGAGAGGCCCACAGGGGAGGTGAGTAAAGGATCCAGCCCCTCCCTCCCCATCCAAAGACCTGGGCCTAGAGAGGAAGAAAAAAGGAATCAACAAGGCCCAGCTCTACTGCTCATCCTATGCAGAGAGGCCCACAGGGGAGGTGAGTAAAGGATCTTGCCCCTCCCTCCCCATCCAAAGGCCTGGGGCCAGAGAGAAGGACACTTCCGGAGACCCCCGACCACCCCCAGGAGATACCATCCACAACCACCATCACAGCGAGGCCCGAGCCGGCGCCTTTGACCGACTCCATGCGGCCGAAGAGAGGCAAGAGCTGCTGTGTGCATGCAAAGGATAAGTAATCGAACTGAAATAATATAGTTGACTAAATATAGATGGCTTATGGCAACTGACATAGTGACAGTACAAGAAACTGACTTACATAGAGACTTGATATAGTGGACTTTTTCTTTCTCTCTTTCTTTCTTTCCCTTTCATTAATTAGTTCAACTTTTACTTTGATACTATGTGATAAACTGTGATATTGTGCATGATAATACTTTGTTTTAAAACTGTTTAAACGGTGATAACATGTGTGATGGGAAAAGACTGGCGTAGAGACCGGCAAGGCACGCCACAAAGTCTGCCAAGAGAACCCTATGGACCAAAACAAAAGGCAAAACAAGGGGATGCTCAGCACAGCAGATCTGAAAAGGGGGAGGGATACGAAAGGGGGAGGAGAAATACAGTGTTGCAGGGAACAATACTGCATAGGGACATGGAATGTGAGGTCTATGAATCAAGGAAAACTGGAAGTGGTAAAAAATGAGATGGAAAGAATAAGCATTGACATCTTGGGCATCAGTGAGCTCAAATGGACAGGGATGGGTGAATTCAGCTCTGGAAACCATCATATCTACTACTGCGGGCAAGAAAACCTTAGAAGAAATGGAGTAGCCATAATTGTCAATAAAAGAATGAGAAAAGCAGTAATGGGATACAATCTCAAAAATGACAGAATGATGTCAGTCAGATTTCAAGGCAAACCTTTCAATGTCACTGTGATCCAAATATACGCACCAACCACTGGTGCAGATGAAGCCACAATGGACCAGTTCTATGAGGACTTACAACACCTCATAGAACAGACACCAAGAAATGATGTCCAAATTATATTAGGAGACTGGAATGCCAAAGTAGGAAATCAAAAAGTGGAGGGAATAACAGGCAAATTTGGTCTTGGAACACAAAATGAAGCAGGGCAAAGATTGATAGAGTTCTGCCAAGAGAACGCACTGGTCATAGCAAACACTCTCTTCCAGCAACACAAGAGGCGACTTTACACATGGACATCACCAGATGGCCAACACCGAAACCAGATTGACTACATACTCTGCAGCCAAAGATGGAGAACCTCCATACAGTCAGCAAAAACAAGACCTGGAGCAGACTGTGGCTCAGATCACAACCTACTGATCGCAAAATTCAGGCTTAGACTAAAGAAAATAGGGAAAACACGGAGACCAGAAAGATATCACCTAGACAGCATCCCTAAAGAATACATGGTGGAGGTGATGAACAGATTTAATGGCTTAGACTCGGTAGACAGAGTACCGGAAGAATTATGGACGGAGATGAGGGACATCATGCAGGAAGCAGCAAAGAAAACCATACCAAAAGAAAAGAAGAGTAAGAAAGCAAAGTGGTTGTCTGATGAGGCTCTTAAAATAGCAGAGGAAAGAAGGAACGCAAAAGTCAAAGGAGAAAGGAAAAACTACAACCATTTGAACACAGAATTTCAAAGAAAAGCAAGGAGAGATAAGGAAAACTACCTAAAAGAACAGTGCAGAGAAATGGAGGAAAACAACAAAAGAGGCAGAACCAGAGATCTTTTCAAAAAAAATTGGGGAAATCAAGGGAACATTTAAAGCAAAAATGACCATGATAAGGGACAAAGACGGAAAGGAGCTAGCTGATGCAGAAGAAATTAAGAAAAGATGGAAAGAGTACACAGAGGAACTTTACAAAAAGGACCTCAACACTCCTGATAATCACAATGATGAAGAAATTGAACTTGAGCCAGACATCCTGGAGAGCGAAGTCATAAAGGCCCTAAAGAGCACTGCAAACAACAAAGCTAGTGGAGATGATGGTATCCCAGTTGAATTTTTCAAAGCGCTAAAAGATGATGGCGTCAAATTACTGCATTCAATATGCCAGCAGATTTGGAAAACAAAACAGTGGCCACAGGATTGGAAAAGATCAGTATACGTCCCGATCCCAAAAAAGGGCAATGCCAAAGAATGTTCAAATTATCGAACAAACGCGCTCATCCCACATGCCAGCAAGGTGATGCTCAAGATAATACAGGACAGACTTCAGCAGCATGTGGAGAGAGAATTACCAGAGGTGCAGGCTGGTTTCAGAAGAGGCAGGGGGACTAGAGACCACATCGCCAACATACGCTGGATCATGGAGAAAACAAAGGAATACCAGAAACAAGTTTACTTTTGTTTTATTGACTACACTAAGGCATTTGACTGTGTGGACCACAACAAGATGTGGCAAGTAATTAAAGAGATGGGAATACCAGAGCACCTCATATGCCTCCTGAGAAATCTGTACATGAACCAAGAAGCAACAGTTAGGACAGAACATGGAATAACAGAGTGGTTTGGAATAGGAAAAGGAGTAAGACGAGGCTGCATTTTGTCACCATGCTTATTCAACCTATACACAGAGCACATAATGCGCAGTGCAGGGATGGAGGAATCACAATATGGGATTAAAATCGCTGGGAGAAACATCAATAATCTGAGATATGCAGAAGATACCACCCTAATGGCAGAAAGTGAGGAAGACCTAAAGAATCTCTTGATTGGGCTGAAGGAGGAGAGTGCAAAAGCTGGCTTGAGACTCAATATCAAGAAAACCAAGATAATGGCAACAGGCCCCATCAGTTCCTGGAAAATAGACGGGGAAGAAGTAGAAGCAGTGACAGATTTTACTTTCTTAGGATCAAAGATCACTGCAGATGGGGATTGCAGCCATGAAATAAAAAGGTGACTGATTCTTGGGAGACAAGCGATGAGAAACATGGGGAACATAGTGAAAAGCAGAGACATTACATTGCAAACAAAAATTAGAATAGTCAAAGCAATGGTTTTCCCAGTAGTAATGTATGGATGTGAGAGCTGGACAATTAGGAAGGCTGAACGCAGAAGAATAGATGCCTTTGAAATGTGGTGTTGGAGGAGGGTTTTGAGAGTCCCCTGGACAGCGAGGAGAACAAATAGGTCAATCTTAGAAGAAATTAACCCTGACTGCTCATTGGAAGGTCAAATAGTAAAGATGAAGCTAAAATACTTTGGACATCAAATGAGAAGGGAGGATTCACTTGAGAAGGCATTGATGTTGGGAAAGGTGGAGGGCAAAAGAAGAAGGGGGAGGCCAAGGATGAGATGGCTAGATGGTATTATAGACACAATGGGCACAGAGCTGGGAGGGTTGAGGGGGATGGTAGAGGACAGAGGCGCCTGGAGGAAAATGGTCCATGGGGTCGCAAAGGGTCGGAATCGACTGTGCAACTGAACAACAACAATGCTGCCCAATTATTTTCCAGTTATATTCCAAATTTAAATAAAGTATAATTCCACTTGAGCAATGCTATCCAATTATCTTCCAGTTATATTCCAAATTTAGGTAGCAGAGTCTAATTCCACTTAAGTGATGTTGTCCAATTATCTTCCAGTTATATTCCAAAATATAATGAGGAGAAGCAGTGCTGCAGGTATTAGAGTTATAACTTTGAAAATAGGCTGAGCTCCACAAAGGGAGCACAATGTATCGAATCACCTGCACCGCCCACCCTTTGGCCAGCCGGGCTAGAGGGGCCGAGAAACACCTGGGGCAAGGCACAGTGAGTTTAAAAAGACTCTCACCGCTAGCTCCGCTGATGCCTTCACCGCCCACCCTCTGGCCAGCTGGGCTAGAGGGGCCGAGAAACACCTGGGGCAAGGCACAGTGAGTTTAAAAAGACTCTCACCGCTAGCTCCGCTGATGCCTTCACCGCCCACCCTCTGGCCAGCCGGGCTAGAGGGGCCGAGAAACACCTGGGGCAAAGGACTCTCCGCTAGCTCCGTTGATGCCTTCGCATCAGGAACTGTTGTCAGACTTTCTCCCCCTCAGCTGTTTTAGCAGGAAGGGAAGTTGTAGGAATCGGGGCCGCTGAGGGCCGTAGGTCCCGGAGGAGACTGATCAAAGAATGATACGAGGCAGTATGGAGGAGGATATGATCAGTGGTTTATTGAGGAGAAGGCATAACCATTTATAGATCAGAAGGCAAGGTAGAAAAAACCGTCACCCAACAGCCAATCACATCACCTATCTACTCAGGTTAATTGGGAGTCTCTCGGGGGGAAGTTAATTAGTGTGGACAAACACTGGCTGAGACAACACCATTGTTTTGGGCTTAGACTAAGGCAATCATGGCTCCTGTTTGCTTCTGGGATGAGACTGAGATTCGGAGATGAGGGATTACTCTAATAGGTAACGTATTTGCTCTTTCAGCAGGTTCGTTGGTCAGGTCAGGTAATTGGGTGAATCAAACCCTATCATTTATCCACCCCCTTAATTTCTCCCTGCTGGCAAGGGCCAGGGGCCAGGAGCGTGCTCGCTAGGTTTAACCTCTGCCAGAGGCCATGCGTGCCAACTGGGCACACGGATCCACAGGAAGTGGACTGAGTCTTCGTAATGTATTTATTGTATAGTGTTGTGAACTGCTTTGAAATATGTACTGTTTAATCTTGAATTGGGTATTGTTTATTGCTTTGAAATTTGTATATTGCATTATGTTTATTATTGTATTATACTGATTTTGTTTTCTAACATTATGTTTATTATTGACTATTGATTATTGTACTGAATTTACTTTTCATGCTTCTTTATTATTGGATTGTATTCTGACGTATTATTTGTATCATATTTTATATTGTTTGGCATTATTGTTGTAAACCGCTTCGAGTTCCCATTATGGGAAGGAAAGCGGTATAGAAGTCTAAACAATAAATAAAATAAATAAAATAAAAATAAATCACACTATCCCAATCACAAGACTGTATTTGCTTATGTCCGTCTGAGTCTGTGCCCAACTCAAAGCAGCGAGGAAGCAAAACCGGAGAGAGGGGGGCAAGGAAAGAAGAAAAAAACCCATCCAAAAGTTGTATTCCAACTCCATTGCTCCATTGTAATCCAATTCCTGCATCCAGAGGGTACCCCTTTTTTTCCTTTTATATATATTATGCTGCTCCTGTTCTCAAAAAAAAAAAAGTAAACTAAAAAGTTTCTTCTTTCATCTCCAAAACCACAAACGTGCAGGAATGATGGCAGCGGGTTGGGAAAAAGCCCCTCTCTCTCTCACAACACCACACGAACCAGTTCAATGTCCATCAAAATCTCCTTATTTCTTTCATGTCCCTCTGCCACGCTCCAACTCCTCCGTTCTATTTCACCCACTTTCCACAGCTCCCAGCCCGGGTTCCTCTTCTTTTAACTTTCGTTTTTACAATCACCCACCGCCATTTCTCCTTCTTCAGCCACTTTCCCCTCCGCACACACTCTGCACCTACTTGTCCTTTCTGGTGTTTAACTCCACACCCGGACCTTTCCCCTCCGCCACCACCGCTCCGATGATTATAATTTGAATGCCTTTCTCTTGGAGACCTCTGTCAATCAAGTCCAATATTTCTCCAAACTCAGGGCTCCCGTCAGGAACGCAATGGTTTGTTTGACCCGGCTTGCGCTGCGTCTCGCTCACCCCTCCTTCTCCGAACTCCGAGCCCGTATTTATGTTTTTCAAATCCTCAGTGTTCAATCAGGTCAGATAAGTTGTTTTCACATCAACAGGTCCTCCAAGTTTTTAGATAATTCCACATTTAAATCCCATTTCAGCGTGAGCTAGTCAATGTACGTGTTACTCCTTACTCATCTTAGCCACGCCCCCAGAAAGAAGATATTCTATCTCTATGTGGTTGAGTCAAGTTATTTTGTTTTTATTATTCATTGATAGAATTCTCATTTTTGACTGTTACTGAATTGGCTTATTTGTAAGGGAAAGGACTTTATCAAATAGAGAATAATCAAGAGAACACCCAAGTTTCGACTGTAGGACTTTTTTTAAAAAAACTTTTAATTTTTAATTTTGTTCAGATGGAACTGGCCTATTGATATAATTTTTGGCAGTTAAAGCAATTATTATTATTTTATTTTTATTTTTATTTTTTAATTATTATTATTATTATTATTATTATTATTATTATTATTATTATTATTATTATTATTATTATTATTATTATTATTATTATTATTATTATTATTCCTTTTTTTCTTTTCTCTTTATTTTTCATTTTTTTCTTTCCCCTTTTCCTTTCCCCTTCTTTTTTTCTTTTTCTTTTTTTCTCCCCCTTTTTTTCTTTCTCTTTCTCTTTTTCCTTTCTTTCTTCTTTTTCTATTTATTTTTCCCCTTTTAAAATATAAAAGTACAGTTAGTATTATTTTCCTATTTTTCTTTTTATTGATGTAGCTCAATATAAAGTGTTTAGAGGTTTGATATTATTTTAAATAAGTTTTTTGAGTTTGTATATGAGTTGTAATTAGATTTTTAAGTGGATGAGTCAGCGTGGTCGTGGTAAAGATAAAGAGAAGAAAATAGCTTGGTCAAGAGACAGGGAGACATCGTCCGATAGAAGTTATAAAAGGCTGGTTCGGTTACAAGAGGACTCTAAAGATATGAAGAAGACATTAGCTCAAGAGGTAAAAGATGCAGAGGAACAGGAGAAAGTGAAAAAGATGTTACAACAACAGCAGCAACAAAAGTTAATACAAGGTTTGCTTGTTGAAGCAACAGTAACACCAGCAAAGAAATTAGTGACAACTATACTAACATCACCAACAACAGCATATATGGTACCAGTGACAACAACAACAGCTCCAGTAATAAAGACAATAAAGACAACAGTACCTACACCACCGGTGACAACAACAACAGTTTCAGTAACAAAGATGACATCAACACCAACGGTAGCAGCAACAATGACTACAATTACTACAACAGCAATGTCTACAGTAGCAGTAACAGCAGTAACTACAACATTAGTAGCAATGACCCCAATCGCAGCAACTATGGCAGGTGGTACAGTAGCATCTGGTGCCATAAGGAAAAGCCCTATGGGGCCTAAGAGCGAATATGAATTGCTTTTTGAAAAGTTAGTAGGAATGGAGTCATTAATTAAAGATGGACAGAAGCAAATGGGAGCAATATCTGATAAATTTGATAAAAGATTGGATGATATAGAAAAAGGACAAGTTACCTTAAAGAAAGATCAAGAAGAAATCAAAAAAGAACAGAAGGAAATTAAATTGGAGGTTAAGATGTTGAAAGAGAGAGAGAAGATGAAAGAAACTAAGGTGGATCTTCTGAAGAAACGTGTTGCAACAATGGAGGAGCAGATGAGACGTCCGAACATAGTGATCCGTAACTTACCTGAGAAAAATCCAGACATGTTAAGAGATAGGATTTTGGAGTGGTTAAACGGTATGGCGATGGAGTACAGTTATTCTTCAGAAGACATTGTAAGTCTGTATCGTCTCGGACAGAAGAGAGGGAGATCCGTTCCAAGGAATGTGTTGTTAAAATTTACTTGTGCAGTAGATAAGATGAGATTAATGGCCCATATTAAACAAATGGGTCCAACAGTTTTGAAGATTGATGGAGCAGATGTTGAAGTTTACAATGACATTGCACAGGAGGAAAGAATTTGGCGTCAAGCTATGAAACCTATTACAAAATATTTGATTGGTAAACGTGTTAAATATAACTGGAAATTTCCAAAAATGTTGACTTTTTGGCACCTAGGTAGGAGATATGTTGTGAGGGAGAATGCTTTTGTATTGGATATACTTGTTGAGGCTAAATTACTGGAGAATGATACTCAAGAATGGGAATTATTGAAGCAAGAACTGTTAACATCCGGCGGCTTACATTTTGGTGGACAGGAGGATGATAATGTGCCTGAGGGAGCAGAGGGAGGGACTTAGTGATCTTCAGCTCCCATTGACGCACTTTCCCCCCTTCCCCTCTTTGGTTATCAAAGGCCTCTTTTTTCTGGAAAAGTTGGGAGGTTAAAAAATTATTTATTTATTTTTCTTCTTGTCTTTTTTTGTTATTGTTTGTTCTTGTTTGAAAATTATTGTTTCATTAATGTCTAGGGTAAGAGGTTTAGTTAAATGCACTACCTATGTTGACATGGAATGTGAAAGGTATGGGTTCCCAAGTTAAACGTAAAAGATTACAAGCAGCTCTTAGAAAAGATCATCCAGATATAATTTTTTTACAGGAAACACATCAAAAATCAGAAGATACCAACAAATTATTTCTGGGTTGGATACAGATATATGAAAAAGCATATGGAACTTCTAAAGCAAGAGGGGTGGCCACACTGATTTCAACCAGATTGGGTTTTGTTTTGACTAAGAGTATTTCTGATCCGGAAGGTAGGTTTTTGATTGTAACGGGTATAATAGACGATGAAGAAGTGACCTTGGTGAATATATATGCTCCAAATGAACATCAGGATAAGTTTTTAGACAAGGTATATCGAATTTTGGAAAAAGAAAAGACGGTTAAAATGATAGCAGGTGATTTTAATTTAATTCGGTCTAGTATGGATTGCACTAACGTAGATAGGGACAAAATGGGATCAAAAGCGAAGATTTTAGATAATTGGATAAAACCTTTAGGGTTAAAAGATGCGTGGAGAGAATTGAAAGGAACAGAAAGAAAATATACATATTTTTCACATGTATACAATTCATATTCTAGAATAGACTATTTTTTTGTTACTGAAAATATATTTAAGAATATAGAAGAAATAGATATTGGAATTTTCAAAGAATCAGACCATGCTAAACTTTTAATGCAATTGGGAATTGGGAAATCAGAGAGGGGGAAAAGTAGTTGGAGATATGATTCAAAATTGTTTAATGAGCCTGTAAATAAGGAAAATATGGAAAAAGTTTGGAATCAATATTGGCAATGGAACGATACAGGTGAAGTAACATATAATGTAGTGTGGGATGCTATGAAGTCAGTTTTTAGGGGAGAATGTATTAAACTAAATAGTATAAGAAATAAACATTTAAAGGATAAATATGAGAACATTGAAAGAAAAATTGGACAACTTCAGGAGGAACATATAAGAACAGGGAAGAAAGAAACACTATTAAATATCCAGAAATTGAGAAAAGAACAGATTGGCAAGGACATAGAAAAAGTTTAAAAAGATTTGATATACTTAAAAAGGGAATATTCTGAATATAGCAACAAGAATTCAAAATTATTAGCTAGAGCTGCGAAAGAAAAGAGTGTTAGAAGAGAAATTGGCATTTTAATAAACCAACAAGGAGTGAGATGTAACAAAACAAAGGAGAAGGTGGAAATAATAAAAGGTTTTTATCAAGATTTATATTCTAAAAAAAATATAAGAGTAGGAAAATTAAGGCATTATTTGGATAAATGGAAGGGAATCAGAATAAGGGAGGATCATTAAGATAGAATGGAAACACCAATAACAGAAAAAGAGATAAGAGGGGTGATACAGAGATTGAAAAGTGGTAAGGCGCCTGGTGAGGATGGATTCTCAGCGGAATTTTATAAACAATTTAAAGAATTGGTAATACCAAGATTCCTGAAGCTGTTTAATTATATATTGGATGGAGGTTTATTACCGACTTCGTGGTATAGATCAGTAATTGCTTTGAGTCCTAAACCAGGGAAAGATTTGAATAAGATAGAGTCTTATAGGCCAATTTCATTGATTAATCAAGATGCAAAAAATTTTACTGCAATATTGGCGAATAGACTAAATGAATTCATGAAGGAATATATAAATAAGGATCAGGCTGGTTTTCTGAAGGGTAGATATATGGCAGATCTTACTAGAAGGGTAATTGATTTGGTGAATATAGCAGAACAAAAAAAGGAAAAGATTGGATTATTATCTTTAGATATTTTTAAAGCCTTTGATTCTTTGCAATGGATTACGATTAAAGAAATTATAAGAAAGTTTGGGTTTGGTATGAAATTCATAAATTTAATTGATCAACTATATCAGAAAGGAATAACTAGAGTAAAAGTGAATGAAACATTTACAGAAGATATAAAATTAGAAGCGGGTACCAGGCAAGGTTGTCCATTGTCGCCTATACTTTTCGTGATGGCCATGGAATTATTAGCGACACTTATATGAGAAGATAGAAAGATTGAGGGAATAGAAGGAGTAAAAATTAGTTTATATGCTGATGATACAATGCTCACTGGAAGGCCAAATAGTAAAGATGAAGCTAAAATACTTTGGACATCAAATGAGAAGGGAGGATTCACTTGAGAAGGCATTGATGTTGGGAAAGGTGGAAGGCAAAAGAAGAAGGGGGAGGCCAAGGATGAGATGGCTAGATGGCATTGTAGACACAATGGGCACAGAGCTGGGAGGGCTGAGGGGGATGGTGGAGGACAGAGGCGCCTGGAGAGCAATGGTCCATAGGGTCGCAAAGGGTCGGAACCGACTGTGCGACTGAACAACAACAAAACAATGGTCATAATGAAAAACCCTGTGAAAACAATGGAATATATCCAGGTACATTTGAGGGAATTTGAGGAAATGACGGGTTTAAAAATTGGGATAAATCTGAAATGATTATTTGTAATGGAAATGAAGAAGATAAAAATAAATAAAGGAAAGATATAATATACAAATTAAAGATAGTGTGAAATATTTGGGAATTAATATTGCAAATAAAATAGAAGAACTTAAGAGACTAAATTATGATAAACAAAGAATGGAAATAAAGGGGAAAATAAAGCAATATAATAAGTTAAATTTGTCTTGGTTTGGTAGGATAGCTTTGTGTAAGATGAAATTATTGCCAAAGATTAATTTTTTGTTTGATGCCCTACCAATTTATTTAAAAGAAAAAGATATAAAGATTTTTCAGAGCATGATAAATACTTTTTGTAACAGGGGGAAAAGACCGAGAATTACAAAAAGTTTATGGTATATATCGCAAAAAGAAGGTGGATTGGGTATTCCAAATATTAAACACTATTATAGAGCATTTCAGTTTAAAAATGTTGTAAAAATTTTAACAAAACCTGATGTTATTTGGGACAATATAGAAATAAAGGAATTACAACAATTTGGGAAGGCAATTTTTTTGCATAAGGGGATGAAAATAAAGGTAAATAATCCATTAACGAAAGCAATGATGGAGGTTTGGAAAAATATTAAAGAGAAAATAGTGCCGGGAATTTCCCCGATAATGGATCTGGAAGATATTAAGACTTTCCCTTTGAAAGTAGACAAAATAATAAAGGATATACTTCTGAGAAATGATGTGTTTCTGTTAAAAGATTGGATAAAAATGATGGATAACTTGGAATTAAGAGCTGAAGTGTTTAAACAGATGAAATTGAACTGGTTACAAATAATTTTGGTAAAAAAATTGGGGAAGAGATATAAAGAGGAGTTCAGTTTACAGAGAGGGAAGACATAATTTGAGGAGATGATTCGTAAAATAAGAAAAGGAGAAATGGAGATAAAAGGTTTAGTAAGTAAAATATATAGAATTTTGAATAAGGATGAAAGCTCACAAAATGTGTTGAGAATACTATGGGAAGAAGATTTAAATATAAGAATTTCAGAATCACAGTGGAAGAGTAAATGGAGGAGAAGAATTATGAAAAATTTTCTGTAAGATTAAAAGAACATAATTATAAAATATTGTGGAGATGGTACCTGACTCCAGTTAAATTGTATCGAATGGATAGTAAATCAAGAGATTGCTGGAGATGTAAAAGTGAGCTTGGAACATATGAACACATGTGGTGGAGTTGTAAAGTGGTTAAGATTTTTTGGAAACTAATTGAGAAAGAAATTTCAGCGATTACTAAAGTTGATATAAAACTGGAGCCTGGTATCACCTTACTGACGGGATTGGATGATATAAATATGAGTACAAACAAAAAAGAACTGGTGTCAGTAATGTTAACGGCTGCAAGACTGTGTATAGCGAGAAAATGGAAAAGTGATTTAAGGTTAAAAATTGATGAATGGTATAAAGAAATGTGGGAAATTGCGTTAAATGATGAATTGAATGTGAAGAAAGGTATTTTAAAAGAGAACAAATTTTGGGAAATATGGAAACCATTTGTGGAATTTGTCCTTGTGAGTGATAAAGGGGTTAAGCCGGTACCTCAACATGAGTTTCTGGGAAAATTAAATTAGAAATTTTATCCTCATGATTTGTAAATATCACTGGGTGTTATAATTTGTAATACAACAAATTAATGTAATGTGAATTTCTTTTTTCTGATTTGTAATTTCTTGTATTTGTTGTATTTTTAAAAATATATCATTTGTATTTTTTTTGAAAAACTTAATAAAAAATATTTTTAAAAAGCAAAACAAAGAAAAACCCCAGAAGAAAGAAAACCAGACAAGTTACCAGCACATCCTGCCTCCACGACGACTGGAACAGAAATGAAGAAACAAAGAGACTACATACCGGAAGAAGCCCCACCCAGAGGCTAGGAGGAAAAACACGTGAAATGAAAGCAAAACCCCTAGCAGCCCCACCTGCATGGCACAATAGTAAAAAAACAACTCAAAAAGACTCAACAGCCTCACCTGGAGGCCATAAGAGTAAAAACAAGTTAAAAACATAACAATAAATCACAATTTTACACAAATCACAAACATATGTCAAAAAAATAAAATAAAAAGATTTCTAAAATCCTGTGCAGAGTTTAAACTCAAATAAAAACCCAAAACATCTAAACACAGTTTAAAAACATTGAATGTAAAAAACATGTACTTTCACATTTTTTAAAATTATTACCTACGGTACAACTATTTAAAAGACAACCAAAAAATAAAACATTATTTGGTTAAATCAAACAATTTGAAAAAATATATCATCCTTTGTTCTTTTTTTAATCCACAAAAAAACCCCAAAAAAGCTGATCACAGTTTATAACAGCCCGGCAATGCACACAAATTATGCATAAATAAAAATTTTTTTAAAAAGTTACAGAATAACCTTTTTTACATACATTACCAAAAAACAAACACACACACACACACACACACACACCTTACAACACAATTTAAAACAGCCTGGCAACGCCGGGCAAACTATGCTAGTATATATATATAAATCAGAGTTATTGCTAAGTAAGTTAAAACTCCATAAGGACATTTCTTCATGGGATGAGAGCAGAACCTTCATGTACCATGGAGAGGTCTTACCAGGGACAAACATCATGGCTCTGGTCAAAGGGGCCACACAACCTAATACTCTTTCTGCTAAGAGGAGACCTAAGGGCTGGGATGTATTTTTGAAAGCTATGGCCGAACTAAATATGCCTTCATCTATTGTGGGGAATTCAACCACCAGAGAGCAATTAGAAAAATTAAAAGTGCCTCTTCCTTCTTCTCCCCCACCAAAGCCTCAGCACCTGAAGCATAGGGGCATCCCTGAGTGGATACGTATGACGGATCTCCCTATAAACCCTTCATGAAATCCCACAATGGAAACAAAATGGCTCACTTTCTAAAGCATATCAATAAATATATCAATAAATATGAGACATATAAATCAACCAAATCTCTCTTTATTTTGTTATGCTCAAAATTTCATTTGGGTTTTACATAAAGGGTGGCATGTCTGAACCTGCCGAAATAAGGTAGCAGGACGGTAAAGGTCGTTAACTTTTCTTTCCTTAACAAAACGTACAACCATGCAATCATTTCGGGAAACATCTTCAGAATATAACTTTAAAATCTGGTCAAAAGTTAAGCCCCTTGTGCGATTCTGTAAAAAGAATACACAGAGGTAGCCACATGTAGTTGAAAGTGGGTGCTGTATTTGGGACTGTTGGAATCTTATCTCTTCACTCTGATGCAACAAAAAGTCTAATGGCTTTAGGAATGAGCGGGTTATCAGGTGCCACACCATATGAATCAAAAATTCACCATGGTCCACAGCTGGTAAGTAGATAGTCAACCAGTGTTCACCAGGCAGAGTCTGAAAATGTGTGTTCACCACTAGTCCCGCTGGCCTTTTATCAATGAGGTTCCATGGAAGCAGATCACAGGGGTAAACGCCTAGAAAGCTCTTATTCTGATATAATAAGGTTGATAACTGAAGAGTGTTCTCTTTACATGTAATCAAACAGTATGTTTCTTGAATGGCTAAGTTTAATAACATTGTCCACCACTGTTAAAATATAGTTATAGCCCTTATTGTACTTCTGCAAATGCTCCATATTGACCAGGTCAGCCTGCCACTGGGTGTCTATATCCGAAGCAACTGCTTTATTTCTTTTGAAGTGGATTCTTGCAGGCCTGTGCAATGTGTAGGCATCTTGATCTATGAGCCAATCTTCAATGTGCCTTCTAGTTAGAGTTTTGCTGTGCTTGGAAGCCTCTCAAAAGAGCACTTCCATGCCTCTAAAACTTCCTGCTGTCCCTGGATTGTAATATATCCTTTTCAGTAAATTGCTACGTGAAGTCATTATGCTCCTGAAAAAAAGACTCTAATAAAGCCAACTTGGTACAACTTTAGTTTTTTATTGGCACACCTCATGCAATTAAAATATAGTGTTTATCTCTTCTTCATCTGACTCTTCACCTTCAGACCGTACTACATTTACACATACACATGAAAAGCAGCCGCTCGAATCTAAAGTGTCAACCTTTATCTTGGCTGGAGCCACTTCCTCTCATTCTTTCTCTGTCAAAAAACGTAAGAAGTGCTTTCAGTCTTAGTATATAATAGAGCAAATGAAACTGACTCTATTTTAAAAAATCACCACCCCCACCTTGTACCTTAATCTGATACGTACTTACAGTGCTACTGGAATACAATGGTCGGTAAACAGCTTCTTTCTTCCCCTCTTCTTTGCTTTTTATCGGGATCTGCGTGTTCAGGTTCATTTCTTCATAAATGTGCTCCTCTTCCTCTGATTCACTGTTTGGGGGGGCACATTGCTTCATTCAGGATATCTTCATCACGGCTGCTTGCCTCTTCACTCCCACTGGTTGAGCTCTCTGCTTCATACCCACTGTCTTTAGGAGGGGATTCCATATAGGGAAGACCCCGGGGTTGACTGTTAGCAATCCATTTTTCCATCTCAAGTCTGAAATTTTCAAGGGAATCATAAACCTGCTTTTCAATAATCATCTTCATGGCAGTTTCATACATTTTGCGCACATGCCTAGTAAGCACATGGTGCTTTAACAAGGTTCTTTTTATAATTTTTGATTTAAGTATTACTCCAACATGTGGAGGGTCCTCCCCAATTCCCAGGCTGGGACTTAGAGTGGTTGCATCTCCAAAAGCTGCCATTGTTGAAGAGTTTGCTCAAGAGCTTGGTGAAGAATTCGCTTGGTAGGTCAGACACAGAGTGCTCCAGCCCCGCGCAGTCGGTTCATATAACTGCAGGTGCAGAGGGTGTTCCCTGTACCGCCTGGGGGCTCCACAGGGCTCATTATACATTCCCTTGGCGGACCCCTGCCAACTAATCAAAACCCCTCCATAAGCACAACCCACCGGCCATAAGCATGGCCCACCGGCCATAAGCATGGCCACCAGCCATAACATGGCCCACCAGCCATAAGCACACCCCAGGAAGGCCTGTGGCCCACCAAGGGGAAGGCCTGTGGCCCACCAGGGGGAAGGTGTGTGGCCCACCATGGGGGAAGGACTGCGGCCCACCAGAAGGGAAGGCCTGTGGCCCACCAGGGGGAAGGCCTGTGGCCTACCAGGGGGAAGGACCGCGGCCCACCAGGGGGAAGGCAGGGCTTCGCTGCTGGCCTAGCTGCACATTGGCTGGGAGCCCTCTCAGAAAAGGGCATAGCCAATCGGTGGTGGCCCATGGTGGGAGGACGATGGGGGACGTCCATGGTGGGTGGCACATGGTGGGAGGAGCTTTAAGACCATTTAAGAGCACTTCTCAAAGCTGATGCACAGCTCCGTCACTCAGCTCCAGACACAGAGACCAGGCAGACACCAGGCAGAAGACAACTAGAGACCAGGGGCTGCCAGGCAGATGCTTCCCACCAGAAGCCCCCCACTGCTCCTCTCAAACTCAGATACAGCTGCACCCAAGGAATCAGGTTTTGAGATGACCGTGACTAATTCTTTTTAATTACATGCCTGTCTGTCTTTCAGAATGATTAAGAAATAATATTAATATTAAACAAACCCTTGTCTGATCTCTGCTTTTGTACACCCCTCGGGTACTTTCTGTATAGGAGGGGTTCCTCTAGAAACAAGGGTGGGGGGTTCCTCTAAAATTAAGGTGGGTGGCACTCCGGGGGACTCACAAACTCTACACACAGCTTGGGGGTGGCAGGGCAAAGTCGTAGACGTGCTACATGCCCACTCCCTAACAAATGCATGTTTTGGAGTACACGCGTGCACCCCAAAATGACCCAGGAAGCCCCAGGAAGTGGGGATAACAACCAAACCCTTAAAATGGGGTCCCAGACAGCACACAAGAAAAGGGGCCACAAAATGTTTCAGGGTACACACAGACACCTCAAAAACAACAACCTGCATCCCAAAAACAACAGCCTGAATCCCCCAAAAAGCCCATGAAGCTGGCTGCCCACTGAACCCCTAAAAACAAGAGGAATAACAACTGAAACCCTAAAGGGGCAGGACTAAAGGCTGAACCACCAAAAGGAAGGGCCTGAACCCCTAAAAAGGGGGTGGGGCACCTGTCACTTTTAGTTTGATGGACAGTATGTCCCTAATTCTTCTCTTGTCAACCAGTCTGACTTTTGCCTGCAACAAACCACAGACGCTGCATCTCTTTTGAGTACTTGCCTGATTCCAGTGTGCCAAGCGCCGGGAGATCAGGCCGGGGACACTGAGTGGTTGCGGTCATTCTGCCACCATCACAAAATCACTTATGGGACTTATGCAAACTGAGGTACTCAGGTAACAAAGAATTTGCCGGCCGATACGATCATCCTTTACACACCATGGGTGGCCATCAGCCAAAACACCACTTGTGCCAGAATGTTGGGTTGATCCACAGCCAAAGATCCACCCCACTGGTGCCTGAACCCAGAGGAAGAGAGTTGGAAATGTGCCAAACCAGAGACAATTAATTATGTGTATGCCCACATCATTCTGCCTCTGGGATGATTCTTTACATGCAAACAGAGGACATGGAACTATATACCGGCCAATCTGTCAGACTCATTCTGTTGTGTGAGTCGTCTGATCTTGGTACTCCCGGGGAGGGATATGGTGACCCAAAAACCAGAATGGCCTAAGCGGAAAGCGGTTCAGCATGATGGGACATGTGATAGCGATATCTCCCTGCTCAGCAAGGCAGAGTATGTTCCCTTAGCCGTCAGCATAGTGGGAGTACCGGGATTAACAATCAGCAACACACTCAGAATCAGCCAACTAGCGTGCACGTTAGCCAAAGCAATTAATCACACCTCATCATCCATTGCAATGTTAAACTAGGAGCAGGCTGAACTTAGACATGCGGTTTTAGACAACCGCACAGCTATTGATTATCTGCTGCTGTTACACCATTTGGGTTGCGAATCAGTCCGCGACGTGTTGTTTCAACCTGACAGACAACTCTCGCAAGGTCCAGAGCTGAATAGCCGAATTAGACACCTTAGTCAAAAACATCAAAGAGAGGGCGTAGCTAAGATGAGCTCAGAGTAACATGTACTTTCCTCAGCTCGTGCTGAAATGCCCGAAGTCAACCCACATAGACCCCAAGATTAGGGCAGGAACAATGGGTCTCGCCAGCCCAAGGTAACAGGTGCAGGTTTTCCATTAACCTCGGGGTGGCCTCAGAATAGCCCTCCAGACACGGGTTTCTGAAGGGGTGACCTGTGACCTATTTCCAAAAGGTGACGGCAAGGTGGAACACTGCCAGCCAAAGTCAACAAGAAAGGTTGCCTAGTAGAAATAGATAAACCCCATTACAGCCTGTTCTTATATCAATTATAACCTTCCTTCTCCCATATCTGCTAAGAACACAGTAGTCATTGTCAAATGTTAACTTACTGCCAATTACTTACTTATCTCTTTGTTCCTTCACTGACTGTTCTTTCCAAAAGTACAATTTATGAGAAAAGCATACCTGTCAAGCGCAACTCCGGAGATTACGGGACCTGCGCAGAAATGTTTCTGCGCAGGTCACTTCTACGCATCCCTTCTGCACAGAAGCCTTCTACGCATGCGTAGAAGGATTCTACACATGCGTAGAAGGGTTCTATGCATGCATAGAAAGGACCTGTGCAGAAGGGATGCACAGTAACTCCTTTCCCCCTGCTGCCAAATTACGGGGTAGTGGCAGCTCTGGGATGGGAAATGGAGAAAATTGGCGCGGAAATACGGGAAATCCCGGCCAATCCGGGATACTTGACAGGTATGGAGAAAAGTATCAATTTAGTTTTTTGATATCTCATGATCGCTACGTAGAAACATGAGGTAATGTTTGGAGCAGGGATAAAAAGAGTTAGGAGCTTCCAATAAACGTCGCTTCCTCCCAACTTGATTCAGTGTCATCACTTCATTTTGGTGACCCTGACGTGATTCCAACGTGGACCTTCAGCACTCATCCTTTCCCGTCTTCGAACAAGATTTGGTGCACCTCATCCTTCGGGATCCCTAGGTGAGTATGGGCGCCTCTCTTTCCACTTTGCAGCAGCAGCATGCAAAGGAACTAATCTATATTCTTAGGAAAACAGGGAAATCCATCCTTGATGGACAGATACAGCCGTTCGTGCAGGAGATAGGGGAGCAATGTCCAGGAAACGAGTCTTTAAATTTAGCACACTGGGTCAAGGTGGGAGCTACCTTGTATGCCATTCTCATGGCATGGCAACATTGTAAAGATGCCCTGGAGAAGGTAGGACCTGAGGTGACCTCCGGCATCTCAGTGGTTTCCCTTACTGCTCCCTCCCCTGGACAGGAACTGAGTGAGTTGTTGCAGGTTTGTTTCGTGGTTTACGGAGACATGCCGTACAAAATATTGAGATACAGAAAGTGATAACAGAGACAGGATTGCAGAGCTCGTTCATGAAAGGAATGTTAGAAGAAATTGGGTAGGAGTTGTAGAGAAAAGTTGAAGCCTTTTGATAATTTCCTGTTGATAATTGCCTCAGAAAAAGTGTAAAAACAATCCCTATACTTATATTTAGGACATAAAAATGCTACAGGCTTATTCACTTCCTACTATTCCTCAGTTGAAATTGGATACTCAAATGAAATATGTAAAATTACAACAATTGCTAAGTGTCAGGGGGTTTGATGGAGGGGAGATTGGTAGCATTGAAGTCTCAGTTTGAGAATCCCCTGGCCTCTGAAAAACTCTCCCTCTATCGCAGAACCAGCTAAAGCAGAGCCAACTCCGTTTCTGGGAATATTGCCAGACCTTCTTATTGGCTCTTCTTCTGGCCATGTTCCCAGACTCCAGATAAGAAGCAGACAGGCAGTCAGAGAAGATGCCTTTTTAATAATTTTTATTGAACCTACTTCTACATCTATACTTAAAGCATGTGTCTAATGAAATAAAACATATATAATCAAGTTAGTTACGTGGGGGAAAAGGGATCATTGGGAAGTAAAAGTCACATTGCCCCAAAAATCAGCTCAAAGGTCGGAATTGGCAGCTGTTATTTTGACTCTTAAAGTCTTTATGCAGGAACCCCTTAATGTAACTACAGATAGTCTTTATGTACAGAACACAGTCTACCAGCTGCCAGGAGCCTACATTACCCGTTCAATAGATAATGATTTGATGGCCCTCTTTCTTTCACTCAAATATCTTTTTCATAATAGAACACAGCCCATCAGTGTTTTTCATATTTGCAGTCATCATGATGTGATTGACAGTTAACCTCCAAGAATATGGCCCCATCCTGTGGGAAAGTAGTCTTGCATGTACTGAAGGGATAAACCTGTTCTCTGCTAAACATGTTGATAAGAGACAAAACATGGTTTCAGCTTAGCATGTAGGTAAAGAGATACACATGCTTTTTTGCTTTGTACAGTAAGGTCACACAGCAATCATGTGGTTTAGCAAGCTTACACAGAGAAGCAATTGATTTTCAGCACTGAACTACATCAACCTCAAAAATACTGTACTCAGCTTTCTAGGGCTAATTATAGCATTCTGAGAAATCATAATTAAACTGACCTTTAAAGGTCTAGAAAAGGCATTGAATGTGAAATATGAATGTATGGAAATGAAAGGACTGTATGCCTGCTAAAGTTTAATAATAATAATAATAATAATAATAATAATAATAATAATAATAATAATAATAATAATAATAATAATAATAATAATAATAATAATAATAATAATAATAATAATAATAATAATAATAATGTTATATAGTGTGTGAAAAGGTGTAGGAGGTTAAGGATATTTTGTATTTTGTCTTGTCTAATGTACACCAAGTTGGTTTAAGTCTGGCCACTTTAGCATTTAGAATGCACAGTGGATTCTGGAACAAAGCAACTTTCTAGCAAGCCAGAATGTACACCCCCAGAGTGTACTTTTAAGAATAATATCTAGGAGAGATGAAGTTAATTCTTTTGAATGTTAAACCAAGGAAGGGAAAACTCAGCTTGAGAGGAGGGAATGTTGGAGTCATGAACCAAAAATTGCCTCTGCTCTTCAGGATAAGAACCTTTTTACCCAGCCTGGAAGGAAAAATGGCAAAAGAAGAAAATGGATCCTTGCTTAAAATGACATGTCTTGTAAATTGCTTTAATATTATGCATAAGTAAAAGTGTAGTATGATTTGTATAAATGCCTTAAGATATAGAAATTAAGCCAGTTTACTTAGAGTTAAGCTTCTGAGTATATTCTGTGTACTAAGTTTATTTTAAATAGAATTTTGAATAAGGTAAAAATGTAACCTGTTAAGATAAAATAAGTTAGGTTTGTTTAGATCAGGAGTTCTCAACTTTTTAAAGCTGGGGGCCGGGTCACACTTACTCAGACAGCTTCAGGGGCCAGATGACCATTTTGCCCTTCCTCCACCATAGGGCACTTTGTGGAGCCGTGGAGACGGTGGGGCCCTCACATGAAATGGTGCTGCAGGCCGCATCTGGCCCATGGGCCACAGATTGAGAATCCCTAGTTTGGATCGTGGTCAGTCACTTAAATGGGTGATTAGCGCCACCTGGTGTTAAGTCATTAATGATTGCATGCACTTCCTGGTTTGTTGTTCAGTATCTCTTTTGAGGGATTTTCTGAATGGATTTTCAGATATTTTCAGCACCCTTTTTTGAAAGGCAGTGCAAGGCTTCAGATGGCTCTGATTTGGCCCTGATGGATTTTCAGATATGCAATTAACATGTGATGTTATATTTAATGGCTTTTGTTATTCCTACAGAATTTGCTTACAGCAATAAGTTTCACTTTTTGTGTGATCTATAGCAACTAAAGGCTTTTCTCAGTTTTCTGACATAATGCCCTCTGAAAGATGAATGTTTCATTTACCATCTTCAAAGTTTTGTTTTCTATGCAAAGGCTAGATTTTTGCTCAGCAATTTCCTTTGCTTTGTCCTTTTGTCTAATAACTTTTCCCAGCATCGAGACTTTCTCAAATAAATCCTCTCTTCTCATTTGATGTTTAAAATACTTCAGCCTTATCTTTCCTCATTGGTCTTCTCAGCACATCAGTTAAGGTTGTCTTCTTCTAGGATTGATTTATTTGTTTTCTTTATAAACCTTCTGCAACCAGCTTAGCCATTACATTGGGCTCTAGCATTTTGTGTTTGTAATATAATGCCTCTACTTTTCACAATATTCCTCAGATTTCTCATAGCTTACCTTCAAAGAATTAATCACTATTTCATTTCAGGATTGCAATTTATTTTTACAGGGAAGAAATTTATTTTTACAGAGATTCTTATCTCAAGGGAGTGCTATACTTCTTCTTCATACATTCTCCAAGGACTGATAGGACCTGTTGCTATTATCTTAGTTTTTGTTTTCTATTGAGGTTCAAGCCAGCTTTTGCACTCTCTTCTATTCTTTAGATCACCCCAATCTCCATCCCTGCATTGTGCATTAATACAGCCTTGGCTTACTTCTTTTCTTATTCCAAACAATTCTGTCATTGTGTGTTCTATCCTGATTGTTACTTCTTGATACATGTACAGATTTCTCATGAGGCATGCACGGTGTTTTGTTATTTCTATCTCCTTTCATCTGATATTCCTTTGTTTTCTCCATTATCCAATGTGTGTTTGCAAGGTGTTCTCTAGTCCACCTGACTCTTTTGAATCCAGCCTACACCCTGACAGATCACTCCACCAGCAGGATTCAATTATATGACCTTTGCTTTTTATGATAATCTAATTATTTTGTTTTTATTCATAGCATCTGCATGGCAAGTTCAAATTTTCATAGCGCATACCTATACCCACCAAGGCTTCTTCCAGATTTTGGCAGAAGGCAGCATCACAGCTGATTAATTTTTTGTCCTATCCAAAGACCATTTTTGGTCACCATTTTTCTTTTTGTCATATCCCACTTTCAAAGCACTCCAGCGCCCACCTCAAGAACCATGACACTCATCCTCCATTAACAATAAATAGAAGGGAGAGATGGGTACCAAATCTTACCCATTGGATACCATTGGATATTTTTCATAATCCACCATTCACCAATTGAGCATTTTTCAAAATTTCACAGCTCAACCTGGGAAGGGCCTGCCTCCCCCAGCTGGGGGGGTGGGACAATTTGTGCTTTCTCCACAGATCTGCTGCAGTGATTCCAGATCGGGCCCGCACTTCATTTGAAGCATGTCCCGGCATCAATATGTCCATACCACTGGTCACTGACCCTCACCATGCAGCCAACCAAACCGGCCCTCACTCTTGGCAAAGGCCGACACCCTGAAATGAGACATGCGTGCATGATCTCCCTTCTGCCAGAGGTGGAGCTCATAGCCACCCTAGTGGGTGTCAAGGACTAGTCATATATATGGGATATTGATTCCCAAACCTGTGCCTGAACTAGGTAAAGGTAAAGGTTTCCCTTGCTCGAAAGCCAGTCGTATCCGACTCCAGGGTGCAGTGCTCATCTCTGTTTCCAAGCCGAAGAGCCCAGCGCTGTCTGCTCCTGCAGACGTTTCCGTGGTCATGTGGCAGGCATGACTAGACACCGGAGCGCACGGAATGCTGTTACCTTCCCACCGAAGTGGTCCCTATTTATCTACTTGCAATTTTTTGCTTTCGAACTGCTAGGTTGGCAGGAGCTGGGATGAAGACAGGAGCTCATTCCGTCCTGCAGTACTCGGGAATCGAACTGCTGACCTTCCGCTTCCCAGTCAGCGTCTTACCTACTTGAGCCACTGCAGTCCCTGTGCCTGAACTAAGGCCACACATTACATTCCGTAGTCACAAAGGCCCTCAGTAAAAGTCCAGCAATTTTCTGTTATTGCATTACCACATTGGTGAAAAGTTCACAAATATGTATTGTTCTAATTTGTCTGAATATAGTACGACTGTATTGTAGATTCACGTTGTACATGATCCTGGAGTAGGCCCACTTTCACACCTTCCAGCGCAGGTTCTTTATAATATAAAGGAAGGGGAGATGAAGAGGTGACCTATGACCTATTTCCAAAAGGTGATGGCAAGGCAGAACACTGCCAGCCAAAGTCAACAAAAAAAGGTTGCCGAGTAAAAATAGATAAACCCCATTACAACCTGTTCTTATATCAATTATAACCTTCCTTCTCCCATATCTGCTAAGAACACAGTAGTCATTGTCAAATGTTAACTTACTGCCAATTACTTATCTCTTTGTTCCTTCACTGACTGTTCTTTCCAGAAGTACAACTTATGAGAAAAATATCAATTTAGTTTTTTGATATCTCATGATTGCTACGTAGAAACATGAGGTAATGTTTGGAGCAGGGATAAAAAGAGTTAGGAGCTTTCAATAAACGTCGCTTCCTCCCAGCTTGATTCAGTGTCATCACTTCAGGTTTCATGAGAATGCCATGCACGCAAGCCTTCTGTACAGGGGATGGCACGATTGTCTTAGATACTTTAGTGTATGAGAGTCAAGACACAAGGCACAGCCAAAGGCTGGGTCAACTCAGGTTTATTGCATGGTGGACAGAGGGAACATGAGGTAATGGCGGACGAACAGCTCTATATATATGGTAGGAACATGTTTGAATGTGGCTCCACGGTAGCCCGTTGGCTACTGGTCCGCGTGACGTCATGGTTGGTCACGCCCTTCTTGTCCAGGTGTAGGTAGCGGCGGGAAGCTTCCCGCGCTGCGGTCTTTGATGGGTTTGAACCAAGAGAGCTTGGACGCTCGCTGCTGCCAGCTGGTGGTCATTAGCTCGCGTCCTATTACAGGGTTTATATGATACAGCTGAAGGTTACATTGTTACTCATTGGCAAGGTTACATTGGTTCAGATACATTGATATCACATGTAGAAGGTTACACTATTAGGACACAACACTCCTCCCCCCTAGGATGAGACGAAGTCTCTCAGCCAAGATGGCTTATTTCGAACACGCTGGGGTCTCGGCGCGGGCTGCCCTGCCCCGGCTTCGCTCCCTCCTCCTTGCTCCCTGGCTTCCTGCCCTCCCCGTTAGCCTTCAGTGCTGTTACAATTGGAGTCTCCCACTCCGCGGAATCCACAGGAACGAGAATTCCTTGACCCACCAGTTTGTCCAGTTCCGCCTCTATTTTGTCCTTGAGCGCGAACGGTACCCTGCGCGGTTTAAGTCTTATCGGGCGGACCTCCGGGTCTAAGTCGAAGGCTACAGGGGGTCCCTTGAACTTTCCCAGTCCACTTTTAAAAACGGCGGGGTGTGCGTCACACACTGCTTGTATTGGGTCCTCGCCTACTGCATGCACCCCCCCTATGAACAGGCCTAAGGGCTGAAACCACTGTGTTCCGAGGAGGCTACAACTCCCCCCTTTTAGCACCACTAGGGGAAGTTCCGCAGAATGTCTCTTAAAGCGAACCCGGAACGTTCCGACCCCCAACACTGGAATGCTGTTCCCCTGAACGTCCCGTAGTGTGGCCCTCAACGCTTTAAGTTTGGGCCGCACGTGGGGGTCAATTTTCAAGAACTCTCTCTGGGGGATTATAGAATAGGAGGACCCCGAGTCAACTTCCATCCTAATAGGGGTCCCTTGTACTAGTACCTCAACAAAGTAATGGGGCTGTCCCGCAGACACGTTGAACACAGGAGCGTCGCCCTCGCTGTCGTCCGAGATGCGGCCCACGCCGTCCTGCTTCCTCGTGGCCCGGGCGCCATCTTTGGGCCTCGCTGGACGGTCCGGTCTGGCTGAACGGTCTTGCGACTGTCTCCGGCCCTCTTTCCATTTCCTGCACGCCTTGGCGATGTGCCCCCGACGTCCACAATTGAAACACTCGGCTTTCCTGAATGGGCACTTCACGCGCTCATGGGCCGCTCCGCAACCATCGCAGCGGCGCCCGCCTCTCCGGACCTTCTGGACCTCCTCGCCATCGCTGCTTTCAGAAGACGATTTCGAGGTCGGTCGGGTTGCATGCACTGACTGACCGGACTTCCCGTGCGACGAGTTTTCCGCTTTGCCGGCCCTCGGACGCCACTCACGCCACTTGTGCATCTCGTCTACTCCAGCATTCGTGGATTCCGCGGCTTCCGCGGCCTCTACAACCTCTTCCAGTGTGGGTGGTGGCTCCTTGTTCATCAAGCTGCGCTGTACTTCCTTGTCCTTCAGGCCACACAGCACTCCGTCCCTGAGGGCCATCTCTAGGATGTGGTCCCATTTGCAGGGGGCGGCGGCTACCCTCATAGCCGTTACGAAGGCTTCTACCGACTCGTCCGGCGCTTGAACTCGCCTCCAAAACGCACTCCGAGCGGGAAACATTGCCCTCGAGGGCCGGAAACGCTCACGCAGCATTTTCATGATGTCACCGGCTTTGAAATCGCTCATCTTCTTCGGTGCAAGGATGCCCACCAGCGTCCGCTTGGTTTCCATCCCAAGCATGCGGGTGAGGATGGCCCTCTTCCTTTCCTCGTCGTCTTCTTTGACTTTGAGCTCCACCAGTGCCGCCTGGAAGTCCATCTCAAAAAGCTCCCAGTCTTGCGGTTTGGTGATGTTGAACCCGCTCTGTGTCCTGGCTCCGTGGGGATCCATGATCCCACCTTCGTCGCCAATTTAGTGTATGAGAGTCAAGACACAAGGCACAGCCAAAGGCTGGGTCAACTCAGGTTTATTGCATGGTGGACAGAGGGAACATGAGGTAATGGCGGACGAACAGCTCTATATATATGGTAGGAACATGTTTGAATGTGGCTCCACGGTAGCCCGTTGGCTACTGGTCCGCGTGACGTCATGGTTGGTCACGCCCTTCTTGTCCAGGTGTAGGTAGCGGCGGGAAGCTTCGCGCGCTGCGGTCTTTGATGGGTTTGAACCAAGAGAGCTTGGACGCTCGCTGCTGCCAGCTGGTGGTCATTAGCTCGCGTCCTATTACAGGGTTTATATGATACAGCTGAAGGTTACATTGTTACTCATTGGCAAGGTTACATTGGTTCAGATACATTGATATCACATGTAGAAGGTTACACTATTAGGACACAACAGATACGCTTCTTTGCCCCTAGGCAGGGAATAAATACTTGCTCCCGACTCCAGTCGGGGCTGGACTTTGCCACACGGCCGCCTCCCGTGTCTCACTACAACATCCTTAAAGTTACGCACATTTACCCTATACAGTAACATGTCCCATGAGTCCTAACAGCCCTCCACCACTTCCGCCACACCAGGAAGTGCCATGTGGTGGAAGAAGGGCAAAATAGCCATCTGGCCCCCAAAGCTGTCTGAGGAAGTGTAACCCAGTCCCTGACTTTAAAAAGTTGAGAACTCCTGGAATAGTAGATATACCAGCCACAAGTAGGACTGGCAATACAATTATATAGAACAGGGGTTCTCAACCTTTTCAAGCCTTTTCAGACAGCTGAGTGGGCCGGAATGGTGGTCCCCCCCCCCTGTAAACACTGCCATAAAACGCATCTGTGGCTATCGTAAATGTATTTATGACAGCTATATCAGCTATTGATATAGAGTCCAGAAAGCAATAATCATAGACAGACAAATCCCAGCTCAGCAGAACCCAGAGAAGCAGAAATGCTGTGAATAAACACCCCGAAGCCCCCAATCATCCTGCTAACACAACTGCAGCAGAAAGATGGGTCCTGAAGAATATAGGAAGTTTCTGAAACATTTTTAAAGGGTTTGGCTGGAACCCAACTTAAAGGTATACAGTACCTTTCCCAGGGTTTCAGATCAGTACAGTATAACAAAACTCATAAAGAAAAGGTAGAGTAAATGGTATGCAAAGCATTCCTCACAAACTCAGGACAGCTTTCGGAGATATAAACCCTTGCATGTCATTTCAGGATCACACCACCTTAAAGAGGTTGGCAGAGGAGTGCATCTCTATGGAGAGGTAGCCGTAAACCTGTTGTGTTCTGTAAAGCTGTGCCTTTAACAATGTACCTTAGCCATGTGTTAACAATGTAACCTTTCTGTGTGCAACATTACAACCTTCAGCTGTATCAATGTAAACCTGATAAGGGGACGCGAGCTAGTGACCACTAGATGGCAATAGCGAGCGTCCAGCTCTTATGGCTCAGATTCACCTGGATCAGCAGCGCGGGAAGATTCCCCGCCACCTCTTCACCTGGTCAAGAAGGGCGTGACCTCCTACGACGTCACGCAGGCAGCAACCAATAGTCTGTCGACGAGCCACATTCAAATGTATAGCCAGCTGTATATATTGAGCTACCCATCCGCCATTACCACATGTTCCTCCGGATCATCATGCAATAAACCTGTGTTAAGCCAACCCTTCGGCTGTTTCGTTGTCTTTGGTCCCTTACACTAAATTGGCGACGAAGGTGGGATAATGGCAGCCCACGGGACCAAGACATGCGCCGGTTTCGAAATCAGGAAACCGGGCGACTGGGAGATCTTCGAAATGGACTTCCAGGCAGCACTGATTGAGTCCGAAGTCACGGAAGAGGCAAAGAAAAGGGCCATCTTCACCAGGATGCTCGGACAAGAAACCAAAAGGACCTTGGTGGACCTGATTGCACCGAGGAGGGTGAGCGAATTCAAGGCCAAGGAACTCATGCAGATGCTGCGTGAGCACGTCCGGCCCGCCACGGCGATGTTTCCCGCTCGGAGTGCGTTCTGGAGGCGAGTCCAAGCGCCCGGGGAGACGGTCGCCGCATTCGTGGCGGCCCTGCGGCTGGCGGCCGGCCCGTGCAAATGGGAGAATGCCGAGATCACCCTCCGGGACTGTGTGCTGTGCGGCCTGAATGACGCCGAAACCCAGCGCACATTAATGAACCAAGAGCCGCCTCCCACGTTGCAGGAGGTCGTCAGAGCGGCCCAGGCCGCGGAAGCTACGAAGGCTGGGGTCCAAGAACTCCAGGACTGGCGGCCGAAGTCGAGCAAGGCAGAGACTCCGGTGCATGTGGCCTGGCGAGTTTCGAGGTCGTCCGCAGAGAGCAGCAACGACGAGGACGTCCGGAGGGTCCGGAAAGAGAGCCTGCGGTGCGACGGCTGTGGAGCGGCCCACGACCGCGTAAAGTGCCCGTTTCGGAAGGCCGAGTGCCACAACTGCGGCCGCCGCGGGCACATCGCCAAGGTGTGCCGGAAGAAGCGCGAGACCCGGAGAAGCTCAGCAGACCGTTCCGCGGGACAAGACCGCTCAACGAGACCCAAGGACGGCGCCCAGGCCACGCGAAAGCAGGACGGCGTGGGCCGCATCTCCGACGGCAGCGAGGACGACGCCCCAGTATTCAGCGTGTCCGTAGGACACCCCCGCTACTTTGTTGAGGTACTAGTCCAAGGGGTTCCCATTAGGATGGAAATTGACTCGGGGTCCTCATATTCAATCATTTCCCAGAGGGAGTTTTTGAGAATTGCCCCCCACAGGCGACCCAAGCTCAAAGCGTTGAGGTCCACACTACGGGACGTGCAAGGGAACAGCATTCCAGTGTTGGGGGTTGGAGAATTTCAGGTTAAATTCAAGAAGCACGCCGCGTCTCTCCCCCTAGTCGTGCTTAAAGGGGGAGATTGCAGCCTCCTCGGAACTCAATGGTTCCAGCCCCTGGGTTTGTTTATTGGGGGGGTGCACGCCGTTGGGATGCACGCCGTTGGGACTGATCCAATTCAGGAGGTGTGCGAGGCGCACCCCGAAGTTTTCAAAAAAGGACTGGGGAAATTCAAGGGGCCCCCAGTGACATTCGACCTGGACCCGGGGGTCCGCCCAATTCGTCTTAAACCACGCCGGGTGCCGTTCGCACTTAAGGACAAGATAGAGGCGGAACTGGACAAATTGGTGGGCCAGGGAATCCTTGTGCCTGTTGATTCTGCAGAGTGGGAAACTCCAATTGTAACCGCACTAAAGGCCAATGGGGAGGTCCGCATATGCGCCGACTACAAGTGCACCATCAACAAGGCGATCCGCCCGAATGCATATCCGGTGCCGGTAGTCAGCCATCTGCTGGCCAGGTTACACGGGGGAAAGTGTTTAGCTAAGCTCGACTTAGCACAGGCCTACCAGCAGCTTACGGTGTCCCCTGCCGCAGCTGCTGCGCAGACCATAGTCACCCATAAGGGGGTGTTCCAGGTGACGTGCCTCCAGTTCGGCGTAAATTCGGCGCCTGGAATTTTCCAGTCACTTGTGGAACGCCTTCTGAAGGGGCTGGAGGGGGTGTTGCCTTACTTTGATGACGTGTTAATAACGGGGGGAGTCGGGTCAAATTGGCCAAGAGGTTGGGGAAGGTCCTGACAATATTCGAAAAAGCGGGGCTGAGACTGCGAAAGGACAAATGCGTCTTCTTCGCAACCGAGGTTGAGTTCCTAGGGTTTTGTGTGACTCCTGAGGGGGTAAAACCATCCAAATCCAAGGTGGCAGCCATTAAAAAAGCCCCCCGCCCCACCTCCAAGCCCGAGTTGCAGTCGTTCCTAGGGCTGCTCAACTTTTACCACTCCTTCCTCCCCCGGAAGGCAGCGGTGGCTGAACCGCTACACAAACTGCTAAAAAAAGACCAGGCATGGAAGTGGGGCGATGACCAAGAAAAGGCATTTAGTGAGCTAAAAAGCCTCCTAGCGTCCGATGCCATACTGACCCATTTCAACCCCAAACGCCCGGTAGTTCTGACCTGTGATGCATCCCCGGTGGGGGTGGGGGCGGTGCTGTGCCACGTGCTGGAAAACGGAAGGGAGGCCCCGATAGCATTTTACTCCAGGTCCCTGTCCCAAGCGGAGAGAAACTACGCACAGACAGACAGGGAGGCACTAGCAATAGTTGCGGGGACGAAAAAATTTCATGATTTTCTGTATGGCCGCCCCTTCACCATTGTAACGGACCACAAGCCCCTGCTAGGTATTTTTACCGCAGATAAGCCCACCCCACAGATCCTGTCCCCGAGGATGCTCAGGTGGGCCATTTTTCTCAACGCGTACCAGCACGCGTTGGTCTACCGGCCCGGGAAAGAGATCAGCCATGCGGACGCTCTATCAAGGTCTCCCCTCCCCCTGACGCCCAGCCAGGTGAGCATGGGGGAGCGGGACCACCAGGTCCTTATGATAGAGGTGCTGGATTCGCCCCCCGTAATGCCCGCCGACATTGCCAAAGCGACAGAGAAGGACAAGACGTTAGCGGCAGTTAGCTCCTGGGTGCAGAAAGGGTGGCCGGCGTCCTCCCCAGCGGAGGAGTTCGCCCCATTTTTCAGGAAAAAGCTAGAGCTGTCCCTAGAGAGGGGGTGCCTCTTGTGGGGGCAGCGGGTGGTGATTCCCATTTCCCTTCGGCCGCGGGTGCTCAAACTGCTGCACGTCAGCCACCCCGGCATCGTGCAATCCAAGGCGCTGGCCCGGAGTTACTTCTGGTGGCCCCAGCTGGACGCCGACATCGAGCACATGGTCGGCACTTGTGAAAGTTGCCAATGCTCCAGACCAGAGGAGGCCCGCCTTCCCCACAGGGAATGGGACACGGCTAAGGGGCCGTGGTCCCGGGTGCACGTTGATTTCGCGGGCCCGTTCAGAGGCACCCTGTTTCTTCTTGTCGTGGACGCCTTCTCCAAGTGGTTGGAGGTTATCCCAGTCACGAGCACCTCCTCGGCCCAGACCATTAAGCATTTGCGGAGGCTCTTTTCCACGTTCGGCATACCCGACACGTTAATTAGCGACAACGCTAGTTGTTTCACGTCCTCCGAGTTTAGGGCATTCATGGAGATTAACGCCGTTCGGCATATCACCTCCGCCCCGTTTCACCCAGCCACCAATGGTCAAGTAGAGCGCCTCGTCCGCACCACGAAGGACGCGTTGCGGCGCATGGGCCCTGGGGACCTAAACCTACAAGTGTGTCAGTTTCTGCTAGGGTACAGGGTGACCCCATTGGCGTCAGGATACTCCCCCGCAGAGCTCTTAATGCGTAGGAAACTGACCACCATCCTTACTAGGCTAGACCCCACGAGGGTAGAGGACAAAGGAAGGAACATTGGGCTAGAGGCTACAAAGAGTTTCAGTGTAGGCGCCCCCGTGCATTGCAGGAATTACGCCAGCACGGGCCCAGCCTGGGTACCGGGCGTAGTTGTGGAGCAAACTGGCCCCGTGTCGTACCGCGTGGAAACCAGCACAGGGCTGCTGTGGAGGCGGCACGCGGACCAGCTCCGACGCAGGGTCTCCGATGAGCAGGGCACAGACCAAACAGAGAAAAAATCAGCGTTAGGGTTCTCCCCCACCCGTTCAGCCCAAGGGGGAGGGAAAGGGGGCCGCGGGTCCCCACCAAGGGGGGAGGAGGATGTTCTCGTAGATATCCTAGGGGATCTTTCTGAGGAGGAGGAACCCGACCCCATACATATCTCGCAGAATTCCCCCACAAATGCGGATACCCCAACTGAGTTAGAATTTGATTTTCAGAACCGGGGGAGTTTTTCGGAGTGGTCCCCCACCCGTCCAAGCGAGAAGAGGGGTTTTTCGTTAGCCCCGATTGCCCCCGGTCTGCCCACAATGGAGTTCTTCCCTTCCCCTAAGGCCGCCAGACCGCGGCAAGCCACTAACGAGCCTCCCTCTCCCATTTCAGGACAAGGGACCAGGGAACAAAGAAGCAGTAGCGCCCCCGGGGGGGGTCAGCCCTCAGCACGGCCCAAACGCACATGCAACAAGCCATCTTGGCTGAGAGACTTCGTCTCATCCTAGGGGGGAGGGATGTTGTGTTCTGTAAAGCTGTGCCTTTAACAATGTACCTTAGCCATGTGTTAACAATGTAACCTTTCTGTGTGCAACATTACAACCTTCAGCTGTATCAATGTAAACCTGATAAGGGGACGCGAGCTAGTGACCACTAGATGGCAATAGCGAGCGTCCAGCTCTTATGGCTCAGATTCACCTGGATCAGCAGCGCGGGAAGATTTCCCGCCACCTCTTCACCTGGTCAAGAAGGGCGTGACCTCCTACGACGTCACGCAGGCAGCAACCAATAGTCTGTCGACGAGCCACATTCAAATGTATAGCCAGCTGTATATATTGAGCTACCCATCCGCCATTACCACATGTTCCTCCGGATCATCATGCAATAAACCTGTGTTAAGCCAACCCTTCGGCTGTTTCGTTGTCTTTGGTCCCTTACACTAAAAAACCCATTAAAGATAAAGGTCTTCCTTGCTTGAAAGCTAGTTAGGTCCGACTTTAGGGGACAGTGCTCATTTCGTTTTCTAACCAAAAGGTCAGCACTGCCTGTGTCTGTAGGTAACACTAGATACCAGAACACACTTTACCTTTCCCGGCAAAGCAGTACCTCTTTATCTACTTGCAATTTCTTGCTTTCCAACTGCTAGGTTGGCAACAGCTGGGACAGACAACGGGAGCTCACTATGCCACTCCAGTCCTAGCATAAATCCATTACCCATTGGCTACTGGGGCATTTATAGATAGTATTCTCTAGAGTCTGTTGGTTACTTATGAGGTAGACCAGGGTGCCCAAACTACGGCTTGTGGGTCGGATCCAGCCCGCAGCACCAAAGAATCCAGCCTGCACCACCCTTGCCGGGCCTGGAAGCAGACATAAAACACGCCCACGCGTGAGCAAAACGCTGCCGTAAATGACCTGCAGCTGTCATAAATGTCTTTACTACAGCCGTGGGTGCATTTACGGCAGCATTTTGCAAATGCACGGGTGTGTTTTACTTCCACTTCTGGTGGGAGGAACCACATTACTGGCCCACTCAACCAAGTGACCAGCCCGCGGCCCGAAAAGCTTGGCCACCCCGGTTTACTCCATTACCGTAGTGCAGGGATTCTCAACCTGGGACCTGGGGCCCAGATGCGGCCTGCAGCACTATTTCATGTGGCCCACCACACCAGGAAGTGTCATGTGGTGGAGGAAGGGCAAAATGGCCGTCCAGCCCCCCAAAGGTGGCCCCCAGCTTTAAAAGGTTTAAGAACTACTGCTGTAGCGGGACATCAGGCCAGACATGACTGTCATGCCTTCCACCACAGTTCCACATTTTGGCTGCAGTACAGCAGTTTAGCCACACTGTGTCACCAGGGCTCCTCTAGAAACCCGACTTGGCCTTCAGCCTTCTATTTTAGGGTTAAAAGCATGCAGACGAATGAAGTAGTGAAATTCAGCTCTTTATTAGTGGGGTCTGAACACTGTTTGGATGGGGCAAAACTCAGACTTATATACACTATAAACAGTAACAGTAACAATAATACAACAAGCCCATTGGCTAACAGAGTGTGCACATTTTTCGATCCACTTTTTTGCATGAGTAGATACATGTGAAAAGATACATTCCGCTCCTGTCAGAAAACACAATTAACATACAAAACATTCTTCCCCCCTAGGTAAAAACAAAATCCTTTAACCAAGATGGCGGTCTAGTTTCCCTTCTGGGTTGGACACTTGACTGAGCCGGCTCAGGGCTCGTAGGATGGGCGAACCGACTGGAGTGAGGGATTGACTAGAGGGGGAGGATTGTAAACCCAAATTAAAGCCCCGTTTGTCAGTTGGAGGAGCAGGGGATCACTCAAAACCAAAATCTAATTCTGTGGATGAATAAGACAACTCAGGGTCCCTCCTGTGTGTACTAAGAGTGGAGGGCGACTCCAAACAAAATTGGCCATCATCAATAAAGGAATCCAGAGTGCTAGGCTGGGACAGTGTAGGGGTACACATGGCCGGAGTAGGGGAGCATTCCACTATTTCCCCTTGAAATCAGTCCCTAGAACACACCTCTGGGTCTAAGTTAGCTTGCTGCTGACTATTACTTCTGCCCCCTGGGTTTAAATGTGTGGGGGCCAACCCTAACATTGAGTGTCTGTATTCGTCCTGTGGGTCCAGTATTCTGGGTCTCAATTGATCTGCATGCCTCCTCCAGATCAGACCAGTGGCTGTTTCGATTCTGTAACAGGACCAGTCTGATCGATCACAAACCCAGGCACCCACGTAGGACCACCAGCTGCATAATTGTGGCAATGTACAGGGTCTCCCGGAGAAAAACCCTTCTGCGTTGGATCGCTATATTTGTGCCTTTGTCCTCCACCCTAGAGGGATCCAATATGTCCAGCAAGGATGACAGTTTCCTTCGCTGGAGCAATTTAGCAGGAGACAGCCCTGAGGCAAGGGGGGTGGTGAGTCTATATGTGAAAAGAAACTGGCATAGCTGGAACTCCAAATCCCCTTCACCCATACGCCGAAACGCGTCTTTAGTTGTGCGCACCTGCAGCTCCACCTGGTCATTGGTGGCTGGGTGGAATGGGGTGGCAGTGATACGCCTAATTGCATTCCTTTCCATGAAGGATTGGAATTCTGCAGATGTGAATGTGGACATGTTGTCGGACACCAGCACATCTGGAAGTCCAAATGCTGTGAACAGCCTTCTCAGGTGCATTATCGTGGTGGCTGAAGTGGTATTAGGCACTCTAATCACTTCCAGCCACTTAGAGAATGAGTCTACAACCAACAAAAATAGGGCACCCCTAAATGGACCTGCAAAATCTATGTGCAACCTGGACCACAGGCCCCTAGCAGAATCCCATGGGGTGGGATTGCTCTGGGCAAGAGGATTGACAGCTGGCACAAGTGCCGACCATCTGCTCTATGTCTTGGTCCAGTTGAGGCCACCAAAAGTAGCTACGGGCAAGGGCTTTGGAATGTACAATTCCCGGATGACTTGTGTGAAGTAAATGTAAAACCTTTTTCCTGAGAGTGACAGGAATGACCACCCGCTGGCCCCATAGAAGGCAACCTCGTTCCACTGACAATTCCAGATGCTTGTGGTGGAATGTTCTGAATTCCTCGGCTAGAGGAAAGACAGGCCAGCCTTTTTGTACCCAAGACATTACTTTAGTCAATGTTACATCCTTGGCCATAGCTTTAGCTATATCTGAGGGGACGACTGGGGGCGAGTCGAGTGCCTCAATCATGAGGACCTGGTGGTCGTTTTCGACCTCGCAATCGGCTTCCCCGGCCCCTGGCAGTGGCGAACGTGACAGGGCAACACCGTGGCACCTAAGTAAAATCATATGCATTTAGGAAAATTGCCCAACGCAACATCCTTGGGGACAGAATTTGAGGCGTGGGCTTCCCGTTCACAAAGATTCCAAGGAGGGGCTTGTGGTCAGTTACGATGGTAAAAGGTCTTCCTTTTTGACTCTGCATGTGCTCTTAAGCAGAGCTGCTGCTGAGGAGAGCCAAACAAAGGAAGTGAGCACTGGTACGTTTTGCAGTTGGAGTAGAGCTGCTTTAGAGGCCTCCACTAATTTAAATTGATAATTTAAACTGCTGAGAGCCACCTCTGTTCAAACAGAGGAAGCAGTTTGAAGCTTCCAGAAGCAGGGGGCAGAGCCACACCAGGCCCTTCCCTGAACTGTGACTCATAGGGGCGGAGCCACACTAGCCTTAAAAAGCTCTGAGCTCTTTCAGGGTCAGCCCTTTTGACTCTGCATGTGCTCTTAAGCAGAGCTGCTGCTGAGGAGAGCCAAACAAAGGAAGTGAGCACTGGTAAGTTTTGCAGTTGGAGTAGAGCTGCTTTAGAGGCCTCCACTAATTTAAATTGATAATTTAAACTGCTGAGAGCCACCTCTGTTCAAACAGAGGAAGCAGTTTGAAGCTTCCAGAAGCAGGGGGCAGAGCCACACCAGGCCCTTCCCTGAACTGTGACTCATAGGGGCGGAGCCACACTAGCCTTTAAAAGCTCTGAGCTCTTTCAGGGTCAGCCCTTTTGACTCTGCATGTGCTCTTAAGCAGAGCTGCTGCTGAGGAGAGCCAAACAAAGGAAGTGAGCACTGGTAAGTTTTGCAGTTGGAGTAGAGCTGCTTTAGAGGCCTCCACTAATTTAAATTGATAATTTAAACTGCTGAGAGCCACCTCTGTTCAAACAGAGGAAGCAGTTTGAAGCTTCCAGAAGCAGGGGGCAGAGCCACACCAGGCCCTTCCCTGAACTGTGACTCATAGGGGCGGAGCCACACTAGCCTTTAAAAGCTCTGAGCTCTTTCAGGGTCAGCCCTTTTGACTCTGCATGTGCTCTTAAGCAGAGCTGCTGCTGAGGAGAGCCAAACAAAGGAAGTGAGCACTGGTAAGTTTTGCAGTTGGAGTAGAGCTGCTTTAGAGGCCTCTACTAATTTAAATTGATAATTTAAACTGCTGAGAGCCACCTCTGTTCAAACAGAGGAAGCAGTTTGAAGCTTCCAGAAGCAGGGGGCAGAGCCACACCAGGCCCTTCCCTGAACTGTGACTCATAGGGGCGGAGCCACACTAGCCTTTAAAAGCTCTGAGCTCTTTCAGGGTCAGCCCTTTTGACTCTGCATGTGCTCTTAAGCAGAGCTACTGCTGAGGAGAGCCAAACAAAGGAAGTGAGCACTGGTAAGTTTTGCAGTTGGAGTAGAGCTGCTTTAGAGGCCTCCACTAATTTAAATTGATAATTTAAACTGCTGAGAGCCACCTCTGTTCAAACAGAGGAAGCAGTTTGAAGCTTCCAGAAGCAGGGGGCAGAGCCACACCAGGCCCTTCCCTGAACTGTGACTCATAGGGGCAGAGCCACACTAGCCTTTAAAAGCTCTGAGCTCTTTCAGGGTCAGCCCTTTTGACTCTGCATGTGCTCTTAAGCAGAGCTGCTGCTGAGGAGAGCCAAACAAAGGAAGTGAGCACTGGTAAGTTTTGCAGTTGGAGTAGAGCTGCTTTAGAGGCCCGCGCGCCTAACGGCGTGCGAGATTGCAAACTAGTAACAAAAGAAGAATATAATCTTACTAGGTAGAAAGGTAGTAAACGTGTACATTTTTGAGGCCCAGAATACTGCACTTGTTAAAATGGATTCTGAGGGAACCGTTGTAGTTACCTGCAATACTTGTGCCATGTTTGTGTTCTTGCCAAAGCTTATGGAGAACTACACTTGCAGCAAGTGCAAGCTGGTTGCACTACTAGAAGAGAAGGTCCAGCAGCTAGAGGCCCGCATATCTAACCATCAACAAATTAAAGAGCTTGAGCTGTTCTTGGACAGAGCGGAGCAGACTATGCTGGACAAAGAAGAGACAGGGCACAGTTCTGAGGGAGAAGGCCCTTCACTAACTCAGGAGGGAGATGGTTGGAGGAATGTGACTCAAAGGAGGAGAAGAGTAGGGGATCACTCTGAGAGTCTGAAATTACAGAATAAATTTGAGGCTCTTTCCCTCATCACACCTGATGAGGAACACACAGAGGAACAACTGGTTCCACCTGATGATCTCTCCTTCATCACACTTGATGAGATCCAGGAAGATGAACAACAGGAACAAACTAAGATTCTCTCCCTTAATATGGTTGATGAGGTGCATGTAGATGAACAGATTGCAGGAGAAAGGCTCCTTGTACTAGGCGATTCAATAATTAGAAATACAGAGAAATGGATTTGTGATGCACATGATAACCGTATGGTGACTTGCCTGCCAGGTGCAAAAGTTGCAGACATCACAAGAAATCTAGATAGATTGTTAGAGAGAACTGGGAACGAGCCAGCTGTCATGGTACACGTTGGTACCAATGATGTTGGGAAGGCCAAGCGGTCTGTCCTGGAAGCCAAATTCAGGTTGTTAGGAAGAAGATTGAAGTCCCGGACTTCCAAGGTAGCATTTTCAGAAGTGCTGCCTGTCCCTCGCGCAGGACCTACCAGGCAGGCAGAGCTCAGAAGCCTCAATGCGTGGATGAGGCGGTGGTGTCGAGAGGAGGGTTTCAGATTTGTCAGGAACTGGAGAACATTTTGGGACAAGCCAAATCTGTTCAGGAGGGATGGGTTGCATTTGAACCATGATGGGACCAGATTGCTGGCACTCAACATCAAAAAGGCTGCAGAGCAGCTTTTAAACTGATAACTGGGGGAAAGCCGACAGGAGCTGGGCAGCATCCGGTTCGGGAAAGTGTGTACTTGGGTAGTGAGGAGGATGCAAAAATTACTGAGCAGAGCGAGGAGCTAGTCACTAGCATTCTAGCAGAAGGATGCAAGAGGCAGTCTAACAATGCAACTGGACACAAAAGACTGTGTCAGAAAAGCATATATAAATGCTTGTATACAAATGCCAGAAGCCTCCGGAACAAAATAGGGGAGCTGGAATACTTAGCAATAGATAAGAATATTGATATTATTGGTATCACTGAAACCTGGTGGACGGATGATAACCAATGGGATACAGTTATCCCAGGCTACAAACTGTACAGGAAGGATAGGAAGGGGCAAACGGGAGGTGGTGTAGCCTTGTATGTCAAAGAAGTGATAAAATCGTATGAATTGGAATATCTAGGTGATTTGGAGTCACCATTAGAAGCTCTGTGGGTAAGAGTACCAGGCCACAAGGATGGTCTAACAGTAGGCATATACTATCGGCCTCCGACCCAAGCTCTTGAGGGAGACAGGCAGTTGGAGAATGTTGTAAAGGAGGCATCCAAGAAGGGAAGCATGGTTATAATGGGGGACTTCAATTACCCTCACATAGACTGGGTGAACTGTTGTTCAGCACATGATAAAGAGATAAAGTTCCTAGATATGCTAAATGATTGTTCCCTGGGACAGATGGTTGAAGACCCAACTAGAGGTACAAGAATCCTTGACTTGATCCTGAGTAATACTCAGGATCTGGTGCAAGATGTTAATGTGACTGATCCAATAGGGAACAGTGACCACAACTCAATTATGTTTAACTTGATCATAGACCGCAAGTCACTGATAAAATCTAACACAGAGACCTTAAATTTTCAAAAAGGAAATTTCCCAAAGTTGAGGAAACTAGTAAAAAAGAAGCTGAAAGGGAAAATTGAGAGAGTCCAAACACTCCAAGAGGCATGGAGGCTGTTTACAAAAACAATAACAGAGGCCCAATTGGAATGCATACCCAAAAGGAAAAAGGGCACTGCCAGGTCCAAGAGGACTCCGATGTGGCTTACTGGAGCTGTTCGGGAAGTGATCAAGAGCAAGAAAAGCTCATTTAGAAGATGGAAGGCTTGTCCGAATGAGGACAGCAGGCAGAAACATAAATTCTGGCAGAACAAATAGCTAAAAATACTCAGAGAAATAACAAAGACTTCTTTAAGTACATTAGAAGTAAGAACCCAACTAGGAAGGCCATTGGACCATTAGATGACAATGGAAGGCAAGGGGTTATTAAAGAGGAAACAGAGATTGCAGAGAGACTCAATGAATTCTTTGCTTCAGTATTCACTGAAGAAGACAGAGGCCACATGCCCAAAACAGAGCCTATCTTCGTAGGGAGGGAAAGCGAAGAATTAAGCCAGATAGAAATAACCAGGGAGGAGGTCCTTGCATGTCTTGTTAAACTAAACACTAACAAATCACCAGGACCAGATGGCATCCATCCACGAGTTCTCAGGGAACTTAAAGATGAAATTGCTGATCTCCTAGCCAAAATATATAATCTTTCCCTCAAATCAGGCTTTGTGCCTGATGACTGGAAGGTAGCGAATGTAACACCAATTATCAAAAAAGGATCCAGGGGTGATCCAGGAAATTACCGACCTGTCAGTTTGACATGTGTCCCACGTAAAGTGATGGAAACCATCCTAAAAGATAGAATTAATAGGCACATAGAAGAGAAGGCGCTGCTAAAGGAGAGCCAACATGGCTTTTGCAAGGGCAAATCATGCCTCACTAATCTGTTGGAATTTTTTGAGAGTGTCAACAAGCATGTGGATAAGGGGGATCCAGTTGACATTGTTTATCTGGACTTTCAGAAGGCTTTTGACAAGGTCCCACACCAAAGGCTCTTGAATAAACTTACCAGTCATGGAATAAAGGGACAGGTCTTGTCCTGGATCAGCAACTGGCTAAGGGACAGGAAACAGAGGGTAGCACTAAATGGACACTTCTCCAAGTGGAAGGAAGTAAAGAGTGGGGTTCCCCAAGGTTCAGTACTGGGACCCCTGCTTTTCAACCTCTTCATAAATGATCTAGAGGTAGGAGTAAAAAGCAAGGTAGCCAAATTTGCTGACGACACTAAATTATACAGGGTAGTGAAAACTGTGAGAGATTGTGAGGAGCTCCAGAGGGATCTCTCGACACTGGGGGAGTGGGCAAAACAGTGGCAAATGAGTTTCAACATTAGTAAGTGCAGAGTGATGCATGTTGGGGCAAAGAACCCCAATTACATTTATAAACTGATGGGGTCTGAACTCTCTGAGACAAACCAGGAAAGAGACCTTGGTGTCCTGGTGGACAACTCAATGAAGGTGTCAACCCAGTGTGCCTCAGCAGTGAAAAAAGCAAACTCAATGCTAGGGATCATTAGGAAGGGTATAGAAAATAAGTCAGCAAGTGTCATTTTGCCTCTTTATAAATCTATGGTGAGGCCCCATCTGGAATACTGTGTACAGTTCTGGTCGCCATACCTCCAGAAGGATATTATGGAGCTGGAAAAAGTGCAGAGGAGGGCAACCAGAATGATTAGGGGACTGGAACACCTTCCTTACCATCTGAGGCTGCAACGGTTGGGCCTCTTCACTCTTGAACGACGACGTCTAAGAGGTGACCTGATTGAAGTTTATAAAATCATGCACGGTGTGGACAAAGCAGATAAGGAAAAACTGTTTTCCCTATCGCATAATACTAGAACTAGGGGTCACTCCATGAAACGTTTGGGTACTAGTTCTCAAACAAATAAGAGAAAGTACTTTTTCACCCAGAGGATTACTGGTCTATGGAACTCCCTGCCAGAAGAAGTGGTGACAGCTGTCAGTCTTGACAGCTTTAAGAAAGGATTAGACAAGTTCATGGAGGAGAAGAGTATCAATGGCTATAATTATGGATACTTAAGGACAACCTCCGGGTTGGAGAGATAGGCAGGATATCTCTCAATATCATTTCCAGGGAATCCTAAGCAGGTGAAGGCATCTGCTTGGGAATACCCTGAAGGAAATGGTGAGCCACTGTGTGAGACAGAATGCTGGACTGGATGGGCTGTGGCCTGTTCCAGCAAGGCTGTTCTTATGTTCTTATGTAAAGGTAATCGCGGAATTTCTGAGTGCCTGCCACGATTGCCAATGCCTCCCCATCTGTCTGAGCGTAGTTTTTCTCAGGCTTTGTTGTGTTCTGATGGTTTTACCGTCCACATGGATTACAATGTATCTGAGCCAATGTAACCTTGCCGATAGCAACTATGTAACCTTCAGCTGTATCATATAAACCCTGTAATAGGACGCGAGCTAATGTCCACCAGCTGGCAGCAGCGAGCGTCCAAGCTCTCTTGGTCCGAACTCATCAAAGGCAACAGCGCGGGAAGTTTTCCCGCCACCACCTACACCTGGACAAGAAGGGCGTGACCCGCAATGACGTCACGCAGACAGTAGCCAATGGGCTACCATGGCACCACGTTCAAATGTACTACTACTGTATATAAAGAGCTATCGATCCGCCATTACCTCATGTTCCCTCTGTCCACGATGCAATAAACCTGAGTTAACCCAGCCCGAGGCTGTGTCCTGTGTCTTGGTTTGCATACACTAAATTGGCGACGAGGATGGGATGATGGATCCCCACGGAACAGCCAGGGCACAGAGCGGGTTCAACATCACCAAACCGCAAGACTGGGAGCTGCTTGAGATGGACTTCCAGGCGGCACTGGTGGAACTCAGAGTCAAAGGAGACGACGAGGAGAGGAAGAGGGCCATCCTCACCAGAATGCTCGGGATGGAAACCAAGCGGACGCTGGTGGGCATCATCGCTCCGAAGAAGGTGAGCGACTTTAAGGCGGACGACATCATGAAGCTGCTGCGAGAGCGCTTCTGTCCCTCGAGGGCAATGTTTCCCGCTCGGAGCGCGTTTTGGAGGCGAGTCCAAGCGCCGGATGAGTCGGTTGAGGCATTCGTGGCCGCCATGAGGGTAGCCGCCGCCCCCTGTAAATGGGGCGACATCCTAGAGATGGCCCTCAGGGACGGAGTGCTGTGTGGCCTGAAAGACAAGGAGGTACAGCGCAGCTTGATGAACAAGGAGCCGCCACCCACGCTGGCAGAGGTCGTAGAGGCCGCGGAAGCCGCAGAGTCCACGAATGCTGGAGTGGACGAGATGCACCAGTGGCGTGAGTGGCGTCCTAGAGCCGGCAAGGCGGAAAATTCGGTGCACGGGAAGTCCGGACAGTCGGTGCACGCAACTCGACGGGCCTCAAAGTCGTCTACGGAAGGCAGCGACGGCGAGGAGGTCCAAAAGGTCCGAAAGGGTGGTCGACGCTGCGAGGGTTGCGGAGCGGCCCATGAGCGCGCGAGATGCCCGTTCAGGAAGGCCGAATGTTACACCTGCGGCCGTCGGGGGCACATCGCCAAGGCATGCAGAAAACGGAAGGAGGGCCGGAGGCAGTCACAAGACCGTGCGGCCAGACCGGACCGTCCAGCGAGGCCCAAAGATGGCGCCCAGACCACGAGGAAGCAGGATGGCGTGGGCCGCGTCTCGGACGACAGCGAGGACGACGCCCCAGTGTTCAGCGTGTCCGCGGGACAGTCCCATTACTTCGTTGAGGTATTAGTACAAGGGGCCCCTATTAAGATGGAAATTGACTCGGGGTCCTCCTATTCTATAATTCCCCAGAAAGAGTTTTTGAAAATCGACCCCCACGTGCGGCCCAAACTTAAAGCGTTGAGGTCCACGCTACGAGACGTACAGGGAAACAGCATTCCGGTGTTGGGGGTCGGGAAATTTCGGGTCAATTTTAAGAGACATTCTGCGGAACTGCCCCTAGTTGTCCTCAAGGGGGGAAGCTGTAGCCTCCTAGGGACACAGTGGTTTCAGCCCTTAGGTCTGTTCATAGGGGGAGTGCATACCGTGGGGGGGACCCAATACAAGCGGTTTGCGATGCGCATCCCGCCGTTTTTAAGAAAGGACTCGGAAAGTTCAAGGGACCCCCTGTAGCTTTCGACATAGACCCGGAGGTCCGCCCGATAAGACTCAAACCGCGCAGGGTGCCGTTCGCACTCAAGGACAAGATAGAGGCGGAACTGGACAAACTGGTGGGCCAGGGGATTCTTATTCCTGTTGATTCCGCGGAGTGGGAAACTCCAATTGTAACGGCTCTAAAGGCTAACGGGGAGGTGCGCATTTGCGCTGATTATAAGTGTACAATTAACAAGGCGATCCGCCCTAATGCATACCCGGTGCCAGTGATCAGCCACCTTTTGGCCAGGCTGAATGGGGGAAAGTGTTTCGCTAAACTCGATTTGGCACAAGCCTATCAGCAACTTCCTGTGACCCCCGCCACGGCCGCGGCACAAACGATAGTTACACATAAAGGAGCGTTCCAGGTGTCGCGGTTACAGTTTGGCGTGAACTCGGCACCCGGCCTTTTTCAGTCGCTTGTGGAACGCCTCCTGAAGGGACTGGAGGGGGTGTTGCCTTATTTTGATGACGTGTTGATAACAGGGGGGAGTGAGGCTGAACTGGCAAAGAGGTTGGACAAAGTACTGACCGTGTTCGAGAAAGCGGGGCTGAGATTGAGGAAGGACAAATGTGTTTTTTTCGAAACCGAGGTCGAGTTTTTAGGGTTCCGGATCACACCCGAGGGGATTAAACCGTCTGAATCCAAAGTAGCAGCCATTAAAAAGGCCCCCCGCCCCACATCCAAAACCGAGCTACAGTCCTTCCTGGGGCTCCTCAATTTTTACCATACATTCCTCCCGCGGAAGGCGTCCGTGGCCGAACCGCTCCATCGGTTACTTAAAAAGGAGGAGACATGGATGTGGGGTGACGAGCACGAGAGGGCGTTCAAAGAGCTAAAGCAACTCCTAACATCTGAGGCAATCCTGACGCACTTCGACCCCAAACGGCCAGTGGTCCTAGTTTGTGATGCATCCCCGGTGGGGGTGGGGGCGGTACTTTGCCACGTGTTGGAGGACGGTAGAGAGGCCCCGGTAGCGTTTTACTCAAGGTCCCTGTCCCAAGCGGAGCGAAATTACGCACAAACCGACAGGGAGGCGTTAGCAATAGTAGCGGGAACCAAAAAATTTCACGATTTTTTGTATGGCCGACCGTTCAAAATCGTGACCGATCACAAGCCACTGTTAGGGATTTTCACGGCAAGCAAGCCCACGCCGCAGATCCTGTCCCCGAGAATGCTGCGATGGGCTATTTTCCTCAACGCGTACCAACATGAGTTGGAGTACCGGCCCGGAAAGGAGATCAGCCATGCTGATGCGCTTTCGAGATCCCCTTTGCCCTTGTCGGACGACCAAAAGGCGAGAGCAGAAAGAGACCGCCAGGTGTTGCTAATTGAGGTTTTAGACGCACCCCCAATAGTACCAGCCGACATTGCTAGGGCGACAGGCAAGGACAGAACGCTGGAGAAAGTTAGTTCATGGGTACAGAAGGGGTGGCCGGCATCGTCCCCGAGTACAGAGTTCGACCCATTCTTTAGGAAAAAGCTAGAGTTGTCCCTAGAGAGGGGGTGCCTTCTGTGGGGCCAACGGGTGGTGGTCCCTACGCCCCTGCGGACGAGGGTGCTCGAACTGCTGCACGTCAGCCACCCGGGCATAGTTCGTTCAAAGGCGCTGGCCCGGAGTTACTTCTGGTGGCCACAGCTGGACGCGGACATTGAGCACATGGTCGGCACTTGCGAGGCATGCCAGGGATCCCGACCTGAGGCGGCCCGTCTCCCGCATAGGGAGTGGGACACAGCAAGGGGGCCGTGGTCCAGAGTGCACGTAGATTTCGCTGGCCCATTCCGAGGAACCATGTTTCTCCTGGTGGTGGATGCGTTCTCCAAGTGGCTGGAGGTTATCCCAGTAAAGAGCACGTCCTCCGCCACGACAATTAGCCAGCTAAGGAGAGTCTTTTCCACATTCGGCTTACCCGACACTTTAGTCAGCGATAACGCTAGTTGCTTCACCTCCGCTGAGTTCGGAGCATTCATGGAGGCAAACGCCATTCGGCATGTCACTTCCGCACCGTTTCACCCGGCCACGAATGGCCAAGTGGAACGGCTGGTGCGTACAACAAAGGAGGCGCTGCGGCGCATGGGCCCGGGGGACCTGAATCACCAAGTATGCCAGTTCCTCTTAGCGTATAGGGTAACCCCCTTAGCGTCAGGCTACTCGCCGGCGGAGCTCTTGATGCGGCGAAAACTGACCACGATCCTGTCCAGGCTAGACCCGACGAGAGTCGAGGATAAAGGGAAAAACATAGGGTTGGCAGTCTCGAAAGGTTTCGCCGCCGGGGACCCTGTTCACTGCAGGAACTATTCCAGCGCAGGGCCGGCCTGGGTACCAGGGACGGTTGTAGAACAGACGGGGCCCGTGTCGTACCGGGTCGAGACTACCACCGGCCTCCTCTGGAGGAGGCACGCAGACCAACTGAGGCACCGAGTGAGTGGGCCAGTCTGTGGGGCTCAGCAACAGGATTCAGCGTTAGGGTTCTCCCCCACCCGTTTAACCCAAGGGGGAGACAGCAGTGGACAACAGTCCCAAGCAAGGGGGGAAGGAAGAAGCAGCGGCCCCGACTCATACCCTTTTGATACGCCAGTCATATCAGGGGCCGGGGAAGGGGGAGAGGAGTTCGCGACCGCTGCCCCCGATTGTAATTTTGATTTTGATTTTGCGAGCCGGGGGGGTTTTCAGGAGTGTTCCCCCACCCATCCAAGCGAGAAGAGGGGTTTTTCGTTAGCCCCCAGTGCCCCCGGTTCCTCTCTAGGAAAGAGCACACCTCCCAACAACGCCGCGGAGCCGCGGCAAGCCACTAACGAGTCTCCCTCTCCAATTACAGGACAGGAAACCAGGGGACAAAGAGAAGGTAGCAAACCCGGGGAGAGGCAGCCCGCATCGAGACCCCAGCGTGTTCGAAATAAGCCATCTTGGCTGAGAGACTTTGTCTCCTGAAGGGGGGGGAGTGTGTTTAAGTGTGGGCTCGAGACTTTGTCTCGTCCTAGGGGGGAGGGGTGTTGTGTTCTGATGGTTTTACCGTCCACATGGATTACAATGTATCTGAGCCAATGTAACCTTGCCGATAGCAACTATGTAACCTTCAGCTGTATCATATAAACCCTGTAATAGGACGCGAGCTAATGTCCACCAGCTGGCAGCAGCGAGCGTCCAAGCTCTCTTGGTCCGAACTCATCAAAGGCAACAGCGCGGGAAGTTTTCCCGCCACCACCTACACCTGGACAAGAAGGGCGTGACCCGCAATGACGTCACGCAGACAGTAGCCAATGGGCTACCATGGCACCACGTTCAAATGTACTACTACTGTATATAAAGAGCTATCGATCCGCCATTACCTCATGTTCCCTCTGTCCACGATGCAATAAACCTGAGTTAACCCAGCCCGAGGCTGTGTCCTGTGTCTTGGTTTGCATACACTAAAGGCTTTGAGAGCGAACGGGAATAGAATGCTACGGGGGCTTTCCTCCCGTCACTTAGTACATGGCATAACACAGCTCCCACCCCCACAGGGAATGCATCACACACAAATACAACTTCTTTGTTAGGATCAAAATGAGTTAATACAGCATCCAAAGATAGTAGCCTTTTGAGTTTTAGGAACGCTTTCTCCTGGCAATGGCCCCAGTGCCAAACAGTATCTTTCTTAAGAAGCCGATGTAATGGTTCGGCAATTAAGGCATTGCGATGGAGGAAAGCATGATAGAAGTTTAATGATCCTAGACATGATTGCAATTCGGTTTTACATTTCGGCCTGGGTGCATTCCGCACAGCCATCACCTTGGAGTCAGAGGGCATGATACCTTGGGGTGTAATGTGGTACCCCAGGAACTCCACTTCCCGTGCCAAAAACACACATTTGTCTCTTCTGAGACGTAGACCGGCCCTCTCAAAACGTGACAGGACTCAATCGAGCCTGGCCGCTAGTTCGACGGTGTCCTTAGCGGTGATCAGGACATAATCAAAATATGGCAGGACACCAGGCAACCCTTTCAAAATATGATATTGAAATATTCCAGGGGGCGCATTCACCCCGAATTGTAGTCTAGTTACCTCAAATGCCCCCTATGCGTTACTATGGTCTGGGCTATGGCAGCAGCAGGAGACACAGTTAATTGTTGGTAAGCCTGTGCAAGATCAAGTTTTGCGAAGCAATTTCCTACATGCAAGGAGGCAAGAAGGTAGCTTACCACGGGCACAGGATATGCGTTCGGGTGAATAGCTTTATTGATAGTACACTTGTAGTCAGAGCATATCCTGACCTCCCCATTACTTTTTCAAAGCAGTTACAATTGGTGTCTCCCACTGTGGAGTCCACCGGCACTAGGATGCCCTGCCCCACCAGTTTGTCCAGCTCGGCTTCTATCTTCTCCTTTAAAGCAAAGGGTACCCGGCGTGGCTTCATCCGGATGGGCCGGATGGTTGGGTCAAGCTCAAAGTCAACAGGGGGTCCTTTGTATAAACCCAAATCCTTTTTGAATACCTCAGGATGTGCAGCACAGACGTTCCGGATTGGGTCAGAGTCTATTGCGTGGATGCCAGAAAGCTGGATTCCCAGGGGCCTAAACCATTGTGTCCCAATAAGACAGTTAGTGCCCTGTTTAACTACAACCAAAGGCAAGGAGGTGCAAATGTTTTTGAATTTAACCAAGAAATTTCCCACCCCCAGGACCAGAATCTGGCAACCTTGCACATCCCGGAGGGAAGTTTTAAAGGATTTACACTTGGGCCGAGAGGCAGGGGGAATTCTCAAAAACTCCCGCTGTGGGATTATGGAAAAGGTAGTACCTGAATTCACCTCCATCTTGAAGGGGACATCCTGCAGGCTCAGGTTTACGAAGAAACGCTCACTGATGATGCCCACTTGGCACAGCTCAGGCTCGGGTGACACTTTGGTGATGGACATGTTGTGGTGATGACTCTTCTTGGGCACACGCACTGGAGGTCTTTGCTTTCGCTGTCGGCATACCTTAGCAATGTGCCCTCTTCGCCCGCAGTTGTGGCATTCTGCAGTGCGGAACGGGCACTTCTTGCGGTCATGCCAGGCTCTGTAGCCATCACACTTGCGAAGGAATTTCTTCTCTCGATTGTCACGGTGTTCTCGGAGCTTTCGTTGGAACGCTCAGACTTTTCCCTCTGCGTCGCTGGACTCCGATGAAGAGGTGGAACCAGGCAATGCTGAGGAGGATGAAGGTGAACTTTGCTGAGCTTGCACAGCTGAGTCGGTGGCACTGGTGGTGGAGTGGCGATGCCGGAAAAGCATTATCCCGGACCGTGCGGCCTCAGACACTACTGCCTCTTCTAGGACATCCGTGAAGGTTAGCGTCTTTCTGATCATGAGGCGACATTGAGCATCTTTGTCCCTCATGCCGACCAGCAGTCATCCCGGAGTGCTTCTTCAATGTTGTCCCACTTGCATGGGGCGGCAGCAATGCGCAGCGTGGTGGCGTAGTCTGCAATGGATTCACCAGGTCGCTGCTCTCTTCTGTGGAAGGCCACCCTGGCTGGGAAGATCAAGACCTCTGGCGGCAGTTGCCTCCTCAGTGCGGACATGATTTCTGTGAGCTGCACCACATCCCTTGGAAGAACGAGGTAGGTTGCCAGCTCAAGCGTCTCAGAACCGCACAGAGCGAGGAAACAGGAGCGCTTCTGGGTTCCATCAGTGATCTTCTGCGAGGAACCGGCGTTTGTATGTTGCCCATTTCTCTGGATGTGCTGGGTCGAATGGGCCGATGTTGCTGCCGTGTGGGGACGCCACCCCATCATCGTCGCCAGTTCAGTGTTCAAGGAATGAAGAAGCAGACGAATGAGGTAGTGAAATTCAGCTCTTTATTAATTATTATTATTTGAACACTGTTTGGATGGGGCAAAACTCGGACTTATATACACTATAAACAGTAACAGTAACAATAATACAATGGTGCACATTTTTCGATTCACTTATTTGCATAAGAATAGATACATGAGAAAAGATACATTCCGCTCCTATAAACAGTAACAGTAACAATAATGCAACAAGCCCATTGGCTAACAGAGTGTGCATATTTTTCGATCCACTTATTTGCATAAGAATAGATACATGAGAAAAGATACATTCCGCACCTGTCAGAAAACACAGTTAACATACATAACAGTTGGGATTCCTAGAGGAGGGGACTGGTGCATGGAGGTATAAAAAACAGGAGATGGCACTACAGGCTTCATGCTGTAAGTTTTTTGAAGCCAGTGGGCGTGGCCTGCCTCCATATTAGGTTGACCAAAACATTAGCAGATGTGGTTTCCCCATGCCCCAGGGGCATGGAACGGCCCGTGCAGAGGCCACTTTGGGGGAACGCTCCTTGAGCCGTGGGCTCTGCGGGCAGAGAAATTCAGGGGGGTGGATAAATGATAGGGTTTGATTCACCCAATTTCCTGACCTGACCAGCGATTCTGCTGAAGAGAGCGAATAGCTAACCCAGTTACCTATTAGAGTAATCACTCATCTCCTAGCTCAACTTTACCCCGGGTGTAAACAGATGCCATGTTTACCCCTGCCTAATCCTTAAACAATGGTGTTTTTCCCGGTCTGTGTTTGGCCAAGTTAATCAACTTCCCTCTAAGAGATTCCCAATTAACCCGAGCAAACAGGTGATGTGATTTCTGTCAGATGACTGTTTTTGCCACCGTTGCGCTTTTACTCCTATATATGATGATGCCTTTTTCCCAATAAACGACTGATCTGATCTCGCTCCATACTGCCTCGTATCGTTTCTTGATCAGTCTCCTCCGGGACCTCCGGCCCTCAGCGGCCCCGATTCCTACACCTGGTGACCCCGACGTGATTTACTCGTGAGTAAGTGACCCCCGAGCGGTCTACCTCCGAGTAAACGAGCAGCACGGTCCGGTTCTGCGCTTGAACCACGTCCGTTCATCCCGGAGGACAGCGCGGCAGCCCGGCCGGTAAACCAGCCGGTCGGGAGAAAGGCCTACGCGGCGAGGCATCACCGAGAGGTTTCCTACAGTTTGCTCCCGGCTTTCGCGGCGGCTTGCAGGTTACGGAAAAACGCGTTCCGCAGGGACAGCTGTGAATCCCTGACAGCGCAGAGGCCACCGAGGGCCCGTGGTAGGGGACCACGCTCCGAGCTCTACCCAGAGAATCGTCGCCAGAACCTATTACTTGCCCAAGACGTGTCGACCCGTCCCGAGGAGGAAACTTCGGAGGACCCATCGCAGGTAATATGGGGACCTGTCCTCAGCGACAGCGTCCGTCCGCTAGCCAAAGAACTCGTGAGGAAGAGTTCAGATTCCTGGCCAGGATATATCAGTTAAAGTTTCACAGCAGAGAGCTACTGAGACTTTTGGCATACCTAAGGGAACACTGCCTGCTTTACCCAGAAGTAGGTACGTTAACCCTCGAGCTCTGGGATCAGATAGGAGACTGCATTCAGCAACCCCCGAAAGCTCCAGGAGGCATAATTCGCACATGGGACAAATGTAGGAAACTCTTAGCGGAGATAGAACCAGTCCGGGTAGAGGCCAAAGAACCCCCAAATCTGCCAGTCACGCCAGCCGAGCCAACGGCGCCTACGGCGCTCTATCCGTCACTCCAATTTAGGCAGAGTAGTGTAGGGAACTTTCCCTCGGTGACAGCTGCAGACGTCACCGACGGAATGCCAGGTCTGGGGAGCGCAGGCGCTTCTCTGACAGTTCCAGGTTCCCTGGTTACCAAGAGTGCCCTTCAGCGCACAGTAGAAGAGGAGATCAGGAAGGGGGAGTTGCCAGCGGAAGAACTAGCTGAGCTTAGTCAGATATGTCCAATCCGCATGGAGATGGATGCCCTCACAGGGGCCCAGCAGATAGTTCATTCACCAGTCCCGTATAAGCTGCTCATGGCTATACGGAAGGCCATTCAGGAGACAGGGCTCCAAAGCCGATTTACTAGGGGCACGCTTCAGCAAGTGTGCGAGAACACCATGTTCATTCCACATGACTGGAAAGCCGTCATGAGGATGATGCTCAACCCTAGCCAGTACCTGATTTGGGACAGCGAGTTTCGCCTTGAAGCTCAAACTAGGGCTGCCAGGATGGGAGGCGCAGTAATTCCTGACCAGTTATATGGGTTAGGGGCCTTCAAATCCATCGATGCGCAGATCAACTTGCCACTCGCCACTCTCCAGATGTCGGCAGAGGCTGTCTTTAGGGCTTTTTTCAAGGTCCCTGCGTCCGGCAAGGCGGCTAAAAATTATACCGCAGTCAAGCAGGGAGCCCAAGAGCCCTACATGGACTTCATCAATCGCCTGGCGGAAGCAATTAGCAGGCAGATTGACAATGAGCAGGCCCAGCAAGAGCTCATGATGAAGTTAGCCAAGAACAATGCCAATCTAGACTGCCGTAAAATCTTGCAGTCACTGGGCAATCGTCCCGACTTGACACTCACGGACATGATTAGAGCTTGCGCCGACGTTGGCACAGAATCCTACAAGATGGGATTGCTAGCGGCAGCGGTGCAAGGGGGTAGAAGACCTAAAGGAAAGACCCAAGGGGCATGTCACAATTGTGGCAAGATCGGTCACTTCGCTAGGGAGTGCCGATCCAAGGGAAGCGGACAAAATTCCGGCCGTTCCAAGGCTCCAAACACCCTGTGTCCGAAATGCAAGAAAGGCTACCATTGGGCCAGGAATTGTCCGAGTTCGGGAAACCGGCACGCGGGCACGTCTCTGGCCCCGGTCCAAACAGAGACTTCCCAGATTCAGGGCTCGCCGGAGCTAGACTAGATTCAGGTCACATTCCAGGCACTGCGAGGGCCCAGGCCAGCCCCAAGGGTAGTACAGGGTTAGACTTGACTTGTCAGGCGGACGTTACATGCGACCTGCCAGGCACGGTCTATCTGGTGGACTCCCAGTACAAGGGTCCACTGGCCAAGGGCTTTATAGGTTAGTTTTGCCCCGTAGTGTAGCTGGAGCACGCGGAATTCTCGTAATTCCAGGAGTCGTTGACTCCAATTTTTCAGGCGTTCTCCAAGTTCAGTTGTGGACGCACCTGCCCCAAACAATTCACAAAGGAGACATCTTAGCGCAACTGATCATGGTTCCTTGTCGCTCGCCAACAGATAGCCAGGGAAGGCTCAGAGACAGCTCCGAACCCCGGTCAGAGGACTGCTCGAGCACCAGTGAGGCAGTACAAGGATACCAGGTCTTAGCGACAGTGGAGACCAACATTGAGTGGAAACAGCGCCCGGTTATCGAGGTATTTCTGAATAATAGAATATTCTCAGGCTTATTAGATACCGGAGCAGATGTGAGCGTGATAAGCAGAAGCCAGTGGCCAAGGGAGTGGGCCATTGAGCCGGTCTCCGATGTGTGGGGGGGTAGGCGGCATTCAGGAAGCGTTTAGAAGCAGGGAGTGGGTGACAGTCACGATTCCAAAGGGTGACGGCACGGCGGTAATTCGGCTGCACATTCTTGACGTGCACATCAACCTTTGGGGGCGAGACATCTTGCAGCAGTACGGTGCTATGCTTACCTTTGGGTAATGGCGTTGCCACTTAAGTGGCTCACCGACACGCCGGTTTGGGTAGAACAATGGCCGGTAGTGGGGGAGAAATTAGTCGCCCTTAAGCAGCTAGTTAAAGAACAGCTAGACGCAGGACACATAGAGCAGTCCACGAGTCCATGGAATTCGCCAATTTTTGTGATTAAGAAGAAGTCGGGGAAGTGGCGACTCCTCCACGATCTCAGAGAGATCAATAAATGTATTCAGCCAATGGGTCCGCTTCAATGCGGCATCCCAAATCCAAATATGATTCCCGAGGGGTGGGAGATCCTAGTCGTAGATCTCAAGGATTGTTTTTACACGATTCCCTTAGACCCCAGGGACCGGGAAAGGTTCGCCTTTACGGTGCCAGTTGTGAACCACAGTGAGCCTACGCAGCGTTACGCGTGGAGATTTTTGCCACAGGGCATGCTCAATTCACCCACCCTGTGCCAAATCTATGTTCACAACGCACTGGCAAAGTTTCGAAACCTTTACCCAAAAGCGTTAGTTTGTCACTTCATGGACGACATCTTGGTCGCGGTGCCGCAACTCGGCAGCGAAATGTTTTCTGACCTCCAGGCCAGCCTGGGGGACAAAGGTTTACTCATTGCCCCAGAGAAAGTGCAGAGAGCCGAGCCCTTCTCATACTTGGGTCATCGGCTTCTCCGCTCTTTCGCAGCACCAGTTTTGCCTCAGATCAATTTACAGGATTCGGTCACCTTGGTCGAATTGCAGCAGGTTTTAGGGAACATTAATTGGTCCAGACCGTATTTTAGATTGGATACGGATCTTTTGAAACCGCTCTTCTCGCTGCTAACATTAGGTAAGCAGCCAGCAGACCGGATACAAATCCCTCGAGAGGCGCGCTTAGCTCTCGAGAAAGTCAACCAAGTTCTCAGCCAGAGGTGGGTAGATAGGATCGCCCAGGGGCCATATGCTCCGATCCTGAATTTGTACATCGTACGGGCAGGATCCATGTTCACCGGAGCTCTAGGAGTAGACTCCGAGAAAGGAGCGAGTATCGTGGAATGGGTGTACTTACCGAACACCTCTTCCCGGAACATTGTTCCTCCCCAAGAGTTGGTTTCCGCGGTGGTCTACCGCGGGAGGCTGAGAGCTAGGGACATTTCAGGGCACGACCTAGCCAAAATCGTGGTCCCGTTCACCAAGGAACAAGTTCAGCAATTAATGCAGCTCGGTGACTCACTGCCAATAGCTTTGGAGGGATTCACTGGAAGCTTGGCATACCACTTGCCAAAAGACCCCAGACTAGTCTCACTTCAGACGCAGACAGTTAGCTTATTAGAATTGCTTTCGCTGGTTCCACTTCAGGGGGCCAGGACAGTTTTTACTGATGGTGGTAGGACATACGGTGTCTTGACCTGGCAGGAGGGCCAAGCTTGGCGCACGCTGCTAACTCTTCCACAAAAGTCCGCGCAGCGGGCAGAGTTGGCAGCGGTGAACCTTGCCTTGCGCACCTTCGCCAAAGAATGTTTAAACATCATTACGGACAGCATGTACGTCAGGAACTTGCTTCACAGTCTACCGGGAGCATACATCACTCCCGCGATAGACAAGAATCTGCTTAGTTTGTTTCTCGCTGCTCAATTTCATTTGCGTAACCGCACGGAGCCGCTCTATATTGCCCACATCCGCAGTCATCAGGACCTCCCGGGTCCGATTTCCGCGGGCAATAGCAGAGCGGACGCGGCGGCAAAGGAAATTCAGCAACGTTCAGTATTGGGTGTTTTTACTACGCCAATCCAGAGTCATGCATTCTTTCACCAAAATGCCAAAGCACTTGCCAGACAGTTTAATTTGCCACTTTCTCAAGCCCAAGGCATAGTTCGCTCTTGCCAACATTGTGCAGGGGCACCGGGGGGGCCCTCGTGGGGGGTCAACCCACGAGGGACAGAGGCCAACCAGGTGTGGCAGATGGATGTCACGCATGTTCCGCAGTTTGGCAGATGGCAGTACATGCACGTTTGCATAGATACTTTTTCACAATTCGTTTGGGCAACGGCGCAGAAAGGGGAGACTGCTTCCCACGTGGAGCAGCACCTCCTTTCCTGCATTGCAGCCATGGGCAAACCTCGGCACGTTAAAACCGATAACGCGCCATCCTACAGCTCTAGGCAGCTGGCCACCTTCATGGCCACTTGGGATATCAAGCATACATTTGGCGTTCCTTACAATCCGCAGGGGCAAGCGATTGTGGAACGGGTCAATCGGACGCTCAAGTCCTATATTGACAAACAAACAGAAAGGGGGGAGCCACCAGCCCTCCCCAAGTCACAGGCTCAGGCACAGCATTGTCTGAATAAGGTATTGTTCACGTACAATCACCTTAATGTTTTTTCGGATTGCACGCCGCAGGAGAAGCACTTCCGCCATTCGGAAGCTCTCCCGCGACCGATGGTCCGATACCGGGTGCCACCGGACCCTTCTTGGAGGGGCCCGGCGCCGCTCATAACCTGGGGGCGAGGGTATGCTGCAGTTATGTCTCCTACAGGTGTCGTTTGGATTCCAGCTCGGTGTGTCAAGCCTCACTTGGAACCACATAGCGTGGACCCAGGCCGACCCGAGTCCGATCCCGGAGATGGAGGACCTCACCCTGGCCGACAAGACCCGTCGGAGGAGACGGCCACCGACAGCGCCGAAGATCACCTGGGGGATGATCAAGGCCCTTTGCAGTGAGGCCGAGGACGCCCTCCAACGCGAGGAGAAGGAGCCGACACCGGAGAACCTCACGGCTGCAGTCTTCGCCCGAATTCACGCCAACACCATGGCAGCCATCATCATCCTGACCCTCTCCCTACTTGTGGGGGGAGGCGTTCAGGCCGCCCCACTTGGGGCCAGCGGCTTGATACCAGACGGAGACCTTTCCGCCCGGATGCATTATAACTTATGGGAAAGGTTGGCGGGTATCGTCAATCAGTCCGATTTTTGCCTGAAGCAGGACATTGGTTCTGCCTCAATTCTGAGCACCTGTCTCATCCCAGTGTGCCACACTCTAGACGCGCACGCCAGGGATGGCGACTGGCTGCTGAAGAGGATTTTCGGACCGCACCTCCCTCCGAGTTTTGCAGCCTACGCTCGCTGGGGGGGATTGCGGTTCACCATGACTTTGCCGGCTGACGCAGCCACTCTTCACACTCCGCGAGTGGCGGCCAGCCCGAACTCTACTTGTGCTCGAATGGTCGGCTGCGCTGCAGTCGGCCGAACCCAGCGCCGCTGCTTCGATACCGGCAGCAGCAACTGGACTTGTGATAAACCAGAGACACTTGGTTCAATGTATGCCCACGTTACGTTACCATCTGGTTGGTTCTTTACATGTAATCAGTATACTTTTAACTACATTCCCGCAAATGTATCAGACTCCACATGTTGCCTAAGTCGTTTGACACTGTTACTCCCTACTAAGGATATGATCACCCCAAGCACAATTGCTTCCAATGTTTCCGCACCCATAAGGCACACTCGTACCACCCAGTTAGACAGCTCATGTGATAGCAGCTTTAGAGTTTTGAGTCCATCCGAATATGTCTCGCTGGCAGTCAGCATAGTCGGCGTGCCAGCCTTAGCCGTCGGCAACGCTCGGAGGATCAGTCGATTGGCTTGCGGATTAGCCAAAGCCATCAACCACACCTCCTCGGCGATCGCGCTGCTCAACCAGGAGCAGGCGGAGCTTCGCCATGCCATACTTGACAACAGAGCAGCTATAGACTACCTCTTAATGCTTCATCATTTGGGTTGCGAATCTTTCCAGGGTATGTGTTGTTTCAACCTTACTGACAATTCCCGCAGAGTGCAGAATCAGCTCACAAACCTCCACACCATAGTCCAGGGCATCAGAGAGGGCTCTGCATGGGGAGACTGGTGGAGCTCATTGTGGAGCTGGATGTGGTCGTGGATTCCATGGGGGTGGCTTCAGACGGTACTTAAGGTGGTCGTGGGGGTAGTCCTGCTAGGCATAGCAGTCTGCTGCTTGGCGCAATGTATCCCCTCACTGATACCGAAGCGCCGCCCCAAGAAGGAACCCCGAAGCGTCATTCCCGCTCAGCAGCTGATGCCTCTCCTACGCAAAGTCGCCAGTCAGGTCCTTAAATGAAATTAAAAGGGGAGATGTGGTTTCCCCATGCCCCAGGGGCATGGAACGGCCCGTGCAGAGGCCACTTCGGGGGAACGCTCCTTGAGCCGTGGGCTCTGCGGGCAGAGAAATTCAGGGGGGTGGATAAATGATAGGGTTTGATTCACCCAATTTCCTGACCTGACCAGCGATTCTGCTGAAGAGAGCGAATAGCTAACCCAGTTACCTATTAGAGTAATCACTCATCTCCTAGCTCAACTTTACCCTGGGTGTAAACAGATGCCATGTTTACCCCTGCCTAATCCTTAAACAATGGTGTTTTTCCCGGTCTGTGTTTGGCCAAGTTAATCAACTTCCCTCTAAGAGATTCCCAATTAACCCGAGCAAACAGGTGATGTGATTTCTGTCAGATGACTATTTTTGCCACCGTTGCGCTTTTACTCCTATATATGATGATGCCTTTTTCCCAATAAACGACTGATCTGATCTCGCTCCATACTGCCTCGTATCGTTTCTTGATCAGTCTCCTCCGGGACCTCCGGCCCTCAGCGGCCCCGATTCCTACAAGCAGACTACCGTTTACGATTGCTTCTTGTGTTGGAGGGGGGTGGATCACACCTGTCAACCCGCGGCTCCGGAAAAACGGGACCTGCGTACATCGCTTGTACGCAGGTCGCTTTCGGCGCATGCGTGGAAGGGTTTTACCCCTTCCACGCATGCGCGGAAGCGCTACGCCGCTTGCACATCCCCTATGCAAGCGGCGTAGCGCTTCCCCGCATTCGCGGAAGGGGTAAAACCCTTCCACGCATGCACGGAAAGCATTTCATCCGCTGCCAAATTACGGGGTTTTGGCAGCGGGGGCTGGGTTATGACGTCAATCGATGTCGAATTACGGGGTTTCCTAGCCAAATCGGGGTGTTTGACAGGTATGGGGTGGATTGATCCCCTCTCCTATGTCCCCTGGGTCTGGGAGGGTTGGGGGGACAAAAGGGGTCTGTCCCCCCAACCCTTCCAGAGCCAGGAGACCGGGCAGAGAGGGGATCCCCCCGCAGAACACCCCGTTATTAAAGAGAAGAAACCAAGCGGTTTCTTCTCTTCAACAACGGAGTGTTGGAGGTAGGTAGAATCGATCACCTCTCCCTGGTCTCCTTTCCCAGGACCCCTTTTGTCCCCCCAACCCCCCTTCCAAACCCAGGGGACCAGGGAGAGGGGAACGAATCTACCCCCCCCCCAAAAAAAAACCTCCGTTGTTAAAGAGAAGAAACCGCTTGCTTTCTTCTCTATAATATGGGGGTGTCGGGAGGACTCCCCCTCTCCGCTAGGTCCCCTGGGTTCAGGAGGGTTGGGGAGACAGACCCCTTTTGTCCCCCCAAACCTCCCATACCCAGGGAACCAGGGAGAGGGGATCGATTCCACCCCGCTCCCAAACACTCCATTTTTAATAACGGGTGTCTTGCGTGGGATTGCCTCTCTCCCGGGTCCCCTGGCTCTAGAAGGGTTGGGGGACAGACCCCTTTTGTCCCCCCCAAACCTCCCAACCCCAGGGGAGCCAGCAGAGAGGGGGATCGCAACCCCCCACCCACTGATATTAAAGGGGAAACCCCGATCTACTTTCACGACTCCACACAATCAAAGCACCATAAGGCAATGTTTTGGGCCAACTAACATGGCGGACTGTCAGATAAGTCGGCTTCAAGTTTGTGACGTCTCCTGTTTTTTATACCTCCATGGACTGGTGAGTACAAAGTCCGTTCCTGACCCTCCTTCTTAATCTTCCGGAAGGAAATAGAAACCCCAACTCTTCCAAGTTCCGCCCCCTCCCCACGTGCTGTGTCTTATCTAGTGTCTTCCTTTCCAGTTCAATGGAGCCCGAGAGGGAAAATTGAGCCCCTGGGTGCGACTATTGGGGGGAGATCCTCAATGCCCAGCCCAGGAGAAAGGGGGGGAGGGAGGCCTTCTCGGTTAGGCAGGAGATCCAGAGAGAGTCACCCACTTCTTACATCGAGAGTGTTTGAGCTGCCAAGGTGGGCGAGAGATGCTTTTGGGGAGGTTTCCGATTGTTTGGGAGCGAGAAAAGCTTGGCAAACCGTGGAAATGCTGTTGCTTTTTCTTAATGTGTCAAGGCACATTTCGGAGGAGGCAGAAGCAGACAAGCGCTGGCTCTTCAGCTTTGAAACAGAGATGAGCACTGAACCCTAGAGTCAGATACGACTAGCTTTCGAGTAAGGGAAACGTTTACCTTTATTATGGTGGTCCAAAATAATTTGTTGCCTGAAGTAAAAGGCAGCAGCCCTGGTGGTGCAGTGGTTAAGCTGCTGTCTTGCAAACAAAAGGTTGTGGGTTTGATCCTGACCAGGTTGATCCATCCTTCCGAGGTTGGTAAAATGAGTACCCAGCATGTTGGGGGGCAAAATGCTAATTAACTTATGAACCACTCAGAGAGTTCACTAAGAACTATGAGACAGTATAGAAGTTTGATTGCTTTGCTTTAAAAGGTCTTCTTCCCCCATCCTCTTCTACACTTCCCTTTTTACCCCATTAGGGTATCGACAGAGATACAAAGTTCTTGCTCTGGCACTTCTAATGGCCCCACCTGGTATTGTTTAGTGTTTTTTTTAAAAAAAAATCTGATATTATCTCTCCACCTTCCTCTGTGTCTGCCTTATGGTCTTTCTCCTCTTCCCACATGTGCCTTGCAAGGTATGGAATTCCAAGACGTTCTCTCCAAATGGGCAAACCACTTTATTTGTTGTATCTGTATGTAGTTTAACATTGGTTCTATTCCAACTCTTTCCCTTATAACCTCATTCCTGATTTTATCCCTTCTAGTCATCCCAGAAAGTCTTCCTCAGACATCTCATTTCTGTGGTGACCAATTTAAATGTGACTCAATAGAGGAACGTCTTGCCTTTGCAGTAGTTGAGAAGCAGCGTCCGATAAGGCAGTCAGTGGCCTGAGAGAAAAGACGGAGGGCTTCTCCGACTCCATTGGAAGCCTTTGATGGACCACAGATCAAAGATGCATGAAGGTGACTCAACTAGTCTCCGTGTCATTAAGATGGAGAGCTGTCAGGAATTCTGGAAGCTGCAGAATCTCCTGGATGAGGATGACATTGTTGGGTTAGACATCCAGTGCCAGCGCTTTAGGCAGTTTTCTTACATGGAAGCCAAAGGGCCCCGGGAGGCTTGCAGCCGACTCCATGATCTTTGCCGTCAGTGGCTGAAGCCAGAAAGGCAAACAAAGGCTCAGATTCTGGACCTTGTGATCCTGGAGCAATTCCTGGCTATCCTTCCCCTGGAGATGGAGAAATGGGTGAGGGAATGTGGAGCAGAGACCAGTTCCCAGGCGGTGGCCCTGGCTGAAGGTTTCCTCCTGAGTCAGGCAGAGGAGAACAGACAGGAAGAGCAGAAGGTGAGAACATTTCCTCTTAGTGCTTTCAAGGCAGAGACGTGAAGCAAATAGTCCATATGTATCCTCTTTCCTTATCCTCCACTGACCCTTGTATCACACCCACAGACGCTGCCAAATTTATCTCACTGTGATTGGAAGCAAGACTTATTGGGATCATTGATTATATTTCATTTTCAAAGGAAACATTATGTTTTGTTGCCCTCAGTCACACTGCCAAATGATGTGCTGACTGCAGTGTGCGTGAGGGGTGTTTGTGCCTTTGCTGTGCTGGAGAGTCCCAACCCCATAAATATAGATCTTTGCCTGTATTGTTCTTTTTCTGTTCCATTTTCTCATTCCTTGTCTTGGACTTCCACTTCTCTTTGAGGGCAAAGATCTGTCTCTGGAAATTCAGCTTGACATCCCTGCAGAAGAGACAGATTCACTGGAAAACAGACCACGTGTTGAAGGTGTCACTTTGCAAGGTAAGGACTTCTGTGGGAAAAAGCTGTCTTTCAATTTGATCTTGTTTTCTGAAGCTTTCAAGCCATACCAACAGCAATTGTAATTGCACTTACTGCACTTGCTGATGTATATGCTTTCAGAACTCTGTTTTCCCCCTTAAAACATACTGGGAAAACAAAGTGCCTCTTATAGTCCAATGCATACAGTCCAGCAAATACAATATATACTGAGCCGTAGTGCTTAGAGTATTCCCTGATGGTTCACAACATCATTTGCATTTTGTCCCCAACACACTGAGTAATTCTTTTACTGACTGTGGAAAAATGGAAGGTTGTGTCAACCTTGAATCTGTCTGGGTTGAACTCGGATTGTGAATAGAATCATGGCTCTTAACCAAGGGCTCGAGATAACTTTCAGGTGCATTTATGTTTCTTGGACACACGGAAGAAAGAAGAGAGATTTATTGCCACATTTTTATCCAGTTAAAATTTGTTTCAAATGTCAGAAGTTGAAAGGTTTAGATTTGAAAACAGCATCTTCATATATGGCTAGAGTGTGAAGTAAGGGGAATATTTAAACTGAAATGACACTCTATTGTTCAAACCTTGGCACTCCAAGTGTTCTTGAACTTCAATTCCCGTAAGCCCTGAATAGCAGCAGTGCTGACTTGGGCTTCTGGGAATTGAAATCCAAGAACACCTGGAGTGCCAAAATTCACCATTACTGCACTAGAAACTTCAAATATAGAATAAGGACAGCATAAATCCCTACTGCTAATATTTTGAGTTCCTTCTTGTTTATTATATTTAAAGCTCTCCAATGTGTTCAAGGCCTGATAGGATTAACTTTTCCATCGCCAGGAGGTACAGTACCTTTCTTGCTGGCATATTTTTAATATTATTTGTGTTCTTGCTGCTATTTTTAATTTATTCAGTTATGCCACACGGAGTTGGAAAATATCTAAGATGGATGGAATATAAATGTAATTAAGTAAGAGAGAGAAAGAGAAATGTCACTCCCTTCTTAAGAATGTGTGACTAGTACAAGCCATCCTATGTTTTTCATGGCTCAGGGGGAACAGCAACTGCCTCTGTCAAGTTCCACTCCAATAATTGATCCACTACACCATGATGCAAGTGTGTTGCCTTCTAGTAACTGTTGCTAGGATCCTAATCGTAGTCTCAAAGACAGGCTGATGCAGCTGGTTTTCCACTTGGTGTTTTTTTGTCTCATAGGGGTGGAAATGATGTGGGCAGCTTGTACAGAGTCATCCCTTTGTCCTGATGAAGGAGTAAAAGCAGAAGAGGAAAGTGAAGGATCCCTGGGAAGTCACGTAAGGGATAGATGGGTTGTCTTTTTTTGTCAACTTGCCACTTTGGAAATGATAAGTGGAGAATTGTGAGGTAGTTTTCGATGACAAGTACCAACGAGGATTTAAATTTGTCCAGCAACAAAGCCAGTTTAAAGTTTGATCTTGCCACGAAAGAAGAAGAAGAACTGGGATAGAAGTTAAGTACTTGGCATTTGGATGCAGGAGAAAACAAGATTAAAACACTTATTCATCCAGACTAATAGATTGGTCCACGCGCACTGAGAGGTTTGAGTGCTCATCTTTTAAAAGTCTGGGTCTGAACCACTGCATATCCATGTTACTTTTGTGCTATGGTTTCCACTTCTTTTGTCCATCTGGGTTTCTTAGCTGCAACCTGTTGTGTAGCTCCAGGTGTAACATCCTCTTCTCAAGGCTGGGAAGGGCAGTGCATGTTTACATTTGGTTATTGTGAATCAGAAATACCTTGTTTCAGGTTTTTTTTGCCCATAATCTGTGTATTATTTTCCATTCAGAGGAGAAGATCTTGGGATTTAATTAGTATTTTACCTGCAACATACAGGGTACTCCTTTTACTGGCCTCAGAAAGATTAGAAGGCTGAATCTTAATCCCTGTCAGGATCAAACTCGCAATGTCAGCAGCTTGGGCTGCAATACAGCATTTTAATCTCTGTGCCACCAGGGCTCTGTTCAGCAAGTGTGGCTGCAGATAACATTTGATAACCTTAATCTTCCTTAGGCAACTTGTGATTTCTCCATACAAAAGCTCAAACCTTGCAGTAAAATAACTAGCCTTATCATTTTAGGTAACTGTTTGGTTATTGTTAGTAGGTCTTTTTGTGAACTATGAGGAGTATATCCTTTCCACCCTCCCTCATCCAGTGTCCAGTGACTTTTGAAGAGGTGGCTCTGAATTTCACCCGTGAAGAATGGTCGTTGCTGAGTCCTGCACAAAGAGCCCTTCACAGGAAGGTCATGGAGGAGATTGTGGCCTCTTTTGGTAAGGTTCCCTCTATGGACAACACAACAGTGGTTTTAGTGGGGTCCCAACTAACACTGTTGCTTGGAAAGGTTTCTAGAGAGCTGTTGAGTTCAAGTTCTCAATGATGAGGCAGAATGGGTCCAGTGGTCCCCCATATTCTGACGAAGTGGACTTGATCCACGAAAACTAACCTTAAAATACAACAGTTAGTCTTTAAAGTACTTAAAAGTTTTTGTTTTCTTTATTCTCTGATATGTTTTAAACACAGACTAACATGGGTAAAGGTAAAGGTTTCCCTTGATCGAAAGCCAGTCGTCTCCGACTTTTGGGTTCAGTGCTCATCTCTGTTTCAAAGCCAAAGAGCCAGTGCTCTCTGCTTTTGCAGATGTTTCCGTGGTCATGTGGCAGCCATGACTAGACTAACATGGCTAGTATTCCAAAAAAATCCACTATGAAGTGTAGTGGTGACTCTCTCTGCCTTAGCTCCAGCAGAATTAATACCACAACTCTAGCACTTGTCATATACCTTAGGTGACACTGAAGGAATCCTTTAATGAACTGAAGTCTCTCTAACCTGTAGTAATATACATGAGTCACTAGATTAGCACAGCTAATCAGAAGTAAGATGACTCTTCAAGGGAAAACTTGTTAAGGCAACCTTGAATTGTACTTCAAATTTTTACAGCTCATTTTGGATAGTGCACAAACCAGGTGGTTCCAAATTTCATCTGTGGCCAGCTGGGGAAAATTCATATCTTTTAAAATAGCACAATTCAGTGTGAGCAGAAGACCCTTTCCCTGTTCCTCAGGATAAGTGTCTTGTAATTGGGGGTACGCAGAAAGAGCCTCCCAAGAGCATTGTAGTATTTTTGAACCACAATTGAGCAAACCCTCTCATGCTAGGTTAGGCCAAAGGCACTGCAGAATGGACTCACCAATGATGTCTTCATTTTGGCAGTCTTATGTCTGGCCTAGACACGGAAGAAGAAGTGTCGTGCAATTATGATTCAGTTTTTTATGCTTGTTCTTTCTAGCAGATAACAAGAAAACAAAAGTATGTGTGAAGTGTGGCAACTTTTTTACACACAACTGTTACCTTCCACTACACCAGCAAGACATAGAAGAAGAAAGTTTGAATGCAAAAAAGCCCTACAAGGGCACAACGTGTGGGAAATGTGCCTTGCAGATGGTACGTAGACCTCAAAAGAGATTCTGCATTACAAAGAAATATGCCACGAAGGAAATATCTGGGAAATCCCTTGGTTGCAATTTCCAGCTTCCAAGCCAGCCAACAGCCCATACAGCAGGGACCCCCTACAAACATTGTGAGAGACATTCGACCAAAAATTCAAACCTCTGGAGCCAACAGAAAGCCAGTTCACAAGATAAACCATCCCATGTGAAACATGTGAAACATTTTGTTCATAAACCAGATCTCACAAGGAATCGGACACCGTACAGGTGTCTGGAGTGTGAAAAATGTTTTTCTCAAAAACGATCTCTTAGGAGGCATCGAAGAATTCACTCAAGAGAAAAACGGTACAAATGCCAGGAATGTGTGAAATCATTTACCATGAAATCAGTCCTTCTGAGACACCAGAGAATCGTCCACACAGGAGAAAAACCATTCACATGCCAGGGGTGTGGGAAATCTTTTGTTTGGAATTCATATCTTCTGAGACACCAGAGAGTCCACACAGGAGAAAAACCATTCACATGCCAGGAGTGTGGGAAATATTTTGCTCAGAATTCAAATCTTCTGAGACACCAGAGACTCCATACAGGAGAAAAACCATTCACATGCCAGGAGTGTGGTAAATCTTTTGCTCGAAATTCAAGTGTTCTGAGACACCAGAGAGTCCACACAGGAGAAAAACCATTCACATGCCAGGAGTGTGGGAAATCCTTTGCTCTTAATTCACATCTTCTGAGCCACCAGAGAGTCCACACAAGAAAAAAACCATTCACATGACAGGAGTGTGGGAAATCTTTTGCTCTTAATTCAAATCTTCTGAAACACCAGAGAGTCCACATAGGAGAAAAACTATTCACATGCCAGGAGTGTGGGAAAGGTTTTGCTGAAAGGCAAAACCTTAGACGGCATCAGAAGGTTCACTCAGGAGAGAAATCTTAGATGCCGGTAGTGTGGGAAATGTTTTTCTGAAAAGTCAGATCTCAGGCGACATCAGAAAACTCATTCAGGAGAGAAGCCGTACAAAGCCAGGAGTGTAGGAAATGTTTTGTCACAAATGTAGTCCTTCTAATGCACCAGAGAGTCCACTGACCTGACAACCCAATGAGAGAACAACAAAGGAAACAAATATCACCTTTTATCCCAATACATTTCTTGTTCCCTTGATTTACTGCCTCTTGGTTTCCTAAAATGCAATATGTGCGGAATGCCATTGTGCTCACTGACTCCATGGTCTCCGAGGTAATTTCTCTGAATGATGCTTACTTTCCCCAACCTTGGAGAAAGTCCTGTTTGTACTAAAGCCTCTTTCTATTATCTTTCTCACCCCCTCCTACATCCCAAAAAACTTACAGTGCACAGCAGGAACAAGAGTAACATTTGGGCTAGGCTTAGAACAAAGACATACGGTTTTTTAAGTAAGGCAAAGGGCATTATTAAAGTAAAAGCAGCTATGATTATAGGCATTTATATACGGTACAGTATGTTCATATGTAATGTATTTATACAATTATATTAAAGGCATTCACATGTTTTTGAGTAGAAATAACATATATGGCAGTGGTGGCAAAACTATGGCACGAGTGCTAGAGGGGACAATCAGGGCCCTCACTGTGGGCACACGTGCTGTCGCCCCAACACAGAGTTTACCCCACCCCTCTCCCCAGCAGTCCAATGTGATCACTTCTTCCCTCCCCCTAGCACAGAATTTGCGCTGTCCCTCTGTGTCACAGATAGCAGCCTGTTGAGTTTGGGCACTCTGTCTTTAAAAGTTTCATCATCACTGATATGTGGACTGACTGATTATGTATTTAGACCCCATCACATGTGGACGTGTGACAGGCATAACTAGACACCGGGTCTTGAATTGCTGACCTGCCGACCTTGCAGTCATCAAGTTCAGCATCTTAACCACTAAGCCACCGCAGTCCCTAATCTGAAAACACTACTAGGAAAATGTGTCAGAAAATGTACATCATTTCTGCAGTGGGTCTAAAGAGTCTGAGTACTACATTTCTGACCAGGGTCTTGTGTCCTGAGTAGGTGGTGGTGTCACTTGGGTTGCCTTCTTACAAGAGGAAAAGGGACACAATAAATGGGTCCACAAGGCCTGGGTGAAGCAGCCGTTGAACACCACTAGGATCAGAGAATCGTGGTCAGCAGGTCTTCTAATTGGCAAACATAGCTTCAGAATGTTTATTGATTTGTTTGTGTTCAAAGGGCACCTTGAATGAAAAATCATGTTGCAGAATCAGATGCTACCTGGTAGGATTTCCAACAATCTTAACCTATAAATCCAAGGGTTAACTGTTGGAACTGGCTATAGGTTGCTATGCCTCGCCCTACTTGCCTGCACTCGCCCTTCGTGCACACGGCCGATCTGGGTACGCAGGTCAACGAAGGATTGAAAAAACCGGCAGTGGGTCAACAGCCCCACAAACGCGAAGAAAGGGAAACAACTTCACTTCCCAACATTCCTTGCGCCGCGCCGCGCCAGAGCCAATCAGGCTGAGAGGCTCTCGCACGGCGCAGCGTTCGGAAACGCGCCGCAGCCAATCAAAAGAAAAGCATTTTTAAAAAACGCAGCACAAACAGAAAGCACCAACCCATTACTACAAGCCCCAGCGTCCTGCGCGCCATGAGCACGCAGAACGCTGAGGAAAATGGCGCCCGAAAAATTAAAAAGAAAAACAACTCACCGCGTCACAGCCAAACACACACCAGCCGGCTTTCTTTCCCTCACCCACGGCGCCTGAAGGTCCCGACTGGAGTTTCCCCTTTAATATCAGTGGGTGGGGGTTGCGATCCCCCTCTCCGCTGGCTACCCTAGGGTTGGGAGGTTTGTGGGAACAAAAGGGGAATGTTTCCCAAACCCTTCTGGACTCAGGACACCAGGGAAAGGGGATCGATTCCCACCCCCCTCCTTAAAACAACTCCGTCTTTTCTTCTCTTTAAAAACGGAGTTGTTTTAAGGAGGGGGGAGGGAATCGATCCACTGTGCCTGGTCTACTGGGTCCAGAAGAGTTGGGGGGACATACCTCTTTTGTCCCCACAAAACTCCCAACCCCAGGGGAGCAAGCGGAGAGGGGGGTCGCAAGCCCCACCCACTGATATTAAAGGGGAAACCCCGATCTACTTTCACAACTCCACACAAACAAAGCACCATAAAACAATAAAGCCCCCCTCCCCACCACCTAGCCCACCCTTCCTAACCCCCAATCACCATGCCCCCCTCCCCACCACCTAGCCCACCCTTCCTAACCCCCAATGACCACGTACCTTCCCCACCACCAAAAAAATAATCTTTTAAAAATAACTAAAAACACTCAAACACAGCCAAAAATACACAAAAACAAAAACACCAAAAACAATACGAAGTAAACAAAGACACAATCAAAAACAAACAGACAAAAAATACAAACTCCAACCCCCCCCTTCCCCCCCGCCCACACACACACACTCAAAAGAAAGAAAACAAGCAAACTTACCAAAACAGGTGCTACCTCCACCAGGACTGGAAAAGAAATGAATACAGAAAGACCCTACTTACCAGAAGAAGCTCCACCCAGAGGCCAGGAGAGAAACAAAAGTCAAAATACAATAACCCCTACCAGCACCACCTGCTGGCCACAATAGTAAAAACAATTCAAAAACACACAACAGCCCCAAACAAAACAGAAATTCACAATTTTACACAAAAGGTCACACCAACAAAAACAAGTAAAAAACATTACACTAAACACACTTTCACACAAATCACAAATATATGTCAATAAAATACAATAGAAACTTTAAAAAATCCTGTGCTGAGTTATTATATCATACTTTCTTCTTTTATTAATCCTCAAAAAAACCCAAAAAAGCAGATCACAGTTAATAACAGCCAAGCCAAACAAATTTAACATAAATAAACATTTAAAAAATTAAAATTACAGACTAAGCAATTTTTTAAAAAAAACCACACAATTTAACCTTCCAACACAATGTAAAACTATTGCAAAAATAAAATTGGCTCATTTTTAATTAAAAAACACGGGGGGAAAAGCCCGGCAACGCCGGGCAACCCTTGCTAGTGTAAAGATAAATTACCTTCAATACCTTGGAGTCGTTATTCAGTGAGGAGTCTGTGCATTGGTAGACGTCTCCACAATGAGATTCCGCACTGGACTTGAGAAATCAAGTCCAGCTGCATGCACTTTTAGCCTTTTGGATATCACTTCACCCACTGGTTAGGCAGACCATGACGTGTGCCCTCCGCTTTCACCTGGCCCAAAGGATCCGATGGAGGATCCTTTGGTGAGGTTTAGTCCCGTCCTAAAATTATTGATAAAGATGGGCAACACTGTCTAGTTAGACCGCTCAAGCTACCATGTCCCAACAAGGCTTTTACCTAACCGGGGGGGGGGTGACTCCAAAACATGCTGATTATGCTGCCTACCCCAGTGGGCAGGGTCACTGCACCGCAGCAGTACACAGAAAGTCTTGGCAGTAGTATTCAAGGAGAATCCAAAGAGCAAAGTGAGGTCTGGTTACTGGTAGTTCAAGCGAGTGTCTAGTCCAAAGGATGTCCGAGGGCATTATCAGAGTTGGCAGAGCAGAGAAGTCAGGGTCACAAGAGGTATCCAAAGTCAAGCAGGGTGTCAGTACTTACACAGAGAAATTGTCCCGATGCTTGACTGCTGGAACAAGCTTGCTTAAGAGCCTCCCAGCTCTCTGATAACAAGTTCTAGTTTTCTTGAGTCTCAGCTGCGGGCTAAGGGCAGATTGCTGTCATTGTCAGACCTCTGGTCTAACAGGTCATCTGCCTTGGGAGTCAGAGTTGGGCCAAAAGGTGGCTGAGGTTTCTGATTCAAGAAATTCTCAGGTGCAGGCGGAACTGGGCTGGGCATAGGAAGTGCCTCCTGATCCAGGTCATCTTCAGAGTATGACGAGGGCTGGATCACAACACTGATTTATGGCCAAGGGTAAGATTATTTCGTGCTAGCTCAAGCTCCACAGAGCCAGAATATTGAAAGTTAAAGCTAATGCCTTAAAATAGCAATAGTGATTACCCTTATATGCTGCCCCCTTAGCAAAGCACTCTCTGTGCAGCTTACAGGTAATTAAAATTTTGCCTCCACCGTACTCATTTTACTGACCGTGGAAAGATGGAAAGTTGAGTCAACCATCATCCCATTGGGGTCGAAATCACAACATTTTGGCTATGGTAGAGCAGTTTATCTACTGCACCACCAGGTCTCTTAAAAGACGGTGTCCTGTGATCAGGAATGGTAAGTGGAAAGCTATAATGGTTCCCGGTAAAATATATAGTAGGTAGAATCCTATATAAGTTCACTTATAATATGTGTAATTTGTGCCAGCTAATTGCAGGCAATTGACAAGGTCAATTAAAGTTCTAATCCAGGGTTTCCCAACCTTTTTGTGCCACAGGCCAGACCATTTACCCTCAGACAACTAAGCGGGCCGGAAGTATGGTTCCTCCCACCACTTCTGGCGGCGGTGGCGGAGGGCATTTTTGGCTGTTTTTCACCACTTCAACTGGTTCTTATGTCGTCAGGAGCAAGGGTGTTACGTTTTTGACTGTTTTCAGCTGTTTTCTGTGATTTTGGGCTATCTTGGGCACCTTTTCAGCATTACTGACACATTTTGGGGGTTTTTTTCCTTCACATCCACCATGTTTTTGGCATGCTTCTGGCAGTGTCAGACACCCTGGGCTGGATTGATTGGCCACACAGGCTGTATCTGGCCCACAGGCCATTGGAAGCGAACCCCTGGTCTAATCTTATCACTTTAGCCACAAATCACTGTGGCACTTTACATAAACCTTACTTGAACTCGAGTAGGATTGTGGCATTATGAGGGCAACAAACGCTATATAGCTGTGAAAGGGACACTCTCAAGATACAAATCCAAACTTCTTTGTTTCAAAAAAGAATGATCTTGGAGCCAGGAAACTGAAAGTTAAAGCTAATGCCTTAAAATAGCAATAGTGATTACCCTTATATGCTGCCCCTTAGCAAAGCACTCTCTGTGTAGCTTACAGGTAATTAAAATTTTGCCTCCACCTCAGGGACGCCATCAGGGCAGTACCACCAGTTCTGATGTATGGGGCCCGGAGCTGATAGGGGCCCGGAGCTGACAGATAAGGTATATATTATTATATTATATACTGTATTTTTTATTTTATTTTATTCTCTTGTATGTTTGCCATGTCTTTCCTGACATCGGTACCTGTGTTGCTGTTTCCAACTCTCTGTACAGGAGATGGTTGCCACTTGGTAATTGTGCTTAACTGCGGGTTCTGCGAGCACAATTGGCATAATACGGCCCCTGGCAGAGGTTAAACCAGTCGAGAAAGCTCCTGGCCACTGGCCCTTGCCAGTATGGAAATTGGGGAGCGGATTAATAATCATAGGGTTGATTCACCCACATCTGACCTGACCGGCAGTTCTGCTGAGGGAAGCTGAATCGCTAACCTCCATTAGACATTAGGCAATTACACACTTACAGATCAGCCCAAGCCCGAGTGCAAATAGTGGCCATGTTTACCCTGGTGTAAGCCACGAACAATGGGTTTCCCCTGTCAGTGTTTGCCCTAGTTAATTAACTTCCCCAAGAGAGATTCCCCATTAACCCGGGTAAATGGGTGATGTGATTTTTCTGTCAGATGACGATTCTATCACACGTTGCCTTGAATTCCTATATATGATGATGTCTTTTCCTCAATAAACCACTGGTCTTCGCTCCATCTTGTCTCGTGTCGTTCCTTGACCAGTCTCCTCCGGGACCTCACGGCCGCCCCGCGGCCCCAATCCAACACTTAACGTTAGCCCTGGTCGTGCTGTAGCTTCTAGGATGAGAGGCAGGGAAGTGGCTGTTTCAATACCTGACACCTGACCCTTTACATTGGAAGGAGTCATGATTTCCCTGGAGCCTCTTCTATGCCTTCTTCAATTGCCATTCCCAATTCCGAATATTGGCTACCATCATGGCGATCAGCCATTGAGATAGTTGTGGGGAAAACAATGGCCTTCCATTTGCTGTCCGCATTGCATCATGACACCCTTACTACTGATCCAGTTCCACGAGTCACTTTCTGGTCATTCAAAAATAAAAAATCTACACCCTTCTATCATGCCTTACAATAGTTTGACATGCATGGAACTATCAGAAGAAGATGAAAAACTGTTTGCGTATGCTTAGTTTTAATTGTTAATAAAATAACATAGTCAGATATGTTGTGTCAAAAATTCAGTCTTTTCAATTTAATTCAAAAATATTGTAACATCTCTTTCCAATAATTCAAACTTCAAAGTTCAAAATTCAAAATATTTCCAAACAATTTTAATTTATCCAGCAATTACAGCTTGCTAGTTTCAAAGTGTTCACAAATAAAGCAAATTCTTTCTAATGGTTCAAACTTGAACATCTTTTCAAACAAGGTAGATTTTTCCAACAATAACAACTTATTAGTTTCAAAGTGTTCACGAATAAAGCAAATTTGAAGCCTTTACCGGTTAATTTTTGGCTTTTCAGAACATGCATTCTTTCTTCAGGAAATCTATTAATAACAAAGTATTTGTATTTATAAGGAATTAGCAAAGGTTGCCCGGCATTGCCGGGCTGTTTTAAATGGTGTTGGAAAGTTTTTGTTGTTGCTGTTGTTAATGTTTGTAAAGAAGAGGTTAGTCTATAATTGAAATTTTTTAAATTTTTATTTTTCCAAAAAAATTTTGATGGCCTGTTATAAACTGTGATGAGTTTTGTTTGGTGTTTTGGCTTTGTGGATGAAAAAAATAATAAAGGATGATATACTTTTTCGAAAAACTCTTGGGGCCTTTTGTGTGGGGCTATTGTGTCTTTTTGAATTTTTTTTATTATTGTGGGCAGCAAGTGGTGCTGGTAGGGGTTATCTTGTATTTTGACTGTTTTTTCTCTCGTGGCCTCTGGGTGGAGCTTCTTCCAGTAAGTAGTCTCTTTCTTTATTCATTTCTTTTCCAGTCGTTGTGGTATGAGGTCGTGTGGTGGTGAGTTGGCTGTTTTTCTTTATTTGTGGTGGTGGTGGTGGTTGGATTTTGTGGTGTTTGGCTGGGTGCTGGGTGTGTTTGGAAATGTTTGTTGTTGTTTACTTTTTTGGTGTTATTTTTGTTTGTTTTTGTGTATTTTTGAATGTTTTTGTTTGTTTGTTTTTGTGTTTTTTGGTGTCCTACGGGGGGATCCCCTCTCTGCCGTCTCCCCTGGCTCTGGAAGGCTTGGGGGGACAGGCTCCTTTTGTCCCCCCAAACCTTCCAGACTCATGGGACCCAGGAGAGGGGATTGAGTCCATGCCACCTTCTGATATTAAAAGGGAAATCTCAATTGGGGTTTCCCCTTTAATATCAGTGTGTGTGTGGGGGGGGTGATCCCCCTCTCCGCTGGCTTCCTTGGGTTTGGGAGGGTTAGGTTGAGAAAAGGGGTTTGTCTCCCCAACCCTTCCGGACCCATGAGAGCCATCGAGAGGGGGATTCCCCCCCCCCACACACCTCCGTTTTTAAAGAGAAGTAGCCGCTTGGTTTCTTCTCTTTAATATGGGGCGTGTGTGGGGGTGGGTGGGAGGGGAATCCCCTCTCTGCCAGGTCCCCTGGGGTCAGGAGGGTTGGGGAGACAGGCTCCTTTTGTCCCCCCAAACCTTCCAGACTCATGGGACCCAGGAGAGGGGATCGAATCCAGGCTACCCTCTGATATTAAAAGGGAAATCTCAATTGGGGATTCCCCTTTAATATCAGTGGGGGGGGTTGTGATCCCCCTCTCTGCTGGCTTCCTTGGGTTTGGGAGGGTTGGGTTGAGAAAAGGGGTTTGTCTCCCCAACCCTTCCGGACCCAGGAGAGCCATCGGAGAGGGGGATTTCCCCCCCCCACTCCGTTTTTAAAGAGAAGTAACCGCTTGGTTTCTTCTCTTTAATATGGGGAGTGTGAGTGTGTGGGGAGGGGAATTTAATTTAATTTAATAGTCATATTTATATATGCCGCCCACTCAGGCAGAACCCGACTCATGGCTGCATTACAACAAGTTCTAAAAACACATAAAAACACTTTAAAAGACCCATATCCCACCCACTTTAAAAGACCCATATCCCACCCACTATAAAAAGAAGAAGAGAGAGTTCTTAATTCTTTACATAAGCCAGCAGGCGGGGACCCTGTTCCCATTCGGGCCCCACACCTGCCCTGCCAGCCAGGTCTTCAATCCTTTCCTGAAGGGCAGCAATTCTCTTTGAAGTCTTAGATCTGTTGGCAGGAGGTTCCAGAGAGTTGGTGCGGACACGGAGAAGGCCCTCCTTCGGGTGCTGGACAGATGTGCACCCCTAACTGATGGCACCATTAGAGAGCCCCTCCGGTCCGCTCTGGTTGGACGGGCAGACACTCTTGGGATGATGCGGTCTCTAAGGTATCCTGGCCCCCTCTCTGCCAGGTTCCCTGGGGTCAGGAGGGTTGGGGAGACATACTCCTTTGGTCCCCCGAACCCTCTCAACCCCAGGGGAACCAGTACAGAGGGGGAGCACAACACATACACCCCCCCCCCAGTGATATTAAAGGGGAAACTCCAATTAGGAGCTTCAGGCGCCGATAGGGAGGGGGGCTTTGGTTCCCGTGCCTTGGTGGACTTGCTCTCCCGGTGTTTTTTTGTTTTGTTTTAATCTTTGGGTGCCGGCTTCCTCAGCGTTCTGCTGCTCATGGCGCGCAGGACGCTGGGGCTTGTAGTTATGGGTTTGAGCTTTGTGTTTGTGCTGCGTTTTTTTAAAATGGTTTTCTTTTGATTGGCTGCGGCGCGTTTCCGAACGTTCCTTGCGTCGCGCCGTGCAAGAGCCTCTCAGCCTGATTGGCTCTGGCGCGGCACGGCGCAAGGAATGTTGGGAATGGAAGTTGTTTCCCTTTTGTCACGTTTGTGGGATTGTTGCCCCACTGCCTGTTTTCTCAATCCTTTGTTGACCTGCCGACCCAGATCGGCCGTGTGCACGAAGGGGGGGTGCAGGCAAGTAGGGCGAGGCATAGCAACCTATAGCAAGTTCCAACGGTTAACCCTTGGTTTTATAGGTTAAGATTAGGCTTGTGAGAGTATACTTAAGTACATCAGTGTTTACAGCGAAGTTTAGTATGATTTTTATAACAATATTTATAGCCATTCCTTTAAATATTTTCTAGCCAAGTTCTAGCAATAAAGTAGTTCACTCTATATTCCTGCTTCCGTGTTTTTTATCTATATATCAGATTAACAACGAAGTATTCGTAATTATAAGGAATTAAACTTGTGAGAGTATACTTAAGTACAGACGGATGATAACCAATGGGATACAGTTATCCCAGGCTACAAACTGTACAGGAAGGATAGGAAGGGGCAAATGGGAGGTGGTGTGGCCTTGTATGTCAAAGAAGTGATAAAATCATATGAATTGGAATATCTAGGTGATTTGGAGTCACCATTAGAAGCTCTGTGGGTAAGAGTATCAGGCCACAAGGATGGTCTAACAGTAGGCATATACTATCGGCCTCCGACCCAAACTCTTGAGGGAGACTGGCAGTTGGAGAATGTTGTAAAGGAGGCATCCAAGAAGGGAAGCCTGGTTATAATGGGGGACTTCAATTACCCTCACATAGACTGGGTGAACTGTTGTTGAGCACATGATAAAGAGATAAAGTCCCTAGATATGCTAAATGATTGTTCCCTGGGACAGATGGTTGAAGACCCAACTAGAGGTACAAGAATCCTTGACTTGATCCTGAGTAATACTCAGGATCTGGTGCAAGATGTTAATGTGACTGATCCAATAGGGAACAGTGACCACAACTCAATTATGTTTAACTTGATCATAGACCGCAAGTCAATGATAAAATCTAACACAGAGACCTTAAATTTTCAAAAAGGAAATTTCCCAAAGTTGAGGAAACTAATAAAAAAGAAGCTGAAAGGGAAAATTGAGAGAGTCCAAACACTCCAAGAGGCATGGAGGCTGTTTACAAAAACAATAACAGAGGCTCAATTGGAATGCATACCCAAAAGGAAAAAGGGCACTGCCAGGTCCAAGAGGACTCCGATGTGGCTTACAGGAGCTGTTCGGGAAGTGATCAAGAGCAAGAAAAGCTCATTTAGAAGATGGAAGGCTTGTCCGAATGAGGACAGCAGGCAGAAACATAAATTCTGGCAGAACAAATGCAAGGCAACAATCAGGAAAGCAAAGCAAGACTTTGAGGAGCGTATAGCTAAAAATACTCAGAGAAATAACAAAGACTTCTTTAAGTACATTAGAAGTAAGAACCCAACTAGGAAGGCCATTGGACCATTAGATGACAATGGAAGGCAAGGGGTTATTAAAGAGGAAACAGAGATTGCAGAGAGACTCAATGAATTCTTTGCTTCAGTATTCACTGAAGAAGACAGAGGCCACATGCCCAAAACAGAGCCTATCTTCGTAGGGAGGGAAAGCGAAGAATTAAGCCAGATAGAAATAACCAGGGAGGAGGTCCTTGCATGTCTTGTTAAACTAAACACTAACAAATCACCAGGACCAGATGGCATCCATCCACGAGTTCTCAGGGAACTTAAAGATGAAATTGCTGCTCTCCTAGCCAAAATATATAATCTTTCCCTCAAATCAGGGTTTGTGCCTGATGACTGGAAGGTAGCGAATGTAACACCAATTATCAAAAAAGGATCCAGGGGTGATCCAGGAAATTACCGACGTGTCAGTTTGACATGTGTCCCAGGTAAAGTGATGAAAACCATCCTAAAAGATAGAATTAATAGGCAAATAGAAGAGAAGGCGCTGCTAAAGGAGAGCCAACATGGCTTTTGCAAGGGCAAATCATGCCTCACTAATCTGTTGGAATTTTTTGAGAGTGTCAACAAGCATGTGGATAAGGGGAATCCAGTTGACATTGTTTATCTGGACTTTCAGAAGGCAAGGTCCCACACCAAAGGCTCTTGAATAAACTTACCAGTCATGGAATAAAGGGACAGGTCTTGTCCTGGATCAGCAACTGGCTAAGGGACAGGAAACAGAGGGTAGCACTAAATGGACACTTCTCCAAGTGGAGGGAAGTAAAGAGTGGGGTCCCCCAAGGTTCAGTACTGGGACCCCTGCTTTTCAACCTCTTCATAAATGATCTAGAGGTAGGAGTAAAAAGCAAGGTAGCCAAATTTGCTGACGACACTAAATTATACAGAGTAGTGAAAACTGTGAGAGATTGTGAGGAGCTCCAGAGCGATCTCTTGACACTGGGGGAGTGGGCAAAACAGTGGCAAATGAGTTTCAACATTAGTAAGTGCAGAGTGATGCATGTTGGGGCAAAGAACCCCAATTACACTTATAAACTGATGGGGTCTGAACTCTCTGCGACAAACCAGGAAAGGGACCTTGGTGTCCTGGTGGACAGCTCAATGAAGGTGTCAACCCAGTGTGCCTCAGCAGTGAAAAAAGCAAACTCAATGCTAGGGGTCATTAGGAAGGGTATAGAAAATAAGTCAGCAAGTGTCATTTTGCCTCTTTATAAATCTATGGTGAGGCCCCATCTGGAATACTGTGTACAGTTCTGGTCGCCATACCTCCAGAAGGATATTATGGAGCTGGAAAAAGTGCAGAGGAGGGCAACCAGAATGATTCGGGGACTGGAACACCTTCCTTACCATCTGAGGCTGCAACGGTTGGGCCTCTTCACTCTTGAACAACGGCGTCTAAGAGGTGACCTGATTGAAGTTTATAAAATCATGCACGGTGTGGACAAAGTAGATAAGGAAAAACTGTTTTCCCTATCGCATAACACTAGAACTAGGGGACACTCCATGAAACTTTTGGGTACTAGTTCTCAAACAAATAAGAGAAAGTACTTTTTCACCCAGAGGATTACTGGTCTATGGAACTCCCTGCCAGAAGAAGTGGTGACAGCTGTCAGTCTTGACAGCTTTAAGAAAGGATTAGACAAGTTCATGGAGGACAAGAGTATCAATGGCTATAATTATGGATACTTAAGGGCAACCTCCGGGTTGGAGAGATAGGCAGGATATCTCTCAATATCATTTCCAGGGAATCCTAAGCAGGTCAAGGCATCTGCCTGGGAATACCCTGAAGGAAATGGTGAGCCACTGTGTGAGACAGAATGCTGGACTGGATGGGCTGTGGCCTGTTCCAGCAAGGCTGTTCTTATGTTCTTAATGTTTACAACGAGGTTTAGTACAATATTTACAGCAATTCCTTTAAATCTCTTCCAGCCAAGTTTTAGCAATGAAATAATTCACTCTATAATCCTACTTCTGTGTTTTTTATCTATCTATCCATTGCCATTGCTTACCTATTGAGAGTCAATTGTATCTAAAGATTCTTTCTTTTTTATTTTTCCTTCTCTTTGTGCGTCCGTCACCTCAGTGCGTAATCTGCATCTTGTGCGTCTGGACGTCAAAAGTGTGGGTCCTTGTTCTTTATATATATTTACTGCTTATCTGTGTTAGTGCAAAGTGATTTATAAACAATTAGTGTCATAAAGTTAATTGAAGTTTTGTCCAAACAAGTAGCAATATGCTCATGGTAAGTCTTGATATGATCCTGAGGGGAATTGGTAACCCACTGCACCTGTGTAACTGGAGATTTGACCCAAGCTTATTCAAAAATAAGAAAGGAAAGGAAGATTAAAGGAAAAGTGGGAAGAATGCTGGTCAAACAATGACACCAGGGAAATTGACATGAACATTCTATGGGATGCCATTAAGGCAACTTTTAGAGGCGATTGCATAAGTGAGACAATAATAGAGAACAGGAAGCAGAGAAAGGAACAGGAAAATCTGAATGAAAAATTGAAATTATTAGAGGATGAGCATAGAAGAACACACAGAGAAGATGTATTACAAAAGCTGTTGGCCCTTAGAAAGGAAATTTCAGGACAAGAAGTTGAAAAAATAAAAAGCGATTTAATTTACTTAGAGAAGAATAAAGCATACATGGACATAATTGAGATAACAGCAGTTATAGAGAGTCCCAGATAATAAATTTTGACAAGATTGGAAAGGAGATTCGAACTACAATAGAAAAATTGATTAAAGTTAAATTATGGTTTGGAAGGGTTAATATGTGTGAGATGAAGATACTACCCAAGATAAACTTCTTGCTGGGAAATTTCCCATTAAAAATAAATAAGAAATTATCTAAATGGCAGAAACTGATAGATGGTATTGTAATGCAGGGAAAAAACCTAGGATTGCGAAATCTTTGTAGTACATTAACCAAAAAAGGGGGCACGAGGATCCCGAATTACTATAAAGCTTTTCAACAGAAACGAATAATAAATTAACACAAGAAATGAAGAAAAAGGAAGACATGGACTGGATTGAATACAGGAAACTAAGGGGAGGCATATTCTTAGAGGAACAAGCACCTAATATTAAAATTGTGGGATCCGTGCACGCAATTGGCACACTGTCTCTGACAGAACCATGGTTATGGGAGAACACTCCTTTGAGCCTCTGGTTCCGAAGGGACAGAAATTGGGGAGCGGATTAATAGCTATAGTTTAATTCACCGATCGCTGACCGAACAGGTGGGTCGGACAATAGAGGGCAAAAGATCGCCAGATGTTTAACTCGATAGGCATGTAATGAGTAATCTCGCATCCGTGGAAGCTCTAAGCCCGAGAGTCAACCTAGGCACATGCATGCCCCCAGTAGTAATTAGATAGATAAGAAACTTCCCCCGGTGAAGTCATCCCTAACGTGTAACTTGTGTAATCTCAATGTCTAGACTCAGGGTTTTCCTGTAACGGCTACGCGCAACGCATGCACACGGTCAAGCTAGGCAGACTATAAAGTTAAGTGCCTTCTGGTCAATAAATGCTGGTCTTCACTCCATCTTGCCTCACGTGTCTTGCTTGACCAGTCTCCTCCGGGACCCTCCGGCCCACATCGGGCCCCGATCCAACATAAAATAAGAAATAAAACTTTGAAAGATCTAATGCAATTCTGGAAAGGTGTTAAAAGTAATTCAGCCCCTGGAACATCACCGATAATAGAGCTGTCGGATATACGAGATTGTCCAGTTAAAATTAATAAGGAAACGAGACATATCCTAACACAAAGTAAGCTCTCACTATTGGTAGAGTGGAGAGAACACTGTAAAGAATTTCAGGCAAGAAATGAGATATATTCTAAACTAGGATTAAACTGGTTCCAGAAAACACAAATGGAGACTTGGCACAAGAAAACATGTGAAACAAGAGTAGTGGATAGATAGCTGACTACATTTGAAAACTTTATCTATAAGCTGAGAAGGGGTACTATCACAACAAAAGGGCTAGTAGGTAAATTACACCAGATGTGGAACGATAATGAAGAGCCTTTGAAGACATTAAAATAAATGTGGGGGAAAAACTTGGGTATAAATATTGACATGAGTGAATGGAGTAAGAAATGGAAGCAGAGGTCAATGAATCTATTATCCATAAAGGAAAAGGAGCACAATTATATAATTATATGGAAATGGTATTTAACCCCACTACGATTAGCTCAAATGAATAAGAATCAATCTAAATTATGCTGGAGATATGAAAAAGGAACAGGCACCTACTTGCATATGTGGTGGGGCTGTGACTATGTGAATAAATTTTGGAGGATAGAAAGGGATATGGAATATTTTTTTTTAGGGATTCCAATAAAGTTAAACCCCAAAATGGTGTTATTGGGGAAATTGGACGAAGTCAATGTTGTTAGTGATAAAAAGGAACTGGTAAGAATGTTGTTGTCGGTAGCCAGACAACTGATCACTTTAGAATGGAAAAATAAGACAGTAATAAGCAGAGAAAGATGGTACAGGAAAATTTGGTGGTTAGCATTAAACGACAAATTGACAACTGAAATAAAGTTTTTAAAAGGCATTATTGCTAGGAATATATTTTGGGATATTTGGGAGCCTTTTATAATCTTTGTTTGACAGATAAAGATGGAATAAAACCAAATCAGGAGATGTATACATTTTAGGGAAACAGCTCAGAGTAGCCTAAACAATCCTCTCTTTGTATAGTACAGTGGACCCTCGATTAATGACGCGTTCGAATAGTGTCATTTCCGCTTAACGATGCGTCGCGGATTAACAATGGGTTTTTAACGTCATTGTGCGGATGAGTTTTTTGCCGCTAGATGGCGCAGCTGCCATTGAAAACCGCACAACGTTTCCCCTACAGTGACGCTACTTGGGGACCAAGCACCGTCTTTATGTGAGGGTCTACTGTACCTGGACATGATTAAGAGTGGGAGTCAATGAAAGGTGTAACAAGTATGTACGTGGGTGGTGGGAGGTGAAGGGGTGGGATGAAGATGTGGGTGAAGGGGGTGGCCAGTTTTGGTCTACATATCAGTTGGTTTTGTCTATGTTTGTTTGTGTCTTGCTTTCTGTAAATTTTATAATAAAATTAATAAAAATACTATTGAGTAGTTACAAATCATTACCAGCAAGAAAGGTTTCAAAAAGTCACAATAGTTTGAATTGAAACCTATTTTCCCTAAGGCAATGATTTTTAAATAATCTTGATTCCACCAACTGTGATCACAAATGACAGCAAACTTTTAAGGAGTTTCCACTGAAGGGGAAACACCATTAGTGGAATACATCACTACATGGATAAGTGTTGCGAAGGAAACCACCATACATTCAGCAGATTCTCCATAGATAAAGGTCGCCCTTCCTCAGATGCCAGTTGTAGCTGACTCTAGGGTCCAGTGCTCATCTCTGTTTACAGCCAAAGAGCCAGCGCTCTCTGTGTCTGCAGACGTTTCCATGGCCATGTGGCAGGCATGACTAGATACGGAACGCTGTTTACCTTTCCCACCAAAGTGGTCCCTATTTATCTACTTGCAATTTCTTGCTTTTGAACTGCTAGGTTGGCAAGAGCTGGTACAGCGATAATTGCCCACTTATCATTCTGGGAATACATTTCACTCATACCAGTCTGATAGTTCTACTTCTGTGAGAGCGCATTTTTGCAAAACAGCCCCTTGTTTTTGGATGTCCTGCATGAAAAAGCTTGTCCCAGTGGCTCTTTTGCCCCCCCCCCCCCCAGTGTGTGTTTCTTTCATGATTATCGCCTCTGGCTCTTCATTTTATTAGCATTTAATCCTATCAACTGACCAAAGCAATCACACTTATTTATCTCCCCATAGCACTGAGTGCACTCTCTAGGGCAGTTCTCAACCTTTTTAAACTGGGGGCTGGGCCACATTCCCTCAGACAGCTCCGGGGGCCGGACAGCCATTTTGCCGTTCCTCTACCACATGGCACTTCCGGGTGTGGTGGAGGCAGTGGGGGGCCACATGAATTAGCATTGTGTGCCACATCCGGCCCATGGGCTGCAGGTTGAGAATCCCAGCTCTAGGCGATTCACAAGTTAATTAGCATTTTGCCCCCAACATGCTGTAAACTCATTTTACCAACCACAGAAGGATGGAAGGCTGAGTCAACCATAATTCCCAGTCAGTATCGAACTCACAACCTTTTGGTTTCAGGACAGCAGTTGAACCACTGTGCCACCAGGGTTCCTGACACTGAATGGAAGCATTTTAAAGCTATGAGTCTAGTTAATGTTAGCTTTTATCTATTTATTTTTATCATTTGGGGGCTGCATTTCTCCCAGGTAAAGACCAGAAGTGGGCTCACAATGTTAAAACAAATTAATACTAAAACAACAGGAAATTATAGATTACAAAGTTAAAATGCAATATTTAAAAATCTATTAGGGTCATTTAAAACATTTAAAACTTTTAAGAGGCAAATTTAGAAAAGCAAAAAGCTAGCATTCAGGGACTCGGTCTGCCTGAAGAGGTGGGCTCTGTTAGTGGTAGGATAAAAAAGGAGGAAGCCAAACTAAAGTCCTGAAGGAGGACATTTCACCCTCTGGGAGCAGCCATTGACGGCTGCTTTTACACTGAGGGTTATTAGTGTACTGTATCTTGTAGCTTCTTCTTTGCTCTTCTTAGCCTGCTTCACAGTTGTCTGGTTACATTTTGTTCCGAGTCTTTAATATTTAACTATAGGAAGGGTATCCAAACTATGGCCTGTGGACCAAGGCTGGCCCGTGGCTGGAAATCTGGCCCGTGGGCTAGAAGTGCCTCGACGTGACCGGAAGTGCTGAAAACACATTTTTCATGCCAAAATGCAGCAAAATACTTCAAAAACAGCACCAAAATGTGCTTCCCTCCCTCCTCCAAAGGAAGTGGCAGAGGTGTCGAAAACACCCAGAAAATGTGGTGTGAACGCACACACCTGAGGCCGGAGGAACCACACGACCAGGCCACTCAGCTATCTGCGGGGGGTGGGGTGGTCAGGCCCCGGCAGGAAATGTTTGGGCACTCCTAGGCTATAGTGACTTTGACAACTCACACCTTTGTTTTGCTTTCTGTATTGTCACTTTCTGTTTTGTTCAGTTGTTTTCGGACAGATTTTGGAATAGTGTTGTGTATGTAACTTTAATTCTTGCTGTAACGTTGTGTAATTGTTATTATGGGATCATTATGGGATCGGGGTGATCCTCCATTTTGTCTTCTTGGTACTGAACTATCGGGGGACTTGCGTTCCCGCCCTTTCTAAGAAGACACATGAAGTCTTCACTCAGGTCCGGTAACCCCACAATCACCCCACTCCTCTCCTAACCAATCATATTGTTTCCTGCCCAAATGTATCCATTGTACAGTGTATATAAGGAGCTGTTGTACCATTGCTGTTCATGTTCGGTTTGCTTACAATAAAGGTGTGTTTGGCCCTTTCATGCTGGCTGCTTCTCTTCAATTCTCGAACATCAAAAATAGGTAGAGCAGTTAACTTACAAGACAGCATCTTACTTGAAACACCTGGCCATGATGACCCCATTAACTACATTTATATCCTGGTTTTCTCCTATGTGAATCCTTCCACCCTGTATGGAACTCCTCTTTCAACTCCTCACAACAACCTTCTGAGGAAGAGCAGGCAGAAAGAACATAAGTGAGGAACATAAAGCAGGAAGAAAATGAGCTACCTGAACTCATCCTGTCTCTCTCAGCCTACCACCATAGAGTAGGGAAGAAAGGGGAAAACAGAATATATGACCTTGGTAGGAATTAAATGTGGTAAGGTTGCCCATGCTTGAAAGCCAGTCGTATCTGACTAGCGTTCAGTGCTCATCTCTATAGCTAAAGAGCCAGCTACTGACTGTGTCTGGAGATGTTTCTCTGAACATGCGGCAGGAATGACTAGACACTGGAGTGCATGCAACGCTGTTTACCTTCCCACCAAAGTGGTACCTATATATCTACTTGCAATTTCTTGCTTTCGAACTGCTTGGTTGGCAGGAGCCTGGGATAGCAATAGGAACTCACTCTGTCGTGCAGCACTTGGGTCTCGAACTGCTGACCTGCCGACCTTCCAGGCATCAAGTTCAGCATTTTAACCACTAAGGCACCACCGTCTCTAATATTAAATGTGGTGCAAAAATAAATTCCATCTAACAAAACAAGGATAGTTGCCCAAAATGTACCCCAGTACTCTACTCCAGATGTTTCAGGCTACTTCATTCCTATCTGGCATGATCAATGCTCAAGGATGATGGGAGTTCCTTAATAGACACCTTAAGCTGGAAGATTCTTCCCCATGGATCCTAATGCCATAAGCAAATGAATTAGTCATTAAGGTGTTGTCATTGTATTTCCCGTACATCAGGGGTCCCCAACCACTTGGCCATGGACCGATACCTGGCCACGGGCTGTTCCGGGCCAGGCCGTAGGGGTGGGTGGCGCTGGGAGCCCCAAATGGCAGCCTTCGGCCCCTCAACATGCTTCGCTGGGTCTGCCCAGCGAATGGAGCAAGAGCACGGGCTTCAGGCACAGCAGATAGGCATGTGGCTGGGCCCCTCCACCACGTTGCTTAACCATGGCAGGGCTCCAGCTCCCACCTGTGTGCACTGTGATACCAGTCGGTGGAAAAATTGTTTAGCATGAAACTGATCCCTTGGTGCAAAAAAGGTTGGGGGACCCCTGCCGTGCATGACTAAAAAAAGATGTCCTGGGACAATTTTAACTGATTCTATGATTTCTTCCTCTAATCTTCCGTTCCAATCATATCCTATTTCTGCCTCACTCGTCTTTGGCAAAAGAGCCATACCCCTTCTTCTCACTTATCCAGAGCCATAACTTGGGTTTGGTTTTTAGACTACAACCTCTAAAATCTCCTCAGTAAGCATAGCTGTAGTGGTTGGAGGGTATTTAGATGGTCTATCTCCTGAATGGAGTTTCTGATGCTTCAGGAGGTTGGACTTGTGAATAAAACATTTCCCACACTCCTGGCATTTGTACAGTTTCTCTCCTATGTGGATTCTCTGATGAGTCACTAAGTGTGAACTGCAAGCAAAATATTTCCCACAATCCTGACATCTGTATGGTTTCTCTCCTGTGTGGACTCTCTTGTGGTTCATAAGGGTTGAATTCCAGGCAAAATATTTCCCACACTCCTGGCATTTGTATGGTCTCTCTCCCGAGTGGACTCTCTGGTGTCTCCTAAGGTCTGAGGTTTGAGCAAAACATTTCCCACATTCCTGACATTTATATGGTTTCAGATTTGAGTGAACCTTCTGATGCCTCTTAAGGTCGGTCTCTTGGGCAAAGCATTTCCCACATTCCTGACATTTGTATGGTTTCATTCCTGAGTGCACTTTCTGGTGCCTCAGAAGATTTGAATTGCGAGAAAAACATTTCCCACATTCCTGGCATTTGAATGGTTTCAATCCTGAGTGGACTTTTTGATGTTTCAGAAGATTTGAATTATGTGGGAAACATTTTCCACACTCCTGGCATTTGCATGGCTTCTCTCCTGAGTGGATTCTCTGATGCCTCTTAAGATCTGGTTTTTGAAAAAAGCATTTCCCACATTCCTGGCAGTCATAGGGTCTTTCTCCTGTGTGAACCTTCTGGTGTTTTAGAAAATCTGAATGCCAAGCAAAAGATTTCCCACACTCCTGGCACTTTGATGGTTTCTCTCCTGTGTGGATTCTCTGGTGGATCAGCAGGATCGAATTCCTGAGAAAAGATTTCCCACATTCCTGGCACTTGTATGGTTTATCTCCAGAGTGAATTCTTTGATGCCTTCTAAGGTACGGTTTTTGAGCAAAATCTTTCCCACACTCCTGACATTTATATGGTTTCGATGCTGAGTGGACCTTCTGGTGCTTCAGTAAGTTTGAATTAAGAGGAAAGCATTTCCCACACTCCTGGCATTTGTATGGTTTCTCTCCCGAGTGGAGTCTCCGGTGTGCCAGAAGGTTTGAATTGTTAGCAAAACATTTCCCACACTCCTGGCATTTATATGGTTTCTCTCCTGTGTGGACTCTCTGGTGGATCAGAAGGGCTGAGTTCCAGGCAAAATACTTCCCACACACCTGGCACTTGCATGGTCCCTCTCCTGTGTGGACTCTCTGGTGGATCATAAGACTTGAATTCCAGGTAAAGTATTTTCCACACTCCTGGCATTTGTATGGTTTCTCTCCTGTGTGAATTCTCTGGTGGACCAAAAGAACTGACTGCTGAGCAAAACATTTCCAACACTCCTGGCACTTGTATGGTTTCAGTCTTGAGTGGACTTTCTGGTGCCTCCTAAGGTTAGGCCTTTGAGCAAAATATTTCCCACACCCCTGACATTTGTATGGGTGCATGCCCGGGAAGACTTTCTCATTCTTCGTAAGATTTGAATTTTGAGGAAAACACTTCCCATTCCCTTGGCATTTGCACAATTTTTCTTTTGAGTGGACTCTCTGGTGCCTTCTAAGGTCTGGCCTTTGAAGAAAACACTTCCCACACTCCTGGCATTTGTGTGGTTTGTGTCCTGAGTGAATCCTCTGATGCCTCCTAAGGTCTGGCATTTGAGCAAAACACTTCTCACACTGCTGGCATTTGTATGGTTTCTCTCTTGTTTGAATGTTCTGGATGGTCACAAGTTTTAAATTCTGGATAAAAAGTTGACTGTGACTTTCATATGAATTCCCTCCTGTGCAGACATTGTGCTGGCTTGCAAACTGCAACTTGTAACCAATGTCTTTTCTGAATGCTTGATTTCTATTATGCTTTCCCCCAGAAACCACTGTTGAAACAGAACATTTGTCACACCGGGTGCCTTTGTAAGGCTTCTCTGTGACAGAACCTCTCTTTACACTGAGAGTTTGCTCAGATTTGTAAGTAAAAATATTGCCACAGTTGGTACATGTTCTCCTCCTGTTATCTGCTGGGAAGAAGGACAAACACAGAACAGACTGAGTTGCTAATGTAAGAGACGCTGATACTGTATTGAGAAAGTAGGAAAGAGATCAGTGCTTTTCCGGTAGCACTGATATGTCCCTTGCAAACTAGAAATGAAAACAGCAGGAAAAACCGTTCGTGACAAATAATCGGTTGAGTCGTTTCCAGTTAATCAAAGACGCCTGTGTGTGTTTTTCTTTGAAATGTATAAATTACGTCCCAATGAAGGTTACATCTTTAACGTCCTATAGCATGGTAAGAGAACATTGTGGAGGCTATGGACGCAAATAAAATGGGTAAAAAGTTATTATTACACTTTTCAGCATTTTGACAATGGGTCTTGTCATTAATGCTCTATACTCACATGCGGCTTGTAATCTTTCTTTAAGATTTTTTGTAATGTTTGATTGTCATTACGCTATGCATATGATAGAATCACAAGGTTAATATACAATAATGTCTTTTATTAACTTATAGAAATCCTGATGAAGGAACGAGTTTTTGAAAAACCCGAATTTACCGGAAGGGTTTTGATTAACTTTGGATTACTTTGAAAAAGCATGGATTGATATAATTGTGATTCGCTGGTTACAGCACTGTATTCTCCAGATTTAATACTTTGGATGATTTTCGAGTTTTGAATGAACTTTACTCTATCTACTTGTTTTCAGTTATAAATAACTCAGCAACGAAAGAGATTTTTTTTGAAGAAATATGGACTGATATAATTGTGATTCGCTTGTTATATTTTTGCACTTTTCAGAATCAATATAAGAATGATTTTTGAGTTGTGAATGAACTTTATTCAATTTATATGTTTTTAATAATAAATAATTAGACTATTAAACAAGATGGCTGTTTGTTAAAGTTCCAGTTTCATTTTTGGATATTTGCCACAAACGTTTTTTTCTGCTTTTTCGAGTATGCTTCACTGTTTGGCCCTCTATCCTTCCTAGAAATGAAAACAGACAAACTCTTAACTAAAACAAATCAATCATTATTAAGGGGAAAAAACATGGCCTCAGGGTCACCTTCACTATGTTTAGGATGCTTTGTATGTTATACTGAGGATTGAAATAGCTGAGATTTGGAAGTTCAGCATGCAAATATAGGTAAGGTAGAGGTTGCCCTAGCTCAAAAGCTTCGTATTTGACTCTAGGGTTCAGTGCTCATCTGTTTATAGCCAAAGAGCCATAGGTGTCTGCATCTGCAGATGTTTCTGTGGACATGTGGCAGGCATGCCTCAGTGCATGGAGTGCACGGAGCGCCGTTTACCTTTCCACTGAAGTGGTACCTATTTATCTACTTGCAATTTCTCGCTTTTGAACTGCTAGATTGGCAGGAGCTGGGCAGGAGTAAAGGTTGCCCTTGCTCAAAGGCCAGTCGTATCTGACTCTAGGGTTCAGTGCTCATCTCTGTTTCAAAGCCAAAGAGCCAGTGCTGTCTGCTTCTGCAGACGTATTCTGTGGTCATGTGGTAGGCATGACTAGACACTGGAGTGCACGGAATGCTGCTTACCTTCTCCCTGAAGTGGTCCCTATTTATCTACTTGCAATTTCTTGCCTTCGAACTGCTAGGTTTGCAGGAGCTGGGACAAAGACAGGAGCTCATTCCACATTCGCTGCCGCAAATTCAATAGAGGCGGCAATAAAATGGTCAGGGGTTTTGTTTTGTTTTTTGCTGTTTTTTGCTGTCTTCCTTAGCCACCAAACTACTACTGTTCTGCCACCTGCTGGTCAGTTCAATAGAAGTGCAGCTCTATTGCAAGAAAAAAGTGCATTTTTTTCTTCAAACCCCCTTGGTCTGAAAAGCGGGAATTCTAAATGTTTTTTTTTTTAACTGGGTTGGGATAGGTTCAACCCGTTAAATTCCCGGTTTTCCGTTACGTATGGCATCCCTAGCTGGGACAGAGATGGGCACTCATTCCCTTGTGCAGAACTCAGGTCTCAAACTACTGACCTGGCAACCTTCCAGTCATCAAGTTCATCGTCTACGCCACCGCAGTCCCAGTGCGGTGAGTTAGAGGGGAATAAAAATATGGTTGCAGGCCTTTGAATGCTGCCTCTCTGAGATAAATCAGATCATGTTTTTTCAGTGAATAAGTTTATTTTCGATTGAGGTCACTGTCTTTTCAAAACACAGCTATTCTGTCTTCTCTAGCTCAGTGTTTCCCAACCTTTGTTTTTTGGACTCCAATTCCCAGAAGTCAAAGTCAATTCCCCAAAGCACTGATCAGCCAATGTACTGACTCAGGCTTCTGGGAATTGAAGTCCAGAACCCAAAGTTTGGGGAATACTGCTCTAGATTATTCCTTTAACATGGGAAAAATACTTTTCTGCCTTAGCCCATCCATCTCACCCGTCCTCATGTGTAGCAAACCAAAAAAGCCTCACACTTCTATTGTTATACTATCGATATGAAAATCTTTGTAATCACAGCAGCACTGTGCTGGAATCCTTATAAGGTAGAAGCGAAAACCTTTAGCTTTTCAGAGCTTGATAAACCACTGCTCGTACTTCATTATTAGCCGTGTTGGCATCAGGTGGTGTTCAACAACATCTAAAGGTTCACTAGAGTTCCAGAGCAATCTTTTAAAGTTCCCCAAGTGGCTGGAGGAGTTGGAACCCCACTCAGACAGAGAAATGATATTGTAGTTTCTGCTAAAACAGTGGAATCCTGAGTTACAAAATTAATTTGTTCCCTGGGGTTTCATAACTTTTCATAAAGTGCATTTTGGAATTTTTTGCCATGTTTTCACCACTTTATAGAGATTTGGACAGATAAAAGATTTTTTTCCACTTTTTCTGACCTCTGAAAGGGATTAATTGGTTTTCAATGCATTTTCAGCACTTCCGACAGCAGACTCTTGTGGCCAGCTCTGGTAACGTGCTCAACAATCAGATGTAAGCTCCCCCTGCCACTGGAAGTGCCAAAAAACTTTGCATTTTAGCTGCCAAAATGCACCGAAAATGCAACAAAAAAAATCCGTAAACAGAACAGAAAGGCTCTCCATACCCTCCTACCGCCATGGGAATCCCGCCCAAAAAATCTGTTAGTGCAGGGGGGGCAGCGGCAGAAAGTTGAGTCTTCTTTTTCAATGGATTTACTTTTGTATCACGAGAATTATATTACACGAAGTGTTCGTAACCCGAGGCTCCACTGTATTGTCATGAGGCTGGGAAACAAGAGAGTCTTACCAAGAAAGGTTACAATCCTCCAGTTCTCCTCCATGATCTCCTTATGTAGAGTTCTCTGGTCGGGATCCAGCAGTTTCCATTCTTCTCGGGTGAAATTCACAGCCACATCCTCAAAGGTCAGTAGAGACTGGATGAGGAAAAACATATATGGTCATAGAAGAATCTACTGGTTAAAGCCAAAAGCAAGAAATTGCAAGTAGATAAATAGGTACTACTTCGGAGGGAAGGTAAAAAGTATTCCGTGCACTCCGGGGTGTAGTCATGCCTGCCACACGTCCATGCCTGCCACACGGTGATGAGCACTGAACCCTAGAGTCGAATACTTGCTTTTGAGCGAGGACGGCCTTTACCTTACTATAATGTTTTTAATATTGTTTGCTTTAATACTGTAAGTTTGCCTTGGATCCTCTTGAGGAGAAATGAGGATTGTTAGTGTTAGGTAGGAACAAGTAGGTAGGTAGGTGGGTGGATAGGGGAAGGAAGGGCTGTAAATCATAGGGCCTACTCTACATGCTCTTTCTGGGACATAGACCACATCCCTCAGAATCATGCTTGTTAGAGTCCAAAAGCAGGAGGAAGAAGGGTTTGCTCTCCAAATACCTAGATTATGGGCTGCCTGTGGGTGTCAAAGAGGCCACGACTAGATACAGAATATTGGTCTAGAGCCGTGTTTCCCAACTTTTGGTGCTTAGACTTCAATTCCCAGAAACCTAAGTCAGTACAGTGGCCAATCAGTGCTTTGGGAATTGACTTGGGCTTTTGGGAATTGGAAGTCCAAGAACCAAAGGTTGAGAATCACTGATCTAGATGGCCCTTTCAGTCTTTTCCAAAAGGAGACGCCTGGAGAATTGTAGGTATGGAAGGGAAAATCATTTTTCCATTCTTAATTTTTCTTAAAGATCTTTGCTGGGTTCCCCCCCAAAAAACAACAACAAAAACAAACAAACAAACAAACAGTAAACCCTCACATAACGACGTTGCTTGGTTCCCCAAGTAGCATCGCTATAGGGGAAACGTCGTTGTGCGGTTTTCAATGGCAGCTGCACCATCTAGCGGCAAAAACTGTTATTATCCGCACAACGTTAAAAAAACGTTGTTAATCCACACAACGGCAGTTTTTCGTTGTGCGGGTAGTCACGTGGCGAGTGACGACGCATCGGTAAGCGGAAATGATGCTATTCGAACACGTCGTTAATCAAGGGTCCACTGTAAAGTGTAACAAGTGTTGTCTGAACTACAGCAGCTAAATGTAACTTTTGCTGCCTTTCTCAGGATAGAAAACACTATGCCACGTTTGGCCTTGTATAGTGGTTGAAGCTTAGGAACTGGGAAAAAGTAGCAACCCTAGGATGGGCCAGGCTAAACCAAGAAAAAAAGCAGAACTGTAACAACTAGGCACTTAAATCAGTAGGTCTATATCAGGGATGGCGAACCTTTTAGAGACTGAGTGCCCAAGGAGGGGGGGATGGGTGGCAGGCATCACGCGTGCTTGGTGACATCACGTGGGTGTGTGCACATCCATGTGATGTCACCAACGCGCTTCAAGCTGCACATGCACACCACCCCCACACCACCCATCTTTGCGGACAAGCCGACCCTGCCAGACTGCCCCCCCCCCAAAAAAAAACAACAACAACAACAAACCAAGCACTGCACAGCTGCGCTGGGTGCAGGAAAAGCCTCCCAGGCTCCAGAAAAGTCTTGTGTGACCACCGGAAAGGCCTCCCAGGCTCCGGAAAAGCCCTGTGCAACCACTGGAAAGGCCCTCATGCGGCATTCCCAAATTCAGACGTTCTCATTCTTAACTTCACAGACCAGAAATGGGAGAACTGATGGGTTTTATAATTTCTCATCTAAAATGATTTTTTTTTGGGGGGGGGGATGTATCCTTTATCCAGGCTGATGAGCGGGTAACAGAGAGGCAATCAGACTGTACTTGCATGTCTTCCTAGTGATCTTTCCCACACCTCTTCTGATTTAATTCCATCATATGGCAGGAGGGATGACTCCACATGCATTGTTATAATCGTTCCAACCCCTGTGATGGATAGAAAAGAGGTGGGAATCCATTTACACCAGCATAACTTGACACTATGATTAGAATCCTTAAAAAGCTTACATCCCAATCAAATGCTCTAAAACAGGGGTCCCAACCTTTTTTGCACCACGGACCAGTTTCATGCCAAACAATTTTTCCATGGACCAGTAAATGGGGGTGGTAGGATTGGACGGTGAACACAGGTGGGGGGTGGGGGTGGAACCCTGCCATAGTTAAGCAAGTTGGAGGAGGGGCCCGGCCACTTGTCTATCTGCTGTGTCTGAAGCCCTTGCTCTTGCTCCATTCACAGACTTGATGGAGCATATTGAGGGCAGAAGGCTGCCATCGGGACTCCTAGCATCACCCACCGGCCCAGTTCGGGGCAGCCTGTGGCCCAGGGACCATTCAACAATTACGTGATCCATTTTTGGGGGAAATTGACCTCCTCCCCTTCATGTAGTCCGACCGTAATTTTCGCTTCGAACCACCAAACCCTCCACCCTTTAAAATTATGTAATCCAGAGCTTTTGTATCAAAACTCTAATTTTTAGAGCTCAAAATTCCCAGAGATCATTTTTAAACCTAAAAAAGCACCATGTTTCGAAACCACAGCAGCTCCAAATGGATTACGTAATCTTTGACCTGACCTCCCCCACCCCACGTAATTTTCCGTAATTCAGATGGCAGAACCACCACCGCCCTGAGGATCAGGTAATTGTTGGATGCTCCCCCCCCCCAGTCCATGCCTTGATGGGTGCGCACCCCTGCTCTAGAAGACATTATAGCATAATAGTTCAAATACTGGAGTTGCAATTTCTAGTTGCCATTCAGCCCTGAAACCTATCGGTGGTTTGTACTAGTCACATGTTCTCAATGTGACATGGATGTGCTTAAATGACAAACAGTTTAGGAAAAGAACTACAAAATACTGAATATATTAGAGCAGCATTTCCCAAATGGTGTTCCACAGAACACTGGTGTTCAATAGAGGACTGCAGCTCCCAAAAGACTTATCTCTCACAATCCAATACTGAAGACTTCTGGGAATTGTAGTTCAAGAATACATAGGGACCCAAGTTTGGGAACCACTGTATTAGAGATCCATAACATAATACTCTATGATACTTCATAGTACTTCTGCAGTGGATGATTAACAATTTGAAACTGAATGTGGATAAGACGGAGTCCTGTTGTTGGTGGGGCCGGCTGCCAAACTGAGGACCGGTCCCTACACTGGATGGAGTGGTCCTTCCTCTGAGAGACCAAATTTATAACTTGGGGTTCATATTATATCTGGTGCTTAAATTAGACACTCAGATTATGGCAACACTTAAGACCACATTCTTCGACATTACCCATCACACCAAATTAACTTGATGGCACACAATTATTATTATATTAGCAGAGGTTGCCCGGCGTTGCCGGGCTGTTTTAAATGGTGTTGGAAGGTGTTTTTTTTAAAATAATGTTTGTAAAGTAGAGGTTAGTCCAGCTGTGGGCAAACTATGGCCCGCGGGCTAGATCCGTCCCGTTCAGCTGTTCTATCTGGCCCACGGATCCGAAAGAGCGGAGGGTTCTCTTTGTATTAGTTCACACAAACACTCCATCCATGCTTTTGTTCCGGCCCTCCGGTCCAGTTTAAGAACCCATTGTGGCCCTCGAGTCAAAAAGTTTGCCCACCCCTGGGTTAGTCTATAATTGAATTTTTAAAAATGTTTATTTATCCATTTTTTAATTTATTTTTTGGCGGGCTGTTATAAAATGTGTTCATATTTTTTGGGTTTTTTGTGGATTAAAAAAAGAGAAAAGGATGATATAATTTTTTCAAATTGGTTTTTTTAACCAAATAATGTTTTAGTTTGTGAGGGTTTTTTAAAATAATTGTACCTTAGATAATAATTTAAAAAATGTGAAAGTACATTTTTTTTACATTTAATGTTTTTGAACTGTGTTTAGATGTGTTTATTGTGAGATTTATTTGTGATTTGTGTGAATGTGTGATGTAATGTTATGTTTTTGACTGTTTTTTCTATTGTGGCCTCTGGGTGGGGGGCTGTTGAGTATTTCCTTTACTTTGGCTGTTTTTTCTCTACTGGCCTCTGGGTGGCGCTTCTTCCGGTAAGTAGTCTCTTTTTTTCTCATTTCATTTCCGGTCGTCGTGGAGGGAGGACGTGGGGGTGAGTTGGCTTGTTTTCTTTATTTTGTGGGGGTGGGGGGGTTGGATTTTGTGGTATTTGGCTGGTTTTTGTTTTTTGAATTTGTGGTATTTGGCTGGGTGTTGTTTGTGTTTCTTAATTTTTGTTTTTGTTTACTTTTTATTGTTTTTTGGTGTTATTTTTGTTTGGTTTTGTGTATTTTTGGATGGTTTTGATTGTTGTTTTTGTGTTTTTATTTATTTATTTAAGTATTGATTTATTTTTAAAAGTTTGTTTTTATGTTGTGGGGTTTCCTTTCTACGGGCCCGGCTCACTGTCCGGGCCGTGGAAATCCCAGCACTGCTTCAGGCGGCATGGGGGGGGTTATGGTGCTTTGATTGTGTGGAGTCATGAAAGTAGATCGGGGTTTCCCCTTTAGTATCAGTGGGTGGGGGGTTGTGATCCCCCTCTCCGCTGGCTCCCCTGGGGTTGGGAGGGTTGGGGGGAGAAAAGGGGTCTGTCTCCCCAACCCTTCCAGACCCAGAAGAGCCATCGGAGAGGGGGAATCCCCCCCAACTCCGTTTTTAAAGAGAAGAAACCGCTTGGTTCTTCTCTTTAAAAACGGTGTGTTTGGGGGGTGATGGAATCGATCCCCTCTCCCTGGTCTTCTGGGTCTAGAAGGTTTGGGGGGACAGACCCCTTTTGTCCCCCCAAACCTTCCAGACTCATGGGGCCCAGGAGAGGGGATCGATTCCACCCCCCCTCCCAAACATTCCGTTTTTAAAGAGAAGAAACCGCTTGTTTTCTTCTCTTTAATATGGTGTGTGTATGTGTGTGTGGAGGGAGGGGAATCCCCTCTCTGCTGAAAGCGAAACCCTTTTGCGATAAGTAAAGTCAGCGGGCGGAGCGCCGTCCGATGGCTTTTCTTACCTGGGAATGGGTTCACTTTCAAGGGGGAGGCAGTTCCTCCCCCCCTTTCCCCCTCCCCTGCTTTTGTGGCTTTTTTTCTGTGAGGCGCTGTGTCTGGCTGCTGCGGACTTGCGCTCCCAATGTTTTTTATTTTTATTTTTCGCTCACCAGCTTCCTCAGAGTTCTGCACGCTCATGGCGTGCATGATGCTGGGGCTTGTAGTTTGGCGTTTGCATTTTCGGCTTGTGCGTCGTTTTTTTCCTGCGGTTTTTTTTTTTTGATTGGCCGTGGCGCGTTTCCGAACGTTCCTTTTGCTCGCGCCTCTCAGCCTGATTGGCTCTGGCGCGGCACAAGGAACGTTGGGAAATGAAGTTGTTTCCCTTTTTTGCGTTTGTGGGGCTCTTGCCCCACTGGCACTTTTCTCAAACCTTCGTTGACCTGCGGACCCAGTTCGGGCGTGTGCACGAATGGTAGGTGCGGGCTAGTAGGGCCTGGCTTAGGAACCTATGCGAAGTTCCAACGGTTAACACTTGGTTTTATAGGTTAAGATTCTTCAGAAAGAGGGATCAGATTAAGCTTTCCTCCACTAGTCCTTACCTGGCAAAGTGGCATGTCCATCACTTTGTCCGTTCTCCAGTGGAGCCTTTTCTTCTACAGAGAAATCAGACTGAATGTCCAGAGACAAATCTTTGACCTCAAAGAGAAGACAAAGAATGAGGGAGAGGAGTAGAAAGAGAATACAGTATTGTCAAAAACTTGTATTTGTGAGATTGGAACTCCATAGCCCAACAAAGGCCAAATTAAGCTCTGCATCCCCCAGAACACATTTGATTGTGTAGGTATGGGAACAATAAAACATGTTTCTTTGAACATGATTGGACAGAGATGGGCAATACTGCCTAGTTAGATGGCTCAAGCCACCCCACCTCCCAGAAGGTGAGAGCCATATCAAGGCATGGAGACTTGAGCAGTCTAACCAGGCAGTTACCCATATCTTGTCAATGATGTTAGGCTGGGACAAAAAGTCACCAAAGTGGCCTTCGGGCAAGTGCATGTTATTAATCAATTGTGCCCACTCCTGGACCGGGAGTCCCTGCCCATGGTCACCCATGCCCTGGTCACCTCCCATTTGGACTATTGGAATGCGCTCTACATGGGGCTGCCCTTGATGACCATCCAGAGACTGCAGTTGGTCCAGAATGCGGCAGCCCGCACAATGGTGGGGTGTAATCTTTACTCGCCACTGCTGCGGGAGCTGCACTGGCTGCCTATATGTCTCCGGGTGCAATTAAAGGTGTTGGTTATCACCTTTAAAGTCCTTCATGGTAGTGGACCAGGATACCTCAGGGACCGCATCGTTCCTAGGACATCGACCCATCCCACGAGAGCAAACATATACCATCTGTTGGGGAAGCGCGCCTCTCCAGCACGAGGGAAAGGGCCTTCTCGGTCGTAGCCCCCACATTATGGAACCTCCTCCCGGAAAAATTACACCTCCAGTCCCAGTTGCTTAATGGTTAGTGGAACAGGTCTGAGTGTGGGATGTCTATTAAATCCCACATTAGCGATGTCCAAAGAGCAAACCGAGAGAGCACCCTTCAGGTACCATCTGTTGGGGAGGCTCGCCTCTCCAGCACAAGGAAAAGGGCCTTCTCAGTCATAGTAACCTCCTCCCAGTAGAACTATGCCTCCAGGCCCAGTTGCTACCATTTACGAAAGAATTGAAGATGTGGTTGGCAAAATGGGTCTGGGGGCCGGGATTGTCAACAAGCTCCCCTTTTTAGCTCGTCTGAGGCTTCCCCCTCCTGTAATTAATTTTTTAATGTTAAGGTTTTGTAGATTTTATATTTGTTTTTAGATAGTAAATGGAACAGCAGGGGTAATATTGCTATGTTTTTAAGGGTTTTAATTTTTTTATATATTGGTTTTAACTTGTGTACACCACCGAGAGTCCATTGGACAGGGCGGTATATAAATCTATTAAATTAAATTAAATTAAAGCATCCTCCATGGGATTTCTTTGGCCAGGTGGAAGCAGAGGGCACACGTCATGGTCAACCTAGCCAGCAGGTGACATGATATTCAAATGGCTAAAAAACTACAGGCAGATGAACTTGATTTTCCAGATCCATTTGCATGTGCCAAATGTCATCCCAGAGACATCTACCACTGAGCGGACTCCTCAATGAATAACAACTCCAAGATATCCAAGGTTTCTTTGGAAACAAGACAGTAAACGATCTCCATGAATCCTGCTATCAAAGGAAATGGGAGGTGGAAGAGTAATAAATTCAGAAGTGACAAGGGCAGAAAGGGAAATGAGAGTTAAGTGGAAATGTTCTCACCTTCTGCTCTTCCTGTCTTTTCTCCTCTGCCTGACTCAGTAGGAAACCTTCAGCCAGAGCCACTGCCTGGGAAGTGGTTTCTGCTCCACATTCCTTCACCCAGTTCTCCATCTCCAGTGGAAGGATAGCCAGGAATTGCTCCAGGATCACAAGGTCCAGAATCTGAGCCTTTGTTTGCCTTTCTGGCTTCAGCCACTGACGGCAAAGATCGTGGAGTCGGCTGCAAGCCTCTCGGGGCCCTTTGGCTTCCATGTAAGAGAACTGCCTAAAGCGCTGGCACTGGATATCTATCCCAACAATGTCCTCATCCAGGAGATTCTGCAACTTCCTTTCCCAGAATTCCTCACTGCTCTCCATCATAATGATACACCGACTAGTTGAGTTGTCTTCATGCATTTTTGATCTGTAGTCCAACAAAGATTCCAATTGAGTGGGAGAAGCCCTCCTCCTTCTCTCTCAGGGCAAAGACGGCCTTATCAGACACTGTCACTGAACTTCTGCAAAGCTAAGGGGTTCCTCTATTAATAGCATTAGTAATTACTGAACTGTGTGTAAGAACCATGAAAAGCACATCTCATCCCTGAAAGAAAAAGAAGGAGAAAGTCAAAGATGAAATAACATTTAGAAAATTGGGAAACTTTCTTCAGCTAAGAGCCACAGATCACCTGCTTCCACAAAAATCCTTTCAACCCAGAACAATTTCTGATACAAAACAAATTATTATAACTTTTTCCACTAAAAAAAATCAACCATGATTTTTTTAAACAAAATTTTATTGATGGCTTATGTTTTAACGGCCTGTGCAGATCATGTGCAACCTTTAGATATTCCAGTAAATACATCACTTATTATTTTTATATAATTTATTTTACTTCAACAGTTTTGTTCTTAATCAGCCCAAATATTAGTTGCTCTGTTGAAACAGAAGAAAGGTTTGCACAGGCCAGAAAAGGGCTTTTAAGGACTTTCATACCCTTTTTTCAAACTTGGTTTTATTTCCTCACTAGCAGAGGTTGCCCGGCGTTGCCGGGCTGTTTTAAATGGTGTTGGACAGTTGCTGTTGTTGTTGTTGTTAATATTTGTAAAGAAGAGTTTAGTCTATAATTAATTTTTTTATTTATACACATTTTTTTGGGCGGCCTGATATAAACTGTGATGAGTTTTGTTTGGTGTTTTGGTTTTGTGGATGAAAAAAAGAACAAAGGATGATATACTTTTTCCAAAAAATTTATTTAACCCAATATTTGTAAGTATGTATTTTTTTAATAGTTGTATCGTAGGTAATAATTTAAAAAATGTGAAAGTACATGTTTTTCACAATAAATGTTTTTAAACTGTGTATTGATGTTTTTGTTTTTTATTTGAGTAAAAATTCAGCACAGGATTTTTGAATAGTTTTTATTTTATTTTATTGACATATGTTTTTGATTTGTGTAAAATTGTGATTTTGTGTTATTTGTTTTTACTTGTTTTTACTCTTGGGGCCTTTTGTGTGGGGCGGTTGTGTCTTTGTGATTTTTTTTTTACTATTGTGGGCAGCAAGTGCTGCTGGTAGGGGTTATCTTGTATTTTGACTGTTTTTTCTCTCGTGGCCTTTGGGTGGAGCTTCTTCCAGTAAGTAGTCTCTTTCTTTATTCATTCCTTTTCCAGTCGTTGTGGACTGAGATCATGTGGTGGTGAGTTGGCTGTTTTTCTTTATTTGGGGTGATGGTGGCGGTTGGATTTTGTGGTGTTTTGCTGAGTGCTGGGTGTGTTTGGAAATTTTTGTTTTTATTTACTTTGTATTGTTTGTTGGTGTTATTTTTATTTGTTTTTGTGTTTTTTTGGATGTTTTTGATTGTTTATTTTTGTGTTTTTGGTGTCCTATGGGGGGATCCCCTCTCTGCCGTCTCCCCTGGCTCTGGAAGGCTTGGGGGGACAGACCCCTTTTGTCCCCCCAAAACCTTCCAGACTCATGGGACCCAGGAGAGGGGATCGAATCCAGGCCACCCTCTGATATTAAAAGGGAAATCTCAATTGTATTTTCCCCTTTAATATCAGTGGGGGTGGGGGGTTGTGATCCCCCTCTCCGCTGGCTTCCTTGGGTTTGGGAGGGTTGGGTGGACAAAAGGGGTTTGTCTCCCCAACCCTTCCGGACCCAGGAGAGTCATCGGAGAAGGGGATTCCCCCCCCCAAAAAAACTCAATTTTTAAAGAGAAGTAACCGCTTGGTTTCTTCTCTTTAATATGGGGCATGTGTGTGTGTGTGTGTGTGGAGGGGAATCCCCTCTCTGCCAGGCCCCCTGGGGTGAGGAGGGTTTGTGAGACAGACTCCTTTTGTCCCCCCAACCCTCCCAACCCCAGGGGAGCCAGTAGAGAGGGGGAACACAACACCCCCACACCCAGTGATATTAAAGGGGAAACTCCGATCGGGAGCTTTAGCCGCCGTTGGGGAGGGGGGCTTTGGTTCCGGCGGCTTGGCGGACTTGCTCTCCCGGTGTTTTTGTTTTATTTTTGCGCGCCGGCTTCCTCAGCGTTCTGCGCGCTCATGGCGCGCAGGCCGTTGGGGCTTGTAGTTATGGGTTTGTGCTTTGTGTTTGTGCTGCGTTTTTTTAAATGGTTTACTTTTGAATGGCCGCGACGCATTTCCGAACGTTCCTTGTGCCGTGCCGTGCGAGAGCCTCTCAGCCTGATTGGCTCTGGTGCGGCGTGGCACAAGGAATGTTGGGAAGTGAAGGTGTTTCCCTTTTTTCGCGTTTGTGGGGCTGTTGCCCCACTGCCAGTTTTCTCAATCCTTCGTTGACCTGCGGACCCAGATCGGCCGTGTGCACGAAGGGTGAGTGCAGGCAAGTAGGGCAAGGCATAGCAACCTATAGCCAGTTCCAACGGTTAACCCTTGGTTTTATAGGTTAAGATTCATTCATTCCCTTCAGTGGTGGGCATCAAAAAAATTCCTACCACACTGTGGTCGTGGCTATGTGAGTGGGTGGGCGTGGCCTTTGGCCTCCGTGTAAGAAAACTTCTTAAAGCACTGGCATTGGATGTCTAAGCCAACAATGCCCTCATCCAGAAGCATACCTGTCAAGTATCCTGGATTGGCCGGAATTTCCCGTATTTCTGTGCCGCTTCCTCCATTTTCCCGCCGCTATCCTGTAATTTGACCGGCGGAAAGTAGTTACTGTGCATGCGCTTCTGTGCAGAACCCTTCTGCGCATGTGCAGAAGGGTTCTGCGCAGAAGGGTTCTGCGCAGGTCCCGTATTTTCCGGAGCCGCGCTTGACGGGTATGTCCAGGAGATTCTGCAACTTCTTCTCCCAGAATTCCTCACTGCTCCCCATCTTAATAACACGGAGACTAGTGGAGCTGTCTTCATACATCTTTGATCTGTGTTCCAAGTAAGGCTTCCAATGGAATCTACTCACTCCCTCTACTTTCTCAGGTCCAAGAATACTTTATCAGACCCTGGTGCTTAACTTTTGCAAAGCCAACACATTTCTCTATTAATTATTACATTATAATGGCAGTAAGAACCACTTTTTTGTTTTTTGTTTGTTTGTTTTTTGTTTTTGTTTGTTTTTTGTTTGCTGGTGGGAAAAATACCACCAGCAAGCAGCAGTTCGTCAGAGGAAGCACACTCCCTGGCGAATGACTGGCTGCTGCCTTTGTCCTTCCGATTGAGGTAATACAAAAGCAGCAGCCAGCAATCCGCAAGGAAGAGCACCACCCCTTACGGATCGCTGCCATCCCAAAATACCATGAAAGCACAGAAAAAACACCTAACTACAACACGAAAATACCTAACTCAAACAACAAAAATACCACAAATTAAACAAATAATCACAAAAGAAATCAGAAGCATAAAACCAACCAGAAATAAACAAAACAATTAAATACATCTAAAACAAAAAAACACACAAAAGAAGAAACAGAAACACCTACCAGTCCAACACCAAAAAACAAAACCCAGATAAGAAAACCAGTGAACTCACCAGCACGTCCTCCGTCCATGACTCCGAAACAGAAATGAAGAAACAAAGACTACTTACCGTAGAAGCCCCACCTAGAGGCCGGGAGAGACAAAACATGTCAAACACAAAAAGAATCCAACATTACTACTAACAGCCCCACCTAGAGGCCACAAGAGTAAAAACAAGTCAGAAAAATAAGAAATAAATCAAAATCACAAATAAATCTAATAAAATAGATCAAAAAAAGTCACAAACCACAAATGCAAAACACCCCCACCCAAACCACCCTTAACAAAAAAAAAAGCCACAAATAAAAACTGCCCGGCTGGCCGGGCACAAATATGCTAGTACAGTATATGAATGAATGAATAAATAAATATTTTCATTAAGGCTTTCCTTTCAAGGAAGCCATATTAATCATTTGGCTTTTAAGGGTCAATGCATTCATCAATATACCACTTACAATCATGAATAAATGTCAATTCTATTTTAGTACACTTTGGTTCAGGTTAAATTGTTTTTTCAATATTTCTTTGCAATTATTTTAAAAATCATTCTTCATTCTTTGCAATGTTCCCTCCTGGTTTTTATCAATGTCTCATCTGACAGTGATTCTATTCTTAACTAGCCCAGATATTAGCTTCCCTAATGAAATAAAGCAAAGTGGGGCAAGGAGTAGGAACTTTTAATGACTTTCATAATCCCACCTTTCATAAATCCCTTTATCCTCCTCTGAATTTCACAGGGCAAATCCTATTGGTAGGAACAACTGCAAAGTCTTTTGTTAGGAATTCTAATATATTTCCCTCGGTCACTGGAAATCCCTGGTGACACAGTGGCTAAACTGCTGTACTGTAACATAGATGTTGTGAGTTCAATCCTGACCGGGGTCAAGATTAATTCAGCTTTCTATCCATCTGAGGTCAGTAACTTGAGTACCCAGCATGTTGGAGGCAAAATGCTAATTACCTTGTGAACCACCCAGAGAATGCACTAAGTGGTGTGGGGTGGTATATAAGTGTAATTGCAATTGCTCACTCGTACATTAATCCTCCTTCCCACCTGGACAATGGAGAACCTCTTGGCACACAACAAAGTCCAGTTTGATCATGTGTTTCTTTGGAGGCGACCTTTGCTTTGGGCAGTAAAATATCTTGGGCCACCAACCCTTCCCTTGAATGGATGCCCTGACGGTTAGTTGTAGCTGGATAAGATAGTAGTAATAAAGCAGAAGTGTCAAAAATATTCACACACTTTAAAATGTTGAATTGATCAAAGACGATTTAATATTATCTAATTGTATGAATAATTTAAAGGGGGTGTATATATCTCTACTATTATTTGTGTATTTTTAGGAGGTTGGAGTTTGTCATGTATTTTTTAAATATTTTATTATGTTTCTTTTTTTGTTTTTTTTTCTTCTTGTTCTCTGTTTATGTTTTTATCTATCTTGTAGAATATTTAGTTTGAATAAAAAATCTTTTTTAAAAATTTTTAAAAAAAGAATGGATGCCCTGCCACAGTGATGGCGAATGAGTGCCCAAACTGCAAAACCCACTTACTTATCGCAAAATGCCAACACAGCAACAGGGGAGGAACGAAGAAAACGTTCCCATTGGGCTGCTGGGAAGAGGGGCGGGGTGAACTCTATGCTGGGGTGAAAGAGGAAGTGCTCCCATTGGGCTGCTGGGCAGAGGGGCGGGTCAAACTATGTGCTGGAGTGACTGCAGGGATGCCCACAGAGAGGGCTCCAAGTGCCACCTCTGGCACAAGTGCCATAGGTTTGCCACCACTGCCCTGCCACCTGCCTCTCTGTGCCAGCAATCTTCAGCCAAGCTGGAATCTTGTCTCCTCTCCCCCAAAAAAGCCTCTTTAAAATAAAAACAATATTAAAATATTGGGAAGAAGAAATAGACATAATTTAGACACAATTACTTTATGTAACTTATTCTGTACTGGTCTATGACTGTAATAATAAAGATTTGATTTGGAAGGTCGGGTTTTGATGCCCGAGAACTACACTTGGGGACATGAAAGGAGCCTTATTCAGGCGTCCCCTTAAAATCCTTTCAACCCAGAGTAATCTCTAGCACGAAATAATTATTTGATTTGACTATTAGGTTAAAAAAAGATAAAGGTATCGCTTGCCAGTGAAACATTAACAATATTTAAATTAAAAATATTAAAGATTAATGTTTAATACTATTTTTAAAAAGGAAGCAAAACAATATTTTTAAAGCAACAACATTTTTTTAAAAGCAGCAACAATATATTAAAAAATAAAGGTCTCCCTTGCTCGAAAGCCAGTCGTATCCGACACTAGGGTTCAGTGCTCGTCTCTGTTTCAAAGCCGAAGAGCCAGCGCTGTCTGCTTCTGCAGACGTTTCCGTGGTCATGTGGCAGGCATGACTAGACACCGGAGCGCACGGAACGCTGTTTACCTTTCCCACCGAAATGGTCCCTATTTATCTACTTGCAATTTCTTGCTTTCGAACTGCTAGGTTGGCAGGAGCTGGGACAAAGACGGGAGCTCATTCCGTCCTGCAGTAACTCGGGAATCGAACTGCTAACCTTCCAATTCGCCTCCCAGTCAGCGTCTTCTTGCAAAGCCTGGCTGGGTGGGAACCCTTTAAACAGGAAGGGACGTTTTTGTGTGGAGGACACTTCCTAAGAAGGGCTCGCCCGGTCCCTTCTAGGAATCCCAACACAATGCTTTTTTTAAAAAGTTCTTACTAGGGTTCAGGGCTCATCTTTGTTTATAGCCAAAGAGTCTGTGTGTCTGCAGACATTTCCATGGACATGTGACACAGGCATGAGTAAACATCGGAGTGCATGAAATGCTGTTTACCTTCCCACCGGGGTGGTAGCTATTTATCTACTTGCAATTATTTTGTTTTCGAGCTGCTAGGGCAGCCACTGCAGTCCCTGCAAGTGGCTCAAGTGGCTAAGACGCTGACTGGGAGGCGGAAAGGTCAGCAGTTCCCAAGGAGATTCTCAAGTACTGCAGGACGGAATGAGCGCCCGTCTCTGTCCCAGCTCCTGCCAAGCTAGCAGTTTGAAAGCAAGAAATTGCAAAGAGATAAATAGGGACCACTTATGTTGGGAACGTAAACAGCATTCCATGCATACCTGTCAACCCGCGGCTCCGCAAAAACGGGACTTGCGCACATCGCTTGTGCGCAGGTCGCTTTCCACGCATGCGTAGAAGGGTGTTACCCCTTCCACTCATGCGCGGAAGCGCTACACCGCTTGCGCGGCCCCTACGCAAGCAGCGTAGCGCTTTCCGCGCATGCGTGGAAGGGGTAAAACCCTTCCACGCATGCGCGGAAAGCGCTACGTCACTTGCGTAGGGGCTTTCCGCGCATGCGTGGAAGGGGTAAAACCCTTCCACGCATGCGCGGAAAGCGCTACGCCGCTTGCGTAGGGGCTGCGCAAGCGGCGTAGCGTTTCCGCACATGAGCGGAAAGCGTCCCCCCTCTCCCGCCGTCAAATTACGGGTTTTGGCAGCAGGGAGCGGGTTATGACGTCAACAGACGTCGAATTACGGGGTTTTCCCGGCCAAATTGGGGTGGTTGACAGGTATGGTTCCATGCACGCCTGTGTTTAGTCATGCCTGCTACATGACCACAGAAATATCTGCAGAAGCAGACAGCACTGGCTCTTCGGCTATGAAACAGATGAGCACTGGACCCTAGAGTCAGATACAACTGGCTATTGAGCAAGGGTGACCTTTCCCTTCACATAAGAACAGCCTTGCTGGAACAGGTCACAGCCCATCCAGTCCAGCATTCTGTCACACACAGTGGCTCACCATTTGCTTCAGGGTATTCCCAAGGAGAGGCCTTCACCTGTTTAGGATTCCCTGGAAATGGCATTGAGAGATATCCTGCTTATTTCTCTAACCCAGAGGTTGTCCTTAGGTATCCATAATTATAGCCATTGATACCCTTGTCTTCCATGAACTTTTCTAATCCTTTCTTGAAGCTGTCAAGACTGACAGCTGTCACCACTTCTTCTGGCAGGGAGTTCCATAGACCAGTGATCCTCTGGGTGAAAAAGTACTTTCTCTTTTTTGTTTGAGAACTAGCACCCAAAGGTTTCATGGAGTACCCCCTAGTTCTAGTGTTATGCAATAGGGGAAACAATTTTTCTTTATCTACTTTGTCCACACCGTACATTATTTTATAAACTTCAATCTAGAGATAGGCAGGATATCTCTCAATGCCATTTCCAGGGAATCCTAAGCAGGTGAAGGCATCTGCTTGGGAATACCCTGAAGGAAATGGTGAGCCACTGTGTGAGACAGAATGCTGGACTGGATGGGCTGTGGCCTGTTCCAGCAAGGCTGTTCTTATGTTCTTATGTTCTTAATCAGGTCACCTCTTAGACGCAGTCGTTCAAGAGTGAAAAGGCCCAACCGCTGCAGCCAGAGATGGTAAGGAAAGTGTTCCAGTCCCCTAATCATTCTGGTTGCCCTCCTCTGCACTTTTTCCAGCTCCATAATATCCTTCTGGAGGTATGGCGACCAGAACTGTACACAGTATTCCAGATGGGGCCTCACCATAGATTTATAAAGAGGCAAAATGACACTTGCTGACTTATTATCTATACCCTTCCTAATGATCCCTAGCATTGAGTTTGCTTTTTTCACTGCTGAGGCACACTGGGTTGACACCTTCATTGAGCTGTCCACCAGGACACCAAGGTCCCTTTCCTGGTTTGTCGCAGAGAGTTCAGACCCCATCAGTTTATAAATGTAACTAGCAGAGGTTGCCCGACGTTGCCGGGCTGTTTTAAATTGTGTTGGAAGGTTAAATTGTGTTAATGTTTGTTAAAAATTGCTTAATCTGTAATTTTTAAAATGTTTATTTATACAAAAAAATTTTTGCTTGCTGGCTGTTTTATGTAACTGAATAATGTTTTAGTTTTTGGATTTTTAAAAAATAGTTGTACAGTAGGTAATAATTTTAATAATGTGAAAGTAAATGTTTTTTACATTCAATGTTTTTAAAATTTGTTTAGTTGTTTTGGGTTTTTAGAACTCAGCACAGGATTTTAATAAAAATTTTATTTTATTGACATATGTTTGTGATTTGTGTTAAATTGTGTTTTCATGTATTTTTTGACTTATTATTGTGACCTTTTGTGTAAAATTGTGATTTTGTGTTATTGTTTCAATTTGTTTTTACTGTTGTGGCCTTTTGGGGGGGCTGTTGTGTGTTTTTGAATTGTTTTTACTATTGTGGCCAGCAGGTGGTGCTGGTAGGGGTTTTCTTGTATTTTGACTGTTTTTTCTCTCCTGGCCTCTGGGTGGAGCTTCTTCTGGTAAGTAGTCTCTTTCTTTATCCATTTCGTTTCCGGTAGTCGTGCAGGTAGGACATGTGCTGGTGAGATGCCTTGTTTTCTTTATTTTGTGGATTATTATTTTTTGGGGGGGGGTTGTATTTTTTTGACTGTTTTTTATTATTATTGTTTTTGTTTACTTTGTATTGTTTTTGGTGTTGTTTTTGTGTATTTTTGGATGTTTTTGATTGTGTTTTAAGGTATTTTTTGTAAATTATTTATTTATTTTTATAATTTTTTTGTTGTTGTGGCTGGGGGTGGGGTTGGTTTATTTCCGCGGGGCCGGCCTGACTGGCCGGACCACGGGAATTCCAATGCCTCTTTATGCGGTGTTGGGGGGGGGTTATTTCCATGGGCCGGCTTCACTGGCCAGACCGCGGGCGTTGGGGAGGGGTGCTTTATTGTCTTATGGTGCTTTGATTGTGTGGAGTCGTGAAAGTAGATCGGGGTTTCCCCTTTAATATCAGTGGGTGGGGGGTTGCAATCCCCCTCTCCGCTGGTTCCCCAGGGGTTGGGAGGTTTGTGGGGACAAAAGGGGTATGTCCCCCCCCCAACCCTTCTGGACCCAGGAAACCAGGGAGAGGGGATCGATTCCCCCCCTCCTAAAAAAAAACCTCCGCTTTTAAAGAGAAGAAACTGCTTCTACAAACACAGGGCTCCAGAGCCGGTTCACTACGGAACTCAGGAAGAGAGCAGAGACAGGAGGGGCAGAAGGAGTTGGGTAGGAACTTTGACCGACCTAGTGTGAGAAAGAATAGCCAGCAACACAAGGTTTCTGTTACCAGGGTATGCCTGATTGTGCTTCAAAAATACAGCAGATTAATCAAAACTAAGAAAGTATTGAAGTTAATTGATTTTATATAATTCTAAACTATAGGAAATATTACTCAGTAGTAAAAATCTGAATTATGAGGTATTTTCACTTGAATTTTTCTCTCTTTTATTGAGTGATATTGCTGGGCGTTTTATGACCAAGGATGGTGGGGGGCTGTCTGTAGGTTTCCTACTTAATGTGGGGTGGGTGGAGTGTGTGTTTTGTTTTTGGGATGGCGAGTGTGTGTAGTGTCGCCTCAGGCAGCAAAATTCCTTAGACTTCCCGGGGGAGTGGTCCTAAAAACTGAATTATTTAATGAAATTAATATATTTTTAAATCCCCTAGTTCTCCTTCCTCTTTTGGGTACTCCTGGTTTTACACACTGTCTCTTCTTGCCATGGGAAAGTAAGTGTGCAACCAGAGTGTGGCTTGTGTGATGACGTTTTCACGGACTACTACTCCCAGGAGAGTGCCACGCAGAACTGCAGGCAAGGAAATTCTGGGAGTTGTGGTCCAAATCAATGCAAAGCTGAGCAGGTCATTTAAGTTCATGGGAAGAAGGGGAGGGGCTTCCTTTCGATAGGAGGAATGAAGGAGTGAAGGGTTTTGATGCTCTGTTAAGACTCTTAAATCCAGGGGAAGGTTTTGGGGGCTCTTCTTTCCTGCCTCCATCCAGCAGGATAAGGTGGGTGTCTCCCCTTTCCTACTTGCATTGTAGGTTTTAATAAAAGTGGGATCCAGGAGATTGCAAGGGAAGAGTGATTGCAAAATGTCAAGCAGGGAACTGTTTTTTGGGGGGTGGGTTGGAAGAGAACCGCCAAACCCTGTCAATGGTATAGAAAGAAAGCTTTGTAGCTAGCAACTCAGTGGGTTCTGGACTGAATCAAGGACAGGCTTTCTTTAGAAGCAGGACTTTGACTGCATTATATTCTCAGGACAGTCTTCCATGGTAGATCGCCATGAGGATGGCCAGTGTTCCGATTCAGAAGGGTGAGCTTTCTTCTTTTAGGAGACCTTTGAGGAGGAGGCTGTGCGTTTCCATCAAGGAAAGAGTGGAGTCCTTGCTGGATCCAGACTTGAGTGTCATGGAGGAGAATATGTGAAGTTTTTGGGGATCAAGGAGACAACGGAGGCTTGATTCATGAAGAGGCATAAACAGATGAGGCAGGAGAACGATCACCCACGATTTATGACCATGGTTTGCCAATAGACACAGCGATCGTGCTGTGAACATCCTCACATCTCCCCCTTTCTGTTTTTAAGAAGCTTATAAGCATAATAAATTTGGTCCTTGCGTGCACGAGGCAGCAAGTGAAATCCTTGCAGGCAGGTGGCTAGCAATGAAGGTATGCATTGAATAAAGCAACAGGCAGTTATCAGAATGGCAAGAATAATTAAACCATACTGCAGAATGGTCCGTACCCAAGCTCCGTTGGGAAGCCAGGACCAAAGAGTGCTCCACCACGAAGGCGGAGGATTTTGATTAATATCAGAAACAATTTTGGTTAGAGAATCCAATTGGTTTTGTACCTTGTTAGAATTATCGGATAAGTTAAAGCAACACATATTACGCACAGACTCACAACCCTGATGATGCAACATCAGCAAATAATCGATCGCGGCGCGGTTATCTAAAATGGCGTTGCGAAGCTGAAATTGCTCCCTGTTCAGGAGGCTAATAGCTTGGGAAGTGTGATTAACGGCTTTTACAAATGCACAAGCAAGCTTTCCAAGCTGCCTTGCATTTCTGGCTGCCAGGCCAGGCATGCCAATAAGACTGATGGCCAAGGATGTGTACTCGGCCTGGGAAAGCACCTTAACAGTGCTATCGCAATCAGAGGGTAACTGCTCAGCGGCAGTACCCCGGGTGATGCGTTTGGGGGCGGGACGCTGACGGACCAGCGTAGTGCGGTTGGGCAAAGCAACAATCATACGACTAAGGCAACAAGTGGTTTTAGAGAGGTTAGCAGGAATATAGTTTCAAGTTCGTGACCCACAGGTCCAGAACCACCCAGAAGGCAACAGAATGTGCTGAAAGTTAAAATGAAGGTCCTCTGTTTCTCTCCCGGTGCAATTAAGACCGCGACCGGGCTGGAAACAGCGAGGCTTTGGCTTATGTTGAGTACAGTTCACAACCCTGGCACATTTACTAGCATTACTAACAGCTACAATAGGAGTATAGAGAGACAGGGCATCAAGGGGCAGCCTTTTGGTTGCCTTTCCCCAAAGGGGGCTAAGAGCATATTTGTTTTTGACCTTGTCATTAAAGTCAGCCATATCGTAACCCAACACTGACCTACTGATGTTTTGGGGAGTGTAGCAAATGGGAATGAGACAGGTGCTTAACAGGTGATAGGAGTCAACGCTTTGCTTAAGGCAAAACTCAGTTTGATTAGAAATGCGGGCAAGCTCATACCACAGGTTATACTCAAAGCGTTGGGACAGCTCACCTTGGACGGCAAGCGCCCCTGGAAAGAGAAGCATGTAGCAACAAAGAATCATTATAGAATTAGCATTTAGACAAGCTATGATAGCAACAACAAAGTTCTCAGGAGTCTTTTCCACCCGGATCTCGTCCAGCACGGACTGGGCTTCATCCGACAATGCTTTCACCTGGCCCCAGGTTATCGGCGGGTTTTGCCCCCTTCGCCTTCCCCCTCGGTTCCGTCTCCCCTCCGGGAGCTCGTGCAGGTGAAGGTTGAAGTTTGGAATGGGGTTGCTGAGACCCTGATGCCATGCCATGTTTCCACGGTCGAACAAACCGGGCAGGGACCCAAAGAGGACCTTCTGGCGTAGACACGGCGGCGTAGCCCCTTCCCCAGGTTATGAGGGGAACAGGCCCTTTCCACTCCGGGTCCGGCAGGCGTCTGTTCTGGACCTGGGGGCAGGCAGTACCTCAAGCTGGCGGTAGTGACGCTGAGCCCTGGATAAAAATTGAGAATTAAATTGAGATAAGTTAAGGTGGTTTAGAGTAAACAGTACACTAGCAAGCCACTCCTCCTTTTCCGGAAGTGAGAGGGGGACAGTTCCCCCTTTCCTTTTTTGGCGATCCTTTGCATCCTTCAGTGTCCTATTGGCCCGTTCGACCACGGCCTGTCCCTGAGAATTATAAGGGATGCCGAATGTGTGGACAATCTGCCAGCGGGTACAAAACTCCACTAGGGCAGTAGAACAATAGGCGGGGCTGTTATCGGTCTTCAAACGGTCAGTTTTTCCCATGACCGCGAAGCAGCGGACAAGGTGATTGCAAACGTGTTTGACCTTTTCTCCCTTCTGGGGCGTGACCCAGATATAGCCAGAGTAGGTGTCAACACAAACATGTAAATATTTCCATGGTGCAAAAGGCGCAAAATGGGTAACATCCATCTGCCAAAGCTGGTTAGCACCCAGACCGTGAGGATTTACTCCTGCAGCAGGATTCTGGGGCTGTTGTGAACATTGTGGACACTGCTGAATTATGGCCCTTGCATCTGCAAGGGGAATGTTAAACTCTTTAGCAAGAGCTTTGGCATTCTGATGATGCAAAGCATGGCTTTCAATGGGAGAACAATACATGGCACGTAATGCGCCATCTGCACGGTCATTCCCTTCGGTCAAGGGGCCGGGGAATGGCTGATGACTGCGAATGTGTGCAATGAAAAAGGGTACTGTTCTCCGTTGGAGCAGCATTTGTAGAGACAGGAACAGTGACAGCAAGTTGCTATCTACTGAAGGTGACACATAACTTCCCACAATGTTGGACACGACATTGGTGACATACAGGCTATCAGAGATCAAGTTAACAGGCTTATCCTGAAACAGACTAAAGGCAAGGACAACCGCCGCAAGCTCTGCGCACTGTGGCGAGCGCTGCGGCAGCGTAAATTGACTTTTCCATGTCCCCTGCTCTTGCCAGGCAACCACCCCACGGCTCGGGCTACCATCAGTGAAGACAGTGAGAGCCGGCAAAAGGGGCGTGGGGGAGAGGAGGTGGAAAAGCTTCAAAGGTATATGCTGAGCAACCTGGAGCCGAGGATTCTTAGGGGAGTGGTACACTACCCGGCCTGTAAAATCTGCCATAGCAAGTTGCAGCTCAGTAGAAGAGCGCAGTCCCGCTTCCCAAACTGCGAGGGGAACGGGAACCACAATCTCCATGGGATCCAGGGCAAACAGGGCGAGACAGCGGCGGCGACCTCTAGAGACGACCTGCGCCAGCATGCTCAAAAAGGGTGTAATGGTATTTTTTGTGGTGTGTGAAAGATACAACCACTCTAAAATACGAATTTTCCCATCTGAAGGCTCCTGATGTATGACAGCATATAATTGTTTCACATCTCCCAAGCAAAGGAGCTTGGGGGGGGGCAATTTGGCTCAGCCCTATCAACCCAGACCTTGGCCATGGCAGAGTTAACCATGGAAAGGACCTCCCGTTGCGGGGCGGTAAGGGTGATCAGATCTCCTGGATTCTTCCCCGCTTTAAGAGCGTCAAAGAGGGGGCTGAGCGCAGCGGTGGTAAGCTTAAAATAAGGGCGGAGCCAATTGACAGCTCCAAGTATCTGCTGCAGGGTGACATAACTGACAGTAGGCGGAATTTCAATCCGCGGCAATGCTGGCATAGAGTACACAGCCATCATGCGGTGCCCAAGATAGGAGAAAGGTTCGGCTAACTGAACCTTTTCCTGGGCGATTATTAGGCCATAAAGGCTCAGGGTCTCCTGAAGGCGAGGGAGCCACCCCTTTGGGAGGGAGGTCCCGGCCACCAAGATGTCATCCATATAATGATATATGATCAAATTAGGGTAAGCCTTTCTGTACGGCATGAGAGCTGCATTTACATAAAACTGACACATGGTGGGGCTATTGAGCATTCCCATTGGCAATACCTTCCAATGGTACCGGACTGTGGGCTGGGAGTTATTCAACACCGGGACTGTGAAAGCAAAATACTTCCGGTCCTTTTCCTGAAGGGGAATGGTATAAAAACAATCCTTGAGGTCAATGACAGCCATCTCATAATCATGGGGTATCAAATTTGAATTCGGGGTGCCACACTGGAGCGAGCCCATCGGCTGGATTATTTTATTAATCTCCCGCAGGTCATGGAGCAACCGCCACTTCCCGGACTTCTTTTTGATGACAAATACCGGGGTATTGAACGGACTACTAGTCGGTTCAATGTGACCCGCGTCCAGTTGTTCCTGAACGAGCTGCTTAAGCGCAGTCAACTTCTCCTGTGGAAGTGGCCATTGCTCCACCCACACGGGCTGATCGGTCTTCCACGTGAGTGGAAGAGCACAATGTTGATGGCTATTCATGAGTTATGAGGGTGGTGCCAACTTGCGCCAGCAAATCTCTCCCCCACAAGTTGAGATCAATTTGTAAAACACAGGGCTTGATGCGAGCAATCTCAGGCCCGCCAGGTTGGAGACTGACAGATAACCATTGAGCACTTTTCCGGGAGGCCTGGCTACCACCGATGCCCCAAACTGAGGGAGCGGTTTCGGTTGGCCACAAGGGATCCCAGTGCCCAGCGGCTATCACAGAGACATCCGCCCCCGTATCCAACAATCCCTCCAACAACTTACTGTTTACCCAATACTTACGGGTCGGCTTCTGTTGTCCTATCTGCTCTCGAAGGGCGGCAACCTGTGGATGATAGGTGTCTCCATCGGCCCCGGCACGGGTGGAACCAAACCCCCCTCTGCGAAGGGTGGGCTCCGCTCCCCCTGGGGTCTCATAAGAAACGATGATCAATTGTGCCCAGGAGTCCCCCTTGCGCAGTTGCAATGGGAGGTGACTCCAAATTTGTACATAAATGATGCCTGTGTAGCCTGCGTCTATCAAGCCAGGAACTATCATGATGCCATGTTTGCCCGCTGATGAACGCGGCAGTACCAAACCAACGGTCCCTTTTGGCAAGGGGCCAGTAAGGTCGGCAGGCATCAGGATAAGCTCCCCAGGCAACGCAGTTGTCATGTCCTGTGTGTTAACGAGATCGAGACCAGCGCTGCCAGCAGTAGCAGCCTTGCGCTGATCGACCCGTGTCCCCTTTATTTTTCCGGGGCCCGGGGAGGGCCCGGTATCTAGTTTCCCTGTGGTGAGGGGTTGACTTTGCACTGGCTAGCCCAATGGTAGCCTTTGCCACACCGGGGACACTTCTTGCTGGGGCGCCTGACATCCTTTCCACCTCCCTTATGCGCTCCCCCTCCAGGGGCGTGACAGTCTTTCTTGAAGTGGCCCGGTTTCTGACAGTTGAAACAATTGCCAGTGGGCTTGTCTCCGGCACGAAGCGCTCCAGCCAGAAGGGCCATTGCATGTGTTTGAGTGCCCACCTCCATACAGGCTTGAATCATGTCAGCTAAACTATACTCAGGGCGGTGAATGACATTTTGCAAAATCTTCTTGCAATCGGCATTGGCCTGCTCAAAAGCCAGCCGTTTCAGGAGTTCTCCCTGGGCATCAGGGTTGTCTATCTGTCTTTGTATGGCTTCCTTCAATCTATCAATGAACTGTGAGTAGGGTTCAACGGGCTGCTGCCGTGTGGAAGTAAAGGAGCGTGTGGGTTTCCCAGAGATGGGGACCCTTTTAAAAGCTCTCATGACGCACATAAAGGTGCGGTGGAAAGACTCCCGAGGGAGTTGCATCTGCTGTTGGAGGGTAGCAAATGCACCTGCTCCGTAAATCTGCTCAGGGGTGTTTTGTGGCGTACCAGCCGCCACCGCAGCCGCTCGGAATTCACTATCCCAAACAACATACTGTGAAGCAGTCAAAATCATTCGAAACAAATCCTTCCAGTCTTGGGGCAGCATCGTGTACCCATTCCCAATTCTCTCAAGCAACCCTTGCACAAAATTTGATCAGACACCAGTCTCTTTAACAGCTTTATTAAGTTCCCTAATTATTGTATATGACAGAGCTTGCCAATGGATACGTTCCTCTGGATTCCCATCCACCCCCACCCCCACCTCAACCGTAATGGGAAAAGCAGAAGGACTCTCTCCTTGCCACTCTTCCGCCTCCTCCAGGGACAAAACCCCATCGCTCTTGGCTCGATGTATAGCGGAGCGAACATTTCCCATCACACCGCCAGGGTAGGCAGGCGGCGCCTGGGGAACCAGGCTCGGGATAGGCTGCACCAATGGTGCCATAGGTGGTAAAATAGCGGGCAGCACTTTTGGATAAGGAGGTGGTGGGTCCTCGGGTGGATGAGTCAGAGGATTGGTCAGGGATGCCTCTGCTGGTACTAATTTCCTGACTGCCTCGTTAATTCTTTGCCAAATCAATAAATGGTGAACCGCTACCCTAGGTTCTTCCAATAAAATTGTTCCAATTCGTTGCCAGTCATCCCGTTTGAGTGATCCAATTTCTGGGTACCAAGGCCATTGGCATTCGACTTCCTTAATGAAGTCTTCAAGACTATTAAGCGTGATAGCTGGACATCCGCTCTCCTTGATGATTTTCTGCAATTCCTTTGCATGGGTCTTTTGCCCTAAAGAAAGTCCCCCCCCCCCAATACTCACAATCGGGAGCTCGAAAGTTGAGGGAGCCTGAAGGCTGAGGTGCACCAGGGGGCTATTCCAGCCGGTGAGTCGGGGAGTTGGGATCCAGCAATCACATCGCGGGTCGCTAGATGAAGTGTTTGGGGATCAAGGAGACAACGGAGGCTTGATTCATGAAGAGGCATAAACAGATGAGGCAGGAGAACGATCACCCACGATTTATGACCATGGTTTGCCAATAGACACAGCGATCGTGCTGTGAACATCCTCACAAATATGGAAATAGAGGCCTCTCTGGGTAAGACTTCCTTTTGCTCTGAAGCTGAGTTAATCTGATTACCAATAGTTTCATTTCTGCGTTTTTGGGTCAATTTTCCCCCAAGTTATTCTGCACAACCATTTTCTTCAGGTTATCCGAGAGAGTGTATTTCCTGGGATTAGCTTTCCTAGCTGTAAGACAATATAAGGCTTTTTAGGCGTAAACAACACTTTGAAGTGGACCCAGAATTGGATCAGTAGCCAGTAGAACTCTTGGAGCATGAAAGTTATCAGTTGACCTCTATTAACTGTGATTCCAGCTGATGATAATAAAGAGAGGGGGGGGACCTTAGAGTAGGGGTTCTCAACATAGGCCCGTGAGCCAGACCCGGCCAATGACACCATTTCATGTGGCCCACATCACTACCGGAAACAAACACATTTATAGCAAAAAAATAAATGCGCTTTTATGACAGCCGTGGACACACATTTTATGGCAGCAATTACATCAGGGGTGACCAGCAGTCCGGCTCGCTCAGCTGTCTGGGAAGGGTAATCAGGCCCACAGTTTGAAAAGGTTGAGAAAAACCCCTGCCTTAGAGCCTTAAGGCCCTTGTCGATCTCCTTCAGCTGATAGCCAAATACCTGCTTTGTCAAGTTGGTCTTCCTTCAGGTTATCCAATGATTGAGTTCCTTGGTGATGTGTTCTTAAATTTGTGAACTACCTAGTCTGTGCAATCGTATCAGACACATATCAGACAAGAAAGTAAAGAAAACAAACAGGTTTTTGAAAAGACAAACTTGACTGTTAATTGATATTAATTATTACTGTATGTTTAAATTTTTAACTGCATAGTTATGTTTTTTTAAAACTGCGATTCATTTAAGACTCTGAGCTGTCTTGAGTCTCCTCATTGGGAGAAGGTGGGCAGCAAATGCAAGAAATAAAGCAAGTGAGAACGAAATGTTACCCAACCATTAAATTTAGCTCTTGGATTTCTTTTCTCTTGGGGTCTTATGAACAGCCTCTTTGTTTTCCAGGAGCAGGTGGGCAGAAGAGTGAAGATAAGAGAACAGTAATCAAGACACAGGTAAAGAAAGGCAGAACTAAAAAGAAGGCTAAGAAGAAGAAAGGACAGGCGAAGAAGGGGACCAACATTGATGGAGAGTTTAGTGGAGAAAAAAGAACATCCAAAGAAAAGAAGCAGAAGCAGCATGTCTGCCATGAATGTGGAAAAAGCTTCACCCACAAATCAGATATAAATATTCATGAGAATCCACACAGGGGAGAGACCCTATGAATGTTCTGAGTGTGGAAATTGCTTTCATTATAAACAATCCCTTATTTCACACCAAAGAATCCACACAGGAGAGAAACCATATAAATGCTTTGAGTGTGGGAAAAGCTTCACTCAGTGCTCAAGCATTCTATCACACAAAAGGACCCACAACAAGGGAGAAGCCGTATAAATGTATGGAATGTGTAAAGGGCTTCATTAATAGCTCAAGCCTTATACAACACCACAGGCTCCACACAGGGGAAAAGCCATTTAAATGCTTGCAGTACGGTAAGAGTTTCCCTCAAAGTTCAGCCCTTTCGTCACATCAAAGTGTTCACAGATGGGGAAAACTGCACGAAGGCTTGAAGCCTGGGAAAACCTTCACTCGAGTGACAGGCCTTACATTGCACCTAAGAATTCATACAGGGGAGAAGCTGTTTAAATGCCAGGAGTGTGGGAAGACCTTCAGTCGCTCTTCGTACCTGAACAGACACCTACAAATTCACCAAGGGAAGAAGCTGTATAAATGCTTAGAGTGTGGGAAGAGTTTCAGCCAGAAATGGAATCTTATCCAACATCAATGAACTCACAAGCCGTTTGAATGCTCAGACTGTGGGAAGGCTTTCTGCCGAAGCTCAGCCTTAAAGCAACATCAAAGAATCCACACAGGAGAGAAACCCTTTCAGTGCTTGGAGTGTGGAAAGAGCTTCACCTGGCAGTCAAGCCTTGTCTCCCATCAAGCAACTCACACAGGGGCAAAACCATTTAAATGTCTGGAGTGCGGGAAGACCTTTAGTTCCAGTCATTCCTTTTGGTCCCATCAGAAGATTCATATAAGGAAGAGTGCTCAGAATGTGGGAAAGCCTTTGGTACGAACACCTAAAATCACCACCAAGGTTCCTGTGGTGGTCCTGATCCGACTGGCTGCAAATGCTGGTGATTAAAATCTTCTTCTCCAATCCAAATGCTTCCATTGGTAAAAATAAAAATTCTTAGGGAGCATTGGAATGGAAAATAAGGGGAAATAGAAAGCATTTTAATTTAATTAAAACTGAATGGCTGATGTTTCATAATGGCATTTGCTTTTGCCATATCAAGTTTTGTAAACAGGTCATATGGCCAATGGAGTGTTTGTGTTTGTAACTACAATATAGAGTTCGTTGATCAGCAGACTGAATTTTACTGAATGTGAAGTTCATAGAAGTCCCGATGTATGTTTAACATTGAGTTCTTGAGCATATGTAAGGTTGAGTTCTTGCAGATGTGCAGTGTGTGTGTGTGTGTGTGTGCATGAAACTTATGTGTGTAAAATTAAGTTCCTGGGGAATAAAGTAAAATGTATTCTATTACATATTCAATAGAGTGCTAACACCCTCCCCCCAAAAAAAAAATCCAATAAGCTGAGCATCTTGCTAATATGCAGCAGCCAGGAGATCCCAGCTCAAACTCGACGTCTCAATGAGTTTCCGGTTGTCTATTAGCTGCCTTTTATCCTTAATCTCATTGGATACAACCCACGTCTTGATCTGGTCCCTCAATCTCTGCAGAAAAAAGAAGAGAAGAGTTGAAAAGAGGAGTTTGTTGGCCAAGAGATCTTTCCTCAGTTTCTACCCACAGCAGTGAAAGCTAGTGGTCAAAACAACACCCTTTGTGGCATAATAACCAGGCACCAGGTCTTTTTCTAATGAAATTCAGATTGTTTTTAAACTTCATTCACAGGCTTTCTCAACCTGGTGGCTTTTAAAAAGCTAAGCCAGCTAGGAATAATAGGAACTGTAGTCTAACACTTTTAGATACACCCATCTAAAAATGTAGAAGGTGTTGGGATGGTAATTAGATTGATCCAAGATCATACTAAAATCATATATTGTATTATCTTAACCTATAAAACCAAGTGTTCACCGTTGGAATTGGCTATGGGCTGCTGTGCGTCGCCCTACTTACCCGTTCCCTCCCTTCGAGAGCACGGGCGAAGTGGCTACGCAGGTCAACGAATGGTTTAAAAAATCGCGATTGGGGCATCAGCCCCACCATTGGCAAGAAAGGGAAACAACTTCATTTCCCAAAAAGCATTGCGTTTCACCGTGTTTCTCCCAGTGTCAGCCAATCAAGATGATAAAAACAACGGACTCAGTCTTTGTTTTACGAGCCGCAACCAATCAAAAGTAGTGTTTCAAAACCTTGCCGAGCGACGGACGTCAGAAACTACAAGTCCCAGCGTCCTCTGTGCTGTGACCCCTCAGCCAATCAGGCTAAGGGACATGAGCATGGAGGAGGCTGGGAAAGCCAATGCGCCAACAACTTCCCTCCAGGAGGCACTTCGTCTCCCGGAGGGAAGCCATCCCCAGCCCATCGCGGTGGGCGGCTGGCCATGTCGGATCCTGGACTGCCTGCTTTTGGCGGCCCCCACCCAACCGGCGAGGACCTCGGCACCAGCGGAGAGGGAGAAAAGGCTGCGCCACAGAGGCATGGAAGGTGAGGCCCGGCACAGAAGGCTGCACTGGGGAAACGTAGAGTACGAAAGGCCCAACTGGCAACGGGTAAGTGGGGCGGGGGAGAGGAATTGAGGAGGGGAACGGGCCTGGGGAGCACACCACCCACACAGGTCATAGAGAAGAAAGGGGGAGAACGAACCCACCTCCTTCCCCCCAGTCTCAGTCCCCTGCCCCACTTACCTGTTGGCAGCTGGGCAATTCGTACTCTGCGCCTCCCCAGAGCGGCCTTCTGTGCTGGACCACTCACCTTCCATGCCTCCATGGTGTGGCCTTTCCTCCCTCAATGCCGGCGCCAAGGCCTTCATCGGTGGGGTGTGGGCCACCAAAATCAAGCAGCCCAGCCGGCAAACGATGCTCCCGCCCGCCCAGCAAAGGCCTCCTGGGTGTCCTCACCAAGGCTTGGGGGGAGGAGGAAGAGCTCCTCCTCCCCCTGCAAAGCTTCAGCATGTGTGTGTGTGTGTGTGTGTGTGTGTGTGTGTGTGTGTGTGTGTGTCCTCACCGAGGCTTCAGGGGGGAGGAGGAAGAGGCCTTCCTCTTCCTGCAAAGCTTTGGAATGTGTGTGTGTGTCCTCACTGAGGCGTCAGGGGGGAGGAGGAAGAGTCCCTCCTCCCCCTGCAAGGCTTCGGCGTGTGTGTGTGTGTGTGTGTGTGTGTGTGTGTGTGTGTGTGTGTGTGTGTGTGTGTGTGTGTGTGTGTGTGTGTGTGTGTGTGTGTGTGTGTGCTCACCAAGGCTTCGGGGGGGGAGGAAGAGCCCATCCTCTCCCCATGGAGCTATGGCATGTGTGTGTGTATTGTGTGTGGGTGTGTTTGTGTTGTGTGTGTGGGTGTGTTGTGTGGGTGGTTGTGTTGTTTGTGTGGATGTGTTATGTGTAGTTCTGTTGTTTGTGTTGTTTGTGTGGTTGTGTTGTGTGTGTGTATTGAGTGTGTGTGTGTGGTTATGTTGTGTGTGCTGTGTGTATTGTGTGTGTTGTTGTGTGTGTATTGAGTGAGTGTGTGGTTGTGTTGTGTGTGTGTTGTGTGTTGTGTGTGTGTGGGGTTGTGTGTGTGATTGTTTTGTATTTGTGTATTGAATGAGTGTGTGGTGATATTGTGTGTGCTGTATGTGTGTATTGCATGAGTGTGGTTGTGTTGTGTGTGCTGTGTGTGTATTTTGTGTGTGTGTGTATGTGTTGTGTGTGTGTGTATTGTGTGCGCGTGTGTGGTTGTGTTGCATGTATGCTTATATTGTGTGTATGTCTACCCCTCAAAACCACCCCAACCACAAGCACACATGTTATACCTGCCCGGCAGGGCAAAAAATGCTGATCTTAACCTATAAAACCAACCTATAAAACTTTACAAAGTTAAAAAAATAAAAAATTTACAAAAAACAACAAAGAATTCATTGTTTTATATAAAGCACAGGGGGAAAAAAGCCCGGCAACGCCGGGCAAACTATGCTAGTTTAATATAAAAGGATTCTGAGCCCGGCCTGGATTTTGCTCTGAGAGATTAATGACACACCATTTGATCTCGCAACAGATCAACCTGGAAGAATCCTTAACTAATTAAGCCAGGTAAAAATACCTGTGAACTTTAATTGGCTTCTTGACTTGGGTCATACTAATCTTATTGTTTCAGTTGTGTAATTAATATGTTACTAGTCTAGTTTCTTTGCTTTCCGGGAAATCTTGGCCAGGTAATCCCTTTGTCAACAGAAGCCGAACAAACACACTCTGTTGGCATTAGAAGAGGGAAAACAAGTTTTTCTGTTAATTAGTAGTATAGCCACAAAGCAGTTTTTTCATTATAAAGTGAGATGGAGGAGAGTTCCCATAGGGCAGATATGACACATGCTTCCAGTGAACGCTGTCCTTGGTTTTCACAGCATGGATTGCCCCATCTTGAAGACTGGCTAAGGGTAGGAATTTCATTGCATGAAGAACCCAGGGCACCAGCTGAGACTCTTATAGTTAGGCTGAAATGTAAAAAAAAGTCCTTGAGCAACTTGTCACACATATGGCTGGCGGAATTGCTTCTGCTTCGATCGTACCATTAGTCCCCCTCCCCCCCCCCCCACTGCATAAGACTCTGAGCATCAGCAGTTTCCGCATGTGTTGCCATCTTTTCCAACAATTTTGCCCCCTTTGGCATCAGTTCTCATGTCAGGGCAACCTGAAGCAGCGGACCCCCTTAGAGAAGAAAGGGAGAATAGGAGTGCTTTCCAAGATATGGTTGAGAAAGGAACAGCTAAGGGTGAACAGAGCGCAGACGAGTCAGGTGACGAACTGCAGATTTGTCCCGTTCAGTATGACACCAATCCTCAGGGCAATTCAGTCATGCAGCACTCCCTAATGCCCCAAAAGATGCTCACCCCGTGTCAGTTTCTCAGTTGGGACAGTGAGTACCAGCTAGAAGCCCAAAAGAAAGAGGCAAAGGCAGGAGGAGTGTACACAGCAGAACAGCTCTGTGGCACTGGCGTTTATGCAACCATAAATGCGCAATGTATCTTGCCCCAGGCCATGTTAACTGTAGCTTGTCACTGTGCCTACACAGCAGACCAGAAGGTGCCAGTCAGCGGGGAGTCCGCTAAAAGCTACACCAGCATCAAACCGGGTCTCTATATGGATTTCCTCAATAGGGAGCACAGGAACACATTTCAAGTTATGGCAGGGCAGAATACGATGAAGAGCAAGTATAGTGCAGTAGAAATGGGTGGATTGCTGCCTGCAGGTTTGTCCTCTGGTCCATGGAAGCCTGATGGGTGCAGGGACAGAATTGCAAGGTCTGGTCATGGAAGGGGTTGGGTAAGAACCCCCAGAGAATAGTCAGTAGCTTATATCGGATAGGAAGATAACTGAGCTGGAAAGGAAATCAACTTCTAACGCACTGAACCCAGGGTAGCTATAGAGCATTCTGAGAAATCATGGCTCAATGGATCTGTAAGGCATAGGAAAAACATTTTCCGTCCGCGGTGGGTGGGTGGGCAGAAGGAACATGTAATTGAACATATGTGTGCTGAATGGAGTGTGTATGGGCGCCCAGTGAGAGTGAAATGTGTGTTTGCATGATTGTTTAATAACAGCTCAACCACAACTCAATTATGTTTAACTTGATCATAGACTGCAAGTCACTGATAAAATCTAACAAAGAGACCTTAAATTTTCAAAAAGGTAATTTCCCAAAGATGAGTAAACTAGTAAAAAAGAAGCTGAAAGGGAAAATTGAGAGAGTCCAAACACTCCAAGAGGCATGGAGGCTGTTTACAAAAACAATAACAGAGGCCCAATTGGAAAGCATACCCAAAAGGAAAAAGGGCACTGCCAGGTCCAAGAGGACTCCGATGTGGCTTACAGGAGCTGTTCGGGAAGTGATCAAGAACAAGAAAAGCTCATTTAGAAGATGGAAGGCTTGTCCGAATGAGGACAGCAGGCAGAAACATAAATTCTGGCAGAACAAATGCAAGGCAACAATCAGGAAAGCAAAGCAAGACTTTGAGGAGCGTATAGCTAAAAATACTCAGAGAAATAACAAAGACTTCTTTAAGTACATTAGAAGTAAGAACCCAACTAGGAAGGCCATTGGACCATTAGATGACAATGGAAGGCAAGGGATTATTAAAGAGGAAACAGAGATTGCAGAGAGACTCAATGAATTCTTTGCTTCAGTATTCACTGAAGAAGACAGAGACCACATGCCCAAAACAGACCCTATCTTCGTAGGGAGGGAAAGCGAAGAATTAAGCAAGATAGAAATAACCAGGGAGGAGGTCTTTGCATGTCTTGTTAAACTAAACACTAACAAATCACCAGGACCAGATGGCATCCATCCACGAGTTCTCAGGGAACTTAAAGATGAAATTGCTGATCTCCTAGCCAAAATATATAATATTTCCCTCAAATCAGGCTTTGTGCCTGATGACTGGAAGGTGGTGAATGTAACACCAATTTTCAAAAAAGGATCCAGGGGAGATCCAGGAAATTACCGGCCTGTCAGTTTGACATGTGTCCCAGGTAAAGTGATGGAAACCATCCTAAAAGATAGAATTAATAGGCACATAGAAGAGAAGGCGCTGCTAAAGGAGAGCCAACATGGCTTTTGCAAGGGCAAATCATGCTTCACTAATCTGTTAGAATTTTTTGAGAGTGTCAACAAGCATGTGGATAAGGGGGATCCAGTTGACATTGTTTATCTGGACTTTCAGAAGGCTTTTGACAAGGTCCCACACCAAAGTCTCTTGATTAAACTTGCCAGTCATGGAATAAAGGGACAGGTCTTGTCCTGGATCAGCAACTGGCTAAGGGACAGGAAACAGAGGGTAGCACTAAATGGACACTTCTCCAAGTGGAGGGAAGTAAAGAGTGGGGTCCTCCAAGGTTCAGTACTGGGACCCCTGCTTTTCAACCTCTTCATAAATGATCTAGAGGTAGGAGTAAATAGCAAGGTACCCAAATTTGCTGACGACGCTAAATTATACAGGGTAGTGAAAACTGTGAGAGATTGTGAGGTGCTCCAGAGGGATCTCTTGACACTGGGGGAGTGGGCAAAACAGTGGCAAATGAGCTTTAACACTAGTAAGTGCAGAGTGATGCATGTTGGGGCAAAAAACCCCAATTACATTTATAAACTGATGGGGTCTGAACTCTCTGCGACAAACCAGGAAAGGGACCTTGGTGTCCTGGTGGACAATTCAATGAAGGTGTCAACCCAGTGTGCCTCAGCAGTGAAAAAAGCAAACTCAATGCTAGGGATCATTAGGAAGGGCATAGAAAATAAGTCAGCAAGTGTCATTTTGCCTCTTTATAAATCTATGGTGAGGCCCCATCTGGAATACTGTGTACAGTTCTGGTCACCATACCTCCAGAAGGATATTATGGAGTTGAAGAAAGTGCAGAGGAGGGCAACCAGAATGATTAGGGGACTGGAACACTTTCCTTACCATCTGAGGCTGCAGCGGTTGGGCCTTTTCACTCTTGAACGACAACGTCTAAGAGGTGACCTGATTGAAGTTTATAAAATCATGCACGGTGTGGACAAAGTAGATAAGGAAAAACTGTTTTCCCTATCGCACAACACTAGAACTAGGGGACACTCGATGAAACTTTTGGTTACTAGTTCTCAAACAAATAAGAGAAAGTACTTTTTCACCCAGAGGATCACTGGTCTATGGAACTCCCTGCCAGAAGAAGTGGTGACAGCTGTCAGTCTTGACAGCTTTAAGAAAGGATTAGACAAATTCATGGAGGACAAGGGTATCCATGGCTATAATTATGGATACTTAAGGACAACCTCGGGGTTGGAGAGATAGGCAGGATATCTCTCAATGCCATTTCCAGGGAATCCTAAGCAGGGGAAGGCATCTCCTTGGGAATACCCTGAAGGAAATAGTGAGCCACTGTGTGAGACAGAATGCTGGACTGGATGGGCTGTGGCCTGTTCCAGCAAGGCTATTCTTATGTTCTTATGTTCTTAACAGCAACTGTGATGATATATGTCAAATGTTAAAAATTTCCTTTAAAAAATATTAAGAATGTTGTTAGTAAATTCTGTTCATGGATTTGATGCATTGTTCACATCAAGGGGAACTAATATCCTTAAGTTAGGAAGCCATGCCTTTATTATAAGCTAGTCCTGAATTTTTGTTAATCTAATGCAGGGCTATAGAGTATGAAAAGGTGTTGGAGGCTAAGGATTTTTGCATCTTACCTTGTCTTAGGGACACCAAGACAGGAAAAGTGGGTCTTAATCCAGCCACTTAAGAAGGAACACAGTGCTGGTTTGTTTAGCCAATCAGGCAGATCTATATCTTGAAAAAGGGACCCACACAAGATGCCCCTTAGGTCCTATCTAGCTGTTAAAGAACATCCCTGTAGAAAATTCTAGGCCACAAGGACAAAAGGACTGTGGGAATGTGGTAACCCCTTTTTTATAGACTGTATATTTGTTTTAGCTGAACAAAGTGGTTAAAATGCTTTATATTATTCTCAATTAAGAACACTGCATTGCAATAGTCATGTAGGGGTAAAAGTGACCCCCCCCCCTTCTTTCAGTCAAGCCTGTTTTTAAAAGGTGCAAATGGGCTTTTCTGGTGGCTGATCTCTTCACAGAATCAAGTCACAATTTCCACATTCTTAAACCATAGCAAGCAATTAGGGCTGTAACAAAGCAGACAGCTGATTGGAAAGAGGGGAAAAGGGATGAAATTAATTCTGTTACATTAAAAAGAATTTAGCTGAGAGAGAGAATTTTTGGAGTCCGGACCAAAAATTGTCTCTGAATTTTTTCATCCAGCTTGAGTGCTCAGCAAAAGGAAAATGGAATTATTATGTGCAGAAGTTCTGATACATGCCGCCTGAAAGAACAGCAGGAGAGAAAAATGGGGCCCCTACTTAAAAATGACATGTCTTGTAAATGATTATTAAGGTGTATAGGTAAGTAGTAAGTCTTTGTCAAAATGTCTTAAGATATAGGAATTGGGCTAGAATGCTTGAAATTGAGCTTCTGAGCATGCAAAACTGCAAGTAAATTTTTTGTGTTAAGTATGATACTAAAGGTAAAGGTTTTCCTTGCTCGAAAGCCAGTCGTATCCGACTCTAGGGTGCAGTGCTCATCTCTGTTTCTAAGCCGAAGAGCCAGTGCTGTCTGCTTCTGCAGACATTTCCGTGGTCATGTGGCAGGCATGACTAGACACCGGAGCGCACGGAACACTGTTACCTTCCCACCGAAGTATGATACTAGCAATTGCTTTAAATGAAATCTTGATTAAGGTAAAATGTAATTAATCCATTACATTAATTATTTTCATTATTATGAACAATATTTTTTCTACCCTTTCTATAGATATCTGGCTCAGCACAGAGAGCTTGGGTTATTTTTTCTATAATCATGCTTTATATTTTTTCCAGCATCATATTGGCCCTTCTGTGGCCCATCTTTGTATAATGCCTATTTTTCTTCCACATAGCTGGCTTTCAAAGAGTTGGTTATCTCTTCATTAACAGGATTACTATCCTTTTCCACAGGGACAATGAATCCAAGTAGGCGTTACATTCTAATTAACTGATAAGACCTGTAGGGGTCTTATTTTTGCTATTGAGCTTAAGTTAATTTCTGAAGAGGATTTCAGGCACAATCCAGCTTGGTGAACAGAAAAATAAATATCCCATTCTTAAAGAAACTGAAAAGGAAGCACCCACTTAAATTCTTGACAGGAGTTGTATTTGGAAAAACACTCTTATTTGTACAAGGAAATGTGTAGCACCTGAGAAATAATTTAGAACATTTAGGGCTCAGAACATGGAAAAACCTTTGGTTGGACATCCTACCCCATGACGGACCAAAAATTTCATACACAGAGTGTTATGTACTGAATAGAATGTGACAAGTACTCTTTAACTGATTGTATCCGGTAATTGTATCCATTGTAAATAATCAGAGACACATTGTAGCAAGCTGTTAAGAATGCTACTGCCGGTGGCAGTAGCAGTATCCAGCTCACATAATACAGATTCCCCTGAATACCTGAAGGGCTGGAAACCTTTCCGCCATACCGCACCTGGAGAAGATGGGCGTGACGATCCATGACGTCACGCAGACAGTAACCAATGAACTATCACCCGGGTTATTCAAAATGTACAGTGTGCTATAAATCATACCTGTCAACCCGCGGCTCCGGAAAAACGGGACCTGCGCGCATTGCAGCCCTTACGCAAGCGACGTGGCGCTTTCACGCATGCGCGGAAGGGGTAAAACCATAGGTTGACCTACCGCCCCGGCAAGGAGATCAGCCATGCCGATGCCCTTTCCAGGTCACCCCTCCCACAGGCAGGGGACCTCGAGTGCGAGGTAGAACAGGACCACCAGGTGCTCCTGATCGAAGACCTAAAGACATTGGCCTTAGTCAGTTCATGGGTACAGAAAGGCTGGCCGGCAACCTCCCCCACGGAGGAATTCAGGATTTACGGTAGGTGGAGAGACGAGCTCTCCCTAGAAAGGGGCTGCCTACTCTGGGGGCAGCGGGTAGTAATCCCCGAAGTTCTGAGGTCCTGGGTGCTCAAGATGCTGCATATCAGCCACCCGGGGATCATGCGCTCCAAGGCGCTAGCTAGGAGTTACGTCTGGTGGCCCAAACTGGACACAGATATAGAGCACATGGTAGGGACTTGCGAGAGCTGCCAGAGCACCCGGCCCGAGGAGTCCCGACTTCCGCACAGAGAATGGGACACAGCCCGGAGTCCGGGGTCACGTCTACACGTGGACTTCGTGGGTCCTTTCAGGGGTACCCTTTTCCTTATAATAGTGGACTCCTACTCCAAGTGGTTGGAGGTAATTCCGATGGTCAGTACATCGTCAGCTGCAACAATTAAGCAATTACGCAAGGTATTCAGCTGCTTCGGTTTACCTGACATACTTGTGAGCGATAACGCCACAACTTTCACATCAGCAGAGTTCCAGGGTTTCATAGAGATTAATAAAATTTGCCACATAACTGCGGCCCCCTTTCACCCTGCTTCAAATGGTCAAGCGGAACGCCTGGTGTGAACAACAAAGGACGCACTGCGTAGGATGGGCCCCAGGGAATTGAACTTGCAGCTCTGCCAATTCCTATTAAGGTATCATGTAACCCCCTTAGCATCAGGGCTCTCACCCGCCGAGCTCCTCATGTGGAGGAAACCTGCCATGATTCTCTCAAGATTAGACCCAACCAGGGTGGAGGACACGGGTAGAAACATAGAAACGGGGGGTACCAAGAGTTTCGAGATCGGCCAGCCAGTACATTGCTGAAACTACGCGGCTGGCGGCCCTACTTGGGTCCCTGGAATAGTGGTCAGACAGACGGGGCCAGTCTCCTACAATGTCGAGACAGGCACAGGACTCCTCTGGAGGAGGCACGCCGACCAACTCAGAGGTAGAGTAGTGGGAAGGCAAGACGTGAGTGACCAAATGGAGCAGTCAGCGTTAGGGTTCTCCCCCACCCGCTTATCCCAAGGGGGAGACACAGACCACAGGGGGGAGGGAAATGAGACAAACCCACATCCTTTTGACCCACCGGGTAACAGGAACAATTTAGAAGAGAGGGATTCCGAGGAGTTGTTAGATTTTGAGTTAGGAGACCAGGGGGATTTTTTGGAGTGGTCCCCCACCCATCCAAGCGAAGAGCAGGGTTTTTCTTTAGTCCCTGGATCCCCCGGTCTCACATCCCTGGAGTTTACTCCCACACCTAGACCTCCCCAATCCCCGGCTCACGACTCGCAGCCAATCGCTAACAAGTCACTCTCCTCCAATGCAGGGACTCCGGACCGAAGTGCGGCCACCACTCACCCAAAGCGAACGTGCGGAAAGCCTCAATGGCTAAAGGACTTCGTCCTCACCTAGGGGGGAGGGATGTTACGTACTGAATAGAATGTGACAAGTACTCTTTAACTGATTGTATCTGGTAATTGTATCCATTGTAAATAATCAGAGACACATTGTAGCAAGCTGTTAAGAATGCTACTGCCGGTGGCAGTAGCAGTATCCAGCTCACATGATACAGATTCCCCTGAATACCTGAAGGGCGGGAAACCTTTCTGCCACACCGCACCTGGAGAAGATGGGCGTGACGATCCATGACGTCACGCGGACAGTAACCAATGAACTATCACCCGGGTTATTCAAAATGTACAGTGTGCTATAAATAGAGCTGTTTAGTCCACCATTACCTCATGTTCACTCTGACTACCATGCAATAAAGTTGTGTTTTAGCCCTTACTGCGGCTCCTTCTTTGTCTTCTGTGCAAGACACCAAACAGAGGAAACCGTAGAAGCCGATAATGTGCAGAAACAGCAGGAGTCAGAACTCATATCAATGTTGTTATAATGTAAAGCTTTATTTTATATTTCCAGGCCAAAAATAGAGTCAAGTGTTAGTAATAATCAACAATCAGTGGGCCGTAAAAACATGCTGGGACTGGTAGAACTGGCAGATATGTAAATGATTTCCCTTGCCTTGAGAGCTGTATCAGGGTTGCTGTAAGTTGAGTCTGTCTTGACGGCACAAAACATTAGAAAAAAGGTAATTATAAAGCAGCAGTAAGTAGCTTTATGGAGGTTTGGACTTAAGAATTCATCATCATTTATCAGTCGCTTACTGATCTGTGTGACTCAGTGTGCAACTGATAATGTCTACAGTGATTTCTTGATTTGAGGTAATTGACTCCCAAAAGTTAGGCCTTTTATCTAACTGCACAAGAAGATTTTGGCCATTCTAATTTTCAGCTCTGGCTCCTGTTTTCCTAAGTCAGGCTTGTCCATGGGTTACTCCGGAAATTGTATGCCAATAAAGGGAATTTGTGGGTGCTCATCAGACCACATCTTGAAATGTCTCTCTCTGTAACAGAGTAAGCTCACTGTAGATATGAAGGCAGCCATTTCCACTGCAGATCCACAAGAAGCAAAGAGAACTGAATAACGTTTATTTGAAAACAATAATGTTAAAAACCCTAAAAATGAATCCTTAGTAGATCATCCTGTTCTCCAAGGAACACACCAGAGAGGAGAGGTATGTCTGCTCTTTAGAGAAGCAGGAAAGGAAGAATGTGAGACTAATAGGTGGACTCTACAATTGTCAATCTAACAATAGGTGTAGAAAGATGCTGAAGTGGGAAATTTAACCAATGGCCATGGGGTCTTTTGTTCGAGAGTTACTAAGAGGTGATGCTTGAAGGGCCTCAGATGAACAAATGCTCTTTCGATTACAAATCAAATGAATGTATCCACAAAAACAATTCAAAGGGTGGTCTTTTCTCCATGGCTGGTTGCTTCCGCGTTAAACCTCTGATGAATAAGAATCTGGGTCTCTGATTGCATTCTGGCCTCTAGTTCAAAGTGTATGGTTTTAAATAATTTTGAACATTTCTTATTCTATTTCAAAATGTTAAGTTAGTTTGCATGTGTTTTAAAGTGTTTCTCTTTGTAAATTGCTCTGATCTCTCTTGATGTATGATGGGGATATAAAGTTATGTCAATAAAATTATTTATCTAATAAAGTTATTTATCCATAAAATTATTTATTGACAGTCAAAGTCTTCTGAAATATTGGATCTGTAGCTTGAGATCTGAAAATAAAATAAGGAACAAAGTCTTCGATAAATTAAAGAGATGTTTCTTAGAGGAAATACAACACAGTGCCCAAAATCCGGTTGGCTAAGTTACACCATGATGTTATTGGCTGAGGAAACTATTCAGAAATAATAAATTTCCATCCTACCTCCCACAGATTGTGAGGGATCTATTTCATTGTGAATTTTGCTTTTGCTTATTTTTTGTTGTAATTGGCTATGTTTGTCACTGGTAACATAAGATGGGAATATAGATGCTTTGTATGAGGTGCTTCTTTGTGTTGATTGTGTTGTCTTGTGTTGTAAGACTAGACTGTGTCTAGCTGGACATCCTACTATGGTAATGGAGTAGGCGGTACAGCCAAGTGACCCCTTCTTAATCCATGAAGATAGCTCAATTAGCGCTAAGATTTATATTCAGTGGATAACCCCAGGAGTCCCTTCCATAGCTACTACTAGCATGGGTGCCTGGCTTTGCGGGGTTTGGGGGGAGGGTCTGTCCTACCTCCCGGAGTTGAGTTGGAGTGTGGCCTCCATCCACGCACCCTCTCCCACAAACACATCCACTCTCTCTCTCTCTCACACACACACACTATTCCTCCTCGGCACACGTGTGTGCACACACACAGAGCAGTGGCGTACTCTGACTCTGCTCTCTCTCCCGCTCTCTCGCATACTCTGTCTCTCCCCTTGTCTCTTTCTTTCTCTGTCTCTCTCCTACACACACCATCCCTGGGCTGCATCTCCAGACAACGAACGGTTTATGGAAGCACCGTCCGTTGCCTGGAGATGCAGGCCACGTTGGTGGGAAATGTGGGGTAATACGGGCTAGGCTTAACAGAGCCCCACATGTGCTGGCTAGTTGCCCCCCGCGCCCCTGCCCCCCCCCCCATGTTGCTAGCTTCATCTGTGGGCTGTACTCCTCCATGCAGCCCAGTCCGGGGCTTCCGTGCCACTGCTAGCATGGCCTGCATCTCCAGGCAACGGCTGGAGGCGTGGCCGTTGCCTGGATGTGCAGGCCATGCTGCCAGGATAGACGCAGAAGCCCTGGGCTGGGCTGCATGGAGCCTGGCTAGCCCCCCCTGCACCCCTGAGACCCCCCCCCCGGCGGCCGCCTTACCTATGGGCCATCCTCTGTGGAGGCCAGTCCAACGTTTCCACCTTGCCTCGCACCTGAGGGCATCTGTGTCGTGGATTGGGCACCGGCGCTCTCTTGGGCTAGCTGCCCGAAACCTCAGTCCATGTGCAGTTCCCGGCATCAGGCATGGGCCAAACAGAGCACTCCGGTCAGCCCATGCCTTCCTTCTCTGGAAGGCGGCCAGCGTACAGGCGCCCCATTCGGCCCATGCCTTCCGGAGAAGGGCCTTGGCTTCTCTGGCAGGCATGGGCCGAACGGAGCACTCCGATTGTCCCATGCCTTCTGGAGAAGGGCCGCCCACCCCCACCCCCGGCAGCATGAAATGGCGGGGAGATGGTAATACACATGCGCTAGAATATGCACAGGTGCAAAAGCCTGCCCAGAGTTCCATGTGCGGATTCTGGCACATGCGTATTAACGCCTCCCCGCCATTTCATGAGTCAAGAGCAACAGGGTCTTCTTTCCCTGCTGATTCTGCCAAGCCTGTTCCTTTGGCTGTGGTTTCACTAGATAGTAGATAGGGACAGTGGGAATCTCGTCCATCCATTCATGTGCATCACTAATTAGATGACGAGGCATTCCCTTCAGCAGCATTCCTCTGACATCTCATTTCCATGGTTTAATTTTAATTTAATTTTTCAACTTATTCGCCGCCCACTCAGGAAAGCCCAACTCAGGACTGCTTACATAATCTAAAAGACCCTACGCAATAAAAACCCCACCCACATTAAAATCCCACCCACCCAAGAAGCAGAGAGAGAGTGTATCTTATGGTAAAAGCCAGCGAGCAGGAGCCACATTGCCCACAGGGTCCCACACCTGCCCCGCCAGCCAGGTTTTAAGACCTTTCCTGAACGCCAGCAACTCCATCTGCAACTGTAGCTCTACTGGCAGGAGATTCCAGAGGGCCGGTGCGGACACCGAGAAGGCCCTTTTTCTTGTACCCGATAGGTGGGGCCCCCTGGCTGATGGAACAATTAGGGAGCCCCTCTGGTCTGCTCTGGTTGGACAGACAGACGTTGTTAGGACGATGCGGTCTCTTAGGTACTCTGGCCCCTACCATATAGGGCTTTAAAGGTCATAACCAACACCTTGAATTGCACTCGGAGGCAAACTGGTAACCAGTGCAGCTCCCGAAGCAGAGGTGAGGCACGGGCATAACGCCCACACCCAATCACTACTCGGGCCACCGCATTCTGGACCAGCTACAGCCTCCGAATGGTCATCAAGGGCAGCCCCACATAGAGCACATTGCAATAATCTAGTATGGAGGTGACCATAAGCAAGGAGTCCCTATCCAGGAGTGGGTGCAACTGACGTATCACACGGAGTTGTGCAAAGGCCCTCCTGGCCACGACCATCACCTGTTCTTCTAGTAGCAGTCGAGAGTCCAGGAGGACCCTTATGTTGTGCACTGGGTCTGTCTGGGGCAAAGTAACCCCATCCAAGACCAAGGATGGTTACAAACTTTTGCTTATGTTTTGTTGTAAATGTCTATGTTTGTCACTGGTAACATAAGGTGAGAATGAATATGCTTTGTATGAGGCACTACTTTGGATTGATTGATATTGCCTTGTGTTGTCAGACTGGACCGTGTCTGGTTGGACATCCCACTATGGTAATGGAGTACAGCCAATGACTCAACACCGTGTGTCAGGCAGTGGAAAGTCACCTGACTCCCTAAAGAGGCCAAAGGCTACGGGAGGATGAGCCCCTTTAGGTGAAGTGGTGGTCCCATTCAGTGGAAGAAATGCCACTGGTCAATGGTGTGCTGGCCCACAGGGATACAGAGACCCATCCCGGTGTGCCCCAGCGACTGGCACTCCCCAGAGGCAGGTAAAGGTAATGTATGGGATTTCTTCCCCAACCCCCCAATAGGTGCCGCCCTCAATCACTTCCTGTCCACCGCCCTCCCAAGGTGCCCAGTACACCACTGCCACTGGTAACCATATTGGGCCCAACAGCAAAATGAGCGGAGGAGGAACTCTGATTCCCAATGGTCATGGAGGTGGAAGAGGCAATGCCAGATGGATTGGCTGTGAAGACGCACCTTGTCCTTATCCTCAAGGCTGTGGCAGTCCATCGCAGTCCCAGTGTCAAATCCTGCACGTCTCATTTCATATGTGCCGCAGGAGATGGCTCCATGATCATAGTGTGTGTGGGTCACTTCATGGTAATCTGGGATCCAAATTAAACATTCACGCCGATGGCATTTTTCCTGCTTCAGGAAAAAATGCATTCTCAGATACAAGTTACAGCCAACTTTCTTAACTCATCATCTATTAACGATTATAACTAACAGGCAGTGCTCAAGGGAGCTTCCATTTTTTTTAAAAAAATGAAATCATATAAACTTGCCCCACAGTCAACTCATTCAAGTTAAAAAAAAAACACAGTATGAGAAGTGAAACACCATTACCCAGTCAAAAATAAGCCAGAATGGAAACAGAAGAATTTAAAAGGCAGTTCATTCTATCACTCTGTGTGATTATTTTGAAACTACTAATTTTAAAAAAAATATTCTTAAGTTTCCCTTGAAGTTGGGTAGAATTCAAACAAATATAAATGAGTCGTGGCTCTTTAATTTCTTCGTCATGATCTCTATAATTTCTTTTATTCTGACACTATGTAGAATCTGTGGTGAGCGATAAGGTCTGAATTCTATCCGAAGTAAAACATTGCAAGCCAAAAAAAATTCCATTCATCTCTCACACTCCTGGCTCTTGTGTGGTTTTTCTTCTCTGTGGATTCTCTGGTGCTTCATGAAATACAAGTTAAGAATAAAAAAATCCACCAATTCCATCTTGCATTTCTATGACCTCTCTGGTGGGTGGACTTTATGGTGAACTAGAAGATGTGAATTCTGAGCAAAACATTTCCCGCACTCTTGGCATTGGTATGGTTTCTCTCCAGTGTGGACTCTCTGATGCCCCAGTAAGTGTGACCTCTGAGCAAAACATTTTCCACAATCCTGACATTTGAATGGTTTCTCTCCTGTGTGGAGTCTCTGGTGCTCCAGAAGATGTGAATTCTGAGCAAAACATTTCCCACACTCCTGGCACTTGTATGGTTTCTCTCCAGTGTGGACTCTCTGGTGTTTCAGAAGATGCGAGTTCTCACCAAAACATTTCCCACACTCTTGGCATTGGTATGGTTTCTCTCCAGTATGGACTCTCTGGTGTTTCAGAAGTCCTGAACTCTGAGCAAAACATTTCCCACAATCTTGGCACTTGTATGGTTTCTCTCCAGTGTGGACTCTCTGGTGTTTAAAAAGACCTGAATTCTGAACATAACATTTTCCACACACGTGGCATCTGTATGGTTTGTCTCCAGTTTCCTCTTTCTTGTGTGACAGAAAGACTGAGTTCTCAGCTAAACATTTCCCACACTCTTGGCATTGGTATGGTTCCTCTCCAGTGCCGACTTTCTCATGTGTCTGAATTGTTGAACTGGGAGAAAAGCATTTTCCACACTCTTGACACTGATATGGTTTCTTTCCAGTGTGGACTTTCTGGTGTTTCAAAACTCCTGAACGCTGAGCAAAACATTTCCCACATTCCTGGCATTTGTAGGGTTTCTCTCCAGTGTGGACTCTCTGGTGTGTCAGAAGATGTGAATTTTCACCAAAACATTTCCCACATTCTTCACATTTATATGGTTTCTCTCCAGTATGGACTCTCTGATGTGCCAGAAGGGTTGAATTATGAGAAAAACATTTTCCACACTCTTGGCATTTGTATGGCTTCTCCCCTGTGTGGACTCTCTGGTGTGTCAGAAGGCTTGAACTCTGAGCAAAACTTTTCCCGCACTCTTGACATTTGAATGGTTTGTGTCCTGTGTGGGCAGTCTGATGGGCAATAAAGGTTGAGTGGTGAGTAAAACATTTTCCACATTCTTGGCATTTGTATGGTTTTTCACCTGTGTGGACTCTTTGGTGTTCATGAAGGTATGAATTGCGAGTAAAAGTTTTTCCACATTCCTGGCATTTGTAAGGTTTCTCACCTGTGTGGACTCTGTGGTGTTCAAGAAGGGTTGAATTCTGAGCAAAGCATTTCCCACACTCCTGGCATTTGTACGGTTTCTCTCCTGTGTGAACGCTCTGATGTACAAGGAGGGTTGAAGTGTAGGTAAAACATTTTCCACATAGTGGGCATTTGTATGGTTTTTCTCCCGAGTGAACTCTCTGGTGGGTCAGAAGGTTTGAGTTGCGATTAAAAGATTTTCCACATTTCTGGCATTTGTAAGGTTTCTCTCCTGTGTGGATTCTCTGGTGCACTTGAAGGAAGAAATTCCTGGCAAAGTATTTACCACATTCCTGACACTGGTATTTTTTCTCTCTTTTGTTGATTGTCTGGTGGCTCACAAGCTTTGGTTTCCTATCAAAACTGTTTATAGGTGCTTCGTTTGTAAAATCTATGTTTGCAACGGAGTCCTGTTCTTCAAGTGTAATTACCATCCTTTCAGCAAAATGTTTGTCCTCCATGATGCAGTTATAGGACTCTTCTCTGACATAACTTTCCTGATCTGCTGGAAGAAGGGACAAGCAAAGATTGAATCCCAACAGTGAGACAAAAAAATGATCAGAAAAGAGGGAAGATCTAAATAAACCAGAAATACAGTATATTGGTTCCTTTATAGGGTATGTTAAGAAACTTCTGTTGGTTTTAGCTCTAGCAGAAAGAAAAAAGAATACCTAAGTTTATTTTAGATTTCTTCTTCTTCTGCCACATTCAAATCCAAATATTGGTGATCAGCCATGAAGACTCTCCTGAAAATATAATGCAGTGGTCTTTCATTTTCTTTCTGCATCGCAGCATGACCTTAGTACGCTCTACATGGGGCTGTCCTTGATAACCATCAGGAAGCTGCAGCTGGTCCAGAATGCGGCTGCCCAGGTGGTGATGGGGTGTGGGCGCTATGTCCATGCCTTGCCACTGCTACGGGAGTTGCACTGGCTGCCAGTATGCTTCCGGGTGCAATTCAAAGTGCTGGTTTTGACCTTTAAAGCCTTACACAGCAGTGGGGCAGGATATCTAAGAGACCGCAACATCCCAAGATGTTCGACCTGTCCTACGAGGGCAGACCGTAGGGGCTCACTGGTGGTCCCATCAGCCATGGACGCACATCTTACCGGGACCAGGAGAGCCTTTTCAGTGTCGGCCCCGACTCTTTGGAACCTCCTGCCACCAGAGCTGTGTCTCCGGGCAGAACAGTATCCCTTCAGGAAGGCTCTGAAAACCTGGCTCTGCCAGCAGGCATGGGATGCATCTGGCAGCACATGCCAGCCTTGCTGGCTCATTTAGCCCTGTGGGGTTTTAATTAAGGGGTTGTTATTTTTTACAGATTTAATTTTTTATCAGTTTTATCAGTGGGTTTTTAATTGTATAAGTTGTTTTATTTGATGTAAGCCGCCTTGGGTCACTGAGGCGAGGAAGGTGGCCTATAAATTGAATAAATAAATAGTACCACTGACCCAGTTCCTTGAGTCACTTTCTGGTCCTGAGCCCTTTTGGCACACAAAATCCTCATCAGCCCCAGGCAAGGATGGATGAAGCTGCTGCCCTCCATCAAGATGGATTCAAGTGGGATTTCATCCACTTTGGGACCATCATCCTTCCCTGTGGAGTTTGGCACCCAAGGCTGTTAGTCTTCAGGGTTGTCAGCTTAGTAAACCCCTGCCTGACACTTGGTGTTGAGTCGCTGGCAGTATGGTCTACTCTATTACCATAGCAGGATAACCTAGTCAGACTTTACTTTCACATTTAGGTGATGCATTGTTTTTATCCCTTGCTGCTCACTTCACCTATCCCTCGGTAAAATGAAAACTGCAGCCACACAAACCTGTTAAACCCTGCTTCCCCCTCTCATTGTCTTGAAGTGGTGGAATGGTAACAGGTCCTGTACCAGCCAAAATGTTTTCCCCACAATCTGCAACAGAAAAAAATATAACCTTTTTGTATTGTCCCTCACAGTAACCCCAAATTTACATTTCTATTTAAGAAGTTGCTTTCTTCTTTTGGCTCACTCTGTGTCCTTCTCCCTAAAACCTAGCATGGTGAAGGAGCTTGTTTTTCATTCTTTTTCCTTGCTTTAGCCCATTCCTGTCATCCAATATCACACAGATGGTGAAATAATACTCTCAGGATCAGGTTGTCAAGATCAAAACTCCTAACTCAAACTGCACACATCTCCAGGATCTCTGCATGAAGGACAAAGGAATCTCTCCCCCTGCCCTCCCACCCCAATGCAGATTAACATTTGGCAGTAATGCTTTTTTTTAATTTTTAAAACTGAATTTTCCAATGTGTATAAATCAAATAAACTGAACATAACAATAAATTGAAAAATTAAAGAAAAATAAGAGAAGAAAAAAGAATAACATAAAATGTTAGTAAAACAAAATACTCATTGAATAACTGATGGGGAGGCCTACTTATTTTGTTTAAACTTCTTATTGTATTCGTATAAAGATCCAGCTTACTCAATTTAAGTTATTTCAGTTTTTGTATAATATTTTTCACATCTTTATATATTATTTCTCTAATGCGTTATGTATATATTATTCATCTCCCCCCCTCATCTCCACAGCACATTAACACAATAAAACTAATATAACATATATCACCCTGTGATATTTACAATGTCCGAGGAGTTAGCCAGACATTTGCCCCTTCAATTTCTTCACTTCTTCCAAAAACCCATTAAATCAGGTACCTTGCCCTTTTTATTTTTAATGTATGTTCTAAAAATGGCTTCCATATATTCAAAAAATTATTTTCCTTCGGTACTCCTTTTCTTTTATTTAATTCACGTCAGCTTGTCATTTAGAGCCATCTTCCATAATGCTTCATACCAGATGTCCACTCCCAATCTTACATTATTTTTCCAATTTTTTGCAATTTGCTGTATTGCAGTTGATATGAAAATAGACTGCAGGTCTTTTCTATTAAAACCCCATTTTAATTGGTTCAAATCCATTAACAAAACCATTTGCGCATCCAAATTTAAATTTTCATCCATTATATTTCCAATTTCTTTTTCTAGTTTTTTCCAATATTCTGAGACAAGCTGACAATTTGGCAGTAATACTTGAACCACCGGCTATGCTGGCTAGGGTTAGCAATTACACTTATATAGCAACTAGCATATTTTAGGCCGGCCTTGCCAGGCAGGTTTTGTGTGTGTGTGTGTGTGTGTGTGTTTGTTAGGGGTGGTTTGGGTGGTGATGATTTGAATTTGTGGTTTTTAAATTTATTTGATTTTGTTTATTTTATTTATTTTTTATTTTGAATTTTTTTGACTGTTTTATACTCTTCCGGCCTCTAGGTGGGGCTGTGATTAAGCGTACTGTGATTGTCTTTCTGTTCCGGAGGCATGGAGGTAGGACGTGTTTGGTAAGTGCTCTTGATTTTTTATTGTTTTTATTTTGTTTTGATTTTGGGGTGTTGGGCTGGGGGGGTTAAGTAGAGAGTTTCTACTTAAACCCTCCCAAAGTGTTTCTGCTTGTTCTTCCCTGGCTCAATTTACCTTGAGGCCGGCGGTGGTCTCGCCGTGTCTTCGGTGGGGTAGCGAGGAGGAGAGGGAGTCCCTGTTCTCCCCGTTGCTCCAGGAAAGAAGGCCGGCGGTTGTCTTGCCGTGGTTTTTTGCGGGTTTGGGTTAGCGAGGCTATGAGGTGCTGCGTCTGCCTGCGGCGGCCTTGCACTCCTGTTGCAGGAGGCGCTGCGTCCGCCTGCGGCGGCCTTGCATTCCCGTTGCATGGCATGTTATTTTATTTTATTTTTCACGCGCCGGCTTTTTCAGCGTTCTGCACACTTGCACCCTTCAGCCTGATTGGTTGAAGTGGTCACTGCGCAGAGGACGCTGGGACTTGAAGTTTTGTTTCTTTTGTTCACGTTCATGCGGTGGCTTTTTTTCTGCAGCTTGTTTTGTATTGGGTGCGCCAGCTTTCCCAACGTTCTCCTTGCTCTCGCCTGTCAGCCTGATTGGCTGAGAGGCGGCGTGGCACGGAGGACGAGGGACTTGAAGTTGTTTTGTTTGCATTAGTGGGGTGGTTGCCCCACTGGCGACTGCCGGACCCTTGCGGCGATGGTCTGGCCGAGTAAAGGCAAGTGCGGGCACCTTGGTATGGGATAGTATGGATGGGTGCGGGCGTGTATGCCAGAGTCCAACACTTAACGTCCCTCCTTATAGGTAAAGATTACACTTACAGTACATACTGCCCCATAGCACTTAGTGCACTCTCTGGGCAGTACACAAGTTAATTAACATTTTGCCCCAAAATGCTGAGTACTCATTTTACCAACCTTGCAAGGACGGAAGGCTGAGTCCACCTTGAGCCTTGGTCATCATCAAACTCACAATGTTCTGGTTGTAGTACAAGAGTTTAACCACTGCGCCACCAGGGCTGGCTAAGGTTAATGGGGTATGGAATTTAACAATGCTTGAATGTCCCCAGGAGTTCCTTAAGCCTATAGTAAGAATGCTCCATATGAACAGGCATGAGTTGGGTCACTGCTTTGACTTAGATCAGGGGTTGCCAAACTTTTTAAATTGGGGGCTGTGTCACACTCACTCAGACACTTGAACGGGCCGGACTGGTGGTTCCTGCCATAAAACACGTCCGTGGCTTTCGTAAACACATCCATTTTTGGCAGCCTGGATGATTTAGCACTGTGGGCTGGGTCTGGCCCACAGGCCATAGGTTGCCCACCCCTGACTTAGATACTAGTCTTACAGCACTTAGTATAAACCAACAAAACCAGGAGACTTACTGAGAGAGCTGACAATCAAGCGGTTCTCATCCATGACTTCCCTGTGCAGGGCTTTCTGGTCTGGATCCAACAGTGTCCATTCCTCTTGGGTGAAATCCACAGCCACCTCATCAAAGACAACAAGACCCTGGAGGAAAAGAGAACATTTCTTGCTTCCTGCTAACAGAATCTACCATAACCTATGAACCAAAGTGAAGATGAGGTGGACAGGGTTTATGGTGTATGGGTTCTACTTCTGTGGGTAGAATTCAGTCTTCCAACAGGAAGTTCTTCTTACCAATTGCTACAAGTTGTATAGACCAGTGATGATGAAACCTTTAGAGACTGAGTGCCTAAACAGATGGACAGGGCAAACTCTGTGTTGTGGGTAGGGAGGAAGTGTTCCCATTGGGCTGCTGGGCAGAGGGGTAGGGCACACGCTGTGCTTGGGGAGGGAGGAAGTACTCCTATTGGGCTGCTGGGCAGAGGGGTGGGGCACACTCTGTCCTTGGGGAGGGAGGAAGCGCTCCCATTGGGCTGCTGGGCAGAGGGACGGAACAAAGTCTGTGCTGAGGGGAGGGAGGAAGTACTCCTATTGGGCTGCTGGGCAGAGGGGTGGGGCACACTCTGTCCTTGGGGAGGGAGGAAGCGCTCCCATTGGGCTGCTGGGCAGAGGGGCGGAACAAAGTCTGTGCTGAGGGGAGGGAGGAAGTACTCCTATTGGGCTGCTGGGCAGAGGGGTGGGGCACACTCTGTCCTTGGGGAGGGAGGAAGCGCTCCCATTGGGCTGCTGGGCAGAGGGGCGGAACAAAGTCTGTGCTGAGGGGAGGGAGGAAACGTTCTCATTGGGGCTGCTTGGCAGAGGGGTGGGGCAAACTCTGTGCTGGGGCGACGGCACACATGCCAACAGACAGGGCTCCAAGTGCCCTCTGTGCTACGCATGCCATAGGTTCGCTGCCACTGGTATAGACTCTACACTCCCTCCAGAAAAGAGGTTGCATACTTCCAAATCCCGCTACCTCAGAAAAACAGTGAGAGGAAGAGAGCTTTGGACTTCAAATCCAGTTTCCAGACATCTCATCAGTGGGGAGGATAGGGATCTTGAGGGCTTAGAGAGGAAATGTTAATCCTCCTTTGGGGACAGGACTAGAACTGGAAATGACCAATTGAGATATTCAACAATGTAAACCAGGGGTTCCCAACCTAAGGCCCATGGGCCGAATCTGTCCCATGGCATTATTTCATGTGCCCTCCCCTCCAAAGGCATTTGAGAAACAAAATGGCTGGCCCTTTGAAGTTGTTGGGACAAAATGGCCACCCCCATTGTGCAAGCAGGGTAAAATGGCTATCTGGCCCTCAAAGCTGACTGAGAGAGTGTGACCCGGTCCCTGGCTTGGAAAGGTTGGGAAACCCTGATGTAAACAAAAACAAGAAATTATGTCAGAATGCAGGGGGGGGAGAGAGCCACTAGAAAACACATCTGGCTTCTTTTTTTGTGATTAAATCAAGTTGGGCAGGCTGTGGGGCTTCTCAAAGTGAAAGTCATAAGACTTCCAGGATCTGGCAATAAAGCTGTTTCACGTTTTTTAAAAATAGCAATAACACTTATTTATTGTCCCATATCTCTTAGCCAGGTTATCCTGCTATGGTAATAGAGTAGACCATACTGTCAGTGACTGAAGGCCGAGTGTCAGGCGGTCGTTAACTAACCTGAGCACCCTGAGGGTGTTGGTCTCTATGTGGGTTAAATCCCACTTGAATCCATCTTGATGGAAGGCAGCAGCTTCATCAATCCTGGCCTGGGGCTGAGGAGGACTTTGCATGTCAAAAGGGCTCAGGAGCAGAAAGTAACTAAGGAGCTGGATCAGTGGTACAATGTGTATCATGCTGTGATACAGAAGGCAGAGGAAAGGCCACAGCGTTATATTCTCAGGACAGTTTCCATGGCTGATCGCCATGAGGATCACCAACATTCAGAATTGGATATGGCAAAAGAAGAAAATGATCCACCAGGTCCCTTCTCATGTTCTTTGCTTTCTCTGGGAGAACAAAAGCAGACAATCTTCCCAGCAGTTGTTTGCCCCTTACCTGATCTGGTTCTTCTTTATCACAAAGAAGAAAAGACAAAGGACTGCTTCTTCCAAATTGCATTCCAGCTCCTAGAGAAGAAACAAAAACTATCACTCAAACATGACTCCATGATTTTATAATTAAAACTAACATGGGTGCCCGGCTTTGCCCGGGTGGTCCCAACCCGGCTAGCTGAGTGCAAGTGCTGCCTGGGAAACCCACAGGCCAGGGGTGATGTGAGCTCGGTGATGACATTACAATCCCCCCCCTGGTTGGCCTAGCACTGGGGCAGACACAAACCCTCCTGTTGAATATATCCCCCTTTGCAGATCAATTTAGGGGGCAAACACACACCCCCCATGGGCTTTGGGACCCTGACAGTGACCTGCTCATGTGCTCAAGGTACATGTGTGCCAAATTTCACGGGGTTTGGTCAAGGGATGCGGCAACCCATTCCGGATACGGTACCCACACCTCTGCTTTATAGGTATAGATTATTATTATTATAATCCTAGGAACATTGATTAGGACACAAGACTTTGTCATTGTGCTAGGACATTGTAAAAAGGACAGAAATTCTCTGCCAGACTGCATGGGCAATATTTAGGGCAGGGGTTCCCAACAAAAGGCCCATGGGCTGAATCCGGCCCACAACACCATTTCATATGGCCTCCCCACCTCCTCCAAGGGTGTTTGGGAAACAAAATGGCCACCCCTTTGAAACTGTTGTGACAAAATGGCTGCCCCTATCATGTTTGGCAAGGCAAAATGGTCATCTGGCCCTCAAAGCAGACTGAGAGAGTGTGACCCAGCCCCTGGTTTGAAAGGGTTGAGAACCCCTGTTATAGGGCATTGGGTTGATATCAGGAGATATGTGAAGTATACAGAAAGAGCCTCCTTGAAGATTGTGGTACAGTAGAACTCCTGATAACGTCCAAACCTGGTTCCACAAGTCTGGTCGTTAACCAGATTTGGACATTATGCGGTCCCTATGGGAGACGCTCTGGATAAAGTCACAAAAATGTCCAAAAACCGTCGTCATTCAGGCTCTCCTATGGAGATGCTCGGCATAACATCGGTTTTTAGCCTTTTTGCGTCATTATCCAGAGCATCACATGGTGCATAACGGACACGACGTTATCAGGATCGGACACTATCAGGAGTTCCACTGTATTTCTGAATCACAATCAGGCATATCCTTGTGTTGCCAGCTAATCTTTCTCACACTAGGTCAGGCCAAAGGAAACTGCAGAATGGACTCACCAAAAAGTGCCTTCATGTTGGCAGCTTTACATCTGGCCTAGACATGGGAAAAGATGATATGTGGTCTTTTCCCATTAAACCATGGAAACTGTCTCAGTCATGTCAACCTCACTTTCACCTACGCTACAAGCTTATTGTTGTGAGGATAAAGTAGTTATGAAGAGAGCCATGAGGTCTTCAGCCTACTATTGGAGGAAGTATATGACAGAAAAATCAGTTGAAAATAAAATTCACAAATTTTTCTTCCATGTCTAAGCCAGTCATGAAACTATCAAAATGAAGAAACCCTTTGGTGAACTCATCCTGCAGTTCCTTTTGCCTGACCTAGCATGAGAATGACCGGGTGCAATTCAAGGTGCTGGTTTTGACCTTTAAAGCCCTTCATGGCATTGTACCAGGATACCTAAGAGACCGCGTCACCCAAGGTCTTCAGCCCATTCTACAAGGGCAGACAGGAGGGGCTCAGTGGTGGTCCCTTCAACAAAAGAAGTCCATCTGATTGGGGCCACGAAGAGAGCCTTCTCCATGTCTGCCCCAGCCCTGTGGAACCTCTTACCACCAGAACTCCGACTCCATCGGATCTTCTCCCATTCAGAAAAATGCTGAAGACCTGGCTATGCCAGCGGGTGTAGGGCATGCTTGATTCGACCATGCAAGCCTGCTGGCTCGTTTAGCCTGTCTGAGGGTTTCTGTTTGTTTCTATTTTATTGTGGGGTGGGGTGGGGAGGCTGAGAGCAGTTTTTAATGATAATCTGATTGGTTTTATGTGTTTTAATCTTTTGTGTGTGTGTGGGGGGGGCTGACTACTGTTTTAGCTGCAGTTGTTTTTAGCTGATTGTTATTTTAAATTGCTTGTAGTATTATTTTACTTGCCTTTGTGTGTTGTTAGACGCCCTGAGTAGTGTTCCCCATCAGGAGGGCAGGATACAAATCCACAAAATAAATAAATAAATAATGAGGAAGATTAACAGGCAACACAAGGTTACCATTACCAGGATATGCCCGATTGTAGTTCAAGAACACCACAATCTTCAAGGAGGCTATTTCTGCGCACTCCAATTCATAAATAAGAATGTGCAAGGGTTAGTCCAATCATTTATAGGTGTTGGGACCCATCTTATTTACAGCCTGCAGTTGGATAGCCCCAGCTATTGTTCGTTAACCTGGGTAAAAATGCTTCTCCTTTTTGACCATCTGCCCATAAGTCAACGCAAATAAAATGTTTGAGGTTGGAAAATTAACAGGACAGAACATCAGTGATGAAAAAAATCTAATTTCCCTCCCACCAAAAGAAGGATCTCTCTCATTCTTCAGAGAAAGAGATCCATTGTAAATACCTGCCCACTCCCAACAGGAATCCTTACTCTCCAAGGTAACATCTCTATCACATTCATCCTCTCTTGGGAGCGCACTCAGTCTGCTGTCTGATGTAGTCTTCTCTGGTGAAAGGAAATCACAGTGAAGTTTCCCTGAGATGTTGCTGATCTGGTACAGCAGTTGAGGATCGAAGCCATGAAATTTGGAAAAGGAATTTGGGGGGTGGGAGTAGAGTGGAGAGAGCATAAGCAAAAATCTTAGCAGATGAGGGGATTGCAGGAAGGAACAGAGGCTATCTGCCCACCAGGAATGAGTAGAGACTTTAGGGATATTCACATGCGGTCAGTGGTGGGCATCAGCAGGTTTGCACCAGTTCACCAGAACCGTTAGCAGAAATTCTGGCTGGCCCCGCCCATCCAAGTTTTGAAATAAAGTAGTCCTGATTCAGGTGCAATGCAGGGCTTTCCTCCTGGCCACGCCCACCATACCATGCCCACAGTGTAGTAGTAATTTTTTTTGGAGCCCACCACTGCATGCGGTGGCTTAGTGGTTAAGACGCTGAACTGAAGACTGGAAGGTCAGCAGTTCGATACCTCAGTGCTGCATGACAAAGTGAGCTTCTGTCTCTGTCCCAGCTCCTGCCAAACTAGCAGTTTGAAAGCAAGAAATTACAAGTAGATAAATAGGTACCACTTCTGTGTGAAGGTAAACAGCGTTCTGTATACTCCGGTGTCTAGTCATGCCTGCCACATGTCCACAGAAACGTCTGCAGATGCAGACAGCGCTGGCTCTTTGGCTGTAAACAGAGATGAGCACTGAACCCTAGAGTCAGATACGACTGGCTTTTGAGCATACCTGTCAAGTTTTGGATTTGAAAATAAGAGAAATTTCCCGGCCAAAACAGGAGACTTGACAGCTATACTTATCCTGTGCAGCCCTCCAGTGGCGGGAGGACGGTGGGAAAGAGGGTAAAATACGGGAGTTTCTTGGCCAATACGGGAAACTCGACAGCTATGCTTTTGAGCAAGAGCGACCTTTACTTTTATCCTCACATCCTCAAATTCAAAAAATGCACAATCTCTGGAAATGGAGGCATATCCCCCCCACCCCCAAATAAATTTCATGTCACAAATTACTCTGGGTTGAAAAGATTTTTGCTGGGAAAATCCACTCAAGGGACGCCCGAATGAGGCTCCTTTCATGTCCCCAAGAAATGTATCAAACCCCAACCTTCCAGTCTCCAACCTCAGAGTCTTAGCCACTAAGCCACTGGCTAATGAAGTACAGAAGCCACATGTTCCCCACTCCTCCTCCTCCTCCTCCTCCTCCTACTACTACTACTACTACTACTACTTCATAGTCAGCAGGAGGAAACATTCTCACCTTTTGATCCTCTGGCTTTTTCTCCTCTGCCTGGCTCAGGAGGAAACCTTCTGCCAGGGCCACCGCTTGGGAAGTGGTCTCTGCTCCACATTCCCTCACCCAGCTCTTCATCTCCAGTGGAAGGATGATAAAGAACTGCTCCAGGATCACCAGGTCCAGAATCTGAGCCTTTGTGTGACTTTCTGGCTTCAGCCACTGACGGCAAAGACGGTGGAGTCGGGTGCAAACCTCTCGGGGGCCCTCAGCCTCCTCGTAGGAGAATTGTCTGAAGCCCCGGCACTCTTCATCCGAGGTCGCATTGGTCTCGTCCAGGTCATTATGCTTCTTTCTTTCCAACAGTCCCAGACTCCTTTCACTCTGGAATGTATAGTGGTCTTTCTCTGCTGAAATGACAGCTGAGTCTTCCTCCTCCATCTTCAATCTGTGCTGCAACGAAGCCTCCAGTGGGCTTCAGAGAAGACTACCCCTGAATGCTCTCTCACGGCAACGACTGTACGGTCCAGCCCTCCTATTGAACCCTCTGCAAGATGAAGATGATGCTCTGTTAATAATTATGAAACGATGCATAAAAGCAAAATTTGGGAAACAGCTCCCATTCCTGAAGGCATGGCTTGCAAACAACAAGGTTGAAAAGGCAAATGAAGGACCTAGAGAAGGTCCTTCAGATGAAAACAGCATCTTTCTTTCACCTGAGATGCAACAAATATACCTCCCCGCCAATCATTTTTTCTCTCACTACTCAGGACCGATCATCATCAAAAGCCCCCAGCCGACCACCCTCACCTTTTTGCTCTTGACAAGTCCTTCTCAAGCTTTCTTCAACATGTCAGAAATTACTCTAGTTTGAAAGGATTTTTGCTGGAGAAACTCTGCTCAGGGGACACCCGAATGATGTCCCCAAGATCCGTCGTGCAGCACTCGGGTATCGAACCCTGACCTTCCAGTCTCCAAGCTCAGCGCCTTAATCATTGTTTACCTTCCCACCGAAGTACAGTAGTACCTGTTTATCTACTTGCATTTTTTTTTGAACTGCTAAGTTGTCAGGAGCTGGGACATATGACAGGAACTCACTCCATCATCTATTTATTTATTATTTGTATTTATTTTATCGATTTATATCCCGCCCTCACGGTGGGAACACCACTCATACAGCACTTGGGTCTTGAACTGTTGACCCGCCAAACCTTCCTGACTTCAAGTTCAGCATCTTGACCACTAAGCCGCCGCCGCCGCCACCACCACCACCACCACCACCACCACCACCACCCTTGTTACTTGCCCTTCTGGAAGATATCAAAGGGTTGACGATGGGCAGGCGTCATCTAGGAAGTTGCAAGCCATCCTCCTGCTTTTTTCTTTCAGACCTCCCCATTGGAGGGTCAGCGTTACTACTGTGAAAAGCAAAGCAATCACACTATTATACCACCCCATAGCACCTTAGTGCACTCTCTGGGCAGTTCACAAGTTAATTAGCATTTTGCCCCCTCCACACACACACACACACGCGCGCGCATGCTGGGTACTCATCTTACCGACCTCGGAAAGCTAGGCTGGGTGAACCTTGCGGACTACTCAGGATCGAACTCACAACCTTTTGGTTACAGGACAGCAGTTTAACCACTGCGCCACCAGGGCTCAAAGCAACTCCCTTCGACCTCATGTGTTAGGGAAGGGGGGCAGCCATTCCTATTCCTCCTGGGAAGGGGGCCAATGAGGGGCGTCCCTAACAGCCCCTCCTGCATCCCCCCCTCCCAAATTAAACCTGCTTCCCATCTGGTCCATGAAAGGCAGCCAGGCACTCCAGTGCCAAGCAGGGCCGTAGCCAGGATTCTAGGTGTGGGTGGGCGAATATTTTTTCCCGATGGGCAACAACGCCTCTTTTCAATGCATTCCTATGGGAAACCATGCTTTGCCAGGTTGGGCAAACTGCTAACTCAGGGTGGGCCAAGCCCACCCTGGCCACGGCCCTGGTGCCAATTGAAGGGGATCCTGCATTTGGGAGGGAGGGAGGGGCACTTGCTCCTTTGCCTCTGACGGCAAAATCTCTTGGGCCACCACTGCTCCCTTCAATGCACCTCCCCGGACCAAACTATCTTACCTAACTGGATAGAGGTGTATCAGAAAGAGGGAAAAAAAACAAAGTAAAAACGCTGCAGCACTTTAAAGACTAACTGCTATATTTTTAACGAGAGCTTTCCTGGATTAAGTCCACTTCATCAGACATAGGCGTAAAACTTCAAGACATGAGCTTACTGTATATACACCGGATAGAGGCATAGAGTGATTAATCAGCATGACAAAGAAGTATGCAGATCAATACAGCTTCCTACAGCTGGCAGTAGCAGATGATCACTGGTGGTTATTAGGTTAAGGTTTCCCTTGCTTGAAAGCCAGTCGCATCCGACTCTAGGATTCTGTGCTCATCTCTGTTTCAAAGCCGAAGAGCCAGCGCTGTCTGCTTCTGCAGACGTTTCCGTGATCATGTGGCAGGCATGACTAGACACCGGAGCGCACGGAGCGCTGTTACCTTCCCACCGAAGTGGTCCCTATTTATCTACTTGCAATTTCTTGCTTTCGAACTGCTAGGTTGGCGGGAGCTGGGGCAAAGAGACGGGAGCTCATTCCGTCCTGCAATACTCGGGAATCGAACTGCTGACCTTCCACCTCCGAGTCAGCGTCTTCTTAGCCACTTGAGCCTCTGAAGTCCCACGGTTGTTATTAAATATCCCCTTTTCAATGGTAAACAGTGGGAAGATACAAAATAAATAAACAAATAAATATCTGGCATTGAACATTTGCTAATGATCGAGGTGGAACTCCTTACCACTGAAGAGTCTCTCTCTCACACACACTCAAAACACACACACACACACACACACACACACACACACACACACACACACACACACACACACACACACACACACACACACACACAATCTCTCCTTTTAGGTAAACTCTTGGTGGAGTTTGCGAAAGGGATCCCTGAAAAGGGGACTCAGCCCTTGGAAATCCCTCTGGAACACTCCAAAGCCCTCTTTCCCTCTGGATCAGGGGTTCGGTTCCCAACGTGGGTCCCACGCCCCACAGGGGGACTTCAATTCCCAGAAGCCTTAGTCTGTAGCATCTTGGCTGATCAGTGCTTTGGGGACCTGGCTGAGGCTTCTGGGAACTGAAGTCCAAAAAAAAAAAAAAAACTCCAAAGGTTAGGAGAGACACTGCGAAGCAAAGAGGAACACTTGCCAGTGGAGGACTCAACACCTCTCGCCTACATCACTACTCTCTTCCCTCTCTAGGAATCGAGACTCTGTGCGTTTAACCCTACACTTGAATAGCGTAGCACTCAGGCTACATCTGGTGGCGCTGTGATTAAATTGTAGCACCGCAGCCACAACGTTGTAAGTTCGATCCTGACGGCGCCTATCCATGTTTGACTCAGCTTTCCATCCTTGAAATGCCAGTTAACTTGCGAACCAGAGAGTGCAGTAAGAACTATGGAAGTGGTACAGAAGTGTACAGTAATTGCTATTGCTCTCTATCTAGTCTAGCAATGCATCCGAGCATGTGCAGGGGGGGGGGGAGGCAAAAGAAGTGGTTTTCTCCTTTCCCCCTTCAATCAATCGCTTTATTAAGGTCAACGACCAGCACAATAAAAATAATTTAATTTAATTTAATAATTTAATTTAATAGTCATATTTATATATGCCGCCCACTCAGGCAGAACCCGACTCAGGGCGGCATTACAACAAGTTCTAAAAACACATAAAAACACTTTAAAAGCCCCACATCCCACCCACTTTAAAAAAAACCATATCCCACCCACCCACCCCACCCACTATAAAAAGAAGAAGAGAGAGTTCTTAATTGTTTACATAAGCCAGCAGGCGGGGACCGTGTTCCCATTCGGGCCCCACACCTGCCCTGCCAGCCAGATCTTCAATCCTTTCCTGAAGGGCAGCAATTCTCTTTGAAGTCTTAGATCTGTTGGCAGGAGGTCCCAGAGGGTTGGTGCGGACACGGAGAAGGCCCTCCTTCGGGTGCTGGATAGATGTGCATCCCTAACTGATGGCACCATTAGAGAGCCTCTCCGGTCCGCTCTGGTTGGACGAGCAGACACTCTTGGGACGATGCGGTCTCTAAGGTATCCTGGCCCACTGCCATATAGGGCTTTAAAGGTCAAAACCAGCACCTTGAATTGCACCAAGAGACCTACTGGTAACCAGTGCAGCTCCCGAAGTAGCAGTGAGGCGCGGGCATATCGTCCGCATCCCATCACCACCCAGGCTGCCGCATTCTGGACCAGCTGCAGCCTCCGAATGGTCGTCAAGGGCAGCCCCATGTAGAGCGCATTACAATAATCTAGTCGGGAAGTGACCAGAGCATGGGTGACCATAAGCAAGGAGCCCTGGTCCAGGAGCGTGCGCAACTGGCGAATCACCCGAAGTTGGGCAAAAGCCCTCCTGGCCACAGCCGCTACCTGTTCTTCTAGCAGGAGCCGCGAGTCCAGAAGGACCCCCAAGTTGCGCACTGGGTCTATCTGGGGCAAAACAGCCCCATCCAGTATCAAAGATGGTAGCTCCCTGGATAACATGGGGCCCCTTATCCACAGCCACTCTGTCTTGCTGGGATTCAGCTGAAGCCCATTGGCCCCCATCCAGACCCCAATGGCCTCCAGGCATCCGGATAGGATTTCAACAGCATCACTGGGGTCCCCACAGGCCGAGATGTACAACTGGGTGTCATCCGTGTACTGATGGTACCGTACCCCGTGGGAACGAATGATTTCACCCAGTGGCTTCATGTAGATGTTAAATAGGAGAGGAGAGAGCACCGAGCCCTGGGGCACCCCATACTTGAGGAGCCTAGGGCTGGACCTCTCACTCTCTAACCACACCAACTGGGTACGGCCCTCCAGAAAAGAGGAAAACCAGGACAACACGGTGCCCTGGATCCCCAGTCCTTTGAGCCGTTCCAGAAGGATACTGTGGTCAACGGTATCGAAGGCCGCTGAGAGGTCAAGAAGAGCAAGGACGGATGGATAACGCCCGTCACGCTCCCGCCAGAGATCATCCATCAGTGCGATCAATGCGGTCTCCGTACCTGTTGTGTTCTCAAATCTATGCCTTTAAACAACCACCAACTGTATCAATGTAACCCGTTGTAATTAGGACGCGAGCTAATGACCACCTGGTGGCAATAGCGAGCGCCCAGCTCACACGGTTCCAATTCCCAAAGAACTGCAGCGCGGGAAGATTCCCGCCACTACCTCACCTGGACAAGAAGGGCGTGACCTGAAATGACGTCACGCCGACAGTAGCCAATGGGCTATCGTGGAGCCACATTCAAATGTATAGCCACTGTATATATTGAGCTGTTCGTCCGCCATTACCACATGTTCCCCCAGACCACCATGCAATAAAGATGTGTTAAGCCAGTACTTCGGCTGTTCCTGTGTCTTGGTTCTCATACACTAAATTGGCGACGAAGGTGGGATGATGGATCCCCACGAGATCAAGACACACGCTAGTCATGCCGGTTTCGACATCAACAAGCCGAAAAATTGGGAGCTCTTCGAAATGGACTTCCAAGATGCACTGGTGGTGTCCGACATTACGGACGAGGGAAAGAAGAGGGCCATCCTCACCCGGATGCTCGGGAATGCTGCCAAAAGAGTATTGGTGGACCTGGTATCACCGAAGAAGGTGAGCGAGCTGACGGTCAAACAGCTCCTGAAGGCGATGCGCGACCATTTCCAGCCCTCGGTTTCGATGTTCTCGGCTCGAGACGCGTTCTGGAAGAGAGTCCAAGCGCCTGGTGAGTCCATCGCCGCCTTTGCAGCGGCCCTGCGGTTGGCCGCCGGCCCATGCAAGTGGGAAAACCTGGAAATCGCCCTCAGGGACCGCATGCTGTGCGGCCTGTGGGACGAGGAGGTTCAGCGAAAGCTGATGAACCAGGAGCCACCCCCGACGTTGCGCGAGGTTGTGAAGGTGGCGCAGGCCGCGGAAGCCACGAGGGCCGGAGTCAAGGGGTTCAGAGAAAGGCCCCCACAGTCCGACAAGGCAGCGGGGGCGGTGCATGCGGCCAGACGGACGCCGAAATCTTCCACGGAGAGCAGCGACGACGAGGATGTCCGGAGGGTTCGGAAGGAAGGCCGACGCTGCGACGGATGTGGAGCGGCCCACGACCGCATCAAGTGCCCGTTCCGGAAGGCCGAGTGCCACAACTGTGGACGCCGGGGGCACATCGCCAAGGTCTGCAGACGGCGGCGCAGGGACCGGAAAAGCTCGTCAGACCGCTCGCCGAGAACCAAGGAGGGCGCCCGGCCCGCGAGGAAGCAGGACGGCGTGGGCCACATCTCCGACGACAGCAGCGACGACGCCCCAGTGTACAGCGTGTCCTTTGGACACCCCCGTTACTTTGTTGAGGTACTGGTGCAAGGGGCCCCTGTTAGGATGGAGATAGACTCGGGTTCCTCCTACTCAATCATGTCCCAGCGGGAGTTCTTGGGAATTTCCCCCCACGTGCGCCCTAAGCTCAAAGCGTTGAGGTTCCACGCTACGGGACGTACAGGGTAAAAGCATTCCGGTGTTGGGGGTTGGAAAATTTAAGGTCCAGTACAAGCAGCACGCCACAGAACTGCCCCTGGTTGTTCTCAAGGGGGGAAGTTGCAGCCTCCTCGGGACTCAATGGTTTAAGCCCCTGGGTTTGTTCATTGGGGGGGTGCATGCCGTTGGGACTGACCCAATACAGGAGGTGTGCGGCGCGCACCCCGAAGTATTCAAGAAAGGACTCGGAAAATTCAAGGGACCCCCAGTAGCGTTCGACCTGGACCCGGAGGTCCGCCCAATAAGACTCAAGCCGCGCAGAGTGCCTTTCGCACTAAAGGACAAAATAGAGGCGGAACTGGACAAATTGGTGGGCCAGGGGATTCTTGTTCCTGTTGATTCCGCGGAGTGGGAGACTCCGATTGTAACTGCACTGAAGGCCAACGGGGAGGTTCGCATATGTGCTGATTATAAGTGCACCATTAATAAGGCGATCCGCCCTAATGCGTATCCGGTGCCGGTAGTCAGCCACCTGTTGGCCAGATTACATGGGGGAAAGTGTTTCGCAAAACTTGACCTGGCGCAGGCCTATCAGCAACTCTCAGTAACCCCAGCTGCAGCTGCTGCGCAAACAATAGTCACTCATAAGGGGGCGTTCCAGGTGACGCGCTTACAGTTCGGCGTGAACTCGGCGCCCGGCATTTTCCAGTCGCTCGTGGAACGCCTCTTGAAAGGACTGGATGGGGTCTTGCCATACTTTGATGACGTATTGATAACGGGGGGGAGTGAGGAGGAGTTGGCTGAAAGGCTAGACAAAGTACTGGCGGTGTTTGAAAAGGCGGGGTTGAGGTTGCGGAAAGACAAATGCGTCTTCTTCGCAAAAGAGGTTGAGTTCTTGGGTTTCCGGGTAACCCCTGCGGGAATTAAACCCTCCAAATCAAAGGTAGCCGCAATTCAAGGTGCCCCTCGCCCCACCTCCCAGCCCGAATTGCAGTCGTTCCTAGGGCTCTTAAATTTCTACCACTCCTTCCTGCCTCGGAAGGCATCGGTAGCAGAGCCGCTGCATAAGCTGCTCAAGAAGGACGAGGCGTGGAAGTGGGGCGAGAGCCAAGAGAGGGCATTCGTTGAACTGAAACAACTCCTAGCGTCTGATGCCATTCTCACCCATTTTGACCCCAAGAAGCCGGTGGTTCTGATATGTGATGCATCCCCAGTGGGGGTGGGGGCGGTGCTGTGCCACGTGCTGGAAAACGGGAGAGAGGCCCCGGTAGCATTCTACTCCAGATCCCTGTCCCAGGCTGAGCGAAACTACGCCCAAACAGACAGGGAGGCGCTAGCAATAATAGCGGGGACTAAGAAGTTCCACGATTTCCTCTACGGCCGCCCCTTCACCATTGTTACTGACCACAAGCCCCTGCTAGGCATTTTCACTGCGGACAAGCCCACACCTCAGATCCTGTCCCCTAGGATGTTACGGTGGGCCATCTTCTTAAACGCGTATCAGCACGCGTTGGTGTACTGCCCAGGGAAATAAATAAGCCACGCGGACACCCTGTCGAGGTCTCCCCTTCCCCACACTAGCAGCACCGTGGGCGAAGAAGAAAAAGACCGCCAAGTGCTCCTGATAGACGTCTTAGATTCGCCCCCCTATTGTACCCGCAGACATCGCCAAGGCGACCGGAAAGGACAAGACGCTAGCTCTAGTCAGCTCCTGGGTGCAAAAAGGGTGGCCAGCGTCCTCCCCGGCGGCAGAGTTCGCCCCGTTTTTCAGGAAGAGGCTAGAGTTGTCCATAGAGAGAGGGTGCCTTCTGTGGGGCCAGCGGGTGGTGGTCCCCGAATCCCTGAGGCCTAGGGTACTCAAACTGCTGCACGTCAGCCACCCTGGAATTGTCCGCTCCAAGGCTCTGGCCAGGAGCTATTTCTGGTGGCCCCAGTTGGACGCCGATATCGAGCACATGGTAGGCACTTGCGAGAGCTGCCAATGCTCCTGACCCGAAGAGGCACGTCTGCCGCACAGGGAATGGGACGCGGCGAAGGGGCCATGGTCCCTGGTGCACATTGATTTTGCGGGCCCATTTAGGGGGACACTTTTTCTCCTCGTAGTAGATGCTTACTCCAAGTGGTTGGAGGTCATCCCAGTTACGAGCACCTCCTCGGCAACGACAGTGAAGCATTTGCGTAGGGTTTTTAGCACATTCGGTATACCCGACACCCTAATTAGCGATAACGCTAGTTGTTTCACGTCCGCAGAGTTCAGGGCATTCACTGAGATCAACGCCATTCAGCACATCACCTCCGCCCCTTTCCACCCGGCAACAAACGGCCAGGTCGAGCGCCTCGTGCGCACCACCAAAGACGCACTGAGGTGCATGGGTCCCGGGGATCTCAACCTACAAGTGTGCCAGTTCCTGCTGGGCTACAGGGTGACCCCCCTAGCTTCTGGGTACTCGCCCGCAGAGCTCTTAATGCGTAGGAAGCTGACTACGATTCTGACCAGGCTAGACCCCACAAGGGTGGAGGACACAGGGAGGAATATCGGGTTAGCGGACACGAAAAATTTCGAAGTCGGTGCCCCGGTACATTGCAGGAATTATGCCTGCGCGGGGCCAGCCTGGGTCCCGGGCGTCGTCGTTGGACGGACGGGTCCCGTGTCGTATTGCGTAGAGACCGTCACGGGTCTACTCTGGCGACGGCACGCAGACCAACTCCGGAGCAGGGTTCCGGGACACCAGAGCGTGGACGGCGCGGAAAAGGATTCAGCGTTAGGGTTCTCCCCCACCCGTTCAGCCCAAGGGGGAGGAGAAGGGGGCCAATGGTCCCCACCTAGGGGGAGGGGAAGGAATCTGTCCTCGTAGATATCCTGAGGGATCCCTCTAATGACGCCCCAGGAGATAATTTTGATTTTCAGTTACAAAACCGGGGGGGGTTTCGGAGTGGTCCCCCACCCATCCAAGCGAGAAGCGGGGTTTTTCGTTAGTCCCCAGTGCCCCCGGTTTTTCCGTCCCTTCCCCAAAAGCCGCAGAACCGCGGCAAGTCACTAACGAGTCTCCCTCTCCCGTTGCAGGACAAGGAACCAGGGGACAGAGAAGCAGTAGCACTCCCGGGACAAGCCAGCCAGCATCACGCCCAAAGCGCGTTTGCAATAAGCCATCTTGGATGAGAGACTTCTTCTCATCCTAGGGGGGAGGGATGTTGTGTTCTCAAATCTATGCCTTTAAACAACCACCAACTGTATCAATGTAACCCGTTGTAATTAGGACGTGAGCTAATGACCACCTGGTGGCAATAGCGAGCGCCCAGCTCACACGGTTCCAATTCCCAAAGAACTGCAGCGCGGGAAGATTCTCGACACTACCTCACCTGGACAAGAAGGGCGTGACCTGAAATGACGTCACGCCGACAGTAGCCAATGGGCTATCGTGGAGCCACATTCAAATGTATAGCCACTGTATATATTGAGCTGTTCGTCCGCCATTACCACATGTTCCCCCAGACCACCATGCAATAAAGATGTGTTAAGCCAGTACTTCGGCTGTTCCTGTGTCTTGGTTCTCATACACTAAAGTACCATACCTGGGCCTGAATCCTGATTGAAAGGGGTCTAGATAATCCGCTTCCTCCAGGACATTCTGCAGCTGGCGCGCCACCGCCTTCTCCAAAACCTTACCCAGAAAGGGCAGGTTGGAAACCGGCCTGTAGATGTTAAGGACAGCTGGGTCAAGGGATATTTTCTTCAGGAGGGGGCGCACCAAAGCATGTTTTAGTGGTGCAGGAAATACCCCCTCCCGTAATGATGCATTTATTATCGCCCCGACCCAGCCACCTGTCACCACCTTGGAGGCTTTCACCAACCAGGTGGGACAGGGGTCCAAAGGGATTTTTAAAAAAATTAAATGCTTAAGATACAGTTAAAATGTACTACCCACAAACATATCTACAGTACTGTATTTGAATTAAAATAAAATCGGTTCTTAAGGTTTGTAATACAATAACTGCTACTACATTTGAATCAGACGATGCAACAGCACTTCTGTAAAAGAATAAAAAAACAGGACACATTTACATAATTAAAATTAAAGGTTTTCCTTGCTCGAAAGCCAGTCGCATCCGACTCTAGGGTTCAGTGCTCATCTCTGTTTCAAAGCCGAAGAGCCAGCGTTGTCTGCTTCTGCAGACGTTTCCGTGGTCATGTAGCAGGCATGACTAGACACCGGAGCGCATGGAATGCTGTTTACCTTTCCCAACGAAGTGGTCCCTATTTTTATCTACTTGCAATTTCTTGCTTTCAAACTGTTTGGTTGGCAGGAGCTGGGACAAAGATGGGAGCTCACTTTGTCCTGCAGTACTCAGAAATCGAACTGCTGACCTTCCACCTCCCAGTCAGCGTCTTCTTAGTCACTTGAACCACTGCAGTCCCTTTTAGCCTTTGTTTCTTCCTTTTCTCAAAAGGGAAGCAGATAGTAAGCACCCTTGCGGAACGCTGGTTAAACTGCTGTAAAGGTACCGTTAAGGTCACCCTTGCTCAAAAGCCAGTCGTATCCGACTCTAGTGTTCAGTGCTCATCTCTGCTTCATAGCCGAAGAGCCAGCGCTGTGCTTCTGCAGATGTTTCCGTGGCCATGTGGCAGGCATGACTAGACACCAGAGCGCACGGAACTGCTGTACTGCAGCCAAAGCCGCTGACATTGTGAGTTCAATCTTGGTCCTAGAGGAAGTAGTTCACACCGGCTTTTATAAAATATACTTTATTCCAACATGCACGAACGAAGCAGGATGATGACGAGGAGGAGGTTGCCACAACCCATGCCCCAATATATACATAAAACCCATAGGTGGGGCAGCACACAGCTGTTAGTGTGACCCACACCACCTGATCCCCACTATTGTATAACATAAGCTGCCTTAAGGCAACAGTAACCCCTTACACATTACACTCCTATGGACCTAACAAGGTAAGGGTCAAGATCCTGAAGTACTACACACCACTAATATATAACAAGGGGAATCAAGATTGATTCCGTTTTCGACAAATGAGCACACAGCGTGTTGGGGTGTGTGGGGGTGGGGAGTGCTAATTACCTTGTGAACCGCCCAGAGAGTGCACAGAGCGCTGTGGGGCGGTATATCAGTGTTACTGTTATATCACTACAACTCTTGAAAAATCCCTTTTAATACTTCAGCGCCTTTCTTTTGTATCAGAAGGCAAATTTAAAAAAATAGACCAAAAAAAATAGCTGTAGCCCCTTAAAGATGAACTACTGTAGTGTGTCCCAGGTAAAGTGATGGAAACCATCCTAAAAGATAGAATTAATAGGCACATAGAAGAGAAGGCGCTGCTAAAGGAGAGCCAACATGGCTTTTACATGGGCAAATCATGCCTCACTAATCTGTTGGAATTTTTTGAGAGTGTCAACAAGCATGTGGATAAGGGGGATCCAGTTGACATTGTTTATCTGGACTTTCAGAAGGCTTTTGACAAGGTCCCACACCAAAGGCTCTTGAATAAACTTACCAGTCATGGAATAAAGGGACAGGTCTTGTACTGGATCAGCAACCAGCTAAGGGACAGGAAACAGAGGGTAGCACTAAATGGACACTTCTCCAAGTGGAGGGAAGTAAAGAGTGGGGTCCCCCAAGGTTCAGTACTGGGACCCCTGCTTTTCAACCTCTTCATAAATGATCTAGAGGTAGGAGTAAAAAGCAAGGTAGCCAAATTTGCTGACGACACTAAATTATACAGGGTAGTGAAAACTGTGAGAGATTGTGAGGAGCTCCAGAGGGATCTCTTGACACTGGGGGAGTGGGCAAAACAGTGGCAAATGAGCTTCAACATTAGTAAGTGCAGAGTGATGCATGTTGGGGCAAAAAAACCCAATTACATTTATAAACTGATGGGGTCTGAACTCTCTGCGACAAACCAGGAAAGGGACCTTGGTGTTCTGGTGGACAATTCAATGAAGGTGTCAACCCAGTGTGCCTCAGCAGTGAAAAAAGCAAACTCAATGCTAGGGATCATTAGGAAGGGTATAGAAAATAAGTCAGCAAGTGTCATTTTGCCTCTTTATAAATCTATGGTGAGGCCCCATCTGGAATACTGTGTACAGTTCTGGTCGCCATACCTCCAGAAGGATATTATGGAGTTGGAGAAAGTACAGAGGAGGGCAACCAGAATGATTAGGGGACTGGAACACCTTCCTTACCATCTGAGGCTGCAACGGTTGGGCCTTTTCACTCTTGAACGACGGCGTCTAAGAGGTGACCTGATTGAAGTTTATAAAATCATGCACGGTGTGGACAAAGTAGATAAGGAAAAACTGTTTTCCCTATCGCACAACACTAGAACTAGGGGACACTCGATGAAACTTTTGGGTACTAGTTCTCAAATAAATAAGAGAAAGTACTTTTTCACCCAGAGGATCACTGGTCTATGGAACTCCCTGCCAGAAGAAGTGGTGACAGCTGTCAGTCTTGACAGCTTTAAGAAAGGATTAGACAAGTTCATGGAGGACAAGGGTATCAATGGCTATACTTATGGATACTTAAGGACAACCTCGGGGTTGGAGAGATAGGCAGGATATCTCTCAATGCCATTTCCAGGGAATCCTAAGCATGTGAAGGCATCTCCTTGGGAATACCCTGAAGGAAATGGTGAGCCACTGTGTGAGACAAAATGCTGGACTGGATGGGCTGTGGCCTGTTCCAGCAAGGCTGTTCTTATGTTCTTATGTATTTTAATTTTAGCTTTTGTGGATCAAAGGACTGTGGTGGCTTAGCGGTTAAGATGCTGAACTTGACGACTGGAAGGTCGGCAGGTCAGCAGTTCAAGACCTGACTGCTGCATAACAGACTGAGGTCCCGTTGTCTGTTTCAGTCAGCTCCAACCTAGCAGTTTGAAAGCAAGAAATTGCAAGTACTGTAGATAAATAGATACTGCTCAGGCAAGAAAGATAATAGCCTTTCAGTGTCTAGACATGCCTGCCACATGACCAGAGAAACGTCTGCAGATGCAGACAGCACTGCTCTTTGGCTGTAAATGGAGATAAGCACCATGATTACTTGTTCTAGAGTCAGATATTACTGGCTTTCGAGCAAGAGAGACCTTTTGTGGATCAAGTCCACTTTGTCAGACATGTCTTATTTTGGTGGCGGGAAATTGGAGGAACGAGCGCTGAAATACGGGAAATCCTGGCCAACCCGGGATATTTGACAGGTATGCATGGATGAGCATACAGTTTTCTTTCATCATTCCAGGGAAGGAAAGCGACTCAAAGCCAGGATCTGTTCATGAGAGAAATCCTTCTGTTTTCCTTTTCTCTATCTTCTGTCCTCACGCTCAACCCATTCCCATGCCCTTTGCAAAGTGTCACCTTAAAGACTAAGGTTTTATTCGGATATGGCGCTTGAAGAAGAAATTAGCCATTCATACTAAATGAAATAATCAAAACCATTATAATAACCTAGAACAGTGGTGGCGAACCTATGGCAGCCGTGCCAGAGCGGGCACTCAGAACCCTCTCTGTGGGCACACGTACTATCGCCTCAGCACAGAGTTCGCACCACCCTTCTGCCCAGTAACCTAATGGGAGTGCTCCCCCCCCCAGCATAGAGTTCAACCACCCCGCTGTGACGCAGACGGCAACCTGTTGAGTTTTAGGTCTCTAAAAGGTTTGCCATCACTGGCCTAGAATGTGGCTATACAATTTTTTTAAAATACCAAGAAGACGAGTGAAATATACTGTATGACAGCTTAAGATCTTTTTCTTCCCTTTTCAAAATTAGTAAAAAGTAGACAGCGTCTCAGAAAGCAATGTTCAGCATAACTTAGGAGCTACACAGGTTTTTCTCCAGCATGACTATCCTTGCCAGCTCAATGGGCTCACAATACTCATTGAAAACACAAACTATACGCTGCGTACATCAGTTTGGCCTTGAATCATACCCACCAAGCACAGCTTCCAAAAATAGGAGAAATTTCTGCATGGGCATGGACACGCAGAACCCATTTACGCATTCGCAAATGGGTTCTGCATGTGTGTGCATGCGCAGTAACCACTTTCCCCGCCATTCAAAATACGGGACGGCGGCGGGAAAAGGGGTATTTCTGAACCACAACAGGGGTACCCTGGTAATGGCAATTTTGTGTTGCTGGCTAATCTTTCTCACACTAGGTCAAGCAAAAGGAACTGCAGAATGAACTCGCCAAAAGGTGCCTTCATTTTGGCAGTTTCACGTTTGGTGTAGACACGGAAGAAGAATCACTATTAATGAAGCCATGCTTATAGTGAGAGGATGCCTCAAACCTACAACAGTTGAGAAAATATACTCCCTTGTTGGTATTGCTCCACCTAAGATAGGATGTAGCAGCGGATGCCGAGAGATTTAAGCAAGAGACTTGATCTTCAACATCCTCTGAATGGATATGTGCCTTATTTATTTACTGTATTTATATGACTGCCTTCCTCACCTTGAGCGACCCAAAGCGGTTCACAAACATCGGTTAAAATCCCTAACTAAACCCAATTAAAACGAATACAGTAAGAACTTTTAGGCAAGAACAAGGGCACACAAGAGCAAAACCAAATTAGAAGACAGAGGAAAGATCTCGACTGGGCAAGGAACATAAAAAGAGGATATAGCTGAGGGACTCAACTTCCATCACGTGGAGGACCCTGAATAGGCTGAGTCCCTAAATGCAAGATCAACATGCTCAAGTGGGGGCTGCTGACCTTTAGTCACAAGACATGAGTTACAAATGCAACACATCCCACACTTCTGGCATTTGTATAGCTTCTGTCCTGTGTGGCTTTCCTGATGCCTCATGAAATCTGATTCAAGAATTAAACATTTCCCTTTGGCTGGCAATTGTATAGTCCAGGGGTTCCCAAACTTTTTACACCGCGGGCTGGCCACATGGTTCCTCCTACTGTAAAACACATCCGCAGCTGTTGTAAACAGATTTACAACAGCCGCGGTGTGTTTATGGCAGCGTTTACAACAGCCACGGGCACGTTTACATATGCATGTTTTACAGTAAAATGCTTCCACTAGCGGTGAGGGCGGCTACAAGCCACATTAAATGGTGCTGTGGGCCGGAAAATGGGCCATAGTTTGGTCACCTCCGGTATATTCATTCTACTGTGAGGACTCTCTGGTGTATCAGTGTGAATTCTGAGCAAAATGTTTCCCACCTTCCTGGCATTCGTGTGGACTCCTCTGAGCTCTCTCTGGTGTTTATGAAGGCTTGCATTCTTAAACATCTCAGGTTGTGTGGTCTTTATAAATACTTGGCTTTAGATGTATTTTAATTCTGGAAAAAGTGGAAGACTTCTAATCAGATAGTTTGGCATAAGAAATCAAGGCATGGCCTTTAGGTTGCAAGAGCTAAGTGGGTTTGGTAATAAGAGGACCTTTTGGATGTCACAAATTCAGAAGAAGCAGGAAATGGAGAAGCTATATTTTCTCCACCGAAGCATGACCAGACTGTGGTATTGATCATGAATTTAATTAATATCATACATTACAGTACAACTTTTAAAAGAACTCTAAAATAATTGCAGTACCAGAATATAATGTAAACAATATTCTGGATGAATTTAAAGTCAATTTAAGGAACAGATTCACATTCCTAAACTCAACAGTACTTTTCAAATACTTGAAAGATAAGTCAAAAAGAGGAGTGTAGAATCTGTTCTTAATCTTTCCAGGGTATAAGGCATGTAATAATGGGCTCAAATTACAGAAAGCCAGATATATAATATCAGGGGAATAGTAGTATGACAACTGCCTCAAGAGGTGGTGAATGCTCCAACACTGGAACCATTCAAGAGAGAGATGAAACAACATCTGTCAGATCTGTTTCAATTTGGATTCCTGCGTTGAGCAGAGGTTGGTGACCATATTGGCCCCTTCCAACTCAGTTATTCTATAAACCTATGAATAAATATAAGTAAACATGTTTGCTGTATATTAAATGCAGAAGCATAATAGCAGTTGCATTAAGAATAACTAGGAAAAAACAGAAGGCACACTTTAATACAGCCACCCAGGATCGCCATCGGGGGGGACATCAGGACTCCCGTCTCGGGCCCGGAGATGATGGGGCCCGGCGCCACTGGGAAACCCTTGATCTGCGCATGCGCAAACAAATGACACATGCGCAGGAAACCATGGGGGTGTGGCGGCGCCGGGAAACTACTGATCTGTGCATGCACAAACGACGCATGCGCAGGAAACCCCAGGGGCATGGCCAAAATGTGGGGGGCCGCGTACCGGGCCCAGAAATTTCTGATGCCAGCCCTGCAGTCACCCACCCACCATCATCTACCATTGCCTCCATTCCAACGAAAGAAAAAGACAAAAGGGAGAATTTTCATTCCATCATGGACTAACAATGGAATAGGCGGGAAAATTACAACAATCTCAATTTCTCTTAAGACACCATCAATCAACAACTCTCACTTTAGCTGTGGAGCTTATGCCTCACAGGAGGTTTTTGATTCCCAGAAGTCTATATCAGTATGTTGGCTGATGAGTGCTTTGGGAAATTAGACTTACAGGTAGGCTTCTGGGAACTGAACTCCAAAATCCAAAGGTTAGGAAACACCGCTCTAGAGCAACTGGAGGGATATAATCTTTACAACTGACAGGTCTCAGTGATGCAACATATAGACAGACATTTTACCCACTGGCTACTAAAAGCCTACTGGTTGGATTTAATGCTCTCATGAAGTGGAGTAGAGCTCAAATAAACCCTTCAATGTCTTTGTCAACAACTGTAATATTCCACATCTGCACAAGTATGAATTGTGAATGAAACATTGCCCAGTCCTGGCATTTATGTTGTTTCTCTCTTATCTGGTTTCTCTAAAACAGCGTTTCCCAAACTATGTTCCATAGAACACTGGTGGACTTCATATCCCAGAAGTCTACATCAGTACATTGGCTGATTAGTGCTTTTGGGAATTGACTTAGGCTTCTGGGAAGTGAAGATTGGGAAAGACTGCTCTAACTCCTGATAAACTATGACAAACACATAAATTTTTTTATCCTAATCTTACAGTTGTATCAACTCTCTGTTCTGTGGAGTTTCTGGTGTTTCAGACGGTGTGATTTCCGAGCAAAACATTTATCACACTCCTGGCATTTGTATGGTTTCTCTCCAATGTGGACCCTCTTGTGTTTCAGAAGAGTAGAATTTTGAGAAAAACATTTCCCACACTCTTGGCATTTGTATGGTTTCTCTCCAGTGTGGACTCTGAGATGTATCATAAGGGTTGAATTGTGAGAAAAACATTTACCACACTCCTGACATTTATATGGTTTCTCTCCGGTATGAACTCTACAATGTTTCAGAAGATTAGAATTAAGAGAAAAACATTTCCCACACTCCTGGCATTTATATGGCTTCTCTCCAGTATGGAGTCTCACATGTTTCAAAAGGGTTGAACTGTCAGAAAAACGTTTCCCACAATCCTGGCATTTGTATGGCTTATCTCCAGTGTGTACTCTCTGATGTTTCAGAAGGTTACAATTTTGAGAAAAACATTTCCCACACTCTTGGCATTTGAATGGTTTATCTCCACTGTGGAGTCTCTGGTGCTCCAAAAGGGTTGAACTATAAGAAAAGCATTTTCCACACACCTGGCACTTGTATGGTTTCTCTCTAGTGTGAACTCTCTGGTGTGTCAGCAGGTGTGAATTCTGGGCAAAACATTTCCCACACTCTTGACATTTGTATGGTTTCTCGCCAGTGTGGAGTCTCAGGTGATTCAAAAGGGTTGAACCATGGGAAAAACATTTCCCGCACTCCTGGCATTTATATGGTTTTTCACCTGTGTGGACTCTCTGGTGTTCAAGAAGGGATGAATTGTGACCAAAGCACTTCCCACATTCCTGACATTTGTATGGTTTCTCCCCTGTGTGGACACTTTGGTGTACAAGAAGGGTTGAAGTGTAAGGAAAATATTTCCCACACTCCTGACATTTATATGGTTTCTCTCCTGTGTGGACTCTCCGGTGTTCAAGAAGGGTTGAATTCTGAGCAAAACATTTCCCGCACTGCTGGCACTTGTACGGCTTTTCTCCTGTATGGATTCTTTGATGCGTCGTAAGTTGTGAATTCTGAGCAAAGCATTTCCCACACTCCTGGCATATGTATGGTTTCTCTCGCGTGTGCACTCGCTGGTGTCTCAGAAGATGTGAATTCTGAGCAAAGCTTTTCCCACACTCCTGGCATTTGTATGGTTTCTCTCCTGTGTGGACACTCTGGTGTGCTAGAAGGGTTGAAGTATAAGTAAAACATTTTCCACATTCTTGGCACCTGAATGGTTTATGTCCTATGTGGACTTTCTGGTGTGCAAGAAAGGTTGAAAGGTGAGTAAAACACTTTCCACACTCCTGGCATTTGTATGGTTTCTCTCCTGTGTGGACTCTCTGATGTTCAATAAGATATGAATTACGAGTAAACAATTTCCCACATTCCTGACATTTGTAGGGTTTCTCTCCTGTGTGCACAATCTGGTGGGTCAGAAGGTTTGAACTCTGATTAAAAGATTTTCCGCATTCTTGGCATTTGTACGGTTTCTTTCTTGTATGGTTTATATGGTCCTTGCCAAGGGCCAAGATGCAAAACAACTCTTCATTACACCCCTCAAATGGTTCTTCTCTTCTGTGGAGACTCTCGCGCACCTGAAGAAAGGGATTCCTAGAAAAAGATTCCCCACATTCCTGACATTGATTCTTCTCTTCTCCCCTGTCAGTTCCCTGATGGCTTGCATGTTGTGGTTTGCTATCATCAATGTTTCCAAGTACTTTGTTCCTGAAACATTTGCTTGCAGTGTGGACCCCTTTGTGAAGCGTAGGTGCTATCATTTCTGGTAAATGTTTCCCACACACGGTGCATTTGTAGGGTTCCCCTCTGTTATAGATTTCCTGATCTGCTGGAAGAACAAGAAAAGCAACAGATTGAATCCTCTGAAAGGGGAATAGAGTCTTGAAAGATCTTAAAAAGAAAAGTAGAGGAGAATTTATCTTTTATCATTCACAGTTCCATATCACCTACTTTTCTTTTGGTGTTTGTGAATACAGAACAAGGTCTTGTTGCTAGAGTTCACAACCCCCAGCCCGCAGGCCTAATCTGGCCCATGCACTTTATTCGGCCTGCGATCGCTACCCAGGCACCTCTAGACTTGTGCCCCACACCCAGAAGATCAAAAATGTCACTTACCACAGTAGCAGCAATCACACTGTCTTTCTAGCTTCTTGTACAGTCTCTGCCACTCCCCATGGTGGCGAGAGGCTTTTTGGAGCATATTCATTCCATTTTGGACTTGTTGCGCCACGTACTCGCTGCATTTCAGCAGCTAACACACACCAGTTGGGGACTTCCGGTGCCGGGCAGAGCTTGTGTCAGAGGCTGGGTTCCCAGCACAGAACCAGGAAGTCGCTTAGCGGCGTGTTCTAGCAGCCCAAACACAGCGGGTACATGGCAAAAAAAAATCCCAAAATGGAGCAAATATGCTCCGAAAAGCCTCCTGCCGCTGTGGGGAGTGGCGGAGGCTGTGCAAGAAGCTGGGAAGATGGTGCAATTGCTGCCAATGACAACGAAAGCGTAAGTCCAATGAGCAGCAACGTCTCTGGCCCCTGGCGGGGAGTGTTGGGGGCGGGTCCAGCCCATGGCATGAAAACGTTGTGAACTCCTGCCTTAGACCTTCCATGTGACATTAATGATGGAGCTTATTTCTTTCCCCCTTGCTTTAGCCCAGTGGTTTCCAACCAGGGGCCTAGGCCCCACAGGGGGGTGTTGATTCCCAGAAACCTAAGTCAGTAGATTGGCTGATGAGTACTTTGGGGAATTGACTTAGGTTTCTGAGAACTGAAGTGCAAAAAACCAAAGGTCTGGAAACACTGTTTTAATCTATCTCTGTCCTCCATCATCACATAGGCTGTGAAAGAAGATGTTCAGGTTTTCTCATTAGACTAAAAAATCCCCTTCTTCTTAACTCATAAGAACATAAGAACAGCCTTGCTGGAACAGGCCACAGCCCATCCAGTCCAGCATTCTGTCTCACACAGTGGCTCACCATTTCCTTCAGGGTATTCCGAAGGAGATGCCTTCACCTGCTTAGGATTCCCTGGAAATGGCATTGGGAGATATCCTGCCTATCTCTCCAACCCAGAGGTTGTCCTTAAGTATCCATAATTATAGCCATTGATACCCTTGTCCTCCATGAACTTGTCTAATCCTTTCTTAAAGCTGTCACGACTGACAGCTGTCACCACTTCTTCTGGCAGGGAGTACCATAGACCAGTAATCCTCTGGGTGAAAAAGTACTTTCTCTTATTTGTTTGAGAACTAGTACCCAAAAGTTTCATCGAGTGTCCCCTAGTTCTAGTGTTGTGCGATAGGGAAAACAGTTTTTCCTTATCTACTTTCTCCACACCGTGCATGATTTTATAAACTTCAATCAGGTCACCTCTTAGATGCCGGGGTCCACTCAGGGTCCACCTCTCCAGTAAGCCCTAATGTACGGCTGAGAAACCTTTGGCCTTAATGGAGATGACTTCCATTTCCTATTATGCTTCACCACTGGGCAGGTTGGCTAAGGGATCTGGAATTCAGCATTTCTGTAAGGCCACCAGCCCTGCATGAAGGATCCACATGATTTCTATAAGCTGAGTCACAGCTCTCATTTGGATACAGCTGTTACCATACATAGCATGAACAGGGGAGGGGGGGAGGAGACTTACAGAGAGAGGCCACGACCCAATGGTTCTCCTCCATGACTTCCTTGTGCAGGGATCTCTCATTCGGACCAAGCAGTACCCACTCCTCTGGGGTGAAATCCACAGCCACCTCCTCAAAGGTCACTGGATTCTGGAGGAAAAGAAAGCAGTTCCTACACATTACTACAGTATTAGATTCTGATCCAATTTGTGAAGCAAAGTTAATAAGAGATTACCAGGATTTTCTATCGCAGGACTTCAACCTTGGTGGGTGAAATTCACAGTCCTCCTGGTGTCATATAGACACCACAGTCCCTACACTGCAAAGGCTACATGGGGGCTGCGGTGGCTCAGTGGTTAAGAAGCTCGCCTTGTTAGCTGGAAGGCCGGCAAGTTGGCAGTTCGAGACCCGGGTATTGCATGACGGTTCGAGCACCCGTCTCTGCCCCAGCTCCTGCCAACCTAGCAGTTTGAAAGCAAGAAATTGCAAGTAGATAAATAGAGATCTTGGGGACATGAAAGGAACTCATTTGGGCATCCCCTGAGCGAAGTTTCTCCAGCAAAAATCCTTTCAAATCCAGAATAATTTCTGACATGAAATTATTATTATCAGTGGGGGGGAGGCAATCTTGAGAGATGGAGGACAAAATTTCTTTGAACTAGAAATGGGTCACTAGGGCCATTGAAGAATGTAGACCAAAACCAAGAGATTACATAAGAATGAAAGTTAAAAAAACAACAAGATGGAATATCCATTTTCCCCTGATTTAGCCAAGCTGGGGAGGCATTAAAGGTCCCTATAGCGAAGAGCCCTGGTGGCACAGTGATTAAACTGCCGTACTGCAGCCAAAACTCTGCTCATGTTGTGAGTTCGATCCTGGCAGGACTCAAGGTTGACTCAGTCTCTCCCCCTCCCCTCTAGAGCTGGTGAAATGAGTACCCAGCATGTTTGGGGCACAACGCTAATGACCTTGTTAATAGTCCAGACACTGCACTAAATGGTGTGGGGCAGTATAGAAGTGTAATTGCTATTACTAAGTGTACTTTATGTACTAAAACTGGTGCTTCGGGAGCCTTCCAGAATTGGAAAAACTATCTTCTTTGTAAAAAAAATCTTATCTTCTTTGTAAAGAAATGATTATTACAGAGGTACCTCATGCAATGATTTTAAACCGTTCCATGGGACTCGTTGTTGTATGAAACAATTGCTATACGATACATGCATCATATAGCGATTTTCCCTATGGGATGCATCGCACAACAATATTTTTTGCTAAGTGGTTTTTCCCATTGACAAATTGTTGTACGATTTTTTTCATAGGGAAAATTGTTATGCAGGACGCCATTTCTCCCAAAAACCTAATTGTTATGCGATTTCTTTGCTATACGGGGCAATTGTTGTATGAGGTTCCACTGTATTACTATTATTAATTTTAAACTTCAGGAGCCTGGAAACACCCTATGACACATGTGCCAGAGGGGAGCAACCAGAGCCCTCTCTGTAGGCATGTGCACCATTGCCCCTCTGCTCAGCAGCCCAATGGGCGCAATCCTCCCCACAGCACAGAATTCACCCCGCCCCATTGCCCAGCAGCCCAATGGGAGCGCTTCCTCCTTCCCCCAGCACATAGTTTTATTTTTATTTTATTTTATTTTATAGTCAAATTTGTATATGCCGCCCGCTCAGGCAGAACCCGACTCAGGGCGGCATCACAACAATTCACAAAAGACATAAATACAATTATAAAAAAGTATAAACCCCCCCCAACCCACCCCCTTTAAAAACCCCTATGTCCCACCCACCCACTATACAAAGGAGGAGGAGAAAGTTCTTATACAAGCCAGCAGGCGGGCACCATAGTCCCATTCGGGCCCCACACCTGCCCTGCCAGCCAGGTCTTCACTCCTTTCCTGAAGGGCAGCAGTTCACTTTGGAGTCTTAGGTCTATTGGCAGGAGGTTCCAGAGAGTTGGTGCGGACACGGAGAAGGCCCTCCTTCGGGTGCTAGACAAATGTGCATCCCTCGCCGGTGGCACCACTAGAGAACCCCTCCTGTCCGCTCTGGTTGGACGGGCAGACACTCTTGGGACGATGCGGTCTCTAAGGTATCCCGGCCCCCTGCCATGTAGGGCTTTAAAGGTCAAAACCAGCACCTTAAATTGCACCCGGAGACAAACTGGTAGCCAGTGCAGCTCCCGAAGTAGGGGAGAGGCATGGGCATATCGCCCACACCCCATCACCACCCGGGCCGCCGCATAGTTCATCCCGCCCCTCTGCCCAGCAGCCCAATGGGAGAGTTTCCTTCCTCCCCTGTTGCTGTTTTGGCACTTTGCAATAAATAAGTGGGTTTTAGGTTGCAATTTGGGCTCAGTCTCTAAAAGGTTCGCCATCACGGCCCTAGGAGATACAAAAATGCCTTTGAGGAACTACATGTTTTTTTTTCGCCTACAGTGAACACTTCTTTGGAACAGGGTGTGGCTCTAAACAGGTGTTTTGCCTGATGCATTGGGACCCTTTCCATGTTCTTTGCTTTTCCAGAAGAAAGCATTCAGCGGCAACTTCCCCAGCAATCCTTTGCGGCCGCCTCCCCACCCCCACCCCCGCCCTACCTGGTCCAGCTCTTTCCCATCACAAAGAGGAGACCACAATGTTCTTGTCCAGGGAATTGTTCCTGCCCCTGCAAGACATAAACTACATGTTTTTAAATATTCACACACTATACTTTTCCAGGATTCAACAGTTTGAATCACCCTGTCATTTCCTTCAAATGTGTTCTCAATATAACAATGATCAGGCAAGTTGCCTCAGTTTCAGTGGTGGGCATCAGCAGGTTTGCACCAGTACACGCGTACCGGTAGTAAAAATGGCTGGCCCCACCCACCTCCCCACCCCGCGCCCCTCCTCCTAGAATAATCTTCGGAGGGGACTGGCTCCATTCCCCTCTTCCTCCAAGGCTTTTCCTGGGCTCCGTTTCATCTTTAAGTGCCTCCCCAGCCACTCCGGAGTTCTCAGCCTATTCAGCATCTTCCATGTCTCATACTGGAGATACTACCGTGTTTCCCCGATTATAGGACCTCCTCCCATAATAAGACACCCCCCTTTTTTTCCCCTGCCTTTGAAATATAAGGCCCCACCTGAAAATAAGACCCCCTTACCTCCTGGCAATCCGATCGCATGCACTCCCTGCTTCCGGTGTCCGAGACAGAAGAGAAGGACGAGCGGAGCCAGAGCCAGGTACGGTACTGTAATACCGGTATGCCATCTTCCACCACCGGCCCCCTCCTCCCGGCGTGTAAGAAGGCCTGCCGCGTCGGAGTCTCGATTGCCTCCCCGCTCACAACCAAGGGAAGTTTCCCCTGGTGAGAGTGGGATCGAGACTCCGACGCGGCAGGTCTTCTTATGGGCCATGCCGTCCGCCTCACAGCTGAGGCCAGTCTCGATCGTGCTTCCCCACTCGCAACCAAGGGAAGCGTCCCTGGTTGCAAGTGGGGAAGTCCGATTGAGACTGGTCTCGGCTGTAAGGCGGCCGGCTCTGCCGCCTCCTCACAGCTGAGTAAGCGCAGTCTCGATCAGGCTTCCCCACTCGCAACCAAGGGAAGCGTCCCTGGTTGCAAGTGGGGAAGTCCGATTGAGACTGGTCTCAGCTGTGAGGCGGCTGGCGTGGCCCATAAGAAGGCCTGCCGCGTCGGAGTCTCGATCCCGCTCTCGCCAGGGGAAACTTCCCTTGGTTGTGAGCGGGGAGGCAATCGAGACTCTGATGCGGCAGGCTTTCTTATGGGCCACGCCGGCCGCCTCACAGCTGAGGCCAGTCTCGATCCCGCTTCCCCACTCACAACCAAGGGAAGCGTCCCTTGGTTGTGGGTGGGGAAGCGTGATCGAGATTGGTATTCTTCTTCATGGAAAAATAAGACATCCCCTAAAAATAAGACCTTTTGCTAATTTTGGAGTTTAAAACAAATATAAGACAGTTTCTTATATTCGGGGAAACAGGGTAACTGCTATTGGCTTCTCCTTGGTCACCAATAAACCACCCGTTATTGTTATTATTATTGCAGTCTTTTATAGGTAAGTATGTGCAAAGAATGGGACGGTGGTGGCTTAGCGGTTAAGACATTGAACTTGACAGCTGGAAGTTCGGCACGTCAGCAGTTCAAGACCTGAGTGCTGCATGACGGAATGAGCTCCCATTGCTGTCCCAGCTCCTGCCAACCTAGCAGTTCAAAAGCAAGAAATTGCAAATAGATAAATAGGGACCACTTTGGTGGGAAGGTAAACAACGTTCCGTGCGCTCCGGTGTCTAGTCATGCCTGCCACATGACCACAGAAATGTCTGCAGAAGCAGACATCACTGGCTCTTTGGCTATAAACAGAGATGAGCACTTTAGTAAAGGTAAAGTAAAGGTTTCCCTTGATCGAAAGCCAGTCATATCCTACTCTAGGGTTCAGTGCTCATCTGTTTCAAAGCCGAAGAGCCAGCGATGTCTGCTTCTTCAGACATTTCCATTGGCACTTGGCAGGCATGACTAGACACCGGAGCACACGGAATGCTGTTACCTTCCCACCGAAGTGGTCCCTATTTATCTACTTGCAATTTCTTGCTTTTGAACTGCTAGGTTGGCAGGAGCTGGGACAGGCGACGGGACCTCATTCCATCCTGCAGTCCTTGGGAATTGAACTGCTGACCTTCCACCTCCCAGTCAGCGTCTTCTTAGCCACTTGAGCCACTGCAGTCCCTTTACTATGTGCAAAAAATAGTCCATTCTCTTCTTGGTGTCAGAATCTATCTTATTCCTAGTTAGCATTTGGTTGTCCCAGCTATTCCTCCTTTCATTGGGGTAAAAATACTTCTCTCATTGGATCTTCTGGACACAAAACCTTAAGCTGCTTTCCTATTTTCTGCATCACTTTAGGCCAGACATGGGAGTTTCTTGTTGTCAAGTATTTCCATTTACTGTATTAGACTTTTGAAAAAAATCTACTCTTGAAGAGTTTATATATCTTGCTGCAAAGGAAGAAATCAATTTTAACCACGCATCTCCTCCCAGCAACAATTCTTACCCTTCAATGGGGCACCTCCACCAACATGATCTTCATCCTCTCTTGTGAGTGTACTCTGTCTGTTGTCTGATGGAGTCTTCTCTGCTGCAAGGGAGTCACACTGAGCTTCCAATGACAAGTTATTGGTCTAATACAGCAGTTGAGGATCCAAATCACAGAATTTGGAAGAGGAAAATGAAAAAGACAGACAGAAATCTTAACATCTGAGGTTCTGACATGAGGAGCAGGGGATATTTGTCTATTGGTAATGGTGAGAGAGATTTGGAATAGCTTATTGCAAATGATGGCCAACCTTGGCACTCCAGCTGTTCTGAAACTTCAATTCCCAGAAGCCCTGATCAGCACAAGTGCTGCCATGGGCCTCCAGGTGTTCTTGAAGTCCAAGAACACCTGGAGTGTCAAGGTTAGCCATCACTGGCTTAGTGGTTAAGACACTGAACCTGATGACTAGAAGGTCAGCAGGTTAGCAGTTCGAGACCCAAGTACTGCACAATGGAATGAGCGCCCATCTTTGTCTCAGCTCCTGCCAACCTAGCAGTTCGAAAGTAAGAAATTGCTTTCGGGGAATTGGGGAACTTTCATTCCAACATGCAATAACAGTAGGAAAGGAAAGAAAAACACAATTTTGATTTCTCAGTAATTCTGTCCATTAATAACTCTGCTTCTAGAGCAAATGGACAGATTTAAGTTTTCTAGCTGGATATGTGACAGAAAAGGGAATCTTAGCTTCTTCACCCCCTGGCTTTGAAAAGTTAACTAGATGGACTTCATCTTCCATTGAAGTGTGATAGATTTCAAATAAATTCGAATAGATCCTAACTCTTCAATGACTTTGCCAACATCTGCAATCACTTTAATATGTAGGTTTCAACAAACTGTGGCTGCAGATTGGCAGTTCGAGACCTGAGTGCTGGAAGATGGAGTGAGCTCCCGTCTCTGTCCCAGCTCCTGCCAACCTAGGAGTTCGAAAACAAGAAATTGCAAGTAAATAGGTACCACTTTTGGAGGCAAGGTAAACAGTGTGCCATGCACTCCAGTGTCTAGTCATGCCTGCCATATGACCACGGAAATGTGTGCAGACACAGACAGCCTCTTTGGCTATAAATGGAGATGGGCCCTGAACCCTAGAGTTGGATACGACTGCCTTTTGAGCAAGGGCAACCTTTTACCTTTGACATTCTCAACCTTGTAGAGCAAGGGTTCCCAACCTATGCCCCAAGGGCTAGACCTGGCCTATGGTGCCGTTTCATGTAGCACACGTCGTCACTACCGCCACGCTGGAAGCGGAAGTGGACACATTTATGACAGCTATCATAAATGCGGAAGCAGGCGTATTTATGGCTGTTGTAAGTGCATTCTGCTTCCGGGGGGCGTGGTCTGGCCCACTAAGCTGTCCAGGGGGCATGGTCCGCCCCGTGGCATAAAAAGGTCACCAGGAGGAAATGTTCTCACCTTTAGCTCTTCTTGCCTTTTCTCCTCCTCCTGGCTCAGGAGGAAACCTTCAGCCAGGGCCACCGCCTGGGTACTGGTCTCTGCTCCACATTCCCTCACCCAGTTCTCAATCTCCAGGGGAAGGAAAGCCAGGAATTGCTCCAGGATCACAAGGTCCAAGATCTGAGCCTTCGTGTGGCTTTCTGGTTTCAGCCATTGACGACAAAGAAGGTGGAGTCGGCTGCAAACCTCTCGGAGCCCCTCACTTTCCTTGTATGAGAATCGTCTGAAGCACTGGGACGGTCCCTCTGAGCTGAGAATGTTCACATCAAAAACATGGTGGTTCTTTCTTTCCCACAACTCCCCTCTCTTTCCATTTAGGATGGCATCGGGGTTCCTTCTTGCTCCGATGCCAGCTGAGTCTTCCTCTTCCATTTTTGATTCAAGCTACAAGGAAGCTTCCAATGGATTGGAAAGGAGACCACCCCTGAATTCTCTCTCAGGGCAAAGACCCAAGGCCATGCGCTTAATCAACTGCAAAATGAAGATGATTTTATGTTAATAATAATAATAATGATGATGATAATGATAACGACAACAACAACAACAATATACTATATTTATATACCGCCTTCCTCACCCAATGGTGATCCAAAGTGGTTTACACAAAAAAATGCAGTACAAAATCCAAACAAAGATACAATATACAGTAGTACAAAAGAACAACACATAAACAACAATAGAGAATGCAATATGCAATATAAACATCATAATAAACATTGTCCTCTGTCGACACCGCAACTGGTCATCCAGGGGTGCCTAGGAATCGGCACCCGGGGCTTAACGTCCATGACTGAGCCCAGGGCTCAACGTCCATGACTGAGCCCAGACTCAATGTCCTCAGCAGCATCTTATTTATTATTTAAATTTATATGCCGCCCTATCAGGAGAACCAATCAGGAGCATCTTCAGGCGATTGGTATGGCCGAAGAGGAGGAGACGCCGCGCTCCACGTCTTCCACCGCCAGAGAACAGCTGCTCCCACTTCCCACCGACTGGCACAGCTGGGGGAAGGAGCCTTGGGCATCTGTGGTGGTGGTGGAGAATTTAAAGTCGCATCGCTATGGAGAGCCGCTGCTCCTACTTCCCACCGACAAGGAACGGCACTGGTTGCGACAGCGGGGGAGCAGCTTTTGGGGCTGCAAGAGTAACCCCAGGTGCCAATGGTCTTCCTCCGGCTGGCTGACAGTCAAACAGCACTGGTTGCGGCGGCAGGGGAGCAGCTTTTGGGGCCGCCAGAGCGATCCCAGGTGCCGCTGGTCTTCCGGCCGGCTGTCAGTCGAATGGCGCTGGTTGCGGCGGTGAGGGAGTGGCTTATAATAATTATTTCATGTCAGGTTACTCTGGGTTGAAAGGATATTTGCTGGAGAAACTCCGCTCAGGGGAAGCCCGAATGAGGCTCCTTTAATGTCCCAAAGATCCATCGTGGAGTGCTTAGGTATCGAACCCTGACCTTCCAGTCTTCAAGCTCAGTGTCTTAACCACTAAGTCATTGCAGTGCTGCATAATAATTTTGTGTCAGAAATTATTCTGGATTTTGTGTTAATATGTATTAGATGCCTTGCCTTGCAAGATATTGGTGGGCCGGGTACGTGTGCCACTTCATAGATGGCAGGTGGACAAAAGCTATCACAGAGTGGATACCGTTTGATGTAAAGCAACCACCAGGAAGGCCAGCAACCAGATCAGTTCAAGGCAAAGCTCTGGAGACCCTAGATGAGACTGACACGGGATAGAATACAATGGGAGATGAAGTTTCAATCCACTATGTCAAATTATACATGTGAATCATGAATCAACCAAGTACAGTAACTTAGTAGATAATGTGTGAAGGCAAAATTTGGGAAATAGGTCTCATTCCTGAAAGGCAGGCAAATGCCAAGGATAAAACAAAAACGAGACACCTCTGTCAGTTCATTCAACTGAAAGTAACAACTTTCCTTTATCTTAGATGCAGGAACTGAACTTTCTCGAGACTGGTCCCTTGCATCACTCTCAGCCAGTAATACCCAGAAGCTCACAGCCACACACCCTGTTACTCCACTTAGCAAATTCCCCTTTGCATAAAGACCCCTTTGAGGTGTTGTGTTTAAGAAAACTCAGAAGCTAATATCCACAGGCTTCTTCTAATCCACTCAGGAACAATGACATAACTTTCAGAAGATTACACGTGTCCACGGAAACGCCTGCAGATGGAGCCAGCGCTGGCTCTTTGACTGTAAACGAAGATGAGCACCAAACCCTAGTCGGACATGACTGGCTTTCAAACAAGGGAGATATTTACCTTTCACTTTGGTAGAAGGAGGTTCTATTCTCTGAATAGCTGCCTTTCTTAAAGAGGAGATATCAAGCCTTTCCCCTCCTTTTCTTTCCTTTCCTCTCCTTTTCACTGTCGAATCAGTGTTACTATTGGAAAGAACAGGCATATCAGAAAACAAAATAAAAAACAAAAACACTGCAGCACTTTAAAGACTAACTGCTATATTTTTTACTGTGAGCTTTGTGGATCAAGTCCACTTCTTCAGAATAAAGCTATTTCCTTCGACCACTCAGCCGCTTATGGGGTGGCTGAGTGGTTAAGAACATAAGAACATAAGAATAGCCTTGCTGGAACAGGCCACAGCCCGTCCAGTCCAGCATTCTGTCTCACACAGTGGCTCACCATTTCCTTCAGGGTATTCCCAAGGAGATGCCTTCCCCTGCTTAGGATTCCCTGGAAATGGCATTGAGAGATATCCTGCCTATCTCTCCAACCCCAAGGTTGTCCTTAAGTATCCATAATTATAGCCATTGATACCCTTGTCCTCCATGAACTTGTCTAATCCTTTCTTAAAGCTGTCAAGACTGACAGCTGTCACCACTTCTTCTGGCAGGGAGTTCCATAGACCAGTAATCCTCTGGGTGAAAAAGTACTTTCTCTTATTTGTTTGAGAACTAGTACCCAAAAGTTTCATCGAGTGTCCCCTAGTTCTAGTGTTGTGCAATAGGGAAAACAGTTTTTCCTTATCTACTTTGTCCACACCGTGCATGATTTTATAAACTTCAATCAGGTCATCTCTTAGACGCCGTCGCTCAAGAGTGAAAAGGCCCAAACGTTACAGCCTCAGATGGTAAGGAAGGTGTTCCAGTCCCTTCATCATTCTGGTTGCCCTCCTCTGCACTTTCTCCAACTCCATAATATCCTTCTGGAGGTATGGCGACCAGAACTGTACACAGTATTCCAGATGGGGCCTCACCATAGATTTATAAAGAGGCAAAATTACACTTGCTGACTTATTTTCTATACCCTTCCTAATGATCCCTAGCATTGAGTTTGCTTTTTTCACTGCTGAGGCACCAAGGACACCAAGGTCCCTTTCCTGGTTTGTCGCAGAGAGTTCAGACCCCATCAGTTTATAAATGTAATTGGGTTTTTTTGCCCCAACATGCATCACTCTGCACTTACTAGTGTTAAAGCTCATTTGCCACTGTTTTGCCCACTCCCCCAGTGTCAAGAGATCCCTCTGGAGCTCCTCACAATCTCTCACAGTTTTCACTACCCTGTAAAATTTAGTGTCGTCAGCAAATTTGGCTACCTTGCTATTTACTCCTACCTCTAGATCATTCATGAAGAGGTTGAAAAGCAGGGGTCCCAGTACTGAACCTTGGGGGACCCCACTCTTTACTTCCCTCCACTTGGAGAAGTGTCCATTTAGTGCTACCCGCTGTTTCCTGTCCCTTAGCCAGTTGCTGATCCAGGACAAGACCTGTCCCTTTATTCCATGACTGGCAAGTTTAATCAAGAGCCTTTGGTGTGGGACCTTGTCAAAAGCCTTCTGAAAGTCCAGATAAACAATGTCAACTGGATCCCCCTTATCCACATGCTTGTTGACACTCTCAAAAAATTCTAACAGATTAGTGAGGCATGATTTGCCCTTGCAAAAGCCATGTTGGCTCTCCTTTAGCAGCGCCTTCTCTTCTATGTGCCTATTAATTCTATCTTTTAGGATGGTTTCCATCACTTTACCTGGGACACATGTCAAACTGACCGATCGGTAATTTCCTGGATCACCCCTGGATCCTTTTTTGAAAATTGGTGTTACATTCGCTACCTTCCAGTCATCAGGCACAAAGCCTGATTTGAGGGAAATATTATATATTTTGGCTAGGAGATCAGCAATTTCATCTTTAAGTTCCCTGAGAACTCGTGGATGGATGTCATCTGGTCCTGGTGATTTGTTAGTGTTTAGTTTAACAAGACATGCAAGGACCTCCTCCCTGGTTATTTCTATCTTGCTTAATTCTTCGGTTTTCCTCCCTACGAAGATAGGCTCTGTTTTGGGCATGTGGTTTCTGTCTTCTTCAGTGAATACTGAAGCAAAGAATTCATTGAGTCTCTCTGCAATCTCTGTTTCCTCTTTAATAACCCCTTGCCTTCCATTGTCATCTAATGGTCCAATGGCCTTCCTAGTTGGGTTCTTACTTCTAATGTACTTAAAGAAGTCTTTGTTATTTCTCTGAGTATTTTTAGCTATACGCTCCTCAAAGTCTTGCTTTGCTTTCCTGATTGTTGCCTTGCATTTGTTCTGCCAGAATTTATGTTTCTGCCTGCTGTCCTCATTCGGACAAGCCTTCCATCTTCTAAATGAGCTTTTCTTGTTCTTGATCACTTCCCGAACAGTTGCTGTAAGCCACATTGGAGTCCTCTTGGACCTGGCAGTGCCCTTTTTCCTTTTGGGTATACATTCCAATTGAGCCTCTGTTATTGTTTTTGTAAACAGCCTCCATGCCTCTTGGAGTGTTTGGACTCTCTCAATTTTCCCTTTCAGCTTCTTTTTTACTAGTTTCCTCATCTTTGGGAAATTTCCTTTTTGAAAATTTAAGGTCTCTGTGTTAGATTGTATCAGTGATTTGCAGTCTATGATCAAGTTAAACATAATTGAGTTGTGGTCACTGTTCCCTATTGGATCAGTCACATTAACATCTTGCACCAGATCCTGAGTATTACTCAGGATCAAGTCAAGGATTCTTGTACCTCTAGTTGGGTCTTCAACCATCTGTCCCAGGGAACAATCATTTAGCATATCTAGGAACTTTATCTCTTTATCATGTGCTGAACAACAGTTCACCCAGTCTATGTGAGGGTAATTGAAGTCCCTCATTATAAGCAGGCTTCCCTTCTTGGATGCCTCCTTTACAACATTCTCCAACTGCCAGTCTCCCTCAAGAGTTTGGGTCGGAGGCCGATAGTATATGCCTACTGTTAGACCATCCTTGTGGCCTGGTACTCTTACCCACAGAGCTTCTGATGGTGACTCCAAATCACCTAGATATTCCAATTCATACGATTTTATAAGAAGCTCGCCTTGTTAACTGGAAGGCTGGCAAGTCGGCAGTTTGAAACCGGGGTACTGCATGACGGATGGAGCGCCTGTCTCTGTCCCAGCTCCTGCCAACCTAGCAGATCGAGAGCAAGAAATTGCAAGTAGATAAACAGGGACCACTTCAATGGGAAAAGATCTTGGGGGATATGAAAGGAACCTCATTCAGGTGTCTCCTAAGTGAAGATCCTCCAGCAAAAAACCTTTCAACCCAGAGTAATTTCTGGCATGAAATTACTACTACTACTGCTACTACTGCTACTACTGCTACTACTACTACTACTACTACTTGCTGGTGAAGGGTACACCATGCGGTCTCTCCTACTTGTAAATTGAACTAACTACTACTCACCTGGGTCATGGAGGACATCCTGGTGTTCAAGAGTCAGTCCAGGTGGATCCTGCATGTTGGGGGGGGGGGAGGGATGTAGTCCTCTGCCTCAGGCAGCAACATCTCTTGGTCCTCTTCCACAGCCACAATATCCTTCCTAATTGGGGATGTTTTCTAGCTCCTCTTCCCCTCCCAATCTCCCTTGCACCCCTCAGATAGACTCCCCATTCAACCCTACCCTGGGTTTCCTTGTGGGAAGCTCTCAAAAAAGATCCTTCAATAGAAAGGCAAAGGCTTCTTGGAGAAGCCAAAGCCCTTGTTTCCCTCCGGAAGGAAATAAAAAGGTGACAGGAAGTGAGGAAGGGATTTTTTGTGAAGCGGGACCTTTGTTATGGAGGAAACTTCAGTTCCTATCTCCCCTGCTCAATTTCTCTCTAGGAACCCCAACTCTATCTGTTTAACCCTTTGAGAAAAACGAAGTTTTTTGTAACACAGGGAAGGAAGACTTATAAATTGATTGCACCTAAAAGGTGCAAAAGGTTGAATTTCTCAGTCTACACTCACAAAAATTTGTCCTGTATCCAAGAAGTTTCATTTTACTTGATTATTCCTTGACCTTGCTAAATTCATTTCAAGGTCAGTTAAATAAGTTTATACTTGATTGATCCACGAAAGCTAACATTAAAATACAGCAGTTAGTCTGGCCAGGTTATCCTGCTATAGTAATAGAGTAGACCCTACTGCCAGAGACTGAACGCTGAGCATCAGGCGGTGGTTAACTAACCTGACAACCCAGTCTTGGCAAAGTCCATAGGGAAGGATGATGGTCCCCAAGTGGATGAAATGCCATTTGAATCCATCTTGATTGAGGACAGCAGCTTCATCAATACTGGCCTGAGGCTGAGGAGGACTTTGGGTGCCAAAAGGGCTCAGGACCAGAAAGTGACTCACAGAACTGGATCAGTGGTACAATGGGTGTCACGCTGCGATGTGGAAGGCAGATAAAAGGCCACAGCGTTATATTCACAGGACAGTCTTCATGGCTGATTGCCATGAGGATCGCCATTATTCAGAATCAGATACAGCACAACAAGAAGAAGTCATTAAAGTGCCACAGCATTTTTGTTTTGTTTGTTTACTCTCTGATATATTTGGATTATGCTGCCCTTTGGGGACCAGCGACTGCTATATCTGGTTTTAATTGTTATACACCGCCCAGAGTGGGAAATAAATATCCCCGATGGGTGATATAAACATTTGAGAATAAACAAAAAAATTTTTTTTAAAATGCTGTAGCACTTTGAAGACTGTCTGTTATATTTTAATTTAAGCTTTCGTGGATTTCGTGTCTGATGCAATGGACTTGATCCACTAAAGCTAACATTAAAATATAACAGTCTTCAAAGTGCTACAGCATTTTTGTTTTGTTTATTTTCTGAGATGCCTGAAACACAAACTAACATGGCTACTATCCCCCCCCCCCCCAAAAAAAAAAGGATAAATAAATATAAGGTCTATTACAGTACAGTATATGCTTTCTAGGTGGTCCAGCCAGAATCTTATCCTGGTAGGTGACACTCTTCGGCATGTCATCCATTTAGCAAGGTGTGTTGTTTTTGCTTTTTAAAGGTTTAGCCTCACCCAAGGCTCTAAACTGGCAGGTTCATAATGCAGTTTCTAAGACCTCTAGCCAGCTTCTTTACTGCTATATCTATATCTATTCTATTCTATTCTATAAATAAAAGAGAGGTGTGTGTGTATGTCCCTGTATAGGCTTCCACCTGCCTGCATCCAGCCCCCTGAAATTCGGCACACACATACAGGTGAAACTCGGAAAATTAGAATATTGTGCAAATGTCCATTCAGTTCAGTAATGCAACTTAAAAGGTGAAACAAATATATGAGATAGACTCATTACATGCAAAGCGAGATAGTTCAAACCTTACTTTGTTATAATATTGATGCTTATGGCTTAGTAAAGGTAAAGGTTTCCTTTGCTCGAAAGCCAGTCGTATCCGGCTCTAGGGTTCAGTGCTCATCTCTGTTTCAAAGCCGAAGAGCCAGCGCTGTCTGCTTCTGCAGACGTTTCCGTGATCATGTGGCAGGCATGACTAGGCACCGGAGCACACGGAACGCTGTTACTTTCCCACAGAAGTGGTCCCTATTTATCTACTTGCAATTTCTTGCTTTCGAACTGCTAGGTTGGCAGGAGCTGGGACAAAGACGGGAGCTCATTCCGTCCTGCAGTACTCGGGAATCGAACTGCTTCTACCTCCCAGTCAGCGTCAACCAACCCCCCAATCCCATGTACCCCAAAATCATCACATAATCTCATGTAGGCTGTACGCCATCATCATCATAATCATAACGAATTAAGGCATGACATATCTCGCTTTACATGTAATGAGTCTATCTCATATATTTGTTTCACCTTTTAAGTGAAACGAATGGACATTTGCACGATATTCTAATTTTCCGAGTTTCACCTGTACCTTTGGTGCTCTGGTTGGTCAGTCGGCGGGGGGGGGGTGTGTCTGTGTGCCCCCCCGCAAAACAGGGAAAACAAAAAAACTACAGGCCCCAGCAGCCACTGCGACCCGGCGCAGCCAATCAGGGAGGCCGGGTCGCGCGTGGAAGGGGCGGGGCGCCAGTCATGCTATATAAAGGAGTCAATTACGCGCAGGCGCAGGTGCAGCAGTGGTGCCAAACGACGCGCAGCGACGGAGGGAGCGGCCGTGCGGAAGAAGAACGGAGTCCAGGCCTGAGCAGGTACGTCGGAAGGGGAACGAGAGCGGGCCCGGGGACCATTCACACTCCCCCCCCCTCACCAATCCGGGGAGAGAAGGGGGGAGCGCGTAACCAAGGCCCCCTCGCCCGGCCCTCGCAGCACTTACCTGCCCCGGAAGGGTCACCTTTCCCCGCCTCCGGGCCCCCAGAGGGCTCCAGGGCTCGAACCGGGCCGTCGTCCGCTGCGCCTGCTTTGGGGGGGGGGGGAGGATCCCCTCTCCTTCGCCTCCCCTCTCTCTGTGTGAGAGTGAGTGAGTGAGAGAAAGAAAGGGAGGGAGGAGGGAGGGAGGGAGGAAGAGAGAGAAAGGAGGAGAGAGGGAGGGAGGGAGGAGGAAAGAGAGAAAGAAAGAGGGAGGGAGAGAGAGGGGGATAATAGACAGAAAGAAAGGGAGAGAGGAGGAAAGAGAAAGAAAGGGAGGGAGAGAAGAGGAAAGAGAGAGGGAGGGAGAGAGGAGGAAAGAGAGAAAGAAAGGAAGGGAGAAAAGGGGAAAGAGAAAAAGAAAGAGGGAGAGAGAGGGGGATAATAGAGTGAAAGAAAGGGAGAGAGGAGGAAAGACAGAGAAAGGGAGGAAGAAAAGAGGAAAGAGAGAGGGAGAGAGGAGGAAAGAGAGAAAGAAAGAGGGAGGGAGAGAGAGGGGGATAATAGACAGAAAGAAAGGGAGAGAGGAGGAAAGAGAAAGAAAGGGAGGGAGAGAAGAGGAAAGAGAGAGGGAGGGAGAGAGGAGGAAAGAGAGAAAGAAAGGAAGGGAGAAAAGGGGAAAGAGAAAAAGAAAGAGGGAGGGAGAGAGAGGGGGATAATAGAGTGAAAGAAAGGGAGAGAGGAGGAAAGACAGAGAAAGGGAGGAAGAAAAGAGGAGAGAGGGAGAGAGGAGGAAAGAGAGAGAAAGAAAGGGAGGGAGGGAGAGAAGAGGAAAGACAGAGAGAAAGAAAGGGTGGGAGAGAGGAGGAAAGAGACAGAATGAAAGGGAGGGAGGAGGAAAGAGGGAGGGAGGAAGAAAGAAAGGGAGGGAGAGGGGAGGAGGAAAAAGAGAAAGAGAGAGAAAGGAGGAGAGGGAGGGAGAGGAGGAAAGAGAGAGAAAGGGAGGGAGAGGAGGAAAGAGAAAGAGAGAGTATGAAAGAAAGGGAGGGAGAGAGGAGGAAAGAGAAAGAAAGGAGGGAGGAAGAAAGAGAGAAAGGGAGGGAGAGAAGAGGGAGGGAGGGAGAGAGGAGGAAAGACAGAAAGGGAGGGAGAGAAGAGGAAAGAGAGAAAGAAAGGGAGGGAGAGAGAAGAAAAGAGAGAAAGAAAGAGAGAGTAGGAAAGAGAAAGGGAGGGAGGAGGAAAGACAGAAAGAAAGAAAGGGTGGGAGAGAGGAGGAAAGAGAGAGAAAGAAAGGGAGGGAGAGAAGAGGAAAGAGGAAGAAAGAGAGTAGGAAAGAGAAAGGGAGGGAGAGAGGAGGAAAGACAGAGAGAAAGAAAGGGTGGGAGAGAGGAGGAAAGAGAAAGGGAGGGAGAAAGGAGGAGAGAGAGAGAAAAAGAAAGAAAGTGACATAGGGGCAGTCGAGTTCCTCAGCCATATCCTCCTCTACTGTTAATTCTTGTCTAGTGACCTCCTTTCTCTCATCTTCTAATTTGGTTTTTGCTCTTGCGTTAGCCTTAAGAGTTCTTGTCCTTGCCGTAAAGTTCTTCCTGGATGATCTGAGTCAGTAGACTTGAGTCTGAGGGTCGTTCTCTTGCTTGGTTCTCTCACCATCTGCTGCTACGTCTCTCCTTATCTTAGGTGGAGTGGTGACAACAAGATGATATAGTTTCTTAACTGGTGTGGGTTTGAGGCATCCTGTCACTGTATGGGTTGTTTCATTAACAGCAATGTCAACTTGTTTTGCATGTGCAGATGCATTCCATACTAGAGCAGCATAGTCTGCTGCAGAGAGGCTCAGGGAAGAGGACCATTACAACAAGACACGTTAGTTATTAACAAAAAGTAATTGATATGCTCATCAGTACTTTATATCTATGGTTGTCTATTTTGTGGATCATTCATTGAGAGTTAGATGCTACAGCAGGGATTCTCAACTTGCGGCCCATGGGCCTAATGCAACCTGTGGTCAGCTATTTTATATGAGGGCCCCCACCACCTCCACCACACCAGGAAGTGCCATGTGGTGGAGGAAGAGCAAAATGGCTGTCTGGCCCCCGAAGCTGTCTGAGGGAGTGTGACCCGGCCCCTGAGTTAAAAAGATTGAGAACTCCTGTGCTACAGAGTTAATATGTGCAGGGGATATTGATTATGAAACTGTGTCTGTGAAGCCAGAGTCTGGGAGTTAAATTCCACTCATCCTCCATGCCTTTTAGGAGACAAGCCGACCTCTGTGGTCTTAAGAAAATAACATGATAGTCCCAGAGCATTAACAGAAGAGGTGACTTAATTCTCTCTGAAACATCCTTTAACAAGTCACTTCACATCTGATTTGGCCTAACAGCATGTGATGATTAGTCTCTAGACCCCTGGTAGCTAACCTTGGCACTCCAGGTGTTCTTGGACTTCAATTCCCAGAAACCCAAGTCAGCACTCGTGCTGATCAGGGTTTCTGGGAATTGAAGTTCCAGAACAGCTGGAGTGCCAAGGTTTGTTATCACTGCTCTAGAACTTGGATCTGCAAACTTGGTTCTCCAGATCTTCTTGGACTTCCCTGATCAGCAGGTGTGCCGACTTGGGCTTTTGGGAATTGAAGTCCAAGAACACCTGGAGAGCCAGGTTTGCTGACCCCTGGTCTAGAATAAGGTTGGAGGAATACTTTTCAAGAGCAGAAGGGATAATAGGAGAGGGTGCATTGTTAAAATCTTTACCTGATGGCCAGTGATTGAAAGCTAAGAGAGATCCATCACTGAAAGTTGCATTTCAGGTAAAGGAAAGGCACTAATTTCAGCTAAAGTAAGTTCCTGATGTCTTTTGTTTCTCTTTTGTCCTTGGCATTTTTTTTTTTTTGCCTTTCAGGAAGAAAAACTTATCTCCCACACCTTGCTTTCAGCATGCTGCGAGAATTATTAACACAACAATATTTTGATCTTGCAGAACTTTAACATCAGGGTCTGATCATACAGTCTTTGCCTGAAAAGAAAATTTGGGGATGGTCCGCTTTGACCGATTGGATGTTTCTTTGGAGCACAAATCAAAGATAGACAAAGCAGGAAAAGACTCCGGTGCTATCCAGAGTAAAAGGAGCGTGAATTTGTGGGAAGGAAAGAGGCAGAAGATTCTGGGTGAGAATAATCTCAGCTTAGATGAACAGTGCCAGCGTTTCAGACGATTCTCCTATGTGGAGGCAAAGGACCCCAGAGAAGCTTGCACCCGACTCCACCTTTCCCATCAATGGCTGAATCCAGAAAGGCACTCAAAGACTCAGATTGTGGACCTGGTGATCCTGGAGCAATTCCTGACCGTCTGTCCTCCAGAGATACAGAGCTGGGTGAGAGAATCTGGAGCAGAAACCAGTTCCCAAGTGGTGGCCCTGGAAGAAGGTTTCCTCTTGAGTCAGGCAGAGGAGAAAAACCAGGAGGAGCAGAAGGTGAGAAGCATTTCCCCCCTCCTGGTGATTGTGAAGCAGGATTGGAGAGCATATGACCAGGGGTTCCCAACCTTTTCAAGCCAGGGGCCGGGTCACGCTCTCTCAGTCAGCTTTGAAGGCCAGACAGCCATTTTGCCCTGCCTGCATGATGGGGGCAGCCAATTTGTCCCAACAACTTCAAAAGGGTGGCCACTTTGCTTCTCAAATGCCCTTGGAGGGGGCACATGAAATGGTGTCACAGGCCAGATCCGGCCCATGGACTTTAGGTTGGAAACTCCTTATAACTCAATAGATTTGCAGGGGAATTAGCCCTCACTTCAGAGATTGTGTCTTCTTCGTCTGAGAGTTTGAATGTGTGAGGGAAAATATCCCCAAACATTACTAGTGGACAGATATTCCCTTCCCCGCATAATAATAATTTCATGTCAGAAATTATTCTGGGTTGAAAGGGTTTTTGCTGGAGAAACTCCACTAAGGGGACGCCCGAATGAGGCTCCTTTCATCTCCCCAAGATCTTTTCCCACCGAAGTGGTCCCTATTTATCTCCTTGCAATTTCTTGCTTTCGAACTGCTAGGTTGGCAGGATTGTCAGAATCTCATCTGCAAAGATTTTTGCCTATCCTTTTTTTTTTCCTTTTCCCAAATGCCATGATTTGGAACCTCAGCTGCTGAATGAGATCAGAAACCTCTCAATGGGAGTTCAATGAGATTTCCTTACCAAAGAGAAGACTCCATTGGACAGTAGACAGCGGGCGCTTCCAAGAGAGGATAAACATCATGATGATGGAGGTGCCTCCTTAAAGGGTCAGGATTCCTGCTGAAAGGGGGTGCATTATTAAGATTGATATCATTCTTTGGGGCATGCGAGGGTCTACTTTTCTGTTTTTTTTCTGGGAGGAGAGGATAGGAGTCTTTCATTGCCAACCTTTTCTATACATTAGAAATTTTGGGGTTTTCTTTCTTTGAATTTTCAACCCTCAAATACTTTATATACAGTATTTCAGTTTCTGGCTGGAAAAGGAGCAAAAAAAAAAGGGGAGATGCTGATTTAGTACAAGTAAAGGTCTCCCTTGCGCGAAAGCCAGTTGTCTCAGACTCTAGGGTTCAGTGCTCATCTCTGTTTATAGCCAAAAAAAAGGGGGATTCCGTGGCTCAGTGGTTAAGAAGCTCGCCTTGTTAGCTGGAAGGCTGATAAGTTGGCAGTTCAAGACCTGGGTACTGCATTGATGGATTGAGTGCCTGTCTCTGTCCCAGCTCTTAGAGACATGAAAGGAGCCTCATTTGGGCATTCCAGGAGTAGAGTTTCTGCCGCAAAAATCCTTTCAGCCCAGAATAATTTCTGACACGAAATTATTATTACAGTATAGCCAAAAAGCTAGCGCTGTCTGCAGACATTTCCGTGGACATGTGGCCGGCATGACTAGACATCAGAGTGCATGGAACGTTGTTTACCTTCCTACCGAAGTGGTCCCTATTTATCTACTTGCAATTTCTTGCTTTCGAATTGCTAGGTTGGCAGGAGTTGGGACAGAGACGGGAGATCATTCCATTGTGCAGTACTCGGATCACGATCTGCTGACTGCCAGCCTTCTAGTTGTCAAGTTCAGCATCTTAGTTGCTTGAGCCACCACAGCCTCTTTATGCTGTTTTTAGGCTGCATCAAAAGAGGGGTATAGTATCCAAATTTTGAGAGGTACTAGTACCCCTCTATTCGGCACTAGTTAGATGGCATGTAGACTAGCATGTCCAGTTCTTGACATCACTTTAAGGAGAATGGCAACAAATTGGGACAAGTTCAGAGGACAGTAACAAAGATGATCAGAGGCCTGGAAACCAAGCCCTATGAGGAAAGACCGAAAGAACTGGGTATATTTAGCCTTGAGAAAAAGAGCCTGAGAAAGCATATGATAGTACTTTTCAGATACAGTACTTGAAAAGGAGGATAGAATCTATTCTCATGCATCCCAGAGTGCAGGACACATAAGAGGTTCAAATTACAGGACGTGAGATACAGTATAGGCTGAATATCAGGGGAAACTTCTTAACTATTGGAGCAGTACAACAGTGGCACCAAAAAGCTCAGGATGTGATGAGCACTCCTATGCAGGAGGCATCCAAGAGAAAATTGGACAACTAATCTTGATTCCTGCATTAAGCAGAGGGTTGGGTTCAATGGCTTTATAAGCCCCTTTCCAACTTGGTTATTGTGATAGCTGGCACTACCAAAAATACAACGTACGAATAAGCCAGGAACCAACATGCATATGTTATTGGACTAATCCTTACATGTAATAAGAATAAGGTTAATAAGTGTAACTTCAAGTTAATGCTGACTTTCACGGTTTTCTAGGTAGAGAATATTCAGAAGTACTGTACTCTGAATACTCAGAAGCGGTTTCCCATTCCGTTCTTCTCAGAGCATCGTGGAATTGTGTAATTTGCATTAGGCTATACCATTTGGCTTTACTTGCAGGATACACAGTGGGGAATTGAACTATCAGCTTCTGGCTCTTAGCCAGATGCCTAAACTACTCAGCTATTACCTATTTACAGTATTACACTGCATCACAAATAAATAAATACTGTATTTTCTGGCGTATAAGACTACTTTTTAACCCCAAAAAATCTGTGCCAAAGTCGGGGGTCGTCTTATAGGACAGGTACTTAACTGCAGCTTGTTTCCCCTTGCTTCATATGTCCGGCGCATATGGTGGGGGGTGCCGCGGCCGAGTCCCTGCTCTGTGCGGGGAGTATGAAGCAAGGGGAAGCAAGCTGCACACATCTTCCTGTACCTCGAGGAGGAGAACGTGAGCGTGGATTGGCTCTCCACCAGAACCTGCCCATTCGACTCGGAGGACTGCGCGTCTTCGGGTTGAGTGTGGGTTAATTTTTATTTGGTGTGCATTGGAAGAGAGGTAGTCTTATACGGCAAGTATATTCCAAACTCTATATTTTAACTGGAAAAGTTGGGGGTTGTCTTATATGCCCAGTCGTCTTATACGCCGGAAAATACGGTAAATAAATATTCTCTGCTATCCTATACTAAGCCAAGTGCACTGAATCCAAATCTGAAATCCGATTCTGCCTAGGGTATAAGGATCTTAAGTTAGCAAATCTCGCCCTCTTGGTTAGGTTATTGTGTTGATCACGCACAGTATATTTGCCACAAATGGAGCAAACATTGTTTTATTAACAAAGCTGTGCATATTCATCATTAGCTCAAAACAGACTCACTATGGCTTAGCTGTGCTATCTAATAAGATAGTTTTGCATTAGAGACAAGCCCTTGGTCCATCTCACCTTATATACCTGTTTCTGATGTCAGCTCACTGATTTGCCCAGACATGCCTGGAGCATACATACCACCAGGGGACATGATTCAGCTGAGGCAGCAATAGGGATAGTGGTAGCTGCAACTGTAATAATGTTTCCATGTAAAATGCATTACCTGATGACCAGCCATTTGAACAGCTACAGCACGCACCTTAAAATCTGTACATGGTAGGCAAATTCTGAGTTCAGATTTGGAATCAGCACACTTGATGTCATGTGAATCACATGAGTTATTCTCAGTAGCAATATCGTTGTTGTGCAGTGTTATAAATTATATCTGTACACTGCATTTCCTTGAATAATAGCCTAACAACCTCATAACTTTCTTTTAACCACTTTATCCTCAGAACAGTAACCTTGTAAGGTAGGTAAAGGTGAGAGGGAGAGACCTGTTTAAAGTCACTGAGTCAAGTTTTTTGTAGCGAATTGGAGATGAAAACATAGATCTCCCAAGTGTCAGCCTAACATTCCGGTCACTATCCTGCATCGTCTTATAGCAGGGGTTCCCAACCTTTTCAAGCCAGGGCGAGGCCACGCTCATACCTGTCAACCATCCCGATTTGGCTGGGATTACCCTGTAATTTGACGTCGATTGACGTCATAACCCGCCCCGCGCTGCCAAAACCCTGTAATTTGGCAGCAGGGGGAAACGCTTTCCATGCATGCGTGGAAAGCGACCTGCGCACAAGCGATCTGCGCAGGTCCCGTTTTTTCGGAGCCGCGGGTTGACAGGTATGCACGCTCTCTCTGTAAGCTTCAAGGGCCAGATGGCCATTTTGCCCTGCCTGCACGATGGAGGTGGCCATTTTGTCCCAACAGCATCAAATGGGTGGCCATTTTGTTTATTGAATGCCCTTGTAGGGGTGGGGGGCACATGAAATGGCCCATGGGCCTTAGGTTGGGAACCCCTGTCTTATAGCAACTCTTACTAGGATTGGAGTCCTATCATGTTGACTAAGGCTTATCTCGTAACCACTGTTCTTAGGATTGTGATTTGAACAGCCAAGACATGTTTATGGGATTCTGGTTGTCTTTCTGCAGGAGCTGGAACAATCCCCAGGACAAGAACATCATTGTCTCTGCTTTGTGGTGGGGAGAAACCGGATCAGGTAGGGATAGTGAAGGTTTGCTGGGGAAATTACCTCCTCCGGCTTTCTCTGGGAGAGCTAAGAACATGGCAGGTGTCCTAAAGGAGCAGGCACAAGTACCTGTTTAGCCCTGCATCCTGTTTCCAATTAACATTCACTCAGGACAGTGGTGGGCTCCAAAAAAAATTACTACCACACTGTGGATGTGGTATGGTGGGCATAGCCATGGGGAAAGCCCTGCGTTGCACCCAAATTGGACTATATTTCAAAGCTTGGATGGGGTGGGGCCAGTCAGAATTTCTGCTACTAGTTCTGGAGAACTGGTGCGAACCTGCTGAAGCCCACCACTGATTCAGGAACTGTAGCAGGAAGGGACTTATGTTCTCCCTCAAATGCAATCTCTAAAACCAGTCCAAACCAACCAAGGATTAAAATTGAAAAAAATAATATGGCAGAGTACTCAGGCAGCTGACCTCTGCCTGTTCCTTATCCCATAAAGCAGGGGTTCCCAACCTAAGGCCTGTGGGCCAGATCTGGTCCATGGCACCATTTCATGTGGCCCCCATCTCTCCAAGGGCATTTGAGAAACAAGATGGCTGCCCCTTTGATGCTGTTTGGACAAAATGTCGTCGTCCCCCCCCCCCAGTGCAGGCAGGGCAAAATGGCTGTCTGGCCCTCAAAGCTGACTGAGAGAGCATGACCAGGACCCCGGCTTGAAAAGGTTGGGAACTCCTGCCATAAAGCTTCCTCAATCAATTCATTAAGAGAGAACAAGAATATATGTCAGAATGTTTATCTTTCAATTCCTATTCCTCAAATTGATTTCCATCAGAGATTCATTCGCTTGACAAACTGATCGCCTTTTATTACCGGTTGTAAATAACTCATAGATTGCATGCCCATCTCCTGTACCAATCAAATTCAACCTTCCACTCTGGGTCTCTAGACCAGATATTTATAAATGTATACCATGATATCCACTCTTATGTCTGATGAAGTGGACTTGATCCACGAAAGCTAACATTAAAATACAGGAGTTAGTCTTTAAGCAGGTTTTTTTTGTATGTTCTTGTTTTGTTTGCTCTCTGAACTGAAAAATAGTAATAATAATAAACATTTCCAAATGAAAACGGCTTTTTCGTAATCCTGTATGGCTCCCGGAGCAACAGTTTTCACTTTGGGGATCCTTAAGGCCATTTCTTCATCTTCTGTATCTGAATCCAAATATTGACGATCTTCATGGCGATCAGCTCTGAAGACTGTCCTGAGAATATAATGTAGTGGCCTTTCATCTGCCTTCCGCATCGCAGCGTGACACCCATGTTACTGATCCAGTTCAGTTACTTTCTGGTCCTGAACCCTTTTAGCACGCAAAGTACCTCAGCCCTAGGCCAGTATTGATGAAGCTATTGCCCTCCATCAAGATGGGTTCAAGTGGGATTTAATCTACTTGGGGACCTTCCATGGAGACTTTGCCAAGGCCGCTAGTCCTCAGGGTTGTCAAGTTAGTTAACCTTTGTCTGACACACTGTGTTGAGTCGCTGACAGTCTGGTCTACTCCAGAGGTTCTCAGCCTAAGGCCCGTGGGCTGGATTTGGCCCCCGCCCCTCCAAGGGCATTCAAGAAACAAAATGGTCACACACACACCCCTTTGAAGCTGCTGGGACAAAATGGCCATCCCATCATGCAGGCAGGGCAAAATGGCCATCTAGCCCTTGAAGCTAACCCAGGCCCAGCTTGAAAAGGTTGGTCTACTTTATCACCATTGCAGGATAACCACCCCAGCCTGGTTAAAGCAGTATAATAGAAGCCAGACCTGCCACCTGGTTGTGTCTTGTTTAGATTCTAATATACTTTCTTGTTTTTTTACATTCTTCATTGGCCCCAATTATCCACCCCTAGCCCTGATCCTCTTCCCAAGGGAGGTATTCCCCCCCCCCTTTCCATTCTTCAAGATCACTTTCCTCCACTTGGCCACTCCTAGCTCTGGTCCTCTCTCCGAGGGAGGTAAAAAATTTCTCTCCATCAAGATCATCTTCCCCCATTGATGGGACATCTGGGAATTGGATTTGAAGTCCACAGCCCTCTTCTTTGCCCCATTATTCCCTAGGATGTGGGGATCGAAATCTGTCCTTGAGATAGTTTGTGGTCTATAGAACTCATAGCAACTGGGAATGGGAATTTCCCATAGGCAGACACCCAGGGAGTTGATATCCTACAGTTTAAATCAGGGGTTCTCAACCTTTTCAAGCTGGGGGCCGGGTCACACTCAGTCAGATTCGAGGGCCAGATGGCCAGTTTGCCCTGGCTGCATGATGGGGTGGCCATTTTGTCCCAACAGCTTCAAAGGGGTGGTCATTTTGTTTCTCGAATGCCCTTGAAGGGGTGGGGGCCACATGAAATGGTGCCGTGGGCCAAATCCAGCCCATGGGCCTTAGGTTGGGAACCCCTGGCTTAAATCCTGGCCACTTCATCTTGTCTTTGGTTCACAAGTTATATTAGTTTCTCTTGATAGTAACCAGGAAACATTTTCTTCCAGGGCTTGGTGACCTTTGAGGAAGTGGCCATAGATTTCACCTCAGAAGAATGGGCACTGCTGGCTCCGGACCAGAGAGCCCTGCACAGGGAAGTCATGGAGGAGAACCGTCAGACTGTGGCCTCTCTTGGTAAGGTTCCTTGTGTCCCTGGTTTACACCTACTGCATTTGCAACAACGTTCAGGACAGAGCTGTGACCCAACTGATATCAGTTTAAAGTTGGGTTGGGGGAACTCCTGGGATGCCTCCAAGCATGGCTTAATTCCAGATCTTATAAGCCCTAGCAACCATGGCCAGTAGGTGAAGTTCAAAGAGAATTGTAGTTTATCTTCATCAAGAGCAAAGGTGCTGCGGTGGCTCTGGTTAAGAAGCTCGCCTTGTTAACTGGAAGCCCAGCAAGTCAGCATTTCAAGACCCAGGTATTGCATGACGGAGTGAGTTCCCATTTCTGTCCCCACTCCTACCAACCTAGCAGTTTGAAAGCAAGAAATTGCAAATAGGTAAATAGGGACCACTTCGGTGGGAAAAGATCTTGGAGACACAAAGGAGCCTCATTCGGGTGTCCCCTGAGCAGAGTTCTCCAGCAAAAATCCTTTCAACTCAGAATAATTTCTGACATGAAATTATTATCATCATCATCATCATCATCATCATCATCATCATCATCATCATCATCATCATCATCATCAGCAAAGATTGCTCCTTATCAAGAAGAGCCCTGGTGGCACAATGGTTAAACTGCTGTATTGCAGCCAGAAGGTTACGAGGGTTGACCAGGGCTCAAGGTTGACTCAGCTGACTTCCCAGCATGTTGGGGGGCAAAAATGCTAACTAACTTGCGAACCGCCCAGAGAGTGCACTAAAACTACTTAGAAGGCTTCTTAAGATACATCATACATAGAGCAAAAAAGACTTTCCGCAAATACCAATAGTTGTAAATAACACACACATATAAAGGAGAAAAGTTACATGGCCACTTGATATTTTCCTTTTAGGATTTTTTTGGTTCTTTTAAATCAGGGGTAGCCAAACTTTTTTGCGCCATGGGCCAGTCACGTGGCTGAGTGTGCCGGTCACATTGTTCCTCCTGCCTTAAAACACGTCCATGGCTGTCATAAATCCATTTACGACAGCCGCAGGTGCATTTATGGCAGCATTATGTGCAGACGTGTTTTACTTCTGCTTCTGGTAGAAGTGAGGGTGCCATGGGCCGGATGATTTGACTCTGTGGGCCATGGCCGGCCCACAGACCATACTTTGGCAATCTCTGTTTTAGATCCTTTTCCCTTCCACAAGTTTCTTTTTCTTGGAGTTTGGTTTCAATCTTTTCTATGCTTGCTGTTCTTCCAGCAGATCAGGAGAATTATACCGGAGGTGAGCCCTACAAATGCACCATGTATGGGAAGTATGTTGGCAAAAGGAAAGCACTTAGAGTTCATGAGAGTGTTGACTCTGCAAGCATATGTTTCAAAGATGAACCATATGGAAAATGTCACGATAGCAGACCACAACTTGTGAGCCGCCAGATAATTGACAGAGGAGGGAGAAGATACCAATGTCAGGAGTGTGGAAAATGTTTTTCTCACAATTCAACCCTTTTGAAACACCTGAGACTGCATACTGGAGAGAAACCATATAAATGCCAGCAGTGTGAAAAATGCTTTGCTCAGAATTCATATCTTTTAGAGCACCAGAGAATCCATACTGGAGAGAGACCGTACAAATGCCAGGAATGTGGGAAATCTTACGTTCAGAACTCATACCTTCTAAAACACCAGCGAGTCCACACAGGAGAGAAACCCTACAAATGCGAGGAATGTGGAAAATCTTTTACTTACGCTTCAGCTCTGCTTGTACACCAGAGTGTCCACACAGGACTGAAATCATACAAGTGCCAGGAATGCGGGGATTGTTTTGCTCAGCATTCAACCCTTTTGACACACCGGAGAGTCCACACTGGGGAAAAACCATACAAATGTCAGGATTGTGGGAAATGTTTTTCTCATAGTTCAACCCTTTTGACACACCAGAGAGTCCACACAGGAGAAAAACCATATAAATGCCAAGACTGTGAGAAATGTTTTTCTAAGAGTTCAGCACTTCTCGGGCATCAGAGACTCCACATTGGGGAGAAACCATACAAATGCCAAGACTGTGGGAAATGTTTTGTTCTGAGTTCAACCCTTCTGAAACACCAGACAGTCCACACTGGAGAGAAACCCTACAAATGCAAAGAATGTGGGAAATGTTTCTCTCACAGCTCAACCCTTCTGAGACATCAGAGAGTCCACAGTGGAGAGAAGCCATATCAGTGTCAAGAGTGTGGGAGATGCTTTGGTCAAAGTTCAAGTCTTATTAAACACCAAAGAGTCCACAGTGGAGAGAAACCATACAGATGCCAAGAGTGTGGGAAATGTTTTGCCCAGAAATCATACCTTCTGACACACCAAAGAGTCCACACGGGAGAGAAACCATACAAGTGCCAGAAGTGTGGGAAATGCTTTTCTCAGAATTCACACCTTCTTGAACATCAGAGAGTCCACACAGGAGAGAAACCCTACAAATGCCAGGAATGTGGAAAATCTTTTACTTACACTTCAGCTCTTCTTGTACACCAGAGTGTCCACACAGGACTGAAATCATACAAGTGCCAGGAATGCGGGGATTGCTTTGCTCAGCATTCAACCCTTTTGACACACCAGAGAGTCCACACTGGAGAAAAACCATACAAATGTCAGGATTGCGGGAAATGTTTTTCTCATAATTTAACCCTTTTGACCCACCAGAGAGTCCACACAGGAGAGAAACCATACAAATGCCAAGACTGTGAGAAATGTTTTTCTCAGGGTTCAGCACTTCTCGGGCATCAGAGACTCCACATTGGGGAGAAACGATACAAATGCCAAGACTGTGGGAAATGTTTTGTTCTGAGTTCAACCCTTCTGAAACACCAGACAGTCCACACTGGAGAGAAACCGTACAAATGCAAAGAATGTGGGAAATGTTTCTCTCACAGCTCAACCCTTCTGAAACATCAGAGAGTCCACAGTGGAGAGAAGCCATATCAGTGTCAAGAGTGTGGGAGATGCTTTGGTCGAAGTTCAAGTCTTATTAAACACAAAAGAGTCCACAGTGGAGAGAAACCATACAGATGCCAAGAGTGTGGGAAATGTTTTGCCCAGAAATCATATCTTCTGAATCACCAAAGAAGTCACACCGGAGAAAAACCCTACAAGTGCCAAGAGTGTGGAAAATGTTTTTCTCAGAATTCACACCGTCTAAGGCACCAGAAAGGCCACACAACAGAAAAATAAAATAAATGCACAACTATGGAACTGTTTTATTCCTGAGTAAGAATTTACAAGAGACCTGAAAATATACACAGGAGAGAAACAATGGAAATCCTAGCAGTGTAATAAACATACTGAACTTGCATTCTATGACTTATTCATCAGAGTGTATATGAGGAAATCTATACAGGAGAGTGGTTGTAGATGTCAGCAAAAGCATTCAAGAGCCAGGGCATATACAACTTTATTTGAATTCTAATTCATTTCATGGGGAGAGTAAATCTTTTCCATTTCCTTTTAGTAGCCTGTTGGTGAAGTCTACCTTTTATGCAATGGAGATGTTCAGTTTAAATTATTCCAATTGTTCTAGAGCATTGATGGCCAACTTTGGCACTCCAGGTGTTCTTGGACTTAGAAGCCCAGGTCAACCCTCCTGCTGATCGAGGCTTCTGGGAATTGAAGTTCAAGAGCATCTAACGTGCCATCTGCTCAAGAGTGAGAATAGTTAATGGATTAAATCTTAGACCAGGGGTTGCCAACCCAAGGCCTGTGGGCCTTATGCGTCCCACAACACCATATCATGTGGCCCCCCATCCCTCCAAGAGCATTCGAAAAACAAAATGGCCACCCCTCTGAAGCTGTTGAGACAAAATGGCTGCCCCCATCATGCAGGCAGGGCAAAATGGCCATCCGGCCCTTGAAGCTGACTGAGAGAGTCTGACCTGGCCCTCAGCTTGAAAAGGTTGGGAACCCCTGTCTTAGACAAATTGAAATTGTTGTGTTCCAAATTTTAAGTATTTTTCAAACCCTTATACCCAAACGAGTTTGAATGCAGAAGATTTAGATTCTAGACACTTATACCCAATTATGCCTAGATGAATTATTTTAGATATCCAAAAGTTTATTCCAATACTCATTAGATAAGGTTTTAGATATTGGTGGTTTCTATTTAACTTGCCTTGCTCGCCACTTATGAGCCAATCATGGAGAGCTTCTTCTCCGCTTTTTCAAACTCATGATTGAATTGAGTTATAAAGCAATCAAGGAGAAAAGTTATTTTGTTTATTATTGACATTAAAGGAGCCCTTGGCATACATCTTTACAAGCCGGTGTACTTGTCAAGAATGCAGCAGCCATCAAAGAAAAGTTAAAAGTTTTATACATTTTTTCCTTCCTTTCCCTTGCCCCAAACCTCCCTCCCAAACTCAAAGAGTGTCCAGCTAATAAGCAATTAATCTTCATTTTGACCTAAAGGTTACAAAAAGTTCTGATAACTTTTCTATCCTCTGATTGGCTCTTTTAGGTTTCTCGGCTGTCACTAAGCATGAATCGAAACTAAGAAGCTAGGAGGTTTAAGATTTAAGACTATTCGGTCATCTGGGTGATGGGATATGATGTCCTAGTCTTGGATGTCCCTGGAACCATCACGTCTGGAGTTTTACTCCTTTTTCTCCTTTTCTGTCATAAACCTGTGGTTTGTGGGTTTGGGTAAAGGGATGGGTAACACTTCTTAAGAAAAACATTCTACAAGCCTCCTTATCTCTTAACAACCCAAAGGTGCTTACAAAGGGCTTTTTAGTTCCTACTCCTTGGCATTCTTATGTGTCTTCAGGCCATACCTGTCAAGTTTTGGACATGGAAATAAGGGACATTTTAGGCCATGCCTTTCTCTCCCAGGCCACACACCCTCCTCCCCAAAATCTAGGCACATCCAAGAGCCTAGAAGAGGAGGAGGCACAGAGGAATGTTGAATTCCCTTGGTGGAGGAAGAACCACCTCATAGGCACAACTGCTTCCCCTCACAGGGAAAAAGGCAGCCAGCAAGCCAGACTTGCTGCAATAATTTTATTCTGAATTTATTCTTTAAACCTTGCTTGAAAGCCAGTTTTATCCAACTTTAGAGTTAAGTGCTCATCTCTGATTACAGCCAAATAGCCAGTGGACTTGATCCACAAAAGCTCACATTAAAATACAGCAGTTAGTCTTTTAGCCTTGCTTGAAAGCCAGTTGTATCCAACTTTAGAGTTTAGTGCTCATCTCTGATTACAGCCAAAGAGCCAGAGCTGTCTGCATTCGCAGATGTTTCCATGGACATGTGGCAGGCATGACTAGACACTAGAGTGCACAGAACGCTATTTACCTTCCTAATGATGAGCTCCCGTCATCCGTCCCAGCTCTTGCCAACCTAGCAGTTCGAAAGCAAGAAATTGCAAGTAGATAAATAAGGATATCTACTAGAAATTTCTTGCTTTAGAACTGCTAGGTTGGCAAGAGCTGGGACTGAGATGGGAGCTCATCATCACACACACACAGCCTCCATTCCCCCCATTTTACACACACACCCTACCCCTCCATTCCCTCCATTTTACACACACACACCTACCTCCCCTTCCATCCACCCACCCACACAGAGAGAAAGAGATGAGACTCGCCGGAAGGTGCAGCTTCACCTCCACTATGAGCTGAAGCCGCTGCCAGCTTCTGCCCTTCCTGCACCGAGGAGGGGGAGCTGCTGCTTCACCCACCCAGCCTGCCGCCGTCACTTGCCCAGAGCGGTGTGGCTAGTCACTCCCTGTTCTTTTATTTTAAAATAAGGCCCATAAACCGTTCGCCATACTCTTAGAGAATTAGAAGAATTAATGTCCATTGGCCTTGCCTGTATAGTTCTATGAAAACTAGCATTATAGCTTTTAATGAGCTCAGGCAAGATATCGATAGGTGTTGTTGGCTGTGAAATATCTCCACATTCGTGACTTTAGAGTACGGTTGAATCTTTCCACTACTACTGCTTTGACTTCGCTATGGGTAACAAAATGGTTGATTTCGTGCTGTATGAACAATTGCCTCACTTTCCTATTTAAAAGCCTTTATCTGTTTGCAACTTACGGGGTACCCTTCCCTCCTTAAAAATGGTCTTGAAGGCTTTAAAAACTTCCATTCCTGTCTTGTCTTTCAAGACTACCGCCCATGCATATTTAGACAAAATGTCCACCACTATTAAAATATATTTATGCCCTTATTGTACTTCTGCAAATGCTCCACATTGACCAGGTCAGCCTGCCACTGGGCGTCTATATCCAAAACAACTTCTTTTTTTTTTTTTGAAATGGATTCTTGCGGGCCTGTGCAATGTGTAGGCATCTTGATCTATGAGCCAATCTTCAATGTGCCTTCTAGTTAGAGTTTTGCTGTGCTTGGAAGCCTCTCAAAAGAGCACATCCACGCCTCCAAAACTTCCTGCTGTCCCTGGATTGTAATATATCCTTTTCAGTAATTTGCTACGTGAAGTCATTATGCCCCTGAACAAAAGACTCTAATAAAACAAACTTGGTACAACTTAGTTTTTTATTGGCACATCTCATGCAATTAAAATATAGTGTTTATCTTTTTCATCAGACTCTTCACCTTCAGACCGTACTACATTTACACATACACATGAAAAGCAGCCGCTTGAATCTGAAGTGTCAACCTTTATCTTGTCTGGAGCCACTTCCTCATTCTTTCTCTGTCAAAAAACATAAGAAGTGCTTTCATTCTTAATATATAATATAGCAAATGAAACTGACTATTTAAAAAACCCCACCCCCACCTTGTACCTTAATCTGATACTTACAGGGCTACTGGAATACAATTGTCGGTAAGCAGCTTCTTTCTTCCCCTCTTCTTTGCTTTTTATCGGGATCAGTGTGTTCAGGTTCATTTCTTCATAAATGTGCTTTTCTTCCTCTGATTCACTGTTTGGAGGGCACATTGCTTTATTCAGGATATCTTCATCACCGCTGCTTGCCTCTTCACTCCCACTGATTGAGCTCTCTGCTTCATACCCACTGTCTTTAGGAGGGATTCCATATAGGGGAGACCCCAGGGTTGACTGTCAGCAATCCATTTTTCCATCTCAAGTCTGAAATTTTCAAGGGAACCATAAACCTGGTTTTCAATAATCTTCGTGGCAGTTTCATACATTTCATGCACATGCCTAGTAAGCACATCACACTTTAACAATCTTTTTATAATTTTTGATTTTGGTCTTACTCCAACATGTGGAGGGTCATCCCCAGTTCCCAGGCTGGGACTTAGAGGGGTTGCATCTCCAAAAGCCACCATTGCTGAAGAGTTTGCTCAAGAGCTTAGTGAAGAATTCGCTTGGTAGGTCAGACACAGAGTGCTCCAGCCCCGCACAGTCGGCTCATATAGCTGCAGGTGTGTGTGTGTGTGGGGGGGCATTCCCTTTACCGCCCCGGGGCTCCATGGGGCTCATTGGTACATTCCCTTGGCAGACCCCTGCCAACCAATCAAAACCCTTCCATAAGCACGACCCACCGGCCATAAGCACGGCCCACCAGCCATAAGCATGGCCCACTGGCCATAAACACACCCCTATGGCCCACCAGGGGGAATGCAGGGCTTCTCTGCTGGCCTAGCTACACATTGGCTGGGAGCCCTCTCAGAAAAGGGCATAGCCAATTGGTGGTGGCCCATGATGGGAGGACCATGGGGGAGGTACATGGTGGGAGAAGCTTTAAGACCATTTAAGAGCACTTCTCAAAGCTGCACAGCTCAGTCACTCAGCTCCAGATACAGACACCAGGCAGAGGACAGCTAGAGACCAGAGGCTGCCAGGCAGAGGGGAGATGCTCCCACCAGAAGCCCCCCACTGCTCCTCTCAAACTCAGATACAGCTGCTCCCAAGGAATCAGGTTTTGAGATGACCGTGACTAATTCTTTTTAATTGCATGCCTGTCTGTCTTTCAGAATAATAAATACATAATAATATTAAACAAACCCTTGTCTGATCTCTGCTTTTGCACATCCCTTGGGTACTTTCTGTATAGGAGGGCTCCTCTAGAAATAAGGTGGGGGTTACTCCAGGGGGCTCACAAACTACACACAGCTTGGGGGTGGCAAGGCAAAGTCGTAGACGTGCTACATGCCCATCCCCTAACAAACACGTTTTTGGGGTATACCTATGCACCCCAAAATGACCCAGGAAGCTCCAGGAAGTGGGGATAACAACCAAACCCATAAAATGGGGTCCCAGGCAGCACACAAGAAAAAGGGTCACAAAATGTTTTGGGCTACACACAGGCACCCCAAAAACAACAGCCTGCGTCCCCCCAAAAAAACCAATGAAGCTGGCTGCTCACTGAACCCCTAAAAACAAGGAATAACAACCCCTAAAGGGGTGGAACTAAAGGCTGAACCCCCAAAAGGAAGGGCCTGAACCCCTAAAAAAGGGGGCGGGGCACCTGTCACTTTTAGTTTGATGGAAAGTATGTCCCTTATTCTTCTCACCACTGCACTCCATTCTTCTGAAGAAGTATGCTTGGGCACACTAAATCTTACAAAAATAGCAATAGCAACTACACTTGTATATAATCTCACAGCACTTAGGGCACTCTCTTAGAAGCGGAGGCCAATAAGTTACAAAGGTGAGGGTTGAGGATGTGTGTGTTATCATCATACCTGTCAAGTTTCCCATTTTCCCCAGGGAAAACCCCTTATTTTTACCCCTCTTCCTGTTTTATTAACTTCCCCGTAATATCCCTTTAAAAAAAAAGAATCCCGACCGGAGCCCTCACAGGCGAAGCTGCAGCATGTTTTTCTGGCCACCAGAGGTCGCTGTGTGGCTTTTTGCTTGTGGAAGGGGAGAGAGAGAAGGTGGTGGGGGCGTTCTGTAGTTTCTCTTTCATTTCCCTTCCCTGCCACATGGTCATGGAGGCTTCATTTTTGCTGCTGCTGGTCGGAGCCACCATGGGATGGGAGTCTACTTTAGAGGTGAGCGATATTTCATATGTGCAGGGGCAAATCAGTGAGAGACTTCTCTCTCACTCTCATGCTTTATTGAGCTGTTTCCGCCCTGCCTCCTGGCTGGAGGCTTCCGTTTCTGTTCTAGAGTTAACTTGGGAGGGGGCGTGGGGGATGTTGCTTGATCACTCTATGAGAGAGAGAGAGCAGCCCACCTTCTAACAAACCATCTTGCGGGAGATTAACTCCTCAGCAGCTGCTGGGAGGCTTGGAAACTACAGAGGTTGCTTTTTACTTCTTTACTAATTCCCTTCCTTAAACTGTATCCGACATTCTCAGGTGTTGGTGCTTCAACTGGTTGCAGTGAGGAACAAATAGATTGGTTAATTTGGGGGAATTAATCCCTTGCTCATAAGAACATAAGAACAGCCTTGCTGGAACAGGCCACAGCCCATCCAGTCCAGCATTCTGTCTCACACAGTGGCTCACCATTTCCTTCAGGGTATTCCCAAGGAGATGCCTTCACCTGCTTAGGATTCCCTGGAAATGGCATTGAGAGATATCCTGCCTATCTCTCCAACCCGGAGGTTGTCCTTAAGTATCCATAATTATAGCCATTGATACACTTGTCCTCCATGAACTTGTCTAATCCTTTCTTAAAGCTGTCAAGACTGACAGCTGTCACCACTTCTTCTGGCAGGGAGTTCCATAGACCAGTAATCCTCTGGGTGAAAAAGTACTTTCTCTTATTTGTTTGAGAACTAGTACCCAAAAGTTTCATCGAGTGTCCCCTAGTTCTAGTGTTGTGCGATAGGGAAAACAGTTTTTCCTTATCTACTTTGTCCACACCGTGCATGATTTTATAAACTTCAATCAGGTCACCTCTTAGACGCTGTCATTCAAGAGTGAAGAGGCCCAACTGTTGCAGCCTCAGATGGTAAGGAAGGTGTTCCAGTCCCCTAATCATTCTGGTTGCCCTCCTCTGCACTTTCTCCAACTCCATAATATCCTTCTGGAGGTATGGCGACCAGAACTGTACACAGTATTCCAGATGGGGCCTCACCATAGATTTATAAAGAGGCAAAATGACACTTGCTGACTTATTTTCTATACCCTTCCTAATGATCCCTAGCATTGAGTTTGCTTTTTTCACTGCTGAGGCACACTGGGTTGACACCTTCATTGAGTTGTCCACCAGGACACCAAGGTCCCTTTCCTGGTTTGTCGCAGAGAGTTCAGACCCCATCAGTTTATAAATGTAATTGGGTTTTTTTGCCCCAACATGCATCACTCTGCACTTACTAATGTTGAAGCTCATTTGCCACTGTTTTGCCCACTCCCCCAGTGTCAAGAGATCCCTCTGGAGCTCCTCACAATCTCTCACAGTTTACACTACCCTGTATAATTTAGTGTCATCAGCAAATTGGGCTACCTTGCTTTCTACTCCTACCTCTAGATCATTTATGAAGAGGTTGAAAAGCAGGGATCCCAGTACTGAACCTTGGGGGACCCCACTCTTTACTTCCCTCCACTTGGAGAAGTGTCCATTTAGTGCTACCCTCTGTTTCCTGTCCCTTAGCCAGTTGCTGATCCAGAACAAGACCTGTCCCTTTATTCCATGACTGGTAAGTTTATTCAACAGCCTTTGGTGCGGAACCTTGTCAAAAGCCTTCTGAAAGTCCAGATAAACAATGTCAACTGGATCCCCCTTATCCACATGCTTGTTGACACTCAAAAAATTCCAACAGATTAGTGAGGCATGATTTGCCCTTGTAAAAGCCATGTTGGCTCTCCTTTAGCAGCGCCTTCTCTTCTATGTGCCTATTAATTCTATCTTTTAGGATGGTTTCCATCACTTTACCTGGGACACATGTCAAACTGACAGGTCGGTAATTTCCTGGATCACCCCTGGATCCTTTTTTGAAAATTGGTGTTACATTCGCTACCTTCCAGTCATCAGGCACAAAGCCTGATTTGAGGGAAATATTATATATTTTGGCTAGGAGATCAGCAATTTCATCTTTAAGTTCCCTGAGAACTCGTGGATGGATGCCATCTGGTCCTGGTGGTTTGTTAGTGTTTAGCTTAACAAGACATGCAAGGACCTCCTCCCTGGTTATTTCTATCTTACTTAATTCTTCGCTTTCCCTCCCTACGAAGATAGGCTCTGTTTTGGGCATGTGGTCTCTGTCTTCTTCAGTGAATACTAAAGCAAAGAATTCATTGAGTCTCTCAGCAATCTCTGTTTCCTCTTTAATAACCCCTTGCCTTCCACTGTCATCTAATGGTCCAATGGCCTTCCTAGTTGGGTTCTTACTTCTAATATACTTAAAGAAGTCTTTGTTATTTCTCTGAGTATTTTTAGCTATACGCTCCTCAAAGTCTTGCTTTGCTTTCCTGATTGTTGTCTTGCATTTGTTCTGCCAGAATTTATGTTTCTGCCTGCTATCCTCATTCGGACAAGCCTTCCATCTTCTAAATGAGCTTTTCTTGCTTTTGATCACTTCCCGAACAGCTCCTGTAAGCCACATCAGAGTCCTCTTGGACCTGGCAGTGCCCTTTTTCCTTTTGGGTATGCATTCCAATTGGGCCTCTGTTATTGTTTTTGTAAACAGCCTCCATGCCTCTTGGAGTGTTTGGACTCTCTCAATTTTCCTTTTCAGCTTCTTTTTTACTAGTTTCCTCATCTTTGGGAAATTTCCTTTTTGAAAATTTAAGGTCTCTGTGTTAGATTTTTTCAGTGACTTGCGGTCTATGATCAAGTTAAACATAATTGAGTTGTGGTCACTGTTCCCTATTGGATCAGTCACATTAACATCTTGCATCAAGGATTTTTGTACCTCCAGTTGGGTCTTCAACCATCTGTCCCAGGGAACAATCATTTAGCATATCTAGGAACTTTATCTCTTTATCATGTGCTGAACAACAGTTCACCCAGTCTATGTGAGGGTAATTGAAGTCCCCCATTATAACCATCACTTCCTTGACATACAAGGCTACACCACCTCCCGTTTGCAGTTTGTAGCCTGGGATAACTGTATCCCATTGGTTATCATCCGTCTACCAGGTTTCAGTGATACCAATAATATCAATATTCTTATCTATTGCTAAGTATTCCAGCTCCCCTATTTTGTTCTGGAGGCTTCTGGCATTTGTATACAAGTATTTATATATGCTTTCCTGATACAGTCTTTTGAATCTAGTTGCATTGTTAGACTGCCTCTTGCATCCTTCTGCTAGAGTGCTGGTGACTAGCTCCTTGCTCTGCTCAGTAATTTTTGCATCCTCCTCACTACCCAAGTACACACTTACCCGAACCGGATGCTGCCCAGCTCCTGTCGGCTTTCCCCCAGTTATCAGTTTAAAAGCTGCTCTGCAGCCTTTTTGATGTTGAGTGCCAGCAATCTGGTCCCATCATGGTTCAAATGCAACCCATCCCTCCTGAACAGATTTGGCTTGTCCCAAAATGTTCTCCAGTTCCTGACAAATCTGAAGCCCTCCTCTCGACACCACCGCCTCATCCACGCATTGAGGCTTCTGAGCTCTGCCTGCCTGGTAGGTCCTGCGCGAGGGACAGGCAGTACTTCTGAAAATGCTACCTTGGAAGTCCGGGACTTCAATCTTCTTCCTAACAACCTAAATTTGGCTTCCAGGACAGACTGCTTGGCCTTCCCAACATCATTGGTATCAACATGTACCATGACAACTGGCTCCTTCCCAGTTTTCTCTAACAATCTCCCTAATTTTGCTCCTCCACCCTAATTTTTTTTTTTGGGGGGGGGTGTCTAGCCATGTGCAGGGCAAGTTCATTAAAGCCAAGCTGCTTACAAGCTTTTGGTAACCCTAGGGGGCTGGTTTACTATTCTGCACTTTCTTTGCTTCCCAGAAAAAAATTAATTAAAAATGAGTAAGGTAAAGGTTTCACTTGCTTGAAAGCCAGTCGTATCCGACTCTAGGGTTCAGTGCTCATCTCTGTTTCAAAGCCGAAGAGCCAGCGTTGTCTGCGTCTGCAGACATTTCCGTGGTCATGTGGCAGGCATGACTAGACACCAGAGCGCACGGAACGATGTTACCTTCACACCAAAGTGGTCCCTATTTATCTACTTGCAATTTCTTGCTTTCGAACTGCTAGGATGGCAGGAGATGGGACAAAGACGGGAGTTCATTCCGTCCTGCAGTACTCGGGAATCGAACTGCTGACCTTCTGCCTCCCAGTCAGCATCTTAGTCACTTAAGACACTGAGTAAACAAGAAAGAAAACAATAGTCCCCCAAGAACTGCCAGTCGTATCCAACTCTAGGGTGCAGTGCTCATCTCCATTTACAGCCAAAGAGCCAGTGCTGTCTGTGTTTGCAGACATTTTCATGGCCATGTGGCAGGCATGACTAGAGCCCAGCAAGTCACATGGCTATATTTGGCCACGCCCACAGATTTGGTCACACCCTCTGTGGGTGTGGCCAAAATTTCCCTTATTTTCAAATCCAAAACTTGACAGGTATGGTTATCATATGTACAAAGATGGCTACATTTCTGCTACATGTACGCAGACACTTGGGAAGAATATCAGAGTAAATAAAACAACAGCAAAAAAAAGACAAAAAATATGATGATCGCTAATATTCAGAATCGGATACTGCACTTGAAGAAAAAGAAGCTTTGTTACATTTATTCAATGTTTAAAGATCCTGTCAGTGTGGTTATGATAGCTCAGCTGATAGGAATATTAATCTTAACCTATAAATCAAAGGGTTCACCGTTGGAACTGGCTATAGGTTGCTATGCGTCGCCCTACTGATCCGCACCCACCCTTCGTGCGTACGGCCGAATTGCCTACACAGGTCAACGAAGGATTTAAAAATCCGGCACGGGGGCCTCAGCCCCACAAACGGCAAGAAAGGGAAAGAACTTCACTTCCCAACATTCCTTGCGCTGCGCCGCGCCAGAGCCAATCACGCTGAGAGGCTCTCGCACGGCGCAGCGTTCCGACACGCGCCGCAGCCAATCGAAAGAAACACATTTTTTAAAAACCCAGCAAAAACACAAAGCACCAACCCATTACTACAAGCCCCAGCGTCCTGCGCGCCATGAGCACGCAGAACGCGGAGGAAACCGGCGCCCGAAAAATTAAAAAGAAAAACAACTCACCGCGTCACAGCCAAGCACACACCAGCCGGCTTTCTATCCCTCCCTGAAGGACCCGACTGGAGTTTCCCCTTTAATATCAGTGGGTGGGGGTTGCGATCCCCCTCTCCGCTGGCTAACCTAGCGTTGGGAGGTTTGTGGGGACAAAAGGGGAATGTTTCCAAAACCCTTCTGGACTCAGGACACCAGGGAGAGGGGATCGATTCCCACCCCCCTCCTTAAAAAAACTCCGTCTTTTCTACTCTTTAAAAACGGAGGTTTTTTAAGGAGGGGGGGAGGGAATCGATCCACTGTGCCTGGTCTACTGGGTCCAGAAGAGTTGGGGGGACATACCTCCTTTGTCCCCACAAACCTCCCAACCCCAGGGGAGCAAGCGGAGAGGGGGGTCGCAAGCCCAACCCACTGATATTAAAGGGGAAACCCCGATCTACTTTCACAACTACACACAAAAAAAGCACCATAAAACAATAAAGCCACCCTCCCCACCACCTAACCCACCCTTACTAACCCACAACAACCATGCCCCCCTCCCCACCACCTAGCCCACCCTTCCTAACCCCCAACGACCATGCCCCCCTCCCCACCACCTAGCCCACCCTTCCTAACCCCCAACGACCATGCCCCCTCCCCACCACCTAGCCCACCCTTCCAAACCCCCAATGACCACGTACCTTCCCCACCACCAAACAAATAATGTTTTAAAAATTACTAAAAACACTCAAACACAGCCAAAAATACACAAAAACAAAAACACCAAAAACAATACGAAATAAACAAAGACACAATCAAAAACAAAACAAACAGACAAAAAATACAAACTCCAACCCCCCCGCCCCCCCCCCCACACACAAAACAAAGAAAACAAGCAAACTTACCAGAACACGTGCTACCTACACCAGGACTGGAAAAGAAATGAATACAGAAAGACCCTAATTACCAGAAGAAGCTCCACCCAGAGGCCAGGAGAGAAACAAAAGTCAAAATACAATAACCCCTACCAGCACCACCTGCTGGCCACAATAGTAAAAACAATTCAAAAACACACAACAGCCCCAAACAAAACACAAACTCACAATTTTACACAAAAGGTCACACCAAAAAAACAAGTAAAAAAAATTACACTAAACACACTGTCACACAAATCACAAATATATATATATATGTCAATAAAATACAATAGAAACTTTAAAAAATCCTGTGCTGAGTTATTATATCATACTTTCTTCTTTTATTAATCCTCAAAAAAACCCAAAAAAGCAGATCACAGTTAATAACAGCCAAGCCAAACAAATTTAACATAAATAAACATTTAAAAAATTAAAATTACAGACTAAGCAATTTTTTTAAAAAAACAACACAATTTAACCTTCCAACACAATGTAACACTATTGCAAAAAAAAAAAAAATTGGCTCATTTGTAATTAAAAAACACGGGGGGGGGAAAGCCCGGCAACGCCGGGCAACCCTTGCTAGTTTTATATAAAAAGGGGAACTTTTTTTTTTACACTACAAAAAATGCCTGGAACCAGTGGTGGGCATTTTAAAAATTCCTAGCACACTGTGGGCGTGGCCATGTGTCTGGATGGGCATGGCCTGTTGGCCATGTGACTGCTCTTCGCTATAGAGCAATGAAAATAGAAACCTCTTCTATTTTCATCACTAGTGAAACTCTGAAGCCATTTGCCCCTTGGTCTAAGGCTTTTCCTGGGCTCTGTTTCACCCCGAAGTGCCTCCCCAACCACTCCGTAGTGGCTGGGGATGCACTTTGGGGTGAAATGGAGCCCAGGAAAAGCGTTTGATGAAGGGGGGAATGGAGCCAGCCCCCTCCAAAGCCTGTTCTAGGAGGAGAGGATGGGGCAGGGAGATGGCGGGGCCAGACATTTTTACTACCGGTATGCGTGTACTGGTGCAAACCTCCTGATGCCCACCACTGCCTGGAACTGTTATATACAGTGGAAGCTCAGTTAACATAATAAAGAGCAAACTCACTTAAAGAGCAATCCCATGGAACGCATTGTGCTCTTTAAGCGAGGTACCACTGTACATCCTCCGGGACATTTCTTACAGTGAAAATTACTTTAACCGAATTTCCCATAGGAATAAATTTCCCATTGGAATGCATTGAAAACCAAAATACAGTAACTGAAACATGGTTTCCCATCGGAATGCAGTGAAAACCAATTAATCAATTCCGGGAAAAATTCTGTAAACGGTGCCACTGTTTTCTATGGATTTCCTTTTGTTATGTGATTTTTATGCTGAGGTTCTGCTGTATATTTTTCCTGCTCTTTATAAAATCTTATACATTACTAGCAAATTTTTTGTTTTAAATTGTGTTGGAAGGTTTTGTTTTGTTAATGTTTGTACAAATGAGGTTAGTCTGTAATTGTGATTTTTAAAATGTTTATTTATACACACAGGCTGTTATAAACTGTGATCAGCTTTTTTGGGTTTGTTTTGGTGGATTAAAAAAGAGGAAAGGATGATATAATTTTTTACAATTATTTTATTTAACCAAATAATGTTTTAGTATGTGAATTTTTTTAAATAGTTGTACCTTGGATAATAATTTTAAAAATGTGAAAGTACAATTTTTTTACATTCAATGTTTTTAAACTGTGTTTAGATGTTTTGGGGGGTTTTTTTGAGTGAAAACTCTACACAGGATTTTAGAAATGTTTTTATTTTATTATTTTGTGATTTGTTTGTGATTTGTGTGAATTTGTGATGTAATGTTATGTTTTTAACTGTTTTATCTCTTGTGGCCTCTGGGTGGGGCTGTTGAGTATTTCTTTTACTTTGACTGTTTTTTCTTTACTGGCCTCTGTGTGGCGCTTCTTCTGGTAAGTAGTCTGTTTCTTTCCTCATTTCAGTTCCAGCCGTCATGGAGGTAGGACATGCTGGTAAGTTGGTTGGTTTAATTTCTTTTGTGGGTTTGTTTTGTTTTTCTTTTTTGGTGTTTTTCTGTGTGTTTTTTCTGTTTGTTATTTTTGGTTTTGGTTTTGGTTAATTTTGGATGTTTTTTTAAATTAATTGTTTATTTATTTTAATTATTTTGGCATTTGTTTGTGTTTTTTAATTTTGTTTCTCTTTCAAGGGGGGAGGGACTGGTGCCTTGGCCCCCTCTTGAAAGCAAAACACTTTTATGGAAAGTAAAGGCAGCGGCCAGAGTGCCATCCGCTGGCTTTGCTTCCCTGGGAATGGGTTCACTTTCAAGGGGGAGGGGGGCAAGGCACAAGTGCCTTGGCCCTCTCTTGAAAGCGAAACACTTACTCATAAAGTAAAGGCAGCGGCCGGAGTGCCGTTCGCTGCCTTTACTTTCTGGAGGGATTGTTTCGCTTTCAAGGGGAGGAATGCTCTGATGCCTTCGCCCTCCATTGAAAGCAAAACACTTACTCGGAAAGTAAAGGCAGCGGCCGGAGCACCGTTCGCTGCCTTTCCTTTCTGGAGGATTTGTTTTGCTTTCAAGGGGCGTGAAGGCATCAGCACCTTTCCGCCCCCTTGAACCTCCCCCCCCCTGTTTTTGTGTTTTTTTCCACCCCGGCTCAACTTTTCTTGGGGCCGGTGGTGGTCTCGCCTTGTCTTCGGCGGGGTAGCGTGGAGGAGAGGGAGTCCCTCTCCTCCCCATTGCTCCGTGAAAGGCGGCCGGTGGGTGTTTGCGTGGCTGTGAGACGCTGCGTCTGCCTGTGGCGGACTTGCGTTCTTGTTGTGTTTTTTATTTTTATTTTTTGTGCGCCGGCTTTTTCAGCGTTCTGCGCGCTCATGGCGTGCAGGACTCTGGAGCTTGTAGTTTTGTGTTTGTGGTTTCTGTTTATGCGGCGGGTTTTTTCTGTGGCTTGTTTTTGATTGGCCGTGGCGTGTTTCCCAACATTCTTTTTGCTTGCACCTCTCAGCCTGATTGGCTGTGGTACGGCGCGGCGCAAGGAACGTTGTGAATTGAAGTTCTTTCTTTTTGTTGGCATTCGTGGGTCTCCTGCCCCACTGGCGCATTTCTCAACCCCCCAGTTACCTCTGTACCCAGTTCGGGCGAGTGCACGAATGCTTGGTATGGGATAGTATAGCCCGGTGCGGGATCCTTTGTCAAATTATAACGGTTAACGCACAGATTTATAGGTATAGATAAAATCTTATAAACAAACATTGGAGAACTACCATTTATGTTTATAATCTATACCAGGGGTTCCCAACCTACGGCAATCTCTGCCACACCCGGAAGCAGAAGTAGATGCATTTACATCAGCTGTAAAATGCACCCGCACATGCATAAACGCACCTGTGACTGTTGTAAACACAGAAGTGGCCACACTTATGACTAGAGATGTGAAGGCCTGGAAAAAAAAAGAAAGAAAAATGGGGTGTGGGATGGTTTTTGTTCGGGGGTTTCCTGAAATCTTATTTGTTTTTTTCCAAAAAATTGAAAAAAATTGAAAAAAATATATATTATAGAATGTTTTAACATGATGAATAAAATATTTTAAATAAGGCTGGGTTCAAATATTTTATAAATCATTTCTAATAAATATGTATGGTATCAGATAATTTTATGCCCAGTAAAATTGTCCATAGTTATATTTTATATTTCTAAAGTAACAGAATGACTTTCAATCTGGAAAAGAAATAAGAAGTGCTAATGTAGCATTTTTTTCAATTTTTCTGAAATTTCTGTTTTTTCCGGGGAGAAACGGTTTTTTTCCCGAGCTTCAAAATTTCTGGAAATTTTACATCTCTACTTATGACTGCTGTAAATGCACCTACTTCCACGGGGCATAGTCCGGCCCACTCAGCTGTCCAGGATTTTTTCTCAGGCATATGGCGTAAAAAGTTTGGCCACCCCTGATCTATCTATACCTATAAATCCAAGGGTTAACGGTTGGAACTTGCTATACGTTTCTGCACCTATCCCGTACCGAGCCTCCTGCAGTCGTCCGAACCCGGCCCGCAGGGTACTGCAGGGTTGCCGAAAGCGCCAGTGGAGCAAGAGCCCCACGAATGCGAAAAAATGAAAAGAACTTCAGTTTCCAACATCCTCTGCGCCGCGCCGTGCCTCAGCCAATCAGGCTGAGAGGTGCGAGCACAAAGAACATTGGGAAACGCGGCGCAGCCAATTGAAATCGAGCTGCAGAAAAAAACCGCTGCACGAATGCAAACAAAAAACACAAAATTCCAAGTCCCAGCGTCCTACGTGCTGTGAGCGCGCAGAATGCTGAGAAAGCCAGCACGTGAAAATTAAAATTAAAAATAAATAATTAAAAACCCATTAAAAACACATTAATAAACAAAAAAAGTAAACCACAACACCCACAAAAACATCCACAGTACCAGAAAAGCACAGACAAAACACCTAAGTACAACACGAAAATACCTAACTCTAACAACACAACTACCACAAATTACACAAATAAACACCAACAAAATCACAAAAATAAGCAAAACCAGAAATAAACAAACCAATTACACAAATCTAAAGCCCAACCAAACCACAAAAGAACAAACAGAAACACCTCCCAGCCCACCACCACAAAATCAAAACAAAGAAAAATCCCAGAATAAATAAAACCAGAGAACTCACCAGCACGTCCTCCCTCCACGAGACCGGAACAGAAATGAAGAAACAAAGACTACTTTCATTTCATTTCATTTATTCGATTTATACCCCGCCCTACACGACCAGGGCCGACTCAGGGCGGCTTATAACAGTTAAATCAAATACAATATACAAAATTACAAATGATACAATGTTACAATACAGCAGTGAAACAATAAAATATGCAATAACATTTAAGTTCTAACATAACAAAACGGTTACATGATCCCCTCAGCTACTAAACATAAGTAGGGGAAAGGGAAAGGGGAGGGGGAAAGGGGAGGGAAAAGGGGAAATATGACACAATACAGTTCATTATGCAATACAGGACAATAACAACATATCAAGCATAAACACAATATAAGCAATTAAATAAAAAATAAACATATACAAAACATAATAACAGTTTACAATGTTACAAGATATAACCAGGAAAAAAAAAAACAATAATCCAAAGGGGGGGAGGGTCGGAGCCCAAGGCTCAACGACCTTAAACAACTCTTAATGCGAGCCGGGCTCAACAACAACGTTGGAGCTCAGCTCAGTAATGAGCAATAATACCATAATACACTCTACAAAATACAAAAGAGACAAGACAAATACCGCAATGTCCTCAGCAGCCAAGTCCACAACCATGGTGGGGCCACGGATGGGAATGTCATCGTGCAGCGTCTTCGGCTCCCTCTGGCCACGGGAGCCCTTTTAACCTCCCCGCCCGGTGGCAGGGGGCGGGGAGGGACGGCTTCGTGTGGCGGCGGCGGCTTTGGCTCCCTCTGGCCACGGGAGCCCTTTTAACCTCCCCGCCCGGTGGCAGGGGGCGGAGAGGGACAGCTTCGCGCGGCGGCAGCGGCTTCGGCTCCCTCTGGCCATGAGGAGCCCTTTTAACCTCCCTGCCCGGTGGCAGGGGGCGGGGAGGGATGGCTTCGCGCGGCGGCGTCTTCGGCTCCCTCTGGCCACGGGAGCCCTTTTAACCTCCCCGCCCGGTGGCAGGGGGTGGGAAGGGACGTCTTTGTGCAGTGGCAGCATCTTCGGCTCCCTCTGGCTATGGGAGCCCTTTTAACCTCCCCGCCCGGTGGCAGGGGGCGGGGAGGGATGGCTTCGGGCGGCGTCTTCTTCGGCTCCCTCTGGCCACGGGAGCCCTTTTAACCTCCCCGCCCGGTGGCAGGGGGCGGGGAGGGACGGCTTCGCGCGGCGGCGGCATCTTCGGCTCCCTCTGGCCACGGGAGCCCTTTTAACCTCCCCGCCCGGTCGCAGGGGGCGGGGAGGGACGGCTTTGCACGGTGGCGGCGTCTTCAGCTCCCTCTGGCCACGGGAGCCCTTTTAACCTCCCCGCCCGGTGGCAGGGGGCGGAGAGGGACAGCTTCGCGCGGCGGCAGCGGCTTCGGCTCCCTCTGGCCATGAGGAGCCCTTTTAACCTCCCTGCCCGGTGGCAGGGGGCGGGGAGGGATGGCTTTGCGCGGCAGCGTCGTCGTCTTCGGCTCCCTCTGGCCACGGGAGCCCTTTTCACCTCCCCGCCCGGTGGCAGGGGGTGGGAAGGGACGCCTTTGTGCAGTGGTGGCGTCTTCGGCTCCCTCTGGCTATGGGAGCCCTTTTAACCTCCCCGCCCGGTGGCAGGGGGCGGGGAGGGATTGCTTCGGGCGGCGTCTTCTTCAGCTCCCTCTGGCCACGGGAGCCCTTTTAACCTCCCCGCCCGGTGGCAGGGGGCGGGGAGGGACAGCTTCGCGCGGCGGCAGCGGCTTCGGCTCCCTCTGGCCATGAGGAGCCCTTTTAACCTCCCTGCCCGGTGGCAGGGGGCGGGGAGGGATGGCTTTGCGCGGCAGCGGCGGCGTCTTCGGCTCCCTCTGGCCACGGGAGCCCTTTTCACCTCCCCGCCCGGTGGCAGGGGGTGGGAAGGGACGCCTTTGTGCAGTGGCGGCGTCTTCGGCTCCCTCTGGCTATGGGAGCCCTTTTAACCTCCCCGCCCGGTGGCAGGGGGCGGGGAGGGATGGCTTCGGGCGGCGTCTTCTTCAGCTCCCTCTGGCCACGGGAGCCCTTTTAACCTCCCCGCCCGGTGGCAGGGGGCGGGGAGGGACGGCTTCGCGCGGCGGCGGCAGCGGCAGCGTTTTCGGCTCCCTCTGGCCACGGGAGCCCTTTTAACCTCCCCGCCCGGTCGCAGGGGGCGGGGAGGGACGGCTTTGCATGGCGGCGGCATCTTCAGCTCCCTCTGGCCACGGGAGCCCTTTTAACCTCCCCGCCCAGTGGCAGGGGGCGGGGAGGGACGGCTTCGCGCGACGGCTTACCGGAAGATGCCCCACCTAGAGGCCAGGAGAGAAAAAACAACTGAAACAAAAAGAAAATTAACACTATTACTAACAGCCACACCTGCAGGCCAGAATATTAAAAACAAGTCAAAAACAAAATTGCCCAACCTAGAGGCCACAAGAGTAAAAACAAGTTAAAAATAATAATAAATCAAATGTTTACACAAATAACAAACATATGTTAAATAAATAAAATAAAAATATTTATACCATCCCCTGTTGATTTTTAACTTAAAAAAAACCCAAAACATCTAAACACCCAAAATATCTAAGCACAGTTTATAACAGCCCAGCAACGCTGGGCAACCTATGCTAGTACTCAATAAAAATCACATTGCCAACCTGAGTTTCCTCACCATTCAGAAAAGGGCCTAAGTCAATTTAGTAGTGCTAGCTTAAACTAGAACTACTAAAAATAAAAATAAGATGTTAAAAAATTCCAAATCTTCTTTTGAGAAAGTTGACAATGTGACTTGAAGCAGCAGGGTATGAAAATTCTTGGCTCTGCAAAGAGCAATCAGTAAAAATCAGAGGGGCTGCACTGGGACCAATCGCGCTACCTCTGAAGTGACCAGAAAATTTATCTTCTACAGTAAAACCCGTTTACAATTTCATTAGAAACTGGATCAATTGTAAACCAAAGCACATTTTCCCATAGGAATGCATTGAAAATTAAAAACCGTTCTCAACCTCCCAATTTTTTTTAAACCTCCACAAAAAACCTTGGACACGCGGTAAACAGGAATATAAATGAGGGTGTTAAGCTCCCTACCTTTCTACCTTGCCTAGGCTTCGGTGCTTCGTCCTCAGGGTCGGTATTGAGTGACAAACAGGACCAGTTTGTCTGCCGCTGGGGCCGGCCATGTCCAGGGCTCCCCCACAGCCAGGCAAGGCAAAACGCTTGCCTCTACCCCACCTTCTGTGCCCAGGTCAGTGCTGCAAATGGAGGGAAAGGCGATCCCAAGACCTTGCCTTGAGCGTACATGACACCTTTTCCGGAGCCCCCACTAAAAGCGCCAGATTAAAAAGATGTCCCACACTTTTAACGGAGGCTCCGGAAGAGGCACCATGCATGTGCAAGGCAAGGTCTCCCCATTGTGATCGATTTTCCTTCCCTTCACAACATCAACCTAGGAAAAGGGACGGAAAGGTGATCGCAATGGGGAGACCTTGCCTTGCACGTGCACAGCACCTCTTCTGAAGACCCCGCTAAAAATGCCAGACTGAAAAGACATCCTGTGCTTTAGCGATGGCTCCGGAAGAGGCACCGTGAACGCGCAAGGCAAGGTCGCCCCACTGTGATTGTACCACCCACAGAGTCCAAAATTTTTGTGGGTGGTCTTAAATACACCTGCAGGTATTTTGGACTCTGGCAAATTCCTGGTTGTAAGGCAAAAAAAAAAAGCCATCGTAAAATGGGACATCATTTCTCTGGACTTGCCATCGTAAACCGAAGCAAACGTAAACCAAGGCAGTCATCAGCTGGGGTTTTACTGTACTACTCGCTATTGTGTAGTGAGTCCACTACACTATTGTGTATTGGACTTTGGCGGCCGGCGAAAGCCCCTTGCGGGGGCTCAAAAGGAGGCACCACAGAAGAGCCCCATACCACCTGGACTTTGGCGGTCGGCGAGAGCTTCGGCGGGGCTGGGATAGCCCCAACATCAGTGTCCCCACCCCCGCCTCCCTCCGCCCCTTGCGGGGGCTCAAAAGGAGTCGCCATGGAAGAGCCCATGGAGGCGGCAGGCATTCCGCTCTACCTCAACTGTCTTGATGGGCAGGGGCCTGCAGCAAAGACGCCGAACATCACCTGCACTGCACCTTGGGGCCACCTTCCATCGCCCGCCTCCGGCCAGGACTTTAAAAAGGACGTGGAGGCACTAGAACTTTTGATTTTGTATTTTCATCTGCTGGGGGGTTAGGAATGAGTGCGTGTGAGAGCTGGTGTTGTTAGTGTGGCTGTATTGTAGTTACACTTTATATTGTTTATATTGTGTTTTTGTATTTATTGTACCTTGTAATTGACACTGCCTAGTTAGACCACTCAAGCCACCATGTCCTGACAAGGCTCTCACCTAGTGAGGGAGAAGAGGTTGAAGAAGAAAGGTCAAATGTAAACAGAATTTGTTTGGAGAATAACCAGGATAAGTCAGAAAGCATACTTTAATATCACCACATCACATATCTTTATTTACAGTCTACGAGAAGAGAAGAAATGTGGAAATTTCATTACATCATGCAGTAACAGTGGAAAAGTAAAAAGACAACATAATTTCGATTTCTCAGAAATTCAATCCATTAATAACTCTACTTCTAGAGCAAATGGACAGATTTACATTTTCTAGCTGGATAGGAATATGTGGCAGAAAAGGGAGTCTTAGCATCTTCACTTCCTAGCTATGAAACATTAACTGTGTGGACTTCATCTTCCATTGAAGTATGGTAGTAAAGGTAAAGATTTCTCTTTGCTCAAAAGCCAGTCATATCTGACTCTAGGGTTCAGTGCTCATCTCTGTTTCAAAGCTGAAGAGCCAGCGCTGTCTGCTTCTGCAGACGTTTCCATGGTAATGTGGCAGGCATGACCAGTATGGTAGATTTCCAATACATTTTAATAGGGCCTAACTCTTCAATGACTTTGCCAACATCTGCAATCGCTTTAATACAGTATGTAGGTTTCAAGAGACTGGGCCTGGGGTGGCTTAGTGGTTAAGACACTGAACTTCACGACTGCAAGTTGGCAGTTTAAGACCCAAATGCTGCAAGATGGAGTGAGCTTCCATCTCTGTCCCTGCTCCTACCAAGCTAGCAGTTTGAAAGCAAGAAATTGCAAGTAGATAAATCGGTACCACTACAGTGGGAAGGTAAACGGCATTCCGTGCACATTGGTGTCTAGTCATGCCTGCCACATGTCTATGGAAACATCTGCAGATGCAGACAGCACTGGTTCTTTGGCTGTAAACAGAAATGAGCATCAAACCCTAGAGTCAGATATGACTGGCTTTTGAGCAAAGGTGACCATTACCTTTTCCAGACTATACTTGGTGATGAGTCACAAGATACAACTTGTAGGTGAAATATTTCCCACATGCCTAGCATCTGTATGGTTTCTCTCCAGTACATCTGGTGTGTTCTGAGCAAAACATTTCCCACACTTCTAGCGCTGGAATGGTTTCTCTTCAGAATGGAGTCTCAGGTGTTTCAAAAGGGTTGAATTCTGAGCAAAACATTTACCACACACCTGGCATTTGTACGGTCTCTCTCCAGTGTGAACTCTCTGGTGCTCTAAAAGATATGAATTCTGAGCAAAGCATTTTTCACACTGCTGGCATTTATATGGTTTCTCTCCAGTATGCAGTCTCATATGTTTCAAAAGGGTTGAATTGTGAGAGAAACATTTTCCACACTCCTGGCATTTGTATGGTTTTTCCCCAGTGTGGACTCGCTGGTGTCTCAACAGGTGTGACTTGTGAGCAAAATATTTCCCACATTCTTGACATTCGAATGGTATGTGTCCGGTGTGAACACTCCGGTGTAATAAAAAAGCTGAAGTGTGGTTAAAACATTTCCCACACTCCTGGCATAGGTATGATTTCTCTCCAGTGTGAATTTTTGAGTATGTATGATGGGATGAATTGTCATTAAAAGATTTTCCAGAGTCCTGGCACTTGAATGGATTTTCTTCTGAGTGGAGTTTCATGTGTTTCAAAAGGGTTGACTTGTAAGAGAAACACATTCCACAGTCCTGGCATTTGTATGGTTTCTCTCCAGTGTGGATTCTCCAGTGTCTCAGAAGGACTGAATTCTGAGCAAAACATTTCCCACACTCCTGGCATTTGAATGGTTTTTCTCCCGTGTGGACTCTCTGGTGTTTCAGAAGGTGTGAGTTCTGAGCAAAGCCTTTCCCACACTCTTGGCATTTGTATGGTTTCTCGCCCGTATGGATCCTCTGGTGTCTCCGAAGGTGTGAATAGTGAGCAAAACATTTCCCACAGTCGTGGCATCTATAGGGCTTCCCTCCTCTGTGAATTATATGATGTTCACCAAAAGCCGAAATGTAAAAAAAACCTTTGTTGCATTCCTCACAATTGCATGGTTCTTCTCTTGCATGGATTCCTTGATGGACCTGAAGGAAAGAATTCCTGGCAATACAATTATCACGTTCCTGATATTGGTAATTTTCTCCTCCTCTTTTACTATTTGGGTGGCTGGCAGGTTGTAGTTTGCTATCATAGCCTTCTCCTGATGCTTCGTCTCTGAAACATATATTTGCAGTGTGGACACTCTCATGAAGTGTAAGTGCCACACTTTCAGCAAAGTATTGCCCGTACACGGTGTATTCGGAGGGCTGTCCGCTTGTGTAACTTTCCTGATCTGCTGGAAGAACGGAAAGCAAAGAAAAGATTGAGTCCCAAATGTGAGCAAAATAATTCTAAGAGGAGTGGGGTTTAAATAGGTGTTTCCCAACCTTTGGTTTCTGGACTTCAATTCCCAGAAGCCTGAGTCAATTCCCCAAAGCACTGATCAGCCAATGTACTGACTTAGGATTCTGGGAATTGAGGTCCCCCTGTCGGGCCTGGCCCCCACATTGGGAACCACTGGTTTAAATGAAGCAACTAGATCAGTGGTGGTGAACCTATGGCATGCGTGCCAGAGGGGGCACTCAGAATCCTCTGTGTGGGTACACATGCCATTGCCCCAGCACAGAGTTCACCCCACCTCCTGCCAAGCAGCCCAATGGGAGTGCATCCTCCTTCCCTCTCCCTCCCTCCAATGGGAGTGCTTCCACCCTCCAGCACAGAGTTCGCCTCACCCCTCTGTGGCGTGGAAGGCAGCCTGTTGAGTTTGGGCACTAAGTCTCTAAAAGGTTTGCCATCACTGAAATAGATCCTCAAAGGAAAACCACATGAGGGGGGAAAACCTCAAAACCTCCCAGTCATAAGTGTGCAAAAGACAGCACATAAGACCTAGATAGAATCTACCCTTGCTCATTTTTGAGTTCATCTCTCATGTGATGTTCCTCAGTTAATTGCTTATCTAGGTTTCCTTAGGATGCAGCAATGACTATTCAAGCAGAATGAAACTAGCACCTTCTTACTCTTGCCTAAGAAAAACTAGGGACTCAGACAGGCTGGATATTCATTTGTGTAGGTAAGATTGTGATGAAACTTGTCCTTAAGTGAACCAAGACATTGCAGTTTGGAGCTGCTACATCATTCAGCCACTTCCTCACACTCTTCACTTAAAGTCAGCATTCTTCTTCTGCTGTATCCAATTCCAAACATTGACGATCATCATGGCGATCATCCATGAAGATTGTCCTGAGAATATAATGCAGTGGCCTTCCATTTGCCTTCCGCATAGCAGCGTGACCCCCTGTACCACTGATCCAGTTCCTTGAGTCACTTTCTTCTCCTGAGCCCTTTTGCCACGCAAAGTCTTCATTGGCTCCATGAATTTACTTTAATTTTTAATTTGATTTAATTTTCATGCTTATATGCCGCCCACTCAGGAAACCCGACTCAGGGTAGCTCACAAAGCAGATTAAGTAAAATATACAATAAATACACAAATAAAAACGTAAAAAATATTAAAACAGATAAAAATACCTTCCCCATTAAAACCCACCCACCCCATTCATAAAAAGAGGGAGGGTCTTAATTATTGTACAAGCCAGCAGGCAGGGGCCACATTTCCATCACTGCCCCACACCTGCCCCGCTAGCCAGGTTTTCAGTGCTTTCCTAAAGGGCAGCAATTCCGTCTGCAACCACAACTGTTGGCAGGAGGTTCCAAAGGGCCGGTGCGGACACGGTGAAGGCCCTCTTTCTTCTGCCAGAGAGACAAGCCCCTCTAGCTGATGGTACAATTAGAGAGCCCCTCCGGGCTGCAATCCATCAAGATGGATTCAAGTGGTATTTAATCCCTCTGGTTCATGCTTGTATCTGTGATGTACTTCGGCCATGGCTGGAAAGGGCATTTTGGATTGTCTTACTTTAGCTCCTGGAACCACCACCACCCCCTCCCTATTTTCAGCAATACTTGAGAGTAACTTGGATTGCTTTTCTCTCTGGATTTTGCTTTTCTTTTTTATCCATTTAAATATAATTCCTCTCCCCTAGCCCTTCTTTTGTGTCTGGCCAGGTTATCCTGCTATGGTAAAAGAGTAGACCAGTGATAGCTAACCTGATCAGCATGTGTGTTGACTTGGGTTTCTGGTAAATACATTTTGTATCAGAAATTACTGGGTCAAAAGATATTTGCTGGAGAAACTCTGCTCAGGGGACGCCCAAATAAGGCTCCTTTCATGTCCCCAAGATCCATTGTGCAACACTCGGGTACTGAAACCCAACCTTCCAGTCTCCAAGCTCAGTGTCTTAACCACTAAGCCACTGCAGCGCTGCTGGGCTTCTGTTAATTGAAGTCTAAGAACAGATAGAGTGCCAAGGTTAGTAACTTGGGGAGTAGACCAGACTCAACACCAAACATCAAGCAACCGTTAATTAACCTGACAATCCTGAGGACTAATGGCCTTGGGTGCCGAAATCCGCAGGGAAAGGCAATGGTCCCCAAGTGGATTAGAACTGGATCAGTGGTACTATGGGTGTCATGTTGTGATGTGGAAGACAGATAAAGGCCACTGCACTATATTCTCAGAACAGTCTTCATAGCTGACCGCCATGAGGATCGCCAAAATTTGGATACAGCAGAACAAGAAGGTGGCCTTCTCTTCACTGTCAGAATTCCCTGGTGAAGACATTATGCCTACATGCAAAACAGCCATTTGGGGGAGTCACTTCTTCTCCCTCTGGAAGAAACTATTAGGACCACAACCTACAATGGCCCAGGGACTGCAGTGGCTCAAGTGGTTAAGACGCTGAACTCACTGACTGGAAGCTCGGAGTTCAATTTCCGGGTACTGCATGACAGAGTGAGCTCCCGTCTTTGTCCCAACTCCTGCCAACCTAGCAGTTCGAAAGCAAGACATTGCAAGTAGATAAATAGGGACTACTTTGGTGGGAAGGTAAACAGCATTCCCTGCACTCTGGTGTCTAGGCACGCCTGCCACATGTCCACGGAAACATCTGCAGACGCAGACACTGCCTGGCTCTTTGGTTATAAACAGAGATAAGCACTGAACCCTAGAGTCAGATATGACTAGCTTTCAAGCAAGGGTGACCTTTACCTTACCTTTACCTACAATAGCCCAGGGAAGGCAAACATGGCTCTTCCCCACAGAAATGTTGCAAACTCACGCCGTCTGTTCTAAAAAAAACCACAACCCCTTTAAGCGCTCGTTGTTATGGAGTGGTGCAATGGAAACAGGATGTTTAGAGGACCCCATGTCTGCCAAAATGTCTCTCACACAATCTAGAGTAGAAAAAGAACATGGGGTCCCCCCCCCCCACTTCATAACAAACCAAAATGTATGTGTCATTTAAAATTTCGCTTTCTTAATTTGAAGAACATTATTTCGAAAAGATTTTTGTGCGATGTGCCTTCTTAGACCTACCCACCTAACAGGCAGAATTGTTTCTCCTGTCTTCCTTTGCTTGAGCCCGTCTCTATAATCCATCATCACACAAGCTGAGAAAGGTCACCCTCAGGGTCATTCCATCAATATCAAACTTCCCTTCCTAATTCAAGCTCCACCTTTCCAGAACACCCTAACACCATGATGGCCAACCTTGGCACTCCAGGTGTTCTTGAACTTCAATTCCCAGAAGCCCTGACCAGCAGGAGTGCTGACTTGGGCTTCTGGTAATAATAACTTCATGTCAGAAATTCTGAGTTAAAAGGATTTTTGCTGGAGAAACTCCACTCAGGGGACGCCTGAATGAGGATCCTTTCATGTCACCACGAGCTAGGACAGAGATGGGCGCTCAATCTTCATGCAGTACCCGAGTCTCGAACTGCCAATTTGCCGGCCTTCCAGCTAACAAGGCGAGCTTCTTAACCAATGAGCCACTGCAACCCCTTCTGGTAATTGCAGTTCAAGAACACCTGGAGTGCCAAGGTTCGCCATCACTGCCCTAACACATGGTTGGGGAATAGTTGCCTCTGAGGGAGATTTACTCCTTTTCCTAGTAATGCCTCACCACTGTCTAAGCCGGTCGAGGGTGATGGGATCTGGACGCCAACCATTCCAGAAGGACCCCAACTCTACTTTAAAGGACCTCCATTTGGGTCACTGCTCTGACTTGAATATTGCTGATACTGCACTTAGTGTGAACTAGCAGGGGTAAGCGGTGTTGCCCGGGTGAGGGACACACACCCAACACACAACACCCCCCAACACACAACACACACCCCCGGCACACAACACCCCCCCGACACACAACACACCTCCAGACCACACACCCGCACAATACACCCCCTACACACACACACACGACACAACACACGCACCACAGCCATACACAACACAAAACACTCGCACAACACACCCACCTGACACCCACCACAAACCCCTGACACACACCATCCCTGACACCCACCACACACCCATACACACCCACGACACACACACACAATACCGTACACTCATGACACGCAACGACACCTTGGTTTTATATATTAAGATTAGGGAAACAATGAGACTTACAGAAAGAAGCCACGTTCCGACGGTTCTCCTCCATGACTTCCCTGTGTAGGGATTTCTCATTCAGACCAAGCAGGGCCCATTCCTCTGGAGTGAAATCCACAGCCACCTCCTCAAAGGTCACCAGACCCTGGAGGAAAAGAAAATGATTCCTGCTTATCAATAAACAAAATCTAATATACAGTGGTACTTTGAGTTATGAATTTAATGCGTTCCCTGGGATGTTTTGCATTGCAAAATATTCATAACTCGAAACACGGTTTCCCATAGGAATGCATTGAAAACCTTTTTTCTGACCTCCGAAATGGATTAATTGGTTTCAATGCATTTCTATGGGAAACCATGTTTCAAGTTACGAATTTAAATTTGTAACCTAAGGCATTATTTTCAATGGATTTTCATTAGTATTGTGAAAATTTCACAACATGAGGCATTCGTAACCTGAGGTACCACTGTATTTTATGAAGCAAAATTAAGATGTGGAGGCCAGGGAGTAATGTGGCCCTGGTTAAACAACTCTACTGCAACTAAAAGGCTGTGAGTTCGATTCTGACCAGGACTCAAGGTTGACTCAGCCTCTTCCATCCTTCCGAGGTCGGAGAAATCAGTATCTAGCATGTTGGGGACAAAATGCTAATTAACTTGTGAACCACACAGAGAGTGCATTAAGTGCTATAGGGTGGTAGATAAGTGAGATTGCTTTGTTTTGCTTTACCTGATCTGGATCTTCCTCACCACAAAGAAAAGGAGGCAAAGGACTTCTCATTCTAGTTCCAGATTCTGCAGGAGAGACAGAAAAAAGTCCTTAAATCTGTCTTGACAATTCAAATTACAATCCCATGAACAGTGATTAGAAAAGAACTCTTTTTTTAACATGATAGATCACAATGAAAAAGAGAGAAATGTGCCATAAGATTGTTTGGGGGTAATGGTTAGAGTGTAAAGGTAAAGGTCGCCCTTTCTCGAAAGCTAGTCGTATCTGATTCTAGAGTGTGGTGCTCATCTCTGTTTTACAGCCAAAGAGCTTATTGTTGTAAGGACAGATAGATAGTTAGATAAATCTTTATTGTCATTGTCCTTCACAGAACAATGAGATAAAGTAGTTTTTAAAAAGCTATGAAGTCTTGAGCCTATTATTGGAGAAAAAGTATAAATATAATATTGACTGCAACTCGTAACTGAGAATGCATTTCCCCCCCTGAAGCAGGAAAAATGTCACTGGCGTGAATTTGTTTAAGGTGGATCCCAGCTTGCAATGAAGTGACCCACACACTATGATCTCGGAGCCATCTCCTGCGGCACACATGAAATGAGACATGCAGGATTTGACACCGGGACTGAGATGGACTGCCGCAGCACCTTCACAGCCAGTCCGTTTGACATGGCCTCTCCCGCCTCAATGACCATTGGGAATCAGAGTTCCTCCTCTGCTAATTTTGCCATTGGGCTCAATATGATGGTTTACAGTGGCAATGTGGCATTTCCTCCAATGAGGGGACCATCACATGACCTAAAGGGGCTTATTTGCCTGTAGCCGTTGGACCCTTTAGGGAATCAGGTTAGTTAACCACCGCCTGACACTTGGCATTGAGTCGTTGGCTGTACAATCTACTCCATTACCATAGCAGGATGTCCGGCTGGACATCCCGATAAATATCTAATATGTAAATAAATACCTGGGGAAGAACATGGAAAAAGCTGTTCAAGTGTCATGGCATGCCTTACTCATTAGTTGCCTTTGACAATTCCTTGTTTCATTTGCGTAAAAATACTATTCCCATTCATTCAGTCAAAACATTTTCACCTTGCCTTTCTTCTATATAAAGGACCTGTTTGATCTTCTAGCCACAAACAGAGATATAGAACATCTTTGAAGGTTGAAAATTAAGAAAGATATTTCTGAGCTAAAGAAAAGGGGTCAATATGATAGGCTCCAGTTCTGCACTCTCAAGACACAGAAGCCCGGAAATAAAAGATCAAGGTTTTATCGTATGCTGTAGAGCAGTGATGGTGAAACTTTTAGAGACCAAGTGCCCAAACAGAGGGGCGGGGCAAACTGTGCCGGGGGGGGGGGGGAGGGAAGAAGGGCTCCCATTGGGCTGCTGGGCAGAGGGGCAAACTGTGCTGGGGGAAGGGAGAAAGTGCTCCCATTAGGCTGCTGGACAGGACGGGTAAACTCTATGCTGGGAAGAGGGAAGAGGTGCTCCCATTGGGCTGCTGGGCAAAGGGGTGGGGCAAACTCTATGCTGGGGTGATGGCGCATGTGCCAACAGGGAGGACTGGGGGTGCGCCTTCTAGCACGCATGCCATAGGTTCGCCACCACTTCTATAGAGAAAGAGATTAAGTTTAATCACATATGCCTTCCCCAGTAGGCATCCTTACCTTTCAAGGGAACACCTTTATCATCTTCTTCTTCTTCATCTTTTCTTGGGCACATACCCTGTCTGCAGTCTGACAGAGCCTTCTCTGCTGTAAGGAAATCACCCCAAACTTTCTCTGAGAGGCTTCTCATCTCATACAGCAGCTGAAGATCAAAATAATGAAATTTCAAAAAAGGAAGGAAAGACAGAAATCTTGGGAGACAGGTTCTGACATAGTAGGACAGGAGATATACGTTAACTGGCAATAGTTAGAGATTCTTAGGATATTCTTTTTATGAATAGTAGCTGTGTTACTTACACTGTGGTTCAGGCTTATCAAAAAACAAAATAACAATAACAACAACAATAATAATAAACAAAAACACTGCAGTACTTTAAAGATTAACTGCTATATTTTTACTGTTATCTCAACCTCTTAAGAGGAAGAGGGCACAATCTCAATTATGGAGACATTCCTCCATGCCCCATGCCATATACCAGTGGTGGCGAACCTATAGCACGCATGCCAGAGGGGGAACTCAGAACATTCTCTGTGGGCAAGCATGCCGTCGCCCCAGCACAGAGTTCGCCCCGCCACTCTGCCCAGCAGCCCAATGGGAGCGCTTCTTTCCCCCCAACACAGAGTTTGCCCAACCCTTTTGCCCAGCAGCCTAATGAGAGCGCTTCCTCCCTCCACCCAGGACAGAGTTTGCCCCGCCTCTCTGCAGCATGGACAGCAGCCTCTTGAGTTTGGGCACTCGGTCTCTAAAAGGTTCGCCATCACTGCCATATACCATATGCTCCCTACTCCTACTCCATAGTCACCAGGAAGAAATGCTCTTACCTTCTGCTCTTCCTGCCTTTTCGCCTCTGCCTGGCTCTGGAGGAAGCCTTCTGCCAGGGCCACTGCTTGGGAAGTGGTCTCCACTCCACATTCCCTCACCCAGCTCTGAAGCTCCAAGGGAAGGATGGTCAGGAACTGCTCCAGGATCACCAGGTCCAGGATCTGAGCCTTGGTGTGCTTTTCTGGCTTCAGCCAATGACGGCAAAGACGGTGGAGGTGAGTGCAAATCTCCCTTGGTCCATCAGCTTCCTCATAGCAGAACTGTCTGAAGCGCTGGCACTCCTCATCTGAGCTTGCAAGGTTGTCATCCAGAACCATATGCCTCTTTCTGTCCCACAATTCCACACTCCTCCCACTTTGGGTGGTTCTGGCATCTCTTCCTGCTTTATCCATCTTTGTACTGTGCTCCAAGGAAACGTCCAATGAAGAAACAGGAGATCATCCCAAGTTTTATCTCAGAGCAAAGACCGTATGATCAGGCTCTGCAAAAATCAAAACTGTTAGTCTGTAATAATACATACTGCATGCATGAAACTTGTCATCGGCTGCTACTCGTATCCAAGTATACATCTCCCCCCAGCCCCCGCCGAAATTATTTTCACAGATGATAAAGAATAATGACAAACAGGAAAAATGCCATTGGTGTGAATTTGCTTAAGGTGGATCCCAGCTTGCCAGGAGGGGCACCTGATCCTTTGCCTCGGGCAGCAAAATCTCTTGGGCCACTGTTGCTTTTTCTTAAAAGGAGCCCTCCCTGGCCATAATATCCTACCTATTTGAGAGAATAATTCCTCCTGCCACCCCCTTGTCATGGGAATGCCATTCCCATGAGCATACATTATTGAGAACAAAGATTTTCAATAAAGTAAAAATTGGGGAAAAGTTTTAAAATGGTTTAGAATTCCATATTGTTGGTATTTACTGTTTAAAAATTGGAATGTCCTTACAGGTTCAACTTTAGGTTACAGGACCACGGTCTCTGTTTAACCTATAGAGGGCAGAGGCAGTGATGATATACCGGTAACAGTCTTATCTCTGGGGAGGGAAGATTTTGAGACACCTTAGGTACAGAGATTTCATTGGTGGTAAACTAAAAGAACAAAGTATCCCTCTATGTTTCTTCCTATTGGTAGAAATTATTGTATAAGGTGGGAGGAAGGAAAAGAGAGGGAATGAAGGTGATAGGAAAACCAGGTTTTCTTACCTGTTGGAAACAAGCTCTGATTGGGAGTTGATAATTGGGGAGACAAGAGAGAAATATAAAAAGGAGGCAAGAGAGAGGGAGAGAGGAGATAGAAGATAAAGATGGTGATGACATAAAGAGGAACCAAAACAGAAGCAACAACAGAAGAAAAGGGCAAAAGAGAGAGAAAACGAGATTTCCTACTACAAAGAGCAAATATATGTAAGTTGCCAGGACTTAGAACTGTTAGGTTCTATTTATGCTTGGGGTGAACCAAGTACAGTAATACCTCATACAAAGTCCGCTTTGTACAACATCGAATTCATACAACATCGCCTAAATCCTTGAAAAAAGTTCTCTCGTACAAAGTCGCTGCGACTTTGTATGAGGCATTGGGGTTTTCCCAGGTTGCATTGTGCCTGGGCAGTATAAAAGGCAGGACACATGCGTGCATTGCTCTTGTGGGTTTTGCACGAGGCAAAGAGCGGCTAGGAGTGGTTTTGAGCACGATTTTGGATTTTTTTGAATTTTTTCATCAGAATTTTTAGAAGCATTCCTGGGATTCTTGCAGCATTCTTCAGGTTCTTGGACAATCAGGGTTGTTTGACATGTTTTTGTAATGTATTTATCCTATAAACAATGATTTCTTAAAGTTCTGTCAGTTTCCTGTCTGTTTCCTTGACTTTGCCCTGAAGTCTGTGCTGTTACAGTACAATGTATCTCTATAGAAACGACGTTGTACAAGACATCGCTGCAAGGATTTGGACGTTGTATGAGGCATCGCGGCTATGATTTTGCATACAAAGTCCAAATCCGTATAAAGTTCAAACTTGTGGAACCAATTTGGACGTTGTATGAGGTATCACTGTACCTGCAAGTTCCTGGGAGGAGAATGAGGTTTATAGAATGTATTGTGGTCTGCAGTGGCTCAAGTGGCTAAGACACTGACTGGGAGGCGGAAGGTCAGCAGTTTGATTCCCGAGTACTGCAGGACGGAATGAGCTCCTGTCTTTGTCCCAGCTCCTGCCAACCTAGCAGTTCGAAAGCAAGGAATTGCAAGTAGATAAATAGGGACCCCCTGGTGGGAAGGTAAACAGCATTCCATTTGTCTAATCATACCTGCCACATGACCACAGAAACGCCTGCAGAAACAGACAGCACTGGCTCATCGGCTTTGAAACAGAAATGAGCACTGCACTCTAGAGTCATATACGACTGACTTTCGAGCAACGGAAACCTTTACCTTACCTAGAATGTATTGTGATCTTTTGTAACTGTTTAAAGTAGTATGAGGAATATTTGCCTGATTTTAAATAAAGAATGGTGTTTTTTTTAAACCATGTGTGGTTATTAAAAAAGGATCTTAACAAAGAGTGTTTGCCAGATATCTAAGGTCACAGCTTGTTGTTGTTCAGTCGCACAGTCAATTCCGACCCTTTGTGACCCAATGGACCATTTTCCTCCAGGCACCTCTGTCCTCCACCATCCTCATCAGCCCGCCCAGCTCTTTGCCCATTGTGTCCACAATACCATCTAGCCATCTCATCTTTGGACGCCCCCTTCTTCTCTTGCACTCTACCTTTCCCAGCATCAAAGCCTTCTCAAGTGAGTCCTCCCTTCTCATTTGATATCCAAAGTACTTTAGCTTCATCTTCACTTATTTGTCCCTCCAATGAACAGTCAGGGTTTATTTCTTCTAATATTGACCCATTTGTTCTCTTTGCTGTCCAAGGGACTCTCAGGACTCTCCTCCAACACCACATCTCAAAGGCATCTATTCTTCTGCCCTCAGCCTTCCTAATGGTCCAGCTCTCACACCCATACATTACCACTGGGAATACCATTGCTTTGACTATGTGAATTTTTGTTTTCAAGGTGATGTCTCTGCTTTTCACTATATTCCCCAGGTTTTTCATAGCTTGTCTTCCCATAATCAGTCGTCTTTTTATTTCATGGCTACAGTCGTCATCTGCAGTGATCTTGGATCCTAGGAAAGTAAAATCTGTCACCGCTTCTACTTCTTCCCCATCAATTATCCAGGGACTGATCGGACCTGTTGCCATTATCTTGGTTTTTCTTGATATTAAAATTTAAATCCCTCCTCTGAGATCTCTCTAGAGTAGTAGATCTCAGGCAGCGGTGGTGGTCAGCTGGAAGTCCAAGCAGACTTCTCCGTGGAGTCTGGGGAGACCCTGTGCTGGTCCTAGGATAATATAGTCATAAGTGGGAGCTGGCCAGGTTGTAGGAGGGCAAGGCAAGGAGTCCTGTTTGAACATAAGAACAGCCTTGCTGGAACAGGCCACAGCCCATCCAGTCCAGCATTCTGTCTCACACAGTGGCTCACCATTTCCTTCAGGGTATTCCCAAACAGATGCCTTCACCTGCTTAGGATTCCCTGGAAATGGCATTGAGAGATATCCTGCCTATCTCTCCAACCCGGAGGTTGTCCTTAAGTATCCATAATTATAGCCATTGATATCCTTATCCTCCATGAACCTGTCTAAACCTTTCTTGAAGCTGTCAAGACTGACAGCTGTCACCACTTCTTCTGGCAGGGAGTTCATAGACCAGTAATCCTCTGGGTGGAAAAGTACTTTCTCTTATTTGTTTGAGAACTAGTACCCAAAAGTTTCATGGAGTGTCCCCTAGTTCTAGTGTTATGCGATAGGGAAAACAGTTTTTCCTTATCTACTTTGTCCACACCATGCATGATTTTATAAACTTCAATCAGGTCACCTCTTAGACGTCGTCGTTCAAGAGTGAAGAGGCCCAACCGTTGCAGCCTCAGATGGTAAGGAAGGTGTTCCAGTCCCCTAATCATTCTGGTTGCCCTCCTCTGTACTTTCTCCAACTCCATAATATCCTTCTGGAGGTATGGCGATCAGAACTGTACACAGTATTCCAGATGGGGCCTCACCATAGATTTATAAAGAGGCAAAATGACACTTGCTGACTTATTTTCCATACCCTTCCTAATGATCCCTAGCATTGAGTTTGCTTTTTTCACTGCTGAGGCACACTGGGTTGACATCTTCATTGAGTTGTCCACCAGGACACCAAGGTCCCTTTCCTGGTTTGTCGCAGAGAGTTCAGACCCCATCAGTTTATAAATGTAATTGGGGTTTTTTGCCCCAACATGCATCACTCTGCACTTACTAATGTTGAAGCTCATTTGCCACTGTTTTGCCCACTCCCCCAGTGTCAAGAGATCCCTCTGGAGCTCCTCACAATCTCTCACAGTTTTCACTACCCTGTATAATTTAGTGTCGTCAGCAAATTTGGCTACCTTGCTATTTACTCCTACTTCTAGATCATTTATGAAGAGGTTGAAAAGCAGGGGTCCCAGTACTGAACCTTGGGGGACCCCACTCTTTACTTCCCTCCACTTGGAGAAGTGTCCATTTAGTGCTACCCTCTGTTTCCTGTCCCTTAGCCAGTTGCTGATCCAGGGGTTGGCAAGGGGTTACAGCCTAATCAGAGAAGGGCTAGGTCCATGACGGTTAACCTTGGCACGCCAGCTGTTCTTGAACTTCATTTCCCAGAAGCCCTGATAAACAGAATTGCTGACGGGCTTCTGGGAATTGGAGTCTAAGAACACCTGGAGTGCTAATGTCAGCCATCACTGGGCTAGGTAAACATTCTCACATATGCTTAGGTGTGTGTGAAAGGTGTTGGGGGGGGGCCTGGCACCCCTGACCCCCACCCACCCACCCTCCCTCCCTCTGCACCAACCTTGGCGAAGACTCACCATCAAACCCCAACCGACAGCATTGGAGGGAGACTCTGAAAGGCATTCTCCGAAGCAAAGGAAGATAAACTCCTTGTAGGAACACAAGTCATGTTTCCCTCCGGAAGAAAAAAAAGGACGGGACGGGAGGGGGACTTTTTACGAAAGAGGACACCTCCTTTCGAGGACTCAGCACTTCCTATCCACTCTTTTCTTTTCTAGGAATCTCCAACTCTATGCCTTTAACCCGTCAATATATAGTGTGTGTGTGTGTATCTCTCTCTCTCTCTCTCTCTCTCTCTCTCTCTCTCTCTCTCTCTCTCTATATATATATATATATATATATATATATATATATATATATATATATATATATATATATATATATATATATATATATATATATATATATATATATATATATATATATATATATATATATATATATATATATATATATATATATATATATATAAAAAAAACACTGCAGCACTTTAAAGACTAACTGCTATATTTTTACTGGATCAAGTCCACTGGTCTGAAGAAGTGGACTTGATCCAGTAAAAATATAGCAGTTAGTCTTTAAAGTGCTGCAGTGATTATGTTTTTATTTTATTTATTTGTTTGTTGTCTGATGTCCCAGGGAATTAAAACCCTTATTTGCTCTTCTTCTTGTTTTTCCAGATCTTTCTCCACCCAATCTCGCCATTAATTCCCAACCAACCTTCTCATGAACCTCCTTCTCCATTTCCAAAACTTGAGAGAAAATCCTTTTGGAGGCGCCAGGATTTTTTCTTTTCTTTTGTGTTTGTATTCCCTTTTAAGCAGGCTTCCCCAACCAGCTGTTCTTGTACTTCAATTCCCAGAAGCCCAAGTCAAGCACTCCTGCTGATCAGGACTTCTGGGAATTGAAGTTCAAGTGAAGCAGCAAACATTCGCAAGAACAGCTGGAGGGAGGAAACAGCTAAGGTTGAGGAAACCTGCTTTTAAGGTTTTTTGGCACATTCATTACCGCCTTCCTATCACCAGTGGTGGGCCCCAAAATATTTTACTACCACACTGTGGGTGTGGTATTGTGGGCGTGGCCAGGGGGAAAGCCCTGCATTGCACCCGAATTAGGACTACTTTATGGATGGGTGGGGGCACACAGATTTTCTGCTACCGGTTCTGGCGAACTGGTGTGAACCTGCTGATGCCCACCTCTGCCTATCACGTGTATGAAGCATAGCTGTCAAGTGTCCCGTATTGGCCGGGAAACTCCCGTATTTTATCCTCTTTCCTGCTGTCCTCCCGTATTAAACTGTAATGCCCTAATGCCACCACTGGAGGTCAGCACAGGATAAGCAAAGCTGTCCAGTCTCCAATTTCCCTTATTTTCAAATCCAAAACTCGACAGGTATGGTGTGAAGTACTGGCAAGACCAGCCCAGACCCAGCCAATCTGCTACCTGAGCACGTGGATGAGTAACCAGTGGTTCCCAATGTGGGCCCCAAGCCCCACAGAGGAACTTCAATTCCCAGAAGCCTAAGTAAGCACAATGGCTAATCAGTGCTTTGGGGAATTGATTTAGGCTTAAGTAAAAAAACAAAAAACAAAGATTGGGAAACACAATCCTGGGGGAAGAAAGATCCTCAAAGCCAGGATCTGGTCAACTAGAGAAAGAACCTCCTCTGTTTTCTCTTCTCTCTGTCACTGACTTCATTTCCTTCTCAGACCCAAATTAATTATCTCATGTTCTTCTCGTGTTATAATTATTATTTCGTGTCAGAAATTATTCTGGGTGGAAAGGATTTTTGCTTAAGAAACTCCACTCAGGGGATGCCCGAATGAGGCTCCTTTCATGTCCCCAGGATATTTCCCCACCAAAGTAGTCCCTATTTATCTACTTGCAATTTCTTGTTTTCCATCTGCTAGATTGGCAGAAGTCTTGAGGGCATGGTTCAGCCTGCGGCTGAAAAGTGTTGAGAACCCCTGGACTAGGCAGTGAAAATATAGGGGCTCCTAATGGTTCAATGGCACAGGGACAACAATGAATGCAGATGATTAATTGGAAAAATTACGAGAATTTTCCTTTGTAAGAGGTAGGTATTAGATTAAGGGGGAGAAATGCTTCCTGGCCCTATCATTAGACACAAGGAGTGTGTCCCAGGAGTCAGAAGATAGAGAACTGCTGTGTGAATAATTGTGATTTTGTATATTGTTTGAATTGAGAAATGTATGTTGCTTTTGTACTTTGGATATTGTATTTATATGCTGTAAACCGCTTTGAGTTCCCCTAGGGGAAGTAAAGCGGTATAGAAATGTAAATATAATAATAATAATAATAATAATAATAATAATAATAATAATAATAATAATAATAATAATAATAATAATAATAATAATATCTCTGTAAGACAGAGAAGGCCAACGCAAGACAGGATTCCTACAGGCATTGGTGGGATTCAGCAGGTTTGCCCTAGTTTGCCAGAACCAGTAGCCGAAATTCCAGCTGGCCCCGCCTATCCAAGTTTTGAAATAAAGTAGTCCTAATTTGGATCCAACACAGGACCTTCCCCCTAGCCACACCCACCATACCAGACCCATAGAATAGGTAGTAAAAAATTGAATCCCACTATTGCCTACAGGGTATGATTCTGCAATATGTTTCAACATCAAGGGGCTCATTCACGTTTGGCTCGATTTATACCTCCATGAAAAATTGCAAGTAACCATGTTTGTGATTACACCATACTAAAAGCATAATAACAGTTGCATTAAGAATAAACCAGAACATGTCCAAAGAGCACACTTTAACATGGCCAGGTATTCACCATCATATACCATTACTTCCATTCTGGGGGACATGAAAGGAGCCTCCCTGAAGACTGCTATTTCAGCGATCAGGCATCCCCTGGGCAACGGTGGCAATAGTGATTGTCAATGGCTAATCCTTTCAACCCAGAAGCACCTCTACAAAGAGACATTTTAACCAATGGCCCTTCTCAGGACCCAAAAGGACAGTAATATCAGTCAACATTGAAGGAATATCCTCAATTAAAGAAAGCTTGCTTCAGGAACTCTGCAATAAGCATAGATGTGACCTACTATGCATGCAAGAAACTCACAGGGATGAAAACCAATGCCACCCTAAAGTTCCTGGAATGTGATTAGACCTTATGTTGGCAAGAGAAAATGTTGACGTGGCCCGATATTGGGCACATGTCATCTAGTCCTTTTAATTCCTTTTTGCTTTAGATATGTTAATTTTAGCTTTGTATGTTGTTATATGCTCGTGGAGCCTCTGACACAAATAAAGAAAGAACTTCCATTCTAAAAAAAGAGAAGAAAATGAAATTTTATTCCATCATGCAATAATCGTGGGAAAGGAAAGTGCATTTTTGAGTTTACAAATATAAAAAGCTGTGCTGGAAATAAAACATCAATACATTTCTGGGAAGTGTCTCACGAGCAAAGAGACCCAACTGGGATTTGGAATCTTGTTCATTCCCAGAACTATTAGCGGATCAACCATTCCAGTGGAACTTCTCTAGGCATATTTGCTCATAAGACTTAAAAAAATTATGATTGTAAAAGTTTATATTGGAATTGCCCCTGTTGGCTTCTGGTATTTAGCATGAATTCCCTATCTCTCTTTTTTAATATAAATTTTTATTGAATTTTAAAATATAACATACAGATAATAAAAAAGAGGAAACATTACATTATACAATAAAACACAAAACACAAATCAAGACTGTGCTGGGTAGTGATTTGGGTGGTGAGTTGACAACTTAGAGCAGGGGTTCCCTATCTTTCAAGCCGGGTGCCGGGTCATGCTTTCTCAGTCAGCTTCAAGGGCCAGACAACCATTTTGCCCTGCCAGCATTTTGTCCCAACAGCTTCAAAAAGGTGGCCATTTTGTTTCTTGAATGCCCTTGGAGGGTGGGGGGCCACATGAAATGGTGCCATAAAATGTGTCCACGGCTGTCGTAAATGTGTTTATGTCAGCTGATGGCGCATTTATGGCTGTTGTAAATGTGTCTGCTTCTGGTGCAGCGGCAATGTGGGCCACATGAAAGTGCTGTGGGCCAGGGCTGGCCCACAGGCTGTAGGCTGGCCACCCCTGGCCCAGAGAGTAGACTAAGTACTATGAGGAGGTATATACCATATTTGCTGGTGTATAAGACACACTTTCCCCCTTATATATACTGGGAAAACAGAGTGCATCGTATGCTTCGATGCGTCTTATATGCTGGCAAATACGGTAAGTGTGACTGCTTTGGTAATTCATCCAGCCTACACCACCCTCGTCGCTCCCAGAAGCGGAAGTAAAACACGCCTGTATGGCTTCCGCTTCTGGGAGCAACGAGAGTTGCGCGGGCTGGATGAATTGGCGTCAGGGGGCCGGGGCCGGCCCACGGGGTATAGTTTGTGCACCCCTAAACCATGTGACCAGCCCACGGCCCAAGAAGTTTGGGCACCCATGGCATAGACTCACCATCAACCCTACCAGGGAACCTCTGAAGAGAGGCTCTGAAGAAGATTCCCCAAAGGAAGACAAATTCTTTGCCATGTTCGAAAGAGATATCTGTGCCTAAAAAAAACCCCAGATCTCCAGGCAGTGGGATGGGATGGAGTTTTCCTTCTTCACGGCCAATCGAAGGGTTAAAGGCATAGAGTTAGAATTCCTAGAGAGGAAGGGAACAAGGTGGACAGGAAGTAGAGTGTTCGTGGAGTGTTCCTCCTCCGAAACAAGCCCCTTTCCTGTCCCTTTTTTATCCTTCCGGAGGGAAACGTTTCCTTCAAGGGCTGCATCTCCGTTCCGGGATCTAATCCTCCCACAAAAGGGGAGCCCAGGTATGGGTGAGTCCATTTTAGGGGTGCAAAGAAACAGGGGTGGAGGTTCTGGAGTTGGAAGGGGCTTGTAGAATATTTTGGTCAGGGAGAGTGCATTTGTACTGCAGTGGCTCAAGTGGCTAAGACGCTGACTGGGAGGCGGAAGGTCAGCAGTTCGATTCCCGAGTACTGCAGGACGGAATGAGCTCCCGTTTCTGTCCCAGCTCCTGCCAACCTAGCAGTTCGAAAGCAAGAACTTGCAAGTAGATAAATAGGGACCACTTCAGTGGGAAGGTAACAGCGTTCCATGCGCTCCGGTGTCTACCTGCCACATGACCACAGAAATGTCTGCAGAGGCAGACAGCGCTGGCTCTTCAGCTTTGAAACAGAGATGAGCACTGAACCCTAGAGTCGGATACGACTGGCTTTCGAGCAAGGGAAACCTTTACCTTTATTTGTACACATTGAGTCAACATATAACAAAAGAAAAATATATAATGTAAAAGAAGAGAGGTGGCCCAAGAGATGTTGCTGCCTGAGGTGCCCCCCTCCCCCCAAGACAGGTCTCTGCAGCGCCAGGATGTCCTTCATGGACATGGTGGGAAGCAGGTTTAATTTGAGGGGATGCAGGAGAGACTGAATAGGCTGAAGCGGTTAAGATGCCGACTTGGAGGTGGAAGGTCAGCAGTTCAAAACCCGAGTACTGCAAGACGGAATGAACTCCCGTCTTTGTCCTAGCTCCTGCCAACCTAGCATTTCGAAAGCAAGAAATTGCAGGTAGATAAATAGGGACCACTTCGGTGGGAAGGTAAACATCAATGATTAAAATAACAGCAATTGATCTTGCAGAGATTTAATAGCAGAACCTGATCCCACGGCCTTTGCCCTGAGAGAAAATTCAGGAGAGATCTCCTTTGACTAGATTAAAGATGGATGAAGCAGGAAGAAATACCTGTATCCAGAATGGAAAGAGTGTGGAAGCATGGGAAGGAAAGTGGGAGAAGATTATGGATGACCACATGGTGAACTCGGAAGAACAGTGCCAGCGCTTCAAAAGATTCCTCTACAAGGAAGCAGAGCGGCCCCGACAGGCTTGCGCCCGACTCCACTTTCTTTGCCATCAGTGGCTAAAACCAGAAAGTCACTCGAAGGCTCAGATCCTGGACCGGGTGACCCTGGAGCAATTCCTGACTATCCTTCCCTCAGAGATGGAGAGCTGGGTGAGGGAATGTGGGGCAGAGACCACTTCCCAGGCGGTGGCCCTGGCAGAAGGCTTCCTCCTGAGCCAGGAAGAGAAGAAAAGGCAGAAAGAGCACACGGTAAGAAAATTTCCTCTTCATGACTTTATAGCAGCAGTGGTGAAGCTATGGCAAGCGTGCCAGAGGGGGCACCCAGAGCCTTCCTTATGGGCATGTGTGCTGTTGCCCTAGCATAGAGTTTGCCCCTCCCCTCTGCCCAGCAACCCAATGGAAGATCTTCTTTTCCCCAACAGAGTTTTCCTCGCTCCTCTGCCCAGCAGGCCAATGGGAGTGCTTCCTCTCTCCCCCAGCACAGAGTTTGCCCTACTGCTCAACATGAGCAAGACCCACCACGTCGCTGTCCAGGGGCCTGGGCTGTGGGGCTTCCGCCTGGTCAGAGGCAAAGAGTTTGACTAGCTGCTGACCATCTCCAGCATAAGGGAGGCTCTCAGCCAAGGGGCTTCACTTGGTTGTGCCCTGAAGTTTTCATTTACAGTAAAACCCCGACTTACAAATGCCCTGAGTTACATAAAATTCTACTTACATAATGATTTTGTGCTAAAACCATGTCCCGATTTACATAAATGTCCCAATTTACATACATTTACTTAACACGATTTCCTATGGGCTAGCTTCGAGTTACATAAAAATTCATTTTTCCTATGGGTTTGCTTTGAGTTACGTAAAAAAAAATTTCCTATGGGTTTGCCTTCAGTTATATACAAAACTGATTTAAGCATAAGCTTACGGAACAGACTCTTTGCGTAAATAGGTTTTTTTAACTGTATTTCTCTTTTGGAAACACCAGAAACATGGGAATTGGGAGACGAGAGGGCATCTGGCCATATGAAAAACGCCCTTCCGGCTCCCACTGAGCCTTCACAGAGTAGGGGAGCGAGATGTGACTCCTGCCTCAGAAGAGGTGCCTCTCATCTCCCCCACTCCCATGTTTCTGGTGTTTCCAAAAGAGAAATACAGTAAACCCCCAGTTAACGATGCATTATCCGGGAGATCGTGTTTGATCTCCTACCTGTTCAAATGCCATCTTTGGGTCTCTGTGTCCGGCTCTGTGTCTGGGAGGGTTGGGGAGATAGACCCTTTTTGTCCCCCCAACCCTCCCAGACCCAGGGGGTTCCTCCCTGTGTCCAGCTCTCCGCTTACCCAGGAGTGTCTGGGAGGCTGGGAGGACCTATCCTGCGCTGTTTCCACCTTCCTAACACCTCCCTGGCCCGCCAAACAACTGAGAATAGTTGTGGCCGCCATCTTGTTTTTGAAAAATAAAAAAAGATGGCAGCCGCAACTTTTCTCAGCTGTTTGGCAGGCCATGGAGGTGCTAGAAAGGCGGAATCAGCTCAGGATAGGTCCCCCCAGCCTTCCAGACACTCCTGGGTAGTCGGAGAGCTGGACACAGGGAGGGACCCCCTGGGTCTGGGAGGGTTGAGAGGACAAAAGGGGTCTGTGTCCCCAACCCTCCCAGAAACCAGGGGACCCGGCAGAGAGGGAGATCACAACCTCCTACCCCCTGATAATAAAGGAGGAAACCCGATTGGACCCAGGGAAGTGCCCAGCAGGAAGTGCCTCCCGGACAACGACGTTTCCCGGTTAACGATGCGACATTGGGAACCAAGAAACGTAGATAACCGGGGGTTCACTGTAAATGTTGCTGGAAGGCACTCCCCCCCCCCCCAGCTTTACTCCAGGGAAATGGAGAAAGGAAAGCCTGCTTGCTGGGGAAAAAGGCTCCTCCACCCCTGAACTATGGGAGGGAGAGGGGAGGGAGGGGGAGAGAAAGAAAGAGTTGACAGGAGGTGGGGTGGAATTAAAACAAACCTCCTGAACGTCTGGAGTTGGTGCCTCGCCGTGTTCAGGAGTGAGGTGTGGGCACAAAAGAGTCGTTCTGCAGCAAGATCAAAGCCTCTTAGCCTCCTAATTTCCACAGCTAGGGTTCTCAACTGTAGGGTTCAGTGCGCATCTCAGTTTATCGCCAAAGAGCCAATGCTGTCTGCATTTGCAGACGTTTCCGTGGACATGTGGCAGGCATGCCTCAACTGTTTACCTTCCAACTGAAGTGGTCCCTATTTATCTACTTGCAATTTCTTGCTTTCAAACTGCTAGGTTGGCAGGAGCTGGTGCAGACGATGGGAGCTCTCTCTGAACGCGCAGCACTCGGGTCTCGAACTGCTGACCTGCCAATCTACCAGTCATTAAGTTCAGCATCTTAACCACTAAGCCACTGCAGAACTCACTCCATCATGCAGTACCTGGGAATTGAACTCCGACCTTACAGTCATTGAGTTCAGCATCTTAACCACTTGGTGCTTCCAAAGACAAACTCAAAGGGCAAAACTTTGTCGTCCCCACCCTTGCCTGTCAACTTTTTTTTCTTTCTTTCTCTGGTTTGGTTTGACTTTTGGGTTTGTCGTTGGAAGCAAAGGAGCCGGCCATGTTGGCAGCAGCTGTGTGGGTGAGGAGTGGTGAGACTGCCGGGCAGAGGTACCATTGAAAAAAAATAGCCCGGCCCCTGGAGCCTCTGAAAAATTGTGATCCGGCCCCCATGCCGAAAAGTTTGGACATCCCTGCTATAAGGTTTGCCATCACTCCTCTATAGCAAGATTAAGCAACATACAATCCATGTACCTTAGAGGAAATCACCCTTATTGGCCTCAGAGATTGTATCTTCTTCCTCTGAGAGTTTGAGAATATCCCCAAATTCTCCATCCATTGCCACTGGATAAATATGACTCCTCTCCCCATGTCAGAATCTCTTCTGCCAAGATTTCAGCCCATTTCTTTTTTGTGTGTCCCCCCCCTCCCCCTTCTTCTCTATAATCCATTACTTGTACCTCCAAGCTGCTGTATCAAACCAGGAACTTCTCAGGGGAAGTTCAGGGTGATTTCCTTTCAACAGAGAAGACTTCATCACAAAACAGACAGAGTACGCGCCCCAGAAGAAACAAAGATGATGATGATGAAGGTGCTCCCTTGAAAGGTAAGTATTCGTGCCGGAAAAGAGTGCATGAATCAACTTGACCTCTTTATTTGGAACATGCATACAATCTTTAGTCTGTCTTTTTATTTTTCCTCATCAGTTTTGGGAAGAGAGAGGTATCTCTTGTTGCCAGACATTTCTTTAGTTAAGAAATGTGTTTTAATTTTCAATCCTCACCTCGAATTGTGACCAGAGGATGAAACATGAGAAACAATGAATAAGACATGTCCTGAAACTCATAAATGACTGAGCTAAGGTTTGCATGTTCTTGCCAGTGTATTTATTTATGAATTATATCCATATGCTCAGGGATTAGTGGTTAAGACACTGAGCTTGACGATCGAAAAGGTAGCAAGTCAACAGTCCGAGACCTGAGTGTGGTGCGATGGAGTGAGCTCCCATCGTCTGTCCCAGCTCCTGCCAACTTAGCGGTTCAAAAGCAAGCAAGAAATTGCAAGTAGATAAATATGTATCACTTTGGTGGGAAGTGTAACAGGAGTTCCGTGTGCTGCGGCATCTAGTCATGCCTCGCACATGACAACAGAAACATATGTAGACGTTCTTCGGCTGTAAACAAAGATGAGCATCGCCCCCTAGAATCAGACATGACTGGCTTTTGAGCAAGGGAGACCTTTACGATCCATATACTACTTTTTCTCCAATAATAGGCTTAAGACCTCGTGGCTTTTTTCTTATATACTTACTAGCATTTTTTGCCCGACCCTACCGGGCAGGTATACATTTTTTGGGAGGTTGGGATGGTTTTGGGGTGCGCAGACACACACACACACACACACACACTCACACACACACAGGGGAGAGAGAGAGAAAGAGGGGGAAGAGAGGGGGGAAGAGAGAGAGGAAAGAGTGGAGAGAGGGGGGAAGGCAATTCCTTCCCTCTGGAGGGCGAGGCCCTCGCCTCCCAGAGCCTGAGGGAAGTGGTTCACTTCTCTCTTGGTTGGCTGGGGATGAAAGCTTTGGCCCTCGCCAACCAAGAGAGAAGTGAACCCCCTACGTGGAAGGCGATTCCTTCCCTCCGGAGGCGAAGGCGCGGCCTTCGTCTCACGGAGGGAAGTGGCTTGCTTTCCTCAGTGGGGGGGCGAAATCTTCCCCCCCCAAAAAAAAACACCAATGGTAGCGAGAACTTCCCTCCGTGAGGTGACGAAGGCGAAGCGCCGTTCCGTCTTCTTCGCCTCACGGATGGAAATGGCTCGCTTTCCTCGGTGTGTGTGTGGGGGAATCTCTCGCCCCCTCCCAACCGATGGTAGCGAGAGCTTCCCTCCGTGAGGCGACGAAAGCGAAGCGCCATTCCGCCTTCTTTGCCTCACGGAGGGAAGTGGCTCGCTTTCCTCAGTTGGGGCACGCGCAAAAGATTCCCCCCAACCGATGGTAGCGAGAGTTTCCCTCCGTGAGGCGAAGAACATGAAGCGCCATTCCGCCATCTTTGCCTCACGGAGGAAAGTGGCTCGCTTTCCTCAGTTGGGGGGGAAATCTTTTGATTGGCTGAGGGGTGGTGCGGTGCGAAGAACACTGGGCCTTATTTATTTATAACTCAAATTTCTATGCCGCCCAATCAGGCAAACCTGACTCAGGGCGGCTTACAACAGGTTAAACCATATATATATAAACAATTAAAACCCCTAACATACCCACCCACCCACTCCCTGTTCATATTAAAAACTAACCACATTAAAACTGCCCACATTAAAAAGGCCTTGTAGGGTTTTTTTGTTCATGTTCATGGTACGGTTACCCCACTCTCGACGACCGGACTCTTGCGGCGATGCTCGCAGGGTCTAAAGGTAAGTGTGGGCGGCTCAGTACAGGATGGTTGGGCCGGGTGTGGACGTGCATGCCGGACACGTACCACGCAAGGCCCTTCTTATTAGGTACTAGCATATTTTGCCCGGCAGTGCCGGGCCTTTTAAAATTGTGTTGGATAGTAAAGGGTTTCGTTTTTTTTCTTGAACCAATGGTGCTGGGCTGTTTTAAATGGTGTTGTAAGGTTTTGTGATTTTGTGGCTTCGAGGCGCTGCGTCCGCCTGCTGCGGACTTGTGCTCCCAGTGTTGTTGTTGTTGTTTTTGCGTGCCGGCTTCCTCAGTGCTGGGCTCTTTAAATTGGTTTTTGAAGGTTTTTGTTTTATGTTTATGCAAATTTTATTTTATTTTAATTTATTTAATGTAAATTAATGTTATTTAGTATAAAATTTAATTTTGTTTTTTTTAATCTTTATTTTAATGCATTTTTTTGTTTTTGTTTTTTGAGTGAAAAGTGATTTCTGGTTTTTTTTTGGTATTTTTTGAGATTAGTGTGATTATTTTTGAATGTTTTTATAACTTATTTGATTAATTTTGGAATTAATCTTATTAGTTTCAATATTTTTGAATGTTTTTTCTCTTGTGGCCTCTGGGTGGGGGTGGTGAGCTTTTCTTCCTCTCTACAATTTTTCTCTTCTGTCCTCTGGGTGTCGCTTCCGGTAAGTATTTTCTTTATTTTCTCATTTGAGTTCTGGTCCTCATGGATAGAAGACGTCTTATGGTAAGCTCTCTGGTTGGTTTTTTTTGGGGGGGCTGTGTTTTTTTTCTTGTTTGTTTTTGGCTGTTTTTGTGTTTCCTTTTTGGATTTTTGTTTTTGAGTGTTTTTGATTGTTTTTAGTTTGTGCTTTTGTGTTTATTTTTTCAGGGGGGGCGGCTTTCTTTTCCATGGGCCATGCTGGCTGGCCCGTGGGAAGGAAGGGCAGCGGCGGTGGGAGGGCCTTTCCCGCTGGCCATGCTGGCTGGCCTGTGGGAAGGAAGGGCAATGGCGGCGGGGGCTTTCTTTTCCACGGGCCATGCTGGCTAGCCTGTGGGAAGGAAGGGCAGTGGCGGCGGGGGGGGTCGTTTTTCCCCCACGGGCCATGCTGGCTGGCCCATGGGGAAGAAGGGCAGCGGCGGCAGGTGTTTTTTTTACTTTTATTTTTCGCGCGCCGGCTGCCCCAGCGTTCTGCGTGCTAATGGCACGCAGGACGCTGGGGCTTGTAGTTTTGCTGCGCGTGTTTGCTTACTGCAACAGTTTTTTTCCTGCGGCTTTTTTTTGATTGGCCGCAGCGCGTTTCTGAACCCTTCTTTTTGCCACGCCGCTCAGCCTGATTGGCTCTGGCGCGGCGTGGCGCAAGGAACGTTGGGAATTGAAGTTCCCTTTTTTTTTTTTTTTTTTTTTGCATCCGGGAGGCTCCTGCCCTCTGGCCGAAAATTTCAACCCGACAGTTACCTGCGAACCGGGTTCGGGTGAGAGAACGGAGGCCCATTACGGGCTAGTCACATTCCAATGGTTAACACACCATTTTATAGGTATAGTTAGATCCTCACAACACTAGACTCAGAGTGAAAGACTAGCTTTCTGCATCACTGAGTCAGTTTCGTGGCTCAGTGGAGATGAAGATATTGATCTCATTTTATTTGGGGATGTATTTGTTTGTTTGGTCTGTTTTTGACTTTTTTTGTAGTGTTATTTGACATTTGTATGTAAAATTTCCCAAGTAGGTGATATAAAAATGTGATGGATTGATTGAGTGATTAAATGCACAGATCAACACTCTAACCCTAGGGTTCCCAACCTAATGCCCGTGGGCTGGATCCGGTCCCTGGTGCCATTTCATGTGCCCCTTCCTCCAAGGGCATTTGAGAAACAAAATGGCCACCCTTTTAAAGCTATTGGGACAAAATGACCACCCCCATCGTGCAGGCAGGGCAAAATGGCCATCCAACCCTCGAAGCTGACTGAGAATGTGGCCCCGGGCTTGAAAAGGTTTGGAACCTCTGCTCTAACCTGTAACTTGCATATTCTTGTGATGTGATTTTCTGCCTTTCATTGGGATCTGAGTTATCTTCTAGTCACTGTTTTTAGGGTTTTGATTTTAATAGCCTATTCACTTTTATGGGATTCTTTTGTCTCTTCTGCAGGGGCTGGAATGATGCCTGGAACAAGATTACTGTCAGTTCTTCTTTGCGATGGGGAAGAACCCGATCAGGTAGGATTTCTGGGGAGATCCACTCCTTCTGTTTTCTTCTGTGAAAGCAAAGAATGTGAGAAAGGTCCTAAAAGGAACATCAGAAAAACCTGTTCAGCTTCTACTCCTGTTTCCAATGTCTTTATTTGGGCTCTGTAAAGTCGCCCTTGCTCGAAAGCCAGTCGTATCCAACACTAGGGTTCGGTGCTCATCTCTATTTCAAAGCCGCACTGTCTACGTCTGCAAAAGTTTCCATGGACATGTGGCAGGCAGGCCTAGACACCAGTGTACACGGAACGCTGTTACCTTCTCTGCCGAAGTGGTAGCTATTTATCTAAGCAAATTTCCTTGCTTTCGAACTGCTAGGTTGGCAGGAATAGAGACAGAAGCTTACTCCGTCATGCAGCACTTGGGTCTCAAACTGCTGACCTGTCAACCTTCCAGTCATCAAGTTCAGCGTCTCAACCACTAAGCCACTGCAGTCCCCAATACTCAAAGTCCATCTGTCCATGAAATGGCAAAATATCAGCAATGTCCATAAAATGGACAGGGAAATCCAGCAAAGTCCAGACAAGTCCAGGCAAGGCATTGTCAATAGTCCATCATTAGCATCCCGGCAGGGGAATAAATCTCCAGGTATCCAGGCAGGGAAATCAATGTCCAATAGTCCAAGTATCCTAGCCCTGACTGGGCTACATCCTGCCGATATCCTTTTCAGGATTTGGTTCAGCCAATGAGATGGGCTTTCAGCAGTCCATTAGAGAACTGATTTTAGGTGCAAAAGCCCTCGGTTTATAAAGGCAAAATGAGTATCTCCCTCCTCTTTGGAATGCATTAAATACTGTGGTTTCTTCATGGTAAAGTCCAGGGTCCCTACAGGTGGCCCCCTCCCCTTAGGAATTCACTAGGTAACGGGAAAGCGCCTGGTCTCACGAGTCAAGAGCCAGAAAGGGGAAAGGTTGAGAAAGGGTCAATTCTGATGGAAAGCACCTGCTGGTTACTTTATCTCTCGGAAATGCATAGCATGAACACATAGACAGAAAGGAATGCACTCAGAGCGACTGCGCTTTAGGCAAGCAGCAACCTGGTTTCTCAACCTTCTTTGACACATGAAAATAACTAAGTGATTAACTACCAACTTAACTAAGCATTTAACTTAAATCTAAACAGTTAGCTTAAAGCATACATACACAGAAAGAAGTGCAGCATAGGTACTGCTTGGCATACTAGGATCATGACACACCCCATCTTAACTTTGGCTTACAAATTACATTCGGTTCTGTTAGCGGTAAGTGGCAAATATCTTTTCCTCCAGGATGTGGTGACCTTTGAGGAGGTGGCTGTGGATTTCCCCCTAGAGGAGTGGGCATTACTGGATCTGGACCAGAGAGCCCTACACAGGGAAGTCATGGAGGAGAACTATCGCAACGTGGCCTCTCTTGGTAAGATGTCAACTCTTTTACTCACACTAATTGTTGTAACATCAATATAAACCATAAAGTTTCTAAATCGGAGCTGTGAAACATCTCATGCCTGCTCATTGACAGCAGAGCTATGGGGAAAATCCTTATTAAGTTTTTTATACACAGCAGTTGGCAGAGCACCTTTACAAGTAGCTTTACTTATAGTTTGCAAGTTCTCCAAGTATCACACTCCCTACTCTAGCCAAGTAATTAAACTCTCCACACTTGTTTAGAAATACAGTAGACCCTCGATTAACGACAAAGCTTGGTTCCATGAGTAGCGTCGTTAATCGTGAATCGTCGCTAATCGCAAGTTCCTGCACAATGACGCTAAAAAAGCGGCTTCCTATGGGAAAACCTCGATTAACGACGTTTTCTCATAACGACGCTAAAAAAGCGGCTCCCTATGGGAAAATCTCAACTAACGACGTTTCCATTGAAATCCATTGCAATCATCACAGACGGCAAGTCAAGTCAATGGAAACATGCTGGAACCTTATGTTACCTTAAGAAACAATTGTCTAAAGGGTAAATACATTACAGAAACATGCAAAAAAAATACAAAAGAGCACTTTTTAACTTTAGAAAACTTTTTACTGTACAGTATAAAGTGCAGTTTTAAAAGAGGAACATGGAACATTTTTAAAACATGGAACATTATTAAAATCCTTAAGTAAAGTGCAGTTTCAAATTGTACAGATTAAGACAACTAAGCAGTGCAAAACCATTTCAGAACATAACATTGCACGTGGTTAAACTTCAGGAACCTTGGTAAAGAGCATTTTCAAACTAAAAACACAACTCTGGTCATTACATCAGTGCAAAACCATTTCAGAACATAAATAGTTCTTTACTTACAGTTTGCTTTAGATAGTTTAGTAAACAGTTGCTTTGCTTGATTTAAAAAAAGTTCTTTACAATAAGTTTCATTGTAGAAAAAACATATTTTGCTTGTAAGGCAATAATTTCAATTAAAGGAGAGCGAGCAAGCAAGAATAACAGAATAATAACTAGAACGACACACACTGAAGAATACAGAATAGAACCGAACAACAAACAGCTTAATACATGTCAGGTAACCCTAGAAGATTTTTCTTTTGGATGGTTAGAGACATAATTTGCATTAACAGCCCATTGAATTGTGAGGTTGCTTTAATATACAGTACTCAATAATCCCAGTATTGATAAATTCCAGATCCTATCAGCCCTAAAAGGTTTCAACAGCAAGTCACATCTTGTGAGCCACCAGAGAGTTGAAAGAAGAGTTGGGAGAAAAATACCAATAGTGGGTATTTTTATTTATTTATGGCCAGGAATTCCTTTCTTAAGGTTCACCAGAGAGTCTACACAAAAGGACCATATAAATGCCAGCAGTATATAAATGGATTTTAAAATTTATTTTAATTTTATATTTCTCTTCCACATAGGAGTGAGATCATACAAATGCAATGAATTTGGAAAATTATTTGGTCACAATTCAAACCTTCTAGCAGCCCAGAGAGTTGATCAAGGAGAGGACACATTCAAATGCCAAGAGTGTGGGAAATGCTTTGCTCAGAAAGCACAACTGCTGACACACCAGAGAGTCCACACAGGACAGAAATCATACAAATGTGAGGAATGTGGAAAATGTTTTACTTACACTTCAACTCTTCTTCAGCACCAGAGTGTCCACACTGGACATAAACCATACAAATGCCAGGAGTGTGGAAAATGCTTTTCTCAGAATTCACACCTTCTGAGACACCAGAGAATCCACACAGGAGATAAACCCTACAAATGCCAGGAGTGTGGGAAATGTTATGTTCAGAATTCAAGCCTTTATGAACACCAGAGAGTCCACACAGGAGAGAAACCATTTATGTGTCAGGAGTGTGGTAAACATTTTTCTCACAATTCAACTCTTTTGAAACACATGATACTCCACAGTGGAGAGAAACCATTCAAGTGCCATGACTGCGGGAAATGTTTTGTTCGGAATTCACACCTTCTGACACACCAGAAAGTCCACACTGGTGAGAGAGAATACAAATGCCAAGAGTGCACAAAATGTTTTTCTCACAGCTCAACCCTTTTGAAACACCTGAGATTCCACACTGGAGAGAAACCCTACAAATGTCAGGAGTGTGGGAAATGTTTTGCTCAAAGGTCACACTTACTGGGGCACCAGAGAGTCCATACTGGAGAGAGACCTTACAAATGCCAGGAGTGTGGGAAATGTTTTGCTCGAAATTCACACCTTCTGACACACCAGAGAGTCCACACTGGAGAGAAACCATACGAATGCCAAGAGTGTGGGAAATATTATTCTCGCAGTTCAACCCTCCTGACTCACCAGAGAGTCCACACTGGAGAGAAACCATACAAATGCCAAGAGTGTGGGAAAGATTTTTCTCACAGTTCAACCCTTCTGACACACCAGAGAATCCACACTGGAGAGAAACCTTACAAATGTAAAAAGTGTGGGAAAGGGTTTTCTCACAATTCAACTCTTCTGACACACCAGAGAGTCCACACAGGAGAAAAACCATATAAATGCCCAGAATGTGGAAAACATTTTGCTTGGAATTCACTCCTTTTGAAACACCGGAGAATCCACATAACAGGAAGCTCTTGAAGTCTACCACACTCCGTGAGAAAGATTAAACTCATCCAGTTTCTTTTCAAAAGCCAGGGTATGAATATGCTAAGACTACTTTTATGCCATGAAAACCTGTCCATGTATAAGGGTTAAACCACCCCTGTTGCTCTATTGCAGGGGTTGGCAACCTATGGCCCATGGGTTGGATCTGGCCTGTGGTGCCAAATCATCCGACACACTGCCTTAGCTCCCACCGCCACCACAAGAAGTGGTGGGAACAGCTGTAAATACTTTCATGGCTGTCGTAAACATGTTTATGACAGCCCCGGATATGCTTTACAGCAGTGTTTACAGTGGGCGGTATCACCAAGTCTGGGTCTCTCAACTGTCTGATGGAGCGTGACCTGGCCCTCAACTTAAAAAGGTTGCGAACCCCTGCTCTATAGTGAGAGTTGGTAATGGACGGGGTCTTATACAAATCGAAATTGTTGTGAATTTTTTCTATTCTGCTGTTATTGCAAGATGGAATGAAATTTTGTCCTCTTCTTTTCCTCTTTCTGTAGAATGGAAATTGTAGGAGTCCGATTCATGTAAAGATCTCTATTCAGCCTCATTAGCAACAGTTTATAGCCCCAGATAAACAAAGGAAGAGTTTAAAAAGGTCTGACGAAGTCCAGCTTCATTAGACAGAGTGTGAGGAGGGAACAGAGATAAAGAAATAGAGAGGAAACAGACACACACTGCTGTTTTGGCTGAACAAAGGAATACTAATGGCGTCTCTTTATTCCAACAGAGTATATCAGAAACAAAACTTAAAGCACATAGCCAATCAGAAAGCCAGAACCCAAATAAGGAGAAGAAAGGAGAAATCTTCTCATTATTCCACGCATGCCCAAAATCCAGCATTGTCTCTCATGCAGACAAAGAGGCCTTTGTTTACAAAATGTGAAGGCGACAGGAGACAGAAACCAGATGCCTTCCCACATGTCCTCCTTTTTCATTTAAATTTGAGAGAGGGACGGCTAATCATACCCCTGCATGTCATCATACTCCATAACTACTCCTCCATATACAGCATCATTGTCCTCCTGGACATCGTACCCCTCCTGACTCCTGGTACCTTGTTCCGGAGGATGATACCTCATTGAGTACAATTGCCGTCGTGCAAAACCCGATGTCTCCCTTCTACGCAGTGGACATGTGTTACACATAGAAATAAGATTAGGAATACAATTAATGCAAAAACACAAAGATATAAGGCAGATAATAATAATGAACCCATAAAAGAAAACTAGTCTAAGGACAGATAAATCAGGCAACCAAGAAGTCATCCAATCAAATAGATTAACATCAGTGCGTAAATTGTTAGTAATGCTCTCCTGTAAATTCTGAAGTTCTTTCTCAATAGTATTATTCAGATCCTGGAATTTTACCCGACATCCCTGATTTCCGACCAGCCTACAAAATCCTCCGAATTTTGCTAACAGGTAATCTATGGCCAGTCTGTCCTGCATTTGGTCTTGATGAAGCTCAGTGATTTCCATTTGAAGATCCCGTATGACCCTCCCTGTGGCATTGATTGATTTCTCCAGCCTACAGGTGAGTCCCAAAATGGACCTTCTATTCTCCTGGGAAATGACACCTGGGTATGATCCCAAGGTGAGTGCTCCAGTGATAACACCCCCTATAGCTCTCCCCCAGGAGCTACCATCAGAAAGCTGAACATCGATCATCATTGCAACCAGGACCCATCGGGCCGGCAGCAGCTCTCCGGCGCCGCGCATCTGCCTGAAGCGGCATTTGCATTTGTACGGGTAAGGTAAAATAACCCAATGCTGCACATTGATATTGTCCTGGATGGAAATTCGTGGCAACTCCATTAAAAAAGAACCACATGTTGGGATACTTAATTTGCCATCCATTGCAAATTGAACCACTATCTATAGCAGAATAATCAGGAGTAAACATAGGAAACACATCATATATATCTTCAATAGTAGTGTTAAACAAGGTATAATTAAGCTTATAAGAACTGTTATAACTACCCCATAACCAAAAATAATCATCACAACCCGTATAATTGCCTACATTCCACAAAACCCTTTTTGCTTGAGTCCAGTGCTTCCATTTACTATTCCAGACTCCAGAACTATGACAGCAGAAACAAAGTCCTTTAGTGTATTTCTTGAATGTCATGCTTCGCCAGCGGGTGTTGTTAAATTGTTCTGGGGGATTAGAGAAGAGTGTAGACCTATCAAGATGTTGCAAGTGTCCAATAACCAACTCAGGCATGTTGAACAATGCCGGAAGAAAGGCCATTTGAGACACTGCCAGTGGATGCTCATAGTATAACGTTGCATTCTTACCATGAACCTCAAACATATAGTTACGGTAGCATGACGAAGCCAAAAGTTGGGGTTGCCCCCATGAGTCATTGGTTTTACAGCTGGAAGCACAGTAAGAAAGAAAAGAACAAATGTCAGCAACTTTAGTCCACTGGTGAACCACCGTCCTGGAGCTGAGTAACCTTCTTCTCTCTCCATGGGCGGATCGCTCGAGCAGGAATCCTTCCACTCAGGATTCCCTTGTTGCCAATAAATGACCAATGGCTTAGGAAGACACTCCCCTAAGAAACAGGAGCATGCCCTGTTATTACTAGTACCATGTAACTAAACGTGAAACATGCCTGATGTATAACACAAATGCAATGTCACAAACCCATTTACATGTGTAGGGTACTGAAAACTCTTCCATGTACTTCTGAAGGTACCTTGAGATATGCAGTTACATAAGGCAAAACATAACATAAGCAAAGACAGGTCTTTCTCCTGCAAGAGAATAAGCAAACATTTAAGCATGAACAAAACATGAACATTTCTCTTCTTCCTTACATGAAGGAGGTTTCTGTTGCATTCTAGAAAGCATTTCTCACTCCCCAATTACATGAGTAAGGCATTAAATTTCTTCTTCTCTCACTGGTGTAAGTGAAAGAGGCATTCAATAACTTAAAACCAGCATAGCATGGTAAATCAAATACAGTACAAATATCATTAGAGCATTTCACACTCATAGCATGAGCAGGTAGACAATTTTTTAAAAAGCTTTCAGGTTTTATAATGCAAACAAAGCCAATTCACTTTAGAGTCCAACACAAACTTTTTAGTCCAATTAAAATGTCCAAATTAAAAGTCCAAATGTTGATTGAAGCTTTCTTCTTAAACACTATCTTCTCTCCAGCACAGTTCTTGGCATGGCAAGGTTGAAATTAGGCCATAAATTAAGTCTCACTGAATTCACAAGACACCCAGCCAACCCCCCCCCCCTTTCCAGCTTTTCAGGCAAACACACATTCCTTCATGCTCCAGCCACACCCATCTGTATTAAGGCAGGCAGATGAGGTATGAACAAACTTGGAACAGCCCATTCTGGATCTCTTTGTTTGAGGGTTGGGCAGTTCAAAATCAGCCAAAAACTGTATGTCTTCTCCCTCCTTGTATTTTTGCAAAAGCCTGCTGTCCATACAGGAAGGATCCACGCCCCTCTTCCTCTGGACTTTTTTCATTTGCAGCATCTGAATCTCAACTTTATGACAAACTGCACCCGTTAGGTTGTACTTGTGAGAAGACCCCTTTCTGGGCTTGGGTTTTCTGGCCACACGTGAGGAATCAAGTTTACTACTCAGCTTCTCCTGCTTTTGTGATGAGGGTTGCTTCAGGGATGAGCTGAGGTCTCCTGTGCTGCTCTTGGAATCACACTCCTTGCTTCCTGCCACTGCATGCATTAATAGCTTCAATCTGTGATGAGGTCCCCACCATTTGTTCCCAATCAGCTGGCACTAGTTGTTTTTTAGACTCGGCAGGCAGTATTGCAGCAGTCCCATTTGCCAGAGCCTCTCTGTTCACTGGATATACAGCAACAGTTTCCATATCCAGCACAGCTGCAGTTAAAGCAGCAGAGAACAGGTCTTTTGTAGGGCTAAAAGTGCTTGATTGCTGCAAGGCAGGATATAATGTCCCATCTCCTTTTCCACCCCCATCTCCATCAGGGGGCTCATGCTGTTGTTTCTCATATGATGGAGGGGCTGTTGCCAGAGTCCCTCCCTTGGCTGGGGCCAAAAGCTGTGGAAGGGGACCATCAAGCCTCTGGGAGAACAACATATTTCTTGGAGTAAGTCTTTGAAGACAGTTTCTGACTTCACTCCACATAAATTGCACTGAAACAGAAATTCCCTCCTGCTTCTGCAATTCATTCCCAATTTTATTCCATTGTTTTAAGTCCAAACAATCATCATATTTAACCCAAGGACAGGTTTTTCCTACAACTTGGACAAGCTTTTGTATTTCCTTCTTATCAGCTCGTCTCCCATTCATATGCAAAAGATCTGAGATATCTTTACAAAGCTCCTGCTCTTGCGAAGCAAACACGCACCCCATAATAAATTTTTCACTCACCCTGTTGTATTTCTCAAGCGCTTGATTGGACCTTTCCTCTGGTCGTGGGTGAATAAAGACCTTGCCCCGGTCGCCAATTATGAGGTGCTAATTGCTAATTGCTGAAGCAGAGTTCAAAGAAGGCTCTCTCATTGTAGTTCAAAGCCTCCCACGGAGCGCCACTTGTAGGAGTCCGATTCATGTAAAGATCTCTATTCAGCCTCATTAGCAACAGTTTATAGCCCCAGATAAACAAAGGAAGAGTTTAAAAAGGTCTGACGAAGTCCAGCTTCATTAGACAGAGTGTGAAGAGGGAACAGAGATAAAGAAATAGAGAGGAAACAGACACACACTGCTGTTTTGGCTGAACAAAGGAATACTAATGGCGTCTCTTTATTCCAACAGAGTATATCAGAAACAAAACTTAAAGCACATAGCCAATCAGAAAGCCAGAACCCAAATAAGGAGAAGAAAGGAGAAATCTTCTCATTATTCTACGCATGCCCAAAATCCAGCGTTGTCTCTCATGCAGACAAAGAGGCCTTTGTTTACAAAATGTGAAGGCGACAGGAGACAGAAACCAGATGCCTTCCCACAAGAAATAATGGTAGATGATGGTGAATAGCAGTCTCTATTAAAGTGTGCCTTCAGACTCGTCCCATAATGCAAATGCTATCATGATTGTGGTTGGTTACAGTCCAGAAAAATTAATTGCATTTATTTGTGTAGACAGACGCTTGAAACGAAATCCTGTTGCAGAATCATGCTCCCTTAAGTATCCTGTTGTCAGTTGTCCTGCCATGTTTCACAGTAGTAGTTATACGGCAGTTCTCCACCTTCTACTTCCTCTTCGTAGCCACCTTTACAGCACAAACTTCAGAGGCCTGGTCAGTGCTTGTTACTCATTACGGGTACTGCATGGCGGATTGAGTGCCCATCTCCTGCCAACCTAGCAGTTAAAAACAAGAAATTGAAGTAGATAAATAGGGACTACTTCGGTAGGAAAAGATTTTGGGGACATAAAAGGAGCCTCATTCAGGCGGCCCCTGAGCAGAGTTTCTCCAGCAAAAATCCTCTCAACCCAGAATAATTTCTGACACAAAATATTATTATTATTATCATCATCATCATCATCATCATCATATAGCATATTTTCCACAGCCTAAATTCCATTCAGCCACTACCATTATTCTGTTTACTGAACAAAGCATCCAGTCCGACAGTTATTTTGTTATCTGCTGTTATTTCCCACAGCCTGGGGTCAGTGTTGATGAACGTATGGTATGGCATGCATGCCAGAGGTGGTATGCACAGCCCTATCCGTGGGTGGGTGCACCGTCACATGCCAGCTGTGCCCCATGCCACCAGTGCCAATAGCAGCACTGCTTCCCCACCCACCCCTCTCTCCCCACCAATGGAAAGGCTGAAATCCCACCTGGGAGATGGCATCAGGGATGAGGTGAGGTGACCCAGGAGGCAGCAGCGGCACACCTGTAGAGGTGAGGGCATGCATGCCTATCCATGTGATGTTGCCAGATGCATGCCGGTGATGTCACATGGGTGTGTGGGCATGCACGATGCCCGCCTGCACGTGGCCTACTCCTCCTCCTTGGTCACTCGGTCTCTAAAAGGTACACTATCACTGGCCTAAGTCAATTCACCCACCAGCCCTTGCCCCAAATATTTCACAAAGTCTGTAAATGCCAGATGCAAAGTCTGAAAGCTAAACACATCAAATGTGTAAAGCCACAATGATTATGTTGCATCCATCTGCTAGCCATGAAATATTTGAGGGCTAAATATCAAAATACGTTTCTGAAGTATAGAAAAGACTGGCAGAAAAAGATTCCCATCAATGTCCGCCAAAAAAAGGATCTTTCACATGCTTTTAAGAAAGACATCCATAGTGGTTTTGTGGTTAAGATGCTGAATTTGACGACCGGAAAGCCGGCAGGTCAGCAGTTCAAGACCTGAGTGCTGCGAGATAAGAGTGAGCTCCCATCGTTTGTCCCAGCTCCTGCCCAACCTAGCAGTTTGAAAGCAAGAAATTGCAAGCAGACAAACAGGTACTGCTTTGGCAGGAATGGTAACAACATTCTTAAATGTTGATGTTTTTTCCAATCAGTTTGCATTCTTCATTGATCTGAATCTAGCCTTGCTTTCCTTGTGATATAATCTAGACACTGATTAAACAGATAAAGGGATCTTCATGAAGGGAGAAGGGCATCCAGTCCTGCCCCAGGAAAGGAATCCCAAACCCAAAAGGGATCAACATGTAGGAACTGACATGGGTGTGCTTGGTTTAAGAAAATCTCCATAATTCTCAGCAGTTTGGTCTCAGCCACAGGATGAGCTCTGGGTGGCTCAGTGGTTAAACTGCTGTCAGGGCTGTAGCCAGGATTCTAGATTTTATTGTTATTTTATTTTTTTGGGGGGGCAACAATGTCACACACACATATATAACATTGGCATCCCGAGGTGGGTTGGGGGGGCGCTGTTAGCTCAGGAGGGTTTTTGGCCCCTCCCCTGGGGCCAAAAACCCTCTGTGAATCCACACATTTGGGGTTTGTGCTTGCGCAGGACTCCATTTCGGACTATACCAGAGCTTTAAAAAAAGGAGGGAACATTTGTTAGAGGAGGTCCTGCCCACCCCCTTCATAATATGTTTTTTTGAAGCGTTTAATTCCTGTTTACTTGATAGATACTACACACTGTCTTATTGTTAGACAGGGGGATATTAATGGTTCCTCATTGCCTCATAGCAATGATACTGCAAACTGTCTTATTGTTAGACAAGGAGCATTAATGTCTCCTCAATGCTTTCAGGCCTTGCAACCAGGCATTTCTGTTGGATTGGGGCCATGAGGAGGCCCTTAGGATCCCGGAGGAGACTGGTCAAACGAACGACACGAGACAAGATGGAGCGAAGACCAGTGGTTTATTGAGGAAAGGACATCATCATTTATAGGAATTCAAGGCAGCGTGTGATGCGATCGTCATCTGACAGAAAATCATATCACCCATTTACCCGGGTTAATGGGAAATCTCTCTTGGGGAAGTTAATTAACTGGGGCAAACACTGACAGGGGAAGTCCATTGTTTGGGGTTTACACCAAGGTAAATATGGCCTCTATTTGCACCAAGGATTAGGCTTAACTGCGAGTGAGTAATTGCTTAATGCGTAACGGAGTTTAGTGATTCTCCTTCCTCAGCAGAATCGCCGGTCAGGTCAGACATGGGTGAATCAACCCTATGATTATTAATCCGCCCCCCCCCCAATTTCTGTACTCACAGAGCTCAGTGACCAGGGGTCTGCCTCTCCCGGTGTGACCACCGTGAGGGACAGTTATGCCAATTGGGCATGCGGAATCCGCATCTCCCCTTTTTCTGTTATTTATGGACCTGACAGGCGACCCTGCGCAAGATGGGCATCAACTGGTGTACGGGAACGACGCTTCGGGGTTCCCCCCACGGGGGGCATCTCGATAGCAGCAAGGGAATACATTGCATGAAACAGCATCCTGCTATGCCCAGTACGATCACCCCCGCAACCACCTTGAGCGTTGTCTGGAGCCATCCCCAGGGGAGCCACGACCACAAGGAATCCCACCACCACCATGAAGCATCCTCTTTGATGTTCTTAGCTAGGGTGTGGAGGTCTGTGAGCTGGCTCTGTACCTTACGGGTATTGTCTGTGAGATTAAAGCAACACATGTTGTGGACAGATTCGCAACCCAAATGATGTAACAACAGGAGGTAGTCGATAGCTGCTCGATTGTCTAGGATGGCATGGCGAAGCTCTGCCTGCTCCTGGTTGAGCAGCGCTATCGCTGAGGAGGTATGGTTAATGGCCTTTGCTAATCCGCAAGCCAATTGACCAATTCTCCAAGCGTTGCCGACGGCTAAGCCTGGCACGCCAAGTATGCTGACTGCCAACGAGACGTATTCAGCTGGACTCAGGACCCTAATGTTGCTATCACATGAGCTGTCTAGCTGGGTGGCACGAGTGCGCCGTATGGGTGCAGAAACATTTGTGCTTGGAACAATCATATCCCTAGTGGGGAGTAACAATGTCAAGCGACTAATACAACACATGGAATCTGATACATTTGCGGGAATGTAGTTCCAAGTGTACTGATTGCATGTAAAGAACCAACCTGAAGGTAGGGTAACATGAGCATACATTGAACCAAGTGTCTCTGGGTTATTACAAGTCTAGTTGCCGCGGCCAACGTCAAGGCAGCGGCGTCGAGTCCGGCCGGCCGCGGAGCAGCCGGTCATCCGAGCACAAGTAGAGTTCGGGCTGACCGCCACCGTGTGGAGAGTGGCTGCATCAGCCGGCAAAGTCATAGTCAGCTGCATTCCCCAATGAGCGTATGCTGTGAAGCTCGTAGGGAGGTGCGGACCGAAAATCCGCCTCAGCAGCCAGTCGCCATCCCGGGTGCGCGCGTCCAGAGTGTGGCACACCGGGATGAGACAGGTGCTCAGGATTGAGGCAGGACCAATGTCCTGTTTCAGGCAAAAATCGGACTGGTTGACGAGACCCGCCAACCTTTCCCATAGATTGTAGTGCATCCGGGCGGAGAGATCTTCGCCTGGCATCAGGCCATTGGCCTCCAGTGAGGCTGCCTGAACGCCTCCCCCCGCAAGTAGGGAGAGGGTCAGAATGATGGTGACCGCCACGGTGTTGGCAGAAATCTGGGCAAGGACTGCAGCCACGAAGTTCTCCGGTGTCGGTTCCCTCTCCTCGCGTTGGAGGGCGTCTTGGGCTTCATTGCAAAGGGTCTTGACCATCCCCCAGGTGACCTTCGGCGCTGTCGTCGGCTGTCGCCTCCTCCTCCGCCGGGTCTCCTCGGTCAGGGTGAGGTCCTCCATCTCCGGGACCGGACTCGGATTGGTCTGGGTCCACGCCATGTGGCTCCAAGTGAGGCTTAATACACCGAGCTGGAATCCAAACGACACCTGTAGGAGACATAACTGCAGCATACCCTCTTCCCCAGGTTACGAGTGGCACCGGGCCCCTCCAGGAAGGGTCCGGTGGCACCCGGTACCGAACCAGCGGTCGCGGGAGAGCTTCCGAATGGCGGAAGTGTTTCTCCTGTGGCGTGCAATCGGAAAAAACATTAAGGTGATTGTACGTGAACAATACCTTATTCAGACAATGCTGTGCCTGACCCTGTGACTTGGGGAGGGCTGGTGGCTCCCCCCTTTCTGTTTGTTTGTCAATATAGGACTTGAGCGTCCGATTGACCCGTTCCACAATCGCTTGCCCCTGCGGATTGTAAGGAACGCCAAAAGTATGCTTGATATCCCAGGTGGCCATGAAGTTAGCCAACTGCCTAGAACTGTAGGAAGGGGCGTTATCGGTTTTCACGTGCCGAGGTTTGCCCATCGCCGCGAAGCAGGCTAGGAGGTGCTGCTCCACGTGGGAAGCAGTCTCCCCTTTTTGCGCTGTGGCCCAAAAGAATTGCGAGAAAGTATCAATGCAAACGTGCATGTACTGCCATCTGCCAAACTGCGGGACATGTGTGACGTCCATTTGCCACACCTGGTTAGCCTCTGTCCCTCGTGGGTTGACCCCCCCACAAGGGCCCCCCCGGTGCCCCTGCACAATGCTGACAAGAGCGAACTATGCCTTGGGCTTGAGAAAGTGGCAGGTTAAACTGTCTGGCGAGCGCTTTGGCATTCTGATGAAAGAATGCATGACTCTGAATTGGAGTAGTGAAAACACCCAACACTGATCGTTGCTGAATTTCCTTTGCGGCCGCATCCGCTCTGATATTGCCTGCGGAGATTGGACCTGGTAGGTCCTGGTGACTTCGAATGTGGGCAATATATAGCGCTTCCGTGCGGTTCCGCAAGTGAAATTGAGCTGTGAGGAACAGACTCAGCAAATTTTTGTCTATCGCGGGAGTGATGTAGGCTCCCTGTAGACTGTGAAGCAAATTCCTAACATACTGACTGTCAGTAACGATGTTGAGGCGCTCTTTGGCGAAGGTGCGCAAAGCAAGGTTCACTGCTGCCAACTCTGCCCGCTGCGCGGACTTCTGTGGAAGAGTTAGCAGCGTGCACCAAGCCTGGCCCTCCTGCCAAGTCAAGACGCCGTATGTGCGACCCCCATCTGTAAAAAAACTGTTCTGGCCCCCTGAAGTGGAACCAGCGAGATCAGTTCATACAAGCTGACTGTCTGCGTTTGAAGTGAGACGAGTCTGGGGTCCTTTGGCAAATGGTATGCCAAGCATCCGGTGAATCCTTCCAAGGCAATTGGAAGCAAGTCACCGAGCTGCATCAGCTGCTGAATTTGCTCTTTGGTGAACGGGACCACGATTTTTGCTAAGTCGTACCCTGAAATGTCTCTAGCTCTCAGCCTTCCGCGGTAGACCATCGCGGAGACCAACTCTTGGGGAGGAACGATATTTCGGGAAGAGGTGTTCGGCAAGTACACCCATTCCACGATACTCGCTCCTTTCTCGGAGTCCACTCCTAGGGCTCCGGTGAACATGGATCCGGCCCGAACGATGTACAAGTTCAGGATCGGGGCATATGGCCCCTGAGCAATCCTGTCCACCCACCTTTGACTGAGAATTTGGTTGACTTTCTCGAGAGCCAAGCGTGCTTCTCGAGGAATTTGTATCCGGTCTGCCGGCTGCTTACCTAGCATTAGCAGCGAGAAGAGCGGTTTTAAAAGATCCGTATCCAATCTGAAATACGGTCTGGCCCAATTAATGTTACCCAAAACTTACTGCAATTCTACCAAGGTGACTGAGTCTTTTAAATTGATCTGAGGCAAAACTGGTGCTGCGAAGGAGCGGAGAAGCCGATGACCCAAGTATGAGAAGGGCTCGGTTCTCTGCACTTTCTCCGGGACAATGAGTAACCCTTTCTCCCCCAGGCTGGCCTGGAGGTCTGTAAACATTTCGCTGCCGAGTTGCGGCGCTGCAACCAAGATATCGTCCATGAAATGGCACACTAAAGCTGTGGGATGAAGGTTTTGAAACTTTGCCAGTGCGTTGTGAACATAAATTTGGCACAGGGTTGGCGAATTGAGCATCCCCTGTGGCAGAAATTTCCACGCGTAACGCTGCGTGGGCTCGCTGTGGTTCACAACCGGCACCGTAAAGGCGAACCTTTCCCGGTCCCTGGGGTCTAAGGGAATGGTGTAAAAGCAATCCTTTAGGTCTACGACCAGGATCTCCCAACCCTCAGGAATCATATTCGGATTTGGGATGCCGCACTGAAGCGGACCCATTGGCTGTATACATTTATTGATCTCCATGAGATCGTGGAGGAGTCGCCACTTCCCCGACTTCTTCTTAATGACAAAAAATGGGCGAATTCCAAGGACTAGTGGACTGCTCTATGTGTCCTGCGTCTAGCTGTTCTTTAACCAGTTGCTTTAGGGCGACTAATTTCTCCCCCACTACCGGCCATTGTTCCACCCAGACTGGCGTGTTGGTAAGCCATTTAAGTGACAGTGCCATTACCCGAAGGTGAGAGTGGCACCGTACTGCTGTAAAATGTCTCGCCCCCAAAAGTTGATGTGCACGTCCAGAATGTGCGGCCGAATGACCACTGTGCCGTCAGCCTTAGGGATCGTGACTTCCACCCACTCCCGGCTTCTAAACGCTTCTTGGATGCCGCCTACCCCCCACACATCGGAGACCGGCTCAATGGCCCACTCTCGTGGCCACTGGCTTCGGCTGACCACGCTGACGTCAGCTCCGGTATCTAGCAACCCTGAGAATGATTTTTTATTCAAAAATACCTCAATAACTGGTCGCTGTTTCCACTCTATGTTGGTCTCCACTGTCGCTAAGACCTGGTATCCTTGTACTGCCTCACTTGCGCTCGAGCGGTCTTCTGACCCGGACCCTGCGCTGTCCCTGAGCCTTCCCTGGCTAACTGCTGGCGAGTTACAAGGAACCATAATCAGTTGCGCTAACGTGTCTCCCTTGTGAATGGTTTGGGGTAGGTGCGTCCAGAGTTGAACTTGGAGAACTCCTGAAAAATTTGAGTCAATGACTCCCGGAATTACAAGAATTCCGCGTGCTCCTGCTACACTGCGAGGCAAAACAAAACCTATGAAGCCTTTGGGCAGGGGTCCATGTACTGGGAATCCACCAGATAGACTGTGCCTGGCAAGTCGCATGTGACGTCCGCCTGGCAAGTCAATTCTAGCCCTGTACTACCCTTGGGGCTGGCTTACGCCTTCGCAATGCCTGGAATGTGAATGGAATCTAATCTAGCTCTGGCTCGCCCAGAGCAAGGGAAGCCTCTGTTTGGACCGGGGCCAGAGATGTGCCCGCGTTCCGGTTTCCCGAATTCGGACAGTATCTGGACCAATGGTAGCCTTTCTTACACTTCGGACACGGGGTGGTTGGAGCCTTGGAACGGCCGGAATGTTGTCCGCCGCTCTTGGATCGGCACTCCCTAGCGAAGTGACCGACCTTGCCACAATTGTGACATGCTCCCTTGTTCTTCGGTCTTCTACCCCCTTGCACCGCCGCCGCCAGCAGACCCATTTTGTAGGAGTCTGTGCCAACGTCGGTGCAAGCTCTAATAATGTCCGTGAGAGTCAAGTCGGGACGGTTACCCAGTGACTGCAAGATCTTACGGCAGTCGAGATTGGCGTTGTCTTTAGCCAATTTCATCATGAGCTCTTGTTGGGCTTGCTCGTTATCGATCTGTCTACTAATCGCTTCCTCTAAGCGATTGACAAAGTCCATGTAGGACTCCTGGGCGCCCTGTTTGACTGCGGTGTAATTTTTGGCCGCTTTGCCTGATGCTGGGACTTTGAGGAAGGCCCTGAAGGCCGCCTCAGCTGACATCTGAAGAGTGGCAAGTGGCAAGTTGGTCTGCGCATCGATGGATTCGAAGGCACCTGAACCATATAACTGGTCAGGAAGTACTGCCCCTCCCATCCTGGCAGCCCTTGTCTGAGCCTCGAGGCGAAACTCGCTGTCCCATAGCAAATACTGGCTGGGGTTGAGCATCATCCGCATGACGGCTTTCCAGTCGTGCGGGATGAACATGGTGTTCTCGCACACTTGCTGAAGCATGCCCCTAGTGAAGCGACTTTGGAGTCCTGTCTCTGTAATGGCCTTCCGTATAGCCATGAGGAGCTTATACGGGACTGGTGAATGAACTACCTGCTGCTGCCCTGTGAGGGCATCCATTTCCAAGCGAATTGGGCAAATCTGACTAAGCTCAGCTAGCTCTTCTGCTGGCAATTCCCCCTTCCTGATCTCTTCCTCAACTGTGCGCTGAAGGGCACTCTTAGTTTGGGAACCTGTAGCTGTCAGAGAAGCGCCTGCGCTCCCCATTCCATGCATTCCGCCGGTGACGTCTGCAGCTGTCACCGAGGGAAAGCTCCCTACACTACTCAGCTTAAACTGAAGTGACGGATAGAGCGCCGTGGGCACCGATGGCACTGCTGGCGCTGGGGGTTCTTTAGCCTCTACCTGGACTGGGTCTACCTCTGCTAAAAGTCTCCTACATTTGCCCCATGTGCGAATTATGCCCTTTGGAGCTTTCGGGGGTTGCTGAATGCAGTCTCCTATCTGATCCCAGAGCTGGAGGGTTAGCGTACCTGCTTCTGGGTAAAGCAGGCAGTGTTCCCTCAAGTACACCAAAAGTCTCGCTAGCTCTCCACTGTGAAACCTTATCTGATACACCCTGGCCAGGATTTTGAATTCCTCCTCATGAATTCTTTGGCTAGCGGACGGACGTTGCCGCTGAGGACAAGTCCCCATATTACCTGCGAGGGTCCTCTGAAGTCTCCTTCTCGGGACGAGTCGACGCGTCTGTAGTTCAGGCAATAGGTTTTGCGTGACGAATCTCTGGGTAGAGCTCAGAGCGTGGCCTGCCGCCACGGGCCCTCGGTGGCCTCTGCGCTGTCAGGGGTTCACAGCCGACCCTGAGCGGAACGCATTTTTCCGTGCTGCAAGCCGCCGCGAAAGTCGGAACAAGCTGTAGGATGCCTCTCTGTAATGCCTCGTCGCTGAGCTATCTTCCGGTCGGCTGGCTTACCGACTGGGCTGCCGCGCTGTCCTCCGGGATGATCGGACACGGTTCTAGCGCAGAACCGGACCGCGTTGATCGCTTACTCTCGGGTAAGATCACGTCTTGGGGTCACCAGATGTTGGATTGGGGCCGTGAGGAGGCCCTTAGGATCCCGGAGGAGACTGGTCAAAGGAACGACACGAGACAAGATGGAGCGAAGACCAGTGGTTTATTGAGGAAAGGACATCATCATTTATAGGAATTCAAGGCAGCGTGTGATGCGATCGTCATCTGACAGAAAATCATATCACCCATTTACCCGGGTTAATGGGAAATCTCTCTTGGGGAAGTTAACTGACAGGGGAAGTCCATTGTTCGGGGTTTACACCAAGGTAAATATGGCCTCTATTTGCACCAAGGATTAGGCTTAACTGCGAGTGAGTAATTGCTTAATGCGTAACGGAGTTTAGTGATTCTCCTTCCTCAGCAGAATCGCCGGTCAGGTCAGACATGGGTGAATCAACCCTATGATTATTAATCCGCCCCCCCCCCAATTTCTGTACTCACAGAGCTCAGTGACCAGGGGTCTGCCTCGCCCAGTGTGACCACCGTGAGGGACAGTTATGCCAATTGGGCATGCGGAATCCGAACATTTCTATTGTGCCTTTTCTTCCTAAGGCCTAGAAAATGGAGGACCCTGCTACAGCCTAGGCTCTTTCGGGCCTTGCAACCAGCCTTGTTCTAACACGCCTTCTCAAAATGGAGGACTCTTATACAGCCCAGACTATTCGGGCCTTTCAACTAGCCATTTTTCTAACGTGTCTGCTCATCCTGGATTCACAGAGGGTTTTTGGCCCCAGGGGAGGGGCCAAAAACCCTCCTGAGCTAACAGCGCCCCCGCCCCCCCAACCCACCTCGGGATGCCAATCTTAACCTATAAAACCAAGTGTTCACCGTTGGAACTGGCTATAGGTTGCTATGCGTCGCCCTACTGACCCGCACCCACCCTTCGTGCGCACGGCCGAATTGCCTACGCAGGTCAACGAAGGATTTAAAAATCCGGCACGGGGGCCTCAGCCCCACAAACGGCAAGAAACGCAAAGAACTTCATTACCCAAAAAGCATTGCATTTCGCCCTGCTTCTTCGAGCGGCAGCCAATTAAGAGCGCAAAAACAACGCTCTCAGTCTTTCCGTGCCGCGCCGCAGCCAATCAAAACATGCGTATTAAAACCTTGCCGAGTCAAGGATGCTGAAACCACAGGGAAAAATACAGATCCCAGCATCCTATTCACTTTAACAACATATAAGGAGTTACTATAGCCAATCATCAGCTTCGGAGCAAACGCGTCAAACATGACGGAACAAATGATGACCAAATGTTATAAAAGGAGCTCCATTGCCTTGCAAACCCCTGCACAAAGAACCTGGGGAAACACAGCGCGGCCAAACAAAACCAAGCCGCATGAAAACAAACCGAGCACAAAGGCAAAACACAAATGGAAAAATACAATCCCCAGGGTCCTGCGCGCCGTGAGTGCGCAGAACTCTGGGAAAGCCGGCACGGCAAAAATAAAAATAAAAAACACATCAACACAGCACAGGTAACGGAAGCACACACCCCTGCCGCTGGGCTACCTTACCCTGGGCCGCCCAGGGAGGCCAGCACCCGGGAATGAAAGTCCCCCCCCCCGCCGCTGGGCTTCCTTACTGCTGCCCACCCAGGGAATACAGCCCCCGGTAAGGAAAGCCCACCACCATCACCACGCCACTGGGCTTCCTTACTGCGGGCCAGAAGCCAGCCCCCAGGAAGGAAAGCCCACACACAACACGACGCTGGGATTCCCCCCCCAAACAAAAACAAAAACGCCGTGGGGATTTGTGCAGTCCGGCCACCAAGACCGAGCCGCGATGCCCACACCCCCATCAAAACAAACAAAGCAACAAACACAATGGGGGGATTCCCACGGGCCGGCGGCATGGATATTCCAACGTGGCCGGCCTGCGAAAATACCCCCAACCTACATCCCCCCACCCCCCACAAAACCCAACAACACAACCCATAACAGAAAGGAGCACACACCTTTAACCTCCAGCCTCACCGAGGAGCACATGTGCAATGAAAAAAGAACGGGAAGAAAACACAGCCCACAACTGAGTTACCATTTCAAAATAGTGCAACAGCACCACCCAGTGGCTACAGCAAAAATTACACTCCATGATTTCAATTTTATCTCCCAGAATTTACAAAAGGTAAATTAGTTTTTAAAACAAACATATCCAAACGAAAAAATTAATCAAACATAAATAAATAAGAAAACACTAAAACAAAAAGCAAACATCTAAAAACAATCAAAAACATCAAATTTAAAAAAACATACACTTACACATTTTTTAAAAAAATTCCATTATTTGAAAAAATATATATAAACCTTTCCTCTTTTTAAAATCCAAATTTATTATAACACTTTAAAACACTACCTACGTATAAAAAACATTATTTAAAAAAATAACAAAACTCATTTAAATACACATACAACAAAAATCATCCAACAACCATTTTTCATATTTTTTTAAATAACCCCAAAAAAAGCCCGGCGACGCCGGGCAACCCTTGCTAGTGTTATATATGTGCCTAGAAAATGGAGGACCCTGCTGAGAAAGGCAAGGCTTGGGGAACTTTTAAAATGGCTCCCTCCACTGGCCGCTCTGGTCAGGGATTTAAGACAAAGGCAATTGATTTCCTTCGCTTCCATTATGGATCAAAGGATAGTCGATATCCATTACCTGGAATTCAATTTATTGTTTATATGCCACATATATTTCTCTATGTTCATCTCCCCTCATGGGAGAGGTGCTTTCCCTCTCTTTCCTCCCTCTAGGTTTCAACTACAAGACCATCTTTCAAAATTCATGGCAATATGATGCTTCGGGCATTAAGCCAAGCACCAGGGTGCACAAATGTATATACCTCATGGACACCATGAGTTAGCAGCCCCCCCTTGTCACCAAAACCATACACTGATAACAATACTTTTGGAAAATTATTGATTTGCTTCATTTCTGCTGATTGATAAAGCCGAGATATGGCCCAAAAAAGCAAAAATTGCTGTAGATTTACTCACTATTTACTCACATTTTCGGACAAAAACTCACTTTTTTTCACTTTAAAAAAACAAAAACAACACTCACTATCTCACTATTTTTGGACGCGTGAGTGGATGGTAGCCCTGCCTGACTGCTGTTCTGCAGCCAAAACTCTGTCCATGATCTGAGTTCGATCATGACAGGGCTTGAGGTTGACTCAGCCTTCCATCTTTCGGAGGTCTGTAAAATGAGTAACAAGCATGTTGATTACCTTGCAAATCACCCAGAGTGCACTAAGCAGTACGGGGTGGTAAGGTAAAAGTCTCCTTTGCTCGAAAATCAGTTCTATCCAACTCTAGGGTTCAGTGCTCATCTCTGTTTATAGCCAAAGAACCAGCGCTGTCTGTGTTTGCAGACGTTTCTGTGGGCATGTGACAGTTATGACTAAACTACTGGAGTGCACGGAACGCTGTTTACCTTCCCACCGAAGTGGTACCTATCTATCTACTTGCAATTTCTTGCTTTCTAACTCACGTCTCGGAACAACTGACCTGCCAACCTTCCAATGGTCAAGCTCTGTGTCTTAGCCACTAAGGCAGTGATGGTGAACCTTGGCACTCCAGATGTTCTTGGACTTCAATTCCCAGAAGCCCAAGCACCCTGTGAATCCACATGAATGGGTTTACTGCAATTCATCCGGCCCACGCTGCCCTCATTGCTCCCAGAAGCGGAAGTAAAACGTGCCCGTACAGGCACGTTTTACTTCCGCTTCTGAGAGCGGCGAGGGCAGTGTGGGCCAGATGAATCACACTAAACCCATTCGTGTGGATTCACAGGGTGCTTGGGCTTCTGGGAATTGAAGTCGAAGAACATCTGGAGTGCCAAGGTTCGCCATCATGGCACTAAGGTATATAAGTGTGATTGCTATTGTTATTGCTAGAATTGTGGTTTGCCCACGTTCATAAATTAGCCAAAACCTTTCCCGATGGGTTCGCTCGCTACGCACACGGCTGAGGACCACCACAGGCTTTGATGGAAAGGAAATTGGAGTGTGGGCTAGATTAATTGGAATAAATCATAAAGCCTTGGCTGGAGGTTGCAGAGGAAGGGCAAAAGCTAAAAGTTGATGACTCCAGGGTAAAACTCGCTCTTCCTCTTCTGGCCAAAGATAAGGTTGGGTTGGCCAAACACGCAGAGTCAGCAGCTAAGGAAGTTAGTTTCCCGAAGACAATATGGGCTTCAAGATAGGGCGAGAACAATGAGTTTCGCCAGCTCAGACCTAGATTTACTGCGGGTTGTCCATTATCTACCAGGCAATGTCCGGATACAGGTATTATCTTGACCACCAGAAATGCCATGTATGAAAAAGCCTTCTGTAACGAGGTCACATGTGCCTTAGGCACGTAGCCCTCGAAGCAGGGTAATAAATGCACCACCCGACATAGATTGGGACTGGACTTTCACCGCACATTCGTCTCACATGCCTTTCCTTGCGGCCAGATCCTCCGTGAGCCATTGCAACATAGAATGATGGGAGGAAGGGAAGGAAATGGCCTCCAACCCACAAAAAATTAAAGGTAAGTCCTGGAGCATGAAAAGGGATCCTTCCAAAGTCTTGAAAATGGAGGGGGAGGTTCATGAGCATACCTGTCAACCATCCCGATTTGGCCAGGAAAACCCTGTAATTTGACGTCGATTGACGTCATAACCCGCCCTGCACTGCCAAAACCCCATAATTTGGCAGCGGGGGGGGGGATTCTTTCTGCGCATGCACGGAAGCGCTACGCCGCTTGCGCAGCCCCTACGCAAGCGGTGTAGCGCTTTCTGCGCATGCGCGGAAAGCGACCTGCGCACAAGCGATGTGCGCAGGTCCCGTTTTTACGGAGCTGTGGGTTGACAAGTATGTTCATGAGAAGATGGAGAAAGAATGGATCCAGGGCAGGAAAATGAGAAAGCTTTTCTCTTAAAGCTGAGTGTGTGGGCACAAGAGATCCCGGTGCCTAAAAGCCCAAACTTCCAGGCAGTGGGATGAATTTCCTTACTAAATCCTATTCCTTCTCTATGATCTCTCAAAAGGCTAGGGGCATAGAGTTAAAATTTCTAGAGAGGAAGGAAACAGAATGGACAGGATGTGAAGTGTCTTCCATCCATATAAGTCCTTCTTCAAAATAAGTCTCTTCCTGTCTCCTGCCTTTCTCCTTCAGGAGGGAAACAGGGACTCTTAAGGGCTGCATTTTCGTTCCGGGCTCCTCTTCAGAGCTCCCCTCCAGGGATCCTTGGGTGGGATTTGTGGGTGAGTCAACCTCAATTGGAGTTGGGGTGTGTGTGTGGATGAAGGAGTGGGTGGGGACCAAAGAGAGAGGGAGGGAGAGTTCTCCGACACCAATTAGGTAAGATAATGTGGTCAGTTCAAGAGAGCATTGGTGGCCCAAGATATTTTGCTGCCTGAGGCCAAGGACCAGGATCCCCCTCCATCAGCATACAGGATCCGGCTGGATGGTCTCTGGAGGGCCAAGATGCCCTTCATGGCCCAGGTACGGAGTGGGTTTAAATGGAGAAGGGAGGATGCAGGGCATTTTAAAAGGGATTTCTTCTTCTTTGTCTAGGTCAGACATGAAACTGCCAAAATGAAGGCACCTTGGGGTGAGTTCATTCTGCAGTTCCTTTGGCCTGACCTAGTGTGGGTTCGATTCCTGAGTACTGCAGGACGGAATGAGCTCCCGCCTTTGTCCCAACCTAGCAGTTTGAAAGCAAGAAATTGCAAATAGATAAATAGGGACCACTTCGGTGGGAAAGGTAAACAGCATTCCTTGCGCTCTGGTGTCTAGTCATGCCTACCACATGACCACGGAAACGTCTGCAGACGCAGACAGCGCTGGCACTTTGGCTTTGAAACAGATGAGCACTGAACCCTAGAGTCAGATACGACTGGCTTTCGAGCAAGGGAAACCTTTACCTTTACTAGTGTGAGAAAGATAAGCTGGTAACACAAGGATGCAGTTGCCAGGGTACATCGGATTGTGGTTCAAAAATACCACAATCTTAGAGGAGTCTCTCTCTCTGTACCCCTGAAGGGGACTAACCTTATGCCAATCACCACCACCACCACCACCACCACCACCACCAACAACAACAACAGAGGTGGAGGAAGTGGGGAAGAGTGGGAATTATCACCCCCTCCCCAGCCCCTGATGTCAAAAAGGGGTTGTTTTCTTAGGCATTCTCTTCCTTCAGCTGTTGCCCCTTGCTGGTAGCACTTGAAAAATCAGTCTGGCCAGGTTGTGCCCAAACTACAATCACAACAACAGGGGAGCGAGTAAACACTCCCATTGGGCTGCTGGGCAGAGGGGTGGGGTGAACTCTGTGCTGGGGGGAGGGAGGAAGTGCTCCCATTGGGCTGCTGGACAGAGGGGCAGAGCTAATTCTATGCTGGGGTGACTGCTCGGGTGACCACAGAGAGGTCCATAGGTTTGCCACCACTGTGCTATGGTAATAGAGTAGACCAGCCATAGCGAACCTATGTCACACATACCAGAGGTGGCATGCAGTGGCCTCTCTGTAGGCATGCACGACCATGTTGGCAAGCCCCACCCTCCTGAGTCCAGCGTTGGAGTTTGCCCTCCACCCAGCTTGCAGGGGCAGTGCCAAGCCCTGTTTTGCCCAGCGGTAGAGTTTGCCCTCTGCCTGGTTTACAGGGGAGGCACAAAGCCCTCCCAAACCTGGGGGTGGCATGCAAAGAGGGGTGTGGGTGCTTGTCTGTGGGGACAGTGAGGTTTGCCCATGGTGTGGCCGGCGGAGTGGCGCTTGTCCGTAGTCATGCTAGAAGGGGCAAGGGTTGGGGCATATATCAATGTGCTTATGCGTGTGCACGCGCCCACGTGACATCACCCGCACACATGGTGACTGCCACACGTCTCTGCCGCCTCCTTGGGCACTCAGTCTCTAAAAGGTTCACCTTCCACTGGAGTAGACCATACTGCTAGTGGCTCAACGCTGAGTGCCATGTAGCAGTTAACTAACCTGACCACCCTGAGGGCTAACGGCTCACAGGGAAGGGTGATTGGTCCCCGAGTGGATTAAAATCACTCAAATCCATCTTGATGGAGGGCAGCAGCTTCATCCATATTGGCCTGGGGCTGAGGATGACTTTGTGTGCCAAAAAGGCTCAGGACCAGAAAGTGACTCATGGAGCTGGATCAGTGGTACGGGGGTCATGCTGCGATGCAGAAAGCAGATGAAAGGCCACTAAATTATATTCTCAGAACCGCCTTTATGTAGTATTTGGATAGAGATATGGCAGAAGAAGAAAGGCATATGTTCAGTTTGCAGGTTTTAGTGTCTGTTCCAGGAGACATAGAAGGAGTCGCAGTATGGACTAACACAGGTTTATTGGTTGATGATCAGAACGAACATGTGGTAATGGCGGAGGTATCTCACATTATATACAGTGGTACAACACATTTGAACTTGGCTGCATGGTAGCTCATTGGCTGCTACCGGCGTGACGTCATCCGGGCCACGCCCATCTTCGGTGGTGGATCAGTAGTAGTTGTTTGCTGCAGGGAGTTCCCGCGGCTGCAGGTGATTTGAGGAATGATGACCATGTGAGTTGAACACTCGCAGCTGCCCTCTATAGGCAGCTTGCTCGCGTTCCTTTAACAGCTGGGTTACATTGTAATTGTGGCTGGGTTACATTCATACATTTCTTAAAGCAACATTGTACATTCATATGAAGCAGCATTGTACATACACAACATCCCTCCCCCCTAGGATGGGACGAAGTCCCTCAACCATTGTGGCTTGCCGCACGTGCGCCTGGGGCGAGCGGCCGCTTGGCTTAATACAGGGGAGCCTGGCTCTGCGGAGTCCTGTCCTGCAATGGAAAGGGGGGACTCGTTAGTGGCTCAGTGTGGGCTCTGTGGTAACCTTGCATTGGGGGAAGGGAATGGAATGAGCAGTTGGGAAGTGAACTCCTGCCTACCGCTTGAGGAGCTAGGGGTCCCCCCTAGCACGAATCTCGGGACCGACGAAGAGACCCTCGTGGTCTCGCCACCCCCGTACCCTGCCTGGGAGTTTCGGGGACTGCGGTGGTTGGACTCCCCCCCGATGCCTGCCTTGGGGGTGTTGGCCTCCGGGGAGCTGGAGCTATGGTATATTCTAACACAAAAGGACTGGGGGGACTGGAGGTACCAGGGGCTGAACTGAAACCCCTCTTCTCGCTAGGACGGGTGGGGGACCACTCCGCTACACCCCCCTGGCACCGTAACTCATAATCATCAAACTGATCCCTCTCTTTCAAAGTATCCTCCTCTGTGGCTGAGAACCGAGGATATGCATTTGTATCCCCGGTTTCCGCCGTGTCTCCCCCTTGGGTAATGCGGGTGGGGGAGGACCCTAACGCTGAATCCCCTTCACTAGTGACCCGCCTTCTGAGTTGGTTGGCGTGCCTCCTCCAGAGTAGCCCCGAGCTAGTCTCAACCCTGTAGGACACTGGTCCCGTCTGCTCGATGACTGTCCCTGGGACCCACGCCGGCCCTGACGCCGCGTAGTTCCTGCAGTGAACCGGGTCCCCTGCCGAAAAACTTTTGGAGCTCCCTCCCCCTATGTTTATGTTTCTCCCTTCATCCTCCACCCTGGACGGATCCATCCGGTCAAAAAGTGTTACCGGGCGCCTCCTCATGAGGAGTTCGGCTGGGGAAAATCCTGAAGCTAAGGGGGTTGTCCTGTAGCAGATGAGGAACTGGCACAAATGCAGGTTCAACTCACCGGGACCCATGCGCCGCAGTGCGTCTTTCGTAGTGCGCACTTGGCGCTCTACCTGACCATTTGTGGCGGGGTGAAACGGGGCAGCGGTGATGTGCCTGATGGCGTTCCGCTCAATAAACGTCTTGAACTCTGCAGACGTGAAGGTACTAGCGTTATCGCTAACAAGGATGTCTGGCAGGCCGAAACAAGCAAAAAGCTTGCACAACTGCTTGATGGTTGCGGCGGAGGAGGTGCTGTTCATAGGGATTACCTCCAACCACTTGGAATAGGAGTCGACTACCAATAGAAACATGGACCCGCGAAAAGGGCCAGCGAAGTCGACATGGATCCGGGACCATGGCCCGCGGGCCGTATCCCATTCCCTATGGGGCAACCGGGACTCCTCGGGCCGAGAGCCCTGGCAGCTCTCGCACATGCCCACTAAACGCTCTATGTCCCCGTCTATCTGGGGCCACCAAAAGAAACTCCTGGCCAGAGCCTTGGAGTGCACGATCCCGGGGTGACTGGTGTGCAATAGTCTCAGTACCTTGGCTCTCAGCTTCTCTGGGATAACTACCCGCTGGCCCCAGAGTAAGCAGCCCCTTTCCAGCGACAGCTCTACTCTGCGCCTAAAAAATGGTCTGAACTCTTCATCGGGGGGAGTCGTGGGCCAGCCCTTCCTAACCCAGGAACTAACTTGGGCCAGCATCTTGTCGGCCGCCGTGGCTTTGGCGAGGTCGGCCGGGACAATGGGGGGTGAGTCGAGAGACTTGATCAGTAGGACTTGGTGATCCTGCTCTACCTCGCATGTGGGGTCCCCTACCCTTGGGAGGGGAGATCGGGACAGTGCGTCCGCATGGGAGATCTCCTTCCCTGGGCGATAGACCAGCTCATACTGGTAGGCATTGAGGAAAATGGCCCAACGCAGCATTCTGGGGGATAGTATTTGTGGTGTGGGTTTGCCGGTAGTGAAGATCCCCAAAAGTGGTTTGTGATCGGTCACTACCGTAAACTCGCGGCCGTATAAAAAGTCATGGAACTTTTTCGTTCCGGCGATGATGGCTAGGGCCTCCCTATCAGTTTGCGCGTAATTGCGCTCGGCCTTTGAGAGGGACCTAGAGTAGTACGCTACCGGGGCTTCCCTCCCGCTTTCCAACACGTGGCACAGGACCGCCCCCACACCCACTGGGGACGCACCACAGACTAAAACCACTGGTTTTTTCGGGTCGAAATGGGTCAGGACAGCGTCCGAAGACAGGAGTGACTTAAGCTCCTTGAATGCGCTCTCTTGCCTGTCCCTCCACCGCCAAGCCGCGTCCTTTTTGAGCAGGGCGTACAGTGGCTCCGCGACCGATGCCTTCCGAGGCAGGAAGGTATGATAAAAATTTAGGAGCCCTAGAAATGACTGTAGCTCCGGTTTTGCGGTGGGGCGAGGGGCGTTCTTCATGGCTGCAACCTTTGACTCAGAGGGTTTGATCCTGTCCGGGGTTACCTTAAAGCCTAGAAACTCAACCTCCCTCGCAAAGAATACGCATTTGTCCCTCCTCAGTCGAAGGCCTGCCCTCTCGAACACTGAAAGGACCCCATCTAGCCTCTTTGCCAACTCTAATTCGCTCCCCGCCATTATCAACACGTCGTCGAAGTATGGGAGGACGCCTGGAAGCCCCTTTAAAAGGCGTTCCACGAGGGATTGGAAAATTCCGGGGGCCGAATTCACGCCAAACTGAAGGCGCGTTACCTTAAACGCCCCCTTGTGCGTCACTATTGTTTGCGCGGCGGCAGCAGCCGGGGTTACAGAGAGCTGCTGATACGCCTGAGCCAGATCTAACTTGGTGAAACACTTCCCCCCATGTAACGTGGCCAGCAAGTGGCTGACCACGGGCACTGGATATTTGTTTGGCCGAATGGCCTTGTTAATGGTACATTTATAGTCTGCACAAATCCGGGCTTCCCCGTTCGACTTAAGGGCTGTAACAATCGGCGTTTCCCACTCCGCCGAGTCAACTGGAACCAAAATCCCCTGCCCCACCAATTTGTCCAGTTCCGCCTCGATCTTGTCCTTTAGGGCGAAAGGCACCCTCCTTGGTTTGAGGCGGATGGGCCGGATTTTTGGGTCCAGCTCGAAGGAAACCGGGGGCCCCTTGTATTTCCCGAGCCCCTTCTTGAAAACGTCCGGGTGCGCGTTGCACACGTCCCGCATTGGGTCAGTCTCGATGGCGTTAATGCCGGACAGTTCGATTCCCAGGGGAGCAAACCACTGCGTTCCCAAAAGGCAGCACCTCCCCCCCTTTGAGGACAACTAAGGGGAGTTTCTCAGAGTAGCCCTTGAACTTCACCTTGAAGTTCCCCACCCCCAACACTGGGATCCCGTTTCCCTGCACGTCCCGAAGGTGTGACCTCATGGCCCGCAGTTTCGGCCGCTTGTCTGGGGGAATACGCATGAACTCTTTTTGGGACAGGATGGAATAAGATGACCCCGAGTCTATCTCCATCCTCACTGGGACCCCTTGCAACAGTACCTCTACGAAAAACCGCCGGTGCTCCAGGCCCACGCAGTTCACGCCTTCCTCATCGTAGCTGGCTGCGACCTTCCTGGTGCCGGTCGCCTTCCGCTGGTGCGTCTGGGGATGGCTGGAACTCCTCTTGTCCTCGACTCGCCCGCGCCTGCATACTCGGGCGATGTGCCCCTTTCGGCCGCAGTTGTGACACTCGGCCTTTTGAAACGGGCACCTCGTGCGGTCGTGGGACGCCCCACAACCGTCGCAACGGCGGTCCTGCCGTTCTCGGGACTGCCGCTTCTCACCACGCTTCTTGATCCTCTGGACGTCGTCATCCTCGCTGGAGTAGGGGTCCGCTGTTGTGGCTGACTCCTCGGACGACGTTGGCGTGCCGGCGGGCGGCTTGGGGGCCCGCCAGGCCGTCTTCGCTGGTGTCCGCCGGGCCGCCTGTACTGGTGACTTGGCCCGCTCGGACGTGGCCCCTCGGGACTTGAACAGCCTCACCCCGCTCCTGGCCTCCTCGGCTGCTTGGGCCTCCCGCAGCACCTCGTTGAACGTGAGGCGTTAGTCGCGGGTCATCAGCCTCCTCTGCAGCTCCTCGTCCCTCAGACCACACAACATGCGGTCACGGAGGGCCTGGTCCAGGTCATCCCACTGGCAGTGGACCGCTGCAAGCCTGAGGGCCGCCGCGTAGGCGGACACGGATTCGCCCGGTCGCTGGTCTCGCCTGTGGAACGCGACCCGTGCTGGGAAGATCGAGACGGGCGGCTGGAAATGCTCACCCAGTCTCTCCAAGATACGGTCGATGGGGACCTCGTCTACCTTCCGGGGGGCCACCAGGGTCATCAGGATCCGCAGCGTGGCCGGCCCCACTTGGGCCAGGAAGTGGGAGCGCATCTTCGCGTCGTCGTCGACGCCTGCGGCTTCCATCGCATGCCGAAACTGGCACTCGTAGAGCTCCCATTGTTCGGGCTCGCTCACATCGAACTGGTACGCCTTGAGCTTGGGATTCGCCATCGATCCCATCCTCGTCGCCAATTTAGTGTCTGTTCCAGGAGACATAGAAGGAGTCGCAGTATGGACTAACACAGGTTTATTGGTTGATGATCAGAACGAACATGTGGTAATGGCGGAGGTATCTCACATTATATACAGTGGTACAACACATTTGAACTTAGCTGCATGGTAGCTCATTGGCCGCTACCGGCGTGACGTCATCCGGGCCACGCCCATCTTCGGTGGTGGATCAGTAGTAGTTGTTTGCTGCGGGGAGTTCCCGCGGCTGCAGGTGATTTGAGGAATGATGACCATGTGAGTTGAACACTCGCAGCTGCCCTCTAAGGGCAGCTTGCTCGCGTTCCTTTAACAGCTGGGTTACATTGTGATTGTGGCTGGGTTACATTCATACATTTCTTAAAGCAACATTGTACATTCATATGAAGCAGCATTGTACATACACAACACAGGTGCAGCAAAATACCCTTATCTCATGCCGAAGGAGATCATTCTGCCACCCCCCAAGTCAATGTTGTGCCGACACCCTCCTTGGTAACAACATATTCACAAGATATTCACATGGTTGAGTCAGAGGAAGGTGGAACATGAAGGAATGGTTTTATTTATTTGGAGAGCACAGAAGAAATGTTACCTCCACCCACCCCACTGCAGGGTCTCCAGATATGGTTTCTTGCCATCGTTCCCAGCCTTCTCTCAGCCTTTGATTCAGAGCGTGCTTGTCCGTGCCGGCCTCATTGCTCCTGGCAAAAACAGAGGTAATCATTATCTACCCATCTGATGCCCAAATGAGGCTCCTCGTTCCAAATCAAGACTGTCTTTCTGCCAAGGTTTATCCGTCTGCGGATAAACTTCCATGGTCACCTGGCAAGCATGACTGGAGTGCACGAAATATCGTTACTTTCCCAAAGCATTACCTATTTATCTACTTGCAATTTTCTTGCATTCAGATTGCTAAATTGGCATGAGTTGTGATAGACAATGCGTGCTCACTCCGTCACACAGCATTTGGATCTTGAACTGCTGACTTGTTGACTTTCCGGTTGTCAAGCTCAGCATTTTAACCACTAAACCACTGCAGCCCTGGAAGGCATTAAACCAGGGATGCATGTGTTTTTGTGTCAAATATTATTCTGGGTTGAAAGGATTTTTGCAGGGGATGCTCGAATGAGGCTCCTTTCATGTCTCCCCCATCGTGCAGCTCTCGGGGAATTGAACCCTGTCCTTTCAGTTTTAAATCTCTACCAGCCAAGAAGAGGACTCAGGATGTGAAGAGATTTCAACAGATGGCCAAGGCTCTTTTCTTACTCAGATTTCTATCACTGACGGAGGGGAAGGAAAGTTCATGTTGTCAAGGCATAATTTATTGCATTGTGAGAACCTGTGGATTAAACTTCACCTCTTCTCTGCGTCTGAACAACTGGATTGTAATCCATGAAAGCTCACAGGACTTTAGTCTTAAGGTAAAGAAAGGAGCAGCTCAAATGACCAAAGGACTGGAGCTACTCCCCTGGCATGAGGAGGGGCAAACAAAGGGGAAAGCCATCCCTTCCTTCCATCCAAATGTTATTTTTTTATTTTATTATGCCCCAACAGGTGCCCTGAGTTGAGTTGTACTGGTGTGGATTAAAGGTAAAAGTCACCCTTGCTCGAAAGCCAGTCGTATCTGACCCTACAGTTCAGTGTTCATCTCTTTTTATAGCCAAAGAGCCAACACTATGTGTGTTTGCAGACGTTTCTGTGGACATGTGGCAGGAATGACTAGATGCCGGAGTGCACAAAATGCTATTTACCTTCCCACTGAAGTGGTCCCTATTTATCTACTTGCAATTTCTTGCTTTCGAACTGCTAGGTTGGCAGGAACTGGGACAAAGACGGGAGCTCACTCCGTTGTGCAGCACTCAGGTCTCAAACTGCTAACCTGCTGACCTTCCAGTCATCATGTTCAGCGTCTTAACCACTAAGGCACCACAGTCCCTCTGGTGTACATTATAGAACCCTAGAGTCAGATACGACTGGCTTTCGAGCAAGGGTGACCTTTACTATATCCATGCTCATCCGTCCCAAGAAATGTTTTGTCTCCTAAGACCAGGAGTTCCGAACCTAAGGCCCATGGGTCAGATCCAGCCACTAGTGCCATTTCATGTAAACCCCCCCCCCCCGCCCCTCCAAGGGCATTCAAGAAACCAAATGGCCATCCCTGTGACACTGTTGAGACAAAATGGCCGCCCCATCGTGCAGGTAGGGCAAAATGGCCGTACGGCCCTTGAAACTGACTGAGAGAGCATGACCCGGCCCCAGGTTTGAAAAGGTTGGGAACCCCTACCTAAGACATACTGTTAGACCAGTGGTTCCCAAAGTTGGCCCCAGGCCACATGGGGGCGCTTCAGTTCACAGATAAGTCGGTACATTGGCTGATCAGTGCTTTTGGGGGAATCGACTTTGGCTTCTGGGAATTGGAAGTCCAAATTGGGAAACACTGGGTTAGACCATTTGGAATTATTCCACTTGTCAAAGGAAGGAAGGAAGGAAGATGTTTTACGTCCTCCTGTCCCACTGGTGTGCATCCCATGAAGATCTGACTGTTGCAGAGAGCAGATTAAGGCTGGATGGGGTGGGCACACTTTGAGCTTCAAGGCTCTCTCAATGGCTTCTTTCAGCCAGGGTGTCTTCCATGTTGTGGGAATTCAGAGGCTGAATCCCACCCTCCCCCCTTTTTTTAAAACTCAAGAACAGTGGTGGCGAACCTATGGCACGCGAACCTGGCACACTCTCTCCTTGGGCATCCATGCAGTTGCCCCAACACAGTATGCCCTGCCCCTCTGCCCAGTAGCCCAATGGTAGCGTTTCTTCCCTCCCCCCAGCACAGAGTTTGCCCCACCCCTCTGCCCAGCTGCCCAATGGGAGTGTTTCCTTCCTCCCATGTTGCTGTGTTGGCAGTTTGCGATAAATAAGTGGGTTTTGGGTTGCAGTTTGGGCACTTGGTCTCTAAAAGGTTTGCCATCACTGCTCAAGAGTGTCCCTGACCAGAACAACCCTCAGCCTGGATGCCGGGAGTTGAGACTTACCGTAATGGCTACAGAAATCCTCGCATTCCGATTTATACTTAAAATTGTTCTCGTTTCCTAAACATCCGCCCCAGGTAAATGGCAGGCATTTCCCCTTCTCCATGTCATAGTACCATCGCACTTCTAGGATAAAGCAGAGTCCTCCATCAGGAGGGAGGCTGCATACCCCTAGGGACAAGAAATCATAGAAGAGTGGTGGTGAACCTACAGCATACATGCCAGAGGGGGCACTCAGACCCCTCTCTGTGGGCATGTGTGCCGTCGCCCCAGCACAGTGTTTGCCCCGCCCCTCTTCCCAGCAGCCCAATGGGAACGATTCTTCCCTCCCCCAGCACAGAGTTCATCCCACCCCTCTGCCCAGCAGTCCAATGGGAGTGCTTCCTCCCTCCCCCCAGCACAGAGTTTGCCCTGCCCTTTGGCGGCATGGACGACAGCCTGTTGAGTTTGGGCACTCAGTCTCTAAAAGGTTCGCCATCACTGTCATAAAATCACTGAGTGGGAAGGGGGCCTTTTAGGCTGTCGCGTCCAACCCCCTGCTCAATGCAGGAATCTGAATCAAAACAGATCTGACAGATGGTTGTCTAATCTTCTCTTAACTCTTTCCAGTGTTGGGAATGCTCACCACAGTGGTGGGATTCAGCAGGTTCGCACCAGTTCACCAGAACCAGTAGCAGAAATTCTGGCTGGCCATGTCCATCCAAGTTTTGAAATAAAGTATAAAACCCCTACTTACATAAAAAGTCTAATCCGTAGGCTTTTATGTAAATCGTTTTCTTACTTAACTCGAAGCAAACCCATAGGAAAAATGAATTTTTTACTTAACTCGAAGCAAACCCATAGGAAAATGATATTTATGTAAATTGAAGAAACCCCATAGGAAAAATGAATTTCTTCTGTAACTCAAAGCAAACCCATAGGAAATTGTGTAATGTAAATTGGGACGTTTATGTAAATCGTGACATGGTTTTAGTGCAAAAATCATTATGTAAGTTGAATTTTATGTAACTCAAGGCTTATGTAAGTCAGGGTTTTACTGTAGTCCTAATTCGGGTGCAACGCAGGGCTTTCCCCCTGGCCATGCCCAACATACCATGCCCACAGAGTAGGTAGTAAATAATAATAATAATGAATCCTACCACTCGCTCGCCACCTTTCGAGGCAGTTGGTTCCGCTATCGTACTGTTCTAACTGTTACAGAAATTTTCCTGATGGCAAAGGGATTTTAAAAAAGGCTGAGAGATTTGACGTTCCCAACACTATGGGTCTTTGACAGGCAGTGGAATCAAAAGAAAGACTCCGGTCGGCTGGATCTGGCCTGCAGTGCCATTTCATGTGGCCCCTGCCCCTTACCCCTCCAAGGCATTTGAGAAACAAAATGACCACCCCTTTGAAGCTATTGGGACAAAATGGCCACCCCCATCGTGCAGGCAGGGCATCATGCAGGCAGGGCCCTCGAGGCTGACTGAGAGAGCATGACCCAGGCCCCGGTTTGAAAAGGTTGGGAACCACTGCTCCAAAGGGTGTGCATCCTTACTTGAATATCTTTTCAACTCACCAATGTCTCCAGAAACTGCAGATGGGTTGGTCCAGAGAACGAGCAAAAGGAGGAGAAAAAGCCACTTCGTGAACTTCATGAGTCTGGTTGGAGGAGACTCTGAAACCCCAAGTCAGGTCTGGGTAGGAACCAAAGTTAGTCAACGCCAGCCCTGGTCCTCCAGGTCTTCCTGAAGAAATAAAACAAGATTTGGCAATTCGAAAGGAACAAGAAAAGTTACCTTACAGGGGAGAAGCTCAAACTCTTCACAACTGCCCATAACCCTAAATTATGTTAAGTGTTTTATACACAGCATGTGCAGCAGTAGACGGGGCAGCTTTACCAACTAGTTATAATTAACAAGTTCTCCAAAAAATTGCACTCCCATTCTAGCCCAGCAAATTAAAAAAGATTCTCCACACATCTTGAAGTAGAAGAAAACTGGTTGTTTACTTACAGTTGCTTAGCTTTAGATAGAAGAAGTAAACAGTTACTTTGGTAGATAAACAGTTCTGTACAATAGCTTGCAAGGCAAATTGGAGAGTGAAGAGGAGAGATCAAAATATTAACATGGCAAAACACGATGCAAAATGACACTGACTAAAAAAGCTGATTAGCAAGCAATCTAATACACGTTCGGTGACACTACAGGTGGGAAACTGGAGAACTCTTCTGATTGACTGATTATGGACATAATTTATATTATCACCTCTTTGCATTTTTCAGGCCTTACAGAGAAAATTAGGTAAGCGGTCAGTTGCCCAATGCTGCTAGTGCCGTTGATGCATTACCTATTAAGTACATGGCGTTAAAACTACCCCTGCAAATAAGCTCAAGAGCTACCCACCAGCCTTCAGATGTCCATGCAGGGAACATCTGGTGGGTTCTTTGAAGGCTTATCAGTTGGTCAGTGGAAAGAACAGCTGGTCCTCCAGGATGTCTCCTTCCCTCCCTCTCTCTGCCCCACTTGGCCTTAGGGGTCTGTCTGTTGGGTGAGCCTCAGAGCTAGGACCAAGTTGATATCGGGGGGCCAGCAAATCCCATGCTACCCAGAGGGTCCTGAGATATATTTTATAGTCTAAGCAAAAGCAAAGAGACGGTCAGGTTATCCTGCTTTGGTAATAGAGTAAACCAGGAGTTCTCAACCCCACGGGCCGGGTCACACTCCCTCAGACAGCTTCGGGGGCCAGACAGCCATTTTGCCCTTCCTCCACCAAATGGCACTTCCTGGTGTGTTGGAGGCAGTGGGGGCCACATGAAATGGTGCCGTGAGCTGCATCTGGCCCACGGGCTGCAGGTTGAGAATCCCTGGAGTAGACCATACTGCCAGCTACTCAATGCCGAGTGTCAGGTGGCAGTTGACTAACCTGACAACTCTGAGGACTAATGGTCTTAGGTGCCGAAGTCCACAGAGAATTTCTTTTATAACTGAAGCCGCGTAACAAAGAAAATAACCAAGAATATTGTATGTTTGAGTGCATGCACATACAGTACTTACATTTTTTTCATGAGTAAACTTTTGTTACTTCTACTATACTGCCAGTGACTCAATGCTGATCATCAGGTGACGGTTAACTAACCTGACAACCCTGAGGGACTAATGATAGATAGATAGATAGATAGATAGATAGATAGATAGATAGATAGATAGATCTTTATTGTCATTGTCCTGCTTTGGTGTATGCAAACCAAGACATAGGACACAGCCTCGGGCTGGGTTAACTCAGGTTTATTGCATCGTGGACAGAGGGAACATGAGGTAATGGCGGATCGATAGCTCTTTATATACAGTAGTAATACATTTGAACGTGGTGCCATGGTAGCCCATTGGCTACTGTCCGCGTGACGTCATTGCGGGTCACGCCCTTCTTGTCCAGGTGTAGGTGGTGGCGGGAAAACTTCCCGCGCTGTTGCCTTTGATGAGTTCGGACCAAGAGAGCTTGGACGCTCGCTGCTGCCAGCTGGTGGTCATTAGCTCGCGTCCTATTACAGGGTTTATATGATACAGCTGAAGGTTACATTGTTGCTCTAGGCAAGGTTACATTGACTCAGATACATTGTAATCCATGTGGAAGGTAAAACCATCAGGACACAACACCCCTCCCCCCTAGGACGAGACAAAGTCTCGAGCCCACACTTTAACACACTCCCCCCCCCCTAGGAGACAAAGTCTCTCAGCCAAGATGGCTTATTTCGAACACGCTGGGGTCTCGATGCGGGCTGCCTCTCCCCGGGTTTGCTACCTTCTCTTTGTCCCCTGGTTTCCTGTCCTGTAATTGGAGAGGGAGACTCGTTAGTGACTTGCCGCGGCTCCGCGGCGTTGTTGGGAGGTGTGCTCTTTCTTAGGGAGGAACCGGGGGCACTGGGGGCTAACGAAAAACCCCTCTTCTCGCTTGGATGGGTGGGGGAACACTCCTGAAAACCCCCCCGGCTCGCAAAATCAAAATCAAAATTACCATCGGGGGCAGCGGTCGCGAACTCCTCTCCCCCTTCCCCGGCCCCTGATAGGACTGGCGTATCAAAAGGATATGAGTCGGGGCCGCTGCTTCTGCTTCCTTCCCCCCTTGCTTGGGACTGTTGTCCACTGCTGTCTCCCCCTTGGGTTAAGCGGGTGGGGGAGAACCCTAACGCTGAATCCTGTTGCTGAGCCCCACTGACTGGCCCACTCACTCGGTGCCTCAGTTGGTCTGCGTGCCTCCTCCAAAGGAGGCCGGTGTTAGTCTCGACCCGGTACGACACTGGCCCCGTCTGTTCTACAACCTTCCCTGGTACCCAGGCCGGCCCTGCGCTGGAATAGTTCCTGCAGTGAACAGGGTCCCCGGCGGCGAAACCTTTCGAGACTGCCAACCCTATGTTTTTCCCTTTATCCTCGACTCTCGTCGGGTCTAGCCTGGACAGGATCGTGGTCAGTTTTCGCCGCATTAAGAGCTCCGCCGGCGAGTAGCCTGACGCTAAGGGGGTTACCCTATACGCTAAGAGGAACTGGCATACTTGGTGATTCAGGTCCCCCGGGCCCATGCGCCGCAGCGCCTCCTTCGTTGTCCGCACCAGCCGTTCCACTTGGCCATTCGTGGCCGGGTGAAACGGTGCGGATGTGACATGCCGAATGGCGTTTGCCTCCATGAATGCCCTGAACTCGGCGGAGGTGAAACAACTAGCGTTATCGCTGACTAAAGTGTCGGGTAAACCGAATGTGGAAAAGACTCTCCTTAGCTGGCTAATCGTCGTGGCGGAGGACGTGCTCTTTACTGGGATAACCTCCAGCCACTTGGAGAATGCATCTACCACTAGGAGAAACATGGTTCCTCGGAATGGGCCAGCGAAATCCACGTGCACTCTGGACCACGGCCCCCTTGCTGTGTCCCACTCCCTATGCGGGAGACGGGCCGCCTCAGGTCGGGATCCCTGGCAAGCCTCGCAAGTGCCGACCATGTGCTCAATGTCCGCGTCCAGCTGTGGCCACCAGAAGTAACTCCGGGCCAGCGCCTTTGAACGAACTATGCCCGGGTGGCTGACGTGCAGCAGTTCGAGCACCCTCGTCCGCAGGGGCGCAGGGACCACCACCCGTTGGCCCCACAGAAGGCATCCCCTCTCTAGGGACAACTCTAGCTTTTTCCTAAAGAATGGGTCGAACTCTGTACTCGGGGACGAAGCCGGCCACCCCTTCTGCACCCATGAACTAACTTTCTCCAGCGTCCTGTCCTTGCCTGTCGCCCTAGCAATGTCGGCTGGTACTATTGGGGGTGCGTCTAAAACCTCAATTAGCAACACCTGGCGGTCTCTTTCTGCTCTCGCCTTTTGGTCGTCCGACAAGGGCAGAGGGGATCTCGACAGCGCATCAGCATGGCTGATCTCCTTTCCGGGCCTGTACTCCAACTCATGTTGGTACGCGTTGAGGAAAATAGCCCATCGCAGCATTCTCGGGGACAGGATCTGCGGCGTGGGCTTGCTTGCCGTGAAAATCCCTAACAGCGGCTTGTGATCGGTCACGATTTTGAACGGGCGGCCATACAAAAAATCGTGAAATTTTTTGGTCCCCGCTACTATTGCTAACGCCTCCCTGTCGGTTTGTGCGTAATTTCGCTCCGCTTGGGACAGGGACCTTGAGTAAAACGCTACCGGGGCCTCCCTTCCGTCCTCCAACATGTGGCAAAGCACCGCCCCCACCCCCACCGGGGATGCATCACAAACTAGGACCACTGGCCGTTTGGGGTCGAAGTGCGTCAGGATTGCCTCCGATGTTAGGAGTTGCTTTAGCTCTTTGAACGCCCTCTCGTGCTCGTCACCCCACATCCATGTCTCCTCCTTTTTAAGTAACCGATGGAGCGGTTCGGCCACGGACGCCTTCCGTGGGAGGAATGTATGGTAAAAATTTAGGAGCCCCAGGAAGGACTGTAGCTCGGCTTTGGATGTGGGGCGAGGGGCCTTTTTAATGGCTGCTACTTTGGATTTGGACGGTTTAATCCCCTCGGGTGTGATCCGGAACCCTAAAAACTCGACCTCGGTTTCGAAAAAGACACATTTGTCCTTCCTCAATCTCAGCCCCGCTTTCTCGAACACGGTCAATACTTTGTCCAACCTCTTAGCCAGTTCAGCCTCACTCCCCCCTGTTATCAACACGTCATCAAAATAAGGCAACACCCCCTCCAGTCCCTTCAGGAGGCGTTCCACGAGCGACTGAAAAAGGCCGGGTGCCGAGTTCACGCCAAACTGTAAACGCGACACCTGGAACGCTCCTTTATGTGTAACTATCGTTTGTGCCGCGGCCGTGGCGGGGGTCACAGGAAGCTGCTGATAGGCTTGTGCCAAATCGAGTTTGGCGAAACACTTTCCCCCATTTAGCCTGGCCAAAAGGTGGCTGATCACCGGCACCGGGTATGCATTAGGGCGGATCGCCTTGTTAATTGTACACTTATAATCAGCGCAAATGCGCACCTCCCCGTTAGCCTTTAGCGCCATTACAATTGGAGTTTCCCACTCCGCGGAATCAACAGGAATAAGAATCCCCTGGCCCACCAGTTTGTCCAGTTCCGCCTCTATCTTGTCCTTGAGTGCGAACGGCACCCTGCGCGGTTTGAGTCTTATCGGGCGGACCTCCGGGTCTATGTCGAAAGCTACAGGGGGTCCCTTGAACTTTCCGAGTCCTTTCTTAAAGACGGTGGGATGCGCATCGCAAACCGCTTGTATTGGGTCCCCCCCCACGGTATGCACTCCCCCTATGAACAAACCTAAGGGCTGAAACCACTGTGTCCCTAGGAGGCTACAGCTTCCCCCCTTGAGGACAACTAGGGGCAGTTCCGCAGAATGTCTCTTAAAATTGACCCGAAATTTCCCGACCCCCAACACCGGAATGCTGTTCCCCTGCACGTCTCGCAGCGTGGACCTCAACGCTTTAAGTTTGGGCCGCACGTGGGGGTCGATTTTCAAAAACTCTTTCTGGGGAATTATAGAATAGGAGGACCCCGAGTCAATTTCCATCTTAATAGGGGCCCCTTGTACTAATACCTCAACGAAGTAATGGGACTGTCCCGCGGACACGCTGAAAACTGGGGCGTCGTCCTCGCTGTCGTCCGAGACGCGGCCCACGCCATCCTGCTTCCTCGTGGTCTGGGCGCCATCTTTGGGCCTCGCTGGACGGTCCGGTCTGGCCGCACGGTCTTGTGACTGCCTCCGGCCCTCCTTCCGTTTTCTGCATGCCTTGGCGATGTGCCCCCGACGGCCGCAGGTGTAACACTCGGCCTTCCTGAACGGGCACCTCGCGCGCTCATGGGCCGCTCCGCAACCCTCGCAGCGTCGACCCCCCTTTCGGACTTTCTGGACCTCCTCGCCGTCGCTGCCTTCCGTGGACGACTTTGAGGCCCGTCGAGTTGCGTGCACCGACTGTCCGGGCTTCCCGTGCACCGAATTTTCCGCCTTGCCGGCTCTAGGACGCCACTCACGCCACTGGTGCATCTCGTCCACTCCAGCATTCGTGGACTCTGCGGCTTCCGCGGCCTCTACGACCTCTGCCAGCGTGGGTGGCGGTTCCTTATTCATCAGGCTGCGCTGTACCTCCTTGTCTCTCAGGCCACACAACACGCCGTCCCTGAGGGCCATCTCCAGGATGTCGCCCCATTTACAGGGGGCGGCGGCTATCCTCATGGCGGCCACGAATGCCTCAACCGACTCATCCGGCGCTTGGACTCGCCTCCAAAACGCGCTCCGAGCGGGAAACATTGCCCTCGAAGGGGAGAACCTCTCTCGCAGCAGCTTCATGATGTCGCCCGCCTTAAATTCGCTCACCTTCTTCGGAGCGATTATGCCCACCAGCGTCCGCTTGGTTTCCATCCCGAGCATTCTGGTGAGGATGGCCCTCTTCCTCTCCTCGTCGTCATCTTTGACTCTGAGTTCCACCAGTGCCGCCTGGAAGTCCATCTCTAGCAGCTCCCAGTCTTGCGGTTTGGTGATGTTGAACACGCTCTGTGCCCTGGCTGTTCCGTGGGGATCCATAATCCCACCTTCGTCGCCAATTTGGTGTATGCAAACCAAGACACAGGACACAGCCTCGGGCTGGGTTAACTCAGGTTTATTGCATCGTGGACAGAGGGAACATGAGGTAATGGCGGATCGATAGCTCTTTATATACAGTAGTAATACATTTGAACGTGGTGCCATGGTAGCCCATTGGCTACTGTCCGCGTGACGTCATTGCGGGTCACGCCCTTCTTGTCCAGGTGTAGGTGGTGGCGGGAAAACTTCCCGCGCTGTTGCCTTTGATGAGTTCGGACCAAGAGAGCTTGGACGCTCGCTGCTGCCAGCTGGTGGTCATTAGCTCGCGTCCTATTACAGGGTTTATATGATACAGCTGAAGGTTACATTGTTGCTCTAGGCAAGGTTACATTGACTCAGATACATTGTAATCCATGTGGAAGGTAAAACCATCAGGACACAACACCTGCACAGAACAACGAGATTGGGAGAAAAAAACACTTAACAACCCAACAAAACCTAAACAAGATACAACTATACAAAATTATCAACATACTCCCACCCCACATATACACATTTAACCCCTAAAAGCTCTAAAACTCTAAAAACTCTAGAACCATAAAAACTCTAAAAACTATATACAAAAGCTCCCTCATAGACTGCATTGCACTGCATTCAAAGCCAGAACCGCTTTTGGGTAGAAACTATTTCTCAAGCGGCTGGTCCTGGTCTTTATGACCCTATATCTTCTTCTAGAAGGCAGAAGCTGAAAGAGATCATTTCCGGGGTGCGCACTATCCTGCGCAATCTCTACAGCTTTCTTGTAACACCTGGTGGCATAGATTTGACCTAGAGTGGGAAGAGTACACCCGATTATCCCCTCCGCAGTCTTTATGACCCTGGACAGCATTGTTCTTTCCCTAGCTGTACAACTCACAAACCATACACACAGACCATAGGTTAACACACTCTCTATGGCACAGTGGTAGAATGCCAACAGCAGGTCCTTTGAAAGATTGTTCTTCCTGAGGATTCTCAAGAAGTATAACCTCTGCTGTGCTCTCTTCATCAGATCTTTGGTGTTTGCTCCCCATGTTAGATCATCCCTCAGCTCCATTCCCAGAAATCAAAACACCGAGACCTGTTCCACACAATTCCCTTCAATAATAAGTGGCTGGATGTTCAATTTGCATTTTCTAAATTTCACAATGATCTCTTTTGTCTTTTTTACATTTAGGAATAAATTGTTTTCCCTACACCACTCCATCAGCATCTCAACCTCCTTCCTGTAAGACGACTCTCCCTCCCCAGCAGTAATCAGACCCACCACCGTTGTGTCGTCTGCAAACTTTATGATCTTATTGCTGGGGTAACTGGGAACACAATCATATGTGTAAAGCGTGTACAGAAGCGGGCTCAGCACGCACCCCTGCGGCGTCCCCGTACTTATACTGAGATCCGCAGAGACATGAGAGCCCATCCTGACCCGTTGGGAACGATCTGATAGAAAATCTAGTATCCACCTGCATAAGCATGGCGGAAGCCCCAGATCTAATAATTTGGGCACCAGTCTATGCAGAAGAATAGTATTAAAAGCAGAACTAAAATCTACAAATAACAGTCTCACACCCAGTCCCTTCACCTGGGTGCTGAAGTCCACAGGGATGGTCCCCAAGTGGATTAAATCCCACTTGGGTCCATCTTGATGGAGGGCAGCAGCTTCATCAATCCTGGCCTGAGGATGAGGAGGGCTTTGCTTGCCAAAAGGGCTCAGGACCAGATAATGACTCACAGAACTGGATCAGTGGTATGGGTGTCATGCTGCGATGCGGAATGCAGATGGAAGGCCACTGTATTATATTGTTCCCAGGACAATCTTCATGGCTGATTGCCACAAGGAGAGACAATATTTGGATTTGGATTCAGAAGAAGAAGAAGAAACTTTTCAAAGATTTGATGCATCTCAGGTCTGGGCGGGAAGGGGGAGCAGAGAGGAGGCCCCCATAGTAACCACAAGGTGTGTTCTCCTATTGTTCTGAGTGGAATCTTCTGCAATATCGATGGGACCAAACTGATGCCATTTTGTGTTTCTGTAAAGTCACGTACACATGTTGTGCAATTGACTGCCAAAATATCTTCTTTTCCTTGTGTTCTATCCAAAGCAATCACACTAGTTTCAACATTAGTAAGTGCAGAGTGATGCATGTTGGGGCAAAGAACCCCAATTACATTTATAAACTGATTGGGTCTGAACTCTCTGAGACAAACCAGGAAAGGGACCTTGGTGTCCTGGTGGACAACTCAATGAAGGTGTCAACCCAGTGTGCCTCAGCAGTGAAAAAAGCAAACTCAATGCTAGGGATCATTAGGAAGGGTATAGAAAATAAGTCAGCAAGTGTCATTTTGCCTCTTTATAAATCTATGGTGAGGCCCCATCTGGAATACTGTGTACAGTTCTGGTCGCCATACCTCCAGAAGGATATTATGGAGCTGGAAAAAGTGCAGAGGAGGGCAACCAGAATGATTAGGGGACTGGAACACCTTCCTTACCATCTGAGGCTGCAACGGTTGGGCCTCTTCACTCTTGAACGACGACGTCTAAGAGGTGACCTGATTGAAGTTTATAAAATCATGCACAGTGTGGACAAAGTAGATAAGGAAAAACTGTTTTCCCTATCGCATAATACTAGAACTAGGGGACACTTCATGAAACTTTTGGGTACTAGTTCTCAAACAAATAAGAGAAAGTACTTTTTCACCCAGAGGATTACTGGTCTATGGAACTCCCTGCCAGAAGAAGTGGTGACAGCTGTCAGTCTTGACAGCTTTAAGAAAGGATTAGACAAGTTCATGGAGGAGAAGAGTATCAATGGCTATAATTATGGATACTTAAGGACAACCTCCGGGTTGGAGAGATAGGCAGGATATCTCTCAATATCATTTCCAGGGAATCCTAAGCAGGTGAAGACATCTGCTTGGGAATACCCTGAAGGAAATGGTGAGCCACTGTGTGAGACAGAATGCTGGACTGGATGGGCTGTGGCCTGTTCCAGCAAGGCTGTTCTTATGTTCTTATGTTCTTATATAACACCCCATAGCGCTTCATGCACTCTCTGGGCAGTGCAAAAGTTAATTAGCATTTTGCCCCCAACATGCTGGGTACTCATTTTACCTACCTCGGAAGGATGAAAGGCTGAGTCAACCCTGGCCAGGATTGAACTCAGAAAATTTTGGTTGTAGTACGGCAGTTTAACCACTGTGCCACCAGGGCTCCTCATCAGCCACAGTATTGAAGCTGCTGTCTTCCATCAAGATGGATTCAAGTGGGAGTTAATGAATTTGAGGATTATCTGGAATTGACAAATATGGAGATGGTAGGAGCCAGTTATGTAACATTCCATGAAACAGGGGTTCCCAACCTACGGCCTGCGGACCTAATCTGGCCCATGGAGCTCATTAATACAGCCCACAATGGCCACCCCGGCAACTCCAGAAGCTACCACCACCAGAAGTCCCAATATGTCACTTACCACCCCCACCGTGACAATGATCTGCTGCTTCCCAGGGTGGTGGGAGGCTCTGTTTTGGGATTTGTTAATCGGTTCTCTGCTGTTTTTCGGCAGCTAAACCACGGCGGTTGGGGGCTTCTGGTGCCGGGCAGAGCTTATATCAGCACCTGAGTTCCCAGCGCAGAACCAGGAAATCCCAAACTGCCACGTCCTAGTTGCCTAGGCTAGGTCCCACAGGGGGGCTTCAATTCTCAGAAGCTTAAGTCAGTACATTGGCTGATCAGTGGTTTGGGGAATTAATTTAGGCTTCTGGGAATTGAGGCCCAAAAACCAAAGGTTGGGAAACACAGGAATAAAGCTTTCTCTCTCTCCTACCTTTGGTGCAAGTATTTCCTCTTTTTTTAAAAAAAACAACCCAACCACCCAAATTAATGCTGCGTTGCCATTATTGGACAACATTCCAATGTGTGTGTTTTTGTATCAGAGATTACTCTGGGTTGAAAGAGTTTTTGCAGGGGACGCCCGAATGAGGCTCCTTTTATGTCCTCTATTGTTCAGCTCTTGGGGAATCGAACCCTGTGTTTTCAGTCTCTAAACATGGTGCTTTTACCCGCAGATCCACCAGGAGCTCCAACATTTCAATGGAGGTTTAAACAAGAAACACGTGTTGGTGGCGGCAGTGTGAAGGTTGGTGAACTCTGGATGGATCCTTCGTGAGCACAAAAGAACGCATTAAGTCCGTGAAGGTAATAGCGTTCCGTGCGCTCCGGTGTCCAGTCATGCCTGCCATATGAACACTGAAACGTCTGCAGAAAGCAGACAGCGCTGGCTCTTTGGCTTTGAAACAGAGATGAGCACTGAACCCAAGAGTCGGATACGACTGGCTTTCGAGCAAGGGAAATCTTTACCTTTACATAACAGGCACGAACTGGAAAGGAATCGAAGGGCCCTCATCAGAACAAAGGAAAACTGAACCATTAGGAGCAAGACAATAGACAAGCGGTTCTCAATGTGGTGCCCAGGCAGGCCCCACAGAGGGACTTCAATTCCCAGAAGCCTAAGTCAGTACATTGACTGATCAGTGCTTTGGGGAATTGACTCAGGCTTCTGGGAACTGAAGTCTGAAAACCAAAGGTTGGGAAACATTGCAATAGACCAAGAATTGCCTCATAGGCTATACAGGAGAAACCATTTGGATTTGTTCTAGAATGGGTGAGAAGAATACGGTCCCTATCCAAGGATATAGCAGTGGAATTTAGGGATCTTTTATTTGTTTTCAAATCAAAGAATTTGTTAACATTTCACTGAAACCATAGGGCCATACCTGTCAAGCGCTGCTCCAGAAAATACGGAACCTACGCAGAAGGCTTCTGTGCAGAAGGCTTCTGCACATGCATAGAACCTTTCTGCGTATGCACAGAAGGGTTCTGCGCAGAAAGCTTCTGCACATGCATAGAACCTTTCTGCGTATGCACAGAAGGGTTCTGCGCAGAAGGCTTCTACGCATGTGCAAAAGGTTTCTACACTTGCGCAGAAGGCTTCTACGCATGCACAAAAGGGTTCTGCGCCAAAGGGTATGCACAGTAACTACTTCCCCCCACCGGTCAAATTATGGGATGGCGGCGGCCAGCACCAGGCGAGTGGCTGAACGTAAATACGGGAAATCCCGGCCAATCCAGGATACTTGACAGGTACGCATAGGGCACACAACAAAAAAATGGCCAATATAAAATGCCTTAGGGCAGGAATTCTCAATCTTTTAAAGCCGCGGGCCAGGTCACGCTCCTTCAGACAGATTCAGGGGCCAGATGGCCATTTTGCCTTTCCTTCACCACATGGCACTTCCTGGTGTGGTGGAGGTGGTGATGGGCCAATTGAAATAATGCTGTGGGCTGCATCCGGTCCGTGGGGCGCAGGTTGCAAATCACTGCCTTAGGGTTTGTCACTAGCCTAGGCCAGTTGAGAGTGGCTTCTAAAAAAATGCTTAAGGCGCAAAATGCTGTTCCATGCAATCCCCGCATCCAGACAGCACTTTGCTACTCCGATAAAGCAGCTGTTTTGTAGATGACGGAGGAAGCCTTTCTTTCATCAGGTACTGTTATGTATGTACAATGTTGCTTTAAGAAATGTATGAATGTAACCTGACCACAATTACAATGTAGCCCAGCTGTAAAGGAACGTGAGTAAGCTGCCCATAGAGGGCAGCTGCGAGCGTTCAACTCACTTGGTTCTCATTCCTCAAATCACCGGCAGCCGCGGGAACTCTCCCGCACCAGCAAACTACTACGGACGAGGGGCGTGACTCACACGACGTCACGACGGTAGCGGCCAATAAGCTACCGTGCAACCAGATTCAAATTATTGTGCTACTGTATATAATGTGATGTACCTCCGCCATTACCACATGTTCATCCTGATCATCAACCAATAAACCTGTGTTAGTCCTCACTGCGACTCCTTCTTTGTCTTCCGTGCAAGACACCAAATTGGCGACGAAGGTGGGATTATGGCGAATCCCAAGGTCAAGCCTTACCAGTTCGATGTCAGCGAGCCCGAACAATGGGAGCTCTACGAGTGCCAGTTCCGGCACGCAATGGAAGCTGCGGGCGTCGACGACGCGAGGATGCGCTCCTATTTCCTGGCCCAGGTGGGGCCGGCCACGCTGCGCATCCTGATGAACCTGGTGGCCCCCAAGAAGGTGGAAGAGGTGTCCATCGACCGCATGCTGGGGCTGCTGGGCGAGCATTTCCAGCCCCCCGTGTCGATCTTCCTGGCCCGGGTCGCGATCCACAGGCGAGACCAGCGACCGGGCGAATCCGTGTCCGCCTACGCGGCGGCCCTCAGGCTGGCAGCGGTGCACTGCCAGTGGGATGACCTGGACCAGGCCCTCCGAGACCGCATGCTTTGTGGCCTGAGGGACGAGGAGCTTCAGCGAAAGCTCATGACCTGCGACTACTGCCTCACGTTCAACGAGGTACTGCGGGAGGCCCAAGCGGCCCAAGCGGCCAGAAGCGGGGTCAGAGTGTTCAAGTCCCGAGGGGCCACGTCCGAAAGGGCCAAGTCACCAGTACAGGCGGCCCGGCGGACACCAGCGAAAACAGCCTGGCGGGCCCCCAAGCCGCCCGCCGGCACACCAACGGCATCCAAGGAGTCGTCCACTACGGCAGACCCCTGCTCCAGCGAGGACGACGACGTCCAGCGGGTCAAGAAGCGAGGAGAGAAGCGACAGACCCGCGAGCGGCAAGACCGCCGCTGCGACGGTTGTGGGGCATCCCACGACCGCACGAGGTGTCCGTTCCGAAAGGCCGAGTGTCACAACTGCGGCCGAAAGGGGCACATCACCCGAGTGTGCAGGCGCGGGCGAGGCAAGGACAAGGGAAATTCGAACCATCCCCAGACGCACCAACGGAAGGCAGCCGGCACCAGGAAGGTCTCAGACGACCACAGCATGGCAGGCGTGAACTGCGTGGGCCTGGAGCACCGGCGTTTTTTTGTTGAGGTACAGTTACAGGGGGTCCCAGTGAGGATGGAGATAGACTCGGGGTCGTCCTATTCCATCCTGTCCCAAAAAGAGTTTATGCGCATTCCCCCAGATGCATGGCCCAAGTTGCGGGCCATGAGGTCACACCTACGGGACGTGCAAGGGAACGGGATCCCAGTGTTGGGGGTGGGGAACTTCAAGGTGAAGTTCAAGAATTACTCCGAGAAACTGCCCCTAGTGGTCCTCAAGGGGGGGAGGTGCTGCCTTTTAGGAACGCAGTGGTTCGCTCCCCTAGGAATCGAACTGTCCGGCATTAACGCCATAGAGACTGACCCAATGCGGGACGTGTGCAACGCACACCCGGACGTTTTCAAGAAGGGGCTCAGGACTTACAAAGGGCCCCCAGTTTCCTTTGACCTGGATCCAGAAATCCGACCCATACGCCTCAAGCCAAGAAGAGTGCCTTTCGCCCTCAAGGACAAGATCGAGGCGGAACTGGACAAATTGGTGGGGCAGGGGATTTTGGTTCCAGTTGATTCGGCGGAGTGGGAAACGCCGATTGTGACCGCCCTTAAATCAAACGGGGAGGTTAGGATTTGTGTGGACTATAAATGTACGATTAATAAGGCCATTCGGCCAAATGCATATCCGGTGCCCGTGGTCAGCCATTTACTGGCCACGCTTTATGGGGGGAGGTGTTTTGCCAAGCTAGATCTGGCGCAGGCATATCAGCAGCTCTCTGTAACCCCGGCTGCTGCTGCTGCGCAAACGATCGTAACGCACAAGGGGGCATTTAAGGTGACGCGCCTTCAGTTTGGTGTGAATTCGGCCCCCGGAATTTTCCAGTCCCTCGTGGAATGCCTTTTAAAGGGGCTTCCAGGCGTCCTCCCATACTTCGACGACGTGTTGATAACAGCGGGGGGCAAGTCAGAATTAGCGCAAAGGCTAGACAGGGTCCTTTCAATATTCGAGAAAGCGGGCCTCCGACTGAGAAGGGACAAATGTGTTTTCTTTGTGAGGGAGGTCGAGTTCCTTGGGTTCAAGGTAACCCCGGAAGGCATCAAGCCCTCCGAGTCCAAGGTTGCGGCTGTGCAAAACGCCCCTCTCCCCACCGCGAAACCAGAGCTGCAGTCGTTCCTAGGGCTCTTAAATTTTTACCATTCCTTCCTGCCGAGGAAGGCATCCGTTGCTGAGCCACTGCACGCATTATTGAAAAAAGAGGCGGTTTGGCGGTGGGGAGATAGGCAAGAGAAAGCGTTTAGGGAACTGAAGGCACTCCTATCCTCAAGTGCTGTCCTGACCCACTTTGACCCTAAGAAGCCAGTAGTCCTAGTCTGTGATGTGTCCCCGGTGGGAGTGGGGGCGGTTCTATGCCACGTGTTGGAGAGCGGGCGGGAAGCCCCGGTAGCGTACTACTCAAGGTCCCTCTCGAAGGCCGAGCGCAATTACGCACAAACTGATAGGGAGGCCCTAGCCATCATCGCGGGAACAAAAAAGTTTCATGACTTTTTATATGGCCGCGAGTTTACGGTAGTGACGGATCACAAGCCACTTCTGGGGATCTTCACTACCGGCAAACCCACACCGCAAATTCTCTCCCTCAGGATGCTGCGTTGGGCCATTTTCCTCAACGCCTACCAGTACGAGCTGGTCTATCGCCCAGGGAAGGAGATCTCCCATGCGGACGCACTGTCCCGATCTCCCCTCCCTAGCGTAGGGGACCCCACATGCGAGGTAGAGCAGGACCACCAAGTCCTACTGATCGAGTCTCTCGACTCACCCCCCATTCTCCCGGCCGACCTCGCCAAAGCCATGGCGGCCGACAAGATGCTGGCCCAAGTTAGCTCCTGGGTGAGGAAAGGGTGGCCCACTACTCCCCCCGAGGAAAAGTTCAAGCCATTTGTCAGGCGGAGAGTAGAGCTTTCCCTGGAAAGGGGCTGTTTACTCTGGGGCCAGCGGGTAGTTATCCCAGAGAAACTGAGGGCCAAGGTACTGAAGCTACTGCATACCAGCCACCCGGGGATCGTGCACTCCAAGGCTCTGGCCAGGAGTTTCTTCTGGTGGCCCCAGATAGACGCGGATATAGAACGTTTAGTGGGCACGTGTGAGAGCTGCCAGAGCTCTCGGCCCGAGGAGTCCCGGTTACCCCATAGGAAATGGGACACGGCCCGCGGGCCATGGTCCCGGATTCATGTGGACTTTGCTGGCCCTTTCCGCGGGGCCATGTTTCTGCTGGTAGTCGACTCCTACTCCAAGTGGTTGGAGGTAATCCCCATGAGCAGCACCTCCTCAGCGGCAACCATTAAACAGCTGCGCAAGCTCTTTGCCTGTTTCGGCCTGCCGGACGTCCTGGTTAGCGATAACACTAGTACCTTCACGTCTGCAGAGTTCAAGACGTTTATCGAGCGGAACGCCATCAGGCACATTACCGCTGCCCCGTTTCACCCCGCCACAAACGGTCAGGTAGAGCGCCAAGTGCGCACTACGAAAGACGCACTGCAGCGCATGGGTCCCGGTGAGTTGAACCTTCATCTGTGTCAGTTCCTCATCTGTTACAGGACAACCCCCCTAGCCTCAGGATTTTCCCCAGCCGAACTCCTCATGAGGAGGCGTCCGGTAACACTTTTTGACCGGATGGATCTGTCCAGGGTGGAGGATGAGGGAAGGAATATAAACATAGGGGGAGAGAGCTCCAAACGTTTTTCAGTAGGGGACCCGGTTCACTGCAGGAACTACGCGGCCTCGGGGCCAGCGTGGGTTCCAGGGACAATCATTGAGCAGACGGGGCCAGTATCCTACAGGGTCGAGACTAGCTCGGGTCTATTTTGGAGAAGGCACGCCGACCAACTCAGAAGGCGAGTCACCAGTGAAGGGGAATCAGCGTTAGGGTCCTCCCCCACCCGCATTACCCAAGGGGGAGACACGGCGGAACCCGCGGATACAAATGCATATCCTGGGTTCTCGACCACAGAGGAGGATACTTTGAAAGAGAGGGATCAGTTAGATTGTGATTATGATTTGCAGTACCAGGGGGGTGTAGCGGAGTGGTCCCCCACCCGTCCTAGCGAGAAGAGGGGTTTCAGTTCAGCCCCTGGTACCTCCAGTCCCCCCAGTCCTTTTGTTTTGGAATATCCCATAGCGCCAGCTCTCTGGAGACAAACACCCCCAAGACAGGCAACGGGGGGGAGTCCGCCCACCACAGTCTCTAGAACTCCCGGGCAGGTAACCGGGGGTGGCGTGGCCACGAGGGCCTCTTCATCGGTCCCGAGATTCGTACTGGGGGGGACCCCAAGCTCCTCAAATGGTAGGCAGGGTTTCACTTCCCAACTGTTCATTCCATTCGCGTCCCCCAATGCAAGGTTACCACAGAGCCCACACCGAGCCATTAATGAGTCCCCCCTTTCCGTTGCAGGGCAGGACTCCGCAGAACCAGGCTCCCGGTTTTAAGTCAAGCGGCCGCTCGCCCCAGGCGCACGTGCGGCAAGCCACAATGGTTGAGGGACTTCGTCCCATCCTAGGGGGGAGGGATGTTATGTATGTACAATGTTGCTTTAAGAAATGTATGAATGTAACCTGACCACAATTACAATGTAGCCCAGCTGTAAAGGAACGCGAGTAAGCTGCCCATAGAGGGCAGCTGCGAGCGTTCAACTCACTTGGTTCTCATTCCTCAAATCACCGGCAGCCGCGGGAACTCTCCCGCACCAGCAAACTACTACGGACGAGGGCCGTGACTCACATGACGTCACGACGGTAGCGGCCAATAAGCTACCGTGCAACCAGATTCAAATGTATTGTGCTACTGTATATAATGTGATGTACCTCCGCCATTACCACATGTTCATCCTGATCATCAACCAATAAACCTGTGTTAGTCCTCACTGCGACTCCTTCTTTGTCTTCCGTGCAAGACACCAAAGGTACAAAGAGTCCATTCCTCCCTCCCTTCACCACTGATCCAAGTCCAATCGGTTAATATGGAGATGCAGAACAAAAAGATCGCAGGTAGGGTATTTTTCTTCTTCTGCCGTATCCGAACATAGGCGATCGTCATGGTGATCAGCCATGAAGACTGTACTGTCCTGAGAATATAATGCAGTGGCATTTCATCTGCCTTCCGTATCACAGCATGACACCCATACCACTGATCCAGTTCTGAGTCACTTTCTGGTCTTGAGCCCTTTTGGCATGCAAAGTCCTCCTCAGCCCCAAGCCAGTATTGATGAAGCTGCTGCTCTCCATCAAGATGAATTCAAGTGGGATTTAATCCATTTGGGGACCAACACCTTTCCCTGTGGACTTCAGCACCCAAGGCTGTTAGTCCTCAGTGTGGTCAGGTTAGTTAACCGCCACCTGACACAGCATGAGTCGCTGGCAGTATGGTCTACTCTATTACCATAGTAGGATAACCTGACCAGATTGGTATCGCAGACACTTTCTACTGAGTGTCTGTGAAGGAAGGAAACCCTCTTCTTCTTTTAGTAACTAATCTGAATCTTCATCCTATCCTAACAAACATATTGCTAACCTGTCAAGACTTCTGAGCATAAAATGAATAAACATATTTTTCTCCTTTTACTTTGTATTTTTGTCCTAGTAATTTTTTGGCTGGAAGTTCCTGGATATGAAAAGATCTTTGGGGGACAACTTTTCTTTTCTCCTTTCTAAGGTTGGCTGGCAATCTTATTTCCTAATACTGTACAGTACTTCCTATCACTCAGACACTTTCCAGGAATTGGTACTTGGAAAGGAGTAAAGCCAGAGCAAGTTGTATTATCGTTTTTAGAACAAGAAGATGAACATATTTTTAAAAAGTAATAATACTGAGAATATTTAATTGAGAAAATTTTAAAGTCCCACTTGTGGTGGATCTACATCAGGGGTTCCCAACATTTGGCCCATGGGCCAGATTGCCGCTAATCATGCCAGAAGTGCCACGCATCACCAGAAGTGCCAAAATTGCCATGTTTTTGCATGGAAATGCTGCAAAAATGTAGCAAAAAAGATTCAAAAATGGTGCAAAATGTTCCTCCCTTGCTCCCTCCTCCAAGGGAAGCGGTGGAGGTGGGTAAAAATGTTTGGAAACGTGGCGCAAATGCACACCCTGCTGCTGGGAGGAAACATGTGACCAGCCTGCTCAGCTGACTGATGGGGCATGGTCAGGCCCCTGGCAGGATAAGATTGGGAACCCCTGGTCTACATAATAGTTATATGTAATTTTGTTACAAGTTTTTTTTTTTACTTTGTGGGGTTTTTTGGTTCCAATCTGGCCAAGTTATTCTGCAATGGTAACAGAGTAAGACCATACTGCCAGCAACTCAATGCTGATCGTCAAGTGGCAGTTAATTAACCTGACAACCCTGAAGACTAATGGCCTTGGGTGTCGAAGTCCACAGGGAAGGGTGATGATTCCCAAGTGGATTTAAAAAATTTAATGTTAAGGTTTTGTAGATTTTATATTTGTTTTTAGATAGTAAATGGCACAGCAGGGGAGGGGGTAATATTGCTATGCTTAAGGTTTTTTAAATTGTTTAATATTGGTTTTAACTTGTGTACACCGCCCAGAGTCCATTGGATAGGGCGGTATAAAAATCTATTAAATTTAATTAAATCAATTAAATTAAATCCCACTTGAAACCATCTTGATGGAGGGCAGCAACTTCATCAATCCTGGCCTGGGGCTGAGGAGGATTTGTGTGCCAAAAGGGCTCAGGACCAGAAAGTGAGTCGCAAAACCGGATCAGTGGTATGGGTGTCACACTGGGACGCAGAAGGCAAATAGAAAGCCACTGCATTATATTGTCCCCAGGACAATCTTCACGGCCGGTTGCCGTGAGGATCACCAATATTTGGAATTGGATATGGCACTCAAATAGTTTTTATTTTAAGAGTCGCTTAGAGTTGGGCGGCTATATAAATTGGACAAATAAATAAATAAATAAAGGAAAGGAAGGAAAGAAGGAAGGAGATGGTATTGCTGATTTACAGAATGCATTCTGTGATCTTCACAAGGTGAGATACATCTCTACCCCAAAAAGAATGCAGTGGAAATCCAAGAGGGTGGAGATAAGATGAGTGGCACAGGGACAATTTATGTATACATAGTGGAACAGAAGAGATATCAGGTGCTGAAAAAAAATGATTCCTTGCCCCTCCCGTTAGAGCAGGGGTGCCCAAACATTTCAGACTGTGGGCTGGTCACGTGGTTCAGCAGGCCGGTCACATGGTTCCTCCCACTGGAAGCACGCCTGCACATTTTACTTCTGCTTCCAGTAGCAGTGAGAGCTGTGCAGGCCAGATAAATTGGCGTTGGGGGCTAGATCCTGCCCACGGGCCCTGGTTTGGGTTTCCCTGCATTAAGAGTGTGGAAAAGGGTGATCCGTATCATTAAACAAAAGGAGGAACCATCCCAGGAGGCATATGGGAGTACTAATCTGAAAGGCAGAGGGGCCAACTCCCAATAGGATGTGATTTTGCAACAGGATTTCATTTCAAGGTGCCCATTCAAGCTTCATTTTAGCTGTTGACCTGCATGAACAAATTCAACCATGTTTCCTGTGTGTAACAGAAATTATAAAAGCAGTTGCATTAGGAATAACTACGATGTCAGGAAATACACTTTAATAGGGCCAGCTATTCACTATGATCTACAATTGTTTCCATACTAGAGAAAGAGGTTAAGAAGAAAATGGGGGAATTCTGTCAGGCAGTAATCATGGAATAGGGAAGAAAAGTCACAATAGTCTCAAACACGCTAAGGTCCAATCTATTTACAACTCTGACTCCTAGAGCAATGTGAAGGATTTAAGTTTTACAGCCGGAGTCATCTCCATGATGTAGAAGTTAAACACAACGCTTTACCCACAGACTACTGAAAGGAAACTGGATGTGCTTAAATCTTCCAAAGAAGATAAATTTAAATCAGGCCTTGAGTCTTCAATGACTTTACTAACTCCTGTCTTTCGTATCTCTAGGTTTCCCGAGAATGGATCCCATGCCAAGTCACAACATATTGTGAGTGAAACATTTCTCAAACACTTGGCATTTATGTGGCTTTTTTTCTGTGTGGTGTGGCTTCTTCGATGACTCACAAATAAAACATTGCCCTCCGTCATGCAGTTGTATGACCTCTCTGTTGAGTGGATTCGGACCCTGGTGTGTCAGAAGATGTGATTTCTGAGCAAAACATATCCCATGTTCCTGGCATGTGCAAGGTTTCTCACCAGTGTGGACTCTCTGGTGTTCAAGAAGGGCCAAATTATGAGCAAAGTATTTCCCACGTTCCTGACATTTGTAAGGTTTCTCTCCAGTGTGAAGTCTCAGTTGTTTCAAAAGGGTTGAACTGTGAGAAAAACATTTCCCATACTTTCAGCATCTGAATGGTCATGTGTGGTCCCTTGGTGTGCAGGAAGGCTTGAAGTGTAAGAAAATCTTCCACATTCCTGGCACTTGTGTGGTTTGTGTCCTGTGTGGACTCTCTGGTGTTGAAGGAGGTATGAATTGCGAGTAAAAGATTTCCCACATTCCTGGCATTTGTATGGTTTCTCTCCTGTGTGGACTCTCTGGTGTTCAATAAGGAGTGAATTCCAAGCAAAACATTTCCCACACTCTTTGCATTCGTAAGGTTTCTCCCCACTGTGGACTCTTTGGTGTCTCAGCAGGTATGAATAGCGGTTAAAAGATTTTTCACATTTCTGGCATTTGTAGGTTTTTTCTCCCGAGTGGACTCGCTGGTGTTCAAGAAGGTGTGAATTCCAAGCAAAGCATTTCCCACACTCACGGCATTGGTACGGTTTCTCTCCACTGTGGACTCTCTGGTGTTTCAGGAGCCCTGAACTCTGAGCAAAACATTTCTCACACTCTTGGCATTTGTAGGGTTTCTCTCCAGTGTGAACTCTCTCATGCGCAAGAAGGTTCGATGTATATCTAAAACATTTCCCACATTCCCGGCACTTGTGCGGTTTGTAGCCTGTGTGAACTCTCTGGTGTAGAAAAAAGGTTGAAAGGTGAGCGAAAGACTTCCCGCACTCCTGGCAATTGTAAGGTTTCTCTCCTGTGTGGATGCTCTGGTGTACTAGAAGGTACGAACTAGAAGTAAAAGATTTTCCACATTCCTGGCATTTGTAGGGTTTATCTCCTGCGAGGACGTTCTTGTGGCTCAAAAGGTTTGAACCCTGACTTAAATACTTTCCACATTCTTGATATTGGTGCAGTTTTTCTTCTGCCTGGATTATATGACCCTCACCAAGTGTGGAGATGCATAAAAAATCCTTTCCTACATTTCTGCCATTAAGGTTCTTCTCTTCTGTTGACTCTCTAGAGCATCTGAAGGAAGGAATTTCTGGCAAAACAACGCCCATGTTCCTGACATTGCTTCCCCCCGCTGTTCCTTCAATTCTCTGGTCATTAACAAGTTGAGGTTTGCTATCGCAATCCTTTCCAGATGCTTTTTTCCTGAAACATAAATTTGCAGTGTGGATTTTTCTATGAAGCCTCAGTGCGGTACTGTCAGCAAAACAGACCCCACACATGTTGCATATGTAGGGTTCTCCCCTGGTAGAACTTTTCTGATCTGTTGGGAGAGAAATAAGAAAGGTAGGAAAGTTTGAATCTCAATGATGAAAAGAAAAATTTTCTGGGAGAGGAAAAGGGACACAGTGAAACAAAATGATCCAGAAAAGAAAGTATTGTTAGACAAAAAAAATAATTTAATAGATTTATATGCCACCCTATCCAATGGACTCTGGGCGGCGTACACAACTTAAAACCAATATAAAACAATTTAAAAACCCTTAAAACATAGCAATATTACCCCCACTGTGCCATTTACTATCTAAAAACAAATATAAAATCTACAAAACCTTAACATTAAAAAAATAATTAATTACAGGAGGGAGCTTGTTGACAATCCCAGCCCCCAGACCCATTTTGCCAACCATGTCTTCGACACGGTTATTTTTCTCCTTCAAAACCCACTGTTTTAGTCTCTGGGGATATAGAAGAGGCTCTTCCTGTTTTATTATTTATCTTAAGGAGGCCTTTAATGGTTTTTAATGTAATAAATGGTTTTTAATCTAATAAAAAAGGGGTTGTGGTGGCTCAGTGGTTAAGAAGCTCACCTTGTTAGCTGGAAGGCCAGCAAGTCGGTGGTTCGAGACCCGGGTACTGCATGACAGTTTGAGCGCCCATCTCTGTCCCAGCTCTTGCCAACCTAGTAGTTCGAAAGCAAGAAATTGCAAGTAGATAAATAGGGACCACTTTGATGGAAGGTAAACAGTGATCCATGCACTCCGGAGTCTAATCATGTCTGCCACATGACCACAGAAACGTCTGCAGAAGCAGACAGCACTGGCTCTTCGGCTAATAAACAGAGATGGGCACCAAACCTTGGAGTTGGATACGAGTGGGTTTCGAGGAAGAGCGAACTTCACGTTTACCTATGTTTCCTTCTCTACACCTTCAACCTAACATAATGTGTGAATTGCTTCTTTCTTCTGTCCCTGCTATACCTTATCAATGTCCACAGGCAGGCTGTGAAAAGACACTGTCTGGTTCGTGACCTCAAGATCAAAAATCCTTTCTTAATTGAGACTCCTCCTCTCCAGAAGGCTGAAATTCAGGGCTAAGGAACCATTGGCCTTGACAGGTCAATTTCCCATCGTGCTTCACCACTGGCTAGGATTATTCTTCACTACTGGCTGGTATTCTGAAGTTTGGGGTGTCCTAGACTTCCTTGAAGAACCTGCCATGAGTTGAGTTGGTATTCTGACTAGTCCAGTGAAGGTGAACCTTGGCACTCCAGCTGTTCTTGAACTTCAATTCCCAGAAGCCCTGTTCAGCAGGAGTGCCGATCAAGGCTTCTGGGAATTGAAGTTTAAGAACAGCTAGAGTGTCAAGTTTTGCCCTCACTGGACTAGAAATGACTGATAACTCACTTAGCATTAACTAAGGCAGTCACTCGCAACCTATGGCCTATGGGCCAGATGAGGCCCACTGAGCTATTTCATGTGCCCCTCTGCCCTTGTTCCTGCCATCACTGCCACAAGTGGCGGAAAAGCACTGAAAACATGCAGAAAATGTAGCAAAAGTGTGCGTTTTCACGCAAGAACTTGGTGAAAACGCACTGAAAACGCACGAGAATATGCGCAAGAACTCACATGGAACCATGTGACCAGCCAACTCAGCTGTCAGAGGGGGAGTGATCCAGTCCACAGCCTGAAAACTTTGAGAAAGCCTGAACTACAGAAACAAAGAGACTTACTGAGAGAGGTCACAAGCCAACGGTTCTCCTCCACGACTTCCCTGTGTAGGGATCTCTCATTTGGACCCAGTAGGGCCCATTCTTCTAGGGTGAAACCCACAGCCACCTCCTCAAACGTCACCACATTCTGGAGGAATAGAAAATATTTCCCGCTTACATTTACTTCTAGGGATGGTATTCACAGTCCTGTGGTAACAATCTACCTCCAGAACAAAGTTCACAGGCCTCTGAACCCCACTACATTTTGAGCAACTATGGGATGTGAGGGCTCTAGAATCCAATACTGTACATGGAAGAATGAGTTCTTGAAGGATGGTGGGGGGGAAATATTGTAATTGCCTCTCTTGAACAAGCCCTGGTGGCACAGTGGCTAAACTGCAGTACTGCAACCAAAGGGACTGCAGTAGCTGAAGTGGTTAAGATGCTGACTGGGAGACGGAAGGTCAACAATTCAAAACCTGAGTACTGCATGATGGAATGAGTGCCCGTCTCTGTCCCAGGTCCTGCCAACCTAGCAGTTTGAAAGCAAGAAATTGCAAGTAGATAAAGAGGTGCCACTTCGGTGGGAAGGGAAATAGCATTCTGTGCGATGTCTAGGCATGCCTGCCACGTGTCCACTGAAACATCTGCAAATGCAGACAGCGCTGGCTCTTCAGCTATGAAAAAGAGATGAGTACTGAACCCTAGAGTTGGATACAACTGGATTATATATTTATCAGGTTTTATCTATGTAGAGTTAGTGCTATCTCATATGACAAATAAGAGAAAGTACTTTTTCACCCAGAGGATTACTGGTCTATGGAACTCCCTGCCAGAAGAAGTGGTGACAGCTGTCAGTCTTGACAGCTTTAAGAAAGGATTAGACAAGTTCATGGAGGACAAGGGTATCAATGGCTATTATTATGGATACTTAAGGACAACCTCCGGGTTGGAGAGATAGGCAGGATATCTCTCAATGCCATTTCCAGGGAATCCTAAGCAGGTGAAGGCATCTCCTTGGGAATACCCTGAAGGAAATGGTGAGCCACTGTGTGAGACAGAATGCTGGACTGGATGGGCTGTGGCCTGTTCCAGCAAGGCTGTTCTTATGTTCTTATGACAAATAAATAAGTGTGACTGTTTTTGCTTTTTGCTTTGCTCTCTTGGGGTGGAAATGTGGCTAAAAGTGCCAGATGGGACAATTTTGTAGGAAAAGCAAAAAAAACGACAATAAAAAAACACACCTAAGAATGGAAAGAAAAGCCCAATGGAACATTTGACTTTGATTTTTCTAATTAAGCAGGTTGGGGAGGAATCAGAAATTCCCAAAGTGAAAAATGTAGTTTCAGGAGCCATCTAGGTTAAGGGGGGAAATACTATACGTTCAGTTGGTCTGAGGGGCTGCTAAAATACCATTCTTCTTCTTCTTCTTCTTCCGTGTCTAGGCCAGACGTGAAACTGCCAGAATGAAGCCACATTTTTATTTTTATTTTTTATTTATTTATTTTTGGATTTGTACGGCCGCCTTTCGTGGCTCACATTAGTTAAAAAGCCCTTCCCCATACAATGAAACCAAATAAAACTATAAAGCATTTTAAAAGTCCATAAAAACATCCCTGACCCCATATTGAAAACCTTGGACGGGGCTAAATAAGCTAGCAGGACTTGGTTGTGGTGCCTGATGTGCCCCACGCCTGCTGGCAAAGCCATGTTTTTAGAGCCTTCCTGAAGGGGGGCAACTCCGCCTGGAGGCGCAGTTCTAGTGGCAGGAGGTTCCATAGGGCTGGGGTGGATACAGAGAATGCGTGCCTCTCTTGCTGATGGGACCACCAGGGAACTCCTATGGTCTGCCCTCGTAGGACGGGTCAAAAACCTTGGGGTGATGCGGTCTCTTAAGTATCCTGGTCCACTACCATGAAAGGCTTTAAAGATAAAAACCAGCACCTTGAATTGCACCCGGAAGCACACTGGCAACCAATGCAGCTCCTGTAGCAGTGGTGAGGCATGGGCATAGCACCCGCACCCCATCACCACCTGGGCAGCCGCACTCTGAACCAGCTGTAGCTTCCGGATGGTCGTCATGTAGAGCGCATTACAATAATCCAGTCTGGAGGTGACCAGAACATGGGTGACCGTAATCAAGGAGGCCTGATCCAGGAGCGGGTGTGAGTGGCGGATGACACCAAGTTGCGCAAAAGCCCTCCTGGCCACGACTGCCACCTGCTCTTCGGGCAGTAGTCGTGAGTCCAGGAGGACCCCCAAATTATTTTGGGTGAACTCATTCTGCACTTCCTTCCTAATGTGAAAAAGATTAGCCAGAAACACAAAGTTGCCATCACCAGGGTACGCCTAATTGTGGCTCAAAATTACCACAATCTTCGAGGAGGTGGGTTCTGTGTATCCCGCCAAAATACCATTGAGGAACTATCTATTTTCTTTCTTTGCTACAGATGCCAAACTAACAAAGGATATTAGGAGTAGGAAAACAGGCTTTTAGGGCGTTCCATTCTCACATTCTTTTCTGTCCCAGAAAACAAAAGGAGATACAGTACTCTCCTTAGCTATCATTTGTTCTCCTACCTCATTTTGGTTCTTTCCACTATGAAGAAGAGACAATGGACTTCCCATGACGGGCATGGTTCCAGCACCTGCAAGGAAAAAGAAAAAGAAAAACAATTCCATCATCTTATCTTAGCTATTCAAATCACCATACAAAGAACAGTGATTTGAAAGTATTGTAACCCCTTATCAATACTATAGGATTTATCCCAATAAATCCCTCAACACAGGATGGGGTAAAAAAAGAAGCAAAGAAGAAGACGAAGATCCCACTAAAAAGCAATCACACTTATATATACAGTGCAAAGGTAAAGGTCACTTTAGTGTATGGGACCAAAGACACCAGGACAGCCGAAGAGATGGCTTAACACAACTTTATTACATGCTGGTCAGAGGGAACATGTGGTAATGGCGGATGAACAGCTCAATATATACAGTGGCTATACATTTGAATGTGGCTCCGTGACAGTCTATTGGCTACTGTCCGCGTGACGTCATTGAGGTCACGCCCTTCTTGTCCAGGTGAAGGTAGTGGCGGGGAATCTTCCCGCGCTGTTGTTCCAGGTGAGTCTTGGACCAATGAGCTTGGACGCTCGCTGTTGCCATCTAGTGGCCACTAGCTCGCGTCCTATTAAGGTTACAGTGATGCAGCTGAAGGTTACATTGTTACACATAGAAAGGTTACATTGGATGCACATGGATAGGTACATTGTTTAAAGGCACAGGCTTTAGGACACAACACCCCTCCCCCCTAGGATGAGACGAAGTCTCTTAGCCAAGATGGTTTATTGCACTCGCGTTTGGGCCGTGATGTGGGTTGGCCCGCCCTGGGGCCGCTCCCGCTTCCTTGTTCTCTGGACCCTTGTCCTGTAATGGGAGAGGGAGACTTGTTAGAGGCTTGCTGCGGTTTTGCAGCTGTGATGGGAGGGGGAGACTTGTTGGAAGCTTGCTGCGGTTTTGCAGCTTTAGGGGAAAGGGTGGATTCCGTTGTGGTTGAACCGGGGGCACCAGGGACTAACGTAAAACCCCTCTTCTCGCTTGGATGGGTGGGGGACCACTCCGAAAACCCCCCCCGGTTCTGGAAATCAAAATTAAACTCTGTTGGGGGATCCCGCGGGATATCTATGAAGATGAATTCCTTCTCCTCCCCCCTTGGTGGGGACTCTGGACCCCCCCCTCTCCTCCCCCTTGGGCTAAACGGGTGGGGGAGAACCCTAACGCTGAATTTGTGTTCGCGCCGTCGGCTCCCGGACTTCCTGGGACCCGGCTCCGGAGCTGGTCCGCGTGTCGCCGCCACAGTAGACCCGTGTTGGTCTCCACGCGGTACGACACGGGGCCGGTCTGTTCCACGACCACCCCTGGTACCCAGGCTGGCCCTGCGCTGGCGTAGTTCCTGCAATGCACCGGGGCACCCACGCTGAAAATCTTGGTGGCCTCTACCCCTATGTTCCTCCCCTTATCCTCAACTCTCGTGGGGTCTAGCCTAGTGAGTATGGTGGTTAGTTTCCTGAGCATGAGAAGCTCCGCAGGGGAGTAGCCGGACGCTAACGGGGTCACCCTGTACCCTAGCAGAAACTGACACACTTGCAGGTTGAGATCTCCGGGGCCCATGCGCCGTAACGCATCCTTTGTGGTGCGTACGAGGCGCTCCACTTGGCCATTGGTGGCCGGGTGAAACGGAGCGGAGGTGATATGCCGGACGGCGTTAATCTCCATGAATGCCCTGAACTCGGAGGACGTGAAACAACTAGCGTTGTCGCTAATTAATGTGTCGGGTATGCCGAACGTGGAAAAGAGCCTCCGCAGATGCTTAATGGTCTGGGCCGAGGAGGTGCTCGTGACTGGGATAACCTCCAACCACTTGGAGAAGGCGTCCACAACAAGAAGAAACAGGGTCCCTCGTAACGGGCCCGCGAAATCTATGTGCACCCGGGACCACGGCCCCTTAGCCGCGTCCCATTCCCTGTGGGGGAGGCGGGCCTCCTCAGGTCTGGAGCATTGGCAGCTCTCGCAAGTGCCGACCATGTGCTCGATGTCGGCGTCTAACTGGGGCCACCAAAAGTAACTCCGGGCCAGCGCTTTGGAGCGCACGATTCCGGGGTGGCTGACGTGCAGCAGTTTAAGCACCCGCGGCCGAAGGGATGTGGGAATCACCACCCGCTGCCCCCACAAGAGACACCCCCTCTCTAGGGACAGTTCTAGCTTTTTCCTAAAAAATGGGGCAAACTCCTCCGCTGGGGAGGACGCCGGCCACCCTTTCTGCACCCAGGAGCTAACTGCCGCTAACGTCTTGTCCTTCCCTGTTGCTTTGGCGATGTCGGCGGGTACTACGGGAGGCGAATCCAAAACCTCTATCATGAGTACCTGGCGGTCTCGCCCCTCCCCGTCCATCTGGCTGGACGTCAGGGGGAGGGGGGACCTCGACAGGGCGTCCGCATGGCAGATCTCCTTGCCGGGCCGGTAGACCAACGTGTGCTGGTACGCGTTGAGAAAAATAGCCCACCGGAGCATCCTCGGAGACAGGATCTGTGGCGTGGGCTTATCTGCGGTGAAGATGCCTAGTAGGGGCTTGTGGTCAGTAACAATGGTGAAGGGGCGGCCATATAGAAAATCGTGAAATTTTTTGGTCCCCGCAACTATCGCCAGCGCTTCCCTGTCTGTTTGGGCGTAATTTCTCTCCGCTGGGGACAAGGATCTTGAGTAAAACGCTATCGGGGCCTCCCTCCCGTGTTCTAGCACGTGGCACAACACAGCCCCCACCCCCACCGGGGATGCATCGCAGACCAGTACCACCGGCCTTTTGGGATCGAAATGGGTGAGAATGGCGTCGGACGCCAGGAGTTGTTTCAGTTCCGTGAATGCCCTCTCCTGGTCATCGCCCCACTTCCATGCCGCATCTTTCTTGAGCAACTTGTGAAGCGGCTCAGCCACCGCAGCCTTCCGTGGAAGGAAGGAGTGGTAGAAATTTAAGAGCCCTAGGAATGACTGTAACTCGGACTTGGAGGTGGGGCGAGGGGCTTTCTTGATGGCGGCCACCTTGGATTTGGACGGTTTGATCCCCTCGGGTGTTACTCGGAACCCTAAGAACTCAACCTCCTTCGCGAAGAAGACACATTTGTCTTTTCGCAACCTCAACCCCGCTTGTTCGAATGCCGCCAGGACCTTGTTTAGCCTTTCAGCCAACTCAACCTCACTCCCCCCCGTTATTAATACATCATCAAAATATGGTAACACGCCGTCCAGCCCTTTGAGGAGGCGTTCCACGAGCGACTGGAAAATTCCAGGCGCCGAGTTCACGCCGAATTGGAGGCGCGTCACCTGGAACGCCCCCTTATGCGTGACTATGGTCTGTGCAGCAGCTGCGGCAGGGGTTACCATGAGTTGCTGATAGGCCTGTGCCAGGTCGAGCTTAGCGAAACACTTTCCCCCATGTAACCTGGCTAGCAAATGGCTGACCACCGGTACCGGATACGCATTAGGGCGGATTGCCTTATTAATGGTGCACTTATACTCGGCGCAAATGCGAACCTCCCCATTGGCCTTCAATGCCGTGACAATTGGAGTTTCCCACTCCGCAGAATCAACAGGAACAAGAATCCCCTGGCCCACTAATTTGTCCAGTTCTGCCTCTATTTTGTCCTTGAGTGCAAAAGGTACTCGGCGCGGTTTGAGTCTTATTGGGCGGACCTCTGGGTCGAGGTCGAAAGTCACTGGGGGTCCATTGAATTTCCCAAGTCCCTTCTTGAAGACTTCGGGGTGCGCGTCGCACACCTCCTGTACTGGGTCAGACCCAACGGCGTGCACCCCCCCAATGAACAAACCCAGGGGCTGAAACCATTGAGTCCCGAGGAGGCTGCAATTACCCCCCTTAAGAACGACTAGGGGCAGTTCCGCAGCGTGCCGCTTATACTGGACCTGGAATTTCCCAACCCCCAACACTGGGATACTGTTCCCTTGCACGTCCCGAAGCGTGGACCTTAACGCTTTAAGCTTGGGCCGTACGCGGGGGGCAATCCTCAAAAACTCCCTCTGGGAAATGATTGAGTATGAGGAGCCAGAGTCGATCTCCATCCTAACAGGGGCCCCTTGCACCAGTACCTCAACAAAGTAACGGGGGTGTCCCATGGACACGCTGAAAACTGGAGCGTCGTCGTCGCTGTCGTCGGAGATGCGGCCCACACCGTCCGGCTTCCTCGTGGGCCGGGCGCCATCCTTCGGTCTCGTCGAGCGGTCTGGCCTCGCTGAGCGGTCGGGTGAGCTCCTCTGGTCCTTGCGCCGTTGTCTGCAGACTTTGGCGATGTGCCCGCGGCGGCCGCAGTTGTGGCACTCGGCTTTTCTGAACGGGCACTTCGCGCAGTCGTGAGCCGCCCCGCAGCCGTCGCAACGCCGGCCCTCCTTCCGGACCCTCCGGACGTCCTCGTCGTCGCTGCTTTCGGCGGACGATTTCGAAATTCGCCGGGCCGCGTGCACCGAACTCTCTGTTTTGTCGGCCTTCGGCCGCCAGTCCTGGAGCTCCTGCACCCCGGCCTTCGTGGCTTCCGCGGCGTGTGCCGCCTTCAGGACCTCCTGCAACGTGGGCTCCTGATTCATTAGCGTGCGCTGAATCTCGGCGTCCTTCAGGCCGCATAGCCCGCAGTCCCTGAGGGTGACTTCCAAGTTCTCCCATTTGCATGGGCCGGCAGCCAGACGCAGGGCCGCTACGAAAGCGGCGACCGACTCACCAGGCGCCTGGACTCGCCTCCAAAACGCGCTCCGAGCGGGGAACATCGCTACCGAGGGCCGGAAATGGTCTCGCAACACCATCAGGAGCTCTTCTGCCTTGAATTCAGCCGCCTTTTTGGGTGCGATGAGGTCAATCAAGACCCTCTTGCCATCATGCCCGAGCATTCTGGTAAGGATGGCTCTTTTCTTCGCCTCGTCCTTAACCTCGAACTCCACCAGCGCGCCTTGGAAGTCCATTTCAAAGAGTTCCCAATCTTGTGGTTTCTGGATGTCGAAACCGGCGTATGTCTTGGTCCCGTGGGCAGCCATTATCCCACCTTCGTCGCCAATTTAGTGTATGGGACCAAAGACACCAGGACAGCCGAAGAGCTGGCTTAACACAACTTTATTACATGCTGGTCAGAGGGAACATGTGGTAATGGCGGATGAACAGCTCAATATATACAGTGGCTATACATTTGAATGTGGCTCCGTGACAGTCTATTGGCTACTGTCCGCGTGACGTCATTGAGGTCACGCCCTTCTTGTCCAGGTGAAGGTAGTGGCGGGGAATCTTCCCGCGCTGTTGTTCCAGGTGAGTCTTGTACCAATGAGCTTGGACGCTCGCTGTTGCCATCTAGTGGCCACTAGCTCGCGTCCTATTAAGGTTACAGTGATGCAGCTGAAGGTTACATTGTTACACATAGAAAGGTTACATTGGATGCACATGGATAGGTACATTGTTTAAAGGCACAGGCTTTAGGACACAACAGTCACCCTTGCTCGAAAGCCAGTCATATCCAACTCTAGGGTCCAGTGCTCATCTCTGCTTCATAGCCGAAGAGCCAGTGCTGTCTGTTTCTGCAGACATTTCCATGGTCATGTGGCAGGCATGACTAATCACTGTACTGCATGGAACAATGATGATGATCGCTGCCTATTATTATTATTATTATTATTATTATTATTATTATTATTATTATTATTATTATTATTATTATTATTATTATTATTATTATTATTATTATTATTATTATCAAATATATCATCATAAAAAAACATTACAGGGGGTGGGGAATCCTTCATTTGAAAGTCCATACATTTCAATTAACAAGTCCACACCAACAAAGTAACAATCTCCACACAGATCATCCACACCACAGGTGGGACCCAGAAAACGAACAGCCACAGCTGCCTTCCATCCCCCCCGGGTGATGGCAAGGGCCGGGGGGCCGGTGAGGTGCTCTGGCGTCGAGGCCGCAGTGTCCTTTATCTCCGACCGAAGGTGGGGCTCGAAGGACGGCGGCCGCAGCTGCTTTCCATCCCCCTGGCCAAGGCAAGGGCCAGGGGGTGGGGGGGGGTCAAGGTTTACCTTTCCCACCGAAGTGGTCCCTATTCATTTACTTGCAATTTCTTGCTTTTGAACTGCTAGGTTGGAAGGGGCTGGGACAAAGACGGGAGCTCATTCTGTCCTGCAGTATTCAGGTACTGTATCGAACTGCTGACCTGCTACCTTCCAGTCAGCGTCTTCTTATTCACTTGAGCCACTGCTGTGTAACCTTGGTTAACAAATGGCTGAGTTAACATAAAAATTGCATAACGAAAGGAAATCCATAGAAAATAGTGCCTCAGTTTATGGAATTCCCCCCCCCCCGCCCCCGGATTAATTGGTATTCAATGCATTCCTATGGGAAACTACATTTTGGTGAATGGATTTTGGTTTTCAATGCATTCTTATGGGAAATTAAATTCAATGCATTCTTATGGGAGATTCGGTTAAAGTTGCTGTAAGAAACGTCCCAGAGAATGCATTAATTATGTTAACCAAAGTTCCACTGTACCGCCCCATAGCACTTAGTGAACTCCCCAGGTGGTTCACAGGTTAATTAACATTTTGCCCCCAACATGCTGGGTACTCATTTGATCAATCATGAAAGGATGGAAGAGCCTTGGCCAGGATTGAACTCACAACTTTTGGGTTGGAGGAAAGCAGTTTAACCACATGTGCCACCAGTGAGCCACAAAAGTTCACTGGTGACCCAGTGACTCAGTGACCCAGAGCAATTCTCTGTCTTTCTCTCCCCATTACTGAGATTTTGTTCTGACAATAAAATCGATAAGGATAATGTCGTGAGATCATGATCCTATTATTGGAAGATGGATGAGAAAGAAATATTTTTTGTAAATAAACACATAAGTAAGAACATGCAAAAAAATCTATTCCTTTTTGGGTGTTCAGAGCTGTCTTATCCATAGTTTGAATTTGGATGTTCCAGCTATGTTTCTTCATTTCATTTGAATAAAAATATTTATCTCACTTGATTTTCTAGAAACAAACTGAACTATATAAAAAAAACTTTGAAGATTAAGACACACTTCTAATTTGTAGACGCAGTTGGCGGCAAGAGATTCCCATCCCTGACCTAAGTTAATACAGAGAAATTGAAAAGCAGGTCAAGACTCCCTCAGATTGTCCACAGAGAGAGATTCAGTTTAAAGACATACCCCAGTGATGGTGAACCTTTTTGAGACCGAGTGCCCAAACACAGGGGCATGGCAAACTATGTGCCGGGGGGAGGGAGGATGTGCTCCCATTGGGGTGCTGGGAAGAGGGGAGGGGCAATATCTGTGCTGGGGAAATGGCATGCATGCCAACAGAAGGGTGGGCATGCCACGTCTGGAACATGTGCCATAGGTTCACCACCACTGACATACCCATTTCCAGGGGCATCTCCATTACCTTCATGTTCCTTCTCTTTTCCGACCGTTCTCCGTTTACTGTGTGATGGAGTCTTCTCTGCTGCAAAGAAATCACACTGATCTTCGCCTGGGGGATTTTTCATCTGGTTTAGCAGCTGAGGACCCAAGCCACGGAATTTAGAAACGGAAAAGAGGAAAAAAGAATAGGTAGAAAACTTGGTAGACTAGGTTGACATTTCAAAAAACAACAACAACACTGTAGCACTTTAGGTTGACATTGTGGAGGGATAAGGGATGTTTGTCCACTGGAAATGGGTGAAAAGTTATGGGACATCCTCCCTCGTACCGTCAGCCTCACAGGAGCAAGATGGAGGCTTATTTCTCCACATTGCTCAGAGGGCAGTGATGGCAAGACCAAGTGCCCAACAGAGGGGCAGAGTGAACTCTGTGCTGGAGAGAGGGAGGAAGCACTCCCATTGGGCTGCTGGGCAGAGGGGCTGGGAGAACTCTGTGCTGGGGAGAGGGAGGAAGCGCTCCCATTGTGCTGCTAGGCAAAGAGGTGGGGAGAACTCTCCGCTGGGGAGAGGGAGGAAGCGCTCCCATTGGGCTGCTGGGCAGAGAGGCGAGGAGAACTCTGTGCTGGGGAGAGGGAGGAAGTGCTCCCATTAGGCTGCTGGGCAGAGGAGCGGTGCGAACTCTGTGCTGGGGAGAGGGAGGAAGCGCTCCCATTGGCTGCTGGACAGAGGAGCGATGCGAACTCTGTGCTGAGGTGATGGTGCATGTGCCCACAGAGAGGGCTCTGAGTACCCCCTCTGGCATGCATGTCATAGGTTCACTATCCCTGCCATTGGGAATATCTGTCCACCACATTTTTTACCTTATAAGAGGAAGACAGCACAATCTCAAGAAATGGGAACATATCTCTCCTCATTGGCTCTTTCTTGCTTCAGAGTCACTAGGAGGAAATTTTCTTACCTTCTGTTTTTCCTGCTTTTTCTCCTCTGCTTGACTCAGGAGGAAACCTTCTGCCAGGGCTACTGCCTGGGAAGTGGTCTCCGCTCCACATTCCCTCACCCAGCTCTGAAGCTCCGAGGGAAGGATGGTCAGGAACTGTTCCAGGATCACCAGGTCCAGGATCTGAGCTTTTGTGTGATTTTCTGGCTTCAACCACTGACGGCAAAGATGGTGCAGTTGGGTGCAAACCTCTCGAGGCCCTTCAGCTTCCTTGTAGGAGAATTCTCTGAAGTTCTGGTATTTTACCTCTGAGCTAACTAAGTTCTCATCCAAGATATTCTGCCTCTTTCTATTCCACAACTCCACAATCCTTCCACTCTGGTTGGTATAGGTACCTCTTCCTGCTCCAATACCAGCAGAGTCTTTCTCCTCCATCTTCAATCAGTGCTGCAAGGAAACCTACAATGGAGTCAAAAGAAATCACACCTGGTTTTTCTCTCCAGGCAAAACCTATATGTTCCTGCTACTAACTCTCTGCAAGGTAAAGGTGTCTTTTAATACTTATTAGAGCAGGGGTTCTCAACCTTTTCAAGCCACAGACTGGATCACGCTCCCTCAGACAGCTGAGCAGGCTGGATTGGTGGTCCCCCCCCGCCATAAACACTGCCGTAAAATGTGTCTGCGGCTGTCGTAAACATGTTTATGACAGCCATAAATACGGGTGCAGCTATTTATGCCACTTACGCCAGTGGTGGGAGCGAGGGTGACAGGCCACATGAAACGGTGCCATTGGTTGGATCCGGCCTGCGGGTTGACGGTTGAGAACCTCTGCATTACAGGATGTTTAAAGGTGAGATTTGGGGGAAGTCCAGAAAGACAGCAAACACAGATGATTTAAAAAAAAACATGCAAATAGATTATGCAGCTGAAAGCAGTGCCTTTCCTTTATCTGAGATATAAGAAGTGAACTTTCTGCAGGCTGTCTTCCATCATTTGCAACCTGTGGACTGGCCATTCTCACTCAAAGGTCACAGCCACACACAGACTCTACAATCATTACATACCACTTAGCCAATTCACATACATGGCAGCCCCTTCAAGCATTTTTTGAGTAAAGCATATTCAGAAACTGTTCACGTCCTTCTTCTTGGAGAAGACTATTCATGTTCACTATATTTTAAAAAATAAAATAAAAACTCTCATTCTGATTTTGAGGGCAGATTACTTTGACAAAGGCAAGGTCTATTCCACTTATAAGATATTTTAATGTGCACGCCGTCCGTGCCCTCTGAGCTTTGCCTGCCGGAGGACTTGAAAAGGATGCCGTTACTGCCGCCTGAAGACTCTTGTACCCTGGACAGCGAGAAGAACAAATAAGTCAATCCTAAAAGAAATCAACCCTGACTGCTCATTAGAAGGTCAAGTAGTAAAGATGAAGCTAAAGTACTTTGGACATCAAATGAGAAGAGAGGATTAACTTGAGAAAGCCTTGATGCTGGGAAAGGTGGAGGGCAAAAATGAGATAGCTAGATGGTATTGTAGACGCAATAGGTGCTGGTTTTGACCTTTAAAGCCCTATATGGTAGTGGGCTGGGTTACCTAAGAGACCGCATCGCCCTGAGGACGTCTGTCCGTCCAACCAGAGCGGACCGGAGGGACTCTCTAATTGTTCCATCAGCCAGAGGGGCTCGCCTCTCTGGCACAAGGAGGAGAGCCTTCTCCGTGTCTGCACCGGCCCTCTGGAACCTCCTGCCAACAGAGCTACGTCTCCGGACGGAATTGCTGCCTTTCAGAAAAGAACTTAAAACCTGGCTGGCGGGTCAAGTGTGGGGTGCAGGTGGAAGGGTAACCTCCATTGGGTGGTTGGTGTAGAAGAACTCTTCCCCATGGTGCCTTTGGATCCTGCAGCCCTTGTTTTTAGGGGGTGGGTAGTTTTAACTGTTTTTAACATGTGTTTTTTAATTTTTATTGTGAACCGCCCTGAGTTGGCTTTGGCCGAGTGAGCGGTATATAAATGTGACAATTAAATTAAATTAAATTAAATTAAATTAAATTAAATAGGCACAGAGCTGGGCAGGCTGAGGAGGATGGTGGAGGACAGAGGTGCCTGGAGGACAATGGTCCACAGGGTCGCGAAGGGTCGGAATCGACTGTGCGACTAAACAACAAAATTATTATTACGTGGGCCATGGAGGACATCCTGGCAGGCACTCCAGAGCCAAGCCAGTCGGATCTTACTTGTTGGGGGAAAGGGGCATGTGGTGCTTTGCCTCAGGCAAGCAAAATCTCTTGGACCACTGTTGCCCTTGTCTTGTGGTACCCTCCATTGACACAGTATCAAACCCTGCTACCTGATGGAAAGCACATGGGTTTTTAATTTCCTTTTGTCTGGCCTCCAAAGGAAGCTAATGTTTCAGTGAGGACCACGTGGAGTGGGATCCAACACCCAGCTTCCTGTGGCGGGGTGGATGGGTGGAGTGATAATACCAGGGATTCTCAACTGCGGCCCACGGGCCAGATGCGGCCTGTGACACCATTTCATGTGCCCTACCTACCCCACCGCCTCCACCACACCAGTAAGTGTCGTGTGGTGGAGGAAGGGTAAAACAGCCGTCCGGCCCCTGAAGCTCCCTGAGGGAGCGTGACCCGGCCCCTGGCTTAAAAAGGTTGAGGACTCCTGGATAATACCACAAAACCTTTTGCTGTTTGTTCAACATGCGTTTCTAAGAAGGGAACCTGGCAGAGCAACAGCGTGCCGCAAACTTTCATCATGCCTGCCTGACAAAGAGGGTCTGGACCTCGAAAGCTCGCACAATGTTTTATCTTTTATTTTTATTTTTATTTTCTGAGCGATCCAATGCAATGTTTTATCTTTTATCTTTATTTTTTGAGTGATCCAATGCAATGTTTTATCTTTTATTTTTATTTTTTTGAGTGATCCAATAGGGCGGTATAAAAATGCAACCAATCAACCAAACAATCAATCAAGTTATCGCCTTCCTCCTGTATTTGCTGCATTTTAAAAATAATTTCAATCTGGATCACACAGCTAATTTTCTTTGTTTTGCTAATATGTCTGTCTGTGCTTGTATTTCTCCTGCCCTTTCCCTGAAACCCACTCACCACCCACCCTCTCCTGCAAGCTATGAGATGGACTCACCATCCAACCCCACCCGGGGTTCCCTTGGAGAGAAGGAAGCTCTCAAGAGGATCCCTGAATGGAGAGAAGCAGCAGCACCCTTTGAAGAGCCGAAGCCTCCGTTTCCCTCCGGAAGGAAAAAGAGGACGGGACACAGGAAAGGGGCTTATTTTGGCGGAGGACCCTTGTGATGGACTAGCCACCCTGGTGCCCTTCCGCTCTAGGAATCCCAGCTCTATGCCTTTAACCCTTCGAGAGAACGTGGAGAAGGAAAATCTCTATCCCGTTGGCTTCTGAGTTAGTGTGGGAGCTGTTCCTGGACTTCATTTCCCAGAAGCCCAAGTCAAGCACACCCAATGATCAGGGCTTCTGGGAATTGAAGTCCAGGAACAGCTGGAGTGCCAAGGTTCTCTCTCCACCACTGGATGAGGGAAGACGTCCGTGGCTTTCCCAGTTCCAGACATTTGCTCTGCTGTTTCATAAACAGCAAATTTTGAAATAAAGTACTGTACTGTTGTCCTAAAATTCGGGTGCAATGCAGGGCTTTCCCCTGGCCACGCCCAACATACCACGCCCACAGAGTAGGCAGCAAATTTTTTTTTTGAGCCCAACATTGCATAAAATAAAGTAAAAACGCTGGGGGAGATCATCCATTCCCATGGGGTGAAGTCTCAATATCATACCTGTCAACCTTCCCGATTTGGCCGGGATTACCCCGTAAATTGACGTCGATTGACGTCATAACCCGGCCCCCACTGCCAAAACCCCGTAATTTGGCAGCGGGGGAAACGCTTTCCGCACATGCGCGGAAGGGTTTTACCCCTTCCACGCATGCGCGAAAGCGCTATGTCGCTTGCGTAAGGGCAGCGCAAGCGGCGTAGCGCTTCCGCGCATGCATGGAAGGGGTAAAACCTTTCCACGCATGCATGGAATGCGACCTGCGCACAAGCGATGTGCGCAGGTCCCGTTTTTCCGGAGCCGCGGGTTGACAGGTATGCTCAATATGCAGATGATACTCAGTTGTACATCTCAGCCTGTGGTGACCCAGGTGATGCAGCGGAAGTCCTATCCAGGTGTCTGAAAGCTGTAGGGGTCTGGATGGTGGACAACGGGGTACAACTGAATCCTGGCAAGACCGAGTGGCTGTGGGCTAGTGGCCCTGTGTTATCATGGGAGCTACCATCTTTAGTTCTGGATGGGGCTTTTCTGCCTCAGACAGACCTGGTGCATAATCTGGGTGTCCTCCTGGATGCACGACTCCTGCTCAATGAGCAGGTGGCAGTCGTGGCCAGGAGAGCTTTCGCACAACTTTGCGTCATTCACTAGTTATGTCAGATAAATAATGCCTCACTGCCCTTAGTCACCAATGACCACAATGCACCACTACCCCCTGAACTCCGACCTCATCCTTCCCTCTGACCCTTCACCCTAACCCCTCCTCCCTGAAAGAAGGTTATAAAATAAGGTTCGCCTCACCATGAGGCTCCCCAGTTTTAGTGTATGGGACCAAAGACAACCGGACAACCAAAGGGTTGGTTTAACACAGGTTTATTGCATGACGTTCCAGTGAAGCATGAGGTAATGGCGGTGATACATCTCAATATATACAGTAGCTCTCTACATTTGAATCTTGTAGCACGGTAGCTGATTGGCTGCTACCGGCGTGGCCTCGCCCAGGCACGCCTCTTTCTTCTGCTGCTGAATGCGGGGAAGGTTTTCCCGCGGCTGTCCGTGATTGAGCAATGTGAACCATGTGAGGCTGAACGCTCGCAGCTGCCCTCTATGGGCTGTCTGCTCGCGTTCTTTTACAGCTGGTATCGTTTGTATCTGGAGTGGTTACATTCTTGCCTTTACAGTATAATGAACATGCATACATACATACATACATAACATCCCTCCCCCCTAGGATGGGACGAAGTCCCGCAACCATTGTGGCTTGCCGCACGTGCGCTTGGGACGCGCTTGCGTCTGACCTAGTACTGGAGAGCCTATGATCCCTGACTCTGCGGGTGCTTGTCCTGCAACAGGAAACGGGGATTCGTTAGTGGCTCTGTGGGGCGTTCGTGCCTGCCTCGCGCCCGGGGATGGGAAGGGAATGAATAGTTGGGAGGTGAACCCCTGCCTGTTGCTCTCTGACCCCGGGGACCCTCCTATTGTGAACCGCGGAACCGATGAGGTCGCCCTTGTGGTTCGGCTACCTTCTGATTCCTGCTCGGGGGACCTTGAGACTGTGGTGGGCGGACTCGCTGACGCCTCCCGTCTTGGGGGTGTCGGTCTCCGGGGAAATGGCGCTATATCGCATTCTGACTCACAGGGGCTACTGGGACTGGAGGTACCAGGGGCTGAACTGAAACCCCTCTTTTCGCTAGGACGGGTGGGGGACCACTCCGCTAACTCCCCCTGGTACTGTAAATCAACGTCTAAGCTTCTATGGGCATCTGTGTTTCGGGGAAACTCCCGCGGGGTATGTGTGTGGTCGGGGCTCTTCCATTTTTTCGGGGACTCCCGCAAAAGATTTCTGTGGATCGATTCCCTTTCCTCCCCCCTTGGTGGGGACCCATGCTCCCCTTTTCCTCCCCCTTGGGTTAAGCGGGTGGGGGAGTACCCTAACGCTGATTCGATACTATTCTCGTCTTCGTCCTGCTCTCCGGGGTCCCTGCGCCTGAGTTGGTCCACGTGCCGCCTCCACAGGAAGCCTGTACTGGTCTCTACGCGGTATGAGACGGGGCCGGTTTGTTCTACTACGGTGCCCGGCACCCAGGCTGGCCCCGCGCTGGTGTAGTTCCTGCAATGCACCGGGGCGCCTACGCTGAAACTCTTTGTGGGTACCACCCCTATGTTCCGCCCTTTGTCCTCTACTCTCGTGGGGTCTAGCTTGGAGATTCCCATGGCCAGCTTCCTGCGCATCAACAGCTCCGCGGGGGAGTACCCTGATGCTAATGGGGTGACCCTGTATCTTAGCAGGAATTGGCACAATTTCAGGTCGAGGTCTCCGGGGCCCATGCGCAGCAGGGCGTCTTTCGTGGTGCGCACGAGGCGCTCTACTTGGCCGTTGGTGGCCGGGTGAAAGGGGGCAGAGGTGACGTGCCGAATGGCGTTTCGCTCCATGAATGCCCCGAACTCGGCGGACGTGAAACAGCTAGCGTTATCGCTGACGAGGGTGTCGGGTAAACCGAACGTGGAAAAGACCCTCCTTAACTGTTTAATTGTTGTGGCCGAGGAGGTGCTCGAGACTGGAATGACCTCCAACCACTTGGAGAACGCGTCCACCACGAGGAGGAAAAGCGTTCCCCTGAACGGGCCAGCAAAGTCTACATGTATCCGGGACCAGGGCCCCCTAGCCGTGTCCCACTCCCTAGGTGGCGAGCGAGCCTCTTCTGGCCTTGAGCTTTGGCACGCTTCGCAAGTGCCGACCATGTGTTCAATGTCGGCGTCTAGCTGGGGCCACCAAAAGTAACTGCGGGCCAGCGCCTTTGAGCGGACGATCCCCGGGTGGCTGACGTGCAGCAGTTTAAGCACCCTCGGCCGGAGAGGCGTGGGGATCACTACCCGCTGTCCCCACAAAAGGCAACCCCTCTCTAGGGACAACTCTAGTTTCTTTTTGAAAAATGTGTCGAATTCCGCTGCTGGGGAAGACACGGGCCACCCTTTCTGTACCCAGGAGCAAACTGTGGCCAGCGTCTTGTCCTTGCCTGTCGCTTGGGCGATGTCGGCCGGTACTACTGGAGGGGAGTCTAGAACCTCTATCATTAAGACCTGATGGTCCCTCTCTACTCCGCCCACGTGGCAGCCATCCCGGGGAATGGGGGACCTCGACAGGGCGTCGGCATGGCTGATCTCCTTCCCGGGCCGGTATACCAACGCGTGCTGATACGCGTTGAGAAAGATGGCCCACCTGAGCATTCTCGGGGACAGGATTTGGGGTGTGGGCTTATCTGCGGTGAAAATGCCTAGCAAAGGCTTATGGTCAGTCACTATGGTGAAGGGGCGGTCGTACACAAAATCATGAAATTTCTTGGTCCCCGCAATTATTGCTAGTGCTTCCCTGTCTGTCTGGGCATAGTTTCTCTCCGCTTGGGACAAAGACCTAGAGTAGAACGCTATCGGGGCCTCCCTACCGTTCTCCAGCACATGGCATAACACCGCCCCCACCCCCACCGGGGATGCATCGCAAATCAGGACCACTGGGCGTTTGGGATTGAAGTGGGTCAGTACGGCATCTGATGCCAGGAGTCGCTTCAGGTCATTGAAAGCCTTCTCCTGTTCGTCGCCCCACTTCCATGCCTCGTCCTTTTTTAACAATTTGTGTAGCGGTTCTGCCACGGCTGCCTTCCGCGGGAGGAAGGAGTGGTAGAAATTGAGCAGTCCGAGGAACGACTGCAACTCGGGCTTGGAGGTGGGGCGAGGGGCCTTCTTGATGGCGGCTACCTTGGATTGTGCTGGCCTTATTCCCTCGGGCGTGACACGGAACCCTAGGAACTCAACTTCTGTAGCGAAGAAGACGCATTTGTCTTTTCGCAACCGCAACCCCGCCTTTTCGAATATAGTCAGGACCTTTCCCAACCTTGTTGCTAACTCGGCCCGGCTCCCCCCTGTAATCAATACGTCATCAAAATAGGGCAACACCCCCTCTAACCCCTTCAGGAGGCGTTCCACAAGTGACTGGAAGATCCCGGGCGCCGAATTCACGCCGAATTGGAGGCGCGATACCTGGAACGCCCCTTTGTGGGTGACTATGGTCTGCGCAGCAGCTGCGGCGGGGGTCACTGGGAGTTGCTGGTAGGCTTGGGCCAGGTGGAGTTTAGCGAAACACCTCCCCCCGTGTAACCTGGCCAGCAAGTGGCTGACTACCGGCACCGGATACGCATTAGGGCGGATCGCCTTATTGATGGTGCACTTGTAATCAGCGCATATGCGGACCTCCCCGTTGGCCTTGAGCGCTGTTACAATTGGAGTTTCCCACTCCGCAGAATCAACAGGAACAAGAATCCCCTGGCCCACCAACTTGTCCAACTCCGCCTCTATTTTGTCCTTTAGTGCGAAAGGCACTCTGCGCGGTTTAAGTCTGATTGGACGTACTTCAGGGTCCAGGTCGAAAGTCACTGGGGGGCCCTTGAATTTCCCGAGCCCCTTTTTAAAAACCTCGGGGTGCGCATCGCACACGCTCTGTATTGGATCAGTCCCGGCGGCGTGTGCTTTCACGGCGTGAACCCCCCCAATGAACAATCCCAGGGGCTGGAACCATTGAGTCCCGAGGAGGCTGCATTTACCTCCCTTGAGGACGACTAGGGGAAGCGTTGCGGTGTGCTTTTTAAACTGAACCCGGAACTTCCCAACCCCCAACACTGGGATGCGGTTCCCTTGCACGTCCTTCAGTGTGGCCCTCAACGCCTTGAGCTTGGGCCGCATGTGGGGGGCGATTTTCATAAACTCCCCCTGGGAAATAATGGAGTATGAAGAACCCGAGTCCACCTCCATTCTAACAGGGGCCCCTTGTATTACTACCTCTACGAAGTAACGGGGGTGCTCCGTGGAAACGCTGCAAACCGGCGCGTCGTCCTCGCTGTCGTCGGAGATGCGCCCTACTTCGTCCCGCGTCCTCGTGGTCCGGGTGCCGTCCTTTGGCCTCGTGGTGCGGTCCTGCCTCGTGGTGCGGTCCTGCCTCGCCGAGCGGTCTGGAGAACTCCTGGTGGCCTCGCGCCGTTTCCGGCAGACCTTGGCGATGTGCCCGCGCCGGCCGCAGTTGTGGCACTCGGCCTTGCGGAATGGGCATTTGGCGCGGGCGTGGGCGGCGCCGCAGCCGTCGCAGCGCCGGCCCTCTCTCTGGACCCTCCGGACGTCCTCGTCGTCGCCGCTCTCCGCAGACGAGTTCGAAACTCGCCGAGCCGCGCGCACCGAGCTCTCTGCCTTGGCGGTCTTCGGGCGCCAGTCCTGAAGCTCGTGCACCCCGGCAGAAGTGGCCTCCGCGGCCTGTGCCATGTCGAGGACTTGTTGCCACGAGGGAGGCGGCTCCCTTTTCATCAGCGCGCGCTGAGTCTCTGTGTCCCTCAGACCGCAGAGTAGGCAGTCCCGGAGGGTGATTTCGGGGAGCTCCCACTTGCATGGGCCGGCGGCCAACCGCAGGGCCGCGGCGAACTCATCGACCGATTCCCCGGGTGCCTGGACTCGCCTCCAGAACGCGCTCCGAGCGGGGAACATCGCTATTGCTGGCCAGAGATGGGCGCGCAACGCCGCCAGGAGCTCTGTGGCTTTGAGGTCGCTCACCTTCCTCGGCGCAATCAGGTCCACCAAGGTCCTCTTGGTCTCGTGTCCGAGCATGCGGACGAAAATGGCCCTCTTTTTGGCCTCATCTGAGACTTCGAGCTCCACCAGCGCTGCGTTGAAGTCTATCTCAAACAGCTCCAAGTCTCCCGGCTTCTTGATCACGTAGCCGGCGCATGTCTTGGTCCCGTGGGCAGCCATATCCCACCTTCGTCGCCAATTTAGTGTATGGGACCAAAGACAACCGGACAACCAAAGGGTTGGTTTAACACAGGTTTATTGCATGACGTTCCAGTGAAGCATGAGGTAATGGCGGTGATACATCTCAATATATACAGTAGCTCTCTACATTTGAATCTTGTAGCACGGTAGCTGATTGGCTGCTACCGGCGTGGCCTCGCCCAGGCACGCCTCTTTCTTCTGCTGCTGAATGCGGGGAAGGTTTTCCCGCGGCTGTCCGTGATTGAGCAATGTGAACCATGTGAGGCTGAACGCTCGCAGCTGCCCTCTATGGGCTGTCTGCTCGCGTTCTTTTACAGCTGGTATCGTTTGTATCTGGAGTGGTTACATTCTTGCCTTTACAGTATAATGAACATGCATACATACATACATACATAACACCAGTCTAATGGCGTCCTCCCTGAGGACACTGTGAGAGAGGAGATGTGTAATCAATAAAGCCTCTAAACTTATTCTGGCGTCTGTGGTCATTTTTCAGTAAAACCATTCCTAAAATCCTCAACAAAAATGGTAGCAAGAGGATGGTTTGCTGAATAAACCACAAAACGTACAAAAATACAAAATGCCCAGAATAAAGAGGTCAAAAAAGAATCAACCCCAAGAGACCAGCCCCCAAGGAGAGCTGGACGAAGCAACAGGAGGGGGCGACCTGGTCCAGAGAATGGCTGAGGAAATTCGAATAAAACTTGCCGAAGTGGAGGAAAGCATCCGAGAGCTTTCTCTCCAACAACACACGCAAATCAGCGCCCATCTAACTCAAAGCGAAGGAGAGGATGGGGGAGAGAGCCTGCTCGGAGATGACCAGATTGAAACGGAGACCCAAAGAGGAACTACGGTAAGCCACCCCAGGAGGGGAAGCGACGGGACAACAATGGAATCCAAGCAATCAATGGAAATTGCTGCCGGACTCCAAAACAGCCTAGCCGGGAGGGAGGGGAAATCCCAGAGCCAAGGGCAGACCCCCTCCCCCTCGCGGCAACAGAGCACAGAAGGGGAACCCAGCAATAGCGAAGAAAATGAAGTGGAGGAAATAAGAAATGATCTCTGGGAACTGTATAAAGCCAGACAAGAGAAATATCACAGAGATCATAGAGGACCCTACCCAGAAGCAGAAGTTTCAAAAGCCATAGAAATACTTTCAGCTGTCCTCGGCCCTCCACGCATAAACTCTCCACTTGAAAACACCCCCCCCCCCCCACAAAGAATCCCACAGCGCAGCAGCCCTCAACATATGAGCCATAGATCCAGCCAGGGACAGGCACCCCCATGGCCCCCATTGGAAGACAGTGGCATTCCGAACAACCCAATACTACCTTACTGCGCACCAACTTACTCACTCCCAAAGGCTCCTGAAAATGAACCCCGGAGCGTGGGCACCCCCCCACCATACCAAGAGAGAACACTGCCACCATTTTTCAAGCCCCGAGGAGCATCCGTTAGCCACCACCTTTTACCCAGCCACTCAGACCCTAGACCAGGAGAGCAGAAGTACTTTCCCAATGAAGAACTGAGCAAAATAAACCTCACGCACGCACGTTGGGCCGCGCATGCGCAATCAACTCCAACAGCAACCTACAGACAAAAAGGACCAATGGGAAACCCAAAGGCGGCCGCTTGCATACCTATGCCTTTCTGCCCTTTTCAGTACCAAAAGGGACACCTAGAACAACAGACCAAATCCAAGGATAACTCCAACCAGCAAACCAACCTGCCCAATGACTTCCCAAAATTAAGTGTTACTGGAGAAAATCTGCCAGAGTGGGCACAACGATTTCAAATTCTGCTGATGGGTCATGATGCACTGTACTTTATCCTAGACCCTCCTGAAGAACCGTGGTCCATTGAAAACAGACCGCAAACACCATAAAGCCTTCCACCTACTCCTAAGCTCCATTGAGCCAGCCATTTTCCCAAGCATACCCCATGAACTGACAGTTTTTGAGATATGGAATAAATTGAATGCCTTGTTCCACAGCAGCAACAGAAGCACCACCAGCCGGATCTCCAGGGAACTCCACTCTGTGAGATTAAAGCCCGGCACCCCTATGGGTGAGCACCTCCTAAAATTAAACTCCATGAGATCCCAGCTGTTACAGCGCGGTGAAGCAATCGCTGAGAAAAGCATGATCAGCATAATACTCAACTCCCTGGATCCCAGCTGGAATAATTTCCTGGATCAGCTTGACGCAATAGACTGTGAAAACATGCCACTGGACACATTGGCAGGAAAACTCATAGCACATGATAACATGAGGAGGGACAGATCAATCATACACAGAGACGCCAAACCAGGTAGAATGGTGAAGTTCACGGAGCCAACCAGCCAGCAACAAGGCTGTTTCTTCTGTGGTTCAAGGGACCACATCAAACGGAACTGCCCCAAAATAAAAGGAAAGGAAGACCACACGCAAAGGGAAAAATACACACCTGAAAACAACGCAAGATACAAATATGAACACAGGCGGAATAGGTCGCCCAGCCCCGGAAGGGAACACAGATACCAGAAGCATGAATTCAACTCCATAAACAACACAGAAGACAGGGTATACCCCACAGGCGCCCTGGATAACAAAAAATATTGGCTAATAGACTCAGGGGCAACCATACACACTTCATGCAACAAAGACCTATTTGACTCATTCACAAAAACATCCTTCCGAATAAAGGTTGCAAATCAAAAGGAAGCTCACGTGATGGGAAAAGGAGACATAAACATCCCAGGTTTGGGAAAAATCAATGGAGTCTTATTCATCCCTGAAATTCCATACAACATACTGGCTGCATTCAAGCTATGTGAAGACACCGCCACGGAATTGCTTTTTAAGAAAGGTAGAGTATCCATCACCAACAAAGAAGGAAACGCCGGGGAAGTGATCATCGTGGGCGGTCTGCCCTACTACGTGCCCACTGGAGAAGGTGATAAAAGGGATCTCGCTAGTACATGCAGAACAGAAACAGAGGAAATAGAAGGGGAAAACAATAGATATAATATCTACAAAAGTCATGCCGAAACAAGTGTTGCAAAACTACAGGGGGAAGAAAATTCAGACATCGAGTATATTAAAGCAACAACTCCCCACAGCAACACTGTCATTTCCATAGGGAAACTCATGCACGACGATTGCGCCCACCTGCTACACAGAAGATTGGGACACACCAGTTTCTCCACCGTCAAAAAAATGCAAGAACATGCAGAAGGTCTGAAGGTGAAAAACTGTGACAAATACCTGGAGTGCTCTGTGTGCCTAAGCTCAAAGTCCAAGGAAATGCCAAGACCAAAAACGTCGAAGAGAAGCACATCTCAGGCTTTTCAGCTACTACACATGGACCTAGTGGGGCCACTCCCCACCTCTATAAACAAAAAGAAATTTTTTCTGACCATCGTCGATGACTACAGCAGATATGGATTTGTTTACACGCTCAGAGACAAAGGTGAAACCTTTGCAAAGTTCAAGGAATTCTACAAGAGAGTGCAAACGCAACACAACTCACAAATAAAACAAATAATGACGGACAGGGGTTCTGAATTCCTCTCAAGGTAATTCAAGGAATGGATCACTTCCCGAGGCATGATGCACTCCACCACCGCACCTTTTTCAGCTTTTCAAAATGGAATAGCTGAACGCAGGAATGGGGTACTACAGACCATGATGAGATGTGTACTCGAAGATGCTGGACTAAAGTTCTCTTACTGGGGTGAAGCATTAATGTATTCAAATTACACACTCAACAGGATCTGGTCGAGTGTAGTAGAGAAGACCCCATACGAAATGCTGTACAAGCGCAAGCCTAGTCTCTCCCACCTCCATATTTTCGGGGTAATGGCCGATGTCCACATACCAAAACAACTAAGGAGAAAAGGGGACAAGGTATCGAAGAGGCTGAGATTTGTTGGTTATGAACCAGGATCAAAGGCATACAGATTCATAGATGAGTATCACAAGGTAACCATCTCCAGATCAGCCGCGTTCCATGAAAATGCAAACTGGATGAAGTTACACTCAAATGAGGTAGTAACTGACAGGCGTACTCAAGATACACCAAGACTTCCTGGAGAATGTAGGATTGAAGAAAACAACACAAATGATGGCACAAGTGAACTTCAAGGAACAAGAGAGACCACCAAAGCATCAAACAGGAAGTCAAACAGAGCTACAAAAGGCCAAACCCCCAAGCGCCTGGAAGACTACGTGATGTCCATAGGCGATTCGACTGGCATACCCGACAACTACGCCGACGTGAAAAAGTTACCAATTGAAGAACAAATAAAATGGGAGCAAGCGATGAAAAAGGAATTGGACAGCCTCAAGAAGCTCAATGTATACACTCCGATGGAACCACCAGAAGGACAGAAAACCATAGGCACAAGATGGGTTTTCAGGGTCAAGACCCTTGAAAACAACGAAGTCCTTTACAAGGCCAGGCTCGTGGCACAGGGTTTCGCACAAAGATTCCCAGATGACTACACCGACACGTATTCGCCAACCGTGAGGGCCGAAAGTGTGAAGGCTGCACTAGCCTTAGCTTCAATCCGAAAAGAGTACGTATACCAGTTCGACGTGCAAACAGCCTATCTGCACGCGGCCTTAGACAAGAAAATATACGTCAGAGCACCCCAGGGAATTGAGATGGGAGAAGGTGGGACCTGGCTGCTAAACAAGAGTCTTTATGGATTAAAACAATCTGGCAAAATGTGGTATGAGTGCTTGTCTAATGCATTGGAACAGATGGGTTTCTCACACACCCAAGCCGACAGATGCGTTTTTATCAAGAGAAATGAAGGGGATATAGAAAAAATACTGGTGTATGTTGATGACATTCTGTACATAGGGAAAAGTAAGGCCAAATGTGACTACTTCGTACAAAATCTACGAGAAAAATTCACTCTGAAGTTACTAGGGAAGGTAAACAATTACTTGGGAGTCAAAATATCCGAAGTAACTGGTGGTTTTTCCCTTTCGCAAGAAGACAAGATAACTGAACTATTGAAGAAATGCAACATGGCTGATGCCGCCCCTTCGGACACACCAATGCAAACTGATTTTTTAAGGAACACGTATAGTTGCAATGAAATTTTTGGAGATAACACATTGTACAGATCCACCATAGGGTCACTACTCTACCTGGCCAATTGGTCCAGACCGGACATAAATCTAGCGGTGAACCTTTTATCGAGACATCAGAACAACCCAAAGACATACCACTGGAATGCAGTTAAGAGACTATTAAGGTACCTGAAGAAAACCAAGGGCGCCATACTGTCAATTGTCCCCTCAATAACTGAGAGACCCACCCTATCATGCTACGCAGATGCAGATTGGGCTGGAGACAGTGAAGAGAGGAAAAGCACATCCGGTTACGTGATTTTTTTAAACGGCAGTCCCATATATTGGTGCACGGGGAAACAGAAATTAGTATCCACTTCCACAGCAGAAGCAGAATATGCTTGCCTATCCGATGCAGCGAATGACTTGATATGGTTCAATAAATTAATATCCGAAATTTGGGATGAACCCACTCTCCCCATCCCTATACATGAAGATAATAAGGCCGCAATTGAAATCTCAAAAGCATACGCGGTAGGGCGCAGATCCAGGCACGTTGATATCAAGTATTGCAACATAAGGCAGATGTGCGAAGAAGGCTTCATTAAAATGACTTACTGTGACACCAAGAGTCAAATTGCAGATATTTTAACCAAACCTCTCCCATCAAACCAACATCAATATCTTGCAAACAAGATGGGACTTATCATCGAGAGAGAAGAATTGAAAACTGTAGATGAAGGTGCAATGAGGCATTAGAAGGGGATTTTGTCAGATAAATAATGCCTCACTGCCCTTCGTCACCAATGACCACAATGCACCACTACCCCCTGAACTCCGACCTCATCCTTCCCTCTGACCCTTCACCCTAACCCCTCCTCCCTGAAAGAAGGTTATAAAATAAGGTTCGCCTCACCATGAGGCTCCCCAGTCTAATGGCGTCCTCCCTGAGGACACTGTGAGAGAGGAGATGTGTAATCAATAAAGCCTCTAAACTTATTCTGGCGTCTGTGGTCATTTTTCAGTAAAACCATTCCTAAAATCCTCAACAAGTTACGCCCGCTCTTGGACCGTCACTCCTTGCTTATGGTCACTCGCACACTGGTAAAACCTCCAGACTGTATTATTGTAATGCACTCTACATGGGGCTGCCCTTGATTACCATTCGGAGGCTCCTACTGGTTCAAAATGCAGCTGCCCGCGTAGTGATGGGGTATAGGTGTTATGCCCATGCCTCACCTCTGCTGCAGGAGTTGCATTGGCTAGCCTCTGGGTGCAATTCAAGGTGCTGGTGATTACGTTTAAAGCCCTACATGTTAGTGGACCAGGCTACTTAAGAGACCACATCACCAAGGACCATACCTGTCAAGTTTTGGATTTGGAAATAAGGGAAATTTCCCGGCAAATAAGGGATACTTGACAGCTAAGCTTATCCTGTGCTGCCCTCCAATGGCGGCAATAGGGCATAAGAACATAAGAACATAAGAACAGCCTTGCTGGAACAGGCCACAGCCCATCCAGTCCAGCATTCTGTCTCACACAGTTGCTCACCATTTCCTGCAGGGTATTCCCAAGCAGATGCCTTCACCTGCTTAGGATTCCCTGGAAATGATATTGAGAGATATCCTGCCTATCTCTCCAACCCGGAGGTTGTCCTTAAGTATCCATAATTATAGCCATTGATACTCTTGTCCTCCATGAACTTGTCTAATCCTTTCTTAAAGCTGTCAAGACTGACAGCTGTCACCACTTCTTCTGGCAGGGAGTTCCATAGATCAGTAATCCTCTGGGTGAAAAAATACTTTCTCTTATTTGTTTGAGAACTAGTACCCAAAAGTTTCATCGAGTGTCCCCTAGTTCTAGTGTTATGCGATAGGGAAAACAGTTTTTCCTTATCTACTTTGTCCACACCGTGCATGATTTTATAAACTTCAATCAGGTCACCTCTTAGACGTCGTCGTTCAAGAGTGAAGAGGCCCAACCGTTGCAGCCTCAGATGGTAAGGAAGGTGTTCCAATCCCCTAATCATTCTGGTTGCCCTCCTCTGCACTTTTTCCAGCTCCATAATATCCTTCTGGAGGTATGGCAACCAGAACTGTACACAGTATTCCAGATGGGGCCTCACCATAGATTTATAAAGAGGCAAAATGACACTTGCTGACTTATTTTCTATACCCTTCCTAATGATCCCTAGCATTGAGTTTGCTTTTTTCACTGCTGAGGCACACTGGGTTGACACCTTCATTGAGTTGTCCACCAGGACACCAAGGTCCCTTTCCTGGTTTGTCGCAGAGAGTTCAGACCCCATCAGTTTATAAATGTAATTGGGGTTCTTTGCCCCAACATGCATCACTCTGCACTTACTAATGTTGAAACTCATTTGCCACTGTTTTGCCCACTCCCCCAGTGTCGAGAGATCCCTCTGAAGCTCCTCACAATCTCTCACAGTTTTCACTACCCTGTATAATTTAGTGTCGTCAGCAAATTTGGCTACCTTGCTTTTTACTCCTACCTCTAGATCATTTATGAATAGGTTGAAAAGCAGGGGTCCCAGTACTGAACCTTGGGGGACCCCACTCTTTACTTCCCTCCACTTGGAGAAGTGTCCATTTAGTGCTACCCTCTGTTTCCTGTCCCTTAGCCAGTTGCTGATCCAGGACAAGACCTGTCCCTTTATTCCATGACTGGTAAGTTTATTCAAGAGCCTTTGGTGTGGGACCTTGTCAAAAGCCTTCTGAAAGTCCAGATAAACAATGTCAACTGGATCCCCCTTATCCACATGCTTGTTGACACTCTCAAAAAATTCCAACAGATTAGTGAGGCATGATTTGCCCTTGCAAAAACCATGTTGGCTCTCCTTTAGCAGCGCCTTCTCTTCTATGTGCCTATTAATTCTATCTTTTAGGATGGTTTCCATCACTTTACCTGGGACACATGTCAAACTGACAGGTCGGTAATTTCCTGGATCACCCCTGGATCCTTTTTTGAAAATTGGTGTTACATTCGCTACCTTCCAGTCATCAGGCACAAAGCCTGATTTGAGGGAAAGATTATATATTTTGGCTAGGAGATCAGCAATTTCATCTTTAAGTTCCCTGAGAACTCGTGGATGGATTCCATCTGGTCCTGGTGATTTGTTAGTGTTTAGCTTAACAAGACATGCAAGGACCTCCTCCCTGGTTATTTCTATCTGGCTTAATTCTTCGGTTTCCCTCCCTACGAAGATAGGCTCTGTTTTGGGCATGTGGCCTCTGTCTTCTTCAGTGAATACTGAAGCAAAGAATTCATTGAGTCTCTCTGCAATCTCTGTTTCCTCTTTAATAACCCCTTGCCTTCCATTGTCATCTAATGGTCCAATGGCCTTCCTAGTTGGGTTCTTACTTCTAATGTACTTAAAGAAGTCTTTGTTATTTCTCTGAGTATTTTTAGCTATACGCTCCTCAAAGTCTTGCTTTGCTTTCCTGATTGTTGCCTTGCATTTGTTCTGCCAGAATTTATGTTTCTGCCTGCTGTCCTCATTCGGACAAGCCTTCCATCTTCTAAATGAGCTTTTCTTGCTCTTGATCACTTCCCGAACAGCTCCTGTAAGCCACATTGGAGTCCTCTTGGACCTGGCAGTGGCCTTTTTCCTTTTGGGTATGCATTCCAATTGAGCCTGTTATTGTTTTTGTAAACAGCCTCCATGCCTCTTGGAGTGTTTGGACTCTCTCAATTTTCCCTTTCAGCTTCTTTTTTACTAGTTTCCTCAACTTTGGGAAATTTCCTTTTTGAAAATTTAAGGTCTCTGTGTTAGATTTTATCAGTGACTTGCGGTCTATGTTCAAGTTAAACATAATTGAGTTGTGGTCACTGTTCCCTATTGGATCAGTCACATTAACATCTTGCACCAGATCCTGAGTATTACTCAGGATCAAGTCAAGGATTCTTGTACCTCTAGTTGGGTCTTCAACCATCTGTCCCAGGGAACATTGCAGTCTAATTAATAAGGGATGATGGTGGGAAAGAGGGTAAAATAAGGGGTTTTCCTGGCCAATAAGGGATACTTGACAGCTATGCCAAGGACATCTGCCCATCCCACTAGAGCAGACCGGAGGGGTTGCGTAATGGTTCCATCTGCTAGAGAGGCAAGCCTCTCTAGCACGAGAAGGAGGGCCTTCTCTGTGTCTGCTCCGTCCCTGTAATAATAGTTTGTGGTTGTCTGACTGAAAATGTGCCATTCCAGTCCACTTAGTTCACTCACACCAACTATTGCAATGTTTAAAACTAGTGTTTCCCAACCTTTCCTGTTTCAGACTTCCCATTCCCAGAAGGAATTGACTTAGGCTTCTGGGAATTGAAGTCCAAAACCCAAAGGTTGGAAAACACCGATTCCATTTCTTGCTTTGCAGTTTCCGGATTTGTTGTTGTTCAGTCGCACAGTCGATTCCGACTCTTTGCGACCCCATGGACCATCGCTCTCCAGGCACCCCTGTCCTCCACCATCCTCCTTAGTCCACACAGCCCCGTGCCCATTGTGTCTACAATACCATGCAGCCATCTCATCATTGGCCGTCCCCTTCTTCTTTTGCCCTCCACCTTCCCCAGCACCAAGGCCTTCTCAAGTGAATCCTCTCTTCTCATTTGATGTCCAAAATATTTCAACTTCATCTTTGTTATTTGTCCTTCTAAGGAGCACTCAGGGCTAATCTCTTCTAATACTGACCTATTTGTTCTCCTCGCTGTCCAGGGGATTACCAAATTACCTTGGCTCATATTCAGTGGTGGGATTCAGCAGATTTGCTCCAAATTCGTCAGAACCGGTAGCAGAAATTCCAGCTGGCCCTGCCTATAGAGCCAGTAGCCTTTTTCTGCTTTTGAGGAAGGCTTGTTTTTCTCTCCTTCCTTCTCCTGGTGTGGAAGAGGGCCCAGCTGGTTGGGGAAAGGAGGGGGTGTAAAAGGAGGTATCCCTTTCATTGGTAGTAAGTTTTGCTGGACTTTGCAGGAGGGGAGGGGGAGTTGAAGAAGTAGTAAAGAAAGAGAAAGGTGATAGCAGTTAGCTATATTCCAGAAAGCAGGTAATTGTATGTTGGGAAAGACTGGGTTAAGAAGGGAAAAGGGAATGAGGCGATGGACAATTTATGCTTATTCTCCCACTTAGAGCCTACACTGTCCACCCAAGTTTTGAAATAAAGTACAGTAAAACCTTGCATAAAGAGTGCCTCGCTTAGAGACTAACTAGCTTAAAGAGCAGAACTTTCCCTGAATGGTCGCCTCACTTAACTAAAACCAGCTAAAACTCACTTAACAACTAAATTGGGGTTCGCAATCCCCTGCCCCCCCCCCGCCAGAAGTCACGTTTGTTTCACTTAGAGCAAACTCGCTTAAAGAGCAATCCCGTGGAACGCATTATGCTCTTTAAGTGAGGTACTACTGTAGTCCTAATTCAGGTGCAACGCAGGGTTTTCCCTGGCCACGCCCACCATACCATGCCCACAGAGTAGGTAGTTTTAAAAAAATGAATCCCACCACTGCTCATATTTTAATGGTCTGTGTGTGTTTTAATAGTACAGTAAAACCCCTACTTACAAAAAAAGTCTGTTCCATAGGCTTTTACTTAAATTAAATTAAATTGGAGCAAACCCATAGGGAAATTAATTTTTTTACGTAACTCAAAGCAAACCCATAGGAAAAAGAATCTTTATGTAACTCGAAGCAAAACCCATAGGAAATCGTGTAAATCGAGACATGGTTTTAGCACAAAATCATTATTATGCAAGTCGAATTTTATGTAACTCAAGGCAGTGGCTCAAGTCGCTAAGACCCTGACTGGGAAGCGGAAGGTCAGCAGTTCGATTCCCGAGTACTGCAGGACGGAAATGAGCTCCCGTCTTCATCCCAGCTCCTCCCAACCTAGCAGTTCGAAAGCAAGAAATTGCAAGTAGATAAAGAGGGACCACTTCGGTGGGAAGGTAACAGCGCTCCGTGCGCTCCAGTGTCTAGTCATGCCTGCCACATGACCACGGAAACGTCTGCAGAAGCAGACAGCGCTGGCTCTTCGGCTTAGAAACAGAGATGAGCACTGCACCCTAGAGTCGGATACGACTGGCCTTCGAGCAAGGGAAACCTTTACCTTTACCTTACCAAGGCATATGTAAGTCTGGGTTGTACTGTATGTGTTATGCAGCACTGGAGTATCCTTTCATCTCTGCTTATATTGGCCAGTAGACATTCTTGAGGCTTTAGTCTGTCTTTTGCTCTTCTCCGGTATTTTCGACATGGGAGTCTCATTTTCCAACACTTGCCCTTGTTTCATTTGGATTGTCTCTTGACAGGATTTTCAAGGTAAGGAATATTCAGCAGTGCTTTACTCTTGCAGCCTTGTGCAAAATACTAATAAAAGTTAGATCATGTGTCGCTATAATTGTCTGTGAGCAATATCTCCCAGTGTCACCTTCTACTGGGAATAATGACCACTAGCTGCCTTCCAGGTATTACCCGTCCTATTCATTCTCTTCTGCCAATTCAACTCTTACTGCTTAAGGGGGATGCATTTTAGTCTGCTGAAGTCCTACTGGTGTCTACCCTTCTAAGGTAAACATTGCCCTTGCTGGAAAGTCATATCCGACTTTAAGGTTCAGTGTTCAACTCTGCTTATAGCCAAAGATCCAGCGCTGTCTACATCTGCAGATGTTTCCGTGGTCATGTGGCAGGCACGACTAGACACCAGAGTGCACAGAACGCTGTTTACCTTCCCACTAAAGTGGTACCTATTTACAGTAAAACCTTGCATAAAGAGCACCTCGCTTAGAGACAAACTTGCTTAAAGAGCAGAATTTTCTCTGAATGGTCGCCTCGCTTAACAACTTAAATCAACCAAAAACTCGCTTAACAACTAAATCAAGGTTCACAATCCCTGCTACCAGAAGTCACAATTTGTCACTTATAATGGTGTTTCGCTTAAAGAGCAAACTCACTTAAAGAGCAATCCCATCCATATGGAAGAGAAGGATTATGAAGACAATGTGAGTTAGAGTCAAGGAACATAATTATAAAAGTGTTGTGGAGATGATGGTACCTGACTCCAGTGAGATTGAATCAAATTGATAAAATTAAGAACAGAGCTGTTGGGGTCTGGATGGGGGCTAACGGGCTACAACTTTGCTGACCATCTGGTGGAGAAAATCGATCGGATTCGCTCGGGGTTCAAACTTGGTGTGGATGGGGAGGGTTTGGGGGCAGCCAGTGCACAGTCTTGCGGTGTTATCTGGGATCGGTTTGATCCAGTTGCCCCGGATGAAGTGGACAGGCTCCTTGTGGCGGTCCGCGCCACTAATTGTCCATTGTATCCCTGTCCTGCCTGGCTGGTAAAAGCCTCTAAGACGGTGACAGGTGGCTGGGTCGGGGCTATAATTAACACGTCTTTTCAAGAGGGGATGTTTCCAGCACCGTTAAAACATGCTCTGGTGCGCCCCTTCCTGAAGAAGCCATCCCTCGATCTAGCAGTCCTAACCAACTACAGACCTGTTTCCAACCTCCCTTTTTTGGGGAAGTTACTGGAGAAGGCAGTAGCACGTCAGCTGCAAGGGGTACTGGATGAAGCGGAATATCTGGATTCCTTCCAGTCAGGATTCAGACCTGGATATGGTACTGAGACTGCATTGGTCGCACTGGTGGATGATCTCTGGCGAGAGTGGGACGGCGGTCATCTGTCCGTCTTTGCTCTTCTTGACCTCTCAGCGGCCTTCGATACCGTTGACCACGGTATCCTTCTGGAACAGCTCCGAGGATTGGGGATCCAGGGCACTGTGTGGTCCTGGTTTTCCTCATTCCTGAGAGGCTGGACCCAGTCGGTGTGGTTGGAGAGTGAGAGGTCCAGTCTTAGGCCCCTAAAATACGGGGTGCCTCAGGGCTCTGCACTCTCTTCTCTCCTATTTAACATCTACATGAAGCCGCTGGGTGAGATCATCCGTTCCCACGGGGTGCGGTACCATCAGTACGCAGATGACACTCAGCTGTACATCTCAGCCCGTGGGACCCCAGGGATGCAGTCAAAGTCCTTTCCAGATGTCTGGAGGCTGTTGGGGTCTGGATGGGGGCTAACGGGCTACAACTGAATCCTAGCAAGACTAAGTGGCTATGGATAAGGGGTCCTGCGTTATCCCGGGAGCTACCATCTTTGGTTTCGGATGGGACTATTCTGCCCCAGGCTGACCCGGTGCGCAACTTGGGGGTCCTCCTGGATTCACGGCTGCTACTAGAAGAACAGGTGGCGGCTGTAGCCAGGAGGGCTTTCGCCCAACTTCGGGTGATTCGCCAGTTGCTCCTGCTCCTGGACCGTGACTCTTTGCTCATGGTCACTCATGCTCTGGTGACCTCCAGACTAGACTACTGTAATGCGCTCTACATGGGGCTGCCCTTGATGACCATTCGGAGGCTGCAGTTGGTCCAGAATGCTGCGGCCCGGGTGGTGATGGGGTGTGGACGTTATGCCCATGCCTCACCACTGCTTCGGGAGTTGCACTGGTTACCAGTCTGCCTCCGGGTGCAATTCAAGGTGCTGGTTTTGACCTTTAAAGCCCTATATGGTAGTGGGCCAGGTTACCTAAGAGACCATATCGCCCTAAGGACGTCTGTCCGTCCAACCAGAGCGGACCAGAGGGGCTCCCTAATTGTGCCAAAGGCCAGGGGGGCTCGCCTTTCTGGCACAAGGAGGAGGGCCTTTTCCGTGTCCACACCAGCCCTTTGGAACCTCCTGCCAGTGGAATTGCGTCTCCAGACGGAGTTGCTGCCCTTTAGGAAAGAACTAAAAACCTGGTTGGCGGGCCAAGTTTGGGGTGAAGGTGGAGGGTTGGTTTCCGTTGGGTGACTGGTTTAGAGGATTATGCCTTTCCCCTCAGTTCCTTCGGTACCTGCACCCCTTTTTAGGGGGTGGATTTTAATTGTTTTTATCGGGTTTTATCTGTTTTATGTTGTGATTGTGAACCGCCCTGAGTCGGCCTTGGTCGAGTGGGCGGTATAGAAGTCCAACAATAAAATAAGATAAAAATAAATGTTGGAGGTGCAAGAAAAGTGTAGGGACTTACTTACACATGTGGTGGCATTGTAACGTGACCAAGGAGTTTTGGGAAGATATTGGAAGAGAAATTGAAGGAATATTAGGTGTAGAAATTAAGTTGGGACCAGGTATAACCATATTGATAAACCTTGAAGATATTAACCTAGAAAAAGATACAAAGGAATTGATATTATGATGACGACAGGGAGACAGTGCATTGCAAGGAAGTGGAAAAATGACAAAAGCATTAGACTGGAGGAATGGTATAAGGAAATGTGGAAATTGGCTCTGAATGATAAATTGACATGGGAATTAAAGGAAAAGAAAGGTTTAATTAAAGAGAATAGATTTTGGAAGATATGGAAACCGTTTGTGGACTATGCACTGAGAAAAAGTGATGGTAGTTGTCTAGTACCTGAACAAAAAAGTTTTTGGATTAATTGAAACAAGGATGAGATACGCCACATCCCCCTAGAGCATTGTATATATCACAGGGTGCAATCAATTTTGATGTCTTGTTTTGATGTTGAAGGTGAATATTTTAAGAATTTCAAAATATTGTTTTAAGTTCTAGAGTATATTATACAAAAATAGGGAAGCAAATATAGTTAGATTGATTTACATTATAATAAATACCTTTTTAATAGGTATAATTATAACAATATTATAAGACGTTAACAATTGTTTAGTATGATGTTATAGGTTTTTTCTTTTTGTGGAGTTTTTTCTTTCTTTTCTCCTTTTTACAAATTTTTGGTTTTCCTTGTTACTTTTCTTAATATTTTTGTAATTGCACGTTGTTTCAGTTTTACGTGTATGTTTGAAAAACTTAATAAAAAAAAGAGCAATCCCGTGGAATGCATTATGCTCTTTAAGCGAGGTACCACTGTATCTACTTCCAATTTCTTGCTTTCAAACTGCTAGGTTGGCAGGAGCTGAGACAGAGACAGAAGATCACTCCGTCATGCAGCACTCAGGTCTCAAACTGCTGACCTGCCATCCTACCAGTCGTCAAGCTCAGTGTCTTAGCAACTGGGTCACCACAATCCCTAGCCTTCTAATGGCATGATTAAACTATGCATGCAAGAGACTGTGAATCACTTCTGTGCTAGTTATTTTCACTGTTAACATGACAGTTTTCAATTGTGGGACAATCAACAATGGTGCCTACAATTCCCACCATAGTTTTGCAGTGGGTCCCAAGTTCTTCTGAGTCTCAATCTGTCTGCTTCTATTCACCTCTCCCTTAACAATTGCCAACCTAGTTGTTCGAAAGCAAGAAATTGCAAGTAGATAAATAGATACCACTTCGGTGGGAAGTTAAACAGCGTTCTGTGCACATGCCTGCCACATATCCACGGAAATGTCTGCAGATGCAGACAGCGCTGGCTCTTTGGCTATAAACAGAGATGAGCACTGAACCCTAGAGTCAGATACAACTGGATTTTGAGCAAGGGCAAGCTTTACTTTTATTATAGTCATTATTTTATTGGTTTTTGCCTTACTTTCTGATATTTCCTGGGAATTTTTCATTCCAAAATACTCTTTCACGTTACTTTTTAGCCCCACTTCTGCCACCAGTTCATTCCTTTCTCCTTGTTGCTTGTTGTTTAATTTTCTTTATTTGTCATCTTAAATTTATGTTGATTCTCTCTTTTGTGGACTCTGTAGTGCAAAAGAAGCTTTGAACGGCAAAAAAAACCTTTCCCACACTCCTCGCATTTATATGGGTTGTCTGGCGAGTGGATCCTCTGGTGCATCAGAAGGACTTCACTTGAGACAAAAGATTTTCCACACTCCTGACATCTGTATGGTTTCTCTCCTGAATGAATTATTTGATGCCTGCTGAGTTCTGACTTCCAAGCAAAACTTTTCTCACATTCCTGGCATTTGAATGGTTTTTCTCCTGTGTGGATTCTTTGATGTGTCATAAGTTGTGAATTCCGAGCAAAACATTTCCCACACTCCTGGCATTTGAATGGTTTTTCTCCTGTGTGGACACTCTGGTGTCTCAGAAGATGTGAATTCCAAGCAAAAGATTTCCCACACTCCTGGCATTTGTACCGTTTCTCTCCTGTGTGGACTCTCTGGTGCATTGTAAGGTATGAACTTTGAGTGAACCATTTCCCACACTCCAGGCATTTGCATGGAGTCTCTCCTTTGTGGATTCCTTGGTGCATCAGAAGGGCTGCATTTGTGAGAAAAGATTTTCCACACTCCTGGCATTTGTATGGTTTCTCTCCTGTGTGGACACTCTGGTGTCTCAGAAGATGTGAATTCAAAGTAAAAGACTTCCCACATGCCTGGCATTTGAATGGTTTTTCTCCTGTGTGGACTCTCTGGTGTCTCTGAAGATATGAATTCCGATCAAAAGATTTCCCACACTCCTGGCATTTGTACCGTTTCTCTCTTGCGTGGACGCTCTGGTACATTGTAAGGTATGAATTCTGAAGGAAACATTTTTCACACGCCTGACATTCGCAAGAAGCCTCTCCTTTTTGGATTCCCTGAGGCATCGGAAGGACTGCATTTGTGGCAAAAGATAGTCCACCCTCCTGCCATATGTATGGTTTCAATTCTAAGTGGACTTTATGATGAGTTGGAAGGTCCCAATTTTGAGCAAAACTATTCTCACACTCCTGGCTTTTGTATGATTTGTCACCTTCATGAGTTGTCTGATGTATCAGAAGGGTTGAATTGCTGGTGAAACATTTCCCAAATTCCAGGTATTTGTAGGGTTTCTGCCTTGTGTGGACACTCTGATGTATCACAAGGGCTGAATTCCGAGCAAAAGATTTCCCACACTCCTGGCATCCGTACGGTTTTTCTCCTGTGTGGACTGTCTGGTGTCTCAGAAGATGTGAATTCCAAGCAAAAGATTTTCCACACTTCTGACATCTGAATGGTGTCTCTCTTGTGTGGACTCTCTGATGAAACACAAGGTATGAATTCCGGGAAAAAGATCTCCCACACTCCTGGCATTTGAAAGGTTTCTCTCCTGTGTGGACTCTCTGGTGTTTCAAAAGAAGTGAATTCCGAGCAAAAGATGTCCCACACACATGGCATTTGTACCGTTTTTCTCCTGAGTGAATTCTTCGGTACATCCTAAGATATGGTTTTTGAGCAAAGCATTTCCCCCACTCTTGGCCGTGGTATGGTTTATCTTGTGAAATGGCTGTCTGTTGCATCGAGAATTTTGAATTCTTAGTAGAATGTTTCTCACAATGTTTGTATGGGGTCCCTGCTGTATGGGCTGTCAGCTGGCTTGGAAGCTGGAAATTGCCACCAAGAGATTTCCTAGATATTTCCCTTGTGGCACAACATTTCCCACACATGTTGCCTCCGTAGGGACTCTTTGTGTTCAAACTTTCTTCTTCTACATGAGTTTGCTGGTGTAGTGAAAGGTCACAGTTGTGTGTAAAAAAATTGCCACACTCCACACATACCTTTGTCTTCTTGTTGTTACCTGCTACAAAGAACAAGCATGAAAAAATGAATCACAATGAATCACAATTGCAAGACGCTTCTTCTTCCGTATCTAGGCCAGATGTGAGACTACCAAAATGAAGGCACCTTTTGGTGAGCTGGTTCTGCAGTTCCTTTGGCCTGACCTAGTATGAGAAAGATTGGCTGGCAACACAAGGTTGCAATTACCAGGGTACCCCTGATTGTGGTTCAAAACTCTCACAATCGTCTGTGTACCCCAATTGCAAGACACTGATCCTGAGGAACAGGGAATGTGACTTCTGCTCATACCAAATTGTACTATTTTAATAGATATGAATTCTCTCTCCCCCACTGGCCACAGATTAAAGTTGAAACCATCTGCTTTGTGTGGAACTCAAAATCAGCTGCAAAAAATTGAAAATCAGTGAAAAAATTTGAAGTGTCTTAACAGGTCTTCCCTTGAGAAGTCTTCTTACTTTTGAGGATACTGGTGGTGGTGATCAAGTAGGGATTCTCAACCTCCGGTCCATGTGGCCTGCAGCACCATTTCATGTGGCCCCCACTGCCTCCACCGCATCAGGAAGTGCCATGTGGTGGAGGAAGGGCAAAATGGCCGTCTGGCCCCAAAAGCTATCTGAGGAAGCGTGACCCGGCCTCCGGTTTTAAAAGGTTGAGAACTCCTGATCTAGTGACGCAAGTACTGTATATTACTGCAAGTTACAGGCAGATTTTAGTTCATTAAAATGAACCAATCACGTTTTAACGTACACAGAAAGCTGTCATATTGAGGATTTGCAAATATTGTATATGGAAGAGTGAAAAAGATGGCCCTGGGACTCTCAGATGCTGCTCTGCAGGATACACCAACTTATATTGCTTTATTTAATAACTAATATTTTATGTTTAAATGTTAAAACATTTAATAATATTTTTAAAATCTTGCTGTTCTGGCTTCCCTCTTCCAGCGTTTCCCAAACTATGTTTCGTGGAACACTGGTAGGACTTCAATTCCCAGAAGCCTCAGTCAGTACATTGGCTGATCAGTGCTTTGGGGAATCGATTTAGGCTTCTGGGAATTGAAGTACAAAAACCAAAGTTTGGGAAATGCTGCCCTAGCCCAGTGATGGCGAAACTCCAGATGTTCCTGAACTTCAATTCCCAGAAGCCCTGATCAGCACTCCTGCTGATCAGGGCTTCTGGAGATTGAAGTTCAATAACACCTGGAGTGCCAAGGTTCGCCGTCACGGAGCTAGCCTATTCTAACATTTGCTCATTCATCCCTCAACTTTGTCATAAAGAAATATTGAAGAACACTCCCACTTGTTATGAAAATCCTTTTCGCCATTAAACCAGCACTTTGCTGGAATCCCTTAAGACAATGATGGTGAACCTTTTAGAGACCGAGTGCCCAAACTCAACAGGCTGCTGTCTGTGTCACAGAGGGGCGGGGCAAACTCTGTGTTGGGGGGAGGGAGGAAGCGCTCCTATTGGGCTGCTGGGCAGAGGGGTGGGGTGAACTCTGTACTGAGGTGACGGTGCACATGCCTACAAAGAGGGCTCCGAGTGTCCCCTCTGGAATGCATGGCATAGGTTCTCCATCACTGCCTTTAGTCATGGTCAACCTTTGGACCTCCAAAATGTGGAGGATCACTGGTCCCATTCTGCCTAATCATTGGGAAATTGAGTTCAACAGCTCTCTAGAAACCTTTTCCAGTAACGGTGTTTGTTGCGACACCACTAAAAACACTGTTGTGTTCTTTATAATTGCTTTCATGAGAAAGAGGGAGCCTTACCTAAAGAGGCCACAATCTCCCAGTTCTCCTCCATGACCTTGCTGTGCAGGACTCTTTCTTCAGGAGCCAGCAGCAACCATTCTTCATGGGTGAAGTTCACAGCCACCTCTTCAAAGGTCACTGGATACTGGATGAGGGAGGGGGAAAAGGATATATTCCTCATAGCTCACAAAAAGACCTACAGTACTAATAATCTCCAAACTATTACCTACAATGATCTGGCTAGTGATTATACTGCAAGGTTTGAGCTTTTGTGTGGAGAATTCACAAGTTGCCTAAGGAAGATTGAGGTTATCAAACGTTATCTACACCCACAACTACTGAATAGAGCCCTAGTGGCACAGTGGTTTAACTGCTGCTGTCCTGCAGTCCAAACTGATGTTGCGAGTTTGATCCTGACAGGGATTAAGGTTGACTCAGCCTTCCATTCTTTCTGAGGCCGGTAAAATGAATACCCAGCATGTTGGAGGCAAAGTACTAATTAAATCCCAGGATCTTTTCCTCTGAATGAAAACTAATCCACAGATTATGGGCTTTCTGATTCACAATAGCCAAATGCAACATGGACTGCCATTCCCAGCCTTGAGTAGCCTATGTTATACCTGGAGCTACACAGCAGGTCAAAGTTAAGGGACAAAAGAAGTGGCAACCCTAGGAGAAGACTAACATGGCCATACCGTGGTTCAAACCGAGAGTTTTAAAAGATGAACACTCAAAATTCTCCATGTAGTGGACCAATCTATTAGCCTGGATGGATAAATGTTTCAATTTTGGGTTTTCCAGCATTCAAATGCTCAATTCCTTAATTTCTTCCCCAGTTTGTCATCTTTCGTGTCCAGATCAAACATTAAACTGCCGAAATAAAGCCACCTTCTTGGCTTTGTCATTGGACAAATTGAAATCCTCATCGGGACCCGCCATCTAAAACTACTTCAAAATTCTCCCCTTATCCTTTCTAAAGTGGCAAGTTGACAAAAAAAAAGACAACTCGGCTCTCCCTTACGTGACTTCCCAGGGATCCTTCACTTTCCTCTTCTGGTCTTACTCCTTCATCAGGAAAAAGGGACGACTCTGTACATGCTGCCCGCATCATTCCAGCCCCTATGAGACAATTTTAAAAAAAATGGTGGGAAACCAACTGAATCACCTTGTCTTTGAGACTACGATTAGGATCCTAAGAACAGTTACTGAAAGGTAATATACTTGCATAGGAGTTTGGTTATATTGCAGTATAGTGGATCAGATGTTGGATTGGAACTTGAGAGAGGCAGTTGCTACTCCCCATTGAGCCATGAAAATCATAGGATGGTTGATTAGTCACATATTTTCCGATTTCCTTGCCTAATCCAGATTAAGAAGGACCTATCTATGTTGTTGTTCAGTCACACAGTCAAGTCTGTCATCTGCCATCCTTTGTAGCCCACACATATCTATGCCCAATGCGTCAACGATGCCATCTAGCCATCTCACCCTGTGCCACCCCTTTCCCCTTTTACCTTTGATCTTTCACAGCATCAACGTCTTCTCAAGTGAGTTCTCTCTTCTCATTTGGTGGCCAAAGGACTTGAGCTTCAGCTTCACTATTTGTCAGGGTTTATTTCCTTCAGGATGGACTGATTGCTATTGTGTGTGATTGCTATTGCTATTTGACCTCCTCACAGTCCAGGGGACTCTCAAGACATGAATCTCCTCCAGGACGACAGTTCAAAAGCTTCTACAGTATTCTTCTGCACTCAGCCTTCCTTAGGGTCCAGCTCTCACAGCCATACATTGCTACTGTGAAGACCATCGCTTTAACTATGTGGACTTATATTGGCTGGATGATCTCTCTCTCTCACTTAATTACATTTATATACCACCCACCGATGATATTTTAAAAATTAAAAATAAATTTACAATAAAAATTAAACACGAATAAATTATAAATATCAGCAAAAACACAAATTATATCCCTCCTTTCATAAAAAAATATGTGAGCAACAAAAAAGCCTATTGACAATGGAAAAGTTAATTCTATGAGGTCTGGAACACATTGGAGAGCCATAAATAGAATAAACAAGGAGAAACTCAGAATATAAGCAGTTGGGATGAATGCTGTCCTTATCCTGTATTTGTAGTTTCCAGTGTTATTTCAATAAAATGTATTTTTCCTTTCTTGACATTCTCTAGCCACATATCAAGAGACTGTTTTAAAATATAAACCTTTCGACTTTTGATATTTGAAACACATTTTAAGTGAAGAAAAATGTGGCAATAAATCTCTCCTCTTGCTTCCAAGTGCTGTATCCAATAAGCATTCCAATAAAAGGAATACCCAGTGTGTTGGGGATAGAATGCAAATGATGTTGTGAACCACCCAGGGAATACTCTAAGTCATGGGTTCTCAACCCACGGCCCACGGGTCGGATCCGGCCCATGGTAACATTCCATCATGCCCACGCCCTTGCTCCTGCCGCCACAATTCTTGTTCCCTCCGCTTGGCTTGGCATGTCCCTAATGGCGCTCCATAGCAGGGCGGATGTTGTAAGAAGGCTTGCAACATCTACCCTGATACGGAGCGTCACCCGTGTCTTTCCCATGGGCCACTGGCTGAGAGCAGCTTTTCCAGTATACACACACAGCCACCCATGTCTTTCCCAGGGCCGCTCTGGCTAAGCACAGGCAAGGACAGCCAGAACCCCTGCTTCACCCACGCCAGCTCAGTAAGCAGGGAGGCAATTTGTGAGGGAATGTTTTGGGCTTGGGGTTGTACGGCTGGTTGTGGCGATGGAGGGAGTGGTGAGTGGCTTGGAGTGCTTGCTGCTGGCTCCAGTGGTGTGGGTGGAGTGATGGGTGGCTCGGGGGTGGCCCCATTACCACCGATGGCAGTGAGGGTTCAGGGTGGTCCCACCGCTATTTTGGGGGGTGGCGGGGCCAACCTGAGCCCCATTCCACCCCACCTCTGCCAAAGGTGGCAGCAGCACCTATCTGGGCTGCCTATATTCTGAGGAGGCGTGATCCAGCCAGCGCCTTAAAATGGATGCGGACCCCTGCTCTAAGTACTATGGCCCAGTATATAAGTGTAATCATAATTGCTGTTAGTATGGCTTGAAGCCTTCAGAAAACAAGATCAAATTGAAATGCAGCTCTGCCCACACTAGTCCTTACCTGGCAAAGTGGCACCTCCAATACGGGGTCTGTTTTCCAGGGGTGTCTTCTCTTCTGCAGGGATGTGAGACAGATTTCCCAGAGACTGATCTTTGCCCTCAAAGAGAAGTGGAAGTCCAAGACAAGAAATGAGAAAACGGAACAGAAAAAGAACAATACAGGCAAAGATCTATATTCTTGGGGTTGGGGCTCTTCAGCCCAGCAAAGGCACTAACACCCCTCACACACACTGCAGCCAGTACATCATTTGGCAGTGTGACTGAGAGCAAAAAAACATAATGTTTTCTTTGAAAATGAAACGAAATCAATGATCCCCATAAGTCTTGCATCCAATCACAGCAAAATAAATTTGGCAGTGGCTGTGGGTGTGATACAACTATCAGTGGAGGATAAGGAAAGTGGATACATATGGACTATTTGCTTCACGTCACTGCCTTGAAAGCACCAGGAAGAAATGTTCTCACCTTCTGCTCTTCTTGTCTTTTCATTTCTGCCTGACTCAGGAGGAAACCTTCTGCCAGGGCAACCGCCTGGGAAGTGGTCTCTGCTCCACATTCCCTCACCCAGTTCTCCATCTCCAGGGGAAGGATAGCCAGGAATTGCTCCAGGATCACAAGGTCCAGAATCTGAGCCTTTGTTTGCCTTTCTGGCTTCAGCCACTGATGGCAAAGATTGTGGAGTCGGCTGCAAGCCTCTCGGGGCCCTTTGGCTTCCGTGTAAGAAAACTGCCTAAAACGCTGGCACTGGATGTCTAAGCCAACAATGTCCTCCTCATCCAGGAGATTCTGCAGCTTCCAGAATTCCTGACAGCTCCCCATCTTAATGACACGGAGACCAGTGGAGTTTTCTTCATACAACTTTGATCTGTAATCCAAAAATTATCCCAATGGAGTTGGAGAAGCGCTCCTTTCTCAGAGCAAAGACGGCCTTATGCGACCCTGCCAATGAACTTTTGCAAAGCCAAGATGTTCCTCTAGTAATGTAATCAGTAATTACTGAACTGTCAGTAAGAACCATGAAAATAACATCTCATCCCTGAAAGAAAAAGCAGGAGAAAGTCAAAGATGAAATAACATTTAGATTATTGGGAAACCTTCTTCAGCCAAGAGCCACAGACCACCTCCTTTCACTTAATTGAAAAATCAGAAGATGAACTGTGCCCCTCAAATGGTCTCTAACCAGTCATGTCCACCAAACATCTAATGCCGGGGTTCCCAACCTTTTCAAGCCGGGGGCCCTGTCACGCTCTCAGTCAGCTTCGAGGGCCAGAGGGCCATTTTGCACAGATGGTGGTGGCCACTTTGTCCCAACAGCTTCAAAGGGGTGGCCATTTTGTTTCTTGAATGCCCTTGGAAAGGAGGCACATGAAATGGTGCCATGGGCTGGATTTGGCCATCGGGCCTTAGGTTGAGAAACCCCTGATCTAATGCCACAGTTGTATCTCCCAGATTCCTTTGCAACAGGCGAATCCTACTCCAACCTCTTTAACATTAAAGAAATCATTTCCATGAACTTTTTTTTTTTACTAAGCAAATTTTATTGACGACTTGGCTTTTAATGGGAGGTGCAGTAATGAACAGAGCGCTTGTAAACTTTAGATAGGTAAAGGAGGAAGTGAAAAAGAAGAGAAAGGGGGAAGGAGGACATCCAGCCTTTTAAAGGAAAAGGTAAAGGTTTCCCTTGCTCGAAAGCCGTTTGTATCCGACTCTAGGGTGCAGTGCTCATCTGTTTCTAAGCCGAAGGACCAGCGCTGCCTGCTTCTCCAGACGTTTCTGTGGTCATGTGGCATGACTAGACACCGGAGCGCACGGAACGCTGTTGCCTTCCCACCGAAGTGGTCCCTATTTATCTACTTGCAATTTCTTGCTTTCAAACTGCTAGGTTGGCAGGAGCTAGGATGAAGACAGGAGCTCATTTCCATCCTGCAGTACTCGGGAATCGAACTGCTGACCTTCCGCTTCCCAGTCAGCGTCTTAGCCACTTGAGCCACTGCAGTCCAGCCTTTTACTACTCCCTTAAATGGGCTTGTTTCCTACCTTTCTCTTAGCAGTATTTCCACAGCTAGCCCAGCTTTTTTATTTAATCTCAGTAAAGGTAAATGTCTCCCTTGCTCGAAAGCCAGTCGTATCCGACTCTAGTCTAGGGTTCAGTGCTCATCTCTGTTTCAAAGCCGAAGAGCCAGCGCTGTCTGCTCCTGCAGACGTTTCTGTGGTCATGTGGCAGGCATGCCTAAACACAGGAGTGCACGGAGTGCTGTTACCTTCCCGCCGAAGCGGTCCCTATTTATCTGCTTGCAATTTCTTGCTTTCGAACTGCTAGGTTGGCAGGAGCTGGGGCAAAGACGGGAGCTCACAGGAAAAAAACCCAAATCATCTCTCGCCCACCTTAGCAACTCAACAACAACTCACGATCTTCTGCAGCCTTTGGGCGACTTTCTGGATCACCTGCCTAACCGAGAAGGTCTCCCCCTTTTCTCCTGGGCTGGGCATTTAGGATCTCCCCCCCATAGTCACACCCCAAGGGCTCAATTTCCCCTCTCGGGCACCATTGAATTGGAAAGGAAGACACAGCACAGCACGAGGAGGGGGGGGGGCTCGGAGGATTAAGAAGAAGGGACAGGAAGGGACTTTTTTGTGGCGCAGGACACTTCCTACTGCACAGACTCACCACCATGAAGGTATAATAAAACAGGAGATGGCACTACAGGCTTCATGCTGCAAGTTTTTTGAAGCCAGTGGGCGTGGCCTGCCGCCATATTAGATGCCCCAAAACATTAGCAGACTACTGTTTACGCTTGCTTCTTTTGTTGGAGGGTGTGTGTGGATTGATCCCCTCTTCTGGGTCCCCTGGGTTGATTGGGTGGGGAGTTGGGGGGACAAGAGGGGTCTGTCCCCCAACCCTTCCAGAGCCAGGGGACCCGGGAGAGAGGGGATCCCCCCGCATCACACCCCCAAGCGGTTTCTTTTCTTCAACAACGGAGTGTTGGAGGGGGGTAGAATCGATCACCTCTCCCGGCTCTCCTGGGTCCAGAAGGGTTGCGGGGACAGACCCCTTTGTCCCCCCAACACTTCCAAACCCAGGGGAGCCAGCAGAAAGGGGGATCGCAGCCCCCCACCCACTGATATTAAAGGGGAAACTCCGATCGGGTTTTCCCTTTTAATATCAGGGGGTGGGGTGGATTCGATCCCCCTCTCCGCTGGCTCCCCTGGGGTTGGGAGGGTTGGGGGGACAAAAGGGGTCTGTCCACTCAACCCTTCTGTACCCAGGGGAGCCAGTGGAGAGGGGGATCGCAACCCCCCACCCACTGACATTAAAGGAGAAACCCCGATCTAGTTTCACGACTCCACACAATCAAAGCACCATAAGGCAATGTTTTGGGCCAACTAACATGGCGGACTGTTAGATTAGTCGGCTTCAAGTTTGTGACATGTCATTTCCTGTTTTACCTCCATGCTCACCACTTCCCTTCTAGGAATCCCAACTCAATGCTTTTAACCCTTAAAATGGTTCAGTCGCGTAGTCAAGTCTGACTCTTTGCGACCCCATGGACCCGTGATGGCGAACCTTGGCACTCCAGATGTTCTTGGACTTCAATTCCCAGAAGCCCAAGCCCCCTGTGAATCCACACGAGTGGGTTTATGGTGATTCGTCCAGCCCGCGCTGCCCTTGTCGCTCCTGGAAGCGGAAGTAAAAAGTGCCGTGCAGAGGAAGAGTCTTAACTGTATGGACGCGTTTTACTTCCACTTCCGGGAGCGACGAGGGCATCATGGGCTGGATGAATCCAAGAACATCTGGAGTGCCAAGGCTCGCCATCACAGACATGGACCTTCATATGCCAGCCACCCCTATCCTCCACCATCTTCCTCAACCAACTCAGCTCTGTGCCCATTGCATCAACAATACCATCTAGCCATCTCATCCTGTGCTGCCCCCATCTTCTTTTGCCCTCTACCATTCCCAGCATCAAGGCTTTCTCAAGTGAATCCTCTCTTCTCATTTAACATACCTGTCAAGTATCCCGTTTTTCCCAGGAAAACCCCTTATTTTTACCCCTCTTCCTGCCCCCCTCCCATTTTATTAATTTCCCCGTAATATCCCTTATTAAAAAAAATCCTGACCAAAGCTGCAGTATGTTTTTCCAGCCACCAGAGGTCGCTGTGTGGCAGGCTTTCGCTTGTGGAAGGGGAGAGAGAGAAGGTGGTGGGAGGGGTGTTCTGTAGTTAGTTTCTTTTTCATTTCCCTTCCCTGCCACATGGTCATCATGGAGGCTTTGTTTTTGCTGCTGCTGCTGTTCGGAGCCACCATGCTGGGACAGGAGGGAGTCTACTCTAGAGGTGAGTGTTTCATATATGCAGGGGCAAATTAGTGAGAGACTTCTCTCTCACTCTCATGCTTTATTGGGCTGTTTCTGCCCTGCCTCCTGGCTGGAGGCTTTAGTTTCTGTTCTAGTGTTAACTTTGGAGGGGTGGGGGATGGTGCTTGATCACTATATGATAGGGTGTGTGTGTGTTCGTTTCTGTTCTAGAGAATTTGGGAGGGGTGGGAGATGGTGCTTGATCACTATATGAGAGAGAGAGTGGGGGGGTCGTTTCTGTTCTAGAGTTAACTTGGGAGGGGGTGGGGGGCTAGTTCATTAAAGCCAAGCTGCTTACAAGCAGTTGGTAACCCTAGGGGGCTGGTTTACTATTCTGCACTTTCTTTGCTTCCCAGGAAAAAAAAATTAATTAAAAATGAGTAAGGTAAAGGTAAAGGTTTCCCTTGCTCTAAAGCCAGTCATATCCGACTCTAGGGTTTGTGCCCATTGCATCTACAATACCATCTAGCCATTTTATTTTTGGCCACCCCCTTCTTTTGTTCTCCACCTTTCCCAGCATCAAGGCCTTCTCAAGTGAATCCTCTCTTCTCATTTGATGTCCAAAGTACTTTAGCGTCATCTTTACTATTTGACCTTTAATGAGCAGTCATAGTTGATTTCTTCTAGGATTGACCTATTTCTAACACTACATTTCAGAGGCATCTATTATTCTGCGCTCAGCTTTCCTAATAGTCCAGCTCTCACACCCATACATTACCACCGGGAATACCATTGCTTTGACTATGCAATTTTTTGTTTGCAAGGTGATGCCTCTACTTTGAACTATGTTCCCCAGGGTTCTCATAGCTTGTTTCCCAAGCATCAGTCACCTTTTTATTTCACGGCTGCAATCACCATCTGCAGAGATCTTTGATCCTAAGAAAGTAAAATCTGCCAGTCGTATCCAACTCTAGGGTGCAGTGCTCATCTCCATTTACAGCCAAAGAGCCAGTGCTGTCTGTGTTTGCAGACATTTTCATGGCCATGTGGCAGGCATGACTAGAGCCTAGCAAGTCACATGGCTATATTTGGTGACGCCCACAGATTCGGCCACACCCACAGAGGGGGTGTGGCTAAAATTTCCAAATCCAAAACTTGACAGGTATGTCATTTAATGTCCAAAGTACTTTAGCTTCTTTTTTAATATTTGACCTTTCAAGGAGCAATTGGGGTTGATTTCTTTTAAGATCAACCTATTTGTTCTCTTTGCTGGCCAGCGTACACTCAACATTCTCTTCCAGCACCACATCTCAAAGACATCTCAAAGGCATCTGCGCTCAGCTTCTCTTATGGTTCAGCTCTCACAACCATACATTACTACTGGAAATACCATTGGTTTGACTATGTGGACCTTTGTAAGGTAATGTCCCTACTTTTAACTATGTTCCCCAGAATTCTCATAGCTTGCCTCCCAAAAATTAAGAAAAAGGGACAGAAACGGAGTTTTTTGTGGTGAAGGACACTTCCTACTGCTGACTTTTTATTTCATGGATGCAATAACCAACTGCGGTGATCTTGGATCCTAAGAAAGTAAAGTCTGTCACTACTTCTACCCCTTCAATTTTCCAAGGAGTGATAGGGCCTGTTGCCATTACAGTACAGTACAGTATCTTGGTTTTCTTGATGTTGTCTCAGGCCAGCTTTTGCACTTTCTTCTTTTAGCCTAAGCAAGAGATTCTTTAGGTCTTCTTCACTTTCTGTCATTAGGGTAGTATCATCTGCGTATCTCAGGTTGTTGCTGTTTCTCCCAGCAGTTTTAATTCCAGCTTCAGATTCATCCAGCCCTGTGTTGCGCATTATGTGCTCTGCATACAAGTTAAATAAGCAGGGTGACAAAATGCAGCATTGTCATAATCCTTTTCCTATTCCAAACCAATCTGTCATTCCATATCCTGTCCTAACTGTTGCTTCTTGACTCATGTACAGATTTCTCATAAGACATATAAGGTGTTCTGGTATTCCCATCTCTTTAATTACTTGCCACATTTTATTGTAGTACACAGTCAAAGGCCTTGGTGTAGTCAATGAAATAGAAATATACTTGTTTCTGGTATTCCTTTGTTTTATCCAAACAAACATACATATGATCCAATGTTTGCAATTTGGTCTCTAATTCCCCTACCTCAGTGATGGAGAACCTTTTGGAGACCAAGTGCCCAAACTACAACCCAAAACCCACTTATGTATGGCATGAGACATATAAGATGTTCTGGTATTCCCATCTCTTTAATTACTTGCTACATTTTATTGTGGTCCACACAGTCAAAGGGCTTGGTGTAATCCATGAAACAGAAGTAGACTTGTTTTTGGTATTCCTTTGTTTTCTCCATGATCCATATGTTGGTGATTTGGTCTCTAGTTCCCTCTTCTGAACCCAGCCTGCACTTGTGGGAAGGCATCTGGTTTCTGTCTCCTGTCTGCCTTCACATTGTGTAAACAAAGGCCTCTTTGTCTGCATGAGAGATAACACTGGATTTTGGGCATGCGTAGAATATGAGAAGATTTCTCCTTTCTTCTCCTTATTTGGGTTCTGACTTTCTGATTGGCTGTATGTGCCTTAAGTTTTGTTTCTGTTAAGTTTCGTTTCTGAGATACTCTGCTTGAATAAAGAGAAGCCATGATTATTCCTTTGTCAGCCAACAGTGCAGCGTGTGTGTGTTTTGCTTTCTCTCTATCTCTGTTTCCCTCTTACTCCGTCTAATGAAGCTGGACTCCCTTAGACCTTTTAACTCTCTCTCTTAAAAGATCTGGGACTATAAACTGCTGCTAATGAGGCTGAATGATTATCTTTACATGGATCAGATTCCTACATGCACTTTTGGTAGTTCTCTCTCCACATGTTGCTGAAGCCTAGCCTGTATTATCTTGAGCATGGCCTTACTAGCGTGTGAGATGAGCACAATTGTTTTATAATCTGAGCATTCTTTGGCATTTCCTTTTTTTGGGGATTGGAACATATACTGATGTTTTCCAATCCTGTGGCCACCATTGTGTTTTCCAAATCTGCTGACATACTGTTGTGTATGTAACAGTATTACTTTAAGAATGTACGAATGTAACCTGACAATGATTACAATGTAACCCAGCTGTTAAAGGAACGTGAGCTAGCTGCCCATAGAGGGCAGCTGCGAGTGTTCAGCTCACATGGTTCAAATTCCCCCAATCACCGGCAGCCGTGGGAACCTTCCCGCGCAAGGAACACCTGGAGAAGATGGGCATGACTCAGAATGACATCACGCAGGTAGCAGCCAATAAGCTATGGTATAACCCTTTTCAAATGTATTACTGCAGTATAAAATGAGCTGTACCTCCGCTATTACCACATGTTCATCCTGACCATCATGCAATAAAGCTGTGTTTTAGCCCTCACTGCAGCTCCTTCTTTGTCTTCTGTGCAAGACACTAAACATACAGAGTGCAATACTTTTAATTGCATCATCTTTTAGGGCTTTGAATAATTCAACTGGAATACCATCATCCCCACTAGCTTTGTTGTTGGCAATACTTTCTAGGGCCCTCCTAACTACACTCTCCAGGACGTCCGGCTCAAGTTCAGTTTTCTCGTCACTGTGGTTGTCAGGGGCGTTGAGGTCCTTTTTGTAGAGTTCTTCTGTGTACCCTTAGGATGGCGAAGGCTAAGTCGGGTTTCTTGATGTGCCCAAAAAAAGGAATCAAGGAAACTTTTCTTGCACAGCATTGATTTTTGCCCTCCTTGGTTTGAGGGAAGGGCTCCGAGGGCTCCTTGCTCAGAAACCCCTCACTTCTTTCCTCCAGGTGGTTTTTCTTGGTTCCTCGATCTTTCCTTCCCAGCTCAGCCCAACAATTTCTTCCCTTCGTAAAGGTCTCCCTTGCTCCAAAGTCAGCCATGTCCGAGTCTAAGCAAAGCAAAAAACCAATCACACTGCTAGCCCACCCCATAGCATCTTAGTGCACTCTCTAGGCGGTTCACGGGCTAATTAGTGTTTTGTCCCCACCATGCTGGGTACTCATTTTACTGACTTGGAAAGGATGGAAGGCTGAGCCAACCTTGTGTTAAAATCACAACTTTTTCAGTTCAGTACAGAAGGCTGAGACAACCTTGAGCCCTGGTCAGGAATGAACTCTCAATCTTATTATGGGATATGATAATTGTGCACCAATTCTGATTTATGATGACTCTTTCTAGTGAAAATTATTTTAACCGATTTCCCCATACGAATTCATTGAATGCAATTTCCCATAGGAATGTATTGAAAACCAATTAATCCATGGGGGGGGGGAGATTCTGTAAACCGAGCCACTATTTCTATTGATTTCCTTTTGTTATGTGATTTTTATGTTAAACGAGCCGTTTGTTAACCAAGGTTAAACTGTAAAGAGTATACAGAAGTGGCTTATTGTTCCCTTCTTTTGATGGCACTGTGGGACAATGCAGTGCAGTTTGCCAAAACCATATAGGTTGTCTCTTCTCTCATAAGGTACAATGGACTCACGTCCCAACCACTGGCTCTGTAACCAGAGACCGAAACCATTGAGCTGTATAGCCAGCCAAGGATTCAGTCAGCACACAGAGAAGGGGTCCTCTCTGTAATGCCCCAGTACCCTTTTACCCTTTCCCCTTCCTATTCCTTGTAAAGAACCTCCGATTGCTTCCTTCTTGGCTGGAATAAAAAAGAAAAAAGGGAAAAAGGGGGGGGAGAGGGGGGTTGTTATCTTCCTCCATTGATAATATTTCTTCATTTATCCTGCCTCTAGAAATAAAGGCCATTAACAAATTTTCCTGGATTTCCATTATCTAAATCCCTTAGGACAGAGGATTTTTAGAAAATAAAAAGAAGTAGGTTTAGAGGAGACAGAATGCTTGTTAGGGCCGATGAGGACTTTTTGTGCCAAATGGGCTCAGGGACAGAAAATGACTCGCAAAACCGGATCAGTGTTACAAGTACAGTAATACCTCGCATAACGAACGCTTCGTATAACAAAAAAATCGCATAACGAAGCATTTCTTAGACAATGGCGATACCCAGCATAACAATTTTTTTTGTTATGCGGGTTTTTTTTTGTAACCAGGGTATACCTCGTCAATGGGAACCCCGGATAACGAAGCTAATGGGGCATCTCCCATTAGCTTTGCATAAGGAAAAAACCCGTATAGCGAAGAGCTCAGTGGAACAGAGTTTTTTCATTATGCGGAGTTCTACTGTATCATGCTGCAATAGGGAAGGCCAGTGGAAGAGCACTGCATTATATTGTTCCCAAGACAATCTTCATGGCTGATCGCTATGATGATAAGGTAAAGGTAAAGGTTTCCCTTGCTCGAAAGCCAGTTGTATCCGACTCTAGGGTTCAGTGCTCATCTCTGCTTCAAAACCGAAGAGCCAGTGCTGTCTGCTTCTGCAGACGTTTCTGTGGTCATGTGGCAGGCATGACTAGACACCGGAGCGTACGGAACGCTGTTACCTACCCACCGAAGTGGTCCCTATTTATCTACTTGCAATTTCTTGCTTTCAAACTGCTAGGTTGGCAGGCGCTGGGACAAAGACGGGAGCTCATTCTGTCCTGCAGTACTCGGGAATCAAACTGCTGACCTTCCACCTCCCAGTCAGCATCTTAGCCACTTGATTATATTACAATATTTTGTAATCAGATATGGCAGAAGATCTCCCAAAGTGGAGGATTTTTATCAAAGGGAAAAATAAGGATGCTTTGAGGGCTGATGAGGACTTTGTGTGCCAATAGGGCTCAAGAGCAGAAAGTAACTTTCAGGATTGGATCATGGTATGGATGTCATGCTGTGTGTGCTGAAGGCAGATGGAAAACCCCTGTGTTATATTGTTCCCAGGATATCTTAATGGATGATTGCCATGATGATAGCCAGTATTTTGAATTGGATATGGCACTTGAAGATGCTTAGAAGAACACACCCTCCCCTACTGTGGTGCTGGAGGAGACTCTTAAGAGTCCTCTGGACTGCAAGGAGAATAAATCAGTCCATCCTGAAGGAAATCAACCCTGACTGCTCATTGGAGGGACAAATACTGAATTTGAAGCTCAAGTACTTTGGCCACCAAATGAGAAGAGAGGACTCACTCAAGAAGGCCTTGATGCTGGGAAAGATTGAAGGCAAAAGGAGAAGGGGCGGCAGAGGATGAGATGGCTAGATGGCATTGTTGAAGCAACAGTCAGGCATAGAGCTGAGCTGGCTGTGGAGGATAGGGGTGCCTGGCGTGCAATGGTCCATGGGGTCGCAAAGGGTTGGACTCAACTGTGCGACTGAACAACAAAATAAAGTTAATAGTAGATACCTAGAGATACTCTGTGTGGTGTAATGGATAGGCCTTAGGATCAAAATTCCCTCTGAGCCAATGGAAACCCACTGGAAATTAGAACTGGGAAATCCATAAATATCTCATTTCCTTAAGGTCAATATGAGTTGATTCCAGCTTGATAACTGGCTAACTAGCTACATAAGAAAAGCTGCCAGTCTTTCTTCGATTGCCTTTTGAAACCCCTCCCTGCCTCCTCAGCATCTTCATCACTTTGAGGCGAAAAAATTCCCTCATTCTTGGGTCGGCAGCTCTTGAACTTTCCCATTTCTTTCCGAGGGAAAGGCTTTGGGGAAAAATCCCCAGATTGGGGGTGGGGGGGGGGGAGGACGAGGCTTGAATCCTTTAATTTCTTCTCCCATGAAACACACCCTTCCCTCTTTCTGAGGGGAAGAAGTGATTCAGTAAATACCACACACAAAAAAAGAAAATACTGGACTTCTTTGGATTCTTTACTAGGATTTAGACCCCATCTTGTTTCTGAGGGGAAAGAAGCCTAGCATGGTTAAATTTCTTTAGACAGTAGCCGTGTTTTGCAGGGTGGGCATCAGCAGGTTCGCGCCAGTTCGCCAGAACCGGTAACAGAAATTCTGGCTGGCCCTGCCCATCAAGGTTTTGAAATAAAGTACAGTAGTCCTAATTCGGGTGCAACACAGGGCTTTCCCTCCATACCACACCCACCATACCACGCTCACAGTGTAGTAGTAAATATTTTTGGAGCCCATCACTGCATGTTAGCCTGTGTTTCAAGAGGAAACAAAACAAAAAGACAAAAAAAAAACCAACAACTTGTGGCACTTTAAAGCAGGGATTCTCAACCTGCAGCCTGTGGGCCGGATGCAGCCCCCAGTGCCATTTCATGTGGCCCCTCCACTGCCTCCACCGCACCTATGGGGTGGAGGAAGGGCAAAATGGCCACCCAGCCCCCAAAGCTGGCTGAAGGAGTGTGACCCGGCCCTTGACTTAAAAAGGTTGAGAACTCCTGCTTTCCTATTGAAATAGGAGTGAAAGAATTAAGATATTAATTCTAATATTAATTCTGCTTAAAAGCAGAAATCTTTCCTCTCTATTCTAAAATGAAAAAAAAAACACAGGTCAGTGTAACCCTATCGATTCACTGTGACAATATAGCTAAAAATCAACAGAAGCCAAACAAACAAGCCGAACAAACATGTAGTGTAAACACAGGATATTTCTGTGAAATGACATGATGTGACATGAGACATGATATTTTCCTAATATGACATGACATGAACAAATATTCTGAATGTTCTAACCTGAACTCCATGACAATGTCAAAAGATTAATTAATGATTTTGGCTTATCCCATAGTGATGAAATGTGTAGAAATTTCCAAATTTTATGCTATAAAAAGATGGCTCTGAAAATGTATATTCATTCAGGGATTATTAGCTTGGTAAAGCGTTCCTGAATCTGTTTGGCCAAATAATGATAATAAAACTCCAAAATCTGTCTTAGCGTGTGGAATGTGATTTTGTCTAGTTCAGTATTCCATAACATTTGTGGCGACTCCGCCAGGACTGACTTGACAAACAGCAGGTGCCATTGCCACTCCAGACGGCTGTTCCTGATGGGATAAAACGGCGCCTCTCCAGGGATAACCTAAATGCCGGCAGAGTAGACCATTGATCTACTCTAGGAAATCAGTGAAGAGGTGGCGAGTAACTATCAGAGAAACAGACCAGTCAAGGATCCGGAAGGCTAAGACAGACAGAGAACACTCCTAGGAGCGGGATTTTCAAAGCCTGCAGGCAAGTATAAAACTATATGAAACTGTATGAAGTATACTTATGTGTGCCCACTCATTTGAGGAGTGGAAGTGGAGCCTGATCACCTTCAAGAGGACGGGACGGCAATTCCTAAGTCCTTAATGAACCACGTGCGGTAACCCAGTGTTCCTGGAAAAATCAGGGTGGCGAACCTGATTTTTGTGTGTGCAAAAATTTATATTGTGTGGGTGGTTAAACCATCGCGTTCCCTGATGGTAGCCCTTGATTTTTCGGGTGCCCGAGGCCGGTGGTAGTGTTTAGCTTAGGATGGATGGTCATAGTAGCGTTCCAAGAATGCCGCTAGAATGTTTCCTAGACAACTTTGAGGTATTTTCACAAGAGACACATGAATCCCCTTTAACTAAATTTAAGTTAAGAAAGTTTTGTGAATATGAATGGCCCAGTTTCCAAGTAGGGTGGCCTCCGGAAGGCTCCTTAGATTTGGGTCTTATAAATAGAGTGTTTCGAAGGATAACGCAGAATAAACAATGGGATCAGTATCCCTACATATCAGCATGGCAAGCTGTAATGCAGAAAGCCGTGACACCCCCCCCCCCTTGGCTAAGGAAATGCCAGGCTGAATGTGTGAAAGCATATTTAATGAAGGAAAAAAATCCAAAGATAAGAAATCTAAATTAGGAAGGAAAGTGGTCAGAACACCCAATACCCCAGAAATAGAATGGCAGACAGAAGAAAGATTGAAAATTTTAAGCAGAAAAGAAGAAGATGAAATTCTGTTTCAAAGACCTCCACCTTATGTCATGCCAAAATTAGCGCCACAAGATGGCCAAGTTCCACGCAATTATCCAGACCTTGCGTTAGCAAGCACAGGAAGATTTCAAACCCCTGATAGAAACATGGTTTCCCCAACCACAGAAAAACTGAAAAGGGTAACTGAAATCTTGAAAGATGTAATTGAACAGGGACAAGAAAAATTCAAACGGTACAGCCAATCTTCTCCCTATAACAATAATATGGGTAGAGAACCTCCTCCAAACACAGCAGCAACAGCATATTTCTCACCAGTAACCAAAGGAGGAAAGGAGATGATGGCTCCACTGAGGGAGATGATAACCAGCCATATGAGGGAAGATGATGAGCCAGTAAATCAGTCAATCTTCCAATATGTACCATTTACCACGACAGACTTGTTAAATTGGAAACAGCGTTATGGACCTTTTAGTACCAAGCCGAATGAGGTGATTGAACTAATTGGTACCATAGTCCAAACACATAACCCCACATGGAGTGATATGCAGCAAATAATAAATACGCTCCTTAATATGGAAGATAAGCAAAAATTAAAACTGGCAAAAGACAAGATACTCCGTAGAAATTTCCCAGACGCAGATCAGACTGTAGTGTGTATGGTGGCAGCTGCTGAACAAAATCCAAATTGGAATCCTAATGATCCAACACACAGGACAAATCTTCAACAGTACAGATATTTGATTTTGGAAAGCTTAAAGGAAGCAGCAAAATGTCCTGTCAATTTTAGCAAACCGGCTGCTATAATTCAAGAGAAAGAAGAATCCCGTGAAAGTTTCTTAGCCAGATTAATAGAGGCATATAAAGTGAACACAGGGATAAATATGGAAGATCCTGAAAACCGCCAGATGTTAAATGAGAGATTCATTACTCAAAGTGCACCAGATGTAAGAAAGAAATTACAAAAGCTGGAAGGAGCATTGGGAAAGAATACTAGCGAACTACTAGAACTACTAGAAGTGGCCAAGAAGATCTATCTAAACAGGGAGGAGGAGGAAGAGAAGAAGGAGAAAATGAGAGAATATACCGTAAGAAAGCTGAGATGATCGCCTTTGCTTTGGGAAGAGGCAAAGGAACGCTTGATTACACTCAGTGTGCTTACTGCAAGCAAGAGGGCCATTGGCAGAGAAATTGCCCCGAAAGAGGAAGTTATGGATAGACAAAAAGAACATGATGAATTGGTTGAGATGGAATGGGATGATTGAAGAAACCAGAGGAATTTGGGAAATCCCAGAAAAAGAAAAAAAAAACGAGAAAACAACAACAGCTGAGCACTTGATAGATAACCCCAAGATTTTGAATCCCTAGTCAGCCCCAAGCTTTAAGGCTACTAGGTTTGTCCCAACTTTTTCAGGCAGTATGTGAAAGTACACAGAAATAAAAGTGTAAATGTCAGACGCCAGTTGCCTAACTCCAAAGGAACTTGAAGGCCTGCGCAAGAAGGAAGTTTAATTTTTCTGCAGATGTACAAGTACATACTGGCCATGCCCTCCAGATTTGGAAAATAAGGGACATTTATGGATTAGTAATCAAAGACTGATCAAAGCTGCCCAGAATGCCTAGATCCCTTGCAATTAATCAGAAAACAGAAGGCACAGTTGGCAAAAAGGAACAGAAGGGCAGAAGCGAAGTGAAGAACAGCTATGTTTGAACAAGCCAAAACAAATACAGGAAAGAATTTGAAGACTTAAAAGTACAAAACATCTGAAGTACACGAAAATAAAATAAAAAAGCCAGTAAGGGAATACTTACTTAAAGCAGGGAGGCTTAGTGGAATCATCCTTGTTCATTTAATCCACAGATAGGAAGAGGTTGAGAAAGCAAGTGGGATTGTTGAAAGCATTGCGGAATTGTATGAAAGTAAATCAATAAGTCCAGGTTTTAGCCAATGACAATGCATGATATGAGAACTCCCCTCTGTACAAAGTATTGTATTTTCCCATTTGAATTTCTGTTTAAACACATAGAGATGGCCAGATCTGGCCCACATAGAAGGGAAATGGAAGTTAGGAAATTATTAACTCAGTTACTGCAGTATAAATCAATATGTGAATCAAAGTACGGCAAGTTTGGTCTATAGTTAAACATTGATAAGATGGATCATTGAACTATATACTGTTGGTAGTATTCTTTCTCTTGCAGTTTAAAACCCTGGAAGGAGTGAAATGCATAGATTTTGCTTAAACAATCAACGCAAGAAAGAAGACAGCAGCTTGGCGTTAGGCACAAACCAGAAGCTGTCAAAACGCCCAGCAGAAGCTTGAGGAATCGGCAATCAACATGATAGAAATGTTTATTTATTGCAGTAAAGAATGTGAAAAGTTATTAAACTTTAATAATTTTCAAGAAATCAGGAGGGAATGAAATAGGAGTGAATTCTAATATTAATTCTGCTTAAAAGCAGAAATCTTTCCTCTCTATTCTAAAAACAAACAAACAAACAAACAAAAAACAGGTCAGTGTAAGCCTATCAATTCACTGTGACAATATAGCTAAAAATCAACAGAAGCCGAACAAACAAGCCGCACAAACATGTAGTGTAAACACAGGATATTTCTGTGAAATGACATGATGTGACATGAGACATGATATTTTCCTAATATGACATGACATGAACAAATATTCTGAATGTTCTAACCTGAACTCCATGACAATGTCAAAAGATTAATTAATGATTTTGGCTTATCCCATAGTGGTGAAATGTGTAGAAATTTCCAAATTTTATGCTATAAAAAGATGGCTCTGAAAATGTATATTCATTCAGGGATTATTAGCTTGGTAAAGCGTTCCTGAATCTGTTTGGCCAAATAATGATAATAAAACTCCAAAATCTGTTTTAGCGTGTGGAATTTGATTTTGTCTAGTTCAGTATTCCATAACACTATTCTAATGTTAGCTCTCATGGATCAGGTCCACTGCCGCCCCCCCCGCCCCACCATACCTGATGTGTATGAATTTATTCCATGAAGTCTCAGTCTCATGTCTGATGAGACCTGATCCACAAAAGCTAACATTAAAATGCAGCAGTTAGTCTTTAAGGTGCCACACATTATGCCCAAAAAACAGACTTTTGTATCAACATGAACATAATTAAAAGGTAAAGGTTTCCCTTGCTCGAGAGCCAGTCGTATCTGACTCTAGGGTGCAGTGCTCATCTCTGTTTCAAAGCCGAAGAGCCAGCGCTGTCTGCTTCTGCAGACGTTTCCGTGGTCATGTGGCAGGCATGACTAGACACCAGAGCGCATGGAATGCTGTTACCTTCCCACCGAAGTAGTCCCTATTTATCTACTTGCAATTTCTTGCTTTCAAACTGCTAGGTTGGCAGGAGTTGAGACAAAGACGGGAGCTCAGATTGTTAAATTGACTGTTTTCTTTCATAATTGTTTAATTTTGAAAGGAACATAACAGTAGACGGCAGACAGGTAGAAGGGAGAGCATGTATCACCTTTTCTTCACCTCAGGGTTTAATAGGGAGTCATTTGCTGCTTACAGCAGAGCCAAAGGTGGGAACTAGCTGCCCTCTTTTTCTGGGCTGGACTTCACAGATACAGTACAAGGATCTGTTCCAGACACTTCATCGTATTTAGGATGAATATATTCAGATGAAGTGTTTTCTCATTGTAACAGGGATGAGACGGGAGGGACCAAGTTTACAAAACTTTCACACTTGTTTTCTTCCCTTCTGGTTTTCATCGGGGGGGGGGGGGATGTAAAACTGCCATCTTTAATTTAATTTAGTTATTTTTAAATTTCTATGCCGCCCACTCAGGCGAACCCTACTCAGGGCGGCTTACAGCAGATTTAAAACAGATTTTTTTAAAAAAGATGACAACAGGATACTGGAAGGTCAGAGTTTGAGACCCGAGAGCTGCACTTGGGGACATGATAGGAGCCTTATTTAGGCATCCCCTAAAAAAAATAATCCTTTCAACCCAGAGTAAGGGGCTGCGGTGGCTCAGTGGTTAAGAAGTTTTTGTTAGTTGGCCATTTTGCCCTTCCTCCACCACATGGCACTTCCAGGTGTGGTGGAGGCAAGGGGGGGGGCACATGAAATTATGGCACAAGCCACATCCGGCCCATGAGCCGCAGGTTGAGAATCCTTGCTATGTAGGATTCCGCCTATTGTCTTTCTATTGGAGAGCATGCTAGATTTCTACCTCCCGTTCTTGATGATCACAGGACACTGTCTTTTAAGAGACTTGGTGATGCAGTGGTTAAACTGCTGTACTGAAACCAAAAAGTTGTGATTTCAACACAAGGTTGACTCAGCCTTCCATCCTTTCCTGGTTCAGTAAAATGAGTACCCAGCGTAATGGGGGCAAAATGCTAATTCCCTGTAAACTGTTCCTATAGTGCACTAAGTACTATGGAGCAGCATATGAGTGTAATCGCTATTGCTATATTAAGGCATTAGCCTTAGCTTTCCAATTTCTGGCCCTATGGAGCTTGAGCCAGGATGAAACAGTCTTACCTCTGGCCCTAAACCAGCAGGTTTTGGGGTCACTAAATGTCCCAAATTTTGAAAAGGACATTTCTCTTTACACTGTTGGCAATCCTACCAGGATTGCAGTGCCTTTTGAACTCAATCAATAAACTTTTGAAGCCATGTTTGCCAGTTAGGACTGTAGTGGTGGCTCAAGTGGTTAAGATGCTGAACTTGAGTTCAAGACCTGAGTGTTGCATCACTGTTCCAGCTCCTGCTAACCTAGCAGTTCAAAAGCAAGAAATTGCAAGTAGATAAATAGGTACCACTTTGGTGGGGAAGGTAAACAGCGTTCCGTGTACTCCAGCGTCTAGTCATGCCTGCCACATATTTTGCTGGCTAGAAGACCTGCTGACCAGGATTCCTTGAGCCAACTGGTATCCCCGTGGACTCATTTTTTGTGTTCCCTTTCCATTTGTAAAAAGGCAACCCAAGTGACACCACCAACCTACTTAGGCCGTAACAAGAGACTCGTGGGAAATGTTAGTCCTAAGACTCTTTGCACCCACTGCAGAAGTGATGTATATTTACTGACATATTTGCCTAGTAGTATTTTCAGATTATGAAAAGGCAGCCTCCCCCACAATCCCGAGGGGGCTGAAACAAGACTTATTTTGGACTGTCAAGAGATGCCAAAAGAGCTTGTGGGGAGGAATGTTTTGGGAAAAGCAATTCCATGCGGGACTAGGCGGCTTAGGAGAAGTGACAGCTGATGAATAAAATTTACCGAAGAAAAGTTAAAACAATGGCAAAATTTAATAAAGTTTTTGCAATGGAGACAAAACAACAACAACACAAGAATAAATAAAAAGTTATGGTATGAACCTCGGAGAAAGGGAAGATTAGGTATCCCAAATCTAAAATTCTACTACAAAGCTAATTAGATTAAAATGATTATAAATATTGGAACAGAAGAATTAATATGGAAAGATGACGAGTCTATAGAGTTGAAGGGTGACTATGAGGAGTGGTTTTTCAAGGAAGTAGAAAACAAAGTACAGTAATAAAAGGAATTCCAAATCCATTCTGCAGGTGTAATCTAGAAATATGGCAAAAAAATATCAAAAAAGATTTCCAAAAAGTGATATATTTTTGTTCTGACCCTACTCCTTTCGATTTAACTAAAGCATGATTAACAAAAAAAAGGGGTTGTGGTGGTTCAGTGGTTAAGAAGCTCAGCTTGTTAGCTGGAAGGTTGGCCTGGATACTGCATAATGGACTGAGCGCCTGTCCCTGTCCCAGCTCCTGCCAACCTATCAGTTCTTTTGTTTATTAAGTTTTTATTATTTATAACAACAATACAAAAGAAAAAACTTAAAAGACAAAAATACAATTTGAATTAACCATAAAAATATCAAATTACAAATATAATACATTACATACAAATTCATAAATTTTCAATAAAAATACTTGCTTAAGTTTATAGCCAGAACCTTCTTATTAATTTATTATTTCATGAATATTCAAATCCAATCAACTCCCAGCTCTCACATTACCCTTCACTTAATATAATCCAAGTTTCTCAATTAGACTATATTGGTCAAAACCTCCATATCCTGCTATACCGTTGTTTTACAAGAACTTAAAACAAATTACAAAAGTATTCAATATACAATTACAATAAACACCCTGTGTATAAACACTTTAAAAGAGTCTGCGGAATGTCACATTTATTTTTACCATTTCCAAAAATATATCTATTCAGGTACCCGACTACCCGCCTGCTCTCCTTTCATTGAGTAGTCCACAAATGGTTGCCAAATTTTCCAAAATCTATTTTCTTTAACTTTACCTTTGTATTTATTTATTTCCCATGTTAATTTATCATTCATTGCAAGATCCCACATCTCTTTATACCATTCTTCTATTTTTAATATTCCTTAAAATTTCCAATTTCTTGCAATACACATTCTTCCCATTATCAACATTAAAGATATTAATTCCTTTTTATCCTCATTCAATTTTAAATTTTCAACATCTGTTAGTAACACCATACTTGAATCCAGCTTGCATTCAATCCCCATCGCCATAATAAATAATATTGGGGACAATGGACAGCCCTGCCTTGTCCCTGCTTCTAACTTTATTTCTTCTGTAAACTCATCATCCAAATTGATATAGCTGTCCAATCATATTACGAAATCTATCACCGAACCCATAGGATCCGATAATCTCCTTAACTGTCTCCCATTGCAATGAGTCAAAAGCCTTAATTATGTCTAATGATAATATACCAACTTTCTCTTTTGTACACCCTACTATATCTAATAGATCCAAAACCCTCCTAGTCAGATCTGTCATATGCCTTCCTTTCAAAAAACCAGCTTGGTCCCCATTTATGTAATTGATTATAAAACCATTCAATCTGTTTGCAACTATCGCTGTAAATATCTTGGCGTCCTGATTTATAAAGGAGATAGGCCTATAAGATTCCACTTTTTCTAAATCCTTTCCAGGTTTCAGCAGCAAAACAATTATAGTTCTATACCATGATGTCGGTATCTTTCTTTCCTCCATCCATTATAAAATTAAACAGCTTCACCAATCTTGGAACCACACAATCTTTAAACTCCTTATAAAATTCCACTGTTAAACCATCATCCCCTGGTGATTTACCTATCTTCAAGTTGGCTATTGTGTCTTTTACCTCTTTTTCAGTAATTTGCTCTTCCATTCTATTTTCATGCTCTAAATTTATCTTTTTTTGTGTTTGCTTTTTCAATTGATCTCTCAACTTTTCTATATTCACATCCCTTTTAGTGTACAATTCCTGATAAAAATCTTTCACTATCCTAATCTTATCCTTAATTTTATTACACCTCCTACTGGTTTGATCCTCCAAAATTCCCATCTCTCTTTTAATCCTCTTTTTTTGGCTGCTCTTGCCAACAACTTCGAATTTCTGTTACTATATTCAAAGTACTCTCTCTTCAAGTACACCAAATCTTTTTTCACTTTTTGGATATCTTTCCCTACCAATTCTGCCTTTAACCTTTGCATTTTCTCAAAAACATCTTTTCTGTTTGTCTTTACATATTCTTCTAATAACTGTTTAATCTCATTCTCAATTTCATGCAGTTTATCTCTAAATTGCTTATTTTTAACACTAGCCAACTTGATACACTCCCCTCTAAAAACCGACTTCATGGCATCCCAAACCATATTATAACTAACCTCTCCTGTATCATTCCATTTCCAATACTCATTCCACTTTTCAATTACTTGTTCTTTACACTTTTGATCATGGAACAATTTATCGTCATATCTCCAATTTCTCCTATACCTTTTTCCACTATCAATTTTTAATTCCAGCCAAAATTTTGCATGGTCCGATTCTTTTAAAATTCCAATCTCTGCACCCTCTAAATTTTTAACCAAATTTTCTGTAACAAAAATGTAATCTATTCTAGAATATGTGTTATGGACCTGTGCAAAATAAGTATATGCTCTCTCAGCCTTTAATCTCCCTCCTACCATCTTTCAAACCTAGGCTCTTCATCCATTTATCTAAAATCTTCATTTTAGCAACCCTCCCAGCTCTTGATAATTAGTACAATCCTCCGATGACCTTATTAAATTAAAATCTCCTGCTACAATCATTTTCAGAGTTCTCTCTTTTTCCAATATGCCATATACTTTATTTAAAAATTCTTGCTGATGGTCGTTTGGAGCAAATATGTTTACTAACGTTATCTCTTCATCATCTATTTTCCCTATTACAATCAGATATCTGCCTTCTGGATCGGAAATACTGTTTGCCATCTCAAAGCCAAGTCTCTTCGAAATCAGAACCGCCACACCCTTTGCTTTAGAAGTTCCATATGACTTTTCATATATCTGCATCCATCCCAGAAATATCTTATTAGTGTCTTCTGATTTTTGATGAGTTACCTGGAGAAAGACTATATCCGGCCTATCCTTCCTCAAGGCTGATTCTAATCTCCTCCTCTTCACTTGGCAGCCAGTACCTTTCACATTCCACATCAATACTTTAAGATTCCTCAGACCTAGATCTTAATATCCTTTCTTTTTGACAGTCGCAAACTCCTATTTGTGCCATATCCTTCGCCACATATAAACTAACAATCGAACAAAAAAAAATTACATTTAACATTCAACATCCAATCACAAAAAACAATCATACCTACCCTCCCCACTCTTCTTTCCAAAAAGTGGCCCTTGACAATCAAAGAGGGGAGGGGGGAACGTGTAAGAAATGCATAGTGACTGTAGCTCTAGTGCAATATCTACTGATATTATAAAATTAAATTTGTAAAGAATTCTCCCTCCTCTATGTGTACCATCGAACTCCCTTTCAAGTTTAATCCATCTCACCCATCTTCTGCAACTACCTGCACCTCCAGTTCCACATCTGTTCCTCCTGCTGCCCCCCTCTCAGATTCGCCTGCATGTTCTCTTTGAATTCCACCTGCTTCCACCAAAGCTTTTCTTAATCCCCTCCATTCTCGAGATGACACTTTAACCAAACCAATCTGACACAAATAATCTAGACAGTCCATTTCATCATCCATCGTATGCAATTTTTTTTTATCATAGAAGAATCTGACCTGTTTAGGAAACTTCCAGTGATAATCAATCGATCGCTCCCTAAGAATTTTTGTCACAGGTTTCATCTTATAACGCCACATCCGTTCCTCAACAGATATGTCATTATATACCTCAACATCACATCCATCGATTTTTAAAACGCCAGATCCAGCCTGTTTTATAAATGCCATCACCTTTAATTTATCCACCCAATTTGCAAATTTTACCAATACATTTCTATGAACCTTTTCCCCTCTTCTTGTCCCCAGTCTAAAACTACTGGCAATGTCTTCATTTACAAAAAAATTCCCCATATTCAAATTATTCAACCAATCAACTATTCTTTCCTTCAGCTTATCTGGCATTTCCCCCCACCAAATAACGTATCATCACGTTCTGTTTTCTCATCACCTCTTCTACCATGTCCAATCTTTTCCCCTGTGTTTCAACCTTTATTTTAACTTCCTTTTCTTGCTCCTGTAACCCTCTCATATAATCCTGTACCACTTTCAAATCTTTTTGCACCACATTCAAAACTTAATCTATTCTCTGATAGTTGGCTTCAACCTTTGTAGTTAAATCAGTTAATTGTAAGGCAAGCTTTTTATGACACCCCATTAACTCTTCCTTATCTTTCACCCTCACTTCCTTAATTTTACAAAAGCCCTTCGCATTTGCATCCTCCATCTTATCTATTTTTTTCATCAATTTCCCTAACTCCACCATTATTTGCAATTGATCAATTGATTCCGAATCCGTCCCTCCTACTGATGCTGTCTCCGTAGCTGCAGATTTCTCTTCCTTCTCATCCTTCTTCTCTTCCTTTCTCGAATCCAACTTTTTAGGCCTCACCACCTCCTTCTCCTTTCCCTTCTCCATTTTTATAACATTGGGGGGGGCGTGGCCAAGATGGCAAAGGGTTAGCACACACTTTTATAGCTCACACTATTAAAAGTGGTTTTTGAATGAAATTTAAAGCAAAAATCATCGGAAAAGACTCACTGGAAAGCATCAGATGTGTTCCCGGTTTTGAAAAGTGTTTGATGAGTCCCTCGTTCTGATAAGCTTCATTGTGGTCTTCTCGATTGAAGATTAAACTTGAAAGGGAGTTCGATGGTACACATAGAGGAGGGAGAATTCTTTACAAATTTAATTTTATAATATCAGTAGATATTGCACTAGAGCTACAGTCACTATGCATTTCTTACACATTCCCCCCTCCCATCTTTGATTGTAAAGGGCCACTTTTTGGAAAGAAGAGTGGGGAGGGTAGGTCGAAGTCTGCAGAGGTGGCTGGTAAGGCAAGCAGCGTAAGCTGCAGCTGAGCAAACCACGGGCAGGCAGGACATCCGTGAAGGGAGGCCAGCGAAAAGAAAAAAAATCGGAATGAAAAGGGATAAAGAAGGACTCCAAACGGGACACAGCCTCTCACAGGTTCTCCGAGGGGTGAGATGGCGAAAGGCTTGACCTGAGAGAAGGCAAGGCAAGTGTGGAAGGAGGGTGGAAGTTGTGAGAATTGTGAAAGCGGGAGAGAAAGACCGGGATGGTTAATGGTGGCGGTGAAGAAAACGAAATTTAAAGAAAGTTGTTTAGCACTGCTGAGAAAGTAAGGAGGAGACCGTGGTGCTGTTTGTGTTGGTGGAGAGGAAGGTGGAAGAAAAGAGAAAGAAGGGAAGCAAGAAAGAAGATGAAGGTATAAAGTTTTGAAGACAGTTGGAAGGTTTAAGTTTGTTCGGGTTGTGGAAGAGGGGGAGGAGATCGACCTTGGAGGCTACCAGAGGCTGCAACATTATAGCATACTTTTGTAACAGTTGCTGGGCTTTTCCATTATACTAAAACTTTTTTAGAAAAGAATTCACTCTCCATTGCTAAAAGGTATTTTTCTTTCTCGCTCTGAATTTTTGCATTTACCGAATTTTTGCGCTGCTGGCGCAGTTGGGATTATAAAAAAGAAACACTTCCGATGTAGCTGTTTGGTTATGGTCTTTGATCGTCGCACCCAAATTGCTACAGTACAAGGCTTCTGTTACTCTGGATCGGTATTCAAGTTTTTAATTTCACCACTCCGTTAGGCTGGATTTTGAAAAGTTGATTATTGGAGGGTTGCGCTGCGCTCTGGATATTTTTGTTCTTCATCTCCCCCTCTCTCTCCTGGATATACAGATTTTAGTTGGGCTGTTGGATACTGTTTTGCAATTGGAGTATAAAATAGAAGAAAAAGTAACAGGCACAGCTTGGATTACAATGCGATTGGATGGGCTCTTCTTTTTGGAGCAGCATTTAGATTTAATTAATTATATTCGAGTGTTGGAAAGAAGATGGAATTTGCTTGGGAGGAGGAGTTTGGAGGCCGAAAAACTGTACAGCTTCTGAACTCATTATTTCAACCTAGCAGTTCGAAAGCAAGAAATTGCTCACTCCGTCATGCAGCACACATGTCTCAATCGGCTGACCTGCTGACTTTCCAGTCGTCAAGTTCAGCATCTTAACATCTGAGCCACTGCAGTCCCTAGCCTTCTAATGGCACTATTAAATTGTGCATGCAAGAGAGTATGTGCCCCTTCTGTGCTAGTTAATTTCACTGTTAACATGACAGTTTTCAATGGTGGGGTATAGTGGAAATGGTTGAGCATAGTGTAGATTGTAGGCACATCTCCCTTAACAATTAATATACCCCTTAATAATTTTAGCATTCACTGTCGTCATAATTTTTTTGCCATCCTTTCTGATATTTCCTGTGATTTTTTTCAGTCCAAAATACTCTTTCACGTTAATTTTTAGCCCAAATTCGGCCACAGCTTTGTTCCTTTCTGCATGCCATTGTTGCTTGTTGTTTAATTTGCTTTATTTGACATATTAATGTGGATTCTCTCTTTTGTGGACTTTTTGGTGCACAAGAAGCTTTGAACTACAAAGAAAAGCTTTCCCACACTCCTGGCATTTATATGGGTTGTCTGGTGAGTGGACTCTCTGGTGCATCAGAAGGACTTCATTTGTGACAAAACATTTCTCACACTCCTGGCATTTGTATGGCTTCTCTACTGAGTGAACCTTCTGATGCCGCCTAAGATCATGGCTTTGAATAAAACCTTTCCCACACTTCTGGCACTTGAATGGTTTTTCCCCTGTGTGGACACTCTGGTGTCTCAGAAGATGTGAATTCCGAGCAAAACCTTTCCCACACTCCTGGCATTTGAATGGTTTTTCTCCTGTGTGGACTGTCTGGTGTCTCAGAAGATGTGCATTCCGAGCAAAACCTTTCCCACACTCTTGGCATTTGTACCGTTTCTCTCCTGTGTGGAAGCTCTCGTGCATTGTAAGGTATGAATTCTGAATTAAACATTTTTCACACGCCTGGCATTTGCATGGAGCTTCTCCTGTGTTGATTCCCTGGGGCATCAGAAGGACTGCATTTGTGCCAAAAGGTAATCCACATTGCTGCCATCTGTACGGTTTCAATTCTAAGTGGACTTTATGATGAGTCGGAAGGTCCCAATTTTGAGCAAAACCTTTCTCACACTCCTGGCTACTGTACGGTTTTTCTCCTTTATGAATTGTCTGATGCATTATATGGGTTGAATTGCTGGTGAAACATTTCCCAAATTCCAGGTTTTTGTATGGTTTTTCTCCTGTGTGGACACTCTGGTGTCTCAGAAGATGTGAATTCCAAGGAAAACATTTCCCACACTCCTGGCATTTGTATGGTTTCTCTCCTGTGTGGACTCTCTGGTGCTTTATAAGGTGTGAATTCTGAGTGAACAATTTCCCACACTCTTGGCACTTGCATGGCTTATTTTCCATCTGCACTGTCTGATTCCTTGTGAGGTCTGCTTTATGAATAATATGTTTCACACACTCTTGGCCTTGGTAGGGTTTATCTTGTGAACTGGCTGTCTGTTGGATCCAGAGGTTTGAATTATTGGCTGAATGTTTCTCTCCAAGTTTGAATGGGGTCCCTGCTGTATGGACTGTCTGCTGGCTTGGAAGCTGGAAATTGCCACAAAGAGATTTCTCAGATATTTCCCCTGTGGCGCAACATTTCCCACACATGTTCTCTTTATTAGGCCTCTTTGTGTCCAAACTTTCTTCTTCTACATGAGTTTGCTGGTGTAGTGGAAGGTTACAGTTGTATGTAAAAAAATTGCCACACTCCACACATATCTTTATCTTCTTGTTGTTACCTGCTACAAAGAACAAGCATGAAAAAATGAACAAGACACTTCTTCTTCTTCCATGTCTAGACCAGATATGTGGCTACCAAAATTAAGGCACCTTTTGGTGAGTTCATTCTGCAGTTCCTTTGGCCTGACCTAGTGTGAGAAAGATTGGCTGGCAACACAAGGTTGCCATTACCAGAATACGCCTGATTGTGGTTCAAAACTACCACAATCTTTGGGAAGGCTCTTTATCTGTGCCCCAACTGCAAGATACTGATCCTGACGAACAGGGAAAGTGACTTCTGCTCACACCAAATTGTGCTATTTTAATAGATGTGAATTTTCTCCCACTGGCCACAGATGAAAGTTGAAACTATATTTTCTTTTTCTTTTTTGCGAAATCAGCTGCAAAAATTTGAACTGTTTTAATAGGACTTTCCTTGAGAAGTCATCTTACTTCTGAGGACACTGGGGGTGTGAATCTAGTGACTCAAGTAAATTACTGCAGGTTGTCGACAAATTTTAGTTCATTAAAATGAACCAATCACCCTTTAAACAACTAAGGATACCTTCTGTGTCACGCAAGATATTTGACAAATGCTACATTTGCAGTATTCACTGTGCTAGAGCTATGGAAGAGACTGATACCAGTACAGTTTCATTTACCCAGGGGCGTGGGGTGGGGGGGGGGGGCCTGGGGGGGGTTACACAGTACAAAACATATAGAGCAGGGATTCTCAACCTACAGCCCATAGGCCTAATCTGGCCCATGGTGCCCATTAATCCGACCCGTGGTGAGGAGGATCCTGGGGCCAGGTCCACCACCGGAAGCAGCAAAAACATGGTGAAAATGCCACACAAACAGTGAGAAAATATGGCAAAAAATCACGGGACCGTGGCAAAAAATTATTTATTTATTTTATATTTATTTTCGAGATTTCTACCCCGCCCTCCTAGTGCAATGCACCACTCAGGGCAGCAACAACAGAAAAATATACATATATGTACAATACAATCCCCTGCTCTTGCTCCCGCCGCCATGAGAAGTGGCAGAAGCGGTGAAAATGGCCAAGATTGTGCTGTGATTGCCACCACCGGTGGGAGGAACCATGCTTCCGGTCCGGGCACCTGTGGGGGGGCGGTAGGGGGCGGTACCGGCCCACGATGGGAAAAGGTTGTGAATACCTGATATAGAGGTCTAACACAGGGATTCTCAACCTGCGGCCCATGGGCCAAATGCGGCCAACAGCATCATTTCATGTGCCCCCACCACCTCCACCACACTAGGAAGTGCCATGTGGTGGAGGAAGGGCAAAATGGCCATCCGGCCCCCGAAGCTATATGAGGGAGCGTGACCCGGCCCCCGGCTTAAAAAGGATGAGAACTCCTGGTCTAACGTTTCTGCTCTCCAATTTGTAGGAAAATCTACTGCTCTTGCTTCACTTGTTAAATATTTCAGTCTCTTCTCTCTCTCCTTCCACCTCAGAACTTTTTCAGTATTTCTTTCGATCGCAGTTATCTGGCAATCTCTGCCATTTTTAAAATTAGAAATAGAATAACCTTCCTGTTGGCTGTAATAATACCACGGCTGGAGCCACAATAAAAAATGAAATAAAATGAACTCTGAACATCTTGCCCTTAATGATCTACAAAGGCTTTTTTTATCTCTGGACCAAGACTATTCCTGCCAGATACTACTCCTTTCCACACAGAAGTAGACTTTAAAGAGCAGGACATTAATCTTGACACCTAGCATTACCCTTTTAGTTCTATGTTGATTACAGCAACATTCGTGCAATCAATGGAATGGGAATGATTTGGAACTTGTGATATACTGTATAGTAGACTGTCGAATAACGAATCTACTTGGTTCCCCAAGTAGCGTCGCTATAGGGGAAACCTCGTGTGGTTTTCAATGGCAGCTGCACTATCTGCGTTAAAAAAAAACGTTAATCCGCACAATGGTTTTTTGTTGTTGTGCGGATAGTCACGTGGCGAGTGACGATGCGTCGTTAAGCGGAAATGACGCTATTTGAACACGTCGTTAATCAAGGGTCCACTGTATCTGATTATGCTACAGAACCACAGGCACAGATTTATAAGATGCGCCTTTGTGTGTGAAAAGGAAAATTACAAGAAGAAAAACTTGGCCCAGTCTTAGGAGAAAAACTGTTGGGAAAATATAAAAAGTATGTGTAAATTTAACCCCAGGGCTCATCTGGCCTTAAAAAGTCTACAAGGACAACAACATTGTATGTACACAAAAAGCTGCCATATTGAGGATCCAGTCTTTTGCAAATATATGGAAGAGTGCGGAGGGGGAGGGGATGCCCCTGGGATTCTCAGATGCTGTCTCTGCAGGATACACCAGCTTATATTGCTTTATGTGACAAATAATATTTTATGTTTAAATATTAAATTTTTAAACATTTAATAATATTTTTAAAATCTTGCTGTTCTGGCTTTCCTAGACCAGCATTTCAAAAACTATGTTCCATAGAACACTGGTGGGACTTCAATTCCCAGAAGCCTCAGTCAGTACATTGACTGATCAGTGCTTTGGGGAATCGACTTAAGCTTCTGGGACTTGACGTCCAAAAACAAAAGTTTGGGAAATGCTGCTCTAGCTTATTCTAACGTAAGGGGGAAAGTAGAAGATTCTGCTTTTGCTCATTCATTCCTCAACTGTCATCAGAAATACATATTGAAAAACACTATTTGTTATGAAAATCCTTTTCTCTATTAAACCAGCACTTTGCTGGAATCCCTTAAGATAGCGATGGTGAACATTATAGAGACTGAGTGCTCAAAGTCGACAGGTGCTGGGGTGAGGGAGGAAGTGATCCCATTGGGCTACTGGGCAGAGGGGTGGGATGTATTTATCTCATTTGTAAACCTCTTTGGGTCTCCCTTGGGCAAGGAAAGCAGTATATAAATGCTGTAAATAAATAAATAAATAAATAAATAAATGTACTGTGCTGGGGTGAGGGGGGAAGCATTCGTATTGGGCTGCTGGGCAAAGGTACGAGGCAAACTCCATGCTGAGGGGAAGGAGGAAGCACTCCCATTGGGCTGCTGGGCAGAGGGGCGGGGTAAATTCTGTGCTGGGGAAAGAAGGAAGCGCTCCCATTGGGCTGCTGGGCAGAGGGGCGGGGTAAATTCTGTGCTGGGGAAAGAAGGAAGCACTCCCATTGGGCTGCTGGGCAGAGTGAACTTTGTGCTGCCGGAAGGAAGAAGTGCTCGCTTTGGCCTGCTGGGCAGAGGGGCAGGGAGAACTCTGTGGTGGGGTGACAGTACCCCCTCTGGCACGTGTACTATAGGTTCACAAACCACTGCCTTAAGACATAGTCAACTTTTGTACATCCAAAACATGGGGGAACACTGGTCCCATTCTGCTTCATCATTGGGAAATTGAGTTCAACAGCTCTCTAGAATCCTTTGCAAGCAACAGTGTTAGTTGGGAACCCACTCAAAACATGATTGAGTGTTTTTTTTTCATAATTGCTTTCATGAGAAAGAGGGAGCCTTACCGAAAGAGGCCACAATCTCCTCCATGACCTTGCTGTGCAGGGCTCTTTCTTCAGGACCCAGCGACAACCATTCTTCACGGGTGAAATTCAGAGCCACCTCTTCAAAAGTCACTGGACCCTGGATGAGGGAGAGGGAAAAGGATATATTCCTCATAGCTCACAAAAAGACCTACTAACAATATCCAAACAGTTACCTACAATGATCTGGCTAGTGATTATACTGCAAGGTTTCAGCTTTTGTGTGGAGAATTCACAAGTTGCCTAAAGAAGATTGAGGTTATCAAATGTTATCTGCAGCCACAACTACTGAATAGAGCCTTGGTGGCACAATGGTTGAACTGCTGCTGTCCAAACTGCTGACGTTACAAATTCGATCCTGACAGGGATTATTGTTGACTCAGCCTTCCATCCTTCCTGAGGCCAGTAAAATGTGTACACAGCATATTGGAGGCAAAATACTAATTAAATCCCAAGATCTTCTCCTCTGAATGGAAAATAATTCGTAGATTATGGGTAAAAATAAACTGAAACAAGGTCTTTCTGATTTCACAATAGCCAGATGCAACATGCATTGCCATTCCCAGCCTTGAGTAGCCTATGTTATACCTGGAGCTACACAGCGGGTCAAAGTTAAGGGACCTGAAGGGACAAAATAAGTTGCAACCCTAGGAGAAGACTAACATGGAAATACTGTGGTTCAAACTCAGAGTTTAAAAGATGAACACTCAAAAGTCTCCATGTACGTGGACCAATCTATTAGTCTGGATCAGGGGTTCTCAACCTTTTCACATCGTAGGCCAAACAACACTCCCTCAGACAGCTGAGCGGGCCGGATGGGTGGTTCCCTTGATGTAAACCGCATGTGTGGCTGTTATAAACACATTTACAACAGCTGCGGGAGCAATTATGCTGTCATAAATTACACAAATTACATAAATGTGTCTGCTTCCGGTGGTGGCCGCACGGACCACATGAAATGGTCCTGTAGGCCAGGGCCGTCCCATGGGTCATAGGTTGCAAACCCCTGGTCTAGGTGGATAAAATTTTCAATTTTGTTTTCTCCTGCATCCAAATGCCCAAGTCCTTAATTTCTTTCCCAGTTCTTTCGTATCCAGATCCAACAAGAAACTGCCAAAATAAAGCCAACTTCTTGGCTTTGTCATTGGACAAATTTAAAACCTCATTGGGACCTGTCCTCTAAAACTGCTTCAAAATCCTCCCCTTATCCTTCCTAGAGTGGCAAGTTGGAAAAAAAAGACAATTCAGCTCTCCCTTACCTGACTTCCCAGGGATCCTTCACTCGCCTCTTCTGCTTTTACTCTGTCAGGAACAAGAGACTCTGTACATGCTGCCTTCATCATTCTAGCCCCTAGGAGACAAAATAAAAACCAACAACAACAAACAAACAGGTAGGTTAATCAGCTGCATCAGCCTGTCTTTGACACTATGATTAGGATTCTAAGAACAGTTACTGGAAGGCGTTGTAGTGGATTAGTTGTTAAGACTGGAACTTGAGAGGTGCAGCTGAAACTCCTCATCGAGCCATGAAAATCATAGGATGGCTTGTACTTAATTGTCACACATTTTCAGACTGCCCTGCCAAACACGGGTTAAGGAGGGACGTATCAAGGGATCTATCTATCTAGAGTAATACCTCATACAACGTCCGCTTCATACAACGTCGGATCCATACAACGTCGCCCAATTCTTGGGAAAAAGGTGCCTCATACAACGTCGCCGGACGTTGTATGAGGTATTAGGTTGTTTGCAGTTTTTTTGTTGTTGTTCAGTCGCAGTCGATTCCGACCCTTTGCGACCCTATAGAACATTGTCCTCCAGGGATCTCTGTCCTCCGGGACGCCGGAGGAGCAGCCGACAAGCCTCGCCGCGACTCTCCCAGGCCCCCGCCATCGGCCCAGGATGGGAGTCAGCTGCGGCTACCGACCCCGCCTCCCTCCGGCCCTGCCTCACCTCGCCTCCACCGACGCCGGGGCTTGGAGGCCCCACGGAGCTCGACCAGCAGCCAGCCGGAGGAGGCGGGGAAGAAAGAACTCGCAGCACCTGGGGCTCGTCTCTCCGCGGCCCCAAAAGCATCTCCCCACCTCCGGAGATGGGAGCCTGGTGCGTCCGTTGCCTACCGCTGCCTCCGCCCCCTCTGAGCCCTGCTTGGCTAGAGGGGGGAAAAGCCGACACGGACGCTGCACCGGAGGTAGAGAATTGCGGTATTTAAATTAAAATTATTATTATTATTTGTTGCCCTGCTCTGGCGATGATCTTGAGGACTTGGAGTTGGGCTCCGACGTGGTTGTTGTGCCCACTCCTTGCTAAATCCTGTTTAAGTTGTTGAGCCAAAGGCCCTACTTAAAGTTCTGTTAGTTTCCTGTGTTTCTTTGACTTTGCCCTGCAGTTTGTGCAATGTATCTCTATGGGAATGACCTTATACAAAGCATCGGTGGCAATAATTTGGACGTTGTATGAGGCATCGCGGCTAGGATTTTGCATGCCTCATACAAAGTCGGAATTCATACAACGTCCTAACTTGTGGAACCAAGTTTGGACGTAGTATGAGGTATTACTGTATCTACATAACTGTCATTATCCGGACAAAACGTCGTTATGCGGGAAACTCCATAGAAACCCGCATAACAACAAAAATCGCTTAGCAACACTACTTGGGGAACCAAGTAACGTCGTTATGCGACGGTCTACTGTATCTATCTATCTAATCTATCTATGTTCTTGTTGTTGAGCTGCACAGTCAAGTCTGACCGTTTGCGACTCCATGGACCACCACACACCAGGCTCCTCTGTCATCTGCCATCCTCTGTAGCCTGCACAGATATACACCCACTAGCTACCTCATTCTCTGCCGCCCCCTTCTCATTTTGCCTTCAATCTTTCCCAGCATCAAGGCCTTCCCAAGTGAGTCCTCTCTTATCATTTGGTGGCCAAAGTACTTGAGCTTCAGCTTCAGTATTTGTCCTTCTAAGGAGCAGTTAGGGTTGGTTTCCTTCAGGATGGGCAGCTTTTATCTCCTTGCAGTCCAGGGGACTCTCAAGAGTCTCCTCCAGCACCACAGTTAAAAAGCGTCTATTCTTCTGTGCCCAGCCTTCCTTATGGTCCAGCTCTCACAGCTAAAAATGACTACTGGGAAGACCATTGCTTTGACTACGTAGACTTTTGTTGACTGGATGATATCTCTATTCTCTCCCCCTTAATTTCATTTATATCCTGCCCACCTGTGATATTTTAGGAATTTTAAAAAAATACAATGAAATATTAAACAAATTGAATAAATTATAAATATCAGCAAAAACACAAATACAGTAATGCCCTTCTCATTAAAACAATTGTCAGCAACAAAAATGCCTATTGACAATGGAAAAGTTAATTGTATGAGGTCTTGAACTCATTGGAGAGCTACAAATATAAAAAATAAGGAGAAACTCAAAATATAAGCAGTCAGGGTTTATCTGTTCTTATCCTGTGTTTGAAGTTTCTAGTGTTATTTCAGTAAAATGTATTTCGCCTTTCTTGACACTCTAGCCATATATGAAAATGCTGTTTTCAAATCGAAATCTTTCAAATTCTGATGTTTGAAACACATTTTTAACTGGAGAAAAATATGGCAGTTAATCTCTCCTCTCACTTCCAAGTAGCATAAATGCACCTCAAGGTTACCTTGAGCCCTTGGTTAAGATCCACAACGCTATTCACAATCCAAGTTCAACCCAGATAGACTCAAGTTTGACTCAGCCTTCCATCTTGCTATAATCAGTAAAAGGAATACCCAGTGTGTTGGGGATAAAATGCAAATGATATTGTGAACTGCCCATCGCTTTAATTATGGCTCAGTATATACCAGTGATGGCGAACCTTTTAGAGAACGAGTGCCCAAAAAGTTGGGCAGAGGGGCGTGGCAAACTTTATGCTGGGGGAGGGAGGAATCACTCCCATTGGGTTGCTGGGTAGAGGGGAGGGGTGAACTCTGTGCTGGGGGAGGGAGGAAGTGCTCCCATTGGGCTGCTGGGCAGATGGGTGTGACAAACTCTGTGTTGAGGTGACTGCACGGGTGCCCACAGAGAGGGCTCCAAGCGCCACTTCTGGCACACGTGCTATAGGTTCGCCACCACTGGTATATACCATATTTGTCAGCGTAAAAGACATGTTGGACTATAAGACACACTCAATTTTTCAAGTGTATTTTAGGGGACGGGAATTTTAGGGGTGGGCAAAACAGTGGCAAATGAGCTTCAACATCAGTAAGTGCAGAGTGATGCATGTTGGGGCAAAAAACCCCAATTACATTTATAAACTGATGGGGTCTGAACTCTCTGCGACAAACCAGGAAATGGACCTTGGTGTCCTGGTGGACAGCTCAATGAAGGTGTCAACCCAGTGTGCCTCAGCAGTGAAAAAAGCAAACTCAATGTTAGGGATCATTAGGAAGGGTATAGAAAATAAGTCAGCAAGTGTCATTTTGCCTCTTTATAAATCTATGGTGAGGCCCCATCTGGAATACTGTGTACAGTTCTGGTCGCCATACCTCCAGAAGGATATTATGGAGTTGGAGAAAGTACAGAGGAGGGCAACCAGAATGATTAGGGGACTGGAACACCTTCCTTACCATCTGAGGCTGCAACGGTTGGGCCTTTTCACTCTTGAACGACGGCGTCTAAGAGGTGACCTGATTGAAGTTTATAAAATCATGCACGGTGTGGACAAAGTGGATAAGGAAAAACTGTTTTCCCTATCGCACAACACTAGAACTAGGGGACACTCCATGAAACTTTTGGGTACTAGTTCTCAAACAAATAAGAGAAAGTACTTTTTCACCCAGAGGATTACTGGTCTATGGAACTCCCTGCCAGAAGAAGTGGTGACAGCTGTCAGTCTTGACAGCTTTAAGAAAGGATTAGACAAGTTCATGGAGGACAAGGCTATCAATGGCTATAATTATGGCTACCTAAGGACAACCTCCGGGTTGGAGAGATAGGCAGGATATCTCTCAATGCCATTTCCAGGGAATCCTAAGCAGGTGAAGGCATCTCCTTGGGAATACCCTGAAGGAAATGGTGAGCCACTGTGTGAGACAGAATGCTGGACTGGATGGGCTGTGGCCTGTTCCAGCAAGGCTGTTCTTATGTTCTTATGTTCTTATGAGTGCACTTATACACTGGCAAATACAGTAAGTGTACTTACATTTGTATCCGCTCCTGGATAGGGATTCCTTGCTCATGGTCACACATGCTCTGGTCACCTCCAGACTTATTATTGTAATGTGCTTTACATGGGGCTGCCCTTGATGACCATTAGGAGGCTGCAGCTGGTCCAGAATGTGGCAGCTCGGGTAGTGATGGGGTGCAGGCGGTATGCCTGTGCCTCGCCTCTGCTCCGGGAGCTGCACTGGTTACCAGTTTGTCTCCGGGTGCAATTCAAGGTGCTAGTAATGACCTTTAAAGCCCTTCATGGTAGTGGGCCAGGTTACCTAAGAGACTGCATCAGTGTTCCATCGGCTAGAGGGGCTCGCCTCTCTAGCAGAAGGAGGAGGGCCTTCTCCGTGTCCGCTCCAACCCTGTGGAACCTCCTGCCGGCAGAATTAAGGATGCAGTCAGAATTGATGCCTTTTAGGAAAGGGTTGAAAACCTGGCTGGCAGGGCAAGTCTGGGGGGCCGATGGGGTGCTGACTCCCGCTCGTTGGCTCTGTTAGAGTTATATGTCCCTCTTACTGAGTGTTGGGAGGGGAGGGTCTTTTTAGATATGGGATGGTTTTTAAAGAGTCTTTTATTGCTGTTTTTATGGGTTTTTAAAATATTTTTATGTGATTGTGCGCCGCCCTGAGTTGCCCTAGGGCAAGAGGGAGGGATATATAAGTTCAAATAAATAAATAAATTGATATGGTCTGTAACCTTCAGAAAACATGATCAAATTGAAACACAGTTAGCTTCCCTGACACTAGTCTTTACCTGGCAAAGTGACACCTCCAATATGGGGTCTGTTATCTAGTGAATCCTTCTCTTCTGCAGGGATGTCAGGCTGAATTTCCAGAGACAGATCTTTGCCCTCAAAGAGAAGTGGAAGTCCAAGACAAGAAATGAGAAAATGGAATAGAAAAAGAACAATACATGCATAGATCTATATTCATGGGACTCTTTAACTCAGCAGACACACACACACGTGCACACAAACAGACACACACACTGCAGCCAGCAAATCTTTGGTGGTGTGACTCTGAGAGCAACAAAACATAATGCTTCCTTTGAAAATGAAAGAAAGTGAATAGTCCCAATTGCTTCCTGTCTGCACTGGAAGTAAATCCTCTCACCTTCTGCTCTTCCTGCCTTTTCTCCTTTGCCTGGCTCAGGAGGAAACCTTCTGCCAGGGCCACCGCTTGAGAACTGGTCTCCACTCCACATTCCCTCACCCAGTCCTCCATTTCCGGGGGAAGGATAGCCAGGAATTGCTCCAGGATCACCCGGTCCAAAATCTGAGCCTTTGTTTGTCTTTCTGGCTTCAGCCACTGACGGCAAAGATCGTGGAGTCGGCTGCAAGCCTCTCGGGGCCCTTCGGCTTCCATATAAGAAAACTGCCTAAAACGCTGGCGCTGGATGTCTAAGCCAACAATGTCCTCATCCAGGAGATTCTGCAACTCCCTCTCCCAGAATTCCTCATTGCTCTCCATCTTAATGATGCGGAGACCAGTGGAGTTGTCTTCATACATTTTTGATTCGTGCTCCAACAAAGCTTCCAATGGAGTCGGAGAAGCCATCCTTTCTCAGGGCAAAAATGGCTTTATTTGACCCTGCCACTGAACTTCTGCAAAGCCAAGGTGTTCCTCTATTAATAAAATTAGTAATTACTGAACTGTCTGTAAGAACCATGAAAAGCACATCTCATCCCTGAAAGAAAAAGCAGGAGAAAGGCAAGGATGAAACGACATTTAGAAAATTGAGAAACTTTATTCAGCTAAGAGCCATAGACCACCTCTCCACGCCTCCAGTGAGAATGGCAGGATTGTTTAAGTGTGGGGGAAAACCCACATAAAAGCCTTTTAAATGTGACCCAGATCCCTCCAAATTCCCTCATCTAGTCACAGCCCAAATCTACTGGCTTTCTCTTCTGCTAGAGAACCAAGCAGTGTCTCTCTCAGCCTATTTTATATTCCCTAAATGAATAATGGAGAAAGACCTGGCACTTAACAGAGTCTAGGACCGTGGTGGCCAACTTTGGCATTCCAGGTATTCTGGAACTTCCATTCCCAGAAGCCCTGATCACAAGTCAGGAGCTGCTAGGTTGGCAGGAACTGGGACAGAAGACAGGAGCCAACTCTGGTGTACAGCACTCAGGTCTCAAAGTCAGGAGTTTTAACTTAGGCTTCTAGCGATTAAAGTCCATAAACACCTGGAGAGCCAAGTTTGCTGACCCCAGGTCTAGACGGACTTTTGGGGCGGCTGGGGATGAGGGATGTACACTTACAACAAAACCTAAATGAACGTTGGTCACCACGGAAATGAGATGTCTGAGGAAGGCTGCTGGAGTGACTAGTAAAGGTAAAGGTTTCCCTTGCTCAAAAGCCAGTCACAGCCGACTCTAGGGTTCAGTGCTCATCTGTTTCAAAGCCGAAGAGCCAGCGCTGTCTGCTTCTGCAGACATTTTCGTGGTCATGTGGCAGGCATGACTAGACACCGGAGCACACAGAACGCTGTTACCTTCCCAACGAAGTGGTCCCTATTTACAGGTGAAACTCGGAAAATTAGAATATTGTGCTAATGTTCATTCAGTTCAATAATGCAACTTAAAAGGTGAAACAAATATATGAGATAAGACTCATTACATGCAAAGCTGTAAGCCATACATGTATGGCTTACAGCTTATGAAAACTCCAACCCCCCAAACTCATGTACCCCATAATCATCACATAATCTCTGAGTTTCACCTGTATTTACTTGCAATTTCTTGCTTTCCAACTGCTAGGATGGCAGGAGGGTGGAGTGACTAGAAAGGATGAAATCAGGAATGATATTATAAAGGGAAAGAATTGGAATAGAACCAACCTTGCACTACATACAAAGACAAAAAAATAATTAAAATCATTGCCCATTTGGTGAGAATGTCTTGGAAGTCATACAAGGCACATGTGGAAAAAGGAGAAAGAGGAAGACCACGAGGCAGACCCAGAGGAAGATGGAGGGATAACAACAAACATTACAAGAATACCAGCTAGCACTAATGGAATTGCCAGTAGAAGAACCTCGCATCTCCCTTGTCACCCCAAAGGGGTAAAAGGGGAAGCAAAAAAGAAGAGAAAGGGGGAAGGGGGACATTGAGCCTTTTAAAAGTAAATATTTCCCTTGTTCGAAAGCCAGTCGTATCCGACTCTAGGGTGCAGTGCTCATCTCTGTTTCTAAGCCGAAGAGCCAGCGCTGTCTGCTTCTGCAGACGTTTCCGTGGTCATGTGACAGGCATGACTAGACACCAGAGCGCACGGAACGCGGTTACCTTCCCACCGAAGTGTTCCCTATTTGTCTACTTGCAATTTCTTGCTTTCAAACCTGCTAGGTTGGCAGGAGCTGGGACAAAGACGGGAGCTCATTTCCGTCCTGCAGTACTCGGGAATCTGAACTGCTGACCTTCCGCTTCCCAGTCAGCGACTTAAATGGGCTTGTTTTCCACCTTTCTCTCTCTTTTAGCAGTATTTGCACGACTAGCACAGCTTTTTATCTCAAAAAAACAGCTTCCCCCCCCCCCCCCCAAAAAAAAAGGGATCTCTCGCCGCCTGCTTGGGCAATTCAACAACTCACGATCTGCCGCAGCCTTTGGGCGACTCTCTAACCGAGAAAGCCTCCCTTTTCTCCTGGGCGGGGAATTAATTAAGGATCTCCCCCAATAGTCGCACCCAAGGGCTCAATTTTCCCTCTCGGGCTCCATTGGAATCTGGAAAGGAAGACAGACACAGTACGAGGGTGGGTGGGGGCTTAAAAAAATTGGGATCACGATTTCCCTCCGGATGATTAAGAAGAAGGGACAGGAAGGGACTTTTTTTGTGATGCAGGACACTTCCGACAGCGGACTCACCCTTCCCTTCTAGGAATCCCAACTCAATGCTTTTTAACCTGTAAATAGAAGGGTGAAGTCCTAGAGAGTGAAGTCAGAAAGGCCCTAAAAAGCACTGCAAACAACAAAGCTAGTGGAGATGACGGTATCCCGGTTGAATTTTTCAAAGCTCTAAAAGATGACGGAATCAAATTACTGCATTCGATATGCCAGCAGATCTGGAAATCAAAACAGTGGCCACAGGATTGGAAAAGATCAGTATATGTTCCAATCCCAAACAAGGGTAGTGCCAAAGAGTGTTCAAATTATCGAACAATTGCGCTCATCCCACACGCTAGCAAGGTGATGCTCAAGATAATACAGGATACACTTCAGCAGCACATGGAGAGAGAATTGCTAGAGGTGCAGGCAGGGTTCAGAAGAGGCAGGGGGACTAGAGATCACATTGCCAATATACGGTGGATCATGGAGAAAACAAAGGAATATCAGAAACAAGTATACCTCTGCTTTATTGACTACACCAAGGCCTTTGACTGTGTGGACCTTTAGTGTAAGGGACCAAAGACAATGAAACAGCCGAAGGGTTGGCTTAACACAGGTTTATTGCATGATGATCCGGAGGAACATGTGGTAATGGCGGATGGGGAGCTCAATATATACAGCTGGCTATACATTTGAAAGTGGCTCGTCGACAGACTATTGGTTGCTGCCCGCGTGACGTCGTGGAGGTCACGCCCTTCTTGACCAGGTGAAGAGGTCGCGGGGAATCTTCCCGCGCTGCTGAACCAGGTGAATCTGAGCCATGAGAGCTGGACGCTCGCTACTGCCATCTAGTGGTCACTAGCTTGCGTCCCCTTATCAGGTTTACATTGATACAGCTGAAGGTTATAATGTTGCACACAGAAAGGTTACATTGTTAACACATGGCAATGGTACATTGTTAAAGGCACAGCTTTACAGAACACAACATCCCTCCCCCCTAGGATGAGACGAAGTCTCTCAGCCAGGATGGCTTGTTGCATGTGCGTTTGGGCCGTGACGAGGGCTGCCCCTCCCCGGGGGCGTTATTGCTTCTTTGTTCCCTGGTCCCTTGTCCTGAAATGGGAGAGGGAGACTTGTTAGTGGCTTGCCGCTGTCTGGCGGCCTTAGGGGAAGGGAAAAACTCCATTGTGGAGCAGACCGGGGGCAGTCGGGGCTAACGAAAAACCCCTCTTCTCGCTTGGACGGGTGGGGGACCACTCCGAAACCCCCCTCCCCCCCGGTTCTGAAAATCAAAATCTAACTTAGTAGGGGTATCCGCATTTGTGGGGACCTTCCGCGAGATATGTATGGGGTCGGGTCCCTCCTCCTCGGAAAGATCCCCCAGGGTATCTACGAGGATATCCTCCTCCCCCCTTGGTGGGGGCCCGCGGTCCCCCTTCCCTCCCCTTTGGGCTGAACGGGTGGGGGAGAACCCTAACGCTGACTTATTCTCTGCTTGGTCTGTGCCCTGCTCATCGGAGACCCTGCGTCGGAGCTGGTCCGCGTGCCTCCACAGGAGCCCTGTGCTGGTTTCCACGCGGTACGACACGGGGCCGGTTTGCTCCACAACTACGCCCGGTACCCAGGCTGGGCCCGTGCTGGCGTAATTCCTGCAATGCATGGGGGCGCCTACACTGAAACTCTTCGTGGCCTCTAGCCCGATGTTCCTTCCTTTGTCCTCTACCCTCGTGGGGTCTAGCCTAGTAAGGATGGTGGTCAGTTTCCTGCGCATTAAGAGCTCTGTGGGGGAGTATCCTGACGCCAACGGAGTCACCCTGTACCCTAGCAGAAACTGACACACTTGTAGGTTCAGATCCCCTGGGCCCATGCGCCGCAACGCGTCCTTCGTGGTGCGGACGAGGCGCTCTACTTGGCCATTGGTGGCCGGGTGAAACGGGGCGGAGGTGATGTGCCGCACGGCGTTAATCTCCATGAATGCCCTAAACTCGGAGGACGTAAAACAACTAGCGTTGTCGCTAATTAATGTGTCAGGTATGCCGAACGTGGAAAAGAGCCTCCGCAAATGCCTAATGGTCTGGGCCGAGGAGGTGCTCGTGACCGGGATGACCTCCAACCATTTGGAGAAGGCGTCCACTACAAGAAGGAACAGGGTGCCCCTGAACGGGCCCGCGAAATCAACGTGCACCCGGGACCACGGCCCCTTAGCCGCGTCCCATTCCCTGTGGGGAAGGCGGGCCTCCTCTGGTCTGGAGCATTGGCAACTTTCACAAGTGTCGACCATGTGCTCGATGTCGGCGTCTAGCTGGGGCCACCAGAAGTAACTCCGGGCCAGCGCCTTGGATCGCACGATGCCGGGGTGGCTGACGTGCAGCAGTTTGAGCACCCGCGGCCGAAGGGAAGTGGGAATCACCACCCGCTGCCCCCACAAGAGGCACCCCCTCTCTAGGGACAGTTCTAGCTTTTTTCTGAAAAATGGAGCGAACTCCTCCGCTGGGGAGGACGCAGGCCACCCTTTCTGCACCCAGGAGCTTACTGCCGCTAACGTCTTGTCCTTCTCTGTCGCTTTGGCAATGTCGGCGGGCATTACGGGGGGCGAATCCAGCACCTCTATCATGAGGACCTGATGGTCCCGCTCCCCCTTGCTCACCTGGCTGGGCATTAGGGGGAGGGGAGACCTTGATAGAGCGTCCGCATGGCTGATCTCTTTCCCGGGCCGGTAGACCAACGCGTGCTGATACGCGTTGAGAAAAATGGCCCACCTGAGCATCCTCGGGGACAGGATCTGTGGGGTGGGCTTATCTGCGGTAAAGATGCCTAGCAGGGGTTTGTGGTCCGTCACAATGGTGAAGGGGCGGCCATACAGAAAATCGTGAAATTTTTTAGTCCCCACGACTATTGCTAGTGCCTCCCTGTCTGTCTGTGCGTAGTTTCTCTCCGCTTGGGACAGGGACCTGGAGTAAAATGCTATCGGGGCCTCCCTTCCGTTTTCCGACACGTGGCACAGCACCGCCCCCACCCCCACTGGAGATGCATCACAGGTCAGAACTACTGGGCGTTTGGGGTTGAAGTGGGTCAGTATGGCGTCGGACGCTAAGAGGCTTTTTAGCTCGCTAAATGCCCTTTCTTGGTCATCGCCCCACTTCCATGCCTGGTCTTTCTTTAGCAGTTTGTGTAGCGGTTCAGCCACCGCTGCCTTTCGGGGGAGGAAGGAGTGGTAAAAGTTGAGCAGCCCCAGGAACGACTGCAACTCGGGCTTGGAGGTGGGGCGGGGGGCTTTCTTAATGGCTGCCACCTTGGACTTGGATGGTTTTATTCCCTCAGGAGTCACACAAAACCCTAGGAACTCAACCTCGGTTGCGAAGAAGACGCATTTGTCCTTTCGCAGCCTCAGCCCCGCCTTTTCGAATATTGTCAGGACCTTCCCCAACCTCTTGGCCAATTCAGCCCGACTCCCCCCGTTATTAACACGTCATCAAAATAAGGCAACACCCCCTCCAGTCCCTTCAGGAGGCGTTCCACGAGTGACTGGAAAATTCCTGGCGCCGAATTCACGCCGAATTGGAGGCGCGTCACCTGGAACGCCCCCTTATGGGTGACTATGGTCTGCGCAGCAGCTGCGGCAGGGGACACCGTAAGCTGCTGGTAGGCCTGTGCTAAGTCGAGCTTAGCGAAACACTTCCCCCCGTGTAACCTGGCCAGCAGATGGCTGACTACCGGCACCGGATATGCATTCGGGCGGATCGCCTTGTTGATGGTGCACTTGTAGTCGGCGCATATGCGGACCTCCCCATTGGCTTTTAGTGCGGTTACAATTGGAGTTTCCCACTCCGCAGAATCAACAGGCACAAGGATTCCCTGACCCACCAATTTGTCCAGTTCCGCCTCTATCTTGTCCTTGAGTGCGAACGGCACCCGGCGTGGTTTGAGGCGAATTGGGCGGACCTCCGGGTCCAGGTCGAAAGTCACTGGGGGCCCCTTGAATTTCCCCAGTCCCTTTTTGAAGACTTCGGGGTGCACCTCACACACCTCCTGGATCGGGTCAGACCCAACGGCGTGCATCCCAACGCCGTGCACCCCCCCAATAAACAACCCCAGGGGCTGGAACCATTGAGTCCCGAGGAGGCTGCAATCTCCCCCTTTGAGCACGACTAGGGGAAGGGACGCGGCGTGTTTCTTGAATTGGACCTGAAATTCTCCAACCCCCAACACTGGAATGCTGTTCCCTTGTACGTCCCGTAGTGTGGACCTCAATGCTTTGAGCTTGGGTCGCTTGTGGGGGGCAATTCCCAAAAACTCCCTCTGGGAAATGATTGAATATGAGGACCCGAGTCAATTTCCATCCTAATGGGAACCCCTTGGACTAGTACCTCAACAAAGTAGCGGGGGTGTCCTGCAGACACGCTGAACACTGGGGCGTCGTCCTCGCTGCCGTCGGAGATGCGGCCCATGCCGTCCAGTTTCCGCGTGGCCTGGGCGCCGTCCTTGGGTCTCGTTGAGCGGTCTTGTCCCGCGGAGCGGTCTGCGGAGCTCCTCCGGGTCTCGCGCTTCTTCCTGCACACCTTGGCGATGTGCCCGCGGCGGCCGCAGTTGTGGCACTCGGCCTTCCGGAACGGGCACTTTACGCGGTCATGGGCCGCTCCACAGCCGTCGCATCGCCGGCTCTCCTTCCGGACCCTACGGACGTCCTCATCGTCGCTGCTCTCTGTGGACGACCTCGAAGTTCGCCGGGCCGCCTGTACCGGAGCCTCTGCCTTGCTCGACTTCGGCCGCCAGTCCTGGAGTTCTTGGACCCCGGCCTTCGTAGCTTCTGCGGCCTGGGCTGCTCTGACGACCTCCTGCAACGTGGGAGGCGGCTCTTGGTTCATTAATGTGCGCTGGGTTTCGGCGTCGTTCAGGCCGCACAGCACACAGTCCCGGAGGGTGATTTCGGCATTCTCCCATTTGCACGGGCCGGCCGCCAGCTGCAGGGCCGCCACGAATGCGGCGACCATCTCCCCGGGCGCTTGGACTCGCCTCCAGAACGCACTCCGAGCGGGAAACATCGCCGTGGCGGGCCGGACGTGCTCACGCAGCATCTGCATGAGTTCCTTGGCCTTGAATTCGCTCACCCTCCTCGGTGCAATCAGGTCCACCAAGGTCCTTTTGGTTTCTTGTCCGAGCATCCTGGTGAAGATGGCCCTTTTCTTTGCCTCTTCCGTGACTTCGGACTCGATCAGTGCTGCCTGGAAGTCCATCTCGAAGATCTCCCAGTCGCCCGGTTTCCTGATTTCGAAACCGGCGCATGTCTTGGTCCCGTGGGCTGCCATATCCCATCCTCGTCGCCAATTTAGTGTAAGGGACCAAAGACAATGAAACAGCCGAAGGGTTGGCTTAACACAGGTTTATTGCATGATGATCCGGAGGAACATGTGGTAATGGCGAATGGGTAGCTCAATATATACAGCTGGCTATACATTTGAAAGTGGCTCGTCGACAGACTATTGGTTGCTGCCCGCGTGTCGTCGTGGAGGTCACGCCCTTCTTGACCAGGTGAAGAGGTCGCGGGGAAACTGAACCAGGTGAATCTGAGCCATGAGAGCTGGACGCTCGCTACTGCCATCTAGTGGTCACTAGCTCGCGTCCCCTTATCAGGTTTACATTGATACAGCTGAAGGTTATAATGTTGCACACAGAAAGGTTACATTGTTAACACATGGCAATGGTACATTGTTAAAGGCACAGCTTTACAGAACACAACAGGACCACAATAAAATGTGGCAAGTACTTAAAGAAATGGGAATACCAGAACACATATGCCTCATGAGAAATCTGTACAAGAGTCAAGAAGCAACAGTTAGGACAGAACACGGAATGACAGAATGGTTTGGAATAGGAAAAGGAGTAAGACAAGGCTGCATTTTATCACCCTACCTTTTCAACCTATATACAGAACACATAATGTGCAATGCAGGGATGGGGGAATCACAATATGGGATAAAAATTGCTGGGAGAAACATCAACAATTTCAGATATGCAGATGATACAACCCTAATGGCAGAAAGTGAGGAAGATTTAAAGAAGCTGCTGATTAGGTGGAAAGAAGAGAGTGCAAAAGCTGGCCTGAGACTTAACATCAAGAAAATCAAGATAATGGCAACAGGCCCTATCAGCACCTGGAAAGTAGATGGGGAAGAAGTAGAAGCAGTGACGGATTTTACTTTCTTGGGATCTAGGATCACTGCAGATGGGGACTGCAGCCATGAAATAAAGAGGCGACTGATTCTAGGGAGACAAGCCATGAGAAACCTTGGGAACATAGTGAAAAGTAGAGACATCACCTTGCAAACAAAAATCCGTATAATCAAAGCAATGGGAGCTGGACCATTAGGAAGGCTGAGCGCAGAAGAGTAGACGCCTTTGAGATGTGGTGTTGGAGGAGAGTTTTGAGAGTACCCTGGACAGCGAGGAAAACAAATAGGTCAATCTTGAAAGAAATCAGTCCTGACTGCTCCTTAGAAGGTCAAATAGTAAAGATGAAGCTGAAGTACTTTGGACACTAAATGAGAAGAGAGGATTCACTTGAGAAAGCCTTGATGCTGGGAAAGGTGGAGGGCAAAAGAAAAAGGGGATGGCCAAGGATGAGATGGCTAGATGGCATTGTGGATGCAGCGGGCACTGAGCTGAGTGGGCTGAGGAGGATGGTGGAGGACAGGGGTGCCTGGAGATCAATGGTCCATAGGGTCGAAAAGGGTCGGAATCGACTGTGTGACTGAACAACAACAGAAGGGTGGAGTGGCAGGGGCCAAGTCAGAGGCGCCCTGATGGTGCAGTGGTTAAACTGCTGTACTGCAGCCAAAATGAAAGCCCAACTCAATGGAAATTAGAACTGGGGTGAATGCATCTCATTTTTAATTAAGGTCGATGATATGAGTTGGTTCTAGCTTGACAGCACATAGCTGACTAACTAGCCACCAAAGAAGATTGCCAGCCTTTTTCCAATTGCCTTTTTTTAGATTGTATTTAATAAAAAACATATACAACACACACACATATATTAACCCACCACCCCTATATAACAATACACAAAAACACAAAAAAATGGACAAACAAAAGAACATCCTCTCCCCAATACTATACATCATCATCATCATCATCATCATCATCATCATCAACAACAACAACAACAACAACAACAACAACAACAACAACAACAACTATTATTATTATTATTATTATTATTATTATTATTGTTATTATTATTGTTATTATTATTGTTATTATTATTGTTATTATTATTGTTATTGTTATTGTTACGGCCAGAGGCCAGTACAGTCATCACAGAATAAACAAATATAACCAGATGGCACTGCCACAATCTCTCATTGGAGCATTTAGCAAATCATTACCGGTCCTAATATTACTTAACATTACCAAGTGTTGGAATGGCTACCAGATGTAACAGCGGCTGGCCGCAAGGAAGACAAGCGAGACAATCGTGCGGTGAAGTCCAGCCCCGAACGAAGTCAGGGATTCATATTTATTATTACCCTGGCTTGGGGTGATACGTGCGTAGGATGTGCGTGACCCCCTAATACAGAAGGCTTGCATACATGGCATTTTCCGGTGGTTAGGACAATACCTGCTCTTGGACATTGCCCTGTGGTTAATGGACAGCCCGCAGCTAATTAAGTTTTGGGCTGGCGAAACCCATTGTTCCTGCCCTATCTCGGAGCCTTATGTGTATTGACTCCGGGTGCCTAGCTTTGTCCGCTGTCTGGCTTGGCTTGTTTGCCCAGCTTAATTTGTAGCCAGCAGCTGAAGATTGTGTCTTTCTACTAGAGTCATCATCTTGGTTTTACCCGGTTTCTACTGTAGCCATCATTTATGATTCACCCCCAAACTAACTAACTAGCCCGCACCCTAATTGCCTTTCTGCCAAGCTCGGTTGATCCCCGGATCTGTCGAAGGCTGAGCGAACCCCTAGGGAAAGGTTTAGCCAATTATTCCCGTGGGCAAACCAGAACCAAGCTACACTTACCGACTATGTTAAAAGAAACCTTATTTCTGCATATACTGATTTTTTACCTTGTTTTTGCATATGCTTATGGCTTACCATTTCATCTATAGACATATACACTGACCTATCCTGAACCATTTTTATTTTTTTTACTCATCCATCTTCCCAAAATTTAAGTTTTTCTTGTGTTGGCTTAGTCAAACCATATTTTATATACAGATTCCAAATCATCCAAAAATCATCCTTTTTTGCTTCTCCTCTTTTTAGCTTCATTTCACATGTTAATTTATCGTTTAGTGGTAATCGCCATACTTGCTTATACCATCTACCTATTTTAATGTCAAATTAATTTTTCCATTTGGAGGCTATAATCTGTCTCGCTACTGTCAGTAATATTTTCAGCAATTCTTGTTATTTTCCAAATTTACATCCACAACCTCTCCCAATAGAGCAATTTTAGGACTTAACCATATATGGATGTCAAGTATTTTGCTTAGTAATCTGTCAAGCTCATTCCAAAATTCTTGAGCATGTACACACCCCCACCACATATGGAGGTAGGTACCTATCTCTTTATCACATCGCCAGCACCTATTGCTTCCTGTTTTACTCATTTGATATAATTTAACGGGAGTCATATACCACCTCCAGATAATTTTAAAATTATGCTCTCTTTCCTTATATGATAATGATTTCATTATCCTTTGTTGCCACTTTTTACTCCATTCCTCCTGTTATCCTAATATTTAGTTCTCCCATTGTTCCTTTAATATATTATGAGCTTCAATCTTTTTATTTAGTACTAGCAGAGGTTGCCCGGCGTTGCCGGGCTGTTTTAAATTGTGTTAGAAGGTTTTTGTTTTGTTAATGTTTGTACAAATGAGGTTAGTTCATAATTGTTATTATTTAAATGTTTATTTATACACACGGGCTGTTAGAAACTGTGATCAGCTTTTTTGGGTTTGTTTTTGTGGATTAAAAAAAGAGGAAAGGATGATATAATTTTGTACAATTATATTATTTTACCAAATAATATTTTAGTATGTCAATTTTTAAAATAGTTTTACCTTGGATAATAAATTAAAAAATGTGAAAGTACATGTTTTTTACATTCAATGTTTTTAAACTGTGTTTAGATGTTTTGGGGCTTTTTGAGTGAAAACTCTACACAGGATTTTAGAAATGTTTTTATTTTATTATTTTGTGATTTGTTTGTGATTTGTGTGAATGTGTGATGTAATGTTATGTTTTTGACTGTTTTTTCTCTACTGGCCTCTGGGTGGCGCTTCTTCCGGTAAGTAGTCTCTTTCTTTCCTCATTTCATTTCTGGACGTCTGCTGGTAAGTTGTCTGGTTTAATTTCTTTTGTGGGTTTGTTTTGTTTTTCTTTTTTGGTGTTTTTATGTGTGTTTTCTGTTTGTTATTTTTGGTTTTTATTAATATTGGTTGTTTTTGTTTGTGTTTTTTTAAATGAATGGTTTATTTATTTTAAATTTTTTTGGTTTTTTAACTTTTGTTTCTCTTTCAAGGGGGGGGAAGGCAACCCGCTTGAAAGTGAAACACTTTTTCGGTAAGTAAAGTCAGCGGGCGGAGCGCCATCCGCTGGCTTTAGTTCCCTGGAAATGGGTTTAATTTCAAGGGGTGGCCAAGGCACCAGTGCCATGGCCCCTGCTTGAAAGCGAAACTTTCCTTCCCACGGCCTGACCTCGCTGGCCGGACCACAGGAATCCCAGCGTCACTTCAGGCAGCATTTGGGGCGGTGGGCTTTCCTTCCTGCGGGCTAGCCTCACTGGCTGGACCGCAGGAATCCCAGCGCCGCTTCAGGCGGCGTTGGGGTGGATGGGCTTTCCTTCCCGCGGCCTGGCCTTGCTGGGCGAACCGCGGGAACCCCTGTGGCGCTTGAGGCCACTTGTTTGTTTTGTGTGGCTGTGAGGCGCTGGGTTTTTAAATTTTATTTTTTGCGTGGCAGGCTTCTCAGCGTTCTGTGCGCTCATGGCCCGCAGGACTCTGGGGCTTGTAGTTATGGGTTTTTGGTTTGTGTTTGTGCTGCGTTTTTTTCCTGCGGCTCGATTTTGATTGGCCGCGGCGTTTCTCAATGTTCTTTGTGCTTGCGGCTCTCAGCCTGATTGGCTGTGGCGTGGCGCGGCGCAAAGAACGTTGGGAAATGAAGTTGTTTCCCTTTTTTGCATTTGTGGGGCTCTTGCCCCACTGGCACATTTCTCAAACCTTTGTTGACCTGTGGACCCAGTTCGGGCGTGTGCACGAATGGTCAATGCGGGCTAGTAGGGCCTGGCTTAGGATCCTATGTGAAGTTCCAACGGTTAACGCTTGATTTTATAGGTTAAGATCTCCATCGCGGCAGGGGCCGTGAAAAGCCGCCGCCGCCACCCCGGACGCCAGCGCCTTCGGCTCCCTCCCGTGGCCCTGCTGGTCATGGGAGGTGGGAGCGAAGCCCAGCTGCTCTCCATCGCGGCAGGGGCCGTGACAAAGCTGCCGCCGCCACTCCAAACATCGGCCTCATGGGAGGTGGGAGCTCGGCTGAGGACTGTTTCATCAAGCCTGGAGCTGTTGGACTTACTGGACACCCGCCCTGGTGGGAGCAGGGCGGGGAGGAGAGACTGGCTAAGCCGCCTCCAGAGCTCCTGGTCTCCTCATTCTTTCCTTAGTGTGAGTAGGAGTGGGTGGAGAGTTCGAGAACAGGGAGATGGACTGGCCTAGCAGCTGTTGATGTTTCCTCCACTGATGAGCTGGGCTCCATCTGGGACATGAGCTGTGCTCTGTCACCTGGGGATTTTTGAATATTGAATTGTTAAATGATTTACTATATTTTGTTGTTGTTTTCCATAAGGTTTTACCTATATTAACATGTCCATTGTGTATACAAGCTGATTCTTATTACTATTGATGTTGCTCTGTATTGATATATTGTATTTTGTGGTTACTGTAATGTAATTTGTGGTTGATTTTTTTGTATTGAACCTGCTTGTACATTTATTGTATTTACATGTTGTAAGCCGCTTTGAGTGGCACTTGTGTCAGGAAAGCGGGATAGAAATTAAACGTAATAATAATAAAGTAATAATAATAATATACCTTTCCAACCACCCATTTTTTTTGAAATTAACCCTTTTCTTATCTTAAACATTAATTCTTCAAAAGGGGTTGCTTCTCTGTCCACATATTCCTTGTTTCTAATTATGCCATCCCATCTTTCTACTTGACTACCTTGTAACCAACTCAGCCCTAATTTTTGATACATCACTTTCCTCTTATCAACCGTCACTCCTTCCTTCAACCAATCCTTTAACAATCTATTGTTCTCTTTTAATTTTTGTCCCATGCCATTTATCCTGTTTAATGGACAGTCTACGAAATCATTTACTTCCATAATTACTGACATACCTTTTGCTAATTTTCCTCTCAATCCAGTCCATATCGATAGTTGCTCCCTTAAGATTCTGTTCTTAATTTTTACTTTTTTATCCTGAACCCCCAAAAACAGGCTACCTCCAAAAATTTTATATTCTGATATTTCATATCCTACTGTGTTTACTTCGGCCTGAGTTAATATATTTATTATCCTTTTTAAATGGAACGCCTTATGGTAATTCTTCACATTTGGGGATACCCAACCCCCCTTCCAATTGTTTCTGATACCACATTGTCTTTGTAATTCTTGCTTTTTTCCCGTGTTGCAAAATTAATCCATTAATTTTTGGCAATCTTTCAATTGTTTTTCACTTATTTTTAATGTAGATTTGCCAGCAGGAAATTCAACTGTGACATGATCTTCACCCTGCATAAGGAGACCCTTGAAAACCAAGATACCTTTAGTTTATTTAATCATCCTATGATTTCCTTTATTTCCTTTTTTATAATGTCAAAATTTACTTTTCGTATTTCTTTAATATTTTCTATTATGTATATATTCCCAGATATTTTAACTTGCTCTTTATTTGGTTCTCCAGCAGATCCAAGACTGAAAGAGGACTCTGGAAGAGAGCTTTGTTTGGGTCACAACAGAGAAAGAAATTGGAAGGACAGGCAAGCTAGGGAAAACAGCTTCTCCATAATCTCGTTGTTCCCCAATCTCGTTGTTCCCCAATCTCATTGTTCTGTGCAGGACAATGACAAGAAGGATTTATCTAATCTAATCTAAGTGGAAAAGCTTCCATGATGCCCAAGATTTCTCACTCTTTTGGCAATGATGGGCTGATTATCTATTCTTCTGGACTCTTCTTCTCCATCAGTCCAAGAAAACAGCTTTCGTATCTCCAACGAGCATTGCAGTTCCCACCAGTCTTCATTATGGCCTCGGAAATATTGCTTCTATATTTCTTCAAAAAAAAAATCTAAGTCTAATACACACATGTACATCCCTAACATATAATAGTTTGGTGTGCAAGGAGATAGTTCCATGCATGCAGCAATAGGACCAAACGGTGTGTAACCAGAAGAAGATGAAAACCCGTTTGCGTATGTGTAGTTTTAATTGTTAATAAAATAACGTAGTAAAATAGGTTGTGTCAAAAATTCAGTCTTTTCAAATTAATTCAAAAATATTGTAACTAATCTCTTTCCAATAATTCAAAGTTCAAAATTCAAAATATTTCCAAACAAAGTTAATTCCTCCAGTAATTACAGCTTGCTAGTTTCAAAGTGTTCACAAATAAAGCAAATTCTTTCTAATGGTTCAAACTTGAATATCTTTTCAAACGAGGTAGATTCTTTCAACAATAACAACTTATTAGTTTCAAAGTGTTCACAAATAAAGCAAATTTTAAGCCATTACCGGTTAATTTTCGGCTTTTCAGAATATGCGTTCTTTCTTCAGGAAATCTATTAATAACAAAGTATTCATAATTATAAGGAATTAGCTTGTGAGAGTATACTTTGAATTTACTACCAAGAGGTAGTAAATCAAGAAAACAAGAAATGTATTGGGATAAAAGGTGATTTTTAATTTTATATATATAATTAAATTTTTAATAAAATTTTATTTTGTTTTCTTTTTTGATTTGTGTATATAAACCAAAAAATGGATTAATGAACAAGTATACAATATATTTTATGAAATAAAGTTAATAGTTACAAGGATTATAAAATGATACTGGATGCTTTAAATATGATATTTTCTTGGTGTATATTCATTTATTACTGTTCTGATTTCTTTTAGCACTGTTTTGTATTTTTAAAATTTCAATAAAATTTTTAAAAAATGTATTGGGAAAAGAGTGTAAGGGATAATTTTCTTTCTTCAGGGCACCACTCTAAAATCAGTGTGTTGAAGGGTATCATCCAGTCTATTTGCTCAGCTGATTAAAAACACTGTTCAGGATCTCTCCTTGTTTGATGTTTTATTGATGTGGTATCTAACAAGCAACACTGAAAAGGATTAGCACTCAGTACCCCATCATTGGGTTGTCAGGTCAGTGGACTCTCTGGTGCATAAGAAGGACTAGATTTGTGACAAAACGTTTCCCACACTCCTGACTTTCTATGGCTTCTCTCCTGAACAAGTTTTCTGATGTCACCTGAGATCTGACTTTTCAGAAAGACATTTCCCACACTCCTGGCACTTAAGATTTCTCTCCTGAGTGAACCTTCTGATGCCGTCTAAGGTTTTTCCTTTCAGCAAAACCTTTCCCACACACCTGGCATGTGAATGGTTTTTCTCCTGTGTGGACTCTCTGGTGTCTCAGAAGATTTGAATTCCGAGAAAAAGATTTCCCACACTCCTGGCATGTACATGGTTTTTCCCCTGTGTGGACTCTCTGGTGACTCAGAAGATGTGAATTCCAAGCAAAAGATTTCCCACACTCCCTGCATGCGAATGAGTTTTCTCCTGTATGGACTCTCTGGTGCCTCAGAAGATGTGAATTCTGAGCAAAAGATTTCCCACACTCCCGGCATGTGAATGGTTTTTCTCTTGTGTGGACACTCTGGTGACTCAGAAGATTTGAATTCCGAGAAAAAGATTTCCCACACTCCTGGCATGTGAATGGTTTTTCTCCTGTGTGGAGTCTCTGGTGAATCAGAAGATTTGAATTCTGAGAAAAAGATTTCCCACACTCCTGGCATGTGAATGGTTTTTCTCCTGTGTGGACACTCTGGTGACTCAGAAGATTTGAATTCCGAGAAAAAGATTTCCCACACTTCTGGCATGTGAATGGGTTTTCTCCTGTATGGACTCTCTGGTGTCTCAGAAGATGTGAATTCTGAGCAAAGGATTTCCCACACTCTCGGCATGTGAATGGTTTTTCTCCTGTGTGGACTCTCTGGTGACTCAGAAGATTTGAATTCCGAGAAAAATATTTCCCACACTCCTGGCATGTGAATGGTTTTTCTCCCGTATGGACTTTCTGGTGTCTCAGAAGATGTGAATTCTGAGCAAAAGATTTCCCACACTCCCAGCATGTGAATGGTTTTTCTCCTGTGTGGACTCTCTGGTGATTCAGAAGATTTGAATTCCAAGAAAAAGATTTCCCACACTCCTGGCATGTGAATGGTTTTTCTCCTGTGTGGACTCTCTGGTGACTCAGAAGATGTGAATTCTGAGCAAAAGATTTCCCACACTCCTGGCATTTGTACAGTTTCTCTCCTGTGTGGAAGATTCTCTGGTGGACCAGAAGGACTGATTTCATGGTAAATGATTTCACACATGCCTGGCATTTGTACTGTTTTTCTCTCGAGTGTATTCTTCGATGCCTCCTAAGAGATGGTTTTTGAGCAAAACATTTCCCATAAGCCTGACACCTGTACAGTTTATCTTCCATGTGCATTGTCCGATTCCTTGTGAGGTCTGGTTTATGAACAAAATGTTTCACATGTTCCTGGCCCTGGGATGGCTTATCTTGTGAACTAGCTGTCTGTCGGCTCCAGAGGTTTGAATTCTTGGTCGAACGTCTCTCACAATGTTTGTAGGGGGTCCCTGCTGTGTGGGCTGTCGGCTGGCTTGGAAGCTGGAAATTGCAACCAAGGGATTTCCCAGATATTTCCCATGTGGTGTATTTCTTTGTAATGCAGAATCTCTTCTGAGGTCTAAGTACCATCTGCAAGGCACAACATTTCCCACACATGGTCCCTTTGTAGGGCCTTTTTGCATTCAAACTTTCTTCTTCTACATCTTTCTGGTGTAGTGGAAGGTCACAGTTGTGTGTAAAAAGATTGCCACACTTCATACATACTTTTGTTTTCTTGTTACCTGCTAGAAAGAAGAAGCATAAAAAACGAATCATAATTGCAAGATACTTCTTCTTCCGTGTCTAGGCCAGACGTGAGACTGCCAAAATGGAGGCATCATTGGTGAGTCCATTCTGCAGTGCCTTTGGCCTGGCCTAGTATGAGAACACAATGTTGCCGTTACCAGGGTTCGCTCAATTGTGGTTCAAAAATACTACAATCCTCTTGGAGGCTCTTTCTGCGTACCCCCAATTAGAAGACACTGATCCTGAGGAACAGGGAAAGGGTCTTCTGCTCACACTGAATTGTGCTATTTAAATAGATATGAATTCTCCCCAGCTGGCCACAGATGAAATTTGAAACCACCTGGTTTGTGCGGTATCCAAAAAGAGCTGCACAAATTTGAAGTACAGTTCAAGATTGCCTTAACAAGACTTCCCTTGAAGAGTCATCTTACTTCTGCAGACACTGGCTGTGCTAATCTAGTGACTCACATATATTACTGCAGGTTATAGAGACTTTAGTTCATTAAAATGAATCCTTTAAAGGATTCCTTCTGTGTCACCTAAGGTATATGAGAAGTGCTAGAGTTGTAGTATTCATTCTGCTGGAGCTAAGGCAGAGAGAGACACCACTACACTTCATAGTTGATTTTTTTTTTTTGGAATAGTAGCTATGTTAGTCTAGTCATGCCTGCCACATGACTACGGAAACATCTGCAGAAGCAGACAGCACTGGCTCTTCGGCTTTGAAACAGAGATGAGCACTGAGCCCTAGAGTCGGAGACGACTGGCTTTCGAGCAAGGGAAACCTTTACCTTTACCCACGTTAGTCTGTGTTTAAAGCATATCAGAGAATAAACAAAACAAAAACTTTCAAGTACTTTAAAGACTAACTGTTGTATTTTAATGTTAGTTTTCGTGGATCAAGTCCACTTCATCAGAATGTGGGGAACCACTGGACCTATTCTGCCTCATCATTGAGAACATGAGCTCAACAGCTCTCTAGAAACCTTTCCAAGCAACAGTGTTAGTTGGGACCCCACTGAAACCACTGTTGTGTTGTCCATAGAGGAAACCTTACCAAAAAAGGCCACAGTCTCCTCCATGACCTTCCTGTGCAAGACTCTGTGTTCAGGACCCAGCAACGACCATTCTTCACGGGTGAAATTCACAGCCACCTCTTCAAAAGTCACTGGACCCTGGATAGGGAGGGAAGAAAGGATATACTTCTCATAGCTCACAAAAATACCTACTAACAATATCCAAACAGTTACCTACAATGATCTGGCTAGTGATTTTACTGCAAAGTTTGAGCTTTTGTATGGAGAAATCACAAGTTGCCTAAGGAAGATTAAGGTTATCAAATGTTATCTGCAGCTACACATACTGAACAGAGCCCTGGTGGAGCAGTGGTTAAACTACTGTATTGCAGCCCAAACTGCTGACGTTGTGAGTTTGATCCTGACAGGGATTACGATTCAGCCTTCCATCCTTCCTGAGGCCAGTAAAATGAGTACCCAGTTTGTTGCAAGCAAAATACTACAGGTAATTAAATCCCACGATCTTCTCCTCTGAATGGAAAATAATCCACAGATTATGGGGGGCAGGGGGGGACTTGAAACAAGATATTTCTGATTCACAATAGCCAAATGCCAGCATGCACTGCCATTCCCAGCCTTGAGAAGAGGATGTTATACCTGGAGCTATACAGCGGGTTGCAGCTGAGAGACCCAGATGGACAAAAGAAGTGGCAACAATAGCACAAAAGTAACATGGATGTGCAGTGGTTCAGACCTAGACTTTTAAAAGATGAGCACTCAAACCTCTCAGTTTGCATGAACCAATCTATTAGTCTGGATGGATAAATGTTTCAATCTTAGTTTCTCCTGCATCCAAATGCCAAGTTCTTAACTTCTATCCCAGTTCTTCTTTCGTGGCCAGATCAAACTTTAAACTGGCTTTGTCACTGGACAAATTTAAATCCTCATCGGTACTTGTCATCAAAAACTACCTCACAATTCTCCACTTATCCTTTCCAAGGTGGCAAATTGACAAAAAAAAAAAGACAACCCAGCTATCCCTTACGTGACTTCCCAGCGATCCTTCACTTTCCTCTTCTGCTTTTACTCCTTCATCAGGACAAAGGGATGACTCTGTACAAGCTGCCCGCATCATTTCAACCCCTATGAGACAAAAAAACACCAAGTGGAAAACCAGCTGCATCAGCCTGTCTTTGAGACTACGATTAGGATCCTAAGAACAGTTACTAGAAGACAACACACTTGCATAAGAATTAAGTGACATTGTGGTGTAGTGTGTCAGTTGTTGGAGTGGAACTTGAGAGAGGCAGTTGCTGCTCCCCACCAATGCCATGAAAAACATAGGATGGCTTGTACTAGTCACACATTCTTAGACAGCCATAACTAACCAGGGTTACTTAACTACATCTATATCCCACCCATCCTAGATATTTTCCAACTCTGGGTGGCATAACTGAATAAATTAAAAATAGCAGCAAGAACACAAATAATTACCCCCATTAAAAAATATGCCAGCAACATATGTACTGTACCGAATAGTGACGGAAAAGTTAATCCTATGAGGTCTTGAACACATTGGAGAGCTTTAAATATAATAAACAAGGAGAAACTCAAAATATAAGCAGTTGGGATTTATGCTGTCCTTATTCTATATTTGAAGTTTCTAGTGTAGCAATGGTGAACCTTGGCACTCCAGGTGTTCTTGGATTTCAATTTCCAGAAGCCCAAGTTAGCACTGCTGCTATTCAGGGCTTATGGGAATTGAAGTTCAAGAACACTTGGAGTGCCAAGGTTTGAACAATAGAATGTCGTTTCAGTTTTTTTAAATTCCCCTTTCTTGACACTCTAACCACATATGAAGATGCTGTTTTCAAATCTAAAACTTTCCACTTCTGACGTTTGAAACACATTTTTAACTGGAGAAAAATGTGCCAATAAATCTCTCCTCTTGCTTCCGTGTGTCCAACAAGCATAAATGCACGTGAAAGTTATCTCGAGCCCTTGGTTAAGAGCCATGACTCTATTCACAATCTGAGTTCAACCCAGACAGATTCAAGGTTGACACAACCTTCCATCTTTCCACAGTCAGTAAAAGAAATACTCAGTGTTTTGGGGACAAAAGGCGAATGATGTTATGAACCACCAGGGAATACTCTAAGCACTTTGGCTCAGTATATATTCTATTTGCCGGCATGTAAGACGCATTGGACTATAAGAGGAACTTTGTTTTTCCAGTATATTTTAAGGAGGAAAATAGAATACTGAAAGCATTTACATCAGCAAATGCGCTAAGTGCAATTACAATTGCTGTTGGTATAGCTTGAACACTTCAGAAAACAAGATCAAATTGAAACACAGCTTTTCCCCACAGAAGTCCTTACCTTGTAAAGTGACACCTTCAACGCGTGGTCTGTTTTCCAGTAAATCTGTCTCTTCTGCAGGAATGTCAGTCTGAATTTCCAGAGACAGATCTTTGCCCTCAAAGAGAAGTGGAAGTCCAAGACAAGGAATGAGAAAATGGAACAGAAAAAGAACAATACAGGCAAAGATCTATATTCATGTGGTTGGGACTCTCCAGCCCAGCAAAGGCACAAACACCCCTCACGCACACTGCAGCCAGTACATCATTTGGGAGCGTGACTGAGAGCAACAAAACATAATGTTTCCTTTGAAAATGAAACAAAACCGATCACAGTGAAATAAATTTGTCAGTGGCTGTGGGTGTGATACAAGGGTCAGTGGAGAATAAGGAAAGAGGATACATATGGACTATTTGCTTCACGTCTCTGCCTTGAAAGCACCAGGAAGAAATGTTCTCACCTTCTGCTCTTCCTGTCTTTTCTTCTCTGTCTGATTCAGGAGGAAACCTTCAGACAGGGCCACCGCCTGGGAACTGGTCTCTGCTCCACATTCCCTCACCCAGTTCTCCATCTCCAGGGGAAGGATAGCCAGAAATTGCTCCAAGATCACAAGGTCCAGAATCTGAGCCTTTGTTTGCCTTTCTGGCTTCAGCCACTGACGGCAAAGATCGTGGAGTCGGCTGCAAGCCTCTCGGGGCCCTTTGGCTTCAATGTAAGAAAACTGCCTAAAGCGCTGGCACTGGATGTCTAAGCCAACAATGTCCTCCTCATCCAGGAGATTCTGCAGCTTCCAGAATTCCTGACAGCTCCCCATCTTAATGACACGGAGACTAGTTGAGTCACCTTCATGCATCTTTGATCTGTGGTCCATCAAAGGCTTCCAATGGAGTCGGAGAAGCCCTCTGTCTTTTCTCTCAGGCCACAGACTGCCTTATCGGATGTTGCTTCTCAACTACTGCAAAGCCAAGATGTTCCTCTATTGAGTCACATTTAAATTGGTCACCACAGAAATGAGATGTCTGAGGAAGGCCACCGGGATGACTAGAAGGGATAAAATCAGGAATGAGATTATAAGGGAAAGAACTGGAATAGAAACAGTCTTAAACTACTATATATGGAGACTACAAATAAAGTGGTTTGCCCATTTAGAGATAATGTCTTGGAAAAGAGAAGGAGAAAGACCACGAGGCAGACCCTCAGGAAGGTGGAGAGATAAGATCAGAGAAATATTACAAAAACACCAAATAATACTGGATGATGTGGACTTGGTTTACAAAAGCTCACATTTAAAAACAGAATTTTTTGAAGTGGTAGCCGTGTTAGTCTGTTCAAGCAAATCAAAAAGCAAACAAAACAAAAGGAGAAAAATGACGTAGCACCTTTAAGACTAACTCCCATATTTTAATGTTAGCTTTCGTAGATCAAGCCCACTTCATCAGAAGTCTTTAAGGTGCCACTGCATTTTTTTTGTCCTTTTGTTTGTTTGTCTCTCTCTGATTTAAATACAGGAGTTAGTCTCTGAGGTGCCACAACATTTTTTTTGTCTGTTCTATTTTGTTTAATCTCACTGGTGGAGGCTGTTAGAAGTGCCAGAGCAAGAACCTTGTATCTCCTTCGACACCCAAAGGGGTAAAAAGGGAACCGAAGAAGAGAACGTGGGCTGGAGGAGGACGAGGACATTTAACCTTTTACTTCAGGCAACAAAATATCTTGGAACACCATAGTAAAGGTAAAGGTCATCCTTGCTCGAAAGCCAATCGTATCCGACTCTAGGGTTCAGTGCTCATCTGTTTATCATCAAAGACCACCACAATGACTCTCTTAAATGGACTTGTTTCCCACTTCTCTCTCACTCTCTTTCTTGCTGGCCATTTTAGGCCAAGCTGGACTATTTTGCCTCCTCCGAAATGTGCCTCTTCCTGAAACATTAAGAAAAAGCAATCAATACCAAACAATCCTCGGGACCCCCCCCCCCCCCAAAAAAAAGCATCTCTCGCCCACCTTGGCAGTTCAGCCACTCATGATGAGAATGGGGGACTCTCTCTCTCTCTCTCTCTAAGAAGGCCTCCCTCCCCCCCCTTTCTCCTGGGCTGGGCATTGAGGATCTCCCCCCCCCCCCAATAGTCGCACCCCAAGGGCTCAATTTCCCCTCTCGGGCTCCATTGAATTGGAAAGGAGGAAGACACAGAATGAGAGGGGGGGGTTAGAGGAATCGGGATTACCATTTCCCTCCGGAAGATTAAGATATGGGACAGGAAGGGACTTTTTGTGGTGTGGGACACTTCCTCTGGCGGACTCACCCCCCAGTTCCCTCTCTAGGAATCACAACTCAATGCTTTTAACTCTTAAAATGGGGAAGGCCAGCTCGGGTTTCTTGAAGAGCCCTGGTGCTGGTGGCGCAGTGGTGAAACTACTGTATATATTAGCCAAAAACGTGAGTTCGATCTTGAACAGGCTTCAAGGTTGACTCAAAGCCTTCCTTCCATCCTTACGAGTTCGGTAAAAAGGGGCGAAAATGTTGACAGCAAAAGAGCCAGCGCCCTCTGCATCTTGCATGATTCCATGATCAAGTGGCAAACATGGCTCTGGACGCTATTGTTCACGGAATGCTGTTACCTTTCCCACTGAAGCGGTACCTATATATCTACTTGCAATTTCTTGGTTAACCAACTGCTAGGTTGGCAGGAGCTGGGACAGAGGCGGGAGCTCAGTGTCAGTGGTGGGATTCAGCAGGTTCACACCAGTAGTTGGCCAGAACCAGTAGCAGAACAAATTGTGGCTGGCCCCGCCCTATCCAAGTTTTGAAATAAAGTACAGTGCAGGTAGTCCTAATTCAGGTGCAATGTAGGTCTTTCCCCCTGGCCACACCCACCATACCACGCCCAGCCCACAGAGTAGGTAGTAAAAAAATTTTTGAATCCCACCACTGCAGGAGCTCACTCTGTCATGCAGCACTCAGGTCTTGAACTGCTGACCTGCCTGCCTTCCACTCATCAAGCTCTGTGTCTATTATTACACACCTTTATTACCCCCCACACACACCCACACACTCTCTTGTCTCACTCTATTCAGCTCCTGGTTCTAAAAATTGTCCTGCTGAAGGAACGGATCCAATGGTATATTTTACTAATTGTTAAAAAAAGTCATTGGCTGGAATCCTACTAGTGTTAATAGAAAGGGCAGGACGATTGACTACTTGAGTTTGTAGGATACTGAGAGTCATGTTGTTGCTACCCATGATGAGGCTCTATTAAGGGCACCTGCCAAAGAACAACTCCAGAAACCACTGAAAGAGCTTTCAAAAGGAGGCAAAAGTCAAAGAAACCAACTGTGGGTGCAGGGCACTTTCAGAGGTAAGCCTTCCTCTGCTTCTTCTCCTTCTCCTCCTTTAGGTGTTGTATCCATTCTGTATATTGGCTATCACCATGGCGGTAACTGCATGGAACAGTTCTTCCGAGTACATGCCGCACCAATCTCTACTACTTCTCCTTCTTCAGGTGCTGTATCAGTTTCGGATATTATTGGCTATCATCATGGTGATAGTCTTCCTGTTCTTAACTCCTCAGAACAGTTCTTCCAAGGACATGCCACACCAGTCTCTCAGGTCCTTATGGAGTCCGTCAATGTCCAGGGCCTCTTTCTTCCCAGGGATCTTTCCTTGGAGAGCGAGGTGGAGTATTGTATATTTTGAGTTGTTCCTCATGATTTTGTGCCAAGTGTTGTGTATGGAGTTCCGTACCTTTAAGAATGTAACTGTGAATGATTACAATGTAACTCATTGTAGAACAGCTGATATAGTACGTGGTTCAGCTGCCTCTAGAGGATATCAGAGGCAGCTGCAAGCGCTCAGATCACATGGTATAAAACAACCAACCATAGGCTCCCGCGTGAAAGATTCCCACCACAGGTAAATCCTTGTAAGGTATACCGTACGTCTCAGTGACGTCACGAATACCTCAACCAATGGTCAACCGTGTAGCTAAATTCAAATGTACTGTAAGCTGCGTCTCCGCCATTACCTCATGTTCAGATTGCATACCTTCCAATAAAGATGTGTTTGGCTCTGTGATGCTGCCTGTTGCTGCCTGATCTGTATACATCAAATTGGCGATGAGGATGGGATGATGGCTTCCCACAGCGTCAAGCTACCTCCGTTCGATGTGAAAGACCCAGAACAATGGGAGCTGTACGAGTGCCAGTTCAGGCACACGATGGCCGCTGAGTGCATCGAAGAAGAGGAACAAATGCGCTCGTGCCTACTCGCCCAGATTGGTCTCCCCGCGTTGCGGCTACTAATTCATATGATGGCGCCCTGGAAAATCGAGATGGTTCCGCTCAAACACATCCTGGTGGCCCTGCAAGGACACTTTCAGCCTAAAGTCTCCATCTTCCCAGCAAGAGTGGCATTCCACAGGCGAGATCAGCAGCCAGACGAGTCTGTGGCAGACTATGCGGCCGCACTCAGGTCAGCCACTGCCCGTGCCGGTGGGAGAATTTGGAGATCTCCCTGAGGGACCGCCTACTATGCGGTTTGCGGGACAAAGAAGTTCAGTGGAGGTTGATGACCTGAGATCAACTCACTTTCCAGGCCGTCCTGCGGGAGGCCCAAGCGGCTGAAGTGGTGAGTTCCGGAGTCAAAACGCTCAAAGTAAGGCCTGCTGCACTTGAGGGGTCCCGGTCTGCCGTACAGGCCGCCCCGACCTCCAACCAGCCCCCTCTCATCTTCAGAAGCCTCAGCACCAGCCGGGTCTGGGTCCAGTGATGACGACGACATCCAGAAGGTCCAGAGGAAGGCGGCTGAAAAGCACACCGGGGACAAGGGAAACTGCCGATGTGACGGCTGTGGAGCGTCCCACGACCAGAAAAGGTGCCCTTTCAGAAAAGCCGAGTGCCTCAGCTGCGGACGCCGAGGCCACATCATCAAGGTTTGCAGGCGAAAGCACAGAGGGAACCAGGAGGCTGTGGAGCACCCTCGACGGAAGGCGGACGGCATTGGAAAAATCTCAGCAGACAAGGCCACCATGAACCGTGTGTCCGTTGCGCACCGACCTTTTTTCATTGAGGTACTGTTACAGGGGGTCCTGGTTAGGATGGAAGTAGATTCGGGTTTGTCATACTCCATCATTTCCCAAAAAGAATTCTTGTGCATTCCCCCCCCCCCACGCGCGGCCAAAGCTCAAAGCCCTAAAGACTAATTTGCGGGACGTGCAGGGCTACGGCATCACGGTTTTGGGGGTGGGTGATTTTAAGGTGAAATTCAAGAGGTTCACGGAGAAACTACCCCTAGTGGTTCTCAAACAGGGGTCCATTTGCCTCCTGGGGACACAGTGGTTTGCCCCTCGGTATCGAACTGTCCGGCATTAATGCCGTAGAGACTGACCCCGTACGAGACGTGTGCGACGCACACCCAGCATTTTTTTGAGAAGGGGCTCGGGAAGTATAGAGGGCCCCCGGTCTTGTTCGACCTGGATCCAGCAATCCGACCCATCCGGCTCAAGCCACGACGAGTGCCATTCGCCCTCAAGGACAAGACTGAGGCGGCACTGGACAAACTGGTGGGTCGGGATTTTAGTTCCAGTGGACTCTGCGGAGTGGGAAACTCCAATTGTGCATGCCATGAAATCTAACGGGGAGGTTAGAGTTTGTGCAGACTATAAATGTACCATTAACAAAGCTATTCGCCCTAATGCACACCCGGTGCCGGTAGTTAGCCATTTACTAGCCACTTTACGCGGGGGTAAATGTTTCGCTAAGTTAGATCTGGCGCAGGCCTATCAGCAGCTGACAGTCATGCCTGTTGCCGCAGCTGCGCAAACAATTGTAACACACAAGGGTGCCTTTAAAGTAACGTGCCTACAGTTTGGCGTAAATTTGGCCCCCGGGATTTTCCAATCTTTAGTAGAACGCCTCATCAAGGGTCTCCCGAGGTTCTCCCATATTTTTACGATGTTTTGATTACTGCGGGGAGTGAGGCAGAACTTGCCAAAAGACTGGACAAACTTCTAACAGTATTCGAGAAAGCGGGGTTAAGATTGAGACGTGACAAATGTATGTTCCTAGCGAGGGAGGTAGAATTTCTCGGGTTTAAAATAACCCTCGATGGTGTTAAGCCCTCCGACTCAAAGGTTGCGGCTGTTCAAAATGCCCCTCGCTCCACCACGAAACCAGAGTTGCAGTCCTTCTTAGGGCTCCTAAATTTCTATCATTCCTTCTTGCCAAGGAAAGCTTCCGTAGCGGAGCCCCTGCATCGCCTTCTAAAGAAAGACGCGGTTTGGCGGTGGGGGGACAGCCAGGAAAAGGCTTTCAAAGAGTTGAAGCAGCTTCTCTCCTCAGAGGCAATCTTAACTCATTTCGACGCCAGGAAGCCCGTGGTGCTAGTTTGTGATGCTTCAACAGTGGGGGTGGGGGCAGTGCTGTGCCATGTGTTAGAAAACGGGCAGGAAGCCCAGGTTGCCTTTTACTCCAGGTCACTTTCTAAGGCAGAGCGCAACTACGCGCAAACAGATAGTGAGGCTCTTGCGATAGTCGCTAGATCCAAGAAATTCCACGACTTCCTCTATGGTCGAGAGTTCACCATTGTGACCGACCATAAGACTCTGCTTTGCATCTTCACCATGAGCAAGCCCACACCCCAGATTCTGTCCCCAAGGATGCTTTGGTGGACCATATTTCTAAATACTTACCAGTACACACTGGTTCACCGCCCGGGCAAAGAGATCAGCCACGCTGATGCACTTTCCCGGTTCCGGGGTCCCAGAGCTAGGGGAACCCGAATGCGAGGTGGAACAAGATCACCAGGTGCTGCTGATCGAGTCCCTCGATTCACCACTCATAGTGCCCACAGATCTTGCCAAGGCTACGGCGAAGGACAAAGCTCTGACTCTAGTAATCTCATGGGTAAAGAAGGGCTGGCCCACGACTCCGCCAGCTGAGTTCAAAACATTTTTCCGGAAAAGGGTTGCACTTTCGATAGAGAGGGGTTGCCTCCTCTGGTGCCAACGGGTAGTTATTCCCGAGGCACTGCGTGCAAAGGTGCTCAAATTGCTGCACATCAGCCACCTGGTGATTGTGCGCTCAAAGGCTTTGGCCAGGAGCTATTTCTGGTGGCCCCAGATAGATGCTGATATTGAACACATGGTGGGCACTTGCGAAAGTTGCCAGAGTTCTCGACCCGAGGAGTCCCGACTTCCTCACAGAGAATGGGACACATCCCATGGTCTCGGTTACACATCGACTTTGCTGGTCCGTTTCGAGGCTCCATGTTCCTCCTCGTGGTCGACTCTTTTTCAAAATGGTTGGAGGTCATTCCAATGTCCAACACCTCCTCTGCCGCACCCATTAAACACTTGCGAAAGCTATTTAGTTGTTTTGGGTTACCCGATGTGCTTGTCTCTGACAACGCCAGTACCTTCACTTCCGCCGAATTCCAGGCATTCCTAGAGAGGAATGTGATTCAGCACATCACTTCAGCCCCCTTCCATCCCACAACGAATGGCCAGGTTGAGCGCCAAGTGCGGACAACTAAGGAGGCACTTCGGAGGATGGGCCCTGGGGATTTAAATTTACAACTGTGCCAGTTCCTCATTTGCTACAGAGCAACCCCCCTGGCATCTGGTCTCTCGCCTGCAGAACTCCTTATGCGCAGGAGGCCAGTAACGCTTTTTGATCGGTTGGATCTGACCAGAGTGGAGGATAAAGGGAGGAACATAGAGATGGGAAACACCAAAGTTTTCACAGCAGGGGACCCGGTGCATTGCAGGAACTATGCGGCCACTGGTCCAACATGGGTCCCAGGGGTTGTGATTGAACAGACTGGGCCAGTGTCCTATAAGGTAGAAACAAATGCGGGTTTACTCTGGAGGAGACACGCCGACCAACTCAGGCGTCGGTTCTCGGACATCCAGGGAGAGGAGAGCCAGGACGAGTCAACGTTAGGGTCCTCCCCCACCCACGTATCCCAAGGGGGAGACACAGAGGACCTCCCGTGAGGGGACCACTACAGAGACAAAGAATACCTTCTTCCGTGGGAGGATCCTTATATCAATCCCTTCCCCAAAAATGCAAGGTCGAATCCCTGTCCCTTGTACCTTCCCGGGGGGGGGGGGGAGAGGGAGATAACACAGACCCCGAGAGTTCAGTTTTTGGTTTACAGGCTCGGGGGGAGTTTGTGGCGTGTTCCCCCACCCATCTAAGTGAGAAGCGAGGTTTTGCTTTAGTCCCAGGTACCCCCAAGCCTTTGGTCTCTACCCCTGCCCCCAGAGAAACGAGGCAACCTTCTGTTGAGTCGCCCGCCACTCCGAGCACTAGGCGGGACTGTGTTTTACGGTACTCATCTTCATTTCCAAGTTTTGGGTTCGGGCGATCCACTGCCCCTACGGGTACAAGACGGAGTTTTAAGCTACAATCTCCCCTCCCAGGTTGCCCTTCTGAATTGGAGCAGTGTTTTTGACACACAGCTAATGAGTCTCATTTTCCCATTGCAGGGTAAGAATCTGCGGAGCTCAGACACCCTAATTCCCCTGAGCTCGATCAGCCTGCCACATGGCCCAAGCGAACATGCGGGCCACCACAATGGTTAAGGGACTTCATCCCATCCTAGGGGGGAGGAATGTTGTGTATGGAGTTCCGTACCTTTAAGAATGTAACTGTGAATGATTACAATGTAACTCAATGTAGAACAGCTGATATAGTACGCGGTTCAGCTGCCTCTAGAGGATATCAGAGGCAGCTGCAAGCGCTCGGATCACATGGTATAAAACAACCAACCATAGGCTCCCGCGGGAAAGATTCCCGCCACAGGTAAATCCTTGTAAGGTATACCATACGTCTCAGTGACGTCACAAATACCTCAACCAATGGTCAACCGTGTAGCTAAATTCAAATGTACTGTAAGCATATATAAGGAGCTGCGTCTCTGCCATTACCTCATGTTCAGATTGCATACCTTGCAATAAAGATGTGTTTGGCTCTGTGATGCTGCCTGTTGTGTATCAATCAGTATACATCAAACCAAGGTATTGAAACTTTCTTTGCTTAATGGTCTTAAAGAGTTCCTGTTCTTTATCCATCCGGTGCAATACTTCTCTGTTCGTCACATGGTCAACCCATGATATCCTTAGCAGTCTTCTGTAGATTCACATTTCAAAAGCTTCGACTCTCTTTTCAGATGCTTTAGTAGTGAGTCAATGTCCAAGCTTTGACTCCATATAGCAACACTGGGAATACGTAACATCTCACTATTTGGATCTTTGTAGGGTGTGTTAGATCTCTACTGCATAACAAATGTCATATTTATATGAAGGTGGATCTTACTTTTTCTATTTGTAATTTAATCTCTACCTCAGGATCCTTCCTCTAGTACAGGGGTGGCCAACCTTTTTGTGCCACGGGCCGGACCACTCGCCCTCAGAAAAATGTACAGGCCGGAGACATGTCTCCTCCCGCCACTTCCAGTGGTGGCGGCAGGCATAATCCTGGTGTGTTTCCTGCTTTCCCTGCTTCCACCGCCTCCTGTGGCAGCGGGAGCTAGGGCAGTGCATTTTGCCACATTTTTGGTGGTGTTTATGGCTCTTTTGGCACCTTTTTGGAGTTTCCAGTGGCAGCGGTGGGATCCTCACTACGGGCCAGGTGAATTGGCGCTGCAGGCCGTAGGTTGGGAACTCCTGCTCTAGTTGTGTGAAATCTAAAGGTCTTCAGATGTGTGTTGTTGGACAGAAACTCCAAAAATTTTACCTGGGAAATTCTTCCAGAATTCTGGGAGTTGGCAATGCAAAACATGGAGGAAAACCCAGTGGTGTGCTGGCACACAGGGACTCATCCCGGTGCGCCCCAGCAACTGGCGCCCCCCAGAGGCAGACAGAGGTAATGGGAATGTATGGGATTTCTCCCACCAACCCCCCTCCCCAAACACGCCTACATTACTCCCTGTCCATCACACTCCCAAGGTGCCCAGCACACGCCTGGGAAAACCTGATATTCATTTGGAAGATTTAGCTGCGACGGTTGTGGGGCGTCCCACGACTGCACGAGGTGTCCATTCCGAAAGGCCGAGTGTCACAACTGCGGCCGAAAGGGACACATCGCCTGAGTGTGCAGGCGCGGGCGAGTCGAGGACAAGGGCAATTCGAACCATTCCCAGACGCACCAGCGGAAGGCGGCCGGCACCAGGAAGGTCTCAGACGACCACAGCATGGCAGGCGTGAACCGCGTGGGCCTGGAGCACCTGCGTTTTTTCGTAGAGGTACAGTTACAGGGGCTCCCAGTGAGGATGGAGATAGACTCGGGGTCGTCCTATTCCATCCTGTCCCAAAAAGAGTTTATGCGCATTCCCCCAGATGTGGGGCCCAAGTTGCGGGCCATGAGGTCACACCTACGGGACGTGCAAGGGAACGGGATCCCAGTGTTGGGGGTGGGGAACTTCAAGGTGAAGTTCAAGAATTACTCCGAGAAACTGCCCCTAGTGGTCCTCAAGGGGGGGAGGTGCTGCCTTTTGGGAACACAGTGGTTCGCCCCCCTAGGAATCGAACTGTCCGGCATTAACACCATAGAGACTGACCCAATGTGGGACGTGTGCAACGCACACCCGGACGTTTTCAAGAAGGGGCTCGGGACTTACAAGGGGCCCCCAGTCTCCTTTGACTTGGATCCAGAAATCCGACCCATACGCCTCAAGCCAAGAAGAGTGCCGTTCGCCCTCAAGGACAAGATCGAGGCAGAACTGGACAAATTGGTGGGGCAGGGGATTTTGGTTCCAGTGGATTCGGCGTAGGAAATATCGATTGTGACAGCCCTTAAATCAAACGGGGAGGTTAGGATTTGTGCGGACTATAAATGTACGATTAATAAGGCCATTCGGCCAAATGCATATCCGGTACCCGTGGTCAGCCATTTACTGGCCACGCTTCATGGGGGGAGGTGTTTTGCCAAGCTAGATCTGGCGCAGGCATATCAGCAGCTCTCTGTAACCCCAGCTGCTGCCGCTGCACAAACGATCGTAACGCACAAGGGGGCATTTAAGGTAACGCGCCTTCAGTTTGGCGTGAATTCGGCCCCCGGAATTTTCCAGTCCCTCGTGGAACGCCTTCTAAAGGGGCTTCCAGGCGTCCTCCCATACTTCGACGATGTGTTAATAACAGCGGGGGGGGGGGAATCAGAATTAGCGCAAAGGCTAGACAGGGTCCTTTCAATATTCGAGAAGGCGGGCCTCCGACTGAGACGGGACAAATGTGTTTTCTTTGCGAGGGAGGTCGAGTTCCTCGGGTTCAAGGTAACCCCGGAAGGCATCAAGCCCTCCGAGTCCAAGGTTGCAGCGGTGCAAAACGCCCCTCGCCCCACCGCGAAACCGGAGCTGCAGTTGTTTCTAGTGCTCTAGGGCTCTTAAATTTTTACCATTCCTTCCTGCCGAGGAAGGCATCCGTTGCTGAGCCACTGCACGCACTATTAAAGAAAGAGGCGGTTTGGCGGTGGGGAGATAGGCAAGAGAAAGCTTTCAGGGAGCTGAAGGCACTCCTATCCTCGAGTGCTGTCCTGACCCACTTCGACCAGTAGTTCTAGTCTGTGATGCGTCCCCAGTGGGGGTGGGGGCGGTTCTATGCCACGTGTTGGAGAGCGGGAGGGAAGCCCCGATAGTGTACTACTCAAGGTCCCTCTCGAAGGCCGAGCGCAATTACGCGCAAACGGATAGGGAGGCCCTAGCCATCATCGCGGGAACGAAAAAGTTCCATGACTTTTTATACGGCCGCGAGTTTACGGTAGTGACGGATCACAAGCCACTTCTGGGGATCTTCACTACCGGCAAACCCACACTGCAAATTCTCTCCCCCAGGATGCTGCGTTGGGCCATCTTCCTCAACGCCTACCAGTACGAGCTGGTCTATCGCCCAGGAAAGGAGATCTCCCATGCGGACGCACTGTCCCGATCTCCCCTCCCAAGTGTAGGGGACCCCACATGCGAGGTAGAGCAGGACCACCAAGTCCTGCTGATCGAGTCTCTCGACTCACCCCCCATTCTCCCGGCCGACCTCGCCAAGGCCACGGCGGCCGACAAGATGCTGGCCCAAGTTAGTTCCTGGGTGAGGAAAGGGTGGCCCACTACTCCCCCCGAGGAACAGTTCAAGCCATTCGTCAGGCGTAGAGTAGAGCTTTCTCTGGAAAGGGGCTGCTTACTCTGGGGCCAGCGGGTAGTTATCCCAGAGAAGCTGAGGGCCAAGGTACTGAAGCTATTGCATACCAGTCACCCGGGGATCGTGCGCTCCAAGGCTCTGGCCAGGAGTTTCTTTTGGTGGCCCCAGATAGACGCGGATATAGAACGTTTAGTGGGCACGTGTGAGAGCTGCCAGAGCTCTCGGCCCGAGGAGTCCCGGTTACCCCATAGGGAATGGGACACGGCCCGCGGGCCATGGTCCCGGATTCATGTTGACTTCGCTGGCCCTTTCCGCGGGGCCATGTTTCTGCTGGTAGTCGACTCCTACTCCAAGTGGTTGGAGGTAATCCCCATGAACTGCACCTCCTCTGCGGCAACCATTAAACAGTTGCGCAAGCTTTTTGCCTGATTCGGCCTGCCAGACGTCCTTGTTAGCGATAACGCTAGTACCTTCACGTCTGCAGAGTTCAAGACGTTTATTGAGCGGAACGCCATCAGGCACATTACCGCTGCCCTGTTTCACCCCGCCACAAACGGTCAGGTAGAGCACCAAGTGCGCACCACGAAAGACGCACTGCGGCGCATGGGTCCCGGTGAGTTGAACCTTCATCTATGTCAGTTCCTCATCTGTTACAGGACAACCCCCCTAGCCTCAGGATTTTCCCCAGCCGAACTCCTCATGAGGAGGCGTCCGGTAACACTTTTTGACCGGATGGATCCGTCCAGGGTGGAGGATGAAGGAAGAAATATTAACTTAGGGGGAGAGAGCTCCAAAGGTTTCTCGATAGGGGACCCGGTTCACTGCAGAAACTACGCGACCTCAGGACCAGCGTGGGTACCAGGGACAATCATTGAGCAGACGGGGCCAGTATCCTATAGGGTCGAGACTAGCTCGGGTCTACTCTGGAGAAGGCACGCCGACCAACTCAGAAGGCGAGTCACCAGTGAAGGGGAATCAGCGTTAGGGTCCTCCCCCACCCGCATTACCCAGGGGAGACACGGCGGAACCCGCGGATACAAATGCATATCCTGGGTTCCCAACCACAGAGGAGGATACTTTGAAAGAGAGGGATCAGTTTGATTATGATTATGAGTTGCAGTACCAGGGGGGTGTAGCGGAGTGGTCCCCCACCCGTCCTAGCGAAAAGAGGGGTTTCAGTTCAGCCCCTGGTACCTCCAGTCCCCCTAGTCCCTTTGTTTTAGAATATACCATAGCTCCAGCTCCCCGGAGACCAACACCCCCAAGACAGGCAACGGGGGGGGGGGGGAGTCCGCCCACCACAGTCTCTAGAACTCCCGGGCAGGTAACGGGAGGTGGCGAGGCCACAAGGGCCTCTTCGTCGGTCCCGAGATTCGTACTGGGGGGGACCCCAAGCTCCTCAAACGGTAGGCAGGGGTTCACTTCCCAACTGTTCATTCCATTCCCGTCCCCCAATGCAAGGTTACCGCAGAGCCCACACCGAGCCACTAATGAGTCCCCCTTTTCCGTTGCAGGACAGGACTCCGCAGAACCAGGCTCCCCTGTGTTAAGTCAAGTGGCCGCATGCCCCAGGCGCACGTGCGGCAAGCCACAATGGTTGAGGGACTTCGTCCCATCCTAGGGGGGAGGGATGTTATGTATGTACAATGTTGCTTTAAGAAATGTATGAATGTAACCTGGCCACAATTACAACGTAGCCCAGCTGTTAAAGGAACGCGAGTAAGCTGCCCATAGAGGGCAGCTGCGAGCGTTCAACTCACATGGTTCTCATTCCTCAAATCACCGGCAGCCGCGGGAACTCTCCTGCACTAGCAAACTACTACGGAAGAGGGGCGTGACTGGGACGACGTCACGCCCCTCTTCCGTAGTAGTTTGCTAGTGCGGGAGAGTTCCCGCGGCTGCCGGTGATTTGAGGAATGAGAACCATGTGAGTTGAACGCTCGCAGCTGCCCTCTATGGGCAGCTTACTCGCGTTCCTTTAACAGCTGGGCTACGTTGTAATTGTGGTCAGGTTACATTCATACATTTCTTAAAGCAACATTGTACATACATAACAGTGGTGTTTATGGCTCTTCTGGCACCTTTTTGGAGTTTCCAGTGGCAGCGGTGGGATCCTCACTACGGGCCAGGTGAATTGGCGCTGCAGGCCGTAGGTTGGGAACTCCTGCTCTAGTGGTGTGAAATCTAAAGGTCTTCAGATGTGTGTTGTTGGACAGAAACTCCAAAAATTTTACCTGGGAAATTCTTCCAGAATTCTGGGAGTTGGCAATGCAAAACATGGAGGAAAACCCAGTGGTGTGCTGGCACACAGGGACTCATCCCGGTGCGCCCCAGCAACTGGCGCCCCCCAGAGGCAGATAGAGGTAATGGGAATGTATGGGATTTCTCCCACCAACCCCCCTCCCCAAACGCGCCTACATTACTCCCTGTCCATCACACTCCCAAGGTGCCCAGCACACCCCTGGGAAAACCTGATATTCATTTGGAAGATTTAGTGAAACATTCTCTCTAGTTAAGGTATTTACAGGATTCTCCTTCTCTTGAGGTGTATTTGTCACATTGAAAAATGATACTAGCAAAATCCTTGCTGACCTCTGGAATTGGAGAAAACAATGAAACAGCTCCTGAAAATGCCTTCCCTGAATCCGATGGTGTTGGATAACAGCCCGTCTCAAGTGTTCCATTCCTGGACAAGGTGGTAGCTTCTCCACTCCAAGAAGTCTCAGGCGAGATGCAGTATTTACATCTATTTGAACCTGGCTTCAGACCTGGTTTTATGAGATATAATAATTGTGCATCATCAAGTCAGTTGTGACTTATGACAATTCTTTCCAGTGTTTTCTAGGTAGAAAGTACAAAGAAGTGGCTTATCATTCCCTTCTTCTGGTGGCACCCTGGAACAATACATTGCATTTTGCCAAAACCATATAGATTGGCTCTTCTCTCAGGACGGAGGCACAGTGGGGAACTGAACTCTCCACCACTGGCTCTGTAGCCAGATACCTAAACTTGGCAGCAGAAAGAGGGAACCATTGAAGATACAAAAAAATGTTGAAGGCCTTAGAAGAGTGGTGGGATTAGAGTGTGGTAAGGTAACTGTTGCCCTTGCTCGAAAGCCAGTCACTCTAGGGCAGTGATGGTGAACCTTTAAGAGACCAGGTGTTCAAACTCACCTTCGCTACAGACTTAACAGGCTGCCATTCATGCTACAACCTCACATCGTATGTGAGCCACCTGCCTTACCCCAGACAGGGGAGGAAGCACTTCCATTGGGCTGCTGGGCAGAGGGGTGGGACAAACTCTGTGCTGGGGCAACGATGCACAAACTCAGAGAGAAGCCTCTGAGTGCCTCCTCTGGCATGCATGCATTCACAACACACACTGACTAACAGAACAAAGGATGAACTCACATACAGTAATTGTCAATAGATGCTGAAGGTTAAACTCATTAGCAAATGTTTAATGCCAGGTGTTCATCAGGTATCCTTCAACTGTTTGCAGTTCAACAGGGTGAAAATTTACAACTCACTCAAATAACAACCAGAGATCACCTGCTATTACCAGTTGTAAAAAGCCATATTGATGTCTATACTAATCTGTTAGGGACTGCAGTGACTCCAGTGGCTAAGATGCTGAATGGAAGGTGGGAGGTCAGCAGTTCAATTCCTGAGTACTTTTGATGTTTGCAGATTGATACGCAGTAGGCAGCAGTTATGGGGCCAAACACATCTTCATTGCAAGGTATCCAACGTGAACATGAGGTAATGGTGGAGGCACAGCTCCTTTTATACAGTGAGGTACATTTGAATCCAGCTACACGGTTCCCCATTGGTTCCTGTATTCGTGACGTCATGGTGACGCCCCACATTCTTTACCTGGTTTACCTGTAGCGGGAATGTTTCCTGCGGTAGTCTGTGATTGGTTAATTAACACCATGTGGTCGCGAGTCACTGCCATCTAGTAGCAGGTGAATCGCGTTCTATCCAGCTGACTTACATTGAGTTACATTGTATTCACTGAGGTTACATTTTTTCATTCTTCTTGTTACAATTACTCTTAAAGGCATAGACTGTCATACACAACATTCCTCCCCCCTAGGATGGGACAAAGTCCCTCAGCCAATGTGGCTTCCCGCAATTTCGCTTGGGTTGAACCGCTGCCTGGCCGAGATCGGGGGAACTAGGGGTCCTGTGTGCCATGTTTCCTCGGCTTGCAATGGGAAGATGAGGAGACTCGTTAGCGGAATTCCCCAACTCAAAATCCCGCCCGTTTCTATGGGTGGCGGGTAACTCAACAGAAGGACGCTTCACTCTCCGGGGGCTGGGGGTGAACTCCAAATTAATTGGACCGGGGGTACTTGAAGCTAAATCAAAACCCCACTTCTCGCTTGGACGGGTGGGGGACCACTCTGCAAAAAAAACCCCTGACCCCTTAAATCAAAATTAAAATCATCAGGCTCATCGGGCCTGAAGAACGTTCTCCGTGTTTCTGTGGAAACTCCCTGGCGGTGCTTGCCCTGTTTCTCTCCTTGGAATGAGCGGGTGGGGGAGGACCCTAATGTTGATTCGTCGTCTTCTTGGGTATCCGTGACCCTGCGCCTGAGTTGATCGGCATGTCGCCGCCATACTAACCCCGCACTTGTTTCCACCTTATATGATACAGGCCCTGTTTGCTCAAGTTCAAACCCTGGCACCCAGTTTGGTCCGGTCGCGTAATTTCTACAATACACCGTATGTCCTCCAAAAAAACCTTTGAATGCTCAATTTCTATATTTCTCCCCCTATCCTCCACCCTGGTTGGATCCAGTTGGTCGAAAAGCGTGACCAGTCTCCTCCGCATCAGGAGCTCTGCCGGCGAGCCTCCGGATGCGAGGGGAGTTACCCTATAACAAAGTAGGAATTGGCACAGTTGCAAGTTGAGATCCCCTGGGCCCATTCACCGAAGTGTCTCTTTGGTCGTCCGCACTTGGCGCTCAACTTGCCCATTAGTAGCAGGGTGGAAGTGGGGACTCTTCGGGTCGGGAGCTCTGGCAACTTTCGCAAGTGCCCACCATGTGCTCAATGTCTGCAACAATCTGGGGCCACCAGAAGTAGCTTCTGGCCAGCGCTTTTGAGCGCACAATCCCCGGGTGGCTTACGTGGAGTAACTTAAGTACCTTTGAGCACATTTCTTCAGGAATAACTACTCTCTCCCCCCAGAGGAGGCAACCCCTCTCAATGGACAATTCTACCTTCCTCCTGAAGAATGGTTGGAATTCTGCGCTCAGTGAAGTTGTGGGCCACCCCTTTTTTTACCCAGGAGCTAACTAGAGACAGGACCTTATCCTTTGCTGTCGCCTTGGCGAGGTCTGGGGGCACGATTGGTGCTGAGTCGAGAGACTCAATCAGTAGCACCTGGTGGTCCTGTTCTACCTCACATTCAGGCTCCCCTAGTGCCGGCAGGGGCAAACGCGAAAGTGCATCTGCATGCCTGATTTCCTTCCCCGGGTGGTGCGCCAGTGTGAACTGGTATGCATTGAGGAATATTGCCCACCGGAGCATCCTAGGGGACAAGATTTGGGGTGTGGGTTTGCCCATGGTGAATATGCCCAATAACGGCTTGTGGTCCGTTATGATCGTGAATGGCCGGCCGTATAGGAAGTCGTGGAACTTCTTTGTCCCTGCGATTATGGCAAGGGCCTCTCTGTCTGTTTGCGTGTAATTGTGCTCTGCCTTGGAGAGAGACCTAGAGTAAAAGGCTACTGGGGCTTCCCGCCTGTTCCCGAGCACGTGGCACAGTACGGTACCCACCCCTACTGGTGAAGCATCGCACACTAACACTACGGGCTTCTTGGGGTCGAAATGCGTTAGCATTGCCTCTGAGGAGAGGAGCTGTTTGAGTTCCTTGAACGTCTTTTCCTGGCTGTCGCCCCACCACCAAACTGCGTCTTTCTTTAACAGGCGGTGTAATGGTTCCACTATGGACGCTTTTCCCGGCAGAAATGAATGGTAGAAGTTCAGAAGTATTAGGAAGGACTGTAATTTCGATTTCGTGTTGGGCAAGGGGCATTCCTAACAGCCGCAACCTTTGTATCTGAGGGCTTAACACCTTCTGGGGTTATCCTAAACCCAAGGAAATCTACCTCCCTTGCCCGGAACACACATTTGTCTCGCGTAAGTCTCAAACCCGCTTTCTCAAACACTGTCAGGACTCGATCCAATCTCTTGGCTAGCTCCGCCTCACTCCCCGCAGTTATCAATACGTCATCAAAGTAGGGAAGGAACCCAGGGGAGCCCTTTGAGGAGGCGTTCCACAAGAGATTGGAATATCCCTGGGGCTGAATCTACGCCGAACTGCAGGCGAATTACCTATTGTTTGGGCAGCTGCAGTAGCAGGCGAGACTGTGAGCTGCTGGTAGGCCTGTGCCAAATCAAATTTTGCGAAACATTTACCCCCATGTAAAGTGGCGAGCAAATGGCTAACAACCAGCACCGGATATGCATTAGGGCAAATGGCCTTGCTAATGGTGCATTTGTAGTCCGCACAAATCCTGACCTCCCTGTTTGCTTTTAACGCCGTAACAATTGGTGTTTCCCAATCTGCAGAGTCCACTGGAACCAATATCCCCTGACCCACCAGTTTGTCCTATTCCGCCTCAATCTTGTCCTTGAGGGCGAAAGGTACTCGTCGAGGCTTGAGCCGGATGGGTCGAACCTCGGGGTCCAGGTCGAATGAGACTGGGGGCCCCTTATACCTCCCAAGCCCCTTCTCAAAAACTGCTGGGTGTGCGTCGCACACATCCCGCACTGGGTCAGAGTCTATGGCGTGAATGCCGGACAGTCCGATGCCTAAAGGAGCAAACCACTGACTCCTCAGGAGGCAACTCATTCCTCGTTTAAGGACCATGAGGGGGAGCTTCTCCCTGAAACCCTTGAACCTCACCTGGCAATCCCCCACCCCCAAAACCGGAATTTGGTTCCCCTGTACATCCCGTAGGGTGGTTTTTAAAGTCTTAAGCTTCGGGCGCTCATTTGGGGGAATGTGCAAAAATTCTTAATGGGAAATGATGGAGTATGATGACCCTGAGTCCACCTCCATCCGAACAGGGACCCCCTGTAACAGTACCTCCACAAATAAACATTGGTGAGTTGACACGCGGCCCACGATGGCCTCGTCCTCACTGATCCGTCCGATGTCTCCGTTTCGACGCGGTCATTCAGTTGGCTCCTGGTCTCCTCCCTTTTGCCATCTGCAGACCCTGGCGATGTGGCCCTGCCATCCGCAGTAGTGGCACTCGGCTTTCCAGAACGGGCACCTCTTCCTGTTGTTGGTGCCCCCGCACCCGTCGCACTGGCGGTTTCCGTTGGCGGTGTCTCTCTTGCCGGCCTGCCGTCTCTGACCTTTTGGATGTCTGGCTCCCCATCACTTTCACTGCAGTCCGATGAGGACGTGGCGGTGGCTGCAGCGGCTCCCGGTTCCTGCTCCTTGTGCGACTAGCAGCTGTGAACCGGAGCCCCGGGCGTCGAGTTCCCTGGGGTGGAGGTCTTGGCCCTGCATGTCCGCACCCCGTCTTTGACTGCCTCGGCAGCCTGAGCGGCCCGCAGTACCTGCTCAAAGGTAACGTCCTCATCTTGGGCCAGGAGTCTTCTCTGGGCCTCCTCATCTTGCAACCCGAGCAACAGTCAGTCCCGCAAGGCCTCGCTTAGGGACACGCCCCACCGGCATAGGACAGCAGCCACCCGCAGGGCGGCAACAAACTCAGCCATGGACTCTCTGGCCAGCTGGTCACGCCGGTGGAATGCCAGCCTTGCCAGGAACACCGACACCTTTGGGCGGAAGTGTGCCCTCAATGCTGCGAGGATTTCTGCGAGAGGTACCGATCGGAGTGGCCTCGGCATTAGGAGGTTCTTCGCCAGCTCCAGGGTTGGCAGTCCACACTGAGCCAGTAGGCAGGCTCGTCACTTTGCTTCGTTATCCACGCCCTTGGCATCCATGGTGTACAGGAACTGTTCTTCGTAGAGGTCCCATGTCTCCGGCTTCGAGGTGTTGAATGGGGCGAGGGTGATTTGGGAAGCCATATCCCATCCTCGTCGCCAATTTGATGTTTGCAGATTGATATGCAGTAGGCAGCAGTTATGGGGCCAAACACATCTTTATTGCAAGGTATGCAATCTGAACATGAGGTAATGGCGGAGGCGCAGCTCCTTTTATACAGTGAGGTACATTTGAATCCAGCTACACGGTTCCCCATTGGTTCCTGTATTCGTGACGTCATGGTGACGCCCCACATTCTTTAACTGGTTTACCTGTGGCGGGAATGTTTCCTGCGGTCGTCTGCGATTGGTTAATTAATACTATGTGGTCGCGAGTCACTGCCATCTAGTGACAGGTGAATCGCGTTCTATCCAGCTGACTTACATTGAGTTACATTGTATTCACTGAGGTTACATTCTTTCATTCTTCTTGTTACAATTACTCTTAAAGGCATAGACTCTCATACACAACAGTACTGCAGGACGGAACGAACTCTCGTCTTTGTCCCTGCTCCTGCCAACCTAGCAGTTCGAAAGGAAGAAATTGCAAGTAGATAAATAGGGGCCACTTCGATGGGAAGGTAAATAGTGTTCCGTGCACTCTGGTGTCTAGCTATGCCTGCCACATGACCACGGAAACGTTTGCAGAAGCAGTCAGCACTGGCTCTTCGGCTTTGAAACAGAAATGAGCACTAAATCCTAGAGTCGGATACGACTAACTTTCGAGCAAGGAAAACCTTTTCCTTTGCTATACTTATCTGTTATGCTAACCAATCACTCTCTACCTGTTGTGTATTAATTGATGGCATGAGGTCTCACTCTTATGTCTGTCAAAGTGGACTTGATCCATGAAAGCTTACATTAAAATCAGCAGTTAGTCTTTAAAAGGTTACAACATTTTTGCCTGTTTTATTTTGTTTACTCTATGATACACTTAAATATATGGATTTGGCATTAAGGAGCTGTCATTGTTTTTAATGTGAAAAACTAATATAGCTCTCCTTGGAGAATTCAGTAAAAAGGTACTGTATTAGCACTCATCCACCTTTCCTGGAAATATACAGAGTTTCAAAAGACTTCTACAGTGGACTCTCGCTTAACAAACGACTCGCTTAACACAAAATTCGCATAACAAAAGAAAATCCATAGAAAATAGTGGCTCGGTTAACAATTTTTTTCCAGAACAGATTAATTGGTTTTCGATGCATTCCCATGGGAAATTTGCTATACAAATTTTTCATAGTACAAAAGGTCTCAGAGAATGCATTACATTTGTTAAGTGAGGGTCCACTGTACCTGAAACAGACCACCCAACATTTTGTAAGAGGAAACTGAAATATTTTAGGAAGCACAATTTAAAACGATAATTCATACATTGGCCACAGTAACATCTGCAGATGTTGGTTCTTTGGCTGAAAACAGAGAAGACCACTGCATCCTCGAGTTAAACACGAGTGGATTCTCGAGTTGCCCTGGGGAAGCCTTTCAGATACAGTACTTGGAACACTGTGTGTATGGGTGGAGTCTTTAAAAGTCTAAAATCACCACTGCTAGGATTGAAACTGCAACTGACAAGTCAGATTAAAATGCATCTGGCATTTTGTTGTTGTTGTTGTTGTTGTTCAGCCACACAGTCGATTCCGACCCTTCGCAACCCCATGGACCTCCGCACGCCAGGCACCCCTATCCTCCACCATCCTCCTCAACATTCCCAGCTTTGTGCCCATTGCGTCAACAACGCCATCTAGCCATCTCATTCTGCCACCCCCTTCTTCTATTGTCAACCTTTCCCAGCATCAAAGCTTTCTCAAGTGAATCCTCTTTTCTCATTTGATGTCCAAAGTACTTTAACTTCATCTTCAATATTTGACCTTCCAAGGAGCAGTTGACCTATTTCTTCTCTTTGCTGTCCAGGGTACTCTCAAAATTATCCTCCAGCACCACATCTCAAAGGCATCTATTCTTCTGCGCTCAGCCTTCCTTATGGTCCAGCTCTCACAACCATATATTACTACTGGAAATACCATTGCTTCGACTATGCGGACTTTTGTTTGCAAGGTGTTGTCTCTACTTTTAACTATGTTCCCCAAATTTCTCATAGCTTGCCTCCCAAGAATCAGCCACCTTTTTATTTCATAGCTGCAATCACCATCTGCAGTGATCTTAGATCCTAAGAAAGTAAAATCTGTCACTGCTTCTACTTCTTCCCCATCTATTTTCCAGGGACTGATAGGGCCTGTTGCCATTATCTTGGTTTTCTTGATGTTGAATTTCAAGCCAGCTTTTGCACTCTCCTCTTTCAGCCCAATCAATAGATTCTTTAGGTTTTTATCACTTTCTGCCATTAGGGTGGTATCGTTTGCATATCTCAAATTGTTGATGTTTCGCCCTGCAATTTTAGTTCTAGCTTTTGATTCATTCAGCCCTACGCTGCGCATTATGTGCTCCACATATAAGTTAAATAAGCAGGGTGACAAAATGCAGCCTTGCCTTACTCCTTTTCTTATTCCAAACAACTCTGTCATTCCATATCCTGTCCTAACTGTTGCTTCTTGATTCGTGTACAGATTTCTCATTAGACATATAAGGTATTCTGGTATTCCCATCTCTTTAATTACTTGCCACATTTTATTATTGTCCACACAGTCAAAGGGCTTGGTGTAATCAATGAAACAGAAGTAGACTTGTTCTTGGTCTTCCTTTGTTTTCTCTAAACAACGTATGTTGGCGATTTGGTCTCTTGTTCCCCTGCCTCTTCTGAACCCAGCCTGCACTTTTCATAGTTCTCCCTCCACATGCTGCTGAAGCCTATCCTGTATTATCTTGAGCATGACCTTGGTGGTCTGTGGGATGAGTGCAATTGTTCTATAATTTGAGCATTCTTTGGCATTGCCCTTATTTGGGATTGGAACGTAGACTTACCTTTTCCCATCCTGTGGCCATTGCCGTGTTTTCCAGCTCTGCTGGCATATAGATTGCAATACAGTGGTACCTCACATAACCAACACATCGCATAGTGAAAAATTCGCATAAAGAACTGTTCGTTATGCAATGGCGATACCCCGCATAACAGGGTTTAATTTTTAATTTAATTTAATTTTCAGATTTCTATGCTGCCCACTCAGGTGAATACCATACACATGGTGCCTTTGTATGGCCTCTTTGCAGTCAAACTTTCTTCTTGTACATGAGTTTGCTGATGTACCGGAAGGTTACAGTTGTGTGTAAAGAAAAGAGCCCCACTTTTTCACACATGCCTTTGTCTTCTTGTTACCCACTGGAAAGAACAAGCAAAAACCCAGCAACACCTGAATCACAACTGCAAGACACTGAACCTGAGGAACAGGGGAAGGGACTTCTGCTCACAGAAAAAAATGCAATATTTTAAAAAAATAAATATTTGATACCAAAAAATGCTTCAGTTATTATAACATTACGTGTCTTATTTACTCCTTTAAACATTTATATATTTGTTTGATAACTACATTTCTGAGCTTCAACTTATACTTCGTATACATAAAATATCATTATATAAAACAAATGTTAAGAAAAAAGAAAAAAACAGAGAAAAATGAGAAAAATGAGAAAACTAAAACTAATCAATATAATCTTGTGCTACCATAGGAGGGCAACTATTCAATTCAATTTTCCATTCATTTTTATTTGTTATCTACTTTCTTTCCAAAAAGCCAATAAAAGTTCTTCATATCCCCCAGAACTGGTTTGTTTTTGTCAAACCTTTCTTACACTTCAGGTTCCCTGTTAGAGTTTATCATTCAACTAGCAGAGGTTACCCGGCGTTGCGGGGCTGTTTTAAATGGTGTTGGAAAGTTTTTGTTTTGTTAATGTTTGTACAAATGAGGTTAGTCAGTAATTGTGATTTTTAAAATGTTTATTTATACACACAGGCTGTTATAAACTGTGATCAGCTTTTTGGGGTTGTTTTTGTGGATTAAAAAAAGAGGAAAGGATGATTTAATTTTTTACAATTATTTTATTTTACCAAATAATGTTTTAGTATGTGAATTTTTTTGATAGTTGTACCTTAGATAATAATTTTTAAAATGTGAAAGTGCATGTTTTTTTACATTCAATGTTTTTAAACTGTGTTTAGATGTTTTGAGGGTTTTTGATTGAAAACTCTACACAGGATTTTAGAAATGTTTTTATTTTATTATTTTGTAATTTGTTTCTTATTTGTGTGAATGTGTAATGTAATGTTATGTTTTTGACTGTTTTTTCTCTTGTGGCCTTCTGGATGGGGGTGTTGAGTGTTTCTTTTACTTTGACTGTTTTTTGTCTACTGGCCTCTGGGGGCGCTTCTTCCGGTAAGTAGTCTCTTTCTTTCCTCATTTCATTTCTGGCCGTCGTGGAGGGAGGACGTGTGGTGGTAAGTTGGCTGGTTTAATTTCTTTTGTGGTTTATTTTTGTTTTTCTTTTTTGGTGTTTTTCTTTTTTAGTGTTTTTTCTGTTTGTTATTTTTGGTTTTTATTAATTTTGGATGTTTTTTTATTAATGGTTTATTTTTTATTTTATTTTTTTAGTGTTTGTTTTTTACTTTTGTTTCTCTTTCAAGGGGGGGCAAGGCACTGGTGCCTTGGCCCCCGCTTGAAAGCGAAACTCTTTTTCGGTAAGTAAAGTCAGTGGGTGGAGCGCCGTCTGCTGGCTTTACTTCCCTCGAAATGGGTTCACTTTCAAGGGGTGGCCAAGGCACCAGTGCCTTGGCCCCAGCTTGAAAGCGAAACACTTTCCTTCCTGCGGCGTGGCCTCGCTGGCTGGACTGCAGGAATCCCAGCGCCGCTTGAGGCAGTGTGTGTGTGTGTGTGTGTGCTTTCCTTCCCGCGGGCCGGCCTCCTGGCCAGACCATGGGAATCCCAGCGCCGGTTCAGGCGGCATTGGGGTGGGTGGGCTTTCCTTCCCGCGGCCCGGCCGCGCTGGCCAGACCGCGGGAACCCCTGTGGCACTTGAGGCCGCTTGTTTGTTTTGTGTGGCTGTGAGGCACTGAGTTTTTAATTTTTATTTTTCACGTGGCGGGCTTCTCAGCGTTCTGCGCAATCATGGCACGCAGGATTCTGGGGCTTGTAGTAATGGGTTTGTGGTTTGTGTTTGTGCTGCGTTTTTTTCCTGTGGCTCGATTTTGATTGGCCACGGCGCGTTTCTCAACGTCCTTTGTGCTCGCGGCTCTAAGCCTGATTGGCTGTGGTGCGGCGTGGCGCAAAAAACATTGGGAAATGAAGTTGTTTCCCTTTTTCGCGTTTGTGGAGCTCTTGCCCCACTGGCGCATTTCTCAATCCTTCGTTGACCTGCGGACCCAGTTCGGGCGTGTGCACGAATGGTCAGAGCGTGCTAGTAGGGCCTGGTTTAGGATTGTATCAGAAGTTCCAACGGTTAATGCTTGATTTTATTGGTTAAGATTCAATCTTCCAAACCTCTTTATACCACTCTTCTATTTTATAGGTATAGTTAAATTTCCAGTTTCTTGCAATCAGCAGTCTTGTGGCAGTCAAAAAAGTTATCAATAAATCCAATTTATTATTTTTCCAAATTTACCTCTTCTAATTCCATTATTAATTCTTCTTTGGGCATTATTTTTATACTTTTCCCCATTGTTTTATCTCTGATTCAATTTTAAACCAAAAATCTTATAAATGCTTAGATTCCCAACACATATGTATATCAGTCCCCATCTTTTCTTGACAGAACCAGCACTGCTTAGATGATACCTGAATCGTTTGGTTCAACTTTACTGGTGTTAAATACCATTTCCGTATCAAATTATAATTATGTTCTTTGATCCTGATAAATTTTTCATTAATCTTAATTTTCACTTCTTATTCCAAGCAGCATCTGTTATTTTCATTTCAAATTCCCAGGTTTCCTTTAATATTTTCTGGGGATCAACATCCCTATTTAATAATTTATATATCTTACATACTATTCCTTTTTGTTTGGTCCAGTTTTGAGCATACTGTACCTGTATCATTAATTCCTCCAAACTCATTAATCCTCTACCTAATCCGTACTCCTTCCTATAATTTTACTTCCAATTTCCCATTCTTATTTGTTCTAACCAATTCAATTTTAATTTACTATATAACTCTTGTCTCTTTTGCTTATCCTTCTTTTTACCAACCAATCCTCTATAGTTTGTTCCCAGTTCTTCTTTTACCCGCTCATTGTATCGTAATGGAAATGAATAATTTCTTGTAATTCCCAGCAACGGGGATATTCCAGACGTTAGTTTCTTTTTCATTTCACTCCATAATGACATATTTCTACAGAGACTATTCCCCAAACTGAACTTTTTCATGTAGTTATTCAAAAAGGCTCCCTTACCCTCTCATGCAATCTCTTTTACTATAGTTCATTTTCTTTCCATATTACCCTGGAATCATTTAAGTCAGTGATGGTGAACTCAATAGGCTGTTGTCCGTGCCATACAGGGGCAAACTCTGTGCTAGAGGGAGGAAGCACTCCCATTGGGCTGCTGGCAGTGATGCACTACAAAAAAATTACTACCTGCTTTGTGGGCGTGGCCAAATCTATGGGTGTGGCCAAATCTGTGGGCATGACCAAACATCCTAGAGGTGGGTGTGGCCAACCAAGTAGGCATGGCCTGGGGGAATTTCCGCTACCGGTTCTGCAGAACCTGATAGAACCTGCTGCAGTGCATCACTGGCTGCTGGGCAGAGGGGTGGGGGGAACTCTGTGCTGAGGGGAGGGAGGAAACATTCCCATTGGGCTGCTGGGCAGAGCGGTGGGTGAACTCTGTGCTGGGGTGACATGTGCATGCCCACAGAGATGGCTCCGAGTTCCCCTTCTAGCACATGTGCCATAGGTTTGCCACCACTGCCTTAAGACATGGTCAATCTTTGGACTTCAGAACATGGGGGACCATTGGTCCCATTCTGCCTCATCATTGGGAAATTGAATTCAACAGCTCTCCCGAGTCCTTTCCAAGCAATGGTGTTAGTTGGGATCCCACTAAAACCAATGTTGTGTTCTTTATCATTGCTTTTCTGAGAAAGAGGGAGCCTTACCTAAAGAGGCCACAATCTCCCTGTTCTCGTCCATGACCTCGCTGTGAAGGGCTCTTTCTTCAGGGGCCAGCAACAACCATTCTTCATGGGTGAAGTTCACAGACACCTCTTCAAAGGTCACTGGATGAGGGAGGGGGGGGAGGATATAATCCTCACAGCTCACGAAGGGATTTTACTAACAATATCCAAGGAAAAGGTAAAGGTTGCCCTTGCTCCAAAGCTAGTTGTATCCAACTCTAGCATGACATCAGAGTAGAATAGCTTCCAACATCTTTCAGAAGGGGAGAGATATTATTATTACTGGTACCACTTACAGTATATACCACCCCATAGGGCTAAGCACTGTATAGGCCAGTGGTGGTGAGCCTATGGCATGCGTGCCTGAGGGGGCACTCAGAGCCCTCTCCATCGTCACACGCACAGTTACCCAGCAAAATGTTCACCCTGCCCTCTGCCCAATGGGAGAGCTTCCTCCCTCCCCCAGCACAGAGTTCACCCCACCCCTCTGCCCAGCAGCCTAATGGGAGCACTTTCTCTCTCTCCCCAGCACAGAGTTCTCCCTGCCCACTGTGGCGCAGAGATCAGCCTGTAGAGTTTGGGCGCTTGGTCTCTAAAAGGATTGCCATCACTACTTTTGGTGTTCTGGAATCACGACGCTTGAAGCAGCTGTAGACTATCTTAACACATCTTTATTGCATGGAGTACAGTACGAACATGAGGTAATGGTGGCAATACAACTCTTTTTATACAGTCACTATACATTTGAATCTGGTTACACGGTAGCCTATTGGCTACTGTAGGCGTGATGTCATCCGGAGTCCCGCCCTTCTTGTCCAAGGTAATCCGTGTCAGGAAGGTTTCCCGCGGCTGTGCACAATTGGGGAATTCGTACCATGTGAGTTAAATGCTCATTACTTCCACCTCTGGTAGTAGGCTCGCATTCCAATAGCAGCTGAATACAATGTATCTTTACAATTGGCTTAAGTATACATTTCCTGTGGAACCGGTTACATTTGACTTAAAGGCACAGAGTAGCAGTTACATTCCATATTGTTCCATACACAACATCACTATAGATGATTCACAAACTAATTAACATTTTGTTTCCCAACAAACTGAGTACTCATTTAATTGACTAGGGAGGATTTAAGGCTGAATCAACCTTGATCCTGTATGGAGCAAACTCAGATAGTGGGCAGAGTTTTGACTGCAGGACTGCAACTTAATCACTGCACCACGTCGGCTCTTTTACATGCAGGTGACACATGCAGGATTGGGGAAAGAATTTCCACCTTTTCTATATTTAATTTTAATTAAACCCTCAAATCCTCTCCTCTGAATTGAAAATAATCCCCAGATAATAGGCAAAAACAAAGTGAAACATGGTCTTTCTGATTCACAATAGCCAAATGCAACATGCAATGCCATTTCCCAGCCTTGAGAAGAGGATGTTAAACCTGGAGCTACACAGCAGGTTGCAGCTAAGGGACCCTGTTATGTATGTATGTTTGCATGTTCATTGTACTGTAAAGGCAAGAATGTAACCACTCCAAATACAAAGTATCTCAGCTGTAAAGGAACGCGAGCAGACAGCCCATAGAGGGCAGCTGCGAGCGTTCAGTCTCACATGGTTCACATTGCTCAATCACGGACAGCCGCGGGAAAACCTTCCCCGCATTCAGCAGCAGGAGAAAGATCTGCATTCAGCAGCAGGAGAAAGATCTGCATTCAGCAGCAGGAAAAGAGGCGTGCCTGAGCGAGGCCACGCCGGTAGCAGCCAATGAGCTACCGTGCTACAAGATTCAAATGTATAGGGCTACTGTATATATTGAGATGTATCACCGCCATTACCTCATGCTTCACTGGAACATCATGCAATAAACCTGTGTTAAGCCAACCCTTCGGCTGTCCTGTTGTCTTTGGTCCCATACACTAAATTGGCGACGAAGGTGGGATCATGGCTGCCCACGGGACCAAGACATGCGCCGGCTACGAGATCAGGAAGCCGGGAAACTTGGAGCTGTTTGAGATAGACTTCAACGCAGCGCTGGTGGAGCTCGAAGTCTCAGATGAGGCCAAGAAGAGGGCCATCTTCGTCCGCATGCTCGGACACGAGACCAAGAGGACCTTGGTGGACCTGATCGCGCCGAGGAGGGTGAGCGACCTCAAGGCCACAGAGCTCCTGGCGGCGCTGCGCGCCCACCTCCGGCCCGCAATAGCGATGTTCCCCGCTCGGAGCGCGTTCTGGAGGCGAGTCCAGGCGCCCGGGGAATCGGTCGCTGAGTTCGCCGCGGCCCTGCGGCTGGCCGCCGGCCCATGCAAGTGGGAGACCCCAGAAGTCACCCTCCGGGACTGCCTGCTCTGCGGTCTGAGGGACACCGAGACTCAGCGCGCGCTGATGAAAAAGGAGCCGCCTCCCACGTGGCAAAAAGTCCTCGACACGGCACAGGCCGCGGAGGCCACGACTGCCGGGGTGCAAGAGCTTCAGGACTGGCGCCCGAAACCCGCCAAGGCAGAGAGCTCGGTGCGCGCGGCCCGGCGAGCTTCGAACTCGTCCGCGGAGAGCGGCGACGACGAGGACGTCCGGAAGGTCCAGAGAGAGGGCCGGCGCTGCGACGGCTGCGGCGCCGCCCACGCCCGCGCCAAATGCCCATTCCGCAAGGCCGAGTGCCACAACTGCGGCCGGCGCGGGCACATCGCCAAGGTCTGCCGGAAATGGCGCGAGGCCACAAGGAGTTCTCCAGACCGCTCGGCGAGGCAGGACCGCACCACGAGGCCAAAGGACGGCACCCGGACCACGAGGACGCGGGACGGAGTAGGGCGCATCTCCGACGACAGCGAGGACGACGCTCCGGTTTGCAGCGTTTCCACGGAGCACCCCCGTTACTTCGTTGAGGTAGTAATACAAGGGGCCCCTGTTAGGATGGAGGTGGACTCGGGTTCTTCATACTCTATCATTTCCCAGGGAGAGTTCATGAAAATCGCCCCCCGCGTGCGGCCCAAGCTCAAAGCGTTGAGGGCCACACTGAAGGACGTGCAAGGGAACCGCATCCCAGTGTTGGGGGTTGGGAAGTTCCAGGTCCAGTTTAAAAAGCACACCGCAACGCTTCCCCTAGTCGTCCTCAAGGGAGGTAAATGCAGCCTCCTCGGGACTCAATGGTTCCAGCCCCTGGGGTTGTTCATTGGGGGGGTGCACGCCGTGGGAGCACACGCCGCCGGGACTGATCCAATACAGAGCGTGTGCGACGCGCACCCCGAGGTTTAATTCAAGGGCCCCCCAGTGACTTTCGACCTGGACCCTGGAGTACGTCCAATCAGACTTAAACCGCGCAGAGTGCCCTTCGCACTAAAGGACAAAATAGAGGTGGAGTTGGACAAATTGGTGGGCCAGGGGATTCTTGTCCCTGTTGATTCTGCGGAGTGGGAAACTCCAATTGTAACAGTGCTCAAGGCCAACGGGGAGGTCCGCATATGCGCTGATTACAAGTGCACCATCAATAAGGCGATCCGCCCTAATGCGTATCCGGTGCCGGTAGTCAGCCACTTGTTGGCCAGGTTACACGGGGGGAGGTGTTTCGCTAAACTCGACCTGGCCCAAGCCTACCAGCAACTCCCGGTGACCGCCGCCGCAGCTGCTGCGCAGACCATAGTCACCCACAAAGGGGCGTTCCAGGTATCGCGCCTCCAATTCGGCGTGAATTCGGCGCCCGGGATCTTCCAGTCACTCGTGGAACGCCTCCTGAAGGGGTTAGAGGGGGTGTTACCCTACTTTGATGACGTATTGATTACAGGGGGGAGCCGGGCCGAATTAGCAATGAGGTTGGGAAAGGTCCTGACAATATTCGAAAAAGCGGGGTTGCGGTTGCGGAAAGACAAATGTGTTTTCTGAGGTTGAGTTCCTAGGGTTCCGTGTTACTCCCGAGGGAATCAGGCCATCCCAATCCAAGGTGGCCGCCATCAAGAAGGCCCCTCGCCCCACCTCCAAGCCCGAGTTGCAGTCGTTCCTTGGACTGCTCAACTTTTACCACTCCTTCCTTCCGCGGAAGGCAGCAGTGGCGGAACCGCTACACAAATTGTTAAAAAAGGACGAGGCATGGAAGTGGGGCGACGACCAGGAGATGGCTTTCAATGACCTGAAGCGCCTCCTGGCATCAGATGCGGTACTGACCCATTTCAATCCCAAACGCCCAGTGGTCCTGATATGCGATGCATCCCCGGTGGGGGTGGGGGCGGTGTTATGCCACGTACTGGAGAACGGGAGGGAGGCCCCGATAGCGTTCTACTCTAGGTCCTTGTCCCAAGCGGAGAGAAACTATGCCCAGACAGACAGGGAAGCACTAGCGATAATTGCGGGGACCAAGAAATTTCATGATTTTGTGTACGGCCGCCCCTTCACCATAGTGACTGACCATAAGCCCTTACTAGGCATTTTCACCGCAGATAAGCCCACACCCCAAATCCTGTCCCCGAGGATGCTCAGGTGGGCCATTTTTCTCAACGCGTATCAGCACGCGTTGGTATACCGGCCCGGGAAGGAGATCAGCCATGCGGATGCCCTGTCGAGGTCCCCCATTCCCCGGGATTGCTGCCACGTGGGCAAGGAAGAGAGGGACCACCAGGTCTTAATGATAGAGGTCCTAGACTCCCCTCCAGTAGTACCGGCCGACATCGCCAAAGCGACCGGCAAGGACAAAACGCTGGCCACAGTTTGCTCCTGGGTACAGAAAGGGTGGCCCGCGTCTTCCCCAGCAGCGGAATTCGACACATTTTTCAAAAAGAAACTAGAGTTGTCCCTAGAGAGGGGTTGCCTTTTGTGGGGACAGCGGGTAGTGATCCCCACGTCTCTCCGGCCGAGGGTGCTTAAACTGCTGCACGTCAGCCACCCGGGGATCGTCCGCTCTAAGGCACTAGCCCGCAGTTACTTTTGGTGGCCCCAGCTAGACGCCGACATCGAACACATGGTCGGCACTTACGAAGCGTGCCAAAGCTCCAGGCCAGAAGAGGCTCGCTCGCCACATAGGGAGTGGGACGCAGCAAGGGGGCCCTGGTCCCGGGTACACGTAGACTTTGCTGGCCCGTTCAGGGGAACACTTTTCCTCCTTGTGGTGGACGCGTTCTCCAAGTGGTTGGAGGTCATTCCAGTCTCGAGCACCTCCTCGGCCACAACAATTAAACAGTTACGGAGGGTCTTTTCCACGTTCGGCTTACCCGACACCCTCGTCAGCGATAACGCTAGCTGTTTCACGTCCGCCGAGTTCGGGGCATTCATGGATCGCAACGCCATTCGGCACGTCACCTCCGCCCCCTTTCACCCGGCCACCAACGGCCAAGTAGAGCGCCTCGTGCGCACCACAAAAGACGCGCTGCTGCGCATGGGCCCCGGAGACCTCGACCTGAAATTGTGCCAATTCCTGCTAAGGTACAGGGTCACCCCATTGGCGTCAGGGTACTCCCCCGCGGAGCTGTTGATGCGCAGGAAGCTGGCCACGGTAATCTCCAAGCTAGACCCCACGAGAGTAGAGGACAAAGGGCGGAACATAGGGGTGGAACCCGCAAAGAGTTTCAGCGTAGGCGCCCCGGTGCATTGCAGGAACTACGCCAACGCGGGGCCAGCCTGGGTGCCGGGCACCGTAATAGAACAAACCGGCCCCGTCTCATACCGCGTGGAGACCAGTACAGGCCTCCTGTGGAGGCGACACGTGGACCAACTCAGGCGCAGGGTCCCCGGAGAGCAGGACGAAGACGAAAATAGCCTCGAATCAGCGTTAGGGTACTCCCCCACCCGTTTAGCCCAAGGGGGAGGAAAAGGGGGACATGGGTCCCCACCAAGGGGGGAGGAAAGGGAATCGATCCTCAGAGATCTTTTGCGGGAGTTCGCGGCAGAAAGGAAGAGCCCCGACCTCACACATACCCCTCGGAAGTTTCCCCGAAACACAGATGCCCCTAGAAGTTTAGACGTTGATTTACAGTACCAGGGGGAGTTAGCGGAGTGGTCCCCCACCCGTCCTAGCGAAAAGAGGGGTTTCAGTTCAGCCCCTGGTACTTCCAGTCCCAGTAGCCCCTGTGAGTTAGAATGCAACATAGCGCCAATTTCCCGGAGACCGACACCCCCAAGACGGGAGGCAACAGCGAGTCCGCCCACCACAGTCTCAAGGTCCCCCGAGCGGGGAACAGAAGGTAGCAGAACCACAAGGGCGACCTCATCGGTTCCGCGGTTCACAATAGGAGGGTCCCCGGGGTCCGAGAGCAACAGGCAGGGGTTCACCTCCCAACTGTTCATTCCATTCCCATCCCCGGGCGCAAGGCAGGCACGGACGCCCCACAGAGCCACTAACGAATCCCCGTTTCCCGTTGCAGGACAAGCACCCGCGGAGTCAGGGATCACAGGCTCTCCAGTACTAGGTCAGGCGCAAGCACGCCCCAAGCGCACGTGCGGCAAGCCACAATGGTTGTGGGACTTCGTCCCATCCTAGGGGGGAGGGATGTTATGTATGTATGTTTGCATGTTCATTGTACTGTAAAGGCAAGAATGTAACCACTCCAAATACAAAGTATCTCAGCTGTAAAGGAACGCGAGCAGACAGCCCATAGAGGGCAGCTGCGAGCGTTCAGTCTCACATGGTTCACATTGCTCAATCACGGACAGCCGCGGGAAAACCTTCCCCGCATTCAGCAGCAGGAGAAAGATCTGCATTCAGCAGCAGGAGAAAGATCTGCATTCAGCAGCAGGAAAAGAGGCGTGCCTGGGCGAGGCCACGCCGGTAGCAGCCAATGAGCTACCGTGCTACAAGATTCAAATGTATAGGGCTACTGTATATATTGAGATGTATCACCGCCATTACCTCATGCTTCACTGGAACATCATGCAATAAACCTGTGTTAAGCCAACCCTTCGGCTGTCCTGTTGTCTTTGGTCCCATACACTAAAGACCTGGAGGGACAAAAGAAGTGGCAACCCTAGGACAAGACCAACATGGACATACAGTGGTTCAAACCCAGACTTTGAAAAGATGAGCACTCAAACCTCTCAGTGTGCGTGGACCAATCTATTAGTCTGGATGGATAAATGATTCAGTCTTGGTTTCTCCTGCGTCTAAATACTCAAGTTCTTAACTTCTTCCTCAGTTCTTTTTCTTTTGTGTCCAGATCAAACTTTAAACTGCCAAAATAAAGCCATCTTCTTGGCTTTGTCAATGGGCAAATTTAAATCCTCATTAGGACCTTTCACCGAAAACTGCCTCAAAATTCTCCCTTTATCCTTCCTAGAGTGACAAGTTGATAAAAAAGACAACTCAGCTCTCCCTTACGTGACTTCCCAGGGATCCTTCACTCTCTTCTTCTGGTTTTACTCCTTCATCAGGACAAAGGGATGACTCTGTACAAGCTGCCCACATCATTTCAACCCCTATGAGACAAAAAACACCAAGTGGAAAGCCAGCTGCATCAGCCTGTCTTTGAGACTACGATTAGGATCCTAAGAACAGTTACTAGAAGGCAACACACTTGCATAAGAATTAAGTGACATCGTGGTGTAGTGGGTCAGTTGTTGAAGTGGAACTTGAGAGAGGCAGTTGTTGTCCCCACCAAGCCATAAAAAACATGGGATGGCTTGTTCTAGTCACATATCCTCAGAATGCCCTACGTAACCTGGGTTAAAAAGGGATGTATCTATCTGTCTGTCTGTCTATCTACTGTATCTATTATCTAGGCGGCGGCAGCTGCAACTCGTATCCGAGAATGCATTTTTTCCTCTGAAGCAGGAAAAATGCCATTGACGTGGATTTGTTTAAGGTGGATCCGAACTTGCCATGAAGTGACCCACACACTATGATCTCAGAGCAATCTCCTGTGGCCTGTATGAAATGAGACTTGCAGAGTGTAACACCAGGATTTCAATGGACTGCCACAGCCTTGAGGTTATGGACAGGGTGTGCCTCTTCCGCCTCCATGACCGTTGGGAATCAGAGTTCCTCCTCTGTTCATTTTGCCATTGGGCCCAATCTGATGGTTACCACAGCCATTTCCTCCCCTGAGGGGGGCCATCACCCCACCTAAAGGGGCTCATCAACCCATAGCCATTGGCCCCTTTAGGGTGTCAGGTTATTTACTGCCACCCAATACTCAGCGTTGAGTCGCTGGCTGTATGATCTGGCCAGAAAGTACTATCTCTCTCTCTCTCTCTTGTACTCAATTACATTTATATCCCGCCCATCTGGGATATTTTCCCACTCTGGGTGGCATACAACTTATTAAACAAATCTTTACAATAAAAAAATTGAATAAATTATAAACAACAGCAACAACACAAATAATGCCCCCATTAAAAATATGAGAGCAACAAATGTACCTATTGACAATGGAAAAAGTTAATCCTATGAGTTCTTGAACACACTGGAAAGTTATAAATATAAAAAACAAGGAGAAACTCAAAATATAAGAAGTCAGGGTTTATGTGGTCCTCATCCTATATCTGAAGTTTCTAGTGTTATTTCAGTTAAATATATTTTTCCTTTCTTGACATTCTAGCCACATATCAGGCGGTCACAGTTTTTGCTTGGTTGGGGATGGGGGGGTGGGTAGAGCCTCTTCCTCCTCCCCCACCCCCCTGAGTCGGAGGCAAGGCAAGCATGGCTGTAGCATGGCCCCGACTCAAACCCACCACCGCTGCTTCTTTGTCTGCCCGCCCAATGCTAAGCTCCTCTGCCGCTCGCCTCCTCCACTGCTCCGGCCACGACTGTACCCCACGCCGCCCTGTCTCTGATGAGGAGAGGCTGCTAAGCGCCTCTGGTGCAAGGCCGCTGGCGAGACCGCTGAGGGTCTCAGCCACGAGGCCTCCTCCTCTGCCTCTCCACCGCCACCACACTTCAGTAGGCCTGGCCCTCAGTTCTGCTGCTGACTGCATGGTGGCAGAGAGGTGGAGGAGGAGGCCTCATGGCTGAGGCCACCAGTGGCGGCGGTGCGGTGGCGGCGGCCTTGCACCAGAGGCCCTTTGCAGCCCCTCATCAGAGATGGGGCGGCCTAGGGCAGAGCCGTGGCTGGAGCAGTGGAGGAGGCGAGCGGCAGAGGATCTTCAGCACTGGGCGGGCAGACAAAGAAGCGGCGGTGGCGGGTTTGAGTCCAGGCCATGCTACAGCCATGCCTGCCTTGCCTCCAACCCAGGGGGCCGGGGGGGGGGAGGAAGAGGCTCCTGGTCCTGCCGCCTCTTCCCCCCCCACCCCAGACCAAGCAAATACCGCGTCTGCCCGACAGCTGGCCTGGGGCAGGGTGGGTCCTCGGCTCCTGGTCCTGCCGCCTCTCCCCCCCACCCCCGACCAAGCAAAAAACGTGACCGCCCAACAGCTGGCCTGGAGCAGGGAGGGGAGGAAGTGGCTCCTGCCACCTCTCCCACCCCCCCTTTAGTGTATGAGACACAACACCCCCCCCAACCAAGGGAGGAGAGGAAGAGGGAACCGCGACCGCCCAACACGACCTCTCTGCCCGATACCTCCACTTGGCTTGGCTTGACCGGCTTGGCTTGGCGGCGCAGCGCACATGCATAAGTGGGGAAGTGGGCGTGGCCACTAGAAATTTTTACTACTCCCCCTCCCGGACTGGTGCGGACCGGTAGCTGCCCACCACTGAATATACTGTATGAGATAGACTCATTACATGCAAAGCAAGATACTGTAGTTCAAGCCTTACTTTGGTACAATATTGATGCTTATGGCTTACAGCTAATGAAAACCCCAACCCCCCCCAATCTCATGTACCCCATTGTTGTGTATGCAAGCAATTCATCAGTCACCACATGCAACTCAGCTGCCAGCAATGGCGCAGCTGAGGAAGCTCAGCCCATGCGCCCCCAATCACCCAATCATCAACTAGCGCAGGAAACCTCCCTGCTATAGGTTAGGCAGACCTTAGGAAGGCTCGCAGTAGTCCCCCGATGTCGTCACTGCGACCGCAACCAATGAGTGCCTTTGGGGGGGGAAATTCAAATACAGTATATAAGGAGCTGCGTCTCCTACATGTGCTCATGTACAGATTGATCATGCTGAAATAAAGAAGTGTTTGGCCCGCCTGCTGGCTCCGTGTGCAATCAATCTGCCTACATCAAACCCATAATCATCACTTAATCTCATGTACGCTGTACACCATGATCATCACAATTATAGCGAATTAAGGCATAACATATCTCGCTTTACATGTAGTGCGTCTATCTCATATATTTGTTTCACCTTTTAAGTGAACTGGATGTACATTTGCACGATATTCTAATTTTCCGAGTTTCACCTGTAGGTCCTCATCGTTGGACATTTTGGGTGGGACGGATCAGAATTGTTAAGCTCCAATATGTGGATCAAGCAGACATCTGTAGAAAAGGATGTATTCTCAAGAAGGTCTTTCCTGAAGATCTGAACATTTGGGCAGCTTCATAACAGGTAGAATCCAAGGTTTCCCAGCCTTGGGCCCCCAGGTGTTTTTGGATTTCAATTTTCAGAAGCCAAAGTCAGCAAACCTAGGGTAGATAATCCCTAAGGTTGTTTCTTCTTCTTTTTCTTCTTCCCCATCCCCTCCCCCCAAGTTTCCCTGGGTGAGGAGGCTCCGCATGGTGTCTGTATCCAAGGTGCTTGTATTTCATGGGGGAGATGGGTGAAGGAATGTGGAGCAGAGACCAGTTCCAGAGTGGCTGGGGAGGCACTTTGAGGCATACCCGTCAAGTGCGGATCCTGAAAATACAGGAATTGCTCTGGCCTGGGTGCGCGTACGCAGAAGCTCTCTGTGCATGCGCAGTACCCATTTGTGATGGGCGCGCGTGCGCACTAACCCCTTTCCCCGCCGTTCAAATACGGGACGGCGTCGGGAAAGGGGAGGAACGAACGGAGAAATACAGGAAATCCTGGCCAATCAGGGATACTTGACAAGTATGCTTTGGGGTGAAACAGAGCCCAGCGTGGAAAAGCCTTGGACAAGGGGGAAATGGCTTCAGAGGTTCGCTATAGAGTGATAAAATAGAAGAGGCTTCTATTTTCATAGCTCTATGGCGAAGAGCAGTCACATGGCCAACAGGCCACACCCATGCAGTCACATGGCCACACCCACACAGTCACATGGCCACGCCCACAGTGTGGTAGGATTTTTTGTGCCCACCACTGAGTATATTTATTTCACCTGTTAAGTTACATTACTTAACTGAATGAACATTTGTACAATAGTATTATTTTCTGAGTTTTACCTGTATAGGAGCGAAGGCAAATTCTCAGATTTTAATATCATTTAACCACAATAAACTCAATGCCATTTCTTCTCCTCTAATAATCCCAATATATTCCTTGTAATTGCTGCTTTACTAGCATTCTTTCTGAATGCCAACAAAGTGATCTTGGTAAACTCAACGCACCTTTGAATATGGCCAAGATTTTCATATCCCTCCAATTTCCTCAGTTCTGCTTGCATGTAAAAACATACATTTGTGGAAAATCAGATGATCAGTCAAGGAGGTAAAAAAACAATTTGGCAGCTTGGCTTTATTGGTCTGGGGCACTATGTACAGATTAATTGGGAACAATTCTAATCATCCGTACAATCAGCGTGTTGCTCCACTAACTCTTACATCCTGTCTTGTTCTTTTGCTTCTAATTACTCTTCATAACTGCCCACAAGACTCTTTCCACCCCTCCTAAAGTAAAGGTAAAGGTTTCCCTTGCTCGAAAGCTAGTTGTATCTGACTCTAGGGTTCAGCGCTCATCTCTGTTTCAAAGCCGAAGAGCCAGCACTGTCTACTTTTGCAGACGTTCCCATGGTCATGTGGCAGGCATGACTAGACACTGGAGCGCATGGAACACTGTTTACCTTCTCACTGAAGTGGTTCCTATTTATCTACTTGCAATTTCTTGCTTTTGAACTGCTAGGTTGGCAGGAGCTGGGACAAAGACAGGAGCTCATTCTGTCCTGCAGTACTCGGGAATCGAACTGCTGATCTCCTGCCTTCCAGTCAGTGTCTTAGCCACTTGAGCCACTGCAGTCCCTCCCCCACCCCTCCTATAGCATCCAGATTTGTGAGATTTCAGGGTGATCTTTACATAGTGAACCTCCATGGCCAAGTGTCCTGCTTTGAAATGCCAATTAATCCCTCCTGCTCCAACTTCACTACCCTGGCTTTAACTACCAGCCCATGCAAACAGGCAGCAGAGAAGAGGAGCCCAGAGGTGGCACATTTACATGGATGGCCTTTGCCCACCACTCCAGTCCTGATCTAGGATCATTCCGCATTACAGCCATTACGTACCAGAAGAGTGGCAGCTTGTCCATTGGGGTTGGTTGGGGGGCAGGATCAGGCTACTTCCAGCCCTCACCCTCATTACCACTGGCACAAATCTTCTGGAAGGTGTAAAGCTGCATGTGTCTGGTCTGCCGAACTCAGTCTCTGTTTGTTTCTCCGAGTATATCCAAATCTCTGCATGTGTGGTGGTGTATTTATGTGTGTATGTGTTGTGTCCTAAAGCCTGTGCCTTTAAACAATGTACCTATCCATGTGTATCCAATGCAACCGTTTCTAGGTGTAACATTGTAACCTCCAGCTGCATCACTGTAACCTTAATGGGACGCGAGCTAGTGACCACTAGATGGCAATAGCGAGCGTCCAAGCTCATTGGTCCAAGACTCACCTAGAACAACAGCGCGGGAAGATTCCCGCCACTACCTTCACCTGGACAAGAAGGGCGTGACCTGCAATGACGTCACGCAGCCTGTAGCCAATAGGCTATCAAGGAGCCACATTCAAATGTATAGCCACTGTATATATTGAGCTGTTCGTCCGCCATTACCTCATGTTCCCTCTGACCAGCATGTAATAAAGTTGTGTTAAGCCAGCTCTTCGGCTGTCCTGGTGTCTTTGGTCCCATACGCTAAATTGGCGACGAAGGTGGGATGATGGCTGCCCATGGGACCAAGACATACGCCGGTTTCGACATCAAGAAACCGCAAGATTGGGAACTCTTCGAAATGGACTTCCAAGGTGCGCTGGTGGAGTTCGAGGTGACGGACGAGGCGAAGAAGAGAGCCATCCTCACCAGAATGCTCGGGCACGACGGCAAGAGGGTATTGATTGACCTCATCGCACCCAAAAAGGCAGATGAATTCAAGGCAAAGGAGCTCCTGAAGGTGCTGCGAGACCATTTCCGGCCCTCGGTAGCGATGTTTCCCGCTCGGAGCGCGTTTTGGAGGCGAGTCCAAGCGCCTGATGAGTCGGTCGCCGCTTTCGTAGCGGCCCTGCGCCTGGCTGCCGGCCCGTGCAAATGGGAGAATTTGGAAGTCACCCTCAGGGACTGCGTGCTATGCGGCCTGAAGGACGCCGAGATTCAGCGCACACTAATGAATCAGGAACCGCCCCCCCACGTTGCAGGAGGTCCTGAAAGCGGCACAGGCCGCGGAAGCCACGAAGGCAGGGGTGCAAAAGCTCCAGGACTGGCGGCCGAAGGCCGACAAAGCAGAGAGTTCGGTGCACGCAGCCCGGCGAATTTCGAAATCGTCCGCCGGAAGCAGTGATGACGAGGATGTCCGGATGGTCCGAAAGGAGGGCCGGCGTTGTGACGGCTGCGGGGCGGCTCACGACCGTGCCAGGTGCCCGTTCAGAAAGGCCGAGTGCCACAACTGCGGGCGACGCGGGCACATAGCCAAAGTCTGCAGACAACGGCGCAAGGACCGGAGGAGCTCGCCCGACCGCCCAGCGAGGGACCGGAGGAGCTCGCCCTACCGCCCAACGAGGCCAGACCGCTCGACGAGACTAAAGGATGGCGCCCGGCCCACGAGGAAGCAGGACGGCGTGGGCCGCATCTCCGACGACAGCGACGACGACGCCCCGGTTTTCAGCGTGTCCATGGGACACCCCCGTTACTTTGTTGAGGTACTGGTGCAAGAGGCCCCTGTTAGGATGGAGATTGACTCTGGCTCCTCTTACTCCATTATTTCCCAGAGGGAGTTTTTGAGAATTGCCCCCCGCGTACGGCCCAAGCTCAAAGCGTTGAGGTCCACGCTTCGGGACGTGCAAGGGAACAGTATCCCGGTGTTGGGGGTTGGGAATTTCCAGGTTCAGTACAAGCGGCACGCCGCGGAACTCCCCCTAGTCGTTCTTAAGGGAGGTAATTGCAGCCTCCTCGGGACTCAATGGTTTCAGCCCCTGGGTCTGTTCATTGGGGGGTGCACGCCGTTGGGTCTGACCCGATACAGGAGGTGTGCGACGCGCACCCCAAAGTCTTCAAGAAGGGACTTGGGAAATTCAATGGACCCCCAGTAACGTTCGACCCGGACCCGGAGGTCCGCCCAATCAGACTCAAACCGCGCAGGGTGCCTTTTGCACTCAAGGACAAAATAGAGGCGGAACTGGACAAATTAGTGGGCCAGGGGATTCTTGTTCCTGTTGATTCCGCGGAGTGGGAAACTCCAATTGTCACAGCATTGAAGGCCAATGGGGAGGTTCGCATTTGCACCGATTATAAGTGCACCATTAATAAGGCAATCCGCCCTAACGCGTACCCGGTGCCGGTGGTCAGCCATTTGCTAGCCAGGTTACATGGGGGAAAGTGTTTCGCTAAGCTCGACCTGGCACAGGCCTATCAGCAACTCATGGTAACCCCTGCCGCAGCTGCTGCACAGACCATAATCACGCATAAGGGGGCGTCCCAGGTGACCCGCCTCCAATTCGGCGTGAACTCGGCGCCTGGAATTTTCCAGTCCCTCGTGGAACGCCTCCTCAAAGGGCTGGACGGTGTTTTACCATATTTTGATGACGTATTGATAACGGGGGGGAGTGAGGTTGAGTTGGCTAAAAGGCTAAACAAGGTCCTGGCGGCGTTCGAACGGGCGGGGTTGAGGTTGCGAAAAGACAAATGCATCTTCTTCGCGAAAGAGGTTGAGTTCTTAGGGTTCCGAGTAACAACCGAGGGGATCAAACCGTCCAAATCCAAGGTGGCCGCCATCAAGAAAGCCCCTCGCCCCACATCCAAGCCCGAGTTGCAGTCGTTCCTAGGGCTCTTAAATTTCTACCACTCCTTCCTTCCACGGAAGGCTGCGGTGGCTGAGCCGCTTCACAAGTTGCTCAAGAAAGATGCAGCATGGATGTGGGGCGATGACCAGGAGAGGGCATTCACGGAACTGAAACAACTCCTGGCGTCTGACGCCATTCTGACCCATTTCGACCCCAAACGGCCGGTGGTACTGGTCTGTGATGCATCCCCGGTGGGGGTGGGGGCAGTGTTATGCCACGTGTTGGAAAACGGGAGGGAGGCCCCAATAGCGTTTTACTCCAGGTCCCTGTCCCAAGCGGAGAGAAACTACGCCCAGACAGACAGGGAGGCGCTGGCGATAGTTGCAGGGACCAAAAAAATTCACGATTTTCTGTATGGCCGCCCCTTCACCATCGTGACTGACCACAAGCCCCTACTAGGCATTTTTATCGCAGACAAGCCCACGCCACTGATCCTGTCCCCGAGAATGCTTAGGTGGGCCATTTTTCTCAATGCCTACCAGCACGCGTTGGTGTACCGGCCCGGGAAAGAGATCAGCCATGCGGACGCTCTGTCGAGGTCCCCCCTCCCCCTGACGCCCAGCCAGGTGAGCAAGGGGGAGCGAGACCATCAGGTTCTCATGATAGAGGTACTGGATTCGCCCCCCGTAGTGCCCGCCGACATTGCCACAGCGACAAGGAAGGACAAGACGTTGGCGGCGGTTTGCTCCTGGGTACAGAAGGGGTGGCCGGAGTCTTCCCCAGCAGAGGAATTCGCCCCATTTTTTAGGAAGAAGCTGGAACTGTCCCTAGAGAGGGGGTGCCTCTTGTGGGGGCAGCGGGTGGTGGTCCCCACATCCCTTCGACCGCGGGTGCTTAAACTGCTGCACGTCAGCCACCCTGGAATTGTGCGCTCCAAAGCGCTGGCCCGAAGTTACTTCTGGTGGCCCCAGTTAGACGCCGACATCGAGCACATGGTCGGCACTTGCGAGAGCTGCCAATGCTCCAGACCGGAGGAGGCCCGCTTTCCCCATAGGGAATGGGACGCGGCTAAGGGGCCGTGGTCCCGGGTGCACATAGATTTCGCGGGCCCGTTCCGAGGAACCCTGTTTCTCCTTGTGGTGGACGCTTTCTCCAAGTGGTTGGAGGTCGTCCCAGTCACGAGCACCTCCTCGGCCGCGACAATTAAGCATTTGCGGAGAATTTTTTCCACGTTCGGCATACCCGACACTCTAATTAGCGATAACGCTAGTTGCTTCACGTCCGCTGAGTTCAGGGCGTTCACAGAGATCAACGCCATCCGGCATATCACCTCCGCCCCTTTCCATCCGGCCACCAATGGCCAAGTGGAGCGCCTCGTACGCACCACGAAGGACGCGCTGCGGCGCATGGGCCCCGGGGACCTCAACCTGCAAGTGTGCCAGTTTCTGCTAGGGTACAGGGTGACCCCGCTAGTGTCAGGCTACTCCCCTGCGGAGCTTTTAATGCGCAGGAAGCTGACCACCATACTCACTAGACTAGATCCCACGAGAGTTGAGGACAAGGGGAGGAACATAGGGTTAGAAGCCACCAAGAGATTCAGCGTGGGTGCCCCGGTACATTGCAGGAACTACGCCAGCGCGGGGCCAGCCTGGGTGCCGGGGGTGGTCGTGGAACAGACCGGTCCCGTATCGTACCGCGTGGAGACCAACACAGGTCTACTGTGGCGGCGGCACGCGGACCAGCTCCGGAGCCGGGTCCCAGGGAATCAGGGCGCCGGAAACACGGATGCAAATTCAGCGTTAGGGTTCTCCCCCACCCGTTTAGCCCAAGGGGGAGGAGAGGGGGGTCGAGAGTCCCCACCAAGGGGGGAGGAGAAGGAATTTGTCCTCGTAGATATCCCGCGGGATCCCCCAACAGAGTTTGATTTTGATTTTCAGAACCGGGGGGGTTTTCGGAGTGGTCCCCCACCCATCCAAGCGAGAAGAGGGGTTTTACGTTAGCCCCTGGTGCCCCCGGTTCAACCACAACGGAATCTACCCTTTCCCCTAAAGCTGCAAAACCGCAGCAAGCCTCTAACAAGTCTCCCTCTCCCATTACAGGACAAGGGTCCAGGGAACAAGGAAGCGGCAGCGGCCCCCGGGTGGGCCAACCCACATCGCGGCCCAAACGCGAGTGCAATAAACCATCTTGGCTAAGAGACTTCGTCTCATCCTAGGGGGGAGGGGTGTTGTGTCCTAAAGCCTGTGCCTTTAAACAATGTACCTATCCATGTGTATCCAATGCAACCGTTTCTATGTGTAACATTGTAACCTCCAGCTGCATCACTGTAACCTTAATGGGACGCGAGCTAGTGACCACTAGATGGCAATAGCGAGCGTCCAAGCTCATTGGTCCAAGACTCACCTAGAACAACAGCGCGGGAAGATTCCCGCCACTACCTTCACCTGGACAAGAAGGGCGTGACCTGCAATGACGTCACGCAGCCTGTAGCCAATAGGCTATCAAGGAGCCACATTCAAATGTATAGCCACTGTATATATTGAGCTGTTCGTCCGCCATTACCTCATGTTCCCTCTGACCAGCATGTAATAAAGTTGTGTTAAGCCAGCTCTTCGGCTGTCCTGGTGTCTTTGGTCCCATACGCTAAAGTATGCAAGCGCATGCCTGCCACTGGTTGTGTACTTTGACAAAGGGCAGGCTTTATACAGGGGAAATCTCTGGTCAGATCTCAGTGATGGTCTGGTATCACCCAATCGTTCAGACTGAGCCCTGGAGAGGTTTTGGTGCCAAGACGTACAAACCCACGAAGGCTCCCTTGGTCTTTTGTGATGTTTCTGCTAGGCTTTGAAATGCTTTTCTCTTTGCACTTTTGCGATGTATATTGATTTCTGCAATGACGTGATATTCTGATTATGTATTGTTGTTATATGCTACTGTATTCTAAGGGAACTGCAGTGGCTCAAGTCGCTAAGATGCTGACTGGGAAGCGGAAGGTCAGCAGTTCGATTCCCGAGTACTGCAGGACGGAAATGAGCTCCTCCCGTCTTCGTCCCAGCTCCTGCCAACCTAGCAGTTCGAAAGCAAGAAATTGCAAGTAGATAAATAGGGACCACTTCGGTGGGAAGGTAACAGCGTTCCGTGTGCTCCGGTGTCTAGTCATGCCTGCCACATGACCACGGAAACGTCTGCAGAAGCAGACAGCGCTGGCTCTTCGGCTTAGAAACAGAGATGAGCACTGCACCCTAGAGTCGGATACGACTGGCTTTCGAGCAAGGGAAACCTTTACCTTTATTCTATCATATATTGGACTCTGTTGTTTTGCTCGAGCGGCAGAAAACGGTCCCGCTCACGCCTTGAGGCTGAGGACGCTTGCCACCCCACCCCTGGACCTATTTCGGGAACTTTTCTATGTGGTTGTGACTTTATCATTATATTATAGTATTGTACTGTGTTGTATATTATAATGTGTTGTTGTTTTTAGTAGATTGAATTTTGTATATTGTATTAATATGTACTAGCAAGGGTTGCCCGGCGTTGCCGGGCTTTTTCGCCTGTGTGTTTTATTGAAAGAGAGGCTTTGAAACTTTTGCCAGAAAACTTTTAATGTATAAATCTTTTTGTTTTGCAATAGTAATTTTCTTTGTTTGGTGAAAAAACATATTTTACATTTTAAACTTTGTTTATAAACTGTTTTGGACTTTACTGCAAGTTGCATAATAAAGTGTTTTTATTTTTTTGTTTTAAAACATATGAAACATTTAACTCTTTCTAATGTTTTTTTTTTAAGTTTTTTTCTCCAGCGATGTGTCTGTAGCATCTGTAAAACATAACACACAGGGAGAGATATTGATATTTGTCTATTGTTATGTGACATTTCATTAATGATGTTTTTTGTTTTTAATGGATTATTTTTGTAAATATTTTGGGTTTAGTTTTTTGTTTAACTGTTAATATTTTTGTTAGTAAGCATTTTTTTAACATTTTACTAAATAAGTTTATATTTACCTTCATTAACAGTTGTTTTTGTTTTTTGTGTTTCAGTTTGTTGACTGTTGCTTTGTTGGGGCATCTGTTTAATGAGAAGAATGACAAAGTTATATATAACTGTATTTCTCATAATTTTGTAATGAAATTGTTTTGTTTATTTACCTGTTGATTTCAGGGTCTGTTGAGTTTTTATTTTCAGAAAATTGTGCAGCATTATTTCTGCTAATGGCTGGTTGAATGTAGGTGGTGGATGATTCATCATGAGGAGATGTCTTTGTATTATTGAGTCTATATCTACCTCAGGGTGTATTGGTATTGGTGGTATGTTTTGTTGTTTTTTTTGGGGGGGGTTCATGTTGATTTTCATTGTTTGTGTTTTTCATTTCCTGTTGCTGTATTTGTTTGTTGTTTATTTGCTGTATTATTTTGTCTAAGGTATTATTCTTTTGGTGTTGTTTAAATTGTGTGTCCTTTTCTTCTATTTCAGAATTTTCTGTTGTTTGTTGTTTCCAGTGCAATATTGAATGTAGTTTGGATGTTGTTTGTTTATCTTTTTTTCTGACAATTTGCATTTCTGGTTGTTTATTTTCTGTGTGTTGTTGTTTGTCAATTTGTTTGTTTGTGTTTGTGGTTTCTTTTTCCTCTGTTGTCATGTTTCTGTAAGTTTTGGTGTCATTGTCTGTTATTTCTGTGGTTTGTTATTTCCATGGCAATATTAATTTTTGTTTGGATGTGGTTTGAATTTCTTTCTTCCTGACAATTAGTATTTGTTGGTGTTTATTTTCTGGCTCTTCTTTTTCGTACATTTGTTTGTTTGTGCTTGTTTTTTCTTGTTCCTCTGTTGTGTTGTTTTTGTACGTTTTGTAGTTATTGTCTGTTGTTTCTGTTGTTTGCTGTTTCCATGGTAATATCAATTTTTTTTGTGATGTGTGTTGCATTTGTTTATTCTTGACACTTAGCTTTTGTAGTTGTTTATTTTCTGGTTCTTCTTTTTTGTACATTTGTTTGTTTGTGTTTGTATTTTCTTGTTCCTCTGTTGTGTAATTTTTGTACGTTTAGTTGTCATTGTTCCTTATTTTTGTTGTTTGTTGTGTTTCTGCCGATAATAATTGTTGTTTGGATGTTCTTTGAATTTCTTCATTGCTGAGCATTTGCTTTTCTGGTTGTTTATTTTCTTCCTCTTCTTTTTTGTTTATTTGTATTTTTGTTGTTGTTGTTTGTTGTTGTTCATTGGTGTTGTTGTTGAAAGTTTTTGAAGTATTATGTATTTTTCCTTTTTGATTAATGAGATGAATGATTTCCAGTGTTTCCTTTTTTAGACCAATTTTAGTTTCTTCATTGTGAGATTTTTCAAATTCTGATTTTTGAATTTGTTTATTTATGGATTTTGTTTCATCTTGTGTTGTTGTGTATTTTGGGTATTTTGTGGATGCTGACTGTTTCAGATTAATTTTTGCTATAATATCAGCAATTTTTCTTTGGGTCTCCTTTGATAAGCATGCACTGTTTTCTGTTGTCTCGAACTTTGGTAGCTCTTCTCCTTCTTTCTGATCTTGTTCCTCTTGTTCTGGTTCTCCCTCTTCGCTGTCTGACTCATAATCTTGCATGCATATTATTTTGCAGTCATCCATGTAAAATTCTACATGTGTAATAATTTTGGAGCATTTCGTACCGTTTGAGTGATGCAGAGTCATTTTTTCCGCGCTCAATGGTCCGGTGGGGTATTGGTTTGTGTTACGATTTTCTTCCTCCAGATCTTTGGTGTCTGGTGATTGTGGTTTTTGCGCTTTGTTGGTGTGTGCCTCCATTGCTCCTTATTATTTTGGGTAGCGTTTCTTATTTACGTCTTTTCGATGTCACCTACAGCTTTTGCAAGTCTCCGTTCATGGATCAGTTTCGTTTTTAAGCTGTTTGCAGGCTGTGTCTTATCAAACTCTCGTTATCGCGTTGTTTTCCCTCGCTCTTTTCGGAGTTCGGGAGAGCAAGTTTAGCGAAGTGGATTTGCATGTTTTGGAGGTGTGTCTCTTTTCCACGTTGCTGTTTGGCTGCTTAGATGGCATGGCTGTAAGTGAGTGAATATTTTCCTGTAAAGTTTTCCGTGCCTTGCTTCCTATTGAACCATCTGTGAGTGTGCCTCGGCGCGTATTTTGAGTGTTTTAGGAGGCGCGCTGGTTTCTGGTTTTGTATGCTATGTAATCTTTTGGACAATGAAATGGGTTTGATCTTTTTCAAAGGATTATGTCCATCCTTTTTTTCACTGTGTGTAGATTTTTGGTGGTCACTTTAGTCGTCTTTTGGTAATTCTAACTGTGTTTATGTTTTTGTTGGTAATGGTGCTGCATTATTTCTATTTATTAATCTCTGCCTTTATTCCAATAGCATAATGTGTTATGTGTTAAGGTAGAATTTTCTGTGGATTTCATGTAGTACTTATTTTTTATTTTTTTGCAGTACTTGTTGGTACACAATGTTTTTGGTTTGTTCTTTTTCTGCTAGTATGAATAAGTTTTCTGCAGCTGTTTCCAGATGGGTTGGGGCAATATAGTCCTTTTATCCCCACAAACCTCCCAACAGTAGGGTAGGCAGCGGAGAGGGGGATCGCCACCCCCTCCCACTGATGTTAAAGGGGAAACTCCATTCGGGAGCTTCAGGCGCCGCGGGAGAGTAAAAGAAATTTGGCTGCTGTTTGCTTGCCTGTGAGCTGTTTTTCTTTTTAACTTTCCGGGCGCCGTTTTCCTCAGCGTTCTGCGTGGGCGCGCAGGACTCTGGGGCTTGTAGTTATGGGTTGGTGCTTTGTGTTTTTCCTGGGTTTTTTAAAAATGCGTTTCTTTCGATTGGCTGCGGCGCGTGTCGGAACGCTGCGCCGTGCGAGAGCCTCTCAGCGTGATTGGCTCTGGCGCGGCGCAGTGCAAGGAATGTTGGGAAGTGAAGTTCTTTCCCTTTCTTGCCGTTTGTGGGGCTGAGGCCCCCGTGCCGGATTTTTAAATCCTTCGTTGACCTGCGTAGGCAATTCGGCCGTGCGCACGAAGGGTGGGTGCGGATCAGTAGGGCGACGCATAGCAACCTATAGCCAGTTCCAACGGTGAACCCTTGGATTTATAGGTTAAGATTTACTTTGTATATTGTTGATTTATGTTGTGATTTTTGTGAGCCGCCCTGAGTCGGCATATGCTGAGTGAGCAGCATACAAATCGAATAAATCAAATCAAGTCAAATTATGGCACTCAACATTCCCTGGGAGAGACTGAGTCATATTTCTGCAATTTGTGGGGAAAACATTCTTAAAATGGACACCAGAAAAATGCTTTTTAAATGTTGAACTGCTGAAGTAAAGCTCTCACTTCTCTGACTGTACAAGGTGGCCTGTAAATCTCTACCTGTCCATATGTTATATTCAATTATGCATGTATTATAATTTTTTTCTTTCCCCCCCCAGAGAAATACAGTATGGCTGATTTAAGCCCAGACACTTACTGGGAGGCGGAAGGTCAACAGTTAAAAACCCGAGTGCTGCATGATGGAATGAGCGCTCGTCTCTGTCCCAGCTCCTGCCAAACTAGCAGTTCGAAAGCAAGAAATTGCAAGTAGATAAATAGGGACCACGTCAGTGGAAAGGTAAATAGCTTTTCATGCATTTTGGTGTCTAGGCATGCCTACCACATGTCCACGGAAATGTCTGCAAACGCAAACAGTGCTGACTCTTCGGCTATAAAGAGAGATGAGCACTGAACCCTAAAGTCAGATACAACTGGCTTTTGAGCAAGGGTGACTTTAACCTTTACACTTGAAGAGCGTATTGTGATTAATACGTGGGTACATGAGTGCAAGAATACTGGTGGCACCCTGGAATACAATAATAGGGACTTACAGGCCACCCGGTACTTTTTGCTGCTTTATAGCTGGGCAGCAGAACCATCTCAGCTCCCCATAAAAACCCTTTTACTCCATTCACAAACTGACTGGTTTCTATAGACAAAGATACATCCAGGTTATCTAGGAAAAGGATCAGGATCTTGCTGTTGCCACTGCTCAAGTAATCCAGATACCACAGAGGAAGATGAAATTGCCATTACCATATAGGCCAGGTTGGATAAATGGGTGCTTAATGCGGTCATTGGAGCCATTGGACCAGCAGCCTGCATGGATGCCGAAAGTGGCAATTTGAGCCACTGGAAAGAAGTATCAGGCTGAGAGCTGGCCCTATTCAGCAGACAGTGTGACAAGAGCCTTCTTTGCAACGTCCCTCCTTTTCTACCAGTGGATTTACTTACTTACTTACTTTACTTACTTTACTTACTTACTTACTTACTTACTTACTTACTTACTTACTTAGAAGGAAAATAGAAAGGAGGGAGAAAAACGGGGGAAAGATCAGAGAAAGAAAAACCTAGAATCAGCAGATCCAAGAAAGTAAGAGGACTCTGGAAGGACAGGCTAGCTAGGGGAAACAGCTTCTCCATAAAGTGGAAAAAGCTTCCATGATATGGTGTGCAAGGAGATAGTTCCATGCATGTGAAACTATTGTAAGACTTAACGATAGATGTGTGTAGATTTTTATTTTTGAATGACCCGAAAGTGACTCGTGGAACTGGACCAGTAGTAAGGGTGTCATGCTGCAATGCGGACGGCAAATGGAAGGCCACTGTTTTCCCCACAACAATCTCAATGGCTGATCGCCATGATGATAGCTAATATTCGGAATTTGGTATGGCAATTGAAGAAGGCATAGATGAGGCTCCAGGGAAATCATGACTCCTTCCAATGTAAAGGATCAGGTGTCAGGTGTTGAAACAGCCACTTCCCTGCCTCTCATCCTAGAAGCTACAGCACGACCAGGGCTACTGTTAAGCACAATTACCAAGTGGCAATTATCTCCTGTACAGAGAGTTGGAAACAGCAACACAGGTACTTGCGGATTCCGCATGCACAATTGGCACAATGCCTCTGGCAAAGGTTACACCGGCGAAGAAGGTTCCTGGTCACTGGCCCTTGCCAGCATGGAAATTGGGGGGGGGGGGCGAATTAATAATCATAGGGTTGATTCACCCACATCTGACCTGACCAGCGATTCCGCTGAGAGAAGCAAATCGCTAAACCTCCGTTACGCATTAGGCAATTACTGACTCACAGAAGAACCTAATCTCTGGTGCAAATAGTGGCCATATTTACCCTGGCATAAGCCCCGAACAATGGACTTCCCCTGTCAGTGTTTGCCCCAGTTAATTAACTTCCCCAAGAGAGATTTCCCATTAACCCGGGTAAATGGGTGATATGATTTTCTGTCAGATGACGATCGCATCACACGCTGCCTTGAATTCCTATAAATGATGATGTCTTTTCCTCAATAAACCACTGGTCTTCGCTCCATCTTGTCTCGTGTCGTTCCTTTGACCAGTCTCCTCCGGGATCCTAAGGGCCTCCTCACGGCCCCAATCCAACAGGTACTGATGTCAGGAAAGACATGGCAAACATACGAGAAAATTCTCCTAGGCCAGCCAGAACAAAGGTCAGACTTCGTTGAGCTTTGGTGGTTTACAGAGTCAGTAGTGAGGATTACCCCTCTTATTATTATTCTCAATTTTTTTCCTTGCAATCCTAATGTACCACTAATGATTTTCGCATGGCTTTCTACATCATTTCCAAGATCATTCTTTTTTTAAATACAGTAATAAAGAACTTTGGATTTGTATCGAGAGTCTCCCTTTCACAGCTACATAGTGTTTGTTGCCCTCATAATGCCACACTCCTACTCGAGTTCTAGTAAGGTTTATGTAAAGTGCCACAGTGATTTGTGGCTAAAAATTAGACCAGGGGTTCTCATCCAATAGCCTGTGGGCCAGATACAGCCTGTGTGGCCAATTAATTCAGCCCATGGGCCAGATAGGGCCCATGGGGCCAATTAATCCAGCCCTTGGTGAGGGCCCTGCCACTGCCAGAAGCATGCCAAAAACACGCTGGATGTGCTGAAAAAAACCAAAATGTGTCAGGACCGCTGAAAAGGGATTAATGAGCAAGTATAGAATATATTTTACGAAGTAAAGTTATAAGAAAGATACAGTACAAGGATTATAAAACGATACAGGATGTTTTAAAATACTTACGAAACTGTATGTCTTTGTCCTAAGCCTAGCTCGAAAGTTACTTTTGTTCCTGCTGTGCACTGTAAGATTTTTGGGATTGGGAGGGGGGGGATAAGAGAAAAAGGCTTCTGTACAAACAGGATTGTCTCCAAGGTTGGGGAAAGTAAGCATCATCCAGGGAAATTACCTTGGAGACCATGGAGTGTTATTCAGTGAGCGCAATGGCATTCCGCACATATAATTTTATTTTGTACTTTTTTCTTCTTGATTTTTGTCTTTAAATCAATAAAAATGAATTAATGAGCAAGTATAAAATATATTTTATGAAATAAAGTTATAAGAAAGTTACAAGGATTATAAAACGATACTGGATGTTTTAAAATATGATATTTTCTTGATGCATATTCATTTATTACTGTTCTGTTTTCTTTTAGCACTGTTTTGTATTTTTAAAATTTCAATAAAAAAATAAAAAATAAATGTATTGGGAAAAGAGTATAAGAGATTATTTTCTTTGTTCAGGGCACCACTCTAAAATTAGCGTGTTGAAGGGTATCGTCCAGTCTATTTGCTCAGCTGATTAAAAACACCGTTCCGGATCTCTCCTTGTTTGATGTTTTTTTTTTAAATTAAATTTTTATTGGGTTTTTCAAACAATATAACAACAAACATACATAAGAAAAAATACATAGAAAACAATTCCATACAAGTTATGTCAGTTTACCTTCTAGATCCATATAAATTGCATAAAAAACGTTTCGACATAGCTTTGAATTAACTCTTGAATTCACTAACATTAAAAATACAATACTAAATGCAAATATAAAACTAAATTTAAACAAAATGAAAAAAATAATACACCCTGTGATACTTACAATGCCTCGGAGAAATCAGATTACCCTAATATTTTCCTTCCAAAAACTTCTTTGATCAGGTACAGGTTTGTTTTTTTCATCCCCTTTCAAAGCGTAGTCCACAAAAGCTTGCCAAATATTCTAAAATCTATTTTCTTTGACATTCCCCCCTTTTTTATTTATCTCCCAGGTTAATTTATCGTTCAATGCTAAATTCCACATTTCTTTATACCATTCCTCTATAATTATCTTTGTTTCATTCTTCCAATTCCTTGCAATACATTGTCTGCCAGTTGTGAGCGTTATTTCTAGTACCGTATTTTCCGGCGTATAAGACGACTGGGCGTATAAGACGACCCCCAACTTTTCCAGTTAAAATATAGAGTTTGGAATATACTTGCCGTATAAGACTACCTCTCTTCCAATGCACACCAAATAAAAATTAACCTACACTCAACCCGAAGACGCGCAGCCCTCCGAGTCGAATGGGCAGGTTCTGGTGGAGAGCCAATCCACGCTCACGTTCTCCTCCTCAAGGTACAGGAAGATTGTGCAGCTTGCTTCCCCTTGCTTCATACTCCCCACACAGAGCAGGGACTCGGCCCGACACCCCCCACCATATGCGCCGGACATATGAAGCAAGGGGAAACAAGCTGCAGTTAAGTACCTGTCCTATAAGACGACCCCCGACTTTGGCACAGATATTTCGGGGTTAAAAAGTAGTCTTATACGCCAGAAAATACAGTAGTTCTTTTTGATCCTTGCTTAAATTAAAGCAGTCCACATCTGTTAACATAGTGATACCTGGTCCCCGTTTAATTCTCTTGCCCATAATTTCACCAATCTCCTTCTCCACTTTTTCCCAAAAATCTTTAACAACACTACAATCCCACCACATATGTTCATAAGTTCCGATTTCCTTTTTACATCTCCAACACATTTTATCATTTTTATTATCAATCTGATGCAATCTCACTGAGGTCAAGTACCACCTCCACAACATTTTATAATTATGCTCCTTTATTCTGACTGACATCGTTCTCATTATTCTCTTTTTCCATTTGTTCCTCCACGTGTCATTTTCTATCTTTATATTCAATTCCTGCTCCCACCTTGCTTTTAGCTCTTCCTGTGGACTACCCTCCTTATTCAGTATTTTATACAATTTGCTAACTAAACCCTTGAGGGTTCCTTCTCCCTTTCTTATTTTCAAGGTCAGCTCCTCGAATTCAGTCTTCTCACTGTTTAGTTCAGCTTCTCTCAAATATTTAGTATTCCATTTATTTACCAACACTATCTGAAACCAATTCAATTTCATCTGTCGGTACAAATTTGTTCTTTTATCTATATCTATACAAGTCCGTAACAAGTCTTTTAGCAGGGAAACTTCATTTCTATCCAATACTTCTTTTACTCTTTTATCTATCTTTAGTGGAAAATTTGCCATATCCTCCAATTTAATAATCGGTGAAATGTTCGGAGCTAAAACCTTCTTTATTTTTTCCCATAAACTCAACAATCCCTTCATCATTATATTATTAGTTACAATTTCCCCCATATTTGCTCCTAAAAACACCATTTTTCCACTTTGTTTAAAATCCTTCATTTCAATTTCTTCCCAAATTGCATTTTCCCTAGCCAAGATCTTCACAACATTCTTAATTTGAAATGCTTGATAATATGTCAGCACATTTGGCATTCCTAACCCGCCTTCCTTCTGAGGTAAATACCAGAATTTTTTTGGTAATCTAGTCTTCTTTCCACCATTACAAAACTTATTAATCAAATTTTGAAATTCCTTAATTTCCTTATCTTTCATTTGGATTGCTAGAGCATCGAATAAAAAATTAATTCTTGGTAAAAGCATCATATTACTAAGTGCAATTCTTCCAAACCACAACAATTTCAACTTTTGAAAACTTTGTATCTTCGCTTTAATCTCTATTTTCAAACTATCGTAGTTCAGTCTCTTAAACTCTTCAACCCTATTTGAGATGTTTAGCCCCAAGTATTTTAAATTCTCTAATTTGGATATTACCAATTCCCTTTATCTTCTTCCATTCCTTCTTTCCCATATTGCATAACATAATTTCTGATTTATCCCAGTTTATCTTCAATCCTGAAATATCTTCAAATTTTTAAAACTGCTCTTGAATTCTAACTAATGCTTTTTCAGGATGTTTAACAATTATCAATGTATCGTCAGCATATAGGCTTATCTTGTTTCCCATTACCCCTACTATTTCATCATCTTCTCTTATAGCTTTTGCTAACATCTCCATTGCCATAATAAACAAAATTGGTGATAGTGGACAACCCTATCTCGTACCTGCTTCTAATTTTACCTCATCAGTAATCTCATCATTTACTCTAACTATGGCTGTACCTTACTGGTATAATTGGTCAATTATCCTTTTAAATTTGTCCCCGAACCCATAACGATTAATTATTTCCTTGATTGAAACCCATTGTAACGAATCAAATGCCTTAAAGATGTCCAAAGATATTAATCCCACTTTTTCCTTTGTTTGTTTCACTATATCTAATAAATCTACTACTCTTCTTGTTAGATCTGCCATATGTCTCCCTTTCAAAAATCCCACCAGGTCTACATTTATATAATTGCCCATAAAATTATTTAATCTGTTTGCTAGTATTGCTGTGAAGATCTTGGCATCCTGATTTATCAATGAAATTGGTCTGTAAGATTCAACTTTTTCCAAATCTTTTCCAGGTTTTGGCAACAATACGATTGTAGTTCTACGCCATGAAGTCAGAATTTGCCCTCCATCCAATATATAGTTGTATAATTTCACCAGTTTTAGTGCCACTATATCTTTAAAATCCTTATAAAAGTCAGCTGGTAGTCCATCTTCCCCGGGTACTTTCCCCACTTTTAGGCTAGTTATTATCCCTTTTACTTCCTTTTCTGTTATTCGTTCTTCCATACTATCTTTGTGCTCCTGTTTTATTCCATTGCTTCTCTAGTTGTTTTTTAAGCTTCTCCATGTCAATCTCCTTTTTCGCATACAAGGCTTGATAAAATTCTTTTACGATCTTACATTTGTCACCAATCCTGTTACATCTTATTCCATCTTTATTAATTAAAACTCCAATTTCTCTTTTCTCCCTCTTTTCTTTAGCTGCTCTTGCCAATAGTTTTGAATTTTAATTACTATATTCAAAATATTCCCTTTTTAAATAAACCAAATTCCTTTTCACCTTTTCTATATCCTTTTCTACCAATTCAGCCTTCAGTCTTTGCAATTTGTCAAAAACCTTCTCATCCTTTGTCCTTGTAAGTTCATCCTGCAACCGCTTTATCTCAGTTTCAATTTTATCCTGTGTCATCTTAAGGTTTTTATATCTACTGCTAGCTAACTTAATACTCTCCCCTCTAAAAACCAACTTCATGGCATCCCACACTATGTTAAAATTTACCTCATCGTTATCGTTCCAATTCCAACTCTCCTTCCAACTCTCCGTAATTTGTTTTTTGAGTTTAACATCTTCAAATAATCTTTCATCATATCTCCAACTCCTTCTCACCTTCCTTTTACCCTCTAACTTTAATTCCATCACTACTTTAGCATGGTCTGACTCCTTGAAAATTCCTATTTCTACCTCTTCCAAATTTCTGATCATGCTCTCTGTTACAAATATACAATCTATTCTAGAATATGAATTATGAACCTGTGAGTAGTAAGTATATGTACTTTCTGACCCCTTAAGTTCTCTCCATGTATCCTTCAAACCCAATGATATCATCCAATTATCCAAAGTCTGAGACTTAATATTTTTTCCACATCTTGATATATTTGTGCAATCCAGATTTGACCTTATTAAATTAAAATCTCCAGCAACAATCATCTTTGTTGTTTTTTCCTTTATCAAAATTTTATATATTTTTTCTAAAAACTCAGCTTGATGATCATTTGGGGCATACATATTCACCAAAGTTACTTCCTCATCCTCTATAATCCCTTTTACTATCAAATATCTACCCTCTGGGTCAGAAATACTCCTTGTTATTTCAAACCCCAACCTAGTCGAAATCAGAATTGCCACGCCTCTTGCCTTCGATGTGCCATATGCTTTTTTAAATTAATTTTTATTAGTTCATTTTCAAGAAAAAAACACAATACAAACATTCAAATCATATAACAAAACAAGAGTACATAAACCTCATAGAAAATATCCACATAAATGATAGTTGAACTATTATCCGTTATAGTATACAGACTATTAAATATCCACTTTGAGGATTAATACTATAGCTATAACTTTCATAAAAGCTTTCAATAATACAATTGTTTATCAACAACTATCAAGCTCCAAATTTTCAATTTACAAATCACCCAGTGTATATTTACATTGCCCTGGAAAGTTTGGTCACCAACACCACTGAGGTTACATCAGATTGACAATAAAAGGGATAATTTATGTTGGAGATGTAAAGACACTGTTGGAACTTATGAGCCCATGTGGTGGAGTTGTAAAATGATAAATGATTTTTAGAGAAGAATAGAAAGAGAGATAGGGGAAATAATGGGCATGAAAATTAAGCTGGCGTCAGGTACCATTATGCTAACAGATGTGGAAGGTATGTGTTTAAATAAGGAGGAAAAAGAGTTATTAGAAATAATGTTAACTACGGGTAGACAATGTATTGCTAGAAATTGGAAAAATGATATAATTATACAGACGGGGAAATGGTATAAAGAAATGTGGAATCTAGCATTGAATGATAAATCGACATGGGAGATAAAAGTAAAAAGGGATAAATTGAAGGAAAATAGATTTTGGAATATTTGGAAGCCTTTTGTTGATCACTCCCTTATGGGTATGGAATGTTTTAGACCTGTACCATCTCAAAGTAGTTTTTGTGCCATATGCTTTTTCATAATGTTGCATCCATCCTAAAAAAAAAATTATCCGTTTCTTGAGATTTCTGATGAGTTTCCTGAAAAAAGACTATATCCGCCCTATCTTTCTTCAAGACTGATTCAACCCTCCTCCGCTTAACCGGGGACCCTGTACCTTTCACATTCCAAGATAACACTTTAATACCTCTCATTGTTTATTTGCCACACTCTCTTTCCACCTCCAATTTCTTCATAGGACGTGATACCTAATACCCTACATTTCAAACAATACTTACTACATAAAACAAACAAATCTGACCTCCCCACTTTTTCTCCAAAAAAGTCACCTTCAGCATCCAAAGAGGGGGGGGGGACATGGGAAGTGTGCGTGTCAACTAAAGCTCTAGCGCAATTTTCTCATTTAATAAAGACTGTTTAAATTTGGGACCATCTTCTTCCATAGTAATTCTTAATCTCATTCCTCTCTCCTGTTTTGCTCCCTTCTAACCTTCTAACCTTTACCTCCCCCTTCAATATCTACTATCAATGATTGTAACACCGTCTCCACCCCTTGTGCTTCTTCTCCTCCTGTGGCGCCCCCCTCAAATGTTTCTCCATAATCCCTTCTTATGCCTCCAGATTCCAGCAGAGCCTTTCTCAGTGCTAACCATTCCCTTGAAGATGCTTTGACCAAGTCGTTTAAGCACAAATATTCCAATGCATCAGTCGTTGCGTCAATAACATGCATTCTCTTGTCATGAAAAAATCTTAACTGTTGTGGAAATCTCCAATTATATCTAATCCCTTTTTCCATCAAAAATTTTGTTACTGGCTTCATTTTGTACCTCCAACCACGTTCATTGATAGAAATATCATTATATACTTCCACATCGTTCCCATCAATTTTTAAAGCGCCAGAACCAGCTTGTTTTAAGAAAGCCATCACCTTCAACTTATCCCCCCAATTTGCAAATTTAACCAAAACACTCCTTTGAACCACTTTCCCCCTTTTCAATCCCACTCTATAAGCACTGACAATATCTTCGTTTACAAAATCTTTTCCCATTTTCAAATTATTTAACCAATCAATTATTCTATCCATAAGCTGGTCTGGCGCTTTTTCCACCATATTACAAATCACTATATTCTGCTTTCTCATAATCTCTTCCATAACATCTATCCTTTTCTTCCTGCACATCCACTTTCATTTTAATTTCTTGCTCCTCCTTATGCAACCCTTTAATATCTCCTTGCATCAATTTCATATCATTTTGCATCGACTTAACATTAGCATCCATCCTTTGAAAATTGAGATCAACCTTTTTTTGTAAAATCCGCAAACATTGTAGCCAATTTATCTTGTTTTCCCAAGATTTCATTTTTATCTTTCACCCTTGCATCTTCCATCTTATCAAATTTTTTTAACAATTTGCCTAATTCCATCAATATTTGAGTCTGATCCACAAGTGTTGGTTCCGGTGATGATGATGCTGATGATGTTGATGGGGGGGGGCCCTCTTCCGCTGCAGGTTTATCCTTTTTCTTAGGTTTCACCACGTCCTTCTCCTTTGCCTTTCCCCTTGCAACTTTATCCATTGTAATATCAACTAATAATTTCAGTGCTGCAATTCTTTTATCTCCCACTAGTCCCTCTCCTCGAGGTCGTTCCAGAGCTTTATCAAACAAGACTCCTGCTGCAGTCTTTATAGCCTCAGCCAAACAACTTAGTTAAAAGATGTACAAGGCTTGACCAACTCAATAAGGCCAGCTACTTTATTATAATCCTCAGAGAACAATGGATCCAGTTACGGAAGTTTTGCCGGCTTCTTTGTTTGTAATCCGCAAAAAAACATAAATCCAATTACATAGATTTTACCATCATTCTTTGTATGATCGACGGAAAATAATAGAACCAATTAAAAAAAATATTACCAGCTTCCTTGTAATAATCCTCAGGGAACAATAAATCTAATTGCAAAATTTTTGCCAAATACTTTGTTGTAATCCACAAAAAACAATAAATCCAATTGCAAAATTTTTGCCAACTTCTTTTTATAATCCACGGGATACAACGAATCCAGTTCCAATAATTTTGCCAGCTTCTTTATTATAATCCACAGGGAGCAGTAAATCCAATTGCGATAGTTTTGTAATCCAAAGAAACCAATAAATCCAATTGCAGTGTTTTGCCAACTTTCTTATTGTAATCCACAAGGAACCCAATTGCAGGAATTTTGCCAAACTCTTTATTGTGCTCCACGAAAAACAATAACAATGAATCCAATTGCAAAAATAAAATAAAATTTTTACCACAATATTATATTCCACTTGATAAAGACCAAACCTTTATATTCCAATTAAAAATGAGGCATCCACAAGCCAAATATTGATTGAAGTTAAATAATCCTCTGTAGCCAAATCCAAACAGAACTAATAGCAAATAGCCAGCCAACTTGACTATTTTACAATGGCTTTTGAGACTGCAGCCAAGTTATATCTCTAAAAATCTCTCCAGGGATATACAGTATCCATTAATTGTAGCACTTACAAGGTTTGATTCTCTCCAGAGGAGGGGAGGGGAGGATAAGTTGTAACAATTTCCCAAATAGAAGAAGAAGGAAAACAGAATAAAAAGATTCCAGGAAGGGAAAATTAACCAAAAAAAAAAAAACCTTAAAAAATTTTGAATGCCAGGGGACAATTTGCTATTTCCTTAGGCTCCATTTTTATATTCCAGGCCGCAGCGGCGGCTTCACAATGTGGCTCTTTTGTCTTCTCTTCCACCAGTCACCAAAACAAAAGAGACTCAAAAAGTCCCCCAACTTGCTTTTCCAGACAGTATCTTCTTCTTTCCACCCTTGAACCTACTCAAAAGCTCCGTCTCAGCCTGCTTCTCTCAACCGCCCATTTCTCGGTGCTTCTCACCGAAAAATAGGTTTCACTTTCCGAAACTCCGCCACCATTAATCCACAGCCACCTCCTTCTTCCCCACTTTCACTCACCCTCGGCACCTTCTCAAACTTTCTGTAATCCTCCTCCTCCTTTCGACCAATATCAATCCGCCGCCACCGCAGCCGCTTTTTTCTTTTTCCCGCTTTATATTGTCACTTTGTAACTCCAGAAAGGATCACTTTTAAAAATTCACGGAGCTCCCGTCTGTCCTCAGGGTGACCGGAGTGGTACGGCTTATGCCGCACCTCTCTACTCGCCTGATCTTCGGACTCTGAGCTCTTATTTTTACGAAATAGTACTCACAAGATCCAGGAGCACGAATTCAACTTTTTAAAGCTTTTTCTTTTGCCCATTTTTCAGCTGGTCCCCAATAAATTCCACATTTCTGCGCGAGCACACAAAGATCCGTCTTACTCCATCGCACGCTTAGCCACGCCCCCTTGTTTGATGTTTTATTGATTTAGTATCTAACAAGCAACACTGAAAAGGATTAGCACTCAGTACCCCATCATTGGGTTGTCAAGTCAGTGGACTCTGGTGCATTAGAAGGACTGCATTTGTGACAAAACATTTCCCACACTCCTGGCTTTCTACGGCTTCTCTCCTGAATGAGTTTTTTTGATGTCGCCTGAGATCTGATTTTTCAAAAAAACATTTCCCACACTCCTGGCATGTGAATGGTTTTTCTCCTGTGTGGACTCTCTGGTGACTCAGAAGATGTGAATTCCGAGCAAAAGATTTCCCACACTCCTGGCATGTGAATGGTTTTCCTCCTGTGTGGACTCTCTGGTGTCTCAGAAGAGGTGAATTAAGAGCAAAAGATTTCCCACACTCCTGGCATGTGAATGGTTTTTCTCCTGTGTGGACTCTCTGGTGTATCAGAAGATTTGAATTCCGAGCAAAAGATTTCCCACACTCCTGGCATTTGTACTGTTTTTCTCCTGTGTGGACTCTCTGGTGTATCAGAAGTTTTGAATTCCAAGCAAAAGATTTCCCACACTCCAGGCATGTGAATGGTTTTTCTCCCGTGTGGACTCTCTGGTGTCTCAGAAGAGGTGAATTCCGAGCAAAAGATTTTCCACACTCCTGGCATTTGTATTGTTTTTCTTCTGTGTGGACTCTCTGGTGACTCAGAAGATATGAATTCCGAGCAAAAAATTTCCCACACTCCTGGCATTTGTACGCTATTTCTCCTGTGTGGACAATTATCTTGTGGATCAGAAGATCTGAATTCCGAGCAAAAGATTTCCCACACTCTTGGCATGTGTTGTGTTCTGTAAAGCTGTGCCTTTAACAATGTACCTTTGCCATGTGTTATCAATGTAACCTTTCTGTGTGCAACATTATAACCATCAGCTGTATCAATGTAAACCTAATAAGGGGACGCGAGCTAGTGACCACCAGAGGGCAGTAGCGAGCGTCCAGCTCTCATGGATCATAGTCACCTGGTTCAGCAGCGCGGGAAGATTCCCCGCGACCTCCTCACCTGGTCAAGAAGGGCGTGACCTCCTACGACGTCACGCAGGCAGCAACCAATAGTCTGTCGACGAGCCACATTCAAATGTATAGCCAGCTGTATATATTGAGCTACTCATCCGCCATTACCTCATGTTCCTCCGGATCATCATGCAATAAACCTGTGTTAAGCCAACCCTTCGGCTGTTTCATCGTCTTTGGTCCCTTACACTAAATTGGCGACGAAGGTGGGATATGGCAGCCCACGGGACCAAGACATGCGCCGGTTTCGAAATCAGGAAACCGGGCGACTGGGAGATCTTCGAGATGGACTTCCAGGCCGCACTGATCGAGTCCGAAGTCACGGAAGAGGCGAAGAAAAGAGCCATCTTCACCAGAATGCTCGGACAAGAAACAAAAAGGACCTTGGTGGACCTGATTGCACCGAGGAGGGTGAGCGAATTCAAGGCCAAGGAGCTCATGCAGATGCTGCGTGAGCACGTCCGGCCCGCCACGGCGATGTTTCCCGCTCGGAGTGCGTTTTGGAGGCGAGTCCAAGCGCCCGGGGAGACGGTCGCCGCGTTCGTGCCGGCCCTGCGGCTGGCGGCCGGCCCGTGCAAATGGGAGAACGCCGAAATCACCCTCCGAGACTGTGTGCTGTGCGGCCTGAACGACGCCGAGACCCAGCGCACATTAATGAACCAAGAGCCGCCTCCCACGTTGCAGGAGGTCGTCAGAGCGGCCCAGGCAGCAGAAGCTACGAAGGCCGGGGTCCAAGAACTTCAGGACTGGCGGCCAAAGTCGAGCAAAGCAGAGGCTCCGGTACAGGCGGCCCGGCGAACTTCGAGGTCGTCCACAGAGAGCAGTGACGACGAGGACGTCCGGAGGGTCCGGAAGGAGAGCCGGCGATGCGACGGCTGTGGAGCGGCCCACGACCGCGTGAAATGCCCCTTCCGGAAGGCCGAGTGCCACAACTGCGGCCGCCGCGGGCACATCGCCAAGGTGTGCAGGAAGAAGCGCGAGACCCGGAGGAGCTCCGCAGACCGTTCCGCGGGACGAGACCGCCCAACGAGACCCAAGGACGGCGCCCAGGCCACGCGGAAGCAGGACGACGTGGGCCGCATCTCCGACGGCAGCGAGGACGACGCCCCAGTGTTCAGCGTGTCTACCGGACACCCCCGCTACTTTGTTGAGGTACTAGTCCAAGGGGTCCCCATTAGGATGGAAATTGACTCGGGGTCCTCATATTCAATCATTTCCCAGAGGGAGTTTTTGGGAATTGCCCCCCACAAGCGGCCCAAGCTCAAAGCATTGAGGTCCACACTACGGGACGTGCAAGGGAACAGCATTCCAGTGTTGGGGGTTGGAAAATTTCAGGTCAAATTCAAGGAGCACGCCGCGTCCCTTCCCCTAGTCGTGCTCAAGGGAGGAGATTGCAGCCTCCTCGGAACTCAATGGTTCCAGCCCCTGGGGTTGTTTATTGGGGGGGTGCACGCCGTTGGGATGCACGCCGTTGGGACTGATCCAATTCAGGAGGTGTGCGAGGCGCACCCTGAAGTCTTCAAAAAAGGACTGGGGAAATTCAAGGGGCCCCCAGTGACTTGCGACCTGGACCCGGAGGTCCGCCCTATTCGCCTAAAACCACGCCGGGTGCCGTTCGCACTCAAGGACAAGATAGAGGCGGAACTGGACAAATTGGTGGGTCAGGGGATTCTTGTGCCTGTAGATTCTGCGGAGTGGGAAACTCCAATTGTAACTGCACTAAAAGCCAATGGGGAGGTCCGCATATGCGCCGACTACAAGTGCACCATCAACAAGGCGATCCGCCCGAATGCATATCCGGTGTCGGTAGTCAGCCATCTGCTGGCCAGGTTACACGGGGGGAAATGTTTCGCTAAGCTCGACTTAGCACAGGCCTACCAGCAGCTCACGGTGTCCCCTGCCGCAGCTGCTGCGCAGACCATAGTCACCCATAAGGGGGCGTTCCAGGTGACGCGCCACCAATTTGGCGTGAATTCGGCGCCAGGAATTTTCCAGTCACTCGTGGAACGCCTCCTGAAGGGACTGGAGGGGGTGTTGCCTTATTTTGATGACGTGTTGATAACAGGGGGGAGTCGGGCTGAATTGGCCAAGAGGTTGGGGAAGGTCCTGACAATATTCGAAAAGGCGGGGCTGAGGTTGAGAAAGGACAAATGCGTCTTCTTCGCAACCGAGGTTGAGTTCCTAGGGTTTTGTGTGACTCCTGAGGGGATAAAACCATCCAAGTCTAAGGTAGCAGCCATCAAGAAAGCCCCCCGCCCCACCTCCAAGCCCGAGTTGCAGTCGTTCCTAGGGCTGCTCAACTTTTACCACTCCTTCCTCCACCGGAAGGCAGCGGTGGCTGAACCGCTACACAAACTGCTAAAGAAAGAGCAGGCATGGAAGTGGGGCAATGAACAAGAAAGGGCATTTAGTGAGCTGAAAAGCCTCCTGGCGTCCGACGCCATACTGACCCACTTCGACCCCAAACGCCCAGTAGTTCTGACCTGTGATGCATCTCCAGTGGGGGTGGGGGCGGTGCTGTGCCACGTGCTGGAGAACGGAAGGGAGGCCCCGATAGCTTTTTACTCCAGGTCCCTGTCCCAAGCAGAGAGAAACTACGCACAGACGGACAGGGAGGCATTAGCGGTAGTCGCGGGGACGAAAAAATTTCACGATTTTCTGTATGGCCGCCCCTTCACCATTGTGACGGACCACAAGCCCCTGCTAGGCATCTTTACCGCGGATAAGCCCACCCCTCAGATCCTGTCCCCGAGGATGCTCAGGTGGGCCATTTTTCTCAACGCGTATCAGCACGCGTTGGTCTACCGGCCCGGGAAAGAAATCAGCCATGCGGACGCTCTATCTAGGTCTCCCCTTCCCCTAACGCCCAGCCAGGTGAGCAAGGGGGAGCGGGACCATCAGGTTCTCATGATAGAGGTGCTCGATTCGCCCCCCGTAGTGCCCGCCGACATTGCCAAAGCGACAGAGAAGGACAAAACGTTAGCGGCAGTAAGCTCCTGGCTGCAGAAAGGGTGGCCCGCGTCCTCCCCAGCGGAGGAGTTCGCTCCATTTTTCAGAAAAAAGCTAGAACTGTCCCTAGAGAGGGGGTGTCTCTTGTGGGGGCAGCGGGTGGTGATTCCCACTTCCCTTCGGCCGCGGGTGCTCAAACTACTTCACGTCAGCCACCCCGGCATCGTGCGATCCAAGGCACTGGCCCGGAGTTACTTCTGGTGGCCCCAGCTAGACGCCGACATCGAGCACATGGTCGGCACTTGTGAAAGTTGCCAATGCTCCAGACCAGAGGAGGCCCGCCTTCCCCACAGGGAATGGGACGCGGCTAAGGGGCCGTGGTCCCGGGTGCACGTTGATTTCGCGGGCCCGTTCAGGGGCACCCTGTTCCTCCTGGTAGTGGACGCTTTCTCCAAATGGTTGGAGGTCATCCCAGTCACGAGCACCTCCTCGGCCCAGACCATTAGGCATTTGCGGAGGCTCTTTTCCACGTTCGGCATACCCGACACGTTAATTAGCGACAACGCTAGTTGTTTCACGTCCTCCGAGTTTAGGGCATTCATGGAGATTAACGCCGTTCGGCATATCACCTCCGCCCCTTTTCACCCGGCCACCAACGGCCAAGTAGAGCGCCTCGTCCGCACCACGAAAGACGCGTTGCGGCGCATGGGCCCAGGGGATTTGAACCTACAAGTGTGTCAGTTTCTGCTAGGGTACAGGGTGACCCCTTTGGCATCAGGATACTCCCCCGCAGAGCTCTTAATGCGCAGGAAGCTGACCACCATCCTGACGAGGCTAGACCCCACGAGGGTAGAGGACAAAGGAAGGAACATCGGGCTAGAGGCTACAAAGAGTTTCAGTGTAGGCGCCCCCGTGCATTGCAGGAATTACGCCAGCACGGGCCCAGCCTGGGTACCGGGCGTAGTTGTGGAGCAAACCGGCCCCGTGTCGTACCGCGTGGAAACCAGCACAGGGCTCCTGTGGAGGAGGCACGCGGACCAGCTCCGACGCAGGGTCTCCGACGAGCAGGGCACAGATCAAGCAGGGAATCAGTCAACGTTAGGGTTCTCCCCCACCCGTTCAGCCCAAGGGGGAGGGAAAGGGGACCGCGGGCCCCCACCAAGGGGGGAGGAGGATGTTCTCGTAGATATCCTAGGGGATCTTTCTGAGGAGGAGGAACCCGACCCCATACATATCTCGCGGAAAGTCCCCACAAATGCGGGTACCCCTACCAAGTTAGATTTTGATTTTCAGAACCGGGGGGGTTTTCGGAGTGGTCCCCCACCCGTCCAAGCGAGAAGAGGGGTTTTTCGTTAGCCCCGACGGCCCCCGGTCTGCCCACAATGGAGTTTTTCCCTTCCCCTAAGGCCGCCAGACAGCGGCAAGCCACTAACAAGTCTCCCTCTCCCATTTCAGGACAAGGGACCAGGGAACAAAGAAGCAGTAACGCCCCCGGGGGGCAGCCCTCTTCACGGCCCAAACGCACATGCAACAAGCCATCTTGGCTGAGAGACTTCGTCTCATCCTAGGGGGGAGGGATGTTGTGTTCTGTAAAGCTGTGCCTTTAACAATGTACCTTTGCCATGTGTTATCAATGTAACCTTTCTGTGTGCAACATTATAACCATCAGCTGTATCAATGTAAACCTAATAAGGGGACGCGAGCTAGTGACCACCAGAGGGCAGTAGCGAGTGTCCAGCTCTCATGGATCATAGTCACCTGGTTCAGCAGCACGGGAAGATTCCCCGTGACCTCCTCACCTGGTCAAGAAGGGCGTGACCTCCTACGACGTCACGCAGGCAGCAACCAATAGTCTGCCAACGAGCCACATTCAAATGTATAGCCAGCTGTATATATTGAGCTACTCATCCGCCATTACCTCATGTTCCTCCGGATCATCATGCAATAAACCTGTGTTAAGCCAACCCTTCGGCTGTTTCATTGTCTTTGGTCCCTTACACTAAAGCATGTGAATGGTTTTTCTCCTGTGTGGACTATCTGGTGACTCAGAAGATCTGAATTCCAAGAAAAAGATTTCCCACACTCCTGGCATGTGAATGGTTTTTCTCCTGTGTGGACTCTCTGGTGACTCAGAAGATATGAATTCCGAGCAAAAGATTTCCCACACTCATGGCATGTGAATGGTTTTTCTCCTGTGTGGACTCTTTGGTGACTCAGAAGATATGAATTCCGAGCAAAAGATTTCCCACACTCCTGGCATTTGTACGCTTTTTCTCCTGTGTGGATGATTCTCTGGTGGATCAGAAGGACTGATTTCATGGTAAATGATTTCACACATTCCTGGCATTTGTACCGTTTTTCTCCTGAGTGAATTCTTTGATGCCTCCTAAGAAATGGTTTTTGAGCAAAACTTTTCCCACACTCCTGACACCTGTACAGTTTATCTTCCATGCATGTTGTCTGATTCCTTGTGAGGTCTGGTTTATGAATTCTCCCCAGCTGGTCACAGAAGAAATTTGAAACCACCTGATTTGTGCAGTATCCAAAATGAGCTGCAAAAAATTCAATTCAAAATTGCCTTAACAAGTCTTCCCTTGAAGAATCATCTTACTTCTGAAGACACTAGCAGTGCTAATCTAGTGACTCACGCATATTACTGCAGGTTATAGAGAGACTTTAGTTCATTAAAATGAATCCTTTAAAGGATTCCTTCTGTGTCACCTAAGGTATATGGCAAGAGTTGTAGTATCCACTTCATAGTGGAATTTTTTGGAATAGTAGCCATGTTAGTCTAGTCATGCCTGCCACATTACCACGGAAACATCTGCAGAAGCAGACTGCACTGGCTCTTCGGCTTTGAAACAGAGATGAGCACTGAACACTAGAGTTAGATATGACTGGCTTTCAAGCAAGGGAAACCTTTACGCATGATAGTCTATGTTTAAAGCATATCAGAGAATAAACAGAACAAAAAAAATGAAGCACTTTAAAGTCTATCTGTTGTATTTTAACATTAGTTTCCATGGATCAACTCCACTTCATCAGAATGTGGGGAACCACTGGACCCATTCTGCCTCACCATTGAGAACTTGGGCTCAACAGCTCTCTAGAAACCTTTCCAAGCAACAGTGTTAGTTGGGACCCCACTAAAAACACTGTTGTGTTGTTCATAGAGGGAACCTTACCAAAAGAGGCCACAATCTCCTCCATGACCTTCCTGTGAAGGGCTCTTTGTTCAGGACGCAGCAACGACCATTCTTCACGGGTGAAATTCAGAGCCACCTCTTCAAAAGTCACTGGACCCTGGATGAGGGAGAGGGAAAAGGATATTTTCCTCATAGTTCACAAAAAGACCTACTAACAATATCCAAACAGTTACCTAAAATGATCTGGCTAGTGATTATACTGCAAGGTTTCATCTTATGTACGGAGAAATTACAAATTGCCTAAGGAAGATTAAGGTTATCAAATATTATCTGCAGACACACTTGCTGAACAGAGCCCTGGTGGTGCAGTGGTTAAACTACTGTATTGCAGCCCAAGATGCTGACGTTGCGAGTTTGATCCTGACAAGGATTAAGATTCAGCCTTTCATCCTTCCTGAGGCCAGTAAAATGAGTACCCAGTATGTTGCAGGTAAAATACTAATTAAATCCCAAAATCTTCTCCTCTGAATGGAAAATAATCCACAGATTATGGGCAAAAATAAACTGAAACAATGTATTTCTGATTCACAATAGCCAAATGCCAGCATGCACTGCCATTCTCAGCCTTGAGAAGAGGATGTTATACCTGGAGCAACACAGCGGGTTGCAGCTAAGAGACCCGGAGGGACAAAAGAGGTGGCAACCATAGCACAAAAGTAACATGGATATGCAGTGGTTCAGACCCAGACTTTTAAAAGATGAGCACTCAAACTTCTCAGTGCGCGTGGACCAATCTATTAGTCTGGATGGATAAATGTTTCAATCTTGGTTTCTCCTGCATCCAAATGCCCAGTTCTTAACTTCTATCCGAGTTCTTCTTCTTTTGTGGCCAGATCAAAGTTTAAACTGGCTTTGTCGCTGGACAAATTTAAATCCTCGTTGGTACTTGTCATCGAAAACTACCTCACAATTCTCCACTTATCCTTTCCAAAATGGCAAGTTGAAAAATAAAGACAACCCAGCTATCCCTTACGTGACTTCCCAGGGATCTTTCACTTTCCTCTTCTGCTTTTACTCCTTCATCAGGACAAAGGGATGACTCTGTACAAGCAGCCCGCATCATTTCAAACCCTATGAGACAAAAAATACCAAGTGGAAAACCAGCCTGTCTTTGAGACTACGATTGGGGTCCTAAAACAGTCACTGGAAGGCAACACACTTGCATAAGAATTAAGTGACATCGTGGTGTAGTGGGTCAGTTGTTGGAGTGGAACTTGAGAGGTGCAGTTGCTGCTCCCCACCAATGCCATGAAAAACATAGGATGGCTTGTACTAGTCACACATTGTAGGACAGCCATACCTAACCAGGATTATCATCATCATCATCATGTTTAATTTCTATACCGCTTTACTCGACCCAGCGGGTGACTCAAAGCGTCGTACACAGTCACAATAAAAATACAGTAACACAAGAAAATATAACTTGATACAATAATACAGTAATAATACAATAATATCAGCAAATTCCAAATTTACAAGTCAGGGAAAAAGAAATACAATATCAAGTACAAAATACAAAATACAAGCCCCATACAGAGACCCTTCCAGTCGTGCCACCTAAGTACTCCTAATTCCCCGCGGCCAATGCCGGGCCGGGGAAGGAGTTAGGATAATAACCGCTTTCATCCCCACACTGGTGGAGAAGGCAACGAGGGAAACGCGGCAGAAGTCCGGTCTCGGCGAGAGTCCTACAATCTGCGGGCATCCCCCTTTATCCTCTGGCCATGCAAGGCAAGGGGGGAGGGGTGTCCTCCGCAAGTGCAGTCAGTTCCTTCCTGGTGCCGATGGTCCTTTCCTCTCTCTTGCAGCCCAGCTGGCCAGGAGAGGAGACCGACGGCAGAAGGTGGTGGCGGCAGTGGCAGTTCTTGTCACCGTCCGACGCCCCACTCAGCTGAAAATCCTGAAGGGATTATGAAGGGACTGATATTTCTCTCTCTCTTACTTAATTACTTTTATATTCCACCCATCTTAGATATTTTCCAACTCTGTGTGGCATAATTGAATAAATTAAAAATAGCAGCAAGAACACAAATAATAACCCTCATTAAAAAATATGCCAGCAAGAAAGGTACTGTACCTACTGGCAACGGAAAAGTTAATCCTATCAGGTCTTGAACACATTGGAGAGCTTTAAATATAATAAACAAGAAGAAACTTGAAATATAAGCAGTTGGGATTAATGCTGTCCTTATTCTATATTTGAAGTTTCTAATGCAGTAATGGCGAACCTTGGCACTCCTGGTGTTCTTGGATTTCAATTCCCAGAAGCCCAAGTCAGCACTCCTGACTTGTATTTGCTGGCATGTAACACGCATTGGACTATAAGAGGCACTTAGTTTTCCCAGTATATTTTAAGGGGGAAAATAGAGTACTGAAAGCAAATGCCATAAGTGCAATTACAATTGCTGTTGGTATGGCTTGAAGGCTTCAGAAAACAAGATCAAATTGAAACACAGCTTTTCCCCACAGAAGTCCTTACCTTGTAAAGTGACACCTTCAACACGTGGTCTGTTTTCCAGTGAATCTGTCTCTTCTGCAGGGATGTCAGGCTGAATTTCCAGAGAAGGATCTTTGCCCTCAAAGAGAAGTGGAAGTCCAAGACAAGGAATGAGAAAATGGAACAGAAAAAGAACAATACAGGCTGTTGTGTTCTAACAGTGTAACCTTCTACATGTGATAACAATGTATCTGAATCAATGTAACCTTCAGCTGTATCACTATAAACCCTGTAATAGGACGCGAGCTAATGACCACCAGCTGGCAGCAGCGAGCGTCCAAGCTCTCTTGGTTCAAACCCATCAAAGGCCACAGCGCGGGAAGTTTCCCGCCGCTACACACACCTGGACAAGAAGGGCGTTACCCGCCATGACGTCACGCAGGCAGTAGCCAATGGGCTATCGTGGAGCCACATTCAAATACGTTACTACCATATATATAGAGCTGTTCGTCCGCCATTAACACATGTTCCCTCTGTCCACCATGCAATAAACCTGAGTTAACCCAGCCCTTGGCTGTTTCCTGTGTCTTGACTCTCATATACAAAATTGGCGACGAAGGTGGGATAATGGATCCCCAAGGAGCCAGGGCACAGAGCGGGTTCAACATTACCAAACCGCAAGACTGGGAGCTCTTTGAGATGGACTTCCAGGCGGCACTGGTGGAACTCAAAGTCAAAGAAGACGAAGAGGAAAGGAAGAGGGCCATCCTCACCCGCATGCTTGGGATGGAGACCAAGCGAACGCTGGTGAGCATTATTGCACCGAAGACGATGGGTGAGTTCAAAGCCGATGACATCATGAAACTGCTGCGTGAGCGTTTCCGACCCTCGAGGGCAATGTTTCCCGCTCGGAGCGCGTTTTGGAGGCGAGTCCAAGCGCCGGACGAGTCGGTAGAAGCCTTCGTAACAGCTATGAGAGTAGCCGCCGTCCCCTGCAGATGGGACCGCTGCTTAGAGATGGCCCTCAGGGACGGAGTTCTGTGTGGCCTGAAGGACAAGGAAGTGCAGCGCAGCCTGATGAACAAGGAGCCACCACCCACACTGGCAGAGGTTGTAGAGGCCGCGGAAGCCGCGGAATCCACGAATGCTGGAGTTGATGAGATGCATAAGTGGCGTGAGTGGCGTCCGGGGGCCGGCAAAGCGGAAAATTCGGTGCACGGAAAGTCCGGACAGTCGGTGCACGCAACCCGACGGACCTCGAAGTCGTCTTCGGAAAGCAGCGACGGCGAGGGGGTCCAGAAGGTACGAAAGGGAGGGCGCCGCTGCGATGGTTGCGGAGCAGCCCATGAGCGCGCAAGGTGCCCATTCAGAAAAACCGAGTGCTACAACTGCGGCCGTCGGGGGCACATTGCCAAGGCGTGCAGGAAAGGAAGAGAGGGCCGGAGGCAGTCACAAGACCGTTCGGCCAGACCTGACCGTCCAGCGAGGTCCAAAGATGGCGCCCGGACCACGAGGAAGCAGGACGGCGTGGGCCGCGTCTCGGACGACAGCGAGGACGACGCTCCTGTGTTCAGCGTGTCTGCGGGACAGTCCCATTACTTCGTTGAGGTACTAGTACAAGGGACCCCTATTAGAATGGAAGTTGACTCGGGGTCCTCCTATTCTATAATTCCCCAAAGAGAGTTCTTGAAAATCGACCCCCACGTGCGGCCCAAACTTAAAGCGTTGAGGGCCACACTACGGGACGTACAGGGGAACAGCATTCCAGTGTTGGGGGTCGGGACATTCCGGGTTCGTTTTAAGAGACATTCTGCGGAACTTCCCCTAGTGGTGCTCAAAGGGGGGAGTTGTAGCCTCCTCGGGACGCAGTGGTTTCAGCCCTTAGGTTTGTTCATAGGGGGGGTGCATGCCGTAGGCGTGGATCCAATACAAGCGGTGTGCGACGCACACCCCGCCGTTTTTAAAAGTGGACTGGGAAAGTTCAAGGGACCCCCTGTAGCCTTCGACCTAGACCCGGAGGTCCGCCCGATAAGACTCAAACCGCGCAGGGTGCCGTTCGCACTAAAGGACAAAATAGAGGCGGAACTGGACAAACTGGTGGGTCAGGGGATTCTTGTGCCTGTGGATTCCGCGGAGTGGGAGACTCCAATTGTAACAGCACTGAAGGCTAACGGGGAGGTGCGCATTTGCGCTGATTATAAGTGTACAATTAACAAGGCGATCCGCCCTAATGCATACCCGGTGCCAGTGGTCAGCCACCTTCTGGCCAGGCTGAATGGGGGAAAGTGTTTCGCTAAGCTCGATTTAGCACAGGCCTACCAGCAACTCCCTGTAACCCCCGCCACAGCGGCGGCACAAACAATAGTTACACATAAGGGGGCGTTCCAGGTGTCGCGTTTACAGTTCGGCGTAAACTCGGCACCTGGCCTTTTTCAGTCGCTCGTGGAACGCCTCCTGAAGGGGCTGGAGGGGGTGTTGCCATATTTTGATGACGTGTTGATAACGGGGGGGGAGTAAGGCCGAGCTGGCACATAGATTGGATAAAGTTCTGACCGTGTTCGAGAAAGCGGGGCTGCGACTGAGGAAAGACAAATGTGTATTTTTCGAAACAGAGGTTGAGTTTTTAGGGTTCCGTGTCACGCCCGAGGGAATTAGGCCATCCAAATCTAAGGTAGCCGCCATAAAGAAAGCCCCTCGCCCCACATCCAAAACCGAACTACAGTCATTTCTGGGGCTTCTCAATTTCTACCATACCTTCCTTCCACGGAAGGCGTCTGTTGCCGAGCCGCTCCATCGGTTACTTAAAAAAGAGGAAAAATGGCTGTGGGGGGACGAGCAAGAGAGAGCGTTCACAGGGTTAAAGCAACTCCTAACATCCGAGGCAATCCTGACTCATTTCGACCCCAAACGGCCGGTAGTTTTGGTCTGCGACGCATCCCCGGTGGGGGTGGGGGCAGTGCTTTGCCACGTGTTGAACGACGGAAGGGAGGCCCCGATAGCGTTTTATTCAAGGTCCCTATCCCAAGCAGAGCGGAATTACGCACAGACCGACAGGGAGGCATTAGCGATAGTAGCGGGAACCAAAAAATTTCACGATTTTCTGTATGGTCGCCCGTTCAAGATCGTGACTGATCACAAGCCCCTGTTAGGAATTTTCACTGCAACAAAGCCCACGCCACAGATCCTGTCCCCGCGGATGCTGCGGTGGGCTATTTTTCTTAACGCCTACCAACATGAGTTGGAATACCGCCCCGGGAAGGAGATCAGCCATGCAGATGCGCTCTCACGGTCTCCGTTGCCATTGTCGGACGACCAGAAGGCAGGGGTAGGAAGAGACCGCCAGGTATTGCTAATAGAGGTCTTAGATTCACCCCCAATAGTACCGGCCGACATTGCCAGGGCGACGGGCAAGGATAGAACACTGGAGAAAGTATGCTCGTGGGTACAGAAGGGGTGGCCGGCGTCATCCCCAAGCACGGAGTTCGACACATTTTTTAGAAAACGAATAGAGTTGTCCTTAGAGAGGGGGTGCCTCTTGTGGGGCCAACGGGTGGTGGTCCCTACGTCCCTGCGTCCGAGGGTGCTAGAGCTGCTGCACGTCAGCCACCCGGGAATCGTCCGTTCCAAGGCGCTGGCCAGGAGTTACTTCTGGTGGCCCCAGCTGGACGCCGACATAGAGCACATGATTGGCACTTGTGAGGCATGTCAGTGCTCCCGACCGGAGGTAGCTCGCCTTCCGCATAGGGAATGGGACGCAGCAAGGGGACCGTGGTCCAGGGTGCACGTAGATTTTGCTGGCCCGTTCCGAGGAACCATGTTTCTCCTGGTAGTGGATGCGTACTCAAAGTGGCTGGAGGTCATTCCGGTGAAGAGCACATCCTCCGCCACTACAATTGGCCAGCTAAGGAGGGTCTTTTCCACGTTCGGTTTACCCGACACTCTGGTCAGCGATAACGCTAGTTGTTTCACGTCCGCTGAGTTCGCGGCGTTCATGGAGGCAAATGCAATTCGGCACGTCACATCCGCGCCGTTTCACCCGGCCACGAATGGCCAAGTGGAACGGTTGGTGCGCACAACAAAAGATGCGCTGCGGCGCATGGGCTCGGGAGATCTAAATCACCAAGTCTGTCAGTTTCTGTTAGCGTATAGAGTGACCCCCTTAGCGTCCGGATACTCGCCGGCTGAGCTGCTAATGCGGAGGAAACTGACCACGATCTTGTCCAGGTTAGACCCGACGAGGGTCGAGGACAAAGGGAAGAACATAGGTTTAGCGGTCTCGAAAGGTTTCGGCGTAGGCGATCCTGTACACTGCAGGAACTACGCCAACGCAGGCCCGGCCTGGGTACCGGGGACGGTAGTAGAACAGACGGGACCAGTGTCATATAGGGTGGAAACTAACACCGGTCTCCTCTGGAGGAGGCACGCTGACCAACTGAGGCACCGAGTGAGTGAGGGACCGATCAGTGGGGCTCAGCAACCGGATTCAGCGATAGGGTTCTCCCCCACCCGTTTAGCCCAAGGGGGAGGCAGAGAAGGACACCAGTCCAAAGCCAGGGGGGAAAGCAGTGGTCCCGACTCATATCCTTTTGACACGCCAGCTCTATCCGAGCCCGGGGAGGAGGAAAAGGAGTTTGCGGCCGCCGCTGCCGCTTCCCCCGAATTCAATTACGATTTTGATTTTGCTAGCCGGGGGGGTTTTTTGGAGTGTTCCCCCACCCATCCAAGCGAGAAGAGGGGTTTTTCGTTAGCCCCCAGTGCCCCCGGTTCTTCCCAAACAAAGCACACACCTCCCAACAAAGCCGCAGAGCCGCGGCAAGCTACTAACAAATCATCCTCTCCGATTACAGGGCAGGAAGCCAGGGAGCAAGGAGGAGGGAGCGAAGCCGGGGCAGGGCAGCCCGCGCCGAGACCCCAGCGTGTTCGAAATAAGCCATCTTGGCTGAGAGACTTCGTCTCATCCTAGGGGGGAGGAGTGTTGTGTTCTAACAGTGTAACCTTCTACATGTGATAACAATGTATCTGAATCAATGTAACCTTCAGCTGTATCACTATAAACCCTGTAATAGGACGCGAGCTAATGACCACCAGCTGGCAGCAGCGAGCGTCCAAGCTCTCTTGGTTCAAACCCATCAAAGGCCACAGCGCGGGAAGTTTCCCGCCGCTACACACACCTGGACAAGAAGGGCGTGACCCGCCATGACGTCACGCAGGCAGTAGCCAATGGGCTATCGTGGAGCCACATTCAAATACGTTACTACCATATATATAGAGCTGTTCGTCCGCCATTAACACATGTTCCCTCTGTCCACCATGCAATAAACCTGAGTTAACCCAGCCCTTGGCTGTTTCCTGTGTCTTGACTCTCATATACAAAACAGGCAAAGATCTATATTCATGGGGTTGGGACTCTCCAGCCCAGCAACGGCACAAACACCCCTCATGCAGCCAGTACATCATTTGGCAGTATGACTGAGAGCAACAAAACATAATGTTTCTGTTGTGTTCTAATGGTTTTACCTTCCACATGGATTACAATGTATCTGAGCCAATGTAACCTTGCCTATAGCAACAATGTAACCTTCAGCTGTATCATATAAACCCTGTAATAGGACGCGAGCTAATGACCACCAGCTGGCAGCAGCGAGCGTCCAAGCTCTCTTGGTCCGAACTCATCAAAGGCAACAGCGCGGGAAGCTTTCCCGCCACCACCTACACCTGGACAAGAAGGGCGTGACCCGCAATGACGTCACGCAGACAGTAGCCAATGGGCTACCATGGCACCACGTTCAAATGTATTACTACTGTATATAAAGAGCTATCGATCCGCCATTACCTCATGTTCCCTCTGTCCACGATGCAATAAACCTGAGTTAACCCAGCCCGAGGCTGTGTCCTGTGTCTTGGTTTCATACACCAAAGTTTCCTTTGAAAATGAAACAAAATTGATGATCCCCATAAGTGTTGCATCCAATCACAGCGAAATAAATTTGTCAGTGGCTGTGGGTGTGATACAAGGGTCAGTGGAGGATAAGGAAAGAGGATACATATGAACTATTTGCTTCACATCTCTGCCTTGAAAGCACCAGGAAGAAATGTTCTCACCTTCTGCTCTTCCTTTCTGTTCTCCTCTGCCTGACTCAGGAGGAAACCTTCAGCCAGGGCCACCGCCTGGGAAGTGGTCTCTGCTCCACATTCCCTCACCCAGTTCTCCATCTCCAGGGGAAGGATAGCCAGGAATTGCTCCAGGATCACAAGGTCCAGAATCTGAGCCTTTGTTTGCCTTTCTGGCTTCAGCCACTGATGGCTAAGATCGTGGAGTCGTCTGCAAGCCTCTCGGGGCCCTTTGGCTTCCGTGTAAGAAAACTGCCTAAAACGCTGGCACTGGATGTCTAAGCCAACAATGTCCTCCTCATCCAGGAGATTCTGCAGCTTCCAGAATTCCTGACTGCTTCCCATCTTAATGACACGGAGACTAGTTGAGTCACCTTCATGCATCCTTGATCTGTGGTCCATCAAAGGCTTCCAATGGAGTTGGAGAAGTCCTCCGTCTTTTCTCTCAGGCCACAGACTGATGCTGCTTCTCAACTACTACAAAGCCAAGATGTTCTTCTATCGAGTCACATTTAAATTGGTCACCACAGAAATGAGATGTCTGAGGAAGGCCGCCGGGGTGACTAGAAGGGATAAAATGAGGAATGAGATTATATAAGGGAAAGAACTGGAATAGATACAATCTTAAACTACTATATTTATATTTATATTTATATTTATATTTATATTTATATTTATATTTATATTTATATTTATATTTATATTTATTTATTTATTTATTTATTTATTTATCACGCTTATATACCGCCCACTCAGGTACAACCCAACTGGGGGCGGTTTACATAGCGGACAGTAAATACATAAAAGACACATGATAAAAAAGTTAAAAGTTTTTAAAAAAACCACCCCTAAACGGTGCGCAAGAACCGAAGGGACCTTGGGGGAAGGCACACTTCTCTATACCAACCACCCAACGGTACCCCCATCCCCACCCGCACCCCAAACTTGGCCCGCCAGCCAGGTCTTTAGTTCCTTCCTAAAGGGCAACAACTCCATATGGAGACGCAGTTCCACAGGCAGGAGGTTCCAAAGGGCCGGTGCGGACATGGAGAAGGCCCTCCTCCTTGTGCCAGAGAGGCGAGCCCCCCTGGCTGATGGCACAATTAGAGAGCCCCTCCGGTCCGCTCTGGTTGGACGGACAGACGTCCTTAGGGCGATGCGGTCTCTAAGATACCCTGGCCCACTACCATGTAGGGCTTTAAAGGTCAAAACCAGCACCTTGAATTGCACCCGGAGACAAACTGGTAACCAGTGTAGCCCCTGAAGCAGTGGTGAGGCATGGGCATAACGTCCACACCCCATCACCACCCGGGCCGCGGCATTCTGGACCAGCTGCAGCCTCCGAATGGTCATCAAGGGCAGCCCCATGTAGAGCGCATTACACTAGTCTAGTCGAGGTCACCAGAGCGTGAGTGACCATGAGCAAAGAGTCCCGGTCCAGGAGTGGGCGCAACTGGCGAATCACCCAAAGTTGGGCAAAGGCCCTCCTGGCCACAGCCGCCACCTGTTCTTCTAGCAGCAGCCGCGAATCCAGGAGGACCCCCAAGTTGCACACCGGGTTGGTCTGGGGCAAAACAGCCCCATCCAAAACCAAAGATGGATAACAAAGGACCCCCTATCCATAGCCACTCAGTCTTGCTAGGATTCAGCTGTAGCCCATTTGCCCCCATCCAGACCCCAACAGCCTCCAGACAGCTGGAAAGGACTTTGACTGCATCACTGGGGTCCCCACGGGCCGAGATGTACAACTGTGTGTCATCCGCATAATGGTGGTACCGCACCCTGTGGGAACGGATGATCTCACCCAGCGGCTTCATGTAGATGTTAAATAGGAGAGGAGAGAGTACCGAGCCCTGAGGCACCCCGTATTTCAGGGGCCTAGGACTCGACCTCTCACTCTCCAACCACACCGACTGGGTCCGGCCCCTCAGAAATGAGGAAAACCAGGACCACACCGTACCCTGGATCCCCAATCCTCGGAGCCGTTCCAGAAGGATACCGTGGTCAACGGTATCGAAGGCCGCTGAGAGGTCAAGAAGAGCAAGGACGGACGGATGACCGCCATCCCGCTCTCGCCAGAGATCATCCATCAGCGCGACCAATGCAGTCTCAGTACCATATCCAGGTCTGAATCCTGACTGGAATGGGTCCAGATATTCCGCTTCATCCAGTACCCCCTGCAGCTGACGTGCCACTGCTTTCTCCAGAACCTTCCCCAAAAAAGGAAGGTTGGATACAGGTCTGTAGTTGGTTAGGATTGCTGAATCGAGGGATGGCTTCTTCAGGAGGGGGCGCACAAGAGCATGTTTCAGCAGTGCAGGAAACATCCCCTCTCGAAAAGACGCGTTAATTATAGCCCCGACCCAGCCACCTGTCACCGTCTTAGAGACTTTTACCAGCCAGCGGGACAGGGATCCAATGGACAATTAGTGGCACGGACCGCTGAAAGGAGCCTGTCCACTTCATCCGGGGCAACTGGATCAAACCGATCCCAGGTAACACCGCAAGACTGCGCGCTGGCTCCCCCCGGACGCTCCCCGTCCACGCCAAGTTTGAACCCCGAGCGGATCCGATCGATTTTCTCCACCAGATGGTCAGCAAAGTCCTCAGCCGATCCCTGCCAACCAGGCACAGGGCCCGCCCTACCCAGGAGGGACCTGGTCACCCGAAACAGGGTGGCTGGGCGATTATCAGTGGAGGCAATAAGGGAGGTGAAGTACTGCCTCCTCACCACCCCCATCGCCACTAGGTAGGCCCTAATAGCGGCTCTAGCTAGTGTCCAATCGGAATCGCTCTGGGTCTTCACCCAGCGGCGCTCAAGGCGTCTCTTTGCCCGTTTGAGCTCCCGTAGTTCTTCAGTGAACCACGGGGATGGCCTAGCTCCACGGGCAATGAGAGGCCGCAGTGGAGCGATTACATCCAAGGCAGATGTCGTTGACCCGTACCACAGGCCAACAATTGCCTCAGGTGAATCGTGTCGCCGATCCAGAGGAAATTCCCCCAGTTCCCTCTGGAATCCATCCGGATCCATCAGTTGCTGGGGGCGGGCCACTTTAATTGACCCTGCCTCCTTACGATGAAGTGTCGCCCCCAGAAAGTCTAGAGCCACCAGATAGTGATCTGACCATGGCACAGGTGTTATGTCTAGCTTCTGTAAACTCAGATCACTCTGCCACCGCCCCGACAAAAAGACTAAATCTGGCATGTGGCCACTGCCCCTGGTCAGGCCCTGAATTACCTGAGCCAGGTCCATAGCTGCCATGGAAGCCATGAACTCCTGTGCCACCTCGGAACCAGACCCCAGCGAAGGCAAATTGAAGTCCCCCCAATATAAAGAGACTACAAATAAAGTGGTTTGCCCATTTGGAGAGAATGTCTTGGAAAAGAGAAGGAGAAAGACCGCAAGGCAGACCCTCAGGAAGGTGGAGATATAACATCAGAGAAATATTACAAAAACACGAAATAATACTGGATAATATGGACTTGGTTTATGAAAGCTCACATTTAAAAACAGAATTTTTTGAAGTGGTAGCCATGTTAGTCTCTGCAAGCATATCAAAAAGCAAACAAAACAAAAGGAGAAAAATGACGTGGCACCTTTAAGACTAACTCCCATATTTTAATGTTAGCTTTCGTAGATCAAGCCCACTTCAGCAGAAGTCTTTAAGGTGACACTGCATTTTTTTGTCCTTTTGTTTGTCTGCTCTCTGATTTAAATACAGGAGTTAGTCTCTGAGGTGTCACAACATTTTTTTGTCTGTTCTATTTTTGTAAAATCTCACAAACAACACTGGTGGAGGCTGTTAGAAGTGCCAGAGGAAGAACCTTGTATCTCCTTCGACACCCAAAGGGGTAAAAAGGGAACCAAAGAAGAGAACGCGGGCTGGAGGAGGACGAGGACATTTAACCTTTTACTTCAGGCAACAAAATATCTTGGACCACCATAGTAAATGTAAAGGTCATCCTTGCTCGAAAGCCAGTCATATCTGACTCTAGGGTTCAGTGCTCATCTCTGTCAAAGACCACCACAATGACTCCCTTAAATGGACTTGTTTCCCACTTCTCTCTCTCTCTTGCTGGCCATCTTAGGCCAAGCTGGACTATTTTGCCTCCTCCGAAATGTGCCTCTTCCTGAAACATTAAGAATGCAGCAGCCCGGGTGGTGATGGAGTGCGGGCGTTATGCTCATGCCTCACCATTGCTTCAGGAGCTGCACTGGCTACCAGTTTGTCTCCAGGTGCAATTCAAGGTGCTGCTTTTGACCTTTAAAGCCCTACATGGTAGTGGGCCAGGCTACCTAAGAGTGTCTCTCCGTCCAACCAGAGCGGACCGGAGGGGCTCTCTAATTGTTCCATCTGCCAGAGGGGCTCGCCTCTCTGGCACACGAAGGAGGGCCTTTTCTGTGTCCGCACCGGCCTTGTGGAACCTCCTGCCAGTAGAGTTGCAGGAGAAGATGGAGCTGCTGCCTGTCAGAAGAGAATTAAAAACCTGGTTGGCGGGGCAGGTGTGGGGCTCAGATGGAAGAGTGGCCCCCGCCTGTTGGCTTATAAAATGAAGCCCCCCATCTTTTTAATGCGGACAGTTTTAATGTGGTTAGTTTTAATAGGTGGGTGGGTATGTTGGGGTTTTAATTGTTTTTAATATGTATGTTTTAATCTTGTTGTCAGCCGCCCTGAGTCGGGTTCGCCTGATTGGGCGGCATAGAAATTTGAACCACAAATAAATAAATAAATAAATAAAAAGCAATCAATCCCAAACAATCCTCGTCACCCCCCCCCCCCCAAAAAAAAGCATCTCTCGCCCACCTTGGCAGTTCAGCCACTCATGATGAGAATGGGGGACTCTCTCTCTCTCTGAGAAGGCCTCCCTCCCCCCCTTTCTCGGGCTGGGCATTGAGGATCTCCCCCCATAGTCGCAACCCAAGGGCTCAATTTCCCCTCTCCGCTCCATTGAATTGGAAAGGAGGAAGACACAGAATGAGGGGAGGGGGGTGTTAGAGGAATTGGGATTATCACTTCCCTCCAGAGGATTAAGATATGGGACAGGAAGGGACTTTTTGTGGTGAGGGACACTTCCTCTGAGGGACTCACCAGTTCCCTCTCTAGGAATCACAACTCAATGCTTTTAACCCTTAAAATGGGGAAGGCCAGCTCGGGTTTCTTGAAGAGCCATGGTGCTGGTGGCGCAGTGGTGAAACAGCTGTATATATTAGCCAAAAATGTGAGTTCGATCTTGAACAGGGCTCAAGGTTGACTCAAAGCCTTCCTTCCATCCTTACGAGTTCGGTAAAAGGGGGCGAAAATGTTGACAGCAAAAGAGCCAGCGCCCTCTGCATTTGCATGATTCTATGATCATGTGGCAAACTGATGACTGGACGCTATTGCTCACGGAATGCTGTTACCTTTCCCACCGAAGCGTTACCTATATATCTACTTGCAATTACTTGGTTAACCAACTGCTAGGTTGGCAGGAGGAGCTGGGACAGAGGCGGGAGCTCAGTGTCAGTGGTGGGGTTCAGGAGGTTCACACCAGTTTTGCCACAACCAGTAGCAGAAATTCTGGCTGGCCCCGCCCATCCATGTTTAGAAATAAAGTACAGGTAGTCCTAATTCGGGTGCAATGCAGGACTTTTCCCCTGGCTATGCCCAGAGAGTAGGTATGAAGTAAAAAAAAATTGAATCCCATTCCCACTACTGCAGGAGCTCACTCTGGCATGCAGCACTCAGGTCTTGAACTGCTGACCTGCCTACCTTCCACTCATCTCAAGTTCTGAGTCTATTATTGTTATGTATGGGATGCTATGCCTTTAAGGTGGAATGTAACAATGTAACCCAATGTGTCAAAACAGTTACAATGAGCTACCGCTGCCTCTAGATGGTATCGAGAGGCAGCTGATAGCGATCAACCCACATGGTACAAGTTATCCAATTACAGTCAGCCGCGGTAGACCTGATGAAGAATGCCGTGCTTCACAACGACGTCACGAGTACAGTAACCAATGAACAACCGTGTAGCCAATTTCAAATGTACCATGCTGTATAAAAGGAGCTGCGCCTCCATCGTTACCTCATGTTCAGATTGTGTACCCTGAAATAAAGATGTGTTTGGCCCTATGAATGCTGCCTACTGCGTATCAATCTGCAAACATCAAATCTTCCACTTTTTAATGTGTGGCACGCAATGGCAGCCGAGGGCATCAAAGACGAAGAGAAAATGCGTTCCTGCCTCCTCGTGCAGATGGGCCTCCCGGCACTACGGCTCAGGATCAACTTACTCGCACCAAGGAAGGTCGAGGCAGTCCCGCTCCTGCAAATCCTGACGGCCCTACGAGAACACTTCCAGCCGGCCATGTCCATTTTTCTGACCAGGGTCGCATTCCACAGGAGAGACCAGCAGCCGGGTGAGTCGGTGGCTGATTACGCAGCGGCCCTTAGGTTGGCGGACGCCCCTCGCTGATGGGAGAACCTGCAAATATCCCTGAGGGACTGGCTGCTATGCGGTCTGCAGGATGAAGAAGTAGAGCGAAGGTTGATGGTCCAAGAGCACCTCTTGTTTCAGGCCGTCTTGCAAGGCTCAGGCAGCTGAGTTGGCGAGGTCCGGGGTCAGAACCTTCAGAGAAAGGCATGCCATGCCGGAGGGGCTGTGGTCGTCTGTTCAGGCCGCATGGTGCTCGCCCCGACCCCCAGCCAGCCCCCCCTCATCTTCAGACGCCTCTGCTCCAGCGGGTTCCTGCTCCAGCAAGGACTACGACCAAAAGGTTCGGAAGAAGATGACTGAGACTAGCGCCAGCAACAAGGGGGACGCAGATGCGACAGCTGCAGAGCGCCCCCGACCGAAAGAAGTGTCCCTTTCAGAAAGCCGAGTGCCACAGTTGCGGCCGGCGAGGCCACTTCGGCAAGGCGTGCAGGCGACGGCGCAGAGGAGACCAGGAGCCGGCGGACCAGCCTCGACGGAGGGCAGACGGCATTGGGAAGGTCTCCGCCACCGACGCGACAGTAAACCGCGTGTCCCTGGTGCACCAACTTTTTTTGTTGAGGTACTGTTGCAAGGGGTCCCGGTTAGGATGGAGTGGACTCGGGCTCACCCTACTCCATAATTTCCCAAAAAGAATTTTTGCGCATTCCCCCCAATGCATGCCCAAAACTTAAGGCCTTCAAGTCACACTTACGGGTCGTGCAAGGCTACGGGATTCCAGTTTTGGGGGTGGGGGACTTTATGGTCAATTTCAAGGGTTTCATGGAAAAACTGCCCCTAGTAGTCCTCAAACAAGGGTCCTGTTGCCTCCTGGGGACTCAATGGTTTGCCCCCCTGGGAATTGAACTGTCCGGCATTAATGCCGTCGAGACTGACCCTGTACGGGACGTGTGCGACACACCCCCAGCAGTTTTCGAGAAGGGCCTCGGGAAGTACAGGGCCCCTCCAGTCTCATTTGAGCCCATCAGGCTCAAGCCACAAAGAGTGCCATTTGCCCTCGAGGACAAAATCGAAGCGGAACTGGACAAATTGGTGGGTCAGGGGATTTTGGTCCCAGTGGACTCTGCGGAGTGGGAAACTCCTATTGTCACGGCAATGAAATCTAACGGGGAGGTCAGGATTTGTGCCGACTATAAGTGTACAATTAACAAGGAGATTCGCCCTAATGCGTACCCAGTGCCGGTAGTGAGCCATTTGCTAGCCACTTTACATGGGGGCAAATGTTTCACCAAACTAGACCTAGCACAAGCCTATCAGCAGCTCACAGTCACGCCTGCTGCCGCAGCTGCACAAATGATTGTAACACACAAAGGTGCCTTTAAGGTAACACGCCTATAGTTCAGCATGAATTTGGCCCCCGGGATCTTCCAATAATTGGTAGAACGTCCCCTGAAGGGTCTCCCCGGGGTCCTCCCCTACTTTGATGATGTATTGATAACAGCGGGGAGTGAGGGGGAACTTGCCACAAGACTGGATAAAGACCTAACTGTGTTCGAGAGAGCGGGGTTAAGGTTGAGACGTGATAAATGTGTGTTCCTAGCGAGGGAGGTTGAATTCCTAGGGTTTAAGATAACCCCCGATGGTATCAAGCCCTCCGACTCAAAGGTTGTGGCTGTTCGAAATGCCCCCTGCGCCACCGCAAAGCCAGAGCTGCAGTCCTTTTTAGGGCTCCTAAATTTCTATCACTCCTTCTTGCCAAAGAAAGCATCCATAGCGGAGCCCCTGCATCGTCTCTTAAAATAAAGACGCGGTATGGTGGTGGGGGGACAGCCAGGAAAGAGCCTTCAAAGGGTTGAAACAGCTCCTCTCCTCAGAGGCAATCTTAACTCATTTCGACCACAGGAAGCCCGTGGTATTAGTTTGTGATGCTTCACCAGTGTGGGTGGGGGCGGTGCTGTGCCATGTGTTGGAAAACGGGCAGGAAGCCCGGTGGCCTTTTACTCCAGGTCGCTCTCAAAGGCTGAGTGCAATTACGTGCAAACGGATAGAGAGGCCCCCGCTATAGTCACTGGAACCAAGAAAATCCACGATTTTCTCTATGGTCGGGGGTTTACCGTGGTTACCGATCATAAGCCCCTGCTGGGTATCTTCACCACGAGTAAGCCCACACCCCAGATTGTCCTCAAGGATGCTCCGGCGGGCAATATTTTTAAATGCTTATCAGTACACACTGGTTCACTGCCCGGGCAAGGAGATCAGCCATGCTGATGCACTTTCACGGTCTCCCATCCCAGAGCTAGGGGAACTTGAATGCAAGGTGGAGACAGACCACCAGGTGTTGCTAATCGAGTCCCTCGACTCGCCACCCATAGTGCCTGCAGATATCGCCAAGGCCACGGTGAAGGACAAGGTTCTGTCCCAAGTAATCGCATGGTTAAGAAAGGCTGGCCCACAACTCCACCAGTCGAGGAGTTCCAAGTGTTCTCCTGGAAAAAGGTTGAACTTTCGTTAGAAAGGGGTTGCCTCCTCTGGAACCAACGGGTGGTCATCCCTGAGGCACTACGTGCAAGGGTGCTCAAGTTGCTGCATACCAGCCACCTGGGAATCGTGCACTCAAAAGCTTTGGCCAGGAGCTATTTCTTGTGGACCCAGATAGATGCTGACATTGAACACATGGTGGGCACTTGTGAAAGTTGCCAGAGTTCTCGACCCGAGGAGTCCTGACTTCCTCACAGAGAATGGGACACGGCCCGCAATCCATGGTCTCGATTACACATCGACTTTGCTGGCCTGTTTCGAGGCTCTATGTTCCTCCTCATGGTCGACTCTTTCTCAAAGTGGTTGGAGGTTATCACAAGGTCCAACACCTCCTCAGCCGCAACAATCAAGCAGTTGCGCAGGGTATTCAGTTGTTGCGGACTGCCCAATATGCTTGTCTCTGACAATGCCAGTACTTTCACGTCCGCCGAATTCCAGGCATTCCTAGAGAGAAATGCTATTTGGCACATCACCTCAGCCCCTTTCCATCCCCCAACAAATGGGCAGATTGAACGCCAAGTGTGAACCACCAAGGAGGCACTTCAGCGAATGGGTCCCGGGGATTTGAACTTGCAACTGTGTCAATTCCTCATCTGCTACAGAGCAACTCCCTTGGTATCCGGACTCTCACCTGCTGAGATCCTAATGCGCAGGAGACCAGTAACGTTTTTTGATCGGTTGGATCCGGCCAGGGTGGAGGAGAAAGGGAGGAATATAGAGATGGGACATACAAAGGTATTAGCAGCAGGGGACCCGGTGCATTGCAGAAACTATGTGGCCAACAGCCCAGTATGGGTCCCAGGGGTTGTGATTGAACAGACCAGGCCAGTATCACACAAAGTAGAAGCCAAGGCCGGATCTGGTGACCTGGAACAGGGCCGCTGGACGATTATCAGTGGAGGTGATGAGAGTGGTGAAGTACTGGCACTTCACCACCCTCATCGCCACGAGATTGGCTCTAATAGAGGGTCTAACTCGTGTTTGGTCGCACTCACTCCGGGTCCTCACCCAACAGCGCTCTAGGCGTGGCAATTCCTGCTTCAGCTCCCTTAACTCATTTATATACTAGGGAGTCCAATGCTGCCTGCAGGAAGAAAGAGGCCGCAGTGGCGCGATAATGTCCAGGACCCGCATCGCTTCCTTATCCCAGAGAGCGACTAAGGTCTCAGCATACTCGCGCAGTTGATCCGGAGGAAACAGCCCCAGCTCCATCTGAAATCTAGCAGAATCCATCAGTTGCCAGGTCGGACCCGTTTAAATGGGGCCGCCACCCTACGGTAAAGCATCCCTGCCTCAAAGTCAAGGGACACCAGGTAGAGATCTGACCATGGCACTGGCGTGATCTCTATATGTTGTAATTTCAGATCACTCAGCCACCATTCCGACAGGAAAACTAAGTCAGGGGTGTGGCCACTGCCCCTGGTGGGGCCCTGGTGAGACCTCCTCTCTCCCGACGCCTGGGCTTGCGCCTCCTCCCAGGTGTTGCTGGCTTGCGCCTCCTCTCTGCTTCCTCCATGCTCGAGTTTGGGGCCCGCTCAGCTACAGCAAAGGCGGCGATGTTGGGGCCAGCCAAGGCCCCCGGTGAGACCTCCTCTCTCCTGACGCCTAGGTGGATCTGCATTTGTACCCGATGGGTACCCTGTGTTTCCCCCTTGGGATAAGCGGGTGGGGGAGGACCCTAACGTTGAATTCTGTGGCTGAGTGTCTGAGCCCTGCCTGTCGGTAACCCGGTGCCTGAGTTGGTCAGCATGCCTTCTCCAGAGTAGACCCGTGCTGGTTTCTACACAGTACAAAACTGGCCCCGTCTGCTCAATGACTACTCCCGGGACCCAAGTCGGCCCTGCGGCCGCGTAATTCCTGCAATGTACGGGCTCTCCTATCTCGAAACTTTTGGTGTTTCCCATTTATATGTTCCTCCCTTTGTCCTCCACCCTGGTTGGATCCAGCCAGTTAAATCCCACCTTCGTCGCCAATTTGGTGTTCAGAGAATCAAGACAATGGAAGCAGCCGTACAACGCTTAACACATCTTTATTGCATGGCATACAGTACGAACACAAGGTAATGGCGGTGATACAGCTCCTTTTATATGGTGACTATACATTTTGAACGTGGCTACACGGTAGCCTATTGCCTACTGTCGGTGTGACGTCATCCGGAGTCATGCCCTTCTTGTCCAGGTGTGTCGTGGCGGGAGTGTTTCCCGCAGCTGGAGATGGTTGGGGAATTTGTACCATGTGAGCTGAACGCTCGCTGCTCCCCTCTCTGGTAGCAAGCTCGCATTCTCATATAGCTGAGATACATTGTGTTCTATACAGATTGTTAAAGGATAATTTTTTCCTGAAGTAGTTACATCATCCTAAAGGTATAATGCAGCAGTTACATTCCATACACAACATCTCCTCTCTCCTGACACCTGGGCCAGCAAATGCATTAATTCCGTTAACCGAGGTTCCACTGAATCTGTTATGTTAACCTATTACTCTGTACCTGATGTGTATAAATTGATGGCATGAGGTCTCAACTCTTATGTCTGGCTTAAGTCTACTTGATCCACGAAAGCTAACATTAAAATACAGCAGTTAGTCTTTAAAGTACACTATTTTAGGCCACTTTTTAGATTTCACTCTCTTCAAGGGCATCTCAAACATTATTTAGAATACAATGCAGCATTCAACATAGTGTTACAAAGCATAAACATTGCTATATTACAGGTTTTTTTTATGATGGCCCACTTTACAAGACTGTGGTTAAGCATTGCAAAGTTATTGTGCTAAGAATCTGAAGGCACTTTGAGGACTAATTGGCAAAACATTTCCAACACTCCTGGTGCTTGTATGGATACAAGTTGAGGCTGGGCACAAGGAAGGGTAGCACTTACGGTCAGACAAGGACTTGCAACTTTAGGAACCCTCAGCTGCCAAGCCTGCAAAAGAAGCAAGATTGACCATTCCCCCATCCCACCCAAATAGGTTGTCATTAGTATGTTGTATGTTGCGAGTGAATATAACAGTTTGTCTTGTACCATCTGACAGATAGTGGTGGCTAAACTATGGCCCATGGGTCAGCCATCCTTGCCACTACCAGAAGCATGCACAGGCACATTTATGACAGCTGTAAAACTCAACTGCGCATGTGTTAATGCACCCATGGCTGTTGTAAATAAGTTTATGACCGCTGCGGACACATTTTATGGCAGGAGGTACCATGTGACAGGCTCGCTCAACTATGTAACCGGCCTGAGGTGCAAAAAGTTTGGGAACCCCTGTGACAGATCAACAAATTTGTCATAGCCAATTTTTTTGTAGGTGCCTATTGATTTAATTTTGAGGTGGGGCAGATAGGTAAGAGTGATGCAAGAAAGCAACAATTTCCAGGGAAAATTCTTTTCAAAAGAAAAAGAAAATTGCAATCAACAGAAGTTCACCTACAATTTGTAGAGGGCATTTAGTCAATCCTCTTCCACCTCTTTCTGCCTTGAGAAATCAAAGGTTCATACCTACCAGATCAAGTAACTTCATTTAAACAGAGTGAGGGAACTGTCTTAGGCAGCAATTTTTAAAATATTGTCACCTGAAAACTCACAGAAAAAGCGATCAGTTTATATGTTTCTTTAAACATAAATGAAACGGCCAAAGAGATTTTGAAGGAAAAAGAGATTTTATCAACAAAATCAATTATATACATATACATATGTGGTACGTACGTGAGGAGACTTGGGGACCTCAAGGTCTGCAGTGGCTCAAGTGGCTAGGAAGACGCTGACTGGAAGGCAGGAGTTGAGGAGTTCAATTCCTGAGTACTGCAGGCTGGAATGAGCTCCCGTCCTTATCTCAGCTCCTGCCAACCTCGCAGTTTGAAAGCAAGAAATTACAAGTACAGTAGATAAATAGGGACCACTTTGGTTGAAAGGTAAACAGCATTCCGTGCGCTCCTGTGTCTAGCCATGCCTGTCACATACATGATCATGGAAACATCTGCAAACACGGGCAGCACTGACTCTTCGGCTATATACAGAGTTGAGCACTGACCCCCTAGAGTCAGATACAACTGGCTTTTGAGCAAGGGTAACTTTTACCTTTACACTTGAAGAGCGTATTGTGACAAGTACTTGCTTGCTTGCTTGCTTGCTTGCTTGCTTGCTTCCTTACTTACTTTGAAGGAAAACAGAAAGGAGGGAGAAAAACGGGGAAAAGATCAGCGAAAGAAAAACCTAGACTCAGCAGATCCAAGACAGAAAGATGACTCTGGAAGAGAGCTTTGTTTGGGCCACAGCAGAGAAAGAAACTGGAAGGACAGGCAAGCTAGGAAAAACAGCTTCTCCATAAAGTGGAAAAAGCTTCCATGATGCCCAAGATTTCTCACTCTTTTGGCAATGATGGGCTGATTATCTATTCTTCTGGAAACTTCTTCTCCATCAGTCCAAGAAAACAGCTTTCGTCTCTCCAACAAGCATTGCAGTTCCCACCAGTCTTAATTATGGCCTTGGAAATATTGCTTCTATATTTCTTCAAAAAAAAAAAATCTAAGTCTAATACACACATGTACATCCCTAACATATAATAGTTTCGTGTGCAAGGAGATAGTTCCATGCATGCAGCAATAGGGCCAAACAGTGTGTAACCAGAAGAAGATGAAAAACTGTTTGCATATGTGTAGTTTTAATCTATAACTATAAATCTAGACGTTAACTGTTGGACTCCGGCATACGTTTCTGCACCCGTCCACACTATCCCATACTGAGCCTCCTGCACTCGCCCGAACCTGGCCTGCAGAGCACTGCATGGTTGCTGAAGCCGGCAAGGAAACAACTTCAATTCCCAATGATCGCTGCACCACGCCTCAGCCAATCAGACTGAGAGGCGCGAGCAAAAAGAAACGCGGCACGCCCAATTGAAATCGAGCCGCAGAAAAAAAACGCTGCACGAACGCAAACAAAACAAACAAAACTCCAAGTCCCAGCGTCCTACGTGCCGTGAGCACTTCAGCCAATCAGGCTGAAGGGCGCGAGCACGGAAAACGCTGAAAAAGCCGGTGTGCAAAAAATAAAATTAAAAAACGCCGGCCTCCTGCAATGGGAGAACAAGTTCGCCGCAGGCGGACGCTGCACCTCACGGTCTCACAAACACCCACAAAAAACCACGGCGGGACACCCGCTGGCCTTCTTTCCCGGAGCAATGAAAGTGAGAAGAGGCACTCCCTTTCCTCCACGCTACCCCACCGAAGACACGGTGAGACCACCACCGGCCTCAAGGTAAGTTGAGCCGGGGTGGGGAAAAAAACCAGCAGCAGGCAGCAGTTCGTCAGGGGAAGCACCCTCCCTGGTGGATGACTGAATTCTGCCTTTCTACTACCTACACCGCTATTTCGAGAACTAGCACGAAACAGCAGTGGAGGTAATAGAAAAGCAGCAGCCAGCAATCCGCATGGAAGAGCACCACCCCTTACGGACCGGTGCCTGCCTATCTCCGGTTAGGTAAGCCAGGAGAAAAAGAAGACAGAGAGGAGAGAACCATCGTCAGGCAGATAGCTCTTCTCTGCCTCCTTTTCACCCAACCTACCTAACAAACCTTACCGGACGAAGAGCGAGCTGACTGCCGGCTCCTCCTTTTCCCCATTGCTGCATCGAAACCAAAAAGGAACCAACAAACAGGCCATTCTTCACGCAAAAAACCACAACAACAATAAAACCAAACATTTACCCAAAACGCCAACCACCAAAATTAATAAAACACAAATAAATAATTTAAAAAACACATTAACCAACAAAACTATAAACAACAAAATCCACAAAAAAACCACCCAAAATACCATAAAAGTACAGAAAAAACACCTAACTACAGCACAGAAAGAAATCAGAAAATTAAAAAACAACCAGAAATAAACAAAACAATTAAACACATCTAAAACCCAACAAAACCACGAAAGAACAAACAGAAACACCTCCCAGCCCAACACCACAAAAATAAAGCAGAGAACTCACCAGGACGTCCTCCCTCCATGAGTCCGGAACAGAACTGAAGAAACAAAGACTAGTTACCGGAAGAAGCCCCACCTAGAGGCCGGGAGAGAAAAAACAAGTCACACACACACACAAAAATCCAACACTATTACTAACAGCCCCACCTGCAGGCCGGAAGATTAAAAACAAGTCAAAAATGCAAAGCACTCCTCTTGCTAATAGCCCCACCTAGAGGCCACAAGAGTAAAAACAAGTCAAAAAATAAGAAATAAATCAAAATAACAAATAAATCTAATAAAATAGATCAATAAAAGTCACAAATAACAGATACAAAACACCACCACCCAAACCACCCCTAACCAAAAACACACACATAAAAACTGTCCAGCAATGCCGGGCAAACTATGCTAGCTATGCTACGTTATGCTAGGTATGCAAACTATGCAAACTATGCTACGTTATTTTGTTAATAAAATAACGTAGTAAAATAGGTTGTGTCAAAAATTCAGTCTTTTCAATTTAATTCAAAAATATTGTAACTAATCTCTTTCCAATAATTAAAACTTCAAAGTTCAAAATTCAAAATATTTCTAAACAAAGTTAATTCCTCCAGCAATTACAGCTTGCTAGTTTCAAAGCGTTCACAAATAAAGCAAATTCTTTCTAATGGTTCAAACTTGAATATATTTTCAAACGAGGTATATTCTTTCAACAATAACAATTTATTAGTTTCAAAGTGTTCACGAATTTTAAAAAAATTATTGGGATAATTTTCTTTCTTCAGGGCACCACTCTAAAACTAGCGTTTTGAAGGGTATTGTCCGGTCTATTTGCTCAGCTGATTAAAAACAATGTTCAGGATCTCTCCTTGTTTGATGTTTTTTTGATTTGGTATCTAACTAGCAACACTGAAAAGGATAAGCACTCAGTAACCCATCATTGGGTTGTCAGGTTAGTGGACTCACTGGTGCATAAGGACTACATTTGTGACAAAACATTTCCCACACTTCTGGCTTTCTACGGCTTTTCTCCTGAATGAGTTTTCTGATGTCACCTGAGATCTAACTATTCAGAAAAACATTTCCCACACTCCTGGCATCTAAGATTTCTCTCCTGAGTGAACCTTCTGATGCCGTCTAAGGTTTTTCCTTTCAGCAAAACCTTTCCCACACACCTGGCATGTGAATGGTTTTTCTCCTGTGTGGACTCTCTGGTGACTCAGAAGATTTGAATTCTGAGAAAAAGATTTCCCACACTCCTGGCATGTGAATGGTTTTTCTCCTGTGTGGACTCTCTGGTGACTCAGAAGATGTGAATTCCGAGAAAAGGATTTCCCACACTCCTGGCATGTGCATGGTTTTTCCCCTGTGTGGACTCTCTGGTGACTCAGAAGATTTGAATTCCAAGCAAAAGATTTCCCACACTCCTGGCATGTACATGGTTTTTCCCCTGTGTGGATTCTCTGGTGACTCAGAAGATGTGAATTCCAAGCAAAAGATTTCCCACACTCCTGGCATGTGAATGGTTTTTCTCCTGTATGGACTCTTTGGTGTCTCAGAAGATGTGAATTCTGAGCAAAAGATTTCCCACACTCCCGGCATGTGAATGGTTTTTCTCCTGTGTGGATTCTCTGGTGACTCAGAAGATTTGAATTCTGAGAAAAAGATTTCCCACACTCCTGGCATCTGAATGTTTTTTCTCCTGTGTGGAGTCTCTGGTGACTCAAAAGATATGAATTCTGAGCAAAAGATTTCCCACACTCCAGGCATGTGAATGGTTTTTCCCCTGTGTGGACTCTCTGGTGTCTCAGAAGATGTGAATTCTGAGGAAAAGATTTCCCACACTCCTGGCATGTGAATGTTTTTTCTCCTGTGTGGAGTCTCTGGTGACTCAGAAGATGTGAATTCTGAGCAAAAGATTTCCCACACGCCTGGCATTTATACAGTTTCTCTTCTGTGTGGAAGATTCTCTGGTGGATCAGAAGGATTGATTTCATGGTAAACGATTTCACACATTTCTGGCATTTGTACTGTTTTTCTCCCGAGTGAATTCTTGGATGCCTCCTAAGAGATGGTTTTTGAGCAAAACATTTCCCATGCTCCTGACACCTGTATGGTTTATCTTCCATGTGCATTGTCCAATTCCTTGTGAGGTCTGGTTTATGAACAAAATGTTTCACATGTTCCTGGCCCTGGGATGGTTTATCTTGTGAACTGGCTGTCTGTTGGCTCCAGAGGTTTGAATTCTTGGTCGAATGTCTCTCACAATGTTTGTAGGGGGTCCCTGCTGTATGAGCTTTCGGCTGGCTTGGAAGCTGGAAATTGCAACCAAGGGATTTCCCAGATATTTCCCTTGTGGCGTATTTCTTTGTAATGCAGATTCTCTTCTGAGGTCTACGTACCATCTGCAAGGCACATTTCCCACAAATGGTGCCTTTGTAGGGTCTCTTTGCATTCAAACTTTCTTCTTCTACGTCTTGCTGGTGTAGTGGAAGGTCACAGTTGTGTGTAAAAAGATTGCCACACTTCATACATACTTTTGTTTTCTTGTTACCTGCTAGAAAGAAGAAGCATAAAAAACTGAATCATAATTGCAAGATACTTCTTCTTCCGTGTCTAGGCCAGACGTGAGACTGCCAAAATGGAGGCATCATTGGTGAGTCCATTCTGCATCGCCTTTGGCCTGGCCTAGTATGAGAAAGGTTGATCAGCAACACAAGGTTGCCGTTACCAGGGTTTGCTCAATTGTGGTTCAAAAATACTACAATCCTCTTGGAGGCTCTTTTTGGGTACCCCAGAATTAGAAGACACTGATCCTGAGGAACAGGAAAAGGGTCTTCTGCTCACACTGAATTGTGCTATTTTAATAGATACTAGCAGAGTTTGCCCAGCGGTGCCGGGCTGTTTTAAATTGTGTTGGAAGGTTATTTTTTGTTAATGTTTGTAAAAAATTGCTTAGTCTGTAATTGTCATTTTAAAAATGTTTATTTATACAAATTTTTTGGCTGGGCTGTTATAAACTGTGATCAGCTTTTTTGGGGTTTTTTGTGGATTAAAAAAAGAACAAAGTATGATACAATCTTTTCAAATTGTTTTATTTAACCGAATAATGTTTTAGTTTGTGGGGTTTTTTTAATAGTTGTACCGTAGGTAATAATTTAAAAAATGTAAAAGTACATGTTTTTCACATTCAACGTTTTTAAACTGTGTTTAGATGTTTTGGGTTTTTATTTGAGTTAAAACTCAACACAGGAGTTTAGAAATGTTTTTATTTTATTTTATTGACATATGTTTGTGATTTGTGTAAAATTGTGATTTTCTGTTATGTTTTTGACTTGTTTTTACTCTTGTGGCCTGCAGGTGGGGCTGCTACTGGATCTCGTTTACTTTGACTGTTTTTTCTCTCCTGGCCTCTGGATGGTGCTTCTTCCGGTAGGTTGTCTCTTTGTGTCTTCATTTGTGTTCCAGTCGTCGTGGAGGGAGGACATGCTGGTGAGTTGGCTGACTACCTTTATTTTGGGGGTTTGGTTTATTTTTCTTTTGTGGTTGTTGTCTGGGAGGTTTTTCTGTTTGGTTGTTGTTGTATTGTTTTATTTTTAGGTTTAATTGGTTTGTTTTTTTGTGTTTTTGTTTACTTTTTCTTGTTTGTGTAATGTGTGCTTTTTTTGTTTTGTACTTAGTTGTTTTGTAAGTGGTTTTGTGTTTTTTTGTGATTTTTGTTTTAAGTAATGGTTGTTTTTAATTATGGTTTTATTTTTGTTAGGTGGTTACGTGTGTGTGTGTGTGTGTATGTGTGTCTGAGTGTGTGAGGGAGAGAGAGGAGGCTGCTGCCGGGTGAGTAACTCCGGTAGGCGAAGGCAGCGGCTGGAGCGCCGTTCACTGCCTTTGCTTTGCGGAGGAATTGTTTCGCTTTCAAGGTGGGGAAGGCACTGATGCCTTCGCCCTCCCTTGAAAGCAAAACACTTACTCGGAAAGTAAAGGCAGCGGCTGGAGTGCTGTTCGTTGCCTTTGCTTTCCGGAGGAATTGTTTCACTTTCAAGGGGGGAGGGGCAAAGCATCAGTACCTTCCTCCCCCTTGAACCCCCCGATTTTGTGGGTTTTTTTCCACCCCGGTGCAACTTTTTTTGAGGCCGGTGGTGGTCTTGCCTTGTCTTTGATGGGGTAGCGTGGAGGAGAGGGAGTCCCTCTCCTCCCCGTTGCTATGTGAAAGAAAGCCGGCGGGTGTTTGCGTGGCTGTGAAGCGCTGCGTCCGCCTGCGGCGAACTTGCGTTCCCGTTGTTTATTTTTATTTTTTGCGTGCTGGCTTTCTCAGCGTTCTGTGCGCTCATGGGACGTGTAGTTTTGTGTTTGTGGTTTGCGTTTCTGCGGCTTTTTTTCCGGCGGCTCCATTTTGATTGGCTGCGGCCGTTTCCCAACGTTCTTTTTCCTCACGCCTCTCAGCCTCATTGGCTGTGGAGCGGCATGGCGCAAGGAACGTTGGGAATTGAGGTTCTTTTCCTTTGTTCGAGTTTGTGGGTCTCCTGCCCCATTGGCTCATTTCTAAAATCTTTGTTGACCTCCGGACCCATTTCGTGCAAGTGCACGAATGCTCAGTACGAGCTAGTATGGCCAGGTGTAGGATCCTTTGTCAAGTTCCAACAGTTAACACTCATAGGTAAAGATGAATTCTCCCCAGCTGGCCACAGATGAAATTTGAAACCATCTGGTTTGTGCAGTATCCAAAATGAGCTGAAAAATTTGAAGTACAATTCAAGATTGCCTTAACAAGTCTTCCCTTGAATAGACATCTTACTTCTAAAGACACTGGCTGTGCTAATCTAGTGACTCACTTATATTGCTGCAGGTTATAGAGAGACTTTAGTTCATTAAAATGAATCCTTTAAAGGATTCCTTCTGTGTCACCTAAGGTATATGACAAGTGCTAGAGTTGTAGTATTCATTCTGCTGGAGCTAAGGCAGAGAGAGACACCACTACACTTCATAGTTGATTTTTTTTTTTGGAATAGTAGCTATGTTAGTCTAGTCATGCCTGCCACATGACCACGGAAACATCTGCAGAAGCAGACAGCACTGGCTCTTTGGCTTTGAAACAGAGATGAGCACTGAGCCCTAGAGTCAGATACGCCTGGCTTTCTAGCAAGGGAAACCTTTACCTTTACCCACATTAGTCTGTGTTTAAAGCATATCAGAGAATAAAGAAAACAAAAACTTTTAAGTACTTTAAAGACTAACTGTTGTATTTTAAGGTTAGTTTTCGTGGATCAAGTCCACTTCGTCAGAATGTGGGGGACCACTGGACCCATTCTGCCTCATCATTGAGAACTTGAGCTCAACAGCTCTCTAGAAACCTTTCCAAGCAACAGTGTTAGTTGGGACCCCACTAAAAACACTGTTGTGTTGTTCATAGAGGGAACCTTACCAAAAGAGGCCACAATCTCCTCCATGACCTTCCTGTGAAGGTCTCTTTGTTCAGGACCCAGCAATGACCATTCTTCATGGGTGAAATTCAGAGCCACCTCTTCAAAAGTCACTGGACCCTGGGTGAGGGAGAGGGAAAAGGATATACTCATAGCTCACAAAATACCTACTAACAATATCCAAACAGTTACCTAAAATGATCTGGCTAGTGATTATACTGCAAGGTTTCATCTTATGTACAGAGAAATTACAAATTGCCCATGGAAGATTAAGGTTATCAAATGTTATCTGCAGCTACACTTGCTGAACTGGTGGTGCAGTGGTTAAACCACTGTAATGCAGCCCAAGCTGCTGACATTGTGAGTTTGATCCTGACAGGGATTACGATTCATCCTTCCTGAGGCCAGTAAAATGAATACCCAGTAGGTTGCAGGCAAAATACTACAGGTAATTAAATCTCAAAATCTTCTCCTCTGAATGGAAAATAATCCACAGATTATGGGCAAAAATATACTGAAATAAGGTATTTCTGATTCACAATAGCCAAATGCCAACATGCACTGTCATTCCCAGCCTTGAGACGAGGATGTTATACCTGGAGCTACACAACGGGTTGCAGCTAGGAGACCGGGAGGGACAAAATAGGTGACAACCATAGCACAAAAGTAACATGGATATGCAGTGGTTCAGACCCAGACTTTTAAAAGATGAGCACTCAAACCTCACAGTGTGGGTGGACCAATCTATTAGTCTGGATGGATAAATGTTTCAATCTTGGTTTCTCCTGTATCCAAATGCCAAGTTCTTAACTTCTATCCTAGTTCTTCTTTTTTCACGGCCAGATCAAAGTTTAAACCGGCTTTGTCGCTGGACAAATTTAAATCCTCGTCGGTACTTGTCATCGAAATTTACCTCACAATTCTCCACTTACCATTTCCAGAGTGGCAAGTTGACAAAAATAAATAAATAACAATACAACACAGCTATCCCTTACGTGACTTCCCATGGATCCTTCACTTTCCTCTTCTGCTTTTACTCCTTCATCAGGACAAAGGGATGACTCTGTACAAGCTGCCCACATCATTTCAACCCCTATGAGACAAATAACACCAAGTGGAAAACCAGCTGCACCAGCCTGTCTTTGAGACTACTATGATTAGTCTCACTCTTGAACGACGGCGTCTAAGAGGTGACCTGATTGAACTTTATAAAATCATGCACGGTGTGGACAAAGTAGATAAGGAAAAACTGTTTTCCCTATCGCATAACACTAGAACTAGGGGACACTCCATGAAACTTTTGGGTACTAGTTCTCAAACAAATAAGAGAAAGTACTTTTTCACCCAGAGGATTACTGGTCTATGGAACTCCCTGCCAGAAGAAGTGGTGACAGCTGTCAGTCTTGACAGCTTTAAGAAAGGATTAGACAAGTTCATGGAGGACAAGGGTATCAATGGCTATAATTATGGAAACTTAAGGACAACCTCCGGGTTGGAGAGATAGGCAGGATATCTCTCAATGCCATTTCCAGGGAATCCTAAGCAGGTGAAGGCATCTCCTTGGGAATACCCTGAAGGAAATGGTGAGCCACTGTGTGAGACAGAATGCTGGACTGGATGGGCTGTGGCCTGTTCCAGCAAGGCTGTTCTTATGTTCTTATGATTAGGATCCTAAGGACAGTTACTAGAAGGCAATACACTTGCATAAGAATTAAGTGACTTCGCGGTGTAGTGGGTCAGTTGTTGGAGTGGAACTTGAGAGAGGCAGTTGCTGCTCCCCACCAAGCCATGAAAAACATAGGATGGCTTGTACTAGTCACACATTCTTAGACTGCCATACCTAATCAGGGTTATGAAGGGACTGATATTTCTCTCTCTCTCTCACTTATTTACATTTATATCCTACCCATTTTGGATATTTTCCAACTCTGGGTGGCATAACTGAATAAATTAAAAATAACAGCAAGAACACAAATAATAACCCCCATTTAAAAAATTATGCCAGCAACAAATGTACTGTACCTACTGGCGACGGAAAAGTTAATCCTATGAGGTCTTGAACACATTGGAGAGCTTTAAATATAATAAACAAGGAGAAACTCGACATATAAGCAGTTGGGATTTATGCTGTCCTTATTCTACATTTGAAGTTTCTAGTGCAGTAATGGTGAACCTTGGCACTCCAGGTATTCTTGGATTTCAATTTCCAGAAGCCCCAGTCAGCACTGCTGCTATTCAGGGCTTATGGGAATTGAAGTTCAAGAACACTTGGAGTGCCAAGGTTTGAACAATAGAGTGTTGTTTCAGTTAATAAAAAATTTCCCTTTCTTGACACTCTAGCCACATATGAAGATGCTGTTTTCAAATCTAAAACTTTCCACTTCTGATGTTTGAAACACATTTTTAACTGGAGAAAAATGTGGCAATAAATCTCTCCTCTTGCTTCCGTGTGTCCAAGAAACATAAATGCACCTGAAAGTTATATCGAGCCCTCGAGAGCCATGACTCTATTCACAATCTGAGTTCAACCCAGACAGATTCAAGGTTGACACAACCTTTCATCTTTCCACGGTCGGTAAAAGAAATACTCAGTGAGTTGAGGACAAAATGTGAATGATGTTGTGAACCACCAGGGAATACTCTAAGCACTATGGCTCAGTTTATATTGTATTTGCCGGCATGTAAGATGCATCGGACTATAAGAGGCACTTTGTTTTTCCAGTATATTTTAAGGGGGAAAACAGAGTACTGAAAGCATATACATCAGCAAATGCCATAAGTGCAATTACAATTGCTGTTGGTATGGCTTGAAGGCTTCAGAAAAGAAGATCAAATTGAAACATAGCTTTTTCCCACAGAAGTCCTTACCTTGTAAAGTGACACCTTCAACACGTGGTCTGTTTTCCAGTGAATCTGTCTCTTCTGCAGGGATTTTAGGCTGACTTTCCAGAGACAGATCTTTGCCCTCAAAGAGAAGTGGAAGTCCAAGACAAGGAGTGAGAAAATGGAATAGAAAAAGAACTATACAGGCAAAGATCTATATTCATGGGGTTGGAACTCTCCAGCCTAGCAAAGGCACAAACACCCCTCATGCACACTGCAGCCAGTACATCATTTGGCAGTGTGACTGAGAGCAACAAAACATAATGTTTCCTTTGAAAATGAAACAAAACCGATGATCCACATAAGTCTTGCATCCAATCACAGTGAAATAAATTTGGCAGTAGCTGTGGGTGTGATACAAGGGGTCAGTGGAGGATAAGGAAAGAGGATACATATGGATTATTTGCTTCACATCTCTGCCTTGAAAGCACCTGGAAGAAATGTTCTCACCTTCTGCTCTTCCTGTCTTTTCTCCTCTGCCTGACTCAGGAGGAAACCTTCAGCCAGGGCCACCGCCTGGGAAGTGGTCTCTGCTCCACATTCCCTCACCCATTTCTCCATCTCCAGGGGAAGGATAGCCAGGAATTGCTCCAGGATCACAAGGTCCAGAATCTGAGCCTTTCTTTGCCTTTCTGGCTTCAGCCACCGACGGCTAAGATCGTGGAGTCGGCTGCAAGCCTCTCGGGGCCCTTTGGCTTCTGTGTAAGAAAACTGCCTAAAGCGCTGGCACTGGATGTCTAAGCCAACAATGCTCTCCTCATCCAGGAGATTCTGCAGCTTCCAGAATTCCTGACCGCTCCCCATCTTAATGACACGGAGACTAGTTGAGTCACCTTCATGCACCTTTGATCTGTGGTCCATCAAAGGCTTCCAATGGAGTCAGAGAAGCCCTTCGTCTTTTCTCTCAGGCCACAGACTGCCTTATCGGATGTTGCTTCTCAATTACTACAAAGCCAAGATGTTCCTCTATTGGGTCACATTTAAATTGATCACCACAGAAATGAGATGTCTGAGGAAAGCCACCGTGATGACTAGAAGGGACAAAATCAGGAATGAGATTATAAGGGAAAGAAATGGAATAGAAGCAATCTTAGACTATATATACAGACTACAAATAAAGTGGTTTGCCCATTTGGAGAAAATGTCTTGGAAAAGAGGAGAAAGACCACAGGGCAGACCCTCAGGCAGGTGGAGACATAACATCAGAGAAATATTACAAGAACACCAAATAATACTGAATGAAGTAGACTTGGTTTACGAAAGCTCACATTTAAATACAGAATTTTTTGCAGTGGTAGCCGTGTTAGTCTGTGCAAGCATATCAAAAAGCAAACAAAACAAAAGGAGAAAAATGTTGTGGCACCTTTAAGACTAACTCCTGTATTTTAGTGTTAGCTTTCGTAGATCAAGCCCACTTCATCAGAAGTCTTTAAGGTGCCACTGCATTTTTTGTCCTTTTGTTTGTTTGTCTGCTCTCTGATTTAAATACAGGAGTTAGTCTCTGCGGTGACACATTTTTTTTGGTTAGAAGTGCCAGAGCAAGAACCTTGTATCTCCTTCGACACCCAAAGGGGTAAAAAGGGAACCAAAGAAGAGAACGTGGGCTGGAGGAGGACGAGGACATTTAACCTTTTACTTCAGGCAACAAAATATCTTGGACCACCATAGGTCATCCTTGCTCGAAAGCCAGTCATATCCGACTCTAGGGTTCAGTGCTCATCTGTTTATAGTCAAAGACCACCACAATGACTCCCTTAAATGGACTTGTTTCCCCACTTCTCTCTCTCTCTCTCTTGCTGGCCATCTTATGCCAAGCTGGACTATTTTGCCTCCTCCGAAATGTGCCTCTTCCTGAAACATTAAGAAAAAGCAATCAATACCAAACCATGCCCCCCCCCAAAGAAAGCATCTCTCGCCCACCTTGGCAGTTCAGCCACTCATGATGAGAATGGGGGACTCTCTCTCTCTCTCTGAGAAGGCCTCCCCCCCTTTCTCCTGGGCTGGGCATTGAGGATCTCCCCCCCCCCCCCAATAGTCGCACCCCAAGGGCTCAATTTCCTCTCTCGGGCTCCATTGAATTGGAAAGGAGGAAGACATAGAATGAGGGGGGGGGGGTGTTAGAGAAATCGGGATTACCATTTCCCTCCGGAGGATTAAAATATGGGACAGGAAGGGACCTTTTTGAGGTGATGGACACTTCCTCCGGTGGACTTACCCCCCCCCGTTCCCTCTCTAGGAATCACAACTCAATGCTTTTAACTCTTAAAATGGGGAAGGCCAGCTCGGGTTTCTTGTAGAGCCCTGGTGCTGGTGGTGCAGTGGTGAAACGGCTGTATATATTAGCCAAAAACGTGAGTTCGATCTTGAACAGGGCTCAAGGTTGACTCAAAGCCTTCCTTCCATCCTTCCGAGGTCGGTAAAAGGGGCCGAAAATGTTGACAGCAAAAGAGCCCTCTGCATCTTGCATGATTCTATGATCATGTGGCAAACTGATGACTGGACGCGATTGCTCACGGAATGCTGTTACCTTGCCCACCGAAGCATTACCTATATATCTACTTGCAATTACTTGGTTAACCAACTGCTAGGTTGGCAGGAGGAGCTGGGACAGAGGCGGGAGCTCAGCAGGTTCACACCAGTTTGCCAGCAGAACCAGTAGCAGAAATTCTGGCCGGCTCTGCTCATCCAAGTTTTGAAATAAAGTACAGTACAGGTAGTCCTAATTCAGGTGCAATGCAGGGCTTTTCCCCTGGCTATGCCCACAGAGTAGGTAGTAAAAAAATTTTTTAATCCCACCACTGCAGGAGCTCACTCTGTCATGTAGCACTCAGGTCTTGAACTGCTGACCTGCCTACCTCCCACTCATCAAGCTCTGAGTCTATTATTCCACACCTTTATTACTCCCCCTCTCCTGTCTCACCCTATTCAGCTCCTGGTTCTAAAAATTCTCCTGCTGAAGGAACTGATCCAATGGTATATTTTACCAATTGTTAAAAAAAAAAAAGTCATTGGCTGGAATCCTACTAGTGTTTACAGAAAGGGCAGGGATGGTTGACTACTTGAGCTTGTAGGATGCTGACAGTCATGTTGTTGCTACTCATGATGAGGCTCTATTAAGGGCACCTGCCAAAGAACAACCCCAGAAAGCAATGAAAGAGTTTTCAAGAGAGGCAAAGGTCAGAGAAGCCAACTGTGGGCGCAGGGCACTTTCAGAGGTAAGCCTTCCTCTGCTTCTCCTCCTCCTCCTTTAGGTGCTGCATCCATTCCTTATATTGGCTTTCACCATGGCAATAACTGCTTGGAACAGTTCTTCCAAGGACATGCCATACCAGTCTCTCAGGTCCTTATGGAGTCCGTCAAAGTCCAGGGCCTCTTTCTTCCCAGGGATCTTTCCTTGGAGAGTGAGGTGGAGTATTGTATATTTTAAGTTGTTCCTCATGATATAGCCAAGGTATTGGAGCTTTCTTTGCTTAATGGTCTTAAAGAGTTCCTGTCCATCCGGCGCAATACTTCTCCGTTCGTCACATGGCCAACCCATGATATCCTTAGCAGCCTTCTGTAGATTCACATTTCAAAAGCTTTGACTCTTTTTTCAGATGCTTTAGTAGTGAGTCAATGTCCAAGCTTCGACTCCATATAGCAACACTGGGAATACGTAACATCTCACTATTTGCATCTTTGTAGGGAGTGTTAGATCTCTACTGCATAACAAATGCCATATTTATATGAAGGAGGATCTTACTTTTTCTATTTGTAATTTAATCTCTACCTCAGGATCCTTCCTCTAGTACAGGGGTGGCCAACCTTTTTGCGCCACGGGCCGGACCACTCGCCCTCAGAAAAATGTACAGGCCAGAGGCGTGTCTCCTCCCGCCACTTCCAGTGGTGGCAGCAGGCACAATCCCAGCGCGTTCCGTTTTCCCTGCTTCCACCGCCTCCTGTGGCGGCGGGAGCTAGGGCAGCGCATTTTGCCACATTTTTGGTGGCGTTTATCGTTCTTCTGGAACATTTTTGGAGTTTCCAGGGGCAGCGGTGGGATCCTCATTGCGGGCCGGATGAATTGGCGCTGCAGGCTGTAGGTTGGGAACTCCTGCTCTAGTGGTGTGAAATCTAAAGGTCTTTAGATGTGAGTTGTTGGACTGAAACTCCAAAAATTTTACCTGGGAAATCCTTCCAGAATTCTGGGAGTTGGCAATGCAAAACATGGAGGAAAACCCAGTAGTGTGCTGACACATAGGGACTCATCCTGGTGCCAAGGTGCCCAGCACACCCCTGGGAAAACCTCATATTCATTTGGAAGATCTAGTGAAACATTCTCTATAGTTAAGGTATTTACAGGATTCTCCTTCTCTTGAGGTGTATTTGTCACATTGAAAAATGATACTAGCAAAATCCTTGCTGACCTCTGGAATTGGAGAAAACAATAAAACAGCTCCTGAAAATGCCTTCCTTGAATCCGATGGTGTTGGATAACAGCCCGTCTCAAGTGTTCCATTCCTGGACAAGGTGGTAGCTTCTCTGCTCCAAGAAGTCTTAGGCAAGATGCAGTATTTACATCTATTTCAACCTGAATTCAGACCTGGTTTTATGAGATATAATAATTGTGCATCATCAAGTCAATTGTGACTTATGACAATTCTTTCCAGTGTTTTCTAGGTAGAAAGTACAAAGAAGTGGCTTATCATTCCCTTCTTCTGGTGGCACCCTGGAACAGTTTCAGTGCATTTTGCCAAAACCATATAGATTGGCTCTTCTCTCAGGACGGAGGCACAGTGGGGAACTGAACTCTCCACCACTGGCTCTGTAGCCAGATACCTAAACTTGGCAGCAGAAAGAGGGGACCGTCGAAGATACAATATAATATTGAGGGCCTTAGAAGAGTGGTCACAAATTACATCTCATGTTTACATGGGTTAATTGGGAACCTCTCCCGGGGAAGTTAACGGTTGCCATTGCTCGAAAACCAGTCACTCTAGGGCAGTGATGGTGAACCTTTAAGAGACCGAATGTTCAAACTCACCTTCATCACAGAATCAACAGGCTGCCATTCATGCTGCAACCTCACAACGTATGTGAAACACCGGCCTTACCCCAGACAGGGGTGGAAGCACTTCCATTAGGCTGCTGGGCAGAGGGGTGGGGCAAACTCTGTGCTGGGGCAACGATGCACAAACTCAGAGAGAAGGCTCTGAGTGCCTCCTCTGGCTTGCATGCATTCACAACACACGCTGACTAACAGAACAAAGAATGAACTCGCATACAGTAATTGTCAATATATACTGAAGGTTAAACTCATTAGCAAATGTTTAATGCTAGGTGTTCATCATGTATCCTTCAACTATTTGCAATTCAACAGGGTGAAAGTTTACAACTCACTCAAATAACAACCAGAAATAACCTGCTATTACCAGTTGTAAAAAGCTGTATTGATGTGTAGAGCCAGAGGCAATAATTATTAAAGAAACGCACACTAGGGGGAAAAAGCAGTCATGCAGGACCTTTACCTTTGCAAAAATGCCCTCTAACAGAAGTAGGACTATCAGACTGGAATGAGTGAAATGTATTCCCAGAATGAGAAGTGGGCAATTATCACTGTCCCAGCTCCTGCCAACCTAGCAGTTCAAAAGCAAGAAATTGCAAGTAGATAAATAGGGACCACTTTGGTGGGAAACGTAAACCGTTGCGTGTCGTCATGCCTGCCACATGGCCATGGAAACGTCTGCAGACGCAGAGCGCTGGCTCTTTGGCTGTAAACAGAGATGAGCACTGGACCCTAGAGTCGGCTACAACAGGCATTAGAGCAAAGGCTACCTTTACCTATGGAGAGTCTGCTGAATGTATGGTGGTTTCCTTTGCAACACTTATCCATGTGGTGATGTATTCCACTAATGGTGTTTCCCCTTCAGTGGAAACTTGTTAGAAGTTTGCTGTAATTTGTGATCACAGTTGGTGGAATCAAGATTATTTAAAAATCATTGCTTTAGGGAAAATAGGTTTCAATTCTAAACTATTCTGACTTTTTGAAACCTGCTTTCTTGCTGGTAATGGTTTGAAAGTACTCATAGTATTTTGATGTGTGTGTTATATTTTATTTTGTGGTCTCCTCTTTCTCTCTTTTCTTTTTTCAATCACTATTCTAAATAAACATTAATAAACAGATTTTAATACTGTGCTTTTTAACCTCCTTTCAGCTGCTGGATGATAATTCAGATCCCATAAGAAAGATGAGGATTTGACCCTGGATTTTTCTACATCCAGTGCCTCTTTTTAATTAAAACGAAGTCATCATTTGAATTTTTAAAATGGCAGCTGTGTTAGTCTGTGTTTCAAGCCTACCAGAGAGTGGGGAAAAACAAAATAACCAACTGTAAAATGCCATATTGATTTGTATACTTACAGTGGAACCTCAGTTAACAGACGGCTTGGTTCATGTAAAAATAGCATAACGAAAGGAAATCCATAGAAAATAGTGGCTTGGTTTACGGAATTTTTACCCAAAAGGATTAATTGGGTTTGTGAAAATGGCACAAATTTAAATTTTAAAATTTCCAATGCATTCCTATGAGAAAACGTGCTTTGTGTTACGTTTCCTTTGGGTTAGGACAGACTGTTGGAATGGACCTCCGTTGTAACCCAGGGTTTTACTGTACAGTAATACCTCAGATAATGGCCACATCGGATAACACTAAAATCGGATAACGACTAGATTTTTCGGGGGAAATTTGCATCATATAATGTCGTGTAAGCGTTATCCGATGCATCCACGGGCCAGCAGGTGAAAGGCAGCTGGCATGTGGGTGCTCTGTTCGGCCACTGCGTTCCGGAGAAGGCAAGGAGGGAAGAACTGCCTTGCCTTCTCCGGAAGGGAGTGGCTGAAGGGAGCGCCCGTACGCTAGCTCCCTTATGGAGAAGGCAAGGCGGCCCTTTCGCCTTGCTTTCTCCAGAAGGCAGCAATCGAATGGAGCACTTGTACACCGGCTGTTTTTCACCGAAACCCAGCCGGGAATCAGAGCGTCTGATTTCCTGCTAGGTTTGGGGGAAAGCGAATGCGTGCATGTGCACACATTCCCCTAAAACCAGCCAGGAATCAGAGCATTGTAGCCAGAAATCAGAGCTTCTGATTTCGGCTGGCCGGTTTGTTTGGGGCGAAGACGGCCGTTTTGTTGGGGTGAAGACAGCCGGTTTCTTTGGGGCAAGGAGACGCCACGTGGCACCTCCTCGCCCTAAACAAACCGCTCTGACAGCCAGTTTGTTTGGGGCGAGGATGGCCGGTTTGTTTGGGGTGGCTTGTCTGGGGCAAGGAGGTGCTACATGGTACCTCCTCGCCCCAAACAAACTGTTCAGATGGTCGGTTTGTTTGGGGCGAGGATGGCCGGTTTGTTTGGGGTGAGGAGGTGCCGCACGGTGCATCCTCGCCCCAAACATACCAGCGGTCCCTGTGGCTGGCTCCCCCCGGCAGCGGTGGTGGATGAGCGCAGACCCACTCATCGCTGCTGCCGGGGGTGGAGAGCTGGGCAAGCATCTGACCCCTAGCTTGGTTTGGGGGAAAGCCCCTGGCTTCCCCCGTAGGAAGCAGGCTTTTTAAAAAGTGATATCCGATGCATGCATCGGATAACGCTAAAAATTGAGTAACAACCAGACTTGTGGATTTTACTGTACTACAGATTTTACTGTACTTGATTCCACCCAACAACTGTTTGTTCAGTGATCACATTTAAGATCTTCATTCATGTCACTCCCTTTTGCATTCTTATTCCCAACATCGTCACACATATCCCCAGTATGTATACAAATAATGGCCAACTTCAGTGCATCGGGAGAAGGAAGCTGCAGTTTACAAAAGCTTGAGTTTAATTAAACAGGCTCTGTGGATTTTTATTTCTATTTTTACTTATCTTTAATACAATAAGGACGATAAAACTTTGACTCCTCCTTCCCTAGGCAAACTCTTCAAGAGAACAAAAGAATGCAAAGTTGCCATTAAGTCTGGCATGCCTTCACGATACATCTGGTTCACAATCAATTGAGTTCAGTAACACAAATCTGTTCTTTATGTGGACTTTACATTCATCAGGAATGTTATTTAAATTATATTTAGACATATTTAAATTATTTAAGGTTTTCCCCCCACCTTCACTCTAATTGTTGACATTAACAATTTATAGTCAATACCATAGTCTGTTCCTGGTCTTGTTTTGGCAGACAGACTATAACTTCAATTCCTACGTTTCTCAAACTATGTTCTGTGGAACACTGGTGTTCCATAGAGGACTGCAGCTCCTAGAAACCTTAGCCTGCACGGCCAATACTGAAGATTCTGGGGAACTGTAGCAAAGAAAATAATTCCAAGAGAAAAGAAGCGCAAGAAAGCAAGGTGGTTGTCTTAAGATAGCAGAGGAAAGAAGGAATGCAAAAGTCAAAAGAGAAAGGAAAAAATACAATCATCTGAACACAGAATTTCAAAGCAAAGCAAGGAGAGATAAGGAAAACTACCTAAAAGAGCAGTGCAAAGAAATGGAGGAAAACAACAGAAGAGGCAGGACTAGAGATCTTTTCAAAAGAATCGGGGAAATCAAGGGAACATTTAAATCAAAAATGACCATGATAAGGGACAAAGACGGAAAGGAGCTAGCTGATGCAGAGGAGATTAAGAAAAGATGGAAAGAGTACACAGAGGAATTCTACAAAAAAGGACCTCAACACTCCTGATAATCACAATGATGAAAAAATTGAACTAGAGCCAGACATCCTGGAGAGCAAAGTCATAAAGGCCCTAAAGAGCACTGCAAACAACAAAGCTAGTGGAGATGATGGTATCCCAGTTGAATTCTTCAAAGCTCTAAAAGAGGATGGTGTCAAAATACTGCATTCAATATGCCAGCAGATTTGGAAAACAAAACAGTGGCCACAGGATTGGAAAAGATCAGTATATGTTCCAATCCCAAAAAAGGGCAATGCCAAAGAATGTTCAAATTATCGAACAATTGCACTCATCCCACATGCCAGCAAGGTGATGCTCAAGATAATACAGGATAGACTTCAGCAGCATGTGGAGAGAGAACTACCAGAGGTGCAGGCCGGTTTCAGAAGAGGTAGGGGGACTAGAGACCACATTGCCAACATACGTTGGATCATGGAGAAAACAAAGGAATACCAGAAACAAGTTTACTTTTGTTTTATTGACTACACTAAGGCATTTGACTGTGTGGACCACAAGATGTGGCAAGTAATTAAAGAGATGGGAATACCAGAGCACATCATATGCCTCATGAGAAATCTGTACACGAACCAAGAAGCAACAGTTAGGACAGAACACGGAATGACAGAGTGGTTTGGAATAGGAAAAGGAGTGAGACAAGGTTGCATTTTATCACCCTGCTTGTTCAATCTATACACAGAGCACATAATGCGCAATGCAGGGATGGAGGAATCACAGTATGGGATCAAAATTGCTGGGAGAAACATCAACAATTTGAGATATGCAGACGATACCACCCTAATGGCAGAAAGTGAGGAAGACCTAAAGAACCTCTTGATTGGATTGAAGGAGGAAAGTGCAAAAGCTGGCTTGAGACTTAACATTAAGAAAACCAAGATAATGGCAACAGGCCCGATCAGTTCCTGGAAAATAGATGGGGAAGAATTAGAAGCAGTGACAGATTTTACTTTCCTGGGATCTAAGATCACTGCAGATGGCGACTGTAGCCATGAAATAAAAAGACGACTGATTATGTGGAGACAAGCTATGAGAAACCTGGGGAATATAGTGAAAAGCAGAGACATCACCTTGAAAACAAAAATTCACATAGTCAAAGCAATGGTATTCCCGGTGGTAATGTATGGGTGTGAGAGCTGGACCATTAGGAAAGCTGAGCGCAGAAGAATAGATGCCTTTGAGATGTGGTGTTGGAGGAGAGCCCCGAGAGTCCCTTGGACAGCAAAGAGAACAAACAGGTCAATACTGGAGGAAATCAAACCTGACTGTTCATTGGAGGGACAAATAGTGAAGATGAAGTACTTTGGACATCAAATGAGAAGGGAGGACTCACTTGAGAAGGCTCTGATGCTGGGAAAGGTAGAGGGCAAGAGAAGAGGACGTCCAAAGATGAGATGGATAGATGGTATTGTAGACACAGTGGGCACAGAGCTGGGCAGGCTGAGGAGGATGGTGGAGGACAGAGGTGCCTGGAGGAAAATGGTCCATGGGGTCGCAAAGGGTCGGAATCGACTGTGCGACTGAACAACAACAGTCCAATAATACACAGGATAGATTGTGGGGACAAACGTAGCACTGTAAAGTCCACTGGAACCGTTTGTCAATAAATTTATTGTAGCAGTCTTCTCAAGGTAACACAAAAGATCCGAAACCCTTTCGATACAGGATTTTTCAAAAGTTTTCTTCAGGGATCTAAATAATAAGTTGATGCAATTACTAATAGTCATAAACATACAAGATATATATACACACAAATATATATACAACTATATACATGATCTTGGATACATAGAATATATATACCAATAGTGTTGTATCAGAGATAAGGTTTTTAAAGCAGTATATCGCGTCCTAGACCTCCCTAGTAAATCTCCCACAGCTGTTTTCTGTGATTAACCAGCTGTGGGAGATTTTCTCTTTAAAAATGTCCTTGGAGTTAGATAACATAACGTCCGTCGACACCAAAAGAATTTACTAGGGAGGTCAAGGACGCGATATACTGCTTTAAAAACCTTATCTCTGATACAACACTATTGGTATGTATATTCTATGTATCCAAGATCATGTATATAGTTGTATATATATTTGTGTGTATATATATCTTGTATGTTTATGACTATTAGTAATTGCATCAACTTATTATTTAGATCCCTGAAGAAAACTTTTGAAAAATCCTGTATCGAAAGGGTTTCGGATCTTTTGTGTTACCTTGAGAAGACTGCTACAATAAATTTATTGACAAACAATAATACACAGGAACACAAATTTGGGAACCACTGAGTGCCATTTTCACAACAACTATTGCAATGTTTAAACCAGTGTTTCCCAACCCTTGGTTTTCTGGACTTCAATATCCCCGAAGCCTAAGTCAGTACTTTGGCCAATCAATGCTTTTGGGAATTGAATTCCAAGTACCAAACGTTGTGGAACACTGATTCCATTCCTTGGTTTGCAGTTTCCAGACTACCTTGGCTTATACGTCTAATGCTCTGTGTTCTAATAGTATGTGATGCAACACCGGAGTATCCTTTCACCTCTGTGCATGTTGGTCAGTAGACATACTTTAGACATTGTCTTTTGCTCTCCTCCAGTGCCTTCTACTCGGGAGTCTCATTTTCCAGCACTTTCCCTTGTTTCATTTTGGACTGTCTCATTTCAGGATTATTAAGGTAAGAAATATTCAGCAGTGCTTTACTATGGCTGCCTTGTGCATATAATATTAATAAAAGTTATATTGTGTGTCGCTATCGTTCTCTGTGACAGATATCCACCACTGTCATCTTCTACTAGGAATAATGACCACTAGCTGTCTTCCAGGTACAGTATTACCCCACATATTTGTTCTCTTCTGCCAATTCAACTCTTACAGTTTAAGAAGGGAGATGCATTTTAGTCTGGTGAAGTCCTACTGGTGTCGAGGCTTCTAATGGCATTATTAAATTATGCATGCAAGAGACTGTGCATCACTTCTGTGCTAGTTAATTTCACTGTTAGTATGACAGTTTTCAATGGTTGGACAATAAACAATGTGGCTAGTCCCCCTATAATCTGTCCGCTCCTATTCACATCTCCCTTAATAATTTTAGCATTCACTGTAGTCATGGTTTTATTAAGAGTTTTTGTCCTTCTTTCAGATATCTCCAGTGAATTATTCAGTTCCACTTTAGCCTCACTTCTGCCACCGTTTCATTCCTTTCTGCCAGCAGTTGTCGCTTGTTGTTTAATTTGCTTTTTTTGTCATCTGAAATTTATGTGGTTTCTTTTGTGGACTCTGTGGTGCACAAGAAGTTTTGAAGGGCAAAGAAACCCTTTCCCACACTCCTTGCATTTATATGGGTTGTCTGGTGAGTGGATCCTCTGGTGCATCAGAAGGCCTGCATTTGTGACAAAATATTTTCCACACTCCTGGCATTTGTATGGTTTCTCTCCTGAATGAATTCTTTGATGCCTGCTGAGGTCTGATTTTCGAGCAAAACTTTTCTCACACTCCTGGCATTTGTATGGTGTCTCTCCTGTGTGAATATTCTGATGTATCACAAGGCCTGAATTCCGAGTAAAAGATTTTCCACATTCCTGGCATTTGTATGGTGTCTCTCCTGTGTGGACTCTCTGGTGTCTCAGAAGATGTGAATTCTGCACAAAAGATTTCCCACACTCCTGGCACTTGTACCGTTTCTCTCCTGTGTGGACTCTCAGGTGCATTGTAAGATATGAATAGTGAGTGAACCATTTTCCACACTCCACACATTTGCATGGAGTCTCTCCTTTGTCTGGTGAGTGGATTCTCTGGTGCATCAGAAGGACTGCATTTGTGACGAAAGATTTTCCACACTCCTGGCATTTGTATGGTTTCTCTCCTGTGTAGACTCTCTGGTGTCTCAGAAGATGTGACTTCCGAGTAAAATATTTCCCACACTCCTGGCATCTGTATGGTTTTTCTCCTGTGTGGACTATCTGGTGCCTCAGAAGATGTGAATTCCAAGCAAAAGATTTCCCACACTTCTGGCATTTGAATGGTGTCTCTCCTGTGTGAACATTCTGATGTATCACAAGGCCTGAATTCTGAGTAAAACATTTCCCACACTGTTTACACTTGTATGGCTTTTCTCCTGTGTGGATTCTTTGATGTGTCATAAGTTGTGAATTCTGAGCAAAACATTTTCCACACTCCTGGCATTTGAATGGTTTTTCTCCTGTGTGGACTCTATGGTGACTCAGAAGATGTGAATTCTGAGCAAAAGATTTCCCACACTTCTGACATGTGAATGGTTTTTCTCCTGTGTGGACTCTCTGGTGACTCAAAAGATCTGAATTCCGAGCAAAAGATTTCCCACACTCCTGGCATTTGAATGGTTTTTCTCCTGTGTGGAGTCTCTGGTGTCTCAGAAGAAATGAATTCCGAACAAAAGATTTCCCACACTCCTGGCATTTGTACAGTTTCTCTCCTATGTGGATGACTCTCTGGTGGTCCCGAAGGACTGATTTCATGGTAAATGATATCCCACACACATGGCATTCGTACGGTTTTACTCCTAAGTGAATTTTTTGATGCCTCCTAAGAGACGGTTTTTGAGCAAAACATTTCCCACACTCCTGGCACCGGTATGGTTTATCTTCCATGTTCCTTGTGAGGTCTGGTTTATGAACAAAACATTTCACACACTCTTGGCCCTGGTAAGGTTTATCTTGTGAACTGGCTGTCTGTTGGATCCAGAGGTTTGAATTATTGGCCGAATATTTCTCACAATGTTTGTATGGGGTCCCTGCTGTATGGGCTGTCGGCTGGCATGGAAGTTGGCAATTGCCACCAAGAGATTTCCCAGATATTTCCCTTATGGCACAACATTTCCCGCACATGTTGCCTCCGTAGGGCCTTTTTGTGTTCAAACTTTTTTCTTCAACATTAGTTTGCTGGTGTAGTGAAAGGTCACAGTTGTATGTAAAAAAAATGCCACATTCTACACATACCTTTGTCTTCTTCTTATTACCTGCTATAAAGAAAAAGCATAAAAAATGAATCACAATTGCAAGACACTTCTACTTCTTCCATGTCTAGGTCACATGTGAGACTGCCTAACTGAAGGCATCTTTTGGTGAATTCATTCTGCAGTTCCTTTTGCCTGACCTGGTGTGAGAAAGATTAGCTGGCATGACAAGGTTACTGTTACCAGGGTATTGTGGTTCAAAAATATCACAATCTTCAGGGATGCTGTTTATTTGTACCCCAATTGCAAGACACTGATCCTGAGAAACAGGGAAAGTGACTTCTTCTCCCACCAAATTGTGCTATTTTAATAGATATGCATTCTTGCGAGCTGGCCACAGACGAAAGTTGAAACCATCTGCTTTTTGCGGAATCCAAAATCAGCTGCAAAATTTTAAAGTGCAATTCAAGGAATGCCTCGAGTTACAAAAAACTTGAGTTACGAAAGGGTTATTTATGTAAATCAGTATCCTGATTTACACAAATAACCCGACTTACGAATGGGGTTTGTGTTTAGATTTTTACAGATCAAAATGGCGCTGTTGCCATTTTGGTCTCTAAAAATCAAATTTTTAGTGCTCAAAAGGGTGGCGCCACCATTTTGAGCACTGAAAATCCAACCCGCACCCCCACCATTGAAAATCTTTTTAAAAATCATTTACCTTGGCGGCGGTGGAGGCAGCGGAGGAAGTAGAGGCATTCCGCTCTTCCTATTGGGTTCCAATTCACCCCACAGCTCCCCCTATGGGGATGCCTCGAGTTACGAAAAAAATCAATTTACGAAAGAGGCCATGGAACCGATTTTTTGTAACTCGGGGTTTTACTGTATCTTACTTCTTGAGGACATTGGGGGTGCTAATTTAGTGCAGGGGTTCCCAATCTTTTCAAGCTGGGGGCCGGGTCACACTCTCTCAGTCAGTTTTGAGGGCCAAGTAGCCATTCTGCCCTGCCTGCACAGTGGGGGTGATGAAGAAAAACCGTTTGAGGCAGAAATAGTTGCTATATATCTTTTACTGCAAGAAGAATGTGGAGAAGTAATGAGGTAGTCTATAAAAATTGCTCTGGTAATGCCAGTTTTTTGAAAACATCTTCATCAGGATTTTAAATATTTGTCAAGAAATCTTAACGCATCTATCAGCTTCTAAGACGTCTTGAGCTCATTATGGAAGGATGTTCTCCCCTTAGAAGCTGATAGACGCTGTTGTTTCTTGAAGTTCCCTAAAGAGTCAATCATTGCTGCACTACTGGGGGAGCTGTGTTTGATTGATTCCTTAGGACCTTTAAGAAACAATTGAAAACCTTTGTTTGAGGAGGCCTTTAGCAGTGAGTTGAAGACCGAATAGGAGACCCTCCCATTACCTTTCTGAAACAAGAGTTTGGGGTCCTTAGTTCTAATTTTGATTAGGCGGGTGGGCGTTGTTTTATTGTCTTAAAGGTGTTTGTTTTGCTTTTTTAAAAATACTGTAGTGTTAGCCGCCCAAAGTGGGAGTCCATCCCAGATGGACGGGGTATAAATCCAATAAATAATCAAATGCAGCTCCTCAGGTAGGAACGTTCCAGTTACCCGGATTCGCCACTGAGAAAGCCCTCTGAGGTAATGAACTTTCTAGCCAACCAGGTACTTGAAGTTGAGTTGGCAGAGAAGAGCGGGTGATTTCTGTGGGAAAGACACTCCACCACTTAGGAAGCTCCCAAACCTTTCACCACCTTGAACCTGACACAGAACACAACGGGACGCCAATGCAGTTCCGCCAAGACTGGGGCAACATGTATGAATTTTTTCATCCCAGTGACTAGCCCAGCAGCCGCATTCTGTACCTTTTGAAGTTTCTGTACCAGGAACATGGGAAGCCCCATGTAGAGAACATTACAGTAATCAATAAGAGAGATTACCAGTTAGTGCTGAGGGACCGCCTCTCCATGTAAGGATGCAACTTAGCTATTTGGTAAAGATGGGGGGGAAAGCAGCTTTACACTGCTGTAATTTGTGCTTCCAGGGTCAGATGGCGATCTAATATGACCCCCAAGTTGCATACTTGGTCCATAGGGGACAAGACCATCCCATCTAATGTTGGGGTCAGGGCTTCTAGTTGGGCAGACAGACCCTCCAACACCAGCACCTACTGTACATTTTACTCAGGTTCAATCTCAGCTTGTTAGCTTTGGTCCATTCCAGCACCATGGAAGTCTTGGGGAACACTGCGCTAGACTATTCTAACATAAGGGAAAGAGGAAAAGATTCTGCTTTTGCTCATTCATTTCTCTGCTATCGTCATTTAGACGTGTTGAAGAACATTCCTACTTGTTATGAAAATCCTTTCCCCCCATTAAACCAGAACTTTGCTGGAATTCTTTAAGACATGGTCAACGTTTGGACCCCTAAAATATGGGGAACCACTGGACCCATTCTGCTTCATCATTGGGAAATTGAATTCAACAGATCTCTAGAAACCTTTTCCAGCAACAGTGTTAGTGTAGACCCCACCAAAAACATTGTTTTGTTTTACATAATTGCTTTCGTGAGAAAGAGGGAACCTTACCGAAAGAGGCCACAACCCTCCAGTTCTCCTCCATGACTTTCTTGTGCAAGGTTCTTTGTTCAGGACTCAGCAGCAACCATTCTTCATGGGTGAAATTCAGAGCCACCTCTTCAAAGGTCACTGGACACTGGATGAAGGGTGGAAAAAAGATATACTGTACAGTACTCCTCACAGCTCACAAAAGGGTTTACTAAAAATATCTAAACAGTTACACTAAAATCATCTGGCTAGTGATTATACTGCAAGGTTTGAGCTTCTGCGTGGAGAATGCACAAGTTGCCTATGGAAGATTGAGGTATCAAACGTTATCGGCAACCACAACTGCTGAATGGAGTCTTGGTGGCACAGTGGTTAAACTGCTGTTGTTGTTCAGTCGCACAGTCGATTCCGACCCTTTGTGACCCTATGGACCATTGTCCTCCAGGCGCCTCTGTCCTCCACCATCCCCCTCAGCCTTCCCAGTTCTGTGCCCATTGTGTCTACAATACCATCTAGCCATCTCATCTTTGGCCTCCCTCTTTTTCTTTTGCCCTCCACCTTTCCCAGCATCAAGGCCTTCTCAAGTGAGCCCTCCCTTCTCATTTGATGTCCAAAGTACTTTAACTTCATTTTTACTATTTGACCTTCAAATGAGCAGTCCGGGTTGATTTCTTCTAAGATTGACCTATTTGTTCTCCTTGCTGTCCGGGGGACTCTCAAAACTCTCCTCCAACACCACATTTCAAAGGCATCTATTCTTCTGCGTTCAGCTTTCTTAATTGTCCAGCTCTCACATCCATACATTACCACTGGGAATACCATTGCTTTGACTATTCTAATTTTTGTTTGCAATGTGATGTCTCTGCTTTTCATTATGTTCCCCAGGTTTCTCATAGCTTGTCTCCCAAGAATCAGTCGCCTTTTTATTTCATGGCTGCAATCCCCATCTGCAGTGATCTTTGCTCCTAAGAATGGAAAGTCTGTTACTGCTTCTACTTCTTCCCAACTATTTTCCAGGAACTGATTGGGCCTGTTGCCATTATCTTGGTTTTCTTGATATTGAGTCTCAAGCCAGCTTTTGCACTCTCCTCCTTCAATCCAATCAAGAGATTATTTAGGTCTTCCTCACTTTCTGCCATTAGGGTGGTATCGTCTGCATATCTGAGATTGTTGATGTTTCTCCCAGCAATTTTAATCCCATATTGTGATTCCTCCATCCCTGCACTGCGCATTATGTGCACTGTGTATAAGTTGAATAAGCAGGGTGACAGAATGCAGCCTTGTCTTACTCCTTTTCCTATTCCAAACCACTCTGTTATTCCATGTTCTGTCCTAACTGTTGCTTCTTGGTTCATGTACAGATTTCTCAGGAGGCAAACGAGGTGCTCTGGTATTCCCATCTCTTTAATTACTTGCCACATCTTGTTGTGGTCCACACAATCAAATGCCTTAGTGTAGTTAATAAAACAAAAGTACACTTGTTTCTGGTATTCCTTTGTTTTCTCCATGATCCAACGTATGTTGGCAATGTGGTCTCTAGTCCCCCTGCCTCTTCTGAAGCCAGCCTGCACCTCTGGTAATTCTCTCTCCACATGCTGCTGAAGTCTATCCTGTATTATCTTGAGCATCACCTTGCTGGCGTGTGGGATGAGTGCAATTGTTCGGTAATTTAAACATTCTTTGGCATTGTCCTTTTTTGGGATTGGGACGTATACTGATCTTTTCCAATCCTGTGGCCACTGTTTTGTTTTCCAGATCTGCTGGCATATTGAATGCAGTAGTTTGACACCATCATCTTTTAGAGCTTTGAAGAATTCAATTGGGATACCATCATCTCCACTAGCTTTGTTGTTTGCAGTGCCCTTTAGGGCCTTTATGACTTCGCTCTCTAGGATGTCTGGCTCTAGTTCAATTTTTTCATCATTGTGATTATCAGGAGTGTTGAGGTCCTTTTTGTAGAGTTCCTCTGTGTACTCTTTCCATCTTTTCTCAATCTCCTCTGCACTAGCTAGCTCCTTTCCGTCTTTGTCCCTTATCATGGTCATTTTTGCTTTAAATGTTCCCTTGATTTCCCCGATTTTTTTTTGAAAAGATCTCTAGTCCTGCCTCTTCTGTTGTTTTCCTCCATTTCTTTGCACTGCTCTTTTAGGTAGTTTTCCTTATCTCTCCTTGATTTTCTTTGAAATTCTGTGTTCAGATGATTGTATTTTTTCCTTTCTCTTTTGACTTTTCCATTCCTTCTTTCCTCTGCTATCTTAAGAGCCTCATCAGACAACCACCTTGCTTTCTTGCGCTTCTTTTCTTTTGGAATGGTTTTCTTTGCTGCTTCTTGCATAATGTCCCTCATCTCTGTCCATAATTCTTCTGGCTCTCTGTATATCGAGTCTAATCCTTTAAATCTGTTCATCACCTCCACCGTGTAGTCTTTAGGGATGCTGTCTAGGTGATATCTGTCTGGTCTCCTTGTTTTCCCTATTTTCTTTAGTCTAAGCCTGAATTTTGCAATCAGTAGGTTGTGATCTGAGCCACAGTCTGCTCCAGGTCTTGTTTTTGCTGACTGTATGGAGGTTCTCCATCTATGACTGCAGAGTATGTAGTCAATCTGGTTTCGGTGTTCGCCATCTGGTGATGTCCATGTGTACAAGCGCCTCTTGTGTTGCTGGAAGAGAGTGTTTGCTATGACCAGTGCATTCTCTTGGCAGAACTCTATCAATCTTTGCCCTGCTTCATTCTGTGTTCCAAGACCGAACTTGCCTGTTATTCCCTCCACTTTTTGATTTCCTACTTTGGCGTTCCAATCTCCTAAGATAATTTGGACATCATTTCTTGGTGTCTGTTCTATGAGATGTTCTAGGTCCTCATAGAACTGGTCCACTGTGGCTTCATCTGCACTAATGGTTGGTGCGTATATTTGGATCACAGTGACATTGAAAGGTTTGCCTTGGATTCTGACTGACATCATTCTGTCATTTTTAGGTTGTATCCCATTACTGCTTTTCTCACTCTTTTATTGACAATTATGGCTACTCCATTTCTTCTAAGGTTTTCTTGACCACAGTAGTAGATGTGATGTTTTCCCGAGCTGAATTCGCCCATCCCTGTCCATTTTAGCTCACTGATTCCCAGAATGTCAATGCTTATTCTTTCCATCTCATTTTTTACCACTTCCAGTTTACCTTGATTCATTGATCTCACATTCCATGTCCCTATGCAGTATTGTTCCTTACAACATTGCATTTCTCCCCTCCCCCTTTCCTGTCCCTCCCCTTCCTCCACTCTGTTGTGCTAAGCATCCTGTATCATCTAGCCTGCTCCTTTGTTTTGCCTTTTGTTTTGGTCAATAGGGTTCTCTTGGCAAGCTTTGTGGCGTGGTTGGCCGGTGTCTACACCATTTTTCTCCCATCATACATATTTAAAACAAAGTTTAAAACATTTTAAACAACATATTATCATACGTATTATCACCATTTACAACACACTATGTCAGTTTCTATAAATTAAGTCAGTGTAACGTCTCTATGTCAGTTGCTATATTAAGTCAGTCTCTATGTCAGTTGCTATATTAGATCAGCTACATTATTGTCTATCAGTTACTTATCCTTTGCATGGGCCTCCCGCCCCTTGGCTTTCCTCTTCTGTTTTTTTCCCTTCTGCCGCGTGGTCTTCTTCTCTAGTGCTCACCCCCGGCTGGGGTGGTCTCGCGGCTGCCTCTGGCCCTGGGCAGCTTCTCTGCGGCGGCGGCAGTAGATGGCTGCTTTCCCGCAGGCCGCCTGGTCGTCCTCACCCCCGGCTGGGGTGGTCTCATTGCTGCCTTTGGCCCTGGGCAGCTTCTCTGCGGCGGCGGCAGTAGATGGCTGCTTTCCCGCCGGCTGCCTGGTCTTCCTCACCCCCGGCTGGGGTGGTCTCGTGGCTGCCTCTGGCCCTGGGCAGCTACTCTGCGGCGGAGGATGGCTGCTTTCCCTCCGGCCGCCTGGTCTTCCTTACCCCCGGCTGGGGTGGTCTCGCGGCTGCCTCTGGCCCCAGGCAGCCTCTCTGCAGCAGCGGCGGTAGATGGCTGCTTTCCCGCTGGCCGCTTGGTCCTCCTCACCCCCGGCTGGGGTGGTCTCGTGGCTGCCTCTGGCCTAAACTGCTGTACTGAAGCCAAAACTTTTGACCGTGTGAGTTCGGTCCAGATAGAGATCAAGGTTGACTCAGCCTTCCATCCTTCCTGAAGTTAGTAAAATGAATATCCAGCATGTTGGAGGCAATGTACTAAAGTGGAACCTCTGTTAACATAATTAATGCGTTCTCTGGGATGTTTCTTACACTGACAATTACCTTAACTGAATTTCTATAGGAATGCATTGAACGCAATTTCCCATAGGAATGCACTGAAAACCAAAATACTGTACATTAACTGAAACATGGTTTCCCATAGGTATGCAATGAAAACCAATTAATCCATTCCAAAAAAATTCCATAAACCGAGCCGCTATTTTATATGGAGTTCCTTTTGTTATGCAATTTTTATGTTAATTGAGCTGTTTGTTAATTAAGGTTCCACTGTAATTACTTTGTGAACCGCAGTAGTGGGTGGTATATAAATGTAATTGTAAGTAATAGGGTCTAGACCAGTGTTGGTGAACCTTGGCACTCCAGGTGTTCTAGGACTTGAATTCTCAGTAAACCCATTTGTGTGGATTCACAGAGACTTGGGCTTCTGGCCATAGAAGTGCAAGAACACATGGAGTGCCAAGGTTCACCATCATTGGTCTATACTCTCACTCCAGAGACTGCCTCCTTCTTGATAGGATAAACCAGCAGGAGGAAGAGGCGACTAACCTCAAACCCAGCTGATAAGACTGCCTATGGCCATCAAAGGAACCACAGTTGGACATCAGATTACAAGGACTTCCAACTTCTTTCAGGAGAGAGATTATTATTATTATCACTGTTACCATTTATATACCACCACATAGGGCTAAGCACTCTCTGGGCGATTCACAAGCTAATTAACGTTTCGTTCCCCAACACACTGTGTATTAATTTAATCAATTTGGAAGGATTTAAGGCTGAACCAACCTCGAGCCTGTTGCGATCGAATGCAGGTTGTGAGCAGAGTTTTGACTGCAGCACTGTAATCACTGCACCATGAGAGCTTTGTCACATGCAGGAGACACGTGCAGGATTAGGGAAATAATTTCCACATTTCCTATATTTAATTTTTATTAAATCCCAAATCTTCTCCTCTGAATGGAAAACAATCCACAGATAATGGGAAAAAATAAACGGAAACAAGCTCATTCTGATTCACAATAGCCAAATGTCATATGCACTGCCATTTCCCAGTTTTGAGAAGACGATGTTAAACCTGGATCTACACAACAGGTTGACGCTAAGGGACCTTGAGGGACAAAATAAGTGGAAACCCTAGGACAAGACCAACATGGACATACAGTGGTTCAAACCCAGACTCTGAAAAGATGCACACTCAAACCTCTCAGTGTGCGTGGAATAATCTATTAGTCTGGATGGATAAATGTTTCAATCTTGGCTTTTCTTGCATCCAACTGCCCAAGTCCTTAATTTCTTCCCCAGTTCTCCTTCTTTCGTGTCCAGATCAAAGTTTTAACTGTCAAAATAAAGCCTTCATCGTTGGACAAGTTTAAATCTTCATTGGGACCTGTTATCTAAAACTGCCTCAAAATTCTCCCTTTATCCTTCCTAGAGTGACAAGTTGACAAAAAAAGACAACTCGGCTCTCCCTTACGTGACTTCCCAGCGATCCTTCGCTCTCCCCTTCTGCTTTTACTCCTTCATCAGGAAAAAGGGACGACTCTGTACACGCTGCCTGCATCATTCTAGCTCCTAGGAGACAAAAAACACTAATTGGGAAACCAGCTTCATCAGCCTGTCTTTGAGACTACGGTTAGGATCCTAAGAACAGTTACTGGAAGGCAACACACTTGCATAAGAATTAAGTGACACTGCGGTGTGGTGGATCAGTTGAGGGATTGGAACTTGAGAGAGGCAGTTGCTACTCCCCACCGAGTCATGAAAATCATAGGATGGATTAGAGTAGTCCTCAGACTGCCCTACCTAATCTGGGTTAAGAAAAGATCTATCTATCTATCTCAGGGGTTCTCAACCTACGGGCCCGCAGCACCATTTCATGTGGCCTACCACCAACTCCACCATACCAAGAAGTGCCATCTGTGGCAGGCAGGGCAAAATGGCTGTCTGTCCCCCAATGCTGTATGATAGAATGTGACCTTACCCTCATCTTGAAAAAGTTGAGAACCCCTGATTTATCTATCTATCTATCTTCTTTCTATTTATCTTTGTTGTTCTTTAGTCACATAGTTGAGTGCGACCCTTTGCGACCCCATGGACCACAGCATACCAGGCTCCTCTGTCATCTGCCATCCTCTGTAGCCAGCCCAGATCTATGCCCACTGCATCAATGATGCCATCTTGCCGTCTTATCCTCTGCCGCCCTCTTCCCCTTCTGCCTTTGATCTTCCCCAGCATTAGGGCCTTCTCCAGTGAGTTGTCTCTTCTCATCTGGTGGCCAAAATAACTATCTTTCACTTAATTACATTTATATCCTGCCCATCTTGGATATTTTCCCGCTGTGGGCAGTGTACAACATATTAAAAATATTTACAATAAAAATTATATTGAATGAATTATAAATCAGCAAGAACACAAATAATATCCCCCCAGCAACAAAAATGCCTATTGGTGACAGTAAAGTTAATCCTATGAAGTCTTGAACATATTAGAGAACTATAGATATAATAAACAAGGAGAAACTCCTTGTCCTTATCCTGCATTTGAAGTTTCTAGTGTTCTTTCAGCAAAATGTATTTTTTCCTTTCTTGACAGTCTAGCCACATATCAAGCCACATATCAAGAGGCTGTTTTCAAATCTAAATTTTCCAACTGCTGACAGAGAAATTGTGGCAAGAAATCTCTCCTCTCATTTCCAAGTGTCCAACAAGCATGAGTGCACCTCATGGTTGTCTTGAGAACTTGGTTAAGAGCCATGACTCTATTCACAATCCGACAGACTCAAGGTTGACTCAGCCTTCCATCTTGCCACACTCAGTAAAAGGAATACCCAGTGTGCTGGGGATAAAATGCAAATGATGTTGTGAACCACTCAGGGAATACTCTAAGCATTGTGGCTCAGTATATAAATGTAATTATAACTGCTGTTGTTATGGCTTGAAGCCTTCAGAAAACAAGATCTAGTTGAAACACAGTTAGCTCTGCCCACACTAGTCATTACCTTGCAAAGTGACACCTCCAACATGTGGTCTGTTTTCCAGTGCAGCCTTGTCTTCTGCAGGGATATCAGGCTGAATTTCCAGAGACAGAACTTTGCCCTCAAAGAGAATGGAAGTCCAAGACAAGGAATGAGAAAATGGAATAGAAAAATAACAATACATGCAAAGATGGGGTTGGGGCTCTCCAGCCCAGCAAAGGCACAAACATCCCTCATGCACACTGCAGCCAGTACATCATTTGGCAGTGTGTCTGAGAGCAACAAATCATAATGTTTCCTTTGAAAATGAAATGAAATCGATCATCCCAATAAGTCTTGTATCCAATCTCAGTGAAATAAATTTGGCAGTGGCTGTGGGTGTGTTATAAGGGTCAGTGGAGGATAAGGAAAGAGGATACATATGGACTATTTGCTTCGTCTCTGCCTTGAAAGCACTAGGAGGAAATGTTCTCACCTTCTGCTCTTCCTGTCTGTTCTCCTCTGCCTGACTCAGGAGGAAACCTTCAGCCAGGGCCACCGCCTGGGAAGTGGTTTCTGCTCCACATTCCCTCACCCAGTTCTCCATCTCCGGGGGAAGGATAGCCAGGAATTGCTCCAGGGTCACAAGGTCCAGAATCTGAGCCTTTGTTTGCCTTTCTGGCTTCAGCCACTGACGGCTAAGATTGTGGAGTTGGCTGCAAGCCTCTCGGGGCCCTTTGGCTTCCATGTAAGAAAATTGCCTAAAGCGCTGGCACTGGATGTCTAATCCAACAATGTCCTCCTCATCCAGGAGATTCTGCAGCTTCCAGAATTCCTGACCGCTCTCCATCTTAATGACACGGAGACTAGTTGAGTCACCTTCATGCATCTTTGATCTGTGGTCCATCAAAGGCTTCCAACGGAGTCGGAGAAACCCTCTGTCTTCTCTCTCATGTCAAAGACAGCCTTATCAGACCCTGCCACGAAACTTCTACAAAGCCGATATGTTCCTCTATTAGTTCACATTTAAATTGGTCACCACAGAAATGATGTATCTGAGGAAGGCTTTTTGGGATGACTAGAAGGGATAAAATCAGGAATGAGGTTATAAGGAAAAGAATTGGAATAGAACCAATGTTAAACTACATACAGATACAACAAATAAAGTGGTTTGCCCATTTGGAGAGAACGTCTTGGAATTCTATACGTTACAAGGCACATGTGGGAAGAGGAGAAGGAGAAAAACCATAAGGCAGACACAGAGGGAGGCGGAGAGATAATATCAGAAAAATATTTTTTTAAAAACACTAAATAATACCAGTGGGGGCCATTAGAAGTGCCAGAGCAAGAACCTTGTATCTCCGTCAATACCTGAATGGGGTAAAAAGGGAAGTGTAGAAGAGGATGGGGGAACAAGACCATTTAAAACAAAGCAATCACACTTCTATACTGTCCCATAGTTCTTAGTGAATTCTCTTGAGTGGTTCATAAGTTAATTAGCATTTTGCCCCCAACATGCTGGGTACTCATTTTCCCAACCTCAGAAGGATGGATCAACCTAGTCAGGATCAAACTCACAACTTTTTGTTTGCATGGCAGCAGCTTAACCACTGCGCCACCAGGGCTCCTGCCTTTTACTTCAGGCAACAAACTATCTTGGACCACCATAGTAAAGGTAAAGGTTTCCCTTGCTCGAAAGCCAGATGTATCTGACTCTAGGGTTCGGTGCTCATCTCTATTTCAAAGCCGAAGAGCCAACGCTGTCTGCTTCTGCAGACGTTACCGTGGTCATATGGCAGGGATGACTAAGACTAAGGTAACGCTGTTACCTTCCCACCATAACTACTCCCTTAAATGGGCTGGTTTCCCACTTCTCTCTCACTCTCTTGCTAGCTGGAATATTTTGCCTCTTCCGAAATGTGCCTTGACACATTAAGAAAAAGCAACAGCATTTCCACGGTTTGCCAAGCTTTTCTCGCTCCCAAACAATCGGAAACCTCCCCAAAAGCATCTCTCGCCCACCTTGGCAGCTCAAACACTCTCGATGTAAGAAGTGGGTGACTCTCTCTGGATCTCCTGCCTAACCGAGAAGGCTCCCTCCCCCCCTTTCTCCTGGGCTGGGCATTGAGGATCTCCCCCCAATAGTCGCACCCAGGAGCTCAATTTTCCCTCTCGGGCTCCATTGAACTGGAAAGGAAGACACTAGATTAAGCACGTGGGGAGGGGGCGGAACTTGGAAGAGTTGGGGTTTCTATTTCTTTCCGGAAGATTAAGAAGGAGGGACAGGAACGGACTTTGTACTCAGTTCCGCCCCCTCTAGGAATCCCAACTCAATGCTTTTAACTCTAAAATAGAAGGCTGAAGGCCAAGTCGGTTTTCTAGAAGAGCTCTGGTGACACAGTGTGGCTAAACTGCTGTACTGCAGCCAAAATGTGGTGGCCCAGTGATTAAGAAGCTTGTCTTGTTAGCTGGAAGCTTTGCAACTCGGCAGTTCAAGACCTGAGAACTGCATGACAGTCATGTCTGGCCTGATGTCCCACTACAGCAGGAGTTCGCAATCTTTTAAAGCCGGGAGCCGCCTTCGGGGGGCCGGATGGCCACTTTGCCCTTCCTCCACCACCACATGACACTTCCTGGTGTGGTGGGCCACGTGAAATAGTGTTGCAGGCCGCATCTGGGCCCCGGGCCCCAGGTTGAGAATCCCTGCACTACGGTAATGGAGTAAACCGGGGTGGCCAAACTTTTCGGGTCGTGGGCTGGTCACTTGGTTGAGTGGAATAGTCATGTGGTTCCTCCCACTAGAAGCGGAAGTAAAACACAGCTATGCATGTGCAAAATGCTGCTGTAAATGCACCCACGGCTCTAGTAAATACATTTATGACAGCCGCGGGTCATTTACGGCAGCATTTTGCACACACACACGGCGTGTTTTGTTTCCAGGCCCGGCAAGGGCGGTGCAGGCTGAATTATTTGGTGCTGTGGGCTGGATCCAACCTGCGGGCTGTATTAGTTTGGGTACCCTGGTCTACCTCATAAGTAACCAACAGACTGGATACTAACTATAAATGCCCCAGTAGCCAATGGGTAATGGGCTTACGCTAAGGACTGGAGTGGTATTTATTATATTATTATTATTATTACGTTTAATTTCTATCCCGCTTTCCTGACACAAGTGCCACTCAAAGCGGCTTACAACATGTAAATACAATAAATGTACAAGCAGGTTCAATACAGAAAATCAATCACAAATTACATTACAGTAACCACAAAATACAATATAGCAATACAGAGCAACATCAATAGTAATAAGAATCAGCTTGTATATACAATGGACATGTTAATATATGTAAAACCTTATGGAAAACAACAACAAAATATAGTAAATCATTTAACATTACAATACTCAAAAAAAAAAAAAAATCCCCAGGTGACAGAGCACAGCTCATGTCCCAAATGGAGCCCAGCTCATCAGTGGAGGAAGCATCAACAGCTGCTAGGCCAGTCCATCTCCCTGTTTCTCGAACTCTCCACCCACCCCTACTCACACTAAGGGAAGAATGAGGAGACCAGGAGCTCTGGAGGCGGCTAAGCCAGTCTCTCCTCCCCGCCCTGCTCCCACCAGGGCGGGTGTCCAGTAAGTCCAACAACTCCAGGCTTGATGAAACAGTCCTCAGCCGCGCTCCCACCTCCCATGAGGCCGATGTTTGGAGTGGCGGCGGCAGCTTTTTCACGGCCCCTGCCGTGATGGCAAACAGCTGGGCTTCGCTCCCACCTCCCGTGACCAGCAGGGCCACGGGAGGGAGCCGAAGGCGCTGGCGTCCGGGGTGGCGGCGGCGGCTTTTCACGGCCCCTGCCGTGATGGCAAACAGCTGGGCTTCGCTCCCACCTCCCGTGACCAGCAGGGCCACGGGAGGGAGCCGAAGGCGCTGGCGTCCGGGGTGGCGGCGGCGGCTTTTCACGGCCCCTGCCGTGATGGCAAGCAGCTGGGCTTCGCTCCCACCTCCCGTGACCAGCAGGGCCACGGGAGGGAGCCGAAGCCGCTGGCGTCCGGGGTGGCGGCGGCGGCTTTTCACGACCCCTGCCGTGATGGCAAGCAGCTGGGCTTCGCTCCCACCTCCCGTGACCAGCAGGGCCACGGGAGGGAGCCGAAGGCGCTGGCGTCCGGGGTGGCGGCGGCGGCTTTTCACGGCCCCTGCCGTGATGGCAAACAGCTGGGCTTCGCTCCCACCTCCCGTGACCAGCAGGGCCACGGGAGGGAGCCGAAGGTATAGTGAGCTCCCGTTGTCTGTCCCAGCTCCTGCCAACCTAGCAGTTGGAAAGCAAGAAATTGCAAGTAGATAAAGAGGTACCGCTTCACCGGGAAAGGTAACAGTGTTCAGTGCGTTCTGGTATCTAGTGATACCTACAGACACAGGCAGTGCTGACCTTTTGGTTAGAAAACGAAATGAGCACTAACTGTCCCCTAAAGTCGGACCTGACTAGCTTTCAAGCAAGGGAGACCTTTATCTTTAATGGGTTTACGGCTACCTCTCCATAGAGATGCGCTCCTCTGCCAACCTCTTTAAGGTGGTGTGATCCTGGAATGACATGCAGGGGTGTGTATCTCTGAAAGCTGTCCTGAGTTTGTGAGGAATGCTTTGCATACCATTTTCTCTACCTTTCCCTTATGAGTTTTGTTATACTGTACTGATTTGAAACCCTGGGAAAGAAGGTACTGTACGCCCTTAAGTTTGGGTCCCAGCAAAAACCCTTTAAAAATGTTTCAAAAGCTTCCTATATTCAGGACCAATGTCTCTGTTGCAGTTGTGTTAGCAGGAAGATAGGGGGCTTCGGGGTGTTTATTCCCACTGTTTCTGCTTCTCTGGGTTCTGCTGAGCTGGGATTTGTCTATCTATGATTGTTGCTTTCTGGACTCAGTGGTTCGCAACCTCCGGCCCATGACACCATTTCATGTGGCCACCACCAGACGTAGACGCGTTTACGACAGCTGTAAATGTCATAAATGTGTTTATGACAGATGTAAATGTGCCCGCAGCTGTTGTAAATAAATTTACGACAGTCACAGATACGTTTTAGGGCAGCGTTTACAGTGTGTGTGGGGGAACCACCAGTCCGGCCAGCTCAGCTGTCCGAAAAGGCTTGAAAAGGTTGAGAACTCCTGTTCTATATAATTGTATTTCCAGTCCTACTTGTGGCTGGCATATCTACTATTCCAGGAGTTCTCAACTTTTTAAAGTCAGGAGTTAGGTTACGCTCCCTCAGACAGCCATTTTGCCCTTCTTTCACTATGTGGCACTTCCTGGTGTGATGGAGGCGGTGGAGGTCCACATGAAATGATGCTGTGGACCGCATCCAGTCCGCGAGCCACAGGTTGAGAATCCCTGAACTATTCTCTCTCTCCATTTATCTCTGGACTCTCTGACCCCAGACAGCCATTGTGGCTTTTCCTGCCAGGATTTCTTTCCTTCTCTTTCAACCAGGAAACAGCTCAGTTTTTGTATAAGATTGTCGTCCAATCATTCCAGCTTAGACCTATCAAGTCTGCCCTCAAGCTGTGATGGCGAATCTTGGTGCTCCAAGTGTTCTTGGACTTTAATTACCAGAAGCCCAAGTCAGCACTCCTGTCTATTAGGGCTTCTGGGAATTGATGTTCAAGAACACCTAGAGTGCCAAGGTTTGCTATCACTGCTCTAGGGTGAGCAGGGATTCTCAACCTACAGCCCATGGGCTGGATGAGGCCCACAGCACCATGTCACATGGTCCCCCCCCCCCCCCCCCCCGCTGCCTCCACCACACCAGGAAGTGCCATGTGGTGAGGGAAGGGCAAAATGGCCATCCGGCCCATGAAACTGTCTGGGAAGTGACCCGGCCCCCGGCTTAAAAAGGTTGATTAATGTAATGTTTCTCAGAAGCCTAAGTAAATTCCTCAAAGCATTGATCGTATAAACTTGCCCATCAAACCATGCAAACAAAGAGTAATAATTAAACCCATTATACAGTAATACATCGCATAACAAACGCACCACATAATGAAAAAATCACATAATGAAGCGTTTGTTATGCAATGGCGATACCCCACATAACGAAAAAAAATATCATTCGTTATACAGGGTTTTCGGTAGCCAGGGTATACCCATTCAATGGGAACCCTGGATAACGAACATTTTTGTTTGTTATTCGGGGCATCTCCCATTCGCTTCGCATAACGCTAAAAACCGCTCTGTGGAACGAAGTTTTTCGTTATGTGAGGTATTAATGTAATAGGAAAGGATGTGGATACATAGATAAAAACTAAGCCACAGGAAAGCAGTCGAAATATCCTATATCAGTTAGAAAAGATGATTTACTCCCCTTCTTTAAATCAGTCAGAGTGCAAACCAAATGCTGTTTTCTATAACTCTGAAGGCAAACAGGAGAAGGCCCTCTCCAGCATGATTTCTCAGAAAATGTTTGTACTGTCAAAAGGACTTCTGCTGAAACAAGAAAGCCAATTAGTGCTGTGATGGCGAACCTTGGCACTCCAGATGTTCTTGGACTTGAATTCCCAGATGCCCAAGAACCCTGTGAATCCACACAAAGTGGTTTACTGCAATTCATCTGGGCCGTGCTGCCCTCGTCACTCCTGGAAGCAGAAGTAAAACGCACTTGTACGGTTAAGACTCTTCTGGGTTAACCCTTCCTCCGTACGGGCACATTTTACTTCCGCCTCTAGCAGCCGAGGCTTTGTCCTCGAGAAAAAATTAGAATCTGCTGACTCATTTTTTACTTGATCTTCTCGATATTATCCTTGATCACATTTTTTTCTGTTTTAAAGATGTCATTTACCTTCAAACCAAAGGAGTCGCTATGGGGAGTTCCATAGCTCCTACCCTGGCAAACCTTTACATTATACAATTTGAAAATACTGTGTACATTTATTTTTGACACACTTCATAACCTCTTTTCAGAACACTTTTTCCTTTTAGACACTCCTGACTGTATTACCCCTTTTACAAGATGGATTAACCAGCAGGATATTCATTTAAAATTTACTCATCAGTTTGATCTTTGCTTGATTGCTTTCTTCGATCTTTCCATTTTCATCTCAGAAGGGAAGCTACTCATGAGGCTTTTTCGTAAGCCGACCGACAAGAATACTTATCTACACTATACTTCTTTTCATCCCGTTCATTTAAAAAATAATATCCCCACAAGCCTCTTTACGAGAGCTAAGAGGAACTCCACCCGTAAACAAGATTTTGCAAAGAGGGTATCCGGATAGGATTATTAATCAAGTTTTTGATAAGATTAACACCATTCCTAGGGCAACTTGTTAACCCAGAAAAACACTTCTGACCAGACACCTAGACTTCACTTTTCACTTAAGTACTTGCCTCTTGGGATTAACATTAAACACATCATCATGCGTCACTGGCATGTTCTGGACATCCCTTCTTGCAGTGTCAAACCTTGGGTCGGTTTCAGAAAAACGAGTTCTTTACATAATATCCTGACTAGTACTGATCTTGAGTCAACTCAACACACATCCACTAGTGGTATTATAGGACATTTTAAATGTCATGACTGTTCTGTATGCAAATTTACTTCATATACCGTGTTCATAACCATTCCAGGAACATCCTATACACACTACATGAAGGGATTCACTACCTGCAAAAGTAAAAATTTAATATATGTGTGGATATGTCATTGTGACAAAATTTACATCGGTGAGACTAGGAGATGTTTAAATATTCAGATAATGGAACATCGTTCCCGCATTAGAAATCATACCCCCTAATGCACCCCTAGTCAATCACTATATTGAAAAAGGACATACTGATAGCCAATTTACGTTTTTTGCTCTAGAATCTGTCACTAGTGGATGCTTTGAGAAACTGGATATTGAGAGGTTACTTCAAAGGGAATCTCAGTATATTCGCAAATATCAGTCCTTTGTTCCTAAGGGGTTAAACTGTGAAATTGAGTTTGCTTCTTTTCTGTAATGACATCGTTAACGCTGTGCTTCTTGAAAATGCTTTCACATGGGTTACCTTGCTACAGTACAGTATATTAACACTTGATTCTTTCACAAACCTTAATGTCATGAGCACAAATGAATATACATAGAGAGGCTCTGACGCTATTAAATATATTTGGTAAGTTTGATATCCCTTTGTATTTTTGTACTTTCAAATGAACTGGTTTTTATGTTCTTATTTACTTTTGAGACCTGAGTTGGCAATCTGTAGATTCTCTCTTTTTAAGCTTAATAATTTTTATGTATGTCTGCATTTATGTTATACACTGGTCTCCTCGATGCATTTAATACATCTAATATATAAGTTGGTTTTACTGAACTTTTGCATTTTTACTGTGTTTAGATTTCTGATTTCCTGAAGAAAGATTAATCTGAAAAATTTGATTTACCAGATCAATTTTGAGATCAACTTCATTGGATTATTGAATTATTGTTTCTTTGATATTCATTGTGAAGAAACAGACCTTAGTTCAACTTTTGAAAAAAATATACTTCTTGAAACTTTTGTGAAGAAACTTCACAACTTAGAAAACTTAAAACTTTATTTTATGTCAATTAAATAATAATTATCAACTTTGAAGAATTGCTTTGCCTCAAACGTTTTTTCTCATTGTAGAAGTAAAATGCGCTCGTACGGTTAAGACTCTTCCGGGTTAACCCTTCCTCTGTACAGGCACATTTTACTTCCGCTTCCGGGAGCGACGAGGGCATCGTGGGCCGGATGAATCGCAGTAAACCCTTCATAGGGATTCACAGGGTGCTTGGGCTTCTGGGAATTGTAGTCCAAGAACATTTGGAGTGCCAAGGTTCATCATCACGGAATTAGGGCTTCAAGAAATTTAAACCAACACTTTGAATTGGGCCAAGTATGCAACTATCAACCAGCGCAGATCTTTCTGACTTGAGGTTATATATGATCATGATACCGTTTTACCATTCAGCATCCTATCTGCTCCATTTTGCATCAACGGAGAAGCGCTGCTTTTCTGCTCAGGTTTCAATTTAGAAATCCTTGTCAGTTTCAATAGGTTTATAATACTGAGTGATAGGCTACTTTGACAGAAGGAGGCGGCTTCTACACCCAAGACACTTGCCAGGAGGTGGCAATGCAAATTCATGGGCTACATTCAGCGTTCTTCACAAGGTGAAAGAGACAAGTCCTTTATACTGTGAAAATCTTGATTTATACAGATTATACAGTGAATATCTAAGGGAGGGGTGCCCAAGCTACGGCCCGTGGGCCAGCCCTTGTTACGTCACTATCCAGCCCACGAGCCGGATTGCCACCATACTCGTCAAGCGTGGCTCCTGGAAATACGGGAACTGCTCCAGCACATGCGCCACAAGAACTAATCCGTGCATGCGCAGAGCCTTTCTATGCATGCGCAGAGCCCATTTGCGATGGTCGTGCGTGCGCAGTAACCCATTTCCTTGCCATTCAAATATGGGGCGGCGGCGGGAAAGGGGAGGAATGAGCGGAGAAATACGGGAGATCCTGGCCAATCCGGGATACTTGACAGGTAGGATTGCCACAGATCATGGAAGTGCTCTGATGTAAATGGAAGTGCCAAAATCTGTGCATTTCCACGCCAAAACACAGCAAAAACATGCCAGTTTTTTAAAAAAGGGATGAAAATGCTCTCCCAATGTCCCTCCTCCAAGGAGAACATTGGAGAAGGGGGGGAACCACGAAAATGTGAGAAACATGTGCCACAGCTGCCAAGAGGAACCACATGACTGGCCTGCACAGCTGACTGAGGGGGTGCGGTCAGGCCCCCAGGGGGAAAAGTTTGGGCACCCTGATCTAAGGGGTAAGATGTTAGTTTAGTGGCACAGAGACACCCGTGTGTTCAGAATGAAACGGAAGGTATCAGGTGCTCAAAAATGCTTCCTTGCCCCTCACATTAGAACATCCAACTGGGTAAGCCCTAGTATTAACTGAGTAGTACTATACTACGGCTAAATGAGTCTCTGAGAGTCAGAGGGCCCATAGGATATGATTCTGCTACAGGATTTCATTTCCAGGTGCCAATTCAACTTCATTTTAGTTGTCTACCTACCTACATGAATAAATGAAAGTAACCACGTTTGCTGATAGTAACAAACAAAAAACATAACAGCAGTTGCAGTAAGAATAACTTGGATGACAGAAGGCACACTTTAATATGGCCAGCTATTCACTATCATCTACCATTATTTCCATTCTAAAGAAAGTGGTAAAGGGGAAAATAGGGAACTTCCATATGGGCATGCAATAACAGCAGAATAAGAACAAGTTACAACAATCTCAACCTTGCTAAGACCTGATCCACTAACAACTCTTAAGGAAGGATTTAAACTTTAGATCTGGGCAGGAATTCTAAAAGGTAGACTTAGCCATTTTACCACTGGCTACTAAAAGGAAACCTAATGTACTCAATCTCCCAATGAAGGGGAGCAGAATTCAGATACACTTGAATAGGATTGACTCTTCAACGATTTGCCCAACAATTTCTCACTCTCTAGGCTTGCCCGACATGGAATGTGTGATGAGTCACAAGGTATGAACTATGAATGAAGCATTTCCTATGCTCCTGGAAATTCACATGGCTTCTCTTTTGCATCACTTCATTAATGCCTCATGAAATCTGACTAACAAATAAAGCATTCCCTTCAGTCAACCAACTGTAGGATCTCTCTGTTGAGTGGACTTGCTGGTGCCTCAGAAAGTGTGACTTCTGAGGAAAACATTTCCCACACTCCTGGCACTTGTATGGTTTCTCTCCAGTATGGACTCTCTGGTGTCTAAGAAGGTGTGAATTCTCAGCAAAACATTTCCCACACTCCAGGCATTTGTATGGTTTCTCTCCATTATGGACTCTTTGGTGTATCAGAAGGTATGAACTTCGATTAAAAAATTTCCCGCATTCCTTGCAGTTGTATGGTTTCACTTTACTGTGGACACTCTGGTGTGTCAAAAGTGTTGAGGTGTGAGAAAAACATTTCCCACACTCTTGGCATTTGTATGGCTTCTCTCCTGTGTGGAGTCTAAAGTGTTTCAAAAGGGTTGAACTGTCATAAAAACATTTTCCACACTCCTGGCATTTGTATGGTTTTACTCCTGTGTGAATTTTCCGGTGTGTTAGAAGGGTTGAATTCTGAGAAAAACATTTTCCACATTCTTGGCATTTGTATGGTTTTTCTCCTGTGTGTACTCTCCGGTGTTTTAGAAGTCCAGAACTCTGGGAGAAACATTTTTCACATTCCTGACATTTGTATGGTTTTTCTCCAGTATGAAGTCTCAGGTGTTTCAAAATTGTAGCACTGTGAGAAAAACATTTCCCACACTTCTGGCATTTGTACGGCTTCTCTCCTGTGTGGACTCTCTGGTGTGTCAGAAAGCATGAATTCTGAGCAAAACATTTCCCACACTCTTGGCATTCATAAGGTTTTTCTCCACTGTGTAACCGCTGATGTGTCAGAAGATTTGAATTGCGATTAAAAGATTTCCCACATTCCTTGCACTTGTATGGTTTTTCTCCTGTGTGGATTATCTGGTGTTCACGAAGGTGTGAATTCCGAGCAAAAGTTTTCCCACACTTCTGACATTTGTATGGTTTTTCTCCTGTGTGGATTATCCGGCGCTCATGAAGGTCCACATTCCGAGCAAAATGCTTCTCACACTTCTGGCATTTGTATTGTTTTTCTCCTGTGTGGACTTTCTGGTGCGCCAGAAGCCATGAACTCTCCAGACTCGTTTGCCCACACTCTTGACAACTGTATGGATTATCACTGTCGTGGAATCGCAGGTGTTTCAAAAGGGTTGGAATGTGAGAAAAAAATTCCCCACATTCTTGGCATTTGTACAATTTCAATCCAGTGTGGTGAGTTATAGGTTGTGGATTTTGAGCAAAATATTCCCCACGCTCATGGGTTTTGTAGAGTTCTTCTGCAATGCAAACTTTCTGGTTTGTCAAATGGGTTGAACTCTGAGAAAAACATTTCCCACATTCCTGGCATTCATAGGGTTCCTCTCCTGTGTGAATCATCTGGAAGGGGGAAAGGTTGGAACTCTGCTTACAATACTTTCCACCTTCTTGCCATTCATATGGTTTTCCTCCTCTCTGTGTTATATGGTGTTCGCCAAAGGTTGAGAAGGATAAGAAATCCTTTCCGACAGTTCTGCAATTCTTAAGGTTCTTTTCCTCTGTGGATTCTCCGGTGCCATTGAAGGAAGGAATTCCAGACAGAAGAAGACCCTTATTCTCAAAATTGCTTTTTTTGGTCCCTCTCTCCATTTTCTGATGACTCCCAAGTTGTGGTTTGCTATCGTAACCTTTTCTAGAGGCTTTCCCCATGAAACATATATTTGCAGGATGGACCCTCCGGGGAAGTCTAAGTGCCATACCTTCAGGACAATATTTCCCATGTATGTCGCATATCTTGGGTTCTTCTCTAGTGGAACTTTCCTGACCTGGTGGGAGAAACAGCAGCACAGGAAAGATTAAATGTCAACTATGAAAGCCAAAGGGACTGCAGTGGCTGAAGTGGCTAAGACGCTGACTAAGAGGCGGAAGGTCAGCAGTTCGATTCCCGAGTACTGCATGATGGAATGAGCTCCCGTCTTTGTTGTCCCAGCTCCTGCCAACTTAACAGTTTGAAAGCAAGAAACTGCAAGTAGATTTAATTTAATTTAATATTTCAACTTGTTCGCTGCCCACTCAGGGAAGCCTGACTCAGGGAGGCTCACATAATTAAAAAACCCCACATAAAAACAGATTAAAACCCCCTCCCACATTTAAAAACCCCACCCACATTTAAAAATCCCACACACCCCGAGAGGCAGAAAGAAGGTACATTTTATGATAAGAGCCAACGAGCAGGAGCCACATTGCTTTCAGGGCTCCACACCTGCCCCACCAGCCAGGTCTTAAGTCCTTTCCTGAAGGGCAGCAGCTCCGTCTGCAGTCATAGTTCTACTGGTAGGAGGTTCCAAAGGGCTGGAGCGAACACGGAAAAGTCCCTTTTTCTTGTGCCAGAGAGGTGGGCCTCCCTGGCTGATGGAACAATTAGGGAGCCCCTCCGGTCCGCTCTGGTTGGACGGACAGATGTCCGTCCAACCAGACGGACCACTTAGGTCAGAAGGTAACAGCGTTCCATGCGCTCCGGTGCCTAGTCATGCCTGCCACATGACCACGGAAATGTCTGCAGAAGCAGACAGCACTGGCTCTTCGGCTATACCCATCAAGCGCAGCTCTGGAAAATACGGGAACTGCTCCAGCCCGGCTGCGCATGCGCAAAACACCTTTGTGCATGCACATAACCCCTTTGCGCATGCGCACTGCTGCCTCTGATGGGCGCGCATGCACAGTAACCCCTTTCCCCGCTGTTCAAAATACGGGACGGTGGCGGGAAAGGGGAGGAACGAGTGCTGGAATATGGGAAATCCCGGCCAATCTGGGATACTTGAAAGATATGTCTTCGGCTTTGAAAAAGAAATGAGCACTTAACCCTAGAGTCGGATACGACTGGCTTTCGAGCAAGGCAAACCTTTACCTTTACCTTGAAAGCCAAAATACTCTGGAAGGGGAAAAGAGTCTACAAAAAGACCCTGAAAGGAAAAATTAGCAGGGGGGAAACAGTGTTACTTTTCTCCATCTCTGGTTCAAGGCCTCCTAACCTTTTTGGTCTTTGGGAATTCAAAACAAGGGTGTCCTAGTCTACCATTGACACCCTTTTTGTCCTACCTAGGCTACCATTAGGGGACTGCAGTGGAGCAAGTGCTTAAGACGCTGAACCTGATGGTTGGAAGGTCAGCAGTTCGATACCCGAGTGCTGCATGATGGAATGAGCTCCCGCCTCTGTCCCAGCTCCTGCAGTTTGAAAGCAAGAAATTGCAGGTAGATACATAGGTACCACTTTGGTGGGAAGGTAAACAGCGTTCCATGCACTCCAGTGTCTAGTCATGCCTGCCACATGACCACGGAAATGTCTGCAAAAGCAGACAACGCTGGCTCTTCGGCTATAAACATCTCTACATCTCAGCCCTACTGGCTAATCTAGCCTGGACTTGGGGGGGGGGGGGTAAAGGAGAGGTTAGGATATATGTTTTTATGGACATTTTAAGCATTTTATGGTTCTAATTTGGTTTTAAGGTCGTTTTTATATTGACGTGAGACGCCTTGGGTCGCCGAGGCGAGGAAGGCGGAAATATAAATGAAATAAATAGAGATGAGCACCAAACCCATAGAGCAAAACAAAAACACTTGTCAACTGTTTCTTAATTTGAAAGCCTTCTTTTTCCTATATGAGACATGTTGCTCAGAGATCTTGTTGTTGCAAAAAATACAGAGGCTGACATTGTTTTGCTTTTGACAATGTGTGTAATGGGAAGGAAAGCATCCGTAGCAACAGCAAAACCCTTGCTAATTAAAGGCTTCCCTTGGCAACATGCATCTTGGCAACACATAGCAACAAAGTTAAATCAGCCTCAACAAATTTAATTTTCACGAACCCGACTCAGGGCAGTTTACATAGCAGACAATAAATACAAAATAAATACAAAATACAATAACATAACATGCAATGCATACAGTAAAAAATATCATTTACAATTACAAATACAAAATCTCTGTCCGCAAAATATTACAACAAAAGTATATACTACAATATGCACTATAACAGCTCTTAAGTCCTCCATGGGGTGGGCAGGAGAGTGGGTGGGGTCCCTAACGACAAACATGCTGCAGGGAGAGTCCAACAGTGGAAAAACCCTGCAGGGGAGTGTGGAGGGGTTTTCCGCATCGTCGGCGGGAAGTTCTTTTTGCAGCCGCCGTGGCCGTGCCGGACTCGCACAGCTGCAGCCAGTCTCCCCTTTCTGAACCAGCCATGGGAGAGAGAGCAAATGTCCAATGTTCTCGCCAGCCTCCCTCCCAAAGGTGAGACTGGTTCAGCGACGGTGGAGACGCCGGGGCGGCGGCTTTTGAGCCCGTCTGGGAGTCCAGGGGCCTCAGGTTTTCTCGCCCCGCCTCAGGTGTTCTTGCCGGCCTCCCTCCCAAAGGCGAGCCCGGCTCAGAGGCGGATTTTCCATGGCCCTACTGTGGAGACGAGGCTCAGCTGAGCTCCTCTTCCCTCCCCTGACCGGCCGGGCCAGAGGAGGGGGCCGAAGATCACCAAAGGATGCCAGGAATTTGTATTTTTAAGGAGTTTTGGTGGCACATTGGTTAAACTGCTGTACTGCAACCAAAAGGTTGTAAGTTCGATCCTGACCAGGGCTCAAGGTTGACTCAGCCTTGCTGGGTACTCTCTTCTTTAAGGAGGCTTTTCAGGGTGTTGTCCCTTTAGTGATAATTTTAACAGTCAGGACGAGTCTCAGACGCCAGTTATTTTATTTTATTTTATGATGTATTTGTCGGTTGTTTGTTTTGATTTTCTGTGTGTTCTGATGTTATTTGTTATCTGTTTGTATACTGCCCAGAGTGGGAAACCAACCAAATGAGTGGTATGGAAATGCAATCAATCAATCAATCAAGGGGGCGGGGGGGGGGCAAAGAATGGCATTCAAGCCATGTATGAAAGCTGCCCTGCTCATTTCCCCAAACGTCTCCCACATGCTCTAACGCAACCCCACAATGCAAAGGGTTGTTGCAATGTAAATTATGTATATATCCAGCCAATCAGAAGAGTTCTCTAGTTTCCCTGCATGTAGCGTCACCTGACCTGTATCAGATAGCTTGCTGTTCAGGTTTTATTCAGTCTATGTACATTTTTTCATTGTGTATTATTCTGCTTTCTTCTCTCCTACACTCTCCAATTTGCCTTACAAGCAAAGTGCATTTGTTTAAATGAGAAGGTTATTTTAAAGATAAAGGTTGCCCTTGCTTGGAAGCCAGTCATATCTAACTCTAGGCTTCAGTGCTCATCTCTGTTTATAGCCAAAGAGCCAGCACTGTCTGCATTTGCAGACATTTCCGTGGACATGTGGCAGGCATGCCTCAACACCGGAGTGCACGGAACACTGTTTACCTTCCCACCTATTTATCTACTTGCAATTTCTTGCTTTTTGAACAGTTAGGTTGGCATGAGCTGGGACAGAGACGGGAGCTCACACCATCGTGCAGTATTCAGGTCTGGAACTGCTGACCTTCCGATCGTCAAGTTCAGCATCACAGAACTGTTTACCTACCAAAGCAACTGTTTATCAATTCTATCTAAAGCAAAGCAACTGTAAGAAAAAGAACATTTTTCTTCTACTTCAACAAGTGTGGAGAGTTCAATTTGCTGGGCTAGAATGGGAATCTAATGCATGGAGAACTTCCTAACTATAACTATTAGTTTAACCTGCTCCACCTACTGTTGTGTATTTGTTGTGTATATAAAAATCTTAACATGTTAAGGCTGAGAATTGACTAGAAAGCCAGGATTACAATGACTGGTTAAAAACCTAGAATCTCCCACTCCTTGTCTCCCTGTCCAAACACCTTCCTTCTAGCATGGTGAAAAAGCTTATTTTTTCAGTCTGCCTTTGTTTGATCTCATCATTATACAGGCTGTGAAACAACACCCAATTAAGATTGAAATCCACTTCTTAATGAAAGCTCAACCTCTACAGAATCTTCTAACATAGTGTTTCCCAATCTTTGATTTTTGACTTCAATTCCCAGAAGCCTAAGTCAATTCCCCAACACACTGATGAATGTACTGGCTTAGGCTTCTGGGAACTGAAGTCCAAGAACCTAAGTTTGTGAAATACTGAACTACAGTAGACTAATATCCTGCCTATAGCAGGAGCTCTCAACGTTTTCTGTTTGCGGGCCAGACAACGCCCCCCCTCAGACAGCTGAGCGGACCGGTCATGTGGTTCTGCACGTATTCTCGCACGTTTTCACAAATTCTCATGTGTATTCTCATGAGATTCCATGAGTTCTCGTGAGATTTTGTAAGTTCTCATGCATATTCTCGTGAAATTTCATGAGTTCTCGCATATATTCTTTGTGAGATTTCATGTATTCTCATGAGACTGCATATGTTTTCAGTGCTTTTGCTGCTTGCGGCGGCAGCAGCAAGAACGAGGGTGGTGGGCCACATGAAATGGTGCCGTGGGCCGGGGCCGGTCCATGGGCAGTAGGTTGTGAATCATAAGAACATAAGAACAGCCTTGCTGGAACAGGCCACAGCCCATCCAGTCCAGCATTCTGTCTCACACAGTGGCTCACCATTTCCTTCAGGGTATTCCCAAGGAGATGCCTTCACCTGCTTAGGATTCCCTGGAAATGGCATTGAGAGATATCCTGCCTATCTCTCCAATCCCGAGGTTGTCCTTAAGTATCCATAATTATAGCCATTGATACCCTTGTCCTCCATGAATTTGTTTAATCCTTTCTTAAAGCTGTCAAGACTGACAGCTGTCACCACTTCTTCTGGCAGGGAGTTCCATAGACCAGTAATCCTCTGGGTGAAAAAGTACTTTCTCTTATTTGTTTGAGAACTAGTACCCAAAAGTTTCATTGAGTGTCCACTAGTTCTAGTGTTGTGCGATAGGGAAAACAGTTTTTCCTTATCTACTTTGTCCACACCGTGCATGATTTTATAAACTTCAATCAGGTCACCTCTTAGACGCCATCGTTCAAGAGTGAAGAGGCCCAACCGTTGCAGCCTCAGATGGTAAGGAAGGTGTTCCAGTCCCCTAATCATTCTGGTTGCCCTCCTCTGCACTTTCTCCAACTCCATAATATCCTTCTGGTAGTATGGCGACCAGAACTGTACACAGTATTCCAGATGGGGCCTCACCATAGATTTAAAAAGAGGCAAAATGACACTTGCTGACTTATTTTCTATACCCTTCCTAATGATCCCAAGCATTGAGTTTGCTTTTTTCACTGCTGAGGCACACTGGGTTGACACCTTCATTGAGTTGTCCACCAGGACACCAAGGTCCCTTTCCTGGTTTGTCGCAGAGAGTTCAGACCCCATCAGTTTATAAATGTAATTAGGGTTTTTTGCCCCAACATGCATCACTCTGCACTTACTAATGTTGAAGCTCATTTGCCACTGTTTTGCCCACTCCCCCAGTGTCAAGAGATCCCTTTGGAGCTCCTCACAATCTCTCAGTTTTTACTACCCTGTATAATTTAGTGTCGTCACCAAATTTGGCTACCTTGCTTTTTACTCCTACCTCTAGATCATTTATGAAGAGGTTGAAAAGCAGGAGTCCCAGTACTGAACCTTGGGGAGCCCCACTCTTTACTTCCCTCCACTTGGAGAAGTGTCCATTTAGTGCTACCCTCTGTTTCCTGTCGCTTAGCCAGCTGCTGATCCAGGACAAGACCTGTCCCTTTATTCCATGACTGGTAAGTTTATTCAAGAGCTTTTGGTGTGGGACCTTGTCAAAAGCCTTCTGAAAGTCCAGATAAACAATGTCAACAGGATCCCCCTTATCCACATGCTTGTTGACACTCTCAAAAAATTCCAACAGATTAGTGAGGCATGATTTTCCCTTGTAAAAGCCATGTTGGCTCTCCTTTAGCAGCGCCTTCTCTTCCTTGTGCCTATTAATTCTATCTTTTAGGATGGTTTCCATCACTTTACCTAGGACACATGCCAAACTGACAGGTCGGTAATTTCCTGGATCACCCCTGGATCCTTTTTTGAAAATTGCTGTTACATCCGCTACCTTCCAGTCATCACGCACAAAGCCTGATTTGAGGGAAATATTATATATTTTGGCTAGGAGAACAGCAATTTCATCTTTAAGTTCCCTGAGAACTCGTGGATGGATACCATCTGGTCCTGGTGATTTGTTAGTGTTTAGTTTAACAAGACATGCAAGGACCTCCTCCCTGGTTATTTCTATCTGGCTTAATTCTTCGGTTTCCCTCCCTACGAAGATAGGCTCTGTTTTGGGCATGTGTTCTCTGTCTTCTTCAGTGAATACTGAAGCAAAGAATTCATTGAGTCTCTCTGCAATCTCTGTTTCCTCTTTAATAACCCCTTGCCTTCCATTGTCATCTAATGGTTCAATGGCCTTCCTAGTTGGGTTCTTACTTCTAATATACTTATAGAAGTCTTTGTTATTTCTCTGAGTGTTTTTAGCTATATGCTCCTCAAAGTCTTGCTTTGCTTTCCTGATTGTTGCCTTGCATTTGTTCTGCCAGAATTTATGTTTCTACCTGCTGTCCTCATTCGGACAAGCCTTCCATCTTCTAAATGAGCTTTTCTTGCTCCTGTAAGCCACATCGGAGTCCTCTTGGACCTGGCAGTGCCCTTTTTCTTTTTGGGTATACATTCCAATTGGGCCTCTGTTATTGTTTTTGTAAACAGCCTCCATGCCTCTTGGAGTGTTTGGACTCTCTCAATTTTCCCTTTCAGCTTCTTTTTTACTAGTTTCCTCATCTTTGAGAAATTTCCTTTTTGAAAATTTAAGGTCTCTGTGTTAGATTTTATCAGTGACTTGCGGTCTATGATCAAGTTAAACATAATTGATCAATTATTGGATCAGTCCCATTAACATCTTGCACCAGATCCTGAGTATTATTCAGGATCAAGTCAAGGATTCTTGTACCTCTAGTTGGGTCTTCAACCATCTGTCCCAGGGAACAATCATTTAGCATATCTAGGAACTTTATCTCTTTATCATGTGCTGAACAACAGTTCACCCAGTCTATGTGAGGGTAATTGAAGTTCCCCATTATAACCAGGCTTCCCTTCTTGGATGCCTCCTTTACAACATTCTCCAACTGCCAGTCTCCCTCAAGAGTTTGGGTCGGAGGCCGATAGTATATGCCTACTGTTAGACCATCCTTGTGGCCTTTGTATACAAGCATTTATATATGCTTTCCTGATACAGTCCTGATACAATCCCTGGCCTATAGTTTGGGAAATGCTGTAAATCTAACACAGGTCTGTCAGTGAGCTCCATTTCCCATTGTGCTTCATTTCTGGTTGGGCTGGTTATGGTTGAACTAGGGAAACAAGGAGACTTACCAAGAGAGGTCACAATCTTTTGGTTCTCCTCCATGACATCCTTGTGGAGAGCTCTCTGGTCTGGATCTAGCAGGGCCCATTCCTCTGAGGTGAAAAGCATAGCCACCTCCTCAAAGGTTACCACATCCTAGAGGAGAAAAAAATATTTCCTGATTCTTCTCTTCTTCTGCTATATCAGAATCCAAATACTGGCGGTCAGCCATGAACACTATCCTGACAATATAATGCAGTGGCCTTTCATCAGCCTTCCACATTGCAGCATAAAACCCATACCACTGATCCAGTTCCACGAGTCACTTCCTGGCCCTGAGGCCTTTTGGCACACAAAGTTGTTATCAACCCTAGGCCAGGATTGATGAAGATGCTGCCCTCCATCAAGATGGATTCAAGTAAGATTTAATCCACTTGGGAACCATCCTCCTTCCCTATGGACTTCAGCACCCAAGGCTGTTAGTCCTCAGGGTTGTCAGGTTAGTTAACTGCCGCGTGAAAGTTGGCACATGGTTTCTGGCAGTATGGTCCAATCCAGGAGTTCTCAATCTTTTTAAGCCGGGGGATGGGTCACACTACCTCAGACAGCTTTGGGGGCCGGACGGCAATTTTATTTATTTATATTTATTTCTTTGAATTTATATTGCCGCCTTTCTTGTTTTGGCAACCCAAGGCGGCTTACATCAAAAACCATCCCCATACAATAAAACCAGTATTAAAATTATAAAAGCATTTAAAATGTCCATAAAACACCCTAGCCCCTCACTAAAACCCCAGACAGGGTTGAATAAGCCAGCAGGACTGGGTTGTGGTGCCTGATGTGGTCCACACCTGCTGGCAAAGCCATGTTGACACCTTCTGGGAATGGCGTTCATAGTCTCTCTTATGGGCATTTCTTGTTACCAATTGCTGTGAGTCCTATAGACCCATTCTCCCCCCTCCACAACAGAGATCACATGCCTCCAAATCCTACTTGTTCAGGCTCAATAGTAGAGGGCTCTGGTCTTCAAGTCCCTTTCCCAATATATTCCCATAAGTGGAGGAAGACGATCTTGAGGGATGGAGAGGACATTTTTTACTTCTCTTTGGAGGAGGAAGGACTGCAGTGGCTTAACGGTTAAGCCACTGAACCTGATGGAAGGTTGACAGGCCAGCACCTCAAGACCCGAGTGCTGCACAGCAAAGCGAGCCTCCGTCTCTGTCCCAGCTCCTGCCAACCTACCAGATTGAAAACAAGAAATTGCAAGTACAGTAGAATAAATAAGTACCACTTTGGTGAGAAGGTAAACAGCATTCCATGTATAGTCTGTCATCTATAGTCTGTCATCTATAGTCATGCCTACCACATGACTATGGAAACCTCTGTAGATAGAGACAACGCTGGCTTTTTGGCTGTGAACGGAGATGAGCACTGAACTCTGGAGTTGTTGTTATATTTCAACTTGTATGCCACCCCACTTGCAATCCGACTGGGCGGCTAACAAAGAAGCAGCGTATCACAAATTACAGTTAAAAAATATCACATTTCAAGAGCAATACACGTTTCAAAGCAATACACAAGGAGAGAAAAAAATACATTGGATACAACTGGCTTTTGAGCAAGGGTGACCTTTACCTAGGAGTACGGACAGAAGTGGCCAAAGAAATTATGTACGAATGGAAAGAAAAATAAACCAAATGGAACATCAGGCTTTCATTTTCCTCATTTAGCCAGGCCAGGAGAAGATTAGGTATCTTCACAATGAAAACTGTTGCTTTAGCAATCGTCCAAGATTGGATGGTGGTGGTGGGAAAGTTATTTTCATTTAGAAAGTGGTCTTAACATTCAGTAAAATGTCCTTGAGGAACTATTGTGCCCAAGGAACTATTGCTGAAACAACGAGAGACAAAATATAATTTTGGGCTGCTCATGTCTTACATTCTTCATTTTTTCCAGAAAAAAACAGAAGGAGTCCCTCTCCCCAGTGATTATCTGCCCTCCTACCTGATTCAGGTCTTCTCCATTACAAAGAGGAGACAATGGATTTCTTGCCCCAGGCATTGTTCCAACCCCTGCAGGAAAAACATCAGAAACAATTCCATAGACTTGTCTTGGTAGTTCAAACCACAATGCAAAGAACATGGGTTAGAACAGATCTCCTCTTCACTTTTGCTTATTATGGTTATATGCCAGCAACTGCGGTGGCTTAGTGGTTAAGATGCTGAACTTGACAACTGGAAGTCTGGAATAAGTTTACTGTCTCTCTTCCTGCTCCTGCCAACCTAGCAGTATGAAAGCAAGAAATTGCAAGTAGATAAATAAGTACAAAGAATAGTTCGCTCTCTTCTGGATGATGGGATCTGTCATACTGTATTTAAAATCCCTCAGCTATTCTCTTCCTTTGGATAAAAAGACTTGTTTTATTAGACCTTCTCGGCAAAAACTAAGGCAGTATTTCCCAAACTATGTTCTGTGGAACACTGTTGGACTTCAATTCCCAAAGACCTAAGTCAGTAGATTGGCTGATCAGTGCTTTGGGGAATTGATTCAGGCTTCTGGGGACTGAAGTCCAAAAACCAAAGGTTGGGAAACAATGAACGAACATATATAAAATATGTGAGTGTTGAAAATTAAGATACAGTACTTCGAATTAGTAGACATAGCTGGCAGCAAGAGACTCCCAATCTGACCTAGTAAAAAGTGATAAGAAAGGCAGTCTCACATACTCAGAGAAAGAGGTCGAGCTTTACCACCACACTTCCTCCCAGCAGGAATTCTTACCTTTCAAGGGAATATCTCTGTCACCATCATCTTTCTTCCCCTTTGGCAGCGTACTTCGTCTGCTGTGTGATGGAGTCTTCTCTGCCACAATTAAATCACACTGAACTTCCACTGAAAGATTTTTCATCTGAGTTTGGTGTTGAGGATCCCAGTTACAGAATTTGGAAATAGAAAAGATAGACAGACATCTTGGCATCACTTCTGAAATAGTACAGGGGTTGGGCATATTTGTCCACTGGGAATGGTTAAACCAGGGGTTCCTAATCTTTTTTTGGCCATGCCCCACCTAAGCATCTCTACAATCCTGATGCCCCCGCCCTCCACTACCCAGTTGACATATAATTCTTATTATTCAAAAAGATAATTCCTGTTCATATGGAGGAAATCTAAAAAGCCATCAACTGTTAATAACTCATTCTTGAATTGCTGCCACACAACCCCCCACCCCCCAGTAAAAATCAAATTGCATGTGTCCCACATTGGGAACCACAGGGTTAGACGACTGATGGAAAATTATGCAACATCTTCCCTCATATGACAAAGTATGGGACATATTTCTCCACATTGCTCACAAGTTCCCTGTTTGACAATCCCCAGGAGAGAGAAATGTTCTCACCTTCTGCTCTTCCTGCCTTTTCTCCTCTGCCTGACTCAGGAGGAAACCTTCTGCCAGGGCCACCGCTTGGGAACTGGTCTCTGCTCCACATTCCCTTATCCAGTTCTTCATCTCAGGGGGAAGGATGGTCAGGAACTTCTCCAGCACCACCAGATCTAGCATCTGAGTCTTGGTATGCTTCTCTGGTTTCAGCCACTGATGACAAAGATGGTGGAGTTGGGTGCAAAGCTCTCGGGGCCCTTCAGCTTCCTTGTAGGAGAATTGTCTGAAGTTCTGGCATTTCACCTCTGAGCTGACAATGTTCTCATCCAGGATAGTCTTCCACTTGCTTTCCCACAATTCCACAATCCTTCCATTCTGGGTGTTACAGAAAGTGTCTCTTTCTGCTTCAACGTCAGCAGAGTCTTCCTCCTCCATCTTCAACCCTTCACGTAAGGAAGCCTACAATGAAATCAAAGGGAGGATTGTCCAATAAGCCCTGGTACTAACCTCTACACGACAAAGATGTTGTTCATTTAATACTATTTAGAGGTGACTTGAAGGCATGGTTTGGGGGAAAGTGTTTATTTCTGAAGGGAAGGCAGTCAAATATCAAGAATGAAATAGAAACCAAGCAGCTGGGGATTTTGATTCAGTGAAAGCAGCACCTGCCCTTTATCTGAGATGCATTAACTGAACCTTCCACAAAACTGGCCTTTCAACCAATCCTCACCCTCATTTTCACACTCGATGATCATAAGATGACAAGTAGCAAATTCTTCTATATGGCAACCCTCTTTAATTTTTACTTTATTTTTAAAGCAATAAAATATAAACAAACTTGCAAATCATAATATTGACAATAGAATTCAATGATAACTAAAATAAAAAATATAAAGGAAAAGAAATATAAATAAAACATATTACATTAACAAATATGTGCACCCACTACCAATGGGACATTATATGCCTTCAACCTATAACACTCGAAAGAAGAATCACCTGTGTAAACAGTATTTAATGAGAATAGCAATCTTACAAACGCCCGTAGCCCAACATGAATTTACTGAAGAGAGGTGAGGACATGCTAAGATTTAAGATTTAATTAAGTCAATATTACACAACAAGTGGGTTCTGTCTCCATTTATTTGCATTGTATTATAACCTTGTACTACAGAGATATTTATAATTGTTTATTCTTTGCAGAACAGAAAAGTAAAGTCATCATATAATGTCTGAAGAAGGAAATGTCCGAAAATGTTAACATTATATTAATGGATGCTTTTTATGTTGTACCTTGATATTAAAGTTCCCAAGCCACGAATGGATTTGTGCTTGTTTCAACCTATAACACAACATTCAATTTATACAATTATTCCTTATTTCCAAAAAGTAATATATTCTTAATCTTGCCCTGATCTTACTTCTTTCGATTTAACTAAAGCATGGTAACAAACTCTCCCCAAACCCTTCTAAAATCATTTTTAATCAATCCTTTCTTTAACTTCAATTTGCATGTCAATCTATCATTTATTCCTATATTCCATTATTCGTTATAGCAATCACCCAACAAAAAATTCACAATATATTTTCCATTTTAAAAAAATAGTAAGCAATATCATAGTTGTTAATAAAGGACTGCAGTGGCTCAAGTGGCTAAGACGCTGACTGGGAGGGGGAAGGTCAGCAGTTCAATTCCCGAGTACTGCAAGACAGAATGAGCTGCCGTCTGTTTCCCAGTTCCTGCCAACCTAGCAGTTCGAAAGCAAGAAATTGCAAGTAGATAAATAGGGACCACTTCGGTGGGAAGGTAACAGCGTTCTGTGTGCTTCGGTGTCTAGTCATACCTGCCACATTGTTGTGTTCTGATGGTTTTACTGTACACATGGATTGAAATGTATCTGAGTCAATGTAACCTTGCCTATAGCAACAATGTAACCGTCAGCTGTATCATATAAGCCCTGTAATAGGACGCGAGCTAATGACCACCAGCTGGCAGCAGCGAGCGTCCAAGCTCTCTTGGTCCGAACTCATCAAAGGCAACAGCGCGGGAAGTTTTCCCGCCACTACCTACACCTGGACAAGAAGGGCGTGACCTGCAATGACGTCACGCAGACAGTAGCCAATGGGCTACCATGGCACCACGTTCAAATGTATTACTGCTGTATATAAAGAGCTATTGATCCGCCATTACCTCATGTTCCCTCTGTCCACGATGCAATAAACCTGAGTTAACCCAGCCCGAGGCTGTGTTCCGTGTCTTGGTTTGCATACACTAAATTGGCGACGAAGGTGGGATGATGGATCCCCACGGAACAGCCAGGGCACAGAGCGGGTTCAACATCACCAAACCGCAGGACTGGGAGCTGCTTGAGATGGACTTCCAGGCGGCACTGGTGGAACTCAGAGTCAAACAAGACGACGAGGAGAGGAAGAGGGCCATCCTCACCAGAATGCTCGGGATGGAAACCAAGCGGACGCTGGTGGGCATAATCGCTCCGAAGAAGGTGAGCGACTTTAAGGCGAGCGACATCATGAAGCTGCTGCGAGAGCGGTTCTGCCCCTCGAGGGCAATGTTTCCCGCTCGGAGCGCGTTTTGGAGGCGAGTCCAAGCGCCAGACGAGTCGGTTGAGGCATTCGTGGCCGCCATGAGGATAGCCGCCGCCCCCTGTAAATGGGGCGACATCCTGGAGATGATCCTCAGGGACGGCGTGTTATGTGGCCTGAAAGACAAGGAGGTGCAGCGCAGCTTGATGAATAAGGAGCCGCCACCCACGCTGGCCGAAGTCATAGAGGCCGCGGAAGCCGCAGAGTCCACGAATGCCGGAGTGGACGAGATGCATCAATGGCGTGAGTGGCGTCCTAAAGCCGGCAAGGCGGAAAAGTCGGTGCACGCGACTCGGCGGGCCTCAAAGTCGTCGACGGAAGGCAGCGACGGCGAGGAGGTCCAGAAGGTCCGGAAGGGCGGTCGACGCTGCGAGGGTTGCGGAGCGGCCCACGAGCGCGCGAGATGCCCGTTCAGGAAGGCCGAGTGTTACACCTGCGGCCGTCGGGGGCACATCGCCAAGGCGTGCAGAAAGCGGAAAGAGGGCCGGAGGCAATCACAAGACCGCGCGGCCAGGCCGGACCGTCCAGCAAGGCCCAAAGATGGCGCCCAGACCACGAGGAAGCAGGACGGCGTGGGCCGCGTCTCGGACAGCAGCGAGGACGACGCCTCAGTGTTCAGCGTGTCCGCGGGACAGTCCCATTACTTCGTTGAGGTATTAGTACAAGGGGCCCCTATTAAGATGGAAATTGACTCGGGGTCCTCCTTTTCCATAATTCCCCAGAAAGAGTTCCTGAAAATCGACCCCCACGTGCGGCCAAAGCTTAAAGCGTTGAGGTCCACACTACGGGACGTACAGGGAAACAACATTCCGGTATTGGGGGTTGGGAAGTTTCGGGTCAATTTTAAGAGACATTCGGCGGAACTGCCCCTAGTTGTCCTGAAAGGGGGAAGCTGTAGCCTCCTGGGAACACAGTGGTTTCAGCCCTTAGGGTTGTTCATAGGGGGGGTGCATACCGTGGGGGGAGACCCAATACAAGCGGTTTGCGATGCGCATCCCGCCGTTTTTGAGAAAGGACTCGGAAAGTTCAAGGGACCCCCTGTAGCTTTCGACATAGACCCGGAGGTCCGCCCGATAAGACTCAAACCACGCAGGGTGCCGTTTGCACTCAAGGACAAGATAGAGGCGGAATTGGACAAACTGGTGGGCCAGGGGATTCTTATTCCTGTTGATTCCGCGGAGTGGGAAACTCCAATTGTAACGGCTCTAAAGGCTAACGGGGAGGTGCGCATTTGCGCAGATTATAAGTGTACAATTAACAAGGCGATCCGCCCTAATGCATACCCGGTGCCAGTGATAAGCCACCTTTTGGCCAGGCTAAATGGGGGAAAGTGTTTCGCTAAGCTCGATTTGGCACAAGCCTATCAGCAACTTCCTGTGACCCCCGCCACGGCCGCGGCACAAACGATAGTTACACATAAGGGAGCGTTCCAGGTGTCGCGGTTACAGTTCGGCGTGAACTCGGCACCCGGTCTTTTTCAATCGCTCGTGGAACGCCTCCTAAAGGGCCTGGAGGGGGTGTTGCCTTATTTTGATGACGTGTTGATAACAGGGGGGAGTGAGGCTGAACTAGCGAAAAGGTTGGACAAGGTACTGACCGTGTTCGAGAAAGCGGGGCTGAGATTGAGGAAGGATAAATGTGTTTTTTTCGAAACAGAGGTCGAGTTTTTAGGGTTCCGAATCACACCCGAGGGGATTAAGCCGTCTAAATCCAAGGTAGCAGCCATTAAAAAGGCCCCTCGCCCCACATCCAAGACCGAGCTGCAATCTTTCCTGGGGCTCCTAAATTTTTACCATACATTCCTCCCGCGGAAGGCGTCCGTGGCCGAACCGCTCCATCGGTTGCTGAAAAAGGAGGAGCCGTGGATGTGGGGTGACGAGCACGAGAGGGCGTTCAAGGAGCTAAAGCAACTCCTAACATCTGAGGCAATCCTGACGCATTTCGACCCCAAACGGCCTGTGGTCCTAGTTTGTGATGCATCCCCGGTGGGGGTGGGGGCGGTGCTTTGCCACGTGTTGGAGGACGGAAGGGAGGCCCCGGTAGCGTTTTACTCAAGGTCCCTGTCCCAAGCGGAGCGAAATTACGCACAAACCGACAGGGAAGCATTAGCAATCGTATCGGGGACCAAAAAATTTCACGATTTTTTGTATGGCCGCCCGTTCAAAATCGTGACCGATCACAAACCGCTGTTAGGGATTTTCACGGCACACAAGCCAACGCCGCAGATCCTGTCCCCGAGAATGCTGCGATGGGCTATTTTCCTCAACGCGTACCAACATGAGTTGGAGTACAGGCCCGGAAAGGAGATCAGCCATGCTGATGCGCTTTCGAGATCCCCTTTGCCATTGTCGGACGCCCAAAGGGCGAGAGCGGAAAAGGACCGCCAGGTGTTGCTAATTGAGGTTTTAGACGCTCCCCCAATAGTGCCAGCCGACATTGCTAGGGCGACAGGCAAGGACAGGACACTGGCGAAGGTTTGCTCATGGGTGCAAAAGGGGTGGCCGGGTTCGTCCCCGAGTACGGAGTTCGACCCGTTCTTTAGGAAAAAGCTAGAGTTGTCCCTAGAGAGGGGGTGCCTTCTGTGGGGCCAACGGGTGGTGGTCCCTGCGCCCCTGCGGACGAGGGTGCTCGAACTGCTGCACGTCAGCCACCCGGGCATAGTTCGTTCAAAGGCGCTGGCCCGGAGTTACTTCTGGTGGCCGCAGCTGGACACGGATATTGAGCACATGGTTGGCACTTGCGAGGCTTGCCAGGGGTCCCGCCCTGAGGCGGCCCGTCTTCCACATAGGGAATGGGACACAGCACGGGGACCATGGTCCAGGGTGCACGTAGATTTCGCTGGCCCATTCCGAGGAACCATGTTTCTCCTAGTCGTGGATGCGTTCTCCAAGTGGCTGGAGGTTATCCCGGTAAAAAGCACGTCCTCCGCCACGACAATTAGCCGGCTACGGAGAGTCTTTTCCACGTTCGGTTTACCCGACACTTTAGTCAGCGATAACGCTAGTTGTTTCACCTCCGCTGAGTTCGGGGCATTCATGGAGACAAACGCCATTCGGCATATCACGTCCGCACCGTTTCACCCGGCCACGAATGGCCAAGTGGAACGGTTGGTGCGTACAACAAAGGAGGCGCTGCGGCGCATGGGCCCGGGGGACCTGAATCACCAAGTGTGCCAATTCCTCTTAGCGTATAGGGTGACCCCTTTGGCATCCGGCTACTCGCCGGCGGAGCTCTTGATGCGGCGAAAACTGACCACGCTCCTGTCCAGGCTAGACCCAACGAGAGTCGAGGATAAAGGAAAAAACGTGGGGTTGGCAGTCTCGAAAGGTTTCGCTGCCGGTGACCCTGTTCACTGCAGGAACTATTCCAGCGCAGGGCCAGCCTGGGTGCCAGGGACGGTTGTAGAACAGACGGGGCCAGTGTCGTACCGGGTCGAGACGAACACCGGCCTCCTCTGGAGGAGGCACGCAGATCAACTGAGGCGCAGAGTGATTGGGCCGGTCAGTGGAGCTCAGCAACAGGATTCAGCGTTAGGGTTCTCCCCCACCCGCTTAACCCAAGGGGGAGACAGCAGTGGACAACAGTCCCAAGCATGGGGGGAAGGAAGCAGAAGCAGCGGCCCCGACTCATATCCTTTTGATACGCCAGCTCTAGCAGGGGCCGGGGAAGGGGGAGAGGAGTTCGCGACCGCTGCCCCCGATAGTGATTTTGATTTTGATTTGGCGAGCCGGGGGGGTTTTCAGGAGTGTTCCCCCACCCATCCAAGCGAGAAGAGGGGTTTTTCGTTAGCCCCCAGTGCCCCCGGTTCCTCCCTAAGAAAGAGCACACCTCCCAACAGCGCCGCGGAGCCGCGGAAAGTCACTAACGAGTCTCCCTCTCATATTGCAGGACAGGAGACCAGGGGACAAAGAGAAGGTAGCAATCCCAGGGAGAGGCAGCCCGCACCGAGACCCCAGCGTGTTCGAAATAAGCCATCTTGGCTGAGAGACTTTGTCTCATAAGGGGGGGGGGAGTGTGTAAGGTGGGCTCGAGACTTTGTCTCGTCCTAGGGGGGAGGGATGTTGTGTTCTGATGGTTTTACTGTACACATGGATTGAAATGTATCTGAGTCAATGTAACCTTGCCTATAGCAACAATGTAACCGTCAGCTGTATCATATAAGCCCTGTAATAGGACGCGAGCTAATGACCACCAGCTGGCAGCAGCGAGCGTCCAAGCTCTCTTGGTCCGAACTCATCAAAGGCAACAGCGCGGGAAGTTTTCCCGCCACTACCTACACCTGGACAAGAAGGGCGTGACCTGCAATGACGTCACGCAGACAGTAGCCAATGGGCTACCATGGCACCACGTTCAAATGTATTACTGCTGTATATAAAGAGCTATTGATCCGCCATTACCTCATGTTCCCTCTGTCCACGATGCAATAAACCTGAGTTAACCCAGCCCGAGGCTGTGTTCCGTGTCTTGGTTTGCATACACTAAACACATGACCACGGATACGTCTGCAGCTGCAGACAGCGCTGACTCTTCGGCTTTGAAACAGAGATGAGCACTGCATCCTAGAGTCGGATACGACTGGCTTTCGAGCAAGGGAAACCTTTACCCACTGAGCTACCCTTACACACACACACACACACCCTTGACTTGGACTCACCCTCAAACACAGACACACGAGGCTCCTTTGGAAGAAAAAACGCTAAAGAGGAGCCCGGAATGAAAATGCAGTCCTTGGAGTCCCCGTTTCCCTCCGGAAGGAGAAAAGCAAGAGACAGAAAGGGAGTTATTTTGGAAGAGGACCCTTGCATAGACGTTCTCTGGCTCTCTAGGAATGCTGACTCTATGCTTTTAACCCCTTGCGGCCAGGGCCAGGCGAAGAAGGAATCCTCTGTCTCAGACCGGTGGAGGTTTTGGCTTCTTAGACTCCGGCATTTCTTGCTCCCTCCTGGCTTTGGAGGGAAAGGGCTCAGGGCGACTCCTTCCCCACCGCCCAAACTCAATCACTTACCTGCCCCGGATCCCGAATCTTTCTTGGTTTCTACTTCAGATCGACTGTGCAACTGAACAACAACAACAACAACTTCAATCATCCATTATACCTCCACCTTCTGGTCAATTTTTATACTGTAGTTTAGATTATGAATGTCATAATCATTTGCGCCCACTCCTGGACATTTGCGCCCACTCCTGCCCATGGTCACTCATGCTCTGGCCACCTCCAGATTAGATTACTGCAATGCACTCTACATGGGGCTGCCCTTGACGACCATTCGGAGGCTACAGCTGGTGCAGAATGCGGCTGCCCGGATGGCGATGGGGTGTGGGCGCTATGCCCGCACCTCCCCACTACTCCGGGAGCTGCACTGGTTGCCAGTTTGCCTACGGGTGCAATTTAAGGTGCTGGTTTTGACCTTTAAAGCCCTATGTGGCCAGGAATACAGTGGTAGAACACATGTCTCTGAGCTGTGACCAACATAGAATTGTTTACCAATTCATTGAAACCAGAGGTCACCAAAAAAGGCCATCATAAATGTTGCCTTTGATAAGTCTACCGCATAGGTTGTCCAAAAGACTGGAGTACAGTACTGATAAGTAAATGGATAATGAGTTTGCAGATATTCCTCCACAGAAATGTGTTCCTCTGCCAAGTTTTGAAGTTCCTGAGTGTCTGGAATAGGGTTGCCATAATTCTATTCACCAAACTGGGACTCCCTTGCTCGAAAGCCAGCCATATCCGACTGTAGGGTTCAATGCTCATCTCTGTTTCAAAACCAAAGAGCCAGTGTTGTCTGCTTCTGCAGACATTTCCATGGTCATGTGGCAGGCAAGACTAACCGCAAACTCTAAGACCCTTCCTCTCTGAGGTCATCCCTACCCTACCCCTCACCCCCCTCACCAATTGAGTTGGACTCACCTTCAAACCCCACATGAGGATCTCTTGGAAGAAAGCTCTAAAAAGTTTGGAACATAAAAATATGTAGAAAGCTATGGAGTGTTCCTTCCATGGAAGTATAATAAAACAGGAGATGGCACTACAGACTTCATGCTGTAAATTTTTTGAAGCCAGTGAGCGTGGCCTGCCGCCATATTAGATGCCCCAAAACATTACCTCCAGACTACTGTTTACAATTGCTTCTTGTGTTGGAGGGGTGGTGGTGGATTGATCCCCTCTCCTGGGTCCTCTGGGTTGGGGGGTTGGGGGGGACAAAAGAGGTCTGTCCCCTCAACCCTTCCAGAGCTAGGGGACCCGGCAGAGAGGGGATCTCCCCGTTATTAAAGAGAAGAAACCAAGCGGTTTCTTCTCTTTAAAAATGGAGCATTGAGGGGGGTGGAATCGATCCCCTCTCCCGGGTCTCCTGTGTCCTGGAGGGTTGAGGGGACAAAAGGGGTCTGTCCCCCAACCCCTCCAGAGCCAGAGGACCCAGCAGAGAGGGGATCCCCCCCACAGGACACCTCGTTCATTATTAAAGAGAAGAAACCAAGCGGTTTCTTCTCTTCAACAATGGAGTGTTGGAGGGAGGTGGAATCGATTCCCTCTCCTGGGTCTCCTGGGTCTGGGAGGGTTGGGGGGACAGACCCCTATTGTCCCCACAACTCCCCCCCCCCACAACCCAGGGGACCTGGTAGAGAGGGGATCGATTCGACCCCTGTTGTGTATGGAGTTCCGTACCTTTAAGAATGCAACTGTGAATGACTACAATGTAACTCAATGTAGAGTAGCTGATATGATACGCGGTTCAGCTGCCTCTAAAGGATATCGAGAGGCAGCTGCAAGCGCTCAGATCACAAGGTATAAAACAACCAACCATAGGCTTTCGCGGGAAAGATTCCTGCCGCAGGTAACTCCTTGTAAGGTATACCGTACGTCTCAATGATATCATGGATACCACAGCCAATGGTTAACAGTGTAGCTAAATTCAAACGTACTGTGCCATGTTGGATCGGGGCAGCGAAGTGGCCGTTGGGTCCCGGAGGAGACTGGTCAAGCAATGAGACACGAGGCAAGATGGAGCGAAGACCAGTGATTTATTGAGGGAAAATCATAGCATATATAGAAAGCAAGGCTGTGTGTGATGGAATCGTCATCTGACAAGAATCAAATCTCATGTTTACACGGGTTAATTGGGAACCTCTCCCGGGGAAGTTAATTAACTAAATTAAACACTGACAGGGGAACTCCATTGTTCTATGCTTATCCTGGGGTAAACATGGCCAATGTTGGTCTAAAGGCTTGGGGTAATCCGCGGGTGCGATATTACCTATTACATAACTGATTAGTTAGACATCCAATCTCCTCTTGCTCGAACTGTTTGTCAGGTCAGCTATGGGTGAATTAAACTATGGCTATTAATCCGCTCCCCAATTTCTGTCCCCTCGGAACCAATGGCTCGCAGGAGCGATCTGCCAAGTTATGGCTCTGTCAGGGACAGTATACCAATTGTGCGCGTGGAACCCGCAATGCCACATATAAGGAGCTGCGCCTCCGCCATTACCTCATGTTCAGATTGTATACCTTGAAATAAAGATGTGTTTGGCCCCGTAAATGCTGCCCACATTACCCCCCCCCCCAAAAAAAATCAAACCACTTCGTTTTTAAAGAGAAGAAACCAAGTGGTTTCTTCTGTTTAAAAGTGGAGTGTTTGGGAGGGATTCCCCCTCTCCGCTGGCAGGGGAGCCAGAAGGGTCCAGAAGGGTTGGGGGGACAGACCCCTTTTGTCCCCCAACCCTCCCAACCCCAGGGGAGTCAGCGGAGAGGGGATCGAAACCCCCCTGATATTAAAGGGAAAACCTGTTGTGTACTGAATGTAGTGTGTTGAATGTATTTGTAACCACATGAATGGGTACAGGTAACACTGTAACCTTCTGTATGAGGACGCGAGCTAGTGGCCACCGGGGGCAATAGCAAGCGCCCAGCTGACATGGTTCACATTACTCAAATGCCTTCAGCCGCGCGGGAAAGATTCCCGCGCTCACCTCACCTGGACAAGAAAGGCGTGACCAAGGATGACGTCACTTGGACAGCAGTCAATGCCTGTCGAAGAGCCAGATTCAATTAGAGAGCCACCGTATAAAAAGAGCTGTTTGTCCGCCATTACCACATGTTCGTACTGTACTCTATGCAATAAAGATGTGTTAGGCTAGCTTACAGCCGTTTCCATTGTCTTCATTCCCAAACACTAAATTGGCGACGAAGGTGGGATATGGATTCCCACGGGGACAAGACAATATCACAGAAGCCAGTTTTCGACGTGACCCATCCCGAGCGATGGGACTGGTTTGAAATGCATTTCAAGAGTACGGTGGTGTATGCGGGCATCACCGACGCTGGGAAGAAGAAGGGTCTTCTCATCACGATGCTCGGGTTCCACGCCGTGCAAGCACTGATGGATCTGGTGGCACCACGAGAGGTGGACCAGGTTTCGGTGACGGAAATTCTGGGGGTTCTGCGGAATCATTTCAAGCCCAAGGTATCCTTCTTCTCTGCCAGGGCCACTTTCGCGAGGAGGGACCAAAAGCCGGGTGAGTCAATATCCGAGTATGCAGCGGCCCTCCGCGTTTTGGCAACCCCATGCGAATGGCGGGAAATTCTAGACGTGGCCCTAAGGGACAGGATGCTCTGCGGGATGAGAGACGGGGAGACCCAGAGGAAACTCATGAACCGAGGCCACGACCTCACTTTTAAAGAGGTACTACAAGAGGCTCTAGCAGCTGAATCCACGTGGGCCGGGTACAAGCTTCTCAAGGCAAAGCCCCCACCAGTCGAGGCAGCTGCATCCGCCGTCCAGGCGGCCTGGAGGGCGACCCCTGCCCCACGCTCGCCCACATCCTCAGAGGCTTCTGCCACCCCAGACTCCAGCGAAGATGAGGGGGTCCGGAAGGTCAGGAAAGGGCTGAGCGAGAAGAAGGGGAAGGGGGGGCGGCGCTGCGATGGGTGCGGAGCATCCCACGAGAGGAGCAAATGTCCATTCCGGAAAGCTGAGTGCCACAACTGTGGGCGGAAGGGCCACATCGCCAGGGTCTGCAAGCAACGCCGGGAAGAGAGTAAGCGCGCCTCGAGCAGCCGGGATGGCGTCGGCAGAGTCGGCGATGGCGGCGACGACCCAGAGGGGAACCACGTGTGCCTGCGAGTGCACGCGGAAGACGACGTGGCCGTCCACAGCGTGCCTCTAGGGCAACCACGTTTTTATGCTGAGGTACTGTTGCAAGGGGTCCCTGTTAAGATGGAGATAGACTCGGGGTCTGTTTACTCCCTCATTTCCCATAAGGAATTTTTGCGGATTCCCCCCAAGGAGCGACCCAAACTCAAGGAGATGGGGGCGAACTTAAAAGATGTGCAGGGAAATGCGATTCCAGTATTGGGGATTGGGGACTTCGAGACACGGTACAAGGGACTCCGAAGGAAACTCCCCCTGGTAGTTCTAAAAAATGGGGGGTGTAATCTCTTGGGGACACAATGGTTCAAACCCCTGGACATCTTCATTGGCGGCGTCCATGCCATCGGGGGGAATGAGATTCAGGCAGTGTGCGACGCACACGCAGAGGTATTCAAGAAGGGACTCGGGAAGTACAAGGGGCCCCCAGTTTCCTTCGACCTGGACCCGGAGGTCCGCCCAATGAGACTAAAACCACGTCGGGTTCCATTCGCCCTCAAGGACAAAATTGAGGCGGAACTGGACAAATTAGTGGGGCAAGGGATTTTAGTGCCGGTGGACTCTGCAAAGTGGGAGACTCCTATTGGTACAGTATTGAAAGCAAATGGGGAAGTGCGAATTTGCGCTGACTACAAGTGTACAATTAACAAGGCGATCTGCCCTAATGCCTATCCGGTGCCGGTAGTTAGCCATCTACTGGCCACTTTACATGGGGGAAAAGTTTTTGCTAAACTAGATCTGGCGCAGGCGTACCAGCAGCTTCCAGTAACCCCAGCCACAGCTGCTGCGCAGACCATTGTAACTCACAAGGGGGCATTCAAGGTGACGCGCCTACAGTTTGGCGTGAACTCGGCGCCGGGGTTATTTCAGTCTCTTGTGGAACGTTTGTTAAAGAAATTACCGGGGGTCTTGCCATTTTTCGATGACATATTGATATCTGGGGAGAGCGAAGCAGAACTGGCCCAGAGACTAGATAAGGTCCTCACAGCCTTCGAATCCGCGGGGTTGAGGTTGCGGAGGGACAAATGTGTGTTTCTGGCCAGGGAGGTGGAGTTTCTGGGGTTCGGCATAACTTCTGAGGGGGTGAAACCCGCTCAGTCCAAAGTCTCAGCCATTCGAAACGCTCCTCGCCCCACCGCGAAACCGGAGCTGCAGTCTTTCCTGGGGCTGCTGAATTTTTACCATTCCTTCCGGCCCAGGAAAGCGACGATTGCAGAGCCCCTGCATGGGCTGCTGAAGAAGGATGCGGTTTGGCGGTGGGGGGAGAAGCAGGAGCGGGCTTTCAGGGAACTCAAGCAACTCCTCTCCTCGGAGGCTATTCTAACCCATTTCGACCCAAAGAAGCCGGTAGTCTTGGTCTGCGACGCCTCGCCAGTGGGGGTGGGGGCGGTCCTGTGCCACGTGCTAGAGGGGGGGCGAGAAGCCCCAGTTGCATTCTACTCGAGATCATTGTCCAAGGCAGAACGAAATTACGCCCAAACAGATAGGGAGGCTCTTGCCATTGTTGCGGGCACAAAGAAGTTCCATGATTTTCTGTATGGTCGCCCATTCACCATTGTCACCGATCACAAGCCGCTGTTGGGTATCTTCACCTCAGACAAGCCCACTCCACAGATCCTCTCCCCCAGGATGCTTAGGTGGGCGATTTTTCTGAATGCATACAGGGGGGCGTTAGAGTACCGTCCCGGGAAAGAGATAAGCCTCACGGACGCCCTTTCAAGGTCTCCTCTGCCCCACCTGGGGGACCCAAAGTGTGAGGTAGAACAGGATAGCCAAGTCCTCCTCATTGAAGCCCTAGATGCACCCCCCATTTTGCCCAAGGAAATTGCTGCCGAAACGGCCAAGGATAAAACGTTAGCCCTTGTGAGATCCTGGGTACAGAAGGGGTGGCCCGCAGCTCCCCCCGCAGACGAGTTTGCAGCATTTTTCAGGAAGAGGGTTGAGTTGTCCGCAGAAAGGGGGTGTCTGTTGTGGGGGGAGAGGGTGGTGGTCCCACAGGCATTAAGAGCAAGGGTGCTACAGCTTTTACATGTCAGCCACCCAGGGATTGTGCGCTCTAAGGCGCTGGCCAGAAGCTACTTCTGGTGGCCTCAGCTAGACGCAGACATTGAACACATGGTGAACACCTGCGAAAGTTGCCAGAGCTCTCGGCCTGAGGAGTCCCGCCTTCCACACAGAGAATGGGACACGGCTAGGGGACCGTGGTCCCGCCTCCACATAGACTTCGCAGGGCCATTCAGGGGTTCATTTTTTCTACTTGTGGTGGACGCATACTCCAAGTGGTTGGAGGTAATTCCAATGCGCAACACCTCATCAGCGGGGACTATAAAACAGCTGCGCAAACTGATATGCACGTTCGGGATACCTGACGTCATAATTAGTGACAATGCGAGTTGTTTCACGTCAGCCGAGTTCCAGGCGTTCTTAGAGTCCAACGCCATTCGGCACATTACCTCAGCCCCTTTTCACCCTGCAACAAATGGCCAGGCGGAACGTCTGGTGCGCACAATGAAGGAAGGGCTGCGGCGCATGGGTCCCGGGGATCTGGACCGGCAGCTCTGCCAGTTTCTGTTGGCATATCGAGTGACGCCATTGGCGTCGGGATACTCTCCCGCGGAACTCCTCATGAAGAGGAAGCTACACTCATTATTAACTAAATTGGATCCCACCCGGGTCGAGGATAGAGGAAGAAATATTGAGCACAGCCCCACCAAAAATTTCCAGATAGGAGAGCCTGTTCATTGCAGAAACTACGCCACCACTGGGCCAGCATGGGTGCCGGGGGTAGTCATTAATCAAACAGGACCAGTCTCATTCTGTGTCGAGACCAACACGGGTCTCCTCTGGAGAAGGCACGCTGACCAACTTAGGCACCGAGTGATTGGGGGGCCGGACAGAGGGGATCATCAGCAACGCTCAGCGTTAGGGTTCTCCTCCACCCGTTTAGACCAAGGGGGAGAAAACGTAGGGCAACAGTCCCAAACAGGGGGGGGAAGCTTAGGGTCAAACTCATATCCTTTTCATACGCCAGCTCTATCCAGTCCCTTGAAAGAGAGGAACGAGTTTGCCCCTGTAGTTCTACCCAGCCCCTCGATGGAGGGAAATGAGTTTGCCACTGTTGCCCCTGAATTAGATTTTGAGTTATCAAACCGGGGGGGGGGGGGGTTTCGGAGTGTTCCCCCACCCGTCCAAGCGAAGAGCGGGGTTTTTCTTTAGCCCCTAGTGCCCCCCGTTTGTCCACATCCACGTCGGGAACCCTTCCTCCCCCTTCTCCTGGCCATCCCAAGGCGGCAAGCCTGCGGCGAGTCACTAATGAGTCATCCTCTCCAATTGCAGGACAAGAACCAGGAGGACACAGACGAGGGGGCATGGCCGAGTCAAGCATAACGGCCGCACGGCCAAAACGCACATGCAGGAAACCAGTTTGGTTAAGGGACTTTGTCCCATCTTAGGGGGGAGGGATGTTGTGTACTGAATGTAGTGTGTTGAATGTATTTGTAACCACATGAATGGGTACAGGTAACACTGTAACCTTCTGTATGAGGACGCGAGCTAGTGGCCACCGGGGGCAATAGCGAGCGCCCAGCTCACATGGTTCACATTACTCAAAAGCCTTCAGCCGCGCGGGAAAGATTCCCGCGCTCACCTCACCTGGACAAGAAAGGCGTGACCAAGGATGACGTCACTTGGACAGCAGCCAATGCCTGTCGAAGAGCCAGATTCAATTAGAGAGCCACCGTATAAAAAGAGCTGTTTGTCCGCCATTACCACATGTTCGTACTGTACTCTATGCAATAAAGATGTGTTAGGCTAGCTTACAGCCGTTTCCATTGTCTTGATTCCCAAACACTAAAAAACCTGAGAATCTACACTGGAGAAATACCGTAAAAATGCCAGGAGTGTGGGAAATCTTTTTCTCAAAATTCATATCTTGTGAGTCATCAACGAGTTCACACTGGAGAAAAACTGTAAAAATGCCAGGAGTGTGGGAAATCTTTTGCTCGAAATTCACTTCTTGCGAGTCATCAACGAGTACACACAGGAGAAAAAACATACAAATGTGAGGAGTGTGGGGAAAGTTTTGCTTGGCATTCACATCTCCAGTATCATAGACTAGCCCAGGGGTGGGCAAACTTTTTGACTCGAGGGCCACAATGGGTTTTTAAACTGGACCGGAGGGCCGGAACAAAAGCATGGATGGAGTGTTTGTGTGAACTAATATAAATTCAAAGTAAACATCATTACATAAAAGGGTACAGTCTTTTTTTAAATTTCAATAGTTTTATTCATTTCAAACATTTTAACAAGAAGAATGTAAACACTAATCATTATAATTTGAAACTTCAAAAAATGGAGGAATCAAAGCACAATAACATACCTTATATTGAAGATGGCAAAGGCAAAATAAAATTGCCTAACAAAGGAAAGGTACAAAAGCCTTTCAAATTAAACTTAAATATAATAAAATAATTTAAAACTAAAACAAATAGAAAAGAACAAAATGTGTAAACAGTAAATTAAACATTTTATTTTAGTGCAACTTCCAAATTATGCCCGGGACGTAGTTGTAGATGGCTATGTAGGCTGGGGTGAAAGGTTTTTGGTTTTTAAAACATCAACTTCAGTGGGAACAGTGTTGTTGGTCTCCTTTTTTAGTCTGGAGTTAGTTTTGTTGTGGCTATTCTCAGGATAGATCTGAGGTGTTCGTCAGTTAACCTGGATCTGTGAGGGGCTTTGTTGATGTTCATGACACTAAATGTCTGCTCACAAACATAGGTTGACCCAAATAGCACCAGTATCTTCTGTGCCATCCTTCAGATGTTTGGAAAAGTGGCTTCATTAAGTGAAGCATAAAAGTCTCTTAGTTCAAGAGAGCTGAATATCTCCTTTAGGACAAAGTCAGACTGAAGCTCGATGAGTTCCAGTTGCACATCTTCTGGTGCTGTTTCAGAGTTTTGTGACAAAGGACAGGCCACCAGTTGAAGTGACTGGTCAATTTTTTCAACATCAGTAAACCGACGACAGAATTCTTCATGCAGGTCATCCAGTGATTTGCTGTATTTCTTCACGTTTTGGATGGTCTCCTTTTGTGTGGCTAGTGTGGCAAAATGAGTGGAGTCCAAAGCTTGAGTTTTCTTCTTGCAATATATTTATAAGTGCACACTGAGAACAAGTATCCAAAGCTTTTCCGGTATATTATAAAGCTTTTCTGGGTATTAACCCTTTCATCAGGGAATCTAAAATTAATTAATACTGAATTAGAATAAGCCTATGTTGGTACATTTGTAAAAGTACAGTGCAAATACACAGTAACAAAGTGCAATGCATGAACTAACAATAAATAGTGATACAAACAATATTTACAATATTTACAACCAGAGAAATTATTATTAAGATAGTATGAAATGAATAAAATTGATACACAGAATTTTTAAATTATTAATTATTAATCAATTACCAATTATTAATTATTAATTATGAACTTGATCATATAAAATCCACCAATATAAACAACAGTATTAAGGGTTCTGATAAATTTTTAAAATTATTAAAAATATATATGGATATTCTTACCTCAGAACTAGTGATCTAAAGTGACTAAGTGACAAATATGAACTTGTTGCCTCCTAGCCTCTTTGCGGAATCTGCTCTGTGCTAGCGGACATTAGATTCGAAAGGAAGCTCACAAAAATAAGTAGGGCTCTAATCCGTATCAGGTGGAAATTACTTAGGAAATTGATGATGACTAACTACATTTTTACCTCCGAGTAGTATACTTACAGAAAGGGAGACATATCAAATTCTAAATTTAACCCTTTAGGCGTTACCGTGTCAAAGAGATGTATTTAAAAAAGCCTCTCTACATAAGAGATGTTTATTAAGATCGATTCTTTCATAAGGCTTAGGGCAAATCTGTTCCAACACTGTGAATCTAAAATGGCTTTCTGTATGCCCCATCTGCATAAAAAGTGACACCAGGGGAGCGTGAAGGTCCTGCGTTTGAATTTTGAATTTATGCTCGCATTGCCTGATTTTTAGCGGTCTGATCGATTTCCCGATGTATTGTTTCTTACAGCTGCATTCTATCAGGTATACGCAGTTTTCGCTGTTGCAGTTGGTGAACTGTTTTAATTTATGATAGTAATTCTTTGCAGGGATAAATATTTCCTTAGTTTCCCAGAAAAGTTTGCACGATACACAGCCGTGGCAATAATAATGCCCCACAACTGGTAACCTCATTCTAGGAATGTGGGCTGTGAGGTCTGACCTAGTTAGAATATTGCTTAAAGATGCAGTCCTTCTAAAACCAACCCTTGGGGGGGGGGAATTTGCAACCTGGGATATGCTGTACTATATGCCAGTGAGAATGGATAAGCTTCCTGATGTCATTGGCTAGGGGGAAAATTCGATAGAAAAGAAAATATTCCGATCACCACCATGTTGTTTACATTGCAATACATTTTGTCTGGGTGTACTCATTACCTTAGATAAGCTCTTATTGACTATATGGCCAAGATAACCCCTGTTTATAAGTGTAGAACTGATGTTCTGCGCTGTTTTTAGAAAATCTTGCTGCATGGTAGAATTTCTTTTACCTTTAGCAAATAGTCCATAGGGGATATTATTCTTTACATGGTAAGGATGGTAAGAACCATATTCTAAATATGTACTTCTATCAGTAGGTTTTTTATAAGGACTGACACTGAGTTTTCTATCCTGCGATATATAAACGTGCATATCTAAAAAAGGTATTTTATGCTGATCTACATGATGGGTAAATCTCAAGTTCGAATCCTGCACATTAATCCACTTTATAAATTCATGCAATATATCAACAGAGTCTATAATGAAAAAAAGGTCATCAATGTATCTCTTATATATGACTATGTTCTTAAAAAAGGGATTATTAAGTGAGTTATAAAGATACATATTTTCAAAGCTGATCATATATATATTTGCCAGACTGGGTGCCAGGGCACTACCCATAGCCACTCCTCTGGTTTGGAGATAAAACGTATCTCCAAACTGAAAGTAATTGTTTTCAAGAACAATTTCTAGTATATCAATAAGGAAGTGAGTAGGTGGTGACAAAATATTCCTGGTGTTTAAAACATCCTGTATAACTAGCCTGGCTACCTCGTGTGGTATGTTAGTGTATAGCGATTCCACATCAAGAGTCACAAAGACTGCACCATGCGGTATGATCGTTCCTTCCAAAGTTGAGATAAAATGTGTGGAATCCTGTACAAATGATGGAGTTTCTCTGGCGTATTTATTAATATGTAAATTATAAATTTAGAGAGGGGCTCAGTTATTGAATTAATCCCTGATATTATTGGTCTACATGGAGTAGGGGTACCAGGTTGTCTAGTTTTATGAATCTTTGGGATATGATGGAAGATTGGAACCCGGGAATTAGTATTATACAGGTATTTAAACATCTTTTCATTGATGTATCCTAGCAATAGTCCCTCAAAGAGAACAATCTGAATAATATTAGAAATTCTAGCCATGGGGTTATATGAGAGTTGTCGATAGGAGGTGATGTCAGAAAGTTGTCTGTGTGCCTCCGCCAAATATTCGCTAGTATCCATAACCATGATACCCCCACCCTTATCAGCAGTCTTAATTATTATAGTCTCATCCATAGCTAAAGGATTCTATGATCTTGGGCAGACAAATTTCTGTTAACCCTGTACCTTTGTTTTTCTATAGTTTCAAGGTCTCTGAGAATTAGTCTACTAAAAACCTCAATAGAGGAATTATTAATTTGAGGACAAAATGTTGACTTGAGTCTAAGAGTATTTTCAGAATTAGACTCCATACCTTGGTAGAAATGTTTAAGCTTTATTAGTCTTATCAACTTGAAGAAATCCATACGTGTGTTAAATGAGTGATATTCTGGAGTCGGGATGTAATTTAGCCCCGGACATAATTTAACCCCAAAGCCAGTAGATGTAGCTCTTGTGGTGTAAGTTGCTTTGATAAAAGGTTAAAAACTACATTCTTTTCTTGCCGCCCCTCTTGCCCCTCCCTAAAAAAGAGGACGAAGATGAGGCTGCAGTGGAAGTTGAAGGTTTCATACGGGCATGAGTGACTCATGCTTAGCCTGTGGTCTCCTAAAATTCTTCTGTCGCAAAAGTTCCACCACAGCCCCCTCGGAAGAAACTTCCAGTGAGGATGAAGTCCCAACCCACAGGGCCTCACAGTATAGAACAGTTACCAGGTCCCAGACTCCCTGGAACTCAATAGACCAATGCTTTGGCTCTTTAGCTAATGGAGGCCTGGTAGCCAAGTTAAAGGAGAAGGCAGGACCACCAACTGGGACACTAGAAGAGGTGGAGGGGACCATTTTAGCTTGATAACGTGTGCACCGGATAATGTCGGGAAATTAGAGGAAAACCTTTGCACCGCACAACGTTAAGTTAATGTTGTGCGATGCAAAGGTTTTCCTCTAATTTCCCGACGTTGATCTCTGCACCAAAGCCCACAGTTCTTGAGACCAGGGGCTTTCGGACAGAGATCTCTAGAAGCCACCTTGCCTTAGAAGAGCAAGGGGGCCTCCATAGACCCCCGGTTAAGGGAAATGGGTATCGGACACTCGCCTCCCTTCCCCAAAAGGGAGCTGGTGTCCGGATGCTCCAAATACCGGCATCTTTTGGAAGAAGGGAGTCCGCCTTCCCCCAAAGGAAGTCAGCATTAGAACGCTCTGATCGCTGGCTTCCTTGGGGGGATGGCAGACTCCCAGGCAGAGACCAGCCCTGCGGGTTTGGGGTTTGGGTCTCTGGGGGTACTGTAGCTTTGATTTTTCGAGGGAAGCCTCGAAAAAGCAATGGTACATTACCTCCGGAGACCCAAGCACCAAAGACCGCAGAGCTGGTCTCCGCCTGGGAAGGCGCTTCTCAGGCAGAGACCAGTCCTATGGGTTTTGGGGCTTGGGTCTATGGCTACAGTATCCCCAGAGACCCAAGACCCAAACCCACAGGACTGGTCTCCGCCTGAGAAGCGATGCCCAGTTCCCTTTCCAAAGATGCATGTGATCCGCTTGGGGATCACGTCACTTTGAATTGGGAAGGGCTGGGGGGAACCCAGCGCCAGCCAGGGCAGCTTCTAGACGCTCTCCCCAGCACTTCCACAAGTCCAAGTGGCCAGCGGAGGGCAAGCCCATGGTGGTCACTTTGACTTTGAGGGCTGGGGGGGTGGGTGGGTTTGCCTAGAAGCTGCCCTGGCTGGTGCTGGGTTCCCCCACCCTTCCCAACTCAAAGCGGCCACCGTGGGCATTGATTTAACGTTGTGTGATAAATGTATCGCACAACGTTAAAAACTGCATAACGTTAAAGCTTGTGGAACCAAACTTTAACGTTATGCGGGGTATTACTGTATGTCCTTCCGTGTCTAGGCCAGACATGAAACTGGCAAAATGAAGGCACCATTTGGTGAGTTTATCCTACAGTTCCTTTGGTGTGACCAAGTGTGAGAAAGATTAGCCGGTAATACAAGGTTGCCGTTATCAGGGTATGCCCGATTGTGATTCAAAAATACCAAAATCTTTGAGGAGGCTCTTTCTGTGTACCCCATGAGCGTAAGTGGCCGTCGCTGTTTTGTGTGTATGGCTGATGCCCGGTGGTTCTTGGTTGGGATCACCTCCTATACCCTCCATCCTGAGACTCTGCTGTGGAAGAAATGATTGGAATGTCTCCCTTTTCCTTTCCCTCCCAGCAATTGGATGTTTCACTTGAATTGAACGTGGCCAATGGAGGAGACCAAAGCCCAGCCAGGAAAGGGGAAATCAATGGCTGAACAAGAGGCTTTCATGGGGAAGTCAAAGGCTCCACGTCTCCCTCCCCTCTCCTTCAAATACTAATTTTGAGACAATCTGGCCAGTTTTGCTCCTCCTGCCATGAAAGGGGAACCCAAGAAACTGGAAAACTAACCAAACTTCGAAGGTAGATGAATGGTATAAAGTAGGAAAGGGGTTACTGCGCATGAGAGCAGGGGTTACTGGGTTACTGCACATGCGCAGTAACCCCTTTCCTGGCTGGTCAAATTACGGGATGACGGCGGGAAGGAGGGAGAAGAAGCGCTAGATTACAGGATTTTCTGTTGCCAAAAACCCAAAATTCCCCAAGAAATGTTATGTCCCAATATGCATGCATAAGTTATCTGTACGTATACACCACGGGTTCCCAACCTTTTTGGGCCATGGGCCAGTCACATGGTTCTGCCAACCCCGAAGGGGAAGTAAAACGTGTCCGCACATGTGCTGAACAGCCATGAGTAATTTATGGCAGCACTCTGCGCACTCTGTGCATGACTGTTTTATCTCCTATTCTGGTGGTGGCGAGGGTGGTGCGGGCTGGATGAATTGGCCTATCTGGGGCTGGATCCGACCTGTGGGTTGTAGCTTGAGAACCCCTGGTATACACCAGTGTTGGGCATCAGCCGGTCCGCCCTGGTCTGTGCAGACCGGTAGTAGACCTGGCTGGCCATGCCCCCTCCCCACCACACCTCTTCCTGGGAGAGCAGCGATGCGGCATCGGCTCTTCCTTCTCCTCCTCCAGTGGCTGCTGCTGCCTCCTTAAGAGGCTGCGGGTGCTGCTTGGGTGGAGTGGCGCCGAGGTGGCGGCATGTGCGCCTGGGGGAAGGGGAGCTCATGTTGCGTTGCCCAGAGCAGCTTGCCTCCGCTCCTTGCCTCCTTCTAGCAGCAGCAGCAGCAGCAGCAGCAGCAGCAGCAGCAGCAGCAGCAGCAGCAGCAGCAGCAGCAGCAGCAGCAGCAGCAGCAGCAGCAGCAGAACTTTCGCGATGCCCGGACCTAGTCCTGCAGGAAGAGAACTTCCTGCAGGAGCAGGATGTCTGTCTGGGCATTCCCTCGCCTTTGGATGAGGGAAGCGGGGTACAAGTAAAACTAATGATATGATATGATATATGATTGTGAGAGTTGCGCTGCTTGTGCCATGCTGTCTGGATGCCCTGCTGCTCCGATGTGGGCCGGAGGGTCCCTGAGGAGACTGGTCAAGCAAGACACGCGAGGCAAGATGGAGCGAAGACCAGCGTTTATTGATTAGAAGGGAAGAGCTGGTCCAGACCAGGCGGCGCTGGTCCAGGCGGTGCGGCGCAAGCTCTTCCCTAAGTTAAGTTCCCTTCCCCCAACAGTGGGATGTCCAGGCAGTGGGAGAAGGGAACTTAACTTAGGGAAGAGTTTGCTTGTGCCGCACCACCTGGACCAGCACTGTCTGGACTAGCTCTTCCCTTTCCCCGGCAGCAGCAGGGTGTCCAGGCAGCATGGCGTAAGCAGCGCAACTCTCGCGATGCCCAGACAGACATCCTGCAGGATGTTCTCTTCCTGCAGGACTAGGTCCGGGCATCGTGAAAGTTCTGCTGCTGCTGCTGCTAGGAGGAGGCAAGGAGCGGGGGCGGGCGAGCTGCTCTGGGTGGTGCGATGTGAGCTCCCCTTCCCCCAGGTGCACAAGCAACCACCTCCACCACCACCCGAGCAGCACCCACAGCCTCTTAAGGAGGCAGCAGCAGCCGCTGGAGGGAGAAAGAAGAGCCGAACCCACTCTCCTGGGAGGAGGTGGGCGGGAGGCAGCAGCAGTTGCTGGAGGAGGAAGGGAAAGCCGTCACGTGAGCACTCATTCCTCCCCCCCATGGGCCCCGTGGGGGCAAGGAGGAAGAGGAAGGAGTAGCCCAACGTGGTGGCGCCTTCTGGGTAAGTCTGTGTCTTTTTGTTTTGTTTACTCCACCACCCCGTGTGTATGTGTGTGTCATACCTGTCAACCATCCCGTTTTACCCAGGAAAACCCCTTATTTTTACTCCTCTTCCCACCCCCTCCCGTTTAATTGATTTCCCCGGATTTCCCCTTATTTTTAAAAAAGAAATAAGCTGCAGTATTTTTTTCTGGCCACCAGAGGTCGCTGTGTAGCTTTTTGCATGTGGAAGGGGAGAGAGAGAAGGTGTGTGTGTGTGGGTGTTCTGTAGTTAGTTTCTATTTCATTTTCCTGCCAGCCACATGGCCAAGATGGTGCTTCGTTTCATGCTGGGACTAGGGACGGGAGTCTACTCTAGAGGTGAGCAATATTTCATATATGCAGGGGCAAATCAGCTCTTGGTCTGGGGGCAGAGACTTCACTCTCACTCTCATGCTTTATTGAGCTGTTTCTGCCCTGCCTTCCATTTCTGTTCTAGAGTTAACTTGGGAGGGTGGGAAGTGCTTGCTCACTATATGCTAAAGGTAAAGGTTTCCCTTGGTCGAAAGACAGTTGTTTCTGGAGTGCCAAGGTTAGCCATCACAGCTTTGTGCCCATTGCATCTACAATACTATATGAGAGAGAGAGAGGGTGTGTGTGTTCCGTTTCTGTTCTAGAATTAACTTGGGGGGGGGGAAGTGCTTGCTCACTATATGCTAAAGGTAAAGGTTTCCCTTGCTCGAAAGACAGTCATTTCTGGAGTGCCAAGATTAACCATTGCAGCTTTGTGCCCATTGCATCTACAATACTATATGAGAGAGAGAGAGAGTGTGTGTTCCGTTTCTGTTCTAGAGTTAACTTGGGAGGGGGGAGTGCTTGCTCACTGTATGCTAAAGGTAAAAGTTTCCCTTGCTTGAAATACAGTCGTTTCTGGAGTGCCAAGGTTAGCCATCACAGCTTTGTGCCCATTGCATCTACAATACTATATGAGAGAGAGAGAGTGTGTGTGTTCCGTTTCTGTTCTAGAGTTAACTTGGGAGGGGGGAGTGCGTGTTCACTATATGCTAAAGGTAAAGGTTTCCTGTTGGATCGGGGCCCGATGTGGGCCGGAGGGTACCTGAGGAGACTGGTCAAGCAAGACACACGAGACAAGATGGAGCGAAGACCAGCGTTTATTGATTAGAAGGCACTTAACTTTATACTCTGCCTAGCTTGACCGTGTGCATACGTTGCGCATAGCCGTTACAGGAAAACTCTGAGTCTGCACATTGAGATTACACAAGTTACCTATTAGGGATGACTTCACCGGGGGAAGTATCTAATCTATGTAATTTACTACCGGGGACATGCATTGTCTACTGTTATCGGGAGCAAACATGTGCCTAGGTTGACTCTTGGTCTTAGAGCATCTGCAGATGCGAGATTACTCATTACATGCCTATCGAGTTGACCACCTGGCGATCTTTTGCCCTCTATTGTCCGAACTGCGTTAGGTCAGCGATCGGTGAATTAAACTATAGCTATTAATCTGCTCCCCAATTTCTGTCCCCTTGGAACCAAAAGCTCAAAGGAGCATTCTCCCAAAACCATGGTTCTGTCAGGGACAGTGTGCCAACTGTGTGCGCGGAACCCACACTCCCCCTTTATTTGTTTAATTGGACCTGACAGACGGCTCGGCGCAGGAGTGGCATGAGCTGACGTGGAGTGAGGACATCCTGGGGTTTCCTCCATGGGGGACACATTGACAGCAATGAGGGAATACATTGTGCGAAGCAGCAAACCGCTATCCCCAAAATTGCAACACCCACAATCACCTTGAGCGTTGTTTGTAGCCACCCCCAGGGGGACCACAACCAAAGCGAATCCCACCATTCCCATGGGGCGTCTTCCCTGATATTCTTAACCAGGATATGGAGACCTGTGATCTGGCTCTGTACCTTGCGAAAGTTGTCCGTGAGGTTGAAACAACACATGCCATGGACTGTCTCGCAACCCAAATGGTGTACAAGTAGGAGGTAATCTATGGCTGCTCGATTATCCAATATTGCATGGTGAAGCTCCGTTTGCTCTTGATTGAGCATCGCTATCGCTGAGGAGGTGTGATTAATGGCTTTTGACAAAGCGCAAGCCAGCTGACCAATCCTGCGAGCATTGCCTACGGCTAAGCCTGGCACGCCGAACAAACTGACCGCCAATGAGACGTACTCAGCTTTGCTCAGAAGCCTAATGTTACTGTCACACGAACTATCTCACTGGGTGGCACGAACGTGCCGTGTGTGGGCAGATACATCGGTGCTTGGGGCAACCATATCCTTTGTGAGAAGCAACAGTGTCAAACGACTGATACAACAGAAGGAATCAGATACATTTGCGGGAATATGGTTCCAAGTGTGTTGGTTACATGTTGGTTAACCAGCCTGAAGGCAAAGTGACATTAACAAACATTGAGTTAATAGTCTCTGGGTGATTACAAGTCCAAGTGCTGTTGCTGGGGTCGAGGCAATGGTGATGTGGCCCTTTGACCGTGGAACAGCCGGTCAAGTTGAGTTCAGGCTGACCGCCACTCAGGGAGTGTACAGAGTGGCCGCATCAGCTGGTAGGACCTTTGTGACTTGGGTTCCCCAGTGCACATATGTCGAGTACATGATCTTGTGAAATGGGCCAAATATCCGCTTCACTAGCCAGTCACCGTTCCTGATGTGCACGCCTGGGGAGTGACACACTGGGATGAGACAAGTACTGAGAAGAGAGTGGTCTGCCTCAGGCAAAAATCGGACTGATTGACAAGGTTCGCCAATCTTTACCAGATGTTGTAGTGCAGCCGGGTAGAGAGCTCTCCACCAGGCATCAAATCTTCTGCTTCAAATGAAGTGGCTTGAACCCCTCCCCCCATAAGCAAGGAAAGGATCAAGATGATTGTCAAGGAATTAAAGGTGATCTGGTACAAAACTGCAACCATGATGTTCTATGGCGTTGGTTCCACATTCTCCCGCCGCACGATGTCAGTCGCCTCCTGGCACAGGGACTTGACCATCCCCCAGGTGATCTTGGGTGCTGTCACCGGCTGTCGTCGCCTCCTCCGCCTGGCTTTCCCCGTCAGGGTCAATCCCTCAATCTCCGGCAGCGGGTCCGGGAATGCCTGGCTCCACGCCATTGGAATCAAGATGAGGCTTCACACAACGAACTGGAATCCAGACGACACCTGAAGGAGACATAATTGCGGCATACCCTCTCCCCCATGTTATGAGTGGTGCCGGACCCCTCCAAGAAGGATCCGGTGGCACTCGATAACGCACCATAGGGCGTGGTAGAGCCTCCGTGCGACAGAAGTGCTTCTCCTGCGGAGTGTAATCTGAAAAAACATTGAGGTGGTTGTACATGAACAGTACCTTGTTGTGCATGACCCTGATTTTTGGGGAGGGCTAGTTCCCCCCTTTCTGTTTGTTTGTCAATGTATGACTTGAGCTTCCGATTCACCCGCTCAACAATCGCTTGCCCTTGCGGATTGTATGGAACGCCAAAGGTGTGCTTAATGTCCCAGGTGGCCATAAATGTGGCCAGGTGCCTGGAGCTATAAGCCGGACCATTGTCGGTTTTCACGTTCCTTGGTTTGCCCATGGCCGCAAAGCAGGAGAGGAGATGCTGCTCCACATGGGAAGCCATTTCTCCCTTCTGAGCTGTAGCCCAGACAAACTGTGAAAATGTGTCTATGCAAACGTGCATGAACTGCCATCTCCCAAACTGCGGAACGTGTGTGACATCCATCTGCCACACCTGGTTGGCTTCTGTCCCTCGTGGTTTGACACCGCACAAGGCCCCCCCCCCGACGCCCCTGCACATTGTGGGCAGGAACGGACTATGCCCTGAGCTTGGGAAAGTGGCAGATTGAACTGCCGTGCAAGTGCTTTAGCATTTTGATGAAAAAATGCATGACTTTGAATCGGAGTCATGAAGACTCCCAAAACAGACTTCTGCTGAATTTCCTTTGTGGCTGCATCCGCTCTGCTATTGCCCGTGGAAATCAGGCCAGGCAAATCTTGGTGACTTCTGGTGTGGGCGATATAGAGCGCTTCGGTGCGGTTCCGCAAATGAAATTGAGTTGTGAGGAAGAGACCTAACAAGTTTTTGTCTATCACGGGAGTGATGTAGGCTCCCGGTAGACTGTGAAGCAAATTCCGGACATACTGGCTGTCAGTGATGATATTCAAGCATTCCTTGGCAAAGGTGTGCAAGGCGAGGTTCACTGCTGCCAATTCCGCCCGCTGAGCGGATTTCTGCAGAAGAGTCAGAAGCGTGCGCCAAGCCTGTCCCTCTTGCCAAGTAAGAATGCCATATGTTCGACCCCCATCAGTGAACACTGTCCTGGCTCCCTGAAGTGGAACCAGGGACAATAACTCACACAAGCTGACTGTCTGCGTTTGAAGGGAGACAAGTCTGGGGTCTGTCAGCAAATGGTATGCCAAACATCCTGTGAATCCCTCTAATGCAATCGGGAGTGAGTCACCGAGCTGCATCAGCTGCTGGACCTGATCCTTGGTGAATGAAACAACGATTTTCGCCAAATCGTGCCCTGAGATATACCTAGCTGTTAACCTTTCTCGGTAAATCACCGTGGAAACCAGTTCCTGTGTGGGAACAATGTTTCGGGAAGAGGTGTGTGGTAAATACACCCATTCCACGATGTTCGCCCCTCGCTCGGAGTCTACCCCCAGAGCTCCGGTGAACATGGCTCCAGTCCGGACTATGTACAGGTTCAGAACAGGAGCGTATGGCCCCTGACTAATCCTGTCCACCTATCTCTGGCTGAGAACTTGGTTGACCTTTTCAAGAGTCAAGCGAGCCTCTTTTGGAATGTGTATCCGGTCTGCTGGCTGCTTACCGAGCGTTAGCAGCGAGAAGAGCGGCTTCAAGAGTTCCGCATCTAGCCTAAAATACAGTCTAGGCCAATTGATATTCCCCAGAATCTGTTGCAATTCTACGAGGGGACTGAATCTTTGAGGTTAATTTGTGGCAAAACTGGTGCTGCGAAAGAACGGAGAAGCTGATGGCCCAAGTACGAAAAGGGCTCGGTTCTCTGAATGAGTAACGCCTTCTCCCCCAGAGTGGTCTGGAGGTCTTTAAACATTTCGCTGCAGAGTTGCGGCGCTGCGATCAAAATATCATCCATAAAATGAAATACTAAGACTGTGGGGTGAAGGTTTCAAAATTTTTCCAGTGCATCGTGAACGTAAATTTGGCACAGAGTGGGCAAATTGAACATCCCATGTGGCAAATATTTCCACGCAAAACATTGCGTAGGCTCTCTGTGGTTCATGACTGGCACTGTAAAAGCGCACCTTTCCCGATCCCTTACATCTAAGGGAATGGTGTAAAAACAGTCTTTCAGGTCTACGACCAGGATCTCCCAACCCTCGGGGATCATGTTTGGATTCGGGATGCCGCATTGAAGCGGACCCATTGGTTGAATACACTTATTGGTTTCTCTTAGATCGTGAAGGAGTCGCCTCTTCCCTGACTTTTTCTTAATGACGAATATGGGCGAATTCCAGGGACTGGTGGACTGTTCTATGTGTCCTGCGTCTAATTGTTCTTTAACCAGCTGTTTTAGGGCGACTAATTTTTCCCCTACTACCAGCCATTGCTCTATCCAGACTGGCGTGTTGGTAAGCCATTTGAGCGGTAAAGCCATTACCCGAAGGTAAGAGTGGCACGGTACTGTTGCAAGATGTCTCACCCCCAGAGATTGACGTGCACATCGAAGACATGCAGTCGAATGACCGCTGTGCCGTCAGCTTCGGGGATTGTGACTTCTACCCAATCCTGGCTTCTAAATGCTTCCTGAACACCGCCTGCCCCCCACACATTGGAGACTAGCTCGAGAGCCCACTCACATGGCCACTGACTCTGGCTGACTACGCTGACATCAGCTCCCATATCTAATAGCCCATCAAAAGGTCTTTTGTTTAAAAATACCTTTATGACTGGTTGCTGCTTCCCCTCTATGTTGGTTTCCACTGTCCCTAAGACCTGGTATCCTTGTACTGCCCCTTCTGCACTCGAGCAGTCTGCCGACCCGTACTCTGAGCTGTCCCTGAGCCTTTCCTGGCTGCCTGCTTGCGGGTGACAAGGAACTATGATCAGTTGCGCTAACGTGTCTCCTTTGTGAACGGTTTGTGGTAGGTGTGTCCAAAGTTTAACCTGGAGTACACCCGAAAAATTGGAGTCAATGACTCCTGGAATCACTAGGATTCATCGCGTTCCTGCGATACTGCGGGGCAAAACTAAACCTATATAGCCCTTAGGCAGGGGTCCCATGTATTGGGAATCTACCAGATAGACTTTGCCTGGCAAGTCACATGTGACTTCTGACTGGCAAGTCAAATCTAGTCCCGTACTGCCCTTAGGTCTGGCCTGCGACTGTAGTCTCTGTTTGGACCGGGGCCAGAAACAAGCCCGCGCTCCGGTTTCCCGAAGTCGGACAATTCCTGGCCCAGTTGAAGCCCTTGTTACATCGTGGACACGGGGTGGTCGGATCCTTGGGACGACCTGTGTTTGGCCATTACCCTTCTTGGATCGGCATTCTCTAGCGAAATGACCGATCTTGCCACAATTGTGACATGCTCCCTTGGTTTTGCCTTAGGGTCCCCTACCGCCTGGCACCGCCGCTGCCAACAGACCCATTTTGTAGGAATCTGTACCAACGTTGGCACAAGCCCTGATCATGTCAGTAAGCGTCAGATCAGGATGATTGCCCAGTGACTGCAAGATTTTACAGCAGTCAAGGTTGGCGTTGTCTTTCGCCAGCTTCATCATAAGCTATTGCTGGGCTTGTTCGTTGTCTATCTGCCTACTGACCGCTTTCTCCAATCTGTTAATAAAGTCCATGTAGGACTCCTGGGCACCCTGTTTGACTGCTGTGTAATTTTTGGCTGCTTTGCCAGCTGCCAGGACCTTGAGATAAGCCCTAAAGGCTGTCTCAGCCGCCAGGTGAAGCGTGGCGAGTGGCAAGGTGATCTGCGCGTCGATGGTTTCGAACTGACCCAACCCATATAGCTGGTCAGGAAGTACTGCTCCTCCTATCCTGGCAGCCCTTGCCTGTGCTTCGAGTCGATACTCGCTGTCCCATAGCAAATACTGGCTGGGGTTGAGCATCATTCTCATGACGGCCTTCCAGTCATATGGAATGAGCATCATTGTCTCACAATCCTGCTGAAGTGTACCCCTAGTGAAACAACTCTGAAGTCCTGTTTCTGTGATTGCCTTCCGTATTGCCATGAGCAATTTGTACGGAACTGGCGAGTGGATCGTTTGCTGTCGACCCGTGAGGGCGTCCATCTCTGTGCGGACTGGGCATAACTGCCTAAGTTCAGCTAGTTCTTCCTCTGACAACTCCCCCTTGATGGTTTCCTCTTCTACCATGCGCTGAATGGAGCTTTTAACTGTCTGGGAACCACCAGCGTTTCCCAAACCTTGCCTTCCTTCAGTGGCATCTGCTGCTGCCGCTGAAGGAAAGCTCCCTAAACTCCCCTGCTTAAGCTGGGATAGAGGCCCATCGGGGCTGATGGCTCTGACTGCACTGGGGGGTTCTTGGTCTCTATCTGGACTGGGTCTACCTCTGCGATGAGCTTTCTACACTTACTCCATGTGCTAATCACCTTAGCTGGGGCTAAGCTTGGTTCTTGCTTGATGCAGGTCCCTATCCTGTCCCAAAGTTGAAGGCTTAACATGCCCGTTTCTGGATAAAACAGACAGTGCTCCCCCAAGTACACCAAAAAATCTGCTAACTGGGTGCTGTGAATGCGAGTACAATTTACCCTGGCCAGGGCCTTGAGTTCCATTAAGTGAACTCTCTGGTTAGCGGTCGGACGTTGCCGCTGCGGACAAGTCACCATATTACCTGCCGGTCCTTTGAGGTTGCCTCCGCTGGATGAGTCGACGCATCTAAGTAAGGTAACTGGATTCTGTGCAACGAACCTCTGGGAAGGACTCGGGATGTGGGCTGCACAGCCAACCCTGAGTGTTCGGAACGCGTTTCCGATGCGCAAGATGCCTCAGAGCTTTGGAGCGTGCTTTGCTTCTGGAATGCCTGTTACCGTAGCTGTCATTCAGATTGGTTGGCTTTCCGACCTTTACTGCTGCGCTGCCTCCGGGAAGACTTGGACGCAGTTCTGGCGTAGAACCGGACCAAGGGTGTCGCCTACTCACGAGTAGGATCACGTCAGGGTCACCATATGTTGGACTGGGGCCCGATGTGGGCTGGAGGGTCCCGGAGGAGACTGGTCAAGCAAGACATGCGAGGCAAGATGGAGCAAAGACCAGCATTTATTGATTAGAAGGCACTTAACTTTATACTCTGCCTAGCTTGACCGCGTGCATACGTTGTGCGTAGCTGTTACAGGAAAACTCTGAGTCTGCACATTGAGATTACACAAGTTACCCATCAGGGATGACTTCACCGGGGGAAGTTTCTTATCTATCTAATTTACTACCGGGGACATGCATTGTCTACTGTTATCGGGAGCAAACATGTGCCTAGGTTGACTCTTGGGCTTAGAGCATCTGCGGATGCGAAATTACTCATTACACGTCTATCGAGTTGACCACCTGGCGATCTTTTGCCCACTATTGTCCGAACTGCCTGTTGGGTCAGCGATTGGTGAATTACACTATAGCTATTAATCCGCTCCCCAATTTCTGTCCCCTCTGAACCAAAAGCTCAAAGGAGTGTTCTCCCAAAACTGTGGTTCTGTCAGGGACAGTGTGCCAATTGTGTGCGCAGAACCCACAGTTTCCCTTGCTTGAAATACAGTCGTTTCTGGATTGCCAAGGTTAGCCATCACAGCTTTGTGCCCATTGCATCTACAATACTATATGAGAGAGAGAGGGTGTATGTGTTCAGTTTCTGTTCTAGAGTTAACTTGGGAGGGGGGGAAGTGCTTGCACAGTTGTGTAAGGGGATCTGAGTTAGGTAAAGGGTCGCCCTTGCTCAAAAGCCAACCGTATCCGACTCTAGGGTTCAGTGCTCATCTGTTTCAAAGCCGAAGAGCCAGCCTTGTTTGTGTCTGCAGACATTTACGTGGTCATTTGGCAGGCATGACTAGACACCAGAGCGCACGGAACGCTTTTACATTCCCACCAAAGTGGTCCCTATTTATCTACTTGCAATTTCTTGCTTTCAAACTGCTAGGATGGCAGGAGCTGGGACAAAGATGGGAGCTCATTTCGTCCTGCAGTACTCGGGAATCGAACTGCTGACCTCCTGCCTCCCAGTCAGCATCTTAGTCTCTTAAGCCGCTGAGCAAACAAGAAAGAAAACAAAACAAAAGTCTCCCAAGAAGATAGGGAAAGGGTTCTTTGGCCCACACAGCTTTGTGCCCATTGCATCTACAATACCATCTAGCCATCTTATTTTTAGCCACCCCCTTCTTTTGTCCTCCACCTTTCCCAGCATCAAGGCTTTCTCAAGTGAATCCTCTCTTCTCATTTGATGTCCAAAGCACTTTAGCGTCATTTTTACTATTTGACCTTTAATGAGCAGTCAGGGTTGATTTCTTCTAGGATCGACCTATTTCTAACACTACATTTCAAAGGCATCTATTTTTCTGCGCTCAGCTTTCCTAATGGTTCAACTCTCACACCCATACATTACCACCGGGAATACCATTGCTTTGACTATGCACTTTTTTGTTTGCAAGGTGATGCCTCTACTTTTCACTATGTTCCGCAGGTTTCTCATAGCTTGTTTCCCAAGCATCAGATCTTTGATCCTAAGAAAGTAAAATTTGCCAGTTGTATCCAACTCTAGGGTTCAGTGCTCATCTCCATTTACAGCCAAAGAGCCAGTGCTGTCTGTGTTTGCAGACATTTTCATGGCCATGTGGCAGGCATGACTAGAGCCCAGCAAGTCATAAGAACATAAGAAAAGCCTTGCTGGAACAGGCCACAGCCCATCCAGTCCAGCATTCTGTCTCACACAGTGGCTCACCATTTCCTTCAGGGTATTCCCAAGGAGATGCCTTCACCTGCTTAGGATTCCCTGGAAACTGCATTGAGAGATATCCTGCCTATCTCTCCAACCCAGAGGTTGTCCTTAAGTATCCATAATTATAGCCATTGATACCCTTGTCCTCCATGAACTTGTCTAATCCTTTCTTAAAGCTGTCAAGACTGACAGCTGTCACCACTTCTTCTGGCAGGGAGTTCCATAGACCAGTGATCCTCTGGGTGAAAAAGTACTTTCTCTTATTTGTTTGAGAACTAGTACCCAAAAGTTTCATGGAGTGTCCCCTAGTTCTAGTGTTATGCGATAGGGAAAACAGTTTTTCCTTATCTACTTTGTCCACACCGTGCATGATTTTATAAACTTCAATCAGTCGTTCAAGAGTGAAAAGGCCCAACCGTTGCAGCCTCAGATGGTAAGGAAGGTGTTCCAGTCCCCTAATCATTTTAGTTGCCCTCCTCTGCACTCTTTCCAACTCCATAATATCCATCTGGAGGTATGGCGACCAGAACTGTACACAGTATTCCAGATGGGGCCTCACCATAGATTTATAAAGAGGCAAAATGACACTTGCTGACTTATTTTCTATACCCTTCCTAATGATCCCTAGCATTGAGTTTGCTTTTTTCACTGCTGAGGCACACTGGGTTGACAACTTCATTGAGCTGTCCACCAGGACACCAAGGTCCCTTTCCTGGTTTGTCGCAGAGAGTTCAGAACCCATCAGTTTATAAATGTAATTGGGTTTTTTTGCCCCAACATGCATCACTTACTAATGTTGAAGCTCATTTGCCACTGATTTGCCCACTCCTCCAGTATAAAGAGATCGCTCTGGAGCTCCTCACAATCTCTCACAGTTTTCACTACCCTGTATAATTTAGTGTCATCAGCAAATTTGGCTACCTTGCTTTTTACTCCTACCTCTAGATCATTTATGAAGAGGTTGAAAAGCAGGGGTCCCAGTACTGAACCTTGGGGGACCCCACTCTTTACTTCCCTCCACTTGGAGGTCCATTTAGTGCTACCCTCTGTTTCCTGTCCCTTAGCCAGTTGCTGATCCAGGACAAGACCTGTCCCTTTATTCCATGACTGGTAAGTTTATTCAAGAACCTTTGGTGTGGGACCTTGTCAAAAGCCTTCTGAAAGTCCAGATAAACACTGTCAACTGGATCCCCCTTATCCACATGCTTGTTGACACTCTCAAAAAATTCCAGCAGATTAATTAGTGAGGCATGATTTGCCCTTGCAAAAGCCATGTTGGCTCTCCTTTAGCAGCGCCTTCTCTTCTTTGTGCCTATTAATTCTATCTTTTAGGATGGTTTCCATGGGACACATGTCAAACTGACAGGTTGGTAATTTTCTGGATCACTCTTAGATCCTTTTTTGAAAATTGGTGTTACATTCGCTACCTTCCAGTCATCAGGCACAAAGCCTGATTTGAGGGAAAGATTATATATTTTGGCTAGGAGATCAGCAATTTCATCTTTAAGTTCCCTGAGAACTCGTGGATGGATGCCATCTGGTCCTGGTGATTTGTTAGTGTTTAGTTTAATAAGACATGCAAGGACCTCCTCCCTGGTTATTTCTACCTGGCTTAATTCTTCAGTTTGCCTCCCTACGAAGATAGGCTCTGTTTTGGGCATGTGGTCTCTGTCTTCTTCAGTGAATACTGAAGCAAAGAATTCATTGAGTCTCTCTGCAATCTCTGTTTCCTCTTTAATAACCCCTTGCCTTCCATTGTCATCTAATGGTCCAATGGCCTTCCTAGTTGGGTTCTTACTTCTAATGTGCTTAAAGAAGTCTTTGTTATTTCTCTGAGTGTTTTTAGCTATACGCTCCTCAAAGTCTTGCTTTGCTTTCATGATTGTTGCCTTGCATTTGTTCTGCCATAATTTATGTTTCTGCCTGCTGTCCTCATTCGGACAAGCCTTCTATCTTCTAAATGAGCTTTTCTTGCTTTTGATCACTTCCCAAACAGCTCCTGTATGCCACATCGGAGTCCTCTTGGACCTGGCAGTGCCCTTTTTCCTTTTGTGTATGCATTCCAATTGGGCCTCTGTTATTGTTTTTGTAAACAGCCTCCATGCCTCTTGGAGTGTTTGCACTCTCTCAATTTTCCCTTTCAGCTTCTTTTTTACTAGTTTCCTCATCTTTGGGAAATTTCCTTTTTGAAAATTTAAGGTCTCTGTGTTAGATTTTATCAGTGACTTGCGGTCTATGATCAAGTTAAACATAATTGAGTTGTGGTTACTGTTCCCTATTGGATCAGTCACATTAACATCTTGCACCAGATCCTGAGTATTACTCAGGATCAAGTCAAGGATTCTTGTACCTCTAGTTGGGTCTTCAACCATCTGTCCCAGGGAACAATCATTTAGCATATCTAGGAACTTTATCTCTTTATCGTGTGCTGAACAACAGTTCACCCAGTCTATGTGAGGGTAATTGAAGTCCCCCATTATAACCAGGCTTCCCTTCTTGGATGCCTCCTTTACAACATTCTCCAACTGCCAGTCTCCCTCAAGAGTTTGGGTCGGAGGCCGATAGTATATGCCTACTGTTAGACCATCCTTGTGGTCTGGTACTCTTACCCACAGAGCTTCTAATGGTGACTCCAAATCACCTAGATATTCCAATTCATATGATTTTATCACTTCTTTGACATACAAGGCTACACCACCTCCCGTTTGCCCCTTCCTATCCTTCCTGTACAGTTTGTAGCCTGGGACAACTGTATCCCATTGGTTATCATCCGTCCACCAGGTTTCAGTGATACCAATAATATTAATATTCTTATCTATTGCTAAGTATTCCAGCTCCCCTATTTTGTTCCGGAGGCTTCTGGCATTTGCATACAAGCATTTATATATGCTTTCCTGATAGTCTTTTGAGTCCAGTTGCATTGTTAGACTGCCTCTTGCATCCTTCTGCTAGAGTGCTGGTGACTAGCTCTTTGCTCTGCTCAGTAATTTTTGCATCCTCCTCACTACTCAAGTACACACTTTCCCAAACCGGATGCTGCCCAGCTCCTGTCGGCTTTCCCCCAGTTATCAGTTTAAAAGCTGCTCTGCAGCCTTTTTGATGTTGAGTGCCAGGAATCTGGTCCCATCATGGTTCAAATGCAACCCATCCCTCCTGAACAGATTTGGCTTGTCCCAAAATGTTCTCCAATTCCTGACAAATCTGAAGCCTTCCTCTCGACACTACCGCCTCATCCATGCATTGAGGCTTCTGAGCTCTGCCTGCCTGGTAGGTCCTGCGCGAGGGACAGGCAGCACTTCTGAAAATGCTACCTTGGAAGGCCAGGACTTCAATCTTCTTCCTAACAACCTGAATTTGGCTTCCAGGACAGACCGCTTGGCCTTCCCAACATCATTGGTACCAACGTGTACCATGACCACTGGCTCCTTCCCAGTTCTATCTAACAATCTATCTAGATTTCTTGTGATGTCTGCAACTTTTGCACCTGGCAGGAAAGTCACCATACGGTTATTATGTGCATCACAAATCCATTTCTCTGTATTTCTAACTATTGAATCACCTAGTACAAGGAGCCTCTCTCCTGCAATCTGTTCATCTACATGCACCTCATCAACCATATTAAGGGAGAGAACATCAGTTTGTTCCTGTTGTTTATCTTCCTGGATCTCATCAAGTGTGATGAAGGAGAGATCATCAGGTGGAACCAGTTGTTCCTCTGTGTGTTCCTCATCAGGTGTGATGAGGGAAAGAGCCTCAAATTTATTCTGTAATTTCAGACTCTCAGGTTGAGAGTCTCAGACTCTCAGACTCTCTCCTCCTCCTTTGAGTCACACTCCTCCAAACATCTCCCTCCTGGGTTAGTGAAGGGCCTTCTCCCTCAGAACTGTGCCCTGTCTCTTCTTTGTCCAGCATAGACTGCTCCGCTCTGTCCAAGAACAGCTCAAGCTCCTTAATTTGTTGATGGTTAGATATGCGGGCCTCTAGCTGCTGGACCTTCTCTTCTAGTAGTGCAACCAGCTTGCACTTGCTGCAAGTGTAGTTCTCCTTCGTATAGTTTGTGAATCCACACTCATGGGTTATGCGCCTGCGCAGAACGGCCGATCGGAGGCTTGAAAAGCTATTGGTCAAAAGTTTTGGCGGTAAGACCGCCCACCGCACCGCCCACCCTGAGGCGCCCGCGCGCCATTTTACCTCAGTTCTCTTCTTTCCGCCATAGCAGCAGGACGATCGTTGAGAGCTTCCTCAATTTTTTCGCCCTTCTGAGGGAAAGTCTTTTGGCAAATTTCAACAATTTTTCTCGGTGATCTTGTCCTTCGGGCAGGATCGCCACCCCGGTGCTGTTTCTTCCTTCTGGTGGACTCAGTTACCTACTCGCTTCGGTCACCGTTTCCCCCCTCAAGGGGGTGGCGGCTGGCCAGCCCTTCGGGGTAACCGCGTTCCAGAAACTTCCGTTGGAAGAATTTTTTCTTTGATGGCCGCGGCCTTCAAACAGTGCTCGGCTTGCCTGAAAAAGTTTCCGGCTTCCGACGGGCATAGCCTCTGCCTTTTCTGCCTCGGAGAGTCTCATCAGAGCCAGTCTTGCCCCCACTGCAAGAAATTCACCCGTCTGGCCGTGCAAAACCGGAGCTACCGGCTCAAAGCGCACCTGATGGAACTCTCTCTGGCTCCCATTGTGGCCGCTTCTACCTTGGCTAGCGTCTCTCAGCCTCCGCCGCCTTCGACCTCTTCTTCCGCCACCATCAAGAAGAAGAAGAAGAGGGACAAGAACGGAGACAGGAAAAAGAAGCGCGGGTCGGAGAAGAGGCGATCGCTCCCGCCTACTCCGCACACCCCTGTGTCTCCGGGACCCTCGCCACCATACTCGGTCGTGAGATGTCCGTCTCCTGGGTCCTCCATCTGGGGAGGACGGTCCTCCTTGGGTTCGCCTGAAAAAGGACGCAGGGCTGGGGCTCCAGCTCGCCCACTTCAGGTACTCCCGTCACCGCCTCGTGGGAGGGCCCGCTCGCCTATGAGGCAGGCCTCCATCTCCCCAAGGCCCAGGACTCCGACGCTCGACGACGCGGCGATCACCATGCCGGCCACCATTTCGTCGCCGATTTTACCGGCCACCGTTTCGTCGCCGACCCAGCCAGCCACCGTTTCGTCGGCCACCGTTTCGTCGCTCCCGACGGTGGGGGACCCATCCCACAGGGAGTTCCTGAAGGAGATGTTTGAGGTCATGGCTCAGACTTTTGCCAACCGGTTTAAGACCTCCATGCCTGCGGCCTCTGCGGCTCCGGTACCGACCACCGCAAGCCCCAGGGATGCTGGCCCTGCTGTGGCCCCACCGACCTCCCGAGGGTCGAGTGTCCGCTCCGCTGGCCCACCCACATCGTCGCGGGTTGGTCCAGACGTTGAAGCGGTGGACTCCCATCCCGTCGGCCCGCCCAGGCCGTACTGGCGCGGTCCCGACGTGGATGTAAGAGTTCCTCCCTCGTCCTCCGATGACTCCAGCGCCTCTTCAGAGGAGGACGAGGGAGACGTCGACGCCAAGCAGACGCCGGACCAGGCCATCGGCGCGGTTGACCCACCGCATGGTGAGGATCAACGCTCGCTCACGGCCATGCTGACGCGCCTGGGGACCGCGTTGAACCTGAAGGTGGACCAGCTGCCACTGGAAGGTGAAGACCAAATGACCGCAAAACTGGACAGGCGTGCGGTACGGCCGGTCCATATCACCATGCTTCCGTCCATGCTGACATCGGCAAAGGCGACATGGAGGAAGCCGGTGTCGGCGCACTCCGTTTCGTCCAGGCTCGATGGCATGTATAGAGTCCTGGACAAGAACGTCGAGTTCCTGCAGGCACATCCCCTGCCGAATTCCCTGGTGGTCAAGGCCTTCCAACACAGGACGGCCACCAGCGGGTTCCCGGTTCCGTCGACCCCGGAGGGGAAGAAGCTGGACGCGGTGGGCCGCAAATTCTACGCCACCGGTTCCCTCTTCCTCCACGCCGCCAACTACTCGGCTGCCATGGGCCTGTACCAGTCTCACCTCTGGGAGCGGGTGAAGGCCAAAACGGCGACGTTGCCTGCCGACGCCCAGAAACGGATCGACGCGCTGGCATCCGAGGGCGATTTCCTGGCGGAGCAACAGATGCGAACCGCCAGGCATATAAATGACTATGCGGCGAAGGACATGTCGTCTGCGATCCTGCTCCGCCGCCACGCCTGGCTTAGGGGCACCTCCCTCGATGATGCTATGAAGAAGCTCATCGAGGAGTTTCCCTTCGACGGGCAAGGCCTTTTTGGGCAAGACACGGACAAGGTCCTCAATGAAATGCGGCAGACCAACTCCACCGCCAAGTTTCTGGGGCTCACCACGCCGGCTCCGCCTGCCAGGCCGAGGTTCCAGCCCTTCACGCGGCGCTACCAGGGGAACCCGCAACAACAGGGTGGCCCCGTAGAGCAGCCCAGGTCTGGCTCTTACAAACGACGCCAGCACAAGCCGCGCTACCAACCCTACGGACACGGCAAGCGTTCGGACACTAAGTCCAAGTCGCGCGTTTGAAGCTGCGACGGCCGAGTCTCTCATGCTCCATCTCCCGTACCTCCCCCTCCGGAACTTCCTTCAGGTATGGTTGGGCATCACGGACGACCGGTGGGTCTTAAGGATCTTGTCCTCTGGCTACGCCATCGAGTTCGTGCGGGCGCCTCGGGTAGGAAGACATCGTTTCACCACCTCATCCCCCCATTTGGAGGAAGAAATATCAACTCTTCTGTCCAAGGGAGCCATCGAGCGGGTGGCCCCGCCCAATTGGGACAACGGCTTCTACTCGAGGTACTTCGTGGTCCAGAAGAAGGACGGAGGACTTCGCCCGATCCTGGACCTGCGCCGCCTCAACAAATGCATCCACACCAGGAAGTTCCGGATGGTGACCCTGCAGACCGTCCTTCCCCTCATCAACAAAAGGGACTGGTTCACAGTCATAGACCTCAAGGACGCTTACTTCCATGTCTCCATCCTCGAGGAGCACCGGAGGTTCCTTCGATTCCGCATCGGCGATTCGGTTTACCAGTACCGATGTCTACCGTTCGGTCTGGCCACGGCACCGCGAGTCTTCACCAAATCCATGGCTCCGGTGGCCGCCTTCCTTCGCCAGCGGGGAATCAGGGTCTTCCCATACATCGACGACTGGTTGATCGTATCCCCCACCAGCTCGTCGGCCATTCGGGACACGCAGTTCACGGTCCACCTCATGGAGAGTCTCGGCCTCAGGATCAACTTCACCAAACCAAGCTGATCCCCTCTCAACACGTCGAGTACATCGGAGCGGTACTCGACTCGCTTGCCACCAGAGCCTTTGCACCCCAGAAGCGCCTGCAGGACATCGCGCAGAGAGTGAACGACCTACGCACCAAACCGTGCATCCGGGCGAAAAAGGCTCAAAGACTGCTAGGCCTCATGGCCTCAACGACGGCTGTGGTCCCTCACGCCAAGTTAAAGTTCCGATCCCGACAGTCGTGGCTTCTGCACGAATTCGATGCGCTCCGGGAGAGCCAGTCCAAACGGCTAACTCTGTCCCCGGAGCTGAGGGACCAGCTGGTGTGGTGGACGACACCACTCAACGTGGCAACGGGGAAGAGTTTTTACCCCCCGCAACCCTCGCTGCAAATATTGACCGACGCAAGCAACCTCAGCTGGGGGGCTGCCTGCGGGACTCTCACGGTCAACAACCCTTGGTCGCCTCAGGAGATGGTGCACCATATCAACTACTTGGAGCTGCTGGCCATTTGGAAGGCCCTCCGTTCCTTCGAGACCTTGCTCATGGGCAAGCCGGTCCAAGTGGCCTCAGACAACACCACGGCTGTGGCGTACCTGAACAAACAGGGAGGAACACGATCCACCACCCTTCTTTACCTCGCTGTGCAACTCTGGGAGTGGTGCCTGGAGAGGCACATTTTCCCGATTGGAGTGCACATTCAGGGCAAGCTGAATGTCCTGGCCGACCATCTCAGCCGCCTCACCTCGACGACCCACGAATGGGAACTGAACGATGAGGTGTTCCAGTCGCTCTGCGAGGCCTGGGGGACCCCGAACATCGACCTCTTCGCATCGGAGTCCAACACGAAATGCCGCAGGTACTGCTCCAGGGCGGGCATCGGTGCCAACTCCGAGGGCGATGCCTTCATGAAACGGTGGGATCAGGACTATTTCTACGCTTTTCCTCCGTTTCCCTGGTCCAGAAGGTCCTCACCAGAATGCTCCAGCACAGGACCAGAGCCATCCTAGTGGCCCCAGCATGGCCTCGCCAACCATGGTTTCCGCTGCTGTTGCGCATGTCATCTCAGTATCGCACGCTACCGGAGTCACCGACGCTCCTCCAGATGGAGCGGGGCCAGCTCCACCACTCGGACCTGCCCAGCCTCCACCTCACCGCGTGGAGGATAACCCCAGACTGTCCAGGATCCTGGAACTAGCCAGGCGCCCGTCCACAAGGAAGTCCTACGCTTCCAAATACAGACGCTTTTGTGCTTTCCTGGCATCTCAGCAGACCCCCCTCTCGCAGGTGGAACTGCAGGACGTCTTGACCTACCTCCTCCATCTGGCAGAGTCTGGCCTCAGCATCGCCTCCATCCGAGTACACCTCGCAGCGGTGGTGGCTCACTCTCCAGCTGGCTCGCCCGCTTCTGGCGCTTTCCGCGACCAAACGGTGAAACGCTTCCACAAGGGATTGCGGAACGCCTTCCCGCCGGTCAGGACTCCGACGGCCCAATGGTCACTCTCTACCGTCCTTAACGCGCTCACCAGGACTCCTTTCGAGCCCATGGCTACCGCGGATGCTCGTCTCCTCACATGGAAGACGGCCTTTCTGATGGCCATCATGTCTGCTCGACGAGCTGGTGAACTGGTCGCCTTGCGGGCGGACGCACCCTTTCTCCAGTTCTTCAATGACCGTGTGGTGCTCCAACCGGACATCACCTTCCTCCCCAAGGTGGTCTCCCAGTTTCATATGGCACAGACTATCTCCTTGCCAACATTCTTCCAGAACCCCGCTAACGCCCAAGAAAGGACTTGGCACACGCTGGATGTCAAGCGGGCTTTATTGTTTTACACCAGCAGGACAAGGGAGTTCAGGAAGTCGCAACGCCTTTTCGTGGCGTATGGGGGCAAGTCCAAAGGTGAACCCATCTCAGCGCAGCGGTTCTCCAAATGGATCACCTCTACCATCTACTTGGCCTACGAGTCGGCATCGCTACCCCCTCCACCGCATGTCAGGGCGCACTCTACCAGAGCGGTTGCAACATCCACGGCCTTTCTGGAGGGCACACCGCTTGAGGACATCTGTAAGGCTGCCACCTGGTCCAGACCTTCTACATTTGTCCAGCACTACAGGGTGGACACCAGAGCCACTGCGGACGCCAGGCTTGGCCGTGTCGTCCTCACTCGGGGGCTCCGGGCCCATCGCCCTTGACAGTTCACCCTGCCTGACCGTCATCATCTTCATCGTGGGATCATCTCATCTGACTGCCCACCGACCAAGTAAGTGTGAGCTTGCTAATCTCCCATGAGTGTGGATTCACAAACTATACGAAGGAGAAAGTTCGGTTTCACTTACCAGTGATAACTTTCGTTCTTCGAGTATATAGTTTGTGAATACACACTACCCACCCTGCCTCCCCTCTTGAGCTGCACGGATGAGATCAATTGGTTTATCCTGTGCTTGGCTTAAGTATGGAACTGAGGTAAAATGGTGCGCGGGCGCCTCAGGGTGGGCGGTGCGGTGGGTGGTCTTACCGCCAAAACTTTTGACCAATAGCTTTTCAAGCCTCCGATCGGCCGTTCTGCGCAGGCGCATAACCCATGAGTGTGTATTCACAAACTATATACTCGAAGAACGAAAGTTATCACTGGTAAGTGAAACCGAACTTTCTCCATATGCTTTGGCAAGAACACAAACATGGCACAAGTATTGCAGGTAACTACAGCTGTTCGCTCAGAATCCATTTTAACGAGTGCCGTATTCTGGGCCTCATAAATGTACACGTTTACTACCTTTCTACCTAGTAAGACTATATTCTTCCTTTGTTCCTAGTTTGAGATCTCGTGCGCCGTTAGGCACGCGGGCCTCTAAAGCAGCTCTACTCCATAACATTTTGTAAGGGATAAATTAGTGGAGGCCTCTAAAGCAGCTCTACTCCATAACATTTTGTAAGGGATAAATTAGTGGAGGCCTCTAAAGCAGCTCTACTCCAACTGCAAAACTTACCAGTGCTCACTTCCTTTGTTTGGCTCTCCTCAGCAGCACCTCTGCTTAAGAGCACATGCAGAATCAAAAGGGCTGACCCTGAAAGAGCTCAGAGCTTTTAAAGGCTAGTGTGGCCCCGCCCCTATGAGTCACAGTTCAGGGAAGGGCCTGGTGTGGCTCTGCCCCCCTGCTTCTGGAAGCTTCTAACTGCTTCCTCTGTTTGAACAGAGGTGGTTCTCAGCAGTTTAAATTATCAATTTAAATTAGTGGAGGCCTCTAAATGCAGCTCTACTCCAACTGCAAAACTTACCAGTGCTCACTTCCTTTGTTTGGCTCTCCTCAGCAGCACCTCTGCTTAAGAGCACATGCAGAATCAAAAGGGCTGACCCTGAAAGAGCTCAGAGCTTTTAAAGGCTAGTGTGGCTCCGCCCCTATGAGTCACAGTTCAGGGAAGGGCCTGGTGTGGCTCTGCCCCCCTGCTTCTGGAAGCTTCTAACTGCTTCCTCTGTTTGAACAGAGGTGGCTCTCAGCAGTTTAAATTATCAATTTAAATTAGTGGAAGCCTCTAAAAGCAGCTCTACTTCAACTGCAAAACTTACCAGTGCTCACTTCCTTTGTTTGGCTCTCCTCAGCAGTAGCTCTGCTTAAGAGCACATGCAGAATCATAAGTCACATGGCTATATTTGGCCACGCCCACAGATTTGGCCACACCCACAGAGGGGTGTGGCCAAAATTTCCCTTATTTTCAAATCCAAAAGTTGACAGGTATGGAGTGTGTGTGTGTGTTTGTGTGTGTGTGTGAGAGAGAGGCTAGCTAAAGGGATTTTCCAGGGGTGGTGGTGGAGGGGGGAATGAGGGCCGTGAAGCTCCCTAAACATCAGTAAATCTTTAAGGTGCCACAACATTTTTGTGTTTTTGTTTTGTTTACCCCCTGATCTGAATAAAACTTTAGAATTGGTAGCCATTTTATTCTGTGCAAGCATATCAGAGTAAACAAATAAAATGTTGTGGCACCTTAAAGACTTACTGCTGCTTCGAGGTAGACTGCAGCTAGCCCAGGAAGCTCCACGGTAAAACAGAGATGACCACTGAACTCTAGAGTTGGATATGACTGGCTTTCAAGCAAGGGATACCTTTACCTTGCTCGAAAGCCAGTCGTATACCACGCTAGGGTTCAGGTTGTTCATCTCTGTTTCAAAGCCAAAGAGCCAGCACTGTCTGCTTCTGCAGACGTTTCCATGGTCATGTGGCAGGCATGACTAGATACCGGAGCACATGGAACGCTGTTTATCTTCCCATCAAAGTGGTCCCTATTTATCCAATTCCAATTTTTTGCTTTCGAACTGCTAGGTTGGCAGGAATTGGGACAGAGACGGAAGCTCACTCCGACGTCCAGTACTTGGGTCTCCAACTGCTGACCTGGCACCTTCCAGTCAGAGCTTTAGCCACTTGTGCTCAGTGGTTAAGAAGCTTGCCTTGTTAGCTGGAAGGCCGGCATGAGCGTTTGAGCTCCCATCTCTGTCCCAGCTCCTGGCAACCACAAGTTGATAAATAGGGACCACTTCAGTGGGAAAGGTAACAACATTCTGGTGTCTAGTCATGCCTGTCACATGTCCACAGAAACATCTACAAACAGACAGTGCTGACTCTTTGGCTATAAACAGATGAGTACTGAACCCTAGAGTCAGATACTACTGGTAGCTTTGGATCTAACAATAGGTAAAGGTAAAGGTTGTCCTTGCTCAAAAGCCAGTCATATCTGACTCTAGGGTGCAGTGTTCATCTCCATTTACAGCCAAAGAGCCAGTGCTGTCTGTGTTTGCAGATGTTTTCATGGGCTATGTGGCAGGCATGACTAGATTGGCCACCCAGTCACATGCCCACCGATTAGGCCACACCCACCAATTAGGCCGCGCCCACTGTGTGGTAGTAAAAATTTTATAAGCCCATCACTGGTATAGACCCTTGAACAATGGTTAGTTAGAGCAGTGTTCCCCAACTTAGGTTTCTTGGAATTGAAGTTCAAAACCCAAAAGAAGGGAAACACTGTGTTAGAGGATGTTTTTGTGACCTAAATCAGTAATTTACTGACTAATCAGATGTAACTGTGAGTAACTATGAATAGATTACTTCAGAGTTAGACTATTACATAGCAGAAAGATATACTCATAAGCACTTATTGCATAAAAATAAATAATGCAAATTTAACCTTACATATTCTAGCCAGAATATCTGACCTGATAGAGTAATTACAAACACCATTAAAGGTACCAGAGTAACTATAATACTTTTCTGTGCTTAAATGTAACTAAGCACATTAATACAATTATAGCAGGATATATATGAGTAAATATAACACTAGCGAAACACAACATGATTAATATCCTCGTGTGTTTTAGGTGAATTACAAAAAAGGCTTATAGTGCACTTATTAGCGTAACAGCTTTATTACAATACAATAAATTGGTTGTAATAGTTATCTAATTTCTATTTTAAATAAAATATCCAGGATATAAACCTTTGTTTTTACCTGAGTGAAAACAAACAGAAGTTAAAACATATATGACCTGTTTAGTTAGACTGAATCAAGACATTTCCACACACTGAGGAAACCTTCCCAGAAAGGGTTAAAAGGCTTTCTGCCTTAGGTATCTCCCTGCCAGCAGCAGAGATAAACAGTCAGGGAGACTTAAATGAGACATAAATGCAGGACAGAGTCCTGATGAGCAATTATAAAGACATTTCGGGCAGAGAAATTAAACATTTTAGAATGCTTATTTTCTCAGGCAAACTTTTAATACTTAAGCAAAAACATCTGGGCTGACCCTTAATCATTTCAGTGAAACAAAATCACAGAAAGATACTGTTCATACAAAGTATATTGAACCTGCAGTTTTCTAGGCATGGCAGAAAACCATGGTTTTTAGCTGTCAATTAATACATTAAAACCACATTTAGCTGAAAATGATTCAACCAGTTTGTGTCCTGCCCATCTGGCTGTGTCAATCTGACCCATATAAGGAAAGAGACTTCTTCTGGATGTTTGTTCTCAAACTGTTAGTTAGCACTTTGAAAGCGAATTCCACTGAAGATTAGAGACATCTAACAGATTTGGTTAAAAGGATGCATCCAGTAATAAACCTCACAAAATTATAAAATGCAAACTTAACCACTTTACCATCTGGCTACTAAAAGGAATCTGGAGGGACCTAATCTAATTTATTCAAATAAATTGGTTAGGCCCTGGCACTTCAAAGATTTGGTCAAAAACTGCAATCAGACTCAAGTGTAGGCTTCGCTTTCCCTTGTATGTCAAGAGTGTAAGAAAAGTAATTCTACTGAAAATCATTGAGAGCAATGAGACCTGGTGGCACAGTGGTTAAGTTGCTGTACTGCAACCAAATGGTTGTGAGTTCGGTCCCTGAGAGGGCCAAAGGTTGACTCACTCTTCAAATAAATTAGAATAGGCCCTGACACTAACAATTTGGTCAATAACTGCAATCAGTCTCAAGTTTAGGTTACTCTTTCTGACACTCCAAGATGAGACACAAGATATGAATTAGAAGTAAAAGATTTCACAACCTCTTCCCATTTGTATGCCTTCTGTGTGGTGCGGATTCCCCATGCCCATCTGGCATGGAACAGCCCTGCGGAGGCTGCTTAGGTGAGAAGGCTCCTGGCGGTGGCTTCTGCGGGCAGCTAAATTAAGGGGGTTGAATAAATGATAGGGTTTGATTCACCCAATTACATGACCTGACCGACGATTCTGCAAGGTAGGCAGATCGCTAACTCCAGTGACTGATTAGGTAAACACTCATCTCCTGGCCAAGGAAATCTCCGGTGCAAGCAGTGAAGATGTTTACCCCTGTCTAAGCCCTAAACAATGGTTTCCCTCATCCCGTGTTTGTCCGAAATAATTAACTTCCCTTCGAGAGGTTTCCCAATTAACCTGAGTAAACAGGTGATGTGATTGACTCCCGGGTGATGGTTTTTTCTACCTGCCTTCTGATCTATAAAAGGTGTATGCATTTTCCCAATAAACCACTGATCTGATCTCGCTCCTGTTGCCTCGTGTTGTCATTGATCAGTCTCCTCCGGGACCTAGCGCCGCCCTAGCGGCCCGACATCGCTACAGCTGGTGACCCCGATGTGATTTACTCGTGAGTAAGAGACCCCGGAGAGGTCTACTCGTGAGTAGCGATTCACGCGGTCCGGTTCTACGCTTGAACCGCGACCCGTCATCCCGGAGGACAGCGCGGCGCTCTGGCCGGCAGCCAGCCGATCAGAGAAGTAGCCTGCGGCGAGGCACCCCAGAGAGACATTCCTACCGCTTACTCCCCGCTTTCGAGGAGGGTTGCCATAGAGGGAAACGCGTTCCGCTCAGGGCAGCTGTGAGCCCCTGACATCGCAGAGGCCGTTGAAGGGCCCGTGGCAGAAGGTCCACGCTCCGAGGTCTACCCCAGACACCCGACGCCCGAACCTGTTGCCTGCAAAGACGCGTCGACTCGTCCCGAGGAGGAATCTTCCGGAGACCCAATCGCAGGTAATATGGGGACTTGTTCTCACAGACCAGGTCCGTCCGCTAGCCAAAGAACTCGTGAGGAAGAGTTTAAAATCCTGGCCAGGGTATTTAAGTTACGCTTTCACAGCAGGGAATTAGCGAGACTTTTGGCGTACCTCAGGGAACACTGCCTACTTTACCCAGAAGTAGGTACGTTGACCCTGAAGCTCTGGGATCAGATAGGAGACTGCATTCAGCAACCCCCAAAAGCTCCAGGAGGGATAGTTCGTACTTGGAGGAAGTGTAGGAAACTCTTAGCAGAGATCGAGCCAGTCCGGGTACAGGCCAAAGAACCCCCGCTAGTCGAGCCATCAGGCAAGCCAGTCGAACCGACTGCGCCCACGGCACTCTATCCGTCAATTAGCTATCGGCAGAGTAGCGTAGGGAGCGTTCCCGCGGTGACAGCTGCAGACGTCACCGAAGGAACGCAAGGAATGAGGAGCGCAGGCGCTCCTCTGACAGCTCCAGGCTCCCTAGTCGTGAAGAGTGCCCTTCAGCGCACAGCTGAGATAGAACTTAAAAAGGGGGAATTGTCAGTTGAACAACTAGCTGAACTCAGACAGATTTGTCCAATCCGCTTGGAGATGGACGCGCTCACGGGCGCACAGCAGATAGTACACTCCCCAGTCCCGTACAAGCTTCTCATGGCTTTACGGAAAGCAATTTCAGAGACAGGGCTCCAGAGTCGTTTTACGAGGGGCACGCTTCAGCAAGTGTGCGAAACCACCATGTGGATTCCTCATGATTGGAAAGCCGTCATGAGGATGATGCTAACCCCCAGCCAGTACATGATTTGGGACAGCGAGTTCCGCCTAGAGGCGCAAACTCGGGCTGCCAGGATGGGAGGCGCGGTAATCCCTGACCAGTTGTATGGTTCAGGTGCCTTTGAGCCCATCAACGCTCAAATTAACTTGCCTCTCGCCACTCTAGAAATGTCAGCCGAAGCTGCCTACAGGGCATACTTCAAGGTCCCAGCGTCTGGCAAAACGGCAAAAAATTACACTGCTATCAAGCAGGGAGCCCAGGAGCCCTACATGGACTTCATCAATCGCCTGGAGGAAGCAATTAGCAGGCAGATTGATAATGAGCAGGCCCAACAAGAGCTTATGATCAAGCTAGCTAAGGACAACACCAACCTGGACTGCCGTAAAATCTTGCAGTCCCTGGGCAATCGCCCGGACTTGACCTTAACGGACATGATCCGAGCATGCTCCGACGTTGGCACAGACTCCTACAAGATGGGGCTGCTAGCGGCCGCGGTGCAGGGGGGAAGAAGACCTCAGGGCAATGGCAAGACCAAAGGGGCATGCCACACTTGTGGCAAGGTCGGACACTTCGCTAGGGAGTGCCGATCCAAGGGAGGCGGACAAAAATCCGGCCATCCCAAGGCTCCGAACACCCCCTGCCCGAAGTGCAAGAAAGGCTATCATTGGGCCAGGTATTGTCCGAGTTCGGGAAACTGGAATCCGGGCACGTCTCTGGCCCCAGTCCAAACAGAGGCTTCCTTCACCCAGATCCAGAACTCCCCAGAACTGGACTAGGTTCCAGGCACATTCCAGGCACTGCGAGGGCGCAGGCCAGCCCCAAGGGTAGCACAGGACTAGAATTGGCTTGCCAGGCGGACGTCACATGCGATCTGCCGGGCACAGTCTATCTAGTCGATTCCCAGTACATGGGACCCCTACCCAGAGCCTTTATAGGTTTAGTTTTGCCCCGTAGTGTAGCTGGAGCACACGGAATTTTCATAATTCCAGGAGTCATTGACTCGAATTTTTCAGGCGTTCTCCAGGTCCAGCTTTGGACACACCTGCCCCAAACAATCCACAAGGGAGACACCTTAGCGCAACTGATCTTGGTTCCTTGTCACTCGCCAGCAGGCAGCCAGAGAAGGCTCAGTGCCAGCTCAGAGTCCGGTTCAGCAGACCGCTCGAGCGCGAGTGAGGCAGTGCAGGGATACCAGGTCTTGGCGACAGTGGAGACCAACATTGAGTGGAAGCAGCGCCCCGTTATCGAGGTATTTTTGAACAAAAGAGTGTTCTCAGGGTTACTCGATACCGGAGCGGATGTGACCGTGATAAGCAGAAGCCAGTGGCCGAGAGAGTGGGCCATTGAGCCGGTCTCCGATGTGTGGGGGGTAGGCGGCGTTCAGGAAGCGTTTAGAAGCCGAGAGTGGGTAGAAGTCACAATCCCAAGGGCTGACGGCACGGCGGTGATACGGCCGCACATTCTTGACGTGCACGTCAATCTCTGGGGACGGGACATTCTACAGCAGTACGGTGCTACGGTTACCTTCGGGTAATGGCGTTGCCACTTAAATGGCTCACCGACACTCCGGTTTGGGTAGAACAATGGCCGGTAGTGGGGGAGAAATTAGTTGCTCTCAAGCAGCTAGTTAAGGAACAGCTAGACGCAGGACATATAGAACAGTCCACAAGTCCTTGGAATTTGCCAATTTTTGTTATTAAGAAGAAGTCGGGGAAGTGGCGACTCCTCCACAATCTCAGAGAGATCAATAAATGCATACAGCCAATGGGTCCGCTTCAATGCGGCATCCTGAATCCGAACATGATTCCCGAGGGGTGGGAGATTCTAGTTGTAGATCTCAAGGATTGCTTTTATACAATCCCCTTAGACCCCAGGGACCGGGAGAGGTTTGCCTTTACGGTGCCGGTCGTGAACCACAGTGAGCCCACGCAGCGTTACGCGTGGAAATATTTGCCACAGGGCATGCTCAATTCGCCCACCTTGTGCCAAATTTACGTTCACGACGCGCTGGCAAAGTTTCGAAACCTCTACCCACAAGCCATAGTTTGCCACTTTATGGACGATATTTTGGTAGCGTTGCCACAGCTTGGCAGCGAAATATTTTCAGACCTCCAGGCCAGCCTGGGGGACAAAGGCTTACTCATTGCCCCGGAGAAAGTGCAGAGAACCGAGCCCTTCTCATACTTGGGCCATCGGCTTCTCCGCTCTTTCGCCGCACCGGTTTTACCCCAGATAAACTTACAAGACTCAGTCACCCTCGTAGAATTGCAGCAAGTTTTGGGGAATATCAATTGGGCCAGACCGTATTTTCGCTTGGATACGGATCTTCTAAAGCCGCTCTTCTCGCTGCTAACCTTAGGTAAGCAGCCGGCAGACCGGATAAAAATCTCTCGAGACGCGCGCTTGGCGCTCGAGAAAGTGAACCAAGTTCTCAGCCAGAGGTGGGTGGATAGGATCGCCCAGGGGCCATATGCCCCGATCCTGAATTTGTACATCGTACGGTCGGGATCCATGTTCACTGGGGCGCTAGGAGTAGACTCAGAGAAGGGAGCGAAAATTGTGGAGTGAGTGTACTTGCCTAACACCTCATCTCGGAACATTGTTCCGCCCCAAGAACTGGTCTCCGCGGTGATCTACCGCGGCAGGCTGAGAGCTAGGGACATTTCTGGGCACGATTTAGCTAAGATCATAGTCCCGTTCACCAAGGAACAAATTCATCAGCTGATGCAGCTAGGTGACTCGCTTCCGATAGCTTTGGAAGGATTCACTGGAAGCTTGGCATACCATTTGCCCAAAGACCCCAGACTTGTCTTGCTTCAAACAGGAACAGTCAGCTTGTTCGAATTGCTTTCGCTGGTCCCACTTCAGGGGGCCAAGACAGTCTTTACCTATGGTGGACGCACATATGGTGTCTTGACCTGGCAGGAGGGCGAAGCTTGGCACACGCTGTTGACTCTCCCACAGAAGTCCGCGCAGCGGGCGGAGTTGGCAGCCGTGAACCTTGCCTTGCGCACCTTCGCCAAGGAACGTTTAAACATCATAACTGACAGTCTGTACGTTAGGAACTTGCTCCACAGTCTACCGGGAGCTTACATTACCCCCGCGATAGACAAGAATCTGCTTAGTCTGTTTCTCACTGCTCAATTTCACTTGCGGAACCGCACGGAGTCGCTCTATATTGCCCACATCCGAAGTCATCAAGACCTACCGGGTCCGATTTCCGCGGGCAATAGCAGAGCGGATGCGGCGGCAAAAGAAATTCAGCAACGTTCAGTTTTGGGAGTTTTCACTACTCCAATTCAAAGTCATGCATTTTTTTCACCAAAACGCCAAGGCACTCGCCAGACAGTTCAATCTGCCACTTTCTCAAGCCCAAGGTATAGTACGCTCTTGCCAGCATTGCGCAGGGGCGCCGGGGGGGCCCTCGTGGGGGGTCAACCCACGAGGGACAGAGGCCAATCAAGTGTGGCAGATGGACGTCACGCATGTGCCGCAGTTTGGCAGATGGCAGTACATGCATGTCTGCATTGACACCTTCTCTCAGTTCGTTTGGGCGACGGCGCAGAAGGGGGAGGCTGCCTCCCACGTGGAGCAGCACCTCCTTTCCTGCATTGCGGCGATGGGCAAGCCGCGGCACGTGAAAACGGATAACGCCCCGTCCTACAGCTCTAGGCAGTTGGCCGCCTTCATGGCCACCTGGGACATCAAACACACATTTGGCATTCCCTACAATCCGCAAGGGCAGGTGATTGTAGAGCGGGTCAATCGGACGCTAAAGTCCTATATTGACAAACAAACAGAAAGGGGGGAGCCACCAGCCCTCCCCAAATCACAGGGAGAAGCACAGTTTTGTCTGAATAAGGTATTGTTCACATACAACCACCTCAATGTTTTTTCGGACTGTACGCCGCAGGAGAAGCACTTCCGCCGTTCGGAAGCCCTCCCGCGACCTATGGTCCGGTACCGAGTGCCACCAGACCCTTCTTGGAGGGGCCCGGTGCCGCTCATAACCTGGGGGAGAGGGTATGCTGCAGTTATGTCTCCCACAGGTGTCGTTTGGATCCCAGCTCGGTGCGTCAAGCCTCATTTGGAACCACATGGCGTGGACCCAGGCCGACCTGAGTCCGATCCCGGAGATGCAGGATCTCGCCCTGACCGAGGGGACCCGCCGGGAGAGACAGCGGTCGCAGACGACAGCACCGAAGATCACCTGGGGGATGGTCAAGGCCCTCTGCCATGATGCCCAGGACGCCATCCAGCGCGAGGGGGAGGAACTGACACCAGAGAGCTTTGCGGTTGCGATTTTCGCCCGAATTCACGCCAACTCCATGGCAGTCACCATCATCCTGGCCCTCTCCCTGCTTTTGGGGGGAGGTGCTCAGGCCGCCTCACTGGAGGCCAGCGATTTAATGCCAGGCGGAGACCTCTCTGCCCGGATGCAGTACAACATTTGGGAAAGGTTGGCTACCCTTGTCAACCAGTCCGATTTTTGCCTCAGGCAGGACGTCGGCTCTGCCTCGATCCTCAGCCTTGTCCCGGTGTGCCATTCTCCAGGCGCACACCCCCGGGACGGGGACTGGCTGGTGAGGCGACTCTTCAGCCCATACATCCCATCGGCTTCCTCGGAATATGCCCGTTGGGAGATGCGGCTAACCATGACCTTACCGGCTGATGCGGCCACTCTCCACACCCCTCGAGTGGCGGTCAGCCCGAACTCTACCTGCGGCCGGATACACGGTTGCTCCGGACCCGGCCGAGCCCGGCGCCGTTGGCTCGATGTAGGCAGCGGCAATTGGACTTGCAATGACCCAGTGCCACTTGGTTCGAAGTACGCACATATCACCCTGCCATCTGGATGGTTCTTTACGTGTAACCAGTATACGTTTAACTACATTCCGGCTAATATTACAGACTCTACATGTTGTATCAGTCGTTTAACACTGTTGCTCCCCACTAAGGATATGATTGCCCCACGCACTAATATCCCCAATGTTTCCAATGGCTCCAATGTTCCCTCACTCATACGGCACACTCGCACCACCCTGTTAGACAGCTCATGTGAAAGCAGCTTTAGGGTAATGAAACCTGCCGAATACCTCTCTTTGGCAGTCAGCATCGTTGGCGTGCCAGGCTTAGCCGTCGGCAACGCAAAGAGGATTGGTCGCTTGGCCTGCGGTTTAGCAAAGGCCATTAACCATACCTCCTCAGCGATAGCGCTCCTTAATCAAGAGCAGGCAGAGCTTCGCCATGCCATTCTCGATAATCGAGCGGCTATCGACTACCTCCTACTATTGCACCACTTGGGCTGCGAGTCCTTTCACGGAATGTGCTGCTTCAACCTTACTGACAACTCCCGGAAAATTCAAAGCCAGATCACAGATCTCCACACCATAGTCGCAGGCATCACAGAGGGCTCTGCGTGGGGGGCTTGGTGGAGTTCTCTGTGGAAGTGGATGTGGTCGTGGATCCCCTGGGGGTGGCTTCAGACGGTGCTGAAGGTAGTGGTGGGGGTAGTCATACTGGGCATAGCAATTTGCTGTCTCACTCAATGCATTCCCTCACTGATCTCGAGGTGCCGCCTCAGAAGGAAACCCCGTGACGTCACTCCCGACCAACAGCTGGTGCCGCTCCTGCGCAAAATCGCCGGTCAGGCTCTTAATATTAAAAAGTAAGGGGAGATGCGGATTCCCCATGCCCATCTGGCATGGAACAGCCCTGCGGAGGCTGCTTAGGTGAGAAGGCTCCTGGCGGTGGCTTCTGCGGGCAGCTAAATTAAGGGGGTTGAATAAATGATAGGGTTTGATTCACCCAATTACATGACCTGACCGACGATTCTGCAAGGTAGGCAGATCGCTAACTCCAGTGACTGATTAGGTAAACACTCATCTCCTGGCCAAGGAAATCTCCGGTGCAAGCAGTGAAGATGTTTACCCCTGTCTAAGCCCTAAACAATGGTTTCCCTCATCCCGTGTTTGTCCGAAATAATTAACTTCCCTTCGAGAGGTTTCCCAATTAACCTGAGTAAACAGGTGATGTGATTGACTCCTGGGTGATGGTTTTTTCTACCTGCCTTCTGATCTATAAAAGGTGTATGTATTTTCCCAATAAAGCACTGATCTGATCTCGCTCCTGTTGCCTCGTGTTGTCATTGATCAGTCTCCTCCGGGACCTAGCGCCGCCCTAGCGGCCCGACATCGCTACAGTGTGGACTTGGATGTGTTAGAAGTGTTGAAACAAATAATAATAATAATAATAATAATAATAATAATAATAATAATAATAATAATAATAATAATAATAATAATAATAATAATAATAATAATAATAAACTTTAATTTTATATCCCGCCCCACTCAGCACATGGCCGACTCTGGACGGCTTACAACAAGTTTAAGGTACAATATACATAACAATATAATAAACAATCCCTAAATCCATAGAAAATAAGTACAATGTAGATGCAATAAATGAGATAATACAAAATAACAATAATCAATACATAACACAATGAAATCAATAAGGATACAATATCTTACAATAACAAACTACCCTTAGTCTCTCCCATACAAAGCAGAAAAAACCCCCAAGTACAGCACCTGCCGGTGGAGAGGCGCAGCTCACGAACAGTGTCTTTGGCCCTAGCTGAGCTCCTTTTACCTTCCCCGCCAGTGGAAAGGGCGGGGAGGCGTGGCTCATGGTGCATATTCGGTCCCAGCTGGGCTCCTTTTACCTTCCCCGCCGGTGGAAGGGGCAGGGAGGCGCAGCTCATGAACAGCGTCTTTGGCCCCAGCTGGGCTCCTTTTACCTTCCCCGCCGGTGGAAGGGGCAGGGAGGCGCAGCTCATGAACAGCGTCTTTGGCCCCAGCTGGGCTCCTTCTACCTTCCCTGCCAGTGGAAAGGGCGGGGAGGCGCAGCTCACGAACAGCGTCTTTGGCCACAGCTGGGCTCCTTTTACCTTCCCTGCCGGTGGAAAGGGCGGGGAGGCGTGGCTCATGGCGCATATTCGGTCCCAGCTGGGCTCCTTTTACCTTCCCCGCCGGTGGAAGGGGCAGGGAGGCGCAGCTCACAAACAGCGTCTTTGGCCCCAGCTGGGCTCCTTTTACCTTCCCCGCCGGTGGAAGGGGCAGGGAGGCGCAGCTCATGAACAGCGTCTTTGGCCCCAGCTGGGCTCCTTCTACCTTCCCTGCCAGTGGAAAGGGCGGGGAGGCGCAGCTCACGAACAGCGTCTTTGGCCACAGCTGGGCTCCTTTTACCTTCCCCGCCGGTGGAAAGAGCGGGGAGGCACGGCTCACGGCACATCTTCGGCCCCAGCTAGGCTCCTTTTACCTTCCCCGCTGGTGGAAGGGGCGGGGAGGTGCAGCTCATGAACAGCGTCTTTGGCCCCAGCTGGGCTCCTTTTACCTTCCCCGCCGGTGGAAGTGGCAGGGAGGCGCAGCTCACAAACAGCGTCTTTGGCCCCAGCTGGGCTCCTTTTACCTTCCCCGCCGGTGGAAGGGGCAGGGAGGCGCAGCTCATGAACAGCTTCTTTGGCCCCAGCTGGGCTCCTTTTACCTTCCCCGCCAGTGGAAGGGGCGGGGAGGCGCAGCTCATGAACAGTGTCTTTGGCCCCAGCTGGGCTCCTTTTACCTTCCCCGCCCGTGGAAGGGGCGGGGAGGCGCAGCTCATGAACAGTGTCTTTGGCCTCAGCTGGGCTACTTTTACCTTCCCCGCCGGTGGAAGGGGCAGGGAGGCGCAGCTCATGAACAGCTTCTTTGGCCCCAGCTGGGCTCCTTTTACCTTCCCCGCCAGTGGAAGGGGCGGGGAGGCGCAGCTCATGAACAGTGTCTTTGGCCCCAGCTGGGCTCCTTTTACCTTCCCCGCCCGTGGAAGGGGCGGGGAGGCGCAGCTCATGAACAGTGTCTTTGGCCTCAGCTGGGCTACTTTTACCTTCCCCGCCGGTGAAAGGGGCAGGGAGGCGCAGCTCATGAACAGCGTCTTTGGCCCCAGCTGGGCTCCTTTTACCTTCCCCGCCGGTGGAAAGGGCGGGGAGGCACGGCTCACGGCACATCTTCGGCCCCAGCTAGGCTCCTTTTACCTTCCCCGCTGGTGGAAGGGGCAGGGAGGCACAGCTCACGAACAGCGTCTTTGGCCCCAGCTGGGCTCCTTTTACCTTCCCCGCCAGTGGAAGGGGCGGGGAGGCGCAGCTCATGAACAGCGTATTTGGCCCCAGCTGGGCTCCTTTTACCTTCCCAACCAGAGGAAGGGGCGGGGAGGCGCAGCTCACGAATGTCTTTGGCCCCAGCTGGACTCCTTTTCCTTTCCCCGCCAGTGGAAGGGGTGGGTAGGCGCAACTCATGAACAGCTTCTTTGGCCCCAGCTGGGCTCCTTTTACCTTCCCCGCTGGTGGAAAGGGTGGGGAGGCGTGGCTCATGGCACATGTTCAGCCCCAGCTAGGCTCCTTTTACCTTCCCCACTGGTGGAAGGGGCGGGGAGGCGCAGCTCATGAACAGTGTCTTTGGCCCCAGCTAGGTTCCTTTTACCTTCCCTGCAGGTGGAAGGGGCAGGGAGGCGCAGCTCATGAACAGCGTCTTTGGCCCCAGCTGGGCTCCTTTTCCCTTTCCCGTCAGTGTATAACATTTTAACACGCCCAGCATTTATATGGTTTCTTGCTAATGTGCTCTGCTGTCAGAAACTACAAATTCCAAGGAAATCAGCTTACACACACCTGGCGCTTGTAAGGTTTTGCACTTGAACGGATTCTCTCATAATTCAAGTTTGGAACTGTGAGGAAAAAATCTACACACAGTTCTGACATTTGTATGGTTTCTCCCCTGTGTGGATTCGTCGATGACTCACAAGATGTGAATTTCGAGAAATATATTTCCCAGACTCCTGGTACTAGTCACACACACACCCCACCCCGGTGTGGACTCTCTTGTGATTCAAAAGGCTGGAACTGTGAGAAAAATACTTCTCACACTCCTGACATTTAAATTATGTTTCTCCTGTGTGGACTCATCAATGATGCACAAGATGTGAATTCTGCTTTCTCTCCTTTGTGGACTAGTCTATGTTTCTGGAGATAAGAATACCAAGCAAAACCTTCCTCACACTCCTGACATTTGAATGGTTTTTCTCCAGTGTGGACTCATTGATGAGTCACAATATGTGAATTTTTAGAAAAAAGATTTCTCACAGTCCTCACATTTGTATGGTTTTTCTCCTGTATGGGCTAGTCTGTTGGATCGGGGCCCGATGTAGGCCGGAGGGTCCCCGAGGAGACTGGTCAAGCAAGACACGTGAGGCAAGATGGAGTGAAGACCAGTGTTTAATGATGACAAATCAGAAGCTTTTATGCCTGCCTGATCTGGCTGTGTGCATACGTTGCGCGTAGCGATACAGAGGAAGCCCTGAGTCTGCACATCATGTTTACACAAGTTAATTGGGAATGTCTTCACTGGGGGAAGTTTCTTATCTAACTTAATTAACTACCGGGGACATGCATTGTTCCTCGTTATCGGAGGCAAACAACTGGCTGAAGTTGACTCTTAGACTTTGGGGTTTCTGTGGATGCAAGATTACCCATTACATGCCTATCGAGTTAACCATCTGTGATCTTTAGCTCTCTATTGTCCTAGCTGCCTGTCAGGTCAGCAATAGGTGAATCAAGCTATATCTAATATTCTGCTCCCCAATTTCTGTCCCCTTGAAACCCGCAGCTCGAAAGAGTGTTCTCCCATAACTGGGGTTCTGTCAGGGACAGCTGTGCCAATTGTGTAGGCGGAATCCACACTCGTCTATGATACTGGAGATGTGAATGCCAAGCAAAACTTTCCCCACACTCTTCACATGTGTATGGTTTTTCTCCAGTGTGAACTTGTTGATGACTCACAAGATGTGAATTTCGAGCAAAACATTTCCCACACTCCTGGCATTTGTATGGTTTTTCTCCAGTGTGGAGTCTCAGGTGTCTTTGAAGGTTTTGAGTCTGAGAAAAACATTTTCCACACTCCTGGCATTTGTATGGTTTTTCTTCAGTGTGGGTTCTCAGGTGCATTTTAAGGCTTTTAGTATGAGAAACATATTTTCCACACTCCTGGCATTTGTACATTTTTTTCTCTAGTGTGGACTCTTTGATGTTTCTGGAGATGTAAATGCCAAGCAAAACTTTCCCCACACTCCTGACATTAGAATGGGTTTTCCCCAATGAGAACTCGTTGATGACTCAAGTTGTGAATTTTGAGAAAAACATTTTCGACACTCCTGGCATTTGTATGGTATCTCTCTAGTGTGGATTCTCAGGTGTGTTTGAAGGTATTGAGCCTGAGAAAAACATTTTCCACACTTCTGACATTTGTACGGGTTTTCTCCAGTATGGATTCTCAGGTGCGTTTTAAGGTTTGGAGTCTGAGAAAAACATTTCCCACACTCCTGGCATTTGCATGATTTTTCTCCAGAGTGTTTTCTCAGGTGTCTCTGAAGGTATTGAGTCTGACAAAAACATTTTGCACACTCCTGGCATTTGTACGGTTTTTCTCCAGTATGGACTCTCAGGTGTCTCTGAAGATCTCGAGTCTGAGAAAAACATTTTCTACACTCCTGGCATTTGTATGCTTTTTCTCCAGTGTGGATTCTCAAGTGTGTTTGAAGGTTTTGAGTCTGAGAAAAACATTTTCCGCACACCTGTCATTTTTATGTTTTTTCTCCAGTATGGATTCTCAGGTGTGTTTGAAGGTTTTGAGTCTAAAAAACACATTTTGCACACTCCTGCCATTTGTATTGTTTTTCTCCAGTGTGGGTTTTCAGGTTTGTTTCAAGGTGTTGATTCTGAGAAAAACATTTTCCACACTCCTGGCATTTGTATGGTTTTTCTCCAGTATGGATTCTCAGGTGTGTTTGAAAGTTCACACTCCTGGCATTTATACGGTTTTTCTCCAGTATGGATTCTCAGGTGTGTTTCAGGATTTTGTGTCAGAGAAAAATATTTTCCACACTCCTGGCATTTGTACGGTTTTTTCCAGTATGGACTCTCAGGTGTCTCTGAAGGTCTTGAGTCTGAGAAAATTATTTTCTACACTCCTTCCATTTGTATGGTTTTTCTTCAGTGTGGGTTCTCAGGTGTGTTTGAAGGTGTTGATTCTGAGAAAAACATTTCCCACACTCCTGGCATTTGTATGGTTTTTCTTCAGTGTGGGTTCTCAGGTGTGTTTTAAGGCTTTTAGTATGAGAAAAAAATTCCCACACTCCTGGCATTTGTACATTTTTTTCTCAAGTGTGGACTCATTGATGTTTCTGGAGATGTAAATGCCAAGCAAAACTTTCCCCACACTCCTCATTACATGCAATTTATCCCGGGTAGAAAGAGGAAAAATTGGGGGGGAAATATAATATTACAATAAAGGACAAATTGAAATATTTGTGCATATTCGTTACAAATGAACCAAAAGATTTATACAATATTAATTTTAATAAATTAAGAACTGATTTAAAATCATCAATTGAACAAATAAAATGGTTAAAAGTATCATGGTTTGGGAGGATCAATATTTGTAAAATGAAAATCATGCCAAAACTGAATTTTTTATTTGAAAATTTACCAATTAAAATTAAGGAGACGGAACTTAATAATTGGCAAAAATTGATAAATGAAATTTGCAATAAAAAAAAAAATGAGAATTAGTAAAGGACTCTGGTATAAGAACAATAAACATGAGATACCATATTAAATGGAGCAAGAAAAGTTCCAAAAGTTAAAAGGGGAGATATTTTTATCTCAGCCGTTTAACAAACTAATATTAAACAGCTTTTCAATTCAAAATATTTATAATGTATGGAAGAGAATTAAAGGAAAACTAGCGCCATACCAATCTCCAATAATAGAAATTTTGGATTTCAAAAATTGTCCATTAGTATCTTCAAATAAAACAAAAAATATCTTAATGCAAGTGAAAGTGTTACTAAGATTGGATCAGGAACTATAATACATATCAGAGAAGGAGGGAAATATATAATAAACTGAAATTAAATTGGTTACAAGAAATGTGAATGGAGCAATGGGATAAATTTACAAGGGGAATTATGAGAGAAACAAGAACAACGACTCCTTTTGAAGATTTAGTATTGGAAATAAGGAAGGGGAAAATAAAATTACAAGGCCTAATAGGAAAAATTTATCAACTGCTTATACCAGGGGAAGAAACCAAATACATGCTTAAAAGAATTTGGGATGAAGACTTGAATATTAAAATTGAAGAAGAAAGCTGGAGGAAAAAAATGGGGAAATAGAATAACAAAAACAATGTCAGTTAAGGAAAAGGAACATGTTTGCATAGTACTTTGGAGACGGTACCTCACACCAATCAGGATAAAACAAATGAATAACAATAAAACTGATCTGTGCTGGAGATGTAATGAAGAAAAAGGAACATATATGCATATGTGGTGGTTCTGTAAAAAAACAAAAACAAATAAATTTTGGAAAATAGTAGAGAAAGGAAATAAATAATATTCTTGGAACAATAATAAAATTAGAACCCAAACTTGCTATATTAGGAGAAATAGAAGAACTAAAACTAAATGAGTGTAAAAAAGAATTACCGTATTTTCCGGCGTATAAGACGACTGGGCATATAAGACGACACCCAACTTTTCCAGTTAAAATATAGAGTTTGGAATATACTTGCCGTATAAGACTACCTCTCTTCCAATGCACACCAAATAAAAATTAACCCACACTCAACCCAAAGACGCGCAGCCCTTCGAGTCGAATGGGCAGGTTCTGGTGGAGAGCCAATCCACGCTCACGTTCTCCTCCTCGAGGTACAGGAAGATGTGTTCAGCTTGCTTCCCCTTGCTTCATACTCCCCGCACAGAGCAGGGACTCGGCTGCGGCACCCCCCACCATATGCGCTGGACATATGAAGCAAGGGGAAACAAGCTGCAGTTAAGTACCTGTCCTATAAGACGACCCCCGACTTTGGCACAGATTTTTCGGGGTTAAAAGGTAGTCTTATACGCCAGAAAATACAGTAATTTTGACATTGTTATTAGTTACCAGACAGATAGTAGCATAAGAATGGAGGAATAATGAAGGCTTAAACAGGAACAGATGGTATACAGGAGTGTAACAATTAGCTTTGAATGAAAAATTAACTACCGAATTGAGGCTGAAACAAGGACTAAAGGTTAAAATCCCCTTTTGAGAAATTTGGGGACCATTCATACAGTATGCATTAACCAATGATGAAGGAGTTAAACCTGGCCCTGACATGATCCAGTTTTGGAAGATATAAATAAATGGTGCTTGTCAAAACGTACTGCAGATTTAGTGTAACCATGGGTGTTAGGTGCCCAACTTAGAGAAAATGAATATAAGAATTTAACTTACAACTCACCTGAGTTTGGGGTAGGCTTTTATACTTTTGTCTCATTTTAAAAAGTCTTAAATGTATATTTGTATTCTAAATGTATATATGTTGTAATTGAAATATTTTTAAAAAATAAAATAAAAAAACTTTCCCCACACTCCTGACATTAAAATGGTTTCCCCCCAGTGTGGACTCGTTGATGACTCAAAAGTTGTGAACTTTGAGAAAAACATTTTCCACACTCCTGGCATTTGTATGGTATCTCTCTAGTGTGGATTCTCAGGTGTGTTTGAAGGTATCGATCCTGAGAAAAACATTTTCCACATTCCTGGCATTTGTATGGTTTTTCTTTAGTATGGGTTCTCAGGTGTGTTTGAAGGTTTTGATTCTGAGAAAAACATTTTCCACACTCCGGGCATTTGTATGGTTTTTCTCCAGTATGGATTCTCAGGTGTATTTTAAGGTTTCGAGTCTGAGAAAAACATTTTCCACACTCCTGGCATTTGTACGGTTTTTCTCCAGTATGGATTCTCAGGTGCATTTTAAGGTTTCGAGTCTGAGAAAAACATTTTCCACACTCCTGGCATTTGTATGGTTTTTCTCCAGTGTGGGTTCTCAGGTGCACTTTAAGGCTTTTATTATGAGAAAAACATTTTCCACATTCCTGGCATTTGTACGGTTTTTCTCCAGTATGGATTCTCAGGTGCCTTTTAAGGTTTCGAGTCTGAGAAAAACATTTTTCACACTCCTGGCATTTGTATGGTTTTTCTCCAGTGTGGGTTCTCAGGTGCATTTTAAGGCTTTTATTATGAGAAAAACATTTTCCACATTCCTGGCATTTGTACGGGTTTTCTCCAGTGTGGGTTCTTAGGTGTGTTTGAAGGCTGGAAGCCTGAGAAAAAGATTTCCCACACTCCTGGCATTTATATGACTTCTCTCCTGTGTGGAATCTCAGGTGTCTCTGAAGGTGTTGAGTCTGAGAAAAACATTTTCCACACTCCGGGCATTTGTATGGTTTTTCTCCAGTATGGATTCTCAGGTGTATTTTAAGGTTTCGAGTCTGAGAAAAACATTTTCCACACTCCTGGCATTTGTACGGTTTTTCTCCAGTATGGATTCTCAGGTGCATTTTAAGGTTTCGAGTCTGAGAAAAACATTTTCCACACTCCTGGCATTTGTATGGTTTTTCTCCAGTGTGGGTTCTCAGGTGCACTTTAAGGCTTTTATTATGAGAAAAACATTTTCCACATTCCTGGCATTTGTACGGTTTTTCTCCAGTATGGATTCTCAGGTGCCTTTTAAGGTTTCGAGTCTGAGAAAAACATTTTTCACACTCCTGGCATTTGTATGGTTTTTCTCCAGTGTGGGTTCTCAGGTGCATTTTAAGGCTTTTATTATGAGAAAAACATTTTCCACATTCCTGGCATTTGTACGGGTTTTCTCCAGTGTGGGTTCTTAGGTGTGTTTGAAGGCTGGAAGCCTGAGAAAAAGATTTCCCACACTCCTGGCATTTATATGACTTCTCTCCTGTGTGGAATCTCAGGTGTCTCTGAAGGTGTTGAGTCTGAGAAAAACATTTTCCATACTCCTGACATTTGTATGGTTTTTCTCCATTGTAAGCTCGTTGATGACTCAAAAGTTGTGAATTTTGAGAAAAATATTTCCCACACTCCTGGTATTTGTATGGTCTTTCTCTACTGTGGACTCTATGATGACTCAAATGTTTCTGATTGCATTTAAAAGAGTGTCCATGGTCTTTGCTTGTGAACTGTTGCTCTTCTGTGTGGGCCTTCTGGTGGACCTGAAGGAAGGATTTGTTGGAAAAACTTTCCCCACATTCCCAACACTTGTATTTTCTTCCTCCTCTTTCAGTTCTCTTGTGGCTCAATAATTGTGGCTCCACATCATAACATTTTTTGAATGCTTTATTCCGGAAATATGTGTTTGCTGTGTGGACTCTCTTGTGAAGTACAAGTCCCCTTCTTTTAGTAAAAGATTTCCCACACATACTGCATTTGTACGGTTCTCCTCTGTTATAACATTCCTGATCTGTTGGAAGAAGCAGAAAAATAGAAAAGACTGAATCACAATTGTGAGACAAAGAATCCTGGACGGAGATGAACCAGCTACATGAACCAGCTAGACTCTAAAAGAAAACTACATGAGGAGGGGAAAAAGCTATCATCTCAGTCATAAATGAGCAAAAGATAGGACAGAGGACATATAGAGAAACTGTTCTGCTCATTTCTGAGTAACTACCGTTCTTTCAGCAAAATACTGTGAGCTCCGTTTCTCATTGTGCTTCACAACTGGCCAGACTGGTTAGAGCTGATGGGATATGGAATTCAGCCAATCCAGGAGGCCCCAAAGGCATTACTCAGCCTTCCTTTAAGGATGCCCCATGAGTCAGCTTGTGTTGGGTTAGTGTTCTGGTTAGGAGATGGCTGCTCACACACTTGGTATGAAGTGGGGAAACAAGGAGACTTACCAAGAGAGGTCACAATCTTTCGGTTCTCCTCCATGACGTCCTTATGGAGAGCTTTCTGGTCCATATCTAGCAGTGCCCATTCCCATGGGGTGAAAAGTACAGCCACCTCCTCAAAGGTTACCGCATCCTGGAGGGGAAAAATATTTCCTGTTTAAAAGAAGTAAAATCTGAGATAATTTGCAAACCAAAGCTAAACTGGGTGGAAAGCCAGGATTTATATCACAAGATGCCATCTATTGAGAATGGTGTTCACAGTGTCTTTTATGAGTATTTCCTGTTACTAATTGCTGGGAGTCCTATAGATTCATCCTCCCTCCACAAGAACGACCATGTGCCTCTGAATTCTACTTGTTCAGGCTCAACAGTAGAGGACGCTGGTCTCCAAATCCATTTCCCAATATATTCCCATAAGCGGAAGGAGAAAGATCTTGAGGGATGGAGAGGAAACTTTTTTATTTCTCTTAAGAGGAGGAACGATTTTGTGATGGTTTAATGGTTAAGACACTGAACCTGATGACTGGAAGGCCGGCAGGTCAGAGGTTCGAGACCAGAGTACTGCACAACAAAGTGAGCTCCTGTTTCTGTCTCATCTCCTGCCAACCTAGCAGTTCAAAAGCAAGAAATTGGAGGTAGATAAATAGGCACCAGGGACTGCAGTGGCTCAAATGGCTAAGACGCTGATTGGAAGGCAGCAGGTCAGTAGTTCGATACCCAAATACAGTAAAACCTGATTTACGTAAAAAGTCTATTCCGTCGCTTCTTACGTAAAAAGGAGTTTTACGTAAATCGATGCCTCTTCATAGGGGTATTGAAAAATAAAAAACAGGCTTGAAATTGTTTTTCAATGAATCCCTTTTTAAACTATTCTCAGAGAAATAGCTGAGCACTCAACCAGCAGCGGGGCCTCTGAAAAGTGCAGCAAAAGTGCCCCCACTGCCACTACTGCCCCCACCACTGCCCCCACCTCCAAGCTAAGTGATTTCTTGTGACTTCCAGTGGTGGGGACGGGTGGCACAGGGTGGAATTTGTAATTCTAAGATGGCGCCACCGCCATCTTAGAATGACAAGACAATGAAACCCCTTACGTAAGTCAATTTTTACGTAAGTAGAGGTATACGTAAATCGGGGTTTTACTGTACTGTAGGACAGAATGAGCTCCCATCTTTGTCTCAGCTTCTGCCCACCTAGCAGTTCAAAGCTAGAAAGTGCAAGTACAGTAAACCCCCAGTTGATGCATTCGGACGTCGTTTTTTTGTTAACGACGCGTTTTTTCATGGAAAGTACTCCCCCGGACAACGACTAACATCGTTAATTGGGAGCATGTTTGGTCTTCTACCTTTTCAAACCCCATCTTCGGACCCCTGTGTCCGGCTCTCCACTTATCCAGGAGTGTCTGGGAGGACCTATCCTGCGCTGTTTCCGCCTTCCTAGCACCTCCCTGGCCCACCAAACAGCTGAGAATAGTTGCAGCTGCCATATTGTTTTTGGGGGAAAAGATGGCGGTCACAACTTTTCTCAGCTGTTTGGTGGGCCAAGGAGGTACTAGGAAGGCAGAAACAGCTCAGGATAGGTCCTCCCAGACACTCCTGGGTAAGCAGAGAGGTGGACACAGGGAGGGACCCCCCTGGGTCTGGGAGGGTTGGGGGGACAAAAGGGGTCTGTCTCCTCAACCCTCTTGGACTCAGGAGACGTGGCGGAGAGGGGATCCCCCCCCAACACTCCATTTTAAAGAGAAGAAACAGCTTGGTTTCTTCTCTTTAAAATGGTGTGTGTGTGTGTGTGAATTCTCTCTCTCCCGGTTTCCCTGGGTCCAGGAGGGTTGGGGAGACAGACCACTTTTGTCCCCCCAACCCTGCTGGACCCAGGGAACCTGACAGAGAGGGACATCACAAACCCCTACCCCCTGATAATTAAGGGGAAAACCTGACCGGGTTTTCCCCTTTATAATCAGGGGGTGGGGGGTTGCGATCCCCATCTCTGCCGGGTCCCCTGGGTCTGGGGAGACAGACCTCTATTGTCCCCCCAACCCTCCTGGACCCAGGGGTCCCGGGAGAGAGGATCGAATCCACACACCCCCTCAACACTCCATTGGATTTCTTCTCTTTTTAACAACGGAGTCTGTGTGTGTGTGTGGGGTGTGTGTGTGTATTTGATCCTCTCTCCTGGGTCCCCTGGGTCCAGGAGGGTTGGGGGAGACAAAAGGGGTCTGTCTCCCCAACCCTCCTGGATTCAGGGGACCTGGCAGAGAGGGGACCCCCCCCCCCAACACTGTTGTTAAAAAGAGAAGAAATCGCTTGGATTTCTTCTCTTTTTAACAACGTAGTGCTGGGTGGTGGTGGTGAATTCGATCCTCTCTCCTGGGTCCCCTGAGTCCAGGAGGGATGGGGGGGGGGCAAAAGGGGTCTCTCCTCCCAAAACTTCCGGACCCAGGGGACCCAGCGTAGAGGGGCATTGCAACCCCACTCCCTCAGATAATTAAGGGGGAAACCCGATGGGGGGGGGGGCAAGGGAAGCAGGAAGTGCTTTGGGCTCAAATTTCGCTCCTTCTGTTGCAAACATCTTCATGTGCAACTTTGATAAAACCTTCATTTTGGATCCCTTAGTTAACCCCTACCGCTTAGATATTTTATGTTATAAGAGGTACATTGATGATTTATTTTTCATTTTTAAGGATCAGTCCTCAGTCACAGATTTCTATCAGTGGATTAACTGCCAACACCCTCAGTTAAAATTTACACATACCATGAACTCCGTTGCTCTACCATTCCTTGATCTCACCGTTTTCATCAGAAATAATAGGATTCAAACAAAGCTTTACCATAAACCAACGGATCGTTTCGCATACCTACAATTTAATTCTTTTCACCCGCATCACTTAAAGGCCAACATTCCATATAGTCTCCTTGTCAGAGCAAAACGGAATTCGTCCCTACATCAGGACTTCAGCATGGCAGCTGACCATATCTCTCTTACATTGAAAAACAGGGGATACCCCACCAACATCATTACAACAGCACGAAATAGGGTGGATGGACGTCCTAGGAACACCTTGCTCAGGGACAACATGAGAACTCCTCAGGATGTCTCAAGATTATTCTGGTCCCTTGACTATATCCCCCTAGCTAGCAGGATTAAAAACATTATACTGAGACACTGGCACATTCTGGACACTATACCGGGCTGCCAACAGCGTCCTACCATCGGGTTTCGTAAAACTAACACCATTGCCAACTACATCTCTCGGGCTGACATCAATCCCTGATCAGATAATTCCAGGTCTCCTACAGGACATTTTGCGTGCGGTCACTGTAAGTTTTGCACTTACATGTGGCGCACTAATCATGTACAATTACCCTCCAGCGATTTCTCTTTGGATTTAACTTCATTTTCTAATTGCAACACAAGCGAGTCCATCTACATGATCACGTGTTCATGCCAATTGGCATACATCGGGCAATCCAGACGGCCCATCAGGGTGCGTTTGGGTGAACATATCTCTCGTATAAAAAACTGTACTCTAAACGCACCCATGGTCAATCACTTCATAGACAGGAAACATACTTACAAAGAGCTGAAGCTGGTGGTGCTTGAAACATACTCACCTAATAAGTACCAGGTGATTGACGTTGAGCGCTTTTTATTACAGAGAGAGGCATTCTATATCCATCACTTTAAAACGTTATCACCCCATGGTTTGAACACGGATTGGGACCTATCCGCATTTCTGTGAACTGTCTTCATAGCATTGATCACTGCGGTCTTGTCCCTGTGCTTTAACAATTAGATTCAGAGGTACTCAGCTTATTATTATTTTCAGATGTGTTTTCCGTTAAAGAGTATTTAACCAAACCGCACCTAGTTTTAGGTTAACGCTAGAACACAATAGGAATTCACCATGGAGGTTTCTGCGCGCGATATTCAGTATTAATAGGTATGTCTTTGCCCGTTTCTCCTATGTTGTATTGTGTTGTTATGATTATATGGTTGTCACAATATGATTTCGCATAACACATTCATGTAATTTGAGTAGTGATGTTGCATGTTAGCTTGTGTGTTCTTTTCGTTACTGTATGTTTTAGACTCTTGAGAAAGTCTTTCGAAATGTCCGCTTACCGGAGGGACATCGGAAATCCTTGAACACCGCTCCTCTCCTATTCCTGCGCTGGGTCTTCGTGGCACCGTCTCCAGTTGACTTACGTGTGGCCCACTTGCAGCAGTACTTACCTTTTGAAAACCTGGTACCCACCACGTATGAATTACATCGCAATTACGGAACGTTGTCCTTACTTCCAAGTGCTGGCCTTACGAATATAGACATTGATGGGGAATATATTTTTTGTCCCACACAGGACCTTATGGTAGAGGGAGAGCATCTTTTCGTGTACTTATGTCGAGCAATTTTGCGTGTACTAATATTGTATACTTGAGTGTGCCTGTTGTACATGTATCGATATTGTTAGACTCTCAGGCAGTATTTCAGCCAACAACCAGTAGAGTGTTTATTGGTACTATTTTAGCATATTAAATTTGTTGCCATCATCGTGATTTTCTTCGGGAGTGTTTTCTCGGTTATCCTTCCCACACCCCAGCCGCATTTCTGCGTTGTATGAAAAAGACATGAGCATTGAACCCTAGAGTCGGATACGACTGGCTTTCGAGCAAGGGTGAACTTTACCTTTACTAAATAGCACCACTTTGGCGGGAAAGGTAACAGCATTCCATGTGGTCCAGTCCACATGACCATGGAAACATCTGTAGATGTAGACAGCACTGTCTCTTTAACTCTAAAAGGAGATCAGCACTGAACCTTATAGTTGGATATGACTGGCTTTCAAGGAAGGGTGATCTTTACCTCTACCTACGCTTAGGAGTATGGTTAGAAGTGGCCCAGAAATGTCAGAATGGGAAGAAAAATAAACCAAATGGAAGATCAGACTTTCATTTTCCTCCTTTAGCCAGGTCAGGATTAGATAGTTTCACAGTGAATCATCTAGGATTGATGGGGAGCAATTTTAATTAGAAAGTGGTCTGAGCAAAACATAATTTTGTGCTGCTTGTTTTTCGTATTCTCTGCTTTTCCAGAAGCAAATAGGAGTCCCTCCCTCTCCCCAGTGATTCTCTCTCCCCCTACCTGATTCAAGTCTTCTCCATTACAAAGACGAGACAATGGATTTCTTGTCCCAGGCATTGTTCCAAACCCTGCAGGAAAAAATAGATATAAGATCCATAGACTTGTCTTGGCTGTTCAAACCACAATGCAAAAAGCACAGATTAGAACACAACTCCTTCTCACTTTTAATTGGTTTGTTTGTTACATTTATATACCACCTGTCCTGTCTAGGCCTGGCACAGCTCCGCTGGTCGAGAATTCCATAATGTAGATGGAGCTACCAAGAAGGCTTTCTACACACTAGGACATCCCCAAACAAAGGAGATACTTCTGCTATGCTCCCCAGGTGTTATCGAACTTCCTTTCCTAGAAGCCCTGATCAGCAGGTGTGCTGACATGTGTTTCTGGTGATTAAAGTCTAAGAATACCTGGAGAGCCAAGTTTGAGGACCTCTGACTTAGGGCAATAATAATAATAATAATAATAATAATAATAATAATAATAATAATAATAATAATAATAATAATAATAATAATAATAATAATAATAATAATAATAATAATAATAATAATAATTCTTTCACTCTTTCCCCCTACTTCACAAAGATAAAGTAGTTAAGAAAAAATGTTCTGAGGCTACATGCGATAGAGGTATCATTTGTTTTTAAACAAACAGACAGACAAGAATGTGCAAAGAACAGTTCACACCCTTCTGGATGTTGGGATTTTTTGTATTTAATATGTGGTTGGTTCACCCAGGTATTCATTTCCATTGGATAAAAAGGCTTCTTTCATTTTATCTTCTGGACACAAACTAAAGTATATAAAATCTGTAAGTGTTGAAAATTAAGATACTTCCAATTAGTAGACATGGCTAGCAGCAAGAGACTCCTGTTCTCACCTAAGAAAAAGAAATAAAAAGGCAGTCTCACATACTCAGAGAAAGAGGTCGAGTTTTACCACCACACTTCCTCCCAGCAGGAATTCTTACCTTTCAATGGAATATCTCTGTCACGATCATCTTTCTTCCCCTTTGGCAGCGTACTCTGTCTGCTGTGTGATGGAGTCTTCTCTGCCACAACTAAATCACACTGAACTTCCACTGAAAGGTTTTTCATCTGAGTTTGGTGTTGAAGATCCCAGTTACAGAATTTGGAAATAGAAAAGAAAGACAAACATCTTGGCATCACTTCTGAAATAGTAGAAGGGTTGGGGATATTTGTCCACTGGGAACGGTTAGACCAGTGGTACCCAACCGTAATTTTTTTTTTTTTTGCCATGCCCCACCTAAGCATCTCCACAATCCTGATGCCCCCCCCACTCCACCCCAGGTGACATATAATACTTAGAAGAAGACCCTTTTATGAGGAAGACTGAGGCATATTTCTCTCCAATGCCTACTGAAACAATGCCCTGTTTGACAATCCCCAGGAGAGAGAAATGTCCTCACCTTCTGCTCTTCCTGCCTTTTCTCCTCTGCCTGACTCAGGAGGAAACCTTCTGCCAGGGCCACCGCTTGGGAACTGGTCTCTGCTCCACATTCCCTTATCCAGTTTTTCATCTCAGGGGGAAGGATGGTCAGGAACTTCTCCAGCACCACCAGATCTAGCATCTGAGTCTTGGTGTGCTTCTCTGGTTTCAGCCACTGATGACAAAGACGGTGGAGTTGGGTGCAAAGCTCTCGGGGTCCCTCACCTTCCTTGTAGGAGAATTGTCTGAAGTTCTGGCACTTCACCTCTAAGCTGACAATGTTCTCATCCCGGATATCCTGCCTCTTGCTTTCCCACAATTCCTCAATCCTTCCATTCTGGGTGGTACAGAAAGCATCTCTTTTTGCTTCAACGTCAGCAGAGTCTTCCTCCTCCTCCATCTTCAATTCTTGATGTAAGGAAGCCTACAATGAAATCAAAGGAAACCACACCTGATTTCTTTTTTAGGGAAGGATTGTAAAATGAGGCCCTGGTACTAACCTCTGCAAGACAAAGATGTTGTTCATGTAATGCTTATTAGAGGTTGCTTGAAGACATGGTTTGCGGGGAAGTGTTTATTTCTGAAGGAAAGGCAGGCAAATATCAAGAATGAAATAGAAAAAAAAGGCAGCTGGGGATTTTGATTCAGTGAAAGCAGCCCCTGTCCTTTATCTGAGATACATTTACAGTACTTGAACCCTCCACAAACCTGGCCTTCCAACCAATCCTCACCCTCAATTACACACTCGATGATCATTAAATACCAAGCAGCCAATTCTGCTATATGGCAACCCTTTAATTTTCATTTTTACTTATATTTTAAAACAATAAAAATACAAAATATAAACAAATATGCTAATCATAAAATTATCAATAATAAAACTCAATAATAACAACTAAAATAAAAGACATATATACAAATAAATACATTAGTATATATGTGAACACACCACCAATGGGAAATCATATACCTTCAACCTAGTATTAAAACACAACATTCATTTTATACAACAGTCCTCTGCTTTCAAAAAGTGATATATTCTTACTACTCCTTTCAATTTAACTAAAGCATGGTTAATAAACACTCCCCAATCCTCTCTAAAATCATTTAAAATCAATCCCTTCTTTACCTTTAATTTACATGTTAATCTATCATTTATTCCTATATTTAATTATAGGAATCATCCAACGAAGGTTCACAATATATGGACTCTTATGGACCCCACCCGAGGCTCCCTTGGAAGGAAGCTCTGAAAAGAGGGGGGGGCGGAAACTGAAGTGCAGTCCTTGGAGTCTCCGTTTCCCTCCGGAAGGAGAAAAGCAGGAGACAGGAAGGGACATATTTTGGAAGAGGACCTCTGTGGTGCACGAGGCTTCACTTTCTGCCTCTCTAGGAATTTACACTCCATGCATTTAACCCTTTGCCATCAGGTGAAGAATAGAAGGCATCCTCAGTCCCAGGGTCTCTGGTGGAGGTTTTGGCTTCTTAGACTCCGGCATTTCTTGTTCCCTCCTGGCTTTGGAGGAAAAGGGCTCAGGGCGACTCATTCCCCACCCCCCAAACTCAATCACTTACCTGCTCCGGATCCCAAATCTTTCTTGGTTTCTACTTCATCCAGGAATTATACCTCCACCTTCTGGTCAATTTCCCCCCTCCATTTCCAAGGCTTTGGAATAAATGAATCCCTTTTGATACTTACTCCAGGACTTTATTTTTGTGCCCCTTTAAATCTGTATTTTACATTATGAATTTCATAATACCTGCATCTAGTATTAGATTAATTACTTTTGTTTTAATCTGTGAGCTGCCTTTCACCAACAGAGAAATAAAGTTGTAATAAATGTATCTGAGAGTAAATAAAACAGAACAGAAACACGCACACAATCGCACGCAAACACACCCCATTGTGGTACCTTAAATACTAACTGCTGTATTTATCTGTGAGCTTTCGTGGACCAAGCCCACTTCATCAGACAAAAGAGCTGTAATAAACACATTTTTAAAATAAACATCTCCAACTCACTTTAGTGTATGGGACCAAAGACACCAGGACAGCCGAAGAGCTGGCTTAACACAACTTTATTACATGCTGGTCAGAGGGAACATGTGGTAATGGCGGATGAACAGCTCAATATATACAGTGGCTATACATTTGAATGTGGCTCCTTGACAGTCCATTGGCTACTGTCCGCGTGACGTCATTGTAGGTCACGCCCTTCTTGTCCAGGTGAAGGTAGTGGCGGGAATCTTCCCGCGCTGTTGTTCTAGGTGAGTCTTGGACCAATGAGCTTGGACGCTCGCTATTGCCATCTAGTGGTCACTAGCTCGCGTCCTATTAAGGTTACAGTGATGCAGCTGAAGGTTACAAATGTTACACATAGAAAAGGTTACATTGGATACACATGGATAGGTACATTGTTTAAAGGCACAGGCTTTAGGACACAACACTCACTCTCCAGGGTAACCTTGTCTATCAGACACGTTGCACCAGATGTGGGCTTGGAAGCTCATGAAACCGATTGAGCTATTGCTCAGGTCTTGGCAGTGGGAAGAGTAATGCAGTGACAGATTATCCAGCCTAATTCTAAATGTGTTCCCAAAATATTGTGGTGTAAGTCCACTCCCAATTAGTCACATAAAATGGTGCGGTGGGCCATATCTGTCAAGCCGCGGTTTTCAAAATCTGGGAGCCGGGCACGCATGCGCAGTAAGTTTCCAGGCGCCGGGCAGGAAAGGGGTTACTGCGCATGTGCAGCCGTGAGAGGCAGCGGTAACCCAGTAACCCCTGCACACAGCGCAGTAACCCCTCCAGCCCTGCACACATGGGCAGTAATCTCTTTCCTGGCCGGTCAAATTACGGGGTGACGGTGGGAAGGAGGGGGAAGGAGCGCTAGATTACGGGATTTCCCGTTGCCAAAAACCCAAAATTCCCCAAAAAAGGTTATGTCCTAGCATGCATGCATAAGCTATCTGTACGTATACACCATGGGTTCCCAACCTTTTCGGGCCATGGGCCAGTCACATGGTTCCGCCAACCTGGAAGTAAACACTTCCTCACATGTGCTGAACATTGTTGTAAATGACCCGCGGTTGTCGTAAATGCATTTATGACAGCTGTGGGTCATTTATGGAAGCATTCTGCGTACGAGTTTTTCCTCCGATTCTGGTGGTGGCAAGGTGTGTGTGGGCTGGATGAGTTGGCATAATGGGGGCTGGATCCGACCTGTGGGCCGCAGCTTGGGGAGCCCTGGTATACACCCTTGAAAATAGTTAGTTAGAACAGTGTTCCCCAACCTTTGGTTTTTGGACTTCAATTCCCAGAAGCCTAAGTCAGCAATTCCCTAAGGCACAAGTCAACCAACATACTGACTTAGGATTCTGGGAATTGAAGTCCAAAACCCAAAAGAAGGGGAACAGCGCTGTAGAGGATGTGTAACTATGAATAGATTACTTCAGAGTTAGATTATTACATAGCAGAAAGATATGGTCAAAGAGCTTATCTTAACCTATAAGGAAGGACGTTAACAGTTAGAATGTAACAAAGGCTCCCGCACCCGGCCTAACCATCCCTAACCGAGCCGCCTGCACTTACCTTACCTCCACCTCACCATTGCTGCAAGGGTCCGGAGGTTGTCAGTGTGGCAGCCGCCCCACGAACGCGACCAAAAAAACCCCCCTATGAGTCCCAGAGTCCTCTGCACTGCGCAACCCCTCAGCCAATCAGGCTGAGGGACGCGAGCACAGAGGAGGCCAGGAACGCGCGGCACGCTGACTTAAAAAAAACCCCACCAACGCACCGACAACTTCCCTCCGGGAGACACTTCATCTCCCGAAGGAAAGCTAAGTGGGGCGGGGGAGAGGAATGGGCCAGGCCACGGGAAGGAAACCACCCCCTCGCCACAGCCTGAAGCGCCGCTGGGGTTTCCGTGACCTGGCCAGCGAGGCCAGGCCGTGGGAAGGAAAACCCCCCCTCCACTGTACACAAAAGGTAAGTTGGACGGGGGAGAGGGACTGAGGGGGGGGGGAAGGGCCCAGGAACCACGCCGCCCACCAGCCCCCCTTGCCCCCCCAGTCCCTGTCCCTTACCCCACTTACCCGATGCTGGCTGGCCCTTCCGTTGCCTGGCCTCCCAGCAACGACTTCCCTTCTGCTCCTGGGAGTCCTCAGCTCCTCGCCGAGGCTGTGCGGGGGAGAGGGAAAGCCTCTTCCCCCTCGCAGCTTCGGCAAGAGAGAGTGTGTGTGTCATCAAGGCTTCGGGGGGGAGGGGGGAGGCCATCCTCTCTCCGCGGTGCTACGACGTGTGTGTGTGTGTGACTGTGTTGTGGGTGTGATTGTGTTGTGTGGGTGTTTAATGGGTGTGTGTGGTGTAGTTGTGTTGTGTATGTGTATTGAGTTTGTGTTTGGTTGTGTTGTGTGCAGTGTGTGTATTGTGTGTGTGCATGGTTTTGTGTGTTTGTGTACATTGTGTGTGAGTGGAGTTGTGTGTGTGATTGTGCTCTGTATGTGGTTGTGCATGTGTGTATGTGACTGTGCATGTGTGTGGGGTTGTGTGTAGTTGTGTAGTTGTGTTGTGTGTTTGTTTGCATTGTGTACCCCACAAAATAACCCCCCAAATGAAAAAACACAAATAAAAACTGCCCGGCTTGCTGGCACAAAAATGCTAGTCTACACCTATAAGAATGGGGTTGGGCCGTGCATGTGCAGAATGTGTGTCCACACACATCCAGTCTATACCATAATGCGCTGGCTACACTTACCTTTTGTCCCTGAGAGCATCGCCGCAAGGGTCCGGAAGCCAAAAGTGGGGCCAACGCCCCACGAACACGGAAAAACAAAAAAACTACGACTCCCAACGTCCTCCGCGTCACGTCACGCCTCAGCCAGTCAGGTAGGAGGACATGAGCACGGAGGAAGCGGGACAGCTGGCGCACGCCAAAACAAAACAAAACAGCAAACACTCACAGGAGAGAGCCCATTGGCGCTCCGTTCGGCCTCCCCGGGAGACAAGGGAAGAGAACGGTGTTCCGTTCCGCTCTCGCCTTCCAGAGGGAAGCGAGCACCTACCCCGGGGGCTGAAAGCACAGCTGCCTTTGGCCACCATAGGAAGCGAGCCACTTCCCCGGGAGGCGAGGGCAGAGAACGGTGCTCCGTTCCACCCTCACCACCGGAGTGAAGCAAGCGCCTACCCGGGGGGTGGGAGGACGAAAGCACGGCTGCCTTCACCCCCCACCTACTGGGAGAAGCGAGAAGCGAGAAGGATCGCATCCGCCTCCCCCTTCCCTGCCTCTCCCTGGGCGAAGACAGGGAAGGGGGGACGGATCACTTCCGCCTCCCCCCTTCCCTGCCTACCCACTCCGCAGGGCCCAAGTGACTTGACCAGCGAAGCCAGGTAACCTATGTTAGTATTGCATAAAGTAAATAATGCAAACTTAATCTTACATATTCTAGCCAGGATATCTAACCTGATAGAGTAATTACAAACACCATTAAAGGTACCAGAGTAACTTTCTCATAATTCTGTACATAACAGAGTACAGAATAAGCCAGTTGTATCCGACTCTAGGGTCCAGTTCTCATCTCTGTTTCAAAGCCGAAGAGCCAGCGTTGTCTGCTTCTACAGACGTTTCCGTGGTCATGCTGTTACCTTCCCACCGAAGTGGTCCCTATTTATCTACTTGCAATTTCTTGCTTTCAAACTACTAGGTTGGTGTGGGATCCGCGAGCACAATTGGCATACTGTCCCTGACAGAGGCCATGACTTGTGAGAACGCTCCGAGCTTTGGGCTCCGAGGGGACAGAAATTGGGGAGCGGATTAATAGTCATAAAATTGATTCACCCATATCTGACCTGACAAACAGTCCGAGCAGGAGGAAATTGAATGTCTAACTAAGCGGTTAGGTAATAGGTAATATTACCCCAAGCCCTAACGTCAACAGTGGCCATGTTTACTCTTGGGTAAGCTAGGAACAATGGGCTTCCCCTGCCAGTGTTTAATTTAGTTAATTAACTTCCCCGGGAGAGGTTCCCAATTAACCCGGGTAAACATGCGATGTGATTTTCTGTCAGATGACGATTCTATCACACGCCGCCTTGAATTCCTATATATGATGATGATTTTCCCTCAATAAACCACTGGTCTTCGCTCCATCTTGCCTCGTGTTGTTACTTGACCAGTCTCCTCCGGGACCCAACGGCCGCTTCACGGCCCCGATCCAACAGGTTGGCAGGAGCTGGGACTCAGGAATAGAACTGCTGACTAACTAAGCACATTCATACAATTATAACAGGATATATATGAGTAAATATAACACTAGCAGAACATAGAATGATTAATATTCTTGTGTGTTTTAAGTGAATAACTGTAGGAATCGGGGCCGCTGAGGGCCGTAGGTCCCGGAGGAGACTGATCAAGGAACGATATGAGGCAGTATGGAGGAGGATATGATCAGTCTTTATTGAGAAAAGGCTGCAACATATATAGAAGGAAAAGCGCAACGGTGGCAAGACTGTCACCTGACAGAAATTACATCACCTGTGTACTCAAGTTAATTGGGAATCTCTTTGGGGAAGTTGATTAACTGGGGCAAACATGGACCTCGGAGTCTCCATTGTTCAGGGATCAGGCAGGGGTAAACATGGCATCTGTTTGTGCCTGAGATTACACTGAGACACGGAGATGAGTGATTACTCTAATGGGTAACTGGGTTAGGTATTTGCTCTTTCAGCAGAACCGCGGGTCAGGTCAGGAGTTGGGTGAATCAAACCCTATCGTTTATCCACCCCCCTTAATTTCTCTGCCCGCAGATGCCACGAGCCAGGAGTTTTCTCTACCGTAGTGGCCTCTGCCAGGGCCGTTCCATGCCCAACGGGCGTGGGAAATCCACATCTCCCCTTTAATTTTCATTTAAGGACCTGACCGGCGACTTTGCGTAGGAGCGGCATCAGCTGTTGAGCGGGAATGACGCTTCTGGGTTCCTTCTCGGGGTGGCACTTCGAGATCAGTGAGGGAATACATTGCGCAAAGCAGCATAACGCTATGCCTAGTATGATCACCCCCACTACCACCTTGAGTACCGTCTGGAGCCACCCCCACGGAATCCACGACCACATCCAGCTCCACAATGAACTCCACCAGGTCTCCCATGCGGAGCCTTCTCTGATACCCTTCACTATGGTGTGGAGGTCTGTGAGCTGATTCTGTATTCTGCGGGAATTATCGGTAAGGTTGAAGCAACACATACCATGGAAGGATTCGCAACCCAAATGATGGAGCAATAAGAGGTAGTCGATAGCCGCTCGATTGTCGAGAATGGCATGGCAAAGCTCTGTCTGCTCTCGGTTGATCAGCGCTATCGCTGTGGAGGTATGGTTGATGGCCTTGGCTAATCCGCAGGCCAAACGACCGATCCTCCGAGCGTTGCCGACGGCCAAGGCCGGCACGCCAACTATGCTGACTGCCAATGAGACATACTCGGCCGGACTTAGGACTCTAAAGCTGCTATCACATGAGCTGTCTAACTGGGTCGTGCGAGTGTGCCTTACGGGTGCGGGAACATCTAAAGCATTTGAAACATTGGGAACATTTGTGCTTGGGGTAACCATATCCTTAGTGGGGAGCAACAGTGTCAACCGACTAAGGCAACATGTGGAATCTGATACATTTGCGGGAATGTAGTTAAAAGTATACTGATTACATGTAAAAAACCAACCAGATGGTAACGTAACATGAGCATACATGGAACCAAGTGTCTCTGGTTTATCACAAGTCCAGTTGCTGCTGCCGGTATCGAAGCAGCGGCGCTGAGTTCGGCCGACTGCAGCGCAGCCGACCATTCGAGCACAAGTAGAGTTCGAGCTGGCCGCCACTCGCGGGGTGTGAAGAGTGGCTGCGTCAGCCGGCAAAGTCATGGTGAACCGTAATCCCCCCCAGCGAGCGTAAGCTGCAAAACTCGCAGGGAGATGCGGTCCGAAGATCTTCTTCAGCAACCAGTCGCCATCCCTGGCGTGCGCATCTAGAGTGTGGCACACTGGGATGAGACAGGTGCTCAGAATTGAGGCAGAACCTGCGTCCTGCTTCAGGCAAAAATCGGACTGGTTGACGAGACCCGCCAACCTTTCCCACAAGTTGTAATGCATCCGGGCGGAAAGGTCTCCGTCTGGTATCAAACCGCTGGCCCCAAGCGGGGCGGCCTGAACGCCTCCCCCCACAAGCAGGGAAAGGGTCAGGACGATGAGAACTGCCACGGAGTTGGCATTAATCTGGGCAAAAACTGCAGCCAAGAAATTCTCCGGTGTCGGCTCCTTCCCCTCGCGTCGGAGGGCGTCCTGGGCCTCATTGCAAAGCGCCTTGATCATCCCCCAGGTGACCTTCGGCGCCGTCATCCGTGTCCGCCTCTTCCGACAGGTCCTCTCGGTCAGGGTGAGGTCCTCCATCTCCGGGATCGGACTCTGGTCGGTCTGGGTCCACGCCATGTGGTTCCAAGTGAGGCTTGACACACCGAGCTGGAATCCAAACGACACCTGTAGGAGACATAACTGCAGCATACCCTCTCCCCCAGGTTATGAGCGGCGCCGGGCCCCTCCAAGAAGGGTCCGGTGGCACTCGGTATCGGACCATCTGTTGCGGGAGAGCTTCCGAACGGCGGAAGTGCTTCTCCTGCGGCGTACAATCCGAAAAAACATTAAGGTGGTTGTAAGTGAACAATACCTTATTCAGACAATGCTGTGCCTGGCCCTGTGACTTGGGGAGGGCCGGCGGCTCCCCCCTTTCTGTTTGTTTGTCAATATAGGACTTGAGCGTCCGATTGACCCGTTCCACAATCGCTTGCCCCTGCGGATTGTAAGGAACGCCGAAAGTATCCTGAATATCCCAGGTGGCCATGAAGGTGGCCAGCTGCCTAGAACTGTAGGACGGGGCGTTATCGGTTTTAACGTGCCGTGGTTTGCCCATGGCTGCAATGCAGGAAAGGAGGTGCTGCTCCACGTGGGAAGCAGTCTCCCCTTTCTGTGCCGTGGCCCAAATGAACTGTGAAAAAGTATCTATGCAGACGTGCATGTACTGCCATCTGCCAAACTGCGGGACATGCGTGACGTCCATCTGCCAAACCTGATTGGCTTCCGTCCCTCGTGGGTTGACCCCCCACGAGGGCCCCCCCGGCGCCCCTGCACAATGCTGGCAAGAGCGAACTATACCTTGGGCTTGAGAAAGTGGCAAATTAAACTGTCTGGCGAGTGCTTTGGCATTTTAGTGAAAAAAGGCATGACTCTGAATTGGCGTAGTAAAAACACCCAAAACTGAACGTTGCTGAATTTCCTTTGCCGCCGCATCCGCTCTGCTATTGCCCGCGGAAATCGGACCCGGTAGGTCTTGGTGACTTCGGATGTGGGCAATATAGAGCGGCTCCGTGCGGTTTCGCAAGTGAAATTGAGCAGTGAGAAACAGGCTAAGCAAATTCTTGTCTATCGCGGGAGTGATGTATGCTCCCGGTAGACTGTGGAGCAAATTCCTGACATACATGCTGTCCGTAATGATGTTTAAGCGCTCTTTGGCGAAGGTGCACATGGCAAGGTTCACCGCCGCCAACTCTGCCCGCTGTGTGGACTTCTGTGGAAGAGTTAACAGCGTGCGCCAAGCTTGGCCCTCCTGCCAGGTCAAGACACCATATGTGCGGCCACCATCCGTAAAAACTGTCCTGGCCCCCTGAAGTGGAACCAGCGAAAGCAATTCGAACAAGCTGACTGTCTGCGTTTGGAGTGAGACTAGTCTGGGGTCCTTTGGCAAGTGGTATGCCAAGCATCCGGTGAATCCTTCCAACGCAATTGGAAGCGAGTCACCGAGCTGCATCAACTGCTGGATTTGTTCCTTGGTGAACGGGACTATGATCTTGGCTAAATCGTGCCCAGAAATGTCCCTAGCTCTCAGCCTTCCGCGGTAAACCACCGCGGAGACCAATTCTTGGGGAGGAACGATGTTTCGTGGAGAGGTGTTCGGAAGGTACACCCATTCCACGATACTCGCCCCCTTCTCGGCATCTACGCCGAGCGCTCCGGTGAACATGGATCCTGATCGTACGATGTACAAATTCAAGATCGGAGCATATGGCCCTGGGGTGATCCTATCTACCCACCTCTGGCTGAGAACTTGGTTCACTTTCTCGATAGCTAAGCGTGCTTCTCGAGAAACCTGTATCCGGTCTGCCGGCTGCTTACCTAAGGTTAGCAGCGAGAAGAGCGGTTTCAAAAGATCCGTATCCAAACGAAAATATGGTCTGGCCCAATTAATATTCCCTAAAACTTGCTGCAATTCTACCAAGGTGACTGAGTCCTGTAAATTGATCTGAGGCAAAACCGGTGCTGCGAAAGAGCGGAGAAGCCGATGACCCAAGTATGAGAAGGGCTCGGTTCTCTGCACTTTCTCTGGAGCAATAAGTAAGCCTTTGTCCCCCAGGCTGGCCTGGAGGTCAGAAAACATTTCGCTGCCGAGTTGCGGCATCGCGACCAAGATGTCGTCCATGAAATGGCAAACTATGGCTTTAGGGTAAAGGCTTCGGAACTTTGCCAGTGCGTTGTGAACATAAATTTGGCACAGGGTGGGCGAATTGAGCATGCCCTGTGGCAAAAATCTTCACGCGTAACGCTGCGTAGGCTCACTGTGGTTCACAACTGGCACCGTAAAGGCGAACCTTTCCCGGTCCCGGGGGTCTAGGGGAATTGTATAAAAGCAATCCTTGAGATCTACGACTAGGATCTCCCACCCCTCGGGAATCATGTTCGGATTCGGGATGCCGCATTGGAGCGGACCCATTGGCTGTATGCATTTATTGATCTCTCTGAGATCGTGGAGGAGTCGCCACTTACCCGACTTCTTCTTAATCACAAAAATTGGCGAATTCCATGGACTCGTGGACTGCTCTATGTGTCCTGTGTCTAGCTGTTCTCTCACTAGCTGTTTCAGGGCAACTAGCTTCTCTCCTACTACCAGCCATTGTTCCACCCAGACCGGCGTATCGGTGAGCCACTTAAGTGGCAACGCCATTACCCAAAGGTAAGCGTAGCACCGTACTGCTGCAAAATGTCTCGCCCCCAAAGGTTGATGTGCACGTCAAGAATGTGCGGCCGAATTACCACCGTGCCGTCAGCCTTTGGAATCGTGACTGTTACCCACTCTCGGCTTCTAAACGCTTCCTGAATGCCGCCTACCCCCCACACATCGGAGACCGGCTCAATGGGCCATTCCCTTGGCCACTGGCCCCTGCTTATCACGCTGACATCTGCTCCGGTATCTAACAGGCCTGAGAATAATCTATTATTCAGAAATACCTCGATAACCGGGCGTTGTTTCCACTCAATGTTGGTCTCCACTGTCGCTAAGACCTGGTATCCTTGTACTGCCTCCCTGGCGCTCGAGCAGTCCTCTGACCGGGACTCGGAGCTGTCACTGAGCCTTCCCTGGCTATCTGCTGGCGAGTGACAAGGAACCATGATCAGTTGCGCTAAGGTGTCTCCTTTGTGAACTGTTTGGGGCAGGTGAGTCCAAAGCTGAACTTGGAGAACGCCTGAAAAATTGGAGTCGACGACTCCTGGAATTATGAAAATTCCGCGTGCTCCAGCTACGCTGCGGGGCAAAACTAAACCTATAAAGCCCTTGGGCAGTGGACCCATGTACCGGGAGTCCACCAGATAGACCGTGCCTGGCAGGTCGCATGTAGCGTCCGCCTGAGAAGTCAAGTCTAACCCTGTACTACCCTTGGGGCTGGCCTGTGCCCTCGCAGTGCCTGGAATGGGGCTGGGATCTAGTCTAGCTCGGGTGAGCTCTGAATGAGGGAAGCCTCTGTTTGGACCGGGGCCAGAGACATGCCCGCTTTCCGGTTTCCCGAATTCAGACAGTCTCGGGCCCAATGGTAGCCTCTTTGACATTTCGGACACTGGGTTTTCGGAGCCTTGGGACGGCCGGACTTTTGCCCGCCTCCCTTGGATCGGCACTCCCTAGCGAAGTGACCGATCTTGCCACAACTGTGACATGCTCCCTGGGTCTTTTCTTTTGGTCTCTTGCCCCCTTGCACCGCTGCCGCTAGCAATCCCATTTTGTAGGATTCAGTGCCAACATCGGCGCAAGCTCTAATCATGTCCGTAAGTGTCAAGTCGGGACGATTGCCTAGTGACTGCAGGATTTTACGGCAGTCTAGATTGGCATTGTCCTTGGCTAACTTCATCATGAGCTCTTGCTGGGCTTGCTCATTATCAATCTGCCTGCTAATTGCTTCCTCCAGGCGATTGATGAAGTCCATATAGGGCTCTTGGGCTCCTTGCTTGATAGCGGTGTAATTTTTGGCCGCTTTGCCAGTTGCTGGGACTTTGAAAAACGCCCTAAAGGCGGCCTCGGCCGACATCTGGAGAGTGGCTAGAGGCAAGTTGATCTGGGCGTCGATGGGCTCGAAGGCACCTGAACCATATAACTGGTCAGGAAGTACTGCGCCTCCCATCCTGGCAGCCCTCGTCTGTGCCTCTAGGCGAAACTCGCTATCCCAAATTAAGTACTGGCTAGGGTTGAGCATCATCCGCATGACGGCTTTCCAGTCATGAGGAATCCACATGGTGTTCTCGCACACTTGCTGAAGCGTGCCCCTTGTAAAACGACTTTGGAGCCCTGTTTCTGAGATGGCTTTCCGTATGGCCATGAGAAGCTTATACGGAACTGGGGAGTGAATTATCTGCTGTGCGCCTGTGAGCGCGTCCATTTCCATGCGGATGGGACATATCTGACTAAGCTCAGCTAGTTCTTCTGCTGGCAATTCCCCCTTCCTAATTTCCTCTTCAATGGTATGCTGAAGTGGACTCTTGGTAACTCGGGAACCTGGAACTGTCAGAGAAGCGCCTGCGCTCCTCATTCCTTGCATTCCACTGGTGACGTCTGCAGCTGTTGCCGGGGGAAAGCTCCCTAAGCTACCCTGCCTAAATTGGAGTGACGGATAGAGCGCCGTAGGCGCCGTTGGATTGGCTGGCGCTTCTGGCAGACTTGGGGGTTCTTTTGCCTCTACCCGGACTGGCTCTATCTCCGCTAAGAGCTTCCTACACTTTCTCCATGTGCGAATTACGCCTCCTGGAGCTTTCGGGGGTTGCTGAATGCAGTCTCCTATCTGATCCCAGAGCTCGAGGGTTAACGTACCTACTTCTGGGTAAAGCAGGCAGTGTTCCCCTAGGTACACCAAAAGTCTCGCTAGCTCCCCGCTGTGAAAACGCAAATTAAATACCCTGGCCAGGATGATGAACCCCTCCTCATGGGTTCTTTGGCTAGCGGATGGACGCTGTCGCTGAGGACAGGTCCCCATATTACCTGCGATTGGGTCCTCGGAAGATTCCTCCTCGGGACGAGTCGACACGTCTTTGGCAGGCAACAGGTTCTGGCGATGTCGCTTTCTGGGTAGAGCTCGGAGCGTGGATTGCGGCCACGGGCCCTTGGTGGCCACTGCGCTATCAGGGGCTCACAGCTGCCCTGAGCGGAACGCGCGTTTCCCTTTGGCGCAAGCCGCCGCGAAAGTCGGGAGTAAGCTGTAGGAAAGCCTCTTTGGACTGCCTCACCGCAGGCCGTCCCTCCGATCGGCTGGCTGCCGGACGGAGTGCCGCGCTGTCCTCCGGGACGATTCGGACACGGTTCAAGCGCAGAACCGGACCGTGTGATCGCTACTCTGAGGAAGACCGCTCTTACTCACGAGTAGATCACGTCTCGGGGTCACCAGATGTAGGAATCGGGGCCGCTGAGGGCCGTATGTCCCGGAGGAGACTGATCAAGGAACGATACGAGGCAGTATGGAGGAGGATATGATCAGTCTTTATTGAGAAAAGGCTGCAACATATATAGAAGGAAAAGCGCAACGGTGGCAAGACTGTCACCTGACAGAAATTACATCACCTGTGTACTCAAGTTAATTGGGAATCTCTTTGGGGAAGTTGATTAACTGGGGCAAACATGGACCTCGGAGTCTCCATTGTTCAGGGATCAGGCAGGGGTAAACATGGTATCTGTTTGTGCCTGAGATTACACTGAGACACGGAGATGAGTGATTACTCTAATGGGTAACTGGGTTAGGTATTTGCTCTTTCAGCAGAACCGCGGGTCAGGTCAGGAGTTGGGTGAATCAAACCCTATCGTTTATCCACCCCCCTTAATTTCTCTGCCCGCAGATGCCACGAGCCAGGAGTTTTCTCTACCGTAGTGGCCTCTGCCAGGGCCGTTCCATGCCCAACGGGCGTGGGAAATCCACAAATAACAAAATAGGCACTTATTAGCGTAACAGCTTCATTACAGTACAATAAAGATAATTTGTTATAATAATTATCTAATTTCTATTTAAAAGAAAATATCCAGGATATAAACCTTTGTTTTTACTTGAGTTAAACAAGAGTTAAAACCAATATGACCTGTTTGGTTAGACCGAATCAAGACATTTCCACATACTGAGTTAAACCTTCCCAGAAAGGGTTAAAAGGCTTTCAGCCTTAGGTATCTCCCTGCCAGCAGCTGAGATTAAACAGTCAGGGAGACTTAAATGTCAGGTCAATGCTTTCGTTTTTCAGAGAAAACAAAACAAAGTTCTCAAAACACAACAGAGTCCTAATCAGCAATTATAAAGGCACTTCCGGGCAGAGAGCTTTAACATTTTAGAATGACTATTTTCTCAGGCAAACCTTTAATACTTTAGCAAAAAAAATCAGGGCTGACCTTTAATCAATTCAGTGAAACAAAATCACAGAAAGATACTGTTCATACAAGGCATATTGAACTTGCAAAGTTTTCTAGGCATGACAGAAAACCACAATTTATAAGGCGACCCCATTGCTGTATCAGGTGACAAGCAAAATATCCCTGGGGATGGGGGAAGCAGTCTCCTTTGAAGCCCCTTTCCCCACCATTCCACCGCCACTGGCCACCAAGGAACCGAGGGTGTGTGTGTGAGAAATGTGCTTAAAAACTCCTCACCACATCCCACTCTCTGGTGGTGGTGGGGTAGGGTGGGGTGGGGTGGAAACGGCTTCAAGGATCCTTCTTTTAAGATGTCAATTAATACATTAAAACCACATTTAGCTGAAAATTATTCATTCATTCATTATGTGTCCTGCCCATCCGGCTGTGTCAATCTGACCCATATAAGGAAAGAGACTTCTTCTGGATGTTTGTTTTGAAACTGTTAGTTAGTTGACAGTTAATACAGTCATGTAAACTTGCATCATCATCAAACCATCAAAATAAAGCCAAATAACTAAATCCATTAGAACAGGAAAGGATGTGAATATACAAATTTAAAAAAAACACAAGCTGCTAGGTGAAATATCATAATTAGTGATTCCCTTGCTACAATCAGAGTGGAAGCAGGTGTGAGTCACAGTTTGGAGCCAGTGTGTTTTCTCAGGTGTGTTTGAAGGCTTTGAGTCTGAGAGAAACATTTCCACACTCCTGGCATTTGTATGGTTTTTCTCCAGTATGGATTCTCAGGTGTCTTTGAAGGACTTGATTCCAGGAAAAAGATTTCCCACACTCCTGGCATTTGAATGGTTTTTCCCCAGTGTGGATCCTCAGGTGTGTCTGAAGGTCTTGATTCTGAGAAAAACATTTTCTACACTCCTGGCATTTGTACGGTTTTTCTCCAGTGTGGGTTCTTAGGTGTGTTTGAAGGTTTTGATTCTGAGAAAAACATTTTCCACACTCCTGGCATTTGTATGGTTTTTCTCCAGTATGGATTCTCAGGTGTGTTTGAAGGTTTTGAGTCTGAGAAAAACATTTTCCACACTCCTGGCATTTGTATGGTTTTTCTCCAGTATGGGTTCTCAGGTGTGTTTGAAGGTGTGAAGCCTGAGAAAAAGATTTCCTACACTCCTGGCATTTGTACGGTTTTTCTCCAGTATAGACTCTCAGGTGTCTCTGAAGGTCTTGAGTCTGAGAAAAACATTTTCTACACTCCTGGCATTTGAATGGTTTTTCTCCAGTGTGAGTTCTCAAATGTGTTTTAAGGTTTTTATTCTGAGAAAAAGATTTTCCACACTCCTGGCATTTGTATGATTTTTTCCCAGTGTAGGCTCGTTGATGACTCAAAAGTTGTGAATTTTGAGAAAAAGATTTCCTACACTCCTGGTATTTGTACGGTCTTTCTCTACTGTGGACTCTATGATGACTCAAATGTTTCTGATAGCATTTAAAAGAGTGTCCATGGTCTTTGCATGTGAACTGTTGCTCTTCTGTGTGGGCCTTCTGGTGGACCTGGAGGAAGGATTTGTTGGGAATTTTTTTGCCACATTCCCTACACTTGCATTTTCTTTCTTTTCTCTCAGTTCTCTTGTGGCTCAAAAATTGAGGCTCCACATCATAACATTTTTGAACCCTTTATTCCGGAAATACGTGTTTGCTGTGTGGACTCTCTTGTGAAGTACAAGTCCCTTTCTTTTAGTAAAAGATTTCCCACACATGCTGCATTTGTATGGATCTCCTCTGTTATAACATTCCTGATCTGTTGGAAGAAGCAGAAAAACAGAAAAGACTGAATCACAAATGTGAGACGAAGAATCCTAGACGGAGATGAACCAGCTATATGAACCAGCTAGCCTCTAAAAGAAAACTACATGAGGAGGGGAAAAAGGCTATCATCTCAGTCATAAGTGAGCAAAAGTTGGGTTAGAGGACATATAGAGAAACTGTTCTGCTCATTTCTGAGTACAGAAATCTCCCAAGTGGTATTCCTGCACCCGGAGTCACCGGTAACCAGTGTAGCTCCCGAAGCAGTGGAGAGGCATGGGCATAATGTCCGCACCCCATCACCACCAGGGCAACTGCATTCTGAACCAGTTGCAGCCTCCGAGTGGACATCAAAGGCAGCCCCATGTAGAGCGCATTACAATAATCTAGTCTGGAGGTGATTAGAGCATGCATGACCATGAGCAAGGAGTCACGACCTAGGAGCAAGTGTAACTGGCGTATGACATGAAGTTGTGCAAAAGCCCTGCTGGCCACAACTGCCACCTGCTTGTTTGAGCAGGAGTCGCAAATCCAGAAGAGCCTCCCCCCGCCCCGGACTGTCAGCGGGGGAAATGAGGGTTAGCTATGCTGGGCCCCTGCGGCCATGAAGTCCTCGCCGCGGGGCTGCTGCCGCTGCCGGTAACCTCCCCCGCCCGGTCTGTCAGCGGCGGAAATGAGGGTCAGCTGCGCCGGGCCCCTGTGGCCACGAAGAACTCGCTGCGGGGCCGCTGCCAACGCCGGTTGCCTCCCCCGCCCCGGACTGTCAGCAGGGGAAATGGGAGTCAGCTGCCCTGGGCCCCTGCAGCCACGAAGACCTTGCCACAGGGTCGCTGCCAACTCTGGTTGCCTTCCCCCGCCCCGGACTGCCTCCCTGCCTGGGATTGAGCCCAGCCCATCTGCGCCTGCTGCCACCACCACCCCTTCAGACCCATGCTTGGCCAGAAGGGTGAAAAAGCCGCTGCTGCCACCGCAGAGAGGACCCACGCTTTTCCAGAGCTACACCATCACCCCGGGGGATTGAAGCCTCTTGGGGACCTTTTGACATAACTGAGGACCTTTTACCTTTTATCCTGGATGGGCTTCGTTGTTTGTATCTTGTTTTTTGTTTCTCTTTTCTCACTGCTTTTTTTTATTGTAACTTTAATTATGTTTTGACACTTTTTGTATATTTTTTTATTGTATTTTTCTTGTTCACCTTTGATGCTGTCTGCTGTGCAGACAGCATGTGCCAATGTAAACAGCTCTGACTCGCCTTCGGGCTGAGTAGTGCGGTATATAAATTAAAGTTGTTTATTATTATTGTTGTTGTTGTTGTTAGACACCAATTCCGCTAGGAGATATTGTACCAGGAGATGGAGACCTAAGATGCAGCTGCAGGGCCAGAAACCCTGATAAAAGGTGGAAGAGAAATATAAGTGTCTGAAGATGTTGGGCATTAGACATGAATTCCCAGAGTATTCAACGTTCCACCTGAGTTTTAGCTTTAAAAACCATGAGTCAGAATGTCTGTAAACTGCTAACTGGATTCAGGCTTGGATGTCTGAAAAGATGCACCAGAGATGGTCAGGGAATCTCTCTGTTTAATGAAGTGGAATTTATTGGGGGTTTTAAACGTTTAAACTGACAGGAAAAGTACTATGGAAGAAACAGTAATTTTAAATTCTACAGGGGAAATAAAAACTGAATTAAGAAAGAGAGACAATGAACACAACAGAGTGCTCAACCTCCTAACTGGGTTTTCTTTTTAAAAATATGAGCCAGAAGGTCTGCAAATCACCAAGTGGCTTGTGGCTTGTAGATCTCATAAGATACAACTAAGAAAACTCTCTTCATTTCATCATTAAACACATGATAAATAGAGACATAGTCTCTCTTTTCTGGCATTTCCCTACCAATTGCTATACCTTTTTCTTTACTTCACCTTCTCTTCCCTCTGAGATTTCTTTAACTCACCCAGGTGACCACAGCCCAGGATAGATGAAAATTCAGTTCCAGCGATGCAGCCAGTTTTTGGAGAGGCATTCAAGATTACTCATGAAGTAGGACAAGGATTGTAGGAAGGAAAACCTAGCATAATCTGTGCGTTGGCCACTTCACTGATTGGATCACAACCCTTCCCGAATGGTTCGTCTGGTTAGGACACGGGCTGGAAACCAACCGAGCTAGGACAGGAAAGGAAATTGGGAACGGGCCAATAGAATAGGTAGCAAGAGTGACTCCATGTTGCCTTGGCTGAGGGCACTGAGAGGAGCAGGCATAATCTCGTAATAGTGGAAACTTCCAGGAGAAACACAAGCCTGTAACAGCACACTGTATCTTGCTCACGTAGCTGGCAAGGAAAACCACAGCTAGACACAGGAAGTCTTCAAGGTCGTTTAAGATTGGGTAATCCCTTAGCAGGTGCCAAATGTATACAGTAACTTCTTAGAGCTGGCAAATGTAACATAGCCAGCAGAGTGCCACGTAGACATGTATCCTGTTAGGAGGTCTCACGCAGGCTGTGCTGTGCGGGGGAGACCTCTATGTAATCCAATAAATACAGCCCTCCCGAGCCATCGGGATCAGCTGGCTTTCCTTCACCACTCCTGCCTCCCGTGCCTTCCTTCGCCTTCAGCACCATGGACTCCGAGAGCCATTACAACATCTGGTGCCCCCGGGACATGATTTTCTCGACTACTCGAGAATCACGCATCGGCTCCTCTCGGAGAGGCTGAAGAGCAGCTCCGATCGGAAAGCACTCCGATCGGAATTCAGCACATATCAAGGAAGGCAAAGTAAAAGAGCTCGGCACAATCCATCCACGGAGAGCCGTGATAACTAAGGCAGAACAGCAGAGTAGATCCGTGGCGAGCAGTCAGCACCGCGATCTACTGACCAAACCTGAGGGACATTGTTCCGTGCATCACTCACCCTGTCTACTACTACCCTGACCTGTCTCATGGAAGCATCAACATGTGAGTTGTGTAAGACATCCAGAGAATCCCCACACCGGGTAGTATGGGGGCACATTTGGGGGAAACGTAATTTGTCCATCAGACAAGGAGCTCATAGAGAGTAGCTTGAAGGCCTGGCCAGGCAATATTGGATTCGGGAAAGCCGAAACCGTCTGACGGACCTCGTGAGGCACATGGGGAAACACAACCTGTTCTAACTAGAAGCAGGCACAATGAATCCAGAGGTTTGGGATTAAACTGCCTTAAATAGGAACTCCAAGCACCCACTAACACCATGGGGGTTTGGAGAACATAAAAAGCCCAGGAACCTTCAGTCCGAGTCAGGGGTTCTCCCCAGCAGAGGAGTAATTAAGATTAAAGCAAAGGGAGAGGCGCTCCCTCCGCAAGGGGGAAAGGCAGCTCTTCAAGGAGCTGTCCGAATAAGCCTACCGTCAAGTGCCCACGTTGCCACCATAGAGGAGGCAGTCACCGCTTTGGCTAAGCCAAAGGAAGAATCCCTGACAATAATTACCCCAAACATTCCCAAGGCAGGCAGACACTGACTTGTCTTGTCTCAAAGAAGCACAGAGATAGGAAGGAAACTCGCTCCTAAGAATAGAAGCCCAGGGGGCTAAATAGCCTCCTGAAACTAGCCTAATTATCTAGCGGCAAGAAGTCTTCTCCTCATGAGTAGGGTGGAGTATTGCAGACCTGGGAGGGAATTATCCCCAGGGAGGTATGTCTCTCCAAGGCTTGGATGCGCATATGAATGAGTGGTGCACCACAGTATGAATGTATGAATGTCTTTATTCCTTGTGTGTATCTGCCTGGTTATGTTGTAATGAGATGCCAGATATTGTGTTTTGAACTGTTCAATTCAGTTAAAAGGTTTGTACAAATTGTCTTCATTGATAGGAAAAAATTCACCCAGCCTCGGTCCACTCTAGAGGGACAGGCTGAGAAAGTAGGAGTAAAAAGATGGCCGGCTAAACCTCTTTTGCTTGGCAGTCTGCTTAGCAGCGTCAGATCCCAGGGCGAAAGAGGAGGGGGAAATTCTTGCCCAAGAATGGGGTGGCAGTAGCCCCCCTTCCTCCCAGCCAGAGAGTGTGGGAGGGAGGCCTTTTTCTTCCAGGGATTGGGCTGCAACTTTCGCACTCTCAGACATGACTGGAAGATGTAAAATGAAGAATTGTTGTCAAAATCTTCATAAATCATCTTCATGAAATGAGGGGCCCCCTTTACCTCAAAAATCCTCATATCATATGTCTCATTCCTAATTAATGTATGTAAATTTTGTCTAGTAACTGTCTAAACATTCTAAGAATGTAGTATCAAATCACAGGCTCAGGTCTTGCTGAAGTCGAACCCTGGCACTTCAGTTAAATGGGTGTTTCTACCAAATTCTTCTTTTGCAGCAGGGATTGGTGGTCACAGTCCTCGACCCCAATCCACAAGCTTTGCAGCTCCTCCACCGGAATGCCTAAGCATTCCCGCGCACACACCCAAGACCAGGGAGGGGGGCCTCCATGGGGAAATTGCCCAAGGGGAGCCTGACACATCAAGTGCCAAGGTTCGCCAAGGAGACACTGCATATGGTCATGGCCAGTATGTTCATCTAAATATTGACTTTCTCAACACTCATAGCTTTCTAGATATCTAACCTCCTCGCTTCTCAGCACCACAGGAAGTTTTGCATACAAGGCAAAGCAAGTGTGGAGTGAATTACCCCCATTGTTGTTTTTTTCACTAAAGAGAAAAGGGGAGAAGCCCCCCCCGCGCATCTACAGCTAATCCTTTATCCTCCCAGTTCTGTGTGCATTGTGTCTACAATCCCCTCTAGCCATTTCATCTTTGGCTGCCTCTTCTTCTTTGGTCCTCCACCTTTCCCAGCATCAAGACCTTCTCAAGTGAATCCTCCCTTCTCATTTTTGGTGTCCAAAGTACTTTGACTCCGTCTTTACTATTTGACCTTTTAGCAAGCAGTCAGATTTGATCTCTTCTAAGATTCAGCTATTTGTTCTCCCCGCTGTCCAGGGTACTCTCAAAACTCTCCTCCAGCACCACATTTCAAAGGCATCTATTCTTCTGCATTCAGCTTTCCTAATTGTCCAGCTCTCGCATCCATACGTTACCACTGGGAATACCATTGCTTTGACAATTCTACCTTTTGTTTGCCATGTGATGTCTCTGTTTTTCACTATGTTCCCCAGGCTTCTCATAGTTTGTCTCCCAAGAATCAGTCACCTTCTTGTTTCATTGCTGCAGTCCCCATCTGCAGTGATCCTTGATCCTAAGAATGTAAAATCTGTCATGCTTCTACTTCTTATCCATCTATTTTCCAGGGACTGAATGGGGCTGTTGCCATTATCTTGGTTTTCTTGATATTGAGTCTCAAGCCAGCTTTTGCACTCTTCTCCTTCAGCCCAATCAATTCAGTCACATCATTGCGCAACTAACTTTAAATCTGCGTTTGCAGCAAGTTTTTCTCTCCCTAATGCAGGTCAATCCCTGGAAGCCCAGACTCGAGACGTCAGGTGCATCAGGCCAAGAGATGGCACCAGCTGTCCATTTTTCCATTTCTAGATGATTTTGGCATGCACCCCAAGGGGTGTGTGTGGGTTTTTGGGAATCATCATGGATTTGTGCACGCACACACATGGACATTTTGCACACACATGGACATGCAATGCTACTTTCATGAACAATGTTTTCAATGGACACATTACCTTAAATGGACATTCACCTTCAATGGACATTTTGAGTCTAAGTTCATACCAAAAGGACAATTCATAAATACTTCAAGTAGTTTCACCACTCATGACAGAAGCTCAAGGAAAACAGAAAAATGTCTATGCTTTATTGCCATTTTTGCTTGTATTGCTTTCACATATCAATTGATTTCTATGATTTTTTCATGTCTTTGTACCATGTTCAAAGGGGGCTTTTTAAGGGTATATGGATTCTTGTACATAATTGCATATTACTCACACATTTGCCCCTTCCGATGCTACTCCTAGTTAGGATAACCTACCCTCGCCATGGGCGGGGGAAAAAAACCAAACAGACATCTACAGAAGATTGAGCTTCCTGGAACCAGAGAAACCCCTGGCTATTGAAATTCATTATCTCAGTGTCAATCACACCTCTATGTACATCCCATCACATTTGCCTTGCTAACAGAAAGCAAGCCATGGTTGTACACACCTACACAGTTGCTTGGACATCATTTAAGCCTGAGGCACATGCTGTCTCAAACGTGAAGGACATTTCTCTCAGAAATATAGGACTCGGGAAAGAAAGACTTTGCCTGCTGATGCAGTCACTCCACATACACCCCGAGTGGCCATCAGCCCAGATACACCTGGTGCCAGGGCTGCTCCACAGAAATGCACCCCATACCAGGTCACCCCACGGACAGCAAGGTCCCCAGGATGCGCTAGCAAAAGCACTCAATCACACCCAGACAACTCATGCCCTATGTCTCGCAAGCTCTCAGCCAAGTTACCTTAGAAAGTAAAGAAAGGTGGGATGTGGGTTGGCCACTTCACTGATTGGATCACAACCCTTCCTGAATGGTTCGTCTGGCTAGGACACGGGCTGGAAACCAACCGAGCTAGGACAGGAAAGGAAATTGGGAACGGGCCAATAGAAAAGGTAGCAAGAGTGACTCCGTGTTGCCTTGGCTGAGGGCACTGAGAGGAGCAGGCATAATCTCATAATAGTGGAAACTTCCAGGAGAAACACAAGCCTGTAACAGCACACCGTATCTTGCTCACATAGCTGGCAAGGAAAACCACAGCTAGACACAGGAGGTCTTCAAGGTCGTTTAAGATTGGGTAATCCCTTAGCAGGTGCCAAATGTATACAGTAACTTCTTAGAGCTGGCAAATGTAACATAGCCAGCAGAGTGCCACGTAGACATGTATCCTGTCAGGAGGTCTCACGCAGGCTGTGCTGTGCGGGGGAGACCTCTATGTAATCCAATAAATACAGCCCTCCCAAGCCATCGGGATCGGCTGGCTTTCCTTCAGCAATCCTGCCTCCGGTGCCTTCCTTCGCCTTCAGCACCCTGGACTCCGAGAGCCATTACAACAAGAATCAAACACTGAAATTTGGTGGTCTTTCCTTGAAATTCTCTTTTTCTTTCTGCTGGAGTCTCATGGTTAGTTAGGATTTTGCTCTTTTCTTTCCCCTTTTATCTCTTCCAGCTTCCCTTTGCCCCAGCTGCTGGGAATTTTCTTTTAGGATGGGCAAGGGATTCATAGTTGAGAGCAAAAGCATAAATCAGGTGGTGTAGGATTGGGGCCGTGAGGAGGCCCTTAGGATCCCGGAGGAGACTGGTCAAAGGAACGACACGAGGCAAGATGGAGCGAAGACCAGTGATTTATTGAGGGACAATCATCAGTATATATTATGCAGAAGGCTGCGCATGGTAGAAGGGTTATCTGACAGAAAATCACATCACCCATTTACCCGGGTTAATTGAGAACCTCTCTTGGGGAAGTTAATTAACTAAGACAAACACTGACCATTGTCTGAGGCTTAGGCTAGGGTAAATATGGCTTCTATTTGCACCAGAGATTAAGCTTAACTCAGAGTGAGTAATTGCCTAATACGTAACAGAGGTTAGAGATTTGCTCTCTCAGCAGAGCCGCTGGTCAGGTCAAGGAATTGGGTGAATCAAACCCTATCATTTATTCACCCCCCTTAATTTCGGTGCCCGCAGAGCCCACGGCTCAGGGAGCGTTCTCCCGAAGTGGCCTCTGCGCGGGCCGTTCCATGCCATTGGGGCATGGGGAGACCACAAGGTGGAAAGGGATCGAGAAAATTTATTGTGTTAGGGAAATAAGATTTGTTGTGGGATTTTATGTATTTATCATTAAACTTTCAATTTTATTATTGATGTTATTAAGTTCTACATGTTGTCTATGCAGGAAGAAATTAAAAAAACAACAACCAAAGAGCAGAATTGTACAGAATGGCTCACATTTTTTGCATTGTATATTGATTTTCACTAGAGTAGGTCAACTGATTCCTTTGGGGTTGAGTAAAACAACTCCCCATAAGTCTTTTTGGTAGAATTGTCTTCTGAAAGAAGCAATCTTGTTTATGATCTACATATTTTCAAAAACGTGAATCGGGAAGGTAGTTTCTGTAGATCCTTTGGAGGAAGAGGAGAATTCATAGTTTGAGAAAGGCCAAATTCGTTTTCTCTCAACCATGGCTGTGGTGGTGCATCTGCTTTTCGTTTTGAGCTTCCATAGATCACCACTCTACTTTAGATACGACATTAGGATAACTCATTTAATGTTTATCAAAATTCTGTCAACGGAGGCTGAAATCCAGTAGTAAGTCACTGCTAGAGTAGGCTCAATGAATCAATGGAACAAAGGAAAGATTTTAGTCACTCCATCAATGCTTCCCAACCACTGGTTTTTGGACTTCAATCCCTAGAAGTCTAAGTCAATTCCCCAAAACACTGATCAGCCATTGTACTAACTTAGGCTTCTGCGAATTGAAGTCCATCAGTGGGAAAGGGGTCCCACTTTGGGATCCACTGCACTAAATCCTCAATGGGCCAATATTCGTTGCAGACTACTCCTGGATTTAAGCCTACATTTTATTGTATTTCATAACTGAATATAGCATATTCTATTAGCATGAGATCAGAAGTATTTGTCTCTTAAAAGAGAAAAGACTTCTATTTCTCCTAGTAAGCATTGAGCTGAGACAGGAGTTCTCAACGTTTTTAAGCTGAGGGCCATCTCACGCTCCCTCAGACAGCTTCAGGGGTAGCGGCGGCCATTTAGCCGTTCCTCCACCACATGACACTTCCTAGTGTGGAGGAGGAGGTGGGGAGCTACATGAATTGGTGCCACAGGCCACATTCGGTCCACGGGCCACAGGTTGAGAATCCCTGAGCTACGACATTTTCCTTTCTTACGGTGTTGGCCAGTAGGGGGTAAACCACATCTTCAGTTGTAAAGATTTGATGTCTTAAAGCAGAATTGGGCAATGCGTGGTATCTCAGAAGATGGCATGGGACTCTTAAGTCTCTATTTCAAATATATATATATAGAAATTGTTATAAAGAAATAAAATTTTAAAAAGACATTATTTGTTTTGAAGGGTTTAAACCTTAATTTTAGTTACATTTAGTTTTAAGGTTTTTATATAAAATTTCTTACCAGGATAGAAAGGTAAGACAAAAAAACAAGTCTCAAAATTTAGGCAAAAGAAGAGAACCAGGTTTCTTTATAATGATATCTTGCTTTGTTTGGTAGTTTTAGATTTTGTTTTCTGCTCCCTTTTCCCTTCATGAGCAACCCAATGTAAGATCCATTGAGATGGAAAGAATAAGCATTGACATCTTGGGAATCAGCGAGCTAAAATGGACATGGATGGGCGAATTCAGCTCTGGAAACCATCATATCTACTACTGTGGACAAGAAAATCTTAGAAGAAATGGAGTAGCCATAATTGTCAATAAAAGAGTGAGAAAAGCAGTAATGGGATACAACCTCAAAAATGACAGAATGATGTCAGTCAGAATTCAAGGCAAACTTTTCAATGTCACTGTGATCCAAATATACGCACCAACCACTGGTGCAGATGAAGCCACAGTGGATCAGTTCTATGAGGACCTAGAACACCTCATAGAACAGACATGAAGAAATGATGTCCAAATTATATTAGGAGATTGGAATGCCAAAGTAGGAAGTCAAAAAGTGGAGGGAATAACAGGCAAGTTTGGTCTTGGAACACAGAATTAAGCAGGACAAAGATTGATAGAGTTCTGCCAAGAGAACGCACTGGTCATAGCAAACACTCTCTTCCAGCAACACAAGAGGCAACTTTACACATGGACATCACCAGATGGCCAACACCGAAACCAGATTGACTACATACTCTGCAGCCAAAGATGGAGAACCTCCACACAGTCAGCAAAAACAAGACCTGGAGCAGACTGTGGCTCAGATCACAACCTACTGATTGCAAAATTTAGGCTTAGACTACTAAAGAAAATAGGGAAAATAAGGAGACCAGACAGATATCACCTAGACAGCATCCCTAAAGAATACACGGTGGAGGTGATGAACAGATTTAATGGCTTAGACTCGATAGACAGAGTGCCAGAAGAATTATGGACAGAGATGTGTGGGACATCATGCAGGAAGCAGCAAAGAAAACCATACCGAAAGAAAAGAAGATCAAAAAAGCAAAGTGGTTGTCTGATGAGGCTCTTAAAATAGCAGAGGAAAGAAGGAACACAAAAGTCAAAGGAGAAAGGAAAAAATACAGTCATTTGAACACAGAATTTCAAAGAAAAGCAAGGAGAGATAAGGAAAACTACCTAAAAGAACAGTGCAAAGAAATAGAGGAAAACAACAAAAGAGGCAGGACTAGAAATTTTTCAAAAAAAAATCGGGGAAATCAAGGAAACATTTAAAGCAAAAATGACCATGATAAGGGACAAAGATGGAAAGGAGCTAGCTGATGAAGAAGAGATTAAGAAAAGATGGAAAGTCAACACTACTGATAATTACAATGATGAAAAAAATTGAACTTGAGCCAGACATCCTGGAGAGCAAAGTCATAAAGGCCCTAAAGAGCACTGCAAACAACAAAGCTAGTGGAGATGATGGCATCCCAGTTGAATTTTTCAAAGCTCTAAAAGATGATGGTGTCAAACTACTGCATGCAATATGCCAGCAGATTTGGAAAACAAAACAGTGGCCACAGGATTGGAAAAGATCAGTATACGTTCCAATCCCAAAAAGGGCAGTGCCAAAGAATGTTCAAATTATCGAACAATTGCACTCATCCCACACACCAGCAAGGTGATGCTCAAGATAATACAGGATAGACTTCAGCAGCATGTGGCGAGAGCATTACCAGAGGTGCAGGCTGGTTTCAGAAGAGGCAGGGGGACTAGAGTCCACATTGCCAACATACGTTGGATCATGGAGAAAACAAAGGAATACCAGAAACAAGTTTACTTTTGTTTTATTGACTACACTAAGGCATTTCACTGTGTGGACCACAACAAGATGTGGCAAGTAATTAAAGAGATGGGAATAGCAGAGCACCTCATATGCCTCCTGAGAAATCTGTACATGAATCAAGAAGCAACAGTTAGGACAGAACACGGAATGACAGAGTGGTTTGGAATAGGAAAAGGAGTAAGACAAGGCTGCATTTTGTCACCCTGCTTATTCAATCTATATACAGAACACATAATGCGCAATGCAGGGATGGAGGAATCACAACATGGGATTAGAATTGCTGGGAGAAACATCAACAATCTGAGATATGCAGACGATACAACCCTAATGGCAGAAAGTGAGGAAGACCTAAAGAATCTCTTGATTGGGCTGAAGGAGGAGAGTGCAAAAGCTGGCCTGAGGCTCAATATCAAGAAAACCAAGATAATGGCAACAGGCCCAATCAGACATTGGAAAATAGATGGGGAGAAGTAGAAGCAGTAACAGACTTTACATTCTTGGGATCAAAGATCACTGCAGATGGGGATTGCAGCCATGAAATAAAAAGGCGACTGATTCTTGGGAGACAAGCTATGAGAAACCTGGGGAACATAGTGAAAAGCAGAGACATCACATTGCAAATAATAATAATAATAATAATTGAATAGTCATAGCTATGGTATTCCCAGTGGTAATGTATGGATGCGAGAGCTGAACAATTAGGAAAGCTGAACGCAGAAGAATAGATGCCTTCGAAATGTGATGTTGGAGGAGAGTTTTGAGAGTACCCTGGACAGCGAGGAGAACAAATAGGTCAATCCTAGAAGAAATCGACCCTGACTGCTCATCGGAAGGCCAAATAGTAAAGATGAAGCTAAAGTACTTTGGACATCAAATGAGAAGGGAGGATTCACTTGAGAAGGCCTTGATGTTGGGAAAGGGGGAGGGCAAAAGAAGAAGGGGGAGGCCAAAGATGAGATGGCTAGATGGTATTGTAGACGCAATGGGCACAGAACTGGGCGGGCTGAGTGGGATGGTGGAGGACAGAGGTGCCTGGAGGACAATGGTCCATAGGGTCGCAAAGGGTCGGAATTGACTGTGCGACTGAACAACAAAAAGAAAAGAAAATCAGACACAAGATGGTGGAGAACTTTGTGGCATCCATGAAGGAACCGTGTAGATCAGGAGTTTTCAACCTTTTTAAGCTGGGGGGGGGGTCACACTCCCTCAGACAGCTTCGGGGGCCGGGTAGCCATTTTTGCCCTTCCTCCACCACATAACACTTCCGGGTGTGGTGCAGGTGGTGGGGCAGCACATGAAATGGGGCTGTGGGCCACATCCAGCCCATGGACTGCTATTTGAGAACCCTGGGTGAAGACAAAGGGCCCAATGTCCAACTTTACATAGAGGCTTTACAGCTCTTATTGTTCTCAAGGGTCACAGGTTTGATGATAGGATGTTGCCATTGTCCTGGGTTTTAAGGGACCCATATAGAGTATAGTGAGACCATGGCTGTCTTCATCTGATGCATTGGTGAAAAGTCACCTGGTGATCCAAGCTGTCGTAATCTTATGGTCCTCACACAACCTGGGAGACTCTGTGAAACTACAGCCCTTCTTCTTCCCCATAAGTTTGCCACTCTTAAGACTGCAACAATCATTAGGAGGATACAGGAAAGGAGGTGGCTTCTAAAGAGCCAGTGTGCTTTAGTGGATAAAGTGTCAGGCTGAGTCTCTCTCAAATGGTTGGCTTTCTAATCCTCACTGAGGCCCAATTTTTTGGGGAACCCTACATTACACTTTGTTCACATCAGTGCTGTAGGCCAGTTTAGTGTATGAGAGTCAAGACACAGGAAACAGCCAAGGGCTGGGTTAACTCAGGTTTATTGCATGGTGGACAGAGGGAACATGAGGTAATGGCGGACGAACAGCTCTATATATATGGTAGTAACGTATTTGAATGTGGCTCCACGATAGCCCATTGGCTACTGCCCGCGTGACGTCATGGCGGGTCACGCCCTTCTTGTCCAGGTGTATGTAGCGGCGGGAAACTTCCCGCGCTGTGGCCTTTGATGGGTTTGAACCAAGAGAGCTTGGACACTCGCTGCTGCCAGCTGGTGGTCATTAGCTCGCGTCCTATTACAGGGTTTATAGTGATACAGCTGAAGGTTACATTGTTACTCGTAGGCAAGGTTACATTGGTTCAGATACATTGTTATCACATGTAGAAGGTTACACTGTTAGAACACAACACTCCTCCCCCCTAGGATGAGACGAAGTCTCTCAGCCAAGATGGCTTATTTCGAACACGCTGGGGTCTCGGCGCGGGCTGCCCTGCCCCGGCTTCGCTCCCTCCTCCTTGCTCCCTGGCTTCCTGCCCTGTAATCGGAGAGGATGACTTGTTAGTAGCTTGCCGCGGCTCTGCGGCTTTGTTGGGAGGTGTGTGCTTTGTTTGGGAAGAACCGGGGGCACTGGGGACTAACGAAAAACCCCTCTTCTCGCTTGGATGGGTGGGGGAACACTCCAAAAAACCCCCCCGGCTAGCAAAATCAAAATCGTAATCGAATTCGGGGGAAGCGGCAGCGGCGGCCGCAAACTCCTTTTCCCCCTCCCCGGGCTCGGATAGAGCTGGCGTATCAAAAGGATATGAGTCGGGACCACTGCTTTCCCCCCTGGCTTTGGACTGGTGTCCTTCTCTGTCTCCCCCTTGGGCTAAACGGGTGGGGGAGAACCCTATCGCTGAATCCGGTTGCTGAGCCCCACTGATCGGTCCCTCACTCACTCGGTGCCTCAGTTGGTCAGCGTGCCTCCTCCAGAGGAGACCGGTGTTAGTTTCCACCCGATACGACACTGGTCCCGTCTGTTCTACTATCGTCCCTGGTACCCAGACTGGGCCTGCGTTGGCATAGTTCCTGCAGTGTACAGGATCGCCTACGCCGAAACCTTTCGAGACCGCTAAACCTATGTTCTTCCCTTTGTCCTCGACCCTCGTCGGGTCTAACCTGGACAAGATCGTGGTCAGTTTCCTCCGCATCAGCAGCTCAGCCGGCGAGTATCCGGACGCTAAGGGGGTCACTCTGTACGCTAACAGAAACTGACAGACTTGGTGATTTAGATCTCCCGAGCCCATGCGCCGCAGCGCATCTTTTGTTGTGCGCACCAACCGTTCCACTTGGCCATTCGTGGCCGGGTGAAACGGCGCGGATGTGACGTGCCGAATTGCATTTGCCTCCATGAATGCCGTGAACTCAGCGGACGTGAAACAGCTAGCGTTATCGCTGACCAGAGTGTCGGGTAAACCGAACGTGGAAAAGACCCTCCTTAGCTGGCCAATGGTAGTGGCGGAGGATGTGCTCTTTACCGGAATGACCTCCAGCCACTTTGAGTACGCATCCACTACCAGGAGAAAAATGGTTCCTCGGAATGGGCCAGCAAAATCTACGTGCACCCTGGACCACGGTCCCCTTGCTGCGTCCCATTCCCTATGCGGGAGACGGGCTACCTCCGGTCGGGAGCACTGACATGCCTCACAAGTGCCAATCATATGCTCTATGTCGGCGTCCAGCTGGGGCCACCAGAAGTAACTCCGGGCCAGCGCCTTGGAACGGACGATTCCCGGGTGGCTGACGTGCAGCAGCTTTAGCACCTTCGGTCGCAAGGACGTAGGAACCACCACCCGTTGGCCCCACAAGAGGCACCCCCTCTCTAAGGACAATTCTATTCGTTTTCGAAAAAATGGGTCGAATTCCGTGCTTGGGGATGACGCCGGCCACCCCTTCTGTACCCACGAGCATACTTTCTCCAGTGTTCTATCCTTTCCCGTCGCCCTGGCGATGTCGGCCGGTACTATTGGGGGTGAATCTAAGACCTCTATTAGCAATACCTGGCGGTCTCTTCCTACCCCTGCCTTCTGGTCGTCCGACAAGGGCAACGGAGACCGTGAGAGCGCGTCTGCATGGCTGATCTCCTTCCCGGGCCGGTATTCCAACTCATGTTGGTATGCGTTAAGAAAAATAGCCCACCGCAGCATCCTCGGGGACAGGATCTGTGGCGTAGGCTTATTTGCAGTGAAGATTCCTAACAGGGGCTTGTGATCAGTCACGATCTTGAACGGGCGACCATACAGAAAATCGTGAAATTTTTTGGTTCCCGCTACTATCGCTAATGCCTCCCTGTCGGTCTGTGCGTAATTCCGCTCTGCTTGGGACAGGGACCTTGAATAAAACGCTATCGGGGCCTCCCTTCCGTCGTTCAACACGTGGCAAAGCACCGCCCCCACCCCCACCGGGGATGCGTCGCAGACTAAAACTACTGGCCGTTTGGGATCGAAATGAGTCAGGATTGCCTCGGATGTTAGGAGTTGCTTTAACTCTGTGAACGCTCTCTCTTGCTCGTCACCCCACAGCCATTTTTCCTCTTTTTTAAGTAACCGATGGAGCGGCTCGGCAACAGACGCCTTCCGTGGCAGGAAGGTATGGTAGAAATTGAGAAGCCCCAGAAATGACTGTAGTTCGGTTTTGGATGTGGGGCGAGGAGCTTTCTTGATGGCGGCTACCTTAGATTTGGACGGCCTAATTCCCTCGGGCATGACACGGAACCCTAAAAACTCAACCTCTGTTTCGAAAAATACACATTTGTCTTTTCTCAGTCGCAGTCCCGCTTTCTCGAACACGGTCAGAACTTTATCCAATCTATGTGCCAGCTCGGCCTTACTCCCCCCCCGTTATCAACACGTCATCAAAATATGGCAACACCCCCTCCAGCCCCTTCAGGAGGCGTTCCACGAGCGACTGGAACAGGCCAGGTGCCGAGTTCACGCCGAACTGTAAACGCGACACCTGGAACGCCCCCTTATGTGTAACTATTGTTTGTGCCGCCGCTGTGGCGGGGGTTACAGGGAGTTGCTGGTAGGCCTGTGCTAAATCGAGCTTAGCGAAACACTTTCCCCCATTCAGCCTGGCCAGAAGGTGGCTGACCACTGGCACCGGGTATGCATTAGGGCGGATCGCCTTGTTAATTGTACACTTATAATCAGCGCAAATGCGCACCTCCCCGTTAGCCTTCAGTGCTGTTACAATTGGAGTCTCCCACTCCGCGGAATCCACAGGAACAAGAATCCCCTGACCCACCAGTTTGTCCAGTTCCGCCTCTATTTTGTCCTTTAGTGCGAACGGCACCCTGCGCGGTTTGAGTCTTATCGGGCGGACCTCCGGGTCTAGGTCGAAGGCTACAGGGGGTCCCTTGAACTTTCCCAGTCCACTTTTAAAAACGGCGGGGTGTGCGTCGCACACCGCTTGTATTGGATCCACGCCTACGGCATGCACCCCCCCTATGAACAAACCTAAGGGCTGAAACCACTGCGTCCCGAGGAGGCTACAACTCCCCCCTTTGAGCACCACTAGGGGAAGTTCCGCAGAATGTCTCTTAAAACGAACCCGGAATGTCCCGACCCCCAACACTGGAATGCTGTTCCCCTGTACGTCCCGTAGTGTGGCCCTCAACGCTTTAAGTTTGGGCCGCACGTGGGGGTCGATTTTCAAGAACTCTCTCTGGGGAATTATAGAATAGGAGGACCCCGAGTCAATTTCCATCCTAATAGGGGTCCCTTGTACTAGTACCTCAACGAAGTAATGGGGCTGTCCCGCAGACACGCTGAACACAGGAGCGTCGCCCTCGCTGTCGTCCGAGATGCGGCCCACGCCGTCCTGCTTCCTCGTGGTCCGGGCGCCATCTTTGGACCTCGCTGGACGGTCCGGTCTGGCCGAACGGTCTTGTGACTGTCTCCGGCCCTCTTTCCCTTTCCTGCACGCCTTGGCGATGTGCCCCCGACGGCCGCAGTTGTAGCACTCGGTTTTTCTGAATGGGCACCTCACGCGCTCATGGGCCGCTCCGCAACCATCGCAGCGGCGTCCTCCCCTTCGGACCTTCTGGACCTCCTCGCCGTCGCTGCTTTCCGAAGACGACTTCGAGGTCCGTCGGGTTGCGTGCACCGACTGTCCGGACTTTCCGTGCAACGAGTTTTCCGCTTTGCCGGCCCTCGGACGCCACTCACGGCACTTGTGCATCTCATCTACTCCAGCATTCGTGGATTCCGCGGCTTCCGCGGCCTCTACAACCTCTGTCAGTGTGGGTGGTGGCTCCTTGTTCATCAGGCTGCGCTGCACTTCCTTGTCCTTCAGGCCACACAGAACTCCGTCCCTGAGGGCCATCTCTAAGCAGTGGTCCCATCTGCAGGGGACGGCGGCTATTCTCATAGCTGTTACGAAGGCTTCTACCGACTCGTCCGGCGCTTGGACTCGCCTCCAAAACGCGCTCCGAGCGGGAAACATTGCCCTCGAGGGTCGGAAACGCTCACGCAGCAGTTTCATGATGTCATCGGCTTTGAACTCACCCATCTTCTTCGGTGCAATAATGCCCACCAGCGTTCGCTTGGTCTCCATCCCAAGCATGCGGGTGAGGATGGCCCTCTTCCTTTCCTCGTCGTCTTCTTTGACTTTGAGTTCCACCAGTGCCGCCTGGAAGTCCATCTCAAAAAGCTCCCAGTCTTGCGGTTTGGTAATGTTGAACCCGCTCTGTGCCCTGGCTCCTTGGGGATCCATCATCCCACCTTCGTCGCCAGTTTAGTGTATGAGAGTCAAGACACAGGAAACAGCCAAGGGCTGGGTTAACTCAGGTTTATTGCATGGTGGACAGAGGGAACATGAGGTAATGGCGGACGAACAGCTCTATATATATGGTAGTAACGTATTTGAATGTGGCTCCACGATAGCCCATTGGCTACTGCCCGTGTGACGTCATGGCGGGTCACGCCCTTCTTGTCCAGGTGTATGTAGCGGCGGGAAACTTCCCGCGCTGTGGCCTTTGATGGGTTTGAACCAAGAGAGCTTGGACGCTCGCTGCTGCCAGCTGGTGGTCATTAGCTCGCGTCCTATTACAGGGTTTATAGTGATACAGCTGAAGGTTACATTGTTACTCGTAGGCAAGGTTACATTGGTTCAGATACATTGTTATCACATGTAGAAGGTTACACTGTTAGAACACAACAGCCAGCCTTTCCCAAACTATGTTCCATGGAACATTGTTGGAGTTCAATTCCCAGAAACTTAAGTCAGTACATAGGGTGATCTGTGTTTTGGGGAATTGACTTAGTCTACTGGGAACTGAAGTCCAAAAAACCAAAGGCTGGGAAACAGTGCTCTAGGCTACTTCAACATTTATTTATTTTAAAAAAACCATCCCCGTTTTTTTAAAAAAAACGCCAACCCCATCCATAAAAAGAGGGGAGATCCAGATTATTTATCTATACAAGCCAGCAGTCGGGGGTCACTCCTCCATCAGCTCCCCACACCTGCCCTGCCAGCCAAGTTTTAAGTTCTTTCCTATAGGGCAGCAATTCCGTCTGCAGCTGTAACTCTATTGGCAGGAGGTTCCAAAGGGCTGGTGCGGACACGGAGAAGGCCTTCCTTCTTTGCTAGACAAACAAGCCCCTCTAGCAGATGGTACAATTAGAGAGCCCCTCCAGTTCGCTCTGGCTGGACGGACAGATGTTCTTGGGGAGACATGGCCTCTTAGATATCCTGGCCCACTACCATGTAGGGCTTTAAAGGTCATTACCAGCACCTTGAATTGCACCCAGAGGCAAACCGGTAACAATTGAATCCCAGCAGCCTCCGAATGGTTGTCAGGGGCAGCCCCATGTAGAGTGCATTAAAATAATCTAGTCTAATGGGGATGGTTTTAAATGATTTTATTCTTTGTATCTGTTTTTATGCATTTTACCTGACAGCCGCCTGGATTCGCCTCGGCGAGGGGGCGGCCATACAAATATGAGACTTAAATTTTATGTATTTATTTATTTTGTCACATTTGTATTGCAACCCACTCAGCAAGCGACTCTGGGCGGCGTACAAAAATTACACCGTAAACTACATAAATCCCACTAGAGAACAATAAAAAACTTAAAACCAGTAAAATCCACAATTAAAAATACAATAAAAAATTAGCCGGACAACTAAAAAGAGCGAAGGAGCGATATTACTATATCAGCCAGCAGGTGGGGGTCACCGCATCCCCAATGCCCCACACCTGCTTTGCCAGCCAGGTTTCTTGTTCTTTCCTGAAGGGCAGCAACTCCGTCTGAAGTCGCAGCTCAGGTTCCATAGGGCCAGAGCAGACACAGAGAAGGCCCTCTTTCTGTTGCTAGAGAGACGAGCCTCTCTAGTGGATGGCACAGTAAGAGAGCCTCTCCGGTCCGCTCTTACTTCAATGCTTCTACAATAAACTTTTGAAAAACAACCAATGCTTTGTCCTTGGATCCAGAGAACGAGGAAGGGACGCGGAGCAGTTTTTCATCAAGCGAGATGAAAGGAATCCTGGGGTAGCAGGCGTGCTACATGTTTCCCACAATATCAAACGGGGAACAGAGAAGGGCAGGTTTGGCGGGATGTTCAAAGACTTTTGGCCTGGACTAAACTGGGGTGAAGAGCCGCATTTATGTGGGAGTCTGCTCTCTCCTCAGGGCCAAGGCCTGGGGAAAAACATCTGCTGGGTGTCCCAGCATAAGAAGTTTTCTGGCAGATTCCCAAGGCCACATCCAGGCCTTTCCTGGTGCCAGGTGGACAGCAAGGACTACTCACCAAACACCTATGCATCCCGTGACCCTAAGGGGGCGAGATGAGGTAGCGTGCCCCAGTGAAGGGACCTCATGACATCCCTAACTAGGCTCAATGTTATAAAAATAGAATCTGAACATGTATGATTCTGGTTTGCACTTTTGTATAATTTGCTTTGGGACTGCAGTGGCTCAAGTGGGTAAGACACTGAATTCACTGGCTGGAAGAATGGAGTTTAAATTCACTGGCTGGAAGAATGGAGTTTAAGACATGAGTGCTGCACGATAGAGTGAGCTCCCATCTCTGTCACAGCTCCTGCCAACCTAGCAATTTGAAAGCAAGACATTGCAAGTAGATAAATAGGGACCACTTTGGTGGGAAGGTAAACAGCATTCCGTGCACTCTGGTGTCTAATCATGCCCACCACAGAGATGCAGACAGCGCTGGCTCTCTGGCTACTAATAGAAATGAGCACTGAACCCTAGAGTCAGATACGACTGACTTTTGAGCAACGGTGGACTTACCTTTATAATTTGCTTTTGTTTATAGTCTTGAATGGTCCCAGTTGGCCAGTTCTAGCCTTGGTCATGTCTCTTTCTGAAGCAAAATGTTGCCCTCTAAACACTCCTGTCCCCCTCGTCACCTTAAAGCAGTGGTTCCCGACGTGGGGTCCACGCCCCACAGGGAAATTTCAGTTCCCAGAAGCCTAAGTCAATACACTGGCTGATCAGTGCTTTGGGGAAATGACTTAGGCTTCTGGGAATAGAAGTCCAAAATCCAAAGATTGGGAAATACTTCTCTAGGCTGCTTCGAAATTGTCTCAACCCTGTCAGTATCCATGTTTGCATAATCTTGACTATTCAGAGAGAGATGATTCCCGTCTCAGCCTTTATTTTAGTTTCAAAACAATCTCCATAAAACTAGTGCATTGGAGTCATATTAAAGCCAACCCAATAAAAAGAAGTAGTTAAAATAGTCAAAGAGGACGAGAATATGAGTCAAGGAATAGCACGTGTCAGGTGCTGCTTCTACAATTGTCTTTTGATACTCAGAAGTTCTTTCAAAGGAGAAAGGCTGTTGATCCGCTCCTTAGTCTTGAAAAATGGAAGAGGGAAAGTGGTTTGTGTGGCTATTTTGGGAGAAGAACTTATTTCTTTTACACAGAGTGGATCCTCGCATGTCAAGGCATCCTTTCCTCTGTGAGTCCATTGGCAGAGAAGGGCCTAATGCTGCATCAGAGCTCTTACTGAAACCTCTACTTATCCTATGCATACCTGTCAACCACAGCTCCGGAAAATACGGGACCTACGCAGAACGGTTCTGCGCAGGTCGCCTTCTACGCGACCTGTGCAGAACAGTTCTGGCAGATCGCCTTCTACGCATGCGTAGAACCCTTCTACGCTTGCGTAGAACCCTTCTACACATGCGTAGAAGGCTTCTACGATCCCCTTCTGCACAGATCGCCTTCTACGCAAGTGTAGAAGGGTTCTACGCAAGCGTAGAAGGGTTCTACGCAAGTGTAAAAGCCTTCTATGCATGCATAGAAGGCAATCTGCGCAGAAGGGATGCGCAGTACCTCTCCCCCCCCCCCCGCTGCCAATTCCGGGGTTTTGGCAGCTGCTGGTGGGAAATGGCGCAAATCGGCACCGAAAATCGGGAAATCTTGGCCAATCCGGGAAGGTTGACAGGTATGATCCTATGTTCAATAAAGAAATGCTAATGCAGATTATGTCCTGATTTGTTGCCAAAGTTCATTGTGTGCATTTTACAAAGTGTCTCTTGATGTCCGATGAAGTTTGGGCACTCAGTTTGGGCAACTCTAAAAGGTTCACCATCACTGCTATAGCATATGGAAAAACATTCCTCTAACCATTCTGGTTTGTTTGGGATGCTGTCTGCATCTGCAGACGTTTCTGTGGACATGTGGCAGGCACGTCTCAACACCGGAGTGCACAGAACGCTGCTTACCTTCCAACCTTAGTGGTTCCTATTTATCTACTTGCAATTTCTTGCTTTTGAACTGCTAGGTTGACCTGAAGGACCCCATGCATTAAAAGGCAAGGATTTAGCCGCAAAAAATAAGCCTGAAAAGTCAGTTTAAAATGTGAGTTTCCATAGCCAGTTCCTTTCATTGTGAACAGGCACAGAGTGAGATTATTACTTCCTGTTTCGAAACAAAACAGTTGTGTTGTATTTTTTTTTTGCTAACATTCCTTTGTTAAACCAGAGTACAGTTTGCCAAGCAAACTTTATAGAATGGCCACATTCATTCTACCCTATTAAAAAAGTATAGAGACATTGCTGCAAGTTCACTGGGGCCATCTGAAATCCTGACCTTGTCAGTCAGGAATGAGAAAACATTTTTCATGCCTTCTTGGCCAAAAAGGAACTGCAGTTGAAACCACCTCTTTTCCTTAACCAGATATGCAATGACTGCACCCCTCCCCATGATGAGTTTGACTCTCAGGCCTAAGGCAGCGCAGGTACGCTCTCCAATGATTCTTTCTGCTTACGAACAGTTCTCCTTATACCATGTTCTCCTCCTCTTCCCCATATGCTGTTAAGCTGATTCAGATACATGCTGTCTCTTCAAGGGGGCTCAAGTTAAAGTGTACTTAGAAGTGGATAAGTCATTCTTTTTTCTGCAGATGCTCTGGAACCATCCCTTTCTGTCCTTTAATTATTTTATTGTATTTTCTTCTCATTGCACAGTTACTATTAAGAATGAGAAAGGTCCCTTTGACACTGGGAGCTGTGTAGCCATTTCACTCACTTTGATTCTATTGGCCTTCCTCCTCTGTTGGAGAAGAGATGTGGGGCACCCTCTTCAGCTTTCTCCTACATCCCATGTAGGAATTGGGGCCGTAAAGCGGCCCTTGAGGTCCCGGAGGAGACTGGTCAAAGGAATGACACGAGGCAAGATGGAGCGAAGACCAGTAGTTTATTGAGAAAAGGCTGCAACATATATAGAAGGAAAAGCGCAACGCTGGCAAGACTGTCAGCTGACAGGAATGACATCACCTGAGCACTCAAGTTAATTGGGAATCTCTTCGGGGAAGTCAATTAACTGGGGCAAACATGGACCATTGTCTGAGGCTTAGGCTAGGGTAAATATGACTTCTATTTGCACCAGAGATTACACTGAGACCTGGAGATGAGTGATTTACTCTAATGGGTAACCGGGTTAGATATTCGCTCTTTCAGCAGGTCCGTTGGTCAGGTCAAAGGAATTGGGTGAATCAAACCCTATATTTTATTCACCCCCCTTAATTTAGCGGCCGCAGAGCCCACGGGCTGGGAGCGTCTCTCACCGCGGTGGCCTCTGGCGGGCCGTTCCATGCCCCACGGGGCATGGGGAAACCATATTTCCCCTTTCTGTTTTATTTAAGAGCCTGACCGGCGGCTCTGCGTTAGAGGAGTACCAGCTGATGAGCGGGAATGACGCTTCGGGGTTCCTTCCATGGGGGACATCTCGATAGCAGTGAGGGAATACATTGCATGAAACAACACACTGTTGTGCCCGGTATTACCACCCCCACAATCACTTTGAGTGTCGTCTGAATCCATCCCCATGGGAACCACGACCACAAGGAGTCCTGCCACCCCCATGAATAATCCTCCTTGATGTCCCTAACTGGGGTGTGGAGGTCCGTGAGCTGGCTCTGTATCTTGTGGGTATTATCTGTGAGGTTAAAGCAACACATGCCATGGACAGACTTGCAGCCCAAATGATGTGACCACAGGGGATAATCGATAGCTGCTTGATTATCCAGTATGGCATGGCGAAGCTCTGTCTGCTCCTGGCTGAGCAGCGCTATTGCTGAGGAGGTATGGTCAATGGCTTTTGCTAATCCGCAAGCCAATTCTCCAAGCGTTGCCTATGGCTAAGCCTGACACGCTGAATATACTGACTACAGCCTGGTTTTTCAGAGCTGTGGGTCTGAATTCAGACTGCTTCCTGTAGCAAGGCAAGATAATGAGATGTGTCATTGATCTCTTACTGTGACCTGGGGAGATTCTAAGCTATCTCTGCAGCTTCTGGCATTGTGCAATTGTCTTTTCTAACACCCATGGGGAGGTGTGAAGATAAACTGGGGATTTCCGGCTACCGGGTGCTCAAACTTTCCAAGCAATGGGCCGGTGCAAAACATGGGCCGGTCTGGCTTCCTCTGGTGGAAGCTGGCCGTTATTAACGATATACAGAAATTCAAGTGTCCCTTGCAAATCCCAACTGGAGCATTGTACAAGGCATATATAAATAATAGCAACTACAGATAACAACAGCAAGAAAAGACATTCAGCAGCTTTTCCGGAGGTGAAGCTTCCCTTCTTGGTGGGGTTTCCTGTGCAACTTGAGTTTGGAAAAGTCCTTAGAAGTGGCACTGAGTGTGCAAAATGTTCATAGAAAAATGTCTTTGGAGATGTAAGTCATAAAGGAAGACGGACAGCTGATGACATCCCAGGTCAGTGACTGGTGCTGCTCTTGGCAATCATCCGGGTCTGATTCTGGCCTCTGGGACCTGCATGGGGAAGAGGCTTGTTTGGGAGATAAAAATTCTGAAAGAGTTAGTTAGTTTTTGCACTTATAGGATAGCAATTGCTGTGCAACTATGGGACGTGGTTTCCCCCCCTTTCTGTTTGTTTGTCAATGTAGGACTTAAGCGTCCGATAGACCCGTTCCACAATCGCTTGCTCCTGCGGATTGTGAGGAACGCCAAAAGTGAGCTTAATATCCCAGGTGGCCCTGAAGGTGGCCAGCTGCCTGGAGCTATAAGCTGGGGCGTCAACGGACGTCGTGTGCCGACGTTCGCCCTTGGCCGTGGGGAAGGAGATGCTGCTCCACATGGGGAGCCGTTACTCCCTTCTGTGCTGTTACCCAAACAAACTGTGGGAAGGTTTTAATGCAAACGTCCATGTGCTGCCATCTGCCAAAATGTGGGGATGTGTGACGTCCATTTGCCACACCTGAATGGCCTCTGTCCCTTGTGGGTTGACCCTCCACGGGGGCCCCCCCGGTGCCCCTGCACGACGCTGGCAAGAGCGAACTATGCCTTGGGCTTGAGAAAGTGGCAGATTGAACTGTCTGGCGAGCGCCTTGGCATTCTGAATTGGAGTGCATGACTCTGAATTGGAGTTGTGAGGAACAAACTTAGCAAATTTTTGTCTATCACGGGAGTGATGTGTGCTCCCAGTAGACTGTGAAGCAAATTCCTGGGAAACTGGCTGTCAGCAATTATGTTGGAGCGTTCTTTGGCAAAGGTGCGCAAAGCGAGGTGCACGGCTGCCAGCTCTGCCCGCTTGCGGAGGAGTCAGGAGCGTGCGCCAAGCTTGGTCCTCTTGCCAAGTAAGAACCTAATATGTGCGACCCCCATAAGTGAAAGCTGTCCTAGCCCCCTGAAGAGGAACCAGTGACATGAATTCACACAAGGTGACTGTCTGCTAGAAGTGAGACGAGTCTGGGGTCTTATGGCAACCCTTGGCGCATGAAGCGCTAGGCTTCCCGTGGGTAAATTTCTCATGGAGGCCCCCCTGCGCACATCCATTCATGGTGTGCGTGCACACTTTCACTGGAGCGATTTTGGTGCTACTGTGAGAAGGGTGCCAGATGCTGGCTTAGCCTTTTGCCTGTGGTTAGACTAGCAGCAAAAAGGGAAGGGGTGGCCTAAAAATGCCTGTATCTGATTGAGGGTGTGACCTGACTGCACTCTTAAAATGGTCCTAGGCCGTCCTGACTAATGGATGGCACTCTGCACATGCTCGGGAGCCCAGGGACTAATCCTTCCTCAGAGCTCTGGAGTTTGCGAAATGTGTCTGCTCGCTAGAGAGGGTGCTGTGGGCCAGGTGCCATACTTAAAATGACCTAAGACTTGTTAAAGACAAACCAACTATGACGTGCCAGCTGTAAGGAAATAATACACAAGAAATGAAAAGACACACAGGTTAAGCATTTCCAGCAGGGAGTTCCACTGGCGAAAGGAGAAAAGGAGGAAAGACAAGTCAGAAGTTAGCACAATGAGAATGCAACAACTCTTATCATAACGAAATCAGATAAGGTCAGGTAACCATGGCAACCAGGTCCTCCTGTCAAGAAAATCCCTATCAGTAATTAACTTTGGAGCCTGTGAAAGGAAGCAAGTTAAGGCTGTAGGAAGAAATGAATTGGTTACAATTAAGGCCTGGAGAGGAATTTTGTTCCTGTAAAAAGGGTACAATGAGTGAGTTACTGATTACAGTCAAAATACCAGAGAATGAAGGAGAGTTAGAACGGTTCTCAACCCGCGGCCAGATGTGGGCAAGTGGGCCAGATGTGGCCCATGTTGCTCTGCCACTCACCCCGCCAAGCCAAGAAGGGCTGTGTGGTGAAGGAAGGGCAGGATGACTGTCCGGACCCCCAGAGCTGCCTGAGGCCCCGGAATTTGGCCCCTGACTTAAAAGGTTGAGAACCGAGGTTACAAGATGATAACACAATACACACATGAAGACAAGGCAATTCTCTCACTCCTAGTGAGATTCCAAGACGCTAAGAGACAATCAAAAAAACCTTAAAACACAGAGATGGGGTTTGAGGAACGCAGACGTAGGGAGGGGCCCCATAGCTTATGATACAGTGAGGAAAACTCATAGAAGTGATTTTTTGTTTTCAGATCGCGCTTCTGAAAAGAAAAATCTGTTTTCCTTGAGTGGCAAAACCGGTTTCCAAGAGAGGCTTAATCCTTTGACAAAGAAAAAGTCTCAAGGGAAGAAGGCCTATTGTAGGTTAGGATTCCCCCCCCCCCTCTCCTGCCCAAACTGCTAAGCAGGCAAGGCAAAGGGTTTCGCTCATCATGCTTCCTCAAAGTTTAAATAGCTCCTGCCCATGAACAGAGTGCAAACTGTTTTAACACATATTTCACAGTGACATTACCACGCAGTTACACACAAGGAACACTTTTCCAGTCACACTGTGGTCATAGAGACAAGGCTTTTGCAATCATACACAGTTCTTGCAGTCATACATTCAGTGGTGCACCACGCATACACACATTTATTTACGCATTCGCACATTCCTCCCCTGATCTGCAGCGTTCTATACTACACATGAGGAGATGACTTTATGCACAGATGGCTATTTTACAACCATCTGGGTGCTTTTACTTAGGGGCAAGTTTCTCTGGGCTACTCCCAAGGTGAGACCAGCAGCTTTTGCCTGTGCCCTGGGGGAACTCGGGGTACTGTTGCTGGGATGGTTCTTCTGGCACAGCCAGGGCGATGGCTGCCTCCTTTCTAGCCTGGGCCAAACGCGTGCCAGGGTGGCCATTTGGCATGAAGACAATCTTTTGAAGATCTGCCTGGTCTAGATTGGCTTTCTCTTCTAAGGTGTCTCATTTTTCCACACTGGAAGCAGGCGCCTTGGGGTTTTGGCACTGCTCTGCGCCTGAGTGTGGAAATGGGTCTGCTCTGGAGCCCTGCGTGGCCAGGGGCCGTGCAGATTTCCGTGAGCAGTGGGCGCTGAGCATCCCTGCCTGAACGTGTGTCTGCCTTCAGATGGGCTGAGCACAGCAGTTGGGCGCTAGCTAATTGTGCCACTGGCAATTTCCCCGTGAATGAATCTTCCTCACCCATGCGCTGAATGGAGTTCTTTCTTTGCAGGGAACTTTTCACTGTCAGAGAAGCGCCAAGGCCTCTCATGCCATGAATTCCTTCAGTGACGTCTGCAGCTGTCACTGAGGGAATGCTCCCTATACTGCCCTGCTTAAGCTGAAATGACGAATAGAGACTTCTTGGGGCTGATGGTTCTGACTGCGCTGGGGTTTTCTGGGTCTCTATCCGGACTGGGTCTACCTCTGCTGAGAGTTTCCTACATTTGCTCCATGTGCGGGTTATGCCCTCTGGAGCTTTCGGGGGTTGCTGAATGCAGTCTCCTATCTGATCCCAGAGCTTCAGGGTTAACGTACCTACTTCTGGGTAAAGTAGGCAGTGTTCCCTGAGGTACGCCAAAAGTCTCGCTAGCTCCCCGCTGTGAAAACGCAAATTAAATACCCTGGCCAGGATGATGAACCCCTCCTCATGGGTTCTTTGGCTAGCGGACGGACTTGGCCTATGAGAACAAGTCCCCATATTACCTGCGATGGTCCTCTGAAGTTTCCTCCTCGGGACGAAAATCGACGCGTCTTTGCAGGCAACAGGTTCGGGCGTCTAGTGTCTGGGGTAGACCTCGGAGCGTGGACCTTCTGCCACGGGCCCTTCTATCGGCCTCTGCGATGTCAGGGGCTCAAAGCCTGCCCTGAGCGGAACGCGTTTCCCTCTATGGCAAACCTCCTCGAAAGCTGGGAGCAAGCTGTAGGAATGTCTCTCTGGAATGCCTCGCCACAGGCCACTCCTCCGATCGGCTGGCTGCCAGCCGGAGTGCTGTGCCGTCCTCCAGGATGATGGGACGCGGTTCAAGCGCAGAACCGGACCGCGTGGATCGCTACTCACGAGTAGACCTCTCCGGGGTCCCTTACTCACGAGTAGAATCACGTCTCGGGGTCACCAGATGTAGGAATTGGGGCCGTAAAGCGGCCCTTGAGGTCCCGGAGGAGACTGGTCAAAGGAATGACACGAGGCAAGATGGAGCGAAGACCAGTAGTTTATTGAGAAAAGGCTGCAACATATATAGAAGGAAAAGCGCAACGCTGGCAAGACTGTCAGCTGACAGGAATGACATCACCTGAGCACTCAAGTTAATTGGGAATCTCTTCGGGGAAGTCAATTAACTGGGGCAAACATGGACCATTGTCTGAGGCTTAGGCTAGGGTAAATATGGCTTCTATTTGCACCAGAGATTACACTGAGACCTGGAGATGAGTGATTTACTCTAATGGGTAACCGGGTTAGATATTCGCTCTTTCAGCAGGTCCGTTGGTCAGGTCAAAGGAATTGGGTGAATCAAACCCTATATTTTATTCACCCCCCTTAATTTAGCGGCCGCAGAGCCCACGGGCTGGGAGCGTCTCTCACCGCGGTGGCCTCTGGCGGGCCGTTCCATGCCCCACGGGGCATGGGGAAACCATAATCCCACAAACTAAACCGGCTTCCTGCCAAAGAAGACAACGCTCAAGATTCAGTCCAGGTAGATCATCCATGTAGAAAGAGGGTCCTTTGTTTCAGGAAGCAAAATTTCTTGAGGTGCTGTTTTTCTTTCCTAAAGAGCCCTCCCTGAGCACAATATCCTACTGAATTGAGAGAACTATTGATGCCACCATCACCCTCATCTTTCCGGCACTCCCATGACTGACACACGAGATATTCCACCCAGCAAACGCACAGCTGACACCTGCTCTTGTCCCCGAAGAACAGATTCCAGGTTCTTTTGCCAAAAATCCAAAGTTCCCCCAGAAACGTTCTGTCCAAGCATGCATAATCTGTAAGTATACACTCTTGAACAATGGTTAGTTAGAGGACGTGCATGTGACTTAAATCAGCAATTTACTGAATAATCAGAAGTAACTGTAACTATGAATAATAGATTACTTCAGAGTTAGATTATGACATAACACAGATACAATAATACCTTGCATAACAAATGCTTCGTATAACAAAAAAATCGCATAACAAAGCGTTTGTTATGCAAGGGCGATATTCCGCATAATGAAGAAAATCGTTCGTTATGCGGGGCTTTTGGTAACGGGTTTACCTGCTCAATGGGAACCCCGGTTAACGAACATTTTTTTCATTATGTGGGGTATCGTCAATAGCACTTTGCATAACGGGAAAAAAAACGCATAGTGATAAGTTCCATGGAACGGAGTTTTTTCATTATGCGGGGTTCTACTGTATACTCAAAATAGTTTATTGAATAAAAATAAACAATGCAAACTTTAACCTTACGTATTAAGATAATTGCTAAAGCCATTAAAGGTAACTGAGTAACTTTAATATTTTTATGTAGCAGATTAATATAATTATAACAGGATATATATGAGTAAATATAGCACTAGCAGAACATACAATGATTAATATTCTGGTGTGTTTTTTTATAATATTTTTATTGAAATTTTTAAAACATAAGTAAAAAGAAAAAAAGACAGAACAAAGAAGAGACCAAAAAACCCAAACAAAAAACATACAAAGGTAGACCATCATATGCCTATATATGTTTAACTATTACAATAAAATTCAATTTCCCAATTTTCATTATTTATATGTCATTAATCATGTCCAACAACAATTATTTCATATTTCTATTTTTAACAACTATTCAATATCAATATTGATTACCTTCTACATTATTACCAAAATAATAACCTCTGTGTTATATACAATGTCTTCAAATCTTATTGTTTTTCCCAAAAACTCAATGTGTCTGGTGCTGGTTTATTCCCTTTACTGTTCTTCAACATATGCACCAAAAAAGGCTTCCAAATATCCCAAAATTTATTTTCCTTCATTATTCCTTTTTAAAAATTCAATTCACAGGTAAGTTTGTCATTTAACGCTGTTTCCCAAGTTTCTTTATACCAATTTTCTACTTCTAAATTCATATTATTTTCCCTTTTTTTTGCAATCTCTTGCCTTGCTACTGTTAAGAAAATTGATATAAAATCTTTCTTATTTGAATTTAAATTATTCTCTTCCAAATCTGTTAATAATGCTGTTTTTGCATCTAATTTAATCTCAGTACCCATTGTCTTTAATTTCCTTTTCAATTTTTATCCAAAATTCCCGTTATTTTACAGCTCCACCACGTATGTTCATATGTTCCCAAATTCTGCTGACATCTCCAGTAAATTTGGAGATTTCTGGTGTGTTTTAAGTGACTAATAAAGCAGGCTTATAATGCAATTATTAGCTTAACAGCATCATTACAACATAATGAAGATAATTAATTATAACAATTATCTAATTTCTATTTAATAAAAAATATCCAGAATATTTTCTGAAAAAGCAATATGCTGGTTTTTTGGAAAAGGATTTGACTGGGCCAAATTAGTCAAAATGAATCTTGACAAGCAAATTGACCTAAGGTAACATTTCTGGGGCAAATAAAATGGCAAAAAGAGCTTGTAACTTTTCCAATACAGTATAGTAAAAGTAAAGGCTTCACTTGCTTGAAAGCCAGTCATATCTGACTCTAGGGTTTAGTGCTCATCTCTGTTTCAAAGCTGAAGAGCCAGCGCTGTGTGCTTCTGCAAACGTTTCCATGGTCATGTGGCAGGCATGACTAGATACTGGAGTGCACGGAACACTGTTTACCTTCTCACCAAAGTGGTCCCTATTTATCTACAGTGCTTGCAATTTCTTGCTTTTGAACTGCTAGTTTGGCAGGAGTTGGGACAAAGACGGGAGCTCATTCCGTCCTGCAGTATTCGGGAATCGAACTGCTGACCTTCCGCCTTTCAGTCAGTGTCTTAGCCACTTGAGCCATATTGAGGTATAATTTAGAATTACTAAATTAATCAGAACAATAAAATGCATGTAACTGGTTATAGTACTTTATAAGCTAAGGCATCTTTATGGTTACTAACAGAGATAAGTATTCAAAGTGAATATGATATCTCTGATTCATCAGCACATCTGTAATTAGGCATGCTTGATTTTCTGTCAACAGAAAGAGAAATAATACATTATGTGACATCTAAGATTCACCAGTACATTTATATTATATGGTTGGCCACATGTGAGAACACATGGGTCTTCTGAAGATTCTCCACAAGTATGGCAAACTTCTAATAACAGATTTAGACATTATTTCATTGATTGCATATATCACTGCCAAAGGTAGAACTTTAGGTTTCCAGAAAAAGCTAAGGCAGCTTCTGAATCATGGTATGCTTAAAACCAAGAGACAGCACTAAAATCTTCCAGTAAAAATAGTGCTCAAGATGGCTTATAACCTATTTAAACAAATAAAACAGATAAACCACATTTAGCTGAAAATTCCTCAGTTCTTCAGAAACACACCTGCTATTTGATCACAAACCAACAAAGCAGAGTGTAAAATCAAGGTATAGCTTCCTCACAACTTCTGTCCCTCCGAACAACCAGCGCCCACAGTCTTCCTTAGAACTATGGAAGGCAATCAAGGAGCTACCAGATAACTGGACAGAACCATATGACTCTCTACTGCCTGGTCAAGAACAACCATGGCCTGTGTGGAAAGCTTTAAATAGACTGCATGCAGGGTAGGAAGATCAAGGACTAATCTGAGAAAGTGGGGTTTCCCTGTAGATGACAGCCTGTGTGAATGCGGAGAAGTACAAACTATCTCCCATATGATACAATGCACATGGTGCCCTTCAACGTGCACTGAGGAGGACCTTATGTTGGCAAGAGGAAATGCTGTTGATGTGGCCCTTCTTAATTCTATTTGTTTTTCTTGTTGTTGTGCCATATCTGATTCCAAACATTGGCGATCATCATGGCATTCAGCCATGAAGACTGTCCTGCAAATATAAATTAATGCTGTGGCCTTTCATCTGCCTTCCGCATTGCAGCGTGACATCCATACTACTGGTCCAGCTCCGCAAGTCACTTTTTAGTCCTTAGCCTTTTGGCACGCAAAGTCCTCAGCCCCAGGACAGTATTGATGAAGCTGCTGCCCTCCATCAAGATGGATTAAAGTGGGAATTAATTCACTTGGGGATCATCAGCCTTCCCTGTGGACTTGGCCAAGGTTGCTAGTCCTCAGGGTTGTCAGGTTAGTTAACAGCCTCCTGATACTCGACGCTAAGTCACTGGCAGTGTGGTCTACTCTATTACCATAGCAGGATAACTTGGCCAGACATTTTGTTTTTAGAGGTGATAATTAGCTTTGTATGTTATTATATGCTGGTGGTGCATCTGACACGAATAAAGAAAGAGCTGAAAATTAATACAATCATATAAAATTGCCTCATTATCAAACCGTTCATATAAAATAACTAAATCTATTATAACAGCAAAATATGTGAATATGCAAATTCAAAAAATACAAGTTGGCAGGTTAAATATCATACATTAGTTATTACCTTTCTAAAATCAAAGTGGAAGCAGATGCCAATTCATAAGGAGTGTCCACTATAACTTACTCATTCATTCATTTATTCATTCATTTTGTATCCTGCCCATCTGTCTGAAAAAGTTGTCTCCTGCATGTTTGTTTTCAAACTGGTAGTATTTTGAAAAGGAATTTGACTGAAGATTATAGACTTCTAACAGATTTGGTTAACAGGCTACATCCAGTAACAAACCTCACAACATTATAAAATGTTAACCTAACTACTTTACTAACTGGCTACTAAAAGGAATCTGGATGGATCTAATCTAATTTACAGTGGTACCTCAGATAATGACCAAACTTAGTTCCACAAGTGTGGTCGCTATCCGGTTTCTTGTGTTATCCGATGCATGCATTGGATAATGCTTTAAAAAAAAGCCCGCTACGTTCAGGAGAAGGCAAAGTGGGCCTTCCACCTTGCCTTCTCCGGAACGCAGCGGCCAAAGGGAGCATCCGTTCGGCTGCTGTCTTCCGGAGAAGGCAAAACGAGCGGCCCAAGCCTGCCCCAAGTGAAGCCTCCCACAACCCCCTTCGCTGCCCTCGGCTTACCGACCTCAATCAAGTCTTTTCTCTGTACTGCTCACAGAAAGCCCGATGCTCCACTTCCTATGGCACCAGCGTTCATTCCCGCCTCTTCTGGAAGGCCCGACGGAAGGACGCTCTACCCTCTAGCTTTTGCTCTGCATAAGTACCGAGTGTGCCTTCTTCAGCTTGCCTTCTCCAGAACGCTGGTGCCAAAGGAAATAGAGCGTCGGGCCACCTGTGAGCAGGACGGAGAAAAGACTTGACTGAGGTCGGTAAGCCGAGGGCGGCGAAGCAGGTTGCAGGAAGCTTCACTTGGGGCAGGCTTGGGCCGCCTGCGCTTGCCTGGCTCCTCACCCCTGTCAGTGAGTGGGTCTGCGCTCACCCGCTGCTGCTGCCGGCAGAGAGCCGGCCACGCGCTTGCCCAGCTCACCCGGCAGCGGTGGTGAATGGGTTTCCCAGAGGGCCGCACGCATAACACTAAAATCGGATAACCACCCGATATGGGGGGGGGGGAATTGCATCCAATAAGACAAATTGCATCCAATAAGGCTATTTTAGCATTATCTGATGCAATTGTTTTCCCAAAATATCGGGTCGTTATCCGATTTTAGTGTTATGTGATGCAGTCGTTATCCGAGGTATTACTGTATTCAAATAAATTAGATTAGGCCCTGGCACTTCAATTATTTGGCCATTAACTGCAATCAGTCTCAAGTTTAGGCTTCCCTTTCTGACACTTCGAAATGAGATATGAATTACAGTAAAACCCTGGCTTACAATCGGCTTGGTTAACGTTTGCCGTGGTTTACAACGGCAAACCTTACGAAAATGATGTCTCGTCCCAGTTTACAATGTTTTTTCACCTTACGACCAGTAATTCCCTAGAGTCCAAAATGGCTGTGGGGGTATTTAAGACCACCCGCAGCCATTTTGGACTCTGGGCGACGTTGCCTTTGCATATTCACACTGCCTCTTCCACAGCTCCCGCTAAAGTGCCAGATTTAAAAGACATCAGGTGCTTTTAGTGCATGCTTAGGCCCATTGCTATCACCTTTTGCTCCCTTTGCAGCACCAACCCAGGTACAGAAGAGGGAGGCAGTCACAATGGGGAGACCTTGGCTTGCACGTGCACAGCGGTTCTCCCCTCGCCCCTCTGCCTTCCCAAGGGGACAAAGTGTGCATTGTAAAGTCCCCTCTGCGATCGGCTCTCCCCCTTCTGTGCCTGGGTCAGTGCAATGAAGGAAAGCTGATCACAGTGGGGACTTTACCTTGCACGTTCATGGAACCTCTCATGGAGCCTCTGCTAAAGCACCAGATGTCTTTTAAATGCCACACCTTAGCGAGAACATGCAAGGCAAGGTCCCCATAGTGATCAGCTCTCCCCCGCCTCTTGCCACACTGACCAGGGCACAGAAGGGAGGGAGAGGAGAGTGGTTCGCCTCACCCGGCTGTGGCATCTCCAGCAGGGGAGCCGTGGACATGGCTGGCACCTTCCTCGCCAAAGTCTGGCGAAAGCAGTCACTGGCAGGAGAATGTGGGGCAGGCCTAGGATTCAACCCTCATGCTGGCGGCTCTATGTCCGAATGACCCAGGCAAGTCCAGGCGGTCACAAGACCACCCGACCCTGTGGTGCCTTCTTTGCTAAAGGCTACTCGCCCAGGCCGGTCGATATCAGTGAGGGAGGAATGCCCGATGGCAACCACCAAGAAAAAGCTCCAGAGCCCAAGAAAGTAAAGTGGTGGAAAAGGTAGGGAGCATTGTAACACCCTCAAATCAGTATAATTGTGGGGCTTTTTTGGTGTGTGTGTGTGTGTGCGTATTTTCTGGTCAGGACCTATTTTATTTTTCAATGCATTCCTATGGGGAAATGTGCTTAGGTTTATGACTTTTTTGGTTTACGACGAAGGCTTTCAGAACTGACCAAGGTCGTAAACTGGGATTTTACTGTACAAGTAAAACATTTTGCAAATTCTTCCCATTTTTATGCCTTCTGTGTGGACTCAAATGTGTTAGAAGCGGTAAAATGAAAGAATAACATTTTTCGCATGCCCATTATTTATATGGTTTCTTGCTAATGTGGAGACTCTGCTCTGTGAGAAACTACAAATTACAAGGAAATTATCTTCCACACACGCGGTTTTCTATGGTTTCTCTTCTGTGTGGACTTTCAGATGTTTCGAACGGGATGAACTCCGAGCAAAATATTTCCCACATGCCGGGCATCTGTATGGTTTCTCTCCAGTATGGACTCGTTTATGATTCTGGAGATCTGAATGCCGAGCAAAATGTTTTCCACACTCTTGACATTTGTATGGTTTTTCTCCAGTGTGGACCAGTTGATGACTCAAAAGGTATGAATTTTGGGCAAAACATTTCCCACATTCCTGGCATTTATATGGTTTCTCTCCAGTGTGGAGTCTCTGATGAATCACAAGCTGTGAATTCTGAGCAAAACATTTCCCACACTCCTGGCATTTGCATAGTCCTGTGTGGACTCTCTCATGTGTCAGCAGTTGTGAACTCTGAGCAAAACATTTCCCACACTCTTTACAGTTAAATGGTTTGTGTTTTGTGTGGACAGTCTGGTGGACCAGGAGGGTTGAACTGATTGCAAAACATTTCCCACACTCCTGACATTTGTATGGTTTCTCTCCAGTGTGAACTCGATGATGTTTCTGGAGACGTGAATGCCAAGCAAAACGTTCCCCACACTCCTGACATTTGAATGGTTTTTCTCCAGTGTGGACTCGTTGATGACTCAAAAGTTGTGAATTTTGAGAAAAAGATTTCCCACACTCCTGGCATTTGTATGGCTTCTCTCCAGTGTGGATTCGCAGGTGTGTTTGAAGGTTTGGAGTCTGAGCAAAACATTTCCCACACACCTGGCATTTGTATGGTTTTTCTCCAGTGTGGATTCTCAGGTGTGTCTGAAGGTTTGGAGTCCGAGCAAAACATTTTCCACACTCCTGGCACTTGTAAGGTTTTTCTCCTGTATGGACTCTTTCATGATTCAAAAGACTGGAACTGTGAGTAAAACACTTCCCACATTCCAGGCATTTGTAGGGTGTTTCTCCTGTGTGGATACTCGAATGTGTCAAGAGATGTGATTTCAAAGCAAAACATTTTGCACACTCCTGGCATTTGTACGGTTTCTCTCCTGTGTGGAATATTTGATGATTCACAAGATGTGTTTTCCAAGCAAAACGTTTCCCACACTCTTGGCATTTGTATGGTTTCTCTCCTGTGTGGATTCTCTGATGACTCACAAAATGTGATTTCCAAGCAAAACATTTCCCACACTCCTGGCATTTGTATGGTTTTTCTCCTGTATGGACTCTCTGGTGTTTCAAAAGATAAGAACTGCAAGAAAAACATTTTCCACATTCTTGGCACCTGTATGACTTATCTTGGGTGTCAGAGTTGTGTGTTTCTTCTTGTGAGTGGAGTCTAAGGTGATTCAAATGGGTTGAATTGTGTGATAGACATATACCCCATTCCCAGAATTTGTATGGTTTTGCTCCAGTATGGTCTCTCTCATGATTCAAAAGGACTGAATTGTCAGGAAAACATTTCCCACACTCCTGGATTTGGTAAGGTTTCTCTCTTGTGTGGATCCTCTGGTGATTCACAAGGGATGAATTCTGAGCAAAACATTTCCCACACTCCTGGCATTCATATATTTTCTCTCCAGTGTGGATTTGTTGGTGTCTCAAAACGGCTGAACTGTCAGAAAAGCATTTCCCACACTCCTGACATTTATATGGTTTCTTTCCAGTGTGAACTTTCTGGTGAATCTGAAGTTTTGAATCTTGTTTAAAGGTTTTTCCACACTCCTGGAATTTGTAAGGTTTCTCTCTTGTATGAACTGTTTCGTGCACCTCAAGGAAGGAATTTGTGACAAAACTTTCCCCACATTCCAAACACTGTTTTTTCCCTTCTTCTCTTGCAATTCTCTGTTGGCTTACAGGCTGTTCTTTCCTATCATAACATTTTCGGGATGGTTCATTTCTGAAACATGTGTTTGCAGTGTGAACCCTCTCATGAAGTATGAGTGTCATTCTTTCTGTAAAAGATTTTCCACATATGGTGCATCTGTAGGGCTCTCCTCTGGTATAACATTCCTGAACTGTTGGAGGAACCAGAAGAACAGAAAACACTGAATCACAATTATGAGACAAAGAATTATGGAAGAGGGGAAAGGATATTGAATTGGGCCACCCCACTGCACATATACTTTATCCTTGCCCATCATGGTCGATGCAATCTAGCATGGTTGGATTGATTAGGTGGGTCTAGGACAGTGTGGGTTCTCAACATTTTCCAGTCGTGGGCTGGACCATGCCCCCTCAGACAGCTGATAAGGCTGTACTGGTGCCATAAAATGCATCAGTGGCTGTCATAAACGCATTTACAACAGCTACGGACTCATTTAAGGCTGCATAAATGGGTTATGTGGCCGTTAAGGAGGACAAGGATATCAATGGCTATAATTATGGATACCTAAGGACAACCTCCTGGTTGGAGAGATAGGCAGGATATCTCTCAATGTCATTTCCTAAGCAGGTAAAGGCATCTGCTTGAGAATACCCTGAAGCTAATGGTGAGCCACTGTGTGAGACAGAATGCTGGACTGGATGGGCTGTGGCCTGTTCCAGCAAGGCTGTTCTTAAGTTCTAAATGAGTCTGCGGCCAATTCTGGCAGAGGCAGCAGCTGGAGCGAGGTCAGGTCTGGATTATCTGGGCCATAGGTTGCAAACCCCTTGTCTTGGAGGTGTTTCTATCCTTGTTATGTGTGGCAGGAGGTAATGTCTTCTGCCTTGAAAGAGGCGATGATGTGCCTTTTCTTGAAGAGAACCTCTCTGGACCCAGAAGTATATGACAACTGCAGCCCCAAAGAAAATAACTCATTTATTGTCAAGTTTTTTGAATGTGTGTTTTTGGCTGGAAGAATTCAGACATTCTTGGAGAAAACTGATTAGTCCGGGATATTCCATGGTAATTAAGCTCTTAAGTACTGCAGGATCCCACTATTTTCCATGCGGAGAATATTCTGTTTTGTGCACAATGGGCTCACAACTACAGGTATATTAACGAGAAAGTTTTGTAAGCAATTAAAGACCTGAAACCGTGCACCCATAAAAGAGACCAGAGGTCATATCCATACCCCCACTAAAGCACCCAATGAAACCCCCCACACTCCAATGGCCCAAGGGATAAAAATATGATTGTTCCCCAAATTAAGCATGGATCCTTTTTCTCACTCTCATGATATGCTGTGATGGTAAACAGGAAATTCAAGAGGCTCTATGGCTGCCGAAATGTTTTTCCCACCATCTGTAGCTGGAAATGAACCTCACTGTTTTCTTCTTCACAAGAAACCAGAATGTCTAGATTTACTTAAACCACATTCTTAAGTTGGTTCTAATTAAAAAAATGTATATTCTCCTGCTCTTTATTTCTCAGGATAATACCATCAAGATCAAACTATCTTTCCTATGTCAAGATCCACTTTTCCAGAATACCCTAATGCAGAATAGAGGAACCTTTGCCCTTGAATGATAGAAATGGACTACATTTCCCATTATTCCATCATCCATGATTGGGTTACATATGACAGATGGGTTCTGAAATTCAATGAAGCTGGGAGGCCCCCAGGAGTTCCCCACCCCTGCATCACTGACAGCCCCTTCTGCTAACATGAGCTGCTCAGGGCTATAATTCACAAGTCCTACAGGTGACATTGCTGTTACTGCACCTAGCATGACCAAAGGAGACAGAAGGCCTTACCAAGAAAGGTCACAGTCTGACGGTTCTCCTCCATGACTTCTTTGTGTAGGGTTCTCTGGTCTGGATCCAGCAAGGCCCATTCCTCTGAGGTGAAATCCACAGCCACTTCCTCAAAGGTCACCATCACCAGACTCTGGATAAAGACAGAACATTTGCTGCTTTTCACTAACAGAATCTAATATACAGTGGAACCCCGCTTTACGGACGGCTCCCTTAAGGGAAAACTCGCTATACGGAAGGAAATCCTCAGAAAATGGTGCCCCACTTACTGGGAAAACTGCTACAAGGCAAGTTTTTTGGTGTGTTCTAATGCTTCCCATGCTTTTTGGCACCTCCAGATGCTCTCCCGCAACCAGAAAGTGCAGGAAATTCCCATACCCCCTCATCAGCAGTTAGGCAGGGACTTTTCCTGCAATTACCAGGACTGGCCACTGGTGGTGTCAGAAATGCTTTTCACTAACAGAATCTAATATAATTTGTGAGCCAATGTTAATATGCAGTGTTTGGGATCTATATCACAGGCCTTCAACTTCTATGTGTGGAATTCATAGACTTCCTGCGGGAGGTTCCTGTTACCAATTGCAATGATCCCTATGGAATCTACGCAACCTCCTGGACAGTGGTGCCAATCCTCTGAATCACACTTTCTTGGAAACAACAGCAGGAGGGAAAAGCCTATGATATTCAAGTCCGTTTCCCAACATTCCCATGAACAGTGGATGAGGAACCAAAGTGGGTTTGTAGGGCGCGATTTCCCTGCTCCATTTGGGACAAGGCCATGGGCAAAATTGGCAGACGGGGCCCTTCAAGAATGTAAATGAAAACAAAACATTATAGAAGAATGGAAAGAAAAAGAAACCAAATGTAAGCATTGACTTCCATTTCCCCAATACAGTATAAGTATTAGAGTTTCCCAAAGTGAAAACGTTTGTTTTATGAGAAACCTAGGATCGGAGAAAAATGCTATTTTCATTTGGAAAGAAAGTACAGTTGGGAGAAGCAAGATTGCTCAATGTTGCTTCCTTTTCTCCTCACACACTTCTACCTATTAACTCCACCCCATCAAATTAATATGAACATTTTTGAGAATATCCCTTTTTTGAAGGAAGAAAATGAGGAAGAAGTGTAATCTGTTCATTTTGAGCATTCTATCTTGGATTGGGCCCTAAACTTCAAAGGCTTCTCCCCAGGGGGGGGGAAAAGTGGACTATTCCTTTCTAATCTTGCTTCAGAACTACGCTCTGCTCTGCTAAGACCACTACAACACCAGAATCTGTATCGTGCCCAGAAAAAGCTAATTCCTTGATCGAGCTGTTCTTACAACTTCAGGAGCTACAACACAGTACTGAACATCAAACACAAATGCCAAAGCAAACAGGTTGTCCTGCCAAAGCAAAGGGGACAGTTGTTCAGTTGAAAACTGGAATTTTTTTTTATTTCAAGAAATTGGATTTGTTAAATCCTACATGTAGGAGATTAATGATCCATTAAACAGCAGCACAGTGTAATGCAAAAAGGCTGGGCCAGATTCTAACAGGACAAGGAAAGTGCTCAAGGTAAGAAATAGAAGCAAAAGACAACAGTGTTGATTAAGAGAAAGATCATCCTTGTAGGAGTATTGTCAGATGTTTCGGCAATGCACCTCTGAGCTGGCAATGTCCTCATCCATGATATTCTGTCTCTTCCTTTCCCACAATTCCACACTACTTCCATTCTGGATGGTATGGATATCTCTTCCTGCTTCAACACCAGCAGAGTCTTCCCCTTCCATCTTCATTCCATGCAAGGAAGCCCGCAATGCAATAAAAGGAAATCACACCCAAATTCGTTTTCAGGGCAGAACTGTACAATCAGATCCTGCTACGAAACCCTGCAAGACAAAGATATTTCAGTAATACCTCATACAAAGTCCGCTTCATACAACATCGAATTCCTACAACATCGCCTACGGTAATTCCTTGAAAAAAGTTGCCTCATACAAAGTCGCTGCGACTTTGTATGAGGCATTGGGGTTTTTCCCAGGTTGCATTGTGCCTGGGCAGTATAAAAGGTGCGGTAGGTCGGCTGGGGTGTAACAAAAGCGAAAGGAGAGAAAACACTCCCAGAAGAAAGATAAACGTGTAATGAGTTCCGTTTATTTCTTGAAATTCCTGTGTCTCTTATTTGATTCATAAGCAGAACATGGTTCAAATAAACTGTAATAATGGTGGAATTTCAATATATATATAGTCTGGAAAAGTCTCTTGCGTCTTCAAATAATATAAGACTAATAAACTGCGTCTTTAAACCAATGTAGACTACGGAATGGCGATGTCCTTCCGGTAGTTGGACATTTCGTTGCACTTTATCAAGCGTCTACAATATAAAATATGTACAATATAATACGATGCAGCACAATTCAATACAAGGGTTATACATAAAGTTAAATGATATTAGCATATGAGAGCTATAGTGACTAATTTAACCATACAATATAAATGCAGGACAAAGTGGGGCATCTCATGCAAAAATTCACTACGTGTCTATTCAAAAATATCTGTTGCAATTAAATCATGAATCAGTAGTCATTATAAATGGTGCATGTACATCTAGGTCTGCGACAGAGCAATTACAAAGCATCTAAAAAACCTTATAAAGAATGGAAGAAATACATACCAAAATGTATATATGTATATATTTATGTAAGTATCGCGCGTCCTGCACCTCCTGAAGTCTTGTGTTGTGTGCTCGCGTTAACTAACAGTAACCTACTATTCTTTAAATATTCTTATTCTTGCCCACTCATCTGTGATGACTCAGTAGATTTTCTAGCCCCATGTGGAAAGAATATAGATCCAGGTGCTTATCTGAAACTGTTGTGCTGGTTGTTAAAGGGACCTGTCCCTGAGCTAGGAATTATACCTAGCTAACTCTAGCATATGATAATGAAATGTTCATAAGAATGAAGATGGTTCCCAATCTGTGTTCAAGCCGTGTGGTGTTAACGTGTTGAACCGATGAATGTAAAAGGCTTCTCTTTGTAATAGAACCTTTTCCATATTGAGAATATGATATTTGTTGACATTAACAGTTTCTAGCACAATAATCTTGAGGTCTCCTGGTTTGTGTTGTTTGTTAAGAAAGTGATTTACCAGAGGAGCAGTGATGTTCCGGTTTCTAATCCGTGAGAGGTGTTCCCCTAAGCGTATTTTCAAAGAACGACTCGATTGTCCCACATAGCCTAACTGACAAGGGCATATTGCCATGTATACAATATTTTTTGAATTGCAATTAGAAAATGAGGTGAGCTCCAATGTGAAGCTGCTGGAAGGCAATTTGACCGTGTTTGCACATATCATGTGAGTACAGTATATACAATGTCCGCAAATGTGGTGCCCTGCAGGGAGGGACAAGCGCTTTTGCTTTTGAGTGGAAATGTCTGCTCTCGAAAGGAGATTGGCTAACGTCCGAGTTTTTCTGAATCCCACCAGTGGTTTTTGTTGGCATCCCGGTATCGTGTCCAATATGTGCCAGTGCCTGTTGATAATGCGTTTAATTTGATTTGCTAGCGGGGTGTAGTCCAGAGACCAAACCAGTCTATGCTGAGATGTTATTTGTTCCGTTCGTCTTTCGAGAAGAGAGCTTCTTGTGCGTAAATCCGCTTTCGTTTGTGCGTGTGCAATGATGTGTTTCGGATATCCTCTCGTACTAAGTGTTTGCGCAATGTCTTTGGCTGCAATTCTGTAGTCGTGTTCTTTTGAGGAATTCCTTTTGGCTCTGAGGAGTAAGCTATACGGTATGTTACTTTTCAAATGATGTGGGTGATAAGAGCTATATTGAAGGTAAGCGAAACGGTCTGTAGGTTTGTGGTACAGTTTTGTTTTTATCTGATTCGCTTCAATATATACAGTCAGATCCAAAAAAGCCAAAGATGTTCGGTTCGTGGTATGCGTGAATTTGATATTATTATGAAGACTGTTCATCCAAATGCAGAAATTATCTATGGAGGTGTAGTCCTGAAAAATGAAAAATAAATCATCTATATATCTCTTATAACTGATGATGTTGTTGAAAAAAGGATTGGTCCGTGGGTCCAGAATAAAAGTGTTATCGAAGCTGCACATAAAAATGTTGGCAATTGATGGGGCAAAATTAGAACCCATGGAGACCCCCTGTGTTTGAAGAAAGAAAGAGTTGTCAAACCTGAAGAAATTGTGTTCGAAGCAGGTGTCCAAGAGGTCTAGTAGAAAATGTGCAGGTGGCTGATTGATGGAGCGTGTTTCTAAAGCGTGGGCAACAAGAGTACGCGCTTCTCCCAGTGGGATGTTGGTGTAAAGTGAGGTGATGTCCATAGTAAGTAATACTGCTCCATTTGGCACCTGAAAGTTTTCCATCATTTGGATGAAGTGCGTGGAATCCTTTACATAAGATGCAGAGTTGCTAGCAAACTGATGGATATGAAAATCAATATAGGTGGCCACTGGTTCTAGAAGAGATTGATTCGCTGAAATGATAGGTCTACAAGGGATGCCGGTGTCAGAAGTCCGAATTTTGTGTACTTTTGGTAGAAGATAAAACATAGGAACTCTTGGATATTTGTTAAGTAAAAACCGGAAGGTGTTATTGGTAATATAGTCTTGTGCCAATCCTTCTTGTAGTACTGTCTTAAGAATGTTCATAGTGTGGGTAGTGGGATCATGGTCTAGCTTCCGATAGCATTCTATATTAGACAATTGTGTCCATGCTGCCTTGAGGTAATCTTCTTTGTCAAGTAATACAATTCCCCCTCCTTTATCTGCTGCCTTAATCACGATATTGGGATCCGAACCTAAGTTTTTTAGTAACGTCATGTCCTCTTTGGTTAAATTGAAGTGCCTGTTAGACCGTGTTTCAGCAATGGCGATGTCCCGGGTAACTATCCTTTTAAATACCTCGATAGCTGGGTGTTCAATATTAGGCGTGAATGTAGAGCGTGGAGTGAATTGTCTCAATGTAACTGAAGATTCTGAGGGTTCTTTGAAAAACGCTTTGAGCTTGAGTAGTCTGATGAGTTTGAAGATGTCTATCTTGGTTTTGAACGGGCAATACCGGGGCGTGGGGACAAACCCCAATCCCAAGTTAAGAAGCTCTGTTTCCCTAGTGGTTAAATTCCTGCTAGACAAATTGAACACCAGTGAGAAGGTTATTTTTTCTTTGTGCGTCTTCGTGTTCTTTGTTCTAAAAAATCCCTCCTATTATCAATATGTGGTGCGCTCGCCAAGGCAGGTTTGGGTCTGTACCGGTTGGTGCGAAAATTATAAGGGTCTCTAGCTCGCTCATCGGTGGAAGACTCCGCTGCGTCAGAATCAGTGGTCTCATAATCTGTGGATTCGACAGGCTGTCTCCAGGTGACCTGTTTCTGGACACTGCGTCTGGTAAATTGCCAACGATAAATTCTTTCTGTCTGATAATCATTCCTGTCCCTATTTAACTTCTTGTTCTTAAATGCCAGGAGTTCATCCTTGAAAGATTTGAGTTTATTTTCCATATCGGTGAAATCATCTATGGAACTCCCAGCGACCGGAGCCACCAAGAGTTTTTTTAGATCAGCAATGTCCTTATCCAATGTTGCTATTTCTTGGTGGCATTGATCTATTATCAGCAGTATCAGGTCAAAGGAGCATCTGTCCAAAATCGAGGTCCATTTGTCAAGAAATTCCTTTTTATTGGCAAATAATGTAGGGCCCTTTGTCATACGCAGTCCTCTGGGTATAATGGAAGCTTTGTAATACTCTAGTAGAAATGAGGAATGTAAATCCAACCGGATTCTTTTCTTTTCCAAATATTCTAATTTATTTATCTCCTCATTTGTAATATCAGTGTCAAGATGTAGGGGCGTAGCCTGATTTAATATCCTATCTCTGTCAGCGACCGAGAATGTAAATCCTTTGTCCGTCATGCCGTTGGAGTAGAAAGGTGCGGTAGGTCGGCTGGGGTGTAACAAAAGCGAAAGGAGAGAAAACACTCCCAGAAGAAAGATAAACGTGTAATGAGTTCCGTTTATTTCTTGAAATTCCTGTGTCTCTTATTTGATTCATAAGCAGAACATGGTTCAAATAAACTGTAATAATGGTGAAATTTCAATATATATATAGTCTGGAAAAGTCTCTTGCGTCTTCAAATAATATAAGACTAATAAACTGCGTCTTTAAACCAATGTAGACTACGGAATGGCGATGTCCTTCCGGTAGTTGGACATTTCGTTGCACTTTATCAAGCGTCTACAATATAAAATATGTACAATATAATACGATGCAGCACAATTCAATACAAGGGTTATACATAAAGTTAAATGATATTAGCATATGAGAGCTATAGTGACTAATTTAACCATACAATATAAATGCAGGACAAAGTGGGGCATCTCATGCAAAAATTCACTACGTGTCTATTCAAAAATATCTGTTGCAATTAAATCATGAATCAGTAGTCATTATAAATGGTGCATGTACATCTAGGTCTGCGACAGAGCAATTACAAAGCATCTAAAAAACCTTATAAAGAATGGAAGAAATACATACCAAAATGTATATATGTATATATTTATGTAAGTATCGCGCGTCCTGCACCTCCTGAAGTCTTGTGTTGTGTGCTCGCGTTAACTAACAGTAACCTACTATTCTTTAAATATTCTTATTCTTGCCCACTCATCTGTGATGACTCAGTAGATTTTCTAGCCCCATGTGAAAAGAATATAGATCCAGGTGCTTATCTGAAACTGTTGTGCTGGTTGTTAAAGGGACCTGTCCCTGAGCTAGGAATTATACCTAGCTAACTCTAGCATATGATAATGAAATGTTCATAAGAATGAAGATGGTTCCCAATCTGTGTTCAAGCCGTGTGGTGTTAACGTGTTGAACCGATGAATGTAAAAGGCTTCTCTTTGTAATAGAACCTTTTCCATATTGAGAATATGATCAGTAGAAAATCTACTGAGTCATCACAGATGAGTGGGCAAGAATAAGAATATTTAAAGAATAGATTTTCTACTGATCATATTCTCAATATGGAAAAGGTTCTATTACAAAGAGAAGCCTTTTACATTCATCGGTTCAACACGTTAACACCACACGGCTTGAACACAGATTGGGAACCATCTTCATTCTTATGAACATTTCATTATCATATGCTAGAGTTAGCTAGGTATAATTCCTAGCTCAGGGACAGGTCCCTTTAACAACCAGCACAACAGTTTCAGATAAGCACCTGGATCTATATTCTTTTCACATGGGGCTAGAAAATCTACTGAGTCATCACAGATGAGTGGGCAAGAATAAGAATATTTAAAGAATAGTAGGTTACTGTTAGTTAACGCGAGCACACAACACAAGACTTCAGGAGGTGCAGGACGCGCGATACTTACATAAATATATACATATATACATTTTGGTATGTATTTCTTCCATTCTTTATAAGGTTTTTTAGATGCTTTGTAATTGCTCTGTCGCAGACCTAGATGTACATGCACCATTTATAATGACTACTGATTCATGATTTAATTGCAACAGATATTTTTGAATAGACACGTAGTGAATTTTTGCATGAGATGCCCCACTTTGTCCTGCATTTATATTGTATGGTTAAATTAGTCACTATAGCTCTCATATGCTAATATCATTTAACTTTATGTATAACCCTTGTATTGAATTGTGCTGCATCGTATTATATTGTACATATTTTATATTGTAGACGCTTGATAAAGTGCAACGAAATGTCCAACTACCGGAAGGACATCGCCATTCCGTAGTCTACATTGGTTTAAAGACGCAGTTTATTAGTCTTATATTATTTGAAGACGCAAGAGACTTTTCCAGACTATATATATATTGAAATTTCACCATTATTACAGTTTATTTGAACCATGTTCTGCTTATGAATCAAATAAGAGACACAGGAATTTCAAGAAATAAACGGAACTCATTACACGTTTATCTTTCTTCTGGGAGTGTTTTCTCTCCTTTCGCTTTTGTTACACCCCAGCCGACCTACCGCACCTTTCTACTCCAACGGCATGACGGACAAAGGATTTACATTCTCGGTCGCTGACAGAGATAGGATATTAAATCAGGCTACGCCCCTACATCTTGACACTGATATTACAAATGAGGAGATAAATAAATTAGAATATTTGGAAAAGAAAAGAATCCGGTTGGATTTACATTCCTCATTTCTACTAGAGTATTACAAAGCTTCCATTATACCCAGAGGACTGCGTATGACAAAGGGCCCTACATTATTTGCCAATAAAAAGGAATTTCTTGACAAATGGACCTCGATTTTGGACAGATGCTCCTTTGACCTGATACTGCTGATAATAGATCAATGCCACCAAGAAATAGCAACATTGGATAAGGACATTGCTGATCTAAAAAAACTCTTGGTGGCTCCGGTCGCTGGGAGTTCCATAGATGATTTCACCGATATGGAAAATAAACTCAAATCTTTCAAGGATGAACTCCTGGCATTTAAGAACAAGAAGTTAAATAGGGACAGGAATGATTATCAGACAGAAAGAATTTATCGTTGGCAATTTACCAGACGCAGTGTCCAGAAACAGGTCACCTGGAGACAGCCTGTCGAATCCACAGATTATGAGACCACTGATTCTGACGCAGCGGAGTCTTCCACCGACGAGCGAGCTAGAGACCCTTATAATTTTCGCACCAACCGGTACAGACCCAAACCTGCCTTGGCGAGCGCACCACATATTGATAATAGGAGGGATTTTTTAGAACAAAGAACACGAAGACGCACAAAGAAAAAATAACCTTCTCACTGGTGTTCAATTTGTCTAGCAGGAATTTAACCACTAGGGAAACAGAGCTTCTTAACTTGGGATTGGGGTTTGTCCCCACGCCCCGGTATTGCCCGTTCAAAACCAAGATAGACATCTTCAAACTCATCAGACTACTCAAGCTCAAAGCGTTTTTCAAAGAACCCTCAGAATCTTCAGTTACATTGAGACAATTCACTCCACGCTCTACATTCACGCCTAATATTGAACACCCAGCTATCGAGGTATTTAAAAGGATAGTTACCCGGGACATCGCCATTGCTGAAACACGGTCTAACAGGCACTTCAATTTAACCAAAGAGGACATGACGTTACTAAAAAACTTAGGTTCGGATCCCAATATCGTGATTAAGGCAGCAGATAAAGGAGGGGGAATTGTATTACTTGACAAAGAAGATTACCTCAAGGCAGCATGGACACAATTGTCTAATATAGAATGCTATCGGAAGCTAGACCATGATCCCACTACCCACACTATGAACATTCTTAAGACAGTACTACAAGAAGGATTGGCACAAGACTATATTACCAATAACACCTTCCGGTTTTTACTTAACAAATATCCAAGAGTTCCTATGTTTTATCTTCTACCAAAAGTACACAAAATTCGGACTTCTGACACCGGCATCCCTTGTAGACCTATCATTTCAGCGAATCAATCTCTTCTAGAACCAGTGGCCACCTATATTGATTTTCATATCCATCAGTTTGCTAGCAACTCTGCATCTTATGTAAAGGATTCCACGCACTTCATCCAAATGATGGAAAACTTTCAGGTGCCAAATGGAGCAGTATTACTTACTATGGACATCACCTCACTTTACACCAACATCCCACTGGGAGAAGCGCGTACTCTTGTTGCCCACGCTTTAGAAACACGCTCCATCAATCAGCCACCTGCACATTTTCTACTAGACCTCTTGGACACCTGCTTCGAACACAATTTCTTCAGGTTTGACAACTCTTTCTTTCTTCAAACACAGGGGGTCTCCATGGGTTCTAATTTTGCCCCATCAATTGCCAACATTTTTATGTGCAGCTTCGATAACACTTTTATTCTGGACCCACGGACCAATCCTTTTTTCAACAACATCATCAGTTATAAGAGATATATAGATGATTTATTTTTCATTTTTCAGGACTACACCTCCATAGATAATTTCTGCATTTGGATGAACAGTCTTCATAATAATATCAAATTCACGCATACCACGAACCGAACATCTTTGGCTTTTTTGGATCTGACTGTATATATTGAAGCGAATCAGATAAAAACAAAACTGTACCACAAACCTACAGACCGTTTCGCTTACCTTCAATATAGCTCTTATCACCCACATCATTTGAAAAGTAACATACCGTATAGCTTACTCCTCAGAGCCAAAAGGAATTCCTCAAAAGAACACGACTACAGAATTGCAGCCAAAGACATTGCGCAAACACTTAGTACGAGAGGATATCCGAAACACATCATTGCACACGCACAAACGAAAGCGGATTTACGCACAAGAAGCTCTCTTCTCGAAAGACGAACGGAACAAATAACATCTCAGCATAGACTGGTTTGGTCTCTGGACTACACCCCGCTAGCAAATCAAATTAAACGCATTATCAACAGGCACTGGCACATATTGGACACGATACCGGGATGCCAACAAAAACCACTGGTGGGATTCAGAAAAACTCGGACGTTAGCCAATCTCCTTTCGAGAGCAGACATTTCCACTCAAAAGCAAAAGCGCTTGTCCCTCCCTGCAGGGCACCACATTTGCGGACATTGTATATACTGTACTCACATGATATGTGCAAACACGGTCAAATTGCCTTCCAGCAGCTTCACATTGGAGCTCACCTCATTTTCTAATTGCAATTCAAAAAATATTGTATACATGGCAATATGCCCTTGTCAGTTAGGCTATGTGGGACAATCGAGTCGTTCTTTGAAAATACGCTTAGGGGAACACCTCTCACGGATTAGAAACCGGAACATCACTGCTCCTCTGGTAAATCACTTTCTTAACAAACAACACAAACCAGGAGACCTCAAGATTATTGTGCTAGAAACTGTTAATGTCAACAAATATCATATTCTCAATATGGAAAAGGTTCTATTACAAAGAGAAGCCTTTTACATTCATCGGTTCAACACGTTAACACCACACGGCTTGAACACAGATTGGGAACCATCTTCATTCTTATGAACATTTCATTATCATATGCTAGAGTTAGCTAGGTATAATTCCTAGCTCAGGGACAGGTCCCTTTAACAACCAGCACAACAGTTTCAGATAAGCACCTGGATCTATATTCTTTCCACATGGGGCTAGAAAATCTACTGAGTCATCACAGATGAGTGGGCAAGAATAAGAATATTTAAAGAATAGTAGGTTACTGTTAGTTAACGCGAGCACACAACACAAGACTTCAGGAGGTGCAGGACGCGCGATACTTACATAAATATATACATATATACATTTTGGTATGTATTTCTTCCATTCTTTATAAGGTTTTTTAGATGCTTTGTAATTGCTCTGTCGCAGACCTAGATGTACATGCACCATTTATAATGACTACTGATTCATGATTTAATTGCAACAGATATTTTTGAATAGACACGTAGTGAATTTTTGCATGAGATGCCCCACTTTGTCCTGCATTTATATTGTATGGTTAAATTAGTCACTATAGCTCTCATATGCTAATATCATTTAACTTTATGTATAACCCTTGTATTGAATTGTGCTGCATCGTATTATATTGTACATATTTTATATTGTAGACGCTTGATAAAGTGCAACGAAATGTCCAACTACCGGAAGGACATCGCCATTCCGTAGTCTACATTGGTTTAAAGACGCAGTTTATTAGTCTTATATTATTTGAAGACGCAAGAGACTTTTCCAGACTATATATATATTGAAATTCCACCATTATTACAGTTTATTTGAACCATGTTCTGCTTATGAATCAAATAAGAGACACAGGAATTTCAAGAAATAAACGGAACTCATTACACGTTTATCTTTCTTCTGGGCAGTATAAAAGGCAGGACACATGCGTGCATTGCTCTTGTGGGTTTTGCACGAGGCGAAGAGTGTTTAGGAGTGGTTTTGAGCGCGATTTTGGATTTTTTTGGATTTGTTCGTCAGAACTTTAGAAGCATTCCTGGGTCTTTTTGCAGCATTCTTCAGGCTCTTGGACAATCAGGGTTGTTTGACATGTTTTTGTAATGTATTTAGTCTTCAGACAATGATTTCTTAAAGTTCTGTCAGTTTCCTGTCTGTTTCCTTGACTTTGCCCTGAAGTCTGTGCTGTGACAGTACAGTGATACCTCATACAATGTCCAAACTTGGTTCCACAAGTTTGGACTTTATACGGATTTGGACTTTGTATGAGGCATGCAAAATCCTAGCTGCGATGCCTCATACAACGCCCAAATCCTTGCCGCGATGCCTCATACAATGTCATTTCCATAGAGATACATTGTACTGTAACAGCACAGACTTCAGGGCAAAGTCAAGGAAACAGACAGGAAACTGACTGCAAGTTGTACAATACCAACTAGGTCAGGGTTTCCAACCTAAGGTCTGTTGCCCGGATTTCATGTGGCCCCCACCCATTCAAGGGCATTTGAGAAACAAAATGGCTACCCCTTTGAAGCTGTTGGGACAAATCAGCCACCCCCATTGTGCAGGCAGGGCAAAATGGCTGTCCGACTCTCAAAGTGACTGTGAGAGGATGACCCGGCCCCTGGCTTGGAAAGGTTGGGATTTAGGTGGATCCGTTATGGGAGGGAAACCAAGAACCTATTTCTTGGTTTCAGGTAGCAAAATATCTTGGGCCTCTATTGCTCTCTTGAAATTATACTCCCTGAAAATATCTAACCTAACCGGGTGCAACGAATACAGGCAAATAAATCTTCTCAGTGCAACTAAGAGGTCCGGTCCACCCCAATTTTTATTACCACCACCTTTCTCCAACAGTTGTGTTGTGGTTTTGATTGTAAGCCGCCCTGAGTCGCTACGGCGAGTGGGCAATATAAATCTAAACAAACAAACAGCCTGGCCAAAGCCAGGTGAGTGGAATCGTGAGACTAGGAGGAAACCTCCATTAGGTTTCTCCTTCTAGCTAATGCACAACAGCCAGACCTGGCAGGTCAGCAGTTCAAAAGGTAGGGTATCATTTGGTCTTCTTGTCAAGACACCTTCTTAAGGCATCCCAACCCTTATAATTCACAAAATGATGCTTCTAACAATATTCAAAAACATTTATTTTTAAAAAAACAAATGTCAAAAAGCATCAGAACAAGAATATCAACTCAAAACAAAATAGAATGAAATAATCATTCATTTCCCATATCCTTGTAAAAATAAAAAATGTAATTTATTCTCTTCTGCAGTGGCTCAAGTAGCTAAGAAGCTGACTGGGAGGCGGAAGGTCAGCAGTTCAAAACCTGAGTACTACATGACGGAATGAGCGCCCGTCTCTGTCCCAGCTCCTGCCAACCTAGTAGTTTGAAAGCAAGAAATTGCAAGTAGATAAATAGGGACCACTTAGGTGGGAAGGGAAGGTAAACAGTGTTCCGCGCGCTTCAGTGTCTAGTCATGCCTGCCGCATGACCATGGAAACGTCTGCAGAAGCAGAAAGTGCTGGCTCTTAGGCTTTGAAACAGAGATGAGCACTGAACCCTAGAGTCAGATACGACTGGCTTTCGAGCAAGGGAAACCAATAATCTAATTAATTCTCTTCCAATTATAATTAACCCTCCTCATCCTCTATCTTAAACTGAATTCAAGTTCTAAACCAGGAGTTCTCAACCTTTTTAAACCCGTTGTTGTTGTTCAGTCGCACAGTTGATTCCGAACCCTTTGCGACCCCATGGACCATTTTCCTCCAGGCACCTCTGTCCTCCACCATCCTCCTCAGCCCACCAAGCTCTGTGCCCATTGTGTCCACAATACCATCTATCCATCTCATCTTTGGACACCCCCTTCTTCTCTTGCCCTCCACCTTTCCCAACATCAATGCCTTCTCAAGTGAATCCTCCCTTCTCATTTGATGTCCAAAGTACTTTAGCTTCATCTTCACTATTTGTCCCTCCAATGAACAGTCAGGATTGATTTCCTCCAGTATTGACTTATTTGTTCTCTTTGCTGTCCAAGGGACTCTCAGGACTCTCCTCCAACACCACATCTCAAAGGCATCTATTCTTCTGCGCTCAGCCTTCCTAATGGTCCAGCTCTCACACCCATACATTACCACTGGGAATACCATTGCTTTGACTATGCGAATTTTTGTTTTCAAGGTGATGTCTCTGCTTTTCACTATATTCCCCAGGTTTCTCAGAGCTTGTCTCCCCATAATCAGTCGTCTTTTTATTTCATGGCTACAGTCGCCATCTGCAGTGATCTTAGATCCTAGAAGAGTAAAATCTGTCACTGCTTCTACTTCTTCCCCATCTATTTTCCAGGAACTGATAGGGCCTGTTGCCATTATCTTGGTTTTCTTGATATTAAGTCTCAAGCCAGCTTTTGCACTTTCCTCCTTCAATCCAATCAAGAGGTTCTTTAGGTCTTTCTCACTTTCTGCCATTAGGGTGGTATTGTCTGCATATCTCAAATTGTTGATGTTTCTCCCAGCAATTTTAATCCCATATTGTGATTCCTCCATCCCTGCATTGAGCATTATGTGCTCTGTGTATAGATTGAATAAGCAGGGTGATAAAATGCAGCCTTGTCTTACTCCTTTTCCTATTCCAAACCACTCTGTCACTCCGTGTTCTGTCCTAACTGTTGCTTCTTGACTCATGTACAGATTTCTCAGGAGGCATATGAGGTGTTCTGGTATTCCCATCTCTTTAATTACTTGCCACATTTTGTTGTGGTCCACACAGTCAAAAGCCTTGGTGTAGTCAATAAAACATAAGTAGACTTGTTTCTGGTATTCTTTTGTTTTCTCCATGATCCAACGTATGTTGGCAATGTGGTCTCTAGTCCCCCTGCCTCTTCTGAAACCGGCCTGCACCTCTGGTAGTTCTCTCTCCACATGTTGTTGAAGTCTATCCTGTATTATCTTGAGCATCACCTTGCTGGCATGTGGGATGAGCGCAATTGTGTATTCTTTAGGGATGTTGTCTAGGTGATATCTGTCTGGTCTACTTATTTCCCCTATTTTCTTTAAGCCTGAATTTTGCAATCAGTAGGTTGTGATCTGAGCCACAGGCTGCTCCAGGTCTTGTTTTTGCTGACTGATGGCAGTTCTCCATCTTTGGCTGCAGAGTATGTAGTCAATTTGGTTTCGGTGTTGACCATCTGGTGATGTCCATGTGTAAAGTCACCTCTTGTGTTGCTGGAAGAGTGTTTGCTATGACCAGTGTGTTCTCTTGGCAGAACTCTATCAGTCTTTGCCCTGCTTCATTTTGTGTACTAAGACCAAATTTGCCTATTATTCCATTCACTTGTTGATTTCCTACTTTGGCATTCCAATCTCCTAAAATAATTTGGACATCATTTCTTGGTGTCTGTTCTATGAGGTGTTCTAGGTCCTCATAGAACTGATCCACTGTGGCTTCATCTGCACCAGTGGTTGGTGCGTATATTTGGATCACAGTGACATTGAAAAGTTTGCCTTAAATTCTGACTGACATCATTCTGTCATTTTTGAGATTATATCCCATTACTGCTTTTCTCACTTTTTTGTTGACAATTATGGCTACTCCTTTCCTTCCAAAGTTTTCTTGTCCACAGTAGTAGATATGATGGTTTCCAGAGCTGAATTCGCCCATCCCTGTCCATTTTAGCTCACTGATTCCCAAGATGTCAATGCTTATTCTTTCCATCTCAATGGGTCTTACATTGGGTTGCTCATGAAGGGAAAAGGGGGCATTTTTTTACCACTTCCAGTTTACCTTGATTCATTGATCTCACATTCCATGTCCCTATGCAGTATTGTTCCTTGCAACACTGTATTTCTCTTCCCCCTCTCCTGTCCCTCCCCTTCCTCCACTCTGTTGTGCTAAGCATCCTGTAACATCTAGACTGCTCCTTTGTTTTGCCTATTGTTTTGGTCAATAGGGTTCTCTTGGCAATAGGGTTTTGTGGCGTGGTTTGCCGGTTTCTACGCCATTTTCCTCCCATCATACATTTTATCACAGTTTGACATAGAGACTTTACACTGACTTAATATAGCAACTGACATAGAGACTGTGTTCCAAAGTGTGATAATATGCATGATAATATGTTGTTTAAACTGTTTTAAACTTTTAAGCCCGAGGTCGGGTCATACTCCCTCAGACAGCTTCGGGGGTAAGACAGCCATTTTGCCCTTCCTCCAACACATGGCACTTCCTGGTGTGATGGAGGTGATAAGGGGCCAGATGAAATGGTGTAGCGGGCTGCATCTGGCCCATGGGCCGCAGGTTGAGAATCCCTGTTTTAAACTGACTTTTCAAATACTAACTTGGATTGATTATATATTTTTCTTTTTCTTTCTCTCCCCCGCCCTCATACTGTTAACCAATCACCTCAGGTTGTTCACTTTCCCTGCTTTCTGGACTTAACCAATCAGATAACAAACACTTCAGGTTGTTCACTTTCCCTGCTTTCTGGGCTTAACCAATCAGATAACAAACACCTCAGGTTGTTCACTTCCCCTGCCTTCTGGGCTTAACCAATCAGATAACAAACGCCTCAGGTTGTTCACTTCTCCTGCCTTCTGGGGTTAACCAATCAGATAACAAACGCCTCAGGTTGTTCACTTCACCTGCCTTCTGGGCTTAACCAATCAGATAACAAACGCCTCAGGTTGTTCACTTTCCCTGCCCTCTGGGCTTAACCAATCAGATAACAAATGCCTGAGGTTGTTCACTTTCCCTGCCCTCTGGGCTTAACCAATCAGATAACAAACGCCTGAGGTTGTTCACTTTCCCTGCCCTCTGGGCTTAACCAATCAGATAACAAACGCCTGAGGTTGTTCACTTTCCCTGCCCTCTGGGCTTAACCAATCAGATAACAAACGCCTGAGGTTGTTCACTTTCCCTGCCCTCTGGGCTTAACCAATCAGATAACAAACGCCTCAGGTTGTTCACTTTCCCTGCCCTCTGGGCTTAACCAATCAGATAACAAACACCTCAGGTTGTTCACTTTCCCTGCCCTCTGGGCTTAACCAATCAGATAACAAACACCTCAGGTTGTTCACTTTCCCTGCCCTCTGGGCTTAACCAATCAGATAACAAACACCTCAGGTTGTTCACTTTCCCTGCCCTCTGGGCTTAACCAATCAGATAACAAACGCCTCAGGTTGTTCACTTTCCCTGCCCTCTGGGCTTAACCAATCAGATAACAAACGCCTCAGGTTGTTCACTTTCCCTGCCGTCTGGCCTTAACCAATCAGATAACAAACGCCTCAGGTTGTTCACTTTCCCTGCCGTCTGGGCTTAACCAATTAGATAACAAACGCCTCAGGTTGTTCACTTTCCCTGCCTTCTGGGGTTAACCAATCAGATAACAAACGCCTCAGGTTGTTCACTTTCCCTGCCCTCTGGGCTTAACCAATCAGATAACAAACGCCTCAGGTTGTTCACTTTACCTGCCCTCTGGGCATAACCAATCAGATAACAAACGCCTCAGGTTGTTCACTTTACCTGCCCTCTGGGCTTAACCAATCAGATAACAAACACCTCAGGTTGTTCACTTTCCCTGCCCTCTGGGCTTAACCAATCAGATAACAAACACCTCAGGTTGTTCACTTTACCTGCCCTCTGGGCTTAACCAATCAGATAACAAACACCTCAGGTTGTTCACTTTTCCTGCCCTCTGGGCTTAACCAATCAGATAACAAACGCCTGAGGTTGTTCACTTTCCCTGCCTTCTGGGGTTAACCAATCAGATAACAAACGCCTCAGGTTGTTCACTTTCCCTGCCCTCTGGGCTTAACCAATCAGATAACAAACACCTCAGGTTGTTCACTTTACCTGCCCTCTGGGCTTAACCAATCAGATAACAAACACCTCAGGTTCACTTTACCTGCCCTCTGGGCTTAACCAATCAGATAACAAACACCTCAGGTTGTTCACTTTACCTGCCCTCTGGGCTTAACCAATCAGATAACAAACACCTCAGGTTGTTCACTTTACCTGCCCTCTGGGCTTAACCAATCAGATAACAAACGCCTCAGGTTGTTCACTTTACCTGCCCTCTGGGCTTAACCAATCAGATAACAAACACCTCAGGTTGTTCACTTTACCTGCCCTCTGGGCTTAACCAATCAGATAACAAACACCTTAGGTTGTTCACTTTCCCTGCCCTCTGGGCTTAACCAATCAGATAACAAACGCCTCAGGTTGTTCACTTTACCTGCCCTCTGGGCTTAACCAATCAGATAACAAACACCTCAGGTTGTTCACTTTACCTGCCCTCTGGGCTTAACCAATCAGATAACAAACGCCTCAGGTTCACTTTACCTGCCCTCTGGGCTTAACCAATCAGATAACAAACACCTCAGGTTGTTCACTTTACCTGCCCTCTGGGCTTAACCAATCAGATAACAAACGCCTCAGGTTCACTTTACCTGCCCTCTGGGCTTAACCAATCAGATAACAAACACCTCAGGTTGTTCACTTTACCTGCCCTCTGGGCTTAACCAATCAGATAACAAACACCTCAGGTTGTTCACTTTACTTGCCCTCTGGTCTTAACCAATCAGATAACAAACACCTCAGGTTGTTCACTTTCCCTGCCTTCTGGGCTTAACCAATCAGATAACAAACACCTCATATCCATCGCTTTCTTACTTCTGAAAACTTCATCCCAGAGATTAACTCTTCACACAAGCATTCCTGCAGGCATTTTAAATTTATTCGACCCGTTAAGGGGGGGGGAGATAAATCTCCCTCCTCTTCCCTTTGGTCTCCTCCACCCTTAGACTCACCTTCCAAAAGTGTTAGTTAACCCCACCCAGCAGGGCTCCCTTTTTGAGGGAAACTCGGAAGAAGAGAGCCCGGCCGGAACGGAAATGCAGCCCTTGGACGGACTAGGAACCGTTACCAAAGCCTCCGTTTCCCCCATATAGAAGGAAAAAAGGAGACAGGAAGGGACATTTTGGATCAGGACCAATTTCCTATCCATGCTATTCCCTTCCTCTCTAGGGATCTCGACTCAATGCATTTAACCCCTTGCGATCTTGTGAAGAAAAAAACCCTCCTCCTCATCCCCAGTGCCTGGAGTGGAGGTTTGGCTTCTTAAGCCTCCACCGACCTTTTTCGCTCTGTCCTGGCGTTGGAGGAAAAGGGCTGAGGGCGACTCTTTGCCCTCACAAATGATGGTTTATACCTGCAGTGGCTCAAGTGGCTAAGAACGCGCAGACTGGGAGGCGGGAGGTAAGCAGTTCGATTCCCGAGTACTACAGGACGACGTAATGAGCTCCCGTCTTTGTCCCAGCTCCTGCCAACCTAGTAGTTCGAAAGCAAGAAATTGCAAGTAGGGACCCCCTCGGTGGGAAAGGTAAACAGCGTTCTGTGCGCTCCGGTGTCTAGTCATGCCTGCCACATGACCACACGGAAACGTCTGCAGAAGCAGACAGTGCTGGCTCTTCGACTTTGAAACAGAGATGAGCACTGAACCCTATAGTCAGATACGACTGGCTTTCGAGGAAGGGAAACCTTTGCCTTTGCCTGTTCTTCAAGTTTTGTCTTCCTTGAAAGCTCGTGAAAGCCATTGAACTAGTGCCGAGATGTTGGATATGGGAAGAGTAATAATGTGGCAGATGTCCTCTTTGCTTCATCTTTTACCCCTAATAATAATAATAATAATAATAATAATAATAATAATAATAATAATAATAATAATAATTCGTATCAGAAATTACTCTAGGTTGAAAGGATTTTTCAGGAAGAAACTTCACTCAGGGAATGCCCCAAACGAGGGTCCTTTCATGTCCTGAAGGCCTGGGACAGAGATGGGCACTCAATCCATCATGTAGTACCTGGGTCTCGAACTGCCAACTTGCTAGCCTTCCAGCCAACAAGATGAGCTTAACCACTGAGCCACTGCAGCCCCTCTTACCCCTTTGGGTGTGTAGAGAGATACAACGGTGTTAATAGTTTTCTGTAATGTTTCTGTGAAGTTTGCTCTACTGCTGGGTGGGGAAGGGTGGGGTGTTCTTAATATGGGATGTTTTATACAGTTTTTAATGTATTTTATTATTATTACTTTTTATGGATTTTCTGAGAATGTGTGTATATTGTCTGTGTATTGTGCACCGCCCTAAATTGCCTTAGGGCAAGTGGGCGGGATATAAATTTAAATAAATAATATTAATAATATTAATGATAATAATAATAATCTCTCCACCTTCCTCTGTGTCTACCTCTTATTGGTCTTTGTCCTCATTTCACACATGCCTTGTTTGGTACGGAATTTTAAGACAGTCTGTGTTATGTATGGAATGTAACCACATACTTGTGCCTTTAAGATTGAATGTAACCGGATCTACAGGAAATGTATACTTAAACCAATTGTAATGATACATTGTATTCAGTTGTATGAGAATGCGAACTGCAACCAGAGATGGTAGTAGTGAGCGTTCAGCTCACATGGTTCAAATTCCCCAATCACCTCAAGCCGCGGGAGTCTTGCCCGCTACAGATACACGTGGACAAGAAGGGCATGACTCAGGATGACGTCACGCCAACAGGAGCCAATAGGCTACCGTGTAACCACATTAAAATGTATAGTGACTGTATTTAAAGAGCTGCATTGCCGCCATTACCTCGTGTTCGTTCTGTACTTCATGCAATAAAGATGTTTTAAGCTAGTCTACAGCTGCTTCAGGCGTCTTGATTCCAGAACACCAAATTGGCGACAAAGGTGGATGGCTTCCCACGGGATCAAGACAACACAGCCCGGTTTCGACATCAAAAATCCGGAGGAATGGGAGGTGTTCGAGATGGATTTCAAAAGCGCACTGATGGTGTCCGACATCTCAGATGAGGGGAAGAAACAAGCCACCCTCATCAGGATGCTTGGGTTCCCGGCCATGAAGATTCTAGTGGACCTGGTGTCGCCGAGAAAGGTAGACGAGGTCCCAATCAAATAGCTCCTGAAGGCGTTGCGGGATCATTTCCAGCCGACGGTCTTGATGTTCTCGGCTCGGGACGAGTTCTGGAAGAGCGTGCAGTCCCCCGGAGAGTCCGTGGCGGCCTTTGCGGTGGCCCTCCGCTTGGCTGCCGGCCCATGTAAGTGGGAAAACTTGGAAATCGCCCTCAGGGACCGCATGCTGTGCGGCCTGTGGGATGAGAAGACCCAGCGAATGCTGATGAACAAGAAGCCGCCACCAACCTTCACCGAGATCCTGAAGGAAGTGCACACGGCCGAGGCCACGAGGGCCGGGGTTAAGGCGTTCAGGACAAAGCCCCCACAACCCGACAGGGCAGCGGCCCCTGTGCAAGCGGCCAGGCGGGGGCCCCACTCCTACGGAGAGCAGCGAGGATGAGGACGTCTGGAAGGTGCAGAAGGAAGGTCGGTGTTGCGAGGCTGCGGAGCATCCCACGACGAAGCAAGTGCCTGTTCTGGAAGGCCGAATGCCACAACTGTGGACGGAGGGGCCACATTGCCAAGGTTTGCAGGCAGTGGCACGGAGAGTACGGCCCAGCAGAACGTCCCCTGAGGAGACAGGATGGCGCCCGCCCCCCGAGGGAACATGATGGCGTCGGCCGAGTTTCTGATGACAGCGACTCTGAGGTGCATGGCGTATACTGATGGGTCCCTGGCGACGACAGCGTGGCGGTCCATAGTGTGTCCTTGGGACACCCACTTTTTTTGTTGAGGTACTGTTGCAAGGGCTCCCAGTTAAGATGGAAATAGACTCGGGGTCCTCATAATCCATTATATCTCAGCGGGAGTTTCTGTGCATTCCCCCCAATGCGCGACCCAAGCTTAAGGCTTTAAAGACTCATTTGCGGGACGTTCAAGGCTACAGGATCCCAGTGTTGGGAGTGGGACCCCATCCAAGATGAGTGCAATGCACACCCGGCAGTGTTTGAGAAGGGGCTCGGGAAATTCAAGGGGCCCCCAGTTTCATTCGACCTGGACCCGGAAATCCGACCCATTCGGCTCAAGCCATGGAGGGTCCCATTCGCCCTCAAGGACAAAATAGAGGCGGAACTGGACAAACTGGTGGGCCAGGGGATTTTGGTCCCAGTGGACTCTGCAGAGTGGGAAACTCCTATTGTGACTGCACTAAAGCCAAACGGGGAGGTCAGGATTTGTGCAGATTATAAATGTACGATAAATAAGGCAATCCACCCAAATGCATACCCGGTGCCGGTTGTTAGCCACTTATTAGCTACGTTGCATGGGGGAAAGTGTTTCGCTAAATTGGATTTGGTGCAGGCGTACAAACAGCTGACTGTAACACCAGCTGCCGCCGCTGCGCAAACAATTGTAACCCACAAAGGGGCTTTTAAGTTCACGCGCCTGCAGTTCGGCGTAAATTTGGCCCCCGGGATTTTCCAGTCCCTCGTGGAATGTTTGTTAAAGGGGCTCACCGGGGTCCTCCCATATTTTGATGACGTGTTGATCACAGGGGGGAGTGTGTCAGAACTGGCCAGGAGATTGGACAAGGTTCTATCAATTTTCGAAAAAGCGGGGTTGAGGTTGAAAAAGAGCAAGTGTGTGTTCCTAGAGAGGGAGGTTGAGTTCCTTGGGTTTAAGATAACCCCTGATGGAGTAAAGCCCTCCGAATCGAAGGTTGCGGCTATCCAAAATGCCCCTCGCCCCACCGCAAAACCGGAGTTGCAGGCATTCCTAGGGCTCCTGAACTTCTACCATTCCTTTTTGCCAAGGAAAGCGTCCGTTGCGGAGCCACTGCATAAGCTTTTTAAAAAAGATGCGGTTTGGTGGTGGGGAGACAGTCAGGAAAAAGTGTTCAGTGAGTTAAAGCAACTTCTGTCCTCAGAAGCGATCCTGACCCACTTTGACCCCAAGAAGCCAGTAGTTCTAGTCTGCGACGCCTCACCAGTGGGGGTGGGGGCGGTGTTGTGTCACGTGTTGGATAACGGGTGGGAAGCGTTTTACTCCCGATCACTTTCAAAGGCGGAGCGCAACTACACATAGACAGATAGAGAGGCCCTCGCCATAGTAGCAGGGACAAAGAAATTTCACGATTTTCTGTACGGTCGACCGTTCACCATTGTGACCGACCACAAGCCCCTACTAGGTATTTTCACCATGGGCAAGCCCACGCCCCAAATTCTGTCCCCCAGAATGCTCCATTGGACCATTTTTCTCAATGCATACCAGCACACGCTGGTCCACCGGCCGGGCAAAGACATCAGCCATGCAGACGCCCTTTCCAGGTCGCCCCTGCCCCAGATAGGAGACCCGGAGTGTGAAGTGCAGCGAGACTATCAGGTGCTCCTGATTGAGGCCCTAGATTCGCCCCTGATAGTGCCCGCAGACCTCGCCAAGGCACGGCGAAGGACAAGACCCTTTCCCTAGTAAGTTTCTGGGTGCAGAAGGGGTGGGCAGAGGTTTCCCCCATGGAGGAGTTTGCGGCTTATTTTAGGAAGAGAGTTGAGCTGTCCACAGAGAGGGGCTGTCTTCTATGGGGCCAGCGGGTGGTCATTCCCGAGTCATTGAGGTCGAAAGTGCTCAAGCTACTGCTCGTCAGCCACCCCAGGATAATTCGCTCTAAAGCTCTGGCCAGAAGCTACTTCTGGTGGCCCCAAATGGACGCTGACATAGAGCACATGGTCGGCACTTGCGAGAGTTGCCAGAGCTCTCGACCCGAAGAGCCCCGACTTCCCCACAGAGAATGGGACGCAGTCGGAGCACCGTGGTCCCGAGTGCACATAGACTTTGCGGTCCTTTCAGGGGCTCCCTTTTCCTGTTAATTGTTGATGCATACTCCAAGTGGTTGGAGGTTATCCCAATGTCCAGCACCTCATCAGCCGCAACCGTAAAGCAGTTGCGCAAGGTGTTCAGTTGTTTTGGGATACCAGACGTGCTTGTGAGCGACGTCCCATCCTAGGGGGGAGGGGTGTTGTGTATGGAATGTAACCACATACTTGTGCCTTTAAGATTGAATGTAACCGGATCTACAGGAAATGTATACTTAAACCAATTGTAATGATACATTGTATTCAGCTGAATGAGAATGCGAACTGCAACCAGAGATTGTAGTAGTGAGCATTCAGCTCACATGGTTCAAATTCCCCAATAACCTCAAGCCGCGGGAGTCTTGCCCGCCACAGACACACCTGGACAAGAAGGGCGTGACTCAGGATGATGTCACACCAACAGGAGCCAATAGTTGTACATCTCGGCCCGTGGGGACCCCAGTGATGCAGTCAAAGTCCTTTCCAGTTTACTGGAGGCGGTTGGGGTCTGGATGGGGGCAAATGGGTTACAGCTGAATCCTAGTAAGACTGAGTGGCTGTGGATGGGGGGTCCTGTGTTATCCCAGGAGCTACCATCTTTGGTTTTGGATGGGGCTATTTTGCCCCAGACCGACCCAGTGCGCAACTTGGGGGTCCTCCTGGATTCGCGGCTGCTGCTAGAAGAACAGGTGGCAGCTGTGGCCAGGAGGGCCTTCGCCCAACTTCGGGTGATTCGCCAGTTGCGAACGCTCCAGGACCGGGACTCTTTGCTCATGGTCACTCATGCTCTGGTGACCTCCAGACTAGATTATTGTAATGCGCTCTACATGGGGCTGCCCTTGATGACCATTCGGAGGCTGCAGCTGGTCCAGAATGCGGCGGCCCAGGTGGTGATGGGGTGTGGACGTTATGCCCATGCCTCACCACTGCTGCGGGAGCTGCACTGGTTACCCGTTTGCCTCCAGGTGCAATTCAAGGTGCTGGTTTTGACCTTTAAAGCCCTATATGGTAGTGGGCCAGGTTACCTTAGAGACCGCATCGCCCTAAGGATGTCTGTCCATCCAACCAGAGCAGACCGGAGGGGCTCTCTAATAGTGCCATCGGCCAGGGGGGCTCGCCTCTCTGGCACGAGGAAAGCCTTCTCTGTGTCCGCACCGGCCCTTTGGAATCTCCTGCCTGTGGAACTGCGTCTCCAGACGGAGTTGTTGCCCTTTAGAAAAGAACTAAAAACCTGGCTGGCGGGCCAAGTTTGGGGTGCAGGTGGAGGGGTGGCTTCCGTTGGGTGGTTAATATAGGGGAGGATGCCTGCCCCACGGTTTCTTCAGTTCCTGCACCCCTCTCTTTTTAGGGGTGGGTTCTTATTGCTGGTTTTTATCTGTTTTTATCTGTTTTTTACCCACTGTTGTGAACCGCCCGGAGTTGGCTTTGGCTGAGTGGGCGGTATAAAAATTTAACAATCAATAGGCTACCGTGTAACCACATTCAAATGTATAGTGACTGTATTTAAAGAGCTGCAAAGCCGCCATTACCTCGTGTTTGTTCTGTACTTCATGCAATAAAGATGTGTTAAGCTAGTCTACAGCTGCTTCAGGTGTCTTGATTCCAGAACACCAAAGTCTGGAAATGGGAAAACCACTTTATTGTCTCTGCATGTAGATTAAGATTGGTTCAGGAGGCTAAGTGACAAGCATGGAAGCTTCATCCAACTCAACTACACCCTCCACCATCTACAGGTGAAACTCAGAAAATTAGAATATTGTGTAAATGTTCATTCATTTCACTTAAAAGGTGAAACAAATATACTGTATGAGATAGACTCACTACATGCAAAGTGAGATATGTCATGCCTTAATTCGTTTTAATTGTGATGATCATGGTGTACAGCGTACATGAGATTATGTGAAGATTATGGGGTACAGTACATGAGATGGGGGGTTGGGTTTTTCATAAACTGTAAGCCATAAGCATCAATATTATAACAAAGTAAGACTTGAACTATCTTGCTTTGCATGTAATGAGTCTATCTCATATATTTGCTTCACCTTTTAAGTTGCATTACTGAACTGAATGAACATTTGCATGATATTCTAATTTTGCGAGTTTCACCTGTATTCAGTGTAATGTGTGTGGCCACATGTTTCATGCCAGGATCAATTTCTTGAGTCACCAGAGACACATCCATCAACTGTGAGAATGACTTCCAGGAAAAATGTGTACAGTAAAACCTCGTATAAAGAGCACCTCGCTTAGAGACTAACTCGCTTAAAGAGCAGAATTTTCTCTGAATGGTCGCCTTGCTTAACAACTAAAACTAACCAAAAAACTCCCTTTAACAACTACATCAGGGTTCACAACCCCCCCTCCCCAGAAGTCACAATTGGTCATTTACAATGGGCGTTTCGCTTAAAGAGCAAACTCGCTTAAAGAGCAATCCCATGGAATGCATCATGCTCTTTAAGCGAGGTACCACTGTACTCTTATACGAGTAAATGCTCTTTAAGCGAGGTAGAACTGTACTCTGATATGAGTAACAGCCAACAATGATGATTCCAATTAGATGTAACTGCCCCAATTCTGAATGTTTCCCCACATTATTAAAGTCCAGCTCTCATGACTGCCATGAACTGAAAAGGAATGAGAACGTGGACCATGGGAAGTAGGACAAGGGACCAAGAACTGCCTCGTATCCTATATGGGACAAACTATGTAGTCTGTGACCATCCCAGTGCAGAAACATTCCTCTAACCATTCTTGTAGCCATGGATACATTGGCAGAATGTATGTCTTTCAATTGTGTCCTAGATTTGTTTACCATTTCTTTGAAACCAGAGGTCACAAAAAAGGCCTTTGATAAGTCTACAGTAGAACCCCGCAAAACTAAAATGCTCCATCCCACAGAGCTCTTCACTATGCGTTTCCCCCCGCTATGCAGATCAAATGGGTGATGCGGGGTATTGTTATGCGGGGTACCGCGATTGCCGCATGAATACTTCGTTGTACGAAATTTTCGTTATACGAAGAGTTTGTTATGCAGGGTTCCACTGTACTTCATAAGTGGCCTAACAGAATATAAAATACAGTAAATGGATAATTAGTTTACCGCTATTTCTCCACAGAGGTGCGTTCCTCTGTCAAGACTCAAAGTTCCTTTGAGCCTGGAATGGTGTGCCAGGGTCAGCATGTTCCAAAGCTTTGCTAATGAAGGAGATGATTTTACCAGCAATGTCCCTTTCAGATTAAGCCACCAAATATCTAAGGGCCATTTATTTGATGGCAGGCCTCCCTACCTCTCCTCCAAAGGCTCTTATGGATTGTCAGAACTGAGCCATTTCTGCTCATGAACAGTTCTCCTCAAACTGTTTTCCTCCTCATACGCATTTAAGATGATTCAGATTTATGGTGACTCTTCAAGGGAGTTCAAGTTACAGTTTACTTAAAAGTAGAACAGTCATTCCTTACTCTGTGGATTCACTGGGACCATCCTTTTAATTTTATTTTATTCTCCTCCCTTCTCATTGTACGGGTTCTCTTAAGAAGAGTGAGTCCAATTCCTTTGACATGGGGTGCTAGAGAGCAGCCATTCCACTCCCTTTGATTCTATTGGCCTTTCTCCTCTCTTGGGAAAGAGCATTATTATTATTATTATTATTATTATTATTATTATTATTATTATTATTATTATTATTATTATTATTATTATTATTATTATTATTATTATTATTATTATTATTATTATTATTATTATTATTATTATTATGTTTACTATGTTTATTATTATGTTTATTATTATGTTTATTATTATGTTTATGTTTATTATTATGTTTATTATGTTTATGCTTATTTTTGTATACCGCTTTTCTTATCCAGGATAACTCAAAGCGGTTTCCAACATAATATCAAAAATAACAAAAGCATAAAAAATACAATGAGAAATAACAATGGGTACAAAAACATATCAGATACAATATAATCATTATAAAAATACAAGAGCAATCAAGAAATATACATTATAGAATAACACAGCAAAATACACTAGTCCGGTTTTAAAGATTCTCACCGCGCCAGGCGAGGCCAGGTGTTGCCTTTCACCCTGTGGCAAATGCCAGACCGGGGGAAGAGGATTCAGGAGGCAGCGGCGGCCGGTTTTCAAGTATCTCACCGCGCCAGGCGAGCATCCCTTTCAGCCTCTCCTCCATCCCATAAATTCAACCTGCTTTCCACTCAAGAGCCATGTAGGGTGAAGTTCCTTTGTCTCAGGAAGCAGAATCTCTTGGGTAGCTTTTTCTTAAGAAACCCTCCCCCAACAAGAATATCCTACTGAATTGGGAGAACAACTCCACCCCTCCACCCCAATCTCCCCTGGTGGGTCTGACATACCATCTACCCCACCCGGCAAATGCACAGCTGACACCTGCTCTCAACCCAAAGAACAGATGCTAGGCTATTTTTGCCAAAAATCCAAAGTTCCCCCAAATATGTATGCCCCAGCATGCATGCATAAGGTAGTCTCAAAGTATAAATCATTGAGCAATGGTTAGAATAATAAACATGACTAAGATTGTTTTTTCCATTTCTTTAACTACATGTATACGTGAGTGAACGGAAGCATATATTGTATATGAACTAGACAGAAGGCACTAAACGCTATGGAGCGGTATATACTGTAAGTGTAATTGCTATTGCTACATGGAGCATCAGTACAAAATAACAAAAGTATGGATTTTAGATGTTTAATAAAACAATATCAAGAAGTAATTATGACATAAATCAGGAATTAATAGCCCTAGCAATTACACTTATATACTGCTTAATGAACTCACTGGATGGTTCAGAATGTAATTAGCATTTACAGATGTAAATCTGTAATCAGATTTATAATAATAATCAGATGTAACTGAGTAACTAGGAATAATTGATTACTTATGACACAACAGGCAGATATGCTCAAAATTTACATAATTTAGCAAGGATATATAAACAAAGAGTAACTTTATAAATTGTAACTGAGTAACTTTTAATACTTCTGTGTGGTTATATGTAATTGAGCAACTTAATACAATTACAACAGGATATATATGAGTAAATATAGCACTGGCAGAACACAGAATGATTAATATTCCAGTGTGTTTTAAATGAATAACAAAGAAAAGCTTATAATGCAATTATTATCATGCGTGAACATAGGTTCGCCACCACTGTCTTAGGAGCAAAATTCTGCAGGAAATTTTAGGGCCAGCCCCCTACTTTTTTGTGAATGGATTTGATTGGGCCAAATTAGTCAAAATAAATCTTGACAAGGAAAATTACTTAAGGCAGTGATGGTGAACCTTGGCATGCTAGCTGTTCTTGGACTGCAATTACCAGAAGCTCAAATCAGCACTCAAATCAGATCAGGGCTTCTGGGAATTGATTTATGCCACAAGTATAGAGTGAGAATCTAAGGGCTTGTCATAGTTCAGATGACACAGGGACAATTATGTATGCAGATTGTAAAAGTGGAGGTATCGGGTGGTGAACAAAAGCTTCCCAGTTTTTCACTTAAGAGCGTGCAGGTGGATGAGCCCTATCAAGGAGAAACTATCCCATGTTGCAGAGGGCGGAGAAATACTCTGAAAGACACAGTAGACCAGTGATGACAAACCATGGCACTCCAGGTGTTATTGGAGTTCAAATCTGGGAATTGAAGTTCCAGAACACCTGGAGTGCCAAGGTTCATCATCATTGCAGTAGGCCAAGTAACAATAGGCTGCCTATAGCAGGGATTCTCAACCTGAGAGCCACATGCTGGATGCAGGCCACAGAGCCATTTCATATGGCCCACCTCCCATCTCTACTACACCTGGAGGTGCCATGTGGTGGAGGAAGGACAAAATGGCCGTTCGGACCCCGAAGCTGTCTGAAGGAGGATGACCTGACCCTTGGCTTAAAAATGTTGAGAATTCCTGGTCTATAGGATATGATTCTGCAACAAAACTTCCTTCCAAGGCACTCATATGACTTTTTACAAGGTGAGCACCTCCATGAATAAAGACCAGTAATCACAATTCCTGATTATAATCCAAAAGCATTAGAGTCATATGGAGAGCTATCCGCCCACATTTACTATTATTCCAATTCTGAAGAGAGAATTGGGGAAAAAAAGAATAGAAAGAACTCAAAGCACCAAAAGAGTGAGGTATAAATATGAATAAATGAATAAAATCTTGATTTTACTACGGCTGCATCCAGTAACAAACCTCACAACAATATGAAATATAAACTTAACCTCTTTACCAACTGGCTACTAAAAGGACTCTGGATGGACATAATCTTCCCGTGAGGTGGGTATTTAATATTAGTATAGGACCCGGCACTTCAAAGGCTTGGCCAATAACTGCAATCAGTCTCAAGTGTAGGCTTCAAGATGAGACAGCACATACCGGTATGAATTACATGTAAAACATTTCCCATACTCTTAGCATTTGTATGCCTTTTGTGTGGACTCAGATGTGTTAGAAGTGCTGAATTGGGAAAAAACATTTTTCAAATGCCTGGCATTTGTATGTTTGTTTGTTTTTTTTGCTAATGTGGAGACTGTCAGAAGTTATGGATTCCAAGGAAATAATCTTCCACACACCTGGCTTTTCTATGTATTCTCTCCTGTGTGGACTCTCAGATGTTTCAAACGGGATGAACTCCGAGCAAAACATTTCCCACACTCCAGGCATTTGTATGGTTTCTCTCCAGTGTGGGCTCGTTGATGAATCTGGAGATATGAATGCCAAGCAAAATTTCCCCCACACTCCTGGCATTTGTATGGTTTTACTCCCGTATGGACTCTCTGGTGTACAAGAAGGTTAGAATTGTGAGCAAAACATTTCCCACACTCCTTGCATCTGTATGGTTTCTCTCCAGTATGAAGTCTCTGATGTATCACAAGCTGTGAAGTCTGAGCAAAACATTGCTGAGCAAAACCCAACTAGAGGTACAAAAATCCTTGACTTGATCCTGAGTAATACTCAGGATCTGGTGCAAGATGTTAATGTGACTGATCCAATAGGGAACAGTGACCACAACTCAATTATGTTTAACTTGATCACAGACCGCAAGTCACTGATAAAATCTAACACAGAGACCTTAAATTTTCAAAAAGGAAATTTCCCAAAGATGAGGAAACTAGTAAAAAAGAAGCTGAAAGGGAAAATTGAGAGAATCCAAACACTCCAAGAGGCATGGAGGCTGTTTACAAAAACAATAACAGAGGCCCAATTGGAATGCATACCCAAAAGGAAAAAGGGCACTGCCAGGTCCAAGAGGACTCCGATGTGGCTCACAGGAGCTGTTCGGGAAGTGATCAAAAGCAAGAAAAGCTCATTTAGAAGATGGAAGGCTTGTCCGAATGAGGACAGCAGGCAGAAACATAAATTCTGGCAGAACAAATGCAAGGCAACAATCAGAAAAGCAAAGCAAGACTTTGAGGAGCGTATAGCTAAAAATACTCAGAGAAATAACAAAGACTTCTTTGAGTACATTAGAAATAAGAACCCAACTAGGAAGGCCATTGGACCATTAGATGACAATGGAAGGCAAGGGGTTATTAAAGAGGAAACAGAGATTGCAGAGAGACTCAATGAATTCTTTGCTTCAGTATTCACTGAAGAAGACAGAGAACACATGCCCAAAACAGAGCCTATCTTCGTAGGAAGGGAAACCGAAGAATTAAGCCAGATAGAAATAACCAGGGAGGAGGTCCTTGCATGTCTTGTTAAACTAAACACTAACAAATCCCCAGGACCAGATAGCATCCATCCACGAGTTCTCAGGGAACTTAAAGATGGAATTGCTGATCTCCTAGCCAAAATATATAATATTTCCCTCAAATCAGGCTTTGTGCCTGATGACTGGAAGGTAGCGAATGTAACACCAATTTTCAAAAAAGGATCCAGGGGTGATCCAGGAAATTACCGACCTGTCAGTTTGACATGTGTCCCAGGTAAAGTGATGGAAACCATCCTAAAAGATAGAATTAATAGGCACATAGAAGAGAAGGCGCTGCTAAAGGAGAGCCAACATGGCTTTTACAAGGGCAAATCATGCCTCACTAATCTGTTGGAATTTTTTGAGAGTGTCAGCAAGCATGTGGATAAGGGGAATCCAGTTGACATTGTTTATCTGGACTTTCAGAAGGCAAGGTCCCACACCAAAGGCTCTTGAATAAACTTACCAGTCATGGAATAAAGGGACAGGTCTTGTCCTGGATCAGCAACTGGCTAAGGGACAGGAAACAGAGGGTAGCACTAAATGGACACTTCTCCGAGTGGAGGGAAGTAAAGAGTGGGGTCCCCCAAGGTTCAGTACTGGGACCCCTGCTTTTCAACCTCTTCATAAATGATCTAGAGGTAGGAGTAAAAAGCAAGGTAGCCAAATTTGCTGATGATACTAAATTATAAAGGGTAGTGAAAACTGTGAGAGGTTGTGAGGAGCTCCAGAGGGATCTCTTGACACTGGGGGAGTGGGCAAAACAGTGGCAAATGAGCTTCAACATTAGTAAGTGCAGAGTGATGCATGCTGGGGCAAAAAACCCCAATTACATTTATAAACTGATGGGGTCTGAACTCTTGGCAACAAACCAGGAAAGGGACCTCGGTGTCCTGGTGGACAGCTCAATGAAGGTGTCAACCCAGTGTGCCTCAGCAGTGAAAAAAGCAAACTCAATGCTAGGGATCATTAGGAAGGGTATAGAAAATAAGTCAGCAAGTGTCATTTTGCCTCTTTATAAATCTATGGTGAGGCCCCATCTGGAATACTGTGTACAGTTCTGGTCGCCATACCTCCAGAAGGTTATTATGGAGCTGGAAAAAGTGCAGAGGAGGGCAACCAAAATGATTAGGGGACTGGAACACCTTCCTTACCATCTGAGGCTGCAACGGTTGGGCCTCTTCACTCTTGAACAACGGCGTCTAAGAGGTGACCCGATTGAAGTTTATAAAATCATGCACGGTGTGGACAAAGTAGATAAGGAAAAACTGTTTTCCCTATTGCATAACACTAGAACTAGGGGACACTCCATGAAACTTTTGGGTACTAGTTCTCAAACAAATAAGAGAAAGTACTTTTTCACCCAGAGGATTACTGGTCTATGGAACTCCCTGCCAGAAGAAGTGGTGACAGCTGTCAGTCTTGACAGCTTTAAGAAAGGATTAGACAAGTTCATGGAGGACAAGGGTATCAATGGCTATAATTATGGATACTTAAGGACAACCTCCGGGTTGGAGAGATAGGCAGGATATCTCTCAATGCCATGTCCAGGGAATCCTAAGCAGGTGAAGGCATCTCCTTGGGAATACCCTGAAGGAAATGGTGAGCCACTGTGTGTGACAGAATGCTGGACTGGATGGGCTGTGGCATGTTCCAGCAAGGCTGTTCTTATGTTCTTATTTCCCACACTCCTGGCATTTGTATAGTCCTGGGTCGACTCTCTAGTGCCTCAATAGCTGTGAACTCTGAACAAAACATTTCCTATACTCCTTACATTTAAATGGTCTGTGTTTTGTGTGGACAGTCTGGTGGACCAGAAATGGACCTGACATTTGTATGGTTTCTCTCCAGTGTGGACTTGTTGATGTTTCTGGAGATCCTGAATGCCAAGCAAAATTTTCCCCACACTCCTGGCATTTGTATGGTTTCTCTCCGGTGTGGACTCACTGATGACTCACAAGTTGTGAATTTCGAGCAAACATTTCCCACACTCCTGGCATTTGTACAATTTCTCTCCAGTGTGGACCCTCAGGTGTGTTTGAAGGTTTGGAGCCCAAGCAAAACACTTTCCACACTCCTGGCATTGGTATGGTGTTTCTCCAATATGGATGCTCATATGTGTCAGGAGCTGTGGTTTCCAAGCAAAACTTTTTTCACACTCCTGGCATTTGTAGGGTTTCTCTCCTGTGTGGATTCTCTGGTGACAAATTATATTTGAATTTCGAGCAAAACATTTTCCACACTCCTGGCATTTGTATGGCTTTTCTCCTGTGTGGATGCTTTTATGTGTCAGAAGTTGTGATTTCCAAGCAAAACACTTCCCACACTCCTGGCATTTGTAGGGACTCTCTCCTGTGTGGATTCTCTGATGACTCACTATATCTGAATTTCGAGCAAAACATTTCCCACACTCCTGGCATTTGTATGGCTTTTCTCCTGTGTGGATGCTCTTATGTGTCAGAAGTTGTGATTTCCAAGCAAAACATTTCCCACATTCCTGGCATTTGTAGGGTTTCTCTCCTGTGTGGATTCTCTGGTGACTCACTATACCTGAATTTCGAGCAAAACATTTCCCACACTCCTGGCATTTGTATGGCTTTTCTCCTGTGTGGATGCTCTTATGTGTCAGAAGTTGTGATTTCCAAGCAAAACACTTCCCACATTCCTGGCATTTGTAGGGTTTCTCTCCTGTGTGGATTCTCTGGTGACTCACTATACCTGAATTTCGAGTAAAACATTTCCCACACTCCTGGCATTTGTACGGCTTTTCTCCTGTGTGGATGCTCTTATGTGTCATAAGTTGTAATTTCCAAGCAAAACACTTCCCACACTCCTGGCATTTGTAGGGTTTCTCTCCTGTGTGGATTCTCTGGTGGCTCACAAGTTCTGAATTTCGAGCAAAACATTTCCCACACTCCTGGCATCTGTATGGTTTCTCTCCAGTATGCACTCTCTCGTGATTCAAAAGGGTTGAACTGTCAGAAAAGCATTTCCCACAGTCCTGACATTTATATGGTTTCTTTCCAGTGTGGATTCTCTGGTGAATCAGAAGTTTTGAATTTTGTTTAAAAGACTTCCCACACTCCTGGCATTTGTATGGTTTTTCTGCTGTGTGGACTCTCTGATGATTCAGAAGGTTGGAACTGCAAGAAAAACACTTCCCACAGTCCTGACATTTATATGGTTTCTCTCCTGTGTGGATTATCCGATGATTCACAAGTTCTGAATTTCGAGCAAAACATTTCCCGCACTCCTGGCATTTATATGATTTCTCTCCCATATGATCTGTTGGAAGAAGCAGAAGAACAGACAGGACTGAATCACAACTGTGAGACAAAGAATCCTGGTCAGGGAAAAGGATCTACATCAGGGGTTCTCACCCTTTTTAATCTGTTAACTGGACCATGGCACCTCGGACAGGTGAGTGGGTTGGACTGCTGGTTCCCCCCACCATAAACCTGCCATAAAATGTGTCCACAGCTGTCGTAAACACGTTTATGACAGCTGCGGGTGCATTTACGGTGCATTTATGACAGCCATGAGATCATTTGTGGTGTGCTTACATCAGCTGCGGGCACATTTACAGTTGTCATAAATGCATCTTCTTCCGGTGGTGGCGGCCACATGAAATGGTGCTACGGGCCACGTCCGGCCCACAGGCTGTAGGTTGCGAACGCCTGATCCACATGAACCAACTATATTCTGAAAGGAAAACTACACATAATGGGGGAAAAAAGCAGATTCACTGAGTGGGCTAAAGATGGCAGGAAAGACATACAGTGGAACCTCGTATAACCAACACCCACTATAGCGACTAAATCACATGACAAATAGGTTTTTAAAGAAAATGGTGCCCCGCATAATGGGCGCACAAAATCTCATAGCGAACAGACCCGTAAAATGAATTAAAATTGTTATATGGGGTTTTACTGTATGGAGAAACAGTCATGCTCATTTCTGAGTACAAAACATCTCCCAAGTGGTGTTCCTGAGATAATTGCAGATCCAGGATTCCTTGGGATGGAGCCATGACACTTCAAGTAGCATGAAACTGACCCTCTTACTCTTGTCTAATGAAAGCAGGGAACTTAAACAGGCTACTCAGCATTCAATTGTGTGGCTAAGATATTTTATTTATTTATTTATACTTAAATTTTTATACCGCTTTACTTCCCTTAAGGGAACTCAAAACGGTTTACAAGATTACGAAATATAATATACAGGATATGAATAGGTACAGAAATAAGATACAAATTTACACAATAATACAAAAACAACTCGAGCACAATTCAATAGTACATTTCATACATAAACAATTCAATAATACATTTCACAATTTAATCCCAAAGGGATGTAGAAAAATAGTTCACAAAAACATTATTAATACCAAATAACTGGATGTGGACGACTACCAAGCCTCCAGCCCAACTAGGGCGGAGGAACACAATGGCCTCAACAGCTGTGCCTCTCTCCTCCCCGGCCGGTGAAAAAAGGTCACAGGGGGGAGGTGGGAAAGTCCTGATGGCAAAGTCCATGGTTGTAGCGCTGGCGGCGAGTTCTTCTTATAGACGCCACGCCAGCCGCCCTCAGCTGGAGCCAGTCTTGCCTCTCCATCCTCCCGCTGAACTGGCCAAAAAAGGGGAGGGCGAGCGTCCGGGTGTTTGAGGTATTATTATTTTTGGCTGTTGATAGGGTCACCTCAGGTTTGGAGGTTTCTGCCATTCCAAAATGTGACTCTGAGGCGCTTAGCCGGGTCGGCGCGGGATAGCAGCAGCGGTCCTTGGGGTCCTACACCCCAAAAAATGGCTTCACAACCCACCCACTCCCACCCCCCACGGCAGCAAGTGAGGGCCGGGGAGGCGGCACTACGCATCAAGGAAACCTACCCTTAAATCAGTGCGGGCAAACCTTTTAGAAACTGAGTGCCCAAACTCAACAGGCTGCCATTTGTGCTCCAGAGGGGCAGACCGAACTCTGTGCTGCGGGAGACAGGAAGTGCTCTCATTGGGTTACTGGCCAGTGGGGTGGGGCAAACTCTATGCTGGGGCAATGGGGTGCATGCCCATAGAAAGGACTCTGAGTGCCCCCTCCTGCACACATCCCCAACTCCTGGGGCCTGGAGGAGCCACCAGGTCCATGGACTCCCTGGAACTCAACAGACTGATGGTCTAGGTCTGTAGCTGACGGTGGCCTGGTAGTCAAAGAAAAGGATAAGGCAGGGCCACCAACAGGGACACTTGAAGAACAGAGGTTTAACTTGAGTCCCCATAGGGAAGCATCTAGGTCAAGGGAAATGGAGAATCTCCTCAGGAGCTGTCTAAGCCAGGCATTCATAACCTAAGGTTTAGTTTCTCCTTTGTGTTTGTCTTTGGAAGCACCTATGTCTGTGAACACTTTTCCTTGAATGAAACATCTGAAATCTCCAATCAGATCCAGACTAACTGATGCACACTTGCATCACCTGCTAGGATTGGCAGTGACAAACATGGAACCAGACACTGACTATCTCATCAGCCAAAGGCAGGCTCACACTTCCCATTAAAATACATTCAATTAAAAAAAAATAGTCCAGCCCTTCAACAGTCTAAGGGACTGTGAACTGGCTTAAAAAGTTTGAGGACCCCTGGTCTAAACCCTGCAGATGAGTTTATGTTCCAAGTGGCCAACATCTGCACCCACAGGTCATGTTTGCAGCCCAGCCTCATAAACCTTGAGCAAGAGACAGTCAGTCACCGGAAACCAAATCCCTCTGGTTTCCTGCTGGTGTATATTGTGTATTCTGACCATGGCTCTGAAGGAGATTTTGGATTCTCTTATATCAGGGAATAAGCAAAACTAAAACTAAAATGCTGTAGCACTTTGAAGACTAACTTTAATGTTAGGTTTCGTGAATCAATTCCTCTTCAACTGACGTTATGCTTGAAACACAGACTAACAGGGCTACTATTCCCAAAAATTCAACTACTGTATGATGGATTCTCTTAGTTGAGCTTCTGGTTATTCTTTTCCTGCTAGCATCAACCATGAGCTGGCATGAGTTTGGCCAGGACTCTAGTTCACAATTACTACATATGACATTGCTGTCATTACACTTAGCGTGACCAAACGAGACAGAAGGCCTTACCGAGAAAGGTCACAGTTTGACGGTTCTCCTCCATGACTTCTCTGTGTAGAGCTCTCTGGTCTGGACCTAGCAGGGCCCATTCCTCTGGGGTGAAGTCCACAGCCACCTCCTCAAAGGTCACCAGACTCTGGAAGAAGATAAAACATTTGCTACTTTTCAGTAACTGAATTTAATACGGTATATCATATTTGCTGGCATATAAGCTGCATTGGAGTATAAGACACACCCCATTATTACCAAAACAGACCACTACAGGCTACTATATACAGTACAAGACACACCCCATTTTCTAGTGTATTTTAGGAGGGGGAAGAGTGTCTTATATGCCAAGTTATCCTGCTATGGTACAAGTGTAGAGCCTAATGTCAGTGACTCAACATCGATTGTCAGGCGGCGATTAACTAATCTGACCACCCTGAGGACTAACAGCCTTGGGTGCCTAAATCCACAGGGAAGGGGGATGGTCCCCAAGTGGATTAAATTCCACTTGAATCCATCTTGATGGAGGGCAGCAGCTTCATCCATACTGGCCTGGGGCTGATGAGGACTTTGTGTACTAAAAGGGCTCAGAACCAGAAAGTGACTCACGTAACTGGGTCAGTGGTACAATGGGTGTCGTGCTGCGATATGGAAGGCAGAGGAAAGGCCACTGCATTATATTCTCAGGGCAATCTTCATGGCTGATCATCATGAGGGTCACCTATACAGTGGAACCCCAACATAAAACGGTTCTGCTTACAAAATAATCGACATACAAATAGAAATCTTGGCTAAAAAAAAATCAACATCCAAATTTTAAATAATTCGACATACAAAAAAAATACGGTGACATCTAGTGACCTTTTCTGGTAATCCAATGTGTTTTCGACATGCTTTTTTTGACATACAAATAACCTTGTGGAACGGAAAAAAATCGAATGTAGAGGTTTTACTGTACAGTAGAACCTCGGATAAAGTCCAAACTCCATTCCACAAGTTTGAACTTTATCTGACTTTGGACTTTATCCAAATCAAATGTGCGATCCATCGGATAACGTCCAAAAATGGACTTTATCTGAGGTTCCTATACCAAATACTTTGGATAACGTCCATTTTTTCAGTGGTTTTGGACTTTATGTGATGCATCACATATGCATGAAAAACGCGACTTTATCCGAATCGGACTTTATCCGAATCAGACTTTATCCGAGGTACCACTGTATTCAGACTTGGAGGAGGAAGAAGACAAAGAAGAATAGGAGGAGGAAAAAGGAAAAGAAAAGGAGAAGACGAAGAAGACTACGAAGAAGAGGAGGAAGAAGAAGAGGAGGAGAAGGAGAAAGAAGCCCATGACATTCAAGTCTGTTTCCCAACATTCCAATCAACTTTAGATGATGAACCAAGATGGGTCTGTAGGGGAGGATTTCACACACATCCCCCCGCCCTCCCTTGGGGACAGGACCAGGGACAGAACTGGCAGATTGGGCCACTGAAGAAGATGAATAAAAACAAAACATTATTGAAGAATGGAAAGGAAAAACAACCAAATGGAAGGTTTGACTTCCATTTTCCTAATATAAGCATTAGGTAAAGGTCACGCTTGCTTGAAAGCCATTCATATCTGACTCTAGGGTTCAGTGCTCATCTCTGTTTATAGCCAAAGAGCCAGTGCTGTCTGCGTCTGCAGATGTTTCCATGGACATGTAGCAGGCATGTCTAGACACTGGAGTTTGGTGAACGCTGTTTACCTTTCCACCGAAGTGGTCCCTATTTATCTACTTGCAATTTCTTGCTATTAATTTATTTAGATATATATATCCTCCCAATCACCAAAGCAACTCCGGGCAGCTCACAATCTCTGGGCGGCTCACAATCAAATCAATGTGGACATGCAGCTCCCCCGGTGGCTTAGCAGTCAAGGCGCTTGGCTTGGAGACGGGAAACACAGGTTCAATATTATTATTATTATTATTATTATTATTATTATTATTATTATTATTATTATTATTATTATTATTATTATTATTATTATTATTATTATATTCACATTTCTATACCGCTTTACTTCCCCTAAGGGAACTCAAAGCGGTTTACATGTAAAATACAATCTCCACAATACAGAAACAGTATACAAATCTAAATTCAAACAAAATCCAAAAACACAATTATACAATTATAAGATAATATATAAGCATCAATTAATCACATCAAAAAAGTACACAGTATAAAAAATACAAAAAGTCAATACAATCATCACAAAGTAACAATATAAAGATATACCCCAGCACAGTCCTTTAAAGTCCTTCCAGAGGGGTGTGTGGGATGAAAGCGTGCACAAGTCCTGGAGCTCCTAGCCAACCGGCCTCCTCACCCCACTCCCTGCACTATGGTCATGATCCTCGGGGCGGTGGTGGGCTTCGGCCTGGCCCAGCGGCCCACAGCCCTATGCAGGGGAGGGGAGGGCGGGGGCCCCCCGCAGCTGTGGCAATGGTCCTTGCAGCTGCGGCAGCGGTCCTTGGGGCAGCGGTAGTTGCTCCCTCAGCTGTTCTTGCTCCCCGCCAACTGGCCAGGCTGGGGGGAGGGGCGCGGTGCTTCAGCGTCCAGTGCTGGCAGCGGCGCTTTTGAGGGCACGATACCTGAGAACACAATGGGGGACATGAAAGGAGCCCCATTTGGGTGGCTGCTGCAAAAACCCTTTCAACCCAGAGTAATCTCTGACACGAAAATGAATGAATGTGAACATTTTTGAGAATATCCCAAATAAAATGCCTTGGGGAAAACCAAATGAAAATTATTCAGTTTTTTTAAATCAAAAGAAGAAGTTGAGGAGGAAGGTTTAATGTCCTCATTTTGAACATTCTTGGAATGGGCCTTAAATCTCAAAGCCTTCTCCCAGGGGCGGGGCAGGGAATCTGTAGACGACTATCCCTTTCTGAAGGGACTGCACTGCAGTGGCTCAAGTGGCTAAGAAGCTGACAGGGAGGCAGGAGGTCAGCAGTTCGATTCCCGAGTACTGCAGGACGGAATGAGCTACCGACTTTGTCCCAGCTCCTGCCAACCTAGCAGTTTGAAAGCAAGAAATTGCAAGTAGATAAAGAGGGACCACTTCGGTGGGAAAGTAAAACAGCATTCCATCTGCTCCAGTGTCTAGTCATCCCTGCCACATGACCATGGAAATGTCTGCAGAAGCAGACAATGCTGGCTCTTCAGCTTTGAAACAGAGATGAGCACTAAACCCTAGTCAGATACAACTGGCTTTTGAGCAAGGGAAACCTTTACCTTTTATCCCTTTCTAATCTTGCTTTGGAACTGCGCTCTATTCTGGGCTGAAAGGATTTTTGCGGGAGAAACTCCACTCAGGTAATGCCCAAATGAGGCTTCTTCTTTCATGTCCCCAAGAAAGCACCTGGGACAGTAACGATCACTCAATCCATCATGCAATACCAAAGTTTCGAATTATAGTAAAACCCCGATTTACGTATGCCTCTATTTACGTAAAATCAACTTACATAAGGGTTTCTGCATAAACAGGCATCCTGATTTACGCATAAAAAAAAGACTTACATAATGAGGTTTTACTGTCTTGTAATTATAAGATAGCAGTGCTGCTGCCATCTTAGAATTACAAATTTCACCTCGTGTCACCCACCCCCACCACCAGAAGTCTCAAGAAATCACTTACCTTGGTGGTGGTAGCAGTAGTGGAACCAGCAGAGGCAGGGGAAGCACTTTTATTTATTTATTCTAATTTGTATTGCCGCCCAACTCCATAGATTCTGGGTGGCTCACAGAAAATAAAACCAATGGCAGTTTTAAAAAAGCAATAAAAATCCCATTAAAAAACTACTGACAAAAATTTTAAAAAGCTTAAAAGAGAGAATGTTCTACTAAATTAGCCAGCAGACCGGAGTTACCATGCCACTGGTGCCCCACACCTGCCATGCCAGCCAGGTTTTTAACCCTTTCCTGAAGGACAGCAACTCTGTCTGGAGACGCAGCTCAATTGGCAGGAGGTTCCATAGGGCCGGAGGAGATACTGAGAAGGCCCTCTTTCTGGTGCTAGAGAGACGCGCCCCACTAGCTGATGGCACAATGAGAGAACCAATCCAGTCTGCTCTGGTGGGACAGACAGATGTTCTTCGGGTGATGCGGTCTCTTAAGTATCCTGGCCCACTACCATGTAGGGCTTTAAAGGTAATTGCTAGCACCTTGAATTGCACCTGGAGGCAAACTTGCCACCAGTGCAGCTCCCTAAGCAGTGGCGAGGCCCGGGCACAATGGCTGCACTTTGGGTGTGTTTTATGGAGCCCCCCCCCCCCAAAAAAAAATTTAAAAATAAAACAGTGCTCAGCTGTTTGTTGGGAGAAGAGCTTAAGTGGAGGAGATTTGCACGTAATCAAAGAGATGGCCACTAGGGGTGCAAAATTCTCCATAGGGATTCATTGAAAAACAATTTCAAACCTGTTTTTTTATTTTTCAATGCATCCCTACGGAGATGCATCAATTTATGTAAAACCCCTACTTATGTAATAAGCTAGGGAACAGACTTTTTACATAAATCAGCATAATTACTGTAATTTCAAATGACATTAGACTTGTTAAATCCTACTTGTAGGGGTGTACTGAACCATTAAGCAAACTCATAATATCATGCAAAAAAAAAGAAGAGTTGGCCCTGATACTAGCTTAGGACAAGTAAATGAAAGTGCTCAAGGTAATCAATAGAGGCAAAAGTGTTAAGAGGAAGACCAAATTTGTAAGAGAATTGTCTGAAGTTCTGGCACTGCACCTCTGAGTTGGCAATGTTCTCATCCAGGAATTTCTCCCTCTTTCTTTCCCAAAATTCCACACTCCTTCCATTCCAGACACCAGCTGAGTCTTCCTCCTCCATCTTCAATCCGTGCTGCAAGGAAACCTGTAATGAAATAAAAGGAAATCACACCTGAATGTCTAGTTCAGGGAAGGCCTGTACAATCAGGCCCTGCTAATAAACTCTGCAAGACAAAGATGTTGTTTTTGTACTGCTTATTCGAATACGCGTGAAGACATGGTTTGGGGAAAAGATTACACTTCTGAAGGAAAGGCAGGTATAATAATTTTGTGTCATAAATTATTCTGGGTTGAAAGGATTTTTGCTGGAGGAACTCCACTCAGGGGACACCTAAATGACGCTTCTTTCAGGTCCCTAAGATCTTGTCCCTAAGATCTTTTCCCCACCAAAGCAGTCCCTACTTATCTACTTGCAATTTCTTGCTTTCAAACTGCTAGGTTGGCAGGAGCTAGGACAAACGACGGGAACTCAAACCACCATGCAGTACCCAGGTCTCGAACTGCCGACTTGCTGGCCTTCCAGATAACAATATCCAGAAGGATGTTGTGGAGTTGGAAAAAGTGCAGAGAAGGGCAACCAGAATGATTAGGGGACTGGAACACCTTCCTTACCATCTGAGGCTGCAACGGTTGGGCCTCTTCACACTTGAACGACGGCATCTAAGAGGTGACCTGATTGAAGTTTATAAAATCATGCATGGTGTGGACAAAGTAGATAAGGAAAAACTGTTTTCCCTATCGCATAACACTAGAACTAGGGGGCACTCCATGAAACTTTTGGGTGCTAGTTCTCAAACAGAGGATCACTGGTCTATGGAACTCCCTGCCAGAAGAAGTGGTCACAGCTATCAGTCTTGACAGCTTCAAGAAAGGATTAGACAAGTTCATGGAGGACAAGGGTATGAATGGCTATAATTATGGATACCTCTAAGGACAACCTCCGGGTTGGACAGATAGGCAGGATATCTCTCAATGCCATTTCCAGGGAATCCTAAGCAGGTGAAGGCATCTCCTTGGGAATAATACCCTGAAGCAAATGGTGAGCCATTGTGTGAGACAGAATGCTGGACTGGATGGGCTGTGGCCTGTTCCAACAAGGCTGTTCTTATGTTCTAAGGCAAGCTCTTTGACCACTGAGCCCCTGCAGCCCCTGGAAAGGCAGGTGAATGTCAAGAATGAAATAGAAATGAGGCAGCTGAGGATTTTGATTCAGTGAAAGCAGTCCCTGTCTCACACACACACACACACACTCTCTCTCTCTCTCTCTCCGATTGTTACATGCTATGCGGCCAATTCTGTTATATGGCCACACTTTCAAGGTTTTCTTAAAGTCAACTGCAGACAGAGGTTGTTCCCATGTGATTCTTCTTGCGGTTCACAAGTTAATTACAATTTTGCCCCCAACATGCTGGGCACTTATTTTACCAATCTCGGTAAGATGGAAGGCAGAGTCAACCTTGATCGAACTTCCAATATTTTGGTTGCAGGACAGCAGTTTACCCACTGCTCATAAGACTATTCTTGCTGAATGAAAAATTGGCCTTTCTGCTTCAAGACATGAACCCATGAAAAAGAAATGTTGCTCAAATTGCCATCAAATGCTGCTAGATGTAGGAAGAAGTATATGGACTACTAAAAATTAATAAAGAATAACTTATAAAAATCTTAACCTATAAAACCAAGCATTAACCGTTGGAACTGGCTATAGGCTGCTATGCGTCGCCCTACTGACCCACACCCACCCTTCGTGTGCACGGCCGAATTCCCTACGCAGGTCAACGAAGGATTTAAAAATCCGGCACGGGGGCCTCAGCCCCACAAATGGCAAGAAACGCAAAGAACTTCATTACCCAAAAAGCATTGCGTTTCGCCCTGCTTCTTCGAGCGGCAGCCAATTAAGAGCACAAAAACAACGCTCTCAGTCTTTCCGTGCCGCGCCTCAGCCAATCAAAACATGCGTATTAAAACCTTGCCGAGTCAAGGACGCTGAAACCACAGGGAAAAATACAGATCCCAGCATCCTATTCACTTTAACACCATATAAGGAGTTACTATAGCCAATCATCAGCTTCGGAGCAAACGCCTCAAACAGGACGGAACAAATGATGACCAAACGGTATAAAAGGAGCTCCATTGCCTTGCAAACCCCTACACAAAGAACCTGGGGAAACACAGCGTGGCCAAACAAAACCAAGCCGCATGGAAAAAAAACCGAGCACAAAGGCAAAGCACAAATGGAAAAATACAATCCCCAGGGTCCTGCGCGCCGTGAGTGCGCAGAACTCTGGAAAAGCCGGCACGGCCAAAATAAAAATAAAAAACACACATCAACACAGCACAGGTAACGGAAGCACACACCCCCGCCGCTGGGCTACCTTACCCTGGGCCGCCCACGGAGGCCAGCACCCGGGAATGAAATCCCCCCCCCGCTGGGCTTCCTTACTGCTGCCCACCCAGGGAATCCAGCCCCCGGTAAGGAAAGCCCACCACCATCACCATGCCACTGGGCTTCCTTACTGCGGGCCAGAAGCCAGCACCCAGGAAGGAAAGCCCACACACAACACGACGCTGGGATTCCCCCCCCCAAACAAAAACAAAAACGCCGTGGGGATTTGTGCAGTCCGCACCCCCACCAAAACAAACAAAGAAACAAACACAATGGGGATATTCCCATGGGCCGTGGCCGGCCTGCGAAAATACCCCCAACCTACATCCCCCCACAAAACCCAAAAACACAACCCAGAAGAGAAAGGAGCACACACCTTAAACTTCCAGCCTCACCGAAGAACACATGTGCAATGAAAAAAGAACGGGAAGAAAATACAGACCACAACTGAGTTACCATTTCAAAATAGTGCAACAGCACCACCCAGTGGCTACAGCAAAAATTACACTCCATGATTTCAATTTTATCTCCCAGAATTTACAAAACGGAAATTAGTTTCAAAAACAATCAAACAAATCCAAACGAAAAAATTAATCAAACATAAATAAATAAGAAAACACTAAAACAAAAACCAAACATCTAAAAACAGTCAAAAACATTAAATTTAAAAAAACATACACTTACACATTTTTTTAAAAAATTCCATTATTTGAAAAAATATATATCAACCTTTCCTCTTTTTAAAATCCAAATTTATTATAACATTTATTTAAAACACTACCTACGTATAAAAAAACATTATTTAAAAAAATAACAAAACTCATTTAAATACACATACAACACAAATCATCCAACAACCATTTTTCATATTTTTTTTAAAATAACCCCAAAAAAAGCCCGGCAACGCCGGGCACCCCTTCCTAGTAACTTATAAAAAAGACCACATTGCTATACGGTGGATCATGGAGAAAACAAAAGAATACCAGAAACAAGTATACCTCTGCTTTATTGACTACACCAAGGCCTTTGACTGCGTGGACCACAATAAAATGTGGCAAGTACTTAAACAAATGGGAATACCAGAACACCTCATATGCCTCATGAGAAATCTGTACAAGAGTCAAGAAGCAACAGTTAGGACAGAACACGGAATGACAGAATGGTTTGGAATAGGAAAAGGAGTAAGACAAGGCTGCATTTTATCACCCTACCTTTTCAACCTATACACAGAGCACATAATGCGCAATGCAGTGATGGAGGAATCACAATATGGGATAAAAATTGCTGGGAGAAACATCAACAATTTGAGATATGCAGACGATACCACCCTAATGGCAGAAAGTGAGGAAGATTTAAAGAAGCTACTGATTAGGTTGAAAGAAGAGAGTGCAAAAACACACATCAACACAGAGACTTAACATCAAGAAAACTAAGATAATGGCAACAGGCCCTATCAGCACCTGGAAAGTAGACGGGGAAGAAGTAGAAGCAGGTACGGATTTTACTTTCTTGGGATCTAGGATCACTGCAGATGGTGACTGCAGCCATGAAATAAAGAGGCGACTGATTCTAGGGAGACAAGCCATGAGAAAGTTGGGGAACATAGTGAAAAGTAGAGACATCATCTTGCAAACAAAAGTCCGTATAGTCAAAGCAATGGTATTCCCGGTGGTAATGTATGGATGCGAGAGCTGGATCATTAGGAAGGCTGAGCGCAGAAGAATAGACGCCTTTGAGATGTGGTGTTGGAGGAGAGTTTTGAGAGTACCCTAGACAGCGAGGAGAACAAATAAGTCAATCTTGAAAGAAATCAGTTCTGACTGCTCCTTCGAAGGTCAAATAGTAAAGATGAAGCTGAAGTACTTGGACACCAAATGAGAAGAGAGGATTCACTTGAGAAAGCCTTGATGCTGGGAAAGGTGGAGGGCAAAAGAAAAAGGGGACGGCCAAGGATGAGATGGCTGGATGGCATTGTGGACACAGCGGGCACCGAGCTGAGCAGGCTGAGGAGGATGGTGGAGGACAGGGGTACCTGGAGATCAATGGTCCATAGGGTCGCAAAGGGTCGGAATCGACTGTGCGACTGAACAACAACTTATAAAAATAATATTGTTATGGTTTTATGATTTCTGATGCCATCTGGTGTTATGTCTTTGCACTCTTATTGGATGATTTTATTCTGAGCTTATATACATTTTATGGTATACACAGAAAGACCCTCCTCGAAGACTGGTGTATTTTTGAACCACAATCAGGCGTACCCTGGTAACAGCAACCTTGTGTTGCCAGCTAATATTTCTCACAATAGGTCAGGCAAAAGAAACTGCAGAATGATCTCACCAAATAGTGGCTTCGTTTTGCCATCATGCAGTACCCGGGTCTTGAACTGCTGACTTGCCAACCTTCCAGCTAACAAGGCAAGCTTCTTAATCACTGAGCCATACTGCAGTTTAATTGGGATCCTTATATTCACCTGACAAACCGATTGCTTTTTATTACCAGTTGTAAATAACTGTTTGATTTACATGTCCGTCTCCTGAACCAATCCAATTTGCACACCTACTCTGGGCCTCTATATCTATAAAATGGTGCGTTAACCTTTGGAATGTGACAAAGGATGTTGCACCAGGCCCCACTAGCCCCATCCAAGCCTCCGTTCACTCGCCCGAACGGGGTTCGCAGGTAACTGTCGGGTTGAAATTTTCGACCCGGGGGCAGGAGCCCCCAATCGCAAACAAAAAAAGGGAACTTCAATCCCCAACGTTCCTTTCGCCGCGCCGCGCCAGAGCCAATCAAGCTGAGTGGTGTGAGCAAATGGAACGTTCGAAAATGCGGTGCAGCCAATCAAAATGAAGCCGCAGGGATAAAACCGCCGCACAAACCGAAAACACAAACGACAAACTACAATCCCCAGCGTCCTGCGCGCCATGAGCGTGCAGAACGCTGAAGAAGCTGGTGCGCGAAAAAGAAAAACAAACCCACACCGTGAGCGCAAGTCTGCCGCAGGCGGATGCAGCGCCCAGAAAACACGCAAACCCCAAAATCACTATACCATGCAAACCCGCCGGCCATCTTGCACGGAGCAACGGGGAAGAGAGGGACACCCTCTCCACCACACTGCCCCGCTGAAGACACGGCGAGTCCAGCGAGACAAACTCGCTGGAAAAAAATCCAAACACCCCCCCAACCGCTGCAAAAATCACCGTGGCGGCAGCAACCAAAAACAAAACAAAAAAGGCCAGCAAGCAAACCCCCACCCCCCAAACACACAAACCCAAAACAGCCAGGGCCACGGCAATACCCTCCCCCAAAAGCCGCATGAAGCGGCGAGGCAAACACCCACCTAACAAACACACACACCGCAACCCAGCCCGTGCCACGGTAATACCCCCCCTCAAAACGCCGCATGAAGCGGCGTTGGTATTTCCGCGGGCCAGCCATCAAGACTGGCCCACGAAAATACCCAAAACACAAATCAAAAATATAAACCCCCCCCCAAAAAAATATTCAAAAACACACACACACAGAAACCCCCACCTCAAACCCTAAAAAACAAAAAGATTCAAAAAGACACACACAGAAACCCCCACCCAAAACCAAAAACATTCAAAAAGACACACACAGAAACCCCCACCCAAAACCCTAAACAGACACAGAACGCCCCCCCCCCCAGCCCAAAACAACCCCTCCTAAAAAACAAACAAACGGAGAGAGCTTACCATTAGACGTCTTGCCTCAATGAAAACAGGAACTGAAATGAAGAGAAGAGAAGAAGAGACTCACCGGAAGAAGCAATACACAAAAATTGCTCAACACCACCACCCAGTGGCCAAAGGAGAAAAAACATCCAAAATATTTCCAAAAATTCAATAAATCCCAAAAATTAGGGTAATCAATTCCAAAAACATTCAAAAATATCCAAAAAAATCAAAAATAATTCACAGATATATAAATAAATTTTCAATAAAAAATAAAAAAAACACTGTAAAATACCTTCAATTTAATAAAACATATATTTACACATTTTTAAAATTATTATTCAAAGTTCATTTCCATAAACAAAAAACAAAAACCTTCAAAAACCACTTTAAACAGCCCGGCACTGAGGAAGCCGGCATGCAAAAAAAAAAAAAACCCAAAAAAACCCCACTGGGAGCGCAAGTCCGCCACAGGCGGACAGAGCGCCTCGAAGCCAAAAAACCACAAAACCTTACAACACCATTTAAACAGCCCAGCACCATTGGTGCAAGAAAAAAAAAATGAAACCCTTTACTATCCAACACAATTTTAAAAAGCCCGGCACCGCCGGGCAAAATATGCTAGTGAAATATATAAATGTGCAGAATGAAAATCCACTTTTATGTCTGAAGAACTGGACTTGGTCCATGAAAGCTAACATTAAAATAAAGGAGTTAGTCTTTAAGGTGACACAGCAAAATAAATAAATAAAAACGAGGAAAACGAACCAATTCCCTCTGGGAGACAAAAAAGATGTGGTGGCACCTCAAAGACTAACTCCTGTATTTAAATCAGAGAGCAAACAAACAAACAAAAGGACAAAAAAAAAATGCAGTGGCACCTTAAAGACTTCTAATGAAGTGGGCTTGATTTATGAAAGCTAACATTAAAATACAGGAGTTAGTCTTAAAGGTGCCACAGCATTTTTTTCTTTTCTTTTTGTTTCCTCTTTGATATGCTTGCACAGATTAACACCGCTACCACTTTAATAAGTTATAGTTCTTATTATATGTTTATATACTTTTGCTATGTACTTTGTTGTTTGTTGGATAACCTAGGTGTGAAGCATTTTAAAATAGTTTTGACGCTATAATGGGATTGCTTCACAGTACAGTATTTTAATATTTTACTAATGCTGTTTTTATTATTGCATTGAACTGTCGTTAGAGCAACAAACCATTTGAATCTGACTAGTCTTGCTGGTTCAACTTTTTGAAAAGTAAAAATGTGTGCAAAACCTCTTCTTGGTTTTTGGGGTAGACGATGATGGCAGAGGGAGGTTTTACCGCAGATGGCCCAGGAAAGCCTTAGCCAACCTTATGGGGATTTCAAGTCTTCTTCTTCCTCCTCCTCGTCGTCTCTCATTCTCTCTTCCCTGCAATTGAGAAGGTTTTTTTAAGGGCGACTCCTGGTGCAATCGAATATATAAATTGATTAGATGTTTGTTTATAAATTAATGCTTAGTTTTATATTTTGTGTGTGTATCTATATCATCTATCTATCTATCAATCATGTTATATGTTAACTCCATAAATAAATATTCCCTGCATTAAAGGAAAAGGTTTCCCTTGCTCGAGAGCCAGTCGTATCCGACTCTAGGGTGCAGTGCTCATCTCTGTTTCAAATTTCTCCGAACTCCTTTGACTTTCCTCCTTTATTATTCTTATGGAGGGGATGAGATGCCTCTATTAGAGGGAAAGAGGCATCTCGTCCTTTCCTTCAGGCAGCAAAATCTCTTGGGCCCCTCTTGCGCTCCTGAACTCACCCTCCCCACCATCACTCTCCATTGAGGTGGACTCACCTTCAAACCCCGCCCGCCCGGGGATCCCTTTATGGAATGGGAAGCTTTGTAGAGGAGCCCGGAACGGAAATGCAGCCCTGGGAGCCGAAGTCTTTGTTTCCCTCCGGTAGGAAAAAAGTAGGAGACAGGAAGGGACTTATTTTTGAAGAGGAACTTTGTGACAGACGACTCTTCACTTCCTACCCACGCTACTTCCTTCCTCTCTAGGGATCCCGACTCTATGCATTTAACCCTTCGCACTAAAAGTCACGCAAAGAAGGAAACCTTCTCGTCCCAGTGCCTGGAGGTTTGCTTTTTAGGCAGAAGTCTCCCTTGCTCGAAAGCCAGCCGTATCCGATTGTAGGGTTTGGTGCTCATCTCTGTTTATAGCCAAAGAGGCCGGCAAGTCAGCAGTTCGAGACCCAGGTACTGCATGATAGATTGACCTCTTGTCCTTGTCCCAGCTCCTGCCAAACTAGCAGGTAGAAAGTAAGAAATTGCAAGTAGATAAACAGGGAACACTTCGGTGGGGAAAAGATCTTGGGGACATGAAAGGAGCCTCATTCGGGCGTCCCCTGAGCGGAGTTTCTCCAGCAAAAATCCTTTCGACCCAGAATAATTTTTGACACGAAATTATTACTGTATTATTATAGACAAAGAGCCAGCGCTCTCTATGTGTGCAGACGTTTCTGTGAACATGTAGCAGGCATGACTAGACAGACACCAGAGTGTACGGAACGCTGTTACCTTTCCCACTGAAGTGGTACTTATTTACCTACTTGCAATTTCTTGCTTTCAAACTGCTAGGTTGGAAGGACCTGGGACAGAGACAGAAGCTCACTCCATTGTGCAGTAGTCTGGTCTCAAACTGCTGGCATGCCGACCTTCTAATTGCCAACTTCAGCATCTTAACCACTAAGCCACCACAGTCCCTTGAAGAAGCATACTTTTTGTTGTTGTTGTTGTTCAGTCGCACAGTCGGTTCCGACCCTTTGCGACCCCATGGACCATTTTCCTCCAGGCACCTCTGTCCTCCACCATTCTCCTCAGCCCACCAAGCTCTGTGCCCATTGTGTCCACAATACCATCTATCCATCTCATCTTTGGATGCCCCCTTCTTCGCTTGCCTTCCACCTTTCCCAGCATCGAGGCCTTCTCAAGTGAATCCTCCCTTCTAATTTGATGTCCAAAGTACTTTAGCTTCATCTTCACTATTTGTCCCTCCAATGAACAGTCAGGATTGATTTCTTCCAGTATTGACCTGTTTGTTCTCTTTGCTGTCCAAGGGACTCTCAGGACTCTCCTCCAACACCACATCTCAAAGGCATCTATTCTTCTGCGCTCAGCCTTCCTAATGGTCCAGCTCTCACACCCATACATTACCACTGGAAATATCATTGCTGTGACTATGCGAATTTTTGTATTCAAGGTGATGTCTCTGCTTTTCACTATATTCCCCAGGTTTCTCATAGCTTGTCTCCCCATAATCAGCCGTCTTTTTATTTCATGACTACAGTTGCCATCTGCAGTGATCTTAGATCCCAGGAAAGTAAAATCTGTCACTGCTTCTACTTCTTTTTTTTATAAATTTTTTATTGGTTTTCAAACAAAATTACAACAAATAATATAACACACATATACATATAGGAAAATAGAAAATACATTTTGCCAATACATACACAATATATCATTTTACCTTCTAGCACCAATATCTTTTTAAACTAATGCATTAGTGCGTTATTAACCAATCTTTATAACTGGTGATTTAAACTTTAAATCTCAAGTATTGTGCATAATATACCCTTTATTTCAAAAATGTATTATTTATAATAAAACATTACAGTATGCATATATGTGTGCCAGCGCATACACGCACCTGCGCACATATACGCACACGTACAAACCTACATACATGCATACCCATATAAAATTATATGGGCATGCTCACCCCGTGATATTTACAATGTCCAGAGAAATCAGAGGTTCTTAATACTTTCCATCCAGAAGGCAATTTGATCAGGTACAGGTACAGACCACTCCAGTCGGGGATGGGGACGACCAGGCAGGCGGCAGGAAAGGTCGCGATCCACCGCCGCCGCCGCGAAGAGGCTGCCCGCGGCCAGGAGTAGCCGCGAGACCACCCCAGCCGGGGGTGGGGACGACCAGGCAGGCGGCGGGAAAGGTCACGATCCACCGCCGCCGCCGCGAAGAGGCTGCCCGCAGCCAGGAGCAGCCGCGAGACCACCCCAGCCGGGGGTGGGAATGACCAGGCAGGCGGCGGGAAAGGTCACGATCCACCACCGCCGCCGTGAAGAGGCTGCCCGCGGCCAGGAGCAGCCGCGAGACCACCCCAGCCGGGGGTGGGGACGACCAGGCAGGCGGCGGGAAAGGTCACCATCCACCACCGCCGCCAGAGGAAGAGGAACAGCTGAGCTACGGGGGAAAACATCCACTGCCCGCCACTGCGATGTTCCTGGAGCAAGGGACCCAGAGACCACAACCCCACCTGGAGAGTGAGGACACAAGGATAAGTAGCTGATGTGAAAAAATGTAGCTGACTTAATATAGCAACTGACATAGAGACTTTACACTGACTTAATATAGCAATTAACATAGAGACTGTGTTTTAGAGTGTGATAATATGCATGATAATATGTTGTTTAAACTGTTTTAAACTTTTAAAACTGTGATATGTATGATGCGAGAAAAAAAATGGCGTAGAAACCGGCAAACCACGCCACAAAGCTTGCCAAGAGAACCCTATTGACCAAAACAAAAGGCAAAACAAAGGAGCAGGCTAGGTGATACAGGATGCTTAACACCACAGAGTGGAGGAAGGGGAGGGACAGGAAGGGGGAGGAGAAATGCAATGTTGTAAGGAGCAATACTGCATAGGGACATGGAATGTGAGATCAATGAACCAAGGTAAACTAGAAGTGGTAAAAAATGAGATGGAAAGAATAAACACTGACATCTTGGGAATCAGTGAGCTAAAATGGACAGGGATGGGCGAGTTCAGCTCTGGAAACCATCATATCTACTACTGTGGACAAGAAAACCTTAGAAGACATGGAGTAGCCATAATTGTCAATAAAAGAGTGAGAAGAGCAGTAATGGGATACAACCTCAAAAACGACAGAATGATGTCAGTAAGAATTCAGGGGAAACCCTTCAATGTTACTGTGATCCAAATATACGCAACAACCACGGGTGCAGATGAAGCCACAGTGGACCAGTTCTATGAGGACTTACAACACCTCATAGAACAAACACCAAGAAATGATGTCCAAATTATTTTAGGAGACTGGAATGCCAAAGTAGGAAATCAAAAAGTGGAGGGAATAACAGGCAAGTTCGGTCTTGGCACACAGAATGAAGCAGGGCAAAGATTGATAGAGTTCTGCCAAGAAAACGCACTGGTCATAGCAAACACCCTCTTCCAGCAACACAAGAGGCGACTTTACACATGGACATCACCAGATGGCCAACACCGAAACCAGATTGACTACATACTCTGCAGCCAAAGATGGAGAACCTCCATACAGTCAGCAAAAACAAGACCTGGAGCAGACTGTGGCTCAGATCACAACCTACTGATTGCAAAATTCAGGCTTAGACTAAAGAAAATAGGGAAAACAAAGAGACCAGACAGATATCACCTAGACAGCATCCCTAAAGAATACACGGTGGAGGTGATGAACAGATTCAATGGCTTAGACTCAATAGATAGAGTGCCAGAAGAATTATGGACAGAGATGAGGGACATCATGCAGGAAGCAGCAAAGAAAACCATACCAAAAGAAAAGAAGAGTAAGAAAGCAAAGTGGTTGTCTGACGAGGCTCTTAAAATAACAGAGGAAAGAAGGAACGCAAAAGTCAAAGGAGAAAGGAAAAAATACAATCATTTGAACACAGAATTTCAAAGAAAAGCAAGGAGAGATAAGGAAAACTACCTAAAAGAACAGTGCAAAGAAATGGAGAAAATCAACAAAAGAGGCAGAACCAGAGACCTTTTCAAAAAAATCCGGGAAATCAAGGGAACATTTAAAGCAAAAATGACCATGATAAGGGACAAAGACGGAAAGGCCATATTAAACAAAATTGGAGATAACGGGCAGCCCTGTCTCGTTCCTGCTTCTAATTTTACCTCGTCTGTAACCTCATCGTTCACTCTAACAGTAGCTATACCTTGTTGATATAATTGATCAATTATTCTTCTAAATTTGTCGCCAAAACCAAAACTTTTAATTATTTCCTTTATTGCCACAAACTGCAAAGAATCAAATGCTTTAAATATATCCAAGGATATCAAACCTACTTTTTTCTTTGTTTGCCTCACTATATCCAATAAATCTAATGTTCTTCTTGTCAGATCCGCCATATGTCTTCCTTTCAAGAAACCAACTTGATCTACTTCTATATAATTGCCCATAAATTTATTTAACCTATTTGCCAATATTGCCGTAAAAAATTTGGCATCTTGGTTGATCAATGAAATAGGTCTATAAGATTCCACTTTTTCTAAATCTTTTCCAGGTTTTGGCAGCAATACAATCGTGGGCCTGTACCATGAGGTCGGAATTTGTCCCCCATCCAGAATATAATTATACAATTTTACCAACTTCGGAACCACTATATCCTTGAATTCCTTATAAAAGTCAGCTGGTAACCCATCTTCCCCTGGTGCTTTACCCATTTTCAATCCAGTTATTACGTCTTTTATCTCTTTTTCTGTTATTCGTTCTTCCATTTTTTCCGTATGTTCCTGTTTTATCTTAACCTATAAATCCAAGGGTTAACTGTTGGAACTGGCTATAGGTTGCTATGCCTCGCCCTACTTGCCTGCACTCACCCTTCGTGCACACGGCCGATCTGGGTACGCAGGTCAACGAAGGATTGAGAAAACCGGCAGTGGGGCAACAGCCCCACAAACGCGAAGAAAGGGAAACAACTTCACTTCCCAACATTCCTTGCGCCGCGCCGCGCCAGAGCCAATCAGGCTGAGAGGCTCTCGCAGGCTGAGAGGCTCTGAGAGGCTCTCGCATTCGGAAACACGCCGCAGCCAATCAAAAGAAAAGCATTTTTAAAAAACACAGCACAAACACAAAGCACCAACCCATAACTACAAGCCCCAGCGTCCTTCGCGCCATGAGCACGCAGAACGCTGAGGAAGCCGGTACCCAAGAAATAAAGCAAAAACAAAAACACCGGGAGAGCAAGTCCGCCAAGCCGCGGGGAACAAAGCCCCCCTCCCCAACGGCGCCTGAAGCTCTTAATCGGAGTTTCCCCTTTAATATCACTGGGTGGGGGGTGTTGTGCTCCCCCTCTCTACTGGCTCCCCTGGGGTTGAGAGGGACAAAAGGAGTCTGTCTCCCCCACCCTCCTAACCTCAGGGGATCCGGCAGAGAGGGGATTCCCTCCCCCCCACACATGCCCCATGTTAAAGAGAAGTGGTTTCTTCTCTTTAAAAACGGAGTTGGGGGGGGGAAATCCCCCTCTCTACTGGCTCCCCTGGGGTTGAGAGGGTGGGGGGGGGACAAAAGGAGTCTATCTCCCCCACCCTCCTGACCTCAGGGGATCCAGCAGAGAGGGGATTCCCTCCCCCACACACACACACACGCCCCATGTTAAAGAGAAGAAACCAAGTGGTTGCTTCTCTTTAAAAACGGAGTTGGGGGGGGAAACCCCCCTCTCTACTGGCTCCCCTGGGGTTGAGAGGGTGGGGGGGACCAAAGGAGTCTGTCTCCCCCACCCTCCTGACCTCAGGGGACCCAGCAGAGAGGGGATTCCCTCCCCCCCACACACACCCCATGTTAAAGAGAAGAAACCAAGTGGTTACTTCTCTTTAAAAACGGAGTTGGGGTGGGGAATCCCCCTCTCTACTGGCTCCCCTGGGGTTCAGAGGGTGGGGGGGACCAAAGGAGTCTGTCTGAGAGGGGATCCCCCCCCCAGGACACCAAAAAACACAAAAACAAACAATCAAAAACATTCAAAAATACACAAAACAAACAAAAATAACACCAAAAAAGTAAACAACAACAAACATTTCCAAACACACCCAGCCCCCAGCCAAACACCACAAAATCCAACCACCACCACCACCCCAAATAAAGAAAAACAGCTAACTCACCACCACACGACCTCATACCACAACAACTGGAAAATAAATGAATAAAGAAAGAGACTACTTGCTGGAAGAAGCTCCACCCAGAGGCCACGAGAGAAAAAACAGTCAAATTACAAGATAACCCCTACCAGCAGCACTTCCTGCCCACAATAACATTTTTTTTCAAAAAGACACAATCTCTCCGGGTTGGAGAAATAGGCAGGATATCTCTCAATATCATTTCCAGGGAATCCTAAGCAGGTGAAGGTATCTGCTTGGGAATACCCTGAAGGAAATGGTGAGCCACTGTGTGAGACAGAATGCTGGACTGGATGGGCTGTGGTCTGTTCCAGCAAGGCTGTTCTTATGTTCTTATGTTCTTAATAGCCCCACACAAAAGGCCCCAAGAGTTTTTCGAAAAAGTATATCATCCTTTATTCTTTTTTTCATCCACAAAACCAAAGCACCAAACAAAACTCATCACAGTTTAAAACAGGCCATCAAAAAAAATTTGTATAAATAAAAATTTTAAAAATTTCAAATATAGATTAACCTCTTCTTTACAAACATTAACAACAACAACAAAAACTTTCCAACACCATTTAAAACAGCCTGGCAACGCCGGGCAACCTTTGCTAGTACTAGTATATTTTTGTCTCTCTAATTGAATTTTGAGTTTGTCTATATCTATCTCTTTTTTTGCATATAAGGCCTGATAAAATTCTTTCACAATTTTACACTTATCTCTAGTTTTATTACATCTCACCCCTTGTTCATTTATCAAGACTCCAATTTCTCTCTTTTCCCTCTTTTCTTTAGCTGCTCTTGCTAATAACCTTGAATTTTTGTTACTAAATTCAAAATATTCTCTTTTTTAATACACCAAATCTCTCTCCACTTTTTCTATATCCTTACGAACCAATTCCGCCTTTAATCTTTGCAAATCCTCAAAAACCTTCCTATCCTTTGTCCTTGCGTGTTCCTCCTGCAATTTCTTTATATCCTTTTCATTTTTGTCTTGCAAAATCTTAAACTTTTTGTATTTAATACTGGCTAATCTAATACTTTCACCTCTAAAAACCGACTTCATGATATCCCAGACCACATTAAAGATTACTTCATCATTATCATTCCACTGCCAGTTTTCTTCCCACCTCTCGCTAATTTGCTCCTTGCATTTTTGATCCATAAATAGTTTGTCATCATATCTCCACACCCTTCTCGTCCTCTTTTTACCATCCATCCTAATTTTCATCACAACTTTCGAATGATCTAACTCCTTAAAAATCCCAACTTCTATTTCCTCCAGATTTCTAATCATATTCTCTGTTACAAATATATAGTCAATTCTGGAATATGAATTGTGGACCTGTGAGAAATAAGTATAGACCCTTTCTGATCCCTTAAGTTCCCTCCAGGTATCTTTCAGTCCCAAGGATGTCATCCAATTATCCAATGTTTGTCCTTTAATTCCTTTTCCACATCTTAACATATTTGTACAATCTAAATTAGATTTTATCAGATTAAAATCCCCAGCCACAATCATCCTCGTTGTTTTCTCTCTCACCAATATTTTACGAATTTTTTCTAAGAATTCAGTCTGATGGTCGTTTGGGGCATATACATTCACCAGTGTTATTTCCTCCTCATCTATCTTCCCTTTCACAATCAAATATCTACCCTCGGGGTCCGATATCCTATTAACTATCTCAAACCCCAGTCTAGTCGCTATCAAAATTGCCACCCCTCTTGACTTTGATGTGCCATATGAACTCTCATAATGCTGCATCCAGCCTAAAAAGATTTTATTTGTATCCTGAGCTTTTTGATGAGTCTCCTGAAGAAAAACTATATCTGCCCTATCCCTCTTCAACGCTGATTGAATTCTTCTCCTCTTAATCGGTGAGCCTGTACCTTTCACATTCCACGATAATAATTTAATAGGCCTCATAATATAATTACCCACCTTCTTCCACCATCTCTGATTTCTCCCTTGGACGTGATACCATCTAACCCACAATAAAAAACCAAAAAACACTAATACCCTCCCCGCTTCTTGAGCCAAAAAGAACGCCTCCATCATCCGAAAAGGGGAGGGGGGGAACATGGAAGACGACGTTACAATGAAAGCTCAAGCGCTAATCTTAACCTATAAATCCAAGGGTTAACCATTGGAACTGGCTATAGGTTGCTATGCCTCGCCCTACTGACCCGCACCAACCCTTCGTGCGCACGGCCGAAGTGGGTCCGCAGGTCAACGAAGGTTTCAGAAAACTGGCACGGGGGCATCAGCCCCACAAACGGCAAGAAATGGAAAGAACTTCAACACCCCAAAAGCATTGCGTTTTGCCGTGGTTCGCCGAGCGGCAGCCAATTACGATGAGAAAAACAACGCTCTCAGTCGTTCGCAGTCGCGCTGCAGCCAATCCAAACATGCGTTTTAAAACCTTGCCGAGGCACGAACGCTGAAACCAGAGGGAAAAATACATATCCCAGCGTCCTATTCACGTTAATACCATTTAAAGAGTTACACTACAAATCACACCATGCTACGTATTCACAGTAATATAGCCAATCATCTGCTTTGGAGCGAACGCGTCAAACATGACAAAAAAAAGGAACACCCAACGGTACAAAAGGAGCTGCATTGCCTTGCAAACCCCTCATAGTTACGTACTTTTGCGTTTGTGTATTGGTACGGAGCTAAAAAAATTGCTAGCTTTGAGCAGAGACCGTTGACTACGAAAAACCTAATTCTTCCTTTGTAATTAATTTATTATTTTAAATTTAACTTCCACTTTTCAGTTAATCTTTTGATTTTAATTAATTTTAATTTTTTATTTTACTTTATTTAGCGGAGCATAAACCAGAATTACAGTTATCTTCCATTCATTTACAATTTTTAGGTTAAGATTTTAAGTTAATGTTAAGATTCAATTTGTTTACGTTAAACATACTTTCATTTCTTTTCATTTACTTTTCATTTCCGAAAATACTCTCCAAAAACACATATATATATATATTTTAAAAATAACATCCCGAACCACTTCTCAACACACATAAGCCGAACGTGACGGATCGATTCCTACTGAACTAGAAATCGTTATGCAAACTGTAACACATCGGAGCAATTGAAAAGCAAATTATTAACACAGCACACTCCATTCTCTAAATAAATTATTTAAGTTACAAAAACCATCGACAATAATAGAATCATCGAAAATACATTAAATCTAATTTAATAAACGTTGAAATAAAGCAAACACGACCGAAAAATACATTACAGATAAAAGCAAAGCGCATTTAAAAGCTGAAAGCAGCAGTTTAAACTAAAGACAATTAAGGAACACAATACCTTCGCGAAATCCGAAATAACCCAGGGAAATATATTTAAATCACACCATACTATTTCTTGAAGACAACAAATCAGCACTTTGCACTCATTTTTAAAGAGAAAAGACCATTTAAAAACAGATAACATCAACTTTATACCATAAAATACTTTTCCACAATACTTTTCAAGTTGTAAAACATTGGAATAATAGACATCTAAAAAACAACAACTGGAAAGTTTTCACTCTTTAAAAAAGATACAGCCCCATTTAAAGACTGCAACCTTTGACTTCACAACATTTTAAAAGATCCAAAAAAAGTTTCAATTAAACCTGATTCACTAAACTATTCACTGACCGGAATCCATTTTGTCTGATGCAAACACCATTTACTCTGCTGAAAATTAAAAAACAAATAACCAAACAGCCTTTAAAAACAGAAGACTTCCACTTTATACCATTTCAATATTAATCAAATAGACACTTATCAAATTTTACAAGATTGCAAAAACACTGATCAAATTTTAAATAATTGAAATAATAGAACAATTACTGTAAAACATCAACGCAGGACATATCAATCATTTAACAAGATACAGCCCCATTTCAAAATTGCAACCATCTACTGCAGAACATAATACAAACAATTTTAAAAAGACATAATACTTTACTTTACCTTAAACCAAATTCAGGACAAATATTGCACTACAACAAAAAGGAAAGGAAAAACACTAAACACTGTTCAGATTCCATTTTGTCTCCAACACACTCCCATTACTCTGCTGAAAATTAAATACAACAAATATTACACATTATTTGAAAAAAATATACAATTAGAATAAATCCAGTACATTGAATATCAAAATGCCTCCAAAGAAAAGAGTAAATATAGCGCAAAGAACAAGTGAAAGATTTAAAAGGAAAATCCAAACCACACAACAGACAGCAGAAGAAAGGGAAGAAAATCTTAGTAAACGTAGAAAGGCATATTCAGAAAAGGCACAACAAACAAATTCTGAAGAACATGAAAGCATGTTTACACAACGTAGACAAATAGATAGTGCTTCAAGGGCAAATGAAACTAATAAAAGACATGAAAATAGATTAAAACAGAATAAGGAGACAAGAGAAAAAAGAAGGCAGAAGAATAAAGGACAGAAATTAACATTAAAAATGGCTGCCTTTTCCTATGATCCAGAAACAGATTATTCTCAACAATATAATTTACACATTGGAAATCTAGACAACATCTGCAAATTCTGAAATGCCAGAAAATTTAAAAATGAAACAAAATCATTATGTTGTAAGGAGGGAAAAATCAAAATACAACAACAATTGCCACCACACCAACTTTTGGAATACACCAGTGGAGAAACACAAGATTCTAAACATTTCTTAAAGAACATTAGAAAATACAACTCATGTTTTCAAATGACCTCATTTGGAGCCACAAATATTATACAACACAAAGGTTTCAATCCAACATTCACCATGCAAGGACAGGTGTACCCCCAGATTGGATCACTTCTACCACTACCAGAAGAAGATCCAAAGTTCCTTCAAATTTATTTCATGGGAGATGAAGAAAAAGAAACAACCCAACGATTGAGGGAACAAAAAAACATATAGTACTAAACATACAGAGAATGCTACATGAACACAATAACCTCATCCGCACTTTCAAAAATGCAATGGAAAATATGCCACAAGAGGAGTACAAAATTGTCATAGCTGCAGACAAAACACCAACAGGAGAGCATATACGCAGATATAATGCTCCAGAAACAAATGAAGTGGCAGCCCTCATTTCAGGAGACACTTTCCATCCAAGAGATATTATACTGAAAACACATGATAAAAAACTCCAACGTATTTCAGAAACACATCGCTCTTATGATGCTCTTCAGTATCCCATCCTTTTTCCATATGGTGAAGATGGGTATCACTTTAATTTGAAACAAATTGATCCTAAAACAGGAACAGAAACTTGCAAAAAAATATCTGCAATGGACTACTACTCATACATTTTAATGATTAGAAATGAGGAACAAAATCACATACTACACTGCAAAAAATTGTTAAACCAGTTTGTGGTTGATATGTATGCAAAAATAGAATCTGAAAGACTACTTTACATTAGAACCAATCAAAAATCACTCAGAGCTGAACAATACATACACTTAAAAGATGCTGTGGCAAAAGATGGAAACCCAGCTAATGTCGGAACACTACTCATACTGCCAGCAACATACACTGGAAGCCCAAGACATATGCATGAATACACTCAGGATGCCATGACATATGTTAGAAAACATGGAAGACCAGATTTATTCATTACTTTTACATGCAACCCAACATGGCCTGAAATCAAAAATAACCTCAGAAACAATGAGACATCTAATGACAGACACGATTTAATTGCAAGAGTATTCAGACAAAAACAAACACAATTAATTAATCTGATCACCAAAAATGAGTTATTTGGAGAATCGATTTGTCATATGTTCACGATAGAATGGCAAAAACGTGGGCTACCACATGCGCACAATTTAATATGGCTCAAAAACAAAATACATCCAACTGAAATTGATAAAATAATATCTGCAAAAATACCAGACGAAAATGAAGACATTGAATTACATGCAGTAGTGGAAAAAACATGATCCATGGTCCATGTGGACTTCTTAACCCACAATCACCATGTATGAAAGATAAAAGCTGCACCAAAAGATATCCCAGAGCATTATTGAAAGAAACACAAACATCAGAAGATGAATACCCACAATACAGAAGACGTTCAGAAGAGGATGGAGGAAAAACAACAAAAATTACTATGAAAACACAAGGGGAAGTAGTAATTGACAACACATGGATAGTCCCATACAGTCCTTTACTATCAAAAATATTCAATGCACACATAAATGTGGAATATTGTAATAGTGTTAAATCAATAAAATATGTCTGCAAGTACATAAATAAAGGCAGTGACATGGCCGTTTATGATGTCAGAAACCAAAACAAAAATAATGAGATATTGCAGTACCAATGTGGCAGGTACATTAGCACAAACGAAGGTTTCTGGCGTATTCTGGGCTTCCATATTCATGAAAGACATCCCACAGTCCTACATTTAAGTGTACATCTGGAAAATGGCCAAAGAGTTTATTTCACACCAGAATCAGCAACAAGTGTGGCAGAAAATCCAAAAGAAACAACTTTAACAGCATTTTTAATTTGTGCCAGACTGATGAATTTGCACAAACGATCCTATATAATGATGTCGCTACTTATTACACATGGAATAAAACTAAGAGACAATTCTTCCGCAGAAAGACTGGCACTTATATTCCAGAACTTGACATGTATCAAAGTGATGCAATAGGAAGACTATATACTGTGCACCCAAATAATAGCGAATGTTTCTATCTCAGAATGCTGCTACACACAATACCTGGACCTAAATCTTTCCAGGAACTAAAAACTGTGGATGGAAAAATTATGGAAACATACAGAGAAGTTTGTCAGCATATGGGGTTATTGGAAGCAGATCAACATTGGGAAACAACTTTGGAAGAAGCCAACATATTTTCTATGCCACAACAAATGAGAACATTGATAGCTATAATACTGACTTCATGTAGTCCATCAAATCCACTACATTTGTGGGAAATGTTCAAAAACCAACTAAGTGAAGACCACCTACTCAAAGCAAAGAAAGAGAATCCATCTTTAAACATTGACTACACACCACACATCTACAATATTGCATTAATAGAAATTGAAGACCAATGCATACGCATGGCAAACAAAACACTAAAACAAGTTGGCCTTCCAGAACCAACAAGGAACAAAGGAGATGCACTAAATGCTGATTATATAAGAGAGACCACATATAACATAGACGAATTAAAACAATACATAACTCAAAATAAACCACTACTAAATGATGAACAGAAAGCTGCCTATGAAACAACAATGACACAAATAAATTCAGAAAGTGGAGGCAGCAGGAGGAACAGGAAAAACATTCCTTACAAATCTAATTCTGGCAGAAATAAGATCAGAAAGCCATGTGGCTTTAGCCATAGCATCATCTGGCATAGCAGCCACTTTAATGGAAGGGGGTCGAACAGCACATTCTGCTCTCCAAATACCACTTGACATAGCTAAACAAGAAACACCCACATGTAATATTACAAAAGATAGTGCACGTGCTAAGGTACTTAAAGAAGCAAAAATAATAATATGGGATGAATGTACTATGGCACATAAGAAATCAATTGAAGCTTTGCACAGAACTCTTCAAGATATTAATGACAATCAAAAATTAATGGGAGGACTTCTATTACTTCTTTGTGGAGATTTCAGGCAAACACTCCCTGTAATTCCAAAATCTACTCCAGCAGATCAAATAAACGCATGTATAAACCAATCCTTTCTATGGAAACATGTGCAAAGCATAACATTGACAGAAAACATGAGAGTAAGACATAACAGTAACACTAAAATGTTTACTGACTTTCTCCTAAAGATTGGAGAAGGGAAGGTGCCAAAAAATGAAGAAAACAACATAACATTCCCAGATTACTTCTGCACCACGGTACACTCAGAAACTGAACTGATCAATGCAATTTACACAGATATTTCCAACAATTATCATCATCATGAATGGCTAACAGAAAGAGCAATCTTAGCAGCCAGAAATGATGATGTTAACAATATTAATTACGAAATTCTAGACATGTTGCCAGACCAACCAACTGTATATAAATCAATTGATACAGTGGTTGACAAAGATGATGCTGTAAATTTCCCCACAGAATTTTTGAACTCATTAGAACTGCCTGGAATGCCATCTCACCACCTATTACTAAAACAAGGTACACCAATTATTTTACCTAGAAATATGAATCCTCCAAACTTATGTAATGGCACAAGACTATGTGTTAAAAACCTAATGCCAAATGTAATAGAAGCTATAATTATTACAGGGAAAGGAGCAGGTGAATCAGTATGCATTCCTAGAATACCACTTATACCAACTGATCAAACTATTCCATTTAGAACACTCCAATTCCCAGTTAAACTAGCATTCACAATTACAATTAATAAATCACAAGGACAGACACTACAACATTGCGGAGTTCACCTCACCAAACCATGTTTTGCTCACGGACAATTATATGTTGCGTGCTCTAGAGTTGTAGCTGCAGAAAACTTATTCATACTAGCAGAAAACGAGGAAACCAAAAACATTGTCTATCAACAAGTACTGCAAAAAATAAAAGAATAAGCACCACATTAAATCCATTGAAAAAGCCACAGACATCACACATTAAACAATTAAAATAAAGGCATACATTTATAATTAGAAAGAGTGCAGCACCATTACAAACAATTACATTAACACACTAACACTTACCAAAAGATGAGTAAAGAGTCCTCGCCAAATCTTCACACAGTCCAACAAAGGAGGGACATTATCCTTTCATAAATACCAAACCCATTGTTCCAAAAATTATAAAAGATACAACACAAGAAAAAAGAAAAGGAAAAAAGAATCGCATCTCCTAAAACTTTCAAAAAGCGAGCCCAAGTACACTCACAGAGACTCCAAAAGGAAGCAAGACACGCCTACCTTAACAGCAAAATACGCACTCACTTACAGCGATGCCTTCTCCACAGCCAAACAGCAACACGGAAAAGAGACACACCTCCAAACATGCAAAACAGCGACGCTAACCTAGCTCTCCCTAACTCCCAAAACAGCGAGGGAAATTAACGCAAGAACGAGAAGTTGAAACCACACAGGCTACAAACAGCAAAGAAACGAAACCAATCCATCAACGGAGCCTTGCAAAAGTAGTGGGTGAAATCTTAACGACGTAAATCACAAACGCAGCCAAATTTAATACGTTGCGATGGAGGCACACACGGAAAAATCGCCAAACCAAACATCTGCACAAACCGATGATCTGGAGGAAGCAGAACTTTCCAAAAAACAGTATACCACAGGACCTTTGAGCACCAGTAAACAAATTCTACATCACTCCAACGGTACAGACTGGTGTAAAATTATTACACATGTTGAGTTTGAAATGGATGACTGCCAAATTATTTGCATGCAAGATTATGAGTCGGACAGCGAGGAGGGAGAACAAGAACAAGAAGAACAAGAGCAAAAACAAGGAGAACAGCTATCAAATTACAATATTACACCAAAAAATGCATGTATATCAGAGGAGTCCCAAAGAAAAATGACAGAAATTATTGAAAAAATTAATCAAAAACAGTCAGCATCAACAAAATACCAAAAATGCACAACAAGACAACATGAACCCCAAAAAATAAATAACCAAATACCAAAACAGGAATTAGAAAAATCTCACACTGAAGACACTAAAATAGTGCTAAAAAAGGAAACACAGGAAATAATTGATCTAATAAATCAAAAACAAGCAATATATAATGCTTCCAAAATTTACAGAGACAACACAACTGAAGAACCACAAAGAAAACTCCAAACAAACAAATTTACAAACAAGAAAAGACAGAAAATAAACAACCAGAAATGCTAATTGTCAGGAAAAAAGAAACACAAACAACATCCAAACCAAAATTAATATTGCCATGGAAACAACAAACAACAGAAATTGCAGAAAATGAATCCAAAAGTTACAGAGACAACACAACTGAAGAACAACAAAAAACAACCACAAACACACAGATTTACAAACAAGAAGAGGCAGAAAATAAACAACCAGAAATGCTAATTGTCAGGAAAAAAGAAATACAAATCAAAATTAATATTGCCATGGTTTGGTGTCTTGCACGGAAGACAAAGAAGGAGCCGCAGTGGGGGCTAAAACACAGGTTTATTTCATGATGGTCAGGATGAACATGTGGTAATGGCGGAGGTACAGCTCATTTTATACTACAGTAAATACATTTGAATATCGTTGCATGGTAGCTCATTGGCTGCTACCGGCGTGATGTCATTCTGAGTCACACCCATCTTCTCCAGGTGATCCTAGCGCAGGAACGGTTCCCGCGGCTGTCAGTGATTGGGGGAATGTGAACCATGTGAGTTGAACGCTCGCAGCTGCCCTCTATGGGCAGCTTACTCGCGTTCCTTAAACAGCTGGGTTACATTGTAATCATTGTCGGGTTATATTCATACATTCTTAAAGTAATACTGTTACATACACAACACTCCTCCCTCCTAGGATGGGACGAAGTCCCTCAACCATTGTGGCTTCCCACACGTGCGCTTGGGGCGTGCGGCTGCTTGGTTTAGCTCAGGGGAACTAGGGGCTCCGAATTCCGCAGAGTCTCGTCTTGCAATGGAAAGGGGAGACTCATTAGTCGTTCGGCGGGGACTCTGCGACAACCTTGCATGAGGGAGAAGGGAACGGAACATACAGCTGAGATGTGAACCCCTGCCTGTTGCTTGTGGCGCCTGGGGACCCCCCCAGCACGAACCTTGGAACCGACGAGGAGACCCTTGTTGTCTCTCCCCGGTCTCTTGCGCCTGCAACCGGCGTACTTGTACTACTCCCTGCTGCCTGACTCGGAGTTCTAGGGGATGGAGAGGATGAACTTCCCCCCGCTGCCTGGCTCGGGGGCCTTGGTGATAGGGTATACTCTAAAACAAACGGACTGGGGGGACTGGAGGTACCAGGGGCTGAGCTGAAACCCCTCTTCTCGCTCGGAAGGGTGGGGGACCACTCCGCAACACCCCCCTGGTACGGTAACATAAATTCAAACTCATTCCACTCTTTCAAAGTATCGCCCTCCTCGTCTGAGAAACCAGGGTATGCATTTGTACCCGTGTCTCCCCCTTGGGTTACGCGGGTGGGGGAGGACCCTAACGCTGATTCCCTTTCACTAGCCTACTGAGTTGGTCAGCGTGCCTCCTCCAGAGTAGACCTGTGCTAGTCTCGACCCTATAGCATACTGGCCCCGTTTGCTCAATGACCGTCCCTGGGACCCACGTTGGACCCAAGGCCGCGTAGTTCCTGCAGTGAACCGGGTCCCCTACCGAAAAGCTTTTGGAACTCTCTACCACTATATTTCTCCCTTCATCCTCCACCCTGGTTGGATCCAACCGATCAAACAGGGTTACCGGCCGCCTCCTCATGAGGAGTTCGGCCGGCGAAAGTCCTGAAGCTAGGGGGGTTGCCCTATAACAGATGAGGAACTGACACAGTTGGAGGTTCAACTCACCGGGACCCATGCGCCGCAGTGCGTCTTTCGTAGTGCGCACTTGGCGCTCTACCTGACCGTTTGTGGCGGGGTGAAACAGGGCAGCGGTAATGTGCCTGATGGCATTCCTCTCAATAAACGCCTTGAATTCCGCAGAAGTGAAGGTACTGGCGTTATAGCTAACAAGGATGTCTGGCAGGCCGAAACAACTGAACACTCTGCGCAAGTGTTTAATGGTTGCAGCAGATGAGGTGCTAGTCATGGGGATTACTTCCAGCCACTTGGAATAGGAGTCGACTATCAGCAGAAACATGGACCCGCGGAAAGGGCCAGCGAAGTCGACATGTATTCGGGACCATGGCCCACGGGCCGTGTCCCATTCCCTATGGGGTAGCTGGGACTCCTCGGGCCGAGAGCTCTGGCAGCTCTCACACGTGCCCACTAAGTGTTCTATATCCGCGTCTATTTGGGGCCACCAGAAGTAGCTCCTGGCCAGAGCCTTGGAGCGCACTATTCCTGGGTGGCTGGTGTGCAGCAGTCTCAGCACCTTCGCCCGCAACTTCTCGGGGATGACTACCCGCTGGCCCCAGAGCAGGCAGCCCCTTTCAAGGGAAAGCTCTACTCTGCGCCTGAAAAATGACTTAAAACGCTCCTCTGGGGGAGTTGTGGGCCACCCCTTCCTAACCCAGGAACTAACTTGGGACAGGATTTTGTCGGCCGCCGTGGCTTTGGCGAGGTCAGCCGGGACTATGGGGGTGAGTCGAGGGACTCGATTAGCAGGACTTGGTCGTGCTGCTCTACCTCGCATGCGGGATCTCCTAAACTAGGGAGGGGAGACCGGGACAGCGCGTCCGCATGGGAGATCTCCTTCCCTGGGCGATAGACCAGTTCATACTGGTAGGCGTTAAGGAAAATGGCCCAAGGTAGCATCCTGGGGGATAGAATTTGTGGGGTAGGTTTGCCTGTGGTAAAGATTCCCAGAAGGGGCTTGTGATCAGTCACAACCGTAAACTCGCGGCCGTATAGGAAATCGTGGAACTTCTTTGTTCCTGCGATTATGGCCAGGGCCTCCCTATCAGTTTGCGCGTAGTTGCGCTCCGCCTTTGAAAGGGACCTGGAGTAGTACGCGACCGGGGCTTCCCGCCCGCTCTCCAACACGTGGCACAGCACCGCCCCCACCCCCACTGGGGATGCATCACAGACTAAAACTACTGGTCTCCTCGGATCAAAATGGGTCAGGACAGCATCCGAGGATAAGAGCGCTTTGAGCTCCTTGAAAGCTTTCTCTTGCCTATCCCCCCACCGCCAAACTGCCTCTTTCTTTAGTAGCGCGTGCAGTGGCTCCGCTATGGATGCCTTCCTTGGCAAGAAGGAATGGTAAAAATTTAGGAGCCCTAGAAATGACTGCAGCTCCGGTTTCGCAGTGGGACGAGGGGCGTTCTGCACAGCCGCAACCTTGGACTCGGATGGCTTAATGCCCTCCGGGGTTATCTTGAACCCGAGAAACTCAACCTCCCTCGCAAAGAATACACATTTGTCCCTTCTCAGTCGAAGTCCCGCTTTCTCGAATACTGAAAGGACCCTGTCTAGTCTTCTCGCTAGTTCTGATTCGCTCCCCACTGTTATCAAAACATCGTCAAAATATGGGAGCACGCCTGGAAGCCCCTTTAAAAGGCATTCCACAAGGGACTGGAAGATCCCGGGGGCCGAATTTACGCCGAACTGTAGGCGCGTTACCTTAAATGCCCCCTTGTGCGTAATGATGGTTTGCACAGCGGCAGCAGCTGGGGTTACTGTGAGCTGCTGATACGCCTTCGCCAGGTCTAGCTTGGCGAAACACCTCCCCCCATGCAACGTGGCCAGTAAGTGGCTAACCACTGGCACCGGATATGCGTTTGGCTGAATGGCCTTGTTAATTGTACATTTGTAGTCAGCGCAAATCCTGACCTCCCTGTTTGATTTTAAGGCTGTAACAATCGGAGTCTCCCACTCTGCTGAATCAACTGGAACCAAAATCCCCTGCCCCACCAATTTGTCCAGTTCCTCCTCAATCTTGTCCTTGAGGGTGAAGGGCACTCTTCTGGGCTTGAGACGTATGGGCCGGATTTCTGGGTCCAACTCAAAAGAGACTGGGGGCCCCTTGTAAGTCCCGAGCCCCTTCTTGAAAACGTCCGGGTGCGCATCACACACGTCCCGCATTGGGTCAGTCTCTATGGCGTTAATGCCGGACAGTTCGATTCCCAGGGGAGCAAACCACTGGGTTCCCAAAAGGCAGCATCTTCCCCCCTTGAGAACCACTAAGGGCAGTTTCTCTGTGTAGTTTTTGAACTTCACTGTGAAGTTCCCCACCCCCAACACTGGGATCCCATAGCCCTGCACGTCCCGTAAGTGTGACTTCATGGCCCGCAACTTGGGCCGCGCATTTGGGGGAATGCACATGAATTCTTTTTGGGACAGGATGGAGTAGGACGACCCCGAGTCTACTTCCATCCTCACTGGAACCCCTTGTAACAGTACCTCTACGAAGAAACGCCGGTGCTCCAGGCCCACGCGGTTCACGCCTTCAGCGCCATCGTTGGCTGAGACCTTCCCGATGCCGGCCGACTTTCGTTGGTGTGCTTGAGGGTGTCTCGATGCACCCTTGTCCTCTGTTCGCCCGCGCCTGCAGACTCTGGCGATGTGGCCCTTCCAGCCGCAGTTGTGGCACTCGGCCTTCCGGAATGGGCACCTCGTCCTGTCATGAGATGCCCCACAGCCGTCGCAATGGCGGCCTTGTCGCTCGCTGGTCTGGTGCTTCTCCCTGCGTTTCTTTATCCTCTGAACGTCGTTGTCCTTGCTGGAGCAGGAGTCCGACGTCGTGGACGACTCCTCGGAGGTCGCTGGCGTGCCTGCGGGCGCCCGGGGCACCCGCCGGCCGTCTTCGCCGACGTCCACCGGGCCGCTTGCACGGGTGACTTGGCCCTTTCGGGTGTGGCCCCTCGGGACTTGAACACTCTGACCCCGCTCCTGGCCGCCTCGGCTGCTTGGGCTTCCCGCAGTATCTCGTTGAACGTGAGGTGATGGTCGCGGGTCATCAACTTCCTCTGGACCTCCTCGTCCCTTAGGCCACACAGCATACGGTCTCGGAGGGCCGTTTCCAGGTCCTCCCATTGGCAGTTGACCGCCGCGAGCCTAAGGGCCGCTGCGTAGGCGGACACGGACTCCCCGGGCACTGGTCCTGCCTGTGGAATGCGACGCGGGCCGGGAAGATTGAGACGGGAGGCTGGAAGTGCTCACCCAGTAGCGCCAGGATGCGGTCGATGGGCACCACGTCTACCTTCCGGGGGGCCACCAGGTTCATCAGGATACGCAGCGTGGCCGGCCCCACCTGGGCCAGGAAGTGCGAGCACATCTTTGCGTCGTCGTCGATGCCTGCAGCATCCATCGCGTGCCGAAACTGGCTCTCGTACAGCTCCCATTGTTCTGGATCGCTGATATCAAATTGATGAGGCTTGACTTTGGAATACGCCATGGATCCCATCCTCGTCGCCAATTTGGTGTCTTGCACGGAAGACAAAGAAGGAGCCGCAGTGGGGGCTAAAACACAGGTTTATTTCATGATGGTCAGGATGAACATGTGGTAATGGCGGAGGTACAGCTCATTTTATACTACAGTAAATACATTTGAATATCGTTGCACAGTAGCTCATTGGCTGCTACTGGCGTGACGTCATTCTGAGTCACGCCCATCTTCTCCAGGTGATCCTAGCGCGGGAAAGGTTCCCACGGCTGCCGGTGATTTGGGGAATGTGAACCATGTGAGCTGAACGCTCGCAGCTGCCCTCTATGGGCAGCTTACTCGCGTTCCTTAAACAGCTGGGTTACATTGTAATCGTTGTCAGGTTACATTCATACATTCTTAAAGTAATACTGTTACATACACAACACATGGAAACAACAAACAACAGAAATTGCAGAAAATAATGAGACAACAAACAAACATTTGCAAAAAAACATACAAGAAAAGGACACAGAATTACAACAACACCAAAAGAAACAAACATTAGAAGAAATAATACAGCAAATAAACAACAAACAAATACAACAACATGAAACAAAACACTCAACCAATGAGAAAGAACATGAAAAACAGCAACAACCACAACAAAATAACCCACAACTACCAATGAACCATGATGTAGACATAGATTCAATAATAAAAAGACATCTCCTCATGATGATTAATCCACCATGTCCATTCAACCAGCCATTAGCAGAATTAATGCTCCACCATTTTCTGAAAATCAAATTTCAACAGAACCACGAAAAAACAGGTAAATAACAAAAAACATTTAATTACCAAAAAAATTTTTGGAAAACAAAAAACATAACTCTCTAATTCTTCTCATTTCACAGATGCCCCAACAAAACCAAAGTCAACAAACTGAACCACAAAAACCAACCACAAAGATTAATGAAGGTAAATAAAAATTTATGGAGAAACGTTTTTGGGAAAAAATATTTCTATTCTAAAAAATGTTTACAAACAACAATTATTACAGTTAAATATAAATCTTAAAATACCTTTATTACAATTACTCCATTAAAAACATAAACCATCATTAATTAAATGTCGCATGACACTAGACAAATATCAATATCTCTCCCTATGTATTCTGTTTTACAGATGCGACAGACACATCGATGGAGCAAAAAAAACAACACCACAAATATTTTAAACTTAGAAACAGTTAAATGTTTAAAATGTTTTTAACAAAAATGATTACCATACTTTAGTATGCAAGTTACAGTAATGTTACACCAGTTTATAAAAAATTGCAATGTTTAAAATATATTTTTGAAACAATACAAAAAAGCCATTTAAAAAATGTTCAATTGCATGCAAAAAAAATATCAATAAAAAACTATTTCAAAAATAAATTGATTCATATTTTATTAAAATACAAAAAAAAGCCCGGCAACGCCGGGCAACCCTTGCTAGTATACCTCTTATACAAAATCTGGTTTCATTCACAATCTTACTTTAACTCATCTTCCCTACAAACATCCCACCTATTTTCCATCCTGCTGACCCTCACTTTCCCCCATTTCAGTTACCATCAACACTTGCAACTCCGGCTCTTCTGTGTCCTCTCCTCCCGCTGCCCCCTCCTCCCTTGCTCCACCGTAATCCCTTTTTATTGCCCCAGATTCCAACAAGGCCTTCCTCAATGCCAACCATTCCCTTGAAGATGCCTTAACCAAGTCATTCATACACATATATTCCAACGCATCCATCTCTGCATCAATCACATGCAACCTCCTTTCATGAAAGAACCTCAACTGTTGTGGATATCGCCAGTTGTATTTTATCCCTTTTTCCATCAGAAATCTTGTTACTGGCTTCATCTTATACCTCCAACCACGTCCCTTCATTGAAATATCATTGTATATTTCCACATCATTTCCATCCATTTTTAAAGCGCCAGATCCAGCTTGTTTTTAAAAGGCCATCACCTTCAATTTGTCTCCCCAGTTTGCAAATTTAACCAACACATTCCTCTGTACCACCTTTCCCTTCCTCGGTCCCACTCTGTACACACTTGCAATATCCTCATGAACAAAAACTTTTCCCATATTCAAATTATTTAACCAAATAATTATTCTATCTTTTAGCTTATCTGGCACTTGTTCCGCCAATTTGAGTATCAAAATATTCTGTTTTCTCATCATTTCTTCCATAACATCAATTCTTTTTTTCCTGCACATCCACTTTCATCTTAATTTCCTTTTCCTCCTCATGTAACCCTTTAATATCCCCTTGCATCAATTTCATATCATTCTGCATTAATTTTACATTATCATCCATCCTTTGAAAATTAAGATCCACTTTTTTGAAAAATCTGTGAACATTGTAGCCAATTTGTCCTGTTTTCCCATAATTTCACTTTTATCTTTCGCTCTTGACTCCTCCATTTTTCCCATTTTCTTGAATAACTTCCCAAGTTCTACCATTATCTGAGTTTGATCAAGTGGTGGTGGTTCCAGAGATAATGTCGGAGGAGATGGGTCTTCTGATAAAAGGTTGCCTTTTTTTTGGCTTCACAACTTCTTCTTCCTTGGTCTTTCCCCTTGCAACTTTATCCATTGTAATATCAAATAGCAACTTCAACCCAGCAACTTTTCTTACACCCTCTTGTCTCTCAACTTGATGCTGCTCCAGAGTTAGAATCCAATTATGTTAGGTCACTCAACAAGCCAGGAATCAAACCATGAAAGAGTTAATATATCCACCACAGGCAAGGAAGTGTTTGTTGGTATTATATCTCCTGTGTGAAGGTCAAACAAGAAGCAAAAGCCAGACCAAGCAAGATAACGTAACTGTAATCCAGTAACAAAGAAGGGGTACTCCAACAGCCAAACTTTCAATACTGAGGCCAAATGATTCCAAGCCAGTACAATCCAAAAATGCAAAAGGGATCTTGCTGATATAAGCCAAATTTATATTCCACCTGGTAATCCAGTAGCTTGATTGAAAACTTTCTCCAAGAATTGGCAATGGTTTATTGTAATCCACTTTATAACAATGTTCCAATAAGCAAATCCCCCAGTGCTATCCAGGGACTAATATCCAAACTCTTGCAAGGAAGAAGGAAGACGACGGAGAAGGTGGGGCAAATCAGGGACTCAGGCAAAAGTAAAAAAAAGAAATACTTAAATTGTATTTAACAAAAGGAAAAAAAAGAGATCCAGCACATATCTATTTAGTCCTCTGGCGCGAACGCCTGCCACATCTTCTGCATCGGCTGCGGCTTCGCGGGGTGTCCCTCCTCCCTTCTTCTCCAAAGCCTCCAAAATCTCCAATCGCCCCTTTAATCTCCATCCCTTCAGCAACACACACACTCCAAAATCTTCACCTTCTTGTCCCCCTGCCTTCCTTTCTCTCCCTTCCGTCCGTAAAACTCCTAAAGCTTCTACCGTTGTTTCCCCTCTTTAAGTTTCACTTTCTGCCACCATCGCTGCCATTATCCCTCCTTTCCCACCGTCTTACTTTCTTTCACGTCCTCGATCCTTCAATCACTTGCCTTCCTTCGTTCCGTTTTCCAATCCACCCCCGTCCGCAACGCAGCCGGCAATCTTAGTTTAGCCTTTATATTTTCAGTAAATTTACAGTTTCTTACTCCAATCTCCTGATCCCATTCGCCGCGGAACCGCTGGGAGAGTCGCGGCTTTCGCCGCTTGCCTCCCCAGCCAAATCCGCTCTTGAACTTCAATCTTCAGTTCAGCTTTTTTACTTGCCGGATCTTTACAGTTTCCTCATGTAGAATCTTTTGAAATTATTTGTATTCAGATTTAATTTCTCATTTAATTCCTCATTGAAAAGCACGAGCCCACAAAAAAGTGTGTTAACTCGTCGTCATCTTAGCCACACCCCCACATTTTCAAAAATATGTAGATCATTGTTGTGTATGTAACAGTATTACTTTAAGAATGTATGAATGTAACCTGACAATGATTACAATGTAACCCAGCTGTTTAAGGAACGCGAGTAAGCTGCCCATAGAGGGCAGCTGCGAGCGTTCAGCTCACATGGTTCACATTCCCCCAATCACCGGCAGCCGCGGGAACCTTTCCCGTGCTAGGATCACCTGGAGAAGATGGGCATGACTCAGAATGACGTCACGCCGGTAGCAGCCAATGAGCTACCGTGCAACATTATTCAAATGTATTACTGCAGTATAAAATGAGCTGTACCTCCGCCATTACCACATGTTCATCCTGACCATCATGAAATAAACCTGTGTTTTAGCCCTCACTGCGGCTCCTTCTTTGTCTTCTGTGCAAGACACTAAATTGGCGACGAAGGTGGGATCCATGGCATGTCCCAAGATCAAACCTCACCAGTTTGATATCAGCGATCCAGAACAATGGGAGCTGTACGAGTGCCAGTTTCGGCACACAATGGATGCTGCAGGCATCGACGACGAGGGGAAGATGCGCTCGCACTTCGTAGCCCAGGTGGGGCTGGCCACGCTGCGCATCCTGATGAACCTGGTGGCTCCCCAGAAGGTAGACCTGGTGGCCATCGACCACATCCTTGCGCTACTGAGGGAGCACTTCCAGCCTCCCGTTTCGATTTTCCCAGCCCGGGTCATGTTCCACAGGCGGGACCAGCACCCGGGAGAGTCCGTATCCGCCTATGCGGCGGCCCTTAGGCTGGCGGCCGTCAATTACCAATGGGAGAACCTGGACACGGACCTCCGAGACCGCATGCTGTGTGGCCTGAGGGACGAGGAGGTCCAGAGGAAGTTGATGACCCGCGACCATCGCCTCACGTTCAATGAGGTACTGTGGGAGGCCCAAGCAGCCGAGGCAGCGAGGAGTGGGGTCAGAGTTTTCAAGTCCCAAGGGGCCGCACCTGAGAGGGCCAAGTCACCGTGCAAGTGGCCCGGCGGACGTCAGGGAAAGCAGCCTGGTGGGCACCCCGGTCGCCCGCAGGCACCCCAGCAACCTCCGAGGAGTCTTCCACGATGGCAGACTCCTGCTCCAGCGAGGACGATGACGTACAGAAAGTAAAGAAATGTGGAGAGTGGCGCCAGACCAGCGAGCGAGGAAGCCACCGTTGCGATGGCTGTGGGGCATCTCACGACCGGACGAGATGCCCATTCCGGAAGGCCGAGTGCCACAACTGCGGCCGGAAGGGCCACATTGCCAGAGTCTGCATGCGCGGGCGAACCGAGGACAAGGGCACATCGAGACACCCTCAAGCACACTAACGGAAGGCAGCCGGCATCGGAAAGGTCTCAGCCAACGTTGGCGCGGAAGGCGTGAACCGTGTGGGCCTGGAGCACCGGCGCTTCTTTGTAGAGGTACTGTTACAGGGGGTTCCAGTGGGGATGGAAATAGACTTGGGGTCGTCCTACTCCATCCTGTCCCAGAAGGAGTTCATGTGCATTCCCCCAAATGTGCGGCCCAAGTTGCGGGCTATGAAGACACACTTACGGGACATGCAGGGCTATGGGATCCCAGTGTTGGGGGTGGGGAACTTCACGGTGAAGTTCAAAAATTACACAGAGAAACTGTCTTAGTGGTTCTCAAGGGGGGAAGATGTTGCCTCTTGGGAACCCAGTGGTTTGCTCCCCTGGGAATTGAACTGTCCAGCATTAACGCCATAGAGACTGACCCAATGCGGGACGTGTGCGATGCGCACCCGGACGTTTTCAAGAAGGGGCTCGGGACTTACAAGGGGCTCCCAGTTTCTTTTGAGTTGGACCCAGAAATCCGGCCCATACGTCTCAAGCCAAGAAGAGTGCCCTTCGCCCTCAAGGACAAGATTGAGGCGGAACTGGACAAATAGATGGGGTAGGGGATTTTGGTTCCAGTTGATTCAGCGGAGTGGGAGACTCCAATTGTTCCAGCCTTAAAATCCAATGGCCAGGTCAGGATTTGCGCTGACTATAAATGTACAATTAATAAGGCCATTCAGCCAAATGCATATCCGGTGCCAGTGGTTAGCCACTTACTGGCCACGTTGCATGGGGGGAGGTGTTTTGCCAAGCTAGACCTGGCGCAGGCATATCAGCAGCTCACAGTAACCCCAGCTGCTGCCGCTGCGCAAACCATCATTATGCACAAAGGGGCATTTAAGGTAACGCGCCTACAGTTCGGCGTGAATTCGGCCCCTGGGATCTTCCAGTCCCTCGTGGAACGCCTTTTAAAGGGGCTTCCAGGCGTGCACCCAGATTTTGACGATGTTTTGATAACAGCGGGGAGCAAATCGGAACTAGTGAGGAGGCTAGACAGGGTCCTTTCTGTATTCGAGAGAGCGGGACTTAGACTGAGAAGGGACAAATGTGTATTTTTTTGCGAGGGAGGTTGAGTTTCTCGGGTTGAAAATAATCCCGGAGGGTATCAAGCCTTCCGAGTCCAAGGTTGCGGCTGTGCAAAACGCCCCTCGCCCCACCGCGAAACCAGAGCTGCAGTCATTCCTAGGGCTCCTAAATTTTTACCATTCCTTCTTACCAAGGAAGGCATCCGTTGCAGAGCCACTGCACACGCTACTAAAGAAAGAGGTGGTTTGGCGGTGGGGAGATAGACAGGAGAAAGATTTCAAGGAGCTCAAAGCGCTCTTATCCTCGGATGCTGTCCTGACTCATTTCGACCCGAGGAGACCAGTAGTTTTAGTCTGTGATGCGTCCCCAGTGGGGGTGGGGGCGGTGCTGTGCCACGTGTTAGAGAGCGGGCGGGAAGCCCCGGTTGCATACTATTCCAGGTCCCTTTCAAAGGTGGAGCGCAACTACGCGCAAACAGATAGGGAGGCCCTGGCCATAATCGCGGGAACAAAGAAGTTCCACGATTTCCTATACGGCCGCGAGTTTATGATTGTGACTGATTACAAGCCCCTGCTGGGAATCTTTACTACAGGCAAGCCCACCCCACAAATTCTGTCCCCCAGAATGCTACGTTGGGCGATTTTCCTCAACGCCTATCAGTATGAGCTGGTCTATCGCCCTGGGAAGGAGATCTCCCATGCGGACGCACTGTCCCGGTCTCCTCTCCCTAGTTTAGGAGATCCCGCATGCGAGGTAGAACAGGACCATGAAGTCCTGCTGATCGAGTCTCTCGACTCGCCCCCCATACTTCCGGCAGACCTCGCCAAAGCCACGGCGGTCGACAAAATTCTGTCCCAAGTCAGTTCCTGGGTAAGGAAAGGGTGGCCCACAACTCCCCCCGAGGAGGAGTTCAAATCGTTCTTCAGGCGCAGGGTCGAGCTTTCCCTTGAAAGGGGCTGCCTACTCTGGGGCCAGCGGGTAGTTATCCCAGAGAAATTATGAGCAAAGGTGCTGAGGGTACTGCATACCAGCCACCCGGGAATAGTGCGCTCCAAGGCACTGGCCAGGAGCTACTTCTGATGGCCCCAAATAGACGCGGATATTGGACACAGTGGGCACGTGTGAGAGCTGCCAGAGCTCTCGGCCCGAGGAGTCCCGGCTGTTCCCCAATAGGGAATGGGACACAGCCTGCGGGCCATGGTCCTGAGTACACGTCGACTTCGCTGGCCCCTTCCGCGGGTCCATGTTTCTGCTGATAGTCGACTCATATTCCAAATGAACAGGGAGATTTCCTGACCATCTCTGGCGCATTTTCTGAGACATCCAAGCCTGCATCCAGTTAGCAATTTACAGACATTCTTACTCATAGTTTTTTAAAGCTAAACTTTGCGACTTTGGGGTTTTTTCCAGGTTGCATTGTGCCTGGGCAGTTTAAAAGGCAGGGCGCATGTCTGGTTTTGAGCGCGATTTTAATTGTTTGGTTTTGCTGCTGTTTGGATGATTAACACTGTGCTGCATGATGGGACATGTTGGCATCCATTTTGTCCTGGCTTCCATCCAGTAATTGTTTACAATAGCTTGTACAAAATGGATGATTGGCCACATGGCTGCAGATTAACACTGTGCTGCATGATGGGACATGTTAACTTTTAAACCTGCACTTCATAAAGTTTTCAAAAGTTAATATTTTTTATTTATTTATTTATTTATAGTCATATTTGTATATGCCGCCCACTCAGGCGGAACCCGACTCAGGGCGGCATTACAATAATTCTAGAAATACATAAAAAACATTATAAAAACCCACAACCCACCCCCTTTAAAAAAAACCCATATCCCGCCCACCCATCCCACCTACTATACAAAAGGAAGAAGAGAGAGTTCTTATAAAAGCCAGCAGGCGGGCACCATAGTCCCATTCGGGCCCCACACCTGCCCTGCCAGCCAGGTCTTTACTCCTTTCCTGAAGGGCAGCAGTTCACTTTGGAGTCTTAGGTCTATTGGCAGGAGGTTCCAGAGAGTTCCAGAGAGTTGGTGCGGACACGGAGAAGGCCCTCCTTCGGGTGCTAGACAGATGTGCACCCCTAGTTGGTGGCACTATTAGAGAGCCCCTCCGGTCCGCTCTGGTTGGACGGGCAGACACTCTTGGGACGATGCGGTCTCTAAGATATCCTGGCCCCCTGCCATATAGGGCTTTAAAGGTCAAAACCAGCACCTTAAATTGCACCCGGAGACAAACTGGTAACCAGTGCAGCTCCCGAAGTAGCGGTGAGGCATGGGCATATCGCCCACACCCCATCACCACCCAGGCCGCCGCATTCTGGACCAGCTGCAGCCTCCGGATGGTCATCAAGGGCAGCCCCATGTAGAGCGCATTACAATAATCTAGTCGGGAAGTAACCAGAGCATGGGTGACCATAAGCAAGGAGCCCCGGTCCAGGAGCGTGCGCAATTGGCGAATTACCCGAAGTTGGGCAAAAGCCCTCCTGGCCACAGCCGCTACTTGTTCTTCTAGAAGCAGCCGCGAGTCCAGAAGAACCCCCAAGTTGCGCACTGGGTCTGTGTTATGTATGTATGTGTGCATGTTCATTATACTGTAAAGGCAGGAATGTAACCACTCCAAATACCAACGATCTCAGCTGTAAAGGAAGGCATAGAGGGCAGCTGCGAGCGTTCAGTCTCACATGGTCCACATTGCTCAATTACAAACAGCCGCGGGAAAACCTTCCCCGCATTCAGCAGCAGAAGAAAGAGGCGTGCCTGGGCGAGGCCACGCCGGTAGCAGCCAATGAGCTACCGTGCGACAAGATTCAAATGTAGAGTGCTACTGTATATATTGAGATGTATCACCGCCATTACCTCATGCTTCACCGGAACACTATGCAATAAACCTGCGTTAAACCAACCCTTCGGTTGTCCTGTTGTCTTTGGTCCCATACACCAAATTGGCGACGAAGGTGGGATATGGCTGCCCACGGGACCAAGACATGCGCCGGCTACGAGATCAGGAAGCCGGGAGACTTGGAGCTGTTTGAGATAGACTTCAACGCAGCGCTGGTGGAGCTCGAAGTCTCAGATGAGGCCAAGAAGAGGGCCATTTTCGTCCGCATGCTCGGACACGAGACCAAGAGGACCTTGGTGGACCTGATCGCGCCGAGGAAGGTGGGCGACCTCAAAGCCACAGAGCTCCTGGCGGCGTTGCGCGCCCATCTCCGGCCAGCGATAGCGATGTTCCCCGCTCGGAGCGCGTTCTGGAGGCGAGTCCAGGCGCCCGGGGAGTCGGTCGCTGAGTTCGCCGCGGCCCTGCGGCTGGCCGCCGGCCCATGCAAGTGGGAGATCCCAGAAGTCACCCTCCGGGACTGCCTGCTCTGCGGTCTGAGGGACACAGAGACTCAGCGCGCGCTGATGAAAAGGGAGCCGCCTCCCACGTGGCAACAAGTCCTCGACACGGCGCAGGCCGCGGAGGCCACGACTGCCGGGGTGCAAGAGCTCCAGGACTGGCGCCCGAAGCCCGCCAAGGCAGAGAGCTCGGTGCGCGCGGCCCGGCGGGCCTCGGACTCGTCTGCGGAGAGTGGCGACGACGAGGACGTCCGGAGGGTCCAGAGAGAGGGCCGGCGCTGCGACGGCTGCGGCGCCGCCCACGCCCGCGCCAAATGCCCATTCCGCAAGGCCGAGTGCCACAACTGCGGCCGGCGCGGGCACATCGCCAAGGTCTGCCGGAAGCGGTGCGAGGCCACAAGGAGTTCTCCAGACCGCTCGGCGAGGCAGGACCGCACCCCGAGGCCAAAGGACGGCACGAGGCCAAAGGACGGCACCCGGACCACGAGGACGCGGGACGGCGTAGGGCGCATCTCCGACGACAGCGAGGACGACGCTCCGGTTTGCAGCGTTTCCACGGAGCACCCCCGATACTTCGTTGAGGTAGTAATACAAAGGGCCCCTGTTAGAATGGAGGTGGACTCGGGTTCGTCATACTCTATTATTTCCCAGGGGGAGTTCATGAAAATTGCCCCCCGAGTGCGGCCCAAGCTCAAAGCGTTGAGGGCCACACTGAAGGACGTGCAAGGGAACCGCATCCCAGTGTTGGGGATTGGGAAGTTCCAGGTCCAGTTTAAAAAGCACACCGCAACGCTTCCCCTAGTCGTCCTCAAGGGAGGAAAATGCAGCCTCCTCGGGACTCAATGGTTCCAGCCCCTGGGGTTGTTCATTGGGGGGGTGCACGCCGTGGGAGCACACGCCACCGGGACTGATCCAATACAGAGCGTGTGCGACGCGCACCCCGAGGTTTTCAAAAAGGGGCTCGGAAAATTCAAGGGGCCCCCAGTGACTTTCGACCTGGACCCTGGAGTACGTCCAATCAGACTTAAAACGCGCAGAGTGCCTTTCGCACTAAAGGACAAAATAGAGGCGGAGTTGGACAAATTGGTGGGCCAGGGGATTCTTGTTCCTGTTGATTCTGCGGAGTGGGAAACTCCAATTGTAACAGCACTCAAGGCCAACGGGGAGGTCCGCATATGCGCTGATTACAAGTGCACCATCAATAAGGCGATCCGCCCTAATGCGTAGCCGGTGCCGGTAGTCAGCCACTTGTTGGCCAGGTTACACGGGGGGAGGTGTTTTGCTAAACTCGACCTGGCCCAAGCCTACCAGCAACTCCCGGTGACCCCCGCCGCAGCTGCTGCACAGACCATAGTCACCCACAAAGGGGCGTTCCAGGTATCGCGCCTCCAATTCGGCGTGAATTCGGCGCCCGGGATTTTCCAGTCACTCGTGGAACGCCTCCTGAAGGGGTTAGAGGGAGTGTTACCCTACTTTGATGACGTATTGATTACAGGGGGGAGCCGGGCCGAATTAGCAACAAGGTTGGGAAAGGTCCTGGCAATATTCGAAAAGGCGGGGTTGCGGTTGCGAAAAGACAAATGCGTTTTCTTCGCAACTGAGGTTGAGTTCCTAGGGTTCCGTGTTACTCCCGAGGGAATCAGGCCATCCCAATCCAAGGTGGCCGCCATCAAGAAGGCCCCTCGCCCCACCTCCAAGCCCGAGTTGCAGTCGTTCCTGGGACTGCTCAATTTTTACCACTCCTTCCTTCCGCGGAAGGCAGCAGTGGCGGAACCGCTACACAAATTGTTAAAAAAGGACGAGGCATGGAAGTGGGGCGACGTCCAGGAGAAGGCTTTCAATGACCTGAAGCGACTCCTGGCATCAGATGCTGTACTGACCCACTTCAATCCCAAACGCCCAGTGGTCCTAATATGTGATGCATCCCCGGTGGGGGTGGGGGCGGTGTTATGCCACGTACTGGAGAACGGGAGGGAGGCCCCGATAGCGTTCTACTCTAGGTCCTTGTCCCAAGCGGAGAGAAACTATGCCCAGACAGACAGGGAAGCACTAGCGATAATTGCGGGGACCAAGAAATTTCATGATTTTGTGTACGGCCGCCCCTTCACCATAGTGACTGACCACAAGCCCCTGCTAGGCATTTTCACCGCAGATAAGCCCACACCCCAAATCCTGTCCCCGAGAATGCTCAGGTGGGCCATTTTTCTCAACGCGTATCAGCACGCGTTGGTATACCGGCCCGGGAAGGAGATCAGCCATGCGGATGCCCTGTCGAGGTCCCCCATTCCCCGGGATGGCTGCCACGTGGGCGAGGTAGAGAGGGACCACCAGGTCTTAATGATAGAGGTCCTAGACTCCCCTCCAGTAGTGCCGGCCGACATCGCTAAAGCGACCGGCAAGGACAAAACGCTGGCCACAGTTTGCTCCTGGGTACAGAAAGGGTGGCCCGTGTCTTCCCCAGCAGCGGAATTCGACACATTTTTCAAAAAGAAACTAGAGTTGTCCCTAGAGAGGGGTTGCCTTTTGTGGGGACAGCGGGTAGTGATCCCCACGTCTCTCCGGCCGAGGGTGCTTAAACTGCTGCACGTCAGCCACCCGGGGATCGTCCGCTCTAAGGCACTGGCCCGCAGTTACTTTTGGTGGCCCCAGCTAGACGCCGACATAGAACACATGGTCGGCACTTGCGAAGCGTGCCAAAGCTCCAGGCCAGAAGAGGCCCGCTCGCCACATAGGGAGTGGGACGCAGCAAGGGGGCCCTGGTCCCGGGTACACGTAGATTTTGCTGGCCCGTTCAGGGGAACGCTCTTCCTCCTTGTAGTGGACGCGTTCTCCAAGTGGTTAGAGGTCATCCCAGTCTCGAGCACCTCCTCGGCCACAACAATTAAACAGTTACGGAGGGTCTTTTCCACGTTCGGTTTACCCGACACCCTCGTCAGTGATAACGCTAGCTGTTTCACGTCCGCCGAGTTCGGGGCATTCATGGAGCGCAACGCCATTCGGCACATCACCTCCGCCCCTTTTCACCTGGCCACCAACGGCCAAGTAGAGCGCCTCGTGCGCACCACGAAAGACGCGCTGCTGCGCATGGGCCACGGAGACCTCGACCTGAAATTGTGCCAATTCCTGCTAAGGTACAGGGTCACCCCATTGGCGTCAGGGTACTCCCCCGCAGAGCTGTTGATGCGCAGGAAGCTGGCCACGGGAATCTCCAAGCTAGACCCCACGAGAGTAGAGGACAAAGGGTGGAACATAGGGGTGGAACCCACAAAGAGTTTCAGCGTAGGCGCCCCGGTGCACTGCAGGAACTACGCCAACGCGGGGCCAGCCTGGGTACCGGGCACCGTAGTAGAACAAACCGGCCCCGTCTCATACTGCGTGGAGACCAGTACAGGTTTCCTGTGGAGGCGACACGTGGACCAGCTCAGGCGCAGGGTCCCCGGAGAGCAGGACGGAGACGAAAATAGCATCGAATCAGCGTTAGGGTACTCCCCCACCCGTTTAGCCCAAGGGGGAGGAAAGGGGGAGCATGGGTCCCCACCAAGGGGGGAGGAAAGGGAATCGATCCACAGAGATCTTTTGCGGGAGGCCGCGGCAGAAAGGAAGAGCCCCGACCACACACATACCCCTCGGAAGTTCCCCCGAAACACAGATGCCCATAGAAGTTTAGACGTTGATTTACAGTACCAGGGGGAGTTAGCGGAGTGGTCCCCCACCCGTCCTAGCGAAAAGAGGGGTTTCAGTTCAGCCCCTGGTACTTCCAGTCCCAGTAGCCCCTGTGAGTTAGAATGCAATATAGCGCCAATTTCCCGGAGACCGACACCCCCAAGATGGGAGGCAACGGCGAGTCCGCCCACCACAGTCTCAAGATCCCCCGAGCGGGGATCAGAAGGTAGCAGAACCACAAGGGCGACCTCATCGGTTCCACGGTTCACAATGGGAGGGTCCCCGGGATCCGAGAGCAACAGGCAGGGGTTCACCTCCCAGCTGTTCATTCCATTCCCATCCCCGGGCGCAGGGCAGGCACGGACGCCCCACAGAGCCACTAACGAATCCCCGTTTCCCGTTGCAGGACAAGCACCCGCGGAGTCAGGGATCACAGGCTCTCCAGTACTAGGGCAGACGCAGGCACGCCCCAAGCGCACGTGCGGCAAGCCACAATGGTTGCGGGACTTCGTCCCATCCTAGGGGGGAGGGATGTTATGTATGTATGTGTGCATGTTCATTATACTGTAAAGGCAGGAATGTAACCACTCCAAATACCAACGATCTCAGCTGTAAAGGAACGCGAGCAGACAGCCCATAGAGGGCAGCTGCGAGCGTTCAGTCTCACATGGTCCACATTGCTCAATTACAAACAGCCGCGGGAAAACCTTCCCCGCATTCAGCAGCAGAAGAAAGAGGCGTGCCTGGGCGAGGCCACGCCGGTAGCAGCCAATGAGCTACCGTGCGACAAGATTCAAATGTAGAGTGCTACTGTATATATTGAGATGTATCACCGCCATTACCTCATGCTTCACCGGAACACTATGCAATAAACCTGCGTTAAACCAACCCTTCGGTTGTCCTGTTGTCTTTGGTCCCATACACCAAAGTCTGTCTGGGGCAAAACAGCCCCATCCAGTACCAAAGGTGGTAACTCCCTGGATAACACAGGGCCCCTTATCCACAGCCACTCTGTCTTGCTGGGATTCAACCGAAGCCCATTGGCCCCCATCCAGACCCCAATGGCCTCCAGGCATCCGGATAGGATTTCAACAGCATCACTGGGGTCCCCACGGGCCGAGATGTACAACTGAGTATCATCCGCGTACTGATGGTACCGCACCCCGTGGGAACGAATGATCTCACCCAGTGGCTTCATGTAGATGTTAAATAAGAGAGGAGAGAGCACAGAGCCCTGAGGCACCCCATACTTGAGGGGCCTAGGGCTGGACCTCTCACTCTCTAACCACACCGACTGGGTACGGCCCTCCAGAAAAGAGGAAAACCAGGACAACACAGTGCCCTGGATCCCCAGTCCTTCGAGCCGTTCCAGAAGGATACCGTGGTCGACGGTATCGAAGGCCGCTGAGAGGTCAAGAAGAGCAAGGACAGATGGACAACCCCCGTCCCGCTCCCGCCAGAGATCATCCATCAGCGCGAACTTTTTGTATGGTTTGCCCCCTAAAATCAGGGTTATTTGACATGTTCTTGTAATGTATTTAGCCTTTAGAGAATGATTTCTTAAAGTTCTGTCAGTTCCCTGTCTGTTTCCTTGACTTTGCCCTGAAGTCTGTGCTGTTATAGTACAATGTATCTCTATGGAAACGACGTTGTACGAGGCATCGCAGCAAGGATTTGGATGTTGTATGAGGCATCACGGCTAGGATTTTGCATGCCTCATACAAAGTCCAAATCTGTATAAAGTCCAAACTTGTGGAACCAAGTTTGGACGTTGTATGAGGTATCACTGTAATAATAATAATAATAATAATAATAATAATAATAATAATAATAATAATAATAATAATAATAATAATAATAATAATAATAATAATAATAATAATAATAATAATAATAATAATAATAATAATAATAAACTTTAATTTATATACTGCACTACTAAGCCCGAAGGCGACTCAGAGCGGTTTACATTAGCATCAAAGGTGAACAAGAAAAATATACAAAACGAGTCAAAAAAATTAAAGTTACAATCAAAAAAAGCAGTGAGAAAATAGAAACAAAAAACAAGATACAAACAACGAAGCCCAGCCAGGATAAAAGGTAAAAGGTCCTCAATTATGTCAAAAGGTCCCCAAGTGGCTTCAATCCCCTGGGGCCATGGTGTGGCTCCGGAAAAGCGCGGGTCCTCTCTGTGGTTGCGGCAGCGGCTTTTTCACCCTTCCGGCCAAGCATGGCTCGGAGGGGGCAGTGGCGGCAGCAGGCGCAGATAGGCTGGGCTCAATCCTAGGCAGGCAGTCCGGGGCGGGGGAAGGCAACCGGAGTCAGCAGCGGCCCCACGGTGATGTCTTTGTGGCCGCAGGGGCCCAGTGCAGCTGACCCCCATTTCCCCCGCTGACAGTCCAGGGTGGGGGAGGCAACTGGTGTCGGCAGCGGCCCCGCAGCGAGTTCCTAGTGGCTGCAGGGGCCCGGCGCAGCTGAACCTCATTTCCGCCGCTGACAGTCTGGGGCAGGGGAGGCTCTTCTGGATTCGTGACTCCTGCTCAAACAAACAGGTGGCAGTTGTGGCCAGGAATGCTTATGAACAACTTTGTGTCATACGCCAGTTACAGCTGCTCCTAGGATGGGACTCCTTGCTCATGGTCATGCATGCTCTGATCACCTCCAGAATAGATTATTGTAATGTGCTCTACATGGGGCTGCCTTTGATGACCACTCGGAGGCTGCAACTGGTTCAGAATGCAGCTGCCCTGGTGGTGATGGAGTGCGGACATTATGCCCATGCCTCTCCACTGCTTTGGGAGCTGCACTGGTTACCAGTGCCTCCGGGTGCAGTTCAAGGTGTTGGTAATGACCTTTAAAGTCCTACATGGTAGTGTGCCAGGATACTTAAGAGATCACATCATCCTGAGAACATCTGTCCGCCTGTTGTGTATGTACAATGTTGCTTGATATGTATGTACATTGTCGCTTTAAGAAATGTATGAATGTAACCTGGCCACAATCACAATGTAACCCAGCTGTTAAAGGAACGCGAGCAAGCTGCCTATAGAGGGCAGCTGCGAGTGTTCAACTCACATGGTTATCATTCCTCAAATCACCTGCAGCCGCGGGAACTCCCCCGCAACAGCAAACTACTACCGATCCACCACCTTGATGGGCGTGACCCGGATGACGTCACGCCGGTAGCAGCCAATGAGCTACCATGCAGCCAGATTCAAATGTATTGTACTACTGTATATAATGTGAGGTATCTCCGCCATTACCACATGTTCGTTCTGATCATCAACCAATAAACCTGTGTTAGTCCCTACTGCGACTCCTTCTATGTCTCCTGAAAAAGAGACCAAATTGGCGACGAAGGTGGGATCGATGGCGAATCCCAAGGTCAAGGCGTACCAGTTTGATGTGAGCGAGCCCGAACAATGGGAGCTCTACGAGTGCCAGTTTCAGCACGCGATGGAAGCCGCGGGCGTCGACGACGACGCGAAGATGCGCTCCCACTTCCTGGCCCAAGTGGGGCCGGCCACGTTGCGGATCCTGATGACCCTGGTGGCCCCCCGGAAGGTAGACGAGGTCCCCATCGACCGTATCCTGGAGAGACTGGGTGAGCATTTCCAGCCGCCCGTCTCGATCTTCCCAGCACGGGTCGCGTTTCACAGGCGAGACCAGCGACCGGGCGAATCCGTGTCTGCCTACGCGGCGGCCCTCAGGCTTGCGGCGGTCCACTGCCAGTGGGATGACCTGGACCAGGCCCTCCGTGACCGCATGTTGTGTGGTCTGAGGGACGAGGAGCTGCAGAGGAGGCTGATGACCCGCGACCAACGCCTCACGTTCAACGAGGTACTGCGGGAGGCCCAAGCAGCCGAGGAGGCCAGGAGCGGGGTGAGGCTGTTCAAGTCCCGAGGGGCCGCGCCCGAGAGGGCCAAGTCACCAGTACAGGTGGCCCGGCGGACACCAGCGAAGGCGGCCTGGCGGGCCCCCAAGCCGCCCGCTGGCACACCAACGTCGTCCGAGGAGTCGTCCACCACAGCGGACCCCTACTCCAGCGAGGACGACGACGTCCAGAGGATCAAGAAGCGTGGTGAGAAGCGGCAGACCCGAGAACAGCAGGACCGCCGTTGCGACGGTTGTGGGGTGTCCCACGACCGCACGAGGTGCCCATTTCGAAAGGCCGAGTGTCACAACTGCGGCCGAAAGGGGCACATCGCCCGAGTATGCAGGCGCGGGCGAGTCGAGGACAGGGGGAGTTCCAGCCATCCCCAGACGCACCAACAGAAGGCGGCCGGCACCAGGAAGGTCGCAGCCAGCTACAGCGAGGAAGGCGTGAACCGCGTGGGCCTGGAGCACCGGCGGTTTTTCGTAGAGGTACTGCTGCAAGGGGTCCCAGTGAGGATGGAGATAGACTCGGGGTCATCTTATTCCATCCTGTCCCAAAAGGAGTTTATGCATATTCCCCCAGATAAGCGGCCCAAGCTCCGGGCCATGAGGTCACACCTACGGGACGTGCAGGGAAATGGGATCCCGGTGTTGGGGGTGGGAAACTTCAAGGTGAAGTTTAAGAACTACTCCGAGAAACTGCCCTTAGTGGTCCTCAAAGGGGGGAGGTGCTGCCTTTTGGGAACGCAGTGGTTTGCTCCCCTGGGAATCGAACTGTCCGGCATTAACGCCATCGAGACTGACCCAGTGTGGGACGTGTGCAATGCGCACCCGGACGTTTTCAAGAAGGGACTCGGGAAATACAAGGGGCCCCCGGTTTCCTTCGAGCTGGACCCAGAAATCCGGCCCATCCGCCTCAAACCATGGAGGGTGCCCTTCGCACTCAAGGACAAGATCGAGGCGGAACTGGACAAATTAGTGGGGCAGGGGATTTTGGTTCCAGTTGACTCGGCGGAGTGGGAAACGCCGATTGTTACAGCCCTTAAGTCGAACGGGGAAGTCAGGATTTGTGCAGACTATAAGTGTACCATTAACAAGGCCATTCGGCCAAATGCATACCCAGTGCCCGTGGTCAGCCACTTGCTGGCCACGTTACATGGGGGGAAGTGTTTTGCCAAGTTAGATCTGGCTCAGGCATACCAGCAGCTCTCTGTAACCCCGGCTGCTGCCGCCGCGCAAACGATAGTGACACACAAGGGGGCGTTTATGGTAACGCGCCTTCAGTTTGGCGTGAATTCGGCCCCCGGAATTTTCCAGTCCCTCATGGAACGCCTTTTAAAGGGGCTTCCAGGCGTCCTCCCATACTTCGACGACGTGTTGATAACGGCGGGGAGCGAATGAGAGTTGGCAAAGAGGTTAGATGGGGTCCTTTCAGTGTTCGAGAGGGCAGGTCTTCGACTGAGGAGGGACAAATGCGTATTCTTTGCGAGGGAGGTCGAGTTTCTAGGCTTTAAGGTAACCCCGGACGGGATCAAACCCTCTGAATCAAAGGTTGCAGCTGTGAAGAACGCCCCTCGCCCCACTGCAAAACCGGAGCTACAGTCATTTCTAGGGCTCCTAAATTTTTATCATACCTTCCTGCCTCGGAAGGCATCGGTCGCGGAGCCACTGCACGCGCTGCTCAAAAAGGACGCGGTTTGGCGGTGGGGGGACAGGCAGGAGAGAGCATTCAAGGAGCTTAAGTCACTCCTGTCTTCGGACGCTGTCCTGACCCATTTTGACCCGAAAAAACCAGTGGTTTTAGTCTGTGATGCGTCCCCAGTGGGGGTGGGGGCGGTCCTGTGCCACGTGTTGGAGAGCGGGAGGGAAGCCCCGGTAGCGTACTACTCTAGGTCCCTCTCAAAGGCCGAGCACAATTATGCGCAAACTGATAGGGAGGCCCTAGCTATCATCGCCGGAACGAAAAAGTTCCATGACTTTTTATACGGCCGCGAGTTTACGGTAGTGACCGATCACAAACCACTTTTGGGGATCTTCACTACCGGCAAACCCACACCGCAAATTCTATCCCCCAGAATGCTGCGTTGGGCCATTTTCCTCAACGCCTACCAGTATGAGCTGGTCTATCGCCCAGGGAAGGAGATCTCCCATGCGGACGCACTGTCCCGATCTCCTCTCCCAAGTGTAGGAGACCCCACATGCGAGGTAGAGCAGGATCACCAAGTCCTACTGATCGAGTCTCTCGACTCACCCCCCATTGTCCCGGCCGACCTCGCCAAGGCCACGGCGGCTGATAAGATGCTGGCCCAAGTTAGTTCCTGGGTTAGGAAGGGCTGGCCCACGACTCCCCCCGATGAAGAGTTCAGGCCATTTTTTAGGCGCAGAGTAGAGCTGTTGCTGGAAAGTGGCTGCTTACTCTGGGGTCAGCGGGTAGTTATCCCAGAGAAGCTGAGGGCCAAGGTACTGAGACTATTGCACACCAGTCACCCCGGGATCGTGCGCTCCAAGGCTCTGGCCAGGAGTTTCTTTTGGTGGCCCCAGATAGACGGGGACATAGAGCATTTAGTGGGCACGTGTGAGAGCTGCCAGAGCTCTCGGCCCGAGGAGTCCCGGTTACCCCATAGGGAATGGGATACGGCCCGCGGGCCATGGTCCCGGATCCATGTCGACTTCACTGGCCCTTTCCGCGGGTCCATGTTTCTGCTAGTAGTCGACTCCTACTCCAAGTGGTTGGAGGTAATCCCCATGAACAGCACCTCCTCCGCCGCAACCATCAAGCAGTTGCGCAAGCTTTTTGCCTGTTTCGGCCTGCCAGACGTCCTTGTTAGCGATAACGCTAGTACCTTCACGTCTGCAGAATTCAAGATGTTCATTGAGCGGAACGCCATCAGGCACATTACCGCTGCCCCGTTTCACCCCGCCACAAACGGTCAGGTAGAGCGCCAGGTGCGCACTACGAAAGACGCTCTGCAGCGCATGGGCCCCAGTGAGCTGAACCTTCATTTGTGTCAGTTTCTCATCTGCTACAGGACAACCCCCCTAGCTTCAGGATTTTCCCCAGCCGAACTCCTCATGAGGAGGCGTCCGGTAACACTTTTTGACCGGATGGATCCGTCCAGGGTGGAGGATGAAGGGAGAAACATAAACATAGGGGGAGGGAGCTCCAAAAGTTTTGCGGCAGGGGACCCGGTTCACTGCAGGAATTACGCGGCGTCAGGGCCAGCGTGGGTTCCAGGGACAGTCATCGAGCAGACGGGGCCAGTGTCCTACAGGGTCGAGACTAGCTCGGGTCTACTCTGGAGGAGGCACGCCGACCAACTCAGAAGGCGGGTCACTAGCGAAGGGGATTCAGCGTTAGGGTCCTCCCCCACCCGCATTACCCAAGGGGGAGACACGGCGGAACCCGGGGATACAAATGCATATCCTCGGTTCTCAACCACAGAGGAGGATACCTTGGAAGAGAGGGATCAGTTTGATGATGATTATTAGTTGTGGTACCAGGGGGGTGTAGCGGAGTGGTCCCCCACCCGTCCTAGCGAAAAGAGGGGTTTTAGTTCAGCCCCCGGTACCTCCAGTCCCCCCAGTCCTTTTGTGTTAGAATATACCATAGCTCCAGCTCCCCGGAGACCAACACCCCCAAGGCAGGCATCGGGGGGGAGCCCACCCACCACAGTCCCCGGAACTCCCAGGCAGGGAATGGGGGGTAGCGAGACCACGAGGGTCTCTTCGTCGGTCCCGAGATTCGTGCTGGGGGGGGACCCCTAGCTCCTCAAACGGTAGGCAGGAGTTCACTTCCCAACTGTTCATTCCATTCCCATCCCCTGATGCAAGGGTACCACAGAGCCCACACCGAACCACTAACGAGTCCCCCCTTTCCGTTGCAGGACAGGACTCTGCAGAGCCAGGCTCCCCTGTGTTAGGCCAAGCGGCCGCTCGCCCCAGGCGCACGTGCGGCAAGCCACAATGGTTGAGGGACTACGTCCCATCCTAGGGGGGAGGGATGTTGTGTATGTACAATGTTGCTTGATATGTATGTACATTGTCGCTTTAAGAAATGTATGAATGTAACCTGGCCACAATCACAATGTAACCCAGCTGTTAAAGGAACGCGAGCAAGCTGCCTATAGAGGGCAGCTGCGAGTGTTCAACTCACATGGTTATCATTCCTCAAATCACCTGCAGCCGTGGGAACTCCCCCGCAACAGCAAACTACTACCGATCCACCACCTTGATGGGCGTGACCCGGATGACGTCACGCCGGTAGCAGCCAATGAGCTACCATGCAGCCAGATTCAAATGTATTGTACTACTGTATATAATGTGAGGTATCTCCGCCATTACCACATGTTCGTTCTGATCATCAACCAATAAACCTGTGTTAGTCCCTACTGCGACTCCTTCTATGTCTCCTGGAAAAGACACCAAACCGCCCCACTAGAGCAGACGGGAGAGGCTCTCGCATTGTGCCATCTGCTACAGAGGCTCATCTCTCTAGCACCAGAAGGAGGGCCTTCTTTGTGTCTGCTCCGGCCCTATGGAACCTCCTGCCAATCGAGTTGCTACTCCAGAGGGAGTTGCTGCCCTTCAAGAAAGAGGTGAAAACCTGGCTGGCAAAGCAGATATGGGGCACCAGTGAGGTGGTGTCTCCCGCCTGCTGCCTGATATAACAATATCGCTGCCTCGCTCCCCCCCCCTTAAGCTTTTAGTGCTAGGTAATTTTTAGTACTTTTAATTGGGCTTATGGGTTTTTAGGTTTTAGATTGTGTTGAGTATTTTAACTTTGTGAGCTGCCTAGATTCATTTTGAGTTGGGCGGCTATATAAATTGGATAGATAGATAAATAAGTCCCAGCTCTGCCAACTTAACAGTTCAAAAGCAAGAAAGTGCAAGTAGATAAATAGATATCGCTTCATTTGGACAGGTAACAGTTACTTACTTTATTGTTATTATGGTCTTAGACCAGCCTTTAAAATAGAAAACACTTTTACATTTTGTTAACAATGAGAATAAACAATAAAACAGTACAGCATATCCTCTAGTTAATGGTTTTCCTTAATTGAATAGCTTGATAAAAATATTCGGCTACCTGATGCATGAGTGTAAAATCCACATCCTTTAGATGAAAATTAACATAAAACCTATTACTATGGCCCACAAATTTAGAAACTGCTGGAGCAATTAAGGCATCTCTAAGGACATCATAAAAAGGGCATCGTAATAGGATGTGGGCCTAGGTTTCTAACTCCCTTAATCCATAGGAACATTGACTCTGTGGATAAGGAGTCCCTTGGAACTGCTGAGGGAAGACATCAAAACAAGCTCTAGAGAAGGCCCATCTGTTTTTGCTTAAAGAGAGATTATAAAGATACCCTGCGATGGTGGGTTTACAGCTGCTTAGGAGTTGATGATAGAACCCTGAGATGTTGGCAATATCATTTTGATGATCAATGTCCCTTATCCTTTCTTTTACTAATGATTTCGCCTTCACACGCATTAATTGATCCAAATATTCAGAAGAGAAGCAGAGACTGTGGTTCTTGTACACAGGTACGATGCCAGCAAGATTGGTAGCTGTCTGACAGCAGCAGGGGCACCAGACCTGTTGGGATAAATATAGTATTGTGTCCTGAGATTAGAATTCTGGTCCAGATACTACTGACTTTCAAGCAAGGGAGACCTTTACCTAGTGTGCAAACCAATGTGAGATGAGATCTTAAATTACCAAAATCTCTTAATTCCATCTATCTTTTCACAGATGAAGGAATGGGGAATGAAGGAAGGCGCTCTCAGGCTCCCCCTGGAAGAGTAGAGGAGAAAAGAGAGAATTGTGGTGACCAAGATGGATCACAGGGGAAGAATGAAAATGTGGGAGAAGGGAGGAGAGATGAATCTCATCAAGGACTGGATGGACTTTGGTATGAAGGAGAGATACCAGAATCGTTCCTCAGGGAAATAAGAAGTTTAGATTTTGGAGAAAACAGTTCTCTGAGAACAAGTCGTATGAAATGTCCGACATGTCAAAGAGAAGGGAAACAGTGTTCTTGCCTTGGAGTCTGGAGAGAGTTCTAGACAGACTCCAGAAGATACAATATTTCACATGGAGGAGGAATCTGAAAAATGTTTAAGTTCCCAAAATTGTTTGAATCTTAGCTCTGGAGTATCTCAGCCAACACCCTCCGAAGAGAAAGTCACAGAAGGTGAAGTGAGTTTTGAGAACAGTTCAGAACTTAAGGAACACATACGGGAGAGAAAATTAATAAATGTGAGGAATGTGGAAAGATCTTTAAATGGCCTTCAGGTCTTACCAAACACCAGCAAATTCATACTGGAAAAAGGCCCTTTGAGTCCAAAGAATTTGGGGAAAAGTTCAATCAACGCTTAAACCTCAAACAACATTTACAAATTCACTCAGGAAAGAAATCCTATAAATGTGAGGAATGTGGAAAGACCTTCAAATGGAATTCACTTCTTGCAAGACACCAACAAACTCATACAGGAGAAAAGCTCTTTAAGTGCAAAGAATGTGGGGAAAGGTTCAATTATCACTTAGACTTAATACAACAGCAGCAAATTCATACAGGAGAAAAGCCCTTTGAGTGCAAAGAATGTGGGAAAACATTTAATCGACGCTCAACCCTAACACAACATCAGCGAATTCATACAGGAGAAAAGCTGTTTGTATGCAAAGAATGTGGGAAAACATTCACTCGACGCCTAACCCTAACACAACATCAGCGAATTCATATAGAAAAGGAACCCTATAAGTGTATGGAATGTAAAAAGACCTTTAGATGGCTTTCAGTTCTTATCAGACATCAGCAAATTCATAAAGGAGAGAAACCGTTTGAGAGCATAGAATGTGGGAAAAAGTTCAATCAACCCTCATACCTCGTACAACATTGACGAATTGACTCAGGAAAGAAATCCTATAAATGTGAGGAATGTGGAAAGACCTTCAAACGGCATTCAGGTCTTACCAGACACCAGCCAATTCATACAGGAGAAAAGCCCTTTGTGTGCAAGGAAAAAGGGGGAAAGTTCAATCAATGCTCAAACCTCATACAACATTTACGATTTCACTCAGGAAAGAAATCCTATAAAAGTGAGGAATGTGGAAAGACCTTCAGAGGGTATTCAAACCTTACCACACACCAGTGAATTCATATAGTGCAAAGAATGTGGAAAAAAGATCAGTCAATGATCACACCTCACAAGACATCAGCAAATGCACTCAGAATGAAAGGAACATCAAAGAACACATTTGTTGTTGTTGTTCAGTCGCACAGTCGACTCCGACCCTTTGCGACCCCATGGACCATTTTCCTCCAGGCGCCTCTGTCCTCCACCATCCCCTTCAGCCCTCCCAGCTCTGTGCCCATTGTGTCTACAATGCCATCTAGCCATCTCATCCTTGGCCTCCCCCTTCTTCTTTTGCCCTCCACCTTTCCCAACATCAATGCCTTCTCAAGTGAATCCTCCCTTCTCATTTGATGTCCAAAGTACTTTAGCTTCATCTTTACTATTTGACCTTCCAATGAGCAGTCAGGGTTAATTTCTTCTAAGATTGACCTATTTGTTCTCCTCGCTGTCCAGGGGACTCTCAAAACCCTCCTCCAACACCACATTTCAAAGGCATCTATTCTTCTACGTTCAGCCTTCCTAATTGTCCAGCTCTCACATCCATACATTACTACTGGGAAAACCATTGCTTTGACTATTCTAATTTTTGTTTGCAATGTGATGTCTCTGCTTTTCACTATGTTCCCCAGGTTTCTCATCGCTTGTCTCCCAAGAATCAGTCGCCTTTTTATTTCATGGCTACAATCCCCATCTGCAGTGATCTTTGATCCTAAGAAAGTAAAATCTGTCACTGCTTCTACTTCTTCCCCGTCTATTTTCCAGGAACTGATTGGGCCTGTTGCCATTATCTTGGTTTTCTTGATATTGAGTCTCAGGCCAGCTTTTGCACTCTCCTCCTTCAGCCCAATCAAGAGATTCTTTAGGTCTTCCTCACTTTCTGCCATTAGGGTGGTATCGTCTGCATATCTCAAATGTGAGGAACATGAAAAGATCTTTGAGGAGCATTCACTTCAGCAGATTCATATAAGAAAGAAACCTTTGAGTGCAAAGAATGTGGGGAAAACTTCAACTGAGTCTCACAACCTCACACGTCATTAACATATCTACTCAGGAAAGCAACCCTGAATGTGCGAGGAATGTGGAAAGACCTTCACAACGGCATACATTTCTTATCAGACATCACCAAATTCATTCAAGAGAAAATCTTTCATTACAAAGAATGTGGGGAGAAATTCAACACCTCGACACAACAAATTAATTGAGAACAAGAACCATGTTCAAGTGAAGACTGTAGCAAATGTTTAAGTGATTCATCATCTTTTAAAGTACATCAGCCTTTACATTGCTGGAAGAAACCCTATTACTGTGACAAATGTGGGAAAAGATTCATCACTATGTGTTCCTTGCCAGGTAAATCCTTTGAGTGTGAAATATGTAACAGCAAATTCACCCGCAACTCCCACCTAACACTATATCCACAAATTCGCTCAGAAGAAAACCCTTATACTGTATGTGCAAAGAATGTGAGAAATGTTTATTTTTATATATATATAATTTTTTTATTGAATTTTTAAAACAACAATACCCAAATAAAATGAAACAACAATAATACATGGAAAAAACGTACCATTACATACAAATTATATACACACTTATATATTAAAGATAAAAGATAAAAAAACAAATAAAAAATAAAATAAAAATATAAAAATACTATTTAATTATGACTTAGTAATTTAATAATTCCCTTCTTCACATCTTTAATGGTTTGATTATACATCTACTAGGTCTGGCTTCAAAATCACAGTTATCATACAAATTAAAATACTAAACATTTTACAAAAAATATCCACCCAGTGTTTTATACAATGCCCTGGAAAGCATGGAGTATCTCATTAGTTTTCATTCCCAAAAACTCTTTTGACCAGGTACGGGTCTGTTCACTTCCTCCCCCTTCAACGAGTAATCCACAAAAGCTTGCCAAACATTCCAAAATCTATTTTCTTTAACAATACCCTTTTTCTTATTAATCTCCCATGTTAATTTATCATTCAATGCTAAATCCCACATTTCCTTATACCATTCTTCAATTTTTATAAACACATCGTTTTTCCAATTTCTAGCGATGCACTGTCTACCCGTTGCCAACATTATTTCTAATAACTCATTTTTATCCTTATTTAAATTCATACTTTCCACATCTGTTAACAAAACGGTACTTGACCCCAATTTAAATCTCATGTCCATAATTTCACCTATCTCTTTCTCGATTTTTCTCCAAAAATCTTTTGCCACATTACAACTCCACCACATATGTTCCCAGTGCATCTTTGCACCTCCAACACATTTTATCTTTTTTATTATCTATCTGATGCAACCTCACTGGGGTCAAATACCATTTCCACAACATCTTATAATTGTGTTTTTTCACTCTAACGGACATAGTTCTCATAATTCTTTTCTTCCATTTATTATTCCAAATCTCATCCACTATTTTTATTTTCAAATCTTGTTCCCAGCTTGCTTTCAACACCTCCTGTGGATTACCATCCTTGTTTAATAATGTATATAATTTACTTACCAAGCCCTTAGTACCTCTTTCTGTCTTATTTTTAGTATCAATTCTTCAAATTCTGTTTTCCCTCTCTCTAAACTAACTTCTCTCATATATTTACTATTCCACTTGTTTACCAACACTATTTGAAGCCAATTCATCCTTAACTGTTCATACAAATCTGCTGTTCTAACACCATCTTTACAGGCCCGTATCCAGTCTTTTAACAGGAAAACTTCATTTCTATAAAGTACTTCTTTTACGCTTTTATCTATTTTTATTGGAAAATTTTTAATGTCCTCTATTTCTAAAATTGGAGAAGTATCCGGAGCCAATTCCTTTTTCACTTTTTTCCATATTCTCAATATTGTCTTCATCATTCTATTTTTAATAACAATTTTCCCCATATTACAGCCCAAAAAAACCATTTTTCCTATTTGATTAAGATCCTTCATCTCAATTTCTTCCCAGATTACCTTTTCCCTAGCTAGGATCTTTACAATATTCTTAATTTGAAAGGCCCGATAATAATTCCTCAAATTTGGTATTCCTAATCCCCCTTCCTTCTGAGATAAGTACCAAAGTTTTTTCACTATTCTAGGTTTCTTTCCACCATTACAAAAGTTATCTATCATTTTTTTTGGAACTCCTTAATTTCATAATCCTTCAGTTGAATCGAAAGAGCATCAAATAAAAAATTGATTCTTGGTAATAACAGAATTTTACATAGCGCTATCCTTCCGAACCAGGACAACTTCAACTTTTGATATCGCTGTATTTTATCCTTAATTTCTATTTTCAATTTTCCATAATTCAATTTCAATGAAATGTTTCAATGATCCCTTAGTTTTTAAAGGATACCAATTTTCTCATTCAAAGAAGAAATCCTAAAACTGTGAAGAATGTGAGAAAAAGGATTCACAACTAGGTCATCCTTGACAGAACAACACAAAAGAAAACACAACGGAGAAACCATTTAAAAGTACACACTGTGGGAAGGGCTTTGGCCAGAGCTCCTTGTTTTAGACAACTGAAACAAATCCATGCAGGAGAAACATTAAAAGGTTGTAGGAAATATTACAGTAATTCTTCAGCTTTTAAAATAGACCAGTGCTCAATTTCAGGAGAGGAACATTGTAAACGTGAATCATGAGGAGAAAATTTCATCACTAGGGCGAACGTTTAGGACATTTAAAAAAAAAATCAAACTAGGGAAAAATCATATAAATATTATGAATTTGGTGAAAGCTTTTTCAACAAAGAACAAAGACAACACATATGAATTCACCAAGGCAGTATCATTCTAAATTCAAAGATTATGGAAAATGCTTCCATTGTAGAGCATCGGACATCAAGAGACACTTTGTAAAATGCACACAATGAACTTTGGCAACAAATCAGGCCATAATCTGCATTAGCATTTCTTTATTGAACATAGGATCATACCTGTCAACCTTCCCAGATTGGCCAAGATGTCCTGATTTTCGGTGCCGATTTGCGCCATTTCCCGCCTGCAGCTGCCAAAACCCCGGAATTGGCAGCGGGAGGGAAAGAAGTACTGCACATCCCTTCTGCGCAGATCGCCTTCTATGCATGCATAGAATGTTGGATCGGGGCCGCGAAGCGGCTGTTGGGTCCCGGAGGAGACTGGTCAAGCAATGAGACACGAGGCAAGATGGAACGAAGACCAGTGATTTAATGAGGCAAATCATCAGTATTTATCATGTACAGGCTGCATGCAAAAGAACTGCAATCTGGCAGAATCCATATGCCATGTTTACATGAGTTAACTGAGAAACTCTTCAGGGGAGTTAATTAACTAACTTAATCAATGACAGGGGAACTCCATTGTTCCAAGCTAATTAGGGTAAACATGTGGCTGGTATTGGTTTTAGGATTTAAGGTAATCCGCAGATGCGAGATTACCCATTACATGACTAGCGAGTTAGTCATTAGCTTGCTATTGTCCAAGCTGCTTGTCAGGTCAGCTGTAGGTGAATTAAGAACATAAGAACATAAGAACAGCCTTGCTGGAACAGGCCACAGCCCATCCAGTCCAGCATTCTGTCTCACACAGTGGCTCACCATTTCCTTCAGGGTATTCCCAAGGAGATGCCCTCACCTGCTTAGGATCCCCTGGAAATGGCATTGAGAGATATCCTGCCTATCTCTCCAACCCGGAGGTTGTCCTTAGGTAGCCATAATTATAGCCATTGATAGCCTTGTCCTCCATGAACTTGTCTAATCCTTTCTTAAAGCTGTCAAGACTGACAGCTGTCACCACTTCTTCTGGCAGGGAGTTCCATAGACCAGTAATCCTCTGGGTGAAAAAGTACTTTCTCTTATTTGTTTGAGAACTAGTACCCAAAAGTTTCATGGAGTGTCCCCTAGTTCTAGTGTTGTGCGATAGGGAAAACAGTTTTTCCTTATCTACTTTGTCCACACCGTGCATGATTTTATAAACTTCAATCAGGTCACCTCTTAGACGCCGTCGTTCAAGAGTGAAAAGGCCCAACCGTTGCAGCCTCAGATGGTAAGGAAGGTGTTCCAGTCCCCTAATCATTCTGGTTGCCCTCCTCTGTACTTTCTCCAACTCCATAATATCCTTCTGGAGGTATGGCGACCAGAACTGTACACAATATTCCAGATGGGGCCTCACCATAGATTTATAAAGAGGCAAAATGACACTTGCTGACTTATTTTCTATACCCTTCCTAATGATCCCTAACATTGAGTTTGCTTTTTTCACTGCTGAGGCACACTGGGTTGACACCTTCATTGAGCTGTCCACCAGGACACCAAGGTCCCTTTCCTGGTTTGTCGCAGAGAGTTCAGACCCCATCAGTTTATAAATGTAATTGGGGTTTTTTGCCCCAACATGCATCAACATGCATTAAACCCTATCTAATATTCCGCTCCTCCAATTTCTGTCCCTTCAGGAACCCCTGGTAACGAGGTGATCTCCCATCACCGGGGTTCTGTCAGGGCCAGTATACCAATAGAAGGTGACCTGCGCAGAACCATTCTGCGTAGGTCCCGTATTTTCCAGAGCCACAGTTGATAGGTATGCATAGGGTAAGTAGAGGTTTCAGTAAGAGCTCTGATGCAGCATTAGGCCCTTCTCTGCCAATGGACTCACAGAGGAATTGATGCCTTGACATGCCTTGACATGCGAGGATCCACTCTGTGTAAAACAAATAAGTTCTTCTCCCAAAATAGCCACACAAACCACTTTCCCTCTTCCATTTTTCAAGAATAAGGAACGGATCAACAGCCTTTCTTCTTTGAAAGAACATCTGAGTATCAAAAGACAATTGTAGAAGCAGGACCTGACACGTGCTATTCCTTGACTCATATTCTCGTCCTCTTTGACTATTTTAACTACTTTTTATTGGGTTGGCTTTAATATGACTCCAATGCACTAGTTTTATGGAGATTGTTTTGAAACTAAAATAAAGGCTGAGACTGGAATCATCTCTCTCTGAATAGTCAAGATTATGCAAACATGGATACTGACAGGGTTGAGGTAGACAATTTCGAAGCAGCCTAGAGAAGTGTTTCCCAATCTTTGGATTTTGGACTTCTATTCCCAGAAGCCTAAGTCATTTCCCCAAAGCACTGATCAGCCAATGTATTGACTTAGGCTTCTGGGAACTGAAATTTCCCTGTGGGTCATGGGCCCCACATAGGGAACCACTGCTTTAAGGTGACGAGGGGGACAGGAGTGTTTAGAGGGCAACAATTTGCTTCAGAAAGAGACATGACCAAGGCTAGAACTTGCCAACTGGGACCATTCAAGACTATAAACAAAAGCAAATTATAAAGGTAAGTCTGCCGTTGCTCGAAAGCCAGTCATATCTGACTCTAGGGTTCAGTCCTCATCTCTATTAGGAGCCAGCGCTGTCTGCATCTCTGTGGTGGGCATGATTAGACACCAGAGTGCACAGAATGCTGTTTACCTTCCCACCAAAGTGGTCCGTATTTATCTACTTGAAATGTCTTGCTTTCAAATTGCTAGGTTGGCAGGAGCTGGGACAGAGACGGGAGCTCACTCTATCATGCAGCACTCAGGTCTTAAACTCCATTCTTCCAGCCAGTGAATTCAGTGTCTTAACCACTTGAGCCACTGCACTCCCCAAGCAAATTGTACAAAAGTGCAAACCATTTTTTTGCACATACATATATACATTTTGCACATACATGTTCAGATTCCATTTTTATAACATTGAGCCTAGTTAGGGATGTCATGGGGTCCCTTCACCGGGGCACGCTACCTCATCTCGCCCACTTAGGGTCACGGGATGCACAGGTGTTTGGTGAGCAGTCCTTGCTGTCCACCTTGCACCAGGAAAGGCCTGGATGTGGCTTTTGGGAATCTGCCAGAAAACTCTTCTTATGCTGGGACGCCTGGCAGATGTTTTTCCCCAGGCCTTGGCCCTGAGGAGAGAGCGGACTCCCACATAAATCTGGCTCTTCACCCCAGTTAGCTATAGTCCAGGCCAAAAGTCTTTGAACATCTCGCCAAAACTACCCTTCTCTGTTCCCCGTTTGATATTGTGAGAAACAGTGTAGCACGCCTGCTACCCCAGGATTCCTTTCATCTCGGTTGATGAAAAACTGCTCCGCGTCCCTCCCCCCTTCTCTGGATCCAAGGATGAAGTGTTGGTTGTTTTTCAAAGGTTTATTGTAGAAGCATTGAAGTAAGAGCGGACCGGAGAGGCTCTCTTACTGTGCCATCCACTAGAGAGGCTCTTCTCTCTAGCAACAGAAAGAGGGCCTTTTCTGTGTCTGCTCTGGCCCTATGGAACCTGAGCTGCGACTTCAGACAGAGTTGCTGCCTGTTATGTACTGAATGATTTGTGTCAAGTATCCCTTTAACGGAGTTGTATCCGTCAATTGTATCTACTGTAAGCAATCATTGATTCATTGTATCAAGCTGTTAAAGAACAATGCTGCGCCTGCAGTAGCAGCGTTGGACACAGGATACCCATTCACCTGCATACCTGAAGGGCAGGGTACTACTACCTCTACTGCATCTGGAGAAGATGGGCGTGACGTCCCCATGACGTCATGCGGACAGTAACCAATGGACTGTTACCCGGGCTTTTTCAAATGTACTATAAATAAGGCTGTTGTTTCACCTGTATCTCATGTTCACTTTACTACTATGCAATAAACCTGGTTTTAGCCCTTACTGCGGCTCCTGCTTGTCTTCTGTTGCAAGACACCAAACTGCCCTTCAGGAAAGAACAAGAAACCTGGCTGGCAAAGCAGGTGTGGGGCACTTGGGATGCGGTGACCCCCACCTGCTTGCTGATATAATAATATCACTCCTTCGCTCTTTTTAGTTGTCGGGCTAATTTTTTATTGTATTTTTAATTGTGGATTTTACTGGTTTTAAGTTTTTTATAGTTCTCTAGTGGGATTTATGTAGTTCACGGTGTAATTTTTGTATGACGCCCAGAGTCGCTTGCTGAGTGGGTGGCAATACAAATGTGACAAAATAAATAAATAAATAAAATTTAAGTCTCATATTTGTATGGCCGCCCCCTAGCCGAGGCGAGTCCAGGCGGCTGTCAGGTAAAATGCATAAAAACAGATACAAAGAATAAAATCATTTAAAACCATCCCCATTAGACTAGATTATTGTAATGCACTCTACATGGGGCTGCCCCTGACAACCATTCGGAGGCTGCAGTTGGTCTAGAACGCGGCTGCCCGGGTGGTGATGGGGTGGGGGCTTTATGCCCGTACCTCGCCACTGCTCCGGGAGCTACACTGGCTTTAATTTAATTTAATTTAATTTTTCAATTTATTCGCCGCCCACTCAGGCAAACCCGACTCAGGACGGATTACATAATCTAAAAGTCCCTATACAGTCAAAGCAGTTAATACCCCCACCCACATTAAAATCCCACATTAAGGTCCTACATTAAAATTCACATTAAAATCTACATCAAAATCCCACATCAAAATCCCACCCAGGCAAGAAGCAGAGAGAGGGTGCATCTTATGGTAAAAGCCAGCGAGCAGCAGCCACATTGCCCTCAGGGCTCCACACCTGCCCCACCAGCCAGGTTTTAAGACCTTTCCTGAAGTGCAGCAGCTACGTCTGCAACTGTAGCTCTACTGGCAGGAAGTTCCAGAGGGCTTGTGCGGACACTGAGAAGGCCCTTTTTCATGTGCCAGAAAGGTGGGTCCCTCTGGCTGATGGAACAATTAGGGGACTCCTCCGATCCGCTCCGGTTGGACGGACAGACATTCTTAGGATAATGCGGTCTCCTAGGTATCCTTGCGTAGGACCCCAAACCTGCTGCCACTCAGTCTTGCTGGGATTCAATTGTTACCGGTTTGCCTCTGGGTGCAATTCAAGGTGCTGGTAATCACCTTTAAAGCCCTACATGGTAGTGGGCCAAGATATCAAAGAGACCATGTCTCCCCAAGAACATGTCCGTCCAACCAGAGCGAACTGGAGGGGATCTCTAATTGTACCATCTGCTAGAGGGGCTAGTTTCTCTAGCAAAGAAAGAGGGCCTTCTCCGTGTCCGCACCAGCCCTTTGGAACCTGTTGTGTATGTAACAGTATTACTTTAAGAATGTATGAATGTAACCTGACAATGATTACAATGTAACCCAGCTGTTAAGGAACGCGAGTAAGCTGCCTATAGAGGGCAGCTGCGAGCGTTCAGCTCACATGGTTCACATTCCCCAAATCACCGGCAGCCGCGAGAACCTTTCCCGCGCGAGGATCACCTGGAGAAGATGGGCGTGACTCAGAATGACGTCACGCCGGTAGCAGCCAATAAGCTACCGTGCAACGATATTCAAATGTATGTACTGCAGTATATAATGAGCTGTACCTCCGCCATTACCACATGTTCATCTTGACCACCATGAAATAAACCTGTGTTTTAGCCCCCACTGCGGCTCCTTCTTTGTCTTCCGTGCAAGACACTAAATTGGCGACGAGGATGGGACCCATGGCGCATCCCAAGGTCAAGAATAATCAATTTGATATCAGCGACCCAGAACAATGGGAGCTGTACGAGTGCCAGTTTCGGCATGCGATGGAAGCTGCAGGCATCGCCGCCGCCGCCAAGATGCGCTCGCACTTCCTAGCCCAGGTGGGGCAGGCCACGCTGTGTATCCTGATGAACCTGGTGGCTCCCCGGAAGGTAGACATGGTGCCCATCGACCGCATCCTGGCGCTACTGGGCGAACACTTCCAGCCTCCAGTCTCGATTTTCAAGGCCAGGGTCGCATTCCACAGACGGGACCAGCGCCCGGGGGAGTCTGTGTCTGCCTACGCGGTGGCCCTCAGGCTCGCGGCGGTCAACTGCCAGTGGGAGGACCTGGACACGGCCCTCCGAGACCGCATGCTGTGTGGCCTGAGGGACGAGGAGGTCCAGAGGAAGCTGATGACCCGCGACCATCGCCTCACGTTCAACGAGATACTGCGGGAAGCCCAAGCAGCCGAGGCGGCCAGGAGTGGGGTCAGAGTGTTCAAGTCCCGAGGGGCCGCAACCGAGAGGGCCAAGTCACCCGTGCAAGCGGCCCTGCGGACGTCGGCGAGGACGGCCTGGCGGGCACCCCGGTCCCCCGCAGGCACGCCAGTGACCTCCGAGGAGTCATCCACGACGGCGGACTCCTGCTCCAGCGAGGACGACGACGTCCAGAAGGTAAAGAAACGTGGGGAGAAGCACCAGACCAGCGAGCGACAAGGCTGCCGTTGCGACGGCTGTGGGGCATCTCACGACCGGACGAGATGCCCATTCCGGAAGGCCGAGTGCCACAACTGCGGTCGGAAGGGACACATCGCCAGAGTCTGCCGGCGTGGGCGAACCGAGGACAAGGGCGCATCGAAACACCCTCGAGCACATCAGCGGAAGGCGGCCGGCATCGGAAAGGTCTCAGCCAACGACGGCGCGGAAGGCGTGAACCGCGTGGGCCTGGAGCACCGGCGTTTCTACATAGAGGTACTGTTACAAGGGTTCCAGTGAGGATGGAGATAGACTCGGGGTCGTCCTACTCCATCCTGTCCCAAAAGGAGTTCATGCGCATTCCCCCAAATGCGCGGCCCAAGCTGCGGGCCATGAAGTCACACTTGCGGGATGTGCAGGGCTAGGGGATCCCAGTGTTGGGGGTGGGGAACTTCAAAAATTACACAGAGAAACTGCCCTTAGTGGTTCTCAAGGGGAGAAGATGTTGCCTTTTGGGAACCCAGTGGTTTGCTCCCCTGGGAATTGAACTGTTCGGCATTAACGCCATAGAGACTGACCCAATGCGGGACATGTGCGATGCGCACCCGGACGTTTTCAAGAAGGGGCTCGGGACTTACAAGGGGCCCCCAGTTTCTTTTGAATTGGACCCAGAAATCCGACCCATACGCCTCAAGCCAAGAAGAGTCCCTTTCGCCCTCAAGGACAAGATTGAGGCGGAGCTGGACAAATTGGTGGGGCAGGGGATTTTGGTTCCAGTTGATTCAGCGGAGTGGGAGACTCCAATTGTTACAGCCTTAAAATCAAATGGGGAGGTCAGGATTTGCGCTGACTACAAATGTACAATTAACAAGGCCATTCGGCCAAATGCATATCCGGTGCCAGTGGTTAGCCACTTACTGGCCACGTTACATGGGGGGAGGTGTTTTGCCAAGCTAGACCTGGCGCAGGCGTACTAGCAGCTCACAGTAACCCCAGCTGCTGCCGCTGTGCAAACCATCATTACGCACAAGGGGGCATTTAAGGTAACGCACCTACAGTTCGGCGTGAATTCGGCCCCCGGGATCTTCCAGTCCCTTGTGGAACGCCTTTTAAAGGAGCTTCCAGGCGTGCTCCCATATTTTGACGATGTCTTGATAACAGCGGGGGGCGAATCAGAACTAGCGCAAAGGCTAGACAGGGTCCTTTCAGTATTCGAGAAAGCGGGACTTTGACTGAGAAGGGACAAATGTGTATTCTTTGCGAGGGAGGTTGAGTTCCTCGGGTTCAAGATAACCCCGGAGGGTATCAAGCCCTCCGAGTCCAAGGTTGCGGCTGTGCAAAACGCCCCTCGCCCCACCGCGAAACCGGAGCTGCAGTCATTTCTAGGGCTCCTAAATTTTTACCATTCCTTCTTGCCAAGGAAGGCATCCGTTGCGGAGCCACTGCACGCGCTATTAAAGAAAGAGGCGGTTTGGCGGTGGGGAGATAGGCAAGAGAAAGCTTTCAGGGAGCTAAAAGCGCTTTTATCCTCGGATGCTGTCCGGACCCACTTTGACCCGAGGAGACCAGTAGTTTTAGTCTGTGATGCGTCCCCAGTGGGGGTTGGGGCGGTGCTGTGCCACGTGTTGGAGAGCGGGTGGGAAGCCCCGGTTGCATACTACTCCAGGTCCCTTTCAAAGGTCGAGCGCAACTACGCGCAAACAGATAGGGTGGCCCTGGCCATAATCGCGGGAACCAAGAAGTTCCATGATTTACTATACGGCCGCGAGTTTACGGTGGTGACTGATCACAAGCCTCTCCTGGGAATCTTTACCACAGGCAAGCCCACCCCTCAAATCCTGTCCCCCCGAATGCTACGTTGGGCGATTTTCCTTAATGCCTACCAGTATGAGCTGGTCTATCGCCCAGGGAAGGAGATCTCCCATGCGGACGCGCTGTCCCGGTCTCCCCTCCCTAGTTTAGGAGATCCCGCATGCGAGGTAGAGCAGGACCATCAAGTCCTGCTGATCGAGTCTCTCGACTCACCCCCCATAGTCCCGGCAGACCTCGCCAAAGCCACGGCGGCCGTCAAAATTCTGTCCCAAGTCAGCTCCTGGGTAAGGAAAGGGTGGCCCGCAACTCTCCCCGAAGAGCAGTTCAAGGCATTTTTCAGGCGTAGAGTAGAGCTTTCCCTTGAAAGGGGCTGCTTGCTCTGGGGCCAGCCGGTAGTTATCCCCGAAAAGTTGCGGGCGAAGGTGCTGAGGCTACTGCATACCAGCCATACGGGAATAGTGCGCTCCAAGGCGCTGGCAAGGAGTTACTTCTGGTGGCCCCAGATAGACGCTGAGATAGAGCATTTAGTGGGCACGTGTGAGAGTTGCCAGAGCTCTCGTCTCGAGGAATCCAGGCTACCCCATAGGGAATGGGACACGGCCCGGGGGGGACACGGCCCGCATACACGTCGACTTCGCTGGCCCCTTCCGTGGCTCCATGTTTCTGCTGATAGTCGACTCGTATTCCAAATGGTTGGAAGTGATCCCCATGACTAGCACCTCATCTGCCGCCACCATTAAGCACTTGCGCAGGGTGTTTAGTTGTTTTGGCCTGCCGGACACCCTCGTTAGCGATAACGCTAGTACCTTCACCTCTGCGGAATTCAAGGCATTTATCGAGAGGAATGCCATCCGCCACATCACCGCTGCCCCATTTCACCCCGCCACAAATGGTCAGGTAGAGCGCCAAGTGCGCACTACGAAGGACGCACTGCGGCGCATGGGTCCCGGTGAGTTGAACCTCCAACTGTGTCAGTTCCTCATCTGCTATAGGGCAACTCCCCTAGCTTCTGGACTCTCACCGGCGGAGCTCCTCATGAGGAGGCGGCCGGTAACTCTTTTTGATCGGTTGGATCCGACCAGGGTGGAGGATGAAGGGAGGAATATACTGGTAGAGAGCTCCAAAAGTTTTTCGGTAGGGAATCCGGGAATGCGGCTTCGGGACCAACGTGGGTTCCAGGAAGGATCATTGAACAAACGGGGCCAGTGTCCTATAGGGTCGAGACTCGCACAGGTCTACTCTGGAGAAGGCACGCTGACCAACTCAGAAGGCGAGTCACTAATGAAGGGGAATCAGCGTTAGCGTCCTCCCCCACCCGCGTAACCCAAGGGGGAGACACGGCAGCGTCCTCGGGTACAAATGCATACCCTGGATTCTCAGCCGAGGAGGAGGATACTTTGAAAGAGAGGAATGAGTTTGACCTTACGTTACAGTACCAGGGGGGTGTCGCGGAGTGGTCCCCCACCCGTCCGAGCGAGAAGAGGGGTTTCAGTTCAGCCCCTGGTACCTCCAGTCCCCCCCAGCCCTTTTGTTTTAGAATATACCATATCACCAAGCCCCCCGAGCCAGGCAGCAGGGAGAAATTCGCTCTCCTCATCCCCCAGAACTCCGGGTCAGGCAGCAGGGGGTGGCGCAAGTACGCCGGTTGCAGGCGAAAGGAACCGGGGGGAGGCTACAAGGGCCTCCTCGTCGGTCCCGAGGTTCGTGCTGGGGGGGTCCCCAGGCGTCACAAGCAACAGGCAGGGGTTCACATCTCAACTGTATGTCCCGTTCCCTTCTCCCAATGCAAGGTTGTCGCAGAGTCCCCGCCAAACGACTAACGAGTCCCCCCTTTCCATTGCAGGACGAGACTCTGCGGAACTCGGAGCCCCTAGTTCCCCTGTGCTAAGCCAAGCAGCCGCACGCCCCAAGCGCACGTGCGGGAAGCCACAATGGTTGAGGGACTTCATCCCATCCTAGGGGGGAGGAGTGTTGTGTATGTAACAGTATTACTTTAAGAATGTATGAATGTAACCTGACAATGATTACAATGTAACCCAGCTGTTAAGGAACGCGAGTAAGCTGCCTATAGAGGGCAGCTGCGAGCGTTCAGCTCACATGGTTCACATTCCCCAAATCACCGGCAGCCGCGGGAACCTTTCCCGCGCGAGGATCACCTGGAGAAGATGGGCGTGACTCAGAATGACGTCACGCCGGTAGCAGCCAATAAGCTACCGTGCAACGATATTCAAATGTATGTACTGCAGTATATAATGAGCTGTACCTCCGCCATTACCACATGTTCATCTTGACCACCATGAAATAAACCTGTGTTTTAGCCCCCACTGCGGCTCCTTCTTTGTCTTCCGTGCAAGACACTAAAGAACCTCCTGCCAATAGAGTTACAGCTGCAGACGGAATTGCTGCCCTATAGGAAAGAACGTAAATCTTGGCTGGCAGGGCAGGTGTGGGGCGCTGATGGAGGAGTGTCCCCTGCCTGCTGGCTTGTATAGAGAAATAAATCTGGATCTCCCCTCTTTTTATGGATGGGGTTGGCATGCTTTTTTAAACAGGGATGTTTTTAAAAAATAAATAAATGTCGAAGTAGCCTAGAGTACTGTTTCCCAGCCTTTGGTTTTTTGGATTTCAGTTCCCAGTAGACTAAGTCAATTCCCCAAAACACAGATCAGCCAACGTACTGACTTAAGTTTCTGGGAATTGAACTCCAACAGTGTTCCATGGAACATAGTTTGGGAAAGGCTGGCCTACAGCACTGATGTGAACAAAGTGTAATGTAGGGTTCCCAAAAAAATTGGGCCTCAGTGAGAATTAGAAAGCCAACCATTTGAGAGAGATTCAGCCTGACACTTTATCCACTAAAGCACACTGACTCTTTAGAAGCCACCTCCTTTCCTGTATCCTACTAATGATTGTTGCAGTCTTGAGAGTGGCAAACTTATGGGGAAGAGGAAGGGCTGTAGTTTCAGAGTCTCCCAGGTTGTGTGAGGACCATAAGATTAGTACAGCTTGGATCACCAGGTGACACTTCACCAATGCATCAGATGAAGACAACCATGGTCTCACTATCTTAACTTATAAAACCAAGGGTTAACCGTTGGAACTGGCTATAGGTTGCTATCCCTCGTCCTACTTGCCTGCACTCACCCTTCGTGCAAACGGCCGATCTGGGTCCGCAGGTCAACAAAGGATTGAGAAAACAGGCAGTGGGGCAACAGCCCCACAAACGCGAAAAAAGGGAAACAACTTCCTTTCCCAACATTCCTTGCGCCGTGCCGCGCCAGAGCCAATCAGGCTGAGAGGCTCTCGCACGGCACGGTGCGGCGCGGCGCAAGGAACGTTCGGAAATGCGCAGCAGCCAATCAAAAGAAAACCGTTTAAAAAAAACACAGCACAAACACAAAGCACAAACCCATAACTACAAGCACCAGCATCCTGTGCGCCATGAGCGCGCAGGACGCTGAGGAAACTGGCACCCAAAAAATAAAACAAAAACACCGGGAGAGCAATTCCGACAAGCCGCGGGAACAAAAGCCCACCTCCCCATTGGCGCCTGAAGCTCCTAATCGGAGTTTCCCCTTTAATATCACTGGGTGGGGGCGGGGGTGTTGTGCTCCCCCTCTCTACTGGCTCCCCTGGGGTTGAGAGGGTTGGGGGGACCAAAGGAGCCTGTCTCCCCAACCCTCCTGACCCTAGGGGACCCGGTTACTTCTCTTTAAAAATGGAGCTGGGGGGGGAATCCCCCTCTCCGATGGCTCTCCTGGGTCCGGAAGGGTGGGGGAGACAGACACCTTTTGTCCACCCAACCCTCCCAAACCCAAGGAAGCCAGCGGAGAGGGGGATCACAACCCCCCCTGATATTAAAGGGGAATCCCCAATTGAGATTTCCCTTTTAATATCAGAGGGTAGCCTGGATTCGATCCCCTCTCCTGGGTCCCATGAGTCTGGAAGGTTTGGGGAGACAAAAGGGGTCTGTCCCCCAAAGACTTCCAGAGCCAGGGGAGATGGCAGAGAGGGGACCCCCCCCCGTAGGACACCAAAAAACACAAAAACAAACAATCAAAAAATTCAAAAATACACAAAAACAAACAAAAATAACACCAAAAAAGTTAACAACAACAAACATTTTCAAACACACCCAGCACCCAGCCAAACACCACAAAATCCAAACACCACCACCACCCCAAATAAAGAAAAACAGCCAACTCACCACCACACGACCTCATACCACAACGACTGGAAAAGAAATGAATAAAGAAAGAGACTACTTACTGGAAGAAGCTCCACCCAGAGGCCACAAGAGAAAAAACAGTCAAAATACAAGATAACCCCTACCAGCAGCACTTGTTGCCCACAATAATAAAAAAATTTCAAAAAGACACAAATCCCCACACAAAAGGTACCAAGAGTTTTTCGAAAAAGTATATCATCCTTTATTCTTTTTTTCACCCACAAAACCAAAACACCAAACAAAACTCATCACAGTTTATAACAGGCCATCAAAAAAATTTGTATAAATAAAAATTTTAAAAATTTCTATTATAGACTAACCTCTTCTTTACAAACATTAACAACAACAACAAAAAAAAACTTTCCAACACCATTTAAAACAGCCCGGCAACGCCGGGCAACCTTTGCTAGTACTGTATATGGGTACTTTAAAACCCAGTACAATGGCAACATCCTATAATCAAACCTGTGACCCTTGAGAACAGTAAGAGCTATAAAGCCTCTATGTAAAGTTGGACAGTGGGCCCTTTGTCTACACCCAGGGTTCTCAAATAGCAGCCCATGGGCTGGATGTGGCCCACAGCCCCATTTCATGTGCTCCCCCACTACCTGCACCACATCCGGAAGTGTCATGTGGTGGAGGAAGGGCAAAATGACTACCCGGCCCCCAAAGCTGTCTGAGGGGGTGTAAACCGACCCCCCCAGCTTAAAAAGGTTGAGAACTCCTGATCTACATGGTTCCTTCATGGATGCCACAAAGTTGTCCACCATCTTGTGTCTGATTTTTCTTTTCTTTTTACAAGCCCTGATCGACTTGGGTGTTACATTGGGTTGCTCATGAAGGGAAAAGTGTAGGAATGGCTGGCCGCAAGGAAGACACGCAAGACAATCGTGCGGTGAAGTCCTGTCCCGAACGAAGTCGGGGATTCGTATTTATTACCCTGCCTTGGGGTGATACGTGCATAGGATGTGTGTGACCCCCTAATACAGAAGGCTTGCATACGTGGCTTTTTCCGGTGGTCAGGACAATACCTGCTCTTGGACATTGCCCTGTGGTTAATGGACAGCCCACAGTTAATTAAGGTTTGGGCTGGCGAAACCTATTGTTCCTGCCCTATCTCGGAGCCTTATGTGTATTGACTCCGGGTGCCTAGCTTTGTCCGCTGTCTGGCTTGGCTTGTTTTCCCAGCTTAATTTGTAGCCAGCAGCTGATTGTGTCTTTCTACTAGAGTCATCACCTTGGTTTTACCCCGTTTCTACTGCAGCCATCAGCCAAGGCTTTATGATTCCCCCCCAAAACAACAACAACAACAACAACAACAACAACAACAACAAAAAACCAGCTAACTAGCCCACACCCCAATTTCCTTTCCTGCCAAGCTCGGTTGGTCCCCGGGTCTGTCGAAAGCCGAGCGAACCCCTGGGGAAAGGTTTGGCCAATTATTCCCGTGGGCAACCCAGAAAAGGTAGCAGAAAACAAACTTTTGCAGCCAAAAATCCACTTCTCCAGGCTTAAACATCAATATTTTATGTATAGTACAGAAAAATTGCAAATAACATAAATAAGTCTCAACAATTCATAGCAGATGTCTGTGCCAAGCCTTAAGGTGAGTTGGGGATGCAGTCTCTGTCTAGACCCATGATGGCATACCTTGGCACTCCAGGTATTCTTGGACTTCAATACCCAGAAGCCCAAGTTCCTATGAATCCACACAAATGGGTTTACTGTGTGTAAATTGCTTTTACAAAAGTGCAAAAGCTGGCTTGAGACTCAATATCAAGAAAACCAAGATAATGGCAACAGGCCCGATCAGTTCCTGGAAAATAGACGGGGAAGAAGTAGAAGCAGTGACAGATTTTACTTTCTTAGGATCTAAGATCACTGCAGATGGAGATTGCAGCCATGAAATAAAGAGGCGGCTGATTCTAGGGAGACAAGCCATGAGAAACCTGGGGAACATAGTGAAAAGCAGAGACATCACCTTGAAAACAAAAATTAGAATAGTCAAAGCAATGGTATTGTTGTGTTTGTGTTGGGATCAAGGAGACGCGGAGGCTTGATTTCATCCATAGGCATCAATTTATTCATAGGCATAGGCATCCAAAAAGCAGTCCGGCTGGACTTTATTAGAAGCAGGACAAAGACATTCCAGAGAGAGCATGTAAGATGTTTTCATTGGTTATCTGCGATAACAGGAGGCTACTTAATTGGTTAACTATCTGCATGTCTTCCTCGTGCTCACCTTGCTCTAATTGGACAGAAGCTGCGTGATAGCTATGTGCCATCCCTGAACAGTGCAGGGAGGGGCAAAAGCCTTGAGAGACCCAAAAGGGGCCTCTAGGTTGCTGTGTAAAAACAGATGAGGTAAAGGAGACAATTATACACGATTTATGGCCAATGAGTCACAGCAATCGCACCGTGAAACCCCACATCTTCCCCCTTCTGTTTTTAAGAAGCTTATAAGCATAATAAATGTAACCCTTGCATTTGCGAGCCGGAAGCGTCCTTGCAGGCTGGCAACGAGGGTATGCATTGAACAGCAACAGGCGGTTATCAGAATTTACAAATGCACAAACAAGCTTTAAGGCAACAAGTGGTTGTTGAGAGGTAAGCAGGAATATAGTTCCAAAGTTAAAAAGAAGGTCCTCAGTTTCTCCCCCGGTGTCGACCCCGGGAGGGAAACAGTGAGGCTTTGACTTATGTCGAGTACAGTTCACAACCTTGGCACATTTTCTAGCATGCTAACAGCTACAATAGGAACATAGAGAAACAGCATCAAAACTCATTTACATATGTCACTGCTAACAGCTACAATAGGACTGAAAACTTTCCCATGTACTTCTAAAGGAATCTTGAAAAATGCAGTAACATAACACAAAATATATCATAAGCAAAATATATAACAAAAGCAAAATACAGGTCATTCCCCAAGCAAGAGATTAAGCAGGATATTTAAGCATCAACCCAATATGAACATCTCTCTTCTTCCTTACAAGAATAAGGCATATTTCTCTTCTTCTCTCACTGGTGTAAGCAAAATCAGGTCTTTCCCTAAGCAAGAGAATCTCTTCTTACATGAAGGAGGTCTCTATAGCATTCTAGAAAGCAATTCTCACTCCCCAATTACATGAGTAAGGCATTAAATTTTTCTTCTCTCACTGGTGTAAAAGTGAGAGAGGCATTAATAACTTTTTACTACAAAGCATGGTAAATCAGCACAAATATCATTAAAACATTTCACACACTCATAAAACAGGTACTAATATCAGCAGAGCATTTAAAGGCAGTGAATACAAAACAGAACATAGCATGATCATACACTTGAACAATTTACCCCATTTTTAAAAAAGGTTTTCAGGTTTAATAATGCAAACAAAGCCAATTCTTTTTAGAGTCACACAAACTTTTTAGTCCAATTAAAATGTCCAAATTGATAGAAGCTCAGATTACAATTTAAAACACGATCTTCTCTCCAGTTCAGTTTTTTTTTTTAAAACAAACACTTCTTCTTGGCATGGCAGGGTGAAAGTAAGCCATAAACTACTTCTCACTGAATTCACAAGACAACCAGCCAACCCCCACCCCCCCTCTCAGCCTTTCAGGCAAACACACATTCCTTCATGCTCCGGCCGTCCCCATCTGTACTAAGGCAGGCCGATAAGGTGAAAATCACAGGAAATTTCCATTTGCTTTCTCTGCAATGAGGACGCCTGAAACTTGGAACAGCCCATTCGAATTTCTTTGTTTGAGGGGTGGATAGCTCAAAATCAGCCAAAAACTCCTTGTACTTTTGAAGCAGTCTGTTGTCGGTTGAGGCACAATTTACCCCCCTTCTCCTTTGGATTTCTGTCATATTCTCAACTTTATGACAAGCTGCATCTGTTAGCTGGTACTTGCAGGAAAACCCCTCTTTAGGCTGGGGTTTTGTGCGTTCCTCCTCTGGGCAATCCTCCCATTTTTTGGCCATACGTGAGGAAGCAAGTTTACCGCACAGCTTCTCCGGCTTTTGTGAAGAGGGTTGCTTCACGGGGGGGCTGAGATCCCCCATGCTGCTCTGTGAAACACACTCCTTGCTTCTTGCCACTCTGCATGCATTGCTAGCGTCAATCTGTGATGAGGTCTCCACCATTTGTTCCTCATCAGCTGGCATTTGTGGTTTCTTAGGCTCGGCAAGAGCCTCTCTGTTCACTGGACCAGCAGCAACAGTTTCCATATCTAACACATCTGGAGTTAAAGCAGCAGAGAACAGGTCTTTTGTAGGGCTAAAAGGACTTGCTTGCTCCAAGGCAGAATTTAATGTCCCATCTCCATTTCCACCCCCATCTCCATATGAGGGCTCCTGCTGTTGTGTCCCATATGATGAAGAGACAGTCAGACTCCATCCCTTGGCTGGGGGGAAAATCTGTGGCAATTGTAAAGTAAACTTCTGGGAGAACAAAAGATTCTTTGGAGTAAAGTCTTGCCCTTCTTTTGTTTCTGCTCTTTGCCCATCATCCCATTTGAGTGATCCAATTTCTGGGTGCCAGGGACATTGGCATTTGACTCCCTTAGTGAAGCCTTCTATACTATCAAGCGTGATGTCTGGACATCCGCTCTCCTTGATGGATCTCTGCAATTCGTTTGCATGGGCTCTTGGCCCTGAAGAAACTTCCCCCCCCATACTCACAATTGGGAACTCAAAAGCTGAGCTGATCGGTGCACCAGGGGGCTATGCCAGCCGGCAAGTAGGGGGGTTGGGATCCGGTAATCACGGCGCGGGTCACCAGATGTTGTGTTTGTGTTGGGATCAAGGAGACGCGGAGGCTTGATTTCATCCATAGGCATCAATTTATTCATAGGCATAGGCATCCAAAAAGCAGTCCGGCTGGACTTTATTAGAAGCAGGACAAAGACATTCCAGAGAGAGCATGTAAGATGTTTTCATTGGTTATCTGCGATAACAGGAGGCTACTTAATTGGTTAACTATCTGCATGTCTTCCTCGTGCTCACCTTGCTCTAATTGGACAGAAGCTGCGTGATAGCTATGTGCCATCCCTGAACAGTGCAGGGAGGGGCAAAAGCCTTGAGAGACCCAAAAGGGGCCTCTAGGTTGCTGTGTAAAAACAGATGAGGTAAAGGAGACAATTATACACGATTTATGGCCAATGAGTCACAGCAATCGCACCGTGAAACCCCACATGGTATTCCCAGTGGTAATGTACGGATGTGAGAGCTGGACAATTAGGAAAGCTGAACGCAGAAGAATAGATGCCTTTGAAATGTGGTGTTGGAGGAGAGTTTTGAGGGTACCTTGGACAGCGAGGAGAACAAATAGGTCAATCTTAGAAGAAATCAACACTGACTGCTCATTGGAAGGTCAAATAGTAAAGATGAGGCTAAAGTACTTTGGGCATCAAATGAGAAGGGAGGATTCACTTGAGAAGGCCGTGATGTTGGGAAAGGTGGAGGGCAAAAGAAGAAGGGGGAGGCCAAGGATGAGATGGATAGATGGTATTGTAGACACAATGGGCACAAAACTGGGAGGACTGAGGGGGATGGTGGAGGACAGAGGCGCCTGGAGAACGATGGTCCATAGGGTCGCAAAGGGTCGGAATCGACTGTGCGACTGAACAACAAAAAAAATTGCTTTTACTGGGTTTTTTATGCCAGCAGTGCTACCTTGAACATCTGTCCGTAGCAAATGACAGCCACCTCTTGTGGGATTCAATCCTGCTTCAAGGATAGTCCCACAAAGTGTTAATAGTAGTGCAGCCTTGAGGTTGCCTCTCCTCAGGGCTCACCCCACCAGCCCTGAGGATGGGAGGCAGGTGTGTCTCCTCAGCCCTGCCGAGCCTCGCCTGCCCGGAGGGCTTGAAAAGGGAGATGTCGCCTGGAGCCCCGGCGCCGCGTTCCCTCTCCTCAGGGCTCACCCCACCGGCCCTGAGGATGGGAGGCAGGGAGGCAGGTGCTGCCACGAGCTCCTTCCTCTAGTCTCGCCAGCTGGGGGAAGTGGGGGAACCTGGGGGGAACAGAACATTTGGTCCCTCCTTGGGTTAAGCTGGCCATGGACTTATTCCTCCTCGCTATGTGGACCTTGGTCCCTTGCCTACCTGCCTTTGGCCGGTTTTTGATGGGAGGGAGGAGGATTGTGTGTGATGTCAAAAGATATTAGATGCTGGTGTGATATTTTGTAAGTTTTTATTACCTGATTTGTATTGTTTATCATTATTTTTTGTATTGCTATATTGTATTTCGGGATTATTGTATTGTATTGATATGTTGTTGCCACCTTGAGTCGGCCTCGGCCGAGAAAGGCGGGGTATAAATTAAATTATTATTATTATTATTATTATTATTATTATTATTATTATTATTATTATTATTATTATTATTATTATTATTATTATTATTATTATTATTATTATTATTATTATTATTATTATTATTATTATTATTATTATTACTGGCATATATTTAATTTAATTTTAATTTAATTATCACATTTATATACCGCCCACTCGGCCAGGCCAACTCAGGGCGGTTCACAACAAAAGTTAAAAACACAAGTTAAAACAGTTAAAACAGTTAAAACTACCCACCCCCTAAAAACAAGGGCTGCAGGATCCGAAGGCACCATGGGGAAGAGTTCCTCTACACCAACCACCCAATGGCGGTTACCCTTCCACCTGCACCCCACACTTGACCCGCCAACCAGGTTTTAAGATCTTTTCTGAAAGGCAGCAATTCCGTCCGAAGACGTAGCTCTGTTGGCAGGAGGTTCCAGAGGGCCGGTGCAGACACGGAGAAGGCTCTCCTCCTTGTGCCAGAGAGGCGGGCCCCTCTGGCTGATGGAACAACTAGAGAGCCCGTCCGGTCCGCTCTGGTTGGACGGACAGACGTCCTCAGGGCGATGCGGTCTCTTAGGTAACCCGGCCCGCTACCATATAGGGCTTTAAAGGTCAAAACCAGCACCTTGAATTGCACCCGGAGACAAACTGGCAACCAGTGCAGCTCCCGGAGCAGTGGCGAAGCACGGGCATAACGCCCACACCCCATCACCACCCGGGCTGCCGCATTTTGGACCAGCTGTAGCCTCCGAATGGTCGTCAAGGGCAGCCCCATGTAGAGCGCATTGCAATAATCTAGTCTGGAGGTGACCAGAGCGTGAGTGACCATGAGCAATTTGGTATTAATAATGTTTTTGTGATGTATTATTGAATTGTTTACATATGAACTGTCTTATTGAATTGTGCTCGAGTTGTTACTGTATTATTGCGTACATTTGTATCTTTTTTTTGTACCTATGCATATCCTGTATATTATATTTCGTATCTTGTAAACCGCTTTGAGTTCCCTTAGGGGAAGAAAAGCGGTACAGAAATATAATAATAATAAAACCCAAAGCTACCAAACAAAGCAAGATAGCATTACAAAGAAACCTGGTTCTCTTCTTTTGCCTAAATTTTGAGACTTGTTTTTTGTCTTACCTTTCTGTCCTGGTAAGATATTTTATATAAGAACATTAAAATTAAATGTAACTAAAATTAAGATTTAAACCCTTCAAAACAAATAATGTCTTTTTAAAATTTTATTTCTTTATAACAATTTCTATATATATATATTTTAAAATAGAGACTTAAGAGTCCCATGCCATCTTCTGAGATACCACACATTGCCCAATTCTGCTTTAAGACATCAAATCTTTACAAATGAAGATTGGGTTTGCCTCCTACTGGCCAACACCGAAAGAAAGGAAAACATCGTAGCTCAGGGATGCTCAACCTGTGGCCTGTGGCCCAAATGTGGCCTGCGGCACCAATTCATGTGGCTCCCCACCTCCTCTTCCACACTAGGAAGTGTCATGTGGTGGAGGAAGGGCTAAATGGCCACCCCACCCCTGAAGCTGTCTGAGGAAGCGTGAGATGGCCCTCAGCTTAAAAACGTTGAGAACTCCCCCATTTTGTGTGAGCTGTCTCAGCTCAATGCTTACTAGGAGAAATAGATGTCTTTTCTCTTTTAAGAGACAAATACTTCTGATCTCATGCTAATAGAATATGCTATATTCAGTTATGAAATACAATAACAAATAAGAGAAAGTACTTCTTCACCCAGAGGATTACTGGTCTATGGAACTCCCTGCCAGAAGAAGTGGTGACAGCTGTCAGTCTTGACAGCTTTAAGAAAGGATTAGACAAGTTCATGGAGGACAAGGGTATCAATGGCTATAATTATGGAGACTTAAGGACAACCTCCGGGTTGGAGAGATAGGCAGGATATCTCTCAATGCCATTTCCAGGGAATCCTAAACAGGTGAAGGCATCTCCTTGGGAATACCCTGAAGGAAATGGTGAGCCACTGTGTGAGACAGAATGCTGGACTGGATGGGCTGTGGCCTGTTCCAGCAAGGCTGTTCTTATGTTCTTATATTCTTAATAAAATGTAGACTTAAATCCAGTAGTCTGCAAATAATATTGGCCCATTGAGGATTTAGTGCAGTGGTTCCCAAAGTAGCACCCCTTTCCCACTGATGGACTTCAATTCAAAGAAGCCTAAGTTAGTACAATGCCTGATCAGTGTTTTGGGGAATTGGCTTAGACTTCTAGGGATTGAAGTCCAAAAACCAATGGTTGGGAAACATTTATGGTGTGACTAAAATCTTTCCTTTGTTCCAATGATTCATTGAGCCTACTCTAGCAGTGACGTACTACTGGATTTCAGCCTCCGTTGATGGAATTTTGATAAACATTAAATGAATTATCCTAATGTCGTATCTAAAGTAGTGATCTATGGAAGCTCAAAACAAAAAGCAGACGCACCACCACAGCCATGGTTGAGAGAAAAACAAATTTGGCCTTTATCAAACTATGAATTCTCCTCTTCCTCCAAAGGATCTACAGAAACAACCTTCCCGATTCACGTTTTTCAAAATATGTAGATCATAAACAAGATTGTGGATTCCCCGTGCACCCGTGGGCACGGAACGGCCTGGCAGAGGCCACTTTCGGGAGAAAGGCTCCCTGGCCCGTGGGCTCTGCGAGCACCCAAATTAAGGGGGGTGGATAAATGATAGGGTTTGATTCACCCAATTACCTGACCTGACCAACGAACCTGCTGAAAGAGCAAATACGTTACCTATTAGAGTAATCCCTCATTTCCCGAGTCTCAGTCTCATCCCAGAAGCAAACAGGAGCCATGATTGCCTTAGTCTAAGCCCAAAACAATGGTGTTGTCTCAGCCAGTGTTTGTCCGCACTAATTAACTTCCCCCTGAGAGATTCCCAATTAACCTGAGTAAATAGGTGATGTGATTGACTGTTGGGTGATGGTTTTTTCTACCTTGTCTTCTGATCTATAAATGGTTATGCCTTTTCCTCAATAAACCACTGATCTTATCCTCCTCCATGCTGCCTCGTATCGTTCTTTGATCAGTCTCCTCCGGGACCTCCGGCCCTCTGCGGCCCCGATTCCTACACCTGGTGACCCCGACGTGATCTACTCGTGAGTAAGCGACCCCCGAGCGGTCTTCCTCAGAGTAGCGATCACATGGTCCGGTTCTGCGCTTGAACCGTGTCCGAATCATCCCGGAGGACAGCGCGGCACTCCGTCCGGCAGCCAGCCGATCGGAGGGACGGCCTGCGGTGAGGCAGTCCAAAGAGGCATCCTACAGCTTGCTCCCGACTTTCGCGGCGGCTTGCGCCAAAGGGAAAAACGCGTTCCGCTCAGGGCAGCTGTGAGCCCCTGACAGCGCAGTGGCCACCGAGGGCCCGTGGCCGCAGTCCATGCTCCGAGCTCTACCCAGAAGCGTCGTCGCCAGAACCTGTTGCCTGCCAAAGACGCGTCGACTCGTCCCGAGGAGGAATCTTCCGAGGACCCAATCGCAGGTAATATGGGGACCTGTCCTCAGTGACAGCGTCCATCCGCTAGCCAAAGAACTCGTGTAGAGGAGTTCAACATCCTGGCCAGGGTATTTAATTTGCGTTTTCACAGCGGGGAGCTAGCGAGACTTTTGGTGTACCTAGGGGAACACTGCCTGCTTTACCCAGAAGTAGGTACGTTAACCCTTGAGCTCTGGGATCAGATAGGAGACTGCATTCAGCAACCCCCGAAAGCTCCAGGAGGCGTAATTCGCACATGGAGAAAGTGTAGGAAGCTCTTGGCGGAGATAGAGCCAGTCCGGGTAGAGGCCAAAGAACCCCCAAGTCTGCCAGATGCGCCAGCCGAACCAACGGCGCCTACGGCGCTCTATCCGTCACTCCAATTTAGGCAGAGTAGTGTAGGGAGCTTTCCCTCGGTGACAGCTGCAGACGTCACCGGCGGAATGCAAGGAATGAGGAGCGCAGGCGCTTCTCAGAGAGCAACAGGTTCCCTAGCTACCAAAAGTGCCCTTCAGCGCACAGTAGAGGAAGAACTCAGGAAGGGGGAATTACCAGTAGAGGAGCTAGCAGAGCTCAGTCAGATATGTCCAATCCGCATGGAGATGGATGCCCTTACGGGGGCCCAGCAGATAGTACATTCCCCAGTCCCGTATAAGCTTCTCATGGCTGTACGGAAAGCCATTTCCGAGACAGGGCTCCAAAGTCGTTTTACGAGGGGCACGCTTCAGCAAGTGTGCGAGAACACCATGTGGAAAGCCGTCATGCGGATGATGCTCACCCCTAGCCAGTATTTAATTTGGGACAGCGAGTTTTGCCTAGAGGCGCAGACAAGGGCTGCCAGGATGGGAGGCGCAGTACTTCCTGACCAGTTATATGGTTCGGGTGCCTTCGAGCCCATCGATGCCCAAATCAACTTGCCTCTAGCCACTCTCCAGATGTCGGCCGAGGCCGCCTTTAGGGCGTTTTTCAAAGTCCCAGCAACTGGCAAAGCGGCTAAAAATTACACCGCTATCAAGCAAGGAGCCCAGGAACCCTATATGGACTTCATCAATCGCCTGGAAGAAGCCATTAGCAGGCAGATTGATAATGAGCAGGCCCAGCAAGAGCTCATGATGAAGTTAGCCAAGGACAACGCCAATTTAGACTGCCGTAAAATCTTGCAGTCACTGGGCAATCGTCCTGATTTGACCCTTACGGACATGATTAGAGCTTGCGCCGACGTTGGCACAGAGTCCTACAAGATGGGATTGCTAGCGGCAGCGGTGCAAGGGGGCAAGAGACCTAAAGGGAAGACCCAAGGAGCATGTCACAATTGTGGCAAGGTCGGTCACTTCGCTAGGGAGTGCCGATCCAAGGGAGGCGGACAAAAGTCCGGCCGTTCCAAGGCTCCGAAAACCCAGTGTCCGAAGTGCAGAAGAGGCTACCATTGGGCTCGAGACTGTCCGGATTCGGGAAACCGGAACGCGGGCATGTCTCTGGCCCCAGTCCAAACAGGGACTCCCCTCACCCAAAGCTCACCAGAGCTAGACTAAATCCCGGTCACATTCCAGACATTGCGAGGGCACAGGCCAGCCCCAAGGGGTTAGACTTGACTTGTCAGGCGGACGTTACATGCGACCTGCCAGGCACGGTCTATCTGGTGGACTCCCAGTACATGGGTCCACTGCCCAAGGGCTTTATAGGTTTAGTTTTGCCCCGCAGCGTAGCTGGAGCACGCGGAATTTTCATAATTCCAGGAGTCGTTGACTCGAATTTTTCAGGCATTCTCCAAGTTCAGCTTTGGACTCATCTGCCCCAAACAATTCACAAGGGAGACACCTTAGCGCAACTGATCATGGTTCCTTGTCACTCGCCAGCAGATAGCCAGGGAAGGCTCAGTGACAGCTCCGAGTCCCGGTCAGAGGACCGCTCGAGCGCCAGTGAGGCAGTACAAGGATACCAGGTCTTAGCAACAGTGGAGACCAACATTGAGTGGAAGCAGTGCCCCGTTATCGAGGTATTTTTGAACAAAAGAGTGTTCTCAGGGTTACTCGATGTGGGGGGTAGGAGGCGTCCAGGAAGCGTTTAGGAGCCGAGAGTGGGTGGAAGTCACAATCCCAAGGGCTGACGGCATGGCGGTAATTTGGCCGCACATTCTTGACATGCACATCAACCTTTGGGGGCGAGACATCTTACAGCAGTACGGTGCTACGCTTACCTTTGGGTAATGGCGTTGCCACTTAAATGGTTCACCAATACGCCGGTTTGGGTAGAACAATGGCCGGTAGTAGGGGAGAAATTAGTTGCCCTCAAGCAGCTAGTTAAGGAACAGCTAGACGCAGGACATATAGAACAGTCCACAAGTCCTTGGAATTCGCCAATTTTTGTGATAAAGAAGAAGTCGGGGAAGTGGCGACTCCTCCACGATCTCAGAGAGATCAATAAATGCATACAGCCAATGGGTCCGCTTCAATGCGGCATCCCCAATCCGAACATGATTCCCGAGGGGTGGGAGATTCTAGTCGTAGATCTCAAGGATTGCTTTTATACAATCCCCTTAGACCCCCGGGACCGGGAAAGGTTCGCCTTTACGGTGCCGGTTGTGAACCACAGTGAGCCTACGCAGCGTTACGCGTGGAAATTTTTGCCACAGGGCATGCTCAATTCGCCCACCCTGTGCCAAATTTATGTTCACAACGCACTGGCAAAGTTCCGAAGCCTTTACCCTAAAGCCATAGTTTGTCACTTCATGGACGACATCTTGGTCGCGATGCCGCAAATCGGCAGCGAAATGTTTTCTGACCTCCAGGCCAGCCTGGGTGACAAAGGTTTACTCATTGCCCCAGAGAAAGTGCAGAGAACCGAGCCCTTCTCATACTTGGGTCATCGGCTTCTCCGCTCTTTCGCAGCACCAGTTTTGCCTAGGATCAATTTACAGGACTCAGTCACCCTTGTAGAGTTGCAGCAAGTTTTGGGTAACATCAATTGGGCCAGACCGTATTTCCGATTGGATACGGATCTTCTAAAACCGCTCTTCTCGCTGCTAACTTTAGGCAAGCAGCCAGCAGACCGGATAAAGATTTCTCGAGACGCACGCTTGGCTCTCGAGAAAGTTAACCAAGTTCTCAGCCAGCGATGGGTAGATAGGATCACCCCAGGGCCATATGCTCCGATCTTGAATTTGTACATCGTACGGTCAGGATCCATGTTTATGGGAGCGCTCGGCGTAGATGCCGAGAAAGGGGCGAGTATCGTGGAGTGGGTGTACCTTCCGAACACCTCTTCGCGAAACATCGTTCCTCCCCAAGAATTGGTCTCCGCGGTGGTTTACCGCGGAAGGCTGAGAGCTAGGGACATTTCAGGGCAGGATTTGGCCAAAATCGTAGTCCCGTTCACCAAGGAACAAGTTCAGCAATTAATGCAGCTCGGTGACTCGCTTCCAATAGCGTTGGAAGGATTCACCAGGAGCTTGGCATACCACTTGCCAAAGGACCCCAGACTTGTCTCACTCCAAACGCAGACAGTCAGCTTGTTTGAATTGCTCTCGCTGGTTCCGCTTCAGGGAGCCAGGACAGTTTTTACTGATGGTGGTCGCACATATGGTGTCTTGACCTGGCAGGAGGGCCAAGCTTGGCGCACGCTGCTAACTCTTCCACAAAAGTCCACGCAGCGGGCAGAGTTGGCAGCGGTGAACCTTGCTTTGCGCACCTTCGCCAAAGAACGTTTAAACATCATCACTGACAGTATGTACGTTAGGAATTTGCTTCACAGTCTACCGGGAGCATACATCACTCCCGCGATAGACAAGAATTTGCTTAGCCTGTTTCTCACTGCTCAACTTCACTTGCGAAACTGCACGGAGCCGCCCTATATTGCCCACATCCGAAGTCATCAAGACCTGCCGGGTCCGATTTCCGCGGGCAATAGCAGAGCGGATGCGGCGGCAAAGGAAATTCAGCAACGTTCAGTTTTGGGTGTTTTTACTACTCCAATTCAGAGTCATGCATTTTTTCACCAAAATGCCAAGGCACTCGCCAGACAGTTCAATTTGCCACTCTCTCAAGCCCAAGGCATAGTTCGCTCTTGTCAGCATTGTGCAGGGGCACCGGGGGGGGGCCCTCGTGGGGGGTCAACCCACGAGGGACAGAGGCCAATCAGGTGTGGCAAATGGACGTCACGCATGTTCCGCAGTTTGGCAGATGGCAGTACATGCACGTCTGCATAGACACTTTTTCTCAGTTCGTTTGGGCAACGGCGCAGAAAGGGGAGACTGCTTCCCACGTGGAGCAGCACCTCCTTTCCTGCATTGCAGCCATGGGCAAACCTCGGCACGTTAAAACCGATAACGCCCCGTCCTACAGCTCCAGGCAGCTGGCCACCTTCATGGCCACTTGGGATATTAAGCATACTTTTGGCGTTCCCTACAATCCACAGGGGCAAGTGATTGTGGAACGGGTCAATCGGATGCTCAAGTCCTATATTGACAAACAAACAGAAAGGGGGGAGCCACCAGCCCTCCCCAAGTCACAGGGTCAGGCACAGCATTGCCTGAATAAGGTATTGTTCACTTACAATCACCTTAATGTTTTTTCGGATTGTACGCCGCAGGAGAAGCACTTCCGCCGTTCGGAAGCTCTCCCGCGACCGATGGTCCGATACCGGGTGCCACCGGACCCTTCTTGGAGGGGCCCGGCGCCGCTCGTAACCTGGGGAAGAGGGTATGCTGCAGTTATGTCTCCTACAGGTGTCGTTTGGATTCCAGCTCGGTGTGTCAAGCCTTACTTGGAACCACATGGCGTGGACCCAGACCGACCAGAGTCCGATCCCGGAGATGGAGGACCTCACTCTGACCGAGAGGACCCGTCGGAAGAAATGGCCACCGACGACAGCACCCAAGATCACCTGGGGGATGGTCAAGATCCTTTGCCGTGAGGCCGAGGACACCGTCCGGCGCGAAAGGAAGGAGCCGACGCCGGAGAACCTCACAGCTGCAGTTTTCGCCCAGATTCATGCCAACACCCTGGCGCTCACCATCATCCTGACCCTTTCCCTGCTTTTGGGGGGAGGCGCTCAGGCCACCTCGTTGGAGGCCAACGATCTGCTGCCCGGCGGAGACCTCTCTGCCTGGATGCAGTACAACATTTGGGAGAGGTTGGCGGGTCTCGTCAACCAGTCCGATTTTTGCCTCAGGCAGGACCTTGGTTCTGCTTCTATCCTCAGCACCTGCCTCATCCCAGTGTGCCATTCTCCAGGCGCGCACCCCAGGGATGGGGATTGGCTTGTGAAAAGACTTTTCAGCCCGTACAACCCAGCGGCTTCTTCAGAGTATGCCCGTTGGGAGATGCGGCTAACCATGACCTTGCCGGCTGATGCAGCCACCTTCCACACTCCTCGGGTGGCGGTCAGCCCGAACTCTACCTGTGGGCGAATGTACGGCTGTGCCTCAGCTGGCCGTACTCGGCGCCGCTGCCTCAACGTCGGCAGTGGCAATTGGACTTGCAATAACCCAGTACCGCTTGGCACCATGTACGCTCATATAACCCTGCCATCTGGTTGGTTCTTCACATGCAACCAGTATACATGGAACTATATTCCTGCTAATGTTTCAGACTCTATATGTTGTATCAGTCGCTTGACATTGTTACTCCCCACTAAGGACATGGTCACCCCAAGCACCAATGTTACAGATGTTTCTAATGTTCCCTCACTCATACGGCACACTCGCACCACCCAGTTAGACAGCTCGTGTGAGAGCAGCTTTAGAGTAATGAGCCCTGCCGAATATCTCTCTTTGGCAGTCAGCATCTTTGGTGTGCCAGGCTTAGCCGTCGGCAACGCAAAGAGGATTGGTCGCTTGGCTTGCGGTCTAGCAAAAGCCATCAACCATACCTCCTCCGCGATAGCGCTCCTTAATCAAGAGCAGGCAGAGCTTCGCCATGCCATTCTTGACAATCGAGCGGCTATCGACTACCTCTTATTGTTGCACCACCTGGGTTGCGAATCCTTTCATGGTATGTGCTGTTTCAACCTTACTGACAACTCCCGCAAAGTACAGAGTCAGCTCACTGATCTCCACACCATAGTCCAGGGCATCACAGAGGGTTCTGCATGGGGAGCTTGGTGGAGTTCATTGTGGAACTGGATGTGGTCATGGATCCCCTGGGGGTGGCTCCAAACGGTACTCAAGGTGGTTGTGGGGGTGATTATACTAGGCATAGCAATCTGCTGCTTTGCGCAATGTATTCCCTCGCTGATCTCAAGGTGCCGCCCCAGAAGGAAACCCCGAGACGTCATTCTCGCTCATCAGCTGGTCCCGCTCCTACGCAGGGTCGCCGGTCAGGCTCTTAAGAGAAATTAAAAGGGGAGATGTGGATTCCCCGTGCCCCCGTGGGCACGGAACGGCCTGGCAGAGGCCACTTTCGGGAGAAAGGCTCCCTGGCCCGTGGGCTCTGCGAGCACCCAAATTAAGGGGGGTGGATAAATGATAGGGTTTGATTCACCCAATTACCTGACCTGACCAACGAACCTGCTGAAAGAGCAAATACGTTACCTATTAGAGTAATCCCTCATCTCCCGAGTCTCAGTCTCTTCCCAGAAGCAAACAGGAGCCATGATTGCCTTAGTCTAAGCCCAAAACAATGGTGTTGTCTCAGCCAGTGTTTGTCCGCACTAATTTACTTCCCCCCGAGAGATTCCCAATTAACCTGAGTAAATAGGTGATGTGATTGACTGTTGGGTGACGGTTTTTTCTACCTTGCCTTCTGATCTATAAATGGTTATGCCTTTTCCTCAATAAACCACTGATCTTATCCTCCTCCATGCTGCCTCATATCGTTCTTTGATCAGTCTCCTCCGGGACCTCCGGCCCTCTGCGGCCCCGATTCCTACACAAGATTGTTTCTTTCAGAAGACAATTCTACCAAAAAGACTTATGGGGAGTTGTTTCATTCAACCCCAAAGGAATTAGTTCACCTACTCTAGTGAAAATCAATATACAATGCAAAAAATGTCAGCCATTCTGTACAATTCTGCTCTTTAGTTGTTGTTTTTTAAACTTCTTCCTGCATAGACAACATGTAGAACTTAATAACATCAATAATAAAATTGAAAGTTTAATGATGAATGCATAAAATCCCACAACAAATCTTATTTCCCTAACACAATAAAATTTCTCAGTCCCTTTCCATCTGATTTATGCTTTTGCTCTCAACTATGAATCCCTTGCCAATCCTAAAAGAAAATTCCCAGCAGCTGGGGCAAATGGAAGCTGGAAGAGATAAAAGGGGAAAGAAAAGAGCAAACTCCTAACTAACCATGAGACTCCAGCAGAAAGAAGAAGAGAATTTCAAGGAAAGACCACCAAATTTCAGTGTTTGATTCTGCTAGGTTTTCCTTCCTAAAATCCTTGTCCTACTTCATGAGTAATCTTGAATGCCTCTCCAAAAACTGCCTGCATCTCTGGAACTGAATTTTCATCTATCCTGGACTGTGGAGATCACCTGGGTGAGTTAAAGAAATCTCAGAGGGAAGAGAAGGTGAAGTAAAGAAAAAGGTATAGCAATTGGTAGGGAAATGCCAGAAAAGAGAGACTATGTCTCTATTTACTGTGTGTTTAAAGATGAGATGAAGAGAGTTCACTGTTGTATCTTATGAGACCTACAAGCAACAAGCCACTTGGTGGTTTGCAGAACTTCTGGCTCATATTTTTTAAAAGAAACCCCAGTTAGGAGGTTGAGCACTCGTGTTCATTGTCTCTCTTTCTTAATTCAGTTTTTATTTCCCCTGTAGAATTTAAAATTACTGTTTCTTCCATAGTACTTTCCCTGTCAGTTTATACATTTAAAACCCCCAATAAATTCCACTTCATTAAACAGGGAGATTCCCTGACCGTCTCTGGTGCATCTTCTGAGACATCCAAGCCTGAATCCAGTTAGCAATTTACAGACATTCTGACTCATGGTTTTTAAAGCTAAAACTCAGCTGGAAAGTTGAATGCTCTAGGAATTCATGTCTAGTGGCCAACATCTTCAGACACTTATATTTCTCTTCCATCTTTTATCAGGGTTTCTGGCCCTGCAGCTGCATCTTAGGTCTCCATCTCATGGTACAATATCTCCTAGCAGAGTTGGTGTATAATAATAATAATAATAATAATAATAATAATAATAATAATAATAATAATAATAATAATAATAATAATAATAAACAAGACAGCACAGCAGACAGCAGCAAAGGCGAACAAGAAAAATACAATAAAAAATATACAGAAAGTGTCAAAACATAATTAAAGTTACCATTAAAAAAAGCAGTGAAAAAATAGAAACAAGATACAAACAACGAAGCTCAGCCAGGATAAAAGGTCCTCGGTTACGTCCAAAGGTCTCCAAGTGGCTTCAAACCCCTGGGGGGGAGGTGTGGCTCCGGAAAAGCACGGGTCCTTTCTGCGGTGACGGCAGCAGCTTTTTCACCTTTCTGGCCAAGCATGGCTCGGAGGGGGTGGCGGTGGCAGCAGGCGCAGGTGGGCTGGGCTCAATCCCAGGCAGGCAGTCCGGGGCAGGGGAAGCAACCGGCGTCGGCAGCGGCCCCGTGGCGAGGTCTTCATGGCCGCAGGGGCCTGGCGCAGCTGACCTCCATTTTGGGGTGGGGGAGGCAACTATGGTGCTCTAGTTATTCTTGGACTTCATTTCCCACAAGCCCAAGTCAGCACACCTGCTGATCAGGGCTTCTGAGAATTGAAATTCAAGAACACTTGTAGCACCAAGGTTAGTCACTCCTCTTTTCCTTCTGTACCAAGTGCCTCCCAAAGTAAATGGGGTAGGAACTTTTAGTGTATGAAACTAAGACACAGGACACAGCCTCGGGCTGGGTTAACTCAGGTTTATTGCATCGTGGACAGAGGGAACATGAGGTAATGGCGGATCGATAGCTCTTTATATACAGTAGGGATACATTTGAACGTGGTGCCATGGTAGCCCATTGGCTACTGTCTGCGTGACGTCATTGTGGGTCACGCCCTTCTTGTCCAGGTGTAGGTGGTGGCGGGAAAGCTTCCCGCGCTGTTGCCTTTGATGAGTTCGGACCAAGAGAGCTTGGACGCTCGCTGCTGCCAGCTGGTGGTCATTAGCTCGCGTCCTATTACAGGGTTTATATGATACAGCTGGAGGTTACATTGTTGCTATAGGCAAGGTTACATTGGCTCAGATACATTGTAATTCATGTGGAAGGTAAAACCATTAGAACACAACACCCCTCCCCCCTAAGACGAGACAATGTCTCGAGCCCACACTTCAACACACTCCCCCCCCCTTAGGAGACAAAGTCCCTCAGCCAAGATGGTTTATTTCGAACACGCTGGGGTCTCGATGCGGGCTGCCTTTCCCCGGGTTTGCTACCTCCTCTTTGTCCCCTGGTTTCCTGCCCTGTAATTTGAGAGGGAGACTTGTTAGTGACTTGCCGCGGCTCCACGGCGTTGTTGGGGGGTATGCTCTTTCTCGGGGAAGAACCGGGGGCACTGGGGGCTAACGAAAAACCCCTCTTCTCGCTTGGAAGGGTGGGGGAACACTCCTGAAAACCCCCCCGGCTCGCAAGACCAGAATCAAAATCAAAATTACATTCGGGGGACGCGGCGGCGGCCGCACATTCCTTTTCCCTCCCCCCGGGCTCTGATAGAACTGGGGTATCAAAAGGATATGAGTCGGGATCACTGCTTTCCCCCCCGGATTCGGACTGATGTCCCTCATTTTCTCCCCCTTGGGCTAAACGGGTGGGGGAGAACCCTATCGCTGAATCCTGTTGCTGTGCCCCACTGACCGGCCCTTCACTCACTCGGCGCCTCAGTTGGTCAGCGTGTCTCCTCCAGAGGAGACCGGTGCTCGTTTCCACCCGATATGACACTGGCCCAGTTTGTTCTACTATCGTTCCTGGCACCCAGGCTGGCCCTGCGCTTGCATAGTTCCTGCAGTAAACAAGGTCGCCGGCGGCGAACCCTTTCGAGACTGCCAATCCTATGTTTTTTCCTTTATCCTCGACTCTCGTCGGGTCCAGCCTGGTCAGAAGTGTGGTCAGTTTTCGCCGCATCAAGAGTTCTGCCGGCGAGTAACCCGACGCTAAGGGGGTCACCCTATACGCTAACAAGAACTGACATACTTGGTGATTTAGGTCCCCCGGGCCCATGCGCCGCAACGCATCCTTTGTTGTACGCACCAACCGTTCCACTTGGCCGTTCGTGGCCGGGTGAAACGGCGCGGATGTGACATGCCGAATGGCGTTTGCTCCCATGAATGCCTCGAACTCCGAGGAGGTGAAGCAACTCGCGTTATCGCTGACTAAAGTGTCGGGTAAACCGAACGTGGAAAAGACCCTCCGTAGCTGGCTAATTGTTGTGGCGGAGGACGTGCTCTTTACTGGGATAACCTCCAGCCACTTGGAGAACGCATCCACCACCAGGAGAAACATGGTTCCTCGGAATGGGCCAGCGAAATCTACATGTACTCTGGACCACGGCCCCCTTGCTGTGTCCCATCCCCTATGCGGGAGGCGGGCCGCCTCTGGTCGGGATCCCTGGCATGCCTCACAAGTGCCGACCATGTGCTCGATGTCCGCGTCCAGCTGTGGCCACCAGAAGTAACTGCGGGCCAGCGCTTTCGAACGAACGATGCCCGGGTGGCTGACGTGCAGCAGTTTGAGCACCCTCGGCCGCATGGCTGCAGGAACCACCACCCGCTGGCCCCACAATAGGCACCCCCTTTCTAGGGACAACTCTAGCTTTTTCCGAAAGAATGGGTCGAATTCCGTGCTTGGGGACGATGCCGGCCACCCCTTTTGTACCCATGAGCTGACTTTTTCGAGTGTCCTGTCCTTGCCTGTCGCCCTCGCAATATCGGCTGGTACAATTGGGGGTGCATCTAGAACCTCAATTAGTAACACCTGGCGGTCTCTCCCTACTCTAGCCTTCTGGTCGTCCGACAAGGGCAAAGGGGATCTCGAAAGTGCATCAGCATGGCTGATCTCTTTTCCGGGCCGGTACACCAACTCGTGTTGGTAAGCGTTGAGAAAAATGGCCCATCGCAGCATTCTCGGTGATAGGATCTGCGGGGTGGGCTTGCTTGCCGTGAAAATCCCTAACAGGGGCTTGTGATCCGTCACGATTTTGAACGGGCGGCCATACAAAAAATCGTGAAACTTTTTGGTCCCCGCTACAATTGCCAATGCCTCCCTGTCGGTTTGTGCGTAATTTCGCTCTGCCTGGGACAGGGACCTTGAATAAAATGCAACCGGGGCCTCTCTTCCGTCATCCAACACGTGGCAAAGTACTGCCCCCACCCCCACCGGTGATGCATCACAGACTAGGACCACCGGCCGTTTGGGGTCGAAATGCGTTAGAATTGCGTCAGAGGTCAAGAGTTGCTTTAATTCTTTGAAGGCCCTCTCGTGCTCGTCACCCCACATCCAAGTCTCCTCTTTCTTAAGCAACCGATGGAGCGGTTCGGCCACGGACGCCTTCCGCGGAAGGAATGTATGGTAAAAATTGAGGAGCCCCAGGAATGACTGTAGCTCGGTTTTGGATGTGGGGCGAGGGGCCTTTTTGATGGCTACTACTTTGGATTTGGATGGCTTGATACCCTCGGGTGTAATCCTGAACCCCAAGAACTCGACCTCGGTTTCGAAAAAAACACATTTGTCCTTCCTCAGTCTCAGCCCCGCTTTCTCGAACACCGTTAGTACTTTGTCCAATCTCTTTGCCAGTTCGGCCTCACTCCCCCCAGTTATTAATACGTCATCAAAATAAGGCAACACCCCCTCCAGCCCCTTCAGGAGGCGTTCCACAAGCGACTGGAAAAGGCCGGGTGCCGAGTTCACGCCGAACTGTAAACGCGACACCTGGAACGCTCCTTTATGAGTGACTATCGTTTGTGCCGCGGCCGTGGCGGGTGTTACGGGAAGCTGCTGATAGGCTTGTGCCAGGTCGAGCTTAGCGAAACACTTTCCCCCATTTAGCCTGGCCAAAAGGTGGCTGACCACCGGCACCGGGTATGCGTTAGGGCGGATCGCCTTGTTAATTGTACACTTATAATCAGCGCAAATGCGCACCTCCCCGTTAGCCTTCAGAGCTGTTACAATTGGAGTTTCCCACTCCGCGGAATCAACAGGAATAAGAATCCCCTGGCCCACCAATTTGTCCAGTTCCGCCTCTATTTTGTCCTTTAGTGCGAAGGGCACCCTGCGCGGTTTGAGTCTTATCGGGCGGACCTCCGGGTCTAGGTCGAAAGCTACAGGGGGTCCCTTGAATTTTCCAAGTCCTTTTTCAAAAACGGCGGGATGCGCATCGCACACCGCTTGTATTGGGTCCACCCCCACTGCATGTACTCCCCCTATAAACAGGCCTAAAGGCTGGAACCACTGTGTCCCTAGGAGGCTACAACTCCCCCCCTTGAGGACAACTAGGGGCAGCTCCGCAGAGTGTCTCTTAAACTCAACCCGAAATTTCCCGACCCCCAACACCGGAATGCTGTTCCCCTGCACATCTCGTAGCGTGGACCTCAATGTTTTAAGTTTGGGCCGCACGTGGGGGTCGATTTTCAAGAACTCTTTCTGGGGAATTATGGAATAGGAGGACCCCGAGTCAATCTCCATCCTGATAGGGGCCCCTTGTACTAGTACCTCAACGAAATAATGGGACTGTTCCGCGGACACACTGAGCACTGGGACGTCGTCCTCGCTGCTGTCCGAGACGCGGCCCACGCCGTCCTGCTTCCTCGTGGTCTGGACGCCATCTTTGGGCCTCGCTGAACGGTCCGGTCTGGTCGAACGGTCCGGTGACTGCCTCCGGCCCTCCTTCCGTTTTCTGCATGCCTTGGCGATGTGCCCCCGACGGCCGCAGGTGTAGCATTCGGCCTTTCTAAATGGGCACCTCGCACGCTCATGGGCCGCTCCGCAACCATCGCAGCGGCGCCCCCCCTTTCGGACCTTCTGGATCTCCTCGCCGTCGCTGCCTTCCGAAGACGACTTTGAGGCCCGTTGAGTTGCGTGCACCGATTTTTCCGCTTTACCGGCTCTGGGACGCCACTCACGCCACTGATGCATCTCGTCCACTCCAGCATTCGTGGACTCTGCGGCCTCCGCGGCCTCGACGACCTCTGCCAGCGTCGGTGGCGGCTCCTTATTCATCAAGCTGCGCTGCACCTCCTTGTCTTTCAGGCCACACAGCACGCCGTCCCTGAGGGCCATTTCTAGGATGTTGCCCCATTTGCAGGGGGCGGCGGCTACCCTCATGGCGGCCACGAATGTCTCGACCGACTCGTCCGGCGCTTGGACTCGCCTCCAAAACGCGCTCCGAGCGGGAAACATCGCCCTCGAGGGTTGGAAGCGCTCCCGAAGCAGCTTCATGATGTCGTCCGCTTTAAATTCGCTCACCTTCTTCGGAGCGATGATGCCCACCAGCGTCCGCTTGGTCTCCATCCCAAGCATGCGGGTGAGGATGGCCCTCTTCCTCTCCTCATCGTCTTCCTTGACTTTGAGTTCCACCAGCGCCGCATGGAAGTCCATCTCAAACAACTCCCAGTCTTGCGGTTTGGTGATGTTGAACCCGCTCTGTGCCCTGGCTGCTCCTTGGGGATCCATTATCCCACCTTCGTCGCCAATTTAGTGTATGAAACTAAGACACAGGACACAGCCTCGGGCTGGGTTAACTCAGGTTTATTGCATCGTGGACAGAGGGAACATGAGGTAATGGCGGATCGATAGCTCTTTATATACAGTAGGGATACATTTGAACGTGGTGCCATGGTAGCCCATTGGCTACTGTCTGCGTGACGTCATTGTGGGTCACGCCCTTCTTGTCCAGGTGTAGGTGGTGGCGGGAAAGCTTCCCGCGCTGTTGCCTTTGATGAGTTCGGACCAAGAGAGCTTGGACGCTCGCTGCTGCCAGCTGGTGGTCATTAGCTCGCGTCCTATTACAGGGTTTATATGATACAGCTGGAGGTTACATTGTTGCTATAGGCAAGGTTACATTGGCTCAGATACATTGTAATTCATGTGGAAGGTAAAACCATTAGAACACAACAGAACTGGAGAGCTAGATTGCAATCTTGGACTACAGTGGCTTAGTGATTAAGCTTGAGGACTGGAAGGTTGGCAGGTTGGCAGGTTGAGACATGAGTGCTGCAAGATGGAGTGAGCTTCTGTCTCCATCTGAGCTACCATCTTTAGTTTTGGATGGGGCTATTTGGGAGTCCTCCTGAATTTGCGACTCCTGCTCAAACAAGCAGGTGGCAGTTGTGGCCAGGAGGGCTTTTGCACAACTTCGTGTCATACGCCAGTTACGCCTGCTCCTAGATCGGGACTCCTTGCTCATGGTCATGCATGCTCTGGTCACCTCCAGACTAGATTATTGTAATGGGGCTACCCTTGATGACCACTCGGAAGCTGCAACTGGTCCAGAATGCAGCTGCCTGAGTGGTGATGGGGTGCGGACATTATGCCCATGCCTCTCCACTGCTTTGGGAGCTGCACTCGTTACTGGTGTGCATCCGGGTGTAATTCAAGTGGTTGGTAATGACCTTTAAAGTCCTACATGGTAGTGGGCCAGGATACCTAAGAGACCGCATCACCCTGAGAACATCTGTCTGCCCCACTAGAGCAGACCAGAGAGGCTCTCTCATTGTGCCATCTGCTAGAGAGGCTCATCTCTCTAGCACCAGAAGGAGGGTATTCTCTGTGTCTGCTCCGGCCCTATGGAACCTCCTGCCAATCGAGTTGCGACTCCAGAGGGAGTTGCTACCCTTCAAGAAAGAGGTGAAAACCTGGTTGTCAAAGCAGGTATGGGACACCAGAGAGGTGGTGTCTCCCGCCTGCTGGCTGATATAACAATATCGCTGCCCCCCCCAACCCCCCTTTAAGCTTTTAGTGTTGGGTAATTTTTAGTACTTTTAATTGGGCTTATGGGTTTTTAGGTTTTAGATTGTGTTGAGTATTTTAACTTTGTGAGCTGATAAATTGGATAGATAGATAAATAACTCCCAGCTCTGGCCAACTTAACAGTTCAAAAGCAAGAAAGTGCAAGTAGATAAATAGGTACCGCTTCATTTGGACAGGTAACAGTTACTTACTTTATTGTTATTACGGTCTTACACCAGCCTTTACAATAGAAAATAGTTTTACATTTTGTAAACAATGAGAATAAACAATAAAACAGTACAGCATATCCTCTAGTTAAAGGTTTTCCTTAATTGAATAGCTTGATAAAAATATTTGGCTACCTGATGCATGAGTGTAAAATCCGCGTGCTTTAGATGAAAATTAATATAAAACCTATCACTATGGCCCACAAATTTAGAAAATGCTGGGGCAATTAAGGCATCTCTAAGGACATCATAAAAAGGGCATCGTAATAGGATGTGGGCCTAGGTTTCTGTTGTGTATGTTACTGTATCACTTTAAGAATGTCTGAATGTAACCTGACAATTATCACAATGTAACTCAGCTGTTAAAGGAACGTGAGCTTTATTATTATTATTATTATTATTATTATTATTATTATTATTATTATTATTATTATTATTATTATTATTATTATTATTATTATTATTATTATTATTATTACCCATAGAGGGCAGCTGCGAGCGTTCAGCTCACATGGTTCAAATTCCCCCAATCACCGGCAGCCGTGGGAACCTTCCCGCGCAAGGAACACCTGAAGAAGAAGGGCGCGACTCAGAATGATGTCACGCAGGTAGCAGCCAATACGCTACCGTGTAACCCTTTTCAAATGTATTGTTGCAGTATAAAAGGAGCTGTACCTCCGCCATTACCACATGTTCATCCTGACCATCGTGCATTTAGTGTATGGGACCAAGGACACCAGGACAGCCGAAGAGCTGGCTTAACACAACTTTATTACATGCTGGTCAGAGGGAACATGAGGTAATGGCGGACGAACAGCTCAATATATACAGTGGCTATACATTTGAATGTGGCTCCTTGATAGCCTATTGGCTATAGGCTGCGTGACGTCATTGCAGGTCACGCCCTTCTTGTCCAGGTGAAGGTAGTGGCGGGAATCTTCCCGCGCTGTTGTTCTAGGTGAGTCTTGGACCAATGAGCTTGGACGCTCGCTATTGCCATCTAGTGGTCACTAGCTCGCGTCCTATTAAGGTTACAGTGATGCAGCTGGAGGTTACAATGTTACACATAGAAAAGGTTACATTGGATACACATGGATAGGTACATTGTTTAAAGGCACAGGCTTTAGAACACAACACCCCTCCCCCCTAGGATGAGACGAAGTCTCTCAGCCAAGATGGTTTATTGCACTCGCGTTTGGGCCGCGATGTGGGTTGGCCCACCCGGGGGCCGCTCCCGCCTCCTTGTTCCCTGGACCCTTGTCCTGTAATGGGAGAGGGAGACTTGTTAGAGGTTTGCTGCGGTTTTGCAGCTTTGAGGGGAGAGGTGGATTCTGTTGTGGGTGAACCGGGGGCACCAGGGGCTAACGAAAAACCCCTCTTCTCGCTTGGATGGGTGGGGGACCACTCCGAAAAACCCCCCCGGTTCTGAAACTCAAAATTAAACTCTATTAGGGGATCCCGTGGGGTATCTACGAGGACAAATTCCTTCTCCTCCCCCCTTGGTGGGGACTCTGGACCCCCCTCTCCTCCCCCTTGGGCTAAACGGGTGGGGGAGAACCCTAACGCTGAATTTGTGTCTGTACTGCCGGAGCCCTGACTTCCCGGGACCCTGTTCCGGAGCTGGTCCGTGTGCCGCCGCCAAAGTAGACCTGTGTTGGTCTCCACGTGGTACGAAACGGGACCGGTTTGTTCCACGACTACCCCCGGCACCCAGGCTGGCCCCGCGCTGGCGTAGTTCCTGCAATGTACCGGGGCACCCACGCCGAAACTCTTGGTGGCTTCTAACCCTATGTTCCTTCCCTTGTCCTCAACTCTCGTGGGATCTATGGAGTATGGTGGTCAGCTTCCTGCACATTAAAAGCTCCGCAGGGGAGTAGCCTGACGCTAGCGGGGTCACCCTGTACCCTAGCAGAAACTGACACACTTGCAGGTTGAGGTCCCCGGGGCCCATGCGCCGCAGCGCGTCCTTCGTGGTGCGTACGAGGCGCTCCACTTGGCCATTGGTGGCCAGATGGAAAGGGGCGGAGGTGATGTGTCGGATGGCGTTAATCTCTGTGAATGCCCTGAACTCAGCGGACGTGAAGCAACTAGCGTTATCGCTAATTAGGGTGTCGGGTATGCCGAACATGGAAAAAATTCTCCGCAAATGCTTAATTGTCGCGGCCGAGGAGGTGCTTGTGACTGGAATGACCTCCAACCACTTAGAGAAAGCGTCCACAACAAGGAGAAACAGAGTGCCTCGGAACGGGCCCGCGAAATCTATGTGTATCCGGGACCACGGCCCCTTAGCCGCGTCCCACTCCCTGTGGGGAAGACGGGCCTCCTCTGGTCTGGAGCATTGGCAACTCTCACAAGTGCCGACCATGTGCTCGATGTCGGCGTCTAACTGGGGCCACCAAAAGTAGCTTCGGGCCAGCGCTTTGGAGCGCACAATTCCGGGGTGGCTGACGTGCAGCAGTTTAAGCACCCGCGGCCGAAGTGATGTGGGAATCACCACCCGCTGCCCCCACAAGAGAACCCCCTCTCTAGGGACAGCTCCAACTTTTTCCTGAAAAATGGGGCGAACTCCTCCGCTGGGGAGGACGCCGGCCACCCTTTCTGTACCCAGGAGCTAACCGCCGCTAATGTCCTGTCCTTCCCTGTCGCTTTGGCGATGTCGGCGGGCACTACGGGGGGCGAATCCAGCACCTCTATCATGAGAACCTGATGGTCTCGCTCCCCCTTGCTCACCTGGCTGGGCGTCAGGGGGAGGGGGGACCTCGATAGAGCGTCCGCATGGCTGATCTCTTTCCCGGGCCGGTAGACCAACGCGTGCTGGTACGCGTTGAGAAAAATAGCCCACCGGAGCATCCTCGGGGACAGGATCTGTGGCGTGGGCTTATCTGCGGTGAAAATGCCTAGTAGGGGCTTGTGGTCAGTCACGATGGTGAAGGGGCGGCCATACAGAAAATCGTGAAATTTTTTGGTCCCTGCAACTATCGCCAGCGCTTCCCTATCTGTCTGGGCGTAGTTTCTCTCCGCTTGGGACAGGGACCTGGAGTAGAACGCTATTGGGGCCTCCCTCCCGTTTTCCAACACGTGGCATAACACTGCCCCCACCCCCACCGGGGAAGCATCACAGACCAGTACCACCGGCCGTTTGGGGTCGAAATGGGTCAGAATGGCGTCAGACGCCAGGAGTTGTTTCAGTTCCGTGAATGCCCTCTCCTGGTCATCGCCCCACTTCCATGCCGCATCTTTCTTGAGCAACTTGTGAAGCGGCTCAGCCACCGCAGCCTTCCGTGGAAGGAAGGAGTGGTAGAAATTTAAGAGCCCTAGGAACGACTGCAACTCGGGCTTGGATGTGGGGCGAGGAGCTTTCTTGATGGCGGCCACCTTGGATTTGGACGGTTTGATCCCCTCGGGTGTTACTCGGAACCCTAAGAACTCAACCTCCTTCACGAAGAAGACGCATTTGTCTTTTCGCAACCTCAACCCCGCCTGTTCGAACGCCGCCAGGACCTTGTTTAGCCTTTCAGCCAACTCAACCTCACTCCCCCCCCGTTATCAATACGTCATCAAAATATGGTAAAACGCCGTCCAGCCCTTTGAGGAGGCGTTCCACGAGCGACTGGAAAATTCCAGGCGCCGAGTTCACGCCGAATTGGAGGCGCGTCACCTGGAACGCCCCCTTATGCGTGATTATGGTCTGTGCAGCAGCTGCGGCAGGGGTTACCATGAGTTGCTGATAGGCCTGTGCCAGGTCGAGCTTAGCGAAACACTTTCCCCCATGTAACCTGGTTAGCAAATGGCTGACCACCGGCACCGGGTACGCATTAGGGCGGATTGCCTTATTAATGGTGCACTTATAATCGGCGCAAATGCGAACCTCCCCATTGGCCTTCAATGCTGTGACAATTGGAGTTTCCCACTCCACGGAATCAACAGGAACAAGAATCCCCTGGCCCACTAATTTGTCCAGTTCCGCCTCTATTTTGTCCTTGAGTGCAAAAGGCACCCGGCGCGGTTTGAGTCTGATTGGGCGGACCTCCGGATCCAGGTCGAACGTTACTGGGGGTCCATTGAATTTCCCAAGTCCCTTCTTGAAGACTTCGGGGTGCGCGTCGCACACCTCCTGTATCGGGTCAGACCCAACGGCGTGCACCCCCCCAATGAACAGACCCAGGGGCTGAAACCATTGAGTCCCGAGGAGGCTGCAATTACCCCCCTTAAGAACGACTAGGGGGAGTTCCGCGGCGTGCCGCTTGTACTGAACCTGGAAATTCCCAACCCCCAACACCGGGATACTGTTCCCTTGCACGTCCCGAAGCGTGGACCTCAACGCTTTGAGCTTGGGCCGTACCGGGGGGGGGGCAATTCTCCAAAACTCCCTCTGGGAAATGATTGAGTAAGAGGAGCCAGAGTCAATCTCCATCCTAACAGGGGCCCCTTGCACCAGTACCTCAACAAAGTAACGGGGGTGTCCCATGGACACGCTGAAAACCGGGGCGTCGTCGTCGCTGTCGTCGGAGATGCGGCCCACGCCGTCCTGCTTCCTCGTGGGCCGGGCGCCCTCCTTTAGTCTCGTCGAGCGGTCTGGCCTCGCCGGGCGGTCAGGCGAGCTCCTCCGGTCCCTCGCTGGGCGGTCGGGCGAGCTCCTCCGGTCCTTGCGCCGTTGTCTGCAGACTTTGGCTATGTGGCCGCGTCGCCCGCAGTTGTGGCACTCGGCCTTTCTGTACGGGCACCTGGCACGGTCGTGAGCCGCCCCGCAGCCGTCTCAACGCCGGCCCTCCTTCCGGACCCTCCGGACGTCCTCGTCGTCGCTGCTTTCGGCGGACGATTTCGAAATTCGCCGGGCTGCGTGCACCGACCTCTCTGTTTTGTCGGCCTTCGGCCGCCAGTCCTGGAGCTCTTGCACCCCGGCCTTCGTGGCTTCCTCGGCCTGTGCCGCTTTCAGGACCTCCTGCAACGTGGGGGGCGGCTCCTGATTCATTAGCGTGCGCTGAATCTCGGCGTCCTTCAGGCCGCATAGCATGCAGTCCCTGAGGGTGACTTCCAAATTCTCCCATTTGCATGGGCCGGCAGCCAGACGCAGGGCCGCTACGAAAGCGGCGACCGACTCACCAGGCGCTTGGACTCGCCTCCAAAACGCGCTCCGAGCGGGAAACATCGCTACCGAGGGCCGGAAATGGTCTCGCAGCACCGTCAGGAGCTCCTTTGCCTTGAATTCAGCCGCCTTTTTGGGTGCGATGAGGTCAATCAATACCCTCTTGCCATCGTGCAAGGAGCATTCTGGTGAGGATGGCTCTTTTCTTCGCCTCGTCCGTCACCTCGAACTCCACCAGCGCGCCTTGGAAGTCCATTTTGAAGAGTTCCCAATCTTGCGGTTTCTGGATGTCGAAACCGGCGTATGTCTTGGTCCTGTGGGCAGCCATGATCCCACCTTCGTCGCCAATTTAGTGTATGGGACCAAGGACACCAGGACAGCCGAAGAGCTGGCTTAACACAACTTTATTACATGCTGGTCAGAGGGAACATGAGGTAATGGCGGACGAACAGCTCAATATATACAGTGGCTATACATTTGAATGTGGCTCCTTGATAGCCTATTGGCTACAGGCTGCGTGACGTCATTGCAGGTCACGCCCTTCTTGTCCAGGTGAAGGTAGTGGCGGGAATCTTCCCGCGCTGTTGTTCTAGGTGAGTCTTGGACCAATGAGCTTGGACGCTCGCTATTGCCATCTAGTGGTCACTAGCTCGCGTCCTATTAAGGTTACAGTGATGCAGCTGGAGGTTACAATGTTACACATAGAAAAGGTTACATTGGATACACATGGATAGGTACATTGTTTAAAGGCACAGGCTTTAGAACACAACAGTGCAATAAAGCTGTGTTTTAGCCCTCACTGCGGCTCCTTCTTTGTCTTCCATGCAAGACACCAAATTGGCGATGAAGGTGGGATCCATGGCGTGTCCCAAGATCAAGCCTCACCAATTCGACATCAGTGATCCTGAGCAATGGGAGCTGTACGAGTGCCAGTTTTGGCACGCGATGGATGGTGCAGGCATCGACGACGAAGGGAAGGTGCGGTCGCACTTCCTAGCCCAGGTGGGGCCGGCCACGCTGCGCATCCTGATGAACTTGCTGGCTCCCCGAAAGGTCGATGCGGTGCCCATTGACCACATCCTCACAACGCTGAGGGATCACTTCCAGCCGCCCGTCTCTATTTTTCCGGCCCGGGTCACATTCCATAGGCAGGACCAGCGCTCAGGAGAATCCATGTCCGCCTACGCGGCGGCCCTCAGGCTGGCGGCCGTCCACTGCCAATGGGAGGACCTGGACATAGCCCTTCGAGACCGCATGCTGTGCGGCCTAAGGGACGAGGAGATCCAGAGAAAGTTGATGACCCGCGACCATCACCTCATGTTCAACGAGGTACTGCGAGAGGCCCAAGCGGCCGAGGCGGCGAGGAGTGGGGTCATAGTCTTCAAGTCCCGGGGGCCCGCACCTGAGAGGGCAAAGTCACCCATGCAAGCGGTCCAGCGGACTTCGGCACAAGCGGCCTGGCGGGCCCCCTGGCCGCCCACAGGCACCCTAGCAACCTCCGAGGAGTTGTCCACGACTGCAGACTCCTGCTCCAGCGAGGACGACGATGTGCAGAGAGTCAAGAGGCATGGAGAAAAGCGCTGAGCCAGCGAGGGAGGAAACCACCGTTGCGATGCCTGCGGGGCATCTCACGACCGAACGAGGTGCCCATTCCGGAAGGCCGAGTGCCACAACTGTGGGCGGAAAGGCCACATCGCCAGGGTCTGCAGGCGTGGGCGAATGGAGGACAAGGGATCATCGAGACACCCTCAAGCACACCAACACAAGGTGGCCAGCATCGGAAAGGTCTCAGCCAACGACGACGCGGCGGCCGTGAACTGCGTGGGCCTGGAGCACCGACGTTTCTTCGTAGAGGTACTGTTACAAGGGGTCCTGGTTAGGATGGAAATAGACTCGGAGTCGTCCTATTCCATCCTGTCCCAGAAAGAGTTCCTGCGCATTCCCCCAAATGCACGCCCCAAGTTGCGGGCCATGGAGTCGGACTTACGGAATGTGCAGGGTTATGGGATCCCAGTGTTGGGGATGGGAAACTTCACGGTGAAGTTCAAAACGTTCACAGAAAAACTGCCCTTAGTAGTTCTCAAGGTGAGGACCTGTTGCCTTTTGGGAACCCAGTGGTTTGCTCCCCTGGGAATTGAACTGTCCGACATAAACGCCATAGAGACTGACCCAATTCGGGACGTGTGCGAAACGCACCCTGCAGTTTTCAAAAAGGGGCTCGGAACTTACAGGGGACCCCCGGTTTCTTTTGAGTTGGACCCAGAAATCCGGCCCATACGTCTCAAGCCAAGAAGAGTCCCCTTCGCCCTCAAGGACAAGTTTGAGGCGTAATTGGACAAATTGGTGGGGCAGGGGATTTTAGTTCCAGTTGATTCTGCGGAGTGGGAAACTCCGATTGTTACAGCTTTAAAATCCAATGGGGAGGTCAGGATTTGCGCTGACTACAAATGTACAATCAACAAGGCCATTCGGCAAATGCATATCCGGTGCTGGTAGTTAGCCACTTACTGGCCACTTTGCACGGGGGGAGGTGTTTCGCCAAGCTAGACCTGGCACAGGCGTACCAGCAGCTCACGGTAACCCCGGCTGCTGCCGCTGCGCAAACCATCGTTACGCATAAGGGGGCATTCAAGGTACTGTTCGGCGTAAATTCGGCCCCCGGGATCTTCCAGTCCCTCGTGGAACGCCTTTTAAAGGGGCTTCCAGGCGTGCTCCCATATTTTGACGATGTTTTGATAACAGCGGGGAGCGAATAGGAACTAGCGAAAAGTCTAGACAAGATCCTATCCATATTCGAGAGAGCGGGACTGAGGTTGAGAGGGGACAAATGTGTGTTTTTTGCGAGGGAGGTTGAGTTTCTCGGGTTCAAAATAACTCCGGAGGGCATCAAGCCATCCGAGTCCAAGGTTGCGGCTGTGAAAAATGCCCCTCGCCCCACCGCGAAACCAGAGCTGCAGTCATTCCTAGGGCTCCTGAATTTTTACCATTCCTTCTTGCCAAGGAAGGCATCCATTGCGGAGCCACTGCATGGGCTACTTAAGGGAGACGCGGTTTGGTGGTGGGGAGATAGGTAGGAGAAAGCGTTCAAAGAGCTCAAGGCGCTCTTGTCCTCAGACGCCGTCCTGACCCATTTCGACCCGAGGAAACCGGTAGTTTTGGTCTGTGATGCATCACCAGTGGGGGTGGGGGCGGTGCTGTGCCACGTGTTAGAGAACGGGCGGGAAGCCCCATTTGCCTTCTATTCCAGGTCACTTTCAAAGGCGGAGCGCAATTACGTGCAAACAGATAGAGAGGCCCTGGCCATAATCGCAGGAACAAAGAAGTTCCACGATTTCCTGTACGGCTGCGAGTTCACAATTGTGACCCATCATAAGCCCCTTTTGGGAATCTTTACTACAGGCAAGCCCACCCCACAAATTCTGTCCCCCAGAATGCTGCGTTGTGCGATTTTCCTCAATGCTTACCAGTACGAGCTGGTCCATCGCCCAGGGAAGGAGATCTCCCATGCAGATGCGCTGTCCTGATCTCCACTCCCTAGTTTAGGAGACCCAAAATGCGAGGTGGAGCAAGACCACCAAGTCCTGCTGATCGAGTCTCTCGACTCACCCCCCATAGTTCCCGCAGACCTCGCCAAAGCCACGGCAGCCAACAAAATCCTGTCCCAAGTCAGTTCCTGGGTGAGAAAAGGGTGGCCCACAACTCCCCCTGAGGAGGAATTCTAATCATTTTTCAGGCACAGAGTAGAGCTTTCCCTTGAAAGGGGCTGCCTCCTCTGGGGCCAGCGGGTAGTCATCCCAGAGAAGTTACGAGCAAAGGTGCTGAGGCTACTGCATACCAGCCACCCAGGAATAGTGCATTCCAAAGCACTGTCCAGGAGTTACTTCTGGTGGTCCCAGATAGACGCGGATATAGAGCACTTGGTGAGCACGTGTGAGAGCTGCCAGAGCTCTCAGCCCAAGGAGTCCCGGCTGCCCCACAGGGAATGGGACATGGCCCGTGGGCCATGGTCCCGAGTACACGTTGAATTCGCTGGCCCCTTTCACTGGTCGATGTTTCTGCTGATAGTCGATTCATATTCCAAATGGCTGGAAGTCATTCCCATGTCCAACACCTCATCTGCCGCAACCATTAAACAATTGCGCAAGGTGTTCAGTTGTTTCGGCCTGCCGGACATCCTTGTGAGCAACAACGCCAGTACTTTCACGTCTGCAGAATTCAAGGCGTTCATCGAGAGGAATGCCACCCGGCACATTACCTCTGCCCCGTTTCACCCCGCCACAAACGGTCAGGTAGAGCGCCAAGTGCGCACTACAAAAGATGCACTGCGGCGCATGGGTCTCGGTGAGTTGAACCTCCAGCTGTGTCAATTCCTCATTTGTTATAGGGCAACTCCCCTAGCTTCAAGACTGTCGCCGGCTGAGCTCCTCATGCAGAGGAAGCCGGTAACACTTTTTGATCGGTTGGATCCGACCAGGGTGGAGGATGAGGAGAGAAATATAGAGATAGAGAGCTCCAAAAGTTTTGCGGTAGGGGACCTGGTTCACTGCAGGAATTACACAACCTCGGGACCAACGTGGGTTCCAGGAACGGTCATTGAGCAAACGGGGCCATTGTCTTACAGGGTTGAAACTAGCACAGGTCTGCTGTGGAGAAGGCACGCTGACCAGCTCAGAAGGTGAGTTACTAGTGAAAGAGAGTCAGCGTTAGGGTTCTCCCCCACCTGTTTAGCCCAAGGGGGAGACACGGGGACGTTCTCAGGTACAAATGCAAATGCATACTCTGGATTCTCACACGAGGAAGAGGATACTTTGAAAGAGTGGGATGAGTTTGATTTTATGTTGCCATACCAGGGGGATGTCGTGGAGTGGTCCCCCACTCGTCTGAGCAAGAAGAGGGATTTTAGTTCAGCCCCTGGTATTTCCAGTCCTCCCAGTCCTTTTGTTCTAGAGTTTACCCCATCACCAAGACCCCCAACCCAGGCAGCAGGGGGAAGTTCGTTCTCTCCATCCCCAAGACCACCGAGTCAGGCAGCAGGGGCTAGCACAAGTATGCCAGTTGCAGGCGCAAGAAACCGGGGTGAGACGACAAGGGTCTCCTCATTGGTCCCGAGATTCATGCTGGGGGGGTCGCCAGGCGCCACGAGCGATAGACAGGGGTTCACATCCTAGTTACATGTTCCGTTTCCCTCTCCGAACGCAAGGTTGCCACAGAGTCCCTGCCAGACGACTAATGAATCCCCCCTTTCCGTTGCAGGACGAGAGTCTGCGGAACTCGGAGCCCCTAGTTCCCCTGAGCTCAGCCAAGCAGTAGTACGCCCCAAGCGCACATGCGGGAAGCCACAATGGTTGAGGGACTTCGTCCCATCCTAGGGGGGAGGAGTATTGTGTATGTTACTGTATCACTTTAAGAATGTCTGAATGTAACCTGACAATTATCACAATGTAACTCAGCTGTTAAAGGAACGCAAGCTAGCTACCCATAGAGGGCAGCTGCGAGCGTTCAGCTCACATGGTTCAAATTCCCCCAATCACCGGCAGCCGCGGGAACCTTCCCGTGCAAGGAACACCTAGAGAAGAAGGGCGTGACTCAAATTGACGTCACGCAGGTAGCAGCCAATACGCTACCGTGTAACCCTTTTCAAATGTATTGTTGCAGTATAAAAGGAGCTGTACCTCCGCCATTAACACATGTTCATCCTGACCATCATGCAATAAAGCTGTGTTTTAGCCCTCACTGCGGCTTCTTCTTTGTCTTCTGTGCAAGACACTAAAGTTTCTAACTCCCTTGATCCATAGGGACATTGTCTCTGTGGATAAGGAGTCCCTTAGAACTGCTGAGGGAAGACATCAAAACGAGCTCTAGAGAGGGCCCGTCTGTATTTGCTTTTTTTAAAAAAATAATTTTTATTAATTTTTTTAACATATAAAATACAAAACATAATACCAATAAAATACAATACATTGTAAAAATAATAAACAATAAGAAAATATAATTAATATACAAACATTAAAAGAAAAAAGAAAAGAAACCAACAAAAAAAGAAAAGAAAAAGCAACCCCTATCCTATTACATTTTATCACTATCCTTTTAAGTCATAAACCTTAACATCCACTTTACTACAAAAATTTGTCCCAGTAATTCATACAATAATATCTTGGTAAGGGAACAATTACAAAAAAAAAGAAAAATACACGTATCACATATCACCCAGTGTTTATTTACATTGCCCTGGAGAACTCTGAGTGATTTAGTATTTCACTTCCAAAATCCACTTTGATCAGGTACAGGTCTATTTCTTTCTTCTCCCATGAGAGAGTGATCCACAAAAGGCTTCCAAATATTCCAAAATCTATTCTCTTTCAAGTTATCCCGTTTTTACTTTATCTCCCAAGTCAGTTTATTGTTCAACGCTAAATTCCACATTTCTTTATACCAATCTTCAATTCATAAAATTACCTCATTTTTCCAATTCCTAGCAATACATTGTCTACCCGTTGTAATCATTATTTCTAACAACTCTTTCTCATCTTTACTTAAATTAATACTTTCCACATTTGTTAACATAGTGATACCCGATCCCAGTTTGACCACTTTACCAAATATTACTCCTATCTCCTTTTCAATACTTTTCCAAAAAGCATTCACTCCAGTACAACTCCACCACATGTGTTCATATGTTCCAATTGTATCTTTACATCTCCAGCGCATTTTATCCCTTTTATTGCCCATTTGATGTAGTCTCACTGGGGTCAGGTACCACCTCCATAACGTTTTGTAATTATGTTCCTTTATTCTTACCGACATAGTTCTCATAATCCACTTTTTCCATTTATTTCTCCATGTATCATTTTCTATTTTTATATTTATTTCTTGCTCCCATTTTAATTTTAAATCCTCTTGTGGATCACCCTCTTTATTCAGTAGCATATACAATTTACTAACTAATCCTTTGGTATTTCTATCTCCTCTACTAATTTTAAAAATCAATTCTTCAAATTCCATCTTATCTCTTTCCAAATCATATCCTCTCATATATTTACTGTTCCATTTGCTGATCCTCAATCTCTGAAACCAATTAAATTTTAATTGTTCAAATAAGTTTGACCTACTAATCTCGTCCCTACACAACCGTAGCCAGTCTCTCAACAGGAAAACTTCATTCTTATCTAGTACTTCTTTTACCTCTTTTCCCATTTTTTTTATTTTTTTTATTTTATTTTTTTATTTATTTTCAAAAGAAAAAATAAACATACAAAAAACAATACATCATGACAATAATACATAAAATTCATAAAAAATAACACATACATGGTAGTTGAAGTGATTAATTGTCGTGGTACACACACATTTAGATATCCACATTGTAAGTTAGTACTGTAACCATAACCTTCATAAAAGCTATCAATATTACAGTTATTTATTAACAACCATCAAATTCCTTCTTTTCAAATTACAAATCACCCAGTGATATTTACATTGCCCCGGAGAGTTTAGTATCTATATCATCTCCAAAACCCACTTTGAGATGGTACAGGTCTAAAACTATCCCTACACATAAGGGAGTGATCAACAAATGGCTTCCAAATATTCCAAAATCTCTTTTTCCATTTTAATTGGAAAATCTGCTATATCAGAAAGTTCCAGTATCGGAGAAATATTCGGAGCCAAATCTTTCATTACCTTCTTCCATACACTCATTAATCCTTTCATCATGGCATTTTTAGTTACTAGTTTCCCCAAATTACATCCTAAAAAGACCATTTTTCCTATATGCCTATAGTCACTCATCTCAATTTCCTCCCAAATTGCCTTTCCCCTTGCCAAGATCTTCACAACATTCTTAATTTGAAATGCTCGATAGTATGCTATCAAATTTGGAATACCCAATCCACCTTCTTTCTGTGATAAATACTATAACTTTTTTGATAACCTAGCTTTCTTTCCACCATTACAAAAATCATTAATCATTTTTTGGAACTCTTTAATCTCCTTATCGTTCAATTGAATTGCTAATGCATCAAATAAAAAATGTATTCTAGGTAATAACATCATTTTAGTAAGCGCAATTCTCCCAAACCATGACAGATTCAACTTTTGAAACCTTTGTATCCTATTTTTTGAAATCTTTCTTCAGACTGTCATAGTTCAGTCCTTTACGTTCTTCCCATCTACTTGAAATAATTATTCCCAAATATTTCAACTTGTTCTTAATTTGAATATTAACTAATCTCTTTATCTTCTTCTGATCCCCCTCACCCATATTGCAGAGCATCATTTCCGATTTATCCCAATTTACTTTCAATCCAGTAATATCTTCAAAATCCTTTAATTGTAGCCTAATTCTATCCATTACCTTATATGGATGTCTTACAATTATCAATGTGTCATCAGCATACATACTTACCTTATTTCCCATAATCCCCTCAATTTTCTTATCATCTCTTATAGCTTTTGCTAATATTTCCATTGCCATAATGAACAAAATTGGGGACAACGGGCAGCCCTGTCTTATACCTGCCTCTAATTTTATCTCATCAGTAACCTCATCATTCACTATGACAGTGGCTAGTCCTTGCTGGTATAATTGATCAATTATCTTTCTAAATTTATCCCCAAATCAATACCATTTAATTATTTCCTTAATTGAAGTCCATTGCAAAGAGTTAAATGCCTTAAATATGTCCAGCAATATTAATCCAAACTTTTCTTTTGTTTGACTCACAAAATCTACTAAGTCTAGCACCCTTCTGGTCAAATCCACCATATGACGTCCTTTCAAAAAACCCACCTGATCAGCATTTATATAGTTTAGTGTATGAGAACCAAGACAATAGAACAGCCGAAAGGTTGGCTTAACACATCTTTATTGCATGATGGTCCGGGGGAACATGTGGTAATGGCGGATGAACAGCTCAATATATACTGTGGCTATACATTTGAATGTGGCTCCTCGATAGCCCATTGGCTACTGTCCGCGTGACGTCATTCCCCGTCACGCCCTTCTTGTCCAGGTGAGGTGGTGGCGGGAATCTTCCCGCGCTGTAGGTATTTGGGGAATTGGAACCATGTGAGCTGGGCGCTCGCTATTGCCCCTGGTGGTCACTAGCTCGCGTCCTGATACAGTGTTACAGCTGGTGGTTATTATATCCACTCATCCGAGTGTTACATTGGTTAAAGGTACAATATTCCAAACACAACATCCCTCCCCCCTAGGATGAGACGAAGTCTCTCATCCAATATGGTTTATTGCAAGCGCGTTTTGGGCGCAAGGCTGGCTGGCTTGTCCCGGGGGCGCTATCACTTCTGTGTTCCTACAATGGGAGAGGGAGACTCGTTAGCGACTTGCCGCGGTTCCGCGGCTTTCGGGGTAGGGGTAAACTCCATTGTGGGAAAACCGGGGGCACTGGGGGCTAACGAAAAACCCCGCTTCTCGCTTGGATGGGTGGGGGACCACTCCGAACCCCCCCCGGTTTTGTAACTCAAACTCAAACTCATCTTCTGGGGTATCTGTGGGGGTATCCCTCAGGATATCTGCGGGGACAAACTTATTCCCTTCCCCCCTTGGTGGGGACCACTGACCCCCCCTCTCCTCCCCCTTGGGCTGAACGGGTGGGGGAGAACCCTAACGTTGAATCCTGTTCCACGCTGTCCGCGCTCTGGTGTCCGGAAACCCGGCGCCGAAGTTGGTCCGTGTGTCGCCTCCAGAGTAGACCCGTGCTGGTCTCGACGCAGTACGACACGGGACCCATTTGTCCAATGACTACGCCCGGCACCCAGGCTGGCCCTGCGCTAGCGTAGTTTTTGCAATGGACCGGGGCGCCTATTTCGAAACTCTTCGTACCCGCTAACCCGATGTTCCTCCCCGTGTCTTCCACCCTCGTAGGGTCTAGCCTGGTCAGTACCGTGGTCAGTTTTCTGCGCATTAGGAGCTCAGCGGGTGAGTATCCTGACGCTAGGGGGGTCACCCTATATCCCAGCAAAAACTGGCACAACTGCAGGTTTAAATCCCCGGGGCCCATGCACCTCAGCGCGTCCTTGGTGGTACACACGAGGCGTTCTACTTGGCCATTCGTCGCCGGGTGGAAAGGCGCGGAGGTGATGTGCCGGATGGCGTTGATGTCGGTGAATGCCCTGAATTCGGCGGATGTGAAGCAACTAGCGTTATCGCTAATAAGCGTGTCGGGTATGCCGAACGAGCTGAACACCCTGCACAATTGTTTAATTGTTGCGGCTGAGGAGGTGTTCGCCACTGGGATAACCTCTAAACACTTGGAGTAGGCATCCACTATGAGGAGAAAAAGCGATCCTCTGAAAGGGCCCGCGAAGTCAATGTGCACGCAGGACCATGGCCCCTTTGCCGCATCCCATTCCCTGTGCGGAAGTCAAGCCTCTTCGGGCCGGGAGCTTTGGCAACTCTCGCAAGTGCCCACCATGTGCTCGATATCGGCGTCCAACTGGGGCCACCAGAAGTAGCTCCTGGCCAGTGCCTTGGAGCGAACAATTCCAGGGTGGCTGACGTGCAGCAGCTTAAGCACTCTTGCTCTCAGGGATGACTACCCGCTGGCCCCACAGGAGGCAACCCCTCTCTATGGACAGTTCTAACTTTTTCCTGAAGAACGGGGCAAATTCCGCCGCCGGGGAGGACGTTGGCCATCCTTTCTGCACCCATGAACTAACCAGGGCCAACGTCTTGTCCCTGCCCGTCGCCTTGGCGATCTCTGCGGGCACTACGGGGGGTGAATCTAGGACCTCTATCATGAGCACATGGTGGTCTTGTTCCACCTCGCACACGTGGCTGCCCGTGTGGGGGAGGGGTGACCTCGACAGGGCGTCCGCGTGGCTTATGTCCTTTCCAGGACGATACACCAGTGCGTTCTGGTACGCGTTTAAAAAAATGGCCCACCTGAGCATTCTAGGGGACAGAATCTGTGGCATGGGCTTGTCTGCGGTAAAAATGCCTAGCAGGGGCTTGTGGTCAGTCACGATGGTAAAGGGGCGGCCATAGAGGAAATCGTGGAACTTCTTTGTCCCAGCAATTATCGCTAATGCCTCCCTGTCTGTCTGTGCGTAGTTACGCTCTGCCTTAGACAGGGACCTGGAGTAGAACGCCACCGGGGCCTCCTGCCCGTTTTCCAACATGTGGCACAGGACTGCCCCCACCCCCACTGGAGATGCATCACATATCAGAACCACTGGTTTCTTGGGGTCAAAATGGGTTAATATGGCGTCGGAGGATAAGAGTTGTTTCAGCTCATTGAATGCCCTCTCCTAGCTCTCGCCCCATTTCCACGCCTCGTCCTTTTTCAGTAACTTATGAAGCGGCTCTGCTACCGACGCCTTCCTAGGCAGGAAGGAATGGTAGAAGTTTAAGAGCCCCAGGAACGACTGCAGTTCGGGCTTGGAGGTGGGGCGAGGAGCATTTTGAACGGCGGCCACCTTTGATTCGGAGGGTTTAATGCCTGCAGGGGTTACCCGAAAACCCAGGAACTCAACGCATTTGTCTTTCCGCAACCTCAACCCTGCCTTTTCAAATACCGTCAGTACTTTGTCTTTCAGCCAACTCTGACTCACTCCCCCCGTTATCAATACGTCATCAAAATATGGCAAAATATGGCAAGACCCCCTCCAGACCCTTTAAGAGACATTCCACTAACGATTGGAAGATGCCTGGCACCGAATTCACGCCAAACTGCAGGCGCGTCACCTGGAACGCCCCCTTATGAGTGACTATCGTTTGCGCAGCAGCTGCAGCTGGGGTTACCGAGAGCTGCTGATAAGCCTGCGCCAGGTCAAGCTTTGCGAAACACTTTCCCCCATGTAACCTGGCCAACAGGTGGCTGACTACCGGCACCGGATACGCATTTGGGCGTATCGCCTTATTAATGGTACATTTGTAATCAGTGCATATTCGAACCTCCCCGTTGGCCTTAAGCGCTGTTACAATCGGAGTTTCCCACTCCGCGGAATCAACAGGAACAAGGATCCCCTGGCCCACCAATTTGTCCAGTTCTGCCTCTATTTTGTCCTTAAGTGCAAAAGGCACCCTTCGCGATTTGAGTCTTATTGGGCGGACCTCCGGATCCAGGTCAAACGCAACTGGGGGCCCCTTGAATTTTTCGAGTCCCTTCTTGAACACTTCGGAATGCGCGTTGCACACCTCCTGTATTGGGTCAGTCCCAACGGCATGCACCCCCCCCAATGAACAAACCCAGGGGCTTAAACCATTGAGTCCCGAGGAGGCAACAACTCCCCCCTTTGAGAACAACCAGGGGAAGTTCCGCGGCGTGTTGCTTGTATTGGACCTTGAATTTTCCAACCCCCAACACCGGAATGCTATTCCCCTGCACGTCCCGCAGCGTAGACCTCAGTGCTTTGAGCTTGGGCTGCACGTTGGGGGAAATTCCCAAAAACTCCCTCTGGGAAATGATGGAATATGAGGAACCCGAGTCTATCTCCATCTTAACAGGGATCCCTTGCACCAGTACCTCAACAAAATATCGTGGGTGTCCTAAGGACACGCTGTGGACTGCCGTGTCGTCGTCGCTGTCGTCGGAGATGCGGCCCACACCGTCCTGCTTCCTCGAGGGCCGGACGCCTTCCTGGCTTTTCGGTGGGCGGTCTGTTGAGCCTCTCTGGTCTCTGCGCCGTCATCTGCAGACCTTGGCTATGTGGCCTCGGCGCCCACAGTTGTGGCACTCGGCCTTCCTGAACGGGCACTTGATGCGGTCATGGAGCGCTCCGCAGCCATCGCAACGCCGGCCATCCTTCCGCACCTTCCGGATGTCCTCGTCCTCGCTGCTCTCCGTGGAGGAGTGTGGCGCCCGCCTGGCCGCTTGCACCGAGCCCGCTGCCTTGTCGGGTTGTGGGGGCCTTGCTCTGAACCCCTTAACCCCGGCCCTCGTGGCTTCCGCCGCCTGCACCTCCTTCACGACCTCTTGCAGCGTCGGAGGTGGCTCCTTGTTCATCAGCTTTCGCTGGACCTCCTCGTCCCACAGACCACACAGCATGCGGTCCCTGAGGGCGATTTCCAGATTCTCCCATTTGCATGGGCTGATTTATCAGCGAAATTAGTCTATAGGATTCTACTTTTCCTAAATCCTTTCCAGGTTTTGGCAACAGTACAATTATGGTCCTATATCATGAAGTCGGAACTTGCCCACCATCTAATATATAGTTGTACAATTTTACCAACTTTGGCACCACTATATCTTTAAATTCCTTATAAAAATCAGCCGGCAGTCCATCTTCCCTCCGAGCTTTTCCCAATTTTAGACCTGCAATTACCTCTTTTACTTCCTTTTCTGACACTTGCTCTTCCATTCTATCCTTATGTTCCTGTTTTATTCCAGTGGCTATTTGGCTTTCTAATTGCTTTTTGAGCTTCTCCACATCTATCTCTTTTCTTGAATATAAACCTTGATAAAATTCCTGCACAATTTTACATTTATCCTTAATCTTGTTACATCTTAATCCATGTTTATTGATCAGGACTCCAATCTCCATTTCCCCCCTCTTATCTTTTGCTGCTTTTGCGAGTAATCTCGAATTTTTGTTGCTGTATCCAAAATACTCTCTTTTTAAATACACCAAGTCTCTTTTTACCTTTTCTATATCTCTGCCTACCGATTCAGCCTTGTATCTTTGTAAGCTCATAAGGACCTTCTTATCTTTTGTCCTTGAATGTTCCTCCTGTAACTGTTTTATCTCATTTTCAATTTTATCCTTCACTATCTTGTACTTTTTATACCTATTACTTGCTTGCTTAATGCATTCCCATCTAAAAACTGACTTCATGGCATCCCAAACCACATTGAAATTTACCTCACCATTATCGTTCCATTGCCAATTTTCCTTCCATCTTTCCATAATTTGTTCTTTACACTCTTGATCTTTAAATAAATTAGGATCATACCTCCATCTCCTTCTCCTATTTTCTCCCTGTAAATTCATTTCTAACACTACTTTAGCATGGTCTGACTCCTTAAAAATTCCAATTTCAGTTTCTTCCAAATTTTTAACCATATTTTCGGAAACAAATATATAGTCTCTTCTAGAATATGAATTGTGAACATGTGAGAAATAAGAATATGCCCTTTCTGTCCCCTTACGTTTTCTCCAGGAGTCTTTCAAACCCAAAACAGCCATCCAGTTATCCAAAACCCCTCCTCTAATACTTTTCCCACATCTCAATATATTGGTACAATCCAAATTTGATCTCACTAAATTAAAGTCGCCAGCCACTATCATCCTTGCTGATTTATCTAAAACCAAGATTTTACTTATTTTTTCTAAAAACGTAGCTTGATGCTCATTCGGGGCATATATATTCACCAAAATTAATTCCTCGTCATCTATTTTCCCTTTTATTATCAGATATCTACCCTCTAAATCTGATATACAATTAGTTATCTCAAACCCCAGTCTAGTCAAAATCAAAGTTGCAACTCCCCTTGCTTTTGATGTACCATATGACATTTTATAATGTTGCATCCAACCAAGAAAATTTTTATTAGTATCCTGAGATTTTTGATGAGTTTCCTGAAGAAAGACTATATCTGGTCTATCCTTCCTCAATGCTGATTCTATCTTTCTCCTCTTGACCACCTACTACCACACCATAATCAAAATAAAACTTAAAACTTAAAATACACATACCTAACCTCCCCAATTTCTTCCTCTTCTTCCAAAAAGGGAAGAAGAAGAAAGAAAAAAGAAAAGAAAAAGAAAAGAAAACACCTTCTTCTTCCCCAAGGGGGAGGGGGGAATGTGTAAGATGTACGCAACAGTTAACGCTCAAGCGCACCTTCATTTAAAAACATCAGCATTCACTTCCCTTCATCTGACTCTTCCTCCAGCACAATTAGTGATAGATCAACTTCCACCTCATCAGTTCATTCACCTCCCGCAGCGCCATCCACATCATCTCCACCATAATCCCTCCTTATCCCTCCCATCGCCAACAAGTCTTTCCTTAACTCCAACCATTCATTTGAATCCCCCTTAACCAAGTCAAGTAGACACAAATATTCCAATGCATCAGTTCTCACATAAATCACTTGCATTTTTCTATCATGGAAAAATCTTAACTGTTGTGGAAATCGCCAGTTATATCTTATTCCTTTTTTCGTCAAAAAATTTGTTACAGGCTTCATCTTGTATTTCCAACTGCGTTCCTTAATGGAAATATCATTATATACCTCCACATCACTTCCATCAATTTTAAGAATGCCAGAACCAGCTTGCTTTAAGAAAGCCATTACCTTCAACTTATCGCCCCAGTTTGCAAATTTAACCAAAACATTCCTTTGATCCATCTTTCCCCTCCTGGGACCCACTCTATATGCACTTACAATGTCTTCATTAGCAAAATCTTTCCCCATTTTCAAATTGTTTAGCCAATCAACAATTCTATTTCTTAACTGGTCTGGCGTTCTCACCACCAAATGGCGAATCACAATGTTCTGTTTTCTCATCATTTCTTCCATTGCATCCAGTGGTGGGGATCAGCAGGTTCACACCAGTTCACTAGAACCGGTAGCAGAAATTCTGACTGGTCTTGCCCATCCAAGTATTGAAAAGTAGTCCTAATTCGGGTTCAATGGAGGGCTTTCCCCTGTCCATGCCCACCATACCACACCCACAGTGTGGTAGTAAATTTTTTTTGGAGCCCACCACTGATCACATCTATCCTTTTTTCCTGATCTTCCATTTTCATAGTATTTTCCTTCACCTCCTCTTGTATCCCTTTCATTTTCCCCTTCATTACTTTCATATCATTTTGTATCAACTTAACATTACCCTCTACCTTATGAAAAATTTAGATCAACTTTTTAAAGAGAAATCCAAAAACATTGTGAACAATTTATCCTGTTTTCCCAAAATTTCATTCTTATCTTTTACTCTTGCTTCATCCATCCTTTCAAATTTCTGAAATAATTTACGCAATTCCACCATTATTTGAGTCTGTTCATATGTTGGTTCAAGAGATTATGATGTTGATGGTGGGACATCGGTTGCCACTGGCTTATCTTTCTTCTTGGGTTTCACAACTGGCTCCTCCTCCTTTCCCTCCTTTCCTTTTGCTCTTGTGACCTTATCCATAGTGATATCAAATAGAAGCTTTAATGCTGAAATATCCTTAACTTTCGCTCCTTGCGATTCCTCCAGCACTCCAAAACTCCAGGTCAATCTTCTTCAAATAAAATTGTAATCCCAAATCTTGTTTCTTATAATCCAATCGTAAAAATCACCACTTCTTGTAAATCCAATTGTTATTTTAGTAACCGAGCACCCTTGATGAAAAAAGAAAAAAAGGGGCCAGGAGCAGAAATAACCCCAGAACTGATTTTAATTCAAAAAGTCCAAAAAGATCATCTAAGCACAGTGTATCCAAAAATATATCCAACAAGGCACATGAAGGAGTAGAAAAATTCAAAACCTCTAAAGTTAGCTGTGGTGTAAAACCAATAATCCAAGAGACAGGAAATCCATTCACAAAATAACAAAAAAGAAAAGAAGAAGAGGCACTCTTGTTATAATCCAATCGTTATTTTGTTGCAGTTGTACTTCTAGCAATTATGTATCCAAGGAACCTACGTTGCAATGGGCTAAATAAATGGATACTGTCTTTCGGGGGGAAACAGGCAGAGACCCAAATGAAAAAGTTCCACCTCAGTTCCACCTTATAAACCAAAAACCGATAGTCCATGGAAGGGTAAAAAAAAATTGATAGGAGAAGGAAAAAGAGAAAACACACACCAGGAAAACGATTGACCCAAACGGCAAAAAACCATAATGTTTAGAGCACACAGAGGAGAATAATGGGGCTGCTGCCTTCCAAACGTGGCTGCATTTACCGGGTAACACTTCTCCCTTCTTCTCGAAAAGTCCTGTTGTTAATATTTAATTTTACTCTTCTTTTCACTCCTCGCTTTCTTATCAGCCACAAATCCTTCTCCCTGATTCACTCCAATTTCTCCTCCGATATTACCCTTCTTCTTTAAACCTCTTTTAAAGTTTCATTTTCCTCTGCTGCCACCATTAAGCCCCCTTTCTCTCCAACTTCCTTCTCCGCTGATCTTTTTTTTTAAAAAAACTCTTTTTAATCCAGCCACAGTCATTCTTCCCACTGTTACGGGCTCTTACTCACCCCCAGCAATTTCTTCAGCCGTGGAAAAACTCGCGGTTTGAATTTAGTTTTCGACGCTCTTTCTCGGCCTCCTTTCTCAGCCTCCTCTTTGGTCCTGTTCCCCGCTATCCAGCCAGAGGCACCGCGGTTTTGCCGCTTGCCTCTCCGGCCAGGCCCGCTTCTGAACTCCAAACTCCACAACAAAATTCGCTGCCGCTCTTTGCAACACTTCTTGCTTTCTATTCTTTTTTTTAAAAAAACTCATTTACCACTGTTTTAGCTGCTGTTTACCACATTATGGTGTGCGAGCTCTTAACCTACGATGTTAAGTCCTCGCCATCTTAAGCCACGCCCCCTGTATTTGCTTAAGGAGAGATTATAAAGATACCCTACGATGGCGGGTTTACGGCTGCTTAGGAGTTGACGATAGAACTCTGACATGTTGGCAATATCATTTTGGCGATCAATGTCCCTTATCCTTTCTTTTACTAATGATTTTGCCTTCACAAGCATTAATTGATCCGAATATTCAGGAGAGAAGCCGAGACTGCGAAGTTCTTGTACACAGGTACGATGCCAGAAAGATTGGTAGCTGTCTGACAGCAGCAGGGGCACCAGACCTGTTGGGTCAAATATGGTATTATGTCCTGAGATTAAAATTCTGGTCCAGATACTACTGACTTTTAAGCAAGGGAGACCTTTACCTAGTGTGCAAATCAATGTGAGATGAGATCTTAAATTACCAAAACCACTGAATTCCATCTATCTTTTCACAGATGAAGGAATGGGGAATGAAGGAAGGCGCTTTCAGGCACCCCCTGGAAGAGTAGGGGAGAAAAGAGAGAATTGTGGTGACCGAGATGGATCACAGGGGCAGAATGAAAATGAGGGAGAAGGGAGGAGAGATGAATCTTATCAAGGACTGGATGGACTTTGGTATGAAGGAGAGATACCAGAATCGTTCCTCAGGGAAATAAGAAGTTTAGATTTTGGAGAAAACAGTTCTCTGAGAACAAGTTGTATTAAATGTCCGACATGCCAAAGAGAAGGGAAACAGTGTTCCTGCTTGGAGTCTGGAGGGAGTTCTAGACAGACCCCAGAAGATACAAGATTTCACATGAAGGAGGAATCTGAAAAATGTTTAAGCTCCCAAAATTGTTTGAATCTTAGCTCTGGAGTATCTCAGCCAATGCCCTCCGAAGAGAAAGTCACAGAAAGTAAAGTGAGTTTTGAGAGCAGTTCAGAACTTAAGGAACACCAAGGAACACTTACAGGAGAGAAAATTAATAAATGTGAGGAATGTGGAAAGCTCTTTAAATGGCCTTCAGGTCTTACCAAACACCAGCAAATTCATACTGGGAAAAGGCCCTTTGGGTGCAAAGAATGTGGGAAAACATTCAATAATGGCTCAGCCTTATCACGACACCAGCAAATTCATACAGGAGAAAAGCCTTTTGAGTGCAAAGAATGTGGGGAAAAGTTCAATCGACCCTCAACCCTAACACAACATCAGCGAATTCATACAGGAGAAAAGCCCTTTGTGTGCAAAGAATGTGGAAAAACGTTCAATCATCGCTCAAACCTAACACAACATCAGCGAATTCATACAGGAGAAAAGCCCTTTCAGTGCAAAGTATGTGGGAAAACGTTCAATCAACGCTCAAACCTAACACAACATCAGCGAATTCATACAGGAGAAAAGCCCTTTGTGTGCAAAGAATGTGGAAAAACGTTTAATCAACGCTCAGCCCTAACACAACATCAGCGAATTCATACAGGAGAAAAGCCCTTTGAGTGCAAAGAATGTGGAAAAAAGTTCAGACAATGATTACACCTCACAAGACATCAACAAATGTACTCAGAATGAAAGGAACATCAAAGAACACATACGGAAGAAAAACCCTATAAATGTGAGAAAAGAGCGGCATTCACTTCAGCAGATTCATATAAGAAAGAAACCCTTTGAGTGCAAAGAATGTGTGAAAAACTTCAACTGAGGCTCAAAACCTCACTCATCAACAAATCCATTCAGGAAAACAACCCTGAATTTGCGAGGAATGTGGAAAGACCTTCACAACGGCATAATTTCTTATCAGACATCACCGAATTCATACAAGAGAAAATCTTTCATTACAAAGAATGTGGGAAGAAATTCAACACCTGAACACAACAAATTAATTGAGAACAAGAACCATGTTCAAGTGAAGATTGTAGCAAATTTTTAAGTGATTCATCATCTTTTAAAGTACATCAGCCTTTACATTGCCGGGAGAAACCCTATTACTGTGACAAATGTGGGAAAAGATTCGTCACTATGTGTTCCTTGCCAGGTAAATCCTTTGAGTGTGAAATATGTAGGAGCAAATTCACATACAGTTCCCACCTAACACTATATTCACAAATTCGCTCAGGAGAAAACCCTTACACTGTATGTGCAAAGAATGTGGGAAATGTTTCAATGAAATGTTTCAGTTTTTAAAGGATACCAATTTTTTCATTCAAAGAAAAAAAACCTAAAACTGTGAAGAATGTGAGAAAAAGGATTCACAACTAGGTCATCCTTGACAGAACAACAAAAAGAAAACACAACGGAGAAATCTTTTAAAAGTACAAACTGTGGGAAGGGCTTGGCCAGAGCTCCTTGTTTTAGACAACTGAAACAAATCCATGCAGGAGAAACATTGAAAGGTTGTAGAAAATATTACAGTAATTCTTCAGCTTTTAAAATAGACCAGTGCTCAATTTCAGGAGAGGAACATTGTAAACGTGAATCATGAGGAGAAGATTTCATCACTAGGGCGGACGTTTAGGACATTTAAAAAAAAAATCAAACTAGGGAAAAATCACATAAATATTATGAATTTGGTGAAATCTTTTTCCAGAACAAAGAACAAAGACAACACATTCACCAAGGCAGTGTCATTCTAAATTCAAAGATTATGGAAAATGCTACCATTGTAGAGCATCGGACATCAAGAGACACTTTGTAAAATGCACACAATGAACTTTGGCAACAAATCAGGCCATAATCTGCATTAGCATTTCTTTATTGAACATAGGATAAGTAGAGGTTTCAGTAAGAGCTCTGATGCAGCATTAGGCCCTTCTCTGCCAATGGACTCACAGAGGAAAGGATGCCTTGACATGCGAGGATCCATTCTGTGTAAAAGAAATAACTTCTTCTCTCAAAATAGCCGCACAAACCACTTTCCCCTCTTCCATTTTTCAAGAATAAGGAGCGGATCAACAGCCTTTCTTCTTTGAAAGAACTTCTGAGTATCAAAAGACAATTATAGAAGCAGCACCTGACACGTGCTATTCCTTGACTCATATTCTCGTCCTCTTTGACTCTTTTAACTACTTTTAATTGGGTTGGTTTTAATATGACTCCAACGCACTAGTTTTATGGAGATTGTTTTGAAACTAAAATAAAGGCTGAGACTGGAATCATCTCTCTCTGAATAGTCAAGATTATGCAAACATGGATACTGACAGGGTTGAGGTAGACAATTTCGAAGCAGCCTAGAGAAGTGTTTCCCAATTTTTGGATTTTGGACTTCTATTCCCAGAAGCCTAAGTCATTTCCCCAATGCACTGATCAGCCAACGTACTGACTTAGGCTTCTGGGAGCTGAAATTTCCCTGTGGGGCATGGACCCCACGTTGGGAACCACTGCTTTAAGGTGACGAGGGGGACAGGAGTGTTTAGAGAGCAACATTTTGCTTCAGAAAGAGACATGACCAAGGCTAGAACTGTCCAACTGGGACCATTCAAGACTATAAACAAAAGCAAATTATAAAGCTAAGGCCACCCTTGCTCGAAAGCCAGGCGTATTTGACTCTAGGGTTCAGTGCTCATCTCTATTTGTAGCCAGAGAGCCAGCGCTGTCTGCATCTCTGTGATGGGCATGATTAGACACCAGAGTGCATGGAATGCTGTTTACCTTCCCACCAAAGTGGTCCCTATTTATCTACTTGCAATGTCTTGCTTTCAAATTGCTAGGTTGGCAGGAGCTGGAACAGAAATGGGAGCTCACTCTATCACGCAGCACTCAGTTCATAAACTCAATTCTTCCAGCCAGCAAATTCGGTGTCTTAACCACTTGAGCCACTGCAGTCCCAAAGCAAATTATACAAAAGTGCAAACCAGAATCATACATGTTCAGATTCTATTTTTATAACATTGAGCCTAGTTAGGGATGTCATGAGGTCCCTTCACTGGGGCACGCTACCTCATCTCGCCCCCTTAGGGTCACGGGATGCATAGGTGTTTGGTGAGTAGTCCTTGCTGTCCACCTGGCACCAGAAAAGGCCTGGATGTGGCCTTGGGAATCTGCCAGAAAACTCTTCTTATGCTGGGACACCCGGCAGATGTTTTCCCCCAGGCCTTGGCCCTGAGGAGATAGCAGACTCCCACCTAAATGCGGCTCTTCACCCCAGTTATCTATAGTCCAGGCCAAAAGTCTTTGAACATCCCGCCAAACCTACCCTTTTCTGGTCCCCGTTTGATATTGTGGGAAACAGTGTAGCACGCCTGCTACCCCAGGATTCCTTTCATCTCGCTTGATGAAAAACTGCTCCGCGTCCCTTCCTCGTTCTCTGGACAAAGCATTGGTTGTTTTTCAAAACTTTATTGTAGAAGCATTGAAGTAAGAGCGGACCGGAGAGGCTCTCTTACTGTGCCATCCGCTAGAGAGGCTCGTCTCTCTAGCAACAGAAAGAGGGCCTTCTCTGTGTCTGCTCTGGCCCTATGGAACCTGAGCTGCGACTTCAGACGGAGTTGCTGCCCTTCAGGAAAGAACAAGAAACCTGGCTGGCAAAGCAGGTGTGGGGCATTGGGGATGCGGTGACCCCCACCTGCTGGCTGATATAGTAATATCGCTCCTTCCTTGTCCGGCTAATTTTTTATTGTATTTTTAATTGTGGATTTTACTGGTTTGAAGTTTTTTATAGTTCTCTAGTGTGATTTATGTAGTTTACGGTGTAATTTTTGTACGCCGCCCAGAGTCGCTTGTTGAATGGGTGGCAATACAAATGTGACTAAATAAATAAATAAATTTAAGTCTCATATTTGTATGGCCGCCCCCTCGCCGAGGTGAGTCCAGGTGGCTGTCAGGTAAAATGCATAAAAACAGATACAAAGAATAAAATCATTTAAAACCATCCCCATTAGACTAGATTATTGTAATGCACTCTACATGGGGCTGCCCCTGACAACCATTCAGAGGCTGCAGCTAGTCCAGAACATGGCTGCCCGGGTGGTGATGGGGTGGGGGCTTTATGCCCGCACCTCGCAAATGCTCCGGGAGCTGCATTGGCTTTGATTTAATTTAATTTAATTTTTCAATTTATTCGCCGCCCACTCAGGCAAGCCCGACTCAGGACGGCTTACATACGGTAATCTAAAAGTCCCTATACGGTAAAAGCAGTTAATACCCCCACCCACATTAAAATCCCACATTAAGGTCCTACATTAAAATTCATATTAAATCTACATCAAAATCCCACCCACGCAAGAAGCAGAGAGAGGGTGCATCTTATGGTAAAAGCCTGTGAGCAGGAATCACATTGCCCTCAGGGCCCCACACCTGCCCCGCCAGCCAGGTTTTGACACCTTTCCTGAAGTGCAGCAGCTACGTCTGCAACTGTAGCTCTACTGGCAGGAGGTTCCAGAGGGCTGGTGCGGACACTGAGAAGGCCCTTTTTCTTGAGCCAGAAAGGTGGGCCCCCCTGGCTGATGGAACAATTAGGGGGGGCATCCGATCCGCTCTGGTTGGACGGACAGACGTTCTTAGGATAATGCGGTCTCTTAGGTATCCTTGCCCACTACCATACAGGGCTTTTAAGGTCATAACACCTTGAATTGCACTCGGACGCAAACTGGTAACCAGTGCAACTCCCGAAGCATAGGCGAGGCACGGGTATAACACCCGTACCCCATCACTACTTGGGCCGCCGCATTCTGGACCAGCTGCAGCCTCTGAATGGTCATCGAGGGCAGCCCCATGTAGAATGTATTGCAATAATCTAGTCTGGAGGTGACCAGAGCATGCGTGACCATAAGCAAGCAGTCCCTATCCAGGAGAGGGCGCAACTGGCGTATCACACAGAGTTGTGCACAGGACCTCCTGGCCATGACCGCCACCTGCTTTTAGTAGCAGTCGAGAGTCTAGGAGGACCCCCAAGTTGAGCATTGGGTCTGTCTGGGGCAAAGTAGCCCCAATCCAAGACCAAGGATGGCAGCTCCCGGATGGCATAGGACCCCAAACCTGCTGCCACTCAGTCTTGCTGGGATTCAATTATTACCGGTTAGCCTCTGGGTGCAATTCAAGGTGCTGGTAATGACCTTTAAAGCCCTACATGGTAGTGGGCCAGTTTATCTAAGAGACCATGTCTCCCCAAGAACATCTGTCCATCCAACCAGAGTGAACCGGAGGGGCTCTCTAATTGTACCATCTGCTAGAGGGGCTCATTTCTCTAGCAAAGAAGGAGGGCCTTCTCTGTGTCCGCACCAGCCCTTTGGAACCTCCTGCCAATAGAGTTACGCCTGCAGATGGAATTGCTGCCCTATAGGAAAGAACTTAAAACTTGGCTGGCAAGGCAGGTGTGGGGTGCTGATGGAGGAGTGACCCCCGACTGCTGGCTTGTATAGATAAATAATCTGGATCTCCCCTCTTTTTATGGATGGGGTTGGTGTTTTTTTTAAAAACGGGGATGTTTTTTTTAAAATAAATGTTGAAGTAGCCTAGAGCACTGTTTCCCAGCCTTTGGTTTTTTGGACTTCAGTTCTTTAGTGTATGAGAACCAAGACAGTAGGAACAGCCGAAGGGTTGGCTTAACACATCTTTATTGCATGATGGTCCGGGGGAACATGTGGTAATGGTGGATGAACAGCTCAATATATACTATGACTATACATTTGAAAGTGGCTCCTCGATAGCCCATTGGCTACTGTCTGCGTGACGTCATTCCCCGTCACGCCCTTCTTGTCCAGGTGAGGTGGAGGCGGGAATCTTCCCGCGCTGTAGTTGTTTGGGGAATTGGAACCACGTGAGCTGGGCGCTCGCTATTGCCCCCTAGAGGTCACTAGCTCGCGTCCTGATACAGAAGATTACAGTGTTACAGCTGGTGGTTATTATATCCACTCATTCGAGTGTTACATTACTTAAAGGTATATTATTACAGACACAACAAGTTCCCAGTAGACTAAGTCAATTCCCAAAAACACAGATCACCCAATGTACTAACTTAAGTTTCTGGGAATTGAAGTCCAACAGTGTTACATGGAACATAGTTTGGGAAAGGCCGGCCTACAGCACTTTTTTTTAAAAAAAAATTATTAAATTTTATCAATATAAAATACAAAACACAATACAAAGTTAAACAACATAATCCTTAAGAAAAAAATAGTAATTCATATACAAAGTACAAAAAACAACTAATAAAGAGGAAAAAAAGTAATATCAAAAAGTACAGAAAAAATATGTACAGCTGTCCTGGTAATTGACACCCATCTTTATAGATACAATCTTTTAACTTGTTACTTACAATTGATTCTCTAGCCTTAATTCCCCTCTCTAAAACTCATTTTCTAATAAAACATTTAATACCAATATGGATAGTTATACAAAAATGTAAATGCAAATAATAGATCACCCTGTGATTATTTACATTGCACTGGAGAGCTCAGAATATCTCATTAACTTAATCCCCAAATCGCTTTTGCTCAGGTACAGGTCTATTTCTCTCATCACCCATAAGGGAGTGATCCACAAAAGGTTTCCAAATATCCCAAAATCTATTTTCTTTCAAATTATCTCTCTTTTTCTTTATCTCCCCGTCAATTTGTCATTCAAACCTAAATTCCACATTTCTTTATACCACTCTTCCGTTTGTATAATTACATCATTTTTCCAATGTCTAGCCATTGTAATCATTATTTCTAATAGCTCTTTCTTATCCTTATTTAAATTAATATCTTCCACATTTGTCGGCCTACAGCACTGATGTGAACAAAGTGTAATATAGGGTTCCTTTAGTGTCTTGCATGGAAGACAAAGAAGGAGCCGCAGTGAGGGCTAAAACACAGCTTTATTGCATGATGGTCAGGATGAACATGTGGTAATGGCGGAGGTACAGCTCATTTTATGCTGCAACAATACATTCAAAAAGGGTTGCATGGTAGCTCATTGGCTGCTACCTGCGTGACGTCATTCTGAGTCACGCCCTTCTTCTCCAGGTGTTCCTTGCATGGGAAGGTTCCCGCGGCTGCCGGTGATTGGGGGAATTTGAACCATGTGAGCTGAACGCTCGCAGCTGCCCTCTATGGGCAGCTGATTCACGTTCCTTTAAACAGCTGGGTTACATTGTAATCATTGTCAGGTTACATTCATACATTCTTAAAGTGATACTGTTACATACACAACAGTTCCCAAAAAAATTTGGGCCTCAGTGAGGATTAGAAGACCAACCATTTGAGAGAGACTCAGCCTGACACTTTATCCACTTGTTGGATCTGGGCCGCGAAGCGGGTTGCGCAAGCTGGATCGGAACTGCGAAGTGGCTGTTGGGTCCCGGAGGAGACTGGTCAAGTAACGACACATGAGGCAAGCTGGAGCGAAGACCAGTGATTTAATGACGGCAAGTCATCAGTATATATCATGCTCTTGGCTGCGTGTCAAGGCATTGCGCTACTTGCAGCTTTCACACATAATGTTTACACAAGTTAATTGGGGAAGTCTACAGGGGAAGTTAATTAACTAACTTAATTAACGGCAGGGGAAATACATTGTTCCGTGTTATCCGGGGTAAACAAGTGGCTAGTATTGGTTCTAGGGCTTAAGGTAATCCGCAGGCGCGAGTTTGCCTATTACGCACCTAACACGTTAGTCATTAGCTCTCTGTTGACCGAGCAGTTTGTCAGATCAGCTATTGATGAATTAAACTCTATCTAATATTCCACTCCCCAATTTGTGTCCCCTCAGGAACCCCTGGCAACGAGGTGATCACCCACCCATTACCGGGGTTCTGTCAGGGACAGTATGCCAATTGTGTGCGTGGATCCCACATCCACTAAAGCACACAGGCTCTTTAGAAGCCACCTCCTTTCCTGTATCCTCCTAATTATTGTTGCAGTCTTAAGAGTGGCAAACCTATGGGGAAGAGGAGGGGCTGTAGTTTCACAGAGTCTCCCAGGTTGTGTGAGGACCATAAGATTAGGACAGCTTGGATCACCAGGTGACTTTTCACCAATGCATCAGATGAAGACTGCCATGGTCTCACTATACTGTATATGGGTCCCTCAAAACCCAGTACAATGGCAATATCCTATCATCATAACCGAGACCCTTGAGAACAGTAAGAGTTATAAAGCCTCTATGTAAAGTTGGACTGTGGGCCCTTTGTCTACACCCAGGGTTCTCAAATAGCAGTCCATGGGCTGGATGTGGCCCACAGCCCCATTTCATGTGCTGCCCCACCACCTGCACCACACCCGGAAGTGTCATGTGGTGGAGGAAGGGCAAAATGGCTGCCCCCGCCCCCGAAGCTGTCTGAGGGAGTGTGAACCGACCCACCCCAGCTTAAAAAGGTTGAGAACTCCTAATCTACACGGTTCCTTCATGGATGCCACAAAGTTCTCCACCATCTTGTGTCTGATTTTTCTTTTCTTTTTACAAGCCCTGATGGACTTGGGTCTTACATTGGGTTGATCATGAAGGGAAAGGGACAGAAAACAAAACCCAAAACTACCAAACAAAGCAAGATAGCATTACAAAGAAACCTGGTTCTCTTCTTTTGCCTAAATTTTGAGACTTTTTTTTGTCTTACCTTTCTGTCCTGGTAAGATCTTAACCTATAAAACCAAGGGTTAACCGTTGGAACTGGCTATAGGTTGCTATGCCTCGCCCTACTTGCCTGCACTCACCCTTCCTGCACACGGCCAATCTGGGTCCGCAGGTCAACGAAGGATTGAGAAAACCGGCAGTGGGGCAACAACCCCACAAACATGAAGAGAGGGAAACAACTTCACTTCCCAACATTCCTTGCGCCGCGCCGCGCCAGAGACAATCAGGCTGAGAGGCTCTTGCTCGGCGCAGCGTTTGGAAACGCGCTGCAGCCAATCAAAAGAAAACCATTTTTAAAAAACGCAGCACAAACACAAAGCCCCAACCCATAACTACAAGCCCCAGCGTCCTGAGCGCCATGAGCGCGCAGAACGCTGAGGAAGCCGGCGCCCAAAAAATAAAACAAAAAAACCGGGAGAGCAAGTCCGCCAAGCTGCGGGAACCAAAGCCCCCCTCCCCAACGGCGCCTGAAGCTCCTAATCAGAGTTTCCCCTTTAATATCACTGGGTGGGTGGGTGGGGGGTGTTGTGCTCCCCCTCTCTACTGGCTCCCCTGGGGTTGAGAGGGTTGGGGGGACCAAAGGAGCCTGTCTCCCCAACCCTCCTGACGCCAGGGGACCTGGCAGAGAGGGGATTCCCCTCCCCACACACACACACACCCCATATTAAAGAGAAGAAACCAAGCGGTTACTTCTCTTTAAAAAACGGAGGTTGGGGGAGAATCCCCCTCTCGATGGCTCTCTTGGGTCCGGAAGGGTTGGGGAGACAAACCCCTTTTCTCAACCCAACCCTCCCAAACCTAAGGAAGCCAGCGGAGAGGGGGATCACAACCCCCCTGATATTAAAGACTACTTACTGGAAGAAGCTCCACCCAGAGGCCATGAGAGAAAAAACAGTCAAAATACAAGATAACTCCTACCAGCAGCACTTGCTGCCCACAATAATAAAAAAAAAATTCAAAAAGACACAATAGCCCCACACAAAAGGGCCCAAGAGTTTTTCGAAAAAGTATATCATCCTTTATTCTTTTTTTCATCCACAAAACCAAAACACCAAAGAAAACTCATCACAGTTTATAACAGGCCATCAAAATAAATGGTAGAAATAAAATTTTAAAAAATTTCAGTTATAGACTAACCTCTTCTTTACAAACATTAACAACAACAACAACAAAAACTTTCCAACACCATTTAAAACAGCCCGGCAACGCCAGGCAAACTTTGCTAATATTTTATATAAGAATGTGGTATCCGCGCACAGAATTGGTATACTGGCCCTGACAGAACCCTGGTGATGGGCGATCACCTTGTTGCCAGGGGTTCCTGAAGGGACAGAAATTGGGGGAGCGGAATATTAGATAGGGTTTAATTCACCTATAGTTGACCTGACAAGCAGCTTGGACAATAGGAAGCTAATGACTAACTCGCTAGTCATGGAATAGGTAATCTCGCATCTGCGGATTACTCTAAACCCTAAAACCAATACCAGCCACATGTTTACCCCAGATAGCTTGGAACAATGGAGTTCCCCTGTCATTGATTAAGTTAGTTAATTAACTCCCCTGAAGAGTTTCCCAATTAACTCGTGTAAACATGGCATGTGGATCCTGCCAGATTGCAGTTCTTTTGCATGCAGCCTGTACATGATAAATACTGATGATTTTCCCTCATTAAATCACTGGTCTTTGCTCCATCTTGCCTCATGTCTCATTGCTTGACCAGTCTCCTCTGGGACCCAACAGCCACTTTGTGGCCCCGATCCAACATCTGGTGACCCCAATCCAACATCTGGTGACCCCGAGACGTGATTCTACTCATGAGTAAGCGATCTTCGCGATCCGGTTCTACGCCAGAACCGTGTCCGAATCATCCTGGAGGACAGCGCCCAGCTCTGGTCAGAAAGCCATCCAATCTGAGTGACAGCTACACGGCAAGGCATTCGAGAGAGGCAGAGCACGCTCCAAAGCTCTGCGGCAGCTTGCTCAGTGGGAAAGCGCATTCCGCTCAGGGTTGGCTGTGAAACCCTGACTTCAGCGCAGAGGCCACCGAGGGCCTGTGGCAGCAGTCCATGCTCCGAGCTCCTTCCCAGAGGTTCGTCACGCCAGACCTGTTACCTAGAACTCAGACGCGTCGCTTCGTCCCGAGGAGAACCACTTCAAAGGACCGGCAGGTAATATGGGGACTTGTCCTCAGAGGCAATGTCCGACCGCTAACCAGAGAGTTCACTTAATGGAACTCAAGGCCCTGGCCTGGGTATACCAGACACGCATTCACAGCGCAAAGTTAGCGGATCTTTTGGTGTACTTGGGGGATAATTGTCTGCTTTATCCAGAAACAGGCATGCTTAACCTCCAACTTTGGGACAGGATAGGAGCCTCCATTCGGCAAGCCCCGAGAGCTCCAGATAGCATAATCAGCACATGGAGCAAGTGTAGGAAGTTTTTAGCAGAGGTAGACCCAGTCTGGATAGAGACCCAGGAACCCCCAGCACAGTCAGAGCCATCAGCCCCAATGGCTCTCTATCCGTCATTTCAGCTCAAGCAGGGTAGTGTAGGGAGCTTTCCCTCAGTGACAGCTGCAGACGTCACTGATGGAATGCATGGAATGAGAAGCGCTGGCACTTCTCTGACAGTTACAGGTTCCCAAGCTACCGGGAGTTCCATCCAGCGCATGGTTGAGGAAGAGATCAGCAAGGGGGAGTTGCCAGCAGAAGAACTAGCTGATCTTAGGCAGATATGCCCAGTTCGCATAGAGGTAGATGCCCTCACAGGCCAGCAGCAAACAGTCCATTCGCCAGTTCCGTACAAGCTGCTCATGGCTATACGGAAGGCCATCACAGAGACAGGACTTCAGAGTCGCTTCACCAGGGGCACGCTTCAGCAAGTGTGCGAAACCATGATGCTCATTCCGTACAACTGGAAAGCCGTCATGCGAATGATGCTCAACCCCAGCCAGTATTTGCTATGGGACAGCGAGTATGATCTCGAAGCGCAGGCAAGGGCTGCCAGGATGGGCGGAGCAGTAATCCCTGACCAGCTATATGGCTCAGGTCCGTTCGAATCCGTTGATGCGCAGGCCGCCTTGCCAATCGCCACCCTTCAGTTGGCGGCTAAGACAGCCTTTAGGGCTTATCTCAAGGTCCCAGCAGCTGACAAAGCAGCAAAAAATTACACAGCAGTCAAACAGGGTGCCCAGGAGTCCTACATGGACTTTATCAATAGACTGGAGGAAGCAGTCAGCAGACAGATTGATAATGAGCAAGCCCAACAGGAGCTCATGATGAAATTGGTGAAAGACAACGCCAACCTTGACTGCCGTAAGATCTTGTAGTCACTGGGCAATCGTCCCGATCTGACTCTCACGGACATGATTAGGGCTTGTGCCGACGTTGGTACAGATTCCTACAAAATGGGTCTGTTGGCAGTGGCGGTACAAGGCGGTAGGAAACCCAAGAACAAGACCAAAGGAGCATGTCACAATTGTGGCAAGATCGGTCATTTCGCTAGGGAATGCCGATCCAACAAGGGCAACGGCCAAAACACCATCCGTCCCAAGGCTCCGACCACCCCATGTCCAAAGTGCAATAAAGGCTTCCACTGGGCCAGGAACTGCCCGAATTTGGGAAACTGGAACGCGGGCTTGTCTCTGGCCCCGGTCCAAACAGAGACCTCAATCGCTCTGGGAGAGCCAGAGCTGGATTAAATTCCGATCACATTCCCTGCATTCCGGAGACGCAGGCCAGCCCTAGATGCAGCACGGGACTAGATTTGACTTGCCAGTCGGAAGTCACATGTGACTTGCCAGGCACAGTCTATCTGGTCAATTCCCAGTACATGGGACCCCTGCCTAAAGGCTACATAGGTTTAGTTTTGCCCCGTAGTATTGCAGGAACACAAGGAATTCTTGTAATTCCAGGAGTCATTGACTCACATTTTTCGGGTGTTCTCCAAGTTCAACTCTGGACACACCTACCCCTAACCATTCACAAGGGACACACGTTAGCACAACTGATCATGGTTCCTTGTAACTCACCAGCAGGCAGCCAGGAAAGGCTCAGGGACAGCTCAGAGTCCGGGTCGGAAGACCGCTCGAGCACAAAAGGGGCAGTGCAAGGATACCAGGTCTTAGCGGCAGTGGAAACCAACATAGAGTGGAAGTGGCGGCCAGTCATAAAGGTATTTTTAAATAAAAAACCTTTTGCTGGGTTGCTAGATACCGGAGCTGATGTCAGCGTGGTCAGCCAGAGTCAGTGGCCGCGTGAGTGGGCTCTCGAGCGGGTCACCGATGTGTGGGGGGTAGGCAGTGTTCAAGAAGCGTTTAGAAGCCTAGATTGGGTAGAAGTCATGATCCCTGAAGCTGACGGCACAGCGGTCATCCGGCCGCGAATTCTGGATGTGCACGTCAACCTTTGGGGGCGAGACATTCTGCAGCAGTACCATGCCACTCTTACCTTCGGGTAATGGCTCTACCACTTAAATGGCTGACCAACACACCAGTCTGGGTAGAGCAATGGCCGGTAGTAGGGGAGAAACTAGTCGCCCTGAAACAGCTGGTGAAAGAACAGCTAGACCCAGGACACATAGAGCAGTCCACCAATCCTTGGAATTCGCCCATATTTGTCATCAAGAAAAAGTTGGGGAAGTGGCAACTCCTTCACGATCTCAGAGAGATCAATAAATGTATCCAGCCAATGGGTCTGCTTCAATGCGGCATCCCGAATCTGAATATGATCCCCGAGGGTTGGGAGATCTTGGCCGTAAACCTAAAAAAATTGTTTTTATACAATTCCCTTACATTTATTTATTTATTTATTCATTCATTCATTCATTCATTCATTCATTTATTCGTTCATTCATTCATTCATTCATTCATTCATTCATTCATTCATTTATTTATTTATTTATTTATTTATTTATTTATTTATTTATTTATTTATTTATTGTTAAATTTTTATACCGCCCACTCAGCCAAAGCTGACTCCGGGCGGTTCACAACAGTGGGTAAAAACAGATAAAAATAAATAAAACAGATAAAAACCAGCAATAAGAACCCATCCCTAAAAAGAGAGGGGTGCAGGAACTGAAGAAACCGTGGGGCAGGCATCCTCCCCTATATTAACCACCCAACGGAAGCCACCCCTCCACCTGCACCTCAAACTTGGCCCGCCAGCCAGGTTTTTAGTTCTTTTCTAAAGGGCAACAACTCCGTCTGGAGACGCAGTTCCACAGGCAGGAGGTTCCAAAGGGCCGGTGCGGACACAGAGAAGGCTCTCCTCCTTGTGCCAGAGAGGCGAGCCCCCCTGGCCGATGGCACTATTAGAGAGCCCCTCCGGTCCGCTCTGGTTGGACGGACAGACATCCTTTAGGCGATGCGGTCTCTAAGGTCCTTTGGGCGATGCTAGGGACCAGGAAAGGTTCGCTTTTACAGTGCCAGTTGTGAACCACAGAGAGCCTACGCAACGTTACACGTGGAAATATTTGCCACAGGGGATGCTCAGCTCGCCCACTCTGTGCCAAATTTACGTTCACAACGCACTGGAAAAGTTCCGAAACCTTCACCCCACAGTCTTAGTGTGTCATTTCATGGATGACATCCCGGTCGCAGCGCCGCAACTCGGCAGCGAAATGTTTAAAAACCTCCAGGCAACTCTGGGGGGAAAAGGGTTACTCATTGCCCCGGAGAAAGTTCAGAGAACCTAGCCATTTTCATACTTGGGCCATCGGCTTCTCCGTTCTTTCGCAGCACCAGTTTTGCCACAGATCAACTTAAAAGAGTCAGTCACCCTTGTAGAATTGCAACAGATTCTGGGGAATATTAATTGGGCCAGACCACATTTCAGACTAGATACGGATCTTCTAAAACCGCTCTTCTCGCTGCTAACGCTAGGTAAGCAGCCGGCAGACCGAATACACATTCCTCGAGAGGCGCGCTTGACTCTCGAAAAGGTCAACCAAGTTCTCAGCCAGAGATGGGTGGACAGGATTAATCAGGGGCCCTATGCTCCGATTCTTAACCTGTACACCCCGATATGCCAATTCATCCAGCTCACACCACCCTCGCCACCACCAGAATCGGAGGTAAAACAGTCATGTGAAGAATGCTTCCATAAATGACCCACGGCTGTCATAAATGCATTTACGACAACTGTGGGTAATTTACGACAATGTTCAGCTCATGTGAGGATGTGTTTTACTTCCACTTCTGGGTTGGCGGAACCATGTGAGTGGCCCATGGCCTGAAAAGGTTGGGAACCCGTGGTGTATATGTACAGATAGCTTATGCATGCATGCTGGGACATAACTTTTCTTGGGGAATTTTGGGTTTTTGGCAACGGGAAATCTCGTAATCTAGCACTCCTTCCCCCTCCTTCCCACCGTCACCCCGTAATTTGACCGGCCAGGAAAGGGGTTACTGTGCATGTGCATTAACTCAGTAACCCCTGGCCGGAGGGGTTACTGTGCTGTGCGCAGGGGTTACTGGGTTACCACTGCCTCTCACGGCTGCACATGCGCAGTAACCCCTTTCCTGCTCGGCGCCTGGAAACTTACTGTGCATGCATGCCTGGCTCCCAGATTTTGAAAACCCCGGCTTGACAGATATGGCTCACTGCACCATTTCATGTGACAAATTGGGGGTGGACTTACACCACAATATTTTGGGAACACATTTAGAATTAGGCTGGATAAATCTGTCACTCTTCCCACAGCCAAGACCTGAGCAATAGCTCAATGGGTTTCACGAGCTTCCAAACCCACATCTGGTGCAACGTGTCTGAAGAGTGAGTTGGAGATGTTTATTTTAAAAATGTGTTTATTACAGCTCTTTTGTCTGATGAAGTGGGTTTGGTCCACGAAAGCTCACAGATAAATACAGCAGTTAGTATTTAAGGTACCACAATGGGGTGTGTGTGCATGTGTTTGCGTGCGAGTGTGTGCCTGTTTCTGTTCTGTTTTATTTACTCTCAGATACATTTATTACAACTTTATTTCTCTGTTGGTGAAAGGCAACTCACAGATTAAAACAAAAGTAATTAATCTAATACTAGATGCAGGTATTATGAAATTCATAATGTAAAATACAGATTTAAAAGGGCACAAAAATAAAGTCCTGGAGTAAGTATCAAAAGGGATTCATTTATTCCAAAGCCTTGGAAATGGAGGGGGGAGGTTGACCAGAAGGTGGAGGTATAATTCCTGGATGAAGTAGAAACCAAGAAAGATTTGGCATCCGGGGCAGGTAAGTGATTGAGTTTGGGGGGTGGGGAAGGAGTCGCCCTGAGCTTTCCTCCAAAGCCAGGAGGGAGCAAGAAATGCCGGAGTCTAAGAAGCCAAAACCTCCACCAGAGACCCTGGGACTGAGGATGCCTTCTGTTCTTCTTCACCTGATGGCAAAGGGTTAAATTTAATTTAATTTAATTTAATTTAATTTAATTGTCACATTTATATACCGCTCACTCGGCCAAAACCAACTCAGGGCGGTTCACAATAAAAATTAAAAGACACATGTTAAAAACAGTTAAAACTACCCACCCCCTATAAACAAGGGCTGCAGGATCCAAAGGCACCATGGGGAAGAGTTCTTCTACACCAACCACCCAATGGAGGTTACCCTTCCACCTGCACCCCACACTTGACCCGCCAGCCAGGTTTTAAGTTCTTTTCTGAAAGGCAGTAATTCCGTCTGGAGACGAAGCTCTGTTGGCAGGAGGTTCCAGAGGGCCGGTGCAGACACGGAGAAGGCTCTCCTCCTTGTGCCAGAGAGGCGAGCCCCTCTGGCTGATGGAACAATTAGAGAGCCCCTCCGGTCCGCTCTGGTTGGACGGACAGACGTCCTCAGGGCGATGAGGTCTCTTAGGTAACCCGGCCCACTACCATATAGGGCTTTAAAGGTCAAAACCAGCACCTTGAATTGCACCCGGAGACAAACTGGCAACCAGTGCAGCTCCCGGAGCAGTGGCAAAGCACGGGCATAACGCCCACACCCCATCACCACCCTGGCTGCCGCATTCTGGACCAGCTGTAGCCTCCGAATGGTCGTCAAGGGCAGCCCCATGTAGAGCGCATTGCAATAATCTAGTCTGGAGGTGACCAGAGCGTGAGTGACCATGAGCAAGGCGTCCCGGTCCAGGAGTGGGCGCAACTGGCAAATCACCCGAAGTTGGGTGAAGGCCCTCCTGGTCACAGCCACCACCTGTTCTTCTAGCAGTAGCCGCGAATCCAGGAGGACCCCCAAGTTGCGCACCGGGTCTGTCTGGGGCAAAATAGCCCCATCCAGAACCAAAGATGGTAGCTCCCGGGTTAATGCAGGACCCCTTATCCATAGCCACTCAGTCTTGCTGGGATTCAGTTGTAGCCCATTAGCCCCCATCCAGACCCCAACAGCTTCCAGGCACCTGGAAAGGACTTTGATGGCATCACTGGGGTCCCCATGGGCCGAGATGTACAACTGAGTGTCATCCGCGTACTGATGGTACCGCACCCCATGGGAACGAATGATCTCACCTAGCGGCTTCATGTAGATGTTAAATAGGAGAGGAGTTTAGTTTAAGGGACCAAAGACAATGAAACAGCCGAAGGGTTGGCTTAACACAGGTTTATTGCATGATGATCCGGAGGAACATGTGGTAATGGCGGATGGGTAGCTCAATATATACAGCTGGCTATACATTTGAATGTGGCTCGTCGACAGACTATTGGTTGCTGCCTGCGTGACGTCGTAGAAGGTCACGCCCTTCTTGACCAGGTGAAGAGGTGGCGGGGAATCTTCCCGCGCTGCTGATCCAGGTGAATCTGAGCCATGAGAGCTGGACGCTCGCTACTGCCATCTGGTGGTCACTAGCTTGCGTCCCCTTATCAGGTTTACATTGATACAGCTGATGGTTATAATGTTGCACACAGAAAGGTTACATTGATAACACATGGCAAAGGTACATTGTTAAAGGCACAGCTTTACAGAACACAACAAGGAGAGAGCACCGAGCCCTGAGGCACCCCCCATTTGAGGGGCGTAGGACTGGACCTCTCACTCTCCAACTACACCGACTGGGTCCGACCCCTCAGAAATGAGGAAAACCATGACCACACAGTGCCCTGGATTCCCAATCCTCGGAGCCGTTCCAGAAGGATACCGTGGTATCCTTCTGGAATGCATAGAGTGTAGATAAATGCATAGAGTGTAGATTCCTAGAGAGGCAGGGAAAAGTGTGGGCAGGAAGTGAAGCCTCGTGTACCACAGAGGTCCTCTTCCAAAATATGTCCCTTCCTGTCTCCTGCTTTTCTCCTTCCGGAGGGCAACAGTGACTCCAAGGACTGCCCTTCTGTTTCCACCCCCCTCTTTTCAGAGCCTCTTCCTTCCAAGGGAGCCTTGGTTGGGGTTTGGAGGGTGAGAATCCATATATTGTGAACCTTCGTTGGATGATTGCTATAAAGAATAATGGAATATAGGAATAAATGATAGATTGACATGTAAATTAAAGGTAAAGAAGTGATTGATTTTAAATTATTTTAGAGAGGATTGGGGAGCATACCTGTCAAGTTTTGGATTTGGAAATAAGGGAAACTTCCCGGCAAATAAGGGATACTTGACAGCTATGCTTATCCTGTGCTGCCCTCCAATGGCGGCAATAGGGCATTGCAGTGTAATTAATAAGGGATGATGGCGGGAAATAGGGTAAATAAGGGATTTTCCCGGCTATGTTGGGGAGTGTTTATTAACCATGCTTTAGTTAAATCGAAAGGAGTAGGACAGGGATAAGAATATATCACTTTTTGAAAGCAGAGGACAGTTGTATAAAATGAATGTTGTGTTTTAATACTAGGTTGAAGGTATATGATTTCCCATTGGTGGTGTGTTCACATATATACTAATGTATTTATTTGTATTTATGTCTTTTGTTTTAGTTGTTATTATTGAGTTGTATTATTGATAATTTTATGATTAGCATATTTGTTTATATTTTGTATTTTTTATTATTTAAAATATAAGTAAAAATGAAAATTAAAGGGTTGCCATATAGCAGAATTGGCTGCTTGGTATTTAATGATCATCGAGTGTGTAATTGAGGGTGAGGATTGGTTGGAAGGCCAGGTTTGTGGAGGGTTCAAGTAAATGTATCTCAGATAAAGGACAGGGGCTGCTTTCACTGAATCAAAATCCCCAGCTGCCTTTTTTTCTATTTCATTCTTGATATTTGCCTGCCTTTCCTTCAGAAAGAAACTCTTTCTCCCAAACCATGTCTTTAAGCCACCTCTAATAAGCATTACATGAACAACATCTTTGTCTTGCAGAGGTTAGTACCAGGGCCTCTGTTGTGTTCTAAAGCCTGTGCCTTTAAACAATGTACCTATCCATGTGTATCCAATGTAACCTTTTCTATGTGGAACATTGTAACCTCCAGCTGCATCACTGTAACCTTAATAGGACGCGAGCTAGTGACCACTAGATGGCAATAGCGAGCGTCCAAGCTCATTGGTCCAAGACTGACCTAGATTCCCGCCACTACCTTCACCTGGACAAGAAGGGCGTGACCTGCAATGACGTCACGCAGCCTGTAGCCAATAGGCTATCAAGGAGCCACATTCAAATGTATAGCCACTGTATATATTGAGCTGTTCGTCCGCCATTACCTCATGTTCCCTCTGACCAGCATGTAATAAAGTTGTGTTAAGCCAGCTCTTCGGCTGTCCTGGTGTCCTTGGTCCCATACACTAAAGCCTCATTTTACAATCCTTCCCTGAAAAAGAAATCAGGTGTGGTTTCCTTTGATTTCATTGTAGGCTTCCTTACATCAAGGATTGAAGATGGAGGAGGAGGAAGACTCTGCTGACATTGAAGCAAAAAGAGATGCTTTCTGTACCACCCAGAATGGAAGGATTGGGGAATTGTGGGAAAGCAAGAGGCAGGATATCCGGGATGAGAACATTGTCAGCTCAGAGGTGGAGTGCCAGAACTTCAGACAATTCTCCTACAGGGAAGGTGAGGGACCCCGAGAGCTTTGCACCCAACTCCACCGTCTTTGTCAACAGTGGCTGAAACCAGAGAAGCACACCAAGACTCAGATGCTAGATCTGGTGGTGCTGGAGAAGTTCCTGACCATCCTTCCCCCTGAGATGAAGAACTGGATAAGAGAATGTGGAGCAGAGACCAGTTCCCAAGCGGTGGCCCTGGCAGAAGGTTTCCTCCTGAGTCAGGCAGAGGAGAAAAGGCAAGAAGAGCAGAAGGTGAGAACATTTCTCTCCTGGGGATTGTCAAACAGGGAACTTGTGGGCAATGCGGAGAAATATGTCCCGTACTTTGTCATATGAGGGAAGATGTTGCATAATTTTCCATCAGTCTTCTAACCCTGTGGTTCCCAACGTGGGACACATGCAATTTGATTTTTACTGGGGGGTGGGGGGTTGTGTGGCAGCAATTCAAGAATGAGTTATTAACAGTTAATGGCTTTTTAGACTTCCTCCATATGATTAGGAATTATCTTTTTGAATAATAAGAATTATATGTCAACTGGGTAGTGGAGGGCGGGGGCATCAGGATTGTAGAGATGCTTAGGTGGGGCATGACAAAAAAAAAGATTGGGATCCCCTGGTTTAACCATTCCCAGTGGACAATTATGCCCAACCCCTGTACTATTTCAGAAGTGATGCCGAAATGTCTGTCTATCTTTTCTATTTCCAAATTCTGTAACTGGGATCCTCAACACCAAACTCAGATGAAAAACCTTTCAGTGGAAGTTCAATGTGATTTAATTGTGGCAGCGAAGACTCCATCACACAGCAGACAGAGTACGCTGCCAAAGTGGAAGAAAGATGATTGTGACAGAGATATTCCCTTGAAAGGTAAGAATTCCTGCTGGGAGGAAGTGTGGTGGTAAAACTCGACCTCTTTCTCTGAGTATGTGAGACTGCCTTTTTATTTCTTTTTCTTAGGTGAGAACATGAGTCTCTTGCTGCTAGCCATGTCTACTAATTGGAAGTATCTTAATTTTCAACACTTACAGATTTTATGTAATTTAGTTTGTGTCCAGAAGATAAAATGAAAGAAGCCTTTTTATCCAATGGAAATGAATACCTGGGTGAACCAACCACATATTAAATACAAAAAATCCCAACATCCACAAGGGTGTGAATTGTTCTTTGCACATTCTTGTCTGTCTGTTTGTTTAAAAACAAATGATACCTCTATCGCATGTAGCCTCGGAACTTTTTTTCTTAACTACTTTATCTTTGTGAAGTAGGGGAAAAGAGTGAAATAATAATAATAATAATAATAATAATAATAATAATAATAATAATAATAATAATAATAATAATAATAATAATAATAATAATTATTATTATTATTATTATTATTATTATTATTATTATTATTATTATTATTATTATTATTATTATTATTATTATTATTATTATTATTATTATTATTGCCCTAAGTCAGGGGTCCTCAAACTTGGCTCTCCAGGTATTCTTAGACTTTAATCACCAGAAACCCATGTCAGCACACCTGCTGATCAGTGCTTCTAGGAAATGAAGTTCGAGAACACCTGGAGAGCATAGCAGAAGTATCTCCTTTGTTTGGGGATGTCCTAGTGTGTAGAAAGCCTTCTTGGTAGCTCCATCTACATTATGGAATTCTCGACCAGCGGAGCTGTGCCAGGCCTAGACAGGACAGGTGGTATATAAATGTAACAAACAAACCAATTAAAAGTGAGAAGGAGTTGTGTTCTAATCTGTGTTTTTTTGCATTGTGGTTTGAACAGCCAAGACAAGTCTATGGATCTTATATCTATTTTTTCCTGCAGGGTTTGGAACAATGCCTGGGACAAGAAATCCATTGTCTCGTCCTTGTGATGGAGAAGACTTGAATCAGGTATGGGGAGAGAGAATCACTGGGGAGAGGGAGGGACTCCTTCTATTTGCTTCTGGAAAAGCAGAGAATATGAGAAACAAGCAGCACAAAATTATGTTTTGCTCAGACCACTTTCTAATTAAAATTGCTCCCCATCAATCCTAGATGATTCACTGTGAAGGTATCTAATCCTGACCTGGCTAAAGGAGGAAAATGAAAGTCTGATCTTCCATTTGGTTTATTTTTCTTCCCATTCTGACATAATTTCTGGGCCACTTCTATCCATACTCCTAAACGTAGGTAGAGGTAAAGATCACCCTTCCTTGAAAGCCAGTCATATCCAACTATAAGGTTCAGTGCTCATCTCCGTTTAGAGACAAAGAGACAGTGCTGTCTACATCTACAGATGTTTCCATGGTCCATGGTAGGCATGAGTAGATACTGGACCACATGGAATGCTGTTACCTTTGCCGCCAAAGTGGTGCCTATTTCGTAAAGGTAAAGTTCACCCTTGCTCGAAAGCCAGTCGTATCCGACTCTAGGGTTCAATGCTCATGTCTTTTTCATAGCTGAAGAGCCAGCGCTGTCTGCTTTTGCAGACATTTCAGTGGTCTTGTGGCAGGCATGACTAGGAGCCCACGGAACGCTGTTTACCTTCCCACGGAAGTGGTCCCTATTTATCTACAGTTAACGACGTTTCTTGGTTCCCAACGTTGCAATGTTAACCGGGAAACGTTGTTAACCGGGAGGCACTTCCTGCTTCCCTTGCCCACCCCCCTTTGGGTTTTCCCCTTAATTATCTGGGGGAGTGGGGTTGCGATGCCCCTCTATGCTGGGTCCCCTGGGTCTGGAAGGGTTGGGAGGAGAGACACCTTTTGCCCCCCCCCCATCCCTCCTGGTCTCAGGGGACCCAGGAGAGAGGATCGAATCCACCATCACCACCCAACACTACGTTGTTAAAAAGAGAAGAAATCCAAGCGATTTCTTATCTTTTTAAAAATGTAGTGTGTGTGTGTGGGGGGGATCCCCTCTCCGTCAGGTCCCCTGAATCCAGGAGGGTTGGGGAGACAGACCCCTTTTGTCTCCCCCAACCCTCCTGGACCCAGAGGACCCGGGAGAGAGGATCAAATCCACTCCCCCCACACACTCCGTTGTTAAAAAGAGAAGAAATCCAATGGAGTGTTGAGGGGTGGTTGCAAGTGGGGAAGCCCGATCGAGACTGGTCTCGGCTGTAAGGCGGCCGGCTCCGACGCCTCCTCACAGCTGAGCTGAAGGCAGTTTCAATCACGCTTCCCCACTCGCAACCAAGGGACGCTTCCCTTGGTTGCGAGTGGAGAAGCCCGATCGACACTGGTCTCAGCTGTGAGGCGGCCGGCATGGCCCATAAGAAGGCCTGCCGCGTCGGAGTCTCAATCCCGCTCTCACCAGGGGAAACTTCCCTTGGTTGTGAGCGGGGAGGCAATCGAGACTCTGATGCGGCAGGCTTTCTTATGGGCCACGCCAGCCGCCTCACAGCTGAGGCCAGTCTCGATCGCGCTTCCCCACTCACAACCAAGGGAAGCGTCCCTTGGTTGTGGGTGGGGAAGCGTGATCGAGACTGGTATTCTTCTTCATGGAAAAATAAGACATCCCCTGAAAATAAGACCTTTTGCTAATTTTGGAGTTTTAAAAAATATAAGACAGTGTCTTATATTCGGGGAAACACGGTATTTCTTCCCATATTACCCTTTCCCTTGCTAAAATCTTCACAATATTCTTAATTTGGAAGGCTCTATAATAATTCCTCAAATTGGGTATCACCAGTCCTCCTCCTTTCTGGGGTAAATACCAAAAGATCTTAGCTATTCTAGGCTTTCTTCTTGCATTACAATAATTATTTATTATATTTGAAAATCTTTACTTTCCTTATCAATTAATCTAATTGGCAATGCATCAAATAAAAAATTTATTTTTGGCAACAGCATCATTTTACTTAACGCTATCCTGCCAAACCAGGACAGTTTGATCTTTTTATACAATTCTATTTTCTCTTTAATTTCCTTTTTCTGTTTATCATGATTTAATCGCTTACGGTCTTCAATTTTATTTGAAATACTTATTCCTGGATATCTCAAACAATTTTTTACTTGAAGTTTAAACTTATCCTTAATTTTCTCTTGTTCCTCCTTCTCAACATTACAGAATATCATTTCTGATTTGTCCCAATTTATTCTCAGACCTGTCATCTCTTTGAAATCATTCAGATGGCCATGTATTTTTTCTAATGCCTTTCTAGGGTGCTTCATTATTGCCAAGGTATCATCTGCGTACAAACTTATTTTATTTTCAAATATCCCTTCAATACCTTTATCCCCTCTTATAAACTTCGCTAACAACTCCATAGCCATTATAAACAATATTGGAGATAATGGACAACCCTGTCTCGTTCCTGCCTCTAATTTTATTTCTTCTGTATTTTTGTCATTTACCCTGACTTTAGCAAATCCAGATTGGTATAACTGTTCAATCATATTACAAAATCTATCTCCAAATCCGTAACATCGAATTATCTCTTTAATTGTAACCCATTGCAAAGAATCGAAAGCCTTTAATATATCTAACGACAGTAATCCAACTTTCTCTTTCCAACTTTCAACTTTGTTTGTCCTACTAAATCAATCAAGTCCAGAACTCTCCTTATCAAATCAGACATATGTCTTCCTTTCAAGAATCCAGCTTGATTCCCCTTTATATAATTACCCATGAACTCGTTCAATCTATTTGCAATTATTGCAGTAAATATCTTAGCGTCTTGATTTATCAGAGAAATAGGCCTATATGTCTCCACTTTTTCAACATCCTTTCCAGGCTTTGGCAGCAAGACAATTATAGTTCTATTCCCTGATGTCGGTATCTTTCCCCCATCTAATATGTAATTAAACAATTTCAACAATCTTGGAACTACACAATCTTTAAACTCCTTATAGAAAACCGCTGTTAATCCATCCTCCCCTGGAGATTTACCTAACTTCAAGTTGGCTATTATATCCTTTACTTCTTTTTCCGTTATTCTCTCTTCCATTCTATTTTTATGCTCCAAATTTATCTTTTTTTGCAAATGCTTTTCCAGTTGTTCTCTCAACTTTTCCATGTTTATATCATTTTTAGTGTACAAATTTTGATAAAAGTCTTTCGCTACCTCAATCTTATCCTTAGCCTTATTACATCTCACATCTGCTTTATTTATCAAAATTCCAACCTCTCTTTTCAACCTCTTTTCTTTAGCAGCATTGGCCAATAATTTTGAATTCCTGTTGCTATATTCAAAATATTCCCTCTTCAAATATAATAAATCTTTTTTAACTTTTTGTATATCTTTTTCTATCAACTCTGACTTTAGCCTTTGAATTTTATCAAAAACCATTTTGCTATTTGTCTTTACATGTTCCTCTTGTAATTGCTTGATCTTGTTCTCTATCCCGAGCTGTTTATCCCTTACAAAATGTTATGGAAGTGGCATTTGACCCCATAGAGATTATTTCAAATGGATAATACTAAAAGTAAAATGTGTTGGATATGTAAAAACTCTTTGGGGACATATGAACACATGTGGTGGAAATGTAATGTGGTAAAAGAGTTTTGGGGGAAAATTGAGAAAGAAATATGTGACATTACAGGGTTAAAATGTAAATTGGACTTAAATATTGTGTTACTAACAGATGTGGAAAAATTAAAGGTAAAAGAAGATAATAAGGAGCTATTATGCTGATAACAGGTAGAATGTGCATAGCAAGGAATTGGAAACTTGATAGAGTTTTAAAAGTAGAGGAATGGTATAAAGAGATGTGGGATCTTGCATTGAATGATAAATTGACATGGGAGATAAATAAATATAAGGGGAAAATCAAAGAAAATAGATTTTGGTAAATTTGGCAACCATTTGTGGATCATTCATTGAAAGGAGACCAGTGTGATAACCATGTACCAGAATACATACATTTTTGGAAATGGTGAAAAATGTGACATTCTGCAGACTCCTACAAGTTGTAAATACACAGGATGATTATTGTAATTGTATGTGTTTTGTTTAATATAATTTGATTTATGAATTGTATTTTGTTTTTTCAATTATGTTCTTTTTCCTTTGTATTGTTTTTTATAACTAATAAAAATTATATTAAAAAAAGAATCAAAACCTTTAGACACACCTGAGAATCCACACTGGAGATAAGCCATACAAATGCCACGAGTGTGGAAAATGTTTTTTCTCCTAATAAAATCCTTCAAAGACACCTGAGAATCCACACTGGAGAAAACCCATACGAATGCCAGGAGTGTGGGAAATGTTTTGCTCGAAATTCACATCTTGTGAGTCATCAACAAGTTTTTAGTGTAAGGGACCAAAGACAACAAAACAGCCGAAGGGTTGGCTTAACACAGGTTTATTGCATGATGATCCGGAGGAACATGTGGTAATGGCGGATGGGTAGCTCAATATATACAGCTGGCTATACATTTGAATGTGGCTCGTCGACAGACTATTGGTTGCTGCCTGCGTGACGTCGTAGAAGGTCACGCCCTTCTTGACCAGGTGAAGAGGTGGCGGGGAATCTTCCCGCGCTGCTGATCCAGGTGAATCTGAGCCATGAGAGCTGGACGCTCGCTATTGCCATCTAGTTGTCACTAGCTCGCGTCCCCTTATCAGGTTTACATTGATACAGCTGGAGGTTATAATGTTGCACACAGAAAGGTTACATTGTTACCACATGGCTAAAGTACATTGTTAAAGGCACAGCTTTACAGAACACAACATCCCTCCCCCCTAGGATGAGACGAAGTCTCTCAGCCAAGATGGCTTATTGCATGTGCGTTTGGGCCGTGATGAGGGCTGACCCCCCCCCCGGGGGCGCTACTGCTTCTTTGTTCCCTGGTCCCTTGTCCTGTAATGGGAGAGGGAGACTCGTTAGTGGCTTGCCGCGGTTTGGCGGCCTTAGGGGAAGGGAAGAACTCCATTGTGGGCAGACCGGGGGCAATCGGGGCTAACGAAAAACCCCTCTTCTCGCTTGGACGGGTGGGGGACCACTCTGAAAAACCCCCCCGGTTCTGAAAATCAAATTCTAACTCAGTTGGGGTATCCGCATGTGTGGGGGAATTCCGCGAGATATGTATGGGGTCGGGTTCCTCCTCCTCAGAAAGATCCCCTAGGATATCTACGAGAACATCCTCCTCCCCCCTTGGTGGGGACCCGCAGCCCCCTTTCCCTCCCCCTTGGGCTGAACGGGTGGGGGAGAACCCTAACACTGAATTTTTCTCTGTTTGGTCTGTGCCCTGCCCATCGGAGACCCTGCGTCGGAGCTGGTCCGCGTGCCGCCTCCACAGTAGCCCTGTGCTGGTTTCCACGCGGTACGACACGGGGCCGGTTTGCTCCACAACTACGCCCGGTACCCAGGCTGGGCCCGCGCTGGCGTAATTCCTGCAATGCACGGGGGCGCCTACACTGAAACTCTTCGTGGCCTCTAGCCCAATGTTCCTTCCCTTGTCCTCTACCCTCATGGGGTCTAGCCTAGTAAGGATGGTGGTCAGTTTCCTACGCATTAAGAGCTCTGCGGGGGAGTATCCTGACGCCAACGGGGTCACCCTGTACCCTAGCAGAAACTGACACACTTGTAGGTTCAGGTCCCCGGGGCCCATACGCCGCAACGTGTCCTTCGTGGTGCGGACGAGGCGCTCTACTTGACCATTGGTGGCTGGGTGAAACGGGGCGGAGGTGATATGCCGAACGGCGTTAATCTCCATGAATGCCCTAAACTCGGAGGACGTGAAACAACTAGCGTTGTCGCTAATTAACGTGTCGGGTATGCCGAACGTGGAAAAGAGCCTCCGCAAATGCTTAATGGTCTGGGCCGAGGAGGTGCTCGTGACTGGGATAACCTCCAACCACTTGGAGAAGGCGTCCACGACAAGAAGAAACAGGGTGCCTCTGAACGGGCCCGCGAAATCAATGTGCACCCGGGACCACGGACCCTTGGCCGCGTCCCATTCCCTGTGGGGAAGGCGGGCCTCCTCTGGTCTGGAGCATTGGCAACTTTCACAAGTGCCGACCATGTGCTCGATGTCGGGGTCCAGCTGGGGCCACCAGAAGTAGCTCCGGGCCAGCGCCTTGGATCGCACGATGCCGGGGTGGCTGACGTGCAGCAGTTTGAGCACCCGCGGCCGAAGGGAAGTGGGAATCACCACCCGCAGCCCCCACAAGAGGCACCCCCTATCTAGGGACAGCTCTAACTTTTTCCTGAAAAATGGGGCGAACTCCTCCGCTGGGGAGGACGCCGGCCACACTTTCTGCACCCAGGAGCTAACTGCCGCTAACGTCTTGTCCTTCTCTGTCACTTTGGCAATGTCGGCGGGCATTACGGGGGGCGAATCCAGCACCTCTATCATAAGAACCTGATGGTCCCGCTCCCCCTTGCTCACCTGGCTGGGCGTCAGGGGGAGGGGAGACCTTGATAGAGCGTCCGCATGGCTGATCTCTTTCCCGGGCCGGTAGACCAACGCGTGCTGGTACGCGTTGAGAAAAATGGCCCACCTGAGCATCCTCGGGGACAGGATCTGTGGGGTGGGCTTATCTGCGGTAAAAATGCCTAGCAGAGGCTTGTGGTCCGTTACAATGGTGAAGGGGCGGCCATACAGAAAATCGTGAAATTTTTTCGTCCCCGCAACTATTGCTAGTGCCTCCCTGTCTGTCTGTGCGTAGTTTCTCTCCGCTTGGGACAGGGACCTGGAGTAAAATGCTATCGGGGCCTCCCTTCCGTCTTCCAGCACGTGGCACAGCACCGCCCCCACCCCCACCGGGGATGCATCACAGGTCAGGACTACCGGGCGTTTGGGGTTGAAATGGGTCAGTATGGCATCAGACGCTAGGAGACTTTTTAGTTCGCTAAATGCCCTTTCTTGGTCCTCGCCCCACTTCCATGTCTGATCTTTTTTAAGCAGTTTGTGTAGCGGTTCAGCTACTGCTGCCTTCCGGGGGAGGAAGGAGTGGTAAAAGTTGAGCAGCCCTAGGAACGACTGCAGCTCGGGCTTGGAGGTGGGGCGGGGGGCTTTCTTAATGGCTGCCACCTTGGATTTGGATGGTTTTATCCCCTCAGGAGTCACACAAAACCCCAGGAACTCAACCTCGGTCGCGAAGAAGACGCATTTGTCCTTTCGCAGCCTCAACCCCGCTTTTTCGAATATTGTCAGGACCTTCCCCAACCTCTTGGCCAATTCGACCCGACTCCCCCCCCCCCCCCCGTTATTAACACGTCATCAAAATAAGGCAACACCCCCTCTAGCCCCTTCAGGAGGCGTTCCACGAGTGATTGGAAAATTCCAGGCGCCGAATTCACGCCGAACTGAAGGCGCGTCACCTGGAACGCCCCCTTATGGGTGACTATGGTCTGCGCAGCAGCTGCGGCAGGGGACACCGTGAGCTGCTGGTAGGCCTGTGCTAAGTCGAGCTTAGCGAAACACTTTCCCCCGTGTAACCTGGCCAGCAGATGGCTGACTACCGGCACCGGATACGCATTCGGGCGGATCGCCTTGTTGATGGTGCACTTGTAATCGGCGCATATGCGGACCTCCCCATTGGCCTTTAGTGCGGTTACAATTGGAGTTTCCCACTCCGCAGAATCAACAGGCACAAGGATTCCCTGGCCCACCAATTTGTCCAGTTCTGCCTCTATCTTGTCCTTGAGTGCGAACGGCACCCGGCGTGGTTTGAGTCGAATTGGGCGGACCTCCGGGTCCAGGTCGAAAGTCACTGGGGGCCCCTTGAATTTCCCCAGTCCCTTTTTGAAAACTTCGGGGTGCGCCTCGCCCACCTCCTGAATCGGGTCAGACCCAACGGTGTGCATCCCAACGGCGTGCACCCCCCCAATAAACAACCCCAGGGGCTGGAACCATTGAGTCCCGAGGAGGCTGCAATCTCCCCCTTTAAGCACGACTAGAGGGAGGGACGCGGCGTGCTTCTTGAATTTAACCTGAAATTCTCCAACCCCCAACACTGGAATGCTGTTCCCTTGCACGACCCGTAGTGTGGACATCAACACTTTGAGCTTGGGTCGCCTGTGGGGGGCAATTCTCAAAAACTCCCTCTGGGAAATGATTGAATATGAGGACCCCGAGTCAATTTCCATGCTAATGGGAACCCCTTGAACTAGTACCTCAACAAAGTAGCGGGGGTGTCCTACGGACACGCTAAATACTGGGGCGTCGTCCTCGCTGCCGTCGGAGATGCGGCCCACGCCGTCCTGCTTCCGCGTGGCCTGAGCACCGTCCTTGGGTCTCGTTGAGCGGTCTTGTCCCGCGGAACGGTCTGCTGAGCTTCTCCGGGTCTCGCGCCTCTTCCTGCACACCTTGGCGATGTGCCCGCGGCGGCCGCAGTTGTGGCACTCGGCCTTCTGAAACGGGCATTTTACGCGGTCGTGGGCCGCTCCACAGCCGTCGCACCGCCGGCTCTCTTTCCGGACCCTCCGGACGTCCTCGTCGTCGCTGCTCTCTGCGGACGACCTCGAAGCTCGCCGGGCCGCATGCACCGGAGTCTCTGCCTTGCTCGACTTCGGCCGCCAGTCCTGGAGTTCTTGGACCCCAGCCTTTGTAGCTTCCGCGGCCTGTGCCGCTCTGACGACCTCCTGCAACGTGGGAGGCGGCTCTTGGTTCATTAATGTGCGCTGGGTTTCGGCGTCGTTCAGGCCGCACAGCACACAGTCCCGGAGGGTGATTTCGGCATTCTCCCATTTGCACGGGCCGGCCGCCAGCCGCAGGGCCGCCACGAATGCGGCGACCGTCTCCCCGGGCGCTTGGACTCGCCTCCAGAATGCACTCCGAGCGGGAAACATCGCCGTGGCGGGCCGGACGTGCTCACGCAGCATCTGCATGAGTTCCTTGGCCTTGAATTCGCTCACCCTCCTCGGTGCGATCAGGTCCACCAAGGTCCTTTTGGTTTCTTGTCCGAGCATCCTGGTGAAGATGGCCCTTTTCTTTGCCTCTTCCGTGACTTCGGACTCAATCAGTGCTGCCTGGAAGTCCATTTCGAAGATCTCCCAGTCGCCCGGTTTCCTGATTTCGAAACCGGCGCATGTCTTGGTCCCGTGGACTGCCATCATCCCACCTTCGTCGCCAATTTAGTGTAAGGGACCAAAGACAATGAAACAGCCGAAGGGTTGGCTTAACACAGGTTTATTGCATGATGATCCGGAGGAACATGTGGTAATGGCGGATGGGTAGCTCAATATATACAGCTGGCTATACATTTGAATGTGGCTCGTCGACAGACTATTGGTTGCTGCCTGCGTGACGTCGTAGAAGGTCACGCCCTTCTTGACCAGGTGAAGAGGTGGCGGGGAATCTTCCCGCGCTGCTGATCCAGGTGAATCTGAGCCATGAGAGCTGGACGCTCGCTATTGCCATCTAGTGGTCACTAGCTCGCGTCCCCTTATCAGGTTTACATTGATACAGCTGGAGGTTATAATGTTGCATACAGAAAGGTTACATTGTTACCACATGGCTAAGGTACATTGTTAAAGGCACAGCTTTACAGAACACAACAAAGTTCACACTGGAGAAAAACCATACAAATGTGAAGAGTGTGGGGAAAGTTTTCCTTGGCATTCACATCTCCAGTATCATAGACTAGCCCACACAGGACAACAACCATACAAATGTGAGGACTGTGAGAAATCTTTTTCTAAAAATTCACATATTGTGACTCATCAATGAGTCCACACTGGAGAAAAACCATTCAAATGTCAGGAGTGTGGAGAAAATTTTGTTTGGTATTCATATCTCCAGAAACATAGACTAGTCCACAAAGGAGAGAAAGCAGAATTCACATCTTGTGCATCATTGACGAGTCCACACAGGAGAAACATAATTTAAATGTCAGGAGTGTGAGAAGTATTTTTCTCACAGTTCCAGCCTTTTGAATCACAAGAGAGTCCACACCGGGGTGGGGGTGTGTGTGACTAGTACCAGGTGTCTGGGAAATCTATTTCTCGAAATTCACATCTTGTGAGTCATCGACGAATCCACACAGGGGAGAAACCATACAAATGTCAGGACTGTGTGTAGATTTTTTCCTCACAGTTCCAAACTTTTGAATCATGAGAGAATCCATTCAAGTGCAAAACCTTACAAGCGCCAGGTGTGTGTAAGCTGATTTCCTTGGAATTTGTAGTTTCTGACAGCAGAGCACATTAGCAAGAAACCATATAAATGCTGGGCATGTTACAATGTTATACTTTTGTTTCAACACATCCAAGTCCACACAGAAGGCATACAAATGGGAAGAGGTTGTGAAATCTTTTACTTCTAATTCATATCTTGTGTCTCATCTTGGAGTGTCAGAAAGAGTAACCTAAACTTGAGACTGATTGCAGTTATTGGCCAAATTGTTAAAGTGTCAGGGCCTATTCTAATTTATTTGAAGAGTGAGTCAACCTTTGGCCCTCTCAGGGACCGAACTCACAACCATTTGGTTGCAGTACAGCAACTTAACCACTGTGCCACCAGGTCTCATTGCTCTCAATGATTTTCAGTAGAATTACTTTTCTTACACTCTTGACATACAAGGGAAAGCGAAGCCTACACTTGAGTCTGATTGCAGTTTTTGACCAAATATTTGAAGTGCCAGGGCCTAATCCAATTTATTTGAATAAATTAGATTAGGTCCCTCCAGATTCCTTTTAGTAGCCAGATGGTAAAGTTTGCATTTTATAATTTTGTGAGGTTTATTACTGGATGCATCCTTTTAACCAAATCTGTTAGATGTCTCTATTCTTCAGTGGAATTCGCTTTCAAAGTGCTCACTAACAGTTTGAGAACAAACATCCAGAAGAAGTCTCTTTCCTTATATGGGTCAGATTGACACAGCCGGATGGGCAGGACACATACTGATTGAATCATTTTCAGCTAAATGTTGTTTTAATGTATTAATTGACTGTAGGAATCGGGGCCGCTGAGGGCCGTAGGTCCCGGAGGAGACTGATCAAGGAACGATACGAGGCAGTATGGAGGAGGATATGATCAGTACTTTATTGAGAAAAGGCTGCAACATATATAGAAGGAAAAGCGCAACGGTGGCAAGACTGTCACCTGACAGAAATTACATCACCTGTGTACTCAAGTTAATTGGGAATCTCTTTGGGGAAGTTAATTAACTGGGGCAAACATGGACCTCGGAGTCTCCATTGTTCAGGGATCAGGCAGGGGTAAACATGGCATCTGTTTGTGCCTGAGATTACACTGAGACACGGAGATGAGTGATTACTCTAATGGGTAACTGGGTTAGGTATTTGCTCGTTCAGCAGAACCGCTGGTCAGGTCAGGAGTTGGGTGAATCAAACCCTATCATTTATCCACCCCCCTTAATTTCTCTGCCCGCAGATGCCACGAGCCAGGAGTTTTCTCTACCGTAGTGGCCTCTGCCAGGGCCGTTCCATGCCCAACGGGCGTGGGAAATCCACATCTCCCCTTTAATTTTCATTTAAGGACCTGACCGGCGACTTTGCGTAGGAGCGGCATCAGCTGTTGAGCGGGAATGACGCTTCGGGGTTCCTTCTTGGGGCGGCACTTCGAGATCAGTGAGGGAATACATTGCGCAAAGCAGCATAACGCTATGCCTAGTATGATCACCCCCACTACCACCTTGAGTACCGTCTGGAGCCACCCCCACGGAATCCACGACCACATCCAGCTCCACAGTGAACTCCACCAGGTCTCCCATGCGGAACCTTCTCTGATACCCTTCACTATGGTGTGGAGATCTGTGAGCTGATTCTGTATTCTGCGGGAATTATCGGTAAGGTTGAAGCAACACATACCATGGAAGGATTCGCAACCCAAATGATGGAGCAATAAGAGGTAGTCGATAGCCGCTCGATTGTCGAGAATGGCATGGCAAAGCTCTGCCTGCTCTCGGTTGAGCAGCGCTATCGCTGTGGAGGTATGGTTGATGGCTTTGGCTAATCCGCAAGCCAAACGACCGATCCTCCGAGCGTTGCCGACGGCTAAGGCCGGCACGCCAACTATGCTGACTGCCAATGAGACATACTCGGCTGGACTTAGGACTCTAAAGTTGCTATCACATGAGCTGTCTAACTGGGTCGTGCGAGTGTGCCTTACGGGTGCGGGAACATCTAAAGCATTTGAAACATTGGGAACATTTGTGCTTGGGGTAACCATATCCTTAGTGGGGAGCAACAGTGTCAACCGACTAAGGCAACATGTGGAGTCTGATACATTTGCGGGAATGTAGTTAAAGGTATACTGATCACATGTAAAAAACCAACCAGATGGTAATGTAACATGAGCATACATAGAACCAAGTGTCTCTGGTTTATCACAAGTCCAGTTGCTGCTGCCGGTATCGAAGCAGCGGCGCTGAGTTCGGCCGACTGCAGCGCAGCCGACTATTCGAGCACAAGTAGAGTTCGGGCTGGCCGCCACTCGCGGGGTGTGAAGAGTGGCTGCGTCAGCCGGCAAAGTCATGGTGAACCGCAATCCCCCCCAACGAGCGTAAGCTGCAAAACTCGCAGGGAGATGCGGTCCGAAAATCTTCTTCAGCAACCAGTCGCCATCCCTGGCGTGTGCATCTAGAGTGTGGCACACTGGGATGAGACAGGTGCTCAGAATTGAGGCAGAACCTGCGTCCTGCTTCAGGCAAAAATCGGACTGGTTGACGAGACCCGCCAACCTTTCCCACAAGTTGTAATGCATCCGGGCGGAAAGGTCTCCGTCTGGTATCAAACCGCTGGCCCCAAGCGCGGCGGCCTGAACGCCTCCCCCCACAAGCAGGGAAAGGGTCAGGACGATGAGAACTGCCATGGAGTTGGCATTAATCTGGGCAAAAACTGCAGCCAAGAAATTCTCCGGTGTCGGCTCCTTCTCCTCGCGTCGGAGGGCGTCCTGGGCCTCATTGCAAAGCACCTTGATCATCCCCCAGGTGACCTTCGGCGTTGTCATCCGTGTCCGCCTCTTCCGACGGGTCCTCTCGGTCAGGGTGAGGTCCTCCATCTCCGGGATCGGACTCTGGTCGGTCTGGGTCCACGCCATGTGGTTCCAAGTGAGGCTTGACACACCGTGCTGGAATCCAAACGACACCTGTAGGAGACATAACTGCAGCATACCCTCTCCCCCAGGTTATGAGCGGTGCCGGGCCCCTCCAAGAAGGGTCCGGTGGCACTCGGTATCGGACCATCGGTCGCGGGAGAGCTTCCGAACGGCGGAAGTGCTTCTCCTGCGGCGTACAATCCAAAAAAACATTAAGGTGGTTGTAAGTGAACAATACCTTATTCAGACAATGCTGTGCCTGGCCCTGTGACTTGGGGAGGGCCGGCGGCTCCCCCCTTTCTGTTTGTTTGTCAATATAGGACTTGAGCGTCCGATTGACCCGTTCCACAATCGCTTGCCCCTGCGGATTGTAAGGAACGCCAAAAGTATGCTGAATATCCCAAGTGGCCATGAAGGTGGCCAGCTGCCTAGAACTGTAGGACGGGGCATTATCGGTTTTAACGTGCCGTGGCTTGCCCATTGCCGCGATGCAGGAAAGGAGGTGCTGCTCCACGTGGGAAGCAGTCTCCCCTTTCTGCGCCGTTGCCCAAACGAACTGGGAAAAAGCATCTATGCAGACGTGCATGTACTGCCATCTGCCAAACTGCGGAAAATGCGCGACGTCCATCTGCCACACCTGATTGGCTTCCGTCCCTCGTGGGTTGACCCCCCACAAGGGCCCCCCCAGCGCCCCTGCACAATGCTGGCAAGAGCAAACTATACCCTGGGCCCGAGAAAGTGGCAAATTGAACTGCCTGGCGAGTGCTTTTGCATTTTGGTGAAAAAAGGCATGACTCTGAATTGGAGTAGTAAAAACACCCAAAACTGAACGTTGCTGAATTTCCCTTGCCGCCGCATCCGCTCTGCTATTGCCCGCGGAAATCGGACCCGGTAGGTCTTGGTGACTTCGGATGTGGGCAATATAGAGCGGCTCTGTGCGGTTTCGCAAGTGAAATTGAGCAGTGAGAAACAGGCTAAGCAAATTCTTGTCTATCGCGGGAGTGATGTATGCTCCCGGTAGACTGTGGAGCAAGTTCCTGACATACATGCTGTCCGTAATGATGTTTAGGCGCTCTTTGGCGAAGGTGCGCAAGGCAAGGTTCACCGCCGCCAACTCTGCCCGCTGTGCGGACTTCTGTGGAAGAGTTAACAGCGTGCGCCAAGCTTGGCCCTCCTGCCAGGTCAAGACACCGTACGTCCGACCACCATCAGTAAAAACTGTCCTGGCTCCCTGAAGTGGAACCAGCGAAAGCAACTCAAACAAGCTGACTGTCTGCGTTTGGAGTGAGACTAGTCTGGGGTCCTTTGGCAAGTGGTATGCCAAGCATCCGGTGAATCCTTCCAACGCAATGGGAAGCGAGTCACCGAGCTGAATCAACTGCTGGATTTGTTCCTTGGTGAACGGGACTACGATCTTGGCTAAATCGTGCCCAGAAATGTCCCTAGCTCTCAGCCTTCCGCAGTAAACCACCGCGGAGACCAGCTCTTGGGGAGGAACGATGTTTCGTGGAGAGGTGTTCGGAAGGTACACCCATTCCACGATACTCGCCCCTTTCTCGGCATCTACGCCGAGCGCTCCGGTGAACATGGATCCTGACCGTACGATGTACAAATTCAGGATCGGAGCATATGGCCCTGGGGAGATCCTATCCACCTATCGCTGGCTGAGAACTTGGTTAACTTTCTCGAGAGCTAAGCGCGCTTCTCGAGAAATTTTTATCCGGTCTGCTGGCTGCTTACCTAAGGTTAGCAGCGAGAAGAGCGGTTTCAAAAGATCCGTATCCAAACAAAAATACGGTCTGGCCCAATTAATATTCCCTAAAACTTGCTGCAATTCTACCAAGGTGACTGAGTCCTGTAAATTGATCTGAGGCAAAACCGGTGCTGCGAAAGAGCGGAGAAGCCGATGACCCAAGTACGAGAAGGGCTCGGTTCTCTGCACTTTCTCTGGGGCAATGAGTAAGCCTTTGTCCCCCAGGCTGGCCTGGAGGTCAGAAAACATTTCGCTGCCAAGTTGCGGCATCGCGACCAAGATGTCGTCCATGAAATGGCAAACTATAGCTTTTGGGTAAAGGCTTCGGAACTTTGCCAGTGCGTTGTGAACATAAATTTGGCACAGGGTGGGCGAATTGAGCATGCCCTGTGGCAAAAATTTCCACGCGTAACGCTGCGTAGGCTCACTGTGGTTCACAACTGGCACCGTAAAGGCGAACCTTTCCCGGTCCCGGGGGTCTAGGGGAATTGTATAAAAACAATCCTTGAGATCTACGACTAGGATCTCCCACCCCTCGGGAATCATGTTCGGATTCGGGATGCCGCATTGGAGCAGACCCATTGGCTGTATGCATTTATTGATCTCTCTGAGATCGTGGAGGAGGCGCCACTTCCCCGACTTCTTCTTAATCACAAAAATTGGCGAATTCCATGGACTCGTGGACTGGTCTATGTGTCCTGCGTCTAGCTGTTCTTTAACCAGTTGTTTTAGGGCGACTACCGGCCATTGTTCCACCCAGACCGGCGTATCGGTGAGCCACTTAAGTGGCAACGCCATTACCCGAAGGTAAGCGTAGCACCGTACTGCTGCAAAATGTCTCGCCCCCAAAGGTTGATGTGCACGTCAAGGATGTGCGGCCGAATTACCGCCGTGCCGTCAGCCTTTGGGATTGTGACTGTTACCCACTCTCGGCTTCTAAACGCTTCCTGAATGCCGCCTACCCCCCACACATCGGAGACCGGCTCAATGGCCCATTCCCTTGGCCACTGGCCCCTGCTTATCACGCTGACATCTGCTCCGGTATCTAACAGGCCTGAGAATATTCTATTATTCAGAAATACCTCGATAACCGGGCGCTGTTTCCACTCAATGTTGGTCTCCACTGTCGCTAAGACCTGGTATCCTTGTACTGCCTCCCTGGCGCTCGAGCGGTCCTCTGACCGGGACTCGGAGCTGTCACTGAGCCTTCCCTGGCTATCTGCTGGCGAGTGACAAGGAACCATGATCAGTTGCGCTAAGGTGTCTCCTTTGTGAATTGTCTGGGGCAGGTGAGTCCAAAGCTGAACTTGGAGAACGCCTGAAAAATTGGAGTCAACGACTCCTGGAATTATGAAAATTCCGCGTGCTCCAGCTACACTACGGGGCAAAACTAAACCTATAAAGCCCTTGGGCAGTGGACCCATGTACTGGGAGTCCACCAGATAGACCGTGCCTGGCAGGTCGCATGTAACGTCCGCCTGACAAGTCAAGTCTAACCCTATACTACCCTTGGGGCTGGCCTGGGCCCTCGCAATGCCTGGAATGGGGCTGGGATCTAGTCTAGCTCGGGTGAGCTCTGAATGAGGGAAGCCTCTGTTTGGACCGGGGCCAGAGACATGCCCGCGTTCCGGTTTCCCGAATTCGGACAGTCTCGGGCCCAATGGTAGCCTCTTTGACATTTCAGACACTGGGTTTTCGGAGCCTTGGGACGGCCGGACTTTTGCCCGCCTCCCTTGGATCGGTACTCCCTAGCGAAGTGACCAATCTTGCCACAACTGTGGCATGCTCCTTGGGTCTTTCCTTTTGGTCTCTTGCCCCCTTGCACCGCTGCCGCTAGCAATCCCATCTTGTAGGATTCAGTGCCAACGTCGGCGCAAGCTCTAATCATGTCCGTGAGTGTCAAATCCGGACGATTGCCTAGTGACTGCAGGATTTTACGGCAGTCTAGATTGGCATTGTCCTTGGCTAACTTCATCATGAGCTCTTGCTGGGCTTGCTCATTATCAATCTGCCTGCTGATTGCTTCCTCCAGGCGATTGATGAAGTCCATATAGGGCTCTTGGGCTCCCTGCTTGATAGCGGTGTAATTTTTAGCCGCTTTGCCAGTTGCTGGGACTTTGAAGAACGCCCTAAAGGCGGCCTCGGCCGACATCTGGAGAGTGGCAAGAGGCAAGTTGATCTGGGCGTCGATGGGCTCGAAGGCACCTGAACCATACAACTGGTCAGGAAGTACTGCGCCTCCCATCCTGGCAGCCCTCGTCTGCGCCTCTAGGCAAAACTCGCTGTCCCAAATTAAGTACTGGCTAGGGATGAGCATCATCCGCATGACGGCTTTCCAGTCATGGGGAATCCACATGGTGTTTTAGCACACTTGCTGAAGCGTGCCCCTTGTAAAACGACTTTGGAGCCCTGTTTCTGAGATGGCTTTCCGTATGGCCATGAGAAGCTTATACGGAACTGGGGAGTGAATTATCTGCTGTGCGCCTGTGAGCGCGTCTATTTCCATGCGGATGGGACATATCTGACTAAGCTCAGCTAGTTCTTCTGCTGGCAATTCCCCCTTCCTAATCTCCTCTTCAATAGTACGCTGAAGTGGACTCTTGGTAACTCGGGAACCTGGAACTGTCAGAGAAGCGCCTGCGCTCCTCATTCCTTGCATTCCACCGGTGACGTCTGCAGCTGTCGCTGGGGGAAAGCTCCCTACGCTACCCTGCCTAAATTGGAGTGACGGATAGAGCGCCGTAGGCGCCGTTGGATTGGCTGGCGCTTCTGACAGACTTGGGGGTTCTTTGGCCTCTACCCAGACTGGCTCTATCTCTGCTAAGAGCTTCCTACACTTTCTCCATGTGCGAATTACGCCTCCTGGAGCTTTCGGGGGTTGCTGAATGCAGTCTCCTATCTGATCCCAGAGCTCGAGGGTTAACGTACCTACTTCTGGGTAAAGCAGGCAGTGTTCCCCTAGGTACACCAAAAGTCTCGCTAGCTCCCCGCTGTGAAAACGCAAATTAAATACCCTGGCCAGGATGATGAACCCCTCCTCATGGGTTATTTGGCTAGCGGATGGACGCTGTCGCTGAGGACAGGTCCCCATATTACCTGCGATTGGGTCCTCGGAAGATTCCTCGTCGGGACGAGTCGACGCGTCTTTGGCAGGCAACAGGTTCTGGCGACGTCGCTTTCTGGGTAGAGCTCGGAGCGTGGACTGCGGCCACGGGCCCTCGGTGGCCACTGCACTGTCAGGGGCTCACAGCTGCCCTGAGCGGAACGCGCGTTTCCCTTTGGCGCAAGCCGCCGCGAAAGCCGGGAGTAAGCTGTAGGAAAGCCTCTTTGGACTGCCTCACCGCAGGCCGTCCCTCCGCTCGGCTGGCTGCCGGACGGAGTGCCGCGCTGTCCTCCGGGACGATTCGGACACGGTTCAAGCGCAGAACCGGACCGTGTGATCGCTACTCTGAGGAAGACCGCTCTTACTCACGAGTAGATCACGTCGGGGTCACCAGATGTAGGAATCGGGGCCGCTGAGGGCCGTAGGTCCCGGAGGAGACTGATCAAGGAACGATACGAGGCAGTATGGAGGAGGATATGATCAGTACTTTATTGAGAAAAGGCTGCAACATATATAGAAGGAAAAGCGCAACGGTGGCAAGACTGTCACCTGACAGAAATTACATCACCTGTGTACTCAAGTTAATTGGGAATCTCTTTGGGGAAGTTAATTAACTGGGGCAAACATGGACCTCGGAGTCTCCATTGTTCAGGGATCAGGCAGGGGTAAACATGGCATCTGTTTGTGCCTGAGATTACACTGAGACACGGAGATGAGTGATTACTCTAATGGGTAACTGGGTTAGGTATTTGCTCGTTCAGCAGAACCGCTGGTCAGGTCAGGAGTTGGGTGAATCAAACCCTATCATTTATCCACCCCCCTTAATTTCTCTGCCCGCAGATGCCACGAGCCAGGAGTTTTCTCTACCGTAGTGGCCTCTGCCAGGGCCGTTCCATGCCCAACGGGCGTGGGAAATCCACAAATTGACAGCTAAAAAGAAGGATCATTGAAGCCCATTTTTTCTGCCATGCCTAGAAAACTTTGCAGGTTCAATATACTTTGAATGAACAGTATCTTTCTGTGATTTTGTTTCACTGAAATGATTAAGGGTCAGGCCAGATGTTTTTGCTTAAGTATTAAAAATTTGCCTGAGAAAATAAGCATTCTAAAATGTTTAATTTCTCTGCTCGAAATGTCTTTATAATTGCTCATCAGGACTCTGTCCTGCATTTATGTCTCATTTAAGTCTCCCTGACTGTTTATCTCTGCTGCTGGCAGGGAGATATCTAAGGCTGAAAGCCTTTTAACCCTTTCTGGGAAGATTTCCTCAGTGTGTGGAAATGTCTTGATTCAGTCTAACTAAACAGGTCATATATGTTTTAACTTCTGTTTGTTTTCACTCAGGTAAAAACAAAGGTTTATATCCTGGATATTTTATTTTAAATAGAAATTAGATAACTATTACAACCAATTTATTGTATTGTAATAAAGCTGTTACGCTAATAAGTGCACTATTGCGGTCATGTGAGAACGCTCCAGGCCTCTGGGCTCCGAGGGGACAGAAATTGGGGAGCGGATTAATAGTCATAAGATTGATTCACCCATATCTGACCTGACAGGCAGTCCAAGCAGGAGGAAATTGAATGTCTAACTAAGCGGTTAGGTAATAGGTAATATCGCACCTGCGGATGACCCCAAGCCCTAACGTCAATAGTGGCCATATTTACTCTTGTGTAAGCTAGGAACAATGGACTTCCCCTGCCAGTGTTTGCCTTAGTTAATCAACTTCCCCGAGAGAGATTCCCAATTAACCCGGGTAAACATGTGATGTGATTTTCTGTCAGATGACGATTCTATCACACACTGCCTTGAATTCCTATATATGATGATGATTTTCCCTCAATAAACCACTGGTCTTCGCTCCATCTTGTCTCGTGTCATTACTTGACCAGTCTCCTCCAGGACCCAATGGCCGCTCCACGGCCCCGATCCAGCACACTATAGGCCTTTTTTGTAATTCACCTAAAACACACGAGGATATTAATCATTTTGTGTTTCGCTAGTGTTATATTTACTCATATATATCCTGTTATAATTGTATTAATGTGCTTAGTTACATATAAGCACAGAAAAGTATTATAGTTACTCTGGTACCTTTAATGGTGTTTGTAATTACTCTATCAGGTCAGATATCCTGGCTAGAATATGTAAGGTTAAATTTGCATTATTTATTTTTATGTAATAAGTGCTTATGAGTATATCTTTCTGCTATGTGGTTGCCAGGAGCTGGGACAGAGATGGGAGCTCAAACGGTCATGCCGGCCCTTCAGCTAATAAGGCAAGCTTCTTAACTACTGAGCTCAAGTGGCTAAGGCTCTGACTGGAAGGTGGCAGGTCAGCAGTTGGAGACCCAAGTGCTGGACGTCGGAGTGAGCTTTCGTCTCTGTCCCAATTCCTGCCAACCTAGCAGTTCGAAAGCAAAAAAATGGAATTGGATAAATAGGGACAACTTTGGTGGGAAGATAAACAGCGTTCCATATTTAGTCATGCCTGCCACATGACCATGGAAATGTCTGCAGAAGCAGACAGTGCTGGCTCTTTGGCTTTGAAACAGAGATGAACAACCTGAACCCTAGCGTGGTATATGACTGGCTTTCAGGCAAGGTAAAGGTATCCCTTGCTTGAAAGCCAGTCATATCCAATTCTAGAGTTCAGTGGTCATCTCTGTTTTACTGTGGAGCTTCCTGGGCCAGCTGCAGTCTACCTCGAAGCAGCAGTGAGTCTTTAAGGTGCCACAACATTTTTTTGTTTACTCTGATATACTTGCACAGAATAAAATGGCTACCAATTCTAAAGTTTTATTCAGATCAGGAGGTAAACACAAAAATGTTGTGGCACCTTAAAGACTTACTGCTGTTTAGGGAGTTTCACGTCCCTCATTCCCTCCTCCACCACCACCCCTGGGAAATCCCTTTAGCTAGCTCTCTCTCACACACACACACACACCCCATACCTGTCAACTTTTGGATTTGAAAATAAGGGAAATTTTGGGCACACCCCTCTGTGGGTGTGGCCAAATCCATGGGTGTGGAATATAGCCATGTGACTTGCTGGGCTCTAGTCATGCCTGCCACATGGCCATGAAAATGTCTGCAAACACAGACAGCACTGGCTCTTTGGCTGTAAATGGAGATGAGCACTGCACCCTAGAGTTGGATACGACTGGCAGATTTTACTTTCTTAGGATCAAAGATCTGATGCTTGGGAAACAAGCTATGAGAAACCTGGGGAACATAGTGAAAAGTAGAGGCATCACCTTGCAAACAAAAAATTGCATGGTCAAAGCAATGGTATTCCCAGCGGTAATGTATGGGTGTGAGAACTGGACCATTAGGAAAGGTGAGCGCAGAAAAATAGATGCCTTTGAAATGTAGTGTTAGAAATAGGTCGATCCTAGAAGAAATCAACCCTGACTGCTCATTAAAGGTCAAATAGTAAAAATGACACTAAAGTACTTTGGACATCAAATGAGAAGAGAGGATTCACTTGAGAAAGCCTTGATGCTGGGAAAGGTGGAGGACAAAAGAAGGGGGTGGCCAAAAATAAGATGGCTAGATGGTATTGTAGATGCAATGGGCACAAAGCTGTGTGGGTCAAAGAACCCTTTCCCTATCTTCTTGGGGGATTTTGTTTTGTTTTCTTTCTTGTTTGCTCAGTGGCTTAAGTGATAAGATGCTGACTGGGAGGCAAAAGGTCAGCAGTTCGATTCCCAAGTACTGCAGGACAGAATGAGCTCCCATCTTTCTCCCAGCTCCTGCCATCCTAGCAGTTCGAAAGCAAGACATTGCAAGTAGATAAATAGGGACCACTTTGGTGGGAAGGTAACAGCGTTCTGTGTGCTCTGGTGTCTAGTCATGCCTGCCACATGACCATAGAAACGTCTGCAGACGCAGACAACGCTGGCTCTTCGGCTTTGAAACAGAGATGAGCACTGAACCCTAGAGTCGGATACGATTGGCTTTTGAGCAAGGGCGACCCTTTACCTTTACCTAACTCAGATCCCCTTACACAACCGTGCAAGCACCCCCCCCACCCCTCCCAAGTTAACTCTAGAACAGAAACTGAACACACACACCCTCTCTCATATAGTGTAGGAATCTCTGGCTGTGATGGCCAACCTTGGCACTCTAGAAACTACTCTTTTGAGCAAGGGAAACCTTTACCTCTAGCATATAGTGAGCAAACACTCCCCCCCTCCCAAGTTAACTCTAGAACAGAAACAGAACACACACACCCTCTCTCTCTCATATAGTATTGTAAATGCAATGGGCACAAAGCTGTGATGGCTAACCTTGGCACTCCAGAAACGACTGTCTTTCGAGCAAGGGAAACTGTGTCCAAGTCTTCCTGGAGGCAGTGCAGCGGTTCAGGTCAGAAAGACATCCGATCAGAATGACAGCTATGCTAAGAGGCATTCCAGAGGTAGAGCATGCTTCAAAGCTCTGAGGCATCTTGCACATCGGAAACACGTTCCGAACACTCAGGGTCAGCTGTGAACCCTGACGCCATCGCAGAGGCCACTGAGGGCCTGTGGCAGCACCCCACGTCCTGAGTCCTTCCCAGAGGTCCGTCGCACCGAATCCAGTTACCTTACTTAGACGCTTCGACTCGTCCGGAGGAGGCAACATCAAAGGACCGGCAGGTAATATGGGGACTTGTCCGCAGTGGCAACGTCCGACCGCTAACCAGAGAGTTCACTTAATGGAACTCAAGGCCCTGGCCAGGGTAAATCGTACTCGCATTCACAGCGCCCAGTTAGCAGATCTTTTGGTGTACTTGGGGGAGCACTGTCTGTTTTATCCAGAAACAGGCACATTAAGCCTCCAACTTTGGGAAAGGATAGGGACCTGCATTAAGCAAGAACCAAGAGCCCCAGCTAAGGTGATTAGCACATGGAGTAAGTGTAGGAAGCTCATCGCAGAGGTAGACCCAGTCCGGTTAGAGACCGAGAACCCTCCAGCGCAGTCAGAGCCATCAGCCCCGATGGGCCTCTATCCAACAATTCAGCTTAAGCAGGGGAGCATAGAGAGCTTTCCTTCAGCGGCAGCTGCAGACGCCACTGAAGGCATGCAAGGTTTGGGAAACGCTGGCGGTTCCCAGACAGTTAAAAGCTCCATTCAGCTCATGGCAGAAGAGGAAACCATCAAGGGGGATTGTCAGCGGAAGAACTAGCTGAACTTAGGCAGTTATGCCCAGTCCGCATAGATATGGACTCCCTCACGGGTCAACAGCAAATGATCCACGCGCCGGTTCTATACAAATTGCTCACGGCAATACGGAAGGCAATCACAGAAACAGGACTTCAGAGTCGTTTCACTAGGGGTACATTTCAGCAGGATTGTGAGACAATGATGCTCATTCCATATGACTGGAAGGCCGTCATGAGAATGATGCTAAACCCCAGCCAGTATTTGCTATGGGACAGCAAGTACGGTATCGACTCGAAGCACAGGCAAGGGCTGCCAGGATGGGAGGAGCAGTACTTCCTGATGAGCTATATGGGTCAGGTCAGTTCGAAAAAATTTGATGCACAGATCACCTTGCCACTCGCCACACTTCACCTGGCAGCTGAGACAGCCTTTAGGGCTTATCTCAAGGTCCCGGCAGCTGGCAAAGCAGCCAAAAATTAAACAGCAGTCAAACAGGGTGCCTAGGAGTCCTACATGGACTTTATTAACAGATTGGAGGAAGCGGTCAGTAGGCAGATAGATTCCTATAAAATGGGTGTGTTGGCAGCGGTGGTGCAAGGCGGTAGGGGACCCAAAGGCAAAACCAAGGGAGCATGTCACAATTGTGGCAAGATCGGTCATTTCGCTAGAGAATGCCGATCCAAGAAGGGTAATGGCCAAACACAGGTCGTCCCAAGGCTCCAACCACCCCGTGTCCATGATGTAACAAGGGCTTCCACTGGGCCAGGAATTGTCCGACTTCGGAAAACTGGAGCGTGGGCTTGTCTCTGGCCCCAGTCCAAACAGAGACCACAGTCGCTCCGGGAGAGTCAGAGCTGGACTAGATTCACAGAACATTCCACCCTGCATTCTGAACATGATCCCCGAGGGTTGGGAGATCCTGGTCGTAAACCTGAAATACTGTTTTTACACCATTCCCTTAGATGTAAGGGATCGGGAAAGGTTTGCTTTTACGGTGCCAGTCGTGAACCACAGAGAGCCTATGCAACAATTTGCGTGGAAATATTTGCCACAGGGGATGCTCAATTCGCCCACTCTGTGCAAAATTTACATTCACGACGCACTGGAAAAGTTTCAAAACCTTCACCCCACAGTCTTAGTATGTCATTTTATGGATGATATTTTGATCGCAGTGCCGCAACTCAGCAGCAAAATGTTTAAAGACCTCCAGACCACTCTGGGGGAGAAGGCGTTACTCATTGCCCCGGAGAAAGTTCAGAGAACCGAGTCCTTTTCGTACTTGGGCCATCGGCTTCTCCGTTCTTTCGCGGCACCAGTTTTGCCACAAATTAACCTCAAAGATTCAGTCCCCCTCGTAGAATTGCAATAGATTCTGGGGAATATCAATTGGGCTAGACCGTATTTTAGGCTAGATACGGAACTCTTGAAGCCGCTCTTCTCGCTGCTGACACTCGGTAAGCAGCCAGCAGACCGGATACACATTCCGCGAGAGGCTCACTTGACTCTCGAAAAGGTCAACCAAGTTCTCAGCCAGAGATGGGTGGACAGGATTAGTCAGGGGCCATACGGTCCTGTTCTGAACCTGTACATAGTCCGGACTAGAGCCATGTTCACCGGAGCTCTGGGGGTAGACTCCGAGCGAGGGGCGAACATCGTGGAATGGGTGTATTTACCACACACCTCTTCCCAAAACATCGTTCCCCCACAGGAACTGGTTTCCACGGTGATTTACCGAGGAAGGTTAACAGATAGGTATATCTCAGGGCACGATTTGACGAAAATCGTTGTTCCATTCACCAAGGATCAGGTCCAGCAGCTGATGCAGCTCAGTGACTCACTCCCGATTGCATTAGAGGGATTCACAGGATGTTTGGCATACCATTTGCTGAAAGACCCCAGACTTGTCTCCCTTCAAACGCAGACAGTCAGCTTGTGTGAGTTATTGTCCCTGGTTCCACTTCAGGGAGGCAGGACAGTGTTCACTGATGGGGGTCGAACATATGGCATTCTTACTTGGCAAGAGGGACAGGCTTGGCGCACGCTTCTGACTCTTCTGCTGAAATCCATGCAGCAGGCGGAATTGGCAGCAGTGAACCTCGCCTTGCACACCTTTGCCAAGGAATGCTTGAATATTATCACTGACAGCCAGTATGTCCGGAATTTGCTTCACAGTCTACCAGGAGCCTACATCACTCCCGCGATAGACAAAAAACTATTAGGTCTCTTCCTCACAACTCAATTTCATTTGCGGAACCGCACCGAAGCACACTATATAGCCCCCATCAGAAGTCACCAAGATTTGCCTGGCCCGATTTCTGTGGGCAATAGCAGAGCAGATGCGGCCGCAAAGGAAATTCAGCAGAAGTCAGTTTTGGGAGTCTTCACAACTCTGATTCAAAGTCATGCATTTTTTCATCAAAATGCTAAAGCACTTGCACGGCAGTTCAATCTGCCACTTTCCCAAGCTCAGGGCATAATGTGCAGGGGCGGCAGGGGGGGCCCTCGTGGAGTGTCAACCCATGAGGGACGGAAGCCAACCAGGTGTGGCAGATGGATGTCACACACGTTCTGCAGTTTGGGAGATGGCAGTTCATGCATGTTTGCATAGACACATTTTCACAGTTTGTCTGGGCTACAGCTCAGAAGGGAGAAACGGCTTCCCATGTGGAGCAGCATCTCCTCTCCTGCTTCATGGCCATGGGCAAACCAAGGCACGTGAAAACCGACAATGGTCCGGCTTATAGCTCCAGGCCGCTGGCCACATTTATGGCCACCTGGGACTTTAAGCACACCTTTGGCGTTCCATACAATCCGCAAGGGCAAGCAATTGTTGAGCAAGTGAATAGGATGCTCAAGTCATACATTGACAAACAAACAGAAAGGGGGGAACTAGCCCTCCCCAAAAATCAGGGTCAGGCACAGCATTGTCTGAACAAGGTACTGTTCACGTACAACCACCTCAATGTTTTTTCAGATTACACTCCGCAGGAGAAGCACTTCCGTCGCACGGAGGCTCTCCTGTGCCCTATGGTGCGTTATCAAGTGCCACCAGATCCTTCTTGGAGGCGCCCGGCGCCACTCATAACGTGGGGGAGAGGGTATGCCGCAATTATGTCTCCTTCAGGTGTCGTCTGGATTCTGGTTTGTTGTGTGAAGCCTCATCTCGAGTCCAATGACGTGGAGCCAGGCGTTCCCGGACCCGCTGCCGGAGATGGAGGGATTGACCCTGATGGGGAAAGCCAGGCGGAGGAGGCGACGACAGCCGGTGACAGCACCCATGATCACCTGGGGGATGGTCATGTCCCTGTGCCAGGAGGCGACTGACATCGTGCGGCCGGAGAATGTGGAACCAACGCCAGAGAACATTGTGGTTGCAGTTTTGTCCCAGATCACCTTTAATTCCTTGATGACGATCATCTTGATCCTTTCCTTGCTTATGGGGGGAGGGGTTCAATCCGCTTCATTTGAAGCAGAAGATTTGATGCCTGGTGGAGACCTCTCTACCCGGCTGCACTACAACATCTGGGGAAGATTGGCGAACCTTGTCAATCAGTCCGATTTTTGCCTGAGGCAGACCACTCTCTTCTCAGTACTTGTCTCCTCCAAGTGTGTCACTCCCCAGGCGCACACATCAGGAACAGTGACTGGTTAATTAAGCGGATATTTGGCCCGTTTCACAAGATCATGTACTTGACATATGCGCACTGGGGAACCCAAGTCACAAAGGTCCTACCGGCTGATGCGGCCACTCTGTACAATCCCCGAGTGGCAGTCAGCCTGAACTCAACTTGTGCTCACATGACCGGCTGTTCCGCGGTCAAAGGGCCACATCACCATTGCCTCGACCCCAGCAACAGCACTTGGACTTGTAATCACCCAGAGACTATTAACTCAATGTTTGTTCATGTCACTTTGCCTTCAAGCGTTTTTTTTTACATGTAACCAACACACTTGGAACTATATTTCCGCAAACGTATCTGATTCCTTTTGTTGTATCAGTCGTTTGACACTGTTGCTTCCCACAAAGGATATGGTTGCCCCAAGCACCGATGTATCTGCCCACACACGGCAAGTTCGTGCCACCCAGCTAGATAGTTCGTGTGACAGTAACATTAGGCTTCTGAGCAAAGCTGAGTACGTCTCATTGGCGGTCAGTTTGTTCGGCGTGCCAGGCTTAGCCGTAGGCAATGCTCGCAGGATTGGTCAGCTGGCTTGCGCTTTGGCAAAAGCCATTAATCACACCTCCTCAGCGATAGCGATGCTCAATCAAGAGCAAATGGAGCTTCGCCATGCAATATTGATAATCGAGCAGCCGTAGACAACCTCCTACTTGTACACCATTTGGGTTGTGAGATAGTCCATGGCATGTGTTGTTTTAACTTCACGGACAACTCTCGTAAGGTGCAGAGCCAGATCACAGGTCTCCATATCCTGGTTAAGAATATCAGGGAAGACGCCCCGTGGGAATGGTGGGATTCGCTTTGGTCGTGGTCCCCCTGGGGGTGGCTACAAACAACGCTCAAGGTGATTGTGGGTGTTGCAATTTGGGGATAGCGGTTTGCTGCTTTGCACAATGTATTCCCTCATTGCTGTCAATGTGTCCCCCAGGATGTCCTCACTCCACATCAGCTCATGCCACTCCTGCGCCGAGCCATCTGACAGGTCCAATTAAACAAATAAAGGGGGAGTGTGGGTTCCGCGCACACAATTGGCACACTGTCCCTGACAGAACCATGGTTTGGGGAGAATGCTCCTTTGAGCTTTTGGTTCCGAGGGGACAGAAATTGGGGAGCGGGTTAATAGCTATAGTTTAATTCACCGATCGCTGACCTAACAGGCAGTTCCGACAATAGAGGGCAAAAGATCGCCAGGTGGTCAGCTCGATAGGCATGCAATGAGTAATCTCACATTCGCAGATGCTCTAAACCCAAGAGTCAACCTAGGCACATGTTTGCTCCTGATAACAGTAGACAATGCATGTCCCCGGAAGTAAATTAGATAGATAAGAAACTTCCCCCGGTGAAGTCATACCTAATGGGTAACTTGTGTAATCTCAATGTGCAGACTCAGAGTTTTCCTGTGGGGCGTGTCATGATGGAGGGCTGAGAGGGACGAGCTTTTCTCCGCTCGGAAAGGAGAGAAAAGAAAGTGACTTTTTTAAAGTGAAAATAGACTCTGAAACCGGCTGAAAAATGGATTAGGAAAAAGAGAAGGAAAATTAGCAGTGGAAAATATATTGGATGCTCCAAAGCAGCGCCGAGAAAAAGAGGTAGGACAGAGTTTCGATCTTGAGAGCGGGGGGATGGGCGACCTGTAATGGCGACGAGTCCCCAGAGCTCTGGATCGAAGAATGGAAATTCTGGAAACGGGAGGAAAGCGGCGTTCTAGTAAAAGAGCTTAAAAGTATGGGCAAAGCATAAGTGAACGTCGGAATTAAAAGTAAATCTGTTGGGGGGCCGAAAGAGATTTTGTAGCGGGCTCGTTTGGTCTCGTCGCCCCCCCCCCCCCGATCGGAGACGTACGGAGCTTCAAGGCGCTGGAAAGGAGCAAAGGGGAAAGCGAAGAAGTTTGACGGTGAGCAAAGTTGTAAAGACTTATAAAGAGAAAGGGGGAAACAGAAAGCAGAAGTAAAGAGACTGATTTTTTCTTATTTTTTTTTTCTTCCCTTTTGAAATGTTTTATGCCGGTGGGAGTGGATAAATTAACGGCTAAGTAAAAGGGGCAAGATAGTATTTCCTGCTTTCCTTCTTTTGTTAATTTTTTTTTCTTCCCCTTTCCTTGCCTCCCCCTCCCGCTATTGTGCTGTGGTCTAAGAGAACTGGTTTTTAAAGAAGAAGAGAGACGATAAGCCTGTCCCTGCATACACTTTTTTGGAGATACAAAGAGAAGCAAGAAGCTGTTGTGGCATAGTTCTCTGAGAAATAAATTGCTTGTAGATCGGAACTTTGGAGAACAGGAAAGTGAACTCATCAGTGTTATCTTTGTCTCTGCTGACTCTCCCTTTTTCCCCTCTTAAAAGAGATTTGGAAATCGTTTGCAATTTACAATAGAGAGTTGGCTCCCCCTACAGTTAAATTTTGGAGATAAAAAAATTTTTTTTTAATTGCTGTTATTTTTGTTTGGTTTTTTTTTTCTCTTGGCTGGTTTGAAGCTTTTTAATTTTTAAATATTTTTTCAAATAAGATTTTTCTAATCGTTTCTTTTTTTTTTAAAAAAAAAAATTTTTTTCTTCCCCTTTTTTTTTCCTTGTTCTTTTTTGTTTTTATTTTTATTTTATTTTGAATTTTGTGGGGAGGGGAAATATTAAAGTAGATAAAAATATAAGAGGGAAATTAATTAAATTTAAATTGGGACAACGGAAGTTTGAACGATTCTCTGGGTATACATGTGAGTGTATATGTGTCTGTAAATACACGCGCATATATAGGACAGAGAGAGGGAGGGGGAGGTGATAAGGGTTAAGTACTGTATTTGGAAAGTTTAATAAAATTGGTTAGAGATAAAATATATGGTGAATTTTGAATGATTAAACTTTATATGTAAATTGATAATAAGCAGTTAGAAATATATTTGAATGAAACGGCAGGGGAGAGGGAAAGAGAAAGAGAAGAAATTGGCTTGGACAAGAGAGCAAAGACCAACGTCCTCCGATAGAAGTTTCAGGAGGCTTACAAGATTGGATGAGGAGAAAGAAGAAATGAAAAAAGCAATGCAACAAGAGATAAAGGATTTGGAGGAACAAGAGACAGTGAAAAAGATGGCACAACAACTACAGCAGCAGCAGCAACAGAAGACAATAATATCACCAACGGCGTCTACTCCATCTGTGGTAAAATCAATCGTGATAACAACAGCAAAAGTAACAACGACAACAACAGCTATGTCAACAGTGTCAACGACAGCGGCGATAGCAGGAACAACATCAACAATGATCGTAACCACGTCCACGGCCACAACACCAACGACATCGGCGACAGGGGGAGGAGAAGGAACTAAATCTGAATTTGAAATTCTTAACGAGAGATTTGATACCCTGGGGAATAATATTGGAAATATGTTTGCTCGATCTAGAATAGAATGGAAGAAGGATTTGCAAGATGTAGTAGTAAACATTATGAAGGGAATTGAAGACATGAAAGAGGAAATAAAGACCATTAAAAAAGAGCAAGAAGAGATAAAAAAAGATCAAGCAATGATAAAAGTAGAGGTCATGGACTTAAAAAAGAAAGAAAAGGAAAGAGAAAATAAAGTTGGGGACCATGAAAAGAGATTGGAAAATGTAGAAGAACAATTAAGAAAAGCAAATGTTATAATTCGAAAATTCCCAGAGAATTCACCAGACAAATTAAAAGAAAGAATAGTGAAATGGCTTGACGAAATTATGGAAGATGGCTTCACGCCGCATGAAGTGGTAAATGTATTCAGGCTTGGTTCAAGAAGGGGCAAAACTGGGTCAAGGAATGTCATGTTAAAATTTGCTAATGTATCAGATAAACTGAGGTTAATGGCGCTTATACGTGAAAAAGGACCAGAGGTTTTAAAAGTAGAAGGCCATGACATTGAAGTGTACAACGACATTCCAATGGAGGATCGTTTCTGGAGACAGTCGATGAAGCCAATCACAAAAAGATTCCAGGAAAGGGGAATAAGATACAATTGGAAATTCCCAAGACAATTAAGTTTTTTTTATCTGGGAAGAAGATATTTAATCAATGAAGATATTAATGTCTTGGACGTAATAATAGAGGCCAAATTATTGGAAGCAGGAACTAAAGAGTGGTTTGATTTGAAGGAAGAATTGATTATATCTGGTGGTTATAGAAGAAGGGATAGCAATGGAAACGAGAATATGCCAAAAGGGGCAGAAGGAGGAATAGCTCCGGACGGGGAGTAGGTTCAGGCCCAATCCAGACTCCTATGTATGACTGCACCCCCCCCCTCCCCCCTCTGAATTTTGGAGGCCATTTGTAAAAAAGAAATGGGGAGGGAGAGTAGTAGATTGTTTAGTGTATTTTTTCTTTTAGATGTTTTTTCCTTTTTTATTATTATTATTACTTTTTTGTATAAGGTGAAGGAAATGTTATATGTTGATCACAAGTCCGTAGGAGGAAGTGGGAACTGTAAAAAAAGGGAGGGAGATACATAATAGATGAAGGATATAAAAGTATTAACATGGAACGTGAAAGGTACTGGTTGTCAAGTGAAGAGAAGGAGGTTGGAAGCGGCACTTAGAAAAGATAGACCGGATATAATTTTTCTTCAGGAGACCCATCAGAATTCGGAAAAAACCAATAAATTATTCTTAGGATGGACCCAAGTTTACGAAAAATCATATGGCTCCTCAAAGGCTAGGGGGGTCGCAACTTTGATATCAAATAGAGCGGGATTCGAGATAATAAAAAGTATATCAGACCCAGAAGGTAGATACTTGATAATAAAGGGGAAGATAGAAGAAGAGGAAATAACGTTGGTGAATTTGTATGTGCCAAATGAACATCAAAACAGGTTTTTAAATAAGATATATCGAATACTAGAGAAAGAAAAAACAACAAAAATGATTGTAGGGGGAGATTTCAATCTAGTAGGATCAAATATAGATAGCACGAATATGAAGAGAAGTGTAGGTGGAAATAAGACGTTTGTGTTAAATAACTGGTTGAAATCCTTGGGGTTGAAAGATACATGGAGAGTACTTAAAGGACAGGAAAGGGCCTATACGTATTTTTCACAAGTGTACAATACATATTCCAGAATAGACTACATATTTGTTACGGATAATTTGATAAGTAATTTAGATGGTATAGAAATTGGAATATTCAAAGAATCGGATCATGCAAAAGTATTGGTGGAATTGAAAATAGATGCTATAAAGAGCCCGAAAAATTGGAGATATAACGCCAGATTGTTTAGAGATAAAAAAAGTAAAGATCAAATGGTAGAAAAATGGGAAGAAAATTGGAAGTGGAATGATACAGGGGAAGTACGAATTGGTACCGTATGGGATACTATGAAAGCAATATTTAGGGGTGAAAGTATTAGGTTGGCAAGTATTAGAAATAAACAGTTAAAAAGTAAGCAAGAAGAAACAGAAAAAGAGATTAAAAGGTTACAGGAGATACATGCAATAACCAAGGATAGAAAAGTATATGAAAAGATGCAGGGACTAAGGAAGGAATTAATTGGAAATGATATAGAAAAGGTGAAAAGAGACCTAACATATTTAAAAAGAGAATATTTTGAATACAGTAATAAAAATTCAAAAATGTTGGCAAGAGCGGCTAAAGAAAAGAGAGGTAGAAGAGAAATAGGGATATTAGTGGATAAGGAGGGTATAAGGCATAATAAGATTAAAGATAAATGCAAGGTGGTCAGAGAATTTTACCAATCCCTATACTCTAAAAAGAGAATAAACCTAGATAAATTAAAAGATAGATTGGAAATGCAAATTAAAAATAAAATAAGCCAAGAGCATAAACAAAGAATGGAAGAATTAATAACTGAAAAAGAGATAAAAAAAAGTAATAAACAAACTGAAAGTAGATAAAGCACCTGGCGAGGATGGATTACCTGCTGAGTTTTATAAAGAATTTAAGGAGATAGTAATCCCGAAATTGTTAAAACTTTATAATGGTATTCTTAAAGGGGAACAGGTACCTGCATCGTGGTATAGAACAATAATTGTCCTATTACCAAAACCGGGAAAAGAATTAGAAAAAGTAGAATCATACAGACCTATATCCCTGATTAATCAAGATGCTAAGATTTTTACAGCTATACTGGCAAACAGATTGAATAGTTTTATGGATAAATATATAAATAAAGACCAGGCCGGCTTTGTGAAAGGGAGATATATGACAGATTTAGTAAGGCGAGTTCTAAATTTAATAGACGTGGCAAGACAAAATAAAGAGAAAGTAGGTATATTATCATTAGATATTTTTAAAGCATTTGATTCTGTACAATGGGTAACAATTATCGAGATAATTAAGAGTTATGGATTCGGTAACAGGTTTATAAAGACAATAGAACAACTGTACCAACAAGGATACGCTAAAATCAGGGTTAACGACGGTTTAACAGAAGAATTAAGATTAGAGGCAGGAACAAGGCAAGGATGTCCCCTATCTCCAATTCTATTTATTATGGCGATGGAAATATTAGCTAATATAATAAGAGAAGACAAAAATATAGAAGGAATACTGGAAAATAAAATTAGTTTATATGCAGACGATACTTTGTTAATTATGAAACACCCCAGAAGAACTATGGAAAGGATTCAAAAGCATTTAAGGGATTTTGAACAAATTACAGGTTTGAAGGTAAACTGGGAAAAATCAGAATTAATTTTAAATAATATTGAAAAAGAAGAGCAAAGGAAAATCAGGGATGAATTTAAATTACAGATTAAAGGGAGCTTGAAATACCTGGGGATAAATATATCCAATAATTTAGAGGACCTGAAAAGACTAAATTATGATAAACAAAAGAAGGAATTTAAGATTAAAATTTCACAATATCAAAAACTGAAGTTGTCTTGGTTCGGCAGAATAGCACTGACTAAAATGATGTTACTACCAAAACTAAATTTTTTATTTGATGCCTTACCAATTCAGCTGACAGATAAGGATATTGAGGAATTTCAAAAACTATTTGATAGTTATTGTAATGGGGGACGCAGACCTAGAATTTTAAAGAAAATGTGGTATTTACCTCAAAAAGAAGGCGGTTTAGGAATGCCTAATTTAAAGAGTTATTATAAAGCCTTCCAGATAAAGAATGTAGTTAAGATACTGATGAAGGAGTCGGTTATCTGGGAGGGAATCGAGATGAACGAAGTAAAGGAAGTTGGTAAGAGTTTTTTTTTAGACAAGGAAATAGGAAAAATATCGATTAAAAACAGAATGATGAGATCTATGTTGGGAGTATGGAAGAAAGTTAAAATGAAATTGGCCCCGAATATCTCACCGATAATTGAAATAGAAGACTTGAATAACTTCCCAATAAGATTGGACAACGAGATTAAGGAAATTTTGTCGACAAATAGGGTTCTCCTATTGAAAGATTGGATACGAGTCTGCAAAGACGATGTGAGGAAAAGAGAGCTATATACCCAGATGAAGCTGAATTGGTTTCAGATAATTATGATGAATAAGTGGAATAATAAATACTGGAGAGAACGAAGCCTAGAAAGAGACAGGACGGAATTTGAGGAATTAGTTTGGAAAATTAGGAGGGAGGAAACTGGTATTAAAGGGCTGGTTAGTAAAATTTATAAAATAATAAACACAGAAGGTAACCCACAAGAAACATTAAGAAATACATGGGAACAGGACTTGAACTTGAAAATAACGGAAAAGGAATGGCAAAATAAATGGAAAAAAAGAATTATGAGATCCCTATCGGTCAGAATAAAAGAACACAATTTTAAAATGTTATGGAGGTGGTATCTGACACCCGTGAGACTGCACCAGATGGATAAGAAGAACAATAAAATGTGTTGGAGATGTAAAAACAGTTTGGGCACATATGTTCATATGTGGTATGAATGTAAAGAGGTAGAAAACTTTTGGACAAAAATAGAGATCGAGATAGGGAAAATTATGGGAGTACGTCTCAGATTGGGACCAGATACCATCTTACTGACAGATGTTGAGAATATTAAAATAGATAATGATAAGAAAGAGTTGTTGTCTATGATGTTAGTAATGGCAAGAATGTGTATTGCAAAAAATTGGAAAAGTGATACAATGTTAAAAGTGCAGGATTGGTACGGGCAGATGTGGGATCTCGCATTGAATGAAAAACTAACATGGGAATTAAATCTTAAGAAAGGTATAATAAAAGAAAGTAGATTTTGGAAAATATGGCGAAAATTTGTGGAATACTCAATGACAAGAGATGAAATAAAAAAATTGACACCAGACCAAACGAAATTTTGGGAACAATAGAAATGAATGGGAGATCCCACAACCTCCTAGGACAATGTATATAGCACTAGGGTGATGAAGTCTGTAAGTGTATGTAACATACAGTCTGTCTTATCTTTTATATTATGATTTTATTTTTATTAATTTTTTGTTATTTTTTTCTGTTATGTATAAAATGTTTGTTTCATGTCTTATGCCTTAAAAAATCAATAAAAAAATTTAAAAAAAAAAAAAGAGTTTTCCTGTAACGGCTATGTGCAATGTATGCACGTGGTCAAGCTAGGCAGAGTATAAAGTTAAGTGCCTTCTAATCAATAAACGCTGGTCTTCGCTCCATCTTGCCTTGCGTGTCTTGCTTGACCAGTCTCCTCAGGGACCCTCCGGCCCACATTGGGCCCCAATCCAACAGGAAAACTTTACCTTTAGCATATAGTGAGCAAGCACTTCCCCCCTCCCAAGTTAACTCTAGAACAGAAACGGAACACACACACCCTCTCTCTCTCATATAGTATTGTAGATGCAATGGGCACAAAGCTGTGATGGCTAACCTTGGCACTCCAGAAACGACTGTCTTTCGAGTAAGGAAAACCTTTACCTTTAGCATATAGTGAGCAAGCACTTCCCCCCTCCCAAGTTAACTCTAGAACAGAAACGGAACACACACACCCTCTCTCTCTCATATAGTATTGTAGATGCAATGGGCACAAAGCTGTGATGGCTAACCTTGGCACTCCAGAAACAACTGTCTTTCGAGCAAGGGAAACCTTTACCTTTAGCATATAGTGAGCAAGCCCTCCCCCCCCCCAAATTAACTCTAGAACAGAAACGGAAGGTAGGGCAGAAACAGCTCAATAAAGCATGAGAGTGAGAGAGAAGTCTCTGCCCCCAGACCAAGAGCTGATTTGCCCCCGCATATATGAAATATTGCTCACCTCTAGAGTAGACTCCCGTCCCTAGTCCCAGTATGAAATGAAGCGCCATCTTGGCCATGTGGCTGGCAGGAAAATGCAAGAGAAACTAACTACAGAACGCACCCCACACACACACACACACACCTTCTCTCTCTCCCCTTCCACATGCAAAAAGCCACGGAGCGACTTTTGGTGGCCGGAAAAAAATACTGCAGCTTATTTCTTTTTTAAAAAAATAAGGTAAAATCCGGGAAAATCAATTAAACAGAAGGGGGTGGGGAGAGTGGTAAAAATAAGGGGTTTTCCTGGGTAAAATGGGATGGTTGACAGGTATGATACACACACACACGGGGTGGTGGAGTAAACAAAACAAAAAGACACAGACTTACCCAGAGGGTGGCACCACTTTGGGCTGCTCCTTCCTCTTCCTCCTTGCCCCCTCCCGGGCCCACAGGGGGGAAGAATGAGCCCTCACGTGACGGCTTTCCCTTCCTCCTCCAGCAACTGCTGCTGCCTCCCGCCCACCTCCTCCCAGGAGAGTGGGTTCGGCTCTTCTTTCTCCCTCCAGCGGCTGCTGCTGCCTCCTTAAGAGGCTGCAGGTGCTGCTCGGGTGGTGGTGGTGGTGGAGGTGGTGGCTTGTGCACCTGGGGGAAGGGGAGCTCACATCGCGCCGCCCAGAGCAGCTCGCCCGCCCCTGCTCCTTGCCTCCTCCTAGCAGCAGCAGCAGCAGCAGCAGAACTTTCACAATGCCCGGACCTAGTCCTGCAGGAAGAGAACTTCCTGCAGGATGTCTGTCTGGGCATCGCGAGAGTTTTGCTGCTTGCGCCATGCTGCCTGGACACCCTTCTGCTGCCGGGGGAAGGGAAGAGCTAGTTCAGACCGTGCTGGTCCAGGTGGCACGGCACAAGCAAACTCTTCCCTAAGTTTTATTTATTTTATTTATTTTATTTATTGTTTAGATTTCTATACCGCTTTACTCCCCGAAAAGGGAACTCGAAGCGGTTTACAATAATAATGCTAAACAATACAAAATACGATACAAATAATAATGTGTTAATTAATAATAAGTTAAATAATAATAAGTTAAGTTCCCTTCTCCCACTGCCTGGACATCCCACTGTTGGGAGAAGGGAACTTAACTTAGGGAAGAGCTTGCGCCGCACAGCCTGGAACAGCGCCACCTGGAACAGCGCCGCCTGGTCTGGACCAGCTCTTCCCTTCTAATCAGTAAACGCTGGTCTTCGCTCCATCTTGCCTCGCGTGTCTTGCTTGACCAGTCTCCTCAGGGACCCTCCAGCCCACATCGGAGCAGCAGGGCATCCAGACAGCATGGCACAAGCAGCGCAACTCTTATAATCATATATCATATCATATCATAAGTTTTACTTGTACCCCGCTTCCCTCGTCCGAAGGCAAGGGAATGCCTAGACAGACATCCTGCTCCTGCAGGAAGTTCTCTTCCTGCAGGACTAGGTCCAGGCATCGTGAAGGAAAGTGCGACAGCGCTGATTCGCTGCTGCGTACTTTGCCGGCCCCGCCCCATGAGACACGGGACGAGGCTGGAAGGGGCGGGGGGTGGGCCTTCCCTTAAGGGAGAGGCTCGGACTGCCCTTCCTTCGCTGGGCCGACTGGGCCAGGCAGCGTTTTCCCTCCACCCCCGCCCTAGGTTGCAGTGTGATCGTTTTGGTCGCTTTGGGGCCTGATGGGAATTTTTACTTGAACTTCAATTGGCCTGTTGGTTCTTGTTGTTTTCGCCTATCCCACATTGTCACTGTTGGGCTCCTGCAGGGTACCTTTTGTGCCTTTTGGATTTTTGGCGGCTAGCACTGGTAAGGAGGCTCTGGGTGACCCCTACAGGTTTTTGGCAACAAAAAATCATGTAATCTAGCACTCCTTCTCCCTCCTTCCCGCCGTCATCCCATAATTTGATCAGCCAGTAACCCAGTAACCCCTGCGCTCATGCGCAGTAACCCCTTTCCTGCTTTATACCATTCATCTACCTTCAAAGTTTGATTAGTTTTCAAGTTTCTTGGGTTCCTATTTCATGGCAGGAGGAGCAAAACTGGCCAGATTGTCTCAAAATTAGTATTTGAAGGAGAGGGGAGGGAGACGTGTAGCCTTTGACTTCCCCATGAAAGCCTTTTGTTCAGCCATTGATTTCCCCTTTCCTGGCTGGGCTTTGGTCTCCTCCTTTGGCCACCTTCAATTCAAGTGAAACATCCAATTGCTGGGAGGGAAAGGAAAAGGGAGACATTCCAAGCATTTCTTCCACAGCAGTGTCTCAGGATGGAGGGTATAGGAGGTGATCCCAGCCAAGAACCACCGGGCATCAGCCATACACACAAAACAGCGACGGCCACTTACGCTCATGGGGTACACAGAAAGAGCCTCCTCAAAGATTTTGGTATTTTTGAACCACAATCAGGCATAACCTGATAACGGCAACCTTGTATTACCGGCTGTAGGATAAACTCACCAAGCGGTGCCTTCATTTTGCCAGTTTCACGTCTGGCCTAGACACAGAAGAAGGACATACAGTAATACCCCGCATAACGTTAAAGTTTGGTTCCACAAGCTTTAACGTTATGCAGTTTTTTACGTTGTGCGATACATTTATCACACAACGTTAAATCAATGTCCACGGTGGCCGCTTTGAGTTGGGAAGGGTGGGGGAACCCAGCACCAGCCAGGGCAGCTTCTAGGCACCCCCACCCCCACCCCTCAAAGTCAAAGTGATCATCATGGGCTTGCCCTCCGCTGGCCACTTGGACTTGCGGAAATGCTGGGGAGAGTGTCTAGAAGCTGCCCTGGCTGGCGCTGGGTTCCTCCCAGCCCTTCCCAACTCAAGGCAACGTGATCCCCGAGCAGATCACATGCATCTTTGGAAAGGGAACTGGGCATCGCTTCTCAGGTGGAGACCAGCCCTGTGGGTTTGGGGCTTGAGTCTCTGGGGGTACTGTAGTCATAGACCCAAGCCCCAAAACCCATAGGGCTGGTCTCCGCCATTGAAGCGCCTTCCCAGGCAGAGACCAGCTCTGCGGTCTTTGGCGCTTGGGTCACCGGAGGTAATGTACCATTGCTTTTTTGAGGCTTCCCTCGAAAAAGCAAGGCTACAGTACCTTCAGAGACCCAAACCCCAAACCCGCAGGGCTGGTCTCTGTCTGGGAGTCTGCCTTCCCCCCAAGGAAGCCAGCATTCAGAGCGTTCTAATGCTGACTTCCTTTGGGGGAAGGTGGACTCCCTTCTTCCAAAAGAAGCCGGCATTTGGAGCATCCGGACACCAGCTCCCTTTTGGGGAAGGGAGGTGAGTGTCCGATGCCCATTTCCCTTAGCCAGGGGTCTATGGAGGCCCCCTTGCTCTTCTGAGGCAAGGTGGCTTCTAGAGATCTCTGCCCCAAAGCCCCTGGTCTCGAGAACTGTGGGCTTTGGTGCAGAGATCAATGTCAGGAAATTAGAGGAAAACCTTTGCATCGCACAACATTAACTTAACGTTGTGTGGTGCAAAAGTTTTCCTCTAATTTCCTGTCATTATCCGGTGCACACGTTATCAAGCTAAAATGGTCCCCTCCACCTCTTCTAGTGTCCCAGTTGGTGGTCCTGCCTTCTCCTTTGACCTGGTTACCAGGCCACCATCAGCTACCGAGCCAAAGCATCGGTCTATTGAGTTCCAGGGAGTCTGGGACCTGGTAACTCTTCTATACTGTGAGGACCTGTGGCTTGGGACTTCATCCTCACTGGAAGTTTCTTCCAAGGGGGCTGTGGTGGAACTTTTGTGACAGAAGAATTTTAGGAGACCACAGGCTAAGCATGAGTCACTCAAGCCCGTATGAGACCTTCGACTTCCACTGCAGCCTCATCTTCGTCCTCTTTTTTAGGGAGGGGCAAGAGGGGTGGCAAGAAAAGAATGTAGTTTTTAACCTTTCATCAAAGCAACTTACACCACAGGAGCTACATCTACTGGCTTTGTGGCTAAATTAGGTCCGGGGCTAAATTACATCCCGACTCCAGAATATCGCTCATTTAACACGCGTATGGATTTCTTCAAGTTGATAAGACTAATAAAGCTTAAACTGTTCTACCAAGGTATGGAGTCTAATTCTGAAAATACTCTTAGACCCAAGTCAACATTTTGTCCTCAAATTAATAATTCCTCTATCGAGGTTTTTAGTTGACTAATTCTCAGAGACTAAAACTATAGAAAAACAAAGGTACAGGGTTAACAGAAATTTGTCTGCCCAAGATAATAGAATCCTTAAGAATTTAGCTATGGATGAGACTATAATAATTAAGACTGCTTATAATGGTGGGGTCATTGTGGTTATGGATAGTAGAAAATATTTGGAGGAGGCACACAGACAACTTTCCGACATCACCTCCTATCGACAACTCTTATATATCCCCACGGCTAGAATTTCTAATATTATTCGGAATGTTCTCTTTGAGGGACTATCGCTAGGATTCATCAATGAAAATATGTTTAAATACCTGTATAATACTTATTCCCGAGTTCCAATCTTCCATCTTATCCCAAAAATTCATAAAACTAGACAACCTGGTACCCCTACTCCATGTAGACCAATAATATCAGGGATTAATTCAATAACTGAGCCCCTCTCTAAATTTATAATTTACATATTAATAAATACACCAGAGAAACTCCATCATTTGTACAGGATTCCACACATTTTATCTCAACTTTGGAAGGAACGATCATACCGCATGGTGCAGTCTTTGTGACTCTTGATGTGGAATCGCTATACACTAACATACCACACGAGGCAGCCAGGCTAGTTATACAGGATGTTTTAAATACCAGGAATAATTTGTCACCTCCTACTCACTTCCTTATTGATATACTAGAAATTGTTCTTGAAAACAATTACTTTCAGTTTGGAGATACGTTTTGTCTCCAAACCAGAGGAGTGGCTATGGGTAGTGCCCTGGCACCGAGTCTGGCAAATATATATATATGATCAGCTTTAAGAACATAAGAACATAAGAACAGCCTTGCTGGAACAGGCCACAGCCCATCCAGTCCAGCATTCTGTCTCACACAGTGGCTCACCATTTCCTTCAGGGTATTCCCAAGGAGATGCCTTCACCTGCTTAGGATTCCCTGGAAATGGCATTGAGAGATATCCTGCCTATCTCTCCAACCCGGAGGTTGTCCTTAGGTAGCCATAATTATAGCCATTGATAGCCTTGTCCTCCATGAACTTGTCTAATCCTTTCTTAAAGCTGTCAAGACTGACAGCTGTCACCACTTCTTCTGGCAGGGAGTTCCATAGACCAGTAATCCTCTGGGTGAAAAAGTACTTTCTCTTATTTGTTTGAGAACTAGTACCCAAAAGTTTCATGGAGTGTCCCCTAGTTCTAGTGTTGTGCGATAGGGAAAACAGTTTTTCCTTATCCACTTTGTCCACACCGTGCATGATTTTATAAACTTCAATCAGGTCACCTCTTAGACGCCGTCGTTCAAGAGTGAAAAGGCCCAACCGTTGCAGCCTTAGATGGTAAGGAAGGTGTTCCAGTCCCCTAATCATTCTGGTTGCCCTCCTCTGTACTTTCTCCAACTCCATAATATCCTTCTGGAGGTATGGCGACCAGAACTGTACACAGTATTCCAGATGGGGCCTCACCATAGATTTATAAAGAGGCAAAATGACACTTGCTGACTTATTTTCTATACCCTTCCTAATGATCCCTAACATTGAGTTTGCTTTTTTCACTGCTGAGGCACACTGGGTTGACACCTTCATTGAGCTGTCCACCAGGACACCAAGGTCCCTTTCCTGGTTTGTCGCAGAGAGTTCAGACCCCATCAGTTTATAAATGTAATTGGGGTTTTTTGCCCCAACATGCATCACTCTGCACTTACTGATGTTGAAGCTCATTTGCCACTGTTTTGCCCACTCCCCCAGTGTCAAGAGATCCCTCTGGAGCTCTTCACAATCTCTCACAGTTTTCACTACCCTGTATAATTTAGTGTCGTCAGCAAATTTGGCTACCTTGCTTTTTACTCCTACCTCTAGATCATTTATGAAGAGGTTGAAAAGCAGGGGTCCCAGTACTGAACCTTGGGGGACCCCACTCTTTACTTCCCTCCACTTGGAGAAGTGTCCATTTAGTGCTACCCTCTGTTTCCTGTCCCTTAGCCAGTTGCTGATCCAGGACAAGACCTGTCCCTTTATTCCATGGCTGGTAAGTTTATTCAAGAGCCTTTGGTGTGGGACCTTGTCAAAAGCTTTTCTTGCTCTTGATCACTTCCCGAACAGCTCCTGTAAGCCACATTGGAGTCCTCTTGGACCTGGCAGTGCCCTTTTTCCTTTTGGGTATGCATTCCAATTGGGCCTCTGTTATTGTTTTTGTAAAACTGTTGTTCAGCACATGATAAAGAGATAAAGTTCCTAGATATGCTCAATGATTGTTCCCTGGGACAGATGGTTGAAGACCCAACTAGAGGTACAAGAATCCTTGACTTGATCCTGAGTAATACTCAGGATCTGGTGCAAGATGTTAATGTGACTGATCCAATAGGGAACAGTGACCACAACTCAATTATGTTTAACTTGAACATAGACCGCAAGTCACTGATAAAATCTAACACAGAGACCTTAAATTTTCAAAAAGGTAATTTCCCAAAGTTGAGGAAACTAGTAAAAAAGAAGCTGAAAGGGAAAATTGAGAGAGTCCAAACACTCCAAGAGGCATGGAGGCTGTTTACAAAAACAATAACAGAGGCCCAATTGGAATGCATACCCAAAAGGAAAAAGGGCACTGCCAGGTCCAAGAGGACTCCAATGTGGCTTACAGGAGCTGTTCGGGAAGTGATCAAGAGCAAGAAAAGCTCATTTAGAAGATGGAAGGCTTGTCCAAATGAGGACAGCAGGCAGAAACATAAATTCTGGCAGAACAAATGCAAGGCAACAATCAGGAAAGCAAAGCAAGACTTTGAGGAGCGTATAGCTAAAAATACTCAGAGGAATAACAAAGACTTCTTTAAGTACATTAGAAGTAAGAACCCAACTAGGAAGGCCATTGGACCATTAGATGACAATGGAAGGCAAGGGGTTATTAAAGAGGAAACAGAGATTGCAGAGAGACTCAATGAATTCTTTGCTTCAGTATTCACTGAAGAAGATAGAGACCACATGCCCAAAACAGAACCTATCTTCGTAGGGAGGGAAACCGAAGAATTAAGCAAGATAGAAATAACCAGGGAGGAGGTCCTTGCATGTCTTGTTAAACTAAACACTAACAAATCACCAGGACCAGATGGCATCCATCCACGAGTTCTCAAGGAACTTAAAGATGAAATTGCTGATCTCCTAGCCAAAATATATAATATTTCCCTCAAATCAGGGTTTGTGCCTGATGACTGGAAGGTAGCGAATGTAACACCAATTTTCAAAAAAGGATCCAGGGGTGATCCAGGAAATTACCGGCCTGTCAGTTTGACATGTGTCCCAGGTAAAGTGATGGAAACCATCCTAAAAGATAGAATTAATAGGTACATAGAAGAGGAGGCGCTGCTAAAGGAGAGCCAACATGGCTTTTGCAAGGGCAAATCATGCCTCACTAATCTGTTGGAATTTTTTGAGAGTGTCAACAAGCATGTGGATAAGGGGGATCCAGTTGACAATGTTTATCTGGACTTTCAGAAGGCTTTTGACAAGGTCCCACACCAAAGGCTCTTGAATAAACTTACCAGTCATGGAATAAAGGGACAGGTCTTGTCCTGGATCAGCAACTGGCTAAGGGACAGGAAACAGAGGGTAGCACTAAATGGACACTTCTCCAAGTGGAGGGAAGTAAAGAGTGGGGTCCCCCAAGGTTCAGTACTGGGACCCCTGCTTTTCAACCTCTTCATAAATGATCTAGAGGTAGGAGTAAAAAGCAAGGTAGCCAAATTTGCTGACGACACTAAATTATACAGGGTAGTGAAAACTGTGAGAGATTGTGAAGAGCTCCAGAGGGATCTCTTGACACTGGGGGAGTGGGCAAAACAGTGGCAAATGAGCTTCAACATCAGTAAGTGCAGAGTGATGCATGTTGGGGCAAAAACCCCCAATTACATTTATAAACTGATGGGGTCTGAACTCTCTGCGACAAACCAGGAAAGGGACCTTGGTGTCCTGGTGGACAGCTCAATGAAGGTGTCAACCCAGTGTGCCTCAGCAGTGAAAAAAGCAAACTCAATGTTAGGGATCATTAGGAAGGGTATAGAAAATAAGTCAGCAAGTGTCATTTTGCCTCTTTATAAATCTATGGTGAGGCCCCATCTGGAATACTGTGTACAGTTCTGGTCGCCATACCTCCAGAAGGATATTATGGAGTTGGAGAAAGTACAGAGGAGGGCAACCAGAATGATTAGGGGACTGGAACACCTTCCTTACCATCTGAGGCTGCAACGGTTGGGCCTTTTCACTCTTGAACGACGGCGTCTAAGAGGTGACCTGATTGAAGTTTATAAAATAATGCACGGTGTGGACAAAGTGGATAAGGAAAAACTGTTTTCCCTATCGCACAACACTAGAACTAGGGGACACTCCATGAAACTTTTGGGTACTAGTTCTCAAACAAATAAGAGAAAGTACTTTTTCACCCAGAGGATTACTGGTCTATGGAACTCCCTGCCAGAAGAAGTGGTGACAGCTGTCAGTCTTTAAGAAAGGATTAGACAAGTTCATGGAGGACAAGGCTATCAATGGCTATAATTATGGCTACCTAAGGACAACCTCCGGGTTGGAGAGATAGGCAGGATATCTCTCAATGCCATTTCCAGGGAATCCTAAGCAGGTGAAGGCATCTCCTTGGGAATACCCTGAAGGAAATGGTGAGCCACTGTGTGAGACAGAATGCTGGACTGGATGGGCTGTGGCCTGTTCCAGCAAGGCTGTTCTTATGTTCTTATGTTCTTATGTTCTAAACAGCCTCCATGCCACTTGGAGTGTTTGGACTCTCTCAATTTTCCCTTTCAGTTTCTTTTTTACTAGTTTCCTCATCTTTGGGAAATTTCCTTTTTGAAAATTTAAGGTCTCTGTGTTAGATTTTATCAGTGACTTGCGGTCTATGATCAAGTTAAACATAATTGAGTTGTGGTCACTGTTCCCTATTGGATCAGTCACATTAACATCTTGCACCAGATCCTGAGTATTACTCAGGATCAAGTCAAGGATTCTTGTACCTCTAGTTGGGTCTTCAACCATCTGTCCCAGGGAACAATCATTGAGCATATCTAGGAACTTTATCTCTTTATCATGTGCTGAACAACAGTTCACCCAGGCTATGTGAGGGTAATTGAAGTCCCCCATTATAACCAGGCTTCCCTTCCTGGATGCCTCCTTTACAACATTCTCCAACTGCCAGTCTCCCTCAAGAGTTTGGGTCGGAGGCCGATGGTATATGCCTACTGTTAGACCATCCTTGTGGCCTGGTACTCTTACCCACAGAGCTTCTAATGGTGACTCTAAATCACCTAGATATTCCAATTCATAAGATTTTATCACTTCTTTGACATACAAGGCTACACCACCTCCTGTTTGCCCCTTCCTATCCTTCCTGTACAGTTTGTAGCCTGGGATAACTGTATCCCATTGGTTATCATCCGTCCACCAGGTTTCAGTGATACCAATAATATCAATATTTTTATCTATTTCTAAGTATTCCAGCTCCCCTATTTTGTTCCGGAGGCTTCTGGCATTTGTATACAAGCATTTATATATGCATTTCTGACACAGTCTTTTGTGTCCAGTTGCATTGTTAGACTGCCTCTTGCATCCTTCTGCTAGAATGCTAGTGACTAGCTCCTTGCTCTGCTCAGTAATTTTTGCATCCTCCTCACTACTCAAGTACACACTTTCCCGAACCGGATGCTGCCCAGCTCCTGTCGGCTTTCCCCCAGTTATCAGTTTAAAAGCTGCTCTGCAGCCTTTTTGATGTTGAGTGCCAGCAATCTGGTCCCATCATGGTTTAAATGCAACCCATCCCTCCTGAACAGATTTGGCTTGTCCCAAAATGTTCTCCAGTTCCTGACAAATCTGAAGCCCTCCTCTCGACACCACCGCCTCATCCACGCATTGAGGCTTCTGAGCTCTGCCTGCCTGGTAGGTCCTGCGCGAGGGACAGGCAGCACTTCTGAAAGTGCTACCTTGGAAGTCCGGGACTTCAATCTTCTTCCTAACAACCTAAATTTGGCTTCCAGGACAGACCGCTTGGCCTTCCCAACATCATTAGTACCAACGTGTACCATGACAACTGGCTCGTTCCCAGTTCTCTCTAACAATCTATCTAGATTTCTTGTGATGTCTGCAACTTTTGCACCTGGCAGGCAAGTCACCATACGGTTATCATGTGCATCACAAATCCATTTCTCTGTATTTCTAATTATTGAATCGCCTAGTACAAGGAGCCTCTCTCCTGCAATCTGTTCATCTACATGCACCTCATCAACCATATTAAGGGAGAGAACCTCAGTTTGTTCCTGATGTTCATCTTCCTGGATCTCATCAAGTGTGATGAAGGAGAGATCATCAGGTGGAACCAGCTGTTCCTCTGTGTGTTCCTCGTCAGGTGTGATAAGGGAAAGAGCCTCAAATTTATTCTGTAATTTCAGACTCTCAGAGTGATCCCCTACTCTTCTCCTCCTTTGAGTCACATTCCTCCAACCATCTCCCTCCTGAGTTAGTGAAGGGCCTTCTCCCTCAGAACTGTGCCCTGTCTCTTCTTTGTCCAGCATAGTCTGCTCCGCTCTGTCCAAGAACAGCTCAAGCTCCTTAATTTGTTGGTGGTTAGATATGCGGGCCTCTAGCTGCTGGACCTTCTCTTCTAGTAGTGCAACCAGCTTGCACTTGCTGCAAGTGTAGTTCTCCATGTGCTTTGGCAAGAACACAAACATGGCACAAGAATTGCAGGGTAACTACAGCTGTTCCCTCAGAATCCATTTTAACAAGTGCAGTATTCTGGGCCTAAAAAATGTACACGTTTACTACCTTTCTACCTAGTAAGACTATATTCTTCTCATGTTCCTAGTTTGTAATCTGGCGCGCCGTTAGGCGCGCGGGCCTCTAAAGCAGCTCTACTCCAACTGCAAAACTTACCAGTGCTCACTTCCTTTGTTTGGCTCTCCTCAGCAGCAGCTCTGCTTAAGAGCACATGCAGAGTCAAAATGGCTGACTCTGAAAGAGCTCAGAGCTTTTAAAGGCTAGTGTGGCTCCGCCCCTATGAGTCACAGTTCAGGGAAGGGCCTGGTGTGGCCCTGCCCCCTGCTTCTGGAAGCTTCAAACTGCTTCCTCTGTTTGAACAGAGGTGGCTCTCAGCAGTTTCAATTATCAATTTAAATTAGTAGAGGCCTCTAAAGCAGCTCTACTCCAACTGCAAAACTTACCAGTGCTCACTTCCTTTGTTTGGCTCTCCTCAGCAGCAGCTCTGCTTAAGAGCACATGCAGAGTCAAAATGGCTGACTCTGAAAGAGCTCAGAGCTTTTAAAGGCTAGTGTGGCTCCGCCCCTATGAGTCACAGTTCAGGGAAGGGCCTGGTGTGGCCCTGCCCCCTGCTTCTGGAAGCTTCAAACTGCTTCCTCTGTTTGAACAGAGGTGGCTCTCAGCAGTTTCAATTATCAATTTAAATTAGTAGAGGCCTCTAAAGCAGCTCTACTCCAACTGCAAAACTTACCAGTGCTCACTTCCTTTGTTTGGGTCTCCTCAGCAGCAGCTCTGCTTAAGAGCACATGCAGAGTCAAAATGGCTGACCCTGAAAGAGCTCAGAGCTTTTAAAGGCTAGTGTGGCTCCGCCCCTATGAGTCACAGTTCAGGGAAGGGCCTGGTGTGGCCCTGCCCCCCTGCTTCTGGAAGCTTCAAACTGCTTCCTCTGTTTGAACAGAGGTGGCTCTCAGCAGTTTCAATTATCAATTTAAATTAGTAGAGGCCTCTAAAGCACCTCTACTCCAACTGCAAAACTTACCAGTGCTCACTTCCTTTGTTTGGCTCTCCTCAGCAGCAGCTCTGCTTAAGAGCACATGCAGAGTCAAAATGGCTGACCCTGAAAGAGCTCAGAGCTTTTAAAGGCTAGTGTGGCTCCGCCCCTATGAGTCACAGTTCAGGGAAGGGCCTGGTGTGGCCCTGCCCCCCTGCTTCTGGAAGCTTCAAACTGCTTCCTCTGTTTGAACAGAGGTGGCTCTCAGCAGTTTCAATTATCAATTTAAATTAGTAGAGGCCTCTAAAGCAGCTCTACTCCAACTGCAAAACTTACCAGTGCTCACTTCCTTTGTTTGGCTCTCCTCAACAGCAGCTCTGCTTAAGAGCATATGCAGAGTCAAAATGGCTGACCCTGAAAGAGCTCAGAGCTTTTAAAGGCTAGTGTGGCTCCGCCCCTATGAGTCACAGTTCAGGGAAGGGCCTGGTGTGGCCCTGCCCCCCTGCTTCTGGAAGCTTCAAACTGCTTCCTCTGTTTGAACAGAGGTGGCTCTCAGCAGTTTCAATTATCAATTTAAATTAGTAGAGGCCTCTAAAGCAGCTCTACTCCAACTGCAAAACTTACCAGTGCTCACTTCCTTTGTTTGGCTCTCCTCAGCAGCAGCTCTGCTTAAGAGCACATGCAGAGTCAAAATGGCTAACTCTGAAAGAGCTCAGAGCTTTTAAAGGCTAGTGTGGCTCCGCCCCTATGAGTCACAGTTCAGGGAAGGGCCTGGTGTGGCCCTGCCCCCCTGCTTCTGGAAGCTTCAAACTGCTTCCTCTGTTTGAACAGAGGTGGCTCTCAGCAGTTTCAATTATCAATTTAAATTAGTAGAGGCCTCTAAAGCAGCTCTACTCCAACTGCAAAACTTACCAGTGCTCACTTCCTTTGTTTGGCTCTCCTCAGCAGCAGCTCTGCTTAAGAGCACATGCAGAGTCAAAATGGCTGACTCTGAAAGAGCTCAGAGCTTTTAAAGGCTAGTGTGGCTCCGCCCCTATGAGTCACAGTTCAGGGAAGGGCCTGGTGTGGCCCTGCCCCCTGCTTCTGGAAGCTTCAAACTGCTTCCTCTGTTTGAACAGAGGTGGCTCTCAGCAGTTTCAATTATCAATTTAAATTAGTAGAGGCCTCTAAAGCAGCTCTACTCCAACTGCAAAACTTACCAGTGCTCACTTCCTTTGTTTGGCTCTCCTCAGCAGCAGCTCTGCTTAAGAGCACATGCAGAGTCAAAATGGCTGACTCTGAAAGAGCTCAGAGCTTTTAAAGGCTAGTGTGGCTCCGCCCCTATGAGTCACAGTTCAGGGAAGGGCCTGGTGTGGCCCTGCCCCCTGCTTCTGGAAGCTTCAAACTGCTTCCTCTGTTTGAACAGAGGTGGCTCTCAGCAGTTTCAATTATCAATTTAAATTAGTAGAGGCCTCTAAAGCAGCTCTACTCCAACTGCAAAACTTACCAGTGCTCACTTCCTTTGTTTGGGTCTCCTCAGCAGCAGCTCTGCTTAAGAGCACATGCAGAGTCAAAATGGCTGACCCTGAAAGAGCTCAGAGCTTTTAAAGGCTAGTGTGGCTCCGCCCCTATGAGTCACAGTTCAGGGAAGGGCCTGGTGTGGCCCTGCCCCCCTGCTTCTGGAAGCTTCAAACTGCTTCCTCTGTTTGAACAGAGGTGGCTCTCAGCAGTTTCAATTATCAATTTAAATTAGTAGAGGCCTCTAAAGCACCTCTACTCCAACTGCAAAACTTACCAGTGCTCACTTCCTTTGTTTGGCTCTCCTCAGCAGCAGCTCTGCTTAAGAGCACATGCAGAGACAAAATGGCTGACCCTGAAAGAGCTCAGAGCTTTTAAAGGCTAGTGTGGCTCCGCCCCTATGAGTCACAGTTCAGGGAAGGGCCTGGTGTGGCCCTGCCCCCCTGCTTCTGGAAGCTTCAAACTGCTTCCTCTGTTTGAACAGAGGTGGCTCTCAGCAGTTTCAATTATCAATTTAAATTAGTAGAGGCCTCTAAAGCAGCTCTACTCCAACTGCAAAACTTACCAGTGCTCACTTCCTTTGTTTGGCTCTCCTCAACAGCAGCTCTGCTTAAGAGCATATGCAGAGTCAAAATGGCTGACCCTGAAAGAGCTCAGAGCTTTTAAAGGCTAGTGTGGCTCCGCCCCTATGAGTCACAGTTCAGGGAAGGGCCTGGTGTGGCCCTGCCCCCCTGCTTCTGGAAGCTTCAAACTGCTTCCTCTGTTTGAACAGAGGTGGCTCTCAGCAGTTTCAATTATCAATTTAAATTAGTAGAGGCCTCTAAAGCAGCTCTACTCCAACTGCAAAACTTACCAGTGCTCACTTCCTTTGTTTGGCTCTCCTCAGCAGCAGCTCTGCTTAAGAGCACATGCAGAGTCAAAATGGCTAACTCTGAAAGAGCTCAGAGCTTTTAAAGGCTAGTGTGGCTCCGCCCCTATGAGTCACAGTTCAGGGAAGGGCCTGGTGTGGCCCTGCCCCCCTGCTTCTGGAAGCTTCAAACTGCTTCCTCTGTTTGAACAGAGGTGGCTCTCAGCAGTTTCAATTATCAATTTAAATTAGTAGAGGCCTCTAAAGCAGCTCTACTCCAACTGCAAAACTTACCAGTGCTCACTTCCTTTGTTTGGCTCTCCTCAGCAGCAGCTCTGCTTAAGAGCACATGCAGAGTCAAAATGGCTGACTCTGAAAGAGCTCAGAGCTTTTAAAGGCTAGTGTGGCTCCGCCCCTATGAGTCACAGTTCAGGGAAGGGCCTGGTGTGGCCCTGCCCCCTGCTTCTGGAAGCTTCAAACTGCTTCCTCTGTTTGAACAGAGGTGGCTCTCAGCAGTTTCAATTATCAATTTAAATTAGTAGAGGCCTCTAAAGCAGCTCTACTCCAACTGCAAAACTTACCAGTGCTCACTTCCTTTGTTTGGCTCTCCTCAGCAGCAGCTCTGCTTAAGAGCACATGCAGAGTCAAAATGGCTGACTCTGAAAGAGCTCAGAGCTTTTAAAGGCTGGTGTGGCTCCGCCCCATGAGTCACAGTTCAGGGAAGGGCCTGGTGTGGCCCTGCCCCCCTGCTTCTGGAAGCTTCAAACTGCTTCCTCTGTTTGAACAGAGGTGGCTCTCAGCAGTTTCAATTATCAATTTAAATTAGTAGAGGCCTCTAAAGCAGCTCTACTCCAACTGCAAAACTTACCAGTGCTCACTTCCTTTGTTTGGCTCTCCTCAGCAGCAGCTCTGCTTAAGAGCACATGCAGAGTCAAAATGGCTGACTCTGAAAGAGCTCAGAGCTTTTAAAGGCTAGTGTGGCTCCGCCCCTATGAGTCACAGTTCAGGGAAGGGCCTGGTGTGGCCCTGCCCCCCTGCTTCTGGAAGGTTCAAACTGCTTCCTCTGTTTGAACAGAGGTGGCTCTCAGCAGTTTCAATTATCAATTTAAATTAGTAGAGGCCTCTAAAGCAGCTCTACTCCAACTGCAAAACTTACCAGTGCTCACTTCCTTTGTTTGGCTCTCCTCAGCAGCAGCTCTGCTTAAGAGCACATGCAGAGTCAAAATGGCTGACTCTGAAAGAGCTCAGAGCTTTTAAAGGCTAGTGTGGCTCCGCCCCTATGAGTCACAGTTCAGGGAAGGGCCTGGTGTGGCCCTGCCCCCCTGCTTCTGGAAGGTTCAAACTGCTTCCTCTGTTTGAACAGAGGTGGCTCTCAGCAGTTTCAATTATCAATTTAAATTAGTAGAGGCCTCTAAAGCAGCTCTACTCCAACTGCAAAACTTACCAGTGCTCACTTCCTTTGTTTGGCTCTCCTCAGCAGCAGCTCTGCTTAAGAGCACATGCAGAGTCAAAATGGCTGACTCTGAAAGAGCTCAGAGCTTTTAAAGGCTAGTGTGGCTCCGCCCCATGAGTCACAGTTCAGGGAAGGGCCTGGTGTGGCCCTGCCCCCCTGCTTCTGGAAGCTTCAAACTGCTTCCTCTGTTTGAACAGAGGTGGCTCTCAGCAGTTTCAATTATCAATTTAAATTAGTAGAGGCCTCTAAAGCAGCTCTACTCCAACTGCAAAACTTACCAGTGCTCACTTCCTTTGTTTGGCTCTCCTCAGCAGCAGCTCTGCTTAAGAGCACATGCAGAGTCAAAATGGCTGACTCTGAAAGAGCTCAGAGCTTTTAAAGGCTAGTGTGGCTCCGCCCCTATGAGTCACAGTTCAGGGAAGGGCCTGGTGTGGCCCTGCCCCCCTGCTTCTGGAAGCTTCAAACTGCTTCCTCTGTTTGAACAGAGGTGGCTCTCAGCAGTTTCAATTATCAATTTAAATTAGTAGAGGCCTCTAAAGCAGCTCTACTACAACTGCAAAACTTACCAGTGCTCACTTCCTTTGTTTGGCTCTCCGCAGCAGCAGCTCTGCTTAAGAGCACATGCAGAGTCAAAATGGCTGACTCTGAAAGAGCTCAGAGCTTTTAAAGGCTAGTGTGGCTCCGCCCCTATGAGTCACAGTTCAGGGAAGGGCCTGGTGTGGCCCTGCCCCCCTGCTTCTGGAAGGTTCAAACTGCTTCCTCTGTTTGAACAGAGGTGGCTCTCAGCAGTTTCAATTATCAATTTAAATTAGTAGAGGCCTCTAAAGCAGCTCTACTCCAACTGCAAAACTTACCAGTGCTCACTTCCTTTGTTTGGCTCTCCTCAGCAGCAGCTCTGCTTAAGAGCACATGCAGAGTCAAAATGGCTGACTCTGAAAGAGCTCAGAGCTTTTAAAGGCTAGTGTGGCTCCGCCCCATGAGTCACAGTTCAGGGAAGGGCCTGGTGTGGCCCTGCCCCCCTGCTTCTGGAAGCTTCAAACTGCTTCCTCTGTTTGAACAGAGGTGGCTCTCAGCAGTTTCAATTATCAATTTAAATTAGTAGAGGCCTCTAAAGCAGCTCTACTCCAACTGCAAAACTTACCAGTGCTCACTTCCTTTGTTTGGCTCTCCTCAGCAGCAGCTCTGCTTAAGAGCACATGCAGAGTCAAAATGGCTGACTCTGAAAGAGCTCAGAGCTTTTAAAGGCTAGTGTGGCTCCGCCCCTATGAGTCACAGTTCAGGGAAGGGCCTGGTGTGGCCCTGCCCCCCTGCTTCTGGAAGCTTCAAACTGCTTCCTCTGTTTGAACAGAGGTGGCTCTCAGCAGTTTCAATTATCAATTTAAATTAGTAGAGGCCTCTAAAGCAGCTCTACTACAACTGCAAAACTTACCAGTGCTCACTTCCTTTGTTTGGCTCTCCGCAGCAGCAGCTCTGCTTAAGAGCACATGCAGAGTCAAAATGGCTGACTCTGAAAGAGCTCAGAGCTTTTAAAGGCTAGTGTGGCTCCGCCCCTATGAGTCACAGTTCAGGGAAGGGCCTGGTGTGGCCCTGCCCCCCTGCTTCTGGAAGGTTCAAACTGCTTCCTCTGTTTGAACAGAGGTGGCTCTCAGCAGTTTCAATTATCAATTTAAATTAGTAGAGGCCTCTAAAGCAGCTCTACTCCAACTGCAAAACTTACCAGTGCTCACTTCCTTTGTTTGGCTCTCCTCAGCAGCAGCTCTGCTTAAGAGCACATGCAGAGTCAAAATGGCTGACTCTGAAAGAGCTCAGAGCTTTTAAAGGCTAGTGTGGCTCCGCCCCATGAGTCACAGTTCAGGGAAGGGCCTGGTGTGGCCCTGCCCCCCTGCTTCTGGAAGCTTCAAACTGCTTCCTCTGTTTGAACAGAGGTGGCTCTCAGCAGTTTCAATTATCAATTTAAATTAGTAGAGGCCTCTAAAGCAGCTCTACTCCAACTGCAAAACTTACCAGTGCTCACTTCCTTTGTTTGGCTCTCCTCAGCAGCAGCTCTGCTTAAGAGCACATGCAGAGTCAAAATGGCTGACTCTGAAAGAGCTCAGAGCTTTTAAAGGCTAGTGTGGCTCCGCCCCTATGAGTCACAGTTCAGGGAAGGGCCTGGTGTGGCCCTGCCCCCCTGCTTCTGGAAGGTTCAAACTGCTTCCTCTGTTTGAACAGAGGTGGCTCTCAGCAGTTTCAATTATCAATTTAAATTAGTAGAGGCCTCTAAAGCAGCTCTACTCCAACTGCAAAACTTACCAGTGCTCACTTCCTTTGTTTGGCTCTCCTCAGCAGCAGCTCTGCTTAAGAGCACATGCAGAGTCAAAATGGCTGACTCTGAAAGAGCTCAGAGCTTTTATAGGCTAGTGTGGCTCCGCCCCATGAGTCACAGTTCAGGGAAGGGCCTGGTGTGGCCCTGCCCCCCTGCTTCTGGAAGCTTCAAACTGCTTCCTCTGTTTGAACAGAGGTGGCTCTCAGCAGTTTCAATTATCAATTTAAATTAGTAGAGGCCTCTAAAGCAGCTCTACTCCAACTGCAAAACTTACCAGTGCTCACTTCCTTTGTTTGGCTCTCCTCAGCAGCAGCTCTGCTTAAGAGCACATGCAGAGTCAAAATGGCTGACTCTGAAAGAGCTCAGAGCTTTTAAAGGCTAGTGTGGCTCCGCCCCTATGAGTCACAGTTCAGGGAAGGGCCTGGTGTGGCCCTGCCCCCCTGCTTCTGGAAGCTTCAAACTGCTTCCTCTGTTTGAACAGAGGTGGCTCTCAGCAGTTTCAATTATCAATTTAAATTAGTAGAGGCCTCTAAAGCAGCTCTACTCCAACTGCAAAACTTACCAGTGCTCACTTCCTTTGTTTGGCTCTCCGCAGCAGCAGCTCTGCTTAAGAGCACATGCAGAGTCAAAATGGCTGACTCTGAAAGAGCTCAGAGCTTTTAAAGGCTAGTGTGGCTCCGCCCCTATGAGTCACAGTTCAGGGAAGGGCCTGGTGTGGCCCTGCCCCCTGCTTCTGGAAGCTTCAAACTGCTTCCTCTGTTTGAACAGAGGTGGCTCTCAGCAGTTTCAATTATCAATTTAAATTAGTAGAGGCCTCTAAAGCAGCTCTACTCCAACTGCAAAACTTACCAGTGCTCACTTCCTTTGTTTGGCTCTCCTCAGCAGCAGCTCTGCTTAAGAGCACATGCAGAGTCAAAATGGCTGACCCTGAAAGAGCTCAGAGCTTTTAAAGGCTAGTGTGGCTCCGCCCCTATGAGTCACAGTTCAGGGAAGGGCCTGGTGTGGCCCTGCCCTCCTGCTTCTGGAAGCTTCAAACTGCTTCCTCTGTTTGAACAGAGGTGGCTCTCAGCAGTTTCAATTATCAATTTAAATTAGTAGAGGCCTCTAAAGCAGCTCTACTCCAACTGCAAAACTTACCAGTGCTCACTTCCTTTGTTTGGCTCTCCTCAGCAGCAACTCTGCTTAAGAGCACATGCAGAGTCAAAATGGCTGACCCTGAAAGAGCTCAGAGCTTTTAAAGGCTAGTGTGGCTCCGCCCCTATGAGTCACAGTTCAGGGAAGGGCCTGGTGTGGCCCTGCCCCCCTGCTTCTGGAAGCTTCAAACTGCTTCCTCTGTTTGAACAGAGGTGGCTCTCAGCAGTTTCAAAATATGTATCTTTATGATTCACTTAATAATCCCTTTTTAAAGAACATAGTCATATATAAGAGATACATTGATGACCTTTTGTTCATTATGGACTCTGTTGATATATTGCATGAATTTATAAAGTGGATTAATGTGCAGGATTCGAATTTGAGATTTACCCATCATGTAGATCAGCATAAAATACCTTTTTAAGATATGCACGTTTACATATCGCAGGATAGAAAACTCAGTGTCAGTCCTTATAAAAAACCTACTGATAGAAGTACGTATTTAGAATATGGTTCTTACCATCCTTACCATCTAAAGACTAATATCCCCTGCAGACTCTTTGCTAAAGCTAAAAGAAATTCTACCATGCAGCAAGATTTTCTAAAAACAGTGCAGAACATCAGTTCTACACTTATAAACAGGGGTTATCCTGGCCATATAGTCAATAAGAGCTTATCTAAGGTAATGAGTACACCCAGACAAAATTTATTGCAGCGTAAACAACATGGTGGTGAACGTAATATTTTCTTTTCTATCAAGTTTCCCCCCTAGCCAATGACATTAGGAAGCTTATCCATTCTCACTGGCATATAGTACAGCATATCCCAGGTTGCGAATCCCCCCCCCCCCCAAGGGTTGGTTTTAGAAGGACTGCATCTTTAAGCAATATTCTAACTAGGTCAGACCTCACAGCCTGCATTCCTAGAATGAGGTTACCAGTGGTGGGGCATTATCATTGCCACGGCTGCGTATCGTGCAAACTTTGCTGGGAAACTAAGGAAATATTTATCCCTGCAAAGAATTACTATCATAAATTAAAACAGTTCACCAACTGCAACAGCGAAAACTGTGTATACCTGATAGAATGCAGCTGTAAGAAACAATACAACGGGAAATCGGTCAGACCACTAAATCAGACTATGCGAGCATAAATTCAAAATTCGAACACAGGACCTTCACGCTCCCCTGGTGTCACTTTTTATGCAGATGGGGCATACAGACAGCCATTTTAGATTCACAGTGTTGGAACAGATTTGCCCTAAGCCTTATGAAAGAATGGATCTTAATAAACATCTCTTACGTAGAGAGGCTTTTAAAAATACATTTCTTTGACACGGTAATGTCTAAAGGGTTAAATTTAGAATTTGATACGTCTCCCTTTCTGTAAGTATACTACTCTGAGGTAAAAATGTAGTTAGTCATCATCAATTTCCTAAGTAATTTCCACCTGATACGGATTAGAGCCCTACTTATTCTTGTGAGCTTCCTTTCGAATCTAACGTCCGCTAGCACAGAGCAGATTCCGCAAAGAGGCTAGGATGCAACAAGTTCATATTTGTCACTTAGTCACTTTAGATCACTAGTTCTGAGGTAAGAATATCCATATATATTTTTAATATTTTTAAAAATTTATCAGAACCCTTAATACTGTTGTTTATATTGGTGGATTTTATATGATCAAGTTCATAATTAATAATTAATAATTGGTAATTGATTAATAATTTTAAAATTCTGTGTATCAATTTTTTTCATTTCATACTATCTTAATAATAATTTCTCTGGTTGTAAATATTGTAAATATTATTTGTATCACTATTTATTGTTAGTTCATGCATTGCACTTTGTTACTGTATATTTGCACTGCACTTTTACAAATGTTCCATCATAGGCTTATTCTAATTCAGTATTAATTAATTTTAGATTCCCTGATGAAAGGGTTAATACCCAGGAAAGCTTTATAATATACTGGAAAAGCTTTGGATACTTGTTCTCAGTGTGCACTTATAAATATATTGCAAGAAGAATACTCAAGCCTTGGACTCCACTCATTTTGCCACACTAGCCACACAGAAGGAGAAGAAATACAGCAAATTACTGGATGACCTGCATGCAGAATTCTGTCGTCGGTTTACTGATGATGAAAAAATTGACCAGTCACTTCAACTGGTGGCCTGTCCTTTGTCACAAAATCCTGAAACAGCACCAGAAGAGGTGCAACTGGAACTCATCGAGCTTCAGTCTGACTTTGTCCTAAAGGAGAAATTCAGCTCTCTTGAACTAAGAGATTTTTATGCTTCACTTAATGAAGTCACTTTTCCAAACATCTGAAGGATGGCACAGAAGATACTGGTGCTATTTGGGTCAACCTATGTTTGTGAGCAGACATTTAGTGTCATGAACATCAACAAAGCCCCTCACAGATCCAGGTTAACTGACGAACACCTCAGATCTATCCTGAGAATAGCCACAACAAAACTAACTCCAGACTTTGATGCATTAGCTAAAAAAGGAGACCAACAATACTGTTCCCACTGAAGTTGATGTTTTAAAAACCAAAAACCTTTCAACCCAGTCTACATTGCCATCTACATCCCAGGCATAATTTGGAAGTTGCACTAAAATAAAATGTTTAATTTACTGTTTACACATTTTGTTATTTTCTATTTGTTTTAGTTTTAAATTATTTTATTATATTTAAGTTTAATTTGAAAGGCTTTTGTACCTTTCCTTTGTTAGGCAATTTTATTTTGCCTTTGCCATCTTCAATATAAGGTATGTTATTGTGCTATGATTCCTCCATTTTTTGAAGTTTCAAATTATAATGATTAGTGTTTACATTCTTCTTGTTAAAATGTTTGAAATGAATAAAACTATTGAAATAAAAAAGACTGTACCATTTTATGTAATGATGTTTACTTTGAATTTATATTAGTTCACACAAACACTCCATCCATGCTTTTGTTCCGGCCCTCCGGTCCAGTTTAAGAACCCATTGTGGCCTCCGAGTCAAAACGTTTGCCCACCCCTGGGCTAGTCTATGATACTGGAGATGTGAATGCCAAGCAAAACTTTCCCCACACTCCTCACATTTGTATGATTTTTCTCCTGTGTGTACTCGTTGATGACTTGCAAGAAGTGAATTTCGAGCAAAAGATTTCCCACACTCCTGGCATTTTTACGGTTTTTCTCCAGTGTGAACTTGTTGATGACTCACAAGATATGAATTTTGAGAAAAAGATTTTCCACACTCCTGGCTTTTTTACGGTTTTTCTCCAGTGTGGATTCTCAGGTTTCCCCTTTAATATCGGGGGGGGGAGGGGGGGTTCGATCCCCTCTCCGCTGGCTCCCCTGGGGTTGGGAGGGTTTGGGGACAAAAGGGGTCTGTCCCTCCAACCCTTCTGGACCCAGGGGAGCCAGTGGAGAGGGGGAATCCCTCCCAAACACTCCACTTTTAAAGAGAAGAAACCGCTTGGTTTCTTCTCTTTAAAAACGAAGTGTTGGGGGGGGGGTTAATGTGGGAAGCATTCACGGGGCCAAACACATCTTTATTTCATGGTATACAATCTGTACATGAGGTAATGGCGGAGGCGCAGCTCCTTATATGTGGCACAGTACATTTGAATTTAGCTACACTGTTAACCATTGGCTGTGGTATCCGTGACATCATTGAGACGTACGGTATACCTTTGTTGTGTATGTACAATGTTGCTTGATATGTATGTACAATGTCGCTTTAAGAAATGTATGAATGTAACCTGGCCACAATCACAATGTAACCCAGCTGTTAAAGGAACACGAGCAAGCTGCCTATAGAGGGCAGCTGCGAGTGTTCAACTCACATGGTTATCATTCCTCAAATCACCTGCAGCCGCGGGAACTCCCCGCAACAACAACTACTACCGATCCACCACCGAAGATGGGCGTGACCCGGATGACGTCACGCCGGTAGCGGCCAATGAGCTACCATGCAGCCAGATTCAAATGTGTTGTACTACTGTATATAATGTGAGGTATCTCCGCCATTATCACATGTTTGTTCTGATCATCAACCAATAAACCTGTGTTAGTCCTTACTGCGACTCCTTCTATGTCTCCTGGAAAAGACACCAAATTGGCGGAGGATGGGATAGATGGCGAATCCCAAGGTCAAGGCGTACCAGTTCGATGTGAGCGAGCCCGAACAATGGGAGCTCTACGAGTGCCAGTTTCGGCACGCGATGGAAGCCGCGGGCGTCGACGACGACGCGAAGATGCGCTCCCATTTCCTGGCCCAAGTGGGGACAGCCACGCTGCGGATCCTGATGACCCTGGTGGCCCCCAGGAAAGTAGACGAGGTCCCCATCGACCGTATCCTGGAGAGACTGGGTGAGCATTTCCAGCCGCCCGTCTCGATCTTCCCAGCACGGGTCGCATTCCACAGGCGAGACCAGCGACCGGGCGAATATGTGTCCGCCTACGCGGCGGCCCTCAGACTTGCGGCGGTCCACTGCCAGTGGGATGACCTGGACCAGGCCCTCCGTGACCGCATGTTGTGTGGTCTGAGGGCGAGGAGCTGCAGAGGAGGCTGATGACCCGCGACCAACGCCTCACGTTCAATGAGGTACTGTGGGAGGCCCAAGCAGCCGAGGAGGCCAGGAGCGGGGTGAGACTGTTCAAGTCCCGAGGGGGCGCGTCCGAGAGGGCCAAGTCACCAGTACAGGCGGTCCAGCGGACACCAGCGAAGAAGGCCTGGCGGGCCCCCAAGCCGCCCGCCGGCACACCAACATCGTCCGAGGAGTCGTCCATGACGGCGGACCCCTACTCCAGCGAGGATGACCACGTCCAGAGGATCAAGAAGCGTGGTGAGAAGCGGCAGCCCCGAGAACGGCAGGACCGCCGTTGCGACGGTTGTGGGGCGTCCCACGACCGCACGAGGTGCCCGTTTCGAAAGGCCGAGTGTCACAACTGTGGCCGAAAGGGGCACATCGCCCGAGTATGCAGGCGCGGGCGAGTCGAGGATAGGGGGAGTTCCAGCCATTCCCAGACGCACCAACGGAAGGCGGCCGGCACCAGGAAGGTCGCAGCCAGCTACAGTGAGGAAGGCGTGAACCGCGTGGGCCTGGAGCACTGGCGGTTTTTCGTAGAGGTACTGTTGCAAGGGGTCCCAGTGAGGATGGAGATAGACTCGGGGTCATCTTATTCCATCCTGGCCCAAAAAGAGTTCATGCGCATTCCCCCAGACAAGCGGCCCAAACTGCGGGCCATGAGGTCACACCTACGGGACGTGCAGGGAAATGGGATCCCAGTGTTGGGGGTGGGGAACTTCAAGGTGAAGTTCAAGAACTACGCCGAGAAACTGCCCCTAGTGGTCCTCAAGGGGGGAGGTGCTGCCTTTTGGGAACGCAGTGGTTTGCTCCCCTGGGAATCGAACTGTCCGGCATTAACGCCATCGAGACTGACCCAATGCGGGATGTGTGCAACGCGCACCCGGACGTTTTCAAGAAGGGGCTCGGGAAGTACAAGGGGCCCCCGGTTTCCTTCGAGCTGGACCCAGAAATCCGGCCCATCCGCCTCAAACCAAGGAGGGTGCCCTTCGCCCTAAAGGACAAGATCGAGGCGGAACTGGACAAATTGGTGGGCAGGGGATTTTGGTTCCAGTTGACTCGGCGGAGTGGGAAACGCCGATTGTTACAGCCCTCAAGTCGAACGGGGAAGTCAGGATTTGTGCAGACTATAAATGTACCATTAACAAGGCCATTCGGCCAAATGCATATCCAGTGCCCGTGGTCAGCCACTTGCTGGCCACGCTACATGGGGGGAAGTGTTTTGCCAAGTTAGATCTGGCTCAGGCGTACCAGCAGCTCTCTGTAACCCCGGCTGCCGCCGCCGCGCAAACGATAGTGATGCACAAGGGGGCGTTTAAGGTAACGCGCCTTCAGTTTGGCGTGAATTCGGCCCCCGGAATTTTCCAGTCCCTCGTGGAATGCCTTTTAAAGGGGCTTGCAGGCGTCCTCCCATACTTCGATGACGTGTTGATAACGGCAGGGAGCGAATTAGAGTTGGCAAAGAGGCTAGATGGGGTCCTTTCAGTGTTCAAGAGGGCAGGTCTTCGACTGCGGAGGGACAAATGCATGTTCTTCGCGAGGGAGGTCGAGTTTTTAGGTTTTAAGGTAACCCCGGACGGGATCAAACCCTCTGAGTCAAAGGTTGCAGCCGTAAAGAATGCCCCTCGCCCCACCGCAAAACCGGAGCTACAGTCATTTCTAGGGCTCCTAAATTTTTATCATACCTTCCTGCCTCGGAAGGCATCGGTCGCGGAGCCACTGCACGCGCTGCTCAAAAAGGACGCGGCTTGGCGGTCGGGGGACAGGCAGGAGAGAGCATTCAAGGAGCTTAAGTCACTCCTGTCTTCGGACGCTGTCCTGACCCATTCCGACCCGAAAAAACCAGTGGTTTTAGTCTGTGATGCGTCCCCAGTGGGGGTGGGGGCGGTCCTGTGCCACGTGTTGGAGAGCGGGAGGGAAGCCCCGGTAGCGTACTACTCAAGGTCCCTCTCAAAGGCCGAGTGCAATTACGCGCAAACTGATAGGGAGGCCCTAGCCATCATCGCCGCGACGAAAAAATTCCATGACTTTTTATATGGCCGCGAGTTTACGGTAGTGACCGATCACAAACCACTGTCGGGGATCTTCACTACCGGCAAACCCACACCGCAAATTCTATCCCCCATAATGCTGCGTTGGGCCATTTTCCTCAACGCCTACCAGTATGAGCTGGTCTATCGCCCAGGGAAGGAGATCTCCCATGCGGACGCGCTGTCCCGATCTCCCCTCCCAAGTGTAGGGGACCCCACATGCGAGGTAGAGCAGGATCACCAAGTCCTACTGATCGAGTCCCTCGACTCACCCCCCATTGTCCCGGACGACCTCGCCAAGGCCACGGCGGCCGACAAGATGCTGGCCCAAGTTAGTTCCTGGGTTAGGAAGGGCTGGCCCACGGCTCCCCCCGATGAAGAGTTCAGGCCATTTTTTAGGCGCAGAGTAGAGCTGTCGCTGGAAAGGGGCTGCTTACTCTGGGGCCAGCGGGTAGTTATCCCAGAAAAGCTGAGGGCCAAGGTACTGAGACTACTGCACACCAGTCACCCCGGGATCGTGCGCTCCAAGGCTCTGGCCAGGAGCTTCTTTTGGTGGCCCCAGATAGACGGGGACATAGAGCTTTTAGTGGGCACGTGTGAGAGCTGCCAGAGCTCTCTGCCCGAGGAGTCCCGGTTGCCCCATAGGGAATGGGATACGGCCCGCGGGCCATGGTCCCGGATCCATGTCGACTTCGCTGGCCCTTTCCACGGGTCCATGTTCCTGCTGGTTGTCGACTCCTACTCCAAGTGGTTGGAGGTAATCCCCATGAACAGTACCTCCTCCGCCGCAACCATCAAGCAGTTGCGCAAGCTTTTTGCCTGCTTCGGCCTGCCAGACGTCCTTGTTAGCGATAACGCTAGTACCTTCACGTCTGCAGAGTTCAAGACGTTTATTGAGCGGAACGCCATCAGGCACATCACCGCTGCCCCGTTTCACCCCGCCACAAACGGTCAGGTAGAGCGCCAAGTGCGCACTACGAAAGACGCACTGCGGCGCATGGGTCCCGGTGAGTTGAACCTTCATTTGTGCCAGTTCCTCATCTGCTACAGGACAACCCCCTTAGCTTCAGGATTTTCCCCAGCCGAACTCCTCATGAGGAGGCGTCCGGTAACGCTTTTTGACCGGATGGATCCGTCCAGGGTGGAGGATGAAGGAGATTCAGCGTTAGGGTCCTCCCCCACCCGCATTACCCAAGGGGGAGACACGGCGGAACCCGGGGATACAAATGCATATCCTCGGTTCCCAAGCACAGAGGAGGATACTTTGGAAGAAAGGGACCAGTTTGATGATGATTTTGAGTTGCGGTACCAGGGGGATGTAGCGGAGTGGTCCCCCACCCGTCCTAGCAAAAAGAGGGGTTTCAGTTCAGCCCCTGGTACCTCCAGTCCCCCCAGTCCTTTTGTGTTAGAGTATACCATAGCTCCAGCTCCCCGAAGACCAACACCCCCAAGGCGGGCATCGGGGGAGAGTCCACCCAACACAGTCTCCAGAACTCCCAGGCAGGGAACGGGGGGTGGCGAGACCACGAGGGTCTCTTCGTCGGTCCCGAGATTCGTGCTGGGGGGGACCCCTAGCTCCTCAAACGGCAGGCAGGAGTTCACTTCCCAACTGTTCATTCCATTCCCATCCCCTAATGCAAGGTTACCACAGAGCCCACACCGAGTCACTAACGAGTCCCCCCTTTCCGTTGCAGGACAGGACTCCGCAGAGCCAGGCTCCCCTGTGTTAAGCCAAGCGGCCGCTCGCCCCGGGCGCACGTGTGGCAAGCCACAATGGTTGAGGGACTTCGTCCCATCCTAGGGGGGAGGGATGTTGTGTATGTACAATGTTGCTTGAAATGTATGTACAATGTCACTTTAAGAAATGTATGAATGTAACCTGGCCACAATCACAATGTAACCCAGCTGTTAAAGGAACGCGAGCAAGCTGCCTATAGAGGGCAGCTGCGAGTGTTCAACTCACATGGTTATCATTCCTCAAATCACCTGCAGCTGCGGGAACTCCCCGCAACAACAACTACTACCGATCCACCACCGAAGATGGGCGTGACCTGGATGACGTCACGCCGGTAGCGGCCAATGAGCTACCATGCAGCCAGATTCAAATGTGTTGTACTACTGTATATAATGTGAGGTATCTCCGCCATTACCACATGTTCGTTCTGATCATCAACCAATAAACCTGTGTTAGTCCTTACTGCGACTCCTTCTATGTCTCCTGGAAAAGACACCAAAACCTTACAAGGAGTTACCTGGTTGTTTTATACCTTGTGATCCGAGCGCTTGCAGCTGCCTCTCGATATCCTCGAGAGGCAGCTGAACCACGTATCATATCAGCTACTCTACATTGAGTTACATTGTAGTCATTCACAGTTGCATTCTTAAAGGTACGGAACTCCATACACAACAGGGGTCGAATCGATCCCCTCTCTGCCGGGTACCCTGGCTTGGGATGTGTGTGTGAGGGGACAATAGGGGTCTGTCCCCCCAACCCTCCCAGACCCAGGAGACCCAGGAGGGGGAATCGATTCCACCTCCCTCCAACACTCAGTTGTTGAAGAGAAGAAACCGCTTGGTTTCTTCTCTTTAATAATGAACGAGCTGTCCTGCGGGGGGGGGGAATCCCCTCTCTGTTGGGTCCCCTGGCTCTGGAGGGGTTGGGGAGACAGACCCCTTTTGTCCCCTCAACCCTCCAGGACACAGGAGACCCGGGAGAGGGGATCGATTCCACCCCCCTAACGCTCCATTTTTAAAGAGAAGAAACCGCTTGGTTTCTTCTCTTTAATAACAAGGTATCCTGCGGTGGGATCCCCTCTCTGCCAGTTTAGTGTTTGGGAATCAAGACAATAGAAGCAGCTGTAAACTAGCCTAACACATCTTTATTGCATGGAGTACAGCACGAACATGAGTTAATGGCGGACAAACAGCTCCTTTTATGCAGTGGCTATACATTTGAATGTGGCTCCTCGACAGCGCATTGGCTACTGTCCATGAGACGTCATCCTTAGTCACGCCCTTCTTGTCCAGGTGAGGTGGATCTTTCCCACGCAGCTGAAGGTATTTGAGGAATGTGTACCATGTGAGCTGAACGCTCGCTATTTCCCCCTAGTGGTCGCTAGCTCGCGTTCTATTGTGGTTTGTTACATTGTTTCTATTGCAAGATACAGCTTGTTACATTCACTCGTTCATGTGGTTACAGATGGTTACACTCGCTCATTTGTGTGGTTACAACTACATTCAATACATAACATCCCTCCCCTCTAAGATGGGACAAAGTCCCTCAACCAAGATGGTTTTCCGCATGTGCATTTTGGGCGTGTGGCCATTATGCTTGGCTCGGCCGTGCCCCCTCGTCTGTGTCCTCCTGGCTCTTGTCCTGCAATTGGAGAGGATGACTCATTAGCGACTCGCTGCAGACTTGCAGCTATGGGTTGAGCAGGAGGAGGGAATTCATTTCTGATGTGGATATGGGCAAACTGGGGGCACTGCGGGCTAAAGAAAACCCCCGCTCCTCACTTGGATGGGTGGGGGAACACTCCGAAACACACACACACACACCGGTTTGGTAACTCAAGATCTAACTCAGGGGCAACAGGGACAAACTCATTCCTCTCTTTCATGGCGCTGGGAAGAACTGGTGTATCAAAAGGATATGGATTTGAGTCTGCTCTTCCCCCCCTTGTTTGGAACTGTTGCCCCTTGTTTTCTCCCCCTTGGGATAAGCGGGTGGGGGAGGATCCTAACATTGAGTTCTGCTGCTGGGCACCTCTGTCCGGCCCCCCAATCACTCGATGCCTTAGTTGGTCGGCGTGCCTTCTCCAGAGGAGACCCGTGTTGGTCTCGACACAGTATGAAACTGGTCCCGTTTGGTTAATGACTACTCCCGGCACCCATGCTGGCCCTGTAGATGCATTATTCCTACAGTGTACAGGTTCACCTATCTCGAAGTTTTTTGTGGACCTGAGCTCAATGTTTCTTCCCCTGTCCTCCACCCTGGTGGGATGCAACCTGGTTAACAACGAATGCAATTTCCTTTTCATGAGTTCAGCGGGGGAGAATCCCGACGCCAATGGCGTCACCCTGTATGCCAACAAGAACTGGCAGAGCTGTAGGTCCAGATCCCCCGGTCCCATGCACCGCAGCCCCTGTTTCATTGCGCGCACCAGGCGTTCCACCTGGCAGTTAGTTGCAGGGTGAAAGGGGGCTGAGGTTATGTACCGAATGGCGTTTGATTCCAAGAACACTTGGAACTCTGCAGACGTGAAAGTGCTAGCATTATCACTCACAATGACGTCAGGTATCCCGAAGGTACTTATCAGCTTACACAGCTGTTTTATGGTTGCGGCTGATGAGGTGCTGCACATTGGAATCACTTCCAACCACTTGGAGTATGCGTCTACTACCAGTAGAAAAAGGGAACCCCTGAATGGACCTGCAAAGTCTATGTGGAGGCGAGACCACGGTCCCCTGGCTGTGTCCCATTCTCTGTGTGGAAGTTGGGACTCCTCAGGGCGAGAGCTCTGGCAACTTTCGCAGGTGTTCACCATGTGTTCAATGTCTGCATCTAGCTGTGGCCACCAGAAATAGCTTCGGGCCAGCGCCTTAGAGCACACGATCCCCGGGTGGTTGATGTGTAGAAGCTGCAGTACCCTTGCTCTCAAGGATTCTGGGACGACCACTCTCTCCCCCCACAGGAGGCACCCCCTTTCTGTGGACAACTCAACCCTCTTCCTGAAAAACGCAGCAAACTCGTCTGCAGGGGGAGCCGTGGGCCACCCCTTCTGTACCCAGGATCTAACAAGGGCTAGTGTTTTATCCTTTGCCGTGGCTGCAGCGATTTCAACGGGAAGTATGGGGGGTGCATCTAGGGCTTCTTTGAGGAGGACTTGGCTGTCTTGCTCTATCTCGCATTTCGGGTCTCCCAGCTGGGGAAGGGGAGACCTTGAGAGTGTGTAAGCATGGCTTATGTCTTTCCCGGGGCGGTACACTAATGAACCCCTGTACGCATTGAGGAAAATAGCCCACCGAAGCATCCTTGGGGAAAGGATCTGTGGAGTGGGCTTGTCTGAGGTAAAAATACCCAATAGTGGCTTGTGGTCAGTTACAATGGTGAATGGATGACCATACAAAAAATTATGGAACTTCTTTGTGCCCGCCACAATAGCAAGGGCCTCCCTATCTGTTTGGGCGTAATTGCGTTCTGCCTTAGACAATGATCTCGAATAGAAGGCAACTGGGGCTTCTCGCCCGCTCTCTAACACGTGGCAAAGGACCGCTCCCACCCCCACTGGTGAGGCGTCGCCGACTAAGACTACCGGCTTCTTTGGGTCGAAATGGGTCAGGATGGCCTCTGAGGAGAGGAGCTGCTTTAGTTCCCTGAAAGCCCGCTCTTGGTTCTCGCACCACCACCAAACCGCATCCTTCTTCAGCAGCCTATGCAGGGGCTCTGCAATCGACGCTTTCCTGGGCAGGAAGGAATGGTAAAAATTCAGCAGCCCCAGGATGGATTGCAGCTCCGGTTTCGCGGTGGGGCAAGGGGCATTTTGGATGGCCGAGACTTTGGATTCAGCGGGTTTCACTCCCTCAGGGGTTATGCAGAACTCCAGGAACTCAACTTCTCTTGCAAGGAACACACATTTGTCTCTCCGCAGTCTCAACCTCGCGGATTTGAACACTGTAAGGACCTTATCTAATCTCTGGGCCAGTTCTGCTTCGCTCCCCCCAGATATCAAAATATCATCAAAATATGGCAAAACACTCGGTAGCCCCTTTAACAAACGTTCCACAAGGGACTGAAATATCCCCGGCACCGAGTTCACGCCGAACTGTAGGCGCGTCACCTTAAATGCCCCCTTGTGAGTTACAATGGTTTGCACAGCTGCTGTAGCTGGGGTTACTGATAGCTGCTGGTACGCCTGCTCCAGATCCAATTTGGCGAAACGCTTCCCCCCATGTAAAGTAGCTAGCAGATGGCTAACTACTGCCACCGGATAGGCATTAGGGCGGATTGCCTTGTTGATTGTACACTTGTAGTCAGCGTAAATCCGCACCTCCCCATTTGCTTTTAGCGCTGTAACAATAGGAGTCTCCCACTCTGCAGAGTCCACAGGCACTAAAATCCCCTGACCCACCAGTTTGTCAAGTTCCGCCTCTATTTTGTCCTTCAGGGCGAATGGAACCTGTCGTGGCTTGAGCCTAATTGGGTGGACCTCCTGGTCTAGGTCGAACAAAACTGGGGGCCCCTTGTACTTCCTGAGTCCCTTCTTGAATACCTCGGGGTGTGCGTTGCACACTGCCTGAATCTCATCCCCCCCCCGATGGCATGGACGCCTCCTATGAAAATCTCCAGGGGTTTGAACCACTGTGTTCCCAGGAGGTTGCACCCCCCTCCTTTAAAACTATTAGGGGGAGTTTCCTTCCGAGTCCCTTGTACTGTATTTCAAAGTCCCCCACCCCCAACACTGGGATCCCATTCCCCTGTACATCCCTTAAGTTCGACCTCAGTTCCTTGAGTCTGGGACGCGCCTTGGGGGGAATGCGCAGAAACTCTCTATGGGAAATGATGGAGTAGGCGGACCCCGAGTCTATTTCCATCCTAACTGGGATCCCCTGCAACAGTACCTCAACATAAAAACATGGGTGCCCTAAGGGTACGCTGTGAACGGCCAGGTCGTCTCCCCCATATGCTCTTCGGTACACGTGGTACCCCTCTGGGCTGTCGACGCCGTCGTAGACTCTGCCGATGCCATCCCGTCTCCGCGTGGAGCACTCTGCTGGGCTCTTGCTCTCATCTCGCCGTTGCCTGCACGCCCTGGCAATGTGGCCCCTTCATCCGCAGTTGTGGCACTCAGCCTTCCAGAATGGGCACTTGCTCCGATCGTGGGATGCTCCGCAGCCATCGCAATGCCGGCCTCCCTTTCCTTTCTTCTCGCTCTGCCCCTTTCCGACTTTCCGGACCCCCTCATTTTCACTGGAGCCTGCACTGGCGGAGGCCTCTGAAGATGTGGGCGAACGTGGGGCAGGGGGCGCCCTCCAGGTCGCCTGGACTGCTGATGCAGCCACCTCAATTGGTGGTTGCTTCGCTTTGAGGAGCTTGAACCCGGCCCTTGTGGACTCAGCCATCTGCGCCTCTTGCAGAACCTCTTTGAAGGTGAGGTCATGGCCACAGGTCATGAGCTTCCTTTGGGTGTCCCCATCTCACATCCCGCAAAGCAGCCGGTCTCTAAGGGCCATATCTAAGAACTCCCGCCATTCGCATGGGGTTGCCGCCAAGCGGAGGGCCGCCGCATATTCGGACATGGACTCACCCGGCTTTTGGTCCCTCCTCGTGAACGCGGCCCTGGCAGAGAAGAAGGACACCTTGGGCTTGAAGTGGTCTATCAGTGCAACCAGCAGGTCGGCTACGGCAACCTGCTCCACTTCTCCTGGTGCCACCAGGTCCATCAGCGTTTGCACTGCGTGATAGCCGAGCATCGTGCTGAGAAGGCCCCTCTTCTTTCCCGCGTCCATGATGCTGGCAACCGCTACCGTACTCCTGAAATGCATCTCGAACCAGTCCCATTGCTCGGGCCGGTTTACGTAGAAAACCGGTTGCTGTGGAAGTGTCTTGTCCCCGTGGGAAGCCATATCCCATCCTCGTCGCCAATTTAGTGTTTGGGAATCAAGACAATGGAAGCAGCTGTAAACTAGCCTAACACATCTTTATTGCATGGAGTACAGCACGAACATGAGGTAATGGTGGACAAACAGCTCCTTTTATGCAGTGGCGATACATTTGAATGCGGCTCCTCGATAGCGCATTGGCTACTGTCCATGTGACGTCATCCTTAGTCACGCCCTTCTTGTCTAGGTGAGATGAGGGCGGGAATCTTTCCCGCGCAGCTGAAGGTATTTGAGGAATGTGTACCATGTGAGCTGAACGCTCGCTATTTCTCCCTAGTGGTCACTAGCTCGCGTTCTATTGTGGTTTGTTAAATTGTTCCTATTGCAAGATACAGCTTGTTACATTCGCTCATTCATGTGGTTACAGATTGTTACACTCGCTCATTTGTGTGGTTACAATTACATTCAATACACAACAGCTGGGTCCCCTAGCTCTGGAAGGGTTGAGGGGACAGACCCCTTTTGTCCCCCCAACCCCGCCCCCCCCCCCGAACCCAGGGGACCCAGGAGAGGGGATCAATGCACCACCACCGCTCCAACACAAGAAGCAATTGTAAACAGTAGTCTGGAGGTAATGTTTTGGGGCATCTAATATGGCAGCAGGCCACGCTCACTGGCTTCAAAAAACTTACAGCATGAAGTCTGTAGTGCCATCTGCTGTTTTATTATACTTCCATGGAAGGAACACTCCATAGCTTTCTACATATTTTTATGTTCCAAACTTTTTAGAGCTTTCTTCCAAGGGATCCTCATGTGGGGTTTGAAGGTGAGTCCAACTCAATTGGTGAGGGGGGTGAGGGGTAGGGTAGGGGTGACCTCAGAGAGGAAGGGTCTTAGAGTTTGCAGTTAGTCATGCCTGCCACATGACCATGGAAATGTCTGCAGAAGCAGACAACACTGGCTCTTTGGTTTTGAAACAGAGATGAGCACTGAACCCTAGAGTCGGATATCACTGGCTTTCGAGCAAGGGAGTCCCAGTTTGGGGGAATAGAATTATGGCAACCCTATTCCAGACACTCAGGAACCTCAAAACTTGGCAGAGGAACACATTTCTGTGGAGGAATATCTGCAAACTCATTATCCATTTACTTGTCAGTACTGTACTCCAGTCTTTTGGGCAACCTATGCGGTAGACTTATCAAAGACAACATTTATGATGGCCTTTTTTGGTGACCTCTGGTTTCAATGAATTGGTAAACAATTCTATGTTGGTCACAGCTCAAAGAGACATGTGTTCTACCACTGTATTCTTGGCTAGGAACTAGTTGCATCTTTCTTATACAGTTACAAATAACCAAAAATGGTTAGAGGAATGTTTCTCCATTGGGATGGCCAAGGACTACATAGTGTGTGTCCACTATAGGCTATGAGGCAGTTATTGGCCTCTTGCCCTACTTTCCATGATCCACTTTTCATTTCTTCTGGTGAGGCCCCACTGACTCCTCCTTTCCTGTTCTTGGTAGGCATGAGGGCTGGTGGCCTAATTGGGGTTGGGCATGCACCATAATATTTTGGGGACGCATTCAGAATTGGGCTGGATACATTTACCACAGCATTACTCTTCCCATATCTGTGATCTGAGCAATAGCTCAATGGATTTCACAAGTTTACAAGGCCACATCTGGTGCAACGTGTCTGATAGTCAATATTTATGTATTTATTTAAATTTTTATGCCGCCCACTCAGGTAAAAACCCGACTCAGGGCGACGTACAACAGTTAATACATATAAGAACATGTTAAAACACCATCATCCTCCCCTCCATCTCCCCTCATTGCACCCACCCCATTTAAAACCAAACTAAAAGCTGAAGGCACAACTAGGGAGCCCCTCCCGTCCGCTCTGGTTGGACGGGCACTCTTGGGACGATGCGGTCTCTCAGGTAGCCTGGCCCACTGCCATATAGGGCTTTAAAGGTCAAAACCAGCACCTTAAATTGCACCCGTAGGCAAACTGGCAACCAGTGCAGCTCCCGGAGTAGTGGGGAGGTGCAGGCATAGCGCCCACGCCCCATCGCCATCCGGGCAGCCGCATTCTGCACCAGCTGTAGCCTCCGAATGGTCGTCAAGGGCAGCCCCATGTAGAGTGCATTGCAGTAATCTAATCTGGAGGTGGCCAGAGCATGAGTGACCATGGGCAAGGAGTCCCGGTCCAGGAGTGGGCGCAAATGTTACCCAAAAGAGTGAGCTGGAGATGTTTATTTTTAAAATGCATTTATTACACCGTTTTCTATCAGTTGGTGAGAGGCTGCTCACAGATTAAAACAGGAATAATTGATCTATTACAAGATGCGGGTATTATGACATTCATAATCTAAACTACAGTATAAAAATTGACCAGAAGGTGGAGGTATAATGGATGATTGAAGTTGTTGTTGTTGTTGTTCAGTTGCACAGTCGATCTGAAGTAGAAACCAAGAAAGATTCGGGATCCGGGGCAGGTAAGTGATTGAGTTTGGGCGGTGGGGAAGGAGTCGCCCTGAGCCCTTTCCCTCCAAAGCCAGGAGGGAGCAAGAAATGCCGGAGTCTAAGAAGCCAAAACCTCCACCGGTCTGAGACAGAGGATTCCTTCTTCGCCTGGCCCTGGCCGCAAGGGGTTAAAAGCATAGAGTCAGCATTCCTAGAGAGCCAGAGAACGTCTATGCAAGGGTCCTCCTCCAAAATAACCCCCTTTCTGTCTCTTGCTTTTCTCCTTCCGGAGGGAAACGGGGACTCCAAGGACTGCATTTTCGTTCCGGGCTCCTCTTTAGCGTTTTTTCTTCCAAAGGAGCCTCGTGTGTCTGTGTTTGAGGGTGAGTCCAAGTCAAGTGTGTGTGTGTGTGTGTGTGTGTGTGTGTGTGTGTGTGTGTGTGTGTGTGTGTGTGTGTGTGTGTGTGTGTGTGTGTGTGTGTGTGTGTGTGTGTGTAAGGGTAGCTCAGTGGGAGGAAGGGTGATTTCAAGAGTGGCCCAAAAATTGTTATTTTTTTAAAAACAAACAAACAGAACCACCCAGAATAGTATTTTCCAAGAAAAATCACACGGGAAACAACCTCTTGACTATAGTTTATTATTATTTTTAAAATCTACAACTCTGAAAGGGTTTAAAAATGGACTAAATATTGGCTATAAACAGAGATGAGCACTGGACCCTAGAGTCCAATACTTTTAAAGGTAAAAGTAAAGGTTTCTCTTGCTCGAAAGCCAGTCGTATCCGACTCTAGGATGCAGTGCTCATCTCTGTTTCAAAGCCAAAGAGTCAGCGCTGTCTGCAGCTGCAGACATATCCGTGGTCATGTGGCAGGCATGACTAGACACCGAAGCGCACGGAATGCTGTTACCTTCCCACTGAAGTGGTCCCTATTTATCTACTTGCAATTTCTTGCTTTCGCACTGCTAGGTTGGCAGGAACTGGGAAACAGACGGAAGCTCATTCTGTCTTGCAGTACTCGGGAATTGAACTGCTGACCTTCCCCCTCCCAGTCAGCGTCTTAGCCACTTGAGCCACTGCAGTCCTTTATTAACCTTTATTAACAACTATGATATTGCTTACTATTTTTTAAAAATGGAAAATATATTGTGAATTTTTTGTTGGGTGATTGCTATAACGAATAATGGAATATAGGAATAAATGATAGATAGACATGCAAATTAAAGTTAAAGAAGGGATTGATTAAAAATGATTTTAGAGGGATTTGGGGAGAGTTTGTTACCATGCTTTAGTTAAATCGAAAGAAGTAAGATCAGGGCAAGATTAAGAATATATCACTTTTTGGAAATAAGGAATAATTGTATAAAATGAATGTTGTGTTATAGGTTGCAACAAGCAAAAATCCATTCATGGCTTGGGAACTTTAATATCAAGATACAACTTCATAAAAAGCATCCATTAATATGTTAACGTTTTCGGACATTTCCTTCTTCAGACATTATATGATGACTTTACTTTTCTGTTCTGCAAAGAATAAATAATTATAAATATTTCTGTAGTACAAGGTTATAATACAATGTAAATAAATGGAGACAGAACACACCTTTTGTGTAATATTGACTTAATTAAATCTTAGCATGTCCTCACCTCTCTTCAGTATATTCATGTTGGGCTATGGGCGTTTGTAAGATTGCTATTCTCATTAAATACTGTTTACACAGGTGATTCTTCTTTCGAGTGTTATAGGTTGAAGGCATATAATGTCCCATTGGTAGTGGGTGCACATATTTGTTAATGTGATATGTTTTATTTATATTTCTTTTCCTTTATATTTTTATTTTAGTTATCATTGAATTCTATTGTCAATATTATGATTTGCAAGTTTGTTTATATTTTATTGCTTTAAAAATAAAGTAAAAATTAAGGAGAAAGGGTTGCCATATAGCAGAATTTGCTACTTGTCATCTTATGATCATCGAGTGTGAAAATGAGGGTGAGGACTGGTTGAAAGGCCAGTTTTGTGGAGGGTTCAGTTAATGCATCTCAGATAAAGGACAGGTGCTGCTTTCACTGAATCAAAATCCCCAGCTGCTTGGTTTCTATTTCATTCTTGATATTTGCCTGCCGTCCCTTCAGAAAGAAACACTTTCCCCGAAACCATGCCTTCAGGTCACCTCTAATAAGTATTACACGAACAACATATTTGTCGTGTAGAGGTTAGTACCAGGGCCTGATTGTACAATCCTTCCTTTGATTTCATTGTAGGCTTCCTTACGTGAAGGATTGAAGATGGAGGAGGAGGAAGACTCTGCTGACGTTGAAGCAGAAAGAGATGCTTTCTGTACCACCCTGAATGGAAGGCTTGTGGAATTGTGGGAAAGCAAGAGGCAGACTATCCTGGATGAGAACATTGTCAGCTTAGAGGTGAAATGCCAAAACTTCAGACAATTCTCCTACAAGGAAGCTGAAGGGCCCCGAGAGCTTTGCACCCAACTCCACCGTCTTTGTCATCAGTGGCTGAAACCAGAGAAGCACACCAAGACTCAGATGCTAGATCTGGTGGTGCTGGAGAGGTTCCTGACCATCCTTCCCTCTGAGATGAAGAACTGGGTAAGGGAATGTGGAGCAGAGACCAGTTCCCAAGCGGTGGCCCTGGCAGAAGGTTTCCTCCTGAGTCAGGCAGAGGAGAAAAGGCAGGAAGAGCAGAAGGTGAGAACATTTCTCTCTCCTGGGGATTGTCAAACAGGGAACTTGTGGGCAATGCGGAGAAATATGTCCCGTACATTGTCATATGAGGGAAGATGTTGCATAATTTTCCATCAGTCGTCTCTCCCTGTGGTCCCCAACGTGGGACACATGCAATTTGATTTTTACCGGGGGGGGGGGGTGGTGGTGGCAGCAATTCAAGAATGAGTTATTAACAGTTAATGGCTTTTTAGACTTCCTCCATATGAATAGGAATTATCTTTTTGAATAATAAGAATTATATGTCAACTGGGTAGTGGAGGGCGGGGGCATCAGGATTGTAGAGATGCTTAGGTGGGGCATGGCCAAAAAAAGATTAGGAACCCCTGGTTTAACCATTCCCAGTGGACAAATATGCCCAACCCCTGTACTATTTCAGAAGTGATGCCAAAATGTCTGGTTATGTTTTCTATTTCCAAATTCTGTAACTGGGATCCTCAACACCAAACTCAGATGAAAAACCTTTCAGTGGAAGTTCAGTGTGATTTAATTGTGGCAGAGAAGACTCCATCACACAGCAGACAGAGTAGGCTGCCAAAGGGGAAGAAAGATGATGGTGACAGAGATATTCCCTTGAAAGGTAAGAATTCCTGCTGGGAGGAAGTGTTGTAGTAATGCTCAACCTCTTTCTCTGAGTATGTGAGACTGCCTTTCTTATCACTTTTTACTAGGTCAGATTGGGAGTCTCTTGCTGCCAGCTATGTCTACTAATTCGAAGTACTGTATCTTAATTTTCAACACTCACATATTTTATATATGTTCGTTCATTGTTTCCCAACCTTTGGTTTTTGGACTTCAGTCCCCAGTAGCCTGAATCAATTCCCCAAAGCACTGATCAGCCAATCTACTGACTTAGGTCTTTGGGAATTGAAGTCTAACAGTGTTCCACAGAACATAGTTTGGGAAACACTGCCTTAGTTTTTGCCGAGAAGGTCTAACGAAACAAGTCTTTTTGTCCAAAGGAAGAGAATAGCTGAGGGATTTTAAATACAGTATGACAGATCCCATCATCCAGAAGAGAGGGAACTATTCTTTGTACCTATTTATCTACTTGCAATTTCTTGCTTTCATACTGCTAGGTTGGCAGGAGCAGGAAGAGAGACAGTAAACTTACTCCAGACTTCCAGTTGTCAAGTTCAGCATCTTAACCACTAAGCCACCGCAGTTGCTGGCATATAACCATAATAAGCAAAAGTGAAGAGGAGATCTGTTCTAACCCATGTTCTTTGCATTGTGGTTTGAACTACCAAGACAAGTCTATGGAATTGTTTCTGATGTTTTTCCTGCAGGGGTTGGAACAATGCCTGGGACAAGAAATCCATTATCTCCTCTTTGTAACGGAGAAGACCTGAATCAGGTAGGAGGGCAGAGAATCACTGGGGAGAGGGACTCCTTCGGGTTTTTTTTCCTGAAAAAAATGAAGAATGTAAGACATGAGCAGCCCAAAATTATATTTTGTCTCTCGTTGTTTCAGCAATAGTTCCTTGGGCACAATAGTTCCTCAAGGACATTTTACTAAATGCTAAGAGCACTTTCTAAATGAAAATAACTTTCCCACCACCACCATCCAATCCTAGATGATTGCTAAAGCAACAGTTTTCATTGTGAAGATTTCTAATCTCCTGGCCTGGCTAAATGAGGAAAATGAAAGCCTGATTTTCCATTTGGTTTATTTTTCTTTCCATTCGTACATAATTTCTTTGGCCACTTCTGTCCATACTCCTAGGTAAAGGTCACCCTTGCTCAAAAGCCAATTGTATCCAATGTATTTTTTTCTCTCCTTGTGTATTGCTTTGAAACGTGTATTGCTCTTGAAATGTGATATTTTTTAACTGTAATTTGTGATACGCTGCTTCTTTGTTAGCCGCCCAGTCGGATTGCGAGTGGGGCGGCATACAAGTTGAAATATAACAACAACTCCAGAGTTCAGTGCTCATCTCCGTTCACAGCCAAAAAGCCAGTGTTGTCTCTATCTACAGAGGTAGGCATGACTATAGACGACAGAGTACATGGAATGCTGTTTACCTTCTCACCAAAGTGGTACTTATTTATTCTACTGTACTTGCAATTTCTTGTTTTCAATATGGTAGGTTGGCAGGAGCTGGGACAGAGACGGAGGCTCGCTTTGCTGTGCAGCACTCGGGTCTTGAGGTGCTGGCCTGTCAACCTTCCATCAGGTTCAGTGGCTTAACCGTTAAGCCACTGCAGTCCTTCCTCCTCCAAAGAGAAGTAAAAAATGTCCTCTCCATCCCTCAAGATCGTCTTCCTCCACTTATGGGAATATATTGGGAAAGGGACTTGAAGACCAGAGCTCTCTACTTTTGAGCCTGAACAAGTAGGATTCGGAGGCACATGGTCTCTGTTGTGGAGGGGGGAGAATGGGTCTATAGGACTCACAGCAATTGGTAACAAGAAATGCCCATAAGGGAGACTATGAACGCCATCCCCAGAAGGTGTCAACTTGTGATATAACAAATCCTGGCTTAACCACTCAGTTTATCTTTGGTTTGCAAATTCTATCAGATTTTACTACTGGTAATCAAGAAATTGTTCTCTGGCCAGGTTATCTTGCTATAGTAATAGAGTAGACCAGGGATTCTCAACCTGTGGCCTCAGAAAGTGCCATGTGGTGGAGGAAGGGCCATGTGGTGGAGGAAGCTCATAGGGGCTCTCTGGTGGTCCCATCAGCCAGGGAGGCACACCTCGCTGGAACCAGTAGGAGAGCCTTCTCGGTATCCGCCCCGGCCCTATGGAACCTCCTGCCACCAGAATTGCGTCTCCAGGCGGAGTTGCCCCCCCGTTCAGGAAGGCTCTAAAAACATGGCTTTGCCAGCAGGTGTGGAGCACGTCAGGCACCACAACCCAGTCCTGCTGGCTTATTCAATCCTGTCTGGGGTTTTAATGAAGGGTTAGGGTGCTTTATGGACATTTTAAATGCTTTTATAATTTTAATACTGGTTTTATTGTATGGGGATGGTTTTTAAATTGATGTAAGCCGCCTTGGGTCGCCGAAGCAAGAAAGGCGGCAATATACATTCAAAGAAATAAATATAAATAAATATAATTGCCGTCCAGCCACCGAAGCTGTCTGAGGTAGCATGACCCATCCCCCGGCTGAAAAAGATTGAGAACTCCTGGAGTAGACCATACTGCCAGCGACCATATGCCAACTTTCACGCGGCAGTTAACTAACCCGACAACCCTGAGGACTAACAGCCTTGGGTGCTGAAGTCCATAGGGAAGGAGGATGGTCCCCAAGTGGATTAAATCTTACATGAATCCATCTTGATGGAGGGCAGCATCTTCATCAGTCCTGGCCTAGGGTTGATGACAACTTTGTGTGCCAAAAGGGCTCAGGGCCAGGAAGTGACTCGTGGAACTGGATCAGTGGTATGGGTTTTATGCTGCAATGTGGAAGGCTAATGAAAGGCCACTGCATTATATTGTCAGGATAGTGTTCATGGCTGATCGCCAGTATTTGGATTCTGATATAGCGGAAGAAGAGAAGAATCAGGAAATATTTTTCTCCTCCAGGATGTGGTAACCTTTGAGGAGGTGGCTATGCTTTTCACCCCAGAGGAATGGGCCTTGCTAGATCCAGACCAGAGAGCTCTCCACAAGGACGTCATGGAGGAGAACCAAAAGATTGTGACCTCTCTTGGTAAGTCTCCTTGTTTCCCTAGTTCCCAACCAGAAATGAAGCACAATGGGAAATGGAGCTCACTGACAGACCTATGTTAGATTTACAGCATTTCCCAAACTATAGGCCAGGGATTCACAACCTACTGCCCATGGACCGGCCCCGGCCCATGGCAACATTTCATGTGGCCCACCGCCCTTGTTCTTGCTGCTGCCGCCGCAAGCAACAAAAGCGCAGAAAACATATGCAATCTCATGAGAATACATGAAGGATTCAGAGAAATGAGGGATGTGAGAGTGAAAGATAAGGAGGAGTTAATGGGTAGCCATAAGAAACTTGTTGGTATGTTTACTGATTTTTCTATAAAAGTGGAAGCTAATAGTCAGAAAGTGGATAAAGTTCTGAATCTGGTGCAAAAGGATATGAAATTAATGCAGAATGATATGAAAGGGCTTCATGAGGAACATAAAGAGGTTAAACTGAAAGTGGAGGGTTTTGGGAAGAAATTGGATCTGATGGAAGAGGTGATGAGAAAACAGAACGTGGTCATGAGAAATTTGTCGGAGAAAACGCCAGATAAGCTAAAAGAAAGAATAGTGGATTGGTTGAATAATTTGAACATGGGGAAAATTTTTGTAAATGAAGATATTGCAAGTGTTTTTAGATTGGGCCCAAGGAAGGGGAGAAAAGTTCAAAGGAATGTGTTGATTAAATTTGCAAATTGGGCAGATAAGTTGAAGGTGATGGCGTTTATAAAACAAGCTGGGTCTGGCGTTTTAAAAATTGATGGTTGTGATGTTGAGGTTTATAACGACATATCTGTTGAGGACGGATATGGCGCTATAAGATGAAACCTGTGACACAATTATTAAGAGAATGTGAAATTGTTTATCATTGGAAGTTTCCTCAACAGCTCAGATTCTTTTATGAAAAAAATGCATACAATAGATATTGAAATGGACTCATTAGATTATCTGTGCCAGATAGGATTGGTTAAAACAGCATCTCGAGAGTGGCGAGCCTTGAGGAAGGCCTTGTTTGAAGCGGGGGGTACACAAAGAGAGTCAGGGATCGAACAAGAGAAGGAGGCCACAGGAGGAGCAGAGGAGGAGGAGGAGGGACAGGTGGCGGAGGTGCCAGGGTGAGGCAGGGTACTAGAGAGGGAGATTAGGCGGGTAAGGGAAAGATGAGGGGCTTTAATTAGGTTAGATTTTGAAGAGGAGAGTCGGCGCTAGAGCTTTAATTAGAATGCACATCTTACATGTCTCCCCCTCCCCCCCCCCCTTTGAAGAATAAGGGCCACTTTTTGGTAGGAAGAGTGGGGAGGGCGATTTTGAATGTTAAATGTTTTTTGATTGGTTTTTTTTTAAAGAAAAAATGTAGTTATATGTATGGTGAAGGTAATTACACAAAAAAGAGTCTGTGGTGGTCAAAACGCAAGGATGTTACATAAATTATGAGGACTTTTAAAGTATTGACGTGGAATGTGAAAGGTACGGGCAGCCAAATGAAGAGGAGGAGGTTGGAATTTGCTTTGAGGAAAGATAGGCCGGACATAGTCTTTCTCCAGGAAACACATCAAAAAACAGAGGACACAAATAAGATTTATTTGGGTTGGATGCAGATTTATGAAAAGTCCTATGGAACTTCTAAAGCAAGGGGGGTGGCAGTCTTGATTTCGAAGAGACTTGGCTTTAAGATGTTAAAGAGTATTTCCGATCCAGATGGCAGATATTTAATAGTTATAGGGAAAATAAAGGATGAAGAGATAACGGTAAATATATTCACCCCGAATGATCATCAAGAAGAATTTTTTAATAAAGTATTGGGTATATTGGAAAAAGAGAGATTAGTTAATATGATTGTGGCAGGAGATTATTTGATAAGGGCCCCGGAGGACTGTACTAATGTAGCTAGAGCTGGAAGACCAGTCAAAATGAAGATACTAGATAAATGGATGAAGTGTTTGGGATTAAAAGATGTTTGGTGGGAAATTAAGGGACAAGAGAGGGCTTATACTTCTTTTTCACAGGTGCATAATACATACTCCAGAATTGACTATATCCTGGCCACAGAAAATTTGATTAAAAATGTAGATGATGTAGAAATCGGGATTTTTAAGGAATCTGGTCATGCAAAACTCTGGATGGAATTGAGACTTGATGGGGAAATAAAGGATAGGAGGAATTGGAGATATGATGAAAAATTATTTTATGATCAAAAGAGTAAAGAAAAGATAATTGAAAATTGGAATGAAAGTTGGGCCTGGAATGATAATGGAGAGGTTAGCTATAATGTCGTTTGGGATACCATGAAGTCGGTATTTAGAGGGGAATGCATTAGGTTGGCTAGTATTAAAAATTAACAACGTAGAGACAAACAGTCTGAGATAGAGAACGAGATTAAGCATTTGCAAGAGGAACATATAAAGACCAATAGTAAAAAAGCATTTGATAAAATTCAAAGGTTAAAGTCAGAGTTGATAGGAAAAGATATGCAGAAGGTAAAAAGAGATCTATTATATTTGAAGAGAGAGTATTTTGAATATAGTAATAGGAATTCTAAATTATTGGCAAGAGCTGCTAAAGAAAAGAGGACGAAAAGAGAGATTGGAATTTTGATAAATAAATTAGGGGTGAGATGTAATAAGGCTAATGATAAGATTGAGATTGTAAAATATTTCTACCAGAGTTTGTATACTAAAAGAGATATCAATATAGAAAAGTTGAGAGAACAGTTAGAAAAACAGGTGCAAATAAAAATAGAATTGGAACATAAAAATAAAATGGAGGAGCGAATAACGGAAAAAGAGGTAAAAGATACAATAGCCAACCTGAAGCTAGGTAAATCCCCAGGTGAGGATGGACTGACAGCGGATTTTTATAAGGAATTTGAAGATAGTGTAGTTCCAAGATTAGTGAAATTGTTTAACTATATATTGGATGGGGGAAAGATACCGACATCATGGAACAGAACTATAATTGTTTTGCTGCCAAAGCCTGGAAAGGATGTTGAAAAAATGGAATCTTATAGACCTATTTCTCTGATAAATCAAGACGCTAAGATATTTACAGCAATAATAGCAAAAAGATTAAATGGGTTCATGGGCAATTATATAAAGGAGGATCAAGCGGGATTTTTGAAAGGACGTCATATGTCTGATTTAATTAGGAGGGTTCTGGACTTGATTGACATAGCAGGGCATACAAAAGAGAAAGTTGGATTATTGTCATTAGATATATTTAAGGCTTTTGATTCTTTGTAATGGGTTACAATTAAAGAGATAATTCGATGTTATGGATTTGGAGATAGATTTTGTAACATGATAGATCAGTTATATCAATTTGGATTTGCAAAAGTCAGGGTCAATGATGAAAATACAGGAGAGATAAGATTAGAAGCAGGTACAAGACAGGGTTGCCCATTATCCTCAGTATTGTTTATAATGGCAATGGAGTTGTTAGTGAATATTATAAGAGGGGATAAAGGCATTGAAGGGATGTGTTGTTCAGTCGCACAGTCGGTTCCGACCCTTTGCGACCCTATGGACCATTGTTCTCCAGGCACCTCTGTCCTCCACCATCCCCCTCAGCACTCCCAGTTCTGTGCCCATTGTGTCTACAATACCATCTAGCCATCTCATCTTTGGCCTCCCCCTTCTTCTTTTGCCCTCCACCCTTCCCAACATCAGGGCCTTCTCAAGTGAATCCTCCCTTCTCATTTGATGTCCAAAATACTTTAGCTTCGTCTTTACTATTAGCCCTTCCAATGAGCAGTCAGTGTTGATTTCTTCTAAGATTGACCTATTTGTTCTCCTCGCTGTCCAGGGTACTCTCAAAACTCTCCTCCAACACCACATTTCAAAGGCATCTATTCTTCTGCGTTCAGCTTTCCTAATTGTCCAGCTCTCACATCCGTACATTACCACTGGGAAGACCATTGCTTTGACTATTCTAATTTTTGTTTTCAGTGTGATGTCTCTGCTTTTCACTATGTTCCCCAGGTTTCTCATGGCTTGTCTCCCAAGAATCAGTCGCCTTTTTATTTCATGGCTGCAATCCCCATCTGCCGTGATCTTTGATCCTAAGAAAGTAAAATCTGTCACTGCTTCTACTTCTTCCCCATCTATTTTCCAGGAACTGATTGGGCCTGTTGCCATTACCTTGGTTTTCTTGATATTGAGTCTCAAACCAGCTTTTGCACTCTCCTCCTTCAGCCCAATCAAGAGGTTCTTTAGGTCTTCCTCACTTTCTGCCATTAGGGTGGTATCGTCTGCATATCTCAGATTGTTTATGTTTCTCCCAGCAATTTTAATCCCATATTGTGATTCCTCCATCCCTGCATTTCGCATTATGTGCTCTGTGTATAGATTGAATAAGCAGGGTGATAAAATGCAGCCTTGTCTTACTCCTTTTCCTATTCCAAACCACTCCGTCATTCCGTGTTCTGTCCTAACTGTTGCTTCTTGGTTCATGTACAGATTTCTCAGGAGGCATATGATGTGCTCTGGTATTCCCATCTCTTTAATTACTTGCCACATCTTGTTGTGGTCCACACAGTCAAATGCCTTAGTGTAATCAATGAAACAAAAGTAAACTTGTTTCTGGTATTCCTTTGTTTTCTCCATGATCCAACGTATGTTGGCAATGTGGTCTCTAGTCCCCCTGCCTCTTCTGAAACCGGCCTGCACCTCTGGTAGTTCTCTCTCCACATGTTGCTGAAGTCTGTCCTGTATTATCTTGAGCATCACCTTGCTGGCGTGTGGGATGAGTGCAATTGTTCGGTAATTTGAGCATTCTTTGGCGTTGCCCTTTTTTGGGATTGGGACGTATACTGATCTTTTCCAATCCTGTGGCCACTGTTTTGTTTTCCAGATTTGCTGGCATATTGAAGGGATGGCTGGAAATAAAATAAGTTTGTATGCAGATGATACCTTGATAATAATGAAGCATCCTAGAAAGTCATTGGAAAAAATACAAGGACATCTAAAAGATTTTGAAGAGATAACAAGTTTGAGAATCAATTGGGATAAATCAGAAATGATAGCTTGTAATGTTGAGAAGGAGGAACAAGAGAGAAGGCTAAATTTAAAATTCAAGTTAAAGAATGTTTGAGATATTTAGGAATAAGTATCTCAAATAAAATTGAGGACCTTAAGCGATTAAATTATGATAAACAGAAAAAAGAAATTAAAGAGAAAATAGAATTGTATAAAAAAATCAAATTGTCATGGTTTGGTAGGATAGCGTTAACTAAAATGATGTTGTTGCCAAAAATAATTTTTTTATTTGATGCGTTGCTGATTAGGTTGTTTGATAAGGAAATTAAAGATTTTCAAAACATAATAAATAATTATTGTAATGCAGGAAAAAAGCCTAGAAGTGCTAAGATTTTTTGGTACTTATCTCAGAAAGAAGGAGGATTGCGAATACCTAATTTAAGGAATTATTATAGAGCTTTCCAAATTAAGAATAGTATAAAACTTTTAGCAAGGGAGAAGGTTGTCTGGGAAGAAATAGAGATGAAGGAGTTAAAATGGGTAAAGGGGTATTTCTAGGTGACAAAAAAGGGAAAATTAGTGTTAAAAATAGAATGATGAAAACAATGTTGGATGTTTGGAACAAGGTCAAAAAGAAATTGAGTCCAGAACTATCTCCTATAATAGAATTAGATGATATCAAAAGTTTTCCGATACAATTAGATAATAGTTTAAAGATGGTGCTGGAAAGGAAAAATGTTTCTTTGTTGAAGGACTGGGTTCGTGCCTGTAAAGATAGCGAGAATAAAGCAGTAATTTATTCACAGTTGAATCTGAACTGGCTTCAGAAGGTAATGTTGGATAGATGGACTGATAAATACAAGGAAGAAAGTAGTTTTAGAGAGGGATAAAACAGAATTTGAGCAACTATTGTTAAAAATACGAAAAGGAGATATGGGATTAAAGGGTATAGTAAGCAAGATTTATAAAATTTTAAATAATGAGGGTAATCCACAAGAAACTTTGAAGTCATGCTGGGAACAGGATTTGAACATAAAAATTCAGGAAAAAATTTGGAAAGATAAGTGGGGGAAAAGATATATGAGAACTATGTCGGTAAGAATGAAAGAGCATAATTACAAAATGTTATGGAAGTGGTATTTGACTCCTGAGAGATTATTTCAAATGGACAATGCTAAAAGTAAAATGTGTTGGAGATGTAAAAACTCTTTAGGAACATATGAACATATGTGGTGGAATTGTAAAGTGGTAAAAGAGTATTGGGGAAAAATTGAGAAGGAAATATGTGATATTATGGGGGTAGAATGTGAATTGAATTTAAATATGGTGATGTTAACAGATGTGGAGAATTTGAAAGTAAATGAAGACAATAAGGAACTAATAGCTATTATGCTGATATCAGCTAGAATATGTATAGCAAGGAGCTGGAAACTTGATAGAGTTCTAAAAGTAGAGGAATGGTATAAAGAGATGTGGGATCTTGCATTGAATGACAAACTGACATGGGAAATAAACAAATATAAGGGAAAAATTAAAGAAAATAGATTTTGGAAAATTTGGCAACCTTTTGTGGAATACCCATTGAATGGAGATCAGAGCAATAGCCTTGTACCAGATTATATATATATTTGGAAATGGTAAAATAGGCAATATCCCGCAGGCTCTTATAACTTGTAAATACACAGGGTGATTATTAGTGTTTATGTTATGTTTAATGTAATTGGATTCGATAAAAATTGAATATGGTTTTTTTCTTTTAAATTACGTGTTCTCTTTTCTGTATTTTCTTCTTTTTTGTAATGTTTATCTTTTTATATTCAATAAAAATTTATCAAAAAAAAGAATACATGCGAAAACTCATGAAATCTCACAAGAATATGCATGAGAACTTACAAAATCTCACGAGAACTCATGAAATCTCATGAGAATACATATGAGAATTTGTGAAAACGTGCGAGAATACGTGCAGAACCACATGGCCGTCTGCTCAGCTGTCTTGAGGGGGGGCGTTGTCTGGCTCGCAAACAGAAAACGTTGAGAGCTCCTGCTATAGGCAGGATATTAGTCTACTGTAGTTCAGTATTTCACAAACTTAGGTTCTTGGACTTCAGTTCCCAGAAGCCTAAGCCAGTACATTCATCAGTGTGTTGGGGAATTGACTTAGGCTTCTGGGAATTGAAGTCAAAAACCAAAGATTGGGAAACACTATGTTAGAAGATTCTGTAGAGGTTGAGCTTTCATTAAGAAGTGGATTTCAATCTTAATTGGGTGTTGTTTCACAGCCTGTATAATGATGAGATCAAAAAAAGGCAGACTGAAAAAATAAGCTTTTTCACCATGGTAGAGGGAAGGTGTTTGGACAGGGAGACACAGAGTGAGAGATTCTAAGTTTTTAACCAGTCATTGTAATCCTGGCTTTCTAGTCAATTCTCAGACTTAACATGTTAAGATTTTATATACACAACAGATACACAACAGTAGGTGGAGCAGGTTAAACTAATAGTTATAGTTAGCAAGTTCTCCATGCATTAGATTCCCATTCTAGCCTAGCAAATTGAACTCTCCACACTTGTTGAAGTAGAAGGAAAATGTTCTTTTAAAGTTGCTTTGCTTTAGATAGAATTGATAAACAGTTGCTTTGGTAGGTAAACAGTTCTGTGATGCTGAACTTGACGACCCGAGTACTGCATGACGGTGTGAGCTCCCGTCTCTGTCCCAGCTTATGCCAACCTAACTGTTCAAAAAGCAAGAAATTGCAAGTAGATAAATAGGTGGGAAGGTAAACAGTGTTCCGTGCACTCCGGTGTTGAAGCATGACTGCCACATGCCCACGGAAATGTCTGCAAATGCAGACAGCGCTGGCTGTTTGGCTATAAACAGAGATGAGCACTGAACCCTAGAGTTAGATATGACTGGCTTTCAAGCAAGGGCAACCTTTATCTTTAAAATAACTTTCTCATTTAAACAAATGCACTTTGCTTGTAAGGCAAATTGGAGAGTGTAGGAGAGAAGAAAGCAGAATAATACACAATGAAAAAATGTACACAGACTGAATAAAACCTGAACAGCAAGCTATCTAATACAGGTCAGGTGACGCTACATGCAGGGAAACTAGAGAATTCTGATTGGCTGGATATATACATAATTTACATTGCAACCACCCTTTGCATTGTGGGGTTGCGTTAGAGCATGTGAGAGACGTTTGGGGAAATGAGCAGGGCAGCTTTCATACATGGCTTGAATGCCATTCTTTGCCCCCCCTTGATTGATTGATTGATTGATTGCATTTCTATACCACTCATTTGGTTGGTATCCCACTCTGGGCAGTATACAAACAGATAACAAATAACAACAGAACACACAGAAAATCAAAACAAACAACCGACAAATCTTAACCTATAAAACCAAGTGTTCACCGTTGGAATGGGCTATGGGCTGCTATACGTCGCCCTACTTACCCGTTCACTCCCTTCGAGAGCACGGGCTAAGTGCCTACGCAGGTCAACGAATGGTTTAAAAAATCGCGATTGGGGCATCAGCCCCACTAACGGCAAGAAACGTAAAGAACTTCACGTCCCGAAAGTCCTTGCGCCGCGCCGCGCCAGAGCCAATCAGGCTGAGAGGCTCTCGCACGGAGCAGCGTTCGAACACGCGCCGCAGCCAATCAAAAGAAAAGGATTTTAAAAAAACGCAGCACAAACACAAAGCACCAACACATTACTACAAGCCCCAGCGTCCTGCGCGCAATGTGCGAGCAGAACGAGGAGGCAGCCGGCGCGCAAAAACAAAACTAAAAAAAACCCGCCTCCGCAACCATTCAACCCCACGGGCTTGCCAGCATGGCCCGTGGGGGGGGGGAGAACCCGCCGCCGCTACTCTTCCGTTCGAAGGGCCGGCGCACGAAAAATAAAAGTTAAAAAAAAGCCCACCGCCGAGCCAGCATGGCCCGTGGGGGAAACCCCCCCCCCCCCACCGCCACCATGGCCCTTCCGATCAAAGGGCCAGCCGGCGGGCCAAAAAAACGAGAAACAAACAAAAAAATAATGCACCCCCGGCCGCCGCTGCCCTTCCCTTCGAAGGGCCAGCCACAGCACCAAAACTTAAAGCAAAAAACCCACCCACCCAGCCCCCGCAAGTGCCCTTCTTTCCCACCGGGCCAGCCAGTATGGCCCGCGGGAAAAAAGAATGAACACCCCACTGCCTCTGCCCTTCCTTCCCATGGGCCAGCAAGTATGGCCCGTGGGAAAGAAAGCCTCCCCGCAAATGCCTATCCTTCCCACGGGCCATCCAGCATGGCCCATGGGGAAAAAAAACATCCCCGCAATTGGCCTTCCTTCCCACGGGCCATCCAGCATGGCCTGCGAGAAAGAAAGCCACCCCCCCACACACACACACTTGAAAAAACACAAACAATCTCAAAACAAAACCATTCAAAAACACACCAAAACCAAAACAATAAACACACAAACAGCCAAATATGAAGAAGATAAACACACACATACACCCCCCAAAAAGAATCAACCCCCAACCCCTCCCCCCAAAAAAACCCCCACATACCTGACAAAAAGACGTCTTGCTACTACGAGAACCAGAACACAAATGAGAAAGAGGAAACTTACAGCTCAAAAGCTCAACACCACCACCCAGTGGCCAAAACAGAAACAAAATTCTACAATATTTAAAACATAATAATTCTACATTTAATAACATAATTTATACAAACATTCAAAAAAAAAACCACACTAATCTCAAAAATTACCAAAATAAAGCCACTTTTCACTATGAAAAACCAAAACAAAAAATAAGGAACATTTTAAAAAACAAAATTAAATTTAAAAATAAATAATATTATTCAAAAACAAATACACCACCATTTAAAACAGCACATCACCATTGCTTCAACAAATAAACGAAAGCCTTTAGTATCCAACACGATAGGACACACTCCCTCAGACAGCTTTGGGGGCCGGATGGACATTTTGCCCTTCCTCCACCACATGGCACTTCCACGTGTGGTGCAGGAGTGTTTATTAAAAAAAACACCCCAAAAAGGCATTGTTTTATTTTAAAAAAAAACCCAAAAAAAGCCCGGCATCGCCGGGCTACCCATGCTAGTACATCATAAAATAAAATAAATTAACTGTCGTCTGAGACTCGTCCTGACTGTTAAAATTATTACTAAAGACACAACACCCTGAAAAGCCTCCTTAAAGAAGAGAGTTTTTAATTGCTTTTTAAAGATGGTCAGTGATGGGGCCTGGCGCAGCTCTACTGGTAAAGTGTTCCACAGTGTTGGTGCCACCACCGAGAAGGCTCTATTTCTAGTTAAAGACTTCCAAGCCATCCTGGAGCTGTGCCGAATGTGGTGAACGGGTAATGCAGGGAGCTGTTCTGAGGGAGAGACGCTCCGACAGATAACAAGGTCCCAAACCGTATAGGGTAGGGGTTCCCAGCCTTTTCAAGTTAAGGCCCGGGTCATGCTCTCTCAGTCAGCTTTGAGGGCCAGATGGCCATTTTGCCCTGTCTGCACGATGGGGGCAGCCATTTTGTCCAAACAGCTTGAATAGGGTGGCCATTTTGTTTCTCAAATGCCCTTGGTGGGGGCAGTGGTGGGATTCAAATTTTTTTTTACTACCTACTCGGTGGGCATGGTATGGTGGGCATGGCCAGGGGGAAAGCTCTGTGTTGCACCTGGATTAGGATTACTGTATTTCAAAACTTGGATGGGCAGGGCCAGCCAGAATTTCTGCTACTGGTTCTGGCGAACCGGCTGAAGCCCACCACTGGGTGGGGGAACCACATGAAATGGCACCATGGACTGGATCCGGCCAGTGGGCCTTAGGTTGAGAACCCCTAGTATAGGGCCTTATATGATAACATTAACACCAGGTAATCTTTGCAGGCCTGCCAAGGCTGGGGGAATGTGATCGAATTTATTTAAAACTATCACCAGCCTGGCTGCTGCATTCTGGACTCGCTGTAATCTCTATCAAACACAGGGGCAGCATCACGTAGAGAGCATTACAGTAGTCAATCCATGAGATTACCAATGAATGGGTCAGGGTTATGACTGAGAAGGCCTGAGTATTCAAAGGCTTTCTTTGGTGATTTATTTATTTATTTGTCATATGAAATAGCACTAACTATACATAGATAAAACCCGATAAATATATGAAATACACAAAGGTAAGTAGACAAATAGAAATAAAGCAGAAGCAAAGCAATTACACTTATATACCACCCTATAGCCTGCAGTGGCTCAAGTGGCTAAGATGCTGACTGGGAGGCGGAAGGTCAGCAGTTCGATTCCCGAGTACTGCAGGACGGAATTTGCTCCCGTCTTTGCCCCAGGCTCCTGTCAACCTAGCAGTTCAAAAGCAAGAAATTGCAAGTAGATAAATAGGGACCACTTTGGTGGGAAGGTAAACAGCGTTCTGTGCACTCCATTTTCTAGGCATGCCTGCCACATGACCACGGAAACGTCTGCAGAAGCAGACAGCGCTGGCTTTTTGGCATTGAAACAGAGATGAGCACTGAACCCTAGAGCCGGATATGAGTGGCTTTAGAGCAAGGGAAACCTTTGCTTTTACCTTTACCTATCATCTATTTCACAGGGGTTGTGGTGGTTCAGTGGTTAAGAAGCTGGCCTTGTAGGCTGGAAGGCCAGTGAGTCGGCAGTTCAAGACCCGAGTCCTACATGACGGATTGATCATCCGTCTCTGTCCCAGCTTTGGGTTTTGTTTTCTGCTCCCTTTTCCCTTCATGAGCAACCCAATGTAAGACCAAAGTCCATCAGGGCTTGTAAAAAGAAAAGAAAAATCAGACACAAGATGGTGGACAACTTTGTGGCATCCATGAAGGAACCATGTAGATCAAGAGTTCTCAACCTTTTTAAGCTGGGGGGTGGTCGGTTCACACTCCCTCAGACAGCTTCGGGGGCAGGGTAGCCATTTTGCCCTTCCTCCACCACATGACACTTCCGGATGTGGTGCAGGTGGTGGGGGAGCACATGAAATGAGGCTGTGGGCCACATCCAGCCCATGGGCTGCTATTTGAGAACCCTGGGTGTAGACAAAGGGCCCACAGTCCAACTATACATAGAGGCTTTATAGTTCTTACTGTTCTCAAGGGTCGCAGGTTTGATGATAGGATGTTGCCATTGTACTGGGTTTTGAGGGATCCATATACAGTATAGACAAATACTTCTGATCTCATGCTAATAGGATATGCTATATTCAGTTATGAAATACAGTAAAATGTAGGCTTAAATCCAGGAGTAGTCTGCAACTAATATTGGCCCATTGAGGATTTAGTGCAGTGGTTCCCAAAGTGGGACCCCTTTCCCACCGGTGGACTTCAATTCGCAGAAGCCTAAGTTAGTACAATGGCTGATCAGTGTTTTGGGGAATTGAATTAGACTTCTAGGGATTGAAGTCCAAAAACCAATGGTTGGGAAATATTGATGGAGTGACTAAAATCTTTCCTTTGTTCCATTGATTCATTGAGCCTACTCTACCAGTGACTTACTACTGGATTTCAGCCTCTGTTGACGGAATTTGGATAAACATTAAATGAGTTATCCTAATGTCGTATCTAAAGTAGAGTGGTGATCTATGGAAGCTCAAAACGAAAAGCAGACGCACCACCACAGCCATGGTTGAGAGAAAATGAATTTGTCCTTTCTCAATCTATGAATTCTCCTCTTCCTCCAAAGGATCTACAGAAACTACCTTCGCAATTCACGTTTTTGAAAATATGTAGATCATAAACAAGATTGCTTCTTTCAGAAGATAATTCTAGCAAAAGGACTTATGGGGAGTTGTTTCACTCAACCCCAAAGAAATCAGTTGACCTACTCTAGTGAAAATCAATATACAATGCAAAAAATGTCAGCCATTCTGTACAATTCTGCTCTTTGGTTGTTGTTGTTTTAATTTCTTCCTGCATAGACAACATATAGAACTTAATAACATCTATACCTATAAATCTAAGCGTTAACTGGAATTTGACAAAGGCTCCCGCACCCGTCCACACTATCCCGTACCGAGCCTCCTGCACTTGCCCAAACCCGGTACGGAGGTAACTGTTGGGTTGAGAAATGCGCCAGTGGGGCAAGAGCTCCACGAACGCAAACAAAGGGAAACAACTTCAATTCCCAACGTTCTTTGCACCGTGCCGTGCCACAGCCAATCAGGCTGATAGGCGCAAGAAAAAAGAAAGTTGGGAAACACGTCGCGGCCATTTGAAATTGAGCCGCAGAAAAAAACCACCACACGAACGCAAACCACAATTGCAAAACTACAAGTCCCAGCATCCTGCGCGCTGTGAGTGCGCAGAATGCTGAGAAAGCCAGCGCGTGAAAAAGAAACTTACAAAATGCAACGGGTGCGCAAGTCCCCAGCAGGCAGACTCAGCGCCTCACAGCCACGCAAAATAAAAAGCCACAAAACGCCACCGCGAGACACCTGCCGTCATTCTTTCCCGGAGCAATGGGGAAAAGAGGGACTCCCTCTCCTCCATGCTACCCCGCCGAAGACACAGCGAGACCACCACCAGCCTCAAGTAAAGTTGAGCCAGGGTAGAAAAAAACCCCCCAAAACAGGCAGCAGTTCGTCAGGGGAAGCACCCTCCATAGATAAAACCCAATAAATATATAAAATACACAAAGGTAAGTAGACAAATAGAAATAAAGCAGAAGCAAAGCAATCACACTTATATACCACCCTATAGCCTGCAGTGGCTCAAGTGGCTAAGATGCTGACTGGGAGGCAGAAGGTCAGCAGTTTGGTTCCCAAGTACTGCAGGACGCCTTTGCCCCAGGCTCCTGCCAACCTAGCAGTTCATAAGCAAAAAATTGCAAGCAGATAAATAGGGACCATTTCGGTGGGAAGGTAAACAGCATTCTGTGCACTCCGGTGTCTAGGCATGCCAGTGCCACATGACCATGGAAACGTCTGCAGAAGCAGACAGCACTGGCTCTTCAGCTTTGAAACAGAAATGAGCACTGAACCCTAGAATTGGATACCTTTACTAGCGCTTAGTGCACTCTCTTGCTCTCTAATTGTTGTTGTTGTTGTTGTTCAGTCGCACAGTCGGTTCCAACCCTTTGCGACCCTATGGACCATTGTTCTCCAGGCGCCTCTGTCCTCCACCATCCCCCTCAGCACTCCCAGTTCTGTGCCCATTGTGTCTACAATACCATCTAGCCATCTCATCTTTGGCCTCCCCCTTCTTCTTTTGCCCTCCACCTTTCCCAACATCAGGGCCTTCTCAAGTGAATCCTCCCTTCTCATTTGATGTCCAAAATACTTTAGCTTCGTCTTTACTATTAGCCCTTCCAATGAGCAGTCAATGTTGATTTCTTCTAAGATTGACCTATTTGTTCTCCTCGCTGTCCAGGGTACTCTCAAAACTCTCCTCCAACACCACATTTCAAAGGCATCTATTCTTCTGCGTTCAGCTTTCCTAATTGTCCAGCTCTCACATCCGTACATTACTACTGGGAATACCATTGCTTTGACTATTCTAATTTTTGTTTGCAATGTGATGTCTCTGCTTTTCACTATGTTCCCCAGGTTTCTCATGGCTTGTCTCCCAAGAATCAGTCGCCTTTTTATTTCATGGCTGCAATCCCCATCTGCCGTGATCTTTGATCCCAGGAAAGTAAAATCTGTCACTGCTTCTACTTCTTCCCCATCTATTTTCCAGGAACTGATTGGGCCTGTTGCCATTACCTTGGTTTTCTTGATATTGAGTCTCAAACCAGCTTTTGCACTCTCCTCCTTCAGCCCAATCAAGAGGTTCTTTAGGTCTTCCTCACTTTCTGCCATTAGGGTGGTATCGTCTGCATATCTCAGATTGTTTATGTTTCTCCCAGCAATTTTAATCCCATATTGTGATTCCTCCATCCCTGCATTTCGCATTATGTGCTCTGTGTATAGATTGAATAAGCAGGGTGATAAAATGCAGCCTTGTCTTACTCCTTTTCCTATTCCAAACCACTCTGTCATTCCATGTTCTGTCCTAACTGTTGCTTCTTGGTTCATGTACAGATTTCTCAGGAGGCATATGATGTGCTCTGGTATTCCCATCTCTTTAATTACTTGCCACATCTTGTTGTGGTCCATACAGTCAAATGCCTTAGTGTAATCAATGAAACAAAAGTAAACTTGTTTCTGGTATTCCTTTGTTTTCTCCATGATCCAACGTATGTTGGCAATGTGGTCTCTAGTCCCCCTGCCTCTTCTGAAACCGGCCTGCACCTCTGGTAGTTCTCTCTCCACATGTTGCTGAAGTCTGTCCTGTATTATCTTGAGCATCACCTTGCTGGCGTGTGGGATGAGTGCAATTGTTCGGTAATTTGAGCATTCTTTGGCGTTGCCCTTTTTTGGGATTGGGACGTATACTGATCTTTTCCAATCCTGTGGCCACTGTTTTGTTATCCAGATTTGCTGGCATATTGAGTGCAGTAATTTGACGCCATCATCTTTTAGCGCTTTGAAAAATTCGACTGGGATACCATCATATCCACTAGCTTTGTTGTTTGCAGTGCTCTTTAGGGCCTTTCTAACTTCGCTCTCCAGGATGTCTGGCTCGAGTTCAGTTTTTTCATCATTGTGGTTAGCAGGAGTGTTGAGGTCCTTTTTGTAGAGTTCCTCTGTGTACTCTTTCCATCTTTTCTTTATCTCTTCTGCATCAGCTAGCTCTTTTCCGTCTTTGTCCCTTATCATGTTCATTTTTGCTTTAAATGTTCCCTTTATTTCCCCGATTTTTCTGAAGAGATCTCTAGTCCTGCCTCTTTTGTTGTTTTCCTCCATTTCTTTGCACTGTTCTTTTAGGTAGTTTTCCTTATCTCTCCTTGCTTTTCTTTGAAATTCTGTGTTCAGAAGGTTGTATTTTTTCTTTTCTCTTTTGACTTTTGCCTTCCTTCTTTCCTCTGCTATTTTAAGAGCCTCATCAGACAACCATTTTGCTTTCTTACGCTTCTTTTCTTTTGGTATGGTTTTCTTTGCTGCTTCCTGCATGATGTCCTTTATCTCTGTCCATAATTCTTCTGGCACTCTGTCTATTGCGTCCAGGCCATTATATCTGTTCATCACCTCCACCGTGTATTCTTTAGGGATGCTGTCTAGGTGATATCTGTCTGGTCTTCTTGTTTTCCCTATTTTCTTTAGTCTTAACCTGAATTTTGCGATCAGTAGGTTGTGATCTGAGCCACAGTCTGCTCCAGGTCTTGTTTTTGCTGATTGTATGGAGGTTCTCCATCTTTGGCTGCAGAGTATGTAGTCAATTTGGTTTCGGTGTTGGCCATCTGGTGATGTCCATGTGTAAAGTCGCCTCTTGTGTTGCTGGAAGAGAGTGTTTGCTATGACCAGTGCGTTCTCTTGGCAGAACTCTATCAATCTTTGCCCTGCTTCGTTCTGTACTCCAAGACCAAACTTGCCTGTTATTCCCTCCACTTTTTGATTTCCTACTTTGGCATTCCAGTCTCCTAATATAATTTGGACATCATTTCTTGGTGTCTGTTCTATGAGGTGTTCTAGGTCCTCATAGAACTGGTCCACTGTGGCTTCATCTGCGCTAGTGGTTGGTGCATAGACTTGGATTACAGTGATATTGAAAGGTTTGCCTTGAAATCTGACTGACATCATTCTGTCATTTTTGAGGTTATATCCCATTACTGCTTTTCTTACTCTCTTATTGACAATTATGGCTACTCCATTTCTTCTAAGGTTTTCTTGCCCACAGTAGTAGATATGATGGTTTCCAGAGCTGAATTCCCCCATCCCTGTCCATTTGAGCTCACTGATGCCCAAGATGTCAATGCTTATTCTTTCCATCTCACGTTTTACCACTTCCAGTTTTCCTTGGTTCATTGATCTCACATTCCATGTCCCTATGCAGTATTGCTCCTTACAACATTGCATTTCCCCTCCCCCCTTCCTGTCCCTCCCCTTTCTCCCCTCTGAGGTGTTAAGCATCCTGTATCACCTAGCCTGCCCTTTTGTTTTGCCTTTTGTTTTGGTCAATAGGGTTCTCTTGGCAAGGTTTATGGCGTGGTTGCCGGTGTCTGCGCCATTTTTCTCTCCTCATACATTTTATCACAGTTTTTTAGAGGTTTAAAACATTTAAGACAACATATTATCATGCATATTATCACACTTTAAAACACAGTCTCTATGTCAGTTTCTGTATTTAGTTAGTATAAAGTCTCTATGTCAGTTTCTATATTAAGTCTTCTACATCTGCATATCAGATACTTATCCTTTGCCAGGGAATCTGAGTCTTGCCCCCTGCTTTTCCTTCTCTGCCCTCTTCCCGTCTTTCAGTTGGTCTTTTCTTGGCCTTTCCGCTGCTCAACCGGCTCTCCTCCTCCTCCTCTTCCTCACCCCCCCCGGCTGGGGGTGGTTGCCCGGCGGCCGCGCGGCTGGCCCTTCTGCCGCTCGCTTGCCCGGCTGGCTCTCCTCCCCACCCCCCGGCTGGGGGTGGTTGCCCGGCGGCCGCGCGGCTGGCCCTTCTGCCGCTCGCTCGCCCGGCTGGCTCTCCTCCCCACCCCCCGGCTGGGGGTGGTTGCCCGGCGGCCGCGCGGCTGGCCCTTCTGCCGCTCGCTCGCCCGGCTGGCTCTCCTCCCCACCCCCCGGCTGGGGGTGGTTGCCCGGCGGCCGCGCGGCTGGCCCTTCCGCCGCTCGCTCGCCCGGCTGGCTCTCCTCCCCACCCCCCGGCTGGGGGTGGTTGCCCGGCGGCCGCGCGGCTGGCCCTTCCGCCGCTCGCTCGCCCGGCTGGCTCTCCTCCCCACCCCACGGCTGGGGGTGGTTGCCCGGCGGCCGCGCGGCTGGCCCTTCTGCCGCTCGCTCGCCCGGCTGGCTCTCCTCCCCACCCCCCGGCTGGGGGTGGTTGCCCGGCGGCCGCGCGGCTGGCCCTTCTGCCGCTCGCTCGCCCGGCTGGCTCTCCTCCCCACCCCCCGGCTGGGGGTGGTTGCCCGGCGGCCGCGCGGCTGGCCCTTCTGCCGCTCGCTCGCCCGGCTGGCTCTCCTCCCCACCCCCCGGCTGGGGGTGGTTGCCCGGCGGCCGCGCGGCTGGCCCTTCTGCCGCTCGCTCGCCCGGCTGGCTCTCCTCCCCACCCCCCGGCTGGGGGTGGTTGCCCGGCGGCCGTGCGGCTGGCCCTTCAGCCGCTCGCTCGCCCGGCTGTGCTCTCTAATTAACACAAGTTAATTAGCTTCTCTCTCTTCCCCCCCCCATGCTGGGTACTCATTTTACTGACCTCAGAAGGATGGAAGGCTGAGTCAACCTTGAGCCCTGGTCAGGATCGAACTTACAACCTTTTGGTTGCAGTACAGCAGTTTAACCAATGCGCCACCAAAGCTCCTTAAGAAATACAAATTCCTGGCATCCTTTGGTGATCTTGGGCCCCCTCCTCTGGCCCGGCCGGTCAGGGGAGGGAGAGGAGCCCAGCTGAGCCTCGTCTCCATGGCGGGGCTTGAAAAATCCACCACCAGTGCCCTGGAGCCGCCTGCACCATCTTCGGCCCTCTCCTCTGGCCTGGCCGGTCAGGGGAGGGAAGAGGAGCCCAGCTGAGCCTCGTCTCCACGGTAGGGCCACGGACAAGCCGCCTCTGAGCCGGGCTCGCCTTTGGGAGGGAGGCTGGCAAGAACACCTGAGTCAGGATGAGAACACCTGAGGCGGGGCGGCCCCTGGACTCCCAGATGGGCTCAAAAGCCGCCGCCCTGGCTTCACCACCACCACTGAACCAGTCTCACCTTTGGGAGGGAGGCTGGCAAGAACATTGGACATTTGCTCTCTCTAACATAGCTGGTTCAGAAAGGGGAGGCTGGCCGCAGCTGTGCGAGTCCGGCAAGGCTACGGCGGCTACAAAAAGAACTTCCCGCCGACGATGCGGAAAACCCCTCCACACTCCCCTGCAGGGTTTTCCCACTGTTGGACTCTCCCTGCGGCATATTTGTCGTGAGGGACCCCACCCACTCTCCCGCCCACCCCATGGAGGACTTAAGAGTTGTTATAGTGCGTATTTTTACCTATAAATTTGAGGGTTAACCGTTGGAAGTTCGCATAGGCTCCTTAGCCAGGCCCCACTAGCCCTTACCCTCCATTCGTGCACACGACCGAACTGGGTACGCAGGTAAACGCAGGATTGAGAATTGCGCCAGTGGGGCAAGAGCCCCACAAACGTGAAGAAACAAAAACAACTTCAATACCCGAAATCCTGTGCGTTGTTACGAGCTCCAGCCAATTAGGATGAGTGCAACCCCTCAGCCAATCAGCGCAGAGGAGGCTGGGAACGCGCGCTGACTTGGGTGTGTCCCCCAACCCTTCTGGACCCAAGGGACCTGGGAGAGGAGAACGAGTCCAACCCCCCCCCAAATACTCTGTTTAATAACGGGGTGTCCTGGGGTGGGGATGCTGAAAAATATGGTCAGCCCAGTTTTCTCTTTTTATCTGAGTTGAGACAATGGATTAAGGGGTGTGTTTAAAAGGAGTGGGAATTACTTTTTTGGGGGGGGGGGATGTGGAGAGTTTTAATTTTAAAGTGATCTTTCTGAGCTGCGTCTGGGTCTCTGTCCAGTTTGGAGCAGAGGTCTTTACCCTACAGCCCATGGGTTGTGTGAGGTCCCTCTATGGGGGGCTTTCTGGATGCCCCCCCCCCTTGACTGCTATCATCCTCACGGCTGGACTGGAGAGGGAACCTTTTCCCCTTGTCTAGATTAGATGTGATCTGGGTGCTAGACATGTTAACTGGTTTGAGAGGAAGACCAAGATGGAAAGAACATTTTTGCTCATCCTGGCAGAGGGGAAAACACCTGCATTTCTGGAAGGCCTCAAACCTCTCTGTCCAAAGCACAGAATCTCATGGGTATTATTATTACATCTCCCTCAAACTGACTTTCAGGAAAAAGTCCTTTTAAAAGCCTGGAACACTCTTTCTAGACAGGGTGGAATCCTGACAGGAGCATAATAGCCTCCATTCCTACAGAACAAAACCCATTGGGCCCAGTTAGGGGAGGATGGACTTTGGAGTCCTTTCTAAGACTGTGGCACAAAGACACACCTACCCACCCTCAGTTTTCTGGTGATTGTAAGAGGTCAAGACCACTTCATTTGGCATTGGCACCCACTGCCCCCCCTCCTAAGGGTGTAAAAAGGTACAATGCATTGATGGAATTAAGGGAGCCTGTGAGGTGATTTTTTTTGTGTAGTGGGGGGAGGTAGTCTTATGCTCAATCTTAACCTATAAAACCAAGGGTTAACCGTTGGAACTTGCTATAGGTTCCTATGCCTCGCCCTAGTGACCTGCACCCACCATTCGTGCACACGGCTGAACTGGATCCGCAGGTCAATGAAGGATTGAAAAAACCGGCAGTGGGGCAACAGCCCCACAAACTTAAAAAAAGGGAAACAACTTCATTTCCCAGTGTTCTTTGCACCGCACCGCACAACAACCAATCAGGCTGAGAGCCATGACCACAAAGAATGTTGGAAAAAGCGCTGCAGACAATCAAAACGAGCCGCAGGGGGGAAAAAAGCAACGCAAAGGGAAAAATACCCACAAACTACAAGCCCCAGAGTTCTGCGTGCCATGAGCGCACAGAACTCTGAGAAATCCACCGCACAAAAAATAAAAATACAGCCGGTGCTTGGGTTCCCGCAACACAGCATGGCTGCCTAGCCTGCGGGAAGAGAAGACACCCCAACGCTGCCTGAAAAACGGAGCTTGCCTTCCCATGCCCCGGACATCGAGCTCAGGCCGTGGGAAAGGAAGACTCCCTCCACACGCCGCCTGAGGCCGGGGGAAGGGACCCCCACCCACCCACAACGCTTTCAACAGGGGGCGAAGCCATCATTGCTTTCCCCCCCTTGAAAGCAAAACAATTCCCCCGCAAAGCAAAGGCACCGGACGGTGCTCCTCCCAGTTCCTTTACTTTACGAGGAAGTGTTTCGCTTTCAAGGGAGGGAGAAAGCATCATTGCCTTCCCCCCTTGAAAGCGAAAAAATTCCCAGGTAAGCAAAGGCACCGGACGGCGCTCTGCACGGTGCCTTCACTTACCCCAAAAATAAACCATAAAGTAAAAAATTACACAAAAATCACAACCAAAAACATCCAAAAACAACCAAAAACGACCCCAAAAATAACACAAACACCAAACACACAGAACCCCCCCTCCCAAAGAAAAAGAAATAACAATACAAACCCCCAAAAGAAATTAAAACGGAGAACTCATTCAAATGACCTTACTCTATGAGATCCGGAAATGAAATGAGGAAAGACAGACTACTTACCAGAACAAGAGACACCCACAGGACAGTGAAGAAAGAAAGTCAAAGTAAAAGAAAAGCGCAACAGCACCACCCAGAGGACACAGGAGAAAACACAGTCAAAAAGAGTCAAAAGAAAGAATAATATTTCTAAAACATTTCTCAAATCCTGTTTACAGTTTTCACTCACAAAATAAATAAACATCTAAACACAGTTTTTAAAAATTGATTTAAAAAATATACTCACACATTAAAAAAAACACATAGAAAAACATTATTTGGTTACATAAAATAATTCTAAAAAATTATATCATCCTTTAAAACATCTCGGCAATGCCGGGCAACCTCTGCTAGTTGTAGTATATACTTTTGTTGTAATATTTTGTGGACAGAGATTTTGTAATTATAATTGTAAATTATTATTTTTACTGTATGCATTGCATGTTATTTTATTGTATTTCGTATTTATTTTGTATTTATTGTCTGCTATGTAAACCGCCCTGAGTCGGGTTCACCTGAGTGGGCGGTATATAAGCGTGAAAATTAAATTTGTTGAGGCTGATTTAACTTTGTTGCTATGTGTTGCCAAGATGCATGTTGCCAAGGGAAGCCTTTAATTAGCAAGGGTTTTGCTGTTGCTACGGATGCTTTCCTTCCCATTACACACACTGTCAAAAGCAAAACAATGTCAGCCTCTGTATTTTTTGCAACAACAAGATCTCTGAGCAACATGTCTCATATAGGAAAAAGAAGGCTTTCAAATTAAGAAACAGTTGACAGGTGATTTCGTTTTGCTCTATGGGTTTGGTGCTCATCTCTATTTATTTCACTTATATTGCCGCCTTCCTCGCCTCGGCGACCCAAGGCGACTCACGTCAATATAAAAACAACCTTAAAACCAAATTAGAACCATAAAATGCTTAAAATGCCCATAAAAACATACATCCTAACCTCTCCTTAACCCTCCCCCCGCCCCCCAGTCCAGGCTAGATTAGCCAGCAGGGCTGAGATGTAGAGATGGTTATAGCCGAAGAGCCAGTGCTGTCTGCTTCTGCAGATGTTTCCGTGGTCATGTGGCACGCATGACTAGACACTGGAGTGCACGGAATGCTGTTTACCTTCCCACCAAAGTGGTACCTATGTATCTACCTGAAATTTCTTGCTTTCAAACTGCAGGAGCTGGGACAGAGGCGGGAGCTCATTCCATCATGTAGCACTCGGGTATCGAACTGCTGACCTTCCAACCATCAGGTTCAGCGTCTTAAGCACTTGCTCCACTGCAGTCCCCTAATGGTAGCCTAGGTAGGACAACAAGGGTGTCGATGGTAGACTAGGACACCCTTGTTTTGAATTCCCAAAGAACAAAAAGATTAGGAGGCCTTGAACCAGAGATGGAGAAAAGTAAAATTGTTTTTCCCCATGCTAATTTTTCCTTTCAGGGTCTTTTTGTAGACTCTTTTCCCCTTCCAGAGTATTTTGGCTTTCAAGGTAAAGGTAAAGGTTTCCCTTGCTCGAAAGCCAGTCGTATCCGACTCTAGGGTTCAGTGCTCATTTCTTTTTCAAAGTCGAAGACATATCTTTCAAGTATCTCGGATTGGTTGGGATTTCCCGTATTCCAGCACTCGTTCCTCCCCTTTCCCGCCACCACCCCGTATTTTGAACAGCAGGGAAAGGGGTTACTGTACATGTGTGCCCATCAGAGGCAGCAGTGCGCATGCGCAAAGGGGTTATGTGCATGCACAAAGGTGTTCTGTGCATGCATGGCCGAGCTGGAACAGTTCCCGTATTTTCCAGAGCTGCGCTTGACGGGTATGGCTGAAGAGCCAGTGTTGTCTGCTTCTGCAGACATTTCCGTGGTCATGTGGCAGGCATGACTAGGCACCAGAGTGCATGGAATGCTGTTACCTTCCCACCTAAGTAGTCCGTCTGGTTGGACGGACATCTGTCCGTCCAACCAGAGCGGACCGGATGGGCTCCCTAATTGTTCCATCAGCCAGGGAGGCCCATCTCTCTGGCACAAGAAAAGGGGCCTTTTCCGTGTTCGCTCCAGCCCTTTGGAACCTCCTACCAGTAGAACTACGGCTGCAGACGGAGCTGCTGCCCTTCAGGAAAAGAATTAAGACCTGGCTAGTGGGGCAGGTGTGGAGCCGTGAAAGCAATGTGGCTCCTGCTCGTTGGCGCTTATCATGAAATGTACCTTCCTTCTGCCTCTCGGGGTGGGTGGGATTTTTAAATGTGGGTGGGGTTTTTAATGTTTTTATGTGGGTTTTTTAATTATGTGAGCCTCCCTGAGTCAGGCTTCCCTGAGTGGGCGGCGAACAAGTTGAAATATTAAATTAAATTAAATTAAATCTACTTGCAGTTTCTTGCTTTCAAACTGTTAAGTTGGCAGGAGCTGGGACAACAAAGACGGGAGCTCATTCCATCCTGCAGAACTCGGGAATTGAACTGCTGACCTTCTGCCTCTTAGTCAGCGTCTTAGCCACTTCAGCCACTGCAGTCCCTTTGGCTTTCATAGTTGAGATTTAATCTTTCCTGTGCTGCTGTTTCTCCCACCAGGTCAGGAAAGTTCCGCTAGAGAAGCACCCAAGATATGCGACATACATGGGAAATATTGTCCTGAAGGTACGGCACTTAGACTTCCCCGGAGGGCCCATCCTGCAAATATATGTTTCATGGGGAAAGCCTCTAGAAAGGGTTACGATAGCAAACCACAACTTGGGAGTCATCAGAAAATGGAAAGAGGACCAAAAAAAGCAATTTTGAGAATAAGGGTCTTCTTCTGTCTGGAATTCCTTCCTTCAATGGCACCGGAGAATCCACAGAGGAAAAGAACCTTAAGAATGGCAGAACTGTCGGAAAGGATTTCTTATCCATCTCAACCCTTGGCGAACACCATATAACACAGACAGGAGGAAAACCATATGAATGGCGATAAGATGGAAATTATTGTAAGCAGAGTTCCAACCTTTCCCCCTTCCAGATGATTCACACAGGAGAGGAACCCTATGAATGCCAGGAATGTGGGAAATGTTTTTCTCAAAGTTCAACCCATTTGACAAACCAGAAAGTTTGCATTGCAGAAGAACTCTACAAAAGCCATGAGCGTGGGGAATATTTTACTCAGAATCCACAACCTATAACTCACCACACTGGATTGAAATTGTACAATTGCCAAGAATGTGGGGAATTTTTTCCTCACATTCCAACCCTTTTGAAACACCTGTGATTCCACGACAGTGATAATCCATACAGTTGTGAAGAGTGTGGGCAAATGCTTCTGGAGAGTTCATGGCTTCTGACGCACCAAAAAGTCCACACAGGAGAAAAACAATACAAATGCCAGAAGTGTGAGAAGCATTTTGCTCGGAATTCACACCTTGGTGAACACCAGATAATCCACACAGGAAACAAATCATACAAGTGCAAGGAATGTGGGGAATCTTTTAATCGCAATTCAAATCTTCTGACACATCAGCGGTTACACAGTGGAGAGAAACCTTATGAATGCCAAGAGTATGCGAAATGTTTTGCTCAGAATTCATGCTTTCTGACACACCAGAGAGTCCACACAAGAGAGAAGCCGTACAAATGCCAGAAGTGTGGGTGTCTTGAACACTCGACTGGGCACTGTCTTACAGGAGGCATGTAACTATCCTTTAGGCTGCGATAATTTCCTTTATCCGCTCACTCCCAGTGCAGCCTAAGGTCGCCTCACTGTATTTTCCTTTAGTATCTGGAAAAGAACAAAGACAGAAACAAAAGACAAAGTACATAGCAAACATAGTTAGTATGGTCCACTTAGATCTGAGAGGTTCAGATCATAAGTGTTTAGACTCCAACTCAAGGAGACATCTCTGCCTTCAAACTGAGAGGACCAAATAACTCAGGGAAAGAGCTCTGCTTTTATACACAAAAAGGAGCAGATTGCCCTCCCACCTTTGCATTCTAAAAATGACAATCTGCAGGTGTTTCAGAGTCACGGGGTTTTGATTGACAGGGGGGAGGCATCTTCTCCCTCATGGGGTAGTCAGATGTCTCTGTCGTCACTCTGCCACCTGACCTATTTGTCATCCTCCCTCGAGGGATCTGCAGGTGTACATTCCTCTGAGGGATGCAGCTGTGTTGATTCCATCAGAAAGGAATGTAGGAATGTGTTTACAAGTAGCTTCAGTAGCTCAGTGATAAGGTTGCCATGGTTACTCAAGGTTCATGACAGTGGGAAATGTTTTTCTCACAGTGCTACCATTTTGAAACACCTGAGACTTCATACTGGAGAAAAAACATACAAATGTCAGGAATGTGAAAACTGTTTTGCCCAGAGTTCTGGACTTCTAAAACACCGGAGAGTACACACAGGAGAAAAACCATACAAATGCCAAGAGTGTGGAAAATGTTTTTCTCAGAATTCAACCCTTCTAACACACCGGAAAATTCTCACAGGAATAAAACCATACAAATGCCAAGAGTGTGGGAAATGTTTTTCTCACACCTCAACACTTTTGACACACCAGAGTGTCTACAGTAAAGTGAAACCATACAGCTGCAAGGAATGTGGGAATTTTTTTAATCGAAGTTCATACCTTCTGATACACCAAAGAGTCCATAATGGAGAGAAACCATACAAATGCCTGGAGTGTGGGAAATGTTTTGCTGAGAATTCACACCTTCTTAGACACAAGAGAGTCCATACTGGAGAGAAACCATATAAAAGTGCCAGGAGTGTGGGAAATGTTTTCCTCAGAAGTCACACTTTCTGAGGCACCAGCAAGTCCACTTAACCTTTGTATCCTATTTTTAAAATCTTTCTTCAGACTGTCACAGTTCAGTCCTTTAAGTTCTTCCCATCTACTTGAAATAATTATTCCCAAATATTTCAACTTGTTCTTAATTTGAATATTAACTAATCTCTTTATGTTCTTCTGATCCTCCTCAACCATATTAGAGAGCATCATTTCTGATTTATCCCAATTTACTTTCAATCCAGTAATATCTTCAAAATCCTTTAATTGTAGCCTAATTCTATCCATTACCTTATCTAGATATTTTACAATTATCAGTGTGTCATCAGCATACATACTTACCTTATTTCCCATAATCCCCTCAATTTTCTTATCATCTCTTATAGCTTTCGCTAATATTTCCATTGCCATAATGAACAAAGTTGGGGACAGCGGGCAGCCCTGTCTTGTACCTGCCTCTAATTTTATCTCATCAGTAACCTCATCATTCACTATGTCAGTGGCTAGTCCTTGCTGGTATAATTGATCAATTATCCTTCTAAATTTATCCCCAAATCCATACCATTTAATTATTTCCTTCATTGAAGTCCATTGCAAAGAGTCAAATGCCTTAAATATGTCCAGCGATATTAATCCAACCGTTTCTTTTGTTTGACTCACAAAATCTACTAAGTCTAGCACCCTTCTGGTCAAATCCACCATATGACGTCCTTTCAAAAAACCCACCTGATCAGCATTTATATAGTTACCCATAAAATTATTTAAACGGTTAGCCAATATTGCTGTGAAGATCTTGGTGTCCTGATTTATCAGCGAAATTGGTCTATAGGATTCTACTTTTTCTAAATCCTTTCCAGGTTTTAGAAACAGTACAAGTCTCTTTTTACCTTTTCTATATCTCTGCCTACCGAGTCAGCCTTCAATCTTTGTAAGCTCATAAAGACCTTCTTATCTTTTGTCCTTGAATGTTCCTCCTGTAACTGTTTTATCTCATTTTCAATTTTATCCTGCGCTATCTTGTACTTTTTATACCTATTACTTGCTTGCTTAATGCATTCCCCTCTATCAACCGACTTCATGGCATCCCAAACCACATTGAAATTTACCTCACCATTATCGTTCCATTGCCAATTTTCCTTCCATCTTTCCATAATTTGTTCTTTACACTCTTGATCTTTAAATAAATTAGGATCATACCTCCATCTCCTTCTCCTATTTTCTCCCTGTAAATTCATTTCTAACACTACTTTAGCATGGTCTGACTCCTTAAAAATTCCAATTTCAGTTTCTTCCAAATTTTTAACCATATTTTCGGAAACAAATATATAGTCTATTCTAGAATATGAATTGTGAACATGTGAGAAATAAGAATATGCCCTTTCTGTCCCCTTACGTTCTCTCCAGGAGTCTTTCAAACCCAAAACAGCCATCCAGTTATCCAAAACCCCTCCTCTAATACTTTTCCCACATCTACAATCCAAATTTGATCTCACTAAATTAAAGTCGCCAGCCACTATCATCCTTGCTGATTTATCTAAAACCAAGATTTTACTTATTTTTTCTAAAAACGTAGCTTGATGCTCATTTGGGGCATATATATTCACCAAAATTAATTCCTCGTCATCTATTTTCCCTTTTATTATCTGATATCTACCCTCTAAATCTGATATACAATTAGTTATCTCAAACCCCAGTCTAGTCAAAATCAAAGTTGCAACTCCCCTTGCTTTTGATGTACCATATGACATTTTACAATGTTGCATTAAGTTCAGTACTGGGACCCCTGCTTTTCAACCTCTTCATAAATAATCTAGAGGTAGGAGTAAAAAGCAAGGTAGCCAAATTTGCTGACTACACTAAATTATACAGGGTAGTGAAAACTGTGAGAGATTGTGAGGAGCTCCAGAGGGATCTCTTGACACTGGGAGAGTGGGCAAAACAGTGGCAAATGAGCTTCAACATTAGTAAGTGCAGAGTGATGCATGTTGGGGCAAAAAACCCCAATTACATTTATAAACTGATGGGTTCTGAACTCTCTGCGACAAACCAGGAAAGGGAACTTGGTGTCCTGGTGGACAGCTCAATGAAGGTGTCAACCCAGTGTGCCTCAGCAGTGAAAAAAGCAAACTCAATGCTAGGGATTATTAGGAAGGGTATAGAAAATAAGTCAGCAAGTGTCATTTTGCCTCTTTATAAATCTATGGTGAGGCCCCATCTGGAATACTGTGTACAGTTCTGGTCGCCATGCCTCCAGAAGGATATTATGGAGTTGGAAAAAGTGCAGAGGAGGGCAACCAAAATGATTAGGGGACTGGAACACCTTCCTTACCATTTGAGGCTGCAATGGTTGGGCCTTTTCACTCTTGAACGACGGCGTCTAAGAGGTGACCTGGTTGAAGTTTATAAAATCATGCACGGTGTGGACAAAGTAGATAAGAAAAAATTGTTTTCCCTATCGCATAACACTAGAACTAGGGGACACTCCATGAAACTTTTGGGTACTAGTTCTCAAACAAATAAGAGGACATACTTTTTCACCCAGAGGATTACTGGTCTATGGAACTCCCTGCCAGAAGAAGTGGTGACTGCTCTCAGTCTTGACAGCTTTAAGAAAGGATTAGACAAGTTCATGGAGGACAAGGGTATCAATGGGTATAATTATGGATACTTAAGGACAACCTCCGGGTTGGAGAGATAGGCAGGATATCTCTCAATGCCATTTCCAGGGACTCCTAAGCAGGTGAAGGCATTTCCTTGGGAATACCCTGAAGGAAATGGTGAGACACTGTGTGAGACAGTATGCTGGACTGGATGGGCTGTGGCCTGTTCCAGCAAGACTGTTCTTATGCAGCCAACCAAGAAAATTTTTATTAGTATCCTGAGATTTTTGATGAGTTTCCTGAAGAAAGACTATATCTGGTCTATTCTTCCTCAATGCTGATTCTATCCTTCTCCTCTTAACCACAGATCCTGTACCTTTCACATTCCACGTCACAACTTTAATAATCCTCATATTTTAAATTAAATTGATAACCGCTTCTTCCACATCCGAGTTCTCCACTGGGCGTGCTACCTACTACCCCAGCATAATCAAAATAAAACTTAAAACTAAAAACACACATACCTAACCTCCCCAATTTCTTCCTCTTCTTCCAAAAAGGGAAGAAGAAAGAAAGAAAGAAGAAAAGAAAAAGAAAAAAACACCTTCTTCTTCCCCAAGGAGGAGGGGGGAACGTGTAAGATGTACGCACCAGTTAACGCTCAAGCGCACCTTCATTTAAAAACATCAGCGTTCATTTCCCTTTCTTCCCTTCATTTGACTCTTCCTCCAGCACAATTAGTGATAGATCAACTTCCGCCTCATCAGTTCATTCACCTCCCGCAGCGCCACCCACATCATCTCCACCATAATCCCTCCTTATCCCTCCCATCGCCAACAAGTCTTTCCTTAACTCCAACCATTCATTCGAATCCCCCTTAACCAAGTCAAGTAGACACAAATTTTCCAATGCATCAGTTCTCATATAAATCACTTGCATTTTTCTATCATGGAAAAATCTTAACTGATGTGGAAATCGCCAATTATATCTTATTCCTTTTTGCGTCAAAAATTTTGTTACAGGCTTCATCTTGTATCTCCAACTGCGTTCCTTAATGGAAATATCATTATATACCTCCACATCACTTCCATCAATTTTAAGAACGCCAGAACCAGCTTGTTTTAAGAAAGCCATTACCTTCAACTTATCGCCCCAGTTTGCAAATTTAACCAAAACATTCCTTCGATCCGTCTTTCCCCTCCTGGGACCCACTCTATATGCACTTACAATGTCTTCATTAGCAAAATCTTTTCCCATTTTCAAATTGTTTAGCCAATCAACAATTCTATTTCTTAACTGGTCTGGCTTTCTCACCACCAAATGATGAATCACAATGTTCTGTTTTCTCATCATTTCTTCCATCGCATCCAGTGGTGGGCATCAGCAGGTTCGCACAAGTTCACTAGAACCGGTAGCAGAAATTCTGGCTGGTCCCACCCATCCAAGTATTGAAATAAAGTAGTCCTAATTCGGGTGCAATGGAGGGCTTTCCCCCTGTCCATGCCCACCATACCACGCCCACAGTGTGGCAGTAAATTTTTTTTGAGCCCACCACTGATCTATCCTTTTTTCCTGATCTTCCATTTTCATAGTATTTTCCTTCACCTCCTCTTGTATCCCTTTCATTTTCCCCTTCATTACTTTCATATCATTTTGTATCAACTTAACATTACCCTCTACCTTATGGAAATTTAGATCAACTTTTTTAGAGAAATCCAAAAATGTTGTGAACAATTTATCTTGTTTTCCCAAAATTTCATTCTTATCTTTTACTCTTGCTTCATCCATCCTTTCAAATTTCTGAAATAATTTACCCAATTCCACCATTATTTGAGTCTGTTCATACGTTGGTTCAAGAGATGATGATATTGATGGTGGGACATCGGTTGCCACTGGCTTATCTTTCTCCTCAGGTTTAACAACTGGCTCCTCCTCCTTTCCCTCCTTTCTCTTTGTGCTTGTGACCTTATCCATAGTGATATCAAATAGAAGCTTTTATGCTGAAATATCCTTAACTTTCGCTCCTTGCGATTCCTCCAGCACTCCAAATTACTCCAGGTTAATCTTCTTCAAATAAAATTGTAATCCCAAAGCTTGTTGTTTATAATCCAATCGTAAAAATCACCACTTGTTGTAAATCCAATTGTTATTTTAGTAACCGAGCACCCTTGATGAAATAAGGAAAAAAGGGACCAGGAGCAGAAATAACCCCAGAACTGATTTTAATTCAAAAAGTCCAAAAAGATCATCTAAGCACAGGGTATTCAAAAATATATCCAACAAGGCACATGAAGGAGTAGAAAAATTCAAAACCTCTAAAGTTAGCTGTGGTGGTAAAACCAACAATCCAAGAGACAGGAAATCCATCCACAAAATAACAAAAAAGAAAAGAAGAAGAGGCACTCTTGTTATAATCCAGTCGTTATTCTGTTGCAGTTGTACTTCTAGCAATTATGTATCCAAGGAACCTACGTTGCAATGGGCTAAATAAATGGATACTGTCTTTCGGGGGGAAACAGGTAGAGACCCAAACGAAAAAGTTCCACCTCAGCTCCACCTTATAAACCAAAAACCAATAGTCATGGAAGGGTAAAAAATCTTTGATAGGAGAAGGAAAAAGAAAACACACACCAGGAAAACGATTGACCCAAATGGCAAAAAACCATAATGTTTAGAGCACACAGATGAGAATAATGGGGCCGCTGCCTTCCAAACGTGGCTGCATTTACCGGGTAACACTTCTACCTTCTTCTCGAAAAGTCCTGTTGTTAATATTTTATATTACTCTTCTTTTCACTCCTCGCTTTCTTATCAGCCACAAATCCTTCTCCCCGATTCACTCCAATTTCTCCTCTGATATTACCCTTCTTCTTTAATCCTCTTTTTAAGTTTCGTTTTCCTCTGCCGCCGCCATTAAGCCCCCTTTCTTTCCAACTTCCTTCTCCGCTTATCTTTTTTTTTTTAAAAAACTCTTTTTAATCCAGCCACAGTCATTCTTCCCACTGTTACGGGCTCTTACTCACCCCCAGCAATTTCTTCAGCCGTGGAAAAACTCGCGGTTTGAATTTAGTTTTCGATGCTCTTTCTCAGCCTCCTCTTTGGTCCTGTTCCCCGCTATCCAGCCAGAAGCGCCGCAGTTTTGCTGCTTGCCTCTCCGGCCAGACCCGCTTCCGAACTCCGCAACGAAATTCGCTGCCACTCTTTGCAACACTTCTTGCTTTCTATTCTTTTTTTAAAAATAAAAAAACTCATTTACCGCTGTTTTAGCTGCTGTTTACCACATTATGGTGTGGGGGCTCTTAACCTACGATGTTAAGTCCTCGCCATTTTAAGGCACGCCCCCTGTATTTGCTTAAGGAGAGATTATAAAGATACCCTACGATGGTGGGTTTACGGCTGCTTAGGAGTTGACGATAGAACTCTGACATGTTGGCAATATCATTTTGGCGATCAATGTCCCTTATCCTTTCTTTTACTAATGATTTTGCCTTCACAAGCATTAATTGATCCGAATATTCAGGAGAGAAGCCGAGACTGCGAAGTTCTTGTACACAGGCACGATGCCAGAAAGATTGGTAGCTGTCTGACAGCAGCAGGGGCATCAGACCTGTTGGGTCAAATATGGTATTGTGTCCTGAGATTAAAATTCTGGTCCAGATACTACTGACTTTCAAGCAAGGGAGACCTTTACCTAGTGTGCAAATCAATGTGAGATGAGATCTTAAATTACCAAAACCTCTGAATTCCATCTATCTTTTCACAGATGAAGGAATGGGGAATGAAGGAAGGCGCTTTCAGGCTCCCCCTGGAAGAGTAGGGGAGAAAAGAGAGAATTGTGGTGACCGAGATGGATCACAGGGGCAGAATGAAAATGAGGGAGAAGGGAGGAAAGATGAATCTCACCAAGGACTGGATGGACTTTGGTATGAAGGAGAGATACCAGAATCATTCCTCAGGGAAATAAGAAGTTTAGATTTTGGAGAAAACAGTTCTCTGAGAACAAGTCGTAGGAAATGTCCGACATGCCAAAGAGAAGGGAAACAGTGTTCCTGCTTGGAGTCTGGAGAGAGTTCTAGACAGACCCCAGAAGATACAAGATTTCACATGAAGGAGGAATCTGAAAAATGTTTAAGCTCCCAAAATTGTTTGAATCTTAGCTCTGGAGTATCTCAGCCAACGCCCTCTGAAGAGAAAGTCACAGAAGGTAAATTGAGTTTTGAGAACAGTTCAGAACTTAAGGAACACCAAGGAACACTTACGGGAGAGAAAATTAATAAATGTGAGGAATGTGGAAAGATCTTTAAATGGCCTTCAGGTCTTATCAAACACCAGCAAATTCATACTGGGAAAAGGCCCTTTGAGTGCAAAGAATGTGGGAAAACATTCAATAATGGCTCAGCCTTAACACGACACCAGCAAATTCATACAGGAGAAAAGCCTTTTGAGTGCAAAGAATGTGGGAAAATGTTCAATCGACGCTCAACCCTAACACAACATCAGCGAATTCATACAGGAGAAAAGCCCTTTGAGTGCAAAGAATGTGGGAAAACGTTCAATCAATGCTCAGCCCTAACACAACATCAGCGAAGCCATACAGGAGAAAAGCCCTTTGAGTGCAAAGAATGTGGGAAAAAGTTCAATCGGCGCTCAACCCTAACACAACATCAGCGAATTCACACAGGAGAAAAGCCCTTTGAGTGCAAAGAATGTGGGAAAACGTTCAATCGACGCTCAACCCTAACACCACATCAGCGAAGTCATACAGGAGAAAAGCCGTTTGAGTGCAAAGAATGTGGGAAAACGTTCAATAAGCGCTCAAACCTCGTACAACATTTACGAATTCACAGAGGACAGAAACCCTACGCTCAGCACTAACACAACATCAGCAAATTAATGCAGGAGAAAAGCCATTTGAGTGCAAAGAATGTGGGAAAACGTTTAATCAACGTTCAGTCCTAACACAACTTCAGCGAATTCATACAGGAGAAAAGCCGTTTGAGTGCAAAGAATCTGGGAAAACATTCAATTGACGCTCAACCCTAACACAACATCAGCGAATTCATACAGGAAAGGAACCCTATAAGTATGCAGAATGTAAAAAGACCTTTATATGGCTTTCAGTTCTTATCAGACATCAGCAAATTCATACAGGAGAGATACCGATTGAGAGCAAAGAATGTGGGAAAATGTTCAATCAACACTCAATCCTCGTACAACATTGACGAATTGACTCAGGAAAGAAATCCTATAAATGTGAATAATGTGGAAAGACCTTCAAACGGCATTCAGGTCTTACCAGACACCAGCAAATTCATACAGGAGAAAAGCCCTTTGTGTGCAAGGAAAGTGGAGGAAAGTTCAATCAATGCTGAAACCTCGTACAACATTTACGATTTCACTCAGGAAAGAAATCCTATAAAAGTGAGGAATGTGGAAAGACCTTCAAATGGCATTCAGGTCTTACCAGACACCAGTGAATTCATACAGGAAAAAAGCCATTTGAGTGCAAAGAATGTGGGAAAAAGTTCAGACAATGATTACACCTCACAAGACATCAACAAATGTACTCAGAGTGAAAGGAACATCAAAGAACACATACGGAAGAAAAATCCTATAAATGTGAGGAAAGAGCGGCATTCACTTCAGCAGATTCATATAAGAAAGAAACCCTTTGAGTGCAAAGAATGTGGGAAAAACTTCAACTGAGGCTCAAAACCTCACTCATCAACAAATCCATTCAGGAAAGCAACCCAGAATGTGCGAGGAATGTGGAAAGACCTTCACAACGGAATACATTTCTTATCAGACATCACCGAATTCATACAAGAGAAAATCTTTCATTACAAAGAATGTGGGAAGAAATTCAACACCTGAACACAACAAATTAATTGAGAACAAGAACCATGTTCAAGTGAAGATTGTAGCCAATGTTTAAGTGATTCATCATCTTTTAAACTACATCAGCCTTTACATTGCCGGGAGAAACCCTATTACTGTGACAAATGTGGGAAAAGATTCGTCACTATGTGTTCCTTGCCAGGTAAATCCTTTGAGTGTGAAATATGTAGGCGCAAATTCACATACAGCTCCCACCTAACACTATATTCACAAATTCGCTCAGGAGAAAACCCTTACACTGTATGTGCAAAGAATGTGGGAAATGTTTCAATGATCCCTTAGTTTTTAAAGGATACCAATTTTTTCATTCAAAGATAAAAAACTAAAACTGTGAAGAATGTGAGAAAAAGGATTTACAACTAGGTCATCCTTGACAGAACAACAAAAAGAAAACACAACGGAGAAATCTTTTAAAAGTACAAACTGTGAGAAGGGCTTGGCCAGAGCTCCTTGTTTTAGACAACTGAAACAAATCCATGCAGGAGAAACATTGAAAGGTTGTAGAAAATATTACAGTAATTCTTCAGCTTTTAAAATAGACCAGTGCTCAATTTCAGGAGAGGAACATTGTAAACGTGAATAATGAGGAGAAGATTTCATCACTAGGGCGGAAGTTGAGGACATTTTTTCAAAAATCAAACTAGGGAAAAATCACATAAATATTATGAATTTGGTGAAAGCTTTTTCCAGAACAAAGAACAAAGACAACACACATAAATTCACCAAGGCGGTGTCATTCTAAATTCAAAGATTATGGAAAATGCTACCATTGTAGAGCATCGGAATCAAGAGACACTTTGTAAAATGCACACAATGAACTTTGGCAACAAATCAGGCCATAATCTGCATTAGCAATTCTTTATTGAACATAGGATAAGTAAAGGTTTCAGTAAGAGCTCTGATGCAGCATTAGGCCCTTCTCTGCCAATGGACTCACAGAGGAAAGGTTGCCTTGACATGCGAGGATCCACTCTGTGTAAAAGAAATAACTTCTTCTCTCAAAATAGCCGCACAAACCACTTTCCCCTCTTCCATTTTTCAAGAATAAGGAGCGGATCAACAGCCTTTCTTCTTTGAAAGAACTTCTGAGTATCAAAAGACAATTATAGAAGCAGCACCTGACACGTGCTATTCCTTGACTCATATTCTCGTCCTCTTTGACTGTTTTAACTACTTTTAATTGGGTTGGTTTTAATATGACTCCAACGCACTAGTTTTATGGAGATTGTTTTGAAACTAAAATAAAGGCTGAGACTGGAATCATCTCTCTCTGAATAGTCAAGATTATGCAAACATGGATACTGACAGGGTTGAGGTAGACAATTTTGAAGCAGCCTAGAGAAGTGTTTCCCAATTTTGGGATTTTGGACTTCTATTCTCAGAAGCCTAAGTCATTTCCCCAATGCACTGATCAGCCAACGTACTGACTTAGGCTTCTGGGAGCTGAAATTTCCCTGTGGGGCATGGACCCCACGTTGGGAACCACTGCTTAAAGGTGACGAGGGCAGACTTGAGTGTTTAGAGGGCAACATTTTGCTTCAGAAAGAGACGACCAACGCTAGAACTGGCCAACTGGGACCATTCAAGACTATAAACAAAAGCAAATTATAAAGCTAAGGCCGCCCTTGCTCGAAAGCCAGGCGTATCTGACTCTAGGGTTCAGTGCTCATCTCTATTTGTAGCCAGAGAGCCAGCGCTGTCTACATCTCTGTGATGGGCATGATTAGACACCAGAGTGCACAGAATGCTGTTTACCTTCCCACCAAAGTGGTCCCTATTTATCTACATGCAATGTCTTATTTTCAAATTGCTAGGTTGGCAGGAGCTGGAACAGAAATGGGAGTTCACTCTATCGCGCAGCACTCGGGTCATAATCTCTATTCTTCCAGCCAGCAAATTCAGTGTCTTAACCACTTGAGCCACTGCAGTCCCAAAGCAAATTATACAAAAGTGCAAACCAGAGTCATACATGTTCAGATTCTATTTTTATAACATTGAGCCTAGTTAGGGATGTCATGAGGTCCCTTCACTGGGGCACGCTACCTCATCTCGCCCCCTTAGGGTCACGGGATGCATAGGTGTTTGGTGAGTAGTCCTTGCTGTCCACCTGGCACCAGGAAAGGCCTGAATGTGGCCTTGGGAATCTGCCAGAAAACTTATGCTGGGACGCCCGGCAGATGTTTTTCCCCAGGCCTTGGCCCTGAGGAGAGAGCGGACTCCCACCTAAATGCGGCTCTTCACCCCAGTTATCTATAGTCCAGGCCAAAAGTCTTTGAACATCCCGCCAAACCTACCCTTTTCTGGTCCCCGTTTGATATTGTGGGAAACAGTGTAGCACGCCTGCTACCCCAGGATTCCTTTCATCTCGCTTGATGAAAAACTGCTCCGCGTCCCTTCCTCGTTCTCTGGACAAAGCATTGGCTGTTTTTCAAAACTTTATTGTAGAAGCATTGAAGTAAGAGCGGACCGGAGAGGCTCTCTTACTGTGCCATCCGCTAGAGAGTCTCATCTCTCTAGCAACAGAAAGAGGGCCTTCTCTGTGTCTGCTCTGGCCCTATGGAACCTGAGCTGCGACTTCAGACGGAGTTGCTGCCCTTCAGGAAAGAACAAGAAACCTGGCTGGCAAAGCAGGTGTGGGGCATTGGGGATGCGGTGACCCCCACCTGCTGGCTGATATAGTAATATCGCTCCTTCGCTCTTTTTAGTTGTTGGGCTAATTTTTTATTGTATTTTTCATTGTGGATTTTACTGGTTTGAAGTTTTTTATAGTTCTCTAGTGTGATTTATGTAGTTTACGGTGTAATTTTTGTACGCCGCCCAGAGTCGCTTGCTGAGTGGGTGGCAATACAAATGTGACTGACTAAATAAATAAATAAATAAATAAATAAATAAATAAATAAAGTTTATGTCTCATATTTATATGGCCGCCCCCTCGCCGAGGCGAGTCCAGGCGGCTGTCAGGTAAAATGCATAAAAACAGATACAAAGAATAAAATCATTTTAAACCATCCCCATTCGACTAGATTATTGTAATGCACTCTACATGGAGTTGCCCCTGACAACCATTCAGAGGCTGCAGCTAGTCCAGAACACGGCTGCCCGGGTGGTGATGGGGTGGGGGCTTTATGCCCGCACCTCGCCAATGCTCCGGGAGCTGCACTGGCTTTGATTTAATTTAATTTAATTTAATTTTTCAATTTATTCGCTGCCCACTCAGGCAAGCCCGACTCAGGATGGCTTACATAATCTAAAAGTCCCTATACAGTAAAAGCAGTTAATACCCCCACCCACATTAAAATCCCACATTAAGGTCCTACATTAAAATTCACATTAAAATTTACATCAAAATCTCACATCAAAATCCCACCCACGCAAGAAGCAGAGAGAGGGTGCATTTTATGGTAAAAGCCTGCAAGCAGGGATCACATTGCCCTCAGGGCCCCACACCTGCCCCGTCAGCAAGGTTTTTAGACCTTTCCTGATGTGCAGCAGCTACATCTGTAATTAACTCTACTGGCAGGAGGTTCCAGAGGGCTGGTGCGGACACTGAGAAGGCCCTTTTTCTTGTGCCAGAAAGGTGGGCCCCCCTGGCTGATGGAACAATTAGGGGGGCCCTCCGATCCGCTCTGGTTGGACGGACAGACGTTCTTAGGATAATGCGGTCTCTTAGGTATCCTTGCCCACTACCATACAGGGCTTTAAAGGTCATAGCACCTTGAATTGCACTCGGATGCAAACTGGTAACCAGTGCAACTCCCAAAGCATAGGCGAGGCACGGGTATAACACCCGCACCCCATCGCTACTTGGGCTGCCACATTCTAGACCAGCTGCAGCCTCTGAATGGTCATCAATCAAGGACAGCCCCATGTAGAGTGTATTGCAATAATCTAGTCTGGAGGTGACCAGAGCATGTGTGACCATAAGCAAGCAGTCCCTATCCAGGAGAGGGCACAACTGGCGTATCACAGAGTTGTGCATAGGCCCTCATGGCCATGACCGCCACCTGCTTTTATTAGCAGTCGAGAACCTAGGAGGACCCCCAAGTTGAGCATTGGGTCTGTCTGGGGCAAAGTAGCCCCAATCCAAGACCAAGGATGGCAGCTCCCGGATGGCGTAGGACCCCAAACCCACAGCCACTCAGTCTTGCTGGGATTCAATTGTTACCGGTTAGCCTCTGGGTGCATTTGAAGGTGCTGGTAATGACCTTTAAAAACCTACATGGTAGTGGGCCAGTTTATCTAAGAGACCATGTCTCCCCAAGAACAGCTGTCCGTCAACCAGAGCAAACCGGAGAGGCTCTCTAATTGTACCATCTGCTAGAGGGGCTCATTTCTCTAGCAAAGAAGGAGGGCCTTCTCTGTGTCTGCACCAGCCCTTTGTAACCTCCTGCCAATAGAGTTACTCCTGCAGACGGAATTGCTGCCCTATAGGAAAGACCTTAAAACTTGGCTGGCAGGGCAGGTGTGGGTGCTGATGGAGGAGTGACCCCCGACTGCTGTCTTGTATAGATAAATAATCTGGATCTCCCCTCTTTTTATGGATGGGGCTGGTGTTTTTTTTAAAAACGGGGATGGTTTTTTTAAAATAAATAAATGTTGAAGTAGCCTAGAGCACTGTTTCCCAGCCTTTGGTTTTTTGGACTTCAGTTCCCAGTAGACTAAGTCAATTCCCCAAAACACAGATCACCCAATGTACTGACTTAAGTTTCTTGGAATTGAAGTCCAACAGTGTTACATGGAACATAGTTTGGGAAAAGCCGGCCTACAGCACTGATGTGAACAAAGTGCAATATAGGGTTCCCAAAATTTTTGGGCTTCAGTGAGGATTAGAAGGCCAACCATTTGAGAGAGACTCAGCCTGACACTTTATCCACTTGTTGGATCTGGGCCGCGAAGCGTGTTGCGCAAGCTGGATCGGAACCGCGAAGCGGCTGTTGGGTCCCGGAGGAGACTGGTCAAGTAACGACACACGAGGCAAGATGGAGCGAAGACCAGTGATTTAACGAGGGCAAATCATCAGTATATATCATGCTCTTAGCTGTGTGTCAAGGCATTGCACTACTTGCAGCTTTCACACATAATGTTTACACAAGTTAATTGGGGAAGTCTACAGGGGAAGTTAATTACCTAACTTAATTAACGGCAGGGGAAATACATTGTTCCGTGTTATCCGGGGTAAACAAGTGGCTAGTATTGGTTCTATGGCTTAAGGTAATCCGCAGGCGCAAGATTGCCTATTACGCACCTAACACGTTAGTCATTAGCTCTCTGTTGACTGAGCAGTTTGTCAGATCAGCTATTGATGAATTAAACTCTAATATTCCGCTCCCCCAATTTCTGTCCCCTCAGGAACCCCTGGCAACGAGCTGATCAGCCATTGTACTAACTTAGGCTTCTGCGAATTGAAATCCACCGGTGGGAAAGGGGTCTGACTTTGGGAACCACTGCACTAAATCAGTGGAGGGCTCTTAAAAAATTTACTACCACACTGTGGGCATGTTATTGTGGACGTGGCCAGAGGAAAAGCCCTGCGTTGCACCCAAATTAGGACTTTATTTCAAAACTTGGATGGGCGGTACCAGCCAGAATTTCTGCTACCGGTTCTGGCAAACTGGTGCGAACGTGCTGATGCCCACCACTGTACTAACCTAGGCTTCTGGGAATTGAAGTCCACCGGTGGGAAAGGGGCCAATATTAGTTGCAGACTACTCCTGGATTTAAGCCTACATTTTATTGTATTTCATAACTGAATATAGCATATTCTATTAGCATGAAATCAGAAGTATTTGTCTCTTAAAAGAGAAAAGACTTCTATTTCTCCTAGTAAGCATTGAGCTGAGACAGGAGCTCTCAATGTTTTAAGCTGAGGGCCATCTCACGCTCCCTCAGACAGCTTAGGGGCGGGGGCAGCCATTTAGCCCTTCCTCCACCACATGACACTTCCTAGTGTGGAAGAGGAGGTGGGGAGCCACATGAATTGGTGCCGCAGGCCACATTCGGTCCACGGGCCACAGGTTGAGAATCCCTGAGCTACGACGTTTTTCCTTATTTCGGTGTTGGCCAGTAGGGGTCAAACCCCATCTTCATTTGTAAAGATTTGATGTCTTAAAGCAGAATTGGGCAATGCGTGGTATCTCAGAAGATGGCCATGGGACTCTTAAGTCTCTATTTTAAAATATATATATAGAAATTGTTATAAAGAAATAAAATTTTAAAAAGACATTATTTGTTTTGAAGGGTTTAAATCTTAATTTTAGCTACATTTAATTTTAAGGTTCTTATATAAAATATCTTACCAGGACAGAAAGGTAAGACAAAAAAAAGTCTCAAAATTTAGGCAAAAGAAGAGAAACAGGTTTCTTTGTAATGCTATCTTGCTTTGTTTGGTAGTTTTGGGTTTTGTTTTCTGTCCCTTTCCCTTCATGAGCAACCCAATATAAAACCCAAGTCCATCAGGGCTTGTAAAAAGAAAAGAAAAATCAGACACAAGATGGTGGAGAACTTTGTGGCATCCATGAAGGAACTGTGTAGATTAGGAGTTCTCAACCTTTTTAAACTGGGGTGGGTCGGTTCACACTCCCTCAGACAGCTTTGGAGGCTGGGTAGCTATTTTGCCCTTCCTCCACCACATGACACTTCCGGGTGTGGTGCAGGTGGTGGGGCAGCACATGAAATGGGGCTGTGGGCCACATCCAGCCCATGGACTGCTATTTGAGAACCCTGGGTGTAGACAAAGGGCCCACAGTCCAACTTTACATAGAGGCTTTATAGCTCTTACTGTTCTCAAGGGTCGCAGTTATGATGATAGGATATTGCAATTGTACTGGGTTTTGAGGGACCCATATACAGTATAGTGAGACCATGGCTGTCTTCATCTGATGCATTGGTGAAAAGTCAACTGGTGATCCAAGCTATCCTAATCTTATGGTCCTCACACAACCTGGGAGACTGTGAAACTACAGCCCTTCCTCTTCCCCATAGGTTTGCCACTCTTAAGTCTGCAACAATAATTAGGAGGATACAGGAAAGGAAGTGGCTTCTAAAGAGCCTGTGTGCTTTAGTGGATGTGGGATCCGTGCACACAATTGGCATACTGTCACAGACAGCACTGGCTCTTTGGCTGTAAATGGAGATGAGCACTGCACCCTAGAGTTGGATACGACTGGCAGATTTTACTTTCTTAGGATCAAAGATCTGATGCTTGGGAAACAAGCTATGAGAAACCTGGAGAACATAGTGAAAAGTAGAGGCATCACCTTGCAAACAAAAAGTTGCATAGTCAAAGCAATGGTATTCCCGGTGGTAATGTATTGGTGTGAGAGCTGGACCATTAGGAAAGCTGAGCGCAGAAAAATGGATGCCTTTGAAATGTAGTGTTAGAAATAGGTCGATCCTAGAAGAAATCAACCCTGACTGCTCATTAAAGGTCAATAGTAAAAATGACGCTAAAGTACTTTGGACATCAAATGAGAAGAGAGGATTCACTTGAGAAAGCCTTGATGCTGGGAAAGGTGGAGGACAAAAGAAGGGGGTGGCCAAAAATAAGATGGCTAGATGGTATTGTAGATGCAATGGGTACAAAGCTGTGTGGGCCAAAGAACCCTTTCCCTATCTTTTTTGGGGACTTTTGTTTTGTTTTCTTTCTTTGCTCAGTGGCTTAAGTGATAAGATGCTGACTGGGAGGCAAAAGGTCAGCAGTTCGATTCCCAAGTACTGCAGGACGGAATGAGCTCCCATCTTTCTCCCAGCTCCTGCCATCCTAGCAGTTCGAAAGCAAGACATTGCAAGTAGATAAATAGGGGCCACTTTGGTGGGAAGGTAACAGCGCTCCGTGCGCTCTGGTGTCTAGTCATGCCTGCCACATGACCACAGAAACATCTGCAGACGCAGACAACGCTGGCTCTTCGGCTTTGAAACAGAGATGAGTACTGAACCCTAGAGTCGGATACGATTGGCTTTTGAGCAAGGGCGACCCTTTACCTTTACCTAACTCAGATCCCCTTACACAACCGTGCAAGCACACACACACACACACCCCTCCCAAGTTAACTCTAGAACAGAAATGGAACACACACACCCTCTCTCTCTCATATAGTGTAGGAATCTCTGGCTGTGATGGCGAACCTTGGCACTCTAGAAACTACTGTCTTTCGAACAAGGGAAACCTTTACCTTTAGCATATAGTGAGCAAGAACTCCCCCCCCCTCCCAAGTTAACTCTAGAACAGAAACGGAACACACACACCCTCTCTCTCTCTCATATAGTATTGTAGATGCAATGGGCACAAAGTTGTGATGGCTAACCTTGGCACTCCAGAAACGACTGTCTTTCGAGCAAGGGAAACTGCATCCAAGTCTTCCCGGAGGCAGCACAGCAGTTCAGGTCAGAAAGCCATCTGATCTGAATGACAGCTATGCTAAGAGGCATTCCAGAGGCAGAGCATGCTCCAAAGCTCTGAGGCATCTTGCGCATCGGAAACGCATTCCGAACGCTCAGGGTCGGCTGTGAACCCTGACGCTATCGCAGAGGCCACTGAGGGCCTGTGGCAGCAGCCCACGTCCTGAGTCCTTCCCAGAGGTTCATCGCACCGAATCCAGTTACTTTACTTAGACGTGTCGACTCGTCCAGCGGAGGCAACTTCAAAGGACCGGCAGGTAATATGGGGACTTGTCTGCAGCGGCAATGTCCGACCGCTAACCAGAGAGTTCACTTAATGGAACTCAAGGCCCTGGCCAGGGTAAATCGTACTCGCATTCACAGCGCCCAGTTATCAGATCTTTTGGTGTACTTGGGGGAGCACTGTCTGTTTTATCCAGAAACAGGAATGTTAAGCCTCCAACTTTGGGAAAGGATAGGGACCTGCATTAAGCAAGAACCAAGAGCCCCAGCTAAGGTGATTAGCACATAGAGTAAGTGTAGGAAGCTCATTGCAGAGGTAGACCCAGTCCGGATAGAGACCGAGAACCCCCCAGCGCAGTCAGAGCCATCAGCCCCGATGGGCCTCTATCCGACAATTCAGCTTAAGCAGGGGAGCTTAGAGAGCTTTCCTTCAGCTGCAGCTGCAGACGCCACTGAAGGAATGCAAGGTTTGGGAAATGCTGGCGGTTCCCAGACAGTTAAAAGCTCCATTCAGTGCATGGTAGAAGAGGAAACCATCAAGGGGGAGTTGTCAGTGGAAGAACTAGCTGAACTTAGGCAGTTATGCCCAGTCCGCATAGAGATGGATGCCCACATGGGTCAACAGCAAATGATCCACTCGCCGGTTCCGTACAAATTGCTCATGGCAATACGGAAGGCAATCACAGAAACAGGACTTCAGAGTTGTTTCACTAGGGGTACACTTCAGCAGGATTGTGAGACAATGATGCTCATTCCATATGACTGGAAGGCCATCATGAGAATGATGCTAAACCCCAGCCAGTATTTGCTATGGGACAGCGAGTACGGTATCGACTCGAAGCACAGGCAAGGGCTGCCAAGATGGGAGGAGAAGTACTTCATGATGAGCTATATGGGTCAGGTCAGTTCGAAACCATTGACGTGCAGATCACCTTGCCACTCGCCACGCTTCACCTGGCAGCTGAGACAGCCTTTAGGGCTTATCTCAAGGTCCCGGAAGCTGGCAAAGCAGCCAAAAATTACACCGCAGTCAAACAGAGTGCCTAGGAGTCCTACATGGACTTTATTAACAGATTGGAGGAAGCGGTCAGTAGGCAGATAGACAACGAACAAGCCCAGCAGGATCTTATGATGAAGCTGGCGGAAGACAACGCCAACCTTGATGCCGTAAAATCTTGCAGTCACTGGGCAATCGTCCCGATCTGACGCTTACTGACATGATCAGGGCTTGTGCCAACGTTGGTACAGATTCCTACAAAATGGGTCTGTTGGCAGCGGCGGTGCAAGGCGGTAGGGGACCCAAAGGCAAAACCAAGGGAGCATGTCACATTTGTGGCAAGATCGGTCATTTCGCTAGAGAATGCCGATCCAAGAAGGGTAATGGCCAAACACAGGTCGTCCCAAGGCTCCGACCACCCCATGTCCACGATGTAACAAGGGCTTCCACTGGGCCAGGAATTGTCCGACTTCGGGAAACCGGAGCGCGGGCTTGTCTCTGGCCCCGGTCCAAACAGAGACCACAGTCACTCTGGGAGAGTCAGAGCTGGACTAGATTCGCAGAACATTCCACCCTGCATTCCGAACATGATCCCAGAGGGTTGGGAGATCCTGGTCGTAGACCTGAAATACTGTTTTTACACCATTCCCTTAGATGTAAGGGATCGGGAAAGGTTTGCTTTTACGGTGCCAGTCGTGAACCACAGAGAGCCTACGCAACATTTTGCGTTGAAATATTTGCCACAGGGGATGCTCAATTCGCCCACTCTGTGCCAAATTTACGTTCACAACGTACTGGAAAAGTTTCGAAACCTTCACCCCACGGTCTTAGTATGTCATTTTATGGATGATATTTTGATCGCAGTGCCGCAACTCGGCAGCAAAATGTTTAAAGACCTCCAGACCACTCTGGGGGAGAAGGGGTTACTCATTGCCCCAGAGAAAGTTCAGAGAACCGAGCCCTTTTCATACTTGGGCCATCGGCTTCTCCGTTCTTTCGCGGCACCAGTTTTGTCGTAAATTAACCTCAAAGATTCAGTCCCCCTCATAGAATTGCAACAGATTCTGGGGAATATCAATTGGGCTAGGCTGTATTTTAGGCTAGATACGGAACTCTTGAAGCCGCTCTTCTCGCTGCTAACGCTTGCTAAGCAGTCAGCAGACCGGATACACATTCCAAAAGAGGCTCGCTTGTCTCTTGAAAAGGTCAACCAAGTTCTCAGCCAGAGATGGGTGGACAGGATTAGTCAGGGGCCATACGCTCCTGTTCTGAACCTGTACATAGTCCGGACTGGAGCCATGTTCACCGGAGCTCTGGGGGTAGACTCCGAGCGAGGGGCGAACATTGTGGAATGGGTCTATTTACCACACACCTCTTCTCGAAACATCGTTCCCCCACAGGACCTGGTTTCCACGGTGATTTACCGAGGAAGGTTAAGAGCTAGGTATATCTCAGGGCATGATTTGGCGAAAATCATTGTTCCATTCACCAAGGATCAGGTCCAGCAGCTGATGCAGCTCGGTGACTCACTCCCGATTGCATTAGAGGGATTCACAGGATGTTTGGCATACCATTTGCTGAAAGACCCCAGACTTGTCTCCCATCAAACGCAGACAGTCAGCTTGTGTGAGTTATTGTCCCTGGTTCCACTTCAGGGAGCCAGGACAGTGTTCACTGATGGGGGTAGAACATATGGCATTCTTACTTGGCAAGAGGGACAGGCTTGGCGCACGCTTCTGACTCTTCCGCAGAAATCCGCTCAGCGGGCGGAATTGGCAGCAGTGAACCTCGCCTTGCACACCTTTGCCAAGGAACGCTTGAATATCATCACTGACAGCCAGTATGTCCAGAATTTGCTTCACACTCTACCAGGAGCCTACATCACTCCCGCGATAGACAAAAACTTATTAGGTCTCTTCCTCACAACTCAATTTCATTTGCGGAACCGCACCGAAGCGCTCTATATCGCCCCCATCAGAAGTCACCAAGATTTGTCTGGCCCGATTTCTGCGGGCAATAGCAGAGTGGATGTGGCCGCAAAGGAAATTCAGCAGAAGTCAGTTTTGGGAGTCTTCACAACTCTGATTCAAAGTCATGCATTTTTTCATCAAAATGCTAAAGCACTTGCACGGCAGTTCAATCTGCCACTTTCCCAAGCTCAGGGCATAATGTGCAGGGGCGGCAGGGGGGCCCCTCATGAGGTGTCAACCCACGAGGGACGGAAACCAACCAGGTGTGGCAGATGGATGTCACACACATTCCGCAGTTTGGGAGATGGCAGTTCATGCACGTTTGCATAGACACATTTTCACAGTTTGTCTGGGCTACAGCTCAGAAGGGACAAACGGCTTCCCATGTGGAGCAGCATCTCCTCTCATGCTTCATGGCCATGGGCAAACCAAGGCACATGAAAACCGACAATGGTCCGGCTTATAGCTCCAGGCAGCTGGCCACGTTTATGGCCACCTGCGACATTAAGCACACCTTTGGCGTTCCATACAATCCGCAAGGGCAAGCGATTATTGAGCGGGTGAATCGGACGCTCAAGTCATACATTGACAAACAAACAGAAAGGGGGGAACTAGCCCTCCCCAAAAATCAGGGTCAGGCACAGCATTGTCTGAACAAGGTACTGTTCACGTACAACCACCTCAATGTTTTTTCAGATTACACTCCGCAGGAGAGGCACTTCTGTCGCACGGAGGCTCTCCTGTGCCCTATGGTGCGTTATCGAGTGCCACCGGATCCTTCTTGGAGGGGCCCGGCGCCACTCATAACGTGGGGGAGAGGGTATGCCGCAATTATGTCTCCTTCAGGTGTCGTCTTGATTCTGGTTCGTTGTGTGAAGCCTCATCTCGAGTCCAATGGCGTGGAGCCAGGCGTTCCCGGACCTGCTGCCGGAGATGGAGGGATTGACCCTGACGGGGAAAGCCAGGCGGAGGAGTCGATGACAGCCGGTGACAGCACCCAAGATCACCTGGGGGATGGTCAAGTCCCTGTGCCAGGAGGCGACTGACATCGTGCGGCGGGAGAATGTGGAACCAACGCCAGAGAACATCGTGGTTGCAGTTTTGTCCCAGATCACCTTTAATTCCTTGACGACCATCATCTTGATCCTTTCCTTGCTTATGGGGGGAGGGGTTCAAGCCACTTCATTTTAAGCAGAAGATTTGATGCCTGGTGGAGACCTCTCTACCCGGCTGCACTACAACATCTGGGAAAGATTGGCGAACCTTGTCAATCAGTCCAATTTTTGCCTGAGGCAGACCACTCTCTTCTCAGTACTTGTCTCATCCCAGTGTGTCACTCCCCAGGCGCGCACATCAGGAACGGTGACTGGTTAGTTAAGCGGATATTTGGCCCGTTTCACAAGATCATGTACTCAACATATGCGCACTTGGGAACCCAAGTCACAAAGGTTCTACCGGCTGATGCGGCCACTCTGTACACTCCCCGAGTGGCAGTCAGCCCGAACTCAACTTGTGCTCACATGACCGGCTGTTCCGCGGTCAAAGGGCCACATCACCATTGCCTTGTCCCCGGCAACAGCACTTGGACTTGTAATCACCCAGAGACTATTAACTCAATGTTTGTTCATGTCACTTTGCCTTCAAGCGGTTTTTTTACATGTAACCAACACACTTGGAACTATATTCCCGCAAAGGTATTTGATTCCTTCTGTTGTATCAGTCGTTTGACACTGTTGCTTCCCACAAAGGATATGGTTGCCCAAAGCACTGATGTATCTGCCCACACACGGCAAGTTCGTGCCACCCAGCTAGATAGTTTGTGTGACAGTAACATTAGGCTTCTGAGCAAAGCTGAGTACGTCTCATTGGTGGTCAGTTTGTTCGGTGTGTCAGGCTTAGCCGTAGGCAATGCTTGCAGGATTGGTCAGCTGGCTTGCGCTTTGGCAAAAGCCATTAATCACACCTCCTCGACGATAGCGATGCTCAATCAAGAGCAAACGGAGCTTCGCCATGCAATATTGATTATCGAGCAGCCATAGACAACCTCCTACTTGTACACCATTTGGGTTGCGAGACAGTCCATGGCATGTGTTGTTTTAACCTCACGGACAACTCTCGTAAGGTACAGAGCCAGATCACAGGTCTCCATATCCTGGTTAAGAATATCAGGGAAGACGCCCCTTTGGAATGGTGGGATTCGCTTTGGTCGTGGTCCCCCTGGGGGTGGCTACAAACAACGCTCAATGTGATTGTGGGTGTTGCAATTTTGGGGATAGCGGTTTGCTGCTTCGCGCAATGTATTCCCTCATTGCGGTCAATGTGTCCCCCAGGATGTCCTCACTCCACATCAGCTCATGCCACTCCTGCACCGAGCCATCTGACAGGTCCAATTAAACAAATAAAGGGGGAGTGTGGGTTCTGCGCACACAATTGGCACACTGTCCCTGACAGAACCACGGTTTTGGGAGAATGCTCCTTTGAGCTTTTGGTTCTGAGGGGACAGAAATTGGGGAGCGGATTAATAGCTATAGTTTAATTCACTGATCGCTGACCTAACAGGCAGTTCAGACAATAGAGGGCAAAAGATCGCCAGGTGGTCAACTCGATAGGCATGTAATGAGTAATCTCGCATCCACAGATGCTCTAAGCTCAAGAGTCAACCTAGGCACATGTTTGCTCCCGATAACAGTAGACAATGCATGTCCCTGGTAGTAAATCAGATAGATAAGAAACTTCCCCAGGTGAAGTCATACCTAATGGGTAACTTGTGTAATCTCAATGTGCAGACTAAGAGTTTTCCTGTAACGGCTACACGCAACGTATGCACACGGTCAAGCTAGGCAGAGTATAAAGTTAAGTGCCTTCTAATCAATAAACGCTGGTCTTCGCTCCAGCTTGCCTTGCGTGTCTTGCTTGACCAGTTTCCTCAGGGAGCCTCCGGCCCACATTGGGCCCCGATCTAACAGGAAACCTTTACCTTTAGCATATAGTGAGCAAGCACTTCCCCCTCCCAAGTTAACTCTAGAACAGAAACAGAACACACACACCCTCTCTTTCTCATATAGTATTGTAGATGCAATGGGCACAAAGCTGTGATGGCTAACCTTGGCACTCCAGAAACAACTGTCTTTCGAGCAAGGGAAACCTTTACCTTTAGCATATAGTGAGCAAGCACTCCCCCCCTCCCAAGTTAACTCTAGAACAGAAATGGAAGGCAGGGCAGAAACAGCTCAATAAAGCATGAGAGTGAGAGAGAGGTCTCTGCCCCCAGACCAAGAGCTGATTTGCCCCTGCATATATGACATATTGCGCACCTCTAGAGTAGACTCCCGTCCCTAGTCCCAGCATGAAGCAAAGCTCCATCTTGGCCATGTGGCTGGCAGGAAAATAAAAGAGAAACTAACTACAGAACGCCCCCCCCCCACCTTCTCTCTCTCCCCTTCCACATGCAAAACGCCACACTGCGACCTCCGGTGGCCGGAAAAAATACTGCAGCTTATTTCTTTTTTAAAAATAAGGGAAAATCCGGGGAAATCAATTAAACGGGAGGGGGTGGGAAGAGGGGTAAAAATAAGGGGTTTTCCCGGGTAAAATGGGATGGTTGACACACACACACATGGGGTGGTGGAGTAAACAAAACAAAAAGACACAGACTTACCCAGAAGGCGGCACCACATTGGGCTGCTCCTTCCTCTTCCTCCTTGCCCCCTCCTGGGCCCACAGGGGGGGGGAGGAATGAGCGCTCACGTGACGGCTTTCCCTTCCTCCTCCAGCAACTGCTGCTGCCTCCCGCCCACCTCCTCCCAGGAGTGCGGGTTCGGCTCTTCTTTCTCCCTCCAGCGGCTGCTGCTGCCTCCTTAAGAGGCTGCGGGTGCTGCTCGGGTGGTGGTGGAGGTGGTGGCTTGTGCCCCTGGGGGAAGGGGAGCTCGCATCGTGCCGCCCATAGCAGCTTGCCCACCCCCGCTCCTTGCCTCCTCCTAGCAGCAGCACCAGCAGAACTTTCACGATGCCCGGACCTAGTCTTGCAGGAAGAGAACGTCCTGCAGGATGTCTGTCTGGGCATCGCAAGAGTTGCGCTGCTTGCGCCATGCTGCCTGGACACCCTGCTGCTGCCAGGGGAAGGGAAGAGCTAGTCCAGATGGTGCTGGTCCAGGTGGCACAGCACAAGCAAACTCTTCCCTAAGTTAAGTTCCCTTCTCCCACTGCCAGGACATCCCACTGTTGGGGGAAGGGAACTTAACTTAGGGAAGAGCTTGCGCCGCGCCGCCTAGACCAGCGCCGCCTGGTCTGGACCAGCTCTTCCCTTCTAATCAATAAACGCTGGTCTTCGCTCCATCTTGCCTCGCGTGTCTCACTTGACCAGTCACCTCAGGGACCCTCTGGCCCACAGCGGAGCAGCAGGGCATCCAGACAGCATGGCGCAAGCAGCGCAACTCTCATAATCATATATCATGTCTTCCTGCAGGACTAGGTCCGGGCATCACGAAGAGACATGCGGTAGCGCTGATTTGCTGCTGCGCGCTTTGCCGGCCCTGCCCCATGAGAGACAGGACGAGGCCAGAAGGGGCGGAGCCCTGGCCTTCCCTTAAGGGAGAGGCTCGGACCGCCCTTCCTTCGCTGGGCCGACTGGTCCAGGCAGCGTTTGCCCTCCACCCCCACCCAAGGTCACAGTGTGATCGTTTTAGTCGCTTCGGGGCCGGATGGGAATTTTTGCTTGAACCTCGATTGGCCTGTTAGTTTTTGTTGTTTTCGCCCATCCCACACTGTCGCTGTTGGGCTCCTGTGGGGTACCTTTTGGATTTTTGGCGGCTAGCACTGGTAAGGAGGCTCTGGGTGACCCCTACAGGTCTGGCGGGAGCACACTCGGTTGGCCTCTGGCAGGTCTAGATAGAGGGATAATCGCCTGGCCCATCCGGTGTGCTCAGTAACAAGGCGATGCCATGCTTGACACAGCGTGCAAAGCCTTATAAGTTCACCAGACACACGTCAGAAGCAGAGGTTTGGTCATTTGCGCTTCTGTGGGGTCAATATAGTTAGCTATAACAATCGCACCTTACCAGTGCTATGTCAGCCCGCTTGCATTAGTGAATTATTGTTAATAAAGTGGCCCAGTTTCAATCCCAGCACTAAGTCCGTCTCTTTATTGAGGAGTGGGCCCGGCAAAGTGCTGCTGCTGCTGCTGCTGCTGCTAGAAGGAGGCAAGGAGCGGAGGCGAGCTGCTCTGGGCAGCGCAACATGAGCTCCCCTTCCCCCAGGCGCACATGCCGCCACCTCGGCTCCACTCCACCCAAGCGGCACCCGCAGCCTCTTAAGGAGGCAGCAGCAGCCGCTGGAGAAGGAGAAGGAAGAGCCGATGCCGCATCGCTGCTCTCCCGGGAAGAGGTGGGCGGGGTGTGGTGGGGAGGGGGCATGGCCAGCCAGGTCTACTATCGGCCTGCAGGGACCAGGGCGGACCGGCTGATGCCCAACACTGGTGTATACCAGGGGTTCTCAAGCTACGACCCACAGGTCGGATCCAGCCCCAGATAGGCCAATTCATCCAGCCCGCACCACCCTCGCCACCACTAGAATAGAAGATAAAATAGTCATGCGCAGAGTGCTGCCATAAATTACCCACGGCTGTTCAGCACATGTGTGGACACGTTTTTCTTCCCCTTCGGGGTTGGCAGAACCATGTGACTGGCCCATGGCCCAAAAAGGTTGGGAACCCATGGTGTATAAGAACATAAGAACATAAGAACAGCCTTGCTGGAACAGGCCACAGCCCATCCAGTCCAGCATTCTGTCTCACACAGTGGCTCACCATTTCCTTCAGGGTATTCCCAAGCAGATGCCTTCACCTGCTTAGGATTCCCTGGAAATGATATTGAGAGATATCCTGCCTATCTCTCCAACCCGGAGGTTGTCCTTAAGTATCCATTATTATAGCCATTGATACTCTTGTCCTCCATGAACTTGTCTAATCCTTTCTTAAAGCTGTCAAGACTGACAGCTGTCACCACTTCTTCTGGCAGGGAGTTCCATAGGCCAGTAATCCTCTGGGTGAAAAAGTACTTTCTCTTATTTGTTTGAGAACTAGTACCCAAAAGTTTCATGGAGTGTCCCCTAGTTCTACTGTTATGCGATAGGGAAAACAGTTTTTCCTTATCTACTTTGTCCACACCGTGCATGATTTTATAAACTTCAATCAGGTCACCTCTTAGACGTCGTCGTTCAAGAGTGAAGAGGCCCAACCGTTGCAGCCTCAGATGGTAAGGAAGGTGTTCCAGTCCCCTAATCATTCTGGTTGCCCTCCTCTGCACTTTTTCCAGCTCCATAATATCCTTCTGGAGGTATACGTACAGATAACTTATGCATGCATATTGGGACATAACGTTTCTTGTGGAATTTTGTGGTTTTGGCAACAGAAAATCATGTAACCTAGCGCTCCTTCTCCCTCCTTCCCGCCGTCATCCCGTAATTTGCCCAGCCAGAAAAGGGGTTACTGTGCATGTGCAGGAACCCCTGCGCTCATGCGCAGTAACCCCTTTCCTTCTTTATACCATTCATCTACCTTCAAAGTTTGATTAGTTTTCCAGTTTCTTGGGTTCCTCTTTCATGGCAGGAGGAGCAAAACTGGCCAGATTGTCTCAAAATTAGCATTTGAAAGTGAGGGGAGGGAGACGTGGAGCCTTTGACTTCCCCATGAAAGCCTCTTGTTCAGCCATTGATTTCCCCTTTCCTGGCTGGGCTTTGGTCTCCTCCTTTGGCCACCTTCAATTCAAGTGAAACATCCAATTGCTGGGAGGGAAAGGAAAAGGGAGACATTCCAAGCATTTCTTCCACAGCAGTGTCTCAGGATGGAGGGTATAGGAGGTGATCCCAGTCAAGAACCACCGGGCATCAGCCATACACACAAAACAGCGACGGCCACTTATGCTCATGGGGTACACAGAGCCTCCTCAAAAATTTTGGTATTTTTGAACCACAATCGGGCATACCCTGATAACGGCAACCTTGTATTACCAGCTAATCTTTCTCACACTAGGTCACACCAAAGGAACTGTAGGATAAACTCACCAAACAGTGCCTTCATTTTGCCAGTTTCACGTCTGACCTAGACACAGAAGAAGGACATACAGTAATACCCCGCATAATGTTAAAGTTTGGTTCCACAAGCTTTAACGTTATGCAGTTTTTAACGTTGTGCGATACATTTATCACACAACGTTAAATCAATGCCCACGGTGGCCGCTTTGAGTTGGGAAGGGCGGGGGAACCCAGCACCAGCCAGGGCAGCTTCTAGGCACCACCACCCCCAGCCCTCAAAGTCAAAGTGACCACCATGGGCTTGCCCTCTGCTGGCCACTTGGACTTGCGGAAGTGCTGGGGAGAGCGTCTAGAAGCTGCCCTGGCTGGCACTGGGTTCCTCCAAGCCCTTCCCAACTCAAAGCAACGTGATCCCCGAGCAGATCACATGCATCTTTGGAAAGGGAACTGGGCATCGCTTCTCAGGTGGAGACCAGCCCTGTGGGTTTGGGGCTTGGGTCTCTGGGGGTACTGTAGCCATAGACCCAAGCCCCAAAACCCATAGGGCTGGTCTCAGCCATTGAAGCGCCTTCCCAGGCGGAGACCAGCTCTGCGGTCTTTGGCGCTTGGGTCTCCGGAGGTAATGTACCATTGCTTTTTCGAGGCTTCCCTCGAAAAAGCAAGGCTACAGTACCCCCAGAGACTCAAACCCCAATCCCGCAGGGCTGGTCTCTGCCTGGGAATCTGCCTTCCCCCCAAGGAGGCCAGTGTTCAGAGCATTCTAACGCTGACTTCCTTTGGGGGAAGGCAGACTCCCTTCTTCCAAAAGAAGCCAGCATTTGGAGCATCCGGACACCAGCTCCCTTTTGGGGAAGGGAGGTGAGTGTCTGATGCCCATTTCCCTTAACTGGGGGTCTATGGAGGCCCCCTTGCTCTTCTGAGGCAAGGTGGCTTCTAGAGATCTCTGCCCCAAAGCCCCTGGTCTCGAGAACTGTGGGCTTTGGTGCAGAGATCAATGTCGGGAAATTAGAGGAAAAACTTTGCATCGCACAACATTAACTTAACGTGATTGTGGGGGTGTGTTGTGTTCTGATGGTTTTATCTTACACATGGATTACAATGTATCTGAGCCAATGTAACCTTGCCTATAGCAACAATGTAACCTTCAGCTGTATCATATAAACCCTGTAATAGGACGCGAGCTAATGACCACCAGCTGGCAGCAGCGAGCGTCCAAGCTCTCTTGGTCCGAACTCATCAAAGGCAACAGCGCGGGAAGTTTTCCCGCCACCACCTACACCTGGACAAGAAGGGCGTGACCCGCAATGACGTCACGCAGACAGTAGCCAATGGGCTACCATGGCACCACGTTCAAATGTATAACTACTGTATATAAAGAGCTATCGATCCGCCATTACCTCATGTTCCCTCTGTCCACGATGCAATAAACCTGAGTTAACCCAGCCCGAGGCTGTGTCCTGTGTCTTGGTTTGCATACACCAAATTGGCGACGAAGGTGGGATGATGGATCCCCACGGAACAGCCAGGGCACAGAGCGGGTTCAACATCACCAAACCGCAAGACTGGGAGCTGCTTGAGATGGACTTCCAGGCGGCACTGGTGGAACTCAGAGTCAAAGGAGACGACGAGGAGAGGAAGAGGGCCATCCTCACCAGAATGCTCGGGATGGAAACCAAGCGGACGCTGGTGGGCATCATCGCTCCGAAGAAGGTGAGCGAATTTAAGGCGGACGACATCATGAAGCTGCTGCGAGAGCGCTTCTGTCCCTCGAGGGCAATGTTTCCCGCTCGGAGCGCGTTTTGGAGGCGAGTCCAAGCGCCGGATGAGTCGGTTGAGGCATTCGTGGCCGCCATGAGGATAGCCGCCGCCCCCTGTAAATGGGGCGACATCCTAGAGATGGCCCTCAGGGACGGCGTGTTGTGTGGCCTGAAAGACAAGGAGGTGCAGCGCAGCTTGATGAACAAGGAGCCGCCACCCACGCTGGCAGAGGTCGTAGAGGCCGCGGAAGCCGCAGAGTCCACGAATGCTGGAGTGGACGAGATGCACCAGTGGCGTGAGTGGCGTCCTAGAGCCGGCAAGGCGGAAAATTCGGTGCACGGGAAGTCCGGACAGTCGGTGCACGCAACTCGACGGGCCTCAAAGTCGTCTACGGAAGGCAGCGACGGCGAGGAGGTCCAGAAGGTCCGAAAGGGTGGTCGACGCTGCGAGGGTTGCGGAGCGGCCCATGAGCGCGCGAGATGCCCGTTCAGGAAGGCCGAGTGTTACACCTGCGGCCGTCGGGGGCACATCGCCAAGGCATGCAGAAAACGGAAGGAGGGCCGGAGGCAGTCACAAGACCGTGCGGCCCGACCGGACCGTCCAGCGAGGCCCAAAGATGGCGCCCAGACCACGAGGAAGCAGGATGGCGTGGGCCGCGTCTAGGGCGACAGGCAAGGACAGAACGCTGGAGAAAGTTAGTTCATGGGTACAGAAGGGGTGGCCGGCATCGTCCCCGAGTACAGAGTTCGACCCATTCTTTCGGAAAAAGCTAGAGTTGTCCCTAGAAAGGGGGTGCCTTTTGTGGGGCCAACGGGTGGTGGTCCCTACGCCCCTGCGGACGAGGGTGCTCGAACTGCTGCACGTCAGCCACCCGGGCATAGTTCGTTCGAAGGCGCTGGCCCGGAGTTACTTCTGGTGGCCACAGCTGGACGCGGACATTGAGCACATGGTCGGCACTTGCGAGGCATGCCAGGGATCCCGACCTGAGGCGGCCCGTCTTCCGCATAGGGAATGGGACACAGCAAGGGGGCCATGGTCCAGAGTGCACGTAGATTTCGCTGGCCCATTCCGAGGAACCATGTTTCTCCTGGTGGTGGATGCGTTCTCCAAGTGGCTGGAGGTTATCCCGGTAAAGAGCACGTCCTCCGCCACGACAATTAGCCAGCTAAGGAGAGTCTTTTCCACGTTCAGTTTACCCGACACTTTAGTCAGCGATAACGCTAGTTGTTTCACCTCCGCTGAGTTCGGAGCATTCATGGAGGCAAACGCCATTCGGCATGTCACATCCGCACCGTTTCACCCGGCCACGAATGGCCAAGTGGAACGGCTGGTGCGTACAACAAAGGAGGCGCTGCGGCGCATGGGCCCGGGGGACCTGAATCACCAAGTATGCCAGTTCCTCTTAGCGTATAGGGTAACCCCCTTAGCGTCAGGCTACTCGCCGGCAGAGCTCTTGATGCGGCGAAAACTGACCACGATCCTGTCCAGGCTAGACCCGACGAGAGTCGAGGATAAAGGGAAAAACATAGGGTTGGCAGTCTCGAAAGGTTTCGCTGCCGGTGACCCTGTTCACTGCAGGAACTATTCCAGCGCAGGGCCAGCCTGGGTGCCAGGGACGGTTGTAGAACAGACGGGGCCAGTGTCGTACCGGGTCGAGACTAACACCGGCCTCCTCTGGAGGAGGCACGCAGACCAACTGAGGCACCGAGTGAGTGGGCCAGTCAGTGGGGCTCAGCAACAGGATTCAGCGTTAGGGTTCTCCCCCACCCGCTTAACCCAAGGGGGAGACAGCAGTGGACAACAGTCCCAAGCAAGGGGGGAAGGCAGAAGCAGCGGCCCCGACTCATACCCTTTTGATACGCCAGTCCTATCAGGGGCCGGGGAAGGGGGAGAGGAGTTCGCGACCGCTGCCCCCGATTGTAATTTTGATTTTGATTTTGCGAGCCGGGGGGGTTTTCAGGAGTGTTCCCCCACCCATCCAAGCGAGAAGAGGGGTTTTTCGTTAGCCCCCAGTGCCCCCGGTTCCTCCCTAAGAAAGAGCACACCTCCCAACAACGCCGCGGAGCCGCGGCAAGTCACTAACGAGTCTCCCTCTCCAATTACAGGACAGGAAACCAGGGGACAAAGAGAAGGTAGCAAACCCGGGGAGAGGCAGCCCGCATCGAGACCCCAGCGTGTTCGAAATAAGCCATCTTGGCTGAGAGACTTTGTCTCCTAAGGGGGGGGGAGTGTGTTTAAGTGTGGGCTCGAGACTTTGTCTCGTCCTAGGGGGGAGGGGTGTTGTGTTCTGATGGTTTTATCTTACACATGGATTACAATGTATCTGAGCCAATGTAACCTTGCCTATAGCAACAATGTAACCTTCAGCTGTATCATATAAACCCTGTAATAGGACGCGAGCTAATGACCACCAGCTGGCAGCAGCGAGCGTCCAAGCTCTCTTGGTCCGAACTCATCAAAGGCAACAGCGCGGGAAGTTTTCCCGCCACCACCTACACCTGGACAAGAAGGGCGTGACCCGCAATGACGTCACGCAGACAGTAGCCAATGGGCTACCATGGCACCACGTTCAAATGTATCACTACTGTATATAAAGAGCTATCGATCCGCCATTACCTCATGTTCCCTCTGTCCACGATGCAATAAACCTGAGTTAACCCAGCCCGAGGCTGTGTCCTGTGTCTTGGTTTGCATACACCAAAGGGTGATAATACTGGGAACAGCTAATATGGCAGCAGGCCACGCTCACTGGCTTCAAATAACTTACAGCATGAAGTCTGTAGTGGCATCTCCTGTTTTATTATACTTCCATGGAAGGAACACTCCATAGCTTTCTACATATTTTTATATTCCAAACTTTTTAGAGCTTTCTTCCAAGGGATCCTCATGTGGGGTTTGAAGGTGAGTCCAACTCAATTGGTGAGGGGGGTGAGGGGTAGGGTAGGGGTGACCTCAGAGAGGAAGGGTCTTAGAGTTTGCGGTTAGTCATGCCTGCCACATGACCATGGAAATGTCTGCAGAAGCAGACAACACTGGCTCTTGGGTTTTGAAACAGAGATGAGCACTGAACCCTAGAGTCAGATATGGCTGGCTTTCGAGCAAGGGAGTCCCAGTTTGGGTGAAAAGAATTATGGTAACCCTATTCCAGACACTCAGGAACTTCAAAACTTGGCAGAGGAACACATTTTTGTGGAGGAATATCTGCAAACTCATTATCCATTTACTTGTCAGTACTGTACTCCAGTCTTTTGGGCAACCTATGCGGTAGACTTATCAAAGGCAACATTTATGATGCCCTTTTTTGGTGACCTCTGGTTTCAATGAATTGGTAAACAATTCTATGTTGGTCTCAGCTCAGAGACATGTGTTCTACCACTGTATTCTTGGCTAGGAACTAGTTGCATCTTTCTTATAGTTACAAATAACCAAAATGCTTAGAGGAATGTTTCTCCATTGGGATGGCCAAGGACTACATAGTGTGTGTCCACTATAGGCTATGAGGCAGCTATTGGCCTCTTGCCCTACTTTCCATGATCCACTTTTCATTTCTTCTGGTGAGGGCCCACTGACTCCTCCTTTCCTGTTCTTGGTAGGCATGAGGGCTGGTGGCCTACTTGGGGTTGGGCATGCACCATAATATCGTCAGCCCGCCGGGGGGAGGCCAGCCATTCGCCCCGCCGCGAGCCCTTCCGAGCCCGGCCGCCACCATCTCCAGCCGGGCCAGGGACGAAGAGGAAGACCAGCCGGGCGGGGGGAGGCCAGCCATTCACCCCGCCACGAGCCCTTCCGAGCCCGGGCGCCACCATCTCCAGCCGGGCCAGGGAAGAGGAGGAAGACCAGCCAGGTGGGGGGAGGCCAGCCATTTGCCCCGCCGCGAGCCCTTCCGAGCCCGGGCGCCACCATCTCCAGCCGGGCCGGGGAAGAGGAGGAAGACCAGCCGGGCGGGGGCAGGCCAGCCATTTGCCCCGCCGCAAGCCCATCCGAGCCCGGGCACCACCATCTCCAGCCGGGTCGGGGAAGAGGAGTGTTATGTATGTACAATGTTGCTTTAAGAAATGTATGAATGTAACCTGACCACAATTACAATGTAGCTCAGCTGTTAAGGAACGCGAGTAAGCTGCCTATAGAGGGCAGCTGTGAGCGTTCAGCTCACATGGTTCACATTCCCCAAATCACCGGCAGCCGCGGGAACCTCTCCCGCGCAAGGATCACCTGGAGAAGATGGGCGTGACTCAGAATGACGTCACGCCGGTAGCAGCCAATAAGCTACCGTGCAACGAGATTCAAATGTATGTATTGCAGTATATAATGAGCTGTACCTCCGCCATTACCACATGTTCATCCTGATCATCTCCCAATAAACCTGAGTTTAGCCCTCACTGCGGCTCCTTCTTTGTCTTCCGTGCAAGACACTAAATTGGCGACGAAGGTGGGATCGATGGCGAATCCCAAGGTCAAGCCTTACCACTTCGATATCAGCGACCCAGAGCAATGGGAGCTGTACGAGTGCCAGTTTCGGCACGCGATGGAAGCTGCGGGCGTCGACGACGACGCGAAGATGCGCTCCCACTTTCTGGCCCAGGTGGGGCCGGCCACGCTGCGTATCCTGATGAACCTGGTGGCCCCCCGGAAGGTGGACGTGGTGCCCCTCGACCGCATCCTCGAGCTACTGCGCGAACATTTCCAGCCCCCCGTGTCGATCTTCCCGGCCAGGGTCGCGTTCCACAGGCGAGACCAGCGCCCGGGAGAGTCCGTGTCCGCCTACGCGGCGGCCCTCAGGCTGGCAGCGGTGCACTGCCAGTGGGAAGACCTGGACACGGCACTCCGAGACCGCATGCTGTGTGGCCTGAGGGACGAGGAGGTCCAGAGAAAATTGATGACCCGCGACTATCACCTCACGTTCAACGAGGTACTGCGGGAGGCCCAGGCAGCCGAGGCGGCCAGGAGCGGGGTCAGAGTGTTCAAGTCCCGAGGGGCCACATCCGAAAGAGCCAAGTCACCAGTGCAGGCGGCCCGGCGGACATCAGCGAAGGCGGCCTGGCGGGCCCCCAAGTCGCCCGCCGGCACACCAGCGACGTCTGAGGAGTCGTCCACGACGGCAGATTCCTGCTCCAGCGAGGACGACGACGTCCAGAGAATAAAGAAACGCGGGGAGAGGCAACAGACCCGCGAACGGCAGGACCGCCGCTGCGATGGATGTGGGGTGTCCCACGACCGCACGAGGTGCCCGTTCCGTAAGGCCGAGTGCCACAACTGCGGCCGAAAAGGGCATATCGCCAGAGTATGCAGGCGCGGGCGAGCTGAGGACAAGAGTGTCTCGGGCCAACCCCAGGCACACCACCGGAAGGCGACCGGCACCAGGAAGGTCTCAGCCAACTACAGCGAGGAAGGCGTGAACCGCGTGGGCCTGGAGCACAGGCGTTTTTTCGTAGAGGTACTGTTACAGGGGCTCCCAGTGAGGATGGAGATAGACTCGGGGTCGTCCTATTCCATCCTGTCCCAGAAAGAGTTTATGCGCATTCCCCCAGATGCGCGGCCCAAACTGCGGGCCATGAAGTCACACTTACGGGACGTCCAGGGAAATGGGATCCCAGTGTTGGGGGTGGGGAACTTCAACGTGAAGTTCAAGAGTTACTCCGAGAAACTGCCCCTAGTGGTCCTCAAGGGGGGGAGATGCTGCCTTTTGGGAACGCAGTGGTTTGCTCCCCTGGGAATTGAACTGTCCGGCATTAACGCCATCGAGACTGACCCAATGCGGGACGTGTGCAATGCACACCCGGACGTTTTCAAGAAGGGGCTCGGGACGTACAAGGGCCCCCCGGTATCCTTTGAGCTGGACCCAGAAATCCGGGCCATCCGCCTCAAGCCAAGGAGAGTGCCCTTCGCCCTCAAGGACAAGATCAAGGCGGAACTGGACAAATTGGTGGGGCAGGGGATTTTGGTTCCAGTTGATTCGGCGGAGTGGGAAACGCCGATTGTTACGGCTCTTAAATCGAACGGGGAGGTCAGGATTTGTGCGGACTATAAATTTAATTTAATTAATTTAATTTAATTGTCACATTTATATACCGCTCACTCGGCCAAAGCCAACTCAGGGCGGTTCACAATAAAAATTAAAAAACACATGTTAAAAACAGTTAAAACTACCCACCCCCTAAAAACAAGGGCTGCAGGATCCAAAGGCACCATGGGGAAGAGTTCTTCTACACCAACCACCCAATGGAGGTTACCCTTCCACCTGCACCCCACACTTGACCCGCCAGCCAGGTTTTAAGTTCTTTTCTGAAAGGCAGCAATTCCGTCCGGAGACGTAGCTCTGTTGGCAGGAGGTTCCAGAGGGCCGGTGCAGACACGGAGAAGGCTCTCCTCCTTGTGCCAGAGAGGCGAGCCCCTCTGGCTGATGGAACAATTAGAGAGCCCTTCCGGTCCGCTCTGGTTGGACGGACAGACGTCCTCAGGGCGATGCGGTCTCTTAGGTAACCCGGCCCACTACCATATAGGGCTTTAAAGGTCAAAACCAGCACCTTGAATTGCACCCGGAGACAAACTGGCAACCAGTGCAGCTCCCGGAGCAGTGGCAAAGCATGGGCATAACGCCCACACCCCATCACCACCCTGGCTGCTGCATTCTGGACCAGCTGTAGCCTCCGAATGGTCGTCAAGGGCAGCCCCATGTAGAGCGCATTGCAATAATCTAGTCTGGAGGTGACCAGAGCGTGAGTGACCATGAGCAAGGAGTCCCGGTCCAGGAGTGGGCGCAACTGGCGAATCACCCGAAGTTGGGCGAAAGCCCTCCTGGTCACAGCCGCCACCTGTTCTTCTAGCAGTAGCCGCGAATCCAGGAGGACCCCCAAGTTGCGCACCGGGTCTGTCTGGGGCAAAATAGCCCCATCCAGAACCAAAGATGGTAGCTCCCGGGTTAACGCAGGACCCCCTATCCATAGCCACTCAGTCTTGCTGGGATTCAGTTGTAGCCCGTTAGCCCCCATCCAGACCCCAACAGCTTCCAGGCACCTGGAAAGGACTTTGATGGCATCACTGGGGTCCCCATGGGCCGAGATGTACAACTGAGTGTCATCCGCGTACTGATGGTACCGCACCCCATGGGAACGAATGATCTCACCCAGCGGCTTCATGTAGATGTTAAAATAGGAGAGGAGAGAGCACCGAGCCCTGAGGCACCCCCCATTTGAGGGGCCTAGGACTCGACCTCTCACTCTCCAACCACACCGACTGGGTCCGACCCCTCAGAAATGAGGAAAACCAGGACCACACAGTGCCCTGGATTCCCAATCCTTGGAGCCGTTCCAGAAGGATACCGTGGTCAACGGTATCGAAAGCCGCTGAGAGGTCAAGAAGAGCAAGGACGGATGGGTGACCACCGTCCCGCTCCCGCCAGAGATCATCCATCAGTGCGACCAATGCCGTCTCGGTACCATATCCAGGCCTGAATCCTGACTGAAAGGGGTCCAGGTAATCCGCTTCATCCAGTACCCCCTGCAGCCGACGCGCCACTGCCTTCTCCAACACCTTCCCTAAAAAGGGGAGGTTGGAGACAGGCCTATAGTTGGTTAGGACAGCTGGGTCGAGGGAAGGTTTCTTCAGGAGGGGGTGCACCAAGGCATGTTTTAAAGGTGCAGGAAACACCCCCTCCCACAATGATGCATTGATCATAGCCCCAACCCAGCCACCTGTCACCGCCTTGGAGGCTTTCACCAACCAGGTGGGACAGGGGTCCAATGGGCAGGTAGTGGCGCGCACAGCTGCAAGGAGCCTGTCCACTTCATCAGGGGCAACTGGATCAAACCGGTCCCAGATGGTATGGCAAGACTGTGCTCCAGCTCCCTCCGGACTCTCCCCATCCACGCCAGGATTAAACCCCGAGCGAATGTATGATCAATAAGGCCATTCGGCCAAATGCATATCCGGTGCCCGTGGTCAGCCATTTACTGGCCACGTTACATGGGGGGAGGTGTTTTGCCAAGCTAGATCTGGTGCAGGCATATCAGCAGCTCTCCATAACCCCAGTTGCTGCCGCTGCGCAAACGATCGTAACGCACAAGGGAGCATTTAAGGTAACGCGCCTTCAGTTCGGCGTGAATTCGGCCCCCGGAATTTTCCAGTCCCTCGTGGAACGCCTTTTAAAGGGGCTTCCAGGCATCCTCCCATATTTTGACGATGTTTTGATAACAGCGGGGGGGCGAATCAGAACTAGCGCAAAGGCTAGACAGGGTCCTTTCGGTATTCGAGAAAGCGGGCCTTCGACTGAGACGGGACAAATGTGTATTCTTTGCGAGGGAGGTTGAGTTCCTCGGGTTCAAGATAACCCCGGAAGGCATCAAGCCCTCCGAGTCCAAGGTTGCGGCTGTGCAAAACGCCCCTCGCCCCACCGCGAAACCGGAGCTGCAGTCATTTCTAGGGCTCTTAAATTTTTACCATTCCTTCCTGTTGAGGAAGGCATCCGTTGCGGAACCACTGCACGCGCTATTAAAGAAAGAGGCGGTTTGGCGGTGGGGAGATAGGCAAGAGAAAGCTTTCAGGGAGCTAAAGGCGCTTTTATCCTCGGATGCTGTCCTGACCCACTTTGACCCGAGGAAACCAGTGGTTTTAGTCTGTGATGCATCCCCAGTGGGGGTGGGGGCGGTCCTATGCCACGTGTTGGAGAGCGGGCGGGAAGCCCCGGTGGCGTACTACTCGAGGTCCCTCTCGAAGGCCGAGCGCAATTACGCGCAAACAGATAGGGAGGCCCTGGCCATAATCGCGGGAACGAAGAAGTTCCACGATTTTCTATACGGCCGCGAGTTTACGGTGGTGATGGATCACAAGCCACTTCTGGGGATCTTCACCACTGGCAAACCCACCCCGCAAATTCTTTCCCCCAGGATGCTGCGTTGGGCCATTTTCCTCAACGCCTACCAATATGAGTTAGTCTATCGCCCAGGGAAGGAGATCTCCCATGCAGACACACTGTCCCGGTCCCCCCTCCCTAGTTTAGGGGACCCGGCATGCGAGGTAGAGCAGGACCACCAAGTCCTACTGATCGAGTCCCTCGACTCACCCCCCATTGTCTCGGCCGACCTCGCCAAGGCCACAGCGGCCGACAAGATGCTGGCCCAAGTTAGTTCCTGGGTTTGGAAAGGGTGGCCCACTGCTCCCCCCGAGGAACATTTCAAGCCATTTTTCAGGCGTAGAGTAGAGCTGTCCCTGGAAAGGGGCTGCTTACTCTGGGGCCAGCGGGTAGTTATCCCAGAGAAGCTGAGGGCTAAAGTACTGAAGCTACTGCATACCAGTCACCCGGGAATAGTGCGCTCCAAGGCGCTGGCCAGGAGTTTTTTTTGGTGGCCACAGATAGACGCGGACATAGAGCGCTTAGTGGGCACGTGCGAGAGTTGCCAGAGCTCCCGGCCCGAGGAGTCCCGGCTACCCCATAGGGAATGGGACACGGCCCGCGGGCCATGGTCCCGGATTCATGTCGACTTCGCTGGCCCTTTCCGCGGGTCCATGTTTCTGCTAATAGTCGACTCCTATTCCAAGTGGTTGGAAGTAATCCCCATGAACAGCACCTCCTCTGCGGCAACCATTAAACAGTTGCGCAAGGTCTTTGCCCGTTTCGGCCTGCCGGACGTCCTTGTTAGCGATAACGCTAGTACCTTCACGTCTGCGGAGTTCAAGACCTTTATTGAAAGAAACGCCATCAGGCATATTATCGCTGCCCCATTTCATCCCGCCACAAACGGTCAGGTAGAGCGCCAAGTGCGCACTACGAAAGACGCACTGCGGCGCATGGGTCCCGGTGAGTTAAACCTCCATCTGTGTCAGTTCCTCATCTGCTACAGGACAACCCCCCTAGCTTCAGGACTCTCGCCAGCCGAACTCCTCATGAGGAGACGTCCGGCAACACTTTTTGACAGGATGGACCCGGCCAGGGTGGAGGATGAAGGGAGAAATATAGATATCGGGGTAGGAAGCTCCAAAAGTTTTTCGGTAGGGGATCCGGTTCACTGCAGGAACTACGCGGCCTCTGGGCCAGCGTGGGTACCAGGGACGATCATTGAGCAGACGGGGCCAGTATCCTATAGAGTTGAGACTAGCTCGGGTCTACTCTGGAGAAGGCACGCCGACCAACTCAGAAGGCGGGTCACCAGTGACGGGGAATCAGCATTAGGGTCCTCCCCCACCCGCGTTACCCAAGGGGGAGACACGGCGGCATCCGCGGGTACAAATGCATACCCTGGATTCTCAGCCACAGAGGAGGATACTTTGAAAGAGAGGGATGAGTTTGATTATGATTTGCAGTACCAGGGGGTGTAGCGGAGTGGTCCCCCACCCGTCCTAGCGAAAAGAGGGGTTTCAGTTCAGCCCCTGGTACCTCCAGTCCCCCCCCAGCCCTTTTGTTTTAGAATATACCATAACTCCAGCCCCCCGGAGACAGACACCCCCGAGACAGGCAGCAGGGGGGAGTCCGCCCGCCTCAGCCTCTAGAACGCCCGGACAGGCAACAGGGGGTGGCGAGACCACAAGGGCCTCATCGTCAGTCCCGAGATTCGTACTGGGGGGGACCCCAAGCTCCTCAAGCGGTAGGCAGGGGTTCACGTCCCAACTGTTCATTCCATTCCTGTCCCCCAATGCAAGGTTGTCGCAGAGTCCCCACCGAGCCACTAATGAGTCCCCCCTTTCCGTTGCACGACAGGACTCCGCGGAACCAGGAGCCCCCGGCTCCCCTATGTTAAGTCAAGCGGCCACGTGCCCCAGACGCATGTGCGGCAAGCCACAATGGTTGAGGGACTTCGTCCCATCCTAGGGGGGAGGAGTGTTATGTATGTACAATGTTGCTTTAAGAAATGTATGAATGTAACCTGACCACAATTACAATGTAGCTCAGCTGTTAAGGAACGCAAGTAAGCTGCCTATAGAGGGCAGCTGCGAGCGTTCAGCTCACATGGTTCACATTCCCCAAATCACCGGCAGCCGCGGGAACCTCTCCCGCACAAGGATCACCTGGAGAAGATGGGCGTGACTCAGAATGACGTCACGCCGGTAGCAGCCAATAAGCTACCGTGCAACGAGATTCAAATGTATGTACTGCAGTATATAATGAGCTGTACCTCCGCCATTACCACATGTTCATCCTGATCATCTCCCAATAAACCTGAGTTTAGCCCTCACTGCGGCTCCTTCTTTGTCTTCCGTGCAAGACACTAAAAGGAGGAAGACCAGCTGGGCGGGGGAAGGCCAGCCATTTGCCCCACCGCGAGCCCTCCCGAGCCCGGACACCACCATCTCCAGCCTCCTGGCACCAACAGAGTGCTAAAGGAGAGGACCAATTGGCAGAAGGGAAGAAGGCAGAGGAGGAAAACCAGAGGGTGAGACTCAAAGCCCCATGCAAAGGATAAGTAGCCGATATGCAGAAATGTTGATGACTTAATATAGTAACTCACATAAAGACTTTATACCGACTTAATAAAGCAACTGACATAGAGACTGTGTTAAAGTGTGATAATATGCATGATAATATGTTGTTTAAAATGTTCTACACTTTTAAAACTGTGATAAACTGTATGAGGGGGGGGAATGGCTTAGAAACCGGCAAACCACGCCATAAAGCTTGCCAAGAGAACCCTATTGACCAAAACAAAAGGCAAAACAAAGAAGCAGGCTAGATGATACAGGATGCTTAACACCACAGAGTGGAGGAAGGGAAGGGACAGGAAAGGGGGAGGAGAAATGCAATGTTGTAAGGAGCAATACTGCATAGGGACATGGAATGTGAGATCAATGAACCAAGGTAAACTGGAAGTGGTAAAAAATGAGATGGAAAGAATAAGCATTGACATCTTGGGCATCAGTGAGCTAAAATGGACAGGGATGGGTGAATTCAGCTCTGGAAACCATCATATCTACTATTGTGGACAAGAAAACCTTAGAAGAAATGGAGTAGCCATAATTGTCAATAAAAGAGTGAGAAAAGCAGTAATGGGATATAACCTCAAAAATGACAGAATGATGTCAGTCAGAATTCAAGGCAAACCTTTCAATGTCACTGTGATCCAAATATACGCACCAACCACTGGTGCAGATGAAGCCACAGTGGACTAGTTCTATGAGGACCTAGAATACCTCATAGAACAGACACCAAGAAATGATGTCCAAATTATATTAGGAGACTGGATGCCAAAGTAGGAAATCAAAAAGTGGAGGGAATAACAGGCAAGTTTGGTCTTGGTTGGTCTTGGAGTACAGAATGAAGCAGGGCAAAGATTGATAGAGTTCTGCCAAGAGAACGCACTGGTCATAGCAAACACTCTCTTCCAGCAACACAAGAGGCGACTTTACACATGGATATCACCAGATGGCCAACACCGAAACCAAATTTACTACATACTCTGCAGCCAAAAATGGAGAACCTCCATACAGTCAGCAAAAACAAGACCTGGAGCAGACTGTGGCTCAGATCACAATCTACTGATTGCAAAATTCAGGTTAAGACTAAAGAAAATAGGGAAAACAAGGAGACCAGACAGATATCACCTAGAAAGCATCCCTAAAGAATACACAGTGGAGGTGATGAACAGATATAATGGCCTAGACTCAATAGACAGAGTGCCAGAAGAATTATGGACAGAGATAAGGAACATCATGCAGGAAGCAGCAAAGAAAACCATACCAAAAGAAAAGAAGCATAAGAAAGCAAAATGGTTGTCTGATGAGGCTCTTAAAATAGCAGAGGAAAGAAGGAATGCAAAAGTCAAAAGAGAAAGGAAAAAATACAATCTTTTGAACACAGAATTTCAAAGAAAAGCAAGGAGAGATAAGGAAGACTACCTAAAAGAACAGTGCAAAGAAATGGAGGAAAACAACAAAAGAGGCAGGACTAGAGATTTCTTCAGAAAAATCGGGGAAATAAAGGGAACATTTAAAGCAAAAATGTCCATGATAAGGGACAAAGATGGAAAAGAGCTAGCTGATGCAGAAGAGATTAAGAAAAGATGGAAAGAGTACACAGAGGAACTCTACAAAAAGGACCTCAACACTCCTGATAATCACAATGATGAAAAAATTGAACATGAGCCAGACATCCTGGAGAGCAAAGTTATAAAGGCCCTAAAGAGCACTGCAAACAACAAAGCTAGTGGAGATGATGGTATCCCAGTGGAATTTTTCAAAGCTCTAAAAGATGATGGCGTCAAATTACTGCATTCAATATGCCAGCAAATTTGGAAAACAAAACAGTGGCCACAGGATTGGAAAAGATCAGTATACGTCCCAATCCCAAAAAAGGGCAACGCCAAAGAATGCTCAAATTACCGAACAATTGCACTCATCCCACACGCCAGCAAGGTGATGCTCAAGATAATACAGGATAGACTTCAGCAGCATGTGGAAAGAGAATTACCAGAGGTGCAGGCGGGGTTCCAAAGAGGCAGGGGGACTAGAGACCACATTGCCAACATACGTTGGATCATGGAGAAAACAAAGGAATACCAGAAACAAGTTTACTTTTGTTTTATTGACTACACTAAGGCATTTGACTGTGTGGACCACAACAAGATGTGGCAAGTAATTAAAGAGATGGGAATACCAGAGCACCTCATATGCCTCCTGAGAAATCTGTACATGAACCAAGAAGCAACAGTTAGGACAGAACACGGAATGACAGAGTGGTTTGGAATAGGAAAAGGAGTAAGACAAGGCTGCATTTTATCACCCTGTTTATTCAATCTATACACAGAGCACATAATGCGCAATGCAGGGATGGAGGAATCACAATATGGGATTAAAATTGCTGGGAGAAACATCAACAATCTGAGATATGCAGACGATACCACCCTAATGGCAGAAAGTGAGGAAGACCTAAAGAATCTCTTGATTGGGCTGAAGGAGGAGAGTGCAAAAGCTGGCCTGAGACTCAATATCAAGAAAACCAAGATAATGGCAACCAGTTCCTGGAAAATAGATGGGGAAGAAGTAGAAGCAGTGACAGATTTCACATTCTTAGGATCAAAGATCACTGCAGATGGAGATTGCAGCCATGAAATAAAAAGGCGAATGATTCTTGGGAGACAAGCCATGAGAAACCTGGGGAACATAGTGAAAAGCAGAGATTTCACATTACAAACAAAAATTAGAATAGTCAAAGCAATGGTATTCCCAGTGGTAATGTACGGATGCGAGAGCTGGACAATAAGGAAAGCTGAACGCAGAAGAATAGATGCCTTTGAGATGTGGTGTTGGAGGAGAGTTTTGAGAGAACCCTGGACAGCGAGGAGAACAAATAGGTCAATCTTAGAAGAAATCAACCCTGACTGTTCATTGGAAGGTCTAATAGTAAAGACGAAGCTAAAGTACTTTCGACATCAAATGAGAAGGGAGGATTCACTTGAGAAGGCCTTGATGTTGGGAAAGGTGGAGGGCAAAAGAAGAAGGGGGAGGCCAAAGATGAGATGGCTAGATGGGATTGTAGACACAATGGGCACAGAACTGGGAGTGCTGAGGGGGATGGTGGAGGACAGAGGCGCCTGAAGAACAATGGTCCATAGGGTTGCAAAGGGTCGGAATCGACTGTGCGACTTTAGTGTATGAGAAACAAGACACAGGAACAGCCGTAGTACTGGCTTAACACATCTTTATTGCATGGTGGTCTGGGGGAAACATGAGGTAATGGCGGACGAACAGCTCAATATATACGGTGGTTATACATTTGAATGTGGCTCCACAATAGCCCATTGGCTACTGCTGGCGTGACGTCATTCCAGGTCACGCCCTTCTTGTCCAGGTGAGGTAGTGGCGGGAATCTTCCCGCGCTGTAGTTCTTTGGGGATTGGAACCTTGTGAGCTGGGCGCTCGCTATTGCCACCAGGTGGACATTAGCTCGCGACCTAATTACACGGAATACATTGATACAGTTGGTGGTTGTTTTAATGCATAGAACTAAGAACACAACATCCCTCCCCCCTAGAATGAGACGAAGTCTCTCAACCAAGATGGCTTATTGCAAACGCGCCTTGGGCGTGACGTTGACTGGCTTGTCCCGGGAGTGCTACTGCTTCTCTGTCCCCTGGTTCCTTGTCCTGCAACGGGAGAGGGAGACTCGTTAGTGACTGGCCGCGGCTCCGCGGCTCTTGGGGAAGGGACAGAAAAACCGGGGGCACTGTGGACTAACGAAAAACCCCGCTTCTCGCTTGGATGGGTGGGGGACCACTCCAGAAACACCCCCCCCCCCGGTTTTGTAAATGAAAATCAGAATTATCAACTGGGGTGTCAGTAGAAAGATTCCTCAGGATATCTATGCCTGGGGTGCCATTAGAAGGATTCCTCAGGATATCTATGGGGACAGAATCTCTCTCCTCCCCCCTAGGTGGGGACCACTGGCCCCCCTCACCTCCCCCTTGGGTTGAACGGGTGGGGGAGAACCCTAACGCTGAGTCCTGTTCCTCGCCGGCCGCGCTCTGGTGCTCCTGAACCCTCCGACGGAGTTGGTCTGCGTGTCGTCTCCATAGCAGACCCGTGACGGTCTCTACACAATACGACACGGGACCCGTCCTTCCAACGACGACGCCCGGGACCCAGGCCGGCCCCGCGCTGGCGTAATTTCTGCAATGTACCGGGGCACCGACTTCGAAACTTTTCGTGTCCGCTAACCCGATATTCCTCCCTGTGTCCTCCACCCTAGTGGGGTCTAGCCTGGTCAGAATCGTGGTCAGCTTCCTACGCATTAAGAGTTCTGCGGGCGAGTACCCAGAAGCTAGGGGGGTGACCCTGTAGCCAAGCAGGAACTGGCACACTTGTAGGTTGAGATCCCCAGGGCATCTTTAGTAGTGCGCACGAGGCGCTCGACCTGGCCGTTTGTCGCCGGGTGGAAGGGGGCGGAGGTGATGTGCCGAATGGCGTTGATCTCAGTGAATGGCCTAAACTCTGCGGACGTGAAACAACTAGCGTTATCGCTAATTAGGGTGTCGGGTATACCGAACGTGCTAAAAACCCTACGCAAATGCTTCACTGTCGTTGCCGATGAGGTGCTCGTAACCGGGATGACCTCCAACCACTTAGAGTAAGCATCTACTATGAGGAGAAAGAGCGTACCCCTAAATGGGCCCGCAAAACCATCTTTGGCCCCCTCCTCTGGCCCGGACAGTCAGGGGAGGGAAGAGGAGCCCAGCTGAGCCTCATCTCTGCAGCGGGGCTTGAAAAAGCCACCGCCAGCGCACCAGAGACGCCCACACCATCTTTGGCCCCCTCCTCTGGCCCGGACAGTCAGGGGAGGGAAGAGGAGCCCAGCTGAGCCTCATCTCTGCAGCGAGGCTTGAAAAAGCCACCGCCAGCGCACCAGAGACGCCCACACCATCTTTGGCCCCCTCCTCTGCCCCGGACAGTCAGGGGAGGGAAGAGGAGCCCAGCTGAGCCTCTTCTCTGCAGCGAGGCTTGAAAAAGCCACCGCCAGCGCACCAGAGACGCCCACACCATCTTTGGCCCCCTCCTTTGGCCCGGACAGTCAGGGGAGGGAAGAGGAGCCCAGCTGAGCCTCATCTCTGCAGCGAGGCTTGAAAAAGCCACCGCCAGCGCACCAGAGACGCCCACACCATCTTTGGCCCCCTCCTCTGGCCCGGACAGTCAGGGGAGGGAAGAGGAGCCCAGCTGAGCCTCATCTCTGCAGCGAGGCTTGAAAAAGCCACCGCCAGCGCACCAGAGACGCCCACACCATCTTTGGCCCCCTCCTCTGGCCCGGACAGTCAGGGGAGGGAAGAGGAGCCCAGCTGAGCCTCGTCTCTGCAGCGAGGCTTAAAAAAGCCACCGCCAGCGCACTAGAGACACCCGTACCATCTTTGGCCCCCTCCTCTGGCTCAGACAGTCAGGGGAGGGAAGAGGAGCCCAGCTGAGCCTCATCTCTGCAGCGAGGCTTGAAAAAGCCACCGCCAGCGCACCAGAGACGCCCACACCATCTTTGGCCCCCTCCTCTGGCCCGGACAGTCAGGGGAGGGAAGAGGAGCCCAGCTGAGCCTCATCTCTGCAGCGAGGCTTGAAAAAGCCACCGCCAGCGCACCAGAGACGCCCACACCATCTTTGGCCCCCTCCTCTGGCCCGGACAGTCAGGGGAGGGAAGAGGAGCCCAGCTGAGCCTCATCTCTGCAGCGAGGCTTGAAAAAGCCACCGCCAGCGCACCAGAGACGCCCACACCATCTTTGGCCCCCTCCTCTGGCCCGGACAGTCAGGGGAGGGAAGAGGAGCCCAGCTGAGCCTCTCCCCTTGGCCCGCCGGGCGGGGAGTATAAAGGACCGTGATTCCACCTTTGGCTCCCTCCCCCGCCCTGTCCGGCGGGGGTGGTGGGAACGCAGCTGACCAGTATTGCCGCGGCTGGACTTTTCCACCAAAGTTGTACCACCAGAGTTGCCGGTCCATTTCCTGGCCTTAAAGGCCAGGTCGTCCTCTTCTTTGGCTCCGTCAGGGACGTGCAAGACATGGGGTTCTGTTTTGGGGATATTGGTGGCCGAAGGATTGTGTAATTAATTTTGCTATGTTATAACTTATTTTTTTTGAGACTGATGTTTTTTTTTTCTGATTTCATTAATGTATTGTATTATTATTGTATTGTTGTTCGATGCATGACTTATGTATCCATGCTCTGATTATTGTATTTATGATGCATCTTTGCCTGATTGCTTTATTTTTGTTACTGTGTTTCAGGGTTTGCTGATACTCAGTTTATATGCTGTTTTTATAGGAATTGTGTTCATTGCATTTTTGTTCTGAATGTATATTTATTTTTATTGATATTTTGTATGTTTATTATATTTTGTTTTGTTGTATTCTTAATTATGTTGGAAGCCGCCCTGAGTTGGCTTACAAGCTGAGTAGGGCGGGGTACAAATTAAAATTTGAATTGAATTGAATTGAATTGAAAATCAATGTGCACCCGGGACCACGGCCCCTTCGCCGCGTCCCATTCCCTGTGCGGCAGACGCGCCTCTTCGGGCCGGGAGCATTGGCAGCTCTCGCAAGTGCCTACCATGTGCTCGATGTCGGCGTCTAACTGGGGCCACCAAAAATAGCTCCTGGCCAGGGCCTTGGAGCGGACAATTCCAGGGTGGCTGACGTGCAGCAGTTTAAGCACCCGCGGCCTCAGGGATTCGGGGACCACCACCCGCTGGCCCCACAGAAGGCACCCTCTCTCTATGGACAACTCTAGCCTCTTCCTGAAAAACGGGGCGAACTCAGCCGCTGGGGAGGACGCTGGCCACCCTTTTTGCACCCAGGAGCTGACTAGAGCTAGCATTTTGTCCTTCCCGATCGCCTTGGCGATGTCTGCGGGCATAATGGGGGGCGAATCTAAAACCTCTATCAGGAGTACTTGGCGGTCTTTCTCTTCCTCGCCCACGGTGCTGCTAGTGAGGGGAAGGGGAGACCTTGACAGGGCGTCCGCGTGGCTTATTTCTTTCCCTGGGCGGTACACCAACGCGTGCTGATACGCGTTTAAGAAGATGGCCCACCGTAACATCCTAGGGGACAGGATCTGAGGTGTGGGCTTGTCCGCAGTGAATATGCCTAGCAGGGGCTTGTGGTCAGTGACTATAGTAAACGGGCGGCCGTAGAGGAAATCGTGGAACTTCTTAGTCCCCGCTATTATCGCTAGCGCCTCCCTGTCTGTTTGGGCGTAGTTTCGCTCAGCCTGGGACAGGGACCTGGAGTAGAATGCTATTGGGGCCTCCCTCCCGTTATCCAGCACGTGGCACAGCACCGCCCCCACCCCCACTGGGGATGCATCACATATCAAAACCACCGGCTTCTTGGGGTCAAAATGGGTGAGAATGGCATCAGACGCTAGGAGTTGTTTCAGCTCAACGAACACCCTCTCTTGGCTCTCGCCCCACTTCCACGCCTCGTCCTTTTTGAGCAGCTTATGCAGCGGCTCCGCTATCGAAGCCTTCCGAGGCAGGAAGGAGTGGTAGAAATTTAAGAGCCCTAGGAACGATTGCAATTCGGGCTTGGCAGTGGGGCGAGGGGCACCTTGAATTGCGGCCACCTTGGATTTGGAGGGCTTAATTCCCGCAGGGGTTACCCGGAAACCCAAGAACTCAACCTCTTTTGCGAAGAAGACGCATTTGTCTTTCCTCAACCTCAACCCCGCCTTTTCAAACACCGCCAGTACTTTGTCCAGCCTTTCAGCCAACTCCTCCTCGCTCCCCCCCGTTATCAATACGTCATCAAAGTATGGCAAGACCCCATCCAGTCCTTTCAAGAGGCGTTCCACAAGCGACTGGAAAATGCCGGGCGCCGAGTTCACGCCGAACTGTAAGCGCGTTACCTGGAACGCCCCCTTATGCGTGACTATTGTTTGCGCAGCAGCTGCAGCTGGGGTTACTGAGAGTTGCTGATAGGCCTGCGCCAGGTCAAGCTTTGCAAAACACTTTCCCCCATGTAATCTGGCCAACAGATGGCTGACTACCGGCACCGGATACGCATTAGGGCGGATCGCCTTATTAATGGTGCACTTATAGTCAGCACATATGCGAACCTCCCCGTTGGCCTTCAGTGCAGTTACAATCGGAGTCTCCCACTCTGCGGAATCAACAGGAACAAGAATCCCCTGGCCCACCAATTTGTCCAGTTCCGCCTCTATTTTGTCCTTTAGTGCGAAAGGCACTCTGCGCGGCTTGAGTCTTATCGGGCGGACCTCCGGGTCCAGGTCGAACGCTACTGGGGGTCCCTTGAATTTTCCAAGTCCTTTCTTGAATACTTCGGGGTGCGCGTTGCACACCTCCTGTATTGGGTCAGTCCCAACGGCATGCACCCCCCCAATGAACAAACCCAGGGGCTTAAACCATTGAGTCCCGAGGAGGTTGCAACTTCCCCCTTTGAGGACAACCAGGGGCAGCTCTGCGGCGTGCTGTTTGTACTGAACCTTGAATTTTCCAACCCCCAACACCGGAATGCCCTGTATGTCCCGCAGCGTGGACCTCAACGCTTTGAGCTTAGGGCGCACGTGGGGGGAAATTCCCAAGAACTCCCGCTGGGACATGATGGAATAGGAGGAACCTGAGTCTATCTCCATCCTAACAGGGGCCCCTTGCACCAGTACCTCAACGAAGTAACGGAGGTGTCCCAAAGACACGCTGTACACTGGGGCATCGTCGCTGCTGTCGTCGGAGATGCGGCCTACGCCGTCCTGCTTCCTCGCGGGCCGGGCACCCTCCTTGGTTCTCGGCGAGCGGTCTGACGAGCCTTTCCGGTCCCTGCGCCGCCGTCTGCAGACCTTGGCGATGTGCCCCTGGCGGCCGCAGTTGTGGCATTCGGCCTTCCGGAACGGGCACTTGATGCGGTCGTGGGCCGCTCCACAGCCGTCGCAGCGTCGGCCTTCCTTCCGAACCTTCCGGACATCCTCGTCGTCGCTGCTCTCCGTGGAAGATTTCGGCGCCCGTCTGGCCGCATGCACCGACCCCGCTGCCTTGTCGGCCTGTGGGGGCCTTTCTCTGAACCCCTTGACTCCGGCCCTCGTGGCTTCCGCGGCCTGCGCCGCCTTCACAACCTCGCACAGCGTCGGGGGTGGCTCCTGGTTCATTAGCTTTCACTGAACCTCCTCGTCCCACAGGCCGCACAGCATGCGGTCCCTGAGGGCGATTTCCAGGTTTTCCCACTTGCATGGGCCGGCGGCCAACCGCAGGGCCGCTGCAAAGGCGGCGATGGACTCACCGGGCGCTTGGACTCTCTTCCAGAACGCGTCTCGAGCCGAGAACATCGAAACCGAGGGCTGGAAATGGTCGTGCATCGCCTTCAGGAGCTGCTTGACCGTCAGCTCGCTCACCTTCTTCGGTGATACCAGGTCCACCAATACTCTTTTGGCGGCATTCCCAAGCATCCGGGTGAGGATGGCCCTCTTCTTTCCCTCGTCCGTAATGTCGGACACCACCAGCGCATCTTGGAAGTCCATTTCAAAGAGTTCCCAATCTTCCGGCTTGTTGATGTCGAAACCGGCATGACTAGCGTGTGTCTTGATCTCGTGGGAATCCATTATCCCACCTTCGTCGCCAATTTAGTGTATGAGAAACAAGACACAGGAACAGCCGTAGTACTGGCTTAACACATCTTTATTGCATGGTGGTCTGGGGGAACATGAGGTAATGGCGGACGAACAGCTCAATATATACGGTGGTTATACATTTGAATGTGGCTCCACGATAGCCCATTAGCTACTGCTGGCGTGACGTCATTCCAGGTCACGCCCTTCTTGTCCAGGTGAGGTAGTGGCGGGAATCTTCCCGCGCTGTAGTTCTTTGGGGATTGGAACCTTGTGAGCTGGGCGCTCGCTATTGCCACCAGGTGGACATTAGCTCGCGACCTAATTACACGGAATACATTGATACAGTTGGTGGTTGTTTTAATGCATAGAACTAAGAACACAACAGCGACTGAACAACAACAACATTCAGAATTGTGCTGGATACATCTACCACCACAATGTACCGTTTGTGTATGCCCAAAAATGATGAAGATAATAATAAACGAATCTTCTTATAAGGTCTTTGTATTCTTAATGATATTTTTATTTTGCAAACTCTTGTATATTAACTTGTAATTTCATCAAACAGAAACCAAACTCAGATACTTCTCTGCACAAAAAGTCTTCAAGTTCCTTTTGTAATCTTGACAATAGTAACCAAATTCAAATATGTTCTCTTCAACTTCTTCTCTATGTCCTTTGTAACAATATGAAACAATGATTCATTCCTCTATTACACTTTCTATCTCTTGTCCAAAACAGCTCATAAACTCATATTCAGTTGGGAAGTCAAACTCCCATATAAATTGGCCCCAAACTCCCGACGTCTATCCGGTTAATTAGACATTTCATTCAATAAATTTCATCAGGGGAGTTTTTGCAATATCTGAAAAGTTACAAAACACATGTCTGTTACAATATTATATGTTCAAACCAGCTGCAAGCCCCCATGCTCATTATCCAGTCCAAGCTTACCCAAGCTTACCACTCTTGTGTTTTGCGTCCTCTCTGTCTCTTCTGTAATTTCTCTATGGTTGCTAAGGACGTTGCATACCATTAGAGTCCTATCTCTTAAATACAACTTGCTGCCTGCTCCTGACTGAATCTGCAAGCTCACATTACCACCTGTGTACTGATGTTTTACTTACAAGGAGCACCATGGTTCTGATTCCTGTGTACTTACAAAAAGCAGGTTAAATCAGTTTCATAGTTTAAACCCTTAGGATGCATGGTTCCTAGTCTATGAATATGAATATAGTATGCCTCCTTTCCTATCTCTTAGATACAACTTGCTGCCTGCTCCTGACTGAATCTGTAAGCTCACATTGCCACCTGTGTACTGACTGTTTTACTTACAAGGAGCACCATGATTCTAATTCCTAGTTTCATAGTTTAAACCCTTAGGATGCATGGTTCCTAGTCTATGAATATGAATATAGTTTGCCTACTTTCCTATCTCAATTTTTTTAGTAATTGTAATAGCCAATTTTGTGTATATCTATGGATTTGCCCTTGTGGTCTCAAGTATGTGGGAAAATGCTCACGCAAATTAAAAATCAGGCTAGCGGAACATCGATCCAGGATAAGGGGACAGGTGGAAAATGCACCATTGGTAAATCATTACATGGAAAAAAACCATCTTGACACAGATTTTAAATTTGTAGTGTTAGAAAAACTCACAGTCACAACAGGTAGAGGTATCAACATTGAACAATTGCTATTACAAAAGGAGGCATATTATATTCATAGACTAGGAACTATGCATCCTAAGGGTTTAAACTATGAAACTGATTTAACCTGCTTTTTGTAAGTACACAGGAATCAGAACCATGGTGCTCCTTGTAAGTAAAATAGTCAGTACACAGGTGGCAATGTGAGCTTGCAGATTTAGTCAGGAGCAGGCAGCAAGTCGTATTTAAGAGATAGGAAAGTAGGCAAACTATATTCATATTCATAGACTAGGAACCATGCATCCTAAGGGTTTAAACTATGAAACTAGGAATTAGAATCATGGTGCTCCTTGTAAGTAAAACAGTCAGTACACAGGTGGCAATGTGAGCTTACAGATTCAGTCAGGAGCAGGCAGCAAGTTGTATCTAAGAGATAGGAAAGGAGGCATACTATATTCATATTCATAGACTAGGAACCATGCATCCTAAGGGTTTAAACTATGAAACTGATTTAACCTGCTTTTTGTAAGTACACAGGAATCAGAACCATGGTGCTCCTTGTAAGTAAAACATCAGTACACAGGTGGTAATGTGAGCTTGCAGATTCAGTCAGGAGCAGGCAGCAAGTTGTATTTAAGAGATAGGACTCTAATGGTATGCAACGTCCTTAGCAACCATAGAGAAATTACAGAAGAGACAGAGAGGACGCAAAACACAAGAGTGGTAAGCTTGGGTAAGCTTGGACTGGATAATGAGCATGGGGGCTTGCAGCTGGTTTGAACATATAATATTGTAACAGACATGTGTTTTGTAACTTTTCAGATATTGCAAAAACTCCCCTGATGAAATTTATTGAATGAAATGTCTAATTAACCGGATAGACGTTGGGAGTTTGGGGCCAATTTATATGGGAGTTTGACTTCCCAACTGAATATGAGTTTATGAGCTGTTTTGGACGAGAGATAGAAAGTGTAATAGAGGAATGAATCATTGTTTCATATTGTTACAAAGGACATAGAGAAGAAGTTGAAGAGAACATATTTGAATTTGGTTACTATTGTCAAGATTACAAAAGGAACTTGAAGACTTTTTGTGCAGAGAAGTATCTGAGTTTGGTTTCTGTTTGATGAAATTACAAGTTAATATACAAGAGTTTGCAAAATAAAAATATCATTAAGAATACAAAGACCTTATAAGAAGATTCGTTTATTATTATCTTCATCATTTTTGGGCATACACAAACGGTACATTGTGTTTGTATCCTTTTCTCCGTTTGGCCATTTTTTGCTGTGCTTGGATACATCTACCACAGCATTACTCTTACCATATCTGTGATCTGAGCAATAGCTCAATGGATTTCACAAGTTTACAAGGCCACATCTGGTGCAACGTGTCTGATAGTCAATATTTATTTATTTACTAGCATATTTTGCCCGGTGGTGCCGGGCTTTTTAAAATTGTGTTGGATAGTAAAGGGTTTCGTGTTTTTTTTTCTTGAACCAATGGTGCTGTACTGTTTTAAATGGTGGTGTAAGGTTTTTTGATTTTTTGGCTTTGAGGCGCTGCGTCCGCCTGCGGCGGACTTGCGCTCCCAGTGGGGCTTTTTTTTTTGGCTTTTTTTTGTGTGTGCTGGCGTCCTCAGTGCTGGGCTGTTTAAAGTGGTTTTTTAGGGTTTTTGTTTTTTGTTTATGGAAATGAGGTTAGTCTGTTATTTGTGTTTGTGAAAATGTTTGTTTATACACATGGACTGTTTTAAACTGTGTTGTTATGTTGTTGTTTTTTGGATTTTAAAAAGAGGATAGGTTTTTTTTATTATTGTATTTTTAAAACAAATGTGTTACTTTGTGAATTTTTGTAAATAGTTTTACTTTGGATAATAATTCTAAAAATGTGTAAATATATGTTTTTTTAAAATTGAATGTATTTTATAGTGTTTTTTTTATTTTTTATTGAAAACTTATTTTTTTATCTGTGAATTATTTTTGATTTTTTGGATATTTTTGAATGTTTTTGGAATTGATTACCCTATTTTTGGGGATTTATTGAATATCTGGGAATATTTTGGATGTTTTTCTCCTTTGGCCACAGGATGGTGGCGCTGAGCAATTTTTTTGTATTGCTTATTCCGGTGAGTCTCTTCTTCTCTTCAATTCAGTTCCGGTTTTCATCGGGGCAAGACGTCTATTGATAAGTTCTCTCCGTTTTTTTTAGGGGGGTTGTTTTGGGTTGGGGGGGGCGTTCTGTTTGTGTTTTGGGTTTTGGGTGGGGGTTTGTGTGTGTGTGTGTGTTTTAATGTTTTTGGGTTTTGGTTGGGGGTTTCTTTGTGTGTCTTTTTGAGTGTTTTTGGTTTTTAGGGTTTGAGGTGGGGGTTTCTGTGTGTGTGTGTTTTTGTATGTTTTTGGTTTTTTTAATGTTTTTGATTTGCGTTTTGAGTATTTTCGTGGGCCAGTCTTGATGGCTGGCCCGCTGAAATACCATCGCCGTTTCATGCGGTGTTTGGGGGGGGTGTATTGCCGTGGCCCGGGCTGAGTTGCGGTGTGACTGTTTGTTGGGTGGGTGTTTGCCTCGCCGCTTCATGCGGCTTTTTGGGGAGGGTATTGTCACGGCCCTGGCTGGGTTGGGGTTTGTGTGTTTGGGGGGTGGGGGTTTGCTTGCTGGCCTTTTTTTGATTTGTTTTTGGTTGCTGCTGGCACGGCGTTTTTTGCAGCGGTTGGGGGGGGGTGTTTGAACTTTTTTCCAGCAAGTTTGTCTCGCTGGGCTCGCCGTGTCTTCAGCGGGGCAGCATGGGGGAGAGGGTGTCCCTCTCTTCCCCATTGCTCCGTGCAAGATGGCCGGCGGGTTTGCATGTTATATTGATTTTGGGGTTTGTGTATTTGTGTTTTCTGGGTGCTTCGTCCGCCTGCGGCGGACTTGCGCTCACAGTTTGGGTTTGTTTTTATTTTTCGCGCGCCGGCTTCTTCAGCGTTCTGCATGCCCATGGCACGCAGGACGCTGGGGAATGTAGTTTTGGCTGCGCGTGTTTGCTTTCTGCGGCGGTTTTTCTCTTGCGGCTTTTTTTGATTGAAGTTCCCTTTTTTTGTTTGCGACTGGGGGGCTCCTGCCCCCGGGTCGAAAATTTCAACCCGACAGTTACCTGCGAACCCCATTCGGGCGAGTGAACGGAGGCTCAGACGGGGCTAGTGGGGCCTGGTGCAACATCCTTTGTCACATTCCAACGGTTAACGCACCATTTTATAGGTATAGATTTAAATTTTTATGCCGCCCACTCAGGTAAAAACCCGACTCAGGGCGGCGTACAACAGTTTAAACATATAAGAACATGTTAAAACACCATCATCCTCCACTCCATCTCCCCTCATTACACCCACCCCATTTAAAACCAAACTAAAAGCTGAAGGCACAACTAGGGAGCCCCTCCCGTCCGCTCTGGTTGGACGGGCAAACACTCTTGGGACGATGCGGTCTCTCAGGTAGCCTGGCCCACTGCCATATAGGGCTTTAAAGGTCAAAACCAGCACCTTAAATTGCACCTGTAGGCAAACTGGCAACCAGTGCAGCTCCCGAAGTAGTGGGGAGGTGCAGGCATAGCGCCCGCACCCCATCACCACCCCGGCAGCCGCATTCTGCACCAGCTGTAGCCTCCGAATGGTCGTCAAGGGCAGCCCCATGTAGAGTGCATTGCAGTAATCTAATTTGGAGGTGGCCAGAGCATGAGTGACCATGGGCAAGGAGCCCCGGTCCAGGAGTGGGCGCAAATGTTACCCAAAAGAGTGAGCTGGAGATGTTTATTTTTAAAATGCATTTATTACACCGTTTTCTATCAGTTGGTGAGAGGCTGCTCACAGATTAAAACAGGAATAATTGATCTATTACAAGATGCGGGTATTATGACATTCATAATCTAAACTACAGTATAAAAATTGACCAGAAGGTGGAGGTATAATGGATGATTGAAGTTGTTGTTGTTGTTGTTCAGTTGCACAGTCGATCTGAAGTTGTTGTTGTTGTTCAGTCGCACAGTCGGTTCCGACCCTTTGCGACCCTATGGACCATTGTTCTCCAGGCGCCTCTGTCCTCCACCATCCCCCTCAGCCCTCCCAGCTCTGTGCCCATTGTGTCTGTAATACCATCTAACCATCTCATCCTTGGCCTCCCCCTTCTTCTTTTGCCTTCCACCTTTCCCAACATCAATGCCTTCTCAAGTGAATCCTCCCTTCTCATTTGATGTCCAAAGTATTTTAGCTTCATCTTTACTATTTGACCTTCCAGTGAGCAATCAGGGTTAATTTCTTCTAAGATTGACCTATTTGTTCTCCTCGCTGTCCAGGGTACCCTCAAAACTCTCCTCCAACACCACATTTCAAAGGCATCTATTCTTCTGCGTTCAGCCTTCCTAATTGTCCAGCTCTCACATCCATACATTACTACTGGGAAAACCATTGCTTTGACTATTCTAATTTTTGTTTTCAGTGTGATGTCTCTGCTTTTCACTATGTTCCCCAGGTTTCTCATTGCTTGTCTCCCAAGAATCAGTCGCCTTTTTATTTCATGGCTACAATCCCCATCTGCAGTGATCTTTGATCCCAAGAAAGTGAAATCTGTCACTGCTTCTACTTCTTCCCCATCTATTTTCCAGAAACTGATTGGGCCTGTTGCCATTATCTTGGTTTTCTTGATATTTAGTCTCAAGCCAGCTTTTGCACTCTCCTCCTTCAGCCCAATCAAGAGATTCTTTAGGTCTTCCTCACTTTCTGCCATTAGGGTGGTATCGTCTGCATATCTCAGATTGTTGATGTTTCTCCCAGCGATTTTAATCCCATATTGTGATTCCTCCATCCCTGCACTGCGCATTATGTGCTCTGTGTATAGGTTGAATAGGCATGGTGACAAAATGCAGCCTTGTCTTACTCCTTTTCCTATTCCAAACCACTCTGTCATTCCATGTTCTGTCCTAACTGTTGCTTCTTGGTTCTTGTACAGATTTCTCAGGAGGCATATGAGATGCTCTGGTATTCCCATCTCTTTAATTACTTGCCACATCTTGTTGTGGTCCACACAGTCAAATGCCTTAGTGTAGTCAATAAAACAAAAGTAAACTTGTTTCTGGTATTCCTTTGTTTTCTCCATGATCCAGCGTATGTTGGCGATGTGGTCTCTAGTCCCCCTGCCTCTTCTGAAACCTGCCTGCACCTCTGGTAATTCTCTTTCCACATGCTGCTGAAGTCTATCCTGTATTATCTTGTTCATCACTTTACTGGCGTGTGGGATGAGCGCGATTGTTCGATAATTTGAACATTCTTTGGCATTGCCCTTTTTTGGGATTGGGACGTATACTGATCTTTTCCAATCCTGTGGCCATTGTTTTGTTTTCCAAATCTGCTGGCATATTGAATGCAGTAATTTGATGCCGTCGTCTTTTAGCGCTTTGAAAAATTCAACTGGGATACCATCATCTCCACTAGCTTTGTTGTTTGCGGTGCTCTTTAGGGCCTTTATGACTTCGCTCTCCAGGATGTCTGGCTCAAGTTCTATTTCTTCATCAACGTGATTATCAGGGGTGTTGAGGTCCTTTTTGTAGAGTTCCTCTGTGTACTCTTTCCATCTTTTCTTAATCTCTTCTGCATCAGCTAGCTCCTTTCCTTCTTTGTCCCTTATCATGGTCATTTTTGCTTTAAATGTTCCCTTAATTTCCCCGATTTTTTTGAAAAGATCTCTGATTCTGCCTCTTTTGTTGTTTTCCTCCATTTCTCTGCACTGTTCTTTTAGGTAGTTTTCCTTATCTCTCCTTGCTTTTCTTTGAAATTCTGTGTTCAAATGATTGTAGTTTTTCCTTTCTCCTTTGACTTTTGCTTTCCTTCTTTCCTCTGCTATTTTAAGAGCCTCATCAGACAACCACTTTACTTTCTTACTCTTCTTTTCTTTTGGTATGGTTTTCTTTGCTGCTTCCTGCATGATGTCCCTCATCTCTGTCCATAATTCTTCTGGCACTCTATCTATTGAGTCTAAGCCATTGAATCTGTTCATCACCTCCACCGCGTATTCTTTAGGGATGCTGTCTAGGTGATATCTTTCTGGTCTCCGTGTTTTCCTTATTTTCTTTAGTCTAAGCCTGAATTTTGCGATCAATAGGTTGTGATCTGAGCCACAGTCTGCTCCAGGTCTTGTTTTTGCTGACTGTATGGAGGTTCTCCATCTTTGGCTGCAGAGTATGTAGTCAATCTGGTTTCGGTGTTGGCCATCTGGTGATGTCCATGTGTAGAGTCGCCTCTTGTGTTGCTGGAAGAGAGTGTTTGCTATGACCAGTGCGTTCTCTTGGCAGAACTCTATCAATCTTTGCCCTGCTTCATTCTGTACTCCAAGTCCAAATTTGCCTGTTATTCCCTCCACTTTTTGATTTTGATTACCAAGAAAGATTCGGGATCCGGGGCAGGTAAGTGATTGAGTTTGGGCGGTGGGGAACTAGTCGCCCTGAGCCCTTTCCCTCCAAAGCCAGGAGGGAGCAAGAAATGCCGGAGTCTAAGAAGCCAAAACCTCCACCGGTCTGAGACAGAGGATTCCTTCTTCGCCTGGCCCTGGCCGCAAGGGGTTAAAAGCATAGAGTCAGCATTCCTAGAGAGCCAGAGAACGTCTATGCAAGGGTCCTCCTCCAAAATAAGTCCCTTTCTGTCTCTTGCTTTTCTCCTTCCGGAGGGAAACGGGGACTCCAAGGACTGCATTTTTGTCCCGGGCTCCTCTTTAGCGTTTTTTCTTCCAAAGGAGCCTCGTGTGTCTGTGTTTGAGGGTGAGTCCAAATCAAGGGTGTGTGTGTGTGTGTGTAAGGGTAGCTCAGTGGGTAAAGGTTTCCCTTGCTCGAAAGCCAGTCGTATCCGACTCTAGGATGCAGTGCTCATCTCTGTTTCAAAGCTGAAAAAGCTAGCGCTGTCTGCTTCTGCAGACATTTCCGTGGTCATGTGGCAGGTATGACTAGACACCGAAGCACACAGAGCGCTGTTACCTTCCCACCGAAGTGGTCCCTATTTATCTACTTGCAATTTCTTGCTTTCGAATTGCTAGGTTGGCAGGAACTGGGACAAAGACGGGAACTCATTCTGTCCTGCAGTACTCAGGAATTGAACTGCTGACCTTCCGCCTCCCAGTCAGCGTCTTAGCCACTTGAGCCACTGCAGTCCTTTATTAACAACTATAATATTGCTTACTATTTTAAAAAAATTGAAAATATATTTTGAATTTTTTTGTTGGGTGATTGCGATAAAGAATAATGGAATATAGGAATAAATGATAGATTGACATACAAATTAAAGTTAAAGAAGGGATTGATTAAAATGATTTTAGAGGGATTTGGGGAGAGTTTGTTACCATGCTTTAGTTAAATCGAAAGAAGTAAGATCGGGGCAAGATTAAGAATATATCACTTTTTGGGGGAAAAGGAATAATTGTATAAAATGAATGTTGTGTTATAGGTTGAAACAAGCAAAAATCCATTCGTGGCTTGGGAACTTTAATATCAAGATACAACTCCATAAAAAGCATCCATTAATATAATGTTAACATTTTCGGACATTTCCTTCTTCAGACATTATATGATGACTTTACTTTTCTGCTCTGCAAAGAATAAACAATTACAAATATCTCTGTAGTACAAGGTTATAATACAATGCAAATAAATGGAGTCAGAACCCACTTGTTGTGCCATATTGACTTAATTAAATCTTAAATCTTAGCATGTCCTCACCTCTCTTCAGTGAATTCATGTTGGGGACGTTCTGCCTCACCCTCTGGCCCCAACATCGCCAGAGGACGAAATTGGCACCAGTTGCGGCGGTTGGGCGGTGGAGTTCGGCTCCCGCCCTCCCTCCTCCGGGTCCTGCTTCGCCCGGAGAGGGATAAAAGACCAGCCGTGGCCCCGAAGACGCCGGGACGCTCTGCCTCACCCTCTGGCCCCAACATCGCCAGAGGACGAAATTGGCACCAGCTGCGGCGGTTGGGCGGTGGAGTTCGGCTCCCGCCCTCCCTCCTCCGGGTCCTGCTTCGCCCGGAGAGGGATAAAAGACCAGCCGTGGCCCCGAAGACGCCGGGACGCTCTGCCTCACCCTCTGGCCCCAACATCGCCAGAGGACGAAATTGGCACCAGCTGCGGCGGTTGAGCGGTGGAGTTCGGCTCCTGCCCTCCCTCCTCCGGGTCCTGCTTCGCCCGGAGAGGGATAAAAGACCAGCTGTGGCCCCGAAGACGCCGGGACGCTCTGCCTCACCCTCTGGCCCCAACATCGCCAGAGGACGAAATTGGCACCAGCTGCGGCGGTTGGGCGGTGGAGTTCGGCGCCCACCCTCCCTCCTCCGGGTCCTGCTTCACCCGGAGAGGGATAAAAGACCAGCCGTGGCCCCGAAGACGCCGGGACGCTCTGCCTCACCCTCTGGCCCCGACATCGCCAGAGGATGTATCTTTGAGTGTTGTTTCATTTGACTGTGTCGGTGTATTGTACTAAGTGTTATGTATCTAATTTTTTATTGTATCTTTTCACTTTCCTGCTGCTGGCCGCGCTGTAGTCAGCATGCACCAATGTTAACTGCTTAGAGTCTCCTTTGGTAGAGTGAAGCGGTATACAAGAATAAAGTGAAATGAAATGAAATGAAATGTTGGGCTATGGGCGTTTGTAAGATTGCTATTCTCATTAACTACTATTTACACAGGTGATTCTTTTTTCGAGTGTTATAGGTTGAAGGCATATAATGTCCCATTGGTAGTGGGTGCACATATTTGTTAATGTGATATGTTTTATTTATATTTCTTTTCCTTTATATTTTTTATTTTAGTTATCATTGAATTCTATTGTCAATATTATGATTTGCAAGTTTATTTATATTTTATTGCTTTAAAAATAAAGTAAAAATTAAAGAGAAAGGGTTGCCATATAGCAGAATTTGCTACTTGTCATCTTATGATCATCGAGTGTGAAAATGAGGGTGAGGACTGGTTGAAAGGCCAGTTTTGTGGAAGGTTCAGTTAATGCATCTCAGATAAAGGACAGGTGCTGCTTTCACTGAATCAAAATCCCCAGCTGCTTGGTTTCTATTTCATTCAAGTGTTATTTCTAAACACTTTCCCCCAAACCATGCCTTCAGGTCACCTCTAATAAGTACTGTATTACATGAACAACATATTTGTCGTGTAGAGGTTAGTACCAGGGCCTGATTGTACAATCCTTCCTTTGATTTCATTGTAGGCTTCCTTACGTGAAGGATTGAAGATGGAGGAGGAGGAAGACTCTGCTGACGTTGAAGCAGAAAGAGATGCTTTCTGTACCACCCAGAATGGAAGGATTGTGGAATTGTGGGAAAGCAAGAGGCAGACTATCCTGGATGAGAACATTGTCAGCTTAGAGGTGAAATGCCAGAACTTCAGACAATTCTCCTACAAGGAAGCTGAAGGGCCCCGAGAGCTTTGCACCCAACTCCACCATCTTTATCATCAGTGGCTGAAACCAGAGAAGCACACCAAGACTCAGATGCTAGATCTGGTGGTGCTGGAGAAGTTCCTGACCATCCTTCCCCCTGAGATGAAGAACTGGATAAGGGAATGTGGAGCAGAGACCAGTTCCCAAGCGGTGGCCCTGGCAGAAGGTTTCCTCCTGAGTCAGGCAGAGGAGAAAAGGCAGGAAGAGCAGATGGTGAGAACATTTCTCTCTCCTGGGGATTGTCAAACAGGGAACATGTGGGCAATGCGGAGAAATATGTCCCATACTTTGTCATATGAGGGAAGATGTTGCATAATTTTCCATCAGTCGTCTAACCCTGTGGTTCCCAATGTGGGACACATACAATTTGATTTTTACCGCGGGGTGGGGGGTTGTGTGGCAGCAATTCAAGAATGAGTTATTAACAGTTAATGGCTTTTTAGACTTCCTCCATACGAATAGGAATTATCTTTTTGAATAATAAGAATTATATGTTAACTGGGTAGTGGAGGGCGGGGGCATCAGGATTGTAGAGATGCTTAGGTGGGGCATGGCCAAAAAAAGATTAGGAACCCCTGGTTTAACCATTCCCAGTGGACAAATATGCCCAACCCCTGTACTATTTCAGAAGTGATGCCAAAATGTCTGGTTATGTTTTTTATTTCCAAATTCTGTAACTGGGATCCTCAACACCAAACTCAGATGAAAAACCTTTCAGTGGAAGTTCAGTGTGATTTAATTGTGGCAGAGAAGACTCCGTCACACAGCAGACAGAGTAGGCTGCTAAAGGGGAAGAAAGATGATGGTGACAGAGATATTCCCTTGAAAGGTAAGAATTCCTGCTGGGAGGAAGTGTGGTGGTAAAGCTCGACCTCTTTCTCTGAGTATGTGAGACTGGCTTTCTTATCACTTTTTACTAGGTCAGATTGGGAGTCTCTTGCTGCCAGCTATGTCTACTAATTCGAAGTACTGTATCTTAATTTTCAACACTCACATATTTTATATATGTTAGTTCATTGTTTCCCAACCTTTGGTTTTTGGACTTCAGTCCCCAGAAGCCTGAATCAATTCCTCAAAGCACTGATCAGCCAATCTACTGACTTAGGTCTTTGGGAATTGAAGTCTAACAGTGTTCTACAGAACATAGTTTGGGAAACACTGCCTTGGTTTTTGCCGAGAAGGTCTAACGAAACAAGTCTTTTTATCCAAAGGAAGAGAATAGCTGAGGGATTTTAAATACAGTATGACAGATCCCATCATCCAGAAGAGAGCAAACTATTCTTTGTACCTATTTATCTGCTTGCAGTTTCTTGCTTTCATACTGCTAGGTTGGCAGGAGCAGGAAGAGAGACAGTAAACTTACTCCAGACTTCCATTTGTCAAGTTCAGCATCTTAACCACTAAGCCACCGCAGTTTAATTTTAATTTAATTTAATTTAATTATCACATTTATATACCGCTCACTTGGCCAAGCCAACTCAGGGCAATTCACAACAAAAGTTAAAAACACAAGTTAAAACAGTTAAAACTACCCACCCCCTAAAAGCAAGGGCTGCAGGATCCAAAGGCACCATGGGGAAGAGTTCCTCTACACCAACCACCCAATGGCGGTTACCCTTCCACCTGCACCCCACACTTGACCCGCCAGCCAGGTTTTAAGATCTTTTCTGAAAGGCAATTCCGTCCGAAGACGTAGCTCTGTTGGCAGGAGGTTCCAGAGGGCCGGTGCAGACACGGAGAAGGCTCTCCTCCTTGTGCCAGAGAGGCGGGCCCCTCTGGCTGATGGAACAACTAGAGAGCCCCTCCGGTCCGCTCTGGTTGGACAGACAGACGTCCTCAGGGCGATGCGGTCTCTTAGGTAACCCGGCCCACTACCATATAGGGCTTTAAAGGTCAAAACCAGCACCTTGAATTGCACCCAGAGACAAACTGGCAACCAGTGCAGCTCCCGGAGCAGTGGCAAAGCACGGGCATAACGCCCACACCCCATCACCACCCGGGCTGCCGCATTTTGGACCAGCTGTAGCCTCCGAATGGTCGTCAAGGGCAGCCCCATGTAGAGCGCATTGCAATAATCTAGTCTGGAGGTGACCAGAGCGTGAGTGACCATGAGCAAGGAGTCCCGGTCCAGGAGTGGGCGCAACTGGCGGATCACCCGAAGTTGGGCGAAAGCCCTCCTGGTCACAGCCGCCACCTGTTCCTCTAGCAGTAGCCGTGAATCCAGGAGGACCCCCAAGTTGCGCACCGGGTCCGTCTGGGGCAAAATAGCCCCATCCAGAAACAACGATGGTAGCTCCCGGGTTAACGCAGGACCCCCTATCCATAGCCACTCAGTCTTGCTGGGATTCAGTTGTAGCCCGTTAGCCCCCATCCAGACCCCCACAGCTTCCAGGCATCTGGAAAGGACTTTGACGGCATCACTGGGGTCCCCATGGACCGAGATGTACAACTGAGTGTCATCCGCGTACTGATGGTACCGCACCCCATGGGAACGAATGATCTCACCCAGCGGCTTCATGTAGATGTTGAATAGGAGAGGGGAGAGCACCGAGCCCTGAGGCACCCCCCATTTGAGGGGCCTAGGACTGGACCTCTCACTCTCCAACCACACCGACTGGGTACGACCCCTCAGAAATGAGGAGAACCAGGACCACACATTACCCTGGATTCCCAATCCATGGGTGACCACCGTCCCGCTCCCGCCGGAGATCATCCATCAGTGCGACCAATGCCATCTCGGTACCATATCCCGGCCTGAATCCTGACTGAAAGGGGTCCAGGTAATCCGCTTCATCCAGCACCCCCTGCAGCCGACACGCCACTGCCTTCTCCAACACCTTCCCTAGAAAGGGGAGGTTAGAGACAGGCCTATAGTTGGTTAGGACAGCTGGGTCGAGGGAAGGTTTCTTCAGGAGGGGGCGCACCAAAGCATGTTTTAAAGGTGCAGGAAACACCCCCTCCCGCAATGATGCATTGATCACAGCCCCAACCCAGTCACCTGTCACCGTCTTGGAGGCTTTCACCAGCCAGGTGGGACAGGGATCCAATGGGCAGGTAGTGGCGCGCACAGCTGCAAGGAGCCTGTCCACTTCATCAGGGGCAACTGGCTCAAACCGGTCCCAGATGGTATGGCAAGACTGTACTCCAGCTCCCTCCGGACTCTCCCCATCCACGCCAGGATTAACCCCAGAGCGAATCTGATCGATTTTCTCCACTAGATGGTCAGCAAAGTCCTCAGCCGACCCCTGCCAGCCAGGCACCGGGGTCCCCCTACCAAGGAGAGACCTGGTAACCTGGAACAGGGTGGCCGGGCGATTATCAGCGGAGGCAATAAGGGTGGTGAAGTATTGCCGCCTCACCACCTCCATCGCCACTAGATAGGCCCTAATAGCGGCTCTAGCTAGTGTCCAATCGGAGTCTCTCTGGGTCTTCACCCAGCGGCGCTCTAGGCGTCTCTTTGCCCGTTTGAGCTCCCGCAGTTCATCTGTGAACCACGGAGATGACCTAGCTCCATGAGCTCTGAGAGGCCGTAGTGGTGCGATTTCATCCAAGGCCGCTGTTGTCATCCTGTTCCACAGGTCAACCAGCGCCTCGGCCGAATCGTGTTGCCGATCCAGAGGGAAATCCCCCAGTTCCCTCTGGAATCCATCAGGATCCATCAGTTGCCGGGGGCGGGCCATTCTAATAGGCCCTGCCTCCCTACAATGAAGCGTCGCCCCCAGGAAGTCTAGAGCCACCAAATAGTGATCTGACCATGGCACAGGTGTTATGTCTAATTTTCGTAGTCTCAGATCACTCTGCCACCGCCCCGACAAAAAGATTAAATCTGGTGTGTGGCCACTGCCCCTGGTCGGGCCCTGAATTACCTGAATCAGGTCCATATCTGCCATGGAAGCCATGAACTCCTGAGCCACCCCGGAGCCAGTCCCCAGCGAAGGCAAATTGAAGTCCCCCAGAACCATCAGTCTAGGGAACTCCAACGCCAACGCTGAGATGGCCTCGAGGAGCTCAGGCAGGGAGTCCCTTACCCTGCAAGGGGGCAGGTACAGGAGTAAGACTCCCAACTGACCCTTAGAGCCCAGACGCAGAAGCAGGGCCTCACAACCCAGAATTTGTGGAGCGGTAGCCCTGGTGACTCCCAGTGACTCCCTGGCTATGATGGCCACGCCACCGCCCTTACCCTCATCCCTAGGCTGGTGCCAAATACTGAACCCAGCTGGACACATTTCTGACAGAGGAACCCCATCCTCTGGTCTCAGCCAGGTCTCAGTGATACATGCCAGGTCGGCCCGCTCCCCCGTAATGGAGTCTTGTATCAGGGGGGCCTTATTACATACCGACCTGGCATTCATCAGCAGCAGCCTAAGGGCAGGGTCACCCTGGGTCAGCTGCTCAGGACCTAGAGGTGTAACCGTGGGGCTGGAATGAGGGACAGATACTAAGCATCTGCCCCGCATTCCCCGAGTGCAGCCCGCCCCTCGGTACCCGCTATATCACCCCATGCCCATCACAACCTCTATATTGGCCTCTGGAGCCTCCCTGATAGCCCTGGACAGAATGCTGCCTCTCCTTTCTGGTTGGCCGAGCAGTCTCTCCCTCCCTCCCTTCCACCCCCATATAAAACCGCCCCACTCACTCCCCCCACCACCCTCCGCACGGCTCCGGCGGTGATGAAAGTGGTGGGGCATTCTTTCAGATCTTCGTTGAGCCCTCAACTGTGGTAAAACATTCCACCCACAGTAGCGTCGGGGCATGGACGTAGCAGCGGCACCCGGCCTCCCATCCACTGGGACCAGATGTTGCAAGTCCCGAGGAGAGGTAAGACGGGACCTCAGGCGGCGCGGGGCAGCGTCCTTTGAGCCCTTCGGGGCTCGGAAGGCAGGGACGTAGTGGCGGCACCCGGCCTCCCATCCACCGGGACCAAGTGTTGCAAGACCCGAGGAGGGACAGGACAGGTCCTCGGGCGGCACGGGGCAACGTCCTTTGAGCCCTCCGGGGCACGGAAGGCGAGGCCGAGTACAACGGCGGTGGTGGTTCGCCCGGCAAGCCCCCTCGCCTTTTGAGTCCTGTTGAGGGGGAGAGGGTGGGGCCCGGGAACGCCGGCCGATGGCGTAACCAGCGGGCCTCTTCGCCCCCGCCGGGGCCAAGCACAGCGGCAGTGGTGATTCGCCCGGCAGGCCCCCTCGCCTTTTGAGTCCTGGGGAGGGGGGGAGGGCAGGGCCCGGGAACGCCGGCCGATGGCGTGGCCAGCGGGCCTCTTCGCCCCCGCCGGGGCCGAGCACAGCGGCGGTGGTGGTTCGCCCGGCAGGCCCCCTCGCCTTTTGAGTCCTGGCGAGGGGGGGAGGGCGGGGCCCGGGAACGCCGGCCGATGGCGTGGCCAGCGGGCCTCTTCGCCCCCGCCGGGGCCGAGCACAGCGGCGGTGGTGGTTCGCCCGGCAGGCCCCCTCGCCTTTTGAGTCCTGGCGAGGGGGGGAGGGCGGGGCCCGGGAACGCCGGCCGATGGCGTGGCCAGCGGGCCTCTTCGCCCCCGCCGGGGCCGAGCACAGCGGCGGTGGTGGTTCGCCCGGCAGGCCCCCTCGCCTTTTGAGTCCTGGCGAGGTGGGGAGGGCGGGGCCCGGGAACGCCGGCCGATGGCGTGGCCAGCGGGCCTCTTCGCCCCCGCCGGGGCCGAGCACAGCGGCGGTGGTGGTTCGCCCGGCAGGCCCCCTGGCCTTTTGAGTCCTGGCGAGGTGGGGAGGGCGGGGCCCGGGAACGCCGGCCGATGGCGTGGCCAGCGGGCCTCTTCGCCCCCGCCGGGGCCGAGCACAGTTGCTGGCATATAACCATAATAAACAAATAAAAGTGAAGAGGAGATCTGTTCTAACCCATGTTCTTTGCATTGTGGTTTGAACTACCAAGACAAGTCTATGGAATTGTTTCTGATGTTTTTCCTGCAGGGGTTGGAACAATGCCTGGGACAAGAAATCCATTGTCTCCTCTTTGTAATGGAGAAGACCTGAATCAGGTAGGAGGGCAGAGAATCACTGGGGAGAGGGACTCCTTCTGTTTTTTTCTGGAAAAAATGAAGAATGTAAGACATGAGCAGCCCAAAATTATATTTTGTCTCTCGTTGTTTCAGCAATAGTTCCTTGGGCACAATAGTTCCTCAAGGATAATTTACTAAATGTTAAGACCACGTTCTAAATGAAAATAACTTTCCCACCACCACCATCCAATCCTAGATGATTGCTAAAGCAACAGTTTTCATTGTGAAGAATATCTAATCTTCTCCTGGCCTGGCTAAATGAGGAAAATGAAAGCCTGATTTTCCATTTGGTTTATTTTTCTTTCCATTCGTACATAATTTCTTTGGCCACTTCTGTCCGTACTCCTAGGTAAAGGTCACCCTTGCTCAAAAGCCAGTTGTAGCCAATGTATTTTTTTCTCTCCTTGTGTATTGCTTTGAAACGTGTATTGCTCTTGAAATGTGATATTTTTTAACTGTAATTTGTGATATGCTGCTTCTTTGTTAGCCGCCCAGTCGGATTGCAAGTGGGGTGGCATACAAGTTGAAATATAACAACAACTCCAGAGTTCAGTGCTCATCTCCGTTCACAGCCAAAAAGCCAGCGTTGTCTCTATCTACAGAGGTTTCCATAGTCATGTGGTAGGCATGACTATAGATGACAGAGTACATGGAATGCTGTTTACCTTCTCACCAAAGTGGTACTTATTTATTCTACTGTACTTGCAATTTCTTGTTTTCAATCTGGTAGGTTGGCAGGAGCTGGGACAGAGACGGAGGCTCGCTTTGCTGTGCAGCACTCGGGTCTTGAGGTGCTGGCCTGTCAACCTTCCATCAGGTTCAGTGGCTTAACCGTTAAGCCACTGCAGTCCTTCCTCCTCCAAAGAGAAGTAAAAAATGTCCTCTCCATCCCTCAAGATCGTCTTCCTCCACTTATGGGAATATATTGGGAAAGGGACTTGAAGACCAGAGCTCTCTACTTTTGAGCCTGAACAAGTAGGATTCGGAGGCACATGGTCTCTGTTGTGGAGGGGGGAGAATGGGTCTATAGGACTCACAGCAATTGGTAACAAGAAATGCCCATAAGGGAGATTATGAACGCCATCCCCAGAAGGTGTCAACTTGTGATATAACAAATCCTGGCTTAACCACTCAGTTTATCTTTGGTTTGCAAATTCTATCAGATTTTACTACTGGTAATCAAGAAATTGTTCTCTGGCCAGGTTATCTTGCTATAGTAATAGAGTAGACCAGGGATTCTCAACCTGTGGCCTCAGAAAGTGCCATGTGGTGGCGGAAGGGCCATGTGGTGGAGGAAGCTCATAGGGGCTCTCTGGTGGTCCCATCAGCCAGGGAGGCACACCTCGCTGGGACCAGTAAGAGAGCCTTCTCGGTATCCGCCCCGGCCCTATGGAACCTCCTGCCACCAGAATTGCGTCTCCAGGCGGAGTTGCCCCCCTTAAGGAAGGCTCTAAAAACATGACTTTGCCAGCAGGCGTGGAGCACGTCAGGCACCACAACCCAGTCCTGCTGGCTTATTCAATCCTGTCTGGGGTTTTAATGAGGGGTTAGGGTGTTTTATGATTTTAAATGCCCCCGAAGCTGTCTGAGGTAGTGTGACCCATCCCCCGGCTTAAAAAGATTGAGAACTCCTGGAGTAAACCATACTGCCAGAGACCATATGCCAACTTTCACGCGGCAGTTAACACCTGACAACCCTGAGGACTAACAGCCTTGGGTGCTGAAGTCCATAGGGAAGGAGGATGGTCCCCAAGTGGATTAAATCTTACTTGAATCCATCTTGATGGAGGGCAGCATCTTCATCAATCCTGGTCTAGGGTTGATGACAACTTTGTGTGCCAAAAGGGATCAGGGGCAGGAAGTGACTCGTGGAACCGGATCAGTGGTATGGGTTTTATGCTGCAATGTGGAAGGCTAATGAAAGGCCACTGCATTATATTGTCAGGATAGTGTTCATGGCTGATCGCCAGTATTTGGCTTCTGATATAGCGGAAGAAGAGAAGAATCAGGAAATATTTTTCTCCTCCAGGATGTGGTAACCTTTGAGGAGGTGGCTATGCTTTTCACCCCAGAGGAATGGGCCTTGCTAGATCCAGACCAGAGAGCTCTCCACAAGGACGTCATGGAGGAGAACCAAAAGATTGTGACCTCTCTTGGTAAGTCTCCTTGTTTCCCTAGTTCAACCGTAGCCAACCCAACCAGAAATGAAGCACAATGGGAAATGGAGCTCACTGACAGACCTATGTTAGATTTACAGCATTTCCCAAACTATAGGCCAGGGATTCACAACCTACTGCCCATGGACCGGCCCCGGCCCATGGCACCATTTCATGTGGCCCACCGCCCTCGTTCTTGCTGCTGCCGCCGCAAGCAACAAAAGCGCCGAAAACATAGGCAATCTCATGAGAATACATGAAATCTCACAAAGAATACAAGCAAAAACTCATGAAATCTCACAAGAATATGCATGAGAACTTACAAAATCTCACGAGAACTCATGAAATCTCATGAGAATACACATGAGAATTTGTGAAAACGTGCGAGAATACGTGCAGAACCACATGACCGGTCCGCTCAGCTGTCTGAGGGGGCGTTGTCTGGCCGGCAACCTGAAAACGTTGAGAGCTCCTGCTATAGGCAGGATATTGGTCTACTGTACTTCAGTATTTCCCAAACTTAGGTTCTTGGACTTCAGTTCCCAGAAGCCTAAGCCAGTACATTGATCAGTGTGTTGGGGAATTGACTTAGGCTTCTGGGAATTGAAGTCAAAAACCAAAGATTGGGAAACACTATGTTAGAAGATTCTGTAGAGGTTGAGCTTTCATTAAGAAGTGGATTTCACTCTTAATTGGGTGTTGTTTCACAGCCTGTATAATGATGAGATCAAAAAAAGGCAGACTGAAAAAATAAACTTTTTCACCATGGTAGAGGGAATGTGTTTGGACAGGGAGACACAGAGTGGGAGATTCTAAGTTTTTAACCAGTCATTGTAATCCTGGCTTTCTAGTCAATTCTCAACCTTAACATGTTAAGATTTTTATATACACAACAGATACACAACAGTAGGTGGGGAATTGAATTAGACTTCTAGGGATTGAAGTCCAAAAACCAATGGTTGGGAAACATTGATGGAGTGACTAAAATCTTTCCTTTGTTCCATTGATTCATTGAGCCTACTCTACCAGTGACTTACTACTGGATTTCAGCCTCTGTTGACGGAATTTGGATAAACATTAAATGAGTTATCCTAATGTCGTATCTAAAGTAGAGTGGTGATCTATGGACGCTCAAAACGAAAAGCAGACGCACCACCACAGCCATGGTTGAGAGAAAATGAATTTGTCCTTTCTCAATCTATGAATTCTCCTCTTCCTCCAAAGGATCTACAGAAACTACCTTCGCGATTCACGTTTTTGAAAATATGTAGATCATAAACAAGATTGCTTCTTTCAGAAGATAATTCTAGCAAAAGGACTTATGGGGAGTTGTTTCACTCAACCCCAAAGGAATCAGTAACCTACTCTAGTGAAAATCAATATACAATGCAAAAAATGTCAGCCATTCTGTACAATTCTGCTCTTTGGTTGTTGTTGTTTAAATTTCTTCCTGCATAGACAACATGTAGAACTTAATAATATCTATACCTATAAATCTAAGCGTTAACTGGAATTTGACAAAGACTCCCGCACCCGTCCACACTATCCCATACCGAGCCTCCTGCACTTGCCCAAACCTGGTACGGAGGTAACTGTTGGGTTGAGAAATGCGCCAGTGGGGCAAGAGCTCCACGAACGCAAACAAAGGGAAACAACTTCAATTCCCAACGTTCTTTGCACCGTGCCGTGCCATAGCCAATCAGGCTGATAGGCACAAGCAAAAAGAACGTTGGGAAACAAGTCGCGGCCATTTGAAATCGAGCCGCAGACTAAAACCACTGTACGAACGCAAACCACAAATGCCAGAATTCTTTGGGAGACACTGCTGGTCAATGTTGTCAATAGTGAACTAAACAGACCAAGTAGAAAGCAATGTCCTATGTTTCTAACAAGGGCTGAAATCCAGTAGTAAGTTGCAACCTGAGTAGGCCAGCGCCTCACAGCCACGCAAAATAAAAAGCCACAAAACGCCACCGCGAGACACCCGCCGCCCTTCTTTCCCGGAGCAATGGGGAGAAGAGGGACTCCCTCTCCTCCACGCTACCCCGCCGAAGACACGGCGAGAGCACCACCAGCCTCAAGTAAAGTTGAGCAGGGGAAGCACCCTCCATAGATAAAACCCAATAAATATATAAAATACACAAAGGTAAGTAGACAAATAGAAATAAAGCAGAAGCAAAGCAATCACACTTATATACCACCCTATAGCCTGCAGTGGGTCAAGTGGCTAAGATGCTGACTGGGAGGCAGAAGGTCAGCAGTTTGATTCCCAAGTACTGCAGGATGTCTTTGCCCCAGGCTCCTGCCAACCTAGCAGTTCATAAGCAAAAAATTGCAAGTAGATAAATAGGGACCACTTGGGTAGGAAGGTAAACAGCATTCTGTGCACTCCGGTGTCTAGGCATGCCAGTGCCACATGACCATGGAAACGTCTGCAGAAGCAGACAGCACTGGCTCTTCAGCTTTGAAGCAGAGATGAGCACTGAACCCTAGAGTCAGATACCTTTACTAGCGCTTAGTGCACTCTCTTGCTCTCTAATTAACACAGGTTAATTAGCTTCTCTCCCCCCCCCCATGCTGGGTACTCATTTTACTGACCTCAGATGGATGGAAGGCTGAGTCAACCTTGAGCTCTGGTCAGGATCGAACTTACAACCTTTTGGTTGCAGTACAGCAGTTTAACCAATGCGCCACCAAAGCTCCTTAAGAAATACAAATTCCTGGCAACCTTTGGTGATCTTCGGCCCCCTCCTCTGGTCCAGCCGGTCAGGGGAGGGAAGCGGAGCCCCGCTGAGCCTCGTCTCTGTGGCGGGGCTTGAAAAAGCCACCACCAGTGCCCTGGAGCCGCCTGCACCATCTTCGGCCCTCTCCTCTGGCCTGGCCGGTCAGGGGAGGGAAGAGGAGCCCAGCTGAGCCTCGTCTCCATGGTAGGGCCACGGAAAAGCCTGAGGCAGGACGAGAACACCTGAGGCGGGGCGGCCCCTGGACTCCCAGACGGGATCAAAAGCCACCGCCCCGGCGTCTCCACCACTACTGAACCAGTCTCACCTTTGGGAGGGAGGCTGGTGAGAACATTGGACATTTGCTCTCTCTCCCATGGCTGGTTCAGAAAGGGGAGACTGGCCGCAGCTGTGCGAGTCCGGCACGGCCACGGCGGCTACAAAAAGAACTTCCCGCCGACAATGCGAAAAACCCCTCCACACTCCCCTGCAGGGTTTTCCCACTGTTGGACTCTCCCTGCGGCATATTTGTCGTGAGGGACCCCACCCACTCTCCCGCCTACCCCATGGAGGACTTAATAGCTGTTATAGTGCATATCTTTACCTATAAAATTGAGGGTTAACCTTTGGAACTTCGCATAGGCTCCTTAGCCAGGCCCCACTAGCCCGCACTCTCCATTCGTGCACACGTCCGAACTGGGTACACAGGTAAACACAGGATTGAGAATTGCGCCATTGGGGCAAGAGCCCCACAAACGCGAAGAAACAAAAACAACTTCAATACCTGAAATCCTGTGCATTGTTGCGAGCTCCAGCCAATTAGGATGAGTGCAACCCCTCAGCCAATCAGCGCAGAGGAGGCTGGGAACGCGCGCTGACTTGGGTGTGTCCCCCAACCCTTCTGGACCCAAGGGACCTGGGAGAGGAGAACGAGTCCACCCCCCCCAATACTCTGTCTTTAATAACGGGGTGTCCTGGGGGGGGATGCTGAAAAATATGGGCAGCCCAGTTTTCTCTTTTTATCTGAGTTGAGACAATGGATTAAGGGGGGTGTTTAAAAGGAGTGGAAATTACTTTTTTTTGGGGGGGATGTGGAGAGTTTTAATTTTAAAGTGATCTTTCTGAGCTGCGTCTGGGTCTCTGTCCAGTTTGGAGCAGAGGTCTTTACCCTACAGCCCATGGGTTGTGTGAGGTCCCTCCATGGGGGGCTTTCTGGATGCCCCCCCCCCATAGACTGCTATCATCCTCACGGCTGGACTGGAGAGGGAACCTTTTTCCCTTGTCTAGAATAGATGTGATCTGGGTGCTAGACATGTAAACTGGTTTGAGAGGAAGACCAAAATGGAAAGAACATTTTTGCTCATCCTGGCAGAGGGGAAAACACCTGCATTTCTGGAAGGCCTCAAACCTCTTTAAGGCAGCTGAGAAACCCTCTCTGTCCAAAGCACAGAATCTCATGGGTATTATTATTACATCTCCCTCAAACTGACTCTCAGGAAAAAGTCCTTTTAAAAGCCTGGAACACTCTTTCTAGACAGGGTGGAATCCTGACAGGAGCATAATAGCTTCCATTCTTACAGAACAAAACCCATTGGGCCCAGTTAGGGGTGGGGGGATGGACTTTGGAGTCCTTTCTAAGACTGTGGCACAAAGACACACCCACCCACCCCGAGTCTTCTGGTGATTTTAAGAGGTCAAGACCACTTCATTTGGCATTGGCACCCACTGCCCCCCCTCCTAAGGGTGTAAAAAGGTACAATGCATTGATGGAATTAAGGGAGCCTGTGGGTGATTTTTTTTGTGTAGTGGGGTTGGGAGTCTTATGCTCAATCTTAACCTATAAAACCAAGGGTTAACCGTTGGAACTTGCTATAGGTTCCTATGCCTCGCCCTAATGACCCGCACCCACTATTCGTGCACACGGCTGAACTGGGTCCGCAGGTCAACGAAGGATTGAAAAAAACGGCAGTGGGGCAACAGCCCCACAAACGCAAAAAAAGGAAACAACTTCATTTCCCAGCGTTCTTTGCGCCGCACCGCGCAACAACCAATCAGGCTGAGAGCCGTGACCACAAAGAATGTTGGAAAAAGCGCTGTAGACAATCAAAAACGAGCCGCAGGGGGGGGGGAAGCAATGCAAAGGGAAAAATACCCACAAACTACAAGCCCCAGAGTTCTGCGCGCCATGAGCACACAGAACTCTGAGAAATCTGCCGCATGAAAAATAAAAATACAGCCGGCGCTTGGGTTCCCGCAACACAGCATGGCTGCCTAGCCTGCGGGAAGAGAAGACACCCCAACGCTGCCTGAAAAACGGAGCTTGCCTTCCCACGCCCCGGGCATTGAGCCCAGGCCGTGGGAAAGGAAGACTCCCTCCACATGCCGCCTGAGGCAGCGGGGAGGGACCCCCACTCACCCACAATGCTTTCAACAGGGGGCGAAGCCATCATTGCTTCCCCCCTTGAAAGCAAAACAATTCCCCCGCAAAACAAAGGCACCGGACAGTGCTCCTCCCAGTTCCTTTACTTTACGAGGAAGTGTTTCGCTTTCAAGGGAGGGAGAAAGCATCATTGCCTTCCCCCCTTGAAAGCGAAAAAATTCCCAGGTAAGCAAAGGCACCGGACGACGCTCCGCACGGTGCCTTCACTTACCCCAAAAATAAACCATAAAGTAAAAAATCACAACCCAAAACATCCAAAAACAACCAAAAAGAACCCCAAAAATAACACAAACACCAAACACACAGAACCCCCCCCCAAAAAAAGAAAAGAAATAAATAACAATACAAACCCCCAAAAGAAATTAAAACGGAGAACTCATTCAAACGACCTTACGCTACGAGATCTGGAAATGAAATGAGGACAGGACAGTGGAGAAAGAAAGTAAAAGTAAAAGAAAAGTGCAACAGCACTACCCAGAGGACACAGGAGAAAACACAGTCAAAAAGAGTCAAAAGAAAGAATAACATTGCTAAAACATTTCTAAAATCAGGTTTACACTTTTCACTCACAAAATAAATAAACATCTAAACACAGTTTTTAAAAATTGATTTAAAAAAATATTCTCACACGTTAACAAAACACATAGAAAAACATTATTTGGTTACATAAAATAATTCTAAAAAATTATATCATCCTTTAAAACAGCCCGGCAATGCCGGGCAACCTCTGCTAGTTGTAGTATATACTTTTGTTGTAATATTTTGCGGACAGATTTTGTAATTGTAATTGTAAATAATATTTTTTACTGTATGCATTGGATATTATGTTATTGTATTTTGTATTTATTTTGTATTTTTTGTCTGCAATGTAAACCGCCATGAGTCGGGTTCACCTGAGTGGGCGGTATATAAGCGTGAAAATTAAATTTGTTGAGGCTGATTTAACTTTGTTGCTATGTGTTGCCAAGATGCATGTTGCCAAGGGAAGCCGGTTTTGCTGTTGCTACGGATGCTTTCCTTCCCATTACACACACTGTCAAAAGCAAAACAACGTCAGCCTCTGTATTTGCAACAACAAGATCTCTGAGCAACATATCTCATATAGGAAAAAGAAGGCTTTCAAATTAAGAAACAGTTGACAGGTGATTTCGTTTTGCTCTATGTGTTTGGTGCTCATCTCTATTTATTTCATTCCTCGCCTCGGCGACCCAAGGCGGCTCACGTCAATATAAAAACAACCTTAAAACCAAATTAGAACCATAAAATGCTTAAAATGCCCATAAAACATACATCCTAACCTCTCCTTTACCCGCCCCCCGCCCCCAGTCCAGGCTAGATTAGCCAGCAGGGCTGAGATGTAGAGATGGTTATAGCCGAAGAGCCAGTGCTGTCTGCTTCTGCAGATGTTTCCGTGGTCATGTGGCACGCATGACTAGACACTGGAGTGCACGGAATGCTGTTTACCTTCCCACCAAAGTGGTACCTATGTATCTACCTGAAATTTCTTGCTTTCAAACTGCAGGAGCTGGGACAGAGGCGGGAGCTCATTCCATCATGTAGCACTCGGGTATCGAACTGCTGACCTTCCAACCATCAGGTTCAGCGTCTTAAGCACTTGCTCCACTGCAGTCCCCTAATGGTAGCCTAGGTAGGAGAACGAGGGTGTCGATGGTAGACTAGGACACCCTTGTTTTGAATTCCCAAAGAACAAAAAGATTAGGAGGCCTTGAACCAGAGATGGAGAAAAGTAACATTGTTTTTCCCCCTGCTAATTTTTCCGTTCAGGGTCTTCTTGTAGACTCTTTTCCCCTTCCAGAGTATTTTCGCTTTCAAGGTAAAGGTATAGGTTTCCCTTGCTCGAAAGCCAGTCGTATCCGACTCTAAGGTTCAGTGCTCATTTCTTTTTCAAAGCTGAAGACATATCTTTCAAGTATCCCGGATTGGTTGGGATTTCCCGTATTCCAGCACTCGTTCCTCCCATTTCCCACCACCATCCCGTATTTTGAACAGCAGGGAAAGGGGTTACTGTACATGTGTGCCCATCAAAGGCAGCAGTGCGCATGCGCAAAGGGGTTATGTGCATGCACAAAGGTGTTCTGTGCATGCGCGGCCGAGCCGGAGCAGTTCCCTATTTTCCAGAGCTGCGCTTGACAAGTATGGCCGAAGAGCCAGTGCTGTCTGCTTCTGCAGACATTTCCGTGGTCATGTGGCAGGCATGACTAGGCACCGGAGCGCATGGAATGCTGTTACCTTCCCACCTAAGTGGTCCGTCTGGTTGGACGGATATCTGTCCGTCCAACCAGAGCGGACCGGAGGGGCTCCCTAATTGTTCCATTAGCCAGGGAGGCCCACCTCTCTGGCACAAGAAAAAGGGCCTTTTCCGTGTTCGCTCCAGCCCTTTGGAACCTCCTACCAGTAGAACTACGGCTGCAGACGGAGCTGCTGCCCTTCAGGAAAGGACTTAAGACCTGGCTGGTGGGGCAGGTGTGGAGCCCTGAAAGCAATATGGCTCCTGCTCGTTGGCTCTTATCATGAAATGTACCTTCTTTCTGCCTCTCGGGGTGGGTGGGATTTTTAAATGTGGGTGGGGTTTTTAATGTTTTTATGTGGGGTTTTTTTAATTATGTGAGCCTCCCTGAGTCAGGCTTCTCTGAGTGGACGGCGAACAAGTTGAAATATTAAATTAAATTAAATTAAATCTATTTGCAGTTTCTTGCTTTCAAACTGTTAAGTTGGCAGGAGCTGGGACAACAAAGACGGGAGCTCATTCCATCCTGCAGTACTCGGGAATCGAACTGCTGACCTTCCGCCTCTTAGTCAGCGTCTTAGCCACTTCAGCCACTGCAGTCCCTTTGGCTTTCATAGTTGACATTTAATTTTTCCTGTGCTACTGTTTCTCCCACCAGGTCAGGAAAGTTCCGCTAGAGAAGAACCCAAGATATGCGACATACATGGGAAATATTGTCCTGAAGGTACGGCACTTAGACTTCCCCGGAGGGCCCATCCTGCAAATATATGTTTCATGGGGAAAGCCTCTAGAAAAGGTTACGATAGCAAACCACAACTTGGGAGTCATCAGAAAATGGAAAGAGGGACCAAAAAAAGCAATTTTGAGAATAAGGGTCTTCTTCTGTCTGGAATTCCTTCCTTCAGTGGCAGCGGAGAATCCACAGAGGAGAAGAACCTTAAGAATGGCAGAACTGTCGGAAAGGATTTCTTATCCATCCCAACCCTTGGCGAACACCATATAACACAGACAGGAGGAAAACCATATGAACGGCAAGAAGGTGGAAAGTATTGTAAGCAGAGTTTTCCCCTTCCAGATGATTCACACATAAGAGGAACCCTATGAATGCCAGGAATGTGGGAAATGGTTTTCTCAAAGTTCAACCCATTTGACAAACCAGAAAGTTTGCATTGCAGAAGAACTCTACAAAAGCCATGAGCGTGGGGAATATTTTACTCAGAATCCATAACCTATAACTCACCACACTGGATTGAAATCGTACAATTGCCAAGAATGTGGGGAATTTTTTTCTCACATTCCAACCCTTTTGAAACACCTGCAATTCCACGACAGTGATAATCCATACAGTTGTCAAGAGTGTGGGCAAATGCTTCTGGAGAGTTCATGGCTTCTGACGCACCAAAAAGTCCACACAGGAGAAAAACAATACAAATGCCAGAAGTGTGAGAAGCATTTTGCTCGGAATTCACACCTTTGTGAACACCAGATAAACCACACAGGAAACAAACCATACAAGTGCAAGGAATGTGGGGAATCATTTAATCGCAATTCAAATCTTCTGACACATCAGCGGTTACACAGTGGAGAGAAACCTTATGAATGCCAAGAGTGTGGGAAATGTTTTGCTCAGAATTCATGCTTTCTGACACACCAGAGAGTCCACACAGGAGAGAAGCCGTACAAATGCCAGAAGTGTGGGTGTCTTGAACACTCGACTGGGCGCTGTCTTACAGGAGGCATGTACCGATCCTTTAGGCTGCGATAATTTCCTTTATCCGCACACTCCCAGTGCAGCCTAAGGTCGCCTCACTGTACCGCTTCCCAATCGGCTTCAAAGAACTCCACCTGTCGCTTACAAGGAGTATGCGGTGGTTTAATATGTTGGTAGCATGTGGGGGCATAGAGCAAAGCACTAAGATATAGCCTGATAAATTGACATCCACTCCGTTGATGTTCCTCACAAAGAGTTTTATTTTCCTTTAGTATCTGGAAAAGAACAAAGACAGAAACAAAAGACAAAGTACATAGGAAGCATAGTTAGTATGGTCCACTTAGATCTGAGGGGTTCAGATCATAAGTGTTTAGAGTCCATCTCAAGGAGACATCTCTGCCTTCAAACTGAGAGGACCGAATAACTCAGGGAAAGAGCTCTGCTTTTATACACAAAAAGGAGCAGATTTCCCTCCCATCTTTGCATTCTTAAAATGACTTGATCTGCAGGTGTTTCAGAGTCACGGGGTTTTGATTGACAGGGGGAGGCATCTTCTCCCTTGTGGTGTAGTCAGATGTCTCTGTCGTCACTCTGCCACCTGACCTATTTGTCATCCTCCCTCGAGGGGTCTGCAGGTGTACATTCCTCTGAGGGGATGCAGCTGTGTTGATTCCATCAGAAAGGAATGTAGGAATGTGTTTACAAGTAGCTTCAGTAGCTCTTAGTGATAAGTTTGCCATGGTTACTCAAGGTTCATGACAGTGGGAAATGTTTTTCTCACAGTGCTACCATTTTGAAACACCTGAGACTTCATACTGGGGAAAAAACATACAAATGTCAGGAATGTGAAAATGTTTCGCCCAGAGTTCTGGACTACTAAAACACCGGAGAGTACACACAGGAGAAAAACCATACAAATTTCAAGAGTGTGGAAAATTTTTTTCTCAGAATTCAACCCTTCTAACACACCGGAAAATTCACACAGGAGTAAAACCATACAAATTCCAGGAGTGTGGAAAATGTTTTTATGACAGTTCAACCCTTTTGAAACACTTTAGACTCCACACAGGAGAGAAGCCATACAAATGCCAAGAGTGTGGGAAATGTTTTTCTCACACCTCAACACTTTTGACACACCAGAGTGTCCACAGTAAAGTGAAACCATACAACTGCAAGGAATGTGGGGAAATTTTTAATCGAAGTTCATACCTCATACACCAAAGAGTCCATAATGGAGAGAAACCATACAAATGCCTGGAGTGTGGGAAATGTTTTGCTGAGAATTCACACCTTCTTAGACACCAGAGAGTCCATACTGGAGAGAAACCATACAAGTGCCAGGAGTGTGGGAAATGTTTTCCTCAGAAGTCACACTTTCTGAGGCATCAGCAAGTCCACTCAACCTTTGTATCCTATTTTTAAAATCTTTCTCCAGACTGTCATAGTTCAGTCTTTTAAGCTCTTCCCATCTACTTGAAATAATTATTCCCAAATATTTCAACTTGTTCTTAATTTGAATATTAACTAATCTCTTTATCTTCTTCTGATCCCCCCTCACCCATATTGCAGAGCATCATTTCCAATTTATCCCAATTTACTTTCAATCCAGTAATATCTTCAAAATCCTTTAATTGTAGCCTAATTCTATCCATTACCTTATATGGCAGAAAGTGAGGAAGACCTAAAGAATCTCTTGATTGGGCTGAAGGAGGAGAGTGCAAAAGCTGGCTTGAGACTCAATATCAAGAAAACCAAGATAATGGCAACAGGCCCGATCAGTTCCTGGAAAATAGATGGGGAAGAAGTAGAAGCAGTGACAGATTTTACATTCTTAGGATCTAAGATCTCTGCAGATGGAGATTGCAGCCATGAAATAAAAAGGTGACTGATTCTTGGGAGACAAGCCATGAGAAACCTGGGGAACATAGTGAAAAGCAGAGACATCACCTTGAAAACAAAAATTAGAATAGTCAAAGCAATGGTATTCCCAGTGGTAATGTACGGATGTGAGAGCTGGACAATTAGGAAAGCTGAACGCAGAAGAATAGATGCCTTTGAAATGTGGTGCTGGAGGAGAGTTTTGAGAGTCCCCTGGACAGCGAGGAGAACAAATAGGTCAATCTTAGAAGAAATCAACACTGACTGCTCATTGGAAGGTCAAATAGTAAAGATGAGGCTAAAGTACTTTGGGCATCAAATGAGAAGGGAGGATTCACTTGAGAAGGCAATTATGCTGGGAAAGGTGGAGGGCAAAAGAAGAAGGGGGAGGCCAAGGATGAGATGGATAGATGGTATTGTAGACACAGTGGGCACAGAACTGGGAGGTCTGAGGGGGATGGTGGAGGACAGAGGCGCCTGGAGAACGATGGTCCATAGGGTCGCAAAGGGTCGGAATCGACTGTGCGACTGAACAACAACAAACCTTATATGGATGTCTTACAATTATCAATGTGTCGTCAGCATACATACTTACCTTATTTCCCATAATCCCCTCAATTTTCTTATCATCTCTTATAGCTTTTGCTAATATTTCCATTGCCATAATGAACAAAATTGGGGACAACGGGCAGCCCTGTCTTATACCTGCCTCTAATTTTATCTCATCAGTAACCTCATCATTCACTATGACAGTGGCTAGTCCTTGCTGGTATAATTGATCAATTATCTTTCTAAATTTATCCCTAAATCCATACCATTTAATTATTTCCTTAATTGAAGTCCATTGCAAAGAGTTAAATGCCTTAAATATGTCCAGCAATATTAATCCAAACTTTTCTTTTGTTTGACTCACAAAATCTACTAAATCTAGCACCCTTCTGGTCAAATCCACCATATGACGTCCTTTCAAAAAACCCACCTGATCAGCATTTATATAGTTTAGTGTATGAGAACCAAGACAATAGAACAGCCGAAAGGTTGGCTTAACACATCTTTATTGCATGATGGTCCGGGGGAACATGTGGTAATGGCGGATGAACAGCTCAATATATACTGTGGCTATACATTTGAATGTGGCTCCTCGATAGCCCATTGGCTACTGTCCGCGTGACGTCATTCCCCGTCACGCCCTTCTTGTCCAGGTGAGGTGGTGACGGGAATCTTCCCACGCTGTAGGTATTTGGGGAATTGGAACCATGTGAGCTGGGCGCTCGCTATTGCCCCTGGTGGTCACTAGCTCGCGTCCTGATACAGTGTTACAGCTGGTGGTTATTATATCCACTCATCCGAGTGTTACATTGGTTAAAGGTACAATATTCCAAACACAACATCCCTCCCCCCTAGGATGAGACAAAGTCTCTCATCCAATATGGTTTATTGCAAGCGCGTTTTGGGCGCAAGGCTGTCTGGCTTGTCCCGGGGGCGCTATCACTTCTGTGTTCCCTGGTCTCTTGTCCTGCAATGGGAGAGGGAGACTCGTTAGCGACTTGCCGCGGTTTCGCGGCTTTCGGGGTAGGGGTAAACTCCATTGTGGGAAAACCGGGGGCACTGGGGGCTAATGAAAAACCCCGCTTCTCGCTTGCATGGGTGGGGGACCACTCCGAAACACCCCCCCCGGTTTTGTAACTCAAACTCAAAATCATCTGGGGTATCTGTGGGGGTATCCCTCAGGATATCTGCGGGGACAAACTTATTCCCTTCCCCCCTTGGTGGGGACCACTGATCCCCCTCTCCTCCCCCTTGGGCTGAACGGGTGGGGGAGAACCCTAACGTTGAATCCTGTTCCGTGCTGTCCGTGCTCTGGTGTCCGGAAACCCGGTGCCGAAGTTGGTCCGCGTGTCGCCTCCAGAGTAGACCCGTGCTGGTCTCGACGCAGGACGACACGGGACCCGTTTGTCCAATGACTACGCCCGGCACCCAGGCTGGCCCTGCGCTAGCGTAGTTTTTGCAATGGACCGGGGCGCCTATTTCGAAACTCTTTGTACCCGCTAACCCGATGTTCCTCCCCGTGTCTTCCACCCTCGTAGGGTCTAGCCTGGTCAGTACCGTCGTCAGTTTTCTGCGCATTAGGAGCTCAGCGGGTGAGTATCCTGACGCTAGAGGGGTCACCCTATATCCCAGCAAAAACTGGCACAACTGCAGGTTTAAATCCCCGGGGCCCATGCGCCTCAGCGCGTCCTTGGTGGTACGCACGAGGCGTTCTACTTGGCCATTCGTCGCCGGGTGGAAAGGCGCGGAGGTGATGTGCCGGATGGCATTGATGTCGGTGAATGCCCTGAATTTGGCGGATGTGAAGCAACTAGCGTTATCGCTAATAAGCGTGTCGGGTATGCCGAACGAGCTGAACACCCTGCGCAATTGTTTAATTGTTGCGGCTGAGGAGGTGTTCGCCACTGGGATAACCTCTAACCATTTGGAGTAAGCATTCACTATGAGGAGAAAAAGTGATCCTCTGAAAGGGCCCGCGAAGTCAATGTGCACGCAGGACCACGGCCCCTTTGCCGCATCCCATTCCCTGTGCGGAAGTCGAGCCTCTTCGGGCCGGGAGCTTTGGCAACTCTCGCAAGTGCCCACCATGTGCTCGATATCGGCGTCCAACTGGGGCCACCAGAAGTAGCTCCTGGCCAGTGCCTTGGAGCGAACAATTCCAGGGTGGCTGACGTGCAGCAGCTTAAGCACTCTTGCTCTCAGGGACTCAGGGACGACTACCCGCTGGCCCCACAGGAGGCAACCCCTCTCTATGGACAGTTCTAACTTTTTCCTGAAGAACGGGGCAAATTCCGCCGCCGGGGAGGACGTTGGCCATCCTTTCTGCACCCATGAACTAACCAGGGCCAACGTCTTGTCCCTGCCCGTCGCCTTGGCGATCTCTGCGGGCACTACGGGGGGTGAATCTAGGACCTCTATCATGATCACTTGGTGGTCTTGTTCCACCTCACACACGTGGCTGCCCGTGTGGGGGAGGGGTGACCTCGACAGGGCGTCCGCGTGGCTTATGTCCTTTCCAGGACGATACACCAGTGCATTCTGGTACGCGTTTAAAAAAATGGCCCACCTGAGCATCCTAGGGGACAGAATCTGTGGCGTGGGTTTGTCTGCGGTAAAAATGCCTAGCAGGGGCTTGTGGTCAGTCACGATGGTAAAGGGGCGGCCATAGAGGAAATCGTGGAACTTCTTCGTCCCAGCAATTATCGCTAATGCCTCCCTGTCTGTCTGTGCGTAGTTACGCTCTGCCTTAGACAGGGACCTGGAGTAGAACGCCACCGGGGCCTCCCGCCCGTTTTCCAACACGTGGCACAGGACCGCCCCCACCCCCACTGGAGATGCATCACATATCAGAACCACTGGTTTCTTGGGGTCAAAATGGGTTAATATGGCGTTGGAGGATAAGAGTTGTTTCAGCTCATTGAATGCCCTCTCCTGGCTCTCGCCCCATTTCCACGCCTCGTCCTTTTTCAGTAACTTATGAAGCGGCTCTGCTACCGACGCCTTCCTAGGCAGGAAGGAATGGTAGAAGTTTAAGAGCCCCAGGAACGACTGCAGTTCGGGCTTGGAGGTGGGGCGAGGAGCATTTTGAACGCCGGCCACCTTTGATTCGGAGGGTTTAATGCCTGCAGGGGTTACCCGAAAACCCAGGAACTCAACCTCTTTTGTGAAGAAGACGCATTTGTCTTTCCGCAACCTCAACCCCGCCTTTTCAAATACCGTCAGTACTTTGTCTAGCCTTTCAGCCAACTCTGACTCACTCCCCCCCGTTATCAATACGTCGTCAAAATATGGCAAGACCCCCTCCAGACCCTTTAAGAGACATTCCACTAACGATTGAAAGATGCCTGGCGCCGAATTCACGCCAAACTGCAGGCGCGTCACCTGGAACGCTCCCTTATGAGTGACTATCGTTTGCGCAGCAGCTGCTGCAGCTGGGGTTACTGAGAGCTGCTGATAAGCCTGCGCCAGGTCAAGCTTTGCGAAACACTTTCCCCCATGTAACCTGGCCAACAGGTGGCTGACTACCGGCACCGGATACGCATTTGGGCGTATCGCCTTATTAATGGTACATTTGTAATCAGCGCATATTCGAACCTCCCCGTTGGCCTTAAGCGCTGTTACAATCGGAGTTTCCCACTCCGCGGAATCAACAGGAACAAGGATCCCCTGGCCCACCAATTTGTCCAGTTCCGCCTCTATTTTGTCCTTAAGTGCAAAAGGCACCCTTCGCGGTTTGAGTCTTATTGGGCGGACCTCCGGATCCAGGTCGAACGCAACTGGGGGCCCCTTGAATTTTCCGAGTCCCTTCTTGAACACTTCGGAATGCGCGTTGCACACCTCCTGTATTGGGTCAGTCCCAACGGCATGCACCCCCCCCCAATGAACAAACCCAGGGGCTTAAACCATTGAGTCCCGAGGAGGCAACAACTCCCCCCTTTGAGAACAACCAGGGGAAGTTCCGCGGCGTGTTGCTTGTATTGGACCTTGAATTTTCCAACCCCCAACACCGGAATGCTATTCCCCTGCACGTCCCACAGCGTAGACCTCAGTGCTTTGAGCTTGGGCCGCACGTTGGGGGAAATTTCCAAAAACTCCCTCTGGGAAATGATGGAATATGAGGAACTTGAGTCTATCTCCATCTTAACAGGGACCTCTTGCACCAGTACCTCAACAAAATATCGTGGGTGTCCTAAGGACACGCTGTGGACTGCCGTGTCGTCGTCGCTGTCATCGGAGATGCGGCCCACGCCGTCCTGCTTCCTCGAGGGCCGGACACCTTCCTGGCTTTTCGGTGGGCGGTCTGTTGAGCCTCTCTGGTCTCTGCCCCGTTGTCTGCAGACCTTGGCTATGTGGCCTCGGCGCCTGCAGTTGTGGCACTCGGCCTTCCTGAACGGGCACTTGATGCGGTCATGGAGCGCTCCGCAGCCATCGCAACGCCGGCCATCCTTCCGCACCTTCCGGATGTCCTCGTCCTCGCTGCTCTCCGTGGAGGAGTGCGGCGCCCGCCTGGCCGCTTGCACCGAGCCCGCTGCCTTGTCGGGTTGTGGGGGCCTTGCTCTGAACCCCTTAACCCCGGCCCTCGTGGCTTCCGCCGCCTGCGCCTCCTTCACGACCTCTTGCAGCGTCGGAGGCGGCTCCTTGTTCATCAGCTTTCGCTGGACCTCCTCGTCCCACAGGCCACACAGCATGCGGTCCCTGAGGGCAATTTCCAGGTTCTCCCATTTGCATGGGCTGATTTATCAGCGAAATTAGTCTATAGGATTCTACTTTTCCTAAATCCTTTCCAGGTTTTGGCAACAGTACAATTATGGTCCTATACCATGAAGTCGGAACTTGCCCACCATCTAATATATAGTTGTACAATTTTACCAACTTTGGCACCACTATATCTTTAAATTCCTTATAAAAATCAGCCGGCAGTCCATCTTCCCCCCGAGCTTTTCCCAATTTTAGACCTGCAATTACCTCTTTTACTTCCTTTTCTGACACTTGCTCTTCCATTCTATCCTTATGTTCCTGTTTTATTCCAGTGGCTATTTGGCTTTCTAATTGCTTTTTGAGCTTCTCCACATCTATCTCTTTTCTTGAATATAAACCTTGATAAAATTCCTGCACAATTTTACATTTATCCTTAATCTTGTTACATCTTAATCCATGTTTATTGATCAGGACTCCAATCTCCCTTTCCCCCCTCTTATCTTTTGCTGCTTTTGCGAGTAATCTCGAATTTTTGTTGCTGCATTCAAAATACTCTCTTTTTAAATACACCAAGTCTCTTTTTACCTTTTCTATATCTCTGCCTACAGATTCAGCCTTGTATCTTTGTAAGCTCATAAGGACCTTCTTATCTTTTGTCCTTGAATGTTCCTCCTTTAACTGTTTTATCTCATTTTCAATTTTATCCTGCACTATCTTGTACTTTTTATACCTATTACTTGCTTGCTTAATGCATTCCCCTCTAAAAACTGACTTCATGGCATCCCAAACCACATTGAAATTTACCTCACCATTATCATTCCATTGCCAATTTTCCTTCCATCTTTCCATAATTTGTTCTTTACACTCTTGATCTTTAAATAAATTAGGATCATACCTCCATCTCCTTCTCCTATTTTCTCCCTGTAAATTCATTTCTAACACTACTTTAGCATGGTCTGACTCCTTAAAAATTCCAATTTCAGTTTCTTCCAAATTTTTAACCATATTTTCGGAAACAAATATATAGTCTCTTCTAGAATATGAATTGTGAACATGTGAGAAATAAGAATATGCCCTTTCTGTCCCCTTACGTTCTCTCCAGGAGTCTTTCAAACCCAAAACAGCCATCCAGTTATCAAAAACCCCTCCTCTAATACTTTTCCCACATCTCAATATATTGGTACAATCCAAACTTGATCTCACTAAATTAAAGTCGCCAGCCACTATCATCCTTGCTGATTTATCTAAAACCAAGATTTTACTTATTTTTTCTAAAAACGTAGCTTGATGCTCATTCGGGGCATATATATTCACCAAAATTAATTCCTCGTCATCTATTTTCCCTTTTATTATCAGATATCTACCCTCTAAATCTGATATACAATTAGTTATCTCAAACCCCAGTCTAGTCAAAATCAAAGTTGCAACTCCCCTTGCTTTTGATGTACCATATGACATTTTATAATGTTGCATCCAACCAAGAAAATTTTTATTAGTATCCTGAGATTTTTGATGAGTTTCCTGAAGAAAGACTATATCTGGTCTATCCTTCCTCAATGCTGATTCTATCTTTCTCCTCTTGACCACCTACTACCACACCATAATCAAAACAAAACTTAAAACTTAAAACACACATACCTAACCTCCCCAATTTCTTCCTCTTCTTCCAAAAAGGGAAGAAGAAGAAAGAAAAAAGAAAAGAAAAAGAAAAGAAAACACCTTCTTCTTCCCCAAGGGGGAGGGGGGAATGTGTAAGATGTACGCAACAGTTAACGCTCAAGCGCACCTTCATTTAAAAACATCAGCATTCACTTCCCTTCATCTGACTCTTCCTCCAACACAATTAGTGATAGATCAACTTCCACCTCATCAGTTCATTTACCTCCCGCAGCGCCATCCACATCATCTCCACCATAATCCCTCCTTATCCCTCCCATCGCCAACAAGTCTTTCCTTAACTCCAACCATTCATTTGAATCCCCCTTAACCAAGTCAAGTAGACACAAATATTCCAATGCATCAGTTCTCACATAAATCACTTGCATTTTTCTATCATGGAAAAATCTTAACTGTTGTGGAAATCGCCAGTTATATCTTATTCCTTTTTTCGTCAAAAAATTTGTTACAGGCTTCATCTTGTATTTCCAACTGCGTTCCTTAATGGAAATATCATTATATACCTCCACATCACTTCCATCAATTTTAAGAATGCCAGAACCAGCTTGTTTTAAGAAAGCCATTACCTTCAACTTATCGCCCCAGTTTGCAAATTTAACCAAAACATTCCTTTGATCCATCTTTCCCCTCCTGGGACCCACTCTATATGCACTTACAATGTCTTCATTAGCAAAATCTTTCCCCATTTTCAAATTGTTTAGCCAATCAACAATTCTATTTCTTAACTGGTCTGGCGTTCTCACCACCAAATGGCGAATCACAATGTTCTGTTTTCTCATCATTTCTTCCATTGCATCCAGTGGTGGGGATCAGCAGGTTCACACCAGTTCACTAGAACCGGTAGCAGAAATTCTGACTGGTCCTGCCCATCCAAGTATTGAAATAAAGTAGTCCTAATTCGGGTGCAATGGAGGGCTTTCCCCCTGTCCATGCCCACCATACCACACCCACAGTGTGGTAGTAAATTTTTTTTGGAGCCCACCACTGATCGCATCTATCCTTTTTTCCTGATCTTCCATTTTCATAGTATTTTCCTTCACCTCCTCTTGTATCCCTTTCATTTTCCCCTTCATTACTTTCATATCATTTTGTATCAACTTAACATTAAAGAGAAATCCAAAAACGTTGTGAACAATTTATCCTGTTTTCCCAAAATTTCATTCTTATCTTTTACTCTTGCTTCGTCCATCCTTTCAAATTTCTGAAATAATTTACGCAATTCCACCATTATTTGAGTCTGTTCATATGTTGGTTCAAGAGATTATGATGTTGATGGTGGGACATCGGTTGCCACTGGCTTATCTTTCTTCTTTGGTTTCACAACTGGCTCCTCCTCCTTTCCCTCCTTTCCTTTTGCTCTTGTGACCTTATCCATAGTGATATCAAATAGAAGCTTTAATGCTGAAATATCCTTAACTTTCGCTCCTTGCAATTCCTCCAGCACTCCAAAACTCCAGGTCAATCTTTTTCAAATAAAATTGTAATCCCAAATCTTGTTGCTTATAATCCAATCGTAAAAATCACCACTTCTTGTAAATCCAATTGTTATTTTAGTAACCGAGCACCCTTGATGAAATAAGGAAAAAAGGGGCCAGGAGCAGAAATAACCCCAGAACTGATTTTAATTCAAAAAGTCCAAAAAGATCATCTAAGCACAGTGTATCCAAAAATATATCCAACAAGGCACATGAAGGAGTAGAAAAATTCAAAACCTCTAAAGTTAGCTGTGGTGTAAAACCAATAATCCAAGAGACAGGAAATCCATTCACAAAATAACAAAAAAGAAAAGAAGAAGAGGCACTCTTGTTATAATCCAATCGTTATTTTGTTGCAGTTGTACTTCTAGCAATTATGTATCCAAGGAACCTACGTTGCAATGAGTTAAATAAATGGATACTGTCTTTCGGGGGGAAAACAGGCATAGACCCAAATGAAAAAGTTCCACCTCAGTTCCACCTTATAAACCAAAAACCGATAGTCCATGGAAGGGTAAAAAAATAATTGATAGGAGAAGGAAAAAGAGAAAACACACACCAGGAAAACGATTGACCCAAACGGCAAAAAACCATAACGTTTAGAGCACACAGAGGAGAATAATGGGGCTGCTGCCTTCCAAACGTGGCTGCATTTACCGGGTAACACTTCTCCCTTTTTCTCGAAAAGTCCTGTTGTTAATATTTAATTTTACTCTTTTCACTCCTCGCTTTCTTATCAGCCACAAATCCTTCTCCCCGATTCACTCCAATTTCTCCTCCGATATTACCCTTCTTCTTTAAACCTCTTTTAAGAACATAGAACATAGAACATAAGAACATAAGAACAGCCTTGCTGGAACAGGCCACAGCCCATCCAGTCCAGCATTCTGTCTCACACAGTGGCTCACCATTTCCTTCAGGGTATTCCCAAGGAGATGCCTTCACCTGCTTAGGATTCCCTGGAAATGGCATTGAGAGATATCCTGCCTATCTCTCCAACCCGGAGGTTGTCCTTAAGTATCCATAATTATAGCCATTGATACCCTTGTCCTCCATGAACTTGTCTAATCCTTTCTTAAAGCTGTCAAGACTGACAGCTGTCACCACTTCTTCTGGCAGGGAGTTCCATAGACCAGTAATCCTCTGGGTGAAAAAGTACTTTCTCTTATTTGTTTGAGAACTAGTACCCAAAAGTTTCATGGAGTGTCCCCTAGTTCTAGTGTTGTGCGATAGGGAAAACAGTTTTTCCTTATCTACTTTGTCCACAACCGTGCATGATTTTATAAACTTCAATCAGGTCACCTCTTAGATGCCGTCGTTCAAGAGTGAAAAGGCCCAACCGTTGCAGCCTCAGATGGTAAGGAAGGTGTTCCAGTCCCCTAATCATTCTGGTTGCCCTCCTCTGTACTTTCTCCAACTCCATAATATCCTTCTGGAGGTATGGCGACCAGAACTGTACACAATATTCCAGATGGGGCCTCACCATAGATTTATAAAGAGGCAAAATGACACTTGCTGACTTATTTTCTATACCCTTCCTAATGATCCCTAACATTGAGTTTGCTTTTTCCACTGCTGAGGCACACTGGGTTGACATCTTCATTGAGCTGTCCACCAGGACACCAAGGTCCCTTTCCTGGTTTGTCGCAGAGAGTTCAGACCCCATCAGTTTATAAATGTAATTGGGTTTTTTTGCCCCAACATGCATCACTCTGCACTTACTGATGTTGAAGTTCATTTGCCACTGTTTTGCCCACTCCCCCAGTGTCAAGAGATCCCTCTGGAGCTCTTCACAATCTCTCACAGTTTTCACTACCCTGTATAATTTAGTGTCGTCAGCAAATTTGGCTACCTTGCTTTTTACTCCTACCTCTAGATCATTTATGAAGAGGTTGAAAAGCAGGGGTCCCAGTACTGAACCTTGGGGGACCCCACTCTTTACTTCCCTCCACTTGGAGAAGTGTCCATTTAGTGCTACCCTCTGTTTCCTGTCCCTTAGCCAGTTGCTGATCCAGGACAAGACCTGTCCCTTTATTCCATGACTGGTAAGTTTATTCAAGAGCCTTTGGTGTGGGACCTTGTCAAAAGCCTTCTGAAAGTCCAGATAAACAATGTCAACTGGATCCCCCTTATCCACATGCTCATTTTCCTCTGCTGCCACCATTAAGCCCCCTTTCTCTCCAACTTCCTTCTCCGCTGATCTTTTTTTAAAAAGAACTCTTTTTAACCCAGCCACAGTCATTCTTCCCACTGATAAGGGCTCTTACTCACCCCCAGCAATTTCTTCAGCCGTGGTTTGAATTTAGTTTTCGACGCTCTTTCTCGGCCTCCTTTCTCAGCCTCCTCTTTGGTCCTGTTCCCCGCTATCCAGCCAGAGGCGCTGCAGTTTTGCCGCTTGCCTCTCCGGCCAGGCCCGCCTCCGAACTCCACAACGAAATTCGCTGCTGCTCTTTGCAACACTTCTTGCTTTCTATTCTTTTTTTTTAAAAAAAAACTCATTTACCACTGTTTTAGCTGCTGTTTACCACATTATGGTGTGCGAGCTCTTAACCTACGATGTTAACTCCTCGCCATCTTAAGCCACGCCCCCTGTATTTGCTTAAGGAGAGATTATAAAGATACCCTACGATGGCGGGTTTACGGCTGCTTAGGAGTTGACGAAAGAACTCTGACATGTTGGCAATATCATTTTGGCGATCAATGTCCCTTATCCTTTCTTTTACTAATGATTTTGCCTTCACAAGCATTAATTGATCCGAATATTCAGGAGAGAAGCCGAGACTGCGAAGTTCTTGTACACAGGTACGATGCCAGAAAGATTGGTAGCTGTCTGACAGCAGCAGGGGCACCAGACCTGTTGGGTCAAATATGGTATTATGTCCTGAGATTAAAATTCTGGTCCAGATACTACTGACTTTTAAGCAAGGGAGACCTTTACCTAGTGTGCAAATCAATGTGAGATGAGATCTTAAATTACCAAAACCTCTGAATTCCATCTATCTTTTCACAGATGAAGGAATGGGGAATGAAGGAAGGCGCTTTCAGGCTCCCCCTGGAAGAGTAGGGGAGAAAAGAGAGAATTGTGGTGACCGAGATGGATCACAGGGGCAGAATGAAAATGAGGGAGAAGGGAAGAGAGATGAATCTCATCAAGGACGGGATGGACTTTGGTATGAAGGAGAGAAACCAGAATCGTTCCTCAGGGAAATAAGAAGTTTAGATTTTGGAGAAAACAGTTCTCTGAGAACAAGTTGTATGAAATGTCTGACATGCCAAAGAGAAGGGAAACAGTGTTCCTGCTTGGAGTCTGGAGGGAGTTCTAGACAGACCCCAGAAGATACAAGATTTCACATGAAGGAGGAATCTGAAAAATGTTTAAGCTCCCAAAATTGTTTGAATCTTAGCTCTGGAGTATCTCAGCCAATGCCCTCTGAAGAGAAAGTCACAGAAAGTAAAGTGAGTTTTGAGAGCAGTTCAGAACTTAAGGAACACCAAGGAACACTTACAGGAGAGAAAATTAATAAATGTGAGGAATGTGGAAAGCTCTTTAAATGGCCTTCAGGTCTTACCAAACACCAGCAAATTCATACTGGGAAAAGGCCCTTTGGGTGCAAAGAATGTGGGAAAAAGTTCAATCACTGCTCAGCCCTAACACAACATCAGCGAATTCATACAGGAGAAAAGCCGTTTGTGTGCAAAGAATGTGGGGAAAAGTTCAATCAACGCTCAACCCTAACACAACATCAGCGAATTCATACAGGAGAAAAGCCGTTTGTGTGCAAAGAATGTGGGAAAACGTTCAATCAACGCTCAAACCTAACACGACATCAGCGAATTCATACAGGAGAAAAGCCCTTTCAGTGCAAAGTATGTGGGAAAACGTTCAATCAACGCTCAAACCTCGTACAACATTTACGAATTCACAGAGGACAGAAATCCTACGCTCAGCACTAACACAACATCAGCAAATTAATGCAGGAGAAAAGCCATTTGAGTGCAAAGAATGTGGGAAAACGTTTAATCAACGCTCAGCCCTAACACAACATCAGCGAATTCATAGAGGAGAAAAGCCCTTTGAGTGCAAAGAATCTGGGAAAACATTCAATTGACGCTCAACCCTAACACAACATCAGCGAATTCATACAGGAAAGGAACCCTATAAGTATGCAGAATGTAAAAAGACCTTTATATGGCTTTCAGTTCTTATCAGACATCAGCAAATTCATACAGGAGAGAAACCGATTGCAAGCAAAGAATGTGGGGGAAAAGTTCAATCAACACTCAATTCTCGTACAACATTGACGAATTGACTCAGGAAAGAAATCCTATAAATGTGAGGAATGTGGAAAGACCTTCAAACGGCATTCAGGTCTTACCAGACACCAGCAAATTCATACAGGAGAAAAGCCCTTTGTGTGCAAGGAAAGTGGGGGAAAGTTCAATCAGTGCTCAAACCTCATGCAACATTTACAATTTCACTCAGGAAAGAAATCCTATAAAAGTGAGGAATGTGGAAAGACCTTCAGAGGGTATTCAAACCTTACCACACACCAGTGAATTCATACAGGAGAAAAGCCATTTAGTGTAAAGAATGTGGAAAAAAGTTCAGACAATGATTACACCTCACAAGACATCAACAAATGTACTCAGAATGAAAGGAACCTCAAAGAACACATACGGAAGAAAAACCCTATAAATGTGAGGAAAGAGCGGCATTCACTTCAGCAGATTCATATAAGAAAAAAACCCTTTGAGTGCAAAGAATGTGTGAAAAACTTCAACTGAGGCTCAAAACCTCACTCATCAAAAATCCATTCAGGCAAGCAACCCTGAATTTGCGAGGAATGTGGAAAGACCTTCACAACGGCATAATTTCTTATCAGACATCACCGAATTCATACAAGAGAAAATCTTTCATTACAAAGAATGTGGGAAGAAATTCAACACCTGAACACAACAAATTAATTGAGAACAAGAACCATGTTCAAGTGAAGATTGTAGCAAATTTTTAAGTGATTCATCATCTTTTAAAGTACATCAGCCTTTACATTGCCGGGAGAAACCCTATTACTGTGACAAATGTGGGAAAAGATTCGTCACTATGTGTTCCTTGCCAGGTAAATCCTTTGAGTGTGAAATATGTAGGAGCAAATTCACATACAGTTCCCACCTAACACTATATTCACAAATTCGCTCAGGAGAAAACCCTTACACTGTATGTGCAAAGAATGTGGGAAATGTTTCAATGATCCCTTAGTTTTTAAAGGATACCAATTTTCTCATTCAAAGAAAAAAACCTAAAACTGTGAAGAATGTGAGAAAAAGGATTCACAACTAGGTCATCCTTGACAGAACAACAAAAAGAAAACACAACGGAGAAACCTTTTAAAAGTACAAACTATGGGAAGGGCTTGGCCAGGGCTCCTTGTTTTAGACAACTGAAACAAATCCATGCAGGAGAAACATTGAAAGGTTGTAGAAAATATTACAGTAATTCTTCAGCTTTTAAAATAGACCAGTGCTCAATTTCAGGAGAGGAACATTGTAAACGTGAATCATGAGGAGAAGATTTCATCACTAGGGCGTACGTTTAGGACATTTAAAAAAAAATCAAACTAGGGAAAAATCACATAAATATTATGAATTTGGTGAAAGCTTTTTCCAGAACAAAGAACAAAGACAACACATTCACCAAGACAGTGTCATTCTAAATTCAAAGATTATGGAAAATGCTACCATTGTAGAGCATCGGACATCAAGAGACACGTTGTAAAATTCACACAATGAATTTGGCAACAAATCAGGCCATAATCTGCATTAGCAATTCTTTATTGAACATAGGATAAGTAGAGGTTTCAGTAAGAGCTCTGATGCAGCATTAGGCCCTTCTCTGCCAATGGACTCACAGAGGAAAGGATGCCTTGACATGCCTTGACATGCGAGGATCCACTCTGTGTAAAAGAAATAAGTTCTTCTCCCAAAATAGCCACACAAACCACTTTCCCTCTTCCATTTTTCAAGAATAAGGAACGGATCAACAGTCTTTCTTCTTTGAAAGAAAATCTGAGTATCAAAAGACAATTGTAGAAGCAGGACCTGACACGTGCTATTCCTTGACTCATATTCTCGTCCTCTTTGACTATTTTAACTACTTTTTAGTGGGTTGGCTTTAATATGACTCCAATGCACTAGTTTTATGGAGATTGTTTTGAAACTAAAATAAAGACTGAGACTGGAATCATCTCTCTCTGAATAGTCAAGTTTATGCAAACATGGATACTGACAGGGTTGAGGTAGACAATTTCGAAGCAGCCTAGAGAAGTGTTTCCCAATCTTTGGATTTTGGACTTCTATTCCCAGAAGCCTAAGTCATTTCCCCAAAGCACTGATCAGCCAAGTTATTGACTTAGGCTTCTGGGAACTGAAATTTCCCTGTGGGTCATGGACCCCACATAGGGAACCACTGCTTTAAGGTGACGAGGGGGACAGGAGTGTTTAGAGGGCAACATTTTGCTTCAGAAAGAGACATGACCAAGGCTAGAACTGTCCAACTGGGACCATTCAAGACTATAAACAAAAGCAAATTTAAAGCTAAGGCCGCCCTTGCTCGAAAGCCAGGCGTATCTGACTCTAGGGTTCAGTGTTCATCTCTATTTGTAGCCAGAGGGCCAGCGCTGTCTGCATCTCTGTGATGGGCATGATTAGACACCAGAGTGCATGGAATGCTGTTTACCTTCCCACCAAAGTGGTCCTTATTTATCTACTTACAATGTCTTGCTTTCAAATTGCTAGGTTGGCAGGAACTGGAACAGAAATGGGAGCTCACTCTATCACGCAGCACTCGGGTCATAATCTCCATTCTTCCAGCCAGCAAATTCGGTGTCTTAACCACTTGAGCCACTGCAGTCCCAAAGCAAATTATACAAAAGTGCAAACCAGAATCATACATGTTCAGATTCTATTTTTATAACATTGAGCCTAGTCAGGGATGTCATGAGGTCCCTTCACTGGGGCACGCTACCTCATCTCGCCCCCTTAGGGTCACGGGATACATAGGTGTTTGGTGAGTAGTCACCAGGAAAGGCCTGGATGTGGCCTTGGGAATCTGCCAGAAAACTCTTATGCTGGGACGGCCGGCAGATGTTTTCCCCCAGGCCTTGGCCCTGAGGGGAGAGCGGACTCCCACCTAAATGCGGCTCTTCACCCCAGTTATCTATAGTCCAGGCCAAAAGTCTTTGAACATCCCGCCAAACCTACCCTTTTCTGGTCCCCGTTTGATATTGTGGGAAACAGTGTAGCATGCCTGCTACCCCAGGATTCCTTTCATCTCGGTTGATGAAAAACTGCTCCGCGTCCCTTCCTCGTTCTCTGGACAAAGCATTGGCTGTTTTTCAAAACTTTATTGTAGAAGCATTGAAGTAAGAGCGGACCAGAGAGGCTCTCTTACTGTGCCATCCGTTAGAGAGGCTCGTCTCTCTAGCAACAGAAAGAGGGCCTTCTCTGTGTCTGCTCTGGCCCTATGGAACCTGAGCTGCGTCTTCAGACGGAGTTGCTGCCCTTCAGGAAAGAACAAGAAACCTGGATGGCAAAGCAGGTGTGGGGCATTGGGGATGCGGTGACCCCCACCTGCTGGCTGATATAGTAATATCGCTCCTTCGCTCTTTTTAGTTGTTGGGCTAATTTTTTATTGTATTTTTCATTGTGGATTTTACTGGTTTGAAGTTTTTTATAGTTCTCTAATGTGATTTATGTAGTTTACGGTGTAATTTTTGTACGCCGCCCAGAGTCGCTTGCTGAGTGGGTGGAAATACAAATGTGACTGACTAAATAAACAAACAAACAAACAAATAAATAAATAAAGTTTATGTCTCATATTTATATAGCCGCCCCCTCGCCGAGGCGAGTCCAGGCGGCTGTCAGGTAAAATGCATAAAAACAGATACAAAGAATAAAATCATTTTAAACCATCCCCATTCGACTAGATTATTGTAATGCACTCTACATGGAGCTGCCCCTGACAACCATTCGGAGGCTGCAGCTAGTCCAGAACACGGCTGCCCGGGTGGTGATGGGGTGGGGGCTTTATGCCCGCACCTCGCCAATGCTCCGGGAGCTGCACTGGCTTTGATTTAATTTAATTTAATTTAATTTTTCAATTTATTCGCTGCCCACTCAGGCAAGCCCGACTCAGGATGGTTTACATAATCTAAAAGTCCCTATACAGTAAAAGCAGTTAATACCCCCACCCACATTAAAATCCCACATTAAGGTCCTACATTAAAATTCACATTAAAATTTACATCAAAATCTCACATCAAAATCCCACCCACGCAAGAAGCAGAGAGAGGGTGCATTTTATGGTAAAAGCCTGCAAGCAGGGATCACATTGCCCTCAGGGCCCCACACCTGCCCCGTCAGCCAGGTTTTTAGACCTTTCCTGATGTGCAGCAGCTACGTCTGTAATTAACTCTACTGGCAGGAGGTTCCAGAGGGCTGGTGCGGACACTGAGAAGGCCCTTTTTCTTGTGCCAGAAAGGTGGGCCCCCCTGGCTGATGGAACAATTAGGGGCCCCCTCCAATCCGCTCTGGTTGGACGGACAGACGTTCTTAGGATAATGCGGTCTCTTAGGTATCCTTGCCCACTACCATACAGGGCTTTAAAGGTCATAACACCTTGAATTGCACTCGGATGCAAACTGGTAACCAGTGCAACTCCCGAAGCATAGGCGAGGCACGGGTATAACACCCGTACCCCATCACTACTTGGGCTGCCACATTCTAGACCAGCTGCAGCCTCTGAATGGTCATCAATCAAGGACAGCCCCATGTAGAGTGTATTGCAATAATCTAGTCTGGAGGTGACCAGAGCATGTGTGACCATAAGCAAGCAGTCCCTATCCAGGAGAGGGCGCAACTGGCGTATCACAGAGTTGTGCACAGGCCCTCATGGCCATGACCGCCACCTGCTTTTATTAGCAGTCGAGAACCTAGGAGGACCCCCAAGTTGAGCATTGGGTCTGTCTGGGGCAAAGTAGCCCCAATCCAAGACCAAGGATGGCAGCTCCCGGATGGCGTAGGACCCCAAACCCACAGCCACTCAGTCTTGCTGGGATTCAATTGTTACCGGTTAGCCTCTGGGTGCATTTGAAGGTGCTGGTAATGACCTTTAAAGACCTACATGGTAGTGGGCCAGTTTATCTAAGAGACCATGTCTCCCCAAGAACAGCTGTCCGTCAACCAGAGCGAACCGGAGAGGCTCTCTAATTGTACCATCTGCTAGAGGGGCTCATTTCTCTAGCAAAGAAGGAGGGCCTTCTCTGTTTCCGCACCAGCCCTTTGGAACCTCCTGCCAATAGAGTTACGCCTGCAGACGGAATTGCTGCCCTATAGGAAAGACCTTAAAACTTGGCTGGCAGGGCAGGTGTGGGTGCTGATGGAGGAGTGACCCCTGACTGCTGTCTTGTATAGATAAATAATCTGGATCTCCCCTCTTTTTATGGATGGGGTTGGTGTTTTTTTTAAAAACGGGGATTTTTTTTAAAAAAATAAATAAATGTTGAAGTAGCCTAGAGCACTGTTTCCCAGCCTTTGGTTTTTTGGACTTCAGTTCCCAGTAGACTAAGTCAATTCCCCAAAACACAGATCACCCAATGTACTGACTTAAGTTTCTTGGAATTGAAGTCCAACAGTGTTACATGGAACATAGTTTGGGAAAAGCCTGCCTACAGCACTGATGTGAACAAAGTGTAATATAGGGTTCCCAAAAATTTTGGGCTTCAGTGAGGATTAGAAGGCCAACCATTTGAGAGAGACTCAGCCTGACACTTTATCCACTTGTTGGATCTGGGCCGCGAAGCGGGTTGCGCAATCTGGATCGGAACCGCGAAGCGGCTGTTGGGTCCCGGAGGAGACTGGTCAAATAACGACACACGAGGCAAGATGAAGCGAAGACCAGTGATTTAACGAGGGCAAATCATCAGTATATATCATGCTCTTAGCTGTGTGTCAAGGCATTGCACTACTTGCAGCTTTCACACATAATGTTTACACAAGTTAATTGGGGAAGTCTACAGGGGAAGTTAATTACCTAACTTAATTAACGGCAGGGGAAATACATTGTTCCGTGTTATCCGGGGTAAACAAGTGGCTAGTATTGGTTCTAGGGCTTAAGGTAATCCGCAGGCGCGAGATTGCCTATTACGCACCTAACACGTTAGTCATTAGCTCTCTGTTGACTGAGCAGTTTGTCAGATCAGCTATTGATGAATTAAACTCTATCTAATATTCCGCTCCCCCAATTTCTGTCCCCTCAGGAACCCCTGGCAACGAGCTGATCAGCCATTGTACTAACTTAGGCTTCTGCGAATTGAAGTCCACCGGTGGGAAAGGGGTCCAACTTTGGGAACCACTGCACTAAAGCAGTGGTGGGCTCTTAAAAAATTTACTACCACACTGTGGGCATGTTATTGTGGACGTGGCCAGAGGAAAAGCCCTGCGTTGCACCCAAATTAGGACTTTATTTCAAAACTTGGATGGGCGGTACCAGCCAGAATTTCTGCTACCGGTTCTGGCAAACTGGTGCGAACCTGCTGATGCCCACCACTGTACTAACCTAGGCTTCTGGGAAATGAAGTCCACCGGTGGGAAAGGGGCCAATATTAGTTGCAGACTACTCCTGGATTTAAGCCTACATTTTATTGTATTTCATAACTGAATATAGCATATTCTATTAGCATGAAATCAGAAGTATTTGTCTCTTAAAAGAGAAAAGACTTCTATTTCTCCTAGTAAGCATTGAGCTGAGACAGGAGCTCTCAATGTTTTAAGCTGAGGGCCATCTCACGCTCCCTCAGACAGCTTAGGGGCGGGGGCAGCTATTTAGCCCTTCCTCCACCACATGACACTTCCTAGTGTGGAAGAGGAGGTGGGGAGTCACATGAATTGGTGCCGCAGGCCACATTCGGTCCACGGGCCACAGGTTGAGAATCCCTGAGCTACGACGTTTTTCCTTTATTTCGGTGTTGGCCAGTAGGGGTCAAACCCCATCTTCATTTGTAAAGATTTGATGTCTTAAAGCAGAATTGGGCAATGCGTGGTATCTCAGAAGATGGCCATGAGACTCTTAAGTCTCTATTTTAAAATATATATATAGAAATTGTTATAAAGAAATAAAATTTTAAAAAGACATTATTTGTTTTGAAGGGTTTAAATCTTAATTTTAGCTACATTTAATTTTAAGGTTCTTATATAAAATATCTTACCAGGACAGAAAGGTAAGACAAAAAAAGTCTCAAAATTTAGGCAAAAGAAGAGAACCAGGTTTCTTTGTAATGCTATCTTGCTTTGTTTGGTAGTTTTGGGTTTTGTTTTCTGCCCCTTTCCCTTCATGAGCAACCCAATATAAAACCCAAGTCCATCAGGGCTTGTAAAAAGAAAAGAAAAATCAGACACAAGATGGTGGAGAACTTTGTGGCATCCATGAAGGAACTGTGTAGATTAGGAGTTCTCAACCTTTTTAAACTGGGGTGGGTCGGTTCACACTCCCTCAGACAGCTTTGGAGGCTGGGTAGCTATTTTGCCCTTCCTCCACCACATGACACTTCCGGGTGTGGTGCAGGTGGTGGGGCAGCACATGAAATGGGGCTGTGGGCCACATCCAGCCCATGGACTGCTATTTGAGAACCCTGGGTGTAGACAAAGGGCCCACAGTCCAACTTTACATAGAGGCTTTATAGCTCTTACTGTTCTCAAGGGTCGCAGTTATGATGATAGGATATTGCCATTGTACTGGGTTTTGAGGGACCCATATACAGTATAGTGAGACCATGGCTGTCTTCATCTGATGCATTGGTGAAAAGTCAACTGGTGATCCAAGCTGTCCTAATCTTATGGTCCTCACACAACCTGGGAGACTGTGAAACTACAGCCCTTCCTCTTCCCCATAGGTTTGCCACTCTTAAGACTGCAACAATAATTAGGAGGATACAGGAAAGGAGGTGGCTTCTAAAGAGCCTGTGTGCTTTAGTGGATGTGGGATCCGCGCACACAATTGGCATACTGTCACAGACAGCACTGGCTCTTTGGCTGTAAATGGAGATGAGCACTGCACCCTAGAGTTGGATACGACTGGCAGATTTTACTTTCTTAGGATCAAAGATCTGATGCTTGGGAAACAAGCTATGAGAAACCTGGAGAACATAGTGAAAAGTAGAGGCATCACCTTGCAAACAAAAAATTGCATAGTCAAAGCAATGGTATTCCCGGTGGTAATGTATTGGTGTGAGAGCTGGACCATTAGGAAAGCTGAGCGCAGAAAAATGGATGCCTTTGAAATGTAGTGTTAGAAATAGGTCGATCCTAGAAGAAATCAACCCTGACTGCTCATTAAAGGTCAATAGTAAAAATGACGCTAAAGTACTTTGGACATCAAATGAGAAGAGAGGATTCACTTGAGAAAGCCTTGATGCTGGGAAAGGTGGAGGACAAAAGAAGGGGGTGGCCAAAAATAAGATGGCTAGATGGTATTGTAGATGCAATGGGCACAAAGCTGTGTGGGCCAAAGAACCCTTTCCCTATCTTTTTGGGGGACTTTTGTTTTGTTTTCTTTCTTTTTTGCTCAGTGGCTTAAGTGACTAAGATGCTGATTGGGAGGCAAAAGGTCAGCAGTTCGATTCCTAAGTACTGCAGGATGGAATGAGCTCCCATCTTTCTCCCAGCTCCTGCCATCCTAGCAGTTCGAAAGCAAGACATTGCAAGTAGATAAATAGGGGCCACTTTGGTGGGAAGGTAACAGCGTTCTGTGCGCTCTGGTGTCTAGTCATGCCTGCCACATGATCACAGAAACGTCTGCAGACGCAGACAACGCTGGCTCTTCGGCTTTGAAACAGAGATGAGCACTGCACCCTAGAGTCGGATACGATGGGCTTTTGAGCAAGGGCGACCCTTTACCTTTACCTAACTCAGATCCCCTTACACAACCGTGCAAGCACACACACACACACCCCTCCCAAGTTAACTCTAGAACAGAAATGGAACACACACACACACTCTCTCTCATATAGTGTAGGAATCTCTGGCTATGATGGCGAACCTTGGCACTCTAGAAACTACTGTCTTTCGAGCAAGGGAAACCTTTACCTTTAGCATATAGTGAGCAAGAACTCCCCCCCCTCCCAAGTTAACTCTAGAACAGAAACGGAACACACACACCCTCTCTCTCATATAGTATTGTAGATGCAATGGGCACAAAGTTGTGATGGCTAACCTTGGCACTCCAGAAACGACTGTCTTTCGAGCAAGGGAAACTGCATCCAAGTCTTCCCGGAGACAGCACAGCGGTTCAGGTCAGAAAGCCATCCGATCTGAATGACAGCTATGCTAAGAGGCATTCCAGAGGCAGAGCATGCTCTAAAGCTCTGAGGCATCTTGCGCATCGGAAACGCATTCCGAACGCTCAGGGTCGGCTGTGAACCCTGACGCCATCGCAGAGGCCACTGAGGGCCTGTGGCAGCAGCCCACATCCTGAGTCCTTCCCAGAGGTTCATCGCACCGAATCCAGTTACTTTACTTAGACGCGTCGACTCGTCCAGTGGAGGCAACTTCAAAGGACCGGCAGGTAATATGGGGACTTGTCTGCAGCGGCAATGTCCGACTGCTAACCAGAGAGTTCACTTAATGGAACTCAAGGCCCTGGCCAGGGTAAATCGTACTCGCATTTACAGCGCCCAGTTAGCAGATCTTTTGGTGTACTTGGGGGAGCACTGTCTGTTTTATCCAGAAACAGGCATGTTAAGCCTCCAACTTTGGGAAAGGATAGGGACCTGCATTAAGCAAGAACCAAGAGCCCCAGCTAAGGTGATTAGCACATGGAGTAAGTGTAGGAAGCTCATCGCAGAGGTAGACCCAGTCCGGATAGAGACCGAGAACCCCCCAGCGCAGTCAGAGCCATCAGCCCCGATGGGCCTCTATCCGACAATTCAGCTTAAGCAGGGGAGCTTAGAGAGCTTTCCTTCAGCTGCAGCTGCAGACGCCACTGAAGGAATGCAAGGTTTGGGAAATGCTGGCGGTTCCCAGACAGTTAAAAGCTCCATTCAGTGCATGGTAGAAGAGGAAACCATCAAGGGGGAGTTGTCAGTGGAAGAACTAGCTGAACTTAGGCAGTTATGCCCAGTCCGCATAGAGATGGATGCCCTCATGGGTCAACAGCAAATGATCCACTCGCCGTTTCCGTACAAATTGCTCATGGCAATACGGAAGGCAATCACAGAAACAGGACTTCAGAGTCGTTTCACTAGGGGTACACTTCAGCAGGATTGTGAGACAATGATGCTCATTCCATATGACTGGAAGGCCATCATGAGAATGATGCTAAACCCCAGCCAGTATTTGCTATGGGACAGCGAGTACGGTATCGACTCGAAGCACAGGCAAGGGCTGCCAGGATGGGAGGAGAAGTACTTCCTGATGAGCTATATGGGTCGGGTCAGTTCGAAACCATTGACGCGCAGATCACCTTGCCACTCGCCACGCTTCACCTGGCAGCTGAGACAGCCTTTAGGGCTTTTCTCAAGGGCCCGGAAGCTGGCAAAGCAGCCAAAAATTACACCGCAGTCAAACAGGGTGCCTAGGAGTCCTACATGGACTTTATTAACAGATTGGAGGAAGCAGTCAGTAGGCAGATAGACAACGAACAAGCCCAGCAGGATCTTATGATGAAGCTGGCGAAAGACAACGCCAACCTTGATGCCGTAAAATCTTGCAGTCACTGGGCAATCGTCCCGATCTGACGCTTACTGACATGATCAGGGCTTGTGCCAACGTTGGTACAGATTCCTACAAAATGGGTCTGTTGGCAGCGGCGGTACAAGGCGGTAGGGGACCCAAAGGCAAAACCAAGGGAGCATGTCACATTTGTGGCAAGATCGGTCATTTCGCTAGAGAATGCCGATCCAAGAAGGGTAATAGCCAAACACAGGTCGTCCCAAGGCTCCGACCACCCCGTGTCCACGATTTAACAAGGGCTTCCACTGGGCCAGGAATTGTCCGACTTCGGGAAACCGGAGCGCGGGCTTGTCTCTGGCCCTGGTCCAAACAGAGACCACAGTCGCTCTGGGAGAGTCAGAGCTGGACTAGATTCGCAGAACATTCCACCCTGCATTCCGAACATGATCCCCGAGGGTTGGGAGATCCTGGTCGTAGACCTGAAATACTGTTTTTACACCATTCCCTTAGATGTAAGGGATCGGGAAAGGTTCGCTTTTACGGTGCCAGTCGTGAACCACAGAGAGCCTACGCAACATTTTGCGTTGAAATATTTGCCACAGGGGATGCTCAATTCACCCATTCTGTGCCAAATTTACGTTCACAACGCACTGGAAAAGTTTCGAAACCTTCACCCCACAGTCTTAGTATGTCATTTTATGGATGATATTTTGATCGCAGTGCCGCAACTCGGCAGCAAAATGTTTAAAGACCTCCAGACCACTCTGGGGGAGAAGGGGTTACTCATTGCCCCAGAGAAAGTTCAGAGAACCGAGCCCTTTTCATACTTGGGCCATCGGCTTCTCCGTTCTTTCGCGGCACCAGTTTTGTCATAAATTAACCTCAAAGATTCAGTCCCCCTCATAGAATTGCAACAGATTCTGGGGAATATCAATTGGGCTAGGCTGTATTTTAGGCTAGATACGGAACTCTTGAAGCCGCTCTACTCGCTGCTAACGCTTGCTAAGCAGTCAGCAGACCGGATACACATTCCAAAAGAGGCTCGCTTGTCTCTCGAAAAGGTCAACCAAGTTCTCAGCCAGAGATGGGTGGACAGGATTAGTCAGGGTCCATACGCTCCTGTTCTGAACCTGTACATAGTACGGACTGGAGCCATGTTCACCAGAGCTCTGGGGGTAGACTCCGAGCGAGGGGCGATCATTGTGGAATGGGTCTATTTACCACACACCTCTTCCCGAAACATCGTTCCCCCACAGGAACTGGTTTCCACGGTGATTTACCGAGGAAGGTTAAGAGCTAGGTATATCTCAGGGCATGATTTGGCGAAAATCATTGTTCCATTCACCAAGGATCAGGTCCAGCAGCTGATGCAGCTCGGTGACTCACTCCCGATTGCATTAGAGGGATTCACAGGATGTTTGGCATACCATTTGCTGAAAGACCCCAGACTTGTCTCCCATCAAACGCAGACAGTCAGCTTGTATGAGTTATTGTCCCTGGTTCCACTTCAGGGAGCCAGGACAGTGTTCACTGATGGGGGTAGAACATATGGCATTCTTACTTGGCAAGAGGGACAGGCTTGGCGCACGCTTCTGACTCTTCTGCAGAAATCCGCTCAGTGGGCGGAATTGGCAGCAGTGAACCTCGCCTTGCACACCTTTGCCAAGGAATGCTTGAATATCATCACTGACAGCCAGTATGTCCGGAATTTGCTTCACAGTCTACCGGGAGCCTACATCACTCCCGCGATAGACAAAAACTTATTAGGTCTCTTCCTCACAACTCAATTTCATTTGCGGAACCGCACCGAAGCGCTCTATATTGCCCCCATCAGAAGTCACCAAGATTTGTCTGGCCCGATTTCTGCGGGCAATAGCAGAGCGGATGTGGCCGCAAAGGAAATTCAGCAGAAGTCAGTTTTGGGAGTCTTCACAACTCTGATTCAAAGTCATGCATTTTTTCATCAAAATGCTAAAGCACTTGCACGGCAGTTCAATCTGCCACTTTCCCAAGCTCAGGACATAATGTGCAGGGGCGGCAGGGGGGCCCCCTCATGAGGTGTCAACCCATGAGGGACGGAAACCAACCAGGTGTGGCAGATGGATGTCACACACATTCCGCAGTTTGGGAGATGGCAGTTCATGCACGTTTGCATAGACACATTTTCACAGTTTGTCTGGGCTACAGCTCAGAAGGGACAAACGGCTTCCCATGTGGAGCAGCATCTCCTCTCCTGCTTCATGGCCATGGGCAAACCAAGGCACATGAAAACCGACAATGGTCCGGCTTATAGCTCCAGGCAGCTGGCCACGTTTATGGCCACCTGCGACATTAAGCACACCTTTGGCGTTCCATACAATCCGCAAGGTCAAGCGATTATTGAGCGGGTGAATCGGACGCTCAAGTCATACATTGACAAACAAACAGAAAGGGGGGAACTAGCCCTCCCCAAAAATCAGGGTCAGGCACAGCATTGTCTGAACAAGGTACTGTTCACGTACAACCACCTCAATGTTTTTTCAGATTACACTCCGCAGGAGAAGCACTTCCGTCGCACGGAGGCTCTCCTGCGCCCTATGGTGCGTTATCGAGTGCCACCGGATCCTTCTTGGAGGGGCCCGGCGCCACTCATAACGTGGGGGAGAGGGTATGCCGCAATTATGTCTCCTTCAGGTGTCGTCTTGATTCTGGTTCGTTGTGTGAAGCCGGACCTGCTGCCGGAGATGGAGGGATTGACCCTGATGGGGAAAGCCAGGCGGAGGAGTCGATGACAGCCGGTGACAGCACCCAAGATCACCTGGGGGATGGTCAAGTCCCTGTGCCAGGAGGCGACTGACATCGTGCGGCGGGAGAATGTGGAACCAACGCCAGAGAACATCGTGGTTGCAGTTTTGTCCCAGATCACCTTTAATTCCTTGACGACCATCATCTTGATCCTTTCCTTGCTTATGGGGGGAGGGGTTCAAGCCACTTCATTTTAAGCAGAAGATTTGATGCCTGGTGGAGACCTCTCTACCCGGCTGCACTACAACATCTGGGAAAGATTGGCGAACCTTGTCAATCAGTCCAATTTTTGCCTGAGGCAGACCACTCTCTTCTCAGTACTTGTCTCATCCCAGTGTGTCACTCCCCAGGCGCGCACATCAGGAACGGTGACTGGTTAGTTAAGCGGATATTTGGCCCGTTTCACAAGATCATGTACTCGACATATGCGCACTTGGGAACCCAAGTCACAAAGGTTCTACCGGCTGATGCGGCCACTCTGTACACTCCCCGAGTGGCAGTCAGCCCGAACTCAACTTGTGCTCACATGACCGGCTGTTCCGTGGACAAAGGGCCACATCACCGTTGCCTCGTCCCCGGCAACAGCACTTGGACTTGTAATCACCCAGAGACTATTAACTCAATGTTTGTTCATGTCACTTTGCCTTCAAGCGGTTTTTTTACATGTAACCAACACACTTGGAACTATATTCCCGCAAAGGTATTTGATTCCTTCTGTTGTATCAGTCGTTTGACGCTATTGCTTCCCACAAAGGATATGGTTGCCCCAAGCACCGATGTATCTGCCCACACACGGCAAGTTCGTGCCACCCAGCTAGATAGTTTGTGTGACAGTAACATTAGGCTTCTGAGCAAAGCTGAGTACGTCTCATTGGCGGTCAGTTTGTTCGGTGTGCCAGGCTTAGCCGTAGGCAATGCTCGCAGGATTGGTCAGCTGGCTTGCGCTTTGGCAAAAGCCATTAATCACACCTCCTCGATGATAGCGATGCTCAATCAAGAGCAAACGGAGCTTCGCCATGCAATATTGATTATCGAGCAGCCATAGACAACCTCCTACTTGTACACCATTTGGGTTGCGAGACAGTCCATGGCATGTGTTGTTTTAACCTCACGGACAACTCTCGTAAGGTACAGAGCCAGATCACAGGTCTCCATATCCTGGTTAAGAATATCAGGGAAGACGCCCCTTTGGAATGGTGGGATTCGCTTTGGTCGTGGTCCCCCTGGGGGTGGCTACAAACAACGCTCAATGGGATTGTGGGTGTTGCAATTTTGGGGATAGCGGTTTGCTGCTTCGCGCAATGTATTCCCTCATTGCTGTCAATGTGTCCCCCAGGATGTCCTCACTCCACATCAGCTCATGCCACTCCTGCACCGAGCCATCTGACAGGTCCAATTAAACAAATAAAGGGGGAGTGTGGGTTCTGCGCACACAATTGGCACACTGTCCCTGACAGAACCACGGTTTTGGGAGAATGCTCCTTTGAGCTTTTGGTTCTGAGGGGACAGAAATTGGGGAGCGGATTAATAGCTATAGTTTAATTCACTGATCGCTGACCTAACAGGCAGTTCAGACAATAGAGGGAAAAAGATCGCCAGGTGGTCAACTCGATAGGCATGTAATGAGTAATCTCGCATCCACAGATGCTCTAAGCTCAAGAGTCAACCTAGGCACATGTTTGCTCCCGATAACAGTAGACAATGCATGTCCCTGGTAGTAAATCAGATAGATAAGAAACTTCCCCCGGTGAAGTCATACCTAATGGGTAACTTGTGTAATCTCAATGTGCAGACTAAGAGTTTTCCTGTAACGGCTACACGCAACGTATGCACACAGTCAAGCTAGGCAGAGTATAAAGTTAAGTGCCTTCTAATCAATAAACGCTGGCCTTCGCTCCATCTTGCCTTGCGTGTCTTGCTTGACCAGTCTCCTCAGGGAGCCTCCGGCCCACATTGGGCCCCGATGTAACAGGAAACCTTTACCTTTAGCATATAGTGAGCAAGCACTCCCCCCCCCAAGTTAACTCTAGAACAGAAACAGAACACACACACCCTCTCTTTCTCATATAGTATTGTAGATGCAATGGGCACAAAGCTGTGATGGCTAACCTTGGCACTCCAGAAACAACTGTCTTTCGAGCAAGGGAAACCTTTACCTTTAGCATATAGTGAGCAAGCACTCCCCCCTCCCAAGTTAACTCTAGAACAGAAATGGAAGGCAGGGCAGAAACAGCTCAATAAAGCATGAGAGTGAGAGAGAGGTCTCTGCCCCCAGACCAAGAGCTGATTTGCCCCTGCATATATGAAATATTGCTCACCTCTAGAGTAGACTCCCGTCCTTAGTCCCAGCATGAAACAAAGCGCCATCTTGGCCATGTGGCTGGCAGGAAAATAAAAGAGAAACTAACTACAGAAGCCCCCCCCCCCTGTAGGAATCGGGGCCGCTAAGGGCCGGAGGTCCCGGAGGAGACTGATCAAGAAACGATACGAGGCAGTATGGAGCGAGATCAGATCAGTAGTTTATTGAGGGAAAACTTCAACATATATAGAAGGGAAAACGCAACGGTGGCAAAACCGTCATCTGGCAGAAATCACATCACCTGTTTACTCAGGTTAATTGGGAACCTCTCTGGGGAAGTTAATTAACTGAGATAAACATTGACATAGGAACCACCATTGTCCAAGGATTAGGCAGGGGTAAACATGGCATCTATTTGTGCCGGAGATTAGACTGAGACTCGGAGATGAGTGATTACTCTAATGGGTAACAGAGTTGGATATTCGCTCTCTCAGCAGGTCCGCTGGTCAGGTCAAGGAATTAGGTGAATCAAACCCTATCATTTATCCACCCCCCTTAATTTCTCTGCCCGCAGACACCACGAGCCAGGAGTTTTCTCTACCGTAGTGGCCTCTGCCAGGGCCGTTCCGTGCCCACCGGGCATGGGAAATCCACACACCCCCACTTCTCACTCTCCCCTTCCACATGCAAAATGCCACACAGCGACCTCCGGTGGCCGGAAAAAAAACTGCAGTTTATTTCTTTTTAAAAAATAAGGGAAAATCCGGGGAAATCAATTAAATGGGAGGGGGTGGGAAGTGGGGTAAAAATAAGGGGTTTTCCTGGGTAAAATGGGATGGTTGACAGGTATGACACACACACACATGGGGTGGTGGAGTAAACAAAACAAAAAGACACAGACTTACCCAGAAGGCGGCACCACGTTGGGCTGCTCCTTCCTCTTCCTCCTTGCCCCCTCCTGGGCCCACGGGGGGGGGGGAGGAATGAGCGCTCACGTGACAGCTTTCCCTTCCTCCTCCAGCAACTGCTGCTGCCTCCCGCCCACCTCCTCCCAGGAGAGCGGGTTCGGCTCTTCTTTCTCCCTCCAGCGGCTGCTGCTGCCTCCTTAAGAGGCTGCGGGTGCTGCTCGGGTGGTGGTGGAGGTGGTGGCTTGTGCCCCTGGGGGAAGGGGAGCTCGCATCGTGCCGCCCATAGCAGCTTGCCCGCCCCCGCTCCTTGCCTCCTCCTAGCAGCAGCAGCAGCAGCAGAACTTTCATGATGCCAGGACCTAGTCTTGCAGGAAGAGAACTTCCTGCAGGATGTCTGTCTGGGCATCGCAAGAGTTGCGCTGCTTGCGCCATGCTGCCTGGACACCCTGCTGCTGCCAGGGGAAGGGAAGAGCTAGTCCAGATGGTGCTGGTCCAGGTGGCACAGCACAAGCAAACTCTTCCCTAAGTTAAGTTCCCTTCTCCCACTGCCTGGACATCCCACTGTTGGGGGAAGGGAACTTAACTTAGGGAAGAGCTTGCGCCGCGCCGCCTAGACCAGCGCCGCCTGGTCTGGACCAGCTCTTCCCTTCTAATCAATAAACGCTGGTCTTCGCTCCATCTTGCCTCGCATGTCTCGCTTGACCAGTCTCCTCAGGGACCCTCTGGCCCACAGCGGAGCAGCAGGGCGTCCAGACAGCATGGCGCAAGCAGCGCAACTCTCATAATCATATATCATATAATATCATAAGTTTTACTTGTACCCCGCTTCCCTCGTCCGAAGGCGAGGGAATGCCCAGACAGACATCCTGCTCCTGCAGGAAGTTCTCTTCCTGCAGGACTAGGTCCGGGCATCGCGAAGGGACATGCGGTAGCACTGATTTGCTGTTGCGCACTTTGCCGGCCCTGCCCCATGAGAGACAGGACGAGGCCAGAAGGGGCGGAGCCCAGGCCTTCCCTTAAGGGAGAGGCTCAGACCGCCCTTCCTTCGCTGGGCCAACTGGGTCAGGCAGCGTTTGCCCTCCACCCCCACCCAAGGTCACAGTGTGATCATTTTGGTCGCTTCGGGGCCGGATGGGAATTTTTGCTTGAACCTCGATTGGCCTGTTAGTTTTTGTTGTTTTCGCCCATCCCACACTGTCGCTGTTGGGCTCCTGTGGGGTACCTTTTGGACTTTTGGCGGCTAGCACTGGTAAGGAGGCTCTGGGTGACCCCTACAGGTCCGGCGGGAGCACACTCGGTTGGCCTCTGGCAGGTCTAGATAGAGGGATAATCGCCTGGCCCATCCGGTGTGCTCAGGAACAAGGTGATGCCATGCTTGACACAGCGTGCAAAGCCTTATAAGTTCACCAGACACACGTCAGAAGCAGAGGTTTGGTCATTTGCGCTTCTGTGGGGTCAATATAGTTAGCTATAACAATCGCACCTTACCAGTGCTATGTCAGCCCGCTTGCATTAGTGAATTATTGTTAATAAAGTGGCCCAGTTTCAATCCCAGCACTAAGTCCGTCTCTTTATTGGGGAGTGGGCCCGGCAAAGTGCTGCTGCTGCTGCTGCTGCTGCTAGAAGGAGGCAAAGAGCGGAGGCGAGCTGCTCTGGGCAGCGCAACATGAGCTCCCCTTCCCCCAGGCGCACATGCCGCCACCTCAGCTCCACTCCACCCAAGCAGCACCCGCAGCCTCTTAAGGAGGCAGCAGCAGCCGCTGGAGAAGGAGAAGGAAGAGCCGATGCCGCATCGCTGCTCTCCCGGGAAGAGGTGGGCGGGGTGTGGTGGGGAGGGGGCATGGCCAGCCAGGTCTACTATCGGCCTGCAGGGACCAGGGCGGACCGGCTGATGCCCAACACTGGTGTATACCAGGGGTTCTCAAGCTACGACCCACAGGTCGGATCCAGCCCCAAATAGGCCAATTCATCCAGCCCGCACCACCCTCGCCACCACCAGAATAGAAGATAAAATAGTCATGCGCAGAGTGCTGCCATAAATTACCCACGGCTGTTCAGCACATGTGCGGACACGTTTTTCTTCCCCTTCGGGGTTGGCAGAACCATGTGACTGGCCCATGGCCCGAAAAGGTTGGGAACCCATGGTGTATACGTACAGATAACTTATGCATGCATATTGGGACATAACGTTTCTTGGGGAATTTTGGGGTTTTGGCAACAGAAAATCATGTAACCTAGTGCTCCTTCTCCCTCCTTCCCGCCGTCATCCCGTAATTTGCCCAGCCAGGAAAGGGGTTACTGCGCATGTGCAGTAACCCAGGAACCCCTGCGCTCATGCGCAGTAACCCCTTTCCTTCTTTATACCATTCATCTACCTTCAAAGTTTGATTAGTTTTCCAGTTTCTTGGGTTCCTCTTTCATGGCAGGAGGAGCAAAACTGGCCAGATTATCTCAAAATTAGTATTTGAAGGTGAGGGGAGGGAGACGTGGAGCCTTTGACTTCCCCATGAAAGCCTCTTGTTCAGCCATTGATTTCCCCTTTCCTGGCTGGGCTTTGGTCTCCTCCTTTGGCCACCTTCAATTCAAGTGAAACATCCAATTGCTAGGAGGGAAAGGAAAAGGGAGACATTCTAAGCATTTCTTCCACAGCAGTGTCTCAGGATGGAGGGTATAGGAGGTGATCCCAGTCAAGAACCACCGGGCATCAGCCATACACACAAAACAGTGACGGCCACTTATGCTCATGGGGTACACAGAAAGAGCCTCCTCAAAAATTTTGGTATTTTTGAACCACAATCGGGCATACCCTGATAACGGCAACCTTGTATTACCAGCTAATCTTTCTCACACTAGGTCACACCAAAGGAACTGTAGGATAAACTCACCAAACGGTGCCTTCATTTTGCCAGTTTCATGTCTGACCTAGACACAGAAGAAGGACATACAGTAATACCCCGCATAATGTTAAAGTTTGGTTCCACAAGCTTTAACGTTATGCAGTTTTTAACGTTGTGCGATACATTTATCACACAACGTTAAATCAATGCCCACGGTGGCCGCTTTGAGTTGGGAAGGGCGGGGGAACCCAGCACCAGCCAGGGCAGCTTCTAGGCACCACCACCCCCAGCCCTCAAAGTCAAAGTGACCACCATGGGCTTGCCCTCCGCTGGCCACTTGGACTTGCGGAAGTGCTGGGGAGAGCGTCTAGAAGCTGCCCTGGCTGGCGCTGGGTTCCTCCAAGCCCTTCCCAACTCAAAGCAGCGTGATCCCCGAGCAGATCACATGCATCTTTGGAAAGGGAACTGGGCATCGCTTCTCAGGTGGAGACCAGCCCTGTGGGTTTGGGGCTTGGGTCTCTGGGGGTACTGTAGCCATAGACCCAAGCCCCAAAACCCATAGAGCTGGTCTCAGCTATTGAAGCGCCTTCCCAGGCGGAGACCAGCTCTGCGGTCTTTGGCGCTTGGGTCTCCGGAGGTAATGTACCATTGCTTTTTCGAGGCTTCCCTCGAAAAAGCAAGGCTACAGTACCCCCAGAGACTCAAACCCCAAACCCGCAGGGCTGGTCTCTGCCTGGGAATCTGCCTTCCCCCCAAGGAAGCCAGCGTTCAGAGCGTTCTAACGCTGACTTCCTTTGGGGGAAGGCAGACTCCCTTCTTCCAAAAGAAGCCGGCATTTGGAGCATCCGGACACCAGCTCCCTTTTGGGGAAGGGAGGTGAGTGTCTGATGCCCATTTCCCTTAACTGGGGGTCTATGGAGGCCCCCTTGCTCTTCTGAGGCAAGGTGGCTTCTAGAGATCTCTGCCCCAAAGCCCCTGGTCTCGAGAACTGTGGGCTTTAGTGCAGAGATCAACGTCGGGAAATTAGAGGAAAACCTTTGCATCGCACAACATTAACTTAACGTTGTGCGGTGCAAAGGTTTTCCTCTAATTTCCCGTCATTTTCCGGTGCACACGTTATCAAGCTAAAATGGTCCCCTCCACCTCTTCTAGTGTCCCAGTTGGTGGTCCTGCCTTCTTTTTTGACTTGGCTACCAGGCCACCATCAGCTACCAAGCCAAAGCATCGGTCTATTGAGTTCCAGGGAGTCTGGGACCTGATAACTCTTCTATACTGTGAGGCCCTGTGGCTTGGGACTTCATCCTCACTGGAAGTTTATTCCGAGGGGGCTGTGGTGGAACTTTTGCGACAGAAGAATTTTAGGAGACCATAGGCTAAGCATGAGTCACTCGTGCCCGTATGAGACCTTCGACTTCCACTGCAGCCTCATCTTTGTCCTCTTTTTTAGGGAGGGGCAAGAGGGGTGGCAAGAAAAGAATGTAGTTTTTAACCTTTCATCAAAGCAACTTACACCACAGGAGCTACATCTACTTGCTTTGGGGCTAAATTACGTCCGGGGCTAAATTACATCCCGACTCCAGAATATCGCTCATTTAACACGTGTATGGATTTCTTCAAGTTGATAAGACCAATAAAGCTTAAACTTTTCTACCAAGGTATGGAGTCTAATTCTGAAAATACTCTTAGACCCAAGTCAACATTTTGTCCTCAAATTAATAATTCCTCTATCGAGGTTTTTAGTAGACTAATTCTCAGAGACCTTGAAACTATAGAAAAACAAAGGTACAGGGTTAACAGAAATTTGTCTGCCCAAGATCATAGAATCCTTAAGAATTTATCTATGGATGAGATGATAATAAAGACTGCTTATAAGGGTGGGGTTATCGTGGTTATGGATACTAGCAAATATTTGGCGGAGGCACACAAACAACTTTCCGACATCACCTCCTATCGACAACTCTCATATAACCCCACGGCTAGAATTTCTAATATTATTCGGACTGTTCTCTTTGAGGGACTATCGCTAGGATTCATCAATGAAAATATGTTTAAATACCTGTGTAATACTTATTCCTGAGTTCCAATCTTCCATCTTATCCCAAAGATTCATAAAACTAGACAACCTGGTACCCCTACTCCATGTAGACCAATAATATCAGGGATTAATTCAATAACTGAGCCCCTCTCTAAATTTATAATTTACATATTAATAAATACGTCAGAGAAACTCCATCATTTGTACAGGATTCCACACATTTTATCTCAACTTTGGAAGGAACGATCATACCGCATGGTGCAGTCTTTGTGACTCTTAATGTGGAATCGCTATACACTAACATACCACACGAGGCAGCCAGGCTAGTTATACAGGGTGTTTTAAACACCAGTAATAATTTGTTACCTCCTACTCACTTCCTTATTGATATACTAGAAATTGTTCTTGAAAACAATTACTTTCAGTTTGGAGATACCATTTATCTCCAAACCAGAGGAGTGGCTATGGGTAGTGCCCTGGCACCAAGTCTGGCAAATATATATATATGATCAGCTTTGAAAATATGTATCTTTATAATTCACTTAATAATCCCTTTTTTAAGAACATAGTCATATATAAGAGATACATTGATGACCTTTTTTTCATTATGGACTGTGTTGATATATTGCATGAATTTATAAAGTGGATTAATGTGCACAATTCGAACTTGAGATTTACCCATCATGTAGATCAGCATAAAATACTTTTTTAGATATGCACATTTACATATCGCAGGATAGAAAACCCAGTGTCAGTCCTTATAAAAAAACCTACTGATAGAAGTACGTATTTAGAATATGGTTGTTACCATCCTTACCATGTAAAGAATAATATCCCCTGCGGACTATTTGCTAAAGCTAAAAGAAATTCTACCATGCAGCAAGATTTTCTAAAAACAGCGCAGAACATCAGTTCTACACTTATAAACAGGGGTTATCCTGGCCATATAGTCAATAAGAGCTTATCTAAGGTAATGAGTACACCCAGACAAAATTTATTGCAGTGTAAACAGCATGGTGGTGATCGGAATATTTTCTTTTCTATTGAATTTCCCCCCCCCCTAGTCAATGACATTAGGAAGCTTATCCATGCTCACTGGAATATAGTACAGCATATCCCAGGTTGCGAATCCCCCCCCCCCAAGGGTTGGTTTTAGAAGGACTGCATCTTTAAGCAATATTCTAACTAGGTCAGACCTCACAGCCCACATTCCTAGAATGAGGTTACCGGTGGTGGGGCATTATCATTGCCACGGCTGCGTATCGTGCAAACTTTGCTGGGAAACTAAGGAAATATTTATCCCTGCAAAGAATTACTATCATAAATTAAAACAGTTCACCAACTGCAACAGCAAAAACTGTGTATACCTGATAGAATGCAGCTGTAAGAAACAATACAATGGGAAATCGGTCAGACCGCTAAAAATCAGACTATGCGAGCATAAATTCAAAATTCGAACGCAGGACCTTTACGCTCCCCTGGTGTCACTTTTTATGCAGATGGGGCATACAGAAAGCCATTTTAGATTCACAGTGTTGGAACAGATTTGCCCTAAGCCTTATGAAAGAATCGATCTTAATAAACATCTTTTACGTAGAGAGGCTTTTTAAAATACATCTCTTTGACACGGTAATGCCTAAAGGGTTAAATTTAGAATTTGATATGTCTCCCTTTCTGTAATTTACTACTTGGAGGTAAAAATGTAGTTAGTCATCGTCAATTTCCTAAGTAATTTCCACCTGATACGGATTAGAGCCCTACTTATTCTTGTTAGCTTCCTTTCGAATCTAACGTCCGCTAACACAGAGCAGATTCCACAAAGAGGCTAGGATGCAACAAGTTCATATTTGTCACTTAGTCACTTTAGATCACTACTTCTGAGGTAAGAATATCCATATATATTTTTAATAATTTTAAAAATTTATCAGAACCCTTAATACTGTTGTTTATATTGTTTATATTGGTGGATTTTATATGATCTAATTAATAATTAATAATTGGTAATTGATTAATAATTAATAATTTAAAAATTCTGTGTATCAATTTTTTTCATTTCATACTACCTTAATAATAATTTCTCTGGTTGTAAATATTGTAAATATTATTTGTATCACTATTTATTGTTAGTTCATGCATTGCACTTTGTTACTGTATATTTGCACTGTACTTTTACAAATGTTCCAACATAGGCTTATTCCAATTCAGTATTAATTAATTTTAGATTCCCTGAGGAAAGGGTTAACACCCAGAAAAGCTTTATAATATACCGAAAAAGCTTTGGATACTTGTTCTCAGTGTGCACTTATAAATATATTGCAAGAAGAAAACTCAAGCCTTGGACTCCACTCATTTTGCCACACTAGCCACACAGAAGGAGACCATCCAAAACATGAAGAAATACAGCAAATCACTGGATGACCTGCATGCAGAATTCTGTCGTCGGTTTACTGGTGTTGAAAAAATTGACCAGTCACTTCAACTGGTGGCCTGACCTTTGTCACAAAATCCTGAAACAGCACCAGAAGAGGTGCAACTGGAACTCATCGAGCTTCAGTCTGACTTTGTCCTAAAGGAGAAATTCATCTCTCTTGAACTAAGAGATTTTTATGCTTCACTTAATGAGGCCACTTTTCCAAACATCCGAAGGATGGCACAGAAGATACTGGTGCTATTTGGGTCAACCTATGTTTGTAAGCAGACATTTAGTGTCATGAACATCAACAAAGCCCCTCACAGATCCAGGTTAACTGACAAACACCTCAGATCTATCCTGAGAATAGCCACAACAAAACTAACTCCAGACTTTGATGCATTAGCTAAAAAAGGAGACCAACAACACTGTTCCCACTGAAGTTGATGTTTTAAAAACCAAAAACCTTTCAACCCAGTCTACATTGCCATCTACGTCCCAGGCATAATTTGGAAGTTGCACTAAAATAAAATGTTTAATTTACTGTTTATACATTTTGTTCTTTTCTATTTGTTTTAGTTTTAAATTATTTTATTATATTTAAGTTTAATTTGAAAGGCTTTTGTACCTTTCCTTTGTTAGGCAATGTTATTTTGCCTTTGCCATCTTCAATATAAGGTATGTTATTGTGCTATGATTCCTCCATTTTTTGAAGTTTCAAATTATAATGATTAGTGTTTACATTATTCTTGTTAAAATGTTTGAAATGAATAAAACTATTGAAATAAAAAAAGACTGTACCCTTTTATGTAATGATGTTTACTTTGAATTTATATTTGTTCACACAAACACTCCATCCATGCTTTTGTTCCAGCCCTCCGGTCCAGTTTAAGAACCCATTGTGGCCCTTGAGTCAAAAAGTTTGCCCACCCCTGGGCTAGTCTATGATACTGGAGATGTGAATGCCAAGCAAAACTTTCCCCACACTCCTCACAGTTTTGGTTTTTCTCCTATGTGTACTCGTTGATGACTCGCAAGAAGTTAATTTCGAGCAAAAGATTTCCCACACTCCTGGCATTTTTACAGTTTTTCTCCATTGTGAACTCGTTGATGACTCACAAGATATGAATTTTGAGAAAAGGATTTTCCACACTCCTGGCATTTGTACGGTTTTTCTCCAGTGTGGATTCTCAGGTTTCCCCTTTAATATTGGGGGGGGGGGTGTTTCAATCCCCACTCTGCTGGCTCCCCTGGGGTTGGGAGGGTTGGGGGACAAAAGGGGTCTATCCCCTCAGCCCTTCTGGACCCAGGGGAGCCAGCAGGAAGGGGGAATCCCCCCAAACACTCCACTTTTAAAGAGAAGAAACCGCTTGGTTTTTTCTCTTTACAAACAAAGTGTTGGGGGGGGGTTAATATGGGCAGCATTCACGGGGCCTCATAAGAATTCACTTCGAAGGCAATTTTAGTACGTTTATTGATGATCCAGAGTCTTGATAAAGGACTACGAAATATCTATTTTACCGGAAGGATATGGACTGATTATCCACCTCCTGCAACGACTTACCTCTATATCATCTCTTGAAGTTGCTCTTTTGCTGTGGCACCCGGACTTTTGACCACTTTGGATTGACTTTACCTCCTTTGACCTCTCGGCTGGACCTTACGACTCCGCATCCACATCGGACTTTTACTTGAATTTTACCACTACTTCACCTTTTGTGACTGTTTGATATCTCACTGTGGTATATATAAAGTCGGTCTATTTGTTACCTCAGGTCCTATTTGTCCGATAGGTGCTCTGGATTTACTTTAGGGATACTTTTTGATTCTTGGATGAATGTGGTTTTTGACTCTGTTTTATTTCGCCTACAGTTTACATAGCATGACATTATGAGTCTTATCCCTATTGTTCACATTTTTTCATCAATTTGACCGGGTTGCTACACTTTACATGTTATATTAAATTTTGCTGCTTTTATTTCTTTGACTCCTGTCCTTTAGGGTGATCTTCCTTCCCCTTCCTTGTGATTACACCCTTGCCGTCTTCCCTACTCTTTTCCCCTGATTACAGCTAATTCCATGATGACCACCATCATCTTGATCCTTTCTCTGCTTGCGGGGGGAGGCGTTCAAGCAGCTTCATTGGAAGCCAACAACCTGATGCCAGGCGGAGATCTCTCTGCCCGGCTGCAGTACAACGTTTGGGAAAGATTGGCGAGCCTCGTCAATCAGTCCGATTTTTGCCTGAGGCAGACCACCGCTTCTGCCTCTATTCTGAGCACTTGTCTCATCCCGGTGTGTCACTCCCCAGATGCGCGCATCAGGAACGGTGACTGGTTGGTGAAGCGGATATTTAGTCCATTTTACAAGACTGCCTTTTCAACGTATGCGCACTGGGGAACCCAAGTCACCAAAGTCTTACCGGCTGATGCAGCCACTCTCCACACTTCCTGAGTGGCGGTCAGCCCGAACTCTACTTGTGCTCGTATGACCAGCTGTTCCACGTTCAAAGGGCCACACCGCCGTTGCCTCGACCCCGGCAACAGCTACTGGACTTGTGATAACCCAGAGACTATTAGCTCAATGTATGCTTATGTTACCTTGCCTTCAGGATGGTTTTTTACATGTAATCAGTACACTTGGAACTACATTCCTGCAAATGTATCTGATTCCCTTTGCTGTATCAGTCGTTTGACATTGTTGCTTCCCACTAGAGACATGGTTGCACCAAGCACGAATGTACCTTCACACATACGGCATGCTCGTGCCACCCAGTTAGACAGCTCATGTGATAGCAACATCAGAATTCTGAGTAAAGCTGAGTATGTTTCTTTAGCAGTCAGCTTGTTTGGCGTGCCAGGCTTAGCCGTAGGCAATGCTCAGAGAATTGGCCAATTGGCTTGCGCTTTGGCAAAAGCCATTAACCACACCTCCTCGGCGATAGCGCTGCTTAACCAAGAGCAGACAGAGCTTCGCCATGCCATATTGGATAATCGAGCAGCTATCGATTACCTCCTGCTGTTACATCATTTGGGTTGCGAGTCTGTCCATGGCATGTGTTGTTTTAACCTCACGGACAACTCGCGCAAGGTACAGAGTCAGCTCACAGACCTCCATACCTTGGTTAAAAACATCAAGGAAGATGCTACGTGGGCATGGTGGAATTCGTTATGGTCCTGGTTCCCATAGGGTTGGCTACAAACGACACTCAAGGTGATTGTGGGGGTGATAATACTGGGAACAACTGTGTGTTGTTTCATGCAATGTATTCCCTTGCTGATGTCAAGATGTCCCCCATGGAATGTCCTCACTCCACGTCAGCTGATGCCACTCCTACGCCGAGCCGTCTGTCAGGTCCAATTAAACAAATAAAGGGGGAGTGTGGGATCCGCGCACACAATTGGCATACTGGCCCTGACAGAACCCCGGTGATGGGCGATCACTTCGTTGCCAGGGGTTCCCGAGGGGACAGAAATTGGGGGAGTGGAATATTAGATAGGGTTTAATTCACCTACAGCTGACCTGACAAGTGTCTCATTGCTTGACCAGTCTCCTCCAGGACCCAACAGCCGCTTCGCAGCCCTGATCCAACAGTTGATGACTCGCAAGAAGTGAATTTCGAGCAAAAGATTTCCCACACTCCTGGCATTTTTACGGTTTTTCTCCATTGTGAACTCGGTGATGACTCACAAGATATGAATTTTGAGAAAAAGATTTTCCACACTCCTGGCATTTGTACGGTTTTTCTCTAGTGTGGATTCTCAGGTTTCCCCTTTAATATCAGGGGGGGGTTCCCGATCCCCCTCTCTGCTGGCTCCCCTGGGGTTGGGAGGGTTGGGGAACAAAAAGGGTCTGTCCCCTCAACCCTTCTGGACCCAGGGGAGCCAACAGAGAGGGGGAATCCCCCCCAAACACTCCACTTTTATAGAGAAGAAACCGCTTGGTTTCTTCTCTTTAAAAACAAAGTGTTTGGGGTGGGGGGTTAATGTGGGCAGCATTCACGGGGCCAAACACATCTTTATTTCAAGGTATACAATCTGAACATGAGGTAATGGCGGAGGCGCAGCTCCTTATATGTGGCACAGTACATTTGAATTTAGCTACACTGTTAACCATTGGCTGTGGTATCCGTGACATCATTGAGACGTACAGTATACCTTACAAGGAGTTACCTGCGGCAGGAATCTTTCCCGCGAAAGCCTATGGTTGGTTGTTTTAAAACTTGTGATCCGAGCGCTTGGAGCTGCTTCTCGATATCCTCGAGAGGCAGCTGAACCACATATCATATCAGCTACTCTACATTGAGTTACATTGTAGTCATTCACAGTTGCATTCTTAAAGGTACGGAACTCCATACACAACAGGGGTCGAATCGATCCCCTCTCTGCTGGGTCCCCTGGGTTGGGTGTGTGTGTGAGGGGACAATAGGGGTCTGTCCTCCCAACCCTCCCAGACCCAGGAGACCCAGGAGAGAGAATTGATTCCACCTCCCTCCAACACTCAGTTGTTGAGAAACCGCTTGGTTTCTTCTCTTTAATAATGAACGAGGTGTCCTGCGGGGGGGGGGAATCCCCTCTCTGCTGGGTCCCTTGGCTCTGGAGGGGTTGGGGGGACAGACCCCTTTTGTCCCCTCAACCCTCCAGGACACAGGAGACCCAGGAGAGGGGATCGATTCCACTCCCCCAACGCTCCATTTTTAAAAAGAAGAAACCGCTTGGTTTCTTCTCTTTAATAACGAGGTATCTTTTTTTTGGGGGGGGATCCACTCTCTGCTGGGTCCCCTAGCTCTGGAAGGGTTGAGGTGACAGACACCTTTTGTCCCCCCAACCCGCCCCCCGAACCCAGGGGACCCAGGAGAGGGGATCAATCCACCACCACCCCTCCAACACAAGAAGCAATTGTAAACAGTAGTCTGGAGGTAATGTTTTGGGGCATCTAATATGGCAGCAGGCCACGCACACTGGCTTCAAATAACTTACAGCATGAAGTCTGTAGTGGCATCTCCTGTTTTATTATACTTCCATGGAAGGAACACTCCATAGCTTTCTACATATTTTTATATTCCAAACTTTTTAGAGCTTTCTTCCAAGGGATCCTCATGTGGGGTTTGAAGGTGAGTCCAACTCAATTGGTGAGGGGGGTGAGGGGTAGGGTAGGGGTGACCTCAGAGAGGAAGGGTCTTAGAGTTTGCGGTTAGTCATGCCTGCCACATGACCATGGAAATGTCTGCAGAAGCAGACAACACTGGCTCTTGGGTTTTGAAACAGAGATGAGCACTGAACCCTAGAGTCGGATATGGCTGGCTTTCGAGCAAGGGAGTCCCAGTTTGGGTGAAAAGAATTATGGCAACACTATTCCAGATACTCAGGAACTTCAAAACTTGGCAGAGGAACACATTTCTGTGGAGGAATATCTGCAAACTCATTATCCATTTACTTGTCAGTACTGTACTCCAGTCTTTTGGGCAACCTATGCGGTAGACTTATCAAAGGCAACATTTATGATGGCCTTTTTTGGTGACCTCTGGTTTCAGTGAATTGGTAAACAATTCTATGTTGGTCTCAGCTCAGAGACATGTGTTCTACCACTGTATTCTTGGCTAGGAACTAGTTGCATCTTTCTTATAGTTACAAATAACCAAAATGGTTAGAGGAATGTTTCTCCATTGGGATGGCCAAGGACTACATAGTGTGTGTCCACTATAGGCTATGAGGCAGTTATTGGCCTCTTGCCCTACTTTCCATGATCCACTTTTCATTTCTTCTGGTGAGGGCCCACTGACTCCTCCTTTCCTGTTCTTGGTAGGCATGAGGGCTGGTGGCCTAATTGGGGTTGGGCATGCACCATAATATCCCCAGCCAGGCGGGGGGAGGCCAGCCATTCGCCCCGCCGCGAGCCCTTCCGAGCCCGGGCGCCACCATCTCCAGCCGGGCCGGGGAAGAGGAGGAAGACCAGCCGGGCGGGGGGAGGCCAGCCATTCACCCCGCCACGAGTCCTTCCGAGCCCGGGCGCCACCATCTCCAGCCGGGCCAGGGAAGAGGAGGAAGACCAGCCGGGTGGGGGGAGGCTAGCCATTTGCCCCGCCGCGAGCCCTTCCGAGCCCAGGCGCCACCATCTCCAGCCAGGCCGGGGAAGAGGAAGAAGACCAGCCAGGCGGGGGGAGGCCAGCCATTCGCCCCGCCGCGAGCCCATCCGAGCCCGGGTGCCACCATCTCCAGCCGGGCCGGGGAAGAGGAGGAAGACCAGCTGGGCGGGGGGAGGCCAGACATTTGCCCCGCCGCGAGCCCTCCCGAGCCCGGACACCACCATCTCCAGCCTCCTGGCACCAACAGAGTGCTGAAGGAGATGACCAAATGGCAGAAGGGAAGAAGGCAGAGGAGGAAAACCAGGGGGTGAGACTCAAAGCCCCATGCAAAGGATAAGTAGCCGATATGCAGAAATGTTGATGACTTAATATAGTAACTCACATAAAGACTTTATACCGACTTAATAAAGCAACTGACATAGAGACTGTGTTAAAGTGTGATAATATGCATGATAATATGTTGTTTAAAATGTTCTACACTTTTAAAACTGTGATAAACTGTATGAGGGGGGAAATGGCTTAGAAACTGGCAAACCACGCCATAAAGCTTGCCAAGAGAACCCTATTGACCAAAACAAAAGGCAAAACAAAGGAGCAGGCTAGATGATACAGGATGCTTAACACCACAGAGTGGAGGAAGGGAAGGGACAAGAAAGGGGGAGGAGAAATTCAATGTTGTAAGGAGCAATACTGCATAGGGACATGGAATGTGAGATCAATGAACCAAGGTAAACTGGAAGTGGTAAAAAATGAGATGGAAAGAATAAGCATTGACATCTTGGGCATCAGTGAGCTAAAATGGACAGGGATGGGTGAATTCAGCTCTGGAAACCATCATATCTACTATTGTGGACAAGAAAACCTTAGAAGAAATGGAGTAGCCATAATTGTCAATAAAAGAGTGAGAAAAGCAGTAATGGGATATAACCTCAAAAATGACAGAATGATGTCAGTCAGAATTCAAGGCAAACCTTTCAATGTCACTGTGATCCAAATATACGCACCAACCACTGGTGCAGATGAAGCCACAGTGGACCAGTTCTATGAGGACCTAGAATACCTCATAGAACAGACACCAAGAAATGATGTCCAAATTATATTAGGAGACTGGAATGCCAAAGTAGGAAATCAAAAAGTGGAGGGAATAACAGGCAAGTTTGGTCTTGGAGTACAGAATGAAGCAGGGCAAAGATTGATAGAGTTCTGCCAAGAGAACGCACTGGTCATAGCAAACACTCTCTTCCAGCAACACAAGAGGCGACTTTACACATGGATATCACCAGATGGCCAACACCGAAACCAAATTGACTACATACTCTGCAGCCAAAAATGGAGAACCTCCATACAGTCAGCAAAAACAAGACCTGGAGCAGACTGTGGCTCAGATCACAATCTACTGATCGCAAAATTCAGGTTAAGACTAAAGAAAATAGGGAAAACAAGGAGACCAGACAGATATCACCTAGAAAGCATCCCTAAAGAATACACAGTGGAGGTGATGAACAGATATAATGGCCTAGACTCAATAGACAGAGTGCCAGAAGAATTATGGACAGAGATAAGGGACATCATGCAGGAAGCAGCAAAGAAAACCATACCAAAAGAAAAGAAGCATAAGAAAGCAAAATGGTTGTCTGGTGAGGCTCTTAAAATAGCAGAGGAAAGAAGGAATGCAAAAGTCAAAGGAGAAAGGAAAAAATATAATCTTTTGAACACAGAATTTCAAAGAAAAGCAAGGGGAGATAAGGAAGACTACCTAAAAGAACAGTGCAAAGAAATGGAGGAAAACAACAAAAGAGGCAGAACTAGAGATCTCTTCAGAAAAATTGGGGAAATAAAGGGAACATTTAAAGCAAAAATGTCCATGATAAGGGACAAAGACAGAAAAGAGCTAGCTGATGCAGAAGAGATTAAGAAAAGATGGAAAGAGTACACAGAGGAACTCTACAAAAAGGACCTCAACACTCCTGATAATCATAATGATGAAAAAATTGAACATGAGCCAGACATCCTGGAGAGCAAAGTTATAAAGGCCCTAAAGAGCACTGCAAACAACAAAGCTAGTGGAGATGATGGTATCCCAGTGGAATTTTTCAAAGCTCTAAAAGATGATGGCGTCAAATTACTGCATTCAATATGCCAGCAAATTTGGAAAACAAAACAGTGGCCACAGGATTGGAAAAGATCAGTATACGTCCCAATCCCAAAAAAGGGCAATGCCAAAGAATGCTCAAATTACCGAACAATTGCACTCATCCCACACGCCAGCAAGGTGATGCTCAAGATAATACAGGATAGACTTCAGCAGCATGTGGAGAGAGAACTACCAGAGGTGCAGGCCGGTTTCAGAAGAGGCAGGGGGACTAGAGACCACATTGCCAACATACGTTGGATCATGGAGAAAACAAAAGAATACCAGAAACAAGTTTACTTTTGTTTTATTGACTACACTAAGGCATTTGACTGTGTGGACCACAACAAGATGTGGCAAGTAATTAAAGAGATGGGAATACCAGAGCACCTCATATGCCTCCTGAGAAATCTGTACATGAACCAAGAAGCAACAGTTAGGACAGAACACGGAATGACAGAGTGGTTTGGAATAGGAAAAGGAGTAAGACAAGGCTGCATTTTATCACCCTGCTTATTCAATCTATACACAGAGCACATAATGCGCAATGCAGGGATGGAGGAATCACAATATGGGATTAAAATTGCTGGGAGAAACATCAACAATCTGAGATATGCAGACAATACCACCCTAATGGCAGAAAGTGAGGAAGACCTAAAGAATCTCTTGATTGGGCTGAAGGAGGAGAGTGCAAAAGCTGGCTTGAGACTCAATATCAAGAAAACCAAGATAATGGCAACAGGTCCGATCAGTTCCTGGAAAATAGATGGGGAAGAAGTAGAAGCAGTGACAGATTTTACATTCTTAGGATCAAAGATCACTGCAGATGGAGATTGCAGCCATGAAATAAAAAGGCGACTGATTCTTGGGAGACAAGCCATGAGAAACCTGGGGAACATAGTGAAAAGCAGAAACATCACATTGCAAACAAAAATTAGAATAGTCAAAGCAATGGTATTCCCAGTGGTAATGTACGGATGCGAGAGCTGGACAATAAGGAAAGCTGAACGCAGAAGAATAGATGCCTTTGAAATGTGGTGTTGGAGGAGAGTTTTGAGAGTACCCTGGACAGCGAGGAGAACAAACAGGTCAATCTTAGAAGAAATCATCCCTGACTGTTCATTGGAAGGTGTAATAGTAAAGACAAAGCTAAAGTACTTTGGACATCAAATGAGAAGGGAGGATTCACTTGAGAAGGCCTTGATGTTGGGAAAGGTGGAGGGCAAAAGAAGAAGGGGGAGGCCGAAGATGAGATGGCTAGATGGGATTGTAGACACAATGGGGACAGAACTGGGAGTGCTGAGGGGGATGGTGGAGGACAGAGGTGCCTGAAGAACAATGGTCCATAGGGTTGCAAATGGTCGGAATCGACTGTGCGAATGAACAACAACAACATTCAGAATTGGGCTGGATACATCTACCACAGCATTACCTTTCCCATATCTGTGATCTGAGCAATAGCTCAATGGATTTCACAAGTTTACAAGGCCACATCTGGTGCAACGTGTCTGATAGTCAATATTTATTTATTTACTAGCATATTTTGCCTGGCGGTGCCGGGCTTTTTAAAATTGTGTTGGATAATAAAGGGTTTCGGTTTTTTTTTCTTGAACCAATGGTGCTGTACTGTTTTAAATGGTGGTGTAAGGTTTTTTGATTTTTTGGCTTTGAGGCGCTGTGTCCGCCTGCGGCGGACTTGCGCTCCCAGTAGGAATTTTTTTTGGCTTTTTTTTGTGTGCTGGGCTGTTTAAAGTGCTGGGCTGTTTAAAGTGGTTTTTTAGGGTTTTTGTTTTTTGTTTATGGAAATGAGGTTAGTCTGTTATTTGTGTTTGTGAAAATGTTTATTTATACACATGGACTGTTTTAAACTGTGTTGTTATGTTGTTTTTTGGATTTTAAAAAGAGGATAGGTTGTTGTTGTTTTTTTAATTATTGTATTTTTAAAAAGAATGTGTTACTTTGTGAATTTTTGTAAATAGTTTTACTTTGGATAATAATTTTTAAAATGTGTAAATATATTTTTTTAATTGAATATATTTTATGGTGTTTTTTTATTTTTTATTGAAAATTTATTTTTTATCTGTGAATTATTTTTGATTTTTTTGGATATTTTTGAATGTTTTTGGAATTGATTACCCTATTTTTGGGGATTTATTGAATATTTGGGAATATTTTGGATGTTTTTTCTCCTTTGGCCACTGGGTGGTGGTGTTGAGCAATTTTTTTGTATTGCTTATTCCGGTGAGTCTCTTCTTCTCTTCATTTAAGTTCCGGTTTTCATCGGGGCAAGATGTCTATTGGTAAGTTCTCTCCGTTTTTTTTAGGGGGGGTTGTTTTGGGTTGGTGGGCGTTCTGTTTGGGTTTTGGATTTTGGGTGGGGGTTTGTGTGTGTGTTTTTTTTAAAATGTTTTTGGGTTTTGGTTGGGGGTTTCTTTGTGTGTGTGTTTTTGTATGTTTTTGGGTTTTTTTGAATGTTTTTGATTTGTGTTTTGGGTATTTTCGTGGGCCAGTCTTGATGGCTGGCCCGCGGAAATACCATCGCCATTTCATGCGGTGTTTGGGGGGGGTGTATTGCCGTGGCCCAGGCTGGGTTGCGGTGTGACTGTTTGTTGGGTGGGTGTTTGCCTCGCTGCTTCATGCGGCTTTTGGGCGAGGGTATTGTCGCGGCCCTGGCTGGGTTGGGGTTTGTGTGTTTGGGGGGTGGGGGTTTGCTCGCTGGCCTTTTTTTGATTTGTTTTTGGTTGCTGCCGGCACGGCGTTTTTTGCAGCGATTGGGGGGGTGTTTGAATTTTTTTCCAGCGAGTTTGTCTCGCTGGGCTCGCCGTGACTTCGGCGGGGCAGCATGGGGGAGAGGGTGTCCCTCTCTTCCCCATTGCTCCGTGCAAGATGACCGGCAGGTTTGCATGTTATATTGATTTTGGGGTTTGTGTATTTGTGTTTTCTGGGCACTTTGTCCGCCTGTGGCGGACTTGCGCTCACAGTTTGGGTTTGTTTTTATTTTTTGCGCGCTGGCTTCTTCAGCGTTCTGCATGCCCATGGCGCGCAGGACGCTGGGGAATGTAGTTTTGGCTGCGCGTGTTTGCTTTCTGCGGCAGTTTTTCTCTTGCGGCTTTTTTTTTATTGGCCGCGGCGCGTTTCCGAACGTTCCTTTTGCGGCACCGCTCAGCCTGATTGGCTCTGGCGTGGTGCGGCGAAAGGAACTTTGGGAATTGAAGTTCCCTTTTTTTTGTTTGCGACTGGGTGGCTCCTGCCCCCGGGTCGAAAATTTCAACCCGACAGTTACCTGCAAACCCCATTCGGGCAAGTGAACGGAGGCTCAGACGGGGCTAGTGGGGCCTGGTGCAACATCCTTTGTCACATTCCAATGGTTAACGCACCATTTTATAGGTATAGATTTAAATTTTTATGCCACCCACTCAGGTAAAAACCCGACTCAGGGCGGCGTACAACAGTTAAAACATATAAGAACATGTTAAAACACCATCATCCTCCCCTCCATCTCCCCTCATTACACCCACCCCATTTAAAACCAAACTAAAAGCTGAAGGCACAACTAGGGAGCCCCTCCCGTCCGCTCTGGTTGGACAGGCTGTTGTGTCCTAAAAGCATGTGCCTTTAAACAATGTACCTATCCATGTGTATCCAATGTAACCTTTTCCTTGTGTAACATTGTAACCCCAGCTGCATCTCCATAACCCTAATAGGACGCGAGCTAGTGACCACTAGATGGCAATAGCGAGCGTCCAAGCTCATTGGTCCAACACTCACCTAAGAGCAACAGCGCGGGAAGATTCCCGCCATCACCTTCACCTGGACAAGAAGGGCGTGACCTGAAATGACGTCACGCGGACAGTAGCCAATGGACTGTCAAGGAGCCACATTCAAATGTATAGCCACAGTATATATTGAGCTGTTCGTCCGCCATTACCACATGTTCCCTCTGCCCAGCATGTAATAAAGTTGTGTTAAGCCAGCTCTTCGGCTGTCCTGGTGTCTTTGGTCCCATACACAAAATTGGCGACGAAAGTGGGATCATGGCTGCCCACGGGACCAAGACATACGCCGGTTTCGACATCAAGAAACCGCAAGACTGGGAACTTTTCGAAATGGACGAGGTGACGGACGAGGCAAAGAAGAGAGCCATCCTCACCAGAATGCTCGGGCACGACGCCAAGAGGGTATTGATTGACCTCATCGCACCCAAAAAGGCGGCTGAATTCAAGGCGAAAGAGCTCCTGAAGGTGTTGCGAGACCATTTCCGGCCCTCGGTAGCGATGTTTCCCGCTCGGAGCGCGTTTTGGAGGCGAGTCCAAGCGCCTGGTGAGTCGGTTGCCGCCTTCGTGGCGGCCCTGCGTCTGGCTGCCGGCCCATGCAAATGGGAGAACTTGGAAGTCACCCTCAGGGACTGCGTGCTATGCGGCCTGAAGGATACCGAAATCCAGCGCACGCTGATGAATCAGGAGCCGCCCCCCACATTGCAGGAGGTCCTGAAAGCGGCACAGGCCGCGGAAGCCACAAAGGCCGGGGTGCAGGAGCTCCAGGACTGGCGTCCGAAGGCCGACACAACAGAGAGTCCGGTGCACACAGCCCGGCGAATTTCGAAATCGTCCGCCGAAAACAGCGACGACGAGGACGTCCGGAGGGTCCGGAAGGAGGGCCGGCGCTGCGACGGCTGCGGAGCGGCTCACGACCGCGCCAGGTGTCCTTTCAGAAAAGCCGAGTGCCACAACTGTGGACGACGCGGGCACATCGCCAAAGTATGCAGACAACGGCGCAAGGACCGGGGGAGCTCGCCCGACCGCGCGGCGAGGCCAGACCGCTCGACGAGAATCAAGGATGGCACCCGGCCCACGAGGAAGCAGGACGGCGTGTGCCGCATCTCCGACGACAGCGACGACGACGCTCCAGTTTTCAGCGTCTCCTTGGGACACCCCCGCTACTTTGTTGAGGTACTAGTGCAAGGGGCCCCTGTTAGGATGGAGATTGACTCTGGCTCCTCATATTCCCTCATTTCCCAGAGGGAGTTTTTGAGAATTGCCCCCCGCGTACGGCCCAAGCTCAAAGCGCTGAGGTCCACGCTTCGGGACGTGCAAGGGAACAGTATCCCGGTGTTGGGGGTTGGGAAATTCCAGGTCCAGTATAAGCGGCACGCCGCGGAACTCCCCCTAGTCGTTCTCAAGGGGGGTAATTGCAGCCTCCTCGGGACTCAATGGTTCCAGCCCCTGGGTCTGTTCATTGGGGGGGGTGCACGCCGTTGGGACTGATCCAATACAGAGAGTGTGCGACGCGCACCCTGAAGTCTTCAAAAAGGGACTTGGGAAATTCAAGGGACCCCCAGTCACTTTCCACCTGGACCCGGAGGTCCGCCCAATAAGACTCAAACCGCGCAGAGTGCCTTTTGCACTAAAGGACAAAATAGAGGCGGAACTGGACAAATTAGTGGGCCAGGGGATTCTTGTTCCTGTTGATTCTGCGGAGTGGGAAACTCCAATTGTCACAGCATTGAAGGCAAATGGGGAGGTTCGCATTTGCGCCGATTATAAGTGCACCATTAATAAGGCAATCCGCCCTAATGCGTATCCGGTGCCGGTGGTCAGCCATTTGCTAGCCAGGTTACATGGGGAAAAGTGTTTTGCTAAGCTCGACCTGGCACAGGCTTATCAGCAACTCACGGTAACCCCTGCCGCAGCTGTTGCACAGACCATAGTCACGCATAAGGGGGCGTTCCAGGTGACGCGCCTCCAATTCAGCGTGAACTCGGCGCCTGGGATTTTCCAGTCGCTCGTGGAACGCCTCCTCAAAGGGCTGGACGGCGTTTTGCCATATTTTGATGATGTTTTGATAACGGGGGGGAGTGAGGTTGAGTTGGCTGAAAGGCTTAACAAGGTCCTGGAGGCATTCGAACAGGCGGGGTTGAGGTTGCGAAAAGACAAATGCGTCTTCTTCGCGAAGGAGGTTGAGTTCTTAGGGTTCCGAGTAACACCCGAGGGGATCAAACCGTCCAAATCCAAGGTGGCCGCCATCAAGAAAGCCCCTCGCCCCACCTCCAAGCCCGAGTTGCAGTCGTTCCTAGGGCTCTTAAATTTCTACCACTCCTTCCTCCCTCGGAAGGCTGTGGTGGCTGAGCCGCTTCACAAGTTGCTCAAGAAAGATTCGGCATGGAAGTGGGGCGATGACCAGGAGAGAGCATTCACGGAACTGAAACAACTCCTGGCGTCAGACGCCATTCTGACCCATTTCGACCCCAAACGGCCGGTGGTACTGATCTGTGATGCATCCCCGGTGGGGGTGGGGGCAGTGTTATGCCACGTGTTGGAAAACGGGAGGGAGGCCCCAATAGCGTTTTACTCCAGGTCCCTGTCCCAAGCAGAGAGGAATTACGCCCAGACAGACGGAAGCGCTGGCGATAATTGCAGGGACCAAAAAATTTCACGATTTTCTATATGGCCGCCCATTCACCATCGTGACCGACCACAAGCCCCTACTAGGCATTTTTACCGCAGATAAGCCCACGCCGCAGATCCTGTCCCCAAGGATGCTTAGGTGGGCCATTTTCCTCAACGCCTACCAGCTCGCGTTGGTGTACCGGCCCGGGAGAGAAATCAGCCATGCGGACGCCTTGTCGAGGTCCCCCCTCCCCCAGACACACAGCCACGTGGGCGGGGAGGAGCTGGACCGCCAGGTGCTCATGATAGAAGTCTTAGATTCGCCCCCCATAGTACCCGCCGATATCGCTAAAGCGACAAGCAGAGACAAGACGTTGGCGGCGGTCAGCTCCTGGGTACAGAAAGGGTGGCCAGCATCTTCCCCAGCGGAGGAATTCGCCCCATTTTTCAGGAAAAAGTTGGAGCTGTCCCTAGAGAGGGGGTGTCTCTTGTGGGGGCAGCGGGTGGTGATCCCCACATCCCTCCGGCCGCGGGTGCTTAAACTGCTGCACATCAGCCACGCCGGAATCGTGCGCTCCAAAGCGCTGGCCCGGAGCTACTTTTGGTGGCCCCAGTTAGATGCCGACATCGAGCACATGGTCGGCACTTGCGAGAGTTGCCAATGCTCCAGACCAGAGGAGGCCCGTCTTCCCCACAGGGAGTGGGACGCGGCTAAGGGGCCGTGGTCCCGGATACACATAGATTTCGCGGGCCCGTTCCGAGGAGCTCTGTTTCTCCTTGTTGTGGATGCTTTCTCTAAGTGGCTGGAGGTCATCCCAGTCACAAGCACCTCCTCAGCCGCGACAATAAAGCATTTGCGGAGAATTTTTTCCACGTTCGGCATACCCGACACTCTAATTAGCGATAACGCTAGTTGCTTCACGTCCGCTGAGTTCAGGGCATTCACAGAGATTAATGCCATCCGGCACATCACCTCCGCCCCTTTCCACCCGGCCACCAATGGCCAAGTGGAGCACCTCGTACGCACCACGAAGGACGCGCTGCGGCGCATGGGCCCCGGGGATCTCAACCTGCAAGTGTGTCAGTTTCTGCTAGGGTACAGGGTGACCCCGTTGGCGTCAGGATACTCCCCCGCGGAGCTCTTAATGCGCAGGAAACTGGCCACCATTCTCACCAAGCTAGACCCCACGAGAGTAGAAGATAAGGGGAGGAACATCGGGCTAGAGGCCACAAAGAGTTTCAGCGTAGGCGCCCCTGTGCATTGCAGGAACTACGCCAGCGCAGGGCCAGCCTGGGTGCCGGGGGTTGTCGTGGAGCAGACCGGCCCCGTATCATACCGCGTGGAGACCAGCACGGGTCTACTGTGGCGGAGACATGCGGACCAGCTCCGGAGCCGGGTCCCAGAGAGGCAGGGCTCGGAAAGCACAGACAGGGATTCAGCGTTAGGGTTCTCCCCCACCCGTTTAGCCAAAGGGGGAGGAGAGGGGGGTCATGTGTCCCCACCGAGGGGGGAGGAAAAGGAATTTGTCTTCATAGATACCCCGCGGGATCACCAAGATACCCCGCGGGATCACCCAGCAGAGTTTGATTTTGAGTTTCAGAGCCGGGGGGGGTTTTCGGAGTGGTCCCCCACCCATCCAAGCGAGAAGAGGGGTTTTACGTTAGCCCCTGGTGCCCCCGGTTCGCCCACAACGGAATCTACCATTTCCCCTAAAGCTGCAAAACCGCAGCAAGCCACTAACAAGTCTCCCTCTCCCATTACAGGACAAGGGTCCAGGGAACAAGGAAGCGGTAGCGGCCCCCGGGTGGGCCAACCCACATCGCGGCCCAAACGCGAGTGCAAGAAACCATCTTGGTTAAGAGACTTCGTCTCATCCTAGGGGGGAGGGATGTTGTGTCCTAAAAGCATGTGCCTTTAAACAATGTACCTATCCATGTGTATCCAATGTAACCTTTTCCTTGTGTAACATTGTAACCCCAGCTGCATCTCCATAACCCTAATAGGACGCGAGCTAGTGACCACTAGATGGCAATAGCGAGCGTCCAAGCTGTTGTGTTCTAACAGTGTACCCTTCTACATGTGATAACAATGTATCTGAACCAATGTAACCTTGCCTACGAGTAACAATGTAACCTTCAGCTGATCACTATAAACCCTGTAATGGGACGCGAGCTAATGACCACCAGCTGGCAGCAGCGAGCGTCCAAGCTCTCTTGGTTCAAACCCATCAAAGGCCACAGCGCGGGAAGTTTCCCGCCGCTACCTACACCTGGACAAGAAGGGCGTGACCAGCCATGACGTCACGCGGGCAGTAGCCAATGGGCTATCGTGGAGCCACATTCAAATACGTTACTACCATATATATAGAGCTGTTCGTCCGCCATTACCTCATGTTCCCTCTGTCCACTATGCAATAAACCTGAGTTAACCCAGCCCTTGGCTGTTTCCTGTGTCTTGACTCCCATACACTAAACAAGCTCATTGGTCCAACACTCACCTAAGAGCAACAGCGCGGGAAGATTCCCGCCATCACCTTCACCTGGACAAGAAGGGCGTGACCTGAAATGACGTCACGCGGACAGTAGCCAATGGACTGTCAAGGAGCCACATTCAAATGTATAGCCACAGTATATATTGAGCTGTTCGTCCGCCATTACCACATGTTCCCTCTGCCCAGCATGTAATAAAGTTGTGTTAAGCCAGCTCTTCGGCTGTCCTGGTGTCTTTGGTCCCATACACAAAACGGGCAGACACTCTTGGGACAATGCGGTCTCTCAGGTAGCCTGGCCCACTGCCCTATAGGGCTTTAAAGGTCAAAACCAGCACCTTAAATTGCACCTGTAGGCAAACTGGCAACCAGTGCAGCTCCCGGAATAGTGGGGAGGTGCAGGCATAGCGCCCACACCCCATCACCACCCGGGCAGCCGCATTCTGCACCAGCTGTAGCCTCCGAATGGTCGTCAAGGGCAGCCCCATGTAGAGTGCATTGCAGTAATCTAATTTGGAGGTGGCCAGAGCATGAGTGACCATGGGCAAGGAGCCCCGGTCCAGGAGTGGGCGCAAATGTTACCCAAAAGAGTGAGCTGGAGATGTTTATTTTTAAAATGAATTTATTACACCGTTTTCTATCAGTTGGTGAGATGCTGCTCACAGATTAAAACAGAAATAATTGATCTATTACAAGATGCGGGTATTATGACATTCATAATCTAAACTACAGTATAAAAATTGACCAGAAGGTGGAGGTATAATGGATGATTGAAGTTGTTGTTGTTGTTGTTGTTCAGTTGCACAGTCGATCTGAAGTAGAAACCAAGAAAGATTCGGGATCCGGGGCAGGTAAGTGATTGAGTTTGGGCGGTGGGGAAGGAGTCGCCCTGAGCCCTTTCCCTCCAAAGCCAGGAGGGAGCAAGAAATGCCGGACTTAAGAAGTCAAAACCGCCACCAGACCCTCCGAGACAGAGGATTCCTTCTTCGCCTGGCCCTGGCCGCAAGGGGTTAAAAGCATAGAGTCAGCATTCCTAGAGAGCCAGAGAACGTCTATGCAAGGGTCCTCCTCCAAAATAACTCCCTTTCTGTCTCTTGCTTTTCTCCTTCCGGAGGGAAACGGGGACTCCAAGGACTGCATTTTCGTTCCGGGCTCCTCTTTAGCGTTTTTTCTTCCAAAGGAGCCTCGTGTGTCTGTGTTTGAGGGTGAGTCCAAGTCAAGGGTGTGTGTGTGTGTGTGTGTGTGTGTGTGTGTGTGTGTGTGTGTGTGTGTGTGTGTGTGTGTGTGTGTGTGTGTGTGTGTGTGTGTGTGTGTGTGTGTGTGTGTGTGTGTGTGTGTAAGGGTAGCTCAGTGGGAGGAAGGGTGATTTCAAGAGTGGCCCAAAAATTGTTATTTTTTTAAAAACAAACAAACAGAACCGCCCAGAATAGTATTTTCCAAGAAAAATCACACGGGAAACAACCTCTTGACTATAGTTTATTATTATTTTTAAAATCTACAACTCTGAAAGGGTTTAAAAATGGACTAAATATTGGCTATAAACAGAGATGAGCACTGGACCCTAGAGTCCAATACAACTAACTTTCAAGCAAAGGCAACCTTTACCTTTATTAAAGGTAAAAGTAAAGGTTTCTCTTGCTCGAAAGCCAGTCGTATCCGACTCTAGGATGCAGTGCTCATCTCTGTTTCAAAGCCAAAGAGTCAGCGCTGTCTGCAGCTGCAGACATATCCGTGGTCATGTGGCAGGCATGACTAGACACCGAAGCGCACGGAATGCTGTTACCTTCCCACTGAAGTGGTCCCTATTTATCTACTTGCAATTTCTTGCTTTCGCACTGCTAGGTTGGCAGGAACTGGGAAACAGACGGAAGCTCATTCTGTCTTGCAGTACTCGGGAATTGAACTGCTGACCTTCCCCCTCCCAGTCAGCGTCTTAGCCACTTGAGCCACTGCAGTCCTTTATTAACCTTTATTAACAACTATGATATTGCTTACTATTTTTTAAAAATGGAAAATATATTGTGAATTTTTTGTTGGGTGATTGCTATAACGAATAATGGAATATAGGAATAAATGATAGATAGACATGCAAATTAAAGTTAAAGAAGGGATTGATTAAAAATGATTTTAGAGGGATTTGGGGAGAGTTTGTTACCATGCTTTAGTTAAATCGAAAGAAGTAAGATCAGGGCAAGATTAAGAATATATCACTTTTTGGAAATAAGGAATAATTGTATAAAATGAATGTTGTGTTATAGGTTGCAACAAGCAAAAATCCATTCATGGCTTGGGAACTTTAATATCAAGATACAACTTCATAAAAAGCATCCATTAATATGTTAACGTTTTCGGACATTTCCTTCTTCAGACATTATATGATGACTTTACTTTTCTGTTCTGCAAAGAATAAATAATTATAAATATTTCTGTAGTACAAGGTTATAATACAATGTAAATAAATGGAGACAGAACACACCTTTTGTGTAATATTGACTTAATTAAATCTTAGCATGTCCTCACCTCTCTTCAGTATATTCATGTTGGGCTATGGGCGTTTGTAAGATTGCTATTCTCATTAAATACTGTTTACACAGGTGATTCTTCTTTCGAGTGTTATAGGTTGAAGGCATATAATGTCCCATTGGTAGTGGGTGCACATATTTGTTAATGTGATATGTTTTATTTATATTTCTTTTCCTTTATATTTTTATTTTAGTTATCATTGAATTCTATTGTCAATATTATGATTTGCAAGTTTGTTTATATTTTATTGCTTTAAAAATAAAGTAAAAATTAAGGAGAAAGGGTTGCCATATAGCAGAATTTGCTACTTGTCATCTTATGATCATCGAGTGTGAAAATGAGGGTGAGGACTGGTTGAAAGGCCAGTTTTGTGGAGGGTTCAGTTAATGCATCTCAGATAAAGGACAGGTGCTGCTTTCACTGAATCAAAATCCCCAGCTGCTTGGTTTCTATTTCATTCTTGATATTTGCCTGCCGTCCCTTCAGAAAGAAACACTTTCCCCGAAACCATGCCTTCAGGTCACCTCTAATAAGTATTACACGAACAACATATTTGTCGTGTAGAGGTTAGTACCAGGGCCTGATTGTACAATCCTTCCTTTGATTTCATTGTAGGCTTCCTTACGTGAAGGATTGAAGATGGAGGAGGAGGAAGACTCTGCTGACGTTGAAGCAGAAAGAGATGCTTTCTGTACCACCCTGAATGGAAGGCTTGTGGAATTGTGGGAAAGCAAGAGGCAGACTATCCTGGATGAGAACATTGTCAGCTTAGAGGTGAAATGCCAAAACTTCAGACAATTCTCCTACAAGGAAGCTGAAGGGCCCCGAGAGCTTTGCACCCAACTCCACCGTCTTTGTCATCAGTGGCTGAAACCAGAGAAGCACACCAAGACTCAGATGCTAGATCTGGTGGTGCTGGAGAAGTTCCTGACCATCCTTCCCTCTGAGATGAAGAACTGGGTAAGGGAATGTGGAGCAGAGACCAGTTCCCAAGCGGTGGCCCTGGCAGAAGGTTTCCTCCTGAGTCAGGCAGAGGAGAAAAGGCAGGAAGAGCAGAAGGTGAGAACATTTCTCTCTCCTGGGGATTGTCAAACAGGGAACTTGTGGGCAATGCGGAGAAATATGTCCCGTACATTGTCATATGAGGGAAGATGTTGCATAATTTTCCATCAGTCGTCTCTCCCTGTGGTCCCCAACGTGGGACACATGCAATTTGATTTTTACCGGGGGGGGTGGTGGTGGTGGCAGCAATTCAAGAATGAGTTATTAACAGTTAATGGCTTTTTAGACTTCCTCCATATGAATAGGAATTATCTTTTTGAATAATAAGAATTATATGTCAACTGGGTAGTGGAGGGCGGGGGCATCAGGATTGTAGAGATGCTTAGGTGGGGCATGGCCAAAAAAAGATTAGGAACCCCTGGTTTAACCATTCCCAGTGGACAAATATGCCCAACCCCTGTACTATTTCAGAAGTGATGCCAAAATGTCTGGTTATGTTTTCTATTTCCAAATTCTGTAACTGGGATCCTCAACACCAAACTCAGATGAAAAACCTTTCAGTGGAAGTTCAGTGTGATTTAATTGTGGCAGAGAAGACTCCGTCACACAGCAGACAGAGTAGGCTGCCAAAGGGGAAGAAAGATGATGGTGACAGAGATATTCCCTTGAAAGGTAAGAATTCCTGCTGGGAGGAAGTGTTGTAGTAATGCTCAACCTCTTTCTCTGAGTATGTGAGACTGCCTTTCTTATCACTTTTTACTAGGTCAGATTGGGAGTCTCTTGCTGCCAGCTATGTCTACTAATTCGAAGTACTGTATCTTAATTTTCAACACTCACATATTTTATATATGTTCGTTCATTGTTTCCCAACCTTTGGTTTTTGGACTTCAGTCCCCAGTAGCCTGAATCAATTCCCCAAAGCACTGATCAGCCAATCTACTGACTTAGGTCTTTGGGAATTGAAGTCTAACAGTGTTCCACAGAACATAGTTTGGGAAACACTGCCTTAGTTTTTGCCGAGAAGGTCTAACGAAACAAGTCTTTTTGTCCAAAGGAAGAGAATAGCTGAGGGATTTTAAATACAGTATGACAGATCCCATCATCCAGAAGAGAGGGAACTATTCTTTGTACCTATTTATCTACTTGCAATTTCTTGCTTTCATACTGCTAGGTTGGCAGGAGCAGGAAGAGAGACAGTAAACTTACTCCAGACTTCCAGTTGTCAAGTTCAGCATCTTAACCACTAAGCCACCGCAGTTGCTGGCATATAACCATAATAAGCAAAAGTGAAGAGGAGATCTGTTCTAACCCATGTTCTTTGCATTGTGGTTTGAACTACCAAGACAAGTCTATGGAATTGTTTCTGATGTTTTTCCTGCAGGGGTTGGAACAATGCCTGGGACAAGAAATCCATTATCTCCTCTTTGTAACGGAGAAGACCTGAATCAGGTAGGAGGGCAGAGAATCACTGGGGAGAGGGACTCCTTCGGGGTTTTTTTCCTGAAAAAAATGAAGAATGTAAGACATGAGCAGCCCAAAATTATATTTTGTCTCTCGTTGTTTCAGCAATAGTTCCTTGGGCACAATAGTTCCTCAAGGACATTTTACTAAATGCTAAGAGCACTTTCTAAATGAAAATAACTTTCCCACCACCACCATCCAATCCTAGATGATTGCTAAAGCAACAGTTTTCATTGTGAAGATTTCTAATCTCCTGGCCTGGCTAAATGAGGAAAATGAAAGCCTGATTTTCCATTTGGTTTATTTTTCTTTCCATTCGTACATAATTTCTTTGGCCACTTCTGTCCATACTCCTAGGTAAAGGTCACCCTTGCTCAAAAGCCAATTGTATCCAATGTATTTTTTTCTCTCCTTGTGTATTGCTTTGAAACGTGTATTGCTCTTGAAATGTGATATTTTTTAACTGTAATTTGTGATACGCTGCTTCTTTGTTAGCCGCCCAGTCGGATTGCGAGTGGGGCGGCATACAAGTTGAAATATAACAACAACTCCAGAGTTCAGTGCTCATCTCCGTTCACAGCCAAAAAGCCAGTGTTGTCTCTATCTACAGAGGTAGGCATGACTATAGACGACAGAGTACATGGAATGCTGTTTACCTTCTCACCAAAGTGGTACTTATTTATTCTACTGTACTTGCAATTTCTTGTTTTCAATATGGTAGGTTGGCAGGAGCTGGGACAGAGACGGAGGCTCGCTTTGCTGTGCAGCACTCGGGTCTTGAGGTGCTGGCCTGTCAACCTTCCATCAGGTTCAGTGGCTTAACCGTTAAGCCACTGCAGTCCTTCCTCCTCCAAAGAGAAGTAAAAAATGTCCTCTCCATCCCTCAAGATCGTCTTCCTCCACTTATGGGAATATATTGGGAAAGGGACTTGAAGACCAGAGCTCTCTACTTTTGAGCCTGAACAAGTAGGATTCGGAGGCACATGGTCTCTGTTGTGGAGGGGGGAGAATGGGTCTATAGGACTCACAGCAATTGGTAACAAGAAATGCCCATAAGGGAGACTATGAACGCCATCCCCAGAAGGTGTCAACTTGTGATATAACAAATCCTGGCTTAACCGCTCAGTTTATCTTTGGTTTGCAAATTCTATCAGATTTTACTACTGGTAATCAAGAAATTGTTCTCTGGCCAGGTTATCTTGCTATAGTAATAGAGTAGACCAGGGATTCTCAACCTGTGGCCTCAGAAAGTGCCATGTGGTGGAGGAAGGGCCATGTGGTGGAGGAAGCTCATAGGGGCTCTCTGGTGGTCCCATCAGCCAGGGAGGCACACCTTGCTGGAACCAGTAGGAGAGCCTTCTCGGTATCCGCCCCGGCCCTATGGAACCTCCTGCCACCAGAATTGCGTCTCCAGGCGGAGTTGCCCCCCCCTTCAGGAAGGCTCTAAAAACATGGCTTTGCCAGCAGGTGTGGAGCACGTCAGGCACCACAACCCAGTCCTGCTGGCTTATTCAATCCTGTCTGGGGTTTTAATGAAGGGTTAGGGTGCTTTATGGACATTTTAAATGCTTTTATAATTTTAATACTGGTTTTATTGTATGGGGATGGTTTTTAAATTGATGTAAGCCGCCTTGGGTCGCCGAAGCAAGAAAGGCGGCAATATACATTCAACGAAATAAATATAAATAAATATAATTGCCGTCCAGCCACCGAAGCTGTCTGAGGTAGCATGACCCATCCCCCGGCTGAAAAAGATTGAGAACTCCTGGAGTAGACCATACTGCCAGCGACCATATGCCAACTTTCACGCGGCAGTTAACTAACCCGACAACCCTGAGGACTAACAGCCTTGGGTGCTGAAGTCCATAGGGAAGGAGGATGGTCCCCAAGTGGATTAAATCTTACATGAATCCATCTTGATGGAGGGCAGCATCTTCATCAGTCCTGGCCTAGGGTTGATGACAACTTTGTGTGCCAAAAGGGCTCAGGGCCAGGAAGTGACTCGTGGAACTGGATCAGTGGTATGGGTTTTATGCTGCAATGTGGAAGGCTAATGAAAGGCCACTGCATTATATTGTCAGGATAGTGTTCATGGCTGATCGCCAGTATTTGGATTCTGATATAGCGGAAGAAGAGAAGAATCAGGAAATATTTTTCTCCTCCAGGATGTGGTAACCTTTGAGGAGGTGGCTATGCTTTTCACCCCAGAGGAATGGGCCTTGCTAGATCCAGACCAGAGAGCTCTCCACAAGGACGTCATGGAGGAGAACCAAAAGATTGTGACCTCTCTTGGTAAGTCTCCTTGTTTCCCTAGTTCCCAACCAGAAATGAAGCACAATGGGAAATGGAGCTCACTGACAGACCTATGTTAGATTTACAGCATTTCCCAAACTATAGGCCAGGGATTCACAACCTACTGCCCATGGACCGGCCCCGGCCCATGGCAACATTTCATGTGGCCCACCGCCCTTGTTCTTGCTGCTGCCGCCGCAAGCAACAAAAGCGCAGAAAACATATGCAATCTCATGAGAATACATGAAGGATTCAGAGAAATGAGGGATGTGAGAGTGAAAGATAAGGAGGAGTTAATGGGTAGCCATAAGAAACTTGTTGGTATGTTTACTGATTTTTCTATAAAAGTGGAAGCTAATAGTCAGAAAGTGGATAAAGTTCTGAATCTGGTGCAAAAGGATATGAAATTAATGCAGAATGATATGAAAGGGCTTCATGAGGAACATAAAGAGGTTAAACTGAAAGTGGAGGGTTTTGGGAAGAAATTGGATCTGATGGAAGAGGTGATGAGAAAACAGAACGTGGTCATGAGAAATTTGTCGGAGAAAACGCCAGATAAGCTAAAAGAAAGAATAGTGGATTGGTTGAATAATTTGAACATGGGGAAAATTTTTGTAAATGAAGATATTGCAACTGTTTTTAGATTGGGCCCAAGGAAGGGGAGAAAAGTTCAAAGGAATGTGTTGATTAAATTTGCAAATTGGGCAGATAAGTTGAAGGTGATGGCGTTTATAAAACAAGCTGGGTCTGGCGTTTTAAAAATTGATGGTTGTGATGTTGAGGTTTATAACGACATATCTGTTGAGGACGGATATGGCGCTATAAGATGAAACCTGTGACACAATTATTAAGAGAATGTGAAATTGTTTATCATTGGAAGTTTCCTCAACAGCTCAGATTCTTTTATGAAAAAAATGCATACAATAGATATTGAAATGGACTCATTAGATTATCTGTGCCAGATAGGATTGGTTAAAACAGCATCTCGAGAGTGGCGAGCCTTGAGGAAGGCCTTGTTTGAAGCGGGGGGTACACAAAGAGAGTCAGGGATCGAACAAGAGAAGGGGGCCACAGGAGGAGCAGAGGAGGAGGAGGAGGGACAGGTGGCGGAGGTGCCAGGGTGAGGCAGGGTACTAGAGAGGGAGATTAGGCGGGTAAGGGAAAGATGAGGGGCTTTAATTAGGTTAGATTTTGAAGAGGAGAGTCGGCGCTAGAGCTTTAATTAGAATGCACATCTTACATGTCTCCCCCTCCCCCCCCCTTGAAGAATAAGGGCCACTTTTTGGTAGGAAGAGTGGGGAGGGCGATTTTGAATGTTAAATGTTTTTTGATTGGTTTTTTTTTAAAGAAAAAATGTAGTTATATGTATGGTGAAGGTAATTACACAAAAAAGAGTCTGTGGTGGTCAAAACGCAAGGATGTTACATAAATTATGAGGACTTTTAAAGTATTGACGTGGAATGTGAAAGGTACGGGCAGCCAAATGAAGAGGAGGAGGTTGGAATTTGCTTTGAGGAAAGATAGGCCGGACATAGTCTTTCTCCAGGAAACACATCAAAAAACAGAGGACACAAATAAGATTTATTTGGGTTGGATGCAGATTTATGAAAAGTCCTATGGAACTTCTAAAGCAAGGGGGGTGGCAGTCTTGATTTCGAAGAGACTTGGCTTTAAGATGTTAAAGAGTATTTCCGATCCAGATGGCAGATATTTAATAGTTATAGGGAAAATAAAGGATGAAGAGATAACGGTAAATATATTCACCCCGAATGATCATCAAGAAGAATTTTTTAATAAAGTATTGGGTATATTGGAAAAAGAGAGATTAGTTAATATGATTGTGGCAGGAGATTATTTGATAAGGGCCCCGGAGGACTGTACTAATGTAGCTAGAGCTGGAAGACCAGTCAAAATGAAGATACTAGATAAATGGATGAAGTGTTTGGGATTAAAAGATGTTTGGTGGGAAATTAAGGGACAAGAGAGGGCTTATACTTCTTTTTCACAGGTGCATAATACATACTCCAGAATTGACTATATCCTGGCCACAGAAAATTTGATTAAAAATGTAGATGATGTAGAAATCGGGATTTTTAAGGAATCTGGTCATGCAAAACTCTGGATGGAATTGAGACTTGATGGGGAAATAAAGGATAGGAGGAATTGGAGATATGATGAAAAATTATTTTATGATCAAAAGAGTAAAGAAAAGATAATTGAAAATTGGAATGAAAGTTGGGCCTGGAATGATAATGGAGAGGTTAGCTATAATGTCGTTTGGGATACCATGAAGTCGGTATTTAGAGGGGAATGCATTAGGTTGGCTAGTATTAAAAATTAACAACGTAGAGACAAACAGTCTGAGATAGAGAACGAGATTAAGCATTTGCAAGAGGAACATATAAAGACCAATAGTAAAAAAGCATTTGATAAAATTCAAAGGTTAAAGTCAGAGTTGATAGGAAAAGATATGCAGAAGGTAAAAAGAGATCTATTATATTTGAAGAGAGAGTATTTTGAATATAGTAATAGGAATTCTAAATTATTGGCAAGAGCTGCTAAAGAAAAGAGGACGAAAAGAGAGATTGGAATTTTGATAAATAAATTAGGGGTGAGATGTAATAAGGCTAATGATAAGATTGAGATTGTAAAATATTTCTACCAGAGTTTGTATACTAAAAGAGATATCAATATAGAAAAGTTGAGAGAACAGTTAGAAAAACAGGTGCAAATAAAAATAGAATTGGAACATAAAAATAAAATGGAGGAGCGAATAACGGAAAAAGAGGTAAAAGATACAATAGCCAACCTGAAGCTAGGTAAATCCCCAGGTGAGGATGGACTGACAGCGGATTTTTATAAGGAATTTGAAGATAGTGTAGTTCCAAGATTAGTGAAATTGTTTAACTATATATTGGATGGGGGAAAGATACCGACATCATGGAACAGAACTATAATTGTTTTGCTGCCAAAGCCTGGAAAGGATGTTGAAAAAATGGAATCTTATAGACCTATTTCTCTGATAAATCAAGACGCTAAGATATTTACAGCAATAATAGCAAAAAGATTAAATGGGTTCATGGGCAATTATATAAAGGAGGATCAAGCGGGATTTTTGAAAGGACGTCATATGTCTGATTTAATTAGGAGGGTTCTGGACTTGATTGACATAGCAGGGCATACAAAAGAGAAAGTTGGATTATTGTCATTAGATATATTTAAGGCTTTTGATTCTTTGTAATGGGTTACAATTAAAGAGATAATTCGATGTTATGGATTTGGAGATAGATTTTGTAACATGATAGATCAGTTATATCAATTTGGATTTGCAAAAGTCAGGGTCAATGATGAAAATACAGGAGAGATAAGATTAGAAGCAGGTACAAGACAGGGTTGCCCATTATCCTCAGTATTGTTTATAATGGCAATGGAGTTGTTAGTGAATATTATAAGAGGGGATAAAGGCATTGAAGGGATGTGTTGTTCAGTCGCACAGTCGGTTCCGACCCTTTGCGACCCTATGGACCATTGTTCTCCAGGCACCTCTGTCCTCCACCATCCCCCTCAGCACTCCCAGTTCTGTGCCCATTGTGTCTACAATACCATCTAGCCATCTCATCTTTGGCCTCCCCCTTCTTCTTTTGCCCTCCACCCTTCCCAACATCAGGGCCTTCTCAAGTGAATCCTCCCTTCTCATTTGATGTCCAAAATACTTTAGCTTCGTCTTTACTATTAGCCCTTCCAATGAGCAGTCAGTGTTGATTTCTTCTAAGATTGACCTATTTGTTCTCCTCGCTGTCCAGGGTACTCTCAAAACTCTCCTCCAACACCACATTTCAAAGGCATCTATTCTTCTGCGTTCAGCTTTCCTAATTGTCCAGCTCTCACATCCGTACATTACCACTGGGAAGACCATTGCTTTGACTATTCTAATTTTTGTTTTCAGTGTGATGTCTCTGCTTTTCACTATGTTCCCCAGGTTTCTCATGGCTTGTCTCCCAAGAATCAGTCGCCTTTTTATTTCATGGCTGCAATCCCCATCTGCCGTGATCTTTGATCCTAAGAAAGTAAAATCTGTCACTGCTTCTACTTCTTCCCCATCTATTTTCCAGGAACTGATTGGGCCTGTTGCCATTACCTTGGTTTTCTTGATATTGAGTCTCAAACCAGCTTTTGCACTCTCCTCCTTCAGCCCAATCAAGAGGTTCTTTAGGTCTTCCTCACTTTCTGCCATTAGGGTGGTATCGTCTGCATATCTCAGATTGTTTATGTTTCTCCCAGCAATTTTAATCCCATATTGTGATTCCTCCATCCCTGCATTTCGCATTATGTGCTCTGTGTATAGATTGAATAAGCAGGGTGATAAAATGCAGCCTTGTCTTACTCCTTTTCCTATTCCAAACCACTCCGTCATTCCGTGTTCTGTCCTAACTGTTGCTTCTTGGTTCATGTACAGATTTCTCAGGAGGCATATGATGTGCTCTGGTATTCCCATCTCTTTAATTACTTGCCACATCTTGTTGTGGTCCACACAGTCAAATGCCTTAGTGTAATCAATGAAACAAAAGTAAACTTGTTTCTGGTATTCCTTTGTTTTCTCCATGATCCAACGTATGTTGGCAATGTGGTCTCTAGTCCCCCTGCCTCTTCTGAAACCGGCCTGCACCTCTGGTAGTTCTCTCTCCACATGTTGCTGAAGTCTGTCCTGTATTATCTTGAGCATCACCTTGCTGGCGTGTGGGATGAGTGCAATTGTTCGGTAATTTGAGCATTCTTTGGCGTTGCCCTTTTTTGGGATTGGGACGTATACTGATCTTTTCCAATCCTGTGGCCACTGTTTTGTTTTCCAGATTTGCTGGCATATTGAAGGGATGGCTGGAAATAAAATAAGTTTGTATGCAGATGATACCTTGATAATAATGAAGCATCCTAGAAAGTCATTGGAAAAAATACAAGGACATCTAAAAGATTTTGAAGAGATAACAAGTTTGAGAATCAATTGGGATAAATCAGAAATGATAGCTTGTAATGTTGAGAAGGAGGAACAAGAGAGAAGGCTAAATTTAAAATTCAAGTTAAAGAATGTTTGAGATATTTAGGAATAAGTATCTCAAATAAAATTGAGGACCTTAAGCGATTAAATTATGATAAACAGAAAAAAGAAATTAAAGAGAAAATAAAATTGTATAAAAAAATCAAATTGTCATGGTTTGGTAGGATAGCGTTAACTAAAATGATGTTGTTGCCAAAAATAATTTTTTTATTTGATGCGTTGCTGATTAGGTTGTTTGATAAGGAAATTAAAGATTTTCAAAACATAATAAATAATTATTGTAATGCAGGAAAAAAGCCTAGAAGTGCTAAGATTTTTTGGTACTTATCTCAGAAAGAAGGAGGATTGCGAATACCTAATTTAAGGAATTATTATAGAGCTTTCCAAATTAAGAATAGTATAAAACTTTTAGCAAGGGAGAAGGTTGTCTGGGAAGAAATAGAGATGAAGGAGTTAAAATGGGTAAAGGGGTATTTCTAGGTGACAAAAAAGGGAAAATTAGTGTTAAAAATAGAATGATGAAAACAATGTTGGATGTTTGGAACAAGGTCAAAAAGAAATTTAGTCCAGAACTATCTCCTATAATAGAATTAGATGATATCAAAAGTTTTCCGATACAATTAGATAATAGTTTAAAGATGGTGCTGGAAAGGAAAAATGTTTCTTTGTTGAAGGACTGGGTTCGTGCCTGTAAAGATAGCGAGAATAAAGCAGTAATTTATTCACAGTTGAATCTGAACTGGCTTCAGAAGGTAATGTTGGATAGATGGACTGATAAATACAAGGAAGAAAGTAGTTTTAGAGAGGGATAAAACAGAATTTGAGCAACTATTGTTAAAAATACGAAAAGGAGATATGGGATTAAAGGGTATAGTAAGCAAGATTTATAAAATTTTAAATAATGAGGGTAATCCACAAGAAACTTTGAAGTCATGCTGGGAACAGGATTTGAACATAAAAATTCAGGAAAAAATTTGGGAAGATAAGTGGGGGAAAAGATATATGAGAACTATGTCGGTAAGAATGAAAGAGCATAATTACAAAATGTTATGGAAGTGGTATTTGACTCCTGAGAGATTATTTCAAATGGACAATGCTAAAAGTAAAATGTGTTGGAGATGTAAAAACTCTTTAGGAACATATGAACATATGTGGTGGAATTGTAAAGTGGTAAAAGAGTATTGGGGAAAAATTGAGAAGGAAATATGTGATATTATGGGGGTAGAATGTGAATTGAATTTAAATATGGTGATGTTAACAGATGTGGAGAATTTGAAAGTAAATGAAGACAATAAGGAACTAATAGCTATTATGCTGATATCAGCTAGAATATGTATAGCAAGGAGCTGGAAACTTGATAGAGTTCTAAAAGTAGAGGAATGGTATAAAGAGATGTGGGATCTTGCATTGAATGACAAACTGACATGGGAAATAAACAAATATAAGGGAAAAATTAAAGAAAATAGATTTTGGAAAATTTGGCAACCTTTTGTGGAATACCCATTGAATGGAGATCAGAGCAATAGCCTTGTACCAGATTATATATATATTTGGAAATGGTAAAATAGGCAATATCCCGCAGGCTCTTATAACTTGTAAATACACAGGGTGATTATTAGTGTTTATGTTATGTTTAATGTAATTGGATTCGATAAAAATTGAATATGGTTTTTTTCTTTTAAATTACGTGTTCTCTTTTCTGTATTTTCTTCTTTTTTGTAATGTTTATCTTTTTATATTCAATAAAAAATTATCAAAAAAAAAGAATACATGCGAAAACTCATGAAATCTCACAAGAATATGCATGAGAACTTACAAAATCTCACGAGAACTCATGAAATCTCATGAGAATACATATGAGAATTTGTGAAAACGTGCGAGAATACGTGCAGAACCACATGGCCGTCTGCTCAGCTGTCTTGAGGGGGGGCGTTGTCTGGCCCGCAAACAGAAAACGTTGAGAGCTCCTGCTATAGGCAGGATATTAGTCTACTGTAGTTCAGTATTTCACAAACTTAGGTTCTTGGACTTCAGTTCCCAGAAGCCTAAGCCAGTACATTCATCAGTGTGTTGGGGAATTGACTTAGGCTTCTGGGAATTGAAGTCAAAAACCAAAGATTGGGAAACACTATGTTAGAAGATTCTGTAGAGGTTGAGCTTTCATTAAGAAGTGGATTTCAATCTTAATTGGGTGTTGTTTCACAGCCTGTATAATGATGAGATCAAAAAAAGGCAGACTGAAAAAATAAGCTTTTTCACCATGGTAGAGGGAAGGTGTTTGGACAGGGAGACACAGAGTGAGAGATTCTAAGTTTTTAACCAGTCATTGTAATCCTGGCTTTCTAGTCAATTCTCAGACTTAACATGTTAAGATTTTATATACACAACAGATACACAACAGTAGGTGGAGCAGGTTAAACTAATAGTTATAGTTAGCAAGTTCTCCATGCATTAGATTCCCATTCTAGCCTAGCAAATTGAACTCTCCACACTTGTTGAAGTAGAAGGAAAATGTTCTTTTAAAGTTGCTTTGCTTTAGATAGAATTGATAAACAGTTGCTTTGGTAGGTAAACAGTTCTGTGATGCTGAACTTGACGACCCGAGTACTGCATGACGGTGTGAGCTCCCGTCTCTGTCCCAGCTTATGCCAACCTAACTGTTCAAAAAGCAAGAAATTGCAAGTAGATAAATAGGTGGGAAGGTAAACAGTGTTCCGTGCACTCCGGTGTTGAAGCATGACTGCCACATGCCCACGGAAATGTCTGCAAATGCAGACAGCGCTGGCTGTTTGGCTATAAACAGAGATGAGCACTGAACCCTAGAGTTAGATATGACTGGCTTTCAAGCAAGGGCAACCTTTATCTTTAAAATAACTTTCTCATTTAAACAAATGCACTTTGCTTGTAAGGCAAATTGGAGAGTGTAGGAGAGAAGAAAGCAGAATAATACACAATGAAAAAATGTACACAGACTGAATAAAACCTGAACAGCAAGCTATCTAATACAGGTCAGGTGACGCTACATGCAGGGAAACTAGAGAATTCTGATTGGCTGGATATATACATAATTTACATTGCAACAACCCTTTGCATTGTGGGGTTGCGTTAGAGCATGTGAGAGACGTTTGGGGAAATGAGCAGGGCAGCTTTCATACATGGCTTGAATGCCATTCTTTGCCCCCCCCTTGATTGATTGATTGATTGATTGATTGCATTTCTATACCACTCATTTGGTTGGTATCCCACTCTGGGCAGTATACAAACAGATAACAAATAACAACAGAACACACAGAAAATCAAAACAAACAACCGACAAATCTTAACCTATAAAACCAAGTGTTCACCGTTGGAATGGGCTATGGGCTGCTATACGTCGCCCTACTTACCCGTTCACTCCCTTCGAGAGCACGGGCTAAGTGCCTACGCAGGTCAACGAATGGTTTAAAAAATCGCGATTGGCGCATCAGCCCCACTAACGGCAAGAAACGTAAAGAACTTCACGTCCCGAAAGTCCTTGCGCCGCGCCGCGCCAGAGCCAATCAGGCTGAGAGGCTCTCGCACGGAGCAGCGTTCGAACACGCGCCGCAGCCAATCAAAAGAAAAGGATTTTAAAAAAACGCAGCACAAACACAAAGCACCAACACATTACTACAAGCCCCAGCGTCCTGCGCGCAATGTGCGAGCAGAACGAGGAGGCAGCCGGCGCGCAAAAACAAAACTAAAAAAAACCCGCCTCCGCAACCATTCAACCCCACGGGCTTGCCAGCATGGCCCGTGGGGGGGGGGGAGAACCCGCCGCCGCTACTCTTCCGTTCGAAGGGCCGGCGCACGAAAAATAAAAGTTAAAAAAAAGCCCACCGCCGAGCCAGCATGGCCCGTGGGGGAAAACCCCCCCCCCACCGCCACCATGGCCCTTCCGATCAAAGGGCCAGCCGGCGGGCCAAAAAAACGAGAAACAAACAAAAAAATAATGCACCCCCGGCCGCCGCTGCCCTTCCCTTCGAAGGGCCAGCCACAGCACCAAAACTTAAAGCAAAAAACCCACCCACCCAGCCCCCGCAAGTGCCCTTCTTTCCCACCGGGCCAGCCAGTATGGCCCGCGGGAAAAAAGAATGAACACCCCACTGCCTCTGCCCTTCCTTCCCATGGGCCAGCAAGTATGGCCCGTGGGAAAGAAAGCCTCCCCGCAAATGCCTATCCTTCCCACGGGCCATCCAGCATGGCCCATGGGGAAAAAAAACATCCCCGCAATTGGCCTTCCTTCCCACGGGCCATCCAGCATGGCCTGCGAGAAAGAAAGCCACCCCCCCACACACACACACTTGAAAAAACACAAACAATCTCAAAACAAAACCATTCAAAAACACACCAAAACCAAAACAATAAACACACAAACAGCCAAATATGAAGAAGATAAACACACACATACACCCCCCAAAAAGAATCAACCCCCAACCCCTCCCCCCAAAAAAACCCCCACATACCTGACAAAAAGACGTCTTGCTACTACGAGAACCAGAACACAAATGAGAAAGAGGAAACTTACAGCTCAAAAGCTCAACACCACCACCCAGTGGCCAAAACAGAAACAAAATTCTACAATATTTAAAACATAATAATTCTACATTTAATAACATAATTTATACAAACATTCAAAAAAAAAACCACACTAATCTCAAAAATTACCAAAATAAAGCCACTTTTCACTATGAAAAACCAAAACAAAAAATAAGGAACATTTTAAAAAACAAAATTAAATTTAAAAATAAATAATATTATTCAAAAACAAATACACCACCATTTAAAACAGCACATCACCATTGCTTCAACAAATAAACGAAAGCCTTTAGTATCCAACACGATAGGACACACTCCCTCAGACAGCTTTGGGGGCCGGATGGACATTTTGCCCTTCCTCCACCACATGGCACTTCCACGTGTGGTGCAGGAGTGTTTATTAAAAAAAAACACCCCAAAAAGGCATTGTTTTATTTAAAAAAAACCCCAAAAAAAGCCCGGCATCGCCGGGCTACCCATGCTAGTACATCATAAAATAAAATAAATTAACTGGCGTCTGAGACTCGTCCTGACTGTTAAAATTATTACTAAAGACACAACACCCTGAAAAGCCTCCTTAAAGAAGAGAGTTTTTAATTGCTTTTTAAAGATGGTCAGTGATGGGGCCTGGCGCAGCTCTACTGGTAAAGTGTTCCACAGTGTTGGTGCCACCACCGAGAAGGCTCTATTTCTAGTTAAAGACTTCCAAGCCATCCTGGAGCTGTGCCGAATGTGGTGAACGGGTAATGCAGGGAGCTGTTCTGAGGGAGAGACGCTCCGACAGATAACAAGGTCCCAAACCGTATAGGGTAGGGGTTCCCAGCCTTTTCAAGTTAAGGCCCGGGTCATGCTCTCTCAGTCAGCTTTGAGGGCCAGATGGCCATTTTGCCCTGTCTGCACGATGGGGGCAGCCATTTTGTCCAAACAGCTTGAATAGGGTGGCCATTTTGTTTCTCAAATGCCCTTGGTGGGGGCAGTGGTGGGATTCAAATTTTTTTTTACTACCTACTCGGTGGGCATGGTATGGTGGGCATGGCCAGGGGGAAAGCTCTGTGTTGCACCTGGATTAGGATTACTGTATTTCAAAACTTGGATGGGCAGGGCCAGCCAGAATTTCTGCTACTGGTTCTGGCGAACCGGCTGAAGCCCACCACTGGGTGGGGGAACCACATGAAATGGCACCATGGACTGGATCCGGCCAGTGGGCCTTAGGTTGAGAACCCCTAGTATAGGGCCTTATATGATAACATTAACACCAGGTAATCTTTGCAGGCCTGCCAAGGCTGGGGGAATGTGATCGAATTTATTTAAAACTATCACCAGCCTGGCTGCTGCATTCTGGACTCGCTGTAATCTCTATCAAACACAGGGGCAGCATCACGTAGAGAGCATTACAGTAGTCAATCCATGAGATTACCAATGAATGGGTCAGGGTTATGACTGAGAAGGCCTGAGTATTCAAAGGCTTTCTTTGGTGATTTATTTATTTATTTGTCATATGAAATAGCACTAACTATACATAGATAAAACCCGATAAATATATGAAATACACAAAGGTAAGTAGACAAATAGAAATAAAGCAGAAGCAAAGCAATTACACTTATATACCACCCTATAGCCTGCAGTGGCTCAAGTGGCTAAGATGCTGACTGGGAGGCGGAAGGTCAGCAGTTCGATTCCCGAGTACTGCAGGACGGAATTTGCTCCCGTCTTTGCCCCAGGCTCCTGTCAACCTAGCAGTTCAAAAGCAAGAAATTGCAAGTAGATAAATAGGGACCACTTTGGTGGGAAGGTAAACAGCGTTCTGTGCACTCCATTTTCTAGGCATGCCTGCCACATGACCACGGAAACGTCTGCAGAAGCAGACAGCGCTGGCTTTTTGGCATTGAAACAGAGATGAGCACTGAACCCTAGAGCCGGATATGAGTGGCTTTAGAGCAAGGGAAACCTTTGCTTTTACCTTTACCTATCATCTATTTCACAGGGGTTGTGGTGGTTCAGTGGTTAAGAAGCTGGCCTTGTAGGCTGGAAGGCCAGTGAGTCGGCAGTTCAAGACCCGAGTCCTACATGACGGATTGATCATCCGTCTCTGTCCCAGCTTTGGGTTTTGTTTTCTGCTCCCTTTTCCCTTCATGAGCAACCCAATGTAAGACCAAAGTCCATCAGGGCTTGTAAAAAGAAAAGAAAAATCAGACACAAGATGGTGGACAACTTTGTGGCATCCATGAAGGAACCATGTAGATCAAGAGTTCTCAACCTTTTTAAGCTGGGGGGTGGTCGGTTCACACTCCCTCAGACAGCTTCGGGGGCAGGGTAGCCATTTTGCCCTTCCTCCACCACATGACACTTCCGGATGTGGTGCAGGTGGTGGGGGAGCACATGAAATGAGGCTGTGGGCCACATCCAGCCCATGGGCTGCTATTTGAGAACCCTGGGTGTAGACAAAGGGCCCACAGTCCAACTATACATAGAGGCTTTATAGTTCTTACTGTTCTCAAGGGTCGCAGGTTTGATGATAGGATGTTGCCATTGTACTGGGTTTTGAGGGATCCATATACAGTATAGACAAATACTTCTGATCTCATGCTAATAGGATATGCTATATTCAGTTATGAAATACAGTAAAATGTAGGCTTAAATCCAGGAGTAGTCTGCAACTAATATTGGCCCATTGAGGATTTAGTGCAGTGGTTCCCAAAGTGGGACCCCTTTCCCACCGGTGGACTTCAATTCGCAGAAGCCTAAGTTAGTACAATGGCTGATCAGTGTTTTGGGGAATTGAATTAGACTTCTAGGGATTGAAGTCCAAAAACCAATGGTTGGGAAATATTGATGGAGTGACTAAAATCTTTCCTTTGTTCCATTGATTCATTGAGCCTACTCTACCAGTGACTTACTACTGGATTTCAGCCTCTGTTGACGGAATTTGGATAAACATTAAATGAGTTATCCTAATGTCGTATCTAAAGTAGAGTGGTGATCTATGGAAGCTCAAAACGAAAAGCAGACGCACCACCACAGCCATGGTTGAGAGAAAATGAATTTGTCCTTTCTCAATCTATGAATTCTCCTCTTCCTCCAAAGGATCTACAGAAACTACCTTCGCAATTCACGTTTTTGAAAATATGTAGATCATAAACAAGATTGCTTCTTTCAGAAGATAATTCTAGCAAAAGGACTTATGGGGAGTTGTTTCACTCAACCCCAAAGAAATCAGTTGACCTACTCTAGTGAAAATCAATATACAATGCAAAAAATGTCAGCCATTCTGTACAATTCTGCTCTTTGGTTGTTGTTGTTTTAATTTCTTCCTGCATAGACAACATATAGAACTTAATAACATCTATACCTATAAATCTAAGCGTTAACTGGAATTTGACAAAGGCTCCCGCACCCGTCCACACTATCCCGTACCGAGCCTCCTGCACTTGCCCAAACCCGGTACGGAGGTAACTGTTGGGTTGAGAAATGCGCCAGTGGGGCAAGAGCTCCACGAACGCAAACAAAGGGAAACAACTTCAATTCCCAACGTTCTTTGCACCGTGCCGTGCCACAGCCAATCAGGCTGATAGGCGCAAGAAAAAAGAAAGTTGGGAAACACGTCGCGGCCATTTGAAATTGAGCCGCAGAAAAAAACCACCACACGAACGCAAACCACAATTGCAAAACTACAAGTCCCAGCATCCTGCGCGCTGTGAGTGCGCAGAATGCTGAGAAAGCCAGCGCGTGAAAAAGAAACTTACAAAATGCAACGGGTGCGCAAGTCCCCAGCAGGCAGACTCAGCGCCTCACAGCCACGCAAAATAAAAAGCCACAAAACGCCACCGCGAGACACCTGCCGTCATTCTTTCCCGGAGCAATGGGGAAAAGAGGGACTCCCTCTCCTCCATGCTACCCCGCCGAAGACACAGCGAGACCACCACCAGCCTCAAGTAAAGTTGAGCCAGGGTAGAAAAAAAACCCCCAAAACAGGCAGCAGTTCGTCAGGGGAAGCACCCTCCATAGATAAAACCCAATAAATATATAAAATACACAAAGGTAAGTAGACAAATAGAAATAAAGCAGAAGCAAAGCAATCACACTTATATACCACCCTATAGCCTGCAGTGGCTCAAGTGGCTAAGATGCTGACTGGGAGGCAGAAGGTCAGCAGTTTGGTTCCCAAGTACTGCAGGACGCCTTTGCCCCAGGCTCCTGCCAACCTAGCAGTTCATAAGCAAAAAATTGCAAGCAGATAAATAGGGACCATTTCGGTGGGAAGGTAAACAGCATTCTGTGCACTCCGGTGTCTAGGCATGCCAGTGCCACATGACCATGGAAACGTCTGCAGAAGCAGACAGCACTGGCTCTTCAGCTTTGAAACAGAAATGAGCACTGAACCCTAGAATTGGATACCTTTACTAGCGCTTAGTGTACTCTCTTGCTCTCTAATTGTTGTTGTTGTTGTTGTTCAGTCGCACAGTCGGTTCCGACCCTTTGCGACCCTATGGACCATTGTTCTCCAGGCGCCTCTGTCCTCCACCATCCCCCTCAGCACTCCCAGTTCTGTGCCCATTGTGTCTACAATACCATCTAGCCATCTCATCTTTGGCCTCCCCCTTCTTCTTTTGCCCTCCACCTTTCCCAACATCAGGGCCTTCTCAAGTGAATCCTCCCTTCTCATTTGATGTCCAAAATACTTTAGCTTCGTCTTTACTATTAGCCCTTCCAATGAGCAGTCAATGTTGATTTCTTCTAAGATTGACCTATTTGTTCTCCTCGCTGTCCAGGGTACTCTCAAAACTCTCCTCCAACACCACATTTCAAAGGCATCTATTCTTCTGCGTTCAGCTTTCCTAATTGTCCAGCTCTCACATCCGTACATTACTACTGGGAATACCATTGCTTTGACTATTCTAATTTTTGTTTGCAATGTGATGTCTCTGCTTTTCACTATGTTCCCCAGGTTTCTCATGGCTTGTCTCCCAAGAATCAGTCGCCTTTTTATTTCATGGCTGCAATCCCCATCTGCCGTGATCTTTGATCCCAGGAAAGTAAAATCTGTCACTGCTTCTACTTCTTCCCCATCTATTTTCCAGGAACTGATTGGGCCTGTTGCCATTACCTTGGTTTTCTTGATATTGAGTCTCAAACCAGCTTTTGCACTCTCCTCCTTCAGCCCAATCAAGAGGTTCTTTAGGTCTTCCTCACTTTCTGCCATTAGGGTGGTATCGTCTGCATATCTCAGATTGTTTATGTTTCTCCCAGCAATTTTAATCCCATATTGTGATTCCTCCATCCCTGCATTTCGCATTATGTGCTCTGTGTATAGATTGAATAAGCAGGGTGATAAAATGCAGCCTTGTCTTACTCCTTTTCCTATTCCAAACCACTCTGTCATTCCATGTTCTGTCCTAACTGTTGCTTCTTGGTTCATGTACAGATTTCTCAGGAGGCATATGATGTGCTCTGGTATTCCCATCTCTTTAATTACTTGCCACATCTTGTTGTGGTCCATACAGTCAAATGCCTTAGTGTAATCAATGAAACAAAAGTAAACTTGTTTCTGGTATTCCTTTGTTTTCTCCATGATCCAACGTATGTTGGCAATGTGGTCTCTAGTCCCCCTGCCTCTTCTGAAACCGGCCTGCACCTCTGGTAGTTCTCTCTCCACATGTTGCTGAAGTCTGTCCTGTATTATCTTGAGCATCACCTTGCTGGCGTGTGGGATGAGTGCAATTGTTCGGTAATTTGAGCATTCTTTGGCGTTGCCCTTTTTTGGGATTGGGACGTATACTGATCTTTTCCAATCCTGTGGCCACTGTTTTGTTATCCAGATTTGCTGGCATATTGAGTGCACTAATTTGACGCCATCATCTTTTAGCGCTTTGAAAAATTCGACTGGGATACCATCATATCCACTAGCTTTGTTGTTTGCAGTGCTCTTTAGGGCCTTTCTAACTTCGCTCTCCAGGATGTCTGGCTCGAGTTCAGTTTTTTCATCATTGTGGTTAGCAGGAGTGTTGAGGTCCTTTTTGTAGAGTTCCTCTGTGTACTCTTTCCATCTTTTCTTTATCTCTTCTGCATCAGCTAGCTCTTTTCCGTCTTTGTCCCTTATCATGTTCATTTTTGCTTTAAATGTTCCCTTTATTTCCCCGATTTTTCTGAAGAGATCTCTAGTCCTGCCTCTTTTGTTGTTTTCCTCCATTTCTTTGCACTGTTCTTTTAGGTAGTTTTCCTTATCTCTCCTTGCTTTTCTTTGAAATTCTGTGTTCAGAAGGTTGTATTTTTTCTTTTCTCTTTTGACTTTTGCCTTCCTTCTTTCCTCTGCTATTTTAAGAGCCTCATCAGACAACCATTTTGCTTTCTTACGCTTCTTTTCTTTTGGTATGGTTTTCTTTGCTGCTTCCTGCATGATGTCCTTTATCTCTGTCCATAATTCTTCTGGCACTCTGTCTATTGCGTCCAGGCCATTATATCTGTTCATCACCTCCACCGTGTATTCTTTAGGGATGCTGTCTAGGTGATATCTGTCTGGTCTTCTTGTTTTCCCTATTTTCTTTAGTCTTAACCTGAATTTTGCGATCAGTAGGTTGTGATCTGAGCCACAGTCTGCTCCAGGTCTTGTTTTTGCTGATTGTATGGAGGTTCTCCATCTTTGGCTGCAGAGTATGTAGTCAATTTGGTTTCGGTGTTGGCCATCTGGTGATGTCCATGTGTAAAGTCGCCTCTTGTGTTGCTGGAAGAGAGTGTTTGCTATGACCAGTGCGTTCTCTTGGCAGAACTCTATCAATCTTTGCCCTGCTTCGTTCTGTACTCCAAGACCAAACTTGCCTGTTATTCCCTCCACTTTTTGATTTCCTACTTTGGCATTCCAGTCTCCTAATATAATTTGGACATCATTTCTTGGTGTCTGTTCTATGAGGTGTTCTAGGTCCTCATAGAACTGGTCCACTGTGGCTTCATCTGCACTAGTGGTTGGTGCATAGACTTGGATTACAGTGATATTGAAAGGTTTGCCTTGAAATCTGACTGACATCATTCTGTCATTTTTGAGGTTATATCCCATTACTGCTTTTCTTACTCTCTTATTGACAATTATGGCTACTCCATTTCTTCTAAGGTTTTCTTGCCCACAGTAGTAGATATGATGGTTTCCAGAGCTGAATTCCCCCATCCCTGTCCATTTGAGCTCACTGATGCCCAAGATGTCAATGCTTATTCTTTCCATCTCACTTTTTACCACTTCCAGTTTTCCTTGGTTCATTGATCTCACATTCCATGTCCCTATGCAGTATTGCTCCTTACAACATTGCATTTCCCCTCCCCCCTTCCTGTCCCTCCCCTTTCTCCCCTCTGAGGTGTTAAGCATCCTGTATCACCTAGCCTGCCCTTTTGTTTTGCCTTTTGTTTTGGTCAATAGGGTTCTCTTGGCAAGGTTTATGGCGTGGTTGCCGGTGTCTGCGCCATTTTTCTCTCCTCATACATTTTATCACAGTTTTTTAGAGGTTTAAAACATTTAAGACAACATATTATCATGCATATTATCACACTTTAAAACACAGTCTCTATGTCAGTTTCTGTATTTAGTTAGTATAAAGTCTCTATGTCAGTTTCTATATTAAGTCTTCTACATCTGCATATCAGATACTTATCCTTTGCCAGGGAATCTGAGTCTTGCCCCCTGCTTTTCCTTCTCTGCCCTCTTCCCGTCTTTCAGTTGGTCTTTTCTTGGCCTTTCCGCTGCTCAACCGGCTCTCCTCCTCCTCCTCTTCCTCACCCCCCCCCGGCTGGGGGTGGTTGCCCGGCGGCCGCGCGGCTGGCCCTTCTGCCGCTCGCTCGCCCGGCTGGCTCTCCTCCCCACCCCCCGGCTGGGGGTGGTTGCCCGGCGGCCGCGCGGCTGGCCCTTCTGCCGCTCGCTCGCCCGGCTGGCTCTCCTCCCCACCCCCCGGCTGGGGGTGGTTGCCCGGCGGCCGCGCGGCTGGCCCTTCTGCCGCTCGCTCGCCCGGCTGGCTCTCCTCCCCACCCCCCGGCTGGGGGTGGTTGCCCGGCGGCCGCGCGGCTGGCCCTTCCGCCGCTCGCTCGCCCGGCTGGCTCTCCTCCCCACCCCCCGGCTGGGGGTGGTTGCCCGGCGGCTGCGCGGCTGGCCCTTCCGCCGCTCGCTCGCCCGGCTGGCTCTCCTCCCCACCCCACGGCTGGGGGTGGTTGCCCGGCGGCCGCGCGGCTGGCCCTTCTGCCGCTCGCTCGCCCGGCTGGCTCTCCTCCCCACCCCCCGGCTGGGGGTGGTTGCCCGGCGGCCGCGCGGCTGGCCCTTCTGCCGCTCGCTCGCCCGGCTGGCTCTCCTCCCCACCCCCCGGCTGGGGGTGGTTGCCCGGCGGCCGCGCGGCTGGCCCTTCTGCCGCTCGCTCGCCCGGCTGGCTCTCCTCCCCACCCCCCGGCTGGGGGTGGTTGCCCGGCGGCCGCGCGGCTGGCCCTTCTGCCGCTCGCTCGCCCGGCTGGCTCTCCTCCCCACCCCCCGGCTGGGGGTGGTTGCCCGGCGGCCGTGCGGCTGGCCCTTCAGCCGCTCGCTCGCCCGGCTGTGCTCTCTAATTAACACAAGTTAATTAGCTTCTCTCTCTTCCCCCCCCCCCATGCTGGGTACTCATTTTACTGACCTCAGAAGGATGGAAGGCTGAGTCAACCTTGAGCCCTGGTCAGGATCGAACTTACAACCTTTTGGTTGCAGTACAGCAGTTTAACCAATGCGCCACCAAAGCTCCTTAAGAAATACAAATTCCTGGCATTCTTTGGTGATCTTGGGCCCCCTCCTCTGGCCCGGCCGGTCAGGGGAGGGAGAGGAGCCCAGCTGAGCCTCGTCTCCATGGCGGGGCTTGAAAAATCCACCACCAGTGCCCTGGAGCCGCCTGCACCATCTTCGGCCCTCTCCTCTGGCCTGGCCGGTCAGGGGAGGGAAGAGGAGCCCAGCTGAGCCTCGTCTCCACGGTAGGGCCACGGACAAGCCGCCTCTGAGCCGGGCTCGCCTTTGGGAGGGAGGCTGGCAAGAACACCTGAGTCAGGATGAGAACACCTGAGGCGGGGCGGCCCCTGGACTCCCAGATGGGCTCAAAAGCCGCCGCCCTGGCTTCACCACCACCACTGAACCAGTCTCACCTTTGGGAGGGAGGCTGGCAAGAACATTGGACATTTGCTCTCTCTAACATAGCTGGTTCAGAAAGGGGAGGCTGGCCGCAGCTGTGCGAGTCCGGCAAGGCTACGGCGGCTACAAAAAGAACTTCCCGCCGACGATGCGGAAAACCCCTCCACACTCCCCTGCAGGGTTTTCCCACTGTTGGACTCTCCCTGCGGCATATTTGTCGTGAGGGACCCCACCCACTCTCCCGCCCACCCCATGGAGGACTTAAGAGTTGTTATAGTGCGTATTTTTACCTATAAATTTGAGGGTTAACCGTTGGAAGTTCGCATAGGCTCCTTAGCCAGGCCCCACTAGCCCTTACCCTCCATTCGTGCACACGACCGAACTGGGTACGCAGGTAAACGCAGGATTGAGAATTGCGCCAGTGGGGCAAGAGCCCCACAAACGTGAAGAAACAAAAACAACTTCAATACCCGAAATCCTGTGCGTTGTTACGAGCTCCAGCCAATTAGGATGAGTGCAACCCCTCAGCCAATCAGCGCAGAGGAGGCTGGGAACGCGCGCTGACTTGGGTGTGTCCCCCAACCCTTCTGGACCCAAGGGACCTGGGAGAGGAGAACGAGTCCAACCCCCCCCCAAATACTCTGTTTAATAACGGGGTGTCCTGGGGTGGGGATGCTGAAAAATATGGTCAGCCCAGTTTTCTCTTTTTATCTGAGTTGAGACAATGGATTAAGGGGTGTGTTTAAAAGGAGTGGGAATTACTTTTTGGGGGGGGGGGATGTGGAGAGTTTTAATTTTAAAGTGATCTTTCTGAGCTGCGTCTGGGTCTCTGTCCAGTTTGGAGCAGAGGTCTTTACCCTACAGCCCATGGGTTGTGTGAGGTCCCTCTATGGGGGGCTTTCTGGATGCCCCCCCCTTGACTGCTATCATCCTCACGGCTGGACTGGAGAGGGAACCTTTTCCCCTTGTCTAGATTAGATGTGATCTGGGTGCTAGACATGTTAACTGGTTTGAGAGGAAGACCAAGATGGAAAGAACATTTTTGCTCATCCTGGCAGAGGGGAAAACACCTGCATTTCTGGAAGGCCTCAAACCTCTCTGTCCAAAGCACAGAATCTCATGGGTATTATTATTACATCTCCCTCAAACTGACTTTCAGGAAAAAGTCCTTTTAAAAGCCTGGAACACTCTTTCTAGACAGGGTGGAATCCTGACAGGAGCATAATAGCCTCCATTCCTACAGAACAAAACCCATTGGGCCCAGTTAGGGGAGGATGGACTTTGGAGTCCTTTCTAAGACTGTGGCACAAAGACACACCTACCCACCCTCAGTTTTCTGGTGATTGTAAGAGGTCAAGACCACTTCATTTGGCATTGGCACCCACTGCCCCCCCTCCTAAGGGTGTAAAAAGGTACAATGCATTGATGGAATTAAGGGAGCCTGTGAGGTGATTTTTTTTGTGTAGTGGGGGGAGGTAGTCTTATGCTCAATCTTAACCTATAAAACCAAGGGTTAACCGTTGGAACTTGCTATAGGTTCCTATGCCTCGCCCTAGTGACCTGCACCCACCATTCGTGCACACGGCTGAACTGGATCCGCAGGTCAATGAAGGATTGAAAAAACCGGCAGTGGGGCAACAGCCCCACAAACTTAAAAAAAGGGAAACAACTTCATTTCCCAGTGTTCTTTGCACCGCACCGCACAACAACCAATCAGGCTGAGAGCCATGACCACAAAGAATGTTGGAAAAAGCGCTGCAGACAATCAAAACGAGCCGCAGGGGGGAAAAAAGCAACGCAAAGGGAAAAATACCCACAAACTACAAGCCCCAGAGTTCTGCGTGCCATGAGCGCACAGAACTCTGAGAAATCCACCGCACAAAAAATAAAAATACAGCCGGTGCTTGGGTTCCCGCAACACAGCATGGCTGCCTAGCCTGCGGGAAGAGAAGACACCCCAACGCTGCCTGAAAAACGGAGCTTGCCTTCCCATGCCCCGGACATCGAGCTCAGGCCGTGGGAAAGGAAGACTCCCTCCACACGCCGCCTGAGGCCGCGGGAAGGGACCCCCACCCACCCACAACGCTTTCAACAGGGGGCGAAGCCATCATTGCTTTCCCCCCCTTGAAAGCAAAACAATTCCCCCGCAAAGCAAAGGCACCGGACGGTGCTCCTCCCAGTTCCTTTACTTTACGAGGAAGTGTTTCGCTTTCAAGGGAGGGAGAAAGCATCATTGCCTTCCCCCCTTGAAAGCGAAAAAATTCCCAGGTAAGCAAAGGCACCGGACGGCGCTCCGCACGGTGCCTTCACTTACCCCAAAAATAAACCATAAAGTAAAAAATTACACAAAAATCACAACCAAAAACATCCAAAAACAACCAAAAACGACCCCAAAAATAACACAAACACCAAACACACAGAACCCCCCCTCCCAAAGAAAAAGAAATAACAATACAAACCCCCAAAAGAAATTAAAACGGAGAACTCATTCAAATGACCTTACTCTACGAGATCCGGAAATGAAATGAGGAAAGACAGACTACTTACCAGAACAAGAGACACCCACAGGACAGTGAAGAAAGAAAGTCAAAGTAAAAGAAAAGCGCAACAGCACCACCCAGAGGACACAGGAGAAAACACAGTCAAAAAGAGTCAAAAGAAAGAATAATATTTCTAAAACATTTCTCAAATCCTGTTTACAGTTTTCACTCACAAAATAAATAAACATCTAAACACAGTTTTTAAAAATTGATTTAAAAAATATACTCACACATTAAAAAAACACATAGAAAAACATTATTTGGTTACATAAAATAATTCTAAAAAATTATATCATCCTTTAAAACATCTCGGCAATGCCGGGCAACCTCTGCTAGTTGTAGTATATACTTTTGTTGTAATATTTTGTGGACAGAGATTTTGTAATTATAATTGTAAATTATTATTTTTACTGTATGCATTGCATGTTATTTTATTGTATTTCGTATTTATTTTGTATTTATTGTCTGCTATGTAAACCGCCCTGAGTCGGGTTCACCTGAGTGGGCGGTATATAAGCGTGAAAATTAAATTTGTTGAGGCTGATTTAACTTTGTTGCTATGTGTTGCCAAGATGCATGTTGCCAAGGGAAGCCTTTAATTAGCAAGGGTTTTGCTGTTGCTACGGATGCTTTCCTTCCCATTACACACACTGTCAAAAGCAAAACAATGTCAGCCTCTGTATTTTTTGCAACAACAAGATCTCTGAGCAACATGTCTCATATAGGAAAAAGAAGGCTTTCAAATTAAGAAACAGTTGACAGGTGATTTCGTTTTGCTCTATGGGTTTGGTGCTCATCTCTATTTATTTCACTTATATTGCCGCCTTCCTCGCCTCGGCGACCCAAGGCGACTCACGTCAATATAAAAACAACCTTAAAACCAAATTAGAACCATAAAATGCTTAAAATGCCCATAAAAACATACATCCTAACCTCTCCTTAACCCTCCCCCCGCCCCCCAGTCCAGGCTAGATTAGCCAGCAGGGCTGAGATGTAGAGATGGTTATAGCCGAAGAGCCAGTGCTGTCTGCTTCTGCAGATGTTTCCGTGGTCATGTGGCACGCATGACTAGACACTGGAGTGCACGGAATGCTGTTTACCTTCCCACCAAAGTGGTACCTATGTATCTACCTGAAATTTCTTGCTTTCAAACTGCAGGAGCTGGGACAGAGGCGGGAGCTCATTCCATCATGTAGCACTCGGGTATCGAACTGCTGACCTTCCAACCATCAGGTTCAGCGTCTTAAGCACTTGCTCCACTGCAGTCCCCTAATGGTAGCCTAGGTAGGACAACAAGGGTGTCGATGGTAGACTAGGACACCCTTGTTTTGAATTCCCAAAGAACAAAAAGATTAGGAGGCCTTGAACCAGAGATGGAGAAAAGTAAAATTGTTTTTCCCCATGCTAATTTTTCCTTTCAGGGTCTTTTTGTAGACTCTTTTCCCCTTCCAGAGTATTTTGGCTTTCAAGGTAAAGGTAAAGGTTTCCCTTGCTCGAAAGCCAGTCGTATCCGACTCTAGGGTTCAGTGCTCATTTCTTTTTCAAAGTCGAAGACATATCTTTCAAGTATCTCGGATTGGTTGGGATTTCCCGTATTCCAGCACTCGTTCCTCCCCTTTCCCGCCACCACCCCGTATTTTGAACAGCAGGGAAAGGGGTTACTGTACATGTGTGCCCATCAGAGGCAGCAGTGCGCATGCGCAAAGGGGTTATGTGCATGCACAAAGGTGTTCTGCGCATGCATGGCCGAGCTGGAACAGTTCCCGTATTTTCCAGAGCTGCGCTTGACGGGTATGGCTGAAGAGCCAGTGTTGTCTGCTTCTGCAGACATTTCCGTGGTCATGTGGCAGGCATGACTAGGCACCAGAGTGCATGGAATGCTGTTACCTTCCCACCTAAGTAGTCCGTCTGGTTGGACGGACATCTGTCCGTCCAACCAGAGCGGACCGGATGGGCTCCCTAATTGTTCCATCAGCCAGGGAGGCCCACCTCTCTGGCACAAGAAAAGGGGCCTTTTCCGTGTTCGCTCCAGCCCTTTGGAACCTCCTACCAGTAGAACTATGGCTGCAGACGGAGCTGCTGCCCTTCAGGAAAAGAATTAAGACCTGGCTAGTGGGGCAGGTGTGGAGCCGTGAAAGCAATGTGGCTCCTGCTCGTTGGCGCTTATCATGAAATGTACCTTCCTTCTGCCTCTCGGGGTGGGTGGGATTTTTAAATGTGGGTGGGGTTTTTAATGTTTTTATGTGGGTTTTTTAATTATGTGAGCCTCCCTGAGTCAGGCTTCCCTGAGTGGGCGGCGAACAAGTTGAAATATTAAATTAAATTAAATTAAATCTACTTGCAGTTTCTTGCTTTCAAACTGTTAAGTTGGCAGGAGCTGGGACAACAAAGACGGGAGCTCATTCCATCCTGCAGAACTCGGGAATTGAACTGCTGACCTTCTGCCTCTTAGTCAGCGTCTTAGCCACTTCAGCCACTGCAGTCCCTTTGGCTTTCATAGTTGAGATTTAATCTTTCCTGTGCTGCTGTTTCTCCCACCAGGTCAGGAAAGTTCCGCTAGAGAAGCACCCAAGATATGCGACATACATGGGAAATATTGTCCTGAAGGTACGGCACTTAGACTTCCCCGGAGGGCCCATCCTGCAAATATATGTTTCATGGGGAAAGCCTCTAGAAAGGGTTACGATAGCAAACCACAACTTGGGAGTCATCAGAAAATGGAAAGAGGACCAAAAAAAGCAATTTTGAGAATAAGGGTCTTCTTCTGTCTGGAATTCCTTCCTTCAATGGCACCGGAGAATCCACAGAGGAAAAGAACCTTAAGAATGGCAGAACTGTCGGAAAGGATTTCTTATCCATCTCAACCCTTGGCGAACACCATATAACACAGGCAGGAGGAAAACCATATGAATGGCGATAAGATGGAAATTATTGTAAGCAGAGTTCCAACCTTTCCCCCTTCCAGATGATTCACACAGGAGAGGAACCCTATGAATGCCAGGAATGTGGGAAATGTTTTTCTCAAAGTTCAACCCATTTGACAAACCAGAAAGTTTGCATTGCAGAAGAACTCTACAAAAGCCATGAGCGTGGGGAATATTTTACTCAGAATCCACAACCTATAACTCACCACACTGGATTGAAATTGTACAATTGCCAAGAATGTGGGGAATTTTTTCCTCACATTCCAACCCTTTTGAAACACCTGTGATTCCACGACAGTGATAATCCATACAGTTGTGAAGAGTGTGGGCAAATGCTTCTGGAGAGTTCATGGCTTCTGACGCACCAAAAAGTCCACACAGGAGAAAAACAATACAAATGCCAGAAGTGTGAGAAGCATTTTGCTCGGAATTCACACCTTGGTGAACACCAGATAATCCACACAGGAAACAAATCATACAAGTGCAAGGAATGTGGGGAATCTTTTAATCGCAATTCAAATCTTCTGACACATCAGCGGTTACACAGTGGAGAGAAACCTTATGAATGCCAAGAGTATGCGAAATGTTTTGCTCAGAATTCATGCTTTCTGACACACCAGAGAGTCCACACAAGAGAGAAGCCGTACAAATGCCAGAAGTGTGGGTGTCTTGAACACTCGACTGGGCACTGTCTTACAGGAGGCATGTAACTATCCTTTAGGCTGCGATAATTTCCTTTATCCGCTCACTCCCAGTGCAGCCTAAGGTCGCCTCACTGTATTTTCCTTTAGTATCTGGAAAAGAACAAAGACAGAAACAAAAGACAAAGTACATAGCAAACATAGTTAGTATGGTCCACTTAGATCTGAGAGGTTCAGATCATAAGTGTTTAGACTCCAACTCAAGGAGACATCTCTGCCTTCAAACTGAGAGGACCAAATAACTCAGGGAAAGAGCTCTGCTTTTATACACAAAAAGGAGCAGATTGCCCTCCCACCTTTGCATTCTAAAAATGACAATCTGCAGGTGTTTCAGAGTCACGGGGTTTTGATTGACAGGGGGGAGGCATCTTCTCCCTCGTGGGGTAGTCAGATGTCTCTGTCGTCACTCTGCCACCTGACCTATTTGTCATCCTCCCTCGAGGGATCTGCAGGTGTACATTCCTCTGAGGGATGCAGCTGTGTTGATTCCATCAGAAAGGAATGTAGGAATGTGTTTACAAGTAGCTTCAGTAGCTCAGTGATAAGGTTGCCATGGTTACTCAAGGTTCATGACAGTGGGAAATGTTTTTCTCACAGTGCTACCATTTTGAAACACCTGAGACTTCATACTGGAGAAAAAACATACAAATGTCAGGAATGTGAAAACTGTTTTGCCCAGAGTTCTGGACTTCTAAAACACCGGAGAGTACACACAGGAGAAAAACCATACAAATGCCAAGAGTGTGGAAAATGTTTTTCTCAGAATTCAACCCTTCTAACACACCGGAAAATTCTCACAGGAATAAAACCATACAAATGCCAGGAGTGTGGAAAATGTTTTTATGACAGTTCAACCGTTTTGAAACACTTTAGACTCCACACAGGAGAGAAGCCATACAAATGCCAAGAGTGTGGGAAATGTTTTTCTCACACCTCAACACTTTTGACACACCAGAGTGTCTACAGTAAAGTGAAACCATACAGCTGCAAGGAATGTGGGAATTTTTTTAATCGAAGTTCATACCTTCTGATACACCAAAGAGTCCATAATGGAGAGAAACCATACAAATGCCTGGAGTGTGGGAAATGTTTTGCTGAGAATTCACACCTTCTTAGACACAAGAGAGTCCATACTGGAGAGAAACCATATAAAAGTGCCAGGAGTGTGGGAAATGTTTTCCTCAGAAGTCACACTTTCTGAGGCACCAGCAAGTCCACTTAACCTTTGTATCCTATTTTTAAAATCTTTCTTCAGACTGTCACAGTTCAGTCCTTTAAGTTCTTCCCATCTACTTGAAATAATTATTCCCAAATATTTCAACTTGTTCTTAATTTGAATATTAACTAATCTCTTTATGTTCTTCTGATCCTCCTCAACCATATTAGAGAGCATCATTTCTGATTTATCCCAATTTACTTTCAATCCAGTAATATCTTCAAAATCCTTTAATTGTAGCCTAATTCTATCCATTACCTTATCTAGATATTTTACAATTATCAGTGTGTCATCAGCATACATACTTACCTTATTTCCCATAATCCCCTCAATTTTCTTATCATCTCTTATAGCTTTCGCTAATATTTCCATTGCCATAATGAACAAAGTTGGGGACAGCGGGCAGCCCTGTCTTGTACCTGCCTCTAATTTTATCTCATCAGTAACCTCATCATTCACTATGTCAGTGGCTAGTCCTTGCTGGTATAATTGATCAATTATCCTTCTAAATTTATCCCCAAATCCATACCATTTAATTATTTCCTTCATTGAAGTCCATTGCAAAGAGTCAAATGCCTTAAATATGTCCAGCGATATTAATCCAACCGTTTCTTTTGTTTGACTCACAAAATCTACTAAGTCTAGCACCCTTCTGGTCAAATCCACCATATGACGTCCTTTCAAAAAACCCACCTGATCAGCATTTATATAGTTACCCATAAAATTATTTAAACGGTTAGCCAATATTGCTGTGAAGATCTTGGTGTCCTGATTTATCAGCGAAATTGGTCTATAGGATTCTACTTTTTCTAAATCCTTTCCAGGTTTTGGAAACAGTACAAGTCTCTTTTTACCTTTTCTATATCTCTGCCTACCGAGTCAGCCTTCAATCTTTGTAAGCTCATAAAGACCTTCTTATCTTTTGTCCTTGAATGTTCCTCCTGTAACTGTTTTATCTCATTTTCAATTTTATCCTGCGCTATCTTGTACTTTTTATACCTATTACTTGCTTGCTTAATGCATTCCCCTCTATCAACCGACTTCATGGCATCCCAAACCACATTGAAATTTACCTCACCATTATCGTTCCATTGCCAATTTTCCTTCCATCTTTCCATAATTTGTTCTTTACACTCTTGATCTTTAAATAAATTAGGATCATACCTCCATCTCCTTCTCCTATTTTCTCCCTGTAAATTCATTTCTAACACTACTTTAGCATGGTCTGACTCCTTAAAAATTCCAATTTCAGTTTCTTCCAAATTTTTAACCATATTTTCGGAAACAAATATATAGTCTATTCTAGAATATGAATTGTGAACATGTGAGAAATAAGAATATGCCCTTTCTGTCCCCTTACGTTCTCTCCAGGAGTCTTTCAAACCCAAAACAGCCATCCAGTTATCCAAAACCCCTCCTCTAATACTTTTCCCACATCTACAATCCAAATTTGATCTCACTAAATTAAAGTCGCCAGCCACTATCATCCTTGCTGATTTATCTAAAACCAAGATTTTACTTATTTTTTCTAAAAACGTAGCTTGATGCTCATTTGGGGCATATATATTCACCAAAATTAATTCCTCGTCATCTATTTTCCCTTTTATTATCTGATATCTACCCTCTAAATCTGATATACAATTAGTTATCTCAAACCCCAGTCTAGTCAAAATCAAAGTTGCAACTCCCCTTGCTTTTGATGTACCATATGACATTTTACAATGTTGCATTAAGTTCAGTACTGGGACCCCTGCTTTTCAACCTCTTCATAAATAATCTAGAGGTAGGAGTAAAAAGCAAGGTAGCCAAATTTGCTGACTACACTAAATTATACAGGGTAGTGAAAACTGTGAGAGATTGTGAGGAGCTCCAGAGGGATCTCTTGACACTGGGAGAGTGGGCAAAACAGTGGCAAATGAGCTTCAACATTAGTAAGTGCAGAGTGATGCATGTTGGGGCAAAAAACCCCAATTACATTTATAAACTGATGGGTTCTGAACTCTCTGCGACAAACCAGGAAAGGGAACTTGGTGTCCTGGTGGACAGCTCAATGAAGGTGTCAACCCAGTGTGCCTCAGCAGTGAAAAAAGCAAACTCAATGCTAGGGATCATTAGGAAGGGTATAGAAAATAAGTCAGCAAGTGTCATTTTGCCTCTTTATAAATCTATGGTGAGGCCCCATCTGGAATACTGTGTACAGTTCTGGTCGCCATGCCTCCAGAAGGATATTATGGAGTTGGAAAAAGTGCAGAGGAGGGCAACCAAAATGATTAGGGGACTGGAACACCTTCCTTACCATTTGAGGCTGCAATGGTTGGGCCTTTTCACTCTTGAACGACGGCGTCTAAGAGGTGACCTGGTTGAAGTTTATAAAATCATGCACGGTGTGGACAAAGTAGATAAGAAAAAATTGTTTTCCCTATCGCATAACACTAGAACTAGGGGACACTCCATGAAACTTTTGGGTACTAGTTCTCAAACAAATAAGAGGACATACTTTTTCACCCAGAGGATTACTGGTCTATGGAACTCCCTGCCAGAAGAAGTGGTGACTGCTCTCAGTCTTGACAGCTTTAAGAAAGGATTAGACAAGTTCATGGAGGACAAGGGTATCAATGGGTATAATTATGGATACTTAAGGACAACCTCCGGGTTGGAGAGATAGGCAGGATATCTCTCAATGCCATTTCCAGGGACTCCTAAGCAGGTGAAGGCATTTCCTTGGGAATACCCTGAAGGAAATGGTGAGACACTGTGTGAGACAGTATGCTGGACTGGATGGGCTGTGGCCTGTTCCAGCAAGACTGTTCTTATGCATCCAACCAAGAAAATTTTTATTAGTATCCTGAGATTTTTGATGAGTTTCCTGAAGAAAGACTATATCTGGTCTATTCTTCCTCAATGCTGATTCTATCCTTCTCCTCTTAACCACAGATCCTGTACCTTTCACATTCCACGTCACAACTTTAATAATCCTCATATTTTAAATTAAATTGATAACCGCTTCTTCCACATCCGAGTTCTCCACTGGGCGTGCTACCTACTACCCCAGCATAATCAAAATAAAACTTAAAACTAAAAACACACATACCTAACCTCCCCAATTTCTTCCTCTTCTTCCAAAAAGGGAAGAAGAAAGAAAGAAAGAAGAAAAGAAAAAGAAAAAAACACCTTCTTCTTCCCCAAGGAGGAGGGGGGAACGCGTAAGATGTACGCACCAGTTAACGCTCAAGCGCACCTTCATTTAAAAACATCAGCGTTCATTTCCCTTTCTTCCCTTCATCTGACTCTTCCTCCAGCACAATTAGTGATAGATCAACTTCCGCCTCATCAGTTCATTCACCTCCCGCAGCGCCACCCACATCATCTCCACCATAATCCCTCCTTATCCCTCCCATCGCCAACAAGTCTTTCCTTAACTCCAACCATTCATTCGAATCCCCCTTAACCAAGTCAAGTAGACACAAATTTTCCAATGCATCAGTTCTCATATAAATCACTTGCATTTTTCTATCATGGAAAAATCTTAACTGATGTGGAAATCGCCAATTATATCTTATTCCTTTTTGCGTCAAAAATTTTGTTACAGGCTTCATCTTGTATCTCCAACTGCGTTCCTTAATGGAAATATCATTATATACCTCCACATCACTTCCATCAATTTTAAGAACGCCAGAACCAGCTTGTTTTAAGAAAGCCATTACCTTCAACTTATCGCCCCAGTTTGCAAATTTAACCAAAACATTCCTTCGATCCGTCTTTCCCCTCCTGGGACCCACTCTATATGCACTTACAATGTCTTCATTAGCAAAATCTTTTCCCATTTTCAAATTGTTTAGCCAATCAACAATTCTATTTCTTAACTGGTCTGGCTTTCTCACCACCAAATGATGAATCACAATGTTCTGTTTTCTCATCATTTCTTCCATCGCATCCAGTGGTGGGCATCAGCAGGTTCGCACAAGTTCACTAGAACCGGTAGCAGAAATTCTGGCTGGTCCCACCCATCCAAGTATTGAAATAAAGTAGTCCTAATTCGGGTGCAATGGAGGGCTTTCCCCCTGTCCATGCCCACCATACCACGCCCACAGTGTGGCAGTAAATTTTTTTTGAGCCCACCACTGATCTATCCTTTTTTCCTGATCTTCCATTTTCATAGTATTTTCCTTCACCTCCTCTTGTATCCCTTTCATTTTCCCCTTCATTACTTTCATATCATTTTGTATCAACTTAACATTACCCTCTACCTTATGGAAATTTAGATCAACTTTTTTAGAGAAATCCAAAAATGTTGTGAACAATTTATCTTGTTTTCCCAAAATTTCATTCTTATCTTTTACTCTTGCTTCATCCATCCTTTCAAATTTCTGAAATAATTTACCCAATTCCACCATTATTTGAGTCTGTTCATACGTTGGTTCAAGAGATGATGATATTGATGGTGGGACATCGGTTGCCACTGGCTTATCTTTCTCCTCAGGTTTAACAACTGGCTCCTCCTCCTTTCCCTCCTTTCTCTTTGCTCTTGTGACCTTATCCATAGTGATATCAAATAGAAGCTTTTATGCTGAAATATCCTTAACTTTCGCTCCTTGCGATTCCTCCAGCACTCCAAATTACTCCAGGTTAATCTTCTTCAAATAAAATTGTAATCCCAAAGCTTGTTGTTTATAATCCAATCGTAAAAATCACCACTTGTTGTAAATCCAATTGTTATTTTAGTAACCGAGCACCCTTGATGAAATAAGGAAAAAAGGGACCAGGAGCAGAAATAACCCCAGAACTGATTTTAATTCAAAAAGTCCAAAAAGATCATCTAAGCACAGGGTATTCAAAAATATATCCAACAAGGCACATGAAGGAGTAGAAAAATTCAAAACCTCTAAAGTTAGCTGTGGTGTAAAACCAACAATCCAAGAGACAGGAAATCCATCCACAAAATAACAAAAAAGAAAAGAAGAAGAGGCACTCTTGTTATAATCCAGTCGTTATTCTGTTGCAGTTGTACTTCTAGCAATTATGTATCCAAGGAACCTACGTTGCAATGGGCTAAATAAATGGATACTGTCTTTCGGGGGGAAACAGGTAGAGACCCAAACGAAAAAGTTCCACCTCAGCTCCACCTTATAAACCAAAAACCAATAGTCATGGAAGGGTAAAAAATCTTTGATAGGAGAAGGAAAAAGAAAACACACACCAGGAAAACGATTGACCCAAATGGCAAAAAACCATAATGTTTAGAGCACACAGATGAGAATAATGGGGCCGCTGCCTTCCAAACGTGGCTGCATTTACCGGGTAACACTTCTACCTTCTTCTCGAAAAGTCCTGTTGTTAATATTTTATATTACTCTTCTTTTCACTCCTCGCTTTCTTATCAGCCACAAATCCTTCTCCCCGATTCACTCCAATTTCTCCTCTGATATTACCCTTCTTCTTTAATCCTCTTTTTAAGTTTCGTTTTCCTCTGCCGCCGCCATTAAGCCCCCTTTCTTTCCAACTTCCTTCTCCGCTTATCTTTTTTTTTTTAAAAACTCTTTTTAATCCAGCCACAGTCATTCTTCCCACTGTTACGGGCTCTTACTCACCCCCAGCAATTTCTTCAGCCGTGGAAAAACTCGCGGTTTGAATTTAGTTTTCGATGCTCTTTCTCAGCCTCCTCTTTGGTCCTGTTCCCCGCTATCCAGCCAGAAGCGCCGCAGTTTTGCTGCTTGCCTCTCCGGCCAGACCCGCTTCCGAACTCCGCAACGAAATTCGCTGCCACTCTTTGCAACACTTCTTGCTTTCTATTCTTTTTTTTAAAATAAAAAAACTCATTTACCGCTGTTTTAGCTGCTGTTTACCACATTATGGTGTGGGGGCTCTTAACCTACGATGTTAAGTCCTCGCCATTTTAAGGCACGCCCCCTGTATTTGCTTAAGGAGAGATTATAAAGATACCCTACGATGGTGGGTTTACGGCTGCTTAGGAGTTGACGATAGAACTCTGACATGTTGGCAATATCATTTTGGCGATCAATGTCCCTTATCCTTTCTTTTACTAATGATTTTGCCTTCACAAGCATTAATTGATCCGAATATTCAGGAGAGAAGCCGAGACTGCGAAGTTCTTGTACACAGGCACGATGCCAGAAAGATTGGTAGCTGTCTGACAGCAGCAGGGGCATCAGACCTGTTGGGTCAAATATGGTATTGTGTCCTGAGATTAAAATTCTGGTCCAGATACTACTGACTTTCAAGCAAGGGAGACCTTTACCTAGTGTGCAAATCAATGTGAGATGAGATCTTAAATTACCAAAACCTCTGAATTCCATCTATCTTTTCACAGATGAAGGAATGGGGAATGAAGGAAGGCGCTTTCAGGCTCCCCCTGGAAGAGTAGGGGAGAAAAGAGAGAATTGTGGTGACCGAGATGGATCACAGGGGCAGAATGAAAATGAGGGAGAAGGGAGGAAAGATGAATCTCACCAAGGACTGGATGGACTTTGGTATGAAGGAGAGATACCAGAATCATTCCTCAGGGAAATAAGAAGTTTAGATTTTGGAGAAAACAGTTCTCTGAGAACAAGTCGTAGGAAATGTCCGACATGCCAAAGAGAAGGGAAACAGTGTTCCTGCTTGGAGTCTGGAGAGAGTTCTAGACAGACCCCAGAAGATACAAGATTTCACATGAAGGAGGAATCTGAAAAATGTTTAAGCTCCCAAAATTGTTTGAATCTTAGCTCTGGAGTATCTCAGCCAACGCCCTCTGAAGAGAAAGTCACAGAAGGTAAATTGAGTTTTGAGAACAGTTCAGAACTTAAGGAACACCAAGGAACACTTACGGGAGAGAAAATTAATAAATGTGAGGAATGTGGAAAGATCTTTAAATGGCCTTCAGGTCTTATCAAACACCAGCAAATTCATACTGGGAAAAGGCCCTTTGAGTGCAAAGAATGTGGGAAAACATTCAATAATGGCTCAGCCTTAACACGACACCAGCAAATTCATACAGGAGAAAAGCCTTTTGAGTGCAAAGAATGTGGGAAAATGTTCAATCGACGCTCAACCCTAACACAACATCAGCGAATTCATACAGGAGAAAAGCCCTTTGAGTGCAAAGAATGTGGGAAAACGTTCAATCAATGCTCAGCCCTAACACAACATCAGCGAAGCCATACAGGAGAAAAGCCCTTTGAGTGCAAAGAATGTGGGAAAAAGTTCAATCGGCGCTCAACCCTAACACAACATCAGCGAATTCACACAGGAGAAAAGCCCTTTGAGTGCAAAGAATGTGGGAAAACGTTCAATCGACGCTCAACCCTAACACCACATCAGCGAAGTCATACAGGAGAAAAGCCGTTTGAGTGCAAAGAATGTGGGAAAACGTTCAATAAGCGCTCAAACCTCGTACAACATTTACGAATTCACAGAGGACAGAAACCCTACGCTCAGCACTAACACAACATCAGCAAATTAATGCAGGAGAAAAGCCATTTGAGTGCAAAGAATGTGGGAAAACGTTTAATCAACGTTCAGTCCTAACACAACTTCAGCGAATTCATACAGGAGAAAAGCCGTTTGAGTGCAAAGAATCTGGGAAAACATTCAATTGACGCTCAACCCTAACACAACATCAGCGAATTCATACAGGAAAGGAACCCTATAAGTATGCAGAATGTAAAAAGACCTTTATATGGCTTTCAGTTCTTATCAGACATCAGCAAATTCATACAGGAGAGATACCGATTGAGAGCAAAGAATGTGGGAAAATGTTCAATCAACACTCAATCCTCGTACAACATTGACGAATTGACTCAGGAAAGAAATCCTATAAATGTGAATAATGTGGAAAGACCTTCAAACGGCATTCAGGTCTTACCAGACACCAGCAAATTCATACAGGAGAAAAGCCCTTTGTGTGCAAGGAAAGTGGAGGAAAGTTCAATCAATGCTGAAACCTCGTACAACATTTACGATTTCACTCAGGAAAGAAATCCTATAAAAGTGAGGAATGTGGAAAGACCTTCAAATGGCATTCAGGTCTTACCAGACACCAGTGAATTCATACAGGAAAAAAGCCATTTGAGTGCAAAGAATGTGGGAAAAAGTTCAGACAATGATTACACCTCACAAGACATCAACAAATGTACTCAGAGTGAAAGGAACATCAAAGAACACATACGGAAGAAAAATCCTATAAATGTGAGGAAAGAGCGGCATTCACTTCAGCAGATTCATATAAGAAAGAAACCCTTTGAGTGCAAAGAATGTGGGAAAAACTTCAACTGAGGCTCAAAACCTCACTCATCAACAAATCCATTCAGGAAAGCAACCCAGAATGTGCGAGGAATGTGGAAAGACCTTCACAACGGAATACATTTCTTATCAGACATCACCGAATTCATACAAGAGAAAATCTTTCATTACAAAGAATGTGGGAAGAAATTCAACACCTGAACACAACAAATTAATTGAGAACAAGAACCATGTTCAAGTGAAGATTGTAGCCAATGTTTAAGTGATTCATCATCTTTTAAACTACATCAGCCTTTACATTGCCGGGAGAAACCCTATTACTGTGACAAATGTGGGAAAAGATTCGTCACTATGTGTTCCTTGCCAGGTAAATCCTTTGAGTGTGAAATATGTAGGCGCAAATTCACATACAGCTCCCACCTAACACTATATTCACAAATTCGCTCAGGAGAAAACCCTTACACTGTATGTGCAAAGAATGTGGGAAATGTTTCAATGATCCCTTAGTTTTTAAAGGATACCAATTTTTTCATTCAAAGATAAAAAACTAAAACTGTGAAGAATGTGAGAAAAAGGATTCACAACTAGGTCATCCTTGACAGAACAACAAAAAGAAAACACAACGGAGAAATCTTTTAAAAGTACAAACTGTGAGAAGGGCTTGGCCAGAGCTCCTTGTTTTAGACAACTGAAACAAATCCATGCAGGAGAAACATTGAAAGGTTGTAGAAAATATTACAGTAATTCTTCAGCTTTTAAAATAGACCAGTGCTCAATTTCAGGAGAGGAACATTGTAAACGTGAATAATGAGGAGAAGATTTCATCACTAGGGCGGAAGTTGAGGACATTTTTTCAAAAATCAAACTAGGGAAAAATCACATAAATATTATGAATTTGGTGAAAGCTTTTTCCAGAACAAAGAACAAAGAACAAAGACAACACACATGAATTCACCAAGGCGGTGTCATTCTAAATTCAAAGATTATGGAAAATGCTACCATTGTAGAGCATCGGAATCAAGAGACACTTTGTAAAATGCACACAATGAACTTTGGCAACAAATCAGGCCATAATCTGCATTAGCAATTCTTTATTGAACATAGGATGTAGGAATCAGGGCCACTGGGGGCCGGAGGAGCCCGGAGGAGGACTGATCAAGTAACGACACGAGGCAAACGGAGCGAGATCAGATCAGTACTTTATTGGGAAAAGGCAACATCATTTATAGGGAAAAAAGCGCAACGGTGGCAAGCTGTCATCTGACAGGAAAATTACCTCACTCACGTACACGGGTTAATGGGGAATTCTTCAAAGGGGAGTTTAATCAGCTGGGGCAAACATGGATTCAGGGACCTCATTGTCTTGGGGATTAGGCAGGGACAAACATGGTTTATTTGCGCCAGGGATTTCCCGAGCTGGGAGATGAACTATGTACTTAATGCTTGACAGAAGTCAGCTATCTGCTTACTTGGCCGAGTCGCAGGTCAGGTCACGGTAATTGGGTGAATCAAACCCTATATTTTATTCACCCCCCTTAATTTGGCGGCCGCAGAGCCCACGGGCTGGGAGCGTCTCTCACCGCGGTGGCCTCTGGCGGGCCGTTCCATGCCCTGCGGGGCATGGGGAAACCGCATCTCCCCTTTATTTTCTATTTAAGGACCTGACTGGCGACCTTGCGCAAGAGCGGCATCAGCTGTTGAGTGGGTATGACGTCACGGAGTTTCTCTCTGGGGCGGCACTTGGAGATCAGCGAGGGAATGCACTGAGCAAAACAACAAAGCGTAATGCCTAGTATGGCTATCCCCACCGCTACCTTAAGCACCGTTTGCAGCCACCCCCAGGGAATCCATGACCACATCCAATTCCACAGGGAACTCCACCAAGCCCCCCATGCGGAACCCTCAGTGATACCCTGGACTATGGTGTGGAGGTTCGTGATCTGGCTTTGGATCTTACGGGAGTTATCAGTAAGGTTGAAGCAGCACATTCCACGGACAGACTCGCAACCCAGGTGGTGCAGCAAGAGGAGGTAGTCGATAGCCGCTCGATTGTCAAGGACGGCATGGCGAAGTTCTGCCTGCTCCTGATTGAGGAGCGCTATCGCTGTGGAGGTGTGGTTAATGGCTTTGGCCAAACCGCAAGCCAGGCGGCCAATCCTCCGTGCGTTGCCGACGGCCAAGCCTGGCACGCCGACAAGGCTGACTGCTAGGGATACATACTCAGCGGGACTCAGTACTCTGAAGCTGCTGTCACAAGAGCTGTCTAACTGGGTTGTGCGTGTGTGCCGTATGAGTGGGGAGACATTTGAAACATTGGAAACATGTGGAACATTAGAAACATTTGTGCTTGGGGCAATCATGTCCTTAGTAGGAAGTAACAGTGTCAAACGGCTGATACAACACATTGAGTCCGACAGATTCGCAGGAATATAGTTCCATGTGAACTGGTTGCAGGTGAAAAACCACCCTGAAGGTAGGGTGACGTGAGCGTACAGCGAAGTGAGTGTCTCTGGTTTATTACAAGTCCAGTTGCCGCTGCCGGGGTCAAGGCAGCGGCGCCGAGTCTGACCGCCTGAGGTGCAGCCGGTCATTCGGGTGCAAGCAGCGTCCGGGCTGATCGCCACTCGGGGGGTATGAAGAGTGGCGGCGTCAGCCGGCAGGGTTGACACAAGTCGCATTCCCCCCCAGCGTGCGTATGCTGAGAAGGTGGTAGGAGTGTGTGGGCCAAAGAACGCCTTCAGCAGCCAGTCGCCATCCTTGGTGCGCGCGTCCAGAGTGTGGCACACGGGGATGAGGCAGGTGCTGAGGATAGATGCAGAACCAATGTCCTGCTGTAGACAAAAATCGGACTGGTTGACGAGACCCGCCAACCTTTCCCACAAGTTGTACCGCATTCGTGCGGAAAGATCTTCGCCAGGCGGCAACCCGTCGGCCTGGATCGGAGTAGCCTGGACGCCTCCCCCCAAGAGCAGGGAAAGGGCCAGGATGATGGTGATCGCCGCTGTGTTGGCGTGAATCAGGGCAAAAACTGCAGCTGTGAGGTTCTCCGGTGTCGGCTCTTTCTCCTCGCGCTGCACGGCGTCCTGGGCGTCACTGCAAAGAGCCTTGACCATCCCCCAGGTGATCTTGGGCATCGGCGGCCGTTTCCTCCGGCGGGTCCTCCCGGTCAGGGTGAGGTCCTCCATCTCCGGGATCGGACTCGGGCCGGCCTGGTTCCACGCCATGCGGTTCCAAGTGGGGCTTGACACACCGGGCTGGAACCCAAACGACACCTGTAGGAGACATAACTGCAGCATACCCTCTTCCCCAGGTAATGAGCGGCACCGGGCCCCTCCAAGAAGGGTCTGGTGGCACTCGGTACCGGACCATAGGTCGCGGGAGAGCTTCCGAGCGGCGGAAATGCTTCTCCTGCGGCGTGCAGTCCGAAAAAACATTAAGGTGATTGTAAGTGAACAATACCTTGTTGAGACACATCTGTGCTTCTCCCTGTGACTTGGGGAGGGCTGGTGGCTCCCCCCTTTCTGTTTGTTTTTCAATATAGGACTTTAGCGTCCGATTGGCCCGCTCTACAATCGCCTGCCCTTGCGGATTGTAGGGGATTCCAAATGTGTGCTTGATGTCCCATGTTGCCATGAAGGCGGCCAACTGCCTAGAGCTTCAAGATGGCGCGTTGTCTGTTTTCACGTGCCGTGGTTTGCCCATGGCAGCTATGCAGGAAAGGAGGTGCTGCTCCACATGGGAGGCAGCCTCCCCCTTCTGCGCCGTCGCCCAAACGAACTGTGAAAAGGTATCTATGCAGACATGCATGTATTGCCACCTCCCAAATTGTGGCACATGCGTGACATCCATCTGCCACACCTGATTAGCCTCTGTCCCTCGTGGGTTGACCCCCCACGAGGGCCCCCCCGGTGCCCCTGCACAATGCTGGCAAGAGCGAACTATGCCTTGGGCTTGAGAGAGTGGCAGATTGAACTGTCTGGCGAGTGCCTTGGCATTTTGGTGAAAAAAGGCATGACTTTGGATTGGAGTAGTGAAAACTCCCAAAACCGAGCGCTGCTGAATTTCCTTCGCGGCCGCATCCGCTCTGCTATTGCCCGCGGAAATCGGACCCGGTAGGTCTTGGTGAATCCGAATGTGGGCGATATAGAGCGGCTCCGTGCGGTTTCGCAAGTGAAATTGAGCAGTGAGAAACAGACTAAGCAAGTTCTTGTCTATCGCGGGAGTAATGTAGGCTCCCGGTAGACTGTGAAGCAAATTCCGTACATACAGACTGTCAGTGATGATATTTAAACGTTCCTTGGCGAAGGTGCGCAAGGCAAGGTTCACGGCTGCCAACTCTGCCCGCTGAGCGGACTTCTGTGGAAGAGTTAACAGCGTGTGCCAAGCTTCGCCCTCCTGCCAGGTCAAAACACCATAGGTGCGACCGCCATCAGAGAAAACTGTTCTGGCCCCCTGAAGAGCGAGAGCAATTCGAACAAGCTGACTGTTCCTGTTTGCAGTGAGACAAGCCTGGGGTCTTTGGGCAAGTGATATGCTAAACTGCCGGTGAAACCTTCCAAAGCTATCGGAAGCGAGTCACCCAGCTGCATCAACTGATGGATTTGTTCCTTGGTAAACGGAACCACAATTTTGGCCAAATCATTTCCTGAAATGTCCCTAGCTCTCAGCCTGCCGCGGTAGACCACCGCGGAGACCAGTTCCTGGGGCGGAACGATGTTCCGTGAAGATGTATTAGGCAAGTAGACCCATTCCACAATCTTCGCTCCCTTCTCTGAGTCTACTCCTAGCGCCCCAGTGAACATGGAACCTGACCGTACGATGTACAAATTCAGGGTCGGGGCATATGGCCCCGGGGCGATCCTATCCACCCACCTCTGGCTGAGAACTTGGTTCACCTTCTCGAGCGCCAAGCGCGCGTCTCGAGAGATTTTTATCCGGTCTGCCGGCTGCTTACCTAAGGTTAGCAGCGAGAAGAGCGGTTTTAGAAGATCCGTATCTAAGCGAAAATACGGTCTGGCCCAATTGATGTTCCCCAAAACTTGCTGCAATTCTACAAGGGTGACTGAGTCTTGTAAATTTATCTGAGGCAGGACTGGTGCTGCGAAAGAGCGGAGAAGCCGATGGCCCAAGTATGAGAAGGGCTCGGTTCTCTGCACTTTCTCAGGGGCAATAAGTAAGCCTTTGTCCCCCAGGCTGGCCTGGAGGTCAGAAAACATTTCGCTGCCAAGCTGCGGCAACGCTACTAAAATGTCGTCCATGAAGTGACAAACAATAGCTTTAGGGTAAAGGCTTCGGAACTTTGCCAGTGCGCCGTGAACGTATATTTGGCACAGGGTGGGTGAATTGAGCATGCCCTGTGGCAAAAATTTCCACGCGTAACGCTGCGTGGGCTCTCCGTGGTTCACGACCGGCACCGTAAAGGCGAACCTTTCCCGGTCCCTGGGGTCTAAGGGGATTGTATAAAAGCAATCCTTGAGGTCTACAACTAGGATCTCCCACCCCTCGGGAATCATATTAGGATTTGGGATGCCGCATTGAAGCGGACCCATCGGCTGAATGCATTTATTGATCTCCCTGAGATCGTGGAGGAGTCGCCACTTCCCCGACTTCTTCTTAATCACAAAAATTGGCGAATTCCAGGGGCTTGTGGACTGCTCTATGTGTCCTGCGTCTAGCTGTTCTTTCACTAGCTGCTTGAGAGCAACTAATTTCTCTCCCACTACCGGCCATTGTTCTACCCAGACCGGGGTATCGGTGAGCCATTTAAGTGGCAACGCCATTACCCGAAGGTAAGCGTAGCACCGTACTGCTGGAGAATGTCTCGCCCCCAAAGATTGATGTGCACGTCAAGAATGTGCGGCCGAATTACCGCCGTGCCCTCAGCCTTTGGGATTGTGACTTCCACCCACTCTCGGCTCCTAAACGCTTCCTGAACGCCGCCTACCCCCCACACATCGGAGACCGGCTCAATGGCCCACTCTCTTGGCCACTGGCTCCTGCTTATCACACTCACATCCGCTCCGGTATCGAGCAACCCTGAGAACACTCTTTTGTTCAAAAATACCTCAATAACGGGGCGCTGTTTCCACTCAATGTTGGTCTCCACTGTCGCTAAGACCTGGTATCCTTGCACTGCCTCACTCGCGCTCGAGCGGTCTGCTGAACCGGGCTCTGAGCTGTCCCTGAGCCTTCCCTGGCTGCCTGCTGGCGAGTGACAAGGAACCATGATCAGTTGCGCTAACGTGTCTCCCTTGTGGATGGTTTGGGGCAGGTGTGTCCAAAGCTGGACCTGGAGAATGCCTGAAAAATTCGAGTCAATGACTCCTGGAATTATGAAAATTCCGCGTGCTCCAGCTACACTACGGGGCAAAACTAAACCTAAAAAGCCTCTGGGCAGGGGTCCCATGTACTGGGTGTCGACTAGACAGACTGTGCCTGGTAGGTCGCATGTAACGTCCGCCTGGCAAGTCAATTCTAGCCCTGTACTACCCTTGGGGCTGGCCTGTGCCCTCGCAGTGCCTGGGATGTGCCTGGAATCTAGTCTTGGTCTGGGGAGTTCTGGATCTGGGTGAAGGAAGCCTCTGTTTGGACTGGGGCCAGAGACGTGCCCGGATTCCGGTTTCCCGAACTCGGACAAAACCTGGCCCAGTGGTAGCCTTTCTTGCACCTCGGACAGAGGGTATTCGGAGCCTTAGAATGGCCGGACTTTTGTCCGCCTCCCTTGGATCGGCACTCCCTAGCGAAGTGGCCGACCTTGCCACAAGTGTGACATGCCCCTTTGGTCTTTCCATTAGGATGAGATCTTCTACCCCCTTGCACGGCTGCCGCTAGCAGACCCATTTTATAGGAATCTGTGCCAACGTCAGCACATGCTCGGATCATGTCCGTTAAGGTCAAGTCAGGACGATTGCCTAGCGACTGCAAAACCTTGCGGCAGTCCAAGTTGGCGTTGTCCTTGGCTAGCTTAATCATGAGCTCTTGCTGGGCTTGCTCGTTATCAATCTGCCTGGTGATTGCTTCTTCCAAGCGATTGATGAAGTCCATGTAGGGCTCCTGGGCTCCCTGCTTAATGGAGGTGTAATTTTTGGCCGCTTTGCCAGACGCTGGGACCTTGAAGTAAGCCCTAAAGGCTGCCTCGGCTGACATCTCGAGAGTGGCGAGAGGCAGGTTGATCTGAGCGTTGATTGACTCAAAGGCACCTGAACCATATAGCTGTTCAGCAATTACCGCGCCTCCCATCCTGGCGGCCCTGGCCTGAGCCTCGAGCCGATACTCGCTGTCCCAGATCATGTACTGGCTAGGGGTCAGCATCATCCTCATGACGGCTTTCCAGTCATGGGGAATCCACATGGTGGTCTCGCACGCCTGCTGAAGCGTGCCCCTGGTAAAACGGCTTTGGAGCCCTGTCTCTGAGATTGCTTTCCGCAAAGCCATGAGAAGCTTGTACGGGACTGGGGAATGGACGATTTGTTGAGCGCCTGTGAGCGCGTCCATCTCCATTCGGATTGGGCATATCTGTCTAAGCTCAGCTAGTTCTTCCGCTGACAGTTCCCCCTTTTTGAGTTCTATCTCTGCTGTGCGCTGAAGGGCACTTTTCACGACTAGGGAGCTTGGAGCTGTCAGAGAAGCGCCTGCGCCTCTCATTCCTTGCATTCCTTCGGTGACGTCTGCAGCTGTCACCGCGGGAGTGCTCCCTGCGCTACTATGCTGATAGCTGATTGACGGATAGAGCGCCGTGGGCGCAGTCGGCTCGACTGGCCTGCCTGATGACTTTTCTAACGGGGGTTCATTGGCCTCTATCCGGACTGGCTCGATCTGTTCTAAGAGCTTCCTACACTTTCTCCAAGTACGAACTATCCCTCCTGGAGCTTTGGGGGGCTGCTGAATGCAGTCTCCTATCTGATCCCAGAGCTGCAGGGTTAACGTACCTACTTCTGGGTAAAGTAGGCAGTGTTCCCTGAGGTACGCCAAAAGTCTCGCTAGTTCCCTGCTGTGAAATCGTAACTGAAATACCCTGGCCAGGATTATGAACTCTTGCTCCCGAGTTCTTTGGCTAGCGGACGGACTTGGTCCATGAGAACAAGTCCCCATATTACCTGCGATGGTCCTCTGAAGTTTCCTCCTCGGGACGAAGTTCGACGCGTCTTTGCAGGCAACAGGTTCGGGCGTCGGGTGTCTGGGGTAGACCTCGGAGCGTGGACCTTCTGCCACGGGCCCTCGGCGGCCTCTGCGCTGTCAGGGGCTCACAGCCTGCCCTGAGCGGAACGCGTTTTTCCCTTTGCGCAAGCCTCCCCGAAAGCTGGGAGCAAGCTGTAGGAATGCCTCTTTGGAATGCCTCGCCGCTGGCCGTCTCTCTGTCCGGCTGGCTGCCGACCAGAGCGCCGTGCTGTCCTCCGGGCTGGTTTTGGTCGCGGTTCAAGCGCAGAACCGGACCGCGTGGACCGTTACTCGCGAGTAGACCTCTCCAGGGTCCCTTTACTCACGAGTAAATCACGTCGGGGTCACCAGATGTAGGAATCAGGGCCACTGGGGGCCGGAGGAGCCCGGAGGAGGACTGATCAAGTAACGACACGAGGCAAACGGAGCGAGATCAGATCAGTACTTTATTGGGAAAAGGCAACATCATTTATAGGGAAAAAAGCGCAACGGTGGCAAGCTGTCATCTGACAGGAAAATTACCTCACTCACGTACACGGGTTAATGGGGAATTCTTCAAAGGGGAGTTTAATCAGCTGGGGCAAACATGGATTCAGGGACCTCATTGTCTTGGGGATTAGGCAGGGACAAACATGGTTTATTTGCGCCAGGGATTTCCCGAGCTGGGAGATGAACTATGTACTTAATGCTTGACAGAAGTCAGCTATCTGCTTACTTGGCCGAGTCGCAGGTCAGGTCACGGTAATTGGGTGAATCAAACCCTATATTTTATTCACCCCCCTTAATTTGGCGGCCGCAGAGCCCACGGGCTGGGAGCGTCTCTCACCGCGGTGGCCTCTGGCGGGCCGTTCCATGCCCTGCGGGGCATGGGGAAACCGCAATAGGATAAGTAAAGGTTTCAGTAAGAGCTCTGATGCAGCATTAGGCCCTTCTCTGCCAATGGACTCACAGAGGAAAGGTTGCCTTGACATGCGAGGATCCACTCTGTGTAAAAGAAATAACTTCTTCTCTCAAAATAGCCGCACAAACCACTTTCCCCTCTTCCATTTTTCAAGAATAAGGAGCGGATCAACAGCCTTTCTTCTTTGAAAGAACTTCTGAGTATCAAAAGACAATTATAGAAGCAGCACCTGACACGTGCTATTCCTTGACTCATATTCTCGTCCTCTTTGACTGTTTTAACTACTTTTAATTGGGTTGGTTTTAATATGACTCCAACGCACTAGTTTTATGGAGATTGTTTTGAAACTAAAATAAAGGCTGAGACTGGAATCATCTCTCTCTGAATAGTCAAGATTATGCAAACATGGATACTGACAGGGTTGAGGTAGACAATTTTGAAGCAGCCTAGAGAAGTGTTTCCCAATTTTGGGATTTTGGACTTCTATTCTCAGAAGCCTAAGTCATTTCCCCAATGCACTGATCAGCCAACGTACTGACTTAGGCTTCTGGGAGCTGAAATTTCCCTGTGGGGCATGGACCCCACGTTGGGAACCACTGCTTAAAGGTGACGAGGGCAGACTTGAGTGTTTAGAGGGCAACATTTTGCTTCAGAAAGAGACGACCAACGCTAGAACTGGCCAACTGGGACCATTCAAGACTATAAACAAAAGCAAATTATAAAGCTAAGGCCGCCCTTGCTCGAAAGCCAGGCGTATCTGACTCTAGGGTTCAGTGCTCATCTCTATTTGTAGCCAGAGAGCCAGCGCTGTCTACATCTCTGTGATGGGCATGATTAGACACCAGAGTGCACAGAATGCTGTTTACCTTCCCACCAAAGTGGTCCCTATTTATCTACATGCAATGTCTTATTTTCAAATTGCTAGGTTGGCAGGAGCTGGAACAGAAATGGGAGTTCACTCTATCGCGCAGCACTCGGGTCATAATCTCTATTCTTCCAGCCAGCAAATTCAGTGTCTTAACCACTTGAGCCACTGCAGTCCCAAAGCAAATTATACAAAAGTGCAAACCAGAGTCATACATGTTCAGATTCTATTTTTATAACATTGAGCCTAGTTAGGGATGTCATGAGGTCCCTTCACTGGGGCACGCTACCTCATCTCGCCCCCTTAGGGTCACGGGATGCATAGGTGTTTGGTGAGTAGTCCTTGCTGTCCACCTGGCACCAGGAAAGGCCTGAATGTGGCCTTGGGAATCTGCCAGAAAACTTATGCTGGGACGCCCGGCAGATGTTTTTCCCCAGGCCTTGGCCCTGAGGAGAGAGCGGACTCCCACCTAAATGCGGCTCTTCACCCCAGTTATCTATAGTCCAGGCCAAAAGTCTTTGAACATCCCGCCAAACCTACCCTTTTCTGGTCCCCGTTTGATATTGTGGGAAACAGTGTAGCACGCCTGCTACCCCAGGATTCCTTTCATCTCGCTTGATGAAAAACTGCTCCGCGTCCCTTCCTCGTTCTCTGGACAAAGCATTGGTTGTTTTTCAAAACTTTATTGTAGAAGCATTGAAGTAAGAGCGGACCGGAGAGGCTCTCTTACTGTGCCATCCGCTAGAGAGTCTCGTCTCTCTAGCAACAGAAAGAGGGCCTTCTCTGTGTCTGCTCTGGCCCTATGGAACCTGAGCTGCGACTTCAGACGGAGTTGCTGCCCTTCAGGAAAGAACAAGAAACCTGGCTGGCAAAGCAGGTGTGGGGCATTGGGGATGCTGTGACCCCCACCTGCTGGCTGATATAGTAATATCGCTCCTTCGCTCTTTTTAGTTGTTGGGCTAATTTTTTATTGTATTTTTCATTGTGGATTTTACTGGTTTGAAGTTTTTTATAGTTCTCTAGTGTGATTTATGTAGTTTACGGTGTAATTTTTGTACGCCGCCCAGAGTCGCTTGCTGAGTGGGTGGCAATACAAATGTGACTGACTAAATAAATAAATAAATAAACAAATAAATAAATAAATAAAGTTTATGTCTCATATTTATATGGCCGCCCCCTCGCCGAGGCGAGTCCAGGCGGCTGTCAGGTAAAATGCATAAAAACAGATACAAAGAATAAAATCATTTTAAACCATCCCCATTCGACTAGATTATTGTAATGCACTCTACATGGAGTTGCCCCTGACAACCATTCAGAGGCTGCAGCTAGTCCAGAACACGGCTGCCCGGGTGGTGATGGGGTGGGGGCTTTATGCCCGCACCTCGCCAATGCTCCGGGAGCTGCACTGGCTTTGATTTAATTTAATTTAATTTAATTTTTCAATTTATTCGCTGCCCACTCAGGCAAGCCCGACTCAGGATGGTTTACATAATCTAAAAGTCCCTATACAGTAAAAGCAGTTAATACCCCCACCCACATTAAAATCCCACATTAAGGTCCTACATTAAAATTCACATTAAAATTTACATCAAAATCTCACATCAAAATCCCACCCACGCAAGAAGCAGAGAGAGGGTGCATTTTATGGTAAAAGCCTGCAAGCAGGGATCACATTGCCCTCAGGGCCCCACACCTGCCCCGTCAGCAAGGTTTTTAGACCTTTCCTGATGTGCAGCAGCTACATCTGTAATTAACTCTACTGGCAGGAGGTTCCAGAGGGCTGGTGCGGACACTGAGAAGGCCCTTTTTCTTGTGCCAGAAAGGTGGGCCCCCCTGGCTGATGGAACAATTAGGGGGGCCCTCCGATCCGCTCTGGTTGGACGGACAGACGTTCTTAGGATAATGCGGTCTCTTAGGTATCCTTGCCCACTACCATACAGGGCTTTAAAGGTCATAGCACCTTGAATTGCACTCGGATGCAAACTGGTAACCAGTGCAACTCCCAAAGCATAGGCGAGGCACGGGTATAACACCCGCACCCCATCGCTACTTGGGCTGCCACATTCTAGACCAGCTGCAGCCTCTGAATGGTCATCAATCAAGGACAGCCCCATGTAGAGTGTATTGCAATAATCTAGTCTGGAGGTGACCAGAGCATGTGTGACCATAAGCAAGCAGTCCCTATCCAGGAGAGGGCACAACTGGCGTATCACAGAGTTGTGCATAGGCCCTCATGGCCATGACCGCCACCTGCTTTTATTAGCAGTCGAGAACCTAGGAGGACCCCCAAGTTGAGCATTGGGTCTGTCTGGGGCAAAGTAGCCCCAATCCAAGACCAAGGATGGCAGCTCCCGGATGGCGTAGGACCCCAAACCCACAGCCACTCAGTCTTGCTGGGATTCAATTGTTACCGGTTAGCCTCTGGGTGCATTTGAAGGTGCTGGTAATGACCTTTAAAAACCTACATGGTAGTGGGCCAGTTTATCTAAGAGACCATGTCTCCCCAAGAACAGCTGTCCGTCAACCAGAGCGAACCGGAGAGGCTCTCTAATTGTACCATCTGCTAGAGGGGCTCATTTCTCTAGCAAAGAAGGAGGGCCTTCTCTGTGTCTGCACCAGCCCTTTGTAACCTCCTGCCAATAGAGTTACTCCTGCAGACGGAATTGCTGCCCTATAGGAAAGACCTTAAAACTTGGCTGGCAGGGCAGGTGTGGGTGCTGATGGAGGAGTGACCCCCGACTGCTGTCTTGTATAGATAAATAATCTGGATCTCCCCTCTTTTTATGGATGGGGCTGGTGTTTTTTTTAAAAACGGGGATGGTTTTTTAAAAATAAATAAATGTTGAAGTAGCCTAGAGCACTGTTTCCCAGCCTTTGGTTTTTTGGACTTCAGTTCCCAGTAGACTAAGTCAATTCCCCAAAACACAGATCACCCAATGTACTGACTTAAGTTTCTTGGAATTGAAGTCCAACAGTGTTACATGGAACATAGTTTGGGAAAAGCCGGCCTACAGCACTGATGTGAACAAAGTGCAATATAGGGTTCCCAAAATTTTTGGGCTTCAGTGAGGATTAGAAGGCCAACCATTTGAGAGAGACTCAGCCTGACACTTTATCCACTTGTTGGATCTGGGCCGCGAAGCGTGTTGCGCAAGCTGGATCGGAACCGCGAAGCGGCTGTTGGGTCCCGGAGGAGACTGGTCAAGTAACGACACACGAGGCAAGATGGAGCGAAGACCAGTGATTTAACGAGGGCAAATCATCAGTATATATCATGCTCTTAGCTGTGTGTCAAGGCATTGCACTACTTGCAGCTTTCACACATAATGTTTACACAAGTTAATTGGGGAAGTCTACAGGGGAAGTTAATTACCTAACTTAATTAACGGCAGGGGAAATACATTGTTCCGTGTTATCCGGGGTAAACAAGTGGCTAGTATTGGTTCTATGGCTTAAGGTAATCCGCAGGCGCAAGATTGCCTATTACGCACCTAACACGTTAGTCATTAGCTCTCTGTTGACTGAGCAGTTTGTCAGATCAGCTATTGATGAATTAAACTCTAATATTCCGCTCCCCCAATTTCTGTCCCCTCAGGAACCCCTGGCAACGAGCTGATCAGCCATTGTACTAACTTAGGCTTCTGCGAATTGAAATCCACCGGTGGGAAAGGGGTCTGACTTTGGGAACCACTGCACTAAATCAGTGGAGGGCTCTTAAAAAATTTACTACCACACTGTGGGCATGTTATTGTGGACGTGGCCAGAGGAAAAGCCCTGCGTTGCACCCAAATTAGGACTTTATTTCAAAACTTGGATGGGCGGTACCAGCCAGAATTTCTGCTACCGGTTCTGGCAAACTGGTGCGAACGTGCTGATGCCCACCACTGTACTAACCTAGGCTTCTGGGAATTGAAGTCCACCGGTGGGAAAGGGGCCAATATTAGTTGCAGACTACTCCTGGATTTAAGCCTACATTTTATTGTATTTCATAACTGAATATAGCATATTCTATTAGCATGAAATCAGAAGTATTTGTCTCTTAAAAGAGAAAAGACTTCTATTTCTCCTAGTAAGCATTGAGCTGAGACAGGAGCTCTCAATGTTTTAAGCTGAGGGCCATCTCACGCTCCCTCAGACAGCTTAGGGGCGGGGGCAGCCATTTAGCCCTTCCTCCACCACATGACACTTCCTAGTGTGGAAGAGGAGGTGGGGAGCCACATGAATTGGTGCCGCAGGCCACATTCGGTCCACGGGCCACAGGTTGAGAATCCCTGAGCTACGACGTTTTTCCTTATTTCGGTGTTGGCCAGTAGGGGTCAAACCCCATCTTCATTTGTAAAGATTTGATGTCTTAAAGCAGAATTGGGCAATGCGTGGTATCTCAGAAGATGGCCATGGGACTCTTAAGTCTCTATTTTAAAATATATATATAGAAATTGTTATAAAGAAATAAAATTTTAAAAAGACATTATTTGTTTTGAAGGGTTTAAATCTTAATTTTAGCTACATTTAATTTTAAGGTTCTTATATAAAATATCTTACCAGGACAGAAAGGTAAGACAAAAAAAAGTCTCAAAATTTAGGCAAAAGAAGAGAAACAGGTTTCTTTGTAATGCTATCTTGCTTTGTTTGGTAGTTTTGGGTTTTGTTTTCTGTCCCTTTCCCTTCATGAGCAACCCAATATAAAACCCAAGTCCATCAGGGCTTGTAAAAAGAAAAGAAAAATCAGACACAAGATGGTGGAGAACTTTGTGGCATCCATGAAGGAACTGTGTAGATTAGGAGTTCTCAACCTTTTTAAACTGGGGTGGGTCGGTTCACACTCCCTCAGACAGCTTTGGAGGCTGGGTAGCTATTTTGCCCTTCCTCCACCACATGACACTTCCGGGTGTGGTGCAGGTGGTGGGGCAGCACATGAAATGGGGCTGTGGGCCACATCCAGCCCATGGACTGCTATTTGAGAACCCTGGGTGTAGACAAAGGGCCCACAGTCCAACTTTACATAGAGGCTTTATAGCTCTTACTGTTCTCAAGGGTCGCAGTTATGATGATAGGATATTGCAATTGTACTGGGTTTTGAGGGACCCATATACAGTATAGTGAGACCATGGCTGTCTTCATCTGATGCATTGGTGAAAAGTCAACTGGTGATCCAAGCTATCCTAATCTTATGGTCCTCACACAACCTGGGAGACTGTGAAACTACAGCCCTTCCTCTTCCCCATAGGTTTGCCACTCTTAAGTCTGCAACAATAATTAGGAGGATACAGGAAAGGAGGTGGCTTCTAAAGAGCCTGTGTGCTTTAGTGGATGTGGGATCCGTGCACACAATTGGCATACTGTCACAGACAGCACTGGCTCTTTGGCTGTAAATGGAGATGAGCACTGCACCCTAGAGTTGGATACGACTGGCAGATTTTACTTTCTTAGGATCAAAGATCTGATGCTTGGGAAACAAGCTATGAGAAACCTGGAGAACATAGTGAAAAGTAGAGGCATCACCTTGCAAACAAAAAGTTGCATAGTCAAAGCAATGGTATTCCCGGTGGTAATGTATTGGTGTGAGAGCTGGACCATTAGGAAAGCTGAGCGCAGAAAAATGGATGCCTTTGAAATGTAGTGTTAGAAATAGGTCGATCCTAGAAGAAATCAACCCTGACTGCTCATTAAAGGTCAATAGTAAAAATGACGCTAAAGTACTTTGGACATCAAATGAGAAGAGAGGATTCACTTGAGAAAGCCTTGATGCTGGGAAAGGTGGAGGACAAAAGAAGGGGGTGGCCAAAAATAAGATGGCTAGATGGTATTGGAGATGCAATGGGCACAAAGCTGTGTGGGCCAAAGAACCCTTTCCCTATCTTTTTTGGGGACTTTTGTTTTGTTTTCTTTCTTTGCTCAGTGGCTTAAGTGATAAGATGCTGACTGGGAGGCAAAAGGTCAGCAGTTCGATTCCCAAGTACTGCAGGACGGAATGAGCTCCCATCTTTCTCCCAGCTCCTGCCATCCTAGCAGTTCGAAAGCAAGACATTGCAAGTAGATAAATAGGGGCCACTTTGGTGGGAAGGTAACAGCGCTCCGTGCGCTCTGGTGTCTAGTCATGCCTGCCACATGACCACAGAAACATCTGCAGACGCAGACAACGCTGGCTCTTCGGCTTTGAAACAGAGATGAGTACTGAACCCTAGAGTCGGATACGATTGGCTTTTGAGCAAGGGCGACCCTTTACCTTTACCTAACTCAGATCCCCTTACACAACCGTGCAAGCACACACACACACACCCCTCCCAAGTTAACTCTAGAACAGAAATGGAACACACACACCCTCTCTCTCTCATATAGTGTAGGAATCTCTGGCTGTGATGGCGAACCTTGGCACTCTAGAAACTACTGTCTTTCGAACAAGGGAAACCTTTACCTTTAGCATATAGTGAGCAAGAACTCCCCCCCCTCCCAAGTTAACTCTAGAACAGAAACGGAACACACACACCCTCTCTCTCTCTCATATAGTATTGTAGATGCAATGGGCACAAAGTTGTGATGGCTAACCTTGGCACTCCAGAAACGACTGTCTTTCGAGCAAGGGAAACTGCATCCAAGTCTTCCCGGAGGCAGCACAGCAGTTCAGGTCAGAAAGCCATCTGATCTGAATGACAGCTATGCTAAGAGGCATTCCAGAGGCAGAGCATGCTCCAAAGCTCTGAGGCATCTTGCGCATCGGAAACGCATTCCGAACGCTCAGGGTCGGCTGTGAACCCTGACGCTATCGCAGAGGCCACTGAGGGCCTGTGGCAGCAGCCCACGTCCTGAGTCCTTCCCAGAGGTTCATCGCACCGAATCCAGTTACTTTACTTAGACGTGTCGACTCGTCCAGCGGAGGCAACTTCAAAGGACCGGCAGGTAATATGGGGACTTGTCTGCAGCGGCAATGTCCGACCGCTAACCAGAGAGTTCACTTAATGGAACTCAAGGCCCTGGCCAGGGTAAATCGTACTCGCATTCACAGCGCCCAGTTATCAGATCTTTTGGTGTACTTGGGGGAGCACTGTCTGTTTTATCCAGAAACAGGAATGTTAAGCCTCCAACTTTGGGAAAGGATAGGGACCTGCATTAAGCAAGAACCAAGAGCCCCAGCTAAGGTGATTAGCACATAGAGTAAGTGTAGGAAGCTCATTGCAGAGGTAGACCCAGTCCGGATAGAGACCGAGAACCCCCCAGCGCAGTCAGAGCCATCAGCCCCGATTGGCCTCTATCCGACAATTCAGCTTAAGCAGGGGAGCTTAGAGAGCTTTCCTTCAGCTGCAGCTGCAGACACCACTGAAGGAATGCAAGGTTTGGGAAATGCTGGCGGTTCCCAGACAGTTAAAAGCTCCATTCAGTGCATGGTAGAAGAGGAAACCATCAAGGGGGAGTTGTCAGTGGAAGAACTAGCTGAACTTAGGCAGTTATGCCCAGTCCGCATAGAGATGGATGCCCACATGGGTCAACAGCAAATGATCCACTCGCCGGTTCCGTACAAATTGCTCATGGCAATACGGAAGGCAATCACAGAAACAGGACTTCAGAGTTGTTTCACTAGGGGTACACTTCAGCAGGATTGTGAGACAATGATGCTCATTCCATATGACTGGAAGGCCATCATGAGAATGATGCTAAACCCCAGCCAGTATTTGCTATGGGACAGCGAGTACGGTATCGACTCGAAGCACAGGCAAGGGCTGCCAGGATGGGAGGAGAAGTACTTCATGATGAGCTATATGGGTCGGGTCAGTTCGAAACCATTGACGTGCAGATCACCTTGCCACTCGCCACGCTTCACCTGGCAGCTGAGACAGCCTTTAGGGCTTATCTCAAGGTCCCGGAAGCTGGCAAAGCAGCCAAAAATTACACCGCAGTCAAACAGAGTGCCTAGGAGTCCTACATGGACTTTATTAACAGATTGGAGGAAGCGGTCAGTAGGCAGATAGACAACGAACAAGCCCAGCAGGATCTTATGATGAAGCTGGCGGAAGACAACGCCAACCTTGATGCCGTAAAATCTTGCAGTCACTGGGCAATCGTCCCGATCTGACGCTTACTGACATGATCAGGGCTTGTGCCAACGTTGGTACAGATTCCTACAAAATGGGTCTGTTGGCAGCGGCGGTGCAAGGCGGTAGGGGACCCAAAGGCAAAACCAAGGGAGCATGTCACATTTGTGGCAAGATCGGTCATTTCGCTAGAGAATGCCGATCCAAGAAGGGTAATGGCCAAACACAGGTCGTCCCAAGGCTCCGACCACCCCATGTCCACGATGTAACAAGGGCTTCCACTGGGCCAGGAATTGTCCGACTTCGGGAAACCGGAGCGCGGGCTTGTCTCTGGCCCCGGTCCAAACAGAGACCACAGTCACTCTGGGAGAGTCAGAGCTGGACTAGATTCGCAGAACATTCCACCCTGCATTCCGAACATGATCCCCGAGGGTTGGGAGATCCTGGTCGTAGACCTGAAATACTGTTTTTACACCATTCCCTTAGATGTAAGGGATCGGGAAAGGTTTGCTTTTACGGTGCCAGTCGTGAACCACAGAGAGCCTACGCAACATTTTGCGTTGAAATATTTGCCACAGGGGATGCTCAATTCGCCCACTCTGTGCCAAATTTACGTTCACAACGTACTGGAAAAGTTTCGAAACCTTCACCCCACGGTCTTAGTATGTCATTTTATGGATGATATTTTGATCGCAGTGCCGCAACTCGGCAGCAAAATGTTTAAAGACCTCCAGACCACTCTGGGGGAGAAGGGGTTACTCATTGCCCCAGAGAAAGTTCAGAGAACCGAGCCCTTTTCATACTTGGGCCATCGGCTTCTCCGTTCTTTCGCGGCACCAGTTTTGTCGTAAATTAACCTCAAAGATTCAGTCCCCCTCATAGAATTGCAACAGATTCTGGGGAATATCAATTGGGCTAGGCTGTATTTTAGGCTAGATACGGAACTCTTGAAGCCGCTCTTCTCGCTGCTAACGCTTGCTAAGCAGTCAGCAGACCGGATACACATTCCAAAAGAGGCTCGCTTGTCTCTTGAAAAGGTCAACCAAGTTCTCAGCCAGAGATGGGTGGACAGGATTAGTCAGGGGCCATACGCTCCTGTTCTGAACCTGTACATAGTCCGGACTGGAGCCATGTTCACCGGAGCTCTGGGGGTAGACTCCGAGCGAGGGGCGAACATTGTGGAATGGGTTTATTTACCACACACCTCTTCTCGAAACATCGTTCCCCCACAGGACCTGGTTTCCACGGTGATTTACCGAGGAAGGTTAAGAGCTAGGTATATCTCAGGGCATGATTTGGCGAAAATCATTGTTCCATTCACCAAGGATCAGGTCCAGCAGCTGATGCAGCTCGGTGACTCACTCCCGATTGCATTAGAGGGATTCACAGGATGTTTGGCATACCATTTGCTGAAAGACCCCAGACTTGTCTCCCATCAAACGCAGACAGTCAGCTTGTGTGAGTTATTGTCCCTGGTTCCACTTCAGGGAGCCAGGACAGTGTTCACTGATGGGGGTAGAACATATGGCATTCTTACTTGGCAAGAGGGACAGGCTTGGCGCACGCTTCTGACTCTTCCGCAGAAATCCGCTCAGCGGGCGGAATTGGCAGCAGTGAACCTCGCCTTGCACACCTTTGCCAAGGAACGCTTGAATATCATCACTGACAGCCAGTATGTCCAGAATTTGCTTCACACTCTACCAGGAGCCTACATCACTCCCGCGATAGACAAAAACTTATTAGGTCTCTTCCTCACAACTCAATTTCATTTGCGGAACCGCACCGAAGCGCTCTATATCGCCCCCATCAGAAGTCACCAAGATTTGTCTGGCCCGATTTCTGCGGGCAATAGCAGAGTGGATGTGGCCGCAAAGGAAATTCAGCAGAAGTCAGTTTTGGGAGTCTTCACAACTCTGATTCAAAGTCATGCATTTTTTCATCAAAATGCTAAAGCACTTGCACGGCAGTTCAATCTGCCACTTTCCCAAGCTCAGGGCATAATGTGCAGGGGCGGCAGGGGGGCCCCTCATGAGGTGTCAACCCACGAGGGACGGAAACCAACCAGGTGTGGCAGATGGATGTCACACACATTCCGCAGTTTGGGAGATGGCAGTTCATGCACGTTTGCATAGACACATTTTCACAGTTTGTCTGGGCTACAGCTCAGAAGGGAGAAACGGCTTCCCATGTGGAGCAGCATCTCCTCTCCTGCTTCATGGCCATGGGCAAACCAAGGCACATGAAAACCGACAATGGTCCGGCTTATAGCTCCAGGCAGCTGGCCACGTTTATGGCCACCTGCGACATTAAGCACACCTTTGGCGTTCCATACAATCCGCAAGGGCAAGCGATTATTGAGCGGGTGAATTGGACGCTCAAGTCATACATTGACAAACAAACAGAAAGGGGGGAACTAGCCCTCCCCAAAAATCAGGGTCAGGCACAGCATTGTCTGAACAAGGTACTGTTCACGTACAACCACCTCAATGTTTTTTCAGATTACACTCCGCAGGAGAGGCACTTCTGTCGCACGGAGGCTCTCCTGTGCCCTATGGTGCGTTATCGAGTGCCACCGGATCCTTCTTGGAGGGGCCCGGCGCCACTCATAACGTGGGGGAGAGGGTATGCCGCAATTATGTCTCCTTCAGGTGTCGTCTTGATTCTGGTTCGTTGTGTGAAGCCTCATCTCGAGTCCAATGGCGTGGAGCCAGGCGTTCCCGGACCTGCTGCCGGAGATGGAGGGATTGACCCTGACGGGGAAAGCCAGGCGGAGGAGTCGATGACAGCCGGTGACAGCACCCAAGATCACCTGGGGGATGGTCAAGTCCCTGTGCCAGGAGGCGACTGACATCGTGCGGCGGGAGAATGTGGAACCAACGCCAGAGAACATCGTGGTTGCAGTTTTGTCCCAGATCACCTTTAATTCCTTGACGACCATCATCTTGATCCTTTCCTTGCTTATGGGGGGAGGGGTTCAAGCCACTTCATTTTAAGCAGAAGATTTGATGCCTGGTGGAGACCTCTCTACCCGGCTGCACTACAACATCTGGGAAAGATTGGCGAACCTTGTCAATCAGTCCAATTTTTGCCTGAGGCAGACCACTCTCTTCTCAGTACTTGTCTCATCCCAGTGTGTCACTCCCCAGGCGCGCACATCAGGAACGGTGACTGGTTAGTTAAGCGGATATTTGGCCCGTTTCACAAGATCATGTACTCAACATATGCGCACTTGGGAACCCAAGTCACAAAGGTTCTACTGGCTGATGCGGCCACTCTGTACACTCCCCGAGTGGCAGTCAGCCCGAACTCAACTTGTGCTCACATGACCGGCTGTTCCGCGGTCAAAGAGCCACATCACCATTGCCTTGTCCCCGGCAACAGCACTTGGACTTGTAATCACCCAGAGACTATTAACTCAATGTTTGTTCATGTCACTTTGCCTTCAAGCGGTTTTTTTACATGTAACCAACACACTTGGAACTATATTCCCGCAAAGGTATTTGATTCCTTCTGTTGTATCAGTCGTTTGACACTGTTGCTTCCCACAAAGGATATGGTTGCCCAAAGCACTGATGTATCTGCCCACACACGGCAAGTTCGTGCCACCCAGCTAGATAGTTTGTGTGACAGTAACATTAGGCTTCTGAGCAAAGCTGAGTACGTCTCATTGGTGGTCAGTTTGTTCGGTGTGTCAGGCTTAGCCGTAGGCAATGCTTGCAGGATTGGTCAGCTGGCTTGCGCTTTGGCAAAAGCCATTAATCACACCTCCTCGACGATAGCGATGCTCAATCAAGAGCAAACGGAGCTTCGCCATGCAATATTGATTATCGAGCAGCCATAGACAACCTCCTACTTGTACACCATTTGGGTTGCGAGACAGTCCATGGCATGTGTTGTTTTAACCTCACGGACAACTCTCGTAAGGTACAGAGCCAGATCACAGGTCTCCATATCCTGGTTAAGAATATCAGGGAAGACGCCCCTTTGGAATGGTGGGATTCGCTTTGGTCGTGGTCCCCCTGGGGGTGGCTACAAACAACGCTCAATGTGATTGTGGGTGTTGCAATTTTGGGGATAGCGGTTTGCTGCTTCGCGCAATGTATTCCCTCATTGCGGTCAATGTGTCCCCCAGGATGTCCTCACTCCACATCAGCTCATGCCACTCCTGCACCGAGCCATCTGACAGGTCCAATTAAACAAATAAAGGGGGAGTGTGGGTTCTGCGCACACAATTGGCACACTGTCCCTGACAGAATCACGGTTTTGGGAGAATGCTCCTTTGAGCTTTTGGTTCTGAGGGGACAGAAATTGGGGAGCGGATTAATAGCTATAGTTTAATTCACTGATCGCTGACCTAACAGGCAGTTCAGACAATAGAGGGCAAAAGATCGCCAGGTGGTCAACTCGATAGGCATGTAATGAGTAATCTCGCATCCACAGATGCTCTAAGCTCAAGAGTCAACCTAGGCACATGTTTGCTCCCGATAACAGTAGACAATGCATGTCCCTGGTAGTAAATCAGATAGATAAGAAACTTCCCCAGGTGAAGTCATACCTAATGGGTAACTTGTGTAATCTCAATGTGCAGACTAAGAGTTTTCCTGTAACGGCTACACGCAACGTATGCACACGGTCAAGCTAGGCAGAGTATAAAGTTAAGTGCCTTCTAATCAATAAACGCTGGTCTTCGCTCCAGCTTGCCTTGCGTGTCTTGCTTGACCAGTTTCCTCAGGGAGCCTCCGGCCCACATTGGGCCCCGATCTAACAGGAAACCTTTACCTTTAGCATATAGTGAGCAAGCACTTCCCCCTCCCAAGTTAACTCTAGAACAGAAACAGAACACACACACCCTCTCTTTCTCATATAGTATTGTAGATGCAATGGGCACAATGCTGTGATGGCTAACCTTGGCACTCCAGAAACAACTGTCTTTCGAGCAAGGGAAACCTTTACCTTTAGCATATAGTGAGCAAGCACTCCCCCCTCCCAAGTTAACTCTAGAACAGAAATGGAAGGCAGGGCAGAAACAGCTCAATAAAGCATGAGAGTGAGAGAGAGGTCTCTGCCCCCAGACCAAGAGCTGATTTGCCCCTGCATATATGACATATTGCGCACCTCTAGAGTAGACTCCCGTCCCTAGTCCCAGCATGAAGCAAAGCGCCATCTTGGCCATGTGGCTGGCAGGAAAATAAAAGAGAAACTAACTACAGAACGCCCCCCCCCCACCTTCTCTCTCTCCCCTTCCACATGCAAAACGCCACACTGCGACCTCCGGTGGCCGGAAAAAATACTGCAGCTTATTTCTTTTTTAAAAATAAGGGAAAATCCGGGGAAATCAATTAAACGGGAGGGGGTGGGAAGAGGGGTAAAAATAAGGGGTTTTCCCGGGTAAAATGGGATGGTTGACACACACACACATGGGGTGGTGGAGTAAACAAAACAAAAAGACACAGACTTACCCAGAAGGCGGCACCACATTGGGCTGCTCCTTCCTCTTCCTCCTTGCCCCCTCCTGGGCCCACAGGGGGGGGGAGGAATGAGCGCTCACGTGACGGCTTTCCCTTCCTCCTCCAGCAACTGCTGCTGCCTCCCGCCCACCTCCTCCCAGGAGTGCGGGTTCGGCTCTTCTTTCTCCCTCCAGCGGCTGCTGCTGCCTCCTTAAGAGGCTGCGGGTGCTGCTCGGGTGGTGGTGGAGGTGGTGGCTTGTGCCCCTGGGGGAAGGGGAGCTCGCATCGTGCCGCCCATAGCAGCTTGCCCACCCCCGCTCCTTGCCTCCTCCTAGCAGCAGCACCAGCAGAACTTTCACGATGCCCGGACCTAGTCTTGCAGGAAGAGAACGTCCTGCAGGATGTCTGTCTGGGCATCGCAAGAGTTGCGCTGCTTGCGCCATGCTGCCTGGACACCCTGCTGCTGCCAGGGGAAGGGAAGAGCTAGTCCAGATGGTGCTGGTCCAGGTGGCACAGCACAAGCAAACTCTTCCCTAAGTTAAGTTCCCTTCTCCCACTGCCAGGACATCCCACTGTTGGGGGAAGGGAACTTAACTTAGGGAAGAGCTTGCGCCGCGCCGCCTAGACCAGCGCCGCCTGGTCTGGACCAGCTCTTCCCTTCTAATCAATAAACGCTGGTCTTCGCTCCATCTTGCCTCGCGTGTCTCACTTGACCAGTCACCTCAGGGACCCTCTGGCCCACAGCGGAGCAGCAGGGCATCCAGACAGCATGGCGCAAGCAGCGCAACTCTCATAATCATATATCATGTCTTCCTGCAGGACTAGGTCCGGGCATCACGAAGAGACATGCGGTAGCGCTGATTTGCTGCTGCGCGCTTTGCCGGCCCTGCCCCATGAGAGACAGGACGAGGCCAGAAGGGGCGGAGCCCTGGCCTTCCCTTAAGGGAGAGGCTCGGACCGCCCTTCCTTCGCTGGGCCGACTGGTCCAGGCAGCGTTTGCCCTCCACCCCCACCCAAGGTCACAGTGTGATCGTTTTGGTCGCTTCGGGGCCGGATGGGAATTTTTGCTTGAACCTCGATTGGCCTGTTAGTTTTTGTTGTTTTCGCCCATCCCACACTGTCGCTGTTGGGCTCCTGTGGGGTACCTTTTGGATTTTTGGCGGCTAGCACTGGTAAGGAGGCTCTGGGTGACCCCTACAGGTCTGGCGGGAGCACACTCGGTTGGCCTCTGGCAGGTCTAGATAGAGGGATAATCGCCTGGCCCATCCGGTGTGCTCAGTAACAAGGCGATGCCATGCTTGACACAGCGTGCAAAGCCTTATAAGTTCACCAGACACACGTCAGAAGCAGAGGTTTGGTCATTTGCGCTTCTGTGGGGTCAATATAGTTAGCTATAACAATCGCACCTTACCAGTGCTATGTCAGCCCGCTTGCATTAGTGAATTATTGTTAATAAAGTGGCCCAGTTTCAATCCCAGCACTAAGTCCGTCTCTTTATTGAGGAGTGGGCTCGGCAAAGTGCTGCTGCTGCTGCTGCTGCTGCTAGAAGGAGGCAAGGAGCGGAGGCGAGCTGCTCTGGGCAGCGCAACATGAGCTCCCCTTCCCCCAGGCGCACATGCCGCCACCTCGGCTCCACTCCACCCAAGCGGCACCCGCAGCCTCTTAAGGAGGCAGCAGCAGCCGCTGGAGAAGGAGAAGGAAGAGCCGATGCCGCATCGCTGCTCTCCCGGGAAGAGGTGGGCGGGGTGTGGTGGGGAGGGGGCATGGCCAGCCAGGTCTACTATCGGCCTGCAGGGACCAGGGCGGACCGGCTGATGCCCAACACTGGTGTATACCAGGGGTTCTCAAGCTACGACCCACAGGTCGGATCCAGCCCCAGATAGGCCAATTCATCCAGCCCGCACCACCCTCGCCACCACTAGAATAGAAGATAAAATAGTCATGCGCAGAGTGTTGCCATAAATTACCCACGGCTGTTCAGCACATGTGTGGACACGTTTTTCTTCCCCTTCGGGGTTGGCAGAACCATGTGACTGGCCCATGGCCCGAAAAGGTTGGGAACCCATGGTGTATAAGAACATAAGAACATAAGAACAGCCTTGCTGGAACAGGCCACAGCCCATCCAGTCCAGCATTCTGTCTCACACAGTGGCTCACCATTTCCTTCAGGGTATTCCCAAGCAGATGCCTTCACCTGCTTAGGATTCCCTGGAAATGATATTGAGAGATATCCTGCCTATCTCTCCAACCCGGAGGTTGTCCTTAAGTATCCATTATTATAGCCATTGATACTCTTGTCCTCCATGAACTTGTCTAATCCTTTCTTAAAGCTGTCAAGACTGACAGCTGTCACCACTTCTTCTGGCAGGGAGTTCCATAGGCCAGTAATCCTCTGGGTGAAAAAGTACTTTCTCTTATTTGTTTGAGAACTAGTACCCAAAAGTTTCATGGAGTGTCCCCTAGTTCTAGTGTTATGCGATAGGGAAAACAGTTTTTCCTTATCTACTTTGTCCACACCGTGCATGATTTTATAAACTTCAATCAGGTCACCTCTTAGACGTCGTCGTTCAAGAGTGAAGAGGCCCAACCGTTGCAGCCTCAGATGGTAAGGAAGGTGTTCCAGTCCCCTAATCATTCTGGTTGCCCTCCTCTGCACTTTTTCCAGCTCCATAATATCCTTCTGGAGGTATACGTACAGATAACTTATGCATGCATATTGGGACATAACGTTTCTTGTGGAATTTTGTGGTTTTGGCAACAGAAAATCATGTAACCTAGCGCTCCTTCTCCCTCCTTCCCGCCGTCATCCCGTAATTTGCCCAGCCAGAAAAGGGGTTACTGTGCATGTGCAGGAACCCCTGCGCTCATGCGCAGTAACCCCTTTCCTTCTTTATACCATTCATCTACCTTCAAAGTTTGATTAGTTTTCCAGTTTCTTGGGTTCCTCTTTCATGGCAGGAGGAGCAAAACTGGCCAGATTGTCTCAAAATTAGCATTTGAAAGTGAGGGGAGGGAGACGTGGAGCCTTTGACTTCCCCATGAAAGCCTCTTGTTCAGCCATTGATTTCCCCTTTCCTGGCTGGGCTTTGGTCTCCTCCTTTGGCCACCTTCAATTCAAGTGAAACATCCAATTGCTGGGAGGGAAAGGAAAAGGGAGACATTCCAAGCATTTCTTCCACAGCAGTGTCTCAGGATGGAGGGTATAGGAGGTGATCCCAGTCAAGAACCACCGGGCATCAGCCATACACACAAAACAGCGACGGCCACTTATGCTCATGGGGTACACAGAGCCTCCTCAAAAAATTTGGTATTTTTGAACCACAATCGGGCATACCCTGATAACGGCAACCTTGTATTACCAGCTAATCTTTCTCACACTAGGTCACACCAAAGGAACTGTAGGATAAACTCACCAAACAGTGCCTTCATTTTGCCAGTTTCACGTCTGACCTAGACACAGAAGAAGGACATACAGTAATACCCCGCATAATGTTAAAGTTTGGTTCCACAAGCTTTAACGTTATGCAGTTTTTAACGTTGTGCGATACATTTATCACACAACGTTAAATCAATGCCCACGGTGGCCGCTTTGAGTTGGGAAGGGCGGGGGAACCCAGCACCAGCCAGGGCAGCTTCTAGGCACCACCACCCCCAGCCCTCAAAGTCAAAGTGACCACCATGGGCTTGCCCTCTGCTGGCCACTTGGACTTGCGGAAGTGCTGGGGAGAGCGTCTAGAAGCTGCCCTGGCTGGCACTGGGTTCCTCCAAGCCCTTCCCAACTCAAAGCAACGTGATCCCCGAGCAGATCACATGCATCTTTGGAAAGGGAACTGGGCATCGCTTCTCAGGTGGAGACCAGCCCTGTGGGTTTGGGGCTTGGGTCTCTGGGGGTACTGTAGCCATAGACCCAAGCCCCAAAACCCATAGGGCTGGTCTCAGCCATTGAAGCGCCTTCCCAGGCGGAGACCAGCTCTGCGGTCTTTGGCGCTTGGGTCTCCGGAGGTAATGTACCATTGCTTTTTCGAGGCTTCCCTCGAAAAAGCAAGGCTACAGTACCCCCAGAGACTCAAACCCCAATCCCGCAGGGCTGGTCTCTGCCTGGGAATCTGCCTTCCCCCCAAGGAAGCCAGTGTTCAGAGCATTCTAACGCTGACTTCCTTTGGGGGAAGGCAGACTCCCTTCTTCCAAAAGAAGCCAGCATTTGGAGCATCCGGACACCAGCTCCCTTTTGGGGAAGGGAGGTGAGTGTCTGATGCCCATTTCCCTTAACTGGGGGTCTATGGAGGCCCCCTTGCTCTTCTGAGGCAAGGTGGCTTCTAGAGATCTCTGCCCCAAAGCCCCTGGTCTCGAGAACTGTGGGCTTTGCTGCAGAGATCAATGTCGGGAAATTAGAGGAAAAACTTTGCATCGCACAACATTAACTTAACGTGATTGTGGGGGTGATAATACTGGGAACAGCTAATATGGCAGCAGGCCACGCTCACTGGCTTCAAATAACTTACAGCATGAAGTCTGTAGTGGCATCTCCTGTTTTATTATACTTCCATGGAAGGAACACTCCATAGCTTTCTACATATTTTTATATTCCAAACTTTTTAGAGCTTTCTTCCAAGAGATCCTCATGTGGGGTTTGAAGGTGAGTCCAACTCAATTGGTGAGGGGGGTGAGGGGTAGGGTAGGGGTGACCTCAGAGAGGAAGGGTCTTAGAGTTTGCGGTTAGTCATGCCTGCCACATGACCATGGAAATGTCTGCAGAAGCAGACAACACTGGCTCTTGGGTTTTGAAACAGAGATGAGCACTGAACCCTAGAGTCAGATATGGCTGGCTTTCGAGCAAGGGAGTCCCAGTTTGGGTGAAAAGAATTATGGCAACCCTATTCCAGACACTCAGGAACTTCAAAACTTGGCAGAGGAACACATTTCTGTGGAGGAATATCTGCAAACTCATTATCCATTTACTTGTCAGTACTGTACTCCAGTCTTTTGGGCAACCTATGCGGTAGACTTATCAAAGGCAACATTTATGATGCCCTTTTTTGGTGACCTCTGGTTTCAATGAACTGGTAAACAATTCTATGTTGGTCTCAGCTCAGAGACATGTGTTCTACCACTGTATTCTTGGCTAGGAACTAGTTGCATCTTTCTTATAGTTACAAATAACCAAAATGCTTAGAGGAATGTTTCTCCATTGGGATGGCCAAGGACTACATAGTGTGTGTCCACTATAGGCTATGAGGCAGTTATTGGCCTCTTGCCCTACTTTCCATGATCCACTTTTCATTTCTTCTGGTGAGGGCCCACTGACTCCTCCTTTCCTGTTCTTGGTAGGCATGAGGGCTGGTGGCCTACTTGGGGTTGGGCATGCACCATAATATCCCCAGCCCGGCGGGGGGAGGCCAGCCATTCGCCCCGCCGCGAGCCCTTCCGAGCCCGGGCGCCACCATCTCCAGCCGGGCCAGGGACGAAGAGGAAGACCAGCCGGACGGGGGGAGGCCAGCCATTCACCCCGCCACGAGCCCTTCCGAGCCCGGGCGCCGCCATCTCCAGCCGGGCCAGGGAAGAGGAGGAAGACCAGCCAGGTGGGGGGAGGCCAGCCATTTGCCCTGCCGCGAGCCCTTCCGAGCCCGGGCGCCACCATCTCCAGCCGGGCCGGGGAAGAGGAGGAAGACCAGCCGGGCGGGGGGAGGCCAGCCATTCGCCCCGCCGCAAGCCCATCCGAGCCCGGGCACCACCATCTCCAGCCGGGCCGGGGAAGAGGAGTGTTATGTATGTACAATGTTGCTTTAAGAAATGTATGAATGTAACCTGACCACAATTACAATGTAGCTCAGCTGTTAAGGAACGCGAGTAAGCTGCCTATAGAGGGCAGCTGCGAGCGTTCAGCTCACATGGTTCACATTCCCCAAATCACCGGCAGCCGCGGGAACCTCTCCCGCGCAAGGATCACCTGGAGAAGATGGGCGTGACTCAGAATGACGTCACGCCGGTAGCAGCCAATAAGCTACCGTGCAACGAGATTCAAATGTATGTATTGCAGTATATAATGAGCTGTACCTCCGCCATTACCACATGTTCATCCTGATCATCTCCCAATAAACCTGAGTTTAGCCCTCACTGCGGCTCCTTCTTTGTCTTCCGTGCAAGACACTAAATTGGCGACGAAGGTGGGATCGATGGCGAATCCCAAGGTCAAGCCTTACCACTTCGATATCAGCGACCCAGAGCAATGGGAGCTGTACGAATGCCAGTTTCGGCACGCGATGGAAGCTGCGGGCGTCAACGACGACGCGAAGATGCGCTCCCACTTTCTGGCCCAGGTGGGGCCGGCCACGCTGCGTATCCTGATGAACCTGGTGGCCCCCCGGAAGGTGGACGTGGTGCCCCTCGACCGCATCCTCGAGCTACTGCGCGAACATTTCCAGCCCCCCGTGTCGATCTTCCCGGCCAGGGTCGCGTTCCACAGGCGAGACCAGCGCCCGGGAGAGTCCGTGTCCGCCTACGCGGCGGCCCTCGGGCTGGCAGCGGTGCACTGCCAGTGGGAAGACCTGGACACGGCACTCCGAGACCGCATGCTGTGTGGCCTGAGGGACGAGGAGGTCCAGAGAAAATTGATGACCCGCGACTATCACCTCACGTTCAACGAGGTACTGCGGGAGGCCCAGGCAGCCGAGGCGGCCAGGAGCGGGGTCAGAGTGTTCAAGTCCCGAGGGGCCACATCCGAAAGAGCCAAGTCACCAGTGCAGGCGGCCCGGCGGACATCGGCGAAGGCGGCCTGGCGGGCCCCCAAGTCGCCCGCCGGCACACCAGCGACGTCTGAGGAGTCGTCCACGACGGCAGATTCCTGCTCCAGCGAGGACGACGACGTCCAGAGAATAAAGAAACGCGGGGAGAGGCGACAGACCCGCGAACGGCAGGACCGCCGCTGCGATGGATGTGGGGTGTCCCACGACCGCACGAGGTGCCCGTTCCGTAAGGCCGAGTGCCACAACTGCGGCAGAAAAGGGCATATCGCCAGAGTATGCAGGCGCGGGCGAGCTGAGGACAAGAGTGTCTCGGGCCAACCCCAGGCACACCACCGGAAGGCGACCGGCACCAGGAAGGTCTCAGCCAACTACAGCGAGGAAGGCGTGAACCGCGTGGGCCTGGAGCACAGGCGTTTTTTCGTAGAGGTTCTGTTACAGGGGCTCCCAGTGAGGATGGAGATAGACTCGGGGTCGTCCTATTCCATCCTGTCCCAGAAAGAGTTTATGCGCATTCCCCCAGATGCGCGGCCCAAACTGCGGGCCATGAAGTCACACTTACGGGACGTCCAGGGAAATGGGATCCCAGTGTTGGGGGTGGGGAACTTCAACGTGAAGTTCAAGAGTTACTCCGAGAAACTGCCCCTAGTGGTCCTCAAGGGGGGGGAGATGCTGCCTTTTGGGAACGCAGTGGTTTGCTCCCCTGGGAATTGAACTGTCCGGCATTAACGCCATCGAGACTGACCCAATGCGGGACGTGTGCAATGCACACCCGGACATTTTCAAGAAGGGGCTCGGGACGTACAAGGGCCCCCCGGTATCCTTTGAGCTGGACCCAGAAATCCGGCCCATCCGCCTCAAGCCAAGGAGAGTGCCCTTCACCCTCAAGGACAAGATCGAGGCGGAACTGGACAAATTTGTGGGGCAGGGGATTTTGGTTCCAGTTGATTCGGCGGAGTGGGAAACGCCGATTGTTACGGCTCTTTAATCGAACGGGGAGGTCAGGATTTGTGCGGACTATAAATGTACGATCAATAAGGCCATTCGGCCAAATGCATATCCGGTGCCCGTGGTCAGCCATTTACTGGCCACGTTACATGGGGGGAGGTGTTTTGCCAAGCTAGATCTGGCGCAGGCATATCAGCAGCTCTCCATAACCCCAGTTGCTGCCGCTGCGCAAACGATCGTAACGCACAAGGGAGCATTTAAGGTAACGCGCCTTCAGTTCGGCGTGAATTCGGCCCCCGGAATTTTCCAGTCCCTCGTGGAACGCCTTTTAAAGGGGCTTCCAGGCATCCTCCCATATTTTGATGATGTTTTGATAACAGCGGGGGGCGAATCAGAACTAGCGCAAAGGCTAGACAGGGTCCTTTCGGTATTCGAGAAAGCGGGCCTTCGACTGAGATGGGACAAATGTGTATTCTTTGCGAGGGAGGTTGAGTTCCTCGGGTTCAAGATAACCCCGGAAGGCATCAAGCCCTCCGAGTCCAAGGTTGCGGCTGTGCAAAACGCCCCTCGCCCCACCGCGAAACCGGAGCTGGAGTCATTTCTAGGGCTCTTAAATTTTTACCATTCCTTCCTGCCGAGGAAGGCATCCGTTGCGGAACCACTGCACGCGCTATTAAAGAAAGAGGCGGTTTGGCGGTGGGGAGATAGGCAAGAGAAAGCTTTCAGGGAGCTAAAGGCGCTTTTATCCTCGGATGCTGTCCTGACCCACTTTGACCCGAGGAAACCAGTGGTTTTAGTCTGTGATGCATCCCCAGTGGGGGTGGGGGCGGTCCTATGCCACGTGTTGGAGAGCGGGAGGGAAGCCCCGGTGGCGTACTACTCGAGGTCCCTCTCGAAGGCCGAGCGCAATTACGCGCAAACAGATAGGGAGGCCCTGGCCATAATCGCGGGAACGAAGAAGTTCCACGATTTTCTATACGGTCGCGAGTTTACGGTGGTGATGGATCACAAGCCACTTCTGGGGATCTTCACCACCGGCAAACCCACCCCGCAAATTCTTTCCCCCAGGATGCTGCGTTGGGCCATTTTCCTCAACGCCTACCAATATGAGTTAGTCTATCGCCCAGGGAAGGAGATCTCCCATGCAGACACACTGTCCCGGTCCCCCCTCCCTAGTTTAGGGGACCCAGCATGCGAGGTAGAGCAGGACCACCAAGTCCTACTGATCGAGTCCCTCGACTCACCCCCCATTGTCTCGGCCGACCTCGCCAAGGCCACAGCGGCCGACAAGATGCTGGCCCTAGTTAGTTCCTGGGTTAGGAAAGGGTGGCCCACTGCTCCCCCCGAGGAACATTTCAAGCCATTTTTCAGGCGTAGAGTAGAGCTGTCCCTGGAAAGGGGCTGCTTACTCTGGGGCCAGCGGGTAGTTATCCCAGAGAAGCTGAGGGCTAAAGTACTGAAGCTACTGCATACCAGTCACCCGGGAATAGTGCGCTCCAAGGCGCTGGCCATGAGTTTTTTTTGGTGGCCACAGATAGACGCGGACATAGAGCGCTTAGTGGGCACGTGCGAGAGTTGCCAGAGCTCCCGGCCCGAGGAGTCCCGGCTACCCCATAGGGAATGGGACACGGCCCGCGGGCCATGGTCCCGGATTCATGTCGACTTCGCTGGCCCTTTCCGCGGGTCCATGTTTCTGCTAATAGTCGACTCCTATTCCAAGTGGTTGGAAGTAATCCCCATGAACAGCACCTCCTCTGCGGCAACCATTAAACAGTTGCGCAAGGTCTTTGCCTGTTTCGGCCTGCCGGACGTCCTTGTTAGCGATAACGCTAGTACCTTCACGTCTGCGGAGTTCAAGACCTTTATTGAAAGAAACGCCATCAGGCATATTATCGCTGCCCCATTTCACCCCGCCACAAACGGTCAGGTAGAGCGCCAAGTACGCACTACGAAAGACGCACTGCGGCGCATGGGTCCCGGTGAGTTAAACCTCCATCTGTGTCAGTTCCTCATCTGCTACAGGACAACCCCCCTAGCTTCAGGACTCTCGCCAGCCGAACTCCTCATGAGGAGACGTCCGGCAACACTTTTTGACCGGATGGACCCGGCCAGGGTGGAGGATGAAGGGAGAAATATAGATATCGGGGTAGGAAGCTCCAAAAGTTTTTCGGTAGGGGATCCGGTTCACTGCAGGAACTACGCGGCCTCTGGGCCAGCGTGGGTACCAGGGACGATCATTGAGCAGACGGGGCCAGTATCCTATAGAGTTGAGACTAGCTCGGGTCTACTCTGGAGAAGGCACGCTGACCAACTCAGAAGGCGGGTCACCAGTGACGGGGAATCAGCATTAGGGTCCTCCCCCACCCGCGTTACCCAAGGGGGAGACACGGCGGCATCCGCGGGTACAAATGCATACCCTGGATTCTCAGCCACAGAGGAGGATACTTTGAAAGAGAGGGATGAGTTTGATTATGATTTGCAGTACCAGGGGGGTGTAGCGGAGTGGTCCCCCACCCGTCCTAGCGAAAAGAGGGGTTTCAGTTCAGCCCCTGGTACCTCCAGTCCCCCCCAGCCCTTTTGTTTTAGAATATACCATAACTCCAGCCCCCCGGAGACAGACACCCCCGAGACAGGCAGCAGGGGGGAGTCCGCCCGCCTCAGCCTCTAGAACGCCCGGACAGGCAACAGGGGGTGGCGAGACCACAAGGGCCTCATCGTCAGTCCCGAGATTCGTACTGGGGGGGACCCCAAGCTCCTCAAGCGGTAGGCAGGGGTTCACGTCCCAACTGTTCATTCCATTCCTGTCCCCCAATGCAAGATTGTCGCAGAGTCCCCACCGAGCCACTAATGAGTCCCCCCTTTCCGTTGCAGGACAGGACTCCGCGGAACCAGGAGCCCCCGGCTCCCCTATGTTAAGTCAAGCGGCCACGTGCCCCAGACGCATGTGCGGCAAGCCACAATGGTTGAGGGACTTCGTCCCATCCTAGGGGGGAGGAGTGTTATGTATGTACAATGTTGCTTTAAGAAATGTATGAATGTAACCTGACCACAATTACAATGTAGCTCAGCTGTTAAGGAACGCGAGTAAGCTGCCTATAGAGGGCAGCTGCGAGCGTTCAGCTCACATGGTTCACATTCCCCAAATCACCGGCAGCCGCGGGAACCTCTCCCGCACAAGGATCACCTGGAGAAGATGGGCGTGACTCAGAATGACGTCACGCCGGTAGCAGCCAATAAGCTACCGTGCAACGAGATTCAAATGTATGTACTGCAGTATATAATGAGCTGTACCTCTGCCATTACCACATGTTCATCCTGATCATCTCCCAATAAACCTGAGTTTAGCCCTCACTGCGGCTCCTTCTTTGTCTTCCGTGCAAGACACTAAAAGGAGGAAGACCAGCTGGGCGGGGGAAGGCCAGCCATTTGCCCCACCGCGAGCCCTCCCGAGCCCGGACACCACCATCTCCAGCCTCCTGGCACCAACAGAGTGCTGAAGGAGAGGACCAATTGGCAGAAGGGAAGAAGGCAGATGAGGAAAACCAGAGGGTGAGACTCAAAGCCCCATGCAAAGGATAAGTAGCCGATATGCAGAAATGTTGATGACTTAATATAGTAACTCACATAAAGACTTTATACCGACTTAATAAAGCAACTGACATAGAGACTGTGTTAAAGTGTGATAATATGCATGATAATATGTTGTTTAAAATGTTCTACACTTTTAAAACTGTGATAAACTGTATTGGGGGGGGGGAATGGCTTAGAAACCGGTAAACCACGCCATAAAGCTTGCCAAGAGAACCCTATTGACCAAAACAAAAGGCAAAACAAAGGAGCAGGCTAGATGATACAGGATGCTTAACACCACAGAGTGGAGGAAGGGAAGGGACAGGAAAGGGGGAGGCGAAATGCAATGTTGTAAGGAGCAATACTGCATAGGGACATGGAATGTGAGATCAATGAACCAAGGTAAACTGGAAGTGGTAAAAAATGAGATGGAAAGAATAAGCATTGACATCTTGGGCATCAGTGAGCTAAAATGGACAGGGATGGGTGAATTCAGCTCTGGAAACCATCATATCTACTATTGTGGACAAGAAAACCTTAGAAGAAATGGAGTAGCCATAATTGTCAATAAAAGAGTGAGAAAAGCAGTAATGGGATATAACCTCAAAAATGACAGAATGATGTCAGTCAGAATTCAAGGCAAACCTTTCAATGTCACTGTGATCCAAATATACGCACCAACCACTGGTGCAGATGAAGCCACAGTGGACTAATTCTATAAGGAGCTAGAATACCTCATAGAACAGACACCAAGAAATGATGTCCAAATTATATTAGGAGACTGGAATGCCAAAGTAGGAAATCAAAAAGTGGAGGGAATAACAGGCAAGTTTGGTCTTGGTTGGTCTTGGAGTACAGAATGAAGCAGGGCAAAGATTGATAGAGTTCTGCCAAGAGAACGCACTGGTCATAGCAAACACTCTCTTCCAGCAACACAAGAGGCGACTTTACACATGGATATCACCAGATGGCCAACACCGAAACCAAATTTACTACATACTCTGCAGCCAAAAATGGAGAACCTCCATACAGTCAGCAAAAACAAGACCTGGAGCAGACTGTGGCTCAGATCACAATCTACTGATTGCAAAATTCAGGTTAAGACTAAAGAAAATAGGGAAAACAAGGAGACCAGACAGATATCACCTAGAAAGCATCCCTAAAGAATACACAGTGGAGGTGATGAACAGATATAATGGCCTAGACTCAATAGACAGAGTGCCAGAAGAATTATGGACAGAGATAAGGAACATCATGCAGGAAGCAGCAAAGAAAACCATACCAAAAGAAAAGAAGCATAAGAAAGCAAAATGGTTGTCTGATGAGGCTCTTAAAATAGCAGAGGAAAGAAGGAATGCAAAAGTCAAAAGAGAAAGGAAAAAATACAATCTTTTGAACACAGAATTTCAAAGAAAAGCAAGGAGAGATAAGGAAGACTACCTAAAAGAACAGTGCAAAGAAATGGAGGAAAACAACAAAAGAGGCAGGACTAGAGATTTCTTCAGAAAAATCGGGGAAATAAAGGGAACATTTAAAGCAAAAATGTCCATGATAAGGGACAAAGATGGAAAAGAGCTAGCTGATGCAGAAGAGATTAAGAAAAGATGGAAAGAGTACACAGAGGAACTCTACAAAAAGGACCTCAACACTCCTGATAATCACAATGATGAAAAAATTGAACATGAGCCAGACATCCTGGAGAGCAAAGTTATAAAGGCCCTAAAGAGCACTGCAAACAACAAAGCTAGTGGAGATGATGGTATCCCAGTGGAATTTTTCAAAGCTCTAAAAGATGATGGCGTCAAATTACTGCATTCAATATGCCAGCAAATTTGGAAAACAAAACAGTGGCCACAGGATTGGAAAAGATCAGTATACGTCCCAATCCCAAAAAAGGGCAACGCCAAAGAATGCTCAAATTACCGAACAATTGCACTCATCCCACACGCCAGCAAGGTGATGCTCAAGATAATACAGGATAGACTTCAGCAGCATGTGGAGAGAGAATTACCAGAAGTGCAGGCGGGGTTCCAAAGAGGCAGGGGGACTAGAGACCACATTGCCAACATACGTTGGATCATGGAGAAAACAAAGGAATACCAGAAACAAGTTTACTTTTGTTTTATTGACTACACTAAGGCATTTGACTGTGTGGACCACAACAAGATGTGGCAAGTAATTAAAGAGATGGGAATACCAGAGCACCTCATATGCCTCCTGAGAAATCTGTACATGAACCAAGAAGCAACAGTTAGGACAGAACACGGAATGACAGAGTGGTTTGGAATAGGAAAAGGAGTAAGACAAGGCTGCATTTTATCACCCTGCTTATTCAATCTATACACAGAGCACATAATGCGCAATGCAGGGATGGAGGAATCACAATATGGGATTAAAATTGCTGGGAGAAACATCAACAATCTGAGATATGCAGACGATACCACCCTAATGGCAGAAAGTGAGGAAGACCTAAAGAATCTCTTGATTGGGCTGAAGGAGGAGAGTGCAAAAGCTGGCCTGAGACTCAATATCAAGAAAACCAAGATAATGGCAACCAGTTCCTGGAAAATAGATGGGGAAGAAGTAGAAGCAGTGACAGATTTCACATTCTTAGGATCAAAGATCACTGCAGATGGAGATTGCAGCCATGAAATAAAAAGGCGAATGATTCTTGGGAGACAAGCCATGAGAAACCTGGGGAACATAGTGAAAAGCAGAGATATCACATTACAAACAAAAATTAGAATAGTCAAAGCAATGGTATTCCCAGTGGTAATGTACGGATGCGAGAGCTGGACAATAAGGAAAGCTGAACGCAGAAGAATAGATGCCTTTGAGATGTGGTGTTGGAGGAGAGTTTTGAGAGAACCCTGGACAGCGAGGAGAACAAATAGGTCAATCTTAGAAGAAATCAACCCTGACTGTTCATTGGAAGGTCTAATAGTAAAGACGAAGCTAAAGTACTTTCGACATCAAATGAGAAGGGAGGATTCACTTGAGAAGGCCTTGATGTTGGGAAAGGTGGAGGGCAAAAGAAGAAGGGGGAGGCCAAAGATGAGATGGCTAGATGGGATTGTAGACACAATGGGCACAGAACTGGGAGTGCTGAGGGGGATGGTGGAGGACAGAGGCGCCTGAAGAACAATGGTCCATAGGGTTGCAAAGGGTCGGAATCGACTGTGCGACTTTAGTGTATGAGAAACAAGACACAGGAACAGCCGTAGTACTGGCTTAACACATCTTTATTGCATGGTGGTCTGGGGGAACATGAGGTAATGGCGGACGAACAGCTCAATATATACGGTGGTTATACATTTGAATGTGGCTCCACGATAGCCCATTGGCTACTGCTGGCGTGACGTCATTCCAGGTCACGCCCTTCTTGTCCAGGTGAGGTAGTGGCGGGAATCTTCCCGCGCTGTAGTTCTTTGGGGATTGGAACCTTGTGAGCTGGGCGCTCGCTATTGCCACCAGGTGGACATTAGCTCGCGACCTAATTACACGGAATACATTGATACAGTTGGTGGTTGTTTTAATGCATAGAACTAAGAACACAACATCCCTCCCCCCTAGAATGAGACGAAGTCTCTCAACCAAGATGGCTTATTGCAAACGCGCCTTGGGCGTGACGCTGACTGGCTTGTCCCGGGAGTGCTACTGCTTCTCTGTCCCCTGGTTCCTTGTCCTGCAACGGGAGAGGGAGACTCGTTAGTGACTGGCCGCGGCTCCGCGGCTCTTGGGGAAGGGACGGAAAAACCGGGGGCACTGTGGACTAACGAAAAACCCCGCTTCTCGCTTGGATGGGTGGGGGACCACTCCAGAACCCCCCCCCCCGGTTTTGTAAATGAAAATCAGAATTATCAACTGGGGTGTCAGTAGAAAGATTCCTCAGGATATCTATGCCTGGGGTGCCATTAGAAGGATTCCTCAGGATATCTATGGGGACAGAATCTCTCTCCTCCCCCCTAGGTGGGGACCACTGGCCCCCCTCACCTCCCCCTTGGGTTGAACGGGTGGGGGAGAACCCTAACGCTGAGTCCTGTTCCTCGCCGGCCACGCTCTGGTGCTCCTGAACCCTCCGACGGAGTTGGTCTGCGTGTCGTCTCCATAGCAGACCCGTGACGGTCTCTATGCAATACGACACGGGACCCGTCCTTCCAACGACGACGCCCGGGACCCAGGCCGGCCCCGCGCTGGCGTAATTTCTGCAATGTACCGGGGCACCGACTTCGAAACTTTTCGTGCCCGCTAACCCGATATTCCTCCCTGTGTCCTCCACCCTAGTGGGGTCTAGCCTGGTCAGAATCGTGGTCAGCTTCCTACGCATGAAGAGTTTTGCGGGCGAGTACCCAGAAGCTAGGGGGTGACCCTGTAGCCAAGCAGGAACTGGCACACTTGTAGGTTGAGATCCCCAGGGCCCATGAGCCTCAGCGCATCTTTAGTAGTGCGCACGAGGCGCTCGACCTGGCCGTTTGTCGCCGGGTGGAAGGGGGCGGAGGTGATGTGCCGAATGGCGTTGATCTCAGTGAATGGCCTAAACTCTGTGGACGTGAAACAACTAGCGTTATCGCTAATTAGGGTGTCGGGTATACCGAACGTGCTAAAAACCCTACGCAAATGCTTCACTGTCGTTGCCGATGAGGTGCTCGTAACCGGGATGACCTCCAACCACTTAGAGTAAGCATCTACTATGAGGAGAAAGAGCGTACCCCTAAATGGGCCCACAAAATCAATGTGCACCCGGGACCACGGCCCCTTCGCCGCGTCCCATTCCCTGTGCGGCAGACGTGCCTCTTCGGGCCGGGAGCATTGGCAGCTCTCGCAAGTGCCTACCATGTGCTCGATGTCGGCGTCTAACTGGGGCCACCAAAAATAGCTCCTGGCCAGGGCCTTGGAGCGGACAATTCCAGGGTGGCTGACGTGCAGCAGTTTAAGCACCCGCGGCCTCAGGGATTCGGGGACCACCACCCGCTGGCCCCACAGAAGGCACCCTCTCTCTATGGACAACTCTAGCCTCTTCCTGAAAAACGGGGCGAACTCAGCCGCCGGGAAGGACGCTGGCCACCCTTTTTGCACCCAGGAGCTGACTAGAGCTAGCATTTTGTCCTTCCCGATCGCCTTGGCGATGTCTGCGGGCATAATGGGGGGCGAATCTAAAACCTCTATCAGGAGTACTTGGCGGTCTTTCTCTTCCTCGCCCACGGTGCTGCTAGTGAGGGGAAGGGGAGACCTTGACAGGGCGTCCGCGTGGCTTATTTCTTTCCCTGGGCGGTACACCAACGCGTGCTGATACGCGTTTAAGAAGATGGCCCACCGTAACATCCTAGGGGACAGGATCTGAGGTGTGGGCTTGTCCGCAGTGAATATGCCTAGCAGGGGCTTGTGGTCAGTGACTATAGTAAACGGGCGGCTGTAGAGGAAATCGTGGAACTTCTTAGTCCCCGCTATTATCGCTAGCGCCTCCCTGTCTGTTTGGGCGTAGTTTCGCTCAGCCTGGGACAGGGACCTGGAGTAGAATGCTATTGGGGCCTCCCTCCCGTTATCCAGCACGTGGCACAGCACCGCCCCCACCCCCACTGGGGATGCATCACATATCAAAACCACCGGCTTCTTGGGGTCAAAATGGGTGAGAATGGCATCAGACGCTAGGAGTTGTTTCAGCTCAACGAACGCCCTCTCTTGGCTCTCGCCCCACTTCCACGCCTCGTCCTTTTTGAGCAGCTTATGCAGCGGCTCCGCTATCGAAGCCTTCCGAGGCAGGAAGGAGTGGTAGAAATTTAAGAGCCCTAGGAACGATTGCAATTCGGGCTTGGCAGTGGGGCGAGGGGCACCTTGAATTGCGGCCACCTTGGATTTGGAGGGCTTAATTCCCGCAGGGGTTACCCGGAAACCCAAGAACTCAACCTCTTTTGCGAAGAAGACGCATTTGTCTTTCCTCAACCTCAACCCCGCCTTTTCAAACACCGCCAGTACTTTGTCCAGCCTTTCAGCCAACTCCTCCTCGCTCCCCCCGTTATCAATACGTCATCAAAGTATGGCAAGACCCCATCCAGTCCTTTCAAGAGGCGTTCCACAAGCGACTGGAAAATGCCGGGCGCCGAGTTCACGCCGAACTGTAAGCGCGTTACCTGGAACGCCCCCTTATGCGTGACTATTGTTTGCGCAGCAGCTGCAGCTGGGGTTACTGAGAGTTGCTGATAGGCCTGCGCCAGGTCAAGCTTTGCAAAACACTTTCCCCCATGTAATCTGGCCAACAGATGGCTGACTACCGGCACCGGATACGCATTAGGGCGGATCGCCTTATTAATGGTGCACTTATAGTCAGCACATATGCGAACCTCCCCGTTGGCCTTCAGTGCAGTTACAATCGGAGTCTCCCACTCTGCGGAATCAACAGGAACAAGAATCCCCTGGCCCACCAATTTGTCCAGTTCCGCCTCTATTTTGTCCTTTAGTGCGAAAGGCACTCTGCGCGGCTTGAGTCTTATCGGGCGGACCTCCGGGTCCAGGTCGAACGCTACTGGGGGTCCCTTGAATTTTCCAAGTCCTTTCTTGAATACTTCGGGGTGCGCGTTGCACACCTCCTGTATTGGGTCAGTCCCAACGGCATGCACCCCCCCAATGAACAAACCCAGGGGCTTAAACCATTGAGTCCCGAGGAGGTTGCAACTTCCCCCTTTGAGGACAACCAGGGGCAGCTCTGCGGCGTGCTGTTTGTACTGAACCTTGAATTTTCCAACCCCCAACACCGGAATGCTATTACCCTGTATGTCCCGCAGCGTGGACCTCAACGCTTTGAGCTTAGGGCGCACGTGGGGGGAAATTCCCAAGAACTCCCGCTGGGACATGATGGAATAGGAGGAACCCGAGTCTATCTCCATCCTAACAGGGGCCCCTTGCACCAGTACCTCAACGAAGTAACGGAGGTGTCCCAAAGACACGCTGTACACTGGGGCATCGTCGCTGCTGTCGTCGGAGATGCGGCCTACGCCGTCCTGCTTCCTCGCGGGCCGGGCACCCTCCTTGGTTCTCGGCGAGCGGTCTGACGAGCCTTTCCGGTCCCTGCGCCGCCGTCTGCAGACCTTGGCGATGTGCCCCCGGCGGCCGCAGTTGTGGCATTCGGCCTTCCGGAACGGGCACTTGATGCGGTCGTGGGCCGCTCCACAGCCGTCGCAGCGTCGGCCTTCCTTCCGAACCTTCCGGACATCCTCGTCGTCGCTGCTCTCCGTGGAAGATTTCGGCGCCCGTCTGGCCGCATGCACCGACCCCGCTGCCTTGTCGGCCTGTGGGGGCCTTTCTCTGAACCCCTTGACTCCGGCCCTCGTGGCTTCCGCGGCCTGCACCGCCTTCACAACCTCGCACAGCGTCGGGGTGGCTCCTGGTTCATTAGCTTTCACTGAACCTCCTCGTCCCACAGGCCGCACAGCATGCGGTCCCTGAGGGCGATTTCCAGGTTTTCCCACTTGCATGGGCCGGCGGCCAACCGCAGGGCCGCTGCAAAGGTGGCGAAGGACTCACCGGGCACTTGGACTCTCTTCCAGAACGCGTCTCGAGCCGAGAACATCGAAACCGAGGGCTGGAAATGGTCGTGGATCGCCTTCAGGAGCTGCTTGACCGTCAGCTCGCTCACCTTCTTCGGTGATACCAGGTCCACCAATACTCTTTTGGCGGCATTCCCAAGCATCCGGGTGAGGATGGCCCTCTTCTTTCCCTCGTCCGTAATGTCGGACACCACCAGCGCATCTTGGAAGTCCATTTCAAAGAGTTCCCAATCTTCCGGCTTGTTGATGTCGAAACCGGCATGACTAGCGTGTGTCTTGATCTCGTGGGAATCCATTATCCCACCTTCGTCGCCAATTTAGTGTATGAGAAACAAGACACAGGAACAGCCGTAGTACTGGCTTAACACATCTTTATTGCATGGTGGTCTGGGGGAACATGAGGTAATGGCGGACGAACAGCTCAATATATACGGTGGTTATACATTTGAATGTGGCTCCACGATAGCCCATTAGCTACTGCTGGCGTGACGTCATTCCAGGTCACGCCCTTCTTGTCCAGGTGAGGTAGTGGCGGGAATCTTCCCGCGCTGTAGTTCTTTGGGGATTGGAACCTTGTGAGCTGGGCGCTCGCTATTGCCACCAGGTGGACATTAGCTCGCGACCTAATTACACGGAATACATTGATACAGTTGGTGGTTGTTTTAATGCATAGAACTAAGAACACAACAGCGACTGAACAACAACAACATTCAGAATTGTGCTGGATACATCTACCACCACAATGTACCGTTTGTGTATGCCCAAAAATGATGAAGATAATAATAAACGAATCTTCTTATAAGGTCTTTGTATTCTTAATGATATTTTTATTTTGCAAACTCTTGTATATTAACTTGTAATTTCATCAAACAGAAACCAAACTCAGATACTTCTCTGCACAAAAAGTCTTCAAGTTCCTTTTGTAATCTTGACAATAGTAACCAAATTCAAATATGTTCTCTTCAACTTCTTCTCTATGTCCTTTGTAACAATATGAAACAATGATTCATTCCTCTATTACACTTTCTATCTCTCGTCCAAAACAGCTCATAAACTCATATTCAGTTGGGAAGTCAAACTCCCATATAAATTGGCCCCAAACTCCCGACGTCTATCCGGTTAATTAGACATTTCATTCAATAAATTTCATCAGGGGAGTTTTTGCAATATCTGAAAAGTTACAAAACACATGTCTGTTACAATATTATATGTTCAAACCAGCTGCAAGCCCCCATGCTCATTATCCAGTCCAAGCTTACCCAAGCTTACCACTCTTGTGTTTTGCGTCCTCTCTGTCTCTTCTGTAATTTCTCTATGGTTGCTAAGGATGTTGCATACCATTAGAGTCCTATCTCTTAAATACAACTTGCTGCCTGCTCCTGACTGAATCTGCAAGCTCACATTACCACCTGTGTACTGATGTTTTACTTACAAGGAGCACCATGGTTCTGATTCCTGTGTACTTACAAAAAGCAGGTTAAATCAGTTTCATAGTTTAAACCCTTAGGATGCATGGTTCCTAGTCTATGAATATGAATATAGTATGCCTCCTTTCCTATCTCTTAGATACAACTTGCTGCCTGCTCCTGACTGAATCTGTAAGCTCACATTGCCACCTGTGTACTGACTGTTTTACTTACAAGGAGCACCATGATTCTAATTCCTAGTTTCATAGTTTAAACCCTTAGGATGCATGGTTCCTAGTCTATGAATATGAATATAGTTTGCCTACTTTCCTATCTCAATTTTTTTAGTAATTGTAATAGCCAATTTTGTGTATATCTATGGATTTGCCCTTGTGGTCTCAAGTATGTGGGAAAATGCTCACGCAAATTAAAAATCAGGCTAGCGGAACATCGATCCAGGATAAGGGGACAGGTGGAAAATGCACCATTGGTAAATCATTACATGGAAAAAAACCATCTTGACACAGATTTTAAATTTGTAGTGTTAGAAAAACTCACAGTCACAACAGGTAGAGGTATCAACATTGAACAATTGCTATTACAAAAGGAGGCATATTATATTCATAGACTAGGAACTATGCATCCTAAGGGTTTAAACTATGAAACTGATTTAACCTGCTTTTTGTAAGTACACAGGAATCAGAACCATGGTGCTCCTTGTAAGTAAAATAGTCAGTACACAGGTGGCAATGTGAGCTTGCAGATTTAGTCAGGAGCAGGCAGCAAGTCGTATCTAAGAGATAGGAAAGGAGGCATACTATATTCATATTCATAGACTAGGAACCATGCATCCTAAGGGTTTAAACTATGAAACTAGGAATTAGAATCATGGTGCTCCTTGTAAGTAAAACAGTCAGTACACAGGTGGCAATGTGAGCTTACAGATTCAGTCAGGAGCAGGCAGCAAGTTGTATCTAAGAGATAGGAAAGGAGGCATACTATATTCATATTCATAGACTAGGAACCATGCATCCTAAGGGTTTAAACTATGAAACTGATTTAACCTGCTTTTTGTAAGTACACAGGAATCAGAACCATGGTGCTCCTTGTAAGTAAAACATCAGTACACAGGTGGTAATGTGAGCTTGCAGATTCAGTCAGGAGCAGGCAGCAAGTTGTATTTAAGAGATAGGACTCTAATGGTATGCAACGTCCTTAGCAACCATAGAGAAATTACAGAAGAGACAGAGAGGACGCAAAACACAAGAGTGGTAAGCTTGGGTAAGCTTGGACTGGATAATGAGCATGGGGGCTTGCAGCTGGTTTGAACATATAATATTGTAACAGACATGTGTTTTGTAACTTTTCAGATATTGCAAAAACTCCCCTGATGAAATTTATTGAATGAAATGTCTAATTAACCGGATAGACGTCGGGAGTTTGGGGCCAATTTATATGGGAGTTTGACTTCCCAACTGAATATGAGTTTATGAGCTGTTTTGGACGAGAGATAGAAAGTGTAATAGAGGAATGAATCATTGTTTCATATTGTTACAAAGGACATAGAGAAGAAGTTGAAGAGAACATATTTGAATTTGGTTACTATTGTCAAGATTACAAAAGGAACTTGAAGACTTTTTGTGCAGAGAAGTATCTGAGTTTGGTTTCTGTTTGATGAAATTACAAGTTAATATACAAGAGTTTGCAAAATAAAAATATCATTAAGAATACAAAGACCTTATAAGAAGATTCGTTTATTATTATCTTCATCATTTTTGGGCATACACAAACGGTACATTGTGTTTGTATCCTTTTCTCCGTTTGGCCATTTTTTGCTGTGCTTGGATACATCTACCACAGCATTACTCTTACCATATCTGTGATCTGAGCAATAGCTCAATGGATTTCACAAGTTTACAAGGCCACATCTGGTGCAACGTGTCTGATAGTCAATATTTATTTATTTACTAGCATATTTTGCCCGGTGGTGCCGGGCTTTTTAAAATTGTGTTGGATAGTAAAGGGTTTCGTTTTTTTTTTCTTGAACCAATGGTGCTGTACTGTTTTAAATGGTGGTGTAAGGTTTTTTGATTTTTTGGCTTTGAGGCGCTGCGTCCGCCTGCGGCGGACTTGCGCTCCCAGTGGGGCTTTTTTTTGGCTTTTTTTTGTGTGTGCTGGCGTCCTCAGTGCTGGGCTGTTTAAAGTGGTTTTTTAGGGTTTTTGTTTTTTGTTTATGGAAATGAGGTTAGTCTGTTATTTGTGTTTGTGAAAATGTTTGTTTATACACATGGACTGTTTTAAACTGTGTTGTTATGTTGTTGTTTTTTGGATTTTAAAAAGAGGATAGGTTTTTTTTATTATTGTATTTTTAAAACGAATGTGTTACTTTGTGAATTTTTGTAAATAGTTTTACTTTGGATAATAATTCTAAAAATGTGTAAATATATGTTTTTTTAAAATTGAATGTATTTTATAGTGTTTTTTTTATTTTTTATTGAAAATTTATTTTTTTATCTGTGAATTATTTTTGATTTTTTGGATATTTTTGAATGTTTTTGGAATTGATTACCCTATTTTTGGGGATTTATTGAATATCTGGGAATATTTTGGATGTTTTTCTCCTTTGGCCACAGGATGGTGGCGCTGAGCAATTTTTTTGTATTGCTTATTCCGGTGAGTCTCTTCTTCTCTTCAATTCAGTTCCGGTTTTCATCGGGGCAAGACGTCTATTGATAAGTTCTCTCCGTTTTTTTTAGGGGGGGTTGTTTTGGGTTGGGGGGCGTTCTGTTTGTGTTTTGGGTTTTGGGTGGGGGTTTGTGTGTGTGTGTGTTTTTTAATGTTTTTGGGTTTTGGTTGGGGGTTTCTTTGTGTGTCTTTTTGAGTGTTTTTGGTTTTTAGGGTTTGAGGTGGGGGTTTCTGTGTGTGTGTGTTTTTGTATGTTTTTGGTTTTTTTAATGTTTTTGATTTGCGTTTTGAGTATTTTCGTGGGCCAGTCTTGATGGCTGGCCCGCTGAAATACCATCGCCGTTTCATGCGGTGTTTTGGGGGGGTGTATTGCCGTGGCCCGGGCTGAGTTGCGGTGTGACTGTTTGTTGGGTGGGTGTTTGCCTCGCCGCTTCATGCGGCTTTTTGGGGAGGGTATTGTCACGGCCCTGGCTGGGTTGGGGTTTGTGTGTTTGGGGGGTGGGGGTTTGCTTGCTGGCCTTTTTTTGATTTGTTTTTGGTTGCTGCTGGCACGGCGTTTTTTGCAGCGGTTGGGGGGGGGTGTTTGAACTTTTTTCCAGCAAGTTTGTCTCGCTGGGCTCGCCGTGTCTTCAGCGGGGCAGCATGGGGGAGAGGGTGTCCCTCTCTTCCCCATTGCTCCGTGCAAGATGGCCGGCGGGTTTGCATGTTATATTGATTTTGGGGTTTGTGTATTTGTGTTTTCTGGGTGCTTCGTCCGCCTGCGGCGGACTTGCGCTCACAGTTTGGGTTTGTTTTTATTTTTCGCGCGCCGGCTTCTTCAGCGTTCTGCATGCCCATGGCACGCAGGACGCTGGGGAATGTAGTTTTGGCTGCGCGTGTTTGCTTTCTGCGGCGGTTTTTCTCTTGCGGCTTTTTTTGATTGAAGTTCCCTTTTTTTGTTTGCGACTGGGGGGCTCCTGCCCCCGGGTCGAAAATTTCAACCCGACAGTTACCTGCGAACCCCATTCGGGCGAGTGAACGGAGGCTCAGACGGGGCTAGTGGGGCCTGGTGCAACATCCTTTGTCACATTCCAACGGTTAACGCACCATTTTATAGGTATAGATTTAAATTTTTATGCCGCCCACTCAGGTAAAAACCCGACTCAGGGCGGCGTACAACAGTTTAAACATATAAGAACATGTTAAAACACCATCATCCTCCACTCCATCTCCCCTCATTACACCCACCCCATTTAAAACCAAACTAAAAGCTGAAGGCACAACTAGGGAGCCCCTCCCGTCCGCTCTGGTTGGACGGGCAAACACTCTTGGGACGATGCGGTCTCTCAGGTAGCCTGGCCCACTGCCATATAGGGCTTTAAAGGTCAAAACCAGCACCTTAAATTGCACCTGTAGGCAAACTGGCAACCAGTGCAGCTCCCGAAGTAGTGGGGAGGTGCAGGCATAGCGCCCGCACCCCATCACCACCCCGGCAGCCGCATTCTGCACCAGCTGTAGCCTCCGAATGGTCGTCAAGGGCAGCCCCATGTAGAGTGCATTGCAGTAATCTAATTTGGAGGTGGCCAGAGCGTGAGTGACCATGGGCAAGGAGCCCCGGTCCAGGAGTGGGCGCAAATGTTACCCAAAAGAGTGAGCTGGAGATGTTTATTTTTAAAATGCATTTATTACACCGTTTTCTATCAGTTGGTGAGAGGCTGCTCACAGATTAAAACAGGAATAATTGATCTATTACAAGATGCGGGTATTATGACATTCATAATCTAAACTACAGTATAAAAATTGACCAGAAGGTGGAGGTATAATGGATGATTGAAGTTGTTGTTGTTGTTGTTCAGTTGCACAGTCGATCTGAAGTTGTTGTTGTTGTTCAGTCGCACAGTCGGTTCCGACCCTTTGCGACCCTATGGACCATTGTTCTCCAGGCGCCTCTGTCCTCCACCATCCCCCTCAGCCCTCCCAGCTCTGTGCCCATTGTGTCTGTAATACCATCTAACCATCTCATCCTTGGCCTCCCCCTTCTTCTTTTGCCTTCCACCTTTCCCAACATCAATGCCTTCTCAAGTGAATCCTCCCTTCTCATTTGATGTCCAAAGTATTTTAGCTTCATCTTTACTATTTGACCTTCCAGTGAGCAATCAGGGTTAATTTCTTCTAAGATTGACCTATTTGTTCTCCTCGCTGTCCAGGGTACCCTCAAAACCCTCCTCCAACACCACATTTCAAAGGCATCTATTCTTCTGCGTTCAGCCTTCCTAATTGTCCAGCTCTCACATCCATACATTACTACTGGGAAAACCATTGCTTTGACTATTCTAATTTTTGTTTTCAGTGTGATGTCTCTGCTTTTCACTATGTTCCCCAGGTTTCTCATTGCTTGTCTCCCAAGAATCAGTCGCCTTTTTATTTCATGGCTACAATCCCCATCTGCAGTGATCTTTGATCCCAAGAAAGTGAAATCTGTCACTGCTTCTACTTCTTCCCCATCTATTTTCCAGGAACTGATTGGGCCTGTTGCCATTATCTTGGTTTTCTTGATATTTAGTCTCAAGCCAGCTTTTGCACTCTCCTCCTTCAGCCCAATCAAGAGATTCTTTAGGTCTTCCTCACTTTCTGCCATTAGGGTGGTATCGTCTGCATATCTCAGATTGTTGATGTTTCTCCCAGCGATTTTAATCCCATATTGTGATTCCTCCATCCCTGCACTGCGCATTATGTGCTCTGTGTATAGGTTGAATAGGCATGGTGACAAAATGCAGCCTTGTCTTACTCCTTTTCCTATTCCAAACCACTCTGTCATTCCATGTTCTGTCCTAACTGTTGCTTCTTGGTTCTTGTACAGATTTCTCAGGAGGCATATGAGATGCTCTGGTATTCCCATCTCTTTAATTACTTGCCACATCTTGTTGTGGTCCACACAGTCAAATGCCTTAGTGTAGTCAATAAAACAAAAGTAAACTTGTTTCTGGTATTCCTTTGTTTTCTCCATGATCCAGCGTATGTTGGCGATGTGGTCTCTAGTCCCCCTGCCTCTTCTGAAACCTGCCTGCACCTCTGGTAATTCTCTTTCCACATGCTGCTGAAGTCTATCCTGTATTATCTTGAGCATCACTTTACTGGCGTGTGGGATGAGCGCGATTGTTCGATAATTTGAACATTCTTTGGCATTGCCCTTTTTTGGGATTGGGACGTATACTGATCTTTTCCAATCCTGTGGCCATTGTTTTGTTTTCCAAATCTGCTGGCATATTGAATGCAGTAATTTGATGCCGTCGTCTTTTAGCGCTTTGAAAAATTCAACTGGGATACCATCATCTCCACTAGCTTTGTTGTTTGCGGTGCTCTTTAGGGCCTTTATGACTTCGCTCTCCAGGATGTCTGGCTCAAGTTCTATTTCTTCATCAACGTGATTATCAGGGGTGTTGAGGTCCTTTTTGTAGACTTCCTCTGTGTACTCTTTCCATCTTTTCTTAATCTCTTCTGCATCAGCTAGCTCCTTTCCTTCTTTTTCCCTTATCATGGTCATTTTTGCTTTAAATGTTCCCTTAATTTCCCCGATTTTTTTGAAAAGATCTCTGGTTCTGCCTCTTTTGTTGTTTTCCTCCATTTCTCTGCACTGTTCTTTTAGGTAGTTTTCCTTATCTCTCCTTGCTTTTCTTTGAAATTCTGTGTTCAAATGATTGTAGTTTTTCCTTTCTCCTTTGACTTTTGCTTTCCTTCTTTCCTCTGCTATTTTAAGAGCCTCATCAGACAACCACTTTACTTTCTTACTCTTCTTTTCTTTTGGTATGGTTTTCTTTGCTGCTTCCTGCATGATGTCCCTCATCTCTGTCCATAATTCTTCTGGCACTCTATCTATTGAGTCTAAGCCATTGAATCTGTTCATCACCTCCATCGCGTATTCTTTAGGGATGCTGTCTAGGTGATATCTTTCTGGTCTCCGTGTTTTCCTTATTTTCTTTAGTCTAAGCCTGAATTTTGCGATCAATAGGTTGTGATCTGAGCCACAGTCTGCTCCAGGTCTTGTTTTTGCTGACTGTATGGAGGTTCTCCATCTTTGGCTGCAGAGTATGTAGTCAATCTGGTTTCGGTGTTGGCCATCTGGTGATGTCCATGTGTAGAGTCGCCTCTTGTGTTGCTGGAAGAGAGTGTTTGCTATGACCAGTGCGTTCTCTTGGCAGAACTCTATCAATCTTTGCCCTGCTTCATTCTGTACTCCAAGTCCAAATTTGCCTGTTATTCCCTCCACTTTTTGATTTTGATTACCAAGAAAGATTCGGGATCCGGGGCAGGTAAGTGATTGAGTTTGGGCGGTGGGGAACTAGTCGCCCTGAGCCCTTTCCCTCCAAAGCCAGGAGGGAGCAAGAAATGCCGGAGTCTAAGAAGCCAAAACCTCCACCGGTCTGAGACAGAGGATTCCTTCTTCGCCTGGCCCTGGCCGCAAGGGGTTAAAAGCATAGAGTCAGCATTCCTAGAGAGCCAGAGAACATCTATGCAAGGGTCCTCCTCCAAAATAAGTCCCTTTCTGTCTCTTGCTTTTCTCCTTCCGGAGGGAAACGGGGACTCCAAGGACTGCATTTTTGTCCCGGGCTCCTCTTTAGCGTTTTTTCTTCCAAAGGAGCCTCGTGTGTCTGTGTTTGAGGGTGAGTCCAAGTCAAGGGTGTGTGTGTGTGTGTGTAAGGGTAGCTCAGTGGGTAAAGGTTTCCCTTGCTCGAAAGCCAGTCGTATCCGACTCTAGGATGCAGTGCTCATCTCTGTTTCAAAGCTGAAAAAGCTAGCGCTGTCTGCTTCTGCAGACATTTCCGTGGTCATGTGGCAGGTATGACTAGACACCGAAGCACACAGAGCGCTGTTACCTTCCCACCGAAGTGGTCCCTATTTATCTACTTGCAATTTCTTGCTTTCGAATTGCTAGGTTGGCAGGAACTGGGACAAAGACGGGAACTCATTCTGTCCTGCAGTACTCAGGAATTGAACTGCTGACCTTCCGCCTCCCAGTCAGCGTCTTAGCCACTTGAGCCACTGCAGTCCTTTATTAACAACTATAATATTGCTTACTATTTTAAAAAAATTGAAAATATATTTTGAATTTTTTTGTTGGGTGATTGCGATAAAGAATAATGGAATATAGGAATAAATGATAGATTGACATACAAATTAAAGTTAAAGAAGGGATTGATTAAAATGATTTTAGAGGGATTTGGGGAGAGTTTGTTACCATGCTTTAGTTAAATCGAAAGAAGTAAGATCGGGGCAAGATTAAGAATATATCACTTTTTGGGGAAAAAGGAATAATTGTATAAAATGAATGTTGTGTTATAGGTTGAAACAAGCAAAAATCCATTCGTGGCTTGGGAACTTTAATATCAAGATACAACTCCATAAAAAGCATCCATTAATATAATGTTAACATTTTTGGACATTTCCTTCTTCAGACATTATATGATGACTTTACTTTTCTGCTCTGCAAAGAATAAACAATTACAAATATCTCTGTAGTACAAGGTTATAATACAATGCAAATAAATGGAGTCAGAACCCACTTGTTGTGCCATATTGACTTAATTAAATCTTAAATCTTAGCATGTCCTCACCTCTCTTCAGTGAATTCATGTTGGGGACGTTCTGCCTCACCCTCTGGCCCCAACATCGCCAGAGGACGAAATTGGCACCAGTTGCGGCGGTTGGGCGGTGGAGTTCGGCTCCCGCCCTCCCTCCTCCAGGTCCTGCTTCGCCCGGAGAGGGATAAAAGACCAGCCGTGGCCCCGAAGACGCCGGGACGCTCTGCCTCACCCTCTGGCCCCAACATCGCCAGAGGACGAAATTGGCACCAGCTGCGGCGGTTGGGCGGTGGAGTTCGGCTCCTGCCCTCCCTCCTCCGGGTCCTGCTTCGCCCGGAGAGGGATAAAAGACCAGCCGTGGCCCCGAAGACGCCGGGACGCTCTGCCTCACCCTCTGGCCCCAACATCGCCAGAGGACGAAATTGGCACCAGCTGCGGCGGTTGGGCGGTGGAGTTCGGCGCCCACCCTCCCTCCTCCGGGTCCTGCTTCACCCGGAGAGGGATAAAAGACCAGCCGTGGCCCCGAAGACGCCGGGACGCTCTGCCTCACCCTCTGGCCCCGACATCGCCAGAGGATGTATCTTTGAGTGTTGTTTCATTTGACTGTGTCGGTGTATTGTACTAAGTGTTATGTATCTAATTTTTTATTGTATCTTTTCACTTTCCTGCTGCTGGCCGCGCTGTAGTCAGCATGCACCAATCTTAACTGCTTAGAGTCTCCTTTGGTAGAGTGAAGTGGTATACAAGAATAAAGTGAAATGAAATGAAATGAAATGTTGGGCTATGGGCGTTTGTAAGATTGCTATTCTCATTAACTACTGTTTACACAGGTGATTCTTTTTTCGAGTGTTATAGGTTGAAGGCATATAATGTCCCATTGGTAGTGGGTGCACATATTTGTTAATGTGATATGTTTTATTTATATTTCTTTTCCTTTATATTTTTTATTTTAGTTATCATTGAATTCTATTGTCAATATTATGATTTGCAAGTTTATTTATATTTTATTGCTTTAAAAATAAAGTAAAAATTAAAGAGAAAGGGTTGCCATATAGCAGAATTTGCTACTTGTCATCTTATGATCATCGAGTGTGAAAATGAGGGTGAGGACTGGTTGAAAGGCCAGTTTTGTGGAAGGTTCAGTTAATGCATCTCAGATAAAGGACAGGTGCTGCTTTCACTGAATCAAAATCCCCAGCTGCTTGGTTTCTATTTCATTCAAGTGTTATTTCTAAACACTTTCCCCCAAACCATGCCTTCAGGTCACCTCTAATAAGTACTGTATTACATGAACAACATATTTGTCGTGTAGAGGTTAGTACCAGGGCCTGATTGTACAATCCTTCCTTTGATTTCATTGTAGGCTTCCTTACGTGAAGGATTGAAGATGGAGGAGGAGGAAGACTCTGCTGACGTTGAAGCAGAAAGAGATGCTTTCTGTACCACCCAGAATGGAAGGATTGTGGAATTGTGGGAAAGCAAGAGGCAGACTATCCTGGATGAGAACATTGTCAGCTTAGAGGTGAAATGCCAGAACTTCAGACAATTCTCCTACAAGGAAGCTGAAGGGCCCCGAGAGCTTTGCACCCAACTCCACCATCTTTATCATCAGTGGCTGAAACCAGAGAAGCACACCAAGACTCAGATGCTAGATCTGGTGGTGCTGGAGAAGTTCCTGACCATCCTTCCCCCTGAGATGAAGAACTGGATAAGGGAATGTGGAGCAGAGACCAGTTCCCAAGCGGTGGCCCTGGCAGAAGGTTTCCTCCTGAGTCAGGCAGAGGAGAAAAGGCAGGAAGAGCAGATGGTGAGAACATTTCTCTCTCCTGGGGATTGTCAAACAGGGAACATGTGGGCAATGCGGAGAAATATGTCCCATACTTTGTCATATGAGGGAAGATGTTGCATAATTTTCCATCAGTCGTCTAACCCTGTGGTTCCCAATGTGGGACACATACAATTTGATTTTTACCGCGGGGTGGGGGGTTGTGTGGCAGCAATTCAAGAATGAGTTATTAACAGTTAATGGCTTTTTAGACTTCCTCCATATGAATAGGAATTATCTTTTTGAATAATAAGAATTATATGTTAACTGGGTAGTGGAGGGCGGGGGCATCAGGATTGTAGAGATGCTTAGGTGGGGCATGGCCAAAAAAAGATTAGGAACCCCTGGTTTAACCATTCCCAGTGGACAAATATGCCCAACCCCTGTACTATTTCAGAAGTGATGCCAAAATGTCTGGTTATGTTTTTTATTTCCAAATTCTGTAACTGGGATCCTCAACACCAAACTCAGATGAAAAACCTTTCAGTGGAAGTTCAGTGTGATTTAATTGTGGCAGAGAAGACTCCGTCACACAGCAGACAGAGTAGGCTGCCAAAGGGGAAGAAAGATGATGGTGACAGAGATATTCCCTTGAAAGGTAAGAATTCCTGCTGGGAGGAAGTGTGGTGGTAAAGCTCGACCTCTTTCTCTGAGTATGTGAGACTGCCTTTCTTATCACTTTTTACTAGGTCAGATTGGGAGTCTCTTGCTGCCAGCTATGTCTACTAATTCGAAGTACTGTATCTTAATTTTCAACACTCACATATTTTATATATGTTAGTTCATTGTTTCCCAACCTTTGGTTTTTGGACTTCAGTCCCCAGAAGCCTGAATCAATTCCTCAAAGCACTGATCAGCCAATCTACTGACTTAGGTCTTTGGGAATTGAAGTCTAACAGTGTTCTACAGAACATAGTTTGGGAAACACTGCCTTGGTTTTTGCCGAGAAGGTCTAACGAAACAAGTCTTTTTATCCAAAGGAAGAGAATAGCTGAGGGATTTTAAATACAGTATGACAGATCCCATCATCCAGAAGAGAGCAAACTATTCTTTGTACCTATTTATCTGCTTGCAGTTTCTTGCTTTCATACTGCTAGGTTGGCAGAGCAGGAAGAGAGACAGTAAACTTACTCCAGACTTCCATTTGTCAAGTTCAGCATCTTAACCACTAAGCCACCGCAGTTTAATTTTAATTTAATTTAATTTAATTATCACATTTATATACCGCTCACTTGGCCAAGCCAACTCAGGGCAATTCACAACAAAAGTTAAAAACACAAGTTAAAACAGTTAAAACTACCCACCCCCTAAAAGCAAGGGCTGCAGGATCCAAAGGCACCATGGGGAAGAGTTCCTCTACACCAACCACCCAATGGCGGTTACCCTTCCACCTGCACCCCACACTTGACCCGCCAGCCAGGTTTTAAGATCTTTTCTGAAAGGCAATTCCGTCCGAAGACGTAGCTCTGTTGGCAGGAGGTTCCAGAGGGCCGGTGCAGACACGGAGAAGGCTCTCCTCCTTGTGCCAGAGAGGTGGGCCCCTCTGGCTGATGGAACAACTAGAGAGCCCCTCCGGTCCGCTCTGGTTGGACAGACAGACGTCTTCAGGGCGATGCGGTCTCTTAGGTAACCCGGCCCACTACCATATAGGGCTTTAAAGGTCAAAACCAGCACCTTGAATTGCACCCAGAGACAAACTGGCAACCAGTGCAGCTCCCGGAGCAGTGGCAAAGCACGGGCATAACGCCCACACCCCATCACCACCCGGGCTGCCGCATTTTGGACCAGCTGTAGCCTCCGAATGGTCGTCAAGGGCAGCCCCATGTAGAGCGCATTGCAATAATCTAGTCTGGAGGTGACCAGAGCGTGAGTGACCATGAGCAAGGAGTCCCGGTCCAGGAGTGGGCGCAACTGGCGGATCACCCGAAGTTGGGCAAAAGCCCTCCTGGTCACAGCCGCCACCTGTTCCTCTAGCAGTAGCCGTGAATCCAGGAGGACCCCCAAGTTGCGCACCGGGTCCGTCTGGGGCAAAATAGCCCCATCCAGAAACAACGATGGTAGCTCCCGGGTTAACGCAGGACCCCCTATCCATAGCCACTCAGTCTTGCTGGGATTCAGTTGTAGCCCGTTAGCCCCCATCCAGACCCCCACAGCTTCCAGGCATCTGGAAAGGACTTTGACGGCATCACTGGGGTCCCCATGGGCCGAGATGTACAACTGAGTGTCATCCGCATACTGATGGTACCGCACCCCATGGGAACGAATGATCTCACCCAGCGGCTTCATGTAGATGTTGAATAGGAGAGGGGAGAGCACCGAGCCCTGAGGCACCCCCCATTTGAGGGGCCTAGGACTGGACCTCTCACTCTCCAACCACACCGACTGGGTATGACCCCTCAGAAATGAGGAGAACCAGGACCACACATTACCCTGGATTCCCAATCCATGGGTGACCACCGTCCCGCTCCCGCCGGAGATCATCCATCAGTGCGACCAATGCCATCTCGGTACCATATCCCGGCCTGAATCCTGACTGAAAGGGGTCCAGGTAATCCGCTTCATCCAGCACCCCCTGCAGCCGACACGCCACTGCCTTCTCCAACACCTTCCCTAGAAAGGGGAGGTTAGAGACAGGCCTATAGTTGGTTAGGACAGCTGGGTCGAGGGAAGGTTTCTTCAGGAGGGGGCGCACCAAAGCATGTTTTAAAGGTGCAGGAAACACCCCCTCCCGCAATGATGCATTGATCACAGCCCCAACCCAGTCACCTGTCACCGTCTTGGAGGCTTTCACCAGCCAGGTGGGACAGGGGTCCAATGGGCAGGTAGTGGCGCGCACAGCTGCAAGGAGCCTGTCCACTTCATCAGGGGCAACTGGCTCAAACCGGTCCCAGATGGTATGGCAAGACTGTACTCCAGCTCCCTCCGGACTCTCCCCATCCACGCCAGGATTAACCCCAGAGCGAATCTGATCGATTTTCTCCACTAGATGGTCAGCAAAGTCCTCAGCCGACCCCTGCCAGCCAGGCACCGGGGTCCCCCTACCAAGGAGAGACCTGGTAACCCGGAACAGGGTGGCCGGGCGATTATCAGCGGAGGCAATAAGGGTGGTGAAGTATTGCCGCCTCACCACCTCCATCGCCACTAGATAGGCCCTAATAGCGGCTCTAGCTAGTGTCCAATCGGAGTCTCTCTGGGTCTTCACCCAGCGGCGCTCTAGGCGTCTCTTTGCCCGTTTGAGCTCCCGCAGTTCATCTGTGAACCACGGAGATGACCTAGCTCCATGAGCTCTGAGAGGCCGTAGTGGTGCGATTTCATCCAAGGCCGCTGTTGTCATCCTGTTCCACAGGTCAACCAGCGCCTCGGCCGAATCGTGTTGCCGATCCAGAGGGAAATCCCCCAGTTCCCTCTGGAATCCATCAGGATCCATCAGTTGCCGGGGGCGGGCCATTCTAATAGGCCCTGCCTCCCTACAATGAAGCGTCGCCCCCAGGAAGTCTAGAGCCACCAAATAGTGATCTGACCATGGCACAGGTGTTATGTCTAATTTCCGTAGTCTCAGATCACTCTGCCACCGCCCCGACAAAAAGATTAAATCTGGTGTGTGGCCACTGCCCCTGGTCGGGCCCTGAATTACCTGAATCAGGTCCATATCTGCCATGGAAGCCATGAACTCCTGAGCCACCCCGGAGCCAGTCCCCAGCGAAGGCAAATTGAAGTCCCCCAGAACCATCAGTCTAGGGAACTCCAACGCCAACGCTGAGATGGCCTCGAGGAGCTCAGGCAGGGAGTCCCTTACCCTGCAAGGGGGCAGGTACAGGAGTAAGACTCCCAACTGACCCTTAGAGCCCAGACGCAGAAGCAGGGCCTCACAACCCAGAATTTGTGGAGCGGTAGCCCTGGTGACTCCCAATGACTCCCTGGCTATGATGGCCACGCCACCGCCCTTACCCTCATCCCTAGGCTGGTGCCAAATACTGAACCCAGCTGGACACATTTCTGACAGAGGAACCCCATCCTCTGGTCTCAGCCAGGTCTCAGTGATACATGCCAGGTCGGCCCGCTCCCCCGTAATGGAGTCTTGTATCAGGGGGGCCTTATTACATACCGACCTGGCATTCATCAGCAGCAGCCTAAGGGCAGGGTCACCCTGGGTCAGCTGCTCAGGACCTAGAGGTGTAACCGTGGGGCTGGAATGAGGGACAGATACTAAGCATCTGCCCCGCATTCCCCGAGTGCGGCCCGCCCCTCGGTACCCGCTATATCACCCCATGCCCATCACAACCTCTATATTGGCCTCCGGAGCCTCCCTGATAGCCCTGGACAGAATGCTGCCTCTCCTTTCTGGTTGGCCGAGCAGTCTCTCCCTCCCTCCCTTCCACCCCCATATAAAACCGCCCCACTCACTCCCCCCACCACCCTCCGCACGGCTCCGGCGGTGATGAAAGTGGTGGGGCATTCTTTCAGATCTTCGTTGAGCCCTCAACTGTGGTAAAACATTCCACCCACAGTAGCGTCGGGGCATGGACGTAGCAGCGGCACCCGGCCTCCCATCCACTGGGACCAGATGTTGCAAGTCCCGAGGAGAGGTAAGACGGGACCTCAGGCGGTGCGGGGCAGCGTCCTTTGAGCCCTTCGGGGCTCGGAAGGCAGGGACGTAGTGGCGGCACCCGGCCTCCCATCCACCGGGACCAAGTGTTGCAAGACCCGAGGAGGGACAGGACAGGTCCTCGGGCGGCACGGGGCAACGTCCTTTGAGCCCTCCGGGGCACGGAAGGCAAGGCCGAGTACAACGGCGGTGGTGGTTCGCCCGGCAAGCCCCCTCGCCTTTTGAGTCCTGTTGAGGGGGAGAGGGTGGGGCCCGGGAACGCCGGCCGATGGCGTAACCAGCGGGCCTCTTCGCCCCCGCCGGGGCCGAGCACAGCGGCGGTGGTGGTTCGCCCGGCAGGCCCCCTCGCCTTTTGAGTCCTGGGGAAGGGGGAGGGCGGGGCCCGGGAACGCCGGCCGATGGCGTGGCCAGCGGGCCTCTTCGCCCCCGCCGGGGCCGAGCACAGCGGCAGTGGTGATTCGCCCGGCAGGCCCCCTCGCCTTTTGAGTCCTGGGGAGGGGGGGAGGGCGGGGCCCGGGAACGCCGGCCGATGGCGTGGCCAGCGGGCCTCTTCGCCCCCGCCGGGGCCGAGCACAGCGGCGGCGGTGGTTCGCTCGGCAGGCCCCCTCGCCTTTTGAGTCCTGGCGAGGGGGGGAGGGCGGGGCCCGGGAACGCCGGCCGATGGCGTGGCCAGCAGGCCTCTTCGCCCCCGCCGGGGCCGAGCACAGCGGCGGTGGTGGTTCGCCCGGCAGGCCCCCTCGCCTTTTGAGTCCTGGCGAGGGGGGAGGGCGGGGCCCGGGAACACCGGCCGATGGCGTGGCCAGTGGGCCTCTTCGCCCCCGCCGGGGCCGAGCACAGCGGCGGCGGTGGTTCGCTCGGCAGGCCCCCTCGCCTTTTGAGTCCTGGCGAGGGGGGGAGGGCGGGGCCCGGGAACGCCGGCCGATGGCGTGGCCAGCGGGCCTCTTCGCCCCCGCCGGGGCCGAGCACAGCGGCGGTGGTGGTTCGCCCGGCAGGCCCCCTCGCCTTTTGAGTCCTGGCGAGGGGGGAGGGCGGGGCCCGGGAACGCCGGCCGATGGCGTGGCCAGCGGGCCTCTTCGCCCCCGCCGGGGCCGAGCACAGCGGCGGTGGTGGTTCGCCCGGCAGGCCCCCTCGCCTTTTGAGTCCTGGCGAGGGGGGGAGGGCGGGGCCCGGGAACGCCGGCCGATGGCGTGGCCAGCGGGCCTCTTCGCCCCCGCCGGGGCCGAGCACAGCGGCGGTGGTGGTTCGCCCGGCAGGCCCCCTGGCCTTTTGAGTCCTGGCGAGGTGGGGAGGGCGGGGCCCGGGAACGCCGGCCAATGGCGTGGCCAGCGGGCCTCTTCGCCCCCGCCGGGGCCGAGCACAGTTGCTGGCATATAACCATAATAAACAAATAAAAGTGAAGAGGAGATCTGTTCTAACCCATGTTCTTTGCATTGTGGTTTGAACTACCAAGACAAGTCTATGGAATTGTTTCTGATGTTTTTCCTGCAGGGGTTGGAACAATGCCTGGGACAAGAAATCCATTGTCTCCTCTTTGTAATGGAGAAGACCTGAATCAGGTAGGAGGGCAGAGAATCACTGGGGAGAGGGACTCCTTCTGTTTTTTTCTGGAAAAAATGAAGAATGTAAGACATGAGCAGCCCAAAATTATATTTTGTCTCTCGTTGTTTCAGCAATAGTTCCTTGGGCACAATAGTTCCTCAAGGACATTTTACTAAATGTTAAGACCACGTTCTAAATGAAAATAACTTTCCCACCACCACCATCCAATCCTAGATGATTGCTAAAGCAACAGTTTTCATTGTGAAGAATATCTAATCTTCTCCTGGCCTGGCTAAATGAGGAAAATGAAAGCCTGATTTTCCATTTGGTTTATTTTTCTTTCCATTCGTACATAATTTCTTTGGCCACTTCTGTCCGTACTCCTAGGTAAAGGTCACCCTTGCTCAAAAGCCAGTTGTATCCAATGTATTTTTTTCTCTCCTTGTGTATTGCTTTGAAACGTGTATTGCTCTTGAAATGTGATATTTTTTAACTGTAATTTGTGATACGCTGCTTCTTTGTTAGCCGCCCAGTCGGATTGCAAGTGGGGTGGCATACAAGTTGAAATATAACAACAACTCCAGAGTTCAGTGCTCATCTCCGTTCACAGCCAAAAAGCCAGCGTTGTCTCTATCTACAGAGGTTTCCATAGTCATGTGGTAGGCATGACTATAGATGACAGAGTACATGGAATGCTGTTTACCTTCTCACCAAAGTGGTACTTATTTATTCTACTGTACTTGCAATTTCTTGTTTTCAATCTGGTAGGTTGGCAGGAGCTGGGACAGAGACGGAGGCTCGCTTTGCTGTGCAGCACTCGGGTCTTGAGGTGCTGGCCTGTCAACCTTCCATCAGGTTCAGTGGCTTAACCGTTAAGCCACTGCAGTCCTTCCTCCTCCAAAGAGAAGTAAAAAATGTCCTCTCCATCCCTCAAGATCGTCTTCCTCCACTTATGGGAATATATTGGGAAAGGGACTTGAAGACCAGAGCTCTCTACTTTTGAGCCTGAACAAGTAGGATTCGGAGGCACATGGTCTCTGTTGTGGAGGGGGGAGAATGGGTCTATAGGACTCACAGCAATTGGTAACAAGAAATGCCCATAAGGGAGATTATGAACGCCATCCCCAGAAGGTGTCAACTTGTGATATAACAAATCCTGGCTTAACCACTCAGTTTATCTTTGGTTTGCAAATTCTATCAGATTTTACTACTGGTAATCAAGAAATTGTTCTCTGGCCAGGTTATCTTGCTATAGTAATAGAGTAGACCAGGGATTCTCAACCTGTGGCCTCAGAAAGTGCCATGTGGTGGAGGAAGGGCCATGTGGTGGAGGAAGCTCATAGGGGCTCTCTGGTGGTCCCATCAGCCAGGGAGGCGCACCTCGCTGGGACCAGTAAGAGAGCCTTCTCGGTATCCGCCCCGGCCCTATGGAACCTCCTGCCACCAGAATTGCGTCTCCAGGCGGAGTTGCCCCCCTTAAGGAAGGCTCTAAAAACATGACTTTGCCAGCAGGCGTGGAGCACGTCAGGCACTTTAGTGTATGGGACCAAAGACAACAGAACAACCGAAGGGTTGGTTTAACACAGGTTTATTGCATGGTGTTCCGGTGAAGCATGGGGGTAATGGTGGTGGTACATCTCATTATATACTGAGGACTATACATTTGAATCTTGCAGCACGGTAGCTCATTGGCTACTGTCGGCGTGGCCTCGCCCAGGCACGCCTTACTCTCGCAGTTGTATCTTCTTCCTGCTGAATGCGAGTATCTTCATTCTGCTGAATGCGAGTATCTTCATTCTGCTGAATGCGGAGGCATTTCCCGCGGCTGTCCGTGATTGAGCAATGTGAACCATGTGAGGCTGAATGCTCGCAGCTGCCCCAAGGGGTTGCTTGCTCGCATTCCTTTCAGCTGAGATACATTGTAATTGTGATGGAACATTTATATCTTGATAGCTTTACAGTACATTGATATGCATACATAACACCCCTCCCCCCTAGGATGGGACGAAGTCCCGCAACCATTGTGGCTTGCCGCACGTGCGCTTGGGGCGTGCTTGCGCCTGACCTAGTACCGGAGAGCCTGTGATCCCTGACTCCGTGGGAGCTTGTCCTGCTACGGGAAACGGGGATTCGTTAGTGGCTCTGTGGGGCATCCGTGCCTGCCTTGCGCCCGGGGATGGGAATGGAATGAATAGTTGGGAGGTGAACCCCTGCCTGTTGCTCTCGGACCCCGGGGACCCTCCTATTGTGAACCGCGGAACCGATGAGGTCGCCCTTGAGGTTCTGCTACCTTCTGATCCCCCCGCGGGGGACCTTGAGACTGTGGTGGGCGGACTCGCTGCTGCCTCCTGTCTTGGGGGTGTCGGTCTCCGGGAAATTGGCGCTATATTGCATTCTAACTCACAGGGGCTACTGGGACTGGACGTACCAGGGGCTGAACTGAAACCCCTCTTTTCGCTAGGACGGGTGGGGGACCACTCCGCTAACTCCCCCTGGTACTGTAAATCAACGTCTAAACTTCTATGGGCGTCTGTGTCTCGGGGAAACTTCCAAGGGGTATGTGTGTGGTCGGGGCTCTTCCTTTCCGCCGCGGACTCCCGCAAAAGATCTCTGTGGATCGATTCCCTTTCCTCCCCCCTTGGTGGGGACCCATGTTCCCCTTTTCCTCCCCCTTGGGCTAAGCGGGTGGGGGAGTACCCTAACGCTGATTCGACGCTATTTTCGTCTCCGTCCTGCTCTCCGGGAACCCTGCGCCTGAGTTGGTCCACGTGTCGCCTCCACAGGAAACCTGTACTGGTCTCCACGCGGTATGAGACGGGGCCGGTTTGTGCTATTACGGTGCCCGGCACCCAGGCTGGCCCCGCGTTGGCGTAGTTCCTGCAGTGCACCGGGGCGCCTACGCTGAAACTCTTTGAGGGTTCCACCCCTATGTTCCACCCTTTGTCCTCTACTCTCGTGGGGTCTAGCTTGGAGATTCCCGTGGCCAGCTTCCTGCGCATCAACAGCTCTGCGGGGGAGTACCCTGACGCCAATGGGGTGACCCTGTACCTTAGCAGGAATTGGCACAATTTCAGGTCGAGGTCTCCGGGGCCCATGCGCAGCAGCGCGTCTTTCGTGGTGCGCACGAGGCGCTCTACTTGGCCGTTGGTGGCCGGGTGAAAGGGGGCGGAGGTGATGTGCCGAATGGCGTTGCGCTCCATGAACGCCCCGAACTCGGCGGACGTGAAACAGCTAGCGTTATCGCTGACGAGGGTGTCGGGTAAACCGAACGTGGAAAAGACCCTCCGTAACTGTTTAATTGTTGTGGCCGAGGAGGTGCTCGAGACTGGGATGACCTCCAACCACTTGGAGAACGCGTCCACCACAAGGAGGAAAAGCGTTCCCCTTAACGGGCCAGCAAAGTCTACGTGTACCCGGGACCAGGGCCCCCTCGCTGCGTCCCACTCCCTATGTGGCTAGCGGGCCTCTTCTGGCCTGGAGCTTTGGCACGCTTCGCAAGTGCCGACCATGTGTTCGATGTCTGCGTCTAGCTGGGGCCACCAAAAGTAACTGCGGGCCAGCGCCTTAGAGCGGACGATCCCCGGGTGGCTGACGTGCAGCAGTTTAAGCACCCTCGGCCGGAGAGACGTGGGGATCACTACCCGCTGTCCCCACAAAAGGCAACCCCTCTCTAGGGACAACTCTAGTTTCTTTTTGAAAAATGTGTCGAATTCCGCTGCTGGGGAAGACACGGGCCATCCTTTCTGTACCCAGGAGCAAACTGTGGCCAGCGTTTTGTCCTTGCCGGTCGCTTTAGCGATGTCGGCCGGTACTACTGGAGGGGAGTCTAGGACCTCTATCATTAAGACCTGGTGGTCCCTCTCTACCTCGCCCACGTGGCAGCTATCCCGGGGAATGGGGGACCTCGACAGGGCATCCGCATGGCTGATCTCCTTCCCGGGCCGGTATACCAACGCGTGCTGATACGCGTTGAGAAAAATGGCCCACCTGAGCATTCTCGGGGACAGGATTTGGGGTGTGGGCTTATCTGCGGTGAAAATGCCTAGCAAGGGCTTATGGTCAGTCACTATGGTGAAGGGGCGGCCGTACACAAAATCATGAAATTTCTTAGTCCCCGCAATTATCGCTAGTGCTTCCCTGTCTGTCTGGGCATAGTTCCTCTCCGCTTGGGACAAGGACCTAGAGTAGAACGCTATCGGGGCCTCCCTCCCGTTCTCCAGTACGTGGCATAACACTGCCCCCACCCCCACCGGGGATGCATCGCATATCAGGACCACTGGGCCTTTGGGATTGAAATGGGTCAGTACCGCATCTGATGCCAGGAGTCGCTTCAGGTCATTGAAAGCCCTCTCCTGGTCGTCGCCCCACTTCCATGCCTCGTCCTTTTTTAACAATTTGTGTAGCGGTTCCGCTACTGCTGCCTTCCGCGGAAGGAAGGAGTGGTAAAAGTTGAGCAGTCCAAGGAACGACTGCAACTCGGGCTTGGAGGTGGGGCGAGGGGCCTTCTTGATGGCGGCCACCTTGGATTGGGATGGCCTGATTCCCTCGGGAGTAACACGGAACCCTAGGAACTCAACCTCAGTTGCGAAGAAAACGCATTTGTCCTTCCGCAACCGCAACCCCGCTTTCTCGAATATTGTCAGGACCCTTCCCAACCTGCTTGCTAATTCGGCCCGGCTCCCCCCTGTAATCAATACGTCATCAAAGTAGGGTAACACCCCCTCTAACCCCTTCAGGAGGCGTTCCACGAGTGACTGGAAAATCCCGGGTGCCGAATTCACGCCGAATTGGAGGCGCGATACCTGGAACGCCCCTTTGTGGGTGACTATGGTCTGTGCAGCAGCTGCGGCGGGGGTCACCGGGAGTTGCTGGTAGGCTTGGGCCAGGTCGAGTTTAGCAAAACACCTCCCCCCGTGCAACCTGGCCAACAAGTGGCTGACTACCGGCACCGGATAAGCATTAGGGCGGATCGCCTTATTGATGGTGCACTTGTAATCAGCGCATATGCGGACCTCCCCGTTGGCCTTGAGCGCTGTTACAATTGGAGTTTCCCACTCCGCAGAATCAACAGGAACAAGAATCCCCTGGCCCACCAATTTGTCCAACTCTGCCTCTATTTTGTCCTTTAGTGCGAAAGGCACTCTGCGCGGTTTAAGTCTGATTGGACGTACTCCAGGGTCCAGGTCGAAAGTCACTGGGGGGCCCTTGAATTTTCCGAGCCCCTTTTTGAAAACCTCGGGGTGCGCGTCGCACACGCTCTGTATTGGATCAGTCCCGGTGGCGTGTGCTCCCACGGCGTGCACCCCCCCAATGAACAACCCCAGGGGCTGGAACCATTGAGTCCCGAGGAGGCTGCATTTTCCTCCCTTGAGGACGACTAGGGGAAGCGTTGCGGTGCGCTTTTTAAACTGGACCTGGAACTTCCCAACCCCCAACACTGGGATGCGGTTCCCTTGCACGTCCTTCAGTGTGGCCCTCAACGCTTTGAGCTTGGGCCGCACGCGGGGGGCGATTTTCATGAACTCTCCCTGGGAGATAATAGAGTATGACGAACCCGAGTCCACCTCCATTCTAACAGGGGCCCCTTGTATTACTACCTCAACGAAGTAACGGGGGTGCTCCGTGGAAACGCTGCAAACCGGAGCGTCGTCCTCGCTGTCGTCGGAGATGCGCCCTACGCCGTCCCGCGTCCTCGTGGTCCGGGTGCCATCCTTTGGCCTCGTGGTGCGGTCCTGCCTCGCCGAGCGGTCTGGAGAACTCCTTGTGGCCTCGCGCCGTTTCCGGCAGACCTTGGCGATGTGCCCGCGCCGGCCGCAGTTGTGGCACTCGGCCTTGCGGAATGGGCATTTGGCGCGGGCGTGGGCGGCGCCGCAGCCGTCGCAGCGCCGGCCCTCTCTCTGGACCCTCCGGACGTCCTCGTCGTCGCTGCTCTCCGCAGACGAGTTCGAAACTCGCCGGGCCGCGCGCACCGAGCTCTCTGCCTTGGCGGGCTTCGGGCGCCAGTCCTGAAGCTCTTGCACCCCGGCAGTCGTGGCCTCCGCAGCCTGCGCCATGTCGAGGACTTGTTGCCACGTGGGAGGCGGCTCCTTTTTCATCAGCGCGCGCTGAGTCTCGGTATCCCTCAGACCGCAGAGCAGGCAGTCCCGGAGGGTGACTTCTGGGGTCTCCCACTTGCATGGGCCGGCGGCCAGTCGCAGGGCCGCGGCGAACTCGGCGACCGATTCCCCGGGCGCCTGGACTCGCCTCCAGAACGCGCTCCGAGCGGGGAACATCGCTATCGCTGGCCGGAGATGGGCGCGCAGCGCCGCCAGGAGCTCTGCGGCTTTGAGGTCGCCCACCTTCCTCGGCGCGATCAGGTCCACCAAGGTCCTCTTGGTCTCGTGTCCGAGCATGCGGACGAAAATGGCCCTCTTCTTGGCCTCATCTGAGACTTCGAGCTCCACCAGCGCTGCGTTGAAGTCTATCTCAAACAGCTCCAAGTCTCCCGGCTTCCTGATCTCGTAGCCGGCGCATGTCTTGGTCCCGTGGGCAGCCATATCCCACCTTCGTCGCCAATTTAGTGTATGGGACCAAAGACAACAGAACAACCGAAGGGTTGGTTTAACACAGGTTTATTGCATGGTGTTCCGGTGAAGCATGGGGGTAATGGTGGTGGTACATCTCATTATATACTGAGGACTATACATTTGAATCTTGCAGCACGGTAGCTCATTGGCTACTGTCGGCGTGGCCTCGCCCAGGCACGCCTTACTCTCGCAGTTGTATCTTCTTCCTGCTGAATGCGAGTATCTTCATTCTGCTGAATGCGAGTATCTTCATTCTGCTGAATGCGGAGGCATTTCCCGCGGCTGTCCGTGATTGAGCAATGTGAACCATGTGAGGCTGAACGCTCGCAGCTGCCCCAAGGGGTTGCTTGCTCGCGTTCCTTTCAGCTGAGATACATTGTAATTGTGATGGAACATTTATATCTTGATAGCTTTACAGTACATTGATATGCATACATAACAGGCACCACAACCCAGTCCTGCTGGCTTATTCAATCCTGTCTGGGGTTTTAATGAGGGGTTAGGGTGTTTTATGGACATTTTAAATGCCCCCGAAGCTGTCTGAGGTAGTGTGACCCATCCCCCGGCTTAAAAAGATTGAGAACTCCTGGAGTAAACCATACTGCCAGAGACCATATGCCAACTTTCACGGGGCAGTTAACACCTGACAACCCTGAGGACTAACAGCCTTGGGTGCTGAAGTCCATAGGGAAGGAGGATGGTCCCCAAGTGGATTAAATCTTACTTGAATCCATCTTGATGGAGGGCAGCATCTTCATCAATCCTGGCCTAGGGTTGATGACAACTTTGTGTGCCAAAAGGGATCAGGGGCAGGAAGTGACTCGTGGAACCGGATCAGTGGTATGGGTTTTATGCTGCAATGTGGAAGGCTAATGAAAGGCCACTGCATTATATTGTCAGGATAGTGTTCATGGCTGATCGCCAGTATTTGGCTTCTGATATAGCGGAAGAAGAGAAGAATCAGGAAATATTTTTCTCCTCCAGGATGTGGTAACCTTTGAGGAGGTGGCTATGCTTTTCACCCCAGAGGAATGGGCCTTGCTAGATCCAGACCAGAGAGCTCTCCACAAGGACGTCATGGAGGAGAACCAAAAGATTGTGACCTCTCTTGGTAAGTCTCCTTGTTTCCCTAGTTCAACCGTAGCCAACCCAACCAGAAATGAAGCACAATGGGAAATGGAGCTCACTGACAGACCTATGTTAGATTTACAGCATTTCCCAAACTATAGGCCAGGGATTCACAACCTACTGCCCATGGACCGGCCCCGGCCCATGGCACCATTTCATGTGGCCCACCGCCCTCGTTCTTGCTGCTGCCACCGCAAGCAACAAAAGCGCCGAAAACATATGCAATCTCATGAGAATACATGAAATCTCACAAAGAATACAAGCAAAAACTCATGAAATCTCACAAGAATATGCATGAGAACTTACAAAATCTCACGAGAACTCATGAAATCTCATGAGAATACACATGAGAATTTGTGAAAACGTGCGAGAATACGTGCAGAACCACATGACCGGTCCGCTCAGCTGTCTGAGGGGGCGTTGTCTGGCCGGCAACCTGAAAACGTTGAGAGCTCCTGCTATAGGCAGGATATTGGTCTACTGTAGTTCAGTATTTCCCAAACTTAGGTTCTTGGACTTCAGTTCCCAGAAGCCTAAGCCAGTACATTGATCAGTGTGTTGGGGAATTGACTTAGGCTTCTGGGAATTGAAGTCAAAAACCAAAGATTGGGAAACACTATGTTAGAAGATTCTGTAGAGGTTGAGCTTTCATTAAGAAGCGGATTTCACTCTTAATTGGGTGTTGTTTCACAGCCTGTATAATGATGAGATCAAAAAAAGGCAGACTGAAAAAATAAACTTTTTCACCATGGTAGAGGGAATGTGTTTGGACAGGGAGACACAGAGTGGGAGATTCTAAGTTTTTAACCAGTCATTGTAATCCTGGCTTTCTAGTCAATTCTCAACCTTAACATGTTAAGATTTTTATATACACAACAGATACACAACAGTAGGTGGGGAATTGAATTAGACTTCTAGGGATTGAAGTCCAAAAACCAATGGTTGGGAAACATTGATGGAGTGACTAAAATCTTTCCTTTGTTCCATTGATTCATTGAGCCTACTCTACCAGTGACTTACTACTGGATTTCAGCCTCTGTTGACGGAATTTGGATAAACATTAAATGAGTTATCTTAATGTCGTATCTAAAGTAGAGTGGTGATCTATGGAAGCTCAAAACGAAAAGCAGACGCACCACCACAGCCATGGTTGAGAGAAAATGAATTTGTCCTTTCTCAATCTATGAATTCTCCTCTTCCTCCAAAGGATCTATAGAAACTACCTTCGCGATTCATGTTTTTGAAAATATGTAGATCATAAACAAGATTGCTTCTTTCAGAAGATAATTCTAGCAAAAGGACTTATGGGGAGTTGTTTCACTCAACCCCAAAGGAATCAGTAACCTACTCTAGTGAAAATCAATATACAATGCAAAAAATGTCAGCCATTCTGTACAATTCTGCTCTTTGGTTGTTGTTGTTTAAATTTCTTCCTGCATAGACAACATGTAGAACTTAATAATATCTATACCTATAAATCTAAGCGTTAACTGGAATTTGACAAAGACTCCCGCACCCGTCCACACTATCCCATACCGAGCCTCCTGCACTTGCCCAAACCTGGTACGGAGGTAACTGTTGGGTTGAGAAATGCGCCAGTGGGGCAAGAGCTCCACGAACGCAAACAAAGGGAAACAACTTCAATTCCCAACGTTCTTTGCACCGTGCCGTGCCATAGCCAATCAGGCTGATAGGCACAAGCAAAAAGAACGTTGGGAAACAAGTCGCGGCCATTTGAAATCGAGCCGCAGACTAAAACCACTGTACGAACGCAAACCACAAATGCCTGAATTCTTTGGGAGACACTGCTGGTCAATGTTGTCAATAGTGAACTAAACAGACCAAGTAGAAAGCAATGTCCTTGTTTCTAACAAGGGCTGAAATCCAGTAGTAAGTTGCAACCTGAGTAGGCCAGTGCCTCACAGCCACGCAAAATAAAAAGCCACAAAACGCCACCGCGAGACACCCGCCGCCCTTCTTTCCCGGAGCAATGGGGAGAAGAGGGACTCCCTCTCCTCCACGCTACCCCGCCGAAGACACGGCGAGAGCACCACCAGCCTCAAGTAAAGTTGAGCAGGGGAAGCACCCTCCATAGATAAAACCCAATAAATATATAAAATACACAAAGGTAAGTAGACAAATAGAAATAAAGCAGAAGCAAAGCAATCACACTTATATACCACCCTATAGCCTGCAGTGGGTCAAGTGGCTAAGATGCTGACTGGGAGGCAGAAGGTCAGCAGTTTGATTCCCAAGTACTGCAGGATGTCTTTGCCCCAGGCTCCTGCCAACCTAGCAGTTCATAAGCAAAAAATTGCAAGTAGATAAATAGGGACCACTTCGGTAGGAAGGTAAACAGCATTCTGTGCACTCCGGTGTCTAGGCATGCCAGTGCCACATGACCATGGAAACGTCTGCAGAAGCAGACAGCACTGGCTCTTCAGCTTTGAAGCAGAGATGAGCACTGAACCCTAGAGTCAGATACCTTTACTAGCGCTTAGTGCACTCTCTTGCTCTCTAATTAACACAGGTTAATTAGCTTCTCTCCCCCCCCCCATGCTGGGTACTCATTTTACTGACCTCAGATGGATGGAAGGCTGAGTCAACCTTGAGCTCTGGTCAGGATCGAACTTACAACCTTTTGGTTGCAGTACAGCAGTTTAACCAATGCGCCACCAAAGCTCCTTAAGAAATACAAATTCCTGGCAACCTTTGGTGATCTTCGGCCCCCTCCTCTGGTCCAGCCGGTCAGGGGAGGGAAGCGGAGCCCCGCTGAGCCTCGTCTCTGTGGCGGGGCTTGAAAAAGCCACCACCAGTGCCCTGGAGCCGCCTGCACCATCTTCGGCCCTCTCCTCTGGCCTGGCCGGTCAGGGGAGGGAAGAGGAGCCCAGCTGAGCCTCGTCTCCATGGTAGGGCCACGGAAAAGCCTGAGGCAGGACGAGAACACCTGAGGCGGGGCGGCCCCTGGACTCCCAGACGGGATCAAAAGCCACCGCCCCGGCGTCTCCACCACTACTGAACCAGTCTCACCTTTGGGAGGGAGGCTGGTGAGAACATTGGACATTTGCTCTCTCTCCCATGGCTGGTTCAGAAAGGGGAGACTGGCCGCAGCTGTGCGAGTCCGGCACGGCCACGGCGGCTACAAAAAGAACTTCCCGCCGACAATGCGAAAAACCCCTCCACACTCCCCTGCAGGGTTTTCCCACTGTTGGACTCTCCCTGCGGCATATTTGTCGTGAGGGACCCCACCCACTCTCCCGCCCACCCCATGGAGGACTTAATAGCTGTTATAGTGCATATCTTTACCTATAAAATTGAGGGTTAACCTTTGGAACTTCGCATAGGCTCCTTAGCCAGGCCCCACTAGCCCGCACTCTCCATTCGTGCACACGTCCGAACTGGGTACACAGGTAAACACAGGATTGAGAATTGCGCCATTGGGGCAAGAGCCCCACAAACGCGAAGAAACAAAAACAACTTCAATACCTGAAATCCTGTGCATTGTTGCGAGCTCCAGCCAATTAGGATGAGTGCAACCCCTCAGCCAATCAGCGCAGAGGAGGCTGGGAACGCGCGCTGACTTGGGTGTGTCCCCCAACCCTTCTGGACCCAAGGGACCTGGGAGAGGAGAACGAGTCCACCCCCCCCAATACTCTGTCTTTAATAACGGGGTGTCCTGGGGGGGGGGATGCTGAAAAATATGGGCAGCCCAGTTTTCTCTTTTTATCTGAGTTGAGACAATGGATTAAGGGGGGTGTTTAAAAGGAGTGGAAATTACTTTTTTTTGGGGGGGATGTGGAGAGTTTTAATTTTAAAGTGATCTTTCTGAGCTGCGTCTGGGTCTCTGTCCAGTTTGGAGCAGAGGTCTTTACCCTACAGCCCATGGGTTGTGTGAGGTCCCTCCATGGGGGGCTTTCTGGATGCCCCCCCCATAGACTGCTATCATCCTCACGGCTGGACTGGAGAGGGAACCTTTTTCCCTTGTCTAGAATAGATGTGATCTGGGTGCTAGACATGTAAACTGGTTTGAGAGGAAGACCAAAATGGAAAGAACATTTTTGCTCATCCTGGCAGAGGGGAAAACACCTGCATTTCTGGAAGGCCTCAAACCTCTTTAAGGCAGCTGAGAAACCCTCTCTGTCCAAAGCACAGAATCTCATGGGTATTATTATTACATCTCCCTCAAACTGACTCTCAGGAAAAAGTCCTTTTAAAAGCCTGGAACACTCTTTCTAGACAGGGTGGAATCCTGACAGGAGCATAATAGCTTCCATTCTTACAGAACAAAACCCATTGGGCCCAGTTAGGGGTGGGGGGATGGACTTTGGAGTCCTTTCTAAGACTGTGGCACAAAGACACACCCACCCACCCCGAGTCTTCTGGTGATTTTAAGAGGTCAAGACCACTTCATTTGGCATTGGCACCCACTGCCCCCCCTCCTAAGGGTGTAAAAAGGTACAATGCATTGATGGAATTAAGGGAGCCTGTGGGTGATTTTTTTTGTGTAGTGGGGGGTGGGAGTCTTATGCTCAATCTTAACCTATAAAACCAAGGGTTAACCGTTGGAACTTGCTATAGGTTCCTATGCCTCGCCCTAATGACCCGCACCCACTATTCGTGCACACGGCTGAACTGGGTCCGCAGGTCAACGAAGGATTGAAAAAAACGGCAGTGGGGCAACAGCCCCACAAACGCAAAAAAAGGGAAACAACTTCATTTCCCAGCGTTCTTTGCGCCGCACCGCGCAACAACCAATCAGGCTGAGAGCCGTGACCACAAAGAATGTTGGAAAAAGCGCTGTAGACAATCAAAAACGAGCCGCAGGGGGGGGGGAAGCAATGCAAAGGGAAAAATACCCACAAACTACAAGCCCCAGAGTTCTGCGCGCCATGAGCACACAGAACTCTGAGAAATCTGCCGCATGAAAAATAAAAATACAGCCGGCGCTTGGGTTCCCGCAACACAGCATGGCTGCCTAGCCTGCGGGAAGAGAAGACACCCCAACGCTGCCTGAAAAACGGAGCTTGCCTTCCCACGCCCCGGGCATTGAGCCCAGGCCGTGGGAAAGGAAGACTCCCTCCACATGCCGCCTGAGGCAGCGGGGAGGGACCCCCACTCACCCACAATGCTTTCAACAGGGGGCGAAGCCATCATTGCTTCCCCCCTTGAAAGCAAAACAATTCCCCCGCAAAACAAAGGCACCGGACAGTGCTCCTCCCAGTTCCTTTACTTTACGAGGAAGTGTTTCGCTTTCAAGGGAGGGAGAAAGCATCATTGCCTTCCCCCCTTGAAAGCGAAAAAATTCCCAGGTAAGCAAAGGCACCGGACGACGCTCCGCACGGTGCCTTCACTTACCCCAAAAATAAACCATAAAGTAAAAAATCACAACCCAAAACATCCAAAAACAACCAAAAAGAACCCCAAAAATAACACAAACACCAAACACACAGAACCCCCCCCCCAAAAAAAAAGAAAAGAAATAAATAACAATACAAACCCCCAAAAGAAATTAAAACGGAGAACTCATTCAAACGACCTTACGCTACGAGATCTGGAAATGAAATGAGGAAAGACAGACTACTAACCAGAACAAGAGACACCCACAGGACAGTGGAGAAAGAAAGTAAAAGTAAAAGAAAAGTGCAACAGCACTACCCAGAGGACACAGGAGAAAACACAGTCAAAAAGAGTCAAAAGAAAGAATAACATTGCTAAAACATTTCTAAAATCAGGTTTACACTTTTCACTCACAAAATAAATAAACATCTAAACACAGTTTTTAAAAATTGATTTAAAAAAATATTCTCACACGTTAACAAAACACATAGAAAAACATTATTTGGTTACATAAAATAATTCTAAAAAATTATATCATCCTTTAAAACAGCCCGGCAATGCCGGGCAACCTCTGCTAGTTGTAGTATATACTTTTGTTGTAATATTTTGCAGACAGATTTTGTAATTGTAATTGTAAATAATATTTTTTACTGTATGCATTGGATATTATGTTATTGTATTTTGTATTTATTTTGTATTTTTTGTCTGCAATGTAAACCGCCATGAGTCGGGTTCACCTGAGTGGGCGGTATATAAGAGTGAAAATTAAATTTGTTGAGGCTGATTTAACTTTGTTGCTATGTGTTGCCAAGATGCATGTTGCCAAGGGAAGCCGGTTTTGCTGTTGCTACGGATGCTTTCCTTCCCATTACACACACTGTCAAAAGCAAAACAATGTCAGCCTCTGTATTTGCAACAACAAGATCTCTGAGCAACATATCTCATATAGGAAAAAGAAGGCTTTCAAATTAAGAAACAGTTGACAGGTGATTTCGTTTTGCTCTATGTGTTTGGTGCTCATCTCTATTTATTTCATTCCTCGCCTCGGCGACCCAAGGCGGCTCACGTCAATATAAAAACAACCTTAAAACCAAATTAGAACCATAAAATGCTTAAAATGCCCATAAAACATACATCCTAACCTCTCCTTTACCCGCCCCCCGCCCCCAGTCCAGGCTAGATTAGCCAGCAGGGCTGAGATGTAGAGATGGTTATAGCCGAAGAGCCAGTGCTGTCTGCTTCTGCAGATGTTTCCGTGGTCATGTGGCACGCATGACTAGACACTGGAGTGCACGGAATGCTGTTTACCTTCCCACCAAAGTGGTACCTATGTATCTACCTGAAATTTCTTGCTTTCAAACTGCAGGAGCTGGGACAGAGGCGGGAGCTCATTCCATCATGTAGCACTCGGGTATCGAACTGCTGACCTTCCAACCATCAGGTTCAGCGTCTTAAGCACTTGCTCCACTGCAGTCCCCTAATGGTAGCCTAGGTAGGAGAACGAGGGTGTCGATGGTAGACTAGGACACCCTTGTTTTGAATTCCCAAAGAACAAAAAGATTAGGAGGCCTTGAACCAGAGATGGAGAAAAGTAACATTGTTTTTCCCCCTGCTAATTTTTCCGTTCAGGGTCTTCTTGTAGACTCTTTTCCCCTTCCAGAGTATTTTCGCTTTCAAGGTAAAGGTATAGGTTTCCCTTGCTCGAAAGCCAGTCGTATCCGACTCTAAGGTTCAGTGCTCATTTCTTTTTCAAAGCTGAAGACATATCTTTCAAGTATCCCGGATTGGTTGGGATTTCCCGTATTCCAGCACTCGTTCCTCCCATTTCCCACCACCATCCCGTATTTTGAACAGCAGGGAAAGGGGTTACTGTACATGTGTGCCCATCAAAGGCAGCAGTGCGCATGCGCAAAGGGGTTATGTGCATGCACAAAGGTGTTCTGTGCATGCGCGGCCGAGCCGGAGCAGTTCCCTATTTTCCAGAGCTGCGCTTGACAAGTATGGCCGAAGAGCCAGTGCTGTCTGCTTCTGCAGACATTTCCGTGGTCATGTGGCAGGCATGACTAGGCACCGGAGCGCATGGAATGCTGTTACCTTCCCACCTAAGTGGTCCGTCTGGTTGGACGGATATCTGTCCGTCCAACCAGAGCGGACCGGAGGGGCTCCCTAATTGTTCCATTAGCCAGGGAGGCCCACCTCTCTGGCACAAGAAAAAGGGCCTTTTCCGTGTTCGCTCCAGCCCTTTGGAACCTCCTACCAGTAGAACTACGGCTGCAGACGGAGCTGCTGCCCTTCAGGAAAGGACTTAAGACCTGGCTGGTGGGGCAGGTGTGGAGCCCTGAAAGCAATATGGCTCCTGCTCGTTGGCTCTTATCATGAAATGTACCTTCTTTCTGCCTCTCGGGGTGGGTGGGATTTTTAAATGTGGGTGGGGTTTTTAATGTTTTTATGTGGGGTTTTTTTAATTATGTGAGCCTCCCTGAGTCAGGCTTCTCTGAGTGGACGGCGAACAAGTTGAAATATTAAATTAAATTAAATTAAATCTATTTGCAGTTTCTTGCTTTCAAACTGTTAAGTTGGCAGGAGCTGGGACAACAAAGACGGGAGCTCATTCCATCCTGCAGTACTCGGGAATCGAACTGCTGACCTTCCGCCTCTTAGTCAGCGTCTTAGCCACTTCAGCCACTGCAGTCCCTTTGGCTTTCATAGTTGACATTTAATTTTTCCTGTGCTACTGTTTCTCCCACCAGGTCAGGAAAGTTCCGCTAGAGAAGAACCCAAGATATGCGACATACATGGGAAATATTGTCCTGAAGGTACAGCACTTAGACTTCCCCGGAGGGCCCATCCTGCAAATATATGTTTCATGGGGAAAGCCTCTAGAAAAGGTTACGATAGCAAACAACAACTTGGGAGTCATCAGAAAATGGAAAGAGGGACCAAAAAAAGCAATTTTGAGAATAAGGGTCTTCTTCTGTCTGGAATTCCTTCCTTCAGTGGCAGCGGAGAATCCACAGAGGAGAAGAACCTTAAGAATGGCAGAACTGTCGGAAAGGATTTCTTATCCATCCCAACCCTTGGCGAACACCATATAAAACAGACAGGAGGAAAACCATATGAACGGCAAGAAGGTGGAAAGTATTGTAAGCAGAGTTTTCCCCTTCCAGATGATTCACACATAAGAGGAACCCTATGAATGCCAGGAATGTGGGAAATGGTTTTCTCAAAGTTCAACCCATTTGACAAACCAGAAAGTTTGCATTGCAGAAGAACTCTACAAAAGCCATGAGCGTGGGGAATATTTTACTCAGAATCCATAACCTATAACTCACCACACTGGATTGAAATCGTACAATTGCCAAGAATGTGGGGAATTTTTTTCTCACATTCCAACCCTTTTGAAACACCTGCAATTCCACGACAGTGATAATCCATACAGTTGTCAAGAGTGTGGGCAAATGCTTCTGGAGAGTTCATGGCTTCTGACGCACCAAAAAGTCCACACAGGAGAAAAACAATACAAATGCCAGAAGTGTGAGAAGCATTTTGCTCGGAATTCACACCTTTGTGAACACCAGATAAACCACACAGGAAACAAACCATACAAGTGCAAGGAATGTGGGGAATCATTTAATCGCAATTCAAATCTTCTGACACATCAGCGGTTACACAGTGGAGAGAAACCTTATGAATGCCAAGAGTGTGGGAAATGTTTTGCTCAGAATTCATGCTTTCTGACACACCAGAGAGTCCACACAGGAGAGAAGCCGTACAAATGCCAGAAGTGTGGGTGTCTTGAACACTCGACTGGGCGCTGTCTTACAGGAGGCATGTACCGATCCTTTAGGCTGCGATAATTTCCTTTATCCGCACACTCCCAGTGCAGCCTAAGGTCGCCTCACTGTACCGCTTCCCAATCGGCTTCAAAGAACTCCACCTGTCGCTTACAAGGAGTATGCGGTGGTTTAATATGTTGGTAGCATGTGGGGGCATAGAGCAAAGCACTAAGATATAGCCTGATAAATTGACATCCACTCCGTTGATGTTCCTCACAAAGAGTTTTATTTTCCTTTAGTATCTGGAAAAGAACAAAGACAGAAACAAAAGACAAAGTACATAGGAAGCATAGTTAGTATGGTCCACTTAGATCTGGGGGGTTCAGATCATAAGTGTTTAGAGTCCAGCTCAAGGAGACATCTCTGCCTTCAAACTGAGAGGACCGAATAACTCAGGGAAAGAGCTCTGCTTTTATACACAAAAAGGAGCAGATTTCCCTCCCATCTTTGCATTCTTAAAATGACTTGATCTGCAGGTGTTTCAGAGTCACGGGGTTTTGATTGACAGGGGGGAGGCATCTTCTCCCTTGTGGTGTAGTCAGATGTCTCTGTCGTCACGCTGCCACCTGACCTATTTGTCATCCTCCCTCGAGGGGTCTGCAGGTGTACATTCCTCTGAGGGGATGCAGCTGTGTTGATTCCATCAGAAAGGAATGTAGGAATGTGTTTACAAGTAGCTTCAGTAGCTCTTAGTGATAAGTTTGCCATGGTTACTCAAGGTTCATGACAGTGGGAAATGTTTTTCTCACAGTGCTACCATTTTGAAACACCTGAGACTTCATACTGGAGAAAAAACATACAAATGTCAGGAATGTGAAAATGTTTCGCCCAGAGTTCTGGACTACTAAAACACCGGAGAGTACACACAGGAGAAAAACCATACAAATTTCAAGAGTGTGGAAAAAATTTTTCTCAGAATTCAACCCTTCTAACACACCGGAAAATTCACACAGGAGTAAAACCATACAAATTCCAGGAGTGTGGAAAATGTTTTTATGACAGTTCAACCCTTTTGAAACACTTTAGACTCCACACAGGAGAGAAGCCATACAAATGCCAAGAGTGTGGGAAATGTTTTTCTCACACCTCAACACTTTTGACACACCAGAGTGTCCACAGTAAAGTGAAACCATACAACTGCAAGGAATGTGGGGAAATTTTTAATCGAAGTTCATACCTCATACACCAAAGAGTCCATAATGGAGAGAAACCATACAAATGCCTGGAGTGTGGGAAATGTTTTGCTGAGAATTCACACCTTCTTAGACACCAGAGAGTCCATACTGGAGAGAAACCATACAAGTGCCAGGAGTGTGGGAAATGTTTTCCTCAGAAGTCACACTTTCTGAGGCATCAGCAAGTCCACTCAACCTTTGTATCCTATTTTTAAAATCTTTCTCCAGACTGTCATAGTTCAGTCTTTTAAGCTCTTCCCATCTACTTGAAATAATTATTCCCAAATATTTCAACTTGTTCTTAATTTGAATATTAACTAATCTCTTTATCTTCTTCTGATCCCCCCTCACCCATATTGCAGAGCATCATTTCCAATTTATCCCAATTTACTTTCAATCCAGTAATATCTTCAAAATCCTTTAATTGTAGCCTAATTCTATCCATTACCTTATATGGCAGAAAGTGAGGAAGACCTAAAGAATCTCTTGATTGGGCTGAAGGAGGAGAGTGCAAAAGCTGGCTTGAGACTCAATATCAAGAAAACCAAGATAATGGCAACAGGCCCGATCAGTTCCTGGAAAATAGATGGGGAAGAAGTAGAAGCAGTGACAGATTTTACATTCTTAGGATCTAAGATCTCTGCAGATGGAGATTGCAGCCATGAAATAAAAAGGCGACTGATTCTTGGGAGACAAGCCATGAGAAACCTGGGGAACATAGTGAAAAGCAGAGACATCACCTTGAAAACAAAAATTAGAATAGTCAAAGCAATGGTATTCCCAGTGGTAATGTACGGATGTGAGAGCTGGACAATTAGGAAAGCTGAACGCAGAAGAATAGATGCCTTTGAAATGTGGTGCTGGAGGAGAGTTTTGAGAGTCCCCTGAACAGCGAGGAGAACAAATAGGTCAATCTTAGAAGAAATCAACACTGACTGCTCATTGGAAGGTCAAATAGTAAAGATGAGGCTAAAGTACTTTGGGCATCAAATGAGAAGGGAGGATTCACTTGAGAAGGCAATTATGCTGGGAAAGGTGGAGGGCAAAAGAAGAAGGGGGAGGCCAAGGATGAGATGGATAGATGGTATTGTAGACACAGTGGGCACAGAACTGGGAGGTCTGAGGGGGATGGTGGAGGACAGAGGCGCCTGGAGAACGATGGTCCATAGGGTCGCAAAGGGTCGGAATCGACTGTGCGACTGAACAACAACAAACCTTATATGGATGTCTTACAATTATCAATGTGTCGTCAGCATACATACTTACCTTATTTCCCATAATCCCCTCAATTTTCTTATCATCTCTTATAGCTTTTGCTAATATTTCCATTGCCATAATGAACAAAATTGGGGACAACGGGCAGCCCTGTCTTATACCTGCCTCTAATTTTATCTCATCAGTAACCTCATCATTCACTATGACAGTGGCTAGTCCTTGCTGGTATAATTGATCAATTATCTTTCTAAATTTATCCCTAAATCCATACCATTTAATTATTTCCTTAATTGAAGTCCATTGCAAAGAGTTAAATGCCTTAAATATGTCCAGCAATATTAATCCAAACTTTTCTTTTGTTTGACTCACAAAATCTACTAAATCTAGCACCCTTCTGGTGAAATCCACCATATGACGTCCTTTCAAAAAACCCACCTGATCAGCATTTATATAGTTTAGTGTATGAAAACCAAGACAATAGAACAGCCGAAAGGTTGGCTTAACACATCTTTATTGCATGATGGTCCGGGGGAACATGTGGTAATGGCGGATGAACAGCTCAATATATACTGTGGCTATACATTTGAATGTGGCTCCTCGATAGCCCATTGGCTACTGTCCGCGTGACGTCATTCCCCGTCACGCCCTTCTTGTCCAGGTGAGGTGGTGACGGGAATCTTCCCACGCTGTAGGTATTTGGGGAATTGGAACCATGTGAGCTGGGCGCTCGCTATTGCCCCTGGTGGTCACTAGCTCGCGTCCTGATACAGTGTTACAGCTGGTGGTTATTATATCCACTCATCCGAGTGTTACATTGGTTAAAGGTACAATATTCCAAACACAACATCCCTCCCCCCTAGGATGAGACAAAGTCTCTCATCCAATATGGTTTATTGCAAGCGCGTTTTGGGCGCAAGGCTGTCTGGCTTGTCCTGGGGGCGCTATCACTTCTGTGTTCCCTGGTCTCTTGTCCTGCAATGGGAGAGGGAGACTCGTTAGCGACTTGCCGCGGTTTCGCGGCTTTCGGGGTAGGGGTAAACTCCATTGTGGGAAAACCGGGGGCACTGGGGGCTAATGAAAAACCCCGCTTCTCGCTTGGATGGGTGGGGGACCACTCCGAAACACCCCCCCCCCCCCGGTTTTGTAACTCAAACTCAAAATCATCTTCTGGGGTATCTGTGGGGGTATCCCTCAGGATATCTGCGGGGACAAACTTATTCCCTTCCCCCCTTGGTGGGGACCACTGATCCCCCTCTCCTCCCCCTTGGGCTGAACGGGTGGGGGAGAACCCTAACGTTGAATCCTGTTCCGTGCTGTCCGTGCTCTGGTGTCCGGAAACCCGGTGCCGAAGTTGGTCCGCGTGTCGCCTCCAGAGTAGACCCGTGCTGGTCTCGACGCAGTACGACACGGGACCCGTTTGTCCAATGACTACGCCCGGCACCCAGGCTGGCCCTGCGCTAGCGTAGTTTTTGCAATGGACCGGGGCGCCTATTTCGAAACTCTTTGTACCCGCTAACCCGATGTTCCTCCCCGTGTCTTCCACCCTCGTAGGGTCTAGCCTGGTCAGTACCGTCGTCAGTTTTCTGCGCATTAGGAGCTCAGCGGGTGAGTATCCTGACGCTAGAGGGGTCACCCTATATCCCAGCAAAAACTGGCACAACTGCAGGTTTAAATTCCCGGGGCCCATGCGCCTCAGCGCGTCCTTGGTGGTACGCACGAGGCGTTCTACTTGGCCATTCGTCGCCGGGTGGAAAGGCGCGGAGGTGATGTGCCGGATGGCGTTGATGTCGGTGAATGCCCTGAATTTGGCGGATGTGAAGCAACTAGCGTTATCGCTAATAAGCGTGTCGGGTATGCCGAACGAGCTGAACACCCTGCGCAATTGTTTAATTGTTGCGGCTGAGGAGGTGTTCGCCACTGGGATAACCTCTAACCATTTGGAGTAAGCATCCACTATGAGGAGAAAAAGTGATCCTCTGAAAGGGCCCGTGAAGTCAATGTGCACGCAGGACCACGGCCCCTTTGCCGCATCCCATTCCCTGTGCGGAAGTCGAGCCTCTTCGGGCCGGGAGCTTTGGCAACTCTCGCAAGTGCCCACCATGTGCTCGATATCGGCGTCCAACTGGGGCCACCAGAAGTAGCTCCTGGCCAGTGCCTTGGAGCGAACAATTCCAGGGTGGCTGACGTGCAGCAGCTTAAGCACTCTTGCTCTCAGGGACTCAGGGACGACTACCCGCTGGCCCCACAGGAGGCAACCCCTCTCTATGGACAGTTCTAACTTTTTCCTGAAGAACGGGGCAAATTCCGCCGCCGGGGAGGACGTTGGCCATCCTTTCTGCACCCATGAACTAACCAGGGCCAACGTCTTGTCCCTGCCCGTCGCCTTGGCGATCTCTGCGGGCACTACGGGGGGTGAATCTAGGACCTCTATCATGATCACTTGGTGGTCTTGTTCCACCTCACACACGTGGCTGCCCGTGTGGGGGAGGGGTGACCTCGACAGGGCGTCCGCGTGGCTTATGTCCTTTCCAGGACGATACACCAGTGCATTCTGGTACGCGTTTAAAAAAATGGCCCACCTGAGCATCCTAGGGGACAGAATCTGTGGCGTGGGTTTGTCTGCGGTAAAAATGCCTAGCAGGGGCTTGTGGTCAGTCACGATGGTAAAGGGGCGGCCATAGAGGAAATCGTGGAACTTCTTCGTCCCAGCAATTATCGCTAATGCCTCCCTGTCTGTCTGTGCGTAGTTACGCTCTGCCTTAGACAGGGACCTGGAGTAGAACGCCACCGGGGCCTCCCGCCCGTTTTCCAACACGTGGCACAGGACCGCCCCCACCCCCACTGGAGATGCATCACATATCAGAACCACTGGTTTCTTGGGGTCAAAATGGGTTAATATGGCGTTGGAGGATAAGAGTTGTTTCAGCTCATTGAATGCCCTCTCCTGGCTCTCGCCCCATTTCCACGCCTCGTCCTTTTTCAGTAACTTATGAAGCGGCTCTGCTACCGACGCCTTCCTAGGCAGGAAGGAATGGTAGAAGTTTAAGAGCCCCAGGAACGACTGCAGTTCGGGCTTGGAGGTGGGGCGAGGAGCATTTTGAACGCCGGCCACCTTTGATTTGGAGGGTTTAATGCCTGCAGGGGTTACCCGAAAACCCAGGAACTCAACCTCTTTTGTGAAGAAGACGCATTTGTCTTTCCGCAACCTCAACCCCGCCTTTTCAAATACCGTCAGTACTTTGTCTAGCCTTTCAGCCAACTCTGACTCACTCCCCCCCGTTATCAATACGTCGTCAAAATATGGCAAGACCCCCTCCAGACCCTTTAAGAGACATTCCACTAACGATTGAAAGATGCCTGGCGCCGAATTCACGCCAAACTGCAGGCGCGTCACCTGGAACGCTCCCTTATGAGTGACTATCGTTTGCGCAGCAGCTGCTGCAGCTGGGGTTACTGAGAGCTGCTGATAAGCCTGCGCCAGGTCAAGCTTTGCGAAACACTTTCCCCCATGTAACCTGGCCAACAGGTGGCTGACTACCGGCACCGGATACGCATTTGGGCGTATCGCCTTATTAATGGTACATTTGTAATCAGCGCATATTCGAACCTCCCCGTTGGCCTTAAGCGCTGTTACAATCGGAGTTTCCCACTCCGCGGAATCAACAGGAACAAGGATCCCCTGGCCCACCAATTTGTCCAGTTCCGCCTCTATTTTGTCCTTAAGTGCAAAAGGCACCCTTCGCGGTTTGAGTCTTATTGGGCGGACCTCCGGATCCAGGTCGAACGCAACTGGGGGCCCCTTGAATTTTCCGAGTCCCTTCTTGAACACTTCGGAATGCGCGTTGCACACCTCCTGTATTGGGTCAGTCCCAACGGCATGCACCCCCCCCCCCAATGAACAAACCCAGGGGCTTAAACCATTGAGTCCCGAGGAGGCAACAACTCCCCCCTTTGAGAACAACCAGGGGAAGTTCCGCGGCGTGTTGCTTGTATTGGACCTTGAATTTTCCAACCCCCAACACCGGAATGCTATTCCCCTGCACGTCCCACAGCGTAGACCTCAGTGCTTTGAGCTTGGGCCGCACGTTGGGGGAAATTTCCAAAAACTCCCTCTGGGAAATGATGGAATATGAGGAACTTGAGTCTATCTCCATCTTAACAGGGACCTCTTGCACCAGTACCTCAACAAAATATCGTGGGTGTCCTAAGGACACGCTGTGGACTGCCGTGTCGTCGTCGCTGTCATCGGAGATGCGGCCCACGCCGTCCTGCTTCCTCGAGGGCCGGACACCTTCCTGGCTTTTCGGTGGGCGGTCTGTTGAGCCTCTCTGGTCTCTGCGCCGTTGTCTGCAGACCTTGGCTATGTGGCCTCGGCGCCTGCAGTTGTGGCACTCGGCCTTCCTGAACGGGCACTTGATGCGGTCATGGAGCGCTCCGCAGCCATCGCAACGCCGGCCATCCTTCCGCACCTTCCGGATGTCCTCGTCCTCGCTGCTCTCCGTGGAGGAGTGCGGCGCCCGCCTGGCCGCTTGCACCGAGCCCGCTGCCTTGTCGGGTTGTGGGGGCCTTGCTCTGAACCCCTTAACCCCGGCCCTCGTGGCTTCCGCCGCCTGCGCCTCCTTCATGACCTCTTGCAGCGTCGGAGGCGGCTCCTTGTTCATCAGCTTTCGCTGGACCTCCTCGTCCCACAGGCCACACAGCATGCGGTCCCTGAGGGCAATTTCCAGGTTCTCCCATTTGCATGGGCTGATTTATCAGCGAAATTAGTCTATAGGATTCTACTTTTCCTAAATCCTTTCCAGGTTTTGGCAACAGTACAATTATGGTCCTATACCATGAAGTCGGAACTTGCCCACCATCTAATATATAGTTGTACAATTTTACCAACTTTGGCACCACTATATCTTTAAATTCCTTATAAAAATCAGCCGGCAGTCCATCTTCCCCCCGAGCTTTTCCCAATTTTAGACCTGCAATTACCTCTTTTACTTCCTTTTCTGACACTTGCTCTTCCATTCTATCCTTATGTTCCTGTTTTATTCCAGTGGCTATTTGGCTTTCTAATTGCTTTTTGAGCTTCTCCACATCTATCTCTTTTCTTGAATATAAACCTTGATAAAATTCCTGCACAATTTTACATTTATCCTTAATCTTGTTACATCTTAATCCATGTTTATTGATCAGGACTCCAATCTCCCTTTCCCCCCTCTTATCTTTTGCTGCTTTTGCGAGTAATCTCGAATTTTTGTTGCTGCATTCAAAATACTCTCTTTTTAAATACACCAAGTCTCTTTTTACCTTTTCTATATCTCTGCCTACAGATTCAGCCTTGTATCTTTGTAAGCTCATAAGGACCTTCTTATCTTTTGTCCTTGAATGTTCCTCCTTTAACTGTTTTATCTCATTTTCAATTTTATCCTGCACTATCTTGTACTTTTTATACCTATTACTTGCTTGCTTAATGCATTCCCCTCTAAAAACTGACTTCATGGCATCCCAAACCACATTGAAATTTACCTCACCATTATCATTCCATTGCCAATTTTCCTTCCATCTTTCCATAATTTGTTCTTTACACTCTTGATCTTTAAATAAATTAGGATCATACCTCCATCTCCTTCTCCTATTTTCTCCCTGTAAATTCATTTCTAACACTACTTTAGCATGGTCTGACTCCTTAAAAATTCCAATTTCAGTTTCTTCCAAATTTTTAACCATATTTTCGGAAACAAATATATAGTCTCTTCTAGAATATGAATTGTGAACATGTGAGAAATAAGAATATGCCCTTTCTGTCCCCTTACGTTCTCTCCAGGAGTCTTTCAAACCCAAAACAGCCATCCAGTTATCAAAAACCCCTCCTCTAATACTTTTCCCACATCTCAATATATTGGTACAATCCAAACTTGATCTCACTAAATTAAAGTCGCCAGCCACTATCATCCTTGCTGATTTATCTAAAACCAAGATTTTACTTATTTTTTCTAAAAACGTAGCTTGATGCTCATTCGGGGCATATATATTCACCAAAATTAATTCCTCGTCATCTATTTTCCCTTTTATTATCAGATATCTACCCTCTAAATCTGATATACAATTAGTTATCTCAAACCCCAGTCTAGTCAAAATCAAAGTTGCAACTCCCCTTGCTTTTGATGTACCATATGACATTTTATAATGTTGCATCCAACCAAGAAAATTTTTATTAGTATCCTGAGATTTTTGATGAGTTTCCTGAAGAAAGACTATATCTGGTCTATCCTTCCTCAATGCTGATTCTATCTTTCTCCTCTTGACCACCTACTACCACACCATAATCAAAACAAAACTTAAAACTTAAAACACACATACCTAACCTCCCCAATTTCTTCCTCTTCTTCCAAAAAGGGAAGAAGAAGAAAGAAAAAAGAAAAGAAAAAGAAAAGAAAACACCTTCTTCTTCCCCAAGGGGGAGGGGGGAATGTGTAAGATGTACGCAACAGTTAACGCTCAAGCGCACCTTCATTTAAAAACATCAGCATTCACTTCCCTTCATCTGACTCTTCCTCCAACACAATTAGTGATAGATCAACTTCCACCTCATCAGTTCATTTACCTCCCGCAGCGCCATCCACATCATCTCCACCATAATCCCTCCTTATCCCTCCCATCGCCAACAAGTCTTTCCTTAACTCCAACCATTCATTTGAATCCCCCTTAACCAAGTCAAGTAGACACAAATATTCCAATGCATCAGTTCTCACATAAATCACTTGCATTTTTCTATCATGGAAAAATCTTAACTGTTGTGGAAATCGCCAGTTATATCTTATTCCTTTTTTCGTCAAAAAATTTGTTACAGGCTTCATCTTGTATTTCCAACTGCGTTCCTTAATGGAAATATCATTATATACCTCCACATCACTTCCATCAATTTTAAGAATGCCAGAACCAGCTTGTTTTAAGAAAGCCATTACCTTCAACTTATCGCCCCAGTTTGCAAATTTAACCAAAACATTCCTTTGATCCATCTTTCCCCTCCTGGGACCCACTCTATATGCACTTACAATGTCTTCATTAGCAAAATCTTTCCCCATTTTCAAATTGTTTAGCCAATCAACAATTCTATTTCTTAACTGGTCTGGCGTTCTCACCACCAAATGGCGAATCACAATGTTCTGTTTTCTCATCATTTCTTCCATTGCATCCAGTGGTGGGGATCAGCAGGTTCACACCAGTTCACTAGAACCGGTAGCAGAAATTCTGACTGGTCCTGCCCATCCAAGTATTGAAATAAAGTAGTCCTAATTCGGGTGCAATGGAGGGCTTTCCCCCTGTCCATGCCCACCATACCACACCCACAGTGTGGTAGTAAATTTTTTTTGGAGCCCACTACTGATCGCATCTATCCTTTTTTCCTGATCTTCCATTTTCATAGTATTTTCCTTCACCTCCTCTTGTATCCCTTTCATTTTCCCCTTCATTACTTTCATATCATTTTGTATCAACTTAACATTACCCTCTACCTTATGAAAAATTTAGATCAACTTTTTAAAGAGAAATCCAAAAACGTTGTGAACAATTTATCCTGTTTTCCCAAAATTTCATTCTTATCTTTTACTCTTGCTTCGTCCATCCTTTCAAATTTCTGAAATAATTTACGCAATTCCACCATTATTTGAGTCTGTTCATATGTTGGTTCAAGAGATTATGATGTTGATGGTGGGACATCGGTTGCCACTGGCTTATCTTTCTTCTTGGGTTTCACAACTGGCTCCTCCTCCTTTCCCTCCTTTCCTTTTGCTCTTGTGACCTTATCCATAGTGATATCAAATAGAAGCTTTAATGCTGAAATATCCTTAACTTTCGCTCCTTGCAATTCCTCCAGCACTCCAAAACTCCAGGTCAATCTTTTTCAAATAAAATTGTAATCCCAAATCTTGTTGCTTATAATCCAATCGTAAAAATCACCACTTCTTGTAAATCCAATTGTTATTTTAGTAACCGAGCACCCTTGATGAAATAAGGAAAAAAGGGGCCAGGAGCAGAAATAACCCCAGAACTGATTTTAATTCAAAAAGTCCAAAAAGATCATCTAAGCACAGTGTATCCAAAAATATATCCAACAAGGCACATGAAGGAGTAGAAAAATTCAAAACCTCTAAAGTTAGCTGTGGTGTAAAACCAATAATCCAAGAGACAGGAAATCCATTCACAAAATAACAAAAAAGAAAAGAAGAAGAGGCACTCTTGTTATAATCCAATCGTTATTTTGTTGCAGTTGTACTTCTAGCAATTATGTATCCAAGGAACCTACGTTGCAATGAGTTAAATAAATGGATACTGTCTTTCGGGGGGAAAACAGGCATAGACCCAAATGAAAAAGTTCCACCTCAGTTCCACCTTATAAACCAAAAACCGATAGTCCATGGAAGGGTAAAAAAATAATTGATAGGAGAAGGAAAAAGAGAAAACACACACCAGGAAAACGATTGACCCAAACGGCAAAAAACCATAACATTTAGAGCACACAGAGGAGAATAATGGGGCTGCTGCCTTCCAAACGTGGCTGCATTTACCGGGTAACACTTCTCCCTTTTTCTCGAAAAGTCCTGTTGTTAATATTTAATTTTACTCTTCTTTTCACTCCTCGCTTTCTTATCAGCCACAAATCCTTCTCCCCGATTCACTCCAATTTCTCCTCCGATATTACCCTTCTTCTTTAAACCTCTTTTAAGAACATAGAACATAAGAACATAAGAACAGCCTTGCTGGAACAGGCCACAGCCCATCCAGTCCAGCATTCTGTCTCACACAGTGGCTCACCATTTCCTTCAGGGTATTCCCAAGGAGATGCCTTCACCTGCTTAGGATTCCCTGGAAATGGCATTGAGAGATATCCTGCCTATCTCTCCAACCCGGAGGTTGTCCTTAAGTATCCATAATTATAGCCATTGATACCCTTGTCCTCCATGAACTTGTCTAATCCTTTCTTAAAGCTGTCAAGACTGACAGCTGTCACCACTTCTTCTGGCAGGGAGTTCCATAGACCAGTAATCCTCTGGGTGAAAAAGTACTTTCTCTTATTTGTTTGAGAACTAGTACCCAAAAGTTTCATGGAGTGTCCCCTAGTTCTAGTGTTGTGCGATAGGGAAAACAGTTTTTCCTTATCTACTTTGTCCACACCGTGCATGATTTTATAAACTTCAATCAGGTCACCTCTTAGATGCCGTCGTTCAAGAGTGAAAAGGCCCAACCGTTGCAGCCTCAGATGGTAAGGAAGGTGTTCCAGTCCCCTAATCATTCTGGTTGCCCTCCTCTGTACTTTCTCCAACTCCATAATATCCTTCTGGAGGTATGGCGACCAGAACTGTACACAATATTCCAGATGGGGCCTCACCATAGATTTATAAAGAGGCAAAATGACACTTGCTGACTTATTTTCTATACCCTTCCTAATGATCCCTAACATTGAGTTTGCTTTTTTCACTGCTGAGGCACACTGGGTTGACATCTTCATTGAGCTGTCCACCAGGACACCAAGGTCCCTTTCCTGGTTTGTCGCAGAGAGTTCAGACCCCATCAGTTTATAAATGTAATTGGGTTTTTTTGCCCCAACATGCATCACTCTGCACTTACTGATGTTGAAGTTCATTTGCCACTGTTTTGCCCACTCCCCCAGTGTCAAGAGATCCCTCTGGAGCTCTTCACAATCTCTCACAGTTTTCACTACCCTGTATAATTTAGTGTCGTCAGCAAATTTGGCTACCTTGCTTTTTACTCCTACCTCTAGATCATTTATGAAGAGGTTGAAAAGCAGGGGTCCCAGTACTGAACCTTGGGGGACCCCACTCTTTACTTCCCTCCACTTGGAGAAGTGTCCATTTAGTGCTACCCTCTGTTTCCTGTCCCTTAGCCAGTTGCTGATCCAGGACAAGACCTGTCCCTTTATTCCATGACTGGTAAGTTTATTCAAGAGCCTTTGGTGTGGGACCTTGTCAAAAGCCTTCTGAAAGTCCAGATAAACAATGTCAACTGGATCCCCCTTATCCACATGCTCATTTTCCTCTGCTGCCACCATTAAGCCCCCTTTCTCTCCAACTTCCTTCTCCGCTGATCTTTTTTTAAAAAGAACTCTTTTTAACCCAGCCACAGTCATTCTTCCCACTGATAAGGGCTCTTACTCACCCCCAGCAATTTCTTCAGCCGTGGTTTGAATTTAGTTTTCGACGCTCTTTCTCGGCCTCCTTTCTCAGCCTCCTCTTTGGTCCTGTTCCCCGCTATCCAGCCAGAGGCGCTGCAGTTTTGCCGCTTGCCTCTCCGGCCAGGCCCGCCTCCGAACTCCACAACGAAATTCGCTGCTGCTCTTTGCAACACTTCTTGCTTTCTATTCTTTTTTTTAAAAAAAAACTCATTTACCACTGTTTTAGCTGCTGTTTACCACATTATGGTGTGCGAGCTCTTAACCTACGATGTTAACTCCTCGCCATCTTAAGCCACGCCCCCTGTATTTGCTTAAGGAGAGATTATAAAGATACCCTACGATGGCGGGTTTACGGCTGCTTAGGAGTTGACGAAAGAACTCTGACATGTTGGCAATATCATTTTGGCGATCAATGTCCCTTATCCTTTCTTTTACTAATGATTTTGCCTTCACAAGCATTAATTGATCCGAATATTCAGGAGAGAAGCCGAGACTGCGAAGTTCTTGTACACAGGTACGATGCCAGAAAGATTGGTAGCTGTCTGACAGCAGCAGGGGCACCAGACCTGTTGGGTCAAATATGGTATTATGTCCTGAGATTAAAATTCTGGTCCAGATACTACTGACTTTTAAGCAAGGGAGACCTTTACCTAGTGTGCAAATCAATGTGAGATGAGATCTTAAATTACCAAAACCTCTGAATTCCATCTATCTTTTCACAGATGAAGGAATGGGGAATGAAGGAAGGCGCTTTCAGGCTCCCCCTGGAAGAGTAGGGGAGAAAAGAGAGAATTGTGGTGACCGAGATGGATCACAGGGGCAGAATGAAAATGAGGGAGAAGGGAAGAGAGATGAATCTCATCAAGGACGGGATGGACTTTGGTATGAAGGAGAGAAACCAGAATCGTTCCTCAGGGAAATAAGAAGTTTAGATTTTGGAGAAAACAGTTCTCTGAGAACAAGTTGTATGAAATGTCTGACATGCCAAAGAGAAGGGAAACAGTGTTCCTGCTTGGAGTCTGGAGGGAGTTCTAGACAGACCCCAGAAGATACAAGATTTCACATGAAGGAGGAATCTGAAAAATGTTTAAGCTCCCAAAATTGTTTGAATCTTAGCTCTGGAGTATCTCAGCCAATGCCCTCTGAAGAGAAAGTCACAGAAAGTAAAGTGAGTTTTGAGAGCAGTTCAGAACTTAAGGAACACCAAGGAACACTTACAGGAGAGAAAATTAATAAATGTGAGGAATGTGGAAAGCTCTTTAAATGGCCTTCAGGTCTTACCAAACACCAGCAAATTCATACTGGGAAAAGGCCCTTTGGGTGCAAAGAATGTGGGAAAAAGTTCAATCACTGCTCAGCCCTAACACAACATCAGCGAATTCATACAGGAGAAAAGCCCTTTGTGTGCAAAGAATGTGGGGAAAAGTTCAATCAACGCTCAACCCTAACACAACATCAGCGAATTCATACAGGAGAAAAGCCGTTTGTGTGCAAAGAATGTGGGGAAAAGTTCAATCAACGCTCAACCCTAACACAACATCAGCGAATTCATACAGGAGAAAAGCCGTTTGTGTGCAAAGAATGTGGGAAAACGTTCAACCAACGCTCAAACCTAACACGACATCAGCGAATTCATACAGGAGAAAAGCCCTTTCAGTGCAAAGTATGTGGGAAAACGTTCAATCAACGCTCAAACCTCGTACAACATTTACGAATTCACAGAGGACAGAAATCCTACGCTCAGCACTAACACAACATCAGCAAATTAATGCAGGAGAAAAGCCATTTGAGTGCAAAGAATGTGGGAAAACGTTTAATCAACGCTCAGCCCTAACACAACATCAGCGAATTCATAGAGGAGAAAAGCCCTTTGAGTGCAAAGAATCTGGGAAAACATTCAATTGACGCTCAACCCTAACACAACATCAGCGAATTCATACAGGAAAGGAACTCTATAAGTATGCAGAATGTAAAAAGACCTTTATATGGCTTTCAGTTCTTATCAGACATCAGCAAATTCATACAGGAGAGAAACCGATTGCAAGCAAAGAATGTGGGGGAAAAGTTCAATCAACACTCAATTCTCGTACAACATTGACGAATTGACTCAGGAAAGAAATCCTATAAATGTGAGGAATGTGGAAAGACCTTCAAACGGCATTCAGGTCTTACCAGACACCAGCAAATTCATACAGGAGAAAAGCCCTTTGTGTGCAAGGAAAGTGGGGGAAAGTTCAATCAGTGCTCAAACCTCATGCAACATTTACAATTTCACTCAGGAAAGAAATCCTATAAAAGTGAGGAATGTGGAAAGACCTTCAGAGGGTATTCAAACCTTACCACACACCAGTGAATTCATACAGGAGAAAAGCCATTTAGTGTAAAGAATGTGGAAAAAAGTTCAGACAATGATTACACCTCACAAGACATCAACAAATGTACTCAGAATGAAAGGAACCTCAAAGAACACATACGGAAGAAAAACCCTATAAATGTGAGGAACGAGCGGCATTCACTTCAGCAGATTCATATAAGAAAAAAACCCTTTGAGTGCAAAGAATGTGTGAAAAACTTCAACTGAGGCTCAAAACCTCACTCATCAAAAATCCATTCAGGCAAGCAACCCTGAATTTGCGAGGAATGTGGAAAGACCTTCACAACGGCATAATTTCTTATCAGACATCACCGAATTCATACAAGAGAAAATCTTTCATTACAAAGAATGTGGGAAGAAATTCAACACCTGAACACAACAAATTAATTGAGAACAAGAACCATGTTCAAGTGAAGATTGTAGCAAATTTTTAAGTGATTCATCATCTTTTAAAGTACATCAGCCTTTACATTGCCGGGAGAAACCCTATTACTGTGACAAATGTGGGAAAAGATTCGTCACTATGTGTTCCTTGCCAGGTAAATCCTTTGAGTGTGAAATATGTAGGAGCAAATTCACATACAGTTCCCACCTAACACTATATTCACAAATTCGCTCAGGAGAAAACCCTTACACTGTATGTGCAAAGAATGTGGGAAATGTTTCAATGATCCCTTAGTTTTTAAAGGATACCAATTTTCTCATTCAAAGAAAAAAACCTAAAACTGTGAAGAATGTGAGAAAAAGGATTCACAACTAGGTCATCCTTGACAGAACAACAAAAAGAAAACACAACGGAGAAACCTTTTAAAAGTACAAACTATGGGAAGGGCTTGGCCAGGGCTCCTTGTTTTAGACAACTGAAACAAATCCATGCAGGAGAAACATTGAAAGGTTGTAGAAAATATTACAGTAATTCTTCAGCTTTTAAAATAGACCAGTGCTCAATTTCAGGAGAGGAACATTGTAAACGTGAATCATGAGGAGAAGATTTCATCACTAGGGCGTACGTTTAGGACATTTAAAAAAAAAATCAAACTAGGGAAAAATCACATAAATATTATGAATTTGGTGAAAGCTTTTTCCAGAACAAAGAACAAAGACAACACATTCACCAAGACAGTGTCATTCTAAATTCAAAGATTATGGAAAATGCTACCATTGTAGAGCATCGGACATCAAGAGACACGTTGTAAAATTCACACAATGAATTTGGCAACAAATCAGGCCATAATCTGCATTAGCAATTCTTTATTGAACATAGGATAAGTAGAGGTTTCAGTAAGAGCTCTGATGCAGCATTAGGCCCTTCTCTGCCAATGGACTCACAGAGGAAAGGATGCCTTGACATGCCTTGACATGCGAGGATCCACTCTGTGTAAAAGAAATAAGTTCTTCTCCCAAAATAGCCACACAAACCACTTTCCCTCTTCCATTTTTCAAGAATAAGGAACGGATCAACAGTCTTTCTTCTTTGAAAGAACATCTGAGTATCAAAAGACAATTGTAGAAGCAGGACCTGACACGTGCTATTCCTTGACTCATATTCTCGTCCTCTTTGACTATTTTAACTACTTTTTAGTGGGTTGGCTTTAATATGACTCCAATGCACTAGTTTTATGGAGATTGTTTTGAAACTAAAATAAAGACTGAGACTGGAATCATCTCTCTCTGAATAGTCAAGTTTATGCAAACATGGATACTGACAGGGTTGAGGTAGACAATTTCGAAGCAGCCTAGAGAAGTGTTTCCCAATCTTTGGATTTTGGACTTCTATTCCCAGAAGCCTAAGTCATTTCCCCAAAGCACTGATCAGCCAAGTTATTGACTTAGGCTTCTGGGAACTGAAATTTCCCTGTGGGTCATGGACCCCACATAGGGAACCACTGCTTTAAGGTGACGAGGGGGACAGGAGTGTTTAGAGGGCAACATTTTGCTTCAGAAAGAGACATGACCAAGGCTAGAACTGTCCAACTGGGACCATTCAAGACTATAAACAAAAGCAAATTTAAAGCTAAGGCCGCCCTTGCTCGAAAGCCAGGCGTATCTGACTCTAGGGTTCAGTGTTCATCTCTATTTGTAGCCAGAGGGCCAGCGCTGTCTGCATCTCTGTGATGGGCATGATTAGACACCAGAGTGCATGGAATGCTGTTTACCTTCCCACCAAAGTGGTCCTTATTTATCTACTTACAATGTCTTGCTTTCAAATTGCTAGGTTGGCAGGAACTGGAACAGAAATGGGAGCTCACTCTATCACGCAGCACTCGGGTCATAATCTCCATTCTTCCAGCCAGCAAATTCGGTGTCTTAACCACTTGAGCCACTGCAGTCCCAAAGCAAATTATACAAAAGTGCAAACCAGAATCATACATGTTCAGATTCTATTTTTATAACATTGAGCCTAGTCAGGGATGTCATGAGGTCCCTTCACTGGGGCACGCTACCTCATCTCGCCCCCTTAGGGTCACGGGATACATAGGTGTTTGGTGAGTAGTCCTTGCTGTCCACCTGGCACCAGGAAAGGCCTGGATGTGGCCTTGGGAATCTGCCAGAAAACTCTTATGCTGGGACGGCCGGCAGATGTTTTCCCCCAGGCCTTGGCCCTGAGGGGAGAGCGGACTCCCACCTAAATGCGGCTCTTCACCCCAGTTATCTATAGTCCAGGCCAAAAGTCTTTGAACATCCCGCCAAACCTACCCTTTTCTGGTCCCCGTTTGATATTGTGGGAAACAGTGTAGCATGCCTGCTACCCCAGGATTCCTTTCATCTCGGTTGATGAAAAACTGCTCCGCGTCCCTTCCTCGTTCTCTGGACAAAGCATTGGCTGTTTTTCAAAACTTTATTGTAGAAGCATTGAAGTAAGAGCGGACCAGAGAGGCTCTCTTACTGTGCCATCCGTTAGAGAGGCTCGTCTCTCTAGCAACAGAAAGAGGGCCTTCTCTGTGTCTGCTCTGGCCCTATGGAACCTGAGCTGCGTCTTCAGACGGAGTTGCTGCCCTTCAGGAAAGAACAAGAAACCTGGATGGCAAAGCAGGTGTGGGGCATTGGGGATGCGGTGACCCCCACCTGCTGGCTGATATAGTAATATCGCTCCTTCGCTCTTTTTAGTTGTTGGGCTAATTTTTTATTGTATTTTTCATTGTGGATTTTACTGGTTTGAAGTTTTTTATAGTTCTCTAATGTGATTTATGTAGTTTACGGTGTAATTTTTGTACGCCGCCCAGAGTCGCTTGCTGAGTGGGTGGCAATACAAATGTGACTGACTAAATAAACAAACAAACAAATAAATAAATAAATAAAGTTTATGTCTCATATTTATATAGCCGCCCCCTCGCCGAGGCGAGTCCAGGCGGCTGTCAGGTAAAATGCATAAAAACAGATACAAAGAATAAAATCATTTTAAACCATCCCCATTCGACTAGATTATTGTAATGCACTCTACATGGAGCTGCCCCTGACAACCATTCGGAGGCTGCAGCTAGTCCAGAACACGGCTGCCCGGGTGGTGATGGGGTGGGGGCTTTATGCCCGCACCTCGCCAATGCTCCGGGAGCTGCACTGGCTTTGATTTAATTTAATTTAATTTAATTTTTCAATTTATTCGCTGCCCACTCAGGCAAGCCCGACTCAGGATGGTTTACATAATCTAAAAGTCCCTATACAGTAAAAGCAGTTAATACCCCCACCCACATTAAAATCCCACATTAAGGTCCTACATTAAAATTCACATTAAAATTTACATCAAAATCTCACATCAAAATCCCACCCACGCAAGAAGCAGAGAGAGGGTGCATTTTATGGTAAAAGCCTGCAAGCAGGGATCACATTGCCCTCAGGGCCCCACACCTGCCCCGTCAGCCAGGTTTTTAGACCTTTCCTGATGTGCAGCAGCTACGTCTGTAATTAACTCTACTGGCAGGAGGTTCCAGAGGGCTGGTGCGGACACTGAGAAGGCCCTTTTTCTTGTGCCAGAAAGGTGGGCCCCCCTGGCTGATGGAACAATTAGGGGCCCCCTCCAATCCGCTCTGGTTGGACGGACAGACGTTCTTAGGATAATGCGGTCTCTTAGGTATCCTTGCCCACTACCATACAGGGCTTTAAAGGTCATAACACCTTGAATTGCACTCGGATGCAAACTGGTAACCAGTGCAACTCCCGAAGCATAGGCGAGGCACGGGTATAACACCCGTACCCCATCACTACTTGGGCTGCCACATTCTAGACCAGCTGCAGCCTCTGAATGGTCATCAATCAAGGACAGCCCCATGTAGAGTGTATTGCAATAATCTAGTCTGGAGGTGACCAGAGCATGTGTGACCATAAGCAAGCAGTCCCTATCCAGGAGAGGGCGCAACTGGCGTATCACAGAGTTGTGCACAGGCCCTCATGGCCATGACCGCCACCTGCTTTTATTAGCAGTCGAGAACCTAGGAGGACCCCCAAGTTGAGCATTGGGTCTGTCTGGGGCAAAGTAGCCCCAATCCAAGACCAAGGATGGCAGCTCCCGGATGGCGTAGGACCCCAAACCCACAGCCACTCAGTCTTGCTGGGATTCAATTGTTACCGGTTAGCCTCTGGGTGCATTTGAAGGTGCTGGTAATGACCTTTAAAGACCTACATGGTAGTGGGCCAGTTTATCTAAGAGACCATGTCTCCCCAAGAACAGCTGTCCGTCAACCAGAGCGAACCGGAGAGGCTCTCTAATTGTACCATCTGCTAGAGGGGCTCATTTCTCTAGCAAAGAAGGAGGGCCTTCTCTGTTTCCGCACCAGCCCTTTGGAACCTCCTGCCAATAGAGTTACGCCTGCAGACGGAATTGCTGCCCTATAGGAAAGACCTTAAAACTTGGCTGGCAGGGCAGGTGTGGGTGCTGATGGAGGAGTGACCCCTGACTGCTGTCTTGTATAGATAAATAATCTGGATCTCCCCTCTTTTTATGGATGGGGTTGGTGTTTTTTTTAAAAACGGGGATTTTTTTTAAAAAAATAAATAAATGTTGAAGTAGCCTAGAGCACTGTTTCCCAGCCTTTGGTTTTTTGGACTTCAGTTCCCAGTAGACTAAGTCAATTCCCCAAAACACAGATCACCCAATGTACTGACTTAAGTTTCTTGGAATTGAAGTCCAACAGTGTTACATGGAACATAGTTTGGGAAAAGCCTGCCTACAGCACTGATGTGAACAAAGTGTAATATAGGGTTCCCAAAAATTTTGGGCTTCAGTGAGGATTAGAAGGCCAACCATTTGAGAGAGACTCAGCCTGACACTTTATCCACTTGTTGGATCTGGGCCGCGAAGCGGGTTGCGCAATCTGGATCGGAACCGCGAAGCGGCTGTTGGGTCCCGGAGGAGACTGGTCAAATAACGACACACGAGGCAAGATGAAGCGAAGACCAGTGATTTAACGAGGGCAAATCATCAGTATATATCATGCTCTTAGCTGTGTGTCAAGGCATTGCACTACTTGCAGCTTTCACACATAATGTTTACACAAGTTAATTGGGGAAGTCTACAGGGGAAGTTAATTACCTAACTTAATTAACGGCAGGGGAAATACATTGTTCCGTGTTATCCGGGGTAAACAAGTGGCTAGTATTGGTTCTAGGGCTTAAGGTAATCCGCAGGCGCGAGATTGCCTATTACGCACCTAACACGTTAGTCATTAGCTCTCTGTTGACTGAGCAGTTTGTCAGATCAGCTATTGATGAATTAAACTCTATCTAATATTCCGCTCCCCCAATTTCTGTCCCCTCAGGAACCCCTGGCAACGAGCTGATCAGCCGTTGTACTAACTTAGGCTTCTGCGAATTGAAGTCCACCGGTGGGAAAGGGGTCCAACTTTGGGAACCACTGCACTAAAGCAGTGGTGGGCTCTTAAAAAATTTACTACCACACTGTGGGCATGTTATTGTGGACGTGGCCAGAGGAAAAGCCCTGCGTTGCACCCAAATTAGGACTTTATTTCAAAACTTGGATGGGCGGTACCAGCCAGAATTTCTGCTACCGGTTCTGGCAAACTGGTGCGAACCTGCTGATGCCCACCACTGTACTAACCTAGGCTTCTGGGAAATGAAGTCCACCGGTGGGAAAGGGGCCAATATTAGTTGCAGACTACTCCTGGATTTAAGCCTACATTTTATTGTATTTCATAACTGAATATAGCATATTCTATTAGCATGAAATCAGAAGTATTTGTCTCTTAAAAGAGAAAAGACTTCTATTTCTCCTAGTAAGCATTGAGCTGAGACAGGAGCTCTCAATGTTTTAAGCTGAGGGCCATCTCACGCTCCCTCAGACAGCTTAGGGGCGGGGGCAGCTATTTAGCCCTTCCTCCACCACATGACACTTCCTAGTGTGGAAGAGGAGGTGGGGAGTCACATGAATTGGTGCCGCAGGCCACATTCGGTCCACGGGCCACAGGTTGAGAATCCCTGAGCTACGACGTTTTTCCTTTATTTCGGTGTTGGCCAGTAGGGGTCAAACCCCATCTTCATTTGTAAAGATTTGATGTCTTAAAGCAGAATTGGGCAATGCGTGGTATCTCAGAAGATGGCCATGAGACTCTTAAGTCTCTATTTTAAAATATATATATAGAAATTGTTATAAAGAAATAAAATTTTAAAAAGACATTATTTGTTTTGAAGGGTTTAAATCTTAATTTTAGCTACATTTAATTTTAAGGTTCTTATATAAAATATCTTACCAGGACAGAAAGGTAAGACAAAAAAAGTCTCAAAATTTAGGCAAAAGAAGAGAACCAGGTTTCTTTGTAATGCTATCTTGCTTTGTTTGGTAGTTTTGGGTTTTGTTTTCTGCCCCTTTCCCTTCATGAGCAACCCAATATAAAACCCAAGTCCATCAGGGCTTGTAAAAAGAAAAGAAAAATCAGACACAAGATGGTGGAGAACTTTGTGGCATCCATGAAGGAACTGTGTAGATTAGGAGTTCTCAACCTTTTTAAACTGGGGTGGGTCGGTTCACACTCCCTCAGACAGCTTTGGAGGCTGGGTAGCTATTTTGCCCTTCCTCCACCACATGACACTTCCGGGTGTGGTGCAGGTGGTGGGGCAGCACATGAAATGGGGCTGTGGGCCACATCCAGCCCATGGACTGCTATTTGAGAACCCTGGGTGTAGACAAAGGGCCCACAGTCCAACTTTACATAGAGGCTTTATAGCTCTTACTGTTCTCAAGGGTCGCAGTTATGATGATAGGATATTGCCATTGTACTGGGTTTTGAGGGACCCATATACAGTATAGTGAGACCATGGCTGTCTTCATCTGATGCATTGGTGAAAAGTCAACTGGTGATCCAAGCTGTCCTAATCTTATGGTCCTCACACAACCTGGGAGACTGTGAAACTACAGCCCTTCCTCTTCCCCATAGGTTTGCCACTCTTAAGACTGCAACAATAATTAGGAGGATACAGGAAAGGAGGTGGCTTCTAAAGAGCCTGTGTGCTTTAGTGGATGTGGGATCCGCGCACACAATTGGCATACTGTCACAGACAGCACTGGCTCTTTGGCTGTAAATGGAGATGAGCACTGCACCCTAGAGTTGGATACGACTGGCAGATTTTACTTTCTTAGGATCAAAGATCTGATGCTTGGGAAACAAGCTATGAGAAACCTGGAGAACATAGTGAAAAGTAGAGGCATCACCTTGCAAACAAAAAATTGCATAGTCAAAGCAATGGTATTCCCGGTGGTAATGTATTGGTGTGAGAGCTGGACCATTAGGAAAGCTGAGCGCAGAAAAATGGATGCCTTTGAAATGTAGTGTTAGAAATAGGTCGATCCTAGAAGAAATCAACCCTGACTGCTCATTAAAGGTCAATAGTAAAAATGACGCTAAAGTACTTTGGACATCAAATGAGAAGAGAGGATTCACTTGAGAAAGCCTTGATGCTGGGAAAGGTGGAGGACAAAAGAAGGGGGTGGCCAAAAATAAGATGGCTAGATGGTATTGTAGATGCAATGGGCACAAAGCTGTGTGGGCCAAAGAACCCTTTCCCTATCTTTTTGGGGGACTTTTGTTTTGTTTTCTTTCTTTTTTGCTCAGTGGCTTAAGTGACTAAGATGCTGATTGGGAGGCAAAAGGTCAGCAGTTCGATTCCTAAGTACTGCAGGATGGAATGAGCTCCCATCTTTCTCCCAGCTCCTGCCATCCTAGCAGTTCGAAAGCAAGACATTGCAAGTAGATAAATAGGGGCCACTTTGGTAGGAAGGTAACAGCGTTCTGTGCGCTCTGGTGTCTAGTCATGCCTGCCACATGACCACAGAAACGTCTGCAGACGCAGACAACGCTGGCTCTTCGGCTTTGAAACAGAGATGAGCACTGCACCCTAGAGTCGGATACGATGGGCTTTTGAGCAAGGGCGACCCTTTACCTTTACCTAACTCAGATCCCCTTACACAACCGTGCAAGCACACACACACACACACCCCTCCCAAGTTAACTCTAGAACAGAAATGGAACACACACACACTCTCTCTCTCATATAGTGTAGGAATCTCTGGCTATGATGGCGAACCTTGGCACTCTAGAAACTACTGTCTTTCGAGCAAGGGAAACCTTTACCTTTAGCATATAGTGAGCAAGAACTCCCCCCCCCTCCCAAGTTAACTCTAGAACAGAAACGGAACACACACACCCTCTCTCTCATATAGTATTGTAGATGCAATGGGCACAAAGTTGTGATGGCTAACCTTGGCACTCCAGAAACGACTGTCTTTCGAGCAAGGGAAACTGCATCCAAGTCTTCCCGGAGACAGCACAGCGGTTCAGGTCAGAAAGCCATCCGATCTGAATGACAGCTATGCTAAGAGGCATTCCAGAGGCAGAGCATGCTCTAAAGCTCTGAGGCATCTTGCGCATCGGAAACGCATTCCGAACGCTCAGGGTCGGCTGTGAACCCTGACGCCATCGCAGAGGCCACTGAGGGCCTGTGGCAGCAGCCCACATCCTGAGTCCTTCCCAGAGGTTCATCGCACCGAATCCAGTTACTTTACTTAGACGCGTCGACTCGTCCAGTGGAGGCAACTTCAAAGGACCGGCAGGTAATATGGGGACTTGTCTGCAGCGGCAATGTCCGACTGCTAACCAGAGAGTTCACTTAATGGAACTCAAGGCCCTGGCCAGGGTAAATCGTACTCGCATTTACAGCGCCCAGTTAGCAGATCTTTTGGTGTACTTGGGGGAGCACTGTCTGTTTTATCCAGAAACAGGCATGTTAAGCCTCCAACTTTGGGAAAGGATAGGGACCTGCATTAAGCAAGAACCAAGAGCCCCAGCTAAGGTGATTAGCACATGGAGTAAGTGTAGGAAGCTCATCGCAGAGGTAGACCCAGTCCGGATAGAGACCGAGAACCCCCCAGCGCAGTCAGAGCCATCAGCCCCGATGGGCCTCTATCCGACAATTCAGCTTAAGCAGGGGAGCTTAGAGAGCTTTCCTTCAGCTGCAGCTGCAGACGCCACTGAAGGAATGCAAGGTTTGGGAAATGCTGGCGGTTCCCAGACAGTTAAAAGCTCCATTCAGTGCATGGTAGAAGAGGAAACCATCAAGGGGGAGTTGTCAGTGGAAGAACTAGCTGAACTTAGGCAGTTATGCCCAGTCCGCATAGAGATGGATGCCCTCATGGGTCAACAGCAAATGATCCACTCGCCGGTTCCGTACAAATTGCTCATGGCAATACGGAAGGCAATCACAGAAACAGGACTTCAGAGTCGTTTCACTAGGGGTACACTTCAGCAGGATTGTGAGACAATGATGCTCATTCCATATGACTGGAAGGCCATCATGAGAATGATGCTAAACCCCAGCCAGTATTTGCTATGGGACAGCGAGTACGGTATCGACTCGAAGCACAGGCAAGGGCTGCCAGGATGGGAGGAGAAGTACTTCCTGATGAGCTATATGGGTCGGGTCAGTTCGAAACCATTGACGCGCAGATCACCTTGCCACTCGCCATGCTTCACCTGGCAGCTGAGACAGCCTTTAGGGCTTTTCTCAAGGGCCCGGAAGCTGGCAAAGCAGCCAAAAATTACACCGCAGTCAAACAGGGTGCCTAGGAGTCCTACATGGACTTTATTAACAGATTGGAGGAAGCAGTCAGTAGGCAGATAGACAACGAACAAGCCCAGCAGGATCTTATGATGAAGCTGGCGAAAGACAACGCCAACCTTGATGCCGTAAAATCTTGCAGTCACTGGGCAATCGTCCCGATCTGACGCTTACTGACATGATCAGGGCTTGTGCCAACGTTGGTACAGATTCCTACAAAATGGGTCTGTTGGCAGCGGCGGTACAAGGCGGTAGGGGACCCAAAGGCAAAACCAAGGGAGCATGTCACATTTGTGGCAAGATCGGTCATTTCGCTAGAGAATGCCGATCCAAGAAGGGTAATAGCCAAACACAGGTCGTCCCAAGGCTCCGACCACCCCGTGTCCACGATTTAACAAGGGCTTCCACTGGGCCAGGAATTGTCCGACTTCGGGAAACCGGAGCGCGGGCTTGTCTCTGGCCCTGGTCCAAACAGAGACCACAGTCGCTCTGGGAGAGTCAGAGCTGGACTAGATTCGCAGAACATTCCACCCTGCATTCCGAACATGATCCCCGAGGGTTGGGAGATCCTGGTCGTAGACCTGAAATACTGTTTTTACACCATTCCCTTAGATGTAAGGGATCGGGAAAGGTTCGCTTTTACGGTGCCAGTCGTGAACCACAGAGAGCCTACGCAACATTTTGCGTTGAAATATTTGCCACAGGGGATGCTCAATTCACCCATTCTGTGCCAAATTTACGTTCACAACGCACTGGAAAAGTTTCGAAACCTTCACCCCACAGTCTTAGTATGTCATTTTATGGATGATATTTTGATCGCAGTGCCGCAACTCGGCAGCAAAATGTTTAAAGACCTCCAGACCACTCTGGGGGAGAAGGGGTTACTCATTGCCCCAGAGAAAGTTCAGAGAACCGAGCCCTTTTCATACTTGGGCCATCGGCTTCTCCGTTCTTTCGCGGCACCAGTTTTGTCATAAATTAACCTCAAAGATTCAGTCCCCCTCATAGAATTGCAACAGATTCTGGGGAATATCAATTGGGCTAGGCTGTATTTTAGGCTAGATACGGAACTCTTGAAGCCGCTCTACTCGCTGCTAACGCTTGCTAAGCAGTCAGCAGACCGGATACACATTCCAAAAGAGGCTCGCTTGTCTCTCGAAAAGGTCAACCAAGTTCTCAGCCAGAGATGGGTGGACAGGATTAGTCAGGGTCCATACGCTCCTGTTCTGAACCTGTACATAGTACGGACTGGAGCCATGTTCACCAGAGCTCTGGGGGTAGACTCCGAGCGAGGGGCGATCATTGTGGAATGGGTCTATTTACCACACACCTCTTCCCGAAACATCGTTCCCCCACAGGAACTGGTTTCCACGGTGATTTACCGAGGAAGGTTAAGAGCTAGGTATATCTCAGGGCATGATTTGGCGAAAATCATTGTTCCATTCACCAAGGATCAGGTCCAGCAGCTGATGCAGCTCGGTGACTCACTCCCGATTGCATTAGAGGGATTCACAGGATGTTTGGCATACCATTTGCTGAAAGACCCCAGACTTGTCTCCCATCAAACGCAGACAGTCAGCTTGTATGAGTTATTGTCCCTGGTTCCACTTCAGGGAGCCAGGACAGTGTTCACTGATGGGGGTAGAACATATGGCATTCTTACTTGGCAAGAGGGACAGGCTTGGCGCACGCTTCTGACTCTTCTGCAGAAATCCGCTCAGTGGGCGGAATTGGCAGCAGTGAACCTCGCCTTGCACACCTTTGCCAAGGAATGCTTGAATATCATCACTGACAGCCAGTATGTCCGGAATTTGCTTCACAGTCTACCGGGAGCCTACATCACTCCCGCGATAGACAAAAACTTATTAGGTCTCTTCCTCACAACTCAATTTCATTTGCGGAACCGCACCGAAGCGCTCTATATTGCCCCCATCAGAAGTCACCAAGATTTGTCTGGCCCGATTTCTGCGGGCAATAGCAGAGCGGATGTGGCCGCAAAGGAAATTCAGCAGAAGTCAGTTTTGGGAGTCTTCACAACTCTGATTCAAAGTCATGCATTTTTTCATCAAAATGCTAAAGCACTTGCACGGCAGTTCAATCTGCCACTTTCCCAAGCTCAGGACATAATGTGCAGGGGCGGCAGGGGGGGCCCCTCATGAGGTGTCAACCCATGAGGGACGGAAACCAACCAGGTGTGGCAGATGGATGTCACACACATTCCGCAGTTTGGGAGATGGCAGTTCATGCACGTTTGCATAGACACATTTTCACAGTTTGTCTGGGCTACAGCTCAGAAGGGACAAACGGCTTCCCATGTGGAGCAGCATCTCCTCTCCTGCTTCATGGCCATGGGCAAACCAAGGCACATGAAAACCGACAATGGTCCGGCTTATAGCTCCAGGCAGCTGGCCACGTTTATGGCCACCTGCGACATTAAGCACACCTTTGGCGTTCCATACAATCCGCAAGGTCAAGCGATTATTGAGCGGGTGAATCGGACGCTCAAGTCATACATTGACAAACAAACAGAAAGGGGGGAACTAGCCCTCCCCAAAAATCAGGGTCAGCCACAGCATTGTCTGAACAAGGTACTGTTCACGTACAACCACCTCAATGTTTTTTCAGATTACACTCCGCAGGAGAAGCACTTCCGTCGCACGGAGGCTCTCCTGCGCCCTATGGTGCGTTATCGAGTGCCACCGGATCCTTCTTGGAGGGGCCCGGCGCCACTCATAACGTGGGGGAGAGGGTATGCCGCAATTATGTCTCCTTCAGGTGTCGTCTTGATTCTGGTTCGTTGTGTGAAGCCGGACCTGCTGCCGGAGATGGAGGGATTGACCCTGATGGGGAAAGCCAGGCGGAGGAGTCGATGACAGCCGGTGACAGCACCCAAGATCACCTGGGGGATGGTCAAGTCCCTGTGCCAGGAGGCGACTGACATCGTGCGGCGGGAGAATGTGGAACCAACGCCAGAGAACATCGTGGTTGCAGTTTTGTCCCAGATCACCTTTAATTCCTTGACGACCATCATCTTGATCCTTTCCTTGCTTATGGGGGGAGGGGTTCAAGCCACTTCATTTTAAGCAGAAGATTTGATGCCTGGTGGAGACCTCTCTACCCGGCTGCACTACAACATCTGGGAAAGATTGGCGAACCTTGTCAATCAGTCCAATTTTTGCCTGAGGCAGACCACTCTCTTCTCAGTACTTGTCTCATCCCAGTGTGTCACTCCCCAGGCGCGCACATCAGGAACGGTGACTGGTTAGTTAAGCGGATATTTGGCCCGTTTCACAAGATCATGTACTCGACATATGCGCACTTGGGAACCCAAGTCACAAAGGTTCTACCGGCTGATGCGGCCACTCTGTACACTCCCCGAGTGGCAGTCAGCCCGAACTCAACTTGTGCTCACATGACCGGCTGTTCCGTGGACAAAGGGCCACATCACCGTTGCCTCGTCCCCGGCAACAGCACTTGGACTTGTAATCACCCAGAGACTATTAACTCAATGTTTGTTCATGTCACTTTGCCTTCAAGCGGTTTTTTTACATGTAACCAACACACTTGGAACTATATTCCCGCAAAGGTATTTGATTCCTTCTGTTGTATCAGTCGTTTGACGCTATTGCTTCCCACAAAGGATATGGTTGCCCCAAGCACCGATGTATCTGCCCACACACGGCAAGTTCGTGCCACCCAGCTAGATAGTTTGTGTGACAGTAACATTAGGCTTCTGAGCAAAGCTGAGTACGTCTCATTGGCGGTCAGTTTGTTCGGTGTGCCAGGCTTAGCCGTAGGCAATGCTCGCAGGATTGGTCAGCTGGCTTGCGCTTTGGCAAAAGCCATTAATCACACCTCCTCGATGATAGCGATGCTCAATCAAGAGCAAACGGAGCTTCGCCATGCAATATTGATTATCGAGCAGCCATAGACAACCTCCTACTTGTACACCATTTGGGTTGCGAGACAGTCCATGGCATGTGTTGTTTTAACCTCACGGACAACTCTCGTAAGGTACAGAGCCAGATCACAGGTCTCCATATCCTGGTTAAGAATATCAGGGAAGACGCCCCTTTGGAATGGTGGGATTCGCTTTGGTCGTGGTCCCCCTGGGGGTGGCTACAAACAACGCTCAATGGGATTGTGGGTGTTGCAATTTTGGGGATAGCGGTTTGCTGCTTCGCGCAATGTATTCCCTCATTGCTGTCAATGTGTCCCCCAGGATGTCCTCACTCCACATCAGCTCATGCCACTCCTGCACCGAGCCATCTGACAGGTCCAATTAAACAAATAAAGGGGGAGTGTGGGTTCTGCGCACACAATTGGCACACTGTCCCTGACAGAACCACGGTTTTGGGAGAATGCTCCTTTGAGCTTTTGGTTCTGAGGGGACAGAAATTGGGGAGCGGATTAATAGCTATAGTTTAATTCACTGATCGCTGACCTAACAGGCAGTTCAGACAATAGAGGGAAAAAGATCGCCAGGTGGTCAACTCGATAGGCATGTAATGAGTAATCTCGCATCCACAGATGCTCTAAGCTCAAGAGTCAACCTAGGCACATGTTTGCTCCCGATAACAGTAGACAATGCATGTCCCTGGTAGTAAATCAGATAGATAAGAAACTTCCCCAGGTGAAGTCATACCTAATGGGTAACTTGTGTAATCTCAATGTGCAGACTAAGAGTTTTCCTGTAACGGCTACACGCAACGTATGCACACAGTCAAGCTAGGCAGAGTATAAAGTTAAGTGCCTTCTAATCAATAAACGCTGGCCTTCGCTCCATCTTGCCTTGCGTGTCTTGCTTGACCAGTCTCCTCAGGGAGCCTCCGGCCCACATTGGGCCCCGATGTAACAGGAAACCTTTACCTTTAGCATATAGTGAGCAAGCACTCCCCCCCCAAGTTAACTCTAGAACAGAAACAGAACATACACACCCTCTCTTTCTCATATAGTATTGTAGATGCAATGGGCACAAAGCTGTGATGGCTAACCTTGGCACTCCAGAAACAACTGTCTTTCGAGCAAGGGAAACCTTTAGCATATAGTGAGCAAGCACTCCCCCCTCCCAAGTTAACTCTAGAACAGAAATGGAAGGCAGGGCAGAAACAGCTCAATAAAGCATGAGAGTGAGAGAGAGGTCTCTGCCCCCAGACCAAGAGCTGATTTGCCCCTGCATATATGAAATATTGCTCACCTCTAGAGTAGACTCCCGTCCTTAGTCCCAGCATGAAACAAAGCGCCATCTTGGCCATGTGGCTGGCAGGAAAATAAAAGAGAAACTAACTACAGAAGCCCCCCCCTGTAGGAATCGGGGCCGCTAAGGGCCGGAGGTCCCGGAGGAGACTGATCAAGAAACGATACGAGGCAGTATGGAGCGAGATCAGATCAGTAGTTTATTGAGGGAAAACTTCAACATATATAGAAGGGAAAACGCAACGGTGGCAAAACCGTCATCTGGCAGAAATCACATCACCTGTTTACTCAGGTTAATTGGGAACCTCTCTGGGGAAGTTAATTAACTGAGATAAACATTGACATAGGAACCACCATTGTCCAAGGATTAGGCAGGGGTAAACATGGCATCTATTTGTGCCGGAGATTAGACTGAGACTCGGAGATGAGTGATTACTCTAATGGGTAACAGAGTTGGATATTCGCTCTCTCAGCAGGTCCGCTGGTCAGGTCAAGGAATTAGGTGAATCAAACCCTATCATTTATCCACCCCCCTTAATTTCTCTGCCCGCAGACACCACGAGCCAGGAGTTTTCTCTACCGTAGTGGCCTCTGCCAGGGCCGTTCCGTGCCCACCGGGCATGGGAAATCCACACACCCCCACTTCTCACTCTCCCCTTCCACATGCAAAATGCCACACAGCGACCTCCGGTGGCCGGAAAAAAAACTGCAGTTTATTTCTTTTTAAAAAATAAGGGAAAATCCGGGGAAATCAATTAAATGGGAGGGGGTGGGAAGTGGGGTAAAAATAAGGGGTTTTCCTGGGTAAAATGGGATGGTTGACAGGTATGACACACACACACATGGGGTGGTGGAGTAAACAAAACAAAAAGACACAGACTTACCCAGAAGGCGGCACCACGTTGGGCTGCTCCTTCCTCTTCCTCCTTGCCCCCTCCTGGGCCCACGGGGGGGGAGGAATGAGCGCTCACGTGACAGCTTTCCCTTCCTCCTCCAGCAACTGCTGCTGCCTCCCGCCCACCTCCTCCCAGGAGAGCGGGTTCGGCTCTTCTTTCTCCCTCCAGCGGCTGCTGCTGCCTCCTTAAGAGGCTGCGGGTGCTGCTCGGGTGGTGGTGGAGGTGGTGGCTTGTGCCCCTGGGGGAAGGGGAGCTCGCATCGTGCCGCCCATAGCAGCTTGCCCGCCCCCGCTCCTTGCCTCCTCCTAGCAGCAGCAGCAGCAGCAGAACTTTCATGATGCCAGGACCTAGTCTTGCAGGAAGAGAACTTCCTGCAGGATGTCTGTCTGGGCATCGCAAGAGTTGCGCTGCTTGCGCCATGCTGCCTGGACACCCTGCTGCTGCCAGGGGAAGGGAAGAGCTAGTCCAGATGGTGCTGGTCCAGGTGGCACAGCACAAGCAAACTCTTCCCTAAGTTAAGTTCCCTTCTCCCACTGCCTGGACATCCCACTGTTGGGGGAAGGGAACTTAACTTAGGGAAGAGCTTGCGCCGCGCCGCCTAGACCAGCGCCGCCTGGTCTGGACCAGCTCTTCCCTTCTAATCAATAAACGCTGGTCTTCGCTCCATCTTGCCTCGCATGTCTCGCTTGACCAGTCTCCTCAGGGACCCTCTGGCCCACAGCGGAGCAGCAGGGCGTCCAGACAGCATGGCGCAAGCAGCGCAACTCTCATAATCATATATCATATAATATCATAAGTTTTACTTGTACCCCGCTTCCCTCGTCCGAAGGCGAGGGAATGCCCAGACAGACATCCTGCTCCTGCAGGAAGTTCTCTTCCTGCAGGACTAGGTCCGGGCATCGCGAAGGGACATGCGGTAGCACTGATTTGCTGTTGCGCACTTTGCCGGCCCTGCCCCATGAGAGACAGGACGAGGCCAGAAGGGGCGGAGCCCAGGCCTTCCCTTAAGGGAGAGGCTCAGACCGCCCTTCCTTCGCTGGGCCAACTGGGTCAGGCAGCGTTTGCCCTCCACCCCCACCCAAGGTCACAGTGTGATCATTTTGGTCGCTTCGGGGCCGGATGGGAATTTTTGCTTGAACCTCGATTGGCCTGTTAGTTTTTGTTGTTTTCGCCCATCCCACACTGTCGCTGTTGGGCTCCTGTGGGGTACCTTTTGGACTTTTGGCGGCTAGCACTGGTAAGGAGGCTCTGGGTGACCCCTACAGGTCCGGCGGGAGCACACTCGGTTGGCCTCTGGCAGGTCTAGATAGAGGGATAATCGCCTGGCCCATCCGGTGTGCTCAGGAACAAGGTGATGCCATGCTTGACACAGCGTGCAAAGCCTTATAAGTTCACCAGACACACGTCAGAAGCAGAGGTTTGGTCATTTGCGCTTCTGTGGGGTCAATATAGTTAGCTATAACAATCGCACCTTACCAGTGCTATGTCAGCCCGCTTGCATTAGTGAATTATTGTTAATAAAGTGGCCCAGTTTCAATCCCAGCACTAAGTCCGTCTCTTTATTGGGGAGTGGGCCCGGCAAAGTGCTGCTGCTGCTGCTGCTGCTGCTAGAAGGAGGCAAAGAGCGGAGGCGAGCTGCTCTGGGCAGCGCAACATGAGCTCCCCTTCCCCCAGGCGCACATGCCGCCACCTCAGCTCCACTCCACCCAAGCAGCACCCGCAGCCTCTTAAGGAGGCAGCAGCAGCCGCTGGAGAAGGAGAAGGAAGAGCCGATGCCGCATCGCTGCTCTCCCGGGAAGAGGTGGGCGGGGTGTGGTGGGGAGGGGGCATGGCCAGCCAGGTCTACTATCGGCCTGCAGGGACCAGGGCGGACCGGCTGATGCCCAACACTGGTGTATACCAGGGGTTCTCAAGCTACGACCCACAGGTCGGATCCAGCCCCAGATAGGCCAATTCATCCAGCCCGCACCACCCTCGCCACCACCAGAATAGAAGATAAAATAGTCATGCGCAGAGTGCTGCCATAAATTACCCACGGCTGTTCAGCACATGTGCGGACACGTTTTTCTTCCCCTTCGGGGTTGGCAGAACCATGTGACTGGCCCATGGCCCGAAAAGGTTGGGAACCCATGGTGTATACGTACAGATAACTTATGCATGCATATTGGGACATAACGTTTCTTGGGGAATTTTGGGGTTTTGGCAACAGAAAATCATGTAACCTAGTGTTCCTTCTCCCTCCTTCCCGCCGTCATCCCGTAATTTGCCCAGCCAGGAAAGGGGTTACTGCGCATGTGCAGTAACCCAGGAACCCCTGCGCTCATGCGCAGTAACCCCTTTCCTTCTTTATACCATTCATCTACCTTCAAAGTTTGATTAGTTTTCCAGTTTCTTGGGTTCCTCTTTCATGGCAGGAGGAGCAAAACTGGCCAGATTGTCTCAAAATTAGTATTTGAAGGTGAGGGGAGGGAGACGTGGAGCCTTTGACTTCCCCATGAAAGCCTCTTGTTCAGCCATTGATTTCCCCTTTCCTGGCTGGGCTTTGGTCTCCTCCTTTGGCCACCTTCAATTCAAGTGAAACATCCAATTGCTAGGAGGGAAAGGAAAAGGGAGACATTCTAAGCATTTCTTCCACAGCAGTGTCTCAGGATGGAGGGTATAGAAGGTGATCCCAGTCAAGAACCACTGGGCATCAGCCATACACACAAAACAGTGACGGCCACTTATGCTCATGGGGTACACAGAAAGAGCCTCCTCAAAAATTTTGGTATTTTTGAACCACAATCGGGCATACCCTGATAACGGCAACCTTGTATTACCAGCTAATCTTTCTCACACTAGGTCACACCAAAGGAACTGTAGGATAAACTCACCAAACGGTGCCTTCATTTTGCCAGTTTCATGTCTGACCTAGACACAGAAGAAGGACATACAGTAATACCCCGCATAATGTTAAAGTTTGGTTCCACAAGCTTTAACGTTATGCAGTTTTTAACGTTGTGCGATACATTTATCACACAACGTTAAATCAATGCCCACGGTGGCCGCTTTGAGTTGGGAAGGGCGGGGGAACCCAGCACCAGCCAGGGCAGCTTCTAGGCACCCCCACCCCCAGCCCTCAAAGTCAAAGTGACCACCATGGGCTTGCCCTCCGCTGGCCACTTGGACTTGCGGAAGTGCTGGGGAGAGCGTCTAGAAGCTGCCCTGGCTGGCGCTGGGTTCCTCCAAGCCCTTCCCAACTCAAAGCAGCGTGATCCCCGAGCAGATCACATGCATCTTTGGAAAGGGAACTGGGCATCGCTTCTCAGGTGGAGACCAGCCCTGTGGGTTTGGGGCTTGGGTCTCTGGGGGTACTGTAGCCATAGACCCAAGCCCCAAAACCCATAGAGCTGGTCTCAGCTATTGAAGCGCCTTCCCAGGCGGAGACCAGCTCTGCGGTCTTTGGCGCTTGGGTCTCCGGAGGTAATGTACCATTGCTTTTTCGAGGCTTCCCTCGAAAAAGCAAGGCTACAGTACCCCCAGAGACTCAAACCCCAAACCCGCAGGGCTGGTCTCTGCCTGGGAATCTGCCTTCCCCCCAAGGAAGCCAGCGTTCAGAGCGTTCTAACGCTGACTTCCTTTGGGGGAAGGCAGACTCCCTTCTTCCAAAAGAAGCCGGCATTTGGAGCATCCGGACACCAGCTCCCTTTTGGGGAAGGGAGGTGAGTGTCTGATGCCCATTTCCCTTAACTGGGGGTCTATGGAGGCCCCCTTGCTCTTCTGAGGCAAGGTGGCTTCTAGAGATCTCTGCCCCAAAGCCCCTGGTCTCGAGAACTGTGGGCTTTAGTGCAGAGATCAACGTCGGGAAATTAGAGGAAAACCTTTGCATCGCACAACATTAACTTAACGTTGTGCGGTGCAAAGGTTTTCCTCTAATTTCCCGTCATTTTCCGGTGCACACGTTATCAAGCTAAAATGGTCCCCTCCACCTCTTCTAGTGTCCCAGTTGGTGGTCCTGCCTTCTTTTTTGACTTGGCTACCAGGCCACCATCAGCTACCAAGCCAAAGCATCGGTCTATTGAGTTCCAGGGAGTCTGGGACCTGATAACTCTTCTATACTGTGAGGCCCTGTGGCTTGGGACTTCATCCTCACTGGAAGTTTATTCCGAGGGGGCTGTGGTGGAACTTTTGCGACAGAAGAATTTTAGGAGACCATAGGCTAAGCATGAGTCACTCGTGCCCGTATGAGACCTTCGACTTCCACTGCAGCCTCATCTTTGTCCTCTTTTTTAGGGAGGGGCAAGAGGGGTGGCAAGAAAAGAATGTAGTTTTTAACCTTTCATCAAAGCAACTTACACCACAGGAGCTACATCTACTTGCTTTGGGGCTAAATTACGTCCGGGGCTAAATTACATCCCGACTCCAGAATATCGCTCATTTAACACGTGTATGGATTTCTTCAAGTTGATAAGACCAATAAAGCTTAAACTTTTCTACCAAGGTATGGAGTCTAATTCTGAAAATACTCTTAGACCCAAGTCAACATTTTGTCCTCAAATTAATAATTCCTCTATCGAGGTTTTTAGTAGACTAATTCTCAGAGACCTTGAAACTATAGAAAAACAAAGGTACAGGGTTAACAGAAATTTGTCTGCCCAAGATCATAGAATCCTTAAGAATTTATCTATGGATGAGATGATAATAAAGACTGCTTATAAGGGTGGGGTTATCGTGGTTATGGATACTAGCAAATATTTGGCGGAGGCACACAAACAACTTTCCGACATCACCTCCTATCGACAACTCTCATATAACCCCACGGCTAGAATTTCTAATATTATTCGGACTGTTCTCTTTGAGGGACTATCGCTAGGATTCATCAATGAAAATATGTTTAAATACCTGTGTAATACTTATTCCTGAGTTCCAATCTTCCATCTTATCCCAAAGATTCATAAAACTAGACAACCTGGTACCCCTACTCCATGTAGACCAATAATATCAGGGATTAATTCAATAACTGAGCCCCTCTCTAAATTTATAATTTACATATTAATAAATACGTCAGAGAAACTCCATCATTTGTACAGGATTCCACACATTTTATCTCAACTTTGGAAGGAACGATCATACCGCATGGTGCAGTCTTTGTGACTCTTAATGTGGAATCGCTATACACTAACATACCACACGAGGCAGCCAGGCTAGTTATACAGGGTGTTTTAAACACCAGTAATAATTTGTTACCTCCTACTCACTTCCTTATTGATATACTAGAAATTGTTCTTGAAAACAATTACTTTCAGTTTGGAGATACCATTTATCTCCAAACCAGAGGAGTGGCTATGGGTAGTGCCCTGGCACCAAGTCTGGCAAATATATATATATGATCAGCTTTGAAAATATGTATCTTTATAATTCACTTAATAATCCCTTTTTTAAGAACATAGTCATATATAAGAGATACATTGATGACCTTTTTTTCATTATGGACTGTGTTGATATATTGCATGAATTTATAAAGTGGATTAATGTGCACAATTCGAACTTGAGATTTACCCATCATGTAGATCAGCATAAAATACTTTTTTAGATATGCACATTTACATATCGCAGGATAGAAAACCCAGTGTCAGTCCTTATAAAAAAACCTACTGATAGAAGTACGTATTTAGAATATGGTTGTTACCATCCTTACCATGTAAAGAATAATATCCCCTGCGGACTACTTGCTAAAGCTAAAAGAAATTCTACCATGCAGCAAGATTTTCTAAAAACAGCGCAGAACATCAGTTCTACACTTATAAACAGGGGTTATCCTGGCCATATAGTCAATAAGAGCTTATCTAAGGTAATGAGTACACCCAGACAAAATTTATTGCAGTGTAAACAGCATGGTGGTGATCGGAATATTTTCTTTTCTATTGAATTTCCCCCCCCCCCTAGTCAATGACATTAGGAAGCTTATCCATGCTCACTGGAATATAGTACAGCATATCCCAGGTTGCGAATCCCCCCCCCAAGGGTTGGTTTTAGAAGGACTGCATCTTTAAGCAATATTCTAACTAGGTCAGACCTCACAGCCCACATTCCTAGAATGAGGTTACCGGTGGTGGGGCATTATCATTGCCACGGCTGCGTATCGTGCAAACTTTGCTGGGAAACTAAGGAAATATTTATCCCTGCAAAGAATTACTATCATAAATTAAAACAGTTCACCAACTGCAACAGCAAAAACTGTGTATACCTGATAGAATGCAGCTGTAAGAAACAATACAATGGGAAATCGGTCAGACCGCTAAAAATCAGACTATGCGAGCATAAATTCAAAATTCGAACGCAGGACCTTTACGCTCCCCTGGTGTCACTTTTTATGCAGATGGGGCATACAGAAAGCCATTTTAGATTCACAGTGTTGGAACAGATTTGCCCTAAGCCTTATGAAAGAATCGATCTTAATAAACATCTTTTACGTAGAGAGGCTTTTTAAAATACATCTCTTTGACACGGTAATGCCTAAAGGGTTAAATTTAGAATTTGATATGTCTCCCTTTCTGTAATTTACTACTTGGAGGTAAAAATGTAGTTAGTCATCGTCAATTTCCTAAGTAATTTCCACCTGATACGGATTAGAGCCCTACTTATTCTTGTTAGCTTCCTTTCGAATCTAACGTCCGCTAACACAGAGCAGATTCCACAAAGAGGCTAGGATGCAACAAGTTCATATTTGTCACTTAGTCACTTTAGATCACTACTTCTGAGGTAAGAATATCCATATATATTTTTAATAATTTTAAAAATTTATCAGAACCCTTAATACTGTTGTTTATATTGTTTATATTGGTGGATTTTATATGATCTAATTAATAATTAATAATTGGTAATTGATTAATAATTAATAATTTAAAAATTCTGTGTATCAATTTTTTTCATTTCATACTACCTTAATAATAATTTCTCTGGTTGTAAATATTGTAAATATTATTTGTATCACTATTTATTGTTAGTTCATGCATTGCACTTTGTTACTGTATATTTGCACTGTACTTTTACAAATGTTCCAACATAGGCTTATTCCAATTCAGTATTAATTAATTTTAGATTCCCTGAGGAAAGGGTTAACACCCAGAAAAGCTTTATAATATACCGAAAAAGCTTTGGATACTTGTTCTCAGTGTGCACTTATAAATATATTGCAAGAAGAAAACTCAAGCCTTGGACTCCACTCATTTTGCCACACTAGCCACACAGAAGGAGACCATCCAAAACATGAAGAAATACAGCAAATCACTGGATGACCTGCATGCAGAATTCTGTCGTCGGTTTACTGGTGTTGAAAAAATTGACCAGTCACTTCAACTGGTGGCCTGACCTTTGTCACAAAATCCTGAAACAGCACCAGAAGAGGTGCAACTGGAACTCATCGAGCTTCAGTCTGACTTTGTCCTAAAGGAGAAATTCATCTCTCTTGAACTAAGAGATTTTTATGCTTCACTTAATGAGGCCACTTTTCCAAACATCCGAAGGATGGCACAGAAGATACTGGTGCTATTTGGGTCAACCTATGTTTGTAAGCAGACATTTAGTGTCATGAACATCAACAAAGCCCCTCACAGATCCAGGTTAACTGACAAACACCTCAGATCTATCCTGAGAATAGCCACAACAAAACTAACTCCAGACTTTGATGCATTAGCTAAAAAAGGAGACCAACAACACTGTTCCCACTGAAGTTGATGTTTTAAAAACCAAAAACCTTTCAACCCAGTCTACATTGCCATCTACGTCCCAGGCATAATTTGGAAGTTGCACTAAAATAAAATGTTTAATTTACTGTTTATACATTTTGTTCTTTTCTATTTGTTTTAGTTTTAAATTATTTTATTATATTTAAGTTTAATTTGAAAGGCTTTTGTACCTTTCCTTTGTTAGGCAATGTTATTTTGCCTTTGCCATCTTCAATATAAGGTATGTTATTGTGCTATGATTCCTCCATTTTTTGAAGTTTCAAATTATAATGATTAGTGTTTACATTATTCTTGTTAAAATGTTTGAAATGAATAAAACTATTGAAATAAAAAAAGACTGTACCCTTTTATGTAATGATGTTTACTTTGAATTTATATTTGTTCACACAAACATCCATGCTTTTGTTCCAGCCCTCCGGTCCAGTTTAAGAACCCATTGTGGCCCTTGAGTCAAAAAGTTTGCCCACCCCTGGGCTAGTCTATGATACTGGAGATGTGAATGCCAAGCAAAACTTTCCCCACACTCCTCACAGTTTTGGTTTTTCTCCTATGTGTACTCGTTGATGACTCGCAAGAAGTTAATTTCGAGCAAAAGATTTCCCACACTCCTGGCATTTTTACAGTTTTTCTCCATTGTGAACTCGTTGATGACTCACAAGATATGAATTTTGAGAAAAGGATTTTCCACACTCCTGGCATTTGTACGGTTTTTCTCCAGTGTGGATTCTCAGGTTTCCCCTTTAATATTGGGGGGGGGGGTGTTTCAATCCCCACTCTGCTGGCTCCCCTGGGGTTGGGAGGGTTGGGGGACAAAAGGGGTCTATCCCCTCAGCCCTTCTGGACCCAGGGGAGCCAGCAGGAAGGGGGAATCCCCCCAAACACTCCACTTTTAAAGAGAAGAAACCGCGATTGACATAGTTTTTGTTATTCTGTTTCCCCACTTTTTCCTCCACTCTTCTTCTTCAATTTTAATATTTAAATCTTCCTCCCAAATTCGTTTAAGTGTATAGTGTGATCCTTCCCCTGGGATAAGCATTTGGTACAGTTTACCTACTAACCCCTGAAATCTTATCTTCCCTTTCCTTATTTCCAAGACCAATTCTTCAAATGGCGTCTTTGCCCTAGGTACTCCTATAATCCCCCTTATCGATTTGTCCCATTTCTCCATCCCCAATTCTTGTAGCCAATTTAATTTTAATTTATTATATACCTCCTTCCTTTTCTGATATGTATTGCAATTTTTAATCCATTCTGTTATTAACAACACTTTTTCTTGCAATAGAATAGGTCTTATTTTTTGTGAGGATAATAATGGGCAACTCTGGAAATCTAAGATTTCTAAAATTGGGGAAATGTCTGGTGCCAATTTCCTCTTAACCCCTTTCCATACGTTATAAATATTCTTTATAGAAAAGCAGTTAATCTCTGTTTTATTATTTACTTGTGCAAGAAATGTTTCACCTTTTAATTTTTTAAATTCTTCTTGATCCCCTTCACCTATTACCTCATTTTGCTGAATTAATAATTTAATTAATTTCTTTATATGAAAGGCTTGAAAATACGCTTTAATGTTTGGAATGTTTAATCCTCCCTGTTTATTTTTCATGTACCATAATCCTTTACTAATTCTTGCTCTTTTATTATTATTGCAAATTCCGTTTATCAATTTTTGCCATTTATTTATTTCTGACTCTTTAATTTTAATCGGTAAATTTTCAAACAGAAAATTCAATTTGGACTATGTCAATCAAGGAAAAGGAGCATGTTTGCAAGGTACTTTGGAGGTGGTACCTTACCCCAATCAGACTCAAGCAAATTGATATTAATAAATCTGAATTGTGTTGGAGATGCAATGAACAAAAGGGGACATATTTGCATCTGTGGTGGTTTTGTAAGAAAACAAATACATTTTGGAAAGTGATAGAGAAGGAGATAAACGAGATTCTTGGCATAACAATGATTCTAGAACCCAAACTAGCTATATTAGGAGAAATAGGAAAAATGAGATTAAGTGAGGGTAATAAAGAATTAATTTTGACATTGTTGCTGGTTGCTAGACAGCTGATAGCCCAAGAATGGAAGGGTAACGAAAATCTAAATAAGAATAGGTGGTATAAAGAGGTTTGGCAACTAGCACTAAATGAAAAATTAACTAGCCAAACTAGGTTAAAACAGGGTTTTAAAATCAAAATACAATTTTGGGAAATATGGAAACCTTTCATACAGCACGCATTAACAAGTGAAGAAGGAAGTAAGCCTGGCCCTGACATGATTCAATTTTGGAAGATTTAAGTATATTGTGCCAATTGAAATTGCTGCAGAATAGGGTTTTGCACGGATTAAAAGTTGAAAGAATGAAAGAGTGAACAAGATATTGATATATTGTTGTTATTTCTTTCTCTTTTCTTGGTGTTTTTTCCCCTTTATTGTTAGTTTTAAGTATTTATATGTTTATGTTTGTTTGTATTTTATGATTATTAATTTAAAAAAAAAAAAAAGTACAGAAACCGCTTGGTTTTTTCTCTTTACAAACAAAGTGTTGGGGGGGGTTTAATATGGGCAGCATTCACGGGGCCTCATAAGAATTCACTTCGAAGGCAATTTTAGTACGTTTATTGATGATCCAGAGTCTTGATAAAGGACTACGAAATATCTATTTTACCGGAAGGATATGGACTGATTATCCACCTCCTGCAACGACTTACCTCTATATCATCTCTTGAAGTTGCTCTTTTGCTGTGGCACCCGGACTTTTGACCACTTTGGATTGACTTTACCTCCTTTGACCTCTCGGCTGGACCTTACGACTCCGCATCCACATCGGACTTTTACTTGAATTTTACCACTACTTCACCTTTTGTGACTGTTTGATATCTCACTGTGGTATATATAAAGTCGGTCTATTTGTTACCTCAGGTCCTATTTGTCCGATAGGTGCTCTGGATTTACTTTAGGGATACTTTTTGATTCTTGGATGAATGTGGTTTTTGACTCTTGTTTTATTTCGCCTACAGTTTACATAGCATGACATTATGAGTCTTATCCCTATTGTTCACATTTTTTCATCAATTTGACCGGGTTGCTACACTTTACATGTTATATTAAATTTTGCTGCTTTTATTTCTTTGACTCCTGTCCTTTAGGGTGATCTTCCTTCCCCTTCCTTGTGATTACACCCTTGCCGTCTTCCCTACTCTTTTCCCCTGATTACAGCTAATTCCATGATGACCACCATCATCTTGATCCTTTCTCTGCTTGCGGGGGGAGGCATTCAAGCAGCTTCATTGGAAGCCAACAACCTGATGCCAGGCGGAGATCTCTCTGCCCGGCTGCAGTACAACGTTTGGGAAAGATTGGCGAGCCTCGTCAATCAGTCCGATTTTTGCCTGAGGCAGACCACCGCTTCTGTCTCTATTCTGAGCACTTGTCTCATCCCGGTGTGTCACTCCCCAGATGCGCGCATCAGGAACGGTGACTGGTTGGTGAAGCGGATATTTAGTCCGTTTTACAAGACTGCCTTTTCAACGTATGCGCACTGGGGAACCCAAGTCACCAAAGTCTTACCGGCTGATGCAGCCACTCTCCACACTTCCTGAGTGGCGGTCAGCCCGAACTCTACTTGTGCTCGTATGACCAGCTGTTCCGCGTTCAAAGGGCCACACCGCCGTTGCCTCGACCCCGGCAACAGCTACTGGACTTGTGATAACCCAGAGACTATTAGCTCAATGTATGCTTATGTTACCTTGCCTTCAGGATGGTTTTTTACATGTAATCAGTACACTTGGAACTACATTCCTGCAAATGTATCTGATTCCCTTTGCTGTATCAGTCGTTTGACATTGTTGCTTCCCACTAGAGACATGGTTGCACCAAGCACGAATGTACCTTCACACATACGGCATGCTCGTGCCACCCAGTTAGACAGCTCATGTGATAGCAACATCAGAATTCTGAGTAAAGCTGAGTATGTTTCTTTAGCAGTCAGCTTGTTTGGCGTGCCAGGCTTAGCCGTAGGCAATGCTCAGAGAATTGGTCAATTGGCTTGCGCTTTGGCAAAAGCCATTAACCACACCTCCTCGGCGATAGCGCTGCTTAACCAAGAGCAGACAGAGCTTCGCCATGCCATATTGGATAATCGAGCAGCTATCGATTACCTCCTGCTGTTACATCATTTGGGTTGCGAGTCTGTCCATGGCATGTGTTGTTTTAACCTCACGGACAACTCGCGCAAGGTACAGAGTCAGCTCACAGACCTCCATACCTTGGTTAAAAACATCAAGGAAGATGCTACGTGGGCATGGTGGAATTCGTTATGGTCCTGGTTCCCATAGGGTTGGCTACAAACGACACTCAAGGTGATTGTGGGGGTGATAATACTGGGAACAACTGTGTGTTGTTTCATGCAATGTATTCCCTTGCTGATGTCAAGATGTCCCCCATGGAATGTCCTCACTCCACGTCAGCTGATGCCACTCCTACGCCGAGCCGTCTGTCAGGTCCAATTAAACAAATAAAGGGGGAGTGTGGGATCCGCGCACACAATTGGCATACTGGCCCTGACAGAACCCCGGTGATGGGCGATCACTTCGTTGCCAGGGGTTCCCGAGGGGACAGAAATTGGGGGAGTGGAATATTAGATAGGGTTTAATTCACCTACAGCTGACCTGACAAGTGTCTCATTGCTTGACCAGTCTCCTCCAGGACCCAACAGCCGCTTCGCAGCCCTGATCCAACAGTTGATGACTCGCAAGAAGTGAATTTCGAGCAAAAGATTTCCCACACTCCTGGCATTTTTACGGTTTTTCTCCATTGTGAACTCGGTGATGACTCACAAGATATGAATTTTGAGAAAAAGATTTTCCACACTCCTGGCATTTGTACGGTTTTTCTCTAGTGTGGATTCTCAGGTTTCCCCTTTAATATCAGGGGGGGGTTCCCGATCCCCCTCTCTGCTGGCTCCCCTGGGGTTGGGAGGGTTGGGGAACAAAAAGGGTCTGTCCCCTCAACCCTTCTGGACCCAGGGGAGCCAACAGAGAGGGGGAATCCCCCCCAAACACTCCACTTTTATAGAGAAGAAACCGCTTGGTTTCTTCTCTTTAAAAACAAAGTGTTTGGGGTGGGGGGTTAATGTGGGCAGCATTCACGGGGCCAAACACATCTTTATTTCAAGGTATACAATCTGAACATGAGGTAATGGCGGAGGCGCAGCTCCTTATATGTGGCACAGTACATTTGAATTTAGCTACACTGTTAACCATTGGCTGTGGTATCCGTGACATCATTGAGACGTACAGTATACCTTACAAGGAGTTACCTGCGGCAGGAATCTTTCCCGCGAAAGCCTATGGTTGGTTGTTTTAAAACTTGTGATCCGAGCGCTTGGAGCTGCTTCTCGATATCCTCGAGAGGCAGCTGAACCACATATCATATCAGCTACTCTACATTGAGTTACATTGTAGTCATTCACAGTTGCATTCTTAAAGGTACGGAACTCCATACACAACAGGGGTCGAATCGATCCCCTCTCTGCTGGGTCCCCTGGGTTGGGTGTGTGTGTGAGGGGACAATAGGGGTCTGTCCTCCCAACCCTCCCAGACCCAGGAGACCCAGGAGAGAGAATTGATTCCACCTCCCTCCAACACTCAGTTGTTGAGAAACCGCTTGGTTTCTTCTCTTTAATAATGAACGAGGTGTCCTGCGGGGGGGGGAATCCCCTCTCTGCTGGGTCCCTTGGCTCTGGAGGGGTTGGGGGGACAGACCCCTTTTGTCCCCTCAACCCTCCAGGACACAGGAGACCCGGGAGAGGGGATCGATTCCACTCCCCCAACGCTCCATTTTTAAAAAGAAGAAACCGCTTGGTTTCTTCTCTTTAATAACGAGGTATCTTTTTTTTGGGGGGGGTCCACTCTCTGCTGGGTCCCCTAGCTCTGGAAGGGTTGAGGTGACAGACACCTTTTGTCCCCCCAACCCGCCCCCCGAACCCAGGGGACCCAGGAGAGGGGATCAATCCACCACCACCCCTCCAACACAAGAAGCAATTGTAAACAGTAGTCTGGAGGTAATGTTTTGGGGCATCTAATATGGCAGCAGGCCACGCTCACTGGCTTCAAATAACTTACAGCATGAAGTCTGTAGTGGCATCTCCTGTTTTATTATACTTCCATGGAAGGAACACTCCATAGCTTTCTACATATTTTTATATTCCAAACTTTTTAGAGCTTTCTTCCAAGGGATCCTCATGTGGGGTTTGAAGGTGAGTCCAACTCAATTGGTGAGGGGGGTGAGGGGTAGGGTAGGGGTGACCTCAGAGAGGAAGGGTCTTAGAGTTTGCGGTTAGTCATGCCTGCCACATGACCATGGAAATGTCTGCAGAAGCAGACAACACTGGCTCTTGGGTTTTGAAACAGAGATGAGCACTGAACCCTAGAGTCGGATATGGCTGGCTTTCGAGCAAGGGAGTCCCAGTTTGGGTGAAAAGAATTATGGCAACACTATTCCAGATACTCAGGAACTTCAAAACTTGGCAGAGGAACACATTTCTGTGGAGGAATATCTGCAAACTCATTATCCATTTACTTGTCAGTACTGTACTCCAGTCTTTTGGGCAACCTATGCGGTAGACTTATCAAAGGCAACATTTATGATGGCCTTTTTTGGTGACCTCTGGTTTCAGTGAATTGGTAAACAATTCTATGTTGGTCTCAGCTCAGAGACATGTGTTCTACCACTGTATTCTTGGCTAGGAACTAGTTGCATCTTTCTTATAGTTACAAATAACCAAAATGGTTAGAGGAATGTTTCTCCATTGGGATGGCCAAGGACTACATAGTGTGTGTCCACTATAGGCTATGAGGCAGTTATTGGCCTCTTGCCCTACTTTCCATGATCCACTTTTCATTTCTTCTGGTGAGGGCCCACTGACTCCTCCTTTCCTGTTCTTGGTAGGCATGAGGGCTGGTGGCCTAATTGGGGTTGGGCATGCACCATAATATCCCCAGCCAGGCGGGGGGAGGCCAGCCATTCGCCCCGCCGCGAGCCCTTCCGAGCCCGGGCGCCACCATCTCCAGCCGGGCCGGGGAAGAGGAGGAAGACCAGCCGGGCGGGGGGAGGCCAGCCATTCACCCCGCCACGAGTCCTTCCGAGCCCGGGCGCCACCATCTCCAGCCGGGCCAGGGAAGAGGAGGAAGACCAGCCGGGTGGGGGGAGGCTAGCCATTTGCCCCGCCGCGAGCCCTTCCGAGCCCAGGCGCCACCATCTCCAGCCAGGCCGGGGAAGAGGAAGAAGACCAGCCAGGCGGGGGGAGGCCAGCCATTCGCCCCGCCGCGAGCCCATCCGAGCCCGGGTGCCACCATCTCCAGCCGGGCCGGGGAAGAGGAGGAAGACCAGCTGGGCGGGGGGAGGCCAGACATTTGCCCCGCCGCGAGCCCTCCCGAGCCCGGACACCACCATCTCCAGCCTCCTGGCACCAACAGAGTGCTGAAGGAGATGACCAAATGGCAGAAGGGAAGAAGGCAGAGGAGGAAAACCAGGGGGTGAGACTCAAAGCCCCATGCAAAGGATAAGTAGCCGATATGCAGAAATGTTGATGACTTAATATAGTAACTCACATAAAGACTTTATACCGACTTAATAAAGCAACTGACATAGAGACTGTGTTAAAGTGTGATAATATGCATGATAATATGTTGTTTAAAATGTTCTACACTTTTAAAACTGTGATAAACTGTATGAGGGGGGAAATGGCTTAGAAACTGGCAAACCACGCCATAAAGCTTGCCAAGAGAACCCTATTGACCAAAACAAAAGGCAAAACAAAGGAGCAGGCTAGATGGGTGTTGTGTTCTGATGGTTTTACCTTACACATGGATTACAATGTATCTGAGCCAATGTAACCTTGCCTATAGCAACAATGTAACCTTCAGCTGTATCATATAAACCCTGTAATAGGACGCGAGCTAATGACCACCAGCTGGCAGCAGCGAGCGTCCGAGCTCTCTTGGTCCGAACTCATCAAAGGCAACAGCGCGGGAAGTTTTCCCACCACCACCTACACCTGGACAAGAAGGGCGTGACCCGAAATGACGTCACGCAGACAGTAGCCAATGGGCTACCATGGCACCACGTTCAAATGTATTACTACTGTATATAAAGAGCTATCGATCCGCCATTACCTCATGTTCCCTCTGTCCACGATGCAATAAACCTGAGTTAACCCAGCCCGAGGCTGTGTCCTGTGTCTTGGTTTGCATACACCAAATTGGCGACGAAGCTGGGATGATGGATCCCCACGGAACAGCCAGGGCACAGAGCGGGTTCAACATCACCAAACCGCAAGACTGGGAGCTGCTTGAGATGGACTTCCAGGCGGCACTGGTGGAACTCAGAGTCAAAGGAGACGACGAGGAGAGGAAGAGGGCCATCCTCACCAGAATGCTCGGGATGGAAACCAAGCGGACGCTGGTGGGCATCATCGCTCCGAAGAAGGTGAGCGAATTTAAGGCGGACGACATCATGAAGCTGCTGCGAGAGCGCTTCTGTCCCTCGAGGGCAATGTTTCCCGCTCGGAGTGCGTTTTGGAGGCGAGTCCAAGCGCCGGATGAGTCGGTTGAGGCATTCGTGGCCGCCATGAGGGTAGCCGCCGCCCCCTGTAAATGGGGCGACATCCTAGAGATGGCCCTCAGGGACGGAGTGCTGTGTGGCCTGAAAGACAAGGAGGTACAGCGCAGCTTGATGAACAAGGAGCCGCCACCCACGCTGGCAGAGGTCGTAGAGGCCACGGAAGCCGCAGAGTCCACAAATGCTGGAGTGGACGAGATGCACCAGTGGCGTGCGTGGCGTCCTAGAGCCGGCAAGGCGGAAAATTCGGTGCACGGGAAGTCCGGACAGTCAGTGCACGTAACTCGACGGGCCTCAAAGTCGTCTACGGAAGGCAGCGACGGCGAGGAGGTCCAGAAGGTCCGAAAGGGTGGTCGACGCTGCGAGGGTTGCGGAGCGGCCCATGAGCGCGCGAGATGCCCGTTCAGGAAGGCCGAGTGTTACACCTGCGGCCGTCGGGGGCACATCGCCAAGGCATGCAGAAAACGGAAGGAGGGCCGGAGGCAGTCACAAGACCGTGCGGCCAGACCGGACCGTCCAGCGAGGCCCAAAGATGGCGCCCAGACCACGAGGAAGCAGGATGGCGTGGGCCGCGTCTCGGACGACAGCGAGGACGACACCCCAGTGTTCAGCGTGTCCGCGGGACAGTCCCATTACTTCGTTGAGGAAAGTTCAAGGGACCCCCTGTAGCTTTCGACATAGACCCGGAGGTCCGCCCGATAAGACTCAAGCCGCGCAGGGTGCCGTTCGCACTCAAGGACAAGATAGAGGCGGAACTGGACAAACTGGTGGGCCAGGGGATTCTTATTCCTGTTGATTCCGCGGAGTGGGAAACTCCAATTGTAACGGCTCTAAAGGCTAACGGGGAGGTGCGCATTTGCGCTGATTATAAGTGTACAATTAACAAGGCGATCCGCCCTAATGCATACCCGGTGCCAGTGATCAGCCACCTTTTGGCCAGGCTGAATGGGGGAAAGTGTTTCGCCAAACTCGATTTGGCACAAGCCTATCAGCAACTTCCTGTGACCCCCGCCACGGCCGCGGCACAAACGATAGTTACACATAAAGGAGCGTTCCAGGTGTCGCGGTTACAGTTTGGCGTGAACTCGGCACCCGGCCTTTTTCAGTCGCTTGTGGAACGCCTCCTGAAGGGACTGGAGGGGGTGTTGCCTTATTTTGATGACGTGTTGATAACAGGGGGGAGTGAGGCTGAACTGGCAAAGAGGTTGGACAAAGTACTGACCGTGTTCGAGGAGGCGGGGCTGAGATTGAGGAAGGACAAATGTGTCTTTTTCGAAACCGAGGTCGAGTTTTTAGGGTTCCGGATCACACCCGAGGGGATTAAACCGTCTAAATCCAAAGTAGCAGCCATTAAAAAGGCCCCTCGCCCCACATCCAAAACCGAGCTACAGTCCTTCCTGGGGCTCCTCAATTTTTACCATACATTCCTCCCGCGGAAGGCGTCCGTGGCCGAACCGCTCCATCGGTTACTTAAAAAGGAGGAGACATGGATGTGGGGTGACGAGCACGAGAGGGCGTTCAAAGAGCTAAAGCAACTCCTAACATCTGAGGCAATCCTGACGCACTTCGACCCCAAACGGCCAGTGGTCCTAGTTTGTGATGCATCCCCGGTGGGGGTGGGGGCGGTGCTTTGCCACGTGTTGGAGGACGGAAGGGAGGCCCCGGTAGCGTTTTACTCAAGGTCCCTGTCCCAAGCGGAGCGAAATTACGCACAAACCGACAGGGAGGCGTTAGCAATAGTAGCGGGGACCAAAAAATTTCACGATTTTTTGTATGGCCGCCCGTTCAAAATCGTGACCGATCACAAGCCACTGTTAGGGATTTTCACGGCAAGCAAGCCCACGCCGCAGATCCTGTCCCCGAGAATGCTGCGATGGGCTATTTTCCTCAACGCGTACCAACATGAGTTGGAGTACCGGCCCGGAAAGGAGATCAGCCATGCTGATGCTCTTTCGAGATCCCCTTTGCCCTTGTCGGACAACCAAAAGGCGAGAGCAGAAAGAGACCGCCAGGTGTTGCTAATTGAGGTTTTAGACGCACCCCCAATAGTACCAACCGACATTGCTAGGGCGACTGGCAAGGACAGAACGCTGGAGAAAGTTAGTTCATGGGTACAGAAGGGGTGGCCGGCATCGTCCCCGAGTACAGAGTTCGACCCATTCTTTAGGAAAAAGCTAGAGTTGTCCCTAGAGAGGGGGTGCCTTTTGTGGGGCCAACGGGTGGTGGTCCCTACGCCCCTGCGGACGAGGGTGCTCGAACTGCTGCACGTCAGCCACCCGGGCATAGTTCGTTCAAAGGCGCTGGCCCGGAGTTACTTCTGGTGGCCACAGCTGGACGCGGACATTGAGCACATGGTCGGCACTTGCGAGGCATGCCAGGGCTCCCGACCTGAGGCGGCCCGTCTCCCGCATAGGGAGTGGGACACAGCAAGGGGGCCATGGTCCAGAGTGCACGTGGATTTCGCTGGCCCATTCCGGGGAACCATGTTTCTCCTGGTGGTGGATGCGTTCTCCAAGTGGCTGGAGGTTATCCCAGTAAAGAGCACGTCCTCCGCCACGACAATTAGCCAGCTGAGGAGAGTCTTTTCCACATTCGGTTTACCCGACACTTTAGTCAGCGATAACGCTAGTTGCTTCACCTCCGCTGAGTTCGGAGCATTCATGGAGGCAAACGCCATTCGGCATGTCACATCCGCACCGTTCCACCCGGCCACGAATGGCCAAGTGGAACGGCTGGTGCGTACAACAAAGGAGGCGCTGCGGCGCATGGGCCCGGGGGACCTGAATCACCAAGTATGCCAGTTCCTCTTAGCGTATAGGGTAACCCCCTTAGCGTCAGGCTACTCGCCAGCGGAGCTCTTGATGCGGCGAAAACTGACCACGATCCTGTCCAGGCTAGACCCGACGAGAGTCGAGGATAAAGGGAAAAACATAGGGTTGGCAGTCTCGAAAGGTTTCGCCGCCGGTGACCCTGTTCACTGCAGGAACTATTCCAGCGCGGGGCCAGCCTGGGTACCAGGGACGGTTGTAGAACAGACGGGGCCAGTGTCGTACCGGGTCGAGACTAACACCGGCCTCCTCTGGAGGAGGCACGCAGACCAACTGAGGCACCGAGTGAGTGGGCCAGTCAGTGGAGCTCAGCAACAGGATTCAGCGTTAGGGTTCTCCCCCACCCGCTTAACCCAAGGGGGAGACAGCAGTGGACAACAGTCCCAAGCAAGGGGGGAAGGCAGAAGCAGCGGCCCCGACTCATATCCTTTTGATACGCCAGTCCTATCAGGGGCCGGGGAAGGGGGAGAGGAGTTCGCGACCGCTGCCCCCGATTGTAATTTTGATTTTGATTTTGCGAGCCGGGGGGGTTTTCAGGAGTGTTCCCCCACCCATCCAAGCGAGAAGAGGGGTTTTTCGTTAGCCCCCAGTGCCCCCGGTTCCTCCCTAAGAAAGAGCACACCTCCCAACAACGCCGCGGAGCCGCGGCAAGTCACTAACGAGTCTCCCTCTCCAATTACAGGACAGGAAGCCAGGGGACAAAGAGAAGGTAGCAAACCCGGGGAGAGGCAGCCCGCATCGAGACCCCAGCGTGTTCGAAATAAGCCATCTTGGCTGAGAGACTTTGTCTCCTAAGGGGGGGGGAGTGTGTTAAGTGTGGGCTCGAGACTTTGTCTCGTCCTAGGGGGGAGGGGTGTTGTGTTCTGATGGTTTTACCTTACACATGGATTACAATGTATCTGAGCCAATGTAACCTTGCCTATAGCAACAATGTAACCTTCAGCTGTATCATATAAACCCTGTAATAGGACGCGAGCTAATGACCACCAGCTGGCAGCAGCGAGCGTCCGAGCTCTCTTGGTCCGAACTCATCAAAGGCAACAGCGCGGGAAGTTTTCCCGCCACCACCTACACCTGGACAAGAAGGGCGTGACCCGAAATGACGTCACGCAGACAGTAGCCAATGGGCTACCATGGCACCACGTTCAAATGTATTACTACTGTATATAAAGAGCTATCGATCCGCCATTACCTCATGTTCCCTCTGTCCACGATGCAATAAACCTGAGTTAACCCAGCCCGAGGCTGTGTCCTGTGTCTTGGTTTGCATACACCAAAATGATACAGGATGCTTAACACCACAGAGTGGAGGAAGGGAAGGGACAAGAAAGGGGGAGGAGAAATTCAATGTTGTAAGGAGCAATACTGCATAGGGACATGGAATGTGAGATCAATGAACCAAGGTAAACTGGAAGTGGTAAAAAATGAGATGGAAAGAATAAGCATTGACATCTTGGGCATCAGTGAGCTAAAATGGACAGGGATGGGTGAATTCAGCTCTGGAAACCATCATATCTACTATTGTGGACAAGAAAACCTTAGAAGAAATGGAGTAGCCATAATTGTCAATAAAAGAGTGAGAAAAGCAGTAATGGGATATAACCTCAAAAATGACAGAATGATGTCAGTCAGAATTCAAGGCAAACCTTTCAATGTCACTGTGATCCAAATATACGCACCAACCACTGGTGCAGATGAAGCCACAGTGGACCAGTTCTATGAGGACCTAGAATACCTCATAGAACAGACACCAAGAAATGATGTCCAAATTATATTAGGAGACTGGAATGCCAAAGTAGGAAATCAAAAAGTGGAGGGAATAACAGGCAAGTTTGGTCTTGGAGTACAGAATGAAGCAGGGCAAAGATTGATAGAGTTCTGCCAAGAGAACGCACTGGTCATAGCAAACACTCTCTTCCAGCAACACAAGAGGCGACTTTACACATGGATATCACCAGATGGCCAACACCGAAACCAAATTGACTACATACTCTGCAGCCAAAAATGGAGAACCTCCATACAGTCAGCAAAAACAAGACCTGGAGCAGACTGTGGCTCAGATCACAATCTACTGATCGCAAAATTCAGGTTAAGACTAAAGAAAATAGGGAAAACAAGGAGACCAGACAGATATCACCTAGAAAGCATCCCTAAAGAATACACAGTGGAGGTGATGAACAGATATAATGGCCTAGACTCAATAGACAGAGTGCCAGAAGAATTATGGACAGAGATAAGGGACATCATGCAGGAAGCAGCAAAGAAAACCATACCAAAAGAAAAGAAGCATAAGAAAGCAAAATGGTTGTCTGGTGAGGCTCTTAAAATAGCAGAGGAAAGAAGGAATGCAAAAGTCAAAGGAGGAAGGAAAAAATATAATCTTTTGAACACAGAATTTCAAAGAAAAGCAAGGGGAGATAAGGAAGACTACCTAAAAGAACAGTGCAAAGAAATGGAGGAAAACAACAAAAGAGGCAGAACTAGAGATCTCTTCAGAAAAATTGGGGAAATAAAGGGAACATTTAAAGCAAAAATGTCCATGATAAGGGACAAAGACAGAAAAGAGCTAGCTGATGCAGAAGAGATTAAGAAAAGATGGAAAGAGTACACAGAGGAACTCTACAAAAAGGACCTCAACACTCCTGATAATCATAATGATGAAAAAATTGAACATGAGCCAGACATCCTGGAGAGCAAAGTTATAAAGGCCCTAAAGAGCACTGCAAACAACAAAGCTAGTGGAGATGATGGTATCCCAGTGGAATTTTTCAAAGCTCTAAAAGATGATGGCGTCAAATTACTGCATTCAATATGCCAGCAAATTTGGAAAACAAAACAGTGGCCACAGGATTGGAAAAGATCAGTATACGTCCCAATCCCAAAAAAGGGCAATGCCAAAGAATGCTCAAATTACCGAACAATTGCACTCATCCCACACGCCAGCAAGGTGATGCTCAAGATAATACAGGATAGACTTCAGCAGCATGTGGAGAGAGAACTACCAGAGGTGCAGGCCGGTTTCAGAAGAGGCAGGGGGACTAGAGACCACATTGCCAACATACGTTGGATCATGGAGAAAACAAAAGAATACCAGAAACAAGTTTACTTTTGTTTTATTGACTACACTAAGGCATTTGACTGTGTGGACCACAACAAGATGTGGCAAGTAATTAAAGAGATGGGAATACCAGAGCACCTCATATGCCTCCTGAGAAATCTGTACATGAACCAAGAAGCAACAGTTAGGACAGAACACGGAATGACAGAGTGGTTTGGAATAGGAAAAGGAGTAAGACAAGGCTGCATTTTATCACCCTGCTTATTCAATCTATACACAGAGCACATAATGCGCAATGCAGGGATGGAGGAATCACAATATGGGATTAAAATTGCTGGGAGAAACATCAACAATCTGAGATATGCAGACAATACCACCCTAATGGCAGAAAGTGAGGAAGACCTAAAGAATCTCTTGATTGGGCTGAAGGAGGAGAGTGCAAAAGCTGGCTTGAGACTCAATATCAAGAAAACCAAGATAATGGCAACAGGTCCGATCAGTTCCTGGAAAATAGATGGGGAAGAAGTAGAAGCAGTGACAGATTTTACATTCTTAGGATCAAAGATCACTGCAGATGGAGATTGCAGCCATGAAATAAAAAGGCGACTGATTCTTGGGAGACAAGCCATGAGAAACCTGGGGAACATAGTGAAAAGCAGAAACATCACATTGCAAACAAAAATTAGAATAGTCAAAGCAATGGTATTTCCAGTGGTAATGTACGGATGCGAGAGCTGGACAATAAGGAAAGCTGAACGCAGAAGAATAGATGCCTTTGAAATGTGGTGTTGGAGGAGAGTTTTGAGAGTACCCTGGACAGCGAGGAGAACAAACAGGTCAATCTTAGAAGAAATCATCCCTGACTGTTCATTGGAAGGTGTAATAGTAAAGACAAAGCTAAAGTACTTTGGACATCAAATGAGAAGGGAGGATTCACTTGAGAAGGCCTTGATGTTGGGAAAGGTGGAGGGCAAAAGAAGAAGGGGGAGGCCGAAGATGAGATGGCTAGATGGGATTGTAGACACAATGGGGACAGAACTGGGAGTGCTGAGGGGGATGGTGGAGGACAGAGGCGCCTGAAGAACAATGGTCCATAGGGTTGCAAATGGTCGGAATCGACTGTGCGAATGAACAACAACAACATTCAGAATTGGGCTGGATACATCTACCACAGCATTACCTTTCCCATATCTGTGATCTGAGCAATAGCTCAATGGATTTCACAAGTTTACAAGGCCACATCTGGTGCAACGTGTCTGATAGTCAATATTTATTTATTTACTAGCATATTTTGCCTGGCGGTGCCGGGCTTTTTAAAATTGTGTTGGATAATAAAGGGTTTCGGTTTTTTTTTCTTGAACCAATGGTGCTGTACTGTTTTAAATGGTGGTGTAAGGTTTTTTGATTTTTTGGCTTTGAGGCGCTGTGTCCGCCTGCGGCGGACTTGCGCTCCCAGTAGGAAATTTTTTTGGCTTTTTTTTGTGTGCTGGGCTGTTTAAAGTGCTGGGCTGTTTAAAGTGGTTTTTTAGGGTTTTTGTTTTTTGTTTATGGAAATGAGGTTAGTCTGTTATTTGTGTTTGTGAAAATGTTTATTTATACACATGGACTGTTTTAAACTGTGTTGTTATGTTGTTTTTTGGATTTTAAAAAGAGGATAGGTTGTTGTTGGTTTTTTAATTATTGTATTTTTAAAAAGAATGTGTTACTTTGTGAATTTTTGTAAATAGTTTTACTTTGGATAATAATTTTTAAAATGTGTAAATATATTTTTTTAATTGAATATATTTTATGGTGTTTTTTTATTTTTTATTGAAAATTTATTTTTTATCTGTGAATTATTTTTGATTTTTTTGGATATTTTTGAATGTTTTTGGAATTGATTACCCTATTTTTGGGGATTTATTGAATATTTGGGAATATTTTGGATGTTTTTTCTCCTTTGGCCACTGGGTGGTGGTGTTGAGCAATTTTTTTGTATTGCTTATTCCGGTGAGTCTCTTCTTCTCTTCATTTCAGTTCCGGTTTTCATCGGGGCAAGATGTCTATTGGTAAGTTCTCTCCGTTTTTTTTAGGGGGGGTTGTTTTGGGTTGGTGGGCGTTCTGTTTGGGTTTTGGATTTTGGGTGGGGGTTTGTGTGTGTGTTTTTTTTAAAATGTTTTTGGGTTTTGGTTGGGGGTTTCTTTGTGTGTGTGTTTTTGTATGTTTTTGTTTTTTTTTAATGTTTTTGATTTGTGTTTTGGGTATTTTCGTGGGCCAGTCTTGATGGCTGGCCCGCGGAAATACCATCGCCATTTCATGCGGTGTTTGGGGGGGGGTGTATTGCCGTGGCCCAGGCTGGGTTGCGGTGTGACTGTTTGTTGGGTGGGTGTTTGCCTCGCTGCTTCATGCGGCTTTTGGGCGAGGGTATTGTCGCGGCCCTGGCTGGGTTGGGGTTTGTGTGTTTGGGGGGTGGGGGTTTGCTCGCTGGCCTTTTTTTGATTTGTTTTTGGTTGCTGCCGGCACGGCGTTTTTTGCAGCGATTGGGGGGGTGTTTGAATTTTTTTCCAGCGAGTTTGTCTCGCTGGGCTCGCCGTGACTTCGGCGGGGCAGCATGGGGGAGAGGGTGTCCCTCTCTTCCCCATTGCTCCGTGCAAGATGACCGGCAGGTTTGCATGTTATATTGATTTTGGGGTTTGTGTATTTGTGTTTTCTGGGCACTTCGTCCGCCTGTGGCGGACTTGCGCTCACAGTTTGGGTTTGTTTTTATTTTTTGCGCGCTGGCTTCTTCAGCGTTCTGCATGCCCATGGCGCGCAGGACGCTGGGGAATGTAGTTTTGGCTGCGCGTGTTTGCTTTCTGCGGCAGTTTTTCTCTTGCGGCTTTTTTTTTATTGGCCGCGGCGCGTTTCCGAACGTTCCTTTTGCGGCACCGCTCAGCCTGATTGGCTCTGGCGTGGTGCGGCGAAAGGAACTTTGGGAATTGAAGTTCCCTTTTTTTTGTTTGCGACTGGGTGGCTCCTGCCCCCGGGTCGAAAATTTCAACCCGACAGTTACCTGCGAACCCCATTCGGGCAAGTGAACGGAGGCTCAGACGGGGCTAGTGGGGCCTGGTGCAACATCCTTTGTCACATTCCAATGGTTAACGCACCATTTTATAGGTATAGATTTAAATTTTTATGCCACCCACTCAGGTAAAAACCCGACTCAGGGCGGCGTACAACAGTTAAAACATATAAGAACATGTTAAAACACCATCATCCTCCCCTCCATCTCCCCTCATTACACCCACCCCATTTAAAACCAAACTAAAAGCTGAAGGCACAACTAGGGAGCCCCTCCCGTCCGCTCTGGTTGGACGGGCTGTTGTGTCCTAAAAGCATGTGCCTTTAAACAATGTACCTATCCATGTGTATCCAATGTAACCTTTTCCTTGTGTAACATTGTAACCCCAGCTGCATCTCCATAACCCTAATAGGACGCGAGCTAGTGACCACTAGATGGCAATAGCGAGCGTCCAAGCTCATTGGTCCAACACTCACCTAAGAGCAACAGCGCGGGAAGATTCCCGCCATCACCTTCACCTGGACAAGAAGGGCGTGACCTGAAATGACGTCACGCGGACAGTAGCCAATGGACTGTCAAGGAGCCACATTCAAATGTATAGCCACAGTATATATTGAGCTGTTCGTCCGCCATTACCACATGTTCCCTCTGCCCAGCATGTAATAAAGTTGTGTTAAGCCAGCTCTTCGGCTGTCCTGGTGTCTTTGGTCCCATACACAAAATTGGCGACGAAGGTGGGATCATGGCTGCCCACGGGACCAAGACATACGCCGGTTTCGACATCAAGAAACCGCAAGACTGGGAACTTTTCGAAATGGACTTCCAAGGCGCGCTGGTGGAGTTCGAGGTGACGGACGAGGCAAAGAAGAGAGCCATCCTCACCAGAATGCTCGGGCACGACGCCAAGAGGGTATTGATTGACCTCATCGCACCCAAAAAGGCGGCTGAATTCAAGGCGAAAGAGCTCCTGAAGGTGTTGCGAGACCATTTCCGGCCCTCGGTAGCGATGTTTCCCGCTCGGAGCGCGTTTTGGAGGCGAGTCCAAGCGCCTGGTGAGTCGGTTGCCGCCTTCGTGGCGGCCCTGCGTCTGGCTGCCGGCCCATGCAAATGGGAGAACTTGGAAGTCACCCTCAGGGACTGCGTGCTATGCGGCCTGAAGGATACCGAAATCCAGCGCACGCTGATGAATCAGGAGCCGCCCCCCACATTGCAGGAGGTCCTGAAAGCGGCACAGGCCGCGGAAGCCACAAAGGCCGGGGTGCAGGAGCTCCAGGACTGGCGTCCGAAGGCCGACACAACAGAGAGTCCGGTGCACACAGCCCGGCGAATTTCGAAATCGTCCGCCGAAAACAGCGACGACGAGGACGTCCGGAGGGTCCGGAAGGAGGGCCGGCGCTGCGACGGCTGCGGAGCGGCTCACGACCGCGCCAGGTGTCCTTTCAGAAAAGCCGAGTGCCACAACTGTGGACGACGCGGGCACATCGCCAAAGTATGCAGACAACGGCGCAAGGACCGGGGGAGCTCGCCCGACCGCGCGGCGAGGCCAGACCGCTCGACGAGAATCAAGGATGGCACCCGGCCCACGAGGAAGCAGGACGGCGTGTGCCGCATCTCCGACGACAGCGACGACGACGCTCCAGTTTTCAGCGTCTCCTTGGGACACCCCCGCTACTTTGTTGAGGTACTAGTGCAAGGGGCCCCTGTTAGGATGGAGATTGACTCTGGCTCCTCATATTCCCTCATTTCCCAGAGGGAGTTTTTGAGAATTGCCCCCCGCGTACGGCCCAAGCTCAAAGCGCTGAGGTCCACGCTTCGGGACGTGCAAGGGAACAGTATCCCGGTGTTGGGGGTTGGGAAATTCCAGGTCCAGTATAAGCGGCACGCCGCGGAACTCCCCCTAGTCGTTCTCAAGGGGGGTAATTGCAGCCTCCTCGGGACTCAATGGTTCCAGCCCCTGGGTCTGTTCATTGGGGGGGGGTGCACGCCGTTGGGACTGATCCAATACAGAGAGTGTGCGACGCGCACCCTGAAGTCTTCAAAAAGGGACTTGGGAAATTCAAGGGACCCCCAGTCACTTTCGACCTGGACCCGGAGGTCCGCCCAATAAGACTCAAACCGCGCAGAGTGCCTTTTGCACTAAAGGACAAAATAGAGGCGGAACTGGACAAATTAGTGGGCCAGGGGATTCTTGTTCCTGTTGATTCTGCGGAGTGGGAAACTCCAATTGTCACAGCATTGAAGGCAAATGGGGAGGTTCGCATTTGCGCCGATTATAAGTGCACCATTAATAAGGCAATCCGCCCTAATGCGTATCCGGTGCCGGTGGTCAGCCATTTGCTAGCCAGGTTACATGGGGAAAAGTGTTTTGCTAAGCTCGACCTGGCACAGGCTTATCAGCAACTCACGGTAACCCCTGCCGCAGCTGTTGCACAGACCATAGTCACGCATAAGGGGGCATTCCAGGTGACGCGCCTCCAATTCAGCGTGAACTCGGCGCCTGGGATTTTCCAGTCGCTCGTGGAACGCCTCCTCAAAGGGCTGGACGGCGTTTTACCATATTTTGATGATGTTTTGATAACGGGGGGGGGGAGTGAGGTTGAGTTGGCTGAAAGGCTTAACAAGGTCCTGGAGGCATTCGAACAGGCGGGGTTGAGGTTGCGAAAAGACAAATGCGTCTTCTTCGCGAAGGAGGTTGAGTTCTTAGGGTTCCGAGTAACACCCGAGGGGATCAAACCGTCCAAATCCAAGGTGGCCGCCATCAAGAAAGCCCCTCGCCCCACCTCCAAGCCCGAGTTGCAGTCGTTCCTAGGGCTCTTAAATTTCTACCACTCCTTCCTCCCTCGGAAGGCTGTGGTGGCTGAGCCGCTTCACAAGTTGCTCAAGAAAGATTCGGCATGGAAGTGGGGCGATGACCAGGAGAGAGCATTCACGGAACTGAAACAACTCCTGGCGTCAGACGCCATTCTGACCCATTTCGACCCCAAACGGCCGGTGGTACTGATCTGTGATGCATCCCCGGTGGGGGTGGGGGCAGTGTTATGCCACGTGTTGGAAAACGGGAGGGAGGCCCCAATAGCGTTTTACTCCAGGTCCCTGTCCCAAGCAGAGAGGAATTACGCCCAGACAGACGGAAGCGCTGGCGATAATTGCAGGGACCAAAAAATTTCACGATTTTCTATATGGCCGCCCATTCACCATCGTGACCGACCACAAGCCCCTACTAGGCATTTTTACCGCAGATAAGCCCACGCCGCAGATCCTGTCCCCAAGGATGCTTAGGTGGGCCATTTTCCTCAACGCCTACCAGCTCGCGTTGGTGTACCGGCCCGGGAGAGAAATCAGCCATGCGGACGCCTTGTCGAGGTCCCCCCTCCCCCAGACACACAGCCACGTGGGCGGGGAGGAGCTGGACCGCCAGGTGCTCATGATAGAAGTCTTAGATTCGCCCCCCATAGTACCCGCCGATATCGCTAAAGCGACAAGCAGAGACAAGACGTTGGCGGCGGTCAGCTCCTGGGTACAGAAAGGGTGGCCAGCATCTTCCCCAGCGGAGGAATTCGCCCCATTTTTCAGGAAAAAGTTGGAGCTGTCCCTAGAGAGGGGGTGTCTCTTGTGGGGGCAGCGGGTGGTGATCCCCACATCCCTCCGGCCGCGGGTGCTTAAACTGCTGCACATCAGCCACGCCGGAATCGTGCGCTCCAAAGCGCTGGCCCGGAGCTACTTTTGGTGGCCCCAGTTAGATGCCGACATCGAGCACATGGTCGGCACTTGCGAGAGTTGCCAATGCTCCAGACCAGAGGAGGCCCGTCTTCCCCACAGGGAGTGGGACGCGGCTAAGGGGCCGTGGTCCCGGATACACATAGATTTCGCGGGCCCGTTCCGAGGAGCTCTGTTTCTCCTTGTTGTGGATGCTTTCTCTAAGTGGCTGGAGGTCATCCCAGTCACAAGCACCTCCTCAGCCGCGACAATAAAGCATTTGCGGAGAATTTTTTCCACGTTCGGCATACCCGACACTCTAATTAGCGATAACGCTAGTTGCTTCACGTCCGCTGAGTTCAGGGCATTCACAGAGATTAATGCCATCCGGCACATCACCTCCGCCCCTTTCCACCCGGCCACCAATGGCCAAGTGGAGCGCCTCGTACGCACCACGAAGGACGCGCTGCGGCGCATGGGCCCCGGGGATCTCAACCTGCAAGTGTGTCAGTTTCTGCTAGGGTACAGGGTGACCCCGTTGGCGTCAGGATACTCCCCCGCGGAGCTCTTAATGCGCAGGAAACTGGCCACCATTCTCACCAAGCTAGACTCCACGAGAGTAGAAGATAAGGGGAGGAACATCGGGCTAGAGGCCACAAAGAGTTTCAGCGTAGGCGCCCCTGTGCATTGCAGGAACTACGCCAGCGCAGGGCCAGCCTGGGTGCCGGGGGTTGTCGTGGAGCAGACCGGCCCCGTATCATACCGCGTGGAGACCAGCACGGGTCTACTGTGGCGGAGACATGCGGACCAGCTCCGGAGCCGGGTCCCAGAGAGGCAGGGCTCGGAAAGCACAGACAGGGATTCAGCGTTAGGGTTCTCCCCCACCCGTTTAGCCAAAGGGGGAGGAGAGGGGGGTCATGTGTCCCCACCGAGGGGGGAGGAAAAGGAATTTGTCTTCATAGATACCCCGCGGGATCACCAAGATACCCCGCGGGATCACCCAGCAGAGTTTGATTTTGAGTTTCAGAGCCGGGGGGGGTTTTCGGAGTGGTCCCCCACCCATCCAAGCGAGAAGAGGGGTTTTACGTTAGCCCCTGGTGCCCCCGGTTCGCCCACAACGGAATCTACCATTTCCCCTAAAGCTGCAAAACCGCAGCAAGCCACTAACAAGTCTCCCTCTCCCATTACAGGACAAGGGTCCAGGGAACAAGGAAGCGGTAGCGGCCCCCGGGTGGGCCAACCCACATCGCGGCCCAAACGCGAGTGCAAGAAACCATCTTGGTTAAGAGACTTCATCTCATCCTAGGGGGGAGGGATGTTGTGTCCTAAAAGCATGTGCCTTTAAACAATGTACCTATCCATGTGTATCCAATGTAACCTTTTCCTTGTGTAACATTGTAACCCCAGCTGCATCTCCATAACCCTAATAGGACGCGAGCTAGTGACCACTAGATGGCAATAGCGAGCGTCCAAGCTGTTGTGTTCTAACAGTGTACCCTTCTACATGTGATAACAATGTATCTGAACCAATGTAACCTTGCCTACGAGTAACAATGTAACCTTCAGCTGATCACTATAAACCCTGTAATGGGACGCGAGCTAATGACCACCAGCTGGCAGCAGCGAGCGTCCAAGCTCTCTTGGTTCAAACCCATCAAAGGCCACAGCGCGGGAAGTTTCCCGCCGCTACCTACACCTGGACAAGAAGGGCGTGACCAGCCATGACGTCACGCGGGCAGTAGCCAATGGGCTATCGTGGAGCCACATTCAAATACGTTACTACCATATATATAGAGCTGTTCGTCCGCCATTACCTCATGTTCCCTCTGTCCACTATGCAATAAACCTGAGTTAACCCAGCCCTTGGCTGTTTCCTGTGTCTTGACTCCCATACACTAAACAAGCTCATTGGTCCAACACTCACCTAAGAGCAACAGCGCGGGAAGATTCCCGCCATCACCTTCACCTGGACAAGAAGGGCGTGACCTGAAATGACGTCACGCGGACAGTAGCCAATGGACTGTCAAGGAGCCACATTCAAATGTATAGCCACAGTATATATTGAGCTGTTCGTCCGCCATTACCACATGTTCCCTCTGCCCAGCATGTAATAAAGTTGTGTTAAGCCAGCTCTTCGGCTGTCCTGGTGTCTTTGGTCCCATACACAAAACGGGCAGACACTCTTGGGACAATGCGGTCTCTCAGGTAGCCTGGCCCACTTCCCTATAGGGCTTTAAAGGTCAAAACCAGCACCTTAAATTGCACCTGTAGGCAAACTGGCAACCAGTGCAGCTCCCGGAATAGTGGGGAGGTGCAGGCATAGCGCCCACACCCCATCACCACCCGGGCAGCCGCATTCTGCACCAGCTGTAGCCTCCGAATGGTCGTCAAGGGCAGCCCCATGTAGAGTGCATTGCAGTAATCTAATTTGGAGGTGGCCAGAGCATGAGTGACCATGGGCAAGGAGCCCCGGTCCAGGAGTGGGCGCAAATGTTACCCAAAAGAGTGAGCTGGAGATGTTTATTTTTAAAATGAATTTATTACACCGTTTTCTATCAGTTGGTGAGATGCTGCTCACAGATTAAAACAGAAATAATTGATCTATTACAAGATGCGGGTATTATGACATTCATAATCTAAACTACAGTATAAAAATTGACCAGAAGGTGGAGGTATAATGGATTATTGAAGTTGTTGTTCAGTTGCACAGTCGATCTGAAGTAGAAACCAAGAAAGATTTGGGATCCGGGGCAGGTAAGTGATTGAGTTTGGGGGGTGGGGAAGGAGTCGCCCTGAGCCCTTTCCCTCCAAAGCCAGGAGGGAGCAAGAAATGCCGGACGTAAGAAGTCAAAACCGCCACCAGACCCTCTGAGACAGAGGATTCCTTCTTCGCCTGGCCCTGGCCGCAACGGGTTAAAAGCATAGAGTCAGCATTCCTAGAGAGCCAGAGAACGTCTATGCAAGGGTCCTCCTCCAAAATAACTCCCTTTCTGTCTCTTGCTTTTCTCCTTCCGGAAGGAAACGGGGACTCCAAGGACTGCATTTTCGTTCCGGGCTCCTCTTTAGCGTTTTTTCTTCCAAAGGAACCTCGTGTGTCTGTGTTTGAGGGTGAGTCCAAATCAAGGGTGTGTGTGTGTGTGTGTGTGTGTGTGTGTATAAGGGTAGCTCAGTGGGTAAAGGTTTCCCTTGCTCGAAAGCCAGTCGTATCCGACTCTAGGATGCAGTGCTCATCTCTGTTTCAAAGCTGAAAAAGCTAGCGCTGTCTGCTTCTGCAGACATTTCCGTGGTCATGTGGCAGGTATGACTAGACACCGAAGCACACAGAACGCTGTTACCTTCCCACCGAAGTGGTCCCTATTTATCTACTTGCAATTTCTTGCTTTCGAACTGCTAGGTTGGCAGGAACTGGGACAAAGACGGGAGCTCATTCCGTCCTGCAGTACTCGGGAATTGAACTGCTGACCTTCCGCCTCCCAGTCAGCGTCTTAGCCACTTGAGCCACTGCAGTCCTTTATTAACAACTATGATATTGCTTTATTTTTAAAAAATTGAAAATATATTGTGAATTTTTTTTGTTGGGTGATTGCGATAAAGAATAATGGAATATAGAAATAAATGATAGATTGACATACAAATTAAAGTTAAAGAAGGGATTGGTTTAAAATGATTTTAGAGGGATTTGGGGAGAGTTTGTTACCATGCTTTAGTTAAATTGAAAGAAGTAAGATCAGGGCAAGATTAAGAATATATCACTTTTTGGAAATAAGGAATAATTGTATAAAATGAATGTTGTGTTATAGGTTGAAACAAGCAAAAATCCATTCGTGGCTTGGGAACTTTAATATCAAGATACAACTCCATAAAAAGCATCCATTAATATAATGTTAAGGTTTTCGGACATTTCCTTCTTCAGACATTATATGATGACTTTACTTTTCTGTTCTGCAAAGAATAAACAATTATAAATATCTCTGTAGTACAAGGTTATAATACAATGCAAATAAATGGAGTCAGAACCCAATTGTTGTGCCATATTGACTTAATTAAATCTTAAATCTTAGCACGTCCTCACCTCTCTTCAGTAAATTCATGTTGGGCTACGGGCGTTTGTAAGATTGATATTCTCATTGAATACTGTTTACACAGGTGATTCTTCTTTCGAGTGTTATAGGTTGAAGGCATATAATGTCCCATTGGTAGTGGGTGCACATATTTGTTAGTGTGATATGTTTTATTTATATTTCTTTTCCTTTATATTTTTTATTTTAGTTATCATTGAATTCTATTGTCAATATTATGATTTGCAAGTTTGTTTATATTTTATTGCTTTAAAAATAAAGTAAAAATTAAAGAGAAAGGGTTGCCATATAGCAGAATTTGCTACTTGTCATCTTATGATCATCGAGTGTGAAAATGAGGGTGAGGACTGGTTGAAAGGCCAGCTTTGTGGAAGGTTCAGTTAATGCATCTCAGATAAAGGACAGGTGCTGCTTTCACTGAATCAAAATCCCCAGCTGCTTGGTTTCTATTTCATTCAAGTGTTATTTCTAAACACTTTCCCCCAAACCATGCCTTCAGGTCACCTCTAATAAGTACTGTATTACATGAACAACATCTTTGTCGTGTAGAGGTTAGTACCAGGGCCTGATTGTACAATCCTTCCTTTGATTTCATTGTAGGCTTCCTTATGTGAAGGATTGAAGATGGAGGAGGAGAAAGACTCTGCTGACGTTGAAGCAGAAAGAGATGCTTTCTGTACCACCCAGAATGGAAGGATTGGGGAATTGTGGGAAAGCAAGAGGCAGACTATCCTGGATGAGAACATTGTCAGCTTAGAGGTGAAATGCCAGAACTTCAGACAATTCTCCTACAAGGAAGCTGAAGGGCCCCGAGAGCTTTGCACCCAACTCCACCATCTTTGTCATCAGTGGCTGAAACCAGAGAAGCACACCAAGACTCAGATGCTAGATCTGGTGGTGCTGGAGAAGTTCTTGACCATCCTTCCCCCTGAGATGAAGAACTGGATAAGGGAATGTGGAGCAGAGACCAGTTCCCAAGCGGTGGCCCTGGCAGAAGGTTTCCTCCTGAGTCAGGCAGAGGAGAAAAGGCAGGAAGAGCAGAAGGTGAGAACATTTCTCTCTCCTGGGGATTGTCAAACAGGGAACATGTGGGCAATGCGGAGAAATATGTCCCATACTTTGTCATATGAGGGAAGATGTTGCATAATTTTCCATCAGTCGTCTAACCCTGTGGTTCCCAATGTGGGACACATGCAATTTGATTTTTACCGGGGGGTAGGGGGTTGTGTGGCAGCAATTCAAGAATGAGTTATTAACAGTTAATGGCTTTTTAGACTTCCTCCATATGAATAGGAATTATCTTTTTGAATAATAAGAATTATATGTCAACTGGGTAGTGGATTGTAGAGATGCTTAGGTGGGGCATGGCCAAAAAAAGATTAGGAACCCCTGGTTTAACCATTCCCAGTGGACAAATATGCCCAACCCCTGTACTATTTCAGAAGTGATGCCAAAATGTCTGGTTATGTTTTTTATTTTCAAATTCTATAACTGGGATCCTCAACACCAAACTCAGATGAAAAACCTTTCAGTGGAAGTTCAGTGTGATTTAATTGTGGCAGAGAAGACTCCGTCACACAGCAGACAGAGTAGACTGCCAAAGGGGAAGAAAGATGATGGTGACAGAGATATTCCCTTGAAAGGTAAGAATTCCTGCTGGGAGGAAGTGTGGTGGTAAAGCTCGACCTCTTTCTCTGAGTATGTGAGACTGCCTTTCTTTTCACTTTTTACTAGGTCAGATTGGGAGTCTCTTGTTGCAAACTATGTCTACTAATTCGAAGTACTGTATCTTAATTTTTAACACTCACATATTTTATATATGTTAGTTCATTGTTTCCAAACCTTTGGCTTTTGGACTTCAGTCCCCAGAAGCCTGAATCAATTCCCCAAAGCACTGATCAGCCAATCTACTGACTTAGGTCTTTGGGAATTGAAGTCCAACAGTGTTCTACAGAACATAGTTTGGGAAACACTGCCTTAGTTTTTGCCGAGAAGGTCTAACGAAACAAGTCTTTTTATCCAAAGGAAGAGAATAGCTGAGGGATTTTAAATACAGTATGACAGATCCCATCATCCAGAAGAGAGCGAACTATTCTTTGTACCTATTTATCTGCTTGCAGTTTCTTGCTTTCATACTGCTAGGTTGGCAGGAGCAGGAAGAGAGACAGTAAACTTACTCCAGACTTCCAGTTGTCAAGTTCAGCATCTTAACCACTAAGCCACCGCAGTTGCTGGCATATAACCATAATAAACAAATAAAAGTGAAGAGGAGATCTGTTCTAACCCATGTTCTTTGCATTGTGGTTTGAACTACCAAGACAAGTCTATGGAATTGTTTCTGATGTTTTTCCTGCAGGGGTTGGAACAATGCCTGGGACAAGAAATCCATTGTCTCCTCTTTGTAACGGAGAAGACCTGAATCAGGTAGGAGGGCAGAGAATCACTGGGGAGAGGGACTCCTTCTGTTTTTTTCTGGAAAAAATGAAGAATGTAAGACATGAGCAGCCCAAAATTATATTTTGTCTCTCGTTGTTTCAGCAATAGTTCCTTGGGCACAATAGTTCCTCAAGGACATTTTACTAAATGTTAAGACCACTTTCTAAATGAAAATAACTTTCCCACCACCACCATCCAATCCTAGATGATTGCTAAAGCAACAGTTTTCATTGTGAAGATTTCTAATCTCCTGGCCTGGCTAAATGAGGAAAATGAAAGCCTGATTTTCCATTTGGTTTATTTTTCTTTCCATTCGTACATAATTTCTTTGGCCACTTCTGTCCATACTCCTAGGTAAAGGTCACCCTTGCTCAAAAGCCAGTTGTATCCAATGTATTTTTTTCTCTCCTTGTGTATTGCTTTGAAACGTGTATTGCTCTTGAAATGTGATATTTTTTAACTGTAATTTGTGATACGCTGCTTCTTTGTTAGCCGCCCAGTTGGATTGTGAGTGGGACGGCATACAAGTTGAAATATAACAACAACTCCAGAGTTCAGTGCTCATCTCTGTTCACAGCCAAAAAGCCAGCGTTAGCGTTGTCTCTATCTACAGAGGTTTCCATAGTCATGTGGTAGGCATGACTATAGACGACAGAGTACATGGAATGCTGTTTACCTTCTCACCAAAGTGGTACTTATTTATTCTACTGTACTTGCAATTTCTTGTTTTCAATCTGGTAGGTTGGCAGGAGCTGGGACAGAGATGGAGGCTCGCTCTGCTGTGCAGCACTCGGGTCTTGAGGTGCTGGCCTGTCAACCTTCCATCAGGTTCAGTGGCTTAACCGTTAAGCCACTGCAGTCCTTCCTCCTCCGAAGAGAAGTAAAAAATGTCCTCTCCATCCCTCAAGATCGTCTTTCTCCACTTATGGGAATATATTGGGAAAGGGACTTGAAGACCAGAGCTCTCTACTTTTGAGCCTGAACAAGTAGGATTCGGAGGCACATGGTCTCTGTTGTGGAGGGGGGAGAAAGGGTCTATAGGACTCACAGCAATTGGTAACAAGAAATGCCCATAAGGGAGACTATGAACGCCATCCCCAGAATGTGTCAACTTGTGATATAACAAATCCTGGCTTAACCACTCAGCTTATCTTTGGTTTGCAAATTCTATCAGATTTTACTACTGGTATTCAAGAAATTGTTCTCTGGCCAGGTTATCTTGCTATAGTAATAGAGTAGACCAGGGATTCTCAACCTGTGGCCTCAGAAAGTGCCATGTGGTGGAGGAAGGGCCATGTGGTGGAGGAAGCTCATAGGGGCTCTCTGGTGGTCCCATCAGCCAGGGAGGCACACCTCGCTGGGACCAGTAAGAAAGCCTTCTCGGTATCCGCCCCGGCCCTATGGAACCTCCTGCCACCAGAATTGCGTCTCCAGGCGGAGTTGCCCCCCTTCAGGAAGGCTCTAAAAACATGACTTTGCCAGCAGGCGTGGAGCACGTCAGGCACCACAACCCAGTCCTGCTGGCTTATTCAATCCTGTCTGGGGTTTTAATGAGGGGTTACGGTGTTTTATGGACATTTTAAATGCCACCGAAGCTGTCTGAGGTAGCGTGACCCATCCCCCGGCTTAAAAAGATTGAGAACTCCTGGAGTAGAATCGCCAGAGACCATATGCCAACTTTCACGCGGCAGTTAACACCTGACAACCCTGAGGACTAACAGCCTTGGGTGCTGAAGTCCATAGGGAAGGAGGATGGTTCCCAAGTGGATTAAATCTTACTTGAATCCATCTTGATGGAGGGCAGCATCTTCATCAATCCTGGCCTAGGGTTGATGACAACTTTGTGTGCCAAAAGGGATCAGGGGCAGGAAGTGACTCGTGGAACTGGATCAGTGGTATGGGTTTTATGCTGCAATGTGGAAGGCTAATGAAAGGCCACTGCATTATATTGTCAGGATAGTGTTCATGGCTGATCGCCAGTATTTGGCTTCTGATGTAGCGGAAGAAGAGAAGAATCAGGAAATATTTTTTCTCCTCCAGGATGTGGTAACCTTTGAGGAGGTGGCTATGCTTTTCACCCCAGAGGAATGGGCCCTGCTAGATCCAGACCAGAGAGCTCTCCACAAGGACGTCATGGAGGAGAACCAAAAGATTGTGACCTCTCTTGGTAAGTCTCCTTGTTTCCCTAGTTCAACCATAGCCAACCCAACCAGAAATGAAGCACAATGGGAAATGGAGCTCACTGACAGACCTATGTTAGATTTACAGCATTTCCCAAACTATAGGCCAGGGATTCACAACCTACTGCCCATGGACCGGCCCCGGCCCATGGCACCATTTCATGTGGCCCACTGCCCTCGTTCTTGCTGCTGCCACCGCAAGCAACAAAAGCGCCGAAAACATATGCAATCTCATGAGAATACATGAAATCTCACAAAGAATACATGCGAAAACTCATGAAATCTCACAAGAATATGCATGAGAACTTACAAAATCTCACGAGAACTCATGAAATCTCATGAGAATACACATGAGAATTTGTGAAAACGTGCGAGAATACGTGCAGAACCACATGACTGGTCCGCTCAGCTGTCTGAGGGGCCGTTGTCTGGCCCGCAAACTGAAAACGTTGAGAGCTCCTGCTATAGGCAGGATATTGGTCTACTGTACTTCAGTATTTCCCAAACTTAGGTTCTTGGACTTCAGTTCCCAGAAGCCTAAGCCAGTACATTGATCAGTGTGTTGGGGAATTGACTTAGGCTTCTGGGAATTGAAGTCAAAAACCAAAGATTGGGAAACACTATGTTAGAAGATTCTGTAGAGGTTGAGCTTTCATTAAGAAGTGGATTTCACTCTTAATTGGGTGTTGTTTCACAGCTTGTATAATGATGAGATCATATAAAGGCAGACTGAAAAAATAAGCTTTTTCACCATGGTAGAGGGAAGGTGTTTGGACAGGGAGACACAGAGTGGGAGATTCCAAGTTTTTAACCAGTCATTGTAATCCTGGCTTTCTAGTCAATTCTCAACCTTAACATGTTAAGATTTTTATATACACAACAGATACACAACAGTAGGTGGGGAATTGAATTAGACTTCTAGGGATTGAAGTCCAAAAACTAATGGTTGGGAAACATTGATGGAGTGACTAAAATCTTTCCTTTGTTCCATTGATTCATTGAGCCTACTCTACCAGTGACTTACTACTGGATTTCAGCCTCTGTTGACGGAATTTGGATAAACATTAAATGAGTTATCCTAATGTCGTATCTAAAGTAGAGTGGTGATTTATGGAAGCTCAAAACGAAAAGCAGACGCACCACCACAGCCATGGTTGAGAGAAAATGAATTTGTCCTTTCTCAATCTATGAATTCTCCTCTTCCTCCAAAGGATCTACAGAAACTACCTTCCCGATTCACGTTTTTGAAAATATGTAGATCATAAACAAGATTGCTTCTTTCAGAAGATAATTCTAGCAAAAGGACTTATGGGGAGTTGTTTCACTCAACCCCAAAGGAATCAGTTGACCTACTCTAGTGAAAATCAATATACAATGCAAAAAATGTCAGCCATTCTGTACAATTCTGCTCTTTGGTTGTTGTTGTTTAAATTTCTTCCTGCATAGACAACATGTAGAACTTAATAATATCTATACCTATAAATCTAAGCGTTAACTGGAATTTGACAAAGGCTCCCGCACCCGTCCACACTATCCCATACCGAGCCTCCTGCACTTGCCCAAACCTGGTATGGAGGTAACTGTTGGGTTGAGAAATGCGCCAGTGGGGCAAGAGCTCCACGAACGCAAACAAAGGGAAACAACTTCAATTCCCAACGTTCTTTGCACCGTGCTGTGCCACAGCCAATCAGGCTGATAGGCACAAGCAAAAAGAACGTTGGGAAACGTCACGGCCATTTGAAATCGAGCCGCAGACTAAAACCACTGTACGAACGCAAACCACAAATGCCTGAATTCTTTGGGAGACACTGCTGGTCAATGTTGTCAATAGTGAACTAAACAGACCAAGTAGAAAGCAATGTCCTATGTTTCTAACAAGGGCTGAAATCCAGTAGTAAGTTGCAACCTAAGTAGGCCAGCGCCTCACAGCCACGCAAAATAAAAAGCCACAAAACGCCACCGCGAGACACCCGCCGCCCTTCTTTCCCGGAGCAATGGGGAGAAGAGGGACTCCCTCTCCTCCACGCTACCCCGCCGAAGACACGGCGAGAGCACCACCAGCCTCAAGTAAAGTTGAGCCGGGGTAGAAAAAAAACCCAAAACAGGCAGCAGTTCGTCAGGGGAAGCACCCTCCATAGATAAAACCCAATAAATATATAAAATACACAAAGGTAAGTAGACAAATAGAAATAAAGCAGAAGCAAAGCAATCACACTTATATACCACCCTATAGCCTGCAGTGGGTCAAGTGGCTAAGATGCTGACTGGGAGGCAGAAGGTAAGCAGTTTGATTCCCAAGTACTGCAGGACGTCTTTGCCCCAGGCTCCTGCCAACCTAGCAGTTCATAAGCAAAAAATTGCAAGTAGATAAATAGGGACCACTTTGGTAGGAAGGTAAACAGCATTCTGTGCACTCCGGTGTCTAGGCATGCCAGTGCCACATGACCATGGAAACGTCTGCAGAAGCAGACAGCACTGGCTCTTCAGCTTTGAAACAGAGATGAGCACTGAACCCTAGAGTCGGATACCTTTACTAGCGCTTAGTGCACTCTCTTGCTCTCTAATTAACACAAGTTAATTAGTTTCTGTGTCCCCCCCCCCAATGCTGGCTACTCATTTTACTGACCTCAGAAGGATGGAAGGCTGAGTCAACCTTGAGCCCTGGTCAGGATCGAACTTACAACCTTTTGGTTGCAGTACAGCAGTTTAACCAATGTGCCACCAAAGCTCCTTAAGAAATACAAATTCCTGGCATCCTTTGGTGATCTTCGGCCCCCTCCTCTGGCCCGGCCGGTCAGGGGAGGGAAGAGGAGCCCAGCTGAGCCTCATCTCTGTGGCGGGGCTTGAAAAAGCCACCACCAGTGCCCTGGAGCCGCCTGCACCATCTTCGGCCCTCTCCTCTGGCCTGGCCGGTCAGGGGAGGGAAGAGGAGCCCAGCTGAGCCTCGTCTCCATGGTAGGGCCACGGAAAAGCCGCCTCTGAGCCGGGCTCGCCTTTGGGAGGGAGGCCGGCAAGAACACCTGAGGCAGGACGAGAACACCTGAGGCGGGGCGGCCCCTGGACTCCCAGACGGGATCAAAAGCCGCCGCCCCGGCATCTCCACCGCTACTGAACCAGTCTCACCTTTGGGAGGGAGGCTGGTGAGAACATTGGACATTTGCTCTCTCTCCCATGGCTGGTTCAGAAAGGGGAGACTGGCCGCAGCTGTGCGAGTCCGGCACGGCCACGGCGGCTACAAAACGAACTTTCCGCCGATGATGTGGAAAACCCCTCCACACTCCCCTGCAGGGTTTCCCCACTGTTGGACTCTCCCTGCGGCATATTTGTCGTGAGGGACCCCACCTACTCTCCTGCCCACCCCATGGAGGACTTAAGAGCTGTTATAGTGCATATCTTTACCTATAAAATTGAGGATTAACCGTTGGAACTTCGCATAGGCTCCTTAGCCAGGCCCCACTAGCCCGCACCCTCCATTCGTGCACACGTCCGAACTGGGTACACAGGTAAACACAGGATTGAGAATTGCGCCAGTGGGGCAAGAGCCCCACAAACGCGAAGAAACAAAAACAACTTCAATACCCGAAATCCTGTGCATTGTTGCGAGCTCCAGCCAATTAGGATGAGTGCAACCCCTCAGCCAATCAGCGCAGAGGAGGCTGGGAACGCGCGCTGACTTGGGTGTGTCCCCCAACCCTTCTGGACCCAAGGGACCTGGGAGAGGAGAACGAGTCCACCCCTCCCAAATCCTCTGTCTTTAATAACGGGGTGTCCTGGGGGGTGGGGATGCTGAAAAATATGGGCAGCCCAGTTTTCTCTTTTTATCTGAGTTGAGACAATGGATTAAGGGGGGTGTTTAAAAGGAGTGGAAATTACTTTTTTTTGGGGGGGGGATGTGGAGAGTTTTAATTTTAGTGATCTTTCTGAGCTGCGTCTGGGTCTCTGTCCAGTTTGGAGCAGAGGTCTTTACCCTACAGCCCATGGGTTGTGTGAGGTCCCTCCATGGGGGGCTTTCTGGATGCCCCCCCCCCAATTGACTGCTATCATCCTCACGGCTGGACTGGAGAGGGAACCTTTTTCCCTTGTCTAGAATAGATGTGATCTGGGTGCTAGACATGTAAACTGGTTTGAGAGGAAGAGCAAAATGGAAAGAACATTTTTGCTCATCCTGGCAGAGGGGAAAACACCTGCATTTCTGGAAGGCCTCAAACCTCTTTAAGGCAGATGAGAAACCCTCTCTGTCCAAAGCACAGAATCTCATGGGTATTATTATTACATCTCCCTCAAACTGACTCTCAGGAAAAAGTCCTTTTAAAAGCCTGGAACACTCTTTCTAGACAGGGTGGAATCCTGACAGGAGCATAATAGCCTCCATTCTTACAGAACAAAACCCATTGGGCCCAGTTAGGGGGGGGATGGACTTTGGAGTCCTTTCTAAGACTGCGGCACAAAGACACACCCACCCACCCACCAACCCACCCCGAGTCTTCTGGTGATTTTAAGAGGTCAAGACCACTTCATTTGGCATTGGCACCCACTGCCCCCCCCCCTCCTAAGGGTGTAAAAAGGTACAATGCATTGATGGAATTAAGGGAGCCTGTGGGTGATTTTTTTTGTGTAGTGGGGGGGGGAGTCTTATGCTCAATCTTAACCTATAAAACCAAGGGTTAACCGTTGGAACTTGCTATAGGTTCCTATGCCTCGCCCTAATGACCCGCACCCACTATTCGTGCACACGGCTGAACTGGGTCCGCAGGTCAACGAAGGATTGAAAAAAACGGCAGTTGGGCAACAGCCCCACAAACGCAAAAAAAGGAAACCCACAAACTACAAGCCCCAGAGTTCTGCGCGCCATGAGCACCCAGAACTCTGAGAAATCTGCCGCATGAAAAATAAAAATACAGCCGGCGCTTGGGTTCCCGCAACACAGCATGGCTGCCTAGCCTGCGGGAAGAGAAGACACCCCAACGCTACCTGAAAAACGGAGCTTGCCTTCCCACGCCCCGGGCATCGAGCCCATGCCGTGGGAAAGGAAGACTCCCTCCACACGCCGTCTGAGGCAGCGGGGAGGGACCCCCACTCACCCACAACGCTTTCAACAGGGGGCGAAGCCATCATTGCTTCCCCCCTTGAAAGCAAAACAATTCCCCCGCAAAGCAAAGGCACCGGACGGTGCTCCTCCCAGTTCCTTTACTTTACGAGGAAGTGTTTCGCTTTCAAGGGAGGGAGAAAGCATCATTGCCTTCCCCCCTTGAAAGCAAAAAAATTCCCAGGTAAGCAAAGGCACCGGACGGCGCTCCGCACGGTGCCGTCACTTACCCCAAAAATAAACCATAAAGTAAAAAATCACAACCCAAAACAACCAAAAACAACCCCAAAAATAACACAAACACCAAACACACAGAACCCCCCCTAAAAAAAAAGAAATAACAATACAAACCCCCCAAAGAAATTAAAACGGAGAACTCATTCAAACGACCTTACTCTACGAGATCTGGAAATGAAATGAGGAAAGACAGACTACTTACCAGAACAAGAGACACCCACAGGACAGTGGAGAAAGAAGGTAAAAGTAAAAGAAAAGCGCAACAGCACCACCCAGAGGACACAGGAGAAAACACAGTCAAAAAGAGTCAAAAGAAAGAATAACATTTCTAAAACATTTCTAAAATCCTGTTTACAGTTTTCACTCACAAAATAAATAAACATCTAAACACAGTTTTTAAAAATTGATTTTAAAAAAATATTCTCACACATTAAAAAAAACACATAGAAAAACATTATTTGGTTACATAAAATAATTCTAAAAAATTATATCATCCTTTAAAACAGCCCGGCAACGCCGGGCAACCTCTGCTAGTTGTAGTATATACTTTTGTTGTAATATTTTGCGGACAGATTTTGTAATTGTAATTGTAAATAATATTTTTTACAGTATGCATTGCATATTATGTTATTGTATTTTGTATTTATTTTGTATTTTTTGTCTGCAATGTAAACCGCCATGAGTCGGGTTCACCTGAGTGGGCGGTATATAAGCGTGAAAATTAAATTTGTTGAGGCTAATTTAACTTTGTTGCTATGTGTTGCCAAGATGCATGTTGCCAAGGGAAGCCGGTTTTGCTGTTGCTACGGATGCTTTCCTTCCCATTACATACACTGTCAAAAGCAAAACAATGTCAGCCTCTGTATTTGCAACAACAAGATTTCTGAGCAACATATCTCATATAGGAAAAAGAAGGCTTTCAAATTAAGAAACAGTTGACAGGTGATTTCGTTTTGCTCTATGTGTTTGGTGCTCATCTCTATTTATTTCATTCCTCGCCTCGGCGACCCAAGGCGGCTCACGTCAATATAAAAACAACCTTAAAACCAAATTAGAACCATAAAATGCTTAAAATGCCCATAAAAACATACATCCTAACCTCTCCTTTACCCGCCCCCCACCCTCCAGTCCAGGCTAGATTAGCCAGCAGGGCTGAGATGTAGAGATGGTTATAGCCGAAGAGCCAGTGCTGTCTGCTTCTGCAGATGTTTCCGTGGTCATGTGGCACGCATGACTAGACACTGGAGTGCACGGAATGCTGTTTACCTTCCCACCAAAGTGGTACCTATGTATCTACCTGCAATTTCTTGCTTTCAAACTGCAGGAGCTGGGACAGAGGCGGGAGCTCATTCCATCATGTAGCACTCGGGTATCGAACTGCTGACCTTCCAACCATCAGGTTCAGCGTCTTAAGCACTTGCTCCACTGCAGTCCCCTAATGGTAGCCTAGGTAGGACAACAAGGGTGTCGATGGTAGACTAGGACACCCTTGTTTTGAATTCCCAAAGAACAAAAAGATTAGGAGGCCTTGAACCAGAGATGGAGAAAAGTAACATTGGTTTTCCCCCTGCTAATTTTTCCTTTCAGGGTCTTTTTATAGACTCTTTTCCCCTTCCAGAGTATTTTGGCTTTCAAGGTAAAGGTATAGGTTTCCCTTGCTCGAAAGCCAGTCGTATCCAACTCTAAGGTTCAGTGCTCATTTCTTTTTCAAAGCCGAAGACATATCTTTCAAGTATCCCGGATTGGTTGGGATTTCCTGTATTCCAGCACTCGTTCCTCCCATTTCCCGCCACCATCCCGTATTTTGAAAAGCAGGGAAAGGGGTTACTGTACATGCGTGCCCATCAAAGACAGCAGTGCGCATGCGCAAAGGGGTTATGTGCATGCACAAAGGTGTTCTGCGCATGCGCGGCCGAGCCGGAGCAGTTCCCGTATTTTCCAGAGCTGCGCTTGACGAGTATGGCCGAAGAGCCAGTGCTGTCTGCTTCTGCAGACATTTCCGTGGTCATGTGGCAGGCATGACTAGGCACCGGAGCGCATGGAATGCTGTTACCTTCCCACCTAAGTGTTCCGTCTGGTTGGACGGACATCTGTCCGTCCAACCAGAGCGGACCGGAGGGGCTCCCTAATTGTTCCATTAGCCAGGGAGGCCCACCTCTCTGGCACAAGAAAAAGGGCCTTTTCCGTGTTCGCTCCAGCCCTTTGGAACCTCCTACCAGTAGAACTACGGCTGCAGACGGAGCTGCTGCCCTTCAGGAAAGGACTTAAGACCTGGCTGGTGGGGCAGGTGTGGAGCCCTGAAAGCAATATGGCTCCTGCTCGTTGGCTTTTATCATGAAATGTACCTTCTTTCTGCCTCTCGGGGTGGGTGGGATTTTTAAATGTGGGTGGGGTTTTTAATGTTTTTATGTGTTTTTTTTTTAATTATGTGAGCCTCCCTGAGTCAGGCTTCCCTGAATGCACGGCGAACAAGTTGAAATATTATATTAAATTAAATTAAATCTACTTGCAGTTTCTTGCTTTCAAACTGTTAAGTTGGCAGGAGCTGGGACAACAAAGACGGGAGCTCATTCCATCCTGCAGTACTCGGGAATCGAACTGCTGACCTTCCGCCTCTTAGTCAGCGTCTTAGCCACTTCAGCCACTGCAGTCCCTTTGGCTTTCATAGTTGACATTTAATTTTTCCTGTGCTACTGTTTCTCCCACCAGGTCAGGAAAGTTCCGCTAGAGAAGAACCCAAGATATGCGACATACATGGGAAATATTGTCCTGAAGGTACGGCACTTAGACTTCCCCGGAGGGCCCATCCTGCAAATATATGTTTCATTGGGAAAGCCTCTAGAAAAGGTTACGATAGCAAACCACAACTTGGGAGTCATCAGAAAATGGAAAGAGGGACCAAAAAAGCAATTTTGAGAATAAGGGTCTTCTTCTGTCTGGAATTCCTTCCTTCAATGGCAGCGGAGAATCCACAGAGGAGAAGAACCTTAAGAATGGCAGAACTGTCGGAAAGGATTTCTTATCCATCTCAACCCTTGGCGAACACCATATAACACAGACAGGAGGAAAACCATATGAACAGCAAGAAGATGGAAAGTATTGTAAGCAGAGTTCCAACCTTTTCCCCTTCCAGATGATTCACACAGGAGAGGAACCCTATGAATGCCAGGAATGTGGGAAATGTTTTTCTCAAAGTTCAACCCATTTGACAAACCAGAAAGTTTGCATTGCAGAAGAACTCTACAAAAGCCATGAGCGTGGGGAATATTTTACTCAGAATCCACAACCTATAACTCACCACACTGGATTGAAATCGTACAATTGCCAAGAATGTGGGGAATTTTTTTCTCACATTCCAACCCTTTTGAAACACCTGCGATTCCACAACAGTGATAATCCATACAGTTGTCAAGAGTGTGGGCAAACGCTTCTGGAGAGTTCATGGCTTCTGACGCACCAGAAAGTCCACACAGGAGAAAAACAATACAAATGCCAGAAGTGTGAGAAGCATTTTGCTCGGAATGTGGACCTTCATGAGCGCTAGATAATCCACACAGAAGAAAAACCATACAAATGTCAGAAGTGTGGGAAAACGTTTGCTCGGAATTGACACCTTCGTGAACACCAGATAATCCACACAGGAGAAAAACCATACAAGTGCAAGGAATGTGGTGAATCTTTTAATCGCAATTCAAATCTTCTGACACATCAGCGGTTACACAGTGGAGAGAAACCTTATGAATGCCAAGAGTTTGGGAAATGTTTTGCTCAGAATTCATGCTTTCTGACACACCAGAGAGTCCACACAGGAGAGAAGCCGTACAAATGCCAGAAGTGTGGGTGTCTTGAACACTCGACTGGGTGCTGTCTTACAGGAGGCATGTACCGATCCTTTAGGCTGCGATAATTTCCTTTATCCGCACACTCCCAGTGCAGCCTAAGGTCGCCTCACTGTACCGCTTCCCAATTGGCTTCAAAGAACTCCACCTGTCGCTTACAAGGAGTATGCGGTGGTTTAATATGTTGGTAGCATGTGGGGGCATAGAGCAAAGCACTAAGATATAGCCTGATAAATTGACATCCACTCCGTTGATGTTCCTCACAAAGAGTTTTATTTTCCTTTAGTATCTGGAAAAGAACAAAGACAGAAACAAAAGACAAAGTACATAGCAAGCATAGTTAGTATGGTCCACTTAGATCTGAGGGGTTCAGATCATAAGTGTTTAGAGTCCAGCTCAAGGAGACATCTCTGCCTTCAAACTGAGAGGACCGAATAACTCAGGGAAAGAGCTCTGCTTTTATACACAAAAAGGAGCAGATTTCCCTCCCATTTTTGCATTCTTAAAATGACTTAATCTGCAGGTGTTTCAGAGTCACGGGGTTTTAATTGACAGGGGGGAGGCATCTTCTCCCTCGTGGGGTAGTCAGATGTCTCTGTCGTCACTCTGCCACCTGACCCATTTGTCATCCTCCCTCGGGGGGTCTGCAGGTGTACATTCCTCTGAGGGGATGCAGCTGTGTTGATTCCATCAGAAAGGAATGTAGGAATGTGTTTATAAGTAGCTTCAGTAGCTCTTAGTGATAAGTTTGCCATGGTTACTCAAGGTTCATGACAGTGGGAAATGTTTTTCTCACAGTGCTACCATTTTGAAACACCTGAGACTTCATACTGGAGAAAAAGCATACAAATGTCAGGAATGTGAAAATGTTTCGCCCAGAGTTCTGGACTTCTAAAACACTGGAGAGTACACACAGGAGAAAAACCATACAAATGCCAAGAGTGTGGAAAATGTTTTTCTCAGAATTCATCCCTTCTAACACACTGGAAAATTCACACATGAGTAAAACCATACAAATGCCAGGAGTGTGGAAAATGTTTTTATGACAGTTCAACCCTTTTGAAACACTTTAGACTCCACACAGGAGAGAAGCCATACAAATGCCAAGAGTGTGGGAAATGTTTTTCTCACACCTCAACACTTTTGACACACCAGAGTGTCCACAGTAAAGTAAAACCATACAACTGCAAGGAATGTGGGAAATTTTTTAATCGAAGTTCATACCTTCTGATACACCAAAGAGTCCATAATGGAGAGAAACCATACAAATGCCTGGAGTGTGGGAAATGTTTTGCTGAGAATTCACACCTTCTTAGACACCAGAGAGTCCATACTGGAGAGAAACCATACAAGTGCCAGGAGTGTGGGAAATGTTTTCCTCAGAAGTCACACTTTCTGAGGCATCAGCAAGTCCACTCAACCTTTGTATCCTATTTTTAAAATCTTTCTTCAGACTGTCATAGTTCAGTCTTTTAAGTTCTTCCCATCTACTTGAAATAATTATTCCCAAATATTTCAACTTGTTCTTAATTTGAATATTAACTAATCTCTTTATCTTCTTCTGATCCTCCTCACCCATATTACAGAGCATCATTTCCGATTAATCCCAATTTACTTTCAATCCAGTAATATCTTCAAAATCCTTTAATTGTAGCCTAATTCTATCCATTACCTTATCTGGATGTTTTACAATTATCAATGTGTCATCAGCATACATACTTACCTTATTTCCCATAATCCCCTCAATTTTCTTATCATCTCTTATAGCTTTCGCTAATATTTCCATTGCCATAATGAACAAAATTGGGGACAACGAGCAGCCCTGTCTTGTACCTGCTTCTAATTTTATCTCATCAGTAACCTCATCATTCACTATGACAGTGGCTAGTCCTTGCTGGTATAATTGATCAATTATCCTTCTAAATTTATCCCCAAATCCATACCATTTAATTATTTCCTTAATTGAAGTCCATTGCAAAGAGTCAAGTGCCTTAAATATGTCCAGCGATATTAATCCAACCTTTTCTTTTGTTTGACTCACAAAATCTACTAAGTCTAGCACCCTTCTGGTCAAATCCACTATATGACGTCCTTTCAAAAAAACCATCTGATCAGCATTTATATAGTTACCCATAAAATTATTTAAACGGTTAGCCAATATTGCTGTGAAGATCTTGGTGTCCTGATTTATCAGCGAAATTGGTCTATAGGATTCTACTTTTTCTAAATCCTTTCCAGGTTTTGGCAACAGTACAATTATGGTCCTATACCATGAAGTCGAAACTTGCCCACCATCTAATATATAGTTGTACAATTTTACCAACTTTGGCACCACTATATCTTTAAATTTCTTATAAAAAATCAGCCAGCAGTCCATCTTCCCCCGGAGCTTTTCCCAATTTTAGACCTGCAATTACCTCTTTTACTTCCTTTTCTGACACTTGCTCTTCCATTCTATCCTTATGCTCCTGTTTTATTCCAGTGGCTATTTGGCTTTCTAATTGCTTTTTGAGCTTCTCCACATCTACCTCTTTTCTTGAATATAAACCTTGATAAAATTCCTGCACAATTTTACATTTATCCTTAATCTTGTTACATCTTAATCCATGCTTATTGATCAGGACTCCAATCTCCCTTTTTCCCCTCTTATCCTTTGCTGCTTTTGCGAGTAATCTCGAATTTTTGTTGCTGTATTCAAAATACTCTCTTTTTAAATACACCAAGTCTCTTTTTACCTTTTCTATATCTCTGCCTACCGATTCAGCCTTCAGTCTTTGTAAGCTTCTTGGGTACTGCAGTGGCTCAAGTAGCTAAGACACTGACTGGGAAGCGGAAGGTCAGCAGTTCGATTCCCGAGTACTGCAGGATGGAAATGAGCTCCCATCTTCATCCCAGCTCCTGCCAATCTAGCAGTTCGAAAGCAAGAAATTGCAAGTAGATAAATAGGGACCACTTCAGTGGGAAGGTAACAGCGTTCCGTGCGCTCTGGTGTCTAGTCATGCCTGCCACATGACCACGGAAATGTCTGCAGAAGCAGACAGCGCTGGCTCTTCGGCTTAGAAACAGAGATGAGCACTGCACCCTAGAGTCGGATGCGACTGGCTTTCAAGCAAGGGAAACCTTTACCTTTAAAGACCTTCTTATCTTTTGTCCTTGAATGTTCCTCCTGTAACTGTTTTATCTCATTTTCAATTTTATCCTGCGCTATCTTGTACTTTTTATACCTATTACTTGCTTGCTTAATGCATTCCCCTCTAACAACCGACTTCATGGCATCCCAAACCACATTGAAATTTACCTCACCATTATCGTTCCATTGCCAATTTTCCTTCCATCTTTCCATAATTTGTTCTTTACACTCTTGATCTTTAAATAAATTAAGATCATACCTCCATCTCCTTCTCCTATTTTCTCCCTGTAAATTTATTTCTAACACTACTTTAGCATGGTCTGACTCCTTAAAAATTCCAATTTCAGTTTCTTCCAAATTTTTAACCATATTTTCGGAAACAAATATATAGTCTATTCTAGAATATGAATTGTGAACATGTGAGAAATAAGAATATGCCCTTTTTGTCCCTTTACGTTCTCTCCAGGATCTTTCAAACCCAAAACAGCCATCCAGTTATCCAAAACCCCTCCTCTAATACTTTTCCCACATCTCAATATATTGGTACAATCCAAATTTGATCTCACTAAATTAAAGTCGCCAGCCACTATCATCCTTGCTGATTTATCTAAAACCAAGATTTTACTTATTTTTTCTAAAAACGTAGCTTGATGCTCATTTGGGGCATATATATTCACCAAAATTAATTCCTCGTCATCTATTTTCCCTTTTATTATCAGATATCTACCCTCTAAATCTGATATACAATTAGTTATCTCAAACCCCAGTCTAGTCAAAATCAAAGTTGCAACTCCCCTTGCTTTTGATGTACCATATGACATTTTATAATGTTGCATCCAACCAAGAAAAATTTTATTAGTATCCTGAGATTTTTGATGAGTTTCCTGAAGAAAGACTATATCTGGTCTATCCTTCTTCAATGCTGATTCTATCCTTCTCCTCTTGACCACAGAACCTGTACCTTTCACATTCCATGTCACAACTTTAATATTCCTCATATTTTAAATTAAATTGATAACTGTTTCTTCCACATCCGAGTTCTCCACTGGGCGTGCTACCTACTACCCCAGCATAATCAAAATAAAACTTAAAACTAAAAACACACATACCTAACCTCCCCAATTTCTTCCTCTTCTTCCAAAAAGGGAAGAAGAAAAAAGAAAAAAGACCTTCTTCCCCAAGGGGGAGGGGGGAATGTGTAAGATGTACGCAACAGTAACGCTCAAGCGCACCTTCATTTAAAAACATCAACGTTCACTTCCCTTTCTTCCCTTCATCTGACTCTTCCTCCAGCACAATTAGTGATAGATCAACTTCCGCCTCATCAGTTCATTCACCTCCTGCAGCGCCACCCACATCATCTCCACCATAATCCCTCCTTATCCCTCCCATCGGCAACAAGTCTTTCCTTAACTCCAACCATTCATTCGAATCCCCCTTAACCAAGTCAAGTAGACACAAATATTCCAATGCATCAGTTCTCATATAAATCACTTGCATTTTTCTATCATGGAAAAATCTTAACTGTTGTTGAAATCACCAGTTATATCTTATTCCTTTTTGCGTCAAAATTTTTGTTACAGGCTTCATCTTGTATCTCCAACTGCGTTCCTTAATGGAAATATCATTATATACCTCTACATCACTTCCATCAATCTTAAGAAGGCCAGAACCAGCTTGTTTTAAGAAAGCCATTACCTTCAACTTATCGCCCCAGTTTGCAAATTTAACCAAAACATTCCTTTGATCCATCTTTCCCCTCCTGGGACCCACTCTATATGCACTTACAATGTCTTCATTAGCAAAATCTTTCCCCATTTTCAAATTCTTTAGCCAATCAACAATTCTATTTCTTAACTGGTCTGGTGTTCTCACCACCAAATGGCGAATCACAATGTTCTGTTTTCTCATCATTTCTTCCATCGCATCCAGTGGTGGGCATCAGCAGGTTCGCACCAGTTCACTAGAACCGGTAGCAGAAATTCTGGCTGGTCCCGCCCATCCAAGTATTGAAATAAAGTAGTCCTAATTCGGGTGCAATGGAGGGCTTTCCCCCTGTCCACGCCCACCATACCACGCCCACAGTGTGGTAGTAAATTTTTTTTGGAGCCCACCACTGATCGCATCTATCCTTTTTTCCTGATCTTCCATTTTCATAGTATTTTCCTACACCTCCTCTTGTATCCCTTTCATTTTCCCCTTAATTACTTTCATATCATTTTGTATCAACTTAACATTACCCTCTATCTTATGAAAATTTAGATCAACTTTTTTAGAGAAATCCAAAAACGTTGTGAACAATTTATCCTGTTTTCCCAAAATTTCATTCTTATCTTTTACTCTTGCTTCATCCATCCTTTCAAATTTCTGAAATAATTTACCCAATTCCACCATTATTTGATTCTGTTCATACGTTGGTTCAAGAGATGATGATGTTGATGGTGGGACATTGGTTGCCACTGGCTTATCTTTCTTCTTAGGTTTCACAACTGGCTCCTCCTCCTTTCCCTCCTTTCTCTTTGCTCTTGTAACCTTATCCATAGTGATATCAAATAGAAGCTTTAATGCTGAAATATCCTTAACTTTCGCTCCTTGCGATTCCTCCAGCACTCCAAAACTCCAGGTCAATCTTCTTCAAATAAAATTGTAATCCCAAAGCTTGTTGCTTATAATCCAATCGTAAAAATCACCACTTGTTGTAAATCCAATTGTTATTTTAGTAACCGAGCACCCTTGATGAAATAAGGAAAAAAGGGACCAGGAGCAGAAATAACCCCAGAACTGATTTTAATTCAAAAAGTCCAAAAAGATCATCTAAGCACAGGGTATCCAAAAATATATCCAACAAGGCACATGAAGGAGTAGAGAAATTCAAAACCTCTAAAGTTAGCTGTGGTGTAAAACCAACAATCCAAGAGACAGGAAATCCATCCACAAAATAATAAAAAAGAAAAGAAGAAAAGGCACTCTTGTTATAATCCAATCGTTATTCTGTTGCAGTTGTACTTCTAGCAATTATGTATCCAAGGAACCTACGTTGCAATGGGCTAAATAAATGGATACTGTCTTTCGGGGGGAAACAGGCAGAGACCCAAACGAAAAAGTTCCACCTCAGGTCCACCTGATAAACCAAAAACCGATAGTCCATGGAAGGGTAAAAAATCTTTGATAGGAGAAGGAAAAAGAGAAAACACAAACCAGGAAAACGATTGACCCAAACGGCAAAAAACCATAATGTTTAGAGCACACAGGAGAATAATGGGGCCGCTGCCTTCCAAACGTGGCTGCATTTACCGGGTAACACTTCTCCCTTTTTCTCGAAAAGTCCTGTTGTTAATGTTTAATATTACTCTTCTTTTCACTCCTCGGTTTCTTATCAGCCACAAGTCCTTCTCCCTGATTCACTCCAATTTCTCCTCCGATATAACCCTTCTTCTTTAACCCTCTTTTTAAGTTTCGTTTTCCTCTGCCGCCGCCATTAAGCCCCCTTTCTCTCCAACTTCCATCTCCGCTGATCTTTTTATTAAAAAAACCTCTTTTTAATCCAGCCACAGTCATTCTTCCCACTGTTACGGGCTCTTACTCACCCCCAGCAATTTCTTCAGCCGTGGAAAAACTCGCGGTTTGAATTTAGTTTTCGACGCTCTTTCTCGGCCTCCTTTTTCAGCCTCCTCTTTGGTCCAGTTCCCCACTATCCAGCCACAGGTGCCGCGGTTTTGCCGCTTGCCTCTCCGGCCAGACCCGCTTCCGAACTCCGAATTCCGCAACGAAATTCGCTGCCGCTCTTTGCAACACTTCTTGCTTTCTATTCTTTTTTTAAAAAAAACTCATTTACCGCTGTTTTAGCTGCTGTTTACCACATTATGGTGTGCGGGCTCTTAACCTACGATGTTAAGTCCTCGCCATCTTAAGCCACGCCCCCTGTATTTGCTTAAGGAGAGATTATAAAGATACCCTACGATGGTGGGTTTACAGCTGCTTAGGAGTTGACGATAGAAATTTGACATGTTGGCAATATCATTTTGGCGATCAATGTCCCTTATCCTTTCTTTTACTAATGATTTTGCCTTCACAAGCATTAATTGATCCGAATATTCAGGAGAGAAGCCGAGACTGCAAAGTTCTTGTACACAGGTACGATGCCAGAAAGATTGGTAGCTGTCTGACAGCAGCAGGGGCACCAGACCTGTTGGGTCAAATATGGTATGTCCTGAGATTAAAATTCTGGTCCAGATACTACTGACTTTCAAGCAAGGGAGACCTTTACCTAGTGTGCAAACCAATGTGAGATGAGATCTTAAATTACCAAAACCTCTGAATTCCATCTATCTTTTCACAGATGAAGGAATGGGGAATGAAGGAAGGCACTTTCAGGCTCCCCCTAGAAGAGTAGGGGAGAAAAGAGAGAATTTTGGTGACCGAGATGGATCACAGGGGCAGAATGAAAATGAGGGAGAAAGGAGGAGAGATGAATCTCACCAAGGACTGGATGGACTTTGGTATGAAGGAGAGATACCAGAATCGTTCCTCAGGGAAATAAGAAGTTTAGATTTTGGAGAAAACAGTTCTCTGAGAACAAGTCGTATGAAATGTCCGACATGCCAAAGAGAAGGGAAACAGTGTTCCTGCTTGGAATCTGGAGAGAGTTCTAGACAGACACCAGAAGATACAAGATTTCACATGAAGGAGGAATATGAAAAATGTTTAAGCTCTCAAAATTGTTTGAATCTTAGCTCTGGAGTAATTCAGCCAACGCCCTCCGAAGCTAAAGTCACAGAAGGTAAAGTGAGTTTTGAGAGCAGTTCAGAACTTAAGGAACACCAAGGAACACTTACGGGAGAGAAAATTAATAAGTTTGAAGAATGTGGAAAGATCTTTAAATGGCCTTCAGGTATTACCAAGCACCAACAAATTCATCCTGGGAAAAGGCCCTTTGAGTGCAAAGAATGTGGGAAAACATTCAATAATGGCTCAGCCTTAACACGACATCAACAAATTCATACAGGAGAAAAGCCTTTTGAGTGCAAAGAATGTGGGAAAAAGTTCAATCGACGCTCAACCCTAACACAACATCAGCGAATTCATACAGGAGAAAAGCCCTTTGAGTGCAAAGGATGTGGGAAAAGGTTCAATCAATGCTCAGCCCTAACACAACATCAGCGAAGCCATACAGGAGAAAAGCCCTTTGAGTGCAAAGAATGTGGGAAAAAGTTCAATCGACGCTCAACCCTAACACAACATCAGCGAATTCATACAGGAGAAAAGCCCTTTGAGTGCAAAGAATGTGGGAAAACGTTCAATCAAGGCTCAGTCCTAACACAACATCAGCGAAGCCATACAGGAGAAAAGCCCTTTGAGTGCAAACAATGTGGGAAAAAGTTCAATCGACGCTCAACCCTAACACAACATCAGCGAATTCATACAGGAGAAAAGCCCTTTGAGTACAAAGAATGTGGGAAAACGTTCAATCAACGCTCAACCCTAACACCACATCAGCGAAGTCATACAGGAGAAAGCCGTATGAGTGCAAAGAATGTGGGAAAACGTTCAATAAACGCCCAAACCTCGTACAACATTTACGAATTCACAGAGGACAGAAATCCTATGCTCAGCACTAACACAACATCAGCAAATTAATGCAGGAGAAAAGCCATTTGAGTGCAAAGAATGAGGGAAAACATTTAATCAACGCTCAGCCCTAACACAACACCAGCGAATTCATACAGGAGAAAAGCCCTTTGAGTGCAAAGAATGTGGGAAAACATTCAATTGACGCTCAACCCTAACACAACATCAGCGAATTCATACAGGAAAGGAACCCTATAAGTATGCAGAATGTAAAAAGACCTTTATATGGCTTTCAGTTCTTATCAGACATCAGCAAATTCATACAGGAGAGAAACCGATTGCAAGCAAAGAATGTGGGAAAAAGTTCAATCAACACTCAATCCTCGTACAACATTGACGAATTGACTCAGGAAAGAAATCCTATAAATGTGAGGAATGTGGAAAGACCTTCAAACGGCATTCAGGTTTTACCAGACACCAGCAAATTCATACAGGAGAAAAGCCCTTTGTGTGCAAGGAAAGTGGGGGAAAGTTCAATCAATGCTCAAACCTCATACAACATTTACGATTTCACTCAGGAAAGAAATCCTATAAAAGTGAGGAATGTGGAAAGACCTTCAGAGGGTATTCAAACCTTACCACACACCAGTGAGAAAAGCCATTTGAGTGCAAAGAATGTGGAAAAAAGTTCAGACAATGATTACACCTCACAAGACATCAACAAATGTACTCAGAATGAAAGGAACATCAAAGAACACATACGGAAGAAAAACCCTATAAATGTGAGGAAAGAGCAGCATTCACTTCAGCAGATTCATATAAGAAAGAAACCCTTTGAGTGCAAAGAATGTGGGGAAAACTTCAACTGAGGCTCAAAATCTCACTCATCAAAAATCCATTCAGGAAAGCAACCCTGAATGTGCGAGGAATGTGGAAAGACCTTCACAACGGCATACATTTCTTATCAGACATCACCGAATTTATACAAGAGAAAATCTTTCATTACAAAGAATGTGGGAAGAAATTCAACACCTGAACACAAATTAATTGAGAACAAGAACCATGTCCAAATGAAGATTGTAGCAAATGTTTAAGTGATTCATCATCTTTTAAAGTACATCAGCCTTTACATTGCCGGGAGAAACCCTATTACTGTGACAAATGTGGGAAAAGATTCGTCACTATGTGTTCCTTGCCAGGTAAATCCTTTGAGTGTGAAATATGTAGGAGCAAATTCACATACATCTCCCACCTAACACTATATTCACAAATTCGCTCAGGAGAAAACCCTTACACTGTATGTGCAAAGAATGTGGGAAATGTTTCAATGATCCCTTAGTTTTTAAAGGATACCAATTTTCTCATTCAAAGAAAAAAAACCTAAAACTGTGAAGAATGTGAGAAAAAGGATTCACAACTAGGTCATCCTTGACAGAACAACAAAAAGAAAACACAACGGAGAAACCTTTTAAAAGTACAAACTGTGGGAAGGGCTTGGCCAGAGCTCCTTGTTTTACACAACTGAAACAAATTCATGCAGGAGAAACATTGAAAGGTTGTAGAAAATATTACAGTAATTCTTCAGCTTTTAAAATAGACCAGTGCTCAATTTCAGGAGAGGAACATTGTAAACGCGAATCATGAGGAGAAGATTTCATCACTAGGGCGGAAGTTGAGGACATTTTTTTTAAAATCAAACTAGGGAAATATCACATAGATATTATGAATTTGGTGATAGCTTTTTCCAGAACAAAGAACAAAGACAACACAAATGGATTCACCAAGGCAGTGTCATTCTAAATTCAAAGATTATGGAAAATGCTACCATTGTAGAGCATCGGACATCAAGAGACACTTTGTAAAATGCACACAATGAACTTTGGCAACAAATCAGGCCATAATCTGCATTAGCATTTCTTTATTGAACATAGGATAAGTAGAGGTTTCAGTAAGAGCTCTGATGCAGCATTAGGCCCTTCTCTGCCAATGGACTCACAGAGGAAAGGATGCCTTGACATGCGAGGATCCACTCTGTGTAAAAGAAATAACTTCTTCTCCCAAAATAGCCGCACAAACCACTTTCCCCTCTTCCATTTTTCAAGAATAAGGAGTGGATCAACAGCCTTTCTTCTTTGAAAGAACTTCTGAGTATCAAAAGACAATTGTAGAAGCAGCACCTGACACGTGCTATTCCTTGACTCATATTCTCGTCCTCTTTGACTATTTTTACTACTTCTTTTAATTGGGTTGGTTTTAATATGACTCCAACGCACTAGTTTTATGGAGATTGTTTTGAAACTAAAATAAAGGCTGAGATTGGAATCATCTCTCTCTGAATAGTCAAGATTATGCAAACATGGATACTGACAGGGTTGAGGTAGACAATTTCAAAGCAGCCTAGAGAAGTGTTTCCCAATTTTTGGATTTTGGACTTCTATTCCCAGAAGCCTAAGTCATTTCCCCAATGCACTGATCAGCCAACGTACTGACTTAGGCTTCTGGGAACTGAAATTTCCCTGTGGGGCATGGACCCCACATTGGGAACCACTGCTTTAAGGTGACGAGGGGGGACAGGAGTGTTTAGAGGGCAACATTTTGCTTGAGAAAGAGTCATGACCAAGGCTAGAACTGTCCAACTGGGACCATTCAAGACTATAAACAAAAGCAAATTATAAAGCTAAGGCCGCCCTTGCTCGAAAGCCAGGTGTATCTGACTCTAGGGTTCAGTGCTCATCTCTATTTGTAGCCAGAGAGCCAGCGCTGTCTACATCTCTGTGATGGGCATGATTAAACACCAGAGTGCACAGAATGCTGTTTACCTTCCCACCAAAGTGGTCCCTATTTATCTACTTGCAATGTCTTGCTTTCAAATTGCTAGGTTGGCAGGAGCTGGAACAGAAATGGGAGCTCACTTTATCACGCAGCACTCGGGTCATAAACTCAATTCTTCCAGCCAGCAAATTTGGTGTCTTAACCACTTGAGCCTCTGCAGTCCCAAAGCAAATTATAGAAAAGTGCAAACCAGAGTCATACATGTTCAGATTCTATTTTTATAACATTGAGCCTAGTTAGGGATGTCATGAGGTCCCTTCACTGGGGCACGCTACCTCATCTCACCCCCTTAGGGTCCCCTGATGGAGGAGTGACCCCCGACTGCTGGCTTGTATAGATAAATAATCTGGATCTCCCCTCTTTTTATGGATGGGGTTGGCGTTTTTTTTTTTAAAAAAACGGGGATTGCTTTTTAAAATAAATAAATGTTGAAGTAACCTAGAGCACTGTTTCCCAGCCTTTGGTTTTTTGGACTTCAGTTCCCAGTAGACTAAGTCAATTCCCCAAAACACAGATCACCCAATGTACTGACTTAAGTTTCTGGGAATTGAACTCCAACAATGTTCCATGGAACATAGTTTGGGAAAGGCTGGCCTACAGCACTGATGTGAACAAAGTGTAATGTAGGGTTCCCAAAAAAATTGGGCCTCAGTGAGGATTAGAAAGCCAACCATTTGAGAGAGACTCAGCCTGACACTTTATCCACTAAAGCACACTGGCTCTTTAGAAGCCACCTCCTTTCCTGTATCCTCCTAATGATTGTTGCAGTCTTAAGAGTGGCAAACTTATGGGGAAGAGGAAGGGCTGTAGTTTCACAGAGTCTCCCAGGTTGTGTGAGGACAATAAGATTACGACAGCTTGGATCACCAGGTGACTTTTCACCAATGCATCAGATGAAGACAGCCATGGTCTCGCTATACTGTATATGGGTTCCTTAAAACCCAGTACAATGACAACATCCTATCATCAAACCTGTGACCCTTAAGAACAATAAGAGCTATAAAGCCTCTATGTAAAGTTGGACATTGGGCCCTTTGTCTTCACCCAGGGTTCTCAGCAGCCCATGGGCTGGATGTGGCCCACAGCACCATTTCATGTGCTCCCCCACTACCTACACCACATCCGGAAGTGTCATGTGGTGGAGGAAGGGCAAAATGGCTACCCTGCCCCCGAAGCTGTCTGAGGGAGTGTGAACCGATCACCCCCCAGCTTAAAAAGGTTGAGAACTCCTGATCTACACGGTTCCTTCATGGATGCCACAAAGTTGTCCACCATCTTGTGTCTGATTTTTCTGATGGACTTGGGTCTGATGGACTTGGGTCTTACATTAGGTTACTCATGAAGGGGAAAGTGTAGGAATGGCTGGCCGCAAAGAAGACACGCGAGACAATCATGCGGTGAAGTCCAGCCCAGAACGAAGTCGGGGTTTCGTATTTATTACCCTGCCTTGGGGTGATACGTGTGTAGGATGCGTGTGACCCCCTAATACGTACACTTGCATACGTGGCATTTTCCGGTGGTCAGGACAATACCTGCTCTTGGACATTGCCCTGTGGTTAATGGACAGCCCGCAGTTAATTAAGTTTTGGGCTGGCGAAACCCATTGTTCCTGCCCTATCTCGGAGCCTTATGTGTATTGACTCCGGGTGCCTAGCTTTGTCCGCTGTCTGGCTTGGCTTGTTTGCCCAACTTAATTTGTAGCCAGCAGTTGAAGATCGTGTCTTTCTACTAGAGTCATCATCTTGGTTTTACCCCTTTTCTACTGCAGCCATCAGCCAAGGCTTTATGATTCCCCCCCAAAAAAACTAACTAACTAGCTCACACCCCAATTTCCTTTCCTGCCAAGCTCGGCTGGTCCCCGGATCTGTCGAAAGCCGAGCGAATCCCTGGGGAAGGTTTGGCCAATTATTCCCATGGGCAACCCACAGAAAAGGGAGCACAAAACAAAACCCAAAGCTACTAAACAAAGCAAGGTAGCATTACAAAGAAACCTGATTCTCTTCTTTTGCCTAAATTTTGAGACCTATTTTTTTGTCTTACCTTTCTGTTCTGCTAAGTTATTTTATATAAGAACCTTAAAATTAAATGTAGCTAAAATTAAAATTTAAACCCTTCAAAACAAATAACGTCTTTTTAAAATTTTATTTCTATATAACAATTTCTACATTTTTTTAAAAAAAATGGAGACTTAAGAGTCCCATGCCATCTTCTGAGATACCACACATTGCCCAATTCTGCTTTAAGACATCAAATCTTTACAAATGAAGATGGGGGTTGCCCCCTGCTGGCCAACACCGAAAGAAAGGAAAATGTCGTAGCTCAGGGATTCTCAACCTGTGGCCCGTGGACCAAATGTGGCCTGCGGCACCAATTCATGTCGTTCCCCACCTCATCTTCCATACTAGGAAGTGTCATGTGATGGAGGAAGGGCAAAATGGCCACTCCGCTCCTGAAGCTGTCTGAGGAAGCGTGAGATGGCCCTCAGCTTAAAACGTTGAGAACTCCTGTCTCAGCTCAATGCTTACTAGGAGAAATAGAAGTCTTTTCTCTTTTAAGAGACAAATACTTCTGATCTCATACTAATAGAATATGCTATATTCAGTTATGAAATACAATAAAATGTAGGCTTAAATCCAGGAGTAGTCTGCAACTAATATTGGCCCATTGAGGATTTAGTGCAGTGGTTCCCAAAGTGGGACCCCTTTCCCACCGGTGGACTTCAACTCGCAGAAGCCTAAGTTAGTACAATGGCTGATCAGTGTTTTGGGGAATTGAATTAGACTTCTAGGGATTGAAGTCCAAAAACCAATGGTTGGGAAACATTGATGGAGTTACTAAAATCTTTCCTTTGTTCCATTGATTCATTGAGCCTACTCTACCAATGACTTACTACTGGATTTCAGCCTCCGTTGATGGAATTTGGATAAACATTAAATGAGTTATCCTAATGTTGTATCTAAAGTAGAGTAGTGATCTATGGAAGCTCAAAATGAAAAGCAGACGCACCACCACAGCCATGGTTGAGATAAAATGAATTTGGCCTTTCTCAATCTATGAATTCTCCTCTTCCTCCAAAGGATCTACAGAAACAACCTTCCTGATTCACGTTTTCAAAAATATGTAGATCATAAACAAGATTGCTTCTTTCAGAAGACAATTCTACCAAAAAGACTTATGGGGAGTGTTGGATCGGGGCCGCAAAGCGGCTGTTGGGTCCCGGAGGAGACTGGTCAAGCAATGAGACACAAGGCAAGATGGAGCGAAGACCAGTGGTTTAATGAAGGCAAATCATCAGTATTTATCATGTACAGGCTGCATGCAAAAGAACTGCGATCTGACAGGATCCACATGCCATGTTTACACGAGTTCATTGGGAAACTCTTCAGGGGAGTTAATTAACTAACTTAATCAATGACAGGGGAACTCCATTGTTCCAAGCTATCTGGGGTAAACATGTGGCTGGTATTGGTTTTAGGACTTGGAGTAATCCGCAGATGCGAGATTACCTATTACATGACTAGCGAGTTAGTCATTAGCTTCCTATTGTCCGAGCTGCTTGTCAGGTCAGCTGTAGGTGAATTAAACCATATCTAATATTCCGCTCCCCCAATTTCTGTCCCTTCAGGAACCTCTGGTAACGAGGTGATCACCCATCACCGGGGTTCTGTCGGGGCCAGTATACCAATTGTGTGCGCGGATACCACAGGGGAGTTGTTTCACTCAACCCCAAATGAATTAGTTCACCTACTCTAGTGAAAATCAATATACAATGCAAAAAATGTCAGTCATTCTGTACAATTCTGCTCTTTGGTTGTTGTTTTTTTTTTAAATTTCTTCCTGCATAGACAACATGTAGAACTTAATAACATCAATAATAAAATCTGAAAGTTTAATGAAAAATACATATAATCCCACAACAAATCTTACACAATAAAATTTCTCAACCCCTTTCCACCTGATTTAATTTAATTTAATTCTTCAATTTTTATCCTGCCCACTCGGGTGAACCCGACTCGATTTATGCTTTTGCTCTCAACTATGAATCCCTTGCCAATCCTTAAAGAAAATTCCCGGCAGCTGGGGCAAAGGGAAGCTGGAAGAGATAAAAGGGGAAAGAAAAGAGAAAAACTCCTAACTAACCATGAGACTCCAGCAGAAAGAAAAAGAGAATTTCAAGGAAAGACCACCACATTTCAGTGTTTGATTCTGCTAGGTTTTCCTTCCTAAAATCCTTGTCCTACTTAATGAGTAATCTTGAATGCCTCTCCAAAAACTGCCTGCATCTCTGGAACTGAATTTTCATCTATCTTGGGCTGTGGAGGTCACCTGGGTGAGTTAAAGACATCTCAGAGGGAAGAGAAGGTGAAATAAAGAAAAAGGTATAGCAATTGGTAGGGAAATGCCAGAAGAGACTATGTCTCTATTTACCATGTGTTTAATGATGAGATGAAGTGTATCTTATGAGACCTACAAGCCACAAGCCACTTGGTGATTTGCAGACCTTCTGGCTCATATTTTTAAAAAGAAACCCCAGTTAGGAGGTTGAGCACTCTTGTGTTCATTGTCTCTCTTTCTTAATTCAGTTTTTATTTCCCCTGTAGAATTTAAAATTACTGTTTCTTCCATAGTATTTGTTGTGTACTGAATAGAATGTGACAAGTACTCTTTAACTGATTGTATCTGGCAATTGTATCCATTGTAACTAATCAGAGACACATTGTAGCAAGCTGTTAAGGATAATACTGCTCGTGCCAGTAGCAGCATCCAGCTCACATGATACAGATTACCCTGAATACCTGAAGGGCGGGAAACCTTTCCGCCGCACCGCACATGGAGAAGATGGGCGTGACGATCCATGATGTCACACGGACAGTAACCAATGAACTATCACCCGGGTTATTCAAAATGTACAGTGTGCTATTAATAGAGCTGTTGGTCTGCCATTACCTCATGTTCACTCTGACTACCATGCAATAAAGTTGTGTTTTAGCCCTTAATGCGGCTCCTTCTTTGTCTTCCGTGCAAGACACCAAATTGGTGACGAAGGTGGGATGGCGTCCCGAAAAGTGAACATCGCGCCCTTTGACACCACGAAGCCAGAAAAATGGGAACTATACGAGCAGCAGTTCCTCTAAGCTATGGATCTCGAAGGCATCGAGGAGGAAGCCCAGCGCCGGGCATTCCTACTGGCCCAGTGCGGCCTAGAGACTTTGGAACTGGCCACCAACCTCCTGACACTGAGACCGCTCAGGGCCATGCCCCTAGATGAGATCCTCGCCGAGCTGAGGAAACACTTTCGCCTGAAAGTGTCGGTCTTCCCGGCAAGGTTGGCGTTTCAGCAGCGGTGCCAGCGGGCTGGTGAGTCCATGGCAGACTTCGTGGCAGCCCTGCGGGTGGCTGCTGCACCTTGCTGGTGGGGAGCGTCCCTGAGCGAGGCACTGAGAGACAGGCTCCTGCTGGGCCTGTGAGATGAGGGGGCCAGGAAAAAACTCCTGGCCAAAGGCGAGAGCATCTCGTTCGAGCATGTCCTGCGCATCGCCAAAGCCGCCGAGTCAGTGCAACAAGGCGAACGGGTGTGCTGGGCCAGGATCGCCGCAGTTGGGGGCCCCCCACCGGCGGTCCCAGTCCACAGCTGTTCCTCCCACCATGTCCTAAGAGGGGTCCACCACGTCCACCTCTGACTTCAGCGAGGATGAGGACGTGCAGTGGGTGCAGAGGAGGCCTGAGGTTCGAGACCGCGCCAGAGAGGACCGCCGCTGCGACAGATGCGGGGCATCCCACGATCGGAGTCGATGCCCATTCCGGAATGCAGAGTGCCACAACTGCGGGCGGCACGGGCATATCGCAAGGGTCTGCAGGCAGCGTTGAGATGACGGCAAGGGCCAGGCGGAACGGCCCCAATGAAAGGCAGACAGGGTCGGGCACATCTTCAACGACAACGAGCCCCAGGAGCACCGCGTGTCTCGACGGGTCCCCGACGACCACAACCAAGCAGTCCACAGCGTGCAGTTGTGGCGCCCCCGGTTTTTTGTTGAGGGGGGTCCCAATAAGGATGGAGAGCAATTCGGGGTCGTCGTACTCCATCGTCTCCCACAGGGAATTTCTGCGTATTCTCCCAAAGTCACGCCCCAAGCTGAAGGCCCTTAAGACTAATTTGCAGGATGTTCAGGGCAAGAGTATACCAGTGTTGGGGGTGGGAGAGTTCAAGGTCCAGTTTAAAAGGCGCTCCATGCAGTTGCCCTTAGTGGTTCTAAAGGAAGGGTCCTGCTGTCTCCTGGGCAGTCCTCTGCCACGTGCTAAAGAGCAGGCGAGAAGCCCCAGTGGCATACTATTTGAGATCCCTGTCCAAGGCAGAGCGCAACTACATGCAAACAGACAGGGAAGCCCTAGCGATTGTTGCAGGAACCAAGAAGTTCCACGATTTTCTCTATGGCAGGCCATTCAAAGTTGTGACTGACCATAAGCCCCTCTTAGGAATCTTCACTACAGATAAGCCAACCCCGCAGATCTTGTCCCCAAGGATGCTGCGATGGGCAATTTTCCTCAACGCGTACCAGTACGCGTTGACCTACTGCCCCAGCGAGGAGATCAGCCATGCCGATGTCCTTTCCAGGTCACCCCTCCCACAGGCAGGGGACCCCAAGTGCGAGGTAGAACTGGACCCCCAGGTGCTCCTGATTGAAGCCCTAGAGTCACCCCCAATTCTGCCAGCTAAGATCGCCAAGGCTACGGCGAAAGACAAGTCATTGGCCTTAATCAGTTCATGGGTACAGAATGCAAGCGCGGCGCCAAAATGGCCGCCGCGCCCTTTGCGGGCCCCCCCCACAGGACAGAGAATCCGGGTAGTTAGGGGCGTGGCCAGCTCCCTTATAAAAGGGGTGGCCACGAGGCAGCCAAGCTGCCATTTTACCTCAGCGACGGAGCGGAGAAGTTTTTTCCCCTGCGTCTCCGTCGCTCGTTAGCTTACCGGGAAGCCTTTTGGTAGCGGTTCTGCCTTTCCGGCTTCCCTTTTTGCTCCGGTGGAGATGCCTTCGAAGAAGAAGGCGGCTTCGAGTTCAGCTCGCGTTGTTAGGAGGCGCAACCCAGGTCGGAGGACCGCGGTGCCGCCTCCTCAGCAGCCACCTTTGCCAGCCCCGGCCGGGGCCGGCGGAATGGGGTCTATTGCCCCTTGGCCCGGGGTGGGCGATCAGAGGGCGGGCGCGGAAGGGGTTCCGGCCCGCGGCCCACGAGCGGTGGACACCGCTCCTGCTCCTGCCCACTCTGTCGGGCCTACTCCTCTTGGGCTCCAGCCTCTCCCGGGGCCCTCTAGCCTTGGGGGGTGGTGCGGCCCCCTGCCTTGGCAGGTTTCTCCACCAACCCTGCCGGGCTTCGGTGCTGGCCAATGGCCATATGTGGGTCCCGGGGTACAGGGACCTGTACCCATGCCTGGGCCAGGCGGGCCGGCCGGCCCTTTGCCCATGGTCAACGTGGACACCTTGCTGGCCCGCATTGCGGCCCTGGAGGCGTCGTTGGCGCGGGCCAGTCAGGCGGGCGCCCCTTTCGGGGTTCCTTTTGAGACGCTGTCGGCTGGAGGACAACAGCCGGCGGGGAGGGTCGAGCTGCTGCAGGCGTGTGGCGCGGTTTCGGCCACTGCCTCGCAGCTCCCCAGCCAGCAACCAGGTGCGGGTCAAGCCCCGGTGATGAGCTCTACGTCGGTCGTGAGCTCCGACGCCCCCAGTGGGCCGGAACCCCCGGTGGGGGCGGCCCACGGGGGTGCAGCGTGTGAGTATACGGTGCAAGCGAGTACATCCACACACATTCCCAATCTAGGGGGGGCCTTTCAATGGCCTTGGCCTCGCGCGGGTGGTGCGGGGGCCACGCTGTCGGCGACCCACCCGGCGACGACGACTACCACCTTGGGCACTGGGGTGGGCATTGGTCCCTACACTACAGGGAATGTTCTGGGGGTGGCTGGATTAGTTCAGACCCCTTTTACCAGGCCGGCTGTCCCTTTTTCGGCCTTGCCGACGGCAGGGTATTCCTTGCCATTGGGTGATCACCTGGCACAGGCTACTAGGGAAAAGATATGGCGAGGGGAGTACGTAGATATCTTCTCACTCCTGAACAGAGAGCCCACCAAGGAGGAAAGGGAGGGTCAGGATGAGAAGGACAAGGAGCAGGCACGCCGCCGTAAGCCGCCGCGTACCTGGGCCAACTGGCTCCCCGCTTATTTAATATACATGGCGGTATATTTGAGGGCGCGGCCGGATTTAGCTATTCCCATGGTCCAATATTTGGACAACATATATAGGGCGATGGTCGATTTTCCGGGCCCCTCATGGCTAGCATATGACGAGGAATTCCGTATGAGGATTCCCCTTCACCCCGAGATGAGATGGGATGAGCCGTGCCAGAGGCTTTGGCTTTTGTATATGACACCCACACGCCCTGCCCCGGGGGATAGATACCATTGCGGACATGCGGTCCAGCGAGCGGCTCCAGCGCAGGTTACCCGCCAGGCGGCGGGGCAGGGGGTTCCAGCCCGCCTGCTGTGCTGGACTTTCTCGTCAATTGGTTCCTGCAATCGAAAGAACTGCAGGTATAAGCATGAGTGTCCCACATGCTCTGGCCCCCACGCAGCCTCTGTTTGCCCCAAGCCTGGGGGGGCGCGAGGCAGAGGGAAGGGTGGACAGTGGGCTGGCAAGGCTGCCACGGATGGAGCTAGTTCTCCAAAAGGCTCCCTCCCCAATTAAGGTGGACATGCTGGAGCGCTGGCTCGCATCGTACCCGAAGGGGGAGGACAGGGAGTATATTCTTCAAGGTTTTAAGCAGGGATTTCGTATCCCTTTTGTGGGTGATAGGTCCCCTCAGGATGCTCCCAACCTTTTATCCCTTAGAGGAAGGGAGGAGGTGGCTGCGGCCAGCATTCAAAAGGAGTTAGTCGCGGGCAGGGTCGCTGGACCTTTCCCCGTACCCCCGTTTCCCAATCTTAAGGTCTCGCCACTGGGTTTGGTCCCCAAAAAGTCCCTAGGTGAGTTTCGCCTTATTCATCATTTGTCCTACCCAGCCGGCCGATCGGTCAATGATGCTATCCCTGATGACCTTTGTTCAGTCAGGTATACATCGTTTGACCATGCGTTGCGCATGGTGCGCTCGTGTGGCCCGGGTGCCCTGCTGGCCAAGTGTGACATTAAGTCAGCTTTTCGCCTCTTGCCAGTGCATCCGGGCGACTTTGAGTTGCTGGGTTTTAAATTTAAGGGGGAATATTATTTTGATAAGGCCATGCCTTTTGGCTGCTCCATATCATGCTCGGCTTTCGAGCGTTTTAGTACCTTCCTAGAGTGGGCTTTCGCCCGCAGGTCAGGGTCCCGGTCTGTAGCCCATTACCTGGATGACTTTTTATTCGGGGGTGAACGGGGCTGGGACACGTGCGCACGTCTCCTCAACACATTTCAGACGCTAATGGAGGAACTTGGTGTCCCTTTAGCTCCCGAAAAGACCGAGGGCCCATCGACCAAGCTAGTATTCCTGGGGGTTGAGATTGACACAGTAGTGCAGGCTTCTAGGTTGCCGGGTGATAAGGTGTCCAGGATCGTGGCCCTTATCTCGGAATTGCTGGCCAAGCGTAAGGCATCACTGAGAGAACTTCAGGTGCTACATGGGCACCTTAATTTTGCTTGCAGGGTGGTCGCACCGGGCAGGGCTTTTGCCCGGCGCTTATGCGACGCCATGGCAGGGTTATCCAGGCCCCACCACAGAGTTAGGCTCACCCGGGGTATCAGGGCAGACATGTTCGTCTGGTTGCAATTCCTGAGGGAGTTTAATGGGGTCTCATTTTGGAGGTCTGACCTCCTGGCGTCCCCCAATTTCCAGATCCAGTCTGATGCCTCAGGATCCCTGGGTTATGGGATGTACTTCAATGGGAAGTGGGCCTGTGGTGGGTGGCCACCGGCATGGGCAGGCACAGGTCGCCTGCGGGATCTCACATACCTGGAATTTTTCCCCATTCTGGGGGCTTTGATGCTATGGGGCGAACAGTGGGCTAATTCGGTGGTGCATTTCTGGTGTGACAATGCTGCTGTTGTCCACATTGTCAATGCACAGACTTCCAAATCGCCCAGGGTCATGGACCTAGTGCGCCATTTTGTGCTGCGCTGCCTGCGCCTCAACGTTTTGTTCAGGGCCAGGCATGTCCCAGGGATTAATAATGATATTGCTGACGCTTTGTCCCGCCTGCAGATCTCCCGGTTCCGCGCCTTGGCCCCGGATGCGGAGGAATTTCCCTCGCCACTCCCGGACGAGATGTGGACTATTGGCAAGGAGAGGTGAACCGGGCGATTGGCCTGTCACTAGCGCCACGCACGAGTAAGGCGTATCAACAAGCATTCAATTCTTACAGGGCATTTGCTACTCAATTTCTCTTGCCAGAGACCTGGCCTATCCCGGTGGACCATGTTCTGCGGTTCATGGTTCACCTGCATGCACAGGGCCTTGCACCTCGCACCATAGCATCCAAGCTCTCGGCGTTGGCTTTTATGGCCAAAGTGGGAGGTCATGTGGATACCACCTCTGACTTCCGTGTGCGACATGTTTTGGAGGGGTGGGTGCGCGAGCGCGGGCGTTGCCCGGATGACCGGCACCCTATTTCCCCAGGGGTTCTTACCCAGTTGGCCCGGGGCTGGCCAGGCCTCTGTTTTGATCATTATGAGGCAGCCCTTTTTCACGCAGCCACAACGGTGGCATTTTTTGGAGCGCTCCGCGTCAGCGAACTCGTGATGCTGTCTAAGGCGGATGCAAGTGGTAGGGCACTGGAACTCGAAGATGTCTACGAAGCCAAAGACTGGGCCCAGTTGAGGATACGCTCCTCTAAAACAGATCAGCATGGCGTAGGCAGTGGTGTAAGACTGCTACGTTGTTCTTTGGCAGACATCTGTCCGGTTGGTGCCCTACAGGAATTCCTGGCACTGCGTGGCATGCACCACGGCCCGTTTTTCTGTCACCAAGATGGGTCTCCCCTTACTAAATTTCAGTTTTGGAAGGTGACAGCCAGAGTCCTCACCAGGGTGGGCCTACCAGGTGCCCGTTATGGCACACATTCGTTCCGGATTGGTGCAGCCTCTACAGCAGCTGCTTTTGGGTACTCTGGGGCTGACATACGCAGCATGGGAAGGTGGGGCTCGCAATGTTTTCAGTTTTATGTGCGCCCACTCCCGCCATGAGTACCAATCCAGTCACCTTACCGCCTTTTTTCTCAATTTTCTTACAGACCCTGGGTGTCGTATTACACCGGTGACAGTATGGCTGGTGGGCCACAGCTATGTGCACAGGGCAGCGTGTTACGCTGCGGCGACAGAATGGGGACCCCGACTGGGACTGGGTGACCACGCCAGTCTCGCATGGCATGGTAAGCCTGGGATGTTATGGCGGGAGCTGCGGCCTTTCCTTTTTTCTGGCCTGGGTGCTGGCCCGCCTGACATTCTAATCATCCACCTGGGGGGCAATGATTTGGGCCAGGTCACCGGCTTATCGCTTAAGCATGCGATTTGCGAGGACCTCGCCTACTTGCATTATGTCTGGCCTGCCACAACCCTGGTTTGGTCGGACATTGTCCCGCGCCATTCTTACAGAGGGGGCGTTAACCTCCTGGCCCTTGACCGCGCTAGGCGCGCGGTCAATAAGGCAATGGCGCGGTTTCTTGCCAACAGGGCTTGGGGACGGGTTAGTCATCACCCCGATATTAGTCTACAAAATTATGACTTGTACGCAGGGGATGGGGTCCATCTGTCGCGAGGAGGTATGGACCTCCTGTTGGGTGATTGGCGAGCAGGCCTGTTGACCGAGCTGACGGTCTGGGGGGGGGCGTCAGGTCTTCTTTGAAGCCCCTCCGTGTGGCGGGTAGCACTGGTAAGGTAAACAGTATGACCCACAAGTATCCGGCAGGTTCGCAATTGACTGGACAACACTAGACAGGAATAAATTAGTTAAACGTTGTCCGGTCAACGACGAACCAGGCGATGGGGTGATGACGATTGCTAACCAGCATGCATCACCCCTGTGATTTCACGGATACGCGTCAGAGGGTGGGGTCATAAGTTAGTTATTGACTACGGTCAACAATTTGTTTGTTGTCAACAAACAAATTGATACAAATTGATACATTGTAACCAATTGCCGTTGGCAATTTTGGGGTGGTACCTTACCAGTGTTACTTCGGCCTGCTTGCCTTAGGAATTACGATTGGTCGTTTTACCAATGCAAATTTATAATTCGGACTAGGGCATTGAATCAATAAATGTGGCCCTATGCTGTTATCCACTTTCAATGTTGTCTGTGTCCGTTATTGGGGGGGTGCGCCTGCAAAGGCAGGCCGGCAACCTCCCCTACGGAGGAATTCAGGATTTACGGTAGGTGGAGAGACGAGCTCTCCCTAGAAAGGGGCTGCCTACTCTGGGGGCAGCAGGTAGTAATCCCCGAAGTTCTGAGGTCCCGGGTACTCAAGATGCTGCATATCAGTCACCCGAGGATCGTGCGCTCCAAGGCGCTAGCTAGGAATTACATCTGGTGGCCCAAACTGGACACAGATATTGAGCACATGGTAGGCACTTGCGAGAGCTGCCAGAGCACCTGGCCCGAGGAGTCCCGACTTCCGCACAGAGAATGGGACACGGTCCGGGGTCCGGGGTTACGTCTACACATGGACTTCGCGGGTCCATTCAGGGGTACACTTTTCCTTATAATAGTGGACTCCTACTCAAAGTGGTTGGAGGTAATTCCGATGGCCAGTACAACATAAGAACAGCCTTGCTGGAACAGGCCACAGCCCATCCAGTCCAGCATTCTGTCTCACACAGTGGCTCACCATTTCCTTCAGGGTATTCCCAAGGAGATGCCTTCGCCTGGTTAGGATTCCCTGGAAATGGCATTGAGAGATATCCTGCCTATCTCTCCAACCCCGTGGTTGTCCTTAAGTATCCATAATTATAGCCATTGATACCCTTGTCCTCCATGAACTTGTCTAATCCTTTCTTAAAGCTGTCAAGACTGACAGCTGTCACCACTTCTTCTGGCAGGGAGTTCCATAGACCAGTAATCCTCTGGGTGAAAAAGTACTTTCTCTTATTTGTTTGAGAACTAGTACCAAAAGTTTCATGGAGTGTCCCCTAGTTCTAGTGTTATGCGATAGGGAAAACAGTTTTTCCTTATCTACTTTGTCCACACCGTGCATGATTTTATAAACTTCAATCAGGTCACCTCTTAGACGCCGTCGTTCAAGAGAGAAAAGGACCCAACTGTTGCAGCCTCAGATGGTAAGGAAGGTGTTTCAGTCCCCTAATCATTTTGGTTGCCCTCCTCTGCACTTTTTCCAACTTCATAATATCATTCTGGAGGTATGGCGAGCAGAACTGTACACAGTATTCCAGATGGGGCCTCACCATAGATTTATAAAGAGGCAAAATGACACTTGCTGACTTATTTTCTATACCCTTCCTAATGATCCCTAGCATTGAGTTTGCTTTTTTCATTGCTGAGGCACACTGGGTTGACACCTTCATTGCGCTGTCCACCAGGACACCAAGATCCCTTTCCTGGTTTGTTGCAGAGAGTTCAGAATCCATCAGTTTATAAATGTAATTGGGTTTTTTTGCCCCAACATGCATCACTCTGCACTTACTAATGTTGAAGCTCATTTGCCACTGTTTTGCCCACTCCCCCAGTGCCAAGAGATCCCTCTGGAGCTCCTCACAATCTCTCACAGTTTTCACTACCCTGTATAATTTAGTGTCATCAGCAAATTTGGCTACCTTGCTTTTTACTCCTACCTCTAGATCATTTATGAAGAAGTTGAAAAGCAGGGGTCCCAGTACTGAACCTTGGGGGACCCCACTAAATCGTCAGTGCACCGTCAGCTGCAACGATTAAGCATTCAGCTGTTTGGGTTTACCTGACGTACTTGTGAGCGATAACGCCACAACTTTCACGTCAGCGGAGTTCCAGGGTTTCATAGAGATTAAGAAAATTTGCCACATAACTGTGGCTCCCTTTCACCCCGCTACAAATGGTCAAGCGGAATGCCTGGTGTGAACAACAAAGGACGCACTGCATAGGATGGGCCATGGGGAATTGAACTTGTAGCTCTGCCAATTCCTATTAAGGTACCGTGTAACACCCTTAGCGTCAGGGCTATCACCTGCCAAGCTCCTCATGCGGAGGAAACCCGCCACGATTCTCTCGAGATTAGACCCAACCAGGGTGGAGGACACGGGTAGAAACATAGAAACGGGGGGCACCAAGATTTTCGAGATTGGCCAGCCAGTACATTGCCGAAACTACGCAGCTGGCAGCCCCACTTGGGTACCTGGAATAGTGGTTGGACAGACGGGGCCAGTCTCCTACAATGTCGAAGTAGAGTAGTGGAAAGGCAAGACGTGAGTGACCAAATGGAGCTGTCAGCGTTAGGGTTCTCCCCCACCCGCTTATCCCAAGGGGGAGACACAGACCACAGGGGGGAGGAAAATGAGACAAACCCATATACTTTTGACCCCCTGGGTAACAGGGACAACTTGGAAGAGAGAGATCCTGAAGAATTGTTAGATTTTGAGTTAGGAAACCGGGGGGATTTTTCGGAGTGGTCCCCCACCCATCCAAGCGAAGAGCGGAGGTTTTCTTTAGTCCCTGGAGCCCCCGGTCTCATATCCCTGGAGTTTACTCCCACACCTAGACCTTCCCAATCCCCGGCTCACGACTCGCAGCCAATCGCTAACGAGTCACTCTCCTCCAATGCAGGAACTCTGGCCCAAAGCAAACGTGCGGAAAGCCTCAATGGCTAAGGGACTTCGTCCTCACCTAGGGGGGAGGGATGTTATGTACTGAATAGAATGTGACAAGTACTCTTTAACTGATTGTATCCAGCAGTTGTATCCATTGTAACTAATCAGAGACACATTGTAGCAAGCTGTTAAGGATAATACTGCTTGTGCCAGTAGCAGCATCCAACTCACATGATACAGATTCCCCTGAATACCTGAAGGGCGGGAAACCTTCCCGCTGCACCGCACCTGGAGAAGATGGGCGTGACGATCCATGACATCACACGGACAGTAACCAATGAACTATCACCCGGGTTATTCAAAATGTACAGTGTGCTATTAATAGAGCTGTTGGTCCGCCATTACCTCATGTTCACTCTGACTACCATGCAATAAAGTTGTGTTTTAGCCCTTACTGCGGCTCCTTCTTTGTCTTCCGTGCAAGACACCAAAGTACTTTTTCTGTCAGTTTATACATTTAAAACCTCCAACAAATTCCACTTCATTAAACAGGGAGATTCCCTGACCATCTCTGGTGCATCTTCTCAGACATCCAAGCTTGCATCCAGTTAGCAATTTACAGACATTCTGACTCATAGTTTTTAAAGCTAAAACTCAGGTGGAAAGTTGAATGCTCTGGGAATTCATGTCTAGTGGCCAACATCTTCAGACACTTATATTTCTCTTCCACCTTTTATCAGGGTTTCTGGCCCTGCAGCTGCATCTTAGGTCTCCATCTCCTGGTACAATATCTCCTAGCGGAGTTAGTGTCTAACTATAATAATAATAATAATAATAATAATAATAATAATAATAATAATAATAATAATAATAATAATAATAATAATAATAATAATAATAATAATAATAATAATAATAATTATTATTATTATTATTATTATTATTATTATTATTATTATTATTATTATTATTATTATTATTATTATTATTATTATACCTCATACAAAGTCTGCTTCGTACAACATCGAATTCATACAACATCGCCTAATTCCTTGAAAAAAGTTGCCTCACACAAAGTCGCTGTGACTTTGTGTGAGGCATTGGGGTTTTTCCCAGGTTGCATTGTGCCTGGGCAGTATAAAAGGCAGGGCGCATGCATGCATTGCTTTTGTGTTTAGGAGTGGTTTTGAATGCGATTTTAATTGTTTGGTGTTTGCTGCTGTTTGGATGATTAACACTATGCTGCATGATGGGACATGTTGGCATCCATTTTGTCCTGGCTTCCATCCAGTAATTGTTTACAGTAGCTTGTACAAAATGGATGATCGGCCACATGGCTGCAGATTAACACTGTGCTGCATGATGGGACATGTTAACTTTTAAACCTGCACTTCATAAAGTTTTCAAAAGTTAAAAACTTGTTGTATAGTTTGTCCCCTAAAATCAGGGTTGTTTGACATGTTTTGTAATGTATTTAGCCTTTAGAGAATGATTTCTTAAAGTTCTGTCAGTTTCCTGTCTGTTTCCTTGACTTTGCCCTGAAGTCTGTGGTGTTATAGTACAATGTATCTCTATGGAAATGATGTTGTACGAGGCATCGCAGCAAGGATTTGGACGTTGTATGAGGCATCACGGCTAGGATTTTGCATGCCTCATACAAAATCCAAATCCGTACAAAGTCCAAACTTGTGGAACCAAGTTTGGACGTTGTATGAGGTATCACTGTAATAATAACGAAGGATGGTTTGTTGCATGAGCATTTTGGGTGTAAGGCTGGCTGGCTTGTCCCGGGGGAGCTATCGTTTCTGTGTTCCCTGGACTCTTGTCCTGCAACAGGAGAGGGAGACTTGTTAGCAACTTGCTGCGGTTCTGCAGCTTTTGGGGTAGGGGTAAACTCCATTGTGGGAAAACTGGGGGCATTGAGGACTAATGAAAAACCCCGCTCCTCGCTTGGACGGGTGGGGGACCACTCCAAAAAACTCCCCCGGTTTTGTAACTCAAAGTCAAACTCATGTTCTGGGATATCTATGGGGGCATCCTCCAGGATATCTGTGGGGACAAACTTATTCCCTTCCCCCCTTGGTGGGGACCGCTGGTCTCCCTCTCCTCCCCCTTGGGCTAAACGGGTGGGGGAGAACCCTAATGCTGAGTTCTGATGCACGGTTTCCGCGCCCTGACTACCGGGAACCCATCGCCGGAGTTGGTCTGCATGTCGCCTCCAGAGTAGACCCGTGCTGGTCTCAATGCAGTACGACACAGGTCCAGTTTGGCCAATGACTACCCCCGGGACCCAGGCTGGTCTAGCGGTTGTGTAATTTCTGCAATGGACCGGAGCGCCTATTTCAAAACTCTTGGTGCCCGCTATCCCTATGTTCCTCCCAGTATCTTCCACCCTTGTGGGGTCTAGCCTGGTCAGTATCATGGTCAGCTTCCTGCGCATGAGGAGTTCTGCGGGCGAGTAACCTGACGCCAGCGGTGTCACTCTCTAACCTAGCAGGAATTGGCATAACTGTAGATTCAGGTCCCCAGGGCCCATGCGCCTCAGTGCTTCCTTTGTTGTACGTACGAGGCGTTCTACCTGTCCATTTGATGCTGGGTGAAAAGGTGCGGAGGTGATGTGCCGGATGGCTTTTATGTCAATGAATGCCTGGAACTCGGCGGACGTGAAACTACTCGCGTTATCACTCACAAGCACATCGGGTATACCGAATGAGCTGAACACCTTGTGCAATTGCTTAATGGTTGCGGCTGATGAGGTGTTCGCCACTGTGATAACTTCTAACCATTTGGAATAAGCATCCACTATGAGGAGGAAAAATGAACCTCTGAAGGGACCTGCGAAATCTATGTGCAGGCGAGACCACAGCCCTTTTCTTGCATCCCATTCTCTGTGCGGAAGTCGGGACTCTTCGGGCCGAGAGTTTTGGCAACTCTCGCAAGTGCTCACCACGTGCTCTATGTCAGCATCTAACTGTGGCCACCAGAAATAGCTCCTGGCCAAAGCCTTGGAGCGGACAATCTCCGGATGGCTGACATGCAGTAGCTTGAGCACCCTTGCTCTCAAAGATTCAGGGACCACCCGCTGGCCCCAAAGGAGGCAACCCCTCTCTGTGGACAGTTCTATCCTCTTCTGAAAAAATGGGGCAAATTCTGCCGCTGGGGAAGACGTTGGCCACCCTTTTTGCACCCATGAGCTCCCTAGGGCCAACGTCTTATCTCTCCCTGTCGCCTTGGCGATTTCCGCGGGTACTATTGGGCTTGAATCCAGAACCTCTATCAGGAGTACTTGGTGATCTTGTTCCACTTCACACGCGGGGTTGCCCACGTGAGGCAGAGGTGACCTCGAGAGTGCGTCCGCATGGCTTATGTCCTTTCCGGGGCGATAAACCAGCGGGCTCTGGTACGCGTTTAGAAAAATGGCCCATCTCAGCATTCTGGGGGACAGAATCTGCGGTGAAAATGCCTAGCAGGGGCTTGTGGTCAGACACGATGGTGAAAGGGCGGCCGTATAGAAAGTCATGAAACTTCTTTGTTCCAGCGATTATTGCAAGTGCCTCCCTGTCTGTCTGTGCATAGTTACGCTCTGCCTTAGACAGGGATCTGGAGTAGAACGCCACTGGGGCTTCCAGCCCGCTGTCCAACATGTGGCACAGGACCACCCCCACCCCCACTGGTGAGGCATCGCATACCAGAACCACTGGCTTCTTGGGATCGAAATGGGTCAGGTTGGCCTCTGAGGATAAGAGTTGTTTCAGCTCATTGAATGCTCTCTCCTGACTCTCGCCCCATCGCCAAACCTCGTTCTTCTTTAATAATCTATGAAGTGGCTCCGCCACCGATGCCTTCCTAGGCAGGAAGGAATGGTAAAAATTCAGGAGCCCCAGGAACGATTGCAACTCGGGTTTTGTGTTGGGGCGAGGAGCATTTTGAACAGCGGCCACCTTTGACTCAGAGGGTTTTATGCCAACTGGGGTTACCCGGAAACCTAGGAACTCTACCTCTTTTGCGAAGAACACACATTTGTCTTTCCACAGCCTCAAACCTGCTTTCTCGAATACTATCAGTACCATGTCGAGCCTTTCGGCCAGTTCTGACTCGCTCCCCCTCGTTATCAAAACATTGTCAAAATATGGCAAGACCCCCTCCAAACCCTTCAAAAGTGGCTCCACTAATGATTGGAAGATGCCTGGAGCCGAATTTACGCCATACTGTAGGCGCGTCACCTTAAAAGCCCCTTTGTGGGTGACTATCGTCTGTGCAGCCGCTGCAGCTGGGGTTACCGTAAATTACTGGTAAGCCTGGGCCAGGTCCAACTTCGCAAAACACTTTCCCCCATGTAACCTGGCCAACAAGTGGCTGACTACCGGCACCAGATACGCATTTCGGCGTATTGCCTTGTTAATGGTACATTTGTAATCAGCGCAAATTCGAACCTCCCCGTTAGCCTTTAGCGGTGTTACAATAGGAGTTTCCCACTCCGCAGAATCGACTGGGACTAGAATTCCCTGGCCCACCAACTTGTCCAGTTCCGCCTCTATTTTGTCCTTTAGTGCAAAAGGCACCCTTCGCGGTTTGAGCCTTATTGGCCGGATCTCCGGGTCCAGGTCGAACGCAACTGGGGGCCCCTTGAATTTCCCGAGTCCCTTCTTGAATACCTCAGGGTGCGCGTTACACACCTCCTGTATTGGATCAGTTCCGACAGTATGCACACCCCCTATGAACAAACCCAGGGGCTTAAACCATTGTGTCCCCAGGAGGCAACAGGCCCCCTCCTTGAGAACAACCAGAAGGAGCTCCGAGGCGTGTTGCTTGTATTGCACCTTGAATTTTCCCACCCCCAACACCGGGATGCTATTTCCCTGCACGTCTCGCAAAGTAGACTTCAGTGCTTTGAGTTTGGGCTGCACGTTGGGGGAAATTCACAAAAACTCCCTCTGGGAAATAATGGAATAGGAGGAACCCGAGTCTATCTCCATCTTAACGGGAACCCCTTGCAACAGTACCTCAACAAAGTAACATGGGTGTCCCAAGGACACGCTTAGGGCCACCGCGTTGTCGTCGCTGGGAACTCGCTGGTATACTCCATGTACCTCGACATCACTGTCATCGGAGACTCGGCCTACGCCGTCCTGTTTCCTCGTGGGCCGGACGCCATCCTGCTTCCTTGGGGGATGGTCTGTTGAGCCCTTGTGGTCTCCCCGCCGTCGCCTGCAAACCTTGGCGATGTGGCCCCGCCGTCCGCAGTTGTGGCACTCGGCCTTCCGGAATGGGCACTTGCTGCGGTCATGGGAAGCCCCGCAGCCGTCGCAACATCGGCCGTCCTTCTGCACCTTCTGGATGTCCTCGTCCTCGCTGCTCTCCGTGGAGGAATGTGGCGCCCGCCTGGCTGCTTGCACTGGGGCTGCTGCCCTGTCGAGTTGTGGGGGCCTTGTTCTGAACCCCTTAACCCCGGCTCTCGTGGCTTCTGCCGCCTGCGCCTCCTTCAGGACCTCTTGTAACATTGGGGGCGGCTCTTTGTTCATCAGCTTCTGCTGGGTCTCCTCGTCCCACAGGCCGCACAGCATGCGGTCCCTGAGAGTGATTTCTAGGATCTCCCACTTGCATGGGCCTGCAGCCAGATGGAGGGCCGCTGCAAAGGCAGCCACGGACTCACCAGGGGACTGCACCCTCTTCCAGAAGGCGTCCCGAGCCGAGAACATTGAGACTGTGGGCTGGAAGTGGTCCCGCAGGGCTTTCAGGAGCTGTTTGACCGGGACCTCGTCTACTTTCCTTGGAGACACCAGGTCCACCAAAATCTTCATGGCCGGGAAACCAAGCATTCTGATGAGGGTGGCCCTTTTCTTCCCCTCGTCTGAGATGTTGGACACCATCAGTGCGCTTTTGAAATCCATCTCAAACAGTTCCCATTCCTCCGGTTTGTTGATGTCGAAACCGGCCTGTGTTGTCTTGATTCCGTGGGAAGCCATTATCCCACCTTCGTCGCCAGTTTAGTGTTCCAGAACCAAGACAATAGAAACAGCCGAAGTCTGGCTTAACTCATCTTTATTGCATGATGGTCATGGGGGAACATGTGGTAATGGCGGATGAACAGCTCATTATATACAGTGGCTATACATTTGAATGTGGCTCCTCGGTAGCTCATTGGCTACTGTCTGTGTGACGTCACCCTTGGTCACGCCCTTCTTGTCCAGGTGAGGCAATGGCAGGAATCTTCCCGCAGCTGTAGGCATTTGGAGAATTTGTACCATGAGAGCTGGACGCTCGCTACTGCCCCCAGTGGCCACTAGCTCGCGTCCTAATACAGAAGGTTACAGTGTTACTTTTAGAGATTGTTACATTCACTCATTCGTGTGGTTACATTTACTTAAAGGCACATTGCAATCCATACACAACAAGTCCACAAACCCCGTCCGGGATACCTTGCAGGGAAGCTCTGAAGAGGAGCCCGGAACAGAAATGCATGCAGCCCTTGGAGGTACCAAGAGCCTCCGTCCCCCCCCCCAGAGGGAAAAGAAGGAAGAAACAAGAAAAGACGTTTTGTGTGGTGGGGGAATCGTTTTGGTGAGACACTCGCTATTTTCTGTGCACCCGTCCCGTTCCCTTCCTCTCTAGGCATCTCAACTCTGTCTTTAACCCTTCGCGATCACGTGAAGAAGCCAAACCACTGTTGGCTGGAGGTTTGGCTTCTTAGGTCAAAGTCAAACTAAAGGCCTCCCTCCTTGCTCAAAAAGCCAGTTATGTGTGTCCAACTCTAGGGGGCGGTGTTCATCTTTGTTTACACCCCAAGAGCCAGCGATGTCTGCATCTGCAATAGTTTCCATGCTCGTGTGGCAGGCATGACTAGTCATCCAAGAATACGGAAAGCGGTTATCTTTTCCTGCCAAAGCTGTACCAGCTTATCTACTTGCAATTTCTTACTTTTGAACTGATAGGTTGGCAGGAGCTGGGTCAGACGACAGGAGCTCACTCCGATGTGCAGTACATGGGCCTTGAAAGTAAAAGCAAAGCGATCACACTCATATGACGCCCCATAGTGCTTAGTGCACTCTCAACCTATGGCCTGCAGGACCATTTCATGTGGCCCATGCCCTCGCTCTAGTTGCTGCTGTTGCTGCCTCAATCCTTTCTCCCTCCACTTGGCTTGATGTGTCCCTAATGGCACTCCATAGCAGGTTGAAAATCCCTGCCTTACAAACAGATCGCCATTATGGACACGCCAAGCCAAGCGGAGGGAGAAAGGATTAAGGAGGAAGCCGAAGCGGTGGATTGAGGTGAAAGCAGGAGCTGCCTGCATCTTTTCCGGGGGCGCTCTGGCTGAATGCGGACAAGAAGGACAGTCTGGACTCCTCTATGCTAATTAGCATTTTTCCCCAACGTGCTTGGCACACATTTTACTGACCTTGGAAAGATGGAAGGCTGAGTCAACCTTGATCCCTGGTCAGGATCGAACTCAACCTTTTGGTTGCAGTACAGAAGTTTAACCAGTGCACTACCAGGGCTCCTGGTTAACATACTGAGCTTGACAACTGGAAGGTTGGTGGGTTGAACTGCTGACCTACCACCCTTCCAGTCATCAAGCACAGTGTCTTAAATACTAAGCCACCACCAGCGGCTCATGGATTTATCACTGTTTCTCCATTTGGGCAAGCTTCTTTCCCAACCCTCCAAGACCTTCTGAGCCTAGAAGGATCCCTACAGGCGAGAGTCAACCTACACTCAATCTTTGCTAAAGAAAAATATAATGGCTAAGTCGATGCACATGATCATTTTAAGCCAGAAAGTATCTGAGGATCATGTTCCGTGGCAAGCGACCATTCCTTCCCTCCCCACCACAGGCCTTTGTGGCATTCTAGAGCTCAAATATTGCTTAGCTCACGGGTTTCCAACCTATGGGCCATGGGCCAGCCCTGGCCTGCGAAGCCATCCCACCCGGCCGATTGCCGCCTGTTGTGTTCTGATGGTTTTATCTTACACATGGATTACAATGTATCTGAGCCAATGTAACCTTGCCTATAGCAACAATGTAACCTTCAGCTGTATCATATAAACCCTGTAATAGGACGCGAGCTAATGACCACCAGCTGGCAGCAGCGAGCGTCCAAGCTCTCTTGGTCCGAACTCATCAAAGGCAACAGCGCGGGAAGTTTTCCCGCCACCATCTACACCTGGACAAGAAGGGCGTGACCCGCAATGACGTCACGCAGACAGTAGCCAATGGGCTACCATGGCACCACGTTCAAATGTATTACCACTGTATATAAAGAGCTATCGATCCGCCATTACCGCATGTTCCCTCTGTCCACGATGCAATAAACCTGAGTTAACCCAGCCCGAGGCTGTGTCCTGTGTCTTGGTTTGCATACACCAAATTGGCGACGAAGGTGGGATGATGGATCCCCACGGAACAGCCAGGGCACAGAGCGGGTTCAACATCACCAAACCGCAAGACTGGGAGCTGCTAGAGATGGACTTCCAGGCGGCACTGGTGGAACTCAGAGTCAAAGGAGACGACGAGGAGAGGAAGAGGGCCATCCTCACCAGAATGCTCGGGATGGAAACCAAGCGGACGCTGGTGGGCATAATCGCTCCGAAGAAGGTGAGCGAATTTAAGGCGGGCGACATCATGAAGCTGCTGCGAGAGCGGTTCTGCCCCTCGAGGGCAATGTTTCCCGCTCGGAGCGCGTTTTGGAGGCGAGTCCAAGCGCCGGATGAGTCGGTTGAGGCATTCGTGGCCGCCATGAGGATAGCCGCCGCCCCCTGTAAATGGGGCGACATCCTGGAGATGGCCCTCAGGGACGGCGTGTTGTGTGGCCTGAAAGACAAGGAGGTACAGCGCAGCTTGATGAATAAGGAACCGCCACCCACGCTGGCAGAGGTCGTAGAGGCCGCGGAAGCCGCAGAGTCCACGAATGCTGGAGTGGACGAGATGCACCAGTGGCGTGAGTGGCGTCCTAGAGCCGGCAAGGCGGAAAATTCGGTGCACGGGAAGTCCGGACAGTCGGTGCACGCAACTCGACGGGCCTCAAAGTCGTCTACGGAAGGCAGCGACGGCGAGGAGGTCCAGAAGGTCCGAAAGGGTGGTCGACGCTGCGAGGGTTGCAGAGCGGCCCATGAGCGCACGAGATGCCCGTTCAGGAAGGCCGAGTGTTACACCTGCGGCCGTCGGGGGCACATCGCCAAGGCATGCAGAAAACGGAAGGAGGGCCGGAGGCAGTCACAAGACCGTGCGGCCAGACCGGACCGTCCAGCGAGGCCCAAAGATGGCGCCCAGACCACGAGGAAGCAGGATGGCGTGGGCCGCGTCTCGGACGACAGCGAGGACGACGCCCCAGTGTTCAGCGTGTCCGCGGGACAGTCCCATTACTTCGTTGAGGTATTAGTACAAGGGGCCCCTATTAAGATGGAAATTGACTCGGGGTCCTCCTATTCTATAATTCCCCAGAAAGAGTTTTTGAAAATCGACCCCCACGTGCGGCCCAAACTTAAAGCGTTGAGGTCCACGCTACGAGACGTACAGGGGAACAGCATTCCGGTGTTGGGGGTCGGGAAATTTCGGGTCAATTTTAAGAGACATTCTGCGGAACTGCCCCTAGTTGTCCTCAAGGGGGGAAGCTGTAGCCTCCTAGGGACACAGTGGTTTCAGCCCTTAGGTTTGTTCATAGGGGGAGTGCATACCGTGGGGGGGGACCCAATACAAGCGGTTTGCGATGCGCATCCCGCCGTTTTTAAGAAAGGACTCGGAAAGTTCAAGGGACCCCCTGTAGCTTTCGACATAGACCCGGAGGTCCGCCCGATAAGACTCAAACCGCGCAGGGTGCCGTTCGCACTCAAGGACAAGATAGAGGCGGAACTGGACAAACTGGTGGGCCAGGGGATTCTTATTCCTGTTGATTCCGCGGAGTGGGAAACTCCAATTGTAACGGCTCTAAAGGCTAACGGGGAGGTGCGCATTTGCGCTGATTATAAGTGTACAATTAACAAGGCGATCCGCCCTAATGCATACCCGGTGCCAGTGATCAGCCACCTTTTGGCCAGGCTGAATGGGGGAAAGTGTTTCGCCAAACTCGATTTGGCACAAGCCTATCAGCAACTTCCTGTGACCCCCGCCACGGCCGCGGCACAAACGATAGTTACACATAAAGGAGCGTTCCAGGTGTCGCGGCTACAGTTCGGCGTGAACTCGGCACCCGGCCTTTTTCAGTCGCTTGTGGAACGCCTCCTGAAGGGACTGGAGGGGGTGTTGCCTTATTTTGATGACGTGTTGATAACAGGGGGGAGTGAGGCTGAACTGGCAAAGAGGTTGGACAAAGTATTGACCGTGTTCGAGAAAGCGGGGCTGAGATTGAGGAAGGACAAATGTGTCTTTTTCGAAACCGAGGTCGAGTTTTTAGGGTTCCGGATCACACCCGAGGGGATTAAACCGTCTAAATCCAAAGTAGCAGCCATTAAAAAGGCCCCTCGCCCCACATCCAAAACCGAGCTACAGTCCTTCCTGGGGCTCCTCAATTTTTACCATACATTCCTCCCGCGGAAGGCGTCCGTGGCCGAACCGCTCCATCGGTTACTTAAAAAGGAGGAGACATGGATGTGGGGTGACGAGCACGAGAGGGCGTTCAAAGAGCTAAAGCAACTCCTAACATCTGAGGCAATCCTGACGCACTTCGACCCCAAACGGCCAGTGGTCCTAGTTTGTGATGCATCCCCGGTGGGGGTGGGGGCGGTGCTTTGCCACGTGTTGGAGGACGGAAGGGAGGCCCCGGTAGCGTTTTACTCAAGGTCCCTGTCCCAAGCGGAGCGAAATTACGCACAAACCGACAGGGAGGCGTTAGCAATAGTAGCGGGGACCAAAAAATTTCACGATTTTTTGTATGGCCGCCCGTTCAAAATCGTGACCGATCACAAGCCACTGCTAGGGATTTTCACGGCAAGCAAGCCCACGCCGCAGATCCTGTCCCCGAGAATGCTGCGATGGGCTATTTTCCTCAACGCGTACCAACATGAGTTGGAGTACCGGCCCGGAAAGGAGATCAGCCATGCTGATGCGCTTTCGAGATCCCCTTTGCCCTTGTCGGACGACCAAAAGGCGAGAGCAGAAAGAGACCGCCAGGTGTTGCTAATTGAGGTTTTAGACGCACCCCCAATAGTACCAGCCGACATTGCTAGGGCGACAGGCAAGGACAGGACGCTGGAGAAAGTTAGTTCATGGGTACAGAAGGGGTGGCCGGCTTCGTCCCCGAGTACAGAGTTCGACCCATTCTTTAGGAAAAAGCTAGAGTTGTCCCTAGAGAGGGGGTGCCTTCTGTGGGGCCAACGGGTGGTGGTCCCTACGCCCCTGCGGACGAGGGTGCTCGAACTGCTGCACGTCAGCCACCCGGGCATAGTTCGTTCAAAGGCGCTGGCCCGGAGTTACTTCTGGTGGCCACAGCTGGACGCGGACATTGAGCACATGGTCGGCACTTGCGAGGCTTGCCAGGGATCCCGACCTGAGGCGGCCCGTCTCCCGCATAGGGAGTGGGACACAGCAAGGGGGCCATGGTCCAGAGTGCACGTGGATTTCGCTGGCCCATTCCGAGGAACCATGTTTCTCCTGGTGGTAGATGCGTTCTCCAAGTGGCTGGAGGTTATCCCAGTAAAGAGCACGTCCTCCGCCACGACAATTAGCCAGCTGAGGAGAGTCTTTTCCACATTCGGTTTACCCGACACTTTAGTCAGCGATAACGCTAGTTGCTTTACCTCCGCTGAGTTCGGAGCATTCATGGGGGCAAACGCCATTCGGCATGTCACATCCGCACCGTTTCACCCGGCCACGAATGGCCAAGTGGAACGGCTGGTGCGGACAACAAAGGAGGCGCTGCGGCGCATGGGCCCGGGGGACCTGAATCACCAACTATGCCAGTTCCTCTTAGCGTATAGGGTAACCCCCTTAGCGTCAGGCTACTCGCCAGCGGAGCTCTTGATGCGGCGAAAACTGACCACGATCCTGTCCAGGCTAGACCCGACGAGAGTCGAGGATAAAGGGAAAAACATAGGGTTGGCAGTCTCGAAAGGTTTCGCCGCCGGTGACCCTGTTCACTGCAGGAACTATTCCAGCGCGGGGCCAGCCTGGGTACCAGGGACGGTTGTAGAACAGACGGGGCCAGTGTCGTACCGGGTCGAGACTGACACCGGCCTCCTCTGGAGGAGGCACGCAGACCAACTGAGGCACCGAGTGAGTGGGCCAGTCAGTGGAGCTCAGCAACAGGATTCAGCGTTAGGGTTCTCCCCCACCCGCTTAACCCAAGGGGGAGACAGCAGTGGACAACAGTCCCAAGCAAGGGGGGAAGGCAGAAGCAGCGGCCCCGACTCATATCCTTTTGATACGCCAGTCCTATCAGGGGCCGGGGAAGGGGGAGAGGAGTTCGCGACCGCTGCCCCCGATTGTAATTTTGATTTTGATTTTGCGAGCCGGGGGGGTTTTCAGGAGTGTTCCCCCACCCATCCAAGCGAGAAGAGGGGTTTTTCGTTAGCCCCCAGTGCCCCCGGTTCCTCCCTAAGAAAGAGCACACCTCCCAACAACGCCGCGGAGCCGCGGCAAGTCACTAACGAGTCTCCCTCTCCAATTACAGGACAGGAAACCAGGGGACAAAGAGAAGGTAGCAAACCCGGGGAGAGGCAGCCCGCATCGAGACCCCAGCGTGTTCGAAATAAGCCATCTTGGCTGAGAGACTTTGTCTCCTAAGGGGGGGGGAGTGTGTTCAAGTGTGGGCTCGAGACTTTGTCTCGTCCTAGGGGGGAGGGGTGTTGTGTTCTGATGGTTTTATCTTACACATGGATTACAATGTATCTGAGCCAATGTAACCTTGCCTATAGCAACAATGTAACCTTCAGCTGTATCATATAAACCCTGTAATAGGACGCGAGCTAATGACCACCAGCTGGCAGCAGCGAGCGTCCAAGCTCTCTTGGTCCGAACTCATCAAAGGCAACAGCGCGGGAAGTTTTCCCGCCACCATCTACACCTGGACAAGAAGGGCGTGACCCGCAATGACGTCACGCAGACAGTAGCCAATGGGCTACCATGGCACCACGTTCAAATGTATTACCACTGTATATAAAGAGCTATCGATCCGCCATTACCGCATGTTCCCTCTGTCCACGATGCAATAAACCTGAGTTAACCCAGCCCGAGGCTGTGTCCTGTGTCTTGGTTTGCATACACCAAACCGCCTCTGTTAGACCTGAAAGTGGAAGCAGGCGCATTTACATCAGCTGTAAAATGTGCCTGTGCTTGTGCAAACATGTCCATGGCGGTTGCAAATGCGCAAGTGAGTGCATTTACAACAGCCGTAAATGTGCCAACTTCTGGGTTGGTGTTGTGTATGGAATGTAACCACATACTTGTGCCTTTAAGTTGAATGTAACCGGTTCTACAGGAAATGTGTACTTAAACCAATTGTAATGATACACTGTATTCAGCTGTATGAGAATGCGAACTGCAACCAGAGATGTGAGCATTCAGCTCACATGGTTCAAATTTCCCAATCACCTCCAGCCGCGGGAGTCTTGCCCGCTACAGACACACCTGGACAAGAAGGGCGTGACTCAGGATGACGTCACGCCAACAGGAGCCAATAGGCTACCGTGTAACCACATTCAAATATATAGTGACTGTATTTAAAGAGCTGCATCGCCGCCATTACCTCATGTTCGTTCTGTACTTCATGCAATAAAGATGTGTTACGCTATTCTACAGCTGCTTCAGGCGTCTTGATTTCAGAACACCAAAGTTGGCGGCTGGGTTGTGGCCAGGCCCACAATGTAAAAAGGTTGGTCACTCCAGCTTAGCTAAACAAACTGTCCTTGGCCAAGTTATCCTGATATGGTAATAGAACCCAGTGATGGCGAACCTTGGCACTCCAGGTGTTCTTGAACTTCAATTTCCAGAAGCCCTGATTAGCAGACGTGTTGACTTGGGCTTCTGGAAATTGAAGTCCAAGAACACCAGGAGTGCCAAGGTCCGCCATCATGGGATTAGATCATACTGCCAGTGACTCGACACCGAGTGTCATGTGGCAATTAACTAACAGGGAAGGGTGATGGTCCCCGGGTGGATTAAATCCCACTTGAATCCATCTTGATGGTGGGCAGCAGCTTCATCAATACTGGCCTGGGGCTGAGGACGACTTTGCATGCCAAAAGGGCTCAGGACCACAAAGTGATTTGCGGAACTGGCTCAGTGGTACGGGGTTAATACTGTGATGGGAAAGGCAGATGGAAGACCATGGCATTATATTCTCAAGACAGTCTTCATGGCTGATCAGCATGATGATTGACTATATTCAGATTCAGAAGAAGAAGAAGAAGAAACAAACTGTTAAGAAATCCATACTTGTTTTGCTTGGATGTCATGTGAAAGATGCTGCAAAATTGTTAGATGCAATTCCAGAGGGTAGGACCCAAATTAAGTCTTAATTAACAGTTTTATTTACCCCCTTGGGACTGCAGTGGCTCTAGTGGTTAAGACGCTGTACCGCATGACAGAGTGAGCTTCCGTCTCTGTCCCAGCTCCTGCCAACCTAGCTGCTCGAAAGCAAGAAATTGAAAGTAGATAAATAGGGACTTTGGTGGGAATGTAAACAGCGCTTTGTGCATTCTAGTGTTGAGGCATGCCTGCCACATGTCCACGGAAATATCTGCATACATATACAGCAGCATACCTGTCAAGATACGGTTGTGAAAATATGGGAAGCACTGCTGCCGCTGATGGGTACACATGCACAGTAACCACTTCACAATGCGCAGAAACCCCTTGCGTATGCACAAACCCCTCATGCATGCGCACCTCTGCCTCTGATGGGCGTGCATGTGCAGTAAACCCCCCCTCTGACCGCTCCAAATTTGGGATGACGGTGGGAAAGAGGGGGAAAGAGGGGTAAAATACGGGATTTCCCGGCCAATACGGGAGACTTGACAGGTATGATACAGCACTGACACTTTGGCTATAAACAACTGGCTTTTGAGCAAAAGTGACCTATTTACACCCTTATTATGCTTCAAATTCTGAGTTTGGCCCTGCATCAGGGTTGGAAAAGCTATTTCAAGAATATTAAATGTAAAATATGTAAACTTTAAGCTTGCGCTTGTGCTTGTCCACCCAGAAACACGACAACATTTTCCAAACAGAAGTTAACGGATATTTAGAGCAGGGGTTCCCAACCTTTTCAAGCCGGGGGTCGGGTCATGCTCTCTCTGTCAGCTTCACGGGCCAGATGGCCATTTTGCCTTGCTTTGCATGATGGGGGTGGCCATTTTGTCCCAACAGCTTGATAGGGGCAGCCATTTTGTTTCTCAAATGCCCTTAGAGGGGTGGGGGGGGCGCTATATGAAAAAGTGCCGCAGGCTGGATCCGACCTATGGGCCTTAGGTTTGGAACCCCCGCTCTAGAGAGAGCCCCCAGCTATAGGGCATCTAACATGTGACAAAAACTGACACCTAACAATTGAAGTTGTGTTTATTCTTGTTTAAAGAGGCAAATATTTCAAAAACTACAAAAATTCATAATACTGTATATATTTTATTAACAGGTATATAAAAACATGGGCACCAATCAATTTCCGTTTCAGATGGGTTCCACCAGTATGTGTTGGATTGGGGCCGTGAGGAGGCCCTTAGGATCCCGGAGGAGACTGGTCAAAGGAACGACACGAGGCAAGATGGAGCGAAGACCAGTGATTTATTGAGGGAAAATCATCAGTATATATTATGTTCAAGGCTGCGCATGGTAGAATGGTCATCTGACAGAATATCACATCACCTATTTACTCAGGTTAATGGGGAATCTCTCTTGGGGAAGTTAATTAGCGTGGGCAAACATTGACAGGGGAAACACCATTGTCTAGGGTTTAGACTGGGGTAAACATGGCTACTATTTGCGCCAAGGATAAGGATAAACTCGGAGATGAGTGATTACCTTAATGGATAACAGAGTCTGGAGAAGTGCCTTCTCAGCGGAACCGTCGGTCAGGTCATTAATTGGGTGAATCAAACCCTATTATTAATCCACCCCCCTTAATTTCTCTGCCCGCAGAGTCCACGGGCCAGGAGCGTTCTCCCGAAGTGGCCTCTGCGCGGGCCGTTCCATGCCATTGGGGCATGGGGAATCCACAAGTATGATTGGAATTAAATCTGTAGAAGCCCTAAAACTATTCAGACATTTCTTCTCACAGTCTCTCTTCTATCAGTTAGAGAAGTAATATATAAAAGGAAATGTTAAGACTATGAGAGAGAGAGCGTGTGCATGGAATTGTTTATGAATAAAAGCTTTTTTTACATAAGAAAAAAAATTAATATCTAAAACAGGTATTTTAAAAACTACAACACCCATCTATATAGAGAAGCTACGCACACTATCGTTTCTGTCATGTGTAGATTCAAGAATTTTAAACAGAACAAAGGCAATAATTTATAAAATAAAACATGGGCTAAGTAAATCAGAACCAATAGTCTCCTGTTAGCACAAATACTATTTGTGTGTGTGTGTGTGTGTGTGTGTGTGTGTGTGTGTGTGTGTGTTGGGAGAGAGATATGGATTAATTTAAGTTTTTTCCTCTGAACTTTAAACTGTCTACCAATGATGTTGAAACCTACACTGCATAGCTCTCTTAAAGTTCAGACTAAACCAGGAATGGATTCAGCATCTCCACTATATTCCTATGGGGTGAAGAAACAGAAGACTTTCGTGATTTCCCATATTGAAAAACAATTTGAACATTTAGGTCAGGAGTTCTCAACCTACGGCCTGGGGGCTGGATGTGGCTAACAACACCATTTCACGTGGCCTCCCACTGCCTCTGCCACACCCGGAAGTGCCACGTGTGGCAGGTAGGGCAAAATGGCTGTCTGGCCCCCGAAGCTGTCTGAGGGAGAGTGACCTGGCACTTGGTTTGAAAAGGTTGAGAACCTCTGATTTAGGTAGCTGTTCTACATAAAATGCCATGTCTTTCTTTTTTAAAAAAAATGCTCCCAAACTGATTTGCAGTGTATTTCCATAAAATATAATACAGTCATTTGAAATAAAAAAGCTAAAATACAGTTAAGACAATCCATCATGAAAAGACAATTCTATATAGATTAATAATGAAGAGAAAAAAGCCTTGCTTTATACCACTGACTTAAAATTCTTAAGAGACCTAAAACAAAATCTTATTTTCATTCCGGATGTTGATTGAAAGATTTAGATGAGATCTTTGACTTTATGTACTTTACTATATAATGGGGTGCCCAAACTTTTCGGGCCACTGGCCAGTCATGTGGCTCCTCCCACCAGAAGCAGAAGTAAAATGTGCCCGTACATGTGCAGAACACTGCCGTAAATTACCCACGGCTGTTGTAAATGTGTTTATGGAAGCACGGGTAATTTATGGCAGTGTTCTGCACATTCACATTTTACTTCTGCTTCCAGGAGTGGCGTGGGTGGCATAGGCTGAATTGATGCTGTGGAAAAAGCTTCCGTACAGTAACTTTTTCTACACTGTGAACATTTACAGAGTATATCTCTGGTATGATTTCTCAGATATTCAGAGAGTTTGGATGGTAACTAGAGTTCTTGCTATTCCCAGAGTATATAGATGGTTTCTATACTCTGGTGACACTTTGATGTAATTTAACATTTAATTCAGAACAGAAGCTGTATCTATACCTTCACATTTATATGATTCCCCTCTATTTCTCAATCAGCGTGTTTCCACAACATCAGCATGGATATAGCAGCTCTCTAGTACAATGGTTATAAAGTTTGTATACTAGCTGAATATCCCTCCTCATTCAAAGCAAGTAGTGTACACAATGCTTCCACGGGATTCTTGAAAGCACAAGATCTCCTTTTTGCTTTAGTCCTTGTTCAACAAGATTTCATCCAGGAAAAGAGCTTATCGCCCCGTCCTTTGCTCTGTGCCGGTGTCTTCTTGCCTCAGTAGTCCTTCTTTCTTCTTAAAATGTAACTTTTCCCACCTGCTGCTAGCTCCAAAAATCATCCACGTAGTCATTCCCCATTCACTCCATTTCAAACATCACCTCCTGAAAATAAAGAGAATCTAGGTGAAGTAACTAAGGGGAAAGGGGGTCTCAATCTTTAACCAATTCATTCCCCAGAGATGTTTTGTTAGATTGCTTCGGTGGGAAGATGATGGGAGCCAACGATCAAGTCACCTATCATCTTCCACCAAGCCACAACACAGTGATGGGGAACCTTTTAGAAACCCAGTGTACAAATCGAGGTGAAGGAGGAAGCACTCCCATTGGATTGCTGGACACAGGGGCGGAGTGAACTCTGTGCTGGGGGTATAGCTGTCAAGTATCCCTTATTGGCCAGGAAAACCCCTTATTTTACCCTCTTTCCTGCCATCATCCCTTATTAATTATACTGCAATGCCCTATTGCCACCATTGGAGGGCAGCACAGGATAAGCATAGCTGTCAAGTATCCTGTATTTTCCAGGAAATTTCCCTTATTTCCAAATCCAAAACTTGACAGGTATGGCTGGGGGGGAGGAGGAAGTGCTCCCATTGGACTGCTGGGCACAGGGACAGGGTGAACTCTGTGCTTGGATGATGGTGCATGTCCCAACAGAGAGGGCTAGGACTGCCCCTTCTGGCATATGTGCTATATGTGCTTCTGGCATATGTTGACCACTACTGTCATAATAGTAGAGTGAAACCTTGGTTAACAAATGGCTCAGTTAACATAAAAATTGCATAACAAAAGGAAATTCATAGAAAATAGTGGCTCAGTTTACAAATTTTCCCCAGATTAATTGGTTTTCAATGCATTCCTATGGGAAACCATGTTTCGGTTAATGTATTTTGGTTTTCAATGCATTCCTATGGGAAATTACATTCAATGCATTCTTATGAGAAATTCGGTTAAAGTAATTTTTGCTGTAAGAAACGTTCCAGAGAATGCATTAATTATGTTAACCAAGGCTACACTGTATGGGTGTTTCTGCTGTTGTTAAGTGCCATCAAACAGTCCCCAACTTATGACAACCCAATGAATTAGAGAGCTCCAGAAATGTTCTGTCCTCAACTCAGTTTCTTCTATAACTTGTATAAGTTAATAGGCCGATTTCAGTTTTTTCTGCACTTCAAAATATGCTTAGTTCCTTTAAAATTTAAAAGCAAGATGTACTGTGTAAGCTTAAATTAAATTGTAGTTTGAAGTTATTTTGATGAACAGTATACTCCCCAAGTATACTGTTCATTACAATAACTTCAAACTACTCACCCAGAGGGACTGCAGTAGCTCAAGTGGTTAAGATGCTGACTGGAAGGCAGCAGGTCAGCAGTTCGATTCCTGAGGACGGAATGAGCTCCCGTCTTTGTCCCAGCTCCCGCCAATCTAGCAGTTTGAAAGCGAGAAATTGCAAGTAAATAAATAGGGACCACTTTGGTGGGAAGGTAAACAACGTTCCATGCACTCTAGTCATGCCTGCCACATGACCATTGGAAATGTCTGCAGAAGCAGACAGCGCTGGCTCTTCGGCTTTGAAACAGAGATGAGCACTGAACCCTAGAGTCGGATATGACTTGCTTTTGAGCAAGGGAAACCTTTACTTTTATACTCCCCCAGCTGATTTATTACAGTTCAAATGTGTTATATTTTTATGTTTCTAATAACTTTTATCAATAAAATACAATCAGTTTCAAAGTCTTAACCTGAAGGCTGATATTGGGGTTTATTTAAGGTGTTTGGAGGAGTGGGTGGGGAATTGTTGCTTCCCTCAAAACCTTTGACTGCCTTGCTTCTGTGACATCACACACTCGTGATGACATCATCATCAGGCTCCACCCCCGAGATCTCTAGTTCCACTCCAGGCAAACATTTCCTTTCTTCTTACCTGCATTCACAATATGTCCTGCTGGTGGGTTTCACTGGGGTTTTGGGTCATCTACCTCACATAAAACGGGCTGTTACAGTCGTCGATGACGCTCCGTTCCCTTCGGGATAAGACAGTTCTGTCGGAATGTGTCTCAACAGAAGAAGCAGGACTCTTGTTTCTTGCCATTCTTGATGTCTTGAATCTATCTTCTCTGCAGTCATCACAAAGAATCGGGTCGACCCCTGCCTCTACTGTCTGTCCATCCTGCTGAACCTTGGTCCTCTCTTGGGAAAGAGGAAGGAACTTCCATGTGAGGTTTCTGGCATGTATCGTGAGAGGTTCATTGTTCAAAATAGCATCAATTACTGTCTGGAAGGCAGTTTCTTTGGGGACTTTGCAACCTTCTTCACCAGAGGAAGGTCCAGCTGCTTCCCATCTTGATGACCTCTGGTATCCAGCCTGTATCCTCTCTTGGGAAAGAGGAGGGTACTTCCATGTGATGTTTCTGGCATGAAACGTGAGAGGTTCTCCGTTCTGAATAGCATCAATAAGTGGCTGGGATGCAGTATCTTCAGGGACTTTGCAATCTTCTTCACCAGAGGAAGGTCCAGCTGCTTCCCATCTTGATGACCTCTGGTATCCAGCCTGTTGGTTGTCTTCTGACAAATATTTGTCACTCTCATTTCTGATCATCCGTTCCTTGTCTGTGGGACAAATTAGAGGCTTTTATTTTTCTATTCAGTTACATTTCTACTTGGCCTTTCCTCATGAAATCTCAATGTCACTCTCCTTCTTTTACTTCTTCCTCACAACAGCTCTGAGAACCAGGTTTACGTCCTACCGAGAAGTAAGATGGAAGTCTAAGTCAACCTGGAACTCCATCAGGATCAAACTCACAATGTCAGTAGTTTTGGCTGCAGTACAGCGGTTTAGCCGCTCCCTCCCCTGGCTCCCTCCCCTGGCCCGGACGGTCGGGGGAGGTGGGAGCATCAGCCCAGCTGCGCCTCGTTCTTGGCGGGGGACTTTAAAAGCTACTGCTGCCGAGACACTGGAGCCGCCACACCACCTCGGCTCCCTCCCCTGGCCCGGCCGATCGGGGGAGGTGGAAGCATCAGCCCAACTGTGCTTCGGCTCATTTCCGGAGCCGCATGCAGCTGCCCTCACAGACATCTGAACCTTGGGGTGCTTTTGTGACTGCTGGGTGGTTGAGATTTAATTTTGTAATTTTCTTTATAATGTATGTATTATTTTCTTGATGTGATTTTTAAAAATTGTAATCTTATGTATGATATGCTTATATCTATTGTATTCTTATTATGTTGTATGGTATATTGCTTATTATTTATTGTTGGAAGCCTCTCTGAGTGGTGCGTGCACTAGAAGAGTGGGGTACAAATAAACAATTATTATTATTATTATTATTATTATTATTATTATTATTATTATTATTATTATTATTATTATTATTATTATTATTATTATTATTATTATTATTATTATTATTATTATTATTATTATTATTATTATTATTAACAACTACTGGGCCAAGGTGATTGATATCTTATACAGTTTTGAGAGTCCCCTGGACAGTCAGGAGAACAAATAGGTCAATCTTAGAAGAAATCAACCCTGACTGCTCCTTAGAAGGTCAAATAGTAAAGATGAAGCTGAAGTACAGTACTTTGGACATCAAATGAGAAGAGAAGATTCTCTTGAGAAGGCCTTGAAAGGTGGAGGGCAAAAGAAAAAGGGGGCGGCCAAAGATGAGATGGCTAGATGGTATTGTATTGTAGATGCAATGGGCACAGAGCTGGGTGGGTTGAGGAGGATGGTGGAGGACAGGGTGCATGGAGGTCAATGGTCTATAGGGTTGCAAAGGGTCGGAATCGACTGTGCGACTGAACAACAACAAAAAAAAACCTACTTATGTAAAAAGTCCGTTCCATAGGCTTTTGCTTAAATCTTTTTTTATGTAACTCGAAGAAAACCCATAGGAAAAAAATTGTTTTTTAACGTAACTTGAAGCAAACCTATAGGAAAAATGAAATTATTTATGTAAATCGAAGCAAACCCGTAGGAAAAATGATTTTTTATGTAACTTGAAGCAAACCCATAGGAAATTGTGTTACATAAACCAGGACATGGTTTTAGCACAAAATCATTATGCAAGTCGAATTTTATGTAACTCAAGGCATATGTAAGTTGGGGTTTTACTGTAGTAGTAAAACCCCTGATATCTTATAGTAGTAAATCCCAGTGAATTGCTGATGTGCAGACTTATTCTTCACAAGTTAACTGGTTGCATGTGGCTGTGTAGATGGGGAATTCAAACTAGAGCAGCTGTTTCTCAGCTGATCAGCAGGCATGTTCCCACCGATCAGCTGGGAAGCGATCAGCTGGGAAGTGGCAGCTACAGCCACACTGCCAATAATCATGCCATTGAGGTGACTGACAGTAACAGCTGCTTTCCTAGATGTTATGCTCTATTTTTGTACTGTCCCCAGTGTGAACATGTGCCTAGAAAGGGTTAAAAATGCATGATAGGATCTGTAGTATGAAATACAATGGCTGTCAAATAAGAGAAAGTTAGACTAGGCGCAGGCAGAAGAACTTAATTCATAGACAAAGAACACATTCTGAAATTGAAAACACAGAGAAAAGCTTAAGTCTAAAATAAGCAGCCCTGACCATGTGGCAAACATGACTAGACGCAGGAGCACCATGCACACGGAATGTTATTACATTTCCTGACAAAGGCGGAACCTGTGTTTCTACTTTCAACTTCTTGCATATGCATACCTGTCAACCACCCCGATTTGGCCGGGAAAACCCCGTAATTTGACGTCTATTGACGTCATAACCCGCCCCCCGCTGCCAAAACCCCGTAATTTGACAGCGGGGGGGAAACGCTTTCCACGCATGCACGGAAAGTGCTACGCCGCTTGCGTAGGGGCTGTGCAAGCGGCGTAGCGCTTCCACACATGCGTGGAAGGGGTAAAACCCTTCCACGCATGCATGAAAAGCGACCTGCGCACAAGCGAGTGCGCAGGTCCCGTTTTTGCGGAGCCGCGGGTTGACAGGTATGTGCATATGTGTCATGAAAATCCTGGGCTTTAGCCTGTGTTTTTCATGATCTTTTGCCCATTGAATTACTGTGTGGCTTTAGCCGATCTAAGATGGAGAATACTTTCCCACATACCAACTGCATTGGAATGTAAACATGTTAGCCTTATGAGAAATGAATCCTAAAGTGTGATGGCTATGTCATCTTGTAAGATCATTGGTTGGAATCCCTTAGGGAGGCTGGGAGGCAGACCCTGGAGGGAGGAAATAAAACCCATGGGGGAGCCATTGCTCACTCTCTTGCGTCGGGGAGCCTCACATATGGAGTGTGAGAATTCAACAGGCCATAAGGGCCAAAACCAGTTAAGCTTTTCATTATTTTTGTATGTACTTTGAACAACTAAGTTTGCAATTCTGAGTTCCTATGCCCAAGATGGTGAACCTTGGCACTCCAGGTGTTCTTGGACTTCAGTTATCAGAAGCCTAAGTCAGCACTCCTGATGATCAGGGCTTCTGGGAACTGAAGTTAAAAACTTCTGGAGTGCCAAGGTTTGCCATCACTGTCCTATGCTATACTCATTTCTTTAATTTACTTAATAAACCATATTAAATATAGATTCTTTGAATTGGGATTAAAGGGCTGACTGGACCATGCTGATAGTATCCACTTTTATGTTACCTAACTTAAGTATTCTGAATACTGTAATTGGTTTCCTGCACACTCACTAGGCAGGGTCAAGAGGACACAAGGGGAGGTCTGAAGGGCTGAGCTGCCCCACTAGGAGGTGGCAGACATTGATGGTAAGAGGGCAGAGGGTGATGTGTGACAGCAAGGCATGATTAAGATCTCTAGATAAAGAGATCATGATCATGACATTATGTACTGATGTTGTCAGGAGTGGGGACAGAGACACGAGCATACTCCATCACACAGCTCTTGGATTTCAAACTGCTGCCATTCTAGTTGTCAAGTTCAGGGTCTTAACCACTTAGCCACTGCGATTCCATCTTATTTACTACAGCTCAAATTTGATATATTTTTACATGTCTTTAAAATTCTATCAATAAAATGTAATCAGTTTTAAAATTATTTTGCGTACCAACATTATCAAAACACAAGGCCACACAACCTAACAGGTCTGGGCTGGGCTACCCTTGGCCTATGTCTGACTATTGATTCCATCGATTGCCTGGGCAATAGGCTCTGTAGTGTGATATACAAAAGGGTGCCAAGTTGGGGAATGTCAGATTAGGTGCAGGCAGGAGAACTTAATTAATAGACAAAGGTTACATTCTGAATTCAAAACGCAGGGGAAAGTTCAAGCCTGAAATGAGGAGCTGTTTTCCTAAAAGGAAAATCCTACATGTGTGTGAATTGGACCTCTTGGCAACCATCTTAACCTGAAGGCTGATTTTGAGTCTTACTAGAAGAGGTGCCTGTCCTTTGTCCTTTGGCCGTAAGTACCGGTGCCCCCCTGCTCCGCCCGTACCTTCCGAGGTGGGGGCAGGGGGGGGGTGTTGTGGCATGCGTGATCCATACCCCTCTTCCCTCTTCCCTTCTGCCGCCCAGGGGGAGGAGGCAGGGAGGGGGGGCGGTGGACATGATCCGTGCCCCTCTTCCGCCTCCTCTCTGCCTTGGGATCTCTCCCTCGCTGTTTCGAGGCCAGTATCGGAGCAGAGGGGGAGTGGCAAGGGTGACAGGCAGTTCAAGAACTGCCTGCCACCTTGGGATCTCGGTGGCGGTGCTTGGGGGGGGGGAGGCCGGGCGGGCTGCAGTGGCGTGAGGGGTGCGGCGGCCGCCTCTGGTGGCCTCGTGTTGCCGTTCATTGTGGAAGATTGCGGCGTTGGGTGGGAGACCGGGCTGGCGGCATCATTGGGAGTCTCCCGGCGGCCGCCTCCTATGCACTAGGGTGAGGGTGCGATGCCCGCGCACCTGCGCGCGCATGCTCACTAGCAGGGAATTTGGGCGCCAGGGTGTGACATCACCGCTGTCACGCCACTGTCACATTCCTCGCTGGTGGAGCCTATACCCCACCTGAGGTTTCCGGACCCCCTTCTTTGACCTCTAGGCCGCTGAAGGTGGGGCCGGTGTTAATTTGGTGGGGGTGGGTCCCGGGGGGGAGGGCGGCGTGCATTGAGGACCCACGAACGTACATTTTTTTCTTTAGAGATATAGACTGAATGCATTCCTATGGGGAAAAATGGTTGCTTCCATCCCAATCTTTGACTGCTTTGCATCTGAACATCACACACTCATGACATCAACATCATCAGGCTCCACCCTCACTCTCAGCCCTGACATATCTAGTTGCTACAATTTCATTCTGCTCCATGGAAACATCTCCTTTCTTCTTACCGGCATCGACATTTGTCCTGCTGGTGGTTTCACTGGGGCTTTCATCACCTTCCTTGGACGGAACAGACTTGTACATTTGTCGCTGATGCTCCGTTCTCTTTGGGATAAGACAGTTCTGTTGGAACGTTTCTTGAGACGACAAGGAGGACTCTTGTTTCTCCGCATCCTTGATGTCTGTCTGGGTTGTGGTTTCTATGAGGGCTTTACAAAGAGCAGAGATGAACATAGCTTCTGCTGGGTAGTCATCTTGCTGATCCTCGGTATTCTTCTGGGAAAGAGGAGGGAACTCCTGTGTGATGTTTTTGGTGTGTACCATGAGGGGTTCTCCATCCTGACTAGAATCAACAACTGTCTGGGGTGTGGTTTCTCTGAGGTCTTCGGAAAGCATGGAGTTGACCACTGCCTCTACTGGGCAGCCATCCTGCTGATGCTCGGTCCTCTCTTGGGAAGGAGGAGGAAACTCCTGCGCGATGCTTTTAGCATGTACCATGAGGGGTTCTCCGTCCTGATTAGCATCAATAACTGGCTGGAGGGTGGTTTCTTCGGAGACTTTGCAACCTTCTTCATTAGGAGAAGGTCCAGCTGCTTCCCCTCTTGATGGCTTCTGGGATCCAACCTGTTGGTTGTCTTCTGACAAATATGTCTCACTGTCATTTTTGATTATTTGTTCCTTGTCTGTGGGACAAATTAGAGGCTTTTAGTTTTTCTATTCAGTTACATTTCTACTTGGCTTTCGTTGTGAAATCACAAGGATGTGAATGCCACTCCCCTTCTTTCTAATTTTTCCTCGCAACAGCCCTGAGAAGTAGGTTTACGTCCTACTGAGTTTATATCCTACTGAGAACCCATCAACCTGTACAAAAATAGCAGAATCCCCTAACATGGTCTCAGAATTGTATGGGTTGGGCCCAATTGGTCTGCTCCAGTGAACTGCTCATGTGGACACTTATCCTTCACAAGCTGATCCTTGACACATGGCTGTGTAGATGGGGAAGGCAAACTGTACCAGCTGCTTCCTAGCTGATCAGCAGGTGTGTTCCCCACTGATCAGCTGGGAAATGGCAGCTGTAGCTGGGCTCCTAGCACCAGAATGAGCTGCAAAGCAGCCAGAGGGGGGCCAGGGTGGGCTTGGCCCACCCTGAGCTAGCAGTTTGCCCAACCTGGCAAGGCATGGTTTCCCATAAGACAGTGATGGTGAACCTTTTAGAGACTGAGTGTCCAAACTGCAACCCAAAACCGACTTATTTATCACAGCAACAGGGGAGGGCGGAAACAATCCCATTGGGCTGCTGGGCAAAGGGGCAGGGTAAACTGTGCTGGGGGAGGGAAGAAGTGCTCCCACTGGGCTGCTGGGGAGAGAGGCGGGGTGAACTCTGTGCTGGGGCAACCGCACGGATGCCCACAGAGAGGGCTCCGAGTGCCACCTCTGCATGCCATAGGTCCGCCACCACTGTCATGGGAAATATTCACCCATCCACATCTAGAATTCTGGCTACGGCCCTGAAAGCACCATTTTAATTCATTCCAAGTGACCGCGCACAGTGGAGAAGACTGAATGAAACCCCATCAACCAGTGCAAAAATAGTAGTACACCCCCCCCCCCCAAACAACAACAACAAGGTTTCAGAAGGATGTGGGTTGCGGACAACTGGTCTGTTCCAGTGAATTGCCAATATGGACACTGGAAAATGTAGTAGACCAACTTTACCCATCAGGGGGCAGCAAACTTGGTTCTCAAGGTGTTCTTGGACTTCAGTTACCAGAAGCCCAAATCAGCACTCCTGCTGATCAGGGCTTCTGGGAATTGAAGTCCAAGAACATCTGGAGGGCCAAGTTTTAGGAACCCTGTTCCCCAAGTAGGTACCAAAGTAATGTTGACAGGCTCAAATGCTGGTTTGTTGTGTGCATTGTGCTTTGTTGCAGGTGCTAAAGGGCTGCTGAGATGGATGGAAAGAGTATAGTTTTCATAAGTAACTAGGAAGTTACTATTTTAGTTACTTTTGGAAAATACAGCCTAAAGTTACTTTTTAGCAATCCTATATTATATTGGCAACTAATTATTTTTAAAGTGACCAAATTCTACTAATAATAATTCTGTGTCAGAAATTATTCTGGGTTGAAAGGATAAACTCCACTCAAGGAACGCCCAAGTGAGACTCCCCAAGTGCTGGGACAGAGACAGGTGCTCAATCCATAATGCAGTATCCGGGTTTCGAACTGCCGACTTGCCAGCCTGCCAGCTAACAAGGTGAGCTTAAGTAATTATCATAAGTAACTATAAAGTCATTACTTTTTAGAAAATACTGTGTAAAGTAACTTTTAAACAATCCTATACAATATTGGCCAACCTAGCAGTTCAAAAGCAAGAAATTGTAAGTAGATAAATAGGAACCACTTTGGTGGGAAGGTAACAGCGTTCTGTGCACTCTGGTGTCTAGCCATGCCTGCCACATGACCACGGAAACGTCTGCAGAAGCACAGTGCTGGCTCTTTGGCTTTGAAACAGAGATGAGCACTGAACCCTAGAGTCAGATACGACTGGCTTTCAAGCAAGGGGAACCTTTACCTTTACTATACAATATTGGCAACTACAGTAATTGTTTTTAAAGCACCTTTCCAAATTCTACTCTTGATATTCTGCCTCAGAAAGCACTGAAGAAGAAAGAGCTGTCAAATGAGAGCCCTAAGTGGAGTTTCAGAGCCATCCCTGAATGAAAGCATTTAAAAAGCCGTAGTCTTCCTTACACAAAAGAACAGTGTCCTCATCAATCTCTTCTTCCCAGATTTCTGTACCGAACTCCACCAGTTCAAGTTCAAATGCAGCCTGGCCTGCCTTGATTGGTTTCACCACCACCATGTCAAAATCAACCTGCAAACAAGGGAGGAAAAGGAACTGTTTCAGGGGCAGGAAACACCAGCAAGAAGGCCCTAACCCAGTAATGGCGAACCTTTTAGAGACAGAGTGCCCAAACTCAACAGGCTGCTGTCTGCACCTTACCCTCATGCCACATGTGAGCCAACCACCTTACCCCTGACAGGGGACGGAAGAAGCACTCCCATTGGGCTGCTGGGCAGAGGGACTGGTCGAACTCTGTGCTGGGGCAACTGTGTGCATACTCACATAGAGGGCTCTGAGTGCCCCCTCTGGCACGCGTGCCATAAGTTTGCCACCATTGCAACCTGTTAATTAATTTATCATTTACTATTATATGGCTTTCTTCCTCCTTACTTTCTCTTCTCAGTAACCCTGTGAGGTAGGCCAGAGAGTAATTGATCTGTAGTTTTTGGAGCTCACTATGAACTAAAATTTAGATCTCTCAAATACCGGTCCAGTGCTTTAAAGACTTTAAGAACATAAGAAAAGCCTTGCTGGAACAGGCCACAGCCCGTCCAGTCCACACAGTCTCACAACAGTGGCTCACCATTTGCTTCAGGGTATTATTCCCAAGCAGATGCCTTCACCTGCTTAGGATTCCCTGGAAATGGCATTGAGAGATATCCTGCCTATCTCTCCAACCCGGAGGTTGTCCTTAGGTATCCATAATTATAGCCATTGATACCCTTGTCCTCCATGAACTTGTCTAATCCTTTCTTAAAGCTGTCAAGACTGACAGCTGTCACCACTTCTTCTGGCAGGGAGTTCCATAGACCAGTGATCCTCTGGGTGAAAAAGTACTTTCTCTGATTTGTTTGAGAACTAGCACCCAAAGGTTTCATGGAGTGTCCCCTAGTTCTAGTGTTATGCGATAGGGAAAACAGTTTTTCCTTATCTACTTTGTCCACACCGTGCATGATTTTAATACAATAACACCATATTGCACCTCCACCATGTCTCATATGATCAAAATTATAATGATCATAATTATTATTAATTCAGAACATGGGAAAGTTCCATCAAGATAATTTTTAATTTGGGATCTCAATTCTCATCATCCATGCCAGCTGGAGGAATGTTGCCCCCCCCCAATTGAAATGGCACCATGGGCCAGATCCGGCCCACAGGCTTTAGTTTGGGAACCCCTGCATTAGCAGAAGTGTAATAAATGTCAGAATGTTTATTTTGCAAAACCAGAACCAAACTCCTATCAGAGATCTTCTATTATTACCGCTGTAAATAGCCACACTGATTGCATGTTATTACTGGTTGCAAATAACTCACTGATTTCAACGCCTTATCTGTTGAACCCACAGTGTAGCCAGCCACTCTAGGCTTCTATACTAGATATGGAGAAACAGATATCAAGAGAATCCACTCTTACGTCTGACAAAGTGGACTTGATCCTAGAGTCCTTGTGATTGGGGCGGCTATAAAAATTTGATAAATAAATAAATAAAATTATCCAGGAAAGCTAACATTAAAATACAGGAGTTAAGTCTTCAAAGTGCCACAACATTTTTGTTGGGTTTTTTGTTTGCTCTCTGATATGCTTGCAAATACTAACATGGCTAAAGGTAAAGGTTTCCCTTGCTCGAAAGCCAGTTGTATCCGACTCTAGGGTGCAGTGCTCATCTCTGTTTCAAAGCCGAAGAGCCAGCGCTGTCTGCTGCAGCAGACGTTTCCATGATCATGTGGCAGGCATGACTAGACACCGAAGCGCACGGAACCATACCTGTCAAGTTTTGGATATGAAAATAAGGGAAATTTCCCAGCCAAAACAGAAACTTGACAGCTATGGTTATCCTGTGCAGCCCTCCATTGGCAGCATTAGGGCATTACAGCCTAACTAATATGGGAGGACAGCGGGAAAGAGGGTAAAATACAGGAGTTTCCCAGCCAATACAGGATACTTGACAGCTATGCACGGAATGCTGTTACCTTCCCACCAAAGTGGTTCCTATTTATCTACTTGCAATTTCTAGCTTTCGAACTGCTAGGTTGGCAGGAGCTGGGGACGAAGACAGGAGCTCATTCCGTCCTGCAGTACTCTGGAATCGAACTGCTGACCTTCACCATTTCAATGAAAATTCTTTCTCTGTCTCTCTGCTTCCCTTTCCTTTGGAGCAAGGCAATCTTGCTTAAACTCACCTCTCTATAAACCTCAGAAGGCCCACCGGGCCGGCTCGTGAACGAAACGGTACCTGGGAAGAAATTGTGGCAAAATGAAGGACAGCAATAGATTTTTCTAGACCAAATAAAAAATAACAGCACCCAGAATTCCTTTTGCAAGCTCTGCTAACCTTTGTGTATTCTAGGGAGGGCTTATTCTTTTCACCTCTCCTAGTTTCTAACTGTTGTAGGTGCTCAGTTAAATGGAGACAGCTGATGTCTCAATTTCCTGTGCTTGGATACTTTTATCTTGTTTTAATCACTAGCTCTCCAAATCCCTCAGCCAACAGAGCCAGTTGAGAGTCTTGTGTGAGTCTAAAGGAGTTCTCAACCTATGGCCCCGGGGGCCAGATGTGGCCTGAGACACCATTTCATGTGGCCCCTCCCTACCGCCTCCACCACACCTGGAAGTGTCATGTGAGGTAGGCAGGGCAAAATGGCTGTCCGGCCCCCGAAGCTGTCTGAGGGAGTGTGACCCGGCCAATGGTTTAAAAAGGTTGAGACCTCCTGGGTTAAACTGCTGTACTGCAGCCCAAACTGCTGACATGGTGAGTTTGTTCCTGATGGGATTCCAGCTTGAGTTAGACTTCCCCACCATACCTGTCAAGTTTTGGATTTGGAAATAAGGGAAATTCCCTGGCAAATAAGGGATACTTGACAGCTATGCTTATCCTGTGCTGCCCTCCAATGGCGGCAATAGGGCATTGCAGTCTAATTAATAAGGGATGACAGCGGGAAAGAGGGTCAAATAAGGGGTTTTCCTGGCCAATAAGGGATACTTGACAGCTATGTTCCCCACCCTTACTTCTCAGTAGGATATAAACTCAGTAGAATGTAAACCTACTTCTCAGGGCTGTTGTAATCAGAAAGAAGGGGAGTTCACACACAATGAAAAGCCATGTAGAAATGTAACTGAATAGCAAAGAAATTGCAAGGAGATAAATAGATACCACTTCAGCGGGAAGGTAAATAGTGTTCCGTGCACGCCGGTGTCAAGTCAGGCCCGCCACATGTCCACGAAAACGTCTACAGATGCAGACAGCACTGGCTATAAACAGAGATGAATACTGAACCCTAGGGTCTCCCTTGCTTGAAAGCCAGTCGTATCTAGGGTTCGGTGCTCATCCCCATTTATAGCCAAATAGCCAGCGCTGTCTGCATCTGCAGATGTTTCTCAGGACATGTGGCAGGCATGACTAAACACCGGAGTGGACGGAATGCTGTTTACTTTCCCACCAAAGCATTCCCTTTTTATCTACTTATTTATTATTTTATTTTTTCTGATTTATATTGCCGCAGAACTCCAAAGACTCTGGGCGGCTCACAGAAAATAAAACCAATCATATTTTAAAAACCAATTTAAAAAACCATTAAAACTGCCACCAAAAATTACTCCAACCCCTACAGATTAAAAGAGGGAAAGAGTGTTCTTACGTGCAATTTCTTTCTTTCCAACTGCTAGGTTGGCAGGAGCTGGGGCAGAGATGGGAGCTTACCCCATCGTGCAGCACTCGGGGCTCGAACTGCTGGTCTGCCGACCTTCCAGTCGTCAAGTCCAGCATCTTAACCACTGAGCTACCACAGTCCCAGGAGATTTGGCAGCAACAGGTTCTAATTCCTCCTGAACCATGGAAACTCAATGACACACAATAGGTCCATCTCTTTCTCTCCACCCCATTCTTAAACCTGCCTCGTAAAGGTAAAGGTAAAGGTAAAGGTAAAGGTTTCCCTTGCTCAAAAGCCAGTCGTATCCGACTCTAGGGTGCAGTGCTCATCTCTGTTTCTAAGCCGAAGAGTCAGCGCTGTCTGCTTCTGCAGACGTTTCCGTGGTCATGTGGCAGGCATGACTAGACACCGGAGCACACGGAACGCTGTTTCCTTCCCACCGAAGTGGTCCCTATTTATCTACTTGCAATTTCTTGCTTTCGAACTGCTAGGTTGGCAGGAGCTGGGCTCGTAGGGCTTCCAAATTAAATGTAAAAGACGGCAAGTAACATCAATACTTACTCAGATCTGAGTGCGCGGCCATAGTAAAGGTTTACAAGATTTTGAGGCGGCGAAGGTCTTTTGGGTCAACTTACTGAGGTTTGAGGCAGGTTTGGGCTCCCTTTTATCTCTCAAACTGGTTCAACCCTTCTGCCCTCCTTCTTTGATTGAAATATCCTGTTCTTTTCTTTTTTGATGGAATGCTGATTGTGAAAATTCACTGTCTGAGGCTTCAATAAGCCCCTGAGCCATTTGAGATACCTTTTGTGGTCTTCGCTAGGTGACAACACTTCCCTTTTCTATCTTTCTCAATCTCATGCCTTCAAGCTTCAATATCCCAACTATCAGAGGCTTACAGTCACATCTTACTTGCATTTCAAAAGAGGGGCAGCCCAAGGGTGGGTAGGTGGGGGAAAGAGAATAATGTTATTTTATGTATTTCATTTATTACATTTATATCCTGCCCATCAAGGACATTTTTCCCTACTCTGGGCAGTTTAAAAGGTAAACTCATAGCCAATGAGCCAGCAGTGTGTATTGCGTCTGCAGACCTTTCTGTTTGCATGTGCCATTTTGTGCACCTTTTAAAACAATTTTTATACTATATGTTAGTTTACGACTTTCATAATGCCTGCATCTTGAAATAAGTAAAGGTAAAGATTTCCCTTGCTCGAAAGCCAGTCGTATCCGACTCTAGGGTGCACTGCTCATCTCTGTTTCTAAGCCGAAGAGCCAGCGCTGTCTGCTTCTGCAGAAGCTTCCATGGTCATGTGGCAGGCATGACTAGACACCGGAGCGCATGGAACGCTGTTACCTTCCCACCGAAGTGGTCCCTATTTATCTACTTGCAATTTCTTGCTTTCGAACTGCTAGGTTGGCAGGAGCTGGGATGAAGACGGGAGCTCATCTTGAATACAGGTAGATTAATTATTTTTGGTTTAATCTGTTGGCTGTCTCTCACCAACAGAGAGAAACAGGTGTAATAAATAAATTTTTAAAATAAACATCTCCAAGTGCTAACTTGTGTTTCCCAAAATACATTAGCAAAGCAAGCCCTTAGCTACAGAAGGGAGGGGGGAAGAAAAAAAAAAGAGAGATTATAACTGAAAGAATGAGAGGCAGCAAAAGTGTCATTCCCACACACAAACAGCACAGGAGGGACTGTTGTAGAGTAGTTAGAGCACCAACGTTAGATTGGGAAGTAGGTAAAGGTAAAGGTCGCTCTTGGTCAAAAGCCAGTCATATCCAACTCTAGGAATCGGCGTTCGCCTCTGTTTACAGCCCAAAGAGCCAGCACTGTCTACTTTTGCAAACGTTTCCGTGGCCATGTGGCAGGCATGACATGACAACAGAGTCTATGGAATGCTGTTTATCTTCCCACCAAAGTGGTACCTCTTTATCTAATTGCAATTTCTTGCTTTCGAACTGCTAGGTTTGCAGGAGCTGGGGCAGAGACGGGAGCTTACTTCATCGTTCAGCACTCGGGTCTCGAACTGCTGGTCTGCTGACCTTCCAGTCGTCAAGTTCAGCGTCTTAACCACCGAGCCACCGCAGTCCCAGAAGATTGGGCAGTAACAGGTTTTAATTCCTCCTGAACTATGGAAACTCAATGGCACACAATAGGTCCATCTCTTTCTCTCCACTCCATTCTTAAACCCACTAGTTGTGTCTGTTCTACCTGGTAGGGCTGTCAAATTAAATGTAATAGGTGGCAGTAACAACAATACTTACTCAGATCTGAGTGCGCAGCCATAGTAAAGGTTTGCAAGATTTGGAGGCGAAGGTCCTTTGGGTGACTGATGCCAACTTACTGAGGTTTGAGGCAGGTGAGGTCTGAGCTCCAGTGGTAGGTGGGTGGGATTCAAAAAAAATTTTTACTACCTACTATGTGGGTGTGGTATGGTGGGTTTGGCCAGGGGGAAAGCCCTGCCTTGCACCTGAATTAGGACTACAGAACTTTATTTCAAAACTTGGATGGGCAGAGCCAGTCAAAATTGGTTCTGCGGAACTGGTGCGAACCTGCCGGTGCCCACCACTGCTTAGCTCCCTTTTATCTCTCAAACTGGTTCAACCCTTCTGCTCTCCTTCTTTGATGGAATTAACCTGTCCCTTTTTTTGATGGAATGCTGATTGTAAAATTTCACTATCTGAGACTTCCAATAAGCCCCTGAGCCTTTTGAAATACCATTCGTGGTCTTCTCTAGGTGACGCTTCCCTTTTCTGACTGTCTTTATCAGTCATGCCTTCAGGCCTCAATATCCCTCTATCAGAGGCTTACAGTCACATCTTACCTACATTTCAAAACAGGGCAGCCCAAGGGTGGGTGAGGGGAGAGAATATTATTATTTTATTTATTTTTATTTACAGTATTACATTTATATCCTGCCCATCGGGGATATTTTCCTACTCTGGGTGGTTTAAAAGGTAAAGGGTCACCCTTGCTCGAAAGCCATTCTAGGGCTCAGTGCTCATCTCTGTTTATAGCCAATGAGCCAGCACTGTCTGCGTCTGCAGACCTTTCCGTGGTCATGTTGCAGGCATGACTAGACACTGGAGTGCATGGAACGCTGTTTACTTTTCCCACTGCAATAATAATTTCATGTCAAAAATTATTCTGGGTTGAAAGGATTTTTGCAGGAGCAATTCCACTCAGGGAACTCCCAAATGAGGCACTTTTCATGTCCCCAAGAGCTGGGACGGAGACGGGTGCTCAACCCATCATTTAGTACCTGGGTTTTGAACTGCTGGCTTGCCAGCCTTCCAGCTAACAAGGCGAGCTTCTTAACCACCGAGCCACCGCAGCCCCTACCTTCCCGCTGAAGCAGTATCTACTTATCTACTTCAATTTCTTGCTTTCAAATTGCTCGGTTGACAGGAACTGAGACAGAGACGGGAACTCATGCCGTCGTGCAGCACGCAGATCTTGAACTGCTGGCCTGCTGATCTTCCAGTCGTCAAGTTTAGCGTCTTAACCACTAAGCCACTGCAGTCCCTAAAGTTTATACATAGCAACAAAAACCTGCGGGATCCGCGAGCACAATTGGCATAATACGGCCCCTGGCAAAGGTTACACCGGTTGAGGAAGACCCCTGGTCACTGGCCCCTGCCAGTACGGAAATTGGGGAGCGGATTAATATTCATAAGATTGGTTCATTCATACCTGACCTGACCGGCAGTTCTGCTGAGGGAAGCTGAATCGCTAACCTCCGTTAGACATTAGGCAATTACACACTTGCAGATCAGCCCAAGCCCGAGTGCAAATAGTGGCCATGTTTACCCTTGTGTAAGCCACGAACAATGGATTTCCCCTGTCAGTATTTGTCCTAGTTAATTAACTTCCCCAAGAGAGATTTCCAATTAACCCGGGTAAACAGGTGATGTGATTTTCTGTCAGATGACGATTCTATCACACGCTGCCTTGAATTCATATATATGATGATGATTTTCCCTCAATAAACCACTGGTCTTCGCTCCATCTTGTCTCGTGTTGTTCCTTGACCAGTCTCCTCCGGGACCACACGGCCGCCCCGCGGCCCCAATCCAACAAAAACCAAAAACTATGCGCACCCCCCAAAATTGCCATAGAACGAAAATGGTATGTAATTTTCCCCCAGTACATTATTCAGGACCCCTGATGGTGGAATGGTTAAACTGCTGTACTGCAACTAAAAAGTTGTGAGTTTGATCCTGGCCAGGAGCAAGGTTGAATCAGCCTTCCATCCTTTTGAAGTCAGTAAAATAAGTACCTAGCACGTTGGGGGCAAAATGCTAATAAAACTGTGAACCGCCCGGAGAGTGAACTAAGCGCTATGGGGTGGTATAGAAGTGTGATTGCTTTTATTAGTTAGTAACAGTGGCTCAAGGGGCTAAGACGCTGACAGGGAGGCAGAAGGTTAGCTGTTCGATTCCCAAGTACTGCAGGATGGAATGAGCTCCAGTCTTTGTCCCAGCTCCTGCCAACCTAGCAGTTCGAAAGCAAGACATTGCAAGTAGATAAATAGGGACCACTTCGGTGGGAAGGTAACAGTGTTCCGTGCACTTCGGTGTCTAGTCATGTCTGCCACATGACCACGGAAATGTCTGCAGAAGCAGACAGCACTGGCTCTTCGGCTTTTGAACAGAGATGAGCACTGAACCCTAGAGACGGATATGACTGGCTTCCAAGTAAGGAAAACCTTTACCTTTACCTAACATTTATAAACAGATTCCATGAGAAACCTTCTGTCTTCAAGTGTGTTGCATATTAAAACTCCATGTGTTGATTTACATGTGTTATATTATGTGCCATTAAATCAGAACCAGTTGATAATGTTACCCCAAATCCAGAAAAAAACCTTTTATTTCCATTTATTATTTTTTAATATTTTATTTTCAATAAAGTATTTTTATTTTTATTTTCCACGACTCTATCCACTAGGCATACGTGTCCATAAGCACTACACTGTCCACCCATCCATTCACGTCACTTGCAGGTAGATAACTGCAAGGGATCCATTTTTAAATGATTTTCTTCAGCACAGGCAAATCGTGGCTGCCTGCAATTGCAGTGGTGCCCCCCCCCCCTTCTGTAAATTTCATAGCGGCTATGCCTAGGTTGCCCTAAAATTACAGGAACCTCTCAGATTACATTCATGCGCCCAGGACATGTTGGGGCAAGTCCTATCTTAATCAAGCAAGCCAAGTCTTAATCAAGAAAGGCCTACCCTCATCAAGGAATCTCTCCCATCCACATACATCCCTGAAGCTCTATTTGCCTTGAAGCTTACTTCTGTTTGTGTTTTCCTCTCGCTGCTATTGTTTCTGGGGTAGCAAATGTTAGGGAAATTAGCATATGTGTACATTGTAATGATAGGTTTTCCTGCTTACAAGACAGATTAGATGAGGAGGGAGAGGAATGACTTTGCTCATGATGCGCAGAATTGCTCCACTGATTGGTTGTTCAAATCTCCCACCTATTACATCTCGAAGAAAGAAAGAAAGAAAGAGTAAAGTATCTGGCTTGTGTCTCCTGAGATAAGAGACAGGCCTGTTGTGGATAAGTTGTGGTTTTTATTTATTTAAGTTGTTTATTTAAGTTGTTATAAGTTGTGGTTTTATTTTATTTATTTATTTTACTTATACCCCACCCATCTAGGAGGTTGCCCTACACTGGGCAGCTAACAACATGAAACACACATATTAAAAACATACTAAAAACACATTTTAAAATGTGGCAACAGAGAGAGACATAATAAAATGCCTAGCGCTTAGCTGTTTCCAAAATATTCTCAAAGGCCTCTTTTAAAAAAGAAGGGATTTCAACTGCTTTTTAAACGTAGGCAGGGATGGGACATGGCGCAGTTCAACTGGGAGTTTGTTGTGTATACATGCAGTTCAGCTGCTCGCCAGTAGTGCAGCTGGTGGAACGTCACGTGGCTCCAATTCCTCCAATGGGTAACTTCCTCCAATGGGAAACCTTCCCACCACAGGTGAAGCTATGTTAGGTATGCATCACGTCAGAAGGACCTCACAAGACTGTAACCAATGGTGTGCCTACGGGCCAAATTCAAATGTACTGTGTGATATGTAAGGAGGCAAGGCTCCGCCATTGCCTCATGTACAGATTGACCATGTTACAATAAAGTAGTGTTTAGCCCTCCTGCTGGCTCGTGTGCATTCAATCTGCCTACATCAAATTGGCAATGAAGGTGGGATAATGGCATCCCATTATCACCCTAACTCCATTCACCATCTCCACGCCAGAGTCATGGGACCTCTATGAGGAGCAATTCCTCTACGCGATGGATGCTGAGAAGATTGAGGGTGAAGCCCAAAAGCAAGCCTGCCTACTGGCCCAGTGTGGACTGCCAACCCTGGAACTGGTGAGGAACCTCCTGATCCCAAGGGCACTCAAGTCGATACTGCTGGCTGAAATTCTAGCTGCCCTGCGGGCACATTTTCGCCCAAAAGTGTCTGTTTTCCCGGTGAGAATGGCATTCAGCCGGCGGGTCCAATGGCCTGGAGAGACTATGGCTGAGTACGTAGCCGCGCTAAGGCTAGTGGCCGTTCCATGTCGGTGGGGAGCCACCCTGGCTGAGGCATTGTAGGACCGTCTCCTACTCGGGCTGCGGGATGAAAAGGGTCAGCGGAAATTGTTATCCCGAGACGAGGACATCACGTTCCAGCTGCACAAGCTGCTGAGGCAGTAAGGGACGGAGTACGGGCATGCAGGACGAAGTCTGCAGCCCCGGGAAGCTCAGTGTTTGCGGTGCAAGCACACAGCTGTTCGTAACCACGTGCATGAGAGTTGAAAGCTGCGGCAGCCGCCGTAACGTCCTCTTCGGGATACGGCGAGAGCGCGAGTAAACCAGAGGTCCAAAAGGTAAGGAAAAGGGCGCCCGGAAGGCGAGACACCACCGAAGCAAGCCGGCGCTGCGAGGGGTGCGGGGCCTCACATGACCGGAAGAAATGCCCATTCAGAAAGGCGGAGTGCCACAACTGCGGACGGTTGGGACACATAGCGAAGGTATGCATGCAACGCAGGAAATGAGACCCTGGCCAGACCAGCCACTACGGACGAAAGGACAAGGCCATCGGCAAAGTGTACGCTGGGGATACCGTGGTGAGACGTGTGTCGGACCGACAAACCCATTTCTTTGTGAAGGTACTGTTGCAGGGAGTTGAGGCAAAGATGGAGGTGGATTCAGGGACCACCTATTCCATAGTCTCGCAGACAGAGTTCCTGTGAATACCCCCTCTGGACCGCTTAAAACTGAGAGCCCTCAGAACAAACTTGCAGGACATTCAAGGTAACTACATTCCCATCCTGGGGGTGGGAGACTTCACTGTCCGGTTCAAGAATTTCATGAGGAAGCTGCCCCTGGTGGTGTTAAAGGGGGGAGTCCAGTTGCCTCCTAGGGACCCAGTGATTCGAACCGTTGGGCATTGCACTAACCGGCATCAACGCCATCCATGCTGACCCCATTCAGGATGTGTGCAATGCACACCCCGCTGTTTTTGAAAAAGGACTTGGGAAGTTCACCCCCCCCCCCCGTGGACTTTGATTTAGACCCTTCCGTTCGCCCCATACAGCTCAAGCCGCGAAGAGTGCATTTTGCACTAAGGGACAACGTCGAAGCGGAACTGGACAAACTGGTGGGTCAGGGGATTTTAATTCCGGTGGACTCCGCAGAGTGGGAGACACCGATTGTTACTGCTATGAAATCCAACGGGGAGGTTAGGATTTGTGCTGACTATAAATGTACAATCAATAAGGCCATTCGCCCCAACGCCTACCCGGTGCCGGTAGTTAGCCATTTGCTGGCCACGTTACAAGGGGGTAAATGCTTTGCGAAATTGGATTTAGCACAGGCTTATCAACAGCTAATGGTTACACCTGCGGCAGCAGCTGCCCAGATGGTAGTTACGCACAAGGGTGCATTTAAAGTGACACGCCTCCAGTTCGGCGTGAACTCAGCCCCCGGAATATTTCAGGCGCTCGTGGAACGCCTGCTTAAGGGTCTCCCATATGTTGATGACATTTTGATAACAGCTGGGAATGAGTTAGAATTAGCCCAGAGGTTAGACGAGATATTATGAGTGTTCGAGAGGGCTGGGCTACGCCTGAGAAGGGACAAATGTGTGTTCTATGCAAATGAGGTTGAGTTTCTGGGGTTTCGGATCACCCCCAACAGGGTGAAGCCATCGAAATCCAAGGTTGCGGCAGTGCAGAACGCCCCCAGACCAGCCACAAAACTGGAGTTGCAGTTTTTCTTAAGACTCTTTAACTTCTACCACTCGTTCCTCCCACAGAAGGCATCCATGGCAGAGCCCCTTCACTGCCTGCTAAAGAAAGATGCAGTTTTGCGGTGGGGGGAAGGTCAGGAGCGGGTGTTCAATGAATTAAAGCGGCTCCTCTCTTCTGATGTGATATTAACTCATTTTGACCCCAGGAAACCCATGGTGCTTGTGTATGATGCCTCACCAGTGGGGGTGGGGGCCGTACTCTGCCACGTGCTTGATACGGGAGGGAAGCACCGATTGCGTTCTACTCGAGATCCCTCTCAAAAGCGGAGCGCAACTATGCCCAGATGGACAGGCCCTCGCGATCATCGCAGGGACAAAGAAGTTCCATTACTTCTTGTATGGGAGGGAGTTCACCATTGTCACAGACCTCAAGCCCCTCCTGGGAATTTTCATAACGGCAAAGCCCTCTCCCCAGATCCTGTCCCCATGAATGCTACGGTGGGCGATTTTCTTAAATGCGTATCAGTTCACGTTGTTACACCGCCCAGGGAAAGACATTGTTCACGCGGATGCGCTTTCCAGGTCCCCCCTTCCAGAGCTGGGAGAACCTGAGTGCGAGGTCGAGCAGGACCACCAGGTGCTACTAATCGAATCTCTCGACTCGCCCCCCATCGTGCCTTCAGACATTGCCAGGGCAACCGCAAAAGACAAGGTCCAGTCCCAAGTTGTGGCATAGGTAAAGAAGGGCTGGCCCGCTACGTCCCCATCCGAAGAACTTGCAGCGTTTTTTAGGAAACGTTTCGAACTTTCACTTGAGAGAGGATGCCTCCTCTGGGGCCAGAGGGTGGTGGTCCCCGAGGTTTTTCAAACCAAGGTGCTCCATTTGCTCCATACGAGCCACCCGGGGTTCGTAAAGTCGAAAGCCCTGGCAAGGAGCTAGTTCTGGTGGGCCAATATAGACAGGGACATCGAGCAGTTGGTGGGCGTGTGTGAGAGCTGCCAATGCTCGTGCCCCAAGGAGCATAGATTACTCTCCAGGGAATGGGACACAGCCTGCGGACCGTGGTCAAGGGTTCACGTGGACTTTGCGGGGCCTTTCCAGGTTAGTGGTTGATGTGTTCTCGAAATGGCTGGAGGTCATCCCAGGGCACAACACATCCTCCGCAGCCACAATCAAACAGCTGAGGAGGCTGTTCACTTTTTTTGGCCTGCCCGACGTGTTAATTTCGGATAACGCAACCACATTCACGTCCACCGAATTCCAGGCATTCCTCTAACGGAATGCGATTAGGCACATAACCTCCGTACCATTTCACCCTGCCACAAACAACCAAGTAGAGTGCTAGGTCCACACAACAAAAGAGGCGCTGTGGAGGATGGGTCCGGGGGATCTGTAGCTACAGCTCTGCAAATTCCTCCTTTGTTATAGGGTTACCAAGCTTGCATCGGAGGAGACCCACAACATTGTTTGACCGTTTGGATCCGTCCAGGGTGGAGGGTAGAAGCACAAATGTAGCAGTAGAACAAAGAAAAGTGTTTGGGGTGGGCGACCCAGTGTACTGCAGGAATTATGCAATTTCAGGGCCAGCGTGGGTACCCGGGGACGTGGTGGAACAAACCGGACCCGTATCGTACCAAGTGAAGATGGAGTTGGGTTTGTTGTGGCAGAGGCACGCCGATCAGCTTAGGAGAAGAGTCACAGAAGCCACGGGGGAAAGCGGGTATTTTGACGAATCAGTGTTAGAGTTACCCCCCACCTGTATAACCCAAGGGGGGGGATACGGGACTCAGCATAGCAGGAGGCATAAACCACCAGGAGACCATCACCCAACCCGGAATAGTACAACCCCACTTTGATCTTCTGTTACAGGATGGGGGGAGTTTTCTTGAGTGTTCCCCCACTTGTCTGAGTGAGCAGCGGGGTTTTGAGTTGTCCCAGAGGTCCCTCCCTCCCCCCGACATGTAGATACCCCAGCCCTGTCCTTGCCGGGGTTCGATGGGACCCTTCAGTTTTCCTGGGGAGAAGATTCAGGCACCACAGCTGATGTGGGCAGCACAGCCGCGGGGTCCAGAGGCGGCAGCACCGCTGAATTGAACGGCCGGCTGCAGCGTGACCGCCGGCCCCCACAATAGTTGAGGGACTTCGGCCCATCCTAGGGGGGGAGGGATGTTGTGTATACATGCAGTTCAGCTGCTTGCCGGTAGCACAGCTGGCGGAATGTCACGTGGCTCCAATTCCTCCAATGGGTAACTACCGCGGGAAACCTTCCTGCCACAGGTGAAGCTATGTTAGGTATGCATCATGTCAGAAGGACGTCACAAGACTGTAACCAATGGTGTGCCTACGGGCCAAATTCAAATGTACTGTGTGATGTATAAGGAGGCAAGCCTCTGCCATTGCCTCATGTACAGATTGACCATGTTATAATAAAGTAGTGTTTAGCCCGCCTGCCGGCTCGTGTGCATTCAATCTGCCTACATCAAAGAGTTCCACAACATTGGTGCCGCCACTGAGAAGGCTCTTCTCTGAGACACGGCCTTCCTTGCCAATCTTGCGGTTGGCACTTGGAGCTGCACCATCTGAGAGGAACGAGTGATGCAGACTGATGTCATGAGGGGAAGACGCTCCACCGGGTAGGAAGGTCCCAAACAGTTTAGGACCTTAAAAGTTAGATCTAATACCTTGAGCCTGCCTGGGCTGGTGAGATCATATGATTGAATTTTCTCAATCAGCCTAGCTGCTGCATTTTGTACCCATTGAAGCCTCTGTATCAGGGACAAGGGAAGCCCCACATAGAGAACATTACAGTAATCAATATGTGAAATTACCAGTGAGATAACTAGATAACCTAGAAGGGAATGAAGCAAACCCTTAGGAAAAATGAATTTTTATGTAACTCGAAGCAAACCCATAGGAAATTGAAAATCGGGTCATGGTTTTATGTAAATCGGGTCATGGTTTTAGCACAAAATCATTCTATAAGTCGATTTTTTATGTAACTCAGTGCATTTGTAAGTCGGGGTTTTATTGTACTCTTTACCTAGAACAGGGATTGTCAACCTGCGGCCTGTGGGCATCTTCTGGATTTCTTCTAAGATCGACGTTTATGTTCTCCTCGCTAACACCATATTTCAAAGGCGTCTGTTCTTCTGCGCTAAGCTTTCCTTTTGGTCTAACTCTCACAACCATTCATTACTACTGGAAATACCATTGCTTTGACTATGTGGACTTTAGTTTGCTAGGTGATGTCTCTACTTTTAACTATGTTTCCTAGATTTCTCATAGCTTGCCTCCCCCCATGAATTAGTTGCCCTTTTATTTCATGGCTGCAATCACCATCTGCAGTGATCTTGGATCCTAAAAATGTAAAGTCTGTCACTGTTTCTACCTCTTCCCCATCTATTTTCCAGGGACTGATATGGCCTGTTGCCAGTATTTTTAGTTAAATGAAGGTTTATAATGTCTCCATTTTATTGTTAAGCTGTTGGAGGTATTTCTCCCACCCCCCTATATTTGTACTTTTATGTTGCTTTTCTATGTTTATTTTGAATTTTAAAAAGTAAAAAAAAAGAAAAAGAAATAATCATTCAAAAAGGTTCTTTTTAAAAGGTCCAGGTCTGAAAGAAAGGAAAACTATGCCCTTGATCTGAGAAGAAACCCCAGTGGAATTACTGTGGTGGTGGTGGTGGTGGTGGTGGAGAGCTTCCTTCTCAACAATGTCCTTGAAGGAACAATCATAGCTTGACTGAATAACAATACAGTAGATAAGGAAAAGTAATCTTCCCTTCCCAAGACTATGTCCTCAGGCACCTTGATAGCTGTTTTGATCTCATGGCAAAGCCTTGTTTACTGTAGGAGACAGAGTATTTCCCCCACTTCACCCCAATGACCTCCACTTGTGACTCAGAGTCATCCTTGAATGTGTAGCATTCCTGCATAAAACACACCCTGGTAATTTTTGGGTTGCCCCTTACCCATGCACTCAAACCAGTTTCTCTCAATGTTTTATACGACCAGCCTATGCGCGAGAGATTTCGAAAATGTCCAGTCCTCAAGAAACCTTCTCAGCTCTTGTAAAGTGGTACAGATGAAAGAGCTTCCTTGAAGATTGTGGATAATTTTTACATTTTAAAAACCACAATCGGACATGCCTCAAGCAATACAATAGCAACCTCGCTTTGCCTGCTAATCTTTCCCACACCAAATGGAACCAAAGGAACTAGAACTCAACCTCCCCAACCTAAGATAAAAAGCGAGGTAGCAGCAGACGTTGAGAGAATTAGGCAAGAGAATGACCCTTGACACCCTCTGAACAGATATGAGCCTCCAGTCCACTGGCTCATATCCAGGAACGGCCTAATGACAAGAACAAACACTCTTGAGAATAGGTAAGAGTCCAAAACCACATTAGAAAATGGAGGAAGGAGCTCACTGGACAAGGAGAATATAGCTGAGGATCTCAACATCCTTTAAGTCACTTGGACGACCCTGAATAGGTTGAGGATTGGAGTCCCTAAATACAAGACCAACATGCTCAAGTGGGGGATGCTGGTAGACAACAACACACTGTGTGGATGTGGAGAGACACAGAAGGTGGCAAATTTGCTAGTGTGCCAATTACTACCAAAAACGTGTAGCATTGAGGACTTGAGTTTGGTCAACGACAAAGCCAAGAAGGTGGCTTCATTTTGGCAATCCAAGGTTTGATTAAAACATGAAAGAAGCCGTTCTTATAAACTCAAGGCTGTGGCTTTTCTATAGTCAATCCGTCGCATATTTGGTATTTCTCTTTTCCTGCCTCTTATCACTGGGTCTAAACTTGTGGTAGAGTTATGTTTCTTAGGTGACATTAAGCTGCCTCTGAGTTATGGTGATTTTATAAATAAGGGACCTCTAGAGGATCTTCATCATAAATAAAGGTAAAGGTCAGCCTTGCTCGAAAGCCAGTCGTGTCTGATTCTAGGGTTCGGTGCTTATCTCTGTTTACAGCCAAAGAGCCAGTAGACGTTACCGTGGTCATGTGGCAGGAATGACTAGATGCCAGAGAGTACAGAATACTGTTACCTTCCCAACCGAAGTAGTACTTATTTATCTACTTGCAATTTCTTGTTTTCGAACTGCTAGGTTGGAAGGAGCTGGGACAGAGTCGGAACTCACTCTGTCACGCAGCACTCAGGTCTCAAATTGCCGACCTGCCAACCTTCCAGTTGTCAAGTTCAGCATCTTAACCACTAAGCCACAGCAGTCCCTTCTATCAAAATAGCCCTGCACAACTCTTGTAGACTGAGGCCTTCTTTATGGAATTTACCCATTTCATATCAATTCTTCCTCTTTTCCTAATTTCTTGAATTTTTCCTTTGTCTTATCAACTTTCCTCCAGCTAGACTTGTTAAATCCACTGGACCTCTGGAGAGAGTAAATGCGGACGGCCCCCAGCCTGTTGAGAACCATCACCACCGCCGCAGCTGATCCGGGGCCGCCCTTCCCAGCCCAGGAGAGGGTAAAAGCAGACAGCCCCTGGCCTGCCGCAAACCATCACCGCCGCCACCGCCGCAGCTGATCCAGGGCTGCCCTTCCCAGTCCGGAAGAGGGTAAAAGCGGATGGCCCCCGACCTGCCGAGAACCATCACCGCTGCTGCCGTCGCAGCTGATCCGGGGCTGCCCTTTCCAGCTTGGGCCTGCAGGCATCCAACACCACCAGCGCCAGGGTTCGGAGGCCCCACGGAGCTCGCCCAGCGGCTGGCCAGAGGAGGCGGGGAGGAGAGGACTGGCCGCACCTGGGGCTTGCTTTCCATGGCCCCAAAAGCGGCTCCCCACCCCCACTGACGCCGGACCTCCAGGCCTCTCTCGGTGACTATTCCTTGGTCCCGGGATGGGAGGCTGCTGCGCCTGGCGCCCTTCACTTTGGCCCTGCCAGGCGGGGAGTTGAAGGGACGCTGGAGCCGCACCGCCTCTTCCTGCCGGCCCTGCGGGGTAAGAGGCAGGTGGGAGCCATTCAGCCATCACCGCCAGCGCAGCTGCCCTCGCGGACATTTGAATCGCGGGGCGCCTTTGTAACTGCTGGGTGGTTGAGGTTGATTTTTGTGTTTTTTATAATGTATGTTATTTTTTGATGTGATTTTTTTCATTTGTAATGTTTGATATTTTGCTTATTTTTGATGTGATGTTTTGTATTGTATTTTGACTTTGAATACTGCTTTTTGAATTGTATTGTATTACATTGTACTGTTTGAGATGTTGTTGCCGCCTTGAGTCGGCCTCAGTCAGAGAAAGGCGGGGTATAAATTAAATGTGAATTGAATTGAATTGAAGTATCAACTTAACAAAATCCAAATGATTTAATGGGGCTACTCTGCTGGATCAAATAAAGGTGACCTTGGATAACATGAAGACTGATTGAGATTGTCCAAAGTGAGAAATAAAGAGTAATTCCATAAGAGTAATTGTCTTTCTCCTCTAGTGGACTATATGCATCGCAGCATCTCCCACAGTGATGTACTGAGGCCTGTTCCCAACCGGTAGCGGAAATTCCAGACCACGCCCACTTGGCCGGCCATGCCCACCTCTCGGCCTCCCCCTCCCAGTGCCGCCGGAAACGCATCCCATTCGTCTCGCCCAGGGCCAAAGGCATGCTTTCACCTATGCACTTCCCTTGCGCCTTCGGCCCTGGGTGAGGTGAATGGGAGACGTTTCCGGCGGTGCTGGGAGGGGGAGGCCGGCGCCAGCCCACCAACCTGCCCCACTCACCTCCCAGCAGTGCCGCTGTTGAAAGCGCACACTTTCACCTCTGCAATTCCCTCGTGTCTTCGGCCCTGGGTGAGGCGAATGGGAAACGTTATGGTGGTACTGGGAGGGGGAGGTTGCCAGCCCATCAACCCACCCCCCGCTCACCTTCCAGCAACACCGCTGGTGAAAGAGTGCCCGCCCGGAGGTTGAGGGGCTAACCCACCAGCAGCGCCCCCTGGTTGCTCTGGGACTCATCATCATCTCCGTGAAGCAAGAGAGCAAGGTAGGTTTCTTTTTTTTTCTTCAGGGGGAAGTATGCCCACAGATAGCCACGCCCACCAAGTGGGTAGTAATTTTTTTGCAGTGCACCACTGATCTCTGACCTTGCCTGGCGCACACTCACCCTCATCTATGCCTGTGTGCCCCGATAGCTGCCTTCTCCCAACCCGACGACTGACATCCCCTCTCCACAATAAGACATTCCCTCAGCATCCGGGATCCAAGCCCCACTCCCTCCACCCAACAATTCCTTTGTGTGATCTGTGACACAACTGGTCAGCCACATGACTGGTTTTGTAACTACATGCCTGGTTTTGAGTTTGGCTGAAGACTCAGAGGTTGGGACTTCAGCTGCCCACTTTACATCTCAGAAGAGCCAGCCTATGTAGTCATGGGAAAGCTGCACAGTCCGAGGGCAACCCTAGAAGAAAAGTATAGTAAACTACTTTTATGTATTTTCAGTCTTCTACCTATAAAACTGGAGTTTCCCAGAATAGCACCTATAAAAAGTAACAGACTCCATTACACTACATATATTTTTTTCTCATTTTGGACCTTTTTTCTTGGCTGTGCTGTGCTAGATTTCAAATGAATACTATCCTATTCAATGGGGCTTAATTCTTAGTTTGAAAATATTTGGTTGTAGCCTCCTCACCATTGGGTAGCAACAGCTAGAACTGATAGTAACTGCAGTCTGCCCCATAACTGCTTTAAATAATTGAGAACAGCCTAAATCAGGGGTTCCCAAACTAAGGCCCGTGGGCCAAATCCGGCCCCCAGTGCCATTTCATGTGACCCTACGCTTCCAAGGGTATTTGAGAAACAACATAGCTGCCCTTTGAAGCTGTTGGACAAAATGGCCACCCCCATTGTGCAGGCAGGGCAAAATGGTCATCCAGCCTTCAAAGTTGACTGAGAGAGTGTGGCCTGGCCCCTGGCTTGAAAATGTTGGGAACCCTTGGCCTAGATACCTTAGTGCAGTGATGGCAAACCTTTTAGCGATCGAGTGCACAAACTCACCTTTGCCACAGACTCAACAAGCTGCCATCCATACTGCACCTTCATGCCGCATGTGAGCCGCCCACCTTACCCCAGACAGGGGAGGGAAGAAAAACTCCCATTGGGTTGCTGGGTAGAGGGGGGGCAACTCTGGGATGGGGGTAGGGAGGAAACACTCCCATTGGGCTGCTAGGCAGAGGAGCAGGGCAAACTCTGTGTTGGGGCAATGGCGCGCCTGCCCACAGAGAGGGCGCTGAGTGTCTCCTTTTGCACATGTGCCATAGGTTCACCACCAGTGTCTTAGTGTGGGTAACTCAACTCGCTAGAATTTCTCCCTCCCTTTGGACTACAACTCCCAGAATTCTCATTGCTTATGGGTTGTGCAGTCTGGAGGGCCACAGATCCTGACATGTGTTTCCGAGTTGCTTCTTTCTTTCACAGAATAAGGGTTTGAAAAAAGAAAGAAGGAATGTTATCAAGATATAAAAAAGACAACTTTATTTGCAAGACATCCAGACTCAACTGGAGGTCCGCCACATAAAATACGGTTGTGAAAAAGTGAAGCTGCCTGAGCTTGCCAAATAAAACCCGTATGTTAAAAAGAGAAGTAGTTCAAAAGATCAACTGAGGTTGTAAGGCACAAGTCAGCTGTTGAAATCTCTTTCCTCCACCTGGATAAATTAGAGAACTGTCTGCTCTCCCCATGATGTTTATCTGACTATTAGAACATTCCTCACTCCAGTTAAGAGTTTCTACAGCAGCACCGCAAGACAAATGTCCCGATGTCTTTAAAAAACAACAGCTATAGTTGAAAAGCCCAGCTGAACATTTCACATTGCTGCTTTCTCCTCAAAACTAATTTCAGTAGAGGAAGGAGCTCAGATAAGGTCGGTGCCGGTGCGTGAATTCTTCCGTGCTTGTTACGTGTTTTTGCTCATGTGCGATTTTTTGTGCTCACGGAAGCTTTGTTCGTTAGGAAACCTCTTCTTGCAAATCAGGCATCTGACCAGCCCCTCCCTTTTACAATCCTGCCGGTGTAAAGCCAGTTGGCTGGGATTGACTTTGAGCTCTCCGCAGTCTGGGCACGGGAAGAGACTTTGTCCAGCATGGTTCCTTTGGAAAAGGTTCAACGTGGGCTGTGGATTTAGCCGGTGAGATTTCCCTGCCTGGTTTTCTAAAACCTTGGCTAAAGCTTCCTTCCTTCCCACGAAATGGCCACCAGCAGAGGCTGTGGTTCCTTCCTCTTGGGACCCAGAAGAAACGGAACCCACTCGCCATTGAGTAAAGGCTCCACCTTGCTTGAGGATGCCTGGAGCACTCAAGTCAGATGCTTGTGTATACAAACTGGGCATTTGTGTAGGCAAAGGTGGAGTTTGCTCGTATGACTGGAGGTTAGAGACAGGGAATCTTGGCATGACTGGAGTGAGTGAATAGTTTGTCTGCGACGGAGAATAGGGTACCCAAATGAGAGGTGAAGGACAGGCATTTCCTAACATTGGCTCATAGTTGGCATGCGGCCTATGAAGCATTCTTGGGCTGCTGGGAAGCATCCAGGGGAGTAAATTGTGTCCCTTGCCTGTGGTATAGGTTTTCCCTCTTGTATGGGATTTTTTGTGTTCTGTAAAAAGCGAGAAAAAATAAAAACACTCTCCGCACTCAGTGCAGATATAGAGTTCATTCTGTGCATGGGTGGTCCTCTGATGTGGCCCAACATCTTCTGTATGGGACTTCTGATGTTCTACAAAGGATGGGAAAGAGATGAAGGACTTCCCACACTCAGAACATATATATGTTTGGTCTTCTGGAGAGGTATCTGGTTTGCCCCATGCATTGGTTCCCTGACGTTCCATAAGGCCTCCTGTATGTGATCTTCGATGGTCTGTAAAACTTAATAACGAATTGAAACATATTCCACACTCCGGACATATATATGACAAGAACTCTGCGTCATTTCTCTCCTTGCTTGAATTCTGGCAGATTTTATTTTTGCAGGGTTTCTCCTGTGTGAGGATCCATTCTCTCTTCCTCGATCCATCTTGAGACTCTTCGGCACACACCATTCGTTCGGAGGATACTTGTGACCTTTGAATGGCTGATGCTGTAATAATGAGAGGTGCAAGAACAAAAACGGCAAACTAAATGTTCTAATTGATAATTCCAAAACAGATTGAGACGATGTCACATCCTTCTTCTAGAAATATCAGTTCACAGATATTTACAGCTTAGAGTAGTGGTTCCCACAGGGGGACTTAAATTATCAGTACATTGGCTGGTCTGGTCGGTGCTTTGGAGAATTGACTTAGGCTTCTGGGAATCGAAGTCCAAAAACCAAAGACTGGGAAACACTTACTTAGAGCAGGGGTTCCCAACCTAAGGCCCCTGGGCCAGATCCAGCCTGCAGCGCCATTTCATGTGCCCCCCCTTCCAAAGGTACAGTAAACCCGGTTAACAACATTTCTTGGTTCCCAAGGTCGCATTGTTAACCGGGAAAATGTCATTGTCTGGGAGGCACTTCCTGCTTTCCTTTGCACGGGTCCCCTGGGTCCAATCGGGTTTCCCCCTTTATTATCAGCGGGTGGGGGTTGCGATTTCCCTCTCTGCTTGGTCCCCTGAGTCTGGGAGGTTTGGGGAGATAGACCCCTTTTGTCCCTCACACCCTCCCAAATCCAGGGGACTCGGGAGAGGGGATCAAATCCACCCCCCCCCCAACACTCCATTGTTAAAGAGAAGAAACCGCTTGGTTTCTTCTTTAATATGGGGTGTTGGAGGGGTGGGGGGAATCCCCTCTCTGCTGGGTCCCTTGGGTCTGGGAGGGTTGGGGAGACAGACCCCTTTTGTCCCCTTAACCCTCCCAGACCCAGGGGACCCGGCGGAGAGGGGGATCGCACCCCCCACCCGCTGATAATAAACCCCAGAAAAAGTACGACGTGGTCTCCTACCTGTTGATACTGGTTGGAGATGAAAAAACCGCCGTCTTTGGGTCCCTCCCTGTGTCCAGCTCTCTGTCTACTCAGGAGAGGCTGGCAGGACTTATCCCATGCTGTTTCCACCTTCCTAGCACCTCCCTAGCCTGCCCAACAGCTGAGAAAAGTTGCGGCCGCCATCTTATTTTTTTATTTTTCAAACACAAGATGGCGGCCACAACTTTTCTCAGCTGTTTGGCGGGCCAGGGAGGTGCTAGGAAGGTGGAAACAGCACGGGATAGGTCCTCTTAGCCTCCCAGATGCTCCTGGGTAAGCGGAAAGTCAGACTCCGGGACCCGAAGATGGCGATTTTTACAGGTAAGAGACCAAACATGATCTCCTGTATAACGACGTTATGTCGTTATCCGGGGGAGGATTTTTCAGAAAATAACGTGTCGTTAACCGAAAATGACGTTGTCCAAACGCATTGTTAATCGAGGGTTTTCTGTATTCAAGAAACTAAACGGTCACCCCTTTGAAGATGTTGGGACAAAATGGCCACCCCCATTGTGCAGGCAGTGCAAAATGGTCATCCGGCCCTTGAAGTTAACTGAGAGAGCGTGACCAGGCCCCTGGCTTGAAAAGGTTGGGAATCCCTGGCTTACAGTTTCAATTGTGTCAACTATTTGCCTGTATAACAGCAGAAAAAGTAAAGTGAGGAGCCTTTCACTGTGGAACTGCAAGCCCCATTATTACCCTTTGCCTTGTGGGTTATAATTTTGAGGGCTGATGGGGATTGAAGTCCAGAATCTTTAGAATACCAAAGGTTGCTCATCTTATGTGAGAAACATTTATGTTCTCCAATATATAGCATTTCCAGCATTCTTACCAAGCAAGGTCATCTGACAGAGAAGAAATCTCACTTCCAACCTATTTAAGAAAGCATCTCCTACAGATGTTGATTAAGGTCTCATTTTGAGAGGGATGTAAATTGCGCCCTGCATACAATGAGAAGCCACATTTCCCTCCCCCCTCACTTAAGAGACAACAACATAATATAACAGAGAGTAAACCAGCGGTACCAAACTACAACCCACAGACTGGACCCGGCCCACAGCACCATTCCATGTGGCCCACCACCACCCTCGCTGCACCCGGAAGTGGAAGCGGATGTGTTTACGTCAGATGTAAAACATGCCTGCACCTGTCGTAAATGCAGAAGTGGGCACATTTATGGCTGTTTTAAATGTGCCTGCTTCCACTTCTGAGGGTGTGGTCAGGCCCACTCAGCTGTCCGGGGGGCGTGGTCAGGTTCGTGGCACAAAAAGTTTGGGCATCCATGGAGTAAACAAAACAGAACAGCATTTATTTAAATGTGAACTTTCATGGATCAAGTCCCCTTCTTTAGAGAGTAAATCAGGGGTGCCAAGCTATGGCCCACCACCCCATTCCATGTGGCCCACTTTCATGGACCAAGCTTTCATGGACCAAGCCCACTTCTTCAGACTTGGTCCATAAAAGCTCACATTGTGTGTTTTCGTGTCAAGAGATTACTCTGGTTGAAATGATTTTTACAGGGGGTGCCCGAATGAGGCTCCTTCCATGTCTCCCATCGTGCAGTTCTCGGGGAATCAAACCCTGTCCTTTTGGTCTCCAAGCATTTTATGCCGCAGGCCTAACCATGCCCCCCCGGATAGCTGAGCAGGCCTGATAATGCCCCATGGAAGCGGAAGCGGGTGCGTTTACAACAGCCTTAAATGTGCCTATTTCTACATTTATAACAGGTGCGGGCACGTTTACACATGAGCAGGCATGTTTTATGGCTGATGTAAACACGTCCGTTTCCACTTCTGGGAGCAGTGAGGGCAGCTGCCAGCCACATGAAATGATGTTGTAGGCCAAGTCCAGGCCGTGGGCCATAGGTTGGGAACCCCTGACTTAAACTGATGCATTAAATCAGGCATGTGCAATCTACAGCCCATGGGCCAGCGCAAGCCCCAAACACCAATTATTCCGGCCCACGCCGCTCCCAGAAGTGGAAGTAAAATGTGTCTGTACATGCACAAAATGCTACTGTAACTGCGTTCTGTGCGTACACAGGGTGCATTTTACTTCCACTTCCTATGTGAAGAACCACTTGACTGGCCTGGTTAGCTGTTTGGGGAGATGTGGTCAGGCCCGCGACCTGAAAACGTTGAGAACCCCTGCATTAAATCATGATCCTTCATTCTCAGTTGTCCCGCTATGGGCAAAATAAACAATTTCCCCCTCCACCTTTCCTTTTGTTTAAACAGTTGGCTGCCAGCACTGTTGGGCTAGGGCAGGGGCCTGCAAACCTGTCTCTCCAGGTGTTCTTGCACTTCAATTCCCTGAAGCCCAAGTCACCATGGCTGATGATCAGGGCTTCTGGGAATTGAAGTCAAAGAACATCCGAAGAGCCACGCTTGCAGATCACTGGGTTAGGGCACCTAGATAGAAAAGGGGGAAAAATGAAAATAGCAAGAGAAGGAAATAAGAGGAAATTGCCACTTTGCCCTTGTTTACAGCTTACTAAGTAGCTATTCTGTAGCTGCACTTCTTGCCGGGCTACAATAGAGCTATGTCAACAAGCTGCAAACAAGGCTGTTTGGCCAATTTCCTCCTCTCCATGTGTGGCCAGTTAATTCAAACAGACCCAGGGACACCAGAATTCTCTGGTGTACCTTTGCAACAAGTATTTCTTCAAAAACAGAAAAAGACATTAACTTTGCACCGAGACCATTTTGTGCATATTGTAACATTTTGACAGTAAAACAAAAAAACATTGTGCTCAGATTGTAGGTACGAGGTTTGGCAGGCTCAACCATTTATTGTTACTGTCTTGTTGTATCTTGGTACAGTGATACCTCATACAACGTCCAAACTTGGTTCCACAAGTTTGGACTTTATACGGATTTGGACTTTGTATGAGGCATGCAAAATCCTAGCCGTGATGCCTCATACAACGTCGTTTCCATAGAAATACATTTTACTGTAACAACACGGACTTCAGGGCAAAGTCCAGGAAACTGACAGAACTTTAAGAAATCATTGTCTAAAGGCTAAATACATTACAAAAACATGTCAAACAATCGTAATTGTCCAAGAACCTGAAGAATGATGCAAAAATCCTAGGAAAGCTTCTAAAAATTCTGACAAAAAAATTCACAAAATAATAATCCAAAATCACGCTCAAAACCACTCCTAAACACTCTTCACCTCGTGCAAAAACCACAAGAGCAATGCACGCATGTATCCTGCCTTTTATACTGCCCAGGCACAATGCAACCTAGGAAAAAAACCAATGCCTCATATAAAGTCACAGCGACTTTGTATGAGGCAACTTTTTTCAAGGAATTAGGCGATGTTGTATGAATTCGATGTTGTATGAAGCAGACTTTGTATGAGGTATTACTGTACTTTTATCTTTTTCAGAATAAGCAATGTTTTGATTTAAAAAAATTAGAGCCGTAACAGAGACTTGTGAACAGCTGGAATCATCCCTCAGTCTCAATACAAGGGGTTCTCAACCTTTTAAAGCTGGGGGCTGGGTCATGCTCCTTCAGACAGCTTTGGGGGCCAGATGGCCATTTTGCCCTTCCTCTACCACATAGCACTTTCCTGGTGTGGAGGCAGTAGGGGGTCACATGAAATGGTGCTGCAGGCTGCATCCAGCCCATGGGCCGCAGGTTGAGAATCCCTGCTCAATACAAATGCCCTGCTTCTTAGCAGATGAATTGTGGTTTCCTTGGAGACTTTATGCTTACCTTGTCTTGAATGAACAGATAAATCCAGTACATGGCATTCTTCTTGGTCTCCTGTGCTCTGCTGAGCTATGAGGTTATGTTGAAAGTTTTGGGCATACACGGAGCATGATTCTTGTTTCTGGCGAGTATTAACAATGGCTCGAACTCTCGTCCCATCCTTTGGGGCAATCGCCTCCTGATTGGCTGGAGAAATAAGAGAATACCAAAACAACTTATTTACTAGATGAGAAAAATACAAATGATGAAAAAGCGGGAGTGGGAGTTCTAGTCGTTCTGGGAAGTCACAGAACAAGATCACACATTCTAACTCATATTGTATGAGTAACAGGTACTAGAAATGTATGGTAGAAATCTCTGCACAATAAAACAAATAGCTACGTTGTTTCCTGCAATAGATTCAAAATTAACTCCTCAATCAGTTAGAACAGGAAGAGATCTTCTTCTTTCATGTCCTGATCAAACCAAAATGAAGCCGCTCTTAAGGTTATAAAGCAGAGGTTCTCAACCTGTGGCCCATGGGCTGGATGCAGCCCATGGCACCATTTCATGTGGCCACCGACCACCTCCACCACACCAGGAAGTCCGTAGCCGTGGCCAGGGTGAGCGTTGCTTATATATATGACACACACACATATATGACATTGTTGCCCATCCTGAAGAAATATTCGCCCACCCACATCTAGAATCCTGGTTACTGCCCTGAGGAAGTCCCATGTGGTGGAGGAAGGGAAAATGGCCATCCAGCCCCCAAAGTTGTCTGAGGGAGCATGACTCGGCCCCCAGCTTTAAAAGGTTGAGAATGCCTGTTATAAAGGTTAAAGGCGCCCTTGCTCGAAAACCAGTTGTATCCGACTCTAGGGTTCAGTTCTCATCCAGAACTTTCTGCATCTGCAGCCATTTCCATGGACATGTGGCAGGCATCTCTAGACACCGGAGTGCACGGAACAATGTTTACCTTCCCACCAAATTGTTACCTATTTATCTACCTGCAATGTCTTGCTTTCAATCTGGTAGGTTGGCAAGAGCTGAGACAGTACTGCCATCGTGCAGTACTCGGGTCTCGAACTGCTGACCTGCCATACCTTCCAGACAACGTTTTAACCCCTGCAGTCCCTCTTAAGGTTATGCAAGGGTCCAAAATCAAATTAGAAGATGGAGGAAGGAGCTCACTAGACATGGAATAACATTAAAGGAGGATGTAGCTGAGGAACTCGACCTCTCCCACTTCGCTTGGAGGGCTCTGAAAAGGGTGAGGGATGGCATGAGTAAATGTAAGACCAACATTGCTCTTATCTCTTGAAGGGATATATGGGAGGGGGGAAGTCATAGTTCAGAAAGGCCATGGTCTGGAAGTGTGGACGGTCAATGATTCTTTGGAATGAATGTCACCACCACATTCTTCCTCTTTTCTTCCTTATCTCTCCTTGTGATTACAGTTGTAGGTCAATGGGAGGTTTGAGGTGGAGCATCTCTTCCCACCTCGGTCAGCGGGAAGGTTTGTGCTACTGCTGATCCAAGGCTGAGGACCCTTCATTTAATCTAATCAGTTAAAAATTGCCTTTGTGAGCTCAGCTCCGTTTACAGCCAAAGAAACAGCACTGTCTGCATCTGCAGACGTTTCCCTGGACATGTGGCAGACATAACTAAACTCAATAAACTACAAGTTTACAAAACTTGTGCTGAGCTGTTCATAACAGGATGTTTTAGAAGCTGATCATTAATAGGGTTGCCATATGCCAGTGGTGGCGAACCTATAGCACGCGTGTCAGAGTTGGCACTCAAACCCCTCTCTGTAGGCACCTGTGCGGTCACTCCAGCACAGAGTTCGCTCTGCCCAGCAGCCCAATGGGAGTGCTTACTCCCTCTCCCAGCACAGAGTTCACCTCACCCCTCTGCCTAGCAGTCCAATGGGAGTGCTTCCTCCTTCCCCCAGCACTGAGTTTGCTCTGCCCAACAGTCCAATGGGAGCACTTCCTCCCTTCCCCAGCACAGATTTCATCCCGCCCCTTTGCTCAGCAGCCCAATGGGAGCACTTCCTCCCTCTCCTGTTGCTATGTTGGCACTTTGAAGTAAATAAGTGGGTTTTGGGTTGCAGTTTGGGCACTCAGTCTCTAAAAGGTTTGCCATCACTGCCATATGCTAAAATAAATGCACATTTTGTTCCATATTTACAATGGCAGGGGAGGCAATAACATTTCTTGAGCTAAACTCTGCTTGGTATTTGCATCTCAAATAGAATGTAAAAAGGAAGGAATTCTATCTCCACAACAGAATAAATCTTGGAATAACTGTTAGTCACCTAGAGTAGTTCCTTCTCTGGCAGAAATGTGCCATAAAATGCAGTAAAAATAATAAATAAAATATCTTATTTAACTTCCCACCAAAGCGGTCCCTATTTATCTACTGCAAGTTCTTGCTTTCAAACTGCTAGGTTGGCAAGGTGCTAGGATAGAGTGGGTGGTGATATAAGACAAACGAACACACACACACACACACACACACACACACACACACACACACACACTCATTCCGTCATGCATACTCGGGTCTCGAACTGCTGACCTTCCAGTTGTTAAGTTCAGCACCTTAACCACTGAGCCACCACAGTCTCTTTGGGAGCTTTAGTGACCAGGAAAAAACCCCATAATTTCAATGAATATTAAACAAAAGGATATTTTGCCTTACACATAACAGCACTCTCCACTTCATCTTTCTCCTTGGTTACTGCCAAAGGTCTCAGCCATGTGATATCGGGTAAAATGTGGTCTTTGTCAGAGGAATATACGGCGGATGCTTTGCGTACATCTTTGCCAGAGGAATATACGGCGGATGCTTTGCGTACATCTTTGTCAGAGGAATACACAGCAGTTGCTTCGTGACCACTCTGCAACAGCAAACAAGAATGCTTTCAGGGGAGATGGAGAGTAAGAGCAAGAAGGCTCAGAAAAAGGATGTCAAACTCCCTGTCCCACCCCATGTCCCATCCCATGAGACATTACCTTTTGAATAAAGGACCTCACCACGTTGGGATGACAGGGTTCGTTCCTCCATGGTGATCTTTCCTCTGAGCTGTTTGGATTTTTGTCTTCCATGAATGGGTTCATAGAGTTGGATTCATGATTCCAAATGAACAGGAAAGAGCTGGAAGGGATGTAGAAGAGCCCAGAGTGGGTGGAATATAAATATAAGAGATCTAGGCCCTAATGGTCAAGCTTCCAATGTGGTACCTCCCATCTTGACATGAAATGCTAGATATATGTAAAGGTCGCCCTTACTCGAAAGCCAGTCATATCCTACTCTAGGGTTTGGTGCTCATCTCGGTTTATAGCCAAAGAACCAGCGTTGTCTGCCTCTGCAGATGTTTCTGTAGGCATGTGGCAGGCATGCCTCAACACCAGAGTGCACAGAACGCTGTTTACTTTCCCACCTATTTATCTACTTGCAATGTCTTGCTTTCGAACTGCTAGGTTGGCAGGAGCTGGGACTGAGACGGGAGCTCACTCCGTCATGCAGTACCCAGGAATCGAACGCCAACCTTCCAATCAGTGAGGTCCGTGTCTTAACCACTTGAGCCACCGCAGTCTCCTGGATATATGTAAACATCCGCAAATCAAGCCACAGAGTCAAAGAACAGTTGAGTCAAGTCCTTGCTCAATGCATGAATCCAAATCAAAGCAGATCTGACAGATGGATGCCCACTTTTCTGTTCAAGGCCTCCAGTGTTGGAGCCCTCACCACCTCTCAAGGTCATTTGGCAGCACTGCAGTGACTTAGTGGTTAAGATGCTGAGCTTGAAGATTGGAAGGTCAGGGTTCGATACTTGGGTGCTGCACGGCGGATCTTGGGGACGTGAAAGGTGTCTCATTCGGGCGTCCCCTGAGTGGAGTCTTTTAACCTAGAGTAATTTCTGACACGAAATTTATTTATTTATTTATTCTCCTACTGCTCTAACACTTAAGATGATTTCCCTAATATTCAGCCTATATCTGGCTTCCTGTAGTTCCAGCTCATTATTATGTGTTGTGCACTCTGAGATGATTGAGAACAGATTCTTTCAAGTACTGTATCTGAAAAGGGCTATCCTATTCCCTCTCAGTCTCTTTTTCTCAAGGTTAAACATGCCCAGTTCCTTCAGTCTTTCCTAATGGGGTTTGGTTTCCAGTCCCATGATCAGCCTTGTCCCTCTGAACTTGTTCTAGTTCGTTTGGATCCTTCTTAAAGTATAGCGTCCAGAATTGGACAGAATATTCTAGATGTGTCTAATGCGTGTCGAATAAAGGAAACTAATACCTCATGGGTTTTGTAGATGATGCTTCTTTTAATGCAGCCTAAAATTGCATTTAAGGGACTGGTAAAGTGGTTAAGACGCTGAACTTGATGACTAGAAGGTCAGTAGTTCGAGACCCGAGTGCTGCACGACGGTGTGAGCTCCCATGTCCCTAGAAATGTCTGCACACGCAGACAGCGCTGGTTCTTCAACTGTAAACAGAGATGAGCGCTGAACCCTAGAGTCGGATACGGCTGGCTTTCGAGCAAGAGTGACCTTTACCTAAAATTGGCTGTGTGCTACCTATTGTTCCATAAGTAGATAGCAGCTGGAATACCTCCACCCAAATCATACCATCTAAGGTAGTTAAGCCCATGTTAGGGCTGGCTCTATATGCCTTTCATTTTGCCAGAAAGCTCACTTCTCCCATTCGCTTTGACCAGAGGGCAGTAAACTCCTTGAACTCTCCTCTTATTGGGCGCGGAGTAAAGAACTAGCTTACAGTGACCCTATATAATAGGACTTCCAAGGTAAGGGAGATATTTAAAGGGGTTTTTCCAACTCACCTCTCCATGTGAGTTTCCATTGGCGGAGTGGGGACTCGAACCCAGGACTCCTGAACCTCCCTAGTTAGTCCCATCACTCTATCTGCTCCACCACATTGGGTATGTGAACTCACCACATGCTTCCCAAAAGCCCAAAGGTGGAACCACCAGAGCAAAGAGCAGCCGCTCCAGGGAAAAGCTAAACAAGTGGAAAGAGTAGTTAACTAACTAAGTAAAGTAGTTGTTAAAAAAATAATAGTCTTACCAGAGACAATGAATGGCAGAGAGGGAGAAGGAAAAAGAGGACTCAAAATCTTGGAGCTCTTTTGTGGCTGTGGTGGATCTGGTCTTCCAGGAATTCCTGCATGATGCCTCATTCCCAAATTAGCAAAGATTTGTAATTCCTGTTTCCCTCCTTCCTTTTTATGTGGCTGCCTCGGCTGGATTTAGCAGGGGAACTTAAGCCAGCTGTTGGCTGCTTCTCCGGGGATTTTGCAAGGGCTGCTGGGAAATGAAGTCCACAGCATACCCACACCCTGGGAGAGGGGGAAGTGTCACCACATCTGGATTTTAGCTGGGGATGCTCAATGCACCACGGGAAAGCTAAGCTCCGACTCCTGGAGTGGGGCTATAATTGCCTTTTTAAAAAGAATTGTGCTTTGAAGTAGGTAGGGGCACCCATTTCAAAGGTTTTATTTTTAAAAATCTTATTCTGTAGGTTCTTGCAGCCTCCAGTAAGCTTCTGTTGAGATGGGTCCTGGAATTAAGAGGGTAGCGGCTGTAACTCTGGGAAGCAGAGTGGTATCATAGTTAAGAGCAGGAATTCTTAGCCTGCGGCCCATGGGCTGGATGTGGCCCACGGCACTATTTCATGTGCCCCACACACACACCAGGAAGTGTCATGTGGTGGAGGCATACCTGTCAACCGCGGCTCCGGAAAATACGGGACCTGCGCAGAACGGTTCTGTGCAGGTCGCCTTCTACGCGACCAGCGCAAAACGGTTCTGCGCAGATCGCCTTCTACGCATGCGTAGAAGGCTTTTACGCTTGCGTAGAACCCTTCTACGCTTGCGTAGAACCCTTCTACACATGCGTAGGCTTCTACAATCCCCTTCTGCACAGATCGCCTTCTACGCATGCGTAAAAGCCTTCTACGCATGTGTAGAAGGCGATCTGCCCAGAAGGGATGCGCAGTACCTCTCCCCCCCCCCCCCCCCGCTGCCAATTCCGGGGTTTTGGCAGCTGCGGGCAGGAAATGGCGCAAATCGGTGCCAAAAATTGTGAAATCCCGGCCTATCCGGGAAGGTTGACAGGTATGGAGGAAAGGCAAAATGGCCGTCTGGCCCCTGAAGCTGTCTGAAGGAGCGTGACCCGGCACCCGGTTTAAAAATGTTGAGAATTCCTGGGTTAGAGTGCATGACCTAACATTTCATCTTCGTAAAGCCATAAAAGCCACCCACCAGTTCACAGATTATATTGTTGATTGATTGATTGAGGTGGCTCAGTGGTTACGAAGCTCATCTTAACTGGAAGGCTGGCAAGCTGGCAGTTCGAGACCCGGGTACTGCATGACAGATTGAGCGCCCGTCTCTGTCCCACCTCTTGGGGACATGAAAGGAGCCTCATTCAGGAGTTTCTCCAGTCAAAATCCTCTCAACCCAGAATAAGCTATGACACGAAATTATTATCATCTTTGCAAAGCTGTGAAAGCCACCCACCAGTTCTCAGATGATATTATTAAGACCTAACCAAGGACCAGCGGTGGCTCAGTAGTTAAGATGCTAAATTTGACAACTGGAAGGTCGGACTCGGCAGGTCAGTGGTTTGAGACCCAAGTGCTGCATGATGGCGTGAGCTCCCGTCTCTGTCCCAGCTCCTGCCAACCTAGTACAGTAGTTTGAAAGCAAGAAATTTCAAGTACTGTAGATAAATAGGGATCCCTTTGGTGGGAAGTCCAAAATCCAAAGGTTGGGAAACACTATGCTTTGGTTAGTAACTCATTTGCGTTGTTTTGTTTGCTTTCTCAAGTTGTTTACCCATGATTGGAGTTTCCATTAATAAGCCACTATGCACCATCCAGTGGCCATTTCCTTAACTTTCTGGGTTCAGTGTCCCAGGTCTTTCAAAGCCCTGATTTAAAATTCTTCTCTGACTCTGCCAATACTACACAAAAGATGAATTTTTGAGACACTGTTTTAAAAATTATTGGGGTTTTTGAGTGGTGTATCCTCCTCTCTTTGATATACAGTACATTTAAGATTTATTTGTTACATTCACGGTCCCATCTCTTTTCCTCCAAGTAACTCAAAAAAATCATTCAAATTACTCATAGAAATCATCAATGGAAAAAAAATTTTTTTGGGAAGGGTGCCCGCTGAGTATCTCTGAGTCGGCTTCTTGGAGGCGGATATCACTATTTTGGCCACAAAATGAGTGGCACTAAGAAAACCAAAATCACAATGTGTATGCGCTGTACTGCCACTGGAAGTTACATTAGCGATCTTAGCTAATACACTTTAAAGGGAGCGTTTCTCCACATGTCTTCCTCCAGCCGATAGTGTTCCCTGTTTATCTGGAAAAGGCAAGAATGGTGGAGAGTGGAAGGCAGTAGGAAAAGAGGAAGACGGAACATGAGATGGATAAACTACAATAAACTACAAGTTTACAAACCTTGTGCTGAGCTGTTCATAACAGGATGTTTTAGAGGTTGCTCATTGATAGGGTTGCCATATGCCAGTGGTGGCGAACCTATACCATGCTTGCCAGAGGTGGCACTCAAAGCCCTCTCTGTAGGCACCTGTGCGGTCACCTCAGCACAGAGTTCACTCTGCCCAGCAGTCCAATGGGAGTGCTTTCTCCCTCTCCCAGCACAGAGTTCACCCCACCCCTCTGCCTAGCAGTCCAATGGGAGGGCTTCCTCCCTTCTCCAGCACAAATTTCATTCTGCCCCTTTGCTCAGCAGCCCAATGGGAGCACTTCCTCCCTCTCCTGTTGCCATGTTGGCACTTTGAAGTAAATAAGTGGGTTTTGGGTTGCAGTTTGGGCACTCGGTCTCTAAAAGGTTCGCCATCACTGCCATATGCTAAAATAAATGCACAATTTGTTCCATATTTACAATGGCAGGGGAGACAATAACATTTCTTGAGCTAATAATAATAATAATAATAATAATAATAATAATAATAATAATAATAATAATTTTAATTTGTACCCCGCCCCTCTCAGCACATGGCCGACTCTGGGCGGCATTTGCATCTCAAACAGAATGTAAAAAGGAAGGAATTCTATCTTCACAAAAGAATAAATCTTGAAATAACTGTTAGTCATCTAGAGTAGTTCCTTCCCTGAGAGAAATGGGCCATAAAAGTGCAGTAAAAATAATAAATAAAATGTCTTATTAGTAAAGGTAGCTCTTGCTCAAAAGCCAGTCGTATCTAACTCTAGGGTTCAGTGCTCATCTGTTTACAGCCAAAGAGCCAGTGCTGTCTGTGTCTGCAGACATTTCCATGGACATGTGGCAGGTATGTCTTGACACCAGAGCGCACAGAACGCTGTTTAGCCTTCTACCAAAGTGGTACCTATTTATCTACTTGCAATTTCTTGTTTTCGAACTGCTAGGTTGGCAGGAGCTGAGACAGAGACGGGAGCTCACTCCGTCCTGCAGTACTCGGGAATCGAACTGCGACCTGCCAGCCTTCAAGTTCAGCATCTTAACCACTTGAGCCACCATAGTCCTTATCTAATTAATGTGACTACAGATATATAATTACCAAGATGTAATTCTTTCTTTTTGAGGAAGGAAAGAAGTTGTTACTTGCAAAGAACTAAGGCATAAATAACCAACCGTACAAATATCCATCCTTTGACAGTGGCATGGAAATATCTGTAGTTACATTATGCATGGATAATTTTTTTAAAAAAATATATTTTTAAATTGGATTTAAAATAGGAATATGTTGATATAAATTGGATTTGATTTTCATTGTTAAAATGTTGTTTTAAAAGCCATATACATAGATACAGGTCACCCTTGCTCAAAAGTCAGTCATGTCCAACTCTAAGGTTTGGTGCTCAGCGCTGTCTGCTTCTGCAGACGTTTCCATGGTCATGTGGCAGGCATGCCTCAGCACCAGAGCACATGGAACGCTGTTTACCTTTCCACCCAAGTGGTCCCTATTTATCTACTTGCAATTCCTTGCATTTCAAACTGCTAGGTTGGCAGGAGCTAGGACAGAGACAGGAGCTCACTCCGTCATGCAGTACCCTGGAATCGAACTCTGACCTTCCAGTCAGCGAGTTCAGTGTCTTAGCCACTTGAGCCACTGCAGTCCTAGTTTAAAATGGGCCACCAATCTGTTTTATTAATTAATTAAATTTCTAGACAACCCATCAGGCTATTTTCCCACTGTGGCCGGTGTACAATAGTTAAAACCAGAAATATACAGAGTTTTAGCTCAACAATCTCACTACGGAACAGGGAGGATAAATTTGAATGCTCTATTATGACACAGCAAATTCATAATATAGTAACTCATTCTGGTAGAGGTGGAAACCTTGCAGTTATAAAATGAAGGTGTAATAATCCTATCTTGTGGGCTTGGAGAACTCCTTTATGCTCCAACATCAGGCTTGAAACAAGAAGGAGCTGGATAGGAAGCAACTACCTGTATGTTTCTCACTTAAAGCATTCAGAAGCTTCTTTCTAAAGTTAATATACAAGTAATTGTTTTAGTTTCTTTAGTGCCATAAAATGCAATAATAAATAAAACAACTAATTAGGTTAGCAACTACTAAGGTTACTGCTTTAGTTACTTTTGGGAAATAGGATTCTGGGAACTGCAATTCCAAATGAGCCACATTTCAAACTTCTAAGGGACAACAATTATTTTTGTTCTCTTCGCGCTGCACATAATTTCATTCTCACCCCTCTTTAATGCATTCTCCAAACAGCCTCAAGTAAACCTCAAAGAGATTTATTTCAACCTGACCAATGCTATGTAGCAATGACAAATAAAATGTACAGTAAAACCCCTACTTACGAAAAAAGTCAGTTCCGTAGGCTTTTGCTTAAATCAATTTCTTTTGTACTGTAACTCGAAACAAACACATAGGAAAAAGAATCTTTATGTAACTCGAAGCAAACCCATAGGAAATGGTGTAAATCGGGACATGGTATTAGCATAAAATCATTATGTAAGTCAAATTTTATGTAACTCAAAGCATTTGTATTATCTAGTAAAACTGCAAAAATGCTTCTATTCCAAGGACCACATTTTAATTGATGGATAGCAAAACAACTTAATTTTGAACATTTTTGTCTTCAAGTGAATCGTTTATGTCAGGGGTTCCCACCTTTTCAAGCTGGGGGCCAGGTCATGCTTGTTCAGTCAGCTTCGAGGGCCGGATGACCATTTTGCCCTGCATGCACAATGGGGGTGGGGTGGGTGGCCATTTTGTCCCAACAGCTTCAAAGGGGTGGCCATTTTGTTTCTCGAATGCCCTCGGAGGGGTGGGAGCCACATTAAATGGACTGGATCTGGCCCACGGGCCTTAGGTTGGAACCCCTGGTTTATGTGTTTACTTATGCACTCTTTCCACCATGTGAATCCTTTTGTGTGAAATCAGGTTTGTATTTTTACTGAAACTTCTCCCGCATTCAGAACATTTGTATGGTTTCTCCCCTGTGTGAATTCTTTTATGTGCAGTAAGGCTTGAACTCTGACTGAAACTCTTTCCACAAGCAAAGCATTTGTACGGTTTCTCCCCCGTGTGGATCCTCATGTGCTTGATAAGTGTCGAGTGGTTACAAAAGCACTTATTGCAATTTGAGCACCGAAATGGCTTCTCCCCTGTGTGGATCCTTTGATGGGAAGTAAGGTTTGAATTCCAGGTGAAACTCTTTCCACACACCAAACATTTGTAGGGTTTCTCCCCGGTATGGATCCTTTGATGCAAAGTAAGGTTGGTATTCTTACTGAAGCTCTTCCCACACTCCAAGCACTTATAGGGCTTCTCCCCGGTATGGATTCTTTGATGAGTGGTAAGGTGGCCACCCTGACTAAAGCCCTTCCCACATACAAAGCATTCATAGGGTTTCTCTCCTCTGTGGATTCTCCCATGCTTAATGAGATCTGACTGGCTTGTAAACCCCTTGTTACAGTCTGGGCAATTGTACGGTTTCTCCCCGGTGTGGATTCTCTGGTGCGCCGTAAGATTTGTGGTCCGTGTGAATTGTTTCCCACACACAAAACACTTGTAAGGTTTCTTCTCTTCATGAAGCATTTGAAATTGAGGAAAACTGCAGCCCTCAACAAAATTATTCCTAAAAGCTAAGCTTTCACTCGATTTTCCGTCTGAGTGGATTGTCCAGCGAGGGCTGAAATACTTGTCCCCTTGGTTTTCTAGCTGTTCTTGTCGGTTTGGGATGTCATAAAAGTCCCTATCCTGGTAAGTAAAAGATACATGGCTCTTTTCTGTACTGAATCCTCTGTCCTTCTCTTGTGCATGATCGTCCCCTCCTAGGTCTTCTTTCAACTCTTCACATTTTGTTCTTTTAGAGGAGATCTCAGACTGTTTATCTTCACTGTCCCAAACATCATCTGCCAGAATAAAGAATGGTAAAAAAATTAAGACCCTATGAGGGGTAAAGCAAAAGATTTAAAAAAAAAAAAAACAGTCTTCCCATGAAATATTCAGTTACTTACAGCTGAGGAATAAAGGCTCCACAAGCTATTTTGTTCCTATGAAGAAGACAGAGGAAATATTTGAAAAAGGTAAAACTCTAATGCAAGCTTCAAAGAGCTAGAGCAGGGGTGCCCAAACTATGGGCTGTGGGCCAGGGCTGGCCTGCGGGACGTCATCTTCCAACCTGCAGGCCAGATTGCTGCCAACACTTGAAGTGCTCTGATGTCAATGGAAGTGCTGAAAATGTGGCAAAAAATAATAATCAAAAACGGTGTGAAGGTGCTCCTACTTAATTTTCTCAACCATGAGAAGTGGCGAAGGTGGGGAAAATGCCTGGAAACACAATGAAAATTCACCATCTGCTAGCACCGCCGCCGGGAGGAACCATGTGACCGGCCAGCTCAGCTGTTTGAGGGGGCATGGTCAGACCCCTAGTGGAAAAAGTTTGGTCACCTCTGAACTAGAAGATTAGTAGCTTTTTAAAAGAGGCCTACGTATTTACTGAACCTCAGAGAGGCCACCAGTCCCCTAATCCCTTGCAGCTCTCACAGAGCTTCACTTCTCCATAAATTTCCACTGCTTCCTTCATAGGAACTAAGTGGCTGACTGACAGAGCTTCACTTTTCCATAAATTTCCTCTGCTTGCTTCATAGGAACTAAGTGGCTGACTGAGCCTTCATTCACCAGCTGTTAAGTAAGTCTAAACTCCTGTGAGGACTTGGTTTCATGGCTAAAAAACCCAAAATTCTGACTGGAGGAATTTCTGGAGAATTCTGAGGTTTGACGTTCAAGAAGTTCAAAGGACCCATGCCTCATAGATACAGGCAACCCCTTGACTTATAGTAAATTATTTTACAACCTCCCAGTTGGCTTGCCCAACCATTCCAATATTAGCAAATGCTCCCCAGAAGCCAAAACATGCTTTTAATACCATATCGCTTGCCACTTTAACCTGGTGCATTTCAGTCACCAAGCAATAACAGCAAGACAAGAGGTGAGTGTGTAAAAGGTAGGTGCAAGCACAGATGAGAGGGGAAGTGGAATGTAGTGATGAGAAGGTAACAGAGATCAAAGAGAAGTGCCCAATAAGCAAGCTAGAGATAGAAGGTGAAATGAAGAAGAGAGAAGATGGCGGATCAGAGCATTAGGTAACTCTGGAGTGGTTGGGAAGGTAGTATGGAGTTGTAAAGCAACTTATTTTAGATCAAGGAGCCTCTTGTATCCATGATGCATAGGACTATATCTATGATTTTCATGGCCTTCAAGCTTACCAATTTCCCAAGAATTCCCCCCCGCTAGAAGCAAACAAGAAAATGGAGATGGAGGGAGAAGTGAGAAAACAGCAGGCAAGCTACAGGGAGGAGGCCAGAGAGAGGAGCAAGAAGATCAAAGTGGGTGGAGAAAAGCTAAAGAGAATAAATGTGAGGAAAAAGACCTAAGCGAGAAAAGAGCAAGCAATTGAGAGGTCGTTATTGTAAGGATTTGCTCTATCCATCTCCTGAAGATACAGCAAGACAGAGAGTAGAGATAGAAGTGAACCTAAATCCAATCCCCCAGGGTTTCTCAATCTTGGGCCTCCAGGTGTTCTTGGACTTCAATTCCCAGAAGCTCAAGTCAGCACTCCTGCTGATCAGGGCTTCTGGGAATTGAAGTCCAAGAACATCTTGGGCCCAAGGTTGAGAAACCCTATGAAGCAGCAAATCCAGAGTTCAGGTAGTTCTAAGACAGTATTTTCCAACCTTTGGCTTTTGGACTTCAATTCCCAGAAGCCTACATCAATTCTCCAGAGCAACAATCAGCCAATGTACTGCCATGGGCTTCTGGTAATTCAAGTTTCAGAACAGCTGGAGTGCCAAAGTCAGCCACCAGGAGGGTAGTGTTTCTCAACCATGGGTCCCAGGTGTTCCTGGACTTCAGTTCCCAGAAGCCCAAATCAGTACACATGCTAACCAGGGCTTCTGGGAATTGAAGTCCAAGAACATTTGACGACCCAAGTTTGAGAATACAGTATGCCATTCTTTTCTTTGCTTTTTTTATTCCCACTCTCAGAACTCTCCAAGAATTTGCCAAGCAGAAATATTGGGAGAATTTTTAGATTACGTATTAGCGAAAGGGAAAGGAGTAAAGCCAGAGAATATTTATTAACTTTTTGGAATGAAGGGATAAATATATTAAAATTCAATGATATTCAAATCATTTATTTGAGAAGGTTTATAAGTCCCACTGGTGGCAGGTGCACATAGTAGTTATATTGTACTAAAGGTAAAGGTTTCCCTTGCTCGAAAGCCAGTCGCATCTGACTCTAGGGTTCAGTGCTCATCTGTTTCAAAGCCGAAGAGCCAGTGCTGTCTGCTTCTGCAAAGGTTTCCGTGGGCATGTGGCAGGCACGGAGCGCTGTTTACCTTCCCACAAAAAATGTTCCCTATTTATCTACTTGCAATTTCTTGCTTTCGAACTGCTAGGTTGGCAGGAGCTGGGACAAAGATGGGAGCTCATTCCGTCCTGCAGTACTCGGGTAACGAACTGCTGACCTTCCAATCAGCAGCTTAGCCACTTGAGCCACTACAGTGTACGTACAAATGTATATGTAATTAAACAAATCTTCAGCTGTGAACTTGAGAACCGAGAGAAGAAAAGCTATGTAACAGAGATGTCAGAATGTTTAACTTGGCTTGGCTACAAAACTCAGCCAGTCATTCTAATTCGATCCCAGAGTTGCTTGCCTGTAAAAAGCAAGACAGGTTTACTGCTCTCCATGGTGCTGAAATCAACCCCAAAGCCACAGCTGCTACGGTCTTTTTGTGCCTAACCTGCTCTATTATGGTCTTCTTTCCTCCTTCTGCCTCATGATGTCTCTTCATGGGAGGGGAGGGGGGAGAACAGAATCCCTGCTGAAGCTGAAATATTTACATGCTGAAATCCTGTTTTGCATAAGTCTGTTCACCAGAATGTCACACCAACCATGCATGCTGCGTACATCAATTTTGGCCCTGAGTGTCTCAGCAGTAGAGTATGTTGCTCCAGTACAGAGCACATCTGCACACACGAAACAAGTTGACACTGCTCAACTTGTTGACACTGCTCAACATTGTTCATGAAGCAATGCCTGTATTGACAGGATGTCTGAGACCAACACCAGTTGAGAAAATATATCCTCTTGTTGGTATCACTCCACCTAAGACAAGGAGAGAAGTAGCAGCTGACACCAAAAGAACTAAGAAAGAGCAGGGCCTTAGACACCCTTTGAATAGATATGAGCCTCAAGTTTGTCAAGTCAGATCCAGGAAGAGCTTTATGGCAAGAGCAAACATTCTTGAGGGTACGCAAGAACAAAATCAAATTAGATGATGAAGGAAGGAGCTAACTGGGCAAGAAATAAGATTAAAGGAGGAGATAGCTCAACCTCCCCTACGTCACTTGGAGGACTCTGAACAGGCTGAGGGTTGGAGACCCTAAATGAAAGACCAACAGACTCAGATGTGGGTTGCTGGCAGACAACAGGCTGAGAGAATGTGGAGAGGTTTGGCCAACAACAAAGCCAAAAAAGTGGCTTCATTTGGCAGTCCAAAACATGCTCAAGTGGGGGCTGCTAGTGGAAAACAACTCGCTGAGTGAATGTAGATAGGTATAGAATCTGGATCATTTGCTGTTCTGCCAATTACTACCAGAAACATGTATTGCTGAGGATTTAATTTTGGCCAATGACAAAGTCAATAAGGTGGAAGACCTTACACAGGTCTTACAAAGTCTGACATGGACATAAAAGAAAAGACCCAGAATGTCATCAGCAAGGTATTTTCCCTCCCAGAAATTAAAGACTTCCTATTTCTGCTCTGCAGCTCCCACAGCTTTCATGTAACCTTGTCATCATGTAGAAATTGTGGGGACTGGCAGAGGAAATCCTGTAATTACCAAAAATAGCTGCCAGAAAGATAGCATTGTTGTTGGTGATGATTTTCAACAATTTTAGACTTTTTCCTCCTGTTTCATTGCTTCCAAATGATAAATGGATTATATGGGTATACTGGCAGAATTAGGAAGTGTTTGATTTCTGAAACATTGTCTTACACTTGCGTGTGGTGTAAACAGGATTTCAGCTATTTTGTTAACTTACTGTAATATTCATATCCCATTCACCTAGGTTGGCTCATAGGGCTTATTTATGTCGTCAAGGCAATGACATAATCAGCAAAATCATTGTATTTTGATAATTTTAAAAGATCTTTATCTTCAGTCTGGCATCCCCTGAAAAATTGCACTGTCAATTATTCAGACGTTTCATTGTTCTAGTACTGTTATGTCTCGTATATTATACTAAGTCTGGATCTGACAATCCCGTAAGAACGTAGTCATTTTCTAACATCTTCCCTATTTGATGTTCTCATTAGTTTTTGGCTACTACTCATCTCTTCTAACTTGCTGACCGGATAGCTCAGTGATTTAGATCAGGGATGCCCAAACTACGGCCCGTGGGCAGGATTGTCGCCGCCACTGGAAGTGCCCCGCTGCTGCCAGAAGCATGGAAATCGCACAAAAACACACCAAAACGGAGCAAAAATGTGCCGCCTTCACTCTCACCACCATGGGAAGCAGCAGAGGCAGCAAAACACCCAAAAATGTGCGGTGAATTCATGGGCCGCTACCGGGAGGAACCACGTGACCGGCCTGCTCAGCTATCTGAGGGGGCGTAGTCATACCCCTGGCGGGAAAAGTTTGGGCACCCTTGATTTAGATATTCTGGCTGGGGACCTAGAGGTCGGGAGTTCGATTCCCCCACTGTGTCTGCTGGGACAAGAGCCAGCCTATGCGGCCTTCAGCAAGCTGCACAGTCCCAAGGCACCCTCAGAGGGTTTGGGAGAACACTTCTGTGTGTTCTCTACCTAGACAGCCCTGGAAAGGGTAATCACAAGTCAGAATTGCTTGATGGCATGGAATAACTACTGCTGCTGCTGTGACTGTTACCGCTACCACCACTACCACCAAAAATCATTTGAATGCAACTGGCACTGATAAGATCACAATAGAGCAGCTGCAGAGAGTAGCACCACTAGGTAACAGCTACATTATCAAGTGATACCTCACTGCCTCTTAGGTCTAGAGCAGGGCTTCCCAACCTTTTCAAGCCAAGGGCCAGGCCACGCTCTCTCAGTCAGCTTAGAGGGCCGGATGACCATTTTGCCCTGCCTGCATGATGGGGGTGGCCATTTTGTCCAGACAGCTTCAAAGGGGTGGCCATTTTGTTTTTCAAATGCTCTTGGAGGGGCGGGCTGAGGCACATGAAATGGCACCAGGGGCCGGATCTGGGCCGCAGGCCTTAGGTTGGGACCCCTGGTCTAGAGCTAGGATTAGAGCAGTGGGGTTCCAAAACTCTGGCCTGAATAGGTGGACCATCTACAACAGTGTTTCCCAACATGAGGCCCATGCCCCACAGGGTGACTTCAATTCCCAGAAGCCTAAGCCAGTCCACTGGTTGATCAGTGTTTTGGGGAATTGACTTAGGTTTCTGGGAAATGAAGTCCAAAATCCAAAGGTTGCGAAACACTGGTGTACACCTTTGATATCCATCCATCCATCCATCCAACAAATCAGGGATTTTGTATCTTACCAGCACCAATTTTTATCTGGATTGTGGAGTCCTTGAGACTTTCCCCACAAGAAATGAACCGACCAGGATGGACATCCTCCCAGTACGTGGCTCTTTCTAGACTTCCTGAGGGATTTTCTTGCTCACGATGTGGAGGAAAGTTCTCCTCAATTTTCCATGCTGACCTCTCACAAGGTCCCATTGGTTCGGATTTCCCCGGTACATTTCTCTCTCCATCCTCTACGACCGCCCATTCTTTGCCTGTTCAAGACCACAATAAGGAAACCACAGACAACTAAATCCCCAGACAAGGGGAAGGAAATGGAATACCAGGAGAGACAATAAAATACTTTTTTTCCTCAGAATGTCATGGAAAAAACAGATAATCATGCCAAGAGCAAACTCTGCAGTATGTAGAGTAGACTCTTGACAATCCCATTTTTAAAAAGCAAAAGCAGTACATAGTATCAAAACCTCATGCTGTTTGTAAGTTTTTGTCCATCATCTCCATTAGGCTCATACAAAGTGCTTTCTCCTCCCCTGCTACTAAGGGGCCATTCAACAATTGCGTGATCCTCGGGGGGGGGACGGGGGGGACTGTTCCGCAATCTGAATTATGGAAAATTACGTGGGGGTGGGAGGGGGGGGTCAGGTAAAAGATTATGTAATCCATTTGGAGCTGTTGTGGTTTCGAAACATGGCGCTTTTTTAGGTTTAAAAATGATCTCTGGGAATTTTGATCCGATTTGAGATTACTGTATTGAATTACTTGTGCAGTATTTCTATTTCACCAATAGTGAAAAGCTCTAAAAATTAGAGTTTCGATACAAAAGCTCTGGATTATGCAATTTTAAGGGGGGGGGGTGTTTCAAAGTGAAAATTACAGTCGGATTATATGGGGGAGGGGGTAAAAATTTCCCCAAAAATGGATCACGTAATTGTTGAATGGCCTCTAACAACCACAGCTGAGGGTCCATGAGAAAGCTTGGCCCACACTCCTGATCTTAAATCTTGTTCCAATACCAGCTGAACAACTAACCATCATCATGTTCATGTGAAGGATTTTCAAGAATTGAAAGCAAAGAATGTCCAGTATTCATGATGTCAGTTATCCATAGGTCTAAAAACACTCAAGTCTGGGTTTTGCACCCCTGATTAAGAACTTACTAAAGAGACAGCAGCTTCAACCATGCATCACTGAGATGCATCCCTGCCAAACAAAATGAACTTTTGTAAGGAGCCAATGCTCAACTATGGAGGTACTGAGGCAGCTCGAAATGTGGGGTGTGGAAAAATAAGGAATTTCTATGAGATCATTGTGGTTTTGCAAAACTTTTTATTTTGAGTAAGATACTTTTAAAAAGGTGTCTGTAAGTTTAAAACGATTCTTTTCTTTGGTTTAGACAGTTTCCAACATTTAAAATTAACTAAACAATCCCATTCCTCTCTGTTGCAGCACTTTTAAAATATTTGTGCCTTTTATTGTATTGTTAGGGGAACTCTCTGTCTCATTCTTATCCACACTAAAAACATTCACACAGGTGGAAATCATGGTAATCTTCTTAGCCACCCTGAGTGGTGTTTACACCAATAGGGCGGGATATATACAAAATAAATAAATAAATAAATAAAAATTCTGAAATATTGTATAGTAAAACCCCGACTTACAAATGCCTCAAGTTACATAAAATTTGACTTAATAATGATTTGTGCTAAAACCATGTCCCAATTTACACGATTTCCTATGCTTCGAGTTACATAAAGATTGTTTTTCCTATGGGTTTGCTTCGAGTTAATTCATTTCCCTATGGGTTTGCTTCAAGTGACATAAAAATTTTATTTTTCCTATGAGTTTGCTTTGAGTTACATAAAAAATAATTGTTCCTATGGGTTTGCTTCGAGTTACATAAACATTCAATTTAAGCAAAAGCCTACGGAACTGACTTTTTTTCCCGTAGGTAAGGGTTTTGCTGTTCATAATATATATATACAGTAATACCTCATACAAAGTCCACTTCATACAACATCGGATTCATACAACATCGCCTAATTCCTTGAAAAAGTTGCCTCATACAAAGTCGTGCGACTTTGTATGAGGCATTGGGGTTTTCCCAGGTTGCATTGCGCCTGGGCAGTATAAAAGGCAGGACACATGCGTGCATTGCTCTTGTGGGTTTTGCATGAGGCGAAGAGTGTTTAGGAGTGGTTTTGAGCGCGATTTTGGATTTTTTTGGATTTTTCCGTCAGAATTTTTAGAAGCATTCCTGGGATTTTTGCACCATTCTTCAGGTTCTTGGACAATCGGGGTTGTTTGACATGTTTTTGTAATGTATTTAGCCTTTAGACAATGATTTCTTAAAGTTCTGTCAGTTTTCTTGACTTGGCCCTGAAGTCTGTGCTGTTACAGTACAATGTATCTCTATGGAAACGACGCTGTATGAGGCATCGCCGCAAGGATTTGGACGTTGTATGAGGCATCACGGCTAGGATTTTGCATGCCTCATACAAAGTCCAAATCCGTATAAAGTCCAAACTTGTGGAACCAAGTTTGGACGTTGTATGAGGTATCACTGTATATCTATAGTGCATTAACAGCTGGCCACTAGAGGCCACTGTTTGTAATGTAAAATATAGGGTCCGCTGTTATCCACGGTTTCAGGTATGTGCTGTAGATCTTACAACATACTCCTTGTGGATACATTAGACAACCTCTACTTTTGTCACACCGTACATACCAACAATGAGAAGAGAACAGCAGAGGATGGATATCCTAAATTCTCTGTCAGAAGCTCTAGAGCAGTGGTTCTCAACGTGGGACCCACGCCCCACAGTACATTGGCTGATCAGTGCTTTGGGGAATTGACTTAGGCTTCTGGGAACTGAAGTCCAAAAACCAAAGGTTGATAAACACTGCTCTAGAGCTTTTGTTATTCTAAAGATCCCTTAAAGCAGGGGTTCTCAACCTTTTCAAGCCGTGGGCCAGGTCATGCTCCCTCAGACAGCTGAGCGGGCCGGACTGGTGGTTCCCCCTGCCGTAACTGCTGCTGTGAAATGCATCCTGAGCTGATGTAAATGCATTTAGGACAGCTGCAGGAGCATTTATGTTTGTCATAAATGTGTTTATGACAGCCGTAAATGTGAATGTTTCCGCTGCTTCCAGCAGCAGTCGCGTTGAGAGCAAAGGCGGTGGGCCACATGAAATGGTGCCATGGACTGCTTCCAGCCCATGGGCCGTAGGTTGAGAGCCCCTGCTTTAAAGGAAGAGAAGGAAGTGCCGCTAAATTCAATAAAAAAATCTTATGCTGTTCCTACTTGATATTGTAATTGCTTCCTGGATTTGAGTCTAGCAAAACTGGAGTTTGTACACCATACTTACCCAACAGGCTACAATTTCCAGGGTCGTCATCACTGCCACTACCTTCTTCTTTCTCCTGCTTAGTTTCTATGCATTGCTGCCTCTTCTCAATCTCTGACAGATCCTGGTCAACCTCACAGGAACCTTCCACTACAATCCCTGCCTGGAAGAGAGCAAAAAGACATAGCTACTCTTCCTTAGTAACTCCATCACCATAAAACAGGAGCAAATATTTTGTACAGTAGGCCTCCGATATATGTGGGTTAGGTAACTACAGTTTTAGTTATCCACAGGCCCAAAAATATTCAGTAAAAATAATAATCCCAGAAATATTTCCAAGGTGCATTACTGAGCTGGCCACAGTGTAACACAGGGGTTCGCAACATTTCCCCACCAGGGGCCGGACCCACCCCTGACACTCCCTGTCATGGGCCATAGGCATGGTTGCTCCCTGGACTTACATTTTCATCATCATCATCATCGATGGCAGCGGCTAGAATTGTGCATTTCCCCCCCAGGGGTTTGGACAGGCTTCACTGCTCCCCACGGCAGCAAGAGGCCTGTTGGAGCATAATCGCTCTTTTTTGGGCTTTTTTGCCGTGTACCCACTCTGCTTCGGCTGCTAGAAAGCGCCGCTGAGCGACTTCCTGGTTCCGCACTGGGAATCCAGCAACTGAGGCAAGCTCCGCTCAGCACTGGAAGTCGCCCAGCAGCACTTTCTAGCAGCCAAAATGGAGCGAGTACGTGGCGAAAAAAGCCCAAAACGGAGCGATATGCTCCAACAAGCCTCCTGTCACCATGGGGAGCAGTTGAGGATGTCCAAAACCCTGGTTAAACTGCATGATTTCAGCCGCCACCACGGTAAGTAAAATATCATGACTTCCGGCAGTGGGGGGCGGGTCTAGAGGTGCCTGGGTTCTCACAGAGGGCTGGATTAATGAGATGCATGGGTTAGATTAGGCCCATGGGTTTGCGAAGTCCTGGTGTAACATATAGAGTGTTCCTAATGAGAAGGATCCGTGTTTTAATGAACAGTGTTTCCAGAAGAGCCATTTCATGAGCAAACTTGAAATATCTTTCCCTGCTTTGCAGAAGACAATTTACTCTGTCTTTTGGCTTATATCAGACAGATGGAGACATTTGCCACCCTAGTTCACCCCCTGCTTGTATGACTTTGATATGTACAACACAAGGTGTGTTGCTTTCCAGATTTTCAGGAATATGCAGAAATCTTGGAATATATACCACTATTTTATTTCTGTTCTGTGTCGCCTCAGGAATCTGAGTGTTGCTCCTAAAAACAGAGATTGCACAATCATACAGAAGATGTTGCTCATCTCTGTTTACAGACCAAGAATGAGCACTGTCTGTATCTGCAGATGTTAACATGGTCATGTGGCAGGCATGATTAGACACCAGAGCTCATGGAACATTGTTACATTTCCTACCAAGGTGGGATCTACTTGCAATTTCTGACTTTCTAACAGCTAGGTTGATAGGCACTGGGATAGATGATGGTCACGCAGCACTCGGGATCCGACCTGCCGACCACTTCTGGTCATCAAGCTCAGCGTCTTAACCACTAAGCTACTGTGGCCCGAGTGAAATGTAGGTAATATGCAAAATTGGGTTTGCAGGCTGAAACCTCCAGAATTCTGACTAGGGAATTGCAGTCCAAAAGCCAAAAGCACATACCTCTAGAAGCCACTTATTTGTATTTGCTGCTCAGATGGCACTGTCCTAAGTGTGTATACCACCTCTAACTTCCCTGAACAAATGAAAATACAAACCAAGCATGGTCAGCATGGAGCCAATATGGCCTTTGAGCACTCGAATCCAGGAATTCTTCTCCACTGCTTCTTCCTTTCTTTGCATAAACCAATCGCATGTGATCTTAGTTCAGGAGTGGCCAACCTTGGTGCTCCAGATGTTCTTGAACTTTAATTCCCAGAAGCCCAGGTCAACACACCTGCTGATCAGGGCTTCTGGGAATAGAAGTTCAAGAACACCTGGAGTGCCAAGGTTGCCCACCCCTGCCCTAGTTTAATAGGGCAGAAGAATTTGCTAGTTATGGTCCTGCTGGTCATACATCCTGCAGAGGAAAAATGGGACTTGTAGCTCAAAGCCCCCTGTAAGAGAACAGCTACTGACATGTGACCTAAAAGAAGGTCAGATAGTCTGAGGTGCAGCCATCCTTCCATCCCCCACCCCTCCAATGGATCTCCATTCAATATTAGACACCAAGAAGGACCTTCTCTGGTTAATTATTGGTTGAACAGCAGAAGCTATTATTTAACCAATGCCAAGCCCCATGAAGAATAGTTGAAGGTCTTTCTGTATGGACAATAGCCATCTTCAACTATATGAAAAATCATTAGAATAGAAGAGGGAGATTTGTCAGTGGTAGACCCATCACTCTGGAACAGGGATTCTCAACCTTCAGCCCGGGGCCCCAGATGTGGCCCACGTCACCATTTCATGTGCCCCCCCCACTGCCTCCACCACACTAAGAAATACCATGTCGTGGAGGAAGGGCAAAATGACCGTCCAGTCCCCGAAGCTGTCTGAGGGAAAATGACCCGACCCCTGGCTTTAAAAGGTTGAGAACTACTGCTCTGGAATGATCTCCTTATTGAAACCCACCAGCTCCCTGCTCTCTTGGTTTAAAAAAAATCTGGAAACCTTTCTTTTTAAAGCAGCCTTCAAAGACATAACCACAGTAGAGAGGGTTTTAGGTTAAAGTTGTTTTTTATTTGATGTCTCATCTCCTGAATTCTTATTTATTTTGGGTGTCTTGTCCTTTTGATTATTTGCTGCTGGTGGCTGGCTAGGTTTCTATGGTTTATTAGCTTCTTATAATTTCCATAGTTTTGCGTATATTTTTATATATGTTTGGGTTGGAAACTGCCTCAGATTGTGTTTGCACTAAGTCAGGCGGTGTATATGTATTACAAACCAACCAACTCAACCAAGTAACCAACCAACTCACCCAACCCACCTGGTCATCCTTTCGGTGATCCTCTTGTTGCCTCCGCAGGAACTCCTCTGCCAGGGCTACTGCCTGGGAGGAAGTCTCTGGGCCGTGCTCCCTCACCCACCTCTGGATATCTGGTGGAAGGATGATGAGGAACTGCTCCAAGATCAGCAACTCCAAGATCTGTTCCTTTGTATATCTCTCCACCTTCAACCACTGGCAGCACAGTTCCTGGAGTTGGCCATAAACTCCTCTTGGCCCCTCAGCTTCCTGGTAGCGGAAGAGCCGGAAGTGTTGACGCCACCTCTCTCGAGTCAGGGCGTCCCACCTTAGGATGATGAATTTCACCTTCTCATAATCCTCTCTGTCACAAGCCTCCAGGCTGTTGAAGGCCAGCTTGGCTTCTCCGCTGAGAGCCGGGAAGAGTCGGGTCACCCACTCTTCTTTTGGCCACTGGCAAGCTGCTGCCACATGCTCAAAGGAGGTAAAGAAGGCTGTGGTGTTATCCCATGGGGTGGGCTCTGCTGACCACGGTGGGGGTCTCCAGCTGGATGGAGGACCATCTACAGTTCTGAGGAAATCCTGCCACTGGGCTTCCCAACCAGCATCTTCTGGTTCCTCCTTAACCTGATGGACAACTGCCTGTCTGAGGGATCTTCCGGTTCTTCCAGAATGCACTGCTTCAGCTGGCTTCCTCCGACCTTCCAGATTCATTCTAGGTTGGTATCTGATGGTCTTCTGGACGACAAGCAGATCTTTTGTTGCTGTCTCCAAAGTATCCTTCTGTGGAGGGAACGCCGCCTCTTCTAACCCCATCTTCATCCCTTGGACACACTCCCAAAAGATGGTATTGCAACGTGGAAGGCTCTAGAATGGGCTATCCCGTGATTTCAACAGGAATGTGGAATTTATATCTGGATAGGCAAAAACAGAGAGAAATGAGTAAGTGATGCTCAACTCCTTCTTGTTGACCATACTGGCACTGAGGTAAATACTTGCAACTGGTATTAGTTGACAAAGTGACTTTGGTCCACCAAAGCTATAATCAAAATACTGTACAGCAGTTTGTCTTTAAGGTGCCACAATGTTTTTTTTTTTGGTCTTGTTTACTCTGACATGAGTTGGATGCGACTTGACAGCACATTAACAGCAAATGTTATGTTCTGTTATCTGTCAACAAGGACTTTCAAGCTAAGGAGTTGTTTTTACCAGTTCCAGCAGGCTGGATAGCTCAGTGCTTTAGGTATCTGGCTGCGGAGCCAGAGCTTGGGAGTTTGAGTCCCCACTTATACCTTCTGGGAAAATAGCCAGTGTGTGTGTGGCCTCAGGATTGATGCATAGCCCCAGGGCAACTCCCAGAAGGGAATGGGTAAATAAAGTCTGTGTATTTTCCACCTAGAAAACTCTGAAAAGGGTCACCATAACACAGAATTGATTGGGTGGAATTTATTTATTTATTTATCAATTCCACTCCCCCAGTGAGCTGAAACAAGAATTTGAACCCAGGGTCCTTGAGTCCTAGCTTGTCACTCAACAATAAGCAAACACTACAAATAATAAAATGTGAGCCAGTGTAAGTGTACTGGATGAATTGTCAACTGGGATTTAAAAGAAGACTTGATTCGAATCCACACTTTGCCAAGGAGAGTCACTGGGTAGTTGGGGGGGGGGGAATCATTCCTTAAATACCTTCTAACACAGTCCCCCCAAGTAGCCTTATTAGGCATGCCATAAGCTGGACCCAATGGCACACCAAAAATAAGACTAATGAGAGATTATTGGTGGTCCCGACAGGGGCTGCGGTAGCTCAGTGGCTAAGAAGCTTGCCTTGTTAGTTGGAAGGCCGGCAAGTCGGCAGTTTGAGACCCGGGTACTGCATGACAGATTGAGTGCCTGTCTCTGTCCCACCTCTTGGGGACATGAAAGGAGCCTCATTTGAGCGTTCCCTGAGTGGAGGTTCTCCTGCAAAAATCTTTTCAACCCAGAATAATTTCTGACACGAGATTATTATTGGTGGTCCCACTTTTCTTCACAAGGCAAACCCCCAGGATTCTTAAACAAACTAATTATAATATAATTAAACTATTTATATAATCACACACGCACACACACACTAATTGTGTGTTTAATGGGGGGATTAATTGGCATGGGGGATTTAGGATCTCCTTTACCAAAGATTAAAACATATATACTGTACAGTATATTACATATTTCTGGTTGACCCAATGTACATCTATACCTATAAAATGGTGTGTTAACCATTGGAATGTGACAAAGGATGTTGCACCAGGCCCCACTAGCCCCATCCAAGCCTCCGTGCACTCGCCTGAACGGGGTTTGCAGGTAACTGTCGGGTTGAAATTTTCATCCGGGGGGAAGGAGCCCCCCGGATGCAAACAAAAAGAGGGAACTTCAATTCCCAACGTTCCTTGCGCCGCGCCGCACCAGAGCCAATTAGGCTGAACGACGTGAGCAAAAGGAATGTTCAGAAATGCGCCGCGGCCAATCAAAAAGAAGCCGTAGGAAAAAAAACCGCTGCAGTAAGCAAACACGTGCAGGCAAAACTACAATCCCCAGCGTCCTGCGCGCCATTAGTGTGCAGAACGCTGAGGCAGCCGGCGCACAAAAAATAAAAGTAAAAAAAAAAAAAACCCCGCTGCTGCTGCCCTGCCTTCCCACAGGCCAGCCAGCATGGCCCGCAGAAAAGAAAGCCCCCCCCCGCCACCACTGCCCTTCCTTTCGACGGGCCAGCCGGCGCGCAAAAAAAGGAAGAAAAAAAACCACCGCCGCTGCCCTTACTGTCAACGGGCCAGCCATCGAGCCTGGCCCGTGAAAAAAAAAGACACACACACCCCACCCTTTTCTGCCCACGGGCCAGGGATTGAGCCTGGCCCGCGGACCCCCCCAAAAAAAGACCACCCCGCCCTTTTCTTTCAATGGGCCAGGGATCCAGCCTGGCCCGCGAAGAAAAAAGACCCCCCAAAAAAAAAAAACACAAAAACATTCAAAAACAGTCACAAAAACATTCAAAAAGTAACAACAAAAACATCACAAAGACACCCCCCCCCAAAACCCAACACAACCCCCCCCAAAAAAAACAACAACCCAGAGAGCTTACCTGGAGACGTCTTCACTCCATGACGGCCGGAACTCAACTGAGAAAATAATGAAAATACTTACCGGAAGCGACACCCAGAGGACAGAAGAGAAAAATTATAGAGAGGAAGAAAATCGAGTCGCAGCAAAAAAAAAAAAAAAGCCACAGAAACCACAAACGCAAAACTACAAGCCCCAGCATCCTGCGCGCTGTGAGCACGCAGAACGCTGTGAAACCCGGTGCACGAAAAATAAAATTACAAAATGTAACGGGAGCGCAAGTCCGCCGCAGGCGGACGCAGCGCCTCACAGCCTCACAAAACAAACAAGCCACAAAAATCCACCGCGAGACACCCGCCGGCCTTCTTTCCTGGAGTAATGGCGAGAAGAGGGACTCCCTCTCCTCCACGCTACCCCGCCAAAGACACAGCGAGACCACCACCAGCCTCAAGGAAAGTTGAGCCAGGGTGGAAAAAAACCCAGCAGCAGGCAGCAGTTCATCAGGGGAAGCATCCTCCCTGGCGGATGACTGGGTGATGCCTTTGTACTATCGACAGAGGTAATACAAAAGCAGCAGCCAGTAATCCGCAAGGAAGAGCACCACCCCTTACGGATCGCTGCCTGCCAATTTCCGGTTAGGTAAGCCAGGAGAGAAAGGATACAGACAAGAGAGAACCATCGTGAGGCAGAGATAGCTCTTCTCTGCCTCCTCCTTCTCCCCCGACCTACCTAACGAACCTTCCTGGGGGAAGAGCCAGCTGACTGCCTCGTCCTCCTTTCCCCCATTGCTGCATCGAAACCAAAATTCGAAGCAGCAATGGGGAAAAGAGGAACCGACAGGCAGCCCGTTCTTCACGCTAAACACCAAAAACAAACACCAAAATTAATAAAAAATAATAAAACAAAAATAAATCAATAATTAAAAAACAATAAACAAAAAAGTAAACCGCAAAATACACAAACAAAAACATCCACAATACCACAAAAGCACCTAACTACAACATGAAAATACCTAACTCTAACACAACTGCCACAAATTACACCAATAAACAACAACAAAATCACAAAAATTAAACAAAACCAGAAATAACCAAACCAATTAAACAAACCTAAAACTCAACCAAAGCAAAAAGAACAAACAGAAACACTTCCCAGCCCACCACCACAAAAACAAAACAAAGAAAAAACCCAGAAGAAAGAAAACCAGAGAACTCACCAGCACGTCCTCCCTCCACAACGACCAGAACAAAAATGAAGAAACAAAGACTACTTACTGGAAGAAGCCCCACCCAGAGGCCAGGAGAGAAAAAACACATGAAATGAAAACAAAACCACTAACAGCCCCACCTGCAGGGCGGAATAGTAAAAACAATTCAAAAACACAACAGCCCCACCTAGAGGCCACAAGAGTAAAAACAAGTCAGAAACATAACAATAAATCAAAAGTTTACACAAATAACAAACATATTTTAAATAAATAAAATAATTTTTTATAGCATCATCTGTTGATTTTTAACTCAAAAACGACCCCCCCCCAAAAAAAAACACAATTTAAAACAGCCCGGCATCGCCGGGCAAACTATGCTAGAGTACACTAAATGCAATGGGGAGAAAGTAAGGCGGCTCAGACCCTTCAAATCCCGACGCCTGAGGCTTCCTACCAAGAGAGACGGACAGATCTGAATGACAAGCTCCCACCTTCCCTACACGTGTGTCTGCGATGAATGGGATGTTGTTGAGCAGGGTTTGGCTTTCCAGGCGCACCTCCTCTCCGCTCCGGGTTCCGTTTACATGACGTCTTCCGCGTTCAGCGCTCCAGGTCCCCAGCAAAAACTGCTTCCTCCGCCGCGACTCGCGCGCGCTTATTTCACGTTCACACGTGTGCACGCAACCCCTAAAGCAGCAAAATCCGGATTTTTTTTCCCTTTTTTAAGGAGAGGCATAAAAATTGCAAAAGGCGGGTCTATTTGGGTTTGCGTCCGAAATTGCAAAATATGTGTCTACTTTTTTAGGGATTCCTCTTGAATTGGGTCCTGAAGGGTCTTGCCCGGGCCGGCCTTGATCCTGTCGCCTTTCCCCTCCGACCCCCCTTTCTATGGGGCGGAAGAGAAACCAAACCTTTCTGCATTTGCTATAGAGTGAAATCAATATCGACCTGCTTTCTTTTTTTGGAATTTTTTGCAAGAAAAAAGCAAGGCGGGGGCGGGCGGGCGGGCGATGGAAAAGGGGCGGGTTTCAGGTGCATCCAGGGACTTGTAGTTCCGCGGCACCCTGGGATTTGTAGTTTCCACTGGCCCTCAGACAGACTGCACTTCCCGTAATAGTCGCAAAGGGTCGGAATCGACTGTATGACAACAAAAAGAGCAACAAGGAAGTTGGAAGGAAAAAAAAATATGTGATTTGTGTTGTTTTTTAAATAAATAAATAAGCAGAATCATATAGGAGAGAAAGGATCGAGCCCTTGGGGCGGGCTTACTCGCGAGGAAGCCGCAACCTAGTTTCCAATAAAACAGATCTGCATTTGGTTTAGGACAGGAGTTCTCAACCTTTTACGGCCAGGGGCCAAGTCACGCTCCCTCTGACAGCTTTGGGGGCCGGACGACCATTTTGCCCTTCCTCCACACCATGGCACTTCCTGGTGTGGTGGAGGCGGTGCCCCCCCCACATGAAATGGTGTGCCATGGGCCGCATCTGGCCCATGGGCCTCAGGTTGAGAATCCCAGGTTTAGGAGCTTTGCTGGACTGTCAGAAAGACAAGTCAACCATTTCTACTTTTTCCCTCTGGGCAAGTTCAGTGGAAATTATTTTGGGAGAGGCTAAAAACGGGGAATCTATGGTTGCAGGAGTAGTTTTAGACTTAATACCTGAGCAGTGGCTCAAGTGGCTAAGACGCTGACTGGGAGACGGAAGGTCAGCAGTTCGATTCCCGAGTACTGTAGGACGTAATGAGCTCCCGTCTTTGTCCCAGCTCCTGCCAACCTAGCAAGAAATTGCAAGTAGATAAATAGGGACCACTTTGGTGGGAAGGTAACAGCGTTCCGTGCGCTCCTGTGTCTAGTCATGCCTGCCACATGACCACGGGAACGTCTGCAGCAGCAGACAGCGCTGGCTCTTCGGCTTTGAAACAGAGATGAGCACTGCACCCTAGAGTCGGATACAACTGGCTTTCGAGCAAGGGAAACCTTTACCTACCTGGGGGGAAAAGGGTGGAGTTTCCCTAGAGGAATTGCAATTTGCTTTACATACTTTGGATGTGGGACTAATTCTCTTTGCTAAGCCTCAGAAGTCTTCTTTTTGCTAGGGGTTTTTCCACATTTTTACCTGTAAAACTTACCTGGGGGGTTTTGTTGCCTGGTACAGATGAAGAAATACAGCTTGGGGGTGGAGGAGGTATGGTGAGAAACACAGATAACCTCAAATGATGGTTCTGAGTACATGTCCTAAATCAAGGATTCCCAACCTAAAGCCTGGGGGCCAGAAACGACCCACAGCACCATTTCATGTGGCCCCCACACCCCTCCAAGGGAATTCAAGAAACAAAATGGCCACCACTTTGAAACTGTTGGGACAAAATGGCTGTCCCCCAACATGTAGGCAGGGCAAAATGGCTATCCTGCCCTCGAAGCTGACAGAGAGCATGACCAAGCCCCTGGCTTGAAAAGGTTGGGAACCCTTGCCCTAAATCAAAAGGTTGGAAACTGTAGGAATCGGGGCCGCTGAGGGCCGTAGGTCCCGGAGGAGACTGATCAAGGAACGATACGAGGCAGTATGGAGGAGGATATGATCAGTGGTTTATTGAGGAAAAGGCATAGCCATTTATAGATCAGAAGGCAAGGTAGAAAAAACCGTCACCCAACAGTCAATCACATCACCTATTTACTCAGGTTAATTGGGAATCTCTCGGGGGGAAGTTAATTAGTGTGGACAAACACTGGCTGGGACAACACCATTGTTTTGGGCTTAGACTAAGGCAATCACGGCTCCTGTTTGCTTCTGGGATGAGACTGAGATTCGGAGATGAGGGATTACTCTAATAGGTAACGTATTTGCTCTTTCAGCAGGTTCGTTGGTCAGGTCAGGTAATTGGGTGAATCAAACCCTATCATTTATCCACCCCCCTTAATTTCTCCCTGCTGGCAAGGGCCAGGGGCCAGGAGCGTGCTCGCTAGGTTTAACCTCTGCCAGAGGCCATGCGTGCCAACTGGGCACGCGGATCCACATCTCCCCTTTTAATTTTTCTTAAGAGCCTGACCGGCGACCCTGCGTAGGAGCGGGACCAGCTGATGAGCGGGTATGACGTCACGGGGTTTCCTTCTGGGGCGGCACCTTGAGATCAGCGAGGGAATACATTGTGCAAAGCAGCAGAGTGCGATGCCTAGTATAATCACCCCCACAACCACCTTGAGGACCGTTTGGAGCCACCCCCAGGGGACCCATGACCACATCCAGTTCCACAATGAACTCCACCAAGCTCCCCATGCAGAACCCTCTGTGATGCCCTGGACTATGGTGTGGAGATCAGTGAGCTGACTCTGTACTTTGCGGGAGTTGTCAGTAAGGTTGAAACAGCACATACCATGAAAGGATTCGCAATCCAGGTGGTGCAACAATAAGAGGTAATAGATAGCCGCTCGATTGTCAAGAATGGCATGGCGAAGCTCTGCCTGCTCTTGATTAAGGAGCGCTATCGCAGAGGAGGTGTGGTTGATGGCTTTTGCTAGACCGCAAGCCAAGCGACCAATCCTCTTTGCGTTGCCGACGGCTAAGCCTGGCACGCCAACGATGCTGACCGCCAAAGAGAGATATTCGGCAGGGCTCATTACTCTAAAGCTGCTCTCACATGAGCTGTCCAACTGGGTGGTGCGAGTGTGCCGTACGAGTGAGGAAACATTTAAAACATTAGTAACATTTGTGCTTGGGGTGACCATATCCTTGGTAGGGAGTAACAATGTCAAACGACTGATACAACATACAGAGTCTGAAACATTTGCAGGAATGTAGTTCCACGTGTACTGGTTGCATGTGAAGAACCAACCAGATGGCAGGGTGATATGAGCATACATGGTGCCAAGTGGTACTGGGTTGTTGCAAGTCCAATTGCCACTGCCAACGTTGAGGCAGCGGCGCCGGGTACGACCAGCCGAAGCGCAGCCGTACATTCGTCCACAGGTAGAGTTCGGGCTGACCGCCACCCGAGGAGTGTGGAGGGTGGCTGCATCAGCCGGCAAGGTCATGGTCAGCCGCATCTCCCAACGGGCATACTCTGAAGAAGCCGCTGGGTTATACGGGCTGAAAAGTCTCTTCACAAGCCAGTCCCCATCCCTGAGGTGTGCGCCTGGAGAATGGCACACAGGGATGAGGCAGGTGCTGAGGATCGAAGCAGAACCAAGGTCCTGCCTGAGGCAAAAATCGGACTGGTTGACGAGACCCGCCAACCTCTCCCAAATATTGTACTGCATCCGGGCAGAGAGGTCTCCGCCGGGCAGTAGATCGTTGGCCTCCAACGAGACGGCCTGAGCGCCTCCCCCCAGAAGCAGGGAAAGGGTCAGGATGATGGTGAAGATCACGGTGTTGGCATCAATCTGGGCGAAGACTGCTGCTACGAAGTTCTCCGTTGTCGGCTCCCTCTCCTCGCGTCGGAGGGCGCCCTGGGCCTCACTGCAAAGGGTCTTGACCATCCCCCAGGTGATCTTCGGTGCTGGCGTCCGCGGCCGTCGCTTCTCCCGGTGGGTCTCCTTGGTCAGGGTGAGGTCCTCCATCTCCGGGATCGGACTCGGGTCGGTCTGGGTCCACGCCATGAGGTTCCAAGTACGGCTTGACACACCGAGCCGGAATCCAAACGACACCTGTAGGAGACATAACTGCAGCATACCCTCGCCCCCAGGTTACGAGCGGCGCCGGGCCCCTCCAAGAAGGGTCCGGTGGCACCCGGTATCGGACCATCGGTCGCGGGAGAGCTTCCGAACGGCGGAAGTGCTTCTCCTGCGGCGTACAATCCGAAAAAACATTAAGGTGATTGTAAGTAAACAATACCTTATTCAGGCAATGTTGTGCCTGGCCCTGTGACTTGGGGAGGGCTGGTGGCTCCCCCCTTTCTGTTTGTTTGTCAATATAGGACTTGAGCGTCCGGTTGACCCGTTCCACAATCGCTTGCCCCTGCGGATTGTAAGGAACGCCAAATGTGTGCTTAATATCCCAAGTGGCCATGAAGGCGGCCAGCTGCCTAGAGCTGTAGGACGGCGCGTTATCGGTTTTAACGTGCCGAGGTTTGCCCATGGCTGCAATGCAGGAAAGGAGGTGCTGCTCCACGTGGGAAGCAGTCTCCCCTTTCTGCGCCGTTGCCCAAACGAACTGAGAAAAAGTGTCTATGCAAACGTGCATGTACTGCCATCTGCCAAACTGCGGAACGTGCGTGACGTCCATCTGCCACACCTGATTGGCCTCTGTCCCTCGTGGGTTGACCCCCCACGAGGGCCCCCCCCCGGTGCCCCTGCACAATGCTGGCAAGAGCGAACTATGCCTTGGGCCTGAGAGAGTGGCAAATTGAATTGTCTGGCAAGTGCTTTGGCATTTTGGTGAAAGAAGGCATGACTCTGAATTGGAGTAGTAAAAACACCCAAAACTGAACGTTGCTGAATTTCCTTTGCCGCCGCGTCCGCTCTGCTATTGCCCGCCGAAATCGGACCCGGTAGGTCTTGATGACTTCGGATGTGGGCAATATAGAGCGGCTCCGTGCGGTTTCGCAAATGAAATTGAGCAGTGAGAAACAGGCTAAGCAAATTCTTGTCTATCGCGGGAGTGATGTATGCTCCCAGTAGACTGTGAAGCAAATTCCTAACATACATGCTGTCCGTGATGATGTTTAAACGTTCTTTGGCGAAGGTGCGCAAGGCGAGGTTCACCGCTGCCAACTCTGCCCGCTGCGCGGACTTTTGTGGAAGAGTTAGCAGCGTGCGCCAAGCTTGGCCCTCCTGCCAGGTCAAGACACCGTATGTCCGACCACCATCAGTAAAAACTGTCCTGGCTCCCTGGAGTGGAACCAGCGAGAGCAATTCGAACAAGCTAACTGTCTGCGTCTGAAGTGAGACAAGTCTGGGGTCCTTTGGCAAGTGGTATGCCAAGCTCCCGGTGAATCCTTCCAAGGCTATGGGAAGCGAGTCACCGAGCTGCATTAATTGCTGGACTTGTTCCTTGGTGAATGGAACTACGATTTTGGCCAAATCATGCCCTGAAATGTCCCTAGCTCTCAACCTTCCGCGGTAAACCACCGCGGAGACCAATTCTTGGGGGGGAACGATGTTTCGTGAGGAGGTGTTCGGAAGGTACACCCACTCCACGATACTCGCCCCTTTCTCGGCATCTACGCCGAGCGCTCCTGTAAACATGGATCCTGACCGCACGATGTACAAATTCAAGATCGGAGCATATGGCCCTGGGGTGATCCTATCTACCCACCTCTGGCTGAGAACTTGGTTAACTTTCTCGAGTGCCAAGCGTGCCTCTCGAGAAATCTGTATCCGGTCTGCCGGCTGCTTACCTAAGGTTAGCAGCGAGAAGAGCGGTTTTAGAAGATCCGTATCCAATTGGAAATACGGTCTGGCCCAATTGATGTTCCCCAAAACTTGCTGCAACTCTACAAGGGTGACTGAGTCCTGTAAATTGATCCTGGGCAAAACTGGTGCTGCGAAAGAGCGGAGAAGCCGATGGCCCAAGTATGAGAAGGGCTCGGTTCTCTGCACTTTCTCCGGGGCAATGAGTAAACCTTTGTCCCCCAGGCTGGCCTGGAGGTCAGAAAACATTTCGCTGCCGATTTGCGGCATCGCGACCAAGATGTCGTCCATAAAGTGGCAAACTATAGCTTTAGGGTAAAGGCTTCGGAACTTTGCCAGTGCGTTGTGAACATAAATTTGGCGCAGGGTGGGCGAATTGAGCATGCCCTGTGGCAAAAATTTCCACGCGTAACGCTGCGTGGGCTTGCCGTGGTTCACAACCGGCACCGTAAAGGCGAACCTTTCCCGGTCCCGGGGGTCTAAGGGGATTGTATAAAAGCAATCCTTGAGATCTACGACTAGAATCTCCCACCCCTCGGGAATCATGTTCGGATTGGGGATGCCGCATTGGAGCGGACCCATTGGCTGTATGCATTTATTGATCTCTCTGAGATCGTGGAGGAGTCGCCACTTCCCCGACTTCTTTTTAATCACAAAAATTGGCGAATTCCAAGGACTTGTGGACCGTTCTATATGTCCTGCGTCTAGCTGTTCCTTAACTAGCTGCTTGAGGGCAGCTAATTTCTCTCCCACTACCGGCCATTGTTCTACCCAAACCGGCATGTCGGTGAACCATTTAAGTGGCAACGCCATTACCCAAAGGTAAGCGTAGCACCGTACTGCTGCAAGATGTCTCGCCCCCAAAGGTTGATGTGCACGTCAAGAATGTGCGGCCGAATTACCGCCGTGCCGTCAGCCCTTGGGATTGTGACTTCCACCCACTCTCGGCTCCTAAACGCTTCCTGGATGCCGCCTACCCCCCACACATCGGAGACCGGCTCAATGGCCCACTCCCTTGGCCACTGGCTTCTGCTTATAACGCTCACATCCGCTCCGGTATCGAGTAACCCTGAGAACACTCTTTTGTTCAAAAATACCTCGATAACGGGGCGCTGCTTCCACTCAATGTTGGTCTCCACTGTCGCTAAGACCTGGTATCCTTGTACTGCCTCCCTGGCGCTCGAGCGGTCCTCTGACCGGGACTCGGAGCTGTCACTGAGCCTTCCCTGGCTATCTGCTGGCGAGTGACAAGGAACCATGATCAGTTGCGCTAAGGTGTCTCCCTTGTGGATTGTTTGGGGCAGGTGAGTCCAAAGCTGAACTTGGAGAACGCCTGAAAAATTCGAGTCAACGACTCCTGGAATTATGAAAATTCCGCGTGTTCCAGCTACGCTGCGGGGAAAAACTAAACCTATAAAGCCCTTGGGCATTGGACCCATGTACTGGGAGTCCACCAGATAGACCGTGCCTGGCAGGTCGCATGTAACGTCCGCCTGACAAGTCAAGTCTAACCCTGTACTACCCTTGGGGCTGGCCTGTGCCCTCGCAATGTCTGGAGTGTGACCGGGATTTAGTCTAGGTCTGGTGAGCTCTGAATGAGGGGAGTCCCTGTTTGGACCGGGGCCAGAGACATGCCCGCGTTCCGGTTTCCCGAATTCGGACAGTCTCGGGCCCAATGGTAGCCTCTTTGACATTTCGGACACTGGGTTTTCGGAGCCTTGGAACGGCCGGACTTTTGTCCGCCTCCCTTGGATCGGCACTCCCTAGCGAAGTGACCGACCTTGCCACAACTGTGACATGCTCCTTGGGTCTTTCCCTTAGGTCTCTTACCCCCTTGCACCGCTGCCGCTAGCAATCCCATCTTGTAGGATTCTGTGCCAACGTCGGCGCAAGCTCTAATCATGTCCGTAAGGGTCAAATCGGGACGATTGCCTAGTGACTGCAAGATTTTACGGCAGTCTAAATTGGCGTTGTCCTTGGCTAACTTCATCATGAGCTCTTGCTGGGCCTGCTCATTATCAATCTGCCTGCTAATTGCTTCCTCCAGGCGATTGATGAAGTCCATATAGGGCTCTTGGGCTCCTTGCTTGATAGCGGTGTAATTTTTAGCCGCTTTGCCAGTTGCTGGGACTTTGAAAAATGCCCTAAAGGCGGCCTCGGCCGACATCTGGAGAGTGGCTAGAGGCAAGTTGATTTGGGCATCGATGGATTCGAAGGCACCTGAACCATATAACTGGTCAGGAAGTACTGCGCCTCCCATCCTGGCAGCCCTTGTCTGCGCCTCCAGGCGATACTCGCTGTCCCAAATTAAGTACTAGCTAGGGTTGAGCATCATCCGCATGACGGCTTTCCAGTCATGGGGAATGAACATGGTGTTCTCGCACACTTGCTGAAGCGTGCCCCTTGTGAAACGACTTTGGAGCCCTGTTTCCGAAATGGCTTTCCGTATAGCCATGAGAAGCTTATACGGGACTGGGGAGTGTACTATCTGCTGTGCGCCTGTGAGCGCGTCCATCTCCATGCGGATGGGACATATCTGGCTAAGCTCAGCTAGTTCTTCTGCTGGCAATTCCCCCTTCCTAATCTCCTCTTCAATGGTGCGCTGAAGTGGACTCTTGGTAACTCGGGAACTTGGAACTGTCAGAGAAGCGCCTGCGCTCCTCATTCCTTGCATTCCACCGGTGACGTCTGCAGCTGTCACCGGGGGAAAGCTCCCTACGCTACTCTGCCTAAATTGGAGTGACGGATAGAGCGCCGTAGGCGCCGTTGGTTTGGCTGGCGCTTCTGGCAGACTTGGGGGTTCTTTGGCCTCTATCCGGACTGGCTCTATCTCCGCCAAGAGCTTCCTACACTTTCTCCATGTGCGAATTACGCCTCCTGGAGCTTTCGGGGGTTGCTGAATGCAGTCTCCTATCTGATCCCAGCGCTCGAGGGTTAACGTACCTACTTCTGGGTAAAGCAGGCAGTGTTCCCCTAGGTACACCAAAAGTCTTGCTAGCTCCCCGCTGTGAAAACGCAAATTAAATACCCTGGCCAGGATGTTGAACTCCTCTACACGAGTTCTTTGGCTAACGGATGGACGCTGTCGCTGAGGACAGGTCCCCATATTACCTGCGATTGGGTCCTCGGAAGATTCCTCCTCGGGACGAGTCGACGCGTCTTTGGCAGGCAATAGGTTCTGGCGACGTCGCTTTCTGGGTAGAGCTCGGAGCGTGGACTGCGGCCACGGGACCTCGGTGGCCACTGCGCTGTCAGGGGCTCACAGCTGCCCTGAGCGGAACGCGCATTTTCCCTTTGGCGCAAGCCGCTGCGAAAGTCGGGAGTAAGCTGTAGGATGCCTCTTTGGACTGCCTCACCGCAGGCCGTCCCTCCGATCGGCTGGCTGCCGGACGGAGTGCCGCGCTGTCCTCCGGGACGATTCGGACACGGTTCAAGCGCAGAACCGGACCGTGTGATCGCTACTCTGAGGAAGACCGCTCTTACTCACGAGTAGATCACGTCTCGGGGTCACCAGGTGTAGGAATCGGGGCCGCTGAGGGCCGTAGGTCCCGGAGGAGACTGATCAAGGAACGATACGAGGCAGTATGGAGGAGGATATGATCAGTGGTTTATTGAGGAAAAGGCATAGCCATTTATAGATCAGAAGGCAAGGTAGAAAAAACCGTCACCCAACAGTCAATCACATCACCTATTTACTCAGGTTAATTGGGAATCTCTCGGGGGGGAAGTTAATTAGTGTGGACAAACACTGGCTGGGACAACACCATTGTTTTGGGCTTAGACTAAGGCAATCACGGCTCCTGTTTGCTTCTGGGATGAGACTGAGATTCGGAGATGAGGGATTACTCTAATAGGTAACGTATTTGCTCTTTCAGCAGGTTCGTTGGTCAGGTCAGGTAATTGGGTGAATCAAACCCTATCATTTATCCACCCCCCTTAATTTCTCCCTGCTGGCAAGGGCCAGGGGCCAGGAGCGTGCTCGCTAGGTTTAACCTCTGCCAGAGGCCATGCGTGCCAACTGGGCACGCGGATCCACAGGAAACCCCTGCCCTAAATCATAAATCATCAGAATTATATTTGAGAATCCTGGACACTAAAAAGCAGCCATATATTTATTTTGTCCAATACAATCCCCCCCCCCCCAAAAAAAAAATCAGTGGGGAATGTGTTCTGATACTTACTGCAGATACAGTACCTGAAACTGGATAACTGCAAAACCTATATTTACCATACATGTATTTGCCGGCATATAAGATGAATCAGAAACACCCCATTATTATCAAAGTAGCCCACTAGAGGCCATTAAAAACATTATAAACATAATAAATAAATAACTCACAAGACACACTCTTTGTCTAGTGTATTTTATGGGGGGAGTGGGTCTTGTACGCTAGAACAGGGGTTCCCAACCTTTTTATGCTGTGGACCTGACCAAGCCCCCCTGGACAGCTGAGTGGGCCGGACCATGCATCCAGAAGTTGAAGCGGACGTAAATGCACCCACGCATGCATAGACGCAGTTACGACAGCATAAATGCGTCCGCTTCCATATTTACAACAGGCACGGGTGCATTTACGTCTAACATAAACATGGCCACTTCCACTTCTGGGTGCAGTAAGGATTTTGTTAATTCTGTCCTATTAAATAAACCAAGCTAAGCTAAAGGTCATCCTTGCTCGAAAACTACAGTAGTCATATAGGGTTTGGTGCTCTTTTCTATTTACAGCCAAATAGCCAGTGCTGTCTGTGTCTGCATACATTTCAGTGGACATGTGGCAGGCATTACTAGACACAGAATGCTGTTTACTTTCCCACTTAAGTGGTCCTTATTTATCTACTTGCAATTTCTTGCTTTCGAACTGCTAGGTTAGCAGGAGCTGGGACAGAGACGGTTGCTCACTGTCATGCAGCATTTGGGTCATGAACTGCTGACCTTCCAGTCGTCAAGTTCAGAATCTTAACCACTAAGCCACTGCAGTTCCCAACTAAGGGACTAGGTAAAGGTCACTCTTGCTCGAAAGCCAGTCGTTATCAAAATAATGCTTTGGATTTTATTTTGTAAAATATATAAAATATACAGGACATTGGTGTTGTATTGCAAGAAACAAGGCAAGACGTGGGGGAAGGCATTGGAGTATCAAATAAAATAAAATCCAAGGCATTTTTTGTTTGTGTGGGCCCTTTTCATGAGGAAATGGGGAGTGAAATGGGAATTTTGGCCAGTTACCAAAATCTTGTTTCTCTGTCAGGGAACAGTAGATGCTGAATCCAAGCGGAAGAGATTGTCAGTGAAATAAAAACGGTAGCAGATATTGCATTTTTGATATATTGTCATTCTGCCGTCCAGTTAGTGCCAGGAAAATCCACCACATGGGGTAAGCATCCGGTAACTGATTTGACCTTCAACACTTCAACTAGAGTTGAGGTTAGTTTGTGAGTTCTCGCCGTGCAGGGTAGATCGAAGTTGACCTCGTGTGATATTTGTGTTTAGGAAAGAGTTGTTATAAAGTCAACCTACAATGTACTGTGTTCTAGATTGTTGTATTTGTGTTGTTGAATAGAAAAAAAAGTAGAAGAGGTAGTGTAAATAATCCTGATGTGTTTTGCTACATATGCGGAGAATACACATTAAAAGAAAACAGAAAAACTGTTAGTGACTTTGTAAAGAAAGCTTATCTTGGATACTTTGGCGTTAGGCTTGGTGATCAGGATAAAACCTGGGCACTGCATCAGGTCTGTAAAACTTGTACAGAACATTTATGACAGTGGACTACCAGGAAAAGAAAAAGTCTGAAATTCAGTGTACCACTGGTTTGGAGAGAACCCAAAAACCACTTCGATGACTGTTATTTCTGCCTAGGAAATATTAATGGAATCAATCGAAACAACCGTAGCAAGTAGACTTATCCTGATTTAGTCTCTGCAAGACGCCCGGTCCCTCACTCAGAGGAAGTGCCGATCCCATCGTTTCACCAGCTACCAGAGCTCTGTGAGGATGAGTATTGTCCCTCTGATCACCCTTCTGATACTAATGAAGGTGACTGTGATTATGAGGGGATGTCATCAATTCCTCAACGTTTTAACCAAGATGAGTTAAATGACCTCACCAGAGATCTCAACCTGTCAAAAGAAGCTTCACTGGTTACCAGTTTGTCTCCGGGTGCAATTCAAGGTGCTGGTTTTGACCTTTAAAGCCCTATATGGCAGTGGGCCAGGATACCTTAGAGACCGCATTGTCCCAAGAGTGTCTGCCCGTCCAACCGGAGCGGACCGGAGGGGCTCACTAATAGTGCCATCAACTAGGGGTGCACATCTATCCAGCACCCGAAGAAGGGCCTTCTCCGTGTCCGCACCAACCCTCTGGGACCTCCTGCCAACAGATCTAAGACTTGAAAGAGAATTGCTGCCCTTCAGGAAAGGATTGAAGACCTGGCTGGCAGGGCAGGTGTGGGGCCCGAATGGGAACACGGTCCCCGCCTGCTGGCTTATGTAAATTAAGAACTCTCTCTTCTTCTTTTTATAGTGGGTGGGATGGGTGGGTGGGATATGGGTCTTTTAAAGTGGGTGGGATATGGGTCTTTTAAAGTGGGTGGGATATGGGTCTTTTAAAGTGGGTGGGATATGGGTCTTTTAAAGTGTTTTTATGTGTTTTTAGAACTTGTTGTAATGCCGCCCTGAGTCGGGTTCTGCCTGAGTGGGCAGCATATATAAATATGACTATTAAATTTAAATTAAATTAAATTAAAAGCTTCTGAATTACTGGCTTCCAAAACGACAAAAATTTACTGGAACAAGGAACCAAAATTACCTTTTACCGTACAAGAGAAAATGGTCTGCTACCCTTCTTCTGTCAAGAAGACAATCTTGTATTTTGTCACAAAATTAGAGGACTCCTGGGGAAAAAATGGGTCTTCCTGAATATTTTCCAGATGATTGGCGCCTATTTATTGACAGCTCAAAGCAAAGTTTGAAATGTGTCCTTCTACACAATGGGAACAAATATAGTTCAATACCAATTGCTCACTCAACGAAAATGAAAGAAGAATATAACACTATAGCTTTGGTTTTGGAGAAGATAAAATATCATGAACATCAATGGGTGATTTGTGTGGACTTAAAAATGGTAAACCTTCTCCTTGGACAGCAAAGTGGCTATACCAAATATCCTTGCTTCTTGTGTCTCTGGGATAGCAGAGACAAAACATACCACTGGGTTAGAAAAGAGTGGCCTAAGAGAGAATACATGGGTGTTGGGGAAAAGAATGTCATTAATGACCCCTTAGTTGAATGAGAAAAAATCCTCTTTCCTCCACTGCATATCAAGCTGGGCCTTATGAAGCAGTTTGTAAAGGCTCTTGATAAGAACGGATCATGCTTTCATATATGGGGGGGGGGGGGAGAGAATGACTCAGTTGAGTACGAAAAAAATTAAAGCAGGAATATTTGACGGCCCACAAATAAGACAACTTACTAAGGATCCTCCCTTTGTAAATTTGATGAATGAAACTGAGCGAAAAGCCTGGACTTCATTTGTTGCAGTTGTCGGAGATTTTCTAGGCAAACGCAAAGCTGAAAACTATGTTGAACTGGTAAACAACATGCTTAACAGTTTAAAATCCCTTGGGTGTAACATGAGTATTAAGGTGCACTATTTACATAGCCACTTAGGCCGTTTTCCTGAAAATTTAGGAAACACCAGTGAGGAACAAGGTGAAAGATTTCACCAGTATATTAAAACTATGGAGGACAGCTATCAAGGAAGATGGGATATGCACATAATTACTAGGTAAAGGTTTCCCTTGCTCGAAAGCCAGTCGTATCTGACTCTACGGTTCATCTCTGTTTCAAAGCCGAAGAGCCAGCATTGTCTGCTTCTGCAGACATTTCCGTGGTTATGTGGCAGGCATGACTAGACACCGGAGCGCACGGAACGCTGTTTACCTTCCCACCGAAGTGGTCCCTATTTATCTACTTGCAATTTCTTACTTTTGAACTGCTAGGTTGGCAGGAGCTGGGTCAAAGACAGGAGCTGGGTCAAAGGTTTTGGAGAAGGCGGTGGCGCGGCAGCTGCAGAGTGTCCTGGAGGAAGCGGATTATCTAGACCCCTTTCAATCAGGATTCAGGCCCGGGTATGGTACGGAGACGGCATTGGTCGCACTGATGGATGATCTCTGGCGGGAGCGGGACGGGGGTTGTCCATCCGTCCTTGCTCTTCTTGACCTCTCAGCGGCCTTCGATACCGTCGACCACGGTATCCTTCTGGAACGGCTCAAAGGACTGGGGATCCAGGGCACCGTGTTGTCCTGGTTTTCCTCTTTTCTGGAGGGCCGTACCCAGTCGGTGTGGTTAGAGAGTGAGAGGTCCAGCCCTAGGCTTCTCAAGTATGGGGTGCCTCAGGGCTCGGTGCTCTCTCCTCTCCTATTTAACATCTACATGAAGCCACTGGGTGAGATCATTCGTTCCCACGGGGTGCGGTACCATCAGTACGCGGATGACACTCAGTTGTACATCTCGGCCCGTGGGGACCCCAGTGATGCTGTTGAAATCCTATCCGGATGCCTGGAGGCCATTGGGGTCTGGATGGGGGCCAATGGGCTTCGGCTGAATCCCAGCAAGACAGAGTGGCTGTGGATAAGGGCCCCCGTGTTATCCAGGGAGTTACCATCTTTGGTACTGGACGGGGCTGTTTTGCCCCAGACAGACCCAGTGCGCAACTTGGGAGTCCTTCTGGACTCGTGGCTGCTGCTAGAAGAACAGGTAGCGGCTGTGGCCAGGAGGACTTTTGCCCAACTTCGGGTGATTCACCAGTTGCGCACGCTCCTGGACCGGGGCTCCTTGCTTATGGTCACCCATGCTCTGGTCACTTCCCGACTAGATTATTGTAATGCGCTCTACATGGGACTGCCCTTGACGACCATTCGGAGGCTGCAGCTGGTCCAGAATGTGGCAGCCCGGGTGGTGATGGGATGTGGGCGATATGCCCATGCCTCACCGCTACTTCGGGAGCTGCACTGGTTACCAGTTTGTCTCCGGGTGCAATTCAAGGTGCTGGTTTTGACCTTTAAAGCCCTATATGGCAGTGGGCCAGGATACCTTAGAGACCGCATCGTCCCAAGAGTGTCTGCCCGTCCAACCAGAGCGGACTGGAGGGGCTCTCTAATGGTGCCATCAGTTAGGGGTGCACATCTGTCCAGCACCCGAAGGAGGGCCTTCTCCGTGTCCGCACCAACTCTCTGGAACCTCCTGCCAACAGATCTAAGACTTGAAAGAGAATTGGTGTCCTTCAGGAAAGGACTGAAGACCTGGCTGGCAGGGCAGGTGTGGGGCCCGGATGGGAACACGGTCCCCGCCTGCTGGCTTATGTAAACAATTAAGAACTCTCTCTTCTTCTTTTTATAGTGGGTGGGATGGGTGGGTGGGATATGGGTCTTTTAAAGTGGGTGGGATATGGGTCTTTTAAAGTGGGTGGGATATGGGTCTTTTAAAGTGTTTTTATGTGTTTTTAGAACTTGTTGTAATGCCGCCCTGAGTCGGGTTCTGCCTGAGTGGGCGGCATATATAAATATGACTATTAAATTAAATTAAATTAAGCTCATTCCGTCCTGCAATACTCGGGAATCGAACTGCTGACCTTCCGCCTCCCAGTCAGCGTCTTGGCCACTCCAGAAGATTTCTGCTGGAGTTTAATAAGGGACAGTTCCAAACTACATTCAAGAATGTCACGGAAAAGAAGCTTCTGAAGTGTTCTGTGACTAGTTGGTTTCATCAATGATATATAATAATATTTGTATAATATAATAATAAAAATAAAAATTCTGTGTTTAGTTTTTTTATTTGTTCCATGGATTTAACTTAAGATAGTGTAACATATATTTCACTAAAATGTTTTATCTTAGAAATTTGAGCTCCTATGCAAAAACTAATGTCATATTTGAATTCAGGGGATCAAATTCATATGAAATCAGTTCAAAAACCCCCGGCACCAAAGCAACTGTTGGCCAGTGAATCTATGCCCCTTGGAAAGAGAAAAAAATATACACGCACGCGCGCACGCACGCGCGCACGCACGCATGCACGCACGCACAGAGGCTAAGATACCAGATTTATCCATAGGATTAAAAACAGAAATGACAGAATGTTATAAAAATCATGGTTTAGCATCATAGCATATGCCCGATTTGCCTACTCCACTGCCCAGCCCCCATTCACCAGAGGTAATACAGGGAATTAATTTTAGCAAACGAGTCAGAATTGGGGGGGGGGGGAGAGGTATTTTGCCAAAGCTGCTCTGAAACGTGGCTCTTAAAAGGCAGCAGCAGCCATGTTTTGCCGCAGCAGCACTAGTTGCTCAAAGAGCTCGTCGGACAAAGAATGCCTCTTGACCATTGTGACACTCTCGCCAGTGCTGAAGAGGCGCTCCATGGCGGCACTCGAGGGCACACCGGTGTTGTATTGCAGGAAGCAGCGCAAGACACGTGGAAAGGCGTGGAGTGAGGAGACTTCCCGGCTGGGGGACTTTAGGTAGCGCAGGACTTCTTCGTCAGCCGTATCCACAGCCGACTTCCTGCCCCGGGGCTGGATGTTGAAGAAGTCGTCCTCCAGATCGTCACCTTCTTGGTCTTTCTCCGAAGAGCCATCACTGTCCTCAGTGACCGTGCCCCGTATTTCAGCCTTCAGCAGGGCTTCCATCATGTACCTAGGAGAGACCTCGGAGTGGTCAATTTGGAAAACCTATTATAATAATTATTTCGTGTCAGAAAGTAGTCTGAGTTGAAAGGATTTTTTGCCAAAGAAACTCCGCTCAGGGGATGCCCGAATGAGGTTCCTTGAATGTCCCCAAGAGCTGCGACAGAGACAGGCAAATAAATAATATTTTGGGGGTTTTGTGTTTCAGGATTGGTATGGCCCATGATGGGACCAAGGAGCGGAAAATGCCATATTTATTTTATTTATTTCATTTTTATACTTCCCACCTGGGTAATTTCCCATTCCAGAGAGTTGCCTCCTCGAATATTGTGGTGTTTTTGAACCACAATCAGCCATACCCTGGTAACGATAACCTTGTGCTGCCGGCTAATCTTTTTCACACTGCGTCAGGTGGAAGGAACTGCAGAATGAACTCACCAGGCAGTCGTTTCCAAACACACTGTAAGACAAATGCCACCATGCAACCATCCAATAAAGATGTTGGGTTTGCAGTCCACTGACTCTGGAAAGTGCCAGTTGGAGAAAGCAACTTTAAAACTACCCCCCAAAATAAATCCAGTTTGGTGGGAGCAAGGGCGGGGAAAGCGACCGGCCCCAGATGTGAGAGAGACTGGCCCCCAGCTGTGGGGCGACCGGCATGGCTACAGGACTTTGCCGCTGCTGGATTCGCCGGACCCCCACCTTTGCGGACTGGTGGCCACTTGCGGCTGCGGTGGGAGCTCGGCTTTGGGACCACCGCCATCACCATGGACGCTCTGCTGCCTTCGTAGTGTGGTCTGATATTTTGTTATTTTCTCTTGTTATGCCATTGTACTGTATTATTTACAATGATATTTGCTGTATTTGTTTAGTACCATGTTTTTGTTTGTAAGATACTGTATTTTTATTGATCTCATTACAATGTGTATTGACTATTACTTTTGTGTTATATTGTACTTATATTGTCTTGCTGTATGGATGTATGGATTGTTTATTGTATTTTTATTGTATACTGTACCCTTAATATGTTGTAATGCCACCCTGAGTCGGCCGTGTGCTGAGTAGGGTGGGGTATAAATTAAAACTGAATTGAATTGAAATAACTGGTGAAGACCAAAAATCTTATCTGCTGCAAATTCTATTGGTGTCTCCCACCCCCAAATAAGTTTCATAGAATAACTGGGGCTGCAGTGACTCAGTGGTTAAGAAGCTCGCCTTGTTAGCTGGAAGGCTGGCAAGTCAGCAGTTTGAGACCTGGGTACTGCATGATGGATTGAGCGCCCGTCTCTATCCCAGCTCTTGGGGACATGAAAGGAGCCTCATTCGGGCATCCCCTGAGCTGAGTTTCTTCCACAAAAAAGCCTTTCAACCCAGAATAATTTCTAACATGAAAATATTATTATTATAATAGAATAATTGAGTTGGAAGGGGGCGTTTTAGGCCATTGAGTCTAACCCTCAGCTTTACGCAGGAATCCAAACCAAAGCAGATCCAAGAGAGGGTTGTCCAATTTTCTCTTGAACGCCTTCAGCGTTGAGCACTGAAGCGCTCACCACCTTCAGAAGTCATTGGTTCCATTTTTATACTATTCTAACAGTTAAGAAGATTTGCCTGATATTCAGCCTACATTTGGCTTATTTTAGTTTCAGCCTCCTCAAAGATTGTGGTATTTTTTAATCACAGTCAGTCATATCCTAGGAACGGCAACCTGGCGTTGCCGGCTAATCTTTCTCCCACTAGATCAGACAAAAGGAACTGCAGAATGAACTCACCAAAAGGTGGCTTCGTTTTGGCAGCTCCATGTCTGGTCTACACCATGGAAAAAGAAGCCTGTTATTACGCATCCTGCACGCTGGGATAATAATAATTTCATGTCAGAAATTATTCTGGTTCGAGAGGATTTTTGCTAGAGAAACTCTGCTCAGGGGACGCCTGAATGAAGCTTCTTTTCATATCCCCAAGGTCTTTTCCCACCAAAGTGGTCCCTATTTATCTACAGTAAAACCTCGCATAAAGAGCTCCTCGCTTAGAGGCTAACTCTCTTAAAGAGCAGAATTTTCTCTGAATGGTCACCTCGCTTAACAACTAAAACCAACCAAAAACTTGTTTAACAACTAAGTCAAGGTTCACAATCTCCCCACCAACACACACCAGAAGTCACAATTGGTCACTTATAACGGTGTTTCGCTTAAAGAGCAAAATCGCTTAAAGAGCAATCCCATGAAACGCATGATTTTTAAGCGAGGTACCACTGTACTTGCAATTTCTTGTTAGGTTGTCAGGAGCTGGGACAGAGACAGGTGTTCAATCCATCATGTGGTACCTGGGTCTTGCACTGCCGAATTGCCAGCCTTCCAGCTAACAAGGCTCCCCTGGTGGCGTAGTGGTTAAGGCACTAAGCTTGGAGACTGGAAACACAGGTTCATTTCCTGAAAGCTGCACGATGGGGGACATGAAAGGAGCCTCATTTGGGCCTCCCCTGCAAAAATACTTTCAACCCAGAGAGTAATCTCTGACACGAAAATGAACGAGCTAACAAGGCGAGCTTCTTAACCACTGAGTGAGAATAGATTCTTCCCTTCCTTTTTGTGACTGTCTTTACAGGGAGCAAATAAAACATCTCCCTTTCCGACACCTCACGCCCACCTCTCGTCTCCGTACCTGTTGGTCTGCGTGGTTTGGGCCGACTCCAGCCAGTCCACCTTGAACCGAGGGTGGAGGCAGGCAGCCAGGAGCAGCTTCTTATCCTCCCAGATGGGGGCGAAGCGTTTCCTCAAGGCTTCCCGGAGGCCCCTCAGCAGCGGCAGGCAGTAGGCGTACCGGACGGGCTTGTTCTCCAGGGCATGCAGCTTGCGGTCCAGGTTGTACAGGGTGGGCAGCAAGTAGCCCATGAACATGCCATTCTCCCTCTGCAAGATGTCGAGGGCCTGGGCCAGGGGGCCCATGATCTCCGTGTACTCCTGGACCACCAGACTCTCGGCAGCCGTGATCCGGACCAAGGAACACTGGTCCATGATGGCGTCCACCTTGAGAGGTGCCGCGGAGAGGAGCTCACTCAGTTGCTTCAGGGCTTCAAAGGTGGAACTCCACCGGGTCTGGTTGGGGATCTTCATATACGACCCGCACTGCTCGTGGATGTACTCGGCGATCTGCGGTGAGTGGCTCTGCTTGGACCAAAGCTTGCTGCATTTCTCCGTCAAGGAGCAGAAGAGCTTCCTGAAAGGGCCCAGGGGGCTGTTCACGGATGGGTCCGAGGCCATGGTCTGGATGTCTTCGGTGGCCACCAGGTTGAGGGTGTGGCTGGCGCACCGCTGGTGGGGTGGCAGGCCGAAGTGTTCGGTGTCTGAGGCGTCCTCTTCGGCTTTAGTTCTCACGTCCATGATCTCTGAAATGGGCACAAACTCCACCTCTGCCTGCGGGTGGTCGTCTCCGCCATCGTCCTCCTCGTCCGCCCCAAAGTCCGCTGCCTCAGCCGGCTCTCTGGCCCTTAGGACACTGAAGGCCTTGGCAAAGTTGGCGCCGCTGTCGGTGGTGGTGCAGACCACTTTGTTGTGGATCCGGTACTGGACGTGGACGTTGTGCAGGGCTTTGGCCAGGGCATCCGGCGTGGGCTGCCCTCTCAGGCGCTTGCAGGCCAGGGCCCCAAACTCCCGCTTCAGAGTCGTCGGGCAGATCCAGTGGGCCGTCACCCCGAAGAAGCACTTCTTGCCATCCACCCAGCAGTCGGCGGTGGTAGCCACGTGCTCCACCGTGCCCATCCGGTGCGCCAGCGTCTCCTGCATGCTGGCCGCCCTCTTCTCAATCCTCTCCCTCAGAGCCTTGGCGCCCATGACGGTGAGGTCTTTGGGAAGTCCAAGACGGACCAGGCTGACGAAGGATGCCTTCTCTACCGTCTGAAGGGGCAGCGTCTCCTCCACAATGAAATCCATGATTTTACGGTCCAGAATCCTCTGGGTGACAGGTTCCCTGCTGGACCCCCATCTTTCGTGTGTCACCTGCTCTTCCGGTTTTGGTATTTTGGCCGGGGAAGGGTGGTCGTCGTTTGCTGGCAGCTCGTAACGGCCCCGTCTGCGGGCCTTTCGGAACCTTTCGATTTCTCTCAGCTTCTCAGGGTGAGCCCTCTGAGGAGGAAGAAAGTAAGAATGGCAGTAGGGAAAAGGTGAAAAACAAACCAACCCATCATAAAAGTCTTCCTTCCTCAAAAGCCAGTCATGTCTGGCTCTAGGGTGCAGTGTTTGTCTCCATTTACAGCCAAAGAGCCAGCACTGTCTGCAGCTGCAGACATTTCTGTGGTCATGTGGCAGGCATGACTAGACCACAGAGCTCATGGAACACTACTACTTTTCCTGGGAATGCGGTACTACTTTCTCTACTTGTAATTTCTTGCTTTCGAACTGCTAGGTAGGCAGGAACTGGGACAGAGACGTGAGCTCACTCTGTTGTGCAGCACTCGGGTCTCGAACTACTGTCCTGCCGACATTCCAGTCATCAAGTTCTGCAACAGAGCCCCCTGAGCTCCACCCCTCAGCTGGTTGGAGGGGAGTGGGAGCGGCTGTTACCCATGACGTGGGCCTTAAGATGCCCAAGGATGTTGCAGAGGATGTTGAGTACCAGGCTCCGTCACTGATATTGAGCCTGGATGCTGTCTCTTAGGCTTCCTCGGATGTTCAGCCACAATGTTTAATTGTATTTCACATCTTATGTAATTTACCATCTTTGTCTGTAAATCGCTTTGGGTCACCAATAGGTGAGGAAAGTAGTATAAAAATATACTAAATAAATAAATATAAATAAACTTAACCACTTAAGCCACTGCAGTCTCAAACAAGCCCATACCTTTATCCCATCTTCTCTGATACAGATTTTTCCAATTTCACAATATTAAAAAAATGGTTAAAACCCTCTTGAGAGAAAAAAGTACAGTAATGAATAATCCTGAAAGCAATAGGTTTCCATTCAAAGTTACAATGAGTTCAGTTAATAATCAGACACTAGTTTTGTTTTTGTTTATTACTTTTGAAAGTAATGACATTTCCGGTGGTGCAGTGGTTAAACACCCTAGAGTCGGACATGACTTGCTTCTGAGCAAGGGAGACCTTTATCATGGGTTAAACCAGTGATGACGAACCTTGGCCCTCCAGGTGTTCTTGGATGCCAATTCCCAGAAGTCCAAGTCAACACTCCTGCTGATCAGGGCTTCTGGGAACATCTGGAGTGCCAAGGTTCCCCATCACTGGGTTAAACAATCATATAGTAAAGGTCTCCCTTGTTCAATGGCTAGTCGAATGTGACTCTAGGGTGCAGTGCTCATGTCCATTTACAGCCAAAGAACCAGCACTGTCTGCGCCTGCAGATATTTCTGTGGTCACGTGGCATGCATGACTAGGCATCAAAGCCCATGGAACGCTGTTACCTTTCTCACCAAAGGAGTACATATTCATCTACTTGCAATTTCTTGCTTTCAAACAGCTAGGCTGGCAGAAACTGGAAGACAACAGGAGCTCACTCCATCACGCAGAACTCAGGTCAGCATCTTGACCACTTAAGCCACCAGTCCCAAACAAACCCACACATAACAGCCACAGGGACAACACAAGGAGTACAACTTTTGCAGGCCAGCTGCGTCAAGAAAACAACACAGAAGTTGTCTGCTTTGTACCGAGTCACACAACTTGGTGCCAAACAGACAGTATCCTTAGTAATTTCTTAACTTGAGGCCATTTCCTACCCACGTATTACGCTGTTTGCATACTGGATGAGTGTATGTGCACCTACCACCAGTGGGACATTATAAATCCTCTTGATTAAATATCCTCAATATAATTTTAAAAATATATTTGTCCTCTCATTCCAAAAAGTTGAAATCTTTGAGTTTTTCATGGCTACCATTTTGTTAGAACCCGTGTAGAACAACAGAGAGTCACTGGCATCCTCCTCCTGGCTTCTATGACTCTGGTTTAATTATGGAATTTGCTGTGTTCCCTGGTTTCATGTATCCACAGGTCTTGGAACATATCCCCTGCGGAGCAACCTGTAAAGCCCTCTGTAGTACATTCTACGGAACCTTCTAAGAACCATTGCCAGCCAATGCTCACCTCCAAATGTTTCTTGACATTGGATGCCGACGTAATCGCTGAGCTGACGTGCTTCATTGCTGGAAGGCAGTAATTACACTGCACAACCACGTTCTTTCCCTTCTGGCGCACAAAAGTGAAGGCCTTCTCAAAGCCTGACCACGGCACTTCTTGGCAGGTAGGGGTGGGAAAGATGATTGGCCTTCGCCGCCTGTCCTCATAGGTTGAATCCTCAGGCAGCTGGAGCTCAGCCACCGCCAATGATCCTTGGCTATTCTGGAGTGCCAACGGGATCTCAGACCCTAAGGGGCCAGCCCCTGACTCAGCGCCAAAATCGCTGCCTGTCAAGAGAGAGAAATGAGAGCATTTGTCCAGGAGTCTTTAAACAAACAAATAGGATCTTATAAAGCAGCAAGGTGTGGCTAATGGTATCATTTATTTCTTTAATTTGTATGCCTCCCCCCCCCAAAAAAAGTTAGAAGCCTAATAAATTGTTGCGTTAAAGAACAATTAAGCATCCATCTCTATTAAAGTGATTAGCTAAAATGTGGAGAGATACAGAATCCATCTCATTTACTGATCTTTCGATTACTGCCAGAAACATGCACCAATGAGGACTTAGGTTTGGCCAATGACAAAGCCAAGAAAGTGGCTTCATTTTGGCAGTTTAAAGTTTGACCTAGGCATGAAAGAAGACTGTACAGTGGAACCTTAGTTAACGTAATCAATGCGTCCTCCGGGACATTTCTTACAATGAAAATTACTTTAACCAAAATTTCCCTTAGGAATGCATTGAAAACCAAAATACATTAACTGAAACACAGTTTCCCATAGGAATGCATTGAAAACCAAGTAATGCATTCTGGAAAAAAAAACCTGTAAACCGAGCCACTGTTTTCTATGGATTTCCTTTTGTTATGCGATTTTTATGTTAACTGAGTCACTTGTTAACCGAGGTTCCACAGTATTTGTGGAAATGGACTGGTGGAGAATTTAATTCAGTCCAGGGTTTGATCAGGACACGAAGAAGATAAAATGGTTAAAAACAGGTCTTGCTTTTAAAACATTAAAAATAGGCAGCAGCAAAATTTAAAACTTTGAAATTGCCTCTTAAAACCCTGCCTAAAATGCAAGACTTTTGTTAGCTAATATATTTAATTTTTATTCTGTGTTGTCCCCATCATGGGCACCCCAAGGTAATATACCAAATTCTGAAAATCGCAATTGCTGAAAGCCAATGTCAATGGCAAGGATTTCCAATCAATTCTGGGTTTGTTTTCTTCCTTCCTTTTATGCAGTGAGTTGTTCCAGACAATTTCTATGCCAGGGGTGCCCAAACTTTTTGTGCCAGAGGCCTGACCATGCTCTCGGAACAGCTGACCACGCCACGCCCCCAGAAGTGGGCATGTTTGCACATGCACTCCAGGAAGTGGTTCTGGACGTCTCTGCGCATGCACAAATGCATATCCGCCACTCCAGAAAGTGGTTTTGCCACCCCAGGAAGTGGTTCTAGACGTCTCTGTGCATGTGTAAATGCGTCCCCGCCACTCTCGGAAGTGGTTTTGTTCCTCCCGGAAGTGGTTCCAGATGCATATGCGCATTGGTGGGCGCATCCCCCATCCACTTCTGGGAGCAGCGAGTGCATCAGGGACCTGATACCGCCCACGGGGTGTAGTTTGGGCACCCCATTCTACACTATCAAACTGGATTCTCTGCTACGGGAGATAATATGGCCTCCACTATCCTTTTCAGTCAATAAGAAGATAAGATCAAAGGGAAATAGTGTCCTAATCAATCACAGATTTGAATCATATGCTAGAGATTCCTTTACAGCCAACATAATATAATGAATAACCTGTCAGTCTAGGCCTCAAGAAGCCCAGGTTCAAATCCTGAGGCAAGAACAAAGTAGATGGTAAGACACTGTTTATTTTGCACCTCAAGGCAGCAGCCTGTAATGTTTTGATGTGTGTGTTTTTAAGTAATGAAAATAACAAAGGGAGTAAGACTTGATCCACAAAAGCTTGATCCAGGAAAGCTCATACTAAAATAATGCAGAATTTTTTTGAATAGTAGCTGTGTTAGTGTGTTTCAGGCATATCAGACAGAGAATAAACAAAACAAAAAACAAAAATGCTGTAGCACTTTAAAGGTAAAGGTCACCCTTGCTCGAAAGCCAGTCATATCCGACTCAGGGGTTCAGTGCTCATCTCTGTTTCAAAGCCGAAGAGCCAGCGCTGTCTGCTTCTGCAGATGTTTCCGTGGTCATGTGGCAGGCATGACTACACACCAGAGCGCACGGAACGCTGTTTACCTTCCTACCAAAGTGGTTCCTATTTATCTACTTGCAATTTCTTGCTTTTGAACTGCTAGGTTGGCAGGAGAAGGGACAGAGACAGAAGGTCACTCCGTCATGCAGTATTTGGGTATCGAACTGCTGACCTGCCTCCTTCCAGTCAGTGTCTTAGCCACTTGAGCTACTTTAAAGACTGTTATATTTCAGTTTCATCTATCCTTACCAAATGTATGAAGCCACATTGATTTGTAGGCTAACCAATGCTCTATACCTGATCTCTATAAATGTACTGTACCTGATGTCTATAAATTGATGCCATGAAGTCTCACTCCCACGTCTGATGAAGTAGACTTGACCCACGAAAGCTCACATTGAAATATGATAAGTCCTTAAAATGCTACAGTGTTTTTGTTTTGTTTATTCTCTGATATGCCTAAAATATAGCAGTCTTTAAAGAACCACAACGATTATGTATATATATTTTTGGCTTTTACTTGTTTTTATTGTTTCTTGTCTGAAAATAATGAAAATAATTACTTAAGTTACTTTTTAGAAACGAGCCAGCAAAGAGTTATTCTTAAGAACTGTAACCACACTAACAGCTTTCTATGTCTTAAGTAGAACTTAGAAAACTAATTTTTTTTCTGTTGAAAGGAAGGAAGACCTTTATCAACCTCTTTTGAAGTAATATTCTCACCAGCTGAGTTTTAAAGTAACTTTCACATTCTGATTTGGAAATCTTGGAACTGCAATTGGAACTAATTAACTTTCAAAAATTAACTTTCAGAACTTTTAAAAATAAACCCTTGGAATTATAACTGTAGCTAGAGGTGAGCAGATATGTGATTTTGTCATCACAAAAACACAAAACTGCATTCCTAGAATACCGACTCATTCTTTAAAAAAAGTATCAACCTATGATCTAGCCAATAATATCAGAATGACAACTCCAGTACATGTATCTCTTGCTAGGCGCGAGGCAAGCTGCAGCAGATATCTGCTCGAACTTTAGGCAAACCCAGGACTCAGGCACCTTACCCAGAAATATGGCCTGAACGTCCTCTTCCTTCTTGATTTCCCTTAGTAGCCGCCTTTCCCTGCCACCTGACGGAGACGGCTCTACGTCTGCAGAACTTCTTGTCGCTTCGTCGAACTCTGTCAGGAGCTAAAAACACATGCAAACCCTTTTTACGAACACGAAGGGCCAACAAAGTTGTAAAGAAGCCAGGGCTTATACAGTCATAACCTGACAAATTTTGACTGGGGTGGTTGGGTTCTTTATATAAGATACTAGCATAGGTTGCCTGGCGTTGCCGGGCTATTATAAATTGTGTTTTGCTTTTTTTTTAAAAGTTAAAATCAACAGAGGATGCTATAAATCTTTTTATTTAATTTATTTAACATATGTTTATTTGTGTGAACTTTTGATTTATTGTTTTTTTACTTGTTTTTATTCTTGTGGCCTCTAGGTGGGGCTGTTTTGTTTTTGACTTGTTTTTAATATTCCGGCCTGCAGGTGGGGCTGTTAGTAATAGTGTTGGTTTTGTTTTCGTTTCACATGTTTTTTCTCTCCTGGCCTCTAGGTGGGGTCTTTGTTTCTTCATTTCTGTTCCGGTCTCGTGGAGGGAGGATGTGCTGGTGAGTTCTCTGGTTTTCTTTCTTCTGGGTTTTTTCTTTGTTTTGTTTTTGTGGTGGTGGGCTGGGAGGTGTTTTTTTTGTGTGGTTTGGTTGGGTTTTCAGTTTGTTTAGTTGGTTTGTTTATTTCTGGTTTGTTTAATTTTTGTGATTTCGTTGGTGTTTATTTGTGTAATTTGTGGTAGTTGTATGAGTTAGGTATCCTCGTGTTGTAGTTAGGTGTTTTTTCTGTGCTTTTCTGGTATTGTGGATGTTTTTGTTTGTGGATTTTGTTGTTTACTTTTTATTTATTAATGGGATTTCTTATTTATTTATTTATTTGTGTTTTATTAATTTTTATTAATTTTGGTGTTTGTTGTTGGTGTGTACTTATACGTACACACCAGACTGTCTGTCGGTTCCTCTTTTCCCCATTGCTGCTTCAAATTTTGGTTTCGATGCAGCAATGGGGAAAAGGAGGAGCCGGCAATCAGCCCGCTCCTCCCCTGGTAAGGTTTGTTAGGTACGTTGGGGGAGAAGGAGGCAAAGAAGAGCTATCTGCTTGACGATGGTTCTCTCCTCTTTGTCTCCTTTCTCTCCTGGCTTACCTAACTGGAGATTGGCAGGCAGCGATCCGTAAGGAGTGGTGCTCTTCCTTGCGGATTGCTGGTTGCTGCTTTTGTATTACCTCCACCGCTGTTTCGTGTTAGTTCTCGAAACAGTGGTGTCAGAAGTACAAACGCAGCAGCCAGTCATTTGCCAGGGAGGGTGCTTCCCCTGACGAACTGCTGCCTGCTGCTGGGTTTTTTTCCACCCCGGCTCAACTTTCCTTGAGGCCAGCGATGGTCTCGCCGTGTCTTCGGTGGGGTAATGTGGAGGAGAGGGAGTCCCTCTTCTCCCCATTGCTCCGGGAAAGAAGGCCGGCAGGTGTATCACCGTGGTTTTTTGTGGGTGTTTGTTTTGTGAGGCGCTGCGTCCACCTGTGGCGGACTTGCGTTCCCGTTGCAGGATGCCTGTGTTTTTTAATTTTATTTTTCATGTGCGGGCTTTCTCAGCATTCTGCACGCTCATGGCGAGTAGGATGCTGGGACTTGTAGTTTTGTGTTTTTTGTTTGCATTTGTGCAGCGGTTTTTTCCCTGCGGCTCGATTTCAATTGGCCGTGCCGCATTTTCCAACGTTCTTTTTGCTCGCGCCTCTCAGCCTTATTGGCTGAGGCATGGCGCGGCGCAGAGGAAGTTGGGAATTGAAGTTGCTTCCCTTTTTCGTGTTTGTGGGGCTCTTGCCCCACTGGCGGCTTCAGCAACCCTGCAGTTCCCTGCGGGCCGGGTTCGGGCGAGTGCAAGAGGCTCGGTACAGGATAGGATGGACGGGTGCAGAAACGTATAGCCAGTTCCAACAGCTAACCCTTGGATTTATAGGTATAGATACAGTGGAACCTCGGTCAACAAACAGCTCGGTTGACATAAAAACCGCATAACAAAAGGAAACCATAGGAAATAATGATTCGATTTGCAGATTTTTTTTGGAATAGATTAATTGGTTTTCAATACATTGCTATGGGAAACTGCATTTCGGTTAATGTATTTTGGTCTTCAATGCATTCCTATGGGAAACTGCATTCAATGCATTCCTATGGGAAATTCGATTAAAGTAATTTTCACTCATAGAACAGACACCAAGAAATGATGTCCACATTATCTTAGGAGATTGGAATGCCAAAGTAGGAAATCAAAAAGTAAATGGAATAACAGGCAAGTTTGGTCTTGGAACACAGAATGAAGCAGGGCAAAGATTGATAGAGTTCTGCCAAGATAATGCACTAGTAATAGCAAACACCCTCTTCCAGCAACACAAGAGACGATTTTACACATGGACATCACCAGATGGCCAGCATCGAAATCAGATTGATTACATACTCTGCAGTCAAAAATGGAGAACCTCCATTCAGTCAGCAAAAACAAGACCTGGAGCAGACTGTGGCTCAGATCACAACCTACTGATTGCTAAATTCAGGCTTAGACTAAAGAAAATGGGGAAAACAATTAGACCAGACAGATTTGACCTACACAACATCCCTAAAGAATACACGGTGGAGGTCATGAACAGATTTAATGTCCTGTACCTGATAGACAGAGTACCAGAAGAATTATGGACAGAGACGCGGGACATCATGCAGGAGGCAGCAAGAGAAACCATACCAAAAAAAAAAGAAGCATAAGAAAACAAAGTGGTTGTCTGATGAGGCTCTTAAAATAGCAGAGGAAAGAAGGAATGCAAAAGTCCAAGGAGAAACGAAAAAATACAACCACCTAAATACAGAATTTCAAAGAAAAGCAAGGAGAGATAAGGAAAACAACAAAAGAGGCAGGACTAGAGATCTTTTCAAAAAAATTGGGGAAATCAAGGGAACATTTAAAGCAAAAATGACCATGATAAGGGACAAAGATGGAAAGGAGTTAGCTGAAGCAGAAGAGATAAAAAAAAGATGGCAAGAGTACACAGAGGAACTGTATAAAAAGGACCTCAACACTCCTGATAATAACAATAATAAGAAATTTGAATTTGAACCACATTCTGAAGAGTGAAGTCAGAAAGGCCCTAAAAAGCACTGCAAACAATAAAGCTAGTGGAAATGATGGTATCCCAGTTGAATTTTTCAAAGCCCTAAAAGATGATGGAATCAAACTACTGCATTCAAAATGCCAGCAAATTTGGAAAACAAAACAGTGGCCACAGGATTAGAAAAGGTCAGTGTACGTTCCAATCCCAAAAAAAGGCATTGCCAAAGAATGCTCAAATTACCAAACAATTACGTTCATCCCACATGCCAACAAGGTGATGCTCAAGATAATACAGGATAGACTTCAGAAACATGTGGAGGGAGAACTACCAGAGGTGCAGGCCGGTTTCAGAACAGGCAGGGGGACTAGAGACCACATTGCCAACATACGTTGGATCATGGAGAAAACAAAAGAATACCAGAAACAAGTCTACTTTTGTTTTATTGACTACACCAAGGCTTTTGACTGTGTGGACCACAACAAAATGTGGCAAGTAATTAAAGAGATGGGAATACCAGAGCACCTCATATGCCTCCTGAGAAATCTGTACACGAACCAAGAAGCAACAGTTAGGACAGAACACGGAAAGACAGAGTGGTTTGGAATAGGAAAAGGAGTAAGACAAGGCTGCATTTTATCACCCTGCTTATTCAATCTATATACAGAGCACATAATACACAATGCAGGGATGGAGGAATCACAATATGGGATCAAAATTGCTGGGAGAAACATCAACAATTTGAGATATGCAGATGATACCTCCCTAATGGCAGAAAGTGAGGAAGACCTAAAGAACCTCTTGATTGGATTGAAGGAGGAGAGTGCAAAAGCTGGCTTGAGACTTAATATCAAGAAAACCAAGATAATGGCAACAGGTCTGATCAGTCCCTGGAAAATAGATGGGGAAGAAGTAGAAGCAGTGACAGATTTTACTTTCCTGGGATCTAAGATCACTGCAGATAGCGACTGTAGCCATAAAATAAAAAGATGACTGATTATGGGGAGACAAGCTATGAGAAACCTGGGGAATATAGTGAAAAGCAGAGACATCACCAAGAAAACAAAAATTCGCATAGTCAAAGCAATGGTATTCCCAGTGGTAATGTATGGGTGTGAGAGCTAGACCATTAGGAAGGCTGAGCGCAGAAGAATAGATGCCTTTGAGATGTGGTGTTGGAGGAGAGTTTTGAGAGTCCCCTGGACGGCAAAGAGAAGAAATAGGTCAATATTAAAAGAAATCAACCCTGACTGTTCATTGGAGGGACAAATAGTGAAGATGAAGCTAAAGTACTTTGGACATCAAATGAGAAGGGAGGACTCACTTGAGAAGGCCTTGATGCTGGGAAAGGTGGAGGGCAAGAGAAGAAGGGGGTGTCCAAAGATGAGATTGATAGATGGTATTGTGGACACAATGGGCACAGAGCTTGGTGGGCTGAGGAGAATGGTGGAGGATAGAGGTGCCTGGAGGAAAATGGTCCATGGGGTCGCAAAAGGTCGGAATCGACTGTGCGACTGAACAACAACAACAACAACAAAAATTTTCACTGTAAGAAACGTCCTGGAGAAAGCATTAATTACATTAATCAAGGTTCCACTATAATATCATTAGAAAAGGGGGTTCCTTAACTGCATATCTAATGTTTGATTCTCAGCTGGAGCTTTTCACGCCTCCTGTAATTTGTTAATTTGTTTGCTTTGTTTTATGAACGGTCTTCTTGGAGATGTCAGTACAGCCTTCATTTGTCGGCATTATTGTTCAGTCACAAAGGTCTGTCCAAACTTAATCGGACTTCAAACGCCAAGGAAAAGTTATTTGTTAATCTGTTACAAACCGCCTTGGGTCCCTGAAGGCAGAAAGGCAAAATATAAACAAATACAAATACACATTTATAAAAGTCAGCAGTGACCTCACTAGAAAAGGTGGAAGGCAGCCATTTTGTGTGAGACAATGCCAGGAGGTGCCATTTCGAGCCAAGTACAACCACAGCCTCACCTAGTCTGCTGTCCTTCCTACAAGCCCCATTATCCCCCTGTCACCAGGGGATGGTGGGATTTTAGCCCAATCCACCAGAAGGGGTCCCCCAGATCGGAGAAGGCACTGATAGAAAAATCAGCTCACCTTGCAAGTTCTGTTGGAATTCAAGTTACTACAAAAGAGCAAGCTTTTGTCAAAAGCCTGCTCAGTTTCTCCATTCTATTTAGGTTTTATTAACTGGATATTTTTACCATCATCAATGTATGTTGCTTTCTGAGGTATTGTTATGGTTTATTGCTTTTTTCTTTATAATTTATTCTGTTTTGTGTATTGTTTGTTGGGCTTGTCTCGTTACATTATGTTTAATTTTGTACTATTATTTGTAAAAAAAACACACACACAATTTTTAATCTGCTGTACGCCACCCAGAGTGAAGGGGGAGACGATCCTAGATGGGAGGGATATTAACTAACTAACTAACTAACTAACTAACTAACTAACTGTGAGGAGAACAAATAGGTCAATATTAGAAGAGATTAGCCCTGACTGCTCCTTAGAAGGACAAATAACAAAGATAAAGCTGAAGTACTTTGGACATCAAATGAGAAGGGAGGATTCACTTGAGAAGGCCTTGATGCTGGGAAAGGTGGAGGGCAAAAGAAGGGGACGGCCAAGGATGAGATGGCAAGATGGCGTCGTGGACACAGTAGGCACAGGGCTGGGCGGGATGAGGAGGATGTTAGAGGATAGAGGTGCCTGGAGTGCAATGGTCCATGGGGTCTCAAAGAGTCGGAATCAACTGCGACTGAACAACAACAAGAACAAAACATAACTAACTAACTAGATTTAGGTTCCTGCATTGAGTAGGGGGTTGGACTCGATGGCCTAAAAGGCCTCTTCCAACTCAGTGACTCCAACTAACTAACCAGCCAACCAACCAACCAAATGAAAAACATGCTCACATCCACACCCTGCCGATTTAAGATACGCACTCAAAATCATGCAGGCATAGCAGTTCAAAGTACAGTACCTACAGCTTATTTATAAACCTGGTTTAGGTTTACTGTATGTTGCTTCCCCACCCCACCCCAAGGAGGTCTCTCTCTCCTTCACACTGTCTGCTCACAATCCTCTCAGAGCCGCACTCGGCTACAAAGCTCACTAGATCTCCATGAGTCCAACCACCCTCGCACGGTCTTTTCAGTCCACTTCAAGGGGATGTCATGAAGGAAGAAACTGGGGTTGGTGGAAGCTGTGTCTACCACTTTGAGTTCCCAGAAGAATGGCAATGCTTAATGTGATTTACACAATGAAGTGTGATACGGAATGAAATCCACCTGATCATACAGACTGTAGTCTAATGCATCTCCCAGGAACCCGGCACATTGCAGGCTTTTCAAACTACAACTCCCATTTGGGATGATCCAGTGTCAGCGATGATCGGTTTCTCACCTGACCATTTAGAGACTGTCCTAATTCATGAGTCTGTATGTCACAAACAAATGAAATCAGTCATCAATATTATTATTATATTTGAATTTATATACCGCTTTCCTTTGTCAACGACAAACTCAAAGCGGTTAACAACATATTCATTTACAATAAATTCCACAGTAATACAATAGATCAGTGCAACAAGTCAAAATATCAACAATCAATATATCAAAAGGACATATACAAAAAAACATATCAATAAGCATATTAACAAAACAGTGTAGCCACAGGGAGTATCAAAAACAATCTAACCAGTCACAGAAAAAGAGACTCAGAAAATCCGGCTGCAAATGAGGCGGCGTGGCTCCAGCGTCTTTTGAGCTCCCCGCCCGGCGGGGCCAAAGGGAGGGGTGCCGGGCGCAGCAGCCTCCCATCCTGGGGCCGATGGAATAGGCCCCGGGAGAGGCTCGGAAGTGCGGTGTCGGTGGAGGCAGCTAGCTGCTTTTGGGGCAGCAGAAAGGCAAGCCCCAGGTGCGGCCAGTTCTCTCCTCCCCGCCTCCTCCTCCGGCCGGTTGCCGGGCGAGATCCATGGGGCCTCCGAGCCCCGGCGGCGGTGGTGTCGGCTAGAGGTTGGCTGGGGGCGGGGAGCCACTTTTGAGGCTGCAGAAAGGTGAGCCCCAGGTGCGGGCAGTTCTCTCCTCCCCGCCTCCTCCTCCAGCTGGTCGCCGGGCAAGCTCTGCAGGGCCTCCAAGCCCCAGCGTCGTGGTGTTGGCTGGAGGTGGGGAGCCACTTTTGGGGACGCGGAAAGGCGAGCCCCAGGTGAGGCCAGTTCTCTCCTCCCTGCCTCCTCCTCTGGCCGGTTGCCGGGCAAGCTCCGCAGGGCCTCCAAGCCCCGGTGGCGGTGGTGTCAGCTAGAGGTCGGCTGGGGGCAGGGAGCCACTTTCGGGGCCATGGAAAGGCGAGCCCCAGGTGCAGCCAGTTCTCTCCTCCCCGCCTCCTCCTCCGGCCGGTCACTGGGCAAGCTCCGTGGGGCCCCTGAGCCCCGGCATCGGTGGTGTTGGCTGGAGGTGGGGAGCTGTTTTTGGGACCACGGAAAGGCGAGCCCCAGGTGCGGCCAGTTCTCTCCTCCCCGCCTCCTCCTCCGGCTGGTCACCGGGCGAGCTCTGCGGGGCCTCCAAGACCTAGCGTCAGTGGTGTTGGCTGGGGGCGGGGAGCTGCTTTTGGGGGCCATGGAAAGGCGAGCCCCAGGTATGGCCAGTTCTCTCCTCCCTGCTTCCTCCTCTGGCCGGTCGCTGGGCGAGATCCGCGGGGCCTCCGAGCCCCGGCGTCGGTGGTGTCAGTTAGAGGTCAGCTGAGGGTGGGGAGCCACTTTTGGGGCTGCAGAAAGGTGAGCCCCAGGTGCAGGCAGTTCTCTCCTCCCCGCCTCCTCCTCCTCCGGCCGGTTGCCGGGTGAGCTCCGCGGGGCCTCCGAGCCCTGGTGTCAGTGATGTCGGCTAGAGGTCGGCTGGGGGTGGGGAGCCACTTTTGGGGCCACAGAAAGGTGAGCCTCAGGTGCAGGCAGTTCTCTCCTCCCCGCCTCCTCCTCCAGCCAGTTGCCAGGCGAGCTCCGCGGGGCCTCCGAGCCCCAGCGTCAGTAGTGTTGGCTCATACTATAATTGCTTTTCCTGCAAGCGGACGACCCACGCTGCTTCTGTGAAACATTATAAATGTGTCTGTGCCTCCTTTCCCAGCTCATCTTCTTTTACCTTTTTGGGTGTCGAGGGAGATGCAAGGTTCTTGCTCTGGCAATTCTAGCATGCTCCACCAGTGTTATTTGGGTGTTCAGGTAATGTTTCTTTGATGTTATCTCTCTACCTTCCTCTGGGTCTGCCTCGTGGCCATTTTCCTGCTCTTCTTTGTATGATATGGAATATCACGACAATTTCTCCAGATGGGCAAACCACTTTATTTGTTGTCTCTGTATGTAATTTCAGATTGGTTCTGTTCCAATTATTTCCCTTATAATCTCATTCCTGATTTTATCCCTTCCAGTCACTTCAGAAAAAAACGGAGTAGCCATAATTGTCAACAAAAGAGTGAGGAAAGCAGTAATGGGATACAACATCAAAAATGATAGAATGATGTCAGTCAGAATCCAAGGCAAACCTTTCAATATCACTGTAATCCAAGTCTATGCACCAACTACTAGTGCAGATGAAGCCACAGTTGACCAGTTCTATGAGGACCTACAACACCTCATAGAACAGACACCAAGAAATGATGTCTACATTATCTTAGGAGATTGGAATGCCAAAGTAAGAAATCAAAAAGTAAATGGAATAACAGGCAAATTTGGTCTTGGAACACAGAATGAAGCAGGGCAAAGATTGATTGCGTTCTGCCAAGAGAATGCACTAGTCATAGCAAACATCCTCTTCCAGCAACACAAGAGGCGGCTTTACACATGGACATCACCAGATGGCCAGCATCGAAATCAGATTGATTACATACTCTGCAGTCAAAGATGGAGAACCTCCATTCAGTCAGCAAAAACAAGACTTGGAGCAGACTGTGGCTCAGATCACAACCTACTGATTGCTAACTTCAGGCTTAGACTAAAGAAAATGGGGAAAACAATTAGACCAGACAGATATGACCTACACAACATCCCTAAAGAATACACGGTGGAGGTCATGAACAGATTTAATGTCCTGTAACAGAAGAATTATGGACAGAAACAACGGGACATCATGCAGGAGGCAGCAAGAGCAACCATACCAAAAGAAAAGAAGCGTAAGAAAACAAGTGGTTGTCTGATGAGGCTCTTAAAATAGCAGAGGAAAGAAGGAATGCAAAGTCCAAGGAGAAAGGAAAAAATATAACCACCTGGAAAACTACCTGAACGAACAGTGCAAAGAAAAGGAGGAAAACAACAAAAGCGGCAGGACTAGAGATCTTTTCAAAAAAAATTGGGGAAATCAAGGGAACATTTAAAGCAAAAATGACCATGATAAGGGACAAAGATGGAAAGGAGTTAGCTGAACAGAAGAGATAAAAAAAGATGGCAAGAGTACACAGAGGAACTCTAGAAAAAGGACCTCAACACTCCTGATAATAACAATAATGAGAAATTTGAACTTGAACCAGACATTCTGGAGAGTGAAGTCAGAAAGGCCCTAAAAAGCACTGCAAACAATAAAGCTAGTGGAAATGATGGTATCCCAGTTGAATTTTTCAAAGCCCTAAAAGATGATTGAATCAAACTAAAGGTAAAGGTTTCCCTTGCTCGAAAGCCAGTCGTATCCGACTCTAGGGTGCAGTGCTCATCTCTGTTTCTAAGCCAAAGAGCCAGCGCTGTCTGCTTCTGCAGACGTTTCCATGGTCATGTGGCAGGCATGACTAGACACCGGAGCGCACGGAACCTTCCCACCGAAGTGGTCCCTATTTATCTACTTGCAATTTCTTGCGTTCGAACTGCTAGGTTGGCAGGAGCTGGCATGAAGACGGGAGCTCATTTCCGTCCTGCAGTACTCGGGAATCGAACTACTGACCTTCCGCTTCCCAGTCAGCATCTTAGCGACTTGAGCCACTGCAGTACCCTAGAATCAAACTACTGCATTTTTTTAGGTCTTCCTCACTTTCTGCCATTAGGATGGTATCGTCATATCTCAAATTGTTGATGTTTCTCCCAGCAATTCAAACTACTGCATTCAAAATGCCAGCAAATTTGGAAAACAAAACAGTGGCCACAGGATTGGAAAAGATCAGTGTACGTTCCAATCCCAAAAAAAAGGCAATGCCAAAGAATGCTCAAATTACCGAACAATTACGCTCATCCCACATGCCAGCAAGGTGATGCTCAAGATAATACAGGATAGACTTTAACAACATGTGGAGAGAGAACTACCAGAGGTGCAGGCCGGGTTCAGAAGAGGCAGGGGGACTAGAGACCACATTGCCAACATACGTTGGATCATGGAGAAAACAAAAGAATACCAGAAACAAGTCTACTTTTGTTTTATTAACTATACCAAGGCTTTTGACTGTGTGGACCACAACAAAATGTGGCAAGTAATTAAAGAGATGGGAATACCAGAACACCTCATATGCCTCCTGAGAAATCTGTACACGAACCAAGAAGCAACAGTTAGGACAGAACACGGAAAGACAGAGTGGTTTGGAATAGGAAAAGGAGTAAGACAAGGCTGCATTTTATCACCCTGCTTATTCAATCTATATACAGAGCACATAATACACAATGCAGGGATGGAGGAATCACAATATGGGATCAAAATTGCTGGGAGAAACATCAACAATTTGAGATATGCAGACGATACCATCCTAATGGCAGAAAGTGAGGAAGACCTAAAAAAAAACCTTGATTGGCTTGAAGGAGGAAAGTGCAAAAGCTGGCTTCAGACTTAATATCAAGAAAACCAAGATAATGGCAACAGGTCCGATCAGTCCCTGGAAAATAGATGGGGAAGAAGTAGAAGCAGCGACAGATTTTACTTTCCTAGGATCCAAGATCACTGCAGATGACGACTGTAGCCATGAAATAAAAAGACGACTGATTATGGGGAGACAAGCTATGAGAAACCTGGGGAATATAGTGAAAAGCAGAGACATCACCTTGAAAACAAAAATTCGCATAGTCAAAGCAATGGTATTCCCAGTGGTAATGTATGGGTGTGAGAGCTGGACCATTAGGAAGGCTGAGCGCAGAAGAATAGATGCCTTTGAGATGTGGTGTTGGAGGAGAGTCCTGAGAGTCCCTTGGACAGCAAAGAGAACAAATAGGTCAATACTGGAAGAAATCAATTCTGTTCATTGGAGGGACAAATAGTGAAGATGAAGCTAAAGTACTTTGGACATCAAATGAGAAGGGAGGACTCACTTGAGAAGGCCTTGAGGCTGGGAAAGGTGGAGGGAAAGAGAAGAAGATGGGATGGATAGATGGTATTGTGGACACAATGGGCACAGAGCTTGGTGGGCTGAGGAGAATGGCGGAGGACAGAGGTGCCTGGAGGAAAATGGTCCATGGGGGTCGCAAAGGGTCGGAATCGACTGTGCGACTGAACAACAAAAGTCACTCCTGCAGCCTCCCTCAGACATTCCATTTTTGTGGTGACCAACATTTGTTTTAAGTGTCTATTTACTTATTTATTATTTATTTGGATTATTTATATCCCGCCTTTCTGGCGCAAGCGCCACCCAGAACAGCAAACAAAATCAGTAAAGAATGCTTCCTGCAACTAGGAAAGCAATCTTAACATAATACAAAGTATTAAAACCTTGAAAAACATCTAAAAAACCCTCCTATACCCTCCCTAACCCCTTAAGAGAATATAACAACAAGAGAAGATAAAGCATTCAAGCAACAGGCATAAAAACAGAATTATTTCACTTTGTGTAAATATATTTTCCTCATATTTTTGCTTCCCAACCCTATCCCTCTTTTTTCAGCCATACCATATCCCTGCTTTCCAAACTCTTCAGAAGAGGTACAAATTCCCCAGATCAAAGATGGGATAGGGTGTGGGGTGGGTTGGTGAGATGGGATAAAAACCCCAAATTTGTTTAATTCGGCACTGTTGTAACAGCTGGAGAATTATGAGAAAAATTAAGGATGAAAGTTGGGTGGGGGGAATGGACCCATAGAAGTATCAATTAAGAAGAAAGAACACAACTGTAAGGTTCTCTGGCGGTGGTACCTCACTCCGGTACCAAACTCCATCTAATGAACAACAAGAATTCAGATCTCTGTTGGAGATGTAACAAAAAGAAGGGGACATATATTCATATGTGGTGGTCATGAGACCACTTAAGGAATTTTTGGAATGTTATAGAAAAAGAATTAAGTAAAATATCAAAAACAACAATTGTGTTAAGTCATAAGATAGCAATACTGGGCGAACTTGATGATTTACATCTGGATGATGCAAAAAAAGAATCATTGTTATCATTAGTAATGGTAGCAAGACAAATAATTGCTAAGGAGTGGAAAGGTGGAGTAGGTATCAGCAAAGCCAGATGGTATTCAGATGTTTGGCAATTGGCACTTAATGAGAAATTAACCATACAAATCCATCAGAAAAAAAGGGATAATGTCGAAGATCCCATTTTGGGATATTTGGGGTCCTTTTGTTGAATTTGCACTATCAGATGACAATGAGAATAACCCAAGCCCTGACGCGATCCTATTTTGGAAAGAGAAATGAGATTAATTGGCACAGAATTCCTCGCGGACACTCCCAACAGATCACGGGTGTTAACATCATCCCCATTTACAAATGTCAATGGGGGTTAATTTTTTCTTCCTCTTTTTTTCTCTTATGTTATTCCAGTTTAAGTCTTTTTCTCTCCCTCTCTTTTATTTTTATTATGAAATGCTATAAGAGGTGGATGTATATGTATTCTTTCTTATTGTATACACATATGGATCTGTATTTGTTTATATTTTCTCTTAATAAAGTTTAATTTAAAAAAAAGAATTATGAGAGCTGCAACAGCTGTCTAGAGAACACGGGAGTGAAATATTGAGGGTAGGGAGTGTGATAACCTATTATGCTTTCCAGAAATACCGGGCAGTGTAGTCTGGGGCAAGCTATTCTGTGTCCCCAGAAGAAGGGAAACGACTTCTCAGCACTCTCTACCTAGAAAACTCTAGAAAGGTTCTCCGTAAGTCAGAACGGACTTGATGACACACAATTAGTTATCATAACAGGGAAACAACTTTTCTAGGCTTAGGAAACTACAGTACATTCAAAAACTAATTCGAAAAGTAATTATCAGCCCTTAGTAACACTTTACTTCCCTGTTTCTGAAAAGGAACTAAAACATAACTTCAGGAACATTTTGAAACCAATTACTACACCAAACTACTCCACTTTTCTGCACTTCTTCTCCTTTTGTGAGTTTGACACCATACTTGTACCTGCATGGTCCCAGGGCACTCTCCAGAGCAGAGGTTCCCAACCTATGGGCTGGCTCCCGCGCCAAATTCATCCAACCCCCCCAGGCTGAACTGTAGCCAATGCTGGAAATGCCCCAATGTCACTGGAAGTGCCGAATTCACCACATTTTCGACACCGAAACAGGTACAAAAATGTTCCTCCCTTGCTCTGTCCTCCAAGGGCAGTGGGGAAGGTGGGGGAAATGCCTGGAAACATGGTGTAAATGCACACGCCACTACTGCAAGGAAGACCCATGTGACCGGCCTCTGGCAGGAAAAGGTTGGGAACCCCTGCTCCATAGGAAGGGTAACCCTACTTTTGTGTACAGTAATACCTCATACAAAGTCCGCTTCATACAACATTGGATTCATACAACATCGCCTAATTCCTTGAAAAAAGTTGCCTCATACAAAGTCGTGCGACTTTGTATGAGGCATTGGGGTTTTCCCAGGTTGCATTGTGCCTGGGCAGAATAAAAGGCAGGACACATGCGTGCATTGCTCTTGTGGGTTTTGCACGAGGCGAATAGTGTTTAGGAGTGGTTTTGAGCACGAATTTGGATTTTTTTGAATTTTTTCGTCAGAATTTTTAGAAGCATTCCAGGGATTTTTGCAGCATTCTTCAGGTTCTTGGACAATCAGGGTTGTTTGACATATTTTTGTAATATTTTTAGCCTTTAGACAATGATTTCTTAAAGTTCTGTCAGTTTCCTGTCTATTTCCTTGACTTTGCCCTGAAGTCTGTGCTGTTACAGTACAATGCATCTCTATGGAAACGACGTTGTACGAGGCATCGCAGCAAGGATTTGGACGTTGTACGAGGCATCTCGGCTAGGATTTTGCATGCCTCATACAAAGTCCAAATCCGTATAAAGTCCAAACTTGTGGAACCAAGTTTGGACGTTGTATGAGGTATCACTGTATTTTCTACCTAGAAAACTCTCCACAGGGTCGCCATTAATTTGCATTGATTTGATGGCACACAATTTTTTTTAAAAAAATATATATATGTTCACACACACATCCCTCTAGCATTCGACCTTTGATTATACCCTTTTTTTCTTTTTCCATGTCATGTCCTTCAGTTTTTCGTACTCCTTGAATCGGACTGGGTGCCGGACCTACAATGGGAATTAAATGACAAAAATGAGGGGTGGAAGGAGGAAAAAAACCTTTGAACGGAATTCTTTACAAGGAACAAGTAGTACTAAGAACCAGCTGTGGCACTGCAATTAGTAGACAGGACTGGTGTCCCACGTAAAGTTTGTGTAATGAGCTGTGGTAATTTAGGAAGGCCTCAATTGCGAGTGATCAGACAGACGGCAGGAGAAAAGCAAAATCCACTTCCTCAGGTACAAGAGAGAATGAAAGAATACATGACAAATCTTTATACATTTATAGGCAAAGGTAAAGGTTGCCCTTCCTCGAAAGCCAGTTGTATCCGAATCTAGGGTTCAGTGCTCATCTGTTTATAGCCAAAGAGCCAGTGCTGTCTGTGTCTGTAGATGTTTCTGTGGACATGGGGCAGGCATGTCTAGAAACTGGCGTGCACAGAACGCTCTTTACCTTCCTGCCGAATTAGTACTTATTTACCTACATGCAATTCCTTGCTTTTGAACTACTAGGTTGGCAGGAGCTGGGACAGAGACAGGCCCTCAAACCGTCATGCAGTACCTGGGTCTCAAACTGCTGACCTGTCATCAAGTTCAGCATCTTAATCACTAAGCCACCACCGTCCCACAATTCTTTATACCATGTCCACGGAAACGTCTTCAGATGCAGACAACACTGGCTCTTTGGCTATAAACAGAGATGAGCACTGAACCCTAGAGTCGGATACGACTGGCTTTTGAAGAAGGGTGACCTTTACCTTTACTACAAAATATTGTAGGTGTTAAATAATAAACTGACATATGAATTAAAACGCAAAAGAGGTATAAAAAAATAAATGATTTTAGAGATATTTTTAGGGGAACTCATCAACTATGTATTTCTCAAGAGAAGAAACCGTGACAAGGATGATGATGATGATGATGATGATGATGATGATGATGATGATGATGATGATGATGATGATGATAATAATAATAATAATAATAATAATAATAATAATAATAATAATAATAATAATAATAATAATAATAATAATAATAATACAGTATAGTATTTTTCACTTATGCAGGATAGAAATGTAGTAATTAAATAAATAAATAAATGTCAAAACTCTGTTTCAAGAGTGCATAAACACCGGGGTAGGGCAACAAGAGCAGAGAAAAACCACATTTTGGGGGATGAAAAATCACACAACCATCTTAGTCAATTGAGACATCCGGGGGTGGGGGGATTCTGGGTTTTGTAGTTCCTATTCCCCAGATTGAGGAAAAGCCAGTACAGTACAGTTATATCACATTTTGTGTTTCTAGCATGTGTGAGTGCAGGGCACCATGACAAATGGTGCAACATATTATACAACAATGTAGCCTTAGAGCATATGTGGGCAATAGAGAAGATCTTTTTAAGGGCGACTCCTTAAGTTTTATATAGTTTATATATAATTTCTTTCTTGTTATATGTTGACTCAATGTGTACAAATGCCATATGCTAAATAAATAAATGTGCTTCTAGCTGCAGTAAACAACAACAACAGTTATTGTAGCCAGGGAGACTTACTTTTACATGTTTCAGAAAGTTGCTAGAACTTCTAATACTCCCCGAGATGGTCTTATTTGGACACATCCGGCAGTTGGCGGTAAAGTTGTTGCCGTCCTCTTTCATGGTGACATTTTTGTAGCACAATTCAATAATGAAGGTATCCATCTTTGGTGGTTTTAATCAAAGGATCCGCTAGGTGTCTGCGCGCGTTTTGGTCCGAATACACAAGCTTGAGAGTTCCGGGATTTGGATTTGTAGGTGCCCAGATTTATCAATTGGGTGTTATATGAATCTCCTTTTGAGTCCTGCAAGTGATGAAAGGACCAGTGTACAATAACATTCCATTCAAACATTTTATTTAATTAAAATACAAAAATTAATACACAAAAATAAACAGAAAATTTACCACCACCACCACAAAAAAACCCATACAAAACTACATTTAGTACAATAGAACTACTACACGCACCTGTCACCGGTGGGGCTTATAAGCCTTCTCGATTAAATGTTCTCAATATCGTTAAATTTTTATACATTTCACTACTCGTTCCAAAAGGATACTACACCTGGCTTTGGCTTTACTCCTTTTTCCTAATACATAATCTAAAAATTTTCTCTGTATTTGATAATAACATATTCTATACAGGCTGTCCTGCTGGAAAACTGTTCTCTTTTTGGGCTAGGCTAAAATAAAATTGATAATTGGGGTGGAGGAAAAAAAAGACAAATTGGGAGAAGAAAAGAGGCAGAAAATCTAGGAGGGTAGAAAGAATTATGGCAATAAATGACAGATTGACATCAGAATTAAAAGTAAAAAAGGGAATTTTAAAGAAATTAGATTTCAGAGAAGTATGGGGAAAACTTCTTGTACTGTTGTGGTGAATGAGAAAGGAGTTAAAACCAAGGCAAGAATACATGTCATTTTGGAAAAGAAAGGACAAGCATGAGTTTAAAGAGTTTGAAATAGAAAATAGATTGGAAAATGTATATAATGTCCTGCTGGGTGCACACATTAGTAGATATTGTTAATTAAGAATATGTTTTTATTAAGTTATGTATTTTCCCTTTTCCCTTATCTTATATTAAGGGGCTGCGGTGGCTCACCTTGTTATTTGGAAGGCTGGCAAGTCGGCAGTTTGAGACCTGGGTACTGCATGACGAATTGAGCACCCATCGCTGTCCCAGCTCTTGGGGACATGAAAGGAACCTCATTTGGACATTACCTGAATGGAGTTTCTTCTGCAAAAAATCCTTTCAAGCCAGAATAATTTCTAACACAGAATTACTATTATTTTGTTGTTGTTCAGTTGCACAGTCAATTCCAACCCTTCACGATTTTATTATTTTTAATTTTGTTTTAATTATTTAATTATTATTATCTTATATTTTTGTATCATGTAATAAATAAAACAGGGACTGAGGTGGCTTAGTGGTTAAGACGCTGAATTTGATGACTGGAAGATCAGCAGGCCAGCAGTTCGATTCCCGAGTACTACATGACGGAGTGAGCTCCCATCTCTGTCCCTGCTCTTGCCAACCTAGCAGTTCGAAAGCAAGAAATTGCAACTAGATAAACAGGTAACACTCTGGTGGGAAGGTAAGCAATGTTCTGTGCACTCCGATTTCATGTCCATGGAAACATCTGTAGATGCAGACAGCGCTGGCTCTTTGGCTATAAACAGAGATGAGCACCGAACCCTAGAGTTGGCTACAACTGGTTTTCAAGCAAGGGTGACTTTGAGTAATAAAGCATTGAGAAAGGAAGAGAGAGAGAGATTTTGACTTGGAAGACCCTTGAGTCACTTTGTTGCAAAAAAGTTGAAAGGGTGTTTCCACATAATGTACAAACATTAAAATACACACGTAAATTCGGTAGCGGGGGTTGGCCCTCTGAATGGTTTCTCATTCATTTACAACTCCCACCAGCCCCTGGATGGCGAAGGGACGATGGGATTTGTAGTCCTGACAACATCTGGAAGCCCCGCCAGCTGTTCACTTATTTTATCTGAGATCCCCCAACTCTCTCCATTAAGTAGGCTACGAGCAGATGCGGAAAGCAACCTTTCGGGACTACAACGCCCAGAATCCACTCCAAAAGAAACAATCAACCCCACGGCAACTTTCCCCAAAGTCTGGAATATGATTATTATTATTTTGTTCAGTCGTTCGCGACCCTAAGTGATGATTTAGGACTGGTCAAAAATAAGATTCTATTCTGGTCGGTTTTTTTTATAAAAAAACAACAACATCTTTTTAAAATTTCCGTGCATTTAAAATAAATAAAAATCAATATATACATATATAGAAAGAGAGAAACAAAGCTAATCCCGATGATCTATAACAGGAGGGGAGAAAAAGAATAATTATATTTCAGGCAATATCCGAAGAATGCAAAAGTTTGACCTAATTAGCATGCAGCCAAAGAAACAACGATGTCAATGCAAATATCCCAATTAATGCATATGCAATAGTGTAATGATTGCTTAATTAAATCTGATGCCCCCTTTGTTATTATTATTTTTTTTAAATGGAACCAAAGCTCTAATTAGCTATTGCTAATGAAAGTTGCAACCTGACGCGCGCATAGAAGGATAAGGGGCAAGGGGGCAAGGCGACTTACTCCTGAGTAGACCCGGCCAGGGAGAAGGTCCCGATCCCGAAGGTCCTTTGGCTGGGCCTGGCTGGGAAAAGAACGCTGTAAAAGACTCTGCGCACTGAGCATGCGCGGCCCGCGGATGGAGCCGGCGAGTTGGAAAAGCGCTTTCTGGTACAGTATTTCGTTCCCTGTCTCTCCCGCCCCCTCTGGCGGCCGTCGTAAACATTGCACCTGCTTCCCGTCGCGCCTGTTGAATGGGACAATTGGCTAAAGCCTGGTACTAGACACCGGATCGCACAGAACTCTGTTACCTTTCCTCTAGAAGTGGTACCTATTCGTCTACTTGCAATTTCTTGCTTTTGAACCACTGGGTTGGCAGGAGCTGAGACAGAAGGACCAGCCCTGAGCCACCTACCACTCCCCCACCCCCGACCCGCTTCCCTGGAGGATGTGCATGGTACCAAATCATCTCGAACAGCTGACCTGTCATCAAGATCAGAGCCTTAACCACTAAGCCACCGCAGCTCCACAATTCTTTATACCAGTCCTCTATTCTAAAAGTCATACATATCTTTCATTTCTTTGCTATTCCCAATCTAGTGGCTGTCACCATCATGACAGATTTCTCTTAGTTCTATCCAATATTATATGTCTACAGTCCATCAATAAAGCAAATCTGGGTCTTGAACTGCTGACCTGCCAACCTTCCTGTCTTCAAGCTCAGAGTCTTAACCACCAAGCCATGACAGTCCCTATTCCAGTGATGGTGAACCTTCGCACTCCAGCTGCTTGAACTTCAATTCCCAGAAGCCCTAGTCAGCAGGAGTGCTGACTTGGGCTTCTGGGAATTGAAGTCCAAGAACACCTGGAGTGCCAAGGTTCACCATCATGGCGCCTATTCTATTTCTGGAGGCCCCCACAAATTAGTGATCTGGTTGTTAGCAGTGTAGCTTCCTTGTTTGAGTCATTTCTGCCAGCCTCCGATTCCTGCAGATTTCTTTACTTTTCAGTGGTGTCTTTGTCTTCTCGTGCTACATCCAAAATGCAAAGGCTTCATCTTCATTCATGGTCTCTGTAAAGCTTTTTTCCAATGCGGTATCTCTGTGATATGGATGTTTCCCTACCAGCTATAGTAATTTATAATCCAATGATTATAAAAGGCTGTGTAAATTTATGGCATGTGCAAGATCAACTTAAAAGATAAAGGCACCAAGATACTAGAAATCTTGTGGAAGATGAACAGTTAATAAGGAAGCAGATGGATACATATTTCAGTTTTGACTCTTCCCCCCCCCCCAATAGGTTTCTGAAAAATATCATTTCTTTATCTTTCTTAACACAGTGGGAAATGTTCCATGTTGTCATCATTAGTTTTTATCTGTTCAATAGTTATAGTTTCCCATGGTGTTGTGACAGATGCAAAATTGTTTTACAGAAAAGAAAGTCATAATAGCTGATATTTATAATTTATTCAATTTGTTTAATTTTTATTATAATTTTTTATATGTTGTACGCTGACCAGAGTGGGAAAATATCCCAGATGGGTGGGCTATAAATACAATACAATACAATAAATTTAGAGTTACTTTTCTTCTTCCCATATTTTCCAGCACATTGGTACACTGGACATGCACCAGTGAGGATTTAAGTTTGGTCAAAAACAAAGCCAAGAAAGTGTCTTCATTTTGGCAGCTCAAAGTTTGATATGGACATGGAAGCAGCAGCAGCAGCAGCACATTGGATGGCAATGGCAGGAAGGCTGGATTCTTTCTTATGACCTTTGAATTCCAGAATGCCACCTTTATTAATTGCTTTAATGCAGGTGGCAAACCTTGCTTCATCGTCCTTATCTACTTGGCTGTGGGTTTTCTGGTAATAATACTAGGCCAGTGATGGCTAATCTTGGCACTCCAGGAAGGTGTTCTTGGACTTCAATTCTCAGAACCCAAATCAGCGCTCCTTCTGACCAGGGCTTCTGGGGATTGAAGTTCAAGAACAGCTGGAGTGCCAAGGTTAGCCACCACTGTTAGGCTTACAGAGCTCATTTGATCCTCCTATGATTTTTCAACTTTATTTTGACTGATGTTTTAATAAATTTCTGAGTGTCACTTCAAAAGCTTGATAAGGAAGGGTAGTGTGTAAACACATTGGTGTAAATATAATGTGAGATAACTGAGAAGAAACATGGCATTTATTTTCCTAATGATTACCAGCAGATTAAACTTTAGATTTCTGGAGATCTCAAATTTTTTGACTGATAATCGAGTCCCTGGATGCCGTTTTTAAAGCTACATTATTGTCTATTTTAATGCTTTGTCTATTTTTAAAGTTTTAAAAGTTTTAAATTATTCAATATATTTTATTCATTATGCAAGTTTAATTCTCTCCCCCAACTATACAAATACTGCATTTTAATTTGATTTTAAATGTACAGTATTGTAAGCCACCTTGGGTCACCTATGAGGAGAAAAGTGGCCTATAAACAAAACAAATTTAGATACCGTAGATAGATAGATAGATAGATAAATGGAAGGTGTTATACCTTTGTCCTTACAACACAAAGCTGAAACAATAATTGTAGTTGAAATTGAAGACAGTAGAAGAGGAGGAAAGAATGCATGATGAATTGACTCAATGAATGAAGCCATGACCTTGAAATTGCAAACATGTGGAGGGTAGTTTAAAGGCTGGGATGTTTGCAAATCACCCAACTAGAAACAACTTGATGCCAAATAACAAGAGCAACCATTCATTGTTAGAGGTTTTTTGTTTTTTTTTTGCAAATACACTGTACTATGGCACACTTTTCATATTTGAGATGACTGTTGCATTCTTTTGCAAACCTGGCTTCCTCCACTTCACCTGCATAACACAGCACAGGATCCTCATTTGTACAGCCCAAGTCTCGCCATGGTTGCTCAGAGGTGAGTCCAGCTAGGATTTTTGAGAGGGTTAATCCAAGGTAAAAAAAGGATGACAAACTCAAAAGAAGATACAGTATTTCTTTTTTTTTCTTTTCCTCGGCCCTCTATGGGTTAAAACAATGAAGAGCAACAGGATAAGCGTTGCCAACATGCAAACCGTACATTACTGTATGGGCTGCACAAAAATTACCGTACATTACTGTTGTGTATGCAAGTAATCATCACCACACGCAACTCAGCTGCCAGCCATGGCGCAGCTGAGGAAGCTCAGCCCATGCGACCCCAATCACCCAAACAGCAACTAGCGCGGGAACCCTCCCCGCTATAGGTGATCCTTGGGAAGGTATGCAACTAAGGTTAGGTGAACCTTAGGAAGGTACGTAGACATCCCTAATGACGTCACTGCTACAGCAACCAATGAGTGCCTTTGGGGGAAAATTCAAATGCATTGTATGGTATATAAGGAGCTGCATCTCCACTATTTGGTTATGTACAGATTGACCATACTACAATAAAGAAGTGTTTGGCCCACCTGCTGGCTCCATGTGCAATCAATCTGCCTACATCAAATTGGCGACGAAGGTGGGATAATGGCTTGCCACGGAGTTACCCTCGCTTCGTTTGACACCTCTAAGCCTGAGTCATGGGACCTCTACGAGGAACAGTTCCTGTTCAGCATGGATGCAGAGAACATCGAGGATGAAGTGCAAAGACGAGCCTGCCTACTGGCTCAGTGTGGGTTGCCAACCCTGGAACTGGCAAGGAACCTTCTAATGCCGAGGGCCCTAAGGTCGGTACCCCTTGGCTAGATCCTCGCTGCGCTGCGGGCACATTTCCACCCGAAGGTGTCCATGTTCTCGGCACAACTGGCCTTCCACCGGCGTGACCAATGGCCCGGAGAGAGCATGGCGGAGTTTGTTGCCGCGCTGAGTCTGGCGACCGTCCCTTGCCGGTGGGGAACGTTCCTGACTGAGGCACTGCGAGACTGCCTCCTACTCGGCATGTGAGATGAGGAGGCCCAGCGGAGACTGTTGGCCCGGGATGAGGACATCACTTTTGAGCAGGTCCTGCGGGCTGCCCAGGCTGCAGAGGCGGTAAAGGATGGGGTATGGGCATGCCGGGCGAGAACCGCAATCTTAGGGAACCCATCGTCTGCCGTCCAGGCCCACAGCTGCTCGTCTCGCAGGGAGCGAGAATCGAGAGCCGCGGCAGCCACTGCCACATCCTCATCCGACCTCAGCGAGAGTGGAAGTGAACCTGAGGTCCAGAAGGTGAGGAAAAGACCTTCTGAGAGGAGAGACACCGCCAAAGCAAGCAGATGCTGTGAGGGGTGCAGGGGCACACACGACCAGAAGCGGTGCCCCTTCAAGAAGGCAGAGTGCCACAACTGTCGGCGTTTGGGCCACATCGTGAAGGTGTGCAGGCAACACAGAAGCCGAGACCCTGACCAGACCAGCCGCCAGAAGGACGAGGGCATCGGGAAGGTGCAGAAGGTGCATGCGGGAGACAAACTGGTGAGACATGTGTCTGACCGGCTTCTTTTGTAAGGTACTGTTGCAGGGGGTCCAGGTGAAGATGGAGGTGGACTCAGGTACTGCCTACTCCATTATCTCGCAGACCAAGTTTCTGCGAATACCCCCTAGGGACCGCCCCAAACTTAGAGCCCTCAAAACGAACTTGTAGGATGTTCAGGGAAATTATATCCCTGTCCTGGGGGTGGGGGATTTCACCGTCCGGTTCAAGAACTTCACTAGGAAGTTACCCTTAGTGGTCCTGAAGGGGGGGTCCAGTTGTCTCCTGTGGACCCAGTGGTTTAAACCGCTGGGAATTGCATTGACTGGAATCAACGCCATCCGAGGTGACCCCATCCAAGACGTGTGCAACGCATACCCGGCAGTCTTCAGGAAATTTAGTGTCTTGCAAGGAAGACGATAGAAGGAGCCGCAGTAGGGCTAAACACAACTTTATTGCATGATGGTCAGGGTGAACATGTGGTAATGGCGGAGATACAGCTCTATTTATACGGTCACTGTACATTTGAATGTGGTTACACGGTAGCTCATTGGCTACTGTCCGCGTGACGTCATCGTTCGTCATGCCCATCATGTCCAGGTGTTGTGTGGCAGGAAGGTTTCCCGCGCTGCAGGTATCTGGTGAATTTATACCATGTGAGCTTGGACGCTCACTACTGCCACCTGTGGCCACTAGCTCGTGTCCTCATACGTTTATGTTTATGTTTATGTTTATGTTTATTGGATTTATACCCCGCTCCACTCAGCCCAAAAGGCCAACTCAAATAGTTAGTTACAGTGATTCCTCAATGAGGTACATGTGGATACATTCATACATTCAGCCGGTTACATTCCTTAAAGGCATATTACACAGTTGCATCAACATTACCTTCAATACATAACACCCCTCCCCCTAGGTGAGGACGAAGTCCTTTAGCCATTGAGGCTTCCCGCATGTTCGCTTTGGGCGAGTGGCAGCCGTACTTTGACCTGGGGTTTATGCATGCTCTTGACTACTCTGCCCTCATCCTGCAATGGGAGAGTGTAACTTGTTAGCGATTGGCTGTGAGTTCTGAGCCGGGGATTGGGGAGGTCTAGGTATGGGAGTAAACTCCAGGGACGTGAAACCGGGGGCTCCAGAGACTAAAGCAAAACCCCGCTCTTCGCTCGGACGGGTGGGGGACCACTCCGAAAACTCCCCTCGGTTTCCTAACTCATAATCTAACTCTTCAAAGTCCTCCTCTTCCAAATTGTTCCTGTAACCCGGGGGGTCAAAAGGACGCGGATTTGTGTCATTTCCCTCCCCCCCTGTGGTCTGCGTCTCCCCCTTGGGATAAGCGGGTGGGGGAGAACCCTAACGCTGAATTCTCTGCTTGATCAGTCATGTCTTGCCTACCTACTATCCTACCCCTGAGCTGGTCAGCATGCTTCCTCCAGAGGAGTCCTGTGCTTGTCTCGACATTGTAGGAGACTGGCCCCGTCTGCCCGACCACTACTCCAGGCACCCAAGTAGGTCCGCCGGTCGTGTAATTCCGGCAATGTACTGCCTCGCTGATCCCGAAACTCTTTGTGCCCCCGTTTCTATGTTTCTACCCGTGTCTTCCACCCTGGTTGGGTCTAAGCATGAAAGGATCGTGGCGGGTTTCCTCCACATGAGGAGTTCAGCAGGCGACAGACCCGACGCTAAAGGGGTTACACGATACCTTAATAGGAATTGGCAAAGTTGCAAGTTCAACTCCCCGGGGCCCATCCGATGCAGTGCATCCTTTGTTGTTTGCACTAAGCGTTCCGCTTGACCATTTGTAGAGGGGTGAAAAGGGGCGGAGGTGATGTGGCGAATCTTAGTTATCTCTATGAAACCCTGAAACTCCGCTGACGTGAAAGTTGTGGCGTTATCGCTCACAAGTACGTCAGGTAACCCAAAACAGCTGAATACCTTCCGTAATTGCTTAATCATCGCACCTGACGATGTACTGGCCATCGGGATTACCTCCAACCACTTGGAGTAAGCGTCCACTATTATGAGGAATAGGGTGCCCCTGAAGGGACTCGTGAAATTTAATTTTAATTTAATTTAATAGTCATATTTATATATGCCGCCCACTCAGGCAGAACCCGACTACATGCAGCTAGGACCACGGCCCCCAGGATGTGTCCCATTCTCTGTGAGGAAGTTGGGACTCCTCGGGGCGGGTACCTTGGCAGCTCTCGCAAGTGCCAATCATGTGTTCTATGTCTGCGTCCAACTTGGGCCACCAGACGTAACTTCTAGCTAGCGCTTTGGAGCGCATGATCCCCGGGTGGCTGATATGCAACATCTTAAGCACCCGAGACCTCAAAACTTTGGGGATTATTACCCACTGCCCCCAGAGTAGGCAGCCCCTTTCTAAGGAGAGTTCGTCTCTCCTCCTGCCATAAACCCTGAATTCCTCTGTAGGGGAGGTTGCTGGCCACCCTTTTTGTACCCATGAACTGACTAGGGCCAACAACTTGTCTTTCGCTGTAGCTTTAGCGATCTCCGCTGGCAGTATCAGGGGCGACTCTAGAGCCTTGATCAGGAGCACCTGGTGGTCCTGCTCTACCTCGCACTTTGGGTCCCCTGCCTGTGGGAGGGGTGACCTGGAAAGGGCGTCGGCATGGCTGATCTCCTTGCCGGGACGGTAGGTCAACGCATACTGATACGCGTTGAGGAAGATGGCCCATCGCAGCATCCTTGGGGACAAGATCTGCGGGATTGGCTTGTTAGTGGTAAAGATTCCTAACAGGGGCTTATGGTCGGTCACAACTGTGAACAGTCTGCCACAAAGGAAGTTGTGGAACTTTTTGGTTCCCGCAAAAATTGCCAGGGCTTTCCTATCTGTTTGCGCATAGTTGTGCTCTGCCTTGGACAGGGATCTTGAATAGAATGCCACCGGGGCTTCTCACCCACCCTCTAGCACGTGGCATAGGACTGCCCCCACCTCCACCGGTGAGGCATCACAGACTAACACAATGGGTTTCTTGGGATCGAAGTGGGTCAAGACAGCCTCAGAGGATAGAAGCTGCTTGAGCCCTCGGAATGCCCATTCCTGGCTGTGCCCCCACCACCAAGCTGCGTCTTTCTTGAGTAGTTTGTGCAGCGGCTCTACCACCGATGCCTTTCCCGGCAGGAAAGAGTGGTAAAAATTTAGAAGTCCTAGGAAGGACTGTAGTTCGGCCTTGGTGGTGGGTGAGGGGCGTTCTGCACTGCCGACACCTTTGACTGCTGGCTTGATGCCCTCAGGGGTTATCCGGAAACCCAGAAACTCTACCTCTTCCGCGAAAAACACACACTTATCCTTTCTCAATCTGAGCCCCATTTTCTCGAACACGGTAAGTACCCGATCTAACCTCTTGGCCAATTCTTGTCTCCCCCCCCCCCCCGCTGTTATCAAAACATCATCAAAGTAAGGGAAAACACCTGGGAGCCCTTTTAACAATTGTTCCACGAGGGACTGAAAAATTCCTGGAGCCGAATTGGAGGCGCATCACTTTAAAGGCTCCCTTATGAGTAACTATGGTTTGAGTGGCAGCTGCTGCTGGGGTCACCATTAATTGTTGATATGCCTGTGCTAAATCTAGCTTGGCGAAACACCTCTCCCCATGCAAAGTTGCTAACAGGTGACTTACTACCCGCACTGGGTATGCATTCGGGCGAATTGCCTTGTTAATCGTGCACTTGTAGTCAGCGCAGATTCTGACCTCCCCGTTAGCCTTAAGCACCATAACAATGGGGGTTTCCCACTCGGAGTCCACAGGTACCAAAATCCCCTGACACACCAGTTTGTCCAGTTCAGTCTCAATTTTGTCCTTTAGTGTGAAAGGCACTCTCCGTGGCTTGAGCCTGATGGGCCGGATGTCGGGATCCATGTTGAATGAAACTGGGGGCCCCTTGAAATTCCCGAGCCCCTTCTCGAAGATGGCAAGGTGTGTGTTACACACCTCCATGATCGGGTCAGCCTGCACGGCATGTATGCCTCCGATGAAAACCCCCAGGGGGCCAAACCATTGTGTCCCTAGGAGGCAGCAAGAACCTTCCCTTAAAACTACTAGGGGCAACTGCGCGGCGTGCCTCTTGAACTTCACCTTGAACTCCCCCACCCCCAACACTGGGATAATTTTCCCTTTAACGTCCCGTAGATTGGTCTTAAGGGCCTTCAGCTTGGGGCGTGACTTTGGTGGAATACGCAAAAATTCCCTGTGTGAGATGATGGAGTATGACGACCCCGAGTCTATCTCCATTCTAACTGGGACCCCTTGTATCAGTACCTCAACAAAAAAAAGGGGTGCCTCAAAGGCACACTGTGAACTGCCTGGTCGTGGCTGTCGGGAACTCGTCGAGACACGCGGTGCTCCTGCGATTCATCATCATCGAAGATCCTGCCGACCCCGTCTGCTTTCCATTGGAGCCATTCCGCCTGGCCCTTGCCGTCGTCGCGACACCACCTGCAGACCTTTGCAATGTGCCCGCACCGCCCGCAGTTGTGGCACTCCACCTTCCGGAATGGGCATCGGCTCTGGTCATGGGATGCCCCGCATCTGTCGCAGCAGCGGTCCTCTCTGGCACAGTCTCGAACCTCGGGTCTCCTCTGCACCTGCTGCACGTCGTCATCCTCGCTGAAGTTGGAGGTGGACGTGGTGGACTCGGAGGGCCCCTGCTCTCCGTGGGAGGAACAGCTATGGACTGCGACCGCCGGTGGGGGCCCCCAGCCACCGCGGTCCTGGCCCGGCACACCCATTCGCCTTGTTGCACTGACTCGGTGGCTTGGGCAATGCGCAGGACATGCTCGAAGGAGATGCTCTCGTTCTTGGCCAGTAACTTTTTCTTTTTCTTCTTTTTTTTTATAATTTTTATTTATTTCAAAAAAGCAAAAGAGTACAACTAAACAGACATACAGAAAAGAAAAACAATAACAATACAATACAAAATTACATCAAATTCATAAAAGATAGCACATGATAATAATTGAGCTAATTATTTGCAATATAACCCGCAATATTGAATACCCACATTATGAATTATTACTATAACCATAACAATCATAAAAACTTACAGTGCTACAACTGTTTTTTATTTCTTTACTAATTACACATCACTCTGTGAATATTTACAATGCCTGGAGAGTTTAGTATCTATATCATCTCCAAAAACCACTTTGAGATGGTACAGGTCCAAAACTGTCCCTTGCCATAAGAGAGTGATTCACAAACGGCTTCCAAATACTCCAAAACCTATTTTCTTTTAATTTATCCCTTTTACTTTAATCTCCCATGTCAGTTTGTCATTCAATGCTAAGCTCCACATTTCCTTATACCACTCTCCGATCTGTATAACTACATCATTTTTCCAATTTCTGACTATGCATTGTCTACCTGTAGTTAACATAATTTCCAATAATTCTTTTTCCTCCTTATTCAAACCCATGCCTTCCACATTTGTTAATAGGATGGTACCTGACACCAGCTTAATTCTTTTACCCATTATTTCCCCAATCTCTCCTTCTATTCTTCTCCAAAATTCATTTATTTTTTTACAGCTCAATCACATATGTTCATATGTTCCAACCATTTCTTTGCATCTCCAGCATAAATTATCCCTTTTATTATCCATCTGATGAAGCCTCAGTGGTGTCAAGTACCATTGCCACAACATTTTAAAGTTATGTTCCTTAATTCTTACTGACATTGTTCTCATTATCCTCTTTTTCCATTTGTTTCTCTGAACAGCAATTCCTATATGCGATGGACCTTGAGGGCATCGAGGAAGAAGCCCACGCTGAGCATTCCTGCTGGCCCAGTGCAGCCTGGAAACGCTAGAGCTGGCAATGAACCTCCTGACACCGAGGCCGCTCAGGTGGAAAGGTTTCCCGCGCTGCAGGTATCCGCATACCTGTCAAGTTTTGGATTTGGAAATAAGGGAAATTTCCCAGCAAATACGGGATACTTGACAGCTATGCTTATCCTGTGCTGCCCTCCAATGGCAGCAATAGGGCATTGCAGTCTAATTAATAAGGGATGATGGCGGGAAAGAGGGTAAAATAAGGGGTTTTCCTGGCCAATAAGGGATATTTGACAGCTATGGGTATCTGGTGAATTTATACCATGTGAGCTTGGACGCTCACTACTGCCACCTGTGGCCATTAGCTCGCGTCCTCATATAGTTAGTTACAGTGATTCCTCAATGAGGTACATGTGGATACATTCATACATTCAGCCGGTTACATTCCTTAAAGGCATATTACACAGTTGCATCAACATTATCTTCAATACATAACAGGAAAGGACTTGGGGAGTACAAGGGGCCGCCTGTGGACTTTGATATGGACCCTTCCTTCCACCCCATGCGCCTCAAGCCACGCAGAGTGCCCTTCGCACTAAAGGACAAAATAGAGGCGGAATTGGACAAACTGGTGGGTCAGGGGATTTTGGTTCTGGTGGACTCCGCAGAGTGGGAGACACCGATTGTAACTGCCATAAAATCTAACGGGGAGGTTAGGATTTGTGCTGATTACAAGTGTACTATTAATAAGGCAATCTGCTCCAATGCCTACCCAGTGCCGGTAGTTAGCCACTTGCGGGCCAAGTTACATGGGGGGAGGTGTTTTGCAAAGCTGGACCTAGCACAGGCGTACCAGCAGTTAACAGTCACACCTGCGGCCGCAGCTTCCCAGATGATAGTTACGCACAAGGGTGCGTTTAAGGTAACACACCTCCAGTTCGGCATGAACTCAGCTCCCAGTATATTTCAGGTGCTTGTGGAACGCCTACTTAAGGGACTCCCCGGGGTGTTGCCATACTTCGACAATGTATTGATTACAGTTGGGGATGAGTCAGAGCTAGCTCAGAGGTTAGACCGGGTCCTGTCTGTGTTCGAAAGGGCTGGGTTATGCCTGAGAAGGGACAAGTGCGTTTTTTATGCAAACGAGGTAGAGTTCCTGGGGTTTCGGATCACCCCCGTCCCCAGGCGACGGGAGATGATGGCTGATGTTTGCAGCTGGAGATGGCAAAGCATTGGGGGGAAACCTGGAAATGGAGCAAGAGTGATGCACATTCAAATTTGTGGATTAGTGATTAAGATGCTGAGCTTGATCACTGGAAAGTCGGCAGGTCAGCAGTTCAAGACCCAAGTGCTACATGACGAAGTTCATGCCTGTTGTCTCTCCCAGCTCCTGCCAACCTAGCAGTTCAAAAGCAAGACATTGCAAGTAGATAAATAGGTACCGCTTAGCAGGAAAGGCAGCAGCATTCCGTGCGTTCTGGCTTATAGTCATGCCTGACACGTTACCAAGGAAATGTCTGCAAATGCAGACTGCACTAGCACTTTGGCTGTAAACGGAGATGAACACAGCCTCCTAGAATCGGACATGACTGACTTTTGAGCAAGGGAGAACGAGATCTTGACCTTCCTCCTGATGGATTCAAGATTGTTTGTGCAGGGCATGGCAATCTTGTGTTAAGGTCTTCTTGGAATACACGTTCAAAACGGTAACTGTTCCAAGCTCTGATTTTGGCTACCCCCACCCCCCAAGAAGTTCCAGTTACCTCCTGGACTGTATAGAAAAGGTTGTCCTTCCCAAAGCGTGTGTAATGGAGGTAGTGCCCACAGGATCGAAGCCCCAATGTTTTCTGATCATCGGGGAGTCCAGCACCAACCCCAGGCTTCTGTTTTCAATCAGAGGTTAGCAGCAATTCTGACAGAAACTGAGATGAAGTGGATTTTCCAATACAGTGGTACTTCATTTAAAGAGCATAATGTGTTCAATGGGATTGCTCTTTAAGCGAGTTTGCTCTTTAAGCAAAACATCATTGTAAGTGACCAATTGTGACTTCTGGTGCGTGGGATTGCGAACCCCGATTTAGTTGTTAAGCAAATCTTTGGTTGGTTTTAGTTGTTAAGCAAGGCGACCATTCAGAAAAAATTCTGCTCTTTAAGCAAGTTAAGTCTCTAAGCAAGGCACTCTTTATGCGAGGTTTTACTGCATTCTTTTAATTAAAAAATTTGATTTAACGGCAGGAGAGGAAGGCAAGACAGAGGAAGAGGAAGGGGGCATCTCACAGATTCTGAGATAGAAATGCTGCAATTAAAGTTGGTTTTAGGTGGGAATTAGAGAACAACAGGTCTTGTTTCCAAATGACAGATAAAAACAAAGGAGAATCATGGGAAGGTTGATTTTTCCACCAGAAAGCACTTCCAGGTGAACAAAAGGCTGCCCTAGGATACAAATCCCTGCTGATCTACAGCATGGGTTTCCAAAAAAATTATGCCGTGGGCTGGACTACGCCCCCTGGACAGCTGAGCAGGCCAGACTGGTGGTTCCCCCCACGTAAATGCTACCATAAAACGTGCCCACCAAAAACAAGTTTACAACAGCCATGGAAACATTTACGGCTGTGAAAAATGTGTTTGCTTCCACTTCTGGTGCGGCAGTGCCAGTGACGTGGGCCATAAGAAATGGTGCCATGGGGCAGGTCCAGCCTGCAAGTTGGGAACCCCTACTGACTTGGGGAGGGTGGCAATGAGTGAACCCCTTCTTGAACATCTCAGGTCCCGCAAGAACCCTCTTCTGAGTAACAAACATAGTGTCATTTCCAAAGTGTGTGTAGGACTGGGTATCAGGAGTCTTGGGTTCAGATCTCTTCCCAGCCAAGGAAAGTTAACAATTGAGATAGCAATGGTGAACTTCTCCGTCAACATCTCATTTTCTTCAAGAGTCCCTGCCACTAGAATTTAGAAGCAATTTCTGAGCATGGAGAAACAGTAGTCGCTTATTAACCAGTTATTTTACAGTTATAAATATTCTGTGAAAAGCACCCATGGGCTTTCTAAAATTGCACCAACAAACTTTTAATGTAGGCAGATTGATTGCACACAAGCCGGCAGGCAGGCTAAACACTACTTTATTGTAAAATGGTCAATCTGTACATGAGGCAATGGTAGAGCCTTGCCTCCTTATATATGGTACATAATACATTTGAATCTCGCCCGAAGGTGCCTATTGGTTACAGTATTGGTGACGTCTTTCTGACGTAATGCATACCTGACATAGTTTCACCTGTGGCAGGAAGGTTTCCCGCGGTACTTACCCATTGGAGGAATTGGGGTCACGTGAGCTCTGTCAGCTGCGCTACCGGTGAACAGCTGAACTGCATGGATACACAACATCCCTCCCCCCTAGGATGGGATGAAGTCCCTCAACCATTGTGGGGGCCAGCGGACGCGCTGTGGCCGGCTGTTCGATTCAGCGGTGCTGCCGCCTCTGGATCCTGCAGCTGTGCTGTCTGAACCGGCTGTGATGTCTGATTCTTCCCCCCAGGAAAATTGAAGGGTCCTCTTGAACCCCGGCAGGGGCAGGGCTGGGGTATTTACATGTCAGAGAGGATGGGGGGGACCTCTGGCACAACTCAAAACCCTGCTGCTGACTTGGACGAGTGGGGGAACACTCATGAAAACTCCCCCCATCCGGTAACAGAAAATCAAAGTGAGGTTGTGCTACTCCCGGTTGGGTAGCGGTCTCCGGGTTTATGCCTCCTGCTATGCTGAGTCCTGTATTCCCCCCTTGGTTTACATGGGTGGGGGGAGACCCTAACGCTGATTCGTCAAAATACCCACTTTCCCCCGTGGCCTCTGTGACTCTTCTCCTAAGCTGGTCGGCATGCCTCCGCCACAACAAACCCGCTTCCGTCCTCACTTGGTACGATATGGGCCCGGTTTGTTCCACCACCTCCCCAGGTACCCACGCTGGCCCAGAAGTGGCGTAATTCCTACAGTACACTGGTTCGCCTGCCCCGAACACTTTCCTTTGTTCTACCGCCACATTCGTGCCTCTGTCTTCCACCCTGGATGGATCCAAATGGTCAAACAATGTTGTGAGTCTCCTTCGCATCAGAATCTCCACGTGGGATTGCCCCGATGCAAGCGGAGTAAACCTTTAACAGAGGAGGAATTTGCAGAGCTGTAGCTCCAGATCCCCCAGATCCATCCTCCATAGCACCTCCGTTGTAGTGCGGACCTGGCGCTCTACTTGGCCGTTTGTGGCAGAATGAAACGGAGCAGAGGTTACATGCCTGGTTACATTCCGTTCGAGGAATGCCTGGAATTCGGCGGACGTGAATGTGAATGTGGTTGCGTTATCCGAAATTAACACGTCGAGCAGGTCAAAACACATGAACAACCTCCTCAGGTGTTTGACCGTGGCTGCGGAGGACGTATTTCGCACTGGAATGACCTCCAGCCATTTCAAGAACGCATCAACCACTAACAAGAACATTGTTCCCCGGAAAGGCCCCGCAAAGTCCACGTGGACCCTTGACCACAGTCCGCGGGGGATCATCTGTGCTCCTCAGGCCATGAGTGTTAGCAACTCTCACACGCACCCACCAACTGCTCTATGTCCCTATCTATGTTGGAAAGAAGGCAATAATTCCGCTCAAGTACGGCAAAGAATGCAACCCGTGTGCAAAAATAGTCCGTGGTAATTGGAATGCAATAAAGAAATAAATGAGTTCAAGGCTTGAGTAGTTATGTTGCAGAAAGTATTTTTTATATACAAATTCTGAATATAAGATCCAAAGCTTTTTCCGGATTTAAGACAAAGCTTTTCTGGGTGTTAACCCTTTCATCAGGGATCTACAATCAGTAAACATAGAAGGAGCCTGCGTTAGAACCCATGTGAAAATATGATACAAAGTTTATGCAAACAGAGTGCTGAGTCAACAACAGTGGTATATACAAAATATACAAAACACTATAATATACAATACACAATATATACAGTATACAAAGTAAATGCAATAACTTATGCTACACACATCTATTTTTGACATTCATGAACATACTATCTATAACAAGGAAAAAAGACTTTTTGAATTTTTTGATTTTTTTTATTTAAAACGAGTGTAGTCCGGTGGTGAATTATTTTATATATTTTTTAAAGAACCTATGAAGATATTAAAGTTTTTAAGGACTGGTATTTAAATCCACATTTAAAATGTATAGAGGTGATGGGGTTTATTTCATTTTTAAGGATATTTAAGGTTTTCACAAAATAGTAATAAAGTGGTATTAAAACTATTTTAAAGCATTATAAATATGCATATAGATAAATACTTAGAATCACATCTTAGGAGAAGGCTTACCTCAGAACTAATAGTCAGGCAATAACAACAGTAACTATAATCTCTATTCAAACGCGAACTGCTGGCGCCCTTGCCTCTTAGCGAGTTCTGCTTCGTGCCGGTGGACGTTAGAGACAATGGAATGTTTCACAAGAATAAGTAGAGCTCCTAATTGTTAACAGGTGAGTGTTGCTATGACAATTAGCCATTGACCTTTAGACAGTGACCCATATATTCCTAAGTAACATAATTGCAAGATTACAAGAAAGGTGACAAATCCATGTCCTTGGTTTAACCCTTTTGGTGCCAGGGGTTGTACTTGAGCAGACGGGTCCGGTATCATATAAGGTGGAAACAAGCACGGGGTTAGTTTGGTGGCGACATGCCGATCAACTCAGGCGCAGGGTCACAGATACCCAGGAAGACGATGAATCAACGTTAGGGTCCTCCCCCACCTGCTCATTCCAAGGGGGAGAAACAGGGCAGACACTGTCAGGGACCGTCAGGGAGTTTCCACCGAGACACAGAGAACGTTCTTCCAAGGGGGGACCCCAGTATCAATTCCTCCCACAAAAATGTGTGTTTGAGCCCAGGCGCAACACACCTGCCAGGAGGGGAAGAGCCCGAGGTGCCTGATGATTTTGATTTAAGGGATCAGGGTGGGTGGGTTGCGGAGTGGTCCCCCACCCGTCTGAGCGAGAAGCGGGGTTTTGATTTAGCTTCAGGTACCCCCGGTCCAATTAATTTGGAGTTCACCCCCAGCCCCCGGAGAGTGAGGCGTCCTTCCATTGAGTTACCCGCCACCCATAGAAACGGGTGGGATTTTGAGTTGGGGAATTCTGCTAACAAGTCTCCTCGTCTTCCCATTGCAGGATGAGGAACCGTGGAACACAGGACCCCTAGTTCCCCTGATCTCGGCCAGGCAGCCATTCGACCCAAGCGTAATTGCGGGAAGCCACATTGGCTGAGAGACTTCGTCCCATCCTAGGGGGGAGGAATGTTGTGTATGAAAGTCTATGCCTTTAAGAGAAATTGTAACAGGAAGAATGAAAGAATGTAACCTCAGTGAATACAATGTAAAGGTTTCCCTTGCTCGAAAGCCAGTCGTATCCGACTCTAGGGTGCAGTGCTCATCTCTGTTTCTAAGCCGAAGAGCCAGCGCTGTCTGCTTCTGCAGACGTTTCCGTGGTCATGTGGCAGGCATGACTAGACACCGGAGCACACGGAACGCTGTTACCTTCCCACCGAAGTGGTCCCTATTTATCTACTTGCAATTTCTTGCTTTCGAACTGCTAGGTTGGCAGGAGCTGGGATGAAGACGGGAGCTCATTTCCGTCCTGCAGTACTCGGGAATCGAACTGCTGACCTTCCGCTTCCCAGTCGGATGGAACGCGATTCACCTGCCACTAGATGGCAGTGACTCACGACCACATGGTAGTAATCAACCAATCACAGTCTACCACGGGAAACATTCCCGCCACAGGTAAATCAGGTAAAGAATGCGGGGCATCACCATGACGTCACGAATACAGGAACCAATGGGGAACCGTGTAGCTAGATTCAAATGTAACACTCTGTATAAAAGGAGCTGGGCCTCCGCCATTACCTCATGTTCAGATTGCATACCTTGCAATAAAGATGTGTTTGGCCCCATAACTGCTGCCTTCTGTGTATCAATCTGCAAACATCAAAAGAGCCAGTATGTTTTAGTGGATAAAATGTCAGGCTGAGTCTCTTTCAAATGGTTGGGCTTCAAATTTTTCCTTGGCTTTTCAAACTCAAGGAGACAGATGTTGGCAGTGTAGGTCTCTACACGGGATGGGTGGTGGGTGGGGTCAATTTGAAGTGTGCCAAAAGCAGGAGAAAAAGTAGGATACTGCATATGTAACTTTAGACAAGCTCACTATTAGGGTTGCTTACTATTTAATGGAACAAGACACACTCACAATTTGTTAACATCAATACATTAGACTTGTTCAAAATTATCCAACCCAATGTTGACTCTTTATTCAGAGAGAAATCTTTCAAATCTGAGATTTTATTTCAGTTTCAAAGTAATTTTCATAAAGTCACTATGTTGGAGTCATATTAAAACCATCCCAGTAAAAAACAAAGCAATTAAAACAATAAAGGAGGGAGAGGAACAAGAGGTGAGGAATAGCGTGCTTCTACAATTGTCTTTCTGGTACTCAGAAGTTCTCCCAAAAAGGCAAGCCTGTTGAATATCTACTTATTCTACTAAAATGGAATAGAGAAGGTGGTTTTAGTGTATGGGACCAAAGACAACCGGACAACCGAAAGGTTGGTTTAACACAGGTTTATTGCATTGCATGAGGTTCCAGTGAAGCATGAGGTAATGGCGGTGATACAACTCAATATATACAGTAGCTCTCTACATTTGAATCTTGTAGCACGGTAGCTCATTGGCTGCTACCGGCGTGGCCTCGCCCAGGCACGCCTCTTTCTTCAGCTGCTGAATGCGGGGAAGGTTTTCCCGCGGCTGTCCGTGATTGAGCAATGTGAACCATGTGAGGCTGAACGCTCGCAGCTGCCCTCTATGGGCTGTCTGCTCGCGTTCCTTTACAGCTGGTATCGTTTGTATCTGGAGTGGTTACATTCTTGCCTTTACAGTATAATGAACATGCATACATACATACATAACATCCCTCCCCCCTAGGATGGGACGAAGTCCCGCAACCATTGTGGCTTGCCGCACGTGCGCTTGGGACGCGCTTGCGTCTGACCTAGTACTGGAGAGCCTGTGATCCCTGACTCCGCGGGTGCTTGTCCTGCAACGGGAAACGGGGATTCGTTAGTGGCTCCGTGGGGCGTCCGTGCCAGCCTCGCGCCCGGGGATGGGAAAGGAATGAATAGTTGGGAGGTGAACCCCTGCCTGTTGCTCTCTGACCCCGGGGATCCACCTATTGTGAACCGCGGAACCGATGAGGTCGTCCTTGCGGTTCGGCTACCTTCTGATCCCTGCTCGGGGGACCCTGAGACTGTGGTGGGCGGACTCGCTGATGCCTCCCGTCTTGGGGGTGTCGGTCTCCGGGAAAGTGGCGCTATATCGCATTCTAACTCACAGGGGCTACTGGGACTGGAGGTACCAGGGGCTGAACTGAAACCCCTCTTTTCGCTAGGACGGGTGGGGGACCACTCCGCTAACTCCCCCTGGTACTGTAAATCAACGTCTAAACTTCTATGGGCATCTGAATTTCGGGGAGACTTCCGCGGGGTATGAGTGTGATCGGGGCTCCTCCTCTCTGTCGGGGACTCCCGCAAAAGATCTCTGTGGATCGATTGCCTTCCCTCCCCCCTTGGTGGGGACCCATGCTCCCCTTTTCCTCCCCCTTGGGCTAAACGGGTGGGGGAGTACCCTAACGCTGATTCGATGCTATTCTCGTCTGCGTCCTGCTCTCCGGGGACCCTGCGCCTGAGTTGGTCCACGTGTCGCCTCCACAGGAAGCCTGTACTGGTTTCTACGCGGTATGAGACGGGGCCGGTTTGTTCTACTACGGTGCCCGGCACCCAGGCTGGCCCCGCACTGGCGTAGTTCCTGCAATGCACCGGGGCGCCTACGCTGAAACTCTTTGTGGGTTCCACCCCTATGTTCCGCCCCTTGTCCTCTACTCTCGTGGGGTCTAGCTTGGAGATTCCCGTGGCCAGCTTCCTGCGCATCAACAGCTCTGCGGGGGAGTACCCCGACGCTAGTGGGGTGACCCTGTATCTTAGCAGGAATTGGCACAATTTCAGGTCGAGGTCTCCGGGCCCCATGCGCAGTAGCGCGTCTTTCGTGGTGCGCACGAGGCGCTCTACTTGGCCGTTGGTGGCCGGGTGAAAGGGGGCAGAGGTGACGTGCCGAATGGCGTTGCGCTCCAAGAATGCCCCGAACTCGGCGGACGTGAAACAGCTGGCGTTATCGCTGACGAGGGTGTCGGGTAAACCGAACGTGGAAAAGACCCTCCTTAACTGTTTAATTGTTGTGGCCGAGGAGGTGCTCGAGACTGGAATGACCTCCAACCACTTGGAGAACGCGTCCACCACGAGGAGGAAAAGCGTTCCCCTGAACGGGCCAGCAAAGTCTACATGTATCCGGGACCAGGGCCCCCTAGCCGTGTCCCACTCCCTAGGTGGCGAGCGAGCCTCTTCTGGCCTTGAGCTTTGGCACGCTTCGCAAGTGCCGACCATGTGTTCAATGTCGGCGTCTAGCTGGGGCCACCAAAAGTAACTGCGGGCCAGCGCCTTTGAGCGGACGATCCCCGGGTGGCTGACGTGCAGCAGTTTAAGCACCCTCGGCCGGAGAGGCGTGGGGATTATTACCCGCTGTCCCCACAAAAGGCAACCCCTCTCTAGGGACAACTCTAGTTTCTTTTTGAAAAATGTGTCGAATTCCGCTGCTGGGGAAGACACGGGCCACCCTTTCTGTACCCAGGAGCAAACTGTGGCCAGCGTTTTGTCCTTGCCTGTCGCTTTGGCGATGTCGGCCGGTACTACTGGAGGGGAGTCTAGGACCTCTATCATTAAGACCTGATGGTCCCTCTCTACTTTGTCCACGTGGCAGCAATCCCGAGGAATGGGGGACCTCGACAGGGCGTCGGCATGGCTGATCTCCCTCCCGGGCCGGTACACCAACGCGTGCTGATACGCGTTGAGAAAAATGGCCCACCTGAGCATTCTCGGGGACAGGATTTGGGGTGTGGGCTTATCTGCGGTGAAAATGCCTAACAAAGGCTTATGGTCCGTCACTATGGTGAAGGGGCGGCCGTACACAAAATCATGAAATTTCTTGGTCCCCGCAATTATTGCTAGTGCTTCTCTGTCTGTCTGAGCATAGTTCCTCTCTGCTTGGGACAAGGACCTAGAGTAGAACGCTATCGGGGCCTCCCTACCGTTGTCCAGCACGTGGCATAACACCGCCCCCACCCCCACCGGGGATGCATCGCATATCAGGACCACCGGGCGTTTGGGATTGAAGTGGGTCAGTACGGCATCTGATGCCAGGAGTCGCTTCAGGTCATTGAAAGCCTTTTCCTGGTCGTCGCCCCACTTCCATGCCTCGTCCTTTTTTAACAATTTGTGTAGCGGTTCTGCCACGGCTGCCTTCCGCGGGAGGAAGGAGTGGTAGAAGTTGAGCAGTCCGAGGAACGACTGCAACTCGGGCTTGGATGTGGGGCGAGGGGCCTTCTTGATGGCGGCTACCTTGGATTGGGCTGGTCTTATTCCCTCGGGAGTGACACGGAACCCTAGGAACTCAACCTCTGTAGCGAAGAAGACGCATTTGTCTTTCCGCAACCGCAACCCCGCCTTTTCGAATATTGTCAGGACCTTTCCCAACCTAGTTGCTAATTCGGCCCGGCTCCCCCCTGTAATCAATACGTCATCAAAGTAGGGTAACACCCCCTCTAACCCCTTCAGGAGGCGTTCCACAAGTGACTGGAAGATCCCGGGCGCCGAATTCACGCCGAATTGTAGGCGCGATACCTGGAACGCCCCTTTGTGGGTGACTATGGTCTGCGCAGCAGCTGCGGCGGGGGTCACCGGGAGTTGCTGGTAGGCTTGGGCCAGGTCGAGTTTAGCGAAGCACCTCCCCCCGTGTAACCTGGCCAACAAGTGGCTGACTACCGGCACCGGATACGCATTAGGGCGGATCGCCTTATTGATGGTGCACTTGTAATCAGCGCATATGCGGACCTCCCCGTTGGCCTTGAGAGCCGTTACAATTGGAGTTTCCCACTCCGCAGAATCAACAGGAACAAGAATCCCCTGGCCCACCAATTTGTCCAACTCCGCCTCTATTTTGTCCTTTAGTGCGAAGGGCACTCTGCGCGGTTTAAGTCTGATTGGACGTACTCCAGGGTCCAGGTCGAAAGTCACTGGGGGGCCCTTGAATTTCCCGAGCCCCTTTTTAAAAACCTCGGGGTGCGCGTCGCACACGCTCTGTATTGGATCAGTCCCGGCGGGGTGTGCTTCCACGGCGTGCACCCCCCCGATGAACAACCCCAGGGGCTGGAACCATTGAGTCCCGAGGAGGCTGCATTTACCTCCCTTGAGGACGACTAGGGGAAGCGTTGCGGTGTGCTTTTTAAACTGGACCCGGAACTTCCCAACCCCCAACACTGGGATGCGGTTCCCTTGCACGTCCTTCAGTGTGGCCCTCAGCGCCTTGAGCTTGGGCCGCACGCGGGGGGCGATTTTCATGAATTCCCCCTGGGAAATAATGGAGTATGAAGAACCCGAGTCCACCTCCATTCTAACAGGGGCCCCTTGTATTACTACCTCAACGAAGTAACGGGGGTGCTCCGTGGAAACGCTGCAGACCGGCGCGTCGTCCTCGCTGTCGTCGGAGATGCGCCCTACTCCGTCCCGCGTCCTCGTGGTCCGGGTGCCGTCCTTTGGCCTCGTGGTGCGGTCCTGCCTCGTGGTGCGGTCCTGCCTCGTGGTGCGGTCCTGCCTCGCCGAGCGGTCTGGAGAACTCCTGGTGGCCTCGCGCCGTTTCCGGCAGACCTTGGCGATGTGCCCGCGCCGGCCGCAGTTGTGGCACTCGGCCTTGCGGAACGGGCATTTGGCGCGGGCGTGGGCGGCGCCGCAGCCGTCGCAGCGCCGGCCCTCTCTCTGGACCCTCCGGACGTCCTCGTCGTCGCCGCTCTCCGCAGACGAGTCCGCAACTCGCCGGGCCGCTCGCACCGAGCTCTCTGCCTTTGCGGGCTTCGGGCGCCAGTCCTGAAGCTCGTGCACCCCGGCAGTAGTGGCCTCCGCGGCCTGTGCCGTGTCGAGGACTTGTTGCCACGAGGGAGGCGGCTCCCTCTTCATCAGCGCACGCTGAGTCTCTGTGTCCCTCAGACCGCAGAGCAGGCAGTCCCGGAGGGTGATGTCGGGGAGCTCCCACTTGCATGGGCCGGCGGCCAACCGCAGGGCCGCGGCGAACTCTTCGACCGATTCCCCGGGTGCCTGGACTCGCCTCCAGAACGCGCTCCGAGCGGGGAACATCGCTATTGCTGGCCGGAGATGGGCGCGCAACGCCGCCAGGAGCTCTGAAGCTTTGAAGTCGCCCACCTTCCTCGGGGCGATCAGGTCCACCAAGGTCCTCTTGGTCTCGTGTCCGAGCATGCGGACGAAAATGGCCCTCTTTTTGGCCTCATCGGAGACTTCGAGCTCCACCAGCGCTGCGTTGAAGTCTATCTCAAACAGCTCCAAGTCTCCCGGCTTCTTGATCTCGTAGCCGGCGCATGTCTTGGTCCCGTGGGCAGCCATATCCCACCTTCGTCGCCAATTTAGTGTATGGGACCAAAGACAACCGGACAACCGAAAGGTTGGTTTAACACAGGTTTATTGCATTGCATGAGGTTCCAGTGAAGCATGAGGTAATGGCGGTGATACAACTCAATATATACAGTAGCTCTCTACATTTGAATCTTGTAGCACGGTAGCTCATTGGCTGCTACCGGCGTGGCCTCGCCCAGGCACGCCTCTTTCTTCAGCTGCTGAATGCGGGGAAGGTTTTCCCGCGGCTGTCCGTGATTGAGCAATGTGAACCATGTGAGGCTGAACGCTCGCAGCTGCCCTCTATGGGCTGTCTGCTCGCGTTCCTTTACAGCTGGTATCGTTTGTATCTGGAGTGGTTACATTCTTGCCTTTACAGTATAATGAACATGCATACATACATACATAACAGTGGTTTGTGTGGATGTTTTGGGAGAAGAGGTGAATTTTGTTAAGATAAGGGGATCCTCACATTTGAAGGCACCCTTTCCTCTGTGAGTTCATTGGCAGAGAAAGGCCTAATTTTTCATCAGAGCTCTCAATTGAAACCTCTACATATTCTCCTGCCCATAGAGAGGTTGTGATGAAACTTCTTGCAGTTCATGTGTGCAGTTTACAAAGTTTCTCTCAACATCCATTACTCTATTGTCTACAATGGATGCTTTCACTCCTGAAAGTGAGTACTGGTCTACTTTGAAAGGCGAGAAGCCACTGTAATGTTTCCTACAATCTTCCAATGCAGAGAAGTGTTTCTTCTTTGGGTTGTCTAAGATGTGAGCTCTGGGCAGGAGCTCTTTGCACATTCTGTATGTTAAAAGGTTTCTCTCTTTGGTGGATTTTTTTTGTTCTCTCAAGGATGACCTAAATGTGAGCATTTTCTCATGTTCTGTCTCGGTTTCAGGGCTTTTAATTTAAAATCCTTTAAAATCTGAAGGATCATTGATTATTTCCCACCTGCTTTGCATATAAAGGGGTTTTCTTCTGAGTGAATTTGTGGATATAGTGTGAGGTGGAAGCTGCTCCTACATGTTTCACACTCAAAGGATTTCTCTGTCAAGAAACACACAGCTGTTAATCCCCCACACACACACACACAATTTGTCACAGTAATAGGATTTCTCCTCACAATGTGAATGCTGATGTTGTGCGAGGTGTGAACCGTTGTTGAACTTTACCCCACACTGTATGAAGTCTTTGGTGTTTGTTACATTGTACATGCCATCTAAAAAAAATTCCACATTCCTCACATTTATAGGGTTTTTCTCCTGTATGAATTCGCTGGTGGTTTTTAAGATTTGACTGCCGTCTGAAGGTCTTTCCACATTCCTCACATTTATAGGGTTTTTCTTCTGTATGAATTCGCTGGTGGTTTTTAAGATTTGACTGCCATCTGAAGGTCTCTCCACATTCCTCACATTTATAGGGGTTTTGTCTTGTATGAATTCGCTGGTGGTTTTTAAGACTTGACTGCCATCTGAAGGTCTCTCCACATTCCTCACATTTATAGAGTTTCTTTCCTGAGTGAATGTGTTGATGTCGTATGAGGTTTGAACCCTGGGTGAACTTTCTTCCACATTCCTTGCATTCATAGGTTTTCTTTCCCGTATGAATTTGCTGATGTCTGGTAAGAAATGAAGGCCAACTGAATCTCTTTCCACACTCCTCACATTTATAGGGTTTCTCTCCTGAATATGTGCTTTTATGATCCTTAAGTTGTGAACTTTTCTCTTCTGAGGGTGTCGGTTGAGATATTTCAGAGCTAAGATTGAAACATTTTTGAGACCTTAAACATTTCCCAGAAATCTCTGTGTGAAATCTTGTATCTTTTATGATCCTTCTGGAACTCTCTCCATGCTCCAAGCAGAGACACTGTTTCCCCTCTATCTGGCATGTTGGACATTTGACAGGGCTTGTTCTCAGAGAACTGTTTTCTCCAAAATCTATGCTTTCCAGAAAGCTGAAGAACCATTCTGGTATTTCACCTTCAAACCAATCTCCATCCAGATCTTTGTGAGTTTCAGTTCTCCTCCTTTCTCCCTCATTTCCATTCTGCCCCTCTGATCCATCCTGGTCACAACAATTCTCTTTTTCCTCCTCCACTCTGCCTGGGTGTGCCCCAATAGTGTTTTCCTTCATTCTGCATTGCTTCATCTGTGAAAAGAAAAAAAGGGAATGTAGCGCTTTTGGCGACTTAAAAATACAGCATACTGTATTATTATATACTAGCAGAGGTTGCCCGGCGTTGCCTGGCTGTTTTAAATTGTGTTGGAAGGTTAAATTGTGTTAATTTTTCCCCAAAAGTTTGTAATATTAATTTTTTAAATGGTTATTTATGTAAAAAATTTTTGGCTTGGCTGTTATTAACTGTGATCTGCTTTTTATGGTTTTTTTTAGGATTAATAAAAGAACAAAGTATGATATAATGTTTTCAAATTGTTTTATGTAAGCGAATAATGTTTTTTTTTAATTAGTTGTACTGTAGGTAATAATTTTAATAATGTAAAAGTAAATGTTTTTTAAATTCAATATTTTTAAAATGTGTTTAGATGTTTTGGGTTTTAATTTGAGTTAAAACTCAGCACAGGATTTTTTTTAAAGTTTCTATTGTATTTTATTGACATATGTTTGTGATTTGTGTTAAAGTGTGTTTTAGTGTACTTTTTTGACTTGTTTGTATTGTTGTAACCTTTTGTGTAAAATTGTGAATTTGTGTTATGTTTTTGATTTGTTGTTACTCTTATGGCCTTTTGTTTGGGGCTGTTGTGTGTTTTTGAATTGTTTTTACTATTGTGGCCAGCAGGTGGTGCTGGTAGGGGTTATTGTATTTTGACTGGATTTGTGATGCACATGATAACCGTATGGTGACTTGCCTGCCAGGTGCAAAAGTTGCAGACATCACAAGAAATCTAGATAGATTGTTAGAGAGAACTGGGAACAAGCCAGTTGTCATGGTACACGTTGGTACCAATGATGTTGGGAAGGCCAAGCGGTCTGTCCTGGAAGCCAAATTTAGGTTGTTAGGAAGAAGATTGAAGTCCCGGACTTCCAAGGTAGCATTTTCAGAAGTGCTACCTGTCCCTCGCGCAGGACCTACTAGGCAGGCAGAGCTCAGAAGCCTCAATGCATGGATGAGGCGGTGGTGTCGAGAGGAGGGCTTCAGATTTGTCAGGAACTGGAGAACATTTTGGGACAAGCCAAATCTGTTCAGGAGGGATGGGTTGCATTTAAACCATGATGGGACCAGATTGCTGGCACTCAACATCAAAAAGGCTGCAGAGCAGCTTTTAAACTGATAACTGGGGGAAAGCCGACAGGAGCTGGGCAGCATCCGGTTCGGGAAAGTGTGTACTTGAGTAGTGAGGAGGATGTAAAAATTACTGAGCAGAGCAAGGAGCTAGTCACCAGAACTCTAGCAGAAGGATGCAAGAGGCAGTCTAACAATGCAACTGGACTCAAAAGACTGTATCAGGAAAGCATATATAAATGTTTGTATACAAATGCCAGAAGCCTCCGGAACAAAATAGGGGAGCTGGAATACTTAGCAATAGATAAGAATATTGATATTATTGGTATCACTGAAACCTGGTGGATGGATGATAACCAATGGGATACAGTTATCCCAGGCTACAAACTGTACAGGAAGGATAGGAAGGGGCACACAGGAGGTGGTGTAGCCTTGTATGTCAAAGAAGTGATAAAATCATATGAATTGGAATATCTAGGTGATTTAGAGTCACCATTAGAAGCTCTGTGGGTATGAGTACCAGGCCATAAGGATGGTCTAACAGTAGGCATATACTATCGGCCTCCGACCCAAACTCTTGAGGGAGACTGGCAGTTGGAGAATGTTGTAAATGAGGCATCCAAGAAGGGAAGCCTGGTTATAATGGGGGACTTCAATTACCCTCACATACTGGGTGAACTGTTGTTCAGCACATGATAAAGAGATAAAGTTCCTAGATATGCTAAATGATTGTTCCCTGGGACAGATGGTTGAGGACCCAACTAGAGGTACAAGAATCCTTGACTTGATCCTGAGTAATACTCAGGATCTGGTGCAAGATGTAAATGTGACTGATCCAATAGGAAACAGTGACCACAACTCAATTATGTTTAACTTGATCATAGACTGCAAGTCACTGATAAAATCTAACACAGAGACCTTAAATTTTCAAAAAGGAAATTTCCCAAAGATGAGGAAACTAGTAAAAAAGAAACTGAAAGGGAAAATTGAGAGAGTCCAAACACTCCAAGAGGCATGGAGATTGTTTACAAAAACAATAACAGAGGCCCAATTGGAATGCATACCCAAAAAGAAAAAGGGCACTGCCAGTTCCAAGAGGACTCCGATGTGGCTTACAGGAGTTGTTCGGGAAGTGATCAAGAGCAAGAAAAGCTCATTTAGAAAATGGAAGGCTTGTCCAAATGAGGACAGCAGGCAGAAACATAAATTCTGGCAGAACAAATGCAAGGCAACAATCAGGAAAGCAAAGCAAGACTTTGAGGAGCGTATAGCTAAAAATACTCAGAGAAATAACAAAGACTTCTTTAAGTACATTAGAAGTAAGAACCCAACTAGGAAGGCCATTGGACCATTAGATGACAATGGAAGGCAAGGGGTTATTAAAGAGGAAACAGAGATTGCAGAGAGACTCAATGAATTCTTTGCTTCAGTATTCACTGAAGAAGACAGAGACCACATGCCCAAAACAGAGCCTATCTTCGTAGGGAGGGAAACCGAAGAATTAAGCCAGATAGAAATAACCAGGGAGGAGGTCCTTGCATGTCTTGTTAAGCTAAACACTAACAAATCACCAGGACCAGATGGCATCCATCCACGAGTTCTCAGGGAATTTAAAGATGAAATTGCTGATCTCCTAGCCAAAATATATAATCTTTCCCTCAAATCAGGCTTTGTGCCTGATGACTGGAAGGTAGCGAATGTAACACCAATTTTCAAAAAAGGATCCAGGGGTGATCCAGGAAATTACCGACCTGTCAGTTTGACATGTGTCCCAGGTAAAGTAATGGAAACCATCCTAAAAGATAGAATTAATAGGCACATAGAAGAGAAGGCGCTGCTAAAGGAGAGCCAACATGGCTTTTACAATGGCAAATCATGCCTCACTAATCTGTTGGAATTTTTGAGAGTGTCAACAAGCATGTGGATAAGGGGGATCCAGTTGACATTGTTTATCTGGACTTTCAGAAGGCTTTTGACAAGGTCCCACACCAAAGGCTCTTGAATAAACTTACCAGTCATGGAATAAAGGGACAGGTCTTGTCCTGGATCAGCAACTGGTTAAGGGACAGGAAACAGAGGGTAGCACTAAATGGACACTTCTCCAAGTGGAAGGAAGTAAAGAGTGGGGTCCCCCAAGGTTCAGTACTGGGACCCCTGCTTTTCAACCTCTTCATAAATGATCTAGAGGTAGGAGTAAAAAGCAAGGTAGCCAAATTTGCTGACGACACTAAATTATACAGGGTAGTGAAAACTGTGAGAGATTGTGAGGAGCTCCAGAGGGATCTCTTGACACTGGGGGAGTGGGCAAAACAGTGGCAAATGAGCTTCAACATTAGTAAGTGCAGAGTGATGCATGTTGGGGCAAAAAAAACCAATTACATTTATAAACTGATGGGGTCTGAACTCTCTGCGACAAACCAGGAAAGGGGCCTTGGTGTCCTGGTGGACAGCTCAATGAAGATGTCAACCCAGTGTGCCTCAGCAGTGAAAAAAGCAAACTCAATGTTAGGGATCATTAGGAAGGGTATAGAAAATAAGTTAGCAAGTGTCATTTTGCCTCTTTATAAATCTATGGTGAGGCCCCATCTGGAATACTGTGTACAGTTCTGGTCGCCATACCTCCAGAAGGATATTATGGAGTTGGAGAAAGTACAGAGGAGGGCAACCAGAATGATTAGGGGACTGGAACACCTTCCTTACCATCTGAGGCTGCAATGGTTGGCCCTTTACACTCTTGAACGACGGCGTCTAAGAGGTGACCTGATTGAAGTTTATAAAATCATGCACGGTGTGGACAAAGTAGATAAGGAAAAACTGTTTCCCTATCGCACAACACTAGAACTAGGGGACACTCCATGAAACTTTTGGGTACTAGTTCTCAAACAAATAAGAGAAAGTACTTTTTCACCCAGAGGATTACTGGTCTATGGAACTCCCTGCCAGAAGAAGTGGTGACAGCTGTCAGTCTTGACAGCTTTAAGAAAGGATTAGACAAGTTCATGGAGGACAAGGGTATCAATGGCTATAATTATGGATACTTAAGGACAACCTCGGGGTTGGAGAGATAGCAGGATATCTCTCAATGCTATTTCCAGGGAATCCTAAGCAGGTGAAGGCACCTCCTTGGGAATACCCTGAAGGAAATGGTGAGCCACTGTGTGAGACAGAATGCTGGACTGGATGGGCTGTGGCCTGTTCCAGCAAGGCTGTTCTTATGTTCTTATGTTATGACTGTTTTTTCTCTCCTGGCCTCTGGGTAGAGCTTCTTTTGGTAAGTAGTCTCTTTCTTTATTCATTTCTTTTCTGGTCCTCGTAGAGGTAGGACATCTTTTTGTAAGTTTGCTTGTTTTCTTTCTTTTTTTTGGGGGGGTGGTGTTGGAATTTGTATTTTTTGACTGTTTGTTTTGTTTTTGATTGTGTTTTTGTTTACTTTGTATTATTTTTTGGTGTTGTTTTTGTGTATTTTTAGATGTTTCTGACAGTTTTTAGTATTTTTTTAAAATTTATTTATTTATTTGGTGGTGGGGAGGGGGGCATGGTCGTTGGGGGTTAGGAAGGGTGGGCTAGGTGGTGGGGAGGGGTGTGTGGTGGTTGGAGTTAGGAAGGGTGGGCTAGGTGGTGGGGAGGGGGCGTGGTTGTTGGGGGTTAGGAAGGGTGGGCTAGGTGGTGGGGAGGGGGACATGGTCAGTGGGAGTTAGGAAGGGTGGGCTAGGTGGTGGGGAGGGGGTGTGGTTGTTGGGGGTTAGGAAGGGTGGGCTAGGTGGTGGGGTGGGGGGCATGGTCGGTGGGAGTTAGGAAGGGTGGGCTAGGTGGTGGGGAGGGGGGCGTGGTCGGTGGGATTTAGGAAGGGTGGGCTAGGTGGTGGGGAGGGGTGCATGGTCGGTTGGAGTTAGGAAGGGTGGGCTAGGTGGTGGAGAGGGGGGCGTGGTCATTTGGAGTTAGGAAGGGTGGGCTATGTGGTGGGGAGGGGGGCGTGGTCGGTGGGAGTTAGGAAGGGTGGGCTAGGTGGTGGGGAGGGGGGCTTTATTGTGTTATGGTGCTTTGATTGCGTGGATTCGGGAGATGTTGTGTTCTGTAAAGCTGTGCCTTTAACAATGTACCTTTGCCATGTGTTATCAATGTAACCTTTCTGTGTGCAACATTATAACCATCAGCTGTATCAATGTAAACCCAATAAGGGGACGCGAGCTAGTGACCACCAGAGGGCAGTAGCGAGCGTCCAGCTCTCATGGCTCAGATTCACCTGGATCAGCAGCGCAGGAAGATTCCCCGCCACCTCTTCACCTGGTCAAGAAGGGCGTGATCTTCTACGACGTCACGCAGGCAGCAACCAATAGTCTGTCGACGAGCCACATTCAAATGTATAGCCAGCTGTATATATTGGGCTACCCATCCGCCATTACCACATGTCTTTGGTCCCTTACACTAAATTGGCGACGAAGGTGGGATATGGCAGCCCACGGGACCAAGACATGCGCCGGTTTCGAAATCAGGAAACCGGGCGACTGGGAGATCTTCGAGATGGACTTCCAGGCAGCACTGATCGAGTCTGAAGTCATGGAAGAGGCAAAGAAAAGGGCCATCTTCACCAGAATGCTCGGACAAGAAACCAAAAGGACCTTGGTGGACCTGATTGCACCGAGGAGGGTGAGCGAATTTAAGGCCAAGGAACTCATGCAGATGCTGCGTGAGCACGTCCGGCCCACCACGGCGATGTTTCCCGCTCGGAGTGCATTCTGGAGGCGAGTCCAAGCGCCCGGGGAGACGGTCGCCGCATTCGTGGCGGCCCTGCGGCTGGCGGCCGGCCCGTGCAAATGGGAGAATGCCGAAATCACCCTCCGAGACTGTGTGCTGTGCGGCCTGAACGATGCCGAAACCCAGCGCACATTAATGAACCAAGAGCCGCCTCCCACGTTGCAGGAGGTCGTCAGAGTGGCCCAGGCCGCAGAAGCTACGAAGGCCGGGGTCCAAGAACTCCAGGACTGGCGGCCGAAGTCGAGCAAGGCAGAGGCTCCGGTACAGGCGGCCCGGCGAGCTTCGAGGTCGTCCACAGAGAGCAGCGATGACGAGGACGTCCGGAGGGTCCGGAAGGAGAGCCGGCGATGCGACGGCTGTGGAGCGGCCCACGACCGCGTAAAGTGCCCGTTCAGGAAGGCCGAGTGCCACAACTGCGGCCGCCGCGGGCACATCGCCAAGGTGTGCAGGAAGAAGCGCGAGACCCGGAGGAGCTCCGCAGACCGCTCCGCGGGACAAGACCGCTCAACGAGACCAAAGGACGGCGCCCAGGGCACGCGGAAGCCGGACGGCGTGGGCCGCATCTCCGACGGCAGCGAGGACGACACCCCAGTGTTCAGCGTGGCTACAGGACACCCCCGCTACTTTGTTGAGGTACTAGTCCAAGGGGTTCCCATTAGGATGGAAATTGACTCGGGGTCCTCATATTCAATCATTTCCCAGAGGGAGTTTTTGGGAATTGCCCCCCACATGCGACCCAAGCTCAAAGCTTTGAGGTCCACACTACGGGGCGTGCAAGGGAACAGCATTCCAGTGTTGGGGGTCAGAGAATTTCAGGTCAAATTCAAGGAGCACGCCGCGTCCCTTCCCCTAGTCGTGCTCAAAGGGGGAGATTGCAGCCTCCTCGGGACTCAATGGTTCCAGCCCCTGGGGTTGTTTATTGGGGGGGTGCACGCCGTTGGGATGCACGCCGTTGGGACTGATCCAATTCAGGAGGTGTGCGAGGCGCACCCCGAAGTCTTCAAAAAAGGACTGGGAAAATTCAAGGGGCCCCCAGTGACTTTCGACCTGGACCCGGAGGTCCGTCCAATTCGCCTTAAACCACGCAGGGTGCCGTTCGCACTCAAGGACAAGATAGAGGCGGAACTGGACAAATTGGTGGGTCAGGGGATCCTTGTGCCTGTAGATTCTGCGGAGTGGGAAACTCCAATTGTAACCGCACTAAAGGCCAATGGGGAGGTCCGCATATGCGCCGACTACAAGTGCACCATCAACAAGGCGATCCACCCGAATGCATATCCGGTGCCGGTAGTCAGCCATCTGCTGGCCAGGTTACACGGGGGAAAGTGTTTCGCTAAGCTCGACTTAGCACAGGCCTACCAGCAGCTCACTGTGTCCCCTGCCGCAGCTGCTGCGCAGACCATAGTCACCCATAAGGGGGCGTTCCAGGTGACGTGCCTCCAGTTCGGCGTGAATTCGGCGCCAGGAATTTTCCAGTCACTCGTGGAACGCCTCCTGAAGGGACTGGAGGGGGTGTTGCCTTATTTTGATGACGTGTTAATAACGGGGGGGGGGAGTCGGGCTGAATTGGCCAAGAGGTTGGGGAAGGTCCTGACAATATTCGAAAAGGCGGGGCTGAGGTTGCGGAAGGACAAATGCGTCTTCTTCGCAACCGAGGTTGAGTTCCTAGGGTTTTGTGTGACTCCTGAGGGAATAAAAACATCCAAGTCCAAGGTGGCAGCCATTAAGAAAGCCCCCCGCCCCACCTCCAAGCTCGAGTTGCAGTCGTTCCTAGGGCTGCTCAACTTTTACCACTCCTTCCTCCCCCGAAAGGCAGCGGTGGCTGAGCCGCTACACAAACTGCTAAAGAAAGACCAGGCATGGAAGTGGGGCGATGACCAAGAAAGGGCATTTAGCGAGCTAAAAAGCCTCCTGGCGTCCGACGCCATACTGAGCCACTTCAACCCCAAACGCCCAGTAGTTCTGACCTGTGATGCATCTCCAGTGGGGGTGGGGGCGGTGCTGTGCCACGTGTTGGAAAACGGAAGGGAGGCCCCGATAGCATTTTACTCCAGGTCCCTGTCCCAAGCGGAGAGAAACTGCGCACAGACAGACAGGGAGGCACTAGCAATAGTCGCGGGGACGAAAAAATTTCACGATTTTCTGTATGGCCGCCCCTTCACCATTGTGACGGACCACAAGCCCCTGCTAGGCATCTTTACCGCAGATAAGCCCACCCCTCAGATCCTGTCCCCGAGGATGCTCAGGTGGGCCATTTTTCTCAACGCGTATCAGCACGCGTTGGTCTACCGGCCCAGAAAAGAGATCAGCCATGCGGACGCTCTATCTAGGTCTCCCCTTCCCCTAACGCCCAGCCAGGTGAGCAAGGGGGAGCGGGACCATCAGGTTCTCATGATAGAGGTGCTGGATTCGCCCCCCGTAGTGCCCGCCGACATTGCCAAGGCGACCGAGAAGGACAAGACGTTAGCGGCAGTTAGCTCCTGGGTGCAGAAAGGGTGGCCGGCGTCCTCCCCAGCGGAGGAGTTCGCTCCATTTTTCAGAAAAAAGCTAGAACTGTCCCTAGAGAGGGGGTGCCTCTTGTGGGGGCAGCGGGTGGTGATTCCCACTTCCCTTCGGCCGCGGGTGCTCAAACTGCTGCATGTCAGCCACCCCGGCATCGTGCGTTCCAAGGCGCTGGCCCGGAGTTACTTCTGGTGGCCCCAGCTGGACGCCAACATCGAGCACATGGTCGGCACTTGTGATAGTTGCCAATGCTCCAGACCAGAGGAGGCCCGCCTTCCCCACAGGGAATGGGACGTGGCTAAGGGGCCGTGGTCCCGGGTGCACGTTGATTTCGCTGGCCCGTTCAGAGGCACCCTGTTCCTTCTTGTAGTGGACGCTTTCTCCAAATGGTTGGAGGTTATCCCAGTCACGAGCACCTCCTCGGCCCAGACCATTAGGCATTTGCGGAAGCTCTTTTCCACGTTCGGCATACCCGACACATTAATTAGCGACAACGCTAGTTGTTTCACGTCCTCCGAGTTTAGGGCATTCATGGAGATCAACGCCGTTCGGCATATCACCTCCGCCCTGTTTCACCCGGCCACCAATGGCCAAGTAGAGCGCCTCGTCCGCACCATGAAGGATGCGTTGCGGCGCATGGGCCCCGGGGATCTGAACCTGCAAGTGTGCCAGTTCCTGCTAGGGTACAGGGTGACCCCGTTGGCGTCAGGATACTCCCCCGCAGAACTCTTAATGCGTAGGAAACTGACCACCATCCTTACTAGGCTAGACCCCACGAGGGTAGAGGACAAGGGAAGGAACATCGGGCTAGAGGCCACAAAGAGTTTCAGTATAGGCGCCCCCGTGCATTGCAGGAATTACGCCAGCACGGGCCCAGCCTGGGTGCCGGGCGTAGTGGTGGAGCAAACCGGCCCCGTGTCGTACCGCGTGGAAACCAGCACAGGGCTCCTGTGGAGGCGGCACGCGGACCAGCTCCGGCGCAGGGTCTCCGATGAGCAGGGCACAGACCATGCAGAGAATAAGTCAGCGTTAGGGTTCTCCCCCACCCGTTCAGCCCAAGGGGGAGGGAAGGGGGACCGCGGGCCCCCACCAAGGGGGGAGGAGGATATCCTCATAGATACCCTGGGGGATCTTTCCGAGGAGGAGGAACCTGACCCCATACATATCTCGCGGAAGGTCCCCACAAATGCGGATACCCCTACTAAGTTAGATTCTGATTTTCAGAACCGGGGGGGGGGGGGGTTTCGGAGTGGTCCCCCACCCGTCCAAGCGAGAAGAGGGGTTTTTCATTAGCCCCGACGGCCCCCGGTCTGCCCACAATGGAGTTTTTCCCTTCCCCTAAGGCTGCCAGACAGCGGCAAGCCACTAACAAGTCTCCCTCTCCCATTTCAGGACAAGGGACCAGGGAACAAAGAAGCAATAACGCCCCCGGGGGGGCAGCCCGTTTCACGGCCCAAACGCACATGCAACAAGCCATCTTGGCTGAGAGACTTCGTCTCATCCTAGGGGGGGGAGGGATGTTGTGTTCTGTAAAGCTGTGCCTTTAACAATGTACCTTTGCCATGTGTTATCAATGTAACCTTTCTGTGTGCAACATTATAACCATCAGCTGTATCAATGTAATCCCAATAAGGGGACGCGAGCTAGTGACCACCAGAGGGCAGTAGCGAGCGTCCAGCTCTCATAGATCATATTCACCTGGTTCAGCAGCGCGGGAAGATTCCCCGCCACCTCTTCACCTGGTCAAGAAGGGCGTGACCTCCTACGACGTCACGCAGGCAGCAACCAATAGTCTGTCGACGAGCCACATTCAAATGTATAGCCAGCTGTATATATTGAGCCACTCATCCGCCATTACCACATGTTCCCCCGGATCATCATGCAATAAACCTGTGTTAAGCCAACCCTTCGGCTGTTTCATTGTCTTTGGTCCCTTACACTAAAGGAAAGTAGATCAGGGTTTCCCCTTTAATATCAGTGGGTGGGGTGTTGCGACCCCCCTCTCCGCTGGCTCCCCTGGGGTTGGGAGGTTTAGGGGACAAAAGGGGTATGTCCCCCCAACCCTTCTGGAGCTAGGAGACCAGGGAGAGTGGATCGATTCCCCCCCTCCTTAAAAAAACTCCATTTTTAAAGAGAAGAAACCGCTTGGTTTCTTCTCTTTAAAAACGGAATTTTTCTTAGGGGTGGGAGTGGAATCGATCCACACTCCCTGGTCTCCTAGGTCCAGAAGGGTTGGGGGGACATACCCCTTTTGTCCCCACAAACCTCCCAACCCCAGGGAAACCAGCGGAGAGGGGGATGGCCCCCCCTACTGATATTAAATGGGAAACTCTGATGATCGGGAGCTTCAGGCGCCGTTGGGGAGGGAAAGAAGGCGGGCTGGTGTTTGTGGCTGTGAGGCGGTGAGTTTTTTAAAAAAAATTCACGCACTGGATTCCTCAGAGTTCCTCGCGATCATGGCTTGCAGGACTCTGGGGATTGTAGTAATGGGTTTGTGGTTTGTGTTTGTGCTGTGTTTTTTTTCCTGTGGCTCGCTTTTGATTGGCCACGGCGCGTTTCTCAGCGTTCTTTGTGGTCGTGCCTCTCAGCCTGATTGGCTGCAGCGCGGCGCAAAGAACGTTGGGTATTGAAGTTGTTTTTCTTCGCCTTTGTGGGGCTCTTGCCCCACTGGCGCATTTCTCAATCCTGCGTTTACCTGCGTACCCAGTTCGGCCGTGTGCACAAATGGTGAGTGCAGGTTAGTGGGGCCTGGCTAAGGAGCCTATGCAAAGTTCCAACGGTTAACCCTCGATTTTATAGGTAAAGATTGTAAATAAGATTGTCTTTGGTAATCAAATCCAATTGGAAAGGGTAGAATTCATTTCACCGTATGAGAGGTTTTGTTATGAATTATTTATTATTTTGGGTAACACTTGGCTCTTGAACTGCTGAACTGTCGACCTTCCAAAAATCATGTTTAGTGTCTTAACAACTAAGCCACCACTGTCTCTTGTGAATAACTCATGGGCAATGTAGTTCTTTGGGAGGTACTTGGTACAGAAGGAAAAGAGGAATGGCCAACCTTGGTGCTCCAGGTGTTCTTGAACTTCACTTCCCAGCAGCCCTGATCAGCAGGTGTGCTGATGTGGGCTTCTGGGAATTGAAGTTCAAGAACACATGAAACACCAAGTTTAGACACCAACTCCTTTAGGAGATATCACATCAAGAGAAGGAGCCCTAAGATGCAGCCGCATGGCCCTTCTAAAGGGTGAAAGAGTCTGAAGATGATGGTCACTGGATATGAATTCCCAAATTTCCAGAGTGTTCAACTTTCTATCTGAGTTTTTTTTAAAGGATAAACAAGAATCTCTGTAAATTAGTGACTAGATTCAGGCTTGGTTGTCTCAGAAGATGCACCAGAAATGGTCTGGGATCCTCGCTCTTTAATGAAACGGAGTTTATGGGGAGTTTTTTTAAATGTATAAACTGACAGAAGAGCTCTATGGAAGAGTGGAAGAAACAAAAATAAAAACTGAAAGGAAGAAAAGGGGACAACGAAAATAACAGATTGCTCAATCTCTTAAATGGGGTTTCTTTTTTAAAAATTATGAGCCAGAAGGTCTGTAAATCACCAACTAATTGTGGCTTCTATTTCTCATAAGATACAACTGAGAGAACTCTCTGCATCTCAACATGAAACACATGCTAAATAAAGACATAGCATCTCTTTCTAGCATTTTAACTTCACCTTCTCTTCCCTCTGTGAACCTCTGAGATTTCTTTAACTCACCCAGAAGACCTCAATGGCTCAGAAAAGATGAGAATTCAGTTCCAGAGATGCAGCCAGTTCTGGAGAAGCAATAAAGATGATTCATGAAGTAGAAAATTATTTCTAGGAAGGAAAGCCTAGCAGAAGCAAGCACTGAAATTTGGTAGTTTTTCCTGGAAATTCTGTTTCTTTATGCTGGAACCTTATGATTAATTAGGGTTTTGCACTTTTCTTTCCCCTTTTATGTCTTCCAGCTGTTGAGAAATTTCTTTTAGGATTGGCAAGGAGTTCTGGGGTTAGTAGTTCAGAGCAAAAGAGTAACTCAGGTGTAAAGGGACTGACAAATTCTGTTGTATAAGTGAAAAAATATTTGTTATGGGTTTTTAAGTATTCAGTTTTATGTATTTATCAGTAAACTTCCTGTTTTTATTATTGAGGTTTTTAAGTTTCATATATTGTCTATGGATGAAGAAATTGAAAAACCAAAAGAGCAGAATTGTACACAATGGCTTACTTTAAGTTCAGCTTAAGAAGATGAGGATTTCACACTGTCACAGCTCTCAGCAAGTGTGGAAAACAGGAACTTCGTAGCCATGACAGTGTACTGTATGTCCCTCCACCTGTACTATGGAAGTTCTGATGATAGAGTTCTCAAAGATCTTGACGTTGAGCAATGTTGTATTCCTTACTATGGTAGAGATATTTGTTGACTCTTTTGATTTTTTCATATGTCGGAATTAACATTTTGGAATTCTCTGAGATTCTTATGATTTGTCGTCTTTCAGATTGGGGGTGTTTGTAGAAAGATCCTCTTTACCATGGTGCTTCTAGGGTGGATGGATTAGATGACAGAGTTGTTACATGTGGGATGTTGGTTTGTAGGCATAGTCTTCATGGACACTAGAATATTTTAATCTCAAGGAAGCCCAGGTTTTTAACGGAATTTTCAGGTGACAAGATAAAAATCAAGCATCAGTTGAGAAGATGCAAATTTCTTTTGTTTTGTAGCTTTTGGTGTTGTTTGCTACTTGTTGTTTTCCCTTTATGATCAACTCAATTGTAAGACCTGAGTCCATCAGAGCACTTAAAAAGAAAAAGAGAGATCAGTACTAAGATGGGGGAGCGGGTACAATGAAAGGATGTTGCATTTGTATTTGGTTTTGAAGGACCCATACCTAGTGAAACCATGGATGTCTCTAGTTTTAATTTTGTGGAAAGCCACCTGGTGGTCTGGGCTGTGCCAATAGTGTAGCCATTTTATGACAAGGAAGACTCTGTAAAACTACAAACCTCTCTCTCCTCCTTTGATGTTGGCAGATTGATACGCAGCAGTCAGCAGTTACAAAGTTAAACACATCTTTATTTGGTGGTATGCAATCTGAACATGTGGTAATGGCGGAGGTACAGCTCCTTTTATACAGCAACAACACATTTGAATATGGATACACGGTAGCCCATTGGCCACCGCCTGTGTGACGTCGTTCTGAGTCACGCCCTTCTTCACCAGGTGTAGCCGTGGCGGGAATATTGCCGCGGCTGACAGTAATTGGGGAATTTGTACGATGTGAGCTGAACTCTCGCAGCTGCCCTCTATAGGTAGCTAGCTCGCGTTCCATTCCAGCTGAGAAACATTGTTTTCATTACAAGGTTACATTGTTACATTGAAATGGTTACATTCATTCTGAAAGATATAGTGTTTCCATACACAACACCTCCCCTGTAACATCTTCACTCTTAGGACTGCAAGAGGGATTTTAGTGTAAGGGACCGAAGACAACAGGACAGCCGAAGGGTTGGCTTAACACAGGTTTATTGCATGATGATCCGGTGGAGCATGAGGTAATAGCGGTGATACATCTCAATATATACAGTAGCCCTATACATTTGAATCTTGTAGCACGGTAGCTCATTGGCTGCTACCGGCGTGGCCTCGCCCAGGCACGCCTCTTTTCCTGCTGCTGAATGCAGATCTTTCTTCTGCTGCTGAATGCAGATCTTTCTCCTGCTGCTGAATGCGGGGAAGGTTTTCCCGCGGCTGTCCGTGATTGAGCAATGTGAACCATGTGAGACTGAACGCTCGCAGCTGCCCTCTATGGGCTGCCTGCTCGCGTTCCTTTACAGCTGAGATACCTTGTATTTGGAGTGGTTACATTCTTGCCTTTACAGTACAATGAACATGCAATCATACATACATAACATCCCTCCCCCCTAGGACGGGACGAAGTCCCGCAACCATTGTGGCTTGCCGCACGTGCGCTTGGGGCGTGCTTGCTCCTGACCTAGTGCTGGAGAGCCTGTGATCTCTGACTCCGCGGGTACTTGTCCTGCAACGGGAAACGGGGATTCGTTGGTGGCTCTGTGGGGGGTCCGTGCCTGCCTTGTGCCCGGGGATGGGACTGGAATGAACAGTTGGGAGGTGAACCCCTGCCTGTTGCTCTCGGACCCGGGGGACCCTCCTATTGTGAACCGCGGAACCGATGAGGTCGCCCTTGTGGTTCTGCTACCTTCTGTTCCCCGCTCGGGGGACCTTGAGACTGTGGTGGGCGGACTCGCTGTTGCCTCCTGTCTTGGGGGTGTCGGTCTCCGGGAAATTGGCGCTATGTTGCATTCTAACTCACAGGGGCTACTGGGACTGGAAGTACCAGGGGCTGAATTGAAACCCCTCTTTTCGCCAGGACGGGTGGGGGACCACTCCGCTAACTCCCCCTGGTACTATAAATCAACGTCTAAACTTCTAGGGGTATCTGTGTTTCGGGGAAACTTCCGAGGGGTCTGTGTGCGGTCGGGGCTCTTCCTTTCTGCCGCGAAGTCCCGCAAAAGATCTCTGAGGATCGATTCCCTTTCCTCCCCCCTTGGTGGGGACCCATGTCCCCCTTTCCCTCCCCCTTGGGCTAAACGGGTGGGGGAGTACCCTAACGCTGAGTCGTGGCTATTTTCGTCTTCGTCCTGTTCTCCGGGGACCCTGCGCCTGAGTTGGTCCACGTGTCGCCTCCACAGGAGGCCTGTACTGGTCTCCACGCGGTATGAGACGGGGCCGGTTTGTTCTACTACGGTGCCCGGCACCCAGGCTGGCCCCGCGCTGGCGTAGTTCCTGCAATGCACCGGGGCGCCTACGCTGAAACTCTTTGCGGGTTCCACCCCTATGTTCCGCCCCGTGTCCTCTACTCTCGTGGGGTCTAGCTTGGAGATTACCGTGGCCAGCTTCCTGCGCATTAACAGCTCCGCGGGGGAGTACCCTGACGCCAATGGGGTGACCCTGTACCTTAGCAGGAATTGGCACAATTTCAGGTCGAGGTCTCCGGGGCCCATGCGCCGCAGCGCGTCTTTTGTGGTGCGCACGAGGCGCTCTACTTGGCCGTTGGTGGCCGGGTGAAAGGGGGCGGAGGTGACGTGCCGAATGGCGTTGCGATCCATGAATGCCCCGAACTCGGCAGACGTGAAACAGCTAGCGTTATCGCTGACGAGGGTGTCGGGTAAACCGAACGTGGAAAAGACCCTCCGTAACTGTTTAATTGTAGTGGCCGAGGAGGTGCTCGAGACTGGAATGACCTCCAACCACTTGGAGAACGCGTCCACCACAAGGAGGAAAAGTGTTCCCCTGAACGGGCCAGCAAAGTCTACGTGTACCCGGGACCAGGGCCCCCTTGCTGCGTCCCACTCCCTATGTGGCAAGCGAGCCTCTTCTGGCCTGGAGCTTTGGCACGCTTCGCAAGTGCCGACCATGTGTTCGATGTCGGCGTCTAGCTGGGGCCACCAAAAGTAACTACGGGCTAGTGCCTTAGAGCGGACGATCCCCGGGTGGCTGACGTGCAGCAGTTTAAGCACCCTCGGCCGGAGCGACGTGGGGATCACTACCCGCTGTCCCCACAAAAGGCAACCCCTCTCTAGGGACAACTCTAGTTTCTTTTTGAAAAATGTGTCGAATTCCGCTGCTGGGGAAGACACGGGCCACCCTTTCTGTACCCAGGAGCAAACTGTAGCTAGCGTTTTGTCCTTGCCGGTCGCTTAGGCGATGTCGGCCGGTACTACTGGAGGGGAGTCTAGGACCTCTATCATTAAGACCTGGTGGTCCCCCTCTTCCTCGCCCACGTGGCAGCAATCCTGGGGAATGGGGGACCTCGACAGGGCGTCCGCATGGCTGATCTCCTTTCCGGGCCGGTATACCAACGCGTGCTGATACGCGTTGAGAAAAATGGCCCACCTGAGCATCCTCGGGGACAGGATTTGGGTTGTGGGCTTATCTGCGGTGAAAATGCCTAGCAAGGGCTTGTGGTCAGTCACTATGATGAAGGGGCGGCCGTACACAAAATCATGAAATTTCTTGGTCCCCGCAATTATCGCTAGTGCTTCCCTGTCTGTCTGGGCATAGTTTCTCTCCGCTTGGGACAAGGACCTAGAGTAGAACGCTATCGGGGCCTCCCTCCAGTTCTCCAGTACGTGGCATAACACCGCCCCCACCCCCACCGGGGATGCATCGCATATCAGGACCACTGGGCGCTTGGGATTGAAGTGGGTCAGTACCGCATCTGATGCCAGGAGTTGCTTCAGGTCTCCTGGTCGTCGCCCCACTTCCATGCCCCGTCCTTTTTTAACAATTTGTGTAGCGGTTCCGCCACTGCTGCCTTCCGCGGGAGGAAGGAGTGGTAAAAGTTGAGCAGTCCAAGGAACGACTGCAACTCGGGCTTGGAGGTGGGGCGAGGGGCCTTCTTGATGGCGGCCACCTTGGATTGGGATGGCCTTATTCCCTCGGGAGTAACACGGAACCCTAGGAACTCAACCTCAGTTGCGAAGAAAACGCATTTGTCTTTCCGCAACCGCAACCCCGCTTTTTCGAATATTGCCAGGACCTTTCCCAACCTTATTGCTAATTCGGCCCGGCTCCCCCCTGTAATCAATACGTCATCAAAGTAGGGTAACACCCCCTCTAACCCCTTCAGGAGGCGTTCCACGAGTGACTGGAAGATCCCGGGCGCCGAATTCACGCCGAATTGGAGGCGCGATACCTGGAACGCCCCTTTGTGGGTGACTATGGTCTGTGCAGCAGCTGCGGCGGGGGTCACCGGGAGTTGCTGGTAGGCTTGGGCCAGGTCGAGTTTAGCGAAACACCTCCCCCCGTGTAACCTGGCCAACAAGTGGCTGACTACCGGCACCGGATACGCATTAGGGCGGATCGCCTTATTGATGGTGCACTTGTAATCAGCGCATATACGGACCTCCCCGTTGGCCTTGAGCGCTGTTACAATTGGAGTTTCCCACTCCGCAGAATCAACAGGGACAAGAATCCCCTGGCCCACCAATTTGTCCAACTCCGCCTCTATTTTGTCCTTTAGTGCGAAGGGCACTCTGCGCGGTTTAAGTCTGATTGGACGTACTCCAGGGTCCAGGTCGAAAGTCACTGGGGGGCCCTTGAATTTTCCGAGCCCCTTTTTGAAAACCTCGGGGTGCGCGTCGCACACGCTCTGTATTGGATCGGTCCCGGCGGCGTGTGCTCCCACGGCGTGCACCCCCCCAATGAACAACCCCAGGGGCTGGAACCATTGAGTCCCGAGGAGGCTGCATTTACCTCCCTTGAGGACGACTAGGGGAAGCGTTGCGGTGTGCTTTTTAAACTGGACCTGGAACTTCCCAACCCCCAACACTGGGATGCGGTTCCCTTGCACGTCCTTCAGTGTGGCCCTCAACGCTTTGAGCTTGGGCCGCACGCGGGGGGCGATTTTCATGAACTCTCCCTGGGAAATGATAGAGTATGAGGAACCCGAGTCCACCTCCATCCTAACAGGGGCCCCTTGGATTACTACCTCAACGAAGTAACGGGGGTGCTCCGTGGAAACGCTGCAAACCGGAGCGTCGTCCTCGCTGTCGTCGGAGATGCGCCCTACTCCGTCCCGCGTCCTCGTGGTCCGGGTGCCGTCCTTTGGCCTCGTGGTGCGGTCCTGCCTCGCCGAGCGGTCTGGTGAACTCCTCTTGGCCTCGTGCCGTTTCCGGCAGACCTTGGCGATGTGCCCGCGCCGGCCGCAGTTGTGGCACTCGGCCTTGCGGAATGGGCATTTGGCGCGGGCGTGGGCGCCGCCGCAGCCGTCGCAGCGCCGGCCCTCTCTGTGGACCCTCCGGACGTCCTCGTCGTCGCCGCTCTCCGTGGACGAGTTCGAAACTCGCTGGGCCGTGCGCACCGAGCTTTCTGCCTTGGCGGGTTTCGGGCGCCAGTCCTGAAGCTCTTGCACCCCCAGCAGTCGTGGCCTCCGCGGCCTGTGCCGTGTCGAGGACTTGTTGCCACATGGGAGGCGGCTCCTTTTTCATCAGCGCGCGCTGAGTCTCGGTATCCCTCAGACCGCAGAGCAGGCAGTCCCGGAGGGTGACTTCTGGGGTCTCCCACTTGCATGGGCCGGCGGCCAGCCGCAGGGCCACGGCGAACTCAGCGACCGATTCCCCGGGCGCCTGGATTCGCCTCCAGAACGCGCTCCGAGCGGGGAACATGGCTATCGCGGGCCGGAGGTGGGTGCGCAGCGCCGCCAGGAGCTCTGTGGCCTTGAAGTCGCTCACCCTCCTCGGCGCGATCAGGTCCACCAAGGTCCTCTTGGTCTCGTGTCCGAGCATGCGGACGAAGATGGCCCTCTTCTTGGCCTCATCTGAGACTTCGAGCTCCACTAGCGCTCCACTGAAGTCTATCTCAAACAGCTCCAAGTCTCCCGGCTTCCTGATCTCGTAGCCGGCGCATGTCTTGGTCCCGTGGGCAGCCATCATCCCACCTTCGTCGCCAATTTAGTGTAAGGGACCGAAGACAACAGGACAGCCGAAGGGTTGGCTTAACACAGGTTTATTGCATGATGATCCGGTGGAGCATGAGGTAATAGCGGTGATACATCTCAATATATACAGTAGCCCTATACATTTGAATCTTGTAGCACGGTAGCTCATTGGCTGCTACCGGCGTGGCCTCGCCCAGGCACGCCTCTTTTCCTGCTGCTGAATGCAGATCTTTCTTCTGCTGCTGAATGCAGATCTTTCTCCTGCTGCTGAATGCGGGGAAGGTTTTCCCGCGGCTGTCCGTGATTGAGCAATGTGAACCATGTGAGACTGAACGCTCGCAGCTGCCCTCTATGGGCTGCCTGCTCGCGTTCCTTTACAGCTGAGATACCTTGTATTTGGAGTGGTTACATTCTTGCCTTTACAGTACAATGAACATGCAATCATACATACATAACAGGGATGAAGAATATAAAGGGAAGGGGTGTCTTCAAATTCTCCCTTGGCTTTTCAAACTCAAGGAGTCGAAGGTGGTGGTGGAAGTGGAAAACTTGGTCCATATACATCTCACATACCTTGAAATTTCAGAGCTTGTCATCTCTGGTCCCAGATGACAAGCTCTCCCAAATGCAGTGCGGCTTTTACAGCAGTGGTTCCCAAATATTTCTTGGCCATGCCCAACCTATGCATTTTTAAAATCCTGATCGCCCCACCCCCGAGCTATAATTCTTATTATTCAAAGTGAGCTCCTATTCAAGTGGATGAAGTCTAAAAGGCTATTAACTTGGCCCAACTCATTCTCAAATTGCAGTCCTTAAAAATCAAATTACCCCACATTAGGAAACACGGTTTTAGAGACCAGTTTGCGATAATGGGTAAGAGCAATATGCTATTTGGTGTGACCCTTGTGTCTAAACAACAATTTTCTTTTATATTGAGCCAATTTATTTAATCCTGGAAGTAATGATCGCCAATGTAGGGGTTAGGAAATTGATATTCCCCCCCCCCCCCAATCATCTGTGGATGATTAGGTGAAATAGAAAAATCAATATATTTTTCTATACAATTGTTGCATTGGCAAAAGGATTTTAAAAAATCCCAATTTCTGTATACTGCTGATAAAATTTTAAGCAGCAACACAAACAAAAGGAAAATGTTATCCATACAGAGTCAAAGCAATGTCAGTGTGTAGAAACAATATTTTATTTTATTTCCACCACCACCACCACCAATTTCTATATCTTGCAGTGTCAGTCTGCTGGATCTTTGCACAGTAAGCAAAAGCTGCAATTTTTATGTAAACTGAGTCGTTTGTTAACTGATGTTCCACTGATGGAAGCAGCATAGCTCCTACTGTTCTCACAGGTAACAGGTATAATGGCAAGAGGTCTTGAGGGACCCATATCTAGTGGAACTTTCTCCACCTGTTGTTTTGGTGGAAAGCTACCTGGTGATCTGAGGTGTGTCAATTTTATGGCCGCTGCACAACATGGAAGTACTGTATCTGTAAAACTACAGTCCTCCCCCACCTCAACTTCTCCACTCTTAGGATTGCTTGATGTATGCAGATTGATACGCGGTAGTCAGTAGTCAGTGAGCCAGACACATCTTTATTGCAAGCTATGCAATCTGAACATATGGTAATGGCAGAGGCACAGCTCCTTTTATACAGTGAGATGCATTGTGATACATTTGAATCTGGCTACACGGTTCCCCATTGGTTACTGTACTCGTGACGTCATGGTAACGCCCCTCCTTCTTTACCTGGTTTACCTGTGGCGGGAATGTTTCCCGCGGTAGACTTGATTGGTTGAATAATACCATCTGGACGCGAATCACTGCCATCTAGTGGCAGGTGACTCGCGTACCCTTCAGCTGACTTGCATTGGGTTACATTGTTTCATTCAAGTTGTTACAATTCCTCTTACTGGGCAAAGACTTCCCTGCAACTGATCTTAAAGACACATACTTCCATACACAACATTCTTCCCCCCAGGATGGGATGAAGTCCCTTAGCCAAAGTGGCTTCCCGCAATTTTGCTTTGGTCGTATGGTTGCTTGGCCGAGGCTGGGGGAACTAGGGGTCCTGTGTTCCGCTGATCCTCTTCCTGCAACAGGAAGACGAGGAAACTCATTAGCGGAATTCCGCAACTCAAGATCCCGCCCATTTCTTGGACTGGCGGGTAACGAAACGGAAGATTGTTTCACCCTCTCGGGGCTGGGGATGAACTCCAAACGACTTGGACCGGGAGTACCTAAAGCTAAATCAAAACCCCGCTTCTCGCTCGGACGGGTGGGGGACCACTCCATAAACCCTCCCAATCCCTTAACTCAAAATCAAACTCATCGGGCTCTTCCCTTCCTGGAAGGTGTGTTGCGCCGGGGGCCAAACACGCATTTCTGTAGGAGGAATTGATCTGGGGGTTCTCTCCCAGAAGGTCCCTTGTGTCTCTTTGGGAATCCCCTGGTGGTGCTTGCCCTGTTTCTCCCCCTTGGAATGAATGGGTGGGGGAGGACCCTAACATTGATTCGTCGTCCTCTTTGGTGTCTGTGACCCTCCTCCTGAGCTGATCAGCATGTCGCCGCCATACCAGCCCTGTACTAGACTCAACCTTGTATGATACTGGCCCCGTCTGCTCGAGAACAACCCCTGGTACCCAGCTGGGGCCGGATGCATAATTTCTGCAATATACCATGTCTCCCGCCACAAATACCTTTGACTGCTCAATGCCTATATTTCTCCCCCTATCCTCCACCCGTGTTGGATCCAACCGGTTGAGCAGCGTGACCGGTCTCCTTTGCATCAGGAGCTCAGCTGGGGAGCGTCCTGATGTGAGGAGAGTTACCCTGTAGGACAGTAGAAACTGGCACAGATGCCAGTTCAAGTCTATGGGGCCCATTTGCCGAAGTGCTTCCTTGGTAGTTCGCACTTGGCGCTCAACCTGACCATTTGTAGCAGGGTGGAAAGGGGCTGAGGTGATGTGTCGAATCGCATTCCTCTCTAGGAATGCCTGGAATTCGACGGAAGTGAAAGTACTGGCGTTGTCGGAGACAAGCACATCGGGTAAACCGAAACAGCTAAATAGGCTTCTCAACCTCTTAATGGTTGTTGCTGAGGAAGTATTGGGCACTGGAATAACTTCCAACCATTTTGAGAAAGAATCGACCATGAGGAGGAACATGGATCCCCTGAACAGCCCGGCGAAGTCAATGTGTAGACGAGACCAAGGTCTGTGGACCGTGTCCCATTCTCTGTGAGGAAGTCAGGACTCCTTGGGTCGAGAACTCTGGCAACTTTCACAAGTGGCCACCATGTGCTCAATGTCTGCATCAATTTGGGGCCACCAGAAGGAGTTTCTGACTAGCGCCTTTGAGCTCACAATCCCCGGGTGGTTTACATGGAGTAACTTGAGTATCTTTGGCCGTAATTCTTCAGGAATTACTACTCTTTCTCCCCAAAGGAAGCAGCCCCTCTCGGTGGACATTTCTACCTTCCTCCTGAAAAATGGTTTGAACTCCTCACTCGGCGGAGTTGTGGACCACCCCTTCCTTACCCAGGAGCTAACTACGGAAAGGACTTGTCTTTTACCATCGCCTTTGCGAGGTCTGGGGGTACGATTGGTGCTGGGTCGAGAGACTCAATCAGTAGCACCTGGTAGTCCTCCTCTATTTCGCATTCAGGCTCCCCCAAAACCGGCAGGGGCGAGCGCGAGAGTGCATCGGCATGGCTGATCTCTTTCCCCGGGCAGTGTGTTAGCGTGTACTGATACGCATTGAGGAATATGGCCCACCGGAGCATCCTGGGGGACAGAATTTGGGTTGTGGGTTTATCCATGGTGAATATGCCCAGTAACGGCTTGTGATCGGTTAAAATCATAAATGGCCTGCCGTATAGGAAGTCGTGGAATTTCCTCGTTCCTGCGACTATAGCGAGGGCCTCCCTGTCTGTTTGCGTGTAATTGCGCTCTGCCTTGGAAAGGGACCTAGAGAAGAAGGCTACCAGGGCTTCCTGCCCGCTGGCTAGCGCGTGGCTCAGCACAGCACCCACCCCCACTGGAGAAGCATCACACACTAACACTACGGGCTTCTTGGGGTCAAAATGTGTCAGGATCGCCTCTGAGGAGAGGAGCTGCTTGAGTTCCTTGAATGCCTTTTCCTGGCTGTCACCCCATCTCCAAACCACGTCTTTCTTTAAAAGGTGGTGTAGGGGCTCCGCTACGGATGCCTTCCGTGGCAGGAATGAATGGTAAAAATTAAGCAGTCCCAGAAAGGACTGTAACTCTGGTTTGGCTGTGGGGCGAGGGGCATTCTTTACAGCCGTAACTTTTGCATCTGAGGGCTTAACTCCTTCTGGGGTGATCCTAAACCCCAGGAAATCCACCTCCCTCGCCCGGAACACACACTTGTATTGCCTGAGCCTCAAACCCGCTTTCTCAAAAACCACTAACACCTTGTCCAATCTCTTTGCTAGTTCTGCCTCGCTCCCCGCAGTAATTAACACGTCATCAAAGTAGGGGAGGACCCTGGGGAGACCCTTGAGGAGGCATTCGACAAGAGATTGGAAAATCCCTGGGGCTGAATTCGCGCCGGACTGTAGGTGTGTTACCTTAAATGCACCTTTGTGCATCACTATAGTTTGAGCTGCTGCAGTGGCAGACATGACCGTAAGTTGCTGGTACACTTGGACCAGATCTAATTTAGCAAAACATTTACCCCCGTGTAAGGTAGCAAGTAAATGGCTAACTACCGGCACCGGGTACGCATTAGGACGGATGGCCTTGTTTATGGTGCATTTTATAGTCCGCACAAATCCTGACCTCCCCATTTGCTTTTAACGCCATCACAATTGGCGTTTCCCACTCTGCAGAATCTACCGGCACCAAAATCCAGCATGGAAACTCTTCTTCCCTCCAGCCTCTGCTCCCCCTCCCCTTTCCTCCTTCTGAGGAGGAAGGTGTGGGTCTATGGGTCTAGGGAGGCTCAGAGCTCAAGGATTTATAAAATGCATTTCTCAGACTTCAATATCTGCACAACATGGCTAAAGAACAAATTAACTGGGCAAGACAAATACCCAGAAGAACCTACTGCAAGAGAAGCCCAGAAGAGAAAGCAATCAAACACCACTGGCTGCCAATTTCAGCCGACTACTAAAACTTCTCCCATGCATAATGAAAGATCATCAAACCATCCTGGAAAAGAATGCTTCGCTCTCTAAGGCTCTTGGTGGAAGACTATTGCTACGATACAGGCAACCCCCTATTCTCAAAGAACTATTGATGCACAACACGCTATTCAACAGTGAAAGAGAGGTGGGAACTAAATCCTGCTGCAAAACCAGATGTCAGCTGTGCCCAGTGATGGGTAGCTCCCAGATTTCCTGGGTCTCCCTTCCAGGGGCCTCTTCCTGCACACCAAGAAAACAATCTACGGGGCAAGGTGTGGGTCTAGGGAGGGGTCCCCCAACTACTTCTGCTCCCAACTCCACCCTTCCCCACCCTCCACCCCAAGAAAAATTCTCTCTCCAGGGTGGAAACTCTTCTTCCCTCCAGCCTCTGCTCCGCCTCCCCTTTCCTCCTTCTGGGGAGTAAGAAAAGGGACAGACCGGAAGGGAGGCTTTTTCAGGTAGGGATTATTTCCTTTCCCCTCCAGCTCTGTTCCCCCTCCACTTTCCTCCTTTACTGTCTTGAGGGAATATTGCCCTCTCAGAAGGTCCTTTGGTAACTGTAGTGTTTGGTGCAAGGATGACAGAGACCAGCATTAGATGGGTCAAACACAAGTGATTCAGCTTTATTGCTAGCACAACACAACTTGACTCAGGGCACAGAAACAAGGGCATATTTATACATGTACTAGCATAGTTTGCCCGGCAATGCTGGGCTGTTTTAAATTGTGTTTTGCTTTTTTGGGGGGTGTTTGTTTTTGAGTTAAAAATCAACAGAGGATGCTATACATTTTTTATTTTATTTATGTAACATATGTTTGTTATTTGTGTAAACATTTGATGTATTGTTATTTGTTTGACTTGTTTTACTCTTGTGGCCTCTAGGTGCTGCTTTATTGTTTTTTAATTGTTTTTACTATTCCGCCCTGCAGGTAGGGCTGTTAGTGGTTTTGTTTTCGTTTCATGTGTTTTTTCTCTTCTGACCTCTAGGTAGGGCTTCTTCCGGTATGTAGTCTTTGTTTCTTCATTTCTGTTCGGATCTTGTGGAGGGAGGACGTGCTGGTGAGTTCTCTAGTTTTCTTTCTTCTGGGGTTTTTCTTTGTTTTGTTTTTGTGGTGGTGGGCTGGGAGGTGTTTCTGTTTGTTCTTTTTTGTTTTGATGGGCTTTAGATTTTTGTAATTAGTTTGTTTATTTCTGGTGTTGTTTATTTTTGTTATTTTATTGTTGTTTATTTGTGGTATTTGTGGTTGTTGTGTTGTTAGAGTTAGGTATTTTCGTGTTGTAGTTAGGTGTTTTGTCTGTGCTTTTGTGGTATTATGGATGTTTTTGTTTGTGTATTTTGTAATTTACTTTTTTGTTTATTAATGGGTTTTTAATTATTTATTTATTTTTGTTTTATTCATTTTTATTAATTTTGGTGTTTGTTGTTGGTGTGTAGGTTTGCGTGAAGAACGGGCTGGCTGTCGGTTCCTCTTTTCCTCATTGCTGCTTCGAATTTTGGTTTCGATGCAGCAATGGGGGAAAGGAGGAGGAGGCAGTCAGCCCGTTCTTCCACTGGCTGGTAAGGTTCGTTAAGTAGGTTGGGGGAGAAGGAGACAGATAAGAGCTATCTCTGCCTGACGATGCTTCCCCTGACGAACTGCTGCCTGCTGCTGTTGTTTTTTTCCTCACCCCAGCTCATCTTTCCTTGAGGCCGGCGGTGATTTTGCCATGTCTTCGGCAAGGTAGTGGATAGGAGAGGGAGTCTCTCTTCTCCCCATTGCTCTGGGAAAGAAGGCTGGCAGGTGTCTTGCGGTGGAGTTTTGTGGCTTTTTGTTTTGCAAGGCTGTGGAGGCGCTGTGTCTGCTTTCTCAGAGTTCTGTGCGCTCACAGCATGCAGGACACTGGGATGTGTAGTTTTGCGTTTTTGGTTTGCATTTGTGCGGCTTTTTCCCCCTGGCGGTTTGATTTTAATTGGCTGTGCCGCATTTCCCAATGTTCTTTTTGCTTGTGCCTCTCAGCCTGATTGGCTGTGGTGCAGCGCCGCACAGAGAATGTTGGGAATTGAAGTTGTTTCCCTTTGTTCGCGTTCGTGGGGCTCTTGCCCCACTGGCACCTTTCTCAACCCTGCGTTAACCTCTGGACCGGGTTCGGGCAAGTGCAGGAGGCTCGGCATGGGATAGGATGGACGGGTGCAGAAACGTATAGCAAGTTCCAACGCTTAACCCTTGGATTTATAGGTATAGAAGGCATACAATAATAGATACATTATGGCGGGCTTACAGCCAATTGGTTAAAACACGGATCAGAAATATACAGACGCTTATTGGAGGAAAACATGGTTAAACTGTATACAGGGAAGCCATTGGATGACAGATATTCAAACTTGGCACCTTTTTTCAAAAGGATGTAAATTTCAAAACACAACAGTAACTCAGACCTCCAATGTTACTAAGAGCAAAATTTTTAACATGTTGTTTTTTCATGCTTCTGGAGTTCGATTCTCAGGTACTGCATGACGGAGTGAGCTCCCGTCCCTATGCCAACTCCTGCCAACCTAGCAGTCTGAAAGTAAGAAATCACAAGTACTGTAGATAAATAGGGACCACTTTTGTGGGAAAGGTTGCCCTTGCTCAAAAGCCAGTCGTATCTGACTCTAGAGTGCAGTGCTCATCTCCATTTACAGCCAAAGAGCTAGTGCTGTCTGTATTTGCAGATGTTTTCAATGGTCATGTGGCAGGCATGATTTGATTGCCCACCAAGTCACATAGCCACACCCACAAAGTAGGCCACACCCACAGTGTGGTAGTAAAAAAATTGGAGCCCACCACTGGCTCTGCCCCCATATTTATTCTGGCAACCCAACATTATGGACAGAGTTCCCTGTTCCTCTGCCAATGTGATTTATGCCACCTTTTGCCAAAAGGCCCTTTCTGTACTCTACATAGGACTTTTAAAAACAAGTATACCCTGTAGATTTGGAGGAGCCTCTGACATTCCTGAGTGGGGATGATCAGGTTCCTCTCTGTCATCATCTTTTCTCTGGAGCTCCTTCTGCTCACCCTCAGGACGAATATGTCTTTCCATGGATTTTGATCATAATCTGCTCCTCGTTTGCTACCTGCAACAGTAGAACAGACTTTATTTTATGACTACAGAATTTATTTTATGACTACTTATACCTGGGTTGATATAGGTTAAAATAGTCCCATTGCCTTGATTGGAACAGTCAATCTCAGCTGCTTGCAGATGTAGTAGAAAAAACTACCTCACCCAACTGAAAATCAGGGCTGTGGTGGCTCACTGGTTAAGAAGCTCACCTTGTTAGCTGGAAGGTCAGCAAGTTGACAGTTCGAGACCCAGGTACTGCATGAATGAAATGAGCAGCCATCTCCGTCCTAGCTCCTGCTTACCTAGCAGACTGAAAGCAAGAAATTGCTAGTAGATAAATAAGGATCATTTTAGTGGGAAATGATCTTGGGGACATGAAAGGAGCCTCACTTGGGCATCCCCTGAGCAAAGTTTCTCCAGAAAAGATCCTTTCAACCCACAATAATTTCTGACATGAAATTATTAATACCAAACTGAAAGAAGACAAAAGGATGTCTTTTAGTCTAGGAAGTTGGTAAGATGAGCCATTTCCCTAATGGGAAAAGTATGGCCTTTCTGAGTTCAATGCATTTAGGAGATGAAGGAAATGATTAGTGTGGAATTACAGAGTCCCTTGAGCAGGGATGAACCAAGGCTCATAGGCTTTTAAGAGGTTGTTGAAAAGGATGAGTCAACTATCATAAGTAGGCTGGAATTAGTTGAAAAGAAATTTATGCAAGCCTAAAAGTAGTCTCAAATGGGGAAATATAAATCTCTCTGACTGGTTGATTGATAATCTTGCTTGTGAGCCTTCTCTCTTTCAAGGAATATTAAAATGTTTTGTCAAAAGGCCACTTGGGTCTACTATACCCGATGTCTAATAATTCTCAACTGTGTTCTACTTTGTTTATTATGATTATCTGGGTATCTGCCTTCATCAAGCAAGTAGACTATGGGGCACCCGCAACAACAGGGATGTGGCATTTGAATTTTTTTGTATGCCAGCTCCCTAAATTATCCAGGATATTCCATGGCAGTATTTGGTGTCCGCGGATACCACACTCCCCCTTTATTTGTTTAATTGGACCTGACAGATGGCTTGACGTAGGAGTGGCATCAGCTGACGTGGAGTGAGGACATTCCGGGGTTCTCTCCATGGGGGACATCTTGACATCAGCAAGGGAATACATTGCATGAAACAACACACAGCTGTTCCCAGAATTATCACCCCCACAATCACCTTGAGGGTCGTTTGTAGCCAACCCCATGGGAACCAGGACCATAACGAATTCCACCACGCCCACGTAGCATCTTCCTTGATGTTTTTAACCAAGGTATGGAGGTCTGTGAGCTGACTCTGTACCTTGCGAGAGTTGTCCGTGAGGTTAAAGCAACACATGGCATGGACAGACTCGCAACCCAAATGATGTAACAATAAGAGGTAATCGATGGCTGCTCGATTATCCAATATGGCATGGCGGAGCTCTGTCTGCTCTTGATTGAGCAGCGCTATCGCCGAGGAGGTGTGGTTAATGGCTTTTGCCAAAGCGCAAGCCAATTGACCAATTCTCCGAGCGTTGTCTACGGCTAAGCCTGGTATGCCAAACAAGCTGACTGCTAATGAAACATACTCAGCTTTACTCAGAACCCTAATGTTGCTATCACATGAGCTGTCTAACTGGGTGGCACGAGCGTGCCATATGTGTGAAGATACATTCGTGCTTGGTGCAACCATGTCTCTAGTGGAAAGCAACAATGTCAAACGACTGATACAGCAAAGGGAATCAGATACATTTGCAGGAATGTAGTTCCAAGTGTACTGGTTACATGTAAAAAACCATCCTGAAGGCAAGGTAACATGAGCATACATTGAGCTAATAGTCTCTGGGTTATTGCAAGTCCAGTTGCTGTTGCCGGGGTCGAGGCAATGGCGCTGTGGCCCTTCAACCGTGGAACAGCCGGTCATACGGGCACAAGTAGAGTTCGGGCTGACCGCCACTCGGGGAGTGTAGAGAATGGCCGCATCAGCCGGTAGGACTTTGGTGACTTGGGTTCCCCAGTGCGCATACGTGGAAAAGGCAGTCTTGGAAAATGGACCAAATATCCGCTTCTCCAACCAGTCACCGTTCCTGATGCGCGCATCTGGGGAGTGACACACCGGGATGAGACAAGTACTCAGAATAGAGGCAGAAGCGGTGGTCTGCCTCAGGCAAAAATCGGACTGATTGACGAGGTTCGCCAGTCTTTCCCAAACGTTGTACTGCAGCCGGGCAGAGAGATCTCCGCCTGGCATCAGGTTGTTGGCTTCCAACGAAGCAGCTTGAACCCCTCCCCCCGCAAGCATGGAAAGGATCAAGATGATGGTGGTCATCATGGAATTAGCTGTAATCAGGGAAAAGGCTGCAATCAAGATGTTCTCCGGTGTCGGTTCCTTGTCCTCCTGCCGAACGGCATCCGCCGCCTCCTGGCACAGGGACTTGGCCATCCCCCAGGTGATCTTTGGCACTGTCATCTGCTGTCGCCGCCGCCTCCACTTGGCTCTCCCCGTCAGGGTTAGTTCCTCCATCTCCGGGATCAGGTCCGGAACTGCCTGGGTCCACGGCATTGGTCTCGAAGTGAGGCTTGACACACCGGGCTGGAATCCAGATAACGCCTGTAGGAGACATAATTGCAGCACACCCTCTTCCCCATGTTATGAGTGGCACCGGGCCCTTCCAGGAAGGATCCGGTGGCACTCGGTAACGCACCATCAGCCGCGGGAGAGCCTCCGAGCGACGGAAGTGCTTCTCCTGTGGAGTGCAATCCAAAAAAAACATTAAGGTGATTGTACGTAAACAATACCTTGTTCAGACAATGTTGTGCCTGACCCTGAATTTTTTTTGGGGGGCTTGTGGTTCCCCCCTTTCTGTTTGTTTGTCAATGTAGGACTTAAGCGTCCGATTGACCCATTCCACAATCACTTGCCCTTGCAGATTGTACAGAATGCCAAGGGTGTGCTTAATGTCCCAGGTGGCCATGAACGTGGCCAGCTGCCTGGAGCTACAAGCCGGACCGTTATCGTTTTTTATGTGCCGTGGTTTGCCCATGGCCACGAAGCAGGAAAGGAGATGCTGTTCCACATGGGAAGCCGTTTCTCCCTTCTGCGCTGTAGCCCAAACGAACTGTGAAAAAGTATCAATGTGAACATGCATGTACTGCCATCTGCCAAAATGTGGGGCATGTGTGACGTCCATCTGCCACACCTGGTTGGCCTCTGTCCCTCATGGGTGGACCCCCCAGGAGGGCCCCCCTACCGCCCCTGCACAATGCGGACAGGAACGGACTATGCCTTGGGCTTGGGAAAGTGGCAGGTTGAACTGCCTTGCGAGTGCTTTGGCATTCTGATGAAAGAATGCATGACTCTGAATTGGAGTTGTGAAGACTTCCAAAACTGACCGTTGCTGAATTTCCTTTGCGGCCACATCCGCTCTGCTATTGCCCGCAGAAATCGGACCTGGCAAATCCTGGTGGCTTCTGATGTGGGCTATATAGAGCGCTTCGGTGCGGTTCCGCAAGTGAAATTGAGTTGTGAGAAAGAGGCTTAACAAATTCTTGTCTATCGCAGGAGTGATGTACGCTCCCGGTAAACTGTGAAGCAAATTCCTAGCATACTGGCTGTCAGTAATTATGCTTAAGCATTCTTTGGCAAAGGTGCGCAAGCCGAGGTTCACTGCTGCCAACTCTGCCTGCTTGCGGAAGAGTCAGAAGCGTGCGCCAAGCCTGTCCCTCTTGCCAAGTAAGAACATAATATGTGCGACCCCCATCAGTGAAAACTGTCCTAGCCCCCTGAAGTGGAACCAGTGACATTAATTCATACAAGGTGTCTGTCTGCGTATGAAGCGAGACGAGTCTGGGGTCTTATGGCAAACCTTGGTGCATGACGTGCCAGGCTTCCCTTGGGTAAATTTCTCATGAAGGCCCCCCTGCGCATTTCCGCCCATGGCGTGCGTGCACACAATTCCTGGAGCTATTCTTGTGCTCCTGTGAGAAGGGTACCAGATGCTGGCTTAGCCTTTGCCTATGCTTAGACTAACAGCAAAAAAAGGGGGTGGCCTGAAAATGCCTGTGTCTGATTGAAAGTGTGACCTGACTGCATTCTTAAAATGGTCCTTGGCAGACTTGGCTAATGAGTGGCACTCTGTACATTCTCAGGAGCTCAGGGACTAATCTTATTTCCTCCCTTTGTGCTCTGGAGTTTGTGAAATGTGTCTGCTCATTTAGAGTGGGTGCTGTGGTCCAGGTGCCATACTTAAAATGACAGACTAAGACTTATTAAAAACAATCCAACTATGACGTGCCAGCTGTAAGGAAACAATACACAAAAATGGAAAGACACACAAGTTAAACATTTCCAGCAGGGAGTTCCCATGGCAAAAGGGGGAAAGGAGGAAAGACAAGTCAGAAGTTAGCACAATGAGAATGCAACAACTCTTATCATAATGAAATCAGATTAGGTCAGATAATTAAGACAGCTGGCTGGGATCCTCCCGTTAGGGAATCCCTACCAGTAATTAACTCAGAAGCCTGTGAAGGGATGCAATTTAAGACTATAGAAATAAATAAATTGGTTACTTTCAAGGCCTGGAGAGGAGTTTTCTTCCTGTAAAAAGGTAAAGATTAAGCATTTTCTGAATATACAGAGCGCAAGAATGTTTGCATGCTTTTTCCTGTGAAAGGGGTACAATGAGTGAGTTACTTTACATGGATTAAAGTCTTAAGAGAATGAAGGAGAGTTAGAACGATTCTCAACCTGCGGGCCGGATGCGGCCCACATTGTTCTGCCACTACCTCCACCAAACCAAGAAGGGCTGTGTGGCGAAGGAAGGGCAGGATGACTGTCCGGACCTCCAGAGCTGCCTGAGGCCGCGGAACTTGGCCCCTGACTTTAAAAGGTTGAGAACCTAGGTTACAAGATGATAACACAGTACACACCTGAAGACAATGCAATTCTCTCATTCCTAGTGAGATATGTGACTTAAAGACGCTAAGGGACATTCAAACACCTTAAAACACAGAAATAGGGGTTTGAGAAACACAGACGTAGGGAGGGGCCCCATAGTTTATGATTTAGTGAGGAAAACTCATAGAAGTGATTTTTGTTTTCAGATCGCACTTCTGAAAAGAAAATCACCTCTTGCAGGCAGGTTTCTTCAATGCAAGGCTTTTATCATTTCCAATTATCTGTTTGCCTGAGTGGCACAGATTGCAAAACCGGTTTTTAAGAGTGGCTTAATCCTTTGACAAGGAAAGGTCTCTCCCTGGCATATCCAGAAGACAGCCTTTTGGCTGAAAGGAGGAAGAAGGGGGGTCACTTTGCCCTATTGCAGGTTAGGATCCCCCCCCCCTGCTTTCGTTGCCCTGGGTACCTTAAGCTGCTAAGCAGGCAAGGCAAAGAGGTCTTGCTCACCATGCTTTCTCAAACTTTAAATGGTTCCTGCCCATGAACAGAGGGCAAACTGTTTAACACACAATGCCTGATATTTCACAGTGACATTACCACGCAGTTACACACAAGGAACACTTTTGCAATCATACTGTGGTCATAGAGACAAAGCTTTTGCAATCATACTGGTTCTTGCAGTCATACATTCAGTGGTGCACCACGCATACACACATTTACTTACGCATTCGCACATTCCTCCCCTGATCCGCAGTGTTCTATCCTGCACATGAGGAGATGACTTATACACAGCTGGCTATCACAACCATCTGGGTGCTTCTACTTAGGGGTGAGTTTCTCTGGGCTACTCCAAGGCAAGACAAGTAGGTACTGCCTGTGCCTTGGGAGAGCTCGGGGTACTATTGCTGGGATGGTTCCTCTGGCATAGCCAGGGCGATGGCTGCCTCCTTTCGAGCCTGGGCCAGATGCATGCCGGAGGGCCGGATTCCCGGATCTTGGTGCTGTCTCGCCCTCCAGTGCCAGGGTGGCCATTTGGTTTTAGGCTTATTTGGACAACCTTTTGAAGATCTGCCTGGTCTAGATTGGCATTCTCTTCTAAGGTGTCTCATTTTTCCACACTGGAAGCAGGCGCCTTTGGGTTTTGGCACTGCTCGGCGCCTGAGTGTGGTAATGGGTCTGCTCTGGAGCCCTGCGTGGCCAGGGGCCATACAGATTTCTGTGAGCAGTGGGCGCTGAGCAGGCAGGTAGACAATAATCTGTCTGCCTGAACGTGTGTCTGCCTTCAGACAGGCTGAACACAGCAGCTGGGTGTTAGCTAATTGTACTGCTGGCAATTTCCCCGTGAATGGATCTTCCTCACCCATGTGCTGGATGGAACTCTTGGTAGTCTGGGAACTTTTAACTGTCAGAGAAGCGCCAGGGCTTCTCATGCCATGAATTCCTTCAGTGACATCTGCAGCTGTCACTGAGGGAAAGCTCCCTACACTGCCCTGCTTGAGCTGAAATGACGGATAGAGAGCCGTTGGAGCTGATGGCTCTGACTGCGCTGGGTGTTTCTGGGTCTCTATCCAGACTGGGTCTACCTCTTCTCAGAGCTTCCTACAATTGCTCCATGTGCTGATTATGCAATCTGGAGCTCTCAGGCCTTGCTGAATGCAGGCTCCTATCCGGTCCCAAAGTTGGAGGTTAAGCATGCCTGTTTCTGGATAAAGCAGACAATTGTCCCCCAAGTACACTAAGAGCTCCGCTAACTTAACGCTGTGAATGCGTGTCTGGGATACCCTGGCCAGGGCCTTGAATTCCATTAAGTGAATTATCTGGTTAGAGGTCGGACGTTGCCTCTGAGGACAAGTCCCCATATTACCTGCCGGTCCTTTGAAGCTTTCCTCCTCGGGACGAAGCGACGCGTCTGAGTTCAGGTAAAAGGTCTTGGCTTGACGAACCTCTGGGATGGAGCTTGGAGCGTGGACTGCTGCCACGGGCCCTCTGCAGCCTCTGCGCTGGAGTCAGGGTTTCACAGCCGACCCTGAGCAGAACGCGTTTCTGCGGAGCAAGCTGCCTCAGAGCTTTGGAGCATGCTGTGCCTCTCTGGAATGCCTTGCCACGTAGCTGTCACTCAGATCGGATGGCTTTCCGACTCGAGCTGCCGCGCTGTCCTCCGGGGCAATTCGGACACGGTTCTGGCGTAGAACCATGAAGATCGCTTAGTAGAATCACGTCAGGGTCACCAGATGTTGGATCGGGGCCGCGAAGCAGCCGTTGGGTCCCGGAGGAGACTGGTCAAGCAATGAGACACGAGACAAGATGGAGCGAAGACCAGCGATTTAATGAGGGAAAATCATCAGTATATATCATGTACAGGCTGCGTCCGAAAGAACTGTGATCTGATAAGATCCACATGCCATGTTTACACGAGTTAATTGGAAAACTCTTCAGGGGAAGTTAATTAACCAACTTAATCAATGACAGGGGAAATCCATTGTTCCAAACTATCTTGGGGTAAACATGTGGCTGTTATTGGTTCAGGATTTAGGGTAATCTGCGGGTGCGATATTACCTATTACATGACTAGCGAGTTAGTCATTCAGCTTCCTATTGTCTGAGCTGCTTGTCAGGTCAGCTGTGGGTGAATTAAACCCTATCTAATATTCCGCTCCCCCAATTCCTGTCCCTTCGGAACCAAGGCTCAAGGGAGCATTCTCCCGAACCGTGGTTCTGTCAGGGACAGTATGCCAATTGTGTCCGCGGATACCACAAAAGATCACAGAGCAGGTGCAAAGGTGCAGCCAGCTTTGGGGAAACTACTCCCAGTTTCTCATTCCCTCCTCCTTTCAGTTGTTCCAGCTGCCCAGAATTTTTCCTTACGATTGGCAAGGACTTCTGGGATTTGGAGTTCAGAGCAAAGCTGCAATCAGGTGTAAAGGAACTTCAGAAATCTCTTGTGTAAGGGTGGAAATTGGGAGGGATTTTTATCTATTCAGTATCATGCTTTTATCATTAAATTGCTGTATTTATTCTTCTTTAACTTCCACATGTTGTCCATTCATGAAGCAATAAATTTAAAGAGCACAAATGAACACAACGATGGCTGATATTCATTTGTTTGTACCAATTTTCACTAAAGTAAGCCCCCACGAATTCCTTTGGGGTTTGGTGAGTCAACTCCCCATAAGTTCCTTTGATTGAAAGGGACCTACTCTGTTATCTTTTATTTTAGGATAGAAGGTAAGGAGTTACTAAAGTAGGGCTGCTTGAATTCATGGAAACTACCCAGTAGGGCCAGGTATGAATGTTTTTAAATACTAAAGAGAATTCTGCTTCCTCTTCCTGGCAAAGCGATGATGTCCCATAAATGTAGCAGCCTTAGAAACAGCCACTGGGCCAATCTCAGTCAAAGAAAGGCAGTGCTAATTAAGCATAATAATACCAGCTGATCTTGTTCCATTGGAAGAAGCTTGTGAACATCGGTTGACAGTGTTTGCCTGGATATTTATAGAAGCTGCTAAAGCAACTCCACCAATCTCTGACCTGGAGATAGTAATGCAAAATGAGATTAAAACTTTCCAAGTACCTTCAAGGGTCCGCAGAAGGGAAAACCTGAAGTCCAAAGAGAATGGTCCTATAGGGGAGAACCAGCTTAGTGCAGAGAGCTACCAACATCTACCCGAAGCTCATCTGACTGATTTAATCCTGCGTGAACCCCCATGGACAAGATCCTTGGAGAGATGCACCCAATAAAGGGAGTGGTAGCTAAAAAGGGAGTTTGCTGCACCAACAGATGTTATCCTGCTATCTCCTTACAAGGAAAAGTAGTCACTCAGCTATCTACCTCTGCAGGTGTGAAGGTAAAACCAGAAGTCAGCAGCACTGGGAAGATGCCACCCAGGGGATAAAAGTAGTGAGGCATACACAGATGCCACAAAGAGCAAAAGAGACTGCATGATGGAGCTGAAACTTCAACCATGCCTATGGAATTTTATTTATTTATTAGTTGCTTACCCGGCCTTGCCCGGGTAATTTACCCGCTAATTGAGGGTCTCATTCCCCTCCGCCTCCACCACCTGGGATCCCGACAGGGCCCCCCAGTCCCGGTCCAAAACCTTGCAACCCCGTAGGAGGAGTCCCTCTCGGCCCCACGGCCGAAGGAAGGCAGGGCCCTCCTCCCGAGGGCAGGCCTGCTTCCCAGCACTTACCCAGCATGGCAGCATGTGGTGTCCATGGTGCCCCAGTCTCCCGGGCTCCCCCCAAAGCATATTGTGTTGGGCAATGGACACCTGGGACTTGTAGGCCGGGCCTCGGGAGTCACACTGAGTGGTATTGTTGTGTATGGAAACATTATATCCTTAAGAACGAATGTAACCACTTCGATGTCAGAATGTAACCTTGTAATGAACACAATGTTTCTCAGCTGCAATGGAACACGAGCTAGCTACCCATAGAGGGCAGCTGCGAACGTTCAGCTCACATGGTACAAATTTCCCAATTAATGTCAGCCGCGGGAACATTCCCACCACAGCTACACCTGGTGAAGAAGGGCGTGACTCAGGATGACGTCACGCAGACGGTGGCCAATGGGCTACCGTGCATCCATATTCAAAAGTATGTTGTTGTATAAAAGGAGGTGTACCTCCGCCATTACCTCATGTTCAGATTGCTTACTCTACAATAAAGATGTTTGGCCTTATGAAGGCTGCCTACTGAGTATCAATCTGCAAACATCAAAGGTATGCTGGGAGGGAACACAAAGTGGAGGCCTTGGCGCTCTGGTGCTTCTTTGGCAGCGACGCTTGGTGAGGAATGTGGGGGCCGGAAGACCCCCCTCTGCTGTGCGGCTTGGTGTCTGCTGGGACCCAGCAGTTGGGCACTAAGGTGCTGCCACTCCCGCTGGCACGCACCTCCATTATGCACACAGCTGCCTTCCCCAGCCGGTTTTCCCGGCGGGGGGACTTCACGACCCATGGCTGGCAAGGTTGCGCCTCGCGCATGGACGTTCGTGGACATCCAGGACCCTCGTCCCCGGGCGTGCGTCCTTTTGAGCGTGCACGTCCCCGCATGACCATGTTTTGTAGGCCCAGTGCCCCAGATATGGTGTGGGACCTTCGGATGCACGTCCCCACCCAGATCACCAGTGAAGCCATCCTGAGTACGTGGATGCTTGCACATGTGCGCGGACTTCTGTGCACGCGCAGCCCCGCCCCCGACAGTTTTTCCCATCCAGTGGGGGACATTTGTTGCAGAGGAGAAATGGCAAGGCAAGAGGCAGGTATCCATCAGGGGAGGTGTCTTCCCTGGCGGATCACTGCCTGGCGCCTGTACATTTTTCCCCCTGCTGTTTCGAAGACAGCCCTCGAAACAGCAGAGGGGGAAATGCAAAGACACCAGGCAGGGATCCGCCAGGGCAGATTTATTTATTTATTTATTACTCATATTTCTACTGCTGTCACCTCGCCAGGGCAGCTTACACATAAAACAAATAAAAACTTTATAAAAACAGTTAAAAAGCATTAAAATTAGATTTTTATAAATTAAAAAAAATTAAATTGTTTTTAAAATGCCCTCCAATGCCACATCACAAGACTTTTTAAAAAAGCTGATAGCCCTGGGCAATATTTAAACAAGCCAGCACAGGATGGCTATCTCCCCAGCCACCCCACACACCAGCTGTACAAGCTAGGTATTAAGCCTCTTACAAAAGGATAAAAGCTCTGCCTGGAGATTGAATTCAGTTGGCAGGAGGTTCCACAGGGCCAGAGCAGACACAGAGAAGGCCCTCTGGTCTGCTCTAGTGGGAGAGGAAGATGTCCTTGGGGTGATGCGGTCTCTTAAGTACCCTGGTCCACTACCATGTAGGGCTTTAAAGGTAATCACCAGCACCTTGAGTTGCACCCAGAGACATACTGGCAGCCAGTACAGCACCCGAAGCAGTGGTGAGGCATGGCCATAACACCAACACCCCATCACCACCAGAGCAGCCACATTCTGGACCAGTTGCAGCCTCTGAATGGTCATCAAGGGCAGCCCCATGTAGAGTGCATTACAATAGTCAAGTCTGGAGGTGACCAGAACATGCGTGACCATGAGCAAGGAGTCCCGGTCCAAGAGCGGGCATAACTGGTGGCTCACATGAAGTTGTTCGAAAGCCCTCCTAGCGATGACTGCCACCTGCTCATGGAGCAGGAGTCGTGAGTCCAGGAGGAACCCCAGATTACGCACCGGGTCTGTCTGGGGAAAAAAACCCCCATCCAGAACCAAAGATGGTGACTCCTATGATAACACGGGGTCCCTAATCCACAGTCACTTGGTCTTACCAGGATTCAGTTGTAATCCATTGTCCCCCATCCAGACCCCTACAGCCTTCATACCCCTGGATAAGACTTCCACTGCATCACCTTGATCCCCATGGGCTGAGATGTACAATTGAGTATCATCTACATATTGATGATACTTCACCCAGTGGGAACGGATGATCTCCCCCAGTGGTTTCATGTAAACATTAAACAGGAGAGGTGAAACCACTGTACCCTGTGGCACCCATTATCGAAGGAGCTTAGGGCTAAACCTCTCACCCTCCAAACAACACCGACTCAATCCGGCCCATCACAAATGAGAAAAACCAGCACTACATAGTACCCTGGATTCACAATCCTCAAAGCCGTTCCAGAAGGATACAGTGGTTGACGGTATTGAAAGCCACTGATCGTGGGGCAAAATGGTCCAGATTATTTTCTACTATAATAATTTCGTGTTAGAGATTGCTCTGGGTAGATTGCTCTGGGTAGAAACAATTTTTTGCTGGAGAATCTTCACTCAGGGGATGCCCGAATGAGGCTTCTTCTATGTCCCCATGCAGCCCTCAGGTATCAAAAACCAACCTTCCAGTCTCCAAGCTCAGCATCCTAACCACTCAGCCATCGGGCTTAGGTACTGGCCAAGAATGACGCTGAGATATCAGGCATATCAAAGCAAAAAAAAAAAGGGGGGGAACTAAAGTGCTGTAGTGTTTTTTTGTTTTGTTTTGTTTAATTCTTGCTTTCTGATATGCCTGAAACACAGACTAACATGGCTACTATTAGAAAAATTCAACTGAGATATCAGTTCTCACTGCCTATTGACCTGGAAATCTATGCACAAGGAAAACTGTTTCTTTAGATTTCCTTCGCAACAACAAAGATATCACAAACGGATAAATGTCGATATGCTTTGCTGTTTTGCGCAATGTATTCCTTCGCTCTTGTCAATGTATACCTCATGGCGGAGACCCCGGGATATTCTTACACCCAGACAAATCATGCCTTACATCTACCGGGCCCTCAGCCAGTCTGATTTAAATAATATAAAAGGGGGAAATGTGGACAGCCCGCATTCATAATTGGCCAAAACCTTTCCCGATGGGTTCGCTCGGCTGGCACACAGGCTGAGTACCAACCGAGCTTTGATGGAAAGGCAATTGGGGTTCGGGCTAAGATTGATAGTTTGGGGGGCAATTCATATTGCCTTGGCTGCTGGTTTTGACAGAAGTAGGGCAAAAGTCATAAGGTGATGAACCCAAGTTATTACACAATATCTCACTACTGGTTATGGAATTAGATGGGCAAACAGCCTGTGTCACACAAGTTAATTAAGTTTAGCTGCCCGTAGTCAAAGACTCCGAGATTAGGGCGAGAACAATGGGTTTCACCAACCCGGTTAATTAGTTTCCCAGCGGGGGACCAGGATACTCAGTAACTTCCGAGTAACTTCCGAGAGCTGACAAATGTAACTTGGTCAGCGAAATGCCACGTATGCAAGCCTTCTGTAACGAGGTCACGCGCAACCTAGGCGTGCACCACCCCGAGGCAGGGTAATAAATACAGACCACCCGAACCAATCGGGGCTGGACTTTCACCGCACAATCGTCTCATATGCCTTCCTTGCGTCCAGCCACTCCGACCTCCGTGGGCCATTGCAACAACTAAAGTGCTGTAGTGGTTTTTTTGTTTTGTTTAATTCTTGCTTTCTGATATGCCCGAAACACAGACTAACATGGCTACTGTTAGAAAAATTCAACTGAGATATCAGTTCTCACTGCCTATTGGCCTGGAAAGCTGTGCACAAGTAAAACTATTTCCTTAGATTTACTTGGCTACTTAGTGATAACAAAGATATCACAAAGGGATAAATGTCAATACAGTATATCAAATTTAAATATGGTTTCAACACCTTCAAATCCTACATACTATAGATGTCACTGGATGCTTAAAAATGAAAGGGAAATATAAATTATTGTCAAATTGTTGCTGTCACTGTCTCCTCATGACAGAAATTATTCTGGGTTGAAAGGTTTTTTGCTGGAGAAACTCTGCTTAGAAGATGCCTGAATGGGACTCGTTCTCCTCCCCCCCAAGCCATTGGCTGGGGATGGGAGGCCAGCTGCATTCGCTACTTTTGCCCCTCTCTGGAGCCCTGTCTGCTCGGGGGGCTCAACAGAGACGCCAACAACGCTGATGCTGCTTTTCGCCGCCGCCAGGACCCGTTCGCCTCTTTTCTTGTTGCTGAGTTGGCGGGGGGACTCTGCTTTTGCTGAGGCTGTTGCCAAGACGCGGAGCTCCTTCCCTGAACTGCACCTCCGCCAGCTTTTGTAGCCATAAGGACTCTGTTGTTGCCATGGTTGTCGTCAATGCTGAGTTCCTTGAGCTTTGGCCTGTTATGTATGTTGTACTATTTTATATTGATGTATGATTGTATAATTTGATAATTTGTAACTAGACCCTTTATTTGTATTTTGTCTTGTTACTTCGTATTTAGGTTTTGTTACATTGTATCCCTATTTAAATGTATGTAAGCCACCCAGAGTCGGCATCTGCTGAGAAGGGTGGGGTATAACTTAAAATTGAAATTGAATGAGGCTTATTTCATGTCTCCAATACATACTCTGCAGCCAAAGATGGAGAACCACCATACAGTCAGCAAAAACAAGACCTGGAGCAGACTGTGGCTCAGATCACAACCTACTGATTGCAAAATTCAGGCTTAGACTAAAGAAAATAGGGAAAATAAGTGGACCAGACAGATATTACCTAGACAACATCCCTAAAGAATACACGGTGGAGGTGATGAACAGATTTAATGGCTTAGATTCGATAGACAGAGTGTCAGAAGAATTATGGACAGAGATGCGGGACATCATGCAGGAAGCAGCAAATAAAACCATACCAAAACAAAAGTAGCATAAGAAAGCAAAGTGGTTATCTGATGAGGCTCTTAAAATAGCAGAGGAAAGAAGGAACGCAAAAGTCAAAGGGGAAAGGAAAAAATACAATCACTTGAACACGGAATTTCAAAGAAAAGCAAGGAGAGATAAGGAAAACTACCTAAAATGAAAGAAAAAGATGTGAAGGTGTTTCAGAATTTGATAAATAAATATTGTAATGGGGGTAAAAGACCTAGAATTACAAAAGGTTTATGGTATTTGAGTCAAAAAGAAGGAGGATTATTATAAGGCATTTCAAGTGAGAATTTTAAGTAAATTAATAGCTAAAGAGGAACTTATATGGGGAAAAATAGAAATGCAAGAACTGCAAGAACTAAAAGGTATAGGAAGAGCAGCTTTTTTGGATAGAAATAAAGTAACTATTAGTTCGGAGAATAAACTTTTAAAGGCAACAATGAAAACATGGACTGAGATGAAAAAGAAATTAGCTCCTAATACATCTCCTATTATAGAATTAAAAGATATCGAAAACTTTCCAATAGAAATGAGTAGAAGAACAGTGGAAGTCATCAATAATGATGCAGCATCAAAGTTGAAAGATTGGATCAGGATTTGCAAAGATAAAAGGAAAAAATTGGATATATATAAGCAATTAAAATTGAATTGGCTCCAAATCATTTCTGTAGATAATTGGAATAGAAAGTACATGGCAGATGATAATCTAAACAGGAAAAATACAAAATTTGAAGATCTATTGTTTAGTATAAGATTAGGAGTGGTAGAAAGTAAGGGACTAGTGACTAAATTATACAAATTAATAAATTCAGATGAAAAATCACAAGAAATTTTAAAAGCATAATGGGAACAAGATCTGAATATAGAAATAAGTAAAGAAAACTGGAGAAGAATATGGGGAAGAAGGATCATGAAGACGTTATCAGTGAGGGTTAAGGAGCATAATTTTAAAATGCTCTGGAAATGGTATTTAACACCAATTCGTTTACAACAAATGGATAAATCAAAATCGTCAAAATGTTGGAGATGTAGAAATGAGAAAGGTACACATATGTGGTGGGACTGCAGTGAACTAAAACTTTTCTGGTCAACAGTAGAAAAAGAAATTAAAGGTATAATTGATTCAAAATTTAACTTAAGAGCTAGTATTGCATTACTAACTGATGTTGAAGATTTAAATATTGCTGTATATAAAAAAGATCTTATCTCAATTATGGTGTCAACCGCAAGGCAGTGTATAGCACGAAAATGGAAATGTGAAACTACTCCAGAAATGAAGGAATGGTATGAGATGTGGACAATGGCATTAAATGATAAATTAACTTGGGAAATGAATTTTAAAAAGGGAATTGTTAAAGAGAATATTTTTTTTACAATTTGGAAAGCTTTCATAGAATATGCAATACAAAAAGGAAATGACTGTGCATCTGTAGCCGACCAATTAGCTTTTTGGAAATCCAGTGTATAATCATAAGTATTTTCATCCTCCAAGACAAATGTAAATATCACATGGGTGTTATGTAAGTAATAAAATGTATTAAGTAACAAAATATTAGTAGAACCATTAGATGATTGATTTTAAAGGGATACGTAAACAATATTAGGATAAAAAGTATTAAACTGTATAAATAACTTCAAAGACAAATATGTATATCTACTAATGGTTTTGTATTTTTTGTTACTTGTTATGTATTCTTCTTTATTTATTTTGTTTTCCTTTGTCAATATTTAATTATTATTATTTTTTAAAAAGATAAGGACAACTACCTAAAAGAACAGTGCAAAGAAATAGAGGAAAACAACGAAAGAGGCAGGACTAGAGATCTTTTCAAAAAAATCGGGGAAATCAAGGGAACTTTTTAAAGCAAAAATGACCATGATAAGGGACAAAGATGGAAAGGAGTTAGCTGATGCAGAAGAGATCAAAAAGAGATGACAAGAGTACACAGAGGAACTCTACAAAAAGGACCTCAACACTTCTGATAATAACAATAATGAGAAATTTGAACTTGGACCAGACATTCTGGAGAGTGAAGTCAGAAAGGCCCTATAAAGCACTGCAAACAATAAAGCTAGTGGAAATGATTGTATCCCAGTTGAATTTTTCAAAGCCCCAAAAGATGATGGAATCAAAATACTGCATTCAATATGTCAGCAAATTTGGAAAACAAAACAGTGGCCACAGGATTGGAAAAAATCAGTGTACGTTCAAATCCCCAAAAAAGGCGCCAAAGAATGCTCAAATTACTGAACAATTGCGCTCATCCCACATGCCAGCAACATGAGGAGAGAGAACTACCAGAGGTGCAGGCCGGTTTCAGAAGAGGCAGAGGGACTAGAGATCACATTGCCAACATACGTTGGATCATGGAGAAAACAAAGGAATACCAGAAACAAATATACTTCTGTTTTATTGACTACACCAAGGCTTTTGATTGTGTGGACCACAACAAAATGTGGCAAGTAATTAAAGAGATGGGAATACCAGAACACCTCATATGCCTCATGAGAAATCTGTACACGAACCAAGAGGCAACAGTTAGGACAGAGCACGGAATGACAGAGTGGTTTGGAATAGGAAAAGGACTAAGATAAGGTTGCATTTTATCACCCTGCTTATTCAATCTATACACAGAGCACATAATGCGCAATGCAGGGATGGAGGAATCACAATATGGGATCAAAATTGCTGGGAGAAACAACAATTTGAGATATGCAGACGATACCACCCTGATGGCAGAAAGTGAGGAAGACCTAAAGAACCTCTTGATTGGATTGAAGGAGGAAAGTGCAAAAGCTGGCTGGAGACTTAATATCAAGAAAACCAAGATAATGGCAACAGGTCCGATCAGTCCCTGGAAAATAGATGGGGAAGAAGTAGAAGCAGTGACAGATTTTACTTTCCTGGGATCTAAGATCACTGCAGATAGCGACTGTAGCCATGAAATAAAAAGACGACTGATTATGGGAGACAAGCAATGAGAAACCTGGGGAATATAGTGAAAAGCAGAGACATCACCTTGAAAACAAAAATTCGCATAATCAAAGCAATGGTATTCCGAAAGGTAATGTATGGGTGTGAGAGCTGGACCATTAGGAAAGCTGAACGCAGAAGAATAGATGCCTTTGAGATGTGGTGTTGGAGGAGAGTCCTGAAAGTCCCTTGGACAGCAAAGAGAACAAATAGGTCAATACTGGAAGAAATCAACCCTGACTGTTCATTGGAGGGACAAATAGTGAAGATGAACTTAAAGTACTTTGGACATCAAATGAGAAGGGAGGACTCACTTGAAAAGGCTTTGATGCTGGGAAAGGTAGAGGGGAAGAGAAGAAGGGGGCGTCCAAAGATGAGATGGCTAGATGGTGTTGTGGACGCAATGGGCACAGAGCTGGGCGGGCTGAGGAGGATGGTGGAGGACAGAGGTGCCTGGAAGAAAAGGGTCAGAATCGACTGTGAGACTGACCAACAACAAAGATATTTTCCTACCAAAGTGGTCCCTATTTATCTTCTTGCAATTTCTTGCTTTCAAATTGCTAGGTTGGCAGTAGCTGGGACAAGTGCTCAAACCATCATGCAGTACCCAGGTCTCAAACTGCCAACTTTCCAGATAGAAAAGGAGACCTTCTTAACCAATGAGCCACTGCAGCCCTGGCAGAGGATGACTGCCTAGCACCAGTGATGGGCAGTCTTGGCCCTCCAGCTGTTCTTGAACTTCAATTCCCAGAAGCCCTGATCAGCAGCAGTGTTGACTTAGGCCTCTGGGAATTGAAGTCCAAGAACAGCTGGAGGGCGAAGACTGCCCATCACTGGCCCTAGCCCTAGTATGAAAGACTCCCTGGTGGCCAATCTTGGCACACCAGTTGTTCTTGGCCTTTAATTACTAGAAGGCCAAGTGAGCACATCTGCTGATCAGGGCTTCTGGGATTTGATGTCCAAGAACAGCAGGAGTGACAAGGTTTGCCATCACTGGACTATGATGAACCATGTAAATAACCCATTTTGTGGGAAGAAGCTTTAAGAAATGACATACCAGATACAATTTTTCAACTGTATGAAGCAGAAACACAACCTTTGATGCAAAAAATTATTGAGAGGTCATGTGGTACAATTCTACTCTATGCATGTTGCCTTCTTTACCTTTTTAACCTTCTTTTTGTCTACTGAGGGAGTGTGTTGATGTGGTGCAAGATTTGAGTATAGCTTGAACCCCCTCTCAAAAGGTTTTACACTAATATCAATTTGTTGATGTATCATGATGTAATTATCTTAAGCCTAGGGATTGTGGTGGCTCAAATGCTTAAGATGCTGAACTCGACAACTGAAAGGTCAGAGTCTGAGTACTGCATGATGCTGTGAGTGCCTGTCTCTGTCCAAGTTCCTGCCAACCTAACAGTTCAAAAGCAAGAAACGACATGTAGATAAATAGGGACCACTTGGGTGGGAAGGTAAACAGAGTTCCATGTGCTCCAGTGTGTAGTCATGCCTGCCATATGTCCATGCAAACATCTGCAGATGCAGACAGCACTGGCTCTTTGGCTATAAACAGAGATGAGCAATGAACCCTAGAGTCAAAAAAGACTGGCTTTCGAACAAAGTCAACCTTTACCTTTACCTATCTTTTAGCCTTTCTGCCTAAGCAACAAAGTTGATTCATTCACACCTCTATAAATTTTAAAGACTCTTAAAGTTTGAATACCCTCTGAAGCTTCCCTTCCTAAGCAACAACATCCATTTATTTTTTACGAACCTGAAACCCACAATTGATTGTAGGCTTAGCTGGAGGTTTGACACACAAAAAGTCATTATATCAGCTTACTCTCCTGGAGACGTTCCGCACACTCTGCTCTTTCCTGATATCTTCAAGTAGATAGGTGCTTGTGGCACAAAGAAAAGGTGGTTATTTAGTTGTTTGCTTTGTTTAGTGTCTTTTCCGGGAGACATAGAAGGAGTTGCAGTAAGGACTAACACAGGTTTATTGGTTGATGATCAGAACGAACACGTGGTAATGGCGGAGATACCTCACATTATATACAGTAGTACAATGCATTTGAATCTTGCTGCACGGTAGTTCATTGGCTGCTACTGGCGTGACGTCGTCCGGGTCACGCCCATCTTCAGTGGTGGATCAGTAGTAGTTTGTTGTTGTGGGGAGTTCCCGCGGCTGCAGGTGATTTGAGGAATGAGAACCATGTGAGTTGAACACTCGCAGCTGCCCTCTATGGGCAGCTTGCTCGCGTTCCTTTAACAGCTGGGTTACATTGTGATTGTGGTCAGGTTACATTCATACATTTCTTAAAGCAACATTGTACATACATAACACTTTGTATTCTTAATTTTTATGCAAGAGACCCAGTGTGATATAGTGGGCAGAATGGTGGGCTAGAACTCTGAAAAAAGGAGGGACAGGTGTGGCTCTCCAAGGTGAGTACCCTTGACTCCAATGATTGCTACTCTGATTTGGGGGCAAACGTTGTGCCCATTTTCCACCATTGGCCACTCTATGAAGTTACAGCCTCTCCTCTCCAATGTTAGGATCCCTTGGCTTGCAAGTAGGATGAAGAAGATAAAGCAAAAAAAGTGGGTTCTACATTTTATTAGTGGAGAGCCAGTGTTTTTCAACAGATAATGTGTCAGGCAGGGCCTCCGGAGACTGGACTTTGGATTCTCCCTTGGCCTTGAGTGGGATCCGCGCACACAATTGGTCAGCTGTCCCTGACAGAACCCCGGTAATGGTCGATCACCTCGTTGCCGCAGGTTCCCGAGGGGACAGAAATTGGGGGAGCAGAATATTAGATAGAGTTTAATTCATCAATAGCTGATCTGATAGGCAGTTCGGCAATGGAGAGGTAATGACTAACTCGCTAGGCACGCAATAGGTAATCTCGCATCTGCGGATTCCTTAAAGCCCTAGAGTCAACGCTAGCCACCTGTTTACTTCCGATAACATGGAACAATGTATTTCCCCTGTAGTTAATTAAGTTAATTAATGAACTTCCCCTGTGGAGACTTCCCCAATTAACTCATGTAAACATGATGTGTGAAGCCTGCTTTACAATGGATCGCTATGCTTGTGCATGCAGCCTGAACATGATAAATACTCATGATTTGTCATCATTAAACTACTGGTCTTCGCTCCATCTTGCCTCGCGTGTCGTTACTTGACCAGTCTCCTCCGGGACCCAACGGCCGCTTCGCGATTCCAATCCAGCTTGCGCAACCCGCTTCGTGGCCCAGATCCAACATATGGTGACCCCGACATGATTCTACTCATGAGTAAGCAATCTTCTTGGTCCGGTTCTATGCCAGAATCGTGTCCGAGTCTTCCCGGAGAACAGCGCAGCAGCTCCTTTCGGAAAGCCATCCGATCTGAGAGACAGCTACGCTACGAGGCGTTCCTGAGAGGCAGAGCACACTCCAAAGCTCTGAGGCATCTTACTCGGCGGAAACGCGTTCCGCTCAGGGTCAACTGTGAAACCCTGACTTAATCGCAGAGGCCACCGAGGGCCTGTGGCAGCAGCCCACGTTCTGAGTCCTTCCCAGAGGTTCGTCACGCCAAACCTGTTACCTAACCAGACGCGTCGATTCGTCCCGAGGAGGAAAACTTCAAAGGACCGGCAGGTAATATGGGGAATTGTCCGCAGCGGCAAAGTCCAACCGCTAACCAGAAAATTCACTTAATGGAATTCAAGGCCCTGGCCAGGGTAAATCGTACACGCATTCACAGTGCCCAGTTAGCGGATCTTTTGGTGTACTTGGGGAAACATTGTCCGTTTTATCCAGAAGCGGGCATATTGACTCTCCAACTTTGGGATAGGATAGGAACCTGCATTAGGCAAGAACCTAGAGCCCAGCTAAGGTGATTAGCACATGGAGCAAGTGTAGGAAGCTCATCGCAGAGGTAGACCCAGTCCGGATAGAGACCGAGAACCCCCCAGCGCAGTCAGAACCATCAGCCCCAATGGTTCTCTATCCGTCACTTCAGTTTAAGCAGGGCAGCGTAGGGAGCTTTTCCTCAGTGACAGCTGCAGATGTCACTGAAGGAATGTATGGTATGGGAAACACTGGCGTTTCCCAGACAATTAAAAGTTCCCAGTTAGCTAAAAGTTCCATCCAGAGCATGGTAGAGGAAGAAACCAGCAAGGGGGAGTTGTCAGCGGAAGAACTAGCTGAATTTAGGCAGATATGCCAAGTCCACATAGAGATAGATGCCCTCACGGGTCAACAGCAAGTGACCCATTCGCCGGTTCCGTACAAGCTGCTTATGGCTATACGGAAGGCAATCACAGAGACAAGACTCCAGAGTCACTTCACTAGGGGCACACTTCAGTAAGTGTACAAAACAATGATGCTCATTCCATACGACTGGAAAGCCATCATGAGAATGATGCTCAACCCCAGCCAGTATTTGCTATGGGACAGCGAGTATCATCTCGAAGCGCAGGCAAGGGCTGCCAGGATGGGAGGAGCAATAATCCCTGACCAGCTATATGGGTCAGGACAGTTCGAATCCGTCGATGAGCAGATCACCTTGCCTCTCGCCACACTTTATTTGGCGGCTGAGATAGCCCTCAGGGCTTATCTCAAGGTCCCGACAGCTGGCAAAGCAGCCAAAAATTACACAGCAGTCAAACAGGGTGCCCAGGAGTCCTACATGGACTTTATCAATAGATTGGAGGAAGCGGTCAGTAGACAGATTGACAAAGAGCAAGCCCAACAGGAGCTCATGATGAAGCTGGCGAAAGACAACGCCAACCTAGATTGCCGTAAAATCTTGCAGTCCCTGGGCAATCATCCCAATCTGACTCTCACCGACATGATTAGGGCTTGTGCCAACGTTGGTACAGATTCCTACAAAATGGGTCTGTTGGCAGCGGCGGTGCAAGGCGGTAGGAAAATCAAAGGCAGGACGAAAGGAGCATGTCACACTTGTGGCAAAATCGGTCATTTCGCTAAAGACTGCCAATCCAAAAAAGGGCAATGGCCAAAGCATGGGTTGTCCCAAGGCTCCGACCACCCCATGCCCACGATGCAATAAAGGTTTCCACTGGGCCAGGAACTGCCCGAACTCAGGAAACCGGAGCGTGGGCCTGTCTCTGGCCCCAGTCCAAACAGAGACCTCAATCGCTCTGGGAGAGCCAGAGCTGGATTAAATTCCGGTCACATTCCCTGCATTCCGGAGGCGCAGGCCAGACCTAAGGGCGGTATGGGACTAGATTTGACTTGCCAGTCAGAAGTCACATGTGACTTGCCAGGCACAGTCTATCTGGTCGATTCCCAGTACATGGGACTCCTGCCTAAAGGCTATATAGGTTTAGTTTTGCCCCGTAGTATCGCAGGAACGCGAGGAATTCTAGTTATTCCGGGAGTCATTGACTCCAATTTTTCGGGTGTACTCCAGGTTCAACTCTGGACACACCTACCCCAAACCATTCACAAGGGAGACACGTTAGCGCAACTGATCATGGTTCCTTGTCACTCGCGAGCAGGCAGCCAGGACAGGCTCAGGGACAACTCAGAGTCCGGGTTGGCAGACCACTCGAGCGCAGAAGGGGCAGTACAAGGATACCAGGTCTTAGCGACAGTGGAAACCAACATAGAGTGGAAGCGGCGGCCAATCAAATAAAAAACCTTTTGACGGATTATTAGATACCGGAGCTGACGTCAGCGTGGTCAGCCAGAGCCAGTGGCCGCGTGAGTGGGCTCTCAAGCCGGTCTCCGATGTGTGGGGGGTAGGCGGTGTTCAAGAAGCGTTTAGAAGCCAAGATTGGGTAGAAGTCGCAATCCCCAAAGCTGACGGCACAGCGGTCATTCGGCCGCACATTTTGGATGTGCACGTCAACCTCTGGGGGTGAGACATTCTACAGCAGTACCGTGCCACTCTTACCTTCGGGTAATGGCTTTACCGCTTAAATGGCTGACCAACACACCAGTCTGGGTAGAGCAATGGCTGATGCTCAACTCTCCCACCCTGTGCCAAATTTATGTTCACAACGCACTGGAAAAGTTTCGAAACCTTCACCCCACAGCCTTAGTGTGTCATTTCATGGATTATATCCTGGTCGCAGTTCCGCAACTCGGCAGTGAAATGTTTAAAGACCTCCAGACCACTCTGGGGGAAAAAAGGGTTACTCATTGCCCTGGAGAAAGTTCAGAGAACCGAGCCCTTTTCTTACTTGGGCCATCGGCTTCTCCGCTCTTTCACAGCACCGGTTTTGCCATAGATAAATCTCAAAGATTCAGTCACCCTTGTAGAATTGCAACAGATTCTGGGGAATATCAATTGGGCTAGACCGTATTTTAGACTAGATACGGATCTCCTGAAGCCGCTCTTCTCGCTGCTAATGCTAGGTAAGCAGCCGGCAGACCGGATACACATTCCTCGAGAGGCTCGTTTGACGCTCAAAAAGGTCAACCAAGTTCTCAGCCAGAGATGGGTGGACAGGATTAGTCAGGGGCAATATGCTCCTGTTCTAAACCTGTACATTGTCCGGACAGGAGCCATATTCACCGGAGCTCTAGGAGTAAACTCCGAGCGGAGGGCGAGTATCATGGAATGGGTGTATTTACCACACACCTCTTCCCAAAACATCGTTCCTCCACAGGAACTGGTCTCCACGGTGATTTACCAAGGAAGGCTGAGAGCAAGGGATATCTCAGGGCACGATTTAGCAAAGATCGTTGTTCCATTCACAAAAGACCAAATTCAGCAGCTGATGCAGCTTGGTGACTCACTTCCGATTGCATTGAAAGGATTCACTGGATGTTTGGCATACCATTTGCCGAAAGACCCCAGACTCGTCTCGCTTCAAACGCAGACAGTCAGCTTGTGTGAGTTAATGTCCCTGGTTCCACTTCAGGGGGATAGGACAGTTTTCATTGATGGGGGTCGCACATATTATGTTCTTACTTGGCAAGAGGGCCAGGCTTGGCGCACGCTTCTAACTCTTCCACAGAAATCCGCAAAGTGGGCGGAATTGGCAGCGGTGAACCTCGACTTGTGTACCTTTGCCAAAGAACGCTTGAACATAATTACTGACAACCAGTATGTTAGGAATTTGCTTCACAGTCTACTGGGAGCGTACATCACTCCCACGATAGACAAGAATTTGTTAAGTCTTTTCCTCACAACTCAATTTCATTTGCGGAACCGCACCGAAGTGCTCTATGTCGCCCATATCAGAAGTCACCAGGATCTGCCTGGACCGATTTCTGCAGGCAATAGTAGAGCGGATGCGGCCGCAAAGGAAATTCAGCAATGGTCAGTTTTGGGAGTCTTCATGACTCCGATTCAAAGTCATGCATTTTTTCATCAAAATGCCAAAGCACTTGCACGGCAGTTCAACCTGCCACTTTCCCAAGCCCAGGGCATAGTCCGTTCCTGCCCACATTGCGAAGGGGCGGTAGGGGGGCCCTCGTGGGGGGTCAACCCACGAGGGACAGAGGCCAACCAGGTGTGGCAGATGGATGTCACACACGTTCCGCAGTTTGGCAGATGGCAGTGCATGCATGTTTGCATTGACACTTTTTCACAGTTCATTTGGGCTACAGCACAGAAAGGAGAAACGGCTTCCCATGTGAAGCAGCATCTCCTTTCCTGCTTCGCGGCCATGGGCAAACCACGGCACTTGAAATCCAACAATGCTCCGGCTTATTGCTCCAGACATCTGGCCACCTTCATGGCCACCTGGGACATTAATCTTACTTTTGGCGTTCCGTACAATCTGCAAGGGCAAGCAATTGTGGAATGGGTCAATCGGACGCTTAAGTCCTACATTGACAAACAAACAGAAAGGGGGGAACTAGCCCTCCCCAAAAATCAGGGTCAGGCACAGCATTGTCTGAACAAGGTATTGTTTACGTACAATCACCTTAATGTTTTTTCGGATTACACTCCGCAGGAGAAGCACTTCCGTCACACGGAGGCTCTACTGTGGCCGATGGTGCATTACCGAGTGCCACCTTATCCTTCTTGGAAGGGCCTGGTGCCACTCATGACATGGGGAAGAGGGTATGCTGCAATTATGTCTCCTACAGGCATTATCTGGATTCCAGCCCGGTGTGTCAAGCCTCACTTCGAGTCCAGTGGCGTGGACCCAGGCACTCCCGGACCCAATACCGGAGATGGAGGAATTAACCCTGACGGGGAGAGCCAAGCGGAGGAGGCAGCGACAGCAGATGACAGCGCCAAAGATCACCTGGGGGATGGCCAAGTCCCTGTGCCAGGAGGCGGCGGACGCCATTCGGCGGGAGAACAAGGAACCGACACCGGAGAACATCTTGATTGCAGCCTTTTCCCAGATTACTGCTAATTCCATGATGACCACCATCATCTTGATCCTTTCCTTGCTTGCGGGGGTAGGGGTTCAAGCAGCTTCACTGGAAGCCAACAACCTGATGCCAGGCTGCATTACAACGTTTGGGAAAGATTGGCGAACCTCGTCAATCAGGCCGGTTTTTGCCTGAGGCAGACCACCGCTTCTGCCTCTATTCTGAGTACTGGTCTCATCCCGGTGTGTCACTCCCCAGACGCGCGCATCAGGAACGGTGACTGGTTGGTGAAGCGGATATTTGGTCCATTTGACAAGACTGCCTTTTCAACATATGCACACTGGGGAACCCAAGTACGAAATTCCTACCGGCTGATGCGGCCACTCTGTACACTCCCTGAGTGGCGGTCAGCCCGAACTCAACTTGTGCTCGCATGACCGGCTATTCCACGGTCGAAGGGCCACAGCACCATTGCCTCGACCCCGGCAACAGCAATTGGACTTGTAATAACCTAGAGACTATTAACTCAATGTTTGCTCACATTATTTTGCCTTCAGGATGGTTTTTCTCATGTAACCAGTATACTTGGAACTACATTCCTGCAAATGTATCTGATTCCCTTTGCTGTATCAGTCGTTTGACATTGTTGCTTTCCACTAAAGACATGGTTGCCCCAAGCACTAATGTACCGTCCCACATATGGCAAACTTGTGCCACCCAGTTAGACAGTTCATGTGATAGCAACATCAGGATTCTGAGTAAAGCTGAGTATGTTTCACTAGCAGTCAGCTTGTTTGGCGTGCCAGGCTTAGCCGTAGGCAACGCTCGGAGAATTGGTTGATTGGCTTGCACTTTGGCAAAAGCCATTAACCACACCTCCTCGGCGATAGCACTGCTTAATCAAGAGCAGATGGAGCTTCGCCATACCATATTGGATAATTGGGTAGCTATCGATTACCTCCTTCTGTTACACAATTTGGGTTGCGAGTCAGTCCATGGCATGTGTTGTTTTAACCTCATGGACAACTCGAGAAAGGTACAAAGTCAACTCACAGATCTCCATACCTTGGTTAAAAATATCAAGGAAGATGCCACTTGGGAGTGGTGGAATTCGTTATGGTCCTGGTTCCCATGGAATTGGCTACAAACAACACTCAAGGTGATTGTTGGGGTGATAATACTGGGAACAGCTATCTGTTGTTTCGTGCAATGTATTCCCTCACTGATGTCAAGGTGTCCCCCATGGAGAGAACCCCGGAATGTCCTCACTCCACGTCTGTTGATCCCGCTCTTACGTCGAACCATCTGTCAGGTCCAATTAAACAAATAAAGGGGGAGTGTGGGATCCGTGCACACAATTGGTCAGCTCTCCCTGACAGAACCCCAATAATGGGCGATCACCTAATTGCTGCGGGTTCCCGAGAGGACAGAAATTGGGGGAAGCGGAATATTAGATAGAGTTTAATTCATCAATAGCTGATCTGACAGGCAGTTCGGACAATGGAGAGGTAATGACTAACTCGCTAGCCACGCAATAGGTAATCTCGCGTCTGTGGATTCCTTTAAGCCCTAGAGTCAATGCTAGCCACCTGTTTACTTCCGATAACATGGAACAATGTATTTCCCCTGTAGTTAATTAAGTTAGTTAATGAACTTCCCCTGTGTAGACTTCCCCAATTAACTCATGTAAACATGATGTGTGAAGCCTGCTTTACAATGGAAACATGATGTGTGAACATGATGTGTGAAGCCTGCTTTACAATGTATCGCTATGCTTGTGCAAGCAGCCTGAACATGATAAATACTCATGATTTGTCATCATTAAACTACTGGTCTTTGCTCCATCTTGTTTCATGTGTCGTTACTTGACCAGTTTCCTCCAGGACCCAGCAGCCGCTTCGCGGTTCTGATCCAGCTTGCGCAACCCGCTTCGCGGCCCAGATCCAACAGCCTTGGAATCTCAAGGATGTACAGAGGTGTCTCAGGTAAAACAATGTGCTTAAATATCTCACATACATTGAAAAAAACACGTTAGGTAGCCATAAACGGAAGATAACATAATGGCATATAACAGTCTCAAAATTTGTTGACATTTCTTCTCAAGAGACAGAGAGAAAACCGTTTGAGGCAATAATAACAAGACATTTGTATATTAGTTATTTCTTTACTGAAGATAAATCTTTAATATCAAAATTCCATATGCTAAAAATCTTATGTACAAAGTCAAATGGTAATCCAAAATAAATCACTTCATTCAGTATATTGAAAATCCAAACTTAAATGTAATCAATTCGATTATGTGAAGTACAGGGACTGTATAAAGCCAAAGCGAATCCAGTATTGTATCGCTTTTCAAAATTATTTCATCAGGGTCTTCTAAAATTAATACAAAAAATACATATTAAGCATCAAGCAAAAATGTTAAGCAGGAAGCAAAAATATTTTCAACAGTATGTAATATTTTTCAAAAGTACAACCAGTAGGGAGCAAACTTGTAATCCTTGGAAAATAACATAATTATACATTTCAAATAATTACATTTTGAATAAGACATTTCAATACCTTTTGAATGGTCATTAACATATCCCCATATTCCATCTTCAACCCAAGGTTCATAAAGTTAAACCTGGAGATCCTCTAGTACCTGGGATACCCATTGTCTCCAGTATCAATTCACTTTTAGACCCCCTGCCAAAATTTCTAACTTTATAATTGGAGCTTTTAGCAAAAATACTCAATCTTATGTTCAAGATTCAACTCATTTTATTATACAACTAGAGGACACCACAGCACCGCCAAGTTGTTGTTTGTTAACTATGGACATAGCCTCCCTTTATACCAACATTCCTCTCGATGAGATAGGTCCACTTTTTATTGGATTTTATGAGATACTAGCATAGGTTATAAACTGTAATCAGTTTTTTTGGGATTTTTTTGTGGATTAAAAAAAGAACAAAGGATGATATAATTGTTTCAAATTGTTTTATTTAACCAAATAATGTTTTAGTATGTGACTTTCTTTTGTTAATAGTTGTACCATAGGTAATTTTTAAAAAATGTGAAAGTACATGTTTTTTACATTCAATGTTTTTAAACTGTGTTTAGATGTTTTGGGTTTTTATTTGAGTTAAAACTCAACAGAGGATGCTATAAATCTTTTTATTTTATTAATTTAACATATGTTTGTTATTTGTGTAAACTTTTGATTTATTGTTATGTTTTTGACTTGTTTTTACTCTTGTGGCTTCTAGGTGGGGCTTTATTGTTTTTGAATTGTTTTTAATATTCCGCCCTGCAGGTGTGGCTGTTAGTGGTTTTGTTTTCATTTCATGTGTTTTTTCCTCTCCTGGCCTCTAGGTGGGGCTTCTTCCAGTAAGTAGTCTGTCTTTGTTTCTTCATTTCTGTTCTGATCTTGTGGAGGGAGGACGTGCTGGTGACTTCTCTGATTTTCTTTCTTCTGGGGTTTTTCTTCGTTTTGTTTTTGTGGTGGTGGGCTGGGAGGTGTTTCTGTTCGTTCTTTTGTGGTTTGGTTGGGTTTTAGGTTTGTTTAATTGGTTTGTTTATTTCTGGTTTGTTTAATTTTTGTGATTTCATTGTTGTTTATTTGTATAATTTGTGGTAGTTGTGTTGTTAGAGTTAGGTATTCTCGTGTTGTAGTTAGGTGTTTTGTCTGTGCTTTTTGGAATTGTGGATGTTTTTGTTTGTGGATTTTCTTGTTTTCTTTTTTGTGTATTAATGGGTTTTTTAATTATTGATTTATTTGTGTTTTATTAATTTTTATTAATGTTGGTGTTTGTTGTTGGTGTGTACTTTTGCTTGAAGAATGGGCTGGCTGTCGGTTCCTCTTTTCCCCATTGCTGCTTCGAATTTTGGGTTCGATGCAGCAATGGGGGGAAGGAGGAGCCGTCAGTCAGCCGGCTCTTCCCCCAGGAAGGGTCGTTAGGAAGGTCGGGGGAGAAGGAGGCAGACGATGGTTCTCTCCTCTCTGTCTCCTTTTTCTCCTGGCTTACCTAACCAGAGTTCGGCAGGCAGCAATCTGTAAGGGGTGGTGCTCTTCCTTGCGGATTGCTGGCTGCTACTTTTGTATTACCTCCATCGGAAGTACAAATGCAGCAGCTAATCATTCACCAGGGAGGGTGGTTCCCCTGACGAACTGCTGCCTGCTGCTGTTGTGTTTTTTTTCACCCCGGCTCAACTTTCCTTGAGGCCGGCGGTGGTCTCGCCATGTCTTCCGCGGGGTAGCATGGAGGAGAGGGAGTCCCTCTTCTCCCTGTTGCTCCAGGAAAGAAGACCGGCGGGTGTCTTGCCATGATTTTTTGTGGCTTTTTTTGTGAGGCTGTTGAGGCGCTGCGTCTGCCTGCGGCGGACTTGTGCTCCCGTTGCGTTTTTAAATTTTATTTTTCCTGTTGCCAGCTTTCTCAGCGTTCTGCACGCTCACGGCGCGTAGGACGCTGGGACTTTGAGTTTTGCGTTTTTGGTTTGCGTTTGTGCGGCGGACTTTTTTATGTGGCTCAATTTTAATTGGCCGCGCCGCGTTTCCCAATGTTCTTTTTGCTCACACCTCTCAGCGTGATTGGCTGCAGCGCAGCGCAGCACAGAGAACATTGGGAAGTGAAGTTCTTTTCCTTTCTTCACGTTCGTGGGGCTCTTGCCCTACTGGCGTCTTCCACTACACTGCAGTAACCTTCGGACCAGGTTCGGGCAAGTGCAGGAGGCTTGGTACGGGATAGGACAGATGGGTGCAAAAACGTATAGCAAGTTCCAATGGTTAACCCTTGGATTTATAGGTATAGATTGTTTTGGAACACAATTTTTTCCATTTTCAAACTGATATTTTTCTTCAAGTAAAAGACATGGCTATGGGGAGTCCCCTGGCTCCAAGTCTGGCCAATCTTTATATGATTTGTTTTGAACAACTATTTATTTATAATTTGGATTGCAACCCTTTTTTTTGCACACATACATATTTTTTGAAGATACATTCATTACCTGTTTTTTCTGTTGGACACTGATGCAATAGTTGAGCCGTTTATGAAATGGATTAATGAGCTTAATATTAATCTTAAATTCACTCATACTTACAGCTCAGAATCTATTGCATTTTTGGAGCTTACAGTTTTCATTAGTGACAGTAAACTACAGATGAAGCTCTACAAGAAACCCACAGATCGCAATATGTATCTCCATTATAATTTGTTTCATCCATCACATTTGAAAAACAGCATTCCTTTTAGTCTTCTGTCCCGTGCTAGGAGGAATTTGTCCCATGACTCAGATTTTTACAGGACTGCTGATACTATTTGCTTTAATCTTATGCAAAGAGGTTACCCAAAGGATTCCATAGATCGTGCCTTTCGGAGAGTTCTGTCAACTTCCAGATCACAAGTTTTAAAGAGACGACCACAAACTCCATCCGAATCCAGACTCAATTTCTCCTTACAATATACTCCATTAGCCAACGAAATTAAGCAGATTATTAATAGACACTGGCACATCCTGGATGACATTCCTAATTGTAGCCAGAAACCCAGGATCGGTTTTAGGAAGATCAACTGTTTTCATAATTTACTTATGAGTACCAATATAAGATCTAACACACAGCCACCTGTCAGTAGTTTTTTACAGACTACCACCCACACGATTTCAGGCCATTTCAAATGCCGGAGATGTGTGTTTTGTAAATTTTAATTAGAGATTGACACTGTCCATATTCATAGTAAAGGCTTTGTGCACAAACTGACAGGATTTATCTCGTGTCAATCTAAAAATGTAATTTACATGATTATGTGTCCATGTGACCTGCATTACATTGGAGTAACAAGTAGGCAGTTAAAAACTCGGATATCCGAGCATCGTTCCCAAATCCGGAATCAGACCTCCGGAGCTCCTCTTGTTGGACATTTTCTAGCTAAAGGACATAGCAAGAATCAGTTTACTTTTGTTGTGCTAGAGGTTGTTTCCCCCTGACCATTTGAGCGAGTTAATCTGGAATTGCTACTCCACCAACGAGAAGCTTTTTATATTCATCACTTTGGCACCCTCGAACCATTCGGACTTAATTGTGAGATCCATTTTACACATGTTTTCTCTAGATTCTGTAGTATTCTTTTAACATGATGTCATCATTTGAAACACTTGCCCTCAACTATTTGTTATTTAAAGAAACTCTTGTTATGCTCAAGTTTAACGTCGAGAGCACACAAAGAGAAAGCATACTGAGGCTTGTGATGCCACATATATATAAAGTTAACTCTTGGTATTTATAGATTTAATGTTTTTAATCAATTATATAGTGTATAATTATGTTATTTTCCCAGGATTACAAGTTTACTCCCTACTGGTTCTACTTTTGAAAATTATTACATACTGTTGAAAATATTTTGCTTTGTGCTTAACATTTTTGCTTGATGCTTAATATGTAATTTTTGTATTAATTTTAGAAGACCCTGATGAAGTAATTTTGAAAAGTGATACAATACCAGATTCGCTTCGGCTTTATACAGTCTCTGTACTTCACTTAATCGGATTGATTACTTTTAAGTTTGGATTTTCAACATACTGAATAAAATTATTTATTTTGGATTACCATTTGACTTTGTACATAAGATTTTTGGCATTTGGAATTTTGATATTAAGGATTTATCTTCAGTAAAGAAATAACTAATATACCAATATTGATATTATTGCCTCAAACGGTTTTCTCTCTGTTTCTAGATACTTACCGTTTGGCCAACTTTTCTCATATTGATCCATTTGACATTTCTTCTCCAGCCAGTTCTAAATTCTCCATCCTGACTCAGTCAGGATCCCCGTTTGCATAATTCTTAATTTTTATTCAGAGACAAATCATTCCAGTCTAACCATTTATTTCAATTTCAAGGCAATTTCATTAAAAGCTTTAGTTCAATCATATTAAAAACATCCAAGTAAAACAATCAGTTAAAACTAGGAGAGACCGAGATAACATGAGGTGAATAGCACTAAAGATCAGATCCTGCTTCTATCATTGCCTCACGATACTCTGAAGACATCTCAGAGAAGATGTTTTTTGATCTTCTTATTTTCTTAAAATGTAATAAGGAAGTTGGTTTGTGTGGAGGATTTGAAGAAAGAGCAGAATTCTGTGAAGCTGAGGGGATCATCACATTTGGGATTCATCATATAATTATTTTCCTCTGGGCATTGATAGGTTGAACAAGCCCTAATTCTTCACCAGAAGAATTCACTGAAACCTCTGCACATTCTTTTCCATCTTTAAAGGTACTGACATAGGGGAGTGGAAGTGACCATTGCTCCATGGCAGGAGGACATTATCCACCTTCGTCCCTGCCACAGAGCCCCCTAAGCTCCTCCCCTCAGCCGGTTGGAGGGGAGTGGGAGTGACCATTGCTCCGTGGTGGGAGGACATTTTCCACCTTCGTCCCTGCCACAGAGCCCCCTTAGCTCCTCCCCTCAGCTGGTTGCAAGGGAGTGGAAGCGGCTATTACCCATGACGTGGGCCTTAAGTTTTATGTAATTTACCATCTTTGTCTGTAAACCGCTTTGGGTCACCAATAGGTGAGGAAAGCGGTATAAAAATATACTAAATAAATAATAATAAATAAATTAAGAAGTTTACTGTGTAGAACTTTTTAAATGATGAGATGTTGCTACAGTTTGGGGTTTCACTTGTTGCAAAAGTTCATTGTGTTGAATTTTCAGAGTTTCCCCTCTCTGTGCATCTGTCAATGACTCACGTGCTGTGCTCTACAATGGAATATTTCTCCATATTCTTCACATTGATAGTGGTTCTCCCCTGTTGATGTTCATCAAGATCTTTGCTTAGAAAGAAGCTTCTCTCAGATTGGTCACATTTATACAGTCTCTCCCGAGTGTGAATTTTTTGATTTTTTCTAAATTCTTTGCTAGCTGTAAAGTTTTCCTCACATTCGTTACAGTGATAGAACATTCCCCCTGAATATCCTTTAAAGCAGGGGTTCACAACATTTTTGTGCTGCAGTCCGGTCATGCCTACATCACACAGGTTTGTACAAATGTGGATGATTGCACTCAATGACAAACTTACCTGTGAATTAAATATAAAAAAGCCATTACGAACAAGAATAAGTTTTATGAAAACTGGAATCCCTTTATTGAACATACCATGAATAGAGGAAAAGGGAACAAGCCATCACTCGATCAATTATCATTTTGGAATGACAATTAATTAATGTGTGAACTCCAATTCAGACGTTATGTAAAATTATTGGATAAGTATCAAAAGTGAGCTATTATGAAAAGTGAGCAACACTGTCGCTATTGTGAATATGTTTGCATTGTTGTACACTGTTTTTCTGCGTGTGTTCATGTATTTATTTATTTATTGCACGGTATTTAATAAAAATTTAAAATTTAAATAATAATAAAAATAAAAAAGAACATTCCCTCTGAATATCCTTTAAAACAGGGGTTCACAACATTTTTGTGCTGCAGTCCAGTCATGCCTACATCACACAGGTGGAGGGGGTGGAAGCATGGTTCCTCCTGATGCTTCCACCACTTCTGGTTGTGGCGGCGTTGATGTTGGGTGCATTTGCACCATGATCCGGACAGTTCTCATTGATTCTGCCACTTCCCATGGCCGAAAGATGAGGGCGCCACAGTTTTCCTGCAACTTTGTGGTTTTTTGCAGCACTTTTGCCACGTTCTCGCCACAGTTTTGCAGCATTTTCTTTGCTTCTGGTGCATTTTTTGAGCTTCCAGTGGTAGCAGTGGTGTCATCTCCAAAATCCTCACTGCAGGCCAGATGAATTGGTGCCACAGGCTGGATTAGGCCCACAGGTTGTAGTTTGCGAATCCCTGATTTAATGACTGAGGCATCACTGAAATGTTTTCCACAGTAATCGGGTTTAGAGGGCTTTTCTTCTGCATGTATATGTTCATGAATTGTGAGGAGTGTTCGTTGGTGGAATTTCTTCCCACATTTCCCACAAATATAGAGCTTCTCTCCTGAGAGGGAGCCCTGATGTATGTTCAAAGCAGAGGGATCACTGAAACTTTCCCCTAAGTCTTTAAGTGCATTCGACATTTCTCCTGAATGAATTTGTTGATGAATTGTGAGGAGTGTGCGTCGGATGAATTTTTCCCCACATTGTCCACAAACATAGGGTTTCTCTCCCGAATGGGAGCACTGATGACTTTTAAGACTTGAATGCTGACTGAAGCCCATTCCACAATCCCCACATTTATAGGGTTTCTCTCTTGAGTGAATCAATTGATGACGTCTGAGGTTTGAACTCTGGGTGAACTTTTCCCCACATTCATTGCACTCAAAGGGTTTCTCTCCTGTATGAACACGGTTATGTCTTGTCAGATCTGAACTGTTTCTGAAGCCTTTTTCACATTCCTCACATTTAAAGGGCTTATCTCCTGAGTGAATCCGTTGATGTGTTGTGAGGCTTGAGCTTAGGGTGAACTTTCCCCCACATTCTTTGCACTCAAAGGGTTTCACTCCTGTATGAACACGGCTATGTCTTGTCAGATCTGAACTGTTTCTGAAGCCTTTTTCACATTCCTCACATTTAAAGGGCTTGTCTCCTGAGTGGATACGTTGATGTGTTGTGAGGTTTGAATTATGGGTGAACTTTTCCCCACATTTTTTGCACTCAAAGGGTTTCTTTCCTGTATGAATTTGCTTATGTCTTGTAAAATCTGAAAGCTGTCTGAAGCCCTTTCCACATTCCTCACATAAATGGCATTTTTCTCCTATGTGTGTTCTTTGATGTTTCTTAAGTTCTGAACTTCTCTCAAACCTCATCTCACATTCTGAGCATTGATAGGGTTTCTTTTCTGAGGGTATTGGTTGAGGTACCCCAAAATCAGAGCTAACACAGATCTTTTGAGTATTTAAGCATTTTCCAGCTTCCCCCTCTGGGTGACATCTTGTATCTTTTGAAGTCCATCTAGAGCCCTCTCTATGTTCCCAGCAGTGGCTCTTCCCCCCTTTGGTATGGCAGATTAGGATATTTACAGGGTATTTTCCTAGGCTGCTCCTTTGTCCAACTCTTAAGTTTTCTCCTGTATGAGTTCGCTCATGTTTTGTAAGATGTGAATTCTGTCTGAAGACCTTGCCACATTTCTCACATTTATAGGGTTTCTCTCCTGAGTGAATCTGTTGATGTATTGTGAGGCTTGAGCTTTGGGTGAACTTTCCCCCACATTCTTTGCAATCAAAGGGTTTCTCCCCTGTATGAACACGGTTATGTCTTGTCAGAGCTGAACTCCGTCCGAAGCCTTTTCCACATTCCTCACATTCATAGGGTTTCTCTCCTGTGTGAGTCTGTTCATGTCGTTTGAGACTTGAGCTTTGGGTGAACTTTCCCCCACATTCTTTGCACTCAAAGGGTTTCACTCCTGTATGAACACGGTTATGTCTTGTCAGAGCTGAACTCTGTCTGAAGCCTTTTCCACATCCCTCACATTTAAAGGGCTTATCTCCTGAGTGAATCCGTTGATGTGTTGTGAGGCTTGAGCTTTGGGTGAACTTTTCCCCACATTCATTGCACTCAAAAGGTTTCTCTCCTGTATGAGTTTGCTCATGTTTTGTAAGATGTGAATTCTGTCTGAAAACATTGCCACATTTCTCACATTTAAAGGGCTTATTTCCTGAGTGGATACGTTGATGTGTTGTGAGGTTTGAATTATGGGTGAACTTTTCCCCACATTTTTTGCACTCAAAGGATTTCTCTCCTGTATGAATTCGCAGATGTATTGTAAGATGTGAGGCACGTCTGAAGCACTTTCCACATTCCTCACATTTATGGGTCTTCTCTTTTGAGTGAATCCTTTGATGATATGTGAGGTTTGAGTAGTTATTGAACTTTTCTCCACATTCTTTGCACTCAAAGGGTTTCTTTCCTGTATGAATTTGCTTATGTCTTGTAAAATCTGAAAGCTGTCTGAAGCCCTTTCCACATTCCTCACATAAATGGCATTTTTCTCCTATTTGTGTTCTTTGATGTTTCTTAAGTTCTGAACTTCTCTCAAACCTCATCTCACATTCTGAGCATTGATAGGGTTTCTTTTCTGAGGGTATTGGTTGAGGTACCCCAAAATCAGAGCTAACACAGATCTTTTGAGTATTTAAGCATTTTCCAGCTTCCCCTTCTGGGTGACATCTTGAATCTTTTGAAGTCCATCTAGAGCTCTCTCTATGTTCCCAGCAGGGGCTCTTCCCCCCCTTGGTATGGCAGATTAGGATATTTACAGGGTATTTTCCTAGGCTGCTCCTTTGTCCAACTTTTAAGTTTTCAGGTAGGCTGAGGCACCTATTTGGCCTCTTTCTTATTATTTTTTTACAGTCAATAACCATGGGAGGTTGGTGAGATTCATCTATCCTCACATCTGCCTGGTTGTCCTCCTGGCTCTGGAGTCCCTCTTGAACACTCATTGTCTTGTTTCCCTCATCCACGTTTTCTGTGGATGTTACACACAGCCTTCCTTCCTTCTCCTGTGTATCATCTGCATCATTGCATGTATCATCACCTCCTGGAAGGCAGAGAGAAATGAGAGTGAGTGTAGGATGCAGTGGTTTAGTGTGGGGAAAGTTCCTTGAGAAGACAAGGTATTGCATTCATTACTCAGATCACTTTCCACTTGAACCTCATTTCCCAGAAGTCCTGATCTGCAGGTGTGCTGACTTGGACTTCTGGGAATTGAAGTCAAAGAACACCTACAAGACAAAAGTTGGCCATCTGTGATACAGACTTCTTTTTTCCTCTTTTACCTTATTGGGTGTCAAGGGGCCTGATATAGACAAACAAACAAAAAGCATCAAAGAGAAACTTGGGGAGATTAACTCAGTCTCTGTAGCCCCTGAGTAGTAATTAAGAAAATAGAAATTAATCTAGAAGCACTAAAAATACAAAAAGGTTAACTTTAGTTATTGTTATTGTTTCAACTGTTCCTGGAAACCAAATCTTGACCACACACTGCAAGAATTTCAACCAGTTACCTTTTACTTTTTACTGTCTAAGTAACGGTGGCTTGGTGGTTTAGGTGCTGGGTGCTTAGTAGTTGAGTGGTTTAGGTGCTAGGCTTGGAGAATGGAAGGGAAGGGGTTTGATACTCTAGAGATGGGGCACATGAAAGGAGCCTCATTCGGGCACTTCCTGCAAAAATCCTTTCAACCTAGAGTAATCTCTGGCAAGAAATTATTTTTATAGCCACAATGAATGTGGATACTCTGTACACCAACCTCCCATACTAAGATGAACTGCCTGCCATCAGAGACACCATTCAAAATGAAGATAAAGTCCAAACAGTCACTTTGTACATTGAGGACACCTTTGCAACTTTGTCCATCGATGACATATTTTTTGATCTGGACTCATAGAAAGAAACCCTAGAGAAATTCCACCAAGATTTCAATAATATTCATCCATATATTAAACTCAGCTTGGACTAGTCTACACAAATAAATTTCCTAGACACCACTGTGAAAGTACAAAATTGACATCTCAGTACCACACTATATCGCAAACCCATGAATCGATATACCTCCCTGCATACCTCCAGCTTCCATCCAGAACACATAACAAAATCTATTGTCTTCTCCAAGCCCTCAGGTACAAACGTATCTGCTCAGACCCATAAGACAGAGGCTCAGAGCTCAAGGATTTATAAAATGCATTTCTCAGACTTCAATATCCTCACAACATGGCTAAAGAACAAATTAACTGGGCAAGACAAATACCCAGAAGAACCTACTGCAAGAGAGGCCCAGTAGAGAAAGTAATTGAACAGCATTGGCTGCCAATTTCAGGCGACTACTAAAACTTCTCCCATGCATAATCAAAGATCATCAAACCATCCTGGACAAGAATGCTTCGTTCTCTAAGGCTCTTGGTGGAAGACTATTGCTACGAAACAGGCAACCCCCTATCTCAAAGAACTATTGATGCACAACACGCTATGCAACAGTGAAAGAGAGGTGGGAACTAAATCCTGTTGCAAAACCAGATATCAACTGTGCTCAGTGATGGGTAGCTCCCAGATTTCCTGGGTCTCCCTTCCAGGTGCCTCTTCCTGCACACCAACGAACAATCTAGGGGGCAAGGTGTGGGTCTAGGGAGGGGTTCAACAACTACTTCTGCTCCCAACTCCACCCCCCACACCCACACCCACACCCCAAGAAAAATTATCTCTCCAGGGTAGAAACTCTTCTTCCCTCCAGCCTCTGCTCCGCCTCCCCTTTCCTCCTTCTGAGGAGTAAGAAAAGGGACGGACCGGAAGGGAGGTTTTTCAGGAAGGGATCATTTCCTTTCCCCTCCAGCCTCTGTTCATACCTGTCCAACTGTTGTGTACTGAATGTAGTGTGTTGAATGTATTTGTAACCACATGAATGGGTACAGGTAACACTGTAACCTTCTGTATGAGGACGCGAGCTAGTGGCCACCGGGGGCAATAGCGAGCGCCCAGCTCACATGGCTCACATTACTCAAATGCCTTCAGCCGCGCGGGAAAGATTCCCGCGCTCACCTCACCTGGACAAGAAAGGCGTGACCAAGGATGACGTCACTTGGACAGCAGCCAATGCCTGTCGAAGAGCCAGATTCAATTAGATAGCCACCGTATAAAAAGTGCTGTTTGTCCGCCATTACCACATGTTCGTACTGTACTCTATGCAATAAAGATGTGTTAGGCTAGCTTACAGCCGTTTCCATTGTCTTGATTCACAAACACTAAACCACCATCCCGATTTGGCCAGGAAAACCCCGTAATTTGACGTCAATTGACGTCATAACCCGCCCCGCGCTGCCAAAACCCCGTAATTTGGCAGCGTGGGGAAACGCTTTCTGCGCATGCGTGGAAGCGCTACTCCATTTGTGCAGCCCCTACGCAAGTGGCGTAGCGTTTCCGCGCATGCATTGAAGGGTTTTACCACTTCCACGCATGCGCAGAAGAGGTAAAACCCTTCCACGCATGCATGGAAAGCGACCTGCGCAGATCCCGTTTTTCCGGAGCTGCGGAAAAAGGGTGCAGTATGCCTCTGTTCCCCCTCCACTTTCCTCCTTTACTGTCTTGAGGGAATATTGCCCTCTCAGAAGGTCTTTTGGTAACTGTTGTGTTTGGTGCAAGGACGAGAGAGACCAGCATTAGATGGGTCAAACACAAGTGATTCAGCTTTATTGCTTGCACAACACAACTTGGCTCAGTGCACAGAAACAGGGGCATATTTATACAAGTAAAACATACAATAATAGATACATTTTGGTGGGCTTAGAGCCGATTGGTTAAAACACAGATCAGAAATATACAGACGCTTATTGGAGGAAAACATGGTTAAACTATATACAGGGAAGCCATTGGATGACAGCAACTCAAAGTAAGAAATCTCAAGTACTGTAGATAAATAGGGATCACTTTAGTGGGAAAGTTTGCCCTTGCTCAAAAGCCAGTCGTATCTGACTCTAGGGTGCAGTGCTCATCTCCATTTACACCCAAAGAGCTAGTGCTGTCTGTATTAGCAGATGTTTTCAATGGCCATGTTGCAGGCATGATTAGATTGCCCGCCAAGTAACATAGCCACACCCACAAAGTAGGCCACGCCCACCAAGTAACATAGCCACACCCACAAAGTAGGCCACGCCCACAGTGTGGTAATAAAAAAATTGGAGCCCACCACTGGCTGTGCCCCCATATTTACTCTGGCAACCCAACATTATGGACAGAGTTCCTTGTTCCTCTGCCAATGTGATTTATGCCATCTTTTACCAAAAAAGGCCCTTTCTGTACTCTACATAGGACTCTTAAAAACAAGTATACCCTGTAGATTTGGAGGAGCCTCTGTCATTCCTGAGTGGGGATGATCAGGTTCCTCTCTGTCATCATCTTCTCTCTGGAGCTCCTTCTGCTCACCCTCAGGACGAATCTGTCTTTCCATGGATTTTGATCATAATCTGTTCCTCGTTTGCTACCTGCAACAGTAGGACAGAATTTATTTTATGACTACAGTTCTTATACTTGGGTTGACATAGGTTAAATAGTCCAGTTGCCTTGATTGGAACAGTCAATCTCAGCTGCTTGCAGATGTAGTAGAAAAAACTACCTCACCCAACTGAAAATCAGGGCTGTGGTGGCTCAGTGGTTAAGAGGCTCACCTTGTTAGCTGGAAGGTCAGCAAGTTGACAGTTCGAAACCCAGGTACTGCAAGAATGACATGAGCAGACATCTCTGTCCTGGCTCCTGCTTACCTAGCAGACTGAAAGCAAGAAATTGCTAGTAGATAAATAAGGATCATTTTATTGGGAAATGATCTTGGGGACATGAAAGGAGCCTCATTTGGGCATCCCCTGAGTGGAGTTTCTCCAGAAAAAAAAATCCTTTCAACCCACAATAATTTCTGACATGAAATTATTATTACCCAGCTGAAAGAAGACAAAAGGATTTCTTTTAGTCTAGGAAGTTGTTAAGATGAGTGATTTCAATAATGGGAAAAGTATGGCCTTTCTGAGTTCAATGCATTTAGGAGATGAAGGAATTACAGAGTCCCTTGAGCAAGGATGAACCAAGGCTCATAGGCTTTTAAGAGGTTGTTGAAAAGGATGAGTCAACTATCATAAGTAGGCTGGAACATACCTGTCAAGTTTTGAATTTGAAATTAAGGGAAATTTTAGCCACACCCCTCTGTGGGTGTGGCCAAATCTGTGGGCGTGGCCAAATATAGCCATGTGACTTGCTGGGCTCTAGTCATGCCTGCCACATAGCCATGAAAATGTATGCAAACACAGACAGCACTGGCTCTTTGGCTGTAAATGGACATGAGCACTGCACCCTACAGTTGGATACGACTGGCAGATTTTACTTTCTTAGGATCAAAGATCGCTGCAGATGGTGATTGCAGCCATCAAATTAAAAAGGCGACTGATGCTTGGGAAACAACCTGTAGAACATAGTGAAAAGTAGAGGTATCACTTTGCAAACAAAAAATTGCATAGTCAAAGCAATGGTATTCCTGGTGGTAATGTATGGGTGTGAGAGCTGGACCATTAGGAAAGCTAAGCACAGAAAAATAGATGCCTTTGAAATGTAGTGTTAGAAATAGGTCGATCATAGAAGAAATCAACCATAACTGCTCATTAAAGGTCAAATAGTAAAGATGACGCTAAAGTACTTTGGACATCAAATGAGAAGGGAGGAATCACTTGAGAAGGCCTTACAGCTCAATAAAGCATGAGAGTGAGAGAGACGTCTCTCACTGATTTGCCCCTGCATATATGAAATATCGCTCACCTAGAGTAGACTCCCATCCCAGCATGGTGGCTCCGAACAGCAACAAAGCCTCCCCATGACCATGTGGCTGGCAGGGAAATGAAAGAGAAACTACAGGGAGGGCCCCCACCACCTTCTCTCTCAGCAAAAAACCACAGACAGCGCCCTCTGGTGGCAGGAAAAACATACTGCAGCTTTGCCTGTGAGGGCTCCGGTCAGGATTTTTTTTAAAAAAATAAGGGATATTAAGGGAAAATTAATAAAACAGGAGTGAGCGGGAAGAGGGGTAAAAATAAGAGGTTTTTCACAGAAAAAACAGGATACTTGATAGGTATGGGCTGGAATTAGTTGAAAACAAATTTATGCAAGCCTAAAAGTAGTCTCAAAGGGGGAAAGATAAATCTCTCTGACTGGTTGATTGGTAATCTTGCTTTTGAGCCTTCTTTCTTTCAAGGAATATTAAAATGTTTTGTCAAAAGGCCACTTGGGTCTACTATTGTTGGATTAGGGCCGTGAAGCAGCTGTTGGGTCCCGGAGGAGACTGGTCAAGCAATGAGACACGAGGCAAGATGGAGCGAAGACCAGTGATTTAATGAAGGAAAATCATCAGTATTTATCATGTACAGGCTGCATGCAAAAGAACTGTGATCGGACAGGATCCACATGCCATGTTTACACGAGTTAATTTGGAAACTCTTCAGGGGAGTTAATTAACTAACTTAATCAATGGCAGGGGAACTCCATTGTTCCAAGCTATCTGGGGTAAACATGTGGCTGGTATTGGTTTTAGGAGTTGGAGTAATCCACAGGTGCGAGATTACCTATTACATGACTAGCGAGTTAGTCATTAGCTTCCTATTTTCCGAGCTGCTTGTCAGGTCAGCTGTAGGTGAATTAAACCCTATCTAATATTCCACTCCCCCAATTTCTGTCCCTTCAGGAACCCCTGGCAACAAGGTGATCGCCCATCACCGGGGTTCTGTCAGGGCCAGTATACCATTGTGTGCGCGGATACCACACACTATACCTGATGTCTAATAATTCTCAACTTTGTTCTACTTTGTTTATTATGATTATCTGGGAATCTGCCTTCATCAAGCAAGTAGACCATGGGGCACCCGCAACAACAGGGATGTGGCATTTGGATTTTTTTTGTAAACCAGCTCCCTAAATTATCCAGGATATTCCATGGCAATATTTTACGAATTCCAATCTAATAATGTACACCTCAGACACACTTTTATTGGCTCTCTCATAACTGGTCAAGCCTAGTCTTCTGTGTCTGCTGTCTCTAGGACTTCAGTTCCTGACTCAATAACTCCAGGTCATTCATTAATTGGGTTTATGTAAGCTGGAACTGACTTGATGGTAAGTACTGTATGAAGAAACCAGAAATGTGGATGGTGGAGAATTCACCTTTCTTAATGAAGTGGAATTGGTGGAGTTAAGTTTGTGATATGAAAACTGACAAACACAGCACTATGAAAGCCTGGAAAAACAAGAGGTTTTATCACTAATCGAATTGGTGTAAACTTGAATTGACTTAATAGGAAACAAGAACAAAAGTGGGAGGTGAGGTATTCTCCATGCTTAATCAAGTGGAGTTTATGGGGAGTTTTGGAGTGTTCAGTCTCCTTACCAGAAGTGACAAACTATTTTTAAAAACACATGTCAAAATACCTCCAACAATATTCTGGATTGTATGTCTCAGAAGATGCACCAGAGAGAACTCTCTCCATCTCTTCATCAAACATAAAAAATAGAGATACAGTCAGTCTCTCTCTCTCTCTGGCACTAATTATTGCATTGCTAATTCATTTTCTCTATTTTACCCTCTGTTCCTGCTCAGAAACCGCCATGATTCCTTTAACTCACCCAGATAATCTCAACATCCCAGGAAAGACCACAGAGTAGGTGCAAAGGTACAGCCAGTTTTGGGGAAATCACTCCCAGTTTCTCATTCCCTCCTCCTTTCAATTGTTCCAGCTGCCCAGAATTTTCCCTTACGATTGGCAAGGACTTCTGGGATTTGGAGTTCAGAGCAAAGCTGCAATCAGGTGTAAAGGATCTTCAGAAATCTCTTGTGTAAGGGTGGAAATTGGAAGGGATTTTTATCTGTTCAGTTTCATGCTTTTATCATTAAATTGCTGTGTTTATTCTTCTTTAACTTCCACATGTTGTCCATTCATGAAGCAATAAATTTAAAGAGCACAAATGAACACAACAATGGCTGATATTCATTTCTTTGTACCATTTTTCACTAAAGTAAGCCCCCACAAATTCCTTTGAGGTTTGGTGCGTCAACTCCCCATAAATTCCTTTGATTGAAATGGACCTACTCTGTTATCTTTTATTTTAGGATAGAAGGCAAGGAGTTACTAAAGTAGGGCTGCTTGAATTCATGGAAACTACCTTAGAGATGGCTCACAAAGTCAAGAAGAAGAGATTGTGAAGTTTACTATAATAATTCCAGTGGGGCCAGGTATGAATGTTTTTAAATACTGTGAAGAGAATTCTGCTTCCTCTTCCTGGCAAAGAGATGAAGTCCCATAAATGTAGCAGCCTTAGAAACAGCCACTGGGCCAATCTCAGTCAAAGAAAGGCAGTGCTAATTAAGCATAATAAAGCCAGCTGATCTTGTTCCATTGGAAGAAGCTTGTGAACATTGGTCGACAGTGTTTGCCTGGATATTTATAGAAGCTGCTAAAGCAACTCCACTGTTGTGTATGGAAGTGTATACCTTTAAGAGTAATTGTAACAGGAAGATTGAAACAATGTAACTCAATTTAAGTCAAAGATGTGTTTGGCCCCCTGAATGCTGCCTACTGCGTATCAATCTGTAAACATCAAATCCACCCATCTCTGACCTGGAGATAGTAATGCAAAATGAGGTTAAAACATTCCAAGTACCTTCAAGGGTCCAAAGAAGGGAAAACCTGGGGTCGAAAGAGAATGATCCTATAGGAGTGTTGTGTCCTAATAGTGTAACCTTCTACATGTGATATCAATGTATCTGAACCAATGTAACCTTGCCAATGAGTAACAATGTAACCTTCAGCTGTATCACATAAACCCTGTAATAGGACGCGAGCTAATGACCACCAGCTGGCAGCAGCGAGCGTCCAAGCTCTCTTGGTTCAAACCCATCAAAGACCGCAGCGCGGGAAGTTTCCCGCCGCTACCTACACCTGGACAAGAAGGGCGTGACCAACCATGACGTCACGCGGACCAGTAGCCAACGGGCTACCGTGGAGCCACATTCAAATACGTTACTGCCTTATATATAGAGCTGTTCGTCCGCCATTACCTCATGTTCCCTCTGCCCACCATGCAATAAACCTGAGTTAACCCAGCCTTTGGCTGTGCCTTGTGTCTTGACTCTCATACACTAAATTGGCGACGAGGATGGGATGATGGATCCCCACGGAGCCAGGACACAGAGTGGGTTCAACATCACCAAACCGCAAGACTGGGAGCTCTTTGAGATGGACTTCCAGGCGGCACTGGTGGAGCTCAAAGTCAAAGAAGACGACGAGGAAAGGAAGAGGGCCATCCTCACTCGCATGCTTGGGATGGAAACCAAGCGGACGCTGGTGGGCATCCTTGCACCGAAGAAGATGAGCGATTTCAAAGCCGGTGACATCATGAAAATGCTGCGTGAGCGGTTCCGACCCTCGAGGGCAATGTTTCCCGCTCGGAGTGCGTTTTGGAGGCGAGTTCAAGCGCCGGACGAGTCGGTAGAAGCCTTCGTTACGGCTATGAGGGTAGCCGCCGCCCCCTGCAAATGGGACCACATCCTAGAGATGGCCCTCAGGGACGGAGTGCTGTGTGGCCTGAAGGACAAGGAAGTACAGCGCAGCTTGATGAACAGGGAGCCACCACCCACACTGGAAGAGGTTGTAGAGGCCGCGGAAGCCGCGGAGTCCACGAATGCTGGAGTAGACGAGATGCACAAGTGGCGTGAGTGGCGTCCGAGGGCCGGCAAGGCGGAAAACTCGTCGCACGGGAAGTCCGGTCAGTCGGTGCATGCAACCCGACCGACCTCGAAATCGTCGTCAGAAAGTAGCGATGGCGAGGAGGTCCAGAAGGTCCGGAGAGGCGGGCGCCGCTGCGATGGTTGCGGAGCGGCCCATGAGCGCGTGAAGTGCCCATTCAGGAAAGCCGAGTGCTTCAACTGCGGACGTCGGGGGCACATCGCCAAGGCGTGCAGGAAATGGAAAGAGGGCCGGAGACATTCGCAAGACCGTTCAGCCAGACCGGACCGTCCAGCGAGGCCCAAAGATGGCGCCCGGGCCACGAGGAAGCAGGACGGCGTGGGCCGCATCTCGGACGACAGCGAGGGCGACGCTCCTGTGTTCAACGTGTCTGCGGGACAGCCCCATTACTTTGTTGAGGTACTAGTACAAGGGACCCCTATTAGGATGGAAGTTGACTCGGGGTCCTCCTATTCTATAATTCCCCAGAGAGAGTTCTTGAAAATCGACCCCCACGTGCGGCCCAAACTTAAAGCGTTGAGGGCCACACTATGGGACGTTCAGGGGAACAGCATTCCAGTGTTGGGGGTCGGAACGTTCCGGGTTCGCTTTAAGAGACATTCTGCGGAACTTCCCCTAGTGGTGCTAAAAGGGGGGAGTTGTAGCCTCCTCGGAACACAGTGGTTTCAGCCCTTAGGCCTGTTCATAGGGGGGGTGCATGCCGTAGGCGAGGACCCAATACAAGCAGTGTGTGACGCACACCCCGCCGTTTTTAAAAGTGGACTGGGAAAGTTCAAGGGACCCCCTGTAGCCTTCGACTTAGACCCGGAGGTCCGCCCGATAAGACTCAAACCGCGCAGGGTACCGTTCGCGCTTAAGGACAAAATAGAGGCGGAACTGGACAAACTGGTGGGTCAAGGAATTCTCGTTCCTGTGGATTCCGCGGAGTGGGAGACTCCAATTGTAACAGCACTGAAGGCTAACGGGGAGGTGCGCATTTGCGCTGATTATAAGTGTACCATTAATAAGGCAATCCGCCCTAACGCATACCCGGTGCCAGTGGTCAGCCAACTTCTGGCCAGGCTGAATGGGGGAAAGTGTTTCGCTAAACTCGATTTAGCACAGGCCTACCAGCAACTCCCAGTAACCCCCGCCACAGCGGCGGCACAAACAATAGTCACACATAAGGGGGCGTTCCAGGTGTCGAGGTTACAGTTCGGCGTGAACTCGGCACCTGGCATTTTTCAGTCGCTAGTGGAACGCCTCCTGAAGGGGCTGGAGGGGGTGTTGCCATATTTTGATGACGTGTTGATAACAGGGGGGAGTAAGGCCGAGCTGGCCCACAGATTGGATAAGGTCCTGGCCGTGTTCGAGAAAGCGGGGCTGCGACTGAGAAAAGACAAATGTGTATTTTTCGAAACAGAGGTTGAGTTTTTAGGGTTCCGTGTCACACCCGAGGGAATTAGGCCGTCCAAATCTAAGGTGGCCGCCATTAAGAAAGCCCCTCGCCCCACCTCCAAAACCGAGCTTCAGTCATTTCTGGGGCTTCTCAATTTCTACCATACCTTCCTTCCACGGAAGGCGTCTGTTGCCGAGCCACTTCATCGGCTGCTTAAAAAAGAGGAAAAATGGCTGTGGGGTGACGAGCAAGAAAGAGCGTTCTCAGAGTTAAAGCAACTCCTCACATCCGAGGCAATCCTGACTCATTTCGACCCCAAACGGCCCATAGTTTTGGTCTGCGATGCATCCCCGGTGGGGGTGGGGGCGGTGCTTTGCCACGTGTTAGACGACGGAAGGGAGGCCCCGATAGCGTTTTATTCAAGGTCCCTGTCCCAAGCGGAGCGGAATTACGCACAGACCGATAGGGAGGCACTAGCGATAGTAGCGGGAACCAAGAAATTTCACGATTTTCTGTATGGTCGGTCGTTCAAGATCGTTACTGATCACAAGCCCCTGTTAGGGATCTTCACTGCAAATAAGCCCACGCCACAGATCCTGTCCCCGAGGATGCTGCGGTGGGCTATTTTTCTTAACGCATATCAACATGAGTTAGAATACCGGCCAGGGAAGGAAATCAGCCATGCAGACGCGCTCTCACGGTCGCCGTTACCATTGTCGGACGACCAGAAGGCAGGGGTAAGAAGAGACCGCCAGGTATTGCTAATAGAGGTTTTAGAGTCACCCCCGATAGTACCGGCCGACATTGCCAGGGCGACCGGAAAGGATAGAACACTAGAGAAGGTATGCTCGTGGGTGCAGAAGGGGTGGCCGGCGTCATCCCCAGGCACGGAATTCGACCCATTCTTCCGAAAGCGAGTGGAGTTGTCTTTAGAGAGGGGGTGCCTGTTGTGGGGCCAACGGGTGGTGGTTCCTACGTCCCTGCGGCCGAAGGTGCTAAAGCTGTTGCACGTCAGCCACCCGGGGATCGTCCGTTCCAAGGCGTTGGCCCGGAGTTACTTCTGGTGGCCCCAGCTGGACGCCGACATAGAGCAGATGGTTGGCGCTTGTGAGGCATGTCAATGCTCTCGACCGGAGGTGGCCCGCCTACCGCATAGGGAATGGGACGCAGCAAGGGGACCGTGGTCCAGGGTGCACGTAGATTTTGCTGGCCCGTTCCGGGGAACCATGTTTCTCCTGGTGGTGGATGCATACTCAAAGTGGCTGGAGGTCATTCCGGTAAAGAGCACATCCTCCGCCACTACCATTCGCCAGCTAAGGAGGGTCTTTTCCACGTTCGGTTTACCCGACACTTTGGTCAGCGATAACGCCAGCTGTTTCACGTCCACTGAGTTCGCAGCATTCATGGAGGCAAATGCAATTCGGCATGTCACATCCGTGCCGTTTCACCCGGCCACGAATGGCCAAGTGGAACGGTTGGTGCGCACCACAAAAGATGCGCTGCGGCGCATGGGCTCGGGAGATCTAAATCACCAAGTTTGTCAATTTCTATTAGCGTACAGAGTGACCCCCTTAGCGTCTGGTTACTCGCCGGCCGAGCTGCTGATGCGGAGGAAACTGACCACGCTTTTGTCCAGGCTAGACCCGTCGAGGGTCGAGGACAAAGGGAAGAACATAGGGTTAGCGGTCTCGAAAGGTTTCGGCATAGGCGATCCTGTACATTGCAGGAACTATGCCAACGCAGGCCCAGCCTGGGTGCCAGGGACGATAATAGAACAGACGGGGCCAGTGTCCTATCGGGTGGAAACTAGCACCGGCCTCCTCTGGAGGAGGCACGCTGATCAACTGAGGCACCGAGTGAGCGAGGGGCCGACCAGTGGAGCACAGCGACATGATTCAGCGATAGGGTTCTCCCCCACCCGTTTAGCCCAAGGGGGAGACAGGGGGGAAAGCAGTGAGCCCGACTCATATCCTTTTGATACCCCAGTTCTATCCGAGCCCGGGGGGAGGGAAAAGGAGTGTGCGGCCGCCGCTGCCGCTTCCCCCGAATCCGATTTTGATTTTGATTTTGTGAGCCGGGGGGGTTTTCCGGAGTGTTCCCCCACCCATCCAAGCGAGAAGAGGGGTTTTTCGTTAGTCCCCAGTGCCCCCGGTTCTTCCCAAACAAAGCACACACCTCCCAACAAAGCCGCAGAGCCGCGGCAAACCACTAACAAGTCATCCTCTCCGATTGCAGGGCAGGAAGCCAGGGAGCAAGGAGGAGGGAGCGAAGCCGGGGCAGGGCAGCCCGCGCCGAGACCCCAGCGTGTTCGAAATAAGCCATCTTGGCTGAGAGACTTCGTCTCATCCTAGGGGGGAGGAGTGTTGTGTCCTAATAGTGTAACCTTCTACATGTGATATCAATGTATCTGAACCAATGTAACCTTGCCAATGAGTAACAATGTAACCTTCAGCTGTATCACATAAACCCTGTAATAGGATGCGAGCTAATGACCACCAGCTGGCAGCAGCGAGCGTCCAAGCTCTCTTGGTTCAAACCCATCAAAGACCGCAGCGCGGGAAGTTTCCCGCCGCTACCTACACCTGGACAAGAAGGGCGTGACCAGCCATGACGTCACGCGGACCAGTAGCCAACGGGCTACCGTGGAGCCACATTCAAATACGTTACTGCCTTATATATAGAGCTGTTCGTCCGCCATTACCTCATGTTCCCTCTGCCCACCATGCAATAAACCTGAGTTAACCCAGCCTTTGGCTGTGCCTTGTGTCTTGACTCTCATACACTAAAAGGAGAGAACCGGTTTAGTGCAGAGAGCTACCAACATCTACCAGAAGCTCATCTGACGGATTTAATCCTGTGTGAACCTCCTTGGAGAGATGCACCCAACAAAGGGAGTGCAAAGGTGTTGTGTATGTAACAGTATTACTTTAAGAATGTATGAATGTAACCTGACAATGATTACAATGTAACCCAGCTGTTTAAGGAACGCGAGTAAGCTGCCCATAGAGGGCAGCTGCAAGCGTTCAGCTCACATGGTTCACATTCCCCAATCACCGGCAGCCGCAGAAACCTTTCCCGCGCTAGGATCACCTGGAGAAGATGGGCATGACTCAGAATGACGTCACGCCGGTAGCAGCCAATGAGCTACCGTGCAACAATATTCAAATGTATTACTGCAGAATAAAATGAGCTGTACCTCCGTCATTACCACATGTTCATCCTGACCATCATGAAATAAACCTGTGTTTTAGCCCCCACTGCGGCTCCTTCTTTGTCTTCCGTGCAAGACACTAAAAAAGGAGACCGCATGAGGGGGCTGAAACTTCAACCATGCCTATTGTTGTGTTCCTAATACTATGCCTTTAAACAATGTAACACCCATCAGCTGTAACACTGTAACCCTCTGTAATAGGACGCGAGCTAGTGACCACCAGGTGGCAATAGCAAGCGTCCAGCTCATATGGTTCCAATTACTCAAGAACTTCAGCGTGGGAAGATTCCCGCCACTACCTCACCTGGACAAGAAGGGCGTGACCAGGAATGATGTCACGCGGACAGTAGCCAATGGGCTATTGTGGGGCCACATTCAAATGTATAGCCACTGTATATATTGAGCTGTTCGTCCACCATTACCACATGTTCCCCCGGACCACCATGCAATAAAGCTGTGTTAAGCCAATCCTTCGGCTGTTCCTGTGTCTTGGTTCTCATACACTAAATTGACGACGAAGGTGGGATTATGGATCCCCACGAGATCAAGACACACGCCGGCTTTGACATCAACAAGCCGGAAGATTGGGAGCTCTTCGAAATGGACTTCCAAGGCGCACTGGTGGTGTCCGACATTACGGACGAGGGAAAGAAGAGGGCCATCCTCACCCGGATACTTGGGCATGCCGCCAAAAGAGTATTGGTGGACCTGGTATCACCGAAGAAGGTGAGCGAGGTGTCGGTCAAACAGCTCCTGAAAGCGATGCGCGACCATTTCCAGCCCTCGGTTTCGATGTTTTCGGCTCGAGACGCGTTCTGGAAGAGAGTTCAAGCGCCTGGTGAGTCCATCGCCGCCTTTGCAGCAGCCCTGCGGTTGGCCGCCGGCCCATGCAAGTGGGAAAATCTGGAAATCGCCCTCAGGGACCGCATGCTGTGTGGCCTGTGGGACAAGGAGGTTCAGCGAAAGCTGATGAACCAGGAGCCGCCCCCGACGCTGCACGAGGTCGTGAAGGCAGCGCAGGCCGCGGAAGCCACGAGGGCCGGAGTCAAGGGGTTCAGAGAAAGGCCCCCACAGTCCAACAAGGCAGCGGGCTCGGTGCACGCGGCCCGACGAACGCCGAAATCCTCCGCGGAGAGCAGCGATGACGAGGACATCCGGAGGGTTCGGAAGGACGGCCGACGCTGCGACGGCTGTGGAGCGGCCCATGACCGCATCAAGTGCCCGTTCCGGAAGGCCGAGTGCCACAACTGTGGACGCCGGGGGCACATCGCCAAGGTCTGAAGACGGCGGCGCAAGGACCAGAAAAGCTTGTCAGACCGCTCGCCGAGGACCAAGGAAGGCGCCCGGAAGCAGGACGGCATGGGCCGCATCTCCGACTACAGCGGCGACGACACCCCAGTTTACAGCATGTCCTTGGGACACCCCCATTACTTTGTTGAGGTACTGGTGCAAGGGGCCCCTGTTAGGATGGAGATAGACTCGGGTTCCTCCTATTCAATCATGTCCCAGCGGGAGTTCTTGGGAATTTCCCCCCACGTGCGGCCCAAGCTCAAAGCGTTGAGGTCCACGCTGCGGGATGTGCAGGGAAATAGCATTCCGGTGTTGGGGGTTGGAAAATTCAAGGTCCAATACAAGCAACACGCCGCGGAACTTCCCCTGGTTGTTCTCAAAGGGGGAAGCTGCAGTCTCCTCGGGACTCAATGGTTTAAGCCCCTGGGTTTGTTCATTGGGGGGGTGCAGGCTGTTGGGACTGACCCAATACAGGAGGTGTGTGACGCGCACCCCGAAGTCTTCAAGGAAGGACTCGGAAAATTCAAGGGACCCCCAGTAGCGTTCGACCTGGACCCGGAGGTCCGCCCAATAAGACTCAAGCCGCGCAGAGTGCCTTTCGCACTAAAGGACAAGATAGAGGCGGAACTGGACAAATTGGTGGGCCAGGGGATTCTTGTTCCTGTTGATTCCGCGGAGTGGGAAACTCCGATTGTAACTGCGCTGAAGGCCAACGGGGAGGTTCGCATATACGCTGATTATAAGTGCACCATTAATAAGGCGATCCGCCCAAATGCATATCCGGTGCCGGTAGTCAGCCACCTGTTGGCCAGGTTACATGGGGGGAAGTGCTTCGCAAAACTTGACCTGGCGCAAGCCTACCAGCAACTCTCAGTAACCCCAGCTGCAGCTGCTGCGCAAACGATAGTCACTCATAAGGGGGCGTTCCAGGTGACGCGCCTACAGTTCGGCGTGAACTGGGTGCCAGGCATTTTCCAGTCGCTCGTGGAACGCCTCTTAAAAGGGCTAGATGGGGTTTTGCCATACTTTGATGACGTATTGATAACGGGGGGAGTGAGGCAGAATTGGCTGAAAGGCTAGACAAAGTCCTGACGGTGTTGAATGTTGTCCGGGTTGCTCTTCTATCGCATATTAATTGCTTTTGATTTTATTCTTTGATTGACTCCTTTGATCGGGGTGGTTACCTCTTGCTTTTCCTTTATGGTTATACCCTAGCCGTCTCTTCGTTCCTCGCTACAAACACATACAGTCAAATTACAAGGAATGCTGTCCTTGCTTCCCCTTCAGGGGGCCAAGACCATATTCACTGATGGGGGAAAGTCGTATGGAGTTCTCACTTGGCATGAGGGACAGGCTTGGAAAACGTTGCTGACATTTCCGCAGAAATCAGCACAGAGAGCGGAACTGGCAGCAGCGAATCTGGCCTTAAGAATGTTCGCCCGGGAGCCACTGGATATTATTACGGATAGCCAGTATGTTAGAAATCTGATTCACAGTCTACTGGGAGCTTACATCACTCCGATAACAAAAATTTGCTGAGTCAATTCTTGACCATGCAATTTCATTTGCGAAACCGCAGAGAAGCGCTGTATGTAGCCCACATTACGAGCCACCAGGATTTGCCTGGTCCCATCTCCGAGGGTAATAGCAGAGCTGACGCGGCCGCTAAGGAGGTGCATCAAAAGTTAGTCTTGGGAGTCTTTGCAACCCCGATCCAAAGACATGCATTCTTCCACCAGAATGCCAAGGCACTGGCAAGGCAGTTCAATCTGCCATTGTCACAAGCCCAGGGAATAGTCAATTCATGCCCAGAATGCACAGGAACCCCCGGGGGACATCATGGGGAATTAATCCACGAGGGACAGAGGCAAACCAACTTTGGAAAAATGGACGTCATGCACCTTCCGCAGTTTGGGAGATGGCAGTATATGCACATCTCCATTGATATTTTTTCACAGTTCATTTGGGCCACGGCTCAGAAGGGAGAAGCTGCAACTCATGTAGAGCAACATCTCTTGTCATGCTTCGCAGCCATGGATAAACCAGGCCATCTGAAGACTGACAATGCACCGGCTTATAGCTCCAAACAGCTAGCCACATTTCTAGCCACTTGGGACGTTAAGCACACATGTGTATGCTAATATCATTTTGCCCACAGGATGGTTTTTCACTTGTAATCAGCAAACCTGGAACTACATACCTGCTAATATGTCAGACTCATACTCATACAGTCGCCTAACACTGGTGCTCCCCGAAAGGGAAATGGTCATCCCACACCCGGTCACCCCAAGGCCAGCACGTCCCGCACGAGCAGTCCAGCCATACTTCATCAGCCATTGTCATGCTAAACCGAGAGCAGGCTGAACTTAGACATGCAGTCTTGGATAACTGGGCAGCGATTGATTATTTGCTGCTCCTACACCATTTGGGTTGTGAAGCTGTTCATGACATGCGTTGTTTTAATCTCACAGACAACTCTCATAGAGTCCAAAGTCAAACCACCAATCTTGACACCATAGTCACACATATCCGGGAGACTGCTAACTGGGGTTGGTGGGATGAACTTTGGTCCTGGGTGCCATGGGGCTGGCTACAAACAATGCTCAAAGCCATCGCTGGTGTTATGGTAGTGGGAATTATGCTTTGCTGTTTTGCGCAATGTATTCCTTCGCTCCTGTCAATGTGTACCTCATGGCAGAGACCCCAAGATATCCTTACACCCAGACAAATAATGCCTTACATCTACCGGGCCCTCAGCCAGGCTGATTTAAATAATATAAAAGGGGGAAATGTGGATAGCCCACATTCATAATTGGCCAAAACCTTTTCTGATGGGTTTGCTTGGCTGGCACACGGGCTGAGTACCAACCGAGCTTTGATGGAAAGGCAATTGGGGTTCGGGCTAAGATTGATAGTTTGGGGGGCAATTCATATTGCCTTGGCTGCTGGCTCTGACAGAAGTAGGGCAAAAGTCATAAGGTGATGAACCCAAGTTAATACACAATATCTCACTACTGGTTACGGACTTAGTTGGGCAAACAGCCCGTGCCAGACAAGCTAATTAAGTTTAGTTGCCCGGAGTCAACATAGCCAAAGACTCCGAGATTAGGGTGAGAACAATGGGTTTTGCCAACCCGGTTAATTAGTTTCCCAGCGGGGGACCAGGATACTCAGTAACTTCCGAGTAACTTCCGAGACCTGACAAATGTAACTTGGTCAGCGAAATGCCACGTATGCAAGCCTTCTGTAACGAGGTCACGTGCAACCTAGGCGTGCACCACCCGAGGCAGGGTAATAAATACAGACCACCCGAACCAATCGGGACTGGACTTTCACTGCACAATCATCTCACGTGCCTTCCTTGCATCCAGCCACTCCGACCTCCGTGGGCCATTGCAACAACTAAAGTGCTGTAGTGGTTTTTTGTTTTGTTTAATTCTTGCTTTCTGATATGCCCAAAACACAGACTAACATGGCTACTGTTAGAAAAATTCAACTGAGATATCAGTTCTCACTGACTATTGGCCTGGAAAGCTATGCACAAGTAAAACTATTTCCTTAGATTTACTTGGCTACTTTGTGATGCTTAAAAATGAAAGGGAAATATAAATTATTGTCAAATTGTTGCTGTCACTGTCTCCTCATGACAGAAATTATTCTGGGTTGAAAGGGTTTTTGCTGCAGAAACTCTGCTTAGAAGATGCCTGAATGGGACACGTTCTCCTCCCCACAAGCCATCGGCTGGGGATGGGAGGCCGGCTGCATTCACTGCCTCTGCCCCTTTCTGGAGCCCTGCCTGCTCAGGGGGCTCAACAGAGACGCCAACAATGCTGATGCTGCATTGCCAATCCTCTTGTTGCCGAGTTGGCGGGGTGGGTGGGTGACAGCCTCTTGTGGCCGGGTGGAAACTGCTTTTGCTGAGGCTGCTGCCAAGAAGCGGAGCTCCTTCCCTGAAATGCACCTCTGCCAGCTTTTGTAACCATAAGGACTCTGTTGTTGCCATGGTTGTCATCGATGCTGAGTTCCTTTAGCTTTGGCCTGTTATGTATGTTGTACTATTTTATATTGATGTATGATTGTATAATTTGATAGTTTGTAACTGGACCCTTCATTGTATTTTGTATTTTGCCTTGTTACTTCGTATTTAGGTTTTGTTACATTGTATCCCTATTTAAATGTCTGTAAGCCGCCCTGAGTCAGCATCTGCTGAGAATTGTGGGGTATAAATTAAAATTGAAAATGAATGAGGCTTATTTCATGTCTCCAATACATACTCTGCAGCCAATGATGGTGAACCGCCATACAGTCAGCAAAAACAAGACCTGGAGCAGACTGTGGCTCAGATCACAACCTACTGATTGCAAATTTCAGGCTTAGACTAAAGAAAATAGGGGGGAAAGTAGACCAGACAGATATCACCTAGACAACATCCCTAAAGAATACATGGTGGAGGTGATGAACAGATTTAATGGCTTAGATTCGATAGACAGAGTACCAGAAGAATTATGGACAGAGATGTGGGACATCATGCAGGAAGCAGCAAATAAAACCATACCAAAAGAAAAGAAGCATAAGAAAGCAAAGTGGTTGTCTGATGAGGCTCTTAAAATAGCAGAGTAAAGAAAAAACGCAAAAGTCAAAGAAGAAAGGAAAAAATACAATCATTTGAACACAGAATTTCTAAGAAAAGCAAGGAGACATAAGGAAAACTACCTAAAAGAACAGTGCAAAGAAATAGAGGAAAACAACAAAAGAGGCAGGACTAGAGATCTTTTCAAAAAAATCGGGGAAATCAAGGGAACTTTTAAGACAAAAATGAGCATGATAAGGTACAAAGATGGAAAGGAGTTAGCTGATGCAGAAGAGATCAAAAACAGATGGCAAGAGTACACAGAGGAACTCTACAAAAAGGACCTCAACACTCCTGATAATAACAATAATGAGAAATTTGAACATGAACCAGATATTCTGGAGAGTGAAGTCAGAAAGGCCCTAAACAGCACTGCAAACAATAAAGCTAGTGGAAATGATTGTATCCCAGTTGAATTTTTCAAAGCCCTAAAAGATGATGTCAGCAAATTTGGAAAACAAAACAGTGGCCACAGGATTGGAAAAGATCAGTGTACTTTCAAATCTCCAAAAAAGGCAATGCCAAAGAATGCTCAAATTACCGAACAATTGCGCTCATCCCACATCCCAGCAAGGTAATGCTCAAGATAATATAGGATAGACTTCAGCAGCATGTGGAGAGAGAACTACCAGAGGTACAGGCCGGTTTCAGAAGAGGCAGGGGGACTAGAGATCCATTGCCAACATATGTTGGATCATGGAATAAAGGGACAGGTCTTGTCCTGGATCAGCAACTGGCTAAGGGACAGGAAACAGAGGGTAGCACTAAATGGACACTTCTCCAAGTGGAGGGAAGTAAAGAGTGGGGTCCCCCAAGGTTCAGTACTGGGACCCCTGCTTTTCAACCTCTTCATAAATGATCTAGAGGTAGGAGTAAAAAGCAAGGTAGCCAAATTTGCTGACGATACTAAATTATACAGGGTAGTGAAAACTGTGAGAGATTGTGAAGAGCTCCAGAGGGATCTCTTGACACTGGGGGAGTGGGCAAAACAGTGGCAAATGAGCTTCAACATCAGTAAGTGCAGAGTGATGCATGTTGGGGCAAAAAACCCCAATTACATTTATAAACTGATGGGGTCTGAACTCTCTGCGACAAACCAGGAAAGGGACCTTGGTGTCCTGGTGGACAGCTCAATGAAGGTGTCAACCCAGTGTGCCTCAGCAGTGAAAAAAGCAAACTCAATGTTAGGGATCATTAGGAAGGGTATAGAAAATAAGTCAGCAAGTGTCATTTTGCCTCTTTATAAATCTATGGTGAGGCCCCATCTGGAATACTGTGTACAGTTCTGGTCGCCATACCTCCAGAAGGATATTATGGAGTTGGAGAAAGTACAGAGGAGGGCAACCAGAATGATTAGGGGACTGGAACACCTTCCTTACCATCTGAGGCTGCAACGGTTGGGCCTTTTCACTCTTGAACGACGGCGTCTAAGAGGTGACCTGATTGAAGTTTATAAAATCATGCACGGTGTGGACAAAGTGGATAAGGAAAAACTGTTTTCCCTATCGCACAACACTAGAACTAGGGGACACTCCATGAAACTTTTGGGTACTAGTTCTCAAACAAATAAGAGAAAGTACTTTTTCACCCAGAGGATTACTGGTCTATGGAACTCACTGCCAGAAGAAGTGGTGACAGCTGTCAGTCTTGACAGCTTTAAGAAAGGATTAGACAAGTTCATGGAGGACAAGGCTATCAATGGCTATAATTATGGCTACCTAAGGACAACCTCCGGGTTGGAGAGATAGGCAGGATATCTCTCAATGCCATTTCCAGGGAATCCTAAGCAGGTGAAGGCATCTCCTTGGGAATACCCTGAAGGAAATGGTGAGCCACTGTGTGATACAGAATGCTGGACTGGATGGGCTGTGGCCTGTTCCAGCAAGGCTGTTCTTATGTTCTTATGTTATGTTCTTATGTTCTTATGGAGAAAACAAAGGAATACTAGAAACAAATTGTTGTGTTCTGTAAAGCTGTGCCTTTAACAATGTACCTTCGCCATGTGTTAACAATGTAACCTTTCTGTGTGCAACATTATAACCATCAGCTGTATCAATGTAAACCTGATAAGGGGACGCGAGCTAGTGACCACCAGGGGGCAGTAGCGAGCGTCCAGCTCTCATGGCTCAGATTCACCTGGTTCAGCAGCGCGGGAAGATTCCCCGCGACCTCTTCACCTGGTCAAGAAGGGCGTGACCTTCTACAACGTCACGCAGGCAGCAACCAATAGTCTGCCGACGAGCCACATTCAAATGTATAGCCAGCTGTATATATTGAGCTACTCATCCGCCATTACCACATGTTCCTCCGGATCATCATGCAATAAACCTGTGTTAAGCCAACCCTTCGGCTGTTTCATTGTCTTTGGTCCCTTACACTAAATTGGCGACGAAGGTGGGATATGGCAGCCCACGGGACCAAGACATGCGCCGGTTTCGAAATCAGGAAACCGGGCGACTGGGAGATCTTCGAGATGGACTTCCAGGCCGCACTGATCGAGTCCGAAGTCACGGAAGAGGCAAAGAAAAGGGCCATTTTCACCAGGATGCTCGGACAAGAAACAAAAAGGACCTTGGTGGACCTGATTGCACCGAGGAGGGTGAGCGAATTCAAGGCCAAGGAACTCATGCAGATGCTGCGTGAGCACGTCCGGCCCGCCACGGCGATGTTTCCCGCTCGGAGTGCGTTCTGGAGGCGAGTCCAAGCGCTCGGGGAGATGGTCGCCGCATTCGTGGCGGCCCTGCGGCTGGCGGCCGGCCCGTGCAAATGGGAGAATGCCGACATCACCCTCCGGGACTGTGTGCTGTGCGGCCTGAACGACGCTGAGACCCAGCGCACACTAATGAACCAAGAGCCACCTCCCACGTTGCAGGAGGTCATCAGAGCGGCCCAGGCTGCAGAAGCTACAAAGGCTGGGGTCCAAGAGCTCCAGGACTGGCGGCCAAAGTCGAGCAAGGCAGAGGCTCCGGTACAGGCGGCCCGGCGAACTTCGAGGTCGTCCGCAGAGAGCAGCGACGACGAGGACGTCCGGAGGGTCCGGAAGGAGAGCCGGCGATGCGACGGCTGTGGAGCGGCCCACGACCGCGTAAAGTGCCCTTTCCGGAAGGCCGAGTGCCACAACTGCGGCCGCCGCGGGCACATCGCCAAGGTGTGCAGGAAGAAGCGCGAGACCCGGAGGAGCTCCGCAGACCGCTCCGCGGGACAAGACCGCCCAACGAGACCCAAGGACGGCGCCCAGGCCACGCGGAAGCAGGACGGCGTGGGCCGCATCTCCGACGGCAGCGAGGACGACGCCCCAGTGTGCAGCGTGTCTACAGGACACCCCCCGCTATTTTGTTGAGGTACTAGTCCAAGGGGTTCCCATTAGGATGGAAATTGACTCGGGGTCCTCATATTCAATCATTTCCCAGAGGGAGTTCTTGGGAATTGCCCCCCATAAGCGACCCAAGCTCAAAGCTTTGAGGTCCACACTGCGGGACGTGCAAGGGAACAGCATTCCAGTGTTGGGGGTCGGAGAATTTCAGGTCAAATTCAAGGAGCACGCCGCGTCCCTGCCCCTAGTCGTGCTCAAAGGGGGAGATTGCAGCCTCCTCGGGACTCAATGGTTCCAGCCCCTGGGGTTGTTTATTGGGGGGGTGCACGCCGTTGGGATGCACGTCGTTGGGACGGATCCAATTCAGGAGGTGTGTGAGGCGCACCCCGAAGTTTTCAAAAAAGGACTGGGGAAATTCAAGGGGCCCCCTGTGACTTTCGACCTGGACCCAGAGGTCCGCCCAATTCTCCTTAAACCACGCAGGGTGCCGTTCGCACTTAAGGACAAGATAGAGGCGGAATTGGACAAGTTGGTGGGCCAGGGGATCCTTGTGCCTGTAGATTCTGCGGAGTGGGAAACTCCAATTGTAACCGCACTAAAGGCCAATGGGGAGGTCCGCATATGCGCCGACTACAAGTGCACCATCAACAAGGCGATCCGCCCGAATGCTTATCCGGTGCCGGTAGTCAGCCATTTGCTGGCCAGGTTACACGGGGGAAAGTGTTTCGCTAAGCTCGACTTAGCACAGGCCTACCAGCAGCTTACGGTGTCCCCTGCCGCCGCTGCTGCGCAGACCATAGTCACCCATAAGGGGGCGTTCCAGGTGACGCGCCTTCAGTTTGGCGTGAATTCAGCGCCTGGGATTTTCCAGTCACTCGTGGAACGCCTCCTGAAGGGATTGGAGGGGGTGTTGCCTTATTTTGATGACGTGTTAATAACAGGGGGGAGTCGGGTTGAATTGGCCAAGAGGTTGGGGAAGGTCCTGACAATATTCGAAAAGGCGGGGCTGAGGCTGTGAAAAGACAAATGTGTTTTCTTCGCCACCGAGGTTGAGTTCCTAGGGTTTTGTGTGACTCCTGAGGGAATAAAACTATCCAAGTCCAAGGTAGCAGCAATTAAGAAAGCCCCCCGCCCCACCTCCAAGCCCGAGCTGCAGTCGTTCCTAGGGCTGCTCAATTTTTACCACTCCTTCCTCCCCCGGAAGGCAGCGGTGGCTGAACCATTACACAAACTGCTAAAGAAAGACCAGGCATGGAAGTGGGGCGATGACCAAGAAAGGGCATTCAGCGAGCTAAAAAGCCTCCTGGCGTCCGACGCCATACTGACCCACTTCAACCCCAAACGCCCAGTAGTTCTGACCTGTGATGCATCTCCAGTGGGGGTGGGGGCGGTGCTGTGCCACGTGTTGGAAAACGGAAGGGAAGCCCCGATAGCATTTTACTCCAGGTCCCTGTCCCAAGCAGAGAGGAACTACGCACAGATGGACAGAGAGGCACTAGCAATAGTCGCGGGGACGAAAAAATTTCACGATTTTCTGTACGGCCGCCCCTTCACCATCGTAACGGACCACAAGCCCCTGCTAGGCATCTTTACCGCAGATAAGCCCACCCCACAGATCCTGTCCCCGAGGATGCTCAGGTGGGCCATTTTTCTCAACACGTATCAGCACGCGTTGGTCTACTGGCCCGGGAAAGAGATCAGCCATGCGGACGCCCTATCTAGGTCTCCCCTTCCCCTAACGCCCAGCCAGGTGAGCAAGGGAGAGCGGGACCATCAGGTTCTCATGATAGAGGTGCTGGATTCACCCCCCGTAGTGCCCGCCGACATTGCCAAAGCGACAGAGAAGGACAAGACGTTAGCGGCAGTTAGCTCCTGGGTGCAGAAAGGGTGGCCGGCGTCCTCCCCAGCGGAGGAGTTCGCTCAATTTTTCAGAAAAAAGCTAGAACTGTCCCTAGAGAGGGGGTGCCTCTTGTGGGGGCAGTGGGTGGTGATCCCCACTTCCCTTCGGCCGCGGGTGCTCAAACTGCTGCACGTCAGCCACCCCGGTATCGTGCGATCCAAGGCGCTGGCCCGGAGTTACTTCTGGTGGCCCCAGCTGGACGCCGACATCGAGCACATGGTCGGCACTTGTGATAGTTGCCAATACTCCAGACCAGAGGAGGCCCGCCTTCCCCACAGGGAATGGGACGCGGCTAAGGGGCCGTGGTCCCGGGTGCACGTTGATTTCGCGGGCCCGTTCAGAGGCACCCTGTTCCTTCTTGTAGTGGACGCCTTCTCCAAGTGGTTGGAGGTCATCCCAGTCACGAGCACCTCCTCGGCCCAGACCATTAGGCACTTGCGGAGGCTCTTTTCCACGTTCGGCATACCCGACACGCTAATTAGCGACAATGCTAGTTGTTTCACGTCCTCCGAGTTTAGGGCATTCATGGAGATCAACGCCGTTCGGCACACCACCTCCGCCCCTTTTCACCCGGCCACCAATGGCCAAGTAGAGCGCCTCGTCCGCACCACGAAGGACGCGTTGCGGCGCATGGGCCCCGGGGACCTGAACCTACAAGTCTGCCAGTTTCTGCTAGGGTACAGGGTGACCCCTTTGGCGTCAGGATACTCCCCCGCAGAGCTCTTAATGCGGAGGAAACTGACCACCATCCTTACTAGACTAGACCCCACGAGGGTAGAGGACAAAGGAAGGAACATCGGGCTAGAGGCCACAAAGAGTTTCAGTATAGGCGCCCCCGTGCATTGCAGGAATTACGCCAGCACGGGCCCAGCCTGGGTGCCGGGCGTAGTCGTGGAACAAACCGGCCCCGTGTCGTACTGCGTGGAAACCAACACGGGACTCCTGTGGAGGCGGCACGCGGACCAGCTCCGACGCAGGGTCTCCGATGAGCAGGGCACAGACCAAGCAGAGAATAAGTCAGCGTTAGGGTTCTCCCCCACCCGTTCAGCCCAAGGGGGAGGGAAGGGGGACCGCGGGCCCCCACCAAAGGGGGAGGAGGATATCCTCATAGATACCCTGGGGGATCTTTCCGAGGAGGAGGAACCCGACCCCATACATATCTCGCGGAAGATCCCCACAAATGCGGATACACCTACTAAGTTAGATTTTGATTTTCAGAACCGGGGGGGTTTTTTGGAGTGGTCCCCCACCCGTCCAAGCGAGAAGAGGGGTTTTTCGTTAGCCCCGACGGCCCCCGGTCTGCCCACAATGGAGTTTTTCCCTTCCCCTAAGGCCGCCAGACAGCGGCAAGCCACTAACAAGTCTCCCTCTCCCATTTCAGGACAAGGGACCAGGGAACAAAGAAGCAATAACTCCCCCAGGGGGGGCAGCCCTCTTCACGGCCCTAACGCACATGCAACAAGCCATCTTGGCTGAGAGACTTCGTCTCATCCTAGGGGGGAGGGATGTTGTGTTCTGTAAAGCTGTGCCTTTAACAATGTACCTTCGCCATGTGTTAACAATGTAACCTTTCTGTGTGCAACATTATAACCATCAGCTGTATCAATGTAAACCTGATAAGGGGACGCGAGCTAGTGACCACCAGGGGGCAGTAGCGAGCGTCCAGCTCTCATGGCTCAGATTCACCTGGTTCAGCAGCGCGGGAAGATTCCCCGCGACCTCTTCACCTGGTCAAGAAGGGCGTGACCTTCTACAACGTCACGCAGGCAGCAACCAATAGTCTGCCGACGAGCCACATTCAAATGTATAGCCAGCTGTATATATTGAGCTACTCATCCGCCATTACCACATGTTCCTCCGGATCATCATGCAATAAACCTGTGTTAAGCCAACCCTTCGGCTGTTTCATTGTCTTTGGTCCCTTACACTAAACAAATATACTTTTGTTTTATTGACTACACCAAGGCTTTTGATTGTGTGGACCACAACAAAATGTGGCAAGTAATTAAAGGGATGGGAATACCAGAACATCTCATATGCCTCATGAGAAATCTGTACACGAACCAAGAGGCAACACTTAAGACAGAGCACGGAATGACAGAGTGGTTTGGAATAGGAAAAGGAGTAAGACAAGGTTGCATTTTATCACCCTGCTTATTCAGTCTATACACAGAGCACATAATGCGCAATGCAGGGATGGAGGAATCACAATATGGGACCAAAATTGCTGGGAGAAACATCAACAATTTGATATATGCAGACGATACCACCCTGATGGCAGAAAGTGAGGAAGACCTAAAGAACCTCTTGGTTGGATTGAAGGAGGAAAGTGCAAAAGCTGGCTGGAGACTTAATATCAAGAAAACCAAGATAATGGCAACAGGTCCGATCAGTCCCTGGAAAATAGATGGGGAAGAAGTAGAAGCAGTGACAGATTTTACTTTCCTGGGATCTAAGATCACTGCAGATGGCAACTGTAGCCATGAAATAAAAAGACGACTGATTATGGGCAGACAAGCTATGAGAAACCTGGGGAATATAGTGAAAAGCAGAGAAACACCTTTGGGGGGGGGGAATCGCATTGTCAAAACAATGGTATTCCTGGTGGCAATGTATGGGTGTGAGAGCTGGACCATTAGGAAAGCTGAACACAGAAGAAAAGATGCCTTTGAGACATGGTGTTGTAGGAGAGTCCTGAGAGTCCCTTGGACAGCAAAGAGAACAAATAGGTCCATACTGGAATAAATCAACCCTGACTGTTCATTGGAGGTACAAATAGTGAAGATGAAGCTAAAGTACTTTGGACATCAAATGAGAAGGGGGGACTCACTTGAGAAGGCTTTGATACTGGGAAAGGTAAAGGGCAAGAGAAGAAGGGGGCGTCCAAAGATGAGATGGCTAGATGGTGTTGTAGACGCAATGGGCACAGAGCTGGGCGGGCTGAGGAGGATGGTGGAGGACAGAGGTGCCTGGAGGAAAATGGTCCATGGGGTCGCAAAGGGTCGGAATCGACTGTGCGACTGAACAACAACAAAGATCTTTTCCCAGCAAAGTGGTCCCTATTTATCTTCTTGCAATTTCTTGCATTCACATTGCTAGGCTGGCAGGAGCTGGGACAAGTGCTCAAACCGTCATGCAGTACCCAGGTCTCAAACTGCCACATTACATTTTGCTGGTCAACCTCTTCCTTATATTATTTTCCCCCGCAGCACGTAAAGAGCCCTGAAATTTGACTCTCTGATATTTTCCTCCTTTTGTGTGTTCTTTCTTTCTTTCTTTCTTTTTCTTTCTCTCTCTCTCTCCCCTTAATTGCATTCTGATTTGGCCAAGCCCACCAGTTTGGCCACACCCACCAATTTGGTCACACCCACCAATTTGGTCACACCCACCAATTTGGTCATGCCCACCGATTTGGCCAAGCCCACAAAATTTCCCTTATTTCAAAACCAAAACTTGACAGGTATGAACCAGTGGTATGGGTGACACGCTACGATATGGAAGGCAGATGAAAGGCCACTGCATTATATTCTCAGGACAGTCTTTGTGGCTGATCGCTATGATGGTAGTCAATATTAGGAATAGGATATGGCACAATAACAAGAATAAGAAGCTACGAGTAAAATTCTGAAGACATCCTAACCTCCCCTTCAGATCTATAAATCAAATCATAGGTCCAAAATTAAGTAGGAGACTGTCACACTGACCCATGACCTTTAGCAGCCTCAGACATCCCCACATGAGTCAAACCATTCTATTACTTTAAAATCACTGAAACATCATCCTCATTGTTCATTTCTATACCGCCTTTCTTCTCCAACGGAGAACTCAAGGCGGTTAACAAACAGTGAAATAGACAATAAAACAGAGTACAGGAATCCAATATGGGTACAATCCGCAATAATAATATAATAGGCAACAAGAAAAAATACAGCTAAAAAGATCAATATAAAAAAAATACACAGGCCAGAGGGGCACAAGAAGAAAGTCCATAGCTGCAACTGTACAGCAGTCGCAAGTACCCCCCAATCCCCCAGAGCGATGTTGGAGCTCTGGGTTGGGCAGGAGTCCCAACGCGCACCGGTGGCAGCTTTTTCACCCCTCCGACCAGGCGTGGTCCGGAGGGGGCGGCGGCAGCAGCGGCGAGTGCAGGTGGCCTCAATCACCCAAAGCAATGTCGGAGCTCCGGGGCGGGCAGGAGTCCCTCCAAGCACCGGCGGTGGCTTTTTCATCCCTCCAACCAGGCATGGTCCAGAGGGGGCGGGGGCGGCAGGCGCAGGTGGTCCCAATCACCCAGAGCGATGTTGGAGCTCTGGGGCGGGCGGGAGTCCCTCCAAGCACCGGTGGCATCTTTTTCACCCCTCTGACCAGGCGTGGTCCTGAGGGGACGACGGCGGTGGGCGCAGGTGACCCCAATCATCCGGAGCGATGTCAGAGCTCCCGGGCAGGTGGGAGTCCCTCTGAAACAGACCAGTAAGAAACCACAAAAAGACACAAAAAATCCCAAAGCCACCTCCAGCCAAAACAGCTCATATGGAGCATTGTGTTTCATCTCGTAATGGGATGATTGCCAATCAGAGTTGGCACAATGACCTGTCTAAACCCATTCTGAGCAGAAGGTTCCACAATTTTCTATGTCTCCTTGTTGAGTCTGGCGCTTAAGAAGTATTCTGACCAGCAGGATCAGGTCAAACACAGTGATTTATTATACAGCTCATAGTACCGGACTGGGGAACATGTACAAGGTGGCCAGCTTATATACAGCGGGAATGGCAATTACACAGGGTGATACATTTTGGCGGGCTTCCGGAGAAGTGGGAAAGTTTGTACTGATGAATCAGCTATTTTGACAGACATTTGAAATTGGCACCTTTGCAAAAGGTGCGAGATTCCGCTGTAGATTTTACGGCGCTCATAGCAGTTATAATAAATAATGCTTGAACACAACATTCCTCCCCACCCTAGCGAGGAACACCCCCCCCCCATCTCTTTGGTGAACCGCAGGTCCATTTAGGGTGCCTGAATGTGTCAGGAATTGGGGTAAGGGTCGACCAGGAGCTATGGAACAGTGGGCTGGCTAGCTGGACTGCCTAGGCATGCTAGATCTTTGGGGGGAGTCCCTTGTATTGGAGATTTTGCTTCTGCAACTGTACCCATAGAACGAAGGCCAACCTCTACCACAGACTCGGTTGCGATCAGTTCCTGGGAAGTACCCTGGGATGGAGGTACCTGTAAAAGGTCTCCTGGCAGTGGCTGAGTGAACAGCTCTTCCTCCAGATTGAAATCTTGAAGGTGACTTCCGATTGATGAAGGAGCTGGAACCGGAGGCTGGCAAGCCTCTCTCTCCATTGTGGCGTTGTTTCCCCGAACCCGGGGACACATCTGATCTGTGTGTCTCCTCCATATTAACCCATTGTCCATAAGGACTTTGTATGACACTGGCCCTGTCTGTTCAAGGACTTCTCCCCCCAACCACAGGGAACCTGGTGCATAGTTGCAGCAATGGGGCGGAGCCACACTAGCCTTTAAAAGCTCTAAGCTCTTTCAGGGTCAGCCCTTTTGACTCTGCATGTGCTCTTAAGCAGAGCTGCTGCTGAGGAGAGCCAAACAAAGGAAGTGAGCACTGGTAAGTTTTGCAGTTGGAGTAGAGCTGCTTTAGAGGCCCGCGCGCCTAACGGCGCGCGAGATTACAAACTAGTAACAAAGGAATAATATAGTCTTACTAGGTAGAAAGGTAGTAAACGTGTACATTTTGAGCCCCGGAATACTGCACTTGTTAAAATGGATTCTGAGGGGACAGTTGTAGTTACCTGCAATACTTGTGCCATGTTTGTGTTCTTGCCAAAGCATATGGAGAACTACACTTGCAGCAAGTGCAAGCTGGTTGCACTACTAGAAGAGAAGGTCCAGCAGCTAGAGGCCCGCATATCTAACCATCAACAAATTAAGGAGCTTGAGCTGTTCTTGGACAGAGCGGAACAGACTTTGCTGGACAAAGTAGAGACAGGGCACAGTTCTGAGGGAGAAGGCCCTTCACTAACTCAGGAGGGAGATGTTTGGAGGAATGTGACTCAAAGGAGGAAAAGAGTAGGGGATCACTCTGAGAGTCTGAAATTACAGAATAAATTTGAGGCTCTTTCCCTCATCACACCTGATGAGGAACACACAGAGGAACAACCGGTTCCACCTGATGATCTCTCCTTCATCACACTTGATGAGATCCAGGAAGATAAACAACAGGAACAAACTGAGTTTCTCTCCCTTAATATGGTTGATGAGGTGCATGTAGATGAACAGATTGCAGGAGAGAGGCTCCTTGTACTAGGTGATTCAATAATTAGAAATACAGAGAAATGGATTTGTGATGCACATGATAACCATGTGGTGACTTGCCTGCCAGGTGCAAAAGTTGCAGACATCACAAGAAATCTAGATAGATTGTTAGAGAGAACTGGGAACGAGCCAGTTGTCATGGTACACGTTGGTACCAATGATGTTGGGAAGGCCAAGCGGTCTGTCCTGGAAGCCAAATTCAGGTTGTTAGGAAGAAGATTGAAGTCCCGGACTTCCAAGGTAGCATTTTCAGAAGTGCTGCCTGTCCCTCGCGCAGGACCTACCAGGCAGGCAGAGCTCAGAAGCCTCAATGCGTGGATGAGGCGGTGGTGTCGAGAGGAGGGTTTCAGATTTGTCAGGAACTGGAGAACATTTTGGGACAAGCCAAATCTGTTCAGGAGGGATGGTTTGCATTTGAACCATGATGGGACCAGATTGCTGGCACTCAACATCAAAAAGGCTGCAGAGCAGCTTTTAAACTGATAACTGGGGGAAAGCCGACAGGAGCTGGGCAGCATCCGGTTCGGAAAAGTGTGTATTTGAGTAGTGAGGAGGATGCAAAATTTACTGAGCAGAGCGAGGAGCTAGTCACTAGCATTCTAGCAGAAGGATGCAAGAGGCAGTCTAACAATGCAACTGGACACAAAAGACTGTGTCAGAAAAGCATATATAAATGCTTGTATACAAATGCCAGAAGCCTCCGGAACAAAATAGGGGAGCTGAAATACTTAGCAATAGATAAGAATATTGATATTATTGGTATCACTGAAACCTGGTGGACGGATGATAACCAATGGGATACAGTTATCCCAGGCTACAAACTGTACAGGAAGGATAGGAAGGGGCAAACGGGAGGTGGTGTAGCCTTGTATGTCAAAGAAGTGATAAAATCGTATGAATTGGAATATCTAGGTGATTTGGAGTCACCATTAGAAGCTCTGTGGGTAAGAGTACCAGGCCACAAGGATGGTCTAACAGTAGGCATATACTATCGGCCTCCGACCCAAACTCTTGAGGGAGACTGGCAGTTGGAGAATGTTGTAAAGGAGGCATCCAAGAAGGGAAGCCTGGTTATAATGGGGGACTTCAATTACCCTCACATAGACTGGGTGAACTGTTGTTCAGCACATGATAAAGAGATAAAGTTCCTAGATATGCTAAATGATTGTTCCCTGGGACAGATGGTTGAAGACCCAACTAGAGGTACAAGAATCCTTGACTTGATCCTGAGTAATACTCAGGATCTGGTGCAAGATGTTAATGTGTCTGATCCAATAGGGAACAGTGACCACAACTCAATTATGTTTAACTTGATCATAGACCGCAAGTCACTGATAAAATCTAACACAGAGACCTTAAATTTTCAAAAAGGAAATTTCCCAAAGTTGAGGAAACTAGTAAAAAAGAAGCTGAAAGGGAAAATTGAGAGAGTCCAAACACTCCAAGAGGCATGGAGGCTGTTTACAAAAACAATAACAGAGGCTCAATTGGAATGCATACCCAAAAGGAAAAAGGGCACTGCCAGGTCCAAGAGGACTCCAATGTGGCTTACAGGAGCTGTTCGGGAAGTGATCAAGAGCAAGAGAAGCTCATTTAGAAGATGGAAGGCTTGTCCGAATGAGGACAGCAGGCAGAAACATAAATTCTGGCAGAACAAATGCAAGGCAACAATCAGGAAAGCAAAGCAAGACTTTGAGGAGCGTATAGCTAAAAATACTCAGAGAAATAACAAAGACTTCTTTAAGTACATTAGAAGTAAGAACCCAACTAGGAAGGCCATTGGACCATTAGATGACAATGGAAGGCAGGGGGTTATTAAAGAGGAAACAGAGATTGCAGAGAGACTCAATGAATTCTTTGCTTCAGTATTCACTGAAGAAGACAGAGGCCACATGCCCAAAACAGAGCCTATCTTCGTAGGGAGGGAAACCGAAGAATTAAGGCAGATAGAAATAACCAGGGAGGAGGTCCTTGCATGTCTTGTTAAACTAAACACTAACAAATCACCAGGACCAGATGGCATCCATCCACGAGTTCTCAGGGAACTTAAAGATGAAATTGCTGATCTCCTAGCCAAAATATATAATCTTTCCCTCAAATCAGGCTTTGTGCCTGATGACTGGAAGGTAGCGAATGTAACACCAATTTTCAAAAAAGGATCCAGGGGTGATCCAGGGAATTACCGACCTGTCAGTTTGACATGTGTCCCAGGTAAAGTGATGGAAACCATCCTAAAAGATAGAATTAATAGGCACATAGAAGAGAAGGCGCTGCTAAAGGAGAGCCAACATGGCTTTTGCAAGGGCAAATCATGCCTCACTAATCTGTTGGAATTTTTTGAGAGTGTCAACAAGCATGTGGATAAGGGGGATCCAGTTGACATTGTTTATCTGGACTTTCAGAAGGCTTTTGACAAGGTCCCACACCAAAGGCTCTTGAATAAACTTACCAGTCATGGAATAAAGGGACAGGTCTTGTCCTGGATCAGCAACTGGCTAAGGGACAGGAAACAGAGGGTAGCACTAAATGGACACTTCTCCAAGTGGAGGGAAGTAAAGAGTGGGGTCCCCCAAGATTCAGTACTGGGACCCCTGCTTTTCAACCTCTTCATAAATGATCTAGAGGTAGGAGTAAAAAGCAAGGTAGCCAAATTTGCTGACGACACTAAATTATACAGGGTAGTGAAAACTGTGAGAGATTGTGAGGAGCTCCAGAGGGATCTCTCGACACTGGGGGAGTGGGCAAAACAGTGGTAAATGAGTTTCAACATTAGTAAGTGCAGAGTGATGCATGTTGGAGCAAAGAACCCCAATTACATTTATAAACTGATGGGGTCTGAACTCTCTGCGACAAACCAGGAAAGGGACCTTGGTGTCCTGGTGGACAACTCAATGAAGGTGTCAACCCAGTGGTCCTCAGCAGTGAAAAAAGCCAACTCAATGCTAGGGATCATTAGGAAGGGTATAGAAAATAAGTCAGCAAGTGTCATTTTGCCTCTTTATAAATCTAATGTGAGGCCCCACCTGGAATACTGTGTACAGTTCTGGTCGCCATACCACCAGAAGGATATTATGGAGCTGGAAAAAGTGCAGAGGAGGGCAACCAGAATGATTAGGGGACTGGAACACCTTCCTTACCATCTGAGGCTGCAACGGTTGGGCCTCTTCACTCTTGAACGACGACGTCTAAGAGGTGACCTGATTGAAGTTTATAAAATCATGCACGGTGTGGACAAAGTAGATAAGGAAAAACTGTTTTCCCTATCGCATAACACTAGAACTAGGGGACACTCCATGAAACTTTTGGGTACTAGTTCTCAAACAAATAAGAGAAAGTACTTTTTCACCCAGAGGATTACTGGTCTATGGAACTCCTTGCCAGAAGAAGTGGTGACAGCTGTCAGTCTTGACAGCTTTAAGAAAGGATTAGACAAGTTCATGGAGGACAAGAGTATCAATGGCTATAATTATGGATACTTAAGGACAACCTCCGGGTTGGAGAGATAGGCAGGATATCTCTCAATATCATTTCCAGGGAATCCTAAGCAGGCATCTGCTTGGGAATACCCTGAAGGAAATGGTGAGCCACTGTGTGAGACAGAATGCTGGACTGGATGGGCTGTAGCCTGTTCCAGCAAGGCTGTTCTTATGTTCTTATGTTCTAATGGACTGCCTGCCTGACCTGAAATTGTTTAGTATTACTGACATCAGTGTTGAGACCCCTGTCCTCAACACATAGTGGGTCTAGAACATCAAGAACCATAGACAACCACCTCTTAATTAAGAGGTCCGAGGGTGAAGACCACGAAGCAAGGGTGTAACCCTGTATGCAAGTAAATACTGCCAAAGCTGTGACTCTAAGTTCCATGTGCCCATTCTCTCTACTTGCCCATTTGTGGCGGGATGAAATGGGGCAGCAGTGATATGCCTTACACCGTTGCAGCTAAGGAAATCCTGGAATTCTGCCAACATGAATGTTGACACGTTATCGGAGACAACAATGTCAGGCAACCCAAAAGTACTAAATACCCTTCTCAATTTACAAATTATGACAGCAGACGAAGTCCCTGAGATGGGAATTACCTCTAACCATTTAGAGTAGGAATCAACAATCAGCAGGAAGGTGGCCCCCCTGAATGGGCCAGCGAAGTCAATATGAACCCTCGACCAGGGGCCCTTTGCAGTGTTCCACTCCCTTATGGGTTGGTGGGATTCCTCCGGCCTGGAGGACTGGCATTCCCTACAGTGGCCAACCCAGGCCTTGCTATCCAAATCGAGCCAGGGCCACCATAAATAACTCCTGACAAGCGCCTTAGAGTGCACGATGCCTGGATGACTGACGTGTAATGTGCGTAAAACCTTTTCCCGCAGTGTAAGCTGAGTTACCACTCTGTCACCCCACACCAGACATCCCCTTTCCAATGACAGTTCATTTCGTTTAGTAATAAACCTTGAATTCATCAGAGACCGGTGGTGATGCCAACCTTTCTGAACCCAGGAAACAACCTTCATTAACGGGGGATCCTTTTTGGTTGCATTAGCAATGTCCTTGGTGGACACCGGCAGGGACTCTACTGAGTGGGTGACTGAGCAGAATATCATGCATAAATTAGGGCTTCTCAGTAGCCACCTTTACTTCATGCCAAAATGTTTTGCCTAAAACCCTTCTATGCCAAATGCTGCTTTATGCCATAGGCTTTGTGCCATTGCATCATGGCATACTGAATGGATGCTAGCCGGACTGCTAGCTAGTTTACTGCCTTATGGACTTCACTGTTTTTTGTCTGAAGTGAAAGCTACTGGCTTTGCTGACACTCTCTGGAGGAGAGAAAGAGCCAGAGCAGTCTTCAGTGGACTGAAACTCAACTGAAGGAAAAAGCAAGGATCAAAAGGGCTTTGCCCAACCTACAGCCAGCCAGGAGAAGGCTGGAGTTAACAGTGAGTACTTTTACTGTGTCTCAAGACTTAAAGTACTGCTCGCAAGAACTTACAGACTGTTTATCTGCTTTACGTTCACAGAGAAGAATCTGTTGTTTATGTTATCTTTACGAACTATTCTGCTGAGTAAAAGCTTTTTCTGTTTACACCGTTACACCGCATCACTGCTTGTTATTGTCTGGGAGAGAGATAAAACCACACGGGCACCGCTGCTGCTGCCGAAAGCTAACTGCTTAACTCTGCACAATTCAAACCCAGACCACAACATTTAACAAAGGGTTATGGGCCCAGGCCGTGAATATTGTCACTCCAGGCCGTGAATAATGTCACCCCAGGCCGTGCAAGACTCACGCCTGGCAACACCGGAGGCCACCAAGGGCCACGCCTAGAGTAACAACGAAAGACCAAACCAAGACCAAGCTGCTTGGAGGAGCTACAGGTCACAAGCCACGCCCAGCTGAGGGAGCAAACTCTTGTTTCAAGGATAAAGCACAGTCCTTAACCAGACGACAGAGCTTCACCACGTAAAAAGTGAGAAGTTGTGTCAGTGTTGTTTGTTTTTGCTTTGCTCTACTGAAATGGCTACATCTAGTATCTCCCTAGTCCCACAGCTGGATGGGACAAATTACCATACTTGGGCTCAAAAATGCAGTATTTTGCTCCGGAAGGAAGGTCTGTGGAGTACTGTCAACAATCCTCCAAGCCTGGATGACTTTGATATCACAAAGGAGGAAGAAGCAAGAGAGCTGGCAAAGTTTTATGCCGACAATGAAAAAGCTCTCTGCATAATTGGCCTTTTGTTAGCTGACTCACAACTCCCTCATATTAGGGGAATAACAGAAGCCTTGAGATGTTGGGAGCAGTTGAAATTACTGTATGAGGTTCAATCTGTAAGTTCTCAGGTGTATTTAACGAGAGCTTTGTTTAGAACTAGAATGTTTAAAGCGCAGAATTTGCATTTGCGTGATGTAACTGATTTATTCCAGCAGGTTGCTGAGACCAGCTTAGAATTTTCAGAGTTGCAAAAGGCTTATATAATATTATCCTCTCTAGATGATTCCTATGACATTTTTGCAACTACCTTTGAGAGTATTCCTAAACAAGACATGACTTCTACTCTTGTAACTGTGCGCTTGTTGGATTATAACAAGCAAAGGGTGGAAAGGAGGGGGCTGAATCAAGTTAAACCAACAGCTGTTATCAGTCAGGATAATGAGTTGAAAGCAAGCAACGAAGTAGCGTTTGTTGCAAAGAGGTGTTTCCTCTGTAATAGAGAAGGACATCTAGCTAAAGCTTGCTATGCTAAGAAGAAAAAAACCAAAGAAGGAAAGGCCGAAAGCCAGTTTGGCTGTATCTCAAGAAAGTGTTAATGGTGTTCAACCAAACAAAAATAATTGGCTGCTCGACTCTGGAGCCTCTTTTGCCATAACTAATAACAGAAGTTTGTTTAATAGCTATAAGAAGAGCAATAGAAAGCTCACTTTAGCTAATGGGTGGAATATGAAAGTTGTTGGGGAAGATATGGCATGCTGCCCAGTTTTGGGAGTGGAAATGGAGATGTTGTTTATTCCAAATGCAAAGTATAACTTATTGTCTGTGTCCAAGCTAATGACCTTGGGGTACCAACTAGCATTCAAAGCAAAAAAATGTGTTTTAAGCAAGGGAGGTTTTGAGGTAAAAATACCTGAGAACAATAATCTGTTTGTGCTAAAAGACCAGCCCAAAAAGGTGGAACTGCTACGCTGTGTTATAGCAACAAACCCCCTCATAGTAGCTGCATTCATTTAATGCACAGGAGGTTTGGCCACCTAAATTTTAAGAATGTTGCCAAAACAATTAAACTGTGTAAGGGCATAGCATTACAGAATTGTTCATGGTATATGTCATGCAATGTTTGTGGTCAATAAAAGAGTAAAGCTGTACCAGTGAACAGAAAGGAAGGTTTTAAAACCACCAAGCCACTAGAGTTAGTGAATGCTGACCTCATTGGACCCAAACAACTATCTCTGGGAGGGGCGAAATATGTTCTGAATATTGTAGACAATTATTCAAGGTACGGGTTTGCTTATCTACTCAAAAGTAAAACTGAGACCTTGCAAGCTTTCAAAAGGTGGGCGAGGTTTGCACAATGCAAGGCAGGGACCAAGATAGTGACCCTAATTACAGACCATGGGACAGAGTTTACAAACAAAGCATTTGCTGACTTTCTAGGAAGCAAGGGAATTTCTCACAAGAGAAGTGCGCCCTATAAGCCACAACAAAATGCTTTTGTGGAAAGGCAAGGGCAGACACTGCAGAACATGTCCAGGGCTATGCTACAGGATGCAAGCTTATCTCAATCCCTATGGGGTGAGGCACTTATGAGTGCAAACATGCTCATGAACAATGTATATTATTCAGGAATAGATGAAATCCCATACACTAAATGGCACAATAGGAAGCCCAACCTAGATTTTCTCAGGATCTTTGGATCCCAGGCTTGGGTACACATACCTGCACAAATCAGAAGGAAAGGTCAACACCGTGCCCGCAAGCTAACATTTGTAGGGTACGATGCCAACCATAAGAGTTACAATTTCTGGTTGCCCGGTATTTATTTATTTATATTTATTTATTTTTATTTATTTATTTTTATTTATTTATTTATGGTTCAAATTTCTATGCCGCCCAATCAGGTAAACCCAACTCAGGGCGGCTCACAACAAAATTAAAACATACATATTAAAACCCCAACATACCCAGCCACCTATTAAAACCAACCACGTTAAAACTGCCCACATTAAAAAGATGGGGGCTTTATTTTATAAGCCAGCAGGCGGGGGCCACTCTTCCATCTGAGCCCCACACCTGCCCCACCAACCAGGTTTTTAATTCTCTTCTGAAAGGCAGCAACTCCATCTGCTCCTGCAACTCTACTGGCAGGAGGTTCCACAAGGATGGTGTGGACACAGAAAAGGCCCTCCTTTGTGTGCCAGAGAGGCGAGCCCCTCTGTCAGATAGAACAATTAGAGAGCCCCTCTGGACCGCTCTGGTTGGATGGACACTCTTGGGACAATGCGGTCTCTTAGGTATCCTGGCCCACTACCATGTAGGGCTTTAAAGGTCAAAACCAGCACCTTGAATTGCACCCGGAGACAAACTGGTAACAAAAATATCCAGAGCAGTGCAGATGCCAAATTCCTAGAACATGCTAGATGGGATCAAGTCGAGGAGATATCACCTAAAATCATAACCTATTCTGATGGAGAGGAGGAGGCAACTATTAAGAAAGAGACCACTGCCCCCAGAAAGTCTAGACTAGAAATAAAACAGGAGAAGAAGAGTGAATCTGAGCATGAGGAGGAGCTAAAGTCTGAAGGCGAGGAGGAGTCTAGAGAAACAAGAGCTAGAACTCCAGAGCCTGTCGTACCGAGGAGATCAGGAACAGAAAGCAAGCCACCTGACCGGCACCAGGCTTCGCTGGTATGCCTACCAGTCATAGAGCCCAGTAATTATGGGAAGATAAAATCACTATCTCAGAATGAACAAAATGCTTGGGAAGATGCCATGGAAAAAGAGATACAGTCTCTTAAGGATCTGGAAGTATTTAAGGTGGTGCCTATCCCAAAGAATCAGACTATCTTAAATCCCAAATGTGTTTTTAAAGTGAACGGTGGAAATGGGACGGAACCAATATTTAAGGCTAGGCTGGTATCCCAGGGCTGTGGACAATCAGTGAATGATTATGATGAGGTGTTTTCACCTACACTGAAGGTAACCACCCTAAGAGCTGCCTTAACATGGGCCGCCCATAAAAAGTACGATGTCACTCATATAGACATCAAAACAGCTTACCTAAATGTTCCATTGGCGCACGAAATTTATATGAGAATGCCACCAGGCTATTCCCGTGATTCATCGAACAAGTGTTGGAAGCTACTTAAAAATCTTTATGGGCTCAAACAAGGTGCCTACAAATGGAACCAGTGCCTAGTTAATCATTTAAATACCCTTGGTTTGCGCAAGCTAAAGCAGATCCTTGCTTATTTACTAAGACTGTGAAGCAAGCTACCCATGTTCTGCTGGTATTTACAGATGATATTGCTGTTGTAACGCCGTCACCAGCAGAGTCCCAGCAACTGATAAATAAGCTAATGGAACGGTTCAAACTGCGGAACCTAGGTCCCATCAGTAATTACTTGGGGATAGAGATTAAAAGATCAGAAAAAGGATATGTACTATCCCAGTCCCAAAAGGTAGCAAATATCCTGAAGCAGTATAACATGCAGGACTCAAAACCTGTAGGGACTCCGATGACAACAACCTTTAATCAAGAGCTGGAAGATAGTCCGTTGTTTGACAAGCAAATCTACCAAGCATTGATAGGTAGTCTCAATCATTTAGCATGTTGGATGCACCCGGATCTCTCATTTCCGGTTAATCTGTTATCAAGACGCTGTCACGGTCCTACCGAAAGAGACTGGCAGGGAGCAAAACGTATCTTAAGGTACTTGAAGGGTACAATAACTATGGCACTACATTTGGAGCCGGGAGAAGAGTTATTGTTGGAGGCTTATGCAGATGCCTCATTTGCTTCAGACAAAGAAACACGTAAATCCACATCAGGATTTATTTTTCTTTTGGGTGGGTGTCTAGTCAAGTGGAAATCACTCAAACAGAAGCATCTAAGCATTTCTGCCACAGAGGCCGAATTCTCCTGTTTGTCGTTAACGTGTACCGAATTAATCTGCATAAAGAAACTGCTTATTGAGCTATCTATCAGTGTAAAAGAGCCAGTGATTGTATACGAAGATAATCAATCGGCTATAGCAGTCACCGCTAACCCTGCAGTTAGAGGCAGATCATGGCACACGGATATTAGATACCAAAATGTAAGGGAGAGTATAAAAGAACATTTGATCTGTCCGACAAATGATAATCTGGCAGACCAATTCACAAAGCCTCTGCCCGCTGAACTACACAAAACCTTGTGTACTGCTATTGGTATCAAGATGTAGTTTTTCTCATTGTTAGTATGTATCCGATGTATCTTAACCTATAAAGCCAAGCGTTAACCGTTGGAACTTTGCATAGGTTTCTAAACCAGGCCCTACTAGCCCACACCTACCATTTGTGCACACGCCCGAACTGGGTCCGCAGGTCAAGGAAGGTTTGAGAAAAGCGCCAGTGGGGCAAGAGCCCCACAAACATGAAAAAAGGGAAACAACTTCTTTCCCAACGTTCCTTGCACCGCGCCGCACCAGAGCCAATCAGGCTGAGAGGCGCGAGCAAAAGGAACGTTCGGAAATGCGCCACAGCCAATCAAAAGAAAACCGCAGGGGAAAAATGACGCACAAGCTGAAAACGAAAACGCCAAACTACAAGCCTCAGCATCCTGCATGCCATAAGTGCACAGAACACAGAGGAAGCTGGTGAGCGAAAAATAAAAATAAAAAACACACCGGGAGCGCAAGTCCGCAGCAGCCAGACACAGCGCCTCACAGAAAAAAAGCCACAAAAACAGGGGCTCAAGCGGGGGAGGCACTCGCCCCCCCCCCTTGAAAGTGAACCCATTCCCAGGTAAGCAAAGCCATCGGACGGCGCTCCGCCCGGTGACTTTACTTACCACAAAAGGGTTCCGCTTTCAGCAGAGAGGGGATTCCCCTCCCTCCACACACACACACACACACACACACCATATTAAAGAGAAGAAAACAAGCGGTTTCTTCTCTTTAAAAACGGAATGTTTGGGAGGGGGTGGAATCGATCCCCCCTCCTGGGCCCCATGAGTCTGGAAGGTTTGGGGGGACAAAAGGGGTCTGTCCCCCCAAAACCTCTAGACCCACAAGAGGGGATCGATTCCACCACCACCCAAACACACCGTTTTTAAAGAGAAGAAACCAAGCGGTTTCTTCTCTTTAAAAACGGAGTTGGGGGGGATTCCCACTCTCTGATGGCTCTCCTGGGTCAGAAAGGGTTGGGGAGACAGACCCCTTTTCTCCCCCCAACCCCAGGGGAGCCAGCGGAGAGGGGGATCACAACCCTCCACCCACTGATATTAAAGGGGAAACCCCGATCTATTTTCATGACTCCACACAATCAAAGCACCATAACCCACCCACCCCCACGCCGCCTGAAGCAGCGCTGGGATTTCCGTGGCCCAGACAGTGAGCCCGGCCCACGGAAAGGAAACCGCCCCCCCCAAAGCCACAATATAAAAACAAACTTTTAAAAACAAATCAATCAATAAATACTTAAATAAATTAAAAAAACACAAAAACAACAATCAAAAACCATCCAAAAATACCAAAAATATCTCGATCCCTTTCAATCAGGTTTCAGGCCTGGATATGGTACAGAGACGGCATTGGTCACACTGGTAGATGATCTCTGGCGGGAGCAGGACGGTGGCCATCTGTCCATCCTTGCCCTTCTTGACCTCTCAGCGGCCTTCGATACTGTTGACCACAGTATCCTTCTGGAACGGTTCAAAGGATTGGGGATCCAGGGTACTGTGTTATCCTGGTTTTCCTCATTTCTGGTGGGCCGGGCCCAGTTGATGTGGTTGGAGAGTGAGAGGTCCAACCCTAGGCCCCTGCGTTATGGGGTGCCTTAGGGCTCGGTGCTCTCTCTTCTCCTATTCAACATCTACATGAAGCCGTTGGGCGAGATTATCCTTTCCCATGGGGTGAGGTATCATCAGTATGCTGATGATACCCAGCTGTACATCTCGGCCCATGGGGACCCCAGTGATGCGGTCAATGTCCTATCTAGATGTCTGGAAGCTGTTGGGGTCTGGATGGGGGACAACGGGCTACAATTGAATCCCTCCAAGACTGAGTGGCTTCCAACACCATTTAAACCTTCCAACACATTTAAAACAGCCCAGCAACACCGGGCAGCCTCTGCTAGTCTGCTATATTCATGCATCTTAACAATAGGAGGAGATTGATAGGGATATATTGACCAGTGTGCAAGTAGTATTTTGTAAGATACCTGAAACTATGTCTTTAAGGGTCTCTGCAGAGCAGCACCCAGCTTATTCTACTAATTGGGTGACTGAGGAGAATATCATGTATAAATTAGGGCTTCTCAGTAGCCACCTTTACTTCATGCCAAAACGTTTTGCCTAAAACCCTTCTATGCCAAATGCTGCTTTATGCCATAGGCTTTGTGCCATTGCATCATGGCATACTGAATGGATGCTAACTGGACTGCTAGCTAGTTTACTGCCTTATGGACTTCACTGTTTTTTGCCTGAAGTGAAAGCTGCTGGCTTTGCCAACACTCTCTGGAGGAGAGAAAGAGCCAGAGCAGTCTTCAGTGGACTGAAACTCAACTGAAGGAAAAAGCCAGGATCAAAAGGGCTTTGCCCAACCTACAGCCAGCCAGGAGAAGGCTGGAGTTGCAGTGAGTACTTTTACCATGTGTCAGGACTTAAAGTACTGCTCGCAAGAACTTACAGTCTGTTTATCTGCTTTACGTTCACAGAGAGGAATCTGTTGTTTATGTTATCTTTACGAACTATTCTGCTGAGTAAAAGCTTTTTCTGTTTGCACCGTTACTCTGCATCACTACTTGTTATTGTCTGGGAGAGAGATAAAACCACACGTGTACCGCTGCTGCTGCCGAAAGCTAACTGCTTAACTCGGCACAATTCGAACCCAGACCACAACATTTAACAACTCTGAAACCTCAAGCATGAGGACCTGATGGTCCGAACCCATCTTGCCTACCATCTCCACACGAGTTCTAGATAGGGCATCTGCATTGGAAATACTGGCACCCGGCCGGTGCTGCAGAGCATATTGATAAGCTTGAAGGAACATTGCCCAATGAAGCATTCTAGGAGACAATATCTGGGGAATGGGTTTGTCAGGCACAAAAATACCCAGTAATGGCTTGTGATCTGTGACAATCATAAAAGGCCACCCGTAAATGAAGTCATGAATTTTTTTGGTTCTCGCAATAATCGCTAGAGTCTCTCTGGTGATCTGTGCATACCTTTTCTCTGTGGCTGTCAGAGACCTTGAATAATAGGCAATTGGCGTCTCTCTTCCTCCCCCTAGGTCATGGCAGAGAATGGCCCCAACTCCTACAGGGGAGACATAGTTGGTGCAGTGGGACAGCAATGGTAGCCTTTTGAGGTAGAAATGCATGGTAAAAATTCAGGAGCCCAAGGAACGCTTGCAACTCACTTTTGGAATTCGAATGCGAAGCATCCCAAACCACCTTTACCTTAGAGTCAGAGGGCCTAACGCCTTCTGGAGTAACTTTGAAACCCAGGAGGTCCCCTTCCGTAGCATAAAAACAACATTTCTCTTTCTTAACTCTAAACCTAGCATTTTGAAAACGTTCAAGCACATTCCCCAGTTTCTCAGCAAGGTTTCCCCAGTCTTTCCCCGCAATCAACACATCATCAAAGTATGGCAGAACACCTGAAAGTCCTTTGAGTAATTTTTCCACCAACCCCTGGAAAATCCCAGGTGCCGCGTTGACACAGAATTGTAATCTTTTAACCTTAAACGCACCCTTGTGTGTGGTAATAGTCTGACACAAAGCGGATTCAGGAGTGACAGGCAACTGCTGGTATGCCTGTGCCAAGTCCAGTTTGGCAAAACAGTGTCCTCCGTGAAGTGTAGCCAGTAGGTGACTCATGACTGGCACTGGGTAAGAGTTTGGATGTATCGCTTTATTAATAGTACACTTGTAATCCACACAGATGTGGATGTCACCATTGGACTTAATGGCTGTGACACGACCGGCGTTTCCCATGGAGCTGAGTCCACCGGCTCCAGGATGCCCTGTGCAATCAGTTTGTCAAGTTCGGCCTCGATCTGGTCCTTGAGTGCAAAAGGCACCCGGCGAGGCTTCAGCCTGATGGGCTGAACAGACGGGTCAAGTTCGAAATGGACAGGGGGGCCCTTGAATGTACCCAGACCTGGGAGAAACACGTCTGATTAACGATCACATGTTGACTGAATGGGATCAGCCTCAACCTTCCCAATACCTGAAAAAGCAATACCCAGGGGTCCAAACCATTGAGTACCCAAAAGATTGTTCTTATCCGCCTTGTCCACGACAAGGGGCAAATTGGCCGTCAGCTACTTGAACCGCACATGAAAAACTCCTACTGCATGATGATCAAGAAAGATGATCCCAAGTCGATTTCCATCTGGAATGGACAACCCTGCAGGTGGACTCCAATGAAGAACCTGTCAGGAACTGCATGCACTCTGGAACTGGAGCCGTGGCTGGCAAAGACCTTGGAGATGAGATCCTCCTTGTTGCAACAAAACTTGTCCTTGGATGGCACCTCGGCGTGCTGGTGGCACACTCTGGCAATATGCCCCTTTCTCCCACACCAATGACACTCAGCAGACTTGAAGGGGCATTGAGTGCGGAGGTGTCTGCTCTCGCAACCCTGGCATGATGCAACAGTGCCCTTGGACTGGCCCGGATTTCTGCAGTGAACTTTAGCAATGTCGTCCCCCTCTTCTGAGCTGACTGAGGCCGCTGACGGGCTGGACAAGCGCTGTTGCTAGACAGCCGATTCCCTCTGGACTGGAGCTGTGGACGTAGCTGCAGGAACTGGACCCCGGCGATGGCAACCTCCGCTGCCTGAGCCTCCTTGATAACCTGGGTAAATGTAAGAGTGTCCCTTTTCATAAGGCGACATTTGTAGCCTCGTCCCTGAGGCCTACAAGGAGCCTGTCACAAAGAGCGATGTCGAGGTTTTCCCACTTGCAGGGAACTGTAGCATGGCAAAGAGCAGCCACATACTCAGCAACCGATTCCCCGGCCTTCTGGTCTCTCCTGTAGAAGGCTACCCTGGCCGGGAAAACCAATGTTTTTGGCTTAAAATGGTCCCAGAGGACAGTCAAAATGTCTCTCAGAGGGGTATCCTTCAGCAGTCTATGCAGAAGCAAATCTGTGATCAGCTCAAGTGTTGTTAGCCTGCAGTGAGCCAAGAATGTAGCCTTCTGCAACTCCACATCTGCAATCTTCTGCGAGATCACGTAGTTGTCGAACTGGACCTCGTACATAGTCCATGAGTCTGGTCTTGAAGTCTCGAATGGCCCGAACAAAGCAGGAATGGCGGCAGCCATTGGATCCCACCTTCGTCGCCAATGTTGAGTCTGGTGTTTAAGAAGTATTCTGACCAGCAGGATGGAGTCAAAAACAATGATTTATTATGCAGCTCATAGTACCGGACTGGGGAACATGTACAAGGTGGCCAGCTTATATACAGTGGGAATGGCAGTTACACAGGGTGATACATTTTGGCGGGCTTCCAGACAAGCGGGAAAGTTTGTACTGATGAATCAGCTATTTTGACATACATTTGAAAATGGCGCCTTTGCAAAAGATGTGTGATTCCACCATAGATTTTACGATGCTTCCCCTGTAGGGGTTGGGGCCGTGCTCTGCCACGACCTGGGGGGAGGAAGAGAGGCGCCGATTGCCTATTATTCGAGGTCTCTGACAAACACAGAGAAAAGTTATGCACAAATCGACAGGGAGGCTCTGGCGATTATTGCATCTACAACAAAAATCATTACTTCATTTACGAGCGGCCTTTTACGACTGTCACAGATCACGCCACTACTAGGTATTTTTGTGCTCGACAAGCCCACTCCTCAGATATTGTCTCCTAGAATGCTTCATTGGACAATGTTCCGGGGATCGAATCCACCCTCCCTTCAACTCAAGAAGCAATCGTAAACAGTAGTCTGCTAATGTTTTGGGGCATCTAATATGGCAGCAGGCCACGCCCACTGGCTTCAAAAAACTTACAGCATGAAGTCTGTAGTGCCATCTCCTGTTTTATTCTACCTCCATGGATGGCACACAGTTAATGCTCCCCCTCCCCAACCTTTGGTTCTTAAACTTCAATTCCCAGAAGCCTAAGTCAGTACTTTGGCTGATGAATGCTTTTGTGAAATTGACTTAGGCTTCTGGGAATTGAAGTCCAACATCCAAAGGTTGGGAAACATTGGATTAAAGTAAGCGATATCTGTTTCCTAGAAAGGCAGGAAGTGAGCGGGGGAATGGTTTCTTCGGGAACATATGCACTTCTGACACCTGCTGGTGGACGCTGAATATTGCGAGGAAATTAATTGAGCGCTTCCAGGAGGGAAACAGGAGGGAAGAGAGGTGTTGCTCCATTCAAAGGATCAGCCTGAGGAAGGCAAGGGAGATCTGGACTCTCCTTGATCCCCCCACTTTTTAAAGGGGGATCTGGCCAAGGTTTTCCCCACCCAAAGGGGAATCTGGTGAGTTCCCCTGTTCCCTACCCCATTCCCACGTGCATTTGGGGTGCAGGGGCTCCATAGCGTTGCAAGGGAAGGTGGGTGAGGCTATAATGGTGGGTTGGAAAGTCCCCAGCAAAAAGATCCCAGCTTGAGACCACAGAACTTGTAAGAGAAACTCAGTATAAGATCGATTTCCCAAAGGTTATAAAAATCTACCCTTTTCAGCAAGGAAATTCATATTTATTTCAGCGTGGGCTTTTGGGGATTGTAATGCACTTTTTTTCTGAATAAAGACACATCAGAAAATGTTACAGGGAAGGAGTAGGAAATATCAAACATAGGAAAGCAAAGTCACTACTTTGGTATTCTCGATTTCCTTTTTAATATAAGTCTAATGAAAACGTCTGCAGAAGCAGACAGCGCTGGCTCTTCGGCTTAGAAACAGAGATGAGCACTGCACCCTAGAGTCGGATACGACTGGCTTTCGAGCAAGGGAAACCTTTACCTTTAATGATAATGATAAATATCCTGTGAAAGAGTTGTCGTAACAGTCAGAATTGACTTGAGGGCACACAGTTAAGGCGTTCCCCGCTTAAACTTCAATTCCCAGAAGCCTAAGTCAGTACTTTGGCTGATCAGTGCTTTTGGGAAATTGACTTAGGCTTCTGGGAATTGAAGTCCAAAATCCAAAGTTTGGGAAACACTCAGTTAAAGTAAGGATAGCTTAGTCCTTGGTTAGGGCTTGAGCTGTTAATTTTATTCCAGTCCTCGACTGTGAACCAAATGGTTGATTTGTATTATAACAACAACAACAACAACAACAATAATAATAATAATATGGTCAGTGCCATTCGAAGAGGGAAGCTTCTTGGGGCGTCTGGCACCAGACCATGGAGGAGGTCTTCGTGGAGATGAACGTGCCGCAGGGGACCTGCGCCAAGGACGTCCAGTGCAGCCTCAAGAGCCGACACCTCGCTCTCAGCGTGGACGGCAAGGAGGTGCTCAAGGGTAAGCTCTTTGATTCCACAATAGCTGATGAAGCAACATGGACATTAGAGGACAACAAACGTATACGAATTGCCTTGACAAAAACGAATTGTGATGCTGGAAACTGCTGGACTTCTTTGCTGGAAAACGAATATGCTGCTGATCCTTGGGTCCAAGATCAAATGCAAAGGAAGCTCACACTGGAACGGTTTCAACGAGAGAACCTTGGATTTGACTTCAGTGGAGCAGAAATTTCTGGAAACTACAGCAAAGGAGGGCCAGACTTCTCAAGTCTTGAAAGATAGCTGTGTGCTTTTAACTGCATTTCCATCAACTAAAGCAGCAGCACTATAAAGGAATAAAATTTAATCAAATAATTCATCAGTGACAACTTTGGATTTCTGAAGAGCTATAAAATGATAAAGCCTTTTATTTAAGTTGTGCTAATATGAATGGAAACATAAAAATTAGTATTACTTGCATAATGACAGTTCAAAACAACCTGTTTAAAGCCTAATTGCTTTTTGGTGTACCAGCAAAAAGTTACTTTGAGACCTGCTGGCTGCACATTTTGGAAAGGGAGGATAACATTACCTATGTGTTCCTAGTTTAGGAGGGTAGAAAGAAGTTTGCAGTTATAGTGTTGGACCTTTTAGATGTGCTACGGTATGTTGTTACATAAATAGAGTTTGATAAATTAGAACAGATTACACCGTGCTCTAGAAATTGGATTCCTAGACCTAGCAATGTGGAAGTGTGATGTAATGAGTATCTCCAGTGGTTTTGTGCCAAATGCCACTGTAATTCAAATTCTGAATGAGAAAGGGTATGTCTTTGAATTTTGGGCTGATCGGAGTTATAGTCAAATGATTGGAGGCCTGCCTGTTCCCTACTCCTATTCTGGGAGTAGGCAGCCTAGTGTCTTCCACATATTTCAGACCACAGCTCTTTTTATCCCATAACATTGCTTTGGCTTGCTGGCACTTTTGGGGAATTGTATAGTAAAACATCCGGAGGGCACTGGGTTGCATGTGTTCCCAAGACCTTACCCTCTTTTCAATTAAGGCAGGGGTGCCCAAACTACAGACTGTGGGACGGATCTGGCCCCCGAGGCCAATTCATCCTGCTCACACCATCCTCGCCGCTCCTGGAAGCGATGTGCGCATGTGCAGAACACTGCCGTGGATGCACCCGCGGCTGTCGTAAACACAGTTGTGACAGCTGCGGGTGCATTTGTGGCGGTGTTATGCGCAGGCGCATTTTGCTTCCAGTAGGAGAAACCACGAGACCAGCCCATGGCCTGAAAAGTTTGGTTATCCATGAATTAATTTAGTAGAATACACTCACTCCTTTAATTTTTTAATCTTTCTAAAAATTTTGTCAGTAGTTTTTTATTGCTTTTTATATTGCCATTGGTTTTACTTTCTGTGAGCCGCCCAGAGTGTTCAGAGTTGGGCGGCAATACAAATTAGAAAAATAAATAAATAAATATACTGTTGTTGTTGTTATTATTAACAGTAACAGTAATAGTAATAATTAATAATAATAATTTTGTGTCAGAAATTATTCTAGGTTGAAAGGATTTTTGCAGAAGAAACTCTGTTCAGGGAATGGTCAAATGAGGCTCCTTTCATGTCCCCGAGAACTGGGACAGGGACCGGCGCTCAATCAGTCATGCAATACCCAGGTCTCGAACTGCTGACTTGCCAGCCTTCCAGCTAACAAGGCAAGCTTCTTAACCATGGAGCCACCTCTGTGCCATTTAATCAATTCTGACATATAGCAACCTTTTCCAGGGATTCCTCAGACTGGTATAAAAGTAACAGTTCAAGATCTAACCCAGGACCTAAGAACTGTTCTGATAGCATCTTATGCATTACAGTATAGACAGTTTTTAATAAAGTTGTTCTTTATAAAGTTAAGATCTACAAATCCAATTAATCCAAACATCCAGGGCATCCTTTAGGTATTGCTCCAAGAGCTCTGATCACTATAGGTACAAAAATAGATTTCTTTTTTCATAATCCCTCGACTTCAATTTGCAAATCCCAATATATTGTGATCCCAATATTTTGTGATTTTTCTCCAGCTGTTTGTCATTAATTCATGCTTCCCCTGGTATAAATATAACCTAGGACTTGCTTGTCCTCATTGCACAGAAATTAGAATAATCTGATACTGAAAATAGTTTTTAGAAATTATTTGGAGAATAGAGGTACACCTTGTCTTAAATATTTTATTCATAATGCTAAAATAAATCATGCCATGATTGATTTTCTTAATTTCTCTATTAAGAAAATCCCCAAATATTTTATTCTGATTTTTCTTTTCTGGGCCTTCACATCTTTACCCCCAATAAACTCACTAAGGTTCTTCCATGTCTAGGTCAGATGTGAAACTGGCAAGAAACCAAGCATTCTGTTTGTTTGTTTGTTTGTTTGTTTGTTTGTTTGTTTGTAAATGGCACAGCCGCTGATAAATCTTGGGTTAAAATGTAACTTTCTTGTTCCTACTTTAGTGTGTTAATAAAAGCTCATACAAATTAATCTATCATTTGCTTTCTAGGGTTTGGTATCATTACAGCAGAATCTGACCAAAGAAGAAATTGCTGCCCCTGCCCCCCAATTACATTGGAAGTGACTTCAGATTGCAAATTAAAGGTGAAACAGCAAGACATGGCTTGTCCGGAAAGAGGGATAGGGTTAGACCTCCGTAACATTCAGGTCAAGAATGGTGGAGAATTCTGGGAAATTTCTGGACAGAAGGCCTTAGACAATGACTTTCGGAGCTCAGATGTACAACGGCAACAATTCCGGCAGTTCTCCTACAAGGAGGCGGAAGAACCTCGAGAGATTTGCAATGGCCTCTACCATCTTTGCCATCAATGGCTGAAACCAGAAAGTCACACGAAAGCTCAGATCCTGGACCTGGTGATCCTAGAGCAGTTCCTGGCCATCCTTCCCCCAGATATGTCCAGCTGGGTGAGAGAGAGTGGGGTGGAGACCACCTCCCAGGCAGTGGCCCTGGCAGAAGGCTTCCTTCTGAGTCAAGCAAGGAAGAAAAGTCAGGAAGTGAAGCAGGAGGTCAAGCAGGTATCCATTAAATAACAGGGATATATAGTAAAGGTAAAGGTTTCCCTTGCTCGAAAGCCAGTCGTATCCAACTATAGGGTTCAGTGCTCATCTCTTTTTCAAAGCCGAAGAGCCAGCGCTGTCTGCTTCTGCAGACGTTTCCATTGTCATGTGGCAGGCATGACTGGAACGCACGGAACGCCGTTACCTTCCCACCAAAGTGGTTCCTATTTATCTACTTGCAATTTCTTGCTTTCGAACTGCTAGGTTGGCAGGAGCTGGCCTGCAGTACTCGTGAATCAAGCTGCTGATCTTCCGTATATATTCGAGTATAAGCCAACCCGAATATAAGCCGAAGTACCTAATTCTGACCTGAAAACCCAGGAAAATAGATTGACCCAAGTATAAGCCGATGGTGGGAAATGCAGCAGCTACTAGTGAGTTTCAATAATCAAAATACAGGAAAATATGTTAAAATTAATTAACTTGTTGGCACATCTCAATCCAGCATGGTCTTGGGACCCTTGTGGTCACTGACCCGAGTATAAGACAAGTCCCCTTTTTGGGACTAAAAGACATGCCTTATACTCTAGTATATACGGTATATACCAGTGATGGTGAACCTTTTAGAGACCGTGTGCCCAAACTGCAACCCAAAAGAAATTGTTGCAAAGTGCCAACACAGCAACAAGGGAGGGAGGAAATGCTCCCATTGCTGCTGCTGAGTGGAGGGGCAGGGCAAACTCTGTGCTGGGGGAAGGGAGGAAGTGCTACTTGGCAGAGGGGCAGAGCGTACCCACAGAGAGGGCTCCAAGTGCCACCTCTGGCACGCGTGCCATAGGTTCGCCACCACTAATATATACTATACCCAATATCACCATCTTTTGCAACTCTGATGGAGTTGTTTCAGAGATTTGCAGTTGGTTATAGTATTTTAGAGGGCTGCAGTGGCTCAAGTGGTTAAGACGCTGAACTCACTGGCTTGAAGGTCAGAGTACAATTCCTGGGTATTGCATGACAGAGTGAGCTCCCATCTCTGTCCCAGCTCCTGCCAACCTAGCAGTTCAAAAGCAAGAAATTGCAAGTAGATAAACAGGGACTACTTCAGTGGAATGGTAAACAGCATTCCGTGTTGAGTCAAGCCTGCCACATGTCCATGGAAACATCTGCAGATGCAGACAGTGCTAGCTCTTCGGCTATAAACAGAGATGAGCACTGAACCCTAGAATTGGATACGACTGGTTTTCGAGCAAGGACAACCTATAATATTTTATGAACTTCCACAGCCTTGTTCCCAGTGATTTAATGACTATAGCCATTTCAGTGACTATTCAGGGGTACACAGAAATAGCCAAACAACAGCTGCTGTGTCCTAGCCAATCTTTCTCACTCTAGGTCAGGCGGAGGGAACTGCAGAATGAACTCACCAAATAGTGATGTCATTTTGGCAGCTTCACATTCTCCTAGACACAGAAGAAGAATGACTATAAGAACCACTGAACTGTGTATTCACCATAAGCAAGTTGGTTTCTCTTGCTATGTCCCTGTATTTTGCTAAGCTTCATCAATCTTGGCCTGGGGCTTATGAGGAGTTTGCGTGCCAGAAGGGCTCAGGACCAGAAGTGACACACTGATCTGGATCAGAGGTGCAATGGGTGTCATGCTGTTATGCAGAAGGCAGATGAAAGGCGACAGCATTATATTCTCAGGATAGTCTTCATGACTGATCGCCATGATGATCACCTATATTCAGATACAGCAGAAGAAGAAGAGGTCAGAGAATTTTAAAAATACACATTTATAGGAAAATAAATAAGTTTTTAAAAATACACCAAGTATTGGGCAGTGGTAAAAAACCTGACTCCCTAAAGTGGCCAACAGCTATGGGCGGATGAGCCCCTTTAGGTGGGGTGATGGTCCCCTCAGTGGAAGAAATGCCACTGGAAACCATCATATTGGGCCCAACGGCAAAATGAGCAGAGGGGGAAGTCTGATTCCCAACAGTCATGGAGGCAGAAGAGGCCGTGCCAGATGGACTGGCTGTGAAGGCACATCTTGATAATATCCTCAAGGCTGCAGCAGTCCATTGCAGCCCCGGTGTCAAACCCTGCATGTGTACTGACCCAACTGAGCGAGCATGGTCGCCTCACAGCAGTACTACACAGAGAGTCTGTTTGAAGATATCAAAGTTCAAAAGGCAAGCCATAGTCTGTTTACCGGTAATCCGAGCAAGCGTCTGATCCAAAGGGTGTCCAGAGGCGTCATCAGGGTTGGCAGAGAAGTCAGGGTCACAGCTAGCAGGTCAGGGTCAGACGGAGTCAGGAGTCGAGCAGGATGTCAGTCTTCGCACAAGAGTTGTACCAATGCCAGCAGGCTGCAACAAGCTTGCTTATAAGCCTCCCAGCTAATCGGTATCAGCTGGGAGTGTTCTTTGGTACTTCGCTCTAGCCTGCCTGCGTATCAGGTGTAGCTCCTTTCTGGACTTCTCCCTGACTGAGGGCGGATCACTTTCAAAGTCAGACTCCTGGTCTGACAGGTCAGCTGCCGGGGGAAACAGACTTGGGGCAGGCGCAGGCTGAGATCCCTGGCTCAGGACATCCTCAAGATCTGGTGCAGGCAGAACGACTGGGCATAGGGAGTGCCCCCTGATCCAGGCCTTCCTCGGAGTCCGATGAGGACTAGATCACAACAGCATATCTCATTTCATACGTGCTGCAGGAGATGGCTCCAAGATCATAGTGTGTGGGTCACTTCATGGCAAGCTGGGATCTACCTTAAACAAATTCATGCCAATGGCATTTTTCCTGCTTCAGGACAAAATGCATTCCCAGATTGGAGTTTTAGACAACGATGACAACGATAAGAAAAATACTGAAGGTGGAGATTGAAGGTACTTACACAGCCTACTTAGCTCTAAGGCAATGGTACCCAAACTTTTATTTTTTATTTTTATTTTTGCTGGCCAGTCACATCCCCAACACACAGCTGTGGGGGCGGGAGGCGGGCTGTTCCCACTGCTGACAGTTTTGATGTCAGCAGCAGCAGCTGCGCCGGTGATCATGCTTTGTCCTGGCTGCTCCGAGCAGCCTCTTGCTCTGTCCCATCCCCTCTGCAGCTTTTGCCAAAACTGGTCGCCGCATCGGGGAATTTTTCAGAGCCTCCTGTGTTTCAAAATTCACGGCGCTGGAAGGGTAAACCTGGTGGGCTGCGGTGATGCCATCCCGGGAGTGCCAGGGGGTTCTCCTAATGCCACGAATTTTAAAACACAGGAGGCTCCAAAAATTCCCCCGATACGGCGATCGGCTTTGGCAAAGGCTGCAGAGGGGATAGGACTGAGCAAGAGGCTGCTCGAAGCACGATCGTTGCCGCTGCTGCTGTGAGCAGCCTCTTGTTCAGTCCAATCTCCTCTGCAACCTTTGCCAAAGCCGATCACTGCATCAGGGAAATTTTTAGAGCCTCCTGCTGGTGGAGAGGCGGTCCGCGGTGAGCCCAGGTGCTCACTGCGGGCCACATTAATGATATGTAGGGGCCTAATTGTGCCTGTGGGCTGTAGTTTGGGTGGGCCGTAGTTTGTGTGCCTCTGCTGTAAGGGGTGGGATCTGTGGTTTTTAAAAATCATATTCTCTTTTTTTTCTCAGTGTAGACTTCCCTGATCTTTTTCAGGAGCAAGAAACGTTTGTAGAGGTGCCCAGTAGCCTTCCAGAGGCAGAGAAATTCCCATGTACACCAGCAGTATTGTACCATGATACTGATGGGGCAGAAGCAGCTGCTGATCAACAGGAACAGGTAAACTATGGGGGTAACAATTTGGGTGCCTTTTAGTATCTTGTGCCCTCACAAGAGAGAATCTATTTTGCTCCCAATGGAAGAAAAGATTCAAGTTAAAGATCTGTGTCTAATTTCACAGAGGTGGAAGGATTCACACCAGGTTTTCATCTGAACTTGGTGGGAACTGTCCACATTGCTCAAGTTTATACCCAAAATGGACTCAGTACTTCAGATAAGGGCATTTAAGATATCAATTTAAAATCTGAAGTGATTGGGCTCATTTTGAGATTCTGGTAGATGCAGAATCAAGAGCAGAATCGGGACCTGCTAAAAAGGTAGCAAACAGTTGGTAATTGAATTTGTTGTTATTGCCTAATTATGTGATAGATAAATAACCTGACTCCACAAAGGGGTCAATGGCTGCGGGCAGATGAGCCCCTTGGGTGGGATTATGGTCCCCCTCAGTGGAGGAAATGCCACTGGAAACCATCCTATTGGGCCCAACAGCAAAATGAGCAGAGGAGGAACCACTTCACTATTCTGATTCCCAATGGTCATGGAGGCAGAAGAGGCCATGCCAGATGGACTAGCTGTGAAGGCACACCTTGATAATATCCTCAAGGCTGCGGCAGTCCATTACAGTCCCGGTGTTAAATCCTGCATGTCTCATTTCATATGTGCCACAGGAGATGGCTCCAAGATCTTAGTGTGTGGGTCACTTCATGGCAAGCTGTGATCCACCATAAACAAATTCACACCAATGGCACTTTTTGCATTTTCCCTGTAATCCAGGAAATATGTATACTCGGCTATGAGTAGCAGCCGATAATGACAAAATAGGAAAAGTTTAGATTTTGGATTACAGCTCCCATAATCGCCCTGGATTATTAGGCTGTAGTAAAAAAAAGGCAATGGCTAAAATTCTATTTTGCTTTTCATGCAGCAGAGGGCAGATGGCATTATGTTCATTTACTTCCAGCTGGCAGTCAAAGAATCCCTGCTGGCATTTCTGGGCAGGTGCTAAGCCAGTGATGGTGAACATTGGCACTCCAGGTATTCTTGGACTTCAATTACCAGAAGCCCAAGTCAGTACACCTGCTGATCAGGGCTTCTGGGAATTGAAGTTCAAGAACATCTGGAGTGCCGCGGTTAACCATTACTGTGCTAAACCAACAAGCACGTGGGCTCCCAAGTTTGGCAGCAGTGACTCTTTAATTGCTATCTGAAAGCCAGTGAATATTATGCTTTCTGCCTGTGTAGCTAGCTGCACAAGATGATTTAAATCCATGCATCCTTTGGCTCATTTTTTTAAACAAAATTCTCAAGATAAAGATCCGTAAGGGATTTTTCTGCCCTAAAAAGCAAAATGACCATCAGGCTGTTCATTTGACAGTGGGAAGGTAGGGATACTCTTTACTACTCTGCCTCAGGCAACAGAATACCTTAAGCAGCCCTCTCCAGTTATGCCACTTTAATTTCATATTAACCTTTATTCCTGGCAATTCAACAAATTTCTGTTTCTCCCCTTTGCTTCATCCAATTTGCCCAGAAAGGAGAACATAAATGTTCATCTTGGTTTGTTTGTTTTTTTAAACTCTGCAACTTGTTTCCCAGTGAGTGCCTGAATTCCTAATGACACTTAAATGGAGGGGGACTGAGACCTGAACGGTGACAAAAAAAAATCAATTCTTCTCATTCAGGATCCTGCACCCTGCAAGGAGGAGGCTGTGTACAGTAATGAGGGAGAATGGACATTGTTAGATCCGGACCAAAAGGCCCTGGACAGGGAAGTCACGGAGGAGAATTATAGAATGGTGGCCATTCTCGGTAAGGGTCTCTCCACTGGCAACGATAATGGCAGTTTGCAAGAGGTGAACATAAATGTCTGGCCTCCTTACATTTCAACATAATGTGTTGTTTTTTAACGATACTGACTTCAGAGTGAGATTTATTCCCAAAGGTTTGCCCATCACCATAAGCCATGTTTTGCATAAAGCAGGGGTCCTTAACCTACAACCCATGGGCTGGATCTGGCCCTTGGCACTAAATAATCTGGCCTCCAACCTCGCTCCAGCCGCCACCTACAGCCATAAATGAGTACAGGTCATCGTAAATGCATTTACGACAGCCATGGGTGCATTTTACAGCAGCATTTATGGTGGGGGAACCACCAGTCCGGCCCACTATTCTGTGGGGGGGCCTGGCCCAGCCCACGGCTGAAAACCATTGCGAACCCCTGGCATAAAGTGTGGTTTCCTGCATAAGCAATGAATTGAATGGGAGACGCCTATATAAAATGTTCCTTGCCTTCCCAATTTCTGTTCTTTCCTCCACCACCAAATAGCAACAGGGATGATCAGAGGACTGGAAACCAAACCCTTATGAGGAAAGACTGAAATAACTGGGCATGTTTAGCCTTGAGAAAAGGAGACTGAGAGATAATATGATGATCACACTCTACAAATGCCTAAAAATCATAAAAAGGGAAAGCAGGATCTACTGTATTCTTGGTCATCCCAGAGTGCAGGACGTGCAATACTGAAACTTAAAGGAAGCCAGATATAGGCTGAATATCAGGGAAATATTATTAATGAATCAATAGGTTTCTCAAGTCATGGTTGACTCAGCCTTCCATCCTTCCAAGATCAGTAAAATGAGTACCCAGCATGTTGGGGACAAAATACTAATCACCGTATATACTCAAATACAGTAAAACCCTGGTTTATGAACACTTCAGGTAACGTTTGCCATGGTTTACAGTGGCAAATCCTATGGACCGTTTTTAAAATTCTCAGTGCATACCTATGGATGCTTCAGGTTATAATTTTTTTGCGTTACTATGGAGGCTGTTAGAACGGACCTCTGTTGTAACCTGAGATTTTACTATATAAGCTGTTGTTGTTTTCAGCACCAAAAATGTGCTAAAAAAGTAGACTCGGCTTATGCTTGAGTCATCTGTTCTATTTGCCCGACTGCGTGGGAGATTTGCACTTCCTCTCTGGGTCAGGAACCACTTCCTTTCTGAGCCAGGAACCACTTCCTGTCTGGGTCAGGAGCTACTTCTTGTCTGGGTCAGGAACCACTTCCTATCCAGGTCAGGAGCCATTACCACTTCCTGTCTGTCAGGAACCACTTCATGTCCGGGTCAGGAAGTGGTTTGATCTGGATCATGGCTGCAGCCAGAATTTTATTTTATTTTCTGCCAGCAACAGGCTTTCATGTAGAAATGATTATTGAAACTCACTAGCAGCTGCTACATTTTCCACTGAGCTTATACTCGGGTCAATCTATTTTTCTGGTTAACATTAGGTACCTTGGCTTATATTTGGGTCGGCTTATACTCAAGTATATACGGTAACTTGTGAACCACCCAGAGAGTGCACTAAGCGCTATGGGGCGGCATATAAGTGTGGTTGCTTTGCTTTTGTTTTGATTTTTGAAATGGTAGCCATGTTAGTCTGTGTTTTAAGCATATCAGAGTAAACAAAAAGCTTTTTTAAATGGCAATTTAAGACTACCTGCTGTATTTTGACGTTAGCTTCCATAGATTAAGTCCGCTTCATCGGACATGAGTGAGACTTCATGGCACCAATTTATACACATTAGGTACAGATTTCTTTGCTTTGTTGTTGGCCAAAATTAAATCATCATCGGTACGTGTTTCTGGTATTAACCAGCAGACTAGCAAATGAGCTGGATTCTGTGTCTCTGTATTATCTCTGTAATAAGGGCTGAGGTGGCTCAGTGGTTAAGAAGTTCACCTTGTTATCTGGAAGGTTGGCAGGTCAGCAGTTTGAGACCCAAGTGCTGCATGACGGATTGAGTTCTCATCATCTGTCCCAGCTCCTGCAAACCTAGCAGTTTGAAAGCAAGAAATTGCAAGTAGATAAATAGGGACCACTTTGGTGGGAAAAGATCTTGGGGACATGAAAGGAGCCTAATTCTGGTCGTCCCCTGAGCAAAAATACTTTCAACCCAGAATAATTACTGACACAAAATTATTATTATTATTTTGTGTCAAAAATTATTCTGGGTTGTTGAGGAAGAAACTCCACTCTGGGAACACCCAAATGAGACTCCTTTCATGTCCCCAAGAGCTGGGACAGAGATAGGCGCTCAATCTGAAATGCAGTACCCGGGTCTCAAACTGCTGACTTGCCAGCCTTACAGCTAACAAGGCAAGCTTCTTAACCACTGAGCCACCGCAGTCCCATCTCTGTAATACCAGGACATATTTCACGCTCAAACTCTTACCATTCTCTTCCTATTATTTCCAGGGAGTGATGGGTGGGAGAATGGGCACAAAAATGAACTGTACAGTATTTCTTTGGATGGAGACAGACATGCAAAAGGGAGATATCGGAAGATGAAAATGGAAAGAAAGGACGAATCTGTTGTCTTTCAGAACAGTGGTAATATCTCTGATTTGACACTCCAAGAAAAGCTGTGCAAAGGCAAAGAAGGCTGTCAGTGTCTTTTGTGTGGCAAACATTTCAGCAGTAAATCAAGCCTAAATCTCCATAACAGAACTCACACTGGGGAGAAACCATACAAATGCCTGGAGTGTGGGAAGAGTTTTGGTCAGAGTGCACACCTTACGTCCCACCAAAGAATTCACACAGGAGAGAAGCCGTACGAATGCCTGCAGTGTGGGAAGCGCTTCAACCAGAAGATAACGCTCACTTTCCATCACGGGTCACACACAGGAGAAAAACCACACGAGTGTTTGGAGTGCGGCAAAACCTACAGTCGCAAGTCCTACCTGGCGAGGCATCAGCGGAGTCATGCAAGGGGCAAGCCGTACAAATGCCTGAAATGTGGAAAGAGCTTCAGCCACAGTCAGGATCTGCAGTCACACCTCAGGATGCACAGAGGTGAGAAACCATACAAATGCCTGGACTGTGGCAAGAGCTTCAATCAGAAGACGAACCTCACCAGGCACCGGAGAAGCCATGTGACGGAGAAACTATAGAGAAGCGAGGAACGTTGATTGCTGTAGGTCAGGGATTCCCAACCTTTTCAAGCTGGTCATGCTCTCTCAATCAGCTTTGAGGGCTGGATGGCCATCTTGCCCTTCCTGCACAATGGGGGCAGCCATTTTGCCCCAACAGCTTTAAAAGGGTGGCTGTTTTGTTTTTCGAATTCCCTTGGAGGGTTGGGAGAGCACATGAAATGGTGCCACGCGTCAGATTCGGCCCACGGGCCTTAGGTTGGGAACCCCTACCATAGGTCAAGAAAGGCCATATTGGAACATCTGTGCAATCTTGGCACAATAAAAATGAGACCAAAATAGGATGCTTGGAGTACTATACATGTGGGGAAACTAGTGAATAATACAGATGTAGGACAAGTGATGCTGGATTGTAGCTAGCTAGAAATCTGCTGCTGTGCTTCCTGGGAGACATAGTTCTTCAGGAGATGACATCTCTACAGACTAACGCAGTGATGGCAAAGCTTTTAGAGCACGGGTTCCCAACCTTTTCAAGCTGGGGGCTGGGTCACACTCAGTCAACTTCAAGGGCTGGGTGGCCATTTTGCCCTGCCTGCACAATGTGGGCAGCCATTTTGTCCCAACAGCTTCAAAGGCTTGGCCATTTTGTTTCTTGAATGCCCTTGGAGGTGTGGGGAACACATGAAATGGTGCCATGGGCTGGATCCAGCCCATGGGCCTTAGGATGGGAACCGAGAGGCGGCGGGGTGAACTCTGTACTGGGGGGAGGGAGGAAGCGCTCCCATTGGGCTACTGGGCAGAGGGGCAGGGTGGGCTTCCAGGATTTCATGCACACATACCCCCACCAGATTTCAATAGCCAAACTTCTGTCTAAAAGAATCTAGTTCCACCTAGAAAGGATATTGTGTGGTGGTGGTGTTATTATGTTCCTGATGCTTGCAATCATCTTGAATCTGGATGAAGCTGCCTTGAGCAATGAGATTTAAGTCCTATCCAAGCTCCTCTCAAGTTTTTTCAGACAAAGTTTGTCTCCCTGCACTTATTTGCCCTTTTAGCATTATCCTAAATTAGGAGTGCTGGGGCTGGGCCGAATTGTGTGCTGGACCCACGGACCAAATTGCTGCTGTCAGCAGAAATGCCTCGCCATCACTGGAAGAGCTGAAAATGCAGCAAAATACTGTGAAAAATTCCAAAAAGCGGCAAAAATGTGCCTCCCTCACTCCCGCTGACTCAGGAAGCAGCAGAGGCAGCGAACATGCATGCATGTCCCACTGCTGTCGCGGGGGGAACTATGTGACCAGCCTACTCAGCTGTCTGAGGGGTGTGTGATCTGGCTCATAGTGGGAAAAGTTTGAGTACCCCTCGTATACCGTGACCAAGGAGCAACTTTAAGCTCTGGGTTCTCTTCAGGACCAAAGATAAAACTGGAAGTGGGGACCCTGCATCTGTACGATGGGGATTCCCATCATATTCTTATCCCTCGTTTTTAATTCTCTGGTGGATAAATTTCAGACAAAATGTGTCTGTGACTTCTTTCATATCCAGGCTAAACTTTAAACCAGGGGTGCCCAAACCTTTCACGCCATCAGCCTGACCATGGCCTCAGACAGCTGAGCGGGCCTGACCATGCCCCCGGAAATGGAAGTGGATGTTTTTATGACAGCCATAAATGTGTTCACTTCCGCATTTATGACAGGCTTGGGCATTACACATGCACATGTGCATTTTATGTATGACATAAACATTTCTGCTTCTAGGTGCAGCAAGGGTGATGGTGGGCCACATGGAATGGTGCTGCAGGTGGGGTCTGACCCACAGGCTGTAATTTGGGCACCCCTGCGGTATATCAATGTTCAATATAGAAACCCATGTTTCTTCTTTTTTACTACTTCTCCCATAATCCACATAGTTCCTCCTGCCGATCCCTCATGCGATGCACCTTTCATTCAGAACCTGGGAAAGTTATTTTTTTAGGGGGAGGACCACCATCTTTTTGAATCCTTTGCCAAAGTTGGAGGCCTGCAAGTCTGAGAGTTTTTGGGTCTTGTAGTCACCCCCAAAAGGGACTTATTTAATTGCCCCCTCCTTGCATTTCCAGCCTGCTTGTCTTTGGCATGCTTGCACGAAAGTCCACCTCCACTGTACCGCGTTTCCTAGACAAGAAATTAGAGCACTTGGCCTTTGAAGAGTTAAATTGGCCTACCCTTCCCCTCCCGTTTGAACGGCAAAGGACTGCAACTTCCATCATCCAGGGTCTGAGTATGGCCACCACACACTTCCACTTTTCCTCCTTCACTTTGGGCCTTGCAGGCCCACAGCTCCCATCCTCCACAAGGAGCTTGGGGGGATTATGGTCACAGTAGTACTCCCAAACTTGAGTGGGAAATATCCCAGATGGGGCGTAATAAATAAAAATGTCCTTCATTTTCTCTTCCCACTCTCCATTTTCAATATTGGTGGGTGTGCACCTCCCTACCTATCATCACTCATCATCATCTGCCAGAGGAAGAATTATGGACTTTATAGTCCTATCCATCCTCAACCTTTCCACAGGAGAACGTGGACCCACAATTCTCTCAACCCAGCCCAGCATTTATTTCCTTTAGCAATAAATTAGCCAGCTAAAAATAGCTGGTGTCTGAGGGCACAGAGGATCAACTAGTTGGCTAATTTATTGCTAAAGGAAATAAATGCTGGACTGGGTTGAGAGAATTGACTCTTTGGCTTCGAAACAGAGATGAGCACTGAACCCTAGAGTTGGATACAACTGGCTCTCGAGCAAGGGAAACCTTTACCATTAGATAGACAGACAGACAGATAGATATGGGGTGGGTGGGTGTGAAATGTGTGACTTTTTAATGTGTGAGTTTGTGCTGTTAGCTCGCCTCGCCCAAACTCAAAATGGGTGTGTTGAGCTTGGACCACATCTCCCAGCATCCCACGCCAGAGCAACCGGAAGCCAGTGCCCTTTCTTCTGGTTACTCTTCTTATTGGTTTTAAACTGTTTAGTGTATGGGACCAAAGACACCAGGACAGCCGAAGAGCTGGCTTAACACAACTTTATTACATGCTGGTCAGAGGGAACATGTGGTAATGGCGGACGAACAGCTCAATATATACAGTGGCTATACATTTGAATGTGGCTCCTTGATAGCCTATTGGCTACAGGCTGCGTGACGTCATTGCAGGTCACGCCCTTCTTGTCCAGGTGAAGGTAGTGGCGGGAATCTTCCCGCGCTGTTGTTCAAGGTGAGTCTTGGACCAATGAGCTTGGACGCTCGCTATTGCCATCTAGTGGTCACTAGCTCGCGTCCTATTAAGGTTACAGTGATGCAGCTGGAGGTTACAATGTTGCACATAGAAAAGGTTACATTGGATACACATGGATAGGTACATTGTTTAAAGGCACAGGCTTTAGGACACAACACCCCTCCCCCCTAGGATGAGACGAAGTCTCTTAGCCAAGATGGTTTATTGCACTCGCGTTTGGGCCGCGATGTGGGTTGGCCCCCCCGGGGGCCGCTCCCGCTTCCTTGTTCCCTGGACCCTTGTCCTGTAATGGGAGAGGGAGACTTGTTAGAGGCTTGTTGCGGTTTTGCAGCTTTAGGGGAAAGGGTAGATTCCGTTGTGGTTGAACCGGGGGCACCAGGGGCTAACGTAAAACCCCTCTTCTCGCTTGGATGGGTGGGGGACCACTCCGAAACCCCCCCCCGGTTCTGAAAATCAAAATCAAACTCTGTTGGGGGATCCCGCGGGATATCTATGAGGACAAATTCCTTCTCCTCCCCCCTCGGTGGGGACTCTCGACCCCCCTCTCCTCCCCCTTGGGCTAAGCGGGTGGGGGAGAACCCTAACGCTGAATTTGTATCCGTTTTTTCGGAGCCCTAATTTCCTGGGACCCGGCTCCGGAGCTGGTCCGCGTGCCGCCGCCAAAGTAGGCCTGTGTTGGTCTCCACGCGGTACGATACGGGACCGGTCTGTTCCACGACCACCCCCGGTACCCAGGCTGGCCCCGCGCTGGCATAGTTCCTGCAATGTACTGGAGCACCCACGCTGAAACTCTTGGTGGCCTCTAACCCTATGTTCCTCCCCTTGTCCTCAACTCTCGTGGGATCTAGTCTAGTGAGTATGGTGGTCAGCTTCCTGCGCATTAAAAGCTCCGCAGGGGAGTAGCCTGACGCTAGCGGGGTCACCCTGTACCCTAGCAGAAACTGACACACTTGCAGGTTGAGGTCCCCGGGGCCCATGCGCCGCAGCGCGTCCTTCGTGGTGCGTACGAGGCACTCCACTTGGCCATTGGTGGCCGGATGGAAAGGGGCGGAGGTGATATGCCGGATGGCGTTGATCTCTGTGAATGCCCTGAACTCAGCGGACGTGAAACAACTAGCGTTATCGCTAATTAGAGTGTCGGGTATGCCGAACGTGGAAAAAATCCTCCGCAAATGCTTAATTGTCGCGGCCGAGGAGGTGCTCGTGACTGGGATGACCTCCAACCACTTGGAGAAAGCGTCCACAACAAGGAGAAACAGGGTTCCTCGGAACGGGCCCGCGAAATCTATGTGCACCCGGGACCACGGCCCCTTAGCCGCGTCCCATTCCCTGTGGGGAAGGCGGGCCTCCTCCGGTCTGGAGCATTGGCAGCTCTCGCAAGTGCCGACCATGTGCTCGATGTCGGCGTCTAACTGGGGCCACCAGAAGTAACTTCGGGCCAGCGCTTTGGAGCGCACAATTCCGGGGTGGCTGACGTGCAGCAGTTTAAGCACCCACGGTCGAAGGGAGGTGGGGACCACCACCCGCTGCCCCCACAAGAGGCACCCCCTCTCTAGGGACAGTTCCAGCTTCTTCCTAAAAAATGGGGCGAATTCCTCTGCTGGGGAAGACGCCGGCCACCCCTTCTGTACCCAGGAGCAAACTGCCGCCAACGTCTTGTCCTTCCTTGTCGCTGTGGCAATGTAGGCGGGCACTACGGGGGGCGAATCCAGTACCTCTATCATGAGAACCTGATGGTCCCGCTCCCCCTTGCTCACCTGGCTGGGCGTCAGGGGGAGGGGGGACCTCGACAGGGCGTCCGCATGGCTGATCTCTTTCCCGGGCTGGTACACCAACGCGTGCTGGTAGGCGTTGAGAAAAATGGCCCACCTAAGCATTCTCTGGGACAGGATCTGTGGTGTGGGCTTGTCTGCGGTAAAAATGCCTAGTAGGGGCTTGTGGTCGGTCACGATGGTGAAGGGGCGGCCATACAGAAAATCGTGAAATTTTTTGGTCCCCGCAACTATCGCCAGCGCCTCCCTGTCTGTCTGGGCGTAGTTTCTCTCCGCCTGGGACAGGGACCTGGAGTAAAACGCTATTGGGGCCTCCCTCCCGTTTTCCAACACGTGGCATAACACTGCCCCCACCCCCACCGGGGATGCATCACAGACCAGTACCACCGGCTGCTTGGGGTCGAAATGGGTCAGAAAGGCGTCAGACGCCAGGAGTTGTTTCAGTTCCGTGAATGCCCTCTCCTGGTCATCGCCCCACATCCATGCCGCATCTTTCTTGAGCAACTTGTGAAGCGGCTCAGCCACCGCCGCCTTCCGTGGAAGGAAGGAGTGGTAGAAATTTAAGAGCCCTAGGAACGACTGCAACTCGGGCTTGGATGTGGGGCGAGGGGCCTTCTTGATGGCGGCCACCTTGGATTTGGACGGTTTGATCCCCTCGGGCGTTACTCGGAACCCTAAGAACTCAACCTCCTTCGCAAAGAAGACGCATTTGTCTTTTCGCAACCTCAACCCCGCCCGTTCGAACGCCGCCAGGACCTTGTCTAGCCTTTTAGCCAACTCAACCTCACTCCCCCCCCGTTATCAATACGTCATCAAAATATGGTAAAACGCCGTCCAGCCCCTTGAGGAGGCATTCCACGAGCGACTGGAAAATCCCAGGCGCCGAGTTCACGCCGAATTGGAGGCGCGTCACCTGGAACGCCCCCTTATGCGTTATTATGGTCTGTGCAGCAGCTGCGGCAGGGGTTACCATGAGTTGCTGATAGGCCTGTGCCAGGTCGAGCTTAGCGAAACACTTCCCCCCATGTAACCTGGCTAGCAAATGGCTGACCACCGGCACCGGGTACGCATTAGGGCGGATTGCCTTATTAATGGTGCACTTATAATCGGTGCAAATGCGAACCTCCCCATTGGCCTTCAATGCTGTGACAATTGGAGTTTCCCACTCCGCGGAATCAACAGGAACAAGAATCCCCTGGCCCACTAATTTGTCCAGTTCCGCCTCTATTTTGTCCTTGAGTGCAAAGGGCACCCTGCGCGGTTTAAGTCTGATTGGGCGGACCTCCGGGTCCAGGTCGAACGTTACTGGGGGTCCATTGAATTTCCCATGTCCCTTCTTGAAGACTTCGGGGTGCGCGTCGCACACCTCCTGTATCGGGTCAGACCCAACGGCGTGCACCCCCCTCCCCCAATGAACAGACCCAGGGGCTGAAACCATTGAGTCCCGAGGAGGCTGCAATTACCTCCCTTAAGAATGACTAGGGGGAGTTCCGCGGCGTGCCGCTTGTACTGAACCTGGAAATTCCCAACCCCCAACACCGGGATACTGTTCCCTTGCACGTCCCGAAGCGTGGACCTCAACGCTTTGAGCTTGGGCCGTACGCGGGGGGCAATTCTCAAAAACTCCCTCTGGGAAATAATGGAGTAAGAGGAGCCAGAGTCAATCTCCATCCTAACAGGGGCCCCTTGCACCAGTACCTCAACAAAGTAACGGGGGTGTCCCATGGACACTCTGAAAACCGGGGCGTCGTCGTCGCTGTCGTCGGAGATGCGGCCCACGCCGTCCTGCTTCCTCGTGGGCCGGGCGCCATCCTTTAGTCTCGTCGAGCGGTCTGGCCTCGTTGGGCGGTCGGGCGAGCTCATCCGGTCCCTCGCTGGGCGGTCGGGCGAGCTCCTCCGGTCCTTGCGCCGTTGTCTGCAGACTTTGGCTATGTGCCCACGTCGCCCGCAGTTGTGGCACTCGGCCTTTCTGAATGGGCACCTGGCACGGTCGTGAGCCGCCCCGCAGCCGTCGCAACGCCGGCCCTCCTTTCGGACCCTCCGGACGTCCTCGTCGTCGCTGCTTTCGGCGGACGATTTCGAAATTCGCCAGGCTGCGTGCACCGAACTCTCTGCTTTGTCGGCCTTCGGCCGCCAGTCCTGGAGCTCTTGCACCCCTGCCTTCGTGGCTTCCGCGGCCTGTGCCGCTTTCAGGACCTCCTGCAACGTGGGGGGCGGCTCCTGATTCATTAGCGTGCGCTGAATCTCGGCGTCCTTCAGGCCGCATAGCACGCAGTCCCTGAGGGTGACTTCCAAATTCTCCTATTTGCACGGGCCGGCAGCCAGGCGCAGGGCCGCTACGAAAGCGGCGACCGACTCATCAGGCGCTTGGACTCGCCTCCAAAATGCGCTCCGAGCGGGAAACATCGCTACCGAGGGCCGGAAATGGTCTCTCAGCACCGTCAGGAGCTCTTTTGCCTTGAATTCAGCCGCCTTTTTGGGTGCGATGAGGTCAATCAGTACCCTCTTTCCGTCGTGCCCGAGCATTCTGGTGAGGATGGCTCTCTTCTTTGCCTCGTCCGTCACCTCGAACTCCACCAGCGCACCTTGGAAGTCCATTTCGAAGAGTTCCCAATCTTGCGGTTTCTTGATGTCGAAACCAGCGTATGTCTTGGTCCCGTGGGCAGCCATTATCCCACCTTCGTCGCCAATTTAGTGTATGGGACCAAAGACACCAGGACAGCCGAAGAGCTGGCTTAACACAACTTTATTACATGCTGGTCAGAGGGAACATGTGGTAATGGCGGACGAACAGCTCAATATATACAGTGGCTATACATTTGAATGTGGCTCCTTGATAGCCTATTGGCTACAGGCTGCGTGACGTCATTGCAGGTCACGCCCTTCTTGTCCAGGTGAAGGTAGTGGCGGGAATCTTCCCGCGCTGTTGTTCAAGGTGAGTCTTGGACCAATGAGCTTGGACGCTCGCTATTGCCATCTAGTGGTCACTAGCTCGCGTCCTATTAAGGTTACAGTGATGCAGCTGGAGGTTACAATGTTGCACATAGAAAAGGTTACATTGGATACACATGGATAGGTACATTGTTTAAAGGCACAGGCTTTAGGACACAACAAACTGTTACCTGAAAACTGTTTGTACAATTTCCAGTATATTTTAATTAGTTCGTAGACTGGTGGAGCACTTACCCTTAACAGTAATAAAGAAATAACGTAGACTTTGATTAAGGCAATATAAAAAATAATTTTATTTGACAAGCGTTTAATCTGCAGTGGCCTTCTGTAGAGAAAAAGCTGTCTAAACTAAATCAAAGAACTGTGTGAGCTTTCCTAGGTGTAGTCAGGATCGCTGCTCAGGCAACTTCGAAGCCAGCCTTTATACTATTCTATCTCTACAGTTCTACCTGATTTTACATAATAAAGGTTACAGTGTGTGAACAATTTAAGGTTCAAAGAAGGTATGAAAGAAACAAAGGGGATTACTTAAAGGGGATTACTTAATTACAGCAATTCAAAGGAAGTACATGGCCAATACATATGTTATACAGGTATATTTCAAAGGAGATACAAGCAAGAGGGCACTTCAAAGCAGATAGGTGTCAAGGAAGGGGGTTTCAAGGGATGCGATCTTGGGTGCGAATCAAGGAGATAGGGTCTGGATGTGATCAAAGGGATCAAAGAGATGAGATCTGGGTTTCAAAGGTGGGAACCATATGGGGAACCTCATAGCTTGGGGCAATGGAGGGTAATCAAAGGATGTGCAGAAAATATCACTTGGCCAACCAGGGATCGTCCATATCTGAGGTATACCATGATGGATGGTATACCATGATCATATCTGAGATATACCATGGAGGTATACCTCCATGGTAGGAATCTACTCCAACCATGGAGGTATAAAAAATCAGGAGATGGCACTACAGGCTTCATGCTGTAAGTTTTTTGAAGCCAGTGGGCGTGGCCTGTCGCCATATTAGGTGGACCAAAACAGCAGACTACCGTTTACGATTGCTTCTTGTGTTGGAGGGGAGGGGGTGGATTGATCCCCTCTCCGGGGTTGGGGGACAAAAGGGGTCTGCCCCCCAATCCTTACAGAGCCAGGGGACCCGGCAGAGAGGGGATTCCCACCCCCGCAGGACACCCCTTATTAAAGAAGAAACAAAGCTGTTTCTTCTCTTCAACAACAGTGTGTTTGGGAGGAGGTAGAATCGATCCCCTCTCCCGGGTCCCCTGGGTATGGAAGGTTTGGGGGGACAAAAGGGGTCTGTCCCCCCAACCCTTCTGGAGCCAGCGGAGAGGGGGATCGCAACCCCTCACCTACTGATATTAAAGGGGAAACCCCGATCTACTTTCACGACTCCACACAATCAAAGCACCGTAAGGCAATGTTTTGGGCCAACTAACATGGCGGACTGTCAGATTAGTCGGCTTCAAGTTTGTGACGTCATGTCATGTTTTATTATACTTCCATGACTCCAACCCGCTCACTCAGCCTTCGACGCCACGCCCCCTCCCCCACCTTTGTCGTCCTTCAGGTCGGGCGTACCAAATCCCCCCCCCCAGTGCTCATCCTCCTCTTGTCTCGCTCGCAGCCTCCCGTCCCTTCCCAGCATTCCTTGCGCGTCCCCCCCTCCCTCCTGCTCCTGTCTTACTTGTTCTCCCTATCTTTCCCTGGGAATTGCTGTCCTTTGTCTTCCCCACCTACAAGGAACTGGTGAGACCCCCTGAATTTCCCCCCATAAAACTTACCCTATTGGGGACCCACAGATCTGCAGAAGGAGGAAGGGGGGCAGGACACTTTGGAGGGAGGTTGCTTTGGTGTTGCTTTCCCGCCCCATAAATGCTGATTTGGGGGATCCATAGATCTGCAAAAGGGGGGGTGAAGGGGGGGGTATCCAGGGAGGAAGGGAAAACATGTGGGGTGGGGGTCGCTCCCCCAACCCCTTTTTGGTTTTAAAAGTCACCCTTGCTCGAAAGCCAGTCGTATCCGACTCTACGGTTCAGTGCTCATCTCTGTTTCATAGCCGAAGAGCCAGTGCTGTCTGCTTCTGCAGACTTTAGGGACCCATAGATCCATAGGGATGGAGGAAGAGAAGGTGGGGGCCAAGAAGGAAAGGAAGAATGGGCAGGGGGTTACTGCAGTACTCAAGTGGCTAAGACGCTGATTGGAAGGCGGCAGGTCAGCATTTCGATACCTGAATACTGCAGGACGGAATGAGCTCCCGTCTCTGTCCCAGTTCCTGCCAACCTAGCAGTTCGAAAGCAAGAAATTGCAAGTAGATAAATAGGAACCACTTCGGTGGGAAGGTAAGCAGCATACCGCTCCGGTGTATAGTCATGCCTGCCACATGACCACAGAAACGTCTGCAGAAGCAGACAGCGCTGGCTCTTCTGCTTTGAAACAGAGATGAGCACTGAACCCTAGAGTCAGATACGACTGGCTTTTGAGCAAGGGCAACTTTACCTTACAGCATTTTAACCACTGTGTCACCAGATGTACATCCGTTATCATGGTTATTCTGTAAACCTTTCTCTCTGGAAAGTCTGCGAACCGATTCAGAGACTGGGACCAGAAGGGCTGTTAAAAACATCCTAAGAGACCCATCTTGTTTGCTAGGCATGGGTGGGCTCGCTTTAGGAAAGAATTGTGCCTCCTTGGTTTGGGTAGCAAAGTTTGGAAAGGTGTGGGGAGGGGGGAGATTTTTTTTTCCCCCAGTGGGGTAAAATAGCCTACAAGGCCTTATGGACTCAGTGGTGTGGTGTGAATAATAATAATTCCGTGTCAGAAATTATTCTGGATTGAAAGGATTTTTGTTGAAGAAACTGGCTGGTAAAAGCCTCTAAGACGGTGACAGGTGGCTGGGTCGGGCTATAATTAGCCCTTTTCGAGAGGGGATGTTTCCTGCACTGCTGAAACATGCTCTTGTGCGCCCCCTCCTGAAGAAGCCATCCCTCGATTCAGCAATCCTAACCAACTACAGACCTGTCTCCAACCTCCCTTTTTTGGGGAAGTTACTGGAGAAGGCAGTGGCACGTCAGCTGCAGGGGGTACTGGATGAAGCGGAATATCTGGATCCCTTCCAGTCAGGATTCAGACCTGGATATGGTACTGAGACTGCATTGGTCGCGCTGATGGATGATCTCTGGCGAGAGCGGGATGGCGGTCATCCGTCCGTCCTTGCTCTTCTTGACCTCTCAGCGGCCTTCGATACCATTGACCACGGTATCCTTCTGGAACGGCTCCGAAGATTGGGGATCCAATGGTGGTCCTGGTTTTCCTCATTTCTGAGGGGCCGGACCCAGTCAGTGTGGTAGGAGAGTGAGAGGTCGAGTCCTAGGCCCCTAAAATATGGGGTGTACTCTCTCCTCTCCTATTTAACATCTACATGAAGCCACTGGGTGAGATCATCCATTCCCACGGGGTGCGGTACCACCAGTATGTGGATGACACACAGTTGTACATCTCGGCCCGTGGGGACCCCAGTGATGCAGTCAAAGTCCTTTCCAGCTGTCTGGAGGCTGTTGGGGTCTGGATGGGGGCAAATGGGCTACAGCTGAATCCTAGCAAGACTGAGTGGCTATGGATAGGGGGTCCCGCCTTATCCCGGGAGCTACCATCTTTGGTTTTGGATGGGGCTATTCTGCCCCAGACCGACCCGGTGCGCAACTTGGGGGTCCTCCTGGATTCGCGGCTGCTGCTAGAAGAACAGGTGGCGGCTGTGGCCAGGAGGGCCTTCGCTCAACTTCGGGTGATTCGCCAGTTGCGCCCGCTCCTGGACCAGGACTCTTTGCTCATGGTCACTCACGCTCTGGTGACCTCCAGACTAGACTACTGTAATGTGCTCTACATGGGGCTGCCCTTGATGACCATTCGGAGGCTGCAGCTGGAAGGAACTAAAGACCTGGCTGGCGGGCCAAGTTTGGGGTGCGGGTGGGGATGGGGGTACCGTTGGGTGGTTGGTATAGAGAAGTGTGCCTTCCCCCAAGGTCCCTTCGGTACTTGCGCACCTTTTAGGTTTTTTTAACTTTTAACTTTTTTTTATCATGTGTCTTTTTATGTATTTACTGTCCGCTATGTAAAGCGCCCTGAGTTGGGTTGTACCTGAGTGGGCGGTATATAAGCGTGAAAAATAAATAAATAAAATATAAATAAATAAAACTCTGCTCAGGGTACGCCCGAATGAGGCTCATTTCATGTCCCCAAGATCTTTTCCCACCAAAGTGGTCCCTATTTATCTACTTGCAATTTCTTGCTTTCGATCTGCTAGGTGGGCAGGAGCCCGGGACAGAGACAGGCGCTCATTCCGTCATACAGTACCCGGGTCTCAAACTGCTGACTTGCCGGCCTTCCAGCTAACAAGGCAAGCTTCTTAACCACTGAGCCACCGCAGCCCTGGTGGTATGAATGGGGAGGGGAGGCATCCTAATTCTAGTGTAAATTAAGCCTCTCTGTCTTCTTGAATAACAAAACTAGGGAGAACATGATGTCATTAAGGCTGCAATGCCTAAAAACAACCAGAGTTTAAAGCAAGAGAGGGAGCTCCTGTTGACCCAATTCTTGCCAACCTAGCAGTTCGGAAGCCAGAAATTGCAGGTAGATAAGTAGGGACCATTTTGGTAGGAAAGGTAATAGCATTCCATGCATTCCGGCTTCTAGTTATGCCTGCCACATGACCACAGAAAACAGAAACATCTGCAGACACAGGCATTGCTGGCACTTGTTCTGCAAACAGATGAGCAACACCCCTTAGAGCCGTGATGGTGAACCTTGGCATTCCAGGTGTTCTTGGATTTATCTTCCCAGCACCCTTGAGAGAAATACAAGACAGAGAAGGAATGAATAAATGCTTGAGGTAAAAGGTAAAGGTCGCCCTTGCTCGAAAGCCAGTCGTATCTGACTCTAGGGTTCAGTGCTCATCTCTGTTTCAAAGCCAAAGAGCCAGTACTGGCTACATTTGCAGACATTTCCATGGACATGTGGCAGGCATGCCTACACACCCGAGTGCACGGAACACTTTCCCGTCCCACCAAAGTTGTACTTATTTAGGTAAAGGTTTCCTTTGCTCGGAAGCCAGTCATAATCGACTCTAGGGTTCAGTGTTCATCTCTGTTTCAAAGCCAGCGCTGTCTGCTTTTGCAGACATTTCCATGGACACGTGGCAGGCATGCCTCAACACCTGAGTGCACAGAACATTCCCACCGAAGTGGTCCCTATTTATCTACTTGCAATTTCTTGCTTTCGAACTGCTAGGTTGGCAAGAGCTGGGACAAAGACCGTCCTGCAGTACTTGGGAATTGAACTGCTGACCTTCCGCCTCCCAATCAGCGTCTTCTTAGCCACTTGAGCCTATCTACTTTCAATTCCTTGCTTTTGAACTGCTAGGTTGGGAAGAAGTGGGACAGAAACAACAGGAGTTCATTCCATCATACAGCACTCAGATCTCAAACTGCTGACCTATTGACCTTCCTGTGGTCAAGTTCAGTGTCTTAACCACTGAGCCACCACAGTCCCTCGAAAAGTGTTGCTAAATGACTCCAGCCTTTCAGCTACTACATCACACTTTCCTTTGGATTGTGTTGTTGGTCTTCAAGGCAAAGACCCCATTAACTGCCTGGAAAGGGGCTGCGGTGGCTCAGTGGTTAAGAAGTTTGCCTTGTTAGCTGGAAGGCCGGCAAGAAGGCAGTTTGAACCCCGGGTACTGCATGATAGATTGAGTGTCCTTTTCTGTCCTAGCTTTTGGGGACAAGAAAAGAGCCTCATTCCGGAATCCCCTGAGTGGAGTTTCTCCAGCAAAAATCCTTTCAACCCAGAGTAATCTCTGACACAAAATATTTATTTATTTATTTTATGTAATCCAATTTTTTTCATTTTAACATGATACGGTCAACAGATTTTCTTCTTCCAGGTCTTGGCCAGACGTGAACCTGCCAAAATGAAGGCACCTTTTGGTGAGTTCATTCTGCAGTTCCCATTATTATTATTATTATTATTATTATTATTATTATTATTATTATTATTATTATTATTATTATTATTATTATTATTATTATTATTATTATTATTATTATTCCCTAACAACAACACAGTGGTGGTGGTGCCGGTACCTGGAATCCTGATGGGAAAATGCTATCCTATTTAAGGAGTATTAGTAATAGCTCATTTGTGGAATAATTTTTTTCCATTGGCTTTACAGGACTTGCCATTCCCGCTGCTCGGGAAGGGTGTATTTTAGGAGCACCAATTTGAAAAAGGACGACACGGACCCAAGAGAAATAATGGAGGAGAATGCCACGATGCCCGATTCACCAGGTGAGGGCACTTCATGGCTAAGACGCTCTGGCTCAAATCCTGTTACACAGCTACACAAAGAGCATCCGTTTTGGAAGCAAATTGCCATAAGTTAAGAAATCTCCATAGACATTATCAGTTGCTTATGGAGTCTCACAATTCAGCATTCGACTTATAATGTCTATGGAGATTTCTTAACCTAATGGCAACTCGCCTCTGAAAGTTAGGCTGTTTGCGTAACAAGATTTCAGCCACTGTTTCTTCCGTTTTGGAGGTTGGATATCACGATCATTTTGACTTTGACTACGAGAGCTCTAAGCCAGGGGCGCCCAAACTTTTCAGGCCGTGGGCTGGTCACATGATTCCTCCCACCAGAAGTGGAAGTATAATACACCCATGCATGCGCAAAACGCTGCCATAAATGCACCCGCGGCTGTTGTAAATGCATTTACGACAGCTCCAGGTGCATTTATGGCAGCGTTTTGCGCATGCATGGGTGTATTGTACTTCCCCTTCCAGGAGCGGCACAGGCAGGATGATTTGGCATTGGGGGCCAGATCTGGCCCACAGGATGTAGTTTGAGTACCCCTGCCCTAAACTAATACGGTTTTGCAGCCAGACTAACACTCCTGGTTCTTTGTTCAAAGTTTTCCCCTTTCTTCCTGCTCTTCTCTCTCTTTTAATTTTCCTTTTCCAACTACTTATTATGTGATCAGAATATTCTAGCTTTCTGTGTTTTATGTGTTTTCCTTTTTCTGTCGTTGTTCATTGATCACCTTCTCGATTGAAGAAGTTCTTAACATCTTGCAGTAAATCTATGTTTCTATCTTTTTTAATGCTAGACTCTTTATAAAATCTATAGCTCCAGTCCATACATTAATACCATATAGTGAAAACCAGTTTTATTTGCCAATTGGCTTCTTCTTACTGTGGAATTCTTCCTTCCTTCACTAAGTGACCTTATTTTCTAAAACCGTGTCCTTGACTTTGCCTTTAGCCCCTTGTAAGCCATGGAATCTGCCAACATAAAACCAAAATACCACTGTTGTTGTTGTTCAGTCGCACAGTCGATTCCGACCCTTTGCGACCCTATGGACCATTGCCCTCCAGGCCCCTCTGTCCTCTACCCTCCTCAACTCGCCCAGCTCTGTGCCTACTGCGTCTACCACACCATCCATCCATCTCATCTTTGGATGCCCCCTTCTTTTGCCCTCCACCTTTCCCAACATCAAGGCCTTCTCAAGTAAATCCTCCCTTCTCATTTGATGTCCAAAATACTTAAGCTTCATCTTCACTATTTGACCTTCCAATGAGCAGTCAGGGTTGATTTCTTCTAAGATTGACCTATTTGTTCTCTTTGCTTTCCAGGGGACTCTCAAAACTCTCCTCCAACACCACATCTCAAAGGAATCCATTCTTCTGCGCTCAGCTTTCTTTATGGTCCAGCTCTCACACCCATACATTACCACCGGGAACACCATTGCTTTGACTATGCAAATTTTTGTTTTCAAGGTGATGTCTCTGCTTTTCACTATATTCCCCAGGTTTCTCATAGCTTGTCTCCCCAGAGTTAATCATCTTTTTATTTCATGGCTGCAGTCGCCATCTGCAGTGATCTTGTATCCTAAGAATGAAAAATCTGTCACTGCTTCTACTTCTTCCCTATCTATTTCCCAGGGACTGATAGGGCCTGTGGCCATTATCTTGGTTTTCTTGATATTGAGTTTCAAGCCAGCTTTTGCACTCTCCTCTTTCAGCCTAATCAATAGATTCTTTAGGTGTTTCTCACTTTTTGCCATTAGGGTGGTATCGTCTGCATATCTCAAATTGTTGATGTTCCACCCAGCAATTTTGATCCCATATTGTGATTTCTCCATCCCTGCATTGTGCATTATGTGTTCTGTGTATAGGTTGAATAAGTAGGGTGACAAAATGCAACCTTGTCTTACTCCTTTTCCAAGGAGTTTCTTCTCTTTAAAAACGGAGGTTTTTTTTAATTTGGAGGGGGGTGGAATTGATCCACTCTCCCTGGTCTCCTGAATCCAGAAGGGTTGGGGGGACATACCCCTTTTGTCCCCCCAAACCTCCCAACCCCAGGGGAGCCAGCGGAGAGGGGGGTCACAACCCCCCACCCACTGATATTAAAGGGGAAACCCCGATCTACTTTCACGACTTCACACAATCAAAGCACCATAACACAATAAAGCCCCCCTCCCCACCACCTAGCCCACCCTTCCTAACCCCCACCGACCACGCCCCCCTCCCCACCACCTAGCCCACCCTTCCTAACCCCCACCAACCACGCCCCCCTCCCCACCACCTAGCCCACCCTTCCTAACCCCCAATGACCACGCCCCTCTCCCCACCACCTAGCCCACCCTTCCTAATCCCCAATGACCACGCCCCCCTCCCCACCACCTAGCCCACCCTTCCTAACCCCCAATGACCCCCCTCCCCACCACCAAATAAATAAATATTTTTTAAAAAATTACTAAAAACACAGTCAAAAACAAAAAAGACAACACCAAAAAACAATACGAAGTAAACAAAAACAATAAAAAACAAAACAAACACAAAAAATACAAATTCCAACCACCACTACCACCACACACACACGCACACACACACAAGAAAGAAAGCAAACTTACCAAAAGATGTCCTATCTCCACGAGGACCGGAAAAGAAATGAATAAAGAAAGACTACTTACCAGAAGAAGCTCCACCCAGAGGCCAGGAGAGAAAAAACAGTCAAAATACAATAACCCCTACCAGCACCACCTGCTGGCCACAATAGTAAAAACAATTCAAAAACACACAACAGCCCCAAACAAAAGGCCACAAGAGTAAAAACAAATCAAAAACATAACACAAATTCACAATTTTACACAAAAGGTCACACCAATAAAAACAAATCAAAAAATTACACTAACACATACTTTAACACAAATCACAAACATATCTCAATAAAATACAATAGAAACTTTTAAAAATCCTGTGCTGAGTTTTAACTCAAATTAAAACCCAAAACATCTAAACACATTTAAAAAACATTGAATGTAAAAAACATTTACTTTTACATTATTAAAATTATTACCTACGGTACAACTAATTAAAAAATTCAAAAAACTAAAACATTATTCACTTACATAAAACAATTTGAAAAAATTATATCATACTTTGTTCTTTTACTAATCCTCAAAAAAAGCAGATCACAGTTAATAACAGCCAAGCCAAAAAAATTTACATAAATAAATATTTTAAAAATTAAAATTACAGACTAAGCAATTTAAAAAAAATTTAACACAATTTAACCTTCCAACACAATTTAAAACAGCCCGGCAACGCCGGGCAACCTCTGCTAGTATTCAATTAAAAAATCCTAAAATGCATAATTATGCATTAACAGATCTAGCCACTAGAGGCCACTGTTTATGATGCAAAATACAGGGTTCAGTGTTATCTGTGGTTTCATGTATCCACAGCAGGTGGGAACTGTACTTATTAAAACAATGTGGATAAAATATTGTCATTATTTTCATTTATTGCATTTGCACCCCCCTCCCTTTATAATGCAATATACTCTAGGCAACTTAGCTGTCTTCTTAAAAGAGTAAATAACCATTAAGATATTAAAATCAAATAAAGATTATCTGTTATAAAAGCTTTAAAATTAATTACGCATACACAGCAATTAAAAAATTTCCTCAAACTTGGCTCTCCAGATGTTCTTGGACTTCAATTCCCAGAAACCCTGATCATCAGGCATGCTGACTTGAGCTTCTGGGAACTGAAGTCCAAGAACACCTGGAGAGCCAAAATTGAGGAACCCTGTTTGGATGATAGACTAATATTATTTTTCCCCACCCAATAGTGAAACCTTTCACATGCTTGGAATGCGGGAAAAGCTTCAGTGAGCGCACCAACCTTAACTCGCATCAAAGGATCCACACAGGAGAGAAGCCGTACAAATGCCCCGTCTGTGAAAAGAGCTTCCGAACAAGCAGAAATCTCCGTTTCCATCAAAGAATCCACACGGCAGAGAAGCCATTCAAATGCTCCGAGTGTGGGAAAGGCTTCCGGACCAGCAAAGCCCTCAGTGTCCATCAGAGAACTCACACGGGTGAGAAGCCGTTCAAATGCCTCGACTGCGGGAAGTGCTTCAGCCAGAAGGCCAACCTCACCTGCCATCAACGAACCCATACTGGAGAGAAACCCCACAAATGCCTGGTGTGTGGGAAAAGCTTCCATCAGAAGACAAACCTCAGTTACCACCAAAGGATCCACACAGGGGAAAAGCCGTATCAGTGCTTGGAGTGCGGAAAAAGATTTGGGCATATCGTGAGCCTGACTGACCATCGGCGGCTTCACACAGGAGAGAAACCATTCAAGTGTTTGGTGTGTGGTAAGGACTTCACCACCAGCAAATACCTCAGCTACCATCAAAGGATTCATACCGGAGAGAAACCATTCAAATGTGTGGAGTGTGGAGAGAGCTTTTGCTGGGCCAACTCCTTGACTTTGCATCAACGGCTTCACACCGGGGAGAAGCCCTACAAATGCTTGGAGTGTGGGAAGAGTTTTTGCGAGAGCACCAGCCTCATGTCCCATCAAGCCATCCATATGGGAGCTAAACCCTATCAGTGTTTGGAGTGCGGGAAGAGCTTGAGCAGTAAAAAATCTCTGACTTCTCACCAAAGGATCCATACAGGAGAGAAACCCTATAAATGCCTGGAATGCGGCAAGAGCTTCAGCATGAGCACCAACCTCACTTCCCATCAAAGAATTCACACCGGGGAGAAACCGTTTAAGTGTTTGGAGTGCGGCAAGTGGTTCAGTCACAAGACGAACCTCACGTCGCATCAAAGGACTCACACGGGAGAGAAGCCGTACAAGTGTCCCGAGTGCGGGAAGAGCTTTGGTCACCGAGCCCACCTGAGTAACCATCAAAGAACACACACTAGAGTGAAACCGTATAAGTGCTTGGAATGCGGGAAAGGCTTTGGCGTGAACACAAGCCTCCGTAAACATCAGAGGACACACAGAGCGGAGAAAGCGAATCAGTCGGTTAATGCCTGTAGTGTAGAAGAATCTCCATGCAGAGATGAAATGTCAGTAGATGCCCAAGAATCTGTAGACCAGAAACCATAGGCTTGTGTGCAAAAAAATGTAGCATGGATTTCATTTGTAATAACTGAGTTTTGTTTTAGAGTGGAATTGCCAGAATTCCTTCAGAATGCCCCCTGCTTATTTCTTCCGCTCGTCTCTTGAAAGATTGTAGCACAGCAGGCAGCCACAAAGGAAAATGCAGAGACTTGGTGTGGTGGTACCAAAATAACAGGCTGCCCTGCTGCCAAAAGGTCTTGATCCTATCTCATGATCAAATCAAATCTTTATTACAATCCAAGACCAGCATAGACCAGCAAAGAGAACAGGAGTTAAAGTGCTTGAAAAGGAGCATTTCTTCTCAGAGTTAAGGAGTAGTAAAATTAGTACATAGATCTGAGACTGAGTGCCCAAACTGCAACCCAAAAAACACTTATTTATTGCAAAGTGCCAACACAACAAGAAGGAAGTAAATGCTCCCATTGGGCTGCTGGGCAGAGGGGTGGGGCAAACTCTGTGCTGGGGGGAAGGAAATGCTCCCATTGGGCTGCTGGGCAGAGGGGCGGGACGAACTCTGTGCTGGGGGAGGGAGGAAGCACTCCCATTGGGATGCTGGGCAGAGGGGCGGGACGAACTCTGTGCTGGGGTGACTGCACAGGTGCCTACAGAGAGGGCTCCAAGTGCCACCTCTGGCATGCATGCCAGAAGTTCACCACCACTGACATAGACCAATAGTGTTACAGCTTTTACTAAGCCTATGCTGAGGTGCTAATACTGGGGTTTCTAACCTTTTCAAGACGGGGGCCAGGTCACACTCTCTCAGTCAGCTTTGAGGGCCAGATGGCCATTTTGCCCTGCCTGCACAAAGGGGGCAGCCATTTTGTCCCAACAGCTTCAAAGGGGTAGCCAATTTGTTTCTCGAATGCCCTTGGAGGGGGTGGGGACCCACATGAAATGGTGCCATGGGCTAGATCTGGCCCACAGGCTTCAGATTGGGAACCCCTGCACTAGTAGATCATTTGGCGGAAGGTCCTGCCAGCATTATTCTTCTGATTTTACATGCTGCGGCACAGAACCTGCCAGTCAGTGTTGTGGGTGAAGGTGAGTCTTTCATCAGACAGCAGCCAATGGGTGTATGTGCTGTTTGTGTGGCCAGGATACTTGCAGAGCAGTGGAGATAGGAGCTTGTTCTGGATGTTGCTATAAAAAGGGCAGCTGCAGAGAATGTGTTCTGTGGTTTCAATTTCTCCAGTGCCCTCTCAACCAATTGGCGATGGCTGCCAAGATCTAACTAGGAGCCATCACACTACTGATAATAAAGGTGTACCTGCCTCCTATCTCATGACTTTTCCTTTTCGCTTGACCTAGTGTGTGAGAGATTAGCCAGTACAACAGGTTTCCGTTGCCCAGGGTACACCCAACTGGTTGTAAGATGTACATCTTTGAGGAGGCTCTTTCTGTGTACCCCAACACTGATGATTCAGATCCAGGAAGAGCTTTGTGGCAAAAAACAAACATTCTTGAGGCTACGTAAGAGCAAAACCAAATTAGAAGATGGAGGAAGGAGCTCCCTGGACAAGGAATAACATTAAAGGAGGATACAGCTGAGGAACCTGGACTTCCCTACATCACTTGGAGGACCTTGAACAGGCTGAGAGTTGGAGTCCCTAAATGTAAGACCAACTTGTTCAAATGGTGGACAACAACACGCTGTGTGAATGTGGAGAGATACAGAATCTGTCTCATCTTTTATTACCAGAAACTTATACCAATGAGGACCTAATTTTGGCCAATAACATGCTCCCCCCCCCCCCTTTTTTTTTTTTTTTTTGCAACTGGCAAAGTTGCATTTCTTCCAGTAGTCTTTTCCTAGTCTTTTCCTTTAGATCGCTCCTTTTGTTGCTCAGTTTTCATTGTAATTTTGCTTTGACTGTTTTGGGTTTAAAATCATGAGGGTTTTGAGGGTGTCTTAATTTTTTTATCATGCTGAAGATCATCTGGTCTAGATGTGTAGAATCTTTAGAAGACATAGGAATGGAATAATTCTCTTTTTCACATCCTGAAGCCTCTTCGGGAGATTTGTCAAGTTTTTTTAATAGGACAGAAACATATAATTGTGTATGAGTTGGAAAGGGGGCCTTTTAGGCCATCAAGTCCAACACCCTGCTCGATGCAGTAATCCAAATCAAAGCAGATGTGACAATAATAAAGAAATGGCCCACAGTTCTTTAAAGAGATACAGTTTATTCTTCCATGATAATTTGGGTGAAGGGGTTTGCATTTGTCCAAAGAACCTTTCACATGTGGAAGGGTGTGTTAGACTGTGCAGGATTCAATCTCAGTTATAATCATAATTTCATGTCAGAAATTATTCTGGGTTGAAAAGATGTTTGCTGGAGAAACTCCACTCAGGGGATGCACGAATGAGGCTCCTTTCATGTCCCCAAGATATTTTTCCATAAAAGTGGTCCCTATTTATCTACTTGAAATGTCTTGCTTTCGAACTGCTAGGTTGGCAGGAGCTGGGACAGAGATGGGCGCTCAAACCGTCATGCAGTACCTGGGTCTCGAACTACCAACTTGCCAGCCTTCCAGCTAACAAGGTAAGCTTCTTAACCACTGAGCCACCACAGCCCCTTAATTTTAGTTGCTGAGACCTTTGTGTAATACAATTGGCCTCCATGACCATTGGAAATGAGATTTCCTCCCCTACTCATTTTGCCATTGGGCCCAATATGATGGTTTCCAGTGGCATTTCGCCCCACTTAAAGGGGCTCATCCACCCATACATTTATTTATTTATTTATTTATTTGTTTATTTGTTTATTTATTTATTTTTCATGCTTATATACCGCCCACTCAGGTACAACCCAACTCAGGGCGGTTTACATAGCGGACAGTAAATACATAAAAGACACATAAAAAAAAGTTAAAAGTTAAAAAACCCACCCCTAAAAGGTGCGCAAGTACCGAAGGGACCTTGGGGGAAGGCACACTTCTCTATACCAACCACCCAGCGGTACCCCCATCCCCACCCGCACCCCAAACTTGGCCCGCCAGCCAGGTCTTTAGTTCCTTCCTAAAGGGCAACAACTCCATCTGGAGACGCAGTTCCACAGGCAGGAGGTTCCAAAGGGCCGGTGCGGACACGGAGAAGGCCCTCCTCCTTGTTCCAGAGAGGCGAGCCCCCCTGGCTGATGGCACTATTAGAGAGCCCCTCCGGTCCGCTCTGGTTGGACGGACAGACGTCCTTAGGGCGATAGCTGTTGGCCCCTTTAGGGAATCAGGTTAGTTAACTGCCGCCTGACACTCGGTGTTGAGTCGCTGGCTGTATGGGCTACTACTACATTACTATAGCAGGATGTCCGGCCAGACAGTCCTAACCAGTTTAGGGCCAAGATATTTGGAGGAATTTGCTCAAGTCAGCCACCTGGAATTTGAGGTATTCAGCAGAAATTATGCACCCAGGAACAAACCTAGTCTCTCATTAACGGAGCATATTCTCGTATCTCTGTTAGAGTTGCTATTCATTTAAAGGTAGAAAATTGTGTTATACCACAATCCCCCCCCCCCTTTTTTTTTCTTCTTCTTTTTTTTCCTATTTTGAAATTAACAAATTCGGTAATAACACCTCACATCGGTCACTTTCCCCTTCTAGAAATTTCATTCCAGATGTTAACGTTTAACACAAACAGTCCTGCAGCCATTTTAGATTGTGGCCTATTTTCTGCCCGTTACAGGGACTACCAAATTGGTAGAATCCAAAAGGCGAGGGCAGTTGATACTTTTATTGCTATGCGCCACCAAGTCGGAACCAACTTATCTCTATCCTAAATAGGGTTTTTAAGGGTAACTGAAATAGGCAAGGAGTGGTTTTACTAGTTCCACCCTTCCAGCGAGTTTCTGTTGCTGAGTAGGGATTTGAACCCAGCTCTCCTAAGTCCTAGTCCTCCATTCTCTCTTCACACTGGGTAGGATGATCCCTTTACTGGATGCCATCTAGTCCATTTTGACTTGCAATGTCCTTTTCCAGGGGTTTCTAGGTAAAGAATACATAGGTGTTGATTTACCTTTCGTGGGGGTGGGGGGTTCCCTTGGGACTGGGCAGCTTGCCCAGGGTTATATGACAGTGATTTTTTAACATCACCCTAGTGTTATTTACAATACCCCTGGAATTTACCATATGTTGTCATATCGATGTATTATTGTTTCCAAAAACTCATTTGATCTGGTACCAGTTTACCACCTTTACTCTTATTCAAAGTATATTCCATACATGGTTTCCAAATATCCCAGAACTTATTTTCTCTGATTATACCTTTTAAAAAATTCAATTCCCATGTAAGCTTATCATTTAAAGCTATTTCCCATGTTTCCTTATACCAGTCATCCGTTTCTGGTTTTATATTATTTTTCCAATTTCTTGCAATTTGTTGTCTCGCTGTTGTCAAGAAAATGGTTCTGGTTTCTCCTCAGAGCGTATAAATATTTTGCCTTTTCTATAGCAGTGATGGCAAACCCAGTGGTGGGATTCATTATTATTATTATTTTTACTATCTAATCTGTGGGTGTGGTATGGTGGGTGTAGCCAGGGGAAAAGCCCTGCTATTTCAAAACTTGGATGGGTGAGGCCAACCAGAATTTCTGCTACCGGTTCTGGCAAACTGGGGCGAACCTGCTGAATCCCACCACTGGGCAAACCGAGCATGAGTGCCCAGGGTAAAGATAAAGGTCTTCCTTTGCTCGAAAGCCAGTAGTATCCGACTCTAGGGTTCAGTGCTCATCTCAGTTTCAAAGCCGAAGAGCCAGCGCTGTCTGCTTCTGCAGACGTTTCTGTGGTCATGCGGCACGGAATGCTGTTTACCTTCCCACCGAAGTGGTCCCTATTTATCTACTTGCAATTTCTTGCTTTCAAACTGCTAAGTTGAGAGGAGCTGGGACAGATTCCATCCTGCAGTACTCGGGAATCGAACTGCTGACCTGCCGCCTTCCAGTCAGCGTCTTAGCCACTGCAGTGCCCAAACTGCAACCCAAAACCCACTTATATATCGCAAAGTGCCAACACAGCCACAGGGGAAACGCTGCCCTACCCTTTGGCTGGGTGTGTTTTCATGTCCGAGATAGCTCTGAGTTGAAAGGATTTTTACAGGGGAGGCGATGCCCAAACGAGGCTCCTTTGAGTGAAAGCTGGAGGGCTGTTACGGGACTTTAAATGAACATTTATGAATATCGACATTTATGAATGTTTTATGAGTATTTTATGATGTGATTTATATTGTGATTTATTTACTGTTATGTAATTTATTCACTGTTATGATTTGTACTTTTGTTAGCCGCCCTGAGTCGCATAGTTGAGTGGGTAGCATATAAATGGGAACATAACAACAACAACTGCTCCTAGCTGCCACATCTCTAGTTCCCACCAGTTGCACAGTGTTTGGGAAAAGGTGACATCTTTCAACCAACCACCACCACCTCTCCCATCCTGTTGCTGCAAGACAACTGTGGGCAAAGGCAAGGTGCTGCGGAAACCCATCCAGCCAAAGGGTAGAGGTTCTGGTTCCCCTCTCGCTTTCATTCACAGGAACCCCGTTTTGGCATCCCTCCCCTGCAAAAATCCTGTCACCTCTCTCACAACAAAATAAATGAACAGGTAAGGGGGGAGGGGGAGGAGAGTGACTTCCTTTTCAAGTCCCTGGTGAAGTGACTTTTGGGTGGATACCCCAGAGTAGCTTCCACCACCACCACCTCTGGCAGGAAAATAAATGAACGGGGAAGCAACCCAGGGGGTCCCCCTGCAAAAGCTACTTCTCCAGGGACTTGGAAGGGTTGGTTTTCCCCGCCACCTTTCATAGCAAAATGACCACCAGTTCTGACCGGCGGCGCCCACACACACTCATTGTGGCAAGCAGCGGTGGCTAGCCAGGCAGCTGGAAAAATGGCCAGCCTGGGGACATTTTTTTCGCTAATGAAAAACTTTTGAATCGTGTAGAGTGTACAATTTGACCCTGATTTCCTTTCGTTGTACGATTTTCCCCGCTGTGAGATGCATTCGTTATACAGGGTTTTAAATATTTCCTGTGCCTTGGAAGCCCTACCTTCTTCTTCTTGTGCCATATCTGATTCCAAATATTGGCAAGCATCATGGCGATCAGCCATGAAGACTGTCCAGCAAATATACTGCAGTAGCCTTTCATCTGCCTTCCGCATTGCAGTGTGTGTGACCACTTGTTGATGTAAATGGTTAGCAGAGTGGTATGCAGTGGCTGGCAAGAGGTTCGCACCTGGCAAGGTGGTCCTTGGTGAGAAAAACGGGCAGACAGATCTTGATGCAGAAGAAAACTCTGTAGCGATATCTCGCCGCTAGGGCGGCGTTAGAGCCCGGAGGAGACTGATCAATGACAACACGAGGCAACAGGAGCGAGATCAGATCAGTACTTTATTGGAAAAAGGCAACATCATTTATAGGGAAAAAAGCGCAACGGTGGCAAGCTGTCACCTGACAGGAAAATTACCTCACCCACGTACACGGGTTAATGGGGAATTCTTCAAAGGGGAGTTTAATCAGCTGGGGCAAACATGGGTTCAGGGACCTCATTGTCTTGGGGATTAGGCAGGGACAAACATGGCTTATTTGCGCCAGGGATTTCCCGAGCCGGGAGATGAACTATGTACTTAATGTTTGACCGGAGTCAGCTATTCTGCTTCCTTGGCCGAGTCGCAGGTCAGGTCACGGTAATTGGGTGAATCAAACCCTATATTTTATTCACCCCCCTTAATTTGGCTGCCCGCAGAGCCCGCGGCTCAAGGAGCGTCCTCCTGAAGCGGCCTCTGCAAGGGCCGTTTCCATGCCCGATGGGCATGGGGAAACCGCATCTCCCCTTTATTTTCTATTTAAGGACCTGACTGACGACCTTGCGCAAGAGCGGCATCAGCTGTTGAGCGGGTATGACGTCACGGAGTTTCTCTCTGGGGCGGCACTTGGAGATCAGCGAGGGAATGCACTGAGCAAAACAACAAAGCGTAATGCCTAGTATGGTTATCCCCACCACTACCTTAAGCACCGTTTGCAGCCACCCCCAGGGAATCCATGACCACATCCAATTCCACAGGGAACTCCACCAAGCCCCCCATGCGGAACCCTCAGTAATACCCTGGACTATGGTGTGGAGGTTCGTGATCTGGCTTTGGATCTTACGGGAGTTGTCAGTAAGATTGAAGCAGCACATTCCATGAAAGGATTCGCAACCCAGGTGGTGCGGCAAGAGGAGGTAGTCGATAGCCGCCCGATTGTCAAGAACGGCCTGGCGAAGTTCTGCCTGTTCCTGATTGAGGAGCGCTATCGCTGTGGAGGTATGGTTAATGGCTTTGGCCAAACCGCAAGCCAAGCGGCCAATCCTCCGTGCGTTGCCGACGGCCAAGCCTGGCACGCCGACAAGGCTGACTGCTAGGGATACATACTCAGCGGGACTCATTACTCTGAAGCTGCTGTCACAAGAGCTGTCTAACTGGGTTGTGCGTGTGTGCCGTATGAGTGGGGAGACATTTGAAACATTGGAAACATGTGAAACATTAGAAACATTTGTGCTTGGGGCAATCATGTCCTTAGTAGGGAGTAACAGTGTCAAACGACTGATACAACACATTGAGTCCGACAAGTTCGCAGGAATATAGTTCCATGTGAACTGGTTGCAGGTGAAAAACCACCCTGAAGGTAGGGTGACATGAGCGTACAGCGAAATGAGGGTTTCTGGTTTGTTGCAAGTCCAGTTGCCGCTGCCGGGGTCCAGGCAGCGGCGCCGAGTCGGACCGCCTGAGGTGCAGCCGGTCATACGGGTGCAAGCAGCGTCCGGGCTGACCGCCACTCGAGGGGTATGAAGAGTGGCTGCGTCAGCCGGCAAGGTTGATGCAAGTCGCCGTCCCCCCCAGCGTGCGTATGCTGAGAAGGTGGTAGGAGTGTGTGGGCCAAAGAACGCCTTCAACAACCAGTCGCCATCCTTGGTGCGCGCGTCCAGAGTGTGGCACACGGGGATGAGACAGGTGCTGAGGATAGATGCAGAACCAATGTCCTGCTGTAGACAAAAATCGGACTGGTTGACGAGACCCGCCAACCTTTCCCACAAGTTGTACTGCATTCGTGCAGAAAGATCTTCCCCAGGCGGCAAACCGTCAGCCTGGATCGGAGTAGCCTGAACGCCTCCCCCCAGAAGCAGGGTGAGGGCCAGGATGACGATGATCGCCATGGAGTTGGCATGAATCTGGGCAAAAACTGCTGCTACGAGGTTCTCCGGTGTCGGCTCCTTCTCCCCGCGCTGGAGGGCGTCCTCAGCTTTACTGCAAAGTGCCTTGACCATCCCCCAGGTGATCTTCGGCGCCGCCGGTGGCCGTCTCCTCCGGCGGGTCTTGTCGGCCAGCGTGAGGTCCTCCATCTCCGGGATCGGACTCGGGTCGGCCTGGGTCCACGCCATGTGGTTCCAAGTGAGGCTTGACACACCGAGCTGGAATCCAAACGACACCTGTAGGAGACATAACTGCAGCATACCCTCTTCCCCAGGTTATGAGCGGCACCGGGCCCCTCCAAGAAGGGTCTGGTGGCACTCGGTACCGGACCATAGGTCGCGGGAGAGCTTCCGAATGGCGGAAATGCTTCTCCTGCGGCGTGCAATCCGAAAAAACATTAAGGTGATTGTATGTGAACAATACCTTGTTGAGACACATCTGTGCTTCTCCCTGTGACTTGGGGAGGGCTGGTGGCTCCCCCCTTTCTGTTTGTTTGTCAATATAGGACTTTAGCGTCCGATTGACCCGCTCTACAATCGCTTGCCCTTGCGGATTGTAGGGAATTCCAAATGTGTGCTTGATGTCCCAAGTAGCCATGAAGGCGGCCAACTGCCTGGAACTGTAGGCCGGCGCGTTGTCCGTCTTCACGTGCCGCGGCTTGCCCATCGCCGCAATGCAGGAAAGGAGGTGCTGCTCCACGTGGGTGGCAGCCTCCCCTTTCTGCGCCGTTGCCCAAACGAACTGGGAAAAGGTGTCAATGCAGACGTGCATGTATTGCCATCTGCCGAACTGCGGCACATGCGTGACGTCCATCTGCCATACCTGATTAGCCTCTGTCCCTCGTGGGTTGACCCCCCACGAGGGCCCCCCCCGGCGCTCCTGCGCAATGCTGGCAAGAGCGGACTATACCCTGGGCCTGAGAGAGTGGCAGATTGAACTGTCTGGCGAGTGCCTTGGCATTTTGGTGAAAAAAGGCATGACTCTGGATTGGAGTAGTGAAAACTCCCAAAACTGAACGTTGCTGAATTTCCCTTGCCGCCGCATCCGCTCTGCTATTGCCCGCGGAAATCGGACCCGGTAGGTCTTGGTGACTTCGGATGTGGGCAATATAGAGCGGCTCTGTGCGGTTCCGCAAATGAAATTGAGCAGTGAGAAACAGACTAAGCAAGTTCTTGTCTATCGCGGGAGTAATGTAAGCTCCCGGTAGACTGTGAAGCAAATTCCTTACATACAGACTGTCAGTAATGATGTTTAAACGTTCCTTGGCGAAGGTGCGCAAGGCAAGGTTCACGGCTGCCAACTCTGCCCGCTGCGCGGACTTCTGTGGAAGAGTTAACAGCGTGCGCCAAGCTTCGCCCTCCTGCCAAGTCAGGACACCATAGGTGCGTCCCCCATCGGTGAAAACTGTCTTGGCCCCCTGAAGCGGGACCAGCGAGAGCAATTCGAACAGACTGACTGTTCCTGTCTGAAGTGAGACAAGCCTGGGGTCTTTGGGCAAATGGTATGCTAAGCTTCCAGTGAATCCTTCCAAGGCTATCGGAAGCGAGTCACCTAGCTGCATCAACTGATGGATTTGTTCCTTGGTGAACGGGACTGTGATCTTAGCTAAATCGTGCCCAGAAATGTCCCTTGCTCTCAGCCTGCCGCGGTAGATCACCGCGGAGACCAGTTCTTGAGGCGGAACAATGTTCCGAGAAGAGGTGTTAGGCAAGTATACCCACTCCACAATTTTCGCTCCCTTCTCTGAGTCTACTCCTAGCGCCCCAGTGAACATGGATCCCGACCGTACGATGTACAGATTCAGGATCGGGGCATATGGCCCCGGGGCGATCCTATCCACCCACCTCTGGCTGAGAGCTTGGTTCACCTTCTCGAGCGCCAAGCGCGCGTCTCGAGAGATCTTTATCCGGTCTGCCGGCTGCTTGCCTAAGGTTAGCAGCGAGAAGAGCGGTTTTAGAAGATCCGTATCTAAACGAAAATACGGTCTGGCCCAATTGATGTTCCCCAAAACTTGCTGCAATTCTACAAGGGTGACTGAGTCTTGTAAATTTATCTGAGGCAGGACTGGTGCTGCGAAAGAGCGGAGAAGCCGATGGCCCAAGTATGAGAAGGGCTCGGTTCTCTGCACTTTCTCAGGGGCAATAAGTAAGCCTTTGTCCCCCAGGCTGGCCTGGAGGTCAGAAAACATTTCGCTGCCGAGCTGCGGCAACGCTACTAAGATGTCGTCCATGAAGTGACAAACAATTGCTTTAGGGTAAAGGCTTCGGAACTTTGCCAGTGCGCCGTGAACATAAATTTGACACAGGGTGGGCGAATTGAGCATGCCCTGTGGCAAAAATTTCCACGCGTAGCGCTGCGTGGGCTCACCGTGGTTCACGACCGGCACTGTAAAGGCGAACCTTTCCCGGTCCCTGGGGTCTAGGGGGATTGTATAAAAGCAATCCTTGAGATCTACAACTAGGATCTCCCACCCCTCGGGAATCATGTTAGGATTTGGGATGCCGCATTGAAGCGGACCCATCGGCTGAATGCATTTATTGATCTCCCTGAGATCGTGGAGGAGTCGCCACTTCCCCGACTTCTTCTTAATCACAAAAATTGGCGAATTCCAGGGGCTTGTGGACTGTTCTATGTGTCCTGCGTCTAGCTGTTCCTTAACTAGCTGCTTGAGGGCAACTAATTTCTCTCCCACTACCGGCCATTGTTCTACCCATACCGGAGTGTCGGTGAGCCATTTAAGTGGCAACGCCATTACCCGAAGGTAAGCGTAGCACCGTACTGCTGGAGAATGTCTCGCCCCCAAAGGTTGATGTGCACGTCAAGAATGTGCGGCCGAATTACCGCTGTGCCGTCAGCCTTTGGGATTGTGACTTCTACCCACTCTCGGCTCCTGAACGCTTCCTGGACGCCTCCTACCCCCCACACATCGGAGACCGGCTCAATGGCCCACTCTCTTGGCCACTGGCTCCTGCTTATCACTGACACATCCGCTCCGGTATCAAGCAACCCTGAGAACACCCTTTTGTTCAAAAATACCTCGATAACGGGGCGCTGTTTCCACTCAATGTTGGTCTCCACTGTCGCTAAGACCTGGTATCCTTGCACTGCCTCACTCGCGCTCGAGCGGTCTGCTGAACCGGACTCTGAGCTGTCCCTGAGCCTTCCCTGGCTGCCTGCTGGCGAGTGACAAGGAACCATGATCAGTTGCGCTAACGTGTCTCCCTTGTGGATTGTTTGGGGCAGGTGCGCCCAAAGCTGGACCTGGAGAATGCCCGAAAAATTGGAGTCAATGACTCCTGGAATTACAAAAATTCCGTGTGCTCCAGCTACACTACGGGGCAAAACTAAACCTATAAAGCCTCTGGGCAGGGGTCCCATGTACTGGGTGTCGACTAGATAGACTGTGCCTGGCAGGTCGCATGTAACGTCCGCCTGGCAAGTCAATTCTAGCCCCGTGCTGCCCTTGGGGCTGGCCTGTGCCCTCGCAGTGCCTGGGATGTGCCTAGAATCTAGTCTCGGTCTGGGGAGTTCTGGATTTGGGTGAAGGAAGCCTCTGTTTGGACTGGGGCCAGAGACGTGCCCGGATTCCGGTTTCCCGAATTCGGACAAAACCTGGCCCAATGGTAGCCTTTCTTGCACTTCGGGCAGAGGGTGTTCGGAGCCTTGGGACGGCCGGACTTTTGTCCGCTTCCCTTGGATCGGCACTCCCTAGCGAAGTGACCGACCTTGCCACAAGTGTGACATGCCCCCTTGTTCTTGCCATTAGGTCTTCTTCCCCCCTGCACCGCTGCCGCTAGCAGACCCATCTTGTAAGAGTCTGTGCCAACGTCGGAGCATGCTCGAATCATGTCCGTTAAGGTTATGTCGGGGCGATTGCCCAGGGACTGCAAGACTTTACGGCAGTCCAAGTTGGCGTTGTCTTTGGCTAGCTTAATCATGAGCTCTTCCTGGGCGTGCTCATTGTCAATCTGCCTGCTAATTGCTTCTTCCAGGCGATTGATGAAGTCCATGTAGGGCTCTTGGGCTCCCTGCTTAATAGCGGTGTAATTTTTGGCCGTTTTGCCAGACGCTGGGACCTTGAAGTATGCCCTATAGGCAGCCTCGGCTGACATCTCTAGGGTGGCGAGAGGCAAGTTGATTTGAGCGTTGATGGACTCAAAGGCACCTGAACCATACAGCTGGTCAGGGATTACCGCGCCTCCCATCCTGGCAGCCCGAGCTTGCGCCTCTAGGCGGAACTCGCTGTCCCAAATCATGTACTGGCTGGGGGTGAGCATCATCCTCATGACGGCTTTCCAATCATGAGGAATCCACATGGTGGTTTCGCACACTTGCTGGAGCGTGCCCCTCGTAAAACGACTTTGGAGCCCTGTCTCTGAAATTGCTTTCCGTAAAGCCATGAGAAGCTTGTACGGGACTGGGGAGTGTACTACCTGCTGTGCGCCCGTGAGCGCGTCCATCTCCAAGCGGATGGGACAAATCTGTCGAAGTTCTGCTAGCTGTTCAACTGGCAATTCCCCCTTCTTGAGTTCTATCTCAGCTGTGCGCTGAAGGGCACTCTTCACGACTAGGGAACCTGGGGTTGTCAGAGAAGCGCCAGCGCCTCTCATTCCTTGCGTTCCCTCGGTGACGTCTGCAGCTGTCACCGCGGGAAGGCTCCCTGCGCTACTCTGCTGATACTTGAATGTCGGGTAGAGTGCGGTGGGCGCAGTCGGCTCGACTGGCGCGCCTGGTGGCTTCTCTAACGGGGGTTCTTCCGCTTCTACCCGGACTGGCTCGATCTGCTCTAAGAGTCTCCTACATTTCCGCCATGTGCGGACTATCCCTCCTGGAGCTTTCGGGGTTTGCTGAATGCAGTCTCCTATCTGATCCCAGAGCTTCAGGGTTAACGTACCTACTTCTGGGTAAAGTAGGCAGTGTTCCCTGAGGTACGCCAGAAGTCTCGCTAGCTCCCTGCTGTGAAATCGTAACTTAAAAACCCTGGCCAGGATTATGAACTCTTGCTCCCGAGTTCTTTGGCTAGCGGACGGACTTGGTCGAGGAGAACAAGTCCCCATATTACCTGCGATGGTCCTCCGAAGTTTCCTTCTCGGGACGAAGATCGACGCGTCTTTGCAGGCAACAGGTTCGGGCGACGAGTGTCTGGGGTAGACCTCGGAGCGTGGACCTTCTGCCACGGGCCCTTCTAACGGCCTCTGCGATGTCAGGGGCTCACAGCCTGCCCTGAGCGGAACGCGTTTCCCTCTATGGCAAACCTCGCGAAAGTGAGGAGGAAGCGGTAGGAATGCCTCTCTGGAATGCCTCGCGGCGGGCCGTCCTCTGTCCGGCTGGCTGCCGACCAGAGCGCCGCGCTATCCTCCGGGCTGGCGGGTCGCGGCTCAAGCGCAGAACCGGACCGCGTGGAGCGCTACTCACGAGTAGACCTCTCCGGGGTCTCTTACTCACGAGTAAATCACGTCGGGGTCACCAGCTGTAGCGATATCTCGCCGCTAGGGCGGCGTTAGAGCCCGGAGGAGACTGATCAATGACAACACGAGGCAACAGGAGCGAGATCAGATCAGTACTTTATTGGAAAAAGGCAACATCATTTATAGGGGAAAAAGCGCAACGGTGGCAAGCTGTCACCTGACAGGAAAATTACCTCACCCACGTACACGGGTTAATGGGGAATTCTTCAAAGGGGAGTTTAATCAGCTGGGGAAAACATGGGTTCAGGGACCTCATTGTCTTGGGGATTAGGCAGGGACAAACATGGCTTATTTGCGCCAGGGATTTCCCGAGCCGGGAGATGAACTATGTACTTAATGTTTGACCGGAGTCAGCTATTCTGCTTCCTTGGCCGAGTCGCAGGTCAGGTCACGGTAATTGGGTGAATCAAACCCTATATTTTATTCACCCCCCTTAATTTGGCTGCCCGCAGAGCCCGCGGCTCAAGGAGCGTCCTCCTGAAGCGGCCTCTGCAAGGGCCGTTTCCATGGCCGATGGGCATGGGGAAACCGCAAAACTCAAAGTAGGTTTACTCAGGAAGTAAAAAGGTGCAAGTATATACATTGCAACAACTGTAACACAAAACAGATATATTCTCTTGGGTCGCTCAGTTGACCTCACTGAGAAAGTTCAGTTGTGCTATATACAAGTCCGTACAGTTCAGTAGCAGTCCAGTCCAGCAGGGTAAATGCAAGCTCTAATTGTAGACAAAGCCAAAGAGTTCTACAGCTTCTGTCCTCCTGGTGGAGGCTTACCCCAAGTAGTCCTTCTTTGTCCAGCAAGCACAGATGGCATATCTGGCAAAAGCCATCATCAGGATCAGTGCAACGATTCAGTCCTCGTAGCAGGTTCTGGAAGACACAGTAATCTTCGTCCAGGCTGTCAGTAGAGGAAGGTGAGCATTAAAGCTCAGGCAAGTTGAGCATTGTAGCAGCTCCGGAGATTACTGGACCTGCGCAGAACGTTTCTGCGCAGGTCCGTTGTACGCATGCGTAGAAGGCTTTTACGTATGCATAGAACATTTCTGCGCAGAACGTTTTTGTGCAAGTCCGTTCTACACATGCATAAAAGCCTTCTACGCATGTGTACAATGGACCTGCGCAGAAACGTTCTGCGCAGCTCACTTTTACGCAACCCTGTCTGCACAGAAGCCTTCTACGCATACGTAAAAGCCTCCTACGCATGCGTAAAAGCCTTCTACGCACACGTAGAAGTGAGCTGCACAGAAGGGATGTGCAGTACCTCATTTTCCCCCGCGGGAAGATTCCCGCCACTACCTCGCCTGGACAAGAAGGGCGTGACTAGGGGTGACGTCATGCAGACAGTAGCCAATGAGCTACCGAGGAGCCACATTCAAATGTATAGCCACCGTATATAATGAGCTGCTCGTCCGCCATTACCACATGTTCCCCCTGACCATCATGCAATAAAGATGAGTTAAGCCAGACTTCAGCTGTTTCTATTGTCTTGGTTCTTGAACACTAAACTGGCGACAAGGATGGGATATGGCTTCCCACGGAATCAAGACTTTCGATATCAACAAACCGGAGGAATGGGAACTGTTCGAGATGGATTTCAAAAGCGCACTGATGGTGTTCGAGATCTCAGACAAGGGGAAGAGAAGAGCCACCCTCATCAGGATGCTCGGTTTCCCAGCCATGAAGATTTTGGTGGACCTGGTGTCTCCAAGAAAGGTAGACGAGGTCCCAGTCAAACAGCTCCTGAAAGCTCTGCGGGACCATTTCCAGCCCACAGTCTCGATGTTCTCGGCTCGGGATGCATTCTGGAAGAGAGTGCAGTCCCCTGGTGAGTCCGTGGCTGCCTTTGCGGCGGCCTTCCGTTTGGCTGCCGGCCCATGCAAGTGGGAGAATTTAGAAATTGCCCTCAGGGACCGCATGCTGTGCGGCCTGTGGGACGAGGAGACCCAGCGGAAGCTGATGAACAAAGAACCGCCCCCAATATTACACGAGGTCCTGAAGGAAGCGCAGGTGGCAGAGGCCACGAGGGCCGGTGTTAAGGGGTTCAGAACAAGGCCCCCACAACCCGACAGGGCAGCGGCTCCAGTACAAGCGGCCAGGTGGGGGCCACACTCCTCTACGGAGAGCAGCGAGGACGTGCGGAAGGACGGCCGATGTTGCAACGGCTGCGGAGCATCCCACGACCGTAGTAAGTGCCCGTTCCAGAAGGCCGAGTGCCACAACTGCGGACGGCGGGGCCACATCGCCAAGGTTTGCAGACGACGGCGCGGAGACCACAAGGTCTCAACAGAACGTCCCCCAAGGAAGCAGGATGTCGTACGGCCCTCGAGGAAGCAGGATGGCGTGGGCCGAGTCTCCGACGACAGCGACGTAGAGGTACATGGAGTGTACCGGCGAGTCCTCAGCAACAACAACGCGGCAGTCCATAGCGTGTCCTTGGGACACCCACGTTACTTTGTTGAGGTACTGTTGCAAGGGGTCCCCGTTAAGATGGAGATAGACTCAGGGTCCTCATACTCCATTATTTCCCAGAGGGAGTTTTTGCGAATTTCCCCCAATGTGTGTCCCAAACTCAAAGCACTGAAGTCTAATTTGCGAGACGTGCAGGGGAATAGCATTCCGGTGTTGGGGGTGGGAAAATTCAAGGTACAATACAAACAACACGCCCAGGAACTCCCTCTGGTCGTTCTTAAGGAGGGGGCCTGCTGCCTCCTGGGGACACAATGGTTTAAGCCCCTGGGTTTGTTCATAGGGGGCGTGCATACCGTCAGAACTGATCCAATACAGGAGGTGTGTAACGCGCACCCTGAGGTATTCAAGAAGGGACTCGGAAAATTCAAGCCCCCCCCCCCAGTTGCATTCGACTTGGACCCAGAGATCCGGCCGATACGGCTCAAACCGCGAAGGGTGCCTTTCGCACTAAAGGACAAAATAGAGGCGGAACTGGACAAGTTGGTGGGCCAGGGAATTCTAGTCCCAGTGGACTCTGCAGAGTGGGAAACTCCAATTGTAACAGCGTTCAAGGCTAACGGGGAGGTTCGAATTTGCGCTGACTACAAATGCACCATCAACAAGGCAATACGCCCAAATGCGTACCCGGTGCCAGTAGTTAGCCATTTGTTGGCCAGGTTACATGGGGGGAAGTGTTTTGCGAAGTTGGACCTGGCGCAGGCATACCAGCAGCTAACAGTAACTCCAGCTGCAGCCGCTGCACAGACGATAGTCACCCACAAAGGGGCATTTAAAGTAACGCGCCTACAGTTTGGCGTAAATTCGGCTCCAGGCATCTTCCAAGCGTTAGTGGAACGACTCTTGAAGGGTTTGCCATATTTTGACGACATTTTGATAACGGGGGAGCGAGTCAGAATTGGCCGAAAGGCTAGACAGAGTACTGACCGTATTCGAGAAAGCGGGTTTGAGGTTGCGGAAAGACAAATGCGTATTCTTCGCAAAAGAGGTAGAGTTCCTAGGGTTCCGGGTAACCCCAGTTGGCATAAAACCCTCTGAGTCAAAGGTGTCCGCTGTTCAAAATGCTCCTCGCCCCACCACAAAACCCAAGTTGCAATCCTTCCTGGGGCTCCTGAATTTTTACCATTCCTTCCTGCCTAGGAAGGTGTCGGTGGCAGAGCCACTTCATAGATTATTTAAAAAGGATGGGGTTTGGCGATGGGGCAAGAGTCAAGAGAGACCGTTTAATGAGCTAAAACAACTTTTATCCTCAGAGGCCATTCTGACCCATTTTGATCCTAAGAAGCCAGTGGTTCTGGTCTGCGATGCCTCACCAGTGGGGGGGGCGGTCCTGTGCCATGTGTTGGAAAGCGGGCAGGAAGCCCCAGTGGCCTTCTATTTGAGATCTCTATCAAAGGCAGAGCGTAACTATTAACAGACAGACAGGGAGGCACTTGCAATAATCGCTGGAACAAAGAAGTTTCACGACTTTCTGTATTGTCGCCCATTCACCATCGTGACCGACCATAAGCCCCTGCTAGGGATTTTCACCGCAGACAAGCCCACACCGCAGATCCTGTCCCCTAGGATGCTGAGATGGGCCATTTTTCTAAACACATACCAGAGCACGCTGGTTTACCGCCCCGGAAAGGACATAAGTCATTCGGACACGCTCTCGAGGTCACCTCTGCCTCACGTTGGCGACCCCAAGTGTGAAGTGGAACAAGATCACCAAGTACTCTTGATAGAGGTTCTGGATTCACCTCCAATAGTACCCGCTGAAATCGCCAAGGCGACAGGGAGAGATAAGACATTGGCCGTAGTGAGCTCATGGGTGCAAAAAGGGTGGCCAACGCCCCCCCCTGGCGGTAGAATTTGCCCCATTCTTTAGGAAGAGAATAGAACTGTCCATGGAGAGGGGCTGCCTCCTTTGGGGTCAGCGGGTGGTCGTCCCTGAGTCTTTGAGAGCAAGGGTGCTCAAGTTACTGCACGCCAGCCATCCGGGGATTGTTCGCTCCAAGGCTCTGGCCAGGAGCTATTTCTGGTGGCCCCAATTAGATGCTGACATAGAACACATGGTGAGCACTTGCGAGAGTTGCCAAAACTCTCGGCCGGAAGAGTCCCGACTTCCGCACAGAGAATGGGACGTAGCAAAGGGTCCATGGTCCCGCCTGCACATAGATTTCGCAGGTCCCTTCAGAGGTTCCTTTTTCCTCCTCATAGTGGATGCTTATTCCAAGTGACTAGAAGTTATCCCAATGGCTAACACCTCATCAGCCACAACCATTAAGCAATTGCGCAAGGTGTTCAGCTCCTTCGGTATACCCGATGTGCTTGTGAGCGATAATGCGAGTAGTTTCACATCCGCCGAATTCCAGGCATTCATTGAAATAAACGCCATTCGGCACATCACCTCTGCCCCTTTTCACCCAGCGACAAATGGACAGGTAGAACGCCTCGTGTGTACAACAGAGGAAGCACTGAGGTGCATGGGCCCCAGGGACCTGAATTTACAGTTATACCAATTCCTGCTGGATTATAGGGTGACACCGCTGGTGTCAGGCTACTCGCCCGCGGAACTCCTCATGTGCAGGAAGCTGACCACGATGCTGACTAGGTTGGACCCCAAAAGGGTGGAGGATACTGGGATAAACATAGGGATAGGGGGCACCAAGAGTTTCGAAATAGGCGCCCCAGTACATTGCAGGAATTAGGCAACCGCAGGCCAGCCTGGGTCCCGGGGGTAGTCATTGGCCAAACTGGGCCCGTTTCGTACTGCGTCAAGACCAGCACGGGTCTACTCTGGAGGCGGCATGCAGACTAACTCCGGCGACGGGTTCCCAGTAGTCAGGGCACAGAAACCGCACATCAGAATTCAGCGTTAGGGTCCTCCCCCACCCGTTTAGCCCAAGGGGAAGAAGAGGGGGACCGGCAATCCCCACCAAGGGGGGAAGGGAATGAGTTTGTCCCTGCAGATATCCTGGAGGATGCCCCCATAAATATCCCAGAAGATGAGTTTGACTTTGAATTACAAAACCGGGGGGGGGAGTTCGGAGTGGTCCCCCACCCATCCAAGCGAGGAGCGGGGGTTTTCGTTAGTCCCCAATGCCCCCGATTTCCCACATTGGAGTTTACCCCTACCCCAGAAGCTGCAGATCCGCAGCAAGTTGCTAACAAGTCTCCCTCTCCTGTTGCAGGACAAGAGCTCAGGGAACAGAGAAGCGCTAGCTCCCCCGGGACAAGCCGCAGCCGTATGCCCAAAACGCTCATGTGAAAAACCATATTGGATGAGAGACTTCATCTCATCCTAGGGGGGAGGGGTGTTGTGTATGGATTGTAATGGACCGTTGATGTGTAGGTCTCCAGATCTTGATGGTCAAACACATTCCAATCGGTCTCCTGGAAACAGTCCTGCAGCTGTTGAGAGGCTCCCTCAGGCAACACAGTAACAGTCCGAGTTTGTATCGGGGCGTGTATGCTGGTGTCAAAAGCAGGCACACATGATCAAACCTGCCAAGGTGTGCCAAGGGCTTAACCTCATATGCCCCTTTAATGTTTGTATACACCTTGTCAAGAATATTCTCCCCCCTAGTTCCACATTTAATGTGCTGATGAAATTTTGGGAATACTGCCTTCAAGTTTGTATGATTGAAGTCTCCTGCGATGATCAGCACGGCCTCTGGGTATTTACTCAGTTTAGTATTGATGTTTCCATACAAAATATCCATGGTCATGCGTGCATTTGCAGTTGGTGCCACATACACCACCATTAATACTACTGCTGTAAATTCCCAGGGGAGATAAAAAGGTCTACATTTAATCATCAAAAACTCTACCTCCGGGGAACAGTGGCTATCCAACCTGACAGTGTCCGTGCACCAGTTGTGATTTACGAAGGTACACACTCCCCCACCTTGTTTCTTGCCAGAATCCTTTGTCCTGTCCAACCGGTGTGTAGTATAGCCTTGTAATTCAATAGCTGTGTTGGGAATGAAAGGGTTAACCCATGTCTCTGTGAGTACCAATGCACAGCAATCCCGAAAGTCTCCCTCAGCTCCAACACGCAGCCTCCACTCGTCAAGTTTGTTCACCAAAGACCTCACATTGGAATAGAAAATACTTGGGAGAGGTAATTTATAGTGTTGTTTTCTTATCTTTGCCCTCGTGTTCACATGGCCATTTCCTCTACAGCCTCTTTTCTGTCTTCGCTCTCTCCTCCTCCTCCTCCTCGTCTTCCTCCAGGTCCGGTGATTTATGATTTCTGGAATCTTGCAAGCCCACAGTTTTTCACACATAACAGTCTCCACTTCTGCTTCTATAAAACAACAATTCCTGATGGCTATAAATAACCCTACGTAACTGACCCTGTCTCAAAAGTAAGGAGCTCTCAGCCGCAGCGTCTGAATGCACCGCCATCTTTTTTTCTTTTTTTTTAGGTGAGGGAGGGATGGTGTCTGGCAGGTAAAAAAGCCAATTACTGAATGAAGCACCTGTGAACCCATTTTTCACCATCCACCAAACTACATGATGTTTTGGAGTTAGATGAACAGAGGATATTAACAATGTAAAGCTCATAGACAAGTTTTCTTCTTTCAGGAGACCGCTGAGGAGGAGGCTGTGCATTTCCATCAAGGAAAGAGTAGAGTCCTTGCTGGATCCAGACCTGAGTGCCATGGAGGAGAATATGGGAATAGAGTCCTCTCTGGGTAAGACTTCCTTTTGCTCTGAAGCCAGTTTAATCTGTTTACCAATAGCCTGTTTTCTGAATTTGGGTCACATTTCTTCAAGCTATTCTGTGCAAACGTTTCATTCAGGTTATCCAAGATAGCGTATTTCCCAGGATCAGCTTTCCCAGCTGTAAAAAATATAAGGCTTTTTAGGCGTAAATAGCACTTTGATGTGTTCCCAGAAACAGACCAGTAGCCAGTTGGGCTCGTGGAGCAGGGAGGTTTTAAAGGCCGACCTCTCTTGACAGTGATTCTAGCAGATGACAATAGAGCAGTGGTGGTAAACCTATGGCATGCGTGCCAGAGGTAGTATTCATAGCCTTCGCTGTGGGCACCGTGCAGTCAGCCCAGCACAGAGTTTGCCCTGCCTCTCTGTCCAGCAGCCCAATGGGAGCGCTTCAACTTTGAAGTCCCTGTACAACAATCTAAACACTACACTTCCTCAATCCAATGCATGCTAAAACATGAGTAGGTCCCACAGAAGTTTTAAACCACCACCACCACCAACCTAAAATGCATGGTTACGAGTCCAGCTGTGGGTTTCCAGATATTTACTACTTGGTCTTGTAAGGGTAAACCGAATAGAAGCAAAATGCTAGATAGGACAGAAAATTGGAAATTACTACTAGCTCATATGTGAACATAGCTGTAGCAGAGCCAGGATTCACGAGGTTAAAACCTTGGACAATCATCATCATTCCTCCGACAGCTTCACTGTTGCCTCTGAACATGGCTATAATCCTCTTGAAGGGACAATCAAGAGCCATTAAATTTGCAAAAGATCTACTCCTTGTTTATTGGACTTGGCTGACTGGGCTACCTCCATTTTTAGACTCTCCTTGCAATGCAGGAAATGCCTCTGGGGACTGTAAAATGAGTTTCCAAATGTAAGGTAAAGGTCACTCTTGCTCGAAAACCAGCCGTATCCAACTCTAGGGCTTGGTGCTAATCTCTGCTGATAGCCAAAGAGACAGACAGCACTATCTGTGTCTCCAAACATTTCCATGGACATATAGCAGGCATGACTAGACACTGGAGTGCACTGAATGCTGTTTACCTTCCCACCCAAGTGGTACCTATTTACCTACTTGCAATTTCTTGCTTTAAACAGCTAGGTTGAGAGGAGGTGGGACAGAGATGGGAGCTCACTCAGTCATGTAGCACTCGGGTCTTGTACTGCAGACCTGCCGACCTTCCAGTCATCAGGTTCAGTGTCTCAGCCACTAAGCCACCACAGTCCCTCTTCCAAACATACTGCTACACAAAAAGCACAGTAACACACACTATTTCCGTTGAGGGAGGAAACAAGGAAGCTAGGAGAAGGCCTAGAGGCAGCTTTTAATACATTTTCCTATTGTCCCTTATTTAACAGTTAAATAACTCCTTTGCTTGCTTATGTGTATGCACAAGGTTTTCACACTTTAAGAACACGAGGTGCTTTGTTTCTTGACTTTCCATCTTGTACCTGTAGAAGGCCTGTCTTTTGTTCAAAGTCATTTTGTTGGCCCTCAATGGCCTTACCATCTCTTCATCTCCACTTATGACTTAGATCAGGGGTAATGTTCAAAGATAGGAAATCCGTTTGAGGCTTGAATATGTAGTAATAGGTAATATAATATAATGTTTTATTCTTAAGTAGGATATTGTATTAATCTTGTAGTTAATATATTCAGAATCTTCCAGTAGAGCAATACAACAAATCCAATACATTGTGAAAGTCAACCGGTATGCAGACTCTTTCGGGAGAATTTCCCTTCATCAGACAACTTGACTTGCTGACTTTCCAATATCTGAAAATACATACAATATACCGTATTTTCCGGCGTATAAGACGACTGGGCGTATAAGACGACACCCAACTTTTCCAGTTAAAATATAGACTACCCCTCTTCCAATGCACACCAAAAAAAATTTTAGCCCACACTCAACCAAGACGCGCAGCCCTCCGAGTCGAATGGGCAGGTTCTGGTGGAGAGCCAATCCACGCTCACGTTCTCCTCCTCGAGGTACAGGAAGATGTGTGCAGCTTGCTTCCCCTTGCTTCATACTCCCCACACAGAGCAGGGACTCGGCCGCGGCACCCCCCACCATATGCGCCGGACATATGAAGCAAGGGGAAACAAGCTGCAGTTAAGTACCTGTCCTATAAGACGACCCCCGACTTTGGCACAGATTTTTCGGGGTTAAAAAGTAGTCTTATACGCCAGAAAATATCTTAACCTATAAAAACCAAGCATTAATCGTTGGAACTGGCTATAGGCTGCTATGCGTCGCCCTACTGACCCACACCCACCCTTCGTGTGCACGGCCGAATTCCCTACGCAGGTCAACGAAGGATTTAAAAATCCGGCACGGGGGCCTCAGCCCCACAAACGGCAAGAAAGGGAAAGAACTTCACGTCCCAACAGTCATTGCGCCGCGGCGCGCCAGAGCCAATCAGGCTGAGAGGCTCACGCACGCCGCAGCGTTCGGACACGCGCCGCAGCCAATCAAACGAAAAGCATGTTAAAAAAACGCAGCACAAACACAAAGCACGAACCCATAACTACAAGCCCCAGCGTCCTGCGCGCCATGAGCACGCAGAACGCTGAGGCAGCCTGCGCGCGAAAACAAAACTTAAAGAAAGCCGGCTCCGCCGCCATTCATCCCCACGGGCGAGCCAGCATGGCCCGTGGGGGAAGAAAATGAAACAAACCCGCCACCCCTGCTCTTCCATTCGAAGGGACTGCCACCGCGCCAAAAATAAAAACAATCCACCCACCACCCCTCCCCCGCAACTGCCCTTCTTCCCAACGGGAAAACAAGCATGGCCCGTGGAAACGAAAGGCACCCTCCCCGCAACAACGCTCCCTTCCCAAGGGCCATCCAGCATGGCCCATGGGATCAAAAGGCACCCCCCGCCGCAAGTGCCCTTCCTAACCACGGGCAAACAAGCATGGCCAATGGGAAGAAAAGGCACCCCTGCTGCAAGTAGCCTACCTTCCCACGGGCCACCAAGCATGGTCCGTGAGAACAAAAGGCACCCCCCCCCCCTAAAAAAAGGACACACCAAAAATCAAATCAAAACCATTCAAAAAAAGAAATCTAACCTTTAAAAAATAAACACAAACAAAGACAGGAAAAACATACAACAAAAAACAACAGCCCCCCCCCCAACAAAATTCATATCCCAGCATCCTTTTCACTTAAATATCGGAGATCACAACTTACCAACACAGGTCCAGCCACGCCGAGAAACAGAATTGAAATGGCAAAAGAACAGGAAGAATACACAGGACAGGACAAACATTACGCAACAGCACCACCAAGTGGCCACAGGAAAAATGACACTCAATGAATTCGAATTACACTTACACATTTTTAAAAAAATCTTATCCAAAGTACACCTATCACCAAAAAAAAAATGACAAATTATTTTTAAAAATGCAATTATTGGGAAAAAATATATATCAACCTTTCCACTTTTAAAAATCCAAATTTATTTATAACAGTTTAAAAAACTACCTATGTATAAAAAAACAATATTTTTTAAAAATAACGTAACTCATTTAAACACACATACAACAAAAATCATCCAAAACCATTTCTCATATTTTTTAAAAAACAAAAAACCCCAAAAAGCCCGGCAACGCCGGGCAACCCTTGCTACTGGTATATAAAAAATTAATTCTGAACTGGAATATTGCTACTGAGCTAAGTATAGCCAAATCAATGCCAAATCATCAGGCCCACGCCGCCCGCGCCTCTCCTGGAAATGGAAGTAAAATGAGCCTTTCATGTGCAAACTGCCGTAAATGCACCTGTAGCTGTCATAAATGCATTTACGACAACCACAGGGACGTTTATGGCAGCGTTATGCCCAGGCACATTTTACTTATGCTTCCGGTGGGAGGAAACATGTGACCGGCCTGCAGCCCAAAAAGTTCGGGGACCGCTGATTTAGATAATAATTAAAGCCTCTCTTTCCAAAGTGCCCATTTTTACTAGTTGGTGGATTCTGAGAGATGTAGTCTGTCTTGTCTCCCCCCACCAACTGCATGTGTAATGGGTAGAAAATAGGCCTCAACTTAAAATGGCTGCAGGGCTGTTTGTGTGAAGGATGATTCTAGAATGAAGTTTCCCGGAGTGGAAAAACTAGTGATGGATGAAGTGAGGCCTTAGTTATCTGATGAGTTAATTTCAGAAAGGGGGAGGGGGAGAGAAACCACCGTGAAAGTGTTATTATCTGATTGGTTAATGTTAGTATGAGATGGAGAAAGTGTGAAAAAGAAGAGTCAGTTTAAATTAGAACTGAAGAGAGCAAGTTGGAATATGAAGAGTAAGTCAGAAAATTTATTTTTACAGGCATTTGAGAAGTGAAAGATTATTGTATTATGTTTTGTAACTAATATTATGAATATTCTTGTTCTGTAGTACACTCCTATTTTGACATATTCTGATACTTAGCTTTTTTGACATTTCTTGGTCTTTAGATACATTTTTAAAATATTGTTAGAAGCGTCATTTAATTACAAAAATAATGTGTTTCCATTTTAAATGCTCCATTAAAGGAGCCCTGGTGGTGCAGGGGTTAAATGGCTGTACTGCAGCCAGGTGGTTGTGAGTTTGATCCTGACCAAGACTCAAGGTTGACTCAGCCTTACATCTTTCCAAAGTTGGTAAAATGAATACCAAGCATGTTGGTGGCAAAATACTAATTAACTTGTGAACCGTGGCCCAGAGAGTCCATTAAGTGCTATGGGGCAGGATATAAGTGTGGTTGCATATGATGTTCCCCAGATGCTGTTCATCTACAACACCCATTAGCCACACCCAGCGTTGTCCATAAGGAAGGTTGATGGGAAAAGGCTGCTCAATCAGACCAGGACAACAGGTTGCCTTCTGCTGTACCCTCACCTTGCCCAGAGCCAAATTGTATATATTTATATATATACTAGCATATTTTGCCCGGCGGTGCCGGGCTTTTTAAAATTGTGTTTGAAAGTAAAGGGTTCCCTTTTTTTCTTGAACCAATGGTGCTGTGCCTTTTTAAATGGTGGTGTAAGGTTTTCTGGTTTTTTGGCCTGCGGCGGACTTGCGTTCCCAGTGGGGGCTTTTTTTGGCTTTGAGGCGCTGTGTCCGCCTGCGGCGGACTTGCGCTCCCAGTGGGGGCTTTTTTTGGCTTTTTTTGTGTGCTGGCGTCCTCAGTGCTGGGCTGTTTGAAGTGGTTTTTAAGGTGCGTTTGTTTGTTTGTTTGTTTTTGGAAATGAGGTTAGTGTGTTATTTGTGTTTGTGAAAATGTTTATTTTTTAAACTGTTTTAAACTGTGTTGTTATGTTGGGGTTTTTTTGGATTTTAAAAAGAGGTTAGGTTGTTGTTGTTTTTTAATTATTGTATTTTAAAAAGAATGTGTTACTTTGTGAATTTTTGTAAATTGTTTTATTTTGGATAATAATTTTAAAAATGTGTAAATTTATGTTTTTTTAAAATTGAATGTATTTCACAGTGTTTTTTATTTTTTTATGGAAAATTTATTTTTTTATTTTATCTGTGAATTATTTTTGATTTTTTGGATATTTTTGAATGTTTTTTGAATTGATTACCCTATTTTTGGGGATTTATTGAATATTTGGGAATATTTTGGATGTTTTTTCTCCTTTGGCCACTGGGTGGTGGTGTTGAGCAATTTTTTGGAATTGGGTGAGTCTCTTCTTCTCCTCATTTCATTTCCGGGTTTCATCGGGGCAAGTCGTCTTTTGGTAAGTTCTCTCCGGGTTTTTTTAAGGGGTTTTTTTTTGGTTGGGGGGCGTTCTGTTTTTGTTTATGGTTTTGGGTAGGGGTTTGTGTGTGTGTGTGTGTGTGTTTTAAGGGGGGGTTTGGGGGTTGGGGGCGTTCTTTTTTTGTTTAGGGTTTTGGGTGGGGGTTTGTGTGTGTGTTTTTTTGAATGTTTTTGGGGTTTGGTTGGGGGTTTCTTTGTGTGTCTTTTTGTGTGTTTTTGGATTGTTTTTGTTGCGTTTTTTTTTTTGGGAGGGGGTGCCTTTTGTTCTCACGGGCCATGCTTGGTGGCCCGTGGGAAGGAAGGGTACTGGCGGCGGGGGTGCCTTTCGTTCCCACGGGCCATGCTTGGTGGCCCGTTGGGAAGAAGGGCAGTTGCAGGGGGGGGTGCCTTTATTTTTGGCGCGCCGGTTGGCCCTTCGAATGGAAGGGCAGCGGCGGCCGGGGTTTTTTTTTTCTCCATGGGCCATACTTGTTGGCCCGTGGTGAAGAAGGGCAGTTGTGGGGTGTTTTTTTTAAACTTGTTTTTTCCGCGCGCCGGCTGGCCCTTCAAACAGAAGGGCAGCGGCGGGGGGGTTATTTTTTCCCCCACGGGCCATGCTGGCTCACCCGTGGGGATGAATTGCAGCGGCGGCGGGCTTTTTTTTAGCTTTTATTTTTCGCGCGCCGGCTGCCTCAGCGTCCTGCGCGCTAATGGCTCGCAGGACGCTGGGGCTTGTAGTTTTGGCTGCGCGTGTTTGGTTTCTGCAGCGGTTTTTCTTTTGCGGCTTTTTTTTTGATTGGCCGCGGCGCGTTTCCGAACGTTCCTTTTGCCGCGCCGCTCAGCCTGATTGGCTCTGGCATGGCGCGGTGAAAGGAACTTTGGGAATTGAAGTTCCCTTTTTTTGTTTGCGACTGGGGGGCTCCTGCCCCCGGGTCGAAAATTTCAACCCGACAGTTACCTGCTAACCTCGTTCGGGCGAGTGAACGGAGGCTCGGACGGGGCTAGTGGGGCCTGGTGCAACATCCTTTGTCACATTCCAACGGTTAACGCACCATTTTATAGGTATACTAGCATATTTTGCCCGGCGGTGCCAGGCTTTTTAAAATTTTGTTGGATAGTAAAGGTTTTTTTTTTCTTGAACCAATGGGGCTGTGTTTTTTTTAATGGTGGCGTAATTTTTTTTGATTGTTTGGCTTTGAGGTGCTCCCAGTGGTTTTTGTGTGTGTGTGTGTGTGTGTGTGTGTTGGCTTCCTCTGTGCCGTGCTGTTTAAATTTGTTTTTTAAGGTTTTGCCGGGCAAAATCTGCTACTTTTAAAGAAGAATGTGTTTCTTTGTGAATTTTTGCAAATATTTTTACTTTGGATAATTATTTTTAAAAATGTGTAAATATATGTTTTTTTTAATTGAATGTATTTTACAGTGTTTTTTTAATTGAATATTAATATTTTTATCTGTGAATTATTTTTGATTTTTTTCGATATTTTTTAATGTTTTTGGGAATTGATTACCCTATTTTTGGGGATTTATTGAATATTTGGGAATATTTTGGATGGTTTTTCTCCTTTGGCCACTGGGTGGTGGTGTTGAGTAATTTTTTCGTTTTGCTTGTTCCGGTAAGTCTCTTCTTCTCCTCATTTCAGTTCCGGTTTTCATTGGGGGAAGACGTGTATTGGTAAGTTCTTTCCATTTTTTTAGGGGGGGTTGTTTTGGGTTAGGGGGCGTTCTGTTTGGGTTTTGGGTTTTGGGTGGGGGTTTGTGTGTGTGTGTTTTTGATTGTTTTTGGGTTTTGGTTGGGTGTTTCTTGTATTTTTGACTGTTTTTGGTTTTTTGGGTTTGAGGTGGGGGTTTCTGTGTGTGTGTGTTTTTGGTATGTTTTTGGGGTTTTTTGAATGTTTTTGATTTGTTTTTTGGGTATTTTCGTGGGCCAGTCTTGATGGCTGGCCCGCGGAAATACCATCACCGTTTCATGCGGCGTTTGGGGGGCGGGTGTTTTGCCGTGGCCCGGGCTGGGTTGCCGTTTCATGCGGCTTTTGGGGGAGGGTGTTGTTGTGGCCCTGGCTGGGTTGGGGTTTGTTTGTTTGGGGGGTGGGGGTTTGTTTGTTTGAGGGGTGGGGGTTTGTTTGCCTGCCTTTTTTGATTTGTTTTTGTTTGCTGCCGCCACGGCGTTTTTGGCAGCGGTTGGGTGGGGGGTGTTTGTATTTTTTACAGCGAGTTTGTCTCGCTGGGCTCGCCGTGTCTTCGGCGGGGCAGTGTGGGGGAGAGGGTGTCCCTCTCTTCCCCGTTGCTCTGTGCAAGATGGCCGGTGGGTTTGCGTTTTATTTTGATTTTGGGGTTTGTTTATTTGTGTTTTCTGGGCGCTTCGTCCGCCTGTGGCGGACTTGCGCTCACGGTTTGGGTTTGGGTTTGGGTTTATTTTTCGCACGCCGGCTTCTTCGGCAGACTTGCGCTCACGGTTTGGGTTTGTTTTTATTTTTCGCGCACCGGCTTCTTCAGCGTTCTGCATGCCCATGGCGCGCAGGGCGCTGAGGAATGTAGTTTTGGCTGTGCGGGTTTGCTTGCTGCGGCGGTTTTTCTCTTGCGGCTTTTTTTTGATTGGCCGCGGCGCGTTTCCGAACGTTCCTTTTGCCGCGCCGTTCAGCCTGATTGGCTCTGGCGTGGCGAAAGGAACTTTGGGAATTGAAGTTCCCTTTTTTTGTTTGCGACTGGGGGGCTCCTGTCCCCGGGTCGAAAATTTCAACCCGACAGTTACCTGCAAACCCCGTTCGGGCGAGTGAACGGGGCTCGGACGGGGCTAGTGGGGCCTGGTGCAACATCCTTTGTCACATTCCAACGGTTAACGCACCATTCTATATATGTGTGTGTGTGTGTGTGTATATATATATATATATATATATATATATATATATATATATATATATATATATATATATATATATATATATATATATATATATATATATATATATATATATAATATATATTATATATATATATATATATATATATATATATATATTCTGGCCGCGGTGATTTTTTTTAAAAAAGGGATAGTTCAAAAGACAGTTGATTTATCTTTTCTTTTTATAATTATCAACAAATCAAAAAAAATTAGGTTCCCAATAATTGAATCCAGTACATTCAAGGCCTTCAAAGCTTTGTCAACCTCTTAGTGCTTATCAAGGTTTGATTACCTTTTTAAAAAGTTTTTAAATATAAAATAAGCCTTTCTACATCATTCCCACCTAATCTCCTGCAGTGGCTTAGTGGTTAAGACACTGAGCTTGGAGACTGGAGGGTTGGGTTTCGATACCCGAGGGCTCCACTTGGGGACATGAAAGGAGCCTCATTGGGGCGTCCCCTGAGTGGAGTTTCTACAGCAAAAATCCTTTCAAACCAGAGTAATCTCTGACACGAAATTATTATTATTTATTTTAGTAAGGTAAAGGTAAAGGTCACCCTTGCTCGAAAGCCAATCGTATCCGACTCTAGGGTTCAGTGCTCATCTCTGTTTCATAGCCAAAACCAGCACTGTCTGCTTCTGCAGACGTTTCTGTGGTCATGTGGCAGGCAAGACTAGACACCGGTGTGCACGGAACACTGTTTACTTTCCCACCGAAGAGGTCCCTATTTCTCTACTTGTAATTTCTTGCTTCCAAACTGCTAGGTTGGCAGGAGCTGGGCCAGAGACAGGTGCTCATTCAGTCCTGCAGTACTTGGGTATCGAACTACTGACCTCCCACAATTCACTCAGTATCTTAGCCACTTGAGCCACTGGCGTCATTATGAATTATGGGGTATTTTCACTTTAATTTTTCTCTTTTATTGAATGATATTGCTGGCTGTTTTATGACCACAGAGGGGTGGGCTGTCCTTAGGTTTCCTACTTAATAGGGGGAAATGCTCTGTTTTTGGGACAGCGGGCGTGTGCAGTATGGCCTCAGGTGTCAAAATTACTTAGCCTATCCTGCGGAGTGGTCTTAAAATCTGAATCATTTTAGGAAATTAATATTTTTTAATCCCCCTATTTTTCCTTTCTCTTCTGGGCACTCCTGGTTTTACACATTGTGTGTTCCTGCCATGGAAAGTAAGTGTCCATCCAGAGGGTAGCTTGTGTGATGACGTTTACCGGGACTACGACTCCCAGGAGAGACCCAGGCAGAACCACAGGCGAGGAAATTCTGGGAGTTGTGGTCCAAATCGATGCAAAGCTGAGCGTGGGTAGTTTAAGCACCTGGGAAGGAGGGGAGGCACTTCCTTCTGACAGGGGATTGCCAAATGTCAAGCAGGGAACTGTTTTGGGGTGGGTGGGTTAAAAGAGACCCCCCCCAAATACTGTCAATGGTGGAGAAAGAGAGCTTTGTAGCTAGCATGGACCCCCCACCCACCCAGATGGGGAACTCAATGGTTTTTTGATTGGATCAAGGCTAGGCTTTCTCTAGAAGCAGGAGTGACTCCCCAGTTGTCTGCATTAGATTCTCAGGACAGTCTTCATGGCTGATCATCATGAAGATGGCCACTATTTGGATTCAGAAGCGTGAGTGGATGGAGGGAATTAACAATTTAAAACTCATAGACAGTTTCTTTTTCAGGAGACCTTTGAGGAGGTGGCTGTGCATGTTTCCATCAAGGAAAGAGTGAAGTCCTTGCTGGATCCAGACCTCATTGCCATGGAGGAAAATATTTGCTCTGAAGCTGTATTAATCTGTTTACCAATAGCCTCTTTTCTGCATTTGAGTTACCTTTTTTGAAGCTATTCTATAAAACCCTGTCATTGAGATTATTTGAGGGACCTTATTTCCCAGTATCAGCTTTCCTGGCTATCCTCAGAGGCATGTTTGATGAGGGTTTGAGATGTGGCCTCTCTTTGGCTATGCACAGGTTGTGAAATGCTCTCCCTTGGTAGGTAAGGCAGGCCCCTCCTCTCTCTTATCCTTATGCTGATAGTCAAAGTCCTGCTTCGTTGTGAAGTCTTTTAATAATGACAATTGAGTTCCTTAGTGCTGGGAGGTTCTTCAGGTGCCGTATCCATTCCGGGTATTGGCTATCATCATGGTGATAGTCTTCCTGTTCTTAACTCCTTGGAACAGTTCTTACTAGGACATGCCACACCAGTCTCTTATCCATTCGACACAATACGGTACAGTACACCCTCGAATAATGACACTACTTGGTTCCCCAAGTAGCGTCGCTATAGGGGAAACGTCATTGTGCGGTTTTCAATGGCAGCTGTGCCATTAGCGGCAAAAAGCTGTCATTATCCGCACAACGACGTTAAAAATGTCGTTAATCCGCACAATGATGATTTTTCGATGTTGTGCGGATAGTCACGTGGCGAGTGACGACGCGTCGGTAAGCGAAAATAATGCTAATCGAACACGTCGTTACTCAGGGTTTTACTGTACTTCTACATTAGCCACATGGTCAAACTAAGATATTCTTAGCAACCATCTGTAGATCCACATTTCAATAGCTTCAAATCTCTGTTCAGATGCTTTTGTCAGTGCCCAAGCTTTGACTCCATATAGCAACCCTGTGGATACGTAACATCTCACTATTCGGATCTTTATTGCCAGAGTTAGATCTCTACTGCATAACAAATGTCGCCTTTTTATGAAGGTGGATCTTGCTTTTTCTGTTCGTATTTTAATCTGTACCTCAGGATCCCAATTTTCATTTAACATATTCCCCAAGTAGAGAATTTTATCCACTCTTTTGATTTTTTGTGTTCCTGCCATTAGCTTGCCGTGAGTTGGTGTTTGGCTTATAACCTGGTAATTACCTTTAAAGCCCTACATGGATACTTAAGAGATTGCATCACCCCAAGATCATTTGCCCGACCCACTAGAGCAGACTGGAGAGGCTCTTTAAAAATACCAAATGAAGAAGAGTCTTTTCGGTATCCGCTCCGGCCCTATGGAACCTCCTGCCAGTTGAACTGCGTATCCAGACAGAGCTGCTGCCCTTCAGGAAAGAACTAAAAACCTGGCTGGCAGGGCAGGTGAAGGGATGTGGAGAGGGAACAACCCCCCTGGCTCATTTAGAGGAGGATCCCTCATGCTTTTAATAGTTTTGAATGAGATTTTTAATTGGTGTGGGTGAAAGGTAGTTTTTTTTAGTGTTTTTAGGAATTGTAAGGGTTTCTATAGTTTAAAAGTTGGGTATTTTATGTACGCTGCCTAGAGTCACAGATCGATTGGGGCGGCTATACAAATCGAATAAATAAATAAAATAACCAGATATTTCATCCTTAAATTTGGAAAATGTTTTTAGATGATTATTTTCAGAGTGGCAGTCAGGTTAGTCTGTCTAAGCATATCAGGTAAGAAACTTTTTAAAAAAAAGCTTTTTAAAAACACAAAAATGTTGACTGTTAATTGACATTATTGTATGTATCACACAAGGTCATTTTTGTGATATATGTTTAATTTTTTAACTGTGTAATTATTGCAATTTTTAAAACCATTGCATACCTTCTTTGACAGAAAGTGGCAAATACATCATTACAACGTAATATTGTAAACTACCCTGGGTCCTGTCATTGAGAGGAGGTGGCCAGCAAATGCAATTAGTAAATCAAATGAAAACTAATTGTCACCCAACTCTTTAGCTGAGCTCTTTGATTTCATTTCTGTTGGGATCTTACAAATAGAATTTCTGTTGGGGGGTTTTCTGGACCAGATGGGCAGAAGTGTACGGACAAGAGTAAAGATAAGAGAACAGGAATCAAATCATGGGTGAAGAAAAGAAGACTGAGAAGAAAGGGAAACCAAAGGGCAAGAGGGGAACCAAAATTGATGGTGAGAAAAATTAACACCCAAAGAAAAGAGACAGAATCAGATTTTAATAATGATGATTGAGTTCCTTGGTAATGTGTTCCTAAATTTGGGGAGTGGTTTTAGTTATGGAATAATTGATTCTTTTCAGAGTGGTAGCCATGTTAGTCTGCAAAAGCAAATCATACTAGAAACTAAAGAAAACAAATTGGTTTTTACAGTAAAAAGATAAACTCGAATGTTAAATGATATCGACTTTTAATAATGATGATTGAGTTCCATGGTGAAGTGTTCTTAAACTATGAATATGTTTTTATTATGGAATTATTGATTCATTTTGGAGTGAGGAACCATGTTGGCCTGTGCAACAAAGTAACAAAGTTTTTTTAAAAAAGACAAATTGTTGACCATTAATTGATATTAATTTTATTGTATGTTAAATGTTTAATTGTGTTTTACCCGCAATTTGTTTTAATACTGTAAGTTAAAATGGGTCCCTCACTGTGAGGTTGACAGCAAATGCAAGAAATGAACCAAACGAGAACAAGAGGTCACCCAACTGTTCAGTTTAAATCTTTGATTTCTTTTCTCTTGGGATCTTATGAACAACTTCTTTGTTTTCCAGGAGCAGATGGGCAGAAGAGTGAGGATAAGAGAAGAGCAATCAAGCCATGGACCAAGAAAGGCAGAACTAAAAAGAAGGCTGAGAAGCAAGCAAACGGAAAGGCAAAAAAGGGATCCAACAATGACAGTTTAGTAGAGAAAAAAGAACGTCCAAAAATAAGCAGCAGAATCAGCATGTCTGCCCCGAATGTGGGAAAAGCTTCCACCATAAAGGAACTATAAATATGCACATGAGAATCCACACAGGGGAGAGACCCTATAAATGTTTCGAGTGTGGAATGTGCTTTAGTCAAAAAGAGCACCTTATGTCGCACCAAAGAATCCACACAGGAGAAAAACCATATAAATGCTTTGAGTGTGGGAAAAGCTTCGGTCTGAGCTCAACTCTTCTGTCACACAAAAGGACCCACACGGGAGAAGCCGTATAAATGTATGGAGTGTGGAAAGGCCTTCATTCAGAGTTCAAACCTTATAGGACACCACAGGCTCCACACAGGGGAAAAGCCATTTAAATGTTTGCAGTATGGTAAGGGTTTCCATCAAAGTTCATCCCTTTTGTCACATCAAATTGTTCATGGAGGTGGGAAACTGCACGAATGTTTGAAGTGTGGGAAAACCTTCCCCTGAGCCACGGGCCTTACTTTGCACCTGAGAATTCATAGCAGGGAGAAGCTGTTTAAATGCCAGGAGTGTGGGAAGAGCTTCATTTGCTCTTCGTCCCTGAACAGACACCTACAAATTCACCAGGGGAAGAAGCTGTATAAATGCTTAGAGTGCGGGGAAAGTTTCAGTCAGAAATCAAATGTTATTCAACATCAACGAACTCACACGGGAGAGAAGCCATTTGAATGCCCCGAGTGTGGGAAGGCTTTCTGCCAGAGCTCATCCTTAAAGCAACATGTAAGGACCCACGCAGGAGAGAAACCCTTTCAGTGCTCGGAGTGTGGAAAGAGTTTCACTGGGCAGACAGGCCTTGCCTCCCATCAGGCAATACACACAGGGACAAAACCATTTAAATGCCTGGAGTGCGGAAAGTCTTTTAGTTACAGTCGCTCCTTTCGGTCCCATCAGAAGATTCATATATGGAAGAGCGCTCAGAATGCGGAAAAAACTTTGGCTCAAACTCCACCAAAAATCACCACCAAGGTTCCTGTGGTGGTCCTGATCCGACTGGCCACAAATGCTGGAGAATAAATCTTCTTCTCCAATCCCAAGGCTTCCATTGGTAAAAATAAAAATTCTTAGGGAGCATTGGAACTGAAAAGAAGGGGGAATAAGAAGCATTTTAAATTAAGAAAAATTGAATAGCTGAAGTTTCCTAATGGCATGTGCTTTTCCAGTATCAAGTTTTCTACAGAGGATTTCAGTGATAATCCATTTTAGTGAGCCGAAAAATGAATATCCCATTTTTAAAAAGAAACTTAAAAGGAAGCACCTAATTAAATTCTTGAGAGGAGTTATATTTGGAAAGACTCCCTTATTTGTATAAGGAAATAATGTGTAGCACCGGAGAAATAATTTAGAATATTTAGTGCTCAGAACACGGAAAAGCCTTTGGTCGTACATCTTACCTCCTGAGGGACCAAAAATTTCATAAACAGAGGGAACTGTGAGGAAAAAGCAGGAGTCAGAGCGTAGGCCTCCAATGTACTTAAAAAAGAAATGCACACAACATATGAATAGTTGGACAATTCGTGTTTTTAGCGTTCAGCAGTCAAAACTGATCTGAGGAGGTGAAGAATCCAAAGCATGTCTTGACAATGTTGTTATGTAAAGCTTTATTTTGTATTTCTGGGCCAATAATAGAGGTAAGTGTCAAAGTGTTAGAAATAATCAACAATCAGTGGGCCATTAAACCCGCTGGGAGGTGGAACTGGTAAATACTTAAATATCTCCCTTGCCTTGAAAGCTGTATCAGGGTTGCTGTAAGTTGAGTCTGTCTTGACGGCACAAAACATTCAGAACAAACGGTAATTATAAAGCAGCAATAAGTAGCTTTATGGAGGTTTGGAGTTAAGAATTCATCATCAACATTTATCAGCTGCATACTGATCTGTGTGACTCAGTGTGCAACTGATAATGTCTATGGTGATTTCTTAATTTGAGGTAATTGGCTCCCAAAAGTTACGACGGTTGCCTAACTGCACAAGAAGATTTTGGCCATTCTGATTTTAATTTAATTAATTTAATTTAATATTTCAATTTGTTCACCACCCACTCAGGGAAACCTGACTCAGGGTGGCTCACATACTTTAAAAATCCAAATAAAAAACAGATTAAAAAACCCCACCCACATTAAAAAATCTCACACACCCCGAGAGGCAGAAAGAAGGTAAATTTCATGATAAGAGCCAATGAGCAGGAGCCTTCAGGGCTCCATATGTGCCCCGCCAGCCAGGTCTTAAGTCCTTTCCTGAAGGGCACCAGCTCCGTCTGCAGCCATAGTTCTACTGGTAGGAGGTTCCAAAGGGCCGGAGCGAACACGGAAAAGGCCCTTTTTCTTGTGCCAGAGAGGTGCACCCCCCGGCTGATGGAACAATTAGGGAGCCCCTCCAGTCCGCTCTGGTTGGACGGGCAGATGTCCTCAGGGCGATGCGGTCTCTTAGGTATCCCGGCCCACTACCATATAGGACCTTAAAGGTCATAACCAGCACCTTGAATTGCCCTCGGAGGCAAACCGGTAACCAGTGCAGCTCCCAGAGCAGGGGCGAGGCATGGGCATAACATCCACATCCCATCACTACCCTGGCTGCTGCATTCTGGACCAGCTGCAGCCTCCGAATGGTCATCAAGGGCACCCCCATGTAGAGCGCATTGCAATAGTCTAGTCTGACCAGGGCATGTGTGACTGTAAGCAAGGAGTCCCTATCCAGGAGCGGATGCAACTGGCGAATCACACGAAGTTGTGCAAAGGCCCTCTTGGCCACAGCCACCACCTGCTCTTTTAGCAGCAGCCGTGAGTCCAGGAGGACCCCCATGTTGTGCACTAGGTCTGTCTGGGGCAAAAAAGCCCCATACAAGACCAAGGATGGCAGCTCCCGGAATGGCGTAGGACCCCGAACCCATAGCCACTCAGTCTTGCTAAGATTCAGTTGTAACCGGTTGGCCCCCATCCAGACCCCCACGGCCTTCAGACATCCAGATAGGACTTTGACAGCATCGCTGGGATCCCCATGGGCCGAGATGTACAACTGAGTGTCATCCGCGTACTGGTGGTACTGCACCCCGTGGGAACAAATGATCTCCCCCAGCAGCTTCATGTAGATGTTAAATAGGAGAGGAGAAAGCACCGAGCCCTGAGGCACCCCATATTTGAGCAGCCTAGGGCTGGATTTCTCGCTCTCCAACCACACCATCAGCACGACCAATGCCGTCTCAGTGCCATACCCGGGCCTGAAACCTGACTGAAAGGGGTCCAGATAATCCGCTTCATCCAGGACACTGCAGCTGACGCACCACTGCCTTCTCCAAGACCTTCCCTAAAAAGGGAAGGTTGGAGACTGGCCTAAAGTTAGATGGTACCTCTGGGACAAGAGATTTTTTTTCAGGAGGGGGCGCACCAAAGCATGTTTCAGAGGTGCTGGAAACACCCCCTCCCGCAAAGATGAATTTATAATAGCACCGACCCAACTATCTGTCACCTCCTTGTCCCAGCCAGGTGGGACAGGTGTCCAAAGGGCAGGCAGTGACACAAACAGCTGCAAGGAGCCTGTCCACTTCATCAGGGACAACTGGGCCAACCTGATCCCAGATAACATGGCAAAACTGAGCCATGGTCCCCACCCAGACCCTCCCCTACCACGCCAGGATTAAGCCCCGAGCAAATCTGATTGATTTTCTCCACCAGATGGTCAACAAAGTCCTCAGCCAAACCCTGCCAACCAGGCACAGGCCCCGCCCTACCCAGGAGGGACCTGGTCACCCGAAACAGGGTGGCTGGGCGATTATCAGCAGAGGCAATAAGGGTGTGGTGAAGTATTTTCAGTTCTGGCTCCTGTTTTCTTAAATCAGGCTTGCCCATAGGCTACTTTGGAAATTTTAATCCAAGGATGTGAGACTACTGGGTGGAAGCTACAATTGACAATCTAACCATAGGCGTAGAAAGAAGTAGAGGTGAGAAATTTAAGCAATGGCCATGTGGTCTTTTGCTCGAGAGTTACTAAGAGGTGATGCTTGAAGGAGCTCAGACAAACAAATGCTCTTTCTGTTACAAATCGAATGAATGCATCCACAAAAACAATTATAAGGGTGAACTTTCCTCCGTGGCTGATTTCTGCCATGTTCAGCCTCTGATGAATAAGAATCAGGCTCTGTGATTGCATTTTGTCCTATAGTTGTAAGTGTATGGTTTTAAATACTTCTGAACGTTTAGCTTTTACTCTATTTCAAAATGTTAAGTTACCGTATTTATTCGAGTATAACGCGCAAAATTTTATACCCAAAAAAGAAATCAAAGTTTGGGTGCGCGTTATACACGAGGACTGGGTGCGCGTTATAAACGAGCCTCTTTTAAACGAGCCTCAAGGGTAGGCACGGAGCACGCCACGGCCCTCCTCCCAGGCGGCGGCAGGCGCCCAGGTCCCGCTGCCGCCGCCGCTCACCTGCACGCACCCGCCGGGACGAGAAGGGAACCCTCCGGGGGAGGCGCTAATGCCAGCCACCCGCGCTACCCGGGCTGCGCGACTCAAGAAGCCGGCGCCAGGTAGGCACGGAGCACGCCGCGGCCCTACCCTCCCGAGCGGTGTCTAGCCCTGCTGAGATGCGCCGTCTGCCCCACCCACGGGCCCAGGGGCGCGCTTCCCTCCGGCTGGCGGGATCTGATTGGGTGGCGCGGGAGACGAGGCGTGGCCCGGAGGTAGCTCGCAGTTCGAGCGAGGCTCCTGGGGGTCGGAAGTGCTCGTTTCGGATTGCATTTTCTGCAACAGGTGGGTCTGATTATCCCCCCCTCCCTCAATATTTTAAGGCGTGCTCATTTTCACCGATATAACTGGTTCCCCTTTAGATGGCATCTCAGGGTATCAAGCGTAAACGTGCATATGACGCTTCGTTCAAGCTCAAAGTTGTTGATCATGCTGAAATACATGGAAACCGAGCAGCTAGCCGAGAATTCACTGTACCAGAGACGAATGTTAGAGAGTGGAGAAAACAGAAAGTCATCCTGAAAAATATGAATAAAACAAAAAAAGCACAACGAGGGAGACAAGCCATGTACCCAGACATGGAGAAGGAACTTTATGAATGGATCATTGACCAAAGAAGTAGTGGGTACATCGTCACATCACTCCACATAAGACTTCAAGCCCAAAAGTTTTGCAAAGATGCAAACTTCAAAGCCTCTAATGGATGGGCACAAAAATTTATGAAAAGGCATGGACTTGCTATACGCCAGAGAACAAAGATAGCACAGAAGCTGCCTAAAGAATTAGAAGATAAGATCGCTTCATTCCATACCTTTATAATAAACCAACGCAAGAAGATTAATTTTGAACTATCACAGATAGGCAATATGGATGAGACCCCCATGTGTTTTGACATACCAGGCAACAGGACAATTGACAGCAAAGGGAAGCACACAATCCAGATTAGAACCACAGGCCATGAGAAAACTCATTTTACCGTTGTGTTATCCTGTATGGCAGACGGATTTAAACTTAAACCAATGGTGATTTTTAAAAGAAAGACTATTCCAAAAGGAGTTAAATTTCCACCAGGTGTCGTGGTCCATTGTCATCCTAAAGGATGGATGGATGAGAAGGGCATCATTTTATGGTTAAATAGAGTTTGGAATACTAGACCAGGCGCACTACTGAAGAAATCCATGCTTGTATGGGATCAGTTCCGCTCACACCTGACAGACACTGTGAAAGACAAACTAAAAAGTCTAAAAACATTTCAAGCTGTGATTCCAGGTGGACTAACCTCTATTCTTCAGCCACTAGATGTCATTGTAAACAAACCCTTCAAAGACAGAGTCAGGGAAAAGTGGATTACTTGGATGAAATCCGACGACAAAGAATTGACTGCTAAAGGAAACCTCAAGAAACCTGGCCTAGCTCTCGTGACATCCTGGGTTAAAACATCATGGGAAGATATTCCAAAAGAAATGATCGTCAAGAGTTTTTTGAAGACAGGCATCAGCAATAAAATGGACGGCATAGAAGACGACTTACTGTGGGATTCAGACTCAGAAGAAAGCGAAGAAACTGGAGAAACAGATTTTCCTGCCAACTGGGACACTGATGAAAAATTAACTCGAGAAGAATGGGAACAACTCTTTAGTGTATCTGATGATGAATCTGACTTTGATGCATTTTAAAGTAAGGGGAATGAGTGGAGCTCTCTCTCAGTGGCCGTAGGTGATGTGCTGCGGCCAATCCTAACAGCACTCAGGATATAGTCAGTGGAAAAGAGTTTGAAGCATTTTTAATGCTTTTTGGCATTGTGCTTACACCAGTTTACGTTGTCAATAAATGTTTTTTTCATGGCCGCACGTGTTCAACAACGTTTTCTTTGTCAATTTCAATGCGTGGTGTGAAACAAAATTTTATACCGAGGTTTCATGGAAAATTAGGGGTGCGCGTTATACACGAGTGCGCGTTATACTCGAATAAATACGGTACTTCACACATATTTTAAAGTGCTTCTCTTTGTAAAGTGCCCTGATCTCTCTTTATGTATGAATTGATGGGGATATAAAGTTATTCTGTCAATAAAGTTATTTATTGTAACTATTGCTTGAGATCTAAAAATAAAATAAGGAATAAAATCTTCAATAAATTAAAGAGATGTTTCTTAGAGGAAATACAATACAATACAATTTTAATTTATACCCCGCCTTTCTCGGCCAAGGCTGACTCAAGGCGGCAACAACATATCAAAATCCAAACAATGCAATAAACAACATAATAATACAGTAATACAAGGTAAATCAATACAAAAAATCAGTACAATAATAACATAACATATCAGCAATATAAAAATATCAGTAAAGAATTACAGTTAAAATGCAATATCATAAACAACCAGAGCAAAAATAATCTAATCAAAAAAGAAACATTCAGAAATATTACACAGTGCCCAAAATCCGGTTGGCTAAGTTATGCCATGATGTTATTGGCTGTGGAAATGTTTTAGAAATAATAAATTTCCAACCTACTCCCACAGGTTCTGAGGGATCAATTTCATTGAGGGAAATCTATTCTTCCTCAGTGTTTAGACCAGATGTTAAACTGCCAAAAGGAAGGCACCTTTTGGTGAGTTCATTCTGTAGTTCCAGTTCCTTTTGCCTGACCTAGTGTGAGAAAGATTAGCTGGCAACACAAAGTTACCATTACCAGAGTACACCCGTTTGTGGTTCAAAAATACCACAGTCTTCGAAGAGGCTCTTTCTGTGTAACCCAGGGCAAGCTATAAGGACATAGGATGGAGGGGAAGACTTTTAATTTCTGAAATTCAATACCAGATCCCATGGGAAGCTCAGTGAGGAGAGGATGTGCATGTGAAAGATGGTTTATTTCTAAATCATTGGTTTGTCGTAAATCATGGAATGGGGATTTAACCTTTGTTTGGTGGGAACTTATAGGAGCGACAAACATTGCAGGTAGTGGGAGCTAATAAAGATTGTTTCATTGGAACGGACAGGGACAGATTTAAGGCTTTTTGACCCCATCAAACCTTGGCAATCAACACAAAACCCACACAATGGCAGAAACACAGAAATCATGGCCTTGTGGTGCAGTGGTTAAACTGCTGTCCTGCAACCAAAAGAGGTTGTGAGTTCAATCTTGACCAGGGTTCAAAGTTGAATCAGCCTTCCAGCCTTCTGAGGTCGGTGAAATGAGTACCCAGTATGTTGTGGTCAAAATGCTAATTAACTTGTGAACCACTCAGTGCATTAAGTGCTATGGGGCGGTATAGATGTGTGTTTGCTTTGCTTTTATGCCACCCCGTAAGTTGTGATACTTATGTATAAGAGGAGAATACAGTACATTTTTTATTTCTGATCACCATGCACAGGTGTGGGAGCTGGACAATGAAGAAATCTCGGAGGGAAAAAACCAGATTGATCCTGAATTAGATTTTCACAAATACTACTTTTGCTCTCCTTGTTTTCAAATGATTGGATTTGGGGAACAAATACTCAGCATAAACACTGTCATAAATGCGTCCATGGCTGTCGTAAATATGCTGTAAATGCATCTGTGGCTGCTTCCGGTGGCAACGGCGGCAGTTGGAGCAATGGTGGGGGCCCTAATGATTTGGCGCTGCGAGCCGGATTCAGCCCACGGGCCATAGGTTGCTGACCCCTGTCTTACTCTCTGAATTGCTGGTAAGATAGCTCGATTAGCACTAACGTTTATATTCAGTGGATAACCCCAGGAGTCCCTTCCTACTATTCTAATTATCAAATCATGTCACTGCAAAGCATAGCCACTTACAATTTTACAAACTTCATTCAGGGGTGAAACATAAGATGAGAATGGACACAGACGGATCTAGCAAATGACTAGAGATCAGAAAATCCCTTAAAATTTCATTCCTGATTTTATCCCTTCTAGTCTCTTCAGCAGCCTTCCTCGGGCATCTCATGTCCATGGTTACCAACTTTTGCTTATGTTTTGTTGTAAGTGTCTATGTTTGGCACTGGTAACAAGGTGGGAATGAATATGCTTTGTATGAGGTACTTCTTTGTGTTGATTGATATTACCTTGATTATAACTGGAACAGAGATTGCAGAGAGACTCAATGAATTCTTTGCTTCAGTATTCACTGAAGAAGACAGAGACCACATGCCCAAAACAGAGCCTATCTTCGTAGGGAGGGAAACCGAAGAATTAAGCAAGATAGAAATAACCAGGGAGGAGGTCCTTGCATGTCTTGTTAAGCTAAACACTAACAAATCACCAGGACCAGATGGCATCCATCCACGAGTTCTCAGGGAACTTAAAGATGAAATTGCTGATCTCCTAGCCAAAATATATAATATTTCCCTCAAATCAGGCTTTGTGCCTGATGACTGGAAGGTAGCGAATGTAACACCAATTTTCAAAAAAGGATCCAGGGGTGATCCAGGAAATTACCGACCGGTCAGTTTGACATGTGTCCCAGGTAAAGTGATGGAAACCATCCTAAAAGATAGAATTAATAGGCACATAGAAGAGAAGGCACTGCTAAAGGAGAGCCAACATGGCTTTTACAAGGGCAAATCATGCCTCACTAATCTGTTGGAATTTTTTGAGAGTGTCAACAAGCATGTTGATAAGGGGGATCCAGTTGACATTGTTTATCTGGACTTTCAGAAGGCTTTTGACAAGGTCCTGCACCAAAGGCTCTTGATTAAACTTGCCAGTCATGGAATAAAGGGACAGGTCTTGTCCTGGATCAGCAACTGGCTAAGGGACAGGAAACAGATGGTAGCACTAAATGGACACTTCTCCAAGTGGAGGGAAGTAAAGAGTGGGGTCCCCCAAGGTTCAGTACTGGGACCCCTGCTTTTCAACCACTTCATAAATGATCTAGAGGTAGGAGTAAATAGCAAGGTAGCCAAATTTGCTGACAACACTAAATTATACAGGGTAGTGAAAACTGTGAGAGATTGTGAGGAGCTCCAGAGGGATCTCTTGACACTGGGGGAGTGGGCAAAACAGTGGCAAATGAGCTTTAACACTAGTAAGTGCAGAGTGATGCATGTTGGGGCAAAAAAAAACAATTACATTTATAAACTGATGGGGTCTGAACACTCTGCCACAAACCAGGAAAGGGACCTTGGTGCCCTGGTGGACAATTCAATGAAGGTGTCAACCAAGTGTGCCTCAGCAGTGAAAAAAGCAAACTCAATGCTAGGGATCATTAGGAAGGGTATAGAAAATAAGTCAGCAAGTGTCATTTTGCCTCTTTATAAATCTATGGTGAGGTCCCATCTGGAATACTGTGTACAGTTCTGGTCGCCATACCTCCAGAAGGATATTATGGAGTTGGAGAAAGTGCAGAGGAGGGCAACCAAAATGATTAGGGGACTGGAACACCTTCCTTACCATCTGAGGCTGCAACGGTTGGGCCTTTTCACTCTTGAACGACGGCGTCTAAGAGGTAACCTGATTGAAGTTTATAAAATCATGCACGGTGTGGACAAAGTAGATAAGGGAAAACTGTTTTCCCTATTGCACAACACTAGAACTAGGGGACACTCAATGAAACTTTTGGGTACTAGTTCTCAAACAAATAAGAGAAAGTACTTTTTCACCCAGAGGATCACTGGTCTATGGAACTCCCTGCCAGAAGAAGTGGTAACAGCTGTCAGTCTTGACAGCTTTAAGAAAGGATTAGACAAGTTCATGGAGGACAAGGGGATCAATGGCTATAATTATGGATACTTAAGGACAACCTCGGGGTTGGAGAGATAGGCAGGATATCTCTCAATGCCATTTCCAGGGAATCCTAAGCAGGGGAAGGCATCTCCTTGGGAATACCCTGAAGGAAATGGTGAGCCACTGTGTGAGACAGAATGCTGGACTGGATGGGCTGTGGCCTGTTCCAGCAAGGCTGTTCTTATGTTCTTATGTACCTTGTGTTGTAAGACTGGACTGTGTCTGGCTGGACATCTTGCTACGGTAATGGAGTACAGCCAGTGACTCAACACTGAGTGTCAGGTGGCAGTTAACTAACCTGGCTCCCTAAAGGGGCCAAAGGCAGAGGAGCCCCTTTAGTTGAGGTGACGGTCCCACTTAGTGGAAGAAATGCCACTGGAAACCATCATATTGGACCTGACAGCAAAATGAGTGGAGGTGGAACTCCAATTCCCAACGATCATGGAGGTGGAAGAAGCTATTCCAGATTTATTTATCTACAATATTTATATACCGCCTTCCTCACCCTGGGTGACCCAAAGCGGTTCACAAATCAGCTAAAACATCAACATTGGTTAAAAGCATCAGATAACCCTTATCTAAAGCCAGTTAAAACCAAGTAAAACTGTCTGATAAAACCACTCCCCAAACCACTAAAAAGTACAGCAGACAAGTAACCCCCCCAAGCGGTCTAAACAAGCCAGCGGGGGTGGGTAGCGGCGCTAGTCGCACCTCACACCCCTAGTCGCACCCCACACCCGCTGGCATAGCCATGTTTTAATGCTTTTCTGAAGGGGAGTAACTGTTTGGAGGCGCAGGTCAGATGGCAAGAGGTTCCACAGGACCGGGGCAGACACTGAGAAGGTTCTACTCCTGGTCTCAGTTAGATGTGCTTCCTTGGCTGATGGGACCACCACGGGGCCCCTCCAGTCTGCCCTCGTAGGACAGGCTGAAAACCTTGGGGTGACTCGGTCTCTTAAGTATCCTGGTCCACTGCCATATAGGGCTTTAAAGGTCAAAACCAGCACCTTGAATTTATTTATTTATTTATTTATTGTTAAATTTTTATACCGCCCACTCAGCCAAAGCCAACTCCGGGCGATTCACAACAGTGGGTAAAAACAGATAAAAACAAATAAAACAGATAAAAACCAGCAATAAGAACCCACCCCTAAAAAGAGAGGGGTGCAGGAACTGAAGAAACCGTGGGGCAGGCATCCTCCCCTATATTAACCACCCAACGGAAGCCACCCCTCTACCTGCACCCCAAACTTGGCCCGCCAGCCAGGTTTTTAGTTCTTTCCTAAAGGGCAACAACTCCGTCTGGAGACGCAGTTCCACAGGCAGGAGGTTCCAAAGGGCAGGTGCAGACACAGAGAAGGCCCTCCTCCTTGTGCCAGAGAGGTGAGCCCCCCTGGCTGATGGCACTATTAGAGAGCCCCTCTGGTCAGACGGACAGACGTCCTTAGGGCGATGCGGTCTCTAAGGTAACCTGGCCCACTACCATATAGGGCTTTAAAGGTCAAAACCAGCACCTTGAATTGCACCCGGAGGCAAACGGTTAACCAGTGCAGCTCCCGCAGCAGTGGTGAGGCATGGGCATAACGTCCACACCCCATCACCACCCGGGCCGCCACATTCTGGACCAGCTGCAGCTTCCGAATGGTCATCAAGGGCAGCCCCATGTAGAGTGCATTACAATAATCTAGTCTGGAGGTCACCAGAGCATGAGTGACCATGAGCAAAGAGTCCCGGTCCAGGAGCGTGCGCAACTAGCGAATCACCCGAAGTTGGACGAAGGCCCTCCTGGCCACAGCCACCACCTGTTCTTCTAGCAGCAGCCGTGAATCCAGGAGGACCCCCAAGTTGCGCACTGGGTCGGTCTGGGGCAAAATAGCCCCATCCAAAACCAAAGATGGTAGCTCCCGGGATAACAGAGGACCCCCCATCCACAGCCACTCAGTCTTACTAGGATTCAGCTGTAACCCATTTGCCCCCATCCAGACCCCAACCGCCTCCAGACAGCTGGAAAGGACTTTGACTGCATCACTGGGGTCCCCATGGGCCGAGATGTACAACTGTGTATCATCCGCGTACTGATGGTACCGCACCCCGTGGTAACGGATGATCTCACCCAGCGGCTTCATGTAGATGTTAAATAGGAGAGGAGAGAGTACCGAGCCCTGAGGCACACCATATTTTAGGGACCTAGGACTGGACTTCTCGCTCTCCAACCACACCAACTGGGTCCGGCCCCTCAGAAATGAGGAAAACCAGGACCACACAGTGCCCTGGATCCCCAATCCTCGGAGCCGTTCCAGAAGGATACCGTGGTCGACGGTATCGAAAGCCGCTGAGAGGTCAAGAAGAGCAAGGACGGACGGATGACCGCCATCCCGCTCCCGGAGGCACACTGGCAACCAGTGCAGTTCCCGGAGCAGCAGCAAGGTCTGGGCATAATGCCCAAACCCCGTCACAACCCGGGCAGCCGCGTTCTGGACCAGCTGTAGCCTCCAAATGGTTATCAAGGATAGCTCCATGTAGAGCGTGTTACAGTAGTCCAATCTGGAGATGACCAGCTGTGAAGGCACACCTTGGTAATATCCTCAAGGCTGAGGTAGTCCATTGTAGTCGTGGTGTTAAATCCTGCATGTCTTATTTCATACATGCCACAGAAGATGACTCTGTTAACATAGTGCATAGGTCGCTTCATTGCAAACTGTGACCCACCTTAAACAAATCCAAACCAATGACATTTTTCCTCCTTCAGGGGAAAAATGCATTCTCAGATACAAGTTGCAGTCGACAATGATGGTAAGACTGGAGCTAACTCTCCCAATATTTGGTTTAGCTTTACTGCACTGTATGTCTCTTTGTCCATTTTGCTTTCTTCAGTCAACCTTGTTCCTAGGTATTTGAACTTTTATACTTGTTCCCTCTAGTTTGAGATTTAGAGCATGAGTTATCAACCTTTTTAAGTCGGGGGCCTGGATCGTGCTTCCTCAGACTGTTGGCTGGGTGGACTGGTGTTTCCACTACCAACTCCCCCCACACAGCCTGCAAAGACTTCCCCCACCACCAGCACCACCACCGCAGCTGTTGCTTCCTTGCTTGGGTGAAGAAGGGATCTTGCTTGTCCTTGCCTGTGCTCAGCAAAAGTGGCACCCAGGAAAGACACGGGTGCCCATGGGCATCTGCCGCTTCTGCCGGTGCTGTCCTTGTCCCCTTTGCCTGGCTCGGCGTGTCCCTAATGCCACTCCATAGCAAGGCAGATATTGTAAGCCTTCTTAAAACATCTGCTCTGCTGAAGCACAGTTTTGGACATACCAAGCCAGGTGGAGGGAGAAAAGATGGTGGCAATGATGGTGGCAGGTGCAATGGCTCCTGGAGGGCTCACTACCACCTCCGATACCTCAACAACAGCCGGAGGGAGGAGTCACCATGGGCTAACGGACAGCTGGAAGCCTCTCTCACCAACGGCCAGAGGGGAGATAGTCTGTGTTTGTTTATTGTATTTTGTTACTGTTGTTGCATTGTTGTAAGCTGCCCTGAGTCGCCACAGCGAGTGGGCGGCAAGATAAATTTGAACAAATAAATAAATAAATAAATAAATAAATAAATGGCATGGGCCAGATGGAATGGTGCTGCAAGCTGGATCCAATCTATGGGCTGCAGGTCGAGAACCCCTGATTTATAGTACTGTAGGCTGTTTCTTTCCATTGGCCATTCTCTCAATCTTCTCTTTATTGATTTTCGTATTATTTATCTCACATTCCTAGTTCATGGGCGTAAGGGGGTCAATCTGTGATTCCTAACACTCCCACTTTCTGTGGCAGATGGTGTCTAATGAGTTAAATCAGGGATTCTTAACCTGTGGCTCATGGGACAGATGTGGCCCACAGTGCCATTTTATGTGGCCCTCCACCACACCCTGGAAGTGCCCAGATTATGAGGTAGAAGGAAACAATCCATATTTAAGACTCTTTGGAGAAATCTGGAAGGGGACAGTAGGGTAGATGGGTTTCTGCATAGCCAAAATCCAGTCAATCTGTGGCACATTTAAATCCAGCTGATCTGGTTCTTAATGAGCTTTTGGGTTTTTCTTCCTTGACCTTCCACCCAATGCATCCCCCTTGCTCCAGCCGATTAATTAAAGTTCTAAAATCTGAGTGTTTAACTGATAGGAAGTGAAATGAAATAATAATAATAATAATAATAATAATAATAATAATAATAATAATAATAATAATAATAATAATAATAATAATAATAATAATAATAATAATAATAATAATAATTTATTTTTATTATTGTTATTATTGTTATTATTATTATTATTATTATTATTATTATTATTATTATTATTATTATTATTATTATTATTATTATTATTATTATTATTATTATTATTATTATTTAATTAATCCTCAATTTCTCTTAGCCTCCCCTTCAGATCCTCTTCACTCAGGATTACTCCAAAGCAGGTAAGACTCCCCCCCCCCCCAATTGCGCTCAATGGGGGTTTCTGGCGAGGGAAAGGTGGCTGGGTTGTATTTTTTAAGGGTTAAACCCGGTGGTGTAGTGGTTTAGGCACTAGGCTTGGAGACCGAAAACAAGGGTTCGATTCCCGAGAGCTGTACGATGGAAGGACATGACAGGAGGATGCAAAAATCCTTCCGACCCACAGGAATCTCTGAGTGAGTCTGACACGAAAACGAACGAGCCAAAGAAGGCGGATTCCTAGAGAGGCAGAAGAGGGCGTTTAGAGCCTTCCACTGAAGAAGGAATTCTTTCCTCTTCCTGCCTTGTGCTAGGAGGCCTCCAAGCCCTGAAGTGTGACTGGGCGGCGGTGAACTTCCGGACTACGACTCCCAGGAGCGTCCAACGCAGAACTGCAGGCGAGGGAATTCTGGGAGTTGTGGTCCAAATAGACAATCCTGCGTGCGGTTAGTTTAAGCACATGGGGAGAAGAGGAGGCGCTTCCTTTTATTCAAAACCAGGTGGAATTTATTAATGCTCTCTCTGTTAAGACAAAGTCAAGGGGAAGATTTTGGGGGCGTTTTCTTTCTTCTTTCCATCCAGCAGGATACTGTGAGTCTCCCCTTTCTAAATGACATTTTAGGTTTTTAAAAAAACATGGATCCATTGGGGGAATTGCAAGGGAAGGATAATTGCAAAATGTCAACCATGGTACTGTTGGGAGGAGGAGGAGGAGGAGAGAGAGAGAGATAAACCTCCTAAACCCTGTCCCTGGTGCAGGAAGAATGCTTTGAAGGACACACACACACACACACACATTTAAGCATCAGCCAAGTGGGTTCTGGGTTGAATCAAGGCTGGGGTTTCCCTGGAAGCGAGAGTGATTTCCCCAGTTGTGACTCCTGGGAGAAGTGCCACAGCCTGTGAAGTATTGGGGTGGCTTCCAGAAGGAATGGGAGTGGGACACCCATTTATCTGCATTCCCTACCTAGGAAACCCTGGAAAGTGTCATGAGTAGGAATTGATTTGATGGCATGGGATTATATATATATTTGGTCATATGATATACGAATCATGTGATGATCACGAATAAGTGTGTTTTTAAAAGCATTTTTTGAGTTGACTTTGTGGTGGTAAAACACTGAACTCAACAATTGGAAGGTTGGCAAGTCAGTAGTTCAAGACCTGAGTGCTGTATGACGGAGTGAGCTCCCATCTCTGTCCCAGCTCCTGGCAACCTAAGCAGTTTGGAAGCAAGAAATTGCAAGTAGATAAATAGGTACCACGTTGGTGGAAAGGTAAACTTTGTTCCATGCGCTCTGGTATCTACTTGTGGCTGCCACATGTACACAGAAACGTCTGTGGATGCAGGCAGTGCTGGCTGTTTGGCTATAAGATGAGCACTGAACTCTAGAGTCGGATACGACTGGCTTTCGAGCAAGGGCGGCCTATGTGGTCTTATGCCTCAGAGATGATTTGTGATTATTAGTCAGTTGTGTGCTCTCACCACAGGACTGACTTAAAGTGGCCCTAGTAGGGCTTTCAAGTGAAGCGAGTTGATTAAGGAGTGATTTAACCTGTGAGGTTTTTGTGGCTGCTAAGATTGAAAGCCTGCTCAGCAGAGTACCTACCAGGGAGATCCTCCCAAGAGCTGTGTGAAGTAAAGACAGGATGGAAGATGGTGCACAGCTTAAAGTTACTTCCATCCTAGGCTGTTTTGCTAATTGGGGATTTCAGCAGGGGTCTTTCCAGGCCTAGTCTGAGGGTTTATACTACATCGCCCGATGGGCTGAGATAGAGCGGTATATAAATTAAATTATTATTATTATTATTATTATTATTATTATTATTATTATTATTATTATTATTATTATTATTATTATTATTATTATTATTATTATTATTATTATTAATCCTGACTCCTCCTTGAGCGCCAAAGGGATTCTGAGCTCTCAAAGAATGCTTGTTGGTTTTGGTTCTGGCTGGTGTCAGGTTATTATTATTATTGATAGGAGTGCCTGGTTACATCTATTTCTGAAAGAAAGAAAGAAAACAATAGAACAGCTTTAAAATAAAGTTTGATTGTCTTTCAATGAAGTCTGTTTTAAAATGGTGGAAGAGACAAAATTGCCTTTAATGGCCATCATTCTGACAAGAAACTATTTTTTACTTAATCTTGCTTCAGACAAAGTTGAGCATATAGGTTTTTGCAAGGAGAAAGAGGGGGGAATTCTCATGTCACACACACACACACACACACACCAATCCTATGTATAAATATAGCTGTCATCAACAGCTAAATCAGCCATGGTTTGGGCTATGGTCCCCCCCTCCCCCGTGCTGCAACGAGCCCAAAAATATCACCTGATGAATTCTGCCAAAAGGAGGTATACTGGCTGGATCGCTAAGCCCTTTGGCGATCATGTGCATGTGCAGCCAGTGGAGCCCCATACAATGGAAAAAACTGCACAATGAAGAACTCTGTGGAACAGAGTTTTTTCGTTGTATGGGTTCCACTGTGTAAACAATATAAAGCTCATATATTTCATTCATATTTGCTCATACAGTGGACCCCCGTACAACGAAAGTACTCCATTCCACGAGGTTCTTCGTTGGGGTTCCACTGGCCACGCATGCGCGTGGTCACCAAGGGGCTTAGTGATCCAGCCGGGTGCCATTCAGAGGGGCTGGGAAAAGCCTTCACCTGCTCCAAAAGCCAACCGGCTGGGTGGCTAAGCCTGTTAGCGATCCAGGCTCGCCCCCTCCTTCCAAAGCAAGCTGGGGTTCGCAGCCTTGAGCCTGGCTTGTTTTGGAAGGGTGGGGGTGAGCAGGTTGTCATCCATTTAAAACAGGGATTCCCAACCTTTTTACGCCACAGATTGACCACGCCCCCCCAGTATCAGCTTTCCTAATTATAGGATGTTGCTGATCTGTACCTATAAGGAAGGGATGTGGCTGTGCGTGTGTTGGAAGCGTTTCCACACCCGTCCAGCCTATCCTGTAATGCACCATGCACACCTACCTTTTGTCCGAGATCATTGCCGTGAGGGTCCTGGGGCCGAGTGTGGGGCATTTGCCCCACCAAGATGAAAAAAACTGCGCGCAAACGGGCAGGGAAGGTCCGCGCACTGTTGAGATGCACGTGCAGGGGGAAAAAATCCCGCACAAAGACCCCCCTCCTCCGGGAGGCAAGGGCCGAATGCAGAGCTCCGTTCCGCCCTTGCCTGCCAGGAAAAGTGAACTCCTTCAGGGAAGGGGGAATGGATTGCGTCCGCCTCCCCTTTCCCTGACTCCCCCCCCCCCAGCACCGGCAGGGAAGGGAGAACAGATCACGTCTGCCTCCCCCCTTCCCTGCCTCTCCCTGGGCATGGGCAGGGAAGGGGAACCGGATCACATCCACCTCCCCCCCTTCCCTTGCCCCCCCCAGAGCAAATAACCCCCGGCAAGGCCAGGCAATAAGCTAGTCTAGTTCATAAGAATCAAGATGGCAGCAATGTTCAGACGCTGCGGCTGAGAGCTCCTTGCTTTTGAGACAGGGTCAGTTAAGTAGGGTTATTTATAGCCATCAGGAATTGTTGTTTTATAGAAGCAGAAGTGGAGACTGTGTAATGTGTGGAAAACTGTGGGTTTACAAGATTCCAGAAATCATAAATCACCGGACCTGGAGGAAGATGAGGAGGAGGAGGAGAGAGTGAAGGCAGAAAAGAGGCTGTAGAGGAAAGGGTCGTGTGACCCAAAGATAAGAAAACAATGATATAAATTACCTCTCCCAAGTATTTTCTATTCTAATGTGAGGTCTTTGGTGAACAAACGTGACGAGTAGAGGCTGCGTGTTGGTGCTGAGGGAGAGTTCCAGGATTGCTGTGCATTGCTACTTACAAAGACATGGCTTAACTCTTTCATTCCCAACACAGCTATTGAATTACAAGGCTATACTACATACCGGTTGGACAGAACAAAGGATTTTGGCAAGAAACAAGGTGGGGGAGTGTGCATCTTCGTAAATCACAACTGGTGCATGGACTCTGTCAGGTTGGATAGCCACTGTTCCTCGGAGGTAGAGTTTTTAATGATTAAATGTAGATCTTTTTATTTCCCCCGGGAATTTACAGCAGTAGTATTAATGGTGGTGTATGTGGCACCAACTGCAAATGCACGCATGGCCATGGATATTTTGTATGGAAACATCAATACTAAACTGAACAAATACCCAGAGGCCATGCTTATCATCGCAGGAGACTTCAATCATACAGACTTGAAGGCAGTATTCCCAAAATTTCATCAGCACATTAAATGTGCAACTAGGGGGGAGAATACTCTTGACAAGATGTATGCAAACATTAAACAGTGATATGAGGTTAAGCCCTTGGCACACCTTGGCAGGTCTGATCATGTGTGCCTGCTTTTGACACCAGCATACACACCCCTTAGGAATCAAGCCCCGATACAAACACTTTGCTTTTAGAACTGGAGACCGGGTATTGTATAGTATAGAAAGGGTGAACCTGAAGAGGGGTATAAGGAAGGCAAAAGCTGTGTATAGCGGGAAAACTGAAGATCACCTGAGTAGTCACGACACCAGGCAAGTGCGGCAGGGGATCCAGCACCTTACTGACTACAAACCCAGTAATTCATCGCCTGTAGAGAGCAGTGCTTCTCTGGTAGAGGAGCTGAATGCCTTCTTTGCCCGATTTGAGGTGACACCAGCAGTGGATCCAGCAGTGTTGCCAGAGTCATCGTCATTACTCCCCATAGGGAATGTTGCCAGGTTGGAAGAGGGAGAAGTGAGGCGAATATTAAAAGGGATAAACGCGAGGGTCCTGATGGAGTGGCTGGTAGAGCACTGAGAGACTGCTCAGAACAGCTGGCAGAAACCTTTATGAAGATTTTTAATCGGTCTTTGGCCCAAGCCACTGTCCCACCTTGTCTGAAATCCTCTACTATTATACCTCTGCCTAAAAAAAACCTAAGATAGTCTGAATGACTTCCACCCTGTGGTGCTTACACCGTCATAATGAAATGCTTTGAAAAGTTGGTGCGGAACCGTATTATGGCTTGTTTACCAGTTGGACTTGACCCTTGCCAATTTGTATATGAGAGAAAGAGATCCACGGAGGATGCTGTGGCTACGGCCCTACATGCTGTTCTGACCCATCTGGAGAAACAAGGGAATTATGCTAGACTGTTATTTGTAGATTTTAGTTCTGCTTTTAATAATATTCTTCCGCATAGACTGGTACCCAAATTATTAGATCTGGGGCTTCCGCCATGCTTATGCAGGTGGATACTAGATTTTCTATCAGATTGTTCCCAACGGGTCAGAATGGGCTCTCATGTCTCTGCGGATCACAGTATAAGTACGGGGACACCGCAGGGGTGTGTGCTGAGCCCGCTTCTGTACACGCTTTACACATATGATTGTGTTCCCAGTTACCCCAGCAATAAGATCATCAAGTTTGCAGACAACACAATGGTGGTGGGTCTGATTACTGCTGGGGAGGGGGAGTCGGCTTACAGGAAGGAGGTTGAGATGCTGATGGAGTGGTGTAGGGAAAGCAATTTATTCCTCAATGTAAAAAAGACAAAAGAGATCATTGTGGACTTCAGAAAATGCAAATTGAACATCCAGCCACTTATTATTGAAGGGAATTGTGTGGAACAGGTCTCGGTGTTTTGATTTCTGGGAATGGAGCTGAGGGATGATCTAACATGAGGAGCAAACACCAAAGATCTGATGAAGAGAGCACAGCAGAGGTTATACTTCTTGAGAATCCTTAGGAAGAACAATCTTTCAAAGGACCTGCTGTTGGCATTCTACCACTGTACCATAGAGAGTGTGGTAACCTATGGTCTGTGTGTATGGTTTGGGAGTTGTACAGCTAGGGAAAGAACAATGCTGTCCAGGGTCATAAAGACTGCGGAGGGGATAATCGGGCGTACTCTTCCCACTCTAGATCAAATCTATGCCACCAGGTGTTATAAGAAAGCTGTAGAGATTGTGCAAGATAGTACCCACACCAGAAATGATCTCTTTCTGCTTCTGCCTTCTAGAAGAAGGTATAGGGTCATAAAGACCAGGACCAGCCACTTGAGAAATAGTTTCTACCCAAAAGTGGTTCTGGCTTTGAATACAGTGCAATGCAGTCTATGAGGGAGCTTCTGTATATCGTTTTTAGAGGTTTAGAGTTTCTAGAGTTTCAGAGCTTTTTAGGGGTTAAATGTGTATATGTGAGGTGGGAGTATGTTGATAATTTTGTATAGTTGTATTTTGTTTAGGTTTTGTTGGGTTGATAAGTGTTTTTTTTCCTTCCCCAATCTCGTTGTTCTGTGCAGGACAATGACAATAAAGATCTATCTATCTGTCTATCTATAATGAGCTTTTGGGTTTTCTTCCTTGACTTTCCACCTAATGCATCACCAGCTGAATGTGAAGCAGGGAACTGTTTTTTGGGGCGGGCAGGCTAAGAGACCCACCCACCCCAACTCTGTCAATGGTATAGAAAGAAAGCTTTGTAGCTCGCATGGACGCCCCAGATAGGCAACTCAGTGGGTTCTGGATTGAATCAAGGCCAAGCTTTCTCTAGAAGCAGGAACGATTCACCAGTTGACTCCATAATATTATCAGGACAGTCTTCCGTGGCTGATGGTATTGAGAATTGCCAATATTTAGATTCAGAGGGGTGAATGGATGGAGGGAGTTAACAATGTCAAACTCATAGACAAGCTTTCTACTTCCAGGAGAATTTTGAGGAGGTGACTGTGTGTTTCTCTATGACGGAAAGAGTGGAGTCCTTGCTGGGTCCAGACCTCATTGTCATGGAGGAGAATATGGAAATAGAGACCTCTCTGGGTAAGACTTCCTTTTGCTCTGAAGCTGGTTTAATCTGTTTACCAGAAACCTGTTTTCTGCACTTGGGACACCTTTTTCAAGCTATTCTACAAAACCCTGTCATTGAGGTTATATGAGTCACACTATTTTCCAATACTGTATCAGCTTTTCTGGCTATCCTCACAGGCATGTTTGATGAGGGTATGAGATGGGGGCCTCTCTGTGGCTACTCACAGGTTATTAAATGCTCTCCCTTGGCAGGTAAGGCAGGCCCCTTCTCTCTTGTCCTTATGCTGATAGTAAAATCCCTGCTTCATAATGAAGTCTTTTAATAATGACAGTTGAGATCCTTGGTGCTGCTGGGTTCTTCTTCTTCAGGTGCTGTTTCTGTTCCGGATATTGGCTATCATCATGGGGATAGTCTTCCTGTTCTTCCAAGGACATGCCACACCAGTCTCTTATCTATTTGGTTCAATACTTCTGCGTTAGTCACATGGTCAACCCACGATATCCTTAGCAGCTATCTGTAGATCCACATTTCAAAAGCTTCATTTCTCTTTTCAGTTGCTTTAGTCTAGTGATGGCGAACCTTGGCACTCCAGGAGTTCTTTGACTTCAGTTATCAGGAGCCCAAGTCAGCACTCCTGCTGATCATGGTTTCTTGAAACTGAAGTTCAAGAACAGCTGGAGTGCCAAGGTTCGCCATCACTGCTTTAATCAATGTCCAAACTTCAATTCCATATAGCAACCCTGGGAATAGGTAACATTTCACTATTCGGATCTTTGTTGCGAGAGTTAGATCTCTACGGCATAACAAATGTCACATTTTTATGAAGGTGGATCTTGCTTTTTCTATTCGTATTTTAATCTTTACCTCGTGTTCCCAATTTTCATTAAACATACTCCGCAAATAGACAATTTTATCCATTCTTTAGATTTCTTGTGTTCCTGCCATTAGCTTGTTGTGATTTGGTGTTCAGCTTATAACCAGATATTTTGTTCTTAAATTGGGAAAATGTTTTTCGTTAATTATTTTCAGAGTGGCAGCCATGTTAGTCTCTGCAAGCATATAAAGAAAGAAACTAAAGAGAAGCTTTTTTTAAAAAAAACAAAAATGTTTATTATTAATTGATATTAATTATTGTATGTATCACAACAGGTCACTTTTGTGATATATTTTTAATTTTTTAACTAATCATTACAATTTTAAAAAATATTGTGTACTGCCTTGCATACCCTCATTGACAGAAATTGGCAAAGAAATGCAACATTACAATGTACTATCGTGAGCTACCCTGGGTCCAGAGGAGGTGGCCAAGCAAATGCAATTAGTAAAGTAAATAAAAATGAATTGTCACGCAACAGTTTAGCTGAGCTCTTTGATTTCTTTTCTCTTAGGATCTTATGAATAGAATCTCTGTCTTTCTGGACCCGATGGGAAGGAGAGTAAGGATAAGAGTGAGGAAGGTAAAGGTAAAGGTCGCCCTTGCCCGAAAGTCAGTCGTATCTGACTTTAGGGTTTAGTGCTCATCTCTGTTTATAACCGAAGAGACAGCACTGTCTGTGTTTCAGATGTTTCCGTGGACACGTGGCAGGCATGCCTAGCACTGGAGTGCATGGAACACTGCTTCCCTTCCCGGTTAAGTGGGTCCTTATTTATCTACTTGCAATTTCTTTGCTTTCAAACTCCTAGGTTGGCAGGAGCTAGGACAGAGACGGGAGTTCACTCTGTCGTGCAGTACTCAGATATTAAACTGCTGTATTGCTGCCTTTGAGTCAGCATCAGAGTAAAGATAAGAGAACAGGAATCAAACCACGGGTGAAGAAAGGCATATCTAAAAAGAAGGCTGGGAAGAAAGAGAAAACCAAAGGGCAAGAGGGGGACCAAAATGGATGGTGAGAAAAATTAACACCCAAAGAAAAGAAACAGAACCAGCTTTTAATAATGATGGTTGAGTTCCTTGGTAATGCATTCCTAAATTTGGGAAATGGTTTTAGTTATGGAATAATAGATTCTTTTCAGAGTGGTAGCCATGTTAGTCTGCATAAGCAAATCACACTAGAAACTAAAAAAACAAATTGGTTTTAAAAAATATAAACTTGAATGTTAAATGATAGCAACTTTTAATAATGATGATTGAGTTCCTTGGTGAAGAGTTCTTAAATTATGAATATTTTTTATTATGGAATTATTCATTTCGGAGTGAGGATCCATTTTGGCCTATGCAAGCATATCAGAGAAATAACAAAGTTTTTTTTAAAAAAGACAAATTGTTGACCGTTAATTGATATTATTTTATTGTATGTTTAATGTTTGTGTTTTTACCATAATTTGTTTTAATACTGTGAGTTAAAATGGGTCCCTCACTGTGAGGTGGCCAGCAAATGCAAGAAATGAACCAAATGAGAAGAAGAGGTCACCGAACTGTTCAGTTTAAATCTTTGATTTCTTTTCTCTTGGGATCTTATGAATGTCCTCTTTGTTTTCCAGGAGCAGATGGGCAGAAGAGTGAGGATAAGAGTGGAGCAATCAAGCCACGGGTGAAGAAAGGCCGAACTGAAAAGAAGGCTGAGAAGAAAGTGAAAGGAAAGGCGAAGAAGGGAACCAACATTGATGGAGAGTTTAGTGGAGAAAAAAGAACGTCCAAAGATAAGCAACAGAATCAGCATGTCTGCCCCGAATGTGGAAAAAGCTTCCACCATAAAGCAGCTATAAATATCCATATGAGAATCCACACAGGGGAGAGACCCTATAAATGCTTTGAGTGTGGGAAAAGCTTCGGTCTGAGCTCAATCCTACTGAGGCACAAAAGGACCCACACAGGGGAGAAGCCGTATAAATGTATGGAGTGTGGAAAGGCCTTCATTCAGAGTTCAATCCTTCTGCGACACCACAGGCTACACACGGGAGAGAAACCATTTAAATGCTTGCAGTGTGGTAAGAGTTTCTCTCGAAGTTCATCCCTCTTCTCACATCAAAGTGTTCACGGAGGGGGAAAACTGCATGAATGCTTGAAGTGTGGGAAAACCTTCACCCGAGCAACGGGCCTTACCTTGCACCTGAGAATTCATAACAGGGAGAAGCCATTTAAATGCCAGGAGTGTGGGAACAGCTTCAGTCAGTCCTCATATCTGAAGGTCCACCTACGAATTCACCAAGGAAAGAAACCATATAAATGCTTAGAATGCGGGATGAGTTTCAGCCAGAAATGGTATCTTATTCCACATCAACGAACTCACACGGGAGAGAAGCCATTTGAATGCCCCAAGTGTGGGAAGGCTTTCCGCTGGAGCTCAGCCTTAAAGCGACATCAAAGAACCCACATAGGAGAGAAACCCTTTCAGTGCTCAGAGTGTGGAAAGAGCTTCACCCGGCAGACAGGCCTTGCCTACCATCAGACAACTCACACAGGGACAAAACCATTTAAATGCCTGGAGTGTGGAAAAACCTTTAGTTACAGTCACTACTTTCGGTCCCATCAGAAGATTCATATAAGGAAGAGTACTCAGAATGTGAAAAAGACTCCGACTCAAACTCCACCAGAAATCACCACTAAGGTTCCTGTGGTGGTCTTGATCCGACTGGCCACAAATGCTGGCAATTAAAATGTTCTCCAATCCAAAGGCTTCTATTGGTAGAAATAAACATTCTTAGGGAGCATTGGTATTGAAAAGAAGGGGGAATAGGAAGCATTTTAATTTAAGAAAATGAAATGGCTGAGGTTTCCTAATGGCATGTGCTTTTCCCATATCATGTTTTCTAAAGTAGATTTCGGTGATAATCCAGTTTAGTGAGCGGAAAAATGAATATCCCATTTTTAAAAAGAAACTGAAAAGGAAGCAACCACTTAAATTTTTGAGAGGAGTTGTATTTGTATAAGGAAATAATGTGTAGCACCGGAGAAATAATTTAGAATATTTAGCACTCAGAACACGGAAGAGCCTTTGGTTGGACATCCTACCTCCTGAGGGACTAAAAATTTCATACACAGAGGAAACCGTAAAAGCTGATAATGTGTGGAAAAACCAGGAGTCAGAACTTAGGCCTCCAGTGTATGTAAAAATAAATCCACACAACATATGAATTGTTGGACAATTCATGTTTTTAGCGTTCAGCAGTCAAAACTGATCTGAGGTGAAGAATCCAAAGCATGCCTTGTCAATGTTGTTATGTAAAGCTTTATTTTGTATTTCCAGGCCAAAAATAGAGTTAAGTGTCAAAGTGTTAGAAATAACAATCAGTGGGTCATTAAGCCGACTGGGAGATGGAACTGGTAAATACTTAAATATTTCCCTTGCCTTGAAAGCTGTATCAGGGTTGCTGTAAGTTGAGTCTGTCTTGACGGCACAAAACATTAGGAAAAAAGCTAATTATAAAGCAGCAATATGTTGCTTTATGGAGGTTTGGCGTTAAGAATTCATCATCAACATTTATCAGCTGCACACTGATCTGTGTGACTCAGTGTGCAACTGATAATGTCTATGGTGATTTCTTAATTTGAGGTAATTGGCTCCCAAAAGTTACGACGGTTGCCTAACTGCATAAGAAGATTTTAGCCGTTCTGATTTTCAGCTCTGGCTCCTGTTTTCCTAAATCAGGCTTGCCCATGGGCTACTTTGGAAATTTCAATCCAAGAATGTGAGACTATTATGTGGATACAACAATTGACAATCTGACAATAGGCATAGAAAGAAGTAGAGGGGAGAAATTTAAACAATGGCCATGTGGCCTTTTGCTCAAGAGTTACTAAGAGGTGATGCTTGAAGGACCTCAGACAAACAAATGCTGTTTCTGTTACAAATCCAACGAATGTATCCACAAAAACAATTTGAAGGGTGGTCTTTCCTCCTTGGTCTTTCCTCCATGGCTGATTGCTGCCATGTTCAGCCTCTGATGAATAAGAATCAGGCTTTGTGATCGCATTGTGGCCTATAGTTGTAAGTGTATGTTTTTAAATACTTCTAAACATTACTTCTAAACATCTCCAGACGGAGTTGTTGCCCTTTAGAAAAAGAACTAAAAACCTGGCTGGCGGGCCAAGTTTGGGGTGCAGGTGGAGGGGTGGCTTCCGTTGGGTGGTTAATATAGGGGAGGATGCCTGCCCCATGGTTTCTTCAGTTCCTGCACCCCTCTCTTTTTAGGGGTGGGTTCTTATTGCTGGTTTTTGTCTGTTTTATTTGTTTTTATCTGTTTTTACCCACTGTTGTGAACTGCCCGGAGTCGGCTTTGGCTGAGTGGGCGGTATAAAAATTTAACAATAAATAAATAAAATAAATAAATTTAATTTTTACTCTACAATATTTCAAATTGTTTAGTTACTTCACACGTGTTTTAAAGTGCTTCTCTTTGTAAAGTGCCCTGATCTCTCTTTATGTATGAATTGATGGGGATATAAAGTTATTCTGTCAATAAAGTTATTTATTGATAGTCAAAGTCTTCTTTAGTATTGTAACTATAGCGTGAGATCTGAAAATAAAATAAGGAACAAAGTCTTCAATAAATTGAAGAGATGTTTTCTTAGAGGAAATATTACACAGTGCCCAAAATCCATTTGGCTAAGTTACACCATGATGTATAGACTGAGGAAACTTTTCAGAAATAATACATCCCACCACAGTAATTGAGTACAGCCAGCGACTCAAAACTGAGTATCAGATGGTTGTTAACTAACCTGACTCCCTAAAGGGGCCAACGGCTACAGGTGGATGAGCCCCTTTAGTTGGGGTGAGCCAGATGAAATGGTGCTGCAGTCCGAATCCAATCCATGGGCTGTAGGTCAAGAACCCGATTTAGAGTATGCTGTTTCCATCCATTGGCCATTACTTCAGCATTCTGTTTATTCTCTTATTATTTATCTTACATTCCTGGTTCATGGATGTAAAAGGCTCAATCTGTGATTCCTAATAGTCCAATGCTGTGTGGCGGAGGGTGTCTAACAAGTTGAAGCAGGGATTCTTAACTTGCCGCTCACAGGCTGGATGTGGCCCACAGTGCCATTTTATGTCTCCCTCTACCACTTCCACCCCTCAGGAAGTATTGTTGTGGAGGAAGGGCAGAATGACTGTCCAGTCCCCGAAGCTGTCTAAGGGAGCATGCCCTAGCCCCGGCTTTAAAAGGTTGAGAACTGAGTTATAGCAATGGTCTGACATCCTAGAGAAGAATTCATATGCAGGGGAAATTTTAGAAGAAGCGGTATCATTACCAGTAACCTGTTGTTAGGTTTTTGTTGTTGTTGTTGTTGTTGTTGTTTTGCATTTCGGTCCCCTTTCTACAAACTATTTCTAAACCCTATCCTTCACGTTATCTGAGGAACCCTATTTCCCAGTACAGTATCAGCTTTCCTAACTATAGGATGTTTCTGGTCTTGTGACTATTTATTTATTTATTTATTTATTTACTATATTTATATGCCGCCTTCCTCACCCTAGGGTGGCCCAAAGCGGTTTACAAAAAATAGAGTACAAAAAGTACAGTAACATCCATAACAACGCAATACAAAACAATTCATCAAATTACGGTATCAAAATCACAATAACAGGGCAATTACAAGAAAGCCAAAAACCTTGTGTGGCTGCGGCGGCTTTTGTCCTTCTCCAGGAAGGTGGGGCCCGGAGCTGGGTGAGTGAGAGCATCCTCTGACCATCCGAACAGCTGCAGCTGGCCCGGTCTTCCTCCTCCGGATGATGATGGGACCGGAGGAGGGTGGACGGGGAGGCACGATCTCTGACAACCTGGTGCAAGCTCCGGGGAGAGGAGTGAGTCCTCAGGCGGCTGCGGTGTCTTTTCTGCCCTCCAGCCAGGCGGGGCTCGGAGGGTGGTGATGGCGGCCGCACCTGCCTCCCATCCCCAGGCCGGTGGAATGATGAATTTATTTATTTTATTATTTACACTTATATCCCGCCCATCTAGGGAAAAATCATCCCTACTCAGGGCAGCTTACATCATAAAATCAGTAATACAACGATCAAGATTTTTTTAAAAAAAAATTACAATAAAATCATCACCAAACATTACAATAGTCAGAAAGTACTTCAATCCAAGACCCTGGAAAGATCTCTCTGTAGGCTTCCTTTTGTGGAAAATAAAATACTGCCCAGAATACGAGGTAGAAAGAAACAATGCATATTAAGACACTGGAGAAATCAGAGTTGCGGGGTGGGGTGGGGGGGTGTTATCGGGTTAATCGGTTTCTGCATAGCCAAAATCCAATCAATCAAATCAATCTGGGGCATATTCAAATCCATCTGATCTTGTTCTTAATGAGCTTTTGGGTTTTTCTTCCTTGACCTTCCATCCAAAGCATTACCCTTGCTTGAGCTGATTAACTAAAGTCCTAAAAATCTGAGTTTTTAACTGAAAGGAAATGAAATGAAATGGATTATAAGTTTCCTAACAGACAGGAGGCAGCAGGCGAAGCTGAGTAAAATTAGATCAGAAACCAGAATAATCAGTACATATAATGCATATAATGATGAGTCTGTTCTTTCTGCGCCAACTCAGAAAGCTCAAGTTGTCTAAAGAGTTGTTGATCCAGTTCTATAGAGGGATCATAGAATCCATCATCTGCACCTCTATAATTGTCTGGTTTGGTTCTGCATCTCAACAAGATAAATATAGACTCCAACGAGTAATTAGGACTGCAGAATATTTTTTTTGCTGTTAATCTACCCTCCATTGAAGATCTATAAACTCCACGAGCTAAAAGAGAGCAGAGAAAATATACAAAGACCCCACACATCCTGGAAATAACTTGCTCCAGCTTCTACCGTCGAAATGACATACTAAAACAACCAGATACAAGGATAAGTTTCTTTCCAAATGCCATTCATTTGCTGAATAACTAAATTGTATGATTTTGTATTGTTATTGTTTCTCTAGGGATATGTGAGATTGTTGTTAGTATTATGATTAGCACCTATTATTAAGTGTAGATGATCTAGTAAATGTAGTTTAATTTTTCATGTATATAGAGAATATATGTACCAAAGACAAATTCCTGGTGTATTAGCACATCTGGCCAATAAAGGATTCTATTATATTCAAAGTGGGCAATTTAAGCCCACGGCAAGAAGAAAAGGCGTTTCCTTTGCCTGGACTTCTGAAAAGTATAAGCATGCACATGTACTCTGTACTTGGTTTGGGCCCCTTTTGCATCAATTACTGCCTCAATGTGGCGTGGCATGGATGCTATCAGCTTGTGGCACTGCTGAGGTGTTATGGAAGACCAGGATGCTTCAATAGCGGCCTTCAGCTCCGCTGCATTGTTCAGTCTCATGTCTCTCATCTTTCTCTTGGCAATGCCTCATAGATTCTCTATGGGGTTCAGGTCAGGCGAGTTTTCTGGCCAATCAAGCACAGTAATCCCATGGCCATTGAACCAGGTTTTGGTACTTTTGGCAGTGTGGGCAGGTGCCAAATCCTGCTGGAAAATGAAGTCAGCATCCCCATAAAGCTCATCTGCGGAAGGAAGCATGAAGTACTCCAAAATCTGCAGATAGACAGCTGTGTTGACCCTGGAATTAATGAAGCACAGTGGACCAACACCAGCAGATGCTCACCTGTAGTCCCCCTGGAAAACCTTTCCAGAGAAGGCAAACACACACCATAGAGATGGTTCCTGAACATGAGCAGAGGTGTGCGTGAGTTGAAGTAGTAGAGTACACACACACACACCTCGGGAAAACCGACAAAGGATCATTCCTCCAATGTGCACTGAAAAGGAATGTAAATTCAAAGAAAGCAGAAGAGGAGTCCGTCTTTATAGTTCTGCTGCCACAGGAATCTATTGGCATTTCACTTTCTCCATCACGGAAGTCAACCTGAAATGCGTCTCTCCTACACCAGCTCACTCACAGCTTGACTGAGGGGCTTTGCACAAAGTCCTGTAGTTTTTGCCCTCAGAAAAACTCTGAAAATGGACAGAGGGAAGGCCCTTTCTCAGGCAAGCCAACAAAGGGACAGGAGCAATTACACATTATTTTAGTAAATTTGGAAGAACAATATTTTTTGTCCTGAAGTCTTGGTAAATATTGATAATTACTGAACAGATAATATGTGTATTGCATGTATTATTTTGATATTGATTTGATTTTGAAACTAGCAGTAAGAAACTAAGATTTCATTAACTGTACTTGACCATATATATGTATCAGAATTTGAATTAGTTAAATAAAGCTATATTTTATTTTATAGACTGGCATGCTGCATGAACTTAATAGAATAACTTCTTATCTGAAGTGAGCAGACATGTTTACCGCTGAACATGTTAGATTGTATGTGACAAGCAAAGAGAACAGGGGAAATGTATGTCATAGAATATGTTGGTTGAATACGTAACATCAAGATAAATGTGAAATGTCTACCGCCCCGGGGGGGGGGCAAATCTGTGAAGTGTTTGGGATCAAGGAGACAGCGGAGGCTTGATTCATGAAGAGGCAACAGGGCAAGATAGCCCGGTCGGAGTTTATTAGGAATAACAGACAAAGGAAATTCCAGAGAAGGGTATGCAATATATTCTTATTGGTTACCTGCGATAGCATAGGATTACTTAATTGGCTAAATATCGGCATGTCTGCCTCGTGCTCACTTTGCTAATTGGCCAGAAAGCTGCGTGCTAGCTGAATGACTGCGTGCCATCCCTGGGCATAGTGGGGAGGGCCAGAAGGCCTGGAGTGAGAGGCCCAAGCTGGGGCCTCTAAGCTACGGCGTAAACACAGATGAGGTAAGGAGAATGATCACCCACGATTTATGACCATGGTTTGCCAATAAGCCACAGCGATCGTGCTGTGAAACTCCTCACAAATCTGGACTGAAGAACACATGTGCATGGCTCATGAAAAGTATAAAAGTCTCATCAAAATGTTCATCATGGACCTTGATTCTCATGGAATCAAGTACTACGTGTGCACACGTCATGATCATGTGTTATTGTGTTAAGCTGTTCATCTTTTTGACAGTTTAAGTGACATGCAAAGGTGCTGAAATCGGCCAATGTTGGTCATAGCAATTTTCCGTTTACAGCAAATGCCTTCTCTTGATCTTGAAATGCAACAAATAAATTCTTATTGTATTCTACATTTTCTGTTACTTGTTTAAGCATAAGAAGTGCATTTCTACAGCTTCTGCTTATTCTGAAACCCACCAGTTCTGCTAGTTGTGGGGTTCTGTTGAGACTTTCTCAGTCTAAACCAGGGGTTCTCAACCTACGGCCCTATCCAACCCCCCAGCGTCATTTCATGTGGCCCACTGCCTTCGCCCCTGCCGCCAAAAGCAGCTGAAACAATCCCCTCAAAAGAGAAAGCTTGCTTGCCCCGCCTTGGGAAGTCCCTCTTCCAGGGACTCCCCAGCATCCAAAGCTCCCCTTGTCACATGTCTTTCCCCCTCCCAACCCTTTGCCCCCCACAATCCATCTGCCCCTTTCCCACTGAAGCTCCCCCCAAAGGACCCATCTGCATAACCCCCCCAACCTCCGAGAGAGGGGGGGGTTGGAGGGGAAAAGGGATTAAGGAAGCACACCTGGGGTGGGTGGGGAAACAGGAAATGGACTTTCATACCCTGCTGGGCTCCTTCCTGTGTGACACTCTGGGACTCGCCCCTCAGTGGCTTTAACCCTTTGAGTGGAGAACAGACATTGTCAAGAGAAGCAAAACAGGCTGTTTGTCCCATTGCCTCGCGAAATCCCTCCATCTGAGTTTTGTTCCAGCCCTGCAATCCGAGATCCCATGTCGCCTGAAGATGTACTTTGCTACAGACCCCTGGACAGAGATGATAGAAATGATGTCCTGTTCCAGCAGGATGTGATGCACACCCAGATGTGAAACGAATGAGACACAAAAGGAGCCACATTCAGGCCGCCGACAGCCCCGGTGAGGGTTTCACCTGGCAGGTTGGCCAGGGGAGAAGGAGGCATAGAGAGACCTGGCACCTGGGGTGGCTTCCGCGGCCCCAAAAGCCGCTCCCATGCCTCCGACGACGACAGCCCCGGCGAGCCAAAGCGAGGGTTTTCGCCCGACAGGTCAGCCGGGGGAGGAGGCATGGTGGAGAGTCCTACAGCACCTGGGGTCGCTTCCGCAGCCCCAAAAGCCGCTCCCACATTTCCACCATGCTGACGCCGTCTTGCCTACGCCCCCTCCCCTCCCCGGTCCGGCATTGGCCGCAGAAGTTGGGAGCACCTGGACTCTGTGGCCGCCCAGAGGAGGTGAGCGATATTTAGGGATGCCTTTGGCCGAAAAAAGCCAAGACGCGGAGCTCCTTCCCCAGCTTTGATGGCTGGGAGATTGGAAGCATGTGCGCCAGCTTTCCAAGTCCACGGACCAAAGAACTGTCACGGCCTCGCTGGCGTCGAGACGCTGATTTCTTCCTTCAGCCAGCCAAGGACGTCGAGCATTGGCTCAGTCAGGAATTAAATTGATTATGTAACTTGATTGTATAATGTAACTTAATTGTATAATGTATTTGTTCCCATATTTCTATTACATTGTGTACTTGGGGGATTTGGTATTTTGTATTATTAATTGTATTTATTTAATGATTTATTTTTGTATTATTATATTGTCATATTGTATTTCTGTATTTTGCATCTTATTATTGTATCTTTATATGTCTTGTAAGCCACTTCAAGTCGTTCATTGGATTGAGGGAAGTGGAATATAAATAAAACATCATCATCATCATCATCATTATTATTATTATTATTCCCTGAGCAGAGTTCTTCCAGCAAAAATCCTTTCAACCCAGAAAACACCTGTGGGAGCTTCTGACATGATAAAAAGCTATTTCTCTATTTGTACTGTTTATTACAGCTTTGCACATGTGTAAGGGTACAGAGCTCTGGTTCTACTCTACTTTACCTGACAACATACCTACTAAGACAGGACCCTCCACCCTGGATCTCTCGCTGTTTACAACTTTTCCGGGGTAGTTAAAACTTAACTTGCCCAAAGTGAATTAAACATCTAGGACTTGGGAAGTCTACCTTAGGCCTTCACTTGGCTGAGTCATGCTTACAGCCGCTATTGAGGTAGAGCTCCTTGCATTAAGCCACCTCTGTATGAGAGAACAAAAATTTGGTAGCATTAATAATAAATAATGTTTTATTTATATTTCGCTTCCCTCAATCCAATGGACAACTCGAAGCGGCTTAGAAGACATATAAAGATACAATAATACGATGCAAAGTGGCTTTTGCATGGCAACACTCAAATCTTCCCCCTTTCTTCAATAAGCACACTTAATGTTAAAATATTTCATTTATTGAAAATACAGTATAGGATAGTAAAAGCGTAAAGATCTTCCAGAAGTATACTTTCCCAGTATCAAAATTAGATGTAAGTAAAAGTATCAATCCAAACGTATTAAAGCAAATCAAGAGACATTTGTCATAAAATAATAAAACCTATCTAAGTAGTCATTTGGCCTAGATTCCTAATCCATTTCTAGCAAGCTTACATGACTACATTTCCTCTCTGGGTCCAAACTTGAACTAACTGAAAAACCCCTCCTTTTACTACTCTAAAATCAATATCATTTGAATTAACCAATCAAAACGTTTCTAACACATAACAGCTCCTTCAACCCCCACAACATTTGAATTAAACAATCACAATCACATGCCATTAATTTCTTCCTCACATAAGTTAAGCCATTTTCCTGACATACAAACAGGCTTCATACATGACAGGCCTTAAAACACGTTTATTATAGCTTAACTTAAAGTGTAACAAGAGGAACAGGAGTACTTTTGTTTGCTTCCTGATCTCACTTCTCTCTGAAGCCTCTTTAACTATTTCTTGGTTAACTTTGTCAGTGAAACCATTTGCTTCAATGTAATGGTAGACTCCATTGATGAACTTGTATTATTTTAAAGTAATGCAACTTCACTTTGTTATTCCCTGCTCCTATATCCATCCGTAACACTGAACGTTTGAAATGCTTAATGTCTCCTGAATAGTGTAAGAGGGCTCCATGATGGTGGATTCTCATGTGCAAAGGTACTACCTTCTGAAGCTTGGAGATTAGTGTGCTCTGCATTTTAAGCAGTAACAGTTTCTCTTCCCTTCTTCAAGGAAGGGGCAAAGGAATGTTCCCAGACTCTGCGGTGAATCATTAGCATTAAATACATTTAAATCAGAACCCAAACTAATGTCATTTGTACAGTTTCTCTCCTGTGTGAACTCTCTGATACATCACAAGGTTTGAATTAGCAGCAAAACATTTCCCACACACTTGGCATTTGAATAACTTATCTCCCATGTAAACTTTATTTATTTATTTCAGTTTCTATACCGCCCACTTGGCCAAGGCCAACTCAGAGCGGTTCACAGCATAATAAAAACACAATTAAAAACATAGTTAAAACTGCTTTAAAAACTACCCACCCACTCACTAAAATGCATCACAAGGTTTGAATTCTAAGCAAAAAGTATTCTTTCATTCCTGGCATTTGTATGATTTCTCTCCTGTGTGAACTCTTTCATTATTCACATGGAATGAATTCCAAACAAAACATTTCCCACACTCCAGGCACTTAAACATTTTTTTCTCGTGGCATTTGTACGTTTTCTCTCCTGTGTGAATTCTCTGATGTTTTGCAAGACCTGGTTTCTGAGCAAAACATTTCCCACTCATTTGGTATTGAATGGTTTCTCTCCTGTGTGAACTCTCTGATGTGTCACAAGGCTTGAGTTCAGAGACCCTGCTGTCACTCCACCGCCCTCTCGAGGGTCGAGCAATCGCTCTGCTGGCCTGGCCATAATGGTTTGGCACGGTCCAGACGTCGACCCACCCAGGCCGTACTGGCGCGGTCTCGATGTGGCTTCCAGAGTTCCCCACTCATCTTCTGATGATTCCAGCTCGTCTTCAGAGGAGGAGGAGTGGACGCGGAGAAGATTGGTGCTGTTGATTCGCTCAGAGGAGAGGACCAAAAATCTCTCATGGCAATGGGAACTGCCCTTAACATACGGGTTGACCAGCCGCCGTTGGAAGGTGAGGATCAGATGACGGCAAAGTTGGACAAGAAATCCATCCAACCCGTCCACATCACAGTGCTCCCTTCCATGTTAATGTCTGCAAAGGCCACCTGGAAGAAGCCCGTTTCGGCCCACTCCGTTTCGTCCAGGCTCGATGAGATGTACCGAGTCCTGGACGAGGATGTTCAGTTTCTCCAGGCACACCCACTACCAAATTCCCTGGTTGTGAAGGCCTTCCAGCATGAAACCACAGTCAGCGGCTTCCCGGTACCGTCGACACCTGAGGGAAAGAAACTCGACATGGTGGGCTGGAAGTTTTATGCGAATGGGTCGCTGTTCCTCTGGGCCACAAACTATTCAGCAACTATGGGCCTCTATCTATCCCATCTTTGGTAGCGCACCAAGACGCTTGCTGCGAAGCTGCCGCTCAATCTCCAAAAGGAAATTGACAGTCTATGTGATGAGGGCGATTTCCTGGCGGAGCAGCAAATGAGGACGGCGCGCCATATCAACAACTACATGGCCAAGCGCATGTCATCCGCAATTCTCCTGCTGCGGCATGCATGGCTACAGGGAACTACCTTGGATAACTCAATGAAGAAGCTCATTGAGGAGTTCCCATTCGATGGTCAGGGCCTCTTTGGCCAAGACATGGACAAGGTGCTCAACGAGTTGAGGCAGACCAACTCGACAGCCAAGTTCTTGGGCCTCACCACCTCGTCCCAGCCTTCAAAACCCAGGTATCAGCCGTTTACCAGCCGCTACCGTGGTAATCCGCAGCAACACCAACAACAGGATGGACCTGCCGATCACCCCAAGCCTGATTTCTACCATCCCTGGAGACAACAAAGGGGACAGCGATTCCAGCCTTACGGCCAAGGAAAACGCAATGAGGGTAAGTCAAAGTCTCAAGTTTGACTTCCCTCTGGCCAAGACTCTCTCGCTCCATCTACTGTACCTTCCCCTTCGAAAATTCCTCACGGTGTGGTCCGGCGTCATGAACGACCTGTGGGTCTTGAAGATCTTGTCTGCTGGTTACGCCATCGAATTTGACTGGATGCCTCAGGTAGAAAACCCCGTTTCACCACCCCGTCTTTTCAACTGGAGGAAGAAATTACAACCCTTCTCTCCAAAGGGGCCATCGAGCTGGTACCACCAACTGATTGGAACAACGGTTTCTACTCGAGGTACTTCGTTGTCCAGAAGCAGGACGGAGGCCTCCACCCCATTCTGGATTTGCGTCGCCTCAACAAGTTCATCCACACCAAGAAGTTCCGAATGGTGACACTCCAAACCTTCCTTCCCCTCATCAACGAATGGGACTGGTTTACAGTGATAGACCTCAAGGATGCTTGCTTCCACGTCAGCATTCTCAAGGAGCACAGACGGTTCCCCCGCTTCCGGATAGGGTACTCTGTGTACCAGTACCGTTGCCTACCATTCGATCTGGCCACAGCACCACGAGTTTTCACCAAGTGCATGGCTCCGGTTGCTGCCTTCCTCTGCCAGAGGGGGATCAGAGTCTTTCCATACATCGACAACTGGCTGATAGTCTCCCCCACCAGGTCGTCGGCCATTCGGGACATGGAGTACACCATTCATCTACTGGAGAGTCTTGGCCTCAGGATCAACTTCTCCAAATCAAAGCTGGATCCTTCGCAGTGAGTAGAGTACCTTGGAGCGGTTCTAGACTTGCTTGCAGTCAGAGCATTTGCCCCACAAAAACGCTTACTGGACATTGCTCAGGTAGTAAGCACTTTCCGTACCAAACCCTTCGTCAGAGCGAAGAAGGCTCAATGACTCCTGGGTTTGATGGCTTCCACCACGGCAGTGATCCCTCACGCCAAACTGAAGTTCCGGTCTCTGCAATCGTGGCTTCTCCACAAGTTCGATCCTCTCACGGAGAGGCAGTCCAAACGGTTGTTTCCGTCTCCAGAACTGGTGGACCAGCTGGTGTGGTGGACCACACCTCTCAATGTGGCTATGGGCAAGAACTTTTATCCTCCACAGCCGTCTCTCCAAATTTTGACCGACGTAAGCAACCTCGGCTGGGGAGCTGCTTGCAGGATTCTTACGGTCAACAACACCTGGTCTCCGCACAGGATCGTCCACCACATCAACTACCTGGCGTTGCTGGCCATATGGAAGGCCATGCGGTCCTTCGAGACAGTGGTGTGCGGCAAGTCGATCCAGATCGCTTCAGACAATACCACCGCGATTGCATATCTGAACAAGCAAGAAGGGACGAAGTCCACTACATTGCTGTATCTCGCGGTACAACTTTGGGAATGGTGTCTCGAATGACACATTTTCCCGATCGGAGTCCACATCCAGAGCAAGCTGAATGTGCTGGCAGACCGCCTGAGTCCCCTCACCTCGGCCACCGTGAGTTCCGTAAGCCACAGCGTCTTGCCTATGGGGGAAAGTCTAAAGGTGAACCCATCTCTTCCCAGAGGTTCTCCAAATGGATTACATCAACCATCTACCTGGCCTACGAGTCTGCCTCTTTGCCAGCTCCTCCACATGTCAGGGAGGGAAAGAGGGAAAGAGGCAATAGCCAACACCCAATGTATACAATATAAACGAGGAAATATAAACACAAAGGTTATTTAATAGATAGCGTTCTGTTGGCAATAGCCAACACCCAATGTATACAATATAAACGAGGAAATATAAACACAAAGGTTATTTAATAGATAGCGTTCTGGATTACCGCGGCAAATGGGAAACAGCGGTAAGAAAGGCAAACATGAGCTTAAATAACCAATTAGTTATATCTAAAAAGCAGTAGGTTGGTCATGTCGTAAAGGGACAATCATATACCAGACAAATATTGTTGTTGTTGTTCAGTCGCACAGTCGATTCCGACCCTTTGCAACCCTATGGACCATTGTTCTCCAGGCGCCTCTGTCCTCCACATCCCCCTCAGTCCTCCCAGTTCTGTGCCCATTGTGTCTACAATACCATCTAGCCATCTCATCTTTGGCCTCCCCCTTCTTTTGCCCTCCACCTTTCCCAACATCAAGGCCTTCTCAAGTGAGTGCTCCCTTCTCATTTGATGCCCAAAGTACTTTAGCCTCATCTTTACTATTTGACCTTCCAATGAGCAGTCAGGGTTGATTTCTTCTAAGATTGACCTATTTGTTCTCCTCGCTGTCCAGGGTACCCTCAAAACTCTCCTCCAACACCACATTTCAAAGGCATCTATTCTTCTGCGTTCAGCTTTCCTAACTGTCCAGCTCTCACATCCGTACATTACCACTGGGAACACCATTGCTTTGACTATTCTAATTTTTGTTTTCAAGGTGATGTCTCTGCTTTCCACTATGTTCCCCAGGTTTCTCATAGCTTGTCTCCCAAGAATCAGTCGCCTTTTTATTTCACGGCTGCAATCCCCATCTGCAGTGATCTTTGATCCTAAGAATGTAAAATCTGTCACTGCTTCTACTTCTTCCCCATCTATTTTCCAGGAACTGATTGGGCCTGTTGCCATTACCTTGGTTTTCTTAATATTGAGTATCAAGCCAGCTTTTGCACTCTCTTCCTTCAATCCAATCAAGAGATTCTTTAGGTCTTCCTCACTTTCTGCCATTAGGGTGGTATCGTCTGGGAACTGGACAACGTGGTCTTTCACTCCCTTTGCAGGTTGTGGGAGACCCCGAGCATCGTCCTCTTTGCTTCGGAGTCCAACCGCAAGTGTCCCAGATACTGCTCCAGGGCGGGCATCGGACTGAACTCCAAGGGCGACACCTTCATGAAACTGTGGGATCAGGACTACCTTTATGCCTTTCCCCCGTTTGGTAAAGATATAGTCTGAGCCATGTGAAATTGGGAGACTATATTTGGTAAGAAAGTGATGTCTGCGTGGAGCACCACGTGGTCATTGTAGAATTTGATCAACGGCGCATCCGCCCGCAAAGCAATCAGCTCACCAGCTCGTCTAGCAGACGTGATAGCCGCAAGTTTTTCCTTTCTCCTTTGACTTTTGCGTTCCTTCTTTCCTCTGCTATTTTAAGAGCCTCATCAGACAACCACTTTGCTTTCTTACTCTTCTTTTAGTATGGTTTTCTTTGCTGTTTCCTGCATGATGTCCCTCATCTCTGTCCATAATTCTTCTGGCACTCTATCTATTGAGTCTAAGCCATTGAATCTGTTCCTCACCTCCACAGTGTATGCTTTAGGGATGCTGTCTAGGTGATATCTGTCTGGTCTCCTTGTTTTCCCTATTTTCTTTAGTCTAAGCCTGAATTTTGCAATCAGTAGGTTGTGATCTGAGCCACAGTCTGCTCCAGGTCTTGTTTTTGCTGACTGTATGGAGGTTCTCCATCTTTGGCTGTAGAGTATGTAGTCAATCTGGTTTCAGTGTTGGCCATCTGGTGATGTCCATGTGTAAAGTCGCCTCTTGTGTTGCTGGAAGAGAGTGTTTGCTATGACCAGTACGTTCTCTTGGCAGAGCTCTATCAGTCTTTGCCCTGCTTCATTCTGTGTTCCAAGCCCAAACTTGCCTGTTATTCCCTCCACTTTTTGATTTCCTACTTTGGCATTCCAATCTCCTAAAATAATTTGGATATCATTTCTTGGTGTCTGTTCTATGAGGTGTTGTAAGTCCTCATAGAACTGGTCCACTGTGGCTTCATCTGCACCCATGGTTGGTGCGTATATTTGGATCACAGTAACATTGAAAGGTTTGCCTTGAATTCTTACTGACATCATTCTGTCATTTTTGAGGTTGTATCCCATTACTGCTTTTCTCAGTCTTTTATTGACAATTATGGCTACTCCATTTCTTCTAAGGTTTTCTTGTCCACAGTAGTAGATATGATGGTTTCCAGAGCTGAATTCGCCCATCCCTGTCCATTTTAGCTCACTGATTCCCAAGATGTCAATGCTTATTCTTTCCATCTCATTTTTTGCCACTTCCAGTTTACCTTGGTTCATTGATCTCACATTCCATGTTCCTATGCAGTATGAAAAAGTCCATCATCTGTGAAAATAGTAGATGAAAAATGCCAAAGAATCCTCAGAATAACAAGTAAGACGGTGCAGAATATAGGATTCGATATCCTTCCAGACAAATGGATATTTCGTATCTTTGTCAAGAATCTGCAACATAATAAACATGAAATACAAATAATACAACATACTAACATAGCTCTAATATAAATCCTAGCAGTACTTGTTGAAAAATAAGCGATAAATACCTGTACAATATGAAAGTGCGCTCTAAAGCAACCACTCGCTGAAAGTTCTTATCGGGTCAGAGCGTTAAAACTGAGCATATGGTGTGAGCATTATAAAGTAACCTGAAATGTGGGTAACTTGTGCGGATCATTACAAGCGATTACATGGAATAATTATATTGTTGATGTTAAGGGAGAAGAACCGCAAGGCTGAGAACCACTCATTTTATCTTAAGCTACATCGTATTGAATTTCTATTTGCTTAGAGTCACAGTCCGGAATATAACTGTTATATGTGATTATTTCTGTACTATATTTGTCTGGTATATGATTGTCCCTTTACAACATGACCAACCTACTGCTTTTTAGATATAACTAATTGGTTATTTAAGCTCATGTTTGCCTTTCTTACCGCTGTTTCCCACTTGCTGCGGTAATCCAGAACGCTATCTATTAAATAACCTTTGTGTTTATATTTCCTCGTTTATATTGTATACATTGGGTGTTGGCTATCGCCTCTTTCCCTCCCTCGTATTACACCTTCGCCGTCTCTCCTTGTTGCCTCCACATGTCAGGGCACATTCTACCAGGGCGGTTGCTACCTCCACTGCCTTTTTGGAGGGCACCCCGCTCGAGGACATCTGTAAGGCTGCCACCTGGTCCAGGCCTTTGTCCAACACTACAGGATGGACACCAGAGCCACTGTGGATGCCAGTCTTGGTTGTGCCGTCCTTGCCAGAGGGCTACAGGCACCCCGTCCTTGAGGATCCCTCCTACCTGACTGACATACTTCATCATGGATTCATCTCATCTGAGTGTGAGCTTGCTAATCTCCCAATAGTGGGGATTCACAAACTATACGAAGGAGAAAGTTGGGTTTCACTTACCAGTGATAAATTTTGTTCTTCGAGTATATAGTTTGTGAATATATACTACCCACCCTGCCTCCCCTCTTGAGCAGCACGGATGAGATCATTTGGTTTATCCTGTGCTTGGCTTAAGTATGGAACTGAGGTAAAATGGCGAACTGGCGCCTGAGGGTGGGCGGTACGGTGGGCGGTCTTACCGCCAAAACTTTTGACCAATCAGCTTTAAAGCCTCCGATCGATGTTCTGCGCAGGCGCATAACCCAATAGTGGGTATTCACAAACTATATACTTGAAGAATTAAAGTTATCACTGGCAAGTGAAACCCAACTATTATGTTTGTTTTTACAAAGGCAATCTTGTAGAAAACCCACCCATTTTTGTCAAGTATACTTCTGACCCGGTTTTGTGGGAGAGAATTATGACAACTCTATTTGCATGTGAATGGTTTCTCACCTGTGTGAATTCTCTGATGATTCACAAGACCTGCTTTCTGAGCAAAACTTTCCCCACACTCTTGGCATGTGAATGGTTTCTCTCCTGTGTGAATTCTCTGATGTGTCACAAGGGTTACGTTCTGAGAAAAACTTTTCCCACACTCTTGGCATGTGAATGGTTTCTCTCCTGTGTGAATTCTCTGATGTGTCACAAGGGTCGAGTTCAGAGAAAAACATTTCCCACACTCTTGGCATGCAAATGGTTTCTCTCCTGTGTGAATTCTCTGATGATTCACAAGACCTGCTTTCTGAGCAAAACCTTTCCCACACTCTTGGCATGCAAATGGTTTCTCTCCTGTGTGAATTATCTGATGATTCACAAGATTTGCTTTCTGAGCAAAACTTTCCCCACACTCTTGGCATGTGAATGGTTTCTCTCCTGTGTGAATTCTCTGATGTGTCACAAGACATGCTTTCTGAGCAAAACCTTTCCCACACTCTTGGCATGTGAATGGTTTCTCTCCTGTGTGAATTCTCTGATGTTTCGCAAGATCTGGTTTCTGAACAAAACTTTTTCCACACTCTTTGCATTTGAATGGTTTCTCTCCTGTGTGAATTCTCTGATGTGTTACCAGGTTTGATTTCCGAGAAAAACTTTTCCCACACTCTTTGCATGTGAATGGTTTCTCTCCTGTGTGAATTCTCTGATGTGTCACAAGGGTTGAGTTCAGAGAAAAACCTTTCCCACACTCTTGGCATGCAAATGGTTTCTCTCCTGTGTGAATTCTCTGATGATTCACAAGACCTGCTTTCTGAGCAAAACCTTTCCCACACTCTTGGCATGCAAATGGTTTATCTCCTGTGTGAATTATCTGATGATTCACAAGATTTGCTTTCTGAGCAAAACTTTCCCCACACTCTTGGCATGCAAATGGTTTCTCTCCTGTGTGAATTCTCTGATGATTCACAAGACCTGCTTTCTGAGCAAAACCTTTCCCACACTCTTGGCATGCAAATGGTTTCTCTCCTGTGTGAATTATCTGATGTGTCACCAGGTTTGAGCTCCGAGAAAAACGTTTCCCACACTCTTTGCATGTGAATGGTTTCTCTCCTGTGTGAATTCTCTGATGTGTCACAAGGGTTGAGTTCTGAGAAAAACTTTTCCCACACTCTTGGCACATGAATGGTTTCTCTCCTGTGTGAATTCTCTGATGTTTCACAAGATCTGGTTTCTGAGCAAAATTTTTCCCACACTCTTGGCATGTGAATGGTTTCTTTGCTGTGTGAACTTTCTTATGATTCAAAATGTTTGAATTATAAGCAAAACATTTCCCACATTCCTTGCATTTGAACGGTTTGTCTCCTGTATGAATTCTCTGATGATTCACAAGGTCTGGATTCTGAGCAAAACATTTCCCACACTCCTGGCATTTGTACAGTTTCTCTCTGATGTGCACTCTTAGACTCTTCACAAATGGCAATTTGCTATGTAAATGCTTCCTAGAATCTTCACTCATAAAACGCTTCTTTCCATGGTGATGGTTTTCGTGAATCATCATTGATTTCATCATGACACAATATTTTCCAAATATAATGTCTTTACATGGCTTCTCTTGGAGATACTTTCCCTTTTCTGTGTGGTTTCTTAGGTGTGTGGTAAGCTCCGATTTCTGCAGAAAAGTCTTTCCACTTTTGAGACTGGCAGTTTTCTCCCTCCAGTTACCTGCTGAAAAGAAGGACAAATGCAGAACACTCTGAAAGGAAGGGGGGGAAAATCTACCAGGGAAAAAGTTTTTCCTAAGAAGTAGTTTCTGATTCATATAAGCTCAGATGGAAAGATATCTACTATGTTTTGAAGTACCACAACAGTCTGTCCACGTTTCTCCACTCATTTATTTAGTCAAGGAAGACCTTTATCTTTTTATTTTAGTTTAACATACTTCTAAAGAAAGTACACAGAAAGTGCAACCTCAAATAGTGTGGTATTTTTGAACCATAATCAAGCGTACTCTGGTAATGGCAATCTTGTGTTGCTGGCTAGTTTTTCTCACACTAGGTCAGGCAAAAGGAACTGCAGAATGAACTCCCCTATATGTATCTTCATTTTGGTAGTGTCACATCTGGCCTAGACATGGAAGAAGAAGAAGCGGTGCCTATTTCTCTGCTTGCAATTTTTTTCTTGCAAACTACTAAGTTGGTGGAAACTTGGAGCAGAAGATGGGTGCTTATTCCATCGCACAACCCTTCAGTTTTGAACTGCCGACCTGCCTACCTTTCAGTTGTCAAATCTCAGCGTCTTAACCACTAAGCCACTGCAGCCCCACCACAACCTACTCCTTGCCAAAAAAAATCATTCTTTCATGCACTGTTAGCTAGTCTTTCTCATTCAATAGGACATGTTGTATAAAATATTCCCATATATCTTTAAATCTACTTGCTTTCAAGAGTCATTTTTGTAGACAAATCTCATGTGTCAATTTTTCATTAATGGCAATTTTCAAAGTTTCTTTATACCTTTCAAGATGTTAAACCTCAAATCTCACTTCCCCATTTTTTTTGCTCTAATTAATCTCACTGCAGTTGCCAAAGGTATAATTACAATGTTTCCATTTTTTACCGTATCAGTTGGACATCACCTAAATTAGATAACAATGGTGTTGTGTGTTGTTGTTTTTTTTGGGGGGGACAGCAGTCAGTTTTCATAGATAAAATCTCATTCATTTCATTAAAAGTCATTTTCCTTTTTTTTCCTGGATCTCCTCACATTCCCACCATAACTGGAAATAGCTACCAAACTCTGGTGGCTTTTGAGCAGAGGGTGAGCTATACTATGAAAGAATTCTCAATTGTGATTTAAAGTGTAACTATTGAGTAATGTAACCTCCTCTTCTTTGAGGATTCCTTGTATAATGAAGTCTCTACTTCTTTCTTCAATGATTTCATCCTAAAATCACATCTTTTCAGTATCAAAACTGTAACGCTTCTTGATTTACATATACCAAATGGTTTCTCATAAATATCTATGCAATATACTTTCAGTTCATTAACACCTTTCTTGGATGTGTTTTCTGTAAACAAACAATATTTGTTCTCCCTTTATTAATTAGCAACTCAATCCATTTCCTCTTAAACAAACGTCCTAGGTCTTTCTCATCCAGTCCATCATGGCTAGCTTTATAGCAAGCTATATGCCAAGAACAAACATTCTTGTGGGTACACAAGAGCAAAACCAAATCAGAAGAGGGAGGGAGGGATGGCCTCACTGGGAAAGGAACATCATTAAAGGGGGATTTGGCTGAAGAACTCAACCTTCCCTAAGTCATGTGGTGGATTCTGAATAGGCTGAGGGTCAGAGTCCTTAAATGCAAGACCAACATGCTTAAATGGGGGCTGCTGGCAGACAACAACATGCTGTGTGAATGTAGAGTGATACAGAATCCAGCTGATTTACTGGTCTGGCAGTTACTATCAGAAACATGTACTAACGAAGATTTAATTATGGCCAACAACAAAGCCAAGGTGGCTCCATTTGGGCAGTCTAGTTTGATCTGGACACTAAAGAAGAATGCAATGTTTAGATCTTTATATTTTGAACTGTTGCTGCATTATTACTATTAAATAAAACAGAAATTAGCGACAAGCAGGGGAAGAGGGGGACCTTACCAAGAGAGGATATGGTTTTCCAGTTCTCCTCCATGACCTCCTGGTGGAGGACCTTCTGGTCAGGATCCAGCAGTGCCCACTCCTCCTGGGTGAAGGACACGGCCACTTCCTCAAAAGATACTCCACCCTGAATGTAAAAAGGTCTTCTCCATAAGTTTCATAAAGACAACCTTCTAAAGCCAAAACATTGCAAGCAAGAGAAGAGGCTGGATAGTCTTTGGTAGTTTGACACCATCATGAATGGCGTTCACAGCCTTTCTCTTGGTAGACAGGTTGACCTTGGTGGACAAGTTGTCAACTAGGAGACATCCAGAGACGGAATGTGGTCTCTCTGAACTCAATGTTTACACTCTTATCTCTCCCACAAGCAAGCAAAATGCCTTACTAAGAACGAAGGGAACATAAAATAACTTTCTCATTTGCAAAATCAAGTTATGAGAGGCACTGCTATTCCTCGCATGGCAAGCACCATGTGATAACAACCTGTTTTTTAAGGAATGAGACTATTAAAAAATAATGGCCAGTTTGATTCAAGACCAAAGTGCTTAAATACAAAGGGATTCAGATACACAAGGTGAGTTGGCATACCTGATTTGGTTCAGCTCCATCGCAAGGAAGAGTAGATGGGTCATTTGTTGCTCGCGTCCTTCTGGACTCTACAGGAGAGACAGAAAGGGTGAGAAGCCAGTCCTCTCAGATTAAGATGAGAATCCCAAACATACATTAAAACCCCAAGTTACGGAAAAATATCAGTTCCCTGGCCTCTTTTGTAACTTTATTTTTTTCGTAACTCGAAGCATCCCCATAGGGAGGAAGAAAAACAAAAAAAAATGTAATTTAAATAGGGCAATCTCCCTTTGCTGCTGCTCCATGCTTCTCCAAAGTGGGAACCGTGTCGCTGCCGCAGCTCCGCCGCCCCTGCCACCTCTGGGATGGCCAAGGACCCGATCCGGGCTGTTTCCGACATCCTCTGACCTTCCTGGGCGGTGCTGCAAGGCAAAACCTGCAGCCAACGAAGGAGTTTCTCCACAGCCTTTTGCCTTGCAGCACCGCCCAGGGACCAGCCGCCTCTACCGCCGCCATAGCAAGTTACTTCTTGAGACTTCTGGTGGTGGGGGCAGGAGAATTTTTAGTGATCAAAATGGCAACAGGACCATTTTGATCTCTAAAGACTTGTGTCAGGGTTTTGTGCTGAATTTCGTAAATCGGGGCATTTTCATACATCAGGCATGAAATTCAGCACAAAACTCGTTAGTAAGTCGAATCATTCATAACTTGAGGCATTCAAAAGTCGGGGTTTTACTGTATTAGCTAAATAATAAACCCTTGAGCACAAGAGGATTCACACCCCAGGAAAAGGCACTAGTTTGCCTCTTTGGAAAGTGTTTCTAAATGAAATACTAAAAGTTAGAAAACTGTGAAATCTTTTTACTGAGTACAGAAATGTATGTGGTTTTGGTTCTTCTCTGGCCCCTCCTGTCAATTATTCTTCCCATCTTCCTAATTATGATAAAAAGTTGGAGAGTCATTAAATTTGTCCTCTTTCTTATAGGACATTACCGTATATCTAACTTTTCTAAAATGAAAGGTTTTATGTTGTTTTTGTTTTAAAATACAAAAGCTGTATCTTCCCTTAAAAAGCTTTAGGCGAAGCATGAGCGTTTCCTAAAAATAGAAAAGGAGGTGTGATGTCAAAATCATTTTGCAACCCCTGCGATAAGCTCTGGGGTAGGGATTCGGAAGAAAGCCCCTGGGAGACGTCAAACCATTTGCTCTTTCAGGTTGGCCTAAATTGTAGGATAGTTGGACTGAGGACAAGATAGTTGCGAAGAAATCTGTGAGCTTCATAGAAAAAATGTGGGATATCGATACAACAGAAAAAAGCTAGAAATAACTGAAGCGTGCAAGGTTAAATACGGATGTTTAGAAGTCTTCTATTTCGCTCAATTAAAAAAAAATCTCTTTGCATTTGCCCTCTTGGTCAGAACAAAGAGGAACTGGTTGCTATGTAAAATGTTTGTAATGATGAGAATCAAAAGAATATGAAGAACGAAGAGTGTCCCAGCAATACCAAAGTGAAATAGCGGGGAAAAGAAATACACACAGACCCCCCTTTCTTTCACCCGTGGATAACAACATGCCTTCTCTCGCAATAATCCTCACCTATCAAGGTAGAACCTCCTTCATTGCCCTGATGGATTTCTCTTTGCAAGGGACGCTCTTTGGTGCTGAATTGAGGTTTCTCTCGCATGGGGAAATCAGGCTGAACTTCCGAGGAGAGGATTTTCATCTGAGGAACCATAAAATGCAAGGAGAAAATAGAAAAGAGAGAAACAGGGATCTTAGCAGGTGAAACTGGGACTTCAGAGACATATGATATCATGCTCAGATTTTCTCAACAACTTACTTGGTTGATCCGTACTTCACGAGACTAATTTGATGTGGTGAATCGAAGCATTTTCTCACATGAGATTTTAGCATTGGGAGGTCCTACTGCTAGTGTGGCAAGGTCCGATGGCGCACAGGGGAATGAGGCCCCTGTTTTCAATGCTCCTCTTGCCATTTTAAAAATGGTGACACAGCTGTCTGGGCTCATGTTAAAGTTGGCCATGTCAGAGCAATGCACTGGCCAGGTGCATTGCCTGAGTACCCAACCCCACTAAGCTGACCTGGGGTTCCTGAATGGAGAACCGTTCTGGACCGCTAGCTGACACCTTCATGGCATGGTTGAACCTGCCAGGGGAATACACACCAACCACCATAGTTGTTGGACGGCCAGAGTCACCACTGTGCCACATTAAGGCATGAGGTGGGATTTACACAGACCAAAGAACAACAGCAAAGGCAATTCATAGAAAGTTTTTTTATTTCCTCCCTCATTTTCGTGATGCCTTTGAGTAGCCATGGTCAATCTTCATAGCTGAAGAATCCCTGCCTGAATCCACCAAAAGCGATCTAATCCTGCTACCGCTGAATTAGAAGCTGTTGCCCATAGCAGGAGTAAACCTGCAGTTTCCATAGAAAATTAGAAATAGAGTGATTTAACTATAAAATACATCCAGTCATATATTGTGCTCTCAAGAACCACAAGGGACCAATGGAGAAAACTGGGACAGAATAGGCTCCAGGTCTGAAAGGGCAGAGGGGCAGCAAGATCCGTGGGCTCCTCCTTTCAGCTTCTGAGCCCTCCTCCCAAAAGCCACAGTTTTGTCTCACCTTTTGCTCTTCTGGCTTTTTCTCTCAGGCCAGATTCAGACTCAGGAGGAAATCTTCTGCCAGGGTCACCGCCTGGCAACTGGTTTCCGCTCCACATTCCCTCACCCAGCTCAACATATCCTGGGGGAGGATAGACAGGAACTGCTCCAGGACCACCAGGTCCAGCATCTGAGCCTTGGTGTGTTGCTCTGGATTCAACCACTGAAGACCCCTTCTTCATCCGTGGCTGGCAACAGCTTTCCCTGCGCTGGCTGCCCCTGGGTGATGGACTCTGTGGCAGGACGCCGGCTTGGAGGCTGGTCAGCAGGGCCATAGCCAGGGGGTGGCCAGGGAGGGTGGGCTGAGTTAGCCGTTTGCCCACCCTGGCAAAGTGTGGTTTCCCATAGGAATGCATTGAAAAGAGGCTTTGCTGCCCATCCTGCAAAAATATTTGCCCGCCCACATCTAAAATCCTGGCTATGCCCCTGCCTTGTAGGACGCACAGACAGACTCATCTCTCTCCCCCTGACCTGGAGTTGTAGCAGAGGGTGTTGGGGAAGTAAGGGGGGGGGAGCATGAAAGCACTTTCAGCCTCGCCTCTTCGTCCTCCCTCATGCGACTCAACACACACACACACAAGAGGGGGGGAGACCCCGAGCAGGGCGACCAGGAAAAAATAAGACAGGGGTGTGTGTGTGTGTGTCAGAGAGAGAGAGACGATTTATAGTCCCAAACAAAGAAGTGCCCCACTTTGGGAGGGGGTGGGGGGGCACAGTGCAGGCTGGGCAAAGTGCTAACTCAGTGTAAGTGAAGCCCCACCAATCCCCACCCTCTTGCCCCACTGACTCTGGCTACGGCCCTGATTCGGACACACCTGAGCGACTGAACAACCACAAGTATTTTTAACCATTGGAAGCTACTCGGGATCCTTCCTTGCCTCCAATACGTGGGAGAGGCGAGTTTTCTGAAGAGTCCAGGGCACAAAACTCTACGCCAGGGATTCCCATTTCCATATGTGGGACCCGTGGGGCCCCACCGCCCCCCACCCACCGCCACCTCCACCTCCGGAAGTGCCCCATGGGGTGGAGGAAGGGCGGAAGGACCGTTCGGCCCCCGAAGCTGTCTGATGGAGGATGACCTGGCCCTTCCCTTCCCTGGCTTAAAATAGGTTGAGAACTCCTCCTGCTCCAAACCCTTCCTGCCTCGAAAAGAATGGGATTTGTAGTCCAGAAATCAAAGGAGACTTACCTCAACAACTCTTTCCACCATAGTGTCACACCTCTCTCTCTCTCTCTCTCTCTCTCTCTCTCTCAAAGGGACTGCCACATTTTCCTCCCCTCTAGGAAACCTCACTTATCTCCCGTCTCATACTTACTCCGGGACTCTCTCTCATCGGGCGTGCTCCCACTCTAGGAATCCCTCTCGTAGGGCATACTCCCGCTCTAGAAATCGCTCTTGTCTGGCATGCTCCTCTCTAGGAATCGCTCTTGTCTGGCATCCTCCTCTCAGGTTGCTCTCTCGTCTGGCATACCCCCACTCTTGCTCGTATCCGACTCTAGGGTTCGGTGCTCAGCTCTCTTTGTATAGCCAAACAGCCAGCGCTGTCTGCGTCTGCAGACTTTCCGTGGACGTGTGGCAGGAATGACTAGACGCCCAAGTGCATGGAATGCTGTTTACATTTCCACCGAAGTGGCACCTCGTTGTCTACTTGCAATTTCCGAAGTGATAGGTTGTCAGGAGCTGGGACGGAGACAGAAGCTCACTCCGTCATTTTGATGTAGGCAGATTGATTGCACACGAGCCAGCAGGTGGGCCAAACACTTCTTTATTGCAGCATGGTCAATCTGTACATGAGGTAATGGCGACGGATTGAGTGATTGGAGCCACGTGAGTTGAGCTCCTTCAGCTGCGCTAAAGCTGGCAGCTGAATCTCATGCAAGTGGCAGCTGAATTACATGCATACACAACATCCCTCCCCCCTAGGATGGGACGAAGTCCCTCAACCATTATGGGGGCCGTCGGACGCGTTGCGGTCGACCGGCCGATTCAGCGGTACTACCAGGTTCGGCCGCTGCGCCTGAGCCTTCCCCACGGAGAACTGCAGGGTCCCATCGAATCCTGGCAAGGGCAGTGATGGGGTGTCTCTGAATAGGGGAGGATGAGGGGACCTTTGGGACAACTCATAACCCCGCTGCTCACTGGGACAAGTGGGGGAACACTCACAAAAACTCCCCCCATCCTGAAACAAAAAATCAAATTGGGGGGCTTTGTCTCCGGATTGGGAGACGGACTCCTGAGGGTCTAAGCAGCCTGTCATGCTAAGTCCTGTATTCCCCCCTTGGGTTAAACCGGTGGGGGGTAACCCTAATGCTGACTCTTCTAGATCACCTTCCCCGTGGCTTCCGTGGCTTCTCCTCAGCTGATCAGCGTGTCTCCGCCACAGCAACTCTGACCCTGTTTTGACTCTGTACGATACTGGCCCAGTTTGTTCCACCACTTCCCCAGGTAACCACAGTGGCCCTGAGCTCACATAGTTTCTGCAATAAACTTGATCGCCTGCCCCGAACACTTTCCTCTGGTCTACTGCCACCTTCGTACCTCTATCCTCCACCCTGGAAGGATCCAAGCGGTCAAGCAATGTTGAGAGCCTTCTTCACATCAGGATCTCCACGGGGGACTGCCCCGACGCTAACGGAGTGACCCTATAGCACAGGAGGAATTTGCAGAGCTGTAGCTCCAGGTCCCCTGAACCCATCCTCCTCAGTGCCTCCTTTGTAGTGCGGACCAGGCATTCCACCTGACTGTTTGTGGCAGGGTGAAACGGGGCGGAGGTAACATGCCTGGTCGCATTCTGCTCGAGGAATGCCTGAAATTCGAGAGACGTGAAAGTGGTTGCGTTATCCGAAATTAACACATCAAGCAGGCCAAAACACGTGAACACCTTCCTCAGCTGTTTGACTGTGGCTGCGGAGGACGTGTTTCGCATCGGAATGACCTCCAGCCATTTCGAGAACACATCAACCACAAGTAGGAACATTGTCCCCCTGAAGGGCGCCGTGAAGTCCACGTGGATCCTTGACCATGGGCCGCGGGCTGTGTCCTACTTCCTGGGGGGTAGCCTATGCCCCTCGGGCCGTGAGTGTTGGCAACTGTCGCACCCACCCACCAACTGCTCTTTGTCTTTATCTATGTTGGGCCACCAGAAATAGCTCCTTGCTAGAGCTTTTGACTTCACGATTCCCGGGTGACTCGTATGGAGCAGATGAGGCACCTTGGCTCGGAAAACCTCGGGAATTACTACTCTCTGGCCCCAGAGGAGGCATCCTCTCTCGAGCGAAAGCTTGAAACGTTTCCTGAAGAACGATGCAAGTTCCTCGGATGGGCACGTTACGTGCCAGCCCTTCTTTACCCATGCCAGCGCTTGGGACAGAACCTTGTCTTTGGCCATTGCCTTGGCAATATACGCAGGCACGATTGGGGGCGATTCGAGGGACTCTATGAGCAGTACCTGGTGATCTTGCTCAACCTCGCACTCGGATTCCCCCAGCTCAGGCAGGGGAGACCGGGAAAGCGCATCCGCATGAGCGATGTCTTTCCCTGGGCGATGCACCAGCGTGAACTGGTATGCGTTTAGGAAGATCGCCCACCGTAACATTCTGGGGGACAAGATCTGTGGGGTGGGCTTGGCTGTGACAAAGATTCCCAGGAGGGGCTTGTGGTCCGTTACAATGGTGAACTCCCTCCCATACAAGAAATTATGGAATTTCTTTGTCCCTGCGATGATCGCGAGGGCCTTCCTGTCTGTCTGGGCATAGTTGCACTCCACTTTCAAGAGAGATCTCGAGCAGAACGCAATCGGAGCCTCCCTCCCGTTCTCGAGCACGTGGCAGAGGACAGCCCCAACTCCCACTGGTGAGGCATCACACACAAACACTATGGGCTTCTTGGAGTCGAAGTGAGTTAATATCGCCTCAGAAGAGAGAAGCTGCTTCAACTCACTGAATGCTCGCTCTTGAGCCTCCCCCCACCATCAGACTGCGTCTTTTTTCAGTAGGCAGTGTAACGGCTCTGCCACAGATGCCTTCCGTGGGAAGAAGGAGTGGTAGAAGTTCAGGAGCCCCAAGAACGACTGCAACTCTGACCTAGTGGCTGGTGTGGGGGCGTTCTGGACAGCCGCAACCTTGGATTTCAAAGGCTTTACCCGGTCGGGGGTGATCCGAAATCCCAGAAGCTCTACCTCTTTTGCGTAGAATACGCACTTGTCCCTTCTCAGGCGTAACCCAGCCCTCTCAAACACAGACAGTACCCGGTCTAACCTCTGGGCTAACTCTGACTCATCCCTAGCTGTTATCAATACGTCGTCAAAGTATGGCAACACCCCGGGGAGACCCTTAATGAGGCGTTCTACAAGCGCCTGAAATAACCCGGGGGCTGAGTTCACGCCGAACTGGAGGCGTGTCACCTTAAACGCACCCTTGTGCGTAACTATCGTCTGGGCAGCTGCAGCCGCAGGTGTAACTGTTAACTATTGGTAAGCCTGCGCTAGGTCCAACTTTGCAAAGCATTTACCCCCGTGTAACTTGGCCAGCAAGTGGCTAACTACCGGCACCGGGTAGGTGTTGGGGCAAATTGCCTTATTGATAGTACATTTGTAATCATCACAAATCCTAACTTCCCCATTAGATTTCATGGCAGTTACAATCGGTGTCTCCCAGTCTGCGGAGTCCACTGGAACCAGGATCCCCTGACCCACCAGTTTATCCAATTCTGCTTCTATTTTATCCTTTAGTGCAAAGGGCACTCTTTGCGGCTTGAGGCGTACAGGCCAAACGGAAGGGTCAATGTCAAAGTCGACAGAAGGCCCCCTGTACTCCCCAAGTCCTTTCTTGAAGACTGCAGGGTGTGCATTGCACACGTCTTGGATGGGGTCGCCTCGGACGGCGTTGATGCCAGTCAATGCAATGCCCAGCGGTTCAAACCATTGGGTCCCCAGGAGACAACTGGACTCCCCCTTAAGAACCACCAAAGGCAACTTCCTTGTGAAGTTTTTGAAACGGACGGTGAAGTCCCCCACCCCCAGGATTGGGATGTAATTTTCCTGAACATCCCGCAAGTTCGTCCTGAGGGCTCTCAGCTAGGGGGTATTCGCAGAAACTCCGTCTGCGAGACTATGGAGTAGGCAGTCCCTGAATCCACCTCCATCTTCACCTGGACCCCTGCAACAGTACCTTCACAAAGAAACGGGTGCGCCGGTCCGACACACGTCTCACCACAGTGTCCCCCGCATGCACCTTCCGGACGGTGTCATCCTTTCGGCCGTAGCGGTTGGTCCGGTCCGGGTCATGGCTTCTGCATTGTCTGCACACCTTCGCGATTTGGCCCAAATGCAGTTGTGGCACTCTGCCTTCTTGAAGGGGCACTTTTTCCGGTTGTGTGAGCCCCCGCACCCCTCGCAGCGTCGGCTTGCTTCAGCGGTGTCTCTCTTTTCAGATGGCCTTTTCCTCACCTTCCTCACCTCCGGTTCGCTCTCGCTCTCGCTGGACTCCCAACGCTCCCAACGAGGACGTGGCAGCGGCTGCCGCGGCTCTCAACTCCTACTCCCGGCGTGACGAGCAGCTGTGGGCTTGCACCGCGGATGTCGAGCTTCCCAAGGCTGCGGGTCTCGTCCTGCACGCCTGTACTCCATCCTTTACCGCCTCAGCGGCTTGTGCAGCCCGCAAGACCTGCTCGAATGTGATGTCCTCATCTCGGGCCAACAGTTTCCGCTGAGCCTCTCCATCCCGCAGGCCAAGTAGGAGACGATCTCGCAATGCCTCGGCCAGGAAGGCTCCCCACCAGGAGGGAACGGCCACAAGCCTCAGCATAGCCACATACTCTGCCACAGTTTCCCCAGGTTGTTGGTCTCACCAGCCAAACGCCAATCTAGCCGGGAACACGGAGACCTTTGGGCGGAAATGTGCCCGCAGAGCAGCGAGGATTTCAGCCAGGGGTACCATTTTGAGTACCCTCGGCATCCGGAGGTTCCTTGCCAGTTCCAGGGTTGGTAACCTGCACTGAGCCAGTAGGCAGGCTTGCTTTTGTGCCTCGCTCTCTATTTTCTCCACGTCCATCGCGTACAGAAACTGTTCCTCGTAGAGGTCCCATGACTCCGGCTGGGAGGTATCGAATGGAGCGAGGGTGATCCTGTGAGACACCATTATCCCATCCTCTTCGCCAATTTGATGTAGGAAGATTGATTACACACGAGTCAGCAGGTGGGCCAAACACTTCTTTATTGCAGCATGGTCAATCTGTACATGAGGTAATGCCGGAGGCGTACCTCCTTATATATGATACAGTGCATTTGAATTTCGCCCCAAGGGTGCCCATTGGTTGCAGTACCAGTGACGTCATTCGGACATACTGCATACCTGACATAGTTCACCTGTGGCAGGAAGGTTTCATGCGCTAGTTACAGATTGGCTGATTGGAGCCACGTGAGTTGAGCTCCTTCAGCTGCGCTACAGCTGGCAGCTGAATCTCATGCAAGTGGCAGCTGAATTACATGCATACACAACAGTCATGCAGCACGCGGGATTCTGCTGACCAGCCGACCTTCCAGTTGCCAAATTCAGAGCAATGGACGAAGTAGAGAGGGAATCCACCCTTCACACCATGGTTCTCGTTTTTCTTTCTCCCTTTGAGACAGGAAGAGAGATATAAAATACTCCCTGCTACTGGGGAGTAACAACCCAAAGCTTCCCAGCCCAGCTCCAGGAAGGGAGAAAGAATTTGTACTTCGGGCTATGGAAGGGACGTATTCTGCAAATCCCCTCTTCTGTACTGACCAGCCCTTCCTTCCCGCGGCCATGGCTTCCTTGATGGGCTCGATCCACCTCACCCTCGATTGACTTCTTTCTCTCCTTGATCTTCCCCTCCTCTTGCCATGGGTGGCCAAGTCAAAAGTGATGTCCAGGAGGGGGGGAGAGGGAGGGTGTCTTTCCCTCCTGCCCAGGCCAGGGCCATAATCAGGGGGTGACTAAAAAAAAAAAACCAGAGCTAACAGCCCGCCCCCAAACTAGATTTTCTCAACCAAGGTGTTGCGTGCAATTGCCCAGCTCCAGCCTCCTTCCATCCGACTTGGGAGAAAAGATGCAAAGTCTCCCTTTCAGCCTCTCAGGGCTTCCTTCTCCCCCTTTCTCCCATTGCTTGTGAAGGTGGGAAGAAGGGACGAGGAGGAAGTGGAAGGAATCGGGGATCAAACCGGCGGCCCCAGGAAAGGGGGGGATACAGAGGGAGCCAGACAGACACACTGCACGCACAGAGAGTGACCCACTCTTCCCATGCTCACCCCAGAGCATCTACCCCACTGGTTCCTTCGACACCACCACCACCCTTTCCCCCGTTGGCCAAGGAATGCTCATTGACTTTTCAGGAAGATACGCCCATTTTACTTTAGAAACCTCTGCCCTTAGCATGAGAGAACAAACTTTGAATAATAACGATGGAGTCAATGTTTGATTTTGTTAATCAATGCTGACTGGAAAGCGGGAGGTCAGCTGTTCAATTCCCGAGTACTACAAGACAGAATGAGCTCCCATCTCTGTCCCAGCGCCTGCCAACCTAGCAGTTCAAAAGCAAAACATTGCAGGGGGCATGGCCAAGATGGCGGAGGATTAACATCTTCTTTAATTGCTTGCGCTATACAATGCGGTTATAAATGAGATCTACCACATAAAAAGCTTTTAAAAACCCATCAACAACGAAATTTATATCCGTCTAAATCAAGGTGTTTTTCTCTGGTCATCATTTCCCGGAGTCGAAGCGTGTGGACCAGAAAAGTTTATGAAAAGATAAAAGACAGCTGAAAGAGGACGCGGCAGACGGTGGGACCTCTGAGAACTGAGGCAGTGAGAGCCCGGTTGTAGAAAGGCAAGTGACGAAGGAGGGAGAAAGTCGGGAGAGAGAACGAGAAGGTAAAAGATGAGTAATGGTGGCGGTGAAATCAAAAGTTAAGTGAAAGTGGAGAGGGAGAAGGAAGCACGGAGATTGTTTTGGACTTTCGAGAGTGTTCGAGAGGACTAGAAAAGGTGCTGAGAAGGTTGAAGAAAGAAAGAATAAGGAAAGTGCAAAGATAGATAGAAGGTTTTTGGAAGTACGGGCTGAGCAGGAGGAGGAGGGGGGATGAGATCGGTCTTGGCCCCGGAGGTTCCTAGGCGCTGCAAGATACTGTGTTTTTTGGGGTTATTGTTTCCTTGCTTTAAATATTCAATCCTGCATATTTTTCCTTTTCCCCAAGTGATATTTTTGGCTTGCTTTACTCTCCATCTTGGTGGATTTTTCTTTGGAATACTCCTCCCTGAGTTTCGAACGGAGAAAGTGCTGAGTGGATTACAAGAATGCTTTTTTCCCTATTTCTCTCCTCTCCCCCTCCTGTGTTTGGATATATTGTTACCGATCTTTTCACCCTCATGAAATTTGGATACAACATTGCAATTGGATCATAACAGACTGTGGAATCAACGGGATTAACGAGAAGAGAGGGAGCCTGGATATATTCTGACACATTTGGATATACAGTGGTTGTTTTTAAATCTGTTGCCCTGCTGCTTTGAGCTGGTTACAGACGGATACAAATGGATACAATCTTGTAATTGGGATACTGAGATTTGACACTTGCTCCTTGGAGTCACAATAAGAAAACTTTTTTTCCTCTTCTCCTTTTGGGCTGGCTTTTCCTTTAATAATTTGGTTGTGTTACATTAGTGGGACTTTAGTTTTTTGTTTTTTGTTTTTTTCTAACACAGTCCTAGATCTTTATTTAAAACCTGGTGCTTGGAAAAGTTTTTGAATTTGGATTATAAGAAATCTGCAGTGGTCTTTTTATTTTTCCTTTTTTGATTGGAATAAATATCATTGGTTGGGACTAAATTTATATAAATTTATACAAAGTGAGTGGAGTAATTTAGGAACTTCACTTGTTGATATTGGATCTAGATCAAGAAATTGGGGACTTTGAAGTGGCTTTGAAACTGTTGATTGACACCACAATGGATAAATTTGTGAAAGGGAAAGGAAGGGAGGAGGAGGTGGTGCAACCTAAGAAGAAGGAGAAGGCCGCTGCGGAAGATGCACCCCCATCAACACCATCACCGGAGCCTGCTGTAATGGACCAAACACAATTAATGGTTGAAATGGGTAAATTGTTTCAGAAATTTGAACAAATGGAGGAGGCAAATATGAAAGGTTTCCGGGATATTAATGAGGTAAGGGGGAAAGATAAAAATGAAATTATGGGAAAGCAAGATAAACTGGCTACAATGTTTCAAGATTTTGCTCATAAAGTTGATTATACCTTTCAAAAGATGGAAACAAATGTTAATTTGATGCAAAGAGATATAAAATTGACGCAAACAGATATGACAGGATTGCATGAGGAGAATAAAGATGTTAAACTGAAAGTTGAGGTCCAGGAGAAAAGGTTAGATCTGGTGGAAGAGATGATGAGAAAGCAGAATATTGTGATACGTCATTTGTTTGAGAAATCACCTGACCAGCTGAAGGATAGAATAATTGATTGGTTGAATAATTTGAAAATGGGGAAAGACTTTGTTAATGAAGATATTGCAAACGTTTATAGTTTGGGTGCAAGAAGAGGGAAAAGTGCTCCAAGAAATGTTTTGGTTAAATTTGCAAATTGGGGAGACAAGTTAAAGGTGATGGCTTTTATAAAACAAGCTGGGTCAGGTGTTTTGAAAATTGATGGTAACGATGTGGAGGTATACAATGACATTGCAGTTAATGAACGTGTTTGGCGATATAAAATGAAACCAGTGACTAAATTGTTGATTTTGCAAGGGATAAAATACAATTGGAGATTTCCACAGCAGTTAAGATTTTTTCATGACAAGAAAATGCATGTAATTGATCTAGAAATGGATGCACTTGATTATTTGAGTTCAATTGACTTGGTTGAAGTGTCTTCAAGAGAGTGGTTGACATTAAGGAAGGAGCTGTTAGAGTCTGGAGGAATAAGAAGAGATTACGGAGGCTCAGAACAGGAGGGGGCGGTTGGGGGGGAGGAGGGATCAAAGGCAGAGAAAGGGGCAGAAGGGTGAAGCATTAGGAGGAGAGATCCTAAGATAGATAGAGTGGGGGAGAGAGAAGTTATTATTATTTTTTAAAAAAAGAGGGGTAGAAGTTTAAATGTATTGCGGTAATAGCGCTGGAGCATTTTTTATCTCAAGAAGACACATCTTCCACGTTCCCCCTCCCTCTCTTTGGGTACAAAGGCGGCTTTTTTGGGTAAGAAAAGGTGGGGAGGGTAGAGATGAATGTTTTATGTAGTAGGTTTAGTTTTAACTGTGGGGATGAAAGGTGCACGCCTATTGGAGAAATCGGAGGTTATAGAGGAGCTTAAGTTTTAAGGTATGAGAAGTATTAAGGTTTTAACGTGGAATGTGAAGGGTACAGGGTCTCAAGTTAAGAGGGGAAGAATTCAATCAGCCCTAAGAAGGGACAGGCCGGATGTGGTCTTTCTTCAGGAAACTCATCAAAAATCTCATGATACAAATAAGATATTCTTAAAATGGATGCAATATTATGAAAAAGCATTTGGTACCTTCAAAAGCAAGAGGGGTAGCTATTTTGATTTCGACTCAGGTGGGTTTTGAAATGACAAGTAGTATTTCCGATCCGGAGGGTAGATACCTGATTGTAAAAGGAAAGACTGATGAAGAAGAAGTAACATTGGTGAATATATATGCCCCAAATGACCAGCAAGAGCTTTTTTTAGAGAAAATGTATAAAATATTAGAGAAAGAGAGGACGACAAAAATGATAGTGGCTGGAGACTTTAATTTAATAAGGTCAAATTTAGATTGTACAAATATATTAAGATGTGGGAAAAGAACTAAGAAGCCGATTTTGGATAACTGGATGGCAGTACTAGGGTTGAAGGATACATGGAGAGAGTTTAAGGGGTCGGAAAGGGTCTACAACTATTTTTCACATGTACATAATTTATATTCTAGAATAGATTATATATTTGTATCAGAGAATATAATTAAAAGCATTGATGAGGCAGACATAGGTATTTTTAAAGAATCAGATCATGCAAAAATGATGATAGAACTGAGAATAGAGGATCGGGGGGAAAAGAGAAGGGTATGGAGGTATGATACTAAATTATATAAGGAACCTAAAATTAAAGAACAAATAATGGAGAATTGGAAGGAGAGTTGGTATTGGAACGAAACGGATGAGGTAAATTTCAATGTGGTATGGGACGCCATGAATTCGGTTTTTAGAGGGGAGAGTATTAAATTGGCTAGTATTAGAAATAAACAATGTAAAGTGGCGCAAGATAAAATTGAGACTGAAATAAAACATTTACAAGAACAGCATGCAAGAACTAAGGATAAGAAGGTATTTGATAATATGCAAAGATTAAAGACTGAATTGATAGGAAAAGATATAGACAAGGTAAAAAGAGATTTGGTATATTTAAAAAGAGAATATTTTGAATATAGCAATAAGAATTCAAAATTATTAGCGAGGGCCGCAAAGGAAAAGAGAGAAAAAAGAGAGATTGGAGTTTTGATTAATAAAGATGGGGTTAGATGCAATAGAACCGGGGATAAATGTAAAATTGTGAAAGAGATTTATCAGGATTTATATGCAAAAAAGAAGATAGATGAGATGAAATTAAAAAAACAATTGAAGAAACAAATCTATACCTATAAAATGGTGCGTTAACTGTTGGAATGTGACAAAGGATGATGCCCCACTAGCCCGTAATGGACCTCCGTTCACTCGCCCGAACCCGGCTCGCAGGTAACTGTCGGGTTGAAATTTTCGACCCGGGGGCAGGAGCTCCCCAGTCACAAACAAAAAAAGGGAACTTCAATTCCCAACGTTCCTGGCGCCGTGCCGCGCCAGAGCCAATCAGGCTGAGCGGCGCGGCAAAAGGAACATTCGGAAACGAGCCGCGGCCAATCAAAAAAAGCCGCAAGGGAAAAACCACAGCAGAAAGCAAACACGCGCAGCCAAAACTACAAGCCCCAGCGTCCTGTGCGCCATTGCGTGCAGAACGCTGAGGCGGCCGGCGCACGAAAAATAAAAGTTAAAAAAAGCCCTCCGCCGCTGCTATTCTTCCCCACGAGCCAGCCAGCATGGCCCGTGGGGGGAAAAAAAGAAACCCCCACTGCCGCTACCCTTCCGTTCGAAGGGCCAGATGGCGCACGAAAAAAACAAGTTAAAAAACAACAACACCCCGCCACTGCCCTTCCCCATGGGCCAGCCAGCATGGCCTGTGGGGAAAAAAAGAACCCCCCCCACCGCCTGCCGCTGCTGCCCTTCCGTTCGAAGGGCCAGCCGGTGAGCGAAAAATACAAGTAACACCCCCCCCCCGCAACTGCCCTTCTTCCCCACGGGCCAGCCAGCATGGCCCGTGGAAAAGAAAGCACACACACCCCGCCATTGCCCTTCCTTCCCACGGGCCAGCTAGCATTGCCCGTGGGAAAGAAAGCACACACACCCCGCCATTGCCCTTCCTTCCCACGGGCCCACCAGCATGGCCCGTGGAAAAGAAAGCACACACACCCCGCCATTGCCCTTCCTTCCCACGGGCCCGCCAGCATGGCCCGTGGGAAAGAAAGCACACACACACCGCCATTGCCCTTCCTTCCCACGGGCCCACCAGCATGGCCCGTGGAAAAGAAAGCACACACACCCCGCCATTGCCCTTCCTTCCCACGGGCCAGCCAGCATGGCCCGTGGGAAAGAAAGCCTCCCCACCATTGTCCTTCGTTCCCACGGGCCAGCCAGCATGGCCTGTGGGAAAGAAAGCCTCCCCGCCACTGCCCTTCCTTCCAACGGGCCAGCCAGCATGGCCCGCAGGAAAGAAAGCCACCCACCCTGAAAAAATAAACACAAAAACACAAACCAAAAACATTCAAAAACACACAAAAATCCAAAAATGAAACACAAAAACAGTCAAAAAGAAACAAGAAAAAACACACAGACACCCCCCCCCCAAAAAAATCCCACCCCCCTACCCACCCACCCAAAAAAACCAGAGAACTTACCAAAAGACGTCTTCCATCTATGAGGACCGGAACTCAAATGAGAAAAGAAAGAGAAAACTTACCGGAAGCGACACCCAGAGGACAGAAGAGAACAATTGTAGAGAGGCAGAAAAGCTCACCACCCCCACCCAGAGGCCAAAAGAGAAAAAACATTCAAAAATATTAAAACTAATAAGATTAATTCCAAAATTTATCAAATAAGTTATAAAAACATTCAAAAATAAACACACTAATCTCAAAAATTACCAAAAAATCACTTTTCACTCCGAAAAACCAAAACAAAAAATAAAAAAGCGTAAAAAATAAACATTTTAAAAACCAAAATTAAATTTTAAACTAAATAATATTAAATTAAATTAAATAAATTAAAATAAAATTTGCATAAACATAAAACAAAAACGTTCAAAAACCAATTTAAAGAGCCCGGCACTGAGGAAGCCAGCATGCCAAAAAAAAAAAAACCCCACTGGGAGCGCAAGTCCGCCGCAGACGGACGCAGCGCCTCGAAGCCACAAAATCACAAAACCTTACAACACCATTTTAAAAAGCCCAGCACCATTGGTTCAAGAAGAAAAAAACCTTTACTATCCAACACAATTTTAAAAAGTCCGGCACTGCCGGGCAAAATATGATAGTACTTAATAAGATAGACCAGGAACATCAGAATAGAATGGAAGACCAGATTACAGAAAAAGAAATAAAAGATATCATTGCTAGATTAAAAACGGATAAAGCACCTGGAGAAGATGGTTTACCGGCCGAGTTTTATAAGGAGTTTAAAGATTTAGTGGTTCCAAAATTGACTAAACTTTATAATTATATAATGGAAGGTGGACAAGTCCTGACTTTATGGTATAGGACCATAATAATGTTGTTGCCAAAACCTGGGAAGGATTTGGAAAAAGTCGAATCATATAGACCAATTTCATTGATAAATCAAGATGCTAAGATCTTCACAGCGATATTGGCCAACAGATTGAATAATTTTATGGGTAATTATATAAATGAGGATCAGGTGGTTTTTTTGAAAGGTAGACATATGTCGGATTTGACAAGAAGAGTTATAGATTTAATAGACGTGGTAGGACAAACAAAAGAAAAAGTAGGCTTATTATCATTAGATACTTTTAAGGCATTTGATTCTTTACAATGGGTAACAATTAACGAGATAATCAAATGCTATGGATTTGGAGATAAACTTAGAAAGACAATTGAACAATTATATCAGCAAGGTACTGCAATAGTAAGAGTAAATAATGAGGATACAGAAGAAGTGAAATTAGAAGCAGGTACTAGGCAGGGCTGCCTACTTTCCCCAATTTTATTTATTATGGCAATGGAAATGCTGGCAAAAGCTGTAAGGGAAGATAAAGAAATAGATGGGGTCTTAGGCAATAAGATAAATCTTTATGCGGACGATACTTTGATAATAACTAAACATCCAGTAAAGGCATTGGATAGTATACAAACGTTATTAAAGGATTTTGAAGATATCACGGGTTTAAGAATTGTTGTTGTTGTTCAGTCGCACAGTCGTTTCCGACCCTTTGCGACCCTATGGACCATCGTTCTCCAGGCGCCTCTGTCCTCCACCATCCCCCTCAGTCCTCCCAGTTCTGTGCCCATTGTGTCTACAATACCATCTATCCATCTCATCCTTGGCCTCCCCCTTCTTCTTTTGCCCTCCACCTTTCCCAACATCACGGCCTTCTCAAGTGAATCCTCCCTTCTCATTTGATGCCCAAAGTACTTTAGCCTCATCTTTACTATTTGACCTTCCAATGAGCAGTCAGTGTTGATTTCTTCTAAGATTGACCTATTTGTTCTCCTCGCTGTCCAGGGTACCCTCAAAACTCTCCTCCAACACCACATTTCAAAGGCATCTATTCTTCTGCGTTCAGCTTTCCTAATTGTCCAGCTCTCACATCCGTACATTACCACTGGGAATACCATTGCTTTGACTATTCTAATTTTAGTTTTCATGGTGATGTCTCTGCTTTTCACTATGTTCCCCAGGTTTCTCATAGCTTGTCTCCCAAGAATCAGTCGCCTTTTTATTTCATGGCTGCAATCCCCATTTGCAGTGATCTTAGATCCTAAGAATGTAAAATCTGTCACTGCTTCTACTTCTTCCCCATCTATTTTCCAGGAACTGATCGGGCCTGTTGCCATTATCTTGGTTTTCTTGATATTGAATCTCAAGCCAGCTTTTGCACTCTCTTCTTTCAAACCGATCAAGAGATTCTTTAGGTCTTCCTCACTTTCTGCCATTAGGGTGGTGTCGTCTGCATATCTCAGATTGTTGATGTTTCTCCCAGCAATTTTGATCCCATATTGTGAGTCCTCCATCCCTGCATTGCGCATTATGTGCTCTGTGTATAAGTTGAATAAGCAGGGTGACAAAATGCAGCCTTGTCTTACTCCTTTTCCTATTCCAAACCACTCTGTCATTCCGTGTTCTGTCCTAACTGTTGCTTCTTGGTTCATGTACAGATTTCTCAGGAGGCATATGAGGTGCTCTGGTATTCCCATCTCTTTAATCACTTGCCACATTTTAAGATTTATTTAAGATTTATTTAAGAATAAATTGGGATAAATCAGAAATAATATTATGTAATATGAGTAAAGAAGATCGACAAAAGATAAAGGGAAAAAGTAACTTACAAATTAAGGATAATTTGAAATATTTAGGGATAAATATTTCAAATAAAATTGAAGACCTTAAGAAATTGAATTAAATAAAATTGAAAAAAGAATTTAAGATTAGAATACAGGGGTTACAAAGATTGAAGTTGTCTTGGTTTGGAAGAATAGCAATGAGTAAAATGATGTTATTGCCAAGAATCAATTTTTTATTTGATGCACTTCCAATTTAACTTAAGGATAAGGAAATCAATGAGTTTCAAACAATGATTAATAGTTTTTGTAACCGGGGGGAAAGAACTAGACTGGCTAAAAAGTTTTGATATTTATCCCAGAAAGATGGGGGATTAGGAATGCCAGATTTAATGACATACTATAGAGCATTTCAAATTAAGAACGTTGTGAAGATCTTAGCAAGGGAAAAGGTAATTTGGGAAGAAATTGAAATGAAAGAACTTAGTTATATGGGAAAAATAGTTTTTTTAGGAAGTGGCATTGGGAAAGTAGATATTAAAAATAAAATGATGAGGACAACATTAGGAATATGGAAAAAAGTGAGGAAGGTGTTGGCACCAGATACTTCCCCCATTATTGAATTGGAGGATATTGCAGATTTTCCAATAAACATTAATAAAAGGATTAAAGAAGTATTAGATAAAAATGAAGTTTTCCTGCTGAAAGACTGGATACGGGCCTGTAGAGATAATGAGAGAAAAACAACTTTGTATTTACAAATGAAATTGAATTGACTTCAGATAGAGATGGTAAATAAGTGGAATTGTAAATTTTTGCATGAAGCTGGATTAGAAAGAGAGAGGACTGAATTTGAAGAACTAGTTCTAAAAATAAGAAAGGGACAACGAGGAATAAAGGGGCTGGTGAGCAAAATATATACAATGATAAACAAGGAAGGTAATCCACAGGAGGAATTGAAAGTAAGATGGGAACAGGATCTAGGGATAAAGATAGAGGATCAAAATTGGAAAAATAAATGGAAGAAAAGAATTATGAGAACTCTGTCGGTAAGAGTAAAGGAGCACAATTATAAAATGTTGTGGAGATGGTATTTGACCCCAGTGAGATTAAATCAGATAAATAAAAAGAATGATAAAATGTGTTGGCATTGTAAGACTGCACTGGGTACATATGAACATATGTGGTGGAATTGTAGAGTGGTAAAGAATTTTTGGGAAGGAATTGAGAACGAAATAAATGAAATTATGGGAACAAAAATCAAACTGGGTTCAAATACCATTATGCTGACAGATGTGGAAGATATAAACTTAAGCAAAGATAAAAAAGTGTTATTAGAAATAATGCTGACAACGGGTAGAATGTGTATTGCGAGAAAATGGAAAAATGAAGTTAATATAAAAATTGAGGAACGGTATAAGGAAATGTGGGATTTAGCATTGAATGATAAGTTAACACATGAGATAAATATGAAAAAGGGTATTATTAAAGTTTGGTGTATGCGAACCAAGACACAGGACACAGCCTCGGGCTGGGTTAACTCAGGTTTATTGCATCGTGGACAGAGGGAACATGCGGTAATGGCGGATCGATAGCTCTTTATATACAGCAGTAATACATTTGAACGTGGTGCCATGGTAGCCCATTGGCTACTGTCTGCGTGACGTCATTGCAGGTCACGCCCTTCTTGTCCAGGTGTAGGTGGTGGCGGGAAAACTTCCCGCGCTGTTGCCTTTGATGAGTTCGGACCAAGAGAGCTTGGACGCTCGCTGCTGCCAGCTGGTGGTCATTAGCTCGCGTCCTATTACAGGGTTTATATGATACAGCTGAAGGTTACATTGTTGCTATAGGCAAGGTTACATTGGCTCAGATACATTGTAATCCATGTGTACAATAAAAACCATCAGAACACAACACCCCTCCCCCCTAGGACGAGACAAAGTCTCGAGCCCTCACTTAAACACACTCCCCCCCCTTAGGAGACAAAGTCTCTCAGCCAAGATGGCTTATTTCGAACACGCTGGGGTCTCGATGCGGGCTGCCTCTCCCCGGGTTTGCTACCTTCTCTTTGTCCCCTGGTTTCCTGTCCTGTAATATGAGAGGGAGACTCGTTAGTGACTTGCCGCGGCTCCGCGGCGTTGTTGGGAGGTGTGCTCTTTCTTAGGGAGGAACCGGGGGTACTGGGGGCTAACGAAAAACCCCTCTTCTCGCTTGGATGGGTGGGGGAACACTCCTGAAAACCCCCCCGGCTCGCAAAATCAAAATCAAAATCACAATCGGGGGCAGCGGTCGCGAACTCCTCTCCCCCTTCCCCGGCCCCTGATAAGACTGGCGTATCAAAAGGATATGAGTCGGGGCCGCTGCTACTGCTTCCTTCCCCCCTTGCTTGGGACTGTTGTCCACTGCTGTCTCCCCCTTGGGTTAAGCGGGCGGGGGAGAACCCTAACGCTGAATCCTGTTGCGGAGCTCCACTGACTGGCCCACTCACTCGGTGCCTCAGTTGGTCTGCGTGCCTCCTCCAAAGGAGGCCGGTGATAGTCTCGACCCGGTACGACACTGGCCCCGTCTGTTCTACAACCGTCCCTGGCACCCAGGCTGGCCCTGCGCTGGAATAGTTCCTGCAGTGAACAGGGTCCCCGGCGGCGAAACCTTTCGAGACTGCCAACCCTATGTTTTTACCTTTATCCTCGACTCTCGTCGGGTCTAGCCTGGACAGGATCGTGGTCAGTTTTCGCCGCATCAAGAGCTCCGCCGGCGAGTAGCCTGACGCTAAGGGGGTTACCCTATACGCTAAGAGGAACTGGCATACTTGGTGATTCAGGTCCCCCGGGCCCATGCGCCGCAGCGCCTCCTTCGTTGTCCGCACCAGCCGTTCCACTTGGCCATTCGTGGCCGGGTGAAACGGTGCGGACGTGACATGCCGAATGGCGTTTGCCTCCATGAACGCCCCGAACTCGGCGGAGGTGAAACAACTAGCGTTATCGCTGACCAAAGTGTCGGGTAAACCGAATGTGGAAAAGACTCTCCTTAGCTGGCTAATTGTCGTGGCGGAGGACGTGCTCTTTACTGGGATAACCTCCAGCCACTTGGAGAACGCATCTACCACCAGGAGAAACATGGTTCCTCGGAATGGGCCAGCGAAATCCACGTGCACTCTGGACCACGGCCCCCTTGCTGTGTCCCACTCCCTATGCGGGAGACGGGCCGCCTCAGGTCGGGATCCCTGGCAAGCCTCGCAAGTGCCGACCATGTGCTCAATGTCCGCGTCCAGCTGTGGCCACCAGAAGTAACTCCGGGCCAGCGCCTTTGAACGAACTATGCCCGGGTGGCTGACGTGCAGCAGTTCGAGCACCCTCGTCCGCAGGGGCGCAGGGACCACCACCCGTTGGCCCCACAGAAGGCACCCCCTCTCTAGGGACAACTCTAGCTTTTTCCTAAAGAATGGGTCGAACTCTGTACTCGGGGACGAAGCCGGCCACCCCTTCTGCACCCATGAACTAACTTTCTCCAGCGTCCTGTCCTTGCCTGTCGCCCTAGCAATGTCGGCTGGTACTAGTGGGGGTGCGTCTAAAACCTCAATCAGCAACACCTGGCGGTCTCTTTCTGCTCTCGCCTTTTGGTCGTCCGACAAGGGCAGAGGGGATCTCGAAAGCACATCAGCATGGCTGATCTCCTTTCCGGGCCTGTACTCCAACTCATGTTGGTACGCGTTGAGGAAGATAGCCCATCGCAGCATTCTCGGGGACAGGATCTGCGGCGTGGGCTTGCTTGCCGTGAAAATCCCTAACAGCGGCTTGTGATCGGTCACGATTTTGAACGGGCGGCCATACAAAAAATCGTGAAATTTTTTGGTCCCCGCTACTATTGCTAACGCTTCCCTGTCGGTTTGTGCGTAATTTCGCTCCGCTTGGGACAGGGACCTTGAGTAAAACGCTACCGGGGCCTCCCTTCCGTCCTCCAACACGTGGCAAAGCACCGCCCCCACCCCCACCGGGGATGCATCACAAACTAGGACCACAGGCCGTTTGGGGTCGAAGTGCGTCAGGATTGCCTCAGATGTTAGGAGTTGCTTAAGCTCTTTGAACGCCCTCTCGTGCTCGTCACCCCACATCCATGGCTCCTCCTTTTTAAGTAACCGATGGAGCGGTTCGGCCACGGACGCCTTCCGCGGGAGGAATGTATGGTAAAAATTGAGGAGCCCCAAGAAAGACTGCAGCTCGGTTTTGGATGTGGGGCGAGGGGCCTTTTTAATGGCTGCTACCTTGGATTTAGACGGCTTAATCCCCTCGGGTGTAATCCGGAACCCTAAAAACTCGACCTCGGTTTCGAAAAAGACACATTTATCCTTCCTCAATCTCAGCCCCGCTTTCTCGAACACGGTCAGTACCTTGTCCAACCTTTTTGCCAGTTCAGCCTCACTCCCCCCTGTTATCAACACGTCATCAAAATAAGGCAACACCCCCTCCAGGCCCTTTAGGAGGCGTTCCACGAGCGATTGAAAAAGGCCGGGTGCCGAGTTCACGCCGAACTGTAACCGCGACACCTGGAACGCTCCTTTATGTGTAACTATTGTTTGTGCCGCGGCCGTGGCGGGGGTCACAGGAAGTTGCTGATAGGCTTGTGCCAAATCGAGTTTAGCGAAACACTTTCCCCCATTTAGCCTGGCCAAAAGGTGGCTGATCACTGGCACCGGGTATGCATTAGGGCGGATCGCCTTGTTAATTGTACACTTATAATCAGCGCAAATGCGCACCTCCCCGTTAGCCTTTAGAGCCGTTACAATTGGAGTTTCCCACTCCGCGGAATCAACAGGAATAAGAATCCCCTGGCCCACCAGTTTGTCCAGTTCCGCCTCTATCTTGTCCTTGAGTGCGAACGGCACCCTGCGTGGTTTGAGTCTTATCGGGCGGACCTCCGGGTCTATGTCGAAAGCTACAGGGGGTCCCTTGAACTTTCCGAGTCCTTTCTTTAAAACGGCGGGATGCGCATCGCAAACCGCTTGTATTGGGTCCCCCCCCACGGTATGCACCCCCCCTATGAACAAACCTAAGGGCTGAAACCACTGTGTCCCTAGGAGGCTACAGCTTCCCCCTTTGAGGACAACTAGGGGCAGTTCCGCAGAATGTCTCTTAAAATTGACCCGAAATTTCCCGACCCCCAACACCGGAATGCTGTTTCCCTGTACGTCCCGTAGTGTGGACCTCAACGCTTTAAGCTTGGGCCGCACGTGGGGGTCGATTTTCAGGAACTCTTTCTGGGGAATTATGGAATAGGAGGACCCCGAGTCAATTTCCATCTTAATAGGGGCCCCTTGTACTAATACCTCAACGAAGTAATGGGACTGTCCCGCGGACACGCTGAACACTGAGGCGTCGTCCTCGCTGCCGTCCGAGACGCGGCCCACGCCGTCCTGCTTCCTCGTGGTCTGGGCGCCATCTTTGGGCCTCGCTGGACGGTCCGGTCTGGCCGCGCGGTCTTGTGACTGCCTCCGGCCCTCTTTCCGCTTTCTGCACGCCTTGGCGATGTGCCCCCGACGGCCGCAGGTGTAACACTCGGCCTTCCTGAACGGGCATCTCGCGCGCTCGTGGGCCGCTCCGCAACCCTCGCAGCGTCGACCACCCTTCCGGACCTTCTGGACCTCCTCGCCGTCGCTGCCTTCCGTAGACGACTTTGAGGCCCGTCGAGTCGCGTGCACCGACTGTCCGGTCTTCCCGTGCGCCGAATTTTCCGCCTTGCCGGCTCTAGGACGCCACTCACGCCACTGGTGCATCTCGTCCACTCCGGCATTCGTGGACTCTGCGGCTTCCGCGGCCTCTATGACCTCTGCCAGCGTGGGTGGCGGCTCCTTATTCATCAAGCTGCGCTGTACCTCCTTGTCTTTCAGGCCACACAACACGCCGTCCCTGAGGACCAACTCCAGGATATCGCCCCATTTACAGGGGGCGGCGGCTATCCTCATGGCGGCCACGAATGCCTCAACCGACTCATCCGGCGCTTGGACTCGCCTCCAAAACGCGCTCCGAGCGGGAAACATTGCCCTCGAGGGGCAGAACCGCTCTCGCAGCAGTTTCATGATGTCGCTCGCCTTAAAGTCGCTCACCTTCTTCGGAGCGATTATGCCCACCAGCGTCCGCTTGGTTTCCATCCCGAGCATTCTGGTGAGGATGGCCCTCTTCCTCTCCTCGTCTTCTCCTTTGACTCTGAGTTCCACCAGGGCCGCCTGGAAATCCATCTCAAGCAGCTCCCAGTCTTGCGGTTTGGTGATGTTGAAACCGCTCTGTGCCCTGGCTGTTCCGTGGGGATCCATTATCCCACCTTCGTCGCCAATTTGGTGTATGCGAACCAAGACACAGGACACAGCCTCGGGCTGGGTTAACTCAGGTTTATTGCATCGTGGACAGAGGGAACATGCGGTAATGGCGGATCGATAGCTCTTTATATACAGCAGTAATACATTTGAACGTGGTGCCATGGTAGCCCATTGGCTACTGTCTGCGTGACGTCATTGCAGGTCACGCCCTTCTTGTCCAGGTGTAGGTGGTGGCGGGAAAACTTCCCGCGCTGTTGCCTTTGATGAGTTCGGACCAAGAGAGCTTGGACGCTCGCTGCTGCCAGCTGGTGGTCATTAGCTCGCGTCCTATTACAGGGTTTATATGATACAGCTGAAGGTTACATTGTTGCTATAGGCAAGGTTACATTGGCTCAGATACATTGTAATCCATGTGTACAATAAAAACCATCAGAACACAACATAAAGAAAATAAATTCTGGAAGGTTTGGAAAACCTTTATGGATTACTCATTGAAGGGTGAAGAGTTGAATAGACCTGTACCTGCTCACAAGAGCTTTTGGGAATGATTTTACTGAGAAACTCCGTGCTCTCCAGGGCAATGTAAATAACACATGGTGGTTAGTTTTTTTCATTTTCACCCCCGCAGCCGCACCATCGCTCGGGGATCGAGCACACCTGCGCCCGCCACCGCCCCCTCCGAGCCACACCTGGCTGGAGGGGTGAAAAGAGCCGCCACCACCACTGTGCAGAGAGGCCCTCGCTCGCTCGCCCCGGCAGCCGCACCATCGCTCGGGGATGGAACACACCTGCGCCCGCCACCGCCCCCTCCGAGCCACGCCTGGCTGGAGGGGTGAAAAGAGCCACCACCACCACCACCATGCAGAGAGACCCACGCTCGCCCCCGCAGCCGCACCATCGCTCGGGGATGGAACACACCTGCGCCCGCCACCGCCTCCTCCGAGCCACACCTGGCTGGAGGGGTGAAAAGAGCCGCCACCACCACCGCACAGAGAGGCCCTCGCTCGCCCCCGCAGCCGCACCATCGCTCGGGGATCGAGCACACCTGCGCCCGCCGCCGCCCCCTCCGAGCCACGCCTGGCTGGAGGGGTGAAAAGAGCCACCACCACCACCACCACGCAGAGAGACCCACGCTCGCCCCCACAGCCGCACCATCGCTCGGGGATGGAACACACCTGCGCCCGCCGCCGCCCCCTCCGAGCCACGCCTGGCTGGAGGGGTGAAAAGAGCCGCCGCCACCACCACCACCACGCAGAGAGACCCACGCTCGCCCCCGCAGACGCACCATCGCTCGGGGATGGAGCACACCTGCGCCCACCGCCGCCCCCTCCGAGCCACGGCTGGCTGGAGGTGTGAAAAGAGCCGCCGCCACCACCGCGCAGAGAGACCCACGCTCGCCCCCACAGCCGCACCATCGCTGGGAGATCGAGCACACCTGCGCCCACCGCCGCCCCCTCCGAGCTACGCTTGGCTGGAGGGGTGAAAAGAGCCGCCGCCATCACCGAGCAGAGAGGCCCCCGCTCACCCCTGCAGCCACACCATCGCTGGGGGATCGAGCACACCTGCGCCTGCTGCCACCACCACCCCCGAGCCTCCTTGCGGCTGCCTCTATCTGGCCCCCTTCACCGGCCAAGGGGATCCAAGGCACCTGGGCTGCTCTCCTCCGACCCCTGCCTCCACGGCTGGGGTCCTCATTATGCTAAAGGACTCCGTCTCTCAGATTCTATTTTTTATGTAAGCGCGGGTTCTTCTCTTACTTAATTGTGTATTTGGGGCTCTTGACTATATGTATTTTGAACATTGTATTTTGTACTTGATTATGCTTTTATTGTATTGTGTTCTGATGTAATTTCTATATCTCTATTATTGTATACTTTTTTGCTGCTGTCTGCTTTCAGATAGCATGCACCTATGTAAACCGCTCTGAGTCTCCTTCGGGCAGAGTGGAGCGGTATACAAAAATAAAGTGGAATGGAATGGAATGGAATATTGGTTAAATTGTTTACTCTTATATTTAGTTTTTTTATGTTTGTACTAAAAGAATGAGCTAGAATTGTGACTTGGTGAATATAAGATATAACAGAGAGTATGTAATGTATACTGAGACGGTGAAAAAACAAAAATTTCAGATTTGGTATTAGATAAAAACTTAGTATTAATGAATATAATTGCAAGACTGAAGGGGGAAACAGTGTAATACCGAGTCACAACAGAATTATAGACTTATGACTTGTTGTTGCTTTTATTATTGTATGTGATTTTGAAGTTGGTCTTTATATATTGTATTTATGTTGAAAATGCAATAAAAATTAATAATAAAAAAGCAAGACATTGCAAGTAGATAAATAGGGACAGTGGTGGGCTCCAAAAAAATTTACTACCACACTGTCGGCGTGATATGGTGGGCATGGCCAGGGGGAAAGCCCTGTGTTGCACCCGAATTAGGACTACTTTATTTCAAAACTTGGATGGGTGGGTCCAGTCAGAATTTCTGCTACCAGTTCTGGCGAACTGGTGCAAACCTGCTGATGCCCACCACTAAATAGGGACCACTTTGCTGGAAAGGTAAACAGTGTTCAGTGCGCTCCGGTGTCTAGTCATGCCTGCCACTTGTGGCAAATAGTGAACCGTTTATCAAAAGAAAGATTGTATCTTTTTTGAAATAAACACTATAATATCAATTGTAAGTTCAATCTTGTTCTTTACTTGTAAAACGTTGAGCAATAAACCAAAATAATTCCACTCTGGGTTAAACATAAAGTCTGAATAAATGGTGGAGATCACTTAAGCAGTATTTTTCAATATTCGAAGTCAATTCCGGTTATTTTGACTTTTCTGAACTATTGTTCCTTCCTCAGGATATCTGAATCAAAAAATTAACAAAAATGCTCATTTAGCTACCACGAAGAGGTAGAAGAGAAGGCGCTGCTAAAGGAGAGCCAACATGGCTTTTGCAAGGGCAAATCATGCCTCACTAATCTGTTAGAATTTTTTGAGAGTGTCAACAAGCATATGGATAAGGGGGATCCAGTTGACATTGTTTATCTGGACTTTCAGAAGGCTTTTGACAAGGTCCCACACCAAAGGCTCTTGATTAAACTTGCCAGTCATGGAATAAAGGGACAGGTCTTGTCCTGGATCAGCAACTGGCTAAGGGACAGGAAACAGAGGGTAGCACTAAATGGACACTTCTCCAAGTGGAGGGAAGTAAAGAGTGGGGTCCCCCAAGGTTCAGTACTGGGACCCCTGCTTTTCAACCTCTTCATAAATGATCTAGAGGTAGGAGTAAATAGCAAGGTAGCCAAATTTGCTGACGACACTAAATTATACAGGGTAGTGAAAACTGTGAGAGATTGTGAGGAGCTCCAGAGGGATCTCTTGACACTGGGGGAGTGGGCAAAACAGTGGCAAATGAGCTTTAATACTAGTAAGTGCAGAGTGATGCATGTTGGGGCAAAAAAACCAAATTACATTTATAAACTGATGGGGTCTGAACTCTCTGCGACAAACCAGGAAAGGGACCTTGGTGTCCTGGTGGACAACACAATGAAGGTGTCAACCCAGTGTGCCTCAGCAGTGAAAAAAGCAAACGCAATGCTAGGGATCATTAGGAAGGGTATAGAAAATAAGTCAGCAAGTGTCATTTTGCCACTTTGTAAATCTATGGTGAGGCCCCATCTGGAATACTGTGTACAGTTCTGGTCGCCATACCTCCAGAAGGATATTATGGAGTTGGGGAAAGTGCAGAGGAGAGCAACCAGAATGATTAGGGGACTGGAACACCTTCCTTACCATCTGAGGCTGCAACGGTTGGGCCTTTTCACTCTTGAGCGACGGCGTCTAAGAGGTGATCTGATTGAAGTTTATAAAATCATGCACGGTGTGGACAAAGTAGAGAAGGAAGAACTGTTTTCCCTATCACACAACACTAGAACTAGGGGACACTCTGTTGGATTGGGGCCGTGAAGCGGCCGTTGGGTCCCGGAGGAGACTGGTCAAGTAACGACACGAGACAAGATGGAGCGAAGACCAGTGGTTTATTGAGGGAAAATCATCATCATATATAGGAATTCAAGGCGGTGTGTGATAGAATCGTCATCTGACAGAAAATCACATCACGTTTACCCGGGTTAATTGGGAACCTCTCCCGGGGAAGTTAATTAACTAAGTTAAACACTGGCAGGGGAAGTCCATTGTTCCTGGCTTGCCCAAGAGTAAATATGGCCACTATTGACGTTAGGACTTGGGGTAATCCGCAGGTGCGATATTACCTATTACCTAACCGCTTAGTTAGACATTCAATTTCCTCCTGCTTGGACTGCCTGTCAGGTCAGATATGGGTGAATCAATCTTATGACTATTAATCCGCTCCCCAATTTCTGTCCCCTCGGACCCAGAGGCCCGGAGTGTGCTCACATGACATGGCCTCTGTCAGGGACAGTATGCCAATTGAGACCGTGGATACCACACTCCCTCTTTACTTGTTAGATTGGACCTGGCAGACGGCCCTGCGCAGGAGTGGCATCAGCTGGCGTGGGGGGATGACGTTTCGGGGTTCCTTCCATGGGGGACGTCTCGATATCAGTGAGGGAATACATTGCACGAAACAACACACTGCTGTGCCCAGTATTACCACCCCCACAATCACCTTGAGTGTCGTCTGAAGCCAACCCCATGGGAACCACGACCATAACGAATTCCACCACCCCCACGTAGCATCTTCCTTGGTGTACTAAACCAAGGTATGGAGGTCTGTGAGCTGACTCTGTACCTTATGCGAGTTGTCTGTGAGATTAAGGCAACACATGCCGTGGACAGACTTGCAATCCAAATGATGTAACAACAGAAGGTAATCGATAGCTGCTCGATTATCTAGTATGGCATGGCGAAGCTCCGTCTGCTCCTGGTTGAGCAGCACTATCGCCGTGGAGGTGTGGTTGATGGCTCTTGCCAAAGCGCAAGCCAATTGACCAATTCTCCGAGCGTTGCCTATGGCTAAGCCTGGCACGCTGAATATACTGACTGCTGCCTGGTTTTTCAGAACTGTGGGTCTGAATCCAGACTGCTTTCTGTAGCAAGGCAAGATAATGAGATGTGTCATTGATCTCTTACTGTGGCAGAACTGGTTTTTCCTAAGGTAATTCTAAGCTATCTCTGCAACTTCTGGTGTTGTGCAAATGTCTTTCTAGCACCTATGGGGAGGTGTGAAAGTCATGGATATAACTTACAATGGCTGGAGATTACCGGCTACCGGGTGCTCAATCTTTCCAAGCAATGGGCTGGTGCAAACATGGGCCGGTCTGGCTTCCTTTGATGGAAGCTGGCCGTTATTAACAATACGCGACCCTATGTATACAGAAATTCAAGTGTCCCTTGCAAATCCCAACTGGAGCATTGTACAAGGCATGAATGAATAAAGAGCAACTACAGATAATAATAGCAATAGAAAACATTCAGCTGCTTTTCGAAGATGAGGCTTTCCTTTTTGGTGGGGTTTCATGTGCAGCTTGAGTTTGGAAAAGTCTTGTTTTGTAGAAAAGCATGGTTCTTAGCAGTAGCACTGAGTATGCAAAATGTTCATAGAAATGTCTTTGGAGATGTAAGTCATAAAGGAAGATGGACAGCTGATGACATCCAAGGCAGTGACTGGTGCCATCCTTTGCAATAGCTGACCTTGGCATCCGGGCCTGATTCTGGTGTCTGGGACCTACATGGGGAAGAGACTTGTTTGGGAGATAAAAATTCTGAAAGAGTTAGTTAGTTTTTGCACTTATAGGATAGCAATTGCTGTGGGATGTTGTTCCCCCTTTCTGTTTGTTTGTCAATGTAGGACTTAAGCGTCCGATAGACCCGTTCCACAATCGCTTACCCCTGCGGGTTGTACAGAACGCCAAAGGTGTGCTTAATATCCCAGGTGGCCATGAAGGTGGCCAGCTGCCTGGAGCTATAAGCTGGGGCGTCATCGGACTTCATGTGTCGAGGTTCGCCCATGGCCGTGGGAAAGGAGATGCTGCTCCACATGGGAGCCGTCTCTCCCTTCTGTGCTGTAGCCCAAACAACTGTGAAAACGTGTCAATGCAAACGTGCATGTACTGCCATCTGCCAAAATGTGGGGCATGTGACGTCCATCTGCCACACCTGGTTGGCCTCTGTCCCTCGTGGGTTGACCCCCCACGAGGGCCCCCCTACCGCCCCTGCATGATGCAGACAGGAACGGACTATGCCTTGGGCTTGGGAAAGTGGCAGGTTGAACTGCCTTGCAAGTGCTTTGGCATTCTGATGAAAGAATGCATGACTCTGAATTGGAGTTGTGAAGACTCCCAAAACTGACCATTGCTGAATTTCCTTTGCGGCCGCATCTGCTCTGCTATTGCCCTCAGAAATCGGACCAGGCAAGTCCTGGTGGCTTCTGATGTGGGCTATATAGAGAGCTTTGGTGTGGTTCCGCAAGTGAAATTGAGTTGTGAGAAACAGACTCAACAAGTTCTTGTCTATGGCGGGAGTGATGTATGTCCCGGTAGACTGTGAAGCAAATTCCTAAGATACTGGCTGTCAGTAATTTTGTTGAAGCGTTCTTTTGGCAAAGGTGCGCAAAGCGAGGTTCACGGCTGCCAACTCTGCCCGCTTGCGGAAGAGTCAGAAGCGTGCGCCAAGCTTGGTTCTCTTGCCAAGTAAGAACCTAATATGTGCGACCCCCATAAGTGAAAACTGTCCTAGCCCCCCGAAGGGGAACCAGTGACATTAATTCACACAAGGTGACTGTCTGCGTTTGAAGCGAGACGAGTCTGGGGTCTTATAGCAAACCTTGGCGCATGACGTGCCAGGCTTCCCTTGGGTAAATTTCTCATGAAGGCTCCCCTGCGCACATCCGCCCATGGCGTGCATCCGCCCCTGGCGTGCATGCGCACATTTCCTGGAGCTATTCTTGTGCTCCTGTGAGAAGGGTGCCAGATGCTGGCTTAGCCTTTTGCCTGTGCTTAGACTAGCAGCAAAAAAAGGAAAGGGGTGGCCTGAAAATGCCTGTATCTGATTGAAAATGTGACCTGACTGCATTCTTAAAATGGTCCTAGGCAGTCCTGGCTAATGAGTGGCACTCTGCACATTCTCAGGAGCTCAGGGACTAATCCTCCCTTTGTGCTCTGGAGTTTGTGAAATGTGTCTGCTCAAATAGAGAGGGTGCTGCGGTCCAGGTGCCATACTTAAAATGACAGACTAAGACTTATTAAAAACAAACCAACTATGATGTGCCAGCTGTAAGGAAACAATACACAAAAATGAAAAGACACACATGTTAAACATTTCCAGCAGGGAGTTCCAATGGCGAAAGGAGGAAAGACAAGTCAGAAGTTAGCACAATGAGAATGCAACAATTCTTATCATAACGAAATCAGATTAGGTCAGATAATTAAGACAACTGGCTGGGATCCTCCTGTTAAGGAATCCCTACCAGTAATTAACTCAGGAGCCTGTGAAAGGAAGCAATTTAAGACTGTAGAAAGAAATAAATTGGTTACTTTTAAGGCCTGGAGAGGAGTTTTGTTCCTGTAAAAAGGTAACGATTAAGCATTTTCTGAATATACAGAGCGCAAGAATGTTTGCGTGCTTTTTCCTGTGAAAGGGGTACAATGAGTGAGTTACTTTACACAGATTAAAGTCAAAATACCAGAACAATATCTTTCTTAAGAGAATGAAGGAGAGTTAGAACGATTCTCAACCTGCGGCCAGATGTGGGTAAGTGGGCCAGATGCAGCCCACGTTGCTCTGCCACTACCTCCACCAGCCAAGAAGGGCTGCATGGCAAAGGAAGGGCAGGATGACTGTCCAGACCTCCAGAGCTGCCTGAGGCCACGGGACTTGGCCCCTGACTTTAAAAGGTAGAGAACCTAGGTTACAGTACACACATGAAGACAATGCAATTCTCTCATTCCTAGTGAGATATGTGACTTAAAGACGCTAAGGGACATTCAAACACCTTAAAACACAGAGATGGGGGTTTGAGAAACACAGACGTAGGGAGGGGACCCATGGTTTATGATTTAGTGAGGAAAACTCATAGAAGTGATTTTTGTTTTCAGATCGCGCTTCTGAAAAGAAAAATCTGTTTTCCTCAGTGGCACGGATTGCAAAACCGGTTTCCAAGAGTGGCTTAATCCTTTGACAAGGAAAAAGTCTCAAGGGAAGAAGGGGGGTCACCCTGCCCTATTGCAGGTTAGGATTCCCCCCTCCTCTCCTGCTTTCGCTGCCTGGGTGCCTTAAGATGCTAAGCAGGCAAGGCAAAGGGGTTTTGCTCACCATGCTTTCTCAAACCTTAAATAGTTCCTGCCCATGAACAGAGTGCAAACTGTTTAACACATACTTCACAGTGACATTACCACGCAGTTACACACAAGGAACACTTTTGCAACCATACTGTTGTCATAGAGACAAGGCTTTTGCAATCATACACAGTTCTTGCAGTCATACATTCAGTGGTGCACCACGCATACACACATTTATTTACGCATTCGCACATTCCTCCCCTGATCTGCAGTGTTCCATCCTGCAAATGAGGAGATGACTTATACACAGCTGGCTATCACAACCATCTGGGTGCTTCTACTTAGGGGTGAGTTTCTCTGGGCTACTCCGAGGCAAGACAAGTAGGTACTGCCTGTGCCTTGGGAGAGCTCGGGGTACTATTGCTGGGATGCTTCCTCTGGCATAGCCAGGGCGATGGCTGCCTCCTTTCAGGCCTGGGCCAGATGCATGCCGGAGGGCTGGATTCCCGGATCTCGGTGCTGTCTCACCCTCCAGTGCCAGCGTGGCCATTTGGTCTTAGGCTTATTTGGACAACCTTTTGAAGATCTGCCTGGTCTAGATTGGCATTCTCTTCTAAGGTGTCTCATTTTTCCACACTGGAAGCAGGCGCCTTGGGGTTTTAGCACTGCTCTGCGCCTGAGTGTGGTAATGTGTCTGCTCTGGAGCCCTGCGTGGCCAGGGGCCGTGCAGATTTCTGTGAGCAGTGGGCGCTGAGCAGCCCTGCCTGAACGTGTGTCTGCCTTCAGATAGGCTGAACACAGCAGCTGGGTGCTCGCTGATTGTGCCACTGGCAATTTCCCCGTGAATGGATCTTCCTCACCCATGCGCTGAATGGAGTTCTTAATTGGCAGGGAACTTTTAACTGTCAGAGAAGCACCAGGGCTTCTCATGCCATGAATTCCTTCAGTGACATCTGCAGCTGTCACTGAAGGAAAGCTCCCTACACTGCCCTGCTTAAACTGAAATGACGGATAAAGAGCCGCTGGGGCTGATGGCTCTGACTGCGCTGGGGGTTTCTGGGTCTCTATCCGGACTGGGTCTACCTCTGCTAAGAGTTTCCTACATTTGCTCCATGTGCGAATTATGCCATCTGGAGCTCTCGGGGGTTGCTGAATGCAGACTCCTATCTGATCCCAAAGCTGAAGGGTTAACGTGCCTACTTCTGGGTGAAGCAGGCAGTGTTCCCTCAAGAACACCAAAAGTCGCGCTAGTTCTCCACTGTGAATGCTTATCTGGTATACCCTGGCCAGGGCCTTGAATTCCTCTACATGGATTCTTTGACTAGCAGACGGACGTTGCCGCTGAGGACAAGTCCCCATATTACCTGCCGGTCCTTTGAAGTCTCCTTCTCGGGATGAGTTGACGCGTCTGAAGTTCAGGCAATAGGTTTTGCGTGACGAATCTCTGGGTAGAGCTCGGAGCATGGGCTGCTGCCATGGGCCCTCGGCGGCCTCTGCGCTGTCAGGGGTTCACAGCCGACCCTGAGCAGAACGCGTTTTTCTGTGCTGCAACCGCCGCGATAGCCGGAGCAAGCTGTAGGATGCCTCTCTGAGATGCCTCGCCGCGTAGCTGTCTTCCCGATCGGATGGCTTTCCGACCGGGGCTGTCGCGCTGTCCTCCGGGGTGATCGGACACGGTTCTAGCGTAGAACCGGACCGCGTAGATCGCTTACTCACGAGTAGGATCACGTCTCGGGGTCACCAGATGTTGGATTGGGGCCGTGAAGCAGCCGTTGGGTCCCGGAGGAGACTGGTCAAGTAACGACACGAGACAAGATGGAGCGAAGACCAGTGGTTTATTGAGGGAAAATCATCATCATATATAGGAATTCAAGGCAGCGTGTGATAGAATCGTCATCTGACAGAAAATCACATCACATGTTTACCCGGGTTAATTGGGAACCTCTCCCAGGGAAGTTAATTAACTAAGTTAAACACTGGCAGGGGAAGTCCATTGTTCCTGGCTTGCCCAAGAGTAAATATGGCCACTATTGACGTTAGGGCTTGGGGTAATCCGCAGGTGCGATATTACCTATTACCTAACCGTTTAGTTAGACATTCAATTTCCTCCTGCTTGGACTGCCTGTCAGGTCAGATATGGGTGAATCAATCTTATGATTATTAATCCGCTCCCCAATTTCTGTCCCCTCGGAGCCCAGAGGCCCGGAGTGTGCTCACATGACATGGCCTCTGTCAGGGACAGTATGCCAATTGTCCCGCGGATACCACACACTCGATGAAACTTTTGGGTACTAGTTCTCAAACAAATAAGAGAAAGTACTTTTTCACCCAGAGGATTACTGGTCTATGGAACTCCCTGCCAGAAGAAGTGGTGACAGCTGTCAGTCTTGACAGCTTTAAGAAAGGATTAGACAAGTTCATGGAGGACAAGGGGATCAATGGCTATAATTATGGATACTTAAGGACAACCTCCGGGTTGGAGAGATAGGCAGGATATCTCTCAATGCCATTTCCAGGGAATCCTAAGCAGGGGAAGGCATCTCCTTGGGAATACCCTGAAGGAAATGGTGAGCCACTGTGCGGTATCCGCGAGCACAATTGGCATTAACTGCCCCTGACAAAGGTTACACTGGTTGAGGGAGGCTCCTGGTCACTGGCCTTTGCGGGTACAGAAATTGGGGAGCGAATTAATAGTCATAAGATTGATTCACCCAAATCTGACCTGACCGGCAGTTCTGCAGGAGGAAGCTGAATCTCTAACTCCCGTTAGACATTAGGCAATTACACCCTTGCAGATTAGCCCTAGCCCTAGTGCAAATAGTGGCCATGTTTACTCTTGTGTAAGCCATGAACAATGGACTTCCCCTGTCAGTATTTGCCTTAGTTAATTAACTTCCCCAAGAGAAGTCCCCAATTAACAGGTGATATGATTTTCTGTCAGATGACGATTCTATCACACGCCGCCTTGAATTCCTATATATGATGATGATTTTCCCTCAATAAACCACTGGTCTTCGCTCCATCTTGTCTCGTGTCGTTCCTTGACCAGTCTCCTCCGGGACCTCACGGCCGCCCCGCGGCCCCAATCCAACACCACTGTGTGAGACAGAATGCTGGACTGGATGGGCTGTGGCCTCTTCCAGCAAGGCTGTTCTTATGTTCTTATGAAGGGAAAGATATATACATGCAAGCATACTTACAAAAACATACACATGGATATTTACATATCCTCTCTCCCGGGTTCCCTGTGTGGATTCCCCATGCCCTGTGGGCATGGAACGGCCCTTGCAGAGGCCACCTCGGTTGAGAAAACTCCTGGCCCGTGGGCTCTGCGGGCACAGAAATTAAGGGGGGTGGATTAATGATAGGGTTTGATTCACCCACTTCTGACCTGACCTACAGCTCTGCCAAGTAAGCAGATCACTAACTCCTGTTAGATATTAGGCAATCACTTGTATGAATCGGGGCCACTGGGGTGGCCTCAAGGTCCCGGAGGAGACTGATCAAGTGACGACACGAGGCAAATGGAGCGAGATCAGATCAGTACTTTATTGGGAAAAGGCAACATCATTTATAGGAGAAAAAGCGCAACGGTGGCGAAACCGTCATCGGACAGGAAAATTACCTAACCCACGTACCCGGGTTAATGGGGAACCTCTCAAAGGGAAGTTAATTAACTTGGACAAACACGGGGCGAGGGAGACCATTGTTTAGGGCTTAGGCAGGGGTAAATATGGCCGATATTTACACCGGGGATTACCTTGGCCAGGGGATGAGTGATTACTCTAATGGGTAACTGAGGTCTGCGAGATGCTTGCTCGGCAGGATCGTCGGTCAGGCTACAAGCGGCCGAATTAATCCCTATCATTAATTCACCCCCCTTATGCCCTGACAAGGGCCAGAGGCCAGGAGTTTGCTCGCTGGTTTAACCTCTGCCAGAGGCCACTGATGCCCAACCGGGCACGGGGAATCCTCATCTCCCCTTACTTTTTTATATTAAGAGCCTGACTGGCGACTCTGCGCAGAAGCGGCATCAGCTGTTGATTGGGAATGACGTCTCAGGGTTCCTTCTCGGGGCGGCACTTCGAGATCAGTGAGGGAATACATTGCGCAAAGCAGCATAACGCTATGCCTAGTATAGTCACCCCCACTACCACCTTGAGTACCGTCTGAAGCCACCCCCAGGGGATCCATGACCACATCCACTTCCACAGGGAGCTCCACCAGGCCCCCCACGCGGAGCCTTCCGTGATGCCCGCAACTATGGTGTGGAGATCCGTGATCTGGCTTTGGATTTTCCGGGAGTTGTCAGTAAGATTGAAGCAGCACATACCATGAAGGGATTCGCAACCCAAGTGGTGCAACAATAAGAGGTAGTCAATAGCCGCTCGATTATCGAGAATGGCATGGCGAAGTTCCGCCTGCTCCTGATTGAGGAGCGCTATCGCTGTGGAGGTATGGTTGATGGCTTTTGCCAAGCTGCAAGCCAAGCGGCCAATTCTCCGTGCGTTGCCGACAGCTAAGCCTGGCACGCCAACTATACTGACTGATAGTGAGACGTATTCGGCTGGACTTAGGACTCTAAAGCTGCTATCACATGAGCTGTCTAACTGGGTGGTGCGAGTGTGCCTGATGGGTGCAGAAACATTTGAAACGTGTGGAACATTTGAAACATTTGTGCTTGGGGTAACCATATCCCTAGTGGGGAGCAGCAGTGTCAACCGACTAAGGCAACATGTGGAATCTGATACATTTGCGGGAATATAGTTAAAAGTATACTGATTACATGTGAAGAACCAACCAGATGGTAATGTAACATGAGCATACATAGAACCAAGTGTCTCTGGTTTATCACAAGTCCAGTTGCTGCTGCCGGTATCGAGGCAGCGGCGCTGAACTCGGCCGACTGCAGCGCAGCCGACTATTCGAGCACAAGTAGAGTTCGGGCTGGCCGCCACTCGCGGGGTGTGAAGAGTGGCTGCGTCAGCCGGCAAAGTCATGGTGAACCGTAATCCCCCCCAGCGAGCGTAAGCTGCAAAACTCGCAGGGAGATGCGGTCCGAAAACCTTCTTTAACAGCCAGTCACCATCCCGGGTGCGTGCGTCTAGAGTGTGGCACACTGGGATGAGACAGGTGCTGAGGATCGAGGCAGAACCAATGTCCTGCTTCAGGCAAAAATCGGACTGGTTGACGAGACCCGCCAACCTTGCCCACAAGTTGTAGTGCATCCATGCTGAAAGGTCTTCACCGGGCAGCAGGCCGTTGGCCTGGAGCGAAGCGGCCTGAGCGCCTCCCCCCAGAAGCAGGGCGAGGGCCAGGATGATGGTGAAGATCACGGAGTTGGCATTAATCTGGGCAAAGACTGCTGCAACGAAGTTCTCCGGTGTTGGCTCCTTCTCCTCGCGCTGGAGGGCGTCCTGGGCCTCACTACAAAGGGTCTTGACCATCCCCCAGGTGATCCTCTGTGCCGGGGTCCGCAGCCGCCGTCTCTCCCGGTGGGTCTCCTCGGTCAGAGTGAGGTCCTCCATCTCCGGGATCGGACTCGGGTCGGTCTGGGTCCACGCCATGAGGTTCCAAATGAGGCTTGACGCACCGAGCCGGAATCCAAACGACACCTGTAGGAGACATAATTGCAGCATACCCTCTCCCCCAGGTTATGAGCGGCACCGGGCCCCTCCAAGAAGGGTCCGGTGGCACCCGGTACCGGACCATAGGTCGCGGAAGAGCTTCCGAGCGGCGGAAGTGCCTCTCCTGCGGCGTGCAGTCCGAAAAAACATTGAGGTGATTGTATGTGAACAATACCTTATTCAGACAAAACTGTGCTTGTCCCTGTGATGTGGGGAGGGCTGGTGGCTCCCCCTTTCTGTTTGTTTGACAATATAGGACTTTAGCGTCCGATTGACCCATTCTACAATCGCCTGCCCTTGCGGATTGTAGGGGATGCCAAATGTATGCTTGATGTCCCAGGTGGCCATGAAGGCGGCCAACTGCCTAGAGCAGTAGGACGGGGCGTTGTCCGTTTTCACGTGCCGCGGCTTGCCCATTGCCGCAATGCAGGACAGGAGATGCTGCTCCACGTGGGAGGCAGTCTCCCCCTTCTGCGCCGTCGCCCAAACGAACTGGGAAAAAGTGTCTATGCAGACGTGCATGTACTGCCATCTGCCAAACTGCGGCACGTGCGTGACGTCCATTTGCCACACCTGATTGGCGTCTGTCCCCCGTGGGTTAACCCCCCACGAGGGCCCCCCCGGCGCCCCTGCGCAATGCTGGCAAGAGCGTACTATACCCTGGGCTTGAGAAAGTGGCAAATTGAACTGTCTGGCGAGTGCCTTGGCGTTTTGGTGAAAAAAGGCATGACTTTGAATTGGAGTAGTGAAAACTCCCAAAACTGAACGTTGCTGAATTTCCTTTGCCGCCGCATCCGCTCTGCTATTGCCCGCGGAGATCGGACCCGGCAGGTCTTGATGACTTCGGATGTGGGCAATATAGAGCGGCTCCGTGCGGTTTCGCAAATGAAATTGAGCAGTGAGAAACAGGCTAAGCAGATTCTTGTCTATCGCGGGAGTGATGTATGCTCCCGGTAGACTGTGAAGCAAATTCCTAACATACAGACTGTCGGTTATGATATTTAAACGTTCCTTGGCGAAGGTGCGCAAAGCAAGGTTCACGGCTGCCAACTCCGCCCGCTGCGCGGACTTTTGTGGGAGAGTTAACAGCGTGTGCCAAGCTTCGCCCTCCTGCCAGGTCAGGACACCATAGGTGCGTCCACCATCAGAAAAAACTGTTCTGGCCCCCTGAAGTGGGACCAGCGAGAGCAATTCGAACAAGCTGACCGTTCCTGTTTGAAGCGAGACAAGTCTGGGGTCTTTAGGCAAGTGGTATGCCAAGCTTCCAGTGAATCCTTCCAGGGCTATTGGAAGCGAGTCACCGAGCTGCATCAACTGCTGAATTTGTTCCTTGGTGAACGGGACCACGATTTTGGCTAAATCGTGCCCCGAAATGTCCCTAGCTCTCAGCCTGCCGCGGTAGATCACCGCGGAGACCAGTTCTTGGGGCAGAACAATGTTCCGAGATGAGGTGTTAGGCAAGTACACCCACTCCACAATTTTCGCTCCCTTCTCTGAGTCTACTCCTAGCGCCCCAGTGAACATGGATCCCGACCGTACGATGTACAGATTCAGGATTGGGGCATATGGCCCCTGGGCGATCCTATCTACCCATCTTTGGCTGAGAGCTTGGTTAACTTTCTAGAGCGCCAAGCGCGCGTCTCGAGAAATTTTTATCCGGTCTGCCGGCTGCTTACCTAGCGTTAGCAGCGAGAAGAGCGGTTTCAGAAGATCCGTATCCAATCGAAAATACGGTCTGGCCCAATTAATATTTCCTAAAACCTGCTGCAATTCTACCAAGGTGACTGAGTCCTGTACATTGATCTGAGGCAAAACTGGTGCTGCGAAAGAGCGGAGAAGCCGATGGCCCAAGTATGAGAAGGGCTCGGTTCTCTGCACTTTCTCCGGGGCAATGAGTAAACCTTTGTCCCCCAGGCTGGCCTGGAGGTCTGAAAACACTTCGCTGCCAAGCTTTGGCAACGCTACCAAAATATCATCCATAAAGTGACAAACTAAGGCTTGTGGGTAGAGGTTTCGGAACTTTGCCAGTGCGTCGTGAACATAAATTTGGCACAAGGTGGGCGAATTGAGCATGCCCTGTGGCAAAAATTTCCATGCGTAACGCTGCGTAGGCTCACTGTGGTTCACGACCGGCACCGTAAAGGCAAACCTCTCCCGGTCCCTGGGGTCTAAGGGGATAGTGTAAAAGCAATCCTTGAGATCTACGACGAGAATCTCCCACCCCTCGGGAATCATGTTCGGATTCGGGATGCCGCATTGAAGCGGACCCATTGGCTGTATGCATTTATTGATCTCTCTGAGATCGTGGAGGAGTCGCCACTTCCCCGACTTCTTCTTAATAACAAAAATTGGCGAATTCCAAGGACTTGTGGACTGTTCTATATGTCCTGCGTCTAGCTGTTCCTTAACTAGCTGCTTGAGAGCAACCAATTTCTCCCCCACTACCGGCCATTGCTCTACCCAGACCGGAGTATCGGTGAGCCATTTAAGTGGCAACGCCATTACCCAAAGGTAAGGGTGGCACCGTACTGCTGCAGAATGTCTCGCCCCCAAAGGTTGATGTGCACGTCAAGTATGTGCGGTCGAATCACCGCCGTGCCCTCAGCCCTTGGGATTGTGACTTCTACCCACTCTCGGCTCCTAAACGCTTCCTGAACACCGCCTACCCCCCACACATCGGAGACTGGCTCAATGGCCCACTCCCTTGGCCACTGGCTTCTGCTTATCACGCTGACATCTGCTCCGGTATCTAACAGGCCTGAGAATGATCGATTATTCAGAAATACCTCAATAACCGGGCGCTGTTTCCACTCAATGTTGGTCTCCACTGTCGCTAAGACCTGGTATCCTTGCGCTGCCTCACTGGCGCTCGAGCGGTCCTCTGACCGGGACTCGAAGCTGTCACTGAGCCCTCCCTGGCTCTCTGCTGGCGAGCGACAAGGAACCATGATCAGTTGCGCTAAGGTGTCTCCTTTAGGGATGGTTTGGGGCAGGTGTGTCCAAAGCTGAACTTGGAGAACGCCTGAAAAATTGGAGTCAATGACTCCTGGAATTATAAAAATTCCGCGTGCACCAGCTACACTAAGGGGCAAAACTAAACCTATAAAGCCTCTGGGCAGGAGTCCCATGTACTGGGAATCGACCAGATAGACTGTGCCTGGCAGGTCGCATGTAACGTCCGCCTGGCAAGTCAATTCTAGTCCCGTGCTGCCCTTGGGGCTGGCCTGCGCCCTCGCAATGTCTGGGATGGGGTTGGACTCTACTCTAGCTCTGGTGAGTTCTGGGTGAAGGACGCCTCTGTTTGGACTGGGGCCAGAGACATGCCCGTGCTCCGGTTTCCCGAATTCTGGCAATACCTGGCCCAATGATAGCCTTTCTTGCACTTCGGACAGAGGGTGTTCGGAGCCTTGGGACGGCCGGACTTTTGTCCGCCTCCCTTGGATCGGCACTCCCTAGCGAAGTGACCGATCTTGCCACAATTGTGGCATGCTCCCTTGCTCTTACCGTTAGGTCTTTTCCCTCCTTGCACCGCTGCCGCTAGCAGACCCATCTTATAGGATTCTGTGCCAACGTCGGCGCAAGCTCTAATCATATCCGATAGGGTCAAGTCAGGACGATTGCCTAGGGACTGCAAGATTCTACGGCAGTCCAAGTTGGCATTGTCCTTGGCTAACTTAATCATGAGCTCTTCCTGGGCTTGCTCATTATCAATCTGCCTGCTAATGGCTTCTTCCAGGCGATTGATGAAGTCCATGTAGGGCTCCTGGGCTCCCTGCTTGATGGAGGTGTAATTCTTAGCCGCTTTGCCAGTGGCTGGGATCTTAAAGTAGGCCCTAAAGGCCGCCTCGGCTGACATCTCGAGAGTGGCGAGAGGCAGGTTGATCTGAGCATTGATTGACTCGAAATTACCGGAGCCATACAGCTGCTCAGGAAGCACCGCGCCTCCCATCCTGGCAGCCCGAGTTTGAGCCTCTAGGCGGAACTCGCTGTCCCAGATCATGTACTGGCTAGGGGTCAGCATCATCCTCATGACGGCTTTCCAATCATGAGGAATCCACATGGTGGTTTCGCACACTTGCTGAAGCGTGCCCCTAGTAAAACGACTTTGGAGCCCTGTTTCTGCAATTGCCTTCCGCATAGCCATGAGGAGCTTATACGGGACTGGGGAATGAACGATCTGTTGTGCGCCCGTGAGCGCGTCCATTTCCATGCGGATTGGACATATCTGTCTGAGCTCAGCTAGCTCTTCTACTGACAGATCCCCCTTCCTAAGCTCTTCCTCAGCTGTGCGCTGAAGGGCACTCTTGGTAACTAGGGAAGCCGAAGCTGTCAGAGGAGCGCCTGCGCTTCTCATGCCCTGCATTCCCTCGGTGACATCTGCAGCTGTCACCGCGGGAAGGCTCCCTGCGCTACTCTGCTGGTACTTGAATGTCGGATAGAGTGCGGTGGGCGCAGTCGGCTCGACTGGCTGGACTGATGACTTATTTAACGGGGGTTCTTCCGCTTCTATCCGGACTGGTTCGATCTCAGCTAAGAGTTTCCTACACTTCCTCCATGTGCGAACTATCCCTCCTGGGGCCTTCGGGGGTTGCTGAATGCAGTCTCCTATCCGATCCCAGAGCTGTAGGGTTAACGTACCTACTTCTGGGTAAAGCAGGCAGTGTTCCCTAAGGTACGCCAAAAGTCTCGCTAGTTCCCTGCTGTGAAAGCGTAACTTAAATACCCTGGCCAGGATTTTAAACTCCTCCTCACGAGTTTTTTGGCTAGCGGACGGACTCTGTCCCTGAGAACAAGTCCCCATATTACCTGCGAGTGGTCCTCTGAAGTTTCCTCCTCGGGACGGGTTGACGCGTCTGGGGGCAAGGTAACTGGTTTTGGCGATGATCGTCTGGGCGGAGCTCGGAGCGTGGCCTCCTGCCACGGGCCCTCGGCGGCCTCTGCGCTGTCAGGGGCTCACAGCTGCCCTGAGCGGAACGCGTTTTTCCCTTTAGCGCAAGTCTCCCCGAAAGCCGGGAGCAAGGTGCAGGAATGCCTCTCTTGGAATGCCTCGCCGCAGGCCGTCCTTCTGACCGGCTGGCTGCCGGCCAGAGCACCGCGCTGTCCTCCGGGCTGACGGGTCGCGGCTCAAGCGTAGAACCGGACCGCGTGGATTGCTACTCACGAGTAGACCTCTCCTGGGTCGCTTACTCACGAGTAGATCACGTCGGGGTCACCAGATGTAGGAATCGGGGCCACTGGGGGGCCTTAAGGTCCCGGAGGAGACTGATCAAGTGACGACACGAGGCAAATGGAGCGAGATCAGATCAGTACTTTATTGGGAAAAGGCAACATCATTTATAGGGGGAAAAGCGCAACGGTGGCGAAACCGTCATCGGACAGGAAAATTACCTAACCCACGTACCCGGGTTAATGGGGAACCTCTCAAAGGGAAGTTAATTAACTTGGACAAACACGGGGTGAGGGAGACCATTGTTTAGGGCTTAGGCAGGGGTAAATATGGCCGATATTTACACCGGGGATTACCTTGGCCAGGGGATGAGTGATTACTCTAATGGGTAACTGAGGTCTGCGAGATGCTTGCTCGGCAGGATCGTCGGTCAGGCTACAAGCGGCCGAATTAATCCCTATCATTAATTCACCCCCCCTTATGCCCTGACAAGGGCCAGAGGCCAGGAGTTTGCTCGCTGGTTTAACCTCTGCCAGAGGCCACTGATGCCCAACCGGGCACGGGGAATCCTTAATCACTCATCTCCGAGTTTAGCACAATCCCTGGTGCAAATAGTGGCCACATTTACCCCGGTCTAAGCCCCAGACAATGGTGTTTCCCCTGTCAATGTTTGCCCACGCTAATTAACTTCCTCAAGAGAGATTCCCCATTAATCTGAGTAAATAGGTGATGTGATTTTCTGTCAGATGACGGTTTTTCCCTGTATTGCCTTCTGATCTATATATGATGATGCTTTTCCCTCAATAAACCACTGATCTGATCTCGCTCCATACTGCCTCGTATCGTTTCTTGATCAGTCTCCTCCGGGACCCAACGGCCGTCCTAGCGGCCCCGATTCCTACACCCTGGCTCTGGAAGAGTTGGGGAGACAGACCCCTTTTGTCCCCCCAACCCCCTCCCCCAAACCAGGGGACCCAGGAGAGGAGATCAATCCAACCCCCCTCCAACACAAGAAGCAATCATAAACGGTAGTCTGCTAATGTTTTGGTCCACCTGATATGGCGGCAGGCCACGCCCACTGGCTTCAAAAAACTTACAGCATGAAGCCTGTAGTGCCATCTCCTGTTTTAGTATACCTCCATGCTCCAAGCCCTGAATTGTGACTCACTGGGCGGCGGGCGGCAGTGAACCTCCGGACTACCACTCCCAGGAGAGCCCCACGCAGAACTGCAGGTGAGGGAATTCTGGGAGTTGTGGTCCAAATCAATTGAAACCTGCGCGGGGTAGTTTTTTAAGCACGTGGGGAGAAGCAGGGGAGGGGACAGAGGTGCTTCCTTTTATTCAAAGGAAGGTGGAAGTAGTGGTGGGTTATTAATGCTCTGTTAAGACAAAGTCAAGGGGAATATTTTGGGGGCGTTTTCTTCTTTCCATCTAGAAGGATACGGTGAGTCTCCCCTTTCTAAATTGCATTTTAGGTTTAAAAAAACATGGATCCATGGGGAAGGATAATTGCAAAATGGAACTGTTGGGAGGAGGAGGAGGAGAGAGAGAGATAAACCTCCTAAACCCTGTCCCTGGTGTAGGAACAATGCTTTGAAGGACCCCCATTTAAGCATCAGCCAAGTGGGTTCTGGGTTGAATCAAGGCTGGGGTTTCCCTGGAAGCGAGAGTGATTTCCCCAGTTGTGACTCCTGGGAGAAGTGCCACAGCCTGTGAAGTCTTGGGGTGGCTTCCAGAAGGAATGGGAGTGGGACACCCATTTATCTGCATTCCCTACCTAGGAAACCCTGGAAAGTGTCATGAGTAGGAATTGATTTGATGGCATGGGATTATATATATATTTGGTCATATGATATATGAATCATGTGATGATCACGAATAAGTGTGTTTTTAAAAGCATTTTTGAGTTGACTTTGTGGTGGTAAAACACTGAACTCAACAATTGGAAGGTTGGCAAGTCAGTAGTTCAAGACCTGAGTGCTGTATGACGGAGTGAGCTCCCATCTCTGTCCCAGCTCCTGGAAACCTAAGCAGTTTGGAAGCAAGAAATTGCAAGTAGATAAATAGGTACCACGTTGGTGGGAAGGTAAACTTTGTTCCATGCGCTCTGGTATCTACTTGTGGCTGCCACATGTACACAGAAACGTCTGTGGATGCAGGCAGCGCTGGCTCTTTGGCTATAAGATGAGCACTGAACTCTAGAGTCGGATACGACTGGCTTTCGAGCAAGGGCGGCCTATGTGGTCTTATGCCTCAGAGATGACTTGTGATTATTAGTCAGTTGTGTGCTCTCACCACAGGACTGACTTAAAGTGGCCCTAGTAGGGCTTTCAAGTGAAGCGAGTTGATTAAGGAGTGGTTTAACCTGTGAGGTTTTTGTGGCTGCTAAGATTGAAAGCCTGCTCAGCAGAGTACCTACCAGGGAGATCCTCCCAAGAGCTGTGTGAAGTAAAGACAGGATGGAAGATGGTGCACAGCTTAAAGTTACTTCCATCCTAGGCTGTCTTGCTAATTGGGGATTTCAGCTGGGGTCTTTCCAGGCCTAGTCTGAGAGCTTGTACTACGTCGCCCGATGGGCTGAGATAGAGCGATGTAGGAATTGGGGCCGCTGAGGGCCGGAGGTCCCGGAGGAGACTGATCAAGAAACGATACGAGGCAACATCTCCCCTTTTAATTTCATTTAAGGACCTGACTGGCGACTCTGCGTAGGAGAGGCATCAGCTGTTGAGCGGGAATGACGCTTCGGGGTTCCTTCTTGGGGCGGCACTTCAATATCAGTGAGGGGATACATTGCGCCAAGCAGCAGACTGCTATGCCTAGCAGGACCACCCCCACGACCACCTTAAGTACCGTCTGAAGCCACCCCCATGGAATCCACGACCACATCCAGCTCCACAATGAGCTCCACCAGTCCCCCCATGCAGAGCCCTCTCTGATGCCCTGGACTATGGTGTGGAGGTTTGTGAGCTGATTCTGCACTCTGCGGGAATTATCAGTAAGGTTGAAACAACACATACCATGGAAAGATTCGCAACCCAAATGATGTAGCATTAAAAGGTAGTCTATAGCCGCTCTATTGTCAAGTATGGCATGGCGAAGCTCCGCCTGCTCCTGGTTGAGCAGCGCGATCGCCGAGGAGGTGTGGTTGATGGCTTTGGCTAATCCGCAAGCCAGTCGACTAATCCTCCGAGCGTTGCCGACGGCTAAGGCTGGCACGCCGACTATGCTGACTGCCAGCGAAACATATACGGCTGGACTCAAAACTCTAAAGCTGCTATCACATGAGCTGTCTAACTAGGTGGTACGAGTGTGCCTTATGGGTGCTGAAACATTTGAAACAATTGTGCTTGGGGTGATCATATCCTTAGTAGGGAGTAACAGTGTCAAACGACTTAGGCAACATGTGGAGTCTGATACATTTGCGGGAATGTAGTTAAAAGTATACTGATTACATGTAAAGAACCAACCAGATGGTAACGTAACATGGGCATACATTGAACCAAGTGTCTCTGGTTTATCACAAGTCCAGTTGCTGCTGCCGGTATCGAAGCAGCGGCGCTGAGTTCGGCCGACTGCAGCGCAGCCGACCATTCGAGCACAAGTAGAGTTCGGGCTGGCCGCCACTCGCGGAGTGTGAAGGGTGGCTGCGTCAGCCGGCAAAGTCATGGTGAACCGCAATCCCCCCCCCCAACAAGCGTAGGTTGCAAAACTCGCAGGGAGGTGCGGTCCGAAAATCCTCTTCAGCAGCCAGTCGCCATCCCTGGCGTGCGCATCCAAAATGTGGCACACTGGGATGAGACAGGTGCTCAGAATTGAGGCAGAACCAATGTCCTGCTTCAGGCAAAAATCGGACTGGTTGACGAGACCCGCCAACCTGTCCCATAAGTTATAATGCATCCGGGCGGAAAGGTCTCCGTCTGGTATCAAGCCGCTGGCCCCAAGTGGGGCGTCCTGAACGCCTCCCCCCACAAGTAGGGGAAGGGGCAGGATTATGATGGCTGCCATGGTGTTGGTGTGAATTCGGGCGAAGATTGCAGCCGTGAGGTTCTCCGGTGTCGGCTCCTTCTCCTCGCGTTGGAGGGCGTCCTCGGCCTCACTGCAAAGGGCCTTGATCATCCTCCAGGTGATCTTCGGCGCTGTCGGTGGCCGTCTCCTCCGACGGGTCTTGTCGGTCAGGGTGAGGTCCTCCATCTCCGGGATCGGACTCGGGTCGGCCTGGGTCCACGTCATGTGGTTCCAAGTGAGGCTTGACACACCGAGCTGGAATCCAAACGACACCTGTAGGAGACATAACTGCAGCATACCCTCTCCCCCAGGTTATGAGCGGCGCCGGGCCCCTCCAGGAAGGGTCCGGTGGCACCCGGTATCAGACCATCGGTCGCGGGAGAGCTTCCGAATGGCGGAAGTTCTTCTCCTGCGGCGTGCAATCCGAAAAAACATTAAGGTGATTGTACGTAAACAATACCTTATTCAGACAATGCTGTGCCTGAGCCTGTGACTTGGGGAGGGCTGGTGGCTCCCCCCTTTCTGTTTGTTTGTCAATATAGGACTTGAGCGTCCGATTGACCCGTTCCACAATCGCTTGCCCCTGCGGATTGTAAGGAACGCCAAATGTATGCTTGATGTCCCAAGTGGCCATGAAGGCCGCCAGCTGCCTGGAGCTGTAAGACGGGGCGTTATCGGTTTTCACGTGCCGAGGTTTGCCCATCGCCGCGATGCAGGAAAGGAGGTGCTGCTCCACGTGGGAAGCAGTCTCCCCTTTCTGCGCCGTTGCCCAAACGAATTGTGAAAAGGTGTCTATGCAAACGTGCATGTACTGCCATCTGCCAAACTGCGGAACATGCGTGACGTCCATTTGCCACACCTGATTGGCCTCCGTCCCTCGTGGGTTGACCCCCCACGAGGGCCCCCCCGGTGCCCCTGCACAATGCTGGCAAGAGCGAACTATGCCTTGGGCTTGAGAAAGTGGCAAATTAAACTGTCTGGCAAGTGCTTTGGCATTTTGGTGAAAGAAAGCATGGCTCTGGATTGGCGTAGTAAAAACACCCAAAACTGAACGTTGCTGAATTTCCTTTGCCGCCGTGTCCGCTCTGCTATTGCCTGCGGAAGGTCTTGGTGACTTCGGATGTGGGCAATATAGAGCGGCTCCGTGCGGTTTCGCAAATGAAATTGAGCAGTGAGAAACAGACTAAGCAAATTCTTGTCTATCGCGGGAGTGATGTATGCTCCCGGTAGACTGTGAAGCAAATTCCTAACGTACATGCTGTCCGTAATGATGTTTAAGCGTTTTTTGGCGAAGGTGCGCAAGGCAAAGTTCACCGCTGCCAACTCCGCCCGCTGCGCGGACTTTTGTGGAAGAGTTAACAGCGTGCGCCAAGCTTGGCCCTCCTGCCAGGTCAAGACACCATACGTGCGACCACCATCCGTAAAAACTGTCCTGGCCCCCTGAAGTGGAACCAGCGAAAGCAACTCAAAAAAGCTAACTGTCTGCGTCTGAAGTGAGACAAGTCTGGGGTCCTTTGGCAAGTGGTATGCCAAGCACCCGGTGAATCCCTCCAAAGCTATCGGAAGTGAGTCACCGAGCTGCATTAATTGCTGAACTTGTTCCTTGGTGAACGGGACTACGATTTTGGCCAAATCATGCCCTGAAATGTCCCTAGCTCTCAACCGTCCGCGGTAAACCACCGCGGAGACCAGTTCTTGGGGAGGAACGATGTTTCGTGAAGAGGTGTTCGGAAGGTACACCCACTCCACGATACTCGCCCCTTTCTCGGCATCTACGCCGAGCGCTCCAGTGAACATGGATCCTGACCGTACGATGTACAAATTCAAGATCGGAGCATATGGTCCTGGGGAGATCCTATCTACCCATCGCTGGCTGAGAGCTTGGTTGACCTTCTCGAGAGTCAAGCGTGCGTCTCGAGAAATCTTTATCCTAAAGTTAGCAGCGAGAAGAGCGGCTTCAAAAGATCCGTATCCAAACGAAAATACGGTCTGGCCCAATTGATGTTCCCTAAAACTTGCTGCAACTCTACAAGGGTGACTGAGTCCTGTAAATTGATCTGAGGCAAAACTGGTGCGGCGAAAGAGCGGAGAAGCCGATGACCCAAGTATGAGAAGGGCTCGGTTCTCTGCACTTTCTCTGGGGCAATGAGTAAACCTTTGTCCCCCAGGCTGGCCTGGAGGTCAGAAAATATTTCGCTGCCGAGTTGCGGCATCGCGACCAAGATGTCATCCATGAAATGGCAAACTATGGCTTTAGGGTAAAGGCTTCGAAACCATGCCAGTGCGTTGTGAACATAAATTTGGCACAGGGTGGGCGAATTGAGCATGCCCTGTGGCAAAAATTTCCACGCGTAACGCTGCGTAGGCTCACTGTGGTTCACAACTGGCACCGTAAAGGCGAACCTTTTCCGGTCCCGGGGGTCTAAGGGGATTGTATAAAAGCAATCCTTGAGATCTACGACTAGGATCTCCCACCCCTCGGGAATCATATTCGGATTCGGGATGCCGCATTGGAGCGGACCCATTGGCTGTATGCACTTATTGATCTCTCTGAGATCGTGGAGGAGTCGCCACTTCCCCGACTTCTTCTTAATCACAAAAATTGGCGAATTCCATGGACTCGTGGACTGCTCTATGTGTCCTGCGTCTAGCTGTTCTTTAACTAGCTGCTTAAGGGCGACTAATTTCTCCCCCACTACAGGCCATTGTTCTACCCAGACCGGCGTGTCGGTGAGCCACTTGAGTGGCAATGCCATTACCCGAAGGTAAGCGTAGCACCGTACTGCTGTAAAATGTCTCGCCCCCAAAGGTTGATGTGCACGTCAAGAATGTGCGGCCGAATTACCGCCGTGCCGTCAGCCTTTGGAATCGTGACTGTCACCCACTCCCTGCTTCTAAACGCTTCCTGAATGCCGCGTACCCCCCACACATCGGAGACCGGCTCAATGGCCCACTCCCTTGGCCACTGGCTTCTGCTTATCACGCTCACATCAGCTCCGGTATCTAACAGGCCTGAGAATGATCTATTATTCAGAAATACCTCAATAACCGGGCACTGTTTCCACTCAATGTTGGTCTCCACTGTCGCTAAGACCTGGTATCCTTGTGCTGCCTCACTGGCGCTCGAGCGGTCCTCTGACCGGGACTTTGAGCTGTCTCTGAGCCTTCCCTGGCTATCTGCGGGCGAGTGACAAGGAACCATGATCAGTTGCGCTAAGTCTCCTTTGTGAATTGTCTGGGGCAGGTGCGTCCACAACTGAACCTGGAGAACGCCTGAAAAATTCGAGTCAACGACTCCTGGAATTATGAAAATTCCGCGTGCTCCAGCTACACTACGGGGCAAAACTAAACCTATAAAGCCCTTGGGCAGTGGACCCATGTACTGGGAGTCCACCAGATAGACCGTGCCTGGCAGGTCGCATGTAACATCCGCCTGACAAGTCAAGTCTAACCCTGTACTACCCTTGGGGCTGGCCTGTGCCCTCGCGATGCCTGGAGTGGGACTGGGATCTAGTCTAGCTCTGGTGAGCTGAGGGAAGCCTCTGTTTGGACCGGGGCCAGAGACATGCCTGCGTTCCGGTTTCCCGAATCCGGACAGTCTCGGGCCCAATGGTAGCCTCTTTTACACTTCAGACACTGGGTTTTCGGAGCCTTGGAACGGCCGGACTTTTGTCCGCCTCCCTTGGATCGGCACTCCCTAGCGAAGTGACCAACCTTGCCACAATTGTGACACGCTCCTTGGGTCTTTCCTTTTGGTCTCTTACCCCCCTGCACCGCTGCCGCCAGCAATCCCATCTTGTAGGATTCTGTGCCAACGTCGGCGCAAGCTCGAATCATGTCCGTAAGTGTCAAGTCCGTAAGTGTCAAGATTGCCTAGTGACTGCAGGATTTTACGGCAGTCTAGATTGGCATTGTCCTTGGCTAGCTTCATCATGAGCTCTTGCTGGGCTTGCTCATTGTCAATCTGCCTGCTAATTGCTTCCTCCAGGCGATTGATGAAGTCCATATAGGGCTCTTGGGCTCCCTGCTTGATAGCGGTGTAATTTTTAGCCGCTTTGCCAGTTGCTGGGACTTTGAAAAACGCCCTGAAGGCGGCCTCGGCCGACATCTGGAGAGTGGCAAGAGGCAAGTTGATTTGGGCATCGATGGGCTCGAAGGCACCTGAACCATATAACTGGTCAGGAAGTACTGCGCCTCCCATCCTGGCAGCCCTCGTCTGCGCCTCTAGGCGAAACTCGCTGTCCCAAATTAAATACTGGCTAGGGTTGAGCATCATCCGCATGACGGCTTTCCAGTCATGGGGAATCCACATGGTGTTCTCGCACACTTGCTGAAGCGTGCCCCTTGTAAAACGACTTTGGAGCCCTGTTTCTGAGATGGCTTTCCGTATGGCCATGAGAAGCTTATACGGAACTGGGGAATGAATTATCTGTTGGGCGCCTGTGAGCGCGTCTATTTCCATGCGGATGGGACATATCTGACTAAGCTCAGCTAGTTCTTCTGCTGGCAACTCCCCCTTCCTAATCTCCTCTTCAATTGTACGCTGAAGGGGACTCTTGGTAACTCGGGAACCCGTTGCTGTCAGAGAAGCGCCTGCGCTCCTCATTCCTTGCATTCCACCGGTGACGTCTGCAGCTGTCACCGGGGGAAAGCTCCCTACGCTACCCTGCCTAAATTGGAGTGACGGATAGAGCGCCGTAGGCGCCGTTGGCTCGGCTGGCGCTTCTGGCAGATTTGGGGGTTCTTTGGCCTCTACCCGGACTGGCTCTATCTCCGCTAAGAGCTTCCTACACTTTCTCCATGTGTGAATTACGCCTCCTGGAGCTTTCGGGGGTTGCTGAATGCAGTCTCCTATCTGATCCCAGAGCTCGAGGGTTAACGTACCTACGTCTGGGTAAAGCAGGCAGTGTTCCCCTAGGTACACCAAAAGTCTCGCTAGCTCCCCGCTGTGAAAACGCAAATTAAATATCCTGGCCAGGATCTTGAACTCTCCCTCACGAGTTCTTTGGCTAGCGGATGGACGCTGTCGCTGAGGACAGGTCCCCATATTACCTGCGATGGGTCCTCCGAAGTTTCCTCCTCGGGACGGGTCGACGCGTCTTGGGCAAGTAATAGGTTCTGGCGACGATTCTCTGGGTAGAGCTCGGAGCGTGGTCCCCTACCACGGGCCCTCGGTGGCCTCTGCGCTGTCAGGGATTCACAGCTGTCCCTGCGGCATGCGTTTTCTCCGTAACCTGCAAGCCGCCGCGAAAGCCGGGAGCAAACTGTAGGAAACCTCTCGGTAATGCCTCGGCGCGTAGGCCTTTCTCCCGACCGGCTGGTTTACCGGCCGGGCTGCCGCGCTGTCCTCCGGGACGAACGGACGCGGTTCAAGCGCAGAACCGGACCGTGCTGCTCGTTTACTCTGAGGTGGTCCGCTCGGGGGTCGCTTACTCACAAGTAAATCACGTCGGGGGGTCACCAGGTGTAGGAATCAGGGCCGCTGAGGGCCGGAGGTCCCAGAGGAGACTGATCAAGAAACGATACGAGGCAATATGGAGCGTGATCAGATCAGTGGTTTATTGGGAAAAAGGCATCATCATATATAGGAGAAAAAGTGCAACGGTGGCAAAAACAGTCATCTGACAGAAATCACATCACCTGTTTACTCGGGTTAATTGGGAATCTCTCAGAGGGAAGTTAATTAACTTGGCCAAACACAGACCAGGGAAAACACCATTGTTTGGGGATTAGGCAGGGGTAAACATGGCATCTGTTTACACCCGGGGTAAAGTTGAGCTTGGAGATGAGTGATTATTCTAATGGGTAACTGGGTTAGCTATTCGCTCTCTCAGCAGATCCGCTGGTCAGGTCAGGAAATTGGGTGAATCAAACCCTATCATTTATCCACCCCCCTAAATTTCTCTGCCCGCAGAGCCCACGGCTCAAGGAGCGTTCCCCCAAAGTGGCCTCTGCGCCACTGGGGCATGGGGAAACCACAGAGCGGTATATAAATAATAATAATAATAATAATAATAATAATAATAATAATAATAATAATAATAATAATAATAATAATAATAATAATAATAATAATAATAATAATAAGAATTATTATTATTATTATTATTATTATTATTATTATTATTATTATTATTATTATTATTATTATTATTATTATTATTATTATTGTTATTATTATTGTTATTATTATTGTTATTATTATTGTTATTATTATTATTATTATTATTATTATTAATCCTGACTACTCCTTGAGCGCCAAAGGGATTCTGAGCCCTCAAAGAATCCTTGTTGGTTTTGGTTCTGGCTGGTGTCAGGTTATTATTATTATTGATAGGAGTGCCTGGTTCTATCTATTTGTGAAAGAAAGAGAAAATAAATCATCTTCAGAATAAAGTTTGATTGTCTTTCAATGAAGCCTGTTTTAAAATGGTGGAAGGGACAAAATTGCCTTTAATGGCCATCATTCTGACAAGAAACTATTTTTACTTAGTCTTGCTTCAGACAAAGTTGAGCATACAGGTTTTTGCAAGGAGAAGGAGGGGGGATTCTCATGTCATCTCTCTCCCCCCCATATCCTGTGTATAAATATAGCTGTCACCACCAGCTAAATCAGCCATGGTTTGGGCTATTCCCCCTCCTGTGCTGCAATGAGCCCAAATATGTGACCTGATGAATTCTGCCAAAGGAGGTATGCTTTTGAAATTCAATCCTATGCTAACCATCTATGCAAAGATGGCAAGTTTAGCAATACATTTTGCATGTGTGTTTACAGAGTATTTGTGTTTAGCTTCATTTAAGTAATTTAGGTTTTTGCTTTGATGTTGAAGCTTTTAAATTATCAAGTTTCTTTATTTGAGAATGTGTTTATCACTCCTGAGTTTGAATACCTTTACCCAAAAGTTAAGCTGTTGCTCTTTTGCCTTTCTGTTTATCTCAGCTGCTGGCAGGAAGGCTTGAAACTCTAAAGTCAGTATACTGTAGATAAGAGACTCTCAAACCTTTTAACCCTTTCCTACTAAAACTGTGGCTGGAAAGCCATTTCCCCCAAAATGCAAGACACTGATGGTGTTATTAAAATAAGATAATTTACTGTATTGTTTTATGTTTTCCAGAAGTGCATCATTTTATTTTATAGGTGAAGAAACCTGATTATCATTTCTCATTCGATAGGTAATTATACAAATGCCTTCTTGTAAAAGCTAATATTGATTGACTTTGAAACTTTGAAATTAGTTTCATTTCCATTTGTTGTTAATTTTAAATTGCAAAGCATATTAATTACTTCATGTTGCTGCCAATGCTATAGGTGTGTTGTTTTATGATTATACTTGTACAGAGGACACCGTATAACGAATGCATTGTACACCAAAAAAATCGTACAATGAAGAGGAATTTGGAACAAATGGGTGCATCATACAATGAAAATTTTCGTTGTACGATGCACATAGTTGTTCCAAAATCCTCTTCATTGTATGATTTTTTTCCCTTGTATGTGTTGCTTTTGGAAGGAGGTAGCTGAGCAGGTCAGCTGCCTCCTTCAAAAGTAAGCCAGGTATCGTAGCCTTGAGCCCGACTTGCTTTGGAAGGATAGGGGCGAGCCTGGACCGCTAAGGGGCTTAGCCACCCAGCTGGTTGGCTTTTGGAGCAGGCAAAGGCCTTTTCCCAGCCCCTCCGAAAGCGGCCTACAACATAAAAAAGGGAAGTTTTCTTCCAAAAAAAGAAAGCCTTCTCACAATATATAAAACATTACATAAAAATATCAAACACAAAAATACAAAATAAATACAATGCAATTGTTCAAAATCAAGATACACAATACAATATTCAATCCGCCCAACTAATACAAAATGCACAATAAATACGATTAATGCACAATAAATACCAAAAGTCAAGAAATGAAATCCTCTCTATGGCCGCAGAAGCCATGAAACCCAAGCGCTCCTACTTCCCCGTGGCCAGGCCAAACCAGAGGAAGGAGCGGCGGCAGCGGCGCTGGTCCCCATGGCCGTGGCACACCTGTCTTGACTTCCCCGGCGGTCCGAGCTGAGGGAAGGAGCTCTGGAGTGTCGGTCGCGGCACGGTGCTGGTCTTATTGTCCCGGGGGTCACAGCAGTGTTTTAGTCGGGGCCAGGATCGCCAGCGTCCAGCGTCCAACCTGCCCCCGCCATTTAAGTCCAAGGGGGGGGGAGAGTCCCGGCAGGTGGAGTAGCTGGGAAGGGCCTCTTCACCCCAGTTGGGACCAAGATCCGTGGTGGCGTCTGTTGTCCAGCCTGCCCCCCGCCTTTTAAGTCCGAGGTGGGGCAGGGTCCGAGAGTCCCGGCATTATTAACTCATGTATGCTTGTGTGGTTAAATAAATCGGAAAAGAGGATTGTTGATGCAGTGGGTGTATGGGTGGGCTATGGAGGACATGTTCATTGCCTCTCAGTAGCTGTTGTACAAGGATCTGCACTTGCAGATGAGCTTAGACAGAAATTCTTTGAGGATTTAGGGGTTTCAAAAGTGGAGGACAAGTATTTACTGTTCCTTGCCCATAGGGAATTCTCTCCTCATCAAAACACAGAAGTACCTTGACAGAAAACCTTATATCTGGCACTGGTCCAAAACCAATTAGTACAGACCCTTTGGCAAAGTACGCGTAAGAATGGGAAGATGTGGGCCGTTGGTCTGCCTTCCTTGACTTGGGAATAAAGTGTTGCACAGAAATAAACCATTGAGGTTTCTCCCTTCCTGGGGATCCACTTAGGACAAATCTTGTGAGCTCAGGTGAGGGAGGGCTGGTCTATGGCAAGTAAAAAAGCAAATTATTCAACAAGGTACCTGCGAACCCGTTTTGCCATCCCCAAACTATGTGATGTTCTTTTCGGAGGTGGATGAATAGAGGATATTAACAATTTAAAGCTCAAAGACAAGGTTTCTTCTTTCAGGTGACCTTTGAAGAGGTGGTTGTGTGTTTCCATTAAAGAAAGAGTGGAGTCCTTGCTGGATCCAGAACTGAGTGTCATGGAAGAGAATAAGGGAATGGAGGCCTCTCTGGGTAAGACTTCAGTGTGATACAGATCAACGCATACAAAGCAGGTGGACGTGGCCCTAAATGAAACAGCAAGACTGGTCACAGGATGCCTAAAACCAACCCCAATACAAAAAGTGCATTACATAGTTGGCATCCTGCCACAAAAACTCTGCCGAGAAAGAGCTGCTCTGAAAGCAAGATTCTCGGAAACACACCTGCTACTTGATCACCAATTCTGTGATTCCTTTTCCCTTGGAGTCTTACGAACAGCCTTTTTGTTTTCTAGGAGCAGATGGGCAGAAGAGTGAGGATAAAAGAGCAGCAATCAAGCCACAGGTGAAGAAAGGCAGATCTGAAAAGAAGGCTGAGGAGAAAGTGAAAGGAAAGGCAATGAAGGGAACCAAAATTGATGGAAAGTTTAGTGGAGAAAAAATAATGTCCAAAGAAAAGAAGCAGAATCCACATGTTTGCACAGAATGTGGAAAAAGCTTCACCCGCAAAGAAACTAAAAGTATGCATATGAGAATCCACACACGGGAACAGACCATATAAATGTTCTGATTGTGGAATGTGCTTTAGTCGGAAACAGTACCTCACATCACACACAAAAATCCATACGGGAGAGAAACCATATAAATGCTTGGAGTGTGGGAAAAGCTTTGCACAAGACTCAATTCTTCTATTGCACAAAAGGACCCACACAGGGGAGAAGCCTTTTAAATGTATGGAGTGTGGAAAAGGCTTCATTAAGAGCTCAGCCCTTATACAACACCACAGGGTCCACACGGGGAAAAAACCATTTAAGTGCTTGCAGTGTGATAAGAGTTTTGCTCAAAGTTCAGCCCTTTTGTCACACCAAAGTGTTCATGGAGGGGGAAAATTGCACGAATGCTTGAAGTGTGGGAAAACCTTCACTCGAGCAACAGGCCTTACTTTGCACCTAAGAATTCATAGAGGAGAGAAGCCGTTTAAATGCCAGGAGTGTGGGAAGAGCTTCAGTCGTTCATCACACCTGGACATCCACCTACGAACTCACCAAGGGAAGAAGCAATATAAATGCTTTGAGTGCAGGAAGAGTTTCAGCCAGAAATCTCATCTTATTTCACATCAACGAACTCACACGGGAGAGAAACTGTTTGAATGCTCTGAGTGTGGGAAGACTTTCTGCCACAGCTCAACCTTAAAGCTGCATCGAAGAACCCACACAGGAGAGAAACCCTTTCAGTGCTTGGAGTGTGGAAAGAGCTTCAGACAACAGACACACCTTGCCAAGCATCAAGCAACTCACACAGGGACAAAACCGTTTAAATGCCTGGACTGTGGTAAGACCTTTAGTTCCTGTCATTCCTTTCAGTCCCATCAGAAGATTCATATAAGGAAGAGTGCTCAGAATGCAGAAAAGTCTTTGGTTCGAACTCCACCAAAAATCACCAAGGTGCCTGTGGTGGTCTTGATCCGACTGGCGGCAAATGCTGGCAATTAAAATCTCCTCCTCGCTCAATCTGGAGGCTCCTGAAGGCTTCCCCTGGTCAAAAGAGAACCCAAGGAAACTGCAAGTAAAGTCTCCAAAGTTTGTTTTATTTATTTATTTGTTTTTTGTTTATATCACGGAATAAGGAAAATGTAAAATAAATTAAAAAAACCAGTAGAACCTCATATAAAAATCACCCTGTATAGCAACAAAATCACATAACAATTAGGTTTTTGGGGGAAATGGTGTCCCGCATAACAATTTTCCCTATGGCCTGTCAAGTTTTGGGAAATTTCTGCTAAATAAGGGAAATATCCCAGCCAAAACACGAAAGTAAACAGCTATACTTATCCTGTGCTGGCCTTCAGTCTAATTGCAGTCTAACTAATACAGGATGATGGCGGGAAAGTGTGTAAAATACAGGGGTTTGACAGAAATTTCCCAAAACTCGACAGGTATGAAAATCATACAACAACTTTTCAATGGGGAAAATCACTTAGCCAAAAAAAAAAATGTTATACGATGCATCCCATAGGGAAAATCGCTATATGATGCATGTATTGTATAGCAATGATTTTGTACAACAACGAGTCCCATGGAACGGATTAAAATCGTTGTAGTACAGTGTGATACAGTGTGTACAGTGTGGTAGTGGTACCTTGCTTAAAGAGTATAATGCGTTCCACGGGATTGCTCTTTAAGCCAATTTGCTCTTTAAGCGAAACACCGTTGTAAGTGACCAATTGTGACTTCTGGCGGGGGTATTGCGAACCGCAATTTTGTTGTTAAGTGACTTTTTGGTTGGTTTTAGTTGTTAAGCGAGGTGACCATTCAGAGAAAATTCTGCTCTTTAAGTGAGTTACTCTCTAAGCGAGGCGCTCTTTATGCAAGGTTTTACTGTACTTTATTATATCTTCATAGGAATTGTTGGAAAGAATAGTACGAAATGGTTGACCTATCTCTTAAATTAACAGAAGATGCTTCTAAATTAAATTTCTTAATCTTAAAAGAAATATGGGAATTGGAATTGGTGGTGAGAAAAACAGATTTATCTTTGGAGGAGGGAATGGAAATTAATAGTAATGAAAATTTGTCAGTAAGAATTAAAGAGCATAATTACACAATACTATGGAAATGATATTTAACACCTATGAGGCATAGCTGCAAAGTCTCCCGTATTGGCCGGGAAACTCCCGTTTTTGACCCTTATTTCCCGCCCTCTTCCCGTATAATTATTTTCTCCTTTTTCTCCCGTATTTTTTTAAAAAATCATCTGCCACTCTAATCCCAAGCCCCGGCCGCCTCTTATCCCGCGCTCGCTCTCATTGGTCACAGGGCCGAGTGACTCAGCCCTGTGACCAATGAGAGCAAACGTGGGATAAGAGAGGCCGCCTCTCCAGTCACTCCCCCTCCTCCCGGCTTTAGTGAGCGAGACTTCGGAGCAAGCTAATTTTAGCAGGTAGGCAGGGTGGGTTTTTCCCCCTCATGTTTCAGGGAGAACAAAGTGGAGCGATGGGGCCTCAGACCCCGTGCAAAGGTTTGGGGTCTTGGGGATGGACAGCGGGGGCAGGCAAGGATGGGGGCAGGTGTGCCTTAGGGCGCACAGGTTTGTGTGTTTACGCAGCACGAGTGTGCACAATTTTGCACAGGGCTTTTGTTCTTCTTTAAAATACCCCAACACTTTTAAAGGATTTTCAGATTATAATAAACACTTTTTGTAATGGAGGGAAAAGACCAAGAATTACAAAAAGTTTATGGTATGTATCACAAAAAGAAGGTGGTTTAGGCCTTCCAAACATTAAACATTATTATAGAGCTTTTCAATTAAAAAATATTGTTAAGATTATAGCCAGGTCAGAAGTTATTTGGGATGAAATAGAGATTAAGGATTTACAAGGAAGAGGCAATGCAATTTTTTTGGACAAAGATGTTAAGATAAAGACAAACAATCAGTTGACAAAAGCAATGTTAGCAGTTTGGAGAAATATTAAAGGGAAATTTGCCCCAGGGATTTCTCCAATAATGGACATGGATGATACAAAGATGTTTCCCATTAAAATTGATAAAAGAATAAAAGATATAATGTTGAGGAATGATGTGTTTTTGTTGAAAGATTGGATAAAAATGTCTGACGATCTAGAACTGAGAGCTGAAATATTTGAACAAATGAAACTGAATTGGCTACAAGTAATTTCAATAAATAAATGGGAGAAGAATTATAAAGATGGATCTAATTTACAGAGGGATAAAACAGAATTTGAAGAGATGATTAGTAAAATAAGAAAAGAAGAAATGGGGATAAAAGGTTTAGTAAGTAAAATATATAAGATTTTAAATAAGGATGAGAACTCACAAGAGGTTTTGAGAAAATTATGGGAAGAAGATTTGAATATAAAAATTTCAGAATCCCAATGGAAAAGCAAATGGAGGAGAAGAGTTATGAAGAATCTTTCGGTTAGACTAAAAGAACATAATTATAAAATAATGTGGAGGTGGTACCTGACTCCAGTTAAATTATTTCGAATGGATAATAGTAAAACAAAGAATTGTTGGAGATGTAAAAGCGATCTTGGAACATATGAGCATATGTGGTGGAGCTGTAAAGTGGTAAATGCTTTTTGGAAAATATTCGAGAAAGAAGTATCTGATATTTTTAGAGTTGATTTTAAGCTGGACTCAGGTATCGCCCTATTGACAGAAATGGATAATACAAGTATGAGTACAAATAATAAAGAATTGCTATCTATAATGTTAACAGCTTTAAGACTATGTATAGCTAAGAAATGGAAGAGTGATTTAACATTGAAAATAGACGAATGGTATAAAGAAATGTGGGAAATTGCCTTGAATGATAAATTGACATGTGAATTGAATGTGAAGAAAGGTATTTTGAAAGAAAACAAATTTTGGGAAATATGGAGACCTTTTGTGGAATATGTTTTAACATGTGGTAAAGGAGTCAAACCAGTACCTCAGCATATGAGTTTTTGGAGTGATTAAAACAAAACAATGATCTTCATGGCATGTATATATCACTGGGTGTTGTTGTTGTTGTTGTTGTTGTTGTTGTTATTTAATATAATAAGTTGAACCTTGTAAATCTTTGGAATTCTAGATAAAATATGTGACATACTGTAAAATATCTGATAAATACAAGGTTCTAGAGTAATATTGTTTTACAATACTATTATATACAGAATTTAAGTATTTCAATGAATATAATTTGTTTTTTATGTTTATGTATGTTTTTTGTAATTTTGTTTTTTCTTTAAAATTAATAAAAATTAAATTAAAAAAAGACTGTTTTCATCACAAAGCAGAGCCGCGTTGCCTCTCCTCAGGGCTCACTCCACCGGCCCTGAGGATGGGAGGCAGGTGCGTCCCCTTAGCCTCACCGAGCCTGCTTGCCGGAGGGCTTCAAAAGGGAGACGCTGCCTGGAGCCCCGCCGCCGCCGCATTGCCTCTCCTCAGGGCTCGCTCCATCGGCCCTGAGAGTGGGAGGCAGGTGCCGTCACAAGCTCCTTCCCCTGGTCCCACTGGCCGGGGGAAGTAGGGGCACCTGGGGGAGTGGACTGAGAGTGGGGGAGTGGACTGCACCCTAGAGCAGTATACGACTGGCTTTCAAGTAAGGGAAACATTTACTTTTACCTTTAATAATAGAAGATCCCTGATTGGTATTCAAAATTGCTGTGAGGTTTTGTCTCTCTTTAGTTGCAAGTGGTTAGCAAAGGTCTCCCTTGTTCAAAATCCAGTCGTATCCGACTCTAGGGTGCAGTGCTGTTCATCTCCATTTACAGCCAAAGAGCCAGTGCTGTCTGTTTGCAGACGTTTTCATAGATATGTGACAGGCAGCATGACTAGATAGCCCACTCAATCACATGGCCACCCCCAGCAAGTCACATGCCCACCTCCAGCAAGTCACATGCCCACCGATTTGGCCACACCCACTGATTTGGCCTCACCCACTAATTCCCCTTATTTTCAAATCCAAAACTTGACAGGTATGCTATGAGGCTGAATCAAATTGACCAGTCAGTGCCTAATATATGTTGGCACTTTCAAGAAAAGGTAGGGACTTATATCCATATGTGGTGGGAATGTAGACATGAAATTTTTTGCTCAAAGTTAAAGTAGAGATAAATAATATAAAGGGAACAAATTTAAAACTAAATCTTAAAGAAGCGTTAATAATTGAGTTAGAAGATGTAACATTAGATACAGATACAAAGGATTTGTTAATAATTACTTTTATAGCCACAAGATTATTAATTGCAAGAAATTGGAAAACTATAGTTTTAAAATAGAGGAGTGGTATAAAGAAATTTGGGATATTTCCTTAAATGACAAATTAACGTGGGAATTGAATTGCAAGAATGGACTGATCAAAATAAATCTATTCTTGAGGATATGGTGAACTTTTATTGAATATTCGATATGATTTAGTCCTCCGCACCTCCCTTTGCAGCTCCTGTCTCCTCTGCATTGAACCTAGCTTCGTGGTTTCTCCTGGATCCAGGGAGTGTGGATATTTTCAAAGTAGTGTTGGCTAAGCAGGAACAGAGTGATGCAGCTATGCCCAGTGAAGAATCAGACTCTGATTTTTTAAGTCTGAAGATGACTTTATTTTTCTAAGTTGTTTTCCACAGCAGCATAAAGTAAAGCTAAGAAATAAAAAGTATTTTCGCAGTCCCGTACAGCTACATGATGACGGTTCTTCTCTCAGTCCTCTGATGAACGAAACAGCATTCCCAGCATTCCCGAAGCTCCTTTCTAGTCAAGCCTTGGTTGGAGTTTTTAAAGGTAAAATAGTGACTTACTCCCACCCTAGGAATGTTAGATCAGATTGCTATCTATCTGGGGTCACCCCTTCCTCTCCTTCAAGGTTAGATCTTTATCTCTCAAGGACACCTACCCCCCATCTTTGGATGTCTTTTTTTGGGGGGGGGCACCCTCGCCCTCAGACTCAAAAGGCAAGGGGGTGTTGGGAATGCTGCCACCGCCGCCAGACATCATGACCCAGGTGGGGGTGAAGAGGCCACTCCACTGGCCACCCCACCTAGCCGGCGTTTTTGGGCCTCACCCTCCCCCTCGCCCTCAGACTCAAAAGGCGAGGGGGCGTCGGGCGAGCTGCTGGCGCCACCAAGCGTCCTGGCCCCGGTGGGGGTGAAGAGGCCACTCTACTTGGTCACCCCACCTAGCCGGTGTTCCTGCCTTTCCCATGGGAAGCTGTATACATTTTAATATGGGGTGATATCTTGGGGCATTATAGAAGAATATATCGGGGCAAACTTGGGGTGCTTAAGCAGTGGGGGCTCAATTGCTCCTTCAGGAGTTCAAGTGTCAACAGGGGAAAGGTTGCTGTCGGGTTATGAAGGAATCCTAGTAGTAAGTAAACAGCTTAGTCTACCCAAAGCAGCTGATTCTACAAACAGCTGATTCTACTATCTAGCACACATGCACATACAAAGAAAAGAGTACTGGGATTGTTTAGTGTTTGGGAATCAAGACAATGGAAACGGCTGTAAGCTAGCCTAACACATCTTTATTGCATAGAGTACAGTACGAACATGTGGTAATGGCGGACAAACAGCTCTTTTTATACGGTGGCTATCTAATTGAATCTGGCTCTTCGACAGGCATTGGCTGCTGTCCAGGTGACATCATCCTTGGTCACGCCTTTCTTGTCCAGGTGAGGTGAGCGCGGGAATCTTTCCCGCGCGGCTGAAGGCATTTGAGTAATGTGAACCATGTGAGCTGGGCGCTCGCTATTGCCCCCGGTGGCCACTAGCTCGCGTCCTCATACAGAAGGTTACAGTGTTACCTGTACCCATTCGTGTGGTTACAAATACATTCAACATACTACATTCAGTACACAACATCCCTCCCCCCTAAGATGGGACAAAGTCCCTTAACCAAGCTGGTTTCCCGCATGTGCGTTTTGGCCGTGCGGCCGTTATGCTTGACTTGGCCATGCCCCCTCGTCTGTGTCCTCCTGGTTCTTGTCCTGCAATTGGAGAGGATGACTCGTTAGTGACTTTCCGCGGGCTTGCCGCCTTAGGATGGCCAGGAGAAGGGGGAGGAGGGGTTCCCGACGTGGATGTGGACAAACCGGGGGCACTAGGGGCTAAAGAAAAACCCCGCTCTTCGCTTGGACGGGTGGGGGAACACTCCGAAACCCCCCCCCCCGGTTTGATAACTCAAAATCTAAATCAGGGGCAACAGTGGCAAACTCATTTCCCTCCTTCGAGGGGCTGGGTAGAACTACAGGGGCAAACTCGTTCCTCTCTCTCTCGAGGGACTGGATAGAGCTGGCGTATGAAAAGGATATGAGTTTGACCCTAAGCTTCCCCCCCCCTGTTTGGGACTGTTGCCCTACGTTTTCTCCCCCTTGGTCTAAACGGGTGGAGGAGAACCCTAACGCTGAGCGTTGCTGATGATCCCCTCTGTCCGGCCCCCCAATCACTCGGTGCCTAAGTTGGTCAGCGTGCCTTCTCCAGAGGAGACCCGTGCTGGTCTCGACACAGAATGAGACTGGTCCTGTTTGATTAATGACTACCCCCGGCACCCATGCTGGCCCAGTGGTGGCGTAGTTTCTGCAATGAACAGGCTCTCCTATCTGGAAATTTTTGGTGGGGCTGTGCTCAATATTTCTTCCTCTATCCTCGACCCGGGTGGGATCCAATCTAGTTAATAGTGAGTGTAACTTCCTCTTCATGAGGAGTTCCGCGGGGGAGTATCCCGACGCCAATGGCGTCACTCGATATGCCAACAGAAACTGGCAGAGCTGCCGGTCCAGATCCCCGGGACCCATGCGCCGCAGCCCTTCCTTCATTGTGCGCACCAGACGTTCCGCCTGGCCATTTGTTGCAGGGTGAAATGGGGCTGAGGTAATGTGCCGAATGGCGTTGGACTCTAAGAACGCCTGGAACTCGGCTGACGTGAAACAACTCGCATTGTCACTAATTATGACGTCAGGTATCCCGAACGTACATATCAGTTTGCGCAGCTGTTTTATGGTCCCCGCTGATGAGGTGTTGCGCATTGGAATTACCTCCAACCACTTGGAGTATGCGTCCACCACAAGTAGAAAAAATGAACCCCTGAATGGCCCTGCGAAGTCTATGTGGAGGCGGGACCACGGTCCCCTAGCTGTGTCCCATTCTCTGTGTGGAAGGCGGGACTCCTCAGGCCGAGAGCTCTGGCAACTTTCGCAGGTGTTCACCATGTGTTCAATGTCTGCGTCTAGCTGAGGCCACCAGAAGTAGCTTCTGGCCAGCGCCTTAGAGTGCACAATCCCTGGGTGGCTGACATGTAAAAGCCGTAGCACCCTTGCTCTTAATGCCTGTGGGACCACCACCCTCTCCCCCCACAACAGACACCCCCTTTCTGCGGACAACTCAACCCTCTTCCTGAAAAATGCCGCAAACTCGTCTGCGGGGGGAGCTGCGGGCCACCCCTTCTGTACCCAGGATCTCACAAGGGCTAACGTTTTATCCTTGGCCGTTTCGGCAGCAATTTCCTTGGGCAAAATGGGGGGTGCATCCAGGGCTTCAATGAGGAGGACTTGGCTATCCTGTTCTACCTCACACTTTGGGTCCCCCAGGTGGGGAAGAGGAGACCTTGAGAGGGCGTCCGCGTGGCTTATCTCTTTCCCGGGACGGTACTCTAACGCCCCCCTGTATGCATTCAGAAAGATTGCCCACCTAAGCATCCTGGGGGAGAGGATCTGTGGAGTGGGCTTGTCTGAGGTGAAGATACCCAACAGCGGCTTGTGATCGGTGACAATGGTGAATGGGCGACCATACAGAAAATCATGGAACTTCTTTGTGCCCGCAACAATGGCAAGAGCCTCCCTATCTGTTTGGGCGTAATTTCGTTCTGCCTTGGACAATGATCTCGAGTAGAATGCAACTGGGGCTTCTCGCCCCCCCTCTAGCACGTGGCACAGGACCGCCCCCACCCCCACTGGCGAGGCGTCGCAGACCAAGACTACCGGCTTCTTTGGGTCGAAATGGGTTAGAATAGCCTCCGAGGAGAGGAGTTGCTTGAGTTCCCTGAAAGCCCGCTCCTGCTTCTCCCCCCACCGCCAAACCGCATCCTTCTTCAGCAACCCATGCAGGGGCTCTGCAATCGTCGCTTTCCTGGGCAGGAAGGAATGGTAAAAATTCAGCAGCCCCAGGAAAGACTGCAGCTCCGGTTTTGCGGTGGGGCGAGGAGCGTTTCGAATGGCTGAGACTTTAGACTCAGTGGGTTTCACCCCCTCAGAAGTTATGCGGAACCCCAGAAACTCCACCTCCCTGGCCAGAAACACACATTTGTCCCTCCGCAGCCTCAACCCCGCGGATTCGAAGGCTGTGAGGACCTTATCTAGTCTCTGGGCCAGTTCTGCTTCGCTCTCCCCAGATATCAATATATCATCGAAAAATGGCAAGACCCCCGGTAATTTCTTTAACAAACGTTCCACAAGAGACTGAAACAACCCCGGCGCCGAGTTCACGCCAAACTGTAGGCGCGTCACCTTGAATGCCCCCTTGTGAGTTACAATGGTCTGTGCAGCAGCTGTGGCTGGGGTTACTGGAAGCTGCTGGTACGCCTGCGCCAGATCTAGTTTGGCAAAAACTTTTCCCCCATGTAAAGTGGCCAGTAGATGGCTAACTACCGGCACCGGATAGGCATTAGGGCGGATCGTCTTGTTAATTGTACACTTGTAGTCAGCGCAAATTCGTACTTCCCCATTTGCTTTCAATACTGTAACAATAGGAGTCTCCCACTCTGCAGAGTCCACCGGCACTAAAATCCCATGCCCCACTAATTTGTCCAGTTCCGCCTCAATTTTGTCCTTGAGGGCGAATGGAACCCGACGTGGTTTTAGTCTCATTGGGCGGACCTCCGGGTCCAGGTCGAAGGAAACTGGGGGCCCCTTGTACTTTCCGAGTCCCTTCTTGAACACCTCTGCGTGTGCATCACACACTGCCTGAATCTCATTCCCCCCGATGGCATGGATGCCGCCTATGAAGATGTCCAGGGGTTTGAACCATTGTGTCCCCAAGAGATTACACCCCCCATTTTTTAGAACTACCAGGGGGAGTTTCCTTCGGAGTCCCTTGTACCGTGTCTCAAAGTCCCCAATCCCCAATACTGGAATCGCATTTCCCTGCACATCTTTTAAGTTCGCCCCCATCTCCTTGAGTTTGGGTCGCTCCTTGGGGGGAATCCGCAAAAATTCCTTATGGGAAATGAGGGAGTAAACAGACCCCGAGTCTATCTCCATCTTAACAGGGACCCCTTGCAACAGTACCTCAGCATAAAAACGTGGTTGCCCTAGAGGCACGCTGTGGACGGCCACGTCGTCTTCCGCGTGCACTCGCAGGCACACGTGGTTCCCCTCTGGGTCGTCGCCGCCATCACCGACTCTGCCGACGCCATCCCGGCTGCTCGAGGCGCGCTTACTCTCTTCCCGGCGTTGCTTGCAGACCCTGGCGATGTGGCCCTTCCGCCCACAGTTGTGGCACTCAGCTTTCCGGAATGGACATTTGCTCCTCTCGTGGGACGCTCCGCACCCATCGCAGCGCCGCTCCCCCTTCCCCTTCTTCTCGCTCAGCCCTTTCCTGACCTTCCGGACCCCCTCATCTTCGCTGGAGTCTGGGGTGGCAGAAGCCTCTGAAGATGTGGGCGAGCGTGGGGCAGGGGTCGCCCTCCAGGCCGCCTGGACGGCGGATGCAGCTGCCTCGACTGGTGGGGGCTTTGCCTTGAGAAGCTTGTACCCGGCCCACGTGGATTCAGCTGCTAGAGCCTCTTGTAGTACCTCTTTGAAAGTGAGGTCGTGGCCTCGGTTCATGAGTTTCCTCTGGGTCTCCCCGTCTCTCATCCCGCAGAGCATCCTATCCCTTAGGGCCACGTCTAGAATTTCCCGCCATTCGCATGGGGTCGCCAAAACGCGGAGGGCCGCTGCATACTCGGATATTGACTCACCCGGCTTTTGGTCCCTCCTTGCGAAAATGGCCCTGGCAGAGAAGAAGGATACTTTGGGCTTGAAATGATTCCGCAGAACCCCCAGAATTTCCGTCACCGAAACCTGGTCCACCTCTCATGGTGCCACCAGATCCATCAGTGCTTGCACGGCGTGGAACCCGAGCATCGTGATGAGAAGACCCTTCTTCTTCCCAGCGTCGGTGATGCCCGCATACGCCACCGTACTCTTGAAATGCATTTCAAACCAGTCCCATCGCTCGGGATGGGTCACGTCGAAAACTGGCTTCTGTGATATTGTCTTGTCCCCGTGGGAATCCATCATCCCACCTTCGTCGCCAATTTAGTGTTTGGGAATCAAGACAATGGAAACGGCTGTAAGCTAGCCTAACACATCTTTATTGCATAGAGAACAGTACGAACATGTGGTAATGGCGGACAAACAGCTCTTTTTATACGGTGGCTATCTAATTGAATCTGGCTCTTCGACAGGCATTGGCTGCTGTCCAGGTGACGTCATCCTTGGTCACACCTTTCTTGTCCAGGTGAGGTGAGCGCGGGAATCTTTCCCGCGCGGCTGAAGGCATTTGAGTAATGTGAACCATGTGAGCTGGGCGCTCGCTATTGCCCCCGGTGGCCACTAGCTCGCGTCCTCATACAGAAGGTTACAGTGTTACCTGTACCCATTCGTGTGGTTACAAATACATTCAACATACTACATTCAGTACACAACAGATTGCATGGCTCACTGGACCAAGATCATGACATGTACTTATTATTTTAAATTTTCAATAAAATTATTTTTAAAAATTACATTTCTAATCGTGAACATCTGAAATCATTGAGAATTTTGAGCTGTCGGTAAGAAATGAAGAGGTATAGTAAAAGGGCGGCACAGGAGATATAGCTACTTCGGAAATTGTGATGCAATAAAGGGAATTTTTGAGTGTTCATGAGACCACATGCTGAATTTTCTCTTTCTGTAGCAGAGTAAACTCATTTATATACCGTATTTTTTGCCATATAAGACGCACTTTTTCTTCCCCAAAACTGGGGGGGAAAAGTTGGTGCGTCTTATATGGCAAATACCTCTTCCCGGGGGTCCTCGCCATTCGGCCCGGGAATGGGAGGCAGGCGATGGCGGGGCTCCGGCTGCGTCTCCTTTTAAGCCCTCCCGGCAGGCAGGGCTCGGAGGGCGGGGAGACGCGCCTGCCTCCCATTCCCGGGCCGAATGGCGAGGGTACCGGGAAGAGGCAACGCGGCGGCGGCGATGGCGGGGCTCCGGCGGCGTCTCCTTTTAAGCCCTCCCGGCAGGCAGGGCTCGGAGGGCGGGGAGACGCGCCTGCCTCCCATTCCCGGGCCGAATGGCGAGGGCCCCGGGAATGGGAGGCAGGCGCGTCTCCCCGCCCTCCGAGCCCTGCCTGCCGGGAGGGCTCAAAAGGAGACGCCACCGGAGCTCCGCCATCACCGCCGCCGCGTTGCCTCTTCCCGAGGCCCTCGCCATTCGGCCCGGGAATGGGAGGCAGGCGATGGCGGGGCTCCGGCGGCGTCTCCTTTTAAGCCCTCCCGGCAGGCAGGGCTCCGTGGGTGGGGAGACGCGCCTGCCTCCCATTCCCGGGCCAAGCAGCGAGGGCCCAGGAATGGGAGGCAGGCGCGTCTCCCCGCCCTCCGAGCCCTGCCTGCCGGGAGGGCTTAAAAGGAGACGCCGCCGGAGCCCCGCCATCACCGCCGCTGCGTTGCCTCTTCCCGGTGCCCTCGCCATTCGGCCCGGGAATGGGAGGCAGGCGCGTCTCCCCGCCCTCCGAGCCCTGCCTGCCGGGAGGGCTTAAAAGGAGACGCCGCCGGAGCCCCGCCATCGCCGCAGCCGCGTTGCCTCTTCCCGAGGCCCTCGCCATTCGGCCCGGGAATGGGAGGCAGGCGATGGCGGGGCTCCGGCGGCGTCTCCTTTTAAGCCCTCCCGGCAGGCAGGGCTCCGTGGGTGGGGAGACGCGCCTGCCTCCCATTCCCGGGCCAAGCAGCGAGGGCCCAGGAATGGGAGGCAGGCGCGTCTCCCCGCCCTCCGAGCCCTGCCTGCCGGGAGGGCTTAAAAGGAGACGCCGCCGGAGCCCCGCCATCGCCGCCGCCGCGTTGCCTCTTCCCGGGGCCCTCGCTGCTTGGCTGAGTGAGGCAGCAAACGGAACAAACGCGCGGGGCGGCCTCCACTCCAGCTGACTCTGCTCGCCGGCGGGCATTCATTTGCCACCTTACCCCGTCCGCACACAGCATTCCCCCCCCTGTTGGCGCGAGCATACCCGCCCCATAGACTGTCAGAGGAGTGGTTGTTTTAGTCAGAAAATGGTGGGGGAGGAGAGAGAGAAAGGCTTCTCCGTCTTCGTGGCTCCTTGAGGGCTCTCAACATTCCTCCGAAGGAGGTTTAGGAAGATACCGGACCTCCTCTCTCTCTCCTCACACACACACACACACCCCTTTCTGCCGTTGTACGCCCCCACACACACGTATTCTCCCTCAAGCCCAGGCGGGTTCGCCCTCCTCCACCAGCTGCCTGGAGGGGTCTTTTTGCCCCCTGCTCGGACTCCCGACCAGCGCCTACTTGTGTGGAGAAAAAGAAGAGGTCGGGTTACTGAGGGAGCCAGGCAGGAGGGAAGGAGGGGGCGGCGGCTGAAGGAGCGAGCCGAGCATGCTTCTTTGGCTCGCAACCTCCTCCCCCGCCCAAAAAGAGCGAGCCGAGGCAGGCAAAAGCCACGGGCGATTAAATGCTCCTGACTGAGTCAAGGAGAAAGTGGGGAGGGGGGCGAGGGTCGCGGGGAGAGGCGGGTGCCGAGGGAGGTGGCGTAGCTGGACCATTAGGAAAGCTGAGCGCAGGAGAATAGATGCCTTTGAGATGTGGTATTAGAAGAGAGTCCTGAGAGTCCCCTCGACGGCAAAGAGAAGAAATAGGTCGATATTAGAAGAAATCAAACCTGACTGTCCATTGGAGGGACAAATAGTGAAGATGAAGCTAAAGTACTTTGAACATCAAATGAGAAGAGAGGATTCACTTGAGAAAGCCGTGATGCTGGGAAAGGTGGGGGGGCAAAAGAAGAAGGGGGCGTCTAAAGATGAGGTTGATAGATGGTATTGTAAACACAATGGGCACAGAGCTTGGTGGGCTGAGGAGAATGGTGGAGGATAGAGGTGCCTGGAGGACAATGGTCCATGGGGTCGCAAAGGGTCGGAATCGACTGTGCCACTGAACAACAACAAATGTACAGAGTTGCCAATTGCGCGCTCTTCCCCATGCACAGGCATCCGCGGCTTATTATATTTCCCCCCCCCGCGCTCCGCGGCTCTTCCTTCCCCCTCTTTCCGTGGGAGGAAAGCGGAGTGATCCATCTTTCCAGGTGATCCATCTTTTAAGCCCTGCCTGCCGGGAGGGCTTAAAAGGAGACGCCGCCGGAGCCCCGCCATCGCCGCCGCATTGCCTCTCCCGGGGCCCTCGCTGCTTGGCCCGGGAATGGGAAGCAGAAAAGGGACGATGATGCCAGCCGCCTCGAGCAGCTCCCTGTCCCACCCCGGCAGCCCATGCCACTGGCCCCATTGGGGAGAGACAGGTACAGTACAGTATTTGGTTCAGAATCTTTTTTTTCTAGATTTTCCTCCTTTAAAATTGGGTGCGTCTTATATGCCGGAGCGTCTTATATGGCGAAAAATACGGTAGACATGAAAGCAGCCAGTCCCACTGCAGGTCCACAATAATGCAGGGGCAGGAGAAGCAATTGATTGACTTCTATTTAACAATTAATTTTAAAAATGTAGAAAACTAATCCTTCAACAGGACACGGGTACGGCATGACAGATTGAGCACCCATTTCTGTCCCAGCTCTTGGGAACATGAAAGCAGCACTCCCTGAGTGGAGTTTCTCCAGCAAAAATTGTTTAAACCCAGAATAATTTCTGACATGAAATTATTATTACAGTATTTGCTCAGTTGTTGCTAAGAAGTGATACTTGAAGGACATCAGACAAGCAACTGCTCTTTCTATTACAAATTGAATAAATGAATACAGAAAACAATTAAAAGTATGGCCTCTCTTCCATGTCTGACCCATCTCTTCCATGTTCAACCTTCAAGTTTTAAGAATCTGGCTTTGTGATCACTTTCTGGCATATAGTTGAAAGTATATGGTTTTCTAAGTGAAAGATAAAATTCAGATATTCCATATTTATTATTATGCTTATTAAATAATTTCCCCAATGGTTGCCCCTGCCCCCTTCACACAAGGAAAGACTTGGAACTGCAAAAGGGCAGAAGGGGAAAGATAATTCTCACTTTAATTTTTTAAAAAACTTATTAAGTGATGTTGCTGGTTTTATGACCAGAGATGATAAAGTCTTTGTCTGTAGGCTTCCTTTCTTTTGTGAAAAATATGTAAAATACTGCCCAGATTACAAGGTAGAAGGAAACAATGCATATCAAGACTCTTTGGAGAAATCTGAGTCATACCTGTCAAGTATCCCGGATTGGCTGGGATTTTCCGTATTTCCGTGCCGATTTTCTCTATTTCCCACCCGGAGCTGCCGCTACCCTGTAATTTGGCAGTGGGGGGAAAGGAGTTACTGCGCAGGTCCTTTCTATGCATGCGTAGAACCCTTCTATGCATGCGTAGAACCCTTCTACGCATGCGTAGAAGGCTTCTGTGCAGAAGGGGATGCGTAGAAGCCTTCTACGCATGTGTAGAAGTGAGCTGCGCAGAATGGTTCTGCGCAGGTCCGTTCTGCACATGCGTAAAAACATTTCTGTGCAGGTCCCGTAATCTCCGGAGCTGCGCTTGACAGGTATGATCTGAGTTGACATACAGTCGTGTTGATTGGCTTCTGCATAGCCAAAATCCAATCCATCAATTAATCAGGGGCATATTTAAGTCCAGATGATCTAATTCTTAATGAGCTTTTGTGTTTCTTTCCTTGACCTTTCACCCAATGCATCTCTCTGCTCCAGCTGATTAGTTAAAGTCCTAAAATCTGAGTTTTTAACTGAAAGGAAGTGAAATAAGATTATTATTTTTAAATCCCCAATTTCTCCTTGTTCTTCTGAGCACTCCTGGCTTTGCACACTTAGCCTCCCGTTCAGATCCACTTAATCAGGATTCCTGCAAAGCAGGGAAGTCCCCGTTGCGCTCAATGGGGGATTTCAGGCGAAGGAAAGGTGGCTGGAGTATTATTGTTTTTTACACCCTGCCTTTCTAAGGGTTAAAGGAAAAGAGGGAGATTCCTAGAGGGGGAGGAAGTAAAGAGCGGAAGAGCGGAGAACGTCTTCCGCAAAGGAAGTACCACCTTTTCCCGCCGCCTTGTGCTAGGTAGTGTCCAACCAGAGCATGGCTTGTGGATGAAGGTCTTTCCGGACTACCATTCCCAGAAAGCTTCACGCAGAAGTACAGGCCAGGGAATTCTGGGAGTTGTGGTCCTACTCCAAAGCGGGCAATTTAAGCCCAGGGCTGGAAGAGAAGGAGCCTTCCTGTTGCCTGGACTTTAAGAAAAGATTTTCCTGCGTGTTTCCAGCATGGAAAGAGTGGAGTTTTTGCTGGATCCAAACTTGGGCGCCATGGAGGAGAACTTGGGAATAGGGACCTCTCAAGGAACCCTATTTCCCAGGATCAGCTTCCAAAACTATAGGAATCTCTTAAGGCCTTGATGGCAAACCATGGCACTCCATCTGTTCTTGGACTTTAATTACCAGAAGCCCAAGTCTAGGGCTTTCAATCTAGGTAGTTGCCAAGAAAGTGGCTTCATTTTGGCAGCCCAGGGTTTGATTAGGACACATAATGTGGTATGCCACCCCTTTGAAGTGGACCCAGAAATATGCATGTATAAATTAGTGCCACGAAGTCTCACGCTTAAAGTTTGACAAAGTGGACTTGATCCACGAAAGCTAACATTAAAATACAGCAGCTAATCTTTTAAGGCAGGGCTTTGCAACCCCCGGTCTGTGGGCCTAATCCAGCCCATGCATCTTATTAGGAACCCAGGGACCTCTAGACCTGTTCCCACCTGCCTCTCAAACCGCCAGATGTCGTGATATGTCACTTACCGCGGAGGCAGCTGGAATTATGCAGTTTTCCCGGGCTTTTGGTCAGCCTCTGTCACTCCCCACAGGAGCAGGAGGCTTGTCAGCGCATAATGGGTCCATTTCGGACTTTTTTTCACCACATACCTGCTCCATTTCAGCTGCTAGAAAGTGCCACTGGGCGACTTCTGGTGCTGAGCAGAGCTTATGTCCGTGGCTGGCGTCCCAGCTCGGAACCAGGAAATCACTCTACGTCGCTTTCTAGCCACCGATGAACATGAAAATGTAAGTTCAGGGAGCAACCTCGTCCTCAGCCCCTGGTGGGGAGTGTCGCGGGGGGAGTCTGGCCTCTGGCAAGAAAATGTTGCGAACCCCTGCTTTATGGTGCCACAATATTATTTTTTTGTCTTTTTAAAATATATACAGTAAAACCCCTACTTATGTAAAAAGTCCATTCCGTAGACTTTTGCTTAAATGGGTTTTTTAGGGAGCCTGAAGCAAACCGATAGGAAAAATGAATTTTTTATGTAAATCGAAGCAAACCCATAGGAAAAATGATTTTTAATGTAACTCGAAGCAAACCCATAGGAAAGCGTGTTATGTAAATTGGGACATTTACGTAAACCGGGACATGGTTTTAGCACAAAATGATTATGTAAGTTGAATTTTATGTAACTCGAGGCATATGTACGTTGGGGATTTTCTGTATTTTGTATTCTTTACTCTCTGGTATACATATAGTTCAGGGGTTCCCAACCTTTTAACATTGCGGGCCGGACCACACTCTCCAGACAGCTGAGTGGACCAGACTGGTGGTTTCCCCCAGTGTAAATGCTGCTGTAAAATGCACCCCTTGCTGTCGTAAACACGTTTACACATGGAATCCCTGCTGCCCTTTCCAAAGAGGCAGGCGGATCGACCCCCTGCTCCCTTTCCTCTTTGGAAAGGGAACCCGCCTGTTTTTTTAGCGCTATTCAATGCATGAATCGGATCACACTAAAAATCTGATAACGCTGAAACTTGTGGAAACAAGTTTAAGCGTTATCCAAGGTATTACTGTAGCCCACCCAAGGCCTGGGTGGTCAGAAGAGCCGTTGGGGGGGAAATATGCGGCTTTTCCAATCCGCGCCGCCACCCCGGGTCTCTCTCCCACCCAAGGCCTGGGTGGGCAGAAGAGGAGCCGTTAGGGCCCTGTGTTTATCTTATGAAATGTAAACCTCCTTGGGTCGCCCCAGGGCGAGGAAGGCAGTATATATATATAAATAAATAAACAAACAAATAAATAAATATTACTGTACTGTACCTGCCTTGTCGGTCAGATGATGGAGTTCCGTGGTGCTGGATTTTTGTTCCTCTAAGTGTCTTTTTGAAAGTCTGGCCAGGTTATCCTGTTATGGTAATAGAGTAGACTGGGGTGGTCAACCTTATGCCGTTGGCTTGCCCCCTGGACATCTGAGCAGGCCAGTCCACACACCCCAGAAGTGGAAATGGGTGCATTTACAGCTGTTGTTAATGTGGCCACTTCCACATTTATTGCAGGCGCGTTTTCCATCCGCTTCCACCTCCAGGTTCACTGACCCGGACCACATGAAATGGTTGGGAACCCCTGGAGTAGACTATACTGTCAGCAACTCAACAACGATCGTCAGGCAGCGGTTAGGTGCTGAAGTCCACGGGGAAGGGGGATGGTCCCCAAATGAATGAAATCCCACTTGAATCCATCCTGACAGAGGGCAGCAGCTTCATCAATACTGGCCTGGGGCCAAGGAGGACTTTGTGTGCCAAAAGGGCTCAGGACCAGAAAGTGACTTGTGAAACCCTGTTTCTGCTTGCTCTTCTGAGCAATCCTGGTTTTGCACAGTTAACCCTCCCCGTTCAGCAAATATTCGTTCAGGCTTCCTCCAAAGCAGATCCCTGTTGCGATCAATGAAAATCTCCTAGATGAGCGGGGTATAAATGTAATCAACTGTTGTTGAATTATTAATGGACTTGTATAAACCACAACTGTACTGTTTCAGTGAGGTCAACTGAGCAGCCCGAGAGAATATATCTGTTTTGGGTTACAGTTGTTGCATTGTGTATACGTGCACCCTTCCACCTTATAAGTAAATCTCCTTTTGAGTTTTTGCTCTGCACCAAACTCTGGTCTGCCTGCCTTTCTTACAAGAGACTACTTGGCCAGGTGCGAACCTCTTGCTGACCACTGCACCACTCTGCTGACCATGAATTACATCAACAGGTTAAACCCTCAAAAAGTTGCATTCCTATAAAGGCAGGAAGTTAAGAGAGAAGGAGGAGTGGAGCGTCGCCTTCCGCTGAGGAAGTGCTTCCCCTTCCTGCCTTGTGCTAGGAAGCGGTTCCAAACCTAGCGGACTTGGTAGCTGTTAACTTCCGGACTACAAATCCCAGGAAAAAGCCACGCCGAACTGCAGGCAAGGGAATTCTGGGAGTTGTGGTCCAAATAGATTGAAACCTGCACGGGTAGTTTAAGCACATGGGAGGGGGGCCACTTCTTTTTATTCAAAAGCAGGTGGAATTTAGTGTATGGGACCAAAGACAACAGGACAGCCGAAGGGTTGGCTTAACACAGGTTTATTGCATGTTGTTCCAGTGAAGCATGAGGTAATGGCGGTGATACATCTCAATATATACAGTAGCCTTCTACATTTGAATCTTGTAGCACGGTAGCTCATTGGCTGCTACCGGCGTGGCCTCGCCCAGGCACGCCTCCTTTCCTGCTGCTGAATGCAGATCTTTCTTCTGCTGCTGAATGCGGGGAAGGTTTCCCCGCGGCTGTCCGTGATTGAGCAATGTGAACCATGTGAGACCGAACGCTCGCAGCTGCCCTCTATGGGCTGTCTGCTCGCGTTCCTTTACAGCTGAGATCATTTGTATTTGGAGTGGTTACATTCTTGCCTTTACAGTATAATGAACATACACACATACATACATAACATCCCTCCCCCCTAGGATGGGACGAAGTCCCGCAACCATTGTGGCTTGCCCCACGTGCGCTTGGGGCGTGCTTGCGTCTGCCCTAGTACTGGAGAGCCTGTGATCCCTGACTCCGCGGGTGCTTGTCCTGCAACGGGAAACGGGGATTCGTTAGTGGCTCTGTGGGGCGTCCGTGCCTGCCTTGCGCCCGGGGATGGGAATGGAATGAACAGTTGGGAGGTGAACCCCTGCCTGTTGCTCTCGGCCCCCGGGGACCCTCCTATTGTGAACCGCGGAACCGATGAGGTCGCCCTTGTGGTTCGGCTACCTTCTGATCCCCGCTCGGGGGACCTTGAGACTGTGGTGGGCGGACTCGCTGTTGCCTCCCGTCTTGGGGGTGTCGGTCTCCGGGAAATTGGTGCTATATTGCATTCTAACTCACAGGGGCTACTGGGACTGTACCAGGGGCTGAACTGAAACCCCTCTTTTCGCTAGGACGGGTGGGGGACCACTCCGCTAACTCCCCCTGGTACTGTAAATCAACGTCTAAACTTCTATGGGCATCTGTGTTTCGGGGAAACTTCCGAGGGGTATGTGTGTGGTCGGGGCTCTTCCTTTCTGCCGCGGACTCCCGCGAAAGATCTCTGTGGATCGATTCCCTTTCCTCCCCCCTTGGTGGGGACCCATGTTCCCCTTTTCCTCCCCCTTGGGCTAAACGGGTGGGGGAGTACCCTAACGCTGATTCGATGCTATTTTCGTCTCTGTCCTGCTCTCCGGGGACCCTGCGCCTGAGTTGGTCCACGTGTCGCCTCCACAGGAAACCTGTACTGGTCTCCACGCGGTATGAGACGGGGCCGGTTTGTTCTATTACGGTGCCCGGCACCCAGGCTGGCCCCGCGTTGGCGTAGTTCCTGCAATGCACCGGGGCGCCTACGCTGAAACTCTTTGTGGGTTCCACCCCTATGTTCCGCCCTTTGTCCTCTACTCTCGTGGGGTCTAGCTTGGAGATTCCCGTGGCCAGCTTCCTGCGCATCAACAGCTCTGCGGGGGAGTACCCTGACGCCAATGGGGTGACCCTGTACCTTAGCAGGAATTGGCACAATTTCAGGTCGAGGTCTCCGGGGCCCATGCGCAGCAGCGCGTCTTTCGTGGTGCGCACGAGGCGCTCTACTTGGCCGTTGGTGGCCGGGTGAAAGGGGGCAGAGGTGACGTGCCGAATGGCGTTGCGCTCCATGAATGCCCCGAACTCGGCGGACGTGAAACAGCTAGCGTTATCGCTGACGAGGGTGTCGGGTAAACCGAACGTGGAAAAGACCCTCCGTAACTGTTTAATTGTTGTGGCCGAGGAGGTGCTCGAGACTGGAATGACCTCCAACCACTTGGAGAAAACGTCCACCACAAGGAGGAAAAGCGTTCCCCTGAACGGGCCAGCAAAGTCTACGTGTACCCGGGACCAGGGCCCCCTTGCTGCGTCCCACTCCCTAGGTGGCGAGCGAGCCTCTTCTGGCCTTGAGCTTTGGCACGCTTCGCAAGTGCCGACCATGTGTTCGATGTCGGCGTCTAGCTGGGGCCACCAAAAGTAACTGCGGGCTAGTGCCTTAGAGCGGACGATCCCCGGGTGGCTGACGTGCAGCAGTTTAAGCACCCTCGGCCGGAGAGAGGTGGGGATCACTACCCGCTGTCCCCACAAAAGGCAACCCCTCTCTAGGGACAACTCTAGTTTCTTTTTGAAAAATGTGTCGAATTCCGCTGCTGGGGAAGACACGGGCCACCCTTTCTGTACCCAGGAGCAAACTGTGGCCAGCGTTTTGTCCTTGCCTGTCGCTTTGGCGATGTCGGCCGGTACTACTGGAGGGGAGTCTAGGACCTCTATCATTAAGACCTGGTGGTCCCTCTCTACCTCGCCCACGTGGCAGCAATCCCGGGGAATGGGGGACCTCGACAGGGCATCGGCATGGCTGATCTCCTTCCCGGGCCGGTATACCAACGCGTGCTGATACGCGTTGAGAAAAATGGCCCACCTGAGCATTCTCGGGGACAGGATTTGGGGTGTGGGCTTATCTGCGGTGAAAATGCCTAGCAAGGGCTTATGGTCAGTCACTATGGTGAAGGGGCGGCCGTACACAAAATCATGAAATTTCTTGGTCCCCGCAATTATCGCTAGTGCTTCCCTGTCTGTCTGGGCATAGTTTCTCTCCGCTTGGGACAAGGACCTAGAGTAGAACGCTATCGGGGCCTCCCTACCGTTCTCCAGTACGTGGCATAACACCGCCCCCACCCCCACCGGGGATGCATCGCATATCAGGACCACTGGGCGTTTGGGATTGAAGTGGGTCAGTACAGCATCTGATGCCAGGAGTCGCTTCAGGTCATTGAAAGCCTTCTCCTGGTCGTCGCCCCACTTCCATGCCTCGTCCTTTTTTAACAATTTGTGTAGCGGTTCCGCCACGGCTGCCTTCCGCGGAAGGAAGGAGTGGTAGAAGTTGAGCAGTCCGAGGAACGACTGCAACTCGGGCTTGGAGGTGGGGCGAGGGGCCTTCTTGATGGCGGCTACCTTGGATTGGGATGGCCTTATTCCCTCGGGAGTGACACGGAACCCTAGGAACTCAACCTCTGTGGCGAAGAAGACGCATTTGTCTTTCCGCAACCGCAACCCCGCCTTTTCGAATATTGTCAGGACCTTTCCCAACCTTGTTGCTAATTCGGCCCGGCTCCCCCCTGTAATCAATACGTCATCAAAGTAGGGTAACACCCCCTCTAACCCCTTCAGGAGGCGTTCCACAAGTGACTGGAAGATCCCGGGCGCCGAATTCACGCCGAATTGGAGGCGCGATACCTGGAACGCCCCTTTGTGGGTGACTATGGTCTGCGCAGCAGCTGCGGCGGGGGTCACCGGGAGTTGCTGGTAGGCTTGGGCCAGGTCGAGTTTAGCGAAACACCTCCCCCCGTGTAACCTGGCCAACAAGTGGCTGACTACCGGCACCGGATACGCATTAGGGCGGATCGCCTTATTGATGGTGCACTTGTAATCAGCGCATATGCGGACCTCCCCGTTGGCCTTGAGCGCTGTTACAATTGGAGTTTCCCACTCCGCAGAATCAACAGGAACAAGAATCCCCTGGCCCACCAATTTGTCCAACTCTGCCTCTATTTTGTCCTTTAGTGCGAAAGGCACTCTGCGCGGTTTAAGTCTGATTGGACGTACTCCAGGGTCTAGGTCGAAAGTCACTGGGGGGCCCTTGAATTTCCCGAGCCCCTTTTTAAAAACCTCGGGGTGCGCGTCGCACACGCTCTGTATTGGATCAGTCCCGGCGGCGTGTGCTCCCACGGCGTGCACCCCCCCAATGAACAACCCCAGGGGCTGGAACCATTGAGTCCCGAGGAGGCTGCATTTACCTCCCTTGAGGACGACTAGGGGAAGCGTTGCGGTGTGCTTTTTAAACTGGACCTGGAACTTCCCAACCCCCAACACTGGGATGCGGTTCCCTTGCACGTCCTTCAGTGTGGCCCTCAACGCTTTGAGCTTGGGCCGCACGCGGGGGGCGATTTTCATGAACTCTCCCTGGGAAATAATAGAGTATGAAGAACCCGAGTCCACCTCCATTCTAACAGGGGCCCCTTGTATTACTACCTCAACGAAGTAACGGGGGTGCTCCGTGGAAACGCTGCAAACCGGAGCGTCGTCCTCGCTGTCGTCGGAGATGCGCCCTACTCCGTCCCGCGTCCTCGTGGTCCGGGTGCCGTCCTTTGGCCTCGCGGTGCGGTCCTGCCTCGCCGAGCGGTCTGGAGAACTCCTTGTGGCCTCGCGCCGTTTCCGGCAGACCTTGGCGATGTGCCCGCGCCGGCCGCAGTTGTGGCACTCGGCCTTGCGGAATGGGCATTTGGCGCGGGCGTGGGCGGCGCCGCAGCCGTCGCAGCGCCGGCCCTCTCTCTGGACCCTCCGGACGTCCTCGTCGTCGCCGCTCTCCGCAGACGAGTTCGAAGCTCGCCGGGCCGCGCGCACCGAGCTCTCTGCCTTGGCGGGCTTCGGGCGCCAGTCCTGAAGCTCTTGCACCCCGGCAGTCGTGGCCTCCGCGGCCTGTGCCGTGTCGAGGACTTGTTGCCACGTGGGAGGCGGCTCCCTTTTCATCAGCGCGCGCTGAGTCTCTGTGTCCCTCAGACCGCAGAGCAGGCAGTCCCGGAGGGTGACGTCTGGGATCTCCCACTTGCATGGGCCGGCGGCCAGCCGCAGGGCTGCGGCGAACTCAGCGACCGATTCCCCGGGCGCCTGGACTCACCTCCAGAACGCGCTCCGAGCGGGGAACATCGATATTGCTGGCCGGAGGTGGGCGCGCAGCGCCGCCAGGAGCTCTGTGGCTTTGAGGTCGCTCACCTTCCTCGGCACGATCAGGTCCACCAAGGTCCTCTTGGTCTCGTGTCCGAGCATGCGGACGAAAATGGCCCTCTTCTTGGCCTCATCTGAGACTTCGAGCTCCACCAGCGCTGCGTTGAAGTCTATCTCAAACAGCTCCAAGTCTCCCGGCTTCCTGATCTCGTAGCCGGCGCATGTCTTGGTCCCGTGGGCAGCCATATCCCATCCTCGTCGCCAATTTAGTGTATGGGACCAAAGACAACAGGACAGCCGAAGGGTTGGCTTAACACAGGTTTATTGCATGTTGTTCCAGTGAAGCATGAGGTAATGGCGGTGATACATCTCAATATATACAGTAGCCTTCTACATTTGAATCTTGTAGCACGGTAGCTCATTGGCTGCTACCGGCGTGGCCTCGCCCAGGCACGCCTCCTTTCCTGCTGCTGAATGCAGATCTTTCTTCTGCTGCTGAATGCGGGGAAGGTTTTCCCGCGGCTGTCCGTGATTGAGCAATGTGAACCATGTGAGACCGAACGCTCGCAGCTGCCCTCTATGGGCTGTCTGCTCGCGTTCCTTTACAGCTGAGATCATTTGTATTTGGAGTGGTTACATTCTTGCCTTTACAGTATAATGAACATACACACATACATACATAACATGGAAGGAGTGGAGGGGTTATTAATTTATTTGAATTGAATTGAATTGAATTTTAATTTATATACCACAAAGGCCGACTCAATGCGGTTTACAAGGTACAAATTCACAAATTACAGCATAAAACAATATCACAAAAAAGTACAGTGTGTCACAGTGCAATACAGTAAATAAAATAAGATACAATTACATAACAAAATAATTCAATTCAAAAACAAGTACAAGCCTTAGCTCACATCATAGCAATGCTCTGTTAAGACTCTTAAATCAAGGAGAAGATTTTGGGGTACTCTTCTTTCATTTCTCCATCCAGCAGGATATGGTGATCCATTGAGGGATTGCAAGGGAAGGATAATTGCAAAATGTCAACCATGGAACTGTTGGAGGGGGGAGAGGGAGAGAACCCCCAAACCCTGTCCTTGGTGCAGGAAGAATTGCCCCACCTCCAATTTAAGCAGCAACCAAGTGGGTTCTGGATTGAATGAAGGCTGAGGTTTCCCTAGAAGCGAGAGTGATTCCCTAGTTGTATCTCCTTGGGAGAAGAGCCACAGCCTGTGAAGTCTTGGGGTGGCTTCCAGAAGGAAGGAATGGGACACACCCATCTTTACCTATAAGAAGGTGATTGCATCGTGCGTGTCTGGCATACACGGCCACACATGGCCTAACCATCCCAAACCGAGCCGCCTACACTTACATTTAAAGCCTGCGAGCATCGCCGTAAGGGTCCGGTTGTCGAGAGTGGGGCGAGTCTGACCCCTTGCGACCTTATGGACCACCGCACGTGAGGCTCCTCTGTCATCTGCCTTCTTCTGTAGCCCACCCAGATTTACAACCACAGAGTCGACAATGCCATCTAGCCACCTCATCCTCTGCTGCCCCCTTCTCCATTTGCCTTCAATCTTTCCTAGCATCAGGGCCTTCTCCAGTAAGACCTCTCTTCTCATTTGGTGGCCAAAGTACTTGAGCTTCAGCTTCAGTATTTGTCCTTCCAAGGAGCAACCAGGGTTAGTTTCTTTTAGGATGGACTGATTTGATCTCCTTGCGGTCCAGGATATACTTTAAAATGTATATTGTTTTGTAAAAATCTAACTTCTATGTTGTTAACAATTTCATTTTTTTAAAAAAAAAATCTGTTAATTTTAAAGTTAATAAAATAAAAAAGACAAACCAATAATGCATTAATAAAACTAAATTGACTTGTGCTATCAAATCTGGATTCAGTCAAAAGGCCGCCCGTGCCGTAAGGCCTAACCCAGGGGTCGGCAAACTATGACCGGATCTGGTCCACGGTCAGTGGTAGGCTCCAAATTTTTTTACTACCTACTCTGTGGGTGTGGGATGGTGGGCATGACCAGGGGGAAAGCCTTACATTGTTTAGTGTATGAGAGTCAAGACACAGGAAACAGCCAAGGGCTGGGTTAACTCAGGTTTATTTCATGGTGGACAGAGGGAACATCAGGTAATGGCGGACGAACAGCTCTATATATATGGTAGTAACGTATTTGAATGTGGCTCCACGATAGCCCATTGGCTACTGTCCGCGTGACGTCATGGCGGGTCACGCCCTTCTTGTCCAGGTGTAGGTAGCGGCGGGAAACTTCCCGCGCTGTGGCCTTTGGTGGGTTTGAACCAAGAGAGCTTGGACGCTCGCTGCTGCCAGCTGGTGGTCATTAGCTCGCGTCCTATTACAGGGTTTATAGTGATACAGCTGAAGGTTACATTGTTACTCGTAGGCAAGGTTACATTGGTTCAGATACATTGTTATCACATGTAGAAGGTTACACTGTTAGAACACAACACTCCTCCCCCCTAGGATGAGACGAAGTCTCTCAGCCAAGATGGCTTATTTCGAACACGCTGGGGTCTCGGCGCGGGCTGCCCTGCCCCGGCTTCGCTCCCTCCTCCTTGCTCCCTGGCTTCCTGCCCTGTAATCGGAGAGGATGACTTGTTAGTGGTTTGCCGCGGCTCTGCGGCTTTGTTGGGAGGTGTGTGCTTTGTTTGGGAAGAACCGGGGGCACTGGGGGCTAACGAAAAACCCCTCTTCTCGCTTGGATGGGTGGGGGAACACTCCAAAAAAACCCCCCGGCTAGCAAAATCAAAATCGTAATCGAATTCGGGGGAAGCGGCAGCGGCGGCCGCAAACTCCTTTTCCCCCTCCCCGGGCTCGGATAGAGCTGGCGTGTCAAAAGGATATGAGTCGGGACCACTGCCTTCCCCCCTGGCTTTGGACTGGTGTCCTTCTCTGTCTCCCCCTTGGGCTAAACGGGTGGGGGAGAACCCTATCGCTGAATCCGGTTGCTGAGCCCCACCGATCGGCCCCTCACTCACTCGGTGCCTCAGTTGGTCAGCGTGCCTCCTCCAGAGGAGACCGGTGTTAGTTTCCACCCGATACGACACTGGTCCCGTCTGTTCTACTATCGTCCCTGGCACCCAGACTGGGCCTGCGTTGGCATAGTTCCTGCAGTGTACAGGATCGCCTACGCCGAAACCTTTCGAGACCGCTAAACCTATGTTCTTCCCTTTGTCCTCGACCCTCGTCGGGTCTAACCTGGACAAGATCGTGGTCAGTTTCCTCCGCATCAGCAGCTCAGCCGGCGAGTATCCGGACGCTAAGGGGGTCACTCTGTACGCTAACAGAAATTGACAGACTTGGTGATTTAGATCTCCCGAGCCCATGCGCCGCAGCGCATCTTTTGTTGTGCGCACCAACCGTTCCACTTGGCCATTCGTGGCCGGGTGAAACGGCGCGGATGTGACGTGCCGAATTGCATTTGCCTCCATGAATGCCGCGAACTCAGCGGACGTGAAACAGCTAGCGTTATCGCTGACCAGAGTGTCGGGTAAACCGAACGTGGAAAAGACCCTCCTTAGCTGGCGAATGGTAGTGGCGGAGGATGTGCTCTTTACCGGAATGACCTCCAGCCACTTTGAGTACGCATCCACTACCAGGAGAAAAATGGTTCCTCGGAACGGGCCAGCAAAATCTACGTGCACCCTGGACCACGGTCCCCTTGCTGCGTCCCATTCCCTATGCGGGAGACGGGCTACCTCCGGTCGGGAGCACTGACATGCCTCACAAGTGCCAATCATATGCTCTATGTCGGCGTCCAGCTGGGGCCACCAGAAGTAACTCCGGGCCAGCGCCTTGGAACGGACGATTCCCGGGTGGCTGATGTGCAGCAGCTTCAGCACCTTCGGTCGCAGGGACGTAGGAACCACCACCCGTTGGCCCCACAAGAGGCACCCCCTCTCTAATGACAACTCTATTCGTTTTCGAAAAAATGGGTCGAATTCCGTGCTTGGGGATGACGCCGGCCACCCCTTCTGTACCCACGAGCATACTTTCTCCAGTGTTCTATCCTTTCCGGTCGCCCTGGCAATGTCGGCCGGTACTATTGGGGGTGAATCTAAGACCTCTATTAGCAATACCTGGCGGTCTCTTCCTACCCCTGCCTTCTGGTCGTCCGACAAGGGCAACGGAGACCGTGAGAGCGCGTCTGCATGGCTGATCTCCTTCCCGGGCCGGTATTCTAACTCATGTTGGTATGCGTTAAGAAAAATAGCCCACCGCAGCATCCTCGGGGACAGGATCTGTGGCGTAGGCTTATTTGCAGTGAAGATTCCTAACAGGGGCTTGTGATCAGTCACGATCTTGAACGGGCGACCATACAGAAAATCGTGAAATTTTTTGGTTCCCGCTACTATCGCTAATGCCTCCCTGTCGGTCTGTGCGTAATTCCGCTCTGCTTGGGACAGGGACCTTGAATAAAACGCTATCGGGGCCTCCCTTCCGTCGTTCAACACGTGGCAAAGCACCGCCCCCACCCCCACCGGGGATGCGTCGCAGACTAAAACTACTGGCCGTTTGGGATCGAAATGAGTCAGGATTGCCTCGGATGTTAGGAGTTGCTTTAACTCTGTGAACGCTCTCTCCTGCTCGTCACCCCACAGCCATTTTTCCTCTTTTTTAAGTAACCGATGGAGCGGCTCGGCAACAGACGCCTTCCGTGGAAGGAAGGTATGGTAGAAATTGAGAAGCCCCAGAAATGACTGTAGTTCGGTTTTGGATGTGGGGCGAGGAGCTTTCTTGATGGCGGCTACCTTAGATTTGGACGGCCTAATTCCCTCGGGCGTGACACGGAACCCTAAAAACTCAACCTCTGTTTCGAAAAATACACATTTGTCTTTTCTCAGTCGCAGCCCCGCTTTCTCGAACACGGTCAGAACTTTATCCAATCTATGTGCCAGCTCGGCCTTACTCCCCCCCGTTATCAACACGTCATCAAAATATGGCAACACCCCCTCCTGCCCCTTCAGGAGGCGTTCCACGAGCGACTGAAAAAGACCAGGTGCCGAGTTCACGCCGAACTGTAAACGCGACACCTGGAACGCCCCCTTATGTGTAACTATTGTTTGTGCCGCCGCTGTGGCGGGGGTTACAGGGAGTTGCTGGTAGGCCTGTGCTAAATCGAGCTTAGCGAAACACTTTCCCCCATTCAGCCTGGCCAGAAGGTGGCTGACCACTGGCACCGGGTATGCATTAGGGCGGATCGCCTTGTTAATTGTACACTTATAATCAGCGCAAATGCGCACCTCCCCGTTAGCCTTCAGTGCTGTTACAATTGGAGTCTCCCACTCCGCGGAATCCACAGGAACAAGAATCCCCTGACCCACCAGTTTGTCCAGTTCCGCCTCTATTTTGTCCTTTAGTGCGAACGGTACCCTGCGCGGTTTGAGTCTTATCGGGCGGACCTCCGGGTCTAGGTCGAAGGCTACAGGGGGTCCCTTGAACTTCCCCAGTCCACTTTTAAAAACGGCGGGGTGTGCGTCGCACACCGCTTGAATTGGATCCACTCCTACGGCATGCACCCCCCTATGAACAAACCTAAAGGCTGAAACCACTGCGTTCCGAGGAGGCTACAACTCCCCCCTTTTAGCACCACTAGGGGAAGTTCCGCAGAATGTCTCTTAAAACGAACCCGGAATGTCCCGACCCCCAACACTGGAATGCTGTTCCCCTGTACGTCCCGTAGTGTGGCCCTCAATGCTTTAAGTTTGGGCCGCACGTGGGGGTCGATTTTCAAGAACTCTGGGGAATTATAGAATAGGAGGACCCCGAGTCAATTTCCATCCTAATAGGGGTCCCTTGTACTAGTACCTCAACGAAGTAATGGGCCTGTCCCGCAGACACGCTGAACACAGGAGCGTCGCCCTCGCTGTCGTCCGAGATGCGGCCCACGCCGTCCTGCTTCCTCGTGGTCCGGGCGCCATCTTTGGACCTCGCTGGACGGTCCGGTCTGGCCGAACGGTCTTGTGACTGTCTCCGGCCCTCTTTCCCTTTCCTGCACGCCTTGGCGATGTGCCCCCGACGGCCGCAGTTGAAACACTCGGTTTTTCTGAATGGGCACCTCACGCGCTCATGGGCCGCTCCGCAACCATCGCAGCGGCGCCCTCCCCTTCGGACCTTCTGGACCTCCTCGCCGTCGCTGCTGTCCGAAGACGACTTCGAGGTCCGTCGGGTTGCGTGCACCGACTGTCCGGACTTTCCGTGCAACGAGTTCTCCGCTTTGCCGGCCCTCGGACGCCACTCACGCCACTTGTGCATCTCATCTACTCCAGCATTCGTGGATTCCGCGGCTTCCGCGGCCTCTACAACCTCTGCCAGTGTGGGTGGTGGCTCCTTGTTCATCAGGCTGCGCTGCACTTCCTTGTCCTTCAGGCCACACAGAACTCCGTCCCTGAGGGCCATCTCTAAGAAGTGGTCCCATCTGCAGGGGGCGGCGGCTACTCTCATAGCTGTTACGAATGCTTCTACCGACTCGTCCGGCGCTTGGACTCGCCTCCAAAACGCGCTCCAAGCGGGAAACATTGCCCTCGAGGGTCGGAAACGCTCACGCAGCAGTTTCATGATGTCACCGGCTTTGAAATCACTCATCTTCTTCGGTGCAATAATGCCCACCAGCGTTCGCTTGGTCTCCATCCCAAGCATGCGGGTGAGGATGGCCCTCTTCCTTTCCTCGTCGTCTTCTTTGACTTTGAGTTCCACCAGTGCCGCCTGGAAGTCCATCTCAAAGAGCTCCCAGTCTTGCGGTTTGGTAATGTTGAACCCGCTCTGTGCCCTGGCTCCTTGGGGATCCATGATCCCACCTTCGTCGCCAGTTTAGTGTATGAGAGTCAAGACACAGGAAACAGCCAAGGGCTGGGTTAACTCAGGTTTATTTCATGGTGGACAGAGGGAACATCAGGTAATGGCGGACGAACAGCTCTATATATATGGTAGTAACGTATTTGAATGTGGCTCCACGATAGCCCATTGGCTACTGTCCGCGTGACGTCATGGCGGGTCACGCCCTTCTTGTCCAGGTGTAGGTAGCGGCGGGAAACTTCCCGCGCTGTGGCCTTTGGTGGGTTTGAACCAAGAGAGCTTGGACGCTCGCTGCTGCCAGCTGGTGGTCATTAGCTCGCGTCCTATTACAGGGTTTATAGTGATACAGCTGAAGGTTACATTGTTACTCGTAGGCAAGGTTACATTGGTTCAGATACATTGTTATCACATGTAGAAGGTTACACTGTTAGAACACAACACATTGCACCCGAATTAGGACTACTTTATTTCAAAACTTGGATGGGCGGAGCCAGCCAGAATTTCTGCTACCGGTTCTAGCGAACTGGTGCAAACCTGCTGATACCCACCACTGTCCACGGTGCCAAATCATCTGGCCCACTGCCTTTGCTCCTGCTGCTGCCGCCACAAGCATCAGAAACAGCTGCAAACATATCTGCAGTTGTCCTAAATGTGTTTACGATAGTTGCAGTTGTGTTTTACAGCAGCAATTACAGCAGGGGGACCACCAGCATACCTGTCAAGTGTTGCCTGTGAGAATATGGGAAATTCTCCGGGCACGGCAAACCCTTCGCGCATGCGCACAACCCCTTTGTGCATGTGTACGTACCACTGCCTCTGATGAGTGTGCATGTGCAGCAACCCCTTTTCCGGCTGCTCCAATACGGGATGACGGCAGGAAAGTGGGCAAAAAATGGTATTTCCCGGCCAATACGGGATACTTGACAGGTATGATCATCAGTCTGGCCCCCTCTACTGTCTGAGGAAGCATGACCCAGACCCTGACTTTAAAATGTTGCCAGCCCTTGGTCTAACCAGTACCACTGCCTCCGCGCCTCACCGGTTCGCTCCCTCTCCCGGTCAGGGCTGGACGGAGCGTGCAACACCTGGGGGCGACCGGCGCAGCTTTAAAATGCCGGAGCCACCCCTGCCGCACTGCCTCCACGCCTCGCCAGTTTGCTCCCTTACTCAGTTGGGGTTGGAGGGAGCGCGGAACACCTGGGGGTGACTGGCACAGCTTTAAAACGCTGTCGCCAGAGCTCCGTCTGCCTTCGCACCTCGCCAGTTCGCTCCCTTGCGCAATGGATGTTATGGACTTTGAGCCCTGGGCTCCACCGCGGATGTTTGAGCCTCAGGCTCCATCATGGATGTTTGAGGCCAGCGGACGCTGTAGCGGAGGACATTTTGTTTCGTTATTTGTGACTCTAGCATTTAAATGGTATCTTATTGTGTAATTTGTACTTTATCTTGTAATTTTGTAATCTGAAAACTATATTTTCTGTTATTGTATCTTTTAGATGGGTTGTGAGCCGCCCTGAGTCGGCCTGCGCTGAGTAGGGCGGGATATAAATCAAATAAACATAAACCATCCCCATCCCCTCTGTATGAGGAAGACGATGGTCTGAAGAGGAAAGACTTCTGTACCCCCCCCCCCCACACACACACACACCCCCCTTCAATTCCAATTCTTATCATTGTGTTCCTAAATGTGTGGATCATTTCTGTGGCAAAGTAGGCATTCCTGACCTATGACTCCAAAATATAGAGGGGCTGTAAAGGAAGCATGGCTGGATGGGGAAATTGCTGATGTATCACGAAGGGGCTGGGCTGAAGCCTTGTTTGTCAGACCCACATACAAGGGCTTGTGGGAGACAATAGGTACAGAAAAGGGAGACTCACGGGTGCAAACTGTGTGTTTGTATGTTTGTTTGTTTGTTCGTGTGTGTGAAGTTCTCTTTAAGTGCTTTGCTCACTTCTAGGAAGAAGCTACACCTAAGGCAGTGATGGTGAACCTTGGCATTCCAGGTGTTCTTGAAATTCAATTCCCAGAAGCCCTGGGAGTGCTGAGTTGGGCTTCTGGGAATTGAAGTCCAAGAACACCTGGAATGCCAAGGTTCACCATCACTGATTAAAGCAAAGCAATCACACTTATATACCACCCCACACCACTTAGTGCACTCTGTGAGCGGTCTTCTTCTTATGCTGTATCCGATTCCAAATTTTGGCAATCATCACGGTGTTGTGTTCTGTAAAGCTGTGCCTTTAACAATGTACCTTTGCCATGTGTTATCAATGTAACCTTTCTGTGTGCAACATTATAACCATCACCTGTATCAATGTAAACCTAATAGGGGGACGTGAGCTAGTGACCACCAGAGGGCAGTAGCGAGCGTCCAGCTCTCATGGATCATAGTCACCTGGTTCAGCTGCGCGGGAAGATTCCCCGCCACCTCTTCACCTGGTCAAGAAGGGCGTGACCTCCTACGACGTCACACATGCAGCAACCAATAGTCTGTCGACGAGCCACATTCAAATGTATAGCCAGCTGTATATATTGAGCGACTCATCCGCCATTACCACATGTTCCTCCGGATCATCATGCAATAAACCTGTGTTAAGCCAACCCTTCGGCTGTTTCATTGTCTTTGGTCCCTTACACTAAATTGGCGACGAAGGTGGGATATGGCAGCCCACGGGACCAAGACATGCGCCGGTTTCGAAATCAGGAAACCGGGCGACTGGGAGATCTTCGAGATGGACTTCCAGGCCGCGCTGATCGAGTCCGAAGTCACGGATGAGGCGAAGAAAAGGGCCATCTTCACCAGGATGCTCGGACAAGAAACCAAACGGACTTTGGTGGACCTGATTGCACCGAGGAGGGTGAGCGAATTCAAGGCCAAGGAACTCATGCAAATGCTGCGTGAGCACGTCCGGCCCGCCACAGCGATGTTTCCCGCTCGGAGTGCGTTTTGGAGGCGAGTCCAAGCGCCCGGGGAGACGGTCGCCGCATTCGTGGCGGCCCTGCGGCTGGCGGCCGGCCCGTGCAAATGGGAGAATGCAGAAATCACCCTCCGAGACTGTGTGCTGTGCGGCCTGAACGATGCCGAGACCCAGCGCACATTAATGAACCAAGAGCCGCCTCCCACGTTGCAGGAGGTCGTCAGAGCGGCCCAGGCCGCAGAAGCTACGAAGGCCGGGGTCCAAGAACTCCAGGACTGGCGGCCAAAGTCGAGCAAGGCAGAGGCTCCGGTACAGGCGGCCCGGCGAACTTCGAGGTCGTCCACAGAGAGCAGCGACGACGAGGACGTCCAGAAGGTCCGGAAGGAGAGCCGGCGATGCGACGGCTGTGGCGCGGCCCACGACCGCGTGAAATGCCCCTTCCGGAAGGCCGAGTGCCACAACTGCGGCCGCCGCGGGCACATCGCCAAGGTGTGCAGGAAGAAGCGCGAGACCCGGAGGAGCTCCCCAGACCGTTCCGCGGGACGAGACCGCCCAACGAGACCCAAGGACGGCGACCAGGCCACGCGGAAGCAGGACGGCGTGGGCCGCATCGCCGACGGCAGCGAGGACGACGCCCCAGTGTTCAGCGTGTCTACAGGACACCCCCGCTAATTTGTTGAGGTACTAGTCCAAGGGGTGCCCATTAGGATGGAAATTGACTCGGGGTCCTCATATTCAATCATTTCCCAGAGGGAGTTTTTGGGAATTGCCCCCCACAAGCGGCCCAAGCTCAAAGCATTGAGGTCCACACTACGGGATGTGCAAGGGAACAGTATTCCAGTGTTGGGGGTTGGAGAATTTCAGGTCAAATTCAAGGAGCACGCCGCGTCCCTTCCCCTAGTCGTGCTCAAGGGAGGAGATTGCAGCCTCCTCGGAACTCAATGGTTCCAGCCCCTGGGGTTGTTTATTGGGGGGGTGCACGCCGTTGGGACTGATCCAATTCAGGAGGTGTGCGAGGCGCACCCCGAAGTCTTCAAAAAAGGACTGGGGAAATTCAAGGGGCCCCCAGTGACTTTCGACCTGGACCCGGAGGTCCGCCCTATTCGCCTAAAACCACGCCGGGTGCCGTTCGCACTCAAGGACAAGATAGAGGCGGAACTGGACAAATTGGTGGGTCAGGGGATTCTTGTGCCTGTAGATTCTGCGGAGTGGGAAACTCCAATTGTAACTGCTCTAAAAGCCAATGGGGAGGTCCGCATATGCGCCGACTACAAGTGCACCATCAACAAGGCGATCCGCCCGAATGCATATCCGGTGCCGGTAGTCAGCCATCTGCTGGCCAGGTTACATGGGGGGAAATGTTTCGCTAAGCTCGACTTAGCACAGGCCTACCAGCAGCTCACGGTGTCCCCTGCCGCAGCTGCTGCGCAGACCATAGTCACCCATAAGGGGGCGTTCCAGGTGATGCGCCTCCAATTCGGCGTGAATTCGGCGCCAGGAATTTTCCAGTCACTCGTGGAACGCCTCCTGAAGGGACTGGAGGGGGTGTTGCCTTATTTTGATGACGTCTTAATAACAGGGGGGAGTCGGGCTGAATTGGCCAAGAGGTTAGGGAAGGTCCTGACGATATTCGAAAAGGCGGGGCTGAGGTTGCGAAAGGACAAATGCGTCTTCTTCGCAACCGAGGTTGAATTCCTAGGGTTTTGTGTGACTCCTGAGGGGATAAAACCATCCAAGTCTAAGGTGGCAGCCATCAAGAAAGCCCCCCGCCCCACCTCCAAGCCCGAGTTGCAGTCGTTCCTAGGGCTGCTCAACTTTTACCACTCCTTCCTCCCCCGGAAGGCAGCGGTGGCTGAACCGCTACACAAACTGCTAAAGAAAGAACAGGCATGGAAGTGTGGCGATGACCAAGAAAGGGCATTTAGTGAGCTGAAAAGCCTCCTGGCGTCCGACGCCATACTGACCCACTTCGACCCCAAACGCCCAGTGGTTCTGATCTGTGATGCATCTCCAGTGGGGGTGGGGGCGGTGCTGTGCCACGTGCTGGAGAACGGAAGGGAGGCCCCGATAGCATTTTACTCCAGGTCCCTGTCCCAAGCAGAGAGAAACTACGCACAGACGGACAGGGAGGCATTAGCGATAGTCGCGGGGACGAAAAAATTTCACGATTTTCTGTATGGCCGCCCCTTCACCATTGTGACGGACCACAAGCCCCTGCTAGGCATTTTTTCCGCGGATAAGCCCACCCCTCAAATCCTGTCCCCGAGGATGCTCAGGTGGGCCATTTTTCTCAACGCGTATCAGCACACGTTGGTCTACCGGCCCGGGAAAGAGATCAGCCATGCGGACGCTCTATCTAGGTCTCCCCTTCCCCTAACGCCCAGCCAGGTGAGCATGGGGGAGCGGGACCATCAGGTTCTCATGATAGAGGTGCTGGATTCGCCCCCCGTAGTGCCCGCCGACATTGCCAAAGCGACAGAGAAAGACAAAACGTTAGCGACAGTAAGCTCCTGGCTACAGAAAGGGTGGCCCGTATCCTCCCCAGCGGAGGAGTTCGCTCCATTTTTCAGAAAAAAGCTAGAACTGTCCCTAGAGAGGGGGTGTCTCTTGTGGGGGCAGCGGGTGGTGATTCCCACTTCCCTTCGGCCGCGGGTGCTCAAACTACTTCACGTCAGCCACCCTGGCATCGTGCGATCCAAGGCGCTGGCCCGGAGTTACTTCTGGTGGCCCCAGCTAGACGCCGACATCGAGCACATGGTCGGCACTTGTGAGAGTTGCCAAAGCTCCAGACCAGAGGAGGCCCGCCTTCCCCACAGGGAATGGGACGCGGCTAAGGGGCCGTGGTCCCGGGTGCACGTTGATTTCGCGGGCCCGTTCAGAGGCACCCTGTTCCTCCTTGTAGTGGACGCTTTCTCCAAATGGTTGGAGGTTATCCCAGTCACGAGCACCTCCTCGGCCCAGACCATTAGGCATTTGCGGAGGCTCTTTTCCACGTTCGGCATACCCGACACGCTAATTAGCGACAACGCTAGTTGTTTTACGTCCTCCGAGTTTAGGGCATTCATGGAGATTAACGCCGTTCGGCATATCACCTCCGCCCCTTTCCACCCGGCCACCAACGGCCAAGTAGAGCGCCTCGTCCGCACCACGAAGGACGCGTTGCGGCGCATGGGCCCAGGGGATTTGAACCTACAAGTGTGTCAGTTTCTGCTAGGGTACAGGGTGACCCCATTGGCGTCAGGATACTCCCCCGCAGAGCTCTTAATGCGCAGGAAGCTGACCACCATCCTTACGAGGCTAGACCCCACGAGGGTAGAGGACAAAGGAAGGAACATCGGGATAGAGGTTACAAAGAGTTTCAGTGTAGGCGCCCCCGTGCATTGCAGGAATTACGCCAGTACGGGCCCAGCCTGGGTACCGGGCGTAGTTGTGGAGCAAACCGGCCCCGTGTCGTACCGCGTGGAAACCAGCACGGGGCTCCTGTGGAGGCGGCACGCGGACCAGCTCCGACGCAGGGTCTCCGACGAGCAGGGCACGGATCAAGCAGGGAATCAGTCAACGTTAGGGTTCTCCCCCACCCGTTCAGCCCAAGGGGGAGGGAAAGGGGACCGCGGGCCCCCACCAAGGGGGGAGGAGGATGTTCTCGTAGATATCCTAGGGGATCTTTCCGAGGAGGAGGAACCCGACCCCATACATATCTCGCGGAAAGTCCCCACAAATGCGGGTACCCCTACCAAGTTAGATTTTGATTTTCAGAACCGGGGGGGTTTTCGGAGTGGTCCCCCACCCGTCCAAGCGAGAAGAGGGGTTTTTCGTTAGCCCCGACGGCCCCCGGTCTGCCCACAATGGAGTTTTTCCCTTCCCCTAAGGCCGCCAGACAGCGGCAAGCCACTAACAAGTCTCCCTCTCCCATTTCAGGACAAGGGACCAGGGAACAAAGAAGCAATAACGCCCCCGGGGGGGGCAGCCCTCTTCACGGCCCAAACGCACATGCAACAAGCCATCTTGGCTGAGAGACTTCGTCTCATCCTAGGGGGGAGGGATGTTGTGTTCTGTAAAGCTGTGCCTTTAACAATGTACCTTTGCCATGTGTTATCAATGTAACCTTTCTGTGTGCAACATTATAACCATCACCTGTATCAATGTAAACCTAATAGGGGGATGCGAGCTAGTGACCACCAGAGGGCAGTAGCGAGCGTCCAGCTCTCATGGATCATAGTCACCTGGTTCAGCTGCGCGGGAAGATTCCCCGCCACCTCTTCACCTGGTCAAGAAGGGCGTGACCTCCTACGACGTCAAGCAGGCAGCAACCAATAGTCTGTCGACGAGCCACATTCAAATGTATAGCCAGCTGTATATATTGAGCGACTCATCCGCCATTACCACATGTTCCTCCGGATCATCATGCAATAAACCTGTGTTAAGCCAACCCTTCGGCTGTTTCATTGTCTTTGGTCCCTTACACTAAACACGGCAATTAGCCATGAGGAATGTCCTGAGAATATAATGCTGTGGCCTTTCATCTGCCTACTGCATCACAGTGTGACCCCCCCCCCCCCATACCACTTACCCAGTTCCATGAGTCACTTTCTGGTCCTGAGCCCTTTTGGCTTGCAAAGTCCTTCTCAACTCCAGGCCAAGACTGATGAAAGCTGCTGCCCTCCATCGAGATGGATTCAAGCAAGATTTAATCAACTTGGGGACCATCACCTTTCCCTGAGGACTTTGCCACTCGATGCCTTTAGTCCTCAGAGTTGTCAGGTTAGTTAACTGCCTCCTGGCACTGAGTTGCTGGCAGGATGGTCTATTCTATTACCATAGCAGGATAACCTGGCCAACTGGTACTTCTGACCTATAGTCATGCCTGCCACATGACCACGGAAAGGTCTACAGAAGCAGACAGCGGCTTTGAAACAGATATGAGCACTGAACCCTTTACCTTTAATTAATTAATTTTGTTTAATTGTTGATGTAATGGGCTGAGGAAAATGGTGGAAGACAGAGGAGCCCGGGGCAGGATTGACCCCTTGTTTCTCTGACCCACATACAAGGGTTTGTGGGAGACGATGGATACACAACGGGGAGAATCACAGATGCAAACTGTGTGTGTTAAATTCTCTTTGAGTGCTTTGCTCACTCCTAGAGGGGAGGCTGCACCTCAGTGATTTAACCAAAGCAATCACACTTATATACCACCCCATAGGGGTACACAGAAAGAGCCTCCTGGAAGATTGTTGTATTTTTGAACCATAGTCAGGCATGCCCTGGTAACAGCAAACTTGTGTTACCGGCTAATCTTTCTCACACTAGGTCAGGCGAAAAAACTGCAAAATAGACTCACCAAAAGGTGGCTTCCTTTGGGCAGTTTCATGCCTGGCCCAGACACAGAAGAAGATCCACCCCATAGTGCTTAGTGCACGCTTTAGGCCAGTGATAGTGAACCTTGGCACTCCAGATGTTCTTGGACTTCAGTTCCCAGAAGCCCAAGTCAGCACCCAAGGGCTTCTGGGAATTTAAGTTCAAGAACACCTGGAGTGCCAAGGTTCCCCATCACTGCCTTAGGTACAGCTTCTCCCTAGAAGTGAGCAAAGCACTTATGGTATTATTATTATTAATATTATGGCTTCTGGGAACTGAAGTTCAAGAACATTTGGAGTGCCTAGCGCATTTGATGACGAACCTTGGCACTCCAGGTGTTCTTGGATTTCAATTCACAGGGCTGGGAATTTAAGTTCGAAAACACCTGGCGTGCCAAGGTTCACCATCAATGCTCTCTAGGCACTCCAAATGTTCTTGAACTTCAATTCCCAGAAGCCCTAATAATAATAATAATTTCGTGTCAGAAATTATTCTGGGTTGAAAGTTTTTTTCTTCTTCTGAAGAAACTCTGCTCAGGGGACGCCCGAATGAGGCTCCTTTCATGTCCCCAAGATCTTTTCCCACCAAAGTGGTCCATATTTATCTACCTGAAATGTCTTAATTTCGAACTGCTAGGTTGGCAGGAGCTGGGACTGAGACGGGAGCACACTCCGTCATGCAGTACTCCGGTCTCGAACTGCAATCATCAACCAGCACCGTTCTAGTCGATTCACAAGTTAATTAGCATCCCCCCCGCCATGGTGGGTGCTCATTTGGGAGCCATGAAAGGAGCCTCATTCGGGCGTCCTCCTGAGCAGTGTTTCTCCAGCAAAAAAAAAAGAAATCCTTTCAACCCAGAATAATCTCTGACGCGAAACACACATTTTACAAGCCTCAGAAGGATTGGAAGGCTGAGTCAACCTTGACCCCTGGTGAGGCTCGAACTCACAAACTTTTGGTTGCAGTTTGTTGTTCAGTCGCACAGTCCGACCCTAATGGACCATCGCATGCCGGGCTCCTCTGTCTTCCACCATCCTCCTCAGCCCATTACATCAACAATTAAATTAATTAAAGGTAAAGGTTTTCCTTGCTCGAAAGCCAGTCGTATCCGACTCTAGGGTTCAGTGCTCATCTCCGTTTCAAAGTCGAAGAGCCAGCGCTATCTGTTTCTGCAGACGTTCCCGTGGTCATGTGGCAGGCATGACTAGAGCGTACGGAGCACTGTTTACCTTCCCGCCGAAATAGTCCCTATTTATCTACTTTGCAATTTCTTGCTTTCAAAATGCTAGGTTGGCAGGAGTTGGTGTGCCGCTGATGAGGTTTGTTCGTTTTTGTGTCAAAGATTAGATTACTCTGGGTTGATTTGATAGGCTTTTTGCAGGGGGACGCCCAAATGAGGTTCCTTTCATGTTCCCCATCTCGGGAATCGAACCCACGTCTCGGCTCTCCAAAGCTAGTGCCTTCACCACTACACCACCGGGGGGGGCGGGGGGAGCAAAAAAACCAACAACACCGATGCCCTCAGAGCTCATCAGGGTGCAGGGTTAAAGCAATAAAGGCCAGCCCTCCTAGAGCGGCTCACTTCCTCTCCGGCCTCCCGTATAAATTCCGCAGAGGGGGCGGGGCTAAGGTTCTTCCCCATTTGACGCCGAGCGAGGCGGCTGCATCGGGAGGCGTCTTTTCCTTTTGGAGGTTACACAGGGCGGGCGCCGGGCGGGGAAATCTCCCCCACCCCTCTACTGCAGGTGGTCGGAAAAGAGCCGGGCAGGCAGGCAGGTAAGGGATGCCTTTCGAAGGTGTTCCCCTCCCTTTCCTTCCTCGGCGGTTGTACTAATTAATTAATATTAATTAATTGTGTAGTTATTTTATTACATTTACTAATTTTAATATTAATTAATTATGTAGTTATGTCGTCGCGCAACCCTGAGATTTGGCACTAAAGAAGCTAATATGAGGTAAGGTAAAGGTTTCCCTTGCTCGAAAGCCAGTCGTATCCGACTCTAGGGTGCAGTGCTCATCTGTTTCCAAGCCGAAGAGCCAGCGCTGTCTGCTTCTGCAGACGTTTCCGTGGTCATGTGGCAGGCATGACTAGACACCGGAGCGCACGGAACGCTGTTACCTTTCCACCGAAGTGGTCCCTATTTATCTACTTGCAATTTCTTGCTTTCAAACTGGTAGGTTGGCAGGAGCTGGGAGAAAGACGGGAGCTCATTCCGTACTGCAGTACTCTGGAATCGAACTTCTGACCGTCCGTTTCCCAGTCAGTGTCTTAACTACTTGAGCCACTGCAGATATTAACAAATTAATATTTATTTAATGTTAATTATTATTAATTATAATTTATTTATATTAGCTTCTTTAGTGCCAAATCTCAGAGCCAAATATCCTTTATATGAGCTTCTTTACTGACAAATCTCAAGGCCAGATATCCTTTATATTAGCGTCTTTATTACCAAATCTCAGAGCTAAATATCCTTTATATTATCTTTATTGCCAAATCTCAGAGCCAAATATCCTTTATATTGGCTTCTTTATTGCCAAATCTCAGAGCCAAATATCCTTTATATTGGCTTCTTTATTGCCAAATCTCAGAGCCAAATATCCTTTATATTGGCGTCTTTATTGCCAAATCTCAGAGCCAAATATCCTTTATATTGGCTTCTTTATTACCAAATCTCAGAGCCAAATATCCTTTATATTGGCTTCTTTATTACCAAATCTCAGAGCCAAATATCCTTTATATTGGCTTCTTTATTGCCAAATCTCAGAGCCAAATATCCTTTATATTGGCGTCTTTATTGCCAAATCTCAGAGCCAAATATCCTTTATATTGGCGTCTTTATTACCAAATCTCAGAGCCAAATATCCTTTATATTGGCTTCTTTATTGCCAAATCTCAGAGCCAAATATCCTTTATATTGGCTTCTTTATTGCCAAATCTCAGAGCCAAATATCCTTTATATTGGCGTCTTTATTGCCAAATCTCAGAGCCAAATATCCTTTATATTGGCGTCTTTATTACCAAATCTCAGAGCCAAATATCCTTTATATTGGCTTCTTTATTGCCAAATCTCAGAGCCAAATATCCTTTATATTGGCTTCTTTATTGCCAAATCTCAGAGCCAAATATCCTTTATATTGGCGTCTTTATTGCCAAATCTCAGAGCCAAATATCCTTTATATTGGCGTCTTTATTACCAAATCTCAGAGCCAAATATCCTTTATATTGGCTTCTTTATTGCCAAATCTCAGAGCCAAATATCCTTTATATTGGCTTCTTTATTACCAAATCTCAGAGCCAAATATCCTTTATATTGGCTTCTTTATTGCCAAATCTCAGAGCCAGATATCCTTTATATTATCTTTATTGCCAAATCTCAAGGCCAGGTATCCTTTACATTAGCTTTTTATTAGCAAATTTCAGAGCCAGATATCATTTATATTAGCGTCTTTATTACCAAATCTCAGAGCCAAATATCCTTTATCTTGGCTTCTTTATTGCCAAATCTCAAGGCCAGGTATCCTTTATGATGACCTGATTGTAATTAAAAGACCTAGCTACAAAGATAAATAAATATACTGTACATTCTAGCTGCAAGGCATATCTAGAAATGAATTATTTTAAAAAATATAAACACATACTTTAATGTGCCTATTTGTAGTTCTAATTTTATAATGTGTGTATTTTCAATTGCAAATGTATAGAAAACTTTTGTATTGTGCAACTCCCTTCTTGTGTGTCTTCTATTCCAGTTGGGAACCTGCCAAAATATCAAGCCACCTTTTGGGTGAGCAGTTCCTTTGGCCTGACCCAGTGTGAGAAAGATTAGCCGGCAACATAAGGTTGCCATTGCCAGGGTACGCCCGATTGTGGTTCGCAAAAAAATACCACAACCTTCAAGGAGGCTCTTTCTACGTACTGTATATAAAACGAGATTGATGGAAATCAAACATGTAAAAATAAACATATGTAATGTGCGCATCTGTGATTGTAAGTATGCATGAATCACGTGTATGTTTTCATTCACTTATTAAATAGGCCTTTCCTTCGTGAATTGTGGCGTTATAGGGTTTTCCCTTTTTTTGAAGGGGGTAAATTGTATTGCAAGTTACGCAAGGTTAATATTGGGCATTTTATTATTGCAATGATAGGAATTTTAGCTTGTTCCTTGCAAGGATGCTGCGTTATGGAGAGCATCTCCCCATGATTGTTCAGTAGGGAGAAAGGGGGGATCTATATTGACCATCCATCTGCAGAGTGTAATTTGTATGGCCTGGAGAGCATAAAGCCTTCCTTCCTCCTGTTTATTTTCCCCTAAGGCAGGATGACTTGAGCAGTCATTTAAGAAGCCTCATTACCTTCCCCATGAGCGCATAGCTCTATTAATTGGGGGTGGGAGCAATTAGCTTAAGCTCTTTCTGCATTTGGGACTGGCAGACCTTTTATGACCAATGAAGTCTCTAATTAATATATTCAAAACAGGGCTAGCTTCTAATTGCTGCAGGACTCTTTAGAATAGAGATGGGGGGGGCGGCGCACCATGGGATCTTGGCCAGATGTTGAGGCCAGTTGCTTCCAAAATGGAGTCAGCGGCTGCCTTTTAGAACCAGATTGAGGCTGTATTGTCTTTTTTCCCCCCCTATCCCTGCTGAGCAAAAGGTGAATGTCTTTCCCCATGGCTTTCTGTCCAGGCCCATCTCTTCTTTGGGGGCAGGGAAGGGAGCCTTGCATCTGGAGAGACCCTCCTCCTAAATTTTAGGTCACAGGGAGCCAGTCTCAAGTACTAATTTAATTTTAATTTAATTTAATAGTCATATTTATATATGGTATTGTGCTGGTCCGGCTATTGAGCACAGGGAACAATAGCAGCTTTTGTGGTCATGATTCTTAGAAGTAGATGGAGACCCACGGATGCTTAGATCGCTTTCTGCATCTTTTAAACCAGACAAAGGTAGGTTGATTGATTGATTGATTGATTGGTTCAATTTGTATGCCGCCCACTCAGCGTACGTCGACTCAGGGCGGCTTACAACAATCACAACATAAATCAACAATACAAAACAAATCTACAATAATATACAATCCACTGCAGTCCCCCCAAATTGGTGTAGGTTTTTGCTTCACTTTCCTATAGGGAGATGAAGATTACATGTTTAGTATTAGACCTTCCAAAATATATGTCAGGGATTCTCAACCTACGGCTCATGGGCCGCATGTGACCTGCGACACCATTTCATGCCCCCCATTGCCTCCACCATTTTATTTATTTATTTATTTATTTATTTATTTATTGTTAAATTTTTATACCGCCCACTCAGCCAAAGCCGACCATACCAGGAAGTGCCATGTGGCGGAGGAAGGGCAAAATGGCCATCCGGCCTCCGAAGCTGTCTGAGGGAGCGTGACCCGGCCCCCAGCTTAAAAAGGTTGAGATCTGTATCAGACCATCCTCTCAAAATATATGTAGCGTAGCAGAAGCCAGTTCCTGGAAATCTAATGATTTCTCCGTCAACTGCAGGAATTTGACCTTCGTTACAGTTACGATAGTTGTGTTATGAATCGAATGTAGACTTATGCCACTTTTTTTTTTTAGCAAGCTTTGCAACGTTAGTGGATGAAATAAATGAAATAAGTTAATTCTGGAGAGCAGGAAAGTATGAATAAATGTTCAAGCCAGGGGTTCCCAAACTTTTTGTGCCGTGGGATGGTCATGTGGTTGAGTGGGCTGGTCACATGGTTCCTCCCACCGGAATTGGAAGTAAAACATCATGCGTGCGCAAAACGCTGTCGTAAACACACCCACTGCTGTCGTAAATGCATTTTCAAGAGCCACGGGTGCATTTCCAGCAGCATTTTGCATATGCGTGGGCACGTTTTACTTCCACTCCCGGGAGCAGCGAGGGAGGTGCGGATTGGATGATTTGGTGCTGCAGGCCGGATCCAGCCCATGGGCCGTAGTTTGGCCACCCCTGGTTTAAACTAAGTAAAGGAAATGGAAAAATAGAGTGGGTAGAAAGACACATGTGCGTGAATATCTGCTCAGCCATGGAAGCAAATGGGAGAGAGAATGCAGAGCTGATAAAACATTTAAATAAGTCATATATATAAAAATCCTCATTGGGATGAACTTCGGCTTGGTGGCACATAACAGTGTCAGAAACTAGATGAAAAGTGAGAGGCACCTGTATCTAGTAATGGTTGCAGGATAATATTTATTTATTCAATAGGATGACTTTGTCACAATCTATATAACTAAAACAGAAGGGTACGTCCACGTGTCCCGAATGCGTTTCCACGCCTCTGGACACAGCCTCCTGAAAGCTTGCACATGCCTACCTTTGGGATCACAGATTGCATAGCGGGTGGGACGTGAGCCCCCAAAAAAGCAAAAGAAAAAACTACAGGCCTCAGCATCCCCTGTGCCACATCCAAGCTAATCATAAAGGCCGGAACAAGCACAGGTGGGGCAGACGCCACGCGCTCAGAGAACGAGGGAAGGCAGTTGCCGGGCGTGCGCGCCTGGCTTCCCCCCGCCACTCCAGCGGCGACCAAAGAAACATAATGTGTGTGTGTGTTTGTGTTTCAGTGTGTCTACAGGACGAGCAGAAGGGACGAGAGGGAGAGGGGTGTGTGTATTAGTGTGCGTGCGATCGACAGCAAAGAGGGCCAGGGTGGTGGTGGTTATGTGTGTGCGGGGAGTCTGGTAAGAAACCACTCCAAACCCCCCTGCAAAGCCGGGCACCCATGCTGATACTAAGATGTGACTCATATCATAAATGAAAAACAGGTTCTGTACTCTCTTCTCCTTCCGTGTCCATGCCAGACACGAAACTGCCAGAATGTTAAACTGCAGTTCCTTTCGCCTGTCTTAGTGTGAGAAAGATTAATCGGCAACACAAGGTTGTCGTTACCAGAGTACACCCGATTGTGGCTCAAAAATCCCACAGTCTTCAAGGAGGCTCTTTCTGTCTACCCTATTAGGTACACTAAAACCACAGGGGCAGATAATCTCAAAGTATAATCAAGTAAGTGATCCCATTCCAAACAAGCACCAACTGAAAATTATGTGGAGACCATTGAGTGGAACAAAGGGGGGAAATGGGGTGTGGGGAAATATAGCACCTGCCGTTAAACGATCAGTATTCAGGCAGTGTCAAAGATGGTGGTGAAAAGCCTGTCTTTATTTAGTCATCTTTGCTGGTTGGTGGAATGACTGCAAACCTGCCTTCCCTTCCCCAGAAAGGAGTTTCATAGCTGGGAGCCACCACCAAGATCATCTTCTGTTATCCTAACTCGGGGGTCCCCAAACTTTTTTAGCCGGGTGCCAGTTCACGGCCCCTCATACTTTTGAGGGGCCAGAGTGGTAGTGCTGCCGGCAATGGCAACCACCCCGAGCCCACACACTCCCACCCACCTCCACCATTTCCCTGCTTACTGGCCTGGAGGAGCTGTATGGCGTAGGTGAAGTTGGGATCCAGGCTGTCCTTCTTGGCCATGAGTTTGGCCAGGAAATGTCATGCTCAGCTGCTCTGCCTGCTGGGAAAGCCACGCTCGGTCAGAGCGGCCACCAGGAAAGACACCATCACCTCAATCCTTGTCCCCTCCACTTGGCTTGGCATGTCAATGCTGGCACTCCGTAGCAGGGCGGATTTATTAATTTATTTATTTGGATTTATATGCCACCCTCTCGCCTAGGGCGACTCAGGGCGGCGCACCCACACATAAGTATTCTACAAATCCCCTTTAAAAATTCAATAAAAAACTATTTAAAACCATCTAGAATTTAAAAAGACCCTCCCCTCACCACCCATCAGTAAAAGGGACATATAACTCTTAACAGAGCCAATGAGCGGGAGTCAACACCCCATCGGCCCCCCATATTTGCCCTGCCAGCCAGGTTTTCAGCCTTTTCCTAAAGGGCAGCAATTCTGTCTGTAGCCATAGGACTACTGGCAGGAGGTTCCAAAGGGTTGGGGCAGACACGGAGAAGGCCCTCCTCCTTGTGCTAGAGAGGTGGGCCCCTCTAGCTGAAGGTACAACCAAGGATCCCCTCCGGTCCACTCTGGTAGGACGGGCAGACTCTCTTGGGGCGATGCAGTCTCTTGGGTAACCTGGCCCACTACCATGAAGGGCTTTAAAGGTCATTACCAGCACCTTGAATTGCACCCAGAGGCAAACTGGTAACCAGTGCAGCTCCCGAAGCAGAGGCGAGGCATGGACATAGCGCCCGCACCCCATCACTACCCGGGCCACCACGTTCTGGACCAGCTGTAGCTTCCTGTTGTAAACCTTACAACATCTGCCCTGCTATGGAGCACCAGCATTGACATGCCAAGCCAAGCAGAGGGGACACGGATTGAGGTGGTGGCGGCAGAAGCAGTGGCCAGAGCGAGGGTGTGAGCCAGATGATTTGATGCCGCAGACCGTAGTTTGGGGAGCCCTAAATGGGATCGGGAAGGGTATTGCTAGTGTGAGAAGTAATATGCAGCACCAATCTAGGCCAGGTCTTGTCTTACGGACAAGGGTTTGAATGTCCAGTGAGATCATCCTTAGTGTTAGACATGGTACCCAGCTCAAGAGAGGGATCCTGGAAGACTCTGATGTCCCTGGAACCAGAAAGCCAAAGGTTCAGATTCTCTGCCAGAAAGTCACAGCTGGGTTCAGAGCCTGAACCAGTTCTACGCAACCGCACCTTGTAAGTAGAAAGCTGTGTTAGGGAATGGGGACCTAGTTCCCCGGTGATGGCCCAGTGGAAGGTTTTCTCCTGCTCTGGGTAGAAGGAAAAACAAGAGTTGAGAGTACAGTGAACCCTCGCTTAACGATGAGTTTGGATAAAGTCATTTTTGCTTAACGACGCGTCGTTATGCGCCATGTGTTCCCCCACTTAATGATGTTTTAGCATCGTTATCTGGATAACGACACTACAAATACCCATCGTTATCCGGATAACGATGCTAAAAACCCACATAATGTTTTCTGCATGACGGCGCTACTTGGGGAACCAAGAAACGACGTTATGCGAGGGTCTACTGTATTTCCTTCAGATTGTGTCAGAGATGTTGTAAAAGGTCTCCCCACCCCACCCCTTTCTCCAATTGCTCAACAGTTTCAGGAAACCATCTAAGGAGAGATGTCCCAATTCACACTGTGTCTTGTCCTTCATATGTTTCTTTCCTTTTTATTTGATCTTTCTCTTTCTTTCCTCCTCCTCCCCAGTTCTCCCCACTCTTTCCAGTGCAGGGCTGGCTTTTGAAGAGACCACTGGCGTCCCAGAGGTGGGACAGGCCGAGTCCTTCTGACAAAGGACCTTAGTCCACGTGGATTGTGCGAGAGAGTGACAGAAGAGCCGGCTTATTTAGCAACAGTGAAGGTCTTTTCAGCTTTGTTCCCTGGGGGACACAAAGAGCCTCCTCTAAAATTGTGCTATTTTTGATCCACAAACAGGCATCCATACCCTGGTAATAATTTCGTGTCACAAATTACTTTGGGTCGAAAGGATTTTTTTTTTGCGGTGAAACTCCGCTTGGGGAATGCCCAAATGAGGCTCCTTTCATGTTCCCACAAGCTGGGACAGAGATGGCTGCTCAATCCGTCATGCAGCACCCGGGTCTTGAATTGCCAATATGCCAGCCTTCCAGCTAACAAGGCGAGCTTCTTAACCACTGAGCCACTGCAGCAGCCCCTATAGCAGGAGTTCTCAACCTTTTAAAGATGGGGGCCGGGTCACGCTCCCTCACAGCTTTGGGGGCTGGATGGCCATTTTGCCCTTCCTCCACCACATGGCACTTCCTGGTGTGCTGGGTGGGGGGCACATGAAATGGGTGCCGTGGGCTGCATCCAGCCCATGGGTTGCAGGTTGAGAATCACTGCCCTATACCCTGGTAACGGCCACCTTGTGTTCCCGGCTAATCTTTCTCACAGTAGGTCAGGTGAAAGGAACTGCAAAATTGAATTCACCAAAAAGGTGCCTTCATTTTGGCAATTTCTCGCCTGCCCTAGACATGGAAAAAGCTTTGTTTCCCCTTCTTGAGTGTCTCAAGCATAAAAAACTAGTAGAAAGACCATTCCGTTCTGTACACTTTTATTGTGTCCACCCCAGGCATTTTCTAAGTTGTTGTTCAGTCGCAGAGTCGATTCCGACCCTTTGTGACCCCATGGACCATTTTCCTCCAGGCACCTCTGTCCTCCGCCATCCTCCTCAGCCCACCCAGCTCTGTGCCCATTGTGTCCACAATATCATCTATCCATCACATCTTGGGACACCCCCTTCTCTTGTCCTCCACCTTTCCCAGCATCAAGGCCTTCTCAAGTGAGTCCTCCCTTCTCATTTGATGTCCAAAGTACTTTAGCTTCATCTTCACTATTTGTCCCTCCAATGAACAGTCAGGGTTGATTTCTTTTAATATTGACCTATTTCTTCTCTTTGCCGTCCAGGGGACTCTCAAAACTCTCCTCCAACACCACATCTCAAAGGCATCTATTCTTCTGCGCTCAGCCTTCCTAATGGTCCAGCTCTCACACCCATACATTACCACCGGGAATACCATCGCTTTGACTATGCGATTTTTTGTTTTCAAGGTGATGTCTCTGCTTTTCACTATGTTCCCCAGGTTTCTCATAGCTTGTCTTCCCATAATCAGTCGTCTTTTTATTTCATGGCTTCAGTCAACATGTGCAGTGATCTTAGATCTTAGGAAAGTAAAATCTGTCACTGCTTCTACTTCTTCCCCATCTATTTTCCAGGGACTGCTCGGACCTGTTGCCATTATCTTGGTTTTCTTGATATTGAGTCTCAAGGCAGCTTTTGCACTCTCCTCCTTCAGCCCAATCAAGAGTTTCTTTAGGTCTTCCTCACTTTCTGCCATTAGGGTGGTATCGTCTGCATTGTACTGTACTGTATTAAGCATTTCCAGTCTTCAAGAAGCTTGAGGAAGAAATTTCTCTACCTGGATTGTTGGGGGAGTGGATATGACAGGGCTGAGGTCACCAAACCTCAAGATTTCCCCCATCAATTTGTATAGGGAGGTCACTCTTTTGTCCTTTATTGTTGTTAGGTGCTGTCGTGTTGCTTTGCCTTTGGGTGAAACCATGAATTAATGACCTTCAGAAGGCCTGGTTATCAACAGCCTTGGTCGGGTCTTAAAGACTCATGTCCATGCCTTTCTTTATTGCCTCAATCCATCATATCACATCCATTCCTTTTTTCCTGCTGCCTCGAATCCCCCCCCCCCCAAAGGCTCCTTGTCTTTTTCTGTGAATTGCCTGTCCTTGAAGACATTTAAAAATAGCTGCTTACTTGTGAATCAGGAAATGACCAATCCAGGCAGTGACACTTTTATCATCTCTTGTCTCTAAGAGCCTTTCCCCCCTCATTTCTCTGCTGGCAGCTCCATTTTAGTCTTAGACATATCGTGCGCGTGCGTGCGCACGTGTGTGTGTGTGTGTGCTTTTGTTGGCTAATATGCAGTGGCCATTTTGTTCTCCCTGGGTGGCTGGAAAAGAGGAAGTGTTCCCAAACTGACTAGGTTTCCACTATGCTCTTGCAGAGTCTCATTCCTAGCAAGATATGTGTGCTCACTCCACAGACCATTGTAACTGGAAATGTGGAGCATTTTCCCCACACGTTGGTGGCTTCCTCCTTTAACTCTCTTTCCTTTGTCAGGCCGACGGCAAGTTTAGGTTAATAACAGTACGTTTGGAAGAAACAGCCTCAAATCTCCGTGCACCCAAGAAGAAATTACAGGAACATGATTCTCTAGACCAGGGGTTCTTAACCTACGGCCCGTAAGCCGGATGCAGCCCATGGCACCACTTCATGTGCCCCCCCCATTGCCTCCACCACATCAGGAAGTGCCATGTGGTGGAGGAAGGGTCTCGAACTGCTGACCTTTCAGTCATCCAAGTTCAGCGTCTTAACCACTAAACCACTGCAGTCCCATGATGTGTTCTATGCCAGTTTAGGAATAGCCTACTAAATTCATTTATCTTTAGCTTATAATGCCCTCTCTGCAAGATGCTTCTCTTGACCAGCAAATAGAGATCTTTACTCTATGCTGCCTGTCAGACAAAAATCCCATCAGGGACCGCCTGTCGTGTCAGTCAGTCTGTCTGTCTTTGACGCTACCACAGACAGGTTGACTCAGCCTTCCATCCTTCCAAGGTCGGTAAAATTAGTACCCAGCGTGGTGGGGGCAAAATGCTAATTAACTTATGAACCGCCCAGAGAATTCACTATAATAATAATAATTTTGTGTCAGAAATTATTCTGGGTTGAAAGGCTTTTTGCTGGAGAAACTCCGCTCAGGGGATACCCGAATGAGGCTCCTTTCATGTCCCCAAGATCTTTTCCACCTAAATGGTCCCTATTTATCTACCTGCAATTTCTTGCTTTCGAACTGCTAGGTTGGCAGGAGCTGGGACAGAGACGGGAGCTCACTCCATGCAGTACCTGCTAATCTAACTCCAACCTTCCAGTCAGTGAGTTCAGCATCTTAACCACTTGAGCCACCGTAGAAGTAGTAACTGCACCCCTAATCCATGTCATTAATAAAAAATATTGAAGGCATCAGGCCCAAGACAGAGCCTTGTGGTACCTCACTTGTTACCCACTTCCAGTTTGCGAAGGAACCATTGGCTTTAGAATCGGTTCCAGATTTCCCCCAGAGATTAATGTGAGGCTGAGTCGTTTGTAGTTTCCTGGTTTCTCTTTTTTGAAAATAGCATTTAGTAAAGGTAAAGGTTTCCCTTGCTCGGAAAGCCAGTTATATCCGACTAGGGATCAGTGCTCATCTCTGTTTCAAAGCCGAAGACTAGCATTAGCCCTGCTCCAATCATCTGGCACTTCACCCATCCTCTGTGATTTCAAGAAATAACAGTGAATCAGAGTTTTCTTCAGCTAATTCTTTTAGTACTCTTGGATGGAGTTTATCCAGCCCTGGAGATCTGAACTCATTCAAAGCAATAAGTGTTTGTTGTTGTTCAGTCGCACAGTCGATTTCGACCCTTTCCGACCCTATGGACCATTGTTCTGCAGGCGCCTCTGTCCTCCACCACCTCAGCACTCCCAGTTGTGTGCCCACTGTGTCCACAATACCATCTAGCCATCTCATCTTTGGCCACCCCCTTCTTTTGCCCTCCACCTTTCCCAACATCAAGGCCTTCTCAAGTGAATCCTCCCTTCTCATTTGATGTCCAAAGTACTTTAGCTTCATCTTTACTATTTGACCTTCCAATGAGCAGTCAGGGTTTCAATCTTTCTTCTAAGATTGACCTATTTGTTCTCCTCGCTGTCCCTAAAGAGGCCACCGGTTACAGGCGGATGAGGCCCTTTAGGTGGGGTGATGGTCCCCTCAGTGGAGAAAATGCCACTGGAAACTATCATTGGACCCAACAGCAAAACGAGCAGAGGAACAACTCTGATTCCCAGTGGTCATGGAAGTGGAAGACTCCGTCATGCAGTACCCGGGTCTCGAACTGCCAACTTGCCAGCCTTCCAGCTAACAAGGTGAGCTTAACCACTGAGCCACCGCAGCCCCTAGAGAATGCACTAACCACTATGGGTCTCTATAAAAGTGTAATTGCTTTGCTTTTTGCTTTATTAAATCCATTTATCTTCATCTTGTATCCTCATTCTTCTCTTGACACCCCCCCCCCAAATATATATATATATAGAGAGAGAGAGCTGTCTTTACTCTTTGATGTATGTCAGACAGGAATTCCCTCAGCCATCGACTGCCAAGCAATTTAAACTGGCATAGAACACACCATGGGACTGTGGTGGCTTAGTGGCTAAGACACTGAACTTGATGACTGGAAGGTCAGCAGTTTGAGACCTGAGCGCTGCACGATGGAGTGAGCTCCCATCTCTGTCCAAGCTCCTGCCAACCTAGCAGTTCGAAAGCAAGAAATTGCAAGTAAATAAACAGGGACCACTTTGGTGGGAAGGTAAACAGTGTTCCATGTACTTTAGTGTCTAGTCATGCCTGCTACATGTCCATGGAAACATCTGCAGACGCAGACAGTGCTGGCTCTTTGCCTATAAACAGAGATGACCACTTCACCCTAGGGTCGGATGCGACTGGCTTTCGAGCAAGGGCGACCTATAGAACACACCGCCATGTTGGGAAGGTTCTGATTGGTCCGCCGGAACTCAGCCATTGTGACCTCATCACCGCTTAAGACATAATAATCAGGCAGCTTTATCCATGGAGGTATAATAAAACAGGAGATGGCACTACAGACTTCATGCTGTAAGTTTTTTGAAGCCAGTGGGCGTGGCCTGCCGCCATATTAGATGCCTCCAGACTACTGTTTACAATTGCTTCTTGTGTTGGAGGGGGGGGGTGGATTGATCCCCTCTCCTGGGTCCCGTGGGTCCAGGAGGGTTGGGGGGACAAAAGGTGTCTGTCCCCCCAACCCTTCTGGACCCAGGGGAGCCAGCGGAGAGGGGGATCGCAACCCCCCTCCCACTGATATTAAAGGGGAAACCCTTATCTACTTTCATGACTCCACGCAAAGCACCATAAGCCAATGTTTTGGGGCAACTAACATGGCGACTTTCAGATTAGTTGGCTTCAAGTTTGTGAGGTCATGTCATCTCCTGTTTTATTATACCTCCATGATTTTATCACTCTTGAGTTCCATGTTGCACCTCTGAAAATAGTCTGTTCAGGCACTGCAGGTCTTTTTTGCAGGGCAGCCTGAATTTGTTTGTTTGTTTGTTTATTCTGGGCAGCTCATAAGTATAAAAAAAACATGTTACTATACAGTCATAGAAACCTTATTTAAATATCATTAGAAAACCATTAAAATGCCTTAAGATATTACCTCCAACAAACCCCATTTAAAATCTAAGAGAATAACAAATCTAAGAATTTTCTCAGCCATACAAGTTGCTTCTGGAGTATAATTCCCTGTATTCCCTCACTCTTTATGTCTGATGTGGGGGCTGTTCGACCATTTTGCCCTCCTCCACCACATGATACTTCCTGGTGTGATAGAGGCAGTGGGGGGGGCACATGAAATGGTGCTGCAGGCTGCATACAGGCCACAATTCCTGTGCTGGCCAATCACTCTGTACCTCTGTACCTGTTGTGTATAAATTGACGCCATGAAGCCTCACTCCCATGTTTGATAAAGCGGACTTGATCCATGAAAGCTCACATTAAAATATAACAGTTAGTCTTTAAAGTGCTACAACATTTTTGTTTTGTTTATTCTCTGATATGCATGAAACATGGCTACTATTTAAAAAAATACTGTACAGGAGTTACCATATGTACTCTACTATAAGTCGTCTCGAATATAAGTCGAGGTACCTAATTTGGACCTCTAAACTAGGAAAATAGATTGACCTGAGTATAAGTCGTTGGGTGGAAAAATGCAGCAGCTGCTAGTTAGTTTCAATAATTAAAATATGAAAATATGGTAAAATTAATTAATTTAGACATTTGTGTGGGTATGTTTTTGAGTGTTTACAGTAGTGTTGTTCCCCTGTGTTGTTGAAATAAAGGATTTTCTCCATGCCAGTTTGAGACATGCCCAGTTCTCCAGTCTTGTTGTCGGTCTGCGTATCTCAAACCAGCATGGTTTTGGGACCCTCGGGGTCATTGACCCAAGTATAAGTCGAGTCTCCTTTTGGACCTCATTTTTGGGGCTAAAAAACTAGACTTATACTCAAGTTTATACAGTAGTCTTTAAGGCAAGGGTGCCTAAACCTTTTGGGCTGCAGGCCAGTCACGTGGTTCAGGGGACCGGTCACGTGGCTCATCCGGCCCACGAAGCCCTAGTCACTCCCAGGAACGGAAGTAAAACACCTTGTTGCTCCTGGGAGCGCAAGTAAAACGTATGGGTGTGTTTTACTTCCGCTCCTGGGAACGACAAGGGTGTTGTGGGCTGGATGAATTGGCGTTGCGGGCCGGATCCGGATTCCGGCCCCCTGGCTGTGATTTGGGCACCACTTCTTTAAGGTACCACAATATTTGTTTTCTTGTTTCGTTTTGTTTGCTCTCTGATATAATTTGCTATATTATGCCTTATTGTGATTTTCACTCTTTTGTATTCAGTAAAATTCCTCTTGGGAATAGCTGTGTTTGAGTGTGGTGTTCTCATCCCAACCTGTGTCAAGACACACTACTGCAGTAGTACAAAGATCCTATACAATTTTTGGACATGTGCAAGTTAATATACCAGTTAATATACTCTGAGAGCACACTTGGTAACTAACATATAAGAGGCGGACTGACTGCATGAAGGAAGCTACAGACATGAGTTTGCAAGAGCTGAACTGTTAATGATAGGACAGTTTTGAGATCCCTCCAATATGTCCTGTTCTGTCCAGTCTATAGCCTTGCTCAGCTCTTGCAAACTTAAGTCTGTGGCTTCCCTCAGAGAGTCAGTCCATCTCATGTTTTGTCTGTCGTAAGTTGGAGGTGATGGAGTAGAACAACCACATGATATTTTGGAGACTCAAAAGTCATGGTGTGTTGACATATTTTTATGGTATTTTTGTAAGAACCCCCATGACTGTGGGGACTTAGGGGTGAAGACACTGAATGTGATGACTGGGAGGCGGGAGGTCAGCAGTTTGAGACCCGAGTGCTGCATGATGGATTGAGCTCCTGTCTCTGTCCCAGCTCAAGCCAAACTAGCAATTCAAAAGCAAGAAATTGCAAGTAGATAAATAGGGACCACTTCGGTGGGAAGGTAACAGCGCTCCGTGTCTAGTCATGCCTGCCACATGTCCATGGAAACATCTGCAGAGGCAGACAGCACAGGCTCTTTGGCTTTAAACAGATGAGCACTGAACCCTAGAGTGAGATACAACTGGCTTTCGAGCAACAGCAACCTTTACCTAAGGACCCCGAGAGGGATGAATTTCAATTTCAGTTTTTTAAAAATTTTATTTATTTCTGTGCCGCGACCTCAGATGGCTAAAAAATGGTTTTAAAAAACCAGATACAGTAGTTACAAAGCATCCGAACTCTTTTTACGTAGCATTGTTACCCCAACTGTAATGTGCCAAGAACGGCCTTTGTGCCATTTTTGATTGACAGAATCTGTGTGGAGAGGGTTGCGATGTTTAGATTTCTGGGCATTGAGATACAGGAGGATCTGTCCTGGAGTGGCAATACAAGGGGGCTTGCGAAGAAGGCGCAGCAAAGACTGTATTTTATTTTATTTGTTGAGAACTTTAAGGAAAAACCATCTTCCACAAAAGCTGCTGCTTGCCTTCTATCTCTGCGCTATTGAAAGCGTGCTCACTTATGGCTTATGTGTGTGGTATGGGAGTAGTACTCATCGGAATAGGATAATGTTGCATAGAATTATTAAAACAGCGGAGAGTATTATCTGCTGTTCACTCTTTACTTTAGCACAAATTTATACCATCAGGTGCCACAGAAAAGCATTAGATATAGTAGGAGACCCATCGCATCCTGGTCACCGCTTCTTCGAGCTTCTGCCATCGGGACGGAGATAGAGAACAATGAAGGCAAAAACAAGCCGTCTCAAGAACAGTTTCTTCTCCAGAGCAATTTTTGGCCTTAAATGGAAACTCTGGACTCTGAAGTCATCTTATCTTATTTTAATTGTTATATTGTACTGTATTGTACTGTCTTAATTAGTGTTTCTGCAGTAGTTTTAAGTTATGGGGTGTGCCTTATTTGAGTTGATATAACAACCGAGAAATTTCGTTGTCCCCGCAAGGGGACAATGACAATAAAGATTTATTCTATTCTATTCTGATGTAGGAAGATGAGGATTAAAAGGCCAGGAAGAAGCTTGGTTTAATGAACTTTTCTCTTAGATACTCCCTGGATTTATATCTTTTTGCTTTCAATTAAAGTTTGCCATTAAGGCATTTGTGACTAGCCTATTTGTTCTGTCAAGCAACCTCATCATTAACCTAATATATTTTGTTCTTGGTAACTTTTTTGTTTCAGGTGGCCTTTGAAGAAGTGGTTGTGTATTTCACAACAGAGTGGAGGGGCCCTGCTGGATTTGGACGAAAGGGCCTTATATAGGGGAGTCATGGAGGAGAAATTGGAGGTCAAGATTAAGTCGGGTAAGGTTCTTTCCGTCCTCTTCAATCTTTTTGGCGACCAGCTAAGTTTCGGTCTGTTCAGTAAAGTAAAAACATCAGCATTGGAGATGCCTACATTTGGGTATCCAGTGTGATGGCGTAGTGGACTAGGACTCACGAGACCTGATTTTGATCTTCTGACTCTGCCATGGAGGCTCACCGGTGGAGTGGAACTGGTAAGGCAGGGGTTCTCAACCTTTTAAAGCCCTCAGACTGTTGAGCGGGCAGAACTGGTGGTTCCCTCTGCCATAAATGCTCTAAAACGCGTCTGCAGCTGTTGTAAATGCATTTATGACAGCCGCGGGCACATTTAGGGCTGTTGTAAACACGTCCTCTTCCAGTGGCGGCGATGCGGGTCAGGCTGTAGGTTGAGAACCCCTGTGGTAAGGGAAAGGTCTCCCTTGCTTGAAAGCCAGTCATGTCCAACTCTAGGATGTAGTGCTTATCTCCGTTTACAGCTAGGAAGCAAGCATGACTTGACACCAGAGCAAATGGAACATTGCTACCTTTCCAGCCGAAGCAGTACTTATTTATCTACTTGCAATTCCTTGCTTTCGAACTGCTAGGTTGGCAGGAGCTGAGACAGATGGCGGGAGCTCACTCTGTCCCACAGCACTCAGGTCTCAAACTGCTGACCTGCCAACCATCTAGTCATCAAGCTCAGCATCTTAAACCACTAAGCCACCGTGGCCTAGTGGAATTGGGGAACCTACTCCTTAAATGCCCCATTTACCTTGGAAATCCCTGAGAGTCACTATTTATTTTTCTCAGAAAAATCACCCTATGGCTTTCAGAATGCATTTGGGGACAATTCTGCTAAGGTTTGTGGGGTCTGCATGGCCTAGCACAAAGGCCATCAAAAGGGCATGTTTTCTAGCCTTTTAAACATTCTTTGTCTGGGTTGGCATTTTAAAAAAAAATAGCAGGAGGGAGAGAAGAAACAGCAAAGCTCCAAAATCACTTTGACCCGCTGTTATCACAGTGGGAATAAAATGTTAAAATTTACATCCAAGGATGGAGCATGCAGGTTTGAAGAGTCATTGTGTGGTAGAATATTACTCCCATCATAATCTAAAGCAGCTAACCTGCATATTTAGCTTTTGAAAAATTTATCGCAGCAGTGATGTGCTGTTAAATATGTTTTACTAATAATAATTTCTTGTCAGAAATTATTCTGGGTTGAAAGGATTTTTGCTGGAGAAACTCTGCTTAGGTGATGCCTGAATGAGGCTCCTTTCATGTCCCCAAGATCTTTTTGCCCACCAAATTGGTCCCTATTTATCTACTTGCAATTTCTTGTTTTCTAACTGCTAGGTTGGCAGGAGCTGGGACAGAGACTGGCGCTCAAACCGTCATGCAGTACCCAGGTCTTGAACTGCCGGCTTGTCGGCCTTCCAGCTAACAAGGTGAGAATTTTATCCACTGAGCCACCGCAGGCCCCCCCCCCCCTTAAAACAATAAAACTGCTTTAGTGTTTTACTAATACCACAATACTCAAAAAGTCCATTTGAGGTAGCTTCTCAATAATAAACACTAATCAATAATTTCAAAGTAAATATTCTCTTCTTTAATCAGAGTTAAGTATGTAAAATCCTTGGAAATAAATGAAAGATCTCTTTACTTGATGCAAATAAGGAATAATCTCTTCAATATTCAGAGTAATAGTCCACAATGATACATATCTGCAGTAACTTGCTATCTTCAACTCGCAAAAGTTCAACTCGTCTATGTCTATATTGGACATAGTTGAAGAAATTGCAGGTAGATAAATAGGGACCATTTAGGTAGGAAAGATCTTGGGGACATGAAAGGAGCCTCATTCGGGTATCCCCTGAGCGGAGTTTCTCCAGCAAAAAGCCTTTCAACCCAGAATAATTTCTGACACAAAATTATTATTATAGTGAATTTTTTGGGTGGTTCATAAGTTAATTAGCATTTTGTCCTCAACATGCTTGGTCCTCATTTTGCCGACTTCGGAAGGTTGGAAGGCTGAGTCAACCTTTAGTCCTCGTCAAGATCGAACTCACAACCTTCTGACTCCAGTACAGCAGTTTAACCACTGCACCACCAGGGCTCAAGAAAGCCTTTGTTTATAATATGCTGTAGTAGCAGACTTCCGTAGGAGGGTTCTTGGTACATGACTTTGCTAGCTAAGCACACTGCTTCTGAAGGAAACTGAGAGATACCAATTTACTATAACTATGTAATGGTACTCTAGGACAGTTATGGCGAACCTTGGCGCTCCAGGTGTTCTTGGACTTCAATTACCAGAAGCCCAGGTCAGCATTCCTGTTGATTTGGGCTTTTGTGAATTGAAGTTCAAGAACATCTGGAGTGCCAAGGTTCACCATCACTGCTCTAGAAATTTCATGGTCTAGGATTCCCCCCCCCCCAAAATGTATTGGCTTTATTTATTTATTTATTCTTTAAACTTCTATGCCGCTCACTCAGGCAAGCCTGACTCAGAGTGGCTAACATAATTAAAAAACAATTAAAAACAATCAGAGGTATATACAAGTATAAAACAGAATAAAACCAGATTAAAAGCTACCCACATTAAAAACTACTCACGTTAAAAAGGGAAGCTTTATTTTATAAGCCAACAGGCAGGGGCCACCTTTCCATCCGGACCCCACACCTGCCCCGCCAGCCAGGTTTTTAGACCTGAAAGGCAGCAGCTCCGTCTGCACCTGCAGCTCTACTGGCATGAGGTTCCACAGGGCCAGTGCGGACACGGAAAAGGCCCTCCTTCATGTGCCAGAGAGGCAAGCCCCTCTGGCTGATGGAACAATTAGAGAGCCCCTCCGGTCCGCTCTGGTTGGACGGGCAGACACTCTTGGGACAATGCGATCTCTTAGGTATCCTGGCTTACTACCATGTAGGGTTTTAAAGGTCAAAACCAGCACCTTGAATTGCACCCGGAGGCAAACTGGTAACCAGTGCAGCTCCCGGAGCAATGGTGAGGTGCAAGCATAGCGCCTGCACCCCATCACCACCTGGGCTGCCGCATTCTGGACCAGTTGCAGCCTCCGAATGGTCGTCAAGGGCAGCCCCATGTAGAGCGCATTACAATAGTCTAGCCTGGAGGTGATCAGAGCATGTGTGACCATGAGCAGGAAGTCCGGTCCAGGAGCGAACACAAGTGACGGATGACGTGAAGCTGTGTGAAAGCCCTCCTGGCCACAACCGCTACCTGCTCTGCAAGCAGCAATCGTGAATCCAGGAGGACCCCTAAGTTGCATACCGGGTCAGTCTGGGGCAAAGCAGCCCCATCCAAGACCAAAGTTGGCAGCTCCCTAGATAACGCAGGACCCCCTATCCTTAGCACTCAGTCTTGGAGGACTTTCTTATACTTGTTTACATGTCCATGTTTAAGTGTCTCTTTGCTAGATAAAGAGAACCAAAAGGTATCAAGTTATTTTACTGGGTGATGTTATTTTTACATTCACCTTGCTTCCCCTGTGATAACTTTGAATGGAGAGTTATTTCTTTCTCTCACAGTGACTTTTAGTAGACGTTTGTTCAAACCTCATTTTCTTAAGCACATTGTACATTTTTCAGGGTTGTAATTTTTAACGTGCCCTTTATTTTTTAGCACTCTATATATAAAATCCCAAACTTTGACGTTTCTTCCTTCCCAGGAGGAGAGGAGCAGGACAGTGAAAAGAGAGGAGAACTAGACACGCCTGCTTTGTTGGAAGGAGCTGTGTGGGTCAAAAAGGAAGAGCAGCCGGCCAACACAGAGGTAGAAGAAGAGACAATGCCGGAGGCTTCTACTTCTCAACAGGGTGTGGCCTTTGAAGCCCCAGGATTGATATATGATGAACCTGAATTGATTGTGTGTCTTGTGTGCGGGAAGTTCTTCACCTGTACCATGAGCCTTGCTCTCCATGAGAAGACCCACACAGAGGAAAAACCTTTTGAGTGCGCCGAGTGTGGGAAAACCTTCCGGTTTAAGAAGTGCCTGATTTCCCACCAAAGAATCCATACAGGTGAGAAACCGTTCCAGTGCTTGGATTGCGGGAAGAGCTTCATCCGTTCCTCGCACCTGACGAACCACCAAAGGATTCACACGGGTGAGAAGCCGTTTCCGTGCCTCGAGTGTGGGAAGAGGTTTGCCCGGCACGATTATCTCACGATTCATCAGAGAACGCACACGAGCGACAAGCCATTCAAATGTGTGGACTGCGGGAAGGGTTTCAATGAGATGATACACCTGATTTACCACCAAGCGACTCATACAAGGGAAGAGTCCTTTACTTGCTTGGAGTGTGGGAAGAGCTTCAATTGGAGGTCTGAACTTATATCACATCAAAGGATCCATACGGGGGAGAAGCCATTCGAATGTCCCGATTGTGGGAAAAGCTTCTGTTGGCGGTCACAACTGACATCACACCAAAGAATCCATACAGGAGAGAAGCCGTTTAAATGCTCGGAATGTGGGAAAAGTTTTAGCCAGAGCTCGACTCTGATGACGCACGAAAGGATTCATCGAGGGGAAAAGCCATTTAAGTGCACCGAATGCGGGAAAAGGTTCAATCACAGCTCAAACCTGATGTCCCACCAAAGGACACATACGGGTCTGAAACCTTTTACATGCTTGGAATGCGGAAAGAGCTTCAGCCAGAACTCAACTCTGATGTTACACCAAAGAATCCACACAGGAGAGAAGCCGTATTCATGCCTAGAATGCGGAAAGAGCTTCAGTATGAAGAAAGGCCTCATTTGCCACCAGAGAAGCCACACCGGGGAGAAACCGTACGATTGCTTGGTGTGCGGCAAGCGCTTCAGTCAGTCTTCACATCTGAAGTCGCACCAAATAATCCACACAGGGGAGACACCATATAAATGCTTGGAGTGTGGGAAAAGCTTCAGTCGGAGCTCCATCCTCAGTAGGCACCAAATAATTCACACGGGGGAAAAGCCGTACAAATGTCCAGATTGTGGGAAATGTTTTACCGAGAAGGGAAACCTGGTGATGCATCAAAAAAAACATTTGGCTTCTGGGAAAAGCTGCAGTCAGACTTCCAATCCGGTGCCTCAAGCAGGAGAAAAATCCTTTCATTGTGCGGAGTGTGGGAAAATCTTCAGCCGGAAGATCCACCTTGCTAATCATCAAGCAGTTCACACGGGGGAAAGACCCTTTCAATGCCCCGAGTGCGGAAAGAGCTTCAGTCGGTCAGCGCAGCTCATAACCCACAGGCGAATTCACACTGGAGAGAAACCCTATCAGTGCTTAGAGTGTGGGAAGAGCTTCAGCCATTCGACGTATCTCATGAACCACCAAAGAATCCACACGGGGGAGAAGCCATTTTCGTGCTTGGTATGTGGGAAAAGTTTTGCTCGGAAAGATTATCTTACTTCGCACCAGAGAACCCACACAGGGGAGAAACCGTTTCAGTGCTTTGAATGTGGAAACAGATTTGTGAGGAAAGATTACCTGCTTTCTCATCAAAAAATCCATAAGAAGCCAGGAGAGATTGATTAAACCTGTGAAACGAGGAAAGAGCTTCACAGAGGATTCAGTTGATGTTAAAGAATTCACACTGTTTAGAATACTGTAGAGCAGGGGTTCCCAACCTAAGGCCTGTAGGCCGAATCTGCCCCACGGTGCCATTTCATATAGCCCCCACCCCTCCAAGGGCATTTGAGAAACAAAATGGCCACCCCTTTGAAACTGTTGGGACAAAATGGCCACCCCCGTGCAGGCAGGGCAAAATGGCCGTCCGGCCCTCGAAGCTGACTGAGAGAGCGTGACCCGGCCCCCAGCTTGAAGAGGTTGGGAACCCCTGCCGTAGACCTATTCTGAACGAGATTTTGTCTGTAAGAAAGCTGGCAGTGATTTTTCCACGGATACTTCAGTCTCACTTTATGGGAATTGTTGGGTTTCTACATCTTTAAAACAAAATACTGACTTCTAAGGAAATGTCTAACTTACTGGAGCTGAAAATGCTTGACAGTAGATGATATTTTGGCCACAAAAGCGGCTAAGAAGTAATGTGGATATTAGGTGGAAGGCAAACAAGTTTGCAAAACATTTTGGGTAATGTAAGCTGGAATTGGACTGATGTTCCTGTAACTTTTGTATAACTTGTATTAGCTAGACAGCAAAGGTGAAGGGCTACATCTCAGTCAAGTACCTGATCAAAAGCTTGACACAAGCTTCCATTACAGTGGTAATTTAAGCATAGCTTCGGTGAACACTGATAGAATCTGAGACAACAAGAACTGTCAATAAATGGCAACGTGGTTTGGATAATCTCTGAGAAGGAAGCGCTGAACTAAAAGCAATCACTAATTATTCCATTGGAAGGCAAATGGGATAACTACCCAGTTACTTCTTTGGCAATTAATATATCCTCATCTTGAATTTTTGGCATGCATCAATTCCATCAGAGTGGCCTTTGCTCAGAAATCAAAAGAGAGATTTGTTTACTACCAGCAAGAAGATACTTGAGGTTAACATTCCGTAGGTGTGACTACGCCACAGGATTTTTGGTATCAAGATTTGTCGAAGTAATGCTTGGGTATGGAATTTCATTACAAATGAAAAACTAAGTAAACCTTTTGCTTTAAAATTAAAAGTTGGTAATTAATTGGTAAAGATGCTTAATGTGTAAAAAAAATTACCTCATATATTGATGGTCTAAGGCAAGAGCTTCGGCTTAGAAACAGAGATGAGCACTGCACCCTAGAGTCGGATACGACTGGCTTTAGAGCAAGGGAAACCTTTACCTTTACCTTAAGGCAAGAGTTCTCAACCTTTTAAAGCCAGGGGCCAACGGGGTCATGCTCCCTCAGACAGCTTCAGGGTCCGGATGGCCATTTTATCCTTCCTCCACCATATGGCACTTCCTGGTGTGGTGGAGGCGGTGATGGGCCACATGAAATGGCACTGCAGGCTGCAGGTTGAGAATCCCTGGTCTAAGACATACTTATGTTTCAGTAATATATTTAGAGGTTTTTCTCTCAGTTATGATTCATAATTGTCTCTCACCTCTCTTGTTCCTCTTTCTTTCCATCTATTGATTCACCCATAAAATTGGTATCCCCCCCGGTCACTTGTCTATCCTAGTGGTAAATTCTGTGTTTCAGCCTTCACCCGCCCAGAGAAGTATGACTTCAAACCAACCAAGCAAGGGAAAGTGAGGTGGAGGTGAGGAAACTTTAGCGAAGTATAAATAATCCTCTTGGGACAAAGCACTTAAAGAGACTTGTGGTGTTATAACCAAGCAAACATGGATAAACAGAATCAATGTGACAGACCAAGGACAAGAAACCAGTGGGATTCAATCTGTGGGAGGGTGGGGGGACCCAGTGAATGTTGTTGAATGTTTCATCTGCATCGGAATATTGTGATCAGAACTGTGTGTCTGGACTTCTTTTGTGAATAAACTATGTATAATCTCTCAGTAGTTTTCGCCTGGGTTGCCTGGATTTCTAAACTCTCATTAGCCAAGCAATGGGGACAATAATAATAATACAGTAAAACCCGGTTTTACTGAAAAAGTCCCTTCTGTAGCTTTTTCCTTAACTTGTTTTTTGCTGTAAAATGAGGCATTCCCATAAGAATGCAGTGTGTGTGTGTGTGTGTGGGGGGGGGGGAACGTTCCCAGCCCTCCAAAATAATAATATATATTTCTTTTAAAAACACTTTATATATTTATTTGGATTTATATGCCGCCCTCTCGCCCTAGGGCAGCTCCTCTCCATACCACACTACTGCCACCCACAGGCCCAGAATGGCTGTGAGTGTTCTTTTATAGCCCACCAGGTCGAATGCGCTCTGGAAAATCATGTTTTGTAAAATGGGACATGTTTTCAGCAAAAAAAAAAAAAACCTTTTGTAAAACGGGGTTTCTGTAAAACGGGGTTTTACTGTAATAATAATTTTGTGTCAGTAATTATTCCGGGGTTGAAAGGATTTTTGCGGAAGAAACTCCACTCGGAATGCCCATATGAGGCGCCTTTCATGTCCCCATGAGCTGGGACAGAGCGCTCAATCCGTTATGCAGTACCTGTGTCTCGAACTGCTGACTTGCCAGCCTTCCAGCTAACGAGGCGAGCTTCTTAACCACTGAGCCAGTCACACAGTCGGGTCCGACCCTTTGCAACCCCGTGGGCCACCACATGCCAGGCTCCTCTGTCATAGTTTGTGACCATGTTCTAAATTTGGCTTCTGAGAAGGAAAAACTATAATTTTTAAAAATGGCAGTGTAATCTATTATTCTCATGCCCATCTACAGATACAGAAAGCATCTGTTTTCAGATCAGTGCCTATGAGTGTTACATAACAGAGTAAATTGTAGGAAACTGGGGAGATTGGGTGCTATGTACAGCGTTCGTGTCTCCCTGTAACTCATCAGTAAAAATTCAGAAGAGAAGATGTGACTCTTGTTGCATTTTGGCCCTGCCCTCCTTACTCTGTGTCTAGGCCAGATGTGTAACTGCCAAGACGAAGCCGCCTTTTGGTGAGTTCATTCTGCAGTTCCCTTTCCTGACCTAGTGTGAGAAAGATGAGCCAGCACAAGGTGGCCATTGTTCGCGGTATGCCTGATTGTCGCTAAAAATACCACAGTCTTCGAGGAGCCTTGTTCTGTGTACCCTTCCTGCCCTACTGAAGACAACACATGAAACTCCAAATCTGGTAAAGGAGGCTCAAGCCTTTTTCTTCCTTTCTTCTAGTTTTGCAAAGCTTGCTTGAACCTGTTCTCTTAAAAAAAAAAAAGCAACCTCTGTTTGCTCCCCTTTGAGGCGAAGAACCCCTTCTATGAGGGGGAAGAAAACCAAGCAAAGACAAAAACATGGCAATTGGAAGGCTAAACTGCTATATTGTAATGTGAATTTTCCCGGATCAAATCTGTTACCTCAGACAGAGTGGGATTACAACCTTTCTATATATTGGGGTTCCCAACCTAAGGCCCGTGGGCCGGACCCAGCCCACAGCACCATTTCATGTGGCCCACTCCCACCCCAAGGCATTTTTAGAAACAATTCCTGCCTCTTTGAAGCTGTTGGGACAAAATGGCCGCCCCCATCATGCAGTCAGTGCAAAATGGCCGTCTGGCCCTCAAAGCTCACAGAGAGTATGACCCGGCCCTTGGCTTGTAAAGGTTGGGAACCCCTGCTATATATGTGCATTATTATTAATTGATTTCTACCCCGCCCTCCTAGTGCAACACACCACTCAGGGCAGCAACAACGGAAAAAAATATACAATACAGGAAGGATAAAACCATTACCAATAAAAACATTATATAAAGACCCCAGCTAAAAGCAAAATTAAAACACATAAAAACTAACAGCAGCATCATTAAAAACTACCCTAACCCTTCCTCCACCCACAATAAAACAGACTTATCAAAGAACGGGCGGGGTGTGTGTGTCAATCCCACAAGGCTAAACACGCCAACGGGCTTGTGATGTAGAGCCTAATGTGCCCCACACCCATTGGCAGAGCCAGGTTTTCAGCATCTTCCTGAAGGGGAGTAGCTCCGACTGGAGACGCAATTCTGATGGAAGGAGGTTCCAGAGGGCTGGGGCAGACACGGAGAAGGCTCTCCTTCTGGTCCCCATAAGAGATGCTTCTTTTGCTGATGGGACCACCAATGCGCCCCTCCTGTCTGCCCTTGTAGGATGGGCTGATAACCTTGGGGTGATGCGGTCTCTTAAATACCCAGGTCCAATGCTATGAAGGGCTTTAAAGGTCAAGACCAGCACCTTGAATTGCACCGAGGCATACTGGTAACCAGTGCAGCTCCCGTAGCAGAGGTGAGGCACAGGCATACCGTCCGCAACCCATCACCGCCCGGGCAGCCGCATTCTGGACCAGCTGAAGCCTCCGAATGGTCTCCAAGGGCAGCCCCATGTACATAATATTTCCCAGTTCAAATCCCTCCCCCCCCCACACACACACACACACTTCACTTTCTTGAATTTTTATTTTCTAATAAATTTTTTGTCCCTAGACTTCCATTCAGACCAACCCTCTCCAAAAAAAAGAAACTCTTTGAGCCTGTAGCTTGACACGTGTGCAGTAGCATTGACAGTAGAATGACATTGTTTTAACATTGCATCTTGGGGAATGGCATCTGGGTGGGGGAAGCTGCTTGTGGAGGAAACATAAGAACATATAAGAACATAAGAACAGCCTTGCTGGAACAGGCCACAGCCCATCCAGTCTAGCATTCGGTCTCACACAGTGGCTCACCATTTCCTTCAGGGTATTCCCAAGCAGATGCCTTCACCTGCTTAGGATTCCCTGGAAATGGCATTGAGAGATATCCTGCCTATCTCTCCAACCCCGAAGTTGTCCTTAAGTATCCATAATTATAACCATTGATACCCTTGTCCTCCATGAACTTGTCTAATCCTTTCTTAAAGCTGTCAAGACTGACAGCTGTCACCACTTCTTCTGGCAGAGAGTTCCATAGACCAATGATCCTCTGGGTGAAAAAGTACTTTCTCTTATTTGTTTGAGAACTAGTACCCAAAAGTTTCATCGAGTGTCCCCTAGTTCTAGTGTTGTGCGATAGGGAAAACAGTTTTTCGTTATCTACTTTGTCCACACCGTGCATGATTTTATAAACTTCAATCAGGTCACCTCTTAGACGCCGTCGTTCAAGAGTGAAAAGGCCCAACCGTTGCAGCCCCAGATGGTAAGGAAGGTGTTCCAGTTCCCTAATCATTTTGGTTGCCCTCCTCTGCACTTTCTCCAACTACATAATATCCTTCTGGAGGTATGGCAACCAGAACTGTACACAGTATTCCAGATGGGGCCTCACCATAGATTTATAAAGAGGCAAAATGACACTTGCTGACTTATTTTCTATACCCTTCCTAATGATCCCTAGCATTGAGTTTGCTTTTTTCACTGCTGAGGCACACTGGGTTGACACCTTCATTGAGTTGTCCACCAGGACACCAAGGTCCCTTTCCTGGTTTGTCGCAGAGAGTTCAGACCCCATCAGTTTATAAATGTAATTGTTTTTTTTTTTGCCCCAATATGCATCACTCTGCACTTACTAATGTTGAAGCTCATTTGCCACTGTTTTGCCCACTCCCCCAGTGTCAAGAGATCCCTCTGGAGCTTCTCACAATCTCTCACAGTTTTCACTACCCTGTATAATTTAGTGTCGTCAGCAAATTTGGCTACCTTGCTTTTTACTCCTACCTCTAGATCATTTATGAAGAGGTTGAAAAGCAGGGTTCCCAGTACTGAACCTTGGGGGAGCCCACTCTTTACTTCCCTCCACTTGGAGAAGTGTCCATTTAGTGCTACCCTCTGTTTCCTGTCCCTTAGCCAGTTGCTGATCCAGGACAAGACCTGTCCCTTTATTCCATGACTGGTAAGTTTATTCAAGAGCCTTTGGTGTGGGACCTTGTCAAAAGCCTTCTGAAAGTCCAGATAAACAATGTCAACTGGATCCCCCTTATCCACATGCTTGTTGACACTCTCAAAAAATTCCAACAGGTTAGTGAGGCACCTTCTCTTCTATGTGCCTATTAATTCTATCTTTTAGAATGGTTTCCATCACTTTACCTGGGACACATGTCAAACTGATAGGTCGGTAATTTCCTGGATCCTTTTTTTGAAAATTGGTGTTACATTCGCTACCTTCCAGTCATCAGGCACAAAGCCTGATTTGAGGGAAATATTATATATTTTGGCTAGGAGATCAGCAATTTCATCTTTAAGTTCCCTGAGAACTCGTGGATGGATGCCATCTGGTCCTAGTGATTTGTTAGTGTTTAGTTTAACAAGACATGCAAGGACGACCTCCCTGGTTATTTCTATCTTGCTTAATTCTTCGGTTTCCCTCCCTACGAAGATAGGCTCTGTTTTGGGCATGTGGTCTCTGTCTTCTTCAGTGAATACTGAAGCAAAGATTTCATTGAGTCTCTCTGCAATCTCTGTTTCCTCTTTGATAACCCCTTGCCTTCCATTGTCATCTAATGGTCCAATGGCCTTCCTAGTTGGGTTCTTACTTCTAATGTACTTAAAGAAGTCTTTGTTATTTCTCTGAGTATTTTTAGCTATACGCTCCTCAAAGTCTTGCTTTGCTTTCCTGATTGTTGCCTTGCATTTGTTCTGCCAGAATTTATGTTTCTGCCTGCTGTCCTCATTCGGACAAGCCTTCCATCTTCTAAATGAGCTTTTCTTGCTCTTGATCACTTCCCGAACAGCTCCTGTAAGCCACATCGGAGTCCTCTTGGACCTGGCAGTGCCCTTTTTCCTTTTGGGTATGCATTCCAATTGGGCCTCTGTTATTGTTTTTGTAAACAGCCTCCATGCCACTTGGAGTGTTTGGACTCTCTCAATTTTCCCTTTCAGCTTCTTTTTTACTAGTTTCCTCATCTTTGGGAAATTTCCTTTTTGAAAATTTAAGGTCTCTGTGTTAGATTTTATCAGTGATTTGCAGTCTATGATCAAGTTAAACATAATTGAGTTGTGGTCACTGTTCCCTATTGGATCAGTCACATTAACATCTTGCACCAGATCCTGAGTATTACTCAGGATCAAGTCAAGGATTCTTGTACCTCTAGTTGGGTCTTCAACCATCTGTCCCAGGGAACAATCATTTAGCATATCTAGGAACTTTATCTCTCTATCATGTGCTGAACAACAGTTCACCCAGTCTATGTGAGGGTAATTGAGATCCCGCATTATAACCAGGCTTCCCTTCTTGGATGCCTCCTTTACAACATTCTCCAACTGCCAGTCTCCCTCAAGAGTTTGGGTTGGAGGCCGATAGTATATGCCTACTGTTAGACCATCCTTGTGGCCTGGTACTCTTACCCACAGAGCTTCTTACCCAAGCAAGGTAAGTGTCTCCCTTGCTTGGACCAGTCATGTCCGACTCTAGTGAGTGGCGTTCATTTCTGTTTACAGCTAAAGAGCCAGCAGAATTTTTTGTGGTCATGTGGCAGGCACAACTAGACACGGAATGCTGTTGCCTTTCCTGCTGAAGTACCGTATTTTCCGGCATATAAGATGACTGGGCGTATAAAACGACCCCCAACTTTTCCAGTTAAAATATAGCATTTGGAATATACTTGCCGTATAAGACTACCTCTCTTCCAATGCATACCAAATAAAAATTAACCCACACTCAACCCGAAGACACGCAGCCCTCCCGAGTCGAATGGGCTGGTTCTGGTGGAGAGCCAATCCATGCTCACATTATCCTCCTCAAGGTACAGGAAGATGTGTGCAGCTTGCTTCCCCTTGCTTCATACTCCCCGCACAGAGCAGGGACTCGGCCGCAGCACCCCCCACCATATGCACCGGACATATGAAGCAAGGGGAAACAAGCTGCAGTTAAGTACCTGTCCTATAAGATGACCCCCGACTTTGGCACAGATTTTTCAGGGTTAAAAAGTAGTCTTATACGCCAGAAAATACAGTACCTATTTAATCTACTTGCAGGTTCTTGCTTTCAAACTGCTAGGTTGGCAGGAGCTGGGACAGAGAATACTTATGTGACTTTAAACCAGCAGTTCCCAACCTTGGGTTCCCAGATGTTCTTGAACCGCAGCTCCTGGGGAAATCTTGACCAGCACAGTCAATGATAGGGACCCCTGGGAGTTTTAGACCCAATAACATCTGGTGCCCTCAAGATTGGAAACCTCTGGTCTATAGGTAAAAGCAGGGATGCCCAAACTACGGCCCACGGGCTGTATCTGGCCTGTGCTGCCAAATAATCCGGCCTGCACCTCCCTCACCACTCCCGGAAGCAGAAGTTAAGTGCACCCACACATGTGTAAAGCACTGCTGTAAAGTACCCACGGCATTTACAGCAGCATGCGCAGATGCATCTGCGCCACACATGCACAAACACACTGTGTTCTGGGGGCATGGTCTGGCCTGCTCAGCTGTTCCTGAGGGGCAATTGAGGAGGACCTTGTCGCCACCCCCTAGCCCCCACCATCAGCTGGAACTCTGGCAACTCTCGCAAGTGCCCACCATGTGTTCAATGTCAGCGTCTATCTGGGGCCACCAGAAATAGCTCCTGGCCAAAGCCTCTGAGCGCATGATCCCCGGGTGGCTGATGTGTAGCAACCTGAGCACTTTTGCACGCAGTGCCTCAGGAATGACCACCCGTTGGCCCCAGAGGAGAAAACCCCTTTCTAATGAGAGTTCAACCCTTTTCCAGAAAAATGCCTTGAACTCCTCGGATGGCGGAGTCGTGGGCCAGCTCTTCTTTACCCATGACATTACTAGGGACAGGACTTTGTCCCTCGTCGTGGCCTTGGCGAGATCTGTGGGTACTATGGGTGGTGAATCGAGGGAATCGATCAGCAACACCTGGTGATCTTGCTCCACCTCGCATTCAGGTTCCCTTAGCTCTGGGAGGGGGGACCGGGAGAGTGCATCAGCGTGGCTGATCTCTTTGCCAGGGCGGTGGACCAGTGTGTACTTGTAAGCATTTAGAAATATGGCCCACTGAAGCATTCTTGGGGACAGAATCTGGGGTGTGGGCTTGCACGTGGTGAAAATACCCAGCAGATGCTTATGGTCGGTCACAATGGTGAACTCCCGACCATAGAGGAAGTTGTGGAATTTCTTGGTTCCAGCGACTATCGCAAGAGCCTCTCTATCTGTTTGTGTGTAGTTGCACTCTGCTTTTGAAAGTGACCTGGAGTAAAAAGCAACCGGGGCTTCCCACCCATTTTCCAACACGTGTCACAGCACTGCCCCCAACCCCACTGGTGAAGCATCACACACTAGCACCACGGGCTTTCTGGGGTCAAAATGGGTTAAGATTGCCTCTGATGAGAGGAGCTGTTTCAGCTCTTTGAAAGCCTTTTCCTGGCTGTCCCCCCACCGCCAAACCGCGTCTTTCTTTAAAAGACGATGGAGAGGCTCCGCTACGGAAGCTTTCCTTGGCAAGAAGGAGTGATAGAAATTTAGGAGCCCTAAGAAGGACTGCAATTCTGGTTTCTCAGTGGGGCGAGGGCCATTTCGAACAGCCGCGACCTTTGAAACAGAGGGCTTAACTCCTTCGGGGGTTATCTTGAAACCTAGGAACTCTACCTCCCTCGCTAGGAACACACACTTATCCCTTCTCAACCTTAGCCCTGCTTTCTCAAACACCGTGATGACTTTGTCCAATCTTTTTGCTAATTGTGACTCACTCCCCGCAGTGATCAAAATGTCGTCAAAATAAGGCAGCACCCCGAGGAGACCCTTTAGAAGCCGTTCCACAAGAGATTGGGAAATCCCTGGGGCTGAATTTACGCCAAACTGTAGGCGTGTCACCTTAAAAGCCCCTTTGTGTGTTACAATTGTCTGCGCAGCTGCTGTAGCGGGAGTTACTGTGAGCTGCTGGTATGCTTGGGCCAAATCTAGTTTTGCGAAACATTTACCCCCATGTAAAGTGGCTAGTAAATGGCTAACTACTGGCACCGGATATGCATTAGGGCGAATAGCCTTGTTAATTGTGCTTTTGTAGTCCGCACAAATCCAGACTTCCCCATTTGACTTTAAAGCTGTAACAATCGGTGTCTCCCACTCTGCAGAGTCCACCGGAACCAAGATCCCCTGACCCACCAGTTTGTCCAGTTCTGCCTCAATCTTGTCCTTGAGGGCGAAGGGCACTCTCCGTGGATTGAGCCAAATGGGACGAATTTCTGGATCCAGGTCAAACGAAACTGGGGGCCCCCTATACCTCCCGAGCCCCTTCTCGAAAACTGCTGGGTGCGCATCGCACACATCCCGCACTGGGTCAGTCTCTATGGTGTTGATGCCGGACAGTTCAATACCCAAGGGAGCAAACCACTGGCTCCCCAGGAGGCAACTGGAACCCCGTTTCAGTACCACAAGGGGCAGCTTCTCTGTTAAACTTTTGAACTTTATTTGGAACTCCCCCACCCCCAAAACAGGAATCATGTTGCCCTGAACATCCCACAAAGTAGTCTTCAGGGCCTTAAGTTTTGGGCGCGCATTGGGGGGAATGCACAGAAATTCCTTCTGGGACATGATGGAGTAGGACGAACCCGAGTCCACCTCCATCCTAACCGGGACCCCCTGTAACAGTACCTCAAAAAAGAAGCGCCGATGTGCGTTGGACACACGGCTCACGGTCGGCTCATCCATGGAAACCTTCCCAATGCCATCTCCTTTTCATCGAGGGCGTTCTGCTGGCTCCTGGTCCTCTCTCCGCCGTCGCCTGCAAACCTTGGCGATGTGGCCTCGGCATCCACAGCTGTGGCACTCGGCCTTCCGGAACGGGCACTTTTTCCGGTCATGGGATGCTCCACAGCCGTCGCATCGGCATTGGACCTTGTTACTGGTGTGTTTCCAGGATGCCCTCCTCTGGACCTTCTGGACATCATCGTCATCACTGGAACCGGACCCTGATGATGGAGAGGGCTCCAGAGAGGAAGATGAGCTGGAAAGATGACGGGGCGAACGCCGGGCGGCCTGCACCATGGACCCAGCCCCCTTGGGTGCGGCAGGCTTTCCCCTACAGGCTCGCACCCTGGACCTCGCTACTTCCATCGCCTGAGCCTCCCGCAAGATGGAGCCGAAGGAGAGGTGCTCGCGGGCCATCAGTCTCCTCTGGACTTCCTCGTCCCACAGTCTGCACAGCAGGCGGTCCCTCAGGGCTTCCTCCAGGTCGCCCCACCGGCAAGGTGCAGCAGCTAGCCTGAGGGCGGCAGCGTAGTCCGCCACAGACTCACCCGGGTACTGGTTTCGCCTGTGGAATGCGACCCGGGCTGGGAAGATGGACACTTTCGGCTGAAAGTGGTTCTGCAGCACCTCCAGAATCTCTGCGAGTGGGACCGTCTTGATATTCCGGGGCAGCATCATGTCCATCACCAGAGGCCAATCCGGAGCACATTTGTTCCTCATCTTCGATGCGCTCGGCGGCCATCGCGTACTCAAACTGGCACTCATACAGCTCCCATTTCTCTGGCTTCTTGATGTTGAATGGAGGTAGCTTGATGCTGTGGGAAGCCATTATCCCACCTTTGTCGCCAATTTGATGTTTACAGATTGATATGCGATAGGCAGCATTCAGGGGGCCAAACACATCTTTATTGCAAGGTATGCAATCTGAACATGCGGTAATGGCGGAGGTGCAGCTCCTTTTATACTGTACAGTACATTTGAATCCCGCTCCAAAAGTACCCATTGGCTGTGGTATCAGTGACATCATTGGGATGTACTGCATACCTTATAAGGTTTATTACCTGTGGCGGGAATGTTTCCGGCAATACACTGTGATTGGGTTATCTGGACCATGTGAGCTGAGCTATTGCAGCTGCCATCTACCGGCAGCTGAATCGCTTGTAATCGCAGCTGGTTTACATTGAGTTACATTGTTACACAGAGACTCCTTTACAAGGTTACATTCTTAAAGGTACAATGTTACATACACAACAGGATTCGAACTCCAACCTCCCAGTTGTCACGTTCAGTCTCTTAACCACTTTACCTCATGATAAATTTGTGGCTAGAGAAAACTTTGACTGAGGGTGGTAGGCTGGTGGCAATGAGAGAAAGGCCACAGAAAAAGAAGGCAAGACTCTTGCAAGATTAATGATAGCTAAACAGTGGAAAATTATTCCATCATAAAATTGAAGAATGGTATAAAGAGGTATGGGACATTGCAATAAATGATAAAACTAACATTGGAGATTAACACAGTGGTGGGATTCAGCAGGTTCGCACCAGTTCGCCAGAACCGGTAGCAAAAATTCCGGCTGGCCCCACCCATCCAAGTTTTGAAATAAAGTAAAGCAGGGATTTCCCCCTGGCCATGCCCACCATACTACGTCCACAGTGAAGGTAGTAAAAAATTTTTTTATTCCCACCGCTGGATTAACATTAGAAAAGGCTTGATTAAATGTAATAATTTTTGGAAAATATGGAAATGTTATAGAATTTGCAGTGGAAAAGAATATGGGGCAGAAACCTGTCCAAGAAAGTTTTGAACTTTTGGAAAGGTGAAAATGAAGGACAATGATATTCTAGCTAAATAATATAATCAGTTCTACTACACGGGTGAAGGGTGCACAAAATTGATTTCGTTATGCTTTTCTTTCTTTTGTACTTTTACTTTTCTCTTCAATTGTATTTTGTTATTGTATTGTCTTCAGTGGTGGGCACCAAAAAAAATTTACTACCACACTGTGGGCATGGTATGATGGACATGGCCAGGGGAAAAGCCCTGTATTGCACCTGAATTAGGACTACTAACAAATCACCAGGGCCAGATGGCATCCATCCACGAGTTCTCAGGGAACTTAAAGATGAAATTGCTGATCTCCTAGCCAAATATATATAATATTTCCCTCAAATCAGGCTTTGTGCCTGATGACTGGAAGGTAGCGAATGTAACACCAATTTTCAAAAAAGGATCCAGGGGTGATCCAGGAAATTACTGACCTGTCAGTTTGACATGTGTCCCAGGTAAAGTGATGGAAACCATCCTAAAAGATAGAATTAATAGGCACATAGAAGAGAAGGTGCTGCTAAAGGAGAGCCAACATGGATTTTACAAGGGCAAATCATGCCTCACTAATCTGTTGGAATTTTTTGAGAGTGTCAACAAGCATGTGGATAAGGGGGATCCAGTTGACATTGTTTATCTGGACTTTCAGAAGGCTTTTGATAAGGTCCCACACCAAAGGCTCTTGAATAAACTTACCAGTCATGGAATAAAGGGACAGGTCTTGTCCTGGATCAGCAACTGGCTAAGGGACAGGAAACAGAGGGTAGCACTAAATGGACACTTCTCCAAGTGGAGGGAAGTAAAGAGTGGGCTCCCCCAAGGTTCAGTACTGGGACCCCTGCTTTTCAACCTCTTCATAAGTGAACTAGGAGTAAATAGCAAGGTAGCCAAATTTGCTGACAACACTAAATTATACAGGGTAGTGAAAACTGTGAGAGATTGTGAGGAGCTCCAGAGGGATCTCTTGACACTGGGGAAGTGGGCAAAACAGTGGCAAATGAGCTTCAACATTAGTAAGTGCAGAGTGATGCATGTTGGGGCAAAAAAAACCAATTACATTTATAAACTGATGGGTTCTGAACTCTCTGCGACAAACTAGGAAAGGGACCTTGGTGTCCTGGTGGACAGCTCAATGAAGGTGTCAACCCAGTGTGCCTCAGCAGTGAAAAAAGCAAACTCAATGCTAGGGATCATTAGGAAGGGTATAGAAAATAAGTCAGCAAGTGTCATTTTGCCTCTTTATAAATCTATGGTGAGGCCCCATCTGGAATACTGTGTAGAGTTCTGGTCGCCAAGCCTCCAGAAGGATATTATGTAGTTGGAGAAAGTGCAGAGGAGGGCAACCAAAATGATTAGGGAACTGGAACACCTTCCTTACCATCTGAGGCTGCAACGGTTGGGCCTTTTCACTCTTGAACGACGGCGTCTAAGAGGTGACCTGATTGAAGTTTATAAAATCATGCACGGTGTGGACAAAGTAGATAAGGAAAAACTGTTTTCCCTATCGCACAACACTAGAACTAGGGGACACTCCATTAAACTTTTGGTTACTAGTTCTCAAACAAATAAGAGAAAGTACTTTTTCACCCAGAGGATTACTGGTCTATGGAACTCCCTGCCAGAAGAAGTGGTGACAGCTGTCAGTCTTGACAGCTTTAAGAAAGGATTAGACAAGTTAATGGAGGACAAGGGTATCAATGGCTATAATTATGGATATTTAAGGACAACCTCTGGGCTGGAGAGATAGGCAGGATATCTCTCAATGCCATTTCCAGGGAATCCTAAGCAGGTGAAGGCATCTCCTTGGGAATATCCTGAAGGAAATGGTGAGCCACTGTGTGAGACAGAATGCTGGACTGAATGGGCTGTGGCAAGGCTGTTCTTATGTTCTTATGTCTTGGGTGAGTGTAGCAAAGAAAGGACCTCTAACCAGGGCTGTCAGATTAACGTCAGGCCGGGACTAGCGGTTAGCGAGACAATTGGAGGTTTTCGGACACGGCACTCTGCTTTGCTTATGCTCCTCCGAATGCCCAGATCTAACTGGGACATTTGCCACCCTGTATTAAACAGGTGTGAAATTGCGAGGATCCTTTCTTATGCCACTTCCCCAATCTGATATGGGACAGGAACCTGGTTGGCCTTTGAGGGGGCTTACGTGGTACTTCAGAAACGAAACTCAAGGTTCCAGAGATGGGTGCAGCATCTGGAAACAAAACCTTGAAATCTTCTCCTCTCTGCTTCCTGGTTGCATCCCCCACAAGCTGAGCTTGAGTAAAAGACCGCTTTTTAAAAGAGTCTTTATCTTGTCCCTGTTTTTTCCTTCCTCCCTTCCATGGAAGGATTCACGCTATTCGTTAGCAGCATTGAATAAAGAATAATGAAGATACAGAGTATGCGGAGTATTTCATCCAAAAACCTTTCTAAGCTACAAGAAATATAATATTGAATAGAAAAATAAAGTAAAGAAATCAGCACTTTGCAATAAAAACATAATCTTAAATCGGTGGGCATCTTGTGCCCTCAATGAGCTGAGATCATGAGAGAGTCGGGCAGCATTTTCCCCATGGCAGAGGGGAAAGTGCCTCCTGAGCTCCAGAAACAGCCAGCTTGTATACAGTTTTTCTGGGCTCTGACTCCACCAGTTGGATTTTTTAAAATTCCAAAACTTAGACAACAAGACATCTGTGAGATAACAAAGGTCTAATGCTCGGTCTGGTTAGATCACTACCCAAGTGCCCTTAAATAGCAGTCAGGCCATTGTCTTGATAAACAGGTGCAAATTGCTTGCTCATGCTGGCAGCTAGAGTACAACAGAGAGGCTTTTAGAGTACAACAGTGAGCTACGAACTACATAGTGAGTTAACTTGTAACACAGTAACTTTTTGAATAAGTAGCTTCCTTTACACTTGCCCCTGACACTTTATTTCAAAATTTGGATGGGAGGTTGGGCCGGCAGCCAGAATTTCTGCTACCGGTTCTGGCGAACTGGTGCGAAGAACCTGCTGATGCCCACCACTGATTGTCTTATATCTTACTAAAAATATTTCAAAAAAGAAAAGGAAGGAGAGAAAAAAACGGTGGGTGGGTGGGTTCAACAATTTCACACAATAGCATAGTATTCCTTTATTGTTCATTTTTATAACATTGCTCTTCCTCCCTCCACAACACCAACTGAGAGTTTGGAGAGATTTATTATGACAAGCAGTTCCCCCCCAAGCAGAAACAAAACAAATGAACAGCATACAGTATTTGGCAACCACTGAAGGTTAATTACTGTACTCCGCTGGTTTCAATGCATCATGTCCATGTTGCAACTTCTCCCAATCCCCCCCCCCCTTGCTCTAGACGGCAAGTATTTAATAACTAGATAATCTTTGTGTCCATGGGGGGGGGGGGGGGGACAAGAAACAGATTAAAACTAGAATGTCAGACATTGCCTTTCTATTACGCATGCTTTAAAACTGGACTGTACAAGAGAAAAGGGGTTACTTATAAAAACGAGACGTTGTACAGTATCGTGATGTCCTAAATACATTAGGGGTCTCCCAGAGATCTGTTGACTAGGACAGGCTAAGCAGATGAGGTAGCTATAAATAGCTTATACTCCCCCTCATGGTCAGATTCATCATCCACCTTTATGGCTGAGTTGTAATATATCACTAAAGTTACACCAATCATTCCTGCCACTATTGTGCCTCCTATAAAGATGCAGAAGGAAATCAAACAAAGCCTTGCGTAGTCCTTTGCTGTGAGGTGCAGAAAGCAATCATAATGGATCTCTTCTTCTGCCTTAAAGATTTGCCAGCCTTTAACTTTAGGTGGATTCTTGCAAATGACCATCTCATTCTCTGCAGGGAAGAAACATGTAGAGGTTAAGCAAAGTGAGTCCATGTTTTAAAACATTGTTAATCCCCAGGGATAGGGTTTGCCAGCAGTTCAAGGCTCAAGAGCTGCACAATGGAGAGAGCTCGTGTCGTTTGTGCAAGTTCCTGCCGATCTAGCCATTCAAAAGCAATAAATAAATAAATAGATAAAGAAATAAGTAGATAAATAGGTACTGCTTCGGAGGGAAAGGTAACAATGTTCCGTGCACTCCGGCATCTAGTCATGCAAGGGAGAACTTTACCTTAATTCTCAGAGATAGGATTTCTGGACTTCCTGGAGTACAGATGCCATAATTATCAATTCCAGATCTTATACCCGCCATAGAGACATGTTAGGTAAAGTAAAGGTAAAGGTCTCCAGTGCTCAGAAGCAGGCATGACTAGACGCCAAAGCGCACCGAACGCTAGCTCTTCCAGGCCCATGAACCTTGGCAGCTGCCACCATGTGAAATTTATGATCTGCAAGTTTAGGAGGGGAGTGTGGTGCCTTAGCGGCTAAGATGTTGAATTTGACCACTGAAAGGTCAGTAGGTCAGCAGTTCGAGACCCAGGTGCTGCACAATGGAGTGAGCAAGAAAGCAAGAAACTGGAAGTAGATAAATAGGTACTGCTTTGGTAGGAAAGCTAACAGTGTTCTGTGAGCTAGTCATGCCTGCCACACGACCATGGAAACATCTACAGATGTGTTGTGTTTGGAGTAATGTGCCTTTAAGTAATGTAACACTCGAATGAGTGGATGTAACAATCACCAACAGTAACACTGTAACCTTCTGTATGAAGACGCGAGCTAGTGACCACTAGGGGCAATAGTGAGCACCTACCTCACATGGTTCCAGTTCCCCAAATACCTACAGCCGCGGGAAGATTCCCGCCACTACCTCACCTGGACAAGAAGGGCGTGACGGAGAGTGACGTCACGCAGACAGTAGCCAATGGGCTACCGAGGAGCCACATTCAAATGTATAGCCACTGTATATATTGAGCTGTTCGTCCGCCATTACCACATGTTCCCCCTGACCATCATGCAATAAAGATGCGTTAAGCCAGGCTTTCGGCTGTTTCTGTTGTCTTGGTTCTCAAACACTAAAAGATGCAGACAGCATTGGCTATAAATGGAGATGAGCACCGAGCCCTAGAGTCAGATATGACTGGCTTTTGAGCAAGGGTGATATTTTCTTTCTAAGACTAGGAGAAAACAGGTAAGGACTGGTGGAAGGGGCTGCTGTGGCTCAGTGGTTAAGAAGCTTGCCTTTTTAGCTGGAAGACCAGCAAGTCGGCAGTTCGAGACCCGGGTACTGCATGACAGTTTGAGCACCCGTCTCCGTCCCAGCTCCTGCCAACCTAGCAGTTTGAAAGCAAGAAAATGCAAGTAGATAAATAGGGACCACTTCAATGGGAAAAGATCTTGGGGACAAGAAAGGAGCCTCATTCGGGCGTCCCCTGAGTGGAGTTCCTCCAGCAAAAATCCTTCTAACCCAGAATAATTTTTGACAAGAAATTGTTGTTATTATAGGACTGGTGAAATTCCTTCTGATGTCTGGGAGAACATAGACCACACACTCCAAAAATCTCATCCCTAGGATTTTTCATGTCGAAAGATCCCCACCTACTAAGCGAACCCGTGGCCTTGAGTGACCGTTAGTGTATAGACGGGTGTACCGCAGCCAGTTGCAGAATTCCAGAATACTGCAGTTGCAATTTAAGGGGTTCCCCATTATCGCCAAGTCGCGAAGGTTTCTCAGGGATTCGAACGTCTTAGCAGCAACTGACTCTAAGCCACAGTAACTCATGTCTATGTAGGCCAGGAGCGGGTTTTTGGAAAAGGCCACAATATCTACCATCTTGATCAGCGGATTGTGGGAAATGTTGAGGAACACCAGCCGGTGGAGGTGCAAGAAAGTGTAGGCGGAAATGATGGACAGATGGTTGTGACTCAAGTCCAAGTAGGCCAGCTTCTCCAAGGCTGGGAAACTGATGTCTGCATCAATTTCTAACAAGTTGTAGCTGAAATTCAGAATGACCAGTTCGTAATAATAGTCCATGTCTAACGGGGGCATGTCTTTGAAGTAATTCTGAGACAGAACTAGCTCCCTGGTCTTCAGAGGAATCGCACTGGGGATGTTGTCTAGTCCTTCATTCCTACAGTCCGTTCTGAAGTTGCTGCAAATGCACTCCGGAGGACAACTCTGGCCCAGGGTGGCCCATTTTGTGATGATGAGGAAGGCCACCATCCACACGGTATGATAGAAAGGCCATGGCAAAGAAAGAGGCCCCATCCCTTTAATGGGAGACAAAGAAGGCCTACTTTGCTTTTAGGCATCACAAAACAATGGAGAATCTGTTCTCCGTGTCATCTCCACACTCACCTGTGAGCTTTATGACATCAACAATAGGACTCAGAAATCTGGAGTTCTCCAGAGATGACAAAACAGAGCTAGGTAAAAGTAAAAGTCAACCTTGCTCGAAGGCCAGTCATATCCGACTCTAGGGTTCATTGCTCATCTCTGTTTCATAGCCGAAGAGCCAGCGCTGTGCCGCTTCTGCAGACATTTCCATGGTCATGTGTCAGGCATGACGAGACACCGGAGCACATGGAAGTTGGAACACTGTTTACCTTCCCACCGAAGTGGTCCCTCTTTGCCTACTTGCAATTTCTTGCTTTCGAACTGCTAGGTTGGCAGGAGCTGGGACAAAGACAAGAGCTCATTCCATCCAGCAGTACTCGGGAATCGAACTGCTGACCTCCCACCTTCCAGTCAGTATCTTAGCCACTTGAGCCACTGCAGTGCACAGGATATAAAAATCTTTACAGTCAAAACTACTTGATAAGTCTATAGCCAGGTCTCTCTCCACTAAATGGAAAATTGCTCCTTATGAGTTGTCTTGATACTTTTTTTCTTTAATTAATAAAATGACTATCTAGAAAGGGGTCACACAATCAGCTGTGATTGTGTGACCCCTAAGAAGGCCAGAAGATTTATTGCATATTCAACGATTTATGAGCAATTTTCTGAAAAACTGTGACAGGACTGGTTTCATAGGCAGGGGGCTGTTTTCATGAAATTAAATAATTATTTCTCCTCCTGCTCCGCACTAAGAAATGGCTTCGATTGGCAGCTGTGGCAGAGACTTGTCAGGCGGACCTACTTTACTACAATTCCCAGAAGCCCTGATCAGCAGGACTGCTGGCTTGGGCTTCTGGGAATTGAAGTCCAAGAACCCATGGCGCGCCAAGGTTGGCTATCCCTGGTTAGGCATACGGGCAGCATGAATGAATGAGAAATTGGGAGGGGGGGAGAGAGATTGGCTCAGCCTCGGACGGCCTGCTTTCTATGGCGGCGTGAAAGGGGTGCCACACCTCTCCAGCTGCTCCCTTGGGTACACATCAGGAGTCTACAAAGCAGCTGGGATGGGAGGGGAGCCTGGGAAATGCAAGGCAGTAATTTGGGATGCTTTTTTTTTAGTGCATTAGGTTTTCCCCTTTGACCTGTGTAACCCGTGGAAGAGTTCTGTGGAGCTCAAACGTTTGCACGCTTTTTAAAAAGTGCTCTTGGTTGTTGTTATTTTTAACCTGGCTAACCTGAGAAAGAGATCTGTGGAGCTCAAAAGCTTGCACACGTTTTTAATGCGTTAGAGGATTTTTTTAAAAACCTGGCTAGCCTGAGAAAGAGTTCTGTAGAGCTCCAAAGTTTACATGCTTTTTTAAAAAGTGCTCTTGGTTGTTGTTTTTTTGGACCTGGACAGCTTGAGGAAGAGTTCTGTGGAGCTCAATAGCTTGCACTCTTTTTAGTGCCTTAGATTTTTTTTTTTTGCCCTGGCTAACCTGAGGACCCCTGACCACCCCCAGGAGATACCATCCACAACCACCTGCAGTTTCCCCATGCCCCACTGGCATGGAACGGCCCGCGCAGAGGCCACTTCGGGAAAACACTCCCTGAGCCGTGGGCTCTGCGGGCAGAGAAATTAAGGGGGGTGGATTAATGATAGGGTTTGATTCACCCAATTCCTTGACCTGACCAGCGGTTCTGCTGAGAGAGCGAATATCTAACTCCGTTACCCATTAAGGTAATCACTCATCTCCAAGGAGAGCCTAATCCCTGGTGCAAATAGAAGCCATATTTACCCTAGCCTAAGCCTCAGACAATGGTCAGTGTTTGCCTTAGTTAATTAACTTCCCCAAGAGAGGTTCTCAATTAACCCGGGTAAATGGGTGATGTGATTTTCTGTCAGATGACCATTCTACCATGCGCAGCCTTGGACATAATATATACTGATGATTTTCCCTCAATAAATCACTGGTCTTCGCTCCATCTTGCCTCGTGTCGTTCCTTTGACCAGTCTCCTCCGGGACCCCAAGGGCCGTTTCACGGCCCCGATTCCTACAACCACCATCACAGCGAGGCCCGAGCCGGCGCCTTTGACCGACTCCATGCGGCCGAAGAGAGGCAAGAGCTGCTGTGTGCATGCAAAGGATAAGTAATCGAACTGAAATAATATAGTTGACTAAACATAGATGGCTTATGGCAACTGACATAGTGACTGTACAAGAAACTGACTTACATAGAGACTTGATATAGTGGACTTTTTCTTTCTTTCTTTTTTTCCCTTTCATTAATTAGTTCAACTTTTACTTTGATACTATGTGATAAACTGTGATATTGTGCATGATAATACTTTGTTTTAAAACTGTTTAAACGGTGATAACATGTGTGATGGGAAAAGACTGGCGTAGAGACCGGCAAGGCACGCCACAAAGTCTGCCAAGAGAACCCTATGGACCAAAACAAAAGGCAAAACAAGAGGATGCTCAGCACAGCAGATCTGAAAAGGGGGAGGGATACGAAAGGGGGAGGAGAAATACAGTGTTGCAGGGAACAATACTGCATAGGGACATGGAATGTGAGGTCTATGAATCAAGGAAAACTGGAAGTGGTAAAAAATGAGATGGAAAGAATAAGCATTGACATCTTGGGCATCAGTGAGCTCAAATGGACAGGGATGGGTGAATTCAGCTCTGGAAACCATCATATCTACTACTGCGGGCAAGAAAACCTTAGAAGAAATGGAGTAGCCATAATTGTCAATAAAAGAGTGAGAAAAGCAGTAATGGGATACAATCTCAAAAATGACAGAATGATGTCAGTCAGATTTCAAGGCAAACCTTTCAATGTCACTGTGATCCAAATATACGCACCAACCACTGGTGCAGATGAAGCCACAATGGACCAGTTCTATGAGGACTTACAACACCTCATAGAACAGACACCAAGAAATGATATCCAAATTATATTAGGAGACTGGAATGCCAAAGTAGGAAATCAAAAAGTGGAGGGAATAACAGGCAAATTTGGTCTTGGAACACAAAATGAAGCAGGGCAAAGATTGATAGAGTTCTGCCAAGAGAACGCACTGGTCATAGCAAACACTCTCTTCCAGCAACACAAGAGGCGACTTTACACATGGACATCACCAGATGGCCAACACCGAAACCAGATTGACTACATACTCTGCAGCCAAAGATGGAGAACCTCCATACAGTCAGCAAAAACAAGACCTGGAGCAGACTGTGGCTCAGATCACAACCTACTGATCGCAAAATTCAGGCTTAGACTAAAGAAAATAGGGAAAACACGGAGACCAGAAAGATATCACCTAGACAGCATTCCTAAAGAATACACGGTGGAGGTGATGAACAGATTTAATGGCTTAGACTCGGTAGACAGAGTACCGGAAGAATTATGGACGGAGATGAGGGACATCATGCAGGAAGCAGCAAAGAAAACCATACCAAAAGAAAAGAAGAGTAAGAAAGCAAAGTGGTTGTCTGATGAGGCTCTTAAAATAGCAGAGGAAAGAAGGAACGCAAAAGTCAAAGGAGAAAGGAAAAACTACAACCATTTGAACACAGAATTTCAAAGAAAAGCAAGGAGAGATAAGGAAAACTACCTAAAAGAACAGTGCAGAGAAATGGAGGAAAACAACAAAAGAGGCAGAACCAGAGATCTTTTCAAAAAAATTGGGGAAATCAAGGGAACATTTAAAGCAAAAATGACCATGATAAGGGACAAAGACGGAAAGGAGCTAGCTGATGCAGAAGAAATTAAGAAAAGATGGAAAGAGTACACAGAGGAACTTTACAAAAAGGACCTCAACACTCCTGATAATCACAATGATGAAGAAATTGAACTTGAGCCAGACATCCTGGAGAGCGAAGTCATAAAGGCCCTAAAGAGCACTGCAAACAACAAAGCTAGTGGAGATGATGGTATCCCAGTTGAATTTTTCAAAGCGCTAAAAGATGATGGCGTCAAATTACTGCATTCAATATGCCAGCAGATTTGGAAAACAAAACAGTGGCCACAGGATTGGAAAAGATCAGTATACATCCCAATCCCAAAAAAGGGCAATGCCAAAGAATGTTCAAATTATCGAACAATCGCGCTCATCCCACATGCCAGCAAGGTGATGCTTAAGATAATACAGGACAGACTTCAGCAGCATGTGGAGAGAGAATTACCAGAGGTGCAGGCTGGTTTCAGAAGAGGCAGGGGGACTAGAGACCACATTGCCAACATACGCTGGATCATGGAGAAAACAAAGGAATACCAGAAACAAGTTTACTTTTGTTTTATTGACTACACTAAGGCATTTGACTGTGTGGACCACAACAAGATGTGGCAAGTAATTAAAGTGATGGGAATACCAGAGCACCTCATATGCCTCCTGAGAAATCTGTACATGAACCAAGAAGCAACAGTTAGGACAGAACATGGAATAACAGAGTGGTTTGGAATAAGAACATAAGAACATAAGAACATAAGAACAGCCTTGCTGGAACAGGCCACAGCCCATCCAGTCCAGCATTCTGTCTCACACAGTGGCTCACCATTTCCTTCAGGGTATTCCCAAGGAGATGCCTTCACCTGCTTAGGATTCCCTGGAAATGGCATTGAGAGATATCCTGCCTATCTCTCCAACCCGGAGGTTGTCCTTAGGTAGCCATAATTATAGCCATTGATAGCCTTGTCCTCCATGAACTTGTCTAATCCTTTCTTAAAGCTGTCAAGACTGACAGCTGTCACCACTTCTTCTGGCAGGGAGTTCCATAGACCAGTAATCCTCTGGGTGAAAAAGTACTTTCTCTTATTTGTTTGAGAACTAGTACCCAAAAGTTTCATGGAGTGTCCCCTAGTTCTAGTGTTGTGCGATAGGGAAAACAGTTTTTCCTTATCCACTTTGTCCACACCGTGCATGATTTTATAAACTTCAATCAGGTCACCTCTTAGACGCCGTCGTTCAAGAGTGAAAAGGCCCAACCGTTGCAGCCTCAGATGGTAAGGAAGGTGTTCCAGTCCCCTAATCATTCTGGTTGCCCTCCTCTGTACTTTCTCCAACTCCATAATATCCTTCTGGAGGTATGGCGACCAGAACTGTACACAGTATTCCAGATGGGGCCTCACCATAGATTTATAAAGAGGCAAAATGACACTTGCTGACTTATTTTCTATACCCTTCCTAATGATCCCTAACATTGAGTTTGCTTTTTTCACTGCTGAGGCACACTGGGTTGACACCTTCATTGAGCTGTCCACCAGGACACCAAGGTCCCTTTCCTGGTTTGTCGCAGAGAGTTCAGACCCCATCAGTTTATAAATGTAATTGGGGTTTTTTGCCCCAACATGCATCACTCTGCACTTACTGATGTTGAAGCTCATTTGCCACTGTTTTGCCCACTCCCCCAGTGTCAAGAGATCCCTCTGGAGCTCTTCACAATCTCTCACAGTTTTCACTACCCTGTATAATTTAGTGTCGTCAGCAAATTTGGCTACCTTGCTTTTTACTCCTACCTCTAGATCATTTATGAAGAGGTTGAAAAGCAGGGGTCCCAGTACTGAACCTTGGGGGACCCCACTCTTTACTTCCCTCCACTTGGAGAAGTGTCCATTTAGTGCTACCCTCTGTTTCCTGTCCCTTAGCCAGTTGCTGATCCAGGACAAGACCTGTCCCTTTATTCCATGACTGGTAAGTTTATTCAAGAGCCTTTGGTGTGGGACCTTGTCAAAAGCCTTCTGAAAGTCCAGATAAACAATGTCAACTGGATCCCCCTTATCCACATGCTTGTTGACACTCTCAAAAAATTCCAACAGATTAGTGAGGCATGATTTGCCCTTGCAAAAGCCATGTGGAATAGGAAAAGGAGTAAGACAAGGCTGCATTTTGTCACCATGCTTATTCAACCTATACACAGAGCACATAATGCGCAGTGCAGGGATGGAGGAATCACAATATGGGATTAAAATCGCTGGGAGAAACATCAATAATCTGAGATATGCAGACGATACCACCCTAATGGCAGAAAGTGAGGAAGACCTAAAGAATCTCTTGATTGGCTTGAGACTCAATATCAAGAAAACCAAGATAATGGCAACAGGCCCCATCAGTTCCTGGAAAATAGACAGGGAAGAGGTAGAAGCAGTGAGAGATTTTACTTTCTTAGGATCAAAGATCACTGCAGATGGGGATTGCAGCCATGAAATAAAAAGGCGACTGATTCTTGGGAGACAAGCGATGAGAAACCTGGGGAACATAGTGAAAAGCAGAGACATTACATTGCAAACAAAAATTAGAATAGTCAAAGCAATGGTTTTCCCAGTGGTAATTTATGGATGCGAGAGCTGGACAATTAGGAAGGCTGAACACAGAAGAATAGATGCCTTTGACATGTGGTGTTGGAGGAGGGTTTTGAGAGTCCCCTGGACAGCGAGGAGAACAAATAGGTCAATCTTAGAAGAAATTAACCCTGACTGCTCATTGGAAGGTCATATAGTAAAGATGAAGCTAAAGTACTTTGGACATCAAATGAGAAGGGAGGATTCACTTGAGAAGGCATTGATGTTGGGAAAGGTGGAGGGCAAAAGAAGAAGGGGGAGGCCAAGGATGAGATGGCTAGATGGTATTATAGACACAATGGGCACAGAGCTGGGAGGGTTGAGGGGGATGGTAGAGGACAGAGGCGCCTGGAGGAAAATGGTCCATGGGGTCGCAAAGGGTCGGAGTCGACTGTGCGACTGAACAACAACAAACCTGAGGAAGAGTTCTGTAGAGCTCAAAAGCTTGTGCTTTTTTAAAAAAAAGGAATTTAGATATATATTTTTTCTTGGACCTGGCTAGCCTGAGGAAAAGTTCTTTGGAGCTCAAAGGCTTGCATGCTTTTAAAAAAGTCCTTTTTGTTGGTTTTTTTTAACCTGGCTAGCTAGCCTGAAGAAAAGTTCTGTGGAGCATTACTTGACTAGCCCTGTGAGTTGCCCGGATTAATTGGATAGCGTCTCATTACAACATAGCCCGAGGAAGAGTTCTGTGGAGCTCAAAATTTGCACTCTTTTTTTAGTGCTTTAGCAATTTTTTAATCCAGCAAGCCTGAAGAAAAAATTTGTAGAGGTCAGTGACTTGCACACATTTTTTTTAGTGCTTTAGGTTTTTTTAAACCAAGCTAGCCTAAGGAAGCGTTTTGTGGAGCTCTGAATCATGCATGCTTTTTTTTTTTTAAAGTCCTTTTGGGGTATTTTTTGACCTGACTAGCTTCAGGAAGGGTCCTGTAGAGAGCAAAAGCAAAAACTTGCACACAAATTTAGTGGCGTAGGTTTTTTGTAACCTAGCAAGATTGAGGAAGACTTCTGTAGAACTTAAAGGTTTGCACACTTTTTAAAAATGCTTTAGAGTTTTTTTGGACCTGAGTAGCCCAAGGAAGCATCCTGTGGAGCTCAAATGTTTGCATGCTTTTAAAAAATGCTCTTGGTTGTTGTTTTTAACATGGCTAGCGGCTGAGGAAGAGTTCTGTGGAACTCAAAAGCTTGCACTCTTTTTTTTAGTGTGTTAGCTCTTTTTTTTAACCCAGCAAGCCTGAAGAAGAGTTCTGTGGAGCTCTAAAATTGTGTGCTTGTTTGGGCGCTTTAGGTGTATTTTTTGACTTGGCTAGCTTCAGGTAGGGTTCTGTAGAGAGCAAAAGCTTGCACACAATTTTAGTGCTGTAGGTTTTTAAAAAAAAAACTTAGCAAGCCTGAGGGAGAATTCTGTAGAACTTAAAGGCTTGCACACTTTTTAATGCTTCAGAGGGTTTTTTGGACTTTGCTAGTCTAAGGAGTTCTGTAGAGCTCAAATGTTTGCATGCTTTTTAAAAAAGTGCTCTTGGTTGTTGTTTTTTTAACCTGGTTACCTGAGGAAGAGTTGTGTGGATATCAAAGGCTTGCACACTTTTTTTAATGCTTTAGAGGATTTTTTCCCCTGGCTAGCCTGAGGAAGAGTTCTGTAAAGCTCCAAAGTTTGCACGCTTTTTAAAAGTGCTCTCAGTTGGTTTTTTTGGAACCCGGCTAGCCTAAGGAAGAGTTCTGTGGAGCTCAAAGGCTTGCACACGGTTTTTTAAAATGCATTAGAGGGTTTTTTTAACCTGGCTAGCCTGAGGAAGAGTTCTGTAAAGCTCCAAAGTTTGCACACTTTTAAAAAAGTGCTTTTGGTTGGTTTTTTGGTTTTTTTTAACCTGGCTAGCCTGAGGAAGAGTTCTGTGGAGCTCAAAGCCTTGCACACTTTTTAATGCTTCGGAGGGTTTTTTGGACCTTGCTAGTCTAAGGAAGAGTTCTGTAGAGCTCAAAAGTTTGCATGCTTTTAAAAAGTGCTCTTGGTTGGGGTTTTTTTTTAACATGGCTAGCTTGAGGAAAGGTTCTGTACAGCTCAAAAGCTTGCATACTTTTTAAAAGTGCTCTTGGTTGGGTTTTTTTAACCTGCTGAGCCGGAGGAAAAGTTCTGTGCAGCTCAAAAGCTTGCACATGGTCTTAACGTTTTAGAGGATTTTAATCTGGCTAGCCTGAGGAAGAGTTATGTAAAGCTCCAAAGTTTTCACATTTTTAAAAAATTGCTCTTGGTTCTTGATTTTTAATCTGGCTAGTCTGAGGAAGGGTTCTTTGGAGCTCAAAAGCTTGCACTCTTTTAAAGTGCTTTAGATGTTTGTTTTTTTAACCTGGCTAGTCTGAGGAAGAGTTCTGTAGACCTCAAAAGCTTGCACACTTTTTAAAATGTGCTCTTGGTTGGTTTTTTTAAACCTGACTAATCTGAGGAAGTGTTCTGTGGAGTTCAAAAGCTTGCACACTTTTTTGTGATTTAGAGGTTTTTTTTAACCTGGCTAGCCCGAGAAAGCATTCGGTGGAAGTCAAAGGCTTGCACACATTTTTAGTGCTTTAACTCATCTTTAAACCAGCAAGCTTAAATAGGAGTTCTGTGGAGCTCAAAAGTTTGCAGGTGCTTTTTTAGTGCTTTAGGGTATCCCCCCCCCCGCTAGCCTCAAGAAGGGTTCTATAGAGAGCAAAAGCTTGCACACAAATTTTAGTGTTCTAGTTTTAACTTGGCAAGCCTGAGGAAGAGTTCTGTGGAGCTCAAAGGCTTCCACACTTTTTTGTACTGCTTTAGGATTTTTTTAGCCCAACTAGCCTGAGGAAGAGTTCTGTGGAGCTCAAAAGCTTGCATGCTTTTTTAGTGCCTTAGAGCTTTTTTTTTACCTGACTAGCCTGTGGAAGAATTCTTTGGAGCTCAAAGGCTTGTATACATTTTAAGTCCTTTAACTATTTTTTTTAACCCAGCAAGCCTGAGGAACTGTTTTTGTAGAGGTCAAAGGCTTGCACACATTTTAGTGCTTTAAGATTTTTTAAGCCAGCTAGCCTGAGGAAGAGTTCTGTGAAACCCAAAACCTTGCATGCTTTTTTTAGTGCATTAGGTTTTTTAAAATCCAGCTAGCTTGAGGAAGAGTCTGCAGAACTCAAAAGCTTGCAAGCTTTTTTTGTGCTTTAGAGCAGGGGTTCTCAACCTATGGCCTGGGGGCTGGATGCAGCCCACAAACCATTTCATGTGCCCCCCACCTCCACACCTGAATGTGCCATATGTGGCAGGCCGTCTGGCCCCTGAAGCTGTCTGAAGGAGCGTGACCTGGCCCTCGGCTTGAAAAGGTTGAGAACCTCTGCTTTAGAGATTTTGTTACCTGGCTAACGTGTGGGAGAGTTCTGTGGAGCTCAAGGGCTTGCACACCTTTTTAGTGCTTTAGGTGTTTTTACCCACCTAGCCGGAGGAAGAGTTCTGTAGAGTTCAAAGGCTTCCACACTGGTTTTCTTTTACTGCTTTAGGTTTTTTTAACCCATCTTGCCTGAGGAAGAGTTCTTTGGAGCTCAAAATCTTGCATGCTTTTAAAAGTGCTTTAGAGCTCAAAAGCTTACACACTTTTTAGGGTTTTTTTTTTAAACCCGGCTAGCTTGAGGAAGGATTCTGTAGAGTTTAAAGGCTTGCATACTGTTGTATCATTCCAGCTGATCCCCACAAGAGTCTTGTCTACTTGCAGGCATTGTTTGTTTCTGCCTTTGTTGTTCAGTCGCACAGTCGATTCCAATCCTATGGACAATTAGGAGTGTAGGAATCGGGGCCACTGGGGTGGCCTTAAGGTCCCGGAGGAGACTGATCAAGTGACGACACGAGGCAAATGGAGCGAGATCAGATCAGTGCTTTATTGGAAAAAGGCAACATCATTTATAGGGAAGAAAGCGCAACGGTGGCGAAACTGTCATCGGACAGGAAAATTACCTCACCCACGTACCCGGGTTAATGGGAAACCTCTCAAAGGGAAGTTAATTAACTTGGATAAACACGGGGCAAGGAAGACCATTGTGTAGGGTTTAAGCAAGGGTAAATATGGCTGATATTTACACCGGGGATTACCTTGGCCAGAGGATGAGTGATTACTCTAATGGATAACTGAGGTCCGCGAGATGCTTGCTCGGCAGAATCGTCGGTCAGGCTACAAGCGGCCGAATTAATCCCTATCATTAATTCGCCCCCCTTACGCCCTGACAAGGGCCAGAGGCCAGGAGTTTGCTCACTGGTTTAACCTCTGCCAGAAGCCACTGATGCCCAACCGGGCACGGGGAATCTTCATCTCCCCTTACTTTTTAATATTAAGAGCCTGACTGGCGACTCTGCGCAGAAGCAGCATCAGCTGTTGATCGGGAATGACGTCACGGGGTTTCTTCTCGGGGCGGCACTTCGAGATCAGTGAGGGAATACATTGCGCAAAGCAGCATAACGCTATGCCTAGTATAGTCACCCCCACTACCACCTTGAGTACCGTCTGAAGCCACCCCCAGGGGATCCATGACCACATCCAGCTCCACAATGAACTCCACCAAGCCCCCCATGCGGAACCCTCAGTGATGCCCTGGACTATGGTGTGGAGATCAGTGAGCTGACTTTGGATTTTCCGGGAGTTGTCAGTAAGGTTAAAACAGCACATACCGTGGAGGGATTCGCAACCCAGATGGTGCAACAATAAGAGGTAGTCGATAGCCGCTCGATTATCGAGGATGGCATGGCGAAGTTCCGCCTGCTCCTGATTGAGGAGCGCTATCGCTGTGGAGGTATGGTTGATGGCTTTTGCCAAACCGCAAGCCAAGCGACCAATTCTCCGTGCGTTGCCGACGGCTAAGCCTGGCACGCCAACTATACTGACTGATAGTGAGACGTATTCGGCTGGGCTTAGGACTCTAAAGCTGCTGTCACATGAGCTGTCTAGCTGGGTGGTGCGAGTGTGCCTGATGGGTGCAGGAACATTTGGAACATGTGGAACATTAGAAACATTTGTGCTTGGGGTAACCATATCCCTAGTGGGGAGCAACAGTGTTAACCGGCTAAGGCAACATGTGGAATCTGATACATTTGCAGGAATATAGTTGAAGGTATACTGATTACATGTGAAGAACCACCCTGAGGGTAGGGTGATATGGGAAGGTAACGAACCAATTGTCTCTGGGTTTGCACAAGTCCAGTTGCTGCTGCCGGTATCGAGGCAGCTGCGCTGGGTCCGGCCGCCTGTGGCACAGCCGATTATTTGCGCACAAGTAGAGTTCGGGCTGGCCGCCACTCGCGGGGTGTGAAGAGTGGCCGCATCAGCCGGCAAAGTCATGGTGAGCCGCAATCCCCCCCAGCGAGCGTAGGCTGCAAAAGTCGCAGGGAGGTGCGGTCCAAAAACCTTATTTAGCAGCCAGTCCCCATCCCTGGCGCGTGCGCCGAGAGTGTGGCACACTGGGATGAGACAGGTGCTGAGGATTGAGGCAGAACCAATGTCCTGCTTCAGGCAAAAATCGGACTGGTTGACGAGACCCGCCAACCTTGCCCACAAGTTGTAGTGCATCCGTGCTGAAAGGTCTTCACCGGGCGGCAGGCCGTTGGCCTGAAGTGAAGCGGCCTGAACGCCTCCCCCCAAAAGCAGGGCGAGGGCCAGGATGAGGGTGAAGATCACGGAGTTGGCATTAATCTGGGCAAAGACTGCTGCAACGAAGTGCTCCGGTGTCGGCTCCTTCTCCTCGCGTTGGAGGGCGTCCTCGGCCTCTCTGCAAAGGGTCTTGACCATCCCCCAGGTGATCCTCTGCGCTTGGGTCCGCAGCCGCCGCTTCTCCTGGTGGGTCTCCTCGGTCAGAGTGAGGTCCTCCATCTCCGGGATCAGACTCGGGTCGGTCTGGGTCCACGCCATGAGGTTCCAAATGGGGCTTGACACACCGGGCCGGAATCCACACGACACCTGTTGGAGACATAATTGCACAGGTACACAGAAGTGGCCAAACGGTGTGGCAATGTTCAAAGATAGGAAATCCGTTTGAGGCTTGAATATGTAATAATATAATATAATGTTTTATTCTGGTAGTTAATATCTTCCAGTAGAGCAATACAACAAGTCCAATACATTGTGAAAGTCAACCGGTATGCAGACTCTTTCAGGAGAATTTCCCTTCATCAGACAACTTGACTTGCTAACTTTCCAATATCTGAAAATATATACAATATATATATAAAAATTAATTCTGAACTGGAATATTGCTACTGAGCTAAGTATAAAAGAGAAACCCACCTGGATATATAACATTTAGTTTTCAAAGGGTATCTTGTTTTCATGTTGCATCCAAACCTCTTTTCGTTTATTCATTTTGGGCTGTGGATGTTACTGTCTCAAAATATTACTCCCCTTATAAATCCTGCTGATAGGAAACCAGGTGTGCATAATCTAGCATTCCCCTCCCATGCCTCCTAATTGACTAAATATATTTATACATTTTTATATTTTTATACATTTTATATTCCAGGGCTACAAATTGACATAATTGTGTAAAGGGGGACAAAAATATATATCTACAGAAGTACATTACACCACAATGCTTGAACTCTTAACAATCTCAGAATTGTATTAGCCAGGATAACGCTGGCCATGTAAGTAATTAGTAACAGCTGTGGGAAGAGGTCTCATGCTTGTGGAATCCCCACTGTTTTATAGTCTTTGTAAAAGCCCTGAGTAAACATTTTGAAACATCAAAATAGAGATGCCATTGGAGGATCTGCCCATTCTCAAATGCCATAAAGCCAAGAAATGCAAAAGCACAGGTACACAGAAGTGGCCAAACGGTGTGGCAATGTTCAAAGATAGGAAATCCGTTTGAGGCTTGAATATGTAATAATATAATATAATGTTTTATTCTGGTAGTTAATATCTTCCAGTAGAGCAATACAACAAGTCCAATACATTGTGAAAGTCAACCGGTATGCAGACTCTTTCAGGAGAATTTCCCTTCATCAGACAACTTGACTTGCTAACTTTCCAATATCTGAAAATATATACAATATATATATAAAAATTAATTCTGAACTGGAATATTGCTACTGAGCTAAGTATAAAAGAGAAACCCACCTGGATATATAACATTTAGTTTTCAAAGGGTATCTTGTTTTCATGTTGCATCCAAACCTCTTTTCGTTTATTCATTTTGGGCTGTGGATGTTACTGTCTCAAAATATTACTCCCCTTATAAATCCTGCTGATAGGAAACCAGGTGTGCATAATCTAGCATTCCCCTCCCATGCCTCCTAATTGACTAAATATATTTATACATTTTTATATTTTTATACATTTTATATTCCAGGGCTACAAATTGACATAATTGTGTAAAGGGGGACAAAAATATATATCTACAGAAGTACATTACACCACAATGCTTGAACTCTTAACAATCTCAGAATTGTATTAGCCAGGATAACGCTGGCCATGTAAGTAATTAGTAACAGCTGTGGGAAGAGGTCTCATGCTTGTGGAATCCCCACTGTTTTATAGTCTTTGTAAAAGCCCTGAGTAAACATTTTGAAACATCCTTTCAACATTTATCCACCCCCCTTCATAGGAGTTCTTTAGGAACAGTTATTTTTAAAATACAGTATCATCATCATCATGTGCCATCAAGTCAGTTTTGAGTCATGGCTATTCTTTTAGGTTTTTCTAGGTAGAGAATACACAGAACTAATGCATCTCTTCTTTTGGTCACTTGGAGTATTTCAAAGAAATAGAGATTTCTTTTAATTAGCAGTTTGTAGTGGTAAATATATGTCTGGCCAGGTTATCCAGCTATGGATAGACCGTACTGCCAGCGACTCAACACTGAACATCAGGCGGCGGTTAACTAACCTGACAACCCTGAGGACTAGCAGCTTTGTCAAAGTCCACAGGGAAGGGTGATGGTCCTCAAGTGGATTAAATCCCATTTGAATCCATTTTGATGGAGGGCAGCAGCTTCATTAATCCTGGCCTGGGGCTGAGGACTTTGTGAGCCAAAAGGTGTAGGAATCGGGGCCGCTGAGGGCTGTAGGTCCCGGAGGAGACTGATCAAAGAACGATACGAGGCAGCATGGAGGAGGATATGATCAGTGGTTTATTGAGGAAAAGGCATAACCATTTATAGATCAGAAGGCAAGGTAAAAAAAACGTCACCCAACAGTCAATCACATCACCTATTTACTCAGGTTAATTGGGAATCTCTCGGGGGGAAGTTAATTAGTGTGGGCAAACACTAGGTGAGACAACACCATTGTTTTGGGCTTAGACTAAGGCAATCATGGCTCCTGTTTGCTTCTGGGATGAGACTGAGATTCGGAGATGAGGGATTACTGTAATAAGTAACGCATTTGCTTGCTCAGCAGGTTCGTTGGTCAGGTCAGGTAATTGGGTGAATCAAACCCTATCATTTATCCACCCCCCTTAATTTGGGTGCTCGCAGAGCCCACGGGCCAGGGAGCCTTTCTCCCGAAAGTGGCCTCTGCCGGGCCGTTCCGTGCCCACGGGGGCACGGGGAAACCACATCTCCCCTTTTAATTTCTTTTAAGAGCCTGACCGGCGACCCTGCGTAGGAGCGGGACCAGCTGATGAGCGGGAATGACGTCACGGGGTTTCCTTCTGGGGCGGCACCTTGAGATCAGCGAGGGAATACATTGTGCAAAGCAGCAGAGTGCGATGCCTAGTATAATCACCCCCACAACCACCTTGAGTACCGTTTGGAGCCACCCCCAGGGGATCCATGACCACATCCAGTTCCACAATGAACTCCACCAAGCCCCCCATGCAGAACCCTCTGTGATGCCCTGGACTATGGTGTGGAGATCAGTGAGCTGGCTCTGTACTTTGCGGGAGTTGTCAGTAAGGTTGAAACAGCACATACCATGAAAGGATTCGCAACCCAGGTGGTGCAACAATAAGAGGTAGTCGATAGCCGCTCGATTGTCAAGAATGGCATGGCGAAGCTCTGCCTGCTCTTGATTAAGGAGCGCTATCACGGAGGAGGTGTGGTTGATGGCTTTTGCTAGACCGCAAGCCAGGCGACCAATCCTCTTCGCGTTGCCGACGGCTAAGCCTGGCACGCCAAAGATGCTGACTGCCAAGGAGAGATATTCGGCAGGGCTCATTACTCTAAAGCTGCTCTCACACGAGCTGTCTAACTGGGTGGTGCGAGTGTGCCGTACGAGTGAGGAAACATTCGAAACTTTAGTAACATTTGTGCTTGGGGTGACCATATCCTTGGTAGGGAGTAACAATGTCAAACGACTGATACAACATATAGAGTCTGAAACATTTGCAGGGATGTAGTTCCACGTGTACTGGTTGCATGTGAAGAACCAACCAGATGGCAGGGTGATATGAGCATACATGGTGCCAAGTGGTACTGGGTTATTGCAAGTCCAATTGCCACTGCCAACGTTGAGGCAGCGGTGCCGGGTACGACCAGCTGAAGCGCAGCCGTACATTCGTCCACAGGTAGAGTTCGGGCTGACCGCCACCCGGGGAGTGTGGAGGGTGGCTGCATCAGCCGGCAAGGTCATGGTCAGCCGCATCTCCCAACGGGCATACTCTGAAGAAGCCGCTGGGTTATACGGGCTGAAAAGTCTCTTCACAAGCCAATCCCCATCCCTGGGGTGCGCCGGGATGAGGCAGGTGCTGAGGATTGAAGCAGAACCAAGGTCCTGCCTGAGGCAAAAATCGGACTGGTTGACGAGACCCGCCAACCTCTCCCAAATGTTGTACTGCATCCGGGCAGAGAGGTCTCCGCCGGGCAGCAGATCGTTGGCTTCCAATGAAGCGGCCTGAGCGCCTCCCCCCAAAAGCAGGGAAAGGGTCAGGATGATGGTGAGCGCCAGGGTGTTGGCATGAATCTGGGTGAAAACTGCAGCTGTGAGGTTCTCCGGTGTCGGCTCCTTCCTTTCGCGCCGGACGGTGTCCTCGGCCTCACGACAAAGGATCTTGACCATCCCCCAGGTGATCTTGGGTGCTGTCGTCGGTTGCCGTTTCCTCCGACGGGTCCTCTCGGTCAGGGTGAGGTCCTCCATCTCCGGGATCGGGATCGGGTCGGTCTGGGTCCACGCCATGTGGTTCCAAGTAAGGCTTGACACACCGAGCTGGAATCCAAACGACACCTGTAGGAGACATAACTGCAGCATACCCTCTTCCCCAGGTTATGAGCGGCGCCGGGCCCCTCCAAGAAGGGTCCGGTGGCACCCGGTATCGGACCATCGGTCGCGGGAGAGCTTCCGAACGACGGAAGTGCTTTTCCTGCGGCGTACAGTCCGAAAAAACATTAAGGTGATTGTAAGTAAACAATACCTTATTCAGGCAATGCTGTGCCTGGCCCTGTGACTTGGGGAGGGCTGGTGGCTCCCCCCTTTCTGTTTGTTTGTCAATATAGGACTTGAGCGTCCAATTGACCCGTTCCACAATCGCTTGCCCCTGCGGATTGTAGGGAACGCCAAAAGTGTGCTTAATATCCCAAGTGGCCATGAAGGTGGCCAGCTGCCTAGAGCTGTAGGATGGCGCGTTATCGGTTTTAACGTGCCGAGGTTTGCCCATGGCTGCAATGCAGGAAAGGAGGTGCTGCTCCACGTGGGAAGCAGTCTCCCCTTTCTGCGCCATTGCCCAAGCGAACTGAGAAAAAGTGTCTATGCAAACGTGCATGTACTGCCATCTGCCGAACTGCGGAACATGCGTGACGTCCATTTGCCACACCTGATTGGCCTCTGTCCCTCGTGGGTTGACCCCCCACGAGGGCCCCCCCGGTGCCCCTGCACAATGCTGGCAAGAGCGAACTATGCCTTGGGCTTGAGAGAGTGGCAAATTAAACTGTCTGGCAAGTGCTTTGGCATTTTGGTGAAAAAAGGCATGGCTCTGAATTGGAGTAGTAAACACACCCAAAACTGAGCGTTGCTGAATTTCCTTTGCCGCCGCGTCCGCTCTGCTATTGCCCGCGGAAATCGGACCCGGTAGGTCTTGATGACTTCGGATGTGGGCAATATAGAGCGGCTCCGTGCGGTTCCGCAAATGAAATTGAGCAGTGAGAAACAGGCTAAGCAAATTCTTGTCTATCGCGGGAGTGATGTATGCTCCCGGTAGACTGTGAAGCAAGTTCCTAACATACATGCTGTCAGTGATGATGTTTAAACGTTCTTTGGCGAAGGTGCGCAAGGCGAGGTTCACCGCTGCCAACTCTGCCCGCTGCGCGGACTTTTGTGGAAGAGTTAGCAGCGTGCGCCAAGCTTGGCCCTCCTGCCAGGTCAAGACACCGTATGTCCGACCACCATCAGTAAAAACTGTCTTGGCTCCCTGAAGCGGAACCAGCGAGAGCAGTTCAAACAAGCTAACTGTCTGCGTCTGAAGTGAGACAAGTCTGGGGTCCTTTGGCAAGTGGTATGCCAAGCTCCCGGTGAATCCTTCCAAGGCTATGGGAAGCGAGTCACCGAGCTGCATTAATTGCTGGACTTGTTCCTTGGTGAATGGAACTACGATTTTGGCCAAATCATGCCCTGAAATGTCCCTAGCTCTCAACCTTCCGCGGTAAACCACCGCGGAGACCAATTCTTGGGGAGGAACGATGTTTCGTGAAGAGGTGTTCGGAAGGTACACCCACTCCACGATACTCGCCCCTTTCTTGGCATCTACGCCGAGCGCTCCTGTGAACATGGATCCTGACCGTACGATGTACAAATTCAAGATCGGAGCATATGGCCCTGGGGTGATCCTATCTACCCACCTCTGGCTGAGAACTTGGTTAACTTTCTCGAGTGCCAAGCGTGCGTCTCGAGAAATCTTTATCCGGTCTGCCGGCTGCTTACCTAAGGTTAGCAGCGAGAAGAGCGGTTTTAGAAGATCCGTATCCAATCGGAAATACGGTCTGGCCCAATTGATGTTCCCCAAAACTTGCTGCAACTCTACAAGGGTGACTGAGTCCTGTAAATTGATCTTAGGCAAAACTGGTGCTGCGAAAGAGCGGAGAAGCCGATGGCCCATGTATGAGAAGGGCTCGGTTCTCTGCACTTTCTCCGGGGCAATGAGTAAACCTTTGTCCCCCAGGCTGGCCTGGAGGTCAGAAAACATTTCGCTGCCGAGTTGCGGCATCGCGACCAAGATGTCGTCCATAAAATGGCAAACTATAGCTTTAGGGTAAAGGCTTCGGAACTTTGCCAGTGCGTTGTGAACATAAATTTGGCACAGGGTGGGCGAATTGAGCATGCCCTGTGGCAAAAATTTCCACGCGTAACGCTGCGTGGGCTCGCCGTGGTTCACAACCGGCACCGTAAAGGCGAACCTTTCCCGGTCCCGGGGGTCTAAGGGGATTGTATAAAAGCAATCCTTGAGATCTACGACTAGGATCTCCCACCCCTCGGGAATCATGTTCGGATTGGGGATGCCGCATTGGAGCGGACCCATTGGCTGTATGCATTTATTGATCTCTCGGAGATCGTGGAGGAGTCGCCACTTCCCCGACTTCTTTTTAATCACAAAAATTGGCGAATTCCAAGGACTTGTGGACCGTTCTATATGTCCTGCGTCTAGCTGTTCCTTAACTAGCTGCTTGAGGGCAACTAATTTCTCTCCCACTACCGGCCATTGTTCTACCCAAACCGGCGTGTCGGTGAGCCATTTAAGTGGCAACGCCATTACCCAAAGGTAAGCGTAGCACCGTACTGCTGCAAGATGTATCGCCCCCAAAGGTTGATGTGCCCGTCAAGAATGTGCGGCCGAATTACCGCCATGCCGTCAGCCCTTGGGATTGTGACTTCCACCCACTCTCGGCTCCTAAACGCTTCCTGGACGCCGCCTACCCCCCACACATCTGAGACCGGCTCAATGGCCCACTCCCTTGGCCACTGGCTTCTGCTTATAACGCTCACATCCGCTCCGGTATCGAGTAACCCTGAGAACACTCTTTTGTTCAAAAATACCTCGATAACGGGGCGCTGCTTCCACTCAATGTTGGTCTCCACTGTCGCTAAGACCTGGTATCCTTGTACTGCCTCCCTGGCGCTCGAGCGGTCCTCTGACCGGGACTCGGAGCTGTCACTGTGCCTTCCCTGGCTATCTGCTGGCGAGTGACAAGGAACCATGATCAGTTGCGCTAAGGTGTCTCCCTTGTGGATTGTTTGGGGCAGATGAGTCCAAAGCTGAACTTGGAGAACGCCTGAAAAATTCGAGTCAACGACTCCTGGAATTATGAAAATTCCGCGTGCTCCAGCTACACTGCGGGGCAAAACTAAACCTATAAAGCCCTTGGGCAGTGGACCCATGTACTGGGAATCCACCAGATAGACCGTGCCTGGCAGGTCGCATGTAACGTCCACCTGACAAGTCAAGTCTAACCCTGTACTACCCTTGGGGCTGGCCTGTGCCCTCGCAATGTCTGGAGTGTGACCGGGATTTAGTCTAGCTCTGGTGAGCTCTGAATGAGGGGAGTCCCTGTTTGGACCGGGGCCAGAGACATGCCCGCGTTCCGGTTTCCCGAATTCGGACAGTCTCGGGCCCAATGGTAGCCTCTTTGACATTTCGGACACTGGGTTTTCGGAGCCTTGGAACGGCCGGACTTTTGTCCGCCTCCCTTGGATCGGCACTCCCTAGCGAAGTGACCGACCTTGCCACAACTGTGACATGCTCCCTGGGTCTTTCCTTTTGGTCTCTTACCCCCTTGCACCGCTGCCGCTAGCAATCCCATCTTGTAGGATTCTGTGCCAACGTCGGCGCAAGCTCTAATCATGTCCGTAAGGGTCAAATCGGGACGATTGCCTAGTGACTGCAAGATTTTACGGCAGTCTAAGTTGGCGTTGTCCTTGGCTAACTTCATCATGAGCTCTTGCTGGGCCTGCTCATTATCAATCTGCCTGCTAATTGCTTCCTCCAGGCGATTGATGAAGTCCATATAGGGCTCTTGGGCTCCTTGCTTAATAGCGGTGTAATTCTTAGCCGCTTTGCCAGTTGCTGGGACTTTGAAAAACGCCCTAAAGGCGGCCTCGGCCGACATCTGGAGAGTGGCTAGAGGCAAGTTGATCTGGGCATCGATGGATTCGAAGGCACCTGAACCATATAACTGGTCAGGAAGTACTGCGCCTCCCATCCTGGCAGCCCTTGTCTGCGCCTCCAGGCGATACTCGCTGTCCCAAATTAAGTACTGGCTAGGGTTGAGCATCATCCGCATGACGGCTTTCCAGTCATGGGGAATGAACATGGTGTTCTCGCACACTTGCTGAAGCGTGCCCCTCGTAAAACGACTTTGGAGCCCTGTTTCTGAAATGGCTTTCCGTATAGCCATGAGAAGCTTATACGGGACTGGGGAGTGTACTATCTGCTATGCGCCTGTAAGCGCGTCCATCTCCATGCGGATGGGACATATCTGGCTAAGCTCAGCTAGTTCTTCTGCTGGCAATTCCCCCTTCCTAATCTCCTCTTCAATGGTGCGCTGAAGTGGACTCTTGGTAACTCGGGAACTTGGGACTGTCAGAGAAGCGCCTGCGCTCCTCATTCCTTGCATTCCACCGGTGACGTCTGCAGCTGTCACCGGGGGAAAGCTCCCTACGCTACTCTGCCTAAATTGGAGTGACGGATAGAGCGCCGTAGGCGCCGTTGGTTTGGCTGGCGCTTCTAGCAGATTTGGGGGTTCTTTGGCCTCTATCCGGACTGGCTCTATCTCCACCAAGAGCGTCCTACATTTTCTCCACGTGCGAATTACGCCTCCTGGAGCTTTCGGGGGTTGCTGAATGCAGTCTCCTATCTGATCCCAGCGCTCGAGGGTTAACGTACCTACTTCTGGGTAAAGCAGGCAGTGTTCCCCTAGGTACACCAAAAGTCTCGCTAGCTCCCCGCTGTGAAAACGCAAATTAAATACCCTGGCCAGGATGTTGAACTCCTCTACACGAGTTCTTTGGCTAGCGGATGGACGCTGTCGCTGAGGACAGGTCCCCATATTACCTGCGATTGGGTCCTCGGAAGATTCCTCCTCGGGACGAGCCGACGCGTCTTTGGCAGGCAATAGGTTCTGGCGACGTCGCTTTCTGGGTAGAGCTCGGAGCGTGGACTGCGGCCACGGGCCCTCGGTGGCCACTGCGCTGTCAGGGGCTCACAGCTGCCCTGAGCGGAACGCGCGTTTTCCCTTTGGCGCAAGCCGCCGCGAAAGTCGGGAGCAAGCTGTAGGATGCCTCTTTGGACTGCCTCACCGCAGGCCGTCCCTCCGATCGGCTGGCTGCCGGACGGAGTGCCGCGCTGTCCTCCGGGATGATTCGGACACGGTTCAGGCGCAGAACCGGACCGTGTGATCGCTACTCTGAGGAAGACCGCTCTTACTCACGAGTAGATCACGTCTCGGGGTCACCAGGTGTAGGAATCGAGGCAGCATGGAGGAGGATATGATCAGTGGTTTATTGAGAAAAAGGCATAACCATTTATAGATCAGAAGGCAAGGTAGAAAAAACCGTCACCCAACAGTCAATCACATCACCTATTTACTCAGGTTAATTGGGAATCTCTCGGGGGGAAGTTAATTAGTGCGGGCAAACACTAGGTGAGACAACACCATTGTTTTGGGCTTAGACTAAGGCAATCATGGCTCCTGTTTGCTTCTGGGATGAGACTGAGATTCGGAGATGAGGGATTACTCTAATAAGTAACGCATTTGCTTGCTCAGCAGGTTCGTTGGTCAGGTCAGGTAATTGGGTGAATCAAACCCTATCATTTATCCACCCCCCTTAATTTGGGTGCTCGCAGAGCCCACGGGCCAGGGAGCCTTTCTCCCAAAAGTGGCCTCTGCCGGGCCGTTCCGTGCCCAGGGGGGCACGGGGAAACCACAAAAAGGGACCACGACCAGAAAGTGACTCATGGAAGTGGATCATTGGTACTGGGGGTGGTGGTGGGGGGTGTCACACTGCGATATGGAAGGCAGATGAAAGGCCACAGCATTATATTCTCAGGACAGTTTTCATGGCTGATCACCATGATGATTGCCAATATTCAGAATTGGATATGGTTAAAGAAGAAAACTTGGTAAATGTTGAGGTTCAACTATGATAGTCCTTTTAGCCAGTCCAACCCTCTTCCCCTTGAGAATGCAGAAATGCAGGCTGCTAGATTAGCCCAGTGAGGAGTAGGACTTTTGTGAAGTTAATGGCTCTTAATAGTTTAATCCACGGGTTCCCAACCTAAGGCCTGTTGGCTGGATCTGGCTTGCAGTGCCATTTCAGGTGGCCCCCACCCCTCCAAGAAACAAAATGGCCACCCTCTTTCAAGCTGTTGGGACAAAACACCTCCCTCCCCCAAATCGTGCAGGAAGGGCAAAATTGCCTTTCGGCCCTCAAAGCTGACTGAGAGAGTGTGGCCTGGCCCCCGGCTTAAAAAAGATTGGGAACTCCTGGTTTAATCAATACCAAAAAAAACACCATCAAAAGTCTTATATTACAGTAGAAAAATCCATAAATTGAGCATGAAAAATCCATGATTTTGGCACTGTGAGAGTCTTGGCTAAACTCAAAGGGAACTGGGAAACCTAAACAGATGGCAGATGGTTTCATATGTTCTGCTTCTCAGAAGCAATTCAGCTCTTCAAGTCGTGGCTCTGTTGTATCAATCCCTGACATTAAGGGTTTTCTAGGTGGAGAATAGATCAGCCATGGTAGTTTAATGGTTAAGACACTGAACCTGAGGACCGGAAGGTTGGCAAATCAGCAGTTTGAGACCCGAGTGCTACGCAACGGAGTGAGCTCCCATCGTCTGGCCCAGCTCCTGCCAGACTAGTATATTAGCAGACTAGAAATTGCAAGTAGATAAATAGGTACCATTTCGGCAGGGAAGGTAACGGCATTCTGTGTGCTCTGATGCCTAGTCATGCCTGGCACATCACCACAGAAACGTTTGCCTATGCAGACAGCGTGGGTCCTTTGGCTGTAAATGGAGACGAGTACCAAACCCCAGTCAGACACGATTGGCTTTCGAGCAAGGGGGACCTTTTGACCTAGGTCACCGTTTCCCAAAACTATTCTATGTTGGATTGGGGCCATGAGGAGGCCCTTAGGATCCCGGAGGAGACTGGTCAAAGGAACGACAGGAGGCTAGATGGAGCGAAGACCAGTGGTTTATTGAGGGAAAATCATCAGTATATATTATGTTCAAGGCTGTGTGTCGTAGAATCGTCATCTGACAGAGAATCACATCACCCATTTACCCGGGTTAATTGAGAACCTCTCTTGGGGAAGTTAATTAACTAAGGCAAATACTGACAGGGGGAAACCATTGTTCCTGGCTTGTTCAAGAGTAAACATGGCCACTATTTGCACTAGAGTTTAGGCTCTTCTGTGAGTGAGTAATTGCCTAATCGCTAACAGGAGGTTAGCGATTTGCTTCCTTCAGCAGAATCGCTGGTCAGGTCATATGTGGGTGAATCAACCCTTATGATTATTAATCTGTTCCCCCATTTTCCATACTGGCAAGGGCCAGTGGCCAGGAGTCTGCTCGATTGGTTTAACCTCTGCCAGAGGCCGTTTGTGCCAATTGTGCATGCGGAATCCGCATCCCTCCTTTTTCTGTTATTTATGGACCTGACAGGCGACTCTGCGCAAGAGGGGCATCAGCTGATGTACGGGAACAACGCTTCGGGGTTCCCCCCACGGGGGGCATCTCGATAGCAGCGAGGGAATACTTTGCATGAAACAGCATCCTGCTATGCTTAGTATTACCACCCCCGCAATCACCTTGAGCGTTGTCTGGAGCCACCCCCATGGGAGCCATGACCACAACGAATCCCACCACCCCCATGAAGAATCCTCCTTGATGTTCTTGACTAGGGTGTAGAGGTCTGTGAGCTGGCTCTGTACTTTACGGGTATTGTCTGTGAGATTAAAGCAACACATGCCATGAACAGACTCGCAACCCAAATGATGTAACAACAGGAGGTAGTCGATAGCTGCTTGATTATCCAGTATGGCATGGCGAAGCTCTGCCTGCTCCTGATTGAGCAGCGCTATTGCCAAGGAGGTGTGGTTAATGGCTCTTGCAAAAGCGCAAGCCAATTGACCAATTCATTCTCCGAGCGTTGCCTATGGCTAAGCCTGACACGCTGTATATACTGACTGCCGCCTGGTTTTTCAGAGCTGTGGGTCTGAATCCAGACTGCTTCTGTAGCAAGGCAAGATAATGAGGTGTGTAATTGATCTCTTACTGTGACCTAAGGTGATTCTAAGCTATTTCTGCAACTTCTGGTGTTGTGCAAATGTCTTTCTAGCACCTATGGGGAGGTGTGAAAATAAGCTGGGGATTACCGGCTACCGGGTGCTCAATCTTTCCAAGCAATGGGCCGGTGCAAACATGGGCCGGTCTGGCTTCCTTTGGTGGAAGCTGGCCGTTATTAACAATATACGACCCTACGTGTACAGAAATTCAAGTGTCCCTTGCAAATCCCAACTGGAGCATTGTACAAGGCATGTATAAATAAAGAGCAACTACAGATTCAGCAGCTTCTTGAAGATGAGGCTTCCCTTCTTGGTGGGGTTTCATGTGTAACTTGAGCTTGGAAAAGTCTTGTTTTGGGGAAAAGCATGGTCCTTAGAAGTAGCACTGAGTATGCAAAATGTTCATAGAATGTCTTTGGAGATGCAAGTCATAAAGGAAGACGGACAGCTGATGACATCCAGGACAGTGACTGGCAGTGACTTCGCAATAGCCGAACTTGGCATCCAGGCCTGATTCTGGCCTCTGGGACCTGCATGGGGAAGAGACTTGTTTGGGAGATAAAAATTCTGAAAGAGTTAGTTGGTTTTTGCACTTATAGGATAGTAATTGCTGTGCAACTATGGGATGTTGTTCCCCCCTTTCTGTTTGTTTGTCAATGTAAGACTCAAGCGTCCGATAGGCCCGTTCCACAATCGCTTGCCCCTGCGGATTGTACGGAACGCCAAAAGGTGTGCTCAGTATCCCAGGTGGCCCTGAAGGTGGCCAGCTGCCTGGAGCTGTAAGCTGGGGCGTCATCGGACTTTGTGTGCCGAGGTTCACCCTGGGCCGTGGGAAAGGAGATGCTGCTCCACACGGGGAGCCATTTCTCCCTTCTGTGCTGTTGCCCAAACAAACTGTGGGAAAGTATTAATGCAAACGTGCATGTACTGCCATTTGCCAAAATGTGGGGCATGTGTGACGTCCATTTGCCACACTTGGATGGCCTCTGTCCCCCGTGGGTTGACCCCCCACGAGGGCCCCCACCCGGTGCCCCTGCACAATGCTGACAAGAGCGAACTATGCCTTGGGCTTGAGAAAGTGGCAGGTTGAACTGCCTTGCAAGTGCTTTGGCATTCTGATGAAAGAATGCATGACTCTGAAATGGAGTTGTGAGGAACAAACTCAGCAAGTTTTTGTCTGTCGTGGGAGTGATGTATGCTCCCGGTAGACTGTGAAGCAAATTCCTGTACTGGCTGTCAGTAATTATGTTGAAGCGTTCTTTGGCAAAGGTGCGCAAAGCGAGGTTCACGGCTGCCAACTCTGCCCGCTTGCGGACGAGTCAGGAGCGTGCGCCAAGCTCGGTCCTCCCGCCAAGTAAGAACCTAATATGTGCGACCCCCATAAGTGAAAATTGTCCTAGCCCCCCGAAGGGGAACCAGTGACATTAATTCACACAAGGTGACTGTCTGCGTTTGAAGCGAGACGAGTCTGGGGTCTTATGGCAAACCTTGGCGCATGACGTGCCAGGCTTCCCTTGGGTAAATTTCTCATGAAGGCCCCCCTGCGCACATCCGCCCATGGCGGGCGTGCACACTTTTACTGGAGAAGGGTGCCAGATGCTGGCTTAGCCTTTTGCCTGTGCTTGGACTAGCAGCAAAAAAGGAAGGGGTGGCCTGAAAATGCCTGTATCTGATTGAAAGTGTGACCTGACTGCATTCTTAAAATGGTCCTAGGCCTTCCTGGCTAATGAGTGGCACCCTGCACATTCTCAGGAGCTCAGGGACTAATCCTTCCTCTGTGCTCTGGAGTTTGCGAAATGTGTCTGCTCATTAGAGAGGGTGCTGTGGGCCAGGTGCCATACTTAAAATGACCTAAGACTTATTAAAAACAAGCCAACTATGACGTGCCAGCTGTAAGGAAATAATACACCAAAATGAAAAGACACACAAGTTATAAATCTATGGTGAGGCCCCATCTGGAATACTGTGTACAGTTCTGGTCACCATACCTCCAGAAGGATATTATGGAGCTGGAAAAAGTGCAGAGGAGGGCAACCAGAATGATTAGGGGACAGGAACACCTTCCTTACCATCTGAGGCTGCAACGGTTGGGCCTCTTCACTCTTGAACGACGGCGTCTAAGAGGTGACCTGATTGAAGTTTATAAAATCATGCACGGTGTGGACAAAGTAGATAAGGAAAAACTGTTTTCCCTATCGCATAACACTAGAACTAGGGGACACTCCATGAAACTTTTGGGTACTAGTTCTCAAACAAATAAGAGAAAGTACTTTTCCACCCAGAGGATTACTGGTCTATGGAACTCCCTGCCAGAAGAAGTGGTGACAGCTGTCAGTCTTGACAGCTTTAAGAAAGGATTAGACAAGTTCATGGAGGACAAGGGTATCAATGGCTATAATTATGGATACTTAAGGACAACCTCCGGGTTGGAGAGATAGTCAGGATATCTCTCAATATCATTTCCAGGGAATCCTAAGCAGGTGAAGGCATCTGCTTGGGAATACCCTGAAGGAAATGGTGAGCCACTGTGTGAGACAGAATGCTGGAGTGGATGGGCTGTGGCCTGTTCCAGCACGGCTGTTCTTATGTTATGTTCTTATGTTATGTTCTTAAACATTTCCAGCAGGGAGTTCCACTGGCGAAAGGAGGAAAGACAAGTCAGAAGTTAGCACAATGAGAATGCAACAACTCTTATCAATCAGATTAGGTAAGACAACCAGGTCCTCCTGTTGAGAAATCACTACCAGTAATTAACTCAGGAGCCTGTGAAAGGAAGCAACTTAAGACTTAGAAAGAAAGAAATTGGTTATTTTTAAGGCCTGGGGAGGATTTTTGTTCCTGTAAAAAGGTAACGATTAAGCATTTTCTGAATATACAGAGCGCAAGAATGTTTGTGTGCTTTTTCCTGTGAAAGGGGTACAATGAGGGAGTTACTTTACACAGATTAAAGTCAAATTACCAGAACAGTGTCTTTCTTAAGAGAATGAAGGAGAGTTAGAACGATTCTCAACCTGCGGCCAGATGTGGGCAAGTGGGCCAGATGCGGCCCACGTTGCTCTGCCACTACCTCCACCAAGCCAAGGAGGGCTGTGTGGTGAAGGAAGGGCAGGATGACTGTCCGGACCCCCAGAGCTGCCTGAGGCCCCGGAACATGGCCCCTGACTTTAAAAGGTTGAGAACCGAGGTTACAAGATGATAACACAGTACACACATGAAGACAATGCAATTCTCTCACTCCTAGTGAGATACGTGACTCCAAGACGCTAAGAGACATTCAGACACCTTAAAACACAGAGATGGGGGTTTGAGGAACACAGACATAGGGAGGGGCCCCATAGTTTATGACTTAGTGAGGAAAACTAATAGAAGTGATTTTTGTTTTCAGATCGCGCTTCTGAAAAGAAAAATCTGTTTTCCTGAGTGGCACGGATTGCAAAACCGGTTTCCAAGAGTGGCTTAATCCTTTGACAAAGAAAAAAGTCTCAAGGGAAGAAGGGGGGTCACCCCGCCCTATTGCAGGTTAGGATTCCCCCCGCCCACCCTCCTGCTTTCGCTGCCCTTAAGCTGCTAAGCAGGCAAGGCAAAGGGGCTTTGTTCACCATGCTTTCACAAACCTTAAATAGTTCCTGCCCATGAGCAGAGTGCAAACTGTTTAACACATACCTCACAGTGACATTACCACGCAGTTACACACAAGGAACACTTTTTCAATCATACTGTGGTCATAGAGACAAGGCTTTTGCAATCATACACAGTTCTTGCAGTCATACATTCAGTGGTGCACCACGCATACACACATTTATTTACGCATTCACACATTCCTCCCCTGCTCTGCAGTGTTCTATCCTACACATGAGGAGATGGCTTATACACAGCTGGCTATCACAGCCATCTGGGTGCTTCTACTTAGGGGTGAGTTTCTCTGGGCTACTCCAAGGTGAGACAAGTAGGTTCTGCCTGTGCCTTGGGAGAGCTCGGGGTGCTATTGCTGGGATGGTTCTTCTGGCATATCCAGGGCGATGGCTGCCTCCTTTCTAGCCTGGGCCAGATGCATGCCAGAGGGCCGGATTCCTGGATCTCGGTGCTGCCTCACGCTCCAGTGCCAGCGTGGCCATTTGGTATTAAGATCCGGACAACCCTTTGAAGATCTGCCTGGTCTAGATTGGCATTCTCTTCTAAGGTGTCTCATTTTTCCACACTGGAAGCAGGCGCCTTGGGGTTTTGGCACTGCTCTGCGCCTGAGTGTGGCAATGGGTCTGCTCTGGAGCCCTGCATGGCCAGGGGCCGTGCAGATTTCCGTGAGCAGTGGGCGCTGAGCAGCCCTGCCTGAACGTGTGTCTGCCTTCAGATAGGCTGAACACAGCAGTTGGGCGCTAGCTAATTGTGCCACTGGCAATTTACCCGTGAATGGATCTTCCTCACCCCTGCGCTGAATGGAGTTCTTAATTGGCAGGGAACTTTTAACTGTCAGAGAAGCGGCAGGGCCTCTCATGCCATGAATTCCTTCAGTGACGTCTGCAGCTGCCACTGAGGGAATGCTCCCTACACTGCCCTGCTTAAGCTGAAATGACGGATAGAGACTCCTTGGGGCTGATGGTTCTGACTGCGCTGGGGTTTTCTGGGTCTCTATCCGGACTGGGTCATCCTCTACTGAGAGTTTCCTACATTTGCTCCATGTGCGAATTATGCCCTCTGGAGCTTTCGGGGGTTGCTGAATGCAGACTCCTATCTGATCCCAGAGCTGAAGGGTTAGCGTACCTGTTTCTGGGTAAAGCAGGCAGTGTTCCCTCAAGTACACCAAAAGTCTCGCTAGCTCTCCACTGTGAAACCTTATCTGATACACCCTGGCCAGGATTTTGAATTCATCCCCATGAATTCTTTGACTAGCGGACGGACGTTGCCACTGAGGACAAGTCCCCATATTACCTGCGAGGGTCCTTTGAAGTCTCCTTCTCGGGACGAGTCGACGCGTCTGTGGCAGGCAATAGGTTTTGCGTTACGAATCTCTGGGTAGAGCTCGGAGCGTGGCCTGCTGCCACGGGCCCTCGGTGGCCTCTGCGCTGTCAGGGGTTCACAGCCGACCCTGAGCGGAACGCGTTTTTCCGTGCTGCAAGCCGCTGCAATAGCCGGAGCAAGCTGTAGGATGCCTCACCACGTAGCTGTCTTCCCAATCGGATGGCTTTCCGAATGGGGCTGCTGCGCTGTCCTCCGGGGTGATTGGACACGGTTCTAGCGTAGAACCGGACCACGTTGATCGCTTACTCACGAGTAGGATCACGTCGCGGGTCACCAGATGTTGGATTGGGGCCGTGAGGAGGCCCTTAGGATCCCGGAGGAGACTGGTCAAAGGAACAACAGGAGGCAAGATGGAGCGAAGACCAGTGGTTTATTGAGGGAAAATCATCAGTATATATTATGTTCAAGGCTGCGTGTCGTAGAATCGTCATCTGACAGAGAATCACATCACCCATTTACCCGGGTGTTGTGTTCTGTAAAGCTGTGCCTTTAACAATGTACCTTTGCCATGTGTTACCAATGTAACCTCTCTGTGTGCAACATTATAACCATCAGCTGTATCAATGTAACCTAATAAGGGGACGCGAGCTAGTGACCACCAGAGGGCAGTAGCGAGCGTCCAGCTCCCATGGATCATAGTCACCTGGTTCAGCAGCGCGGGAAGATTCCCCCCGACCTCCTCACCTGGTCAAGAAGGGCGTGACCTCCTACGACGTCACGCAGGCAGCAACCAATAGTCTGTCGACGAGCCACATTCAAATGTATAGCCAGCTGTATACATTGAGCTACTCATCCGCCATTACCACATGTTCCTCCGGATCATCATGCAATAAACCTGTGTTAAGCCAACCCTTCGGCTGTTTCATTGTCTTTGGTCCCTTACACTAAATTGGCGACGAAGGTGGGATGATGGCAGCCCACGGGACCAAGACATGCGCCGGTTTCGAAATCAGGAAACCGGGCGACTGGGAGATCTTCGAGATGGACTTCCAGGCCGCGCTGATCGAGTCCGAAGTCACGGAAGAGGCGAAGAAGAGAGCCATCTTCACCAGGATGCTCGGACAAGAAACCAAAAGGACCTTGGTGGACCTGATTGCACCGAGGATGGTGAGCGAATTCAAGGCCAAGGAACTCATGCAGATGCTGCGTGAGCATGTCCGGCCCGCCACGGCGATGTTTCCCGCTCGGAGTGCGTTTTGGAGGCGAGTCCAAGCGCCCGGGGAGACGGTCGCCGCATTCGTGGCGGCCCTGCGGCTGGCGGCCGGCCCGTGCAAATGGAAGAATGCCGAAATCACCCTCCGAGACTGTGTGCTGTGCGGCCTGAACGACGCCGAGACCCAGCGCACATTAATGAACCAAGAGCCGCCTCCCACGTTGCAGGAGATCGTCAGAGCGGCCCAGGCCGCAGAAGCTACGAAGGCCGGGGTCCAAGAACTTCAGGACTGGCGGCCAAAGTCGAGCAAGGCAGAGGCTCCGGTACAGGCGGCCCGCCGAACTTCGAGGTCGTCCGCAGAGAGCAGCGACGACGAGGACATCCAGAGGGTCCGGAAGGAGAGCCGGCGATGCGACGGCTGTGGGGCGGCCCACAACCGCGTGAAATGCCCCTTCCGGAAGGCTGAGTGCCACAACTGCGGCCGCCGCGGACACATCGCCAAGGTGTGCAGGAAGAAGCGCGAAACCCGGAGGAGCTCCGCAGACCGTTCCGCCGGACAGGACCGCCCAACGAAACCCAAGGATGGCGCCCAGGCCACGCGGAAGCAGGACGGCGTGGGCCGCATCACCGACGGCAGTGAGGACGACGCCCCAGTGTTCAGCGTGTCTACCAGACACCCCCGCTACTTTGTTGAGGTACTAGTCCAAGGGGTCCCCATCAGGATGGAAATTGACTCGGGGTCCTCATATTCAATCATTTCCCAGAGGGAGTTTTTGGGAATTGCCCCCCACAAGCGACCCAAGCTCAAAGCATTGAGGTCCACACTACGGGACGTGCAAGGGAACAGTATTCCAGTGTTGGGGGTTGGAGAATTTCAGGTCAGATTCAAGGAGCACGCCGCGTCCCTTCCCCTAGTCGTGCTCAAAGGAGGAAATTGCAGCCTCCTCGGGACTCAATGGTTCCAGCCCCTGGGGTTGTTTATTGGGGGGGTGCACGCCGTTGGGATGCACGCCGTTGGGACTGATCCAATTCAGGAGGTGTGCAAGGCGCACCCCGAAGTTTTCAAAAAAGGACTGGGGAAATTCAAGGGGCCCCCAGTGACTTTCGACCTGGACCCGGGGGTCCGCCCAATTCGCCTTAAACCACGCAGGGTGCCGTTCGCACTCAAGGACAAGATAGAGGCGGAACTGGACAAGTTGGTGGGCCAGGGGATCCTTGTGCCTGTAGATTCTGCGGAGTGGGAAACTCCAATTGTAACCGCTCTAAAGGCCAACGGGGAGGTCCGCATATGCGCTGACTACAAGTGCACCATCAACAAGGCGATCCGCCCGAATGCATATCCGGTGCCGGTAGTCAGCCATCTGCTGGCCAGGTTACACGGGGGAAAGTGTTTCGCTAAGCTCGACTTAGCACAGGCCTACCAGCAGCTCACGGTGTCCCCTGCCGCAGCTGCTGCGCAGACCATAGTCACCCACAAGGGGGCGTTCCAGGTGACGCGCCTCCAGTTCGGCGTGAATTCGGCGCCTGGAATTTTCCAATCACTCGTGGAACGCCTCCTGAAGGGATTGGAGGGGGTGTTGCCTTATTTTGATGACGTGTTAATAACGGGGGGGGGAGTCGGGCTGAATTGGCCAAAAGGTTGGGGAAGGTCCTGACGATATTCGAAAAGGCGGGGCTGAGGTTGCGAAAGGACAAATGCGTCTTCTTCGCAACAGAGGTTGAGTTCTTAGGGTTTTGTGTGACTCCCGAGGGAATAAAACCATCCATGTCCAAGGTGGCAGCCATTAAGAAAGCCCCCCGCCCCACCTCCAAGCCCGAGTTGCAGTCGTTCCTAGGGCTGCTCAATTTTTACCACTCCTTCCTCCCCCGAAAGGCAGCGGTGGCTGAGCCGCTACACAAACTGCTGAAGAAAGACCAGGCATGGAAGTGGGGCGATGACCAAGAAAGGGCATTTAGCGAGCTAAAAAGCCTCCTGGCGTCCGACGCCATACTGACCCATTTCAACCCCAAACGCCCAGTAGTTCTGATCTGTGATGCATCTCCAGTGGGGGTGGGGGCGGTGCTGTGCCACGTGTTGGAAAACGGAAGGGAGGCCCCGATAGCATTTTACTCCAGGTCCCTGTCCCAAGCAGAGAGAAACTACGCACAGACGGACAGGGAGGCACTAGCGATAGTCGCGGGGACGAAAAAATTTCACGATTTTCTGTACGGCCGTCCTTTCACAATTGTAACAGACCACAAGCCCCTGCTAGGCATCTTTACCGCTGATAAGCCACCCCACAGATCCTGTCCCCGAGGATGCTCAGGTGGGCCATTTTTCTCAACGCGTATCAGCACGCGTTGGTCTACCGGCCCGGAAAGGAGATCAGCCATGCGGACGCTCTATCTAGGTCCCCCCTTCCCCTAACGCCCAGCCAGGTGAGCATGGGGGAGCGGGACCATCAGGTTCTCATGATAGAGGTGCTGGATTCGCCCCCCGTAATGCCTGCCGACATTGCCAAAGCGACAGAGAAGGACAAAACGTTAGCGACAGTCAGCTCCTGGCTGCAGAAAGGGTGGCCCGCGTCCTCCCCAGCGGAGGAGTTCGCTCCATTTTTCAGAAAAAAGCTAGAACTGTCCCTAGAGAGGGGGTGTCTCTTGTGGGGGCAGCGGGTGGTGATTCCCACTTCCCTTCGGCCGCGGGTGCTCAAACTGCTTCATGTCAGCCACCCCGGCATCGTGCGATCCAAGGCGCTGGCCCGGAGTTACTTCTGGTGGCCCCAGCTAGACGCCGACATCGAGCACATGGTTGGCACTTGTGAAAGTTGCCAATGCTCCAGACCAGAGGAGGCCCGCCTTCCCCACAGGGAATGGGACGCGGCTAAGGGGCCGTGGTCCCGGGTGCACGTAGATTTCGCGGGCCTATTCAGAGGCACCCTGTTCCTCCTTGTAGTGGACGCTTTCTCCAAATGGTTGGAGGTTATCCCAGTCACGAGCACCTCCTCGGCCCAGACCATTAGGCATTTGCGGAGGCTCTTTTCCACGTTCGGCATACCCGACACGTTAATTAGCGACAACGCTAGTTGTTTCACGTCCTCCGAGTTTAGGGCATTCATGGAGATTAACGCCGTTCGGCATATCACCTCCGCCCCTTTTCACCCGGCCACCAACGGCCAAGTAGAGCGCCTCGTCCGCACCACGAAGGACGCGTTGCGGCGCATGGGCCCAGGGGATCTGAACCTGCAAGTGTGTCAGTTTCTGCTAGGGTACAGGGTAACCCCATTGGCGTCAGGATACTCCCCCGCAGAGCTCTTAATGCGCAGGAAGCTGACCACCATCCTTACTAGGCTAGACCCCACGAGGGTAGAGGACAAAGGAAGGAACATCGGGCTGGAGGTTACAAAGAGTTTCAGCATAGGCGCCCCCGTGCATTGCAGGAATTACGCCAGCACGGGCCCTGCCTGGGTGCCGGGCGTAGTCGTGGAACAAACCGGCCCCGTGTCGTACCGCGTGGAAACCAGCACAGGGCTCCTATGGAGGCGGCACACAGACCAGCTCCGACGCAGGGTCTCCGATGAGCAGGACACGGATCACGCAGGAAATAAGTCAGCGTTAGGGTTCTCCCCCACCCGTTTAGCCCAAGGGGGAGGAGAAGGGGACCGTGGGCCCCCACCAAGGGGGGAGGAGGATATCCTCGTAGATACCCTGGGGGATCTTTCCGAGGAGGAGGAACCCGACCCCATACATATCTCGCGGAAAGTCCCCACAAATGCGGGTACCCCTACCAACTTAGATTTTGATTTTCAGAACCGGGGGGGGGGTTCGGAGTGGTCCCCCACCCGTCCAAGCGAGAAGAGGGGTTTTTCTTTAGTCCCGACGGCCCCCGGTCTGCCCACAATGGAGTTTTTCCCTTCCCCTAAGGCCGCCAGACAGCGGCAAGCCACTAACAAGTCTCCCTCTCCCTTTTCAGGACAAGGGACCAGGGAACAAAGAAGCAATAACGCCCCCGGGGGGGGCAGCCCTCTTCACGGCCCAAATGCACATGCAACAAGCCATCTTGGCTGAGAGACTTCATCTCATCCTAGGGGGGAGGGATGTTGTGTTCTGTAAAGCTGTGCCTTTAACAATGTAGCTTTGCCATGTGTTACCAATGTAACCTCTCTGTGTGCAACATTATAACCATCAGCTGTATCAATGTAACCTAATAAGGGGACGCGAGCTAGTGACCACCAGAGGGCAGTAGCGAGCGTCCAGCTCCCATGGATCATAGTCACCTGGTTCAGCAGCGCGGGAAGATTCCCCGCGACCTCCTCACCTGGTCAAGAAGGGCGTGACCTCCTACGACGTCACGCAGGCAGCAACCAATAGTCTGTCGACAAGCTACATTCAAATGTATAGCCAGCTGTATATATTGAGCTACTCATCCGCCATTACCACATGTTCCTCCGGGTCATCATGCAATAAACCTGTGTTAAGCCAACCCTTCGGCTGTTTCATTGTCTTTGGTCCCTTACACTAAACCGGGTTAATTGAGAACCTCTCTTGGGGAAGTTAATTAACTAAGGCAAATACTGACAGGGGAAAACCATTGTTCCTGCCTTGTTCAAGAGTAAACATGGCCACTATTTGCACTAGAGCTTAGGCTCTTCTGTGAGTGAGTAATTGCCTAATCGCTAACAGGAGGTTAGCGATTTGCTCCCTTCAGCAGAATCGCTGGTCAGGTCATATGTGGGTGAATCAACCCTTGTGATTATTAATCTGTTCCCCTATTTTCCATACTGGCAAGGGCCAGTGGCCAGGAGTCTGCTCGACTGGTTTAACCTCTGCCAGAGGCCGTTTGTGCCAATTGTGCATGCGGAATCCGCAATTCTATCATGGAATGCTTTACAAATCCTAAAAAGTTTAACAGAACAGTTTGGTTTTTGTAATAGAAAGATGGGTTTGGATTTTTCAAGTTACACGAAAAAAGCCTCATTCGGGCGTCCCCTGAGTGGAGTTTCTCCAGCAAAAAAAATCCTTTCAACCCAGAGTAATTTTTGATGTGAAATTTATTTATTTTAACTAAACGTTAGAAGGAACTTTCCCCTACCCCAAAAGCTAACAAACAATAAACGTAACATAAAACAATTATCATAAATAAATTGTTACATCTTAACAACTTGTTGTCGTTCAGTCGCAAGGTCGAGTCTGGCCCTTTGTGACCCCATGGGCCACTGCATGCCAGGCTCTTCTGTCATCCTCTATAGTCCACCCAGATCTACGCCCAACGCGTCAATCTAACCATCTCAGAGTCGCATTTCGCAAGTGGGGCGGCATATAAATCAAATAAATAAATACATAAAAATAAATCTCAATCTCTGCTGCCTCCTTCTCCTCCTGCCTTTGATCTTTCCCAGCATCAGGGCCTTCTCCAGTGAGTCCTCTCTTCTCATTTGGTGGCCAACCTACTGGAGCTTCAGCTTCAGTATTTTTCCTTCCAAGGAGCAGCCAGGGCCCCAGGGCTGATTTCCTTTAGGATGGACTGATTTGATCTCTTTGCAGTCCAGGCGACTCTTAAGAGTCTTCTCCAACACCACAACTTATCCATACTCAAATAACTCACCTCTTCACCTGGGACATTAGAGATACCATCACAAACATAGACATTTTTGAATTGGTACCCTTGTTAGTCTGTGGAAGCATATCTGAGAGTAAACATAACAAGACAAAAAAATAAAACAAAACACTGTGGCACCTTAAATACTAACGCCTGTATTTTAATGTTAGCTTTTGTGGATCAAGTCAACTTCCTCAGACATAAGAGTAGATTTTCATGGTATACATTTTTACATCTGATATAGAGGCCCAACCAAAGTTGGTTGGTTCCAGAGATGGATATGTAAATCAATGAGTTGTTTACAACTACAGTAGTAATAAAATGCAATCAGTTTGTCGGGTGGATCTCTGATGGAAGTCAGTTTGAGGAATTAGGTTTGCAAAATAAACATTCTGTCATTACACATCCCGTGCGCTCCAGTGTCTAGTTATGCCTGCCACATGACCACGGAAACGTCTGCAGAAGCAGACAGCGCTGGCTCTTCGGCTTAGAAACAGAGATAAGCACTGCACCCTAGAGTCAGATACGACTGGCTTTCGAGCAAGGGAAACCTTTACCTTTACCTTTACCATTACACATCTCCTGACCTAATGAATTGAATGAGGAAGTTTTATGGCAGGAATCTGTAAGCCACTTTGGGTCGCCCATTGTGTCGAGGAAAGCGGGGTATAAATAAAAATATTATTATTAATTCTCAACCTGTGGCCCGTGGGCCAGATGTAGCCTGCGACAGCATTTCATGTGGGGGCCCCCACCGCCTCCACCACACCAGGAAGTGCCATGTGGTGGAGGAAGGGCAAAATGGCCATCCGGCTGCCGAAGCTGTCTGAGGGAGCGTGACCCGGCCCTTAGCTTTAAAAGGTTGAGAACTCCTGCTTTATGGGATAAGGCACAGCCAAAGGTCAACTGTCCTGAGAAACATCCCACTACCCACATTTTTGAGTCTGTTCTGCAAGATGAATGTAACCCCTTAGTGGTGTCATTTAAAATTTTTATAATATCCCACCCATCTTATTTTAGAGCCAAGCTATCCACAGCTATAGGCATTTGAAGATGGAATCAACTGCACTGAAGCGGAGTCTAGTGACTCCTCTTCATTAGAAAACCCACTATCTTTCTGTGCAGAAATTAATTTTTAAGCAGAAATTAGATGGCTACCTTTCAGGGATCAGTGCAGGACACTTGTCATGGGTGTCCTGCACTGGCAAGAGGTCTGGACTTGGAGGACCCTTCCAGTCAGACAATCCCATGATTTTTACATGCAATACTCATAGTCTCCTAGAAAGGATTACTCAGAAGTAAGTCCCATGGCTTTCACTGGCAGAGAAAGCAGTGAAAGGGAATCTCTGCCATGGGATTTAGGCTAGTGGAGAGATGTCACTTTCCAAAGGGTTAAATCAGGGATGCCCAAATTACGGCCCACAGGCCAGATCTGGCCCCCGATGCCAATTCATCAGGCCTGTGCTGTCCTTGTCATTTGTTGTAATGCAAAACCCTGCTGCGCTGGAATAAAGACACATCGAGGCCGTGATATAGTGGTCCAGCCCCAAAATGAGGTGGGCAAAAAGCTTTTATTACCCTGCCTGTGGGCGTAAGACGTTGAGGTGGTCACCGCCCCTGATTACAGAGTGGCCCTGCTTGCTAAGCATTTCTACGTAGGCAAGGGTCTCTAATTGTTTACACTAAACTAAAGAAGAAGGAACATATGTTTCCCTGGGCATTATCAGCATACCTTAACTCAGGGAAACATCTGTGGCTATTGTTATGCTAAACCAAGATGTTGCCTGTCAATCGGGAAGCACCTTAGGAATATATGTCCAATCTTATCTATCTCCTCCAGCAAAGCCCGTGCTTCCAAGATAGGAAGTCTTTATTCTGAATTATGGCGCGGCTGTGGCCGGCGAACGAACTTATAGGGAGAAGTATATTAATACATTCATATTCATAAGATTCCCCACTACATGGGCAGTCATTCCCAGAAGCGGACATGTTTTACTTCTGCTTCCGGGAGCGACAAGGGAAGTGTGGGTCAGATGAATTGGTGTCAGAGGCGGGATCCAGCCCATGGGCTGTAGTTTGGGCACCCCTGGTTTAAGCAGAGAAAATGGCAGCCTAAAATCTATCTCATCGTGTTGCAAAAGATATAGCAAGGCGTGTTTTACTTCTGGTTCTGGTGGTAGGAACCATGTGACTGGCCCACTGAACCACATGACTGGCCCACTGAACCATGTGACCGGCCCATGGCCCGAAAGGTTTGTGCACCTATGGGTTAATCAACCAACCAACCAGCCACTTTATTATGGTCAATAGTTTAAGATACAGTTAAAACGTACTAGTAAAGGTAAAGGTTTCCCTTGCTCGAAAGCCAGTTGTATCCGACTCTAGGGTTCAGTGCTCATCTGTTTTAAAGCCAAAGAGCCAGCACTGTCTGCTTCTGCAGACGTTTCTGTGGTCGTGTGGCAGGCATGACTAAACACTGGAGCGCACGGAACACTTGTTTACCTTCCCACTGAAGTGGTCCCTGTTTATCTACTTGCAATTTCTTGCTTTTGAACTGCTAGATTGGCAGGAACTGGGACAAAGACGGGAGCTCATTCCGTCCTGCAGTACTCAGGAATCAAACTGCTGACCTTACGCCTCCCAGTCAGTGTCTTCTTAGCCACTTGAGCCACTGCAGTCCCTACCCACAGAGATATCCATTTGAATTAAAATCAAGTCAAATCAGTTCTTAAGGTTTGTGATACAATAACTGCTACTAAATTTGAACCAGGCGATGCAGCAGCACTTCTTTGTAGCTAGTAAACATAAAATAAAAACAGAACACATTTATACAATTTTTTGGACACCTAGCATCTCTAAAATCTGACAGAAGTTTAAAAGTTAATTGTTGTAAGCATGCGCATAAACAGTTTGTTTACAGTAAGGTAAAGGTAAAGGTTGCCCTTGCTCGAAAGCCAGCCGTATCCAACTCTAGGGTTCAATGCTCATCTCTGTTTATAGCCAAAGAGCTATCATTGTCTGCGTCTGCACACATTTCCATGGACACGTGGCAGGCATGACTAGACACAGAACTGTTTACCTCCCCACCAAAGTGGTCCCTATTTATCTACTTGCAATTTCTTGCTTTTGAACTGCTAGGTTGGCAGGAGCTGGGAGCTCACTGTGTTGTGCAGTACAGTACACGGGAAATGAAGATCAACCTTCCAGTCAGCAAGTTCAGTGTCTTAACCATTTGAGCCACTGCAGTCCCTTTGTTTACAGTACATAACCAACATAACATGTAGGAGGTTGTTAAAAAATGCAACAAATGCAGGCGGAAAGTGAAACCTTTAATGCAGGGGTTCTCAACGTTTTTCAGCCGTTGGCTGGACCATGCCCCCCTCAGACAGCTTAGCGGGCCAGACTGGTGGTTCCCCCGCCATAAACGCTGCCATAAAACGCATCAACCCTGACTCCTCCTTAGAAGGTCAAATTTTTATGTTTTTCTTCTTCCTTATTTTTCATTTATATATTGTATTTGTAAGTTTGTTGTTTGTGTTTTTATTTATAATTTTATTTATAATTTATTTTTTAAAAAAGTTGTATTATTGTTGAAAATTTAATTTAAAAAAGAAGGTCAAATAGTGAAGATGAAGCTAAAGAACTTTGGTCATCAAATGAGAAGAGAGGATTCACTTGAGAGGACCTTGATGCTGGGAAAGAAGGCAAAAGAAGAAGGGTGGCGGCAGAAAATGAGATGGCTAGATGGTATTGTTGATGCCACTGCAGTCCCCATAAATGTAAATGCGTTTACACAGCTGCAAATGAGCCCATGGCCGATTCCGGCGGCAGCAGTGCTGGCATGGGCAGCTGGAGCGAGGTCAGGGTCCGGATTATTTGGTGCTGCAGGCCAGATCCGGCCCATGGGCCATAGATTGCAGAACCCCTACTTGCTTGTGGCTCAAGTGGCTAAGACGCAAACTGGAAGGTGAGAGGTCAGCATTTTGATTCCCGAGTACTGCAGGATGGAATGAGCTCCTGGTCTTTGTCCCAGCTCCTGCCAACCTAGCAGTTTGAAAGCAAGAAATTACCAGGCAGATAAATATAGGGACCACTTCGGTGGGAAGGTAAACAGCGTCCCGTGCGTGCGCGCTCCGGTGTCTAGTCATGCCTGCCACATGACCTCGGAAACGTCTGCAGAAGCGGGCAGCGCTGGCTCTTTGGCTTTGAAACAGAGATCATGAGCACTGAACCCTAGAGTCGGATACGACTGGCTTTCAAGCAAGGGCGACCTTTTAAAAAATATGCCTTCTTCCTCCTGCATTTATTGCAGATTTTTTTATAGCTTGAATATGAATAATTTAACTATGTTTTTAATTATGTTTTTATTATGCTGTGAACCGCTCTGAGTTGGCCTTGGCCAAGTGGGCGGTATAGAAACTGAAATAAATAAATAAAATACAATAAAATAATCATATGAGTTGACTAAACTTCTTTGTTTGCCTATGTTAAGGGTTAAGTCCAAGGAGGCTGGGGTTCCTAGAGAGGCCGGAAGGGCAAGGCTGGTGCTCCTCTTTTCTCCTTCCTTCCTTCCTTCCTGCCTGAGGTTGGGGGATCTGCAAGGGTTAAAAAAAAGGGAATTAATGATCGCGCTGACCCACTTTCCTGCTCACAAGGCAAGGCAGCATCAGTGGGGTGGGAGGGAGGGGGAGGCCCACCTTTGCACACACACACACACACACCCCATTTTAGTGCAAAGGGGAGGAGCCTCTCGTCTCTCTGACCCATTGAGAAAACAGGTAAGTCTCTCTCCACCCCTTTGTGTCCCTTTGAAACCCATATAGAGCAGCTGGGAATGCAAAGCAATCCAGTTAGGAATTGGGATGGGGAGGGGGCGGGATCCCAGTTAGTACCTGAGTAAGGGGTAGGGGGGACAAGGGGAAGGGCACACACCCATATAAAACAAAACACCAAGCAGCCCCATAACAATAGATCCATGAAGAGGGTCGCAAGCCAACATGATTGCAAGTGATTCGTGCATGCACAGAGCATCCTAGTTTCCTCTTCTCGTGCAAATAGTTATTTAGTAAAGGCAAAGGCCTCCTTGGCTCGTACCTACGCCCCGTGGGCCGGATATGGCCAGTGGTGGGCTCTCATATATATTTTTTACTACCACACTGTAGGCATGGTATGGTGGGCATGGTCAGGGGGAAAGCCTTGCATTGCACCCGAATTAGGACTACTCTGCTACCGGTTGTGGTGAACCTGCTGATTGCCCGCCACTAGATATGGCCCACGGCACCGTTTGATATGGACCGCCGCCCTCCCGCCGCTGCCGCTGGAAACAGCCATGTCCATATTTATATACCAAAGAAGCAAAACCGTTTGAGGCGAAGCCAATAATTCCAAAGACGTAAATATATATCGAGGGACTGCAGTGGCTCAAGTGGCTAAGACGCTGACCGGGAAGCGGAAGGTCAGCAGTTCGATTCCCGAGTACTGCAGGACGGAAATGAGCTCCCGTCTTCGCCCCAGCTCCTGCCAACCTAGCAGTTTGAAAGCAAGAAATTGCAAGTAGATAAATAGGGACCACTTCGGTGGGAAGGTAACAGTGTTCCGTGCACTCTGGTGTCTAGTCATGCCTGCCACATGACCACGGAAACATCTGCAGAAGCAGACAGCGCTGGCTCTTCGGCTTAGAAACAGAGATGAGCACTGCACCCTAGAGTCGGATACGACTGGCTTTCGAGCAAGGGAAACCTTTACCTTTAAATATATATCAATCCAACTTTATATGTAGTATAAAATAAAATTCAGATTCTTCTCTGTATAACAATCTTAAAGTCTCTCCTGTAAGTCCAATGAAGGTATAAGTATATAAACTGTAAATAACAATACCAAACGCTGGTGAAATCCACAAAGGTAAACAAGAACCAAGTAGGTCTAAGTGGTGCGAAAAACCTCGTGTACGAAGCTAGTATCCCTTGAAGAAAATAAATTCTTTGGTATCTGGATTTACCGTTTGGCCTTTTGTACGTATGTCCATATTTATGACAGCTGTAAATGCGCCCATGGTTGTCGGAAATGCATTTCTGACAGCCATATATGTGCCCGCAGGTGTTATAAATGCGTTTAGGCCAGGGGGAACCACCAGTCTGGCCCTCTCAGCAGCTGTCTGAGGGAGCGTGACCCAGCCCACGGCTTGAAAAAGTTGAGAACCCCTGCTTTAGATGGTGTCTACAGATGCTGGGGCACTCGGAATGCTGTTATCTTTCCCGCCGAAGCAGTACCTATTTGTCTACTTACACTTTCTTGCTTTCAAACTGCTAGGTTGGCAGGAGCTAGGACAGATGACAGGAGCTCGCTTCATCATGCAGCACTCAGGTCTCTAACTGCCGACCTGATAACCTTCCGGTTGTCAAGCTCAGCATCTTAACCAGTAAACCAGGAGTTCTCAACCTTTTTAAGCCGGGGACTGGTCAGCTCCCTCAGACAGCTTCAGGGACTGGACAGCCATTTTGCCCTTCCTCCACCCCATGGCACTTCCTGGTGCAGTAGAGGTGGTTGTGGGCCACATGAAATGGTGCCATGGGCTGCATCCGGCCCATGAGCCACAGGTTGATAATCCTTGCACTAAGCCATTGAGGTCCCGATGAGGTTTGTCACCCTCCCAACCTGTTTTTTTTAAAGAAAAATCCCCCCCTGGGCCACAATGCTTATTGTTTTTGCCTAAAACCTTTAAAACGGGTTTCCAATCAAAGGTCTGGCTCCCGGTGCCATTTTATGTCGCCCCTTTCCAAGGGCATTCGAGAAACAAAATGGCCACCCATTTGAAGCTGTTGGGGCAAAATGGCCACACCCATCGTGCAGGCAGGGCAAAATGGCCATCCGGCTCTCGATGCTAACTGAGAGATCGTGACCCGGCCTCTGGCTTGAAAAGGTCGGGAACCCCGGCTTTAAAAGTAAAATGTAGGCATCTAGTCTAGTACAGGTACAAGAATAAGAAAGAAGGGATTTTAATCACAGCGGACTCACAGAGTGACTTGTTCGCTTTGTAGGTTGCAGTGTCACCGGTATTTCCTTTCCTATTGGCAAAACAAAACCTGTTGAAAGGGAAAAGCAATCTTTTAATCATGTTGGAAGCTGTCTTGGATTACAGCCCAATCAAGGAAGAGGAAGATGCAGAAAATTCTCAAGCAGGAGACGGTGCCTGCATTATCCAGCATGTAGGAAATGGTGGTTCCTGGGACGGAGCTCTGCAGCAGCAGGTTCAAGATGAGTCCTTCTATGGCTCTGACGTCCAGCCCCAGAACAGTCAGGTCTGGTACGAAGAGACCCTGAATCCCCGAGAGATTTGCACCCGACTCCATGCACTCTGCCACCAGTGGCTGAAGCCAGAAAAGCACACGAAATCTCAGATCCTGGACCTGGTGATCCTAGAGCAATTCCTGGCTGTCCTCCCACCAGAGATAGAGAGCTGGGTCAGGGAATGTGGTGCGGAAACCAGTTCCCAGGCAGTGGATTTGGCAGAAAGTTTCCTCCTGAGTCAGGAAGAGGAGAAGAAGGAAGAAGAACAACAACGGGTAAAGAAAGAGAAAGAACAGCAGGTGAGCGCAGCTAACCTTAGTAGTTTCAGAAAGCTGAGATTGTTTTCAAAGCAGGGAGGATCCCACGCATATTTCTTCTGTTCCGTTCCTTTTTTTAATACAGTAGCACCTCGGTTAACATAATTGATGCATTCTCTGGGACATTTCTTACAGTGGAAATTACTTTAACCAAAATGTGGTTTCCCACAGGAATGCATTGGAAACCAATTAATCCGTTCCAGAGCTCAGGAATAAGTGGGGAGGGGGGGGGACATCTTTTTCTGTTCAAAACTGTTTGGAAAGCACTTTGGAATTTTTCGCCACTTTATAAAAGAGATTTCAACAGATAAAAGGCACCCTCCCCCACTTATTTCTGAGCTTCAGAATTGGTTTCAATGCATTTCCAGCTATGGTAACTCATTGCCGACAATAAGCTGTCAGTTTCCCCGTCTCCCTGGAAGTGCCGAACGCTGCTTTTAAGCTGCTGAAACGCAGCAAAGAAGCAGCGAAATATTCCAGAAATGGAGCGGAAATGCTCCGGATATCCTCCCGCCGCTGTGGGAAGCAGCAGTGGGTGCCCAAGCAGCCCAAAAAAGCTTTGTTATATGAAATAAATCCTTAAATCGAGCCACTATTTTCTCTGGATTTCACTTCACACACCGATTATTATGTTAATTGAGCCGTTCGTAAACCGAGGTTGCACCGATGTATCTCTTTTAATCTCTCTATATAAAACAGAGGTGAGGTCTTGTATGTTCTCAATGGGCTCACACACCTTTGAACGGATGTTGCCTGGACTTGCCACACGCCTTGGCCTTTGGAGAGGTACATTGGTGTGTGTGTGTGTGTGTGTGTGTGTGCGTGAGCCCCATGGGGGGGGTGTATGCCCCTAAATTGATCTGCAAAGGGAAGTATACTCAACAGGAGGGTATGTTTGTGTGTCCCAATGTGTGTCCCAGTGTGTATGTCCCAATGTACCTCTCCAAAGGTAGGTCACCTGATTGTGACATCATCGTGATGTAATTGAGCTGGCTAATATCACAGTCCCAGGTAGGGACACAAAGGGGACACATGTATGGGAGGAGGAAGGGAGGTAGGAGTGACCCCTACTCACCCCATGATGTTTCCATGGGAAAGGCTGGCCTACGGTAAAAAAAACCCGGGCAAGGCCAGGTAATCGGCTAGTGATAAAAAAAAATTCCACTGCTTTTGTTGGTGCAGGATGTATTCTCCAGAGAGACCTATGAAGCAGACAAGATGCCTTCAGAACCTTGTCAGAAGTTGCAATCCAAGTGGATCACACAGGATGGGGAAAGAAGGTCCACGTCAGTGGGTAAGGATAAAGAGGGCCTTTTCCAGTTTGGCGCCTCTTTTCTGAACTGAAATTGCCGAAGGAGTTTTAACACTTTGGAACATCTTGTCTATAAGGCAGGGCTTGTGGGCCTCAGACGTCTGCTGCATGCTCACAAATCCTACATCAGAAAGGAGAATTGCATTGGCTTATGTTGTGATTATTTTGTGCTGCTCTCCCCCGGTGGCTTTTGTGTGGTCAGGCACCCCACATTCCTGTTCAGGGAAGAGTCTGGAGAGCTGACTGAAACACTGGCTCCTGAAATTGTAATAGTCCCTTAGCATTCATGCAGAGAAGAGAACAAAACAAGACAAAACACTCTAATTAAATTTTTAGAAACTGATTAGGTAAAGGTCACCCTTGCTCAAAAGCCAGTCGTATCTGACTCTAGGGTTCAGTGCTCATCTCTATTTATAGCCAAGCGCTGTCTGCGTTTGCAGTTGTTTCCATGGCCATGTGGCAGGCATGACTAGACACCGGAGTGTACGGAGAACTGTTTACCTTCCCACCAAAGTGGTGCCTATTAATCTACTTGAAATTTCTTGCTTTCGAACTGCTAGGTTGGCAGGAGCTGGGGCAGGGATGGGAGCTCACTCCGTCATGCAGTACTTGGGTCTCAAATTGTTGACCTGTCAGCCTTCCCATCATTGATTTCAGCGTCTTAACTAGTGAGCCACCGCAGTCCCTCAAAAACTTGTTTGGGTTCCTTTTATAAGCTCCTATAGTAACCTGCCACCAAGGTTCTCAGTTAAAAAATGTACGAACATCTTGTCATTCTGGTCATGGTTCTAGTTCAGTGATGGCGAACCTATGGCACACATGCCAGAGGGGGCACTCAGAGCCCCCTCTGTCAGCATGCGCGCTGTCGTCCCAGCACAGTGTTCTCCCCACCCCTCTGCTCAGCAGCCCAATGGGAGAGTTTCCTTTCCCCCCAGCACAGAGTTCGCTCTGCCCCTCAGCCCAGCAGCCAAATGGGAGAGCTTCCTCTATCCTCCAGCACAGAGTTCGCCCTGTCCCTCTGCTCAGCTGCCCAATGGGAGAGTTTCCTTTCCCCCCCAGCACAGAGTTCACCCTGCCTCTCAGCCCAGCAGCCCAATGGGAGCGCTTCCTCTGTCCTCCAGCACAGTTCGCCCTGTCCCTCTGCTCAGCAGCCCAATGGGAGAGCTTCCTCCAGCACAGAGTTGTGGATGGCAGCCTGCTGAGTTTGGGCACTTGGTCTATAAAAGGTTCGCCATCACTGTTCTAGTTCATCTGCTGCTCGTCAGCTTGGGTTGTGTTTGTATGGCTTCTTTGCGAATAATGCATGCAGGTGAAGCAGAGGGAATGCTTTACAAGTCTTCATTGTCTTCTTGTGGTGTTTCTTGCAGGAAATGGAACATGGGCACCACTAACACACGCAAGGTTTCCCCTTAATTCTGATGCCTTGGCAATAGCCGTGGAGAAAATGGACCAGGTAAAGAGGTGAACGATTGAAGGTCAAGATGGAGACAAGCGGAAGGGGGAGCTTTCCAGACCTGAATGAAACTTGTTTCTCTCCCCTACCCTTTGGAGCAAGATATCCATTATCAAAACCCTGTTGAAAAATTGTTATGCAGCTCTGAGCTACGTAACTTGCATTTCAAGTTGAGGTTTAGCCTTTTGTTCACATGGCAACTGTGTCTTCATTCAGGTGACATTCGAAGAGGTGGCCGTCTTCTTCACCGAGGAGGAATGGGCTCTGCTGGATCTGGACCAAAGGTCCCTGCACATGGAAGTAATGGAGGAGAACTTGTGGATGGTGGCCTCTCTGGGTAAAAGTCTCCTTTTCTCATTGTTAATAATAATAATAATAATAATAATAATAATAATAATAATAATAATAATAATAATAATAATAATAATAATAATAATAATAATAATAATAATAATAATACTTTCGGGTCAGAAATCATTCTGGGTTGAAAGGGTTTTTGCAGAAGAAACTCTGCCCTGAATGAGGCTCCTTTCATGTCACTAAGAGCTGGGACAGAGATGGGTGCTCAATCCGTCATGCAGTTCCCGGGTCTTGGACTGCTGACTTGCCAGCCTTCCAGCTAACAAGGCGAGCTTCTTAACCACTGAGCCACCACAACCACTCTCATTGAAATCAGTTTCTATTGTCTTTAATAAAATAAAAATTTAGCCTCTTCCTTACCCTTTGGTGCATTTAATTAAGCTGTGTTAACATCTTCCACCCTAGCTGGATGACATTGACTGACAGGATTTTAATGAAAGTGATAGTGGCTGGTGTCAGGGTTAGGTTGATTGGTGAGCAGATCCCATAGAGCAGTGATGGTGAATCTTTTAGAGGCCGAGTGCCCAAACTCAAAGTGCTGCCATCCGTGCCGCTGAGGGCCAGGGTGAACTCTGTGCTAGGGGGAGGGAGGAAGCACTTCCATTGAGCTGCTGGGCAGAGAAGCGGGGCAAACACTGTGCTGGGGGGAGGGAGGAAGCACTCCCAGTGGGTTGCTGGGCAGAGGGGCGGGGCAAACTCTATGCTGGGGCATCAGCACATATGCCCACAGAGAGGGCTCTGAGTGCCCCCTTTGGCATGCGTGCCATAGGTTCGCCACTACGGTCTTGTATTAACCTCCACTCTTACTGAAGGTGTCTCTCTCCCTCTTTTATTATTATGGGATATCCTCCCTCATACCATCAGCCTCATAGGAGCAAGATGGAGGCTTATTTCTCCCCATGGTTCATAGGGCAGTGATGGCGAGATCAAGTGCCCAACAGAGGGGCAGGGCGGACTCTGTGCTGGGGGAAGGGAGGATGCACTCCCATTGAGCTGCTGGGCAGAGAAGCGGGGTGAACTCTGTGCTGGGGGAGGGAGGAAGCACTTCCATTGAGCTGCTGGGCAGAGGGGTGGGGTTAACTGTGCTGGGGGAAGGGAGGAAGCGCTCCCATTGCATACCTGTCAAGTATCCTGTTTTGGCCAGGATTTCCCGTAATTCACCTCCGTCACGCTCCTTCTGCCGTCACCCTGTATTTGAACGGCCAGGAAAGGGGTTACTGTGCATGATTGCCGCTGCCTCTGACGGCCATGCATGCGCAGTAACCCCTTTTCTGGCTGAAGGGGTTTCTGTGCATGTGCACAGGGGTTGCTGTACATGTCCACAGGGTTCCTGCGTATGTGCACAGGGGTTGCTGAGCATGTGCTCCGCTGCCTCTGACATCAGAGGCAGCGGCGTGCATGCGCCAATGCTGGCGCTCGGAAACCTGCCCTTATTTAGACACCGGCAACTTGACAGGTATGTCCCATTGAGCTGCTGGGCAGAGGGGTGGGATGAACTCTGTGCTGGGAGGAGGGAGGAAGTGCTCCCATTGAGCTGCTGGGCAGAGAAGCAGGGCAAACTGTGCTGGGGGGACGGAGCTCGTGATCACAGAGAGGGCTCTTGAGTGCCCTCTCTGGCATGCGTGCCGTAGGTTCACCATCACTGCCAAAGGGTGTCTGCTTAGTTTCCCTCAGTTGCTATTAAGAATGAAAGATGGAAAGCTGTCAGGACCAGTGAGGAGGAAGGAAAGGATGGGCCACATCCATTCCTCTTTAGAGCAGCCTCCTTTTGCTTGATCACTCCCACAAGATAGCTGAGTTCCCCATTCCACCCATGGAATCACCCATAGATACAGAAAGAGGTAGAGTGTTCAGAAGGAGAGGGAAGGAGAGCTTTTCGAGGGAATGGCCAAAATCACTTTTCCTAATCCTTTAAAGCAGGGGTTCCCAACCTTTTCAAGCCAGGGGCCAGGATTGCGCTCTCTCAGTCAGCTTCGAGGGCCAGATGGCCATTTTGCCCTGCCTGCATTGCGGGGGTGGTCATTTTTGTCCCAACAGCTTCAAAGGGGGTGGCCATTTTGTTTCCCAAATGCCCTTGGAGGGGTAGGGGGCCCACATGAAATGCTGCCATGGGCCAGATCCGGCCCACAGGCCTTAGGTTGGGAACCCCTGCTTTAAAGAGATAGAAAGGCGTGGTACAGAATCATAGAATGATGGAGTTGGAAAGGGCCTATAGAGCTGTTAAGTCCAACCTGCTCAATGCAGGAATCCAAAATCAAGCTACCGTATTTGCTGGTTGTGTAAGACACATCGGAGTATAAGACACATCCTATTATTACCAAAATAGCCCACTAGAGGCCACTATATATCAATGGTGGCGAACCTATGGCCCGTGTGCCAGGGGTGGCACTCGGAGCCCTCTCTGTGAGCACCCATGTGGTTGCCCCAGCACAGAGTTCACCCCGCTTCTCTTCCCAGCAGCCCAATCGGAGAGTTTCCTCCTTCCCTACAGCACAGAGTTCACCCCGCCCCTCTGCCCAGGAGCCCAATGGGAGAGTTTCCTCCTCCTTCTGTTGCTGTGTTGGCACTTTGCGATAAATAAGTGGGTTTTGGGTTGCAGTTTGGGCACTCAGTCTCTAAAAGGTTCGCCATCACTGCTACTGTATATACAGTACAAGATGCACTCCATTTTCCCAGTGTGTTTTAATGGAGGGAAAAGTGGGTCTTACACGCCAGCAAATATGGTACATCTGACAGATAGTTGTCTAATCTTCTCTTGAGTGCCTCCAGTGTTGGAGAGTTGAACATCGCCCGAGGTAATTGTCTTACTGCTCTAACAGATTCCGCCTTATGTTGTTTGAATCTTTTAAAAAACCTTTCACCCATCTAGTTCTTTTTTCTTGTTAGGATCTCCTACTGTGGGGCCTTTGTTGTTGTTGTTCAGTCGCACAGTCGGTTCCGACCCTTTGCGACCCTATGGACCATTGTTCTCCAGGCACCTCTGTCCTCCACCATCCCCCTCAGCACTCCCAGTTCTGTGCCCATTGTGTCTACAATACCATCTAGCCATCTCATCTTTGGCCTCCCCCTTCTTCTTTTGCCCTCCACCTTTCCCAACATCAGGGCCTTCTCAAGTGAATCCTCCCTTCTCATTTGATGTCCAAAATACTTTAGCTTCGTCTTTACTATTAGCCCTTCCAATGAGCAGTCAGTGTTGATTTCTTCTAAGATTGACCTATTTGTTCTCCTCGCTGTCCAGGGTACTCTCAAAACTCTCCTCCAACACCACATTTCAAAGGCATCTATTCTTCTGCGTTCAGCTTTCCTAATTGTCCAGCTCTCACATCCGTACATTACCACTGGGAATACCATTGCTTTGACTATTCTAATTTTTGTTTGCAATGTGATGTCTCTGCTTTTCACTATGTTCCCCAGGTTTCTCATGGCTTGTCTCCCAAGAATCAGTCGCCTTTTTATTTCATGGCTGCAATCCCCATCTGCCGTAATCTTTGATCCCAGGAAAGTAAAATCTGTCACTGCTTCTACTTCTTCCCCATCTATTTTCCAGGAACTGATTGGGCCTGTTGCCATTACCTTGGTTTTCTTGATATTGAGTCTCAAACCAGCTTTTGCACTCTCCTCCTTCAGCCCAATCAAGAGGTTCTTTAGGTCTTCCTCACTTTCTGCCATTAGGGTGGTATCGTCTGCATATCTCAGATTGTTTATGTTTCTCCCAGCAATTTTAATCCCATATTGTGATTCCTCCATCCCTGCATTTCGCATTATGTGCTCTGTGTATAGATTGAATAAGCAGGGTGATAAAATGCAGCCTTGTCTTACTCCTTTTCCTATTCCAAACCACTCTGTCATTCCGTGTTCTGTCCTAACTGTTGCTTCTTGGTTCATGTACAGATTTCTCAGGAGGCATATGATGTGCTCTGGTATTCCCATCTCTTTAATTACTTGCCACATCTTGTTGTGGTCCACACAGTCAAATGCCTTAGTGTAATCAATGAAACAAAAGTAAACTTGTTTCTGGTATTCCTTTGTTTTCTCCATGATCCAACGTATGTTGGCAATGTGGTCTCTAGTCCCCCTGCCTCTTCTGAAACCGGCCTGCACCTCTGGTAGTTCTCTCTCCACATGTTGCTGAAGTCTGTCCTGTATTATCTTGAGCATCACCTTGCTGGCGTGTGGGATGAGTGCAATTGTTCGGTAATTTGAGCATTCTTTGGCGTTGCCCTTTTTTGGGATTGGGACGTATACTGATCTTTTCCAATCCTGTGGCCACTGTTTTGTTTTCCAGATTTGCTGGCATATTGAGTGCAGTAATTTGACGCCATCATCTTTTAGCGCTTTGAAAAATTCGACTGGGATACCATCATATCCACTAGCTTTGTTGTTTGCAGTGCTCTTTAGGGCCTTTATAACTTCGCTCTCCAGGATGTCTGGCTCGAGTTCAGTTTTTTCATCATTGTGGTTATCAGGAGTGTTGAGGTCCTTTTTGTAGAGTTCCTCTGTGTACTCTTTCCATCTTTTCTTTATCTCTTCTGCATCAGCTAGCTCTTTTCCGTCTTTGTCCCTTATCATGGTCATTTTTGCTTTAAATGTTCCCTTTATTTCCCCGATTTTTCTGAAGAGATCTCTAGTCCTGCCTCTTTTGTTGTTTTCCTCCATTTCTTTGCACTGTTCTTTTAGGTAGTTTTCCTTATCTCTCCTTGCTTTTCTTTGAAATTCTGTGTTCAGAAGGTTGTATTTTTTCCTTTCTCTTTTGACTTTCGCCTTCCTTCTTTTCTCTGCTATTTTAAGAGCCTCATCAGACAACCATTTTGCTTTCTTACGCTTCTTTTCTTTTGGTATGGTTTTCTTTGCTGCTTCCTGCATGATGTCCTTTATCTCTGTCCATAATTCTTCTGGCACTCTGTCTATTGCGTCCAGGCCATTATATCTGTTCATCACCTCCACTGTGTATTCTTTAGGGATGCTGTCTAGGTGATATCTGTCTGGTCTTCTTGTTTTCCCTATTTTCTTTAGTCTTAACCTGAATTTTGCGATCAGTAGGTTGTGATCTGAGCCACAGTCTGCTCCAGGTCTTGTTTTTGCTGATTGTATTGAGGTTCTCCATCTTTGGCTGCAGAGTATGTAGTCAATTTGGTTTCGGTGTTGGCCATCTGGTGATGTCCATGTGTAAAGTCGCCTCTTGTGTTGCTGGAAGAGAGTGTTTGCTATGACCAGTGCGTTCTCTTGGCAGAACTCTATCAATCTTTGCCCTGCTTCGTTCTGTACTCCAAGACCAAACTTGCCTGTTATTCCCTCCACTTTTTGATTTCCTACTTTGGTATTCCAGTCTCCTAATATAATTTGGACATCATTTCTTGGTGTCTGTTCTATGAGGTGTTCCAGGTCCTCATAGAACTGGTCCACTGTGGCTTCATCTGCACTAGTGGTTGGTGCATAGACTTGGATTACAGTGATATTGAAAGGTTTGCCTTGAATTCTGACTGACATCATTCTGTCATTTTTGAGGTTATATCCCATTACTGCTTTTCTTACTCTCTTATTGACAATTATGGCTACTCCATGCCTTCTAAGGTTTTCTTGTCCACAATAGTAGATATGATGGTTTCCAGAGCTGAATTCACCCATCCCTGTCCATTTTAGCTCACTGATGCCCAAGATGTCAATGCTTATTCTTTCCATCTCATTTTTTACCACTTCCAGTTTACCTTGGTTCATTGATCTCACATTCCATGTCCCTATGCAGTATTGCTCCTTACAACATTGCATTTCCCCTCCCCCTTTCCTGTCCCTCTCCTTCCTCCACTCTGTGGTGTTAAGCATCCTGTATCACCTAGCCTGCCCTTTTGTTTTGCCTTTTGTTTTGGTCAATAGGGTTCTCTTGGCAAGATTTATGGCGTGGTTGCCGGTGTCTGCGCCATTTTTCTCTCCTCATACATTTTATCACAGTTTTTAAAGTTTAAAAACATTTAAGACAACATATTATCATGCATATTATCACACTTTAAAGCACAGTCTCTATGTCAGTTGCTATATTAAGTCATTTTAAAGTCTTTATGTGAGTTACTATATTAAGTCATCAACATTTCTGCATATTTAACTACTTATCCTTTGTATGGGGCTCTGAGTCTCACCCCCTGGTTTAACTCCTTTGCCTTCTTCCCTTCTGCCAATTGGACCTCTCCTTCGGCGCTTGGTTGTTTTCAGGGCTTGGAAAAGGCTCTCGTCGGGGCGGCTGGCTGGCCTCTCCCCGCCCGGCTGGTCTTCCTCCTCCCTTGCCGGCCCGGCTGGAGATGGTGGGGACCGGCTCGGAAGGGCTCGCGTTGGGGCGACTGGCTGGCCTCTCCCCGCCCGGCTGGTCTTCCTCCTCCCTCACCGGCCCGGCTGGAGATGGTGGGGACCGGCTCGGAAGGGCTCGCGTTGGGGCGACTGGCTGGCCTCTCCCCGCCCGGCTGGTCTTCCTCCTCCCTTGCCGGCCCGGCTGGAGATGGTGGGGACCGGCTCGGAAGGGCTCGCGTTGGGGCGACTGGCTGGCCTCTCCCCGCCCGGCTGGTCTTCCTCCTCCCTTGCCGGCCCGGCTGGAGATGGTGGAGTTTATTGAAACTCAGCATAGACCGTTGGTTACTACACTTTCATTTCCTTTGAAATCAAGTACTCAAGCAGAACATGGTGTTGCTCAAAGGACAGGAATGGGAAATGTATCTATCTTCTCTGGGGAAGCGTTTACCATATTTCCTATGGTGAGGATAAGAGAGGAAAATAAACTTATTCTTAGGTTTCCAAATTAGGTAAAGGCCGCCCTTGCTTGAAAGCCAGATATCTGACTCCAAAGTTCAGTGCTCATCTCTGTTTCAAAGCCAAAGAGCCAGCGCTGTCTGCCTCTGCAGACACATCTGTGGACATGTGGCAGGCATGACACTGGGAGCGCACGGAACGCTATTTGCCTTCCCACCGAAGTGGTCCCTATTTATTTACTTGCAATTTATCACTTTCAAACTGCTATGTTGGCAGGAGCTGGGACAGAGATGGAAGCTCATTCTGTTGTGCAGTACTTGGGTCTCAAACTCCTGACCTGCTGACTTTATTTATTTATTGGATTTATATAACTGCCCTTTCAGCATCTCAACCACTAAGCCACCACAGTCCCTAATGAAGCCATAGTCTCTTTTTTGGATGCCTTCTGCCTTACAGTGGTACCTTGCTTAAAGAGCATAATGTGTTCCACGGATTCTGCTCTTTAAGCGAGTTATTCTCTAAGCAAAGCACTCTTTATGCGAAGTTTTACTGTATTTTCGTTTGCATTTTTTTAAAAAAAAAACCTTCCACCCAGTTTGGATACCTTTCCTTGTTAGGATCTCCTACTGTGGGACTTTTCTCATCTTTGTTTTGAGTTCATTAAAAACTCAGCATATACTGTTGGTTACTACACTTTCATTTTTTTGGAAACTCAAGTAGAACATGGTGTTGCTCAAAGGACAGCAATGAGAAATGTATCCATGTTATTTGAGGAAGCTTTTACCATATTTCCCATGGTGAGGATAAGAGAGGAAAAGAAACTTAGTCTTAAATTTCCAAGTTACAGATTATAGCGGCAACCTTTTATCTGCAGAGAGTCAAAGCAGGGACATGACAGAAAAGTTCTGTAGCAACATTTCCCTTTCTAGTAGTTTAGTTTAGTTTATTCGATTTATACCCCGCCCTATTCAGCACAGGCCGACTCAGGGCGGCTAACAACATATACATACCCCAAGGTAACCCAAGGGGTTTACATGCAGAATATAAAATACACAATAATATACAGTCCCAAAAAACCTTCTAGCCCCTTGAGCAGGTGGGGCTCTAGAGGGGCAGAGTGGAGGTGTCGGTCACACCTGCCTCCCATCCTCGAAGCCAATGCCATGGGCTCAAGGGGAGGCAACGGGTCCCGGGCAGCGTCGGCGTCTCTTCTTCTAGCCCCTTCTTCTAGTTTGCTGAGATAGTTATTCAAGGTGAATTAAATATTGTTTGGCTTTTGACCTCAGTCTTCACTTCTCCTTTTTGGCTTTGACCAAATGTTGCTCCCTCTTTCTCATTTTCAGGAGGTGGCAGGCAAGTGGTTGTGAATGAGGGGTTCAAAGGAAAGAAACGGAACAAAAGTCTTTTCCTCGAGGGCGGAAGAAGCTTCAGTTCTAAATCAAGTCTTAATCCCCAGCAGCGAAATCACACTGGTGGGAAATATTTTAATCAGAACTCCACCCTTAGGATACACAAAAAAATTAACACGGGGCAGAAGGTGTTTAAGTGCCTAGAGTGTGGGAAGAGTTTCAAGAAGAGGTCACTTCTCATTCATCATCAAGTAACCCACACAGGAGAGAAACCATTCAAATGTCTAGAGTGTGGAAAGTGCTTCAACCAGAGGTCAGCGCTTCAGAGACATATGAAAATTCACACAGGGGATAAGCCATTTATGTGCGTGGAATGCGGGAAGAGCTTCCGCCAACGATCGCATCTTTTGACGCATCAGCTAACACACACGGGAGAGAAACCATTTAAATGCTTGGAATGTGGAAAACATTTCAGCCAGAAGACCGCTCTCACTTACCACCAAGTCATCCACACGGGAGAGAGGCCATTTGAATGTTTGCAGTGTGGGAAGAGGTTTAGTCACAGGTCAAATCTTACAGCTCATGAGAAACTTCATGCAGCGGGGAAGCCATTTCAGCGCGTGGATTATGGGAACAAAAGTCAAGATCCACACCTTTTGTCACATTCAAAAGTCCACCCAGGGGAGAAACCATTTAAATTGTTGGAGTGTGGAAGAAGCTTCAGCCAGAATTCACATGTTATGGCATATCAGACCCACACAGGGGAGAAATCGGTTAAATCCTTCGAATACGGAAAAAGCTTCGGTCAGACTTCACACCTTATTTCACATCAAAAAATCCATACAGTGGAGAAACCATTTAAATGCTTGGAGTGCGGAAAGAGCTTCAGTCAAAACTCAGTTCTTTTAATCCACCAAACAACTCACACAGGAAAGAAACCATTTAAATGCTCCGAGTGTGGAAGGAAATTCAGTCAGAAGGTGAACCTCATTTGTCATCAGATTATTCACACCAGGGAGAAACCATTCAAGTGCTTCAAGTGTGGGAAACATTTCAGTCAGAGCTCCGCCCTCCGAGTACACCAAAAACTTCACACAGGCGATAAACCATTTGAATGCTTGGTGTGTGGGAAAAAATTCAGTCGGAAGTATTACCTCACCTGTCATGAGGTAACACACACAGGACAGAAGCCGTTCGAATGCTCGGAGTGCGGGAAGAACTTTAGTCAGAATTCACACCTTGTGTCACACCAACGAATTCACACTGGGGAGAAGCCATTCGAATGTGTGGAGTGTGGGAAGAGTTTTAGTCAGAATTCACACCTGATGTCGCACCAACGGATTCACACCGGGGAGAGACCGTTCGAATGCTTGGAGTGCGGGAAGACCTTCAATCAGAGGTCAACGCTTAAGAGACACATGAACGTTCATACGTTGGAGAAACCGTACGTATGCTTGGTGTGTGGGAAGAGTTTCAGTCAGAGTTCACCCCTTGTGTTGCACCAAAGAATCCACACAGGGGAGAAACCATTTAAATGCTTGAAGTGTGGGAAGACCTTCAGTCAGAATTCACACCTCATGTCGCACCTACGAATTCACACAGGGGAGAAGCCATTCAACTGTTTGGAGTGTGGAAGGAACTTCAGTCAGAGGTCAACCCTTAAGAGACACATGAACGTTCACACAGTAGAGAAACCTCTTACCGGTAAATGCTGTGAATGTGGGAAGAGCATCAGCCAGAATTCAGATATTTTGTTACATCAGAATGGTCACATACAGGAGACGCCGCTGAAATGCTTGGAGTGTGTGAAAAATTTCAGTCAGAATTTATACCTCGCTCACCATGAGGCAACTCACACACAGGAGAAGCCTTTTAATGTCCTTCCGGAGTTGGAGGGTGATGTGAGTTCCGAGGTTTGGAATGATATTGTCCAGGTAACGTGTATATAGAGTTAAAATTATTAAGCAGGTTGTGTAGAAAATGAGGTTCTATATTTTTACATGGGAAATTGTAAAAAAAAAGGCTTGAGAAATTGTTTACTATAGCTATTTGCAAAACAGCTAATTTCTAGCTATTCTTGGCAGAAAGGTCACTGTAAGATATACATTGCCTTCCAAAAGAATCTCCCTCCGTTGACAGTTCACAAAGGAGAGAAGTTAAAGTGAATTGAAACTGGATGTGTTTATATAATCTGTAAATATGAAGGTGGCATTAGCCTTTAATGCACTGTTCTGATACAGTACCTACAGTATGTCATAGTAGTCTGGTATTCCAGTGTCTTGGTGTTGCAAAGGATTGTAATTACAGACACTTATTCCTCTAAGACAGGGGTTGGCAACCTTTTTAGGTCGAGGGCTGGGTCACGCTCCCTCAGACAATTAGGGGGCTGGACTGGTGTTTCCCCCACTGTAAATGCTGCCATAAAACGTGTACGCAGCTGTCATAAGCACGTTTTTAACAACAACTGTGTCTGCGTTTACAGCTGTTGTAAATGTGTTTATTTCAGCCATTGGTGCATTTATAAACAATGGGGAAAATGGCCAAACGGTTAAAATTCAAGGGGAGAAACAAAAAGACCGTTTGAGGCAAAAAATATATACCTTAATGAATTTGTTTAATAATACAAGTTTTATTCTGTAATGTTAAAGAAATAAGGTTCAAAATGTCAACAAACAACGTATTTTCAGAAAATACTTGCAAAAATTATTTTCAAAACGTTCAAATAGGGTTCAAATGCCAGTGAAAAAGTCTTCTCAAAAATTACTTGCAGAAATTATTTACGAAGCACTCTAAGGTTCAAGATGCCAATAGACAACGTCTTCTCAGAAATTACTTGCAGAAATTATTTTCAAACAAACATAACGTCTTCTCAAAATTACTTGCAGAAATTATTTACAAAGCCTTATTTCTTTAACATTACAGAAGAATTTTTTTATTAAACGAATTCATTAAGGTATATTTTTTGCCTCAAACGGTCTTTTTGTTTCTCCCATTGGTGCATTTATGGCTGTTTTTCCCACTTCTGACAGTGGTAGTGGGAGCGAGGGTGTGGAGTTCCGGACAATTTGGCATCACAGGCCGGATTCGGCCCTTGGGTCGTAGGTTGCTGACTGCGTCTCTAAGCTCTGCAGTGATAGTCAAAACAATAATGGCAGAATGCCACATTTTACCTTCCAGGTCCTTGGAATACCACAAACTGTTAATTCAATAGATTTCTATTGAAAAATATTTAGAATTTCAAGCTTCTGGTGTTCCAGCTTCTGAAGAAAGGATTGTTTATAGGTGGTTCTTCTTCCGTGTCTAATCCATACAGGAAACTGCCAAAATGAAGGTACGTTTTGGTGAGTTCATGCTGCAGTTCCTTTCGCTTGACCCAATGTGAGAAAGTTTAGCCAGCAATACAATACGTGTTACCAGAGCACGGCTGATTATGGTTCAAAAATACCACAGTCTTTGAGGAGGGTCTTTCTGTGAACCCCTTTATAGTTAGCGAAGGACAAAGAAGCCTAAGAATAAAGACCAGAAAAGAGAGAAGTCACTAAGTTCCAGCACATCACCAGCACAACAACATGCTACACATGTTGTTGGTATCCTGGTAACTGAGCAGTGGCAGTAAATCATAAAGGATTTATCTTTAAGGATACGTACTGTCATGGTGGGGTGAGCAGTTAGAATAATTTTCTCTTTGTTTTATTATGTTTAATACTGAAGAATGTTCCAAGTTATAATGTGTTTTACTTTTTAGATGTATTTTCTGCTTTTTAATTGTGCCTTATTAGGTTATAAGCTCCTGAAAAAGAAATACTATTCTTTTTAGTATTTTATTATATTTTAAGTACCTAGTTTTCTAGTCTTGATATTTATGGCAAGCCAGTAACCTTCCCAAACTGTAAGAATGGATTTACCTTTAAGCGTTTATAGCTAGTTTTTCATGGCTGTAAGAATAATTTTGTGTCAGAGATTACTCTGGGTTGAAAGGATTTTTGCTTGAGAAACTCCATTCAGGGGATGCCAGAATGAGGTTCCTTTCATGTCCCCAAGTCCTCGGGTATTGAAACCCAACCTTCCAGTCTTCAAGCTCAGCGCCTTAACCACTAAGCCACTGGGGGAGCTGCTTTCATGGCTTTAAGATTTGGAAATTCTCACAATTTTGAGATCATGTCTTGTTTACGGAACATAGGCGCAATGAAGATAAATAAAAGACTTATAGTGTTAGACAAGTTGATGTTGCCTGGAATTGCTGCATCACTGAATGGGACATACTTTGATGTCCAGATGAAACCTGGTATGATTGGAAATGATTGCCTGGTTTCAGTCTGAATTTAACCCTTTAGTTCAATAAATGCCAGTTGTGACAAGCACAGGCTTTAGACCTTTGCCTAGAAGTTATTAAAGTTCTTTATAGTTCTTTGAGCAATGGTCAGGTATCAGACATTCTGACTTGACACTTTATGGCAGGGGTTCCCAACCTTTTCAAGCCTGGGGCTGGGTCACACTCTCTCAGTCAGCTTTGAGGGCCGGATGGCCATTTTGTCCTGCCTGCATGATTGGGGTGTGTGTGTGTTTTGGCCATTTTGTCCCAACAGCTTCAAAGGGGTGGCTATTTTTCCCCTCAAATGCCCTTGGAGATGTAGGGGGCCACATGAAATGGTGCCATGGGCTGGATCCAGCCCACGGACCTTAGGTTGGGAACTCCTGCTTTATGGCAAGCCAACCAGGAAAATCAGCCTGACCAGAAATCAGGTACCAATCGGACACTATTCTGGGTCTAATCGACCCAATATTGTTTTTACCCCACCTTTTCTTGGGAGGCAAGTCCCATAAAAGGGAAACTGTGCACAGTTGCTTTAAAGGAGAAGATCTGCTTATATGAAACAGCTTAAAAAGACTGTAGCTTAATAGAAGCTGAGTTGTGAACTTGTTTAACCAGATGAACATTCTAGGGAAAACGAAGGTATGAACTTGTCCTGCTATTGATGTTTATTTCCTATTCTGACAACATGGAAAGAATTGTGGAAGCCCCCATTGAAAGAGGAACAAATATATACACTTCGACCTTTGAGAAGGCGGGGTGTTACTGCTATAAACAGACTGAGAAAACCCATAGAGAAGAATTCTCATCACAGATAGGGTTGCCATACGTCCCGAAAAACCGGGATTGTCCCGGATTCAAGGTCAGAAAAATTGTCCCAGCCAGTTCAATAAAAATCATGTTAGAGTCCCGGATTTTTAAAACTTACTTATTGGGTATTATAACAACACCATTAAAATAAATTTGAACTCTTGCCATCAAAAGAGTGATTTCCTGCCACATTGGAGTTGAGTATGCCTGGAGACAAATCTTAATGTCCTTGCCTCACACCACCGCCCAATAAGTGTGACCAGTGGGTTTCCTGGAACTGAGGATGTTAAGAATTGACCGCGAAGTGACTTCTCAGAAATACAACAGATCAGTAAGAATTAACTGTTGTAAATAAATTCATTTATGTATTGATATATTTAATGTGAAAGTGTTTTATAGCTGTCACTATATTATGTTTGTTTTTTTAAAAAGCTATTTTGTAGATAACCCGCCCATTTTTGTCAAGTATACTTCTGTCCCGGTTTTGTGGGAGAGAATTATGGCAACTCTAATCACAGAAAAAGTTGCAACTTTTTATAAGGAAATCTCTAAATGTTGATACAGCATATGTTTATTGTTAACATAACTTTATTGCAACAAACTTCACAACAATCTGTATGTAGACAAACCCCAAGAGGTTACTTGCCCAACCACACACATTAAGGACCTCCGTGTTAGCTTTATGTTACTCTGCAGAGAGTATGTTAGTCCAGTGTGGTATAGATCAAAACATGCAAAACGGGTGGGTTGTGGCCCTAAATGAAACAGCAAGATTGGTCACAGGTTGTTTAAAACCAACTCCGATACAAAAGGTGCATTACTTAGCTGACATCCCTCCACCAACATTTTGCCGAGAAAATGCTGCTCAGAAAGAGTGGGTCAAAGCAAGATCCTCGGAAACTCACCTGCTATTTGATCACCAACCACCAACGCAGAGACTGAAATCAAGGCATAGCTTCCTCAAAACTTCTTGTTCCTCCGAACAACCAGCCCCCACAGCCCGCCTTAGAACTATCGAAGGCAAGAAAGGAGCTACCCGATAACTGAGCAGAACCACACGATTCTCTACCGCCTAGTCAAGAACCACCATGACCTGTGTGGAAAGCTTTGATCAGTCCTTCACTTAAACGACGTAAAGGTAAAGGTTTCGCTTGCTCGAAAGCCTGTCGTATCTGACTCTAGGGTTCAGTGCTCATCTCTGTTTCAAAGCCCAAGAGCCAGTGCTGTCTGCAGATGTTTCTGTGGTCATGTGGCAGGCATGACTAGACACTGGAGCGCTGTTTACCTTCCCACTGAAGTGGTCCCTATTGTACTTGTAATTTCTTGCTTTCGAACTGCTAGGTTGGCATGAGTTGAACGACTTAGTCAAGTGAAATTGAATGGCTGTTCTACACTCAACAAAATCGTAACTAGTTTGCCAACAACGTAAAGGAGTTTAAGGACATTTTATCTCTAATGTGTAGAAACATTTCCTTCTCTGTTTTCCCCAGCAACATTTTCACAAGATCTTGTTGCAAGTAACTCCTTTTTGATTTATTTTTATTTCCAGGTTTTGAAAATTTTACCCATGCCAGCTTTTTAAAAAAGTCTAAGCATGACACAAACATTTCCCTCTTGTCTACAGACAAAAAGAGGAGCGGATTTTTGTTTTTCTCTCTTGTTTCCTTTTCAGGTTAGAGTTATAAACAATATGACCACATCTTTGCTAGGAGGCGGTTCTAGATCTCTGCAGATCAATGTGGGATGATGAGTCACACTGAACAACACCAACTCTGCTCGCCAGAGACCCAGCAAGACATTACATACAGTTGATGTCTGGCCAGATGTGGTTCAACACCAGAGTTCACCAGAGTTTAATGACCAAGTAGATTTACGAGCAATTTTTCCCAAACCTGAACTGTCTTGTGGAGTGTGTGATGTCAAGGTGTAGTAGTATCTATTTATAGATTGTTAAAATAATTACGATGGTGGTGGTGTAAAAATGTGGACCTGAATATATATGCTGTATTTTGAAATGATGCTTGGGAAATGATTTACTGTATAGCCATTTTCAAGTCATCTGCTTTTCAGCTAATCTTGGAAGCAATGTCTCTCTAAGATAGAAGCTCTCCCATGGTTGACAGTTTGGCCAATAAACTGACAGCTGGTGATTGCTCTTAGAGGTTGAAAAGCTATTTATGTTATTTCCTTATTATTACATTTAGTAAATACTGTATTCCAGAAATACTTGTTTGTTTCAAATCTTATGGTTGTATCAAATAAACTTGTGGGACCATTTTGCTGTAACTGTCATTGAGCCAAGCTTGCCTTTCAGTGTGAAGCAGTTGATTTATGTTATATTTGATGGGGTGGGAGGTTTCATCTGGACCAGGCATGCCCAAACTACGGCCTGTGGGCCAGATACAGCCCCCGAAGGCATTCCATCAGGCCTGTGACGCCGTCGCCAAAGCAGGAAGTAAATACGGACCCTTCTGCACATGTGAAAAAGTGGCCATTTTACTTCCTGGTTTGGCATGGACGCTTCTGCTAAGTAAAATGGCAGCTTTCGCGCATGCGCAGAAGTGTCCGCACCAAACCAGAAAGTAAAATGGCCACTTTTGCGCATGCACAGAAGCATCCGTGCCAAGCCAAGAAGTAAAATGGCCACATTCACGCATGCGCAGAAGCATGTGTGCTAAACCAGGAAGTAAAATGGCCATGCATGCGCAAACATGCCCTGTTCTGGGGGCATGGTCTGGCCCGCTCAGCTTTTCCGGGGGCATGGTCAGGCCCCCAGCCCAAAAAATTTGAGCACCCCGGATCTAGACCAGTGATGGCTAACCTTGGGACTCCAGGACTGGTTTTGGACTTCAATTACCAGAAACCCAAGTCAGCACTCCAGCCATGCAAAGGACAATTTTAATGCCTGGTTGGAGGGTGTGCTAGAAATTATGAGCCGGCATTCAAAACAGAGAGATGGAAGAGGCTTAATGCATTGCAAAATATGCTTGGTGCTATAAAGATTTTGTAAGTGGTTAATTATCAATTTTCTTAATGCTGTGAGGACCCTTTACTTTGGAAAACTAGATGTTGGGGACAGTGTTCATTGTGGGTAGCAGGGAATAACATGTGCACAAATGAAGGTATCAGTATTGAAGTCCAAATTGAGGACACATAAGATGGCTTTTTATAAAAATTTACACAAAGCATCACAGACTGGAGTAAGAAAACTTTTTTTTCATTTCAAGTAGGCATCACTTGGGATATAGTAGCAGTAGTTCCTTCTCATGCTGTCTCTGCCACTATAGGATATCAGGCAGTGCGGCGTCTCACTACTATTTCATCAATTGTTTTGCGTGACCAGGTTGCTAACCTGACACCTAAGCCGGAGTTCACTTTGAGTATGCCTGACTTTTTTTTGGCATCTGTCTGTTCGCCCCTAATTATTGATAGATGGATTAGTTACTCAGTCCTTTCCCAGCCCCAAGTATCTCTTTGGCCTGATTCAAAGGGATAATGTATCTGTTAAATCAGGGATTCTCAGCTTATGGCTCGTGGGCCAGATCCAGCCCATGGCACCATTCCATCCGGCCCACACCGTTGCTCCTGCTGCTGCTGTCCTTTCCCCCTCCGCCTGGCTCGGCGTGTTCCTAATGCTGCTCCATAGCAAGGTGGATGTTGTAAGAAGGCTTACAACATCCGACCTGCGGCGGATCGGAGTTAGGGACACGCCAAGCCAGGCGGAGGGGAAAAGGACAGTGGCGATGGCAGCGGAAGACTAACAGCCACGCGGGTGCTGCTCCGGCCAAGCATGAGCAAGGACAGGCAGTATCCCTGCTTCACCCACAGCAGGCCGGTAAGCAGGGGAGCGCCGGTGGTGTGGGAGGGATTGTTTGCAGGCCACACTGGTGGTGGCATGTGGAGGAGTATTAATGGCAGCAATGACATGAGGGGGGATGATGGGGGACTCGGGGTGGTCCAGCTGCCGCTGACGGCCCGCTAACAGTATGGGGGATGTGATCTGGCCCCCGGCTTAAAAAGATTGAGAACCCCTGTGTTAATGTTCTGCTCTTTGTTTAGGGCAGACATACTGTATATAGGAATACCTCCTTGTCAGGATTGCTATACAGTATGTTATACAGTACTGGGTTTGGAAAGTCATGTACACTTTCCTATCAGCTGTTCTCTCTTTTAGCATTAATAACTGCAAACTGTTAAATCAGTTCTGACTTTCCACATACCTGTATCCCTTTCCAGGCTTTTCTAGGTAGAGAATACACAGTAGAGTGTTTATTTAGTGTCTTGCAAAAGAAGACAAGCAGGACCCGCAGCAAGGGCTAAAACCAGGTTTATTGCATCGTAAGAAGTGAACATGAGGTACAGGTGAAACAACAGTCCACGCCCCTTCTCCAGATGTAGTAGAGGTAGTAGTACCCTGATGTAGTAGAGGTAGTAGTACCCTGCCCTCCAGGTATGCAGGTGAATGGATATCCTGTATTCACGCTGCTACTGCAGGTGCAGCATTGTTCTTTAACAGCTTGATACAATGAAACAATGATTGCTTACAGCAGATACAATTGACAGATACAAATCCGTTAAAGGGATACTTACACAGAACATTCAGTACATAACATCCCTCCCCTCTAGGTGAGGACGAAGTCCTCCAGCCATCGAGGCTTTCCACACATTCGCTTTGGGCGAGGGGTGGCTGCGCTCCGGGCCGTAGTTCCTGCACTGGAGGAACGTGACTCGTTAGCGGTTGGCTGTGAGTCGCGAGCCGGGGATTGGGGAGGTCTAGGTGTGGGAGTGAACTCCAGGGATGAGAGACCGGGGGCTCCAGGGACTAACGAAAAACCCCGCTCCTCGCTTTCCCCGGTCTCCTAACTCAAAATCTACAAAATCCTCTAAATCCCTCTCCTCTAGATTGTCCCTGTTACCCGGCATGTCCAAAGAATGCGGGTTTGTATCATTTTCCTCCCTCCTGTGGCCTGTGTCTCCCCCTTGGGATAAGCGGGTGGGGGAGAACCCTAACGCTGAGTGTTCCCCCTGGCTACTCGCGTCTTGCCTTTCCACTATTCTGCCTCTGAGTTGGTTGGTGTGCCTCCTCCAGAGGAGCCCTGTACCTGTCTCGACATTGTAGGATACTGGCCCCGTCTGTCCGACCACTATCCCTGGTACCCAAGTCGGGCCACCAGCCGCGTAGTTTCGGCAATGTACTGGCTGGGCGATCTCGAAACTCTTGGTGCCCCCCGTTTCTATGTTTCTACCCGTGTCCTCCACCCTGGTTGGGTCTAGCCTTGAGAGGATCGTGGCGGGTTTCCTCCGCATGAGGAGCTTGGCGGGCGAGAGCCCTGACGCTAAGGGGGTTACTCGGTACCTTAACAGGAATTGGCAGAGTTGCAGGTACAACTCCCCGGGGCCCATCCTACGCAGTGCGTCCTTCGTTGTTCACACCAGGCGTTCCGCTTGACCATTTGTAGCGGGGTGAAAAGGGGCCGCAGTAATGTGGCGAATCTTATTAACCTCTATGAAACCCTGGAACTCCGCTGACGTGAAAGTTGTGGCATTGTCGCTCACAAGTACGTCAGGTAAACCGAAGCAGCTGAATACCTTGCGTAATTGCTTAATCGTTGCAGCTGACGATGTACTAGCCATCGGGATTACCTCCAACCACTTGGAGTAGGAGTCGACTATTATGAGGAACAGGGTGCCTCTGAAAGGACCCGCAAAATCCATGTGAAAGCATGACCACGGACCCCTGGCCGTGTCCCATTCTCTGTGCGGAAGTCGGGACTCCTCGGGGCAGGTGCTCTGGCAGCTCTCGCAAGTGCCTACCATGTGTTCTATATCTGTGTCCAGTTTGGGCCACCAAACGTAACTCCTAGCTAGCGCCTTGGTGCGCACGATCCCCGGGTGGCTGATATGCAGCATCTTTAGCACCCGGGACCTCAGAACTTCGGGGATTACTACCCGCTTCCCCCAGAGTAAACAGCTCCTTTCTAGGGAGAGCTCCTCTCTCCGCCTACCGTAAATCCTGAATTCCTCCGTAGGGGAGCTTGCCGGCCAGCCTTTCTGTACCCATGAACTGACTAGGGTTAATGACTTGTCTTTTGCTGTAGCCTTGGCGATCTCTGCTGGCAGGATTGGGGGTGCCTCTAGGGCCTCAATCAGGAGCACCTGGTGGTCCTGTTCTACCTCGCACTCGGAATCCCCTGCCTGTGGGAGGGGTGACCTGGAAAGAGCATCGGCATGACTAATTTCCTTGCCGGGGCGGTAGGTCAGCACGTACTGGTACACGTTGAGGAAGATCGCCCAACGCAGCATCCTTGGGGACAAGATCTGCGGGGTTGGCTTATCTGTAGTGAAGATTCCTAAGAGGGGCTTGTGGTCAGTCACGACTTTGAATGGCCTACCGTAAAGAAAGTCGTGGAACTTCTTGGTTCCTGCAACGATCGCTAGGGCCTCCCTGTCAGTTTGCGCGTAGTTGTGCTCTGCCTTGGACAGGGATCTCGAATAGTATGCCACTGGGGCCTCTCGCCCGCTCTCTAGCACGTGGCAGAGGACTGCCCCCACCCCCACCGGTGAGGCATCGCAGACCAGCACAACGGGTTTCTTTGGGTCGAAGTGGGTCAACACAGCCTCGGAAGATAGAAGCTGTTTGAGCCCCCGGAATGCCCATTCCTGACTGTCCCCCCACCGCCAAGCCGCATCCTTCTTGAGTAATCTGTGTAATGGCTCCGCAATGGACGCCTTTCCCGGGAGGAATGAGTGATAGAAGTTAAGGAGTCCTAGGAAGGACTGTAATTCGGGCTTGGTGGTGGAGCATCTTTCACTGCCACTACCTTGGATTCAGCTGGCTTAATGCCCTCAGGGGTTATTCTAAAACCCAGAAACTCTACTTCCTCAGCAAAAAATATGCATTTATCCTTTCTCAGCCTGAGCCCTGCTTTTTCGAACACTGTTAGCACGTGGTCTAACCTCTTGGCCAATTCCTGCTCCCCCCCCCCCGGCTGTAATCAGAATGTCATCAAAGTAAGGGAAAACACCTGGGAGCCCTTTTAACAACCTTTCTACAAGGGACTGAAAGATCCCCGGAGCCGAATTTACGCCGAATTGTAGGCGCGTCACTTTAAAAGCCCCCTTATGGGTCACAATTGTCTGAGCGGCAGCTGTAGCTGGGGTTACCGACAATTGTTGGTATGCCTGGGCCAAGTCTAGTTTGGTGAAACACCTCCCCCCATGCAGGGTTGCAAGCAGGTGGCTTACCACTGGTACTGGATACGCATTTGGGCGGATTGCCTTGTTAATCGTGCACTTGTAGTCAGCGCAGATTCTAACCTCCCCATTAGCCTTAAGCGCCGTAACAATGGGGGTCTCCCACTCGGCGGAATCCACCGGCACCAAAATCCCCTGACCCACCAATTTGTCCAGTTCAGTCTCTATTTTGTCCTTTAGTGCGAAAGGCACTCTTCTTGGCTTCATCCTGATGGGTCGAATGTTGGGGTCCAACTCAAAAGAAACTGGGGGGCCTTTGAACTTCCCTAGCCCCTTCTCAAAAACGGCAGGATGTGCGTTACACACCTCCGTGATCGGGTCAGCCTGCACGGCGTGTATGCCTCCAATGAAAACTCCTAGGGACCCGAACCACTGTGTACCCAGGAGACAGCAGGACCCTTGCCTTAGAACTACTAGGGGCAACTGCGCGGCGCACCTCTTAAACTGAACCTTGACCTCTCCCAACCCCAACACTGGTATACTTTTGCCCTGAACATCCCGCAAAATAGTCTTAAAGGCCTTCAGCTTGGGGCGTGACTTCGGGGGAATACGCAGAAATTCCCTGTGGGAGACGATGGAGTACGCCGACCCCGAGTCAATCTCCATCCTTATTGGGACCCCCTGAACCAGTACCTCAACAACAAATCGGGGCCACTGCAACTGCACACTGTGGACCGCCTGGTCGCAGTTCTCGGGAATCTGTCAAGATGCGCGTCGCTCTTGGGGCTCGTCGTCGAAGATGTACCCGACCCCGTCTGCCTTGCATTGGGTCCGTTCCGCCTGGCCCTTGCCGTCATCTCGACGCCGCTTGCAGACCCTTGCGATGTGCCTGCGCCACCCGCAGTTGTGGCACTCCGCCTTCCGGAATGGGCATCAGCTCTGTTCATGGGATGCCCCGCATCCGTCACATCGGCGGTCCTCTCTGGCGCGGTCTCGCCTCTCCGGTCTCCTCTGCACCCGTTGCACGTCCTCGTCCTCGCTGCAGTCGGAGGTGGACGTGGAGGACTCGGAGGCCCTTTGCTCTCCGTGGGAGGAGCAGCTGTGGACTGGGACCGCTGGCGGGGGGGGCCCAACCGCGGTGGTCCTGGCCCGGCACACCCATTCGCCTTGTTGCACTGACTCGGCGGCTTGGGCGATGCGCAGGACATGCTCGAACGAGATGCTCTCATCTTTGGCCAGTAGCTTTTTCCTGGCCCCCTCATCTCGCAGGCCCAGCAGGAGCCTGTCCCTCAGCGCCTCGCTCAGGGATGCTCCCCACCGGCATGGCACGGCAGCCACCCGCAAGGTTGCCACGAAGTCTGCCACGGACTCACCGGCCCGCTGGCACCGCTGCTGGAACGCCAACCTTGCCGGAAACACGGACACTTTCCGCTGAAAGTGCTTCCTCAACTCGGTGAGGATCTCATCTAGGGGCACGGCCCTGAGTGGTCTCGGCGTCAGGAGGTTGGTTGCCAGTTCCAAAGTCTCTAAGCCGCACTGGGCCAGTAGGAATGCCCGCCGTTGGGATTCCCCATCGATGCCCTCGAGGTCCAAAGCGTAGAGGAACTGCTCCTCGTAGAGTTCCCATCTCTCATGCTTTGTGATGTTGAAGGGCGCGATGTTCACTTGTCGGGACGCCATCCCACCTTCGTCGCCAGTTTAGTGTCTTGCAAAAGAAGACAAGCAGGAGCTGCAGCAAGGGCTAAAACCAGGTTTATTGCATCGTAGGAAATGAACATGAGGTACAGGTGAAACAACAGCCTTATTTATAGTGCATTTGGGACAGCCCGGGAACAGTCCACGCCCCTTCTCCAGATGCAGTAGAGGTAGTAGTAGTACCCTGATGTAGTAGTACCCTGATGTAGTAGACGTAGTAGTACCCTGCCCTCCAGGTATGCAGGTGAATGGATATCCTGTATTCACGCTGCTACTGCAGGTGCAGCATTGTTCTTTAACAGCTTGATACAATGAAACAATGATTGCTTACAGCAGATACAATTGACAGATACAAATCCGTTAAAGGGACACTTACACAGAACATTCAGTACATAACAGTTTACCATTCCCTTCCTGTGTGTGTGTGTGTGTGTGTGTGTATCTGGGGCGCGCTGAGACTGCAGAGCTTGCCCAAGGCCCCATAGGCTGGCTCTGCTCACAGAAGGCACGGTAAGAGGAATCCAATTTGAAACTTGCTTAGTTTCTGCAAGCCAGATATCTAAAGCCCTGAGCCATCCAGCCAGTTATGTTTCAACTTATGCTACAGGTGGTTTCCAGTTATTCCTATTCCTTCACTACTTCTTCTTTCATGTCTAGGCCAGACAGAGAACTTCCAAAACGAAACCACCTTTTGGTCCCTTTAGTCCAGGGGTTCTCAACCTACGACCCATGGGCCAGATCTAGCCTGCGGCAGCAAATGATCCAACCCCTTCCCTTGCTCCAGTCACTGCTGGAATCGACCGCAGACTCATTTATAGCCGTTGTAAACTCAACAGCCGTAAATGAGTCTGTGGTCAATTCCAGTGGCGGCTGCGGCTGCACCACCAGTCCGTCCCCCTGCCCCCCCCCACACACACACACAAACACACTGAGGGAGCATGACCCAGGCCCTGACTTGAAAAAGTTGAGAACACCTGCTTTAGTCCTTCACTAATTGAGGACAGATACTCTGGATGCATCTCCCTCAGACAGACTCGGATAAAAGCAGTGGTGCCCGCACAATTCCCCAAATGCCGTAACCTCCACTTTGCTTCACGTTCCAAATGCCTCAGCACCCACCTGCCAAACATTCCAGCCTTCACAGGTGGTGTTCATCCATCCCCAGTCCCAAGGCTGGCATGAGCTAAATCAAGGGTTCCCAACCTTTTCAAGCTGGGGGCCGGGTCACGCTCTCTCACTCAGCTTTGAGGGTCGGATGGCCATTTTGCCCTGCCTGCACAAGGGTGACAGCCATTTTGTCCCAACAGCTGCACAGTGGTGGAAATTCTGTTTCTTGAATGCCCTTGGAGGGTTGGGGGCGAGATGAAATGGCACTGTGGGCCGGATCCAATCCATGAGCCCTAGGTTGGGATCCCCTGAGCTAAATAGTCACTAATCCCAAATACTGCAGGACAGAATGAGCACCCGTCTCTGTCCCAGCTCCTGCCAACCTAGCAGTTCGAAAGCAAGTAATTGCAAGTAGATAAATAGGGACCACTTCAGTGGAAAAGTAAACAGCATTCCATGTGCTCCGGTGTGTAGTCATGCCTGCCACATGACCATGGAAATGTCTGCAGAAGCAGACAGCACTGGCTCTTCGGCTTTGAAACAGAGATGAGCACTGAACCCTAGAGTCGGATACGACTGACTTTCAAGCAAGGATTACCTTTATATTATGGAATAAGGAAAATTTAAAATGTTTTTTTAAACAGCAGTTTATTATTGCTTCATAGGAATTGTTGGAAAGAATACTGCAAAATGGCTAACCTGTCTCTTAAACTATCTCAGTTGATCCCCTGTGCCCTCAGACACCAGTTATTTTATTTTATTCTGGGATGCATTTATTTCTTGGGTTTGTTGTATTGTTGTGTATGTATTATTTGACACTGTATTGTATGGTGTGGATATCCCATAGGATAGAATTGGCACAAACCGTCCTTGGACGGTTTGGGTTTGGTGAACACTCCGCGTGCCCCGCTAAAGACCATTTGGGGATGGAAATTGGGGGCACGGGATTTGATATCAGTTTATAGCTAGATTGATTCACCATGCTTTGGCCAGCAGTTCTGAGAACAATAGTTGTGCAGAGGTCACAGATACGTGACTCAAGGTAAACATACAGCAAGTTAATTAACTCCACAGAACCCCCGATCCCAAGAGTAAACTGTCATCCCATGTTTGTGTTAGATAGCTCCGGAAAAGGCGTCCATGATTGGATTAGACCAATGGCTAACCTGTCCGGTTATTCCCTAGTAATTATCACCCCTGATGAAATGTGTACTGTACTAATTAACTGGTGTTGGGCCATGCACAACCCTTTCTGCAAGTGGCCCGGGAAAGAGTATAATTATGCTGCCTTCTGGTGAATAAACTACTGATCTTCGCTCCACTCTGCCTCATGTGCCTTTATTAATCAGTCACTTCCACGATCCATGGGCCGGATCTGGCCCACAATCCCAACAGTATGGTGTTTAAAATGGCCGCCCTGTCATTTCCAATGAGCGTCTTCTTCACTGCGAGATCTCGCGAGACTTGGTTCGCGCCAGTTTCCAGTGAGAAGCGCGAAAGTATATCTGTTCTGAATCACCCCATTTCTCCCCAGCCTATCAAAATGTACCCCGCCAAAATGTATCTAGTTTGAAGGGTATTTAAGGCGCCGCTGGGCCCCCTCCCCTGTTATCCATGTTTGGAACCCTAAAATAAAGCTGTGTTAGCTCTTAATGCTGGCTGCTGCCTCGTCCTTCCCGAACATCAAATATATATTTTGTTGTGTTATCTGATATGTGTTTGTACACCACTCAGAGTGGGAAATTTCCCAAATGGGCGGTATAAAAATTAAAAATAAATAAATAGAAATAGATAGGTTCGATATTTGTTCCAACTCTTTCCACTATCAAAATTTCCATATTGTGAATTAGAGAGTAAACATAAACAAGACAAAAACAAAAAAGACAACATTAAAATACAGGAGTTAGTCTTTAAGGCGCCACAACATTTTCTCTCCCCACCCCCTTTTTACTCTCTGATACGTTTGCACAGATTAACATGGCTACCACTTCAAAAATTTCTACCATATGATGAAGTGGAGTAAGAAGGTAACCACTTAATAATATTGGAATACAGTATAGCAAAAAGGAAAAGGTTGCCCTTGCTCAAAAGCCAGTTGTATCCAACTCTAGGGTTCAGTGCTTATCTGTTTATAGCCAAAGAGCCAGCGCTGTCTGCATCTGCAGATGTTTCCATGGACATGTGGCAGGCATAACTAGACACCAGAATGCACGGACACTGTTTACCTTCCCACCGAAGCGGTCCTTATTTATCTACTTGCAATTTCTTGCTTTCGAACTGCTGGGCTGTCAGGAGCTGGGACAGAGACCGGTGCTCATTCCATCAAAAGGTATGTGTCTTATTTTGTGTTTAAACACATATGAAATACACATCAGAGAGTAAATGAAACCAAAGAGAAAAAAAGTGGCACCTTAAAGCAGGGATTCTCAACCTGCAGCCCACAGGCCGGATGTGACCTGTGGCACCATTTCATGTGGCCCCCCACTGCCTGTACCACACCAGGAAGTGTCATGTGGTGGAGGAGGGCAAAATGGCCATCCGCCCCCCCGAAATTATCTGAGGGAGCGTGGCCCGGCCCCTGTCTTAAAAAGGTTGAGAACTCCTGCCTTAAAGACTAACTCCTGTATTTTAATGTTAGCTTTCGTGGATCAAGTCCACTTCATCAGACATAAAAGTGGATTACGTCTGATGAAGTAGGTTTGATCTATGAAAGCTAACATTAAAATGCAGTTGATTTTTTTTAAAAAATAGTAGCCATGTTAGTCTGTGCTTCAGGCATATCAGAAAAACAAACAAACAAACACTGCATCATATTTAAGACTAACTGCTATATTTTTAATGTGAGCTTTCATGGATCAAGTGAAACTCCTATGTCTGATGAAGTGGACTTGAGCCACAAAAGGTCACATTAAAAATAGCAAATGGTCACATTAAAAATAGCAAACACAGGACTGAAACGATACCTCTTCTAGGTCACTTTAAAGATTCAAAACTCTGCAAGCTTTCGCAACTCATAGTTAATTGTAGGAATCGGGGCCGCTAGGACGGCTGTTGGGTCCCGGAGGAGACTGATCAAGTAACGATACGAGGCAGTATGGAGCGAGATCAGATCAGTCGTTTATTGAGGGAAAAGCATCATCATATATAGATCAGAATGCAAGGCAGGGAAAAACCGTCATCTGACAGAAAATCACATCACCTATTTACTCAGGTTAATGGGGAATCTCTCTGGGGGAAGTTAATTAACTCGGGCAAACACTGACGGGGGAAAACTATTGTCTGAGGCTTACACCAGTGTTGTGTCCTAATAGTGTAACCTTCTACATGTGATATCAATGTATCTGAACCAATGTAACCTTGCCGATGAGTAACAATGTAACCTTCAGCTGTATCACATAAACCCTGTAATAGGACGCGAGCTAATGACCACCAGCTGGCAGCAGCGAGCGTCCAAGCTCTCTTGGTTCAAACCCATCAAAGACCGCAGCGCGGGAAGCTTCCCGCCGCTACCTACACCTGGACAAGAAGGGCGTGACCAGCCATGACGTCACGCGGACCAGTAGCCAACGGGCTACCGTGGAGCCACATTCAAATGTGTTACTACCATATATATAGAGCTGTTCGTCCGCCATTACCTCATGTTCCCTCTGTCCACCATGCAATAAACCTGAGTTAACCCAGCCTTTGGCTGTGCCTTGTGTCTTGACTCTCATACACTAAATTGGCGACGAAGGTGGGATGATGGATCCCCACGGAGCCAGGACACAGAGCGGGTTCAACATCACCAAACCGCAAGACTGGGAGCTTTTTGAGATGGACTTCCAGGCGGCACTGGTGGAGCTCAAAGTCAAAGAAGACGACGAGGAAAGGAAGAGGGCCATCCTCACCCGCATGCTTGGGATGGAAACCAAGCGGACGCTGGTGGGCATCCTTGCACCGAAGAAGGTGAGCGATTTCAAAGCCGGTGACATCATGAAAATGCTGCGTGAGCGTTTCCGGCCCTCGAGGGCAATGTTTCCCGCTCGGAGTGCGTTTTGGAGGCGAGTTCAAGCGCCGGACGAGTCGGTAGAAGCCTTCGTAACGGCTATGAGGGTAGCCGCCGCCCCCTGCAAATGGGACCACATCCTAGAGATGGCCCTCAGGGACGGAGTGCTGTGTGGCCTGAAGGACAAGGAAGTACAGCGCAGCTTGATGAACAAGGAGCCACCACCCACACTGGAAGAGGTTGTAGAGGCCGCGGAAGCCGCGGAATCCACGAATGCTGGAGTAGACGAGATGCACAAGTGGCGTGAGTGGCGTCCGAGGGCCGGCAAAGCGGAAAACTCGTCGCACGGGAAGTCCGGTCAGTCGGTGCATGCAACCCGACCGACCTCGAAATCGTCTTCAGAAAGCAGCGATGGCGAGGAGGTCCAGAAGGTCCGGAGAGGCGGGCGCCGCTGCGATGGTTGCGGAGCGGCCCATGAGCGCGTGAAGTGCCCATTCAGGAAAGCCGAGTGTTTCAACTGTGGACGTCGGGGGCACATCGCCAAGGCGTGCAGGAAATGGAAAGAGGGCCGGAGACAGTCGCAAGACCGTTCAGCCAGACCGGACCGTCCAGCGAGGTCCAAAGATGGCGCCCGGGCCACGAGGAAGCAGGACGGTGTGGGCCGCATCTCGGACGACAGCGAGGGCGACGCTCCTGTGTTCAACGTGTCTGCGGGACAGCCCCATTACTTTGTTGAGGTACTAGTACAAGGGACCCCTATTAGGATGGAAGTTGACTCGGGGTCCTCCTATTCTATAATCCCCCAGAGAGAGTTCTTGAAAATCGACCCCCACGTGCGGCCCAAACTTAAAGCGTTGAGGGCCACACTACGGGACGTTCAGGGGAACAGCATTCCAGTGTTGGGGGTCGGAACGTTCCGGGTTCGCTTTAAGAGACATTCTGCGGAACTTCCCCTAGTGGTGCTAAAAGGGGGGAGTTGTAGCCTCCTCGGAACACAGTGGTTTCAGCCCTTAGGCCTGTTCATAGGGGGGGTGCATGCAGTAGGCGAGGACCCAATACAAGCAGTGTGTGACGCACACCCCGCCGTTTTTAAAAGTGGACTGGGAAAGTTCAAGGGACCCCCTGTAGCCTTCGACTTAGACCCGGAGGTCCGCCCGATAAGACTTAAACCGCGCAGGGTACCGTTCGCGCTTAAGGACAAGATAGAGGCGGAACTGGACAAACTGGTGGGTCAAGGAATTCTCGTTCCTGTGGATTCCGCGGAGTGGGAGACTCCAATTGTAACAGCACTGAAGGCTAACGGGGAGGTGCGCATTTGCGCTGATTATAAGTGTACCATTAATAAGGCAATCCGCCCTAATGCATACCCGGTGCCAGTGGTCAGCCACCTTCTGGCCAGGCTGAATGGGGGAAAGTGTTTCGCTAAACTCGATTTAGCACAGGCCTACCAGCAACTCCCGGTAACCCCCGCCACAGCAGCGGCACAAACAATAGTCACACATAAGGGGGCGTTCCAGGTGTCGAGGTTACAGTTCGGCGTGAACTCGGCACCTGGCATTTTTCAATCGCTAGTGGAACGCCTCCTGAAGGGGTTGGAGGGGGTGTTGCCATATTTTGATGACGTGTTGATAACGGGGGGGAGTAAGGCCGAGCTGGCCCACAGATTGGATAAGGTCCTGGCCGTGTTCGAGAAAGCGGGGCTGCGACTGAGAAAAGACAAATGCGTATTTTTCGAAACAGGTTGAGTTTTTAGGGTTCCGTGTCACGCCCGAGGGAATTAGGCCGTCCAAATCTAAGGTAGCCGCCATCAAGAAAGCCCCTCGCCCCACTTCCAAAACCGAGCTTCAGTCATTTCTGGGGCTTCTCAATTTCTACCATACCTTCCTTCCACGGAAGGCGTCTGTTGCCGAGCCGCTCCATCGGCTACTTAAAAAAGAGGAAAAATGGCTGTGGGGTGACGAGCAAGAAATTTCACGATTTTCTGTATGGTCGGCCATTCAAGATCGTTACGGATCACAAGCCCCTGTTAGGAATCTTCACTGCAAATAAGCCCACGCCACAGATCCTGTCCCCGAGGATGCTGCGGTGGGCTATTTTTCTTAACGCATATCAACATGAGTTAGAATACCGGCCAGGGAAGGAAATCAGCCATGCAGACGCGCTCTCACGGTCGCCGTTACCCTTGTCGGACGACCAGAAGGCAGGGGTAAGAAGAGACTGCCAGGTATTGCTAATAGAGGTCTTGGAGTCACCCCCGATAGTACCGGCCGACATTGCCAGGGCGACCGGAAAGGACAGAACACTAGGGAAAGTATGCTCGTGGGTGCAGAAGGGGTGGCCGGCGTCATCCCCAGGCGCGGAATTCGACCCATTTTTCCGAAAGCGAGTAGAATTGTCTTTAGAGAGGGGGTGCCTTTTGTGGGGCCAACGGGTGGTGGTTCCTACGTCCCTGCGGCCGAAGGTGCTAAAGCTGTTGCACGTCAGCCACCCGGGAATCGTCCGTTCCAAGGCGTTGGCCCGGAGTTACTTCTGGTGGCCCCAGCTGGACGCCGACATAGAGCAGATGGTTGGCACTTGTGAGGCATGTCAATGCTCTCGACCGGAGGTGGCCCGCCTACCGCATAGGGAATGGGACGCAGCAAGGGGACCGTGGTCCAGGGTGCACGTAGATTTTGCTGGCCCATTCCGGGGAACCATGTTTCTCCTGGTGGTGGATGCATACTCAAAGTGGCTGGAGGTCATTCCGGTAAAGAGCACATCCTCCGCCACTACCATTCGCCAGCTAAGGAGGGTCTTTTCCACGTTCGGCTTACCCGACACTTTGGTCAGCGATAACGCCAGTTGTTTCACGTCCGCTGAGTTCGCAGCATTCATGGAGGCAAATGCAATTCGGCATGTCACATCCGCGCCGTTTCACCCGGCCACGAATGGCCAAGTGGAACGGTTGGTGCGCACCACAAAAGATGCGCTGCGGCGCATGGGCTCGGGAGATCTAAATCACCAAGTTTGTCAATTTCTATTAGCGTATAGAGTGACCCCCTTAGCGTCTGGATACTCGCCGGCTGAGCTGCTGATGCGGAGGAAACTGACCACGCTTTTGTCCAGGCTAGACCCGTCGAGGGTCGAGGACAAAGGGAAGAACATAGGGTTAGCGGTCTCGAAAGGTTTCGGCGTAGGCGATCCTGTACACTGCAGGAACTATGCCAACGCAGGCCCAGCCTGGGTGCCAGGGACGATAATAGAACAGACGGGGCCAGTGTCCTATCGGGTGGAAACTAGCACCGGCCTCCTCTGGAGGAGGCACGCTGACCAACTGAGGCGCCGAGTGAGCGAGGGGCCGACCAGTGGGGCACAGCGACAGGATTCAGCGATAGGGTTCTCCCCCACCCGTTTAGCCCAAGGGGGAGACAGGGGGGAAAGCAGCGAGCCCGACTCATATCCTTTTGATACCCCAGTTCTATCCGAGCCCGGGGGGAGGGAAAAGGAGTGTGCGGCCGCCGCTGCCGCTTCCCCCGAATCTGCGGCCGCCGCTGCCGCTTCCCCCGAATCCGATTTTGATTTTGATTTTGCTAGCCGGGGCAGGGCAGCCCGCGCCGAGACCCCAGCGTGTTCGAAATAAGCCATCTTGGCTGAGAGACTTCGTCTCATCCTAGGGGGGAGGAGTGTTGTGTCCTAATAGTGTAACCTTCTACATGTGATATCAATGTATCTGAACCAATGTAACCTTGCCGATGAGTAACAATGTAACCTTCAGCTGTATCACATAAACCCTGTAATAGGACGCGAGCTAATGACCACCAGCTGGCAGCAGCGAGCGTCCAAGCTCTCTTGGTTCAAACCCATCAAAGACCGCAGCGCGGGAAGCTTCCCGCCGCTACCTACACCTGGACAAGAAGGGCGTGACCAGCCATGACGTCACGCGGACCAGTAGCCAACGGGCTACCGTGGAGCCACATTCAAATGTGTTACTACCATATATATAGAGCTGTTCGTCCGCCATTACCTCATGTTCCCTCTGTCCACCATGCAATAAACCTGAGTTAACCCAGCCTTTGGCTGTGCCTTGTGTCTTGACTCTCATACACTAAAACCAGGGTAAACATGGCTTCTATTTGCACCAAAGATTAGGCTGATCTGTGAGTCAGTAATTGCTTAATGGGTAACGGAGGTTAGCGTTCTGCTCTCTCAGCAGAACCGCCGGTCAGGTCAGGTGTGGGTGAATAAACCCTTATGATTTATACTATTAGTTCGCTCCCCCAATTTCTGTACTGGCAAGGGCCAGTGGCCAGGAGTCTGCTCAACTGGTTTAACCTCTGCCAAGGTTCCGTGCCAATTGGGCATGGGGAAACCGCAGTTAATTCTTCGGACAATATTTATTTATTCAGCCTCCTGCTTCTTCTTCACTCCATGGACTATGTAGTCCCAGCCAGGCTTTATTCTTAGATGTTAAATGGGAAAACAGACAACAGCTACATCTAAAGGCAGGAAGCAAGAAGTTGGTATATTCCCTTCCCCCAAGATGACAGCTCTTTGAAGCTGTAGCTTTCAAATATAGCAATTAGTCTTTAAAGTGTGCTGCAGTGTTTTTGCAATTAAAATACAGGAGTTAGTCTTTAAGGTGCCACAATGTTTTTTTGGTTTGTTTATTTTATTTACTCTCTGATATATGCTTGCACACACTAACTCGGCTACCAAAATACAGCAGTTCTGGATTTTTATTTATTTCTTTATTGTTAAATTTCTATACTTCCCACTCAGCCAAAGCCGACTCCGGGCGGTTCACACAGTGGATAAAAACAGATAAAAATAAATAAAAACCAGCAATAAGAACCCACCCCTAAAAAGATTGCGCTAAAGCGGGGATTCTCAACCTGTGGTCCGTGGGCTGGATGTAGCCCACAGCACCACTTACTTCATGTGCCCCCCTCCACCGCCTCCACACCAGGAAGTGCCATGTGGTGGGTGTTGTTGTTCAGTCGCACAATCGATTCCGACCCTTTGTGACCCTATGGACCATTTTCCTCCAGGCACCTCTGTCCTCCACCATCCTCCTCAGCCTGCCCAGCTCTGTGCCCATTGCATCCACAATACCATCTATCTATCTCATCCTTGGACGACCCCTTCTTCTCTTGCCCTCCACCTTTCCCAGCATCAAGGCCTTCTCAAGTGAGTCCTCCCTTCTCATTTGATGTCCAAAGTACTTTAGCTTCATCTTCACTATTTGTCCCTCCAATGAACAATCAGGGTTGATTTATTCCAGTATTGACCTATTTGTTCTCTTTGCTGTCCAGGAGACTCTCCGGACTCTCCTCCAACACTACATTTCAAAGGCGTCTATTCTTCTGCGCTCAGCCTTCCTAATGGTCCAGCTCTCACACCCATACATTACCACTGGGAATACCATTGCTTTGACTATGCAAATTTTTGTTTTCAAGGTGATGTCTCTGCTTTTCACTATATTCCCCAGGTTTCTCATCGCTTGTCTCCCCATAATCAGTCGTCTTTTTATTTCATGGCTACAGTCGTCATCTGCAGTGATCTTAGATCCCAGGAAAGTAAAATCTGTCACTGCTTCTACTTCTTCCCCATCTATTTTCCAGGGACTGATTGGACCTGTTGCCATTATCTTGGTTTTCTTGATATTAAGTCTCAAGCCAGCTTTTGCACTCTCCTCCTTCAATCCAATCAAGAGGTTCTTTAGGTCTTCCTCACTTTCTGCCATTAGGGAGGTATCATCTGCATATCTCAAATTGTTGATGTTTCTCCCAGCAATTTTTATCCCATATTGTGATTCCTCCATCCCTGCATTGCGCATTATGTGCTCTGTATAGATTGAATAAGCAGGGTGATAAAATGCAGCCTTGTCATACTCCTTTCCCTATTCCAAACCACTCTGTCACTCCGTGTTCTGTCCTAACTGTTGCTTCTTGGTTCGTGTACAGATTTCTCAGGAGGCACATGAGGGGTTCTGCTATTCCCATCTCTTTAATTACTTTGAGAGAGTCCGGGCCCCAAAGCTGTCTGAAGGAGCATGGCCCTGCCACTCCCCAGCTTAAAAAGGTTGAGAACTCCTGCTCCTTAAAGCAAGAACCAGAATTGCCTCCCCTTCGAAGGGTTAAATCGAAAGAGGCTGGATCCTAGAGGGGCCAGGGCAGGAAGTGGTTCAGAGAAGGCGGAAAGGCAAGTGTGTGCCACACACATCCCCTTCCCCTTCCTGCCTAGAGAAGGAAGGTTCCTCCTTGATAAGCAAGAGGTTGGTGACCTGCAAGGGGGCAAAGGGTGGCTGGCTAGTTGAGTCGGTTGCCTGCTTCCAGTGCAGGGCAGCCTAATAAAAGGCAAGGGGGCTTTCTTAGCCTTGCACAGCCCCATATCTGTGGGGGGGGGGGGGGAGAGGACTGTGTTATCTTTCTGCCTCTCTGAAAAAACAGGTGAGTTTCCTCCCCACTTATAATGTAAATACTATAAAATGTAATATGAAAATTAATTTAATTAAATTTAATATTTCAACTTGTTCGCCGCCCACTCTGGCAAGCCCGACTCAGGGCGGCTTACATAATTTGAAACCCTATACAGTAAAAGCAGTTTAAAAAATCCCCACCCACATTAATAAACCCACCCACCCTGAGAAGCAGAGAGTGGGTACATGTCATGTTAAAAGCCAGCGAGCAGGGGCCACATTGCCTTCAGGGCTCCATATGTGCCCCGCCAGCCGGGTCTTAAGTCCTTTCCTGAAGGGCAGCGTCTGCAACCGTAGCTCTACTGGCAGGAGATTCAAAAGGGCCGGAGCGGACACAGAAAAGACCCTTTTCCTTGTGCCAGAGAGGTGGGCCACCCTGGCTGATGGAACAATTAGGGAACCCCTCCGGTCCGCTCTGGTTGGACGGACAGATGTTCTTAGGGCGATGCGGTCTCTTAGGTATCCTGGCCCACTACCATGTAGGGCTTTAAAGGTCATAACCAGCACCTTGAATTGCACCCGGAGGCAAACTGGTAACCAGTGCAGCTCCCGAAGCAGGGGCGAGGCCCAGGCATAACGCCCGCACCCCATGTTCTTCTAGCAGCAGTCGAGAGTCCAGTAGGACCCCCCCCCCCCAAGTTGCGCACTGGGTCTGTCTGGGGCAGAGTAGCCCCATCCAAGACCAAGGATGGCAGCTTCCGGAATAACGTAGGACCCCGAACCCACAGCCACTCAGTCTTGCTGGGATTCAATTGTAACCCGTTGGCCCCCATCCAGACCCCCAGAGCCTCCAGACACCCAGATAGGACTTTGACAGCATCGCTGGGGTCCTCACGGGCCGAGATGTACAACTGAGTGTCATCCGCGTACTGGTGGTACCAAACCCCGTGGGAACGGATGATCTCACCCAGCGGCTTCGTGTAGATGTTAAATAGGAGAGGAGCGAGCCCCGAGGCACCCCATATTTGAGGGGCCTAGGGCTGGACCTCTCACTCTCCAACCACACAGACTGGGTCCGGCCCTTCAGGAATGAGGAGAACCAGGACAACACGGTGCCCTAGATCCCCAACTCCTTGAGCCGTCCCAGAAGGATACCATGGTCGACGGTATCGAAAGCCACTGAGAGGTCAAGGAGAGCAAGAACAGATGGGTGACAGCCGTCCCGCTCCCACCAGAGATCATCAGCACGACCAATGCCATCTCGGTACCATACCCGGGTCTGAATCCTGACTGAAAGCGGTCCAGATAATCTGCTTCATCCAGGACACCCTACAACTGACGCACCACTGCCTTCTCCAGGACCTTCCCTAAAAAGGGGAGGTTGGAGACTGGCCTATAGTTAGTTGGTACAGCTGGGTCAAGAGATGGTTTTTCAGGAGGGGGCGCACCAAAGTAGGAATGTAAGGTAAAGGTAAAGGTTTCCCTTGCTCGAAAGCCAGTCATATCCGACTCTAGGGTGCAGTGCTCATCTCTGTTTCAAAGCCGAAGAGCCAGCACTGTCTGCTGCTGCAGACGTTTCCGTGGTCATGTGGCAAGCATGACTAGACACCGGAGCACGCGGAACACTGTTTACCTTCCCACCGAAGTGGTTCCTATTTATCTACTTGCAATTTCTTGCTTTCAAACTACTAGGTTGGCAGAAGCTGGGACAAAGATGGGAGCTCATTTCGTCCTGCAGTATTCGGGAATCGAACTGCTGACCTTCCGTCTCTCAGTCAGCGTCTGAGCCACTTGAGCCACTGCAGTCCAGCTGTAATGTAACATAAGAAATGTAATGTAAGAGAGCTGTAATGTAACGTAAGAAATATAATGTAAGAAAGATGTAATGTAAGAATGTAATGTAATGTAAGAAAGCCGTCCCAGCTCCTGCCAACCTAGCAGTTGGAAAGCAAGACATTGCAAGTAGACAAATAGGTACCATTTCGGTGGGAAGATAAACAGCGTTCCGTGCGTTCCGGTGCTTTAGACATGCCTGCCACGTGTCCACGGAAATGTCTGCAAACGCAGACAGCGCTGGCTCTAGAATACAGGAGTTAGTCTTTAATGTGCCACAGCATTTTTTGACTTTTGCTTTGTTTGCTCTCTGATATGTATTTCGTATGTGTCTATGCACAAATTAAGACAACCTTTTGATGGCGTGAGCATCCGTCTCTGTCCCAGCTCCTGCCAGCCTAGCAGTTGGAAAGCAAGAAATTGCAACTAGATAAATAGGTACTACTTCGGTGGGAAGGTAAACAGCATTCTGTGCACTCCGGTGTTTTAGTCATGCCTGCCACATGTCCACTGAAACGTCTGCAGACACAGACAGTGCTGGCTCTTTGGCTATAAACAGATATGAACATTGAACCCTAGAGTCAGATACGACTGGCTTTCGAGCAAAGGTGACCTTTACCTTTACTAAGAAAGCAGAAAAGTGATAGGGGTGAGTCAAATTAAATCAAATCTTTATCACGGTCCAACATAGAACAGCAAAGGGGACAGAAGTGAAAATGGGGTGGGGGGTTGCTTAAAAGAGACAAACGTTAAAATAATATAATAATTTCGTGTCAGAAATTATTCTGGTTTGAAAGGATTTTTTTCTGGAGAAACTCCGCTCAGGGGAGGCCCGAATGGGGCTCCTTTTTTGTTCCCAAGATCTTTTCCCACCATAGTGGTCCCTATTTATCTACTTGCAATTGCTTGCTTTTCAACTGCTAGAGTTGGCAGGATCTGGGACAGAGAAGGGTGCTCAAACCGTCATGCAGTACCTAGGTCTTGAACTGCCGACTTGCCAGGCTCCCAGCTAACAAGGTGAGCTCCTTAACCACTGAGCCACCGCAGCCCCTAAAAGCTGAGATGAGGGTGCTTAAAAAGGAGCATTTCTGCTCAGAGCTAAGGAGTGGTAAAATGTGTACATAGATCAATAGTGTTACAGCTGTTACTAAGCCTATGCTGTGGCACTAGTAGTTCATTTGGCTGAAGGTCCTGCTAGGATTGTTCTGATCTTACATGCTGCTCATCTCTTTGTTTGGAGATGTTTTTTGCAGTTTATATAGGCTGGTGAAGGTTTTCTGTATTTCCCTGCCTCCTTAACCAGGGGTGCCCAAACGTTTCAGGCTGTGGGCTGGTCATGAGGTTCAAGAGGCCTGTTACTATGGCCAGCCCCGGATGCCAATTTATTCAGCCTGTGAAGCCCTTGTCGCTCCTGGAAGAGGAAGTAAAACACGCGCGTATGGTCACATTTTACTGCCGCTTCTGGTAGCAACAAGGGCTTCGCAGGCAGGGTGAATTGGCACTGGGGGCCGGATCCAGCCCCCCGGGCCATAGTTTGGGCACTCCTGCTCTTAAACAAACAAACAGCTGATTAAAAGTTCTGCAGAGTTCAAGACTTGCACTTTGTTGCTCTTATGTACCATTAGGCTTTATGTACCACTTCCGCTTTATGACAATTGTATAAGTTAAGGTAAAGGTAAAGGTTTCCCTTGCTTGAAAGCCAGTCGTATCCGACTCTAGGGTTCAGTGCTCATCTCTGTTTCAAAGCCGAAGAGCCAGCGCTGTCTGCTTCTGCAGACATTTCCATGGTCATGTGGCAGACATTACTAGACACCGTAGTGCACGGAACGCTGTTTACCTTCCCACAGAAGTGGTCCCTATTTATCTACTTGCAATTTCTTACTTTCAAACTGCTAGGTTGGCAGGAGCTGGGACAAAGACAGGAGCTCATTCCGTCCTGCAGTACTCGGGAATCCAACTGCTGACCTTCCGCCTCCCAGTCAGCGTCTTAGCCACTTGAGCCACTGCAGTCCAAAGAAGTTTCTGTTTTTAATAACTGCAGTCAAGTCTTGCTGGCCATAAACCAGGGATTCCTTACTGAGTCAGTTAGTCTCACATTCACTCTTGGCCTTTTCCTACTTCCTTCAACTTTTCCTAATGTTATTTCCCTTTTCCAATGAGTCAGTTCTTATCCTGATAATGCAATATTCTGAATTCTCAACTATGGTCTTCATTTGTATTGATGCATTCTACCAAGTTATAAAAAAAACTTTAGAATCTTCTAATTTTCAAGTATTAAAGGCAACATGATGGCATGTAACAACACAATTTTCCTTAGGTGTTATTTTTATCTTCTTAATGTTTAGCTTCTGCAGATGTTTCCGTGGTGATATGGCAGGCATGACTAGACACCGGTGCGCATGGAAGTGCACTGGAGTGCATAGAAATGTCTGCAGATGTAGACAGCACTGGCTCTTTGGCTATAAACAGAGATGAGCACTGACCTCTAGAGTCAGATACAACTGGCTTTCGAGCAAGAGAAACCTTTACCTTTACTAATGTTTAGCTGTAGCCCTGCTTTCACATGTTCTTCTTTAATCCCCATCAGTAGACATTACAAAAAAGAATCAAAGTTTTTAAAAAGCAGAAAGAAGACAAGAACATGCATCTTGAAGACTAATTACTATATAGTATTTTAATGTAAGCTTTTAGATTTCAACTCCACTTTTTTGTTTTCTTTCTTTTTGGATATGCCTGCAGACTAACACAGTTTATTGCTTAAAAAACTAGACATTTCAAACTCTCCACTTTTCTACCCGCGATATGCTGTTAGTTGCCTATTTTAAATCCTGTATTTGCCAGTGTATAAGACGCATTGTGGTATAAGAAGCACCCTGGTTTTTATACACATTTTAAAGGAAAAAATTAATTTTCTACATTTTCCCATGGATTTTTGAAATTAACTCCAGGAGCTGGCAAGTGTGGCCAGTGGCTGTGGGATGGGGGGTGGAGGAAAGGGACTTTAAAGCTGCCCTCTTTCCACCCCATCCCCCTGCTCCAGATGCTGGCAGCCAGTGCTGTGGGATGGAGGGGAAACAGACTTCAAAGGAGCCACTCCTGGTCATCTCTGTGACCTGAGACTTCACACTTAGGGACAAACCCAGGAGCATCTCCAAGGTGTGCACTCGTGTTTTCAGAGGGAATCTAACCCCATTTAGCACAGGCTGGATTGTTATTCCTTGATTTGCCTTTTAACTGAGCAAGAGTGCTTCTGTCTTGACTGGATTAAGTTGTAGTTTATTCGCTCTCATCTAGTCCATTACTTGGTGTCTGGCCAGGTTATCCTGCTATGGTAATTGTAGATCAGGGATTCCCAACCTTTTCGTGCCACAGACCAGACCACACACCCCCGGACAGCTGAGCAGGCTGGTCACGTGGTTCCTCCTGCCATAAATGCTGCTGGAAAATGCATCTGTGGCTGGGTAAACGTGTTTACGACAGCCACTGGTACATTTACAGCAGCATTTACGGCAGGTGTGGGCTTGTTTACGCAGGTGTGTAAATGCTTCTGCCTCCAGTAGCAGCAAGAGGCCACATGAAATGGTGTGCGGGCTATGTAAGACCTGTGGGACGTAGGATGGCTACCCCTTGAGTAGACCATGCTGCGGCGGTTAGTTAACCTGACAACCCTGAGGACTAGCAGCTTGGGTGCTGGTTCACAGGGAAGGGTGATGGTCCCCAAGTTATTTAAATCCCACTTGAATCCATCTTGATGGAGGGCAGCAGCTTCATCAATCCTGGCCTGGGGCTGAAGAGGACTCTGTGTGGCCAAAGCCTCAGGACCAGAAAGTGACTGGCAGAGCTGGATCAGTGGTACAACTGTCATGCTACGATTTCAGAAGGGAGATGAAAGGCTGCTGCATTTTATTCTCAGGACAGCCTTTATGGCTGATCACCATGATGATCACCAATATTCGGAATTGGATACGGCACAAAAAGAAGTCCATTAGTGACACCAGTAAAGGTAAAGGTTGCCCTTGCTCGAAAGCCAGTCGTATCCGACTCTCTGTTTATAGCCAAAGAGCCAGCGCTATCTGTGTCTGCAGACATTTCCCTGGACATGTGGCAAGCATGCCTCAACACCAGAGTGCACAGAACACTGTTTACCTTCCCACCGAAAAGGTCCCTATTTATCTACAGTACTTGCATTTTTTTTGTTTTCAAACTGCTAGGTTGGCAGGAGCTGGGACAAAGACGGGATCTCACTCCGTCTTGCAGTACCCGGGAATCAAACTCTGACCTTCCAGTCAGCGAGTTCAGCATCTTAATCACTTGAGCCAATTGTACTTTGCACAATTACATTCAGTGAGAGGATTCATGAATCAAAGTGCACATTCTCAGATACATGACCAGTACAGTCAAACCTTGAGATAAGAACAGTTCGCCTTAAGAAAAACCTGAGATACATCTGGAAATCTAAAAAAAAAGGTTCAAGATAAGAATTTTAATAGGATTTTTCTGAGATACGAAATTCAATGCATTCTTATGGGAAATACAAGATGAGAATATTTCAAGATACAACTAACCTTGAGGAACAAATTAAATTTGTATGTAGAGGTCTGATGATATATTGTGAGGACCAGGTAATAGGCAAAGTGTTTCTTCTTTTCACGCTTTTCTTTTTATTGTGCGAAAACAGAATCTATCCAACCAGGAGAACAATCTTTCGGCCATGTTAAAAGCTATGTTGGACTGTGGTCTAAAGAAGAAGAAGCAAGACTCAGGAAGTCCTCAAACAGGAAGAAGTCACAATACGATCCATCCTGTGGGAAACGGTGATGGAACGACAGCAGTGGGATGGAGGCGAGCACTGCAGCAGGTTCAGGATGGGTCCCACCATGGCTCGGACGTCCAGTGCCGAAACTTCAGGCAGTTCAGTTACAAAGAGGCCCTGGGTCCCCGAGAGGTTTGCGCCCGACTCCATGAACTCTGCCGTCAGTGGCTGAAGCCAGAAAAGCTCATGAAATCTCAGATCCTGGACCTGGTGATCCTAGAGCAGTTCCTGGCTGTCCTCCCACCAGAGATAGAGAGCTGGGTCAGGGAATGCGGAGCGGAGACCAGTTCCCAGGCAGTGGCTCTGGCGGAAGGTTTCCTCCTGAGCCAAGCAGAGGACAAAAAAGAGGAGGAACAGCAGGTGAGCGCAGCTGACCTTGGTAGATTACAAGGCTGAGATTACTTTCAAAGCAGGGAGGATCTACTCAGGGGTTCTCGACTTATGGCCTGTGGCCCAGATGCGGCCCATGGCACGCTTCCATGTGGCCCATTGCCATTGCTCCCGCCACTTCCGGAAGTTGTGGAATGGCAAAAACAGCCATAAACGTGCTCGCGGTTGTCGTAAATGCATTTAAGACAGCCGTAAATATGTCTGCGGCTGTTGTAAACGCGTTTACGACAGCTGCAGATGTGTTTTACAGCAGCGTTTATGGAGGGGGAACCACCAGTCCAGGCTGCTCAAATGTCTGAGGGAGCGTGACCCGGCCCACTGCTTTAAAAGGTTGAGAACCCATGGTCTACTTGGAATCCCCCCCCCCCCCCCTGTTCCATTCCTTTTCTAATACTGTACATCTTTCTTTAAAATGCCCACTGCTCTTGTTGATACAGGACTTGTTCTCCAGAGAGACCTATGAAGCAGAGAAGATCCCTTCAGAACCTGGTCAGAAATCACAGTCCAAGTGGATCACACAGGATGAGGAGAGAAGGTCCACGTCAGTGGGTAAGGATGAAGAGGGCCTTTTCCAGCTTGTGTCTAAATTACTTAAAGGACTTTTCACAGTTTTACATCTCGGTCATGGTTTGAAAAGCCACGTTTGTAAGGCAGGGCTGCGAGCTAATGGACTTTCCAGTGTTCTGGCTGTTTTCTTCCTGTATTATTATTATTATTATTATTATTATTATTATTATTATTATTATTATTATTATTATTATTATTATTATTATTATTATTATTATTATTATTATTATTATTATTATTATTATTATTATTATTATTATTATTATTATTCTGGGTTGAAAAGATTTTTGCGGAAGAAACTCCACTCAGGGAACGCCCAAATGAGGCTCCATTTATGTCCCCAAGAGCTGGGACAGAGGTGGGCACTCAATCCGTCATGCAGTACCCAAAAACTGCCAACTTGCCAGCCTTTCAGCTAAACAACTGAGCTTCTTAACCATTGAGCCACCACAGGTCCTCATTGCAAGAAAGAAGATGCCAACTCAACATCAAGAAGCTCTGCTGATGGTAGAACATTTCTGACAGAAGGTGATAAGCTACGCCAGGGTTGGCCAACCTTGGTGCTCCAGATGTTCTTGAACTTCAGTTCCCAGAAGCTCTGAACAGCAGGTGTGCTGACTTGGGCTTCTGGTATTTTGAAGTCTAAGAACACCAGGAGCACCAAGGTTGGCCACCCCTGAACTAAACTGGAGATTTTAAAGCAGATGTTGGAATGTTTGTCTACTGGAACTGCTTCAACAGTGGATTTCCAACACTGGCAAAGGGCTGGACTAAATGATCCAACTTTGCAATGCTATGAATCTAGTGGTGGATTAGGTTTGTAAATGCAGCGAGTTAGAGGACAAAAATAGAAGATTCCAGATTTAGCTGTATACTAGTTACCTGGCCTTGCCTGGGTTGTTTTTGTCCTTTAAAGCAAGGACCAAATGGTCCTTTCAGACTATTTGAACTCTGTTTCTGGAGCTGATTACCCGGAGAGAGAGAGAGAGAGATTGTGCAGCACGGGTTCCATTACACACCTTGATTCCCATTGATTCCCTCTTTCTCTGCCCCACTGAAGTTAGGGGCGATTGTGTCTCACTCCGAGGGATGGGGAAGGGTGGGTCACCCTGCCTGAGCCAGACTCAGGAACAATAAACACCAGAGGGGTTGTCCGTCCTGTCCTACCTGGCAAGGCTGTTGTTGTCCAAAGGGGAACGGGAGTCACAGCCTTTCTCTTTCTTTTACAGTGAGGCTTGGGAAGGCAAGGTGACGGGAAGAGGCTGAGGTGGGTGGGGGAGGTGCCGACCGAGGCCTCGCCAGTCCCGGCGTCGGATTAGGCGTCACAAGGGGCCTGGGGGGTTGTAGTTGCCCGGCGACGCAGCAGCACAGCCCAGGGGGGGGGTGGAGGGGAGAGAAGGCCCCAACGCTGCTGTCGCTGCTTCTGTGACCGGTTGGGAAGGAGGCGGAGGCAAACGAGAAGGAGGGAGGCCTGGCCAGAGGAGCCCGGTGGGCACTGTTCGCCCCGCCCTGCCTCACAGTCACTACTGCCTGGTCGGGGCCTGCAGCGCCCGCCAACCCAGAAGCACAGCCCGGGGGGCAGAGGGGAGAGAAGGCCCCGATGCTGCTGTTGCTGCTTCTGTGAGCAGCGGAGGAGGTGGGGAAGGAGGCGGAGGCGAAGGAGTGACTGGCCTGGGAAGAGGCAACTGCGCCTGGCGCTAGGTCTCAGGCACGTCAGGAGTGACTCCCTAGGCTTAGTGAGGCAGGTGTGTGCGCGCACGACGATGGCACCGGGCTTGAGACACAGCTCAATGACTCTGTGCGCAGTACTTTCCCCCCAAATTGGTTTTTGGGACACACACCCCAGTACTGATCCCGCAAGGCCACAGTAGGTGTGTGGCAAGTTCCAGCAAGATCCGTCCAGGGGCATGTGAACCTATTGAGGACATACAAGATCACACTTCTGTTTTATAGATTAGGAGAGGGGAAAAGAGAGGCTGTGACAACAGTGGAAACATGTCAGCTTGCCATCTTTTTGATTCACAGCAGTTGTACATTTAACAATTCAGTGACAGGCCCAAATCAAACAGTTAATCCTTCTCCACTTATCTCAGGGTTCAAAGGTTTAGCCGGTGAAAAATCTCCGTTGCTGGTGATAAAGCTCCATTCCTGGGGATGCCTGATTGCTGAAGTAGCCATCTTCGGGGAGGCTCCTTTCATGTCCCCCCCCTTTCATGGGCAGATGTCATCTAGTACATTTATTTCCTTTTTGTTTCAGATATGTTTGTTGGGGGGGGGGGTCATACCTGTCAACCACGGCTCTGGAAAATACGGGACCTGCGCAGAACGGGTCTGCGCAGATCGCCTTCTACGCATGCGTAGAAGGCTTTTACACTTGCATAGAACCCTTCTACGCTTGCTTAGAACCCTTTTACACATGCGTAGAAGGCTTCTACAATCCCCTTCTGTGCAGATCGCCTTCTACGCAAGCGTAGAAGGGTTCTACGCGAGTGTAGAAGGGTTCTACGCAAGCGTAAAAGCCTTTACGCATGCATAGAAGGCGATCTGCGCAGAAGGGATGCGCAGTACCTCTTTCCCCCCTCCACTGCCAATTCCGGGGTTTTGCAGGTGTGGGCGGGAATGGCACAAATCGGCGCCGAAAATCGGGAAATCCTGGCCAATCCAGGAAGGTTGACAGGTATGGGGGGTGTCTAAGAGGCTTTGGTGGTGACAGAGTGCTGTGTATAATGCAGTCCACCACAACTCCCTCCTTTCAGCATCTGTCATCCTCTTCTAAGGACCTAGGCACCCTGATCTTACCCAGCCTCAGGGAGTGTGGTTTTTCCATAGTAGGGTGGATGTTGTAGGTAGCAGTGTGTGATGTAAGCAGAGAGCTAGGTGCCAGCGCTATGCCCAAGTAGAAGCCAACAGGGTAAAGTCCCAAAACAGAACTTTATTTTCTATTTCATAAGAAGAAATACCTGTGGAGAATAAAATCTCCAAATCCCAAAGTCCATAGGGCTCTTTTAGATCCAAAAATGTCCACGAAATATTCATCAGTCCATGAAATGACAAAGTCCAGCATAGTCCATGAAATGGCAAAGTGTTGAGATGTTGCAGGCAAGGCATTTCTCTAAGTCCATCAGAAATCCATCATCAATCCGTTGGGCGGGGAATATCTCCAAAATAGAATCCAATTTACCCCGTTCCTGCCTTTGGGGTGTTCCCTCCATCGTTCAGACAACAAGAACCTTTCATCCTCTGTTAGAGAACTGGTTTTAGGGCTCAAAAGGTGCAACTTTTAAAGGGAAATGAGGGCTTTCTCCCTCCCTAGGAATGCATTAGGTAATGGGGTTTTCCTCTTGGGAAAGCATCTGGCCCCCCCATGGGAATGGAATGTGTTTACATCATGGGAAAGCACCTGGGCTCCCATGGGAATGGAATATGTTTACGTCATGGGAAAGTCCCTGCTCTTACAGGTGTCTTCCCAAAGGTGTTTGGGAGCTAACCTTTCCCCCTCTACCTTGGACCTATGATGTAACGGATCATGGGCCAGAAAGAATATGGTCAGAAAAAGGGTTAAAAGTTCCCTGCCCCTTCATAACTTCCTGGGTGGAGTGTAAAATTAGGGCACTACTGATCTAAGGCATGTGACCACTAAAGGTCATGGAACCCAGACAATAGTACACTTTGGGCTAGAGAGACTTTGAGTATCCCTCCGGCTCACTCTCACTGATGTCATCCCTCTGGTATGTCCGAGGTATGCGCTCAGAGAAGCTGGTCTTTTAAATCCAGTTCAGGCTGACTCTCAACCTTTTTGAATACATGGAAGCAACTAAATGATTTCTATCAACTTAACTAAACATTTTACTTTACTCCTAAGCAAGTGAACTAAACACACATAATTCTGCCTTCTAACTCTAAGGTACATAAGCTAAACTTATAATTAAGTAATTAATATTTCTTGTCAACTAAACTCTTTAGCAGCTAGCTTAAAGAATATGTTTCTGTCAGCTAAATTAAACATTTCTACTTAAAATCTAGACAGATAACTTAATTCTAAGCAAGCTAATTCATAGCATACACACACAAGAAAGAAGTGCAGCTAGGCACTGCATTAAGCATCTCAGGATCATGACAATGTTAATTTTAGCTTTGTAGGTTATAATATGCTAGTGGTGTCTGTGACACAAATAAAGCCATGAATCAAGCCCAGAATTGAGTTCTCATTGATTAATGAGACTTTTACCCATCCAGCCAGATTATCCTGCTATGGTAATAGAGTAGACCCTATTGCCAGTGACTCAATGCTGAGTGTCAGGCGGGTTAACTAACCTGACAACCCTGAGGACTAACAGCTTTGGGTGCAAAGTCCACAGGGAAGGGTGATGATCCCCAGGTGGATTTGCCGACCTTACTGACTCTGCCCTCCTGGCTCTGCCTGCTGGGAGGGTTTGGGAATAATCCGGGGCCTTTTCAGTATGTTTTTGTACTTATTGCATTTTTGTATTACTGTTGGATTATGATGTATTGCTTTGTAATTTTGTATATGAAAATGTATTCTTGCCTTGTAATTTTTACTGTATTTCTGTATATTTTTGAATATTGTGAACCTCTTTGGGTCGTCCACAAAACGAGGAAAGCGGTATATAAGAATAAGAATAAATTCAAATTCAAAATCCTACTTGAATCCATCTTGATGGAGGGCAGCAGCTTCATCAAGACAGGCCTGGGGCTGAGGAGGACTTTGTATGGCAAAAGGGCTCAGGACCAGAAAGTGACCCCTGGATCAGTGGTACTATGGGTGTCATGCTGTGACGTGGAAGGCAGAGGAAAGGCCACTGCATTATATTCTCAGGACAGTCTTCATGGCTGATTGCCATGAGGATTGTCTATATTTGGATTAGGATATGGCAGGAGAAGAAGGGATTCTTTTCATTCTGGAAGTCCTGGCTCAGACCACGGCTTCGTATTTGCAAGGCTTTGACAGAACTGTGAATGGAAAGAGATGTCCAGTTTAGTTATGTTGATATGACTTGATGACCCATGAGAATAAAGCAATTTTTTTTAGTTTTATAGTTTTTGCCACTCTCCCATGCTCCATTCTTTTCTCATTCATGCAGATTTCAACTTAACCACCTTAACTCAGTTAACATTCTATGGACATGGAGTTCACACACAGCTATTTTAGGGCTTTTTGGGGGTTCTGCTTTGTTTTTCTCTCTCATCATTTGAGTAGAATCAAATAAAAAATGTGCAGGAGAAACAGGAATTCTGAATAACTCTCATTCTGAATAACTCTCATCACAACTTAGTGTGATCCGCCAGTTGCGCCCGCTCCTAGACCGGGACTCCTTGCTCATTGTCACGTATGCTCTGGTCACCTCTACACTAGATTACTGTAATGCGCTCTACATGGGGCTGCTCTTGATGACCATTTGGAGGCTGCAACTGATCCAGAATGCAGCTTCCCGGGTGGTGATGGGGTGCGGGTGCTATGCCCGCACCTCGCCACTGCTCCGGGAGTTGCATTGGTTACCGGTATGCCTCCGGGTGCAATTCAAGATGCTGGTAATGACCTTTAAAGCCCTACATGGTAGTGGGCCAGGATATCTAAGAGACCGCATCACCTCAAGAACATCTGTCCGTCCAACCAGAGCGGACCGGGGGGCTGTCTAATTGTACCATCTGCTAGAGGGGCTCGTCTCTCTAGCACAAGAAGGAGGGCCTTCTCTGTGTCCGCACCGGCCCTCTGGAACCTCCTGCCAACAGAGTTACAGCTGCAGATGGAATTGCTGCCCTTTAGGAAAGAACTGAAAACCTGGCTGGCAGGGCAGGTATGGGGCACTGATGGAGGGGTTACCCCCGCCTGCTGGCTTATATAATTAAGATTTCTCTCTCTCTTTTAATGGATGGGGTGAGTGGGTACATTATTTCAAATTTTTAATGAGCTTTTTAAGTGCTTTTAGTTAGCTTGATATTTTAATGGCTGTTAGCCACCCAGAGTCGTTGCCGAGTTGGGCGGCAATAGAAATTTGAAGAATAAATAAATAAATAAATAAATAAATAAATATTGTTGGTTGTGTCTGTCACAGGAGATGGAACGTGGGTGCCGGAAATGTGTACGATCACCTTGCTTAATTCTGATGTCCTCGGAAAAGTCTATAAGGAACTTGTCCAGGTAAGGTAAAATGGTAAAGGTCACCCTTACTCGAAAGCCAGTTGTATCCAACTCTAGGGTTCAGTGCTCATCTCTGCTTATAGCCAAAGAGCCAGCGCTGTCTGTATCTGCAGACAATGTTTACCTTCCCACCTAAGTGGTCCCTATTTATCTCCTTGCAATTTCTTGCTTTCGAACTGCAAGGTTGGCAGGAGCTGGGAGAGAGACGGGCGCTCAAACCGTCATGCAGCACCTGGGTCTCGAACTGCCGACTTCCCAGTCAGCGAGTTCAGCATCTTAACCAGTTGAGCCACTGTAGCCAGGTAAAGGGATGAACAATTAAAGGTGAACAAGAAAGGTGGAGGGGATGCTTTCTCCCCGATACGTCTCTTGAACCATGAACAAATCTTTCCCTTTCCTTTAAAGAAAGATGTCCATTGGCAAACGTCCTGTTGAAAAATTAAAATCCAAATGGACATCACTGAGCAATATGGCTTTCCTTTCTGGTCCACCTAGATTAGGGGTTCCTGTAGGCTGGATCTGGCCCATGGTGCCATTTCATGTGGCCCACCACCCTCACGGTCCTTGTGTGGTTCCTTTTTGATTAAAAACACATGGCACGGTTTCCGGTGGTAGCAGGAGTGAGGGTGGCAGGCCACATGAAATGGTGTCATTTTAATGTTTACATTAAAAAGGAACCACACATGGCGCAGCTTCTTCCAGCAACGGGAGTGAGGGTGGCAGACCACATGAAATGGTGCCGTGAAGGGGGGAGAACTGTTGGGCTCCTGGCCTTGTCTCACTGAACTCCCTCCCCCTCGGGGACCCCAGCCCCACAAGGAAGGCCTAGTCTCATTTAAAAGCCCCACTCACCCTTTCCCTGAGCAGGCAATTCATCTCATCAGTGTCAGTTGGGGAGGTGTCTGAAGCCTCTGTTGACAGTTGGTGTCTCCCTCCTTCCAGGGAGAAACAAAATGGCCACCCCTTTGAAGCTGTTGGGACAAAATGGCCACCTCAAAATGGCCACCACCCCCCCCATCATGCAAGCAGGACAAAATGGCTGTCCGGCCCACTCAGCTGTCTGAGGGACCGCGACCTGACCTTGAAAAGATTGGGAACCACTGGCCTAGACTTTTATTCACCCTGCAACCGTTATCTTCCTGCAGGTAACCTTTGAAGAGGTGGCTGTGTATTTCACGGCGGATGAATGGACCTTATTGTATCCCTGCCAAAGGGCCCTGTACAGGGAAGTCATGAAGGAGAATTTTGGGATGGCGGCTGCTTTGGGTAAGGCTCCCTGGCTTTTCTTCAGTTTAAGGACAGCACCATGAGGGTGATGTTCATGAGGTCTAGTGTTCAATGCTTGGGGAAAAAATATCCCTTTCAGGTCCTGTCCCTGTCTCTGAGCCAAGAGGTTCTTCAATGCGTTGTCTGGTTTCTGTGGTCTTTTCCAAGGAAGACCTATCTTGGCTAGCTTTATAATTCAAAGCTTAATGGCCTACCTCCACCTACATCACTTCCTGGGGAGCCACATTTAGAGGCCGAGACCAGTATTTCCCAACCGTTGGAGTTTTTTTTTGGACAGGTGTGTATCAATGAAGAGAAGCCGTAATGTCTTAATTAATGGCACTTCACTGTTGAGATTTGTGCTGAGTTTTGGCCACTGTCTGACAGTCAGATATGAAATAATTACAGGTTGGGAACACAAGGGAAGTTTGGAGAAACAGAACGAAATCCAGCCCGAGATATTTTTAATCATGCATCAGGGTACTCAATGTGGTGTAGTTCAGGCATGTCCAAACTACGGCCTGCAAGCCGGATATGGCCCCTGAAGCCATTCCACCAGGCCCGCAATGCCATCAGCAAACCAGAAAGTAAACACAGCCGCTTCTGCACAGGCGCGGAAAGTGGCCATTTTACCTCTTGCTTTGGTGCAGTAGGTAAAATGGCCGCCTTCACGCATGCACAGAAGCAGACATGCCAAACCAGGACGTAAAATGGCCACTTTCATGCATGTGCAGGAGTGGCCATGCTGAACCAGGAAGTAAAATAGTCGCTTTTGTGCATGTATGAAAGTGGCAGTGTCAAACCAAGAAGTAAAATGGCTGCTTTCACGCATGTGCAGAAGCTCTCATGCCAAACCCGGAAGTAAAATGGCCACTTTCGTGCATGTGCAGAAGCTGTCATGCCAAACCAGGAAGTAAAATGGCCACTTTCACACATGCACAGAAGCTGTCATGCCAAACCAGGAAGTAAAATGGACACTTTCACGCATGCGCAGAAGCTGTCATGCTAAACCCGGAAGTAAAATGGCCACTTTCGTGCATTTGCAGAACCGGCCACACCAAATCAGGAAGTAAAATGGCCAATTTCACGCAAGCGCAGAAGCTGTCATGCCAAACCAGGAAGTAAAATGGCCGCTTACACACATGCATAGAAGCTGTCATTTTTAATTTAATTTAATTTAATTGTCAAATTTATATACTGCCCACTCGGCCAAAGCCGACTCAGGGCGGTTCACAATTACAATTTAAAAAACATGTTAAAAACAGCTAAAACTACCCACCCCCTAAAACAAAGGGTGCAGGATCCAAAGGCACCATGGGGAGGAATTCTTCTACACCAGCCACCCAATGGAGGTTAGCCTTCCACCTGCACCCCACACTTGACCCGCCAGCCAGGTTTTAAGTTCTTTTCTGAAAGGCAGCAATTCCGTCCAGAGACATAGCTCTGTTGGCAGGAGGTTCCAGAGGGCCGGCGCAAACATAAGAACATAAGAACATAAGAACAGCCTTGCTGGAACAGGCCACAGCCCATCCAGTCCAACATTCTGTCTCACACAGTGGCTCACCATTTCCTTCAGGGTATTCCCAAGCAGATGCCTTCACCTGTTTAGGATTCCCTGGAAATGATATTGAGAGATATCCTGCCTATCTCTCCAACCCGGAGGTTGTCCTTAAGTATCCATAATTATAGCCATTGATACTCTTGTCCTCCATGAACTTGTCTAATCCTTTCTTAAAGCTGTCAAGACTGACAGCTGTCACCACTTCTTCTGGCAGGGAGTTCCATAGACCAGTAATCCTCTGGGTGAAAAAGTACTTTCTCTTATTTGTTTGAGAACTAGTACCCAAAAGTTTCATCGAGTGTCCCCTAGTTCTAGTGTTATGCGATAGGGAAAACAGTTTTTCCTTATCTACTTTGTCCACACCGTGCATGATTTTATAAACTTCAATCAGGTCACCTCTTAGACGTCGTCGTTCAAGAGTGAAGAGGCCCAACCGTTGCAGCCTCAGATGGTAAGGAAGGTGTTCCAGTCCCCTAATCATTCTGGTTGCCCTCCTCTGCACTTTTTCCAGCTCCATAATATCCTTCTGGAGGTATGGCGACCAGAACTGTACACAGTATTCCAGATGGGGCCTCACCATAGATTTATAAAGAGGCAAAATGACACTTGCTGACTTATTTTCTATACCCTTCCTAATGATCCCTAGCATTGAGTTTGCTTTTTTCACTGCTGAGGCACACTGGGTTGACACCTTCATTGAGTTGTCCACCAGGACACCAAGGTCCCTTTCCTGGTTTGTCGCAGAGAGTTCAGACCCCATCAGTTTATAAATGTAATTGGGGTTCTTTGCCCCAACATGCATCACTCTGCACTTACTAATGTTGAAACTCATTTGCCACTGTTTTGCCCACTCCCCCAGTGTCGAGAGATCCCTCTGAAGCTCCTCACAATCTCTCACAGTTTTCACTACCCTGTATAATTTAGTGTCGTCAGCAAATTTGGCTACCTTGCTTTTTACTCCTACCTCTAGATCATTTATGAAGAGGTTGAAAAGCAGGGGTCCCAGTACTGAACCTTGGGGGACTCCACTCTTTACTTCCCTCCACTTGGAGAAGTGTCCATTTAGTGCTACCCTCTGTTTCCTGTCCCTTAGCCAGTTGCTGATCCAGGACAAGACCTGTCCCTTTATTCCATGACTGGTAAGTTTATTCAAGAGCCTTTGGTGTGGGACCTTGTCAAAAGCCTTCTGAAAGTCCAGATAAACAATGTCAACTGGATCCCCCTTATCCACATGCTTGTTGACACTCTCAAAAAATTCCAACAGATTAGTGAGGCATGATTTGCCCTTGCAAAAGCCATGTTGGCTCTCCTTTAGCAGCGCCTTCTCTTCTATGTGCCTATTAATTCTATCTTTTAGGATGGTTTCCATCACTTTACCTGGGACACATGTCAAACTGACAGGTCGGTAATTTCCTGGATCACCCCTGGATCCTTTTTTGAAAATTGGTGTTACATTCGCTACCTTCCAGTCATCAGGCACAAAGCCTGATTTGAGGGAAAGATTATATATTTTGGCTAGGAGATCAGCAATTTCATCTTTAAGTTCCCTGAGAACTCGTGGATGGATGCCATCTGGTCCTGGTGATTTGTTAGTGTTTAGTTTAACAAGACATGCAAGGACCTCCTCCCTGGTTATTTCTATCTTGCTTAATTCTTCGCTTTCCCTCCCTACGAAGATAGGCTCTGTTTTGGGCATGTGGTCTCTGTCTTCTTCAGTGAATACTGAAGCAAAGAATTCATTGAGTCTCTCTGCAATCTCTGTTTCCTCTTTAATAACCCCTTGACTTCCATTGTTATCTAATGGTCCAATGGCCTTCCTAGTTGGGTTCTTACTTCTAATGTACTTAAAGAAGTCTTTGTTATTTCTCTGAGTATTTTTAGCTATACGCTCCTCAAAGTCTTGCTTTGCTTTCCTGATTGTTGCCTTGCATTTGTTCTGCCAGAATTTATGTTTCTGCCTGCTGTCCTCATTCGGACAAGCCTTCCATCTTCTAAATGAGCTTTTCTTGCTCTTGATCACTTCCCGAACAGCTCCTGTAAGCCACATCGGAGTCCTCTTGGACCTGGCAGTGCCCTTTTTCCTTTTGGGTATGCATTCCAATTGAGCCTCTGTTATTGTTTTTGTAAACAGCCTCCATGCCTCTTGGAGTGTTTGGACTCTCTCAATTTTCCCTTTCAGCTTCTTTTTTACTAGTTTCCTCAACTTTGGGAAATTTCCCTTTTGAAAATTTAAGGTCTCTGTGTTAGATTTTATCAGTGACTTGCGGTCTATGATCAAGTTAAACATAATTGAGTTGTGGTCACTGTTCCCTATTGGATCAGTCACATTAACATCTTGCACCAGATCCTGAGTATTACTCAGGATCAAGTCAAGGATTCTTGTACCTCTAGTTGGGTCTTCAACCATCTGTCCCAGGGAACAATCATTTAGCATATCTAGGAACTTTATCTCTTTATCATGTGCTGAACAACAGTTCACCCAGTCTATGTGAGGGTAATTGAAGTCCCCCATTATAACCAGGCTTCCCTTCTTGGATGCCTCCTTTACAACATTCTCCAATTGCCAGTCTCCCTCAAGAGTTTGGGTCGGAGGCCGATAGTATATGCCTACTGTTAGACCATCCTTGTGGCCTGGTACTCTTACCCACAGAGCTTCTAATGGTGACTCCAAATCACCTAGATATTCCAATTCATACGATTTTATCACTTCTTTGACATACAAGGCCACACCACCTCCCACTTGCCCCTTCCTATCCTTCCTGTACAGTTTGTAGCCTGGGATAACTGTATCCCATTGGTTATCATCCGTCCACCAGGTTTCAGTGATACCAATAATATCAATATTCTTATTTATTGCTAAGTATTCCAGCTCCCCTATTTTGTTCCGGAGGCTTCTAGCATTTGTATACAAGCATTTATATATGCTTTTCTGACACAGTCTTTTGTGTCCAGTTGCATTGTTAGACTGCCTCTTGCATCCTTCTGCTAGAGTGCTGGTGACTAGCTCCTTGCTCTGCTCAGTAATTTTTGCATCCTCCTCACTACCCAAGTACACACTTACCTGAAATGAATGCTGACCAGCTCCTGTCGGCTTTCCCCCAGTTATCAGTTTAAAAGCTGCTCTGCAGCCTTTTTGATGTTGAGTGCCAGCAATCTGGTCCCATCATGGTTCAAGTGCAACCCATCCCTCCCGAACAGATTTGGCTTGTCCCAAAATGTTCTCCAATTCCTGACAAATCTGAAACCCTCTCGACACCACCGCCTCATCCACGCATTGAGGCTTCTGAGCTCTGCCTGCCTGGTAGGTCCTGCGCGAGGGACAGGCAGCACTTCTGAAAATGCTACCTTGGAAGTCCGGGACTTCAATCTTCTTCCTAACAACCTGAATTTGGCTTCCAGGACAGACCGCTTGGCCTTCCCAACATCATTGGTACCAACGTGTACCATGACAACTGGCTCGTTCCCAGTTCTCTCTAACAATCTATCTAGGCTCTCCTTGTGCCAGAGAGGCAAGCCCCTCTGGCTGATGGAACGATTAGAGAGCCCCTCCGGTCCGCTCTGGTTGCATGCATGTGCAGGAAATGGCCATGCTGAACCAGGAAGTAAAATGGCCGCTTTTGTGCATGCATGAAAGTGGCAGTTTCAAACCCATAGCTGTCAAGTATCCCGTATTGGCCGGGAAAACCCCTTTTTTACCCTCTTCCCTGCCGTCATCCTCCATTAATTAGACTGCAATGCCCTATTGCCTCCATTGGAGGGCAGTAAAGGATAAGCATAGCTGTCAAGTATCCCGTATTTGCTGGGAAATTTCCCTTATTTCCAAATTCAAAACTTGACAGGTATGGTCAAACCAGGAAGTAAAATGGCCGCTTTCACGCATGTGCAGAAGCTCTCATGCCAAATCATGAGGTAAAATGGCCGCTTTCGTGCATGTGCATAAGCGGCCATGTCACACATGCGCAAACACACCCTGTTCTGTGGACATGGTCTGGCCCGCTCAGCTGTTCCGGGAGCAGGGGCAGGCCCCTGGCCCAAAACGTTTGGGCTTCCCTGGTGTAATTGATAGAGCAGTGTTTCCCAACCTTTGTTTTTTAGGACTTCAATTCCCAGAAGCCGAAGTCAATTCCCCAAAGCCCTGGTCAGCCAGTGTACTGACTTAGGCTTCTGGGAGTTGAAGTCCCCATGTGGGGCCTGAGCCCCATGTTGGGAACCACTGGTCTATTCTACACGCTGAGCTTGACGACCAGAAGGTTGACAGATCAACAGTTTTTGAGACCCGAGTGCTGCGTGATGATAGTGTGAGCTCCTATCATCTGTCCCAGCTCCTGCCAACCTAGCAGTTTGAAAGCAAGAAATTGTATGTAGATAAATAGGTACTGCTTTGGTGGGAAAGGTAACAACATTCCTTGTGCTATGGTGTCTATCATCATGGAAATATCTGCAGATGCAGACAGGCTGTAAACGGAGATGAGCACTGAACCCTAGAGTCGGACATGACTGGCTTTTGAGCAAGGGAGACCTTTTAATATCTACTGTCAGACAAAATGCCCTCAATGGAAAATTGCAGTCAAACCTCTACATAAAAATCTAATTCTTTCCTTGAGGTTTGTTGTATCTTGAAAAATTATTATTATATCTTGAATTTCCCATAGGAATACATTGAATTTTGTATCTCGAAAAAAATCCTATTAAAAGTTTGTATCTCGAGCCTGATTTTTATCTGAGATTTCCAGATGTATCTCCAGTTTTTCTTAAATTGAACCGTTCTTATCTCAAGGTTTGACTGTACTGAATGTTTAGTCCAAAACAAAAATCAGAAAATGCTAGCTGTAGCAGTTAAGCAATTCTTTGACTTCTTTTTCTGACTACAAGCAATCTCTTATTCTCTCTCTTTCTCAGGACGGAATGGATGGAACAGTGAGCAGGAAGGACAGCAATGTGGGACATTGCTGGGAACAGCACTCTGTGAACAGAAGGAAGAGAAGAGAACGAAAACTGAATCGAGTGAAAAGTGGGTGAACGGAGCCATCCTTATTCAAGGTGGTGGTCTCAGCGATGTCTCAATCCAAGAAGTAACTCCCAAGGGCCTAGGAATGTGTAAATATATTTGCCCTACATGTGAGAGGACTTTCAATTCTACAACAAGCCTTAATCTTCACTGGAAAAGTCATACAGCGGAGGGCCCGCTTCATTGCTTGGAGTTTGGAAAGACTTTAAGTCATAAATCAAACCCTGCTTTCCTACAAATTATTCATGCGGAAGTGGAACGATTGGAATGTCTAGAGGAAGAAAAAAGCACAATTCAGAAGATACACCCTACATGTCCTGCAACAACTCGCCCTGAGCTGACGCTATTAGATTATTTACAACGTGGACAGAACTGTAATGGCCACTATACCATTCTTTCACACCAAATAAAGAAACTGCATAAATGTTTTGAATGTGGAAAAAGTTTTGGTAGCCACACGGACCTTATGAGTCATCAAAGAACTCACATGGTGAGAAAGCCATTTCTGTGCTTAGCGTGTGGCAAGAGCTTTAATCAGAAATACACTCTTATGACGCACCAAAGAATCCACACAGGAGAGAAGCCTTATAAATGTTTAGACTGTGGAATAAGTTTTGCATGGAAGAAAAGCCTCGTTTCTCATCAAACAGTTCACACAGGACAGAAGCTGTTTAAATGCCCGGAATGTGGGAAAGGCTTCAATAGGAAAACCAACCTCATGAACCACCAAAGAATCCACACAGGGGAAAAACCATTCAAGTGCGTGGAATGTGGAAAAGGCTTCCGTAGCAACGCTGACCTGGCAAACCATCGAAGAATCCACACGGGAGAAAAGCCCTTCAGATGCTCGGAGTGTGGAAAGAGTTTCAGCTGGCGTTCACGCCTGATCACCCATCAGAAAACTCATATAGACGAGAAACCCTCAAGGATGTGCTTTGAGGATAAAAACAGTTTCAATCAGCAGATGCATTCTTCTCGTTATCAGGAACGGTTTGATTGCTTACATTGTGGAGAGATCTGTAATGATAACTGCCCCTCTCTTTCACACAAAGAAAAAAGGTTGTACAAATGTTTGGTGTGCGGAAAAAGCTTTGGTAGCAATGCAGATCTTTTGATTCATCAGAGAATCCATACGGGAGAGAAACCGTTTCAGTGTATAGCATGCGGGAAGCACTTCCGTCGCAAATCGGCGCTGATGACGCACCAAAGAATCCACACTGGGGAGAAACCATACAAATGTCCAGACTGTGGGGTAAGTTTCGCGTGGAAGAGAAGCCTAATTTCTCATCAAACAATTCACACAGGGGAGAAGCCATTCAAATGCTTAGAATGCGGAAAAGGGTTCAACAGGAAGCCCAACCTCATGAACCATCAAAGGATTCACACTGGTGAGGAACCTTTTAAGTGCTCGGAGTGTGGGAAGAGCTTCAGTTGGAGGTCACGTCTTATATTGCACCAGAAAATCCACACAGAGGACAGACCATTCAAATGCTTTGAGTGTGGAAGATGTTTCACTCGGAAGGATTATCTCACGTCTCACCAAAAAACTCACAGAGAGCAACACCCATTTAAATGCTTGGAGTGTGGGAAGAGCTTCGGCTGGAAGTCACGTCTTACTGTGCACCAAAGAATTCATACAGGGGAGAAACCCTTTGAATGTTTGGAATGCGGGAGAAGTTTCAGTCAGAAGAAACATCTCACGTGTCACCAGGTGTCTCATGTAAAGGAGAAGCCGTTTCCATGTGCGGAGTGTGGGAAGAACTTCCGCCAAGCTGCAGACCTTATGACCCACAGAAAAATTCATACTGGGGAGAAACCATTTAAGTGCCAGCAGTGTGGGAAGGGTTTCAGAGTAAACTCCAAACTCATGTCCCACCTAAGAATCCACACGGGGGAGAAACCATTTAAATGCTTCAAATGTGGGAAAAGTTTCATCCGGAAGGATTATCTCATCGCTCATCTGAAAACTCACCAAAAGGTTTCTCAGAGACTGAAATCATTTAAGTGCCTGGAGTGTGGGAAGAGTTTCAGGGTGAACTCAAGACTTGTCTCGCACCAAAGAATCCACACAGGGGAGAAACCATTTGAATGCCTTGACTGTGGGAAAAGCTTTACTCAGAAAAAATACCTCAGTGCGCATCAGAGGACTCACATGGGGATGAAGCCATTCAAATGTGTGGGGTGTGGAAAGGGCTATGTTAAGAGGGCTTCCCTTATTTCTCACCAAAAATCACACAGTCGGGAAGAAATTCCATGAAATGGAGCAACATGGGAAATCTAGAAGCATACGAGGAGCGCAGATGATATTGAGGAATTAATTTAAGGATGGATAGATAACTATAAAACCTTCACGTAGATCAGGGGTTCCCAACCAAAGGCCGATGGACCACATCTGGCCCACAGCACAATTTCATGGGCCTCCCACCTCAACAAGGGCATTTGAGAAACAAAATGGCCACCCCCTTTAAACTGTTGGGCCAAATGGCCACCCCCATCGAGCAGGCAGGGCAAAATAGCCACCCTCCCTCAAAACTGACTGAGAAAGCGTGACCCAGCCCCCAGCTTGAAAAGGTTGGGAAGCCCTGACATAGATATTCATCAGGAGAAATCTGATTTTGAGGGATTTTTAAAAAACTTTATAGGAATTGTTGGGAAAACTACTAAAGATCGTCCCCCCCCCCCCCAAAAAAAAAAGGTAGATAGCCTTTGATGAAATGTTAGTACGGGGAATTACAGACAATCCTTAATGACTGATGGTGGAGATGTAAATAATACATTGCATTAATTAAATGGCATACAAAATGTGAACAGTTAATGGCAGACTGTGGGTGGTACATGAAAAAAAATCGACAAAGCTGTTTGAATCATAGCTGAAATTTATTTGCCAAGGAATACAGAGAGAGAGAGAGAGGTATATATAAAATGGATTGGTGTTTGGAATGTAAAAGCTTATTTTTATTAGTCAGGGAGAAAAGCAATTTGCCAAAATTTTGTGTTTCAGATAAAAAATCAATATTTTTTTATTACTAAAAGATCTGGTAGATGTTTAGAGAAGTTTATTTCATCTATATACACAATACATGCTGCATTGCTCTTTCCAATAAAATGATTAAGGATTAATTTTAAGTGTGAATGATATATGCTAAAACCTTTGAACTTATTCAGGTGAGTAATATTACACAGTACTAAACATATTACAGTATTACAATTCTATTTGCAATTCAACAGAAGTCTGGATAGCTCTTTTCTGTTTTGGTAATAATAATTTCATGTCAGAAATTATTCTAGGTTGAAAGGATTTTTGTAGAAGAAACTCCACTCAGGGAACACCCAAATGAGGCTCCTTTTGTGTCCCCAAGAGATGGGCGCTCAATCCAGCATGCAGTACCCGGGTCTAGAACTGCCCACTTACCAGCCTTTCAGCTAACAAGGCAAGCTTTTTAACCACTGAGCCTTCACAGCACTTTCTGTTTGTCAGACAGGAGTAATTTGTCCAACTTAGAGCACTGAAAATTAAGAAAATTATATGCTTTATGTTCCCTAGATTGTGACACTGCAGTAAAAGGACCTGAGGAAAAAAAATACCCTGTAGCAGTCAGTTTGGGACGAATGTTTGTTTATTCTATTTATACCCCCACCCATCTAGGAGGTATTCCTACTCTGGGTGGCTAACAAGACGAACTCGCATATTTAAAACCTATTAAAAACACATGTTAAAAATAAAAAGGTAAAGGTCACCCTTGCTCGAAAGCCAGTCATATCCAACTCTAGGGTTCAGTGCTCATCCCTGTTTCACAGCTGAAGAGCCAGTGCTGTCTGCTTCTGCAGACATTTCCATGGTTATGTGGCAGGCATGACTAAACAGCGCACGGAACACTGTTTCCCTTCCCACCGAAGTGTTCCCTATTTATCTACTTGTAAATTCTTGCTTTCGAACTGCTAGGTTCGAAAGCAAGCTGGGACAGAGATGGAAGCTCATTCCATCCTGCAGTATTCGAGTATCGAACTGCTGACCACCTGCCTTCCAGTCAGCATCTTAGCCACTTCAGCCACTGCAGTCTACCATACAAAAATACAAAAACCCTAGTGGTGGCAGGGAGTGGCCAAATAAGAAACTTGGGAATGAGCCATTGTCGACACCTTCTCAAAGGCCTTTTTAAAAATAAATGATTTGAGCTGCTTTCTGAATGTACACAGGGATGGGGTCTGCTGCAATTCAACTGGGAGGGAGTTCCATAAAGTTGGTGCCACCATCGAAAAGGCTCTCCGAGTTGTGGCCTTCCTTGACAATTTCGCTGTCAGCACTGAAGCTGTGCTGTCTGGCAGGATCGAGTGATGCGGGCTGATCTCCTGAGGGGAAGATGCTCCACCAGGTAGGAAGGTCCCAAACCGTTTAGGGCTTCAAAACTAACACCTTGAACCTGATACAGAAAGGGATGGGTAACCAATGCAGCCTTGCCAGTGCTGGTGAGATAGGATCCAGTTTTCTTACTCCGGTAACCAGCCTAGCTGCTGCATTTTGCACCCATTGGAGCCTCCGTGCCAGGAGCAAAGGAAGGCTCACGTAGAGAGCATTACAATAATCGATACGTGAGATTACCAGTGAGGTGACCAGTGTTATGAGGCACCACCTATCCAAGTAGGAACGCAACTGACCTATTTGATAAAGATGGGGGGGATATGTTTTGGTATCTGGTTGCACAATGGAGGGAGAGAGAATTATTAAAGTTTAAATTGTCGCCAATCAATAATTTGAGGTAAAAAGATTTTTTTTAATGTATATTTACTTGAAATATGCTCAGAAATTCTTAACAGGATATGATATAACCCAGTCTGGCCAGGCTATCCTGCTATGGTAGTAGAGTAGACTCAACACCGAGTGTCGGGCAGTGGTTAACTAACCTGACAACCTTGAGAACTAACAGCCTTGGGTCCTGAAGTCCCCAAGTCAATTAAACCCCACTTGAATCTGTCTTGATGGAGGGCAGCAGCTTCATCTATCCTGCCCTGAGGCTGAGGAGGACCTTGAGTGCCAAAAGGGTTCAGGACGGCTATGGTGGCCCAGTGGTTAAGAAGCTCGCCTTGTTAGCTGGAAGGCTTGCGAGTTAGCAATCCGAGACTCAGGTACTGCATGATGGATTAAGCGTCCGTCTCTGTCCCAGCTCTTGGGGACATGAAAGGAGCCTCATTTGGGCATTCCCTCAGCAGAGTTTCTTCCACAAAAATCCTTTCAGCCCAGAATAATTTCTGACAGAACATTTATTTATTATTTAAGGGTTCAGGACCAGAAAATGACTCGCGGAACTGGATTTATGGTACAGTTGTCACTGCAGTGTGGAAGGCAAATTGAAGGCTACTTCATTATATTGTTTATGTGTGATCACCAATATCTGGATTCTGATACAGCAGCAGCAGAAGAAGAAATGGTATAAGGTTCTTCGGAATAGGATGCCTATCTAGATCTATACCTATAAGAGGGTGCGTTAACCATTCGTGTCCGGCATGCACACCTGCACCCGGCCCAACCACCCTGAACCGAGCCGCCTACCCTTACCTGACCACCCTTGGAACATTGCCGCAAGGGTCTGCCAGCCGCAAGTGGGGCAACTGCCCCACGAACTCAAACAAAAAAAACCTGCAATGCCCAGTGTCCTCTGCGCTGCGCCCCCCTCAGCCAATGAGGCTGAAGGGCGCGAGCACGGAGGAGGCGGGGCAGCCGGAGCGGCAGCTTAAAAAAACCACGCCGGGGGAAAAGGCTCAACCGGCAAAAGATAAGTGGGGTGGGGGAGAGAGACTGAGAGGGGGGAAGAAATGGCTCTGGTAACCATGCCACCACCCCACCCCACCACCTTGCTCCCCCACTCCCTAACCCCCACCGCACTTACCTTTTGCCAGCTGGGACTTTCCCCATGGCGCGGCCTTCTGTGTTGGGAGGTGCACCGGCCTGTCCTTCATCCCTGTGGGTGTGGAGGCCTCGACACCTGCAGGGATGAAGGACAGGCTGGTGTGCCTCCCAAGGCAGAAGGCCGCACCAGGGGGAAAGACCCAGCCGGCAAAAGGTAAGTGCGGTGGGGGTTCGGGAGTGGGGGGGGGAGGCCCGGGCCCGGTAACCATGCCACCCCCCACCCCACCACCATGCCCCCCCACTCCCTAACCTCCACCACACTTACCTTTTGCCGGCTGGCCCTTCCCCCCCGGCACGGCCTTCTGGGAGTCGTCGTCGAGGATTGGCGGGGAGGAGGGAGCTCCCCTCCCCCCAACTTCAGCAAGATTGTGTGTGTGAGTGTGTATGTGTGGTCACCGAAGTTTCTGGGGGAGGAGGGGGAGCTCCTCCTCTCCCCACGGAGCTACGGCATGTGTGTGTGCATTGTGTGTGAGTGATTGTGGTGTGTGTATGGTTGTGTTGTGTGTGTGTGTAATGAGTGTGTTTGGTTGTGTTGTGTGTGCAGTGTGTGTCTGGTTGTGTTGTGTGTGTGTGTACTTGTGTTGTGTGTAACCCCTACCACCAAAAAAAACACACAAAAATGCCCAGCAGTGCCGGGCCAAAATATGCTAGTTATAATAAAACACAGAGCTTTCCCATTCATTCTACCTGTCTTCCAAAGCAAATAACCCAGTTCCATTGCAAACCCCTGCTGAGAAACTGTTAGGGAACCACCCATACTCACGAATATGTTGTTCTTTCAAAGAATGAATCGGTGCGCACCTTTAGTCCTTTTCCCTGGACAAGTGAGAATGGGCATGGATGGTCCATCTGGTTGCCACGGTCTGCCTCCAAGATGTTCCTTGGCTCTGGTCCGAGCCCTGCAGTCTCGCTAATCGTTTTCTGCTGATTGGTTCATCTTATGCTAGAGCAAGTCGCCTTACTCTCATGTAAATTTGCCCCATGTTGGGCGCCATATGTTGTGTTGTAATGCCGCAGCAGAGAGAATAACAGACATGCACACACTTCAAGAGTCAAGATGAGACGGCTCTATGCTTTATTTTGCAGCTCATATCTATACCTATAAAATGGTGTGTTAACCATTGGAATGTGACAAAGGATGTTGCACCAGGCCCCACTAGCCCCGTCCGAGCCTCCGTGCACTCGCCCGAACGGGGTTCGCAGGTAACTGTCGGGTTGAAATTTTCGGCCGGGGGCAAGAGCCCCCCGGACGCAAACAAAAAAGGGAACTTCAATTCCCAACGTTCTTTGCGCCGCACCAGAGCCAATCAGGATGAGCGGCGTGGCAAAAGGAACGTTCGGAAACGCGCCCCGGCCGATAAAAAAAAGCCGCAGGAAAAAACCCGCTGCAGTAAGCAAACATGTGCAGGCAAAACTACAAGCCCCAGCGTCCTGCACGCCATTAGCGTGCACAACGCTGAGGCAGCCGCCGTGCGAAAAATAAAAGTAAAAAAAAACCTGCCGCTGCTGCCCTTCCTTCCCACGGGCCAGCTAGCATGGCCCACAGAAAAAAAGCCCCCCTCACTGCCGCTGCCCTTCCTTTCGACGGGCCAGCTGGCGCGCGAAAAAAAGAACACCCCGCCGCTGCTGCCCTTACTGTCGACGGGCCAGCCATCGAGCCTGGCCCGTGAAAAAAAGACACCCCCGCCCTTTTCTGCCCACGGGCCAGGGATCGAGCCTGGCCCGTGAAAACACCCCCCCCAAAAAAGACCACCCACCCGCCCTTTTCTTTCAACTGGCCAGGGATCCAGCCTGGCCCGCGAAGAAAAAAGACACCCCCCAAAAAAAAATGTACACAAAAAAAATCAAAAATAGTCACAAAAACATGCAAAACCAGTCACAAAAACAGTTAAAAAGAAACACAAAAACATTCAAAAAGGAACAACAAAAACATCACAAAGACACCCTCCCAACCCCCCCCAAAAAAACCAACAACAACAACAACCACAACAACCCAGAGAGCTTACCTGGAGACGTCTTCACTCCATGATGACCGGAACTCAAATGAGAAAATAATGAAAATACTTACCGGAAGCGACACCCAGAGGACAGAAGAGAAAAAGTATAGAGAGGAAGAAAAGCTCACCACCCCCACCCAGAGGCCACAAGAGAAAAAACATTCAAAAATATTGAAACTTATAAGATTAATTCCCAAATTAATCAAATAAGTTATCAAAACATTCAAAAATATTCACACTAATCTCAAAAAATACCAACCCCCCCAGAAATCACTTTTCACTCAAAAAAACCAAAACACAAACCAAAAAATAAAAAAATGCATAAAAATAAAGATTTAAAAAACCAAAATTAAATTTTAAAGTAAAAAAAATTCATTAACATTAAATAAATTAAATTAAAATAAAGTTTGCATAAACATAAAACAAAAACCTTCCAAAACCAATTCAAAGAGCCCAGCACTGAGAAAGCCGGCGCGCAAAAACCCCCAAAAAAACAAAACCCACACACACACACTGGGAGCGCAAGTCCACCACAGGCGGACGCAGCGCCACGAAGCCACAAAATCATAAACCTTTCAACACCATTTAAAACAGCTCAGCACCATTGGTTCAAGAAAAAAAAAACGAAACCCTTTACTATCCAACACAATTTTACAAAGCCCGGCACTGCCGGGCAAAATATGCTAGTATATTATATAATCAAATTTAGGCTATACCTTGGATAAGCAATCCTAGTGTCTAACAAAGAAACTACAGCTAAGTGAAATTGACTAACACCTTTCATATTTCACTGTCATATAGCAGATAACATGACTGGCGCCACTAGCTCAGGGAGCTGTCAAAGAGATATATATGATGTTTAGGATAGGAAGATCTAGGAAGAGCAAGATTAGTTAAGCCCCAAGTCAAGGTCCGGAATTCTGGCCTCTAAGGGGTCAGAGGACAGTTTGTCCATGGTAATAAGAACATAAGAACATCCTTGCTGGAACAGGCCACAGCCCAATCAAAAGAAAAGCATTTTAAAAAAACGCAGCACAAACACAAAGCACCAACCCATAACTACAAGCCCCAGCGTCCTGCGCGCCATGAGCACGCAGAACGCTGAGGAAGCCGGCACCCAAGAAATAAAGCAAAAACAAAAACACCGGGAGAGCAAGTCCGACAAGCCGCGGGGAACAAAGCTCCCCTCCCCAACGGCGCCTGAAGCTCCTAATCGGAGTTTAAGAACATAAGAACATAAGAACATAAGAACAGCCTTGCTGGAACAGGCCACAGCCCATCCAGTCCAGCATTCTGTCTCACACAGTGGCTCACCATTTCCTTCAGGGTATTCCCAAGGAGATGCCTTCACCTGCTTAGGATTCCCTGGAAATGGCATTGAGAGATATCCTGCCTATCTCTCCAACCCGGAGGTTGTCCTTAGGTTTCCATAATTATAGCCATTGATACCCTTGTCCTCCATAAACTTGTCTAATCCTTTCTTAAAGCTCTCAAGACTGACAGCTGTCACCACTTCTTCTGGCAGGGAGTTCCATAGACCAGTGATCCTCTGGGTAATAAATCTTAAGTTCCGTTGGGGAGTGTTCCGGGGAATGTTATGAGGTAGTTTGCTCAACCTCCAGAGATGCCAAGACTGGCACATCTGCCTCTCTCCAAGAGAACTAGCTAATTATATGGGAATATTTTGGGGCGACTTTGAGGCGGAAAATATCATTACTATACATGTATATACACATACACACACGTGCGTGCGTGTGTCACTGTTGCCTCTCCTGAAGAAATAGTCACCCACCACCATCTAGAATCTTGGCTAGGGCCCTGTCATCATCATCCCTGGTCTCTCTCTCTCTCTCACACACACACACACAGAGGGCCCTGTCATCATCATCCCTGGTCTCTCTCTCTCTCTCACACACACACACACACACAGGGCCCTGTCATCATCATCCCTGGTCTCTCTCTCTCTCTCACACGCACACACACACTACAGGCTACTGGTAATAAACCAGCTTCGTCTAAGGTTTCCCCTGTGTATGAATTTTTCTCTAGGAAGTGAGACATCATTGCTTTAACTCATTAGACACCATCTGCCACAGAAAGTGGGAATATTAGGTACCCCTTACGTCAGGCGTTCTCAACCTTTTAAAGCGGGGGCCGGGTCACGCTCCCTCAGATAGATTCGGTGGCCAAGTGGCTATTTGCCCTTCTGCCACCACATGACACTCCCTTGTGTGGTGAAGATGGTGGTGGAGCCACATGAAATGGTGCCATGGGCTACATCCAGCCGACAGGCCACAGGTTGTGAATTCCTGCCTTACGTCCATGAACCAAGAGTGTGCTATAGAACTATGTCAGTCAGAATAAAAGAACATAATTATAAAATGTTGTGGAGATGGTACTTGACCCCAGTGAGGTTGTATCAGATGGATAATAATAAGAGTAAAATGTGTTGGAGATGAATACACTGGGGACGTATGTGCCTATGTGGTGGAGTTGTAATGTGGTAAAAGACTTTTGGGAAAGAATTGAGAAGGAAATTTGTAGTATTTTTGAAATGAGATTTAAACTGGGGTCAAGTACCGCTTTGCTGACAGATATGGATAATATAAAATTGGATGCTGATAAAAAAAGAGTTACTGTCCATAATGTTGATGACAATGTATAGCTAGAAATTGGAAAAACAATTGGTATAAGAAATTGTGGGATCTTGCATTAAATGATAAACTAAGGGTTTAATTAAAGAAAATAGATTCTGGAAAATTTGGCAACTATTTGTAGAGTCAAAATTGGTTGGAGGTACGGGGGTTGGGCCAGTACCTGATCAATTTATATTTTGGAAACAGTGAAAAAACAGTGAAAAATGATGTGATATCCTGCATCCTCCAGGCCATTGTATGATACACTGGGTGTGTAGTTTGATTTTGTGTATATGTTTTTATTATTGTATTTTCATGATATTATGTTCAAGGAAAATCATGGTAATATAGTATTAGGTAATACATTTTTGGGCAGAAAAAAAGGGTAAACATGAATATTATAAATATAAATGAGTTTGATTTGGAGATATCGCTATAAGAAAAAGAAAACAGTGTAAATGTAATTTATAATATAACTAGCAGAGGTTGCCCGGCGTTGCCGGGCTGTTTTAAATGGTGTTGGATGGTTTTTGTTGTATGTGTATTTAAATTAGGTATGTTTTTTTTAAAATAATGTTTTTTTATACGTAGGTAGTGTTTAAACTGTCATCATTTTTTTTGGGATTTTAAAAAGAGGAAAGGTTGATATAATTTTTTTCAATTATGGCATTTTTAAAAATAATGTGTTACTATGTGATTTTTTATTAATAGGTGTACCTAAGAATTTTTTAAAAATGTGTAAGTTTTTTTAAATTCAATATTTTTGACTGTGTTTATATGTTTGGTTTTTCTTTTAGTGTGTTCTTATTTATTTATTTTTGAATAATTTTTTTGTTTGGATATTTTTGAATGTTTTTAAAACTTCTTTCCCTTTTTAAAAAAATCTTAGAGATTAATTTGAATTTATTGAGTGTTATTTTTCCTGTGGCCACTGGGTGGTGCTGTTGTGTAATTTTTTTAATTTTGACTGTGTCCTGGGCTGTGTATTCTTCTTGTTCTTTTCTCATTTCAGTTCTGGACCTCGATGAGGCCGGACGTGTTGTGGTAAGGTGTCTGCTCTTTTTTGTTAGGGGGGGTGTTGGGATTTGTGGGGGGTGGGGGTTGTGTTTGTCCTTGTTTATTTTTGGTTGTTTTTGGATGTTTTTCTTTTTAATTTTTATGTTTATTATTGTTTTTGATTTTTGTTGAATGTTCTTGTTTGTGTTGGTGGGTTGGGGGTATTTTCGCGGGCCAGTGTCGATGGCTGGCCCGTGGAAATACCATTGCTGGTTCATGCGTGGTTGGGTTTGGGGTATTTTTGCCGGCCAGCCGTGTTGGAATATCCACGCCGCCAGCCCGTGGGAATCCCCACGTTGTGTTTGTTGGTTGTTTTGTTTGGGTGGTGGTGGGGGGTTCATGGCTTGGCCTTGGTGGCCGGACTGCGAAAATCCCCACGTCATTTTTGTTTTTGTTTGGGGAGAGGAGTCCAGCGTCAGGGTGTGTGTGGGCTTTCCTTCCCGGGGCCTGGCCTCCGGCCCGCAGTAAGGAAGCCCAGTGGCGTGGTGGTGGTGGTGGGCTTTCCTTACCGGGGGCTGGCTTGCGGCCCGCAGTAAGGAAGCCCAGCGGCGAGGTGGGTGGCGGGGCTTTCCATACTGGGGGCTGGCTTCTCTGGGCGGCCCGCGGTAAGGAAGCCCAGCGGCGGGGGGGGGGGCTGTGCTTTCGTTACCGGGGGCTGTGTGGCTGTGAGCCTTACCGGGGGCTGGCTTGCGGCCCGCGGTAAGGAAGCCCCGCGGCAGGTTGGGTGGCTGGGCTTTCCTTACCGGGGGCTGGCTTCCCTGGGCGGCCCGCGGTAAGGAAGCCCAGCGGCAGGGGGGGTGCTTTCGTTACCGGGGGCTGTGTGGATGTGCATTTATTTTTATTTTGCCCGCACCGTCTTTCCCAGAGTTCTGCGCGCTCACGGCGCGCAGTACACTGGGGATTGTATTTTTCCATTTGTGCTTTCCCTTTGTGCTCCGTTTTTTTCCGTGCGGCTCGTTTTTGATTGGCCGCGCCGCGTTTACCCAGCTTTTTTCTGCTCCCGCCTCTCAGCCTGATTGGCTGTGGCGCAGCGTGGCGCAAAGAACGTTGGGAAATGAAGTTGTTTCCCTTTTTTCGCGTTTGTGGGGCTGTTGCTCCACTGCTGCTTTACTCAATCCTTCATTGACCTGCGGACCCCGTCCGCCTGTGTTCCCGAAGGGTGAGTGCAGGCAAGTAGGGCCAGCCGTAGGAACCTATAGCAAGTTCCAACGGTTAACCCTTGGTTTTATAGTTTAAGATTGTTTGAGCTATAACAATTAAGATTTAGTGAAGGATGGGGAGTTATTACCTTGTTATGTAGAGGTATTGTTATAGTGTTATCTTTAGTAATGTTAATTTTTTGGTCATTATGGTTTATTATTACATGAATTTTATGTATTGTTTTGTATATTGTCATTTTTTGTATTGTATTGTAATTTTTTTCTATTTAGATTTTGTAATTATATTTTGAAAATTAATTTTAAAAAATTTAAAAAAAGATTGTTCTATAAATAATAAGGTCAATAAGGAGAATACTGAGATAACAACTAATGGAAGGAAAAAGCATTCTGAACTCGAAACCAGGGGTCTCAACCTATGGCCCATGGACTAGATCCGGCCTATGGTACCATTCCATCTGACCCGCAACATTGCTCCTACCACCGTCCCTGCCACTGTTGCTGCCATCTTTTCCACCTCTGCCTGGTTTGGCGTGTTCCTAACTGCGCTCCATAGCAGGGCAAATATTGTAAGAAAGCTTACAATATCTGCCCTGCTACGGAGCAGTGTTAGGGACACGCCAAGCCAGGCAGAGGGGACAAGGACAGCTGCGGCAGTGGTGGAAGCAGCAGATGCCCGTGGCCGCCCATGTATTTCCTGGGTGCCATTTTGGCCGAGTGCAGGCAAGGACAAGCAGGATCCCTTCTTCACCCATGGCAGGCCGGTAAGGAGGGAAATGGCAGAATGGTGGTGGGGAGTGTTTTCACTGGATTAGTGGTGTGTGGGGGGAGTGTTGATGGTGGTGGTAGAGGAGGGGGGACACCAGTCCAGCCCACCAACAGTCTGAGGGGCCATGATCCAGCTCCCAGCTTAAAAAGTTTGAGAACTCCTGCTCTCTAAATCTCGAACTAGAAGGAACAAGTATAAAATAATTGGCAGAGTTGAAATACCTAGGAACAATGTTTACTGAAGAAAGCAAAATGGACAAAGAGATTAACATACAGTGCAGTAAAGCTAAACTAAATACTGGGAGAATTAGCTCCAGTCTTACTATCATCGTTGACTGCAACTCGTATCCAAAAATGCATCCCCTCCCCCCCCCCCCCCCAAGCAGGAAAAATGTCATTTGCTTGGATTTGTTTAAGGTGGATCCCAGCTTGCCATGAAGCGACCCACACATTATGATCACGGAGCCATCTCCTGCAGCACGTATGAAATAAGGCATGCAGGATTTAACATAGGAACTGCCACAGCCTTGAGGGTGCTCATCTGGCATGACCGCTTCCACCTCCATGACCATTGGGAATCGTAGTTCCTCCTCTGCTCATTTTGCTGTTGGGCCCAATATGATGGTTTTCAGTGGCATTTGCTCCACTGAGGGAGACATTCACCCCACCTAAAGGGGCACATCCGCCTGTAGCCATTGGCCCCTTTAATGAGTCAAGTTAGTTAACCACCGCCTGATATTCAGCATTGAGTCGTGGCTGTACTCCATTACTGTAGCAGGATGTCCAGCCAGACATGGTCCAGTCTTACAACACAAGGCAATCAACACAAAGAAGCACCTCATACAAAGCATATTCATTCCCACCTTATATTATGTGCCAAACATAGACACTTACAAGAAAACATAAGCAAAAGCTGGTAACCATGGAAATGAGATGTTTGAGGAATTCTGCTGAAGGGACTAGAAGGGATAAAATCAGGAAAGAGATTATAAGGGCTGTTCTGGTCTTGTGTCATTTGCTAGATCCTTTTGTGTCCATCTCATTTTATGTCTCGCGCCCAAATGAAGTGTGTCAAATTATAAATGGTTATGCTTTGCAGTGACATGATTTGAGAATTAGAATAGTAGACATGGAAGGGACACCTGGGGTTATCCACCGAATATAAACGTTAGCGCTAATTGAGTTATCCTACAAGCAATTAGTGGATTAAAACAGGGCTCAGCAACCTATGGCCCATGGAAGAAATCCGGCCTACAGTGCCAAATTATCAGGCTCCCACCCTCACTCCAACCGCTGTCAGAAGCAGCCAGGGACACATTTACAGCACATTTACAACAGCCGCAGACTCATTTATGGCAGCGTTTATGCCAAGAATTTGTTCCCCAGATCCACTCAGTTGAAAACAAAGGGATCAAAAGCAGTATCTGTTAAATTCTAACTCAGCATAAATCTGGATATTTCTTCTTCTCAGGTTTCTTCATTGTCTAGCTCCCACACCTGTACATGGCGATCAGAAATACAAATGTATTCTTCTTATAAGTATATAAGAATGTAAGTACAGTATCACAACATACAAGTGGCATAAAGCAAAGCAATCACAATTCTATACTGCTCCATAGAATTTAACATACCTGTCAAGTTTTGGTTTTGAAAATAAGGGAAATTTTGTGGGTGTGGCCAAAATGGTGGGTGTGGCCAAATGGTGGGTGCGGCCAAATAGCACTGGCTCTTTGACTATAAATGGAGATGAGCACTGCACCCTAGAGTCGGATACGACTGGCTTTTGAGCAAGGGCCAAGGGGGCAACTAAACAGAGGCAAAACCTCACAGCAATTTTTGAATACCAATCAGGGATCTTCTGTTATTAGGTAAAGGTAAGGGTTGCCCTTGCTCGAAAGCCAGTCGTATCCAACTCTAGGGTTCAGTGCTCATCTGTTTATAGCCAAACAGCCAGTGGACCAGATCCACAAAAGCTCACATTAAAATAAAGCAGTTATTCTTTAAGGTGCCACACCACAGCAAAAAAATAACCTTTAATTCACAATTCAGATCAGTAGACCTAGAGAGCAGACTTTTAACACACCACAGCAAACAAACAGACAAACATTTAATTTACAATTCAGAACACCAAAACATAATGAATTCCCAGCACACAGAGCAGACATTTACGGGGGGTTTAAACTCTCAGCCTGGTCTACCTCACAGGGGTGTTTTCAAAGGATTAAAAGGAGGGCTGGAGAGCTATGTATAGAGTGGTGGACTACAACTCAAGAGACCTTGGTTCAAATCCCTGCAAGTGGCCTTTGAAGCTCACTGGGGATGTGTGTGTGTGTGTGTGGGGGGGAGAAATGAGAACAAAAGGAAGAAGTGAATGAATGAAAGGAGGAAAAGAAATGCGGGAAAAGAAGGAAAGGAAAGGGAGGTAGAAACAGAAAGAAAGAAATGGAGTGAAAGGAAAGGTGGAAAGAACAAAGGAAGGAAGGAAATGAAGGAATGCAAGAAAGGAGAGGGAAAAAAAAGGAAGAAAGGAAGGGGAAAAGGAAGAAAGAAAAGAACAGAAGAGAAGGAAGAAAAGAATGGAAAAGGAAGGAAGGTATAGAAGGAGAGAAAAAGGGTGAAGGAGAGAAAGGAAGGAAAGAAAGGAAAGATGGAATAGAAAAGAAGGAAGGAAGGAATAAAGGAGGAAGGGAACAAAAAAGAAAGGAAAAGGAAGGAATGGGGAAGAAAGGAAAAGAAGGAAATAACAAATGAAAGAAGGGAATGAAAGAAAGAGGGGAAGGAAGGAATAGAAGGGAAGGAAGGAAAAAGAGTGAAAAAGGAATAAGGAAATAAAGGGAGTGAAAGGAAGAAGGAAACGAAGAAAGAAAGAAAGGAAGGAAGAACGAAATAATAGAAAGAAAAGAGTGAGAAAAAGGAAGAAAAGAGGGAAGAAAAGAGGGAAACATGGGAAAGGAAGGAAGGAAAATGAAGGAAGGAATAAAAGGGAAGGCAGGAAGAGAAAAGAAAAAGGAAGGAAGGAATAAAAGAAAGGGAGGGAGGAATAGAAGGGAAGGAAAAAAGAAAGAAAAAGGAAGCAAGCTAGCAATAGAAGGAAAGGAAGGAATGAGAAAAAGAAAAAAGGAAATGAAAGAAAGAAAGAAAGACATCAAGTCAAGTCATACTGATTTTGTGACTCTTTCCAGGGTTTTTCTATTTGGTGGAGAAATACACAGAATAATTTTTCCCCAAATAAAAAGCCACTCTTCCTCCTCCTTCCATGCCTCATTTTGAATCCCTCCTTTCCTTATTAGGACCAACTACATTAACACACACAACACACACAATAGGGAAAAATACATTAAGAGACGTTTATTTAAAATGCAGAAATTCATTTTCATACATGGAAGGTGGGGGGAATGAGGCAGCCCTAGTAGTCCGAAAATCTGCCTGGGAAAGAGAGATTTAAAACTTAATTTAAAAAGGAGGTCCCTCATGAATCCTTCAGGAGAGGAAGCAGCCCCTTCCCCTCACTCTCCCACCCCCACCCCCACCCCCCCATGCTGGAGAGTCAGGGGAAGTCAATACTCCCAATGAGTCCTTCTCATCATCATCTTCCCACACCTGGAGGTCCCAAATCAGTCACGAGAACCTGCTGCTCTCCCCCACTCCCACCCCCCAAATGGTGCAGGGAAAGAGGGAGGGGCAGTCAAAGGAAGCCTCCCCCAGGCAGCTCCAGAGCTCCCTGCAGGGCAGGCAAGCCTCTGGACTGGGAGCGAAGCTTTCTTTCCTGCAGCCCTGGAACTTCTTGGCGTTTTGCATGGGCACGTTTTAATCCTTATTTCCCTTTTTATCCTTATTACGGTGAGGGTTCTTTTGACGGCCCCCCTCTCCCACCCCCACTGGGATATTAATTTTTTCGCTCACTAAGGTGGATTATCACCAAAATCCTCTTTAGAAAACTTGATATGGCAAAAGCACATGCCATTAGGAAACTTCAGCTATTTCAATTTTCTTAAATTAAAATACTGTACTTCCTATTCCCCCTTCTTTTCAGATCTAATGCTCCCTAACAATTTTTATTTTTACCAATGGAAGCCTTTGGATTGGAGAAGATTTTAATAGCCAGCATTTGTGGCCAGTTGGATCAGGACCACCACAGGAACCTTAGTGGTGATTTTTGGTGGAGTTTAAGCTGAAGTCTTTTCCGCGTTTTGAGCACTCTTCCTGATATGAATCATCTGATGGGACCGAAAGCAGTGACTGGAACTAAGGGTCTTTCCACACTCCAGGCATTTAAATGGTTTTGTCCCTGTGTGAGTTGCCTGATGGGAGGCAAGGTTTCCCTGCTGGGTGAAGCTCTTTCCACACTCCAAGCACTGAAAGGGTTTCTCTCCAGTGTGGGTTCTTACATGTTGCTTTAAGGATGAGCTCTGGCAGAAAGCCTTCCCACACTCAGAGCATTCAAACGGCTTCTCTCCTGTGTGAGTTCGCTGATGCCTAATAAGATGCCATTTCTGGCTGAAACTCTTCCCACACTCTAAGCATTTATACAGCTTTTTTCCTTGGTGAATTCGTAAGTGTCTGCTCAGGTTTGGGGGGTGACTGAAGCTCTTCCCACACTCCTGGCATTTAAATGGCTTCTCCCTGTTATGAATTCTCAGGTGCAATGTAAGGCCTGTTGCTCGGGTGAAGGTTTCCCCACACTTCAAGCATTTGTGCAGTTTCCCCCCTCCGTGAACACTTTGATGTGACAAAAGGGATGAACTTTGAGAGAAACTTTTACCACACTGCAAGCATTTAAATGGTTTCTCTCCCGTGTGGAGCCTGTGGTGTCGTATAAGGTGTGAATTCCGAATGAAGGCCTTTCCACACTCCATACATTTATACGACTTCTCCCCTGTGTGGTTCCTTTTGTGTGACAGAAGGTTTGAGCTCAGTCTAAAGCTTTTCCCACACTCAAAGCATTTATAGGGTCTCTCCCCTGTGTGGATTCTCATGTGGCGACTTATAGTTGCATTGCAGGTAAAGCTTTTTCCACATTCGGGGCAGATATGTTGTTTTTCTTTCTTTTCTTTGGATGTTCTTTTTTCTCCACTAAACTCTCCGTCAATGTTGGTTCCCTTCTTTTCCTGTCCTTTCATTTTCTTCTCAGCCTTCTTTTTAGTTCTGCCTTTCTTCACCTGTGGCTTGATTGCTGTTCTCTTATCCTCACTCTTCTGCTCATCTGCTCCTGGAAAACAAAGAGGCTGTTCATAAGATCCCAAGAGAAAAGAAATCAAAGATTTAAACTGAACAGTTCAGTGACCTCTTGTTCTCGTTTGGTTCATTTCTTGCATTTGCTGGCCATCTCACAGTGAGGGACCCATTTTAACTCACAGTATTAAAACCAATTGTGGGTAAAACATTTAACATACAATAAAATAATTAATATCAATTAACGGTGAACAATTTGTCTTTAAAAAAAACTTTGTTACTTCTCTGATATGCTTGCACAGGCCAACATGGTTCCTCACTCCGAAATGATTCAATAATTCCATAATAAAAATATATTCATAATTTAAGAACATTTCATCAAGGAACTCAATCATCATTATTAAAAGTTGTTACCATTTAACATTCAAGTGTATCTTTTTACTGTAAAAACCAATTTGTTCTCTTTAGTTCCTAGAATGATTTGCTTATGCAGACTAACATGTCTACCACTCTGAAAAGAATCAATTATGCCATAATTAAAAACATTTCCCAAATTTAGGAACACATTACCAAGGAACTCAATCATCATTATTAAAATCTGATTCTGTCTCTTTTCTTTTGGGTGTTAATTTTTCTCACCATCAATTTTGGTTCCCTTCTTGTCCTTTGGTTTCCCTTTCTTCTCAGCCTTCTTTTTAGATATGCCTTTCTTCACCTGTAGTTTGATTCCTGTTCTCTTATCTTTACTCTGATGCTGACTGGAAGACAGCAGGTCAGAAGTTCAATACCTGAGTACTGCACGGCAAAGTGAACTCCCGTCTCTGTCCTAGCTCCTGCCAACCTAGGAGTCTGAAAGCAAAGAAATTGCAAGTAGATAAATAGGGACCCACTTCGGTGGGAAGCAAAACAGTGTTTCATGCACTCCAGTCTCTAGGCATGCCTGCCACGTGTCCATGGAAACATGTGAAACACAGACAGCGCTTTCTCTTCGGTTATAAACAGAGATGAGCACTGAACCCTAAAGTCAGATACGACTGGCTTTCGAGCAAGGGCAGCATTTACCTTTACCTTCCTCACTCTTATCCTTACTCTCCTTCCCGTCAGGTCCAGAAAAACAGAGATTCTATTTATAAGATCCCAAGAGAAAAGAAATCAAAGAGCTCAGCTAAACTTTTGGGTGACAATTCATTTTTTTTTTTTTACTTTACTAAATGCATTTGCTGGCCACCTCCTCTCAATGGTTGGACCCAGGGTAGCTCACGATAGTACAGTGTAATGTTGTATTTATTTGCCACTTTCTCTCAATGAAGGTATGCAAGGCAGTACACAATATTTTTTAAAATTGTAATGAATATAGTTAAAAAATTAAAAATATATCACAAAAGTGACCTGTTGTGACACATACAATAATTAACATCAATTAATAATAAACATTTTTTGTATTTTTAAAAAGCTTTTCTTTAGTTTCTTACCTTATATGCTTGCAGAGTCTAACATGGCTGCTACGCTGAAAATAATTAACTAAAAACATTTTCCAAATTTAAGAACAAAATATCTAGTTATAAGCTGAACACCAAATCACAGCAAGCTAATGGCAGCAACACAAAAGATCTAAAGAATGGATAACATTGTCTATTTGCGGAGTATGTTTAATTAAAATTGGGAACACGAGGTAGAGATTAAAATATGAATAGAAAAAGCAAGATCTACCTTCATAAAAATGTGACATTTGTTATGCTGTAGAGATCTACTGGTAACTCTCGCAACAAAGATCCAAATAGTGAGCTGTTACGTATTCCTAGGGTTGCTATATGGAGTCGAAGTTTGGACATTGATTAAAGCAGTGATGGCGAACCTTGGCACTCCAGCTGTTCTTGAACTTCAGTTTCCAGAATTTTAATTTAATTTAATTTAATTTTTAAATTTTTATGCTGCCCACTCAGGCGAACCCAACTCAGGGTGGCGGTACAGCAATTAAAAACATATAAAAACAGGTTAAAAACCCCAAATCACCCACCCACCTACCCACCCTCCTACCCTCACCCCATTTAAAAGAATAAAAGGGAATAGGAGGGATACAGCAACACAGAAGAAGGGACACTAACTGGGCTCTAAATTGAGATGAGCCAACAGGCTGGGGCCATATTCCCATTAAGGCCCCACACCCGCCCTGCCAGCCAGGTTTTCAAACCTTTCCTGAAGGGCAATTCTGTCTGTAACTTCAATTCTGTTGGCAGGAGGTTTCAGAGGGCTGGTGTGGACACGGAGAAGGCCCTTCTTCGCGTGCACAACTAAGGAGCCCCTCCGGTCCGCTCTGGTTAGACGGGCAGACACTCTTGGGGCGATGCGGTCTCTCAGGTGCCCTGGCCCACTGCCATATAGGGCTTTAAAGGTCAAAACCAGCACCTTGAATTGCACCCGGAGGCAAACTGGTAACCAGTGCAGCTCCCAGAGTAGTGGGGAGGTGCGGGCATAACGTCCACACCCCATTACGACCCGGGCAGCTGCAATTTGGACCAGCTGAAGCCTTCAAATGGTCGTCAAGGGCAGCCCCATGTAGAGCGCATTACAGTAATCTAGTCTGGAGGTGATCAGAGCATGAGTGACCATGAGTAAGGAGTTCTGGTCCAGGAACGGGTGCAACTGGCGGATTACTCGAAGTTGAGCAAAAGCCCTCCTGGCCACGGCCGGCACCTGTTCTTCCAGCAGCAGCCGCAAGTCCAGGAGAACCCCCCAAGTTGCGCACCAGGTCTATCTGGGGCAAAACTGCCCCATCCAAGACCAGAGTTGGTAACTCACTGGACCCCGGACCCAAAGTCACTCGGTCTTGCCAGGATTCAGATGAAGCCCGGAGTGCTGGCTTAGGCTTCTGGTAATTGAAGTCCCAAAACTCCTGGAGTCCCAAGGTTCACCATTACTGGACTAGATCAACTGAAAAGAGAAATGAAGCTTTTGAAATATGGATCTATAGATAGCTGCTAAGGATATTGTGGGTTGACCATGTGACTGACATAGAAGTTGTCGTGATTCCATGATGATGATTTTTTTATTATATTTTATGTAGGTAATCATGTTGTGATGCTATGTTTTTAATTTCATTTAATTCTGTGTGTGTGTGTGTGTGTGTGTGTGTGTGTGTGTGTGTGTGTGTGTGTGTGTGTGTGTGTGTGTGTGTCAGGAAAAAGCCCCATTGACTCCCCTGAGTCTCAGAGAGGCACCCGCACTGGCTGAGAACCCAAATACGATCCATTCGAATAACGATGTCATGTCGTTATTCGGGGCATGACATTTCAAAAAATAATGCGCCGTTATTCGGATTCGACGTTATTCGGGTGCATCGTTATTCGGGGTTCCACTGTACTGTGAAATAGGGACTCATATAACCTCAATGACAGGGTTTTGTAGAATAGCTTGAAAAAAGGCAACCCAAATGCAGAAAACAGGCTACTGGTAAACAGATTAAACCAGCTTCAGAGCAAAAGGAAGTCTTACCCAGAGAGGCCTCTATTTCCATATTCTCCTCCATGACACTCAGGTCTGGACCCAGCAAGGACTCCACTTGTTCCTTGATGGAAACACACACAGCCACCTCCTCAAAGGTCTCCTGAAAGAAGAAAGCTTGTTTATGAGTTTGACATTGTTAACTCCCTCCATCCACTCTCCCCTCTGAATCTAAATACTGGCGATCCTCAATACCATCAGCCATGGAAGACTGTCCTGAGAATGTAATGGAGTCAACTGGGGAATTGTCGCGTTAGTGCTAATAACCATAATTATAAATGATTATAAATATAATGTGATTCCATGCTGCATGAGTACTCAGTATGTTGGCTTTAAGGGCATTTAGCCTTTTGGGCAAGCGGGCCATTTCTACTTCATTCTGCCTCAGGACTCATGGGCATGGGCTTGAAGTCTCAAAAGAAACATTTTCCCCACCACGTCACAAGGACAGGCCGCTGTTTCCAGAGGACCCTCTCCCTCCACCTATAGATGTAAAAATACCTCTGACCCCTGATCAGAAGGCCTTGAAAGAAAAAGAGAAGGCTTCATGGAGTGATCTCTATTTGGATGCAGCTGTACATTAATCCCTGCAACTTTCTCAGAGGAATGGAAGGCCATGCAGACCAAAAAAAAAAAAATGCTGGATATGAGAGTTAAATAATCTGAAAAATGCAAACTGTTACTCTAACGAGAAAAAAGGTCCTTTATTTGCAGATGTTAGGACTGAGGGAGAGGCTATCGGTGGGTGTTTGGTGTCTCAAGTTTGAGAATCCTCTTTCTTCCGACTTGCTCCCTCTATGAGAGATCTGTGTGAGAAACCTCTGTGTGATTCTGGGAGTCCAACCAAAGCCTTCTGCCTTATCAGTTATGTACCCAGGAATCCAGATAAGCAGCACAGAAAGGTAGACAGCCACATGGTCTTTTGTTGTCATGCCCCTCCTACTTCTGCAGGGATACTCATTCTTTGTCCAGTAGGATGTGAGGAAAAACTATGTGTGAACATGCATCTGCTGCGGAAGCCCACTGTACTTCAGGATATTATTTCTAAAATGGCAAAATGAGCCAACATGATGGGAATCTTCCTTCCTCTGTACCCTAAAGGTATGAGGAGAAATTCAGGGCTAGGCCACATGCAATTTTCATTTTTCTAATTTTACTTATGATTGCAAACTCAAATTTCCTGTGAATCTGTTGGGTTACTAAATTGCATTTCCACACCCTGTTTTAAAGGATGGCTGTATTTTCACCTAAAGCCCCTGCTATTTTCTTTACTTCTAGCTTACTGACCTACCCACTTTAAAGGGTGGCTTAGTTTACCAGATTATAACACTCTCCGCTTCTTTTTCCCTGTCTTGATGCTAAGCAGACAGGCAAGAAACAACATGATCTTTTTATCTCATCTACACCTTATGGCCCTGTGCCTGATGAACAAAAATCAGGGCTATCCTAAAAGATAGCTTTGTTCCCCTTTGTATAAACACAATGTATTAAGACCATGAACAGAGTTCATCATCATAATCATTATTATTTTAAACAAATTCTTTACCTATTACCAATACCAACCCTGTTGTTATGAAACACAATTATGCAAACACACAATCTTCTCATTTTTTCACACACTCAAAGGTGCACCTGTCATACATTCATCTGCATTCATTCATGTGTTCAAATTGCATTTTCCTTCCACTCCCCGCAGAAGGAACATGCTTTTTGGTCTTCCAAGTTTCTTTTCAGGGTCAATACATTATTCAGGTGAAAAAAATCTCAGGTGGCTGGTTAGAAGCCAACCTGGGCGTAATGCTTTCGAGATTGATATTCTTTCCAGTTCAGTTACATTCCATTTTCACCCAAGCTTCAGACTGCTTTTCTGGGGGTTTTCTACCCAACCCCTTCTACCACTCCTCCCATGAGTCATGTCTGCGTACCCATCATGCTTTCAGAGACCAGGGGGGAAATCTGCAACAATGCACTCATTTCTACTGCACTAAGCTCGCCCTGTTTCCTTCTCTGCCCTGCCATGGCTTGGAACATGTTCCTGTACTCCCTATTCTCCCTCGTAAGGGGGTCCATTGCTTGTGTAGTCACTTGTAGCCTTTGGCATGGGAACTGATGCCAATAGGGGCAATACAGTGGTGAAAGGTGGCAACACTTGTGGGAATTGCTGAAGCGCCGGCCCGCCCACCTGGGGGGTGGTTGGCACGATCGAAGCAACAGCAAGTCCGCAAACCGTCTGTGTGCCACATTGCTCAAGAGCCTCTTTACATTTATCTGCTGATGTTCTTGGTCCTTTACGTGATGTTGTTCCTACTCTGACTCTATCCCCTAGCAGAAGAGAACCATGGGCCGGGAACCACAGACAGTGTTGGTTAATGATCTGGACTAGGTGCCTTACTCGCTGGGCAGGGACCCGTCTCCCTGAATTCCCCAGCAAATAAACCAGTTACGTAGTGAACTCCTGCTGAGAAACTGACAACGAACAACCCATACTCACGAAATAGTCCTCTGCTGGGAGGATGAAGCGGTGCGCACCTTTGGTCCAAGTCCCGGACGAATGGGCATGGGTATGAACGGTCTGTTGGTTACCACGGTCCACCTCTGCGATGTTCCTTGGGCTCTGGCTCAAGCCTGCAGTCTCGCCACCTTATTTCCGCTGCGTGGTTCGTGCTACACCAGCACAAGTCGCCTTACTCTGGAGTAACCCTACTCTGCAGCCATATGCTCTGCCTGCCACAGCGGTAAAAGTAACGAGACGCAGAGGCTCGAGCCAGGATGAGACGGTTCTATTCTTTTCTTTTTACAGCTTGTATTTTTCATAAAACCCAGCTATATCTTGAATCAGCAATTCTAGTGTCTAACAAAGGAAGTGCAGTTACATGACCAATCTCTGTCATATTACACTGGCGTATTTCAGATAAGAATGGCCTGGCGTTGGATAGCCAGGGAGTTAGTACAGAAGGTACAAAAATAGATACAAATGTTCAGGTTATGTGCTTTGCGGAGAAATCTTTTAGTAAGGCTCCATATCGGGGGCCGAATTCTTTCTTACAATGGTCAAAAGACCCATTGTAATAAATCAAGTTCAGCCAGGCAGTGTCCTTGCATATTGTTACTTTACTCCCAGTTTGCCAGGAGCTTCCAGTGAGGCCAGATGACATAACTGCCCCCACCTTTGGGAACTTGTTAGTGCTAATAACCATAATTATAAATGATTATAAATATAATGTGATCATGGAGTCTAACTAATAATTCATTACTACACAAATCAATACATCATCACTACAGGGAATCGCTCCTGCTTCTTTCTAGACCATTGACAGAGTTTGGGGGTTCTTCTCTTCCAACCAGTGGTAGGCATCAGCAGGTTCGTACCAGTTCGCCAGAACCGGTAGCAGAAATTCCGGCTGGCCCTGCCCATCCAAGTTTTAAAATAAAGTACTGTAGTCCTCTCCTGCCAACCTAGCAGTTCGAAAGCAAGAAATTGCAAGTAGATAAATAGGGACCACTTCGGTGGGAAGGTAAACAGCGTTCCGTGCGCGCTCCGGTGTCTAGTCATGCTCTTCGGCTTTGAAACAGAGATGAGCAGAACCTTAGAGTCAGATACGACTGGCTTTTGGGCAAGGGAAACCTTTACCTTTACCTTACTGTGTGTAGTCCTAATTCAGGTGCAACGCAGGGCTTTGCCCCTGACCACGGCCACAGTGTGGTAGTAAAAAAAATTGGAGCCCACCACTGCTTCCAATCCACCTCCCCCAAAAAAAAAACAGTTCCCTGCTTGACATTCAGCTGGAGCACGGGTGATGCATTAGGTGAACGGTCATGGAAGAAAACCCAAAAGCTCATTATGAATTACATCAGCAACATCCTATAACTAGGAAAGCTGATCCTGGGAAATAGGGTTCCTCAGACAACCTGAGCGATAGGGTTTCCTAGAATAGCTTGTAGAAAGGTGACCTAAATGCAACAGTAATAACAATAATAAACAATAACAATAAACCAGCTCCTGCCATGGGCTTAAATCGCCCACTTTGCAGTGATTAGGACCACAACTCCCAGAATTCCCTGGCCTGCAGTTCTGCATGTGGTCTTCTGGGAATGGTAGTCCGGAAGCCAAGCCACACTCTGGTTGGATGCTCCCTAGTGCATGGCGTTGGGAAAAGGCGGTACTTCCTCTGCGGAAGAGGTGTCCTGCTCTTTGGCTCCGAACCTCCTGCCTCTCTAGGAATCAGTTCCTGGGAAGAAGTAGAAGCAGTGACAGATTTTATTTTCTTAGGATCCAAGATCACTGCAGATGGGGATTGCAGCCATGAAATAAAAAGGCGACTGATTCTTGGGAGACAAGCTATGAGAAACCTGGGGAATATAGTGAAAAGCAGAGACATTACATTGCAAACAAATCTTTACCTATAAAGAGGGACGTTAACCATTGGACTCTGGCATACACGCCCGCACCTGTCCACGCCCACACCTGTCTGGCGGGAGCAGGATGGAGGCAACCCCTTTGTCCTTGCTCTTCTTGACCTCTCAGTGGCTTTCGATACCGTCGACCACGGTATCCTTCTGGGCCGGCTCCGAGGATTGGGGGCCCAGGGCATTGTGTTGTCCTGGTTTTCCTCATTTCTGACGGGCCGGACTCAGTCGGTATCTTTAGAGAGTGGGTTGTCCAGCCCTAGGTTGCTCCCATGTGGGGTGCCTCAGGGCTCATTACCCTCACCTCTATTGTTTAATATCTACATGAAACCGCTGGGTGAGATCATTCGTTCCCATGGGGTGAGGTATCATCAGTATGCAGATGATACCCAGCTGTACATCTCGGCTTGTGGGGACCCGAGTGATGCAGTTGAAGTCCTAACCAGGTGTCTGGAGGCTGTTCGGGTCTGGATGGGGGACAATGGGCTTCAGCTGAATCCTGGCAAGACTGAGTGGCTCTGGGTGCAGGGTCCCGTGTTATCCCGGAAGCTACCATCTTTGGACTTGGCTGGGACATCTTTGCCATAGTCAGATCCGGTGCGCAATTTGGGGGTCCTCCTGGACTCGCGGCTACTGCTCGAAGAGCAGGTGGCAGCCATGGCTAGGAGGGCCTTTGCACAGCTGCATGTCATTTACCAATTGTGCCCCTCCTGGACCGGGACTCCTTGCTCACGGTCACTCACGCTCTGGTCACCTCCAGATTGGATTATTGTAATGCGCTCTACATGGGGCTGCCCTTGGTGACGATTCGGAGGCTTCAGCTGGTCCAGAATGCGGCTGCCCGGGTTGTGATAGGGTGCGGGCATTATGCTCACGCCTCACCACTTCTCCGGGAGCTGCACTGGTTGCCAGTGTGCCTCTGGGTGCAATTCAAAGTGCTGGTTTTGACCTTTAAAGCCCTTCATGGCATTGGACCAGGCTACTTAAGAGACTGCATTGCCACAAGGAATTCAGCCCATCCTACTAGGGCAGACAGGAGGGGCTCACTGGTGGTTCCATCCGTGAAAGAAGTACATCTTATTGGGACCAGTAAAAGAGCCTTTTCCATGTCTGCTCCAGCCCTCTTACCTCCTGAGTTGCGTCTCCAGACGGACCTACTCCCCTTTAGAAAGATGCTGAAGACATGGCTTTTTCAGCAGATTTGGGATATGCTTGACTCCACTAGTCAAGCCCGCTGGCTGATTTAGCCTATGTGAGGGGCTGCCCCCCAGCTTGGTTATTCTGTTTTTTAATGATGATTTGTTTGTTTGTGTTTTAATGCTGGTTTTAGCTGGGGTTGTTGGGTCTTGGTTTTAGCTGTTGTTGTTAAACTGTTTTATATTGTAATTTTTACTTATTGCATTTTCTCCCTCTTCCCTTTCCCTTTTTGTTGTTAGCCGCCCTGAGTAGTGTACCCACCAGGAGGGCGGGATATAAATGCGCAAAATAAATAAATAGTATCCCATACCAAGCTGCCTGCACTCGCCTTTACCCGGCCCACAGAGCGCCGCAAGGGTCCTGCAGTGGGGCAATAGCCCCACAAACACAAACAAAACAAAACAACTTCAATTCCCAACATCCTCCGCGCCACACCACCCCTCAGCCAATCAGGCTGACAGGCGAGAGCAAAGAGAACGTTGGGAAAGGCGGCGTGCCCAATAGAAATCGGGCTGCAGAAAAAAGCCGCCGCACGAACGCAAACAAAATAAACTAAACTTCAAGCCCCAGTGTCCTACATGCCATGAGCACTTCAGCCGGCGCATGAAGAATAAAATAAAAACCGCCTCACGCAACGAGAGTGCAAGGCTGCCACAGGCGGATGCAGCGCCTCACGGCATTGCAAACAAAAACCCGCAAAAAACCACGATGAGATAACTGCCGCCCATTTTTCCTGGAGCAATGGGAAGAAGAGGGACTCCCTCTCCTCCCCGCTACCCCGCCGAAGACACGGCGAGACCACCGCCGGCCTCAAGGTAAGTTGAGCCGGGGTGGGGGAAAAAAGCAGCAGGCAGCAATTCATCAAGGGAAGCACCATCTCTGGCGAATGACTGGATTCTGCCTTTCTACTACCCACACCGCTATTTCGAGAACTAGCACGAAACAGCGGTGGAGGTAATAGAAAAGCAGCAGCCAGCAATCCGCAAGGAAGAGCACCACCCCTTACGGATCGTTGCCTGCCGATCTCCCGTTAAGTAAACCAGGGAAAAAGGAGCAGAGAGGAGAGAACCATCGTGAAGCAGATAGTTCTTCTCTGCTTCCTTTTCACCCGACCTACCTAACGAGCATTATCGGACAAAGAGCGAGCTGACTGCCGGCTCTTCTTTTTCCCCACCGCTGCACCGAAAACTAATTTCGAAGCGGCAATGGGAAAAAGAGGAAGTGACAGACAGGCCGTTCTTCACATAACAAAACACAACAACAACAACACCAAACAGTTAACCAAAATGCAAAGCACCAAAATTAATATAAAATGGCCCGCCCTATTAAAATGGACCGCCCTCGGCGACTAATGGATCCAGATGGATTCCAGAGGGAACTGGGGGATGTTCCTCTGGATCGGCTACACGATTCACCCGAGGCACTTGTCGACCTGTGGAACAGGACGGCAACAGCAGCCTTGGATGAAATCGCACCACTGCGGCCTCTCCGCGCCCGTGGGGTTAGGTCATCCCCGTGGTTCACGGATGAACTGCGGGAACTCAAACGGGCAAAGAGACGCCTAGAGCGCCGCTGGGTGAAGACCCAAGATGACTCCGATTGGACACTAGCTAGAGCTGCTATTAGGGCCTACCTAGTGGCGATGGGGGTGGTGAGGCGGCAATACTTCACCACCCTTATTGCCTCTGCTGATAATCGCCCAGCCGCCCTGTTCCGGGTAACCAGGTCCCTCCTCGGTAGGGGGAGATCGGTGCCCGGTTGGCAGGGTTCGGCTGAGGACTTTGCTGACCATCTGGTGGAGAAAATCGATCGGATTCGTTCAGGGCTGAATCCCGGCGTGGATGGGGAGGGTCGGGTGGGCACCAGAGCACAGTCTTGCTGTACGATCTGGGATCAGTTTGATCCTGTTGTCCCTAATGAAGTGGACAGGCTCCTTGCAGCTGTGCGTGCCACTACATGTCCTTTGGACCCCTGTCCCACCTGGTTGGTGAAAGCCTCCAAGGTGGTGACAGGTGGCTGGGTTGGGGCGATAATAAATGCATCATTACGGGAGGGGGTATTTCCTGCACCGCTAAAACATGCTTTGGTGCGCCCCCTCCTGAAGAAAATATCCCTTGACCCAGCTGTCCTTAACAACTACAGGCCGGTTTCCAACCTGCCCTTTCTGGGTAAGGTTTTGGAGAAGGCGGTGGCGCGCCAGCTGCAGAGTGTCCTGGAGGAAGCGGATTATCTAGACCCCTTTCAATCAGGATTCAGGCCCGGGTATGGTACGGAGACGGCATTGGTCGCACTGATGGATGATCTCTGGCGGGAGCGGGACGGGGGTTATCCATCCATCCTTGCTCTTCTTGACCTCTCAGCGGCCTTCGATACCGTCGACCACGGTATCCTTCTGGAACGGCTCAAAGGATTGGGGATCGAGGGCACTGTGTTGTCCTGGTTTTCCTCTTTTCTGGAGGGCCATACCCAGTCGGTGTGGTTAGAGAGTGAGAGATCCAGCCCTAGGCTCCTCAAGTATGGGGTGCCTCAGGGCTCGGTGCTCTCTCCTCACCTATTTAACATCTACATGAAGCCACTGGGTGAGATCATTCGTTCCCACGGGGTGCGGTACCATCAGTACGCGGATGACACTCAGTTGTACATCTCGGCCCGTGGGGACCCCAGTGATGCTGTTGAAATCCTATCCGGATGCCTGGAGGCCATTGGGGTCTGGATGGGGGCCAATGGGCTTCGGCTGAATCCCAGCAAGACAGAGTGGCTGTGGATAAGGGGCCCCGTGTTATCCAGTGAGTTACCATCTTTGGTACTGGATGGGGCTGTTTTGCCCCAGACAGACCCAGTGCGCAACTTGGGGGTCCTTCTGGACTCGCGGCTGCTGCTAGAAGAACAAGTAGCGGCTGTGGCCAGGAGGGCTTTTGCCCAACTTCGGGTGATTCGCCAGTTGCGCACGCTCCTGGACCGGGGCTCCTTGCTTATGGTCACCCATGCTCTGGTCACTTCCCGACTAGATTATTGTAATGCGCTCTACATGGGGCTGCCCTTGACGACCATTCGGAGGCTGCAGCTGGTCCAGAATGCGGCAGCCCGGGTGGTGATGGGATGTGGGCCATATGCCCATGCCTCACCGCTACTTCGGGAGCTGCACTGGTTACCAGTTTGTCTCCGGGTGCAATTCAAGGTGCTGGTTTTGACCTTTAAAGCCCTATATGGCAGTGGGCCAGGATACTTTAGAGACCGCATCGTCCCAAGAGTGTCTGCCCGTCCAACCAGAGCGGACCGGAGGGGCTCTCTAATGGTGCCATCAGTTAGGGGTGCACATCTGTCCAGCACCCGAAGGAGGGCCTTCTCCGTGTCCGCACCGACTCTCTGGAACCTCCTGCCAACAGATCTAAGACTTCAAAGAGAATTGCTGCCCTTCAGGAAAGGATTGAAGACCTGGCTGGCAGGGCAGGTGTGGGGCCCGAATGGGAACACGGTCCCCGCCTGCTGGCTTACGTAAAGAATTAAGAACTCTCCCTTCTTCTTTTTATAGTGGGTGGGATGGGTGGGTGGGATATGGGTTTTTTTTAAGTGGGTGGGATATGGGGCTTTTAAAGTGTTTTTATGTGTTTTTAGAACTTGTTGTAATGCCGCCCTGAGTCGGGTTCTGCCTGAGTGGGTGGCATATATAAATATGACTATAAATAAATAAAAAATAGAAATAACACAAATAAATAAACAAATAATTAAAACAAACCCATTAAACAACAAAACAATAAACAACTAAATCAACAAAAAACACCCAAAATAACAAAGGCTAACTAAAAACCATAAAAGCACACTAAAAACACCTATCTACAACATGAAAATACCTAACTCAACAAACAATAATCTCACAAATTAAAGAAATAAATACGGGGGGAAATTAAAAAAAAATAACAACCAGAAATAATTAAAACACTTAAACATATCTAAAACCCACAATACAAACAAACAAACAAGCCAAAACACTTTGGGAGGTTTAAGTAGAAACTCTCTACTTAAACCCCCCAGCCCAACACCACAAAATAAAAACAGAATAAACAATCAAGAAACACTTTGGGGGGTTTAAGTAGAAACTCTCTACTTAAACCCCTCAACCCAACACCACAAAATCAAAAAACAAAAACAAAAAACAGAATAAACAATCAAGAGCACTTACCAAACACGTCCTCCCTCCATGGGGTCCGGAACTAAACTGAACAAAGGAAAATCGCAATAATCTTAATAACAGCCCCACCTAAACGCCGGAAGAGTAAAAACAGTCAAAAAATATGTAAAAAATCAAAATGACAAATATAAATAAAATTAAATAAATCAAATAAAGTCACAAACCACAAATGCAAAACACCTCCACCCAAACCACCCCTAACAAAAAAAAAAAACACATAAAAACTGCCCGGCAAGGCCGGGCAAACTATGCTAGTATTTGTATAGTCAAAGCAATGGTATTCCCGGTGGTAATATATGAGTGTGAGAGCTGGACCATTAGGAAGGCTGAGCGCAGAAGAATAGATGCCTTTGAGATGTGGTGTTGGAGGAGAGTTTTGAGAGTCCCCTGGACAGCGAGGAGAACAAATAGGTCAATCTTGGAAGAGATCAGCCCTGACTGCTCATTGGAAGGTCAAATAGTAAAGATGAAGATGAAGTACTTTGGACATCAAATTAGAAGAGAGGATTCACCTGAGAAAGCCTTGATGCTGAGAAAGGTGGAGGGCAAGAGAAGAAGGGGACAGCCAAAGATGAGATGGCTAGATGGTATTGTAGACACAATGGGCACAGAGCTGGGCATGTTGAGGAGGATGGTGGAGGACAGGGGTGCCTGGAGGACAATGGTCCATAGGGTCGCAAAGGGTCGGAATCAATTGTGCGACTGAACAACAACAACCTCTGCAGAAGAGGCGTCCTGCTCTTTGTCTCCGAACCTCCTGCCTCTCTAGGAATCTGTATCCTATGGTTTAACCCTTAGAAGAGCAGGTTGTAAAGAAACAATAATACAGCACTCCATCCACCTTTCCTTCGCCTGAAAGAAACCCCCATTGAGCGCAACGGGGACTTCCCTGCTTTGGAGGAAGCCTGAGCGAAGGGGAGCAGAAGGGGAGGCTAAGTGTGCAAAGCCAGGAGTGCTCAGAAGAACAAGGAGAAATTGGGGATTTAAAAAGAAATAATAATTTCATTTCACTTCCTGTCAGTTAAACACTCAGATTTTAGGACTTTAATTAATCAGCTGGAACATTTGGGATGCATTGGGTGGAAGGTCAAGGAAGGAAACCCAAAAAGCTCATTAAAAACTAGATCAGCTACAAACAGACGTTGATTCCTTCTACCTCGTAATCTGAACAATATTTTATTGTTCACAAAAGGAAGAGTCTACAGAGAGACCTCGATCCATCATCCCTGGTCATAAGACCAGCAACATCACTCAATAACACTAAAATTAAAAATTAAAAAGAGAATTCTCTTTCCCCTTCTGCCCTCTTGCAGTCCCAAGTCTTTCCTATTGCAACAGTAGCAGCAATTGATAAGTTCTGTTCCCTTTTTAGACGGAAAAGGAAATAAATATTACAGTAAAACCCCGAGTTATGAAAAAAAGTCAGTTCCGTGGCCTATTTTGCAACTCAATTTTTTTCGTAACTCGAGGCAACCCATAGAATAAATAAATAAATAATGGAGTGATTTCCTACCTTCTGGCTGCTGCTGCTTCCCTTTCTGTCACTTCCGGAGTGGTTTTTAGTGTAATAAATGGTGCCGGCGCCATTTTGGGCACTAAAAATGTATCTTTTGAGATACGAATTTTTTAAAAAAAACCATGGTATTTCGTAACTCGGTTTTTTTCCGCAGTCTCCTGGTTTACACAAAAAACATTTCGTAACTTGAAAAATTCATATCTTGAGACGTTCGCAAGTCGGGGTTTTACTGTACATCCCAATTTTCAGGGGATTTTGAAGGAAATGGCCAGACATTCCATCAAAATTATTTCCTTTTTAGAAAACATTTATATGGTTAGTATTTTATATTTTCAGCTGTTTTGTAGTCAATACAGTGTACTATTACGGTGAGGACTGTCACATTGCTTTTAAAAAATATATCTTTGTTCTGTTTCCTTAATTTATTTTATGTCCCAGTGACAATAATAAATCTCACAATAGTAAAGGTTGCCCTTGCTCGAAAGCCAGTCGTATCCAACTCTAGTGTTCAGTGTTCATCTCTGTTTATAGCCAAAGAGCCCACGTTGTCTGCATTTGCCGACATTTCCATGGACATGTGGAAGGCATGACTCAACAATGCATGGAACACTGTTTACCTTCCCACTGAAGTGGCACCTATTTATCTACTTGCGATTTCTTGTTTTTGAACTACTAGGTTGGCAGGAGCTGAGACAGAGACGGGGTTCTCTCCATGGTGCCAGTACTCAGGAATCAAACTCCGACCTTCCAGTCGTTGTTTCAGCATCTTAAGCCACTTGAGCCACCACAGTCCCACAATACAATCTGGGGAAAGGTGTCCAAGTACAAGTAGCCCCAGAAAGAGTGAAGCGGCTGGGCCAAACCCGGAAGGACATTCAGCTGCGGATGGATCTGACAGTGAAAGGAAAGTCTGATGCTGTAAAGAACCACATTGTATAGGAACCTGGAATGTAAGATCTGCAATGGAGTGGGCATAGGTCTGTGTGGAATAGGGAGGATGTGGCAGATGACAGAGGAGCCTATCCTACGGTGGTCCATGGAGTCACAAAGGGTTGGGCTTGATTATGCAACTGAACAACAACAAAAAGATAAAGATTACAAAGCAACTCATACCTGACTCGAGGGTTCAGTGCTCATCTCTGTTTACAACCAAAAAGCTAGCGCTGTCTGCGTCTTCATATGCTTCCGTGGCCATTTTGGCAGGCATGCCTAGTCACTGGAGTGCACGGAACACTGTTTACCTTCCCACTGACTGGTCCCTCTTCATCTACTTCAAGCTGGGACACAGACGGGCACTCATTCCATCGTGGAGCACTCCGGTCTCAAACTGCTGACCTGCCATACTTCCAGTTGTCATTTCAGCATCTTAGCCACTTGAGCCACTTCAAGTCCCTCACAAGGTAGAGGAGCCCATCTTAGTCATTCACATCTTCACATCCGCTTGGTTTGATCTACTGCCCCTTTATTTCTCTTTTCATCAAACATAGTATTTGTAAAGCTCTCTTTCAGTACCAGGGAAACCAAAAACCAGGGGGATAGGAAACATTCCATTTAGACAAATTAAGTTTTACCTGTGGCATAACGTTACACAAACAAGGAGATTTTGGCCAAGGATTGATACTTTGTGTGGATTGTTTTACGTACAGTGAATACTGATGTTCCAACTGTTGCTGTTTTAACACATCCTCTACTTCTACGGTTTCCCCTGTGAAGTCTTTGGTGCTTGAGGAGGCTGGAGTTCAAACTGAAGGCTTTTCCACATTCAGAGCCATCTTCCACGTACTGTATGAATCTTCTGATGGGACCAAAAGATACCACGGGAACCAAAGGTCGAGCAAAGGGAACTGCAAAATGAACTTGCCAAAAGGTGCCTTCATTTTGGCAGTTTCACGTCTGGTCTAGACACGGAAGAAGAAAATCTGTTGACCACATCATGTTAAAATGAAATGATTTGGATTGCATAAAATAAATAATAATAATTTCTTGTCAGAGATTACTCTGGGTTGAAAGGATTTTTGCTAGAGAAACTTCATTCAGGGGACCAAGAGATGAGGCTCCTTTTATGACCCCAAGTAAAGCCCTCAGGTATCGAAACCTGACCTTCCAGCCTCCAAGCTCAGCATCTTAATCATTAAGCCACCAGGGGAGCTGCTATTGCATAAAATGGTGCAATAGCTTAAATATGAGGTGGTATAATATCAATAGAAGATGGAATAGACAGAAAGAGCCTCAAAGATTCTGGTATTTTTTGAACCACAGACGGGCGTACCCTGGTAACGGCAACCTTGTATTGATGGCTAATCTTTCTCACATGGACTCAGGTGAAAAGAAATGCAGAATGAACTCACCAAATGGTGCCTTCCTTTTGGCAGTTTTGTGTCTGGCCTTGACACAGAAGAACTATTTGATCAATAAAAAGGCCTTCTCAATTGAGTAGCCCTGACTTTACAATATATTTGGCACTTCTTGTAATCACATTATTTATTTGGTTTTTCAACCCAAAATTTAAATTCAGTTGGTATGATAGCCAGGTCAATATTCTAAGAAAGACTCTTGGAAGTCAATGCTCAAATCCACATTGAGTCACTTACAAAGATTAGGTCCTTGAAATGCATTATCTACGCCTATTATTAGATTGGCAATCTCATAGGATCTACTTAATTATTATCTCTTCCTTTCCTCTCCTGCTTCCCAAAAGAGCAGAAATGTCTCTCCTCTCTTGGGTGTTCCTTTAATTTTCAAATATACTAGCAGAGGTTGCCAGGCATTGCCGGCTATTTTAAATGGGTTAAAAAAAATTTGTGGAAATAATGAGTCTGAAATTTAGATAATAAGAAATTTTTTTATTTATGTAAATGTTTTTGTTTTGTAAAATAAACTTTTCGTGTGTCGATTATAATGTTTTCCAAAAGTGTAATAATATTATTTTCGAAGGTATAAGTCAAATAAAAATGTTTTCTGTTGAATAGAATGTATTGTGTTCTGTGCATAGTTTCAGATGAAATTGAGTTGGCTCCTGAAGTGTGTTGTTGAACTCTTTTTTGTAATATCAGAAAATAATTAATACTAATTAATAAATGACTGTAAAAATCGAATAAATGTTCCTGAAAATAACACTAAATATGATAAATATTGAGAACTAAAACAGTCCGGTTCTGTTTGTAGCTCCTGAAGTGTGTGTTTGAAGTGTGCGTTGTAGTGTACTGAAATAAATAGTAAATTAATGTAAAATTAAAAGAAATGAAAGTAAACGAAATTAAATAAACCTTAAAAGTAATGAAGTAGATATGATAACTATAACTAAATAATATTTAAATTGGTAAAGAAAAAGGTCGGGTTCTGTTTTTCAAAGTTATTCGCTCAAAGATCGGTAGTTTTTAGCTCCGTACTAATCTGCAGCCGCAAAAGTACGTAACTCTTTGGGGTTTGTAATACAGTTCCTTTTAAAGGATGGCTTGTAGCGTTTTTCGAAATTTGTGATGCGTTTTGGCTAAAGTACGTGATTGGCTGGATTGCAGCAACTGCGTAGGATGGTGTGATGTGTCGTATATAGCTCCGTAAATGGTAACATTGGCAAGGTACATAACTCTTTGGGTTTTCCAATACAGCAGCTCCGTAAATGCTAACATTGGCAAAGTCCGTAACTCTTTGGGGTTTCCAATACAGCTCCTGCGTTGCAGAGGACGCGATTGGCTGGATTTGTGAAAGTGTGTAGGATGGTGAGTTTTTTAATTAAATAATATTTAAATTGGTAAAGAAAAAGGTCGGGTTCTGTTTTTCAAAGTTAGTCGCTCAAAGATAGGTAGTTTTTAGCTCCGTACTAATCTGCAGCCGCAAAAGTACGTAACTCTTTGGGGTTTGTAATACAGCTGCTTTTAAAGGATGAATACGTGATTGGCTGGATTGCAGCAACTGCGTAGGATGGTGTGATGTGTCGTATATAGCTCCGTAAATGGTAACATTTGCAAAGTATGTAACTCTTTGGGGTTTCCAATACAGCTCCTGCGTTGCAAAGGACGCGATTGCCTGGATTTGTGAAAGTGTGTAGGATGGTGAGTTTTTTCCTCTTTAATTCCCAAAATGGTAAAGGCGGTCAGATAGATTGAATGCATACTGTTGGTGGTTAGAACTGTGGGATATATAGTATTCGCGTTCGTGCGTAAAAATGTTGTGTAAACGTTGTATTTCATTGGCTGTGGCGCAACTGCGGTGTGAATGGAAACGTTCTGTTTGTTCTTGCATCTGTTTCTAATTGGCTGGAGCTCGCAAAAGCGCATAGGATTTCGGGTGTTGAAGTTCATTCAGTTTATTCGCGTTTGTGGGGCTCTTGCCCCACTGCCGTATTTCTTAATCTTGCGTTTACCTGGGTACCCAGTTCGGGCGTGTGCACGAATGGTGAGTGCAGGCTAGTAGGGCCTGGCTAAGGAGCCTATGCAAAGTTCCAACGGTTAACCCTCGATTTTATATATAAAGATAAGTCAAACAATTGCTTCTCCTACCCCCATTATTGTGAACTGCAGTAGGACTGGCTGCCCTTGTGTATCTATATAAATGACCTTTTACTTCTCTACAGAAAGAGAAAATTCTACATGTGGTCTCATGAACACCCAGAAATTCCCCTTATTGAATTACAATTTCCAGAGTAGCCATATCTCCTGTACCACCCTTTTATTAGACCTCTTTCTTACCCAAAGTTGCAAATTCTAAACAATTTCAGATGTTCGCGTTTAGAAATGTAATTTAAATGCATTTTCTATTTATTTATTTTTATACCACCCATTTGGGAAATTTCCCACTCTGAGCAAAGGCAGACAGCGCTGAATCTTTGCCTATAAGAGATGAGAACTGAACCCCAGTCGGATATGACTGGCTTTAGAGCAAGGGTAACCTTTACCTATTATACATCAGCAGGTTCACACCAGTTCACCAGAACCGGTAGCAGAAATTCTAGCTGGCCCCGCAAATCCAAGTTTTTGATTTGTTGACAGCTATAAAAAGAAGATTCATCAACTGTCTTTTGAGCTATCCTTTAAAAAAATCACCATGACCAAAATGCCTCAGATTGGGAATTTTGTCATCTGAGTGACAAGATTTTGAGGCTATACTGTAGACAAAGAAAAAGAAACCCATTTCGTAGACAATTTGGCTCTGGGAGAGGTGAGGGTATGGCAGAAGGCAACCTGTTTTCCTGGTCTGCTTGAGCGGCCTTTTCCCATCATCCTTCTTTATGGACAATGCTGGGTGTGGCTAATGGGTGTTGTAGATGAACAGCATCTGGGGAACATCATGAGCAACCACACTTATTTCCTGCCCCATATCACTAAATGGATTCTCTGGCCGGTTCACAATTAGCATTTTGCCACCCACATGCTGGGTACTCATTTTACCAACCTTGGAAGGATAGAAGGCTGAGTCAAACTTACAACCTCCTGTCTGCAGTACAGCTGTTTAACCGCTGCACCACCAGGGCTCCTTTAATGGAGCATTTAAAATGGAAACACATTCTTTTTGTAATTAAATGACACTTTGAACAAATTTTAAAAATATATATCTAGAGACAAAGAAATGTCAAAAAGCAAATTATCAGAACATGTCAAAATAGGAGTGTACTACAGAACAAGAATATTCACAATATTGGTTACAAAATAGAATAAAATAATCTTTCACTTCTCAAATGCCTGTAAAAATAAAAATAAAATTTCTGACTTACTCTTCATATTCCAACTTGCTCTCTTCAGTTGTAATTTAAGCTGACTCGACTCTTCTTTTTCACACTTTCTCCATCTCATACTAACATTAACTAATCAGATAATAACACTTCACAGTGATTTCTTTTTTTCCCCTTTCTGGAATTAACCCATTAGATAACAAGGTCTCACATCATCCATCACTTTTCCCACTCCTGGAAACTTCATTCTAGAATCATCCTCCACACAAACAGTCCTGCAGCCATTTTAAGTTGACACCTATTTTCTACCCATTACACATGCACTGCGGGGTGGGGGGGAGGGGGGAAAACCACCCAAGAAGGACTTCATCTCCCAGAATCCACCAACCAGTAAAAATGGCCACTTTGGAAAGAGAGGGTTTGATTCATGGAGGTAGAATAAAACAAGAGTTGACATGACGTCACAAACTTGAAGCCGACTAATTTGAAAGTCCGCCATGTTAGTTGCCCCAAAACATCAGCTTATGCTGCTTTGATTGTGTAGAGTCGTGAAAGAATTTTGAACGAAAATGCCAGCTTGTGTCGTTTACTGCAGTCTGAAATGTAAAGGAATCACATTTCATTCGTAAGTAGACACGTTCAAACAATTTTTGTTGTTTAGTCGCACAGTAAATTGCAACCCCATAGACCATTGCTCTCCAGGCACCTCTGTCCTCAACCATCCTCAGTCCATCCAGCCCCGTGCCCACTGCATCCACAACACCATCTAATCTTTGGCCGTCCCCTTCTTCTTTTGCCCTCTACCTTCCCCAGCATCAAGGCTTTCTCAAGTGAATCATCTCTTCTCATTTGATGTCCCAAGTACTTTAGCTTCATCTTTAGTATTTGACCTTCTAATGATAAGTCAGGGTTTATTTCTTCCAAGATCGACCTATTTGTTCTCCTTGCTGTCCCGGGGACTCTCAAAACTCTCCTCCAACACCACATTTCAAAGTCATCTATTCTTCTGCGTTCAGCTTCTATACCTATAAAAGGGTGCATTAACCATTGGAGTCCGGCATACATGCCCGCACCCGTCCCTACTATCCCGTACCAAGCCCCCTACACTTGCCTTTACACCGACCAAACATCACCACAAGGGTCCGGTCTCCAAGAGTGGGGCAACTAATCCACAAAGATGAAAAAAAAATTTTTACATTTCCCAGTGACCTCCATGCCGCGCAACCAATCAGCCTGGCTAGATTTTCTCTCAACCAATCACAGTCCAACATGCAAATCAGCTCTCTCCAACATTCCGTTTTTAAGCCTGGCTGTTAATAAACTGTCATTTTTCTTCCATGGCACAACACTTAATGTGTGTGATTGTGTGTGTGTTGTGTGTGTGGTTGTATTGTGTGTGTTGTGTGTGTGTGGTTGTGTTGTGTGTGGCTCCCCCCCGAAGCCTCGGCGAGGACACACACACACAGTCATGTGTGTGTGTTGTGTGTGGTTGTGTTGCGTGTGTGGTTGTGTTGTGTGTTTTTCTGTGTATTGTGTGTGCATTGTGTTGTGTGTGCATTGTGTGTGTGTGTGCTTGAGTTGTGTGTGCTGTGTGTGTGTATTGTGTGTGTTTGATTGTGTTGTGTGTATGTATTGTGTGTTTGGTTGTGGTATGTGTGTGTGTGTGTGTGTGTGTGTGTGTGTGTGTGTGTGTGTGTTTGTGTTTCGTGTATGGTTGTGTTGTGTGTGTATGTGTACCCCCAAAACCACCCCAACCACCAACACACAAGTAATATTTGCCCGGCAGGGCCGGGCAAAAAATGCTAGTTCCTAAGAAAATTAATACTTGATAAATAATGGCAAAATGCTGTGATTCATTTCCATCTAAAGTTAATTACATCTGGAGGCAGCCGTTTCTGATTCAGCTGCCTGATTTTGGCTGAATTTCTGTTGCTGAGCATAATACAAGGTGTCACATTCTGTCTGTTCCTAGCCAGCAAATGAAGAGTCCCTGACACACGCACCAGACCCCTGAGAGTCATGGCAGGACCTCTTTATTTGTTGGCTAGGAACAGAATGTTATTGTGTTACACTAAGCAATAGGATTTTATTTTCTATGTCAAAATAACCTTTACATAGTTGAGTTCAGCATTTGTGCAAGTTTAGCAAAAGGGTATGGAAGGTATGTGAAGAGGACACACAAACATCCCACACATACACCTATACATATCTTCACCTCTGCATCTGCAACAATAGCAATTGTATTAGTGCTCTCTGGTGCATACTACCTTGCATTGCAAGTGTGAGTAGCTACATATTCCCCACAAACGAGCAAAGCAAAGTTAAGAACCCTCAATACATGCATGAAAAAGAGACAGGAAAAGGAGGTTTTAAAGATAAGTGAGGCAGTGGAAGGATCAGGCTACTGATGCTTAGCATCAAAAGTTCTCAGGACATCTTTTAAACCAAACAATGGAGAAAAGGGAGCACATCCAGGAAGAACTAAGAAAGCAACGGTGGTTTTCGTTGCCCAAATGGGAATGGTATAAAAGTGAAAAAGAAGCATAGAACACAACATAACTGAAAAACTGAAGATGTTTAGGGGGAAATGTGACACATATAGTGAGAATAATAAAAATCTGATGGAATTGACAACTAGCAGGTTGTGTTCACCTACAGAAGAAGAATCCTATAGGAAGAATATGGATGGGCATTCTAGGAGTGATTTTTTGTACATCAAAGAGGGTAATATAAACTAAACTAAAATTCAATTTATTATTACAGTCAAAGAACAGGATATAAACAAAACATTCACAAAAACATGGTTGAACATACTTTGGTGGGACTACAAAAAAGGTTGTAGAATACATAGTTGGGGAAGAAGCAGAAGCAGTGACAGATTTTACCTTCTTAGGATCAAAGATCACTGCAGATGTGGATTGCAGAAGGAAAGGAAAGAAGGAGGGAAAGGAAAGGAAAGAAATAAAAGGAAAGGAAGGAAAGAAAAAGAAAAAGGAAGGAAAGAAATTGAAGGGTGCATAGGAAAGAAGATTAGAATGGGAGGGAGGAAAACGAAAAGGAAAGGGAAAGGAATGAAGGAATAAATAAAGGGAAAGAAAGAAGAGTGAAAGAAAAAGGAATAAAAGAAAGAAAACAAAAGGAAGGAGGGAAGGAATAGAAGAAAAAGAGGGAAGGAAAAAAGAGCAGGAGGGAGGGGAAGGAAGGAAGGAAAGGAGGGGAGGAAAGAAAGAAAAAAGGAATGAAAGACAAGAAAGAAAATGGAAAAGGCACACACCCAACACACACAGACACAAAATATGGAAATAAATTAACGGATCTTTATTTAAAACACACAAGCTCGTTTTCAGAGACGAAGGAGCATCAGCAGCAGTGCAGGGGTTTTTTATTATACGTATACTCCATGGCTTGGACACACCTACTAGCACAAGGCAAGAAGAGGAAGTCCTTCTTCAGTGGAAAGACCAGGAGGGCCTTCAATGAATGCCCTCTGCCTCTCTAGGAAACTGCCTTCTTTGGCTCCTTCATTCTTTTTCGTGTCAGAGATTCCTCTGGGTTGGATGGATTTTTGCATCCTCCTTTCATGTCCTCCCATTGTACAGCTCTCGGGAATCGAACCAGTGTTTTTGGTCTCCAAGCCTAGTGCCTAAACCACTACGCCACCGGGTAGTTCAAGCCCTCAGACTAGGCCTGGAAAGACCCCTGCTGAAATCCCCAATGAGCAAGACAGCCTAGGATGGAAGTAACTTTAAGCTGGGCACCATCTTCCATCCTGTCTTTACTTCATACAGCTCTTGGGAGGATCTCCCTGGTAGGTACTGTTATGAAATTCTGAAGTAGACAAATTCGCACTCCACACGCTAAGACAGATTTAGGAGTTTTATTTGTTAATATTTGGCCAAACAGATTCAGGAAATTTCTACACATTACATCACTATGGGATAAGCCAAAATTATTAATTAACCTTCTGACATTTCATTAAGTTCAGGTTAGAACATTCAGTAACTGTTATTTAGATTATGTCATATAAGGAACATGTCTCATGTCACATCATGTCATGTCACACAAATATTATTCACGGTTCCCTGTCAGCTGTACAAACTGTGCTGAGTTTGTGGACACAAAGCCTTCTGTTTACTTTAGCCCCGTCATCAGTTCTATATGATAGGTCAATCTGATCTGTTTAACTTTACAGAGTACTGAGAAAATAATTTTTACTTTTAAAACAGAATTAATATTATCTTAATATCTTAATTCTTTCACCCCTATTTCAGTACTCTGCTGAGCAGGCTTTCAATCTTAGCAGCCACAAAAACCTCACAGGTTAAACCATTCCTTAATCAACTCGCTTCACTTGGAAAGCCCTACTAGGGCCACTTTAAGTCAGTCCTGAGGTGAGAGCACACAACTGACTAATAATCACCAAGTCATCTCTGAGGCATGAGACCACATAGGCAGCCCTTGCTCAAAAGCCAGTCGTATCCGACTCTAGGGTTCAGTGCTCATCTTATAGCCAAAGAGCCAGCGCTGCCTGCATCTGCTTCTGTGGACATGTGGCAGCCATGAGTAGATACCAGAGCTCTTCCAAACTGCTTAGGTTGCCAGGAGCTGGGACAGAGATGGGAGCTCACTCCTTCATACAGCATTCAGGTCCCGAACTGCTGACTTGCCAATCTTTCAATCATTGAATTCAGCGTTTTTATCACTAAGCCACCAGAAAAGTCAACTCACAAATGCTTTTAAAATCATCACATGATTCATATATGACCATATATATATATATATATATATATATATATATATATATATATATATATATATATATATATATATATATATATATATATATATATATATATATATATATATATATATATATATATATATATATATATATATATATATATATATATATATATATATATATATATATATATATATATATATATATATATATATATATATATATAATCCCATGCCATCAAATCGATTCCTACTCATGACACTTTCCAGGGTTTCCTAGGTAGGGAATGTAGAATACAGTAAATGGGCGTCCCACTCCCATTCCTTCTGGAAGCCACCCCAAGACTTCCAAGGCTGTGGCTCTTCTCCCAGGAGTCACAACTGGGGAAATCACTCTCGTTTATAGGGAAACCCCAGCCTTGATTCGACCCAGAACCCACTTGGCTGATGCTTAAACGGGGGGGTCCTTCAAAGCATTCTTCCTGCCCCAGGGACAGGGTTTGAGGGTTTATCTCTCTCTCTCCTCCTCCTCCTCCCAACAGTTCCATGGTTGACATTTTGCAATTATCCTTCCCTTGCAATTGCCCCCAATGGATCCATGTTTTTTAAAACCTAAAATGCAATTTAGAAAGGGGAGACTCACCGTATCCTGCTGGATGGAAAGAAGAGCCTCCCCAAAAAAAAACTTTCCCTTGACTTAAAAGTCTTAACAAAGCATTAATACAACCCTCCACTCCTTCCACCTACTTTTGAATAAAAGGGAGCGCCCCTCCCCTCCTCCCCCTGCGCTTAAAAAACTACCCGCACACAGGTTTCAGTCATTTGGACCACAACTCCCAGAATTCCCTCGCCTGCAGTTCTGCGTGGAGCTCTCCTGGGAGTCGTAGTCCGGGAGTTCACCGCCGCCAAGTCACACTTCAGGGCTTGGAGGAGGCCTCCTAGCACAAGGCAGGAGGAGGAAGTCCTTCTTCAGTGGAAGGTGGAGGGCCTTCTCTAAACGCCTTTTTTGGGTCGTTGCTCATTCGTTCGTTTTCGTGTCAGAGATTCCTCTGGGTCGAAAGGATGATTTTTGCATCCCCCTTTCATGGCCTCCAATCGTGCAGCTCTCGGGAATCGAACCCGTGTTTTCAGTCTCCAAGCCTAGTGCCTAAACCACTACGCCATCGGGTTTAACCCTTAAAGGGGCAGGAAAAATACAACCCAGCCACCTTTCCTTCGCCAGAAACCCCCATTGAGCGCAATGTGTGTGTGTGTGTGTTACCTGCTTGTTGTGTGTTGTGTTCTGATGGTTTTATTGTACACATGGATTACAATGTATCTGAGCCAATGTAACCTTGCCTATAGCAACAATGTAACCTTCAGCTGTATCATATAAACCCTGTAATAGGACGCGAGCTAATGACCACCAGATGGCAGCAGCGAGCGTCCAAGCTCTCTTGGTCCGAACTCATCAAAGGCAACAGCGCGGGAAGTTTTCCCGCCACCACCTACACCTGGACAAGAAGGGCGTGACCTGCAATGACGTCACGCAGACAGTAGCCAATGGGCTACCATGGCACCACGTTCAAATGTATTACTGCTGTATATAAAGAGCTATCGATCCGCCATTACCTCATGTTCCCTCTGCCCACGATGCAATAAACCTGAGTTAACCCAGCCCGAGGCTGTGTCCTGTGTCTTGGTTTGCATACACCAAATTGGCGACGAAGGTGGGATCATGGATCCCCACGGAACAGCCAGGGCACAGAGCGGTTTCAACATCACCAAACCGCAAGACTGGGAGCTGCTGGAGATGGATTTCCAGGCGGCCCTGGTGGAACTCAGAGTCAAAGGAGAAGACGAGGAGAGGAAGAGGGCCATCCTCACCAGAATGCTCGGGATGGAAACCAAGCGGACGCTGGTGGGCATAATCGCTCCGAAGAAGGTGAGCGACTTTAAGGCGAGCGACATCATGAAACTGCTGCGAGAGCTGTTCTGCCCCTCGAGGGCAATGTTTCCCGCTCGGAGCGCGTTTTGGAGGCGAGTCCAAGCGCCGGATGAGTCGGTTGAGGCATTCGTGGCCGCCATGAGGATAGCCGCCGCCCCCTGTAAATGGGGCGAGATCCTGGAGTTGGTCCTCAGGGACGGCGTGTTGTGTGGCCTGAAAGACAAGGAGGTACAGCGCAGCTTGATGAATAAGGAGCCGCCACCCACGCTGGCCGAGGTCATAGAGGCCGCGGAAGCCGCAGAGTCCACGAATGCCGGAGTGGACGAGATGCACCAGTGGCGTGAGTGGCGTCCTAGAGCCGGCAAGGCGGAAAATTCGGTGCACGGGAAGACCGGACAGTCGGTGCACGCGACTCGACGGGCCTCAAAGTCGTCTACGGAAGGCAGCGACGGCGAGGAGGTCCAGAAGGTCCGGAAGGGTGGTCGACGCTGCGAGGGTTGCGGAGCGGCCCACGAGCGCGCGAGATGCCCGTTCAGGAAGGCCGAGTGTTACACCTGCGGCCGTCGGGGGCACATCGCCAAGGCGTGCCGAAAGCGGAAAGAGGGCCGGAGGCAGTCACAAGACCGCGCGGCCAGACCGGACCGTCCAGCGAGGCCCAAAGATGGCGCCCAGACCACGAGGAAGCAGGACGGCGTGGGCCGCGTCTCGGACGGCAGCGAGGACGACGCCTCAGTTTTCAGCGTGTCCGCGGGACAGTCCCATTACTTCGTTGAGGTATTAGTACAAGGGGCCCCTATTAAGATGGAAATTGACTCGGGGTCCTCCTATTCCATAATTCCCCAGAGAGAGTTCCTGAAAATCGACCCCCACGTGCGGCCCAAGCTTAAAGCGTTGAGGTCCACACTACGGGACGTACAGGGAAACAGCATTCCGGTGTTGGGGGTCGGGAAATTTCGGGTCAATTTTAAGAGACATTCTGCGGAACTGCCCCTAGTTGTCCTCAAAGGGGGAAGCTGTAGCCTCCTAGGGACACAGTGGTTTCAGCCCTTAGGTTTGTTCATAGGGGGGGTGCATACCGTGGGGGGGGACCCAATACAAGCGGTTTGCGATGCGCATCCCGCCGTTTTTAAGAAAGGACTCGGAAAGTTCAAGGGACCCCCTGTAGCTTTCGACATAGACCCGGAGGTCCGCCCGATAAGACTCAAACCACGCAGGGTGCCGTTCGCACTCAAGGACAAGATAGAGGCGGAACTGGACAAACTGGTGGGCCAGGGGATTCTTATTCCTGTTGATTCCGCGGAGTGGGAAACTCCAATTGTAACGGCTCTAAAGGCTAACGGGGAGGTGCGCATTTGCGCTGATTATAAGTGTACAATTAACAAGGCGATCCGCCCTAATGCATACCCGGTGCCAGTGATCAGCCACCTCTTGGCCAGGCTAAATGGGGGAAAGTGTTTCGCTAAACTCGATTTGGCACAAGCCTATCAGCAACTTCCAGTGACCCCCGCCACGGCCGCGGCACAAACGATAGTTACACATAAGGGAGCGTTCCAGGTGTCGCGGTTACAGTTCGGCGTGAACTCGGCACCCGGCCTTTTTCAATCGCTCGTGGAACGCCTCCTAAAGGGCCTGGAGGGGGTGTTGCCTTATTTTGATGACGTGTTGATAACAGGGGGGAGTGAGGCTGAACTGGCGAAAAGGTTGGACAAAGTACTGACAGTGTTCGAGAAAGCGGGGCTGAGATTGAGGAAGGACAAATGTGTTTTTTTCGAAACCGAGGTCGAGTTTTTAGGGTTCCGGATCACACCCGAGGGGATTAAGCCGTCTAAATCCAAAGTAGCAGCCATTAAAAAGGCCCCTCGCCCCACATCCAAAACCGAGCTACAGTCTTTCCTGGGACTCCTCAATTTTTACCATACATTCCTCCCGCGGAAGGCGTCCGTGGCCGAACCGCTCCATCGGTTACTTAAAAAGGAGGAGCCATGGATGTGGGGTGACGAGCACGAGAGGGCGTTCAAGGAGCTAAAGCAACTCCTAACATCTGAGGCAATCCTGACGCACTTCGACCCCAAACGGCCAGTGGTCCTAGTCTGTGATGCATCCCCGGTGGGGGTGGGGGCGGTGCTTTGCCACGTGTTGGAGGACGGAAGGGAGGCCCCGGTAGCGTTTTACTCAAGGTCCCTGTCCCAAGCGGAGCGAAATTACGCACAAACCGACAGGGAAGCGTTAGCAATAGTAGCGGGGACCAAAAAATTTCACGATTTTTTGTATGGCCGCCCGTTCAAAATCGTGACCGATCACAAGCCGCTGTTAGGGATTTTCACGGCAAGCAAGCCCACGCCACAGATCCTGTCCCCGAGAATGCTGCGATGGGCTATTTTCCTCAACGCGTACCAACATGAGTTGGAGTACAGGCCCGGAAAGGAGATCAGCCATGCTGATGCGCTTTCGAGATCCCCTCTGCCCTTGTCGGATGACCAAAAGGCGAGAGCAGAAAGAGACCGCCAGGTGTTGCTAATTGAGGTTTTGGACGCACCCCCAATAGTACCAGCCGACATTGCTAGGGCGACAGGCAAGGACAGGACGCTGGAGAAAGTTAGTTCATGGGTGCAGAAGGGGTGGCCGGCTTCATCCCCGAGTACAGAGTTCGACCCATTCTTTAGGAAAAAGCTAGAGTTGTCCCTAGAGAGGGGGTGCCTTCTGTGGGGCCAACGGGTGGTGGTCCCTGCGCCCCTGCGGACGAGGGTGCTCGAACTGCTGCACGTCGGCCACCCGGGCATTGTTCGTTCAAAGGCGCTAGCCCGGAGTTACTTCTGGTGGCCACAGCTGGACGCGGACATTGAGCACATGGTCGGCACTTGCGAGGCTTGCCAGGGATCCCGACCTGAGGCGGCCCGTCTTCCGCATAGGGAGTGGGACACAGCAAGGGGGCCGTGGTCCAGAGTGCACGTGGATTTCGCTGGCCCGTTCCGAGGAACCATGTTTCTCCTGGTGGTAGATGCGTTCTCTAAGTGGCTGGAGGTTATCCCAGTAAAGAGCACGTCCTCCGCCACGACAATTAGCCGGCTAAGGAGAGTCTTTTCCACATTCGGTTTACCCGACACTTTGGTCAGCGATAACGCTAGTTGTTTCACCTCCGCCGAGTTCGGGGCGTTCATGGAGGCAAACGCCATTCGGCACGTCACGTCCGCACCGTTTCACCCGGCCACGAATGGCCAAGTGGAACGGCTGGTGCGGACAACGAAGGAGGCGCTGCGGCGCATGGGCCCGGGGGACCTGAATCACCAAGTATGCCAGTTCCTCTTAGCGTATAGGGTAACCCCCTTAGCGTCAGGCTACTCGCCGGCGGAGCTCTTGATGCGGCGAAAACTGACCACGATCCTGTCCAGGCTAGACCCGACGAGAGTCGAGGATAAAGGGAAAAACATAGGGTTGGCAGTCTCGAAGGGTTTCGCCGCCGGGGACCCTGTTCACTGCAGGAACTACTCCAGCGCGGGGCCGGCCTGGGTACCAGGGACGGTGGTAGAACAGACGGGGCCAGTGTCGTACCGGGTCGAGACTAACACCGGCCTCCTTTGGAGGAGGCACGCAGACCAACTGAGGCACCGAGTGAGTGGGCCGGTCAGTGGAGCTCAGCAACAGGATTCAGCGTTAGGGTTCTCCCCCACCCGCTTAACCCAAGGGGGAGACAGCAGGGGACAACAGTCCCAAGCAAGGGGGGAAGGAAACAGTTGTAGCGGCCCCGACTCATATCCTTTTGATACGCCAGTCTTATCAGGGGCCGGGGAAGGGGGAGAGGAGTTCGCGACCGCTGCCCCCGATTGTGATTTTGATTTTGAGTTTGCGAGCCGGGGGGGTTTTCAGGAGTGTTCCCCCACCCATCCAAGCGAGAAGAGGGGTTTTTCGTTAGCCCCCAGTGCCCCCGGTTCCTCCCTAAGAAAGAGCACACCTCCCAACAACGCCGCGGAGCCGCGGCAAGTCACTAACGAGTCTCCCTCTCATATTACAGGACAGGAAACCAGGGGACAAAGAGAAGGTAGCAAACCCGGGGAGAGCCAGCCCGCATCGAGACCCCAGCGTGTTCGAAATAAGCCATCTTGGCTGAGAGACTTTGTCTCCTAAGGGGGGGGAATGTGTTCAAGTGTGGGCTCGAGACTTTGTCTCGTCCTAGGGGGGAGGGGTGTTGTGTTCTGATGGTTTTATTGTACACATGGATTACAATGTATCTGAGCCAATGTAACCTTGCCTATAGCAACAATGTAACCTTCAGCTGTATCATATAAACCCTGTAATAGGACGCGAGCTAATGACCACCAGATGGCAGCAGCGAGCGTCCAAGCTCTCTTGGTCCGAACTCATCAAAGGCAACAGCGCGGGAAGTTTTCCCGCCACCACCTACACCTGGACAAGAAGGGCGTGACCTGCAATGACGTCACGCAGACAGTAGCCAATGGGCTACCATGGCACCACGTTCAAATGTATTACTGCTGTATATAAAGAGCTATCGATCCGCCATTACCTCATGTTCCCTCTGCCCACGATGCAATAAACCTGAGTTAACCCAGCCCGAGGCTGTGTCCTGTGTCTTGGTTTGCATACACCAAACTGCTTTAGAGGAATCCTGAGTGAAGAGGATCTGAAGGGGAGGCTAAGAGGGTGCCAAAGCCAGAAGAACAAGGAGAAACTGGGGATTAATAAATTATAATTATAATATCATTTCACTTCCTAGCAGTTAAACACTCAGATTTTAGGACTTTAATTAATCAGTTCAAGCAAGGGGGATGCATTGGGTGGAAGGTCAAGGAAGAAAAACCCAAAAGCTCAATTAAGAACTAGATCAGATGGATTTAAATGTGCCAGATTGATTGGATTTTGGCTATGCAAAAACCCATCTACCTCACTGTCCCCTCCCAGATTTCTCCAAAAAGTCTTAAATATGGATTGTTTCCTTCTACCTCGTAATCTGGCCAGTATTTTATTTTTCCACAAAAGGAAGGAAGCCTACAGACAGACCTTTTCAGGTTCTTGGATTGCGGTGTTTTCTGGCTATTGTAATGTTTGGTGATGATTTTATTGGGAGTTTTGTGGGTTGCTCGCACCAATTGGATATTCACCTTCTCCCGAGGGGTGCGCCCAGTATCCACAGACCCGCATTTGAGTCCCCAAATTAGTTGGGGCCATGCTCTGCTGGAGAGGAAATTGGGAGATAAGCTGGCAGGTTAGGCATAAACCATGGTTCAGGCTGGCGGCAAATAGAGCTAGGCAAACAAGGGACAAAGCTAGATGCCCTGGGTCAATACACATAGGCTCCGAGATTAGGAAAGCTGATACTGTACTGAGAAATAGGGCTCCTCAGATAACATGTAGAATAGCTTGTAGAAAGGTGACCAAAATGGGAGAAAAACCAAAAAAAAAAAAAAACTAAAACAGGTTACTGGTAATAAAACAGCTTCTTCTAAGGTTTCCCCTGTGTATGAACTCTTTAGAAAGTCAGACTTCCTCACATTAACTCAGGAGTTCTCAACCTTTTAAAGCTGTGGGCTAGGTCAAGCTCCCTCAGACAGCTTCGGGGGCCAGATGGCCATTTTGCCCTTCCTTCATCACATGGCACTTCCTGGTGTGGTTTAGGGCCACATAAAATGGCACCGTGGGCCACATCTGGCTCATGAGCAGGAGGTTAAGAATCCCTGATTAAACTCATTAGACACCATCTGCCACAGAAAGTAGGAGTATTAGGAATCACAGATTGACCCTTTACACCCATGAACCAGAATGTGACATAAATAATATGAGAATCAATAAAGAGAAGATTGAGAGAATGGCCAATGGAAGGAAATAGCCTACAGTACTATAAATTAGGGGTTCTCGACCTGCAGCCCATAGATAGGATCTGGCCTGCAGCACCATTCAATCTGGCCCATGCCTTTTAGTTATTCCTTTATTTATTTGTTTGTTCAAATTTATATTGCCGCCCACTCACCATACAGGGCGGCTTACAACAATGCAACACCAGTAACAAAATACGGTGAACAAACACAGACTATCTCCCCTCTGGTTGTTAGTGTGAGCCGGAGGTGATGGCGAGGCCTCCAGCTGCCCGTTAGTCCATGGTGACTCCTCCCTCTGGCCGTTAGTGGGGGCTCGGAGGTGGCAGCGAGGCCTCCAAGAGCCATTGCACCTGCCACCGTCACTGCCACCATCTTTTCTCCCTCTGCCTGGCTTGGTGTGTCCAAAACTGTGCTTCATAGCAGAGCAGATGTTTTAAGAAGGCTTACAATATCTGCCTTCCTACGGAGTGGCATTAGGGACATGCCAAGCCAGGCAGAGGGGACAAGGACAGCACCGACGGAAGCGGCAGATGCCTATGGGCACCCGTGTCTTTCCTGGGTGCCACTTTTGCTGAGTGCGCGCAAGGACAAGCAGGATCCCTTCTTCAACCAAGCAAGGAAGCAACAGCTGCGGTGGTGCTGCTGGGGGGGAGTCTTTGCAGGCTGGACTGGTGGTGTGGGGGGAGTTGGTAGTGGAAGGGGGAAACACCAGTCTTGCCCAAGGACAGCCTGAGGGAGCACGATCCAGGCCTCCCCCCTCCGACTTAAAAAGGTTGAGAACTCCTGCTCTAAATCTCGAACTAGAGGAAACAAGTACTGTATAAAAGTTCAAATACCTAGGAACAAGGTTGACTGAAGAACGCAAAAGGGACAAAGAGATTAACATACAGTGCAGTAAAGCTAAATCAAATATTGGAAGAGTTAGCTTTCCCCATCCTGGCAGCCCTAGCCTGCGCTTCGAACCTGTACTCACTGTCCCACAACAAATACTGGCTGGTTTTTTTTGGTGTTCAGGGATCAAGACAATCGAAGCAGCCGTAGTCTAGCTTAACACATCTTTATTGCATGAAGTACAGTACGAACACAAGGTAATGGTGGCGATACAACTCCTTTTATACAGTATCTATACATTTGAATGTGGATACACGGTAGCCTATTGGCTACTGTCGGCGTGACGTCATCCAGAGACACACCCTTCTTGTCCAGGTGTATCCGTGGCGGGAAGGTTTCCCGCGGCTTGGAGATGATTGGGGAATATGTACCATGTGAGTTGAATGCTCGCTGCTCCCATCTCTGGTAGCAAGCTCGCATTCTAATAGCAGCTGAATACAATGTGTTCTTTACAAATGGCTTAAGTATACATTTCCTGTAGAACTGGTTACATTCATCTTAAAGGCATAATGTTACAGTTACATTCCATACACAACAACCCTCCCCCCTAAGATGGGTTGAAGTCCCTCAACCAATGTGGTTTCCCGCATGTGCGCTTGGGACGTGCGGCTGCTGGGCTTGGTTCGGGGGCACTAGCACTTCTCTGTTCCCTTGGTTCTTGCCCTGTAACAGGAGGGTTAGACTCGTTAGCAGCTTGCTGCGTGTGTGAGGCTCCTGACTGGGAATGTGGGGATGTGGGGGTGCGCGTTTGCGCCGACCCTGACTGGGAACGTGGGGTAGGGGAGAATTCTAATGTTGAGAAACCGGGGGCTCCTGGAAATAACAAAAAAAAAACACTCTTCGCTTGGACAGGTGGGAGACCACTCCGACCCCCCCCCCTGGTTTTGAAAATCAAAATCAAATTCTTCCTCGCAGGCAAGCTCATTCTTCTCTTCCAAAGTATCCCTGCTGCCCAAAGGATATGGATTTGTATCAATCCCCTCCCTGCTAGGTGGGGATTGCAGATCTGCATTTGTACCCGAGGGGTACCCTGTGTCTCTCTCTTGGAATGAGCAGGTGGGGGAGGACCCTAACGTTGAATTCTGTGGCTGAGTGTCTGTGTCCTGCCTTTCGGTAACCCTTCGCCTGAGTTGATCGGTGTGCCTTCTCCAGAGTAGACTTGTGCTGGTCTCTACACAGTATGAAACTGGCCCCGTTTGCTCAATAACTACTCCTGGGACCCAGGCTGGCCCTGTGGCCACGTAATTCTGACAGTATACGGCGGTGGTTCTCAAAGTGGGCCCTATGCCCCACAGGAGACTTCAATTCCCAGAAGCCTGTCAGTATATTGGCTGATCAGTGCTTTGAGGAATTGACTTAGGCTTCTGGGAAATGGAGTCCAAGAACCAAAGTTTGGGAAACACTGGTATACGGGCTCTCCTATTTCGAAACTTTTGGTGTTTCCCAATTCTATGTTCCTCCCTTTATCCTCCACCCTGGTTGGATCTAACCTAGTCAGAAGCGTTACGGGTTTCCTGCGCATGAGGAGCTCTGCAGGCGAGAGCCCCGACGCGAGTGGTGTCACCCTGTAGCACAGCAGGAACTGACACAGTTGCAGGTTCAGATCCCCGGGGCCCATCTGCCGCAATGCTTCTTTTGTAGTTCGCACCAGGCATTCTACCTGGCCATTAGTTGCAGGGAGGAACGGGGAAGATGTAATGTGCCAGATGGCATTTTTCTCAATGAATGCCTGAAATTCCGCAGACGAGAAGGTACTGGCGTTGTTGCTCACAAGCACGTCTGGTATCCCAAAACAACTGAACACCTTGCGCAATTGCTTTACGGTTGCGGCTGACGAAGTGCTGGACATCAGGATAACCTCCAACCACTTGGAGTATGCATCAACTATTAACAGGAAAAGGGAGCCCCTGAAAGGACCCGCGAAATCTACGTGTACCCGGGACCATGGTCCTTGGGGTGTGTCCCATTCTCTGTGAGGAAATCGGGACTCTTCGGGTCGAGAACTTTGGCAACTCTCGCAAGTGCCGACTATGTGCTCTATGTCAGCGTCCATTTGGGGCCACCAGAAGTAGCTTCTGGCCAGAGCTTTAGAGCGTACAATCCCGGGGTGGCTGACACGCAGTAGTTTGAGCACTTTCGACCCCAATGACTTGGGAATGACCACCCGCTGGCCCCATAGGAGGCAGCCCCTCTCTGTGGAAAGCTCAACCCTCTTTCTAAAATAAGCCATGAATTCCTCCGTGGGGGGTGTCGCTGGCCACCCTTTCTGAACCCAGGAACTAACTAAGGAAAGGGTCTTATCCTTCGCTGTGGCCTTGGCGAGGTCTGCGGGTACTATTGGGGGTGAATCTAGGTCTTCGATCAGGAGCACTTGATGATCTCGCTCCACCTCGCACTCAGGGTCTCCTATCTGGGGCAGGGGCGACCTAGAGAGAGCGTCCGCATGGCTGATGTCTTTGCCCGGGCGGTGGACCAGCGTATACTGGTATGCATTGAGAAAAATGGCCCATCGGAGCATTCTGGGGGACAGAATCTGTGACGTGGGCTTGCCCGTGGTGAAAATGCCTAGCAGGGGTTTGTGGTCAGTCACAATGGTGAACGGTCGACCATACAGGAAATCATGGAATTTCTTTGTCCCTGCGACTATGGTGAGGGCCTCCCTGTCCGTTTGCACGTAGTCGCGCTCCGCCTTTGAATGTGATCTGGAGTAAAATGTAACTGGGGCTTCCCGCCTGTTGTCTAACACGTGGCACAGCACCGCCCCCACCCCCACTGGTGAGGCGTCACAAACTAGGACTACGGGCTTTCTGGGGTCAAAGTGGGTCACGACTGCTTCTGAGGACAGAAGCTGCTTTAACTCTTTAAATGCCTTTTCCTGACTGTCTCCCCACCACCAAACCGCATCTTTCTTAAGTAGTTTATGCAGTGGCTCCGCAACGGACGCTTTCCTTGGCAAGAAGGAATGGTAAAAATTCAGGAGCCCCAGAAATGACTGCAACTCCGGTTTCGCAGTGGGGTGAGGGGCATTTTGGATAGCCGCAACCTTTAACTCGGAGGGCTTTACACCATCGGGGGTTATTCTAAACCCAAGGAACTCAACCTCCCTTGCAAGAAACACACACTTGTTCTTTTTTAACCTCAACCCCACCTTTTCGAATATCGACAGAACTTTGTCCAACCTCTTATCCAGTTCCGACACACTCCCCGCTGTTATCAATACGTCATCAAAATATGGGAGAACCCCTGGGAGCCCTTTTAGCAGACGTTCCACGAGGGACTGGAAAATCCTGGGGGCTGAATTTACGCCGAACTGCAGGCGCGTGACTCCCCCTTGGGAGTTACAATTGTCTGTGCAGGACGGCGGCTGGAGTTACGGTCAGCTGTTGGTACGCCTGTGCCAAATCCAATTTAGCGAAACACTTTCCCCCATGCAACGTGGCTAATATGTGGCTAACAACCGGCACCGGGTATGCATTTGGGCGGATTGCCTTATTTATCGTACATTTATAATCTGCACAAATCCTAACCTCCCCGTTAGGTTTCAACACAGTCACAATAGGGGTTTCCCACACCGCAGAGTCCACTGGAACCAAAATCCCCAGGCCCACCAGTTTGTCCAGTTCCGCCTCTATTTTGTCCTTCAGGGCGAATGGGACCCTCCTTGGCTTGAACCGAATGGGCCGAATTGCCAGGTCCAGGTCGAATGAAACTGGGGGCCCCTTGAATATCCCAAGCCCCTTCTCGAATACTGCCGGGTGTGTGTCGCACACGTCTTGGATTGGGTCGGACACGACGGCATGGATGCCCCCTATCACAATACCCATGGGCTTGAACCACTGTGTTCCCAGTAAACAGCATGCCCCCTCCTTAAGGACTACTAGGGTCAGTTTCTCCCTGTATTGTTTGAATTGGACCTTGAATTCCCCTACCCTCAACACTGGGATTCCGTAGTCCTGCAAATTAGTCTTTAGAGCCTTAAGTTTGGGCCACACATTGGGGGAATGCGCAGGAACTCCCGCTGGGATATAATGGAGTAGGAAGACCCCGAGTCTATTTCCATCCTAACTGGGACCCCTTGCAATAGTACCTCAACAAAAAAACGGGGGTGCCCCAAGGACACGCTGTGAACAGTCGCGCCGTCGTCGTCGAAGACCCGGTGATACACACGGTGCACTTCTGGGTCGCTGTCGTCGGAGATCCTGCCAATGCCATCCGGTTTCCTCGGGGGATGTTCCGCTGGGCCCTTGTACTCTCCTCGCCGTCGTCTGCATACCTTGGCGATATGGCCCCTCCGTCTGCAGTTGTGGCACTCGGCTTTCCGGAACGGGCACTTGCTTCGGTCGTGGGATGCTTCGCAGCCATCGCAATGGCGACTTTCCTTGCCCCACTTCTCGGTTGCCCCTTTCCGCACCTTTCGGATGTCCTCATCCTTGCTGGTCGTGGATCCCGCCAGACCGCTTGTACTGGAATCGATGCCCCATCAAGTGGTGGGGGCCTTGCCTTGAGTAGCGTGACTCCGGCTCTCATGGCTTCGGTCACCTGTGCTTCCTTTAGTACTTCTTGGAATGTCAGGTCGTGGCCACGGGTCATAAGCTTTCGTTGGGTCTCTTCGTCCCGCAGACCGCAGAGTAAACAGTCCCTGAGGGCGGTTTCCAGGTCTGCCCACTCACATGGGGTTGCCGCCAGGCGGAGGGCCACCGCAAAATCCACCACAGACAAACCCGGGCACTGGGCCCGTCTCCCGTAGGCAGCTCTGGCCGTGAAAATGGATACGGTAGGCTGGAAGTGCCCCCGCAATGCTGCTAGGAGGTCTTTGATGGGGACCTCTTCCACCTTCCTCGGTGCCACCAGGTTGACCAGGAGCTTCACGGCGTGGTACCCCAACATCATGATGAGCTGGGCCCGCTTTTTTCCCTCGTCGGTGATTTCGGCTAACGCCAGCGTGCTCCGAAAATGCATTTTGAACCATTCCCATTGGTCCGGCTGATTTACATCGAAGATACAACTCCTTTTATACAGTAACTATACATTTGAATGTGGGTACACAGTAGCTTATTGGCTACTGTTGGCATGACGTCATCCGGAGTTACGCCCTTCTTGTCCAGGTGTATCCGTGGCGGGAAGGTTTCCCGCGGCTGGAGATGATTGGGGAATTTGTACCATGTGAGTTGAATGCTTGCTGCTCCCATCTCTGGTAGCAAGCTCGCATTCCAATAGCAACTGAATACAATGTGTTCTTTACAAATGGCTTAAGAACATTTCCTGTAGAATTGGTTACATTCATCTTAAAGGATTAACGTTACAGTTACATTCCATACACAACAGGTTTAGCATCATTCGCATCACGACCTTCCAGTTGTTGCCTGCAACTTGTAACCGAGAATGCATTCCCCCCCCCCCCCTGAGACAGGAAAAATGTCATTAGTTTGGATTTGTTTAAGGTCGGTCACAGTTTGCCATGAAGCAACCTATGCACTATGATAACAGAGTCATCTCCTGTGGCACGTATGAAATAAGACATGCAGGATTTAACACCAGGACTACAATGGACTACCTCAGCCTTGAGGATATTACCAAGGCGTGCCTTCACAGCAGGTCACCTCCAGATTGGACTACTGTAACACACTTTACATGGGGCTGCCCTTGATAACCATTTGGAGGCTACAGCTGGTCCAGAACACGGCTGCCCAGATGGTGACAGGGTGCGGGCGTTATATCCATGCCTCGGTGCTGCTCCAGGAGCTGCAAAGGCTGCCAGTGTGCCTCCATGTGCAATTCAAGGTGCTGTTTTTGACCTTTAAAGCCCTGCATGGCAGTGGACCAGGATACTTAAGAGACCGAGTCACCCCAAGGTTTTCAGCCCATCCTACAAGGGCAGACCGGAGGGGCTCTGTGGTGGTCCCATCAGCCAAGGAAGCACATCTAACTGAGACCAGGAGTAGAGCCTTCTCGGTGTCTGCCCCTGCCCTGTTGGAACCTCTTGCCATCTGAACTGCGCCTGGTCGTGATGTTTACTTGTCTGCTGTCCTTTTTAGTGGGTTGGGGAGTGTTAGGGTGGTTTTATCAGACAATTTTACTTGGTTTTAACTGGTTTTAGATAAGGGTTATCTGATGCTTTTAACTAATGTTGATGTTTTAGCTGATGTTTTATCTGATTTGTGAACCGCTTTGGGTCGCCCAGGGTGAGGAAGGCGGTATATAAATATTGTAAATAAATAAATCTGGCATGGCTTCTTCCACCTCCATGACCGTTGTGAATCGGAGTTCCTCCTCCACTCATTTTGCTGTTGGGCCCAATATGTGATGGTTTCCAGTGGCATTTGCTCCACTGAGGGGGACCATCATCCCAACTAAAGGGGCTCCTCTGCCTTTGGCCCCTTTAGGGAGCCAGGTTAGTTAACTGCCACCTGACACTCAGTGTTGAGTCACTGGCTGTATTCCATTAACGTAGCAGGATGTCCAGCCAGACACGGTCCAGTCATACAACACAAGGCAATATCTAACAACACAAAGAAACACCTCATACAAAGCATATTCATTCCCACCTTATATTACCAGTGCCAAACATAGACACTTACAACAAAACATAAGCAAAGGTTGGTAACCATGTATGGTTTCCCCGTGCCCCAATGGGCACGGAACGGCCCGGCAGAGGCCACTTCGGTGAGAAAGGCTCCCTGGCCCGTGGGCTCTGCGAGCACCCAAATTAAGGGGGGTGGATAAATTATAGGGTTTGATTCACCCAATTCCTTGACCTGACCGGCGGACCTGCTGAGAGAGCAAATATGTTACCTATTAGAGTAATCCCTCATCTCCGAGTCTCAGTCTTATCCCAGAAGCAAACAGGAGTCATGATTGCCTTAGTCTAAGCCTTGAACAATGGTGCTTTCCCAGTCAGTGTTTGCCCGCACTAATTAACTTCCCCAAAAGAGATTCCCAATTAACCTGAGTAAATAGGTGATGTGATTTTCTGTCAGATAACCATCCTACCATGCGCAGCCTTCTGCATAATATATACTGATGATTTTCCCTCAATAAATCACTGATCTTATCCTCCTCCATGCTGCCTCGTATCGTTCTTTGATCAGTCTCCTCCGGGACCTACGGCCCTCAGCGGCCCCGATTCCTACAACCATGGAAATGAGATGCCTGAGGAAGGCTGCTGAAGAGACTAGAAGGGATAAAATCAGGAATGAAATTAAGGGATTATCATTTGCTAGATCCATCTGTTCCATTCTCATGTTATGTTTCACCCCTGAATGAAGTGTGTAAAATTATAAATGGTTATGATTTGCAGTGACACAATTTGATAATAATTATAATAGTAGGAAGGGACTCCTGGGGTTATCCACTGAATATAAACGTTAGTGCTAATTGAGCTATCTTTCCAGCAATTCATGGATTAAGGCAGGGGTCAGCAACCTATAGCCCACGGGCTGAATACAACTTGCAGCAGCGCCGCTACCGGAAGCAACCACAGATGCATTTACAGCATATTTACGACAGCTGTGGACGCATTTATAACAGTGTTTATGCCGAATATTTGTTCCCCAAATCCAATCATTTGAAAACAAGGGGAGCAAAAGTAGTATTTGTAAAAATCTAATTCAGCATAAATCTGGTTTTTCCCCTCTGAGAGTTCTTCATTGTCCAGCTCCCACCCCTATGCATGGTGATCAGAAATAAAAAATGTACAGTACTGTATTCTCCTCTTATACATAAGTATCACAACTTACGGATGGCATAAAGCAAAGCAAACACACTTCTATACCGCTCATAACACTTAATGCACTCTCTGGGCGGTTCACAAGTTAATTAGCATTTTGACCACAACATGCTGGGTGCTCATTTCACCGACCTCAAAAGGATGGAAGGCTGATTCAACCTTGAACCTTGGTCAAGATTGAACTCACAACCTCTTTTGGTCTCAGGACAGCAGTTTAGCCACTGCACCACCAGGCCATGATTTCTGTGTTTCTGCCATTGTGTGGGTTTTGTGTTGATTGCCAAGGTGTGATGGGGGTCAAAAAGCCTTGAATCTGTCCCTGTGCATTACAATGAAACAATCTTTATTAGCTCCCGCTACCTGCAAGTTTTGTCGCTCCTATAAGTTCTCTTGACAAAGATCTTTCCACCAAACAAAGGCAAAATCCCCATTCCGTGATTTACGACAGTCCAATTATTTAGAAATAAACCATTTTTCACATGTACATCACCTCCTCACTGAGCTTCCCTTGGGATCTGGTATTGAATTTCAGAAATTAAAAATCCTTCCCTCCATCCTACGTCCTTATTGCTTGCACTTGATTACACAGAGCCTCTTTAAAGACTGTGGTATTTTTGTAACGGCAACCTTGTGTTGACAGATAATCTTTCTCAGGAGAAAGAAACTACAGAAAGAACTAATCAAAAGGTGGTTGTGTTTTGGCAGTTTCACGTCTGGCCTAAACATGGAGGAATAATAATAATAGATTTCCCTCAATGAAATTGATCCCTCAGAACCTGTGGGAGTAGGTTGGAAATTTATTATTTCTGAAAAGTTTCTTCAGCCTATAACATCATGGTGTAAGTTAGCCGCCCGGATTTTGGGCACTGCGTAAAATTTCCTCTAAGAAATGTCTCTTTAATTTATTGAAGACTTCATTCCTTATTTTATTTTCAGATTTCAAGCTATAGTTACAATACTAAATGTTGTGTATACATGCAGTTCAGCTGCTCGCCATTAGCGCAGCTGATGGAGCTCACGTGGCTCCAATTCACTCAATGAGTAACTAACGCGGGAAACCTTCCCGCCACAGGTAAAATTATGTCAGGTATGCATTACGTCAGAAGGACGTCGCAATACTGTAACCAATAGGCACCAATAGGCACCTTAGGGTGAGATTCAAATGTATTATGTGCCATATATAAGGAGGCAAGGCTCCGCCATTGCCTCATGTACAGATTGACCATGTTACAATAAAGTAGTGTTTAGCCTGTCTGCCGGCGTCGTGTGCAATCAATCTGCCTACATCAAATTGGCGACAAGGATGGGATAATGGCATCCCACAGGATCACCCTCTCTCCGTTCGATACGGATCAATATCAAAGTCCACTGGAGGCCCCCTGTGCTTCCCAAGTCCTTTCTCAAAAATGACGGAATGTGCGTTGCACACATCCTGAATGGGGTCAGCCCGGACAGCGTTGATGCCCGTCAGTTCAATGCCCAGCGGTTCAAACCACAAAGTCCCTAGAAGACAACTGGACCCCCCCTTAAGAACTTATTTGTAAAGTTTTTGAACCGGACGGTGAAATCTCCCACCCCCAGGATTGGAATGTAGTTACCTTGAATGTCCCACAAGTTCGTCCTGAGAGCTCTCAGTTTGGGGCGGTCCCTAGGGGGTATTCGCAGGAACTCTGTCTGCGAGACTATGGAATAGGCGGTCCCTGAATCCACCTCCATCTTTACTTGGAAGCCCTGCAACAATACCGTAACAAAAAAACGGGTGCGTCGGTCTGACACACATCTCACCACGGTGTCCCCCGTGTGCACTTTCCCGATGGCCTTGTCCTTTCAACCGTAGCGGCTGGTCCGGTCAGGGTCTCGACTTCTGCATTGTCTGCACACCTTCGCGATGTGTCCCAACCATCTGCAGCTGTGGCACTCTGCCTTCTTGAAGGGGTATTTCTTCCGGTCGTGTGAGCCCTCGCATCCCTCGCACCGCTGGCTTGCCTCGGTGGTGTCTCTCTTTTCGGATGGCTTTTTTCTCACTTTCTGGACCTCTGGCTCGCTCTTGCTGGATCCTGAAGGGGACGTGGTGGCGGCTGCCGCAGCTTTCGACTCTCGCATACGTGGTGATGAACATTTGTGGGCTTGCACAGATCCTTCTGTGTGCCCCATATGGCTCAAGCCGCAAAGAGTGCCTTTTGCACTAAAGGACAAGATAGAAGCGGAACTGGACAAACTGGTGGGGCAGAGGATTTTGGTTCCAGTGGACTCCGCAGATTGGGAGACACTGATTGTAACTGCCATGAAATCTAATGGGGAGGTTAGAATTTGCGCCGATTACAAGTGTACTATCAATGGCAATTCGCCCCAACGCCTACCCAGTGCCGGTAGTTAACCACTTGCTGGCCAAGTTACATGGGGGTAAATGCTTTGCGAAAACAAGATTGATTTTCTGGGGTTTTAAATCACCCCCGACGGAGTTAAAACCATTGAAATCCAAGGTTGCGGCAGTACAGGGCGCCCCCAGACCAGCCGCTAAACCAGAGCTGCAGTCGTTCTTAGGGCCTTTAAACTTCTACCACTCCTTCCTCCCATGGAAGGCATCCGTGGCGGAGCCGTTACACCGCCTACTGAAGAAGGATGCAGTCTGGCGGTGGGGAGGAGCGAGCGTTCAATGAGTTAAAGCGTCTCCTCTCTTCCGAGGCAATATTAACTCATTTTGACCCCAGGAAGCCCATAGTACTTGTGTGTGATGCCTCACCGGTGGGGGTCGGGGCTGTCCTCTGCCACGTGCTCGAGAACGGGAGGGAGGCACTGATTGCGTTCTACTCGAAAACCCTCTCGAAAGCAGAGCAAAACTATGCACAGACAGATAGGGAAGCCCTCGCATTCATCGCAGGGACGAATAAATTTCATGATTTCTTGTATGGGAGGGAGTTCACCATTGTCACGGACCACAAGCCCCTCCTGGAAATCTTTGTCACGGCCAAGCTCACTCCCCAGATCCTGTCCCCACGAATGTTATGGTGGGCAATTTTCTTAAATGCATACCAGTTTACGCTGGTACAATGCCCAGGGAAAGACATCACTCACGCGGATGCGCTTTCCAGGTCTCCCCTGCCAGAGCTGGGGGAACCCGAGTGCAAGGTTGAGCAAGATCACCAGGCGCTGCTCATCGAGTCTCTCGACTCGCCCCCCTTCAGATATCACCAAGGCAACCACAAAAGACAAAGTTCTGTCCCAGGCATTGGCATGGGTAAAGAAGGGTTGGCCCGCAACGTCCCCATCCGAGGAACTTGAATGTTTATTGCATAGTTTACTGTTTAAATTACTGTATTGTATCTGTATTTCTAACATTGTATTTGATGCTCTGTGATTTTGCTTTTGTAATGCTTTGTTTACTGTGATATTGATTTTTGATACTTTATTGTGATGTTGTTATGATGATATTGATATGTTGTATTTTTTGTGATATTTTTGTGATATTTTTATACTGTAACTTGTAAATTGTACTTTGTAAACCGCATTGAGTCTCTGATTGGGCAGAGAACTGCGGTATATAAATTTAATAAACAAACAAACAAACAAACAAACAAACAAACAAACAAACAAAAATAATAATAATAATAATAATAATAATAATAATAATAATAATAATAATAATAATAATAATAATAATAATAATAATAATAATAATAATAATAATAATAATAATAATAATAATAATAACTTGCATCGTTTTTCAGGAAACATTTTGAGCTTTCACTCAAGAGAGGATGCTTCCTCTGAGGCCAGAGGGTAGTAATTCCCAAGGTTTTTCGAGCAAAGGTGCTCTGTTTGCTCCACACGAGTCACCCGGGGATCGTGAAGTCAAAAGCTCTGGCAAGAAGCTATTTCTGGTGGCCCAACATAGATAAGGACATAGAGCAGTTGGTGTGTGTGTGTGAGAGTTGCCAACACTCATGGCCCGAGGAGCACAGATTACCCCCCAGGGAGTGGGACACAGCCCGCGGACCATGGTCAAGGGTCCACGTGGATTTTGTGGGGCCCTTCTGTGGTACAATGTTCTTGTTAGTGGTTGATGCATTCTCAAAATGGCTGGAGGTCATTCCAGTGCGAGAACACGTCCTCCGCAACCACAGTCAAACACCTGAGGAGGGTGTTCACATGTTTTGGCCTGCCCAATGTGTTAATTTCGGATAACGCGACCACATTCACGTCCGCCGAATTTCACGCATTTCTTGAATGGAATGCGATCAGGCATGTTACCTCCACGCTGTTTCACCCTGCCACAAACGGCCAAGTAGAGCGCCTGGTCCACACTACAAAGGAGGCACTATGGAGGATGGGTCCGGGGGATCCGGAGCTACAGCTCTGCAAATTCCTCCTGTGCTATAGGGTTACTCTGCTTGCGTTGGGGCAATCCCCTGCTGAGATTCTGATGAAAAGAAAACCCACAACATTGTTTGACCGCTTGGATCCTTCCAGGGTGGAGGATAGAGGTACGAATGTGGCAGTAGATCAGAGGAAAGTGTTCGGGGCAGGCAATCCAGTGTACTGCAGAAATTATGTGAGTTCAGGGCCAGCATGGGAGCCCAGGGAAGTGGTGGAACAAACCGGGCCCGTATCGTACCAAGTAAAGACAGAGTCGGGGTTGTTGTGGTGGAGGCACGCTGATCAGCTTAGGAGAAGAGTCATGGAAGCCATGGGGGAAACTGGGTATTTTGACGAGTCAGCATTAGGGTTGCCCCCCACCCGTGCAACCCAAGGGGGTAATACAGGACTCAGCTTAACAGGCGGCATAAACCCACAGGAGACCGTCACCCAACCCGGAGATGAACAACCCCAGTTTGATTTTTTTGTTACAGGATGGGGGAGTTTTTATGAGTGTTCCCTCACTTGTCCCAGTGAGCAGCGGGGTTTTGAGTTGTCCAAGAGGTCTCCCCATCCTCCCCGACACAGAGATACCCCATCCCTGCCCTTGCCGGGGTTCGATGGGACACTTCAGTTTTCCCGGGAAAGGGTCGGGCACAACAGCTGATTCCGGCAGCACCGCTGAATCAATCGGACGACTGTAGCGAGCCCGCCAGCCCCCACAATGGCTGAGGGACTTCGTCCCATCCTAGGGGGGGAGGGATGTTGTGTATACATGCAGTTCAGCTGCTCGCCATTAGCGCAGCTGATGCAGCTTACGTGGCTCCAATTCACCCAATGAGTAACTAACGGGGAAACCTTCCCACAACAGGTGAAACTATGTCAGGTATGCATTACGTCAGAAGGACGTCACAATACTGTAACCAATAGGCGTCTTCGGACGAGATTCAAATGTATTATGTGCCATATACTGTATAAGGAGGCAAGGCTCTGCCATTGCCTCATGTACAAATTAACCATGTTACAATAAAGTAGTGTTTAGCCCGTCTGCCGGCGTCATGTGCAATCGTGTGCCTTGTTGTTGTTCAGTCGCACAGTTGATTCCGACCCTTTGCGACCCCATGGACCATTTTCCTCCAGGCACCTCTGTCCTCCATCATTCTCCTCAGCCCGCCAAGCTCTGTGCCCATTGTGTCCACAATACCATCTATCCATCTCATCTTTGGATGCCCCCTTCTTCTCTTGCCCCCCACCTTTCCCAGAATCAAGGTCTTCTCAAGTGAGTCCTCCCTTCTCATTTGATGTCCAAAGTACTTTAGCTTCATCTTCACTATTTGTCCCTCCAATGAACAGTCAGGATTGATTTCCTCCAGTATTGACCTATTTGTTCTCTTTGCTGTCCAAGGGACTCTCAGGACTCTCCTCCAACACCACATCTCAAATGCATCTATTCTTCTGCGCTCAGCCTTCCTAATGGTCCAGCTCTCACACCCATACATTACCACTGGGAATACCATTGCTTTGACTATGCGAATTTTTGTTTTCAAGGTGATGTCTCTGCTTTTCACTATATTCCCCAGGTTTCTCATAGCTTGTCTCCCCATAATCAGTTGTCTTTTTATTTCATGGCTACGGTCACCATCTGCAGTGATCTTAGATCCCAGGAAAGTAAAATCTGTCACTGCTTCTACTTCTTCCCCATCTATTTTCCAGGGACTGATCAGACCTGTTGCCATTATCTTGGTTTTCTTGATATTAAGTCTCAAGCCAGCTTTTGCACTCTCCTCCTTCAATCCAATCGAGAGGTTCTTTAGGTCTTCCTCACTTTCTGCCATTAGGGTGGTATCATCTGCATATCTCAAATTGTTGATGTTTCTCCCAGCAATTTTGATCCCATATTGTGATTCCTCCATCCCTGCATTGCACATTATGTGCTCTGTGTATAGATTGAATAAGCAGGGTGACAAAATGCAGTCTTGTCTTACTCCTTTTCCTATTCCAAACCACTCTGTCATTCCGTGTTCTGTCCTAACTGTTGCTTCTTGGTTCATGTACAGATTTCTCAGGAGGCATATGAGGTGCTCTGGTATTCCCATCTCTTTAATTACTTGCCACATTTTGTTGTGGTCCACACAGTCAAAAGCCTTGGTGTAGTCAATAAAACAAAAGTAGACTTGTTTCTGGTATTCTTTTGTTTTCTCCATGATCCAACGTATGTTGGCAATGTGGTCTCCAGTCCCCCTGCCTCTTCTGAAACCGGCCTGCACCTCTGGTAGTTCTCTCTCCACATGTTGCTGCAGTCTATCCTGTATTATCTTGAGCATCACCTTGCTAGCATGTGGGATGAGCGCAATTGTTCGGTAATTTGAGCATTCTTTGGCATTGCCTTTTTGGGGGATTGGAACGTACACTGATCTTTTCCAATCCTGTGGCCACTGTTTTGTTTTCCAAATTTGCTGGCATATTGAATGCAGTAGTTTGATTCCATCATCTTTTAGGGCTTTGAAACATTCAACTGGGATACCATCATCTCCACTAGCTTTGTTGTTTGCAGTGCTAAATAACTTTATTGACAGAATAACTTTATATCCCCATCATACATAAAGAAAGATTAGGGCACTTTACAAAGAGAAGCACTTTAAAACACGTGTGAAGTAACTTTACATTTTGAAATAGAGTAAAAATTAAATGTTCAGAGGTATTTAAAACCATACACTTAGTATATAGGCCACAATGCGATCACAAAGCCTGATTCTTATTCATCAGAGGCTGAACGTGGCAGCAATCAGCCACAGAGGAAAGACCGCCCTTATAATTGTTTTTGTGGATGCATTCATTCGATTTGTAACAGAAAGAGCATTTGTTTGTCTGAGGTCCTTCAAGCATCACCTCTTAGTAACTCTTGAGCAAAAGACCACATGGCCATTACTTAAAATTCTCACCTCTACTTCTTTCTACGCCTATTGTTAGATTATCAATTGCAGCATCCTCCTAGTAGACTCACATTTTTGGATTAAAATTTCCAAAGTAGCCCATGGGCAAGCCTGATTTAGGAAAACAGGAGCCAGAGCTGAAAATCAGAATGGCCAAAATCTTCTTGTGCAGTTAGGCAATCGTTGTAACTTTTGGGAGCCAATTTCCTCACATTAAGAAATCACCATAGACATTATCAGTTGCACAGATCAGTGTGCAGCTGATAAATGTTGTTGACGAATTCTTAATGCCAAACCTCCATAAAGCTACTTATTGTTGCTTTATAATTACATTTTTTCCTAATGTTTTATGCCATCAAGACAGACTCAATTTACAGCAACCCTGATACAGCTTTCAAGGCAAAGGAGATATTTAAGTATTTACCAGTTCCAACTCCCAGCGGGTTTAATGACCCACTGATTGTTGATTATTTCTAACACTTTGACACAACTCTATTTTTGGCCTGGAAATACAAAATAAAGCTTCTTGGAGCCTGCTAGCATCGGTACAACTCTTGTGTGAAGACCGACATCCTGCTTGATTCCAGAATGCCTGCCTATACCCTGACATGCCTGCTGTGACCCTGACTTCTCTGCCAACCCTGACAATGCTCCTGGACACCCTTTGGATTAGACTACTGACTCGGACTACCGGTAAACAGAATTCTGCTTGCCTTTTGGATTTTGATGTCTGGACTATCCTCGAACAAGACTCTCTGTGTAGCGCTACTGTGTTGTAACTGTGCCTGCCCGGGTGAGTCAGCACACCCACATGCATAAATGCACCCACCGTAAACGCTGCTGTAAATATACCAGTGGCGGTTGTAAATGCATTTACGACATCATCATGATGCATTTTAAAGCATCGTTTACGGCAGGAGAAGCCATGTGGCTGGACCGCTCAGCTGTCCAGGGGACGTGGTCTAGCCCACAATATATAAAGATATATTTATTTATTATTTATTTTAAGGATTTGTATCCCGCCCTCATAATGGGAAACACCACTCAGGGCGGCTAACAGTGTACAAAGGGAAAAAAATACAACAACAGTTAAAACAACAACAGCTAAAGACAGTAGCTAACCCCTCCCCCCACTAAAAACAAGATTAAAACACATAGAACTTATCAAATTATCATTAAAAAAACTACCCCCCCCCCACGATAAAATAGAAAAAAACAGAAACAGGATCCCTCAGACAGGCTAAACGAGCCAGTGGGCTTGTGCAGTAGAAACTGTTGAAAAAAATTGTAAACCAAAACATCCATAGGGATGCATTATAAAATAAAAAATTGGTCCTGAATTGATCGTTGTAAACCGGGGGTGGCGGGGGACATTAAAAAACTGTAAACTGGGATGGCATTTCCATAGGATTTGCTGTTGTAAACCGCAGCAAACTTAAACCGAGGCGTTTGTAACCCGGAGTTTTACTGTACAGTATTTTGAAATGTCCCCAAGAACTGAATAGTCAATGGACAAGAATCAATCTCAAAAAGGTTGGAGGCTGAAGGAAAAGAGGAAGACTGAATGGAAGATGGATTGACTTGATAAAGGAAGCCACAGCCTTGAGTTTGTGACATCAAGAGCAGGGTTGGTAAGGAGGAGGGCCCTGAATAGACTGAGGTCGGAGTCCCTAAATGTAACACCAACATGGTCTGGTGGACAACAACATGCTGTGTGAGTGTGGAGAGATATAGAATCAGGCTCGTTTACTGGCCTGCCGATTACTGCCAGTAACCTGCACCGGTGAGGACTTAAGTTTGGCCAACGACAAAGCCAAGAGAGTGGCTTCATTTTGGCAGTCCAAAGTTTGATTGGGATACAAAAGAAGAAGAATTTCAAAATAACAACAGAGTAACCCAATGAGACCTGGTGTTGTTGGGCATGCAGGAAATGCAGATGAGGGCAAAGAGAAAAATAAAATGACACAGAATAATTATAAATTGAACCAAAAGCATCTTCTATTCATTTTCCAAAACCTTTCTCCCTTGTCACATTATGTGGCAGGAAGTTGGAACCAGCTTAGGGGAATCCTAGCAAGACTTTCAAGATAAGTGAGGTATTTAAGGTGTGGTTTTACCAGTTCAACACCCAGCCCCTCCCAACCCAATGATCTTCCATGGCTAAGCAGGGATTCAAACCTCCTGCATCTTAGTTCATCACCCTATCCACTGGGTATCTAAAACTGTCCACATTCTATGATTTTATTAGCTTATGCCAATGATGGCAAACCTTTTAGAGACCGAGTGCCCAAACTGCAACCTAAACCCCACTTATTTATGACAAAGTGCCAACACAGCAACAGGGGAGGAAGGAAATGTTCCCATTGGGCTGTGGGGCAGAGAGGTGGGGGTGAACTCTGTGCTGGGGGGAGGGAGGAAGTGCTCTCATTGAGTGGCTGGACAGAGGGGCAGGGCAAACTGTGTTGGGGTGACTGCGCGGGTGCCCACAGAGAGAGCTCCGAGCGCCACAGGTTCGCCACCACTAGCTTATGCCTTGGTTTGTATTCACATGTAAATGTAAAATTCAGCTTCCCTTTAGACCAGGGGTTCTCAACCTTTTCAAGCCGAGGGCTGGGTCATGCTCCCTCAGACAGCTTCGGGGGCCGGACAGCCATTTTGCCCTGCGTGCCAGACATGGCACTTCCAGGTGTGGTGGAGACGGTGGGGACACATGAAATGGTGTTGTGGGCTGCATCTGGCCCCCGGGCCATAGGTTGAGAACCCCATGCTTTAGACATACTGTCAGTTTAAATATGTTTATCCCTGGATGTCTAAGTTCCAATTTGCTCTGTTGAAATAGCTGAAATGAAACATGAAGCCTTTCATGTTAGGTCAAGGGAAGAGAAACATCCTGTAGAATTGGGTCATGCTCGGGAGAATAGAAATGCCTCCCACATTCTTACCCATTGAGGTGGGTCTTCCGTCACCCTCCTGCGCAATCCACCCAGGCCTTGTGTCAGACTGAAAGGGCCTTTTCCACCTCAGGGTTGTTGGTGGTATCCACCACAAAGAAAAGGTTCCTACACCGGAAAGAGCAGTGAAAAAGACAGAGAGAGAAAGAAAGAGAGAAGGATGGGGAAAACATTTATGGGGTCAAGGATGAGTGACCTGCTTTGAGGATTATCTCAAAATATAGAACAAGGAAGATCAGAAGGACATGGTCTCAACTGTTGGCTTGCAATGTCTGTCTAGATCAGAGATTCTTGGTAGACCAGTAGTTCTCAACCTACCGTCTGTGGGCCCGATTGGACTTGTGGTGGCAAATCAACCGCCCCATGCCCTCGCTGCTGACAGAATTGGCCAAGGACTAGTTTACGGCTTTTGTAAATGTGTTTACGACATCCACAGACTCATTTACGGCTGTTGTAAATGAACTTACAACAGCCGTAAATGAGTCTGCGGCCGATGGTGGCAGCTGGCCCACTGTCTGAGAGACCGTGACCCGGACCCCAACTTCAAAGGGTTAGAGAAGCTCTGTGCTAGACCATTACCTGGGATTTAGGTTCCTGTTTCCCATTCTCTTGTCTAACTCTCTATTTCCAGTGCAAGGTGGTTTAAAACTGGTCTGGGATACGGGCCTTGACGGGTCCCTTCTGGCATATAATTGAGGGCCTTTCTCTACCTACTTCAGGAATATCTGAGGCCATCTTTGAAGTGGGTACAAGGCCAACCAGCATTAAATGCCTCCTCAATACCTTGTTTTTTCTTATGGTAGGGAAAGGTAAATTCCACCTTTGCTCGAAAACCAGTCGTATCCGACTTTAGGGTTCAGTGCTCATCTCTATGTATAGCCAAAGAGCCAGCATCGTCTGCATTTGCAGGTATTTCTGTGGTCATGTGGCAGGCATGACTAGACACCAGAGTTTACCTTCCCACTGAAGTGGTACCTATTTATCTACCTGCAGGAGTACACAGAAAGAGGCTCCTCTAAGATTGTAGTATGTTTGAACCACAATCATGTGTACCCTGGTAATGGCAACCTTGTGTTGCTACCTAATCTTTCTCGTACTAGGCCAGGTGAAAGGAACAGCAGAATGAACGTAACAAAAGGTGCCTCCGTCATGCGATACTCGAGATTTGAACTGATGACCTTCTGCCTCCCAGTCAGCATCTTAACCACTTGAGCCACTGCAATCCCTTGGGGGTAAATAAGCTAAAAGCAACTCAGTGGTTTATATCTTTATGAATAAAATGGTACGGGAACCGTTGGAATGTGACAAAGGATGTTTAGTCAAGCCCCACTAGCCCGTAATGAGCCTCCATACACTTGCCCGAACCCGGTTTGCAGGTAACTGTCGGGTTTAAAACTGGGCCAGTGGGGCAGGGCCCCCCCCAACGCAAACAAAAAAAGGGAACTTCAATTCCCAACGTTCAAAAGGAACGTTCGAAAACGCGCTGCGGCCAATCAAAATGAAGCCACAGGAAAAAACCGAAGCACAAACCAAAAACGCAAATGGCAAACTATAAGCACCAGCGTCCTGCATGCCATGAGCACGCAGAACGCTGAGGAAGCCAGCGCGCGAAAAATAAAATTCAAAAACACACTGAGAACGCAAGTCCACCGCAGGCGGACGTAGCGTCTCCAAAACACGAAAAGACCCGCCGGTCTTCTTGCACGGAGCAACGGGGAAGAGAGGGACTCCCTCTCATCCACGCTGCCCCACCAAAGACACAGCGAGGCCGGTGAAACAAAGCCGCCGGAAAAAAAACCAACTCCCCAACGCCGCCTAAATTGCCGTAGGGCTTTCGACGTTCCGGCCAGCGAGGCCGGCACGCGAAACCTCCCACCCCCCAAAAAACAAAAACGGCGTGGGGATTTTCGCAGTCCGGTCACCAAGGCCGAGCCGCGGAAACCCCCCCCCTCCAAAAGCCACCAAACACAGTAATGGTATTTCCATGGGCCAGCTATTGAGACTGGTCCGCGAAAATACCCCAACCCCAACGCCGCATGAAGCGGCAAAGGTATTTCCACAGACCAGCCATTGAGACTGGCCCGCAAAAATACCCCAACACCATATGGTATTTCCACAGGCCAGCCACCGAGGCCGGCCCACGGAAATACCCCCCCCCCCAAACAAACAAAAACATTCAAAATTATTCAAAAACACAAAAATATAAACAGAAAAAGTACACAAAAAAATCCAAAAACATCCAAAAACACACACAACCCCCCAAAAAAACCCCCCAAAACAAACCCCCCTAAAAATAAAATAAACCAGAGACCTTACCAAGAGACGTCTTTCCTCATCGACGACCGGAACTGAAATGAGAAAAGGAGGAAACTACTTACCGGAAGAAGAAGCGACACCCAGAGGCCAGTAGAGAAACATCAGTCAAAATACACAAAAATTGGTATCCCAGTTGAAATTTTCAAATCTCAAAAAGATGATGGCATCAAATTACTGCATGCAATATGCCAGCAGATCTGGAAAACAAAACAGTGGCCACAGGATTGGAAAAGATCAGTATACATCCCAATCCCCAAAAAGGGCAATGGCAAATAATGTTCAAATTACCGAACAATTGCACTCATCCCATACGCCAGCAAGGTGATGCTCAAGATAATACAGGATAGACTTCAGCAGCATGTGGAGAGAGAATTACCAGAGGTGCAGGCTGGTTTCAGAAGAGGCAGGGGGACTAGAGACCACATTGCCAACATACGCTGGATCATGGAGAAAACAAAGGAATACCAGAAACAAGTTTACTTTTGTTTTATTGACTACACTAAGGCATTTGATTGTGTGGACCATAACTGGAAAATAGATAGAGAAGAAGTAGAAGCAGTAACAGATTTTACATTCTTAGGAGCAAAGATCACTGCAGATGGGGACTGCAGCCACGAAATAAAAAGGTGACTGATTCTTGGGAGACAAGCTATGAGAAACTTGGGGGAACATAGTGAAAAGCAGAGACATCACATTGTAAACAAAAATTAGAATAGTCAAAGCAATGGTATTCCCGGTGGTAATGTATAGATGCGAGAGCTGGACAATTAGGAAAGCTGAACGCAGATGAATAGATGCCTTTGAAATGTGGTGTTGGAGGAGAGTTTTGAGAGTCCCCTGGACAGCGAGGAGAACAAATAGGTCAATCTTAGAATAAATCAGCCCGGACTGCTCATTGGAAGGTCAAATAGTAAAAATGAAGTTAAAGTATTTTGGACATCAAATGAGAAGGGAAGACTCACTTGAGAAGGCCTTGATGCTGGGAAAAGTGGGGGGCAAGAGAAGAAGGGGTCATCCAAGGATGAGATAGATAGATGGTATTGTGGATGCAATGGGCACAGAGCTGGGCGCCTGGAGGACAATGGACCATAGAGTCGCAAAGAGTCGGAATCGACTGTGCGACTGAACAACAACACACAAAAATTACTCAACAGCACCACCCAGTGGCCACAGGAGAAAAAACTGTCAAAATATTCAAAATAATCTCAAAGATTTCAAAAATTATAGAAAATAAATTTTAAAAACATTCAAAAATATCTACAATAATCAAAAATAATTCAAAAATAAATAAATAAGTGTTCACTAAAAAAACAAAAAACATCTAAACACAGTAAAAAAACCTTGAATTTTTTAAAAAAACATATACTTACACATTTTTAAAATTGTTATCCAAAGTACAAATATTTACAAAAATTCACATAGTAACACATTATTTTTTTAAATACAATAATTTAAACAAATTATAACAATCTTTCCTCTTTTTAAAATCCAAAAATAAATAAATAGGAAAACAGTTTAATGCGTATAAATAAACATTCAAAAAAACACAATTACAGACTAACCTCATTTGCATAAACATAAAACAAAAACCTTCCAAAACCATTTAAAACAGCCCGGCACCATTTGTTCAAGAAAAAAAAACCACACCCTTTACTATCCAACACAATTTAAAACAGCCCAGCACCGCCGGGCAAACTCTGCTAGTACTATATATAATGACTTGCCTCATGTTTCCAAAAAATACAGAATGCCACATGGCAAGCTTCCTTCAAAATAATTTCATAGATGTGACAATAAAAAAACCAAAAAGTTTCATGTCTCTCCTAGACATGGAAGAAGAAAATCTACGTGCAATTTCTTGCTTTTGAACTGCTAGCTTGGCAAGAGCTGGGACAGAGATGGGAGCTCACTCTGTTGTGCAGCACTCAGGTCTTGAACTGCTGACCTTCTAGTCAAGTTCAGCATCTTAACCACTAAGCCACCTCAGTCACTTTCTTAGGGTAACAGCTGGCTGAAACGGACACTCTTTTGAGTCTGAGCAAAGTTCTGGACAGCCACAGCAGAAAATTATGGTCTCATGGTTTAAACACAGAATTTTTGTTGTTGTTCGGTCGCATAGTCGATTCTGACCCTTTGCGACCCCATGGACCACTGCACGCCAGGCACCCCTATCCTCCACCATTCTCCTCAGCCAACTCAACTGTCTGTCATGAGAGCTTTAAGAAAGGATTAGACAAGTTCATGGAGGACAAGGGTATCAATGGCTATAATTATTGATACCTAAGGACAACCGCCGGGTTGGAGAGATAGGCAGGATATCTCTCAATGCCATTTCCAGGGAATCCTAAGCAGGTGAAGGCATCTCCTTGGGAATAATACCCTGAAGGAAATGGTGAGCCACTGTGTGAGACAGAATGCTGGACTGGATGGGCTGTGGCCTGTTCCAGCAAGGCTGTTCTTATGTTCTTATGTATGGAAGGAGGCTGGAGCTGGGCGATTGCACTACACCTGGGTTGGGCATATCTAGTTTGGGGGCGTGCTGTTGGCTCAGGGTTGTTTTTTTTAGCCACCCCCTGGTTACGGCCCCCCTGGCCAGGAGGGAAAGACACCCTCCCTCTCCCCCCCTCCTGGACGTCACTTTTGACTTGGCGACCCATGGCAAGAGGGGAAGATCAAGGAGTAAAAGAAGTCAATCAAAGGTGAGGTGGATTGAGCCCATCAAGGAAGCCATGGCCGCGGGAAGGAAGGGCTGGTCAGGAGAGAAGAGGGGATTTGCAGAATACGTCCCTTCCATAGCCCGAAGTGCAAATCCTTTCTCCCTTCCTGGAGCCGGGCTGGGAAGCTTTGGGTTGTTACTCCCCAGTGGCAGGGAGTCATTTCTATCTCTCTCCCTGCCTCAAAGGGAGGAAGAACAAGGAGCGCCATGGTGTGAAGGGTGGATCCCCTCTTCTTTACTTCGTCCATTGCTCTGAATTTGGCAACTGGAAGGTCGGCTGGTCAGCAGTTCGAAACCCGCGTGCTGCATGACGGGGTGAGCTTCTGTCTCCGTCCCAGCTTCTGACAACCTATCACTTCGGAAATTGCAAGTAGATAAAGAGGTGCCACTTCGGTGGAAACGTAAACAGCATTCCATGCACTTGGGTGACTAGTCATTCCTGCCACATGTCCACGGAAAGTCTCTAGACGAAGACAGCCCTGGCTGTTGGGCTATACAAACAGAGCTGAGCACCGAACCCTAGAGTCGGATACGAGCAAGGGTAACCTTTACCTTTAGCAAGAGGGGGGGGGTTTGCCAGACGAGAAGACAAGCCTAGAGAGGAGGATGCCAGACAAGACGATTCCTAGAAAGGGAACGTGACAGACAAGATAGATTCCTAGAGGGTATTCATGGCAGTCAAGAGAGATTCCTAGAGTGGGAGCACGCCCGACGAGAGAGATTCACAGATTATGGAATAAGTGAGGTTTCCTAGAGAGGAGGAAAATGTGGGAGGGAAAGAAGCGGTCCTTTTTCACCCGGAAACTATTCCTTTCCCACGCCTCCTTTCGAGGCGACATTGGTTGGGAGAGTTGCTGAGGTAAGTCTCCTTTGATTTCTGGACTACAAATCCCATCATTTTGGAGGCAGGGAGGGTTTAGAGCAGGAGTTCTCAACCTATTTTAAGCCGGGGAAGGGAAGGGGCCAGGTCACCCTCCCTCAGACAGCTTCGGGGGTCGGACGGTCATTCCGCCCTTCCTGAACCACCCCATGGGGCACTTCCGGGTGTGGTGGAGGAGGAGGCTGTGGGCGGGGCGGGGCGGTGGGGCCTCAGCCCCACATATGGAAACGAGAATCCCTGACTTAGAGTTTTGTGAACTGGACTCTTCAGAAAACTCGCATCTCCCACGTATTAGAGACAAGGAAGGATCCCGAGTAGCTTTCAATGCCTTCCAATACTTGTGGTTGTTCAGTTGCTCAGTCAAGTCCGACCCAGGGCCGCAGCCAGAGTCAGTGGGGATGGGGGATGGGGGGTGGGCTTCACTTACCCTGGGTTAGCACTTTGCCCAGCCTGCACTGTGCCCCACCCCCACCCCACCCTCCCAAAGTGGGGCACTACTTAGTTTGGAACTATAAATCGTCTCTCTCTGACTCCCTTTGATGTATGCAGATTGATACGCAGTAGGCAGCAGCTATAAGGCCAAACACATCTTTATTTCAAGGTATGCAATCTGAACATGAGGCAATGGCGGAGGTACAGCTCCTTTTATACAGCACAGTACATTTGAATATGGTTACACGGTTGACCATTGCCTCCTGTATTCGTGATGTCATTATGACGCACATCGTTCTTTACCAGGTTTACAAGTGGTGGGAATGTTTCCCGCGTTAGACTGTAATTGGGAGATTTGTACCATGTGAGCTGAACGCTCGCAGCTGCCATCTAGAGGTAACTGGCTCGCATTCCATTACAGCTGAGATACATTGTATTCATTGAGGTTCATACAGGGTTACATTCTTACATTGGAGTGGTTACAATCATTCTTAAAGGCATAGTGTTTCATACACAACATCCCCCCCCCCCCCAGGATGGGATGAAGTCCCTTAACCATTGTGGTGGCCCGCATGTACGTTTGGGCCGTACGGCATCTTGGCTGACCTCGGGGACACTAGTGTTTCTGGGGTCTGCTGATTCTCGTCCTGCAATGGGAAAATGAGACTTGTTAGCGGCCTGGCGGGAGCACTGCTCCGCTCTAGAATTCGCAGGAGAAAAAGGAATAGATAACTGTGACTTAAAACCCCGATTTGTACCCGTAATAGCAGGGGATAGCTCCAACACAAAATTTGGAAGGGAGGAAGAATACCGTAACGCAAAGTCCCACCTGTTACTCGGACCCAAAAACCAGAGGACCAGTGGTATCTAAATCAAAACCCCGCTTCTCGCTTGGATGGGTGGGGGACCACTCCGCAAACTCCCCCCCGGTCCTGTAACTCATAATCTAAATCGACAGACTCTTCCCCTCCTGGAGGGTGCAAAGGACATGGATTTGTACGGCCCCCTCACGGAAGGTACTTTGTGTCTCCGTGGGAGTTCCCTTGTGGAGGGTGCTCCGTGTCTCCCCCTTGGGATACGCGGGTGGGGGAGGACCCTAACGTTGACTCATACTGGCTTTCCAATCCCTGGCCGATCGATACCCAATGCCTGAGTTGGTCGGCGTGTCTTCTCCAGAGCAAACCCGTACTAGTTTCCACCTTGTAAGACACAGGTCCCGTTTGCTCAATCACAACCCCTGGAACCCATGTTGGGCCGGCAGCTGCATAGTTTCTACAATACATTGGTTCTCCCACTGTAAAGACTTTGATGCTTCCCATTTCTACGTTCCTCCCCTTATCCTCCACCCTGGTTGGATCCAACCGATCAAAAAGTGTTACTGGCTTCCTACGCAAGAGGAGCTCTGCAGGCGAGAGCCCGGACGCTAGGGGGATGGCCCTGTAGCATATCAGAAACTGGCACAGTTGTAAGTTCAAATCCCCATTTGCCGCAGTGTGTCCTTTGTTGTTCACACCTGGCGCTCAACCTGGCCGTTTGTTGCGGGGTGGAAAGGGGCTGAGGTGATGTGGCGAATTGCATTCCTTTCGAGAAATGCCTTGAATTTGACAGAAGTGAAGGTACTAGCGTTATCGGAGACAAGCACATTGGGTAAACCGAAGCAGCTGAACACCCTGCGCAACTGCTTTATTGTTGCGGCTGATGAGGTGTTGGACATTGGGATGACCTCCAACCACTTGGAAAAAGAATCCACTATTAAAAGGAAAAGGGAGCCTCGGAAAGGACCAGCGAAGTCGATGTGCAATCGAGACCACGGTCCATGGGCTGTGTCCCATTCTCTGTGAGGAAGTCGGGACTCTTCGGGCCGAGAGCTCTGGCAACTATCGCAAGTACCCACCATGTGCTCTATATCAGCATCTATTTGGGGCCACCAGAAGTAGCTTCTGGCCAGAGCCTTTGATTGTACTATACCTGGGTGGCTGATGTGCAGCAGCTTGATGTGCAGCAGCTTGAGCACTTTTGAATGCAACGTTTCTGGAATGACCACCCGTTGGCCCCAGAGGACGCAACCCCTCTCTATCGAAAGTTCAAGCTTTTTCTGAAAATACACTTTGAACTCCTCCGCTGGCGGAGTCGTGGGCCACCCTTTCCTTACCCATGAACTGACTAGGGACAAAGTCTTGTCTTCCGCCGTAGCTTTGGTGAGGTCTGTGGGTACTATCGGGAGTGAGTCAAGGGACTCGATCAGCAACACCTGGTGATCCTGTTCTACCTTGCACTCGGGGTCCCCTAACTCAGGTAAGGGAGATCGGGAAAGTGCATCAGCGTGGCTGATCTCTTTACCAGGGTGGTGAATCAGCGCATACCGGTAAGCGTTAAGGAAGATGGCCCACCGGAGCATTCTTGGGGATAGAATCTGTGGGGTGGGCTTACTCGTGGTGAAAATACCCAGTAACAGCTTGTGGTCAGTCACGATAGTGAACAGCCGACCGTAAAGGAAGTCGTGGAATTTGTTCGTTCCTGCAACTATAGCAAGGGCTTCTCTATCTGTTTGCGCGTAGTTGCGCTCCGCCTTCGAAAGTGACCTAGAGTAGAAGGCAACCGGGGCTTCCCGCCCATTTTCCAAAACGTGGCACAGCACTGCCCCCACCCCCACTGGTGAGGCATCGCAGACCAGAACCATGGGCTTCCTTGGGTCGAAATGGATTAATACAGCTTCCGAGGACAGGAGCCGCTTAAGCTCCTTGAAAGCTTTTTCCTGGCTGTCCCCCCACCACCAAACTGCGTCTTTCTTAGGTAGCCTATGCAGTGGCTCTGCAACGGATGCTTTCCTTGGCAAGAAGGAGTGGTAAAAATTGAGGAGCCCTAGGAATGACTGCAGTTCCGGCTTCACCGTGGGGCGAGGGGCATTTTGAACAGCCGCAACCTTCGACTTGGAGGGCTTAACACCATCAGGGGTTATTTTGAACACTAGGAACTCAACTTCCCTTGCAAAAAACACACATTTGTCCCTTCTTAACCTCAGGCCCGCTTTCTCAAACGTTGTTAGGACCTTGTCCAGCCTTTTTGTTAGCTCCGCCTCGCTCCCCGCAGTTATCAGTACGTTGTCGAAATATGGGAGAACTCCGGGGAGGCCCTTTAAGAGGTGTTCCACAGGGACTGAAAGATCCCGGGGGCCGAATTTACGCCGAACTGCAGGCGCGTTACCTTGAATGCACCTTTGTGCGTTACAATTGTCTGTGCAGCGGCCGCAGCTGGGGTAACAGTGAGCTGTTGATACGCCTGCGCTAGGTCTAGCTTAGTGAAACATTTACCCCCGTGTAAGGTGGCTAGTAAATGGCTAACTACCAGCACCAGGTATGCATTAGGGCAAATTGCCTTGTTAATCGTACACTTGTGTTTTTTTATTTTAATTTTTTTTATTAAATTTTCAAAAATAATACAAACAATAAAAAAGACATCAAAATTACAAATATAAAGAAAATTACGCATATAAAAATAAAATTACATATACATGTAAAATTGAACATCAGCGAATCGTATTGACACTGTTTATGATATTTACTATTTCAGATCAAACCAATAGGATATGGTTTCTATACCTCATTTTCCAATAATGTTTAATATAAAGACAAGACAAAAAAAAAATAAAAAAAAATAAAAAAATACTAATCACCCGGTGTTATTTACAATACACTGGAGAGAACGGAGATATTCATTGAGATTTTCCCAGAAAATCTTGTGATCAGGTACAGGTCTTTGCAGATCATTCCCCCTCAGTGAGTAATCCACAAAAGCTTGCCAAACCTTCCAGAATCTATTTTCTTCAACAATTCCCTTTTAAAGGTTTATTTCCCATGTCAACTAATCATTCAATGCTAAGCCCCACATTTCCTTATACCACTCCTCAATATTCAAATTTACCTCATTTTTCCATTTTCTAGCGATACACTGTCTTCCCGTTGACAACATTATTTCCAATAACTTCTTTTTATTCTTACTCAGGTTTATATTTTCCACTTCTGTCAACATAATCATACTAACCCAATTTAATTTTCTCCCCCATAATTTCATTTATCTTGTATTCAATTTTCTTCCAAATTTTTTTTACCACAATACATCTCCACCACATGTGTTCATATGTTCCCATTTCCTTCTTACAACACCAACACATTTTATCTTTTTTCTTATCTATCTGATGTAACCTCATTGGAGTCAAATACCATTTCCACAGCATCTTATAGTTACGTTCCTTAACTCTAACTGACATAGTTCTCATAATTCTTTTCCTCCATTTATTTTTCCAATTCTGTTCTTCTATTTTTATATTCAAATCTTGTTCCCAGCTTAATCTTAAGTCTTCCTGTGGGTTACCTACCTTATTTATCATTCTATATATTTTACCAATCAGTCCCTTTATACCACTTTGTCCCCTTCTTATTTTCCAAATCAGTTCTTCAAACTCAGTCCTATCTCTTTCTAATCCAACTTCATTCAAATATTTACTATTCCAACTATTAACCATCCCTGTCTGAAACCAATTCAATTTCAATTGTCCATACAAATTTATTTTCCTCTCGCTGTCTTTACAGGCCCGTATCCAGTCTCTCAGCAGGAATACCTCATTCTTATCAAATACTTCTTTGACCCTTTTATTGATTTTTATTGGAAAATTTGCTATATCCTCCAACTCTATAATAGGGGAAATGTCCGTACCAAATCCCTTTTTACTTTTTTCCATACCCCCAATGTTGCCTTGACCACTATATCTTTAAACTCCTTGTAAAACCTGGCTGGTAATCCGTCCTCTCCAGGTGCTTTATCTGTTTTTAAGCTAGCTATGACCTCTTTTATTTCCTTTTCTGTTATTTGTTCTTCCACCCTGTTCCTATGTTCTTGTGTTATCTTATTATTTATTTGTTTCTCCAATTGTTTTTTCAATTTTGGTATATCTATGTTCTTTTTCGCATATAATGCCTGGTAGAAATCTTTAATAATTTTACATTTATCTCCAATCTTATTGCATCTTATTCCATCCTTATTGACCAAAGTTCCAATTTCTCTTTTCTCTCTCTTTTCTTTTGCGGCCCTTGCTAGCAATTTTGAATTTTTATTGCTAAATTGAAAATATTCTCTTTTTAAATATACCAAGTCTCGTTTTACTTTTTCTATGTCCTTTCCTATCAATTCAGTCTTCAATCTTTGTATGTTATCAAAAACCTTCTTGTCCTTGGTCCTTGTGTGTTTTTCTTGAAGCTGTTTTATCTCCTTCTCAATTTTATCTTGTTCCACTTTGAATTGCTTATTTCTAAAATTAGCCAACGTTATACTCTCCCCTGTAAATACCGACTTCATGGTATCCCAGACCACATTAAAACTCACCTCCTCCATATCATTCCATTGCCAACTTTCCTTCCAATTCTCAGTTATTTGTTCCTTACATTCATGGTCTTTATATAATTTAGGATCGTATCTCCAGTTCCTCCTTGTTTTTCTTATATTCTTATATTCTCTATCCCCAATTCTAACAACACTTTCGCATGATCCGATTCTTTGAATATTCCCACTTCTACCTCGTCTACCTTTCCAATCATATTTTGTGTTACAAATATGTAATCTATTCTAGAATATGAGTTATGGACATGCGAAAAATAAGTATAAACCCTTTCCGATCCCTTAAGCTCTCTCCACGTATCCTTCAATCCTATATCTTCCATCCATTTATCCAAAATTTGTTTTTTTAACCCCTTTTCCACTTCTTAAAATATTTGTACAATCTAAATTTGACCTAATTAGATTAAAGTCCCCAGCTATTATCATTCTTGTTGTTTTTTCTTTTACCAATATTTTATATATTTTCTCCAAAAAGTCCTCTTGATGATCATTTGGGGCGTATATATTCACAAATGCCATTTCCTCATCATCAATCTTCCCTTTTACTATCAAGAATCTTCCCTCAGGGTCGGAGATACTACATGTCATCTTGAAGCCCAACCTAGTCGAAATTAAAGAAGCCACTCCCCTTGCCTTTGAGGTACCAAATGATTTTTCATAGTATTGCATCCCTTTTAAAAAGATCTTATTCACATCTTGAGATTTTTGATGGGTCTCCTGCAAAAAGACTACATCCGGCCTGTCCTTTCTTAAAACTAATTCTATTCTTTTCCTCTTAACTTGAGATCCTGTACCTTTCACATACACTTGTACCTTTCACGTATACTTGTAATCAGCACAAATCCTAACCTCCCCGTTAGATTTCATTGCTGTAACAATTGGAGTTTCCCACTCTGCAGAGTCCACTGGAACCAAAATCCCCTGACCCACCAGTTTGTCCAGTTCTGCCTCAATCTTGTCCTTGAGGGCAAATGGTACTCTTCTTGGCTTGAGCTGGATGGGTTGGATTTCTGGGTCCAGGTCAAACGAGACTGGGGTCCCCCTGTACTTCCCGAGCCCCTTTTCGAAAACTGCTGGGTGTGCGTCGCACACGTCTTGAATTGGGTCAGTCTCGATGGCATTAATGCCGCCTATTACAATCCCCAGGGGAGCAAACCACTGAGTCCCCAGGAGACAACAAGACCCCTGTTTGAGGACTACTAGGGGCAGTTTCTCTGTGTACCTTTTGAATTTCACAGTAAAGTCCCCCACCCCCAAAACCGGAATCCCGTAGCCCTGCAAATTAGTCTTTAGGACTTTAAGCTTTGGGCCTGCATTGGGGGGAATGTGCAAGAACTCTTTGTGATATGATGGAGTAGGAAGAACCTGAGTCTATCTCCATCCTAACAGGGACCCCTTGCAACAGTACCTCAACAAAAAAAACGTCAGTGTGCCAGGGACACACGTTGCACGGTCGGGGTGTTGTTGGAAACCTTTCCGATGCCATCTGCTCTCCGTCGCGGCAGTTCCGCTGGCTCCTGGTCCCCCTTCCGCCATCGCCTGCATACCCTGGTGATGTGCTCTCGCCGACCGTAGTTGTGGCACTCGGCCTTCCTGAAGGGGCACCTTTTCCGGTTGTGGGACGCTCCGCAGCTGTCGCATCAGCGGTCCCCTTTGTCGCTAGCCCGCTTCTCCGCCGCCTTCTTCCAAACTTTTTGGATGTCGTTGTCCTCGCTGGAACAGATCGCTGTCGCAGAAGTTTCTGAAGATGAAGGAGGGCCTGTTGGAAATCGGGGAGCACGCCACGCGGCCTGGACGGCGGACCACGGCCCTTCCATTGTGCCGGGCCAGGCCCTGAAGGTCTTGAATCCGGACCTCACCACCTTTGATGCCTGAGCCTCCCGCAGGACAGCCTGGAATGAGAGGTTCTCCCGAGTGATCAACCTCCGCTGAACCTCCTCATCTCGCAGACCGCACAGCAGTCAGTCCCTCAGGGATATCTCGAGGTTCTCCCAACGGCATGGGGCGGCCGCCAGCCTTAGGGCCGCCGCATACTCAGCCACTGACTCGTCCAGCTGCTGGTCTTGCCTGTGGAATGGGACTCTGGCCGGGAAGATGGACATGGCCGGTTGGAAGTGCTCACGGAGGGCGGTCAATATCATATCGACCTTCCTGTGAGCCAACAGATTGATCAGGAGCCGTAGCGTGGGCATCCCGATTTGCAAGAGGAGGCAAGAGTGCATTTTCTCTTTTTCCTCTATTTCCTCGGCGGCCATGGCATGCCTGAACTGGCACTCGTACAACTCCCATTGTTCTGCGTCCTTGATGTCGAACTGGGATAGTTTAAGATTTCGTGGAGCCATATCCCACCTTCATTGCCAATTTGATGTATGCAGATTGATACGCAGTAGGCAGCAGCTATAAGGCCAAACACATCTTTATTTCAAGGTATGCAATCTGAACATGAGGTAATGGCGGAGGTACAGCTCCTTTTATACAGCACAGTACATTTGAATATGGTTACACGGTTGACCATTGCCTCCTGTATTCGTGACGTCATTATGACGCACATCGTTCTTTACCAGGTTTACAAGTGGCGGGAATGTTTCCCCGCGGTAGACTGTAATTGGGAGATTTGTACCATGTGAGCTGAATGCTCGCAGCTGCCAGAGGTAACTGGCTCGCGTTCCATTACAGCTGAGATACATTGTATTCATTGAGATTCATACAGGGTTACATCCTTGCATTGGAGTGGTTACAATCATTCTTAAGGGCATAGTGTTCCATACATAACACCCCCTCCTTCCCCTCTTTTATTTCCTGGTCGCCCTGCTCGGGGTCTCCCCCCCCCCCCGTCCTGCCATCCTCCCCAGGCTCCGGGTTTGCCCTGTACACATTTTGTGAGCCAGTCTGGCGAGGCAGAAAGTGTTTGTGTGCTCTCGCCTTCCTCCTCCCCATACTCCTTCCTTCCTTCCCCAACACCCTCTGCTACAACTCCACACCAAAGAGAGAGATGTGTCTATCTGTGCATCCTACAAACAGGGCCATGCTAGATGTGGGTGGGCAAATATTTTTTCAGGATGGGCTACATAACCTCTTTTCAATGCATTCCTATGGGAAACGACGTTTTGTCAGGGTGGGCGCACTGCTAACTCAGCCCACCCTCACTGGCCACCCCCTGGCTACAGCCCTGTCGACCAGCCTCCAAGCCAGTGTCCTGCCACAGAGTCCATCACCCAGGGGTAGCCAGCGCAGAGAAAGCCCTTGCCAGCCATGGATGAAGAAGGGGTCTCGCGGTTGCCTAACAGGCAGTTGCTGGAGCCCGAGGATAGTTAATAGCGAACTCCTTGGGTGTGAAGAAGGGGAAGGGAGTTTTAGCCTTGAAATTGTGTTGTTGTTTACTTGCACAGTCGAGCCCAACCCTTTGCAAACCCATGGACCATTGTGCGCCAGGCTCCTCTATCTGCCACCATCTTCCTTGGCCCACACAAATCTATGGCCATTGCATCAACAGTGCCGTCCATCCACCTCATTTTCTGGCATCCCCTTCTCCTTTTTCCTTCTATTTTTCCCAGCGTCAAGGCCTTCCCTAGTATGTCCTCTCTTCTCCTTTGGTGACCAAAATACTTGAGCTTCATCTTCAGTATTTGTCCTTTCAATGAGCAGTCAGGGTTGATTTCTTGCAGGATTGCCTGATTTGTCCCCTCCAGCACAACAATTCAAAAGTGTCTATTCTTCTGCATTCAACCTTCCTTATGGTCCAGTTTCTTCCTTATGGCCCAGTTTTCACAGCTGTACATTACTACTGGGAATACCATTGCTTTGACTATGCAGACTTTTGTAGGCAGGGTGATTCTCTACTCTTCATCATCATCATCATCATCATATTTAATTTGTATGCCGTCCACTCGACAACGCAAGTCAGGGTGGCTAACAAAAACAACAGAGCATATACACATTATAACACAATGAAATACAATATCATAAAACATTACAATAGTGAAAAAGAAATTCATTCAATTAGAAGTCCAATAATAGCAACAGCAACAGTCCCAACAGTCTTGGCACGAACTACACCATGGCACCACAATCCCAAAACATTGATAGGGCTTGGCAGGCCCCTTTCCTAACCAAAAGAAAGGCATCTCCCAAAGTTAAACAGCTATTGTGGCTTCCCCAGATGAGGGTTAATGTAATCCTGCTTTGTGGCTTGCTGAGAAGCCCAAACTCCATTGCGTTTCAAAGAAAGTTCCCTTGACCCTCTTTGGGGAACATTTGAGAATCCACCAGGGCTTTTAATGGTTAAATTCATTGAGTGGGGATTCCTAGAAGGGCTTTGGAAGCTCGGCAGCAGGAGACATTGTATGTCCACGCAGGAAGTGCTGCTGCTTTCCAAACAGGTCCCTTCCTGTTCTTTCTTTTCTTCCTCCGGAGGGAAACATGGGCTCGAGCCGGGCTGCTTCTCTGTTCCTAGAGTGTAGGGTGCCTTCCTCCTCCTCCTCCTCCTCCTCCTCCTCCTCCTCCTCCTCCTCCTCCCCAGTTGCCCCTGGGAAGAGTGATGGGTCTGTCCCAGTAGGGCTACCTGGGAAGGGAATGCTGGGGGTGGGGAGTGAGTGAGACGGAGAAAAGAGGTGTGGGAGGGGAGGCCTCCCCAACCTACAAGCCCAGCCAAGAGAAGGGACCATTGAAAGTGTTTTGTTCAGGAAATGACAAGCTCAGAAGAAACGGAATAGCTCTTAATTCTGAGGCAGGACATTGTATATGAAGTATACCTAATTGGGGTTACATCTGAAATATTGGTAAAATTCAAAACTACAATACTTACTTATTTTGATCCCCAGGTTTGACTGGCCAGGACTGTGAGAAGTAATACCAACTTCCTTTGGATAATAAAAATTATTTGTGGACCGATAACAGGCAAGGAAACATTGTTAAGGAATTTTTATATCTATTATTTTCTTCACACCTAAAACAACCTTTTATTCACTGCTGTGGCTGTAGAGCAGTAAGGAAAACGTCAATGAGGGTGGTGAGCACTGACACGTTAACAAGCAGGAATACTTGGAATTATAATCCCCCTGCTAGGTGAGTCTTTTCGGGGCGCGGGGGCTTGAGTGGTATAGCTAGGTAGTGTTGCCCATCAAAGAAGTTAGGAGTAAAACGGAGAAAAACAATGGCAAAGCAGTGCAAAATCCCACTCTCAAAAGAACTGCTTTTGGCTACACTGGTCATAATGATTTAATAATAAAATAATCCAAAATCAGTCTTGTATATTTCTTATATCTTCAATAGCCTTGTTCAATATCACAGACAAAATAAATCTTCAAATATAGATGATATTAGGTTCATACAACAAAGGAGTCTTCTATGTTTCAAAATATGCAGTTTTCAATAGGTTCACTTATTAACTCCAATATTAAATAATTTCATTTGTTAATTCCAAAATCTATCTGGTTCAAAGATTTTTTTAATTTTTCTTCCTCAGGAAAATATAACTCTGTACAAGATACAAATCATAATTTCATTTAGTACCTTCAACTAGCATTGTCAAATTCTTACAAAAACATCATTAATCCTGTCAGAATATAGTTATAAACAGTTTATCTGTTTTTGGGTTCCAATGGCCTCAACTGTAATTCTTTTAGTGCCAGAACGTTATCAGGTAACTAAATTCATGCTCATATACTCCTTAAATTATTATTCTTAACACCTGCGCTTACAATCTTTTCTTGGTCCTAATCCTGTTCGTAATGATGACTCGGTAAAATATGAACTAGTTTATCTCTCTAGCTACTCTGAGATTGCTGATACTGTACTCGGAAGTTGTCCACTCTTTAGAAAGCATCTGAAGTCTTTGTGATTATTGAAACAGTTAAAGCAGAACAATATAATAGAGTAGATCTAGATAGTTTACTCCTCCAAAGAGAGTCGTTTTACATACATAAATTTCAGACTCTTTCACCGAAGGGCTTGAACCAAGAGATAGACTTCAGATGCTTTCTATAGAACTCCTTGCTTAACAAAGACTCCAAGGTATCCAAGGTAATTGGCAGACCAAGACTGGGTAGTTCATCTGAGGCTTAGGCCTTTCTGAAGGTGGGGGATTGAGTAGGTGAGTCCATCAGTGGCACCCTCACTCCCTTCCTTGGCCCACGCTGTGAGGGGGTAGGATGGGGTGAGGTGACCTGAAATGATGGGAAATTTGTTTTTGTTTGTGTGTATGCCTAGGCATATTTTAGTGAATACACTGTACTGGGATGCAGTAGAAAATAAAATTCATATGGTCCATTTTCACTTATCAATATCAAAATCTACTCAACAAGTCGTCACAGGTCTTCCTTCTATTGGGATCATTCTTCATGCTTCTCCTTCTTACATCTGATCTCCTTTACTAATTCTTTCCTCCATAACAACTACATTAATACCTCATACAAAGTCCGCTTCATACAACATCGGATTCATACAACATTGCCTAATTCCTTGAAAAAAGTTGCCTCATACAAAGTCGTGTGACTTTGTATGAGGCATTGGGGTTTTCCCAGGTTGCATTTTGCCTGGGCAGTATAAAAGGCAGGACACATGAGTGCATGGCTTTTGTGGGTTTTGCATGAGACAAAGAGTGTTTAGGAGTGGTTTTGAGCGCGATTTTGGATTTTTTTCGTCAGAATTTTTAGAAGGATTCCTGGGATTTTTGTAGCATTCTTCAGGTTCTTGGACAATCAGGGTTGTTTGACAAGTTTTTGTAATGTTTTTAGCATTTAGACAATGATTTCTTAAAGTTTTGTCAGTTTCCTGTCTGTTTCCTTGACTTTGCCCTGAAGTCTGTGCTGTTACAGTACAATGTATCTCTATGGAAATGATGTTGTATGAGGCATCGCGGCAAGGATTTGGACGTTATATGAGGCATCGTGGCTAGGATTTTGCATGCCTCATACAAAGTCCAAATCCGTATAAAGTCCAAACTTGTGGAACCAAGTTTGGACGTTGTATGAGGTATCACTGTACTCTTATTCCACTTTCATTCTTACAGATACTCAACTACAATAAAACGCATGGTACATACCAAGTTGTGCCAACTCCAATCCATGGGGGGAACTAGAGCTCCTCGAACCCAACTTTGTGTACATGGGGTGATGATTTGCCTCTTTCTCTGGGGTCTCCTCCACACACTGTAAATAGAGACTCACCTGTTCACACACATCTCCCAACCTGGGAGAGGAGAACTTCTTCCGTCCGAAGATCCTCCTCAAACCTGATATTTTACTAGGGCTCCCTTTTCTTACAGAGGCCAGGATTCAGATAGGAGGGCGATGGGGGAAACAAGGAGGCTTCCATGTTACCTGGGCTTTCCCTTGTGCATCACCTTCTCCCAGGGTTTCCATTTCCATCCTTTGGTCATTTTCCCAGTAGCTTCATCTGTTCCTTCAAAACAAGCGCAGGCAGTGGTGGGCATCAGCAGGTTCGCCAGAACTGGTAGCATAAATTCTGGCTGGCCCCACCCATCCAAGTTTTGAAATAAAATACAGTACAATAGTCCTAATTTGGGTGCAACGCAGGGCTTTCCCCCTGGCCATGCTCACTATAACATGCCCACACTGCCCCAAACGTCACTTTCTTATCTCACTGCCCTTTGTCTTGTTGAGCCTGCTGATCCAATCTGCTGCCCCCTCTCCTTCCGCATTGTTGGAAACTAATAAATATTTCTCCCATCTCTAGTTTTAGAATTAGTGGATTTGTTTCATTGATTGGTCTGTGTAAAATATCTGTGTCAAAAGGTGGAAGGGGAGGAGATTATGTCCTCTGCCTCAGGCAGCAGATTGTCTTGGCCTATTCCAACCCACTTGAATGGCTGTTCTTCCAGCGGCCTCTTTCCAAGAACCACTCTGAAGTCAACAAGAGACATGCATTTGACCCTCTTAGGGATGTTTGTGTATTTTCTTTATGCCCCCCCCCCCGATGTAAACCTTTTGCAAATGAGATTTCTTTCCTTGCCATTCTGTTTCATTTTTCTGTCCTGTCTATGTAGCATTGGAGAGTAGATCCAGGACACCATTGTTGGGTGACTAATACGATGGATGACCAACACACATCTGTCCCCACAGCAGAAAAAAACCCCAGTGTGATTAAGGGGGCAAGCCTTGGGACATGTCAGGAAAGTGCATTGCCAGAGGTCCAAGGAGAGGAGATGCTCAGGTCAGAGAAGCAGCGCCAACACTTCTGGAATTTCTCCTACCAGGAGGCTGATGGTCCTCGGCAGGTTTGCTCTCGACTCCACCTGCTTTGCCATCAGTGGCTGAAGCCAGAGCAACACACCAAGGCTCAGATGCTGGACCTGGTGGTCCTGGAGCAGTTCCTGTCTATCCTCCCCCATGATATGTTGAGCTGGGTGAGGGAATGTGGAGCGGAAACCAGTTGCCAGGCTGTGGCCCTAGCAGAAGGTTTCCTCCTGAGTCGGAATCCGGCCGGAGAGAAAAAGCCAGAAGAGCAAAAGGTGAGACAAATGTGTGGCTTTTGGGAGGAGGGCTCAGAAGCTGAAAAGAAGAGCCCACGGATCTTGCTGCCCCTCTGCCCTGTCAGACCTGGTGCCTGTTCTGCTCCCGTTATCTCCATCGGTCCCTTATTGTCCTTGAGAGCACAATATATGGCTGGATGTATTTTATTTGATAGTTAAATCGCTCTCTCTATATATAATTTCTCTAATTTTCTATGGAAACTGCAAGCTTCTAATTCAGTGGTAGCAGGATTAGATCACTTTTGGTGGATTCAGGAAGGGATTATTCAACTCTGAAGATTGACCATGGCTACTCAAAGGCATCAAGAAAATGAGAGAGGAAATAAAAAAACTTTCTATGAATTGCCTTTGCTGCTGTTGTTTGGTCTGTAAATCCCACCTCATGCCTTAATGTGGCGCCGCGTTGACCCTGGTCGTCCGACAGCTATGGTGGTGGGTGTGTATTTCTCTGGCAGGTTCAGCCATGCCATGAAGGTGTCAGCTAGCAGTCCAGAATGGTTCTCCATTTAGGAACCCCAGGTCAGCTTAGTGGGGTTGGGTACTTAGGCAATACACTTGGCCAGTCCATTGCTCTGACATGGCCAATTTTTACATGAGCCCAGCCAGCTGTGCTGACATATTTAAAATGGCAAAAGGAACATCAAAAACACAGGCCCTCATTTTCCTGTGCACCATTGGACCCTGCTACGTTAGCAGTTGGACCTCCCAATGGCGAGAGTCTGCTAAAATCTCATGTGAGACAATGCTTCGATCCACCACATCAAATCAGCCTTGTGAAGTACTGATCAGCCAAGTAAGTTGTTGCTTGAGAAAATCTGAGCATGATATCATATGTCTCTGAAGTCCCAGTTTTACCTGCTAAGATCCCTGTTTCTCTCTTTTCTATTTTCTCCTTGCATTTTATGGCTCCTCAGATGAAAATCCTCTCCTTGGAAGATCAGCCTGATTTCCCCATGCGAGAGAAACCTCAATTCAGTACCAAAGAGTGTCCCCCTCAAAGAGAGATCCATCATGGCAATGAAGGAGGTTCTACCTTGATAGGTGAGGATTATTGTGAGAGATGGCATGTTGTTATCCACGGGTGAAGGAAAGGAGGGTCTGTGTGTATTTCTTTCTCCCACTGACTATTTCACTTTGGTATGGCTGGGACACTCTTCGTTAGTTCTTCATATATTTTTAATTCTTTTGATTTTCATCATTCCAAACATTTTACATAGCAACCAGTTCCTCTTTGTTCTGACCAGGAGGGCAAATGCAAAGAGATTTGTTTTTAACTGAGAAAAATAGAAGACTTCTAAACATCCATATTTAACCTTGCACGCTTCAGTTATTTCTAGCTTTTTCCTGTTGTATTGTTATCCCACATTTTTTTCTATGAAGCTCATAGATTTCTTCGCAACTATCTTGTCCTCAGTCCAACTATCCTACAATTTAGGCCCGCCTGAGAGAGTGAATGGTTTGACATCTCCCAGGGGTTTTCTTCTGAATCCCCACCCCAGAACATATCCCAGGGTTTGCAAAATGATTTTTACATCAAACCTCCTTTTCTATTTTTAGGAAACGCTCATGCTTCGCCTAATGCTTTTTAAGGGATGATATAGCGTTTGTATTTTAAAACAAAACCATAACATAAAACCTTTCAGAGCCAGGGGACCCGGCAGAGAGGGGATCCTCCCCCCCCCGCAGGACACCCCGTTATTACAAATGGAGTGTTTGGGAAGGGATTCCCCCTCTCTGCTGGCTCCCCTGGCTCCAGAAGGGTTGGGGAGACAGACCCCTTTTGTCCCCCCAAACCTCCCAAACCCAGTGGAGCAAGTAGAGAGGTCGATCGCAACCCCCACCTACTGATATTAAAGGGGAAACCCCAATTGGGTTTTCCCTTTTATTTTTTATTTTTTTTTAATTTTTTTTAGCTTTTATTAAGAACTGAAATAATACAAAAACAAATAATGAAAATAATACAAAAAATAATACAGTAACAAATCTATACATTATAAAAAATATCTAAAGCAATAAAACAATATAACCCGACCACCTGTGCTCTGTCGGGGAATGTCGGCAGGGGTTTCTTGACCATTTACCTTCAATTCTGTTTCCAAAATTGGATCATGTCAGGGCTTGGGTTAAACTTTTTATCACCTAATAAAGCGAAGTTGACAAAGGGACCCCAAATCTCCCAAAATGGTGTCTTTATTGGTAACCCCTTTTTCTGGTGAACTTGGATAGTTAATTTCTCATTGAGAGCCAATTGCCAAACATCTGCGTACCATCTAACTTTATTAATATTATTTCCACTCTTCCATTCCTTGGCAATTAGCTGTCTGGCAACCATCAATAAAGATAACAATAATTCTTTTTTATTATTTTCCAGATGTAAATCATCCACTTCACCTAGTAATACTATCTTTGGACTTAGCACTATTGTTATGTTTAATATTTTATTCAATTCTTCTTCTATAACATCCCAGAAATTCCTCATTTTATCACACAGCCACCACATATGAATGTAAGTCCCTTTTCCTTTATTACATCTCCAGCATAAATCAGAGTTTTTATTATTTATTAAATGTAATTTGGCTGGAGTGAGATACCACCTCCAAAGTACTTTACAATTATGTTCTTTTTCCTTTATTGAGAGTGATTTCATACTTCTATGAGTCCATTTCTTTTTCCAGTTCTCATCTTTTATTACGATTCCCAAATCCTCCTCCCAAGTTTTTTTAAGCCAGTGCTGAGTATCTTCACTAGAATTTAGCAACTGATAAATCTTACCCACTAAACCTTTTAAATTCTTTTTACCATTCCTTACTTCAAGAGTCAGATTTTCAAAGGGGGTTGATGCCCGATTTATTGTATTGTTTTCCCTCATCTTTCTATTCCACGCCTCCATCTGTAGTTCTTGCAACCAGTTTAAGCCTAACTCCGCATAAATACTTTTTCTTTGGAAGATGGTATTACAATTATCAATCCAATCCGTGATTAACAGAGCTTTTTTGCGTGTTAAAATTTCTCTTGTACTTATTGTTACCTCTAAAGGGCAATTTTGTTGGTCTAAAATTTCCATTATGGGCGAAGAATTTGGAGATAATATTGGTTTTAATCCTTTCCATATTCTGAATATATTCTTTAAAGAAAAATTACAAAATTGGGGATTAGTTCTTATCTCACCTAAAAATAATTCGCCCTTCCAATTTCTAAACTCTATATAATCTAATTCATACTTTTGCGCATAATTTTGACTTAATAATTTAATAATTCTCTTTAAATTGAAAGCTCTGTAATAGAGTTTAACATTCGGGATATTTAGCCCTCCCAACTTGTTTTTAAAATACCATAAACTTTTATTAATTCTTGGCTTTTTTCCGTTGTTACAGATTTCATTTATCAATTTCTGCCAGATTTTAAGCTTTGTTTCTTTTATTTGTATTGGTAAATTTTCAAATAAAAAGTTTAGTTTTGGCATAATTTTCATCCTGCACAAATTTATCATCCCAAACCATGATATTTTCAATGATTTCCATTGATCCTTAATTTTTTTTATTTCCTCTTTTAACTTATTAAAGTTGATCTTATACAAATCCTTAACTTCATCTGACACCATTATTCCCAAATATCTCATTCTATCTCTTATTTTAAATTTATATTTCTCCATTACTTTCTTCTTTTCCCCCTCCGATAGATTACAAGTAATAGCTTCTGTTTTATTCCAATTTATTTTTAATCCTGTAACTTGCTCGAATAACTTCAAATGATGTTGAATTTTATTAATATTTAGAAGAGGGTCCTTGACCACTAGCAAGGTGTCATCTGCAAATAGACTAATTTTTTTGTTTTTAACACCTGTCAAACCTTCATCTTGTCGAATACTTCTTGCTAACAACTCCATTGCTAGAATGAAAAGTGATGGGGAGAGCGGGCAGCCTTGTCGGGTACCAGCCTTAATCTCGATTTCTCCACTTAACCTATTATTCATTTTTATTCTTGTCACTGAATCATTATATAATTGATCAATTGCATGTTTAAATTTAGAACCAAACTCTAATCTGCAACATATTTCTTTAATAGTAGACCACTGAATAGAGTCAAATGCTTTGTAGATATCTAGTGCCAAAATACAAACTTTTTCCTTACTCTTTTTAACCAAATCTATAATATTAACTAACCTACTTATCAATCCCTCCATCTGTCTGCCCTTCAAAAAACCAGCTTGATCCTCTCCTATATAAAAGCTTAAAAAGCTGTTAAGTCTATTATTCAATAAAGAGGTGAATATCTTAGCGTCCTGATTTAATAAGGAGATAGGGCGGTAGGCATCAATTTTTTCCCTATCTTTACCTGGTTTTGGGATCAATACCATAATTGAACGACTCCAGGATTTTGGCATATTTCCCCCCTCTAATATATAATTATACAATTTCTTTAATTTGGGAATCATTACATCCTGACATTGTTTATATATTTCCGATGGAAAACCATCTTCACCTGGTGCTTTGTCATTTTTTAAGTTTTTAATCACTATTTCAATTTCTTTATCTTGAATTTCTTGCTCCATATAATCTGAATGTTCTTTTTTTAATTTTATATTTAAATTTTGATCTAAAAAAGTTCCTAAATTTGTCATATTAACCGACTTTTCTTTGTATAAATCCGCAAAGAACTTTTCTGCAATATGGAGTTTCCCCTCTAGTTTATGTACTATGAGACCATCCTCATCTGACAGAGCTTCTATTTGTCTCTTGATCTTCTTATTTTTTGCTCTTTTTGCTAAAGTTTTCATATCCTTACTATTAAATTCAAAGTCATTTCTCTTTAGATATACCAAATCCTTTCTTGCTTTGTCAATTTCTAAACCTATTACCTCTTTTCTTAAAGACTGAAGTTTATTCCAATTCCTCTCATTACCATCCTCTGCATGTCTTCTTTCTAATTCTTTTAATTCTTGATCTCTTTTAACTATTTTCCTATTTAATTCTCTATCAATAATAATTTTTTCCTGAATGCAGTCTCCCCTTAATACCGCTTTCATGGCATCCCATAAAATATGTGGTGCCACTTCACCCGTATCATTGATCTCCCATTTTTCTACCCATTTGTCCATCAATCTTTTCTTTATCACTTCATTATTTAGGAGTTTTGTGTCAAACCTCCATATATTACTTTTTGAAACATCCTTTCCTAAATTAATTTCCAAAGTGATTGGGGTATGATCTGACAACTTAAACGTGCCTATTTTAAATTCTTCCAAATTATGTGAAAGGTTCTCTGATACCATAAAATAATCCAATCTGGAATATGTTCTTGACACTGAGGAGAAGAAGGTAAATCCCTTTTCCTTTCCTTTCATATATCTCCAAGTATCTGTAAGATTTAGCTTCTTCATCCACCTGTCAAGTATATTGAATTGACCTTTCCGATAGTTGGAATAATTGGAAACATCAGTCACAGCTCTTGTTAAATTAAAGTCTCCACCTACTATCAAATTTGGTGATCTTTCTTTTTTTATAATTGGTAAAATCTTATCTAAAAAGAAACCTTGATTTTTGTTTGGAGCATAAATGTTTACCAAGGTATATTCATCATCTTCGATCTTACCCTTAATTAGCTGAAACCTTCCCTCTTTATCACATATATTCTTGGACATTATAAACCCCAGTTTATTCGCTATTATGGTAGCTATACCTCTAGAATTTGAGGTTCCCAAACATTTTTCATATATATCGGTTCCCTTTACATAAAGATTATTTTTATTTACATTTTTTTGGTGAGTCTCTTGAAGGAATATAACATCTGCTTTCTCTCTGTTCAAAATTACCTCTAGTCTTTTTCTCTTAATTTGATTCCCCAGGCCCTTAACATTGTATGATATAATTTTTAATCTCCTTGACATGAGGGAGTATTGGTCTTATTACCCTCACCGACAGTTCCCCAACATTGAAAGAAAAAAGAAAAATTGTGGAAAAAATTTAAAAAACTACAGAAAAAGTTCTCTTTCATCCATTTTAATTTACTTCTATCAACCTTTGAATTCCATGTGCAAAGAAAAAAACTTAACAATAACAAAAATGAGAAAAAAATTCTCAACCCCCCCCACTTTCCTAGTCGGAAAGCAACCTTTGACATCCAAAGTCGGGGGAGGGGGGACGTTAAGCAAAAAAAATGACATTCTGACATACAACCGTTGCATGTTCAATATCTATTTTTACAAACTTAAAAATTAATATATTTTCAATAGACCATTTAATAAAATGAATGACCAAACCATTTAATTACCTCCCTCCGCCCCCAGCATTTCTTCGTCTTCCACCTCATCTTCCTGCTCCTTCATCTTTGGAGTTAGTAACTCCTTTAGAGATTGCCAGTCCTTTGAACCCTTCTCTATAATATTTGCACTTATAAGTATGTCCAACATTTGTGGAGTTTCCCTTAATGCAAAATTTTTCCCTTGATTCATGAATCTTAATTGTTTAGGTGGTCTCCAATTATATTTAATGCCCTTGTCTCTTAATATTTTAGTCACTGGTTTTAAACGTGACCTCCAGACCCGTTCTTCCAATGATATGTCATTGTATACTTCTACTGTTATAGATTCCATTTTTAGGGCTTCTTGACCTAAAGATTTAATTCGATTCATCAATTTTAATTTTAAACCCAAATTAACAAATTTCACCAGGACATTTCGCACTCCACCTCCATTGGTTTTTTTGGGGCCTAATCTATATATGCTCACTATTTCTTCCGGACCCACATTCTCCCCTAAATTTAATCCATTCAGCCAATTTAAAAATCTCTGTTTTAAATCATCTGGATTACCCTCCGGGATATGTCTAATCACCACATTATTTTTTCTCAATTGATCTTCCAGATAACCCAACCTTTTTTCCTGAACTGACCACTTGTCCTCTGTGGAATTCACTCTCACCTTCATTTCTTTCATATCATGATGTAATTCCCACACTTCTTTACCAATGGCATTTATCCCTTCTTTCAAATCCTGTATTTCCTTAATCAAATTTGTACATTCAACTTTAGTTGATTTAATTACTTTTGAAATAGTGTCTTTAATCTCCATTTGAAATCTTTTATTATCTAACAATCTTTGTTCTTCCATATCTTGAAGCTTTGTTTGTAGTGCCTGCTCCAACTTATCAAATCTAGACTCTAAGTTTCCCTTTAAATCTTTAATATTGGAAGTTGAAGTCTTATCCATCTCTGTCCCCTCCTCTGCATCTGAATCCTTATTTTGGACAGATGGTAAATCCATTAGAGTAACCTGTGTTTTTAAAGTTCCTGCCCTGCTCATTCCTTCTAACCCCTCACCCCCACCCTCCTGTTGCTTTTCCTGAATCCCTTGTTGCAATTGTTTACTCCTTCTTTCTCCCACTTTCTTTTTTAATTGTTCCAAATCAAAAATCTCATCAAGTTCTTCCCTCAATGATCTTCTTCTGCTTTCTTCTTGCTCCCTTCTTATTAATCTTTTATCTCTCACCCAAAATGGATCCTGATTTGGTGCTTTTACCCTCTTACTCATTAAACAATCTTCAACCACTCTTATATAGAAGGAAAAAGAGAGAGAAAATCAGCATAAATAGGTAACAATGTCAACACCAATAATGCTTAATAGTATATGTCAGAATACAGCAGATAAGGGGTTAAGAGAAGGGGGAGGGAATGCAAATATAACCCAGAGTGTAGGAAGACCATTAATATGGGTTGTCTAGAAAGTACACAAAATATATAAACAGGAGTTTATGTCCCTTTTTCAACTTATTTTCCTTTCCTTCTTTCACTTTAAGTGCTATATAGAAATGGGGGGGAAATGCCAAAGTACAGTTTGTCGTCTGCTCCAATAGCACTCAGTAACCTTGTAACTCCAGCGAAGGAATGCAGGGGAGGGAGGCTGCAGTCCAGTCACCACTTTGATAACAGAGGCTGCCGAAGGCTGTTCAAAGTATAATGAAACAAACTTTCTCACTTGATGTTGCAGAGTCTTGTAGTTCCCTGTCTCTTCGCAGCTGCCAGCTCCAATTTTAAGATGAGTTTATAACAAAAATAACATCCAATATCATCATAGTAACCAAAGTTTTGCCCAAACTGTAGCTTTGTTGTGATTTCAATGCATCGGAGATTGCTGACTCAAACCAGGCAAGAACCGCCCCTGGAACTTTCCTCTCCCCTTTAAACACACATGTTCAATCTCACTCCTTTTCTGTCACGTTAGAACAAATTAGCTCCAAATAACTCTGTCCATTAACAGTTCTCCCTCGAATCCAGGCACGGGTCGCTCCTCAACTCTCACTCTGTCTCTTCAATCAATCCAGCCAGTTCCCCCGCTGTGCAGCCTTGTTTAAACAAAGCTGGCTTAGAAACTTTGCTGACTTGGTCTCTTATTTTTCTGTTCTCAGAGCCGTGACACCTCCAGGATGATATATATAAAAAAGGCTTCCTTCGGTCGGTCGATCCCTGCAGACCACCACTTCAATTAGTCTTCACCACCTCTATTCCCCCCGACAGATTGAATCTATCTGGACTTACCAGATCTCTTTGTGTCTGGGGGGATCCGAGGCTCCGAAGCTCTGTGCGAGCCAACTTCAACCTTGAGGATGGAGGGGGAGGAATCAGTCTCTCCTCTCTAATATCTTCACAACTCCGCCATATTCTGTCAGGATGCCGATGGCTCCTCAAGCCCACTGTTTACAATCCTTCGGAGATCTAAGCAATCTTAAGCCTTTAGCCGCTCCAAGTTTGATCATTCAATAGTAAATTATTTAAAGAAAGGATATTAGATCTTATTTGGTCTGCATGCCCGCATTCACCACTCCTTTTTCCGTTCTTCACGGCTCACCCTTCAGCAAGTAACAGAAAACCTGTCTTCCTACTCCACCATGATGCCACGCCCCCCTGGGTTTTCCCTTTTAATATCAGAGGGTGGGCTGGATTCGATCCCGTCTCCTGGGTCCCATGAGTCTGGGAGGTTTGGGGGGACAAAAGGGGTCTGTCCCCTCAACCCTTCCAGAGCCAGGGGACCCGGCAGAGAGGGGATCCCCCCCGTAGGATACCCCGCTATTAAAGAGAAAAAACCAAGTGGTTTCTTCTCTTTAAAAATGGAGTGTTGGGGGGGATTCCCCCTCCCCGCTGGTTCTCCTGGGTCCGGAAAGGTTGGGGAGACAGACCCCTTTTGTCCCCCCAACCCTCCCAAACCCAGGGGAGCCAGTGGAGAGAGGGATCAGAACCCCCCCACTCACTGATAATAAAGGGGAAACCCCAATTGGGTTTTCCCAACCAATTCGCCAGGAAGCAAAGCCAGCGAACGGTGCTCCGGCTGTTGGCTTCGCCTCCTGGAGATACACACCCGCCTGCAACCTCCTCTCTAACTAAACAACAAAAACAATTACCAAAATAATTAAAATAAACCATTAATTAAAAAAAACCAAAAAAATCCAAAATTAACTCAAACCAATTACAAAACACCTACAAAACACACCAAATAAACAAACATTAAAGTGAACCAAAAAACAAACAGAAAAAACTCGCTAACACTCCAAAATAAAAACAAAACAAAACCCCAAAAGAAATTAAAGCAGACAACTGATCCTCCCTCCATGACTACCAGAACTGAAATGAGGAAAGAAAGAGACTACTTACCGGAAGAAGCGCCACCCAGAAGCCACAAGAGAAAAAACAGTCAAAAACATAACATTACATCACACATTCACACAAATCACAAAAAAATCACAAAATAATAAAATAAAAACATTTCCAAAATCCTGTGTAGAGTTTTCACTCAGAAAAATACCAAAAACAACTAAACACAGTTTCAAAACATTGAATGTAAAAAACATGTACTTTCACATTTTTAAAATTGTTATCCAAGGTACAACTTTTTAAAAAAATTCACATACTAAAACATTATTTGATTATATCATCCTTTCCTCTTTTTTTAATCCACAAAAACAAACCTAAAAAAGATGAACACAGTTTATAACAGCCCATATATATAAATAAACATTTTAAAAATCACAATTATAGACTAACCTCATTTGTACAAACATTAACAAAACAAAAACCTTCCAACACAATTTAAAACAGCCCGGCACTGCCAGGAATAATCTGCTAGTCTTCTATACCTATAAAATGGTGCGTTAACCATTGGAATGTGACAAAGGATGTTCCACCAGGCCCCACTGGCCCATAATGGGCCTCCGTTCACTCGCCCGAACAGGGTTCGCAGGTAACTGTCGGGTTGAAATTTTTGACCCGGGGGCAGGAGCCCCCCAGTCACAAACAAAAAAAGGGAACTTCAATTCCCAACGTTCCTTTCGCTGCGACAGAGCAAATCAAGCTGAGCGGCGCTAGCAAATGGAACGTATGAAAACGCGGTGCAGCCAATCAAAATGAAGCCGCAGGAAAAAACGCTGCACAAACCGAAAACACAAACGCCAAACTACAATCCCCAGCGTCCTGCGTGCCATGAGCGTGCAGAACGCTGAAGAAGCCAACGCGCGAAAAATAAAAGTAAAAAACACCGGGAGCGCAAGTCCGCTGCAGCTGGACACAGCGCTTCACAAACATGCCAAAACAAAAATAAAACTCCACCGCAAAACACAAAAAACATAAAAAAAGCAAACAAGAACAAACACACAGAACCCCCCCAAACACCCCCCCCCAAAAAAAAACCAAAAAATTAAACCAGAGAACTTACCAGCAGACGACCTCACTCCATGACGACCGGAACACAAATGAGGAAAGAAAGAGACTACTTACCGGAAGAAGCAACACCCAGAGGACAGTAGAGAAAAACAGTAAATTAAAAGAAAAGCTGAACAGCCCCACCCAGAGGCTACAAGAGAAAAAACATTCAAAAATATTAACAATAATCACAAAGAATTCACAAAATAATGAAATAAGTTTTCACTTAAAAAACACATCTAAACACAGTATAAAAACATTGAATTTAAAAAAAACATATACTTACACATTTTTAAAATTATTATCCAAGGTACAACTATTTAAAAAAATCACATAGTAACACACAATTTGGTAAAATACAATAATTATAAAAAATATATCATCCTTTTCTCTATTTTAAATCAAAAACAAACAAAAAACTGATCACAGTTTATAACAGCCCATGCGTATAAATAAAAATTTAAAAAACCACAATTAAAGACTAACCTTATTTGCATAAACATAAAACAAAAACCTACCAACACCATTTAAAACAGCCCGGCATCGCCAGGCAAACTCTGCTAGTTACCTATAAATCCGAGCGTTAACCGTTGTAATGTGACAAACAATCCTGCACCAGGCCCTACTAGCCCATACTGAGCATTTGTGCACTTGCCCAAAGTGGGTCGGCAGGTAACTGTCGGGTTGAGAAATGTGCCAGTGGGGCAGGAGACCTACGAACACAAACAAAAGACTCAATTTCCCAACGTTCCTTGCACGCCACAGCCAATCAGGCTGAGAGGTGCGAGCAAAAGGAACGTTCGGAAACGTGCCACTGCCAATCAAACTCCAGCCGCAGGAAAAAAGACGCACAAACCGAAAAAGCAAACGCCAAACTACAAGCCCCAGCGTCCTGCGTGCCATGAGTGCGTAGAATGCTGAATAAGTTGGCGCGCATAAAATAAAAATAAAAAACACACCGGGAGCGCAAGTCCGCCGCAGCTGGACACAGCGCCTCACAGACATGCCAAAACAAAAATAAACAAAACTCCACGGCAAAACACAAGCCGGCCTTCGTTCCCGGAGCAACGGTGAGGAGAGGGACTCCCTCTCCTCAACGCTACTCCGCCAAAGACACGGCAAAACCACCACTGGCCTCAATAAAAGTTGAGCCGGGGATAAAAAAACCAAAAGCGGGGGGGGGGGGGTCAAGGGAGGAAAGGCACTGTTGCCTTGCCCCCCTTGAAAGAGAACCCATTCGCCGGGAAGCAAAGCCAGCAGATGGCGCTCCGCCCACTGACTACACTTTCCAAAAAAGTGTTTCTCTTTCAAGGGGGGGGGCTAAGGCCCCAGTGCCTTAGCCCCCACCTTGAAAGAGAACCCATTCACCGGGAAACAAAGCCAGCAGATGGCGTTCTGCCCGCTGACTTCACTTTCCAAAAAAGTGCTTCTCTTTCAAGGGGGGTCCAAGGCACCAGTGCCTTATCCCCCACCTTGAAAGAGCACCCATTCGCAGGAAGCAAAGTCAGTGGACGGCGCTCCACCTGCTGACTTTACTTACTGAAAAAGTTATTCGCTTTCAAGAGGGGCCAAGGCACTGGTGCCTTGGCCGCCCCTTGAAAGTGAACCCATTCCCAGGGAAGCAAAGCCAGTGGACAGCGCTCTGCCCGCTGACTTTACTTTCCTTAAAAGTGTTTCACTTTCAAGCAGGGGCCAAGGCACCAGCGCCTTCTTCCCCTTGAAAGAAAAACAAAACTAAAAAACAAAAACAAATACCAAAGTAATTAAAATAAATAAACCATTAATTAAAAAAATCACAAAAAAACACAAACAAAAACATCCAAAATTAACCAAAGCCAAAGCCAAAAATAACAAACAGAAAAAACACACAGAAAAACAAAACAAAAAAGAAAAACAAAACATACCCACAAAAGAAATTAAACCAGCCAGCTGACCAGCATATGTCCTCCCTCCATGACGGCCGGAACTGAAATTAGGAAACAAAGAGACTACTTACCGGAAGAAGTGCCACCCAGAGGCCAGTAGAGAAAAAACAGTCAAAGTAAAAGAAATACTCAACAGCACCACCCAGAGGCCGCAAGAGAAAAAACAGTCAAAAACATAACATTACTTCACACAAATCACAAACAAATCACAAAATAATAAAATAAAAACATTTCTAAAATCCTGTGTAGAGTTTTCACTAAAAAAAAAACATCTAAACACAGTTTAATAACATTGAATGTAAAAAAAATGTACTTTTACGTTTTTAAAATTATTATCCAAGGTATTTTTAAAAATTCACATACTAAAACATTATTTGGTTAAATAAAATAATTGCAAAACATTATATCATCCTTTCCTCTTTTTTTAATCCACAAAAACAAACACAAAAAAACTGGTAACACATGTTTATAACATCCTGTGTTTATAAATAAACATTTTGAAAATCACAATTACAGACTAACCTCATTTGTACAAACATTAACAAAACAAAAACCTTCCAACACAATTGAAAACAGCCCGGCTCCGCTGGGCAAAATCTGCTAATGTCCTATAAGAAATTGGGCAAGTTTAATGACCCTCCAACTTTTTATCATAATTAGGGAAGAATAATGGACAGGAGGGGCCAGAAGAAGAACCAAAACCACATACATTTCTGCACTCAGTAAAAAGATTTCACAGTTTTCTACCTGTTTTAGTATTTCATTTAGAAATACTTTCCAAAGAGGCAAACTTTACTCTTGGGGAACCAGTGCCTTTTCCAGGGGTTTGAATCCTCTAGTGCTCAAGGGTTTATCATTTAGCTAATACAGTAAAACCCCGACTTATGAATGCCTCAAGTTATGAACGATTCGACTTACTAACGGGTTTTGTACTGAATTTCATGCCCCAATTTATGAAAATGCCCCGATTTATGAAATTCAGCACAAAACCCTGACACAGGTCTTGAGAGATCAAAATGGTGCTGCTGCCATTTTGATCATTAAAAATTCACCCGCACCCACCACCGGAGGTTTCAAGAAGTGACTTACCATGGCGGCAGTGGAGACGGCTGGTCCCTGGGTGGTGCTGCAAGGCAAAAGGCCTGGGGAAAACTCCTTCATCAGCTGCAGGTTTTGCCTTGCAGCACCACCTGGAAAGGTCAGGGGAAACAGCCCATATCGGGTCCCCTAACCCTCCCAGAGGTGTCAGGGGCAGCGGAGCTGTGGCAGTAACACGGTTCCCATTTTGGAGAAGCACGTAGAAGCAGCAGCAAAGGTAAGGAGATCGTCCCATTTAAATTACATTTTTTTTGTTTTTCTTCCTCCCTATGGGGATGCTTTGAGTTGTGGAAAAAACCAAGTTACGGAAGAGGCCAGGGAACCGATTTTTTCGTAACTTGGGGTTTTACTGTATGTTTGGGATTCCCATCTTAATCTGAGAGGACTGGCTTCCCACCCTTTCTGTCTCTGCTGTAGAGTCCAGAAGGATGCGAGCAACAAATGACCCATCCTCTCTTCCTTGCGATGGAGCAGAACCAGATCAGGTATGCCAACTCACCTTGTGTATCTGAATCCCTTTGTATTTAAGCACTTTAGTCTTGAATAAAACTGGCCATTCTTTTTAAATAGTCTCATTCCTTACAAAGCAGGTTGTTTGATTTGAATTTATTTTGTATACCGCTTTACTCACCCTGTGGACGACCCAAAGCGGTTCACATTGTTATCACATGGTGCTTGCCATGTGAGGAATAGCAGTGCCTCTTACGTCTTGATTTTGCAAATGAGAAAGTTAGTTTTCTTCTGTTTTGAAGAATGGTCCAAGAAGATCTGAGAGGTTTTCCCAAACTCACTATGAAGGCAACAGGAATTTGTGTTCCTTTTTCTTTTCCCTTTGTTCTTAGTAAGGCATTTTGCTTTCTTGTGGGAGAGATAAGAGTGTAAACGTTGTGTTCAGAGAGACCAAATTCCGTCTCTGGATGTCTCCTAGTTGACAACTTGTCCACCAAGGTCAACCTGTCCACCAAGAGAAAGGCTGCGAAGGCCACTCATGATGGTGTCAAACTACCAAAGACTATCCAGCCTCTTCTCTTGCTTATAATGTTTTGGCTTTAGAAGGTTGTCTTTATGAAACTTATGGAGAAGACTGTTTTTCATTCAGGGTGGAGTATCCCTTGAGGAGGTGGCTGTGTCCTTCACCCAGGAGGAATGGGCACTGCTGGATCCTGACCAGAAGGTCCTCCACCAGGAAGTCATGGAGGAGAACTGGCAAACAGTATCCTCTCTCGGTAAGGTCCCCCTCTTCCCCTGCTTGTTGCTAATTTCTGTTTTATTTAATAGTAATAATGCAGCAACAGTTCAAAATATAAAGATCTAAACATTGCATTCTTCTTTAGTGTCCAGATTAAACTAGACTGTCCAAATGGAACCATCTTGGCTTTCTTGTTGGCCATAATTAAATCTTCATCAGTACATGTTTCTGATAGTAACTGCCAGACCAGTAAATCACCTGGATTCTGTATCGCTCCACAGCATGTTGTTGTCTGCCAACATTCCCCATTTAAGCATGTTGGTCTTGCATTTAAAGACTCCAACCCTCAGCCTATTCAGGATCCACCACGTGACTTAAGGAAGGTTGAGTTACTCAGCCATATCCTCCTTTAATGATGTTCCTTTCCCAGTGAGGCCCTCCCTCCCTCTTCTGATTTGGTTTTGCTCTTGTGTACCCACAAGAATGTTTGTTCTTGGCTAGGTTGGCAGGAACTGGGACAGATTGGCGCTCACCTTGTCGTGCAGCACTGCAGTCATCAGGTTCAGTGTCTTAACCACTAAGTCACCACAGTTTGGTAGCTATTTCCAGTTATGGTGGGAATGTGAGGAGATCCAGAAAAAAATGGAAAATGACTTTTAATCAAATGATTGCGATTTTATCTATGAAAACTGATTGCTCCCCCCCCAAAAAAAACCCAACAACAACAAAAAAAACAAAGAAATAAAAACACCAACATTGTTATCTAATTTAGGTGATGCCCATCTGATATGGTAAAAAATGGAAATATTGTAATTACACTTTTGGCAACTGCAGGAAGTTTAATTAAAGCAAAAATGGGGAAGTGAGATTTGAGGTTTAACATCTTGAAGGGTATAAATAAATTTTGAAAATTGCTATTAATGAAAAATTAACCCGCGCGATTTGGCTACAAAAAAAGGACTCTTGAAAGCAAGTAGATTTAAAGATATATGGGAAGATTTTATACAACTTGTCCTATTGCATGAGAAAGACCATCTAACAGTGAATGAAATAATGATTTTTTAATGGCAGGGAGTAGGTTGGGATTGGGCTGCAGTGGCTTAGTGGTTAAGACACTGAGCTTTGACGACTGAAAGGTAAGCAGGTCGGCAATTTGAGACTCAAGTGTTGTGCGATGGAATGAGCACCCATCTTCTGCTCCAGGTTTCCACCAACGTAGTAGTTTGCAAGCAAGAAATTGCAAGTAGAGAAATAGGCACCACTTCTTCCTCTTCCATGTCTAGGCCAGGTGTGAAACTGCCAAAATGAAGGCACCTTTAAGGGAGTTCATTCTGCAGTTCCTTTTGCCTGACCTAACGTGAGAAAGACTAGCCAGTAACACAAGATTGCCATTACCAGAGTACTCCTAATTATGGTTCAAAAATACCACACTGTTTGAGGTTGGGCTTTCTGTGTATTTTCTTTTGAAATATGTTAAACTAAAAGAAAAAGGTAAAGGTCTTCCTTGACAAAATAAATGAGTGGGGAAATGTGGACAGACTGTTGTGGTACTTCAAAACATAGTACCGTATTTTCCGGTGTATAAGACGACTGGGCGTATAAGACGACCCCCAACTTTTCCAGTTAAAATATAGAGTTTGGAATATACTTGCCGTATAAGACTACCTCTGTTCCAATGCACACCAAATAAAAATTAACCCACACTCAACCCGAAGACGCGCAGCCCTCCGAGTCGAATGGGCAGGTTCTGGTGGAGAGCCAATCCACGCTCACGTTCTCCTCCTCGAGGTACAGGAAGATGTGCGCAGCTTGCTTCCCCTTGCTTCATACTCCCCGAACAGAGCAGGGACTTGGCCGCGGCACCCCCCACCATATGCGCCGGACATATGAAGCAAGGGGAAACAAGCTGCAGTTAAGTACCTGTCCTATAAGACGACCCCCGACTTTGGCACAGATTTTTCGGGGTTAAAAAGTAGTCTTATACGCCAGAAAATACAGTAGATATCTTTCCATCTGAGCTTACATGAATCAGAAACTACTTCTTAGGGAAACCTTTTTCCCTGGTAGATTTGTTTTCCCCTTCCTTTCAGACTGTTCTGTATTTGTCCTTCTTCTCAACAGGTAACCGGAGAATTCATCAGAGAATTCATACAGGAGACAAACCGTTCAAATGCAAGGAATGTGGGAAATGTTTTGCTTATAATGCAAACCTTTTGAATCATAAGATAATTCACACAGCAAAGAAACCATTCACATGCCAAGAGTGTGGGAAAAGTTTTGCTCTGAACTCAAACCTGGTGGCACATCAGAGAATTCACACAGGAGAGAAACCATTCACATGCAAAGAGTGTGGGAAATGTTTTTCTCATAACTCAAACCTTGTGATACACAAGAAAAATCACACAAGAGAGAAACCATTTACATGCCAAGAGTGTGGAAAAAGTTTTTCTCAGAACTCAACCCTTGTGGCACATCAGAGAATTCACACAGGAGAGAAACCATTCACATGCAAAGAGTGTGGAAAAAGTTTTTCTCAGAACTCAAACCTTTTGACACATCAGAAACTTCACACAGGAGAGAAACCATTCACTTGCAAAGAGTGTGGGAAAAGTTTTTCTCGGAACTCAAACCTTGTGACACATCAGATAATTCACACAGGAGAGAAACCATTCCCATGCCAAGAGTGTGGGAAAAGGTTTTCTCATAACTCAACTCTTGTGATACATCAGAGAATTCACACAGGAGAGAAACCATACACATGCAAAGAGTGTGGGAAATGTTTTACTGATAACTCAATCCTCGTGAGACATCAGATAATTCACACAGGAGAGAAACCATTTGCATGCAAAGAGTGTGAGAAAAGTTTTTCTAAGAACTCAAACCTGGTGTCACATCAGAGAATTCACACAGGAGAAAAACCATTCGCATGCAAAGAGTGTGGAAAATGTTTTTCTCACAACTCAAACCTTGTGAGACATCAGATAAATCACACAAGAGAGAAACCATTTACATGCCAAGAGTGTGGGGAAAAATTTGCTCAGAAAATAAGTCTCGTGAATCATCAGATAATTCACAAAGGAGAGAAACCATTCACATGCCAAGAGTGTGGGGAAAGTTTTTCTCTGAACTCAACCCTTGTGAGACATCAGATAATTCACACAGGAGAAAAACCATTTACATGCCAAGAGTGTGGGGGAAAATTTGCTCAGAAAATAAGTCTCGTGAATCATCAGATAATTCACAAAGGAGAGAAACCATTCACATGCCAAGAGTGTGGGGAAAATTTTGCTCAGAAAATAAGTCTTGTGACACATCAGAGAATTCACACAGGAGAGAAACCATACACATGCAAAGAGTGTGGGAAATGTTTTGCTGATAACTCAACCCTCGTGAGACATCAGATAATTCACAAAGGAGAGAAACCATTTGCATGCAAAGAATGTGGAAAAAGTTTTTCTCTGAACTCAAACCTGGTGGCACATCAGAGAATTCACACAGGAGAGAAACCATACACATGCAAAGAGTGTTGGAAATGTTTTGCTGAGTACTCAACCCTTGTGAGACATCAGATAAATCACACAGGAGAGAAACCATTCACATGCCAAGAGTGTGGGAAAAAATTTGCTCAGAAAATAAGTCTTGTGACACATCAGAGAATTCACACAGGAGAGAAACCATACACATGCAAAGAGTGTGGGAAATGTTTTGCTGATAACTCAACCCTCGTGAGACATCAGATAATTCACACAGGAGAGAAACCATTTGCATGCAAAGAATGTGGAAAGAGTTTTTCTCTGAACTCAAACCTGGTGGCACATCAGAGAATTCACACAGGAGAGAAACCATTCACATGCAAAGAGTGTGGAAAATGTTTTTCTCATAACTCAAACCTTGTGAGACACAAGAAAAATCACACAAGAGAGAAACCATTTACCAGCCAAGAGTGTGGAAAAAGTTTTTCTCAGAACTCAACACTTGTGGCACATCAGAGAATTCACGCAGGAAAGAAACCATACACATGCAAAGAGTGTGGGAAATGTTTTGCTGGGAACTCAACCCTTGTGAGACATCAGATAATTCACACAGGAGAGAAACCATACACATGCAAAGAGTGTAGGAAATGTTTTGCTGGGAACTCAACCCTTGTGAGACATCAGATAATTCACACAGGAGAAAAACCATTCACATGCCAAGAGTGTGGGAAATGTTTTTCTCTGAAATCAAACCTGGTGGCACATCAGAGAATTCACACAGGAGAGAAACCATTCAATGGCAAGTGAGTGGGAAATGTTTTGCTCAGAAACCATGTCTTGCAAAACATTAGAGAATTCACACAGGAGAGAAAACATACAAATGCCACGAGAAAAATGTTTAAGTGCTTGGAGTGCGGGAAATGTTTTGTTTGGAATTCAGTCCATGTGAATCATGACAGAGTTCACACAGGAGATAAATCATACAAATGCCAGGAATGTGAGAATACTTTTTGCTTAAAATTCAAACCTTGTGATGCATCATAAAGTTTACATGGGAGATAAGCTGTTCAAATGCCAGGAGTATGGGAAATGTTTTGCTGCTAATTCAAACCTTGTGATGCATCAGAGAGTTCACACAGGAGAGAAACTGTACAAATGACATTAGTTTGGGTCCTGCTTTAAACGTATTTAATGCTAATGATTCATTCACCACAGAGTCTAAGAACATTCCTTTTTCCCTTTGTCACTGACAAAGTTTACCAAGAAAGAGTTAAAGAGGCTTCAGAGAGAAGTGAGATCAGGAAGCAAACAAAAGTACTCCTGTTCCTCTTGCTACACTTTAAGTTAAGCTTAATAAACCATGTTCTAAGGCCTGTCACGTATGAAGCCTGTTTGTGAGTCAGGAAAATGTCTGAACTTAAGTGAGGAAAAAATTAATGGCAATGACTAAAGTGTTGCCAAAGAACTAATTTGATTGTTTAATTCAAATGTTGTGGGGTTTTAAGGAGCTGTTATGTGTTAGAAACTTTAATTTAAATGATATGGGTTAATTCAAATGATATGGGTTTTAGAGTAGTAAAAATAGGGGTTTTTCAGTTAGTTCAAGTTTGGACCCAGAGAGGAAATGTTGTCATGTAAGTTTGCTAGAAATGGATTAGGAATCTTGGCCAAATGACTACTTAGATAGGTTTTATTATTTTATAACGAATGTTTCTTGATTTGCTTTAATACGTTTGTTTGATACATTTACTTACATGTAATTTTGGTGCTGGGAAAGTATGCCTCTGGAAGATCTATCCTATATTTTCAATAAATGAAATATTTTAACATTAAGTGTGCTTATTGAAGAAAGGGGGAAGATTTGAGTGTTGCCATGCAAAAGCCACTTTTATTGAGAAAGGCCTATGCTACCAAATTTTTCTTGTTCCCTCATACAGAGGTGACTTAATGCAAGGCGCTCTACCTCAATAGGGGCTATAAGATTGACTCAGCCAAGTGAAGGCCTAAGGTAGACTTCCCAAGTCCTGGATGTTTATTGCACTTTGGGCAAGTTAAGTTTAACTACCCCGGCAAAGTTGTAAACAGTGAGAGACCCAGGGCGGAGGGTCCTGTCTTAGCAGGTATGTTGTCAGGTAAAGTAGAGTAGAACCTAAACTCTGTACCCTTACACATGTACAAAGCAGTAATAAACAGTACAAATAGAGAAATAGATTTTTATCATGTCAGATGCACCCATAGGTGTTTTCTGGGTTGAAAGGATTCTTTGTGGAGGAACTGTGCTCGGGATGCCCGAATGTGGTTCCTTTTGTGTCTCATTCGTTTCACATCTGTGTGTGCATCGCACACAGATTGAGGGATTTTGCGAGGCAATGGGGAAAACAGCCTGATTTGCTCCTCTTGGCAACTTCTGTTCTCCACTCAAAGGGTTAAAGCCACTGAGGGGCGTGTCCCAGAGTGTCACACAGGAAGGAGCCCAGCAAGGTATGAAAGTCTATTTCTTGTTTCCCCACCCACCCCAGGTGTGCTTCCTTTTTCTTTCTCTCCAAAGCCCCTCCTTTCTCGGAGGGTGTGTGTGTGTTAATGCAGATGGGTCCTTTGGGGAGAGCTTTAGTGGGAAGGGGGCAGATGGATTGTGGGGGGCAAAGGGTTGGGAGGGGGAAGGAGACATGTGCGAAGGGGTGCTTTGGCTGCTGGAGAGTCCCTGGAAGAGGGGCTTCCCAAGGCGGGGCAAGCGAGTGTTCTCTTGGGGGGGTTGTTTCAGCTGGTTCTGCCAGCGGGCGAAGGCAGTGGGCCACATGAAATGTCACGGGGGGTGGGGTGGATCGGGCCGTAGGTTAAGAACCCCTGGTTTAGACTGATAAAATCTCAAAGAACAGAACCCCACAACTAGCAGAACTGGTGGGCTTTAGAATAAGCAGAAGTGGTACAGATGCACTTCTTATGCTTAAACAAGTAACATAGAAAATGTAGAATACAATAAGAATTTATTTGTTGCGTTTCAAGACCAAGAGAAGGCATTTGCTAGATAGAGTTAACGGGAAATTGCTGTGACCATCACATTGGCCGATTTCAGCACCTTTGCACATCACTTAAACTCTCAAAAAGATGAACAGCTTTTAAGTAAATAAATCAGCCAGAGAGGTTTGGAAATGAAAAAAGAGAATTTTATCAAAGTTTTAAATCATAGCATAACATAACACAATAACACATGATCATGATGTGTGCACACGTGGTACTTGATTCCATGAGAATCAAGGACGATGTTGAGCATTTTGATGAGACTTTTATACTTTTCATGAGCCATGCACACGTGTTCTTCAGTCCAGATGGGCCCCCCATGGGCGGTAGATGTTTCACATTTATCTTGATGTTACATATTCAACTAGCATATTCTATGACATACATTTCCCATGTTCTCTTTGCTTGTCACATAGATACTTGTCACGACCTGCCTGCCGCAGCGGTAAAAGTAACTAGATATAGAGACTTTAATCAGGATGAGACGGTTCCTTTCTTTATTAATCAGCCCCTATTTATCATCAAACCTGGCTATATGTTAAATCAGCAATTCTAGTGTCTAACAATGGAACTACAGTTGCACAACGAATCTCTGTCATATTACACTGACGTATTTTAGATAAGAATGCCTGGCTTTTGCTGGCCAGGGAGTTAGTACAGAAGGTACAAAAAAGAGATACATATGTTCAAGGTATGCGCTCTGGGGAGAAAGCTTTAGTAAGGTTCCATATCGGGAACCGAAATTCTTACAATGGTCAAAGACCCATTGTAACAAATCAAGTTCAGCTATGCAGTGTCCTTGCCTATTGTTACTTTACTCCAGGTTTACTAAGAGTTTCCAGCAATGCCAAATGGCATTACTTCCCCCTCCTTTGGGAACTTATTAGTGCTAAATAACCAGGACTCAGCTATCTGTATGACCATATTTACATATTCATTAGGTAAAGGTTTCCCTTGCTCGAAAGCCAGTCATATCCGACTCTAGGGTGAAGAGCCCACGCTGTCTGCTTCTGGTCATGTGGCAGGCATGCCTAGACACTGGAACGCTGTTTACCTTTCCAGCGAAGTGGTCCCTATTTATCTACTTGCAATGTCTTGCTTTCGAATTGCTAAGTTGGCAGGCACTGGGACAGAGACGGGAGCTCATTCTGTCTTGCAGTATTCAGGAATTGAACGGCTCACCTCCTGCCTTCCAGTCAGCGTTGATTAACAAAATCAAACATTGACTCCATTATTATTCAAAGTTTGTTCTCTCATGCTAAGGGCAGAGGTTTCTAAAGTAAAATGGCCGTATCTTCCTGAAAAGTCAATGAGCGTTTACCTCCCTCTTCCACTCTCCTGGTATTCTTGGCCAACGGGGAAAAGTGTGTGTGTGTGTCAGACAGTTGTTCGAAGGAACCAGCGGGGGAGACGCTGTGGGCTGGGGTGAGCACGGGAAGAGTGGGTCACTCTCTGTGTGTGCACGTGTGTCTGTCTGGCTCCCTCTGTATCCCCCCCCCCCTGGGGCCGATGGTTCGATCCCCGGTTCCTTCCACTACCTCCTCGTCGTCCCCCCAGGCAATGGGAGAAAGGAGGACTGGAGGAGGAGGAAGCCCCAAGAGGCTGAAAGGGAGACTTTGCATCTTTTCTTCATCCACGAGTTATCAGGGGACTTAAAGATGAAATTGCTGACCTCCTAGCCAAAATATATAATCTTTCCCTCAAATCAGGCTTTGTGCCTGATGACTGGAAGGTAGCAAATGTAACATCAATTTTCAAAAAAGGATCCAGAGGTGATCCAGGAAATTACCGACTGGTCAGTTTGACATGTGTCCCAGGTAAAGTGATGGAAACCATCCTAAAAGATAGAATTAATAGGCACATAGAAGAGAAGGCGCGGGGCGTGGGTAAGATGGTGCCTGGTTAACATGCTTTTTTTCCCCGCTCGCGCCGAGAAAGGGATTTTAAAGAGGATTAATGTAAAAAAGTTGGAGCCAAACTGCCTGAAAGTGTTCATCCGGAGCCTGGGAATCTTTTGTTGTGAGTTTATTTTAGTCGGAGTTTGGGTCAGACGGGCCTCTGGCGGTTTTAAACGCAAAACTGGCATCGGATCTTTCTTGAAGAGAGAGAAGGAGGAAAAATAAAATAAAGAGAACGCTGGCGGTGGCGAACAAGGTCTCAGAGTTGGATTATTGAGAAGACACAGTAAGTGTGGATGGAAGGAGGAGGGCCAAGTCTGAAAATGGAAGGGAAGGTTGAGAAGGGGTAATGGTGGCGAGGAAGAGCTGGAACGAAACGTAAAAGTTTTGAAGACGGCTAAGAGCGGAGTGTGGGGAAGCTGTTGTGGAATGGAGGTTGGAGAGGCGAAAAGGAGCGGATCAGAGCAAAGTAAAGAAGGAGTAAAGGGAATGTTTTGAAGATCGTAGTGGAGTGTTTGTGTGTTTGGAAAGACCGGAGGAGAGACCGGGTTCGGGAACCGCCATTGCGGTTGGATTTACAAATATCTTTTTTCTTAATTTTATGGGGTTGCAGTTAAGCTCTCAGGAGTGAAGGCAATATATTTACTTTTCTTCCTTTTTCTGTCCATTACATTTTGAAACTGTGAATTTATAGTTACCCTTTGAAGAAACGTTCTTTTCATTCCTGCTTATACCGTGGATACAAGGTCGCTGGGGGCTTTTGCTGAGTCTGTGATTTTTGGATACATTTTGGACACACTATTACAATTGGAGTACATCAGCAGGTCAGCTCTGAGTGGATTACAATGTGAATGGAAGATTTGTTTGGGTTGGAGTGGTTTTTGGTTTGAAGGAAAATTCTGTTCAATAAAGTTGGAAAACAATCGGGAAGAAGTTCTCTTTGGTCATAAAAGTGTTTTGGCTCTGGGAGCATTATTTGAGGATTTTATAAATAAAATGGAAAAGAGAAGGAAGAGGAGGTTGTAAGGCCTAAAAAAACTGATGCGAGAAAGTAGGAGAAAAAAGACAAAGTGCCAAGTGCGAATGCATCATCATCATCAGCAACCACAACAGAGCAGACTGGAGCAATGGACCCAACTCACATTATGGTAGAGCTGGGGAAGCTGTTTAGAAAAATTGACAGGATGGAGGAAGCGACCACAAAGGGTTTAAGAGAAATTAGGGATGTGAGGGTAAAAGATAAGGAGGAGTTAATGGGAAGCCATAAGAAACTTGCCAGTATGTTTACTGATTTTTCTACAAAGGTTGATGCTAACTGTCAGAAAGTGGATAAAGTTTTGAATCTGGTACAAAAAGATATCAAACCAATGCAGAATGATATAAGAGTGCTGCATGTGGAACAAAAAGAAGTTAAACTGAAAGTTGAGGTTCATGGGAAGAAATTGAAAATGGTGGAAGAGGTGATGAGAAAACAGAAAGTGGTGATACGAAATTTGGTGGGGAAAATGCCAGACAAGCTGAAGGAAAGAATAGTTGATTGGCTAAATAATTTGACTATGGGGAAAGATTTTGTAAATGAAGATATTGCAAGTGTTTTTAGATGGGGCCAAGGAAGGGAAAGAAAGTTCAAAGGAACGTTTTGGTTAAATTAGCAAATTGGGCGGATAAGTTAAAGGTGATGGCTTTTATAAAACAGGCTGGGTCTGGTGTTTTAAAAATTGATGTGTGTGATGTGGAGGTTTATAACGACATATCCGTTGAGGAACGGGTATGGCGCTATAATATGAAGCCCGTGACAAAACTTCTAAGAGAACGTGAAATTTTTTATCATTGGAAATTTCCTCGACAGCTCAGATTTTTTTATTATAAAAAAATGCATACGATGGATGCTGAGACGGATTCATTAGATTGGCTTGGTTAAGACAGCATCTCGAGAGGGGCGGGCTTTGAGAAAGGCTTCGTCGGAATCAGGGGGTTCACAAAAAGAATATGGGAATGAACAAGAGAGAGGGGCTACAGGAGGAAACGAGGAGGAAGATGAGGTACAGGTAGTAGTTGAGGAAGGGTGAAGCAGGGTATTAATAAGAGGGACTTAGACGGATTAGAGGAAGGATTGTTGTTATGATCTGAGCTGTCCAGGTGCTGAAACCTCAAGGAAGGCAAGAAGGCTGGTCGAGAATGCCCACAGAAGCCTCAAATACCTGAGACCCCTGAATTTATTCACTTTTACTCCAAGGGGCATGTGTACAATGCTGACATGTCCCATGACACAAGGTGATCTACAAGCATATTACTGGCTAGTTACATTTGCCAGTCTAACAAGTTACTGTATACGTGGGTGAAAGATAAGGGGTACATTGTGCAGACTCATACCTCCTTGCACAATAAATGTCCTTGAAGACTCTGGCACTTATCCCAGTTTATACGTGGGCAAGATAAGTGTGTTGTTGAAGGGCCTGGGGAGTTTCCATCTTGTGACATCAGCCTACTCCAATCTGGGCTCCCAGCCAGGGAAGATGATGTTACTCTTGCTATCACTATTACTATTGGCCCAATTTCCTTTCCAGTCCTGGCACGGTTGGTTTCCAGCTTGGTTTGCCAGCCAGACGAACCATTCAGGGAAAGCTGTTGTCCAATCAGCTGGGCAACCCACAAAGGATGAAATGTTTTAATATTGGTGTATTTAGAAGTAGATGTTAGTGCGCTAGAGCTTTAGTCAGAATGCACATCTTGCATGTCCCCCCCTCCCCCCTTTGAATGATAAGGGCTACTTTCTGGTAAGAAGAGTGGGGAGGGTAGGTTTGAATGTTAAATGTATTTTGTTTTTTCTTACTGTAATTACTGTTAGAGTATGTTTGGAGAGGGATATTGCACAAGGAGTTTGCAGTTGTCAAAATGTATGGATACTAATTAAGGTGTGAGGAACTTTAAAGTATTGACCTGGAATGTGAAAGGTACTGGCAGTCAAGTGAAGAGAAGGAGGTTAGAATCAGCTTTGAGGAAGGATAGGCCGGATGTAGTCTTTCTCCAGGAAACTCATCAAAAAACAGAGGATACAAATAAGATTTTTTTGGGATGGATGCAGATATATGAAAAGTCATATGGAACTTCAAAAACAAGGGGTGTGGCTGTCTTGATTTTGAAGAGACTTGGCTTTGAGATGACAAACAGTATTTTCGATCCAGAAGGCAAATACTTAATAGTAAAAGGGAAGATAAATGATGAAGAGATAATGTTAATAAATATAGATGCCCCCAATGATCATCAGGAAGAATCCTTAAATAAAGTATTGGGTATATTGGAGAAAGAGAGATTATTGAATATGATTGTGGCAGGAGATTTTAATTTGATAAGGGCTCCTGAGGACTGTACTAATGTAGCTAGAGCTGGAAGACCTGCTAAAATGAAGATATTAGATAAATGGATGAAGAATTTGGGGTTGAAATATGTGTGGAGGGAGCTTAAGGGATCAGAGAGGGCATACACTTACTTTTTGCAGGTCTATAATACATACTCTAGAATTGATTATATTTTTGTTACAGAAAATTTGGTTAAAAACGTAGAAGATGCAGAAATAGGGATTTTTAAAGAATCTGACCATGCAAAATTTTGGATAGAATTAAAAATGGATGGTGAAAAAAAGTGTAGGAGGAATTGGAGATATGATGATAAATTGTTCCATGATAAAAAGTGCAAAGAACAGATAATTGAAAATTGGAATGAAAGTTGGAAATGGAACGATACTGGAGAGGTTAGTTACAATATGGTGTGGGATGCCATGAAGTCGGTGTTTAGAGGGGAATGTATTAAGTTGGCTAGTATTAAAAATAAACAATTTAGGGATAAACAGCATGAGATTGAGAATGAGATTAAGCAATTACAGGAGGAACATGTAAAGACAAATAGTAAAGTTGTTTTTGATAAAATGCAAAGGCTAAAGTCAGAGTTGATAGGAAAAGACATACAAAAATGAAAAAAGATTTATTATACTTGAAGAGGGAATATTTTGAATACAGTAACAGGAATTCAAAATTATTGGCAAGAGCTGCCAAAGAAAAGAGGATGAAAAGAGAGATTGGAATTCTGATAAATAAAACTGGTACGAGATGTAATAAGATCAAGGATAAGATAAGGATAGTGAAAGACTTTTATCAGAATTTCTATACTAAAAAAGATATAAATATGGAAAAGTTGAGAGAACAACTGGAAAAGCATTTGCAAAAAAATATAAATTTGGAGCATAAAAATAGAATGGAAGAGCGAATAACTGAAAAAGAGGTAAAGGATACAATAGCCAATTTGAAGTTAGGTAAATCTCCAGTGGATGATGGACAGCGGATTTTTATAAGGAATTTAAACATTGTGTAGTTCCAAGATTACTGAAGTTGTTTAACTATATATTGGATATAGGAAAGATACCGACATCATGGTATAGAACTATAATTGTTTTGCTGCCAAAGCCTGGAAAGGATGTAGAAAAAGTGGAGTTGTATAGGTCTATTTCTCTGATTAATCAAGCACCAAGATATTCACAGCAATAATTGCAAATAGATTGAACAAGGTTTATGGATCTATACCTATAAATCTGTGCACTAACCGTTGGAATGTGACAAAGGATGTTGCACCAGGCCCCACTAGCCCCGACCAAGCCTCCCTGCACTCACCCAAACCAGGTTCGCAGGTAACTGTCGGGTTGAGAAATGTGGCAGTGGGGCAGGAGCCCCCCCGAATGTGAACAAAGAAAAAGGACTTCAATTCCCAGCATCCTTTGCACTGTGCAACCCCTCAGCCAATCAGGCTGAGGGATACGAGCACAGAGGAGGCTGGGAACGCGCGCCTACTTAAAAAAAATGGTGGGAGCCGGAGGGAAAGACTTTGAAAGACCCAGCTGGAGGGAGCCAGGAAAAGGTGTTAGGTAAGGGTTAGGGGGTGGGTGAGGGAGGCAATGAAAGGTGCTGAGTCCAAAAGGGTTGGGGGGACAGACCCCTTTTGTCCCCCCAACCCTACCAAACCCAGGGGACCAGGGAGAGGAGATCGAATACACCCACACCCACACTCCATTTTAAAAGAGAAGAAACCACTTTGTTTCTTCTCTTTAAAAACGGAGTGTTTAGTTTTTTTGTGGAGGAAAGATCCCCTCTCTACTGGGTCCCCTGGCTCTGGAAGGGTTGGGGGGACAATACACACACACACACACACTGCTTCTCTCTCTCTCTCTCTCTCTCTCTCACACACACACACACACACACACACACACCACTCCTGCCTTGCCAGGAATTTTTAATGTGTGTGTTGGTGGTTGGAGTGGTATTGTATGGGTAGTGGTGGTTGTGCACACCCAAAACCACCCCTAACCACCAACACACCTCTTTTTTACATAAATTACCCAAAAGAATTATCCCTTACAACACAATTTAAAACAGCCCAGCTCTTTACCAACATTAAGAAAAAAAAACCTTCCAAAACCATTTAAAAGCCAGCCCCCGGTAAGGGAAGCCCACAACACACACACCCCGCCGCTGGGCTTCCTTACCGCGGGCCGCAAGCCAGCCCCCGGTAAGGGAAGCCACAACCCACCCACCCCGCCGCTGGGCTTCCTTGCAGTGGGCCAGCCAGGGAAGCCAGCCCCCCCCCTCTCTCTCACATACACATATTCCTCTTCTGCTCCTTTCCCTAAGGAGCTCTCTCTCTCTCTCACACACACACACACACACACTCACAGCTTCTCTTTCTCTCTCTCTCACACACAGCTTTTCTTTCTCTCTCTCTCACACACAGCTTCTTTCTATCTCTCTCACACACACAGCTTCTCTTTCTCTCTCTCACACACACAGCTTCTCTTTCTTTCTTTCTCTCTCTCTCACACACAGCTTCTTTCTTTCTCTCTCACACACAGCTTCTCTTTCTCTCTCCTCACACACACAGCTTCTCTTTCTCTCTCACACACACACAGCTTCTTTCTTTCTCTCTCTCTCTCTCTCACACACACAGCTTCTCTTTTTTTCTCTCTCACACACAGGTTCTCTTTCTCTCTCACACACACACACAGCTTCTCTTTCTCTCACACACTCACACAGCTTCTCTTTCTCTCTCACACACACTCACACAGCTTCACTTTCTTCCTTTCTTTCTTTCTCTCTTTCACACGCAGCTTCTCTTTCTTTCTCTCTCTCACACACAGCTTCTCCTTCTTTCTCTCTCTCACACACACTCACACAGCTTCTCTTTCTTTCTCTCTCTGTCTCTCACACACACACAGCTACTCTTTCTTTCTCTCTCTCTCTCACACACAGCTTCTCTTTCTTTTTCTCTCTCTCTCACACACAGCTTCTCTTTCTTTCTATTTCTCTCTTACACACACAGCTTCTCTTTCTCTCTCTCTCACAGCTTCTCTTTCTCTCTCTCACACACACAGCTTCTCTTTCACACACACGCAGCTTCTTTCTCTCACACACAGCTTCTCTCTCTCACACACACAGAGCTTCTCTTTCTCTTTCTTTCTCTCTCTCACACACACAGTTTCTCTTTCTTTCTCTCTCTCTCTCACACACAGTTTCTCTTTCTTTCTTTCTCTCTCTCTCACACACAGCTTCTATTTCTCTCTCTCACACACACACATCTTCTCTTTCTCTCTCACACACACTCACACACAGCTTCTCTTTCTCTCTCTCTCTCTCACACACAGCTTCTTTCTTTTTTCTCTCTCTCTCTCTCACACACACACTCACATATTCCTCTTTTGCTCCTTTCCCTAATGAGCTCCCTTCTCTCTCACACACACTCTCACTCACACACACACACACACAGCTTCTCTTTTTCTCTCTCTCTCTCACACACACAGCTTCTCTCTCTCTCTCACACAGCTGCTCTTTTTCTCTCTCACACACACAGCTTCTCTTTCTCTCACACACACACACACAGCTTCTCTTTCTCACTCACTCTCTCACAAACAGCTTCTTTCTTTCTCTCTCTCTCACACACACAGCTTCTCTCTCTCTCACACACACACAGCTTCTCTTTCTCTCTCACACACACACACACAGCTTCCCTTTCTTTCTCTCGCTCACACACAGCTTCTTTCTCTCTCTCTCTCTCTCACACACACACAGCTTCTCTCTTTCTCTCTCTCTCACACACACACATATTCCTCTTCTGCTCCTTTCCCTAATGAGCTCTCTCTCTCTCTCTCACACACACACACAGCTTCTCTTTCTCTCTCTCTGTCACACACACACACACACACACACACACACATTCCTCTTCTGCTCCTTTCCCTAATGAGCTCTCTCTCTCTCTCTTACACACACACACACACACACACACATACACGACACTCCTGCCTTGCCATTATTTTTTAATGTGTGTGTTGGTGATTGGAGTGGTATTCCTTGGGTGGTGGTGGTTGTGCACACCCAAAACCACCCTTAACCACCAACACACACTTTTTTAAAAAGACACATTATAAAACATTATTTCCTCTTCTGCTCCTTTCCCTAATGAGCTCTCTCTCTCACACACACACACAGCTTCTCTTTCTTTCTTTATCTCTCTCACACACACAGCTTCTTTCTCTCTCTCTCACACACACATTCCTCTTCTGCTCCTTTCCCTAATGAGCTCTCTCTCTCTCTCACACACACACACACACAACTTCTCTTTCTCTCTCTGTCACACACACACACACACACACACACACACACATTCCTCTTCTGCTCCTTTCCCTAATGAGCTCTCTCTCTCTCTCTCTCTCTCTCTCTCACACACACACACACACACACACACACACACACACACACATACACGACACTCCTGCCTTGCCATTCTTTTTTAATGTGTGTGTTGGTGATTGGAGTGGTATTCCTTGGGTGGTGGTGGTTGTGCACACCCAAAACCACCCTTAACCACCAACACACACTTTTTAAAAAAGACACATTATAAAACATTATTTCCTCTTCTGCTCCTTTCCCTAATGAGCTCTCTCTCACACACACACACACAGAGCTTCTTTCTTTCTTTCTCTCTCTCTCACACACACACATATTCCTCTTCTGCTCCTTTCCCTAATGAGCTCTCTCTCTCTCTCTCTCTGTCACACACACACACACACACACACACATTCCTCTTCTGCTCCTTTCCCTAATGAGCTCTCTCTCTCTCTCACACACACACACATACACGACACTCCTGCCTTGCCATTCTTTTTTAATGTGTGTGTTGGTGATTGGAGTGGTATTCCTTGGGTGGTGGTGGTTGTGCACACCCAAAACCACCCTTAACCACCAACACACACTTTTTAAATAAGACACATTATAAAACATTATTTGGTTAAATAAAAAAAGGAAAAAATTATATCATCCTTTGTTCTTTTTTTTTAAACACCCCCCCCCCCAAAAACCCCCACACACAACTGATCACAGTTTATAACAGCCCGGCAGCGCCATCCTCTTCAGCCCACACAACCCCGTACCCATTGTATCCACAATGCCATCTAGCCATCTTATCCTTGGCCGTCCCCTTTTTTCTTTTGCCCACCACCTTCCCCAGCATCAAGGCCTGCTCAAGTGAATCCTCTCTTCTCATTTGATGTCCAAAATACTTCAGCTTCATCTTTACTATTTGACCTTATAATGAGCACTCAGGGCTAATCTCTTCTACTATTGACCTATTTGTTCTTCTCGCTGTCCAAGGGACTCTCAAAATTCTCCTCCAGCACCACATCTCAAAGGCATCTATTTTTCTTCGCTTAGCCTTTCTAATGGTCCATTTAAAAAAGATCATTTTAAACAGCCCAGCAACGCCGGGCAACCTCTGCTAGTAATTATATAAAAGGGGACCAAGCTGGATTTTTGAAAGGAAGACATATGTCTGATTTGATAAGGAGAGTTTTGGACCTGATAGATCTAGTAGGACAAACAAAAGAGAGAGTTGGATTATTATCATTAGATATATTTAAGGCTTTTGATTCTTTGCAATGGGTAACAATTAAGGAGATAATTCGATGTTATTAATTTGGAGACAGATTTTTCAGTACAATCAAACAGTTATATCAATCTGGATTGGCTAAAGTAAGGTAAATGATGAACGTACAGAAGAAATAAAATTAGAAGCAGGAATGAGACAGGGTTGCCCATTATCCCCAATATTTATAATGGCATTGGAGTTGTTAGCGAATGTTATAAAAGGGGATAAAGGCATTGAAGGGCTATTTGAAAATAAGATAAGCTTGTATGCTGATGATACCTTGGTAATCATGAAGCACCCCAGAAAGGCATTAGAAAAAATACAAGGTCACTTAAATGGTTTTGAAGAGATGACAGGATTGAGAATTAATTGGGACAAATCAGAAATTATACTCTGTAATGTCGATAAGGAGAAACAAGAGAAAATAAAGTATAAATTTAAAATTCAGGTTAAAACTGTTTGAGATATTTAGGAATAAATACTTCAAATAAATTTGAAGAACTTAAGCGATTGAATTATGATAAATAGAAAAAGGAAATTAAAGTGAAAATAGAACAATTTAAAAAGACTAAATTGTCCTGGTTTGGTAGGATTGCGTTAAGTAAAATGATGCTGTTGCCTAAAATTAATTTCTTATTTGATGCATTACCAATTAAATTAATTGACAAAGAAATCAAAGATTTTCAAAATATATTAAATAATTATTGTAGTGCAGGAAGAAAACCTAGAATAGCAAAGATTTTTTGATATTTACGCCAGAAAGAGGGAGGACTGGGGATACCCAACCTGAGGAATTATTATAGAGCTTTCCAAATTAAGAATATTGTGAAGGTTTTAGCAAGGAAAAGGGTAATATGGGAAGAAATAGAGATGAAGGAGTTATGTCAAGTGGGTAAAGGGATATTTTTGGGTAATAACAAAGGAAAAATAAGTGTTAAAAATAGGATGATGAAAACAATGTTGGATGTTTGGAATAAGGTTAAAAAGGATTTGAGTCCAGAATTATCTCCAATAATAGAATTAGAGGACATAAAAAATTTTCCGATAAAATTGGATAAAAGGCTGAAGGAGGTATTGGAAAGATTTTTTTTTCCTGTTGAGAGACTGGATACGAGCCTGCAAAGATAGATAAGAAAGCAGAAATTTATTCTCAGTTGAATTTGAATTGGTTCCAGATGGTGCTGTTGGATAGATGGAACGGCAAATATAAGAGAGAAATTAGTTTAGAGAGGGATAAAACGGAATTTGAGGAAATGCTGTTAAAGATAAGAAAAGGAGATATGGGATTAAAGGGTATAGTAAGCAGAATATATAAAATATTAAATAAAGAAGGTAATCCCCAAGAAACTTTGAAATTGTGTTGGGAACACGATTTGAATATAAAAATCCCCCCAAAAACTATGGATAAATAAATGGAGAAAAAGGTTTATGATAACTATGTCGGTTAGAATGAAGGAGCATAATTATAAAATGTTATGGAAGTGGTATTTGACCCCAGAGAGATTATTTCAAATGGATAACACTAAAAGTAAAATGCGTTGGAGATGTAAAAACTCCTTGGGAACATACGAACATATGTGGTGGAAATGTACTGTGGTGAAAGAGTTTAGCGGGGAAATTGAGAAAGAGATATGTGATATCATGGGGTTTGAATATAAGTTGAATTTAAATATTGTGTTGTTAACAGATGTTGAAAATTTAAAGGTAAATGAGGATAAAAAGGAGTTAATAGCTATTATGCTGATAACAGGCAGAATGTGCATTGCAAGAAATTGGAAATCTGATATAATTTTAAAAATAGAGGAATGGTATAAAGAGACGTGGGATCTTGCACTGAATGATAAATTAACATGGGAAATAAATAAATATAAGGGGAAAATTAAAGAAAACAGATTCTAGAAAATTTGGCAACCATTTGTGGATCATTCGTTGAAAGGAGATCCGGGTGGCAGCCATGTACCTGATTATATACATTTTTGGAAATGGTGAAAATAAATGTGACATCCCGCAGACTCCTTTAAGTTGTAAATACACAGAGTGTTTATTGTAATAGATTTAGTTTTGTTTAAGTAAGCAGATTTAGATTTATGTAAGTAATGGTATAGCAAATTATAGAGGTACCAGTTGTGATAAGATATAGAGAAGTATTGCTGTCATAAGGAGAAGGTTAAAGTGAGAGTAGGGAATATGATTTGATATGGAATGTTCACAGTATATTAAATTAATAAGTGTGTAACGGCTATACATTTAAGTAGGTTTTTTTACTTTTTTAAATTGAAAGTAAATGTATTATGTTAATGTTATGTATTTTGTTTTTTAGATTTTTGTATTGTTAAATTGAAATGTATTTTGTTCTGTTAACTGTGTTCTTTTTTTTGTATTGTTTTTATAATTAATAAAAAAGAAGAGAAGGTGCTGCTAACATGGCTTTTGCAAGGGCCTCACTAATCTGTTGGAATTTTTTTATTGTGTCAACAAGCATGTGGATAAGTGGGATCCAGTTGACATTGTTTATTTGGGCTTTCAGAAGGCTTTTGACAAGGTCCCGCACGAAAAGCTCTTGAATAAACTTGCCAGTCATGGAATAAAGGGACAGGTCTTGTTCTGGATCAGCAACTGGGTGACAGGAAACAGAGGGTAGCACTAAATGGACACTTCTCCAAGTGGAGGGAAGTAAAGAATGGGGTCCCCCAAGGTTCAGTACTGGGACCCCTGCTTTTCAACCTCTTCATAAATGATCTAGAAGTAGGAGTAAATAGCAAGGTAGCCAAATTTGCTGACGACACTAAATTATACAGGGTAGTGAAAACGGTGAGATATTGTGAGGAGCTCCAGAGGGATCTCTTGACACTGGGGGAGTGGGCAAAACAGTGGCAAATCCCCAGGACGCGCATCACCTGGTCCCGGTGGATGGGAGGCCAGGTGCCGCCATTGCGTCCCCGACTTCCGAGCCCCGAGGGCTTAAGGACGCTGCCCCGCGGCACCTGAGGACTTAGCCCTCTTTCTCGGCCACGGGGAAGAGTGAAACTCTGGGCTCATATCGGCACGGTAGACTATTTATATAGTCTAGCGCCGTTGCCGCCTTGTTTTGACCCGCTTCCCTCGCTTGGTCTTGGCCACGGGAATCCTTTTCTTTTCTTTCTTGCTTTTTATGTTGTATGCTTACTGATATTGTATCTTTCCCCCCGCTGCTGCCTGCTTTAGGCAGCATGCCCCAACGTGAACAGCTTGGAGTCTCCTTCGGGTAGAGACAGGCGGTATATAAATAAAACTTCCCATTGTAAGATCAGTGAAACTTTTGAACCTGCCGGTTAGCCTTCGGCCACAGAAGATGAAAAGCTTGTTGGGTCAGAACATGTCAACTAAGAGTCCCTTTATATATTCTCCAATCATTGCTCATAGCCGTGGAGAAGAGCGAGAATCATAAAGAAAAACAGGACGCCGGTCCCTCTCCCCTGGCCCTGCCTGGCCAGAGGATAAAGAGGGACGCCCACAGCGCCAGAGTACGCCCGCCGCAAACAGGACCTTTGCCGCATTTCCCCGCTGCCTCCAACACCGGCGCGAGGACGGAAGCAGTTGTTTCCTGAGGTTCCTCCCCGGTCTGGCATTGGCCGCGGGGAAGTTGGAGCACCGCTGGAAGGGGTCGCTGCCCGGGGCCTGTATTTTGCATTTTGTATTTAACTTTTGAGTTTCTGATTTGAATTGTAACTTGTTTTTTGCAATTGTATTAATATGTGTATTCTATTCGGTGATACTGTATTTTGAATTGTATTTTTGTATGTTTTTCTATTCTCCCTCCCCCCGCCTACTTATGATTTGCTTTGTATTTATTTGTGTTGTAAACCGCTTTGAGTTGTCAGTAGATAAGAAAAGCGGTATATAAGAACACTAAATAAATAAATAAAAAAATAAAATTATTATTTATTATTATTATTATTATTATTATTATTATTATTATTATTATTATTATTATTATTATTATTATTATTATTAAATGAGCATCAACACTAGTGAGTAGTCATGTGGCAGGCATGCCTAGACACTACTATAGAGTGATGCACGCTGGGGCAAAAAAAAACCAATTAAATTTATAAACTGATGGGGTCTGAACTCTCTGCGACAAACCAGGAAAGGGGCCTTGGTGTCCTGGTGGACAGCTCAATGAAGGTGTCAACCCAGTGTGCCTCAGCAGTGAGAAAAGCAAACTCAATGCTAGGGATCATTAGGAAGGGTATAGAAAATAAGTCAGCGAGTGTCATTTTGCCTCTTTATAAATCTATGGTGAGGCCCCATCTGGAATACTGTGTACAGTTCTGGTCGCCATACCTCCAGAAGGATATTATGGAGTTGGAGAAAGTACAGAGGAGGGCAACCAGAATGATTAGAGGACTGGAACACCTTCCTTACCATCTGAGGCTGCAATGGTCGGCGACAGAATGCTGGACTGGATGGGCTCCTGTGGCCTGTTCCAGCAAGGCTGTTCTTATGTTCTTATGTATGGAAGGAGGCTGGAGCTGGGCGATTGCACTACACCTGGGTTGGGCATATCTAGTTTGGGGGAGGGCTGTTGGCTCAGGGTTGTTTTTTTTAGCCACCCCCTGGTTACGGCCCCCCTGGGCAGGAGGGAAAGACACCCTCCCCCCCTCCTGGACGTCACTTTTGACTTGGCCACCCATGGCAAGAAGGGAAGATCAAGGAGAGGAAGAAGTCAATCGAGGGTGAGGTGGATTGAGCCCATCAAGGAAGCCATGGCGGCGGGAAGGAAGGGCTGGTCAGGACAGAAGAGGGGATTTGCAGAATACGTCCCTTTCATAGCCCGAAGTACCAATTCTTTCTCCCTTCCTGGAGCCGGGCTGGGAAGCTTTGGGTTGTTACTCCCCAGTGGCAGGGAGTCATTTCTATCTCTCTCCCTGCCTCAAAGGGAGGAAGAACAAGGAGCGCCATGCTGTGAAGGGTGGATTCCCTCTTCTTTACTTCGTCCATTGCTCTGAATTTGGCAACTGGAAGGTCGGCTGGTCACCAGTTCGAAACCCGCGTGCTGCATGACGGGGTGAGCTTCTGTCTCCGTCCCAGCTCCTGACAACCTATCACTTCGGAAATTGCAAGTAGATAAAGAGGTGCCACTTCGGTGGAAACGTAAACAGTATTCCATGCACTTGGGTGTCTAGTCATTCCTGCCACGTGTCCACGGAAAGTCTGCAGACGAAGACAGCGCTGGCTGTTGGGCTATACAAACAGAGCTGAGCACCGAACCCTAGAGTCGGATACGAGCAAGGGTAACCTTTACCTTTAGCAAGAGGGGGGGTTTGCCAGACGAGAGGACAAGCGTAGAGAGGAGGATGCCAGACAAGAGCGATTCCTAGAGTGGAGCATGCCAGACAAGACGATTCCTAGAAAGGGAGCATGACAGACAAGATAGATTCCTAGAGAGGATTCATGGCACTCAAGAGAGATTCCTAGAGCGGGAGCACGCCCGACGAGAGAGATTCCCGGATTATGGGGGATAAGTGAGGTTTCCTAGAGAGGAGGAAAATGTGGGAGGGGAAGAGGCGGTCCTTTTTCACCCGGAAACGATTCCTTTCCCACGTGTCACTCCTGCCTCCTTTCGAGAGGCGACATTATGGTTGGAAGAGTTGCTGAGGTAAGTCTCCTTTGATTTCTGGACTACAAATCCCATCCTTTTCGAGGCAGGGAGGGTTTAGAGCAGGAGGAGTTCTCAACCTATTTTAAGCCGGGGAAGGGCCAGGTCAGGTCACCCTCCCTCAGACAGTTTCGGGGGTCGGACGGTCATTCCGCCCTTCCTCCACCCCCCCCCCAATGGGCACTTCCGGGTGTGGTGGAGGAGGAGGCGGTGGATGGGGGGCGGGGCGGTGGGGCCTCAGCCCCACATGTAAATGAGGATCCCTCGTTTAGAGTTTTGTGGACTCTTCAGAAAACTCGCCTCTCCCACGTATTGGAGGCAAGGCAGGATCCCGAGTAGCTTCCAATGGCTTCCAAGACTTGTGGTTGTTCAGTCGCTCAGTCAAGTCCGACCCAGGGCCGCAGCCAGAGTCAGCGGGGATGGGGGGGGGCTTCACTTACCCTGGGTTAGCACTTTGCCCCGCCTGCACTGTGCCCCCCACTCCCTCCCAAAGCGGGGCACTACTTAGTTTGGGACTATAAATCGTCTCTCTCTGACCCCCCCTTCCCCTCTTTTCTTTCCTGGTCGCCCTGCTCGGGCTCTCTCTCTCTCTCTCCACCCCCCACCCCCCCCACCCCCCGTCGAGGCAGAAAGTGTTTGTGTGCTCTGGCCTTCCTCCTCCCTTCCTTCCCCAACACCCTCTGCTACAACTCCACACAAGGGAGAGAGATGGGTCTGTCTGTGCGTCCTACAAGGCAGGGCCATAGCCAGGATTCAAGATGTGGGTGGGCGAATGTTTTTTTCAGGATGGGCAACAAAGTCTCTTTTCAGTGCATTCCTATGGGAAACCACACTTTGCCAGGGTGGACAAACGGCTAACTCAGCCCACCCTCCCTGGCCACCCCCTGGCTACAGCCCTGCCGACCAGCCTCCAAGCCGGCATCCTGCCACAGAGTCCATCACCCAGGGGCAGCCAGCGCAGGGAAAGCCCTTGCCAGCCATGGATGAAGAAGGGGTCTCTCGCTTGCCCAACAGGCAGTTGCTGGAGCCCCAGGATAATTAATAGTGAACTCCTTGGGTGTGAAGAAGAGGAAGTGAGTTTTAGCCTTGAAATTGTGTTGTTTACTTGCACAGTCAAGCCCAAACCCATGGATCATTGTGTGCCAGGCTCCTTTATCTGCCACCATCTTCCTCAGCCCACGCAAATCTATGGCCATTGCATCAACAGTGCCGTCCATCCACCTCATTTTCTGACACCCCCTTCTCCTTTTTCCTTCTATTTTTCCCAGCCTTAAGGCCTTCCCTAGTATGTCCTCTCTTCTCCTTTCGTGACCAAAATACTTGAGCTTCATCTTCAATATTTGTCCTTTCAATGTGCAGTCAGGGTTGATTTCTTGCAGGATCGCCTGATTTGTTCTCATTGCATTCCAGGGTCTCCTCCAGCACTACAATTCAAAGGTGTCTATTCTTCTGCGCTCAGCCTTCCTTATGGTCCAGGTTTCACAGCTATACATTACTACTGGGAATATCATTGCTTTGACTATGCAGACTTTTGTAGGCAGGGTGATTCTCTACTCTTCATCTTCTTCATTTTCATCATCATCATATTTAATTTGTATGCCGTCCACTCGACAACGCAACTCAGGGTGGCTAACAAAAACAACAGAGCATATACACATTATAACACAATGAAATACATTATCATAAAACATTACAATAGTGGAAAAGAAATTCATTCAATTAGAAGTCCAATAATAGCAACAGCAACAATCCCAACAGTCTTGGCACAAACTACACCATGGCACCACAATTCCAAAACATTGATAGGGCCCGGCAGCCCCCTTTCCTAACCAAAAGAAAGGCATCTCCCAAAGTTAGACAGCTATTGTGGCTTCCCCAGATGAGAGTTAATGTAATCCTGCTTTGTGGCTTGCTGAGAAGCCCAAACTCCATTGCGTTTCAAAGAAGGTTCCCTTGACCCTCTTTGGGGAACATTTGAGAATCCACCAGGGCTTTTAATGGTTAAATGCACTGAGTGGGGATTCCTAGAAGAGCTTTTGGAAGCTCGGGAGCAGGAAACATAGTATGTCCACGCAGGAAGTGCTCCTGCTTTCCAAACAGGTCCCTTCCTGTTCTTTCTTTTCTTCCTCCTAGGGAAACATGGGCTCGAGCCGAGCTGCTTCTCTGTTCCTAGAGTATAGGGTGGCTTCCTCCTCCTCCTCCTCCTCCTCCCCATTTGCCCCTGGGAAGAGTGATGGGTCTGTCCCAGTAGGGCTACCTGGGAAGGGAATGCTGGGGGTGGGGAGTGAGTGAGACGGAGAAAAGTGGTGTGGGAGGGGAGGCCTCCCCAACTTACAAGCCCAGCCAAGAGAAGGGACCGTTGAGAGTGTTTTATTCACGAAATGACAAGCTCAAAAGAAACGGAATAGCTCTTAATTCTGAGGCAGGACATTGTATATGAAGTATACCTAATTGGGGTTACATCTGAAATATTGGAAAAATTCAAAACTACAATACTTACTATTTTGAGCCCCAGGTTTGACTGGCCAGGACTGTGAGAAGTAATACCAACTTCCTTTGGATAATAAAAATTATGGGCCGATAACAGGCAAGGAAACATTGTTAAGGGATTTTTATATCTATTATTTTCTTCAGACCTAAAACAACCTTTTATTCACTGCTGAGGCTGTAGAGCAGTAAGGAAAACGTCAAAGAGGGTGGTGAGCACTAAGTTAATAAGCAGGAATGCTTGGAACTATGATCCCCCTGCTAGGTGAGTCTTTTCAGGGCACGGGGGCTTGAATTGTATAGGTAGGTAGTGTTGCCCATCAAAGAAGTTAGGCCAGGTCAGTAACTCACAAAAGCATCCTCTGTCAGGTCCCTTGGGCAAGGTAAAAGCAGAGGGCACACATCATGGACTGCTTAGCCAGTGGGGGACGTAATGTCCTAATGGCTAAAAAAGCCACATACAAATTTACTTGATTTCTCAAGTCCATTTGCTTGCGTGGAAAGTCGTCGTGGAGATGTCTATCAATGTGTGAACTCCTTGCTTAACAAAGACTCCAAGGTATCCAAGGTAATTGGCAGACCAGGACTGGGCAGTTCATCTGAGGTTTAGGCCTTTCTGAAGGTGGGGGATTGAGTAGGTGAGTCCATCAATGGTACCCTCACTCCCTTCCTTGGCCCATGCTGTGAGGGGGTAGGATGGGGTGAGGTGACCTGAAATGATGGGAAATTTGTTTTGTGTGTGTGCATGACTAGGCATATTTTAGTGAATAGTGTACTGGGATGCAGTAGAAAATAAAATTCATATGGTCCATTTTCACTTATCAATATCAAAATCCACCCAACAAGTCGTCACAGGTCTTCCTTCTCTGGGATCATTCTTCATGCTTCTCTCCTTCTTACATCTGATCTCCTTTACCAATTCTTTCCTCCATAACAACTACTCTTATTCCACTTTCTTCTTACAGATACTCAACTACAACAAAACCCATGGTACATACAAAGTTGTGCCAACTCCAATCCATGGGAGGAACTAGAGCTCCTCGAACCCAATTTTGTGTACATGGGGGAGCCTCTTTCTCTGGGGTCTCCTCCACACACTGTCAATAGAGACTCACCTGTTCACACACATCTCCCCACCTGGGAGAGAAGGACTTCTTCCGTCCAAAGATCCTCCTCAAACCTGATATTTTACCAGGGCTCCCTTTCCTTACGGAGGCCAGGATTCAGACAGGAGGGCAATGGGGGAAACAAGGAGGCTTCCATGTTATCTGGGCTTCCCTTGTGCATCACCTTCTCCCAGGGTTTCCATTTCCATCCTTTGGTCATTTTCCCAGTAGCTTCATCTGTTCCTTCAAAACAAGTGCAGGCAGTGGTGGGCATCAGCAGGTTCGCCAGAACCGGTAGCATAAATTCTGGCTGGCCCCGCCCATCCAAGTTTTGAAATAAAGTACAGTAATCCTAATTTGGGTGCAATGCAGAGCTTTCCCCCTGCCCATGCCCACTATACTATGCCCACACTGCCCCAAACTTCACTTTCTGATCTCACTGGGCTTTCTCTTGTTGAGCCTGCTGATCTAATCTGCTGCCCCCACTCCCTCCGCATTGTTGGAAACTAATATCTCTCCCATCTCTAGGTTTAGAATTAGTGGATTTGTCTGTGTAAAATATCTGTGTCAAAAGGTGGAAAGGGAGGAGATTATGTCCTTTGCCTCAGGCAGCAGACTGTCTTGGCCTACTCCAACCCACTTGAATGGCTGTTCTTCCAGCGGCCTCTTTCCAAGAACCACTCTGGAGTCAACAAGAGACATGCATTTGGCCCTCTTAGGGATGTATATGTATTTTCTTTCTGCCCCCCCCCCCCAACGTAAACCTCTTGCAAATGAAATTTCTTTCTGTTTCATTCTTCTGTCCTGTCTATGTAGCATTGGAGAGTAGATCCAGACACCATTGTTGGGTGAGGAATAAAATGGCCAAACAACACACATCTGGGCCCACAGCAGAAAAAGACCCCAGTGTGATCAGGGGGGGAAGCCTTTGGACACGTCAGGAAAGAGCAGTGCCAGAGGTCCAAGGAGAGGAGATGCTCAGCTCAGAGAAGCAGCGCCAACACTTCTGGAATTTCTCCTACCAGGAGGCTGATGGTCCTCGGCAGGTTTGCTCTCGACTCCACCTACTTTGCCATCAGTGGCTGAAGCCGGAGCAACACACCAAGGCTCAGATGCTGGACTTGGTGGTCCTGGAGCAGTTCCTGTCTATCCTCCCCCAGAATATGTTGAGCTGGGTGAGGGAATGTGGAGCGGAAACCAGTTGCCAGGCTGTGGCCCTAGCAGAAGGTTTCCTCCTGAGTCGGAATCCGGCCAGAGAGAAAAAACCAGAAGAGCAAAAGGTGAGACAAATGTGTGGCTTTTGGGAGGAGGGCTCAGAAGCTGAAAAGAAGAGCCCACGGATCTTGCTGCCCCTCTGCCCTGTCAGACCTGGTGCCTGTTCTGCTCCCGTTATCTCCATCGGTCCCTTATTGTCCTTGAGAGCACAATATATGGCTGGATGTATTATATTTGATAGTTAAATCGCTCTCTCTATATATAATTTCTCTAATTTTTTATGGAAACTGCAAGCTTCTAATTGAGTGGTAGCAGGATTAGATCACTTTTGGTGGATTCAGGAAGGGATTATTCAACTCTGAAGATTGACCATGGCTACTCAAAGGCATCAAGAAAATGAGAGAGGAAATAAAAAAACTTTCTATGAATTGCCTTTGCTGCTGTTGTTTGGTCTGTGTAAATCCCACCTCATGCCTTAATGTGGTGCCGCGTTGACCCTGGCCGTCCGACAGCTATGGTGGCGGGTGTGTATTTCCCTGGCAGGTTCAGCCATGCCATGAAGGTGTCAGCTAGCGGTCCAGAATGGTTCTCCATTCAGGAACCCCAGGTCAGCTTAGTGGGGTTGGGTACTCAGGCAGTACACCTGGCCAGTGCATTGCTCTGACATGGTCAATTTTTATATGAGCCCAGCCAGCTGTGCCGTCATATTTAAAATGGCAAAAGGAACATCGAAAGGACAGGCCCTCATTTCCCTGTGCACCATTGGACCCTGCTACGTTAGCAGTAGGACCTCCCAATGGCGAGAGCCTGCTAAAATCTCATGTGAGACAATGCTTCGATCCACCACATCAAATCAGCCTCGTGAAGTACTGATCAGCCAAGTAAGTTGTTGCTTGAGAAAAGCTGAGCATGATATCATATGTCTCTGAAGTCCCAGTTTCACCTGCTAAGATCCCTGTTTCTCTCTTTTCTATTTTCTCCTTGCATTTTATGGTTCCTCAGATGAAAATCCTCTCCTTGGAAGTTCAGCCTGATTTCCCCATGCGAGAGAAACCTCAATTCAGTACCAAAGAGTGTCCCCCACAAAGAGAGATCCATCAGGGCAATGAAGGAGGTTCTACCTTGATAGGTGAGGATTATTGTGAGAGAAGGCATGTTGTTATCCATGGGTAAAGGAAAGGAGGGTCTGTGTATTTCTTTCTCCCACTGACTATTTCACTTTGGTATGGCTGGGACACTCTTCATTAGTGCTTCATATATTTTTAATTCTTTTGATTTTCATCATTCCAAACATTTTACATAGCAACCAGTTCCTCCTGGTTCTGACCAGGAGGGCAAATGCAAAGAGATTTGTTTTTAACTGAGCAAAATAGAAGACTTCTAAACATCCATATTTAACCTTGCACGCTTCAGTTATTTCTAGCTTTTTCCTGTTGTATCAATATCCCACATTTTTTCTATGAAGCTCATAGATTTCTTCGCAACTATCTTGTCCTCAGTCCAACTATCCTACAATTTAGGCCAGCCTGAGAGAGTGAATGGTTTGACATCTCCCAGGGGTTTTCTTCCAAATCCCCACCCCAGAACCTATCCCAGGGGTTGCAAAATGATTTTTACATCAAACCTTTTCTATTTTTAGGAAGCGCTCATGCTTCGCCTAATGCTTTTTAAGGGAAGATATAGCTTTTGTATTTTAAAACAAAAACATAACATAAAACCTTTTGTTTTAGAAAAGTTAAATATACAGTAATCTTCTATACCTATAAAATCGTGTGTTAACCGTTGTAATTTGACAAAGGGTCCTTAGCCAGGCCCTACTAACCCGTACCGAGCATTCGTGCACTTGCCCAAACTGGGTCTGTAGGTAACTGTCGGGTTGAAAAATGCGCCAGAGAGGCAGGTGCCCCCCGAACGCAAGCAAAAGAAAAGAGCTGCAATTCCCTACGTTCCTTGCGCCGCACCAGAGCCAATCAGGCTGAAAGGCGCGAGCAAAAGGAACGTTCGGAAACGCGCCACGGCCAATCATAATCAAACCACAGGGAAAAAAAGACGCACAAGCCAAAAACGCAAATGCCAAACTACAAGCCTCAATGTCCTGTGCGCCATGAGCGCGCAGAACGCTGAGGAAGCCGGTGCACGAAAAATAAAAATAAAAAACACCGGGAGCGCAAGTCCACCGCAGCCGGACACAGCGCCTCAGAAAAAAAGCCACAAAAACAGGAGAGGTCAAGGGGGGAAAAGGCACTGGTACCTTGCCCCCCCTTCAAAGCCAACCCATTCCCAGGTAAGCAAAGCCAGCGGACGGCACTCTGCCCACTGACTACTTACCACAAAAGTGTTTCGCTTTCAGCGAGGACAGGCGGCGGGAACCAAAGCCCCCCCCCAACGGCGCCTGAAGCTCCCGATCGGAGTTTCCCCTTTAATATCAGTAGGTGGGGGGTTGCAATCCCCCTCTCTACTGGCTCCCCTGCGGTTGGGAGGTTTGGGGGGACAAAAGGGGTCTGTCCCCCCCAACCCTTTCAGAGCCAGGGGACCCGGCAGAGAGGGGATCCGCCCCCCCACCCCACAGGACACCCCATTATTAAAGAGAAGAAACCAAGCGGTTTGGGGGTGATTCCCCCTCTCCGTTGGCTCCCCTGGCTCCGGAAGGGTTGGGGAGACAGACCCCTTTTGTCTCCCCAAACCTCCCAACCCCAGGGGAGCCAGTAGAGAGGGGGATCGCAACCCCCCACCTACTGATATTAAAGGGGAAACCCCAATTGGGTTTTCCCTTTTAATATCAGAGGATGGGCTGGATTCGATCTCTCCTGGGTCCCATGAGTCTGGGAGGTTTGGTGGGGACAAAAGGGGTCTGTCCCCTAAACCCTTCCAGAGCCCGGGGCCCCGGTAGAGAGGGGATTCCCCCCCGGTAGGACACCCCGTTATTAAAGAGAAGAAACCAAGTGGTTTCTTCTCTTTAAAAATGGAGTGTTTGGGGGGATTCCCCCACTCCGCTGGCTCCCCTGGGTCTGGAAAGGTTGGGGAGACAGACCCCTCTTGTCCCCCAAACCTCCCAAACCCAGGGGAGCCAGCGGAGAGGGGGATCACAACCCCCACCCACTGATATTAAAGGGGAAACCCCAATTGGGTTTTCCCAACCAATTTGCCGGGAAGCAAAGCCAGCGAACGGCGCTCCGGCTGCTGGCTTCGCCTCCCGGAGATACACACCCGCCCGCAACCTCCTCTCTAACTAAACAACAAAAAACAAACATCAAAATAATTAAAATAAACCATTAATTAAAAAAACCAAAAAAAACCCCCAAAAATCCAAAATTAACTCAAACCAATTACAAAACACCTACAAAACACACCAAATAAACGAACATTAAAGTGAACCAAAAAACAAACAAACAGAAAAAACTCGCTAACACTACAAAATAAAAACAAAACAAAACCCCAAAAGAAATTAAACCAGACAACTGATCCTCCCTCCACGACGACCAGAACTGAAATGAGGAAAGAAAAGAGATTACTTACCAGAAGAAGTGCCACCCAGAGGCCAGTAGAGAAAAAACAGTCAAAGTAAAAGAAATACGCAACAGCCCCAACCCAGAGGCCACAAGAGAAAAAACAGTCAAAAACATAACATTATATCACACATTCACACAAATCACAAACAAATCACAAAATAATAAAATAAAAACATTTCTAAAATCCTGTGTAGAGTTTTCACTCAGAAAAATATCCAAAACATCTAAACACAGTTTAAAAACATTGAATGTAAAAAACATGTACTTTCACATTTTTAAAATTGTTATCCAAGGTACAACTTTTTTTAAAAAATTCACATACTAAAACATTATTTGATTTAAAAAAATTTATTGTAAAAATTATATCATCCTTTCCTCTTTTTTAATCCACAAAAACAACCCCAAAAAAGATGAACACAGTTTATAACAGCCCATGTATATAAATAAACATTTTAAAAATCACAGTTATAGACTTAACATCATTTGTACAAACATTAACAAAACAAAAACCTTCCAACACAATTTAAAACAGCCCAGCACCGCCGGGCATAATCTGCTAGTCTACCTATAAAATCGTACGTTAACCATTGGAATGTGACAAAGGATCCTTAGGCAGGCCCTACTAGTCCGTACCAAGCATTCGTGCACTCGCCCGAACTGGGTCCGCAGGTAACTGTCGGATTAAAAAATGTGCCAGTGGGGCAGGAGACCCCCGAACGCAAACAAAGAAAAGGAACTGCATTTCCCAATGTTCCTTGCGCCACGCCGCACCAAAGCCAATCAGGCTGAGCGGCGCGAGCAAAAGGAACGTTTGGAAACGCACCACGGCCAATCAAAAGAAGCCGCAGGAAAAAAACCGCTACACAAACTGAAAACGCAAACACCAAACTACAAGCCCCAGCGACCTGTGCGCCATGAGCGCGCAGAATGCTGAGGAAGCCGGCGTGCGAAAAATAAAAATAAAAAAGGCAAGCCGCAGAAACACACACACCCCCAACGCCGCATACAGCAGCGATGGAATTCCCGTGGTCTGGCCACAGAGCCCGGCCCGCGAAGATACCCCCACCCCAACGCCGCATACAGCGGTGATGGTATTTCCGCGGTCCAGCCACCGAGCCTGGCCTGCAAAAATACCCCCACCCCCAAATCAAGCGGTGATGGTATTTCTGCGGTCCAGCCACCGAGCCTGGCCCGCGGAAATACCCCCACCACAACGCCGCATCAAGCGGCGATGGTATTTCCGCAGTCCATCCACCAAGGCTGGGCTGCGAAAATACCCCAACCCCAACCCCACATGAAGTAGAGATGGTATTTCCGTCATCCATCCACCAAGGCCGGCCCACGGAAATACCCCCACCCCAACACAAAATAACACAAACAAAAACATTCAAAATTAAAACCAGATATAAACAGAAAAAGTAAACACAAAAACATCCAAGAAGAACCAAAAGCAAACAAGAACAAACACACAGAAACCCCTCCCCCCAAAATAAACCAAAACAACCCCTCCAAAAAAATTAAACCAGAGAACTTACCAGCAGACGACCTCACTCCATGACGACCGGAACACAAATGAGGAAAGAAAGAGACTACTTACCGGAAGAAGCGACACCCAGAGGACAGTAGAGAAAAACAGTAAATTAAAAGAAAAGCTCAACAGCCCCACCCAGAGGCCACAAGAGAAAAAAACATTCAAAAATATTAACAATAATCACAAAGAATTCACAAAATATTGAAATAAGTTTTCACTTTAAAAAAAAAACATCTAAACACAGTATAAAAACATTGAATTTTAAAATATATATATACTTACACATTTTTAAAATTATTATCCAAGGTACAACTACTTTTAAAAAATTACATAGTAACACACTATTTAGTAAAATACAATAATTATAAAAAATCATCCTTTTCTCTATTTTAAATCAAAAACAAACAAACAAAAAAACTGATCACAGTTTATAACAGCCCATGTGTATAAATAAAATTTTAAAAAACCACAGTTAAAGACTAACCTCATTTGCATAAACATAAAACAAAAACCTACCAACACCATTTAAAACAGCCCGGCATCACCGGGCCAACTCTGCTAGTTAGCTATAAATCTGAGCGTTAACCGTTGCAATGTGACAAACGATCCTGCACCAGGCCCTACTAGCCTGTACTGAGCATTCGTGCACTTGCCCAAAGTGGGTCGGCAGGTAACTGTCGGGTTGAGAAATGTGCCAGTGGGGCAGGAGACCCATGAACGCAAACAAAAGACTCAATTTCCCGATGTTCCTTGCGCCACGCCACGCCACAGCCAATCAGGCTGAGAGGCGTGAGTAAAAGGAACGTTTGGAAACGTGCCGCAGCCAATCAAACTCCAGCCGCAGGGAAAAAAGACGCACCAACCGAAAACGCAAATGCCAAACTACAAGCCCCAGCGCCTGCGTGCCATGAGTGTGCAGAATGCTGAATAAGTTGGCGCGCATAAAATAAAAATAAAAAACACACCAGGAGCGCAAGTCCGCCGCAGCTGGACACAGCGCCTCACAGACATGCCAAAACAAAAATAAACAAAACTCCACGGCAAAACACAAGCCGGCCTTCGTTCTTCGTGGTCCCTGTGAGGCCACACTAATGGGTTTTCCTGTGCATGCTCAGTTCATTCGGAAATCTTCCATAGCTTTGTAGGAGTCTCAGACTCTGCCCTTCATGCCAATCAGGTGCGAGCCCGCCCCCAATCCCCAGTTCTTTCTTTGCCGCCGCAAGAGTCAGTCGTGTCTTCCAGAGCTCCCTTCGTGCCCAAGACCAACGCTTTTTCCCTCCTTTTTTTACTGAGAGCGATTTTGTAGTTCTTGCTTAATAATTCTATTTGTTATGATTGCTTACCCCCTATGGGTCTTTATATGTCTTAAATAATCTCTAGTAAGTTATTAAATAATTTCTAAATAATGTTATTTACTTAGATTTTTCACATAAGGATTTTATATTTTACTAGCAGGGATTGCCCAGCGTTGCCGGGCTTTATTTATATATATATATATATATATATATTCTAGCAAGGGTTGCCCGGCGTTGCCGGGCTTTTCCCCCCGTGTTTTTTAATTAAAAATGAGCCAATTTTTTTTTTTTTGCAATAGTGTTACATTGTGTTGTAAGGTTAAATTGTGTTGTTTTTTTTAAAAAAATTGCTTAGTCTGTAATTTTAATTTTTAAAATATTTATGTTAAATTTGTTTGGCTTGGCTTTTATTAACTGTGATCTGCTTTTTGGTTTTTTTTTGAGGATTAATAAAAGAAGAAAGTATGATATAATAACTCAGCACAGGATTTTTTAAAGTTTCTATTGTATTTTATTGACATATATTTTTGATTTGTGTGAAAGTGTGTTTAGTGTAATTTTTTTTACTTGTTTTTTTTTTGGTGTGACCTTTTGTGTAAAATTGGGAATTTGTGTTTTGTTTGGGGCTGTTGTGTGTTTTTGAATTGTTTTTACTATTGTGGCCAGCAGGTGGTGCTGGTAGGGGTTATTGTATTTTGACTTTTGTTTCTCTCCTGGCCTCTGGGTGGAGCTTCTTCTGGTAATTAGGGTCTTTCTGTATTCATTTCTTTTCCAGTCCTGGTGGAGGTAGCACCTGTTTTGGTAACTTTGCTTGTTTTCTTTCTTTTGTGTGTGTGTGTGGGCGGGGGGGAGGGGGGGTTGGAGTTTGTATTTTTGTCTGTTTGTTTTGTTTTTGATTGTGTCTTTGTTTACTTCATATTGTTTTTGGTGTTTTTGTTTTTGTGTATTTTTGGCTGTGTTTGAGTGTTTTTAGTAATTTTTTAAAAATTATTTATTTGGTGGTGGGGAAGGTACGTGGTCATTGGGGGTTTGGAAGGGTGGGCTAGGTGGTGGGGAGGGGGGCATGGTCCTTGGGGGTTAGGAAGGGTGGGGCTTAGGAAGGGTGGGGAGGGGGGCTTTATTGTTTTATGGTGCTTTTTTGTGTGTAGTTGTGAAAGTAGATCGGGGTTTCCCCTTCAATATCAGTGGGTGGGGCTTGCGACCCCCCTCTCCGCTTGCTCCCCTGGGGTTGGGAGGTTTGTGGGGACAAAAGAGGTATGTCCCCCCAACTCTTCTGGACCCAGTAGACCAGGCACAGTGGATCGATTCCCTCCCCCCCTCCTTAAATCAACTCCGTTTTTAAAGAGTAGAAAAGACGGAGTTTTTTTAAGGAGGGGGGTGGGAATCGATCCCCTCTCCCTGGTGTCCTGAGTCCAGAAGGGTTTGGGAAACATTCCCCTTTTGTTCCCACAAACCTCCCAACCCTAGGGTAGCCAGCGGAGAGGGGGATCGCAACCCCCACCCACTGATATTAAAGGGGAAACTCCAGTCGGGTCCTTCAGGCGCCGTGGGTGAGGGATAGAAAGCCAGCTGGTGTGTGTTTGGCTGTGACGCGGTGAGTTGTTTTTCTTTTTAATTTTTCGGGCGCCGTTTTCCTCAGCGTTGTGCGTGCTCATGGCGCGCAGGACGCTGGGGCTTGTAGTAATGGGTTGGTGCTTTCTGTTTGTGCTGCGTTTTTTTAAAATGGTTTTATTTTGATTGGCTGCGGCGCATTTCCGAACGCTGCCCCGTGCGAGAGCCTCTCAGCCTGATTGGCTCTGGCGCGGCGCGGCGCAAGGAATGTTGGGAAGTGAAGTTGTTTCCCTTTCTTCGCGTTTGTGGGGCTGTTGCCCCACTGCCAGTTTTTTCAATCCTTCGTTGACCTGCGTACCCAGATCGGCCGTGTGCACGAAGGGTGAGTGCAGGCAAGTAGGGCGAGGCATAGCAACCTATAGCCATTTCCAACGGTTAACCCTTGGATTTATAGGTTAAGATAAATTAGGATTCATTTTGCTTTTAAATTATTGTTTATTTTTAACAAAAAAATTTTTTGCATGTAATTGTACATTGTGTTTGTAATGCTTTTTTTGGTTTGTTACAAAAATATATTTAAAACATTGAAACTTTTTTTAAACTGTAGTAATGTTACTTAAACGTGCATGCTAAACTCTGTTAATTAAATTTGTTATCCGCAAGAAGAACAAAATCGTTTGACTCGGCTCATGCAATTATAATCAGTTTAATTCACTGAAATCATGAAAGAACAGATCCAAATTCTATCCGATATAGGAATTTTCAACTTTTTCATCAGGGATCTAAATCAAACGTAATAAACAATTACTAGTGTTCATTTCCTTATAGGACTGTATGGGACTATCCATGTGTTGTCAATTACTACTTCTCCTTGTGTTTTCATTGTTATTTTTGTTGTTTTCCCTCCATCCTCTACAGAATGTCTTCTGTATTGTGGGTATCCATCTTCTGATGTTTGTGTTTCTTTCAATAATGCTCTGGGATATCTTTTGGTGCAGCTTTTATCTTTCATACATGGTGCTTGTGGGTTAAGAAGTCCACATGGACCATGAATCATGTTTTTCTTCACTATTGCATGCAATTCAATGTCTTCATTTTCCTCTGGTATTTCTGCAGATATTATTTTATCAATTTCAGTGGGATGTATTTTGTTTTTTAGCCATATTAAGTTGTGCGCATGTGGCAGCCCACGCTTTTGCCATTCTATGGTGTACATATAACAAATACATTCTCCAAATAATTAATTTTTGGTGATCAGATTAATTAATTGTGTTTGTTTTTGTCTGAATACTCTTGCAATTAAATCGTGTCTGTCATTAGATGTTTCATTATTTCTGAGGTTATTTTTGATCTCAGGCCATGTTGGGTTGCATGTAAAAGTAATGAATAAACCTGGTCTTCCATGTTTCCTAACATAGGTCATGGCATCCTGAGTGTATTCATGCATATGTCTTGGGCTTCCAGTGTATGTTGCTGGCAGTATGAGTAATGTTCCGACATTAGCTGGGTTTCCATCTTGTGCCACAGCATCTTTTAAGTGTATGTATTGTTCTGCTCTGAGTGATTTTTGATTGGTTCTAATGTAAACTAGTCTTTCAGACTCAATTTTTGCATACATATCAACCACAAACTGGTTTAACAATTTTTTGCAGTGCAGTATTTGATTTTGTTCTTCATTTCTAATCATTAAAATGTATGAGTAGTAGTCCATTGCTGATATTTTTTTGCAAGTTCCTGTTCCTGTTTTGGGATCAATGTGTTTCAAATTAAAGTGATACCCATCTTCACCATATGGAAAAAGAATGGGATACTGAAGAGCACCATAAGAGCGATGTGTTTCTGAAATACGTTGGAGTTTTTTATCATGTCTTTTAAGTATAATATCTCTTGGATGGAAAGTGTCTCTAGAAATGAGGGCTGCCACTTCATTTGTTTCTGGAGCATTATATCTACGTATATGCTCTCCTGTTGGTGTTTTGTCTGCAGCTATGACAATTTGGTATTCATGTTGTGGCATATTTTCCATTGCATTCTTGAAAGTGTGGATGAGGTTATTGTGTTAATGTAGCATTCTCTGTATGTTTAGTACTATATGGTTTTTTGGTTCCTTCAATGTATGTACATCGTTGGGCTGTTTCTTTTCCCTCATCTCCCATGAAATAAATTTGAAGGAACTTTGGATCTTCTTCTGGTAGTGGTAGAAGTGATCCAATCTGGTGGTAAACCTGTCCTTGTATGGTGAATGTTAGATTGAAACCCTTGTGTTGTATAATATTTGTGGCTCCAAATGAGGTCATTTGAAAACATGAGTTGTATTTTCTAATGTTCTTTAAAAAATGTTTTGAATCTTGTGTTTCTCCACTGATGTATTCTATAAGTTGGTGTGGTGGCAATTGTTGCTGAATTTTAATTTTTCCCTCCTTACAACATAAGGATTTTGTTTCAGTTTTAAATTTTCTGGCTTGGCAGAATTTGCAAATGTTGTCTAGATTTCCAATGTGTAAATTATATTGTTGTGAATAATCAGTTTCTGGATCATAGGAAAAGGCAGCCATTTTTAATGTTAATTTCTCTTCTTTACTCCTCTGTTTTCTTTTTTCTCTTGTCTCTTTATTCTGTTTTAATCTATTTTCATGTCTTTTGTTAGTTTCATTTGCCCTTGAAGTACTATCTATTTCTCTACGTTGTGTTAACATGCTTTCATGTTCCTCAGAATTTGTTTGTTGTGCCTTTTCTGAATATGCCTTTCTACGTTTACTAAGATTTTCTTCCCTTTCTTGTGCTGTCTGTTGTGTGGTTTGCATTTTTCTTTTTCATCTTTCACTTGTTCTTTGCGCTATATTTACTCTTTTCTTTGGTGGCATTTTGATATTCAGTGTAATGGATTTATTTGATTTTTATAGTATTTTAAAATAATGTGTGATATTTGTGGTATTTAATTTTCAGCAGAGTAAATGGAGTGTGCAGCAGACAAAATGGAATCTGCACAGTGAATACTTTTGATCCTTTCCTATTTGTTGTAGTGTTATATTTTTACTCAATTAGGTTTATTTTTAAGTCTTTAGGTTTAATTTAAAGTCTTTTGGATTTTTAAAATCATTTATATTATGTTCTGAAGTAGAAGGTTGCAATCTTTAAATGGGGCTGTATCTTTTAAAATGAGCGAGAACTCCTGTGTTGTTGTTTTAAAGAAAGTGTTCTATTATTTCAATGTTTTAAAACTTGAAAAGTATTTTTGCAATATTTTAAAATTTGAAAAGTATTTTTGAAATGTATAATATTATTGTTTATATTGTTTTTAAAATATTATGGTATGAAGTGGAAGTTTTCTGTATTTAAAGGCTGTTTGGTTATTTGGTATTTAATTTTCAGCAGAGTAAATGGAGTGTGCAGCAGACAAAATGGATTCTGCACAGTGAATAGTTTTGATCCTTTCCTGTTTGTTGTAGTGTAATATTTTTACTGAATTAGGTTTAATTTAAAGTAAAGTATTTTGGCTTTTTAAACTCGTTTATATTATGTTCTGAAGTAGAAGGTTGCAATCTTTAAATGGGGCCGTATCTTTTAAAATGAGTGAGAAATGCTGTGTTGTTGTTTTAAAGAAAGTGTTGTATTATTTCAAAGTTTTAAACTTTGAAAAGTATTTTTGCAATGTTTTAAAACTTGAAAAGTATTTTTGAAACGTATAATATTATGGTATGAAGTGGAAGTTTTCTGTATTTAAAGGCTATTTTCTCTTTCAATTTGAGTGCAAAGTGCTCCGTTGTTGTCTTAAAGGAATAGTATGGTGTGGTTTAAATATTTTTAAATTATCAGTCTTTTTGAAACGTTCAATATGACTTTTAATATTTTTAAGATATATATATATGTTTGTTAATTTAAATGTATTGTAATTTTCCCTGGGTTATTTCTGATTTCGCTAAGGTATTCTGTTCTGTAATTGTCTTTACTTTAAACTGCTCCTTTCCTCTTTTAAATGCGTGTCGCTTTTCTTTTCTCTAACGTTTATTTCGGACGTGTTTGGTTTATTTCAACGTGTATTAAAGGTTATTTAATTTATTTTTGATGGTTCTATTATTTTCGATGGTTTTTTGAACTTAAATGATTAATTTAGAGAATGGAGTGTGCTCCGTCAATAGTTTGCTTTTCAATAGCTCCGATGCGTTACGGTTTGTGTAACGATTTGTAGTTGAGTAGGAATGGATCCGCTGTGTTCTGCTTATGTGTGTTGAGAAATGGTTCGGGATGTGTATTTTTAAACTATATGTGTTTTGATAGTATATTCGTAAATCAAAATTAAATAAAAAGAAATCAAAGCAAAGGTAACGTAAACAAATTAAATAGTAAATGAATTGATGATAACCATAATTGTGGTTTATGCTCAGCAAAATAAAAAACTATAATTAATTTAAAGCAAAAGACAAACTGAAAAGTCGAAGGTAAATGTTAAATTAATTAGAAAGAAAAAAGTAGGCTTTTGTAGTCAAAGTTCTCTGCTCAAAGCTCGCAATTGTTTTAGCTCCGTACCAATACGCAATCACAAAAGTACGTAACTATGAGGGGTTAGCAAGGTAATGCAGCTCCTTTTGTACCGTTTGGTGTTGCTATTTTTCGTCATGTTTAACGCGTTCGCTCCAAAGCAGTTGATTGGCTATATTACTGTGAATGCGTAGGATGATGTGATTTGTAGTGTACCTCCTTAAATGGTAATAAGGCTGATAGGACGCTGGGATATGTATTTTTACCTCTGTTTTCAGCGTTCGTGCTTCGGCAATGTTTTAAAACGTATGTTTGGATTGGCTGCGGCGCGACTGAGAACGTTCTCTTTCTCATTGTATTTGGCTGCCGCTCGGTGAACCGCGGCAAACCACAATGGTTTTGGAGTATTGAAGTTCTTTCCATTTCTTGCTGTTTGTGGTGTACCTCCTTAAATGGTAATAAGGCGGATAGGACGCTGGGATATGTATTTTTACCTCTGTTTTCAGCGTTCGTGCTTCGGCAATGTTTTAAAACGTATGTTTGGATTGGCTGCGGCGCGCCTGAGAACGACTGAGAACGTTCTCTTTCTCATCGGAATTGGCTGCCGCTCGGCGAACCGCGGCAAACCGCAATGGTTTTGGGGTATTGAAGTTCTTTCCATTTCTTGCCGTTTGTGGGGCTGTTGCCCCCGTGCTGGTTTTCTGAAACTTTCGTTGACCTGCGGACCCACTTTGGCCGTGTGCACGAATGGTGGGTGCGGGTCAGTAGGATGAGGCATAGCAACCTATAGCCAGTTCCAATGGTTAACACTTGGTTTTATAGGTTAAGATTTATTTTCCCAATGCTATTTTTTGTTATAGCTAGTAATATTTGGATTAGCAATCTTCAGATTGATTGCCCTTATGGGTTTTTACATTCTTAATTAATTTATTGAGTACTTTATTACGTTTCCTTATGCCATTATCTGCTTAGATATTTTTATTTGATTACCCTCTTAAGTATCTCCGTTTTTGAAAACAACACCACTACGAAGTAAATAAATTAAGGGATCCTAACAATTAAAACAAACTCAATGTAATTCAAACCTGGATCCTCCACCCCCACCCACCCCAAAAGGAAGGGAACTTTTCCCACTCAAACCTGTTGAGACAGGCTGGAGCCTTTTCTGCTTTCCTTGCAAATGCAGATTTTATGTGAGCTGTCCCTCCATTTGAGGCAGCCCCCCCCCTGAGCTTGCAGTCAGGAGTCTGTTGCTTTTCTCGCAGATAACAGAAGCTTTTCATCCATGTGAGTAGTTTCTCCATTTCAGGCAGTCTTCACCTTCAGTGTCAGCTTACAGAGACTGGAGTCTGCTGTTTTTCCTTGCATATGGAGAAGGATTCATGTGTGCAATGCCTCCTTTGAGGTCAGCCACACTCTTGATGTCAGCTTAAAGAGACTGGAGTCTGCTGTTTTTTCTTGCATATGGAGAAGAATTCATTGTGCAGTGCATCCTTTGAGGTCAGCCACACCCTTGATGTCAGCTTACAGAGACTGGAGTCTGCTATTTTTCCTTGCATATGGAGAAGAATTCATGTGTGCAGTGCCTCCTTTGAGGTCAGCCACACCCTCGATGTCAGCTTACAGAGACGAGTCTGCTATTTTTCCTTGCAAATGCAGAAGCTTTTCACGTGAGCAGTCTCTCCATTGAGAGCAGCTTCCACGTTGGTATCAGCTTACAGACTGGAATCGAGTCTGCTGTTTTACTTGCATATGCAGAAGCTTTTCACGTGAGCAGTCTCTCCTTTGAGAGCAGCTTCCATGTCGGTATCAGCTTACAGACTGGAGTCTGATATTTTTTCCTTGCAAATGCAGAAGCTTTTCACGTGAGCAGTCTCCATTAAAAGATGCTTCACCATTGATATCAGTTTACAGACTGTAGTCTGCTGCTTCCCTTGCACATGGATAATATAGAAATAAAACCTCGTGAACAATCTCCAATTGGGAGCAGCTTCACCATTGATAATCAGATTACAGAGTGGAGTCTGTCATCTCTCACTATTTGCACTACACACAGATGTAGATAATATGGGAGCAGTCCCTCTGATTTAAAGTTACCTCACCATCGATATCAGGTTACAGAGTAGAGTCTGTTATTAGCAGTCCCTCCAATTGAGAGCAAATGCACCACTGATGTCAGGTTGCTGAGTACAGTCTGTTCCCTCCCTTGATCAGGGATTGAGTACAGATGCAGAATATGCTAGGGAAGTGTTTTTTCTTGAAAATATTGTCAGAACTGGGGGTACAACTTATTGACCCTCCTGACGCCAACATACCATTCATGTTGAGACCTGAAATTAATCTCTTAGTTATCATACATCCCCTCTTCAGACTCAGTCTTTACCATCAACCTCGAGGTCTACCTCTTTATGTCAGGCTATGGTATTGAGCCTTTACTGTCCACATTTATATACTTTCTATATGAGGTGTTCTCAACCTTTTAAAGCCAGGGACTGGATCATGCTCCCTCAGGTAGCTTCGGGGGCCAGATGGCCATTTTGCCCTTCCTCCACCACATTGGCACTTCCTGGTGTGGAGGCAGTGAGGAGCCATGTGAAAGGGGTGTCGTGGGCTGCATCCGGCCTATGGGCCACAGGTTGATAATCCTAGCTCCATATCTTATTAGTTAGGTTTCCCCAGAGGTCACTTACTTTTGTTTAAAATAATAAATAAATAAATAAATAACTTAATTAATAGAAAGGACCCAACATGTTGGGCACAAAATACTAATTGGTTTGTAGTGCACCCAGACAGTACAGTGAGCGCTGTGCTGCTATATATGCCTTTTTCACCAAGGGCCTCAGTTTGTGTAGCGGAACCTATTGCATCCCACTAATCTGATTCACCACGTAATAGAGTCCACCCCACTGTTCTCCCCTATTCTCAACTGTTCGTGGATCATTTGGACAATGCTTACCCATTTCCATCTCTTTATTGAGTGGAACCTTTGGATGTTTTTCATTATTTCAGTGGCACCATGCTGCCAAGGTCTATGAGACAATGTTATAAGGGCACTCACTCTTGCTTTACTCTGCCCCACCATCTACAATTTAGAGTGGATTTGTTTCCCCCGTCTATTTTATTTGGGGACATCAGTGCATAAATAAATAAATGAGTACAGTATATACTTTTATTTTATTTTATTTTTTAATAATTTTTTTATTAATTACTTTACAATACATACATCCGACAAAATAAAATTACATACAATGCATACAACATAGCACCCCCACCACCCAACCCACGCCCAACCCTGTATAAAGTTTAAAAAAAACAACTACCCTTGTCGCTCAATTATTATTTATAAGTTTATAAATCCGCCCAAAATTCATATTCTTCTTGTACAGGCTTTATTCCGTCTTCACTTGACATACCATATACTATCCAAGGTCTCCAAATTTTCCAGAAAAGGTTACTCTTAACTTCACCTCTTTCTACTCTCATTTCTGATGTTAGTTTATCATTTAACGCCAACCGCCATATTTGTTTAAACCATCTTTTTCTGCATTTAATTATTTTGGACGTGTGTGTTAGAGCTCCGTTCCTTGCAAGCAAAGGAATGAATAAAGGTGGATAAGATTGGGAAATTTTTCAACAAAGTCAGCTAAAGATAAGTGAAAGCTGAAAACAAGTGTTTGCAAAAATAGAAAGAGGAAATTATGCTGTTTTGTGGATAGGCAGCTCTCTGCATTAGGAGGGATTTGAAGAGCAGATGTGTGTTTGCAAGCTCCCTCTTTCACAGAAGAAGGAATGTGAAAAGGAGGTGCGGAGGGGAAAAACTTGCTGCAAATGTTGGTGGAGTGAAAAAACATAAAGATTTCAAAAGGAATGCAGAGCAGTGAGTGAAAAGAGGCTAAGAGAAGAAAATTACGGGGGCTGGAGTGTGTGGTGATAACGCTGAAGGATTTATGGGATGCCAAGAACTCCGCAGTTTACCTTAAGAAGAGAGAAGGGAGAAATTTAAGTAAGGGACTGGAGTGAGGTGAATGAATTTCTCATGAGCTGTGAGATTGTTATGGTGAAAACGCTGAGTGATTTATGATGCGGCTCTAGCTGGGACGACCAGGAGAGATTTAGTGCCACTGTTTGAGGTGAGCAAGAGGGCTGCGACTTGATTGAAGAAGCCTGGGACCTCAGTGAACTAAATATTACTGGGGCTGGTGATGGCAATAAATTTATAATTGATAGTTAACAAGTTTGGACTATCGAGCCTTGGAAAACTGCCCAGGCCTGGAGAGGAGGAACGGATGGGGGAGACGATTAAAGTGAATGTTTCTACAGCACGGAGGCGTGGTTTGCAATAAAGCCAGAAAACACTGAGAGTGGAGAAGGGAGAAATCTTAGTTGACACTCGAGTTATTTAAACAAACAAAGAGTGGGAACAAGTTATTGTTGAAAACATGTTGACATCTCCCATCCTACCACTCTCCTAAGTTACCCTGAAGGAGAGTCAACACAGATGGTGTATTTTAACACAAATGAGCAAAGGAAGATTAAAGAGGACTGCTTAAAGCCTTGCTGAGTACAACGTTTGGAACTGTGGGGGAGAAAGTGTTGACCCGCGAAGGAAGTAATCTTGTTGCTGCAGACAGGACTCTTTGAACTGTTTATGTGTTTTGGAGAAAGTTTGTTAAGATACTTACTAGCACCATATTAGCTGAATTACTGGCTGGAATTGAAGTTGTTTCAAGCTGAGTCTGGGAGCTCTGGTTGAACTTTATCCTGATTAATTGATTGAACTGCTTATGTTGGTCAGTTACAAAGTTAAAGGTTATAACACAAAGGTCTAAAGACTAAATATATTGTGGCAAGGGTGTCTCGGATGTCGGCAGTGTTTGCTTGAAAAGCTGGTGGTCAGAACAGCCTAGGATTGGCTGTGGATGAAGTGAAAACGCTGAGCAACGCTGGGAGACGTGGAGACACAGAAAGGTGGAGCAGCTTCACAACGTTGGGAGAAGGAGGTTAAAAGTGTTTGTGCTTGAGCTGAACCATTAAAGCAACAGAGGAATTTCCAGACCGCTGAATTTGGAGTGGATTGCAATAGCCAGAGGGCTCGGGACGTGTTGTGGGAAGGTGAAGACGTAACGAGAGGCGGAGACGCGGAGGGTCATCGTCAGCTGAGAGGGGTGTCCGGAAAAGCACACAAGCTACAGAGAGATAAAGTTACAGATTTGCAGAGTTACAGTTTGAGTGAATCAGTGTTTGAACGATTTGTAGCGGTACAAGAAAGGTGGAAGAAGAGGCGAAGAAGATGATTATATAATCAAGGAGTATAAAGAGATTGACTTGAACAATTGAAATTTTGTAATTTTGGAAGTGGTGGAGTTTGTCAATGTTTGAACCATGAAAAAGTATGCGGTTGAACTGAGAAGAGGATGAAGAGTATGAAGACAGATTAAAGAAATTGTAAAGTGTGGTTGGGAAAAGGGGAAGGGGTAACACTGTGGAGTGTTTTTGGGTTTAAAATTGTTTTGAATTTTTTAAGCTGGGATGGTGAATTTGCAATAAGAAATAATTTAAATGTGTCAAGGTTTAGTGGTTATATAGAAAATTACAAAGCATTAGATATTATTATATATTTTCCCTTGAGAAGGAATGGTTGATCTTTACTGAGATTATTAAGACTGTAGTGGGAGATACCTCAATAATATTTAGGGTAACCATAAATACCTGTTTATCAAACCAGGCATAGAAAAATAGAAGAGTATTGATTTAGGGGGGTTTAAGTTAAATTAGTAAATTTTTAAAGAAGGAGTAAGCATTGATTATAAGAAAGGTGGAAATTAGTGAATGAATCGCCATCGTTGCCCCAAAGATCAAAAAGCGTTTTGGAAAAGAGAGCCAAGAGAGACGTCGTCAGATAGATTATACAAAAGGCTAACTTGAATGGAGGAGGAGTTAGATAAGGAGATGGATACAGACAAGGGGAAAGGCCGGGGAGGGAAGGTTAAAGGGAAGGTTGAGAAAGAAACTGATATGTTTGTGAAAACAATGGATACTTTGGGAAAGATTAATGAAAGAGTATATACTTTTATCACACTAGGACAGTTCTTTTCTGATTTTACGAACAGTCCACTTCAAAAGCTTGACATCCTGCATAGAATGCCTGAGGGCATATTTTTCTACGCTAATGATGTTAAAGATCTAGCTTTCTATGTCACACAATAACACTTACAGTGCTTGCCTTTAACATTCCTAGTTCTCCCTCTATATCAGGAAACAGGCAATCGATAATATAATGCCAAGCTATTCTCCTATGTCAAATCCACATCATAACTCTTCCTGTCTTTCTCAATCATCGTTCCTGGAACCTGAGGCCATGGGTGCTAGTTCTGCATCCCTTACTAAGGATTTCTGTTCCTACACAGATCTAATCCTAAGTATTAATAACTTTAAATAGGGACAGCCAAGATCTTTCATACCATCCATACCATCCACTGGCATGATACCAGCTTTTCTGGACGTATAAAGCAGGCATGAGTACACCCATTCACAGTGTAACTAATCTAAAATTTATAACTCTTGTATAAAGGGATTATAGGCATCACTATCAAATCCTCCCTAACTGCACTCAACTGGACCTCACCCTGATTGATGTTGCTCCCACCAATGTGTGCTACACATGGCACTGTGTCTGACTATCAGGGACACCTAACTTTTTTGGTTACGTTGATATCTTCATTTTATGTACATAGCGTATAAGATCCTCCTCAACCAGGGAAGGTTTTTCTATACAGGAGGAAAAAGACATACATGATCCATTAACGTTCAAGTGGTCTTCAAGTTCCTACGATATCTGAATCTGTATCCTAGCGGATCACGCATGACACCACTTCCCATTGTTCTACAAGTCACTTTATTCACCAGGCAGACAGATTTCTATTAAAATGTACTTCAGTGTCTAATCCTCTCTTCATTGATGGTGGCTTGACATAGATATATTTGGCCTGGCCAAGAACTGCCTACCCCCGGACAATTATGCAATTTTAGCATAATTTATTGGTCTCTTACCATGGACATCATCATTATAAAATCAACCATTAATTTTTGGTAATACTCACCAGGAATACTTTTGAACCACTGATTTTCTACGTATCTGTGATTTACCTCATGACAGAACACTGCTATAGCAGACTAGATAGACAAGACAAACTTACAAAGGATACATCAATGAGGCTAGATTCAGGTAGTGGGTAAAGCGATGGGATTGACCCTAATGGATCAATTTATTTATGCAGGATAAAGGATATATATATATATATATATATATATATATATATATATATATATATATATATATATATATATATATATATATATATATATATATATATATATATATATATATATATATATATATATATATATATATAGAGAGAGAGAGAGAGAGAGAGAGAGAGAGAGAGAGAGAGAGAGAGAGAGAGAGAGAACGTACGTTTCGGGGTCACAGCAACCACAGTCATACCATAACTGCTCACAACCATTCCTCATTTTAGTCCATATGTAACACATCTGCAGGATCGTGGACGGTGTTCTCCTCTCCCGTAGTATGTGCCATGACACCATTTAACTCATTGTAACTGGCTTTCTACACACTTCCTATCTCCCAGGTAGCATGCATGTCACTCAAATGACTTACTGTACTTTCGATCTAGAAGTTAGACCTTTCACAGGTATTTCCAAATTTTACTCCTAAGGGGTAATACAGTGTATTGTATTACCCAAAGGGGTAATATTGCATTCAGAACCCTTTTTTCTTCGGGGGTCACCATACTCCCTTTCTCACTTTGGGACCAACCAATCTATCATTCCTTATCTATATATAGTGTGTGGATATATTATAATGCATGAATTTCACACATGAGAAGATGCATCATCCTCTTTATTCTGGGTGGCACTTTACCTGTTATTAGGATATTAGCCAACTGAGGAGATTCTTGGTTATCGTTCCATTCAGAAGGGATAAGGCTCTTTCTCCCAGCTAATATTTTCACCGGATAGTGGGAACTATTGAATTATCTCGCCAATTGCTGACAAATTAGCTACATTCACTTTACCTGTGCACATTCTATCTCTAAGTAAGCCTACTACCTGTCAAGATTTGTTTGACACTACTGTGTCAATGCCAGATGTCATACTAGCTCTTGTGTGGTGTAAGGGTGTTAGCTGTGCCACGGCAGTGACAACCCGCCAGCTTGGTAGTCAGCTTTTTAATCACCCATTAGTGTGGCTTCACAGGGACCACGAAGAAGAAAGGAAAGTTGCTTACCTGTAACTGATGTTCTTCGAGTGGTCACCTGTGAAGCCACACGTTCCCGCCCATCCTCCCCACTATTGTCACTGCCAGCTGTCAGACCCTTTTTTCTGCCGTGGCAACATTTTGAACTGGGGATTGGGGGCGGGCTTGCTCCTGATTGGCATGAAGGGCGGAGTCTGAGACTCCTACAAAGCTATGGAAGATTTCCAACTGAACTGCGCATGCGCAGGAAAACCCATTAGTGTGGCTTCACAGGTGACCACTCGAACAACATCAGTTACAGGTAAGCAACTTTCTTTTCCCAGAGCAACGGGGAGGAGAGGGACTCCCTCTCCTCAACGCTACTCCACCGAAGACTCGGCAAAACCACCACCGGCCTCAATAAAAGTTGAGCCGGGGTAAAAAAAACAAAAAAGGGGGGTCAAGGAGGGAAGGGCACTGTTGCCTTGGCCCCCCTTGAAAGAGAACCCATTCGCCGGGAAGCAAAGCCAGCAGACGGCGCTGCACCCACTGACTACACTTTCCAAAAAAGTGTTTCTCAAGGGGGGCTAAGGCACTGGGGCCTTAATCCCCACCTTGAAAAAGAACCCATTTGCGGGAAGCAAAGCCAGCGGACGGCGCTCCACCCGCTGACTTTACTTACCAAAAAAGTGATTCGCTTTCAAGCAGGGGCCAAGGCACCAGTGCCTTACCCCCCAACTTGAAAGAGAACCCATTAATCGGGAAGCAAAGCCAGCGGACGGCGCTGCGCCCTCTGACTTTACTTACCGAAAAAGTGATTCGCTTTCAAGCGGGGGCCAAGGCACTGGTGCCTTGGCCCCCCCTTGAAAGTGAACCCATTTCCAGGGAAGCAAAGCCAGCGGACCGCGATCCGCCCGCTGACTTTCCTTTCCTTAAAAGTGTTTCACTTTCAAGCGTGGGCCAAGGCACCCGCACCTTCCTCCCCTTGAAAGAAAAGCAAAAGTAAAAAACAAAAACAAATACCAAAGTAATTAAAATAAATAAACCATTAATTAAAAAAATCACAAAAAACATAAACAAAAACATCCAAAATTAACCAAAGCCAAAACAAAAAGTAACAAACAGAAGAAACAAGCAAAAACCAAAAAAGAAAAACAAAACAAACCCACAAAAGAAATTAAACCAGCCAACTCACCAGCATACGTCCTCCCTCCACGACGGCCGGAACTGAAATTAGGAAACAAAGAGACTACTTACTGGAAGAAGCGCCACCCAGAGGCCAATAGAGAAAAAACAGTCAAAGTAAAAAATACTCAACAGCACCACCCAGAGGCCACAAGAGAAAAAACAGTTAAAAACAAAACATTACATCACACAAATCACAAACCAATCAGAAAATAATAAAATAAAAACATTTCTAAAATCCTGTGTAGAGTTTTCACTCAAAAAAAAAAAACCAAAACATCTAAACAGTTTAATAACATTGAATGTAAAAAACCATGTACTTTCACATTTTTAAAATTATTATCCAAGGTATTTAAAAAAATTCACATACTAAAACATTATTTGGTTAAATAAAATAATTGTAAAAAATTATATCATCCTTTCCTCTTTTTTTAATCCACAAAAACAAACCCAAAAAAGCTGATCACAATTTATAACATCCTGTGTATAAATAAACATTTTGAAAATCACAATTACAGACTAACCTCATTTGTACAAACATTAACAAAACAAAAACCTTCCAACACAATTGAAAACAGCCCGGCTCTGCCGGGCAAAATCTGCTAGTGTCCTATAAGAATTTGGGCAAGTTTAATGACCCTCCAACTTTTTATCATAATTAGGGAGATGGGAGGAATAATTGACAGGAGGGGCCAGAAGAAGAACCAAAACCACATACATTTCTGTACTCAGTAAAAAGATTTCACAGTTTTCTACCTGTTTTAGTATTTCATTTAGAAATACTTTCCAAAGAGGCAAACTTTACTCTTGGGGAACCAGTGCCTTTTCCAGGGGTTTGAATCCTCTAGTGCTCAAGGGTTTATCATTTAGCTAATACAGTAAAACTCCGACTTATGAATGCCTCAAGTTATGAACGATTCGACTTACTAACGGGTTTTGTACTGAATTTCATGCCCCAATTTATGAAAATGCCCCGATTTATGAAATTCAGCACAAAACCCTGACACAGGTCTTGAGAGATCAAAATGGTGCTGCTGCCATTTTGATCATTAAAAATTCACCCGCACCCACCACCGGAGGTTTCAAGAAGTGACTTACCATGGCGGCAGTGGAGACGGCTGGTCCCTGGGTGGTGCTGCAAGGCAAAAGGCCAGGGGAAAACTCCTTCATCAGCTGCAGGTTTTGCCTTGCAGCAGCACCCGGAAAGGTCAGGGGATGTTGGAAACAGCCCATATCGGGTCCCCTAACCCTCCCAAGAGGTGGCAGAGGCAGCAGAGCTGTGGCAGTAACACGGTTCCCATTTTGGAGAAGCACGTGGAAGCAGCAGCAAAGGTAAGGAGATCGCCCCATTTAAATTACACTTTTTTTTGTTTTTCTTCCTCCCTATGGGGATGCTTTGAGTTGCGGAAAAAACCAAGTTATGGAAGAGGCCAGGGAACCGATTTTTTTCGTAACTTGGGGTTTTACTGTATGCTTGGGATTCCCATCTTAATCTGAGAGGACTGGCTTCCCACCCTTTCTGTCTCTGCTGTAGAGTCCAGAAGGATGCGAGCAACAAACGACCCATCCTCTCTTCCTTGCGATGGAGCAGAACCAGATCAGGTATGCCAACTCACCTTGTGTATCTGAATCCCTTTGTATTGAAGCACTTTAGTCTTGAATAAAACTGGCCATTCTTTTTAAATAGTCTCATTCCTTACAAAGCAGATTGTTTGATTTGAATTTGTTTTGTTTACTGCTTTCTTCATCCTGTGGACGACCCAAAGCGGTTCACATTGTTATCACATGGTGCTTGCCATGTGAGGAATAGCAGTGCCTCTTATGTCTTGATTTTGCAAATGAGAAAGTTAGTTTTCTTCTGTTTTGAAGAATGGTCCAAGAAGATCTGAGAGGTTTTCCCAAACTCACTATGAAGGCAACAGGAATTTGTGTTCCTTTTTCTTTTCCCTTTGTTCTTAGTAAGGCATTTTGCTTTCTTGTGGGAGAGATAAGAGTGTAAACGTTGTGTTCAGAGAGACCAAATTCCGTCTCTGGATGTCTCCTAGTTGACAACTTGTCCACCAAGGTCAACCTGTCCACCAAGAGAAAGGCTGCGAAGGCCACTCATGATGGTGTCAAACTACCAAAGACTATCCAGCCTCTTCTCTTGCTTGTAATGTTTTGGCTTTAGAAGGTTGTCTTTATGAAACTTATGGAGAAGACTGTTTTTCATTCAGGGTGGAGTATCCCTTGAGGAGGTGGACGTGTCCTTCACCCAGGAGGAATGGGCACTGCTGGATCCTGACCAGAAGGTCCTCCACCAGGAAGTCATGGAGGAGAACTGGCAAACAGTATCCTCTCTCGGTAAGGTCCCCCTCTTCCCCTGCTTGTTGCTAATTTCTGTTTTATTTAATAGTAATAATGCAGTAACAGTTCAAAATATAAAGATCTAAACATTGCATTCTTCTTTAGTGTCCAGATGAAACTAGACTGTCCAAATGAAACCACCTTGGCTTTCTTGTTGGACATAATTAAATCTTCGTCAGTACATGTTTCTGATAGTAACTGCCAGACCAGTAAATCACCTGGATTCTGTATCGCTCCACAGCATGTTGTTGTCTGCCAACATTCCCCATTTAAGCATGTTGGTCTTGCATTTAAAGACTCCAACCCTCAGCCTATTCAGGATCCACCACGTGACTTAAGGAAGGTTGAGTTTCTCAGCCATATCCTCCTTTAATGATGTTCTTTTCCCAGTGAGGCCCTCCCTCCCTCTTCTGATTTGGTTTTGCTCTTGTGTACCCACAAGAATGTTTGTTCTTGGCTAGGTTGGCAGGAACTGGGATAGATGGGTGCTCACCTTGTCGTGCAGCACTGCAGTCATCAGGTTCAGTGTCTTAACCACTAAGCCACCACAGTTTGGTAGCAATTTCCAGTTATGGTGGGAATGTGAGGAGATCCAGAAAAAAATGGAAAATGACTTTTAATGAAATGAATGAGATTTTATCTATGAAAACAGATTGCTCTCCCCCCCCCCAAAACAACAACAACAACCCCATTGTTATCTAATTTAGGTGATACCCCACTGATATGGTAAAAAATGGAAATATTGTAATTACACTTTTGGAAACTGCAGGAAGTTTAATTAAAGCAAAAATGGGGAGGTGAGATTTGAGGTTTAACATCTTGAAGGGTATAAAGAAATTTTGAAAATTGCTATTAATGTAAAATTAACCCGTGTGATTTGGCTACAAAAAGGACTCTTGAAAGCAATTAGATTTAAAGATATATGGGAAGATTTTATACAACTTGTCCTATTGAATGAGAAAAACCATCTAACAGTGAATGAAATAATGATTTTTTAATGACAGTGAGTAGGTTGGGATTGGGCTGCAGTGGCTTAATGGTTAAGACACTGAGCTTTGACGACTGAAAGGTAAGCAGGTCGACAGTTCGAGACTCGAGTGTTGTGCGATGGAATGAGCACCCATCTTCTGCTCCAGGTTTCCACCAACGTAGTAGTTTGCAAGCAAGAAATTGCAAGTAGAGAAATAGGCACCACTTCTTCTTCTTCCATGTCTACGCCAGGTGTGAAACTGCCAAAATGAAGGCACCTTTAGGGGAGTTCATTCTGCAGTTCCTTTTGCCTGACCTAGTGTGAGAAAGACTAGCCGGTAACACAAGATTGCCATTACCAGAGTACTCCTAATTATGGTTCAAAAATAACACACTGTTTGAGGTTGTGCTTTCTGTGTATTTTCTTTTGAAATATGTTAAACTAAAATAAAAAGGTAAAGGTCTTCCTTGACAAAATAAATGAGTGGGGAAATGTGGACAGACTGTTGCGGTACTTCAAAACATAGTAGATATCTTCCCATCTGAGCTTACATGAATCAGAAACTACTTCTTAGGGAAACCTTTTTCCCTGGTAGATTTGTTTTCCCCTTCCTTTCAGAGTGTTCTGCATTTGTCCTTCTTCTCAACAGGTAACCGGAGAATTCATCAGAGAATTCATACAGGAGACAAACCGTTCAAATGCAAGGAATGTGGGAAATGTTTTGCTTATAATGCAAACCTTTTGAATCATAAGATAATTCACACAGCAAACAAACCATTCACATGCCAAGAGTGTGGGAAAAGTTTTTCTCTGAACTCAAACCTGGTGGCACATCAGAGAATTCACACAGGAGAGAAACCATTTTCATGCCAAGAGTGTGGGGAAAGTTTTTCTCTGAACTCAACCCTTGTGAGACATCAGATAATTCACACAGGACAGAAACCATACACATGCAAAGAGTGTGGGAAATGTTTTGCTGGGAACTCAACCCTTTTGAGACATCAGAGAATTCACACAGGAGAGAAACCATTTGCATGCCAAGAGTGTGGGGAAAGTTTTTCTCTGAACTCAACCCTTGTGAGACATCAGATAATTCACACAGGACAGAAACCATACACATGCAAAGAGTGTGGGAAATGTTTTGCTGGGAACTCAACCCTTTTGAGACATCAGAGAATTCACACAGGAGAGAAACCATTTGCATGCCAAGAGTGTGGGAAAGGTTTTTCTCTGAACTCAAACCTGGTGGCACATCAGAGAATTCACACAGGAGAGAAACTATTCACATGCAAAGAGTGTGGGAAAAGTTTTTCTGAGAACTCAAACCTTGTGAGACATCAGATAATTCACACAGGAGAGAAACCATTTTCATGCCAAGAGTGTGGGGAAAGTTTTTCTCTGAACTCAGCCCTTGTGAGACATCAGATAATTCACACAGGACAGAAACCATACACATGCAAAGAGTGTGGGAAATGTTTTGCTGGGAACTCAACCCTTTTGAGACATCAGAGAATTCACACAGGAGAGAAACCATTTGCATGCCAAGAGTGTGGGAAAGGTTTTTCTCTGAAATCAACCCTGGTGGCACATCAGAGAATTCACACAGGAGAGAAACCATTCACATGCAAAGAGTGTGGAATTTTTTCCCCTCATAACTCAACCCTTGTGATACATCAGAGAATTCACACAGGACAGAAACCATACACATGCAAAGAGTGTGGGAAATGTTTTGCTGATAACTCAACCCTTGTGATACATCAGAGAATTCACACAGGAGAGAAACCATTCACATGCCAAGAGTGTGGGAAAAGTTTTTCTCAGAACTCAAACCTTTTCACACATCAGAGACTTCACACAGGAGAGAAACCATTCAGGTGCAAAGAGTGTGGGAAAAGGTTTTCTCGGAACTCAAACCTTGTGACACATCAGATAATCCACACAGGAGAGAAACCATTCCCATGCCAAGAGTGTGGGAAAAGTTTTTCTCATAACTCAACCCTTGTGATACATCAGAGAATTCACACAGGAGAGAAACCATACACATGCAAAGAGTGTGGGAAATGTTTTGCTGATAACTCAATCCTCGTGAGACATCAGATAATTCACACAGGAGAGAAACCATTTGCATGCAAAGAGTGTGAGAAAAGTTTTTCTAAGAACTCAAACCTGGTGTCACATCAGAGAATTCACACAGGAGAGAAACCATTCACATGCAAAGAGTGTGGAAAAAGTTTTTCTCACAACTCAAACCTTGTGAGACATCAGATAAATCACACAAGAAAGAAACCATTTACATGCCAAGAGTGTGGGGAAAAATTTGCTCAGAAAATAAGTCTCGTGAATCATCAGATAATTCACAAAGGAGAGAAACCATTTACATGCCAAGAGTGTGGGGAAAGTTTTTCTCTGAACTCAACTCTTGTGAGACATCAGATAATTCACACAGGAGAGAAACCATACACATGCAAAGAGTGTGGGAAATGTTTTGCTGAGAACTCAACCCTTGTGAGACATCAGATAAATCACACAGGAAAGAAACCATTCACATGCCAAGAGTGTGGGAAAAAATTTGCTCAGAAAATAAGTCTTGTGACACATCAGAGAATTCACACAGGAGAGAAACCATACACATGCAGAGAGTGTGGGAAATGTTTTGCTGATAACTCAACCCTCGTGAGACATCAGATAATTCACACAGGAGAGAAACCATTTGCATGCAAAGAATGTGGAAAAAGTTTTTCTCTGAACTCAAACCTGGTGGCACATCAGATAATTCACACAGGAGAGAAACCATTCACATGCAAAGAGTGTGGAAAAAGTTTTTCTCATAACTCAAACCTTGTGAGACACAAGAAAAATCACACAAGAGAGAAACCATTTACATGCCAAGAGTGTTGAAAAAGTTTTTCTCAGAACTCAACCCTTGTGGCACATCAGAGAATTCACACAGGAAAAAAACCATTCACATGCAAAGAGTGTGGGAAATGTTTTGCTGGGAACTCAAACCTGGTGGCACATCAGAGAATTCACACAGGAGAGAACCCATTCAATGGCAAGTGAGTGGGAAATGTTTTGCTCAGAAACCATGTCTTGCAAAACATTGGAAAATTAACACAGGAGAGAAAACGTACAAATGCCACGAGAAAAATGTTTAAGTGCTTGGAGTGCGGGAAATGTTTTGTTTGGAATTCAGTCCATGTGAATCATGACAGAGTTCACACAGGAGAGAAACTGTACAAATGACATTAGTTTGGGTCCTGATTTAAACGTATTTAATGCTAATTCATTCACCACAGAGTCTAAGAACATTCCTTTGTCCCTTTGTCACTGACAAAGTTTACCAAGAAAGAGTTAAAGAGGCTTCAGAGAGAAGTAAGATCAGGAAGCAAACAAAAGTACTCCTGTTCCTCTTGCTACACTTTAAGTTAAGCTATAATAAACCATGTTCTAAGACCTGTCACATATGAAGCCTGTTTGTGAGTCAGGAAAATGTCTGAATTTATGTGGGGAAGAAATTAATGGCATGACTAAAGTGTTGCCAAAGAACCAATTTGATTGTTTAATTCAAATGTTGTGGGGTTTTAAGGAGCTGTTATGTGTTAGAAACTTTAATTTAAATGATATGGGTTAATTCAAATGATATGGGTTTTAGAGTAGTAAAAATAGGGGTTTTTCAGTTAGTTCAAGTTTGGACCCAGAGAGGAAATGTTGTCATGTAAGTTTGCTAGAAATGGATTAGGAATCTTGGCCAAATGACTACTTAGATAGGTTTTATTATTTTATGAGGAATGTCTCTTGATTTGCTTTAATACGTTTGGATTGATACATTTACTTAAATGTAATTTTGATGCTTGGAAAGTATACCTCTGAAAGATCTTTACGCTTTTACTATCCAATATTTTTAATAAATGATATTTTAACATTAAGTGTGCTTATTGAAGAAAGGGGGAATATTTGAGTGTTGCCATGCAAAAGCCACTTTTATTGAGAAAGGCCTATGCTACCACATTTTTGTTGTTCTCTCATACAGAGGTGGCTTAATGCAAGGAGATCTACCTCAATAGGGGCTGTAAGATTGACTCAGCCAAGTGAAGGCCTAAGGTAGACTTCCCAAGTCCTGGATGTTTAATGCACTTTGGGCAAGTTAAGTTTTATCTATCCCGGCAAAGTTGTAAACAGTGAGATACCCAGGGCGGAGGGTCCTGTCGTAGCAGGTATGTTCAAGGGGATGAAGGCGCAAACGGTATAGAACTCAACTGATAAGAAGAACCGTTTGAAATAGTGACTGTGGCTTAAAGAAGAATGAAGCCGTAATGTATAAGCAAAAGTCTTTATAAAAAATATATTTCCAAAAGCGTAACAACAAAAATAATTCCTCTGTGGGTAAGTTAGTTAATGAGAGTTACAGTAATGACGTGTTCTTGGATAAACAATATTAATTCCTCTGTGGGTAAATGTAAATAGTTCACTGTTTCTTTCACAGGTAGATATGAATGATTCACTGATATAGCAATATTTTCTTTCAAAGTCGATACCAGTTATTTCGACTTTTCGAATTACTATATTCTTCTTCAGGAAGATCTGCACATAAAAATTATATACAAACATGATAACTAGCATGACTAAAAATAGTAACTACTGTTGCACATGAGTTCTCAAAGATATATAACGTTACTATGGATGTAAGAAAGTCAAAAGGCACAAGCTTACCAATATGTAAAAGAGTCTCTTGAAACCGCGTCCTTGCCTCCGCTCAAGCTATTAGGTGCATATGGACGTTAATGATGTGTGTGGGGCAGCTGCCTTTATGCTAGATGAAAACTGACTCACGTGTAACCAATTGCTATACACGCCCGAAGCCAGCTGCTAGAGTCGTATAAACTTACTCCCTGGAAAATTCTATAGAAACGCCGCCAAATCATGCTCCTGATTTAATCCTTTTGGATACATAGTATCAAAGAAGTGAATAAAAATGCTTCCCGTTGTCTTAATCTTTTGTTGATATCACATCTTTCAAATAACTTTGGTCGAACCGTCTCTAACACTACAAAGCGGAAGTCCCTATCTGAGTGGCACTTTTCCATATAGTGAGAGACCAATGGTGCTTCTGTCACCTGGTGTCTAATTTTAGACTTGTGTTCCGAAATCCGCTGCCTGAGTGGCCGACTGGTGAGTCCCACATAACGCATCTGGCAGGGGCATTCCCACATATAAATCACGCATTTGCTGGCACAACTGGAAAGGGATTTTAAAGAAAATGTTAACCGCTTATTTGGAACATAAATATCTTTGGTTTCCCAGCAGAATTGACAAACTGTACATGAATGACACTTATAATGTCCTGTTGGAAATGGTTTATCATCAATAATAGTCCTGGCAGTATGGTCGGAACGTACAAGAATGTTACTAATAGATTTCGACCTTCTAAAGCCAATCATCGGTTTTTCATTACACCCGGGAAGGTCCTTAACCAAATGCCAGTGTTTGTAAATAATGTTCTTAATTTGGTTGGCTGCTGGTGAAAGCTCAAAAGAACACCTGATCAAATTACCCCCTCCACGCTGTTTCCTATCAAGCAAATGTTTTCTGGGTGTGTCCCTTACTCTCTGAAGAGCTGAATTGACTACGTGCATGGGATAACCTCTATTTTTAAGTTTTCTCTGGATGACTAAGGCGGATTTATTGAAGTCTGCGGATTCCGTGGAGTTTCTCTTGGCACGGGCAAAAAGGCCAAAAGGGATGTTATTTCTGACAAAGGCTGGGTGATAAGAAGAGTACTCTAAATACGGGTTCCTATCCGTTGGTTTCCTATACAACTTAACCGCTACTCTTCTAGACTCTGAAATGTAGACCTCTACATCCAAAAATGGGATGGAAGAGCGGTCAAAGTGAGGAGTAAATCGTAAATTATTGTCAATGGAATTAATCCATTGTACAAAATTACTGACAATGTCCTGAGAATCAAGAATAAAAAATAAATCATCTATGAATTTGCCATAGTATATTACGTGAGGCAGAAAAGGATTGGAGGAATGATACATGTGTTGGCTTTCAAAGTTGTTCAAATACATGTTGGCAACTGAGGGGGCCAGGGGGCTCCCCATGGCCACGCCCTTTACCTGAATGTAAAAAGATTTTTCAAATCTAAAGTAATTATGTTCGAATATTATGTCCAGGGGGGCAAAGGTTTGGGAGGGGGAAGGAGACATGTGCGAAGGGGTGCTTTGGTTGCTGGGGAGTCCCTGGAAGAGGGACTTTCCAAGGCGGGGCAAGCGAGTGTTCTCTTGGGGGGTTGTTTCAGCTGGTTCTGCCAGCGGGCGAAGGCAGTGGGCCACATGAAATGTCACGGGGGGTGGGGTGGATCGGGCCGTAGGTTAAGAACCCCTGGTTTAGACTGATAAAGTCTCAAAGAACTGAACCCCACAACTAGCAGAACTGGTGGGCTTCAGAATAAGCAGAAGTGGTACAAATGCACTTCTTATGCTTAAACAAGTAACATAGAAAATGTAGAATACAATAAGAATTTATTTGTTGCGTTTCAAGACCAAGAGAAGGCATTTGCTAGATAGAGTAAATGGGAAATTGCTGTGACCAACATTGGCCGATTTCAGCACCTTTGCACGTCACTTAAACTCTCAAAAAGATGAACAGCTTTTAAGTAAATAAATCAGCCAGAGAGGTTTTGAAATGAAAAAAGAGAATTTTATCAAAGTTTTTAATCATAGCATAACATAACACAATAGCACATGATCATGATGTGTGCACACGTGGTACTTGAAAAGTGGGGCCGACGCTGCCAATGCCAAGGACACCGGGCGCTCCCTTTCCCTCCCGGCCAGACCGGCGGGAGATGAACAGGCACAGCTGGAGGGAGTTTCGGCAGGCAGCCTCAAAAGTGGGGCCGACGCTGCCAATGCCAAGGACACCGGGCGCTCCCTTTCCCTCCCGGCCAGACCGGCGGGAGATGAACAGGCACAGCTGGAGGGAGTTTCGGCAGGCAGCCTCAAAAGTGGGGCCGACGCTGCCAATGCCAAGGACACCGGGCGCTCCCTTTCCCTCCCGGCCAGACCGGCGGGAGATGAACAGGCACAGCTGGAGGGAGTTTCGGCAGGCAGCCTCAAAAGTGGGGCCGACGCTGCCAACGCCAAGGACACCGGGCGCTCCCTTTCCCTCCCGGCCAGACCGGCGGGAGATGAACAGGCACAGCTGGAGGGAGTTTCGGCAGGCAGCCTCAAAAGTGGGGCCGACGCTGCCAACGCCAAGGACACCGGGCGCTCCCTTTCCCTCCCGGCCAGACCGGCGGGAGATGAACAGGCACAGCTGGAGGGAGTTTCGGCAGGCAGCCTCAAAAGTGGGGCCGACGCTGCCAACGCCAAGGACACCGGGCGCTCTCTTTCCCTCCCGGCCAGACCGGCGGGAGATGAACAGGTACAGCTGGAGGGAGTTTCGGCAGGCAGCCTCAAATGCGGGGCCAACGCCAAGGACCGCCGCTGTGTTCGGCCCCGTCGGGGGCGAAGAGGCTCGCTGGCCTCACCATTGGCCGGCGTTTTGGGCCCCGCCCCCCGCCCCTCGCCAGGACTCAAAAGGCGAGGGGGCCTGCCGGACGAAACATCACCGCCGCTGTGTTCGGCCCCGGCGGGGGCGAAGAGGCTCGCTGGCCTCGCCATCGGCCGGCGTTTCGGGCCCTGCCCGGCAGTTGAGGGTTCAACACAGTTGTGGAAGAATGCCCCACCACTTCCATCACCACCGGAGCCGTGCGGAGGGTGGTGGGGGGAGTGAATGGGGCGGTTTTATATTGGGGTGGAAGGGAGGGAGGGAGAGATTGCCAGGCCAGCCAGGAAGGAGAGGCAGCATTCTGTCCAGGGCAAGCAGGGAGGCTCCGGAGACCAATATAGAGGTTGTGATGGGCATGGGGCGATATAGCGGGTACCGAGGGGCGGGCCGCACCCGGGGAACGCGGGGCAGATGCTTAGTAGCTGTCCCTCGTTCCAGCCCCACGGTTACACCTCTAGGTCCTGAGCAGCTGACCCAGGGTGACCCTGCCCTTAGGCTGCTGCTGATGAATGCCAGGTCGGTATGTAATAAGGCCCCCCTGATACAAGACTCCATTATGGGGGAGCGGGCCGACCTGGCATGTATCACTGAGACCTGGCTGAGACCAGAGGATGGGGTTCCTCTGTCAGAAATGTGTCCAGCTGGGTTCAGTATTTGGCACCAGCCTAGGGATGAGGGTAAGGGCGGTGGCGTTGCCATCATAGCCAGGGAGTCACTGGGAGTCACCAGGGCCACCGCTCCACAAATTCTGGGTTGTGAGGCCCTGCTTCTGCGTCTGGGCTTTAAGGGTCAGTTGGGAGTCTTACTCCTGTACCTGCCCCCTTGCAGGGTAAGGGACTCCCTGCCTGAGCTCCTCGAGGCCATCTCAGCGTTGGCATTGGAGTTCCCTAGATTGATGGTTCTGGGGGACTTCAATTTGCCTTCGCTGGGGACTGGCTCCGGGGTGGCTCAGGAGTTCATGGCTTCCATGGCAGATATGGACCTGATTCAGGTAATTCAGGGCCCGACCAGGGGCAGTGGCCACACACCAGATTTAATCTTTTTGTCGGAGCAGTGGCAGAGTGATCTGAGACTACGGAAACTAGACATAACACCTGTGCCATGGTCAGATCATTATTTGGTGGCTCTAGACTTCCTGGGTGCGACGCTTCACCGTAGGGAGGCAGGGCCTATTAGAATGGCCCGCCCCCGGCAACTGATGGATCCTGATGGATTCCAGAGGGAACTGGGGGATTTCCCTCTGGATCGGCAACACGATTCGCCCGAGGCGCTGGTTGACCTGTGGAACAGGATGACAACAGCGGCCTTGGATGAAATCGCACCACTACGGCCTCTCAGAGCTCATCGAGCTAGGTCATCTCCGTGGTTCACAGATGAACTGAGGGAGCTCAAACGGGCAAAGAGACGCCTAGAGCGCCGCTGGGTGAAGACCCAGAGAGACTCCGATTGGACACTAGCTAGAGCCGCTATTAGGGCCTATCTAGTGGCGATGGAGGTGGTGAGGCGGCAATACTTCACCACCCTTATTGCCTCCGCTGACAATCGCCCGGCCACCCTGTTCCGGGTTACCAGGTCTCTCCTTGGTAGGGGGACCCCGGTGCCTGGTTGGCAGGGGTCGGCTGAGGACTTTGCTGACCATCTAGTGGAGAAAATCGATCGGATTCGCTCTGGGTTTAATTCCGGCGTGGTTGGGGAGAGTCCGGAGGGAGCTGGAGCACAGTCTTGCCATACCATCTGGGACCGGTTTGATCCAGTTGCCCCTGATGAAGTGGACAGGCTCCTTGCAGCTGTGCGCGCCACTACCTGCCCATTGGACCCCTGTCCCACCTGGTTGGTGAAAGCCTCCAAGGCGGTGACAGGTGACTGGGTTGGGGCTGTGATCAATGCATCATTGCGGGAGGGGGTGTTTCCTGCACCTTTAAAACATGCTTTGGTGCGCCCCCTCCTGAAGAAACCTTCCCTCGACCCAGCTGTCCTAACCAACTATAGGCCTGTCTCTAACCTCCCCTTTTTAGGGAAGGTGTTGGAGAAGGCAGTGGCGTGTCGGCTGCAGGGGGTGCTGGATGAAGCGGATTATCTGGACCCCTTTCAGTCAGGATTCAGGCCGGGATATGGTACCGAGACGGCATTGGTCGCACTGATGGATGATCTCTGGCGGGAGCGGGACGGTGGTCACCCATCCGTCCTTGCTCTTCTTGACCTCTCAGCGGCTTTCGATACCGTTGACCACGGTATCCTTCTGGGACGGCTCCGAGGATTGGGAATCCAGGGTAATGTGTGGTCCTGGTTTTCCTCATTTCTGAGGGGTCGTACCCAGTCGGTGTGGTTGGAGAGTGAGAGGTCCAGTCCTAGGCCCCTCAAATGGGGGGTGCCTCAGGGCTCGGTGCTCTCTCCTCTCCTATTTAACATCTACATGAAGCCGCTGGGTGAGATCATTCGTTCCCATGGGGTGCGGTACCATCAGTACGCGGATGACACTCAGTTGTACATCTCGGCCCATGGGGACCCCAGTGATGCCGTCAAAGTCCTTTCCAGATGCCTGGAAGCTGTGGGGGTCTGGATGGGGGCTAACGGGCTACAACTGAATCCCAGCAAGACTGAGTGGTTATGGATAGGGGGTTCTGCATTAACCCGGGAGCTACCATCGTTGGTTCTGGATGGGGCTATTTTGCCCCAGACAGACCCAGTGCGCAACTTGGGGGTCCTCCTGGATTCACGGCTACTGCTAGAGGAACAGGTGGCGGCTGTGACCAGGAGGGCTTTCGCCCAACTGCGGGTGATCCGCCAGTTGCGCCCACTCCTGGACCGGGACTCCTTGCTCATGGTCACTCACGCTCTGGTTACCTCCAGACTAGATTATTGCAATGCGCTCTACATGGGGCTGCCCTTGACGACCATTCGGAGGCTACAGCTGGTCCAAAATGCGGCAGCCCGGGTGGTGATGGGGTGTGGGCGTTATGCCCGTGCTTTGCCACTGCTCCGGGAGCTGCACTGGTTGCCAGTTTGTCTCCGGGTGCAATTCAAGGTGCTGGTTTTGACCTTTAAAGCCCTATATGGTAGTGGGCCGGGTTACCTAAGAGACCGCATCGCCCTGAGGACGTCTGTCCGTCCAACCAGAGCGGACCGGAGGGGCTCTCTAATCGTTCCATCAGCCAGAGGGGCTCGCCTCTCTGGCACAAGGAGGAGAGCCTTCTCCGTGTCTGCACCGGCCCTCTGGAACCTCCTGCCAACAGAGCTACGTCTCCGGACGGAATTGCTGCCTTTCAGAAAAGATCTTAAAACCTGGCTGGCGGGTCAAGTGTGGGGTGCAGGTGGAAGGGTAACCGCCATTGGGTGGTTGGTGTAGAAGAACTCTTCCCCATGGTGCCTTTGGATCCTGCAGCCCTTGTTTTTAGGGGGTGGGTAGTTTTAACTGTTTTAACTGTTTTAACTTGTGTTTTTAATTTTTATTGTGAACCGCCCTGAGTTGGCTTTGGCCGAGTGAGCGGTATATAAATGTGATAATTAAATTAAATTAAATTAAATTGATTCCATGAGAATCAAGGACGATGTTGAGCATTTTGATGAGACTTTTATACTTTTCATGAGCCATGCACACGTGTTCTTCAGTTCAGATGGGCCCCCCTATGGGCGGTAGATGTTTCACATTTATCTTGATGTTACATATTCAACTCGCATATTCTATGACATACATTTCCCAAGTTCTCTTTGCTTGTGACATAAATTCTTGTCGCGACCTGCCTGCCGCAGCAGTAAAAGTAACTAGACATAGAGACTTTAACCAGGATGAGACGGTTCCTTTATTAATCAGCCCCTATTTATCATCAAACTTGGCTATATGTTAAATCAGCAATTATAGTGTCTAACAATGGAACTACAGTTGCACAATGAATTTCTGTCATATTACACTGACGTATTTTAGATAAGAATGCCTGGCTTTAGCTGGCCAGGGAGTTAGTACAGAAGGTACAAAAAAGAGATACATATGTTCAAGGTATGCGCTCTGGGGGAAAAGCTTTAGTGAGGTCCTATATCGGGAACCGAACTTTTTTTCTTACAATGGTCAAAGACCCATTGTAACAAATTAAGTTCAGCTAGGCAGTGTCCTTGCCTATTGTTACTTTACTCCAGGTTTACTAGGAGTTTCCAGCAATGCCAGATGGCATTACTGCCCCCACCTTTGGGAACTTATTAGTGCTAAATAACCAGGACTCAGCTATCTGTATGACCTTATTTACATATTCATTAGGTAAAGGTTTCCCTTGCTCGAAAGCCAGTCGTATCCGACTCTAGGGTGAAGAGCCCACACTGTCTGCTTCTGCAGACGTTTCTATGGTCATGTGGCAGGCATGCCTAGACACCGGAACACTGTTTACCTTTCCAGCGAAGTGATCCCTATTTATCTACTTGCAATGTCTTGCTTTCGAATTGCTAAGTTGGCAGGCACTGGGACAGAGACGGGAGCTCATTCTGTCTTGCAGTACTCGGGAATTGAACGGCTCACCTCCTGCCTTCCAGTCAGCGTTGATTAACAAAATCAAACATTGACTCCATTATTATTCAAAGTTTGTTCTCTCATGCTAAGGGCAGAGGTTTCTAAAGTAAAATGGCCGTATCTTCCTGAAAAGTCAATGAGTATTTACCTCCCTCTTCCCCTCTCCCGGTATTCTTGGCCAACGGGGAAAAGTCTGTGTGTGTGTCAGGCAGTTGTTAGAAGGAACCAGCGGGGGAGACGCTCTGGGCTGGGGTGAGCGCGGGAAGAGTGGGTCACTCTCTGTGTGTGCTCGTGTGTCTGTCTGGCTCCCTCTGTATCCCCCCCCCACTGGGGCTGATGGTTCGATCCCCGGTTCCTTCCACTACCTCCTCGTCGTCCCCCCAGGCAATGGGAGAAAGGAGGACTGGAGGAGGAGGAAGCCCCAAGAGGCTGAAAGGGAGACTTTGCATCTTTTCTCCATCCACGAGTTCTCAGGGAACTTAAAGATGAAATTGCTGACCTCCTAGCCAAAATATATAATCTTTCCCTAAAATCAGGCTTTGTGCCTGATGACTGGAAGGTAGCGAATGTAACACCAATTTTCAAAAAAGGATCCAGGGGTGATCCAGGGAATTACCGACCTGTCAGTTTGACATGTGTCCCAGGTAAAATGATGGAAACCATCCTAAAAGATAGAATTAATAGGCACATAGAAGAGAAGGTGTGGGGCGTGGCTAAGATGGTGCCTGGTTAACACGCATTTTTTTCGCTCGTGCCGAGAAGGGGATTTTAAAGAGGATTAATGTAAAAAAGTTGGAGCCAAACTGCCTGAAAGCGTTCATCCGGAACCTGGGAATCTTTTGTTGTGAGTTTATTTTAGTCGGAGTTTGGGTCAGACGGGCCTCTGGCAGTTTTAAAAGCAAAACTGGCATAGGATCTTTCTTGAAGAGAGAGAAGGAAGAAAAATAAAATAAAGAGAATGCTGGCGGTGGCGAAGAAAGACAAAGCGCCAAGTGCGGATGCATCATCATCATCAGCAACCACAACAGAGCAGACTAGAGCAATGGACCCAACTCAAATTATGGTAGAGCTGGGGAAGCTGTTTAGAAAAATTGACAGGATGGAGGAAGCGACCACAAAGGGTTAAGAGAAATTAGGGATGTGAGGGTAAAAAATAGGGAGGAGTTAATGGGAAGCCATAAGAAACTTGCCAGTGTGTTTACTGATTTTTCTACAAAGGTTGATGCTAACTGTCAGAAAGTGGATAAAGTTTTGAATCTGGTACAAAAAGATATGAAATCAATGCAGAATGATATGAGTGCTGCATGAGGAACACAAAGAAGTTAAACTCAAAGTTGAGGTTCACGGGAAGAAATTGGAAATGGTGGAAGAGGTGATGAGAAAACAGAAAGTGGTGATACGAAATTTGGTGGGGGAAGTGCCAGACAAGATGAAGGAAAGAATAGTTGATTGGCTAAATAATTTGAATATGGGAAAAGATTTTGTAAATGAAGATATTGCAAGTGTTTTTAGACTGGGGCCAAGGAAGGGAAAGAAAGTTCAAAGGAACGTTTTGGTTAAATTTGCAAATTGGGCGGATAAGTTAAAGGTGATGGCTTTTATAAAACAGGCTGGGTCTGGTGTTTTAAAAATTGATGTGTGTGATGTGGAGGTTTATAACGACATATCCATTGAGGAACGGGTATGGCGCTATAATATGAAGCCCGTGACAAAACTTCTAAGAGAACGTGAAATTTTTTATCATTGGAAATTTCCTTGACAGCTCAGATTTTTTTATGATTTAAAAATGCATACGATGGATGCTGAGACGGATTCATTAGATTACTTGTGCCAGATTGGCTTGGTTAAGACAGCATCTCGAGAGTGGCGGGCTTTGAGAAAGGCTTCGTCGGAATCAGGGGGTTCACAAAGAGAATATGGGAATGAACGAGAGAGAGGGGCTACAGGAGGAAACAATGAGGAAGATGAAATACAGGTAGTAGTTGAGGAAGGGTGAAGCAGGGTATCAATAAGAGGGACTTAGACGGATTAGAGGAAGGATTGTTGTTATGATCTGAGCTGTCCAGGTGCTGAAACCTCAATGAAGGCAAGAAGGCTGGTCGAGAATGCCCACAGAAGCCTCGAATACCTAAGACCCCTGCATTTATTCACTTTTACTCCAAGGGGCGTGTGTACAATGCTGACACATCCCATGACACAGAAGGCTGATCTACAAGCATATTACTGGCTAGTTACATTTGCCAGTCTAACCAGTTACTGTATACGTGGGTGAAAGATAAGGGGTACATTGTGCAGACTCATACCTCCTTGCACAATAAATGTCCTTGAAGACTCTGGCACTTATCCCAGTTTATACGTGGGCAAGATAAGTGTGTTGTTGAAGGGCCTGGGGAGTTTCCATCTTGTGACATCAGCCTACTCCAGTCTGGACTCCCAGCCAGGGAAGATGATGTCACTCTTGCTATCACTATTACTATTGGCCCAATTTCCTTTCCAGTCCTGGCACGGTTGGTTTCCAGCTTGGTTTGCCAGCCAGACGAACCATTCAGGGAAAGCTGTTGTCCAATCAGCTGGGCAACCCACAAAGGATGAAATGTTTTAATATTGGTGTATTTAGAAGTAGATGTTAGTGCGCTAGAGCTTTAGTCAGAATGCACATCTTGCATGTCCCCCCCTCCCCCCTTTGAATGATAAGGGCTACTTTCTGGTAAGAAGAGTGGGGAGGGTAGATTTGAATGTTAAATGTATTTTGTTTTTTCTTACTGTAATTACTGTTAGAGTATGTTTGGAGAGGGATATTGCACAAGAAGGAGTTTGCAGTTGTCAAAATGTATGGATACTAAATAAGGTGTGAGGAACTTTAAAGTATTGACCTGGAATGTGAAAGGTACTGGCAGTCAAGTGAAGAGAAGGAGGTTAGAATCAGCTTTGAGGAAGGATAGGCCGGATGTAGTCTTTCTCCAGGAAACTCATCAAAAAACAGAGGATACAAATAAGATTTTTTTGGGATGGATGCAGATATATGAAAAGTCATATGGAACTTCAAAAACAAGAGGTGTGGCTGTCTTGATTTTGAAGAGACTTGGCTTTGAGATGACAAACAGTATTTTTGATCCAGAAGGCAAATACTTAATAGTAAAAGGGAAGATAAATGATGAAGAGATAACGTTAATAAATATAGATGCCCCCAATGATCATCAGGAAGAATTCTTAAATAAAGTATTGGGTATATTGGAGAAAGAGAGATTATTGAATATGATTGTGGCAGGAGATTTTAATTTGATAAGGGCTCCTGAGGACTGTACTAATGTAGCTAGAGCTGGAAGACCTGCTAAAATGAAGATATTAGATAAATGGATGAAGAATTTGGGGTTGAAATATGTGTGGAGGGAGCTTAAGGGATCAGAGAGGGCATACACTTACTTTTTGCAGGTCTATATAATACATACTCTAGAATTGATTATATTTTTGTTACAGAAAATTTGGTTAAAAATGTAGAAGATGCAGAAATAGGGATTTTTAAAGAATCTGACCATGCAAAATTTTGGATAGAATTAAAAATGGATGGTGAAAAAAAGTGTAGGAGGAATTGGAGATATGATGATAAATTGTTCCATGATAAAAAGTGCAAAGAACAGATAATTGAAAATTGGAATGAAAGTTGGAAATGGAACGATACTGGAGAGGTTAGTTACAATATGGTGTGGGATGCCATGAAGTCGGTGTTTAGAGGGGAATGTATTAAGTTGGCTAGTATTAAAAATAAACAATTTAGGGATAAACAGCATGAGATTGAGAATGAGATTAAGCAATTACAGGAGGAACATGTAAAGACAAATAGTAAAGTTGTTTTTGATAAAATGCAAAGGCTAAAGTCAGAGTTGATAGGAAAAGACATACAAAAATGAAAAAAGATTTATTATACTTGAAGAGGGAATATTTTGAATACAGTAACAGGAATTCAAAATTATTGGCAAGAGCTGCCAAAAAAAAGAGGATGAAAAGAGAGATTGGAATTCTGATAAATAAAATTGGTACGAGATGTAATAAGATCAAGGATAAGATAAGGATAGTGAAAGACTTTTATCAGAATTTCTATACTAAAAAAGATATAAATATGGAAAAGTTGAGAGAACAACTGGAAAAGCATTTGCAAAAAAATATAAAATTTGGAGCATAAAAATAGAATGGAAGAGCGAATAACTGAAAAAGAGGTAAAGGATACAATAGCCAATTTGAAGTTAGGTAAATCTCCAGTGGATGATGGACAGCGGATTTTTATAAGGAATTTAAAGATTGTGTAGTTCCAAGATTACTGAAGTTGTTTAACTATATATTGGATATAGGAAAGATACCGACATCATGGTATAGAACTATAATTGTTTTGCTGCCAAAGCCTGGAAAGGATGTAGAAAAAGTGGAGTTGTATAGGTCTATTTCTCTGATTAATCAAGACACCAAGATATTCACAGCAATAATTGCAAATAGATTGAACAAGGTTTATGGATCTATACCTATAAATCTGTGCACTAACCATTGGAATGTGACAAAGGATGTTGCACCAGGCCCCACTAGCCCCGACCAAGCCTCCCCGCACTCACCCAAACCAGGTTCGCAGGTAACTGTCGGGTTGAGAAATGTGGCAGTGGGGCAGGAGCCCCCCGAATGTGAACAAAGAAAAAGGACTTCAATTCCCAGCGTCCTTTGCACTGTGCAACCCCTCAGCCAATCAGGCTGAGGGATACGAGCACAGAGGAGGCTGGGAACGCGCGCCTACTTAAAAAAAATGGTGGGAGCCGGAGGGAAAGACTTTGAAAGACCCAGCTGGAGGGAGCCAGGAAAAGGTGTTAGGTAAGGGTTAGGGGGTGGGTGAGGGAGGCAATGAAAGGTGCTGGGTCCAAAAGGGTTGGGGGGACAGACCCCATTTGTCCCCCCAACCCTACCAAACCCAGGGGACCAGGGAGAGGAGATCGAATACACCCACACCCACACCCACACTCCATTTTAAAAGAGAAGAAACCACTTTGTTTCTTCTCTTTAAAAACGGAGTGTTTTGTTTTTTTGTGGAGGAATGATCCCCTCTCTGCTGGGTCCCCTGGCTCTGGAAGGGTTGGGGGGACAATACACACACACACACACACACACACACACTGCTTCTCTCTCTCTCTCTCTCTCACACACACACACACCACTCCTGCCTTGCCAGGAATTTTTAATGTGTGTGTTGGTGGTTGGAGTGGTATTGTATGGGTAGTGGTGGTTGTACACACCCAAAACCACCCCTAACCACCAACACACCTCTTTTTTACATAAATTACCAAAAAGAATTATCCCTTACAACACAATTTAAAACAGCCCAGCTCTTTACCAACATTAAGAAAAAAACCCTTCCAAAACCATTTAAAAGCCAGCCCCCGGTAAGGGAAGCCCACAACAAACACACCCCGCCGCTGGGCTTCCTTACCGCGGGCCGCAAGCCAGCCCCCGGTAAGGGAAGCCACAACCCACCCACCCCGCCGCTGGGCTTCCTTACAGTGGGCCAGCCAGGGAAGCCAGCCCCCCTCTCTCTCTCACACACACATATTCCTCTTCTGCTCCTTTCCCTAAGGAGCTCTCTCTCTCTCTCTCTCTCTCACACACACACACACACACTCACAGCTTCTCTTTCTCTCTCACACACACACACACACAGCTTCTCTTTCTCTCTCTCACACACACAGCTTTTCTTTCTCCCTCTCTCTCTCACACACACACAGCTTCTTTCTCTCTATCTCTCTCACACACACAGCTTCTCTTTCTCTCACACACACACAGCTTCTCTTTCTTTCTCTCTCTCTCTCACACACACAGCTTCTTTCTTTCTCTCACACACACAGCTTCTCTTTCTCTCTCACACACACACAGCTTCTCTTTCTTTCTCTCTCACACACAGGTTCTCTTTCTCTCTCACACACACACACAGCTTCTCTTTCTCTCACACACTCACACAGCTTCTCTTTCTCTCACACACACAGCTTCTCTTTCACGCACAGCTTCTCTTTCTCTCTCACACACACTCACAGCTTCTCTTTCTCTCTCTCTCTCTCACACAGCTTCTCTTTCTTTCTCTCTCTCACACACAGCTTCTCTCTCTCTCACACACACACACAGCTTCTCTCTCACACACGCACACAGCTTCTTTCACACACACAGCTTCTCTTTCTCTCTCTCTCTCTCACACACACACAGCTTCTCTTTCTTTCTTCCTTTCTTTCTCTCTCTCACACACAGCTTCTTTCTTTCTCTCTCTCTCTCTCACACACACTCACACAGCTTCTCTTTCTTTCTTTCTCTCTCTGTCTCTCTCACACACACAGCTACTCTTTCTTTCTCTCTCTCACACACACACACAGCTTCTCTTTCTTTCTTTCTCTCTCTCTCTCACACACAGCTTCTCTTTCTCTCACACACACGCAGCTTCTTTCTCTCACACACAGCTTCTCTCTCACACACACACAGAGCTTCTCTTTCTCTTTCTTTCTCTCTCTCTCTCACACACAGCTTCTCTTTCTTTCTCTCTCTCTCACACACACAGCTTCTCTTTCTTTCTCTCTCTCTCTCTCTCACACAGCTTCTCTTTTTCTCTCTCACACACAGCTTCTCTCTCTCTCACACACACACAGCTTCTCTTTCTCTCTCTCTCTCACACACACACAGCTTCTTTCTTCTCTCTCTCTCTCACACACACACTCACATCTTCCTCTTCTGCTCCTTTCCCTAATGAGCTCCCTTCTCTCTCTCTCTCTCACTCACACACACACACACTCACACACACCTTCTCTTTCTTTCTCTCTCTCTCTCACACACACAGCTTCTCTTTCTCTCTCACACACACAGCTGCTCTTTTTCTCTCGCACACACACAGCTTCTCTTTTTCTCTCTCTCTCACACACAGCTTCTTTCTTTCTCTCTCTCTCACACAGCTTCTCTTTCTCTCTCACACACACACAGCTTCCCTTTCTTTCTCTCACTCACACACAGCTTCTTTCTCTCTCTCTCACACACACACACACAGCTTCTCTCTCTCACACACACACACAAACACAGCTTCTCTCTTTCTTTCTCTCTCTCACACACTCACACATATTCCTCTTCTGCTCCTTTCCCTAATGAGCTCTCTCTCTCTCTCTCACACACACAGCTTCTCTTTCTTTCTTTCTCTCTCTCACACACACAGCTTCTTTCTTTCTCTCTCTCTCACACACATATTCCTCTTCTGCTCCTTTCCCTAATGAGCTCTCTCTCTCTCACACACACACACACACACAGCTTCTCTTTCTCTCTCTCTCTGTCACACACACACACACACATTCCTCTTCTGCTCCTTTCCCTAATGAGCTCTCTCTCTCTCTTTTACACACACACACACACACACACTGCTTCTCTTTCTCTCTCTCTCTCTCTCACACACACACCACTCCTGCCTTGCCAGGAATTTTTAATGTGTGTGTTGGTGGTTGGAGTGGTATTGTATGGGTAGTGGTGGTTGTGCACACCCAAAACCACCCCTAACCACCAACACACCTCTTTTTTACATAAATTACCAAAAAGAATTATCCCTTACAACACAATTTAAAACAGCCCAGCTCTTTACCAACATTAAGAAAAAAAACCTTCCAAAACCATTTAAAAGCCAGCCCCCGGTAAGGGAAGCCCACAACAAACACACCCCGCCGCTGGGCTTCCTTACCGCGGGCTGCAAGCCAGCCCCCGGTAAGGGACGCCACAACCCACCCACCCCGCCGCTGGGCTTCCTTACAGTGGGCCAGCCAGGGAAGCCAGCCCCCCCTCTCTCTCTCATACACACATATTCCTCTTCTGCTCCTTTCCCTAAGGAGCTCTCTCTCTCTCTCTCTCTCACACACACACACACACTCACAGCTTCTCTTTCTCTCTCTCTCTCACACACACACAGCTTCTCTTTTTCTCTCTCACACACACAGCTTTTCTTTCTCCCTCTCTCTCTCTCACACACACAGCTTCTTTCTCTCTATCTCTCTCACACACACAGCTTCTCTTTCTCTCACACACACACAGCTTCTCTTTCTTTCTCTCTCTCTCTCTCATACACAGCTTCTTTCTTTCTCTCACACACACAGCTTCTCTTTCTCTCTCTCACACACACAGCTTCTCTTTCTTTCTCTCTCACACACAGGTTCTCTTTCTCTCTCACACACACACACAGCTTCTCTTTCTCTCACACACTCACACAGCTTCTCTTTCTCTCACACACACAGCTTCTCTTTCACGCACAGCTTCTCTTTCTCTCTCACACACACTCACAGCTTTTCTTTCTCTCTCTCTCTCACACACAGCTTCTCTTTCTTTCTCTCTCTCACACACAGCTTCTCGCTCTCTCTCACACACACACACACAGCTTCTCTCTCACACACGCTCACAGCTTCTCTTTCACACACACAGCTTCTCTTTCTCTCTCTCTCTCACACACACACAGCTTCTCTTTCTTTCTTCCTTTCTTTCTTTCTCTCTCTCACACACAGCTTCTCTTTCTTTCTTTCTCTCTCTCTCACACACTCACACAGCTTCTCTTTCTTTCTTTCTCTCTCTGTCTCTCTCACACACACAGCTACTCTTTCTTTCTCTCTCTCTCTCACACACACAGCTTCTCTTTCTTTCTCTCTCTCTCACACACAGCTTCTCTTTCTTTCTATTTCTCTCTCTCACACACACAGCTTCTCTTTCTCTCTCTCTCTCTCACAGCTTCTCTTTCTCTCTCTCACACACACACAGCTTCTCTTTCTCTCTCACACACGCAGCTTCTTTCTCTCACACACAGCTTCTCTCTCACACACACACAGAGCTTCTCTTTTTCTTTCTCTCTCTCTCACACACACAGCTTCTCTTTCTTTCTCTCTCTCACACACACAGCTTCTCTTTCTTTCTTTCTCTCTCTCTCTCTCACACACACAGCTTCTCTTTTTCTCTCTCACACACAGCTTCTCTCTCTCACACACACACACACAGCTTCTCTTTCTCTCTCTCTCTCTCACACACACAACTTCTCTTTCTTTATCACACACACAGACAGCTTCTCTTTCTCTCTCTCACACAGCTTCTATTTCTCTCTCTCACACACACAGCTTCTCTCTCTCTCACACACACTCACACACAGCTTCTGTTTCTCTCTCTCACACACACACAGCTTCTTTCTTCTCTCTCTGTCTCTCACACACACACTCACATATTCCTCTTCTGCTCCTTTCCCTAATGAGCTCCCTTCTCTCTCTCTCTCTCACTCACACACACACACACTCACACACACCTTCTCTTTCTTTCTCTCTCTCTCTCTCACACACACAGCTTCTCTTTCTCTCTCTCACACACAGCTGCTCTTTTTCTCTCTCACACACACAGCTTCTCTTTCTCTCTCTCTCTCTCACACACAGCTTCTTTCTTTCTCTCTCTCTCACACAGCTTCTCTTTCTCTCTCACACACACACACAGCTTCCCTTTCTTTCTCTCGCTCACACACAGCTTCTTTCTCTCTCTCACACACACACACACAGCTTCTCTCTCTCACACACACACACAAACACAGCTTCTCTCTTTCTTTCTTTCTCTCTCTCACACACTCACACATATTCCTCTTCTGCTCCTTTCCCTAATGAGCTCTCTCTCTCTCTCACACACAGCTTCTCTTTCTTTCTTTCTCTCTCTCACACACACAGCTTCTTTCTTTCTCTCTCTCTCACACACATATTCCTCTTCTGCTCCTTTCCCTAATGAGCTCTCTCTCTCTCACACACACACACACAGCTTCTCTTTCTCTCTCTCTCTGTCACACACACACACACATTCCTCTTCTGCTCCTTTCCCTAATGAGCTCTCTCTCTCTCTCTTTTACACACACACACACACATACACACACATACACGACACTCCTGCCTTGCCATTATTTTTTAATGTGTGTGTTGGTGATTGGAGTGGTATTCCTTGGGTGGTGGTGGTTGTGCACACCCAAAACCACCCTTAACCACCAACACACACTTTTTAAAAAAGACACATTATAAAACATTATTTCCTCTTCTGCTCCTTTCCCTAATGAGCTCTCTCTCTCTCACACACACACACACAGCTTCTCTTTCTTTCTTTCTCTCTCTCTCACACACACAGCTTCTTTCTTTCTCTCTCTCTCTCTCACACACACATATTCCTCTTCTGCTCCTTTCCCTAATGAGCTCTCTCTCTCTCACACACACACACACACAACTTCTCTTTCTCTCTCTCTCTGTCACACACACACACACACATATTCCTCTTCTGCTCCTTTCCCTAATGAGCTCTCTCTCTCTCTCACACACACACACACACACACACACACACACACACGACACTCCTGCCTTGCCATTCTTTTTTAATGTGTGTGTTGGTGATTGGAGTGGTATTCCTTGGGTGGTGGTGGTTGTGCACACCCAAAACCACCCTTAACCACCAACACACACTTTTTAAAAAAGACACATTATAAAACATTATTTGGTTAAATAAAAAAAGGAAAAAAGTATATCATCCTTTGTTCTTTTTTTATTCCCCCCCCAAAAAAACACACACAACTGATCACAGTTTATAACAGCCCAGCAGCGCCATCCTCTTCAGTCCACACAACCCCGTACCCATTGTATCCACAATGCCATCTAGCCATCTTATCCTTGGCCGTCCCCTTTTTTCTTTTGCCCACCACCTTCCCCAGCATCAAGGCCTGCTCAAGTGAATCCTCTCTTCTCATTTGATGTCCAAAATACTTCATCTTCATCTTTACTATTTGACCTTATAATGAGCACTCAGGGCTAATCTCTTCTACTATTGACCTATTTGTTCTTCTCGCTGTCCAAGGGACTCTCAAAATTCTCCTCCAGCACCACATCTCAAAGGCATCTATTTTTCTTCGCTTAGCCTTTCTAATGGTCCATTTAAAAAAGCTCATTTTAAACAGCCCAGCAACGCCGGGCAACCTCTGCTAGTAATTATATAAAAGGGGACCAAGCTGGATTTTTGAAAGGAAGACATATGTCTGATTTGATAAGGAGAGTTTTGGACCTGATAGATCTAGTAGGACAAACAAAAGAGAGAGTTGGATTATTATCATTAGATATATTTAAGGCTTTTGATTCTTTGCAATTGGTAACAATTAAGGAGATAATTCGATGTTATGGATTTGGAGACAAATTTTTCAGTTCAATCAAACAGTTATATCAATCTGGATTGGCTAAAGTAAGGTAAATGATGAACGTACAGAAGAAATAAAATTAGAAGCAGGAATGAGACAGGGTTGCCCATTATCCCCAATATTTATAATGGCGATGGAGTTGTTAGCGAATGTTATAAGAGGGGATAAAGGCATTGAAGGGCTATTTGAAAATAAGATAAGCTTGTATGCTGATGTTACCTTGGTAATCATGAAGTACCCCAGAAAGGCATTAGAAAAAAATACAAGGTCACTTAAATGGTTTTGAAGAGATGACAGGATTGAGAATTAATTGGGACAAATCAGAAATTATACTCTGTAATGTCGATAAGGAGAAACAAGAGAAAATAAAGTATAAATTTAAAATTCAGGTTACAACTGTTTGAGATATTTAGGAATAAATACTTCAAATAAATTTGAAGAACTTAAGCGATTGAATTATGATAAACAGAAAAAGGAAATTAAAGTGAAAATAGAACAATTTAAAAAGACTAAATTGTCCTGGTTTGGTAGGATTGCGTTAAGTAAAATGATGCTGTTGCCTAAAATTAATTTCTTATTTGATGCATTACCAATTAAATTAATTGACAAAGAAATCAAAGATTTTCAAAATATATTAAATAATTATTGTAGTGCAGGAAGAAAACCTAGAATAGCAAAGATTTTTTGATATTTACCCCAGAAAGAGGGAGGACTGGGGATACCCAACCTGAGGAATTATTATAGAGCTTTCCAAATTAAGAATATTGTGAAGGTTTTAGCAAGGAAAAGGGTAATATGGGAAGAAATAGAGATGAAGGAGTTATGTCAAGTGGGTAAAGGGATATTTTTGGGTAACAACAAAGGAAAAATAAGTGTTAAAAATAGGATGATGAAAACAATGTTGGATGTTTGGAATAAGGTTAAAAAGGATTTGAGTCCAGAATTATCTCCAATAATAGAATTAGAGGACATAAAAAAAATTCCGATAAAATTGGATAAAAGGCTGAAGGAGGTATTGGAAAGATTTTTTTTCCTGTTGAGAGACTGGATATGAGCCTGCAAAGATAGAGAAGAAAGCAGAAATTTATTCTCAGTTGAATTTGAATTGGTTCCAGATGGTGCTGTTGGATAGATGGAACGGCAAATATAAGAGAGAAATTAGTTTAGAGAGGGATAAAACGGAATTTGAGGAAATGCTGTTAAAGATAAGAAAAGGAGATATGGGATTAAAGGGTATAGTAAGCAGAATATATAAAATATTAAATAAAGAAGGTAATCCCCAAGAAACTTTGAAATCGTGTTGGGAACAGGATTTGAATATAAAAATCCCCCCCAAAAAATGGATAAATAAATGGAGAAAAAGATTTATGATAACTATGTCGGTTAGAATGAAGGAGCATAATTATAAAATGTTATGGAAGTGGTATTTGACCCCAGAGAGATTATTTCAAATGGATAACACTAAAAGTAAAATGCGTTGGAGATGTAAAAACTCCTTGGGAACATACAAACATATGTGGTGGAAATGTACTGTGGTGAAAGAGTTTAGGGGGAAATTAAGAAAGAGATATGTGATATCATGGGGTTTGAATATAAGTTGAATTTAAATATTGTGTTGTTAACAGATGTTGAAAATTTAAAGGTAAATGAGGATAAAAAGGAGTTAATAGCTATTATGCTGATAACAGGCAGAATGTGCATTGCAAGAAATTGGAAATCTGATATAATTTTAAAAATAGAGGAATGGTATAAAGAGACGTGGGATCTTGCATTGAATGATAAATTAACATGGGAAATAAATAAATATAAGGGAAAAATTAAAGAAAACAGATTCTAGAAAATTTGGCAGCCATTTGTGGATCATTCGTTGAAAGGAGATCCGGGTGGCAGCCATGTACCTGATTATATACATTTTTGGAAATGGTGAAAATAAATGTGACATCCCGCAGACTCCTTTAAGTTGTAAATACACAGAGTGTTTATTGTAATAGATTTAGTTTTGTTTAAGTAAGCAGATTTAGATTTATGTAAGTAATGGTATAGCAAATTATAGAGGTACCAGTTGTGATAAGATATAGAGAAGTATTGCTGTCATAAGGAGAAGGTTAAAGTGAGAGTAGGGAATATGATTTGATATGGAATGTTCACAGTATATTAAATTAATAAGTGTGTAACGGCTATACATTTAAGTAGGTTTTTTTTTACTTTTTTAAATTGAAAGGAAATGTATTATGTTAATGTTATGTATTTTGTTTTTTAGATTTTTGTATTGTTAAATTGAAATGTATTTTGTTCTGTTAACTGTGTTCTTTTTTTGTATTGTTTTTATAATTAACTAGTAAGGGTTGCCCGGCGTCGCCGGGCTTTTTTTGGGTTTTTTTTTTTAAAAATATGAGAAATGGTGTTGGATGATTTTTGTTGTATGTATGTTTAAATGAGTTATGTTATTTTTTTAAAATATTTTTTATACATTGGTAGTTTTTTAAACTGTTTTAAATAAATTTGGATTTTTAAAAGTTGAAAGGTTGATATATATTTTTCCCCAATAATTGCATTTTTAAATATATTTTTTTGGTGATAGGTGTACTTTGGATAAGATTTTTTTAAACATGTGTAAGTGTAATTCGAATTCATTGAGTGTCATTTTTCCTGTGGCCACTTGGTGGTGCTGTTGCGTAATGTTTGTCCTCTCCTGTGTTTTCTTCCTGTTCTTTTGCCATTTCAATTTTGTTTCTCGTTGAGGCTTGACCTTTCTTGGTAAGTTGTGATTTCCGATATGTAATGGGTGGTTTTGGTGTGACTTGTGGGGGGTGGGGGGTTGTGTTTTTCCTTGGTTTTTTTTGTGTGTTTGTTGGAGATTTTCTGTGTAAATTTTATGTGTTTGGTGTGGTTATTTCTGTGGGCCGGCCTCGGTGGCTGGGTGGCCCATTGAAATAGCATGTGTTGGTTTTTTTTTCGCAAGGCAGACTCGTTGGAATATGTACGCTGCCGGCCCGTGTTGGGGAGGGGGGCCTGGTCATTGGGGGTTAGGAAGGGTGGGTTAGGTGGTGGGGAGGGGGGCATGGTCGTTGGGGGTTAGGAAGGGTGGGCTAGGTGGTAGGGAGGGGGGCTGTATTGTTTTATGGTGCTTTGTTTGTGTGGAGTTGTGAAAGTAGATCGGGGTTTCCCCTTTAATATCAGTGGGTGGGGGCTTCGACCCCCCTCTCCGCTGGCTTTTCTAGGGTTGGGAGGTTTGTGGGGAGAAAAGGGGAATGTTTCCCAAACTCTTCTGGACTCTGGACACCAGGGAGAGGTGATCGATTCCCACCCCCCTCCTTAAAACAACTCCGTTTTTAAAGAGTAGATTCCCTCCCCCCGCCTACTTATGATTTGCTTTGTATTTATTTGTGTTGTAAACCGCTTTGAGTTGTCAGTAGATAAGAAAAGCGGTATATAAGAACACTAAATAAATAAATAATAAAATAAAATTATTTATTATTATTATTATTATTATTATTATTATTATTATTATTATTATTATTATTATTATTTATTATTTATTATTTATTATTATTATTATTATTATTATTATTATTATTATTATTATTATTATTATTATTATTAAATGAGCATCAACACTAGCGAGTAGTCATGTGGCAGGCATGCCTAGACACTACTATAGAGTGATGCACGCTGGGGCAAAAAAAACCAATTAAATTTATAAACTGATGGGGTCTGAACTCTGCGAGAAACCAGGAAACCTTGGTGTCCTGGTGGACAACTCAATGAAGGTGTCAACCCAGTGTGCCTCAGCAGTGAGAAAAGCAAACTCAATGCTAGGGATCATTAGGAAGGGTATAGAAAATAAGTCAGCAAGTGTCATTTTGCCTCTTTATAAATCTATGGTGAGGCCCCATCTGGAATACTGCGTACAGTTCTGGTCGCCATACCTCCAGAAGGATATTATGGAGCTGGAAAAAGTGCAGGGGGCAACCAGAATGATTAGGGGACTGGAACACCTTCCTTACCATCGGAGGCTCCAATGGTCGGCGACAGAATGCTGGACTGGATGAGCTCCTGTTCCAGCAAGGCTGTTCTTATGTTCTTATATATGGAAGGAGGCTGGAGCTGGGCGATCGCACGCTACACCTGGGTTGGGCATATCTAGTTTGGGGGAGGGCTGTTAGCTCAGGGGTTGTTTTTTAGCCACCCCCTGGTTACGGCCCCCCTGGCCAGGAGGGAAAGACACCCTCCCTCTCCCCCCCTCCTGGACGTCACTTTTGACTTGGCCACCCATGGCAAGAGGGGAAGATCAAGGAGAGGAAGAAGTCAATCGAGGGTGAGGTGAGATGAGCCCATCAAGGAAGCCATGGCCGCGAGAAGGAAGGGCTGGTCAGGACAGAAGAGGGGATTTGCAGAATACGTCCCTTCCATAGCCCGAAGTGCAAATCCTTTCTCCCTTCCTGGAGCCGGGCTGGGAAGCTTTGGGTTGTTACTCCCCAGTGGCAGGGAGTCATTTCTATCTCTCTCCCTGCCTCAAAGGGAGAAAGAACAAGGAGCGCCATGGTGTGAAGGGTGGATCCCCTCTTCTTTACTTCGTCCATTGCTCTGAATTTGGCAACTGGAAGGTCGGCTGGTCAGCAGTTCGAAACCCGCGTGCTGCATGACGGGGTGAGCTTCTGTCTCCGTCCCAGCTCCTGACAACCTATCACTTCGGAAATTGCAAGGAGATAAAGAGGTGCCACTTCGGTGGAAGCGTAAACAGCATTCCATGCATTTGGGTGTTGTTGTGTTCTGATGGTTTTATTGTACACATGGATTACAATGTATCTGAGCCAATGTAACCTTGCCTATAGCAACAATGTAACCTTCAGCTGTATCATATAAACCCTGTAATAGGACGCGAGCTAATGACCACCAGCTGGCAGCAGCGAGCGTCCAAGCTCTCTTGGTCCGAACTCATCAAAGGCAACAGCGCGGGAAGTTTTCCCGCCACCACCTACACCTGGACAAGAAGGGCGTGACCTGCAATGACGTCACGCAGACAGTAGCCAATGGGCTACCATGGCACCACGTTCAAATGATTACTGCTGTATATAAAGAGCTATCGATCCGCCATTACCTCATGTTCCCTCTGCCCACGATGCAATAAACCTGAGTTAACCCAGCCCGAGGCTGTGTCCTGTGTCTTGGTTTGCATACACCAAATTGGCGACGAGGATGGGATGATGGATCCCCACGGAACAGCCAGGGCACAGAGCGGTTTCAACATCACCAAACCGCAAGACTGGGAGCTGCTGGAGATGGATTTCCAGGCGGCCCTGGTGGAACTCAGAGTCAAGGGAGAAGACGAGGAGAGGAAGAGGGCCATCCTCACCAGAATGCTCGGGATGGAAACCAAGCGGACGCTGGTGGGCATAATCGCTCCGAAGAAGGTGAGCGACTTTAAGGCGAGCGACATCATGAAACTGCTGCGAGAGCGGTTCTGCCCCTCGAGGGCAATGTTTCCCGCTCGGAGCGCGTTTTGGAGGCGAGTCCAAGCGCCGGATGAGTCGGTTGAGGCATTCGTGGCCGCCATGAGGATAGCCGCCGCCCCCTGTAAATGGGGCGATATCCTGGAGTTGGTCCTCAGGGACGGCGTGTTGTGTGGCCTGAAAGACAAGGAGGTACAGCGCAGCTTGATGAATAAGGAGCCGCCACCCACGCTGGCCGAGGTCATAGAGGCCGCGGAAGCCGCAGAGTCCACGAATGCCGGAGTGGACGAGATGCACCAGTGGCGTGAGTGGCGTCCTAGAGCCGGCAAGGCGGAAAATTCGGTGCACGGGAAGACCGGACAGTCGGTGCACGCGACGCGACGGGCCTCTAAGTCGTCTACGGAAGGCAGCGACGGCGAGGAGGTCCAGAAGGTCCGGAAGGGTGGTCGACGCTGCGAGGGTTGCGGAGCGGCCCACGAGCGCGCGAGATGCCCGTTCAGGAAGGCCGAGTGTTACACCTGCGGCCGTCGGGGGCACATCGCCAAGGCGTGCCGAAAGCGGAAAGAGGGCCGGAGGCAGTCACAAGACCGCGCGGCCAGACCGGACCGTCCAGCGAGGCCCAAAGATGGCGCCCAGACCACGAGGAAGCAGGACGGCGTGGGCCGCGTCTCGGACGGCAGCGAGGACGACGCCTCAGTTTTCAGCGTGTCCGCGGGACAGTCCCATTACTTCGTTGAGGTATTAGTACAAGGGGCCCCTATTAAGATGGAAATTGACTCGGGGTCCTCCTATTCCATAATTCCCCAGAGAGAGTTCCTGAAAATCGACCCCCACGTGCGGCCCAAGCTTAAAGCGTTGAGGTCCACACTACGGGACGTACAGGGAAACAGCATTCCGGTGTTGGGGGTCGGGAAATTTCGGGTCAATTTTAAGAGACATTCTGCGGAACTGCCCCTAGTTGTCCTCAAAGGGGGAAGCTGTAGCCTCCTAGGGACACAGTGGTTTCAGCCCTTAGGTTTGTTCATAGGGGGGGTGCATACCGTGGGGGGGGACCCAATACAAGCGGTTTGCGATGCGCATCCCGCCGTTTTTAAGAAAGGACTCGGAAAGTTCAAGGGACCCCCTGTAGCTTTCGACATAGACCCGGAGGTCCGCCCGATAAGACTCAAACCACGCAGGGTGCCGTTCGCGCTCAAGGACAAGATAGAGGCGGAACTGGACAAACTGGTGGGCCAGGGGATTCTTATTCCTGTTGATTCCGCGGAGTGGGAAACTCCAATTGTAACGGCTCTAAAGGCTAACGGGGAGGTGCGCATTTGCGCTGATTATAAGTGTACAATTAACAAGGCGATCCGCCCTAATGCATACCCGGTGCCAGTGATCAGCCACCTCTTGGCCAGGCTAAATGGGGGAAAGTGTTTCGCTAAACTCGATTTGGCACAAGCCTATCAGCAACTTCCAGTGACCCCCGCCACGGCCGCGGCACAAACGATAGTTACACATAAGGGAGCGTTCCAGGTGTCGCGGTTACAGTTCGGCGTGAACTCGGCACCCGGCCTTTTTCAATCGCTCGTGGAACGCCTCCTAAAGGGCCTGGAGGGGGTGTTGCCTTATTTTGATGACGTGTTGATAACAGGGGGGAGTGAGGCTGAACTGGCGAAAAGGTTGGACAAAGTGCTGACAGTGTTCGAGAAAGCGGGGCTGAGATTGAGGAAGGACAAATGTGTTTTTTTCGAAACCGAGGTCGAGTTTTTAGGGTTCCGGATCACACCCGAGGGGATTAAGCCGTCTAAATCCAAAGTAGCAGCCATTAAAAAGGCCCCTCGCCCCACATCCAAAACCGAGCTACAGTCTTTCCTGGGGCTCCTCAATTTTTACCATACATTCCTCCCGCGGAAGGCGTCCGTGGCCGAACCGCTCCATCGGTTACTTAAAAAGGAGGAGCCATGGTTGTGGGGTGACGAGCACGAGAGGGCGTTCAAGGAGCTAAAGCAACTCCTAACATCTGAGGCAATCCTGACGCACTTCGACCCCAAACGGCCAGTGGTCCTAGTCTGTGATGCATCCCCGGTGGGGGTGGGGGCGGTGCTTTGCCACGTGTTGGAGGACGGAAGGGAGGCCCCGGTAGCGTTTTACTCAAGGTCCCTGTCCCAAGCGGAGCGAAATTACGCACAAACCGACAGGGAAGCGTTAGCAATAGTAGCGGGGACCAAAAAATTTCACGATTTTTTGTATGGCCGCCCGTTCAAAATCGTGACCGATCACAAGCCGCTGTTAGGGATTTTCACGGCAAGCAAGCCCACGCCACAGATCCTGTCCCCGAGAATGCTGCGGTGGGCTATTTTCCTCAACGCGTACCAACATGAGTTGGAGTACAGGCCCGGAAAGGAGATCAGCCATGCGGATGCGCTTTCGAGATCCCCTCTGCCCTTGTCGGATGACCAAAAGGCGAGAGCAGAAAGAGACCGCCAGGTGTTGCTAATCGAGGTTTTGGACGCACCCCCAATAGTACCAGCCGACATTGCTAGGGCGACAGGCAAGGACAGGACGCTGGGGAAAGTTAGTTCATGGGTGCAGAAGGGGTGGCCGGCTTCGTCCCCGAGTACAGAGTTCGACCCATTCTTTAGGAAAAAGCTAGAGTTGTCCCTAGAGAGGGGGTGCCTTCTGTGGGGCCAACGGGTGGTGGTCCCTGCGCCCCTGCGGACGAGGGTGCTCGAACTGCTGCACGTCGGCCACCCGGGCATTGTTCGTTCAAAGGCGCTAGCCCGGAGTTACTTCTGGTGGCCACAGCTGGACGCGGACATTGAGCACATGGTCGGCACTTGCGAGGCTTGCCAGGGATCCCGACCTGAGGCGGCCCGTCTTCCGCATAGGGAGTGGGACACAGCAAGGGGGCCGTGGTCCAGAGTGCACGTGGATTTCGCTGGCCCGTTCCGAGGAACCATGTTTCTCCTGGTGGTAGATGCGTTCTCTAAGTGGCTGGAGGTTATCCCAGTAAAGAGCACGTCCTCCGCCACGACAATTAGCCGGCTAAGGAGAGTCCTTTCCACATTCGGTTTACCCGACACTTTGGTCAGCGATAACGCTAGTTGTTTCACCTCCGCCGAGTTCGGGGCGTTCATGGAGGCAAACGCCATTCGGCACGTCACGTCCGCACCGTTTCACCCGGCCACGAATGGCCAAGTGGAACGGCTGGTGCGGACAACGAAGGAGGCGCTGCGGCGCATGGGCCCGGGGGACCTGAATCACCAGGTATGCCAGTTCCTCTTAGCGTATAGGGTAACCCCCTTAGCGTCAGGCTACTCGCCGGCGGAGCTCTTGATGCGGCGAAAACTGACCACGATCCTGTCCAGGCTAGACCCGACGAGAGTCGAGGATAAAGGGAAGAACATAGGGTTGGCAGTCTCGAAGGGTTTCGCCGCCGGGGACCCTGTTCACTGCAGGAACTACTCCAGCGCGGGGCCGGCCTGGGTACCAGGGACGGTGGTAGAACAGACGGGGCCAGTGTCGTACCGGGTCGAGACTAACACCGGCCTCCTTTGGAGGAGGCACGCAGACCAACTGAGGCACCGAGTGAGTGGGCCGGTCAGTGGAGCTCAGCAACGGGATTCAGCGTTAGGGTTCTCCCCCACCCGCTTAACCCAAGGGGGAGACAGCAGGGGCCAACAGTCCCAAGCAAGGGGGGAGGGAAACAGTAGTAGCGGCCCCGACTCATATCCTTTTGATACGCCAGTCTTATCAGGGGCCGGGGAAGGGGGAGAGGAGTTCGCGACCGCTGCCCCCGATTGTGATTTTGAGTTTGAGTTTGCGAGCCGGGGGGGTTTTCAGGAGTGTTCCCCCACCCATCCAAGCGAGAAGAGGGGTTTTTCGTTAGCCCCCAGTGCCCCCGGTTCCTCCCTAAGAAAGAGCACACCTCCCAACAACGCCGCGGAGCCGCGGCAAGTCACTAACGAGTCTCCCTCTCATATTACAGGACAGGAAACCAGGGGACAAAGAGAAGGTAGCAAACCCAGGGAGAGGCAGCCCGCATCGAGACCCCAGCGTGTTCGAAATAAGCCATCTTGGCTGAGAGACTTTGTCTCCTAAAGGGGGGGAATGTGTTCAAGTGTGGGCTCGAGACTTTGTCTCGTCCTAGGGGGGAGGGGTGTTGTGTTCTGATGGTTTTATTGTACACATGGATTACAATGTATCTGAGCCAATGTAACCTTGCCTATAGCAACAATGTAACCTTCAGCTGTATCATATAAACCCTGTAATAGGACGCGAGCTAATGACCACCAGCTGGCAGCAGCGAGCGTCCAAGCTCTCTTGGTCCGAACTCATCAAAGGCAACAGCGCGGGAAGTTTTCCCGCCACCACCTACACCTGGACAAGAAGGGCGTGACCTGCAATGACGTCACGCAGACAGTAGCCAATGGGCTACCATGGCACCACGTTCAAATGATTACTGCTGTATATAAAGAGCTATCGATCCGCCATTACCTCATGTTCCCTCTGCCCACGATGCAATAAACCTGAGTTAACCCAGCCCGAGGCTGTGTCCTGTGTCTTGGTTTGCATACACCAAAGGTGTCTAGTCATTCCTGCCACATGTCCACGGAAAGTCTCTAGACGAAGACAGCCCTGGCTGTTGGGCTATACAAACAGAGCTGAGCACCGAACCCTAGAGTCGGATACGAGCAAGGGTAACCTTTACCTTTAGCAAGAGGGGGGGTTTGCCAGACGAGAAGACAAGCCTAGAGAGGAGGATGCCAGACAAGACGATTCCTAGAAAGGGAACGTGACAGACAAGATAGATTCCTAGAGAGGATTCATGGCAGTCAAGAGAGATTCCTAGAGAGGATTCATGGCAATCAAGAGAGATTCCTAGAGCGGGAGCACGCCCGACGAGAGAGATTCCCGGATTATGGGATAAGTGAGGTTTCCTAGAGAGGAGGAAAATGTGGGAAGGGAAGAGGCGGTCCTTTTTCACCCGGAAACGATTCCTTTCCCACGTGTCACTCCTGCCTCCTTTCGAGAGGCGACATTATGGTTGGAAGAGTTGCTGAGGTAAGTCTCCTTTGATTTCTGGACTACAAATCCCATCATTTTCGAGGCAGGGAGGGTTTAGAGCAGGAGTTCTCATCCTGTTTTAAGCCAGGGAAGGGGCCAGGTCACCCTCCCTCAGGCAGCTTCGGGGGCAGGACGGTCATTCCGCCCTTCCTCCACCCCCCCCAATGGGCACTTCCGGGTGTGGTGGAGGAGGAGGCGGTGGATGGGGGGGCGGGGCGGTGGGGCCTCAGCCCCACATGTAAATGAGGATCCCTCGTTTAGAGTTTTGTGGACTCTTCAGAAAACTCGCCTCTCCCTCGTATTGGAGGCAAGGGAGGATCCCGAGTAGCTTCCAATGGCTCCAAGACTTGTGGTTGTTCAGTCGCTCAGTCAAGTCCGACCCAGGGCCGCAGCCAGAGTCAGTGGGGATGGGGGGGGGGCTTCACTTACCCTGGGTTAGCACTTTGCCCCGCCTGCACTGTGCCCCCCACTCCCTCCCAAAGTGGGGCACTACTTAGTTTGGGACTATAAATCGTCTCCCCCCCCCCAGGCATCCTCCCCAGCCCCTGAGTTTGCCCTGTGCACGTTTTGTGAGCCGGTCTGGCGAGGCAGAAAGTGTTTGTGTGCTCTGGCCTTCCTCCTCCCCATACTCCTCCCTTCCTTCCCCAACACCCTCTGCTACAACTCCACACCAGAGAGAGAGATGGGTCTGTCTGTGCGTCCTACAAGGCAGGGCCATAGCCAGGATTCAAGATGTGGGTGGGCGAATGTTTTTTCAGGATGGGCAACAAAGCCTCTTTTCAGTGCATTCCTATGGGAAACCACACTTTGCCAGGGTGGGCAAACGGCTAACTCACCCCACCCTCCCTGGCCACCCCCTGGCTACAGCCCTGCCGACCAGCCTCCAAGCCGGCACCCTGCCACAGAGTCCATCACCCAGGGGCAGCCAGCGCAGGGAAAGCCCTTGCCAGCCATGGATGAAGAAGGGGTCTCTCGCTTGCCCAACAGGCAGTTGCTGGAGCCCCAGGATAGTTAATAGTGAACTCCTTGGGTGTGAAGAAAGGGAAGGGAGTTTTAGCCTTGAAATTGTGTTGTTGTTTACTTGCACAGTCGAGCCCAAACCCATGGACCATTGTGTGCCAGGCTCCTTTATCTGCCACCATCTTCCTCAGCCCACGCAAATCTATGGCCATTGCATCAACAGTGCCTTCCATCCACCTCATTTTCTGACACCCCCTTCTCCTTTTTCCTTCTATTTTTCCCAGCCTTAAGGCCTTCCCTAGTATGTCCTCTCTTCTCCTTTCGTGACCAAAATACTTGAGCTTCATCTTCAGTATTTGTCCTTTCAATGTGCAATCAGGGTTGATTTCTTGCAGGATCGCCTGATTTCTTCTCATTGCATTCCAGGGTCTCCTCCAGCATCACAATTCAAAGGTGTCTATTCTTCTGCGCTCAGCCTTCCTTATGGTCCAGGTTTCACAGCTATACATTACTACTGGGAATACCATTGCTTTGACTATGCAGACTTTTGTAGGCAGGGTGATTCTCTACTCTTCATCATCTTCATTTTCATCATCATCATCATATTTAATTTGTATGCCGTCCACTCGACAACGCAACTCAGGGTGGCTAACAAAAACAACAGAGCATATACACATTATAACAATGAAATACATTATCATAAAACATTACAATAGTGGAAAAGAAATTCATTCAATTAGAAGTCCAATAATAGCAACAGCAACAGTCCCAACAGTCTTGGCACAAACTACACCATGGCACCACAATTCCAAAACATTGATAGGGCCCGGCAGCCCCCTTTCCTAACCAAAAGAAAGGCATCTCCCAAAGTTAAACAGCTATTGTGGCTTCCCCAGATGAGAGTTAATGTAATCCTGCTTTGTGGCTTGCTGAGAAGCCCAAACTCCATTGCGTTTCAAAGAAAGTTCCCTTGGCCCTCTTTGGGGAACATTTGAGAATCCACCAGGGCTTTTAATGGTTAAATTCATTGAGTGGGGATTCCTAGAAGGGCTTTGGAAGCTCGGGAGCAGGAAACATAGTATGTCCACGCAGGAAGTGCTCCTGCTTTCCAAACAGGTCCCTTCCTGTTCTTTCTTTTCTTCCTCCTGAGGGAAACATGGGCTCGAGCCGGGCTGCTTCTCTGTTCCTAGAGTGTAGGGTGGCTTCCTCCTCCTCCTCCTCCTCCTCCTCCTCCCCAGTTGCCCCTGGGAAGAGTGATGTGTCTGTCCCAGTAGGGCTACCTGGGAAGGGAATGCTGGGGGTGGGGAGTGAGTGAGACAGAGAAAAGTGGTGTGGGAGGGGAGGCCTCCCCAACTTACAAGCCCAGCCAAGAGAAGGGACCGTTGAGAGTGTTTTATTCACGAAATGACAAGCTCAAAAGAAACGGAATAGCACTTAATTCTGAGGCAGGACATTGTATATGAAATATACCTAATTGAGGTTACATCTGAAATATTGGTAAAATTCAAAACTACTTACTTATTTTGAGCCCCAGGTGTGACTGGCCAGGACTGTGAGAAGCAATACCAACTTCCTTTGGATAATAAAAATTATTTATGGACCGATAACAGGCAAGGAAACATTGCTAAGGGATTTTTATATCTATTATTTTCTTCACACCTAAAACAACCTTTTTTTCACTGCTGAGGCTGTAGAGCAGCAAGGAAAACTTCAAAGAGGGTGGGGAGCACTGACAAGTTAACAAGCAGGAATGCTTGGAACCATGCTCCCCCAGCTAGGTGAGTCTTTTCGGGGCACGGGGGTTTGAGCGGTCTAGCTAGGTAGTGTTGCCCATCAAAGAAGTTAGGCCAGGACAGAAACTCACAAAAGCATCCTCTGTCAGGTCCCTTGGGCAAGGTAAAAGCAGAGGGCACACATCATGGACTGCTTAGCCAGTGGGGGACGTAATGTCCTAATGGCTAAAAAAAGCCACATACAAATTTACTTGATTTCTCAAGTCCATTTGCTTGCGTGTAAAGTCGTCGTGGAGATGTCTATCAATGTGTGAACTCCTTGCTTAACAAAGACTCCAAGGTAATTGGCAGACCAGGACTGGGCAGTTCATCTGAGGCCTTTCTGAAGGTGGGGGATTGAGTAGGTGAGTCCATCAATGGCACCCTCACTCCCTTCCTTGGCCCACGCTGTGAGGTGGTAGGATGGGGTGAGGTGACCTGAAATGATGGGAAATTTGTTTTTGTGTGTGTGCATGACTAGGCATATTTTAGTGAATACAGTGTACTGGGATGCAGTAGAAAATAAAATTCATATGGTCCATTTTCACTTATCAATATCAAAATCCACCCAACAAGTCGTCACAGGTCTTCCTTCTCTGGGATCATTCTTCATGCTTCTCTCCTTCTTACATCTGATCTCCTTTACCAATTCTTTCCTCCATAACAACTACTCTTATTCCACTTTCTTCTTACAGATACTCAACAACAACAAAACCCATGGTACATACAAAGTTGTGCCAACTCCAATCAATGTGGGGAACTAGAGCTCCTTGAACCTGACTTTGTGTACATGGGGTGATGGGTTGCCTCTTTCTCTGGAGTCTCCTCCACACAATAGAGACTCACCTGTTCACACACATCTCCCCACCTGGGAGAGGAGGACTTCTTCCGTCCAAAGATCCTCCTCAAACCTGATATTTTACCAGGGCTCCCTTTCCTTTCAGAGGCCAGGATTCAGACAGGAGGGCGATGGGGGGAAACAAGGAGGCTTCCATGTTACCTGGGCTTTCCCTTGTGCATCACCTTTTCCCAGGGTTTCCATTTCCATCATTTGGTCATTTTCCCAGTAGCTTCATCTGTTCCTTCAAAACAAGTGCAGGCAGTGGTGGGCATCAGCAGGTTCGCCAGAACCGATAGTAGAAATGCTGGCTGGCCCCGCTCATCCAAGTTTTGAAATAAAATACAGTACAGTAGTCCTAATTTTTGTGCAATGCAGAGCTTTCCCCCTGCCCATGCCCACTATACTATGCCCACACTGCCCCAAACATCACTTTCTGATCTCACTGGCCTTTCTCTTGTTGAGCCTGCTGATCCAATCTGCTGCCCCAACTCCCTCCGCATTGTTGGAAACTAATAAATATCTCTCCCATCTCTAGGTTTAGAATTAGTGGATTTGTCTGTGTAAAATATCTGTGTCAAAAGGTGGAAAGAGGAGATTATGTCCTCTGCCTCAGGCAGCAGACTGTCTTGGCCCACTCCAACCCACTTGAATGGCTGTTCTTCCAGCGGCCTCTTTCCAACAAGAGAGTCAACAAGAGACATGCATTTGGCCCTCTTAGGGATGTATATGTATTTTCTTTCTGCCCCCCCTCCCAACGTAAACCTCTTGCAAATGAAATTTCTTTCTGTTTCATTCTTCTGTCCTATGTAGCATTGGAGAGTAGATCCAGACACCATTGTTGGGTGAGGAATAAAATGGGCAAACAACACACATCTGGCCCCACAGCAGAAAAAGACCCCAGTGTGATCAGGGGGGGAAGCCTTTGGACACGTCAGGAAAGAGCAGTGCCAGAGGTCCAAGGAGAGGAGATGCTCAGCTCAGAGAAGCAGCGCCAACACTTCAGGAATTTCTCCTACCAGGAGGCTGATGGTCCTCGGCAGGTTTGCTCTCGACTCCACCTGCTTTGCCATCAGTGGCTGAAGCCAGAGCAACACACCAAGGCTCAGATGCTGGACCTGGTGGTCCTGGAGCAGTTCCTGTCTATCCTCCCCCACGATATGTTGAGCTGGGTGAGGGAATGTGGAGCGGAAACCAGTTGCCAGGCTGTGGCCCTAGCAGAAGGTTTCCTCCTGAGTCGGAATCCGGCCAGAGAGAAAAAACCAGAAGAGCAAAAGGTGAGACAAATGTGTGGCTTTTGGGAGGAGGGCTCAGAAGCTGAAAAGAAGAGCCCACGGATCTTGCTGCCCCTCTGCCCTGTCAGACCTGGTGCCTGTTCTGCTCCCGTTATCTCCATCGGTCCCTTATCGTCCTTGAGAGCACAATATATGGCTAGATGTATTATATTTGATAGTTAAATCGCTCTCTCTATATATAATTTCTCTAATTTTCTATGGAAACTGCAAGCTTCTAATTCAGTGGTAGCAGGATTGGGTCACATTTGGTGGATTCAGGAAGGGATTATTCAACTCTGAAGATTGACCATGGCTACTCAAAGGCATCAAGAAAATGAGAGAGGAAATAAAAAAACTTTCTATGAATTGCCTTTGCTGCTGTTGTTTGGTCTGTGTAAATCCCACCTCATGCCTTAATGTGGCGCCGCGTTGACCCTGGCCGTCCGACAGCTATGGTGGCGGGTGTGTATTTCCCTGGCAGGTTCAGCCATGCCATGAAGGTGTCAGCTAGCGGTCCAGAATGGTTCTCCATTCAGGAACCCCAGGTCAGCTTAGTGTGGTTGGGTACTCAGGCAGTACACCTGGCCAGTGCATTGCTCTGACATGGTCAATTTTTATATGAGCCCAGCCAGCTGTGCCGTCATATTTAAAATGGCAAAAGGAACATCGAAAGGACAGGCCCTCATTCCCCTGTGCACCATTGGACCCTGCTACGTTAGCAGTAGGACCTCCCAATGGCGAGAGCCTGCTAAAATCTCATGTGAGACAATGCTTCGATCCACCACATCAAATCAGCCCCGTGAAGTACTGATCAGCCAAGTAAGTTGTTGCTTGAGAAAAGCTGAGCATGATATCATATGTCTCTGAAGTCCCAGTTTCACCTGCTAAGATCCCTGTTTCTCTCTTTTCTATTTTCTCCTTGCATTTTATGGCTCCTCAGATGAAAATCCTCTCCTTGGAAGTTCAGCCTGATTTCCCCATGCAAGAGAAACCTCAATTCAGTACCAGAGAGTGTCCCCCACAAAGAGAGATCCATCAGGGCAATGAAGGAGGTTCTACCTTGATAGGTGAGGATTATTGTGAGAGAAGGCATGTTGTTATCCACGGGTAAAGGAAAGGAGGGTCTGTGTATTTCTTTCTCCCACTGACTATTTCACTTTGGTATGGCTGGGACACTCTTCATTAGTGCTTCATATATTTTTAATTCTTTTGATTTTCATCATTCCAAACATTTTACATAGCAACCAGTTCCTCCTGGTTCTGACCAGGAGGGCAAATGCAAAGAGATTTGTTTTTAACTGAACAAAATAGAAGACTTCTAAACATCCATATTTAACCTTGCACGCTTCAGTTATTTCTAGCTTTTTCCTGTTGTATCAATATCCCACATTTTTTCTATGAAGCTCATAGATTTCTTCGCAACTATCTTGTCCTCAGTCCAACTATCCTACAATTTAGGCCAGCCTGAGAGAGTGAATGGTTTGACATCTCCCAGGGGGTTTCTTCCGAATCCCCACCCCAGAACCTATCCCAGGGGTTGCAAAATGATTTTTACATCAAACCTTTTCTATTTTTAGGAAACGCTCATGCTTCGCCTAATGCTTTTTAAGGGATGATATAGCTTTTGTATTTTAAAACAAAAACATAACATAAAATCTTTTGTTTTAGAAAAGTTAAATATACAGTAATCTTCTATACCTATAAAATCGTGTGTTAACCGTTGTAATTTGACAAAGGATCCTTAGCCAGGCCCTACTAACCCGTACCGAGCATTCGTGCACTTGCCCGAACTGGGTCTGTAGGTAACTGTCAGGTTGAAAAATGCGCCAGAGGGGCAGGAGCCGCCCGAACGCAAGCAAAGGAAAAGAGCTGCAATTCCCTACGTTCCTTGTGCTGCACCAGAGCCAATCAGGCTGAAAGGCGCGAGCAAAAGGAACGTTCGGAAACGCGCCGCGGCCAATCAAAATCAAACCACAGGGGAAAAAAGACGCACAAGCCAAAAACGCAAATGCCAAACTACAAGCCTCAATGTCCTGTGCGCCATGAGCGCGCAGAATGCTGAGGAAGCCGGTGCACGAAAAATAAAAATAAAAAACACACTGGGAGCGCAAGTCCGCCGCAGCCGGACACAGCGCCTCAGAAAAAAAGCCACAAAAACAGGAGAGGTCAAGGGAGGAAAAGGCACTGGTACCTTGGCCCCCCCTTCAAAGCCAACCCATTCCCAGGTAAGCAAAGCCAGCGGACGGCACTCTGCCCGCTGACTACCAACCACAAAAGTGTTTCGCTTTCAGCGAGGACAGGCGGCGGGAACCAAAGCCCCCCTCCCCAACGGCGCCTGAAGCTCCCGATCGGAGTTTCCCCTTTAATATCAGTAGGTGGGGGGTTGCAATCCCCCTCTCTACTGGCTCCCCTGCGGTTGGGAGGTTTGGGGGGACAAAAGGGGTCTGTCCCCCCAACCCTTTCAGAGCCAGGGGACCCGGCAGAGAGGGGATCCGCCCCCCCCACCCCACAGGACACCCCATTATTAAAGAGAAGAAACCAAGCGGTTTGGAGGGGATTCCCCCTCTCCGTTGGCTCCCCTGGCTCCGGAAGGGTTGGGGAGACAGACCCCTTTTGTCTCCCCAAACCTCCCAACCCCAGGGGAGCCAATAGAGAGGGGGATCGCAACCCCCCCACCTACTGATATTAAAGGGAAACCCCAATTGGGTTTTCCCTTTTAATATCAGAGGGTGGGCTGGATTCGATCTCTCCTGGGTCCCATGAGTCTGGGAGGTTTGGTGGGGACAAAAGGGGTCTGTCCCCTAAAGCCTTCCAGAGCTTGGGGACCCGGTAGAGAGGGGATTCCCCCCCGGTAGGACACCCCGTTATTAAAGAGAAGAAACCAAGTGGTTTCTTCTCTTTAAAAATGGAGTGTTTGGGGGGATTCCCCCTCTCCGCTAGCTCCCCTGGGTCCGGAAAGGTTGGGGAGACAGACCCCTCTTGTCCCCCAACCCTCCCAAACCCAGGGGAGCCAGCGGAGAGGGGGATCACAACCCCCACCCACTGATATTAAAGGGGAAACCCCAATTGGGTTTTCCCAACCAATTTGCCGGGAAGCAAAGCCAGCGAACGGCGCTCCGGCTGCTGGCTTCGCCTCCCGGAGATACACACCCGCCCGCAACCTCCTCTCTAACTAAACAACAAAAACAAACATCAAAATAATTAAAATAAACCATTAATTAAAAAAAAAACAAAAAAACCCCCAAAATCCAAAATTAACTCAAACCAATTACAAAACACCTACAAAACACACCAAATAAACGAACATTAAAGTGAACCAAAAAACAAACAAACAGAAAAACTCGCTAACACTACAAAATAAAAACAAAACAAAACCCCAAAAGAAATTAAACCAGACAACTGATCCTCCCTCCACGACGACCAGAACTGAAATGAGGAAAGAAAAGAGATTACTTACCGGAAGAAGTGCCACCCAGAGGCCAGTAGAGAAAAAACAGTCAAAGTAAAAGAAATACGCAACAGCCCCACCCAGAGGCCACAAGAGAAAAAACAGTCAAAAACATAACATTATATCACACATTCACACAAATCACAAACAAATCACAAAATAATAAAATAAAAACATTTCTAAAATCCTGTGTAGAGTTTTCACTCAGAAAAATATCCAAAACATCTAAACACAGTTTTAAAACATTGAATGTAAAAAACATGTACTTTCACATTTTTAAAATTGTTATCCAAGGTACAACTTTTTTTTAAAAAATCACATACTAAAACATTGTTTGATTTAAAAAAATTTATTGTAAAAAATTATATCATCCTTTCCTCTTTTTTTAATCCACAAAAACAAACCCAAAAAAGATGAACACAGTTTATAACAGCCCATGTATATAAATAAACATTTTAAAAATCACAATTATAGACTTAACATCATTTGTACAAACATTAACAAAACAAAAACCTTCCAACACAATTTAAAACAGCCCAGCACCGCCGGGCATAATCTACTAGTCTTTACCTATAAAACCGTGCGTTAACCATTGGAATGTGACAAAGGATCCTTAGGCAGGCCCTACTAGTCCGTACCAAGCATTCGTGCACTCGCCCGAACTGGGTCCGCAGGTAACTGTCGGATTAAAAAATGTGCCAGTGGGGCAGGAGACCCCCGAACGCAAACAAAGAAAAGGAACTGCATTTCCCAATGTTCCTTGCGCCACGCCGCACCAAAGCCAATCAGGCTGAGCGGCGCGAGCAAAAGGAACGTTTGGAAACGTACCACGGCCAATCAAAAGAAGCCGCAGGAAAAAACCCGCTACACAAACTGAAAACGCAAACACCAAACTACAAGCCCCAGCGACCTGTGCGCCATGAGCGTGCAGAATGCTGAGGAAGCCGGCGTGCGGGAAAAAAAAAGGCAAGCCGCAGAAACACACACACCCCCAACGCCGCATACAGCAGCGATGGAATTCCCGTGGTCTGGCCACAGAGCCCGGCCCGCGAAGATACCCCCACCCCAACGCCGCATACAGCGGTGATGGTATTTCCGCGGTCCAGCCACTGAGCTTGGCCCGCGGAAATACCCCCACCCCAACGCCGCATCAAGCGGCGATGGTATTTCCGCAGTCCATCCACCAAGGCTGGGCTGCGAAAATACCCCAACCCCAACACCACATGAAGTGGAGATGGTATTTCCATCATCCAGCCACCAAGGCTGGCCCACGGAAATACCCCCACCCCAACACAAAACAACACAAACAAAAACATTCAAAATTAAAACCAAATATAAACAGAAAAAGTAAACACAAAAATATCCAATAAGAACCAAAAGCAAACAAGAACAAACACACAGAAACCCCTCCCCCCAAAAAAAACCAGAACAACCCCTCCAAAAAAATTAAACCAGAGAACTTACCAGCAGACGACCTCACTCCATGACGACCGGAACACAAATGAGGAAAGAAAGAGACTACTTACCGGAAGAAGCGACACCCAGAGGACAGTAGAGAAAAACAGTAAATTAAAAGAAAAGCTCAACAGCCCCACCCAGAGGCCACAAGAGAAAAACATTCAAAAATATTAACAATAATCACAAAGAATTCACAAAATATTGAAATAAGTTTTCACTTTAAAAAAACAGACAAACATCTAAACACAGTATAAAAACATTGAATTTTAAAATATATATATACTTACACATTTTTAAAATTATTATCCAAGGTACAACTATTTAAAAAAATCACATAGTAACACACTATTTAGTAAAATACAATAATTATAAAAAAAATCATCCTTTTCTCTATTTTAAATCAAAAACAAACAAACAAAAAAACTGATCACAGTTTATAACAGCCCATGCGTATAAATAAAATTTTAAAAAACCACAGTTAAAGACTAACCTCATTTGCATAAACATAAAACAAAAACCTACCAACACTATTTAAAACAGCCCGGCATCGCCAGGCCAACTCTGCTAGTTACCTATAAATCTGAGCGTTAACCGTTGCAATGTGACAAACGATCCTGCACCAGGCCCTACTAGCCTGTACTGAGCATTCGTGCACTTGCCCAAAGTGGGTCGGCAGGTAACTGTCGGGTTGAGAAATGTGCCAGTGGGGCAGGAGACCCATGAACGCAAACAAAAGACTCAATTTCCCGATGTTCCTTGCGCCGCGCCACGCCACAGCCAATCAGGCTGAGAGGCGTGAGTAAAAGGAACGTTTGGAAACATGCCACAGCCAATCAAACTCCAGCCGCAGGGAAAAAAGACGCACCAACCGAAAACGCAAATGCCAAACTACAAGCCCCAGCGTCCTGCGCGCCATGAGTGCGCAGAATGCTGAAGAAGTCGGCGCGCATAAAATAAAAATAAAAAACACCGGGAGCGCAAATCCGCCACAGCCGGACACAGCGCCTCACAGACACGCCAAAACAAAAATAAACAAAACTCCACCGCAAAACACACGCCAGCCTTCGTTCTTTGTGGTCCCTGTGAAGCCACACTAATGGGTTTTCCTGTGCATGCTCAGTTCATTCGGAAATCTTCCATAGCTTTGTAGGAGTCTCAGACTCTGCCCTTCATGCCAATCAGGTGCGAGCCCGCCCCCAATCCCCAGTTCTTTCTTTGCCGCCGCAAGAGTCAGTCGTGTCTTCCAGAGCTCCCTTCGTGCCCAAGACCAACGCTTTTTCCCTCCTTTTTTTACTGAGAGCGATTTTGTAGTTCTTGCTTAATAATTCTATTTGTTATGATTGCTTACCCCCTATGGGTCTTTATATGTCTTAAATAATCTCTAGTAAGTTCTTAAATAATTTCTAAATAATGTTATTTACTTAGATTTTTCACATAAGGATTTTATATCTTACTAGCAGGGATTGCCCAGCGTTGCCGGGCTTTTTTTATATATATATAAATTAGGATTCATTTTACTTTTAAATTATTGTTTATTTTTAACAAAAAATTTTTTGCATGTAATTGTACATTGTGTTTGTAATGCTTTTTTTGGTTTGTTACAAAAATATATTTAAAACATTGAAACTTTTTTTAAACTGTAGTAATGTTACTTAAACGTGCATGCTAAACTCTGTTAATTAAATTTGTTATCTGCAAGAAGAACAAAATCGTTTGACTCGGCTCATGCAATTATAATCAGTTTAATTCACTGAAATCATGAAAGAACAGATCCAAATTCTATCCGATATAGGAATTTTCAACTTTTTCATCAGGGATCTAAATCAAACGTAATAAACAATTACTAGTGTTCATTTCCTTATAACATATATACATATATATACACACATATGCACACTATATACAACAGATCTTGGATTTGCCACAGGATAATATAACTCAGTAATGCAAACTCAGAGATAGTTGAACATTCATTACCTGTGTATTCTTGTTCCGAGATAGTGGTTTTTATGATATTAAGTTTTTATATCGTGTCCCAGACCTTTTGTTCTATTTATTCAGTGGCGATGGACGTTAACCTTGTGGGGAACTAACTCTAATTTAAAGCCTCACTGAAATCGGACAGCTGCAGCTCTGACAGAGATTACAAGAAACATGTGTAATCAATTTCCATGTTAAGTCCTGAAGGGTACAAGGTTTTAAAATGATAGATAAAGTAACATTCCCTTTGCCTCAGAATGGCAAAGAATGAAGATTTTGTTTCAGCTTCCTCCACCATCAGTACATTTTTACGTAACAAAGGCTATCCTGAGCAATTAATCTTGCAGAACTTCCAGAAGGCTAAGATCATTCCCAGGAGCCAGCTGTTTCTACCGAAAGTGAAAAAACTGGAAAGCAAACTTTCTTGCTCCTTTCAGTTCTCCCCGTTATCGGGTAGAGTGTGCTCTATAATCAAGAAACACTGGCATATTGTAAATCACTTACTGGGATGTACCACTCCCCCTATGATAGGGTTGAGAAAATCTAGGTCCATCAAACAAATTGTAAGCTGCTCGGATCATGAATCCCGCATTCCACCAGTCTGCCCGATTACAGTAGGTCATTTTAGATGTGATTGCATCCACTGTTCTCTAGCTTGGCAAACCAAAGTAGTATCCATAGCCAGCAGTAATTACTCTTTAAGATTGGAACAATTTTCTAACTGCAAAAGTTCGGGGTGCATTTATCTTTTGGTTTGCACTTGTGATCTAGGCTATGTGGGGGTTACTGTTCGTCAGGTTAAAACTAGGGTGGGGGAACATAGATCCAAGATACGCACGGGCAATTTATCAGCCCCCCTAGTTAATCATTTTGTGGAAATGAATCACAGTGACCATGACTTTTAAGTTTGTTGTGCTGGAAACTCATAAACAGAAGCCCTTCTCGCGAGTAAATATGGAGACCATTTTGAGGCAAAGGGAATGTTACTTTATCTATTGTTTTAACACCTTGTACCCTTCAGGACTTAACATGGAAATTGATTACACATGTTTCTTGTAATCTCTGTCAGAGCTGCAGCTGTCTGATTTTAGTGAAGCTTTAAATGAGAGTTAGTTCCCCACAAGGTTAACGTCCATCGACACTGAATAAATAGAACAAGAGGTCTGGGACGCGATATAAAAACTTAATATCATAAAAACCACTATCTCGGAACAAGAATACACAGGTAATGAATGTTCAACTATCTATGAGTTTGCATTACTGAGTTATATTTTCCTGTAGCAAATCCAAGATCTGTTGTATATCGTGTGCATATGTGTGTATATATATATGTATATATGTTATAAGGAAATGAACACTAGTAATTGTTTATTACGTTTGATTTAGATCCCTGATGAAAAAGTTGAAAATTCCTATATCGGATGGAATTTGGATCTGTTCTTTCATGATTTCAGTGAATTAAACTGATTATAATTGCATGAGCCGAGTCAAACAATTTTGTTCTTCTTGTGGATATCTTCCACGTTTGGTCCCTTCATTGTTGGAATTAAATTTGTTAAACATTTTTATAAATTTAACTGTTTGTAACTTTTAAATATTTATATTTGTTGTTTTGTTCCATCCATGTGTCTGTTGCATCTGAAAAAGAGAATACATAGGGAGAGATATTGATATTTGTCTAGTTTCGTGCAGGATTTTAGTAATGATGGTTTATCTTTTGTATTGAGTAGTTGTAATTAAGGTATTTTTTGATTGATTTGTAAGTGTAATAATTGTTATTGTTAAACATTTTGTTCTATATATATTTTTTTGCATAAATTAGTTTATCAATATATTTTTATTTACCTTCATTTATCTTTGTGGTTGTTTTTTGCAGGAAAGTTTTTTGAGTTTGGCTTTGTTGTGGCATCTATGAAATGAGAAAAATTAGAGAAATCAATTGTATTGTTAAAAAAATTCTTTTGTAAACAAAAATTTGTTGTTATTTACCTGTTTTTTCTTGACTCTGTAGAAATTTAATGTTGATTAAATGGTTTAGCATTATTAATGCTAATGGTAGGTTGAATGGGTTGGGTGGATTCATCATCATGAGCAGATGTCTGTGTAGTATGGAATCTATGAGCATATTTTGGTTTATTTGTAGTTGTGGGTTATTTTCTTGTTGTTCTTTTTCATATGTTTTGTCATTGTTTTTGTAATTTGTTTCATTTTGTTGTATTTGTTTGTTGTTTATTTGCTGTATTATTTCTTCTAATGTTTGTTTCTGTTGTTGTTTTAATTCTGTGTCCTTTTCTTTTATGTTTTTTTTTAAACTGATTTGTTGGTTGAACATTATTTTCTGTCATTTCTGTTGTTTGTTGTTTCCATGGCAAAAGTCATTTTTGTTTGGATGTTGTTTGTATTTCTTTTTTCCTTACAACTTGTACTTCTGGATTTTTAGATTCTTCCATTTCTTGTTTGTAAATTTGTTTGTTTGTGGTTGTGTTTTGGTTTTCTTTAGTTGTGTTTGCTCTGTATTTTTTGGATTCATTTGTTATTGTTTGTTTTTGATTGATTTGATCAATTATTTTCTGTGTTTCCTTTTTTCTAACTATTGTAGTGTCTTCAGTGTTAGATTTTTCTATTTCTTGGTTTGGTAATTGTTTATTTGTTGTTGTTTTGTTTTGTTCATGTGGTCTTGTTGTGCACTGTTGGTAATCAGTTCCTGCTGTTTGTTTTTGATTAATTTTTTCAATTTTTTCTTTTAGTTTTCTTTGAGAGTCCTCTGATATAGATGCATATTGTGGCTCAGGATTATTATTGTAAAGATGTTCACCTGGTTTTTGCTCTTGATCTTCTTCTTCTTCACCTTCTTCACTGTCTGAGATATTCCTGCATGAAAATAATTTGAGAGTCTTCCGTTTCAAACTCGATATGTGTAATAATTTTACACCATTCCTTTCCGTTAGAGTGATGGAGTATTTGTTTCGTTGCGCTTAAGGGTCCTGTTCTATAATTTTCTTTTGAAAGTTGAGCTTCCCCAAGATCGTCATTTTTTGCAGGTCTTTCGTTTGCCCTTTTTTCCGTGCTTGCTTCCATCACTGTTTATTAAATGTCGCTGTGAGTTTGAGTTCCGTAGGTTCAATTCCCCCCCTACTTTCCCAAGGTTCCGAGGCTGGATTGGTTTCGTTTCTTTGCTGTTTGTAGTCTGTGTGTTTTTAAGTTCTCGTGTTATTTTCCCTCGTTGTTTTGCGATGTTGGCAGAGCTAGCTTAGCTTCGCTGTTTTGCATGTGTGGAGGTGTGGCTCGTTTGAGCGTCGCTGTTTGGCTTTGGAGTAGGCATTGCTGTAAGTGAGCGTGTATTTTGGTGTTTAAGTAGGCGTGTCTGTATTTGTTGGGCTTGCTTCCTATGGGAGTCACCGTGAGTGTACTTTGGCTCGCTTTTTAAAAATGTTAGCAGACGCGATTCTTTGGTTCCTTTCTTTATTCTTGTGCTGTACCTTTTATAATTTTTGGAAGAATGAAATGGGGTTTGTATTTTTGAAAGGATAATGTTCCTCCTTTTTGAGGCTGTGTGAAGATTGGCAGTGGAGTCTTTGCTCGTCTTTTGCTAAGTGTGAGTGTTTAATTTAATTGTTTGTAATGGTGCTGCGCTATTTCTGATTTTAAATATATGCCTTTATTTAAAATGTTAAATAAGTAATTTCTGTTGCTTCTTCAGAGGATTAAATGTGTTGCTTATTCTTTTATTTTTTGCAGTACTTGTTGGTAGACTATGTTTGGTTTCATCGTTTTGTGCTAGTATGAATAAGTTATCTGCTGAAACAACCCTAGAGCAGGCAACATATAATTGTCCGTGAGCAAAACATGGTTTGGTGAGGTGAACTCCGCAATGTTGTAGTGTCTGTCCTTGTGATTTATTTATTGTAATTGCGAATGCTAGTTTAACTGGGAATTGGAGTCTTCTAAATGGAATTGTTTGATCAGTTGGTATCAGTGGTATTCTAGGAATGCATACTGATTCACCTGCTCCTTTCCCTGTAATAATTATAGCTTCTATAACATTTGGCATTAGGTTTTTCACACATAGTCTTGTGCCATTACATAAGTTTGGTGGATTCATATTTCTAAGTAAAATGATTGGTGCACCTTGTTTTAGTAATAGGTGGTGAGATGGCATTCCAGGCAGTTCTAATGAGTTCAAAAATTCTGTGGGGAAATTTACAGCATCATCTTTGTCAACCACTGTATCAATTGATTTATATACAGTTGGTTGGTCTGGCAACATGTCTAGAATTTCGTGATTAATATTGTTAACATCATCATTTCTAGCTCCTAAGATTGCTCTTTCTGTTAGCCATTCATGATGATGATAATTGTTGGTAATGTCTGTGTAAATGGCATCGATTAGTTCAGATTCGGAGGGTACCATGGTGCAAAAGTAATCTGGAAATGTAATGTTGTTTTCTTCATTTTTGGGCACCTTCCCTTCACCAATCTTTAGGAGAAAGTCAGTAAATATTTTAGTGTTACTGTTGTGTCTTACTCTCAGGTTTTCTGTCAATGTTATGCTTTGCACATGTTTCCATAGAAAGGATTGGTTTATACATGCGTTAATTTGATCTGCTGGTGTAGATTTTGGAATTACTGGGAGTGTTTGTCTGAAATCTCCACAAAGAAGTAATAGAAGTCCACCCATTATTTTTTGATTGTCATTAATATCTTATTTTATTTATTTATTTATTTATTGTGCTTATATACCGCTTTACTTGTCTACTGACAACTCAAAGCGGTTTACAGAGCAATCCAATAAATACAAACAAAACATAAGGGGGAGGGGAGGGGGAGGAGGAGAGGGAAGGGGAAAATACAGTGCAAAATACAATCATAATGAGAATCACAATAAACTTTACAAAAATATCAAATCACAATCGATAATACAATTAATACACATCATAGAACAATAATACAATTGATTGTTCGACTTACAATTATAAGATAGCAATTAACAGTACAATTCGCAGCTGCCTCGCAACAGCAGCCAGTCTCTCGCTCCCGCCACCCCTGCTCTCACCAAGGGGAAGCGTCCGGCAACGTTGGTGGCTCCCCGGCATGGCAGATCTTCTTATGGGCGCACCGGGTTACCTCGCAACTGCAGCCAATCTGTCAGCCGATGACAGGGGCCGGGGAGAGGCAGCGGCGAGGTCCCGCGGCGTTGGGCGCGTCTTCCTTTTTTTTATCCCGCCAAGGTGGGCGCAGAGGAGAGCAGCTCCAGGTGCCTCACATCCCCAGGCCGATGACAGGGGCCGGGGAGAGGCAGCGGCGAGGTCCCGCGGCGTTGGGCGCGTCTTCCTTTTTTATCCCGCCAAGGCGGGCGCAGAGGAGAGCAGCTCCAGGTGCCTCACATCCCCAGGCCGATGACAGGGGCCGGGGAGAGGCAGCGGCGAGGTCCCGCGGCGTTGGGCGCGTCTTCCTTTTTTATCCCGCCAAGGCGGGCGCAGAGGAGAGCAGCTCCAGGTGCCTCACATCCCCAGGCCGATGACAGAACTCTTGTAGAGTTCTGTGTAAAGCTTCAATTGATTTCTTACGTGCCATGGTACATTCATCCCATATTATTATTTTCGCTTCTTTAAGTACTTTGGCACGTGCACTATCTTTTGTAATATTACATGTGGGTGTTTCTTGTTTTGCTATGTCAAGTGGTATTTGGAGTGCAGAATGAGCTGTTCGACCCCCTTCCATTAATGTGGCTGCTATTCCAGATGATGCTATGGCTAATGCCACATGGCTTTCTGATCTTATTTCTGCCAGAATTAGATTTGTAAGGAATGTTTTTCCTGTTCCTCCTGCCGTTTGTAAGAATATTATTCCTCCACTTTCTGAATTTATTTGTGTCATTAATTTTTCATAGGCAGCTTTCTGTTCATCATTTAGTAGTGGTTTATTTTCAGTTATGTATTCTTTTAATCTGTCTATGTTATATGTGGTCTCTCTTATATAATCAGCATTTAGTGCATCTCCTTCGTTCCTTGTAGCTTCTGGAAGGCCAACTTGTTTTAGTGTTTTGTTTGCCATGCGTATTCATTGGTCTTCAATTTCTATTAAGGCCATGTTGTAGATGTGTGGTGTATAGTCAATGTTTAAAGATGGATTTTCTTTCTTTGCTTTGAGTAGGTGATCTTCACTTAGTGGGTTTTTAAACATTTCCCACAAATGTAGTGGATTTGATGGACTACATGAAGTCAGTATTATAGCTATCAATGTTCTCATTTGTTGTGGCATAGAAAATATATTGGCTTCTTCCAAAGTTGTTTCCCAATGTTGATCTGCTTCTAATAATCCCATATGCTGACAAACTTCTCAGTATGTTTCCATAATTTTTCCATCCACAGTTTTTAGTTCCTGGAAAGATTTAGGATCAGGTATTGTGTGGAGTAGCATTCTGAGATAGAAGCATTCGCTATTATTTGGTTGCACAGTATATAGTCTTCCTATTGCATCACTTTGATACATGTCAAGTTCTGGTATATAAGTGCCATTTTTTCTGCGGAAGAATTGTCTCTTAGTTTTATTCCATGTATAATAAGTAGTCACATCATTATATAGGATCGTTTGTGCAAATTCATCAGTCTGGCACAATTTAAAAAATGCTGTTAAAGTTGTTTCCTTTGGATTTTCTGCCACACTTGTTGATGATTCTGGTGTAAAATAAATTATTTGGCCATTTTCCAGATGGACACTTAAATGAAGGACTGTGGGATGTCTTTCATGAATGTGGAAGCCAAGAATACACCAGAAACCTTCATTCGTGCTAATGTACCTTCCACATTGGTACTGTAATATCTCATCATTTTTGTTTTGGTTTCTGACATAAACGGCCATGTCACTGCCTTTATTTATGTACTTGCAGACATATTTTATTGATTTAACACTATTACAATATTCCACATTTATGTGTGCGTTGAATATTTTTGATAGTAAAGGACTGTATGGGACTATCCATGTGTTGTCAATTACTACTTCTCCTTGTGTTTTCATTGTTATTTTTGTTGTTTTCCCTCCATCCTCTACAGAATGTCTTCTGTATTGTGGGTATCCATCTTCTGATGTTTGTGTTTCTTTCAATAATGCTCTGGGATATCTTTTGGTGCAGCTTTTATCTTTCATACATGGTGCTTGTGGGTTAAGAAGTCCACATGGACCATGAATCATGTTTTTCTTCACTATTGCATGCAATTCAATGTCTTCATTTTCCTCTGGTATTTCTGCAGATATTATTTTATCAATTTCAGTGGGATGTATTTTGTTTTTTAGCCATATTAAGTTGTGCGCATGTGGCAGCCCACGCTTTTGCCATTCTATGGTGTACATATAACAAATACATTCTCCAAATTATTCATTTTTGGTGATCAGATTAATTAATTGTGTTTGTTTTTGTCTGAATACTCTTGCAATTAAATCGTGTCTGTCATTAGATGTTTCATTATTTCTGAGATTATTTTTGATCTCAGGCCATGTTGGGTTGCATGTAAAAGTAATGAATAAACCTGGTCTTCCATGTTTCCTAACATAGGTCATGGCATCCTGAGTGTATTCATGCATATGTCTTGGGCTTCCAGTGTATGTTGCTGGCAGTATGAGTAATGTTCCGACATTAGCTGGGTTTCCATCTTGTGCCACAGCATCTTTTAAGTGTATGTATTGTTCTGCTCTGAGTGATTTTTGATTGGTTCTAATGTAAACTAGTCTTTCAGACTCAATTTTTGCATACATATCAACCACAAACTGGTTTAACAATTTTTTGCAGTGCAGTATATGATTTTGTTCTTCATTTCTAATCATTAAAATGTATGAGTAGTAGTCCATTGCTGATATTTTTTTGCAAGTTTCTGTTCCTGTTTTGGGATCAATGTGTTTCAAATTAAAGTGATACCCATCTTCACCATATGGAAAAAGAATGGGATACTGAAGAGCACCATAAGAGCGATGTGTTTCTGAAATACGTTGGAGTTTTTTATCATGTCTTTTAAGTATAATATCTCTTGGATGGAAAGTGTCTCTAGAAATGAGGGCTGCCACTTCATTTGTTTCTGGAGCATTATATCTACGTATATGCTCTCCTGTTGGTGTTTTGTCTGCAGCTATGACAATTTGGTATTCATGTTGTGGCATATTTTCCATTGCATTCTTGAAAGTGTGGATGAGGTTATTGTGTTAATGTAGCATTCTCTGTATGTTTAGTACTATATGTTTTTTGGTTCCTTCAATGTATGTACATCGTTGGGCTGTTTCTTTTCCCTCATCTCCCATGAAATAAATTTGAAGGAACTTTGGATCTTCTTCTGGTAGTGGTAGAAGTGTTCCAATCTGGTGGTAAACCTGTCCTTGTATGGTGAATGTTAGATTGAAACCCTTGTGTTGTATAATATTTGTGGCTCCAAATGAGGTCATTTGAAAACATGAGTTGTATTTTCTAATGTTTTTTTAAAATGTTTTGAATCTTGTGTTTCTCCGCTGATGTATTCTATAAGTTGGTGTGGTGGCAATTGTTGCTGAATTTTGATTTTTCCCTCCTTACAACATAAGGATTTTGTTTCAGTTTTAAATTTTCTGGCTTGGCAGAATTTGCAAATGTTGTCTAGATTTCCAATGTGTAAATTATATTGTTGTGAATAATCAGTTTCTGGATCATAGGAAAAGGCAGCCATTTTTAATGTTAATTTCTCTTCTTTACTCCTCTGTTTTCTTTTTTCTCTTGTCTCTTTATTCTGTTTTAATCTATTTTCATGTCTTTTGTTAGTTTCATTTGCCCTTGAAGTACTATCTATTTCTCTACGTTGTGTTAACATGCTTTCATGTTCCTCAGAATTTGTTTGTTGTGCCTTTTCTGAATATGCCTTTCTACGTTTACTAAGATTTTCTTCCCTTTCTTGTGCTGTCTGTTGTGTGGTTTGCATTTTTCTTTTTCATCTTTCACTTGTTCTTTGCGCTATATTTACTCTTTTCTTTGGTGGCATTTTGATATTCAGTGTAATGGATTTATTTGATTTTTATAGTATTTTAAAATAATGTGTGATATTTGTGGTATTTAATTTTCAGCAGAGTAAATGGAGTGTGCAGCAGACAAAATGGAATCTGCACAGTGAATAGTTTTGATCCTTTCCTATTTGTTTTAGTGTTATATTTTTACTCAATTAGGTTTATTTTTAAGTCTTTAGGTTTAATTTAAAGTCTTTTGGATTTTTAAAATCGTTTATATTATGTTCTGAAGTAGAAGGTTGCAATCTTTAAATGGGGCTGTATCTTTTAAAATGAGCGAGAACTCCTGTGTTGTTGTTTTAAAGAAAGTGTTCTATTATTTCAATGTTTTAAAACTTGAAAAGTATTTTTGCAATATTTTAAAATTTGAAAAGTGTAGAAATCTGATTCATGTCTCAATCAGTCTCATGAAGCAGCAGTTTATATCATCAGATCTTTTTTAAGATAGAGAGTTAAAAGGTCTAATGGAGTCCAGCTTCATTAGACGGAGTAAGAAGGGAAACAGAGATAGAGAGAAAAGCAAACACACGCTGGTCATTTGGCTGAACAAAGGATACTAACTGCTTCTCTTTATTCAAGCAGAGTGTCTCAGAAACGAAACTTAAGCAAGCAGAATATACCAGAAACGAAACTTAACAGAAACAAAACTTAGGGCATACAGCCAATCAGAAGTGTCAGAGCCCAAATAAGGAGAGATAAGGAGCGTTGTCTCTCATGCAAGCAAAGAGGCTTTTGTTTACAATATGTTTAGGACGACAGGCAAGACAAAAACCAGATGCCTTCCCACATGTCCTCCTTTTTCATTTAAATTTGAGAGAGGGACGGCTAATCATACCCCTGCATGTCATCATACTCTATAACTACTCCTCCATATACATCATCACTGTCCTCCTGGACATCGTACCCCTCCTGACTCATGGTACCTTGTTCCGGAGGTTGATACCTCATTGAGTACAATTGCCGTCGTGCAAAACCCGATGTCTCCCTTCTACGCAGTGGACATGCGTTACACATAAAAATAAGGTTAGGAATACAATTAATGCAAAAACACAATGATATAAGGCAGATAATAATAATGAACCCATAAAAGAAAACTAGTCTAAGGACAGATAAATCAGGCAACCAAGAAGTCACCCAATCAAAGAGATTAACATCAGTGCGTACATTGTTAGTAATGCTCTCCTGTAAATTCTGAAGTTCTTTCTCAATAGTATTATTCAGATCCTGGAATTTTACCCGACGCCCTTGGTTCCCGACCAGTTTACAAAATCCTCCGGATTTTGCTAACAGGTAATCTATGGCCAGTCTGTCCTGCATTTGGTCTTGATGAATCTCAGTGATTTCCATTTGAAGATCCCGTATGACCCTCCCTGTGGCATTGATTGATTTCTCCAGCCTACAGGTGAGTCCCAAAATGGACCTTCTATTCTCCTGGGAAATGACACCTGGGTATGATCCCAATGTGAGTGCTCCAGTGATAGCACTCCCTATAGCTCTCCCCCAGGAGCTACCATCAGAAAGCTGAACATCGATTATCACTTCATCATTGCAACCAGAACCCATCGGGCCGGCAGTAGCTCTCCGGCGCCGTGCATCTGCCCGAAGCGGCATTTGCACTTGTACGGGTAAGGTAAAATAACCCAATGCTGCACATTGATATTGTCCTGGATGGAAATTCGTGGCAACTCCATTAAAAAAGAACCACATGTTGGGATCCTTGATTTGCCATCCATTGCAAATTGAACCACTATCTATAGCAGAATAATCAGGAGTAAACATAGGAAACACATCATATATATCTTCAATAGTAGTGTTAAACAAGGTATAATTAAGCTTATAAGAACTGTTATAACTACCCCATAACCAAAAATAATCATCACAACCCGTATAATTGCCTACATTCCTCAAAACCCTTTGTGCTTGAGTCCAGTACTTCCATTTACTATTCCAGACTCCAGAACTATGACAGCAGAAACAAAGTCCTTTAGTGTATTTCTTGAAAGTCATGCTTCGCCAACGGGTGTTGTTAAATTGTTCTGGAGGATTAGAGAAGAGCGTAGATCTATCAAGATGTTGCAAATGTCCAATAACCAACTCTGGCGTGTTGAACAATGCCGGAAGAAAGGCCATTTGAGACACGGCCAGTGGATGCTCATAGTATAACGTTGCATTCTTACTATGAACCTCAAACATATAGTTAGCATGACGAAGCCAAAAGTTGGGGTTGCCCCCATGAGGTATTGTTCTTACAGCTGGAAGCACAGTAAAAAAAGAAAAGAACAAATGTCAGCAAATTTAGTCTACTGGTGAACCACCGTCCTGGAGCTGAGTAACCTTCTTCTCTCTCCATGGGCGGATCGCTCGAGCAGGAATCCACACAGGTCCTGAGGTTGTAGAAACTGCTGCGTATCCTCGTCCCCAGGTGATTAGAGGTACAGGACCCTTCCACTCAGGATCCGGCTGCTGCCGATAAACGACCAATGGCTTAGGAAGACATTCCCCTAAGAAACAGGAGCATGCCCTGTTATTACTAGTACCATGTAACTAAACATGAAACATGCCTGATGTATAACACAAATGCAATATCACAAACCCATATACATGTGTATGGTACTGAAAACTCTGCCATGTACTTCTGAAGGTACCTTGAGATATGCAGTTTCATAAAGCAATACATAACATAAGCAAAGACAGGTCTTTCTCCTGCAAGAGAATAAGCAAACATTTAAGCATGAACAAAACATGAAGATTTCTTTTCTTCCTTACATGAAGAATGTTTCTGTTGCATTCTAGAAAGCATTTATCACTCCCCAAGTACATGAGTAAGGCATTAAATTTCTTCTTCTCCCACTGGTGTGAGTGAAAGAAGCATTCAATAACTTATAATCAGCATAGCATGGTAACTCAAATACAGTACAAATCTCATTAGAGCATTTCACACTCATAGCCTGAGCAGGTAGACAATTTCTTTAAAAAGGCTGTCAGGTTTTATAATGCAAACAAAGCCAATTCTTCTTTAAAGTCCACACAAACTTTTTTTCTTTTTAGTCCAATTAAAATGTCCAAATTAAAAGTCCAAATCTTGATTGAAGCTTCCTTAAACACTCTCTCCTCTCCAGCACAGTTCTTGGCATGGCAAAGGTTGAAATTAAGCCATAAATTAAGTCTCACTGACTTCACAAGACAATCCCACACAACCCCCCTTTTCAGCTTTTCTGGCAAACACACATTCCTTCATGCTCCAGCCACACCCATCTGCATTAAGGCAGGCGAAGAGGTGTGAAGGCACAAAGAACAAATTCTCCAGAAGTTGCAAGTAATTTTACACCGGAGAAAATCACAGGGAAGTCCAAGTTGCTTTCCCTGCAATCCTGATGCTTGAAACTTGGGACAGCTCACTCTGGATCTCTTTGTTTGAGGGTTGGGCAGTTCAAAATCAGCCAAAAACTGTATGTCTTCTCCCTCCTTGTATTTTTGCAACAGCCTGCTGTCCATACAGGACGGATCCACGCCCCTTTTCCTCTGCATTTCTTTCATCTGCAGCTTCTGAATCTCAACTTTATGACAAACTGCATCTGTTAGTTTGTACTTGCACCCCTTTCTGGTCTTGGGTTTTTTGCATTCCTCCTTTGGGCCATCCTTCCACTTCTGTAGGATCTTCCTGGCCAAACGTGAGGTATCAAGTTTACTACTCAGCTTCTCCTGCTTTTGTGATGAGGGTTGCTTCACGGGGGGGGCTGAGATCCCCTATGCTGCTCTTTGACTAACACCCCTTGCTTCCTGCCACTCTGCATGCATTAACAGCTTCAATCTGTGATGAGGTCCCCACCATTTGTTCCCCATCAGCTGGCACTAATTGTTTTTTAGACTCGGCAGGCAGTATTGCAGCAGAGAACAGGTCTTTTGTAGGGCTAAAAGTGCTTGATTGCTGCAAGGCAGGATATAATGTCCCATCTCCATTTCCACCTCCACCCCCATCAGGGGGCTGTTGTTTCTCATATGATGGAGGGGCAGTTGCCATAGCCCCTCCCTTGTCTGGAGGCAAAAGCTGTGGGAGGGGGCCAGCAAGCTCCTGAGACAACAGAATATTCTTTGGAGTGAGTCTTTGAAGGCAGTCTCTAACTTCCTCCCACGTAGATTGAACTGATACAGAAATTCCATTATGCTTCTGCATTTCTCTCCCAATCTGTCTCCACTGTTGTAAGTCCAAGCATGCATCATATTTAACCCAAGGACTGATTTTCCCTATAGCTTTGACTAGCTTTTGTATCTCCTTCTCATCAGCCTTTCGTCCATTCATATGCAAAAGATCTGAGATATCTTTACAAAGTTCATTCATTTGCGAAGAAAGCACACACCCCATGATAAAAAAAATATTTTTCTTTTTCTTTCGTCACTCACCTAATGTGGGACCCAAAGTTGACTTTGGATGATTCTCGAACGCTCGATTTATGACCTTCCCGGTCGTAGGTGAATGAGACCTTCCCGGTCGATGAGGTGATAATTAGGTGCTAAATGCTGCAGCAGAGTTCAAAGAAGGCTCTGTCATTGTAGTTCAAAGCGTCACACGGAGCGCCACTTGTAGAAATCTGATTCATGTCTCAATCAGTCTCATGAAGCAGCAGTTTATATCATCAGATCTTTTTTAAGATAGAGAGTTAAAAGGTCTAACGGAGTCCAGCTTCATTAGACGGAGTAAGAAGGGAAACAGAGATAGAGAGAAAAGCAAACACACACGCTGGTCATTTGGCTGAACAAAGGATACTAACTGCTTCTCTTTATTCAAGCAGAGTGTCTCAGAAACGAAACTTAAGCAAGCAGAATATACCAGAAACAAAACTTAACAGAAACAAAACATAGGGCATACAGCCAATCAGAAGTGTCAGAGCCCAAATAAGGAGAGATAAGGAGCGTTGTCTCTCATGCAAGCAAAGAGGCTTTTGTTTACAATATGTTTAGGACAACAGGCAAGACAAAAACCAGATGCCTTCCCACAGAAAAGTATTTTTGAAATGTATAATATTACTGTTTATATTGTTTTTAAAATATTATGGTATGAAGTGGAAGTTTTCTGTATTTAAAGGCTGTTTGGTTATTTGGTATTTAATTTTCAGCAGAGTAAATGCAGTGTGCAGCAGACAAAATGGATTCTGCACAGTGAATAGTTTTGATCCTTTCCTGTTTGTTGTAGTGTAATATTTTTACTGAATTAGGTTTAATTTAAAGTAAAGTATTTTGGGTTTTTAAACTCGTTTATATTATGTTCTGAAGTAGAAGGTTGCAATCTTTAAATGGGGCCGTATCTTTTAAAATGAGTGAGAAATGCTGTGTTGTTGTTTTAAACAAAGTGTTGTATTATTTCAAAGTTTTAAACTTTGAAAAGTATTTTTGCAATGTTTTAAAACTTGAAAAGTATTTTTGAAACGTATAATATTATGGTATGAAGTGGAAGTTTTCTGTATTTAAAGGCTATTTTCTCTTTCAATTTGAGTGCAAAGTGCTCCGTTGTTGTCTTAAAGGAATAGTATGGTGTGGTTTAAATATTTTAAAATTATCAGTCTTTTTGAAACGTTCAATATGACTTTTAATATTTTTAAGATATATATATGTTTGTTAATTTAAATGTATTGTAATTTTCCCTGGGTTATTTCTGATTTCGCTAAGGTATTCTGTTCTGTAATTGTCTTTACTTTAAACTGCTTCTTTCCTCTTTTAAATGCGTGTCGCTTTTCTTTTCTCTAACGTTTATTTCGGACGTGTTTGGTTTATTTCAACGTGTATTAAAGGTTATTTAATTTATTTTCGATGGTTTTACTATTTTCAATGGTTTTTTGAACTTAAATGATTAATTTAGAGAATTGAGTGTGCTCCGTCAATAGTTTGCTTTTCAATAGCTCCAATGCGTTACGGTTTGCATAACGATTTGTAGTTGAGTAGGAATGGATCCGATGTGTTCTGCTTATGTGTGTTGAGAATTGGTTCGGGATGTGTATTTTTAAACTATATGTGTTTTGATAGTATATTCGTAAATCAAAATTAAATAAAAAGAAATCAAAGCAAAGGTAACGTAAACAAATTAAATAGTAAATGAATTGATGATAACCATAATTGTGGTTTATGCTCAGCAAAATAAAAAACTATAATTAATTTAAAGCAAAAGACAAACTGAAAAGTCGAAGGTAAATGTTAAATTAATTAGAAAGAAAAAAGTAGGCTTTTGTAGTCAAAGTTCTCTGCTCAAAGCTCGCAATTGTTTTAGCTCCGTACCAATACGCAATCACAAAAGTACGTAACTATGAGGGGTTAGCAAGGTAATGCAGCTCCTTTTGTACCGTTTGGTGTTGCTATTTTTCGTCATGTTTAACACGTTCGCTCCAAAGGAGTTGATTGGCTATATTACTGTGAATGCGTAGGATGATGTGATTTGTAGTGTACCTCCTTAAATGGTAATAAGGCTGATAGGACGCTGGGATATGTATTTTTACCTCTGTTTTCAGCGTTCGTGCTTCGGCAATGTTTTAAAACGTATGTTTGGATTGGCTGCGGCGCGACTGAGAACGTTCTCTTTCTCATCGTATTTGGCTGCCGCTCGGTGAACCACGGCAAACCACAATGGTTTTGGAGTATTGAAGTTCTTTCCATTTCTTGCTGTTTGTGGTGTACCTCCTTAAATGGTAATAAGGCGGATAGGACGCTGGGATATGTATTTTTACCTCTGTTTTCAGCGTTCGTGCTTCGGCAATGTTTTAAAACTTATGTTTGGATTGGCTGCGGCGCGCCTGAGAACGACTGAGAACGTTCTCTTTCTCATCGGAATTGACTGCCGCTCGGCGAACCGCGGCAAACCGCAATGGTTTTGGGGTATTGAAGTTCTTTCCATTTCTTGCCGTTTGTGGGGCTGTTGCCCCCGTGCCGGTTTTCTGAAACCTTTGTTGACCTGCGGACCCACTTTGGCCGTGTGCACGAATGGTGGGTGCGGGTCAGTAGGGTGAGGCATAGCAACCTATAGCCAGTTCCAATGGTTAACACTTGGTTTTATAGGTTAAGATTTATTTTCCCAATGCTATTTTTTGTTATAGCTAGTAATGTTTGGATTAGCAATCTTCAGATTGATTGCCCTTATGGGTTTTTACATTCTTAATTAATTTATTGAGTACTTTATTACGTTTCCTTATGCCATTATCTGCTTAGATATTTTTATTTGATTACCCTCTTAAGTATCTCCGTTTTTGAAAACAACACCACTACGAAGTAAATAAATTAAGGGATCCTAACATTTAAAACAAACTCAATGTAATTCAAACCTGGATCCTCCACCCCCACCCACCCCAAAAGGAAGGGAACTTTCCCCACTCAAACCTGTTGAGACAGGCTGGAGCCTTTTCTGCTTTCCTTGCAAATGCAGATTTTATGTGAGCTGTCCCTCCATTTGAGGCAGCCCCCCCCATGAGCTTGCAGTCAGGAGTCTGTTGCTTTTCTCGCAGATAACAGAAGCTTTTCATCCATGTGAGTAGTTTCTCCATTTCAGGCAGTCTTCACCTTCAGTGTCAGCTTACAGAGACTGGAGTCTGCTGTTTTTCCTTGCATATGGAGAAGGATTCATGTGTGCAGTGCCTCCTTTTAGGTCAGCCACACTCTTGATGTCAGCTTACAGAGACTGGAGTCTGCTGTTTTTTCTTGCATATGGAGAAGAATTCATTGTGCAGTGCATCCTTTGAGGTCAGCCACACCCTTGATGTCAGCTTACAGAGACTGGAGTCTGCTATTTTTCCTTGCATATGGAGAAGAATTCATGTGTGCAGTGCCTCCTTTGAGGTCAGCCACACCCTTGATGTCAGCTTACAGAGACTGGAGTCTGCTATTTTTCCTTGCAAATGCAGAAGCTTTTCACGTGAGCAGTCTCTCCATTGAGAGCAGCTTCCACGTTGGTATCAGCTTACAGACTGGAATCGAGTCTGCTGTTTTACTTGCATATGCAGAAGCTTTTCACGTGAGCAGTCTCTCCTTTGAGAGCAGCTTCCATGTCGGTATCAGCTTACAGACTGGAGTCTGATATTTTTTCCTTGCAAATGCAGAAGCTTTTCACGTGAGCAGTCTCCATTAAAAGATGCTTCACCATTGATATCAGTTTACAGACTGTAGTCTGCTGCTTTCCTTGCACATGGATAATATAGAAATAAAACCTCGTGAACAATCTCCAATTGGGAGCAGCTTCACCATTGATAATCAGATTACAGAGTGGAGTCTGTCATCTCTCACTATTTGCACTACACACAGATGTAGACAATATGGGAGCAGTCCCTCTGATTTAAAGTTACCTCACCATCGATATCAGGTTACAGAGTAGAGTCTGTTATTAGCAGTCCCTCCAATTGAGAGCAAATGCACCACTGATGTCAGGTTGCTGAGTACAGTCTGTCCCCTCCCTTGATCAGGGATTGAGTACAGATGCAGAATATGCTAGGGAAGTGTTTCTTCTTGAAAATATTGTCAGAACTGGGGGTCCAACTTATTGGCCCTCCTGACGCCAACATACCATTCATGTTGAGACCTGGAATTAATCTCTTAGTTATCATACATCCCCTCTTCAGACTCAGTCTTTACCATCAACTTCGAGGTCTACCTCTTTATGTCAGGCTATGGAATTGAGCCTTTACTGTCCACATTTATATACTTTCTATATGAGGAGTTCTCAACCTTTTAAAGCCAGGGACTGGATCATGCTCCCTCAGGTAGCTTCGGGGGCCAGATGGCCATTTTGCCCTTCCTCCACCACGTTGGCACTTCCTGGTGTGGAGGCAGTGAGGAGCCACGTGAAAGGGGTGTCGTGGGCTGCATCCGGCCTATGGGCCACAGGTTGATAATCCTAGCTCCATATCTTATTAGTTAGGTTTCCCCAGAGGTCACTTACTTTTGTTTAAAATAATAAATAAATAAATAAATAAATAACTTAATTAATAGAAAGGACCCAACATGTTGGGCACAAAATACTAATTGGTTTGTAGTGCCCAGACAGTACAGTGAGCGCTGTGCTGCTATATATGCCTTTTTCACCAAGGGCCTCAGTTTGTGTAGCGGAACCTATTGCATCCCACTAATCTGATTCACCACGTAATAGAGTCTACCCCACTGTTCTCCCCTATTCTCAACTGTTCGTGGATCATTTGGACAATGCTTACCCATTTCCATCTCTTTATTGAGTGGAACCTTTGGATGTTTTTCATTATTTCAGTGGCACCATGCTGCCAAGGTCTATGAGACAATGTTATAAGGGCACTCACTCTTGCTTTACTCTGCCCCACCATCTACAATTTAGAGTGGATTTGTTTCCCCCGTCTATTTTATTTGGGGACATCAGTGCATAAATAAATAAATGAGTACAGTATATACTTTTATTTTATTTTATTTTTTATTTTTTAATAATTTTTTTATTAATTACTTTACAATACATACATCCGACAAAATAACATTACATACAATGCATACAACATAGCACCCCCACCACCCAACCCACGCCCAACCCTGTATAAAGTTTAAAAAAAAACTACCCTTGTCGCTCAATTATTATTTATAAGTTTATAAATCCGCCCAAAATTCATATTCTTCTTGTACAGGCTTTATTCCGTCTTCACTTGACATACCATATACTATCCAAGGTCTCCAAATTTTCCAGAAAAGGTTACTCTTAACTTCACCTCTTTCTACTCTCATTTCTGATGTTAGTTTAACATTTAACGCCAACCGCCATATTTGTTTAAACCATCTTTTTCTGCATTTAATTATTTTGGACGTGTGTGTTAGAGCTCCGTTCCTTGCAAGCAAAGGAATGAATAAAGGTGGATAATTTAAATTTAAATTAATTTAAATTTAAATTAAAATTAAATAAGATTGGGAAATTTTTCAACAAAGTCAGCTAAAGATAAGTGAAAGCTGAAAACAAGTGTTTGCAAAAATAGAAAGAGGAAATTATGCTGTTTTGTGGATAGGCAGCTCTCGGCGTTAGGAGAGATTTGAAGAGCAGATGTGTGTTTGCAAGCTCCCTCTTTCACAGAAGAAGGAATGTGAAAAGGAGGTGCGGAGGGGAAAAACTTGCTGCAAATGTTGGTGGAGTGAAAAAACATAAAGCTTTCAAAAGGAATGCAGAGCAGTGAGTGAAAAGAGGCTAAGAGAAGAAAATTACGGGGGCTGGAGTGTGTGGTGATAACGCTGAAGGATTTATGGGATGCCAAGAACTCCGCAGTTTACCTTAAGAAGAGAGAAGGGAGAAATTTAAGTAAGGGACTGGAGTGAGGTGAATGAATTTCTCATGAGCTGTGAGATTGTTATGGTGAAAACGCTGAGTGATTTATGATGCGGCTCTAGCTGGGACGACCAGGAGAGATTTAGTGCCACTGTTTGAGGTGAGCAAGAGGGCTGCGACTTGATTGAAGAAGCCTGGGACCTCAGTGAACTAAATATTACTGGGGCTGGTGATGGCAATAAATTTATAATTGATAGTTAACAAGTTTGGACTATCGAGCCTTGGAAAACTGCCCAGGCCTGGAGAGGAGGAACGGATGGGGGAGACGATTAAAGTGAATGTTTCTACAGCACGGAGGCGTGGTTTGCAATAAAGCCAGAAAACACTGAGAGTGGAGAAGGGAGAAATCTTAGTTGACACTCGAGTTATTTAAACAAACAAAGAGTGGGAACAAGTTCTTGTTGGAAACATGTTGACATCTCCCATCCCACCACTCTCCTAAGTTACCCTGAAGGAGAGTCAACACAGATGGTGTGTTTTAACATAAAAGAGCAAAGGAAGATTAAAGAGGACTGCTTAAAGCCTTGCTGAGTACAACATTTGGAACATTGCCAACTGTGGGGGAGAAAGTGTTGACCCGCGAAGGAAGTAATCTTGCTGCTGCAGACAGGACTCTTTGAACTGTTTATGTGTTTTGGAGAAAGTTTGTTAAGATACTTACTAGCACCATATTAGCTGAATTACTGGCTGGAATTGAAGTTGTTTCAAGCTGAGTCTGGGAGCTTTGGTTGAACTTTATCCTGATTAATTGATTGAACTGCTTATGTTGGTCAGTTACAAAGTTAAAGGTTATAACACAAAGGTCTAAAGACTAAATATATTGTGGCAAGGGTGTCTCGGATGTCGGCAGTGTTTGCTTGAAAAGCTGGTGGTCAGAACAGCCTAGGATTGGCTGTGGATGAAGTGAAAACGCTGAGCAACGCTGGGAGACATAAGAACATAAGAACAGCCTTGCTGGAACAGGCCACAGCCCATCCAGTCCAGCATTCTGTCTCACACAGTGGCTCACCATTTCCTTCAGGGTATTCCCAAGGAGATGCCTTCACCTGCTTAGGATTCCCTGGAAATGGCATTGAGAGATATCCTGCCTATCTCTCCAACCCGGAGGTTGTCCTTAGGTAGCCATAATTATAGCCATTGATACCCTTGTCCTCCATGAACTTGTCTAATCCTTTCTTAAAGCTGTCAAGACTGACAGCTGTCACCACTTCTTCTGGCAGGGAGTTCCATAGACCAGTAATCCTCTGGGTGAAAAAGTACTTTCTCTTATTTGTTTGAGAACTAGTACCCAAAAGTTTCATGGAGTGTCCCCTAGTTCTAGTGTTATGCGATAGGGAAAACAGTTTTTCCTTATCTACTTTGTCCACACCGTGCATGATTTTATAAACTTCAATCAGGTCACCTCTTAGACGCCGTCGTTCAAGAGTGAAAAGGCCCAACCGTTGCAGCCTCAGATGGTAAGGAAGGTGTTCCAGTCCCCGAATCATTCTGGTTGCCCTCCTCTGTACTTTTTCCAGCTCCATAATATCCTTCTGGAGGTATGGCGACCAGAACTGTACACAGTATTCCAGGTGGGGCCTCACCATAGATTTATAAAGAGGCAAAATGACACTTGCTGACTTATTTTCTATACCCTTCCTAATGATCCCTAGCATTGAGTTTGCTTTTTTCACTGCTGAGGCACACTGGGTTGACACCTTCATTGAGTTGTCCACCAGGACACCAAGGTCCCTTTCCTGGTTTGTCGCAGAGAGTTCAGACCCCATCAGTTTATAAATGTAATTGGGGTTCTTTGCCCCAACATGCATCACTCTGCACTTACTAATGTGGAGACACAGAAAGGTGTCTAGACGTGGAGACACAGAAAGGTGGAGCAGCTTCACAATGTTGGGAGAAGGAGGTTAAAAGTGTTTGTGCTTGAGCTGAACCATTAAAGCAACAGAGGAATTTCCAGACCGCTGAATTTGGAGTGGATTGCAATAGCCAGAGGGCTCGGGACGTGTTGTGGGAAGGTGAAGACGTAACGAGAGGCAGAGACGCGGAGGGTCATCGTCAGCTGAGAGGGGTGTCCGGAAAAGCACACAAGCTACAGAGAGATAAAGTTACAGATTCGCAGAGTTACAGTTTGAGTGAATCAGTGTTTGAACGATTTGTAGCGGTACAAGAAAGGTGGAAGAAGAGGCGAAGAAGATGATTATATAATCAAGGAGTATAAAGAGATTGACTTGAACAATTGAAATTTTGTAATTTTGGAAGTGGTGGAGTTTGTCAATGTTTGAACCATGAAAAAGTATGCGGTTGAACTGAGAAGAGGATGAAGAGTATGAAGACAGATTAAAGAAATTGTAAAGTGTGGTTGGGAAAAGGGGAAGGGGTAACACTGTAGAGTGTTTTTGGGTTTAAAATTGTTTTGAATTTTTTAAGCTGGGATGGTGAATTTGCAATAAGAAATAATTTAAATGTGTCAAGGTTTAGTGGTTATATAGAAAATTACAAAGCATTAGATATTATTATATATTTTCCCTTGAGAAGGAATGGTTGATCTTTACTGAGATTATTAAGACTGTAGTGGGAGATACCTCAATAATATTTAGGGTAACCATAAATACCTGTTTATCAAACCAGGCATAGAAAAATAGAAGAGTATTGATTTAGGGGGGTTTAAGTTAAATTAGTAAATTTTTAAAGAAGGAGTAAGCATTGATTATAAGAAAGGTGGAAATTAGTGAATGAATCGCCATCGTTGCCCCAAAGATCAAAAAGCGTTTTGGAAAAGAGAGCCAAGAGAGACGTCGTCAGATAGATTATACAAAAGGCTAACTCGAATGGAGGAGGAGTTAGATAAGGAGATGGATACAGACAAGGGGAAAGGCCGGGGAGGGAAGGTTAAAGGGAAGGTTGAGAAAGAAACTGATATGTTTGTGGAAACAATGGATACTTTGGGAAAGATTAATGAAAGAGTATATACTTTTATCACACTAGGACAGTTCTTTTCTGATTTTACGAACAGTCCACTTCAAAAGCTTGACATCCTGCATAGAATGCCTGAGGGCATATTTTTCTACGCTAATGATGTTAAAGATCTAGCTTTCTATGTCACACAATAACACTTACAGTGCTTGCCTTTAACATTCCTAGTTCTCCCTCTATATCAGGAAACAGACAATCGATAATATAATGCCAAGCTATTCTCCTATGTCAAATCCACATCATAACTCTTCCTGTCTTTCTCAATCATCGTTCCTGGAACCTGAGGCCATGGGTGCTAGTTCTGCATCCCTTGCTAAGGATTTCTGTTCCTACACAGATCTAATCCTAAGTATTAATAACTTTAAATAGGGACAGCCAAGATCTTTCATACCATCCATACCATCCACTGGCATGATACCAGCTTTTCTGGACGTATAAAGTAGGCATGAGTACACCCATTCACAGTGTAACTAATCTAAAATTTATAACTCTTGTATAAAGGGATTATAGGCATCACTATCAAATCCTCCCTAACTGCACTCAACTGGACCTCACCCTGATTGATGTTGCTCCCACCAATGTGTGCTACACATGGCACTGTGTCTGACTATCAGGGACACCTAACTTTTTTGGTTACGTTGATATCTTCATTTTATGTACATAGCGTATAAGATCCTCCTCAACCAGGGAAGGTTTTTCTATACAGGAGGAAAAAGACATACATGATCCATTAACGTTCAAGTGGTCTTCAAGTTCCTACGATATCTGAATCTGTATCCTAGCGGATCACGCATGACACCACTTCCCATTGTTCTACAAGTCACTTTATTCACCAGGCAGACAGATTTCTATTAAAATGTACTTCAGTGTCTAATCCTCTCTTCATTGATGGTGGCTTGACATAGATATATTTGGCCTGGCCAAGAACTGCCTACCCCCGGACAATTATGCAATTTTAGCATAATTTATTGGTCTCTTACCATGGACATCATCATTATAAAATCAACCATTAATTTTTGGTAATACTCACCAGGAATACTTTTGAACCACTGATTTTCTACGTATCTGTGATTTACCTCATTACAGAACACTGCTATAGCAGACTAGATAGACAAGACAAACTTACAAAGGATACATCAATGAGGCTAGATTCAGGTAGTGGGTAAAGCGATGGGATTGACCCTAATGGATCAATTTATTTATGCAGGATAAAAGATATATATATATATATATATATATATATATATATATATATATATATATATATATATATATATATATATATATATATATATATGTATATATGTATATATGTATATATATATGTATATATATATATATATATATATATATATATATATATATATATATATATATATATATATATATATATATATATATATATATAGAGAGAGAGAGAGAGAGAGAGAGAGAGAGAGAGAGAGAGAGAGAGAGAGAGAGCGTTTCGGGGTCACAGCAACCACAGTCATACCATAACTGCTCACAACCATTCCTCATTTTAGTCCATATGTAACACATCTGCAGGATCGTGGACGGTGTTCTCCTCTCCCGTAGTATGTGCCATGACACCATTTAACTCATTGTAACTGGCTTTCTACACACTTCCTATCTCCCAGGTAGCATGCATGTCACTCAAATGACTTACTGTACTTTCGATCTAGAAGTTAGACCTTTCACAGGTATTTCCAAATTTTACTCCTAAGGGGTAATACAGTGTATTGTATTACCCAAAGGGGTAATATTGCGTTCAGAACCCTTTTTTCTTTGGGGGTCACCATACTCCCTTTCTCACTTTGGGACCAACCAATCTATCATTCCTTATCTATATATAGTGTGTGGATATATTATAATGCATGAATTTCACACATGAGAAGATGCATCATCCTCTTTATTCTGGGTGGCACTGTACCTGTTATTAGGATATTAGCCAACTGAGGAGATTCTTGGTTATCGTTCCATTCAGAAGGGATAAGGCTCTTTCTCCCAGCTAATATTTTCACCGGATAGTGGGAACTATTGAATTATCTCGCCAATTGCTGACAAATTAGCTGCATTCACTTTACCTGTGCACATTCTATCTCTAAGTAAGCCTACTACCTGTCAAGATTTGTTTGACACTACTGTGTCAATGCCAGATGTCATACTAGCTCTTGTGTGGTGTAAGGGTGTTAGCTGCGCCACGGCAGTGACAACCCGCCAGCCTGGTAGTCAGCTTTTTAATCACCCATTAGTGTGGCTTCACAGGGACCACGAAGAAGAAAGGAAAGTTGCTTACCTGTAACTGATGTTCTTCGAGTGGTCACCTGTGAAGCCACACGTTCCCGCCCATCCTCCCCACTATTGTCACTGCCAGCTGTCAGACCCTTTTTTCTGCCCTGGCAACATTTTGAACTGGGGATTGGGGGCGGGCTCGCTCCTGATTGGCATGAAGGGCGGAGTCTGAGACTCCTACAAAGCTATGGAAGATTTCCAACTGAACTGCGCATGCGCAGGAAAACCCATTAGTGTGGCTTCACAGGTGACCACTCGAACAACATCAGTTACAGGTAAGCAACTTTCTTTTCCCAGAGCAACGGGGAGGAGAGGGACTCCCTCTCCTCAACGCTACTCCGCCGAAGACTCGGCAAAACCACCACCGGCCTCAATAAAAGTTGAGCCGGGGTAAAAAAAACAAAAAAGGGGGGTCAAGGAGGGAAGGGCACTGTTGCCTTGGCCCCCCTTGAAAGAGAACCCATTCGCCGGGAAGCAAAGCCAGCAGACGGCGCTGCACCCACTGACTACACTTTCCAAAAAAGTGTTTCTCTTTCAAGGGGGGCTAAGGCACTGGGGCCTTAATCCCCACCTTGAAAAAGAACCCATTCGCGGGAAGCAAAGCCAGCGGACGGCGCTCCACCCGCTGACTTTACTTACCAAAAAAGTGATTCGCTTTCAAGCAGGGGCCAAGGCACCAGTGCCTTACCCCCCCAACTTGAAAGAGAACCCATTAATCGGGAAGCAAAGCCAGCGGACGGCGCTGCGCCCTCTGACTTTACTTACCGAAAAAGTGATTCACTTTCAAGCGGGGGCCAAGGCACTGGTGCCTTGGCCCCCCCTTGAAAGTGAACCCATTCCCAGGGAAGCAAAGCCAGCGGACAGCGATCCGCCCGCTGACTTTCCTTTCCTTAAAAGTGTTTCACTTTCAAGCGGGGGCCAAGGCACCCGCGCCTTCCTCCCCTTGAAAGAAAAGCAAAAGTAAAAAACAAAAACAAATACCAAAGTAATTAAAATAAATAAACCATTAATTAAAAAATCACAAAAAACATAAACAAAAACATCCAAAATTAACCAAAGGCAAAACAAAAAGTAACAAACAGAAGAAACAAGCAAAAACCAAAAAAGAAAAACAAAACAAACCCACAAAAGAAATTAAACCAGCCAACCCACCAGCATACGTCCTCCCTCCACGACGGCCGGAACTGAAATTAGGAAACAAAGAGACTACTTACTGGAAGAAGCGCCACCCAGAGGCCAGTAGAGAAAAAACAGTCAAAGTAAAAGAAATACTCAACAGCACCACCCAGAGGCCACAAGAGAAAAAACAGTTAAAAAATAACATTACATCACACAAATCACAAACCAATCAGAAAATAATAAAATAAAAACATTTCTAAAATCCTGTGTAGAGTTTTCACTCAAAAAAAAAACCCAAAACATCTAAACAGTTTAATAACATTGAATGTAAAAAAACATGTACTTTCACATTTTTAAAATTATTATCCAAGGTATTTAAAAAAATTCACATACTAAAACATTATTTGGTTAAATAAAATAATTGTAAAAAATTATATCATCCTTTCCTCTTTTTTTAATCCACAAAAACAAACCCAAAAAAGCTGATCACAATTTATAACATCCTGTGTTTATAAATAAACATTTTGAAAATCACAATTACAGACTAACCTCATTTGTACAAACATTAACAAAACAAAAACCTTCCAACACAATTGAAAACAGCCCGGCTCTGCCGGGCAAAATCTGCTAGTGTCCTATGAGAAATTGGGCAAGTTTAATGACCCTCCAACTTTTTATCATAATTAGGGAGATGGGAGGAATAATTGACAGGAGGGGCCAGAAGAAGAACCAAAACCACATACATTTCTGTACTCAGTAAAAAGATTTCACAGTTTTCTACCTGTTTTAGTATTTCATTTAGAAATACTTTCCAAAGAGGCAAACTTTACTCTTGGGGAACCAGTGCCTTTTCCAGGGGTTTGAATCCTCTAGTGCTCAAGGGTTTATCATTTAGCTAATACAGTAAAACCCCGACTTATGAATGCCTCAAGTTACGAACGATTCGACTTACTAACGGGTTTTGTACTGAATTTCATGCCCCAATTTATGAAAATGCCCCGATTTATGAAATTCAGCACAAAACCCTGACACAGGTCTTGAGAGATCAAAATGGTGCTGCTGCCATTTTGATAATTAAAAATTCACCCGCACCCACCACCGGAGGTTTCAAGAAGTGACTTACCATGGCGGCAGTGGAGACGGCTGGTCCCTGGGTGGTGCTGCAAGGCAAAAGGCCAGGGGAAAACTCCTTCATCAGCTGCAGGTTTTGCCTTGCAGCACCACCCGGAAAGGTCAGGGGACGTTGGAAACAGCCCATATCGGGTCCCCTAACCCTCCCAAGAGGTGGCAGAGGCAGTGGAGCTGTGGCAGTAACACAGTTCCCATTTTGGAGAAGCACGTGGAAGCAGCAGCAAAGGTAAGGAGATCGCCCCATTTAAATGACACTTTTTTTTGTTTTTCTTCCTCCCTATGGGGATGCTTTGAGTTGCGGAAAAAACCAAGTTATGGAAGAGGCCAGGGAACCGATTTTTTTCGTAACTTGGGGTTTTACTGTATGCTTGGGATTCCCATCTTAATCTGAGAGGACTGGCTTCCCACCCTTTCTGTCTCTGCTGTAGAGTCCAGAAGGATGCGAGCAACAAACGACCCATCCTCTCTTCCTTGCGATGGAGCAGAACCAGATCAGGTATGCCAACTCACCTTGTGTATCTGAATCCCTTTGTATTTAAGCACTTTAGTCTTGAATAAAACTGGCCATTCTTTTTAAATAGTCTCATTCCTTACAAAGCAGGTTGTTTGATTTGAATTTGTTTTGTATACTGCTTTCTTCATCCTGTGGACGACCCAAAGCGGTTCACATTGTTATCACATGGTGCTTGCCATGTGAGGAATAGCAGTGCCTCTTATGTCTTGATTTTGCAAATGAGAAAGTTAGTTTTCTTCTGTTTTGAAGAATGGTCCAAGAAGATCTGAGAGGTTTTCCCAAACTCACTATGAAGGCAACAGGAATTTGTGTTCCTTTTTTTTTTCCCTTTGTTCTTAGTAAGGCATTTTGCTTTCTTGTGGGAGAGATAAGAGTGTAAACGTTGTGTTCAGAGAGACCAAATTCCATCTCTGGATGTCTCCTAGTTGACAACTTGTCCACCAAGGTCAACCTGTCCACCAAGAGAAAGGCTGCGAAGGCCACTCATGATGGTGTCAAACTACCAAAGACTATCCAGCCTCTTCTCTTGCTTGTAATGTTTTGGCTTTAGAAGGTTGTCTTTATGAAACTTATGGAGAAGACTGTTTTTCATTCAGGGTGGAGTATCCCTTGAGGAGGTGGCTGTGTCCTTCACCCAGGAGGAATGGGCACTGCTGGATCCTGACCAGAAGGTCCTCCACCAGGAAGTCATGGAGGAGAACTGGCAAACAGTATCCTCTCTCGGTAAGGTCCCCCTCTTCCCCTGCTTGTTGCTAATTTCTGTTTTATTTAATAGTAATAATGCAGTAACAGTTCAAAATATAAAGATCTAAACATTGCATTCTTCTTTAGTGTCCAGATCAAACTAGACTGTCCAAATGAAACCACCTTGGCTTTCTTGTTGGACATAATTAAATCTTCGTCAGTACATGTTTCTGATAGTAACTGCCAGACCAGTAAATCACCTGGATTCTGTATCGCTCCACAGCATGTTGTTGTCTGCCAACATTCCCCATTTAAGCATGTTGGTCTTGCATTTAAAGACTCCAACCCTCAGCCTATTCAGGTTCCACCACATGACTTAAGGAAGGTTGAGTTTCTCAGCCATATCCTCCTTTAATGATGTTCCTTTCCCAGTGAGGCCCTCCCTCCCTCTTCTGATTTGGTTTTGCTCATGTGTACCCACAAGAATGTTTGTTCTTGGCTAGGTTGGCAGGAACTGGGACAGATGGGTGCTCACCTTGTCGTGCAGCACTGCAGTCATCAGGTTCAGTGTCTTAACCACTAAGCCACCACAGTTTGGTAGCAATTTCCAGTTATGGTGGGAATGTGAGGAGATCCAGAAAAAAATGGAAAATGACTTTTAATGAAATGAATGAGATTTTATCTATGAAAACAGATTGCTCTCCCCCCCCAAACAACAACAACAACAACCCCATTGTTATCTAATTTAGGTGATACCCCACTGATATGGTAAAAAATGGAAATATTGTAATTACACTTTTGGAAACTGCAGGAAGTTTAATTAAAGCAAAAATGGGGAGGTGAGATTTGAGGTTTAACATCTTGAAGGGTATAAAGAAATTTTGAAAATTGCTATTAATGTAAAATTAATCCGTGTGATTTGGCTACAAAAAGGACTCTTGAAAGCAATTAGATTTAAAGATATATGGGAAGATTTTATACAACTTGTCCTATTGAATGAGAAAAACCATCTAACAGTGAATGAAATAATGATTTTTTAATGACAGTGAGTAGGTTGGGATTGGGCTGCAGTGGCTTAATGGTTAAGACACTGAGCTTTGACGACTGAAAGGTAAGCAGGTCGACAGTTCGAGACTCGAGTGTTGTGCGATGGAATGAGCACCCATCTTCTGCTCCAGGTTTCCACCAACGTAGTAGTTTGCAAGCAAGAAATTGCAAGTAGAGAAATAGGCACCACTTCTTCTTCTTCCATGTCTACGCCAGGTGTGAAACTGCCAAAATGAAGGCACCTTTAGGGGAGTTCATTCTGCAGTTCCTTTTGCCTGACCTAGTGTGAGAAAGACTAGCCGGTAACACAAGATTGCCATTACCAGAGTACTCCTAATTATGGTTCAAAAATAACACACTGTTTGAGGTTGTGCTTTCTGTGTATTTTCTTTTGAAATATGTTAAACTAAAATAAAAAGGTAAAGGTCTTCCTTGACAAAATAAATGAGTGGGGAAATGTGGACAGACTGTTGCGGTACTTCAAAACATAGTAGATATCTTCCCATCTGAGCTTACATGAATCAGAAACTACTTCTTAGGGAAACCTTTTTCCCTGGTAGATTTGTTTTCCCCTTCCTTTCAGAGTGTTCTGCATTTGTCCTTCTTCTCAACAGGTAACCGGAGAATTCATCAGAGAATTCATACAGGAGACAAACCGTTCAAATGCAAGGAATGTGGGAAATGTTTTGCTTATAATGCAAACCTTTTGAATCATAAGATAATTCACACAGCAAAGAAACCATTCACATGCCAAGAGTGTGGGAAAAGTTTTTCTCTGAACTCAAACCTGGTGGCACATCAGAGAATTCACACAGGAGAGAAACCATTTTCATGCCAAGAGTGTGGGGAAAGTTTTTCTCTGAACTCAACCCTTGTGAGACATCAGATAATTCACACAGGACAGAAACCATACACATGCAAAGAGTGTGGGAAATGTTTTGCTGGGAACTCAACCCTTTTGAGACATCAGAGAATTCACACAGGAGAGAAACCATTTGCATGCCAAGAGTGTGGGAAAGGTTTTTCTCTGAAATCAACCCTGGTGGCACATCAGAGAATTCACACAGGAGAGAAACCATTCACATGCAAAGAGTGTGGAATTTTTTTTCCTCATAACTCAACCCTTGTGATACATCAGAGAATTCACACAGGACAGAAACCATACACATGCAAAGAGTGTGGGAAATGTTTTGCTGATAACTCAACCCTTGTGATACATCAGAGAATTCACACAGGAGAGAAACCATTCACATGCCAAGAGTGTGGGAAAAGTTTTTCTCAGAACTCAAACCTTTTCACACATCAGAGACTTCACACAGGAGAGAAACCATTCAGGTGCAAAGAGTGTGGGAAAAGTTTTTCTCGGAACTCAAACCTTGTGACACATCAGATAATCCACACAGGAGAGAAACCATTCCCATGCCAAGAGTGTGGGAAAAGTTTTTCTCATAACTCAACCCTTGTCATACATCAGAGAATTCACACAGGAGAGAAACCATACACATGCAAAGAGTGTGGGAAATGTTTTGCTGATAACTCAATCCTCGTGAGACATCAGATAATTCACACAGGAGAGAAACCATTTGCATGCAAAGAGTGTGAGAAAAGTTTTTCTAAGAACTCAAACCTGGTGTCACATCAGAGAATTCACACAGGAGAGAAACCATTCACATGCAAAGAGTGTGGAAAAAGTTTTTCTCACAACTCAAACCTTGTGAGACATCAGATAAATCACACAAGAAAGAAACCACTTACATGCCAAGAGTGTGGGGAAAAATTTGCTCAGAAAATAAGTCTCGTGAATCATCAGATAATTCACAAAGGAGAGAAACCATTTACATGCCAAGAGTGTGGGGAAAGTTTTTCTCTGAACTCAACCCTTGTGAGACATCAGATAATTCACACAGGAGAGAAACCATACACATGCAAAGAGTGTGGGAAATGTTTTGCTGAGAACTCAACCCTTGTGAGACATCAGATAAATCACACAGTAAAGAAACCATTCACATGCCAAGAGTGTGGGAAAAAATTTGCTCAGAAAATAAGTCTTGTGACACATCAGAGAATTCACACAGGAGAGAAACCATACACATGCAAAGAGTGTGGGAAATGTTTTGCTGATAACTCAACCCTCGTGAGACATCAGATAATTCACACAGGAGAGAAACCATTTGCATGCAAAGAATGTGGAAAAAGTTTTTCTCTGAACTCAAACCTGGTGGCACATCAGATAATTCACACAGGAGAGAAACCATTCACATGCAAAGAGTGTGGAAAAAGTTTTTCTCATAACTCAAACCTTGTGAGACACAAGAAAAATCACACAAGAGAGAAACCATTTACATGCCAAGAGTGTTGAAAAAGTTTTTCTCAGAACTCAACCCTTGTGGCACATCAGAGAATTCACACAGGAAAAAAACCATTCACATGCAAAGAGTGTGGGAAATGTTTTGCTGGGAACTCAAACCTGGTGGCACATCAGAGAATTCACACAGGAGAGAACCCATTCAATGGCAAGTGAGTGGGAAATGTTTTGCTCAGAAACCATGTCTTGCAAAACATTGGAAAATTGACACAGGAGAGAAAACGTACAAATGCCACGAGAAAAATGTTTAAGTGCTTGGAGTGCGGGAAATGTTTTGTTTGGAGTTCAGTCCATGTGAATCATGACAGAGTTCACACAGGAGAGAAACTGTACAAATGACATTAGTTTGGGTCCTGATTTAAACGTATTTAATTTATCAGCTTTTAAACTGATAACTGGGGGAAAGCCGACAGGAGCTGGGCAGCATCCGGTTCGGGAAAGTGTGTACTTGAGTAGTGAGGAGGATGCAAAAATTACTGAGCAGAGCAAGGAGCTAGTCACTAGCATTCTAGCAGAAGGATGCAAGAGGCAGTCTAACAATGCAACTGGACACAAAAGACTGTGTCAGAAATGCATATATAAATGCTTGTATACAAATGCCAGAAGCCTCCGGAACAAAATAGGGGAGCTGGAATACTTAGCAATAGATAAAAATATTGATATTATTGGTATCACTGAAACCTGGTGGACGGATGATAACCAATGGGATACAGTTATCCCAGGCTACAAATTGTACAGGAAGGATAGGAAGGGGCAAACAGGAGGTGGTGTAGCCTTATATGTCAAAGAAGTGATAAAATCTTATGAATTGGAATATCTAGGTGATTTAGAGTCACCATTAGAAGCTCTGTGGGTAAGAGTACCAGGCCACAAGGATGGTCTAACAGTAGGCATATACTATCGGCCTCCGACACCAAACTCTTGAGGGAGACTGGCAGTTGGAGAATGTTGTAAAGGAGGCATCCAGGAAGGGAAGCCTGGTTATAATGGGGGACTTCAATTACCCTCACATAGACTGGGTGAACTGTTGTTCAGCACATGATAAAGAGATAAAGTTCCTAGATATGCTCAATGATTGTTCCCTGGGACAGATGGTTGAAGACCCAACTAGAGGTACAAGAATCCTTGACTTGATCCTGAGTAATACTCAGGATCTGGTGCAAGATGTTAATGTGACTGATCCAATAGGGAACAGTGACCACAACTCAATTATGTTTAACTTGATCATAGACCGCAAGTCACTGATAAAATCTAACACAGAGACCTTAAATTTTCAAAAAGGAAATTTCCCAAAGATGAGGAAACTAGTAAAAAAGAAACTGAAAGGGAAAATTGAGAGAGTCCAAACACTCCAAGTGGCATGGAGGCTGTTTACAAAAACAATAACAGAGGCCCAATTGGAATGCATACCCAAAAGGAAAAAGGGCACTGCCAGGTCCAAGAGGACTCCAATGTGGCTTACAGGAGCTGTTCGGGAAGTGATCAAGAGCAAGAAAAGCTCATTTAGAAGATGGAAGGCTTGTCCAAATGAGGACAGCAGGCAGAAACATAAATTCTGGCAGAACAAATGCAAGGCAACAATCAGGAAAGCAAAGCAAGACTTTGAGGAGCGTATAGCTAAAAATACTCAGAGGAATAACAAAGACTTCTTTAAGTACATTAGAAGTAAGAACCCAACTAGGAAGGCCATTGGACCATTAGATGACAATGGAAGGCAAGGGGTTATTAAAGAGGAAACAGAGATTGCAGAGAGACTCAATGAATTCTTTGCTTCAGTATTCACTGAAGAAGATAGAGACCACATGCCCAAAACAGAACCTATCTTCGTAGGGAGGGAAACCGAAGAATTAAGCAAGATAGAAATAACCAGGGAGGAGGTCCTTGCATGTCTTGTTAAGCTACCGTATTTTTCGCCCTATAAGACGCTCCGGCATATAAGACGCACCCAATTTTAAAGGAGGGAAATCTAGAAAAAAAGATTCTGAACCAAATACTGTACTAAAAGGGAAGAAAAAAAAACCACATCTTTTCAGAAACCCCACATGTCCAGGTACAATAAAGCCACCACAAAAATACTCAAAGTCAAAATCTACCTGCCTTAGTCAACCTCCAAGAGGAACAAAGGGCCGGGAGGGCACGATGCTTCGCAGCAGCGGCGTCTTCGGAGCCACGGAAGGCTCCCTTTATCTCCCCGCCGATGGTGGGGGCGGGGAGAGCGCGGCAGTGTCTTCGGAGCCTCCCGGGCCACGGAAGGCTCCCTTTATCTCCCCGCCGATGGTGGGGGCGGGGAGAGCGCGGCAGCGGCGGCGTCTTCGGCTCCCTCGGCCAGGGAGCACTTTTAACCTCCCCGCCCGGTGGCAGGGAGGGACGGCTTCGCGCCGCGCGGCTTGGCTCGGCGCGGCTCGGCTCCCTTTATCTCCCCGCCGATAAAGGGAGCCACGCCGCGCCGCGCGAAGCCGTCCCTCCCCGCCCCCTGCCACCGGGCGGGGAGATTAAAAGGGCTCCCTGGCCGAGCTGGGACAGAGACAGGAGCTCATTCCATCTTGCAGTACGCAGGAATCGAACTGCCTCCCAGTCAGCATCTTAGCCGCTTGAGCCACTATATTAAGTGCCTCATAATTTGTGATTAACATTAGTGATACATTTAAAAATGACATTTTATAAAATCTTTATAATCTGGATATGTGTTTGACGGCAGATTGTCATAGTCTAAGTGAGTTTGTTCAGTAATGTGAGGCCTACTAGATGGTAACACCTTTACTATAAGAACTGATTCTCTATGAAACACAAAATTGTTTTAAACATACAGTAGCTTTAACCCATGGGCCTCTGTCAGGGAATATAGCCACCCTAAGCAGCAGCTAGTCCAAATTTAAGCATACGGTACTCTGGGAAGGTGAAATTACCTTTTTTTTCCCTAGGTAGGGAGCAATTATTCCATGTTATAAAACAAAACAGTAAATGCCTGTTGTGACACATGTTTAATGAATTTCTGTCTGAATCCATTATCTTCTCCCCTAAAGTCATGCATTTAATTTTTATTTCTCTTGAAACAATTCAAATTAAATGGAGTTATGAAACAGCCACATCTTAACATCTGAACTGAAATGCCAGCAGCAACAGAGTAATGAATACAACTCTTTAATAAAATAAAATAATTTATCATCTTGGAGAGTCTCAAAGTGTACAAGGGAGCTGCAATTTCTCTCTCTTTCTCTCTTTCTCTCCAACAATGACAGAAGAGTAGTATCTGCTTCCCAGACTCCAAATACATTTCCCAAGAAAGCAAATGAAGTTGGTACTTACAGAGTTGAAATTCAATCTGAATCTGAACTGAGCAACATGGCTACATTTGTCTGATAAAACATCATGTAAAACTGAAATGGCAATCTGAACGGGTTTATAAACTTTCTATGGAAAAGTTCAGAATGAACTCTCACCATCAGCAGCACTAATAATAAATTTTGTGTCAGAAATTACTCTGGGATGGCTTCGCACGGCGCGGCTTGGCTCGGCGCGGCTCGGCTCCCTTTATCTCCCCGCCGATAAAGGGAGCCACGCCGCGCCGCGCGAAGCCGTCCCTCCCCGCCCCCTGCCACCGGGCGGGGAGGTTAAAAGGGCTCCCTGGCCGAGGGAGCCCTTTTAACCTCCCCGCCCGGTGGCAGGGGGCGGGGAGGGACGGCTTCGCGCGGCGCGGCGCGGCTCCCTTTATCTCCCCGCCGATAAAGGGAGCCGAGCCGCGCCGCGCGAAGCCGCGCCGCGCGAAGCCGTCCCTCCCCGCCCCCTGCCACCGGGCGGGGAGGTTAAAAGGGCTCCCTCGGCCAGGGAGCCCTTTTAACCTCCCCGCCCGGTGGCAGGGGGCGGGGAGGGACGGCTTCGCGCGGCGCGGCGCGGCGCGGCTCCCTTTATCTCCACGCCGATGGTGGGGGCGGGGAGAGCGCGGCTGCCGTATATTTGCCTTATAAGACGCACCAACTTTTCCCCCCCAGTTTTGAGGAAGAAAAAGTGCGTCTTATAAGGCGAAAAATACGGTAAACACTAACAAATCCCCAGGACCAGATGGCATCCATCCACGAGTTCTCAGGGAACTTAAAGATGAAATTGCTGATATCCTAGCCAAAATATATAATCTTTCCCTCAAATCAGGCTTTGTGCCTGATGACTGGAAGGTAGCGAATGTAACACCAATTTTCAAAAAAGGATCCAGGGGTGATCCAGGAAATTACCGGCCTGTCAGTTTGACATGTGTCCCAGGTAAAGTGATGGAAACCATCCTAAAAGATAGAATTAATAGGTACATAGAAGAGGAGGCGCTGCTAAAGGAGAGCCAACATGGCTTTTGCAAGGGCAAATCATGCCTCACTAATCTGTTGGAATTTTTTGAGAGTGTCAACAAGCATGTGGATAAGGGGGATCCAGTTGACATTGTTTATCTGGACTTTCAGAAGGCTTTTGACAAGGTCCCACACCAAAGGCTCTTGAATAAACTTACCAGTCATGGAATAAAGGGACAGGTCTTGTCCTGGATCAGCAACTGGCTAAGGGACAGGAAACAGAGGGTAGCACTAAATGGACACTTCTCCAAGTGGAGGGAAGTAAAGAGTGGGGTCCCCCAAGGTTCAGTACTGGGACCCCTGCTTTTCAACCTCTTCATAAATGATCTAGAGGTAGGAGTAAAAAGCAAGGTAGCCAAATTTGCTGACGACACTAAATTATACAGGGTAGTGAAAACTGTGAGAGATTGTGAAGAGCTCCAGAGGGATCTCTTGACACTGGGGGAGTGGGCAAAACAGTGGCAAATGAGCTTCAACATCAGTAAGTGCAGAGTGATGCATGTTGGGGCAAAAAACCCCAATTACATTTATAAACTGATGGGGTCTGAACTCTCTGCGACAAACCAGGAAAGGGACCTTGGTGTCCTGGTGGACAGCTCAATGAAGGTGTCAACCCAGTGTGCCTCAGCAGTGAAAAAAGCAAACTCAATGTTAGGGATCATTAGGAAGGGTATAGAAAATAAGTCAGCAAGTGTCATTTTGCCTCTTTATAAATCTATGGTGAGGCCCCATCTGGAATACTGTGTACAGTTCTGGTCGCCATACCTCCAGAAGGATATTATGGAGTTGGAGAAAGTACAGAGGAGGGCAACCAGAATGATTAGGGGACTGGAACACCTTCCTTACCATCTGAGGCTGCAACGGTTGGGCCTTTTCACTCTTGAACGACGGCGTCTAAGAGGTGACCTGATTGAAGTTTATAAAATCATGCACGGTGTGGACAAAGTGGATAAGGAAAAACTGTTTTCCCTATCGCACAACACTAGAACTAGGGGACACTCCATGAAACTTTTGGGTACTAGTTCTCAAACAAATAAGAGAAAGTATTTTTTCACCCAGAGGATTACTGGTCTATGGAACTCCCTGCCAGAAGAAGTGGTGACAGCTGTCAGTCTTGACAGCTTTAAGAAAGGATTAGACAAGTTCATGGAGGACAAGGCTATCAATGGCTATAATTATGGCTACCTAAGGACAACCTCCGGGTTGGAGAGATAGGCAGGATATCTCTCAATACCATTTCCAGGGAATCCTAAGCAGGTGAAGGCATCTCCTTGGGAATACCCTGAAGGAAATGGTGAGCCACTGTGTGAGACAGAATGCTGGACTGGATGGGCTGTGGCCTGTTCCAGCAAGGCTGTTCTTATGTTCTTATGTTCTTATGTTCTTATGTAATGCTAATTCATTCACCACAGAGTCTAAGAACATTCCTTTGTCCCTTTGTCACTGACAAAGTTTACCAAGAAAGAGTTAAAGAGGCTTCAGAGAGAAGTAAGATCAGGAAGCAAACAAAAGTACTCCTGTTCCTCTTGCTACACTTTAAGTTAAGCTATAATAAACCATGTTCTAAGACCTGTCACATATGAAGCCTGTTTGTGAGTCAGGAAAATGTCTGAATTTATGTGGGGAAGAAATTAATGGCATGACTAAAGTGTTGCCAAAGAACCAATTTGATTGTTTAATTCAAATGTTGTGGGGTTTTAAGGAGCTGTTATGTGTTAGAAACTTTAATTTAAATGATATGGGTTAATTCAAATGATATGGGTTTTAGAGTAGTAAAAATAGGGGTTTTTCAGTTAGTTCAAGTTTGGACCCAGAGAGGAAATGTTGTCATGTAAGTTTGCTAGAAATGGATTAGGAATCTTGGCCAAATGACTACTTAGATAGGTTTTATTATTTTATGAGGAATGTCTCTTGATTTGCTTTAATACGTTTGGATTGATACATTTACTTAAATGTAATTTTGATGCTTGGAAAATATACCTCTGAAAGATATTTACGCTTTTACTATCCAATATTTTTAATAAATGATATTTTAACATTAAGTGTGCTTATTGAAGAAAGGGGGAAGATTTGAGTGTTGCCATGCAAAAGCCACTTTTATTGAGAAAGGCCTATGCTACCAAATTTTTGTTGTTCTCTCATACAGAGGTGGCTTAATGCAAGGAGATCTACCTCAATAGGGGCTGTAAGATTGACTCAGCCAAGTGAAGGCCTAAGGTAGACTTCCCAAGTCCTGGATGTTTAATGCACTTTGGCCAAGTTAAGTTTTATCTATCCCGGCAAAGTTGTAAACAGTGAGATACCCAGGGCGGAGGGTCCTGTCGTAGCAGGTATGTTCAAGGGGATGAAGGCGCAAACGGTATAGAACTCAACTGATAAGAAGAACCGTTTGAAATAGTGACTGTGGCTTAAAGAAGAATGAAGCCGTAGTGTATAAGCAAAAGTCTTTATAAAAAATATATTTCCAAAAGCGTAACAACAAAAATAATTCCTCTGTGGGTAAGTTAGTTAATGAGAGTTACAGTAATGACGTGTTCTTGGATAAACAATATTAATTCCTCTGTGGGTAAATGTAAATAGTTCACTGTTTCTTTCACAGGTAGATATGAATGATTCACTGATATAGCAATATTTTCTTTCAAAGTCGATACCAGTTATTTCGACTTTTCGAATTACTATATTCTTCAGGAAGATCTGCACATAAAAATTATATACAAACATGATAACTAGCATGACTAAAAATAGTAACTACTGTTGCACATGAGTTCTCAAAGATATATAACATTACTATGGATGTAAGAAAGTCAAAAGGCACAAGCTTACCAATATGTAAAAGAGTTTCTTGAAACCGCGTCCTTGCCTCCGCTCAAGCTATTAGGTGCATATGGACGTTAATGATGTGTGTGGGGCAGCTGCCTTTATGCTAGATGAAAACTGACTCACGTGTAACCAATTGCTATACACGCCCGAAGCCAGCTGCTAGAGTCGTATAAACTTACTCCCTGGAAAATTCTATAGAAACGCCGCCAAATCATGCTCCTGATTTAATCCTTTTGGATACATAGTATCAAAGAAGTGAATAAAAATGCTTCCCGTTGTCTTAATCTTTTGTTGATATCACATCTTTCAAATAACTTTGGTCGAACCGTCTCTAACACTACAAAGCGGAAGTCCCTATCTGAGTGGCACTTCTCCATATAGTGAGAGACCAATGGTGCTTCTGTCACCTGGTGTCTAATTTTAGACTTGTGTTCCGAAATCCGCTGCCTGAGTGGCCGACTGGTGAGTCCCACATAACGCATCTGGCAAGGGCATTCCCACATATAAATCACGCATTTGCTGGCACAACTGGAAAGGGATTTTAAAGAAAATGTTAACCGCTTATTTGGAACATAAATATCTTTGGTTTCCCAGCAGAATTGACAAACTGTACATGAATGACACTTATAATGTCCTGTTGGAAATGGTTTATCATCAATAATAGTCCTGGCAGTATGGTCGGAACGTACAAGAATGTTACTAATAGATTTCGACCTTCTAAAGCCAATCATCGGTTTTTCATTACACCCGGGAAGGTCCTTAACCAAATGCCAGTGTTTGTAAATAATGTTCTTAATTTGGTTGGCTGCTGGTGAAAGCTCAAAAGAACACCTGATCAAATTACCCCCTCCACGCTGTTTCCTATCAAGCAAATGTTTTCTGGGTGTGTCCCTTACTCTCTGAAGAGCTGAATTGACTACGTGCATGGGATAACCTCTATTTTTAAGTTTTCTCTGGATGACTAAGGCGGATTTATTGAAGTCTGCGGATTCCGTGGAGTTTCTCTTGGCACGGGCAAAAAGGCCAAAAGGGATGTTATTTCTGACAAAGGCTGGGTGATAAGAAGAGTACTCTAAATACGGGTTCCTATCCGTTGGTTTCCTATACAACTTAACCGCTACTCTTCTAGACTCTGAAATGTAGACCTCTACATCCAAAAATGGGATGGAAGAGCGGTCAAAGTGAGGAGTAAATCGTAAATTATTGTCAATGGAATTAATCCATTGTACAAAATCACTGACAATGTCCTGAGAATCAAGAATAAAAAATAAATCATCTATGAATTTGCCATAGTATATTACGTGAGGCAGAAAAGGATTGGAGGAATGATACATGTGTTGGCTTTCAAAGTTGTTCAAATACATGTTGGCAACTGAGGGGGCCAGGGGGCTCCCCATGGCCACGCCCTTTACCTGAATGTAAAAAGATTTTTCAAATCTAAAGTAATTATGTTCGAATATTATGTCCAGGGGGGCAAAGGGTTGGGAGGGGGAAGGAGACATGTGCGAAGGGGTGCTTTGGTTGCTGGGGAGTCCCTGGAAGAGGGACTTTCCAAGGCGGGGCAAGCGAGTGTTCTCTTGGGGGGTTGTTTCAGCTGGTTCTGCCAGCGGGCGAAGGCAGTGGGCCACATGAAATGTCACGGGGGGTGGGGTGGATCGGGCCGTAGGTTAAGAACCCCTGGTTTAGACTGATAAAGTCTCAAAGAACTGAACCCCACAACTAGCAGAACTGGTGGGCTTCAGAATAAGCAGAAGTGGTACAAATGCACTTCTTATGCTTAAACAAGTAACATAGAAAATGTAGAATACAATAAGAATTTATTTGTTGCATTTCAAGACCAAGAGAAGGCATTTGCTAGATAGAGTAAATGGGAAATTGCTGTGACCAACATTGGCCGATTTCAGCACCTTTGCACGTCACTTAAACTCTCAAAAAGATGAACAGCTTTTAAGTAAATAAATCAGCCAGAGAGGTTTTGAAATGAAAAAAGAGAATTTTATCAAAGTTTTTAATCATAGCATAACATAACACAATAGCACATGATCATGATGTGTGCACACGTGGTACTTGATTCCATGAGAATCAAGGACGATGTTGAGCATTTTGATGAGACTTTTATACTTTTCATGAGCCATGCACACGTGTTCTTCAGTTCAGATGGGCCCCACTATGGGTGGTAGATGTTTCACATTTATCTTGATGTTACATATTCAACTCGCATATTCTATGACATACGTTTCCCATGTTCTTTGCTTGTGACATACATTCTTGTCGCGACCTGCCTGCCACAGCGGTAAAAGTAACTAGACATAGAGGCTTTAACCAGGATGAGACGGTTCCTTTATTAATCAGCCCCTATTTATCATCAAACCTGGCTATATGTTAAATCAGCAATTCTAGTGTCTAACAATGGAACTACAGTTGCACAATGAATTTCTGTCATATTACACTGACGTATTTTAGATAAGAATGCCTGGCTTTAGCTGGCCAGGGAGTTAGTACAGAAGGTACAAAAAAGAGATACATATGTTCAAGGTATGCACTCTGGGGAAAAAGCTTTAGTGAGGTTCTATATCGGGAAACGAACTTTTTTCTTACAATGGTCAAAGACCCATTGTAACGAATTAAGTTCAGCTAGGCAGTGTCCTTGCCTATTGTTACTTTACTCCAGGTTTACTAGGAGTTTCCAGCAATGCCAGATGGCATTACTGCCCCCACCTTTGGGAACTTATTAGTGCTAAATAACCAGGACTCAGCTATCTGTATGACCATATTTACATATTCATTAGGTAAAGGTTTCCCTTGCTCGAAAGCCAGTCGTATCCGACTCTAGGGTGAAGAGCCCACACTGTCTGCTTCTGCAGACGTTTCTATGGTCATGTGGCAGGCATGCCTAGACACCGGAACACTGTTTACCTTTCCAGCGAAGTGGTCCCTATTTATCTACTTGCAATGTCTTGCTTTCGAATTGCTAAGTTGGCAGGCACTGGGACAGGGACGGGAGCTCATTCTGTCTTGCAGTACTCGGGAATTGAACGGCTCACCTCCTGCCTTCCAGTCAGCGTTGATTAACAAAATCAAACATTGACTCCATTATTATTCAAAGTTTGTTCTCTCATGCTAAGGGCAGAGGTTTCTAAAGTAAAATGGCCGTATCTTCCTGAAAAGTCAATGAGTATTTACCTCCCTCTTCCCCTCTCCCGGTATTCTTGGCCAACGGGGAAAAGTCTGTGTGTGTGTCAGGCAGTTGTTCGAAGGAACCAGTGGGGGAGATGCTCTGGGCTGGGGTGAGCGCGGGAAGAGTGGGTCACTCTCTGTGTGTGCACGTGTGTCTGTCTGGCTCCCTCTGTATCCCCCCCCACTGGGGCCGATGGTTCGATCCCCGGTTCCTTCCACTACCTCCTCGTCGTCCCCCCAGGCAATGGGAGAAAGGAGGACTGGAGGAGGAGGAAGCCCCAAGAGGCTGAAAGGGAGACTTTGCATCTTTTCTCCATCCACGAGTTCTCAGGGAACTTAAAGATGAAATTGCTGACCTCCTAGACAAAATATATAATATTTCCCTCAAATCAGGCTTTGTGCCTGATGACTGGAAGGTAGCGGATGTAACATCAATTTTCAAAAAAGGATCCAGAGATGATCCAGGAAATTACCGACCGGTCAGTTTGACATGTGTCCCAGGTAGTGATGGAAACCATCCTAAAAGATAGAATTAATAGGCACATAGAAGAGAAGGTGTGGGGCGTGGCTAAGATGGTGCCTGGTTAACACGCATTTTTTTCGCTCGTGCCGAGAAGGGGATTTTAAAGAGGATTAATGTAAAAAAGTTGGAGCCAAACTGCCTGGGAATCTTTTGTTGTGAGTTTATTTTAGTCGGAGTTTGGGTCAGACGGGCCTCTGGCAGTTTTAAAAGCAAAACTGGCATAGGATCTTTCTTGAAGAGAGAGAAGGAAGAAAAATAAAATGAAAGAGAATGCTGGCGGTGGCGAAGAAAGACAAAGCGCCAAGTGCGGATGCATCATCATCATCAGCAACCACAACAGAGCAGACTAGAGCAATGGACCCAACTCAAATTATGGTAGAGCTGGGGAAGCTGTTTAGAAAAATTGACAGGATGGAGGAAGCGACCACAAAGGGTTAAGAGAAATTAGGGATGTGAGGGTAAAAAATAGGGAGGAGTTAATGGGAAGCCATAAGAAACTTGCCAGTGTGTTTACTGATTTTTCTACAAAGGTTGATGCTAACTGTCAGAAAGTGGATAAAGTTTTGAATCTGGTACAAAAAGATATGAAATCAATGCAGAATGATATAAGAGTGCTGCATGTGGAACAAAAAGAAGTTAAACTGAAAGTTGAGGTTCACGGGAAGAAATTGGAAATGGTGGAAGAGGTGATGAGAAAACAGAACGTGGTGATACGAAATTTTGTGGGGAAAATGCCAGACAAGCTGAAGGAAAGAATAGTTGATTGGCTAAATAATTTGAATATGGGGAAAGATTTTGTAAATGAAGATATTGCAAGTTTTTTTAGACTGGGGCCAAGGAAGGGAAAGAAAGTTCAAAGGAACGTTTTGGTTAAATTTGCAAATTGGGAGGATAAGTTAAAGGTGATGGCTTTTATAAAACAGGCTGGGTCTGGTGTTTTAAAAATTGATGTGTGTGATGTGGAGGTTTATAACGACATATCCATTGAGGTACGGGTATGGCGCTATAATATGAAGCCCGTGACAAAACCTCTAAGAGAACGTGAAATTTTTTATCATTGGAAATTTCCTTGACAGCTCAGATTTTTTTATGATTTAAAAATGCATACGATGGATGCTGAGACGGATTCATTAGATTACTTGTGCCAGATTGGCTTGGTTAGGACAGCATCTCGAGAGTGGCGGACTTTGAGAAAGGCTTCGTTGGAATCAGGGGGTTCACAAAGAGAATATGGGAATGAACGAGAGAGGGGCTACAGGAGGAAACAAGGAGGAAGATGAAATACAGGTAGTAGTTGAGGAAGGGTGAAGCAGGGTATCAATAAGAGGGACTTAGACGGATTAGAGGAAGGATTGTTGTTATGATCTGAGCTGTCCAGGTGCTGAAACCTCAATGAAGGCAAGAAGGCTGGTCGAGAATGCCCACAGAAGCCTCGAATACCTAAGACCCCTGCATTTATTCACTTTTACTCCAAGGGGCGTGTGTACAATGCTGACACGTCCCATGACACAGAAGGCTGAAGCATATTACTGGCTAGTTACATTTGCCAGTCTAACCAGTTACTGTATACGTGGGTGAAAGATAAGGGGTACATTGTGCAGACTCATACCTCCTTGCACAATAAATGTCCTTGAAGACCCTGGCACTAATTACAGTTTATACATGGGCAAGATAAGTGTGTTGTTGAAGGGCCTGGGGAGTTTCCATCTTGTGACATCAGCCTACTCCAGTCTGGACTCCCAGCCAGGGAAGATGGCACGGTTGGTTTCCAGCTTGGTTTGCCAGCCAGATGAACCATTCATGGAAAGCTGTTGTCCAATCAGCTGGGCAACCCACAAAGGATGAAATGTTTTAATATTGGTGTATTTAGAAGTAGATGTTAGTGTGCTAGAGCTTTAGTCAGAATGCACATCTTGCATGTCCCCCCTCCCCCCTTTGAATGATAAGGGCTACTTTCTGGTAAGAAGAGTGGGGAGGGTAGGTTTGAATGTTAAATGTATTTTGTTTTTTCTTACTGTAATTACTGTTAGAGTATGTTTGGTGAGTGATATTGCACTAGAAGGAGTTTGCGGTTGTCAAAATGTATGGATACTAGATAAGGTGTGAGGAACTTTAAAGTATTGACCTGGAATGTGGAAGGTACTGGCAGTCAAGTGAAGAGAAGGAGGTTAGAATCAGCTTTGAGGAAGGATAGGCCGGGTGTAGTCTTTCTCCAGGAAACTCATCAAAAAACAGAGGATACAAATAAATAAGATTTTTTTTTGGGATGGATGCAGATATATGAAAAGTCATATGGAACTTCAAAAGCAAGGGGTATGGCTGTCTTGATTTTGAAGAGACTTAGCTTTGAGATGACAATTAGTATTTCCGATCCAGAAGGCAGATACTTAATAGTAAAAGGGAAGATAAATGATGAAGAGATAACGTTAGTAAATATAGATGCCCCCAATGATCATCAGGAAGAATTCTTAAATAAAGTATTGGGTATATTGGAGAAAGAGAGATCATTGAATATGATTGTGGCAGGAGATTTTAATTTGATAAGGGCTCCTGAGGACTGTACTAATGTAGCTAGAGTTGGAAGACCTGCTAAAATGAAGATATTAGATAAATGGATGAAGAGTTTGGGGTTGAAATATGTGTGGAGGGAGCTTAAGGGATCAGAGAGGGCATATACTTACTTTTCGCAAGTCTATAATACATACTCTAGAATTGATTATATTTTTGTTACAGAAAATTTGGTTAAAAACGTAGAAGATGCAGAAATAGGGATTTTTAAAAAATCTGAGCATGCAAAATTTTGGATAGAATTAAAAATGGATGGTGAAAAAAAGTGTAGGAGGAATTGGAGATATGATGATAAATTGTTCCATGATCAAAAGTGCAAAGAACAGATAAATGAAAGTTTGAATGAAAGTTGGAAATGGAATGATACTGGAGAGGTTAGTTACAATATGGTGTGGGATGCCATGAAGTCGGTGTTTAGAGGGGAATGTATTAAGTTAGCTAGTATTAAAAATAAACAATTTAAGGATAAACAGCATGAGATTGAGAATGAGATTAAACAATTACAGGAGGAACATGTAAAGACAAATAGTAAAGTTGTTTTTGATAAAATGCAAAGGCTAAAGTCAGAGTTGATAGGAAAAGACATACAAAAATGAAAAAAGATGTATTATACTTGAAGAGGGAATATTTTGAATACAGTAACAAATTCAAAATTATTGGCAAGAGCTGCCAAAGAAAAGAGGATGAAAAGAGAGATTGGAATTCTGATAAATAAAACTGGTACGAGATGTAATAAGATAAGGATAGTGAAAGACTTTTATCAGAATTTCTATACTAAAAAAGATATAAATATGGAAAAGTTGAGAGAACAACTGGAAAAGCATTTGCAAAAAAAGATAAATTTGGAGCATAAAAATAGAATGGAAGAGCGAATAACTGAAAAAGAGGTAAAGGATACAATAGCCAACTTGAAGTTAGGTAAATCTCCAGGGGATGATTGATTGATAGCGAGAGATTGTGAGGAGCTCCAGAGGGATTTCTTGACACTGGGGGAGTGGGCAAAACAGTGGCAAATGAGCTTCAACATTAGTAAGTGCAGAGTGATGCATGTTGGGGCAAAAAAAACCAATTACATTTATAAACTGATGGGGTCTGAACTCTCTGCGACAAACCAGGAAAGGGACCTTGGTGTCCTGGTGGACAACTCAATGAAGGTGTCAACCCAGTGTGCCTCAGCAGTGAAAAAAGCAAACTCAATGCTAGGGATCATTAGGAAGGGTATAGAAAATAAGTCAGCAAGTGTCATTTTGCCTCTATAAATCTATGGTGATAGCGGATTTTTATAAGGAATTTAAAGATTGTGTAATACCAAGATTGCTGAAGTTGTTTAACTATATATTGGATGGAGGAAAGATACCGACATCATGGTATAGAACTATAATTGTTTTGCTGCCAAAGCCTGGAAAGGATGTAGAAAAAGTGGAGTCATATAGGCCTATCTCTCTGATTAATCAAGATGCCAAGATATTCACAGCAATAATTGCAAATAGATTGAACGGGTTTATGGATAATTATGTAAAAGGGGATCAAGCTGGATTTTTGAAAGGAAGACATATGTCTGATTTGATAAGGAGAGTTTTGGACCTGATAGATCTAGTAGAACAAACAAAAGAGAGAGTTGGATTATTATCATTAGATATATTTAAGGCTTTTGATTCTTTGCAATGGGTAACAATTAAGGAGATAATTCGATGTTATGGATTTGGAGACAGATTTTTCAGTACAATCAAACAGTTATATCAATCTGGATTGGCTAAAGTCAAGGTAAATGATGAACGTACAGAAGAAATAAAATTAGAAGCAGGAACGAGACAGGGTTGCCCATTATCCCCAATATTGTTTATAATTGCAATAGAGTTGTTAGCAAATGTTATAAGAGGGGATAAAGGCATTGAAGGGCTTGTATGCTGATGATACCTTGGTAATCATATAGCACCCCAGAAAGGCATTAGAAAAAAATACAAGGTCACTTAAATGATTTTGAAGAGATGACAGGATTGAGAATTAATTGGGACAAATCAGAAATAATACTCTGTAATGTCGATAAGGAGGAACAAGAGAAAATAAAGTATAAATTTAAAATTCAGGTTAAAACTGTTTGAGATATTTAGGAATAAATACTTCAAATAAATTTGAAGATCTTAAGCGATTGAATTATGATAAACAGAAAAAGGAAATTAAAGTGAAAATAGAACAATTTAAAAAGACTAAATTGTCCTGGTTTGGTAGGATTGCGTTAAGTAAAATGATGCTGTTGCCTAAAATTAATTTATTTGATGCATTACCAATTAAATTAATTGACAAAGAAATCAAAATATATTAAACAATTATTATAGTGCAGGAAGAAAACCTAGAATAGCAAAGATTTTTTGGTATTTACCCCAGAAAGAGGGAAGACTGGGGATACCCAACCTGAGGAATTATTATAGAGCTTTCCAAATTAAGAATATTGTGAAGGTTTTAGCAAGGAAAAGGGTAATATGGGAAGAATTAGAGATGAAGGAGTTATGTCAAGTGGGTGAAGGGATATTTTTGGGTAACAACAAAGGGAAAATAAGTGTTAAAATAGGATGATGAAAACAATGTTGGATGTTTGGAATAGGGTTAAAAAGGATTTGAGTCCAGAATTATCTCCAATAATAGAATTAGAGGACATAAAAAATTGTCTGATAAATTTGGATAAAAGGCTGAAGGAGGTATTGGAAAGAATTTTTTTCTCCTGTTGAGAGACTGGATACGAGCCTGCAAAGATAGAGAGAAGAAAGCAGAAATTTATTCTCAGTTGAATTTGAATTGGTTCCAGATGGTGCTGTTGGATAGATGGAACGGCAAATATAAGGGAGAAATTAGTTTAGAGAGGGATAAAACGGAATTTGAGGAAATGCTGTTAAAGATAAGAAAAGGAGATATGGAATTAAAGGGTATAGTAAGCAGAATATATAAAATATTAAATAAAGAAGGTAATCCCCAAGAAACTTTGAAATCGTGTTGGGAACAGGATTTGAATATAAAAATCCCCCCCAAAAATATGGATAAATAAATGGAGAAAAAGGTTTATGATAACTATGTCGGTTAGAATGAAGGAGCATAATTATAAAATGTTATGGAAGTGGTATTTGACCCCAGAGAAATTATTTCAAATGGATAACACTAAAAGTAAAATGTGTTGGAGATGTAAAAACTCCTTGGGAACAGATGAACATTGGTGGTGGAAATGTACTGTGGTGAAAGAGTTTTGGGGGGAAATTGAGAAAGAGATATGTGATATTATGGGGTTTGAATATAAGTTGAATTTAAATATCGTGTTCTTAACAGATGTGGAAAATTTAAAGGTAAATGATGATAAAAAGGAGTTAATAGCTATTATGCTGATAACAGGCAGAATGTGCATTGCAAGAAATTGGAAATCTGATATAATTTTAAAAATAGAGGAATGGTATAAAGAGATGTGGGATCTTGCATTGAATGATAAATTAACATGGGAAATAAATAAATATAAGGGGAAAATTAAAGAAAACAGATTCTAGAAAATTTGGCAACCATTTGTGGATCATTCGTTGAAAGGAGATCAGGGTGACAGCCATGTACCTGATTATATACATTTTTGGAAATGGTGAAAATAAATGTGACATCCCGCAGACTCCTTTAAGTTGTAAATACACAGAGTGTTTATTGTAATAGATTTAGTTTTGTTTAAGTAAGCAGATTTAGATTTATGTAAGTAATGGTATAGCAAATTATAAAGGTACCAGTTGTGATAAGATATAGAGAAGTATTGCTGTCATAAGAAGGTTAAAGTGAGAGTATGGAATATGATTTGATAGGGAATGTTCACAGTATATTAAATTAATAAGTATGTAACGGCTATACATTTAAGTAGGTTTTTTTACTTTTTTAAATTGAAACTAAATGTATTATGTTAATGTTATGTATTTTGGTTTTAGATTTTTGTATTGTTAAATTGAAATGTATTTTGTTCTATTAACTGTGTTCTTTTTTGTATTGTTTTTATAATTAATTTTAAAAAAAGAAGAGAAGGTGCTGCTAAAGGAGAGCCAACATGGCTTTTGCAAGGGCCTCACTAATCTGTTGGAATTTTTTGATTGTGTCAACAAGCATGTGGATAAGTGAGATCCAGTTGACATTGTTTATTTGGGCTTTCAGAAGGCTTTTGACAAGGCCCCGCACGAAAAGCTCTTGAATAAACTTGCCAGTCATGGAATAAAGGGACAGGTCTTGTTCTGGATCAGCAACTGGCTGACAGGAAACAGAGGGTAGTACTAAATGGACACTTCTCCAAGTGGAAGGAAGTAAATGGGGTCCCCCAAGGTTCAGTACTGGGACCCCTGCTTTTCAACCTCTTCATAAATGATCTAGAAGTAGGAGTAAATAGCAAGGTAGCCAAATTTGCTGACGACACTAAATTATACAGGGTAGTGAAAACGGTGAGAGATTGTGAAGAGCTCCAGAGGGATCTCTTGACACTGGGGGAGTGGGCAAAACAGTGGCAAATCCCCAGGACGCGCAACACCTGGTCCCGGTGGATGGGAGGCCAGGTGCCGCCATTGCATCCCCGCCTTCCAAGCCCCGGAGGGCTTAAAGGACGCTGCCCCACGGCACCTGAGGACTTAGCCCTCTTTATCGGCCTGGCATTTGCCATGGTGTTATGTATGCATGTACAACACGGGGAAGAGTGAAAGTGTACTCCTGGGCTCATATCGGCACGGTAGAGACTTTATAAAGTCTAGCGCCGTTGCCACCTTGTTTTGACCCGCTTCCCTCGCTTGGTCTTGGCCACGGGAATCCTTTTCTTTTCTTTCTTGCTTTTTATGTTGTATGCTTACTGATATTGTATCTTTTCCCCCCGCTGCTGCCTGCTTTAGGCAGCATGCCCCAATGTGAACTGCTTGGAGTCTCCTTTGGGTAGACAGGCGGCATATAAATAAAACTTTTATTATTATTATTATTATTATTATTATTATTATTATTATTATTATTATTATTATTATTATTATTATTATTATTATTATTATTATTATTATTATTATTATTAAATGAGCATCAACACTAGTGAGTGGTCATGTGGCAGGCATGCCTAGACACTACTATATAGTGATGCACGCTGGGGGGGAAAAGCCCAATTACATTTATAAACTGATGGGGTCTGAACTCTCTGCGAGAAACCAGGAAACCTTGGTGTCCTGATGGACAGCTCAATGAAGGTGTCAACCCAGTGTGCCTCAGCAGTGAAAAAAGCAAACTCAATGCTAGGGATCATTAGGAAGGGTATAGAAAATAAGTCAGCAAGTGTCATTTTGCCTCTTTATAAATCTATGGTGAGGCCCCATCTGGAATACTGCGTACAGTTCTGGTCGCCATACCTCCAGAAGGATATTATGTAGTTGAAGAAAGTGCAGAGGAGGGCAACCAGAATGATTAGGGCACTGGAACACCTTCCTTACCATCTGAGGCTGCAATGGTCGGCGACAGAATGCTGGACTGGATGGGCTGTGGCCTGTTCCAGCAAGGCTGTTCTTATGTTCTTATGTATGGAAGGAAAAGAGAAATTGGGGTATTGGTTGATAGTCAAGGCACAAGGTGTAACAAGAATAAGGATAAATGTAAAATTGTTAGGGAATTTTACCAAGTATTATATGCAAAAAAGGAAGTAGATGTGGAGAAGCTTAAAAAGATACTGGAGAGGCAGTTAGGGAATGGAATAAAACAAGAGCATAGGGAGAAAATGGAGGAAAGGATAACTGATAAAGAGGTTAAGGAGGTAATAAGCGGATTGAAGATAGGGAAAGCTCCGGGGGACGATGGATTATCGACAGAGTTTTATAAAGAATTTAAAGAGGTAGTGGCCCCGAAACTGGTGAAGTTATATAATCACATACTAGATGGAGGACCAATTCCGACTTCATGGTATAACACTACAATCGTTCTTTTGCCAAAGCCTGGCAAGAATTTGGAAAGAGTGGATTCGTACAGGCCAATTTCACTTATAAATCAAGATGCGAAGATCTTCACAGCAATATTGGCTAACCGTTTAAATAGTTTCATGGGGGAATATATAAATGTTGATCAAGTTGGGTTTTTAAAAGGACGACATATAGCGGATCTGACTAGAAGGGTATTAGATTTAATAGACAGTGTTAATCAAACAAAGGAAAAGGTGGGATTATTATCATTGGATATTTTAAGGCTTTTGATTCATTGCAGTGGTCTTCAATTAAGGAAATAGTTAAGAAATATGGATTTGGGGATAAATTCAATAGGGTTATAGATTTACTATATCAAAAAGGAAATGCTAGGGTTAGAGTAAATGAGGAGCTCACGGATGTGGTAAAGCTAGAAGCTGGCACTAGGCAGGGCTGTCCATTATCTCCTATTCTGTTTATCATGGCAATTGAGATTTTAACCAAAAGCATAAGGGAAGATCTAAACATAGAAGGGATTATGGGTAATAAAGTGAGTATGTATGCAGACGACACACTGCTTATGGTGAAGCGCCCGGAGTTGGTAATGGACAGGATTAAAGATCATTTACAGGTATTTCAAGCTATAACTGGATTAAAGATAAATTGGGATAAATCAGAACTGATGTTATGTAATTTGAAACCAAGTGAGATGGGTAAGATAGTGTTGACACTTAATATACAAATTAAAGACAAACTGAAATATTTGGGGATAATTATCTCAAACAAATTAGAAGAACTTAAACGATTGAACTATGACAGCTTGAAATTGGAATTTAAGAACAAAATACAAGAACTTCAGAAGTTAAAGCTGTCATGGTTTGGAAGGATTGCTATGTGTAAAATGATATTGTTACCAAAGATTAACTTTTTATTTGATACAATAGCGATCCATCTGAAAGAGAAAGAAATTAATGAGTTTCAAAAGATGTTCAATGGCTTTTGTAATGGAGGCAAAAAATCTAGGCTCCCAAAGAAGCTATGGTACCTGTCTCAAAAGAAAGGGTGTTTGGGTATGCCAAATTTGCTAGCATATTATCGAGCTTTTCAAGTTAAGAATGTTGTGAAGATTTTGGCAAGAGAAAAGACAATCTGGGAGCAATTGGAGATGAAGGAATATAGAAATATTGGAAATATGATTTTTTTGGGAATAAAGGATAGGGTGAAAAGGTCAAATAATACTATGATGAGAGGTCTCATGGAGGTGTGGAAGAAGATAAAAAAGGACATGGTCCCAAATCTCTCTCCAATTGTGGAATTGACCGACATGATGTGTTTCCCAATAAAGTTAGATAAGGAAAAAATGGAAATATTGGATAAAAATGAGATACTTTTATTGAAGGATTGGTTAAAAACTTGTGATTCTGATGTGGAGCGGAAAAAAATAGTTGAGATGTTAAATCTGAATTGGTTTCAGAAGTTGAAGGTGGACAATTGGAATAAAAAATATAAAAAAGAAGTAGGGTTAGACAGAATACACACAGAATTTGAGGAGTTGGTAAGGAAGATTAGAAAAGGGGAAAGTAGTATTAAAGGTCTTGTAAGTAAGCTTTATAACATACTGAATAGAGGTGCAGATCCACAGGAGGATTTGAAACGGAGGTGGGAACAAAATTTGAATATAACAATTGGGGAGATTGAGTGGAAAAACAAATGGAAAAAGAGGATTATGAGAGCAATGTCCGTAAGAATTAAAGAACATAATTTCAAAATGTTGTGGCAATGGTACTTGACGCCATTAAGACTTTACCAGATGGATAATAAAAGAGATAAGTTATGCTGGAGATGTAGAGAATCCGACGGAACATATGTGGTGGAGCTGTAAAAAAATAAGGGATTTTTGGGGAAGAATAGAAGGTGAGCTTGGTGAAATACTGGGTAAAAGTGTTAAGCTGGTGTCAAGTACCATTCTTTTAACGAATGTGGAAGGTTTGGGTTTAAATAAGGAGGAAAAAGAATTATTGGAAATTGTATTGACAACGGGTAGACAATGTATAGCTAGAAATTGGAAAAATGATATTGATATACAGATTGGAGAGTGGTATAAAGAAATGTGGAGTTTAGCACTGAATGATAAATTGACATGGGAGATTAAAGTGAAAAGAGATAACTTAAAAGAGGATAGATTTTGGAATATATGGAAACCATTTGTGGACCATTCGTGTATGGCAAATGATAGTTCAGGACCAGTACCATCTCAAAGAAGTTTCTGGAGATGAGTAGAAAATAAACTCTCCGGGCAATGTATATATTCACAGGGTGATTATTATTTATCCAAAGATTAGTAGTAGCACAGAAAGTTTTTTAATATTTTGGATCTGGAAATAATGGCTCTTAATATTTGGTGGTTATATAGTAATTAATGAGTTTAGATATTGTTATGTGCTAATATTTAGTAATGTTTGTTAAGATGATACTATGGATTTGTTTTTGTATTGTATTGTTAGTCATTGTCCTTTTTTCTTTTTTCTGTATGTCTTAAAAAATTCAATAAAAAAATTAAAAAAAATGTATGGAAGGAGGCTGGAGCTGGGCGATTGCACTACACCTGGGTTGGGCATATCTAGTTTGGGGGAGGGCTGTTAGCTCAGGGGTTGTTTTTTAGCCACCCCCTGGTTACGGCCCCCCTGGGCAGGAGGGAAAGACACCCTCCCCCCCCTCCTGGACGTCACTTTTGACTTGGCCACCCATGGTAAGAGGAGGGGAAGATCAAGGAGAGGAAGAAGTCAATCGAGGGTGAGGTGAGATGAGCCCATCAAGGAAGCCATGGCCGCGGGAAGGAAGGGCTGGTCAGGAGAGAAGAGGGGATTTGCAGGATACGTCCCTTCCATAGCCCGAAGTGCAAATCCTTTCTCCCTTCCTGGAGCCGGGCTGGGAAGCTTTGGGTTGTTACTCCCCAGTGGCAGGGAGTCATTTCTATCTCTCTCCCTGCCTCAAAGGGAGGAAGAACAAGGAGCGCCATGGTGTGAAGGGTGGATTCCCTCTTCTTTACTTCGTCCATTGCTCTGAATTTGGCAACTGGAAGATCGGCTGGTCAGCAGTTCGAAACACGCGTGCTGCATGACGGGGTGAGCTTCTGTCTCCGTCCCAGCTCCTGACAATCTATCACTTCGGAAATTGCAAGTAGATAAAGAGGTGCCACTTCGGTGGAAGCGTAAACAGCATTCCATGCACTTGGGTGTCTAGTCATTCCTGCCACGTGTCCACGGAAAGTCTCTAGACGAAGACAGCCCTGGCTGTTGGGCTATACAAACAGAGCTGAGCACCGAACCCTAGAGTCGGATACGAGCAAGGGTAACCTTTACCTTTAGCAAGAGGGGGGGGGGTTGCCAGACGAGAGGACAAGCGTAGAGAGGAGGATGCCAGACAAGAGCGATTCCTAGAGAGGAGCATGCCAGACAAGAGCGATTCCTAGAGAGGAGGGTGCCAGACGAGCGATTCCTAGAGAGGAAGATGCCAGACAAGACGATTCCTAGAGAGGAGGATGCCAGACAAGACGATTCCTAGAAAGGGAGCATGAAAGACAAGATAGATTCCTAGAGAGGATTCATGGCAGTCAAGAGAGATTCCTAGAGCGGGAGTACGCCCGACGAGAGAGATTCCCGGATTATGGGGGATAAGTGAGGTTTCCTAGAGAGGAGGAAAATGTGGGAGGGGAAGAGGCGGTCCTTTTTCACCCGGAAACGATTCCTTTCCCACGTGTCACTCCTGCCTCCTTTCGAGAGGCGACATTATGGTTGGAAGAGTTGCTGAGGTAAGTCTCTTTTGATTTCTGGACTACAAATCCCATCATTTTCGAGGCAGGGAGGGTTTAGAGCAGGAGTTCTCAACCTGTTTTAAGCCAGGGAAGGGGCCAGGTCAGGTCACCCTCCCTCAGACAGCTTAGGGGCAGGACGGTCATTCCGCCCTTCCTCCACCCCCCCCAATGGGCACTTCCGGGTGTGGTGGAGGAGGAGGCGGTGGATGGGGGGCGGGGCGGTGGGGCCTCAGCCCCACATGTAAATGAGGATCCCTCGTTTAGAGTTTTGTGGACTCTTCAGAAAACTCGCCTCTCTCACGTATTATTCAAGGAAGGATCCCGAGTAGCTTCCAATGGCTTCCAAGACTTGTGGTTGTTCAGTCGCTCAGTCGAGTCCGACCCAGGGCCGCAGCCAGAGTCAGTGGGGCAAGGGGGTGGGGATGGGGGGGGGCTTCACTTACCCTGAGTTAGCACTTTGCCCAGCCTGCACTGTGCCCCCCACCCCCTCCCAAAGTGGGGCACTTCTTTGTTTGGGACTATAAATCGTCTCTCTCTGACCCTCCCCTTCCCCTTTCCCCTCTTTTCTTTCCTGGTCGCCCTGCTCGGGGTCTCTCTTTCTCTCCCCCCCCCCTCCTGCCATCCTCCCCAGCCCCTGAGTTTGCCCTGTACACGTTTTGTGAGCCGGTCTGGCGAGGCAGAAAGTGTTTGTGTGCTCTGGCCTTCCTCCTCCCTTCCTTCCCCAACACCCTCTGCTACAACTCCACACAAGGGAGAGAGATGGGTCTGTCTGTGCGTCCTACAAGGCAGGGGCATAGCCAGGATTCAAGATGTGGGTGGGCGAATGTTTTTTCAGGATGGGCAACAAAGCCTCTTTTCAGTGCATTCCTATGGGAAACCACACTTTGCCAGGGTGGGCAAACGGCTAACTCACCCCACCCTCCCTGGCCACCCCCTGGCTACAGCCCTGCCGACCAGCCTCCAAGCCGGCATCCTGCCACAGAGTCCATCACCCAGGGGCAGCCAGCGCAGGGAAAGCCCTTGCCAGCCATGGATGAAGAAGGGGTCTCGCGGTTGCCCAACAGGCAGTTGCTGGAGCCCCAGGATAGTTAATAGCGAACTCCTTGGGTGTGAAGAAGAGGAAGTGAGTTTTAGCCTTGAAATTGTGTTGTTGTTTACTTGCACAGTCGAGCCCAAACCCATGGACCATTGTGTGCCAGGCTCCTTTATCTGCCACCATCTTCCTCGGCCCACGCAAATCTATGGCCATTGCATTAACAGTGCCGTCCATCCACCTCATTTTCTGACACCCCCTTCTCCTTTTTCCTTCTATTTTTCCCAGCCTTAAGGCCTTCCCTAGTATGTCCTCTCTTCTCCTTTCGTGACCAAAATACTTGAGCTTCATCTTGAGTATTTGTCCTTTCAATGTGCAGTCAGGGTTGATTTCTTGCAGGATCGCCTGATTTGTTCTCATTGCATTCCAGGGTCTCCTCCAGCACTACAATTCAAAGGTGTCTATTCTTCTGCGCTCAGCCTTCCTTATGGTCCAGGTTTCACAGCTATACATTACTCCTGGGAATACCATTGCTTTGACTATGCAGACTTTTGTAGGCAGGGTGATTCTCTACTCTTCATCATCATCATCATATTTAATTTGTATGCCATCCACTCGACAACGCAAGTCAGGGTGGCTAACAAAAACAACAGAGCATATACACATTATAACACAATAAAATACAATATCATAAAACATTACAATAGTGGAAAAGAAATTCATTCAATTAGAAGTCCAATAATAGCAACAGCAACAGTCCCAACAGTCTTGGCACAAACTACACCATGGCACAACAATCCCAAAACATTGATAGGGCCCAGCAGCCCCCTTTCCTAAACAAAAGAAAGGCATCTCCCAAAGTTAAACAGCTATTTAATTTAATTTAATAGTCATATTTATATATGCCGCCCACTCAGGCAGAACCCGACTCACGGTGGCATTACAACAAGTTCTAAAAACACATAAAAACACTTTAAAAGACCCATATCCCACCCACCCATCCCACCCACTATCAAAAGAAGAAGAGAGAGTTCTTAATTCTTTACATAAGCCAGCAGGCGGGGACCGTGTTCCCATTCGGGCCCCACACCTGCCCTGCCAGCCAGGTCTTCAATCCCTTCCTGAAGGGCAGCAATTCTCTTTGAAGTCTTAGATCTGTTGGCAGGAGGTTCCAGAGAGTTGGTACGGACACGGAGAAGGCCCTCCTTCAGGTGCTGGACAGATGTGCACCCCTAGTTGATGGCACTATTAGAGAGCCTCTCCGGTCCGCTCTGGTTGGACGGGCAGACACTCTTGGGACGATGCAGTCTCTAAGGTATCCTGGCCCACTGCCATATAGGGCTTTAAAGGTCAAAACCAGCACCTTGAATTGCACCCGGAGACAAACTGGTAACCAGTGCTGCTCCCGAAGTAGCGGTGAGGCATGGGCATATCGCCCACATCCCATCACCACCCGGGCTGCCGCATTCTGGACCAGCTGCAGCCTCCGAATGGTCGTCAAGGGCAGCCCCATGTAGAGCGCATTACAATAATCTAGTCGGGAAGTGACCAGAGCGTGGGTGACCATAAGCAAGGAGCCCTGGTCCAGGAGCGTGCGCAACTGGCGAATCACCCGAAGTTGGGCAAAAGCCCTCCTGGCCACAGCCGCTACTTGTTCTTCTAGCAGCAGCCGCGAGTCCAGGACCCCCAAGTTGCGCACTGGGTCTGTCTGGGGCAAAACAGCCCCATCCAGTACCAAAGATGGTAACTCCCTGGATAACACGGGGCCCCTTATCCACAGCCACTCTGTCTTGCTGGGATTCAGCCGAAGCCCATTGGCCCCCATGCAGACCCCAATGGCCTCCAGGCATCTGGATAGGATTTGAACAGCATCACTGGGGTCCCCACGGGCCGAGATGTACAACTGAGTGTCATCCGCGTACTGATGGTACCGCACCCCGTGGGAACGAATGATCTCACCCAGTGGCTTCATGTATTGTGGCTTCCCCAGATGAGAGTTAATGTAATCCTGCTTTGTGGCTTTCTGAGAAGCCCAAACTCCATTGCGTTTCAAAGAAAGTTCCCTTGACCCTCTTTGGGGAACATTTGAGAATCCACCAGGGCTTTTAATGGTTAAATGCATTGAGTGGGGATTCCTAGAAGGGTTTTTGGAAGCTCGGGAGCAGGAAACATAGTATGTCCATGCAGGAAGTGCTCCTTTTTTCCAAACAGGTCCCTTCCTGTTCTTTCTTTTCTTCCTCCGGAGGGAAACATGGGCTCGAGCCGAGCTGCTTCTCTGTTCCTAGAGTATAGGGTGGCTTCCTCCTCCTCCTCCCCAGTTACCCCTGGATAGAGTGATGGGTCTGTCCCAGTAGGGCTACCTGGGAAGGGAATGCTGGGGGTGGAGAGCGAGTGAGACGGAGAAAAGAGGTGTGGGAGGGGAGGCCTCCCCAACCTACAAGCCCAGCCAAGAGAAGGGACCATTGAAAGTGTTTTATTCAGGAAATGACAAGCTCAGAAGAAACGGAATAGCTCTTAATTCTGAGGCAGGACGTTGTATATGAAGTATACCTAATTGGGGTTACATCTGAAATATTGGAAAAATTCAAAACTACAATACTTACTTATTTTGAGCCCCAGGTTTGATGGCCAGGACTGTGAGAAGTAATACCAACTTCCTTTGGATAATAAAAATTATTTGTGGACCGATAACAGGCAAGGAAACATTGTTAAAGAAGTTAGGCCAGGACAGAAACTCACCAAAGCATCCTCTGTCAGGTCCCTTGGGCAAGGTAAAAGCAGAGGGCACACATCATGGACTGCTTAGCCAGTGGGGGACGTAATGTCCTAATGGCTAAAAAAGCCACATACAAATTTACTTGATTTCTCAAGTCCATTTGCTTGCGTGTAAAGTCGTCGTGGAGATGTCTATCAATGTGCGAACTCCTTGCTTAACAAAGACTCCAAGGTAATTGGCAGACCAGGACTGGGAAGTTCATCTGAGGCTTAGGCCTTTCTGAAGATGGGGGATTGAGTAGGTGAGTCCATCAATGGCACCCTCACTCCCTTCCTTGACTCACGCTGTGAGGGGGTAGGATGGGGTGAGGTGACCTGAAATGATGGGAAATTTGTTTTGTGTGTGTGCATGACTAGGCATATTTTAGTGAATAGTGTACTGGGATGCAGTAGAAAATAAAATTTATATTGTCTGTTTTCACTTATCAATATCAAAATCCACCCAACAAGTCGTCACAGGTCTTCCTTCTCTGGGATCATTCTTCATGCTTCTCTCCTTCTTACATCTGATCTCCTTTACCAATTCTTTCCTCCATAACAACTACTCTTATTCCACTTTCTTCTTACAGATACCCAACTACAACAAAACCCATGGTACATACAAAGTTGTGCCAACTCCAATCCATGGGGGGAACTAGAGCTCCTCGAACCCGACTTTGTGTACATGGGGTGATGGGTTGCCTCTTTCTCTGGGGTCTCCTCCACACAATAGAGACTCACCTGTTCACACACATCTCCCCACCTGGGAGAGGAGGACTTCTTCCGTCCAAAGATCCTCCTCAAACCTGATATTTTACCAGGGCTCCCTTTCCTTTCAGAGGCCAGGATTCAGACAGGAGGGCAATGGGGAAAAAAGGAGGCTTCCATGTTACCTGGGCTTTCTCTTGTGCATCACCTTCTCCCAGGGTTTCCATTTCCATCCTTTCGTCATTTTCACAGTAGCTTCATCTGTTCCTTCAAATCAAGTGCAGGCAGTGGTGGGCATCAGCAGGTTTGCCAGAACCAGTAGTAGAAATGCTGGCTGGCTCCGCTCATCCAAGTTTTGAAATAAGATACAGTACAGTAATCCTAATTTGGGTGCAACACAGGGCTTCCCCCCTGGCCATGCTCACTATACCATGCCCACACTGCCCCAAACGTCACTTTCTGATCTCACTGGGCTTTCTCTTGTTGAGCCTGCTGATCCAATCTGCTGCCCCCACTCCCTCCGCATTATTGGAAACTAATAAATATCTCTCCCATCTCTGGTTTTAGAATTAGTGGATTTGTTTCATTGATTGGTCTGTGTAAAATATCTGTGTCAAAAAGTGGAAGGGGAGGAGATTATGTCCTCTGCCTCAGGCAACAGACTGTCTTGGCCTACTCCAACCCCCTTGAATGGCTGTTCTTCCAGCGGCCTCTTTCCAAGAACCACTCTGGAGTCAACAAGAGACATGCATTTGACCCCCTTAGGGATGTATATGTATTTTCTTTATCCCCGCCCCGCCCCCCGACGTAAACCTCTTGCAGATGAGATTTCTTTCCTTGCCATTCTGTTTCATTTTTCTGTCATGTCTATGTAGCATTGGAGAGTAGATCCAGGACACCATTGTTGGGTGAGGAATACAATGGACGACCAACACACATCTGGCCCCACAGCAGAAAAAGACCCCAGTGTGATCAGGGGGAAAAGCCTTGGGACATGTCAGGAAAGAGCAGTGCCAGAGATCCAAGGAGAGGAGATGCTCAGCTCAGAGAAGCAGCGCCAACACTTCAGGAATTTCTCCTACCAGGAGGCTGATGGTCCTCGACAGGTTTGCTCTCGACTCCACCGGCTTTGCCGTCAGTGGCTGAACCCAGAGCAACACACCAAGGCTCAGATGCTGGACCTGGTGGTCCTGGAGCAGTTCCTGTCTATCCTCCCCCACGATATGTTGAGCTGGATGAGGGAATGTGAAGCGGAAACCAGTTGTCAGGCAGTGGCCCTAGCAGAAGGTTTCCTCCTGAGTCTGAATCCGGCCAGAGAGAAAAAGCCAGAAGAGCAAAAGGTGAGACAAATGTGTGGCTTTTGGGAGGAGGGCTCAGAAGCTGAAAAGAAGAGCCCACGGATCTTGCTGCCCCTCTGCCCTGTCAGACCTGGTGCCTATTCTGCTCCAGTTTTCTTCATTGGTCCCTTGTGGTTCTTGAGAGCACAATATGTGGCTGGATGTATTTTATTTGATAGTTAAATCGCTCTCTCTATATATAATTTCTCTAATTTTCTATGGAAACTGCAGTTTTACTCCTGCTATGGGCAACAGCTTCTAATTCAGTGGTAGCAGGATTAGATCACTTTTGGTGGATTCAGGAAGGGATTATTCAGTTTTGAAGATTGACCATGGCTACTCAAATCCTACTCTCAAAAAAAACTGTGTTAGGCTATATTATATTCAAATAATCCAAACTCAGTCTTATATTGTGCTTCAAAAGTCTTGTTCAGTTTCACATACAAAATAAATTTCTTCAATACTTCAGTTGTCAACATTATTGGTTCTTACAACAAAGAATTCTTCTGTACATCCAAATTTATATGTAACTAACAGAGGTTGCCGGGCTGTTTTAAATTGTGTTGGAAGGTAAAATTGTGTTAATGTTTTTTAAAAATTGATTAGTCTGTAATTTCAATTTTTAAAATGTTTATGTAAAAAAAAATTGGCTTGGCTGTTATTAACAGTGATCTGCTTTTTTTTTGAGGATTAATAAAAGAACAAAGTATGATATAATTGTTTCAAATTGTTTTATGTAAGCGAATAATGTTCTAGTTTTTTGAATTTTTTTAATTAGTTGTACCATAGGTAATAATTTTAATAATGTAAAAGTAAATGTTTTTTACATTCAATGTTTTTAAAATGTGTTTAGATGTTTTGTGTTTTAATTTGAGTTAAAACTCAGCACAGGATTTTTTAAAGTTTTCTATTGCATTTTATTGACATATGTTTGTGATTTGTGTTAAAGTGTGTTTTAGTATAATTTTGTGACTTGTTTTTATTGGTGTGACCTTTTGTGTAAAATTGTGAATTTGTGTTATGTTTTTGATTTGTTTTTACTCTTGTGGCCTTTTGTTTGGGGCTGTTGTGTGTTTTTGAATTTTTTTTACTATTGTGGCCAGCAGGTGGTGCTGGTAGGGGTTATTGTATTTTGACTGTTTTTTCTCTCCTGGCCTCTGGGTGGAGCTTCTTCTGGTAAGTAGTCTCTTTATTTATTCATTTCTTTTCCGGTCCTCGTGGAGGTAGGACATCTTTTGGTAAGTTTGCTTGTTTTCTTTCTTTTGTGTGTGTGTGTGTGTGGGGGGGGGGGTTGGAATTTGTATTTTTTGTCTGTTTGTTTTGTTTTTTATTGTGTTTTTTATTACTTCATATTGTTTTTTGGTGTTGTTTTTGTTTGTTTTTGGATGTTTTTGACTGTGGTTTAGTAATTTTTTAAAAAATATTTATTTATTTGGTGGTGGGGAGGGGGCATGGTCGTTGGGGGTTAGGAAGGGTGGGCTAGGTGGTGGGGAGGGGGGCATGGTCGGTGGGGGTTAGGAAGGGTGGGCTAGGTGGTGGGGAGGGGGGCATGGTCGGTGGGGGTTAGGAAGGGTGGGCTAGGTGGTGGGGAAGGGGGCTTTATTGTGTTATGGTGCTTTGATTGTGTGGAGTCGTGAAAGTAGATCGGGGTTTCCCCTTTAATATCAGTGGGTGGGTGGTTGCGACCCCCCTCTCCGCTGGCTCCCCTGGGGTTGGGAGGTTTGGGGGGACAAAAGGGGTATGTCCCCCCAACCCTTCTGGACCCAGGAGACCAGGGAGAGGGGATCGATTCCACCCCCTCCAAATAAAAAAAAACTCCGTTTTTAAAGAGAAGAAACCGCTTGGTTTCTTCTCTTTAAATACGGAGTTTTTTTGGGGGGGGTGGGATTCGATCCCCTCTCCCTGTTCTACTGGGTCCAGAAGGGTTGGGGGGACAGATCCCTTTTGTCCCCACAAACCTCCCAACCCCAGGTGAGCCAGCGGAGAGGGGGATGGCCACCCCCCACTTACTGATATTAAAGGGGAAACTCCGATTGGATTTTCCCTTTTAATATCAGGGGTTTGGTTTGGAATCGATCTCCTCTCTCGGGTCCCGTGGGTCCGTGAGGATTGGGGGGACAAAAGGTGTATGTCCCCCCCCAACCCTTCTGGACCCAGGAGACCAGGGAGAGTGGATCGATTCCCCCCTCCTTAAAAAAACTCTGTTTTTAAAGAGAAGAAACTGCTTGGTTTCTTCTCTTTAAATGTGGAAACAGGCGCGAACGGTGTAGACATGAAGAAAAAGAGGGAACCGTTCAGTAGAGTAAATTCTCCTGAAAATGTATTCACAAAAATATGATGCTTTATATATTGTTCATCAAAAGGTACAACGTAAATAATTCCTCCATGGGTAAAAAGTTTTCATTCAACTGGTAGCACAAGGCTGGAAATGTGTAACAAAAATAATTCCTCTATGGGTAAAGTATAATACAATCACTAGTCAGCTGTTGCCAAAAATCTTTCTAAGTCGATACTAGTTAATACGACTTTTCCGAACTTATTGTTCCTTCTTCAGGAAATCTACATGAAAGAATAAGAGAATGTATATAATAAACATCATGCAGGCACTAATACAATATATTCCATTACACTAAAGGTCTTTTTATACAGAATTATCTTGTTCACAGAAAAATCTTATTCACTGAAAAATCCTATGTATTAGCTCCAGAGACTCATTAAAAGTGATACAGTAGCTTACCTATTTATTGTATGGAAGTGATTATTTTGTCGTGTCCTCGCCTCCACGTATTTTTTCTAGGTGCATGTGGACGTTAACTATCAAAATGAAAAGCCTTCCTTTATGCTGATAAGGAGCTGCCAGATGTATCTAATGCTGTGAGCACCGAATCTCTCGACCTTGATGACTAGAACTAGGGCAGCTGCTGCCAGAATTAGCTTGCAAGAATTGCTTGCAAAAAAGAAGCCAATTCAAATTCCTGATTTAACCCTTTGGGCTGCATAGTATCAAATAAATGAATGTAAAATGCCTCTCGTTGTCTCAGTTTCTTATTTATGTCTATCTTTTCATGTGGACTAGGTCTAATGAGTTCTAAGGCTACAAATTTGAAGTCCCTTTCTGTGTGTGCTTGTTCCATGTAATGACTGACTAAAGGGGCTTCTAAAACCTGCCCCCTAAGCTTACTGCGATGTTCCGATATGCGCACTTTCAGAGGACAACTGGTGAGTCCGACATAACGTTTACCACATGGACATTCCCATAGATAAATGACATTTTTACTGGCACAATTGTTGAGTGATTTTAAAGAGAACAAATAGTTCTTCTCTGGGATGAAGATGTCTTTGGTCTCCCAGCAGAACCGGCATACTACACAGGAATAACATTTGTAATGCCCTGTTGGGAATCTCTTTTGCTGGGTCATGAGTGCTCTGGCTGTGTGATCCGAACGTATAACCATATTACTAATGGATTTGGTCTTTCTAAAGCCAATTAAAGGCTTGGCGTCATAGCCAGGAAGCTCACTAACTAATTGCTAGTGTCTATGTATAATTTTCTTAATTTCTGTTGCTGCTGGCGAAAACTCAAAAGAACATCGTAAATTATTGTCACTCAACAGTTGTTTTCTTGCAAACAATGCCTTCCTAGGTATGTCCTTAACTTTTTGAAGGGCTCTATCTGTAATGTGCCTGGGATACCCACTTTGCACACTGCACGCGCCATTCAACAGATACTCTCACGAAGAGTGAGAGGGGCGAACAAATTGCGATTCCTAATTCTACTTCTATGTTCAGCTAGCCTGTTTCTGATTGGTCGAGAAGTCTTTCCCACATAGAACAGGCCACACCCACATATCCATAGATAGTGCAGCATTATGTCGAAAAAAACCACTCAGACAATGACTTCAGATTTGTGATTATTGAAACAGTCAAAGCGGAACAATACAACAGAAATAGATTTGGATCGTTTACTGCTCCAAAGAGAGTCGTTTTACATACACAAATTTCAGACTCTTTCACCAAAGGGTTTGAACCAAGAGATAGACTACAGATGCTTTTTATAGAATGGACCACTTCAGAGTATATTATTAGTAGTCTCAAGGCACCAGAGAAATAAACCTATCTACAGTTTAATCAGCCCACGATATGAACAGAATTAGGACCCATAAAAAGACTGAGAAGCACAGGTGTTTAGGATTAGAGTTTAGGGAGTATATGAACACTAGGGTTTAGTGGTCAAATAATGTTCTGGCACTAAAAGAATCACACTAGAGGCCATTTAGAACGCAAAGATTGGTAAGAATTTTGTCACTATTTTGCTAGAGGATTTATGATGTGTGTATGCTAGTTGCAAATACTAAAAGGTATTATGATTTGTATTTTATACAGTTATATTTTCCTGAGGAAGAGAAATCGAAAAATCTTTAAACCGGTTAGATTTTGGAAATTGAGAACCTGGTTTATATAAGGATCTACGAAGTGAATTAATTGCATATAAATTTGGATGTACAGAAGAATTCTTTGTTGTAAGAACCAATATTGTTGACAACTGAAGTATTGAAGAAATTTATTTTGTCTGTGAAACTGAACAAGACTTTTGAAGCACCATATAAGACTGAGTTTGGATTATTTGAATATAATATAGCCTAAAGCAGTTTTTTTGAGAGTAGGATTTCGACACTGCTTTGCCATTGCGTTTCTTTGTTTCATGGCTACTCAAAAGCATCAAGAAAATGAGGGAGGAAATTAAAGAAACTTTCTATGAATTGCCTTTGCTGCTGTTTGGTCTGTGTAAATCCCACCTCATGCCTTAATGTGGCGCTGCGGTGACCCTGGCCATCCGACAGCTATGGTGGCTGGTGTGTATTTCCCTGGCAGGTTCAACCATGCCATGAAGGTGTCAGCTAGCGGTCCAGAACGGTTCTTCATTCAGGAACCCCAGGTCAGCTTAGTGGGGTTGGGTACTCAGGCAATGCACCTGGCCAGTGCATTGCTCTGACATGGCCAACTTTAACATGAGCCCAGCCAGCTGTGCCGTCATATTTAAAATGGCAAAAGGAACATCGAAAACACGGGCCTCATTCTCCTGTGCACCATTGGACCCTGCTACGCTAGCGGTAGAACCTCCCAATGGCGAGTGCCTGATAAAATCTCATGTGAGACAATGCTTCGATCCACCACATCAAATTAGTCTCGTGAAGTACTGATCAACCAAATAAATTGTTACTTGAGAAAATTTGAGCATGATATCATATGTCTTTGAAGTCCCAGTTTCACCTGCTAAGATCCCTGTTTCTCTCTTTTCTATTTTCTCCTTGCATTTTATGGTTCCTCAGATGAAAATCCTCTCCTCGGAAGTTCAGCCTGATTTCCCCATGCAAGAGAAATCTCAATTCAGCACCAAAGAGTGTCCCCTGCAAAGAGAGATCCATCAGGGCAATGAAGGAGGTTCTACCTTGTTAGGTGAGGATTAATGTGAGAGAAGGCATGTTGTTATCCATGGGTGAAGGAAAGGAGGGTCTGTGTGTATTTCTTTCCCCCGCTGACTATTTCACTTTGGTATGGTTGGGACACTCTTTGTTAGTTCTTCATATATTTTTAATTCTTTTGATTTTCATCATTCCAAACATTTTACACAGCAACCAGTTTCTCATGGTTCTGACCAGGAGGGCAAATGCAAAGAGATTTGTTTTTAACTGAGCAAAATAGAAGACTTCTAAACATCCATATTTAACCTTGCACGCTTCAGTTATTTCTAGCTTTTTTTCTGTTGTATCGATATCCCACACTTTTTTTCTATGAAGCTCACAGATTTCTTCACAACTATTTTGTCCTCACCCAACTATCCTACAATTTAGGCCAACCTGAGAGAGCAAATGGTTTGACGTCTCCCAGGGGCTTTCTTCCGAATCCCCACCCCAGAACTTATCCCAGGGGTTGCAAAATGATTTTGACATCACACTTCCTTTTCTATTTTTAGGAAACGCTCATGCTTCACCTAATGTTTTTAAGGGAAGATATAGATTTTGTGTATTTTAAAACAAAAACATAACATAAAACCTTTTGTTTTAGAAAACTTAATATACGGTAATGTCCTATAAGAAAGAGGGCAAGTTTAATGACCCTCCAACTTTTTATCATAATTAGGGAGATGGGAAGAATAATTGACAGGAGGGGCCAGAAGGAGAACCAAAACCACATACATTTCTATACTCAGTAAAAAGATTTCACAGTTTTCTACCTGTTTTAGTATTTCATTTAGAAATACTTTCCAAAGAGGCAAACTTTACTTTTGGGGAACCAGTGCCTTTTCCTGGGGTGTGAATCCTCTTGTGCTCAAGGGTTTATTATTTAGCTAATACAGTAAAACCCCGATTTATGCCTCAAGTTACAAATGATTCGACTTACTAACGGGTTTTGTGCTGAATTTCATGCCCCAATGTATGAAAATGCCCCAATTCATGAAATTCAGCACAAAACCCTGACACAAGTCTTTAGAGATCAAAATGATGATGCTGCCATTTTGATCATTAAAAATTCACCCGCTCCCACCACCAGAAGTTTCAAGAAGTAACTTACCATGGCGGCAGTGGAGACAGCTGGTCCCCGGGCGGTGCTGCAAGGCAAAAGGCCAGGGGGAAAACTCCTTCATAAGCTGCAGGTTTTGCCTTGCAGCATTACCTGGAAAGGTCAGGGGACGTTGGAAACAGCCCAGATCGGGTCCCCTAACCCTCCCAGAGGTGTCAGGGGCAGCGGAGCTGTGGCAGTAACACGGTTCCCATTTTGGAGAAGCACGTGGAAGCAGCAGAAAAGGTAAGGAGATCGCCCCATTTAAATTACATTTTTTTCTCTTCCTCCCTATGGGGATGCTTTGAGTTGCGGGAAAAACCGAGTTACGAAAGAGGCCAGGGAACCGATTTTTTTCATAACTTGGGGTTTTACTGTATGTTTGGGATTCCCATCTTAATCTGAGAGGACTGGCTTCCCACCCTTTCTGTCTCTGCTGTAGAGTCCAGAAGGACGCGAGCAACAAACAACCCATCCTCTCTTCCTTGCGATGGAGCAGAACCAGATCAGGTATGCCAACTCACCTTGTGTATCTGAATCCCTTTGTATTGAAGCACTTTAGTCTTGAATCAAACTGGCCATTCTTTTTTAATAGTCTCATTCCTTACAAAGCAGGTTGTTATCACATGGTGCTTGCCATGCGAGGAATAGCAGTGCCTCTTATGTCTTGATTTTGCAAATGAGAAAGTTATTTTTCTCCTGTATTTTAAAGAATGGTCCAATAAGATTAGAGAGGTTTTCCCAAACTCAATATGAAGGCAACAGGAATTTGTGTTCCTTTTTCTTTTCCCTTTGTTCTTAGTAAGGCATTTTGCTTTCTTGTGGGAGAGATAAGAGTGTAAACGTTGTGTTCAGAGAGACCAAATTCCATCTCTGGATGTCTCCTAGTTGATAACTTGTCCACCAAGGTCAACCTGTCCACCAAGAGAAAGGCTGCGAAGGCCACTTATGATGGTGTCAAACTACCAAAGACTATCCAGCCTTGTAATGTTTTGGCTTTAGAAAGTTGTCTTTATGAAACTTATGGAGAAGACCGTTTTTCATTCAGGGTGGAGTATCCCTTGAGGAGGTGGTTGTGTCCTTCACCCAGGAGGAATGGGCACTGCTGGATCCTGACCAGAAGGTCCTCCACCAGGAAGTCATGGAGGAGAACTGGCAAACAGTATCCTCTCTCGGTAAGGTCCCCCTCTTCCCCTGCTTGTTGCTAATTTCTGTTTTATTTAATAGTAATAATGCAGTAACAGTTCAAAATATAAAGATCTAAACATTGCATTCTTCTTTAGTGTCCAGATCAAACTAGACTGTCCAAATGAAACCACCTTGGCTTTCTTGTTGGACATAATTAAATCTTCGTCAGTACATGTTTCTGATAGTAACTGCCAGACCAGTAAATCACCTGGATTCTGTATCTCTCCACATTCACACAGCATGTTGTTGTCTGCCAACATATCCCCCATTTAAGCATGTTGGTCTTGCATTTAATGACTCCGACCCTCAGCCTATTCAGGATCCACCACATGACTTAGGGAAGGTTGAGTTCCTCAGCCATATCCCCCTTTAATGATGTTCCTTTCCCAGTGAGGCCCTCCCTCCCTCTTCTGATTTGGTTTTGCACTTGTGTACCCACACAACTGCAGTGGCTCAAGTCGCTAAGACGCTGACTGGGAAGCGGAAGGTCAGCAGTTCGATTCCCGAGTACTGCAGGACGGAAATGAGCTCCCGTCTTCATCCCAGCTCCTGCCAACCTAGCAGTTCGAAAGCAAGAAATTGCAAGTAGATAAATAGGGACCACTTCGGTGGGAAGGTAACAGCGTTCCGTGTGCTCCAGTGTCTAGTCATGCCTGCCACATGACCACGGAAACGTCTGCAGAAGCAGACAGCGCTGGCTCTTCGGCTTAGAAACAGAGATGAGCACTGCACCCTAGAGTCGGATACGACTGGCTTTCGAGCAAGGGAAACCTTTACTTTACCCACAAGAATGTTTGTTCTTGGCTAGGTTGGCAGGAACTGGGACAGACTGGCGCTCTCTTTGTCGTGCAGCACTGCAGTCATCAAGTTCAGTGTCTTAACCACTAAGCCACCATAGTTTGGTAGCTATTTCCAGTTATGGTGGGAATGTGAGGAGATCCAGAAAAAAAATGGAAAATAACTTTTAATGAAATGAATGAGATTTTATCTATGAAAACAGATTGCTCTCCCCCCAAAAACAACAACAACAACACATTGTTATCTAATTTAGGTGATACCCCACTGATATGGTAAAAAATGGAAATATTGTAATTACACTTTTGTAATTACACTTTTACAACTGCAGCGAGTTTAATTGAAGCAAAAAATGGGGAACTGAGATTTGAGGTTTAACATCTTGAAGGGTATAAAGAAATTTTGAAAATTGCTATTAATTAAAAATTAACCCGTGCGATTTGGCTACAAAAAGGACTCTTGAAAGCAAGTAGATTTAAAGATATATGGGAAGATTTTATACAACTTGTCCTATTGAATGAGAAAGACCATCTAACAGTGCATGAAAGAATGATTTTTTAATGGCAGGGAGTAGGATGGGCTGCAGTGGCTTAGTGGTTAAGACGCTGAGCTTTGACGACTGAAAGGTAGGCAGTTCAAGACTCAAGTGTTGTGCGATGGAATGAGCACCGGTCTTCTGCTCCAGGTTTCCACCAACGTAGTAGTTTGCAAGCAAGAAATTGCAAGTAGAGAAATAGGCACCATTTCTTCTTTTTCTTCCATGTCTAGGCCAGGTGTGAAACTGCCAAAATGAAGGCATCTTTAGGGGAGTTCATTCTGCAGTTCCTTTTGCCTGACCTAGTGTGAGAAAGACTAGCTGGTAACACAAGATTGCCATTACCAGAGTATGCCTAATTATGGTTCAAAAATACCACACTATTTGAGGTTGCGCTTTCTGTGTACTTTCTTTTGAAGTATGTTAAACTAAAATAAAAAGGTAAAGGTCTTCCTTGACTAAATAAATGAGTGGGGAAACGTGGACAGACTGTTGTGGTACTTCAAAACGTAGTAGATATCTTTCCATCTGAGCTTACATAAATCAAAAACTACTTCTTAGGAAAAACGTTTTCCCTGGTAGATTTGTTTTCCCCTTCTTTTCAGAGTGTTCTGCATTTGTCCTTCTTCTCAACAGGTAACTGGAGAATTCATCAGAGAATTCATACAGGAGACAAACCGTCCAAATGCAAGGAATGTGGGAAATGTTTTGCTTATAATTCAAACCTTTTGAATCATAAGAGAATTCACACAGGAGAGAAACCATTCACATGCCAAGAGTGTGGGAAAAGTTTTGCTCAGAAACCAGATCTTGTGGAACATCAGAGAATTCACAAAACAGAGAAACCATTCACATGCAAACAGTGTGGGAAAAGTTTTTCTCGGAACTCAACCCTTGTGACACATCAGAGAATTCACACAGGAGACAAACCATTCACATGCAAAGACTGTGGGAAAAGTTTTTCTCGGAACTCAACCCTTGTGACACATCAGAGAATTCACACAGGAGAGAAACCATTCACATGCAAAGATTGTGGGAAAAGTTTTTCTAAGAAATCAACCCTTGTGACACATCAGAGAATTCACACAGGAGAGAAACCATTCATGTGCCAAGAGTGTGGGAAAAGTTTTTCTCAGAATTCAACCCTTGTGAATCATCAGATAATTCACACAGGAGAGAAACCATTTGCATGCCAAGAGTGTGAGAAAAGTTTTTCTAAGTACTCAAACCTGGTGGCACATCAGAAAATTCACATAGGAGAGAAACCATTCACATGCCAAGAGTGTGGGAAATGTTTTGCTGAGAACTCAACCCTTGTGAGACATCAGATAATTCACACAGGAGAGAAACCATACACATGCAAAGAGTGTGGGAAATTTTTTGCTGAGAACTCAACCCTTGTGAGACATCAGATAATTCACACAGGAGAGAAACCATTTGCATGCAAAGAGTGTGGAAAAAGTTTTTCTCAGAACTCAGACCTTGTGAAACATCAGAGAATTCACACAGGAGAGAAACCATTCAAATGCAAAAAGTGTGGAAAAAGTTTTTCTCAGAACTCAAACCTGATGGCACATCAGAGAATTCACACAGGAGAGAAACCATACACATGCCAAGATTGTGGGGAAAATTTTGCTCACAAAGTAAGTCTTGTGAATCATCAGATAATTCACACAGGAGAAAAACCATTTGCATGTCAAGAGTGTGGGAAAAGTTTTTCTCAGAACTCAAGCCGTGTGACACATCAGAGAATTCACACCGGAGAGAAACCATTTACATGCCAAGAGTGTGGGAAAAGATTTGCTCAGAAAATAAGTCTTGTGAATCATCAGATAATTCACACAGGAGAGAAACCATTCACATGCCAAGAGTGTGGGAAAAGTTTTTCTCTGAACTCAACCCTTGTGAGACATCAGATAAATCACACAAGAGAGAAACCATTTGTATGCCAAGAGTGTGGAAAAAGTTTTTCTCAGAACTCCACCCTTATGGCACATCAGAGAATTCACACAGGAGAGAAACCATTCACATGCAAAGAGTGTGGAAAAAGTTTTTCTCTGAACTCAACCCTTGTGGCACATCAGAGAATTCACACAGGAGAGAAACCATACACATGCCAAGAGTGTGGGGGGAATTTTGCTCAGAAAATGAGTCTTGTGAATCATCAGATAATTCACACAGGAGAGAAACCATTCACATGCCAAGTGTGTGGGAAAAGTTTTTCTCTAAACTCAAACCTGGTGGCACATCAGAGAATTCACACAGGAGAGAAACCATTCACATGCAGAGAGTGTGGGAAAAGTTTTGCTCATAACTCAACCCTTGTGAAACATCAGAAAATTCACACAGGAGAGAAACCATTCAATGGCAAGTGAGTGGGAAATGTTTTGCTCAGAAACCATGTCTTGCAAAACATTGGAGAATTCACACAGGAGAGAAAATGTACAAATGCCACGAGAAAAATGTTTAAGTGCCTGGAGTGCAGGAAATGTCTTGTTTGGAATTCAGTCCATGTGAATCATGGCAGAGTTCACACAGGAGAGAAATCATACACATGCCAGGAATGTGAGAATATTTTTTGCTTAGAATTCAAACCTTGTGATGCATCATAAAGTTTACATGTGAGATAAGCTGTTCAAATGCCAGGAGTGGGGGAAATGTTTTGCTGCTAATTCAAACCTCGTGATGCATCAGAGAGTACACACAGGAGAGAAACTGTACAAATGACATTAGTTTGGGTCCTGCTTTAAACGTATTTAATGCTAATGATTCACCACAGAGTCTAAGAACATTCCTTTTTCCCTTTGTCACTGACAAAGTTAACCAAGAAAGCGTTAAAGAGGCTTCAGAGAGAAGTGAAATCAGGAAGCAAATAAAAATACTCCTGTTCCTCTTGTTACACTTTAAGTTAAGCTATAATAAACATGTTCTAAGGCTTGTCACGTATGAAGCCTGTTTGTGAGTCAGGGAAATGTCTGAACTTAAGTGAGGAAGAAATTAATGGCATGACTAAAGTGTTGCCAAACTACCAATTTGATTGTTTAATTCAAATGTTGTGGGGCTAGAAGGAGCTGTTATGTGTTAGGAACGTTTTGATTGGTTAATTCAAATGATATGGGTTTTAGAGTAGTAAAAAGAGGGTTTTTTCAGTTAGTTCAAGTTTGGACCCAGAGAGGAAATGTAGTCATGTAAGCTTGCTAGAAATGGATTAGGAATCTTTGCCAAATGACTACTTAGATAGGTTTTATTATTTTATGAGGGATGTCTCTTGATTTGCTTTAATACGTTTGGATTGATACATTTACTTACATCTAATTTTGATGCTTGGAAAGTATACCTCTGGAAGATCTTTACGCTTTTACTATCCAATATTTTTAATAAATGAAATATTTTAACATTAAGTGTGCTTATTGAAGAAAGGGAGAAGATTTGAGTGTTGCCATGCAAAAGCCACTTTTATTGAGAAAGGCCTATGGTACCAAATTTTTGTTCTCTCATACAGAGGTGGCTTAATGCAAGGAGATCTACCTCAATAGGGGCTGTAAGATTGACTCAGCCAAGTGAAGGCCTAAGGTAGACTTCCCAAGTCCTGGATGTTTAATGAACTTTGGGCAAGTTAAGTTTTAACTACCCTGGCAAAGTTGTAAACAGTGAGAGACCCAGGGCGGAGGGTCCTGTCTTAGCAGGTATGTTGTCAGGTAAAGTAGAGTAGAACCTAAACTCTGTACCCATACACATGTACAAAGCAGTAATAAACAGTACAAATAGATAAATAGCTTTTTTAAAATCATGTCAGAAGCACTCACAGGTGTTTTCTGGGTTGAAAGGATTTTTGCCTGAGGAACTCTGCTCAGGGAATGCCCAAATGTGGCTCTTTTTGTGTCTCATTAGTTTCACATCTAGGTGTGCATCATATCCTGCTGGAACAGGACATCATTTCTATCTCATCTCTTATTTAGGGGTCTGTAGCAAAGTGCATCTTCAGGGATCTTGGTTTGCATGGCTGGAAAAAAACCTCAGATGGAGGGATTTTGTGAGGCAAAGGAGAAAACAGCCTGTTTTGCTCCTCTTGGCAACTTCTGTTCTCCACTCAAAGGGTTAAACACACTGAGGGGCGAGTCCCAGAGTGTCACACAGGAAGGAGCCCAGCAGGGTATGAAAGTCCATTTCCTGTTTCCCCACCCACCCCTGGTGTGCTTCCTTTTTCTTTCCCTACAAAGCACCCCATCTCTCGGAGGGCCGTAGGTTGAGAACCCCTGGTTAGACTGATAAAGTCTCAAAGAACAGAACCCCACAACTAGCAGAACTGGTGGGCTTCAGAATAAGCAGAAGCTGTACAGATACACTTCTTATGCTTAAACAAGTAACATAGAAAATGTAGAATACAATAAAAATTTATTTGTTGCGTTTCAAGACCAAGAGAAGGCATTTGCTAGATAGAGTAAATGGGAAATTGCTGTGACCAACATTGTCCGATTTCAGCACTTTTGCATGTCACTTAAACTCTCAAAAAGACGAACAGCTTTTAAGTAAATAAATCAGCCAGAGAGGTTTTGAATTAGAAAAAGAGAATTTTATCTAAGTTTTTCAATCATAGCATAACATAACACAATAACACATGATCATGATGTGTGCACACGTGGTACTTGATTCCATGAGAATCAAGGACCGTGATGAGCATTTTGATGAGGCTTTTATACTTTTCATGAGCCATGCACACGTGTTCTTCAGTCCAGATGGGCCCACCATGGGCGGTAGATGTTTCACATTTATCTTGATGTTACATATTCAACTAGCATATTCTATGATGTACATTTCCCCTGTTTTCTTTGCTTGTCACATACATTCTTGTTGTGACCTGCCTGCCGCAGCGGTAAAAGTAACTAGACATAGAGAATTTAACCAGGATGAGATGGTTCCTTTCTTTATTAATCAGCCCCTATTTATCATCAAACCTGGCTATATGTTAAATCAGCAATTCTAGTGTCTAACAGTGGAACAACAGTTACACAATGAATCTCTGTCATATTACACTGACGTATTTTAGATAAGAATGCCTGGCTTTAGCTGGCCAGGGAGTTAGTACAGAAGGTACAAAAAAGAGATACATGTGTTCAAGGTATGCACTCTGGGGAGAAAGCTCCATATCGGGGACCAAAATTCTTTTCTTACAATGGTCAAAGACCCATTGTAATGAATCAAGTTCAGCTAGGCAGTGTCCTTGCGTATTGTTAGTTTCCAACAATGCCAGATTGGCATTACTGCCCTCATCTTTGGGAACTTGTTAGTGCTAAATAACCATAATTATAAGTTTAAAGCGATCATGGAGTCTAACTAATAAATCATTACTACACAAATTAATGCATCATTACTACACATTCTAACATGTTCAGCGGTAAACGTATGCTCACTTCAGATAAAAAGCTTTTGGTGTGTTTCTAGCTGTCCACAACTTTTAACTAGACAGGGTTTCATAATTCCAAGATGGATCTGCTTATGCTACAACCTTATTCTAATTGCATAAATTGCTTTGTAAAGGGAATATGGTTGAATAATTAATTTTAGCTAATTTTGTACTCACAGTTTCCCTCCTCTTTTTAACCATAGTCCATCTACAAAGCAATAGAATATGAAATACATAGAGGCAAATAATTCTTTACCATGATAATGTTAAAGCTTGGTTCCACGAGTCTTAATTTTATGTGGTTAACATTGTGCAATACATGCACCGCACAATGTTAAAACCATATGGGATGTGATGCACAACGTCAAACTCCATAGAGATACATTGTAACCAGCACAGACTTCAGTGGACGTCGTGCAATGCATCCCATGGGTTTTAACGTTGTGCGGTGCATATTTGTTCTTCAGATTCCTTAACGTTATATAGTTTTAACGTTGCACGGTGCAAACATTATCCGGGGCATTACTGTACCTAGGAACAATGTTTACTGAAGAAAGCCAGTTGGACAAAGAGATTAACATACGGTGCAGTAAAGCTAAATCCAATATTGGGAGAATTAGCTCCAGTCTTACCATCACCATCAACTGCAACTCGTACCTGAGAATGCTTTTTTTTTTTCCTGAAGCAGGAAAAATGCCATTGGGGTGGATTTGTTTAAGGTGGATCCCAGCTTGCCATGAAGCGACCCACACGCTACGATCACAGAGCCCTGTCCTGCGGCACATATGGAATAAGTCATGCAGGACTTAACATCAGGAATACCCCACTACTCTGGGAGCTGCACTGGTTATCAGTGTGCCTCCGGGTGCAATTCAAGGTGCCATTTTTGACATTTAAAGCCCTATATGGTAGTGGGCCAGAATACCTAAGAGACTGCATCACCCTAAGGATGTCCCTCTGTCCAACGAGAGCGGACCGGAGAGGCTCTCTGATTGTACCATCCACTAGAGGGGCTCGCCTCTCTAGCACAAGGAGGAGGGCCTTCTCTGTGTCCGGTACGTACCGGCCCTCTGTAACCTCCTGCCAAAAGAGCTACATCTCCAGATGGAACTGCTGCCCTTCAGGAAAGAACTCAAAACCTGGCTGGCAGGCCAAGTATGGGGTGCAGGTGGAAGGGTTGCCTCCGTGGGGTGGTTGGTTTAGTGGAAAACCTCCCCCTTCGGTACCTTAGGTCCCTGCACACTTTTTTAGGGGTTGGGTGGTTTTAATTAGTTTTAACTATGTCATTTTTATATATGATTGTAAACCGCCCTGAGTCGGGCGGTGAAGAAAACTAACTAATAAATAAATGGACTGCTGCAGCCTTGAGGATATTATCAAGGCGTGCCTTCACAGCCAGTCCATCTGGCATGGCTTCTTCCACCTCCATGACCATTGGGAATCAGAGTTCCTCCTCTGCTTATTTTCCTGTTGGGCCCAATATGATAGTTACCAGTGGCATTTCCTCCAGAGGGGGATCATCACTCTAACTAAAGAGGCTCATCCGCCTGTAGCCATTGGCCCCTTTAGGGAGTCAGATTAGTTAACAACCATCTGTTGAGTCGCTGGCTGTATTCCATTACCGTAGCGGGATGTCCAGCCGGACACGGTCTAGTCTTAAAAGACACAACAATATCAATCAACACAAAGAAGCACCTCATACAAAGCATATTCATTCCCACCTTATGTTACCAGTGCTAAACATAGACACAACAAAACATAAGGAAAAATTGGTAACCATGGAAATGAGAATCCCGAGGAAGGCTGCTGAAGAGATAAAATCAGGAATGAGATTATAAGGGATGTTCTGATCTCAAGTCATTTGCTAGATCCTTTTGTGTCTATCCTCGTCTTATGTTTCACTCCAAATGAAGTGTGTGTAAAGCTATAAATGGTTATGTTTTGCAGTGATATGATTTGAGAATTAGACTAGTAGATATGGAAAGGACTCCTGGGATTATCCACTGAATATAAACATTAGCGCTAATTGAGTTATTGTACAAGCAATTCATGGATTAAGACAGGGGTCAGCAACCTATGGTCCACGGGAGAAATCCGGCCTATAGCGCCAAATTATGAGGACCCGACCCTCACTCTAACCGCTGTCAACAGCAGCCACGGACAGATTAACAGCACATTTACAACAGCCACGGACTCATTTATGGCAGCGTTTATGCCAAGAATTTGTTCCCCAGATCCACTCAGTTGAAAACAAGGGGAGCAAAAGTAGTATTTGTAAAATTCTAACTCAGCATAAATCTGGAATTTTCTTCTTCTCAAGTTTCTTCATTGTCTAGTTCCACACTTGTACATGGCGATCAGAAATAAAAATGTATTCTTCTCTTATACATAAGTATAAGTATATAAGAATATAAGTATTACAATGTACAACTGGCATAAAGCAAAGCAATCACACTTCTATACCGCTCCATAGCACTTAATGTACTCTGAGTGGTTCACAAATTAATTAGCACATTTGCCCTCAACATGCTGGGTACTCATTTTATAGACCCCGGAAACATGGAAGGCTGAGTCAACCTTGGGCCCTGGTCAGGTTCGAACTTACAACCTCTTTTGATCACAGGACAGCAGTTTAACCGCTGCACCACAAGGCCATGATTTCTGTGTTTCTGCCATTGTGTGGGTTTTCTGTTGATTGCGAAGGTGTGATGGAGTCAAAAAGCCTTGAATCTGTCCATGTCCATTCCAATGAAACAATCTTTATTATAGCTCCCACTACCTGCAATGTTTGTCACTCCTATAAGTTCCCACCAAACAAAGGCTAAATCCCCATTCCATGATTTACGACAGACCAATGATTTAGAAATAAACCATTTTTCACATGCACATCCTCTCCTCACTGAGCTTCCCATGGGATCTGGTATTGAATTTCAGAAATTAAAAATCTTCCCCTCCATCCTATGTCAATAAAGCTTGCCCTGGGTTACACAGAAAGAGCCTGTTTGAAGATTGTGGTATTTTTGAACCACAACCGGGCATACGCTGTAATGGCAACCTTGTGTTTCCAGATAATCTTTCCCACATTGGATCAGGCGAAAGAAACTACAGAATGAACTCGCCAAAAGGTGCCTTCATTTTGGCAGTTTCACGTCTGACCTAAACACGGAGGAAGAAGAAGAGATTTCCCACAATGAAATTGATCCCTCAGAACCTGTGGGAGTAGGTTGGAAATGTATTATTTCTGAAAAGTTTCCTCAACCTATAACATCACGGTGTAACTTAGCCAACCGGATTTTGGGCACTGTGTAAATATTTCCTTTAAGAAACATCTCTTTAATTTGTTGAAGATTTCACTCCTTATTTTATTTTCAGATCTCAAGCTATAATTACAACTTATATACCGTAAGTAGAATTTTAAGATTTTTAAATGTTCTTATGTTTTTTGCTGTTTTACTTGTAAGCCGCCCAGAGTCGCCTCGGCGAGGGGTCGACATTAGAAATACAATTAAATAAATAAATAATAAATAAATACTAAAGAAGACTTTGACTATTATTAAATAACTTTATTGACAGAATAACTTTATATCCCCATCATACATAAAGAGATATCAAGGCACTTTACAAAGAGAAGCACTTTAAAACATCTGTGAAGTAACTTAACATTTTGAAATATTGTAGAGTAAAAATTAAACGTTTAGAAGTATTTAAAGCTATACACTTACAACTGTAGGCCACAATGCAATCACAAATTCTGATTCTTATTCATCACAGGCTGAACGTGGCAGCAATCAGCCACAGAGGAAATACCACCTGTCGAATTGTTTTTGTGGATACATTCATTCGATTTGTAATAGAAAGAGCATTTGTTTGTCTGAGGTCCTTCAAACATCACCTCTTAGTAACTCTCGAGCAAAAGACCACATGGCCATTGCCTAAATTTCTCACCTCTACTTCTTTCTACGTCTATTGTTAGATTGCCAATTGCAGTATCTACCCAGTAGACTCACATTCTTGGATTAGAATTTCCAAAGTAGCCCATGGGCAAGCCTGACTTAGGAAAACAGGAGCCAGAGCTGAAAATCAGAATGGCCAAAATCTTCTTGTGCTGTTAGGCAAATGTCATAACTTTTGGGATCCAATCTCCTCAAATTAAGAAATCATCATTGGCATTATCAGTTGCACACTGAGTCCCACAGATCAGTATGCAGCTGATAAATGTCAATGATGAATTAACTCCAAACCTCCATAAAGCTTAGTGCTGCTTTATAATTACCTTTTTTCCTCATGTTTTGTGCTGTCAACACAGACTCAACTTACAGCAACCCTGACATCACTTTCAAGGCAAGAGAAATATTTAAGTATTTACCACTTCCACCTCCTAGTGTGTTTTTATGGCCCACTGATTGTTGATTATCACCAACACATTGATACTTAACTGTATTTTTGGCCTGGAAATCTATACCTATAAATCCAGACGTTAACTGTTGGAATTTGCTATACGCTTCCGCACCCGTCCACACTATCCTGTACCGAGCCTCCTGCACTCACCCGAACCCGGCCCGCAGAGTACTGCAGGGTTCTTGAAGCCTCCAGTGGGGCAAGAGCCCCACGAACGCGAACAAAGGGAAACAACTTCAATTCCCAACGTCCTCTGCGCCGCGCCTCAGCCAATTAGGCTGAGAGGCGCGAGCAAAAAGAATGTTGGGAAACGTGGTGCGCCCAATTGAAATCGAGCCACAGGGAAAAAACTGCCGCACGAACGCAAAGAAAACAAACAAAACTCCAAGTCCCAGCATCCTACATGCAGTGAGCACTTCAGCCAATCAGGCTGAAGTGCGCGAGCGCAAAGCGTTGAAAAAGCCGACGCGTGAAAAATAAAATAACACGCCTGCCTTCCGCAACGGGAGCGCAAGTCCACCACAAGCAGACGCAACCTATGCTAATACAGGGCAACCTATGCTAATATAGGGCAACCTATGCTAATACAATATAAAGCTTTACGTTATAACAACATTGACAAGACATGCTTTGTATTCTTCACCTCCTCAGATCAGTTTTGACTGAATGCTAAAAACACGAATTGTCCAACAATTCATATGTTGTGTGGATTTATTTTTACATATACTGGAGGCCTAAGTTCTGACTCCTGCTTTTTCCTCACATTATTGGCTTCTACGGTTTCCTCTGTGTATGAAATTTTTGGTCCCTCAGGAGGTAGGATGTCCAACCAAAGGCTCTTCTGTGTTCTGAGCGCTAAATATTCTAAATTATTTCTCCGGTGCTTCACATTATTTCCTTATACAAATAAGGGAGTCTTTCCAAATATAACTCCTCTCAAGAATTTAACTGGGTGCTTCCTTTTCAGTTTCTTTAAGAAATTGGATATTCATTTTTCCGCTCACTAAGATGGATTGTTACCGAAATCCTCTTTAGAAAATTTGATGTGGCAAAAGCACATGCCATTAGGAAACTTCAACCATTCAATTTTTCTTAAATTAAAATGCTTCCTATTCTCCCTTCTTTTCAGTTCCCATGCTCCTTAAGAATTTTTATTTTTACCAATGGAAGCCTTTGGATTGGAGAAGATTTTAATTGCCAGCATTTGTGGCCAGTCGGATCAGGACCACCACAGGAACCTTGGTGGTGATTTTTGGTGGAGTTTGAGCCAAAGTCTTTTCCGCGTTTTGAGCGCTCTTCCTTATATGAATCTTCTGATGAGACCGAAAGGAGTGACTGGAACTAAAGGTCTTTCCACACTCCAGGCATTTAAATGGTTTTGTCCCTGTGTGAGTTGTTTGATGATAGGCAAGGCTTGTCCTATGGCCGAAATTTTTTCCACACTCCAAGCACTGAAAGGGTTTCTCTCCTGTGTGGGTACGTTGATGCTGAATAAGATTCCATTTCTGGCTGAAACTCTTCCCGCACTCTAAGCATTTATACGGTTTCTTCCCTTGGTGAAATCGTAGGTGTCTGTTCATGTTTGAGAATTGACTGAAGCTCTGCCCACACTCCTGGCATTTAAACGGCTTCTCCCTGTTATGAATTCTCAGGTGCAAAGTAAGGCCTTTCGCTCGGGTGACGGTTTTCCCACACTTCAAGCATTCATGCAGTTTCCCACCTCCATGAACACTTTGGTGTGACAAAAGGGCTGAACTTTGAGGGAAACTCTTACCGCACTGCAAGCATTTAAATGGTTTCTCTCCGGTGTGGAGCCTGAGGTGTCGTATAAGGTTTGAAGTCTGAATAAAGTCCTTTCCACACTCTATACATTTATATGGTTTCTCCCCTGTGTGGGTCCTTTTGTGCAATAGAAGGCTTTTGCTCCGAGCAAAGCTTTTCCCACACTCAAAGCATTTATATGGTTTCTCTCCTGTGTGGATTCTTTGGTGTGACGTAAGGGATTGTTTCTGAATAAAGCAAATTCCGCACTCAAAGCATTTATAGGGTTTCTCCCCTGTGTGGATTCTCATGTGCCTACTTATATCTGCTTTGCGGGTGAAGCTTTTTCCACATTCAGGGCAGACATGCTGATTCTGTTGCTTATTTTTGGACGTTCTTTTTTCTCCACTAAGCTTTCCATAATTGTTAGATCCCTTCTTTTCTTTTCCTTTCACTTTCTTCTCAGCCTTCTTTTCAGTTCTGCCTTTCTTCACTCTTGGCTTGATTGTTGTTCTCTTATCCTCACTCTCCTGCCCATCTGCTCCTGGAAAACAAAGAGGCTGTTCATAAGATCCCAAGATAAAAGAAATCAAAGATTTAAACTGAACGGTTTGGGGACCTCTTGTTCTCGTTTGGTTCATTTCTTGCATTTTCTGGCCACCTCACAGTGAGGGACCCATTTTAACTTACAGTATTAAAACAAATTGTGGGTAAAACACAATTAAACATTTAACATACAATAAAATTAATATCAATTAACGGTCAACAATTTGTCTTTTAAAAAACTTTGTTACTTCTTTGATATGCTTGCACAGGCCAACATGGTTTCTCACTCAGAAAAGAATCAATAATTCCATAATAAAAAACATATTTATAATTTAAGAACACTTCACCAAGGAACTCAATCGTCATTATTAAAAGTTGGTATCATTTAACATTCAAGTTTATATTTTAAAAACCAATTTGTTCTCTTTCTTTCCTAGAATGATATGCTTATGCAGACTAACATGGCTACTGCTCTGAAAAAAATCAATTATTCCATAACTAAAAACATTTCCCAAATTTAGGAACACATTACCAAGGAACTCAATCATCATTATTAAAATCTTATTCTGTCTCTTTTCTCTGGGTGTTAATTTTTCTCACCATCAATTTTGGTTTCCCTCTTGCCCTTTGGTTTCCCTTTCTTCTCAGTCTTCTTTTTAGATAGGCCTTTCTTCACCCATGATTTGATTGCTGTTCTCTTATCCTCACTCTTATCTTTACTCTTCTTCCCATTTGGTCCAGAAAAAAGCAACAGAAATTCTATTTGTAAGATCTCAAGAGAAATGAAATCAAAGAGCTCAGCTAAAGAATTGGGTGACAATTAGTTTTCATTTGGTTTACTTTGGTGTTCAGAAACTGGAGACGACATCCAGCAAAGTGAAATACAGCTCTTTTATTTCTGGGGTCTGAACACAACTTGGAGGGGAACAACGGGGACTTATATACACAATAAACTGGATACAATTGAGTGGGAACAAACATAATTGGATGATTTGAATACATGATACAAAGTATATACATTTGACAGTTCTGGAGTGCGCCACTCAGCATTTGAAATTTGCTCGCTCGAAGTCTCGCGATACTACGCGAGTTACCGAGATTTTGTGGCTGTCAAACAGCGTGGCTGTTTGACAGTAGTTTGCGTGGTTTATTTGAATGTTCAACAAGGCACCAACATAAGTTGTCATACATAACATTCCTCCCAGCCTAGGTATAGACAAAGTCTTTTAACCAGGATGGCAGTAGGGTTTCCCTTTTGGGTCAGACATTCGCTTGGGCTGGCTCAGGGGCCCTTTGGTCTGGCAATCCGGCTGGAGTGAGAGTTTGACTATTTGGAGAGGACATTTGAAAACTTAAATCATAACCCTGTTTGTCATTGAGAGGAGCAGGGATCGCTCTAAATTAAAGTCTAATTTTGGAGGTAAAAACAATAACTGAGAGTCCCTCCTTTGCTTTCTATGAGTGGAGGGCGACTCAAAAGAACAGTGTTTACTGCTAACTTGAGATTCCAGCATTTTGGGATAAAACAATGTGGGGGTACCTTTGGCCTGAGTGGGGGAGCATTCTGTAAAATCTCTCTGTTCCCCAAAGTCATAGCAATCCCTGGGACTCTGCTGGGTCTAGGTTAGCTGGCTGCTGACTATTACCTCTGCCCCCTGGGTTTAAACGGGCGGGGGCCAACCCTAATGTTGAATTTCTGTGTTCATCCTGTGAGTCCAGTACTCAGGGTCTCAACTGGTCCGCGTGCCATCTCCAGATCAGACCATTGGCTGTTTCGATTCAGTAAGAAACAGGACCAGTTTGGTTTAGCACAAAACCTGGTACCCAAGTAGGACCGCCAGCTGCATAATTGCGGCAATGGACGGGGTCCCCAGCCGAGAGCCCTTTTTGGTGTTGGATCCCTATATTAGTACCCTTGTCTTCCACCCTAGAGGGATCCAACCTGTCCAGAAAGGATGTAAGCTTCCTTCGCTGGAGCACCTATACGTGAGGAGGAATTGGCATTATCTGAAGTTCCAGATCTCCTTCCCCCATGCGCTGCAACACGTCTTTGGTGGTGCGCACCTACCGCTCCATTTGGCCATTTTTGGCAGGGTGGGATGGGCAGCAGTGATGTGCCTAATAGCATTCCTTTCCATGAAGGATTGGAATTTGGCAGATGTGAACGTGGACGCGTTGTCAGACACCAGAACATCTGGGAGCCCGAACGTAGCGAACAGCCTTCTCAAATGCATAATCGTAGTGGACGAAGTGGTGCCGGACACTCAGATTACTTCGAGCCACTTAGAATATGAGTTCACCACCAATAAGAACACAGCCCCCCTAAACGATCCTGCAAAATGAATGTGTATCCTGGACCACGGGCCCCTGGCAGAATCCCATTCTGGAGAGGGAAGGTGAGATTGCTCGAGGCGAGAACATTGGCAGCTGGCACAAGTGCCGACCATTTGTTCGATATCTTGGTCCAGTTGGGGCCACCAAAAATTAACTACGGGCGAGGGCTTTCGAGCAGACGATCCCCGGATGACTGGTATGAAGTAACTGCAATACCTTGTGGCGGAGAGTGACAGGAATGACCACTCGCTGACCCCACAAAAGACAGCCCCGTTCAATGGACAACTCTAACCACTTTCGGTGAAACATTTTAAACTCCTCAGCTGGAGGAGAAACGGGCCAGCCTTTCTGTACCCAAGAAACCACTCTTGATAAAACCTTGCCTTTGGCTGTGGCTTTGACTATGTCTGATGGGACAACCGGAGGGGAGTCGAGGGCTTCATTCATTAGGACCTGGTGGTCCTGTTCAATCTCGCAGTTCAGCTCCCCGACGCCGGGCAGGGGTGAGAGCGACAGATAATCAGCGTGGCTGATGTCTTTGCCAGGTCAGTGCACCAGAGTGAAATTGTACACATTTTTTTTAAATATATATTTTTATTTATTTCAAAAAAGCAAAAAATACAACTAACAAACATACAGAAAAAAACAATAACAATGCAATACAATATTACATCAAACTCATAGAAAATAGCACATGATAGTAATTAAGCTAGTTATTTGCAATATAAACCACAATATTAAATACCCACATTATAGGTTATTACTATAACCATAACAATCATAAAAGCTTTCAGTGCTACAACTGATTTTTATTTCTTTACTAATTACACAACACCCAGTGAATATTTACAATGCCCGGAGAGTTTAGTATCTATATCATCTCCAAAAACCACTTTGAGATGTTACAGGTCCAAAACTGTCCCTTGCCATAAGAGAATGATCCACAAATGGCTTCCAAATACTCCAAAACCTATTTTCTTTTAATTTATCCCTTTTTACTTTTATCTCCCATGTCAGTTTGTCATTCAATGCTAAGCTACACATTTCCTTATACCACTCTCCAGTCTGTATAAATACACCATTTTTCCAATTTCTGGCAATTCATTGTCTACCTGTAGTTAACATAATTTCCAATAATTCTTTTTCCTCTTTATTCAAACCCATACCTTCCACATTTATTAATAGAATGGTACCTGACACCAACTTAATTCTTTTACCCATTAGTTCCCCAATCTCTCCTTCTATTCTTCTCCAAAATTCATTTATTTTTTTGCAACTCCACCACATATGTTCATAAGTTCCAACTGTTTCTTTGCATCTCCAACATAAATTATCCCTTTTATTATCCATCTGATGAAGTCTCAGTGGTGTCAAGTACCATTGCCACAACAATTATGTTCCTTAATTCTTACTGACATTGTTCTCATTATCCTCTTTTTCCATTTATTTCTCCATTCAACATCTCCTATTTTTATATTCAAATTTTGTTCCCACTTCCGTTTCAAATCTTCCTGTGGATCTTTACCCTTATTCAGTATAATTTAAAGTTTGCTTACTAGACCCTTAATGTTCTTTTCCCCTTTTCTGATCTTTAATACCAATTCTTCAAATTCGGTCTTTGTTCTATCCATCCCTACTTCTCTTCTATATTTTTTATTCCAATTCTCAACCTTCAATTTCTGAAACCAGTCCAATTTTAACTTTTCAAATATTTTTTCCTCTTGGTTTCATCATCACAAACTTTTAACCAATCCTTCAATAGAGACATTTCATTTTTATCCAATATTTCCTTTTTTTCCTTATCTATTTTTATCGGAAAACACACCATATCAGTCAATTCCAAAATTGGAGAGAGATTTGGGACCATATCCTTCTTTACTCTTTTCCACACCTCCATGAGACCTCTCATCATAGTATTACTTGTCTTTATCAATTTATCCTTTATTCCCAAAAATATCATTTTGCCAATATTCCTGTATTCTTTCATCTCCAATTCCTCCCAAATTACCTTTTCTCTTGCCAAGATCTTCACAACATTCTTAATTTGGAATGCTCGATAATATGCTAACAGATTTGGCATACCCAAACCCCCTTCTTTCTGAGATAAGTACCAGTGCTTCTTTGGAAGTCTAGATTTTTTCCCTCCATTACAAAAATTATTGAGCATCTTTTGAAACTCATTGATTTCCTTCTCCTTCAAATGGATCGCAAGTGCGTCAAATAAAAAATTAATCTTTGGCAACAATATCATTTTGCAAATTGCAATCCTCCCAAACCATGACAGTTTCAACTTTTGAAACTCTTGTAATTTGTTCTTAAATTCTACTTTCAAACTGTCATAATTCAATCTTTTAAGTTCTTCCAATTTGTTTGAAATAGTTATCCCCAAATATTTCAACTTTTCTTTAATTTGTATGTTAAATGTCCCCACTATCTTTCCCATCTCTTTTACCCCCATATTACACAGCATCAATTCTGATTTATCCCAATTTATCGTCAATCCAGTTATAGCCTCAAATTCCTGTAGTTGATCTTTAATCCTATCCATTACCACCTCTGGATGTTTCACCATTAACAACGTATCATCTGCATACATACTCACTTTATTACCCAATATCCCTTCTATATTTGGACCATCCCTTATACTTTTAGCTAATAATTCCATTGCCATAATAAACAGGATAGGAGATAGTGGACAGCCCTGCCTGGTACCTGCCTCCAGCTTTACCTCATCTGTAACCTTCTCGTTTACTCTGATCCTGGCACTCCCTTTTTTGTATAATAGATCAATTACCCTTCTAAATCTATCCCCAAATCCATAATTTCTAACTATTTCCTTAATTGAAGACCATTGTAGTGAGTCAAATGCCTTAAAAATGTCTAATGATAATAAACCCACCTTTTCCTTCGTTTGATTAACATTGTCAATTAGATCTAATACTCTTCTAGTCAAGTCAGCCATGTGCCTACCTTTTAAAAAACCAACTTGATCAACATTTATATATTCCCCCATAAAACTGTTTAAACGGTTAGCCAATATTGCTGTGAAGATCTTGGCATCCTGATTTATAAGAGAAATTGGTCTGTATGATTCCACCTTTTCCATATTCTTTCCCGGTTTTGGCAGCAGAACGATTATGGTACTATACCATGAAGTCGGGATTTGTCCTCCGTCTAAAATATAATTGTATAGCTTCACTAACTTTGGGACCACAACATCTTTAAATTCTTTATAAAATTCTGTCGATAATCCATTGTCGCCCGGGGCTTTCCCCATCTTCAACCCACTAATTACCTCCTTTACCTCTTTGTCAGTAACCCTTTCCTCCATTTTTTCTCGATGTTCGTGTTTTATTCCATTCCCTAACTGTCTTTCCAAGATCCCTTTAAGCCTCTCCATGTCTACCTCCTTTTTTGCATATAATGCTTGATAAAATTCCTTCACAATTTTACATTTATCCTTATTCTTATTACACCTTAACCCTTGTTTATTAACCAACACCCCGATTTCTCTTTTTTCCCTTTTAGCTTTAGCTGCTCTTGCTAGTAATCTTGAATTTTTATTACTAAATTCAAAATATTCTCTATTTAAATAAATCAAATCTCTTTTAACTTTGTCAATATCCTTACCCATTAACTCTGCCTTAAGTCTTTGCAATTTGGCGAAAGTTTTTTTATCTTTACTCTTTGAATGATCATCCTGTAACTGCTTTATTTCTTTTTCTTTTTCTATCTGATCTACCTTATATCTTTTATATTTAATACTCGCCAACTTTATACTTTCCCCTCTGAAAACCGACTTCATGGTATCCCAAACAACGTTAAAATTAACTTCATTATTGTCGTTCCACTGCCAACTTTCTTTCCACCTTTCCATAATTTGCTCTTTACATTTTTGGTCTTTAAATAGATTAGGATCATACCTCCAACTTCTTCCTCTTCTAATATCTTTTTGTAGTTTCAGTTCCAAAAGTACTTTGGCATGGTCTGATTCCTTAAAGATCCCAATTTCCATTCCCTCAATATTTTTAATCAAATTTTCTGTAAGAAAAACGTAATCTATTCTCGATTAGGTCCCATGGACGTGTGAAAAAAAAGAATATGCCCTTTCCGAGCCCTTGATCTCTCTCCAAGAGTCCTTCAAACCCAACACAACCATCCATTTATCTAAGACCTTCCCTTTCAAGCCAATTCCACATCTTGCTAAGTCCATACAATCTAAATCTGACCTTATCAAATTAAAATCTCCAGCCACAATAGTGTTTGCGACGTTTTCTAGCTCCACTACTTTACGGACCTTTTCTAAGAAATCCGCTTGATGATCGTTTGGAGCATATATATTTACCAACATAATTTCCTCATCTTCTATTTTTCCTCTTACAATCAAATATCTACCCTCTTGATCAGCAACACTTTTTGTAATTTCAAATCCTAATTTTTTAGAAATCATAGTTGCCACTCCTCTTGCTTTTGAAGTACCAAACGCCATCTCATAATGTTGAATCCATCCCAAAAAGAGTTTGTTCGTGTCTTTTGACTTCTGGTGCGTTTCCTGTAAGAACACTATATCGGGTCTATCTTTCTTCAACGCCATTTCCAACCTCCGCCTCTTAAGAACAGAACTGTACCCTTCACATTCCAGGTTAATATTTTAATATTTCCCATAATCTATTTCCTTTCTAACTTCTAAACTCTCCATTGGGCGTGCCATCACCAACTCCTTCCCCCAATAACACACAGTACTACATAGAACACACACTATCGCTCTCCCCACTTTCATCAAAAAAAGGATGCCTTCAACAACCAAAGAGGGGAGAGGGGGGACATGCAAGATGTGCCTACCAACCAGTGCTACGCGCTACTCACCCTTCTATACTGCTTAAATAATATATTTTTAATTAATATGTTTCTCATTACTCCTTACTTGCCTCCTCCTCCACCATGATCAACGACAGCTCCTCCTCTTCCTTTCCCTGCGGTGTTCCACCTGTGGCACCACCAGCCTCTGCCCTCTCGTACTCCCTCCCCAGAGCACCCGATTCCGACAGTTCTTTCTTAAAATTTATCCACTCTTCTGAACCTGTTTTTACCAACTCCAACAAACTCAAATACTCCAATGGATCGGTCCCTTCACCAATTACTTGCATTCTTTTCTCATAAAAAAAGCGCAATTGCTGTGGAAATCTCCAGTTATACCTTATATTTTTACTCATCAACAATTTGGTTACAGGTCTCATCTTATATCTCCACGTTCTTTATTTCAATTAGATATCATTATATACTTCTACGTCAGAACCATCAAATTGCAGGGCATCAGGTCCAGCTTGTTTCAAAAAAGCCATTACTCTAAGCTTATCACCCCAGTTTGCAAATTTTACCAAGACGTTTCTTTGAACCACTTTCCCTCTTCTTGGGCCCACCCTGAATGCACTTACAATATCTTCCTGTACAAATTCCTTTCCCATATTCAAACCATTTAACCACTGAACCACTCTTTCTCTTAGCTGGTCCGGTGTCCGTTCAACCATCTGACGGATCACAATATTCTGCTTTCTCATCATATCTTCCACAGCATCAATCCTTTTCTCATGTTCTTCCAATTTCAGCTTATTCTCCCGCACCGTCTCCTGAGTCCCTTTTATTTCCTTTTTTATAACATTTACCTCATTTTGAACCAATTTCACATTTCCTTCTATTTTTTGCAAACTTAAGTCCACTTTTTTTGAGAAATCTGCAACAGATGATACCACCTTATTTTTGTTTTTTCATCATTTCATTTCTATTTTTCACCCTTGATTCCTCGTTCTTCTCCAATTTCTGGAACAGTTTACCGATTTCCACCATAATTTGGGTTTGATCATAAGGCTCAGGTGGCGGTGATGAAGACTGAGGGACCTCTTCCATTGGTGCTTTTTCTTTCCTCTTAGACTTCACAACTGGTTCTTCCTCTTTTGCTTTCCCTCTCGTACCTTTATCCATGATGACACCCAATCAAAGAGTCCAGCGTTGCAGAACGTTGCAAAATCGTAGTCAATCCAAACAAGCTTGTACCACTGCAACCACTAGTGCCACCTATCCAGGCAAATCAGACGAAGCTTTTAAGGAGGAAGAAATCCAGCGAAATCCAGCGAAAAATTAATTACTGTAATCCACAGAAAAAACAGGAACCGGAGTGTGCTCCAAACAAAAAGAAAAAAAGAATAATCCACATCCGGCCCGTTTCCCCAAGGCAGGCAGTCCAAGTATTCACCCTCCAAACCACAAGAGTAAAAGCTCCAAGGAAACGGTCACCCAGATTTTTTCATTTGAGTCAAAGCCACAAGGGAGGGGGGTGAGAAGAAAAAAACAACCCAAAATCCAAGCAAGGTGAAAAGAAAAACAGGAGGAGCAATATATCCAAAGAAAAAAAGAATGTTATTTATAATCCACACGGTGAGGGAATAAAAAGCAAATTAATCCTTCTCTTAAGGCGAACGAGTCAAAACGTCCTTTTCCAGCGGGTATGTTAACTTCAGGAGGAAACCCCCCTTCTTCCTCTGTGTGTCGGCAGACTTTCCCCTCACACCTCAGGCTCGAAACGCACTGAAACCCTCAAAACTGGAGCCCAGACAAAAACTTCTTTAACCGCTTTACTATCGCCAAAACACGCCGCGGTTCTCCTGGAACGCAGGGAGGCCATAAACCAAAACTCAGTCACTTTCGATTTCCAGGGCCGCTGCCATTAACGGGTCGACAGCCCGATTTTATCCGTTTCCACTCCCACTTCCAAGTCCGATCTCTTTTAAACAAAATCCCCGGTTAGCTTTAACTTTTCCAAGTAGACTTTCATGAACTTACGTAAAATTGTTTTCTTGCCGATTTTACTGCCGCCTCGAATCTCCACCGTCTCGCTGGTCCTGTTCTCGGCTCCTCGGCAGGGAAAGCTGCAGCTTCCGTCGCAAGCCTCACCCACCGAGAAAACCTCCCAAACTTCGACCGCCCGACTTCAAAACTTTCCAAAAAGGCAAGCAGGAGTCTTATCGACAAAAAATTCCACTTTAAAAGTTCCCCACTTTACTCGTTCACATTAATTACCACTTTGGTAAGCGCGAGCGCCCAGATCAAGATGTTACTCGTCGGCCATCTTAGCCGACGAGTAACATTTTAAAAATTACCCAGCGCAACATCCACAGAGACAGGATCTGCGGCGTGGGCTTCCCATTTACAAAAATGCCAAGGAGGGGCTTGTGGTCCGTCACGATTGTAAAGGGCCTCCCGTAGAGGTAATCGTGAAATTTCTTTGTGCCTGCCATGATAGCCAGTGCCTCCCTGTCAGTTTGGGCATATTTTTTCGGGTTTAGAAAGAGAGCGTGAGTAGAACGCTACCGGGGTTTCCCTCCTGTCATCTAACACATGGCACAACACAGCCACAACCCCCACAGGGGAAGCATCACATACCAATACGACCTGCTTTTTTGGGTCGAAATGTGTTAACACTGCATCTGAAGTTAATAACTTCTTAAGTTCTTGGAACGCTTTCTCCTGGCCATGGCCCCAGTGCCAAACAGTGTCCTTTTTGAGGAGACGGTGCAGTGGTTCAGCAACTGAGGCCTTGAGATGGAGGGAAACGTGATAGAAGTTAAGTAAACCCAAAAATGATTGCAATTCTGATTTACAGGTTGGCCTGGGTGCGTTTCGCACGGCCGATACCTTTGAGTCAGAAGGCATAATGCCCTGAGGGGTGATCCTGTACCCCAGGAACTCTACTTCGTTAGCCAGAAATACACATTTGTCTTTACGAAGACACAGACCTGCCCACTCGAAACATTACAACACTCTATCAAGCCTGGCCACTAGTTCGACGGTACACCGTACTCTGCCACAGATTCTCCTGGGTGCTGCTCTCTCCGATGGAACGCACTGCCAGGATCTCAGTGAGCGACACTTCATCCACGTCCAGAGGGAGGACAAGGTGAATTGCCAGCTCCAGCGTCTCAGATCCGCACTGGGATAGGAAGCAGGAGCGCATCTGAGCCCCATCCGTGATCTTCTGGGCCGCTATGGCATGACGGAACCGGCGCTCGTAGAGCGCCCACTTGTCGGGATGGGCCACGTCGAAGGGACCGATGTTTCCTTGTGAGGACGCCATCCCTCCTCTTCACCAATTTGGTGTTCAGAAACTGGAGACGACAACCAGCGAAGTGAAATACAGCTCTTTTATTTCTGGGGTCTGAACACAAGTTGGAGGGGAACGATGGGGACCTATATACACAATAAACTGGATACAACTGAGCGGGAACAAACATAATTGGGTGATTTGAATACATGATACAAAGTATATACATTTGACAGTTCTGGAGTGCGCCTCTTGGCATTTGAAATTTGCGTGCTCGAAGTCTCGCGATACTACGCGAGTTGCTGAGATTTCGTGGCTGTCAAACAGTGTGGCTGTTTGACAGTAGTTTGCATGGTTTATTTGAATGTTCAACAAGGCATCAACATGAGCTATCATACGTAACATTTACTAATTGCATTTGCTGGCCACCTCCTCTCAATGACTGGATCCAGGCCAGGGTAGTTTCAAATATTACATTGTATTTCTGGCAAAGAGGGTATGCAATGGATTTAAAAATTGCAATAATTACATAGTTAAAAAAATAAACATATAAAAAATTAAACATTTATCACAAAAATGACCTTGTGTGATACATACAATAATATCAATTAACATTCAACTTTTTTGTGTTTTTAAAAAACTTTTCTTTAGTTTCTTACCTGATGTGCTTGGACAGACTAACCTGGCAGCCACTCTGAAAATTATTATCTAAAAACATTTTCTAAATTTAACGATGGAATATCTGGTTATTTTATTTATTTATTTATTCAATTTTTATAACCGCCCCAATCGACATGCAACTCTGGGCAGAGTACATAAAATCCCCAACCTTTAAACTAGAAACCCTTACAATTCCTAAAAACACTAGAAAAACTACCTCTCTGTAGCGATGCCTGGCCGCTAGGGCGGCGTTAGAGCCCGGAGGAGACTGATCAATGACAACACGAGGCAACAGGAGCGAGATCAGATCAGTAGTTTATTGGAAAAAGGCAACATCATTTATAGGGAAAAAAGCGCAACGGTGGCAAGCTGTCACCTGACAGGAAAATTACCTCACTCACGTACACGGGTTAATGGGGAATTCTTCAAAGGGGAGTTTAATCAGCTGGGGCAAACATGGATTCAGGGACCTCATTGTCTTGGGGATTAAGCAGGGACAAACATGGCTTATTTGCGCCAGGGATTTCCCGAGCTGGGAGATGAACTATGTACTTAATGCTTGACAGAAGTCAGCTATCTGCTTACTTGGCCGAGTCGCAGGTCAGGTCACGGTAATTGGGTGAATCAAACCCTATACTTTATTCACCCCCCTTAATTTGGCGGCCGCAGAGCCCACGGGCTGGGAGCGTCTCTCACCGCGGTGGCCTCTGGCGGGCCGTTCCATGCCCTGCGGGGCATGGGGAAACCGCATCTCCCCTTTATTTTCTATTTAAGGACCTGACTGGCGACCTTGCGCAAGAGCGGCATCAGCTGTTGAGCGGGTATGACGTCACGGAGTTTCTCTCTGGGGCGGCACTTGGAGACCAGCGAGGGAATGCACTGAGCAAAACAACAAAGCGTAATGCCTAGTATGGTTATCCCCACCACTACCTTAAGCACCGTTTGCAGCCACCCCCAGGGAATCCATGACCACATCCAATTCCACAGGGAACTCCACCAAGCCCCCCATGCGGAACCCTCAGTAATACCCTGGACTATGGTGTGGAGGTTCGTGATCTGGCTCTGGATCTTACGGGAGTTGTCAGTAAGATTGAAGCAGCACATTCCATGAACAGATTCGCAACCCAGGTGGTGCAGCAAGAGGAGGTAGTCGATAGCCGCTCGATTGTCAAGAACGGCCTGGCGAAGTTCTGCCTGTTCCTGATTGAGGAGCGCTATCGCTGTGGAGGTATGGTTAATGGCTTTTGCCAAACCGCAAGCCAAGCGGCCAATCCTCTGTGCGTTGCCGACGGCCAAGCCTGGCACGCCGACAAGGCTGACTGCTAGGGATACATACTCAGCGGGACTCATTACTCTGAAGCTGCTGTCACAAGAGCTGTCTAACTGGGTTGTGCGTGCGTACCGTATGAGTGGGGAGACATTTGAGACATTGGGAACATGTGAAACATTAGAAACATTTGTGCTTGGGGCAATCATGTCCTTAGTAGGAAGCAGCAGTGTCAAACGACTGATACAACACATTGAGTCCGACAAATTCGCAGGAATATAGTTCCATGTGAACTGGTTGCAGGTGAAAAACCACCCTGAAGGTAGGGTGACGTGAGCGTACAGCAAAATGAGGGTTTCTGGTTTATGACAAGTCCAGTTGCCGCTGCCGGGGTCAAGGCAGCGGCGCCGAGTCGGACCGCCTGAGGTGCAGCCGGTCATTCGGGTGCAAGCAGCGTCCGGGCTGACCGCCACTCGAGGGGTATGGAGAGTGGCTGCGTCAGCCGGCAAGGTTGATGCAAGTCGCCGTCCCCCCCAGCGTGCGTATGCTGAGAAGGTGGTAGGAGTGTGTGGGCCAAAGAACGCCTTCAACAACCAGTCGCCATCCTTGGTGCGCGCGTCCAGAGCGTGGCACACGGGGATGAGACAGGTGCTGAGGATAGATGCAGAACCAATGTCCTGCCGTAGACAAAAGTCGGACTGGTTGACGAGGCCCGCCAACCTTTCCCACAAGTTGTACTGCATTCGTGCAGAAATATCTTCACCAGGCGGCAAACCGTCGGCCTGGATCGGAGTAGCCTGAACGCCTCCCCCCAAGAGCAGGGAAAGGGCCAGGATGATGGTGATCGCCGCTGTGTTGGCGTGAATCAGGGCAAAAACTGCAGCTGTGAGGTTCTCCGGTGTCGGCTCTTTCTCCTCGCGCTGCACGGCGTCCTGGGCGTCACTGCAAAGAGCCTTGACCATCCCCCAGGTGATCTTGGGCATCGGTGGCCGTTTCCTCCGGCGGGTCCTCTCGGTCAGGGTGAGGTCCTCCATTTCCGGGATCGGACTCGGGCCGGCCTGGTTCCACGCCATGCGGTTCCAAGTAGGGCTTGACACACCGAGCTGGAATCCAAACGACACCTGTAGGAGACACAACTGCAGCATACCCTCTTCCCCAGGTTATGAGCGGCACCGGGCCCCTCCAAGAAGGGTCTGGTGGCACTCGGTACCGGACCATAGGTCGCGGGAGAGCTTCCGAACGGCGGAAATGCTTCTCCTGCGGCGTGCAATCCGAAAAAACATTAAGGTGATTGTAAGTGAACAACACCTTGTTGAGACACATCTGTGCTTCTCCCTGTGACTTGGGGAGGGCTGGTGGCTCCCCCCTTTCTGTTTGTTTGTCAATATAGGACTTTAGCGTCCGATTGACCCGCTCTACAATCGCTTGCCCTTGCGGATTGTAGGGAATTCCAAATGTGTGCTTGATGTCCCAAGTAGCCATGAAGGCGGCCAACTGCCTGGAACTGTAGGCCGGCGCGTTGTCCGTCTTCACGTGCCGCGGCTTGCCCATCGCCGCAATGCAGGAAAGGAGGTGCTGCTCCACGTGGGTTGCAGCCTCCCCTTTCTGCGCCGTTGCCCAAACGAACTGGGAGAAAGTGTCAATGCAGACGTGCATGTATTGCCATCTGCCGAACTGTGGCACATGCGTGACGTCCATCTGCCATACCTGATTAGCCTCTGTCCCTCGTGGGTTGACCCCCCACGAGGGGCCCCCCGGCGCTCCTGCGCAATGCTGGCAAGAGCGGACTATGCCCTGGGCTTGAGAGAGTGGCAGATTGAACTGTCTGGCGAGTGCCTTGGCATTTTGGTGAAAAAAGGCATGACTTTGAATTGGAGTAGTGAAAACTCCCAAAACTGAACGTTGCTGAATTTCCTTTGCCGCCGCATCCGCTCTGCTATTGCCCGCGGAAATCGGACCCGGTAGGTCTTGGTGACTTCGGATGTGGGCAATATAGAGCGGCTCTGTGCGGTTCCGCAAATGAAATTGAGCCGTGAGAAACAGGCTGAGCAAGTTCTTGTCTATCGCGGGAGTAATGTAAGCTCCCGGTAGACTGTGAAGCAAATTCCTTACATACAGACTGTCAGTGATGATGTTCAAACGTTCCTTGGCGAAGGTGCGCAAGGCAAGGCTCACGGCTGCCAACTCTGCCCGCTGCGCGGACTTCTGTGGAAGAGTTAGCAGCGTGTGCCAAGCCTCGCCCTCCTGCCAAGTCAGGACACCATATGTGCGTCCCCCATCGGTAAAAACTGTCTTGGCCCCCTGAAGCGGGACCAGCGAGAGCAATTCGAACAAGCTGACTGTTCCTGTCTGAAGTGAGACAAGCCTAGGGTCTTTGGGCAAATGGTATGCCAAGCTTCCAGTGAATCCTTCCAAGGCTATCGGAAGCGAGTCACCTAGCTGCATCAACTGATGGATTTGTTCCTTGGTGAACGGGACTGTGATCTTAGCCAAATCATGCCCAGAAATGTCCCTTGCTCTCAGCCTGCCGCGGTAGATCACCGCGGAGACCAGTTCTTGGGGCGGAACGATGTTCCGAGAAGAGGTGTTTGGCAAGTAGACCCACTCCACAATTTTCGCTCCCTTCTCTGAGTCTACTCCTAGCGCCCCAGTGAACATGGACCCTGACCGCACGATGTACAAATTCAGGATCGGGGCATATGGCCCCGGGGCGATCCTATCCACCCACCTCTGGCTGAGAACTTGGTTCACCTTCTCGAGCGCCAAGCGCGCGTCTCGAGAGATCTTTATCCGGTCTGCCGGCTGCTTACCTAAGGTTAGCAGCGAGAAGAGCGGTTTTAGGAGATCCGTATCTAAACGAAAATACGGTCTGGCCCAATTGATGTTCCCCAAAACTTGCTGCAACTCTACAAGGGTGACTGAGTCTTGTAAATTTATCTGAGGCAGGACTGGTGCTGCGAAAGAGCGGAGAAGCCGATGGCCCAAGTATGAAAAGGGCTCGGTTTTCTGCACTTTCTCAGGGGCAATAAGTAAGCCTTTGTCCCCCAGGCTGGCCTGGAGGTCAGAAAACATTTCGCTGCCGAGCTGCGGCAACGCTACTAAGATGTCGTCCATGAAGTGACAAACAATAGCTTTAGGGTAAAGGCTTCGGAACTTTGCCAGTGCGCCGTGAACGTAAATTTGACACAGGGTGGGCGAATTGAGCATGCCCTGTGGCAAAAATTTCCACGCGTAACGCTGCGTGGGCTCACCGTGGTTCACGACCGGCAGTGTAAAGGCGAACCTTTCCCGGTCCCTGGGGTCTAGGGGGATTGTATAAAAGCAATCCTTGAGATCTACGACTAGAATCTCCCACCCCTCGGGAATCATGTTAGGATTTGGGATGCCGCATTGAAGCGGGCCCATCGGCTGAATGCATTTATTGATCTCCCTGAGATCGTGGAGGAGTCGCCACTTCCCCGACTTCTTCTTAATCACAAAAATTGGCGAGTTCCAGGGGCTTGTGGACTGTTCTATGTGTCCTGCGTCTAGCTGTTCCTTAACTAGCTGCTTGAGGGCAACTAATTTCTCTCCCACTACCGGCCATTGTTCTACCCATACCGGAGTGTCGGTGAGCCATTTAAGTGGCAATGCCATTACCCGAAGGTAAGCGTAGCACCGTACTGCTGGAGAATGTCTCGCCCCCAAAGGTTGATGTGCACGTCAAGAATGTGCGGCCGAATTACCGCCGTGCCGTCAGCCCTTGGGATTGTGACTTCTACCCACTCTCGGCTCCTGAACGCTTCCTGGACGCCTCCCACCCCCCACACATCGGAGACCGGCTCAATGGCCCACTCTCTTGGCCACTGGCTCCTGCTTATCACGCTCACATCCGCTCCGGTATCGAGTAACCCTGAGAACACCCTTTTGTTCAAAAATACCTCGATAACGGGGCGCTGTTTCCACTCAATGTTGGTCTCCACTGTCGCTAAGACCTGGTATCCTTGCACTGCCTCACTCGCGCTCGAGCGGTCTGCTGAACCGGACTCTGAGCTGTCCCTGAGCCTTCCCTGGCTGCCTGCTGGCGAGTGACAAGGAACCATGATCAGTTGCGCTAACGTGTCTCCCTTGTGGATGGTTTGGGGCAGGTGCGCCCAAAGCTGGACCTGGAGAATGCCTGAAAAATTGGAGTCAATGACTCCTGGAATTATAAAAATTCCGCGTGCTCCGACTACACTACGGGGCAAAACTAAACCTATAAAGCCTCTGGGCAGGGGTCCCATGTACTGGGTGTCGACTAGATAGACTGTGCCTGGCAGGTCGCATGTAACGTCCGCCTGGCAAGTCAGTTCTAGCCCCGTGCTGCCCTTGGGGCTGGCCTGTGCCCTCGCAGTGCCTGGAATGTGCCTGGAATCTAGTCTCGGTCTGGGGAGTTCTGGATCTGGGTGAAGGAAGCCTCTGTTTGGACTGGGGCCAGAGACGTGCCCGGATTCCGGTTTCCCGAATTCGGACAAAACCTGGCCCAATGGTAGCCTTTCTTGCACTTCGGGCAGAGGGTGTTCGGAGCCTTGGGACGGCCGGACTTCTGTCCGCTTCCCTTGGATCGGCACTCCCGAGCGAAGTGACCGACCTTGCCACAAGTGTGACATGCCCCCTTGTTCTTGCCGTTGGATCTTCTTCCCCCCTGCACCGCTGCCGCTAGCAGACCCATCTTGTAAGAGTCTGTGCCAACGTCGGAGCATGCTCGGATCATGTCCGTTAAGGTTATGTCAGGGCGATTGCCCAGGGACTGCAAGATTTTACGGCAGTCCAGGTTGGCATTGTCTTTGGCTAGCTTAATCATGAGCTCTTCCTGGGCGTGCTCATTGTCAATCTGCCTGCTAATTGCTTCTTCCAGGCGATTGATGAAGTCCATGTAGGGCTCTTGGGCTCCCTGCTTAATGGCGGTGTAATTTTTGGCCGTTTTGCCAGACGCTGGGACCTTGAAGTATGCCCTATAGGCAGCCTCGGCTGACATCTCTAGGGTGGCGAGAGGCAAGTTGATCTGAGCGTTGATGGACTCAAAGGCACCTGAACCATACAGCTGGTCAGGGATTACCGGGCCTCCCATCCTGGCAGCCCGAGCTTGCGCCTCTAGGCGGAACTCGCTGTCCCAAATCATGTACTGGCTGGGGGTGAGCATCATCCTCATGACGGCTTTCCAATCATGAGGAATCCACATGGTGGTTTCGCACACTTGCTGAAGCGTGCCCCTCGTAAAACGACTTTGGAGCCCTGTCTCTGAGATTGCTTTCCGTAAAGCCATGAGAAGCTTGTACGGGACTGGGGAGTGTACTACCTGCTGTGCGCCCGTGAGCGCGTCCATCTCCAAGCGGATGGGACAAATCTGTCGAAGTTCTGCTAGCTGTTCAACTGGCAATTCCCCCTTCTTGAGTTCTATCTCAGCTGTGCGCTGAAGGGCACTCTTCACGACTAGGGAACCTGGGGCTGTCAGAGAAGCGCCAGCGCCTCCCATTCCTTGCGTTCCCTCGGTGACGTCTGCAGCTGTCACCGCGGGAAGGCTCCCTGCGCTACTCTGCTGATACTTGAATGTCGGGTAGAGTGCGGCGGGCGCAGTCGGCTCGACTGGCATGCCTGATGGCTTCTCTAACGGGGGTTCTTCCGCTTCTACCCGGACTGGCTCGATCTGCTCTAAGAGTCTCCTACATTTCCTCCATGTGCGGACTATCCCTCCTGGAGCTTTCGGGGTTTGCTGAATGCAGTCTCCTATCTGATCCCAGAGCTTCAGGGTTAACGTACCTACTTCTGGGTAAAGTAGGCAGTGTTCCCTGAGGTACGCCAGAAGTCTCGCTAGCTCCCTGCTGTGAAATCGTAACTGAAAAACCCTGGCCAGGATTATGAACTCTTGCTCCCGAGTTCTTTGGCTAGCGGACGGACTTGGTCGAGGAGAACAAGTCCCCATATTACCTGCGATGGTCCTCCGAAGTTTCCTTCTCGGGACGAAGTTCGACGCGTCTTTGCAGGCAACAGGTTCGGGCGACGGGTGTCTGGGGTAGACCTCGGAGCGTGGACCTTCTGCCACGGGCCCTTCTATCGGCCTCTGCGATGTCAGGGGCTCACAGCCTGCCCTGAGCGGAACGCGTTTCCCTCTATGGCAAACCTCGCGAAAGTGAGGAGTAAGCTGTAGGAATGCCTCTCTGGAATGCCTCGCGGCGGGCCGTCCTCTGTCCGGCTGGCTGCCGACCAGAGCGCCGTGCTATCCTCCGGGCTGGCGGATCGCGGCTCAAGCGCAGAACCGGACCGCGTGGAGCGCTACTCACGAGTAGACCTCTCCGGGGTCTCTTACTCACGAGTAAATCACGTCGGGGTCACCAGCTGTAGCGATGCCTGGCCGCTAGGGCGGCGTTAGAGCCCGGAGGAGACTGATCAATGACAACACGAGGCAACAGGAGCGAGATCAGATCAGTAGTTTATTGGAAAAAGGCAACATCATTTATAGGGAAAAAAGCGCAACGGTGGCAAGCTGTCACCTGACAGGAAAATTACCTCACTCACGTACACGGGTTAATGGGGAATTCTTCAAAGGGGAGTTTAATCAGCTGGGGCAAACATGGATTCAGGGACCTCATTGTCTTGGGGATTAAGCAGGGACAAACATGGCTTATTTGCGCCAGGGATTTCCCGAGCTGGGAGATGAACTATGTACTTAATGCTTGACAGAAGTCAGCTATCTGCTTACTTGGCCGAGTCGCAGGTCAGGTCACGGTAATTGGGTGAATCAAACCCTATACTTTATTCACCCCCCTTAATTTGGCGGCCGCAGAGCCCACGGGCTGGGAGCGTCTCTCACCGCGGTGGCCTCTGGCGGGCCGTTCCATGCCCTGCGGGGCATGGGGAAACCGCACCTCTCGCCCGCACTAATTAAAAATCTAGTTAAAAACTATTAAAAGCATGAGTGATCCTCCTCTAAATGAGGGGGGGGAGTTGTTGCTCCCTCTCCACCTCCCCACACCTGCCCTGACAGCCAGGTTTTCAGCTCTTTCCTGAAGGGCAGCAGCTCTGTCTGGAGATGCAGTTCAATTGGCAGGAGGTTCCATAAGGCCGGATCGGAAACTGAAATGCCTCTTCTTCTAGTGCTAGAGAGGCTTGCCTCTCTATTTTTAAAGGTATTTTTAAAGAGCCCCTCCGGTCCACTCTAGTGGGACGGGCAGATGTCCTTGGGGTGATGTGGTCTCTTAAGTATCCTGGCCCACTACCATGTAGGGCTTTAAAGGAAATTACCAGGTTATAAGCCAAACACCAACTCATGGCAAGCTAATGGCAGGAACACAAGAAATCAAAAGAGTGGATAAAATTCTCTATTTGGGGAGTATGTTAAATGAAAATTAGGATCCCAAGGTAGAGATTAAAATATGAATAGAAAAAGCAAGATCCACCTTCATAAAAATGCAACATTTGCTATACAGTAGAGATCTAACTCTCGCAAAAAAAGATCTGAATAGTGAGATGTTACGTATTCCCAGGGTTGCTAAATGGAGTCAAAGCTTGAGCACTGATTAAAGCATCTGAAAAGAGATTTGAAGCTATTGAAATGTGGATCTACAGATGGTTGCTAAGAATATCTTCAGTTGACCACGTGGCTAATGTAGAAGTATTATGCCGAATGGATAATAGACTGGCATGGCATGTCCTAGTAAGAACTGTTCCAAGGAATTAAGAACAGGAAGACTATCGCCATGATGATAGCCAATACGCTGCCGCCGCTGCAGCTGATCCGGGGCCGCCCCTCCCAGCCTGGGAGAGGGTAAAAGCAGCGAGCCCCCAGCCCACCGAGAACACCGCCGCCGCCGCAGCTGATCTGGGGCAGCCCCTCCCAGCCTGGGAGAGGGTAAAAGCAGCGAGCCCCCAGCCCACCGAGAACACTGCTGCCGCCGCAGCTAATCCGGGGCCGCACCTCCCACCCTGGGAGAGGGTAAAAGCGGCCAGCCTCCGGCCTGCCAAGAACACCGCCACAGCTGATCCGGGGCCGCCCCTCCCAGCCTGGGAGAGGGTAAAAGTGGAGAGCCCCCAGCCCGCCAAGAACACCACCGCTGCAGCTGATCCAGGGCCGCCCCTCCCAGCCTGGGAGAGGGTAAAAGCAGCCAGCCCCTGGCTCACCGAGAATGCCGCCACTGTTGCAGCTGATCCGAGGCCGCCCCTCCCAGCCTGGGAGAGGGTTAAAGCGGCGAGCCCCCAGCCCGCCGAGAACACCGCCGCCGCCACAGCTGATCTGGGGCTGCCCCTCCAAGCCTGGGAGAGGGTAAAAGCGGCGAGCCCCCAGCCCACCGAGAACACTGCCGCCGCCGCAGCTAATCCGGGGCCGCACCTCCCAGCCTGGGAGAGGGTAAAAGCGGCCAGCCCCCGGCCTGCCAAGAACGCTGTCACTGCCGCAGCTGATCCGGAGCCGCCCCTCCCAGCCTGGGAGAGGGTAAAAGCGGCCAGCCCCCAGCCCACCAAGAACACCGCCACAGCTGATCCGGGGCCGCCCCTCCCAGCCTGGGAGAGGGTAAAAGTGGAGAGCCCCCAGCCCGCCAAGAACACCACCGCTGCAGCCTATCCAGGGCCGCCCCTCCCAGCCTGGGAGAGGGTAAAAGCAGCCAGCCCCTGGCTCACCGAGAATGCCGCCACTGCTGCAGCTGATCCGAGGCCGCCCCTCCCAGCCTGGGAGAGGGTTAAAGCGGCGAGCCCCCAGCCCGCCGAGAACGCCGCCGCCGCCGCAGCTGATCTGGGGCTGCCCCTCCAAGCCTGGGAGAGGGTAAAAGCGGCCAGCCCCCGGCCTGCCAAGAACGCTGTCACCGCCGCAGCTGATCCGGAGCCGCCCCTCCCAGCCTGGGAGAGGGTAAAAGCGGCCAGCCCCCGGGCCGCCGAGAACACCATCACCACCACAGCTGATCCGGGGCCGCCCCTCCCAGCCTGGGAGAGGGTAAAAGGGGAGAGCCCCCAGCCCGCCGAGAACACCACCGCCGCAGCTGATCCAGGGCCGCCCCTCCCAGCCTGGGAGAGGGTAAAAGCAGCCAGCCCCTGGCTCACCGAGAACGCCGCCGCTGCTGCAGCTGATCCGAGGCCGCCCCTCCCAGCCTGGGAGAGGGTAAAAGCAGCCAGCCCCTGGCTCACCGAGAACGCCGCTGCCGCCGCAGCTGATCCGGGGCCGCCCCTCCCAGCCTGGGAGAGCTCCCTGTCTCGCCCCAGGAGCCCACGCCCCCGGCCCCGCTGGGGAGAGACAGGTGGGAGCCATTGCCACCGCCAACGCAGCTGCCCTCGCTTTCCGGGACGGGCCGCCCGGAGAGCAGAAAAGAATGCCATCACCCGCCATCTCGAGCAGCTCCCTGTCTCGCCCCGGGAGCCCACGCCATCGGCCCCGCTGGGGAGAGACAGGTGGGAGCCATTGCTGCCGCCGATGCAGCTGCCCTCACGGACGTTATACTATGGAGTGCCTTTGTGGCTGCTGGGTGGTTAAGGTTGATTTTTTGTGTAATTTCTCATTATGTATGTGTTGTTTTCTTGATGCGATTTTTTTTGTATTGTAATTTTTTGTATGGTTTTATGCTTATATGTATTGTCGGGCCTTATTACTTTCGTGTATTGTGACATTGCTTAATTCTTTATTTATATTTTGTATTGTATTTTTGCATATTCTGATTTTTTGATTGTATTAATTGTGCATTGCCTTTTGTATTTTATTGTATGTCTTGCTCTGTTTATTGTATTTATATATGTTGTAAGCCACTTTGAGTGGCACCTGTGCCAGGAAAGCGGGATAATAATAATAATAATAATAATAATAATAATAATAATAATAATAATAATAATAATAATAATAATAATAATAATAATAATAATAATAATAATAATAATAATAATAATAATAATAATAATAATAATATCCGGAACAGCTATAGCACCCGAAGAACCACCCAGCACTAAGGAACTCAATTGTCATTATTTAAAAAACTTCACAATGAAGCAGGACTTTGACTACCAGCATAAGGACAAGAGAGAGAAAGGGCCTACCTTACCTACCAAGGAAGAGCATTTCACAACCTGCACATAGCCATAGAGAGGCCACATCTCAGACCCTCATCAAACAATGCCTCTGAGGATAGCCAGGAAAGCTGATACTGGGAAATAAGGTCCCTCAAATAATCTCAATGACAGGGTTTTATAGAATAGCTTGAAAAAGGTGACTCAAATGCAGAAAAGAGGCTATTGGTAAACAGATTAACCCAGCTTCAGAGCAAAAGGAAGTCTTACCCTGAGAGGCCTTTATTCCCATATTCTCCTCCATGGCAATGAGGTCTGGATCCAGGAAGGGCTCCACTCGTTCCTTGATGGAAACACACAGCCACCTCCTCAAAGGTCTCCTGAAAGAAGAAAGCTTGTCTATGAGCTTGAAATTGTTAATTCCCTCCATCCACTCACGCTTCTGAATCCGAATATTGGCCATCCTCAATATGATCAGCCATGAAGACTGTCCTGAGAATATAATGCAGACAACTGGGGAGTCACTCCTGCTTCTAGAGAAAGCCTGGCCTTGATTCAATCCAGAACCCACTGAGTTCCCCATCTGGGGGTGGTCTATGCTAGCTACAAAGCTCTCTTTCTCTGCCAATAACAGGGTTTGGGGGGTCTTTTCCAACCCACCCCCCAAAACAGTTCCTTGCTTGACATTTGGCAATCCCCTGTCAGGAGGAAGCCCTCCCCTCCTTCCCAGGTCCGTAAACTACCCGAGCTCGGCTTTGTGTCAATTTGGACCACAACTCCCAGAATTCCCTGGCTGCAGTTCTGCCAGGGACTCCCCTGGAAGTCGTAGTCCAGGTAAACGTCATCACACAAGCTACTCTCTGGATGGATGCTTACTTTCCCATGATGTCAGGAAGAAAGTGTGTAAAACCAGAAGTCCCCAGAAGAGGAAGGGAAAATAGGGGAATTTTAAAAAATATAAGCAATAAGAGGTTGACAAAGCTTTGAAGGCCTTGAATGTACTGGATTCAATTATTGAGAACCTAAAAGTTTTTGATTTGTTGACAGTTTTAAAAAGAAAAGATGAATCAACTTTCTTTTACACTATCCTTTTTTTAAAAATCACCATGGCCAGAATGCCACAGATTGGGAATTTTGTCATCTGAGTGAGAAGATTTTGTGGATATATTGCAGACATATATATGCAACCTGTTTTCCTGGTCTGCTTGAGCAGCCTTTTCCATCATCCTTCCTTATGGACAATGCTGTGTGTGGCTGATGGGTGTTGTAGATGAACAGCATCTGGGGAACATCATGAGCAACCACACTTATATCTTGCTCCATTAGCACTTAATGGACTCTCTGGGTGGTTCACAAGTTAATTAGCATCATGCCACCAACATGCTAGGTACTCATTTTACCAAACTCAGAAGGATGGAAGGCTGAGTCAACCTTGAGCCCTGGCCGGGATCAAACTCATAACCTCCTGGCTGCAGTACAGCCATTTAACCCCTGCACCACTACGGCTCCTTTAATGGGTCTTTTAAAATGGAAACACATACTTTTTGTAATTCAATGACGCTTCAAACAATTTTTTAAAAATATATCTAGAGACCAAGAAATGTCAAAAAGCAAAGTATCAGAACATGTTGAAATAGGAGTGTACTACAGAACAAGACTATTCATAATATTGGTTACAAAATAGAATAACATAATTTTTCATTTCTCAAATGCCTGTAAAAATAAAAATAAAATTTCTGACATACTCTTCATATTCCAACTTGCTCTCTTCAGTTCTAATTTCAACTGACTCTTCTTTTTCACACTTTCTCCATCTCATACTAACATTAAATAACCAATCAGATAATAACACTTTCACAGTGGTTTCTTTCCCCTCCTTCTGGAATTAACCCATCAGATAACAAGGCCTCACATCATCCATCACTTTTCCCCACTCACTCCTGGAAACTTTCATTCTAGAATCATCCTTCACACAAACAGCCCTGCAGCCATTTTAAGTCGAGGCCTATTTTCTTTAATTTTAAATTTTTTATTCAATGTTAACAAAAAAATACATAATAATACACAACAGAATTCATAAAAATAATACTAGACAAACAAAAATATAAAAACGGAAAATAGTACTCCAATATTTAAAAGAAGAAAGTTATATTATGGTTATGTAGTTGATACATTTCATACTACTAATCTCATCTTTGTCTATTGATTTCAAGATATAAATTGGTTTTCTTACACTTTAAAAAATAAGTATCTGAGTCAATACAACAACCCTCTTGTTATATTTCTCCATCAAAACAAGAATAACAAAGAAAAAACATGAGAAAAAATCTAAAAGAAAATAAAGAATGCACCAAGTGATATATACATTGCCAATGGGGGACGCGGCATATCTCATCATTTTTTCAGTGTTTCCAAAAATTCATTTGATCTGATACTGCCCTACTCCTTACTCCCTTCCTTAAAGCAAAATCCCCAAATGGTTTCCAAATTGACCAAAATCTATTTTCTATAATTAATCCTTTCTTATCATTCAGATCTGTAGGAATCGGGGCCGCAGAGGGCCGGAGGTCCCGGAGGAGACTGATCAAGGAACGATACGAGGCAGTATGGAGGAGGATAAGATCAGTGGTTTATTGAGGAAAAGGCATAACCATTTATAGATCAGAAGGCAAGGTAGAAAAAACCGTCACCCAACAGTCAATCACATCACCTATTTACTCAGGTTAATTGGGAATCTCTCGGGGGGAAGTTAATTAGTGCGGACAAACACTGGCTGAGACAACACCATTGTTTTGGGCTTAGACTAAGGCAATCATGGCTCCTGTTTGCTTCTGGGATGAGACTGAGATTCGGAGATGAGGGATTACTCTAATAGGTAACGTATTTGCTCGCTCAGCAGGTTCGTTGGTCAGGTCAGGTAATTGGGTGAATCAAACCCTATCATTTATCCACCCCCCTTAATTTGGGTGCTCGCAGAGCCCACGGGCCAGGGAGCCTTTCTCCCGAAAGTGGCCTCTGCCGGGCCGTTCCGTGCCCACGGGGGCACGGGGAAACCACATCTCCCCTTTTAATTTCTTTTAAGAGCCTGACCGGCGACCCTGCGTAGGAGCGGGACCAGCTGATGAGCGGGAATGACGTCTCGGGGTTTCCTTCTGGGGCGGCACCTTGAGATCAGCGAGGGAATACATTGTGCAAAGCAGCAGAGTGCGATGCCTAGTATAATCACCCCCACAACCACCTTGAGTACCGTTTGGAGCCACCCCCAGGGGATCCATGACCGCATCCAGTTCCACAATGAACTCCACCAAGCCCCCCATGCAGAACCCTCTGTGATGCCCTGGACTATGGTGTGGAGATCAGTGAGCTGACTCTGCACTTTGCGGGAGTTGTCAGTAAGGTTGAAACAGCACATTCCATGAAAGGATTCGCAACCCAGGTGGTGCAACAATAAGAGGTAGTCGATAGCCGCTCGATTGTCAAGAATGGCATGGCGAAGCTCTGCCTGCTCTTGATTAAGGAGCGCTATCGCGGAGGAGGTATGGTTGATGGCTTTTGCTAGACCGCAAGCCAAGCGACCAATCCTCTTTGCGTTGCCGACGGCTAAGCCTGGCACGCCAAAGATGCTGACTGCCAAAGAGAGATATTCGCCAGGGCTCATTACTCTAAAGCTGCTCTCACATGAGCTGTCTAACTGGGTGGTGCGAGTGTGCCGTATGAGTGCGGGAACATTTGAAGCATTAGTAACATTTGTGCTTGGGGTGACCATATCCTTGGTAGGGAGTAACAACGTCAAACGACTGATACAACATATAGAGTCTGAAACATTTGCAGGAATGTAGTTCCATGTGTACTGGTTGCATGTGAAGAACCAACCAGATGGCAGGGTTATATGAGCGTACATGGTGCCAAGCGGTACTGGGTTATTGCAAGTCCAATTGCCACTGCCAACGTTGAGGCAGCGGCGCCGGGTACGGCCAGCTGAGGCGCAGCCGTACATTCGTCCACAGGTAGAGTTCGGGCTGACCGCCACCCGAGGAGTGTGGAGGGTGGCTGCATCAGCCGGCAAGGTCATGGTTAGCCGCATCTCCCAACGGGCATACTCTGAAGAAGCCGCTGGGTTGTACGGGCTGAAAAGTCTCTTTACAAGCCAATCCCCATCCCTGGGGTGCGCGCCTGGAGAATGGCACACCGGGATGAGGCAGGTGCTGAGGATCGAGGCAGAACCAAGGTCCTGCCTGAGGCAAAAATCGGACTGGTTGACGAGACCCGCCAACCTCTCCCAAATATTGTACTGCATCCGGGCAGAGAGGTCTCCGCCGGGCAGCAGATCGTTGGCCTCCAACGAGGCGGCCTGAGCGCCTCCCCCCAAAAGCAGGGAAAGGGTCAGGATGATGGTGAGCGCCAGGGTGTTGGCATGAATCTGGGTGAAAACTGCAGCTGTGAGGTTCTCCGGCGTCGGCTCCTTCCTTTCACGCCGGACGGTGTCCTCGGCCTCACGACAAGGGATCTTGACCATCCCCCAGGTGATCTTGGGTGCTGTCGTCGGTTGCCGTTTCCTCCGACGGGTCCTCTCGGTCAGGGTGAGGTCCTCCATCTCCGGGATCGGACTCTGGTCGGTCTGAGTCCACGCCATGTGGTTCCAAGTAAGGCTTGACACACCGAGCTGGAATCCAAATGACACCTGTAGGGGACATAACTGCAGCATACCCTCTTTCCCAGGTTATGAGCGGCGCCGGGCCCCTCCAAGAAGGGTCCGGTGGCACCCGGTATCGGACCATCGGTCGCGGGAGAGCTTCCGAGCGGCGGAAGTGCTTCTCCTGCGGCGTACAATCCGAAAAAACATTAAGGTGATTGTAAGTGAACAATACCTTATTCAGACAATGCTGTGCCTGAGCCTGTGACTTGGGGAGGGCTGGTGGCTCCCCCCTTTCTGTTTGTTTGTCAATATAGGACTTGCCCCTGCGGATTGTAAGGAACGCCAAAAGTATGCTTAATATCCCAAGTGGCCATGAAGGCAGCCAGCTGCCTAGAGCTGTAGGATGGCGCGTTATCGGTTTTAACGTGCCGAGGTTTGCCCATGGCTGCAATGCAGGAAAGGAGGTGCTGCTCCACGTGGGAAGCAGTCTCCCCTTTCTGCGCCGTTGCCCAAACGAACTGAGAAAAAGTGTCTATGCAAACGTGCATGTACTGCCATCTGCCGAACTGCGGAACATGCGTGACGTCCATTTGCCACACCTGATTAGCCTCTGTCCCTCGTGGGTTGACCCCCCACGAGGGCCCCCCGGTGCCCCTGCACAATGCTGGCAAGAGCGAACTATGCCTTGGGCTTGAGAGAGTGGCAAATTGAACTGTCTGGCGAGCGCTTTGGCATTTTGGTGAAAAAATGCATGGCTCTGAATTGGAGTAGTAAAAACACCCAAAACTGAACGTTGCTGAATTTCCTTTGCCGCCGCATCCGCTCTGCTGTTGCCCGCGGAAATCGGACCCGGTAGGTCTTGGTGACTTCGGATGTGGGCAATATAGAGCGGCTCCGTGCGGTTTCGCAAGTGAAATTGAGTAGTTAAAAACAGGCTAAGCAAATTCTTGTCTATCGCGGGAGTAATGTATGCTCCCGGTAGACTGTGAAGCAAGTTCCTAACGTACATACTGTCAGTGATGATGTTTAAACGTTCTTTGACGAAGGTGCGCAAAGCAAGGTTCACCGCTGCCAACTCTGCCCGCTGCGCGGACTTCTGTGGAAGAGTCAGCAGCGTGCGCCAAGCTTGGCCCTCCTGCCAGGTCAAGACACTGTATGTTCGACCACCATCAGTAAAAACTGTCCTGGCCCCCTGAAGTGGAACCAGCGAAAGCAATTCAAACAAGCTGACTGTCTGCGTTTGGAGTGAGACAAGTCTGGGGTCCTTTGGCAAGTGGTATGCCAAGCTCCCGGTGAATCCCTCCAACGCAATTGGAAGCGAGTCACCGAGCTGCATTAATTGCTGGACTTGTTCTTTGGTGAACAGAACTACGATTTTGGCCAAATCATGCCCTGAAATGTCCCTAGCTCTCAGCCTTCCGCGGTAAACCACCGCGGAGACCAATTCTTGGGGAGGAACGATGTTTCGTGAGGAGGTGTTTGGAAGGTACACCCACTCCACGATACTCGCCCCTTTCTCGGCATCTACGCCGAGCGCTCCTGTAAACATGGATCCTGACCGTACGATGTACAAATTCAGGATCGGAGCATATGGCCCTGGGGAGATCCTATCTACCCATCGCTGGCTGAGAACTTGGTTAACTTTCTCGAGAGCCAAGCGTGCGTCTCGAGAAATCTGTATCCGGTCTGCCGGCTGCTTACCTAAAGTTAGCAGCGAGAAGAGCGGTTTTAGAAGATCCGTATCCAATCGGAAATACGGTCTGGCCCAATTGATGTTCCCCAAAACTTGCTGCAACTCTACAAGGGTGACTGAGTCCTGTAAGTTGATCTTAGGCAAAACTGGTGCTGCGAAGGAGCGGAGAAGCCGATGACCCAAGTATGAGAAGGGCTCGGTTCTCTGCACTTTCTCTGGGGCAATGAGTAAACCTTTGTCCCCCAGGCTGGCCTGGAGGTCAGAAAACATTTCGCTGCCGAGTTGCGGCATCGCGACCAAGATGTCATCCATAAAGTGGCAAACTATGGCTTTAGGGTAAAGGCTTCGGAACTTTGCCAGTGCGTTGTGAACATAAATTTGGCACAGGGTGGGCGAATTGAGCATGCCCTGTGGCAAAAACTACCACGCGTAACGCTGCGTGGGCTCACTGTGGTTCACAACCGGCACCGTAAAGGCGAACCTTTCCCGGTCCCGGGGGTCTAAGGGGATTGTATAAAAGCAATCCTTGAGATCTACGACCAGAATCTCCCACCCCTCGGGAATCATGTTCGGATTAGGGATGCCGCATTGAAGCGGACCCATTGGCTGTATGCATTTATTGATCTCTCTGAGATCGTGGAGGAGTCGCCACTTCCCCGACTTCTTTTTAATCACAAAAATTGGCGAATTCCAAAGACTTGTGGACTGTTCTATATGTCCTGCGTCTAGCTGTTCCTTAACTAGCTGCTTGAGGGCAACTAATTTCTCTCCCACTACCGGCCATTGTTCTACCCAAACCGGCGTATCGGTGAGCCATTTAAGTGGCAACGCCATTACCCAAAGGTAAGCGTAGCACCGTACTGCTGTAAGATGTCTCGCCCCCAAAGGTTGATGTGCACGTCAAGAATGTGCGGCCGAATTACCGCCGTGCCGTCAGCCTTTGGGATTGTGACTTCCACCCACTCTCGGCTCCTAAACGCTTCCTGGACGCCGCCTACCCCCCACACATCGGAGACCGGCTCAATGGCCCACTCTCTCGGCCACTGGCTTCTGCTTATCACGCTCACATCCGCTCCGGTATCGAGTAACCCTGAGAACACTCTTTTGTTCAAAAATACCTCGATAACGGGGCGCTGCTTCCACTCAATGTTGGTCTCCACTGTCGCTAAGACCTGGTATCCTTGTACTGCCTCACTGGCGCTCGAGCGGTTCTCTGACCGGGACTCGGAGCTGTCACTGAGCCTTCCCTGGCTATCTGCTGGCGAGTGACAAGGAACCATGATCAGTTGCGCTAAGGTGTCTCCCTTGTGAATTGTTTGGGGCAGATGAGTCCAAAGCTGAACTTGGAGAACGCCTGAAAAATTCGAGTCAACGACTCCTGGAATTATGAAAATTCCGCGTGCTCCAGCTACGCTGCGGGGCAAAACTAAACCTATAAAGCCCTTGGGCAGTGGACCCATGTACTGGGAGTCCACCAGATAGACCGTGCCTGGCAGGTCGCATGTAACGTCCGCCTGACAAGTCAAGTCTAACCCTGTACTACCCTTGGGGCTGGCCTGTGCCCTCGCAATGTCTGGAGTGTGACCGGGATTTAGTCTAGCTCTGGTGAGCTTTGGGTGAGGGGAGTCCCTGTTTGGACCGGGGCCAGAGACATGCCCGCGTTCCGGTTTCCCGAATCCGGACAGTCTCGAGCCCAATGGTAGCCTCTTCTACACTTCGGACATGGGGTTTTCGGAGCCTTGGAACGGCCGGACCTTTGTCCGCCTCCCTTGGATCGGCACTCCCTAGCGAAGTGACCGACCTTGCCACAACTGTGACATGCTCCTTGGGTCTTTCCTTTTGGTCTCTTACCCCCTTGCACCGCTGCCGCTAGCAATCCCATCTTGTAGGATTCTGTGCCAACGTCGGCGCAAGCTCTAATCATGTCCGTAAGGGTCAAATCAGGACGATTGCCTAGTGACTGCAAGATTTTACGGCAGTCTAAATTGGCGTTGTCCTTGGCTAACTTCATCATGAGCTCTTGCTGGGCCTGCTCATTATCAATCTGCCTGCTAATGGCTTCTTCCAGGCGATTGATGAAGTCCATATAGGGTTCCTGGGCTCCTTGCTTGATAGCGGTGTAATTTTTAGCCGCTTTGCCAGTTGCTGGGACTTTGAAAAACGCCCTAAAGGCGGCCTCGGCTGACATCTGGAGAGTGGCTAGAGGCAAGTTGATTTGGGCATCGATGGGCTCAAAGGCCCCCCAAACCATATAGCTGGTCGGGAAGTACTGCGCCTCCCATCCTGGCGGCCCTTGCCTGCACCTCTAGGCGAAACCCGCTGTCCCAAATTAAATACTGGCTAGGGGTGAGCATCATCCGCATGACGGCTTTCCAGTCATGGGGAATCCACATGGTGTTCTCGCACACTTGCTGAAGCGTGCCCCTTGTGAAACGACTTTGGAGCCCTGTCTCGGAAATGGCTTTCCGTATAGCCATGAGAAGCTTATACGGGACTGGGGAGTGTACTATCTGCTGGGCGCCCGTAAGCGCGTCCATCTCCATGCGGATGGGACATATCTGACTGAGCTCTGCTAGCTCCTCTACTGGTAATTCCCCCTTCCTGAGTTCTTCCTTTACTGTGCGCTGGAGGGCACTTTTGGTAGCTAGGGAACCTGTTGCTCTCTGAGAAGCGCCTGCGCTCCTCATTCCTTGCATTCCGCCGGTGACGTCTGCAGCTGTCACCGGGGGAAAGCTCCCTACACTACTCTGCCTAAATTGGAGTGACGGATAGAGCGCCGTAGGCACCGTTGGTTCGGCTGGCGCATCTGGCAGACTTGGGGGTTCTTTGGCCTCTACCCGGACTGGCTCTATCTCCGCCAGGAGCTTCCTACACTTTCTCCATGTGCGAATTACGCCTCCTGGAGCTTTCGGGGGTTGCTGAATGCAGTCTCCTATCTGATCCCAGAGCTCAAGGGTTAACGTACCTACTTCTGGGTAAAGCAGGCAGTGTTCCCCTAGGTACACCAAAAGTCTCACTAGCTCTCCGCTGTGAAAACGCAAATTAAATACCCTGGCCAGGATGTTGAACTCCTCTACACGAGTTCTTTGGCTAGCGGATGGACGCTGTCGCTGAGGACAGGTCCCCATATTACCTGCGATTGGGTCCTCGGAAGATTCCTCCTCGGGACGAGTCGACGCGTCTTTGGCAGGCAATAGGTTCAGGCGACGACGCTTCTGGGTAGAGCTCGGAGCGTGGACTGCGGCCACGGGCCCTCGGTGGCCACTGCGCTGTCAGGGGCTCACAGCTGCCCTGAGCGGAACGCGTTTTTCCCTTTTGGCGCAAGCCGCCGCGAAAGCCGGGAGTAAGCTGTAGGATGCCTCTTTGGACTGCCTCATCGCAGGCCGTCCCTCCGATCGGCTGGCTGCCGGACGGAGTGCCGCGCTGTCCTCCGGGATGATTCGGACACGGTTCAAGCGCAGAACCGGACCGTGTGATCACTACTCTGAGGAAGACCGCTCGGGGGTCGCTTACTCACGAGTAGATCACGTCGGGGTCACCAGGTGTAGGAATCGGGGCCGCAGAGGGCCGGAGGTCCCGGAGGACTGATCAAGGAACGATACGAGGCAGTATGGAGGAGGATAAGATCAGTGGTTTATTGAGGAAAAGGCATAACCATTTATAGATCAGAAGGCAAGGTAGAAAAAACCGTCACCCAACAGTCAATCACATCACCTATTTACTCAGGTTAATTGGGAATCTCTCGGGGGGAAGTTAATTAGTGCGGACAAACACTGGCTGAGACAACACCATTGTTTCGGGCTTAGACTAAGGCAATCATGGCTCCTGTTTGCTTCTGGGATGAGACTGAGATTCGGAGATGAGGGATTACTCTAATAGGTAACGTATTTGCTCGCTCAGCAGGTTCGTTGGTCAGGTCAGGTAATTGGGTGAATCAAACCCTATCATTTATCCACCCCCCTTAATTTGGGTGCTCGCAGAGCCCACGGGCCAGGGAGCCTTTCTCCCGAAAGTGGCCTCTGCCGGGCCGTTCCGTGCCCACGGGGGCACGGGGAAACCACACAGATCCCAAGTCAATTTATTATTCAAAGCCAATTGCCATGATTCCTTGTACCATTCTTCTATACTAATTTTCCCCGTTTCTTTCCACTTCCTTGTAATGCACTGTCTTTCAGTTGTCATCAAAATAGAAATCAGTTCTTTATTATCCCTATTTCATTTTGTATCCTCAAAATCCGTAAACAAAGTGGTACCTGAACCGATCTTGACTCTCACCCCCAATATTCCAATGATCTCTTTTTCGACCTCATCCCCAAATTTCTTAACATCATCACAGCTCCACCACATATGTATATATGTACCAATTGATTTTTTACATCTCCAACAGTTATGACTTTTAGTTTTATCAATTTGATTCAGTCGCACTTTAAAATTATGTTCCTTAACTCTTACCGATAGTGTCCTCATGATCCTCTTTTTCCATATAGATATCCATTTCGTTTCTGTAATTTTAATGTTTAAATCTTGTTCCCAAATTTTCCTTAAGGTCTCTTGTGAATTACCCTCTGTGTTTAAAATCTTGTAATTACTTAACAAACCCTTTAATCCTAAATCGAGGCCTATTTTCTACCCATTACACCTGCAATTGGGGTGGGGGTGGGGTGGGGTGGGGAGACAAGACAGACTACATCTCCCAGAATCCACCAACCAGTAAAAATGGCCACTTTGGAAAGAGAGGGTTTAATTATTATCTAAGTCAGGGGTGCCCAAACGTTTCAGGCCATGGGCCAGTCACATGGTTCAGCAGGCCAGTCACGTGATTCCACTAGAAGCAGAAGTAAAATGCACCCGTCCATGTGCAAAACTCTACTGTAAATGCACCCGTGGCTGTCGTAAGCACCATGAGTGCATTTACAGCAGCATCTTGAGCATGTATGTGTGTTTTACTTCTACTTCTGGGAGCAGCATGGGCGGTGTGGGCCGGATGATTTGGTGCCATGGGCCAGATCTGCCCCATTGCCATGGTTTGGCCCCCCGATCTAAGTCATGAAGAGATGACAAGGCCATTGAGGGCAACAAAATTACTTTGAGTAACAGTTTTCCATAACTAAAGTGATTTCCCAAATATAAGAATACAGCACCAAGGAACGCAATCATCGTTATTAAAAGGCTTGGGGTTGCGGTGGCTCAGTGGTTAAGAAGTTTGCCTTGTATAGCTGGAAGGCTGGCAAGTCGGCAGTTTGAGACCCAAGTACTACATGACGGTTTGTGTGCCCGTCTCTGTCCCAGCTCCTGCCAACCTAGCAGTTTAAAAGCAAGATATTGCAAGTAGATAAATAGGTACCACTTCTGTGGGAAGGTAAACAATGCTGTCTGGTGTATAGTCATGCCTGCCACATGTCCATAGAGACATCTGCAGGTCTAGACAACGCTGGCTCTTTGGCTGTAGACAGTGATGAGCACTGAACCCAAGTCGGATACGACTGGCTTTTGAGCAAGGGCAATCTTTACCTTTTTTTGTTATTGTTCTTCAGCTGCACAGTCAGGTTTGACCCTTTGTGACTCCATGGACCACCATATGCCAAGGCTCCTCTGTCCTCTGCCATTCTCCATAGTCCGCCCAGATCTTGGGGACATGAAAGGAGCCACATTCCCAGCAAAAATCCTCTCGACCCAGAATAATTTCGGGCATGCAGTTATTATTTCTATTAAAAGCCTGCCTGACAAGCAGGTATTTCGTCATCAGCAGAAGGAGAAATGAGAAAGGGGCCTTACGGCTCTAATAAGAAACAGAGAGTAGCACTAAATGGACACTTCTCCAAGTGGAGGGAAGTAAAGAGTGGGGTCCCCCAAGGTTCAGTACTGGGACCCCTGCTTTTCAACCTCTTCATAAATGATCTAGAAGTAGGAGTAAATAGCAAGGTAGCCAAATTTGCTGACGACACTAAATTATACAGGGTAGTGAAAACGGTGAGAGATTGTGAGGAGCTCCAGAGGGATCTCTTGACACTGGGGGAGTGGGCAAAACAGTGGCAAATGAGCTTCAACACTAGTAAGTGCAGAGTGATGCATGTTGGTGCAAAAAAAACCAATTACATTTATAAACTGATGGGGTCTGAACTCTCTGCGACATACCAGGAAAGAGACCTTGGTGTCCTGGTGGACAATTCAATGAAGGTGTCAACCCAGTGTGCCTCAGCAGTGAAAAAAAGCAAACTCAATGCTAGGGATCATTAGGAAGGGTATAGAAAATAAGTCAGCAAGTGTCATTTTGCCTCTTTATAAATCTATGGTGAGGCCCCATATGGAATACCTTGTACAGTTCTGGTCACCATACCTCCAGAAGGATATTATGGAGCTGGAAAAAGTGCAGAGGAGGGCAACCAGAATAATTAGGGGACTGGAACACCTTCCTTACCATCTGAGGCTGCAACGGTTGGGCCTCTTCACTCTTCAACGACGGCATCTAAGAGGTTGACCTGATTGAAGTTTATAAAATCATGCACGGTGTGGACAAAGTAGATAAGGAAAAACTGTTTTCCCTATTGCACAACAGTAGAACTAGGGGGCACTCCATGAAACTTTTGGGTGCTAGTTCTCAAACAAATAAGAGAAAGTACTTTTTCACCCAGAGGATCACTGGTCTATGGAACTCCCTGCCAGAAGAAGTGGTGACAGCTGTCAGTCTTGACAGAGAGATCGTCTGTCTCTCTCCCTCCCTCCCTCCTGCTGGAATCACTGCCAAGAGAGGTTGACCAATAACTTCCCTGTTCCAAGAGTTCTACTGGTTACCGGTCCCTTTCTGGGTTCACTTCAAAGTGCTGTTTACGCCTAAAAAGCTCTATATTTTCTTACAGCTAGGAAAGCTGATCCTGGGGAACACGCTCTCTCGGATAACATGAATGAAACGGTTGTGCAGAATAGTTTGAAGAAATGTGACCCAAATGCAGAAAACAGGCTATTGGTAAACAGATTTAACCGACTTCAGAGCAAAATGAAGTCTTACCCCAAGAGGCTTCGGTTCCCATATTCTCCTCCATGGCACTCAGGTCTGGATTCAGCAAGGACTTCACTCTTTCCTTGTTGGAAACATGCACAGCCACCACCTCAAATGTCTCCTGAAAGAAGAAACCTTGTCTATGAGCTTTAAATTGTTAATATCCTCCGTTCATTCACCTCCAACAAGAACATCTCGTAGTTTGGGGGATGGTAAAAAATAGGTACACTGGTGCCTCGTTGAGTAATTTACTTTTTTTACCTGCCAGAGATCAGACCTCCCTCACCTGAGCACACAAGATTTGTCCTAAGTGCCTCCCCAGGAAGGGAGGAAACTCAATGGCTTATTTGTGTGCAATGCTTTATTTGTAAGTCAAGGAAGGCAGACCAACTGACCGTCATCTCTCTAGTCTTATGCATACTCGGCACAAAAGGTCTGTACCACTGCCAGCTATAAGGATTTCTGTCTCGATACTTCTGTGCCCTGATGAGGGGAGAATTCCCTATGGCCAAGGCACAGTAAATACTTGTCCTCCGCCTTTTAAACCCCAAATTCTAGGTTCTTGCCAAAAGGCCAAAATCCTCAAGAGATTTCTGCCTAAGCTCATCTGCAAGTGCAAACCCTTGTGCAATAGCTATTGAGTGGTAATGAACATGTTGTTGTTCAGTCGCACATCCTCTGTAGCCCGCCCAGATCTACACCCACTGCACCAACTATCCTCTTTCCCCATTTCTTTAACTACACGTGCATACATGAGTTAATACAAGCATATACTGTATGCCTTAACAGTATAAAATGACAAAATATAAATCTTAAATCGGGTTCCCCCACCTTTGTACGCTGCGGATCTGTTGTGTCTGTAAGAGTATACCTTTAAGCAATGTAACACTAGAATGAGTAGATATAATAACCACCAGCTGTAACACTGTAACCTCAGTATCAGGACGCGAGCTAGTGACCTCTAGGGGGCAATAGCGAGCGCCCAGCTCACATGGTTCCAATTCCCCAAACAACTACAGCGCGGGAAGATTCCCGCCTCCACCTCACCTGGACAAGAAGGGCGTGACGGGGAATGACGTCACGCAGACAGCAGCCAATGGGCTATCGAGGAGCCACTTTCAAATGTATAGTCATAGTATATATTGAGCTGTTCATCCACCATTACCACATGTTCCACCGGACCATCATGCAATAAAGATGTGTTAAGCCAACCCTTCGGCTGTTTCTATTGTCTTGGTTCTCATACACTAAACTGGCGACGAAGGTGGGATGATGGATCCCCACGGAATCAAGACAACGCAGGCCGGTTTCAACATCAACAAACCGGAAGAATGGGAGCTCTTCGAAATGGACTTCCAAAGCGCACTGATGGTGTCCGACATCTCAGACGAGGGGAAGAAGAGGGCCATCCTCATCAGAATGCTCGGGTTCCCCGCCATGAAGGTATTGGTGGACCTGGTGTCTCCAAAGAAGGTGAACGAAGTGCCGGTCAAGCAGCTCCTGAAAGCGATGTGCGACTATTTCCAGCCCTCGGTTTTGATGTTTTCGGCTCAAGACGCATCCTGGAAGAGAGTCCAGGCGCCTGGTGAGTCCGTGGCTGCCTTTGCAGCGGCCCTCCGGTTGGCCGCCGGCCCATGCAAATGGGAGAACCTGGAAATCGCCCTCAGGGACCGCATGCTGTGCGGCCTGTGGGACGAGGAGGTCCAGCGAAAGCTGATGAACCAGGAGCCGCCCCCGACGCTGCAAGAGGTCGTGAAGGAGGCGCAGGCGGCGGAAGCCACGAGGGCCGGGGTTAAGGGGTTCAGAGCAAGGCCCCCACAACCCGACAAGGCAGCGGGCTCGGTGCAAGTGGCCAGGCGGGCGCCACACTCCTCCACAGAGAGCAGCGAGGACAAGGACATCCGGAAGGTGCGGAAGGAGGGCCGACGTTGCGACAGCTGCGGGGCGACCCATGACCGCATCAAGTGCCCATTCCGGAAGGCCGAGTGCCACAACTGTGGGCGCCGAGGGCACATAGCCAAGGTTTGCAGACGGCGGCGCAGAGACCAGAAAGGCTCGACAGACCGCTCGCCGAGGACCCAGGAAGGCGTCCGGCCCTCGAGGAAGCAGGACGGCGTGGGCCACATCTCCGACAACAGCGACGACGACACCGCAGTCCACAGCGGGTCCTTAGGACACCCCCGTTATTTTGTTGAGGTACTGGTGCAAGGGGTCCCTGTTAGGATGGAGATAGACTCGGGTTCCTCTTATTCAATCATTTCCCAGAGGGAGTTTTTGGGAATTTCCCCCAACGTGCGGCCCAAGCTCAGAGCACTGAGGTCTACGCTGCGGGACGTGCAGGGAAATAGCATTCCGGTGTTGGGGGTTGGAAAATTCAAGGTCCAATACAAGCAACGCGCCGCGGAACTTCCCCTGGTTGTTCTCAAGGGGGGGAGTTGTTGCCTCCTCGGGACTCAATGGTTTAAGCCCCTGGGTTTGTTCATTGGGGGGGGGTGTGCATGCCGTTGGGACTGACCCAATACAGGAGGTGTGTGACGCGCACCCCGAAGTGTTCAAGAAGGGACTCGGAAAATTCAAGGGACCCCCAGTTGCTTTCGACCTGGACCCGGAGGTCCGCCCAATAAGACTCAAACCGCGCAGAGTGCCTTTTGCACTCAAGGACAAAATAGAGGCGGAACTGGACAAATTGGTGGGCCAGGGGATCCTTGTTCCTGTTGATTCCGCGGAGTGGGAAACTCCGGTTGTAACAGCGCTGAAGGCCAACGGGGAGGTTCGAATATGCGCTGATTACAAATGCACCATTAATAAGGCGATACGCCCAAATGCGTATCCAGTGCCGGTAGTCAGCCACCTGTTGGCCAGGTTACATGGGAGAAAGTGTTTTGCAAAGCTTGACCTGGCGCAGGCATACCAGCAGCTCTTGGTAACCCCAGCTGCAGCCGCTGCGCAAACGATAGTCACTCATAAGGGGGCGTTCCAGGTGACGCGCCTACAGTTTGGCGTGAACTCGGCGCCAGGCATCTTCCAATCGCTCGTGGAACGCCTCTTAAAGGGTCTGGAGGGGGTCTTACCATACTTTGATGATGTGTTGATAACAGGGGGGAGTGAGTCAGAACTGGCTGAGAGGCTAGACAAAGTACTGACGGTATTCGAAAAGGCGGGGTTGAGGCTGCGGAAAGACAAATGCGTCTTCTTCGCTAAAGAGGTTGAGTTCTTGGGTTTCTGGGTAACCCCTGCAGGCATCAAACCCTCCAAATCAAAGGTGGCCGCTGTTCAAAATGCCCCTCGCCCCACCTCCAAGCCCGAATTGCAGTCGTTCCTGGGGCTCGTAAACTTCTACCATTCCTTCCTGCCTCGGAAGGCATCGGTAGCAGAGCCGCTTCATAAGCTACTAAAAAAGGACAAGACGTGGAAATGGGGTGAGAGCCAGGAGAGGGCATTCAATGAGCTAAAGCAACTTTTGTCCTCAGACGCCATATTAACCCATTTTGACCCCAAGAGACCGGTGGTTCTGATATGTGATGCATCCCCAGTGGGGGTGGGGGGCGGTTCTGTGCCACGTGTTGGAAAACGGGCGGGAGGCCCCGGTGGCATTCTACTCCAGGTCCCTGTCTAAGGCAGAGCAAAACTACGCGCAGACAGACAGGGAGGCGTTAGCGATAATTGCTGGGACAAAAAAGTTCCACGACTTCCTTTATGGCCGCCTCTTTACCATTGTGACTGACCACAAGCCCCTGCTAGGCATTTTTACTGCAGACAAGCCCACGCCACAGATCCTGTCCCCTAGGATGCTCAGGTGGGCCAGTTTTTTTAAACGCGTACCAGAACACGCTGGTGTATCGCCCTGGAAAGGACATAAGCCACGCGGACGCCCTGTCGAGGTCACCCCTCCCCCACACAAGCAGCCACGTGTGTGAGGTGGAACAAGACCACCAAGTGCTCATGATAGAGGTCTTAGATTCACCCCCCATAGTGCCCGCAGAGATCGCCAAGGCGACAGGCAAGGACAAGACGTTGGCCCTGGTCAGTTCTTGGGTGCAGAAAGGGTGGCCAACGTCCTCCCCGGCGGCGGAGTTCACCCCATTTTTTAGGAAAAAGCTAGAACTGTCTTTGGAGAGGGGGTGGCTCCTGTGGGGCCAGCGGGTAATCGTCCCTGAATCCCTGAGAGCTAGGGTGCTTAAACTGCTGCACGTCAGCCACCCTGGAATTGTCCGCTCCAAGGCATTGGCCAGGAGCTATTTCTGGTGGCCCCAGTTGGACGCCGATATCGAGCACATGGTGGGCACTTGCGAGAGTTGCCAGAGCTCCCGGCCCGAAGAGGCTCGACTTCCGCACAGGGAATGGGATGCGGCAAAGGGGCCGTGGTCCCGCGTGCACATTGATTTTGCGGGCCCTTTCAGAGGGTCGCTTTTTCTCCTCATAGTGGATGCTTACTCCAAGTGGTTGGAGGTTATCCCAGTTGCGAACACCTCATCAGCCGCAACAATTAAACAATTGCGCAGGGTGTTCAGCACGTTCGGTATACCCGGCACCCTTATTAGCGATAACGCTAGTTGCTTCACGTCCGCCGAGTTCAGGGCATTCACCGACATTAACGCAATCCGGCACATCACCTCCGCGCCTTTCCACCCGGCGACGAATGGCCAGGTAGAACGCCTCGTGCGTACCACCAAAGACGCGCTGAGGTGCATGGGCCCCGGAGATTTAAACCTGCAGTTGTGTCAGTTTTTGCTGGGATACAGGGTGACCCCCCTAGCGTCAGGATACTCGCCCACGGAGCTCCTCATGCGCAGAAAGCTGACTACGATACTGACAAGGCTAGACCCTACGAGGGTGGAGGACTCTGGGAGGAACATCGGGTTAGCGGGCATGAAGAGTTTCGAAATAGGTGCCCCGGTTCATTGCAGGAACTACGCTAGCGCAGGGCCAGCCTGGGTTACGGGCGTAGTCATTGGGCAGACAGGTCCCATGTCGTATTGCGTAGAGACCAGCACAGGTCTACTCTGGAGGCGGCACGCAGACCAACTCCGGCGCCGGGTCGCCGGAAACCAGAGCGCGGACAGCGCAGAACAGGATTCAACGTTAGGGTTCTCCCCCACCCGTTCAGCCCAAAGGGGAGGAGAGGGGGGCCAGTGGTCCCCACCAAGGGGGGAAGGGCCCCCACCAGGGGGGGAAGGGAATAAGTTTGTCCCCATAGATATCCTGAGGGATACCCCCACAGATACCTCAGTAGATGAATTTGAGTTTGAGTTACAAAACCGGGGAGGGGTTTCGGAGTGGTCCCCCACCCATCCAAGCGAGAAGCGGGGTTTTTCGTTAGCCCCGGCAAGTCGTTAACAAGTCTCCCTCTCCCATTGTAGGACAAGAGACCAGGGAACACAGAAGCGATAGCGCCCCCGGGACAAGCCAGCCAGCCTTGCGCCCAAAACGCGCTTGCAATAAACCATATTGGATGAAAGACTTCGTCTCATCCTAGGGGGGAGGGATGTTGTGTCTGTAAGAGTATACCTTTAAGCAATGTAACACTCAATGGAGTAGATATAATAACCACCAGCTGTAACACTGTAACCTCTGTATCAGGACGCGAGCTAGTGACCTCTAGGGGGCAATAGCGAGCGCCCAGCTCACATGGTTCCAATTCCCCAAACAACTACAGCGCGGGAAGATTCCCGCCTCCACCTCACCTGGACAAGAAGGGCATGACGGGGAATGACGTCACGCAGACAGCAGCCAATGGGCTATCGAGGAGCCACTTCCAAATGTATAGTCATAGTATATATTGAGCTGTTCATCCACCATTACCACATGTTCCACCGGACCATCATGCAATAAAGATGTGTTAAGCCAACCCTTCGGCTGTTTCTATTGTCTTGGTTCTCATACACTAAAGGATCTGACCACGCCCCAGTGAAGTGAGTGAGCCAGACCATGTCCCCTTCCCCTCAAGAAGCATTTATGGTTGATGTAAATGCACCCACTTCCTCACATACTACAATCACAGGCACATTTACAGCTGACGTAAACATGCCCATTTCCACTTCTAGGTGTGACAGATGCAAGCCACATGAAATGGGTTGGGTCTGGCCCATGGGCTGTAGGTTGGGACCCCCTGACTACAACAGATGACAAAAATCACATCAAGAAGTAATTATGGCTTATATCAGTAATTTACTGAGCAATTATAAGTACCTGTGAGTACTAATTTACTTCAGAGTTAGACTTTATGACCATAGGCAGAGTTACTCAAAAGAGCTTATTGCTTTTAACATAGTTATACTTAGCACAATAAATATGTCACTTACACATTATAACTTGAATGCATAGACTTACAAAGTATTTGTTAAAACTGTAACTGAGTAACGTAATACTTCTATTGGTTATGACATGGTAACTTATCATTGCCCTAAGTGGTTAAACACAATTAAGCAATTTAACCCATTTATAACTTAATACATATATAACAGGAATAAATACAACAGGAATACATGGGCTTTATACAGTTTATCTATACCTATAAATCCAAGCGTTAACCGTTGGAACTTGACAAAGGATCCCACACCGGCCATACTATCCCGTACTGAGCCTTCGTGCACTGCACTTGCCCGAAATGGGTCCGGAGGTCAACAAATATTTTAGAAATGCGCCACTGGGGCAAGAGCCCCACAAACTCAAACAAAGAAAAAAAACTTCAATACCCAACGTTCTTTGCGCCATGCCACAGCCAATCAGGCTGAGAGGCGTGAGCAAAAAGAACGTTGGAAAACGCGCAATCAAAAATAAGCTTCAGAAAAAAACCGCTGCACGAACTACCAGTCCCAGAGTCCTCTGTGCTGCGCAACCCGTCAGCCATTCAGGCTGAGGGACGCGAGCGCAGAGGAGGCTGGCAAAGCGTGGCATGCCAAATTTAAAAAAAAACTGCCAGGAGGGAAAGACTTTTAAAGACCCAGCCGGAGCCAGGAGGTAAGCGCGGTAGGTTAGGGAGTGGGGGCGAGGCACTGCCCCGGTAACCACGCTGCCCACCCGCCCCACCACCTAGCCCCCCTTCCTAACCCCCACTGACCGCGCTTACCTCCTGGCTCCAGCTGGGTCTTTAAGTTTCCCTCCCGGTGCGGCCTTCTATGTCTCGCCCTTGCTTCTCTCTGGGTTGGCTGGGGACGAAAGTTCCTTTCCGAGTCAACAGAGAGAGAAGGAACGGCTCTCCATGATGTGGATTCCTTCTCTCCGGGAGGCAAAGGTGCCTTTGCCTTCCGAAGAGAAGGAATCGCTTCTCTCTGGGTTGGCTGGGGACGAAGGTTCCTTTCCGAGTCAACAGAGAGAGAAGGAACGCCTCTCCGTGATGTGGATTCCTTCTCTCTGGGAGGCAAAGGTGCCTTTGCCTTCCGAAGAGAAGGAATCGCTTCTCTCTGGGTTGGCTGGAACCAAAGTTCCTTTCCCAGCCAACCGGGAGAGAAGGAACGCCTCTCCGTGATGTGGATTCCTTCTCTCCGGGAGGCAAAGGTGCCTTTGCCTTCCGAAGAGAAGGAAACGCTTCTCTCTGGGTTGGCTGGAACCAAAGTTCCTTTCCCAGCCAACCGGGAGAGAAGGAACGCCTCTCCGTGATGTGGATTCCTTCTCTCCAGGAGGCAAAGGTACCTTTGCCTTCCGAAGAGAAGAAATCGCTTCTCTCTGGGTTGGCTGGGGACGAAAGTTCCTTTCCCAGCCAACCGGGAGAGAAGGAACGCCTCTCCGTGATGTGGATTCCTTCTCTCTGGGAGGCAAAGGTGCCTTTGCCTTCCGAAGAGAAGGAAACGCTTCTCTCTGGGTTGGCTGGAACCAAAGTTCCTTTCCCAGCCAACCGGGAGAGAAGGAACGCCTCTCCGTGATGTGGATTCCTTCTCTCCGGGAGGCAAAGGTGCCTTTGCCTTCTGAAGAGAAGGAATCGCTTCTCTCTGGGTTGGCTGGAACCGAAGTTCCTTTCCTAGCCAACCGGGAGAGAAGGAACGCCTCTCCGTGATGTGGATTCCTTCTCTCCGGGAGGCAAAGGTGCCTTTGCCTTCCGAAGAGAAGGAATCGCTTCTCTCTGGGTTGGCTGGGGACGAAAGTTCCTTTCCCAGCCAACCCACAGAAAACTCTCTCTCTCTCTCTCTCTCTCACACACACACACACACACACACACACACACAACACTACTCACACACACACACTGCGGAATAACCCCCTAACAACAAATGTTCCCTCCAGTCCAAACATACCTGCACCAATCGCAGCATCAGCAAATAGCCTCCGCCCTCTGTTTCCTCTGTCTGAGTCTGACTGTCTCCTCCCCTGTCCCTCACTCTATCTAACTCACTAGCGCCCTCTGGTGGTCTACTCTATCTGTCAGTCTCTCTTCCTCTCACTCTCTCTCACACATACACACACTGCTTCTCTCTCTCTCTCACACACAGACACACACACACAAAACACACACAACACACACACACACACACACACACACACACACACACACGACACTCCTGCCTTGCCAGGAATTTTTAATGTAGTGTGTTGGTCGTTGGAGTGGTATTGTATGGGTGGTGGTGGTGGTGGTGCACACCCAAAAGCACCCGTAACCACCAACGCACACATTAAAAATGCCCAACACACTTTAAAACAGCCCGGCAATGCCAGGCAAACTCTGCTGCTACAATTATAATCACAAAACAGCACACCTATAGCATTGGCAGTAATATGAAGCATACCTGTCAACCATCCTGATTTGGCCGGGATTACCCCCTAATTCGGCACAGATTTGCACCATTTCCCGACCCGCGCTGCCAAACCCCCGTAATTTGGCAGCGGGGGAAAGGAGGCACTGTGCAGCCTATCTGCGCAGGTAGCATTGCACGCATGCGTGGAAGGGCTCTACACTTCCGTAGCTCCCTTCCATGCATGCACAAAAAGGCTACACCGCCTGCATAGAAGGCTACACAAGGGGTGTAGCCCTCCACGCGCATGCGTACAACATGACCTGCGCAGACCTGGTCTGCGCAGGTCCCGGATTCGCCGGAGCCGCGGTTGACGGGTATGATATGAAGTAATTAATATGCTTTGCCACTTAAAATGAACAACAACTGAAAATGTAACTCATTTCATAGTTACAAAGTCAATCAATAATAGTTTTTACAACAAGAAGTCATTTGTATGCTCTTCTCAGGCTTTTCCCTCAGATGATTCTACACACACATCCCGCGTTGTGGGTGGAATGGTTTTGCAGGCATGCCGCAGAGAGTATGATGGATTCTGGTACTCTGCTGACGAGACTTTAAATTTTAGCCACAAAAAAACTCACAGTTTAAACCACTCCTTAAATAACTCGCTTACCTTGAAAACCCTACTAGGGCCACTCTAAGTTAGTTCTGACATGATAGCACACTACTGACTAATCATCATCAAGTCATCTCTGAAGCACGGTGACCACATAGGCCGCCCTTGCTCAAAAGCCTGTCATATCTGACTCTAGAGTTCAGTGCTCATCTCTGTTGATATCCAAAAAACCGGCGCTGTTTGAGTCTGCAGACATTGGCTTGGACATGTAGTAGGCATCACTGGACACCGGAGCACATGGAACACTGTTTAGCTTCCCACTGACATGGTCCCTATTTATCTACTTGCAATTTCTTGCTTTCAAACTGCTAGTTTGGAAAGAGCTGAGACAGAGATGGGAGCTTGCTCCATCCTGCAGCACTTAGGTCTTCTTGAACAACCTTCCAATCATCAAGTTCACCGTCTTAACCACTAAGCCACAAATGATTTTAAAAACACACTTATTTGTGATCATCACATTACATTATTTTTCTATGACAAAATAAAAAAAACAATAATTCAATTCCGTCAAATCGATTCCTACTCATGACACTTGCCAGGGTTTCATAGAGAATGCAGATGAGTGGGTGTCCCTTCTTCCCTTCTTCTGGAAGCCACCCCAAGACTTCACACAGGCTGTGGCTCTTCTCCCAGGAGTTACAACTGGGGAATCACTCTCGCTTCTAAGGAAAGCCCAGCTTTGATTCAATCCAGAACCCACTTCTTCCTGCACTAAGGACAGGGTTTGGGGGTTTTCTCTCTCTCTCTTCCCGCCTTTCAATAGTTCCATGGTTGACATTTTGCAATGGCCCTTCTCTTGCAATTCCCCCCACGGATTCATGTTTTTTAAAACCTAAAATGCAATTTAGAAAGGGGAGACTGACCGTATCCTGCTGGATGGAAAGAAGAAGAGCCTCCAAAATCTTCCCTTTTATTTAAGAGTCTTAACAGAGCATTAATAACCCTCCACTCATTCCACCTGCTTTTTAATAAAAGAAAGCACCTCCGCTTCTTCCCATGTGCTTAAACTACCTGCGCGCAGGTTTCAATCAATTTGGATCACAACTCCCAGAATTCCCTCGCCTGCAGTTCTGCGAGGGGCTCTCCTGGGAGTCGTAGTCCGGAGGTTCACCACCGCCAAGTCACACTTGGGCTTGGACCATACCTGTCAAGTATCCCTTATTTGCCGGGATTTCCCCTAATTTAGCACCGCTTGTCCTCCTTTCCCACCTGGAGCCGCCATCCCGTAATTAGATGGCGGGGGGAAAGTAGTTACTGTGCATCCCCTTCTGCGCAGGTCCCTTCTACGCATTCGCAGAAGGGTTCTGCACAGAAGGGGCCTTCTACGCATGCATAGAAGGGACCTGCGCAGAACGGTCCGGAGCTGCGCTTGACAGATATGGCTTGGACGGCTCTTAGCACATGGCAGGAAAAGAAAGTAATTTTCCTCAACGGAAGGCACGCTCCTCTCCTTTGCAGATGGACAAAAAAATAAATATATCCCAACCACTTTTCCTTCACCTGAAACCCTGATTAATTATTTTACTATTGTTAATTACATTGATACCCCGCCCATCTTGGAGATTTTCGTTGAGCGCATCGGGGATCTGCTTTAGAGGAAGATTTGCTGAAGGAGAGGTTTAACTGTGCAAAACCAGGAGTGCCCAAAAGAGCAAGGAGAAACTGTTGTTGTTGTTCAGTCGCACAGTTTATTCCGACCCTTTGCGACTCTATATAGACCATCGTCCTCCAGGCACCTCTGTCCTCCACCATCCTCCTCAGCCCGCCCAGCTCTATGCCCACTGCGTCCATGATGCCATCTAGCCATCTCATCTTTGGTCGTCCTCTTTTTCTTTTGCCCTCCACCTTTCCCAGCATCAAGGCCTTCTCAAGTGAATCCTCCCTTCTCATTTGATGTCCAAAGTACTTCAGCTTCATCTTTACTATTTGACCGTCTAATGAGCAGTCTTCTAAGATTGACCTATTTGTTCTCCTCGCTGTCTAGGTGTTATGTATGCATAACTGTAGGTGTGTTTAATATCATTATAAAATGGCCACGCTGCCTCTCAAAACACTCTGTCAGATTTCATGTCAAACAGCCTCGCTGTTTGACAGCTCCTGCTCTCGTCAAGCTCGCGTAGTATCACGAGACTTCGGAGAGCGCACAGTTTGAAGTATGAGAGGCGCACAATGTATCTTCCTAATGCAAATGAAGGGATTAAGAATTGTACGTATGTTAATTGTCCAATCAGCATTGTTCCCTCTTAAAATGTATCATTCTGATTGTGTATATAAGACCTCAGTTTGCCCCATCCATGTTGTGTTCAGACCCCAGAAATAGAAGAGCTGTATTTCACTACGCTGGTTGTCGCCTCCAATTTCTGAACACCAAATTGGCGGAAGCCTGCAGAGAATATCAGATGTGCAGTATATAGATAAATTAATATATAAGAGTAAGAATTTGCAATTGGTACAGAAAGAGTATTGAATAAGCCTAACTAGTACAGTAATTGTAGGGGGGAGGGAAAGAAAGGGGGAGATAACTTTAGGATCAAAAATTTGCATAGAAAAGTTTTGAAGGAAAGGCAATGACATGTGTAATGATAGAATAACCATTAGTAGGAGGAAAGGAGAGAGAAAAACAGCTGCATGTTATGAACAACAAAAGTTATTTAATGTCTTAAATATCAGCAAGAATCCATCTTACTCTTATCTATTAGGATACTAGCAAGGGTTGCCCGGCGTTGCCAGGCTTTTTTCTCCGTGTGTTTTAATAAAAAATGAACCAATTTTATTTTTGCAATAGTTTTAAATTGTGTTGGAAGGTTAAATTGTGTTAATGTTTTTTAAAAATTGCTTAGTCTGTAATTTTAATTTTTTAAATGTTTATTTATGTTAAAAAAATTTGGCTTGGCTGTTATTAACTGTGATCTGCTTTTTTGGGTTTTTTTGAGGATTAATAAAAGAATAAAGTATGATATAATTTTTTCAAATTGTTTTATGTAAGTGAATAATGTTTTAGTTTTTTGAATTTTTTTAATTAGTTGTACCGTAGGTCATAATTTTAATAATGTAAAAGTAAATGTTTTTTACATTCAATGTTTTTAAAATGTGTTTAGATGTTTTGAGTTTAAATTTGAGTTATAACTCAGCACAGGATTTTTAAAAGTTTCTATTGTATTTTATTGACATATGTTTTAGTGTAAATTTTTTTACTTGTTTTTATTGGTGTGACCTTTTGTGTAAAATTGTGAATTTATGTTATGTTTTTGATTTGTTTTTACTCTTGTGGCCTTTTATTTGGAGCTGTTGTGTGTTTTTGAATTGTTTTTACTATTGTGGCCAGCAGGTGGTGCTGGTAGGGGTTATTGTATTTTGACTTTTTTTTCTCTCCTGGCCTCTGGGTGGAGCTTCTTCTGGTAAGTAGTCTCTTTCTTTATTCATTTATTTTCCAGTCCTGGTGGAGGTAGCACATCTTTTGGTAAGTTTGCTTGTTTTCTTTCTTTCGTGTGTGTGTGTGTGTGTGTGTGTGTGTGTGTGTGTGTGTGTGTGTGTGTGTGGGCGGGGGGGGTTGGAATTTGTATTTTTTGTCTGTTTGTTTTGTTTTTGATTGTGTCTTTGTTTACTTCGTATTGTTTTTGGTGTTTTTGTTTTTGTGTATTTTTGGATGTGTTTGACTGTTTTTAGTAATTTTTTTAAAAAATTATTTATTTATTTGGTGGTGGGGAAGGGACGTGGTCATTGGGGGTTAGGAAGGGTGGGCTAGGTGGTGGGGAGAGGGGCATGGTCATTGGGGGTTAGGAAGGGTGGGTTAGGTAGTGGGGAGGGGGGCATGGTCATTGGGGGTTAGGAAGGGTGGGTTAGGGGGGGCGTGGTCGTTGGGGTTAGGAAGGGTGGGCTCGGTGGTGGGGAGGGGGGCTTTAGTGTGTTATGGTGCTTTGATTGTGTGAAGTCGTGAAAGTAGATCGGGTTTCCCCTTTAATATCAGTGGGTGGGGGTTGTGACCCCCCTCTCCGCTGTCTACCCTAGGGTTGGGAGGTTTGTGGGGAGAAAAGGGATATATTGCCCCAACACTTCTGGAACCAAAAGATCAGGCAGAGTGGATCGAATCCCCCCCTCCTTAAAACCACTCCGTTTTTAAATAGAAGAAAAGACGGAGTTGTTTTAAGGAGGGGGAGGGGTGGGATCGATCCACTCTGCCTGATCTTTTGGTTCCAGAAGTGTTGGGGCAATATACCCCTTTTCTCCCCACAAACCTCCCAACCCTAGGGTAGCCAGCGGAGAGGGGGATTGCAACCCCCCACCCACTGATGTTAAAGGGGAAACTCCAGTCGGGACCTTCAGGCGCTGTTAGTGAGGGAAAGAAAGCCAGCTGGTGTTTGCTTGGCTGTGAGGCGGTGAGTTGTTTTTTGTTGGGGGTTAGGAAGGGTGGGCTAGGTTGTGGGGAGGGGGCGCGTGGTTGTTGGGGTTAGGAAGGGTGGGCTCGGTGGTGGGGAGGGGGGCATGGTCATTTGGGGTTAGGAAGGGTGGGCTAGGTGGTGGGGAGGGGGGCTTTAGTGTGTTATGGTACTTTGATTGTGTGAAGTCATGAAAGTAGATCGGGTTTCCCCTTTAATATCAGTGGGTGGGGGTTGTGACCCCCCCTCTCCGCTGGCTACCCTAGGGTTGGGAGGTTTGTGGGGAGAAAAGGGGTATATTGCCCCAACACTTCTGGAACCAAAAGATCAGGCAGAGTGGATCGAATCCCCCCCTCCTTAAAACCACTCCATTTTAAAATAGAAGAAAAGACGGAGTTGTTTTAAGGAGGGGGAGGGGTAGGATCGATCCACTCTGCCTGATCTTTTGGTTCCAGAAGGGTCGGGGCAATATACCCCTTTTGTCCCCACAAACCTCCCAACCCTAGGGTAGCCAGCGGAGAGGGGGATCACAACCCCCACCCACTGATATTAAAGGGGCAACTCCAGTCGGGACCTTCAGGCGCCGTGGGTGAGGGAAAGAAAGCCGGCTGGTGTGTGCTTGGCTGTGAGGCAGTGAGTTGTTTTTCTTTTTCATTTTTCGGGCGCCGGTTTCCTCAGCGTTCTGCGCGCTCATGGTGCGCAGGACGCTGGGGCTTGTAGTTATGGGTTGCTGCTTTGTGTTTGTGCTGCGTTTTTTTTAAATGGTTTTCTTTTGATTGGCTGCAGCGCGTTTCCGAACGCTGCGCCGTGCGAGAGCCTCTCAGCCTGATTGGCTCTGGCACGGCGCAAGGAATGTTGGGAAGTGAAGTTGTTTCCCTTTCTTCGCGTTTGTGGGGCTGTTGCCCCACTGCCGGTTTTTTCAATCCTTCGTTGACCTGCGTACCCAGATCGGCCGTGTGATAAGTAAACAAATTGAGATTTTGGTTATATTACAATCATGTAATATTGTTAAAAAAGGATTAGAAGAATGAAGGAAACTTAAAGAAGAGCTTTTAATTACGGGAGGTTAGCCCAGAACATAAAGTAACATGTAGAGTATGATGTTTTGGAAATTGTTTCCTTAAAAAAAAAAATAATAATCTTTATTTGCTGTGACCCTGGTTTCTATATTTGCTTTGCCCTAAGATGGAGGAAGTTTGGTTCTAGAAAGAGATTGATTGATTGAAATATGTAAATAATCCTCTGTCAAGGTGTGTTAAGATTAACTAGATAGATGAATAGATAGATAAATTATAATTTATAAGGTGATATATGTTAAGGTTCGCAGAGAATTGGATGTGCAGTATATAGATAAATAGAAATACAAGAGTAAGAATCTGCAACTAGTTATAGAAAGAAAATTGAATAATTTTGATCATTATAGCAACTATAGAAAAAAAGAAGGGAAAAAAGGTGGGATAATTTTGGGATCAAAATCTGAATAGAAATGTTTTGAAGGAAAGGTAATAAAATGAGTAATGGTATGACAACCATTAGCAGGAGGGAAAGAGAAACAGCTGCTTTGCTATGAACAATAAAATTAATTTATTGTCTTAAATAATAGCAAGAACCCGCTCTAGTTCCGGTCTCCCTCCCCTTCTTTGGCACTTCGGAGGCGGTCCTTCAACGGAAGGACAAGGGGAGTGAAGAAGACAGAAGATGGTGAAGGGCTGGGTGAGGGTGATTGGGAGGTGAAGGGTGGGTGAGGGTGAATGTATTCAATGTATATTTGTTCATTTGTTGTTGTTTTATTGTATTGTACTGTACTGTAATGTTATAAATGTTTAAGTTTTGTAATTTTGTTTGAAAACCAATAAAAATATTTTTTTAGAAAAAGAAATAGAAGAGCTGTATTTCACTACGCTGGTTGTTGCCTCCAATTTCTGAACACCAAATTGGCGACGAAGGTGGGATGGCGTCCTCACAAGGAAACATCGGTCCCTTCGATGCGGCTTATCCCGACAAGTGGGCACTCTACGAGCGCCGGTTCTGCCATGCCATGGCGGCCCAGAGGATCGAGGATGAGCTCCTGCTTTCTGTCCCAGTGTGGACCCGAGACGCTGGAGCTGGCGATCCACCTCGCTCTTCCTCGGGATGTGGATGAAGTGCCACTCGCTGAAATCCTTACAGCTCTGAGGAGGCACCTCCAACCCGAAGTGTCAATTTTTTCAACCCAGGTGGCGTTCCACTACAGAGAGCAACGTCCCGGGGAGTCTGTGGCAGACTATGCTGCTGCCCTGCAACTTTCTGCTGCCCCATGCAAGTGGGACAATCTTGAAGAGGCGCTCTGTGACTGTCTGCTGGCCGGCATGAGGGACGAAGATGCCCAATGTCACCTTGTGACCAGGAAGACGCTGACCTTCAAGTCTGTGCTGGACGAGGCATTAGCGTCTGAGGCCGCATGGTCTGGAGTGAAGACGTTCCGTCACCACCAGTCGACTGTGGGCGCTGCAGAGTCTTCTGTCCAGGCCCACCGGTCCTCGTCTTCAGCATTGTCTGCATCACCAGCCTCAACCTCATTGTCTGGGTCCAGCGACGACGAGGGCAGCGTCCGGAAGGTCCGCCACAAGCACCAGGAGCACCACTGTGACAAGAAGTCTCACAAGAAGTGTGACGGGTGCGGAAGCCGGCATGACAGGCAGAAGTGTCCTTTCCGAAACACCGAGTGCCACAACTGCGGACAGAAGGGCCACATCGCCAAAGTGTGCCGGCAGCGCAGGAAACGGGCCCCATCGCCAAGGTCTCATCAGGTTCACTGGACCAGAGCCAGGTGTCCAGTGTCAGCAACCGATTCTACACCGATCTCAAACTGCAGGATGTCCTGTTCCAGATGGAGGTCGACTCATGTACTTCCTTTTCCATCATCCCTCAAAAGGAATTCCTCCGGATTCCTCCAAGTTCTCGCCCCAAGCTGAAGGCGTTCAAAACATCACTCAGATATGTCCAAGGTGCCAGATTCCAGTACTGGGGGGGGGATCCTTTACCGTTGGTTTCAAGGGTATCCACAGCCAACTGCCTTTAGTTGTGGTCAACCAGGGGACCAACAGCTTGTTAGGGGTGCAATGGTTTGAACCCTTGGGCATCCATTTGTCTGGCATCAATGCCGTCACTGTGGATCCGGTGCAAGAAGTGTGCACCGCACATCCCAAGGTCTTCAGGAAGGGGCTCTGGACATATGTGGGTCCCCCTGTTGACTTTGAACTCGATCCAACAATTTGACCCATCCGTATGAAGCCCAGCCGGGTCCCCTTGGCTCTAAAAGACAAAATTGAGGCGGAATTGGATAAACTGGTTAGGCAGGAGATTCTGGTCCCAGTTGACTCTGCCGAATGGGAGACCCCAATCATCATGACACTCAAAAGCAATGGGGAGGTCAGGATATTCGCGGATTATAAATGTACTATTAATAAAGCCATGCAGCCCAACACATATCCTGTCCCAGTTGTCAGCCATCTACTCATCTCCTTGCATGGAGGGAACTGTTTTGCAAAGCTTGACCTTGCCCAAGCATACCAGCAACTGTCAGTGTCACCCGCCGCTGCTGTGGCACAAACCATTGTAATGCACAAGGGGGCATTTAAGGTTACCAGGCTGCAATTTGACGTGAATGCAGCCCTGGGGATTTTTCAATCTTTATTTGAATGTTTGCTTAAAGGTTTGCCAGGGGTCTGCCATATTTCGATGACGTCCTGACCACAGCCAAGGACAACCTCCAACTAGCGGCCAGACTGGATAGTGTGTTAACCTGTTTTGAGAGGGTAGGATTACGTCTCCGCAAGGACAAATGTGTGTTTATGGCCAATGAGGTTGAGTTCCTGGGGTATAGAATCACCCCAAGGGTATCACGCCTTCTGATTCAAAGGTTTCGGCCGTTCGGAATGTGCCTAGGCCAACCTGTAAATCAGAACTGCAATCATTCCTAGAGTTGCTCAATGTTTACCACACATTCCTCCATCACAAAGCCTCAGTTGCCGAACCACTTCATCAAAGGAGTTCACCAAGTCCTTTTAATTGAATCCCTTGACTCGCCTCCAGTCGTCCCATCGGACATTGCCTAAGCCACTGTTAGGGACAAGGTTCTTGCGAAGGTGGTGTCGTGGGTGCAAAAGCGTTGGATCTGGGCCGCGAAGCGGGTTGCACAAGCTGGATCGGGGCCGCAACGCGGCCATTGGGTCCCGGAGGAGACTGGTCAAGCAAAGACACACGAGGCGAGATGGAGTGAAGACCAGTGGTTTAATGATCACAAATCATGAGTATTTATGCCGTTCTGGCTGCATGCATAAGCGTAGCGACACAGTGCAAACTCTGGCTTCACACATCATGTTTACACAAGTTAATTGGGGAAGTCTACACCAGGGGAAGTTCATTAACCAACTTAATTAACTACAGGGGGCGCACATTGTTCTACATTATCGGGAGTAAACAAGTGGCCAACATTGACTCTAGGGCTTTAAGGAATCCGCAGACGTGAGATTACCTATTACATGCATAGCGAGTTAGTCATTAGCTCTCCATTGTCCGAGCTGCCTGTCAGATCAGCTATTGATGAATTAAACTCTATCTAATATTCCGCTCCCCCAATTTCTGTCCCCTCGGGAACCCGTGGCGACGAGGTGATCGTCATCACCAGGGTTCTGTCAGGGACAGTATACCAATTGCGCTCGTGGAATCCACACTTCCCCTTTATTTGTTAAATTGGACCTGACAGATGCTCGAAGTAGGAGCGGCATCAACTGAAGTGGAGTGAGGACATCCTGGGGTCTTCTCCATGATGGACACCTTGACATCAGTGAGGGAATACATTGCGCGAAACAACAAACCGCTGTTCCCAGTATTATCACTCCCACAATCACCTTGAGTGTCGTTTGTAGCCAATCCCATGGGAACCATGACCATAACGAATTCCACCATCCCCACGTGGCATCTTCCTTGATATTTTTAACCAAGGTATGGAGATCTGTGAGTTGACTCTGTACCTTGCGAGAGTTGTCCGTGAGGTTGAAACAACAGATGCCATGGACTGACTCGCAACCCAAATGGTGTAACAGTAGGAGGTAATCGATAGCTGCTCGATTATCCAATATGGCATGGCGAAGCTCCGTCTGCTCTTGATTAAGCAGCGCTATCGCCGAGGATGTGTGGTTAATGGCTTTTGCCAAGGCGCAAACCAATTGACCAATTCTCCGAGCGTTGCCTATGGCTAAGCTTGGCATGCCAAACAAGCTGACTGCTAATGAAACATACTCAGCTGTACTCAGAACCCTGATGTTGCTATCACATGAACTGTCTAACTGGGTGGCACGAGTGTGCCGTATGTGGGGAGGTACATTAATGCTTGGGGCAACCATGTCTTTAGTGGGGAGCAACAGTGTCAAACGACTGATAGCACAAGTGGAATCAGATACATTTGCAGGAATGTAGTTCCAAGTATACTGGTTACATTAAAAAAAACATCCTGAAGGCAAGGTAACGTGAACAAACATCGAGTTAATAGTCTCTGGATTATTACAAGTCCAAGTGCCGTTGCTGGGGTCGAGGCAACGGCACTGTGGCCCTTCGACCGTGGAACAGCTGGTCATGCAAGCACAAGTTGAGTTCGGGCTGACCGCCACTCGGGGAGTGTACAGAGTGGCTGCATCAGCCGGTAGGACTTTCGTGACATGGGTTCCCCAGTGCGCGTATGTTGAATAAGCAGTCTTGTGAAACAGACCAAATATCTGCTTCACCAACCAGCCACCGTTCCTTATGCGCGCATCTGGGGAGTGACACACCGGGATGAGACAAGTACTAAGAAGAGAGGCAGAATCGGTGGTCTGCCTCAGGCAAAAATCGGACTGATTGATGAAGTTCGCCAATCTTTCCCAAACATTGTAATGCAGCCAGGCAGAGAGATCTCCGCCTGGCATCAGGTTGTCTGCTTCCAGTGAAGCTGCTTGAACCCTTCCCCCCGCAAGTAAGGAAAGGATCAAGATGATGGTGGTCATCAAGGAATTAGAAGTGATCTGGGACAAGGCTACAAGCAAGATGTTCTCCGGCGTCGGTTCCTTGTTCTCCCGCCGAACGGTGTCTGCCACCTCCTGGCACAGGGACTTGGCCATCCCCCAGGTGATCTTCGGCGCTGGCATCTGCTGTCGCCGCCTCCTCCACTTGGCTCTTCCCGTTAGGGTTAATCCCTCCATCTCTGGTATCGGATCCAGGAGAGCCTGGGTCCACGCCATTGGACTCGAAATGAGTCTTGACACACCAGGATGGAATCCAGATGACACCTGTAGGAGACATAACTGCAGCATACCCTCTTCCCCATGTTATGAGGGTACTTCCAAGAAGGATTCGGTGGCACTCGGTAATGCACCATCGGCCGCGGGAGAGCCTCCGTGCGACGGAAGTGCTTTTCCTGAGGAGTGTAATCTGAAAAAACATTAAGGTGATTGTATGTAAACAATACCTTGTTCAGACAATGCTGTGCCTGACCCTGATTTTTGGGGAGGGCTAGTTCCCCCCCTTCTGTTTGTTTGTCAATGTAGGACTTAAGCGTCCGATTCACCTGCTCCACAATCGCTTGCCCTTGTGGATTGTATGGAACGCCAAAGGTATGCTTAATGTCCCAGGTGGCCATGAACATGGCCAGCTGCCTGGAGCTATAAGCCTGGCTGTTATCGGTCTTCACGTGCCGTGGTTTGCCCATGGCTGCGAAGCAGGAAAGGTGATGTTGCTCCACATGGGAAGCTGTTTCTCCCTTCTGTGCTGTAGCCCAAACGAACTGTGAAAAAGTGTCAATGCAAACGTGCATGTACTGCCATCTGGCAAACTGCGGAACGTGTGTGACATCCATCTGCCACACCTGGTTGGCCTCTGTCACTCGTGGGTTGACACCCCACGAGGGCCCCCCTACCGCCCCTGCACAATACGGGCAGGAATGGACTATGCCTTGGGCTTGGGAAAGTGGCAGGTTGAACTGCCGTGCAAGTGCTTTGGCATTTTGATGAAAAAATGCATGACTTTGAATCGGAGTCGTGAAGAATCCCAAAACTGACCTCTGCTGAATTTCCTTTGCGGCCGCATCCGCTCTGCTATTGCCCGTGGAAATTGGTCCAGGAAAATCCTGGTGACTTCTGATGTGAGCGATATAGAGCGCTTCGGTGCAGTTCCGCAAATGAAATTGAGCTGTGAGGAAAAAAAACTAACAAATTCTTGTCTATCGCGGGAGTGATGTATGCTCCCGGTACACTGTGAAGCAAATTCCGAACATACTGACTGTCAGTAATGATGTTTAAGCGTTCCTTGGCAAAGGTGCGCAAAGGCGAGGTTCACAGCTGCCAATTCCGCCCACAGCGCGGATTTCTGCGGAAGTGTCAGAAGCGTGCGCCAAGCCTGGTCCTCTTGCCAAGTAAGAACACCATATGTACGACCCCCATCAGTCAAAACTGTCCTAGCCCCCTGAAGTGGAACCAGGGACAATAACTCACACAAACTGACTGTCTGCGTTTGAAGCGAGACGAGTCTGGGGTCTTTCGGCAAATGGTATGCCAAAATCCAGTGAATCCTTCCAATGCAATCGGAAGTGAGTCACCGAGCTGCATCAGCTGCTGAATCTGATCTTTTGTGAATGGAACAACGATCTTAGCTAAATCGTGCCCTGAGATATCCCTTGCTCTCAGCCTTCCTCGGTAAATCACCGTGGAGACTAGTTCCTGTGGAGGAACGATGTTTCGGGAAGAGGTGTGTGGTAAATACACCCATTCCAGGATTTTCGCCCCCCGGTCGGAGTCTACTCCCAGAGCTCCGATGAACATGGCTCCAGTTTGGACTATGTACAGGTTTAGGACAGGAGCATATGGCCCCTGACTAATCCTGTCCACCCATCTCTGGCTAAGAACTTGGTTGACCTTTTCGAGAGTCAAGCGAGCCTCTCGAGGAATGTGTATCCGGTCTGCTGGCTGCTTACCTAGCGTTGGCAGCGAGAAGAGCGGCTTTAAGAGATCCGTATCTAGCCTGAAATACGGTCTAGCCCAAATGATATTCCCCAGAATCTGTTGCAATTCTACGAGGGTGACTGAATCCTTGAGATTGATTTGTGGCAAAACTGGTGCCGTGAAAGAACGGAGAAGCCGATGGCCCAAGTATGAAAAGGGCTCGGTCCTCTGAACTTTCTCCGGGGCAATGAGTAATCCTTTCTCCCCCCCCCCCCCCCAGAGTGGTCTGGAGGTCTTTAAACATTTCACTGCCGAGTTGCGGCGCTGTGACCAAGATATCATCCATGAAATGATACACTAAGACTGTGGGGTGAAGGTTTTGAAACTTTTCCAGTGCGTCGTGAACGTAAATTTGACATAGGGTGGGCGAGTTGAGCATCCCCTGTGGCAAAAAGTTCCACGTGTAACGTTGCGTGGGCTCTCTGTGGTTCACGACTGGCACTGTAAAGGCGAACCTTTCCCGATCCCTTACATCTAAAGGAATGGTGTGAAAACAGTTTTTCAAGTCTACGACCAAGATCTCCCAACCCTCGGGGATCATGTTCGGATTCTGGATGCCGCATTGAAGCGGACCCATTGGCTGAATACATTTATTGATCTCTCTTAGATCGTGAAGGAGTTGCCACTTCCCTGACTTTTTCTTAATAACGAATATGGGCGAATTCCAAGGACTGGTGGACCGTTCTATGTGTCCTGCGTCTAGCTGTTCTTTAACCAGCTGTTTCAGGGCAACTAATTTCTCCCCTACTACCGGCCATTGCTCTACCCAGACTGGCGTGTTGATAAGCCATTTAAGCGGTAAAGCCATTACCCAAAGGTAAGAGTGGCACGGTACTGCTGTAGAATGTCTCACCCCCAGAGGTTGACGTGCACATCCAAAATGTGCGGCCGAATGACCGCTGTGCCATCAGCTTTGGGGATCATGACTTCTACCCAATCTTGGCTTCTAAACGCTTCTTGAACACAGCCTACCCCACACACATCAGAGACTGGCTTGAGAGGCCACTCACGCGGCCACTGACTCTGGCTGACCACATTGACGTCAGCTCCTGTATCTAATAATCCGTCAAAAGGTTTTTTATTTTAAAATACCTTTATGACTGGCCATCGCTTCCACTCTATGTTGGTTTCCACTGCCGCTAAGACCTGGTATCCTTGTACTGCCCCTTCTGCGCTCGAGCGGTCTGCCGACCTGGACTCTGAGTTGTCCCTGAGCCTTTCCTGGCTGCCTGCTGGCAAGTGACAAGGAACCATGATCAGTTGCGCTAACGTGTCTCCCTTGTGAATGGTTGGGGTAGGTGTGTCCAGAGATGAACTTGGAGTACACCCGAAAAATTGGAGTCAATCACCCCTGGAATCACTAGGATTCCTCATGTTCCTGTGATACTACGGGGCAAAACTAAACCTATATAGCCTTTAGGCAGGGGTCCCATGTACTGGGAATCGACCAGATAAACTGTGCCTGGCAAGTCACATGTGACTTCTGACTGGCAAGTCAAATCTAGTCCCGCACTGCCCTTAGGTCTGGCCTGCACCTCCGGAATGCAGGGAATGTGACCGGAATTTAATCCAGCTCTGGCTCTTCCAGAGCGATTGTGGTCTCTGTTTGGACCGGGGCCAAAGACAAGCTTGCGCTCCGGTTTCCCGAGTTCGGGCAGTTCCTGGCCCAGTGGAAGCCCTTATTGCATTGTAGGCATTGGGTGGTTGGAGCCTTGGGACGACCCGTGTTTTGGCCGTTACCCTTTTTGGATCGGCATTCTCTAGCAAAATGACCGATCTTGCCACAAGTGTGACATGCTCCTTTGGTCTTGCCTTTGAATTTCCTACCACCTTGCACCGCCGCTGCCAACAGACCCATTTTGTAGGAATCTGTACCAACGTCGGCACAAGCCCTAATCATGTTGGTGAGAGTCAGATCGGGACAATTGCCCAGTGACTGCAAGATTTTACGGCAGTCAAGGTTGGCGTTGTCTTTCGCCAGCTTCATCATAAGCTCCTGTTGGGCTTGCTCATTGTCTATCTGCCTACTGACCGCTTCCTCCAATCTATTGATAAAGTCCATGTAGGATTCCTGGGCACCCTGTTTGACTGCTGTGTAATTCTTGGCTGCTTTGCCAGCTGCCGGGACCTTGAGATAAGCCCTGAAGGCTGTCTCAGCTGCAATGTGAAGAGTGGCGATTGGCAAGGCGACCTGTACATCAACGGATTCGAACTGGCCTGACCTATATAGCTGGTCAGGGATTACTGCTCCTCCCATCCTGGAAGCCCTTGCCTGTGCTTCGAGTCGATACTCGCTGTCCCATAGCAAATACTGACGGTTTTCCAGTCGTATGGAATGAGCATCGTAGTTTCGCACACTTACTGAAGCGTGCCCCTAGTAAAGCAACTCTGGAGTCCTGTCTCTGTGATTGCCTTCTGTATTGCCATGAGCAATTTGTACGGAACCGGCGAATGGGTCGTTTGCTGCTGACCCGTGAGGGCATCTACCTCTATGTGGACTGGGCATATCTGCCTAAGCTCAGGTAGTTCTTCCGCTGACAACTCCCCCTTACTGGTTTCTTCCTCTACCATGCGCTGGATGGAACTCTTGGCTATCTGGGAACTTTTAGCTGTCAGGGAAACACCAGCGTTTCCCATAAGAACAGCCTTGCTGGAACAGGCCACAGCCCATCCAGTCCAGCATTCTGTCTCACACAGTGGCTCACCATTTTCTTCATGGTATTCCCAAGGAGATGCCTTCACCTGCTTAGGATTCCCTGGAAATGGCATTGAGAGATATCCTGCCTATCTCTCCAACCCCCGAGGTTGTCCTTAAGTATCCATAATTATAGCCATTGATACCCTTGTCCTCCATGAACTTGTCTAATCCTTTCTTAAAGCTGTCAAGACTGACAGCTGTCACCACTTCTTCTGGTAGGGAGTTCTATAGACCAGTAATCCTCTGGGTGAAAAAGTACTTTCCCTTATTTGTTTGAGAACTAGTACCCAAAAGTTTCATCGAGTGTCCCCTAGTTCTAGTGTTGTGCGATAGGGAAAACAGTTTTTCCTTATCTACTTTGTCCACACCGTGCATGATTTTATAAACTTCAATCAGGTCACCTCTTAGACGCCGTCGTTCAAGAGTGAAAAGGCCCAACCGTTGCAGCCTTAGATGGTAAGGAAGGTGTTCCAGTCCCCTAATCATTCTGGTTGCCCTCCTCTGCACTTTCTCCAACTCCATAATATCCTTCTGGAGGTATGGCGACCAGAACTGTACACAGTATTCCAGATGGGGCCTCACCATAGATTTATAAAGAGGCAAAATGACACTTGCTGACTTATTTTCTATACCCTTCCTAATGATCCCTAACATTGAGTTTGCTTTTTTCACTGCTGAGGCACACTGGGTTGACACCTTCATTGAGTTGTCCACCAGGACACCAAGGTCCCTTTCCTGGTTTGTCACAGAGAGTTCAGACCCCATCAGTTTATAAATGTAATTGGTTTTTTTTTTTGCCCCAACATGCATCACTCTGCACTTACTAATGTTGAAGCTCATTTGCCATTGTTTTGCCCACTCCCCCAGTGTCAAAGGATCCCTCTGGAGCTCCTCACAATCTCTCACAGTTTTCACTACCCTGTATAATTTAGTGTCGTCAGCAAATTTGGCTACCTTGCTTTTTACTCCTACCTCTAGATCATTTATGAAGAGGTTGAAAAGCAGGGGTCCCAGTATTGAACCTTGGGGGACCCCACTCTTTACTTCCCTCCACTTGGAGAAGTGTCCATTTAGTGCTACCCTCTGTTTCCTGTCCCTTAGCCAGTTGCTGATCCAGGACAAGACCTGTCCCTTTATTCCATGACTGATAAGTTTATTCAAGAGCCTTTGGTGTGGGACCTTGTCAAAAGCCTTCTGAAAGTCCAGATAAACAACGTCAACTGGATCCCCCTTATCCACATGCTTGTTGACACTCTCAAAAAATTCCAACAGATTAGTGAGGCATGATTTGCCCTTGTAAAAGCCATGTTGGCTCTTCTTTAGCAGCGCCTTCTCTTCTATGTGCCTATTAATTCTATCTTTTAGGATAGTTTCCATCACTTTACCTGGGACACATGTCAAACTGACAGGTCGGTAATTTCCTGGATCACCCCTGGATCCTTTTTTGAAAATTGGTGTTACATTCGCTACCTTCCAGTCATCAGGCACAAAGCCTGATTTGAGGGAAATATTATATATTTTGGCTAGGAGATCAGCAATTTCATCTTTAAGTTCCCTGAGAACTCGTGGATGGATGCCATCTGGTCCTGGTGATTTGTTAGTGTTTAGCTTAACAAGACATGCAAGGACCTCCTCCCTGGTTATTTTTATCTTGCTTAATTCTTTGCCTTCCCTCCCTACAAAGATAGGCTCTGTTTTGTGCATGTGGTCTCTGTCTTCTTCAGTGAATATTGAAGCAAAGAATTCATTGAGTCTCTCTGCAATCTCTGTTTCCTCTTTAATAACCCCTTGCCTTCCATTGTCATCTAATGGTCCAATGGCCTTCCTAGTTGGGTTCTTACTTCTAATGTACTTAAAGAAGTCTTTGTTATTTCTCTGAGAATTTTTAGCTATACGCTCCTCAAAGTCTTGCTTTCCTTTCCTGATTGTTGCCTTGCATTTGTTCTGCCAGAACATGAGTGCAAGTCAAAGATTCTTGTACCTCTAGTTGAGTCTTCAACCATCTGTCCCAGGGAACAATACCATGCATTCCTTCAGTGACGTCTGCAGCTGTCACTGAGGGAAAGCTCCCTATGCTGCCCTGCTTGAGCTGAAGTGACGGATAGAGAACCATCGGGGCTGATGGTTCTGACTGCGCTGGGGGATTCTCGGTCTCTATCCGGACTGGGTCTACCTCTGCTATGAGCTTCCTACATTTGCTCCATGTGCTGATTACGTTAGCTGGGGCTCTAGGTTCTTGCCTAATGCAGGCTCCTATCCTATCCCAAAGTTGGAGACTAAGCATGCCTGTTTCTGGATAAAACAGACAGTATTCCCCCAAGTACACCAAAAGATCCGCTAACTGGGCACTGTGAATGCGTGTACGATTTAACCTGGCCAGGACCTTGAGTTCCATTAAGTGAACTCTCTGGTTAGCGGTCGGACGTTGTCACTGTGGACAAGTCCCCATATTACCTGCCGGTCCTTTGAAGTTTCCTTCGCAGACGAATCGATGTGTCTGGTATCAGGCAACTGGTTTGGCATGACGTCCCTCTGGGTAGGACTCGGAACATGGGCTGCTGCCACAGGCCCTCGGTGGCCTCTGTGATGGAGTCAGGGTTTCACAGCTGACCCTGAGCGGAACGCGTTTCCGCTGAGCAAGATTCCTCAGAGCTTTGGAGCACGCTCTGCCTCTCTGGAATGCCTCGTAGCGTAGCTGTCACTCAGATGGGATGGCTTTCCGACCAGAGCTGCTGTGCTGTCCTCCGGGAGGACTCGGACACGGTTCTGGCGTAGAACCGGACCGAGGGGTGTCACTACTCATGAGTAGAATCACGTCGGGGTCACCATATGTTGGATTTGGGCCTCAAAGCAGGTTGCGCAAGCTGGATCGGGGCCGCGATGCGGCCGTTGGGTCCCGGAGGAGACTGGTCAAGCAAAGACACACGAAGCGAGATGGAGCAAAGACCAGTGGTTTAATGATCACAAATCATGAGTATTTATGCCGTTCTGGCTGCATGCATAAGCGTAGCGACACAGTGCGAACTCTGGCTTCACACATCATGTTTACACAAGTTAATTGGGGAAGTCTACACCAGGGGAAGTTCATTAACCAACTTAATTAACTACAGGGGGCACACATTGTTCTACGTTATCGGGAGTAAACAAGTGGCCAATATTGACTCTAGGGCTTTAAGGAATCCGCAAACGTGAGATTACCTATTACATGCATAGCAAGTTAGTCATTAGCTCTCCATTGTCCAAGCTGCCTGTCAGATCAGCTATTGATGAATTAAACTCTATCTAATATTCCGCTCCCCCAATTTCTGTCCCCTCGGGAACCCGTGGCGACGAGGTGATCTTCATCACCGGGGTTCTGTCAGGGACAGTATACCAATTGCGCTCGCAGAATCCACACAAAAGGGCTAGCCCACCACTCCTCCTTCCGAGGAATTTAAACCGTTTCACAGAAAACGATTTGAACTGTCCATAGAACGGGGCTGCCTGCTGTGGGGCCAGCGAGTGGTCATCCCTGTCACCCTCCGCTCCAAGGTTTTGTGGTTGCTCCACATGAGCCACCCAGGGATTGTCTGCTCGAAGGCACTGGCCCGCAACTTGACCAGAATGATTAGGGGACTGGAACCCCTTCCTTACCATCTGAGGCTGCAATGGTTGGGCCTCTTCACTCTTGAACGACGGCGTCTAAGAGGTGACCTGATTGAAGTTTATAAAATCATGCACGGTGTGGACAAAGTAGATAAGGAAAAACAGGATATCTCTCAATGCCATTTCCAGGGAATCCTAAGCAGGTGAAGGCATCTGCTTGGGAATACCCTGAAGCAAATGGTGAGCCACTGTGTGAGACCGAATGCTGGACTGGATGGGCTGTGGCCTGTTCCAGCAAGGCTGTTCTTTTTTCTTATGTATGGAAGGAGGCTGGAGCTGGGCGATCGCACTACACCTGGGTTGGGCATATCTAGTTTGGGGGTGGGCTGTTAGCTCAGGTTTTTTTTTTTTTTAGCCACTCCCTAGTTACGGCCCTGGCCTGGGCAGGAGGGAAAGACACCCCCCCTTCCCCCCTCCTGGACGTCACTTTTGACTTGGCGACCCATGGCAAGAGGGGAAGATCAAGGAGAAACAGAAGTCAATTGAGGGTGAGGTGGATTGAGCCCATCAAGGAAGCCATGGCTGCGGGAAGGAAGGGCTGGTCAGGACAGAAGAGGGGATTTGCAGAATACGTCCCTTTCATAGCCCGAAGTACCAATTCTTTCTCCCTTCCTGGAGCCGAGCTGGGAAGCTTTGGGTTGTTACTCCCCAGTGGCAGGGAGTCATTTCTATCTCTCTCCCTGCCTCAAAGGGAGGAAGAACAAGGAGCGCCATGGTGTGAAGGGTGGATTCCCTCTTCTTTACTTCGTCCATTGCTCTGAATTTGGCAACTGGAAGGTCGGCTGGTCAGCAGTTCGAAACCCACGTACTGCATGACGGGGTGAGCTTCTGTCTCTGTCCCAGCTCCTGAACAACCTATCACTTCGGCAATTGCAAGTAGATAAAGAGGTACCACTTTGGTGGAAACGTAAACAGCATTCCATGCACTTGGGTGTCTAGTCATTCCTGCCACATGTCCACGGAAAGTCTCTAGACGAAGACAGCCCTGGCTGTTTGGCTATACAAACAGAGCTGAGCACCGAACCCTAGAGTCGGATACGAGCAAGGGTAACCTTTACCTTTAGCAAGAGTTGGGGTTTGCCAGACGAGAGGGCAGCCTAGAGAGGAGGATGCCTGACAAGAGCGATTCCTAGAGAGGAGCATGACAGACAAGATAGGTTACTAGAGAGGATTCATGGCATTCAAGAGAGATTCCTAGAGCGGGAGCACGCCCGACGAGAGAGATTCCCGGATTATGGGATAAGTGAGGTTTCCTAGAGAGGAGGAAAATGTGGGAGGGGAAGAGACGGTCCTTTTTCACCCGGAAACGATTCCTTTCCCACCTGCTGCCCCTCCTCCCTTTTCGAGAGGCGACATTATGGTTGGAAGAGTTGCTGAAGTAAGTCTCCTTTGATTTCTGGACTACAAATCCCATCATTTTCGAGGCAGGAAGGGTTTAGAGCAGGAGGAGTTCTCAACCTATTTTAAGCCGGGGAAGGGAAGGGCCAGGTCAGGTCACCCTCCCTCAGACAGCTTCGGGGGTCGGACGGTCATTCCGCCCTTCCTCCACCCCCCCAATGGGCACTTCCGGGTGTGGTGGATGGGGGGGCGGGACGGTGGGGCCTCAGCCCCACATGTAAATGAGGATCCCTCGTTTAGAGTTTTGTGGACTCTTCAGAAAACTCGCCTCTCCCACGTATTAGAGACAAGGAAGGATCCCGAGTAGCTTCCAATGGCTTCCAAGACTTGTGGTTGTTCAGTTGCTCAGCCAGAGTCAGTGGGGCAAGAGGGTGGGGATGGGGGGGGGGCTTCACTTACCCTGGGTTAGCACTTTGCCCAGCCTGCACTGTGCCCCCCACCCCCTCCCAAAGTGGGGCACTTCTTTGTTTGGGACTATAAATCGTCTCTCTCTGACCCCCCCCTTCCCCTCTTTTCTTTCCTGGTCGCCCTGCTCGGGGTCTCTCCCCCCCCCTCCTGCCATCCTCCCCAGAGAGAGATGCGACCTACAAGGCAGGGCCATAGCCAGGATTCTAGATGTGGGTGGGCGAATGTTTTTTCAGGATGGGCAACAAAGCCTCTTTTCAGTGCATTCCTATGGGAAACCACACTTTGCCAGGGTGGGCAAACGGCTAACTCAGGCCACCCTCCCTGGCCACCCCCTGGCTACAGCCCTGCCGACCAGCCTCCAAGCCGGCATCCCGCCACAGAGTCCATCACCCAGGGGCAGCCAGTGCAGGAAAGCCCTTGCCAGCCATGGATGAAGAAGGGGTCTCTCGCTTGCCCAACAGGCAGTTGCTGGAGCCCCAGGATAATTAATAGCGAACTCCTTGGGTGTGAAGAAAGGGAAGGGAGTTTTAGCCTTGAAATTGTGTTGTTGTTTACTTGCACAGTCGAGCCCAACCCTTTACAAACCCATGGATTATTGTGCACCAGGCTCCTCTATCTTCCACCGTCCTCCTCGGCCCACTCAAATCTATGGCCATTGCATGACAATGCCATCCATCCACCTCATTTTCTGGCATCCCCTTCTCCTTTTTCCTTCTATTTTCCCAGTGTCAAGGCCTTCCCTAGTATGATAGGGCTCGGCAGGCCCCTTTCCTAACCAAAAGAAAGGCATCTCCCAAAGTTAAACAGCTGTTGTGGCTTCCCCAGATGAGGGTTAATGTAATCCTGCTTTGTGGCTTGCTGAGAAGCCCAAACTCCATTGCGTTTCAAAGAAAGTTCTCTTGACCCTCTTTGGGGAACATTTGAGAATCCACCAGGGCTTTTAATGGTTAAATGCACTGAGTGGGGATTCCTAGAAGGGCTTTTGGAAGCTCGGGAGCTGGAAACATTGTATGTCCACGCAGGAAGTGCTGCTGCTTTCCAAACAGGTCCCTTCCTGTTCTTTCTTTTCTTCCTCCGGAGGGAAACATGGGCTCGAGCCGGGCTGCTTCTCTGTTCCTAGAGTGTAGGGTGGCTTCCTCCTCCTCCTCCTCCTCCCCAGTTACCCCTGGATAGAGTGATGGGTCTGTCCCAGTAGGGCTACCTGGGAAGGGAATGCTGGGGGTGGCGAGTGAGTGAGACGGAGAAAAGAGGTGTGGGAGGGGAGGCCTCCCCAACCTACAAGCCCAGCCAAGAGAAGGGACCATTGAAAGTGTTTTGTTCAGGAAATGTCAAGCTCAGAAGAAACGGAATAGCTCTTAATTCTGAGGCAGGACATTGTATATGAAGTATACCTAATTGGGGTTACATCTGAAATATTGGAAAAATTCAAAACTACAATACTTACTTATTTTGATCCCCAGGTTTGACTGGCCAGGACTGTGAGAAGTAATACCAACTTCCTTTGGATAATAAAAATTATGGGCCGATAACAGGCAAGGAAACATTGTTAAGAAATTTTTATATCTATTATTTTCTTCAGACCTAAAACAACCTTTTATTCACTGCTGAGGCTGTAGAGCAGTAAGGAAAACGTCAAAGAGGGTGGTGAGCACTGACAAGTTAATAAGCAGGAATGCTTGGAACTATGATCCCCCTGCTAGGTGAGTCTTTTCAGGGCACGGGGGCTTGAATTGTATAGGTAGGTAGTGTTGCCCATCAAAGAAGTTAGGCCAGGTCAGTAACTCACAAAAGCATCCTCTGTCAGGTCCCTTGGGCAAGGTAAAAGCAGAGGGCACACATCATGGACTGCTTAGCCAGTGGGGGACGTAATGTCCTAATGGCTAAAAAAGCCACATACAAATTTACTTGATTTCTCAAGTCCATTTGCTTGCGTGGAAAGTCGTCGTGGAGATGTCTATCAATGTGTGAACTCCTTGCTTAACAAAGACTCCAAGGTATCCAAGGTAATTGGCAGACCAGGACTGGGCAGTTCATCTGAGGCTTAGGCCTTTCTGAAGGTGGGGGATTGAGTAGGTGAGTCCATCAATGGCACCCTCACTCTCTTCCTTGGCCCACGCTGTGAGGTGGTAGGATGGGGTGAGGTGACCTGAAATGATGGGAAATTTGTTTTTGTGTGTGTGCATGACTAGGCATATTTTAGTGAATAGTGTACTGGGATGCAGTAGAAAATAAAATTCATATGGTCCATTTTCACTTATCAATATCAAAATCCACCCAACAAGTCGTCACAGGTCTTCCTTCTCTGGGATCATTCTTCATGCTTCTCTCCTTACATCTGATCTCCTTTACCAATTCTTTCCTCCATAACAACTACTCTTATTCCACTTTCTTCTTACAGATACTCAACTACAACAAAACCCATGGTACATACAAAGTTGTGCCAACTCCAATCCATGGGAGGAACTAGAGCTCCTCGAACCCAATTTTGTGTACATGGGGAAGCCTCTTTCTCTGGGGTCTCCTCCACACACTGTCAATAGAGACTCACCTGTTCACACACATCTCCCCACCTGGGAGAGGAGGACTTCTTCCGTCCAAAGATCCTCCTCAAACCTGATATTTTACCAGGGCTCCCTTTCCTTACGGAGGCCAGGATTCAGATAGGAGGGCGATGGGGGAAACAAGGAGGCTTCCATGTTACCTGGGCTTCCCTTGTGCATCACCTTCTCCCAGGGTTTCCATTTCCATCCTTTGGTCATTTTCCCAGTAGCTTCATCTGTTCCTTCAAAACAAGTGCAGGCAGTGGTGGGCATCAGCAGGTTCACCAGAACCGGTAGCAGAAATTCTGGCTGGCCCCGCCCATCCAAGTTTTGAAATAAAATACAGTACAGTAGTCCTAATTTGGGTGCAACGCAGGGTTTTCTCCCTGCCCATGCCCACTATACTATGCCCACACTGCCCCAAACGTCACTTTCTGATCTCACTGGCCTTTCTCTTGTTGAGCCTGCTGATCCAATCTGCTGCCCCCACTCCCTCCGCATTGTTGGAAACTAATATCTCTCCCATCTCTAGGTTTAGAATTAGTGGATTTGTCTGTGTAAAATATCTGTGTCAAAAGGTGGAAAGGGAGGAGATTATGTCCTTTGCCTCAGGCAGCAGACTGTCTTGGCCTACTCCAACCCACTTGAATGGCTGTTCTTCCAGCGGCCTCTTTCCAAGAACCACTCTGGAGTCAACAAGAGACATGCATTTGACCCTCTTAGGGATGCATATTTATTTTCTCTCCCCCCCCCCGACGTAAACCTCTTGCAGATGAGATTTCTTTCCTTGCCATTCTGTTTCATTTTTCTGTCCTGTCTATGTAGCATTGGAGAGTAGATCCAGGACACCATTGTTGGGTGAGGAATACGATGGACGACCAACATACATCTGGCCCCACAGCAGAAAAAGACCCCAGTGTGATCAGGGGGAAAAGCCTTGGGACATGTCAGGAAAGAGCAGTGCCAGAGGTCCAAGGAGGGGAGATGCTCAGCTCAGAGAAGCAGCGCCAACACTTCAGGAATTTCTCCTACCAGGATCCTGATGGTCCTCGACAGGTTTGCTCTCGACTCCACCAGCTTTGCCGTCAGTGGCTGAACCCAGAGCAACACACCAAGGCTCAGATGCTGGACCTGGTGGTCCTGGAGCAGTTCCTGTCTATCCTCCCCCAGGATATGTTGAGCTGGGTGAGAGAATATGGAGCGGAAACCAGTTGCCAGGCGGTGGCCCTAGCAGAAGGTTTCCTCCTGAGTCTGAATCCGGCTGGAGAGAAAAAGCCAGAAGAGCAAAAGGTGAGACAAATGTGTGGCTTTTGGGAGGAGGGCTCAGAAGCTGAAAAGAGCCCACGGATCTTGCTGCCCCTCTGCCCTGTCAGACCTGGTGCCTGTTCTGCTCTAGTTTTCTTCATCGGTTCCTTGTGGTCCTTGAGAGCACAATGTATGGCTGGATGTATTTTATTTGATAGTTAAGTTGCTCTCTCTATATATAATTTCTCTAATTTTCTATGGAAACTGCAAGTTTACTCCTACTATGGGCAACAGCTTCTAATTCAGTGGTAGCAGGATTAGATCACTTGGTGGATTCAGGAAGGGATTATTCAGCACTGAAGATTGACCATGGCTACTCACAGGCATCAAGAAAATGAGGGAGCAAATAACAAAAAACTTTCTATGAATTACCTTTGCTGCTGTTTGGTCTGTGTAAATCCCACCTCATGCCTTAATGTGGTGCCACGGTGACCCTGGCCGTCCGACAGCTATGGTGGCGGGTGTGTATTTCCCTGGCAGGTTCAGCCATGCCATGAAGGTGTCAGCTAGCGGTCCAGAACGGTTCTCCATTCAGGAACCCCAGGTCAGCTTAGTGGGATTGGGTACTCAGGGAATGCACTTGGCCAGTGCATTGTTCTGACGTGGCCAATTTTAACATGAGCCCAGCCAGCTGTGCCGTCATATTTAAAATGGCAAAAGGAACATCGAAAACACAGGCCTCATTCTCCTGTGCACCATCGAATCCTGCTACGTTAGCAATAGGACCTCCCAGTGGTGAGAGCCTGCTAAAATCTCATGTGAAACAATGCTTCGATCTACCTACTCAAATTAGCCTCGTGAAGTACTGATCAACCAAGTAAGTTGTTGCTTGAGAAAATCTGAGCATGGTATCATATGTCTCTGAAGTCCCAGTTTTACCTGCTAAGATCCCTGTTTCTCCTTTGTATAGTTTGTGAATCCCCACTATTGGGGGGGGGGGCTAATGCACCTGTGGGCAGAACATCAATCAGAAGCTTTAAAGCTAATTGGCTAAAGGTTTTGGCAGGAAGACCACCCACCGTACCGCCCACCCTTAGGCGCCAGTCTGCCATTTTACCTCAGTTCTCTTCTTTCTGCCTCAGCAGCAGGACGATCATTGAGAGCTTCCTCAATTTTTTGGTCGATTCCTTGTGAAAAGAAATTCTCTCAATTTTTGCCCGCAATCTTGTCCTCCGGGCAGGATTGCCACCCCGGTGCTGTTTCTTCCTTTGAGGACTCAGCTACCGTCCGTCTCGGTCACCGGTTCCCCCCTCAAGGGGGTGGCGGCTGGCCGGCCCTTCGGGGTTCTCTTCGCCTTCGCGAACGTTCTACTTCCTTGAAGTCCCTTCCTCTGGAAGAATTTTTCATGGCTGCAGCCTTCAAACAGTGCTGTACCTGCTTGAAGAAATTCCCGGCATTGGACGGGCACAGCCAGTGCCTCTTCTGTCTCGGAGAAGCACACCAAAGCCAGTCCTGCGTCCATTGTAAAAACTTCACCCGACTGGCTGTTCAAAATCGCAATAACCGACTGAAAACACACTTAATGGAACTTGCCCTCGTTCCGGCTGGTGCGCCTTCAACTTCCACCGCGATGAGTGCGCCTCCCCCTAAACGGGCTACTCAATCGTCTTCGTCCTCTCCTCTTGTTTGCAAGAAAAAGAAGAAGGACAAGAATGGTGACAAGAAAAGAAAGCACAAGATGGACGAGCGTCGGTTGCTTCCGCCGACTCCTTGGCCTCCAGTATCTCCCGGGCCCTCACTACCCTTCTCCGTTGCGAGATGTCCCTCACCAGGGTCTTCTGCGTGGGGTGGCCGTTCGTCGTCCGACTCTCCGAACAAGGGCCGCAGAGCTGGGACTCCAGCTCGCCCCTTGTGTTTGCCTTCACCACCTCGTGAAAGGGGACATCTCCCCGCTCGACAACTCTCGGTCTCGCCGAGACCTCGGACTCCGTCCATTGACGAGCCAGTGGCCACCATCCCGGCCACCATTTCGTCTCCAGTTCTACCTGCCACCATTTCATCTCCCACTGTTTCGCCCCAGCCGGCGGGTGTCGATGCGGCCCAGATGGACTTGTTCAGAGGGATGTTCGAGGCCATGGCGAAATCCTTCGTCCAACAGTTTAAGGCTACGGTTCCTGCGGCCTCTGCGGTTCCGGGACCGACCACCGTAAGCCCCAGGGACCCTGGCCCTGCTGTCGCACCGCCACCCTCTCGAGGGTCGAGCAGTCGCTCCACCGGCCCGCCCATATCGTCTTGGCGTGGTCCGGACGTTGATGTGACGAGCGCTCAGCCCATCGACCCGCCCAGGCCGTACTGGTGCGGTCCTGAAGTGGCTTTGATAGTCCCCTCCCTCATCCTCCGATGATTCCAGTGCATCCTCGGAGGAGGAGGGGGGATGTCGATGCGGAGAAGACGCCCGACCAGGCTATCAGGGCAGTCGACCCACTGCATGGTGAGGATCAAAGATCCCTTACTGCTATGCTGACCTGGCTGGGCACGGTGTTGAACCTGCGCGTGGACCAACCGCCTCTGGAGGGTGAGGACCAGATGACGGCCAAATTGGACAAAAAGGCCATCTGTCCGGTTCACATCACTATGCTCCCATCCATGTTGACGTCAGCGAAGGCAACATGGAAAAGGCCCGTTTCGGCCCACTCCGTTTTGTCCAGGCTCGACGGAATGTACAGAGTCTTAGACGAGAACGTCGAGTTTCTCCAGGCGCACCCACTACCGAACTCCCTAGTTGTGAAGGCTTTCCAACATAAGACAGCCGTTAGTGGGTTTCCGGTACCTTCGACTCCAGAGGGAAAGAAGTTGGACGCGGTGGGTCGTAAGTTCTACGCCACCGGTTCACTCTTCCTCAGAGCTGCGTACTACTCTGCCGCCATGGGCTTGTATCAGTCTCATCTGTGGGAGCATGCAAAGACCCTTGCCACGAGACTACCGGCTGACCTCCAGAAAGAACTCGACTCGCTGGCCGAGGAAGGGGACTTCCTAGTGGAACAACAGATGAGCACGGCGAGGCATATCAACTGGATATGTCCTCTGCCATCCTCCTGCAGCGCCATGCCTGGTTCAGGGTAACCTCCCTAAACGACTCAATGAAGAAGCTCATTGAGGAGTTCCCTTTCGATGGCCAAGGCCTTTTTGGCCAAGACACTGACAAGGTGCTCAACGAGTTGAGGCAGACCAATTTGACGGCCAAATTTCTGGGGCTCACCATGAAGCCAAGATTCCAGCCCTTTACTCAGCGGTATCGGGGGAATCCACAACAACAACCCAGGACTACCTTTTACAAGCAAAGGCACCAACGTAAACAGCGTTATCAGCCATACGGCCAGGGTAAACGTACTGACTCCAAATCCAAGTCCCGGGTTTGAAGTCACACAGGCCAAGGCTCTCTCGCTCCAACTCCCGTACCTCCCCCTCCGGAACTTCCTCCAGGTGTGGTCCGGCGTCACGAACGACCGGTGGGTCTTGAAGATCTTGTCCGCTGGCTACGCCATCAAGTTCGACCAGATGCCTCGGGTAGGAAAACACCGTTTTACCACCTCATCCCACCATCTGGAGGAAGAAGTTGCAACCCTTCTCTCCAAGGGTGCCATCGAGATGGTACCATCCACCGATTGGGACAACGGTTTCTACTTGAGGTACTTCGTTGTCCAGAAGAAGGATGGAGGCCTCCACCCGATTCTGGACTTACATCGCCTCAACAAGTGCATCCACACCAGGAAGTTCCGGATGGTGACCCTCCAGACCGTCCTCCTACTCATCAACAAACGGGACTGGTTTACGGTAATAGACCTCAAGGACACTTATTTTCACATCAGCATCCTCGAGGACCACAGATGATTCCTGCATATCAGGATAGGAAACTGTCTATCAGTACCGTTGCCTACTGTTCGGTCTGGCCACAGCACCCAGGGTCTTCACCAAATGCATGGCTCCGGTGGCTGCCTTCCTTCATCAGAAGGGGATCAGGGTCTTCCCGTACATCGACGACTGGTTGATAGTCTCTCCCACCAGATCGTCAGCCATTCAGGACACGGAATTTACCGTACATCTCATGGAGAGTCTTGGCCTCAAGATCAACTTTACCAAGTCAAAGTTGGATCCTTCACAGCGAGTGGAGTACATTGGAGTGGTACTGGACTCGCTAGCAACCAGGGCTTTTGCCCCTCAGAAACACTTACTAGACATTGCACAGGGAGTAAGCGACTTCAAGATCAAGCCCTTCATCAGAGCAAAGAAAGCTCAGAGACTGCTGGGCTTGATGGCCTCAACAACGGCGGTGATCCCTCACACCAAGTTGAAGTTCCGGTCCTTACAATCGTGGCTCCTCCACGAGTTCGATCCGCTAACAAAGAGCCAGTCCAAACAGTTGACTCCGTCTCCGGAACTGGTGGACCAGCTGGTGTGGTGGACGACACCCCTCAATTTGGCCACGGGGAAGAACATTTACCCCCCACAGCCATCTAGGGAGCTGCTTGCGGGACTCTGACGGTCATCAACGTGTGGTCTCCTCACAAGATGGTGTACCATATCAACTATCTGGAACTGCTGGCCTTTTGGAAGGCCCTATGTTCCTTCGAGGCTCTGCTCACAGGCAATGTAGATCAGATAGCATCCGACAATACCACAGCGGTTGCATATCTCAACAAACAAGGAGAGACAAGGTCCACAATGTTGTTCTATCTGGCAGTGCAACTTTGGGAATGGTGCCTGGAGAGACACATCTTCCCAATTGGAGTACACATCCAGGGCAAGCTGAATGTGCTGGCTGACCACCTCAGCCGCCTCACCTTGACGACCCATGAGTGGGAGCTGGACAGCATGGTGTTTCAGTCCCTTTGCAGGGCATGGGGGACCCCAAGCATCATTCTCTTTGCATTGGAGTCCAACAGGAAATGGCACAGGTACTGTTCCAGGGCGGGCATCGGACTAAACTCCGAGGGCGATGCCTTCGTGAAACAGTGGGATCAGGACTACCTTTATGCCTTTCCTCCATTTCCTTTGGTTCAGAAGGTCCTCACCAGGATGTACCAGCAATGGGCGAACGCAATCCTCATTGTTCCGGCATGGCCACATCAGCCCTGGTATCCTCTTCTGTTAAACATGTCGTTGCAGTCTTGCACACTGATGGACTCACCGACTCTCCTCCAAATGGAGCACGGTCAACTCCACCATTCGGATCTGCCCAGCCTCCACCTCACCGCGTGGAGGATAATCCCAGACTGTCCAGGATCTTGGAGTTAGGACGGCGACCCTCCACGAGGAAGTCCTATGCCTCCAAATACAGGCGGTTTCGTGCCTTCCTGGAATCCCAGCAAGGGTCTTCTCCACAGGTGGGACTGCAGGACATCATGGCCTACCTCCTCCATTTGGCGGAGTCAGGCCTTAGCATCACCTCTATACGGGTCCATCTGGCAGCATTGATAGCCCACTCTCCAGCTGGTTCACCTGCATCTGGTGCTCTCCGTGACCAAATGGTAAAGCGTTTCCTCAAAGGATTACGGAACGCCTTTCCGCCGGTCACGACTCCAACTGCACAATGGTAATTGTCTACTGTTTTAAACGCGCTCACCAGGACTCCTTTCAAGCCTATGGCTACCGCGGATGTTCGTCTCCTCATTTGGAAGACTGCATTTCTGGTGGCCATCACGTCTGCTCGACGAGCTGGTGAACTGGTTGCTCTGCGGGCAGATGCTCCATTTCTCAAGTTTTTCAATGACCGCGTGGTGCTCCACACAGACATCACCTTCCTGACAAAGGTAGTCTCCCAGTTTCATGTGGCGCAGACTATCTCCTTGTCAACCTTCTTCCAGAACCCCAGCAACGCCCAAGAAAGGACTTGGCACACACTGGATGTGAAGCGAGCTTTATTGTTTTACACCAGCAGGACACGTGAGTTCAGGAAATCACAGTGTCTGTTTGTTGCCTATGGGGGAAAGTCTAAAGGTGAACCCATCTCTGCCCAGAGGTTCTCCAAATGGATTACGTCAACCATCTATTTGGTCTATGAGTCTGCTTCGTTGCCACCTCCACCACATGTCAGGGCACATTCTACAAGGGCGGTTGCCACCTCCACTGCTTTTTTGGAGGGTACTCCGCTTGAGGACATTTGTTTGGCTTCCACCTGGTCCAGACCTTCTACATTTGTCCAACACTACAGGATAGATACCAAAGCCACTGCGGACGCCAGACTTGGTCGTGTCATCCTTGCCAGTGGGCTCCAGGCGCTTCGTCCTTGAGGATCCATCCTGCCTGACTGTCGTCTTCATCGTGGGATCATCTCATCCTACTGCCCACCGACCAAGTAAGTGTGAGCTTGCTAATCTCCCAATAGTGGGGATTCACAAACTATACGAAGGAGAAAGTTCGGTTTCACTTACCAGTGATAAATTTCGTTCTTCGAGTATATAGTTTGTGAATACACACTACCCACCCTACCTACCCTCTTGAGCTGCACGGATGAGAAAATTTGGTTTATCCTGTGCTATGCTTAAGTATGGAACTGAGGTAAAATGGCGGACTGGCACCTAAGGGTGGGCAATATGGTGGGGCGGTCTTACCGCCCAAACTTTTAGCCAATTAGCTTTAAAGCCTCCGATCGATGTTCTGCGCAGGCGCATAACCCCCCCAATAGTGTGTATTCACAAACTATATACTCGAAGAACGAAAGTTATCACTGGTAAATGAAGCCAAACTTTGTCTCTTTCCTATTTTCTCCTTGCATTTTATGGTTCCTCAGATGAAAATCCTCTCCTTGGAAGTTCAGCCTAATTTCCCCATGCGAGAGAAACCTCAATTCAACATCAAAGAGCATCCCCCGCAAAGAGAGATCCATCAGGGCAATGAAGGAGGTTCAACGTTGATAGGTGAGGATTAATGTGAGAGAAGGCATGTTGTTATCCACGGGTGAAGGAAAGGAGGGTCTGTGTGTATTTCTTTCTCCCGCTGACTATTTCACTTTGGTATTGATTGATCAAATTTCTAGGCCGCCCAATCAGGCGAACCCGACTCAGGGAGGCTCACAACAAGATTAAAACATACATATTAAAAACAATTAAAAACCCCAACATACCCACCCACCTATTAAAACTAACCACATTCAAACTGCCCGCATTAAAAAGATGGGGGGCTTCATTTTATAAGCCAACAGGCGGGGGCCACTCTTCCATCTGAGCCCCACACCTGCCCCGCCAACCAAGTTTTTAATTCTCTTCTGAAAGGCAGCAGCTCCATCTGCTCCTGGAACTCTACTGGCAGGAGGTTCCACAAGGCTGGTGTGGACACAGAAAAGGCCCTCCTTCGTGTGCCAGAGAGGCGAGCCCCTCTGGCAGATGGAACAATTAGAGAGCCCCTCCGGTCCGCTCTGGTTGGATGGACAGTCACTCTTGGGACGATGCGGTCTCTTAGGTATCCTGGCCCACTACCATGTAGGGCTTTAAAGGTCAAAACCAGCACCTTGAATTGTACCCGGAGACAAACTGGTAACCAGTGCAGCTCCCGAAGCAATGGTGAGGCGTGAGCATAACGCCCGCACCCCATCACCACCCGGGCTGCTGCATTCTGCACCAGCTGTAGCCTCCAAATGGTCGTCAAGGGCAGCCCCATGTAGAGCGCATTGCAATAATCTAGCCTGGAGGTCACCAGAGCATGTGTGACCATGAGCAGGGAGTCCCGGTCCAGGAGTATACACAACTGACGGATGACGCAAAGCTGTGTGTAAGCCCTCCTGGCCACGGCTGCTACCAGATCTACAAGTAGCAGCCCCGAATCCAGGAGGACCCCTAAATTGCATACCGGGTCTGTCTGGGGCAAAGCAGCCCTATCCAAGACCAAAGTTGGCAGCTCCCTGGATAACGCGGGGGCCCCTATCCCTAGCCACTCAGTCGGAGGGATTCAATTGTAGCCCGTTGTCACCCATCCAGACCCCGACAGCTTCCAGACATCTGGATAGGACATTGACCTCATCACTGGGGTCCCCACAGGCCGAGATGTACAGCTGGGTATCATCAGCATACTGATGATACCTCACCCCATGGGAACGGATAATCTCGCCCAGCGGCTTCATGTAGATGTTGAATAGGAGAGGAGAGAGCACCGAGTCCTGAGGCACCCCATAACGCAGGGGTCTAGGGCTGGACCTCTCACTCTCCAACCACACCGACTGGGTCCGGCCCTCCAGAAATGAGAAAAACCAGGATAACACAGTACCCTGGATCCCCAATCCTTTGAGCCGTTTCAGAAGGATACCGTGTTCGACAGTATTGAAGACTGCTGAGAGGTCAAGAAGAGCCAGGATGGATGGGTGACCCCCCCCCATCCCGCTCCCGCAAGAGATCATCAACCAGTGTGACCAATGCCGTCTTTGTACCATATCCAGGCCTGAAACCTGATTGAAAGGGATCCAGATAATCTGCTTCATCCAGGATTCCCTGTAGCTGTTGCGCCACCACCTTCTCCAATACCTTCCCCAAAAAGGGGAGGTTGAAGACGGGTCTATAGTTAGCTGGAACTGCTGGGTCGAGGGATTGTTTCTTCAGGAGGGGGCACACCAAAGCATGTTTTAAAGGTGCAGGAAACACCCCCTCCCGTAGCGATGCATTGATTATAGCCCCGACCCAGCCTCCTGTCACTACCTTAGAGGCTATGGGACACTCTACGTTAGTTCTTCATATATTTTTAATTCTTCTGATTTTCATCATTCCAAACATTTTACACAGCAACCAGTTCCTCTTGGTTCTGACCAGGAGGGCAAATGCAAAGAGATTTGTTTTTAACTGAGCAAAATAGAAGAATTCTAAACATCTATATTTAACCTTGCACGCTTCAGTTATTTCTAGCTTTTTCCTGTTGTATCGATATCCCACATTTTTTCTATGAAGCTCATAGATTTCTTCAGAACTATCTTGTCCTCAGTCCAACTATCCTACAATTTAGGCCAACCTGAGAGAGCGAATGGTTTGACGTCTCCCAGGGGCTTTCTTCCGAATCCCCACCCCAGAGCTCATCCTAGGGATTGCAAAATGATTTTGACATCACACCTCCTTTTCTATTTTTAGGAAACGCTCATGCTTCGCTTAAATGCTTTTTAAGGAAGATATATCTTTTGTATTTTAAAGCAAAAACATAACATAAAACCTTTTGTTTTAGAAAAGTTAAATATACGGTAATGTCCTATAAGAAAGAGGGCAAGTTTAATTACCCTCCAGCTTTTTATCATAATTAGGGAGATGGAAAGAATAATTGACAGGAGGGGCCAGAAGAAGAACCAAAACCACATACATTTCTGTACTCAGTAAAAAGATTTCACAGTTTTCTACCTGTTTTAGTATTTCATTTAGAAATACTTTCCAAAGAGGCAAACTTTACTCTTGGGGAACCAGTGCCTTTTCCTGGGGTGTGAATCCTCTTGTGCTCAAGGGTTTATTATTTAGCTAATACAGTAAAACCCTGACTTATGAATGCCTCAAGTTACAAATGATTCGACTTACTAACGGGTTTTGTGCTGAACTTCATGCCCCAATTTATGAAAATGCCCCAATTCATGAAATTCAGCACAAAACCCTAACACAAGTCTTTAGAGATCAAAATGGTGCTGCTGCCATTTTGATCATTAAAAATTCACCCGCTCCCACCACCAGAAGTTTCAAGAAGTGACTTACCATGGCGGCAGTGGAGATGGCTGGTCCCCAGGTGGTGCTGCAAGGCAAAAGGCCAGGGGGAAAACTCCTTCATCAGCTGCAGGTTTTGCCTTGCAGCAGCACCTGGAAAGGTCAGGGGACGTTGGAAACAGCCCAGATAGGGTCCCCTAACCCTCCCAGAGGTGTTAGGGGCAGCGGAGCTGTGGTAGTAACACGGTTCCCATTTTGGAGAAGCACGTGGAAGCAGCAGAATAGGTAAGGAGATTGCCCCATTTAAATTACGTTTTTTGTTGTTGTTGTTTTCTTTCTCCCTATGGGTACTGCAGTGGGTACTGCAGTGGCTCAAGTCGCTAAGACGCTGACTGGGAAGCGGAAGGTCAGCAGTTCGATTCCCGAGTACTGCAGGACGGAAATGAGCTCCCGTCTTCATCCCAGCTCCTGCCAACCTAGCAGTTCGAAAGCAAGAAATTGCAAGTAGATAAATAGGGACAACTTCGGTGGGAAGGTAACAGCGTTCCATGCGCTCTGGTGTCTAGTCATGCCTGCCACATGACCACGGAAACGTCTGCAGAAGCAGACAGCGCTGGCTCTTCGGCTTAGAAACAGATATGAGCACTGCACCCTAGAGTCGGATACGACTGGCTTTCGAGCAAGGGAAACCTTTACCTTTACCTTATGGGTATGCTTTGAGTTGCGGAAAAAACCAAGTTACGGAAGAGGCCAGGGAACCAATTTTTTTCATAAGTTGGGGTTTTACTGTATGTTTGGGATTCTCATCTTAATCTGAGAGGACTGGTTTCCCACCCTTTCTGTCTTTCCTGTAGAGTCCAGAAGGACGCGAGCAACAAACGACCCATCCTCTCTTCCTTGCGATGGAGCAGAACCAGATCAGGTATGCCAACTCACCTTGTGTATCTGAATCCCTTTGTATTTAAGCACTTTAGTCTTGAATCAAACTGGCCATTCTTTTTTAATTGTCTCATTCCTTACAAAGCAGGTTGTTATCACATGGTGCTTGCCATGCGAGGAATAGCAGTGCCTCTTATGTCTTGATTTTGCAAATGAGAAAGTTATTTTTCTCCTGTTTTTTAAAGAATGATCCAATAAGATTAGAGAGGTTTTCCCACACTCAATATGAAGGCAACAGGAATTTGTGTTCCTTTTTCTTTTCCCTTTGTTCTTAGTAAGGCATTTTGCTTTCTTGTGGGAGAGATAGGAGTGCAAACGTTGTGTTCAGAGAGACCAAATTCCGTCTCTTGGTGTTTCCTAGTTGACAACTTGTCCACCAAGAGAAAGGCTGTGAAGGCCATTCATGATGGTGTCAAACTACCAAAGACTATCCAGCCTCTTCTCTTGCTCGTAATGTTTTGGCTTTAGAAGGTTGTCTTTACGAAACTTATGGAGAAGACCGTTTTTCATTCAGGGTGGAGTATCCCTTGAGGAGGTGGTTGTGTCCTTCACCCAGGAGGAATGGGCACTGCTGGATCCTGACCAGAAGGTCCTCCACCAGGAAGTCATGGAGGAGAACTGGCAAACAGTATCCTCTCTCGGTAAGGTCCCCCTCTTCCCCTGCTTGTTGCTAATTTCTGTTTTATTTAATAGTAATAATGCAGTAACAGTTCAAAATATAAAGATCTAAACATTGCATTCTTCTTTAGTGTCCAGATCAAACTAGACTGTCCAAATGGAACCATCTTGGCTTTCTTGTTGGCCATAATTAAATCTTCGTCAGTACATGTTTCTGATAGTAACTGCCAGACCAGTAAATCACCTGGATTCTGTATCTCTCCACATTCACACAGCATGTTGTTGTCTGCATTTGAGCATGATGGTCTTGCATTTAAAGACTCCGACCCTCAGCCTATCCAGGATCCACCACATGACTTAGGGAAGGTTGAGTTCCTCAGCCATATCTCCCTTTAATGATGTTCCTTTCCCAGTGAGGCCCTCCCTCCCTCTTCTGATTTGGTTTTGCACTTGTGTACCCACAAGAATGTTTGTTCTTGGCTAGGTTGGCAGGAACTGGGACAGACTGGCACTCTCTTTGTTGTGCAGCACTGCAGTCATCAAGTTCAGTGTCTTAACCACTAAGCCACCACAGTTTGGTAGCTATTTCCAGTTATGGTGGGAATGTGAGGAGATCCAGAAAAAAAATGGAAAATAACTTTTAATGAAATGAATGAGATTTTATCTATGAAAACTGATTGCTCTCCCCCCAAAAAACAACAACAACAACACATTGTTATCTAATTTAGGTGATGCCCATCTGATATGGTAAAAAATGGAAATATTGTAATTACACTTTTGGCAACTGCAGCGAGTTTAATTAAAGCAAAAAATGGGGAAGTGAGATTTGAGGTTTAACATCTTGAAGGGTATAAATAAATTTTGAAAATTGCTATTAATGAAAAATTAACCCGCGCGATTTGACTACAAAAAGGACTCTTGAAAGCAAGTAGATTTGTCCTATTGAATGAGAAAGGCCATCTAACAGGGAATGAAATAATGATTTTTTAATGGCAGTGAGTAGGTTGGGATTGGGCTGCAGTGGCTTAGTGGTTAAGACACTGAGCTTTGATGACTGAAAGGTAGGCAGTTCAAGACTCAAGTGTTGTGCGATGGAATAAGCACCCGTCTTCTGCTCCAGGTTTCCACCAACTTAGTAGTTTGCAAGCAAGAAATTGCAAGTAGAGAAATAGGCACCACCACTTCTTTTTCTTCCATGTCTAGGCCAGGTGTGAAACTGCCAAAATGAAGGCATCTTTAGGGGAGTTCATTCTGCAGTTCCTTTTGCCTGACCTAGTGTGAGAAAGACTAGCTGGTAACACAAGATTGCTATTACCAGAGTACTCCTAATTATGGTTCAAAAATACCACACTGTTTGAGGTTGTGCTTTCTGTGTATTTTCTTTTGAAATATGTTAAACTAAAATAAAAAGGTAAAGGTCTTCCTTGACTAAATAAATGAGTGCGGAAACGTGGACAGACTGTTGTGGTACTTCAAAACGTAGTAGATATCTTTCCATCTGAGCTTACATGAATCAGAAACTACTTAGGGAAAACTTTTTCCCTGGTAGATTTGTTTTCCCCTTCTTTTCAGAGTGTTCTGCATTTGCCCTTCTTCTCAACAGGTAACTGGAGAATTCATCAGAGAATTCATACAGGAGACAAACCGTTCAAATGCAAGGAATGTGGGAAATGTTTTGCTTATAATTCAAACCTTTTGAATCATAAGAGAATTCACACAGCAAAGAAACCATTCACATGCCAAGAGTGTGGGAAAAGTTTTGCTCAGAAACCAGATCTTGTGGAACATCAGAGAATTCACAAAACAGAGAAACCATTCACATGCAAAGAGTGTGGGGAAAGTTTTTCTCACAACTCAAGCCTTGTGAGACATTGGAAAATTCACACAGGAGAGAAACCATTCACGTGCAAAGAGTGTGGGAAAAGTTTTTCTCGGAACTCAAGCCTTGTGACACATCAGAGAATTCACACAGGAGAGAAACCATTCATGTGCAAAGAATGTGGGAAAAGTTTTTCTGAGAACTCAAGCCTTGTGACACATCAGAGAATTCACACAGGAGAGAAACCATTCACGTGCAAAGAGTGTGGGAAAAGTTTTTCTCGGAACTCAAGCCTTGTGACACATCAGAGAATTCACACAGGAGAGAAACCATTCACGTGCAAAGAGTGTGGGAAAAGTTTTTCTGAGAACTCAAGTCTTGTGACACATCAGAGAATTCACACAGGAGAGAAACCATTCATGTGCCAACAGTGTGGAAAAGGTTTTTCTCAGAACTCAAGCCTTGTGACACATCAGAGAATTCACACAGGAGAGAAACCATACACATGCAAAGAGTGTGGGAAAAGTTTTTCTGAGAACTCAAACCTTGTGACACATCAGAGAATTCACACAGGAGAGAAACCATTCATGTGCCAAGAGTGTGGGAAAAGTTTTTCTCTGAACTCAAACCTGGTGGCACATCAGAGAATTCACACAGGAGAGAAACCATTCACATGCAAAGAGTGTGGGAAACGTTTTGCTCATAACTCAACCCTTGTGGCACATCATAGAATTCACACAGGAGAGAACCCATTTAATGGCAAGTGAGTGGGAAATGCTTTGCTCAGAAACCATGTCTTGCAAAACATTAGAGAATTCACACAGGAGAGAAAACGTACAAATGCCGCCTGGAGTGTGGAAATGTTTTGTTTGGAATTCAGTCCATGTGAATCATGACAGAGTTCACACAGGAGAGAAATCATACAAATGCCAGGAATGTGAGAATAGTTTTTGCTTAAAATTCAAACCTTGTGATGCATCATAAAGTTTACATGGGAGACAAGCTGTTCAAATGCCAGGAGTGTGGGAAATGTTTTGCTGCTAATTCAAACCTCGTGATGCATCAGAGAGTACACACAGGAGAGAAACTGTACAAATGACATTAGTTTGGGTCCTGCTTTAAACATATTTAATGCTAATGATTCACCACAGAGTCTAAGAACATTCCTTTGTCCCTTTGTCACTGAGAAAGTTAACCAAGAAAGAGTTAAAGAGGCTTCAGAGAGAAGTGAAATCAGGAAGCAAACAAAAGTACTCCTGTTCCTCTTGTTACACTTTAAGTTAAGCTATAATAAACATGTTCTAAGGCTTGTCACGTATGTTTGTGAGTCAGGAAATTAATGGCATGACTAAAGTGTTGCCAAACTACCAATTTGATTGTTTAATTCAAATGTGGGGGTAGAAGGAGCTGTTATGTGTTAGGAACGTTTTGATTGGTTAATTCAAATGATATGGGTTTTAGAGTAGTAAAAAGAGGGGTTTTTCAGTTAGTTCAAGTTTGGACCCAGAAATGAAATGTAGTCATGTAAGCTTGCTAGAAATGGATTAGGAATCTTTGCCAAATGACTACTTAGATAGGTTTTATTATTTTATGAGGAATCTCTTGATTTGCTTTAATACGTTTGGATTGATACATTTACTTAAATATAATTTTGATGCTGGGAAAGTATACCTCTGGAAGATCTTTACGCTTTTACTATCCAATATTTTCAATAAATGAAATAGTTTAACATTAAGTGTGCTTATTGAAGAAAGGGGGAAGATTTGAGTGTTGCCATGCAAAAGCCACTTTTATTGAGAAAGGCCTATGCTACCAAATTTTTGTTGTTCTCTCATACAGAGGTAGTTTAATGCAAGGAGATCTACCTCAATAGGGGCGGTAAGATTGACTCAGCCAAGTGAAGGCTTAAGGTAGACTTCCTAAGTCCTGGATGTTTAATGCACTTTGGGCAAGTTAAGTTTTATCTGTCCCGGCAGAGTTGTAAACAGTGAGAGACCCAGGGCGGAGGGTCCTGTCTTAGCAGGTATGTTGTCAGGTAAAGTAGAGTAGAACCTAAACTCTGTACCCTTACACATGTACAAAGCAGTAATAAACAGTACAAATAGAGAAATAGCTTTTTAAAAATCATGTCAGAAGTACTCACAGGTGTTTTCTGGGTTGAAAGGATTTTTGCCTGAGGAACTCTGCTCAGGGAATGCCCAAATGTGGCTCCTTTTGTGTCTCATTAGTTTCACATCTAGGTGTGCATCACATCCTGCTGGAACAGGACATCATTTCTATCTCATCTCTTATTTAGGGGTCTGTAGCAAAGTGCATCTTCAGGCATCTTGGTTTGCATGGCTGGAAAAAAACCTCAGATGGAGGGATTTTGTGAGGCAAAGGGGAAAACAGCCTGTTTTGCTCCTCTTGGCAACTTCTGTTCTCCACTCAAAGGGTTAAACCCACTGAGGGGCGAGTCCCGAGAGTCACGCAGGAAAGAGCCCAGCAGGGTATGAAAGTCCATTTCCTGTTTCCCAACCCACCCCTGGTGTGCTTCCTTTTTCTTTCCCTACAAAGCCCCCCATCTCTCGGAGGGTCGTAGGTTGAGAACCCCAGGTTAAACTGAGAAAGTCTCAACAGAACCCCACAACTAGCAGAACTGGTGGGCTTCAGAATAAGCAGAAGCTGTACAGATACACTTCTTATGCTTAAACAAGTAACATAGAAAATGTAGAATACAATAAGAATTTATTTGTTGCGTTTCAAGACCAAGAGAAGGCATTTGCTAGATAGAGTAAACGGGAAATTGCTGTGACCAACATTGGCCAATTTCAACACCTTTGCATTTCACTTAAACTCTCAAAAAGACGAACAGCTTTTAAGTAAATAGATCAGCCAGAGAGGTTTTGAAATGAAAAAAGAGAATTTTATCAAAGTTTTTCAATCATAGCATAACATAACACAATAACATGATCATGATGTGTGCACACGTGGTACTTGAATCCATGAGAATCAAGGACCGTGATGAGCATTTTGATGAGGCTTTTATACTTTTCATGAGCCATGCACACGTTCTTCAGTCCAGATGGGCCCACCATGGGCGGTAGATGTTTCACATTTATCTTGATGTTACATATTCAACTAGCATATTCTATGACGTACATTTCCCCTGTTCTTTGCTTGTCACATACATCCTTGTTGCGACCTGCCTGCCGCAGCAGTAAAAGTAACAAGACGCTGAGACTCGAACCAGGATGAGACGGTTCCTTTCTTTATTAATCAGCCCCTATTTATTATCAAACCTGGCTATATATTAAATCAGCAATTCTAGTGTCTTTTAACAGTGGAACAACAGTTACACAATGATAACTGGGGGAAAGCCGACAGGAGCTGGGCAGCATCCGGTTCGGGAAAGTGTGTATTTGAGTAGTGAGGAGGATGCAAAAATTACTGAGCAGGAGCTAGTCACTAGCATTCTAGCAGAAGGATGCAAGAGGCAGTCTAACAATGCAACTGGACACAAAAGACTGTCAGAAAAGCATATATAAATGCTTGTATACAAATGCCAGAAGCCTCCGGAACAAAATAGGGGAGCTGGAATACTTAGCAATAGATAAGAATATTGATATTATTGGTATCACTGAAACCTGGTGGACGGATGATAACCAATGGGATACAGTTATCCCAGGCTACAAACTATACAGGAAGGATAGGAAGGGGCAAATGGGAGGTGGTGTGGCCTTGTATGTCAAAGAAGTGATAAAATCGTATGAATTGGAATATCTAGGTGATTTGGAGTCACCATTAGAAGCTCTGTGGGTAAGAGTACCAGGCCACAAGGATGGTCTAACAGTAGGCATATACTATCGGCCTCCGACCCAAACTGTTGAGGGAGACAGGCAGTTGGAGAATGTTGTAAAGGAGGCATCCAAGAAAAGAAGCCTGGTTATAATGGGGGACTTCAATTACCCTCACATAGACTGGGTGAACTGTTGTTCAGCACATGATAAAGAGATAAAGTTCCTAGATATGTTAAATGATTGTTCCCTGGGACAGATGGTTGAAGACCCAACTAGAGGTACAAGAATCCTTGACTTGATCTTGAGTAATACTCAGGATCTGGTGCAAGATGTTAATGTGACTGATCCAATAGGGAACAGTGACCACAACTCAATTATGTTTAACTTGATCATAGACCGCAAGTCACTGATAAAATCTAACACAGAGACCTTAAATTTTCAAAAAGGAAATTTCCCAAAGTTGAGGAAACTAGTAAAAAAGAAGCTGAAAGGGAAAATTGAGAGAGTCCAAACACTCCAAGAGGCATGGACGCTGTTTACAAAAACAATAACAGAGGCTCAATTGGAATGCATACCCAAAAGGAAAAAGGGCACTGCCAGGTCCAAGAGGACTCCAATGTGGCTTACAGGAGCTGTTCAGGAAGTGATCAAGAGCAAGAAAAGCTCATTTAGAAGATGGAAGGCTTGTCCGAATGAGGACAGCAGGCAGAAACATAAATTCTGGCAGAACAAATGCAAGGCAACAATCAGGAAAGCAAAGCAAGACTTTGAGGAGCATATAGCTAAAAATACTCAGAGAAATAACAAAGACTTCTTTAAGTACATTAGAAGTAAGAACCCAACTAGGAAGGCCATTGGACCATTAGATGACAATGGAAGGCAAGGGGTTATTAAAGAGGAAACAGAGATTGCAGAGAGACTCAATGAATTCTTTGCTTCAGTATTCACGGAAGAAGACAGAGGCCACATGCCCAAAACAGAGCCTATCTTCGTAAGGAGGGAAACCGAAGAATTAAGCCAGATAGAAATAACCAGGGAGGAGGTCCTTGCATGTCTTGTTAAGCTAAACACTAACAAATCACCAGGACCAGATGGCATCCATCCACGAGTTCTCAGGGAACTTAAAGATGAAATTGCTGATCTTCTAGCCAAAATATATAATCTTTCCCTCAAAACAGGCTTTGTGCCTGATGACTGGAAGGTAGCGAATGTAACACCAATTTTCAAAAAAGGATCCAGGGGTGATCCAGGAAATTACCGACCTGTCAGTTTGACATGTGTCCCAGGTAAAGTGATGGAAACCATCCTAAAAGATAGAATTAATAGGCACATAGAAGAGAAGGCGCTGCTAAAGGAGAGCCAACATGGCTTTTGCAAGGGCAAATCATGCCTCACTAATCTGTTGGAATTTCTTGAGAGTGTCAACAAGCATGTGGATAAGGGGGATCCAGTTGACATTGTTTATCTGGACTTTCAGAAGGCTTTTGACAAGGTCCCACACCAAAGGCTCTTGAATAAACTTACCAGTCATGGAATAAAGGGACAGGTCTTGTCCTGGATCAGCAACTGACTAAGGGACAGGAAACAGAGGGTAGCAGTAAATGGACACTTCTCCAAGTGGAGGGAAGTAAAGGGTCGGGTCCCCCAAGGTTCAGTACTGGGACCCCTGCTTTTCAACCTCTTCATAAATGATCTAGAGGTAGGAGTAAAAAGCAAGGTAGCCAAATTTGCTGACGACACTAAATTATACAGGATAGTGAAAACTGTGAGAGATTGTGAGGAGCTCCAGAGGGATCTCTTGACACTGGGGGAGTGGGCAAAACAGTGGCAAATGAGCTTCAACATTAGTAAGTGCAGAGTGATGCATGTTGGGGCAAAGAGCCCCAATTACATTTATAAACTGATGGGGTCTGAACTCTCTGCGACAAACCAGGAAAGGGACCTTGGTGTCCTGGTGGACAGCTCAATGAAGGTGTCAACCCAGTGTGCCTCAGCAGTGAAAAAAGCAAACTCAATGCTAGGGATCATTAGGAAGGGTATAGAAAATAAGTCAGGAAGTGTCATTTTGCCTCTTTCTAAATCTATGGTGAGGCCCCATCTGGAATACTGTGTACAGTTCTGGTCGCCATACCTCCAGAAGGATATTATGGAGCTGGAAAAAGTGCAGAGGAGGGCAACCAGAATGATTAGGGGACTGGAACACCTTCCTTACCACCTGAGGCTGCAACGGTTGGGCCTCTTCACTCTTGAACGACGACGTCTAAGAGGGGACCTGATTGAAGTTTATAAAATCATGCACGGTGTGGACAAAGTAGATAAGGAAAAACTGTTTTCCCTATCGCATAACACTAGAACTAGGGGACACTCCATGAAACTTTTGGGTACTAGTTCTCAAACAAATAAGAGAAAGTACTTTTTCACCCAGAGGATTACTGGCCTATGGAACTCCCTGCCAGAAGAAGTGGTGACAGCTGTCAGTCTTGACAGCTTTAAGAAAGGATTAGACAAGTTCTCCTTCGTATAGTTTGTGAATCCACACTCATGGGTTATGCGCCTGCGCAGAACGGCCGATCGGAGGCTTGAAAAGCTATTGGTCAAAAGTTTTGGCGGTAAGACCGCCCACCGTACCGCCCACCCTGAGTCGCCCGCGCGCCATTTTACCTCAGTTCTCTTCTTTCCGCCGTAGCAGCAGGACGATCGTTGAGAGCTTCCTCAATTTTTTCGCCCTTCTGAGGGAAAGTCTTTTGGCAAACTTTACAATTTTTTTCGGTGATCTTGTCTTTCGGGCAGGATCGCCACCCCGGTGCTGTTTCTTCTTTCTGGTGGACTCAGTTACCTACTCGCTTCGGTCACCGTTTCCCCCCTCAAGGGGGTGGCGGCTGGCCAGCCCTTCGGGGTAACCGCGTTCCAGAAACTTCCGTTGGAAGAATTTTTCTTTGATGGCCGCGGCCTTCAAACAGTGTTCGGCTTGCCTGAAAAAGTTTCCGGCCTCCGACGGGCATAGCCTCTGCCTTTTCTGCCTGGGGGAGTCTCATCAGAGCCAGTCTTGCCCTCACTGCAAGAAATTCACCCGTCTGGCAGTGCAGAACCGGAGCTACCGGCTCAAAGCCCACCTGATGGAACTCTCTCTGGCTCCCGTTGCGGCCGCTTCTACTTCGGCTAGTGTCTCCCAGCCTCCTCCGCCTTCGACTTCTTCTTCCGCTCTCCCCATCAAGAAGAAGAAGAAGAGGGACAAGAACGGAGAGAAGAAAAAGAAACACGGGTCGGAGAAGAGGCGATCGCTCCCGCCTACTCCGCACACTCCTGTTTCTCCGGGACCTTCGCCGCCATACTCGGTCGCACGATGTCCGTCTCCTGGGTCTTCCATCTGGGGAGGACGGTCCTCCTCGGGATCACCTGAAAAAGGAGGCAGGGCTAGGGCTCCAGCTCGCCCACTTCAGGTGCTCCCGTCACCGCCTCGTGGGAGGGCCTGCTCGCCTATGAGACAGGCCTCCGTCTCCCCAAGGCCCAGGACTCCGACGCTCGACGACGCGGCAATCACCATGCCGGCCACCATTTCGTCGCCGATTCTACCGGCCACCGTTTCGTCGCCGACTCTACCAGCCACCATTTCGTCGGCCACCGTTTCGTCGCTCCCGACGGTGGGGGATCCATCCCAGATGGAGTTCCTGAAGGGGATGTTTGAGGTCATGGCTCAGACTTTTGCCAACCAGTTTAAGACCTCCATGCCTGCGGCCTCTGCGGCTCTGGTACTGACCACCGCAAGCCCCAGGGATGTTGGCCCTGCTGTGGCCCCACCGACCTCCCGAGGGTCGAGTGTCCGCTCCGCTGGCCCACCCACATCGTCGCGGGTTGGTCCAGACGTTGAAGCGGTGGACTCCCATCCCGCCGGCCCGCCCAGGCCGTACTGGCGCGGTCCCGACGTGGATGTAAGAGTTCCTCCCTCGTCCTCCGATGACTCCAGCGCCTCTTCGGAGGAGGACGAGGGAGACGTCGACGCCGAAAGGACACCGGACCAGGCCATAGGCGCGGTGGACCCACCACGTGGTGAGGACCAACGCTCGCTTACGGCCATGCTGACGCGCCTGGGGACCGCTCTGAACCTAAAGGTGGACCAGCCGCCACTGGAAGGTGAGGACCAAATGACCGCCAAGCTGGACAGACGGGCGGTATGGCCGGTCCATATCACCATGCTTCCGTCCATGTTGACGTCGGCGAAGGCGACATGGAGGAAGCCGGTGTCAGCGCACTCCGTTTCGTCCAGGCTCGACGGCATGTATAGAGTCCTGGACGAGAATGTCGAGTTCCTGCAGGCGCACCCCCTGCCAAATTCCCTGGTGGTCAAGGCTTTTCAACACAGGACGGCCACCAGCGGGTTCCCAGTGCCTTCGACCCCGGAAGGGAAGAAGTTGGACGCGGTGGGCCGTAAATTCTACGCCACCGGTTCCCTCTTCCTCCGCGCCGCCAACTACTCGGCTGCCATGGGCCTGTACCAGTCTCACCTCTGGGAGTGAGTGAAGGCCGAAACGGCGACGTTGCCCGCCGACGCCCAGAAACGGATCGACGCGCTGGCATCCGAAGGCGATTTCCTGGCGGAGCAACAAATGAGAACAGCCAGGCATATCAATGACTATGCGGCGAAGGACATGGCGTCTGCTATCCTGCTCCGTCGTCATGCCTGGCTTAGGGGCACCTCCCTCGATGATGCTATGAAGAAGCTCATCGAGGAGTTTCCCTTCGACGGGCAAGGCCTCTTTGGACAGGACACGGACAAGGTCCTCAATGAAATGCGGCAGACCAACTCCACCGCCAAGTTTCTGGGGCTTACCACGCCGGCTCCGGCTGCCAGGCCGAGGTTCCAGCCCTTCACGCGGCGATACCAGGGGAACCCGCAACAACAGGGTGGCCCCTTGGAACAGCCAAGGTCTGGCTCCTTCAAGCAACGGCGCCAGCACAAGCCTCGCTACCAGCCCTACGGGCACGGCAAGCGTTCGGACGCTAAGTCCAAGTCGCGCGTTTGAAGCTGTGACAGCCGAGTCTCTCTCGCTCCACACCCCGTACCTCCCCCTCCGGAACTTCCTCCAGGTATGGTCAGGCATCACGGACGACCGGTGGGTCTTAAAGATCTTGTCCTCTGGCTACGCCATCGAGTTCGTGCGGGCGCCTCGGGTAGGACGACATCGTCTCACCACCTCATCCCCCCATTTGGAGGAAGAAATATCAACTCTCCTGTCCAAGGGAGCCATCGAGCAGGTGGCGCCGCCCGACTGGGACAACGGCTTCTACTCGAGGTGCTTCGTGGTTCAGAAGAAGGACGGAGGACTTCGCCCGATTCTGGACCTGCGCCGCCTCAACAAGTGCATCCACACCAGGAAGTTCCGGATGGTGACCCTGCAGACCGTCCTTCCCCTCATCAACAAAGGGGACTGGTTCACAGTCATAGACTCAAGGACGCTTACTTCCATGTCACCATCCTCGAAGAGCACCGACGGTTCCTCCGATTCCGCATCGGTCCCTACAGTCGTGGCTTCTGCACGAATTCGACGCGCTCCGGGAGAGTCAGTCCAAATGGCTAACTCCGTCTCCGGAGCTGAGGGACCAACTGATGTGGTGGACGACGCCACTCAACGTGACAACGGGGAAGAGCTTTTACCCCCCGCAACCCTCGTTGCAAATATTGACCGACACAAGCAACCTCGGCTGGGGGGCTGCCTGCGGGACTCTCACGGTCAACAACCCTTGGTCGCCTCAGGAGATGGCGCACCATATCAACTACTTGGAGCTACTGGCCATTTGGAAGGCCCTCCGTTCCTTCGAGACCCTGCTCATGGGCAAGGCGGTCCAGGTGGCCTCGGACAATACCACGGCTGTGGCGTATCTGAACAAGCAGGGCGGAACACGATCTACCACCCTTCTTTACCTCGCTGTGCAACTCTGGGAGTGGTGCCCGGAGAGGCACATTTTCCCGATTGGAGTGCACATTCAGGGCAAGCTGAATGTCCTGGCCGACCATCTCAGCCGCCTCACCTCAACGACCCACGAATGGGAACTGAACGACGAGGTGTTCCAGTCGCTTTGCGAGGCCTGGGGGACTCCGAACATCGACCTCTTCGCATCGGAGTCCAACACGAAATGCCACAGGTACTGCTCCAGTGCGGGCATCGGTGTCAACTCCGAGGGCGATGCCTTCATGAAACGGTGGGGTCAGGACTATTTCTACGCTTTTCCTCCGTTTCCTCTGATCCAGAAGGTCCTCACCAGAATGCTTCAGCACGGGACCAGGGCCATCCTAGTGGCCCCAGCATGGCCTCGCCAACCATGGTTTCCGCTGCTGTTGCGCATGTCATCTCAGTATCGCACGCTACCGGAGTCACCGACGCTTCTCCAAATGGAGCAGGGCCAGCTCCACCACTCGGACCTGCCCAGCCTCCACCTCACTGCGTGGAGGATAACCCCAGACTGTCCAGGATCCTGGAACTAGCCAGGCGCCCTTCCACAAGGAAGTCCTACGCTTCCAAATACAGACGCTTTTGTGCTTTCCTGGCATCTCAGCAGACCCTCCTCTCGCAGGTGGAACTGCAGGACGTCTTGACCTACCTCCTCCATCTGGCGGAGTCTGGCCTCAGCATCGCCTCCATCCGAGTACACCTCGCAGCGGTGGTGGCTCACTCTCCAGCTGGCTCACCCGCTTCCGGTGCTTTCCGCGACCAAACGGTGAAACGTTTCCTCAAGGGATTGCGGAACGCCTTCCCTCCGATCAGGACTCCGACGGCCCAATGGTCACTCTCTACCGTCCTTAATGCGCTCACCAGGACTCCTTTCGAGCCCATGGCTACCGCGGATGCTCGTCTCCTCACGTGGAAGACGGCCTTTCTTGTGGCCATCACATCTGCTCAGCGAGCTGGTGAGCTGGTCGCCCTGCGGGCAGACGCACCCTTTCTCCAATTCTTCAATGACCGTGTGGTACTCCAAGCGGACATCACCTTCCTCCCCAAGGTGATCTCCCAGTTTCATATGGCACAGACTATCTCCTTGCCAACATTCTTCCAGAACCCCGCTAACGCCCAAGAAAGGACTTGGCACACGCTGGATGTCAAACGGGCTTTATTGTTTTACACCAGCAGGACAAGGGAGTTCAGGAAATCGCAACGCCTTTTCGTGGCGTATGGGGGCAAGTCCAAAGGTGAACCCATCTCTGCGCAGCGGTTCTCCAAATGGATCACCTCTACCATCTACTTGGCCTACGAGTCGGCATCGCTGCCCCCTCCACCGCATGTCAGGGCGCACTCTACCAGAGCGGTTGCAACATCCACGGCCTTTCTGGAGGGCACACCGCTTGAGGACATCTGTAAGGCTGCCACCTGGTCCAGACCTTCTACATTTGTCCAGCACTACAGGGTGGACACCAGAGCCACTGCGGACGCCAGGCTTGGCCGTGTCGTCCTCACTCGGGGGCTCCGGGCCCATCGCCCTTGACAGTTCACCCTGCCTGACCGACATCATCTTCATCGTGGGATCATCTCATCCAACTGCCCACCGACCAAGTAAGTGTGAGCTTGCTAATGTCCCATGAGTGTGGATTCACAAACTATATGAAGGAGAAAGTTCGGTTTCACTTACCAGTGATAAATTTCGTTCTTCGAGTATATAGTTTGTGAATACACACTACCCACGCTGCCTCCCCTCTTGAGCTGCACGGATGAGATCAATTGGTTTATCCTGTGCTTGGCTTAAGTATGGAACTGAGGTAAAATGGCGCGCGGGCGCCTCAGGGTGGGGGGTACGGTGGGCGGTCTTACCGCCAAAACTTTTGACCAATAGCTTTTCAAGCCTCCGATCGGCCGTTCTGCGCAGGCGCATAACCATGAGTGTGTATTCACAAACTATATACTCGAAGAACGAAAGTTATCACTGGTAAGTGAAACCGAACTTTCATGGAGGACAAGAGTATCAATGGCTATAATTATGGATACTTAAGGACAACCTCCGGGTTGGAGAGATAGGCAGGATATCTCTCAATATCATTTCCAGGGAATCCTAAGCAGGTGAAGGCATCTGCTTGGGAATACCCTGAAGGAAATGGTGAGCCACTGTGTGAGACAGAATGCTGGACTGGATGGGCTATGGCCTGTTCCAGCAAGGCTGTTCTTATGTTCTTATGTAATCTCTGTAATATTACATTGACATATTTTAAATAAGAATGCCTGGCTTTAGCTGGCCAGGGAGTTAGTACAGAAGGTACAAAAAAGAGATACATATGTTCAAGGTATGCACTCTGGGGAGAAAGCTCCATATCGGGGACCGAAATTCTTTTCTTACAATGGTCAAAGACCCATTGTAATGAATCAAGTTCAGCTAGGCAGCGTCCTTGCATATTGTTAGTTTACTCCCGGTTTGCTAGGAGTTTCCAGCAATGCCAGATGGCATTACTGCCCCCATTTTTGGAAATATGTTAGTGCTAAATAACCATAATTATAAGTTTAAAGCGATCATGGAGTCTAACTAACAAATCATTACTACACAAATTAATGCATCATTACTACACATTCTAACATGTTCAGCGGTAAACATGTATGCTCACTTCAGATAAGAAGCTTTTGGTGTGTTCCTCAGCAAGCTAGCTGTCAACAATTTTTAACTAGACATGGTTTCATAATTCCAAGATGGCTCTGCTTATGCTACAACCTTATTCTAATTGCATACATTGCTTTGTAAAGGGAATATGGTTGAATAATTAACTTTAGCTAATGTTGTACTCACAGTTTCCCTCCTCTTTTTAACCATAGTCCATCCACAAAGCAATAGAATATGAAATACATAGGTGGTTTTAATTAGTTTTAACTATGTCATTTTTTTTATATGATTGTAAACCGCCCTGAGTCGGCCTCGGCTGAGTGGGCAGTGAAGAAATTTAACTAATAAATAATAAATAAACGGACTGCCGCAGCCTTGATGATATTATTAAGGCGTGCCTTCATAGCCAGTCCATCTGGCATGGCTTCTTCCACTTCCATGACCATTGGGAATCAGAGTTCCTCCTCTGCTTATTTTCCTGTTGTGCCCAATATGATGGTTACCAGTGGCATTTCCTCCAGAGGGGGATCATCACCCCAACTAAAGAGGCTCATCCGCCAATAGCCGTTGCCCCCTTTAGGGAGTCAGGTTAGTTAACAACCATCTGTTGAGTCGCTGGCTGTACAACCATTACCGTAGCGGGATGTCCTGCCGGACATGGTCTAGTCTTATAACACACGGCAATATCAATCAACACAAAGAAGCACCTCATACAAAGCATATTCATTCCCACCTTATGTTACCAGTGCTAAACATAGACACTTACAACAAAACATAAGGAAAAATTGGTAACCATGGAAATGAGAATCCCGAGGAAGGCTGCTGAAGAGATAAAATCAGGAATGCGATTATAAGGGATGTTCTGATCTCAAGTAATTTGCTAGATCCTTTTGTGTCTATCCTCATCTTATGTTTCACTCCAAATGAAGTGTGTGTAAAACTATAAATGGTTATGTTTTGCAGTGATATGATTTGAGAATTAGAATGGTAGGTATGGAAGGGACTCCTGGGGTTATCCACTGAATATAACCATTAGTGCTAATTGAGTTATTGTACAAGCAATTCATGGATTAAGACAGGGGTCAGCAACCTATGGTCCACAGGAGAAATCCGGCCTACAGTGCCAAATTATGAGGACCCCACCCTCACTCCAACTGCTGTCAACAGCAGCCACAGACACTTTTACAGCACATTTACAACAGCCGTGGACTCATTTATGTCATCGTTTATGACAAGGATTTGTTCCCCAGATCCACTCAGTTGAAAACAAGGGGAGCAAAAGTAGTATTTGTAAAATTCTAACTCAGCATAAATCTTTTTTTTCCCCTCTCAGGTTTCTTCATTGTCTAGCTCCCACACCTGTACGTGGTGATCAGAAACAAAAATGTATTCTTCTCTTATACATAAGTATAAGTATATAAGAATATAAGTATCACAACGTACAACTGGCATAAAGCAAAGCAATCACACGTCTATACCACTCCATAGCATTTAATGCACTCTCTGGGCGGTTCACAAGTTAATTAGCATTTTGACCATAACATGCTGGGTACTCATTTCACCGATCTCAGAAGGATGGAAGGCTGATTCAACCTTGAACCCTGGTCAAGATTGAACTCACAACCTCTTTTGGTCGCAGGACAGCAGTTTAACCGCTGTGCCACCAAGCCATGATTTCTGTGTTTCTGCCATTGTGTGTTTTGTGTTGATTGCGAAGGTGTGATGGGGTCAAAAAGCCTTGAATCTGTCCCAGTACGTTCCGATGAAACAATCTTTATTAGCTCTCACTACCTGCAAGGTTTGTCGCTCCTATAAGTTCTCTTAACATTTAATACAAATGGAGTTCTTGCAAAGATCTTCCCACCAAACAAAGGCTAAATCCCCATTCCATGATTTACGACAGACTTAGAAATAAACCATTTTTCACATGCACATCCTCTCCTCACTGAGCTTACCATGGGATCTGGTATTGAATTTCAGAAATTAAAAATCTTCCCCTCCATCCTATGTCTTTATAGCTTGCCCTGGGTTACACAGAAAGAGCCTGTTTGAAGATTGTGGTATTTTTGGACCACAATCGGGCATACGCTGTAATGGCAACCTTGTTTTGCCAGATAATCTTTCTCACATTGGATCAGGCGAAAGAAACTACAGAATGAACTCACCAAAAGGTGCCTTCATTTTGGCAGTTTCACGTCTGGCCAAAACACGGAGGAAGAAGAAGAAGAGATTTCCCTCAATGAAATTGATCCCTCAGAACCTGTGGGAGTAAGTTGGAAATGTATTATTTCTGAAAGGTTTCCTCAGCCTATAACATCATGGTGTAACTTAGCCAACCGGATTTTGGGCACTGTGTAGTATTTCCTTTAAGAAACATCTCTTTAATTTATTGAAGACTTCATTCCTTATTTTATTTTCAGATCTCAAGCTATAGTTACAACTTATATAAGTAGAATTTTAAGGTTTTTAAATGTTCTTGTGTTTTTACTGTTTAACTTGTAAGCCGCCCAGAGTCACTTCGGCGAGGGGTCGGCATTAGAAATACGATTAAATAAATAAATACTAAAGAAGACTTTGACTATCATTAAATAACTTTATTGACAGAATAACTTTATATCCCCATCTTAACCTATAAAACCAAGTGTTAACCATTGGAACTTGCTATAGGTTGCTATGTCTCGCCCTACTTTCCTGCACTCACCCTTCGTGCACACGGCCAATCTGGGTCTGCAGGTCAACAAAGGATTGAGAAAACAGGCAGTGGGGCAACAGCCCCACAAATGCGAAAAAAGGGAAACAACTTTATTTCCCAACATTCCTTGCACCGTGCCACGCCAGAGCCAATCAGGCTGAGAGGCTCTTGCACGGCGCAGCACAAGGAACGTTCGGAAACGCGCCACAGCCAATCAAAAGAAAACCGTTTTAAAAAATGCAGCACAAACACAAAGCACAAACCCATAACTACAAGCCCCAGCATCCTGCGCGCCATGAGCGCGCAGAATGCTGAGGAAGCCAGAGTGCAAAAATTAAAACAAACAAAAACACCAGGAGAGCAAGTCCTCCAAGCTGCGGGAACCAAAGCCCCCCTCCCCAATGGTGCCTGAAGCTCCTAATCGGAGTTTCCCCTTTAATATAACTGGGGGGGGTGTGTTGTGCTCCCCCTCTCTACTGGCTCCCCTGGAGTTGGGAGGGTTGGGGGGACCAAAGGAGTCTGTCTCCCCAACCCTCCTGACCCCAGGGGACCTGGCAGAGAGGGAATTCCCCTCCCCCCACACGCCCCATATTAAAGAGAAGAAACCAAGTGGTTACTTCTCTTTAAAAACGGAGTTTTTGGGGGGGAGGGGAATTCCCCTCTCCGATGGCTCTCCTGGGTCCGGAAGGGTTGGGGAGACAGACCCCTTTTCTCCACCCAACCCTCCCAAACCCAAGGAAGCCAGCGAAGAGGGGGATCACAACCCCCCCCACTGAAATTAAAGGGGAAACCACAATTGAGATTTCCCTTTTAATATCAGTGGGTAGCCTGGATTCGATCTCCTCTCCTGGGTCCCATGAGTCTGGAAGGTTTGAGAGGACAAAAGGAGTCTGTCTCCCCAACCCTCCTGACCCCAGGGGACCTGGCAGAGAGGGGATTCCCCTCCCCACACACATACACGCCCCATATTAAAGAGAAGAAACCAAGCGGTTACTTCTCTTTAAAAACGGAGTTTTTTTGGGGGGGAATCCCCCTCTCCAATGGCTCTCCTGGGTCCGGAAGGGTTGGGGAGGCAGACCCCTTTTCTCCACCCAACCCTCCCAAACCCAAGGAAGCCAGCGGAGAGGGGGATCACAAGCCCCCACACTGATATTGAAGGGGAAACCCCAATTAAGATTTCCCTTTTAATATCAGAGGGTGGCCTGGATTCGATCCCCTCTCCTGGGTCCCATGAGTCTAGAAGGTTTGGGGAGACAAAAGGGGTCTTTCCCCCCAAGCCTTCCAGAGCCAGGGGAGACGGCAGAGAGGGGATCCCCCCCGTAGGACACCAAAAAACACAAAAACCAACAATCAAAAACATCCAAAAATAAACAAAAATAACACCAACAAACAAGACAAAGTAAACAAAACCCAACATTTCAAAACATACCCAGCACCCAGCCAAACACCACAAAATCCAACCACCACCACCACCCCAAATAAAGAAAAGCAGCCAACTCACCACCACACAACCTCACACCACAACGACTGGAAAAGAAATGAATAAAGAAAGAGACTATTTACTGGAAGAAGCTCTACCCAGAGGCCACGAGAGAAAAAACAGTCAATATACAAGATAACCCCTACCAGCAGCACTTGCTGCCCACAATAGTAAATTTTTTTAAAAAAAAGACACAATAGCCCCACACAAAAGGCCCCAAGAGAAAAAAACAAGTAAAAACAAATAACACAAAATCACAATTTTATACAAATCAAAAACAGATGTCAATAAAATAAAATAAAAACTATTCAAAAATCCTGTGCTGAATTTTTACTCAAATAAAAAAACAAAAACATCAATACACAGTTTAAAAACATTTATTGTGAAAAACATGTACTTTCACATTTTTTAAATTATTACCTACGGTACAACAATTTTAAAAAATACATACTAAAAAATATTGGGTTAAATAATTTTTTGGGGAAAAGTATATCATCCTTTATTCTTTTTTTCATCCACAAAACCAAAACACCAAACAAAACTCATCACAGTTTATAACAGGCCACCAATTTTTTTTGAATAAAAAAAAAATAAAAAAAAATCAATTATAGACTAACCTCTTCTTTACAAACATTATCAACAACAACAAAAACTTTCCAACACCATTTAAAACAGCCCAGCAATGCCGGGCAACCTCTGCTAGTCATACATAAAGAGATATCAGGGCACTTTACAAAGAGAAGCACTTTAAAACACGTGTGAAATAACTTAACATTTTGAAATATTGTAGAGTAAAAATTAAACGTTCAGAAGTATTTAAAACTATACACTTACAACTATAGGCCACAATGCAATCACAAAGCTTGATTCTTATTCATCAGAGGCGGAACATGGCAGCAATCAGCCACGGAGAAAAAACCACCCATCGGATTGTTCTTGTTGATACATTCGTTCGATTTGTAATAGAAAGAGCATTTGTTTGTCTGAGGTCCTTCAAACATCACCTCTTAGTAACTCTCGAGCAAAAGACCACATGGCCGTTGCTTAAATTTCTCACCTCTACTTTCTACGCCTATTTTTAGATTGCCAATTGCAGCATCCACCCAGTAGACTCACTTTCTTGGATTAGAATTTCCAAAGTAGCCTATGGACAAGCCTGATTTAGGAAAACAGGATGCGAAGGAAGGAGGGAAATGGCAGGGTGTGTGAACAATAGCGAAGGGAAAACACCCAAAAATGGACAAGGGTTGAAAATCTCGAGGACAACCACCTTCATGTCCGTACAGTGATGTTTTTTTATCAAGGTAATGTGGAACCATAGGAGCTTGTAGATTAGCATTTCTAATGCGCGTTTAGTGTTCTCCGATCCTAACTTTCAAGGGGCGACTAGATTGACCAATATAAACTAGATTGCATGGACATAAAATAAGATATATGCAGTGAGAGCTGTTGCAATTGCTGAACATGGTTAGATTTACTGTAAAGTTGCTACCTGGTAAAGTTACTTTGTTGGTTTACAAAACTTGCAGTGGCCACATGCAAAATGTCCGGAAGGAAACCTTGGTGTCGGAGGATCATATTTGCAATGGTTCTAGTTTGCACATCAGGTAGAGGACGTGGAACAATGTCTCCTAAGACAAGAAGCTTTTTACGTACATACATTCATCTTCAACGACGGCGTCTAAGAGGGGACCTGATTGAAGTTTATAAAATCATGCATGGTGTGGACAAAGTAGATAAGGAAAAACTGTTTCCCCTATTGCACAACACTAGAACTAGGGGACACTCCATGAAACATTTGGGTGCTAGTTCTCAAACAAATAAGAGAAAGTACTTTTTCACCCAGAGGATCACTGGTCTATGGAACTCCCTGCCAGAAGAAGTGGTGACAGCTGTCAGTCTTGACAGCTTTAAGAAAGGATTAGACAAGTTCATGGAGGATAAGGGTATCAATGGCTATAATTATGGATACCTGAGGACAGCCTCTGGGTTGGAGAGATGGGCAGGATATCTCTCAATGCCATTTCCAGGGAATCCTAAGCAGGTGAAGGCATCTCCTTGGGAATACCCTGAAGCAAATGGTGAGCCACTGTGTGAGACAGAATGTTGGACTGGATGGGCTGTGGCGCGCGCGCACACACAGACACACACACACAACACCCCTGCCTTGCCAGGCAATTAATATCTGTGTGTTGGTGGTTGGGGTGGTTATGGAGGGGGGATGCACACACACCCCAAAACCACCCTAACCACCCACTCAACTGATATGCTAGTAATATAATATAATATAATTAATATAATATAATATAATCTATACCTATAAATCTGTGTCTTAACCGTTGTGATTTGACAAAGGATGTTTAGCCAGGCCCCACTAGCCCCAAACGAGCATTCGTGCACTTGCCCGAACTGGGTACGGCGGTTACTGGGGGGTTGAGAAATGCGCCAGTGGGGCAGGAGCCCCCCAGACACAAACAAAAAAAGGGAACTTCAATTCCCAATGTTCCTTACGCCGTGCCACACCAGAGCCAATCAGGCTGAGCGGCGTGAGCAAAAGGAACGTTTGGAAACGCCGCAGCCAATCAAAATCAAACCCGCAGAAAAAAACGACACACAAGCCAAAAATGCAAATGCCAAACTACAAGCCCCAGCGTCCTGCACACCATGAGCGTACAGAACGCTGAGGAAGCCGGCACGTGAAAAATAAAAGTAAAAAACGCAGCGCATCACAGAAACACAGGCTGCGGTAAGGAAAACCCCCACCGCTGCTGCCCTTCCTTTCCACGGGCCAGGCATCGAGCCCAGCCCGTGGGAAGGAAAGACACACACCCCGGCCGCTGCCCTTCCTTTCCATAGGCCAGGCATTGAGCCCGGCCCGTGGGAAGGAAAGACCCCCTTAAAATAAAAAACAACAATCAAAAACATCAAAAAAAAAAACCAGAAATTAACTCCAAAAACATACAAAGTAAACGCACACAAAAATTAAAAAACACAAACAGCACCCAGCCAAACACCACCACAACAACAACAACAACAAAATACACCACAACAATACAAAATCCAAACACCCCCTCCCCAAATACACAAACTAAAAAAAAACAAGGGAACTCACTAGCAGACATCCTCACTCCATGACGGCCGGAAACGAAATGAATAAAGAAACAGACTACTTACCGGAAGAAGCTCCACCCAGAGGCCACGAGAGAAAAAACAGTCAAAATACAAGAAAACACCTTACCAGCACAAAAGCTGGCCACAAAAGTAAAACAATTCACAAAGACACAACAGGCCAAAACAAAAGGCCCCAACAGTAAAAACAAGTCAACAAAATAACACAAAATCACAAATCGCCGGCTCCCTCCCCTGCCCTGCCTGGCGGGGGAGGTAGGAGCGCAGCTGACTGGCGTTACGCGGCGGGACTTTAAAAAGCCGCGCCGCCAACACCACCAGAGCCACGGTTTCTTCGCCGGCTCCCTCCCCTGCCCTGCCTGGCGGGGGAGGTAGGAGCGCAGCTGACTGGCGTTACGCGGCGGGACTTTAAAAAGCCGTGCCGCCAACACCACCAGAGCCACGGTTCCTTCGCCGGCTCCCTCCCCTGCCCTGCCTGGCGGGGGAGGTAGGAGCGCAGCTGACTGGCGTTACGCGGCGGGACTTTAAAAAGCCGCGCCGCCAACACCACCAGAGCCATGGTTCCTTCGCCGGCTCCCTCCCCTGCCCTGCCTGGGGGGGGAGGTAGGAGCGCAGCTGATTGGCATTACGCGGCGGGACTTTCAAAAGCCGCGCCGCCAACACCACCAGAGCCATGGTTCCTTCGCCGGCTCCCTCCCCTGCCCTGCCTGGGGGGGAGGTAGGAGCGCAGCTGACTGGCATTACGCGGCGGGACTTTCAAAAGCCGCGCCGCCAACACCACCAGAGCCATGGTTCCTTCGCCGGCTCCCTCCCCTGCCCTGCCTGGGGGGGAGGTAGGAGCGCAGCTGACTGGCGTTACGCGGCGGGACTTTAAAAAGCCGCGCCGGCAACACCACCAGAGCCACGGTTCCTTCGCCGGCTCCCTCCCCTGCCCTGCCTGGCGGGGGAGGTAGGAGCGCAGCTGACTGGCGTTACGCGGCGGGACTTTAAAAAGCCGCGCCGCCAACACCACCAGAGCCATGGTTCCTTCGCCGGCTCCCTCCCCTGCCCTGCCTGGCGGGGGAGGTAGGAGCGCAGCTGACTGGCGTTACGCGGCGGGACTTTAAAAAGCCGCGCCGGCAACACCACCAGAGCCACAGTTCCTTCGCCGGCTCCCTCCCCTGCCCTGCCTGGCGGGGGAGGTAGGAGCGCAGCTGACTGGCGTTACACGGCGGGACTTTCAACAGCCGCGCCGCCAACACCACCAGAGCCATGGTTCCTTTGCCGGCTCCCTTTGCTGATGTTAAGTACATTGAGCTTTGCTCTGTAATGTTATGATATTATGGTATTATTTTTTTTTGCACTAATTTGTAAAGTTGTAACTTGTAATCTTTTATTGTATGCTATTGTATTTGGTGTGTTAATTTATTATATTGTATTTAATTTTCCTGTTGTAAGCCGCCCTGAGTTGGCCCTGGCTAAGTAGGGCGGGGTATAAATCGAATAAATGAATGAATGAATGAATGAATTTAACACAAATCTCAAACATATGACAATAAAATAAAATAAAAACTTTTGAAAATCCTGTGCTGAAATTCTGAAATTTAACTAAAATAATAACCCAAAACATCTAAACACAGTTTAAAAACATTTATTGTAAAAAACATGTACTTTCACATTTTTAAAATTATTACCTACTATTAAAAAAAAACACATACTAAAACATTATTTGGTCATCCTTTGTTTTTTTCTTAATCCACAAAAGCAAAAAACCAAACACAACTAATCACAGTTTATAACAGCCCAGCAAATAAATAAATAAATAAATAAATAAATAAATAAATAAACATATTAAAAATTTCAAATATAGACGAGCTTCTCCTTTACAAACATTAACAAAAATAAATAAATACAAGCACCATTTAAAACAGCCCGGCACCGGCGGGCAAAATCTGCTAGTATAATATAATATAATATAATATAATATAATATAATATAATATAATATAATATAATATAATATAATATAATATAATATAATATAATATAATATAATATAATATCTATACCTATAAAATCAAGCGTTAACTGTTGGAACTTCACATAGGATCCTAAGCCAGGCCCTACTAGCCTGCACCGACCATCCGTGCACACGCCTGAACTGGGTCCGCAGGTCAACAAAGAATTGAGAAATGTGCCAGTGAGGCAAGAGCCCCACAAACGCGAAAAAAGGGAAACAACTTTATTTCCCAACGTTCCTTGCGCCGCGCTGTGCCAGAGCCAATCAGGCTTAGAGGTGCGAGCAAAAGGAACATTCGGAAACGCGCCACGGCCAATCAAAAGAAAACCACAGGGGAGAAAACAATGCACAAGTCAAAAACGCAAACGCCAAACTACAAGCCCCAGCGTCCTGTGCGCCATGAGCGTGCAGAACACTGAGGAAGCTGGTGAGCAAAAAATAAAAATAAAAAACACACCAGGAGCGCAAGTTCGCCGCAGCCGGACACAGCGCTTCACAGAAAACAAAAACGGGGGTCAAGGGGGGAAAAGGCACTGCCCCCCTTGAAAGTGAACCCATTCCCAGGTAAGCAAAGCCATTGGATGGCGCTCCGTCTGCTGACTTTACTTACCGCAAAAGGGTTTCGCTTTCAGCTAGGCCAAGTCACGGGAACCAAAGCCCCCCTCACCAACGGCGCCTGAAGCTGCCAATTGGAATTTCCCCTTTAATATCACTGGGTGGGGGGGTTGCGCTCCCTCTCTCTACTGGCTCCCCTGGGGTTGGGAGTGTTGGGGGGACAAAAGGGGTCTGTCTCCCCAACCCTCCTGACCCCAGGGGACCCAGCAGAGAGGGGATTCCCCTACACACACACACACACACACACACACACACACACACACACACACACTATATATTAAAGAGAAGAAATCAAGCGGTTACTTCGCTTTAAAAATGGAGTTTTTTTGGGGGGAACCCCCCTCTCCGATGGCTCTCCTGGGTCCGGAAGCGTTGGGGAGACAGACCCCTTTTGTCCACCCAACCCTCCCAAACCCAAGGAAGCCAGTGGAGAGGGGGATCACAACCCCCCCACACACACTGATATTAAAGGGGAAACACCAATTGAGATTTCCCTTTTAATATCAGAGGGTGGGCTGGATTCGATCCCCTCTCCTGGGTCCCATGAGTCTGGAAGGTTTGGGGGGACAAAAGGGGTCTGTCCCCCCCAACTCTTCCAGAGCCAGGGGACACGGCAGAGAGGAGATCCCCCCCGTAGGACACCCCGTTATTAAAGAGAAGAAACCAAGCGGTTACTTCTCTTTAAAAACAGAGTGTTTTTTTGGGGAAAACCCTCTCCGATGGCTCTCCAAGGCCGGCCCGCAGAAAGGACCCCCCCATGCCACCTGAAGCGGCGTGAGGATTCCCGCAGTCCGGCCAGCAAGGCCGGCCCGTGGAAAAGAACCCCCCCAAAGCCACAACAACAAACAAAATTTTTAAAATAAATACATTATTTAAATAAAAATTCCTTAAAACAAAAAACACAGAAAAACAATTAAAAACATCCAAAAATACACAAAAACAACCAAAAATAACACCAAAAAACAATACAAAGAAAACAAAAACAAAAATTTCCAAACACACACAGCACCCAGCCAAACATCACAAAATACAACCCACCCACCCACCCAAAAAATAAAGAAAAACAGCCAACTCACCAGCACACGACCTCACTCCACAACGACCAGAAAAGAAAGGAATAAAGAAAGAGACTACTTACCGGAAGAAGCTCCACCCAGATGCCACAAGAGAAAAAACAGTCAAAATACAAGATAACCCCTGCCAGTCCCACCTGCTGGCCACAATAGTAAAAACAATTCAAAAAGACACAACAGCCCCACACAAAAGGCCTCAAGAGTAAAAACAAGTCAAAAACATAACACAAAATCACAATTTTACACAAATCAAAAACATATGTCAATAAAATAAAATAAAAACTATTCAAAAATCCTGTGCTGAATTTTAACTCAAATAAAAACCAAAAACATCTAAACACTGTTTAAAAACATTTATTGTAAAAAACATGTACTTTCACATTTTAAAAATTATTACCTACGGTACAACTATTTAAAAAAATACATACTAAAACAATATTTGGTAAAATTAAAAAAAATTAAAAGTATATCATCCTTTGTTCTTTTTTAATCCACAAAACCAAAACACCAAACAAAATTGATCACAGTTTATAACAGCTCGCCAAAAAAAATTGTATATAAATAAAAAATTTAAAATTTTCAATTATAGACTAACCTCTTCTTTGCAAACATTAACAACAACAAAAAAAAGCCTTCCAACACCATTTAAAACAGCCCGGAAACCCCCGGCAACCTCTGCTAGTAATATAATATAATCTTAACCTATAAATCCAAGGGTTAACCGTTGGAACTGGCTATAGGTTGCTATGCCTCGCCCTACTTGCCTGCACTCACCCTTCGTGCACACGGCCGATCTGGGTACGCAGGTCAACGAAGGATTGAAAAAACCGGCAGTGGGGCAACAGCCCCACAAACGCGAAGAAAGGGAAACAACTTCACTTCCCAACATTCCTTGCGCCGCGCCGCGCCAGAGCCAATCAGGCTGAGAGGCTCTCGCACGGGGCAGCGTTCGGAAACGCGCCGTAGCCAATCAAAATAAAACCATTTTAAAAAAACACAGCACAAACAGAAAGCACCAACCCATTACTACAAGCCCCAGCGTCCTGCGCGCCATGAGCACGCAGAACGCTGAGGAAAACGGCGCCCGAAAAATTAAAAAGAAAAACAACTCACCACGTCACAGCCAAGCACACACCAGCCGGCTTTCTATCCCTCACCCACGGCGCCTGAAGGACCCGACTGGAGTTTCCCCTTTAATATCAGTGGGTGGGGGTTGCGATCCCCCTCTCCGCTGCCTACCCTAGGGTTGGGAGGTTTGTGGGAACAAAAGGGGAATGTTTCCCAAACCCTTCTGGACTCAGGACACCAGGGAGAGGGGATCGATTCCCACCCCACTCCTTTAAAAAACTCCGTCTTTTCTACTCTTTAAAAACGGAGTTGTTTTAAGGAGGGGGGGAGGGAATCGATCCACTGTGCCTGGTCTACTGGGTCCAGAAGAGTTGGGGGGACATACCTCTTTTGTCCCCACAAACCTCCCAACCCCAGGGGAGCAAGCGGAGAGGGGGGTCGCAAGCCCCACCCACTGATATTAAAGGGGAAACCCCGATCTACTTTCACAACTACACACAAAAAGCACCATAAAACAATAAAGCCCCCCTCCCCACCAACTAACCCACCCTTACTAACCCCCAACGACCATGCCCCCCTCCCCACCACCTAACCCACCGTTCCTAACCCCCAACGACCATGCCCCCCTCCCCACCACCTAGCCCACCCTTCCTAACCCCCAACGACCATGCCCCCCTCCCCACCACCTAGCCCACCCTTCCTAACCCCCAACGACCATGCCCCCCTCCCCACCACCTAGCCCACCCTTCCTAACCCCCAACGACCATGCCCCCCTCCCCACCACCTAGCCCACCCTTCCTAACCCCCAACGACCATGCCCCCTCCCCACCACCTAGCCCACCCTTCCTAACCCCCAACGACCATGCCCCCCTCCCCACCACCTAGCCCATCCTTCCTAACCCCCAACAACCATGCCCCCCTCCCCACCACCTAGCCCACCCTTCCAAACCCCCAATGACCATGTACCTTACCCACCACCAAATAATTTTTTAAAAATGACTAAAAACACTCAAACACAGCCAAAAATACAAAAAAACAAAAACAATACGAAGTAAACAAAGACACAATCAAAAACAAAACAAACAGACAAAAAATACAAACTCCAACCCCCCTCCCCCCCGCCCACACACACACACAAAAGAAAGAAAACAAGCAAACTTACCAAAACAGGTGCTACCTCCACCAGGACTGGAAAAGAAATGAATACAGAAAGACCCTACTTACCAGAAGAAGCTCCACCCAGAGGCCAGGAGAGAAACAAAAGTCAAAATACAATAACCCCTACCAGCACCACCTGCTGGCCACAATAGTAAAAACAATTCAAAAACACACAACAGCCCCAAACAAAACACAAATTCACAATTTTACACAAAAGGTCACACCAAAAAAAACAAGTAAAATTTTTTACACTAAACACACTTTCACACAAATCACAAATATATGTCAATAAAATACAATAGAAACTTTAAAAAATCCTGTGCTGAGTTATTATATCATACTTTCTTCTTTTATTAATCCTCAAAAAACCCCAAAAAAGCAGATCACAGTTAATAACAGCCAAGCCAAACAAATTTAACATAAATAAACATTTAAAAAATTAAAATTACAGACTAAGCAATTTTTTTAAAAAAAACAACACAATTTAACCTTCCAACACAATGTAACACTATTGCAAAAAAAAATTGGCTCATTTTTAATTAAAAAACACAGGGGGGGAAAGCCCGGCAACGCCGGGCAACCCTTGCTAGTATAATATAATATAATATAATTATAATATAATATAATATAATTATAATATAATATAATATAATATAATATAATATAATATAATATAATATAATATAATATAATATAATATAATATAATATAATATAATATAATATAATGCAGAAGCGAGGCTGTTGTGTCCTGGAAAGGCTCCTGCACCCGTGAACACTATCCCTGTCACAGCTCTCACACACTTACCTTTCCTTGGCAAGACGGGCCCCATCCATATCCCAGGCCCCAAGGTGGGGCGCAGGCCCCATAAACCTGGAAAAAATAACTGCACATGTGTGCGGGACCCAGTGAGAAATGGCCACACGTAGAACCGCTGCGCTGCGGCTCTGGCACATGTGGGTCCGCACACGTCTGAAGGGGGGAAGAAGCGAGGAGAGCTGGAGACGCTCGCAATGAAAACAGTCTTGCACCTGGCAAGACTACACATCCCATAATCCAATGCGGTGTGCTGCGGCCAATCAGAGTGGCCGAGCCAAGAGCTGAAGAGGCGGAGCAACGGGCACGCAACAGGAAAATAATGGACAGCCAGCGAGGACAACGGCAGGGGAAAACCTTGGTGCCCATGCCTGGAAAACGCGATGTGGGTTGGCCGTGAAAAACCACCCTAGCATCGGCGGAAAGGAAGACAACGGGGAAAAAATCTGAGGTGAAACCAAGGCCCACCACAGGGAAGCGCAAAGCCACTGTGGCCATGCCATCAACGGTGACAACAGGCCACACCAGGAGGCCACGGACGAGTCCGTGCCAGCCACGGCAGCGGCTATGGACCGCCTTGGGGCCAAGAGGGCCAGCTGCAGCCAACAGACAAGACACCCCCCCATCCAAAAAAAACCGACACAAACCCCACATGCTCCACAACCCGGGAGGTAGGACAGAGCACCCGACCCCACTCCATACCTGTCAACCATCCCGATTTGGCCAGGAAAACCCCGTAATTTGACGTCAATTGACATCATAACCCGCACCGAGCTGCCAAAACCCCGTAATTTGGCAGTGGGGGAAACGCTTTCCGCGTATGCGCGGAAGCGCTACGCCACTTGTGCAGCCCCTACGCAAGTGGCATAGCGCTTCCGCGCATGCATGGAAGGGTTTTACCCCTTCCACGCATGCGCAGAAGCGCTACGCCACTTGCGTAGGGGCTGCACAAGCGGTGTAGCGCTTCCGCGCATGCGTGTAAGGGGTAAAACCCTTCCACGCATGCATGGAAAGCGACCTGTGCACAAGTGATGTGCGCAGGTCCCGTTTTTCCGGAGCCACGGGTTGACAGGTATGCCCCACTCCCCACCTCCATTATGGTCAGCGACTCTCCCCCACCGCCGCTACCTACTACAACTCCGGAACCACCCAAAAATACTCCCCGAAATACTCCCTGCCTGGCCAGTCGGCCAGGCCAAGCACTCACCGCTCTTCTTTTCCTCTTCCTCCACATCCTCTTTTCCAATCCAGTGATGACAGAGATGGAGGCAGAGAAAAAGAAGGGCTCCCAGGTCAGAAAGACCCCAAATCCCGCCTCCCCCCTCTCTGTATGTGTGTGATAGAAAGAGACAGAGAGCAAAACATATAGTACCAGATCCCCCCCACCCCGTGTGTGTGTGTGAGAAAGAGAGAATGTTGAGAGAGGGAGGGAGAGAGGGAAGGGGAGAGAGAGAGCAATGCGCAAGGCCGGGGACTCACAAAAAAACAAAAACCCCGGAGGCCTGGGAACCCCCACCACCCCACACATCTCCGAGCGAAGCTGGGCAATAAGCTAGTATAATATAAAGCAAGGATGTACATTTGTATGTCCTGGATGCAGCCCCGCTCCTTGCAACCCACACTCCTGAAAACCGGACGGGGCCTACCTTGCACGTCCTGCCGGTCAAAGAGGGGGTTCCGGAAGCTGTGTGTCTTAAGTGCTTGTTAGAGTATACTTTTTTTTGTAGCCTGGACTGTATAATCCAGGGGTACCCAAACGTTTTGGGTTGCGAGCCGGTTACGTGGTTCAGGGGGATGGTCACTACGGCCAAGGGGCCGGATCCAGCCCACGATGCCAATTCATCCGGCAGACAAACCTCTTGTCGGTCCCAGAAACGGAAGTAAAATGCTCCCATATTGGAAGTAAAACGTGCATGTTTTACTTCTGCTTCTAGGAGCGACGAGGGCTTCGTCGGCTGGATACATTGGCATTGGGGGCCGGATCTGGCCCCCAGGCCATAGTTTGGGGACTGGTATAATCTCTTCTGGAGGAATCTGGTTGTGTTGCTTTTTTTATTTTTTTGGAAATTTGCAGCAAATCAATATAAGACTTGAGTTTCTTTCAGTTTATGGTCACACAATAGATTACTTAATGATAAGAGATCCTGTCATTAACAGCCCTGCTCAGGTCTTGAAAATTAAGTCAGTGATTTCAAGCTTTCTCTTCTTTGAGATCATTTTCTACATTATTATTATGCCTTAATGATATTATTATCCACATATCTTGCAATACAATATTGATAAAGAAGCCCATTTTCTTGTTGTTATGTTTATTGGATTTATACCCTGCTCTACTCGGCACAGGCCGACTCAGGGCGGCTTACAGCAAGTTAATACAAGAACAATAACAATATAATGATACAGAAAATAGTCAATATTTAATAATTTTACTTTCCCATTTGATCTAGTGCCCATTTATTTGTCTTTTTTCATCATCTGTAGTATTTATAAAGATCTTCAGGACCATGTTTTGCAATTTCCTCTCAGTTTTCTTCATTGTCCAGCTTTCACACTTGTACATGGTAATAGAAATGCAAAAGCATTTTTCACTTATGTACATGTAACACAACTTACAGCTGGAATATTTTTGTGTGCTTCTGGCCACTGTGTAGGGCTCTGTGTTAAATATACTTTTTTTATCCTATTGTTTTGTAGAGTTTTTATATGTAGTGTTTTTATATGCGTAAGCCACCCAGTCGCCTCTGCGAGAGGGCGGCAGTAAAAATGTGATTAAATAAATAAATAAAATAGTTGCCAAGGCTTGAAAGAGTCAGAAAGCCTCCAATCTGACCATGTACATTCTGATGTGCGGATTCCGCATGCACAATTGGCACAAACGGCCTCTGGCAGAGGTTAAACCAGTCGAGCAAACTCCTGGCCACTGGCCCTTGCCAGTATGGAAATTGGGGAACGGATTAATAATCATAGGGTTGATTCACCCACATCTGACCTGACCGGCGATTCTGCTGAGGGAAGCGAATCGCTAACCTCCGTCACGTATTAGGCAATTACTGACTCACAGATCAGCCCAAGCTCTAAGGCAAATAGAGGCCATATTTACCCTGGTGTAAACCCCGAACAGTGGATTTCCCCTGTCAGTGTTTGCCCTAGTTAATTAACTTCCCCAAGAGAGATTCCCCATTAACCCGGGTAAAGGGGTGATGTGACTTTTCTGTCAGATGACGATTCTATCACCGTTGCCTTCTAATCCTATATATGCTGATGTTTTTCCCACAATAAACCACTGGTCTTCGCTCCACCTTGCCTCGTGTCGTTACTCGACCAGTCTCCTCCGGGACCTCAAGGGCCGCTTCACGGCCCCAATCCAACATCTGGTGACCTTGAGACGTGATCTTACCCGAGAGTAAGCGATCAATGCGGTCCGGTTCTACGCTAGAACCGTGTCCGATCATCCCGGAGGACAGCGCGGCAGCCCGGTTGGTAAGTCAGCCGATCGGGAAGACAGCTCCGCGACGAGGCATTTCAGAGAGGCATCCTACAGCTTGCTCCGGCTTTCGCGGCGGCTTGCAGCACGGAAAAATGCGTTCCGCTCAGGGTCTGCTGTGAACCGCTGACAGCGCAGAGGCCACCGAGGGCCCGTGGCGGCAGGCCATGCTCCGAGCTCTACCCAGAGATTCATCACGCAAAACCTATTGCCTGAACTTCAGACGCGTCGACTCGTCCCGAGAAGGAGACTTCAAAGGACCCTCGCAGGTAATATGGGGACTTGTCCTCAGCGGCAACGTCCGTCCGCTAGTCAAAGAATTCATGAGGATGAATTCAAAATCCTGGCCAGGGTATATCAGTTACGCTTTCACAGTGGAGAACTAGCGCGACTTTTGGTGTTCTTGAGGGAACACTGTCTGCTTTACCCAGAAGCAGGTACGTTATCCCTTCAGCTCTGGGATCAGATAGGAGACTGCATTCAGCAACCCCCGAAAGCTCCAGAGGGCATAATTCGCACATGGAGCAAATGTAGGAAACTTTTAGCAGAGGTAGATCCAGTCCGGGTAGAGGCTAAGGAACCCCCAGCGTCAGCAGAGCCATCGGCGCCCACGGCGCTCTATCCGTCATTTCAGTTTAAGCAGAGTAGTGTAGGGAGCTTTCCCTCGGTGACAGCTGCAGACGTCACCGGTGGAATGCATGGAATGGGAAGCGCAGGCGCTTCTCTGACAGCTACAGGTTCGCGAACTAAGAGTGCCCTTCAGCGCACAGTTGAGGAAGAGATCAGGAAGGGGGAATTGCCAGCAGAAGAGCTAGCTGAGCTTAGTCAGATTTGTCCAATTCGCTTGGAAATGGATGCCCTCACAGGGCAGCAGCAGGTAGTTCATTCACCAGTCCCGTATAAGCTCCTCATGGCTATACGGAAGGCCATTTCAGAGACAGGACTACAGAGTCGGTTCACTAGGGGCACGCTTCAGCAAGTGTGCGAGAACACCATGTTCATCCCGCACGACTGGAAAGCCGTCATGCGGATGATGCTCAACCCCAGCCAGTATATGTTATGGGACAGCGAGTATCGCCTCGAGGCTCAGGCAAGGGCTGCCAGGATGGGAGGGGCAGTACTTCCTGACCAATTATATGGCTCAGGTGCCTTCGAATCCATCGATGCGCAGACCAACTTGCCACTTGCCACTCTTCAGATGTCAGCTGAGGCGGCCTTCAGGGCCTTCCTCAAAGTCCCAGCAACAGGCAAAGCGGCCAAAAATTACACCGCAGTCAAACAGGGCACCCAGGAGTCCTACATGGACTTTATCAATCGCTTAGAGGAAGCGATTAGTAGGCAGATCGATAATGAGCAAGCCCAACAAGAGCTCATGATGAAATTGGCTAAAGACAACTCCAATCTCGACTGCCGTAAGATCTTGCAGTCACTGGGCAACCGTCCCGACTTGACTCTCACGGACATGATTAGAGCTTGCGCCGACATTGGCACAGACTCCTACAAAATGGGTCTGCTGGCGGCGGCGGTGCAAGGGGGTAGAAGACCGAAGAACAAAGGGGCATGTCACAATTGTGGCAAGGTCGGTCACTTCGCTAGGGAGTGCCGATCCAAGAGCGGCGGACAACATTCCGGCCGTTGCAAGGCTCCAACCACCCCGTGTCCAAAGTGTAAGAAAGGCTACCATTGGTCCAGATTCTGTCCAAATTCGGGAAACCGGAACGTGGGCACGTCTCTGGCCCCGGTCCAAACACAGGCTTCCCTTGCTCTGGGCAAGCCAGAGCTGGATTAGATTCCATTCACATTCCAGGCATTGCGAAGGCGCAGGCCAGCCCCAAGGGTAGTACAGGGCTAGAATTGACTTGCCAGGCGGACGTCACATGCGACTTGCCAGGCACAGTCTATCTGGTGGATTCCCAGTACATGGGACCCCTGCCCAAAGGCTTCATAGGCTTAGTTTTGCCTCGCAGTGTAGCAGGAGCACACGGAATTCTTGTAATTCCGGGAGTCATTGACTCCAATTTTTCGGGTGTTCTCCAAGTTCAACTCTGGACGCACCTACCCCAAACCATTCACAAGGGAGACACGCTAGCGCAACTGATTATGGTTCCTTGTAACTCGCCAGCAGACAGCCAGGGAAGGCTCAGGGACAGCGCAGGGTCCGGGTCAGAAGACCGCTCGAGCACAAGTGAGGCAGTGCAAGGATACCAGGTCTTAGCGACAGTGGAGACCAACATAGAGTGGAAACAGCGACCAGTTATCGAGGTATTTTTGAATAAAAAACCATTCTCAGGGTTGCTCGATACCGGAGCTGACGTCAGCGTGGTCAGCCGAAGCCAGTGGCCACGAGAGTGGGCCATTGAGCCGGTCTCCGATGTGTGGGGGGTAGGCGGCATCCAAGAAGCGTTTAGAAGCCGGGAGTGGGTGGAAGTCACAATCCCTAAGGCTGACGGCACAGCGGTCATTCGGCCGCACATTCTGGACGTGCACATCAACCTTTGGGGGTGAGACATTTTACAGCAATACGGTGCCACTCTTACCTTCGGGTAATGGCTTTGCCACTTAAATGGCTTACCAACACGCCAGTCTGGGTGGAACAATGGCCAGTAGTGGGGGAGAAATTAGTCGCCCTAAAGCAACTGGTTAAAGAACAGCTAGACGCAGGACATATAGAGCAGTCCACTAGTCCTTGGAATTCGCCCATTTTTGTCATTAAGAAAAAGTCGGGGAAGTGGCGACTCCTCCACGATCTCAGGGAGATCAATAAATGCATACAGCCAATGGGTCCGCTTCAATGCGGCATCCCAAATCCGAATATGATTCCCGAGGGTTGGGAGATCCTGGTCGTAGACCTAAAGGATTGCTTTTACACCATTCCCTTAGACCCCAGGGACCGGGAAAGGTTCGCCTTTACGGTGCCGGTTGTGAACCACAGCGAGCCCACGCAGCGTCACGCGTGGAAATTTTTGCCACAGGGGATGCTCAATTCGCCCACCCTGTGCCAAATTTATGTTCACAACGCACTGGAAAAGTTTCGAAGCCTTCATCCCACAGCTTTAGTGTGCCATTTCATGGACGATATCTTGGTCGCGATGCCGCAACTCGGCAGCGAAATGTTTACAGACCTCCAGGCCAGCCTGGGGGAGAAAGGGTTACTCATTGCCCCAGAGAAAGTGCAGAGAACCGAGCCCTTCTCATACTTGGGTCATCGGCTTCTCCGCTCTTTCGCAGCACCAGTTTTGCCCCAGGTTAACTTGAAAGACTCAGTCACCTTGGTAGAATTGCAGCAAGTTTTTGGTAATATTAATTGGGCCAGACCGTATTTCAGATTGGATACGGATCTTTTAAAACCGCTCTTCTCGCTGCTAACGCTAGGTAAGCAGCCGGCAGACCGGATACAAATTCCTCGAGAAGCACGCTTGGCTCTCGAGAAAGTCAACCAAATTCTCAGCCAAAGGTGGGTGGACAGGATTGTTCAGGGGCCACATGCCCCGATCCTGAACTTGTACATCGTTCGGGCCGGATCCATGTTCACCGGAGCCCTACGAGTGGACTCCGAGAAAGGAGCGAGTATCGTGGAATGGGTGTACTTGCCAAACACCTCTTCCCGAAATATCGTTCCTCCCCAAGAGTTGGTCTCCGCGGTGGTCTACCGCGGAAGGCTGAGAGCTAGGGAAATCTCAGGGCACGACCTAGCAAAAATCGTGGTCCCGTTCACCAAAGAGCAAATTCAGCAGCTGATGCAGCTCAGTGACTCGCTTCCAATTGCCTTGGAAGGATTCACCGGATGCTTGGCATACCACTTGCCAAAGGACCCCAGACTTGTCTCGCTTCAAACGCAGACAATCACCTTGTATGAATTGATCTCGCTGGTTCCGCTTCAGGGGGCCAGAACAGTTTTTACAGATGGGGGTCGCACATACGGCGTCTTGACTTGGCAGGAGGGTCAGGCTTGGCGCACGCTTCTAACTCTTCCACAGAAGTCCGCGCAGCGGGCAGAGTTGGCAGCAGTGAACCTTGCTTTGCGCACCTTCGCCAAAGAGCGCCTCAACATCATTACTGACAGTCAGTACGTTAGGAATTTGCTTCACAGTCTGCCGGGAGCATACATCACTCCCGCGATAGACAAAAAATTGCTGAGTCTGTTCCTCACAGCTCAATTTCACTTGCGGAACCGCACGGAAGCGCTCTATATCGCCCACATCCGAAGTCACCAGGACCTACCGGGTCCGATCTCCGCGGGCAATAGCAGAGCGGATGCGGCCGCAAAGGAAATTCAGCAACGGTCAGTGTTAGGTGTTTTCACTACTCCAATTCAGAGTCATGCATTCTTTCATCAGAATGCCAAAGCGCTCGCCAGACAGTTTAACCTGCCACTTTCTCAAGCCCAAGGCATAGTTCGCTCTTGCCAGCATTGTGCAGGGGCACCGGGGGGGCCCTCCTCAGAGGCTAACCAGGTGTGGCAAATGGACGTCACACATGTCCCGCAGTTTGGCAGATGGCAGTACATGCACGTTTGCATTGATACTTTCTCACAATTCGTTTGGGCCACAGCGCAAAAAGGGGAGACCGCTTCCCACGTGGAGCAGCACCTCCTAGCCTGCTTCGCGGCGATGGGCAAACCTCGGCACGTGAAAACCGATAACGCCCCGTCCTACAGCTCTAGGCAGTTAGCTAACTTCATGGCCACCTGGGACATTAAGCATACCTTTGGTGTTCCTTACAATCCGCAGGGGCAAGCGATTGTGGAACGAGGCAATCGGACGCTCAAGTCCTACATTGACAAACAAACAGAAAGGGGGGAGCCACCAGCCCTCCCCAAGTCACAGGGTCAGGCACAGCATTGTCTGAACAAGGTGTTGTTCACGTACAATCACCTTAATGTTTTTTCCCGATTGCACACCGCAGGAGAAACACTTCCGCCATTCGGAAGCTCTCCCGCGACCGATGGTCCGTTACCGGGTGCCACCGGACCCTTCCTGGAGGGGCCCGGCGCCACTCGTAACCTGGGGAAGAGGGTATGCTGCAGTTATGTCTCCTACAGGTGTCATGTGGATTCCAGCTCGGTGCGTTAGGCCTCAATTGGAGCCACATGGCGTGGACCCAGACCGACCCGAGTCCGATCCCGGAGATGGAGGACCTCACCCTGACCGAGGAGATCCACCGGGAGAAGCGGCGACTGCGGACGACAGCGCCGAAGATCACCTGGGGGATGATCAAGACCCTTTGCAGTGAGGCCCAGGACGTCCTCCAACGCGAGGAGAGGGAACCGACACCGGAAAACTTCGTGGTTGCAGTCTTTGCTCAGATCAATGCCAACACCATGGCAGTCACCATCATCCTGACCCTCTCCCTACTTGCGGGGGGAGGCGTTCAGGCAGCATCACTAAAGGCCAGCGATCTGATGCCAGGCGGAGATCTCTCTGCCCGGATGCACTACAATCTATGGGAAAGGTTGGCGGGTCTCGTCAACCAGTCCGATTTTTGCCTGAAGCAGGACATTGGTTCTGCCTCAATTCTGAGCACCTGTCTCATCCCAGTGTGCCACACTCCAGACGCGCACACCAGGGATGGCGACTGGCTGGTGAGGCGGATTTCCGGCCCGTATCTCCCTACGAGCTTCACAGCATACGCTCGCTGGGGAATGCAGCTGACTATGACCTTGCCGGCTGATGCAGCCACTCTCCACACCCCTCGAGTGGCGGTCAGCCCGAACTCTACTTGTGCTCGAATGACCGGCTGCTCCGCAGCCAGCCGGACTCGACACCGCTGCCTTGACGCTGGCCGCGGCAACTGGACTTGTAACAACCCAGAGACACTTGGTTCAATGTATGCTCATGTTACCCTACCTTCAGGTTGGTTCTTTACATGCAATCAGTACACTTGGAACTACATTCCCGCAAATGTATCAGATTCCATATGTTGTATCAGTCGCTTGACATTGTTACTCCCCACTAGGGATATGATTGTTCCAAGCACAAATGTTTCTGCACCCATACGGCGCACTCGTGCCACCCAGTTAGACAGCTCATGTGATAGCAACATTAGGGTTCTGAGTCCAGCTGAGTACGTCTCGTTGGCAGTCAGCATACTTGGCGTGCCAGGCTTAGCCGTCGGCAATGCTCAGAGAATTGGTCAATTGGCTTGCGGATTAGCAAAGGCCATTAACCACACCTCCTCCGCGATAGCGTTGCTCAACCAGGAGCAGGCAGAACTTCGCCATGCCATCTTAGACAATCGAGCAGCTATCGACTACCTTCTGTTGTTACATCATTTGGGTTGCGAATCTGTCCACAGCATGTGTTGCTTTAATCTCACAGACAATACCCGTAAAGTACAGAGCCAGCTCACAGACCTCCACACCCTAGTCAAGAACATCAAGGAGGATTCTTCATGGGGGTGGTGGGATTCTTTGTGGTCGTGGCTCCCATGGGGGTGGCTCCAGACAACGCTCAAAGTGATTGCAGGAGTGGTTGTACTAAGCATAGCAGGATGCTGTTTCGTGCAATGTATTCCCTCACTGCTGTCAAGATGTCCCCCATGGAGGGAACCCCGACACGTCATTCCCACACACCAGCTGATGCCCCTCCTACGCAGAGCCGTCTGTCAGGTCCATAAATAACAGAAAAAGGGGGATGCGGATTCCGCATGCACAATTGGCACAAATGGCCTCTGGCAGAGGTTAAACCAGTCGAGCAAACTCCTGGCCACTGGCCCTTGCCAGTATGGAAATTGGGGAACGGATTAATAATCATAGGGTTGATTCACCCACATCTGACCTGACCGGCGATTCTGCTGAGGGAAGCGAATCGCTAACCTCCGTCACATATTAGGCAACTACTGACTCACAGATCAGCCCAAGCTCTAAGGCAAATAGAGGCCATATTTACCCTGGTGTAAACCCCGAACAATGGATTTCCCCTGTCAGTGTTTGCCCTAGTTAATTAACTTCCCCAAGAGAGATTCCCCATTAACCCGGGTAAAGGGGTGATGTGACTTTTCTGTCAGATGACGATTCTATCACCGTTGCCTTCTAATCCTATATATGCTGATGTTTTCCCCACAATAAACCACTGGTCTTCGCTCCATCTTGTCTCATGTCGTTCCTTGACCAGTCTCCTCCGGGACCCCAAGGGCCGCTTCATGGCCCCAATCCAACACTGATGAAACAATGTTTATTTGCTCCCACTATCTGGAGCACTTTAAAACAATATGTGAAACAATTTAACATTTTAAAATGGAGAAAAGCTTAAAAGATTGGATTTATATAAAACCAATTCAATTATTTATTAATTGATTAAGTCTCCTTACCATATCAGGTTAAAATGTACTAACTTGGTATTGCATAAAATATAATTGTCGGTTTGAATAAAATGCAATATGTTCAACTAAATAACATACAGCTGCATTAGATAGTGTAATAGTAATTAAATATGAGATGATAAAATATCAATAAAATAAATGCATAAGAAATATAATAAAGTAAAATAACAATTAAAAAATAAGAAATATTCAATTAAATTCATTAGCTTTGCATGCAACCTCTAACTGAGCAGTAAAATGTCACCTCAATTCAGTAGCCTACTATATATAACAGCGTTCCGTGTGCTCCGGTGTCTAGTCATGCCTGCCACATGACCATAGAAGCGTCTGCAGAAGCAAACAACACTGGCTCTTCGGCTTTGAAACAGAGATGAGCACTGAACCCTAGAGTCGATAGGACTGGCTTTCGAGCAAAGGAAACCTTTACGTTTACTATATATTTGGCAGTTCTGGTAAACATATACAGTATATGTTTGGTTTTTCAACCCAATATTTAAGTTCAGTTGGTGTGAGGGCCAGGGCAATGTTCCAAGAAAGAGTCTTGAGTGTCAATGCTCAAATTCATATTGAGTCACTCAAAGAAGTTCAGTTTCAGCTGACTGAAAATAAAAAAACACGTTCAAATTGGAAAAAAATACCTGGCAATGGGCCTAACTCAGTATCATAGTAGTGAATCCACTAGAGAGATTTTTGAGCAGCTAATAATAATAATAATTTCATGTCAGAAATTATTCTGATTTGAAAGGATTTTTGCTGGAGAAACTAAACTCCCTGGTCAAATATAGACAATATAACCGTGTCCTACATTCTGTGAGAACTTATGTCTGTGGAGAACCAGAATTAGAAAATATGACACATGTTTTATTAAATTGTCATTTATATGCAACAGCAAGAGCCCAGCACATAAAGACATCTTTAGATATACATAAGAACATAAGAACAGCCTTGCTGGAACAGGCCACAGCCCATCCAGTCCAGCATTCTGTCTCACACAGTGGCTCACCATTTCCTCCAGTGTATTCCCAAGCAGATGCCTTCACCTGCTTAGGATTCCCTGGAAATGGCATTGAGAGATATCCTGCCTATCTCTCCAACCCGGAGGTTGTCCTTAGGTAGCCATAATTATACCCATTGATACCCTTGTCCTCCATGAACTTGTCTAATCCTTTCTTAAAGCTGTCAAGACTGACAGCTGTCACCACTTCTTCTGGCAGGGAGTTCCATAGACCAGTAATCCTCTGGGTGAAAAAGTACTTTCTCTTATTTGTTTGAGAACTAGTACCCAAAAGTTTCATGGAGTGTCCCCTAGTTCTAGTGTTATGCGATAGGGAAAACAGTTTTTCCTTATCTACTTTGTCCACACCGTGCATGATTTTATAAACTTCAATCAGGTCACCTCTTAGATGCCGTCGTTCAAGAGTGAAAAGGCCCAACCATTGCAGCCTCAGATGGTAAAGAAGGTGTTCCAGTCCCCTAATCATTCTGGTTGCTCTCCTCTGCACTTTTTCCAGCTCCATAATATCCTTCTGGAGGTATGGCGACCAGAACTGTACACAGTATTCCAGGTGGGGCCTCACCATAGATTTATAAAGAGGCAAAATGACACTTGCTGACTTATATATAAAATCACACACTTACAACTATATGCCACAATGTGATCACAAAGCCAAATTCTTAAAACTCGAAGGTTGAATATGGCAGCAATCAGCCACAGAGGAAAGAGCACGCTTCAAATTTTCTGTGGGTTCAATCACTCGATTTGTAATAGAAAGAGCAGTTGTTTGTCTGACTTTTTAAAGCAGGGGTGCCAAAACGTTGTGCTGACCACGTCTGGCATACCTGTCAAGTATCCCATATTGGCCAGGATTTCCTGTATTCTGGTGCTCGTTCCTCCCCTTTCCCGCCGCCGTCCCATATTTTGAATGGCGGGGAAAGGGGTTACTGCACATGCGCAGAACCCATTTGCGCATATGCAAATGGGTTCTGCGCATGTGCAAAAGGGTTATGCACATGCACCCACACAGAAATTTCCCATATTTTTGAGAGCCGTGCTTGACGGGTATGCCCTGGAACAGCTGAGCAGCCCTGAACACGCCCCCGAAAATGGGCATGTTTGCACATGCGCATCACAAACCACTTCTGGACGTAGTTCTGGGGGTCTCTGTGTGCGCACAAATGTGTCCCTGCCACTCCCGGAAGTGGTTCAGGATGTACATGCACATTGGCAGCCGCATCCCCTATCCACTTCCAGGAGCAGCGAGGGTGTCAGGGGCCGGATGAATTGCCATCGGGGGCCTGATGCAGCCCACGAGCTGTAGTTTGGGCGCACCTCTTTTAAAGCATCACCTCTTAGCAGCTCTCGAACAAATCACCACAAGGCCATTGCTTACATTTCTGACCTCTACTTCTTTCTACCCTAGTGGTGTCCAAACTACGGTCCATGGGCCAGATCCAGCCTGTGACACCAAATCATCAGGCCCACTCTGCCCTCGCTGCTCCCGGAGGCAGAAGTAAAACACGCCTGTAAATGCACAAAACACTTCCATGAATGCACCCATGGCACTAAAGACAGCCGCAGGTGCATTTATGGCAGTTTTGTGCATGCATGTTTTACTTCCGCTTCTGGTGGGAGGAAACACGTGAACGGCCCACAGCCCAAAACGTTTTGGTACCTCTGTTCTACACCTATTGTTATACAGTATTAGCAAACTCATAGGATCCGCCTGTTAGACTCATTTTCTTCCTTTCCTCTCCTGCTTCCCTAATAAGCAGAAATGTCTCTCCTCTCTTGGGTGTTCCTCGGAGAACAGGATGATCTATTAAGGATTAGTTTTCTACATTTAAAAATTTTATTTTCAAAATAAAAGTCACTCAATTCTAATTGCACACTGTGTCATACAGATCAGTATGCAACTGATAATATCAGTGATTATTTTTTATTTTATTTATTTATTTATTTTCACGTTTATATACCGCCCACTCAGGTACAACCCAGCTCAGGGCGGTTTACATAGTGGACAGTAAATACATAAAAGACACATAATAAAACAAAGTTAAAAGTTAAAAAACCCACCCCTAAAAGGTGCGCAAGAACCGAAGGGACCTTGGGGGAAGGCACACTTCTCTATACCAACCACCCAACGGTACCCCCATCCCCACCCACACCCAAAACTTGGCCCGCCAGCCAGGTCTTTAGTTCCTTCCTAAAGGGCAACAACTCCGTCTGGAGACGCAGTTCCACAGGCAGGAGGTTCCAAAAGGCCGGTGCGGACACGGAGAAGGCCCTCCTCCTTGTGCCAGAGAGGCGAGCCCCCCTGGCTGATGGCACTATTAGAGAGCCCCTCTGGTCCACTCTGGTTGGACAGACAGACGTCCTTAGGGCGATGCGGTCTCTAAGATACCCTGGCCCACTACAATGTAGGGCTTTAAAGGTCAAAACCAGCACCTTGAATTGCACCCGGAGACAAACTGGTAACCAGTGCAGCCCCCGAAGCAGTGGTGAGGCATGGGCATAACGTCCACACCCCATCACCACCCGGGCCGCGGCATTCTGGACCAGCTGCAGCCTCCGAATGGTCATCAAGGGCAGCCCCATGTAGAGCGCATTACAGTAGTCTAGTCTGGAGGTCACCAGAGCGTGAGTGACCATGAGCAAAGAGTCCCGGTCCAGGAGCGGGCGCAACTGGCGAATCACCCGAAGTTGGGCGAAGGCCAACTTAAAACTCCCCATAAAGCTACTTACTTCTGCTTCATAATTACTTTTTTCTTATTTTTGGTGGCATTGAGTCAGTCCCAATTTATAGCAAACATGATAGGGTTTCGAAGATGGGATATATTTAAGGATTTACTTGCACTTTGAAACTTTATTTTTAGCCTGGAAATGTAAAATACACAGTCTTATCTTCTAACAAGAATGAGAATGCAAGTTTTGTTTTTTTTCATCTTTCCATACCAGTTTTAAAAGCTAAACACTCAAAATATTCTCTATTTTTAAGACATAATCTGGATTCAGTTGCGCTAATTTGGTATATTTTTATACATATTTTAATCAGGGCTCATTGGGAACCAAGACATATCTCCTGACCCCCCCCCCCCTTTTACTACACCACAATTTTCTTACCCACAGTTGCAAATTCTAAATGAGTTCAAATGCTCAGCATTTAAAATCTAATTTAAAAATCATTTTCTATTGTTTTAAGAACAATTTCTATTGCCTGAGCATTTTTATTGGTAAGGCTCTGTTATATTTCACATACTCTAAATTATTTCTCGGGTGCGACAAATTTCCTTATACAAATAAGTCTTTCCAATTACAACTCCTGTCAAGAATTTAAGTGGGTGCTTCCTTTTCAGCTACTTTAAGAATTGGGACATTTATTTTTCCACTCACCAAGCTGGATCTTGGCCAAAATTCTCTTTAGAAAACTTGATATGGCAAGAGCACAACCCATTATGAACTTCAGCCATTCAATTTTTCTAAAAATGCTTTCTATTCCCTTATTTTCAGTTCCAATGCACCTTAAGTTTTTTTATTTCTACCAATGGAAGCCTTTGGATTGCCAGCATTTGCCGCCAGTCGGATCAGGACCACCACAGGCACCTTAGTAGTGATTTTTGGTGGAGTTCGAACCGAAGGCTTTTCCGCGTTCTGAGCCCTCTTCCTTATATGAATCTTCTGATGGGACCGAAAGCCGTCATTGGAACTAAAGGACTTTCCGCACTCCAGGCATTTAAATGGTTTTGTTCCCGTGTGAGTTGCTTGATGGTGGGCAAGGTGTCCACACTGTCTGAAGCTCTTTCCACACTCCAAGCATTGATAGGGTTTCTCTCCTGTGTGGGCTCTTTGATGTTGCTTTAAAGCTGAGCTGTGTGCAAAAGTCTTTCCACACTCCGAGCATTCGAATGGTTTCTCTCCTGTGTGAGTTCGTTGATGTGGAATAAGATACGATTTCTGGCTGAAACTCTTACCGCACTCCAAGCATTTATACAGCTTCTTTCCTTGGTGAGATTGTATGTGGACCTTCAGGTGTGAGGAGCGACTGAAGCTCTTCCCACACTCCTGGCATTTAAACGGCTTCTCCCTGTTATGAATTCTCAGGTGCAAAGTAAGACCCGTTGCCCGGGTGAAAGTTTTCCCACACTTCAAGCATTCGTGCAGTTTCCCCCCTCCATGAACACTTTGATGTGACAAAAGGGCTGAACTTTGAGGGAAACTCTTACCGCACTGCAAGCATTTAAATGGTTTCTCCCCTGTGTGGAGCCTGTGGTGTTGTATAAGGGCTGAACTCTTAATGAAGCCCTTTCCACACTCCATACATTTATACGGCTTCTCTCCTGTGTGGGTCCTTTTGTGTGACAGAAGGGTTGAGCTCTGTGCAAAGCTTTTTCCACACTCCATACATTTATACGGCTTCTCTCCTGTGTGGGTCCTTTTGTGCAATGTAAGGTAGTCTTTCCAACAAAGGCAAATTCCGCACTCAGAACATTTATAAGGTCTCTCTCCTGTGTGGATTCTCATATGCAAATTTATAGCTGCTTTTCGGGTGAAACGTTTTCCACATTCAGGGCAGACATGCTGATTCTGTTGCTTATCTTTGGACGTTCTTTTTTCTCCACTAAACTCTCCATCAATGTTGGTTCCTTTCTTTGCCTTTCTTTTCACTTTCTTCTCAGCCTTCTTTTTAGATCTGCCTTTCTTCACCTGTGACTTGATTGCTGTTTTCTTATCTTCACTCTTCTGCTCATCTGCTCCTGGAAAACAAAGAGGATGTTCATAAGATCCCAATAGAAAAGAAATCAAAGATTTAAACTGAACAGTTAGGTGACATCTCGTTTTCATTTGGTTTATTTCATTCATTTGCTGGCCATCTCACAATGAGGGGACCCATGGTAACTTACAGTATTAAAAAAAATTGCAGTAAAACACAATGAAACATTAAAGGTAAAGGTTTTCCTTGCTCGAAAGCCAGTCGTATCCGACTCTAGGGTTCAGTGTTCATCTCTGTTCCAAAGCCAAAGAGCCAGCACTGTCTGCTTTCCATGGTCATGTGGCAGGCACGACTTGACACACGGAATGCTGTTTACCTTCCCAGTAGTACTCGGGAATCGAACTGCTGACCTCCCGCCTTCCAGACAGCGTCTTAGCCACTTGAGCCACTGCAGTCCCAATTAAACATTAAATGTACAATAATAATTAATATCAATTAACAGTCAACATTTTTGGTCTTCTTTTTTTAAAAAAAACAACAACACAGCATCCACCACCTGGAAATGCCATGTGGTAGAGGAAGGGGAAAATGGCCATCCGGTCCCCAAAGCTGTCTGAGGGAGCGCGATCCAGCCCTCAGCTTTAAAAGTTTGAGAACTCCTGATTTAAAGTGTCCTTGACAAAGCATGCATTCGATTATCAGCAGAAAGGCAAAAAGAGAAGGGCCATTTTGCAACCTATGAGCATCCACAGAGCAGCCCCCATTTCATACCCTCAATCTAACATGCCTGTGAGATGGGAGAGAAGGGCTTCCTCTATAGATCTTAAGGCTTTTCTCTTTCATTTCTCACCTGCTGGAATCTTGGTCAATAGAGGTCAACGTATAACTCCCCTGGTCCATGAGCTCTACTACCTATCAGTCTATTTCTGGGTGGTCCACTTCAAAGTGCTGGTTACCACTCTTACCTCTTCTCTCTACCCTTCATCAAGAGATGGATAGAGAAAAGAAAGACAAGCAGTTCGGGAGTACAGGCATCTCTGTGCTAATCTCTGTTTATTGCAGGGGTTCTCAACCTACAGCCTGTGGGTCGGATCCGGTCTGCAGCACCAAATAATCCAGCCCCCGACCTAGCTCCAGCCGTTGCTGATGGAACTGGCCGCGGACTCATTTATGGCCGTTGTAAATGCCACCATAAACACTGCTGTAAAAAGCATCCGTGGCTGCTGTAAGCACATTTACGATAGCCGCGGACTCATTTACGGCCATTGTGAAGGCATTTACAATGGCCGTAAATGGCAGCCATGGACGCGTTTTACGGCAGGGGGAACCACCAGTCTGGCCCGCTCAGCTGCCTGAAGGGTTGTGGTCTGGCCTGTGGCTGAAAAAGGTTGAGAACTACTGGTTTATAGCTAAAGAGCTAGCACTGTCTGTGCCTGAAGATGTTTCTGTGGATATGTAGCAGGGATGACTAGACACCAGAGCTCACAGAATGCTGTTACCTTCCCACCAAAGTGATACCTATCTATCTGCTTGCAATTTCTTGCTTTCAAACTGCTAGGTTGGCAGGAGCTGGGACAGAGACGGGAGCTCAGTCCGTCGTGCAGCACTCATGAAGACCTTCCTCGGACATTGTGGTATTTCTGAACAATCGGACGTACCCTGGTAATGGTAACCTTGTGTTGCCAGCTGGTCGTTCTTACAGTAGGTCAGGCGAAAGGGACTGCAGAATGAACTCACCAAAAGGTGCCTTCATTTTGGCAGTTTCACATCTGGACTAGGTACAGAAGAAGAAGCACTCGCGTCTCGAACTGCTGACCTGCCATCCTTCCAGTCCTCACATTCAGCATTTTAATCACTAAGCAACCACAGTCCCTAGTTCAATAATGGCAAACCTTTTAGAGACCGAGTGCCCAAACTGCAACCCCAAACACACTTATTTATCGCAAAGTGCCAACATAACAACAGGGGAGGAAGGAAACACTCCCATTGAACTCTGTTTTGGGGAGAGGGAGGAAGCACTCCCATTGGGCTGTTGGGCAAAGGGCCGAGTGAATTCTGTGCTGGGGGGAGGGAGAAAGTGCTCCCATTGGGCTGCTGGGCAGAGCGAACTCTGTGCTGTGCCCTTCTTTCACAGATTTAAGCCAATTTGATGGCTGGCCCATCTCAGGGCCACATTCTTGATGGCTGAGCCATCAGGGGGCCATCTTCTGCGGGACTGTGGCGGCTCAAGCAGTTAAGATGATGAACTCACTGACTGGAAGGTCGGAGTTCGATTCCTGGGTACTGCATGACAGAGTGAGCAGCTCTGTCCCAGCTCCTGCCAACCTAGAAATTCGAAAGGAAGAAATTGCAAGTAGATAAATAGATACCACTTTGATGGGAGAGTAAGCGACATTCCATGTTGCGACATGCCTGCCACACGTCAACAGAAACGTTTGCAGGCGCAGACAGCGCTGGCTCTTTGGCTATAAACAGAGATGAGCACTGAACCCTAGAGTCGGATACGACTGACATTTGAGCAAGGGTGACCTTTACCTTTACATGTCCTCTAGAAATAGGGGTCAATGGGGATTAAAACATACAAAGGCCCTGAAACAAAGTGGTACCAACAGGAGGTAAAAGTGACTCTTAACATAGCGACAATTTTGAAGTTGTAGCCATTTTAATCTGTGCAAGCATATCAAAGAGTTTTTTAAAAAGACAAAAAACGCTGTGGCACCTTAAAGAGTAACTCCTATATTGTAATGTTAGGTTTCATGGATCAAGTCCACTTCAACAGACATAAGAGTGGATTCATGATATACATCAGGAGTTCTCAACCTTTTTAAGCCAGGGGCTGGGTCATGCTACCTCAGAAGAGCTTTGGGGGCCTGATGGGCATTTTGTCCTTCCTCCACCACATGGCACTTCCGGGTGTGGTGGAGGTAGTGGGCCCCCCCACATGAAATGGTGCAGCGGGCCACAGGTTGAGAATCCCTGGTATACATTTATACATCTGATAGAGCAGTGAAGGCTAACCTTGGCTTTCCAGGTGTTCTTGGACTTCAATTCCCAGAAGCCCAGGTCTGCACTCCTGCTGATCAGGGCTTCTGGGAGTTGAAGTTCAAGAACACCTGGAGTGCCAAGGTTGGCCACCACCATATAGACTATAGTGGTTCAGTGTATCTGGGCCGAGTTGGTTGGCTCAAGAGATGGGTGTGCAAATTAATTAGTTATTTGCAACCAGTAATAAAATGCAATTAGTCTGTCTTTTTGCAGCAGTGAATCTCTGATGGAAGTCAGTTTGAGGTGTTAGGTTTGCAAAATAAACATTCGGACATTAGACATCTGGCTAATTGAGGAAGCTTTATGGCAGGGGTACCCAACCTAAGGCCCGCAGGCCAGATCCGGCCCGTAGTGTCATTTCATGTGCCCCACCCACCCCTCCAAGGTCATTTGAAAAACAAAATGGCCACCCTTTTGAAGCTGTTGGGACAAAATCGCCACCACCACCCCATCATGCATGCAGGGCAAAATGGCCATCTGGCCCTCGAAGCACACTGAGAGAGCGTGACTGGGTCCCCAGCTTGAAAAGGTTGGGAACCCCTGCTTTATGGGATAGGCACAGTAAATGATGGGCTATACGAAGGAAGTCTTACCCAGAGAGGTCCCTATTCCCAAACTCTCCTCCATGACACTCAGGTCAGGATCCAGCAAAACCTCCACCTTTTCCTTGATGGGAAGACCGTAGAAACCTCTTTTTTAAAGACCAGGCAAGAAGAAACGGCTTGGCTACACGACACGACCCGCTACCGTGGGCTAAAAAACCCACGAGCAGCTTTGCTGGCGATTTGGACCACAACTCCCAGAATTCCCTCGCTGGCAGTTCTGCAGCCGGATTTCTGGGAGTGGTAGTCCGGAAAGACACACCCCCACCGCCGACACGCTCTGTTTGGATGCTTCCTATAGCACATGGTGGGAAAGAGTTGGTACTTCCTCTGTGGAAGTCACGCCCCACTCCTCCTCTTCTTCAAACTTCCTGCCCCTCTAGGAATTCTCCTCTCTTATTTTAACCCTTAGAAGGGCAGGCTGAAAAAAAAAATATTCCACCTATCTTTCCCTCGCCTGAAATTCCCATTGAATGCGACGGAGTTGAGACCTTCTTTGGAGGAAGAGTGGGCGAAAGCATTTACTGAAGGGGAGAGTAAGTGTTGCAAAGCCAGGAGGGCAATATTAATAATAATAAATAAAAAAATAATGAGAAATAGGGGATTTTTTTTTGCAAAGCCAGGAGGGCAATATTAATTAATAATAATTAATAAAATAATAATAAGGAGAAATAGGAGAATTATTTTTTTGGGGGGGGGATTTAGATTAATTTCATTTCACTTCCATCTAAAAATTCAGATTTTAGGAATTTAGTTTTGATGTATTTATGTATTTGTTAAATTTATACCCAGCTCATTCTGGGATATTCTCCCACTCTGGGCGACTAACAACACATTTAAAATAATGAAAAACAACTATACAATTTTTTTTAAAAAAAGTATTTAAAAATTATTAAATTAAAATAACCCGCTTGATCATGGTGGTGGATTTGCTAGAAGGGCAAGGAAGGAAAGCCTAAAAATTCACCAAGAACTAGATCAGCTGGTCTTAAAGGTGTCTCTGATCGATCAATTAATCGATTGATTGCAATCTGGCTGTGCTGGGACCGATCAACCTTACTGCCCCACACCAGCTCTGATTTCTCCAAAGAGTCGTGATCTGCAAGATGGGGAATAAAATACAGTAAGGTCAAATATTCCCCCTCTATTTCCAAAAGCACCAACAGAGGAAACTCCTGGCTGTCCTGTATCTGCAAGGGTGGCCTAAGAAATTTTGCTGCCCAAGGTCACATTACTGTCCTGAAAACTGGCCAGTTTGTTTTTTTCAGGCAAAAGAGGAAACCTAGCCCTTCACAATCCCTTGATATAAAATAAATAAATAAATACCAGCAACATCACTAAAATACAACAACAGAAAAATTAAAGTGAGAATTCCCCTTTGGAGGGGAAGGGGAATAAATATAGCATCTCAGTTTGGCTTTGAGAGAGATGGCCAAAAGTTCCGTCCAAATTATTATTATTTTTAAAATAAGATACATTTTATAATTGTTAGCATTTTATACTTTTTGGTTTTTTAATTGTCACATCTATGAGATTGTTGTGAAGGAAGCTTGCCATGTGGCATTCTGTATCTTTTAGAAACTTGAGGCAAGTCATTATAGTATATATACCACTGAGTTGCTTTTAGCTTCCCCCCCCCCAAGGGATTGCAGTGGCTCAAGTGGTTAAGATGCTGACTTTGAGGCGGAAGGTCGCCAGTTCAAACCCCGAGTACTACATGACGGAGTGAGCTCCCGTCTCTGTTCCAGCTCCTGCAAACCTAGCAGTTTGAAAGCAAGAAATTACAAGGAGATAAATAGGAACCACTTCGGTGGGAAGGTAAACAGTGTTCTGTGCACTCCAGTGTGCCACATGTCCATTGAAAGATCTGCAAACGCAGATAATGCTGGCTCTTTGGCTGTAAGCAGAGATGAGCACTGAACCCTAGAGTCGGATACGACTGGATTTCGAGCAAGGGTGACCTTTACCTGCGCCCCCCCCCCCTATGCATTAATGAGACGAGACCCTTGTCATTAACAGCCCCTGGTTAGGTCTTGAAAATTAAATTAGCAACCTCAAGTCTATTTCGTGCTTGATTGAGATCATGTTCTATGAACTTCTACGTTTCCTAATGTTATTTAATGTCCCAGTGACAACAATATTATATCTCATAATGTGGTATAGGTAGAGTAAACGATGGGCTTAGCGATTAAGATGCTGAACTTGATGATTGGAAGGATCTCTCCAATCTCTCTGTAGTGACTCCTAGGCTTTGGAACTCCCTGCCACAGGAAGCTAGAATTTCCCCCTTCCTTGTTGTTCCTCCTCTACCAGCAAATGAAAAGATTTTTGTTCAGGCAGGTCTCCTCTCCATCAACAGGATATGAACTATGATATTTTATTTTAAATTTTAAAGGTAAAGAAGTATTTGTGTTTTAGTTCAGATATTTTAAAAAGTTACGGTTTTAATAGCTTATCAGCACCATGGTGCATTTAGTTATGGTTCAATACTGTGTGTGTAATCTTCTATATTCTTACAATACAGTTTTTAATTGTATTGCCAACTTGAGTCTTAGCCCTGAAATGAAGGTGATGTAGACGACAGATTGGTATTGTTTAAGCCTCATTGGTATTATTTAGGCCAAGGGTTCCCAACCTTTTCAAGCTGGGGGCCAGGGCACGCCCTCTCAGTCAGCTTCAAGGGCCAAACAGCCATTTTGCCCTGCCTGCATGATGGGGGTGGCCATTTTGTCCCAACAGCTCCAAAGGGGCAACCACTTTATTTCTCAGATGCCCTTGGAGGGGTACATGAAATGGTGTCATGGGCTGGATCCAGCCCACAGGCCTTAGGTTGGGAATGTCTGGCTAACTTTCCCTTATAACCCTTAGGTCAGGGATTCTCAACCCTTAGCCCATGAGCCAGATGCGGCCCAGGGTGCCATTTCATGTGCCCCCCCCCCACTGTCTACCACACCAGGAAGTGCCATGTGGTGGAGGAAAGGCAAAATGGGTGTCCGATCTCCGAAGCTGTCTCAGGGAGCATGACCTGGCCCCCGGCTTAAAAAGTTTGAGAACTCCTGCCCTAAGTGCTTGTGCTATGTCTCACCTCACTGTTACAGCCATGCCATTTCTTTTGAGTATGCCATATCCAGAGTGAAGAGAAACATGTTGGCTTCCTCTGCTTTTCACATGTCCTTTTTGAGTCCACTTTAATTTGTTCACACCAACCGTTTACCACATCTAAACCTCCCAATTTGAGCGTTATTTTGACCCAATCTCGGCTCATACTCGCTGTATTCCATGTTGCAATTATCCATACTGTACAGTTGTGTGTTGTGCATGTGTGTGTGTTGGACTTTCTTTTGACATCCATGCACTTAAACAAGTAGATATCCTTTTGGTTTTAATTCATTAGGAAAAGTGCTTTTCTTGCTAATTCTTTGCTCTTCTGACTTGGGAGTCTCATCTTTCAGCATTAACCCTTGGAGGGTCCCCCACCCCACCCCCGGCCCCCTGTAGGTTTTCCAAGGTATAAAATATTCAAAAGCAATTTACCATTGCCGTCTGTGCATTACTAATTAGAGTTAGCTCAAGTGTCACTGCTATTCTCTCTCTGCTTCTGCCCAGTAGATGCCCTTCTAGAAATTCTCTGCCTCCAAAACCCTTTGAAGGATCGATTCTCTTCTGCTGATGTGCCTGTCAATGTCCTGACAAGGGGCGGGTGCATCTTTAGAGCTGGTACCAAAGCTTTGACCGCTCAGCCTTCTAGCAGCCGATTGTCTCTTTTAAGGTATGGCTCTCAGCATTCCTTGACACCAGTCAATAGGAGGGTTCTGGGGTGAAATTGCCTGCTAGACCAGAAAAGGGTAAGATATCCTAGAGATCCTTAAATGTTCATTTAATTTTATACAGTATACGCTTACACTGTATTTTGGATTTGGTCCGCGAAAGCTCACATTTAAATACAGGAGTTAGTCTTTAAGGTGTCACAATATATTTTTTTGTCTTTTTTTGCTGTTTTGTTTATTCTCTGATATGTATTTTTTAAACAATCATTTATAATTTTATTTAGTCCCATATTTCTACAGTTCCTTTAGTGTGTTTTTTTCCAGATGATGTTGCAAAAAAAAAAGTTAGAATAAATTTTGAACAGGAAGGAAGATTTAGCAATTAGATTTATAAACCGCACCATAGTGCTTAGTGCAAGGGTGCCCAAACTTTTCGGGCCGCGGGCTGGTCACATAATTCCTCCAATCGGAAGCGGAAGTAAAACACTTTTATGGCAGCTGTGGGTCATTTACAGCAGTGTTATACGCATGCGTGGGTGCATTATGCACACACACATGCACATTTTACTTCTGCTTCCTAGAGATGCAAGGCGGCGCAGGTTGGATGATTTGGTGCCGTGGGCTTAGTGCTCTCTCTGGGCAGTTCACAAGTTAATTAGCATTTTGCCCCAATCATGCTAGGTGCTTATTTTACCAACCTTGAAAGGATGGAAGGCTGAGTCAACCTTGAACTCTGGTCAGGATCGAATTCACAACCTTTTGGCTGCAGTTCAGCAGTTTAACCACTGCACACCCTTGACGTAGAAGATACTACAGCCCCTTTTAAAGAGGCTGCTTAAAAGGGGCTCTTTTGAACTGGAGGAAAGGCAAGCCCCTTCCGGGACTGATCCAAAGCCTGATTTTTCACTCAGGGTGTGTCCTTCTTCATTTTTCATTCCTTACAAGGAGATGACATGGCTGCTGTCGGTAAACTCTCCTCCTACCACCACCATCCATAAAAGGTGCACTAAGCGCTGTGGGGCAGTATATGAGTGTCATTGCTCTTGTTCTTCTAGCCCAGTGTTTCCCAATCTTCAGTTCTTGGACTTCAATTCCCAGAAGCCTAAGTCAGTTCCCCAAAAGCCATGTACTGTACTGACTTAGGCTTCTGGAAATTGACTTCCAAGAACCGAAGGTTGCAAAATACTGTTTCTAGTGCGTGGGTTCCCAACCTGTGAGTCGCAACCCCAGAGGTGATAAGGGGTTTGAACACAAAGTGTTGTGTGTTGTTTGGGGATGGGGTTCACCAAGGTGAACACTGCAAGATTGCACTGCAAGATAGCAAAATAGTCCATTGGGGAATTTTCATAGAAGGAGTTGCGGACAATTTCCTCATTAGTTTTAGGTTAGAATTATAGAATTACATTCTGAAATGTCTGTTTTTTAGTGTCGTTTCTTTAGGGTTCCTAGTCTGTCCATCCACCTATCCTTCCTTCCTTCCTGCCTTCGATGCTTAATCTGGGAGCCATCACTGAGAAATCCTCGCTCTGTGGTTCTCCCCGAACATGACTGTTGGCAGGGATTGGCTGAGGCTTTTGCTGATTATCTGGTGGAGAAAATAGCTTGGATTCGCTCGGGGTTTAATCCTGGCGTGGACCGGATCACAGTCTAGCCATGTTATCTGGGATTGGTTCAATCCAGTTGTCCCTGAGGAAGTGGACAGGCTCCTTGCAGCTGTTCGCACCACTTCCTGCCCCTTGGATCCCTGTCTCACTTGGTTGGTGAAAGCCTCCAAGGTGGTGACAGGTGGCTGGGTCGGGGCAATAATTAATGCTTCATTACGGGAGGGGGTGTTTCCTGCACCTTTAAAACATGCTTTGGTGCACCCCATCCTAAAGAATAATCCCTTGACCCAGCAGTCCTAACCAATTATAGGCATGTCTCCAACCTTCCCTTTTTAGGGAAGGTATAGGAGAAGGCAGTGGCGCGTCAGTTGCAGGAGGTCCTGGATGAAGCGGATTATCGACCCCTTCGAGTCAGGATTCAAGCCTGGATACAGTACAGAGACGGCATTGGTTGTGCTTATAGGTGATCTCTGGCGGGAGCGGGACAGTGGTCATCCGTCCATCCTTGCTTTTCTTGACCTCTCAGTGGCCTTCGATACCGTCAGCCACGGTATCCTTCTGAGATGGCTCAAAGGATTGGGGATCCAGGGCACTGTGTGGTCCTGGTTCTCCTTATTTCTGAAAGGCCGGACCCAGTCGGTGTGGTTGGAGAGTGAGAGGTCCAGCCCTAGGCCCCTCCAATATGGGGTGCCTCAGCGTTCGGTGCTCTCTCCTCTCCTATTTAACATCTACATGAAGCCGTTGAGTGAGAACATCCGTTCCCACGGGGTGAGTTATCAGTATGCTGATGATACTCAGTTGTACATCTCGGCCTGTGGTGATCCAAGCGATGCTGTCCAAGTCTTATCCAGGTGTCTGGAGGTTGTTGGGGTTTGGATGGGGGGCAACGGACTACAACTGAATCCCGGCAAGACTGAGTGGCTATGGATTAGGGGCCCTGCATTGTCTAGGGAGCTACTATCTTTGGTTCTGGATGGGGCTGTTTTGCCCCAGACAGACCCGGTGCGCAACTTGGGGGTCCTCCTGGACTCACGACTAATGCTCGACGAGCAGGTGGCAGCCGTGGCCAGGAGGGCTTTTGCACTTTGTGTAATTTGCCAGTTGTGCCCGCTCCTGGACCAGGGCTCCTTACTCATGGCCACACATGCTCTGGTCATCTCCAGACTAGATTATTGTAATGCGCTCTACATGGGGCTGCCCTTGATGACCATTCGGAGGCTGCAGCTGGTCCAGAATGCTGCTGCCCGGGGGTGATGGGGTGCAGGCGTTATGCCTGCGCCTCGCCAATGCTTCGGGAGCTGCACTCACTACCAATTTGCCTCTGGGTGCAATTCAAGGTGCTGGTAATGACCTTTAAAGCCCTACATGGTAGTGGGCCAGGATACCTAAGAGACCGCATCACCCCAAGAGTGTCTGTCTGTCCAACCAGAGCGGACCAGAGGGGCGCCATAATTGTGCCATCAGCTAGAGGGGCTCGCCTCTCTAGCACGAGAATGAGGGCCTTCTCTGTGTCCGCGCCGGCCCTCTGGAACCTCCTGCCAACAGAGCTACGGCTGCAGATGGAATTGCTGCCCTTTAGAAAAGATCTTAAAACCTGGGTGTGGGGCCCTGATGGAAATGTGGCCCCCGCCTGCTGGCTTGTACAATAATCAAGATTCCCCCTCTCTTTTATGAATGGGGTGGGTGGGTTCTAATAAGGAAGTTCTAATAGGGATTTTTCTTATCTGTTTTTATATTTTTTATGCTTTTAGCTATTTGTGTTTAGTTTGTGACTATGTATTTATTGTGCATTTTGTGAGCCGCCCTAAGTCTGGTTTCCTGAGAGGGCGGCATATAAGCATGAAAATTAAACTAAAATTAAATTAAAATTAGATGACATTGTTGACGCACAAAGTTGGACGGGCTGAGGAGAATGGTGGAGGATAGGGGTGCCTGGCGTGCAGTGGTCCATGCGGTTGCGAAGGGTCAGAATCGACTATGCGACCGAACAACAAAAATTCTGTGTTTAAACCATGAGACCATAATTTTCCGCTGTGGCTGTCCAGAACTTTGCTCAGACTCAAAAGAGTGTCCGTTACGCTAAGAAAGTGACTGCGGTGGGTTAGTGGTTAAGATGCCGTATTAGTGTATGAATTTAATAATTTGTCCTTAAGTACACATGAGGAAGATTTATTAACAATCATTATAACAATGGCCAGAATATGCATTGTTACCAAATGGAAGGAAAATGATTCATTGAAAATTGAAGAATGGTACAAACAAATGTGGTTGATTGCACTTAATGATAAGCTCACATGTGAAATAAATATTAAAAAAGGCATAACAAAGAAGAATAACTTTTATAAGATATGGAAACCTTTTATTGAGTATACTATAGAGAAAGATAAGGGAAACAATCCACCACCTGAACAAATGGCGTTCTGGATAGAGAATTATTAAAGTATGTATTTGTATTAATTAAACAAAGAATATGTAAGAACAACATATTACTGTAAATACCTAATCAATGCGTAAATAATGAGATTCTTGTTTTATGTTCTATGTAACGTCTTGTATTGATGTCCACTATAATGTTGTAATTAGTTCCACCTTTTATCTTCCTTCATCCTCTTTTATTTTTATTCTTTCTTCCTCTGTGTTTTGTAATTTTCAATAAAATTTAAAAAATAAATAAAAAAAGATGCTGAACTTGACTAGAAGGTCAGCAGTTCAAAACCCGAGTGCTGCACAGCAGAGTGAGCTCCCATCTCTGTCCCAGCTCTTGCCAAGTTAGCAGTTCAATAACAAGAAATTGAACGTAGATTTTCTTCTTCCATGTCTAGGACAGACATGAAACTTTTTGGTTTTTTAATTGTCACATCTATGAAATTATTTTGAAGGAAGCTTACCATGTGGCATTCTGTATTTTTTAGAAACATGAGGCAAGTCATTATATATAGTATATAAACCACTGAGTTGCTTTTAGCTTATTTCCCCCCAAGGGATTGCAGTGGCTCAAGTGGTTAAGATGCTGACTGGGAGGCGGAAGGTCATCAGTTCAAACCCCGAGTATCGCATGACGGAGGCACCTTTTGGTACGTTCATTCTGCTGTTCCTAGTACGAGAAAGATTAGGTAGCAACACAAGGTCGCCGTTACCAGGGTACACATGATTGTGGTTCAAACATACTACAATCTTAGAGGAGCCTCTTTCTGTGTACTCGTGCAAATAGATAAATAGGTACCACTTCGGTGGGAAGGTAAACAGTACTCCATGCACTCTGGTGTCTAGTCATGCCTGCCACATGACCACAGAAATACCTGCAAATGCAGACGATGCTGGCTCTTTGGCTATACATAGAGATGAGCACTGAACCCTAGAGTCGGATACGACTGGCTTTTGAGCAAAGGCGGAATTTACCTTTACCTACCATAAGAAAAAACAAGGTATTGAGGAGGCATTCCATGCTGGTTGGCCTTGTGCCCACTTCAAAGATGGCCTCAGATATTCCTGAAGTAGGAATATCCGCAGACTCATTTACGGCTGTTGTAAGTTCATTTACAACAGCCGTAAATGAGTATGTGGATGTCGTAAACGCATTTACAAAATCCGTAAACTAGTCCTTGGCCAATTCTGGCAGCAGCGAGGGCATGGGGCGGTTGATTTGCCACCACGAGTCCAATCGGGCCCACAGACGGTGGTCTACCAAGAATCTCTGATCTAGACAGACATTGCAAGCCAACAGTTGAGACCATGTCCTTCTGATCTTCCTTGCTCTATATTTTGAGATAATCCTCAAAGCAGGTCACTCATCCTTGACCCCATAAATGTTTTCCCCATCCTTCTCTCTTTCTTTCTTTCTCTCTCTGCCTTTTTCACTGCTCTTTCCAGTGTAGGAACCTTTTCTTTGTGGTGGACACCACCAACAACCCTGAGGTGGAAAAGGCCCTTTCAGTCTGACACAAGGCAGAGACCTTAAGGTCCGGGTGGATTGCGCAGGAGGGTGACGGAAGACCCACCTCAATGGGTAAGAATGTGGGAGGCATTTCTATTCTCCCGAGCATGACCCAATTCTACAGGATGTTTCTCTTCCCTTGACCTAACATGAAAGGCTTCATGTTTCATTTCAGCTGTTTCAACAGAGCAAATTGGAACTTAGACATCCAGGGATAAACATATTTAAACAGACAGTATGTCTAAAGCATGGGGTTCTCAATCTATGGCCCGGGGGCCAGATGCAGCCCACAACACAATTTCATGTGTCCCCACCATCTCCGCCACACCTGGAAGTGCCATGTCTGGCATGCAGGGCAAAATGGCTGGCCCCCGAAGATGTCTGAGGGAACATGACCCAGCCCTCGGCTTGAAAAGGTTGAGAACCCCTGATCTAAAGGGAAGTTGAATTTTACATTTATATGTGGATACAAACCAAGGCATAAGCCAGTGGTGGCGAACCTGTGGCGCTTGGAGCTCTCTCTGTGGGCACCCGTGCAGTCACCCCAGCACAGAGTTTGCCCTGCCCCTCTGTCCAGCTGCTCAATGAGAGCACTTCCTCCCTCCCCCCAGCACAGAGTTCACCCCCACCTCTCTGCCCCACAGCCCAATGGGAACATTTCCTTCCTCCCCTGTTGCTGTGTTGGCACTTTGTCATAAATAAGTGGGTTTTGGGTTGCAGTTTGGGCACTCGGTCTCTAAAAGGTTTGCCATCATTGGCATAAGCTAATAAAATCATAGAATTTGGTAAAACCACACCTTAAATACCTCACTTATCTTGAAAGTCTTGCTAGGATTCCCCTAAGCTGGCTCCAACTTCCTGCCACATAATGTGACAATGGAGAAAGGTTTTGGAAAATGAATAGAAGATGCTTTTGGTTCAATTTATAATTATTCTGTGTCCTTTTATTTTTCTCTTTGCCCTCATCTGCATTTCCTGCATGCCCAACAACACCAGGTCTCATTGGGTTACTCTGTTGTTATTTTGAAATAATTCTTTTTTTGTATCCCAATCAAACTTTGGACTGCCAAAATGAAGCCACTCTCTTGGCTTTGTCGTTGGCCAAACTTAAGTCCTCACCGGTCCAGGTTACTGGCAGTAATCGGCAGGCCAGTAAACGAGCCTGATTCTATATCTCTCCACATTCACACAGCATGTTGTTGTCCACCAGACCATGTTGGTGTTACATTTAGGGACTCCGACCTCAGTCTATTCAGGGCCCTCCTCATTACCAACCCTGCTCTTGATGTCGCAAACTCAAGGCTGTGGCTTCCTTTATCAAGTCAATCCATCTTCCATTCAGTCTCCCTCTTTTCCTTCAGCCTCCAACCTTTTTGAGATTGATTCTTGTCCATTGACTATTCAGTTCTTGGGGACATTTCAAAATACTGTACAGTAAAACTCCGGGTTACAAATGCCTCGGTTTAAGTTTGCTGTGGTTTACAACAGCCAATCCTATGGAAATGCCATCCCAGTTTGCAGTTTTTTAATGTTTCCCCCCCAGTTTACAACGATCAATTCAGGACCATTTTTTAAATTTTTCAATGCATCCCTATGGATGTTTTGGTTTACAATTTTTTCGGGTTACAACAGAGGCTGTTGGAATGGACCTCCATCGTAACCTGGGTTTTTACTGTAATTGTGAAATGTGAATTAGAAAAAGACTAATCCAGACAACAGAAGTGCAATGACTAATCCAGACAATATTTTCTACTGCACAAGCCCGCTGGCTCATTTAGCCTGTCTGAGGGATCCTGCTTGTTTCTGTTTTATCGTGGGTGGGGGGAGGGGGTAGTTTTTTAATGATAATTCTGTTAAATTCTATGTGTTTTAATCTTGTTTTTAGTGGGGGGAGGGGTTAGCTACTGTCTTTAGCTGTTGTTGTTTTAACTATTGTTGCATTTTTTTCCTTTGTATACTGTTAGCCGCCCCGAGTGGTGTTTCCCATTAGGAGGGTGGGATACAAATCCATAAAATAAATAATAAATAAATATATCTTTATATATTGTGGGCTAGACCATGTCCCCTGGACAGCTGAGCGGTCCAGCCACATGGTTCCTCCTGCCGTAAACGATGCTTTAAAATGCATGACACTGTCGTAAATGCATTTACGACAGCAACTGGTACATTTACAGCAGCATTTACGGTGGGTGCGTTTATGCATGTGGGTGTGCTGACCCACCCAGGCAGGCATGGTTGCAACACAGTGGCACTACACAGAGAGTCTTGTTCGAGGATAGTCCAGACATCAAAATCTAAAAGGCAAGCCGAAGTCTGTTTACCGGTAGTCCGAGTCAGTAGTCTAATCCAAAGGGTGTCCAGGGGCATTGTCATAGTTGGCAGAGAGGTCAGGGTCACAGTAGGCAGATCAGGGTCTAGGCAGGCATTCTGGAATCAAGCAGGATGTCGGTCTTCACACAAGAGTTGTACAGATGCTAGCAGGCTGCAAGAAGCTTGCTTATAAGCCTCCCAGCTAATCGGTATCAGCTGGGAGCCTTCTTTGGCGCTTTGCTCTAGCCTGCCTGCGCCTCAGGTGTAGCTGTTTCCTGGACCTCTCCCTGACTGAGAGCTGATCACTATCAGAGCCAGACTACTGATCTGACAGGTCAGCTGCTGGGGAAAACAGACTTGGGCCAGGCGCAGGCTGAGATCCCTGGCTCAGGGCATCCTCGGGCTCGGGTGCAGGCGGAGCTGGGCTGGGCATAGGGAGTGCCCCCTGATCCAGGTCCTCTTTGGATTCAGAGGAGGGCTGGATTACAACTGCGGGGTGCGTTTTACAGCTGTCGTAAACACTTCCTATTCTGGAAGTGGTGAGGGCAGTGGTGGGCCACATGTAATGTTGCACCAGGCCGGGTCTGACTGACGGGCTGTAGGTTGGCCACCCCTGTTTTAGAAGAAGGTAACTAATTTTGGCCTTATAGTTCTCCCTGGAAATGTTTAAGGTTTGGGGATACATATTTTTCTTCAGAGATTTTGTAGTTGCTTGAATCCTTGTGAACCTTGGGGTGAATCTGCTTCTTCTGCCGATAGCCAGATGTATGTGTACATGGTATGGTTTGGAAGTACATTTGTGCATACATTATTGTGTATATGACACTCCTCTGCCGCCATTCTCTCAATGTTAGAAAGCCAAAGCTGCTTGCTTGCATGTAATTGAAAACTAGATAACAGTAAGCGTGAAGTTAATTACAAGATTGAATATCAATTTCACTTTTTGTTTTCCCTTCCAGGAGACAGAACAAAGGTACGGCCAGCAACTCCTAGGTCATCTTCTCATGGTGACATACTGGAAACAGTTTCTGAAGTACTGGAGCAGGTGAGGGAGAAATCATCTGTAAAAGGTCAAGAAGGGGGCAGGCTGAGTCTTCTCACAAGTAGACCTGAGTCTTTCTACTTCTCACACATAGTTCCCCCCCTCTTTTCTTTTATTATTATTTTTTTATTATTTTTCTAATTAATTTTTTTATTGGTTTTCAAACAAAATTACAACAAATAATATAACACACATATACATATAGGAAAATAGAAAATACATTTTGCCAATACATGCACAATATATCATTTTACCTTCTAGCACCAATATCTTTTTAAACTAATGCATTAGTGCGTTATTAACCAATCTTTATAACTGGTGATTTAAACTTTAAATCTCAAGTATTGTGCATAATATACCCTTTATTTCAAAAATTTATTATTTATAATAAAACATTACAGTATGCATATGCATAACCCCCCCCCCTTTTCATGCTTTTGCTCAAGTTGTTGTTGACCTTGCTGTCTCCAATTTCCACACATTCAAGTTTCAGTCTCATTGAACAGCCATGAGATATGTTGATCTTATTGTCCATAGTCCATCTTTGACCTTCTTGAATTCTGAATCCTGGCAGAGTTGTATGTGGACTTTGCGGGTCCAAAAATGGGAGACTCTTCATTCACTAGGCACCAGTTGGTTTGAAGAAAGCAAATCGTGTGTCCCATTTTGAAGGAATCATCAGAACATTCTGGAGGTGTTGGGGCCATTACATCCCATCTGCAGGCCAACATCATTGGTACTATTGATCTGTCTGTATGTTCCAGGATAAAGTTGCTTACCCTGATTCATTTCAGTCTGGCAAATTATGTGGACAGCATAAGAACATAAGAACAGCCTTGCTGGAACAGGCCACAGCCCATCCAGTCCAGCATTCTGTCTCACACAGTGGCTCACCATTTCCTTCAGGGTATTCCCAAGGAGATGCCTTCACCTGCTTAGGATTCCCTGGAAATGGCATTGAGCGATATCCTGCCTCTCTCTCCAACCCGGAGGTTGTCCTTAGGTATCCATAATTATAGCCATTGATCCCCTTGTCCTCCATGAACTTGTCTAATTCTTTCTTAAAGCTGTCAAGACTGACAGCTGTCACCACTTCTTCTGGCAGGGAGTTCCATAGACCAGTGATCCTCTGGGTGGAAAAGTACTTTCTCTTATTTGTTTGAGAACAGCCTTCATCACATTTCTAAATTTCTTTGGGGGCGAGATGTGAGAAATGGTAGCCTTTGGAACGTTCTAGACCAGTGATGGTGAACCTTGGCACTCCAGCTGTTCTTGAGCTTCAATTCCCAGAAGCCCAAGTCCCCGTGAATCCACACAAATGGGTTTACTGTGCAGTATGTGCAGTAAACCCATTTGTGTGGATTCACAGACTTCCAAGAACAAGTGCAGTAAACTTATTTGTGTGGATTCATAGAGACTTGGGCTTCTGGGAACTGAAGTCCAAGAACATGTGCAGTAAATCCATTTGTGTGGATTCACAGACGTGGACTTCTAAAAATTGAACTCCCAAGAACGCGCGCAGTAAACCCATTTGTGTGGATTCATAGAGACTTGGGCTTCTGGGAATTGAAGTCCAAGAACACCTGGAGTGCCAAGGTCTGCCATCACGGTCCTAGACATATTGGCTTTTGAGTCTTATCTTCCTAGAGTTCCTCAGTGGGTGGAGGAATTAAGATAAAGGTAAAGGTTTCCCTTGCTCGAAAGCCAGTCTAGGGTTCAGTGCTCATCTCTGTTTCAAAGCCAAAGAGCCAGCGCTGTCTGCTTCTGCAGACGTTTCTGTGGTCATGTGCACGGAACGCTGTTACCTTCCCACCGAAGTGGTCCCTATTTATTTATCTACTTGCAATTTCTTTCTTTCAAACTGCTAGGTTGGCAGGAGCTGGGACAAAGACAGGAGCTCATTCCGTCCTGCAGTACTCAGGAATCAAACTGCTGACCTCCTGCCTTCCAGTCAGCATCTTAGCCACTTGAGCCACTGCAGCCCAGTTCCCATCTTCAGGGGACATTTATCACAAGGAAGAATCTGGGGAACTGCTTGGCTTTGAGGCATTTACACTCAAAGGGTGTGATCTTGTCTTCTAACCTATTCAACATCCATATATGAAAATACTGTAGGGGGTCCAATCTTTTCATTGTGATGTGCTAAGAACCACCTACATCAGACCAGACATGAAGGGGAATGACCACTGAAGGGTCAAGAAGAAGGCCGCTAGATGGATGTCTCTCTCTTCTGAATGTCTCCCTCGAGCTGCATTTTTTATTCCAATGTTGATGTTGTTGTTCAGTCGCACAGTCGATTCCGACCCTTTGCGACCCTATGGACCATTGCCCTCCAGGCGCCTCTGTCCTCCACCATCCTCCTCAGCCCTCCCAGTTCTGTGCCCATTGTGTCTACAATACCATCTAGCCATCTCATCTTTGGCCGCCCCCTTCTTTTGCCCTCCACCTTTCCCAGCATCAAGGCCTTTACAAGTGAATCCTCCTTTTCATTTGATGAAAATGTACTTAAGCTTCATCTTTACTATTTGTCCCTCCAATGAGCAGTCAGGGTTGATTTCTTCTAAAATTGACCTATTTGTTCTCTTTGCTGTCCAGGGGACTCTCAGGACTTTCCTCCAACACCACATCTCAAAGGCATCTATTCTTCTGCACTCAGCCTTCCTAATGGTCTAGCTCTCACAACCATACATTACCACCGGGAATACCATTGCTTTGACTATGCGAATTTTTGTTATCAAGGTGATGTCTCTGTTTTTTACTATATTCCCCAGGTTTCTCATAGCTTGTCTCCCCAGAATCAGTCGTCTTTTTATTTCATGGCTGCAATCTCCATCTGCAGTGATCTTAGATCCTAAGAAAGTAAAATCTGTCACTGCTTCTACTTCTTCCCCATCTATTTTCCAGGGACTGATGGGGCCTGTTGCCATTATCTTGGTTTTCTTGATATTGAGTCTCAATCCAGCTTTTGCACTCTCTTCTTTCAACCCAATCAAGAGGCTCTTTAGGTCTCCCTTACTTTCTGCCATTAGGGTGGTGTCGTCAGCATATCTCAAATTGAAAACATGTTTTTATCCCAATGTTTTCGGTTCACAGATAAGACTTTTTTGTTTGTTTCAGGTGACCTTTGAGGAAGTGGCTGTGTATTTCACTAAGGAGGAGTGGATCTTACTGGATCGGGACCAAAGGACCTTATATAGGGAAGTCATGGAGGAGAATTTGGTGACTGTAACTTCCTTGGGTAAATTTCTCTCCGTCTCAGTTAATCCACCAGTATTACGTGGATTACAGTAGAAAGCAAATTTAGCCATGAGAGCTGTGAGTAAAATAAAATACCCAAGTTAGATTATACCTTTATTTTATTTTTATTTTCTTCGGTTTGTAGGCCAGGCGTGAAACTGGCAAAACGAAGGCACCTTTTGGTGTGCTCATTCTGCAGTTTCTTTTGCCTGGCCCAGTGTGAGAAAGATTAGCCAGCAACACAAGGTTGTCGTTACCAGGTTACACCCGATTGTGGCTAAAAAATACCACAATCTTCGAGGAGGCTTTTTCTGTGTATCCCTTTTCACTGTGTACATGTGTATAGCTTTAAAGGTAAAGGTCACCCTTGCTCAAAAGCCAGTCGTATCCGACTCGGGTTCAGTGCTCATCTCTGTTTATAGCCAAAGAGCCAGCGCTGTCTGCGTTTGCAGACGTTTCCATGGACATGTGGCAGGCATGACTAGACACTGGAGTGCATGAAATGTTGTTTACCTTCCCACTGAAATGGTATCTTTTATCTACTTGACATGTCTTGCTTTCGAACTGCTAGTTTGGGCAGGAACTGGGACAGAGACAGGCACTCATTCCATCATGCAGTACTCAGGTTTTGAACTGCTGACCTTCTGCCTCCAAGTCAGTGTCTTAACCACTTAGGCCTCCGCAGTCCCTGTGTATACCTGTAGCTTTATTGGCCTGCTAATATTGCATCAAAAGGGGCAAGTTGTTGAGAGTCTTCATCTGAGTTATGATTTTAAAAATTTGAAGGGAGAGAGAGAGAAGGGAAGAGACAGCAAAACACTCAAAATCATCTCCACCAGATGTTATGGCCATGACATCAGATATTTTAGGCATGATATTACCAGATTCCATCTCTGGGAGAAATCTGGCTCCAGTGGCTAAAACGCTGACTGGGAGGCAGAAGGTCAGCAGATCGATTCCCGAGTACTGCAGGATGGAATGAGCTCCTGTCTCTGTCCCAGTTCCTGCCAACCTAGCAGTTCGAAAGCAAGAAATTGCAAGGAGATAAATAAGAACCACTTTGGGAGGGAGGGGGACATCTCGGGGACATGAAAGGAGCCTCATTTGGGTGTCCCCTGAACGTGTAAGATAAGCATGGTTTCTCCAGAAAAAAATCCTTTCAACCCAGAATAATTTCTGACATAAAATTATTATTATACCTCTTTCAGTAATCCTGCTACATTCCTGTGGGGCTGGATCATTCTCTAATAATACTAAATTGTTATATCTGTAAAGATTTACCTCTCCTGTGTGCAATCTGAATATGTACTCTTACTGTGTCAATTTTAATTGTTGTGTTCACGTTGTATCCCAGTTTTGATTGTTTTACTACTTATACTTTACCATGGTCAGTGTCTGGTGCAGTAAACTAAACTGGGGTTACACAGAAAGAGCCTCCTTGAAGAGTGTAGTATTTCTGAACCATAATTGGGGGTACCCTGGGCAATGGCAACCTCATTGTGCCGACATCTTTTACACTAGGTCTGGCGAAAGGAACTGTGGAATGAATTTACCCAACGGTGACTTCAGTTATTTATTTATTTCAATTTTTATGCCACCCACTCAGGTGAAAACCCGACTCAGGGCGGCATACAACCATAAAAAATGCATAAAAACAAGTTAAAACCCCCAATCACCCATTTATCCACCCACCCTCTCATTTGGCAATTTGAAGTCTGACCTAGACATGAAAGAAGATCTAAACCAGGGGAGCTCAAACTATAGTCTGTGGGCTGGATCCGGCCTGTGGCACCAAATAATCTGGCCCATACTGCTCTTGGAAATAAAATGTGCCCGTGCATGCACGAAACGCTGCCGTAAATGCACCTATGGCTGTCGTAAACGCATTCATGACAACTATGGGTGCATTTATGACAGAGTTTCGTGCATATGTGGGCGTGTCTTACTTCCGCTTCTGGTGAGAGGAACCACATGACCGGCCCACAGCCCAAAAAGTTTGGGTACCCCTCATATAAACTATATTATATTAATAGGCTTCTAAGATTGTGGTGCTAGAAATAGGTGTTTAATTTCTTTTCTCTCTCGGGCCCCTAGCCTGAGGAACCCTAGTGGTGCAGTGGTTAAACTGCTGTCCTGCAGCCAAAAGGTTGTGAGTTCAATCCGCACCAGGGCTCAGAGTTGAGAGCCTTCCATCCTCCTGAGGTCGGTAAAATGAGTACCCATCATGTTGAGGACAAAATGCTAGTTAATTTGTGAACTCCCCAGAGAGTGCACCTAGAGCTATGGGGCGGAATATATACAGTAGACCCTTGCTTAACAAGTGACTTGCTTTAAACAAAATTTGCATAACAAAAGGAAATGCATAGAAAATAGTGGCTCGGTTAACAAATTTTTTCCAGAACGGAATATTTGGTTTTCAATGCATTCTTATGGAAAACCGTGTTTTGGTTAACAATCTTTGGTTTTCGAAGCATTACTATGGGAAATTGCATTCAATGCATTCCTATGGGAAATTTGCTTTACAAATTTTTCATTGTACAAAAGGTCTCGGAGAATACATTGATTTGTTAAGCAAGGGTCCACTGTAAGTGTGATTGATTTGCTTTTAACCAGTTTCTCTTTCTTTAAGGAGGAAGTGAACAGGAAGGTGAAAAAAGAGGAGAATCCAGTAGGAGTGCTTTATTGAGTAATGAGAAGGAAGAACAGACAACTACAGAGGCAGAAGAGGAGGCGAGGAACAATGTCACAGCCTCAAATGAGGAGAAGAACTTTGGATTTCCAGAAACAATTTATGAAGAGAAACGCCTTGAGAGCTTCAGTCGCACCGCAAGCCTTGCTTGCCTTGAGAGACCCCACACAGAAGAGAAATCTTTCCCATGTGCTGAGTGTGGAAAAGCCTTCAGGTGCAGAAAATATCTGCTCTCCCATCAAATAACTCACACGGAGGAGAAACCCTTTAAATGCCCGGAGTGCGGGAAGAGCTTCAGTCGCTCGTCCCATTTCATGAACCACCAAAGGATCCACACAGGGGAGAAACCATTTCCGTGCTTGGAGTGCGGGAAGAGCTTCAGTCAGAGCTCAACCCTGACATTACACCAGAGGATCCATACTGGGGAGAAGCCCTTCATGTGCTCGGAGTGCGGGAAGAGCTTCACTATCAAGAAGAGTCTTTTGTGCCACCAGAGATGCCACACTGGGGAGAGACCCTTTCAATGCCTAGAGTGTGGAAAGAGTTTCAGTCAGAGGCCACACCTGAAGTCACACCAAATTATCCACACGGGGGAAACACCCTTCAAATGCCTCGAGTGCGGAATGAGCTTCGGCCGGAGTTCCCAACTCATGCTGCACCAAATAACGCACACTGAAGAGAATCCATTTAAATGTTTGGACTGTGGGAAATGTTTCCGCCGGAAGATCCACCTCGCATGTCATCAAGCCGTTCACACCGGGGAGAAACCATTTCAGTGCCCTGAGTGTGGCAAGAAATTCAGTCGTGCCTCACACCTTACAACCCACAGACAAGTCCACACAGGGGAGAAACCATACAAATGCTTGGAGTGTGGAAAGAGCTTTGGTCATCCCTCACATCTGATGAACCACCAGAGAATCCACACAGGGGAGAAACCATTTCCATGCTTGGAGTGTGGGAAAAGTTTTGCTCGGAAGGATTACCTCACTTCTCATCGGAGGACTCACACGAGAGAGAAGCCCTTTAAATGCTTGGAATGTGGGAAAAGTTTCAGCCAGATGATACACCTCACCTACCATCAGAGGACGCACACTGGGGAGAAACCGTTTCAGTGCTTGGAGTGTGGAAATAGGTTCGTCAGGAAGGATTACTTGATTTCACACCAGAAAATTCACAAAGTGGAAGAAATGATTTAAAAGCATTCAATTTAGAATTTTTGTCACTAAAATAGTTAGCAGTGGTTTTAAAAGATACAGTAAACCCTCGACATACGAATTTCATTCGTTCCATGAGGCTGTTCATATCTTGAAAAACACGTGTCGAAAATACATTGCATTACCAGAAAGGGCCACTAGAAGTCACCGTATACTTTTTCGTATGTCGCATTTTTCCTAGTAAAAATTCATATGTCGAATCCCCCCCGCAGATTTCCATTTGTATCTTGATTGTTTCATAAATAGAATCATTCGTATGTCGAGTTCCACTGTAGTTCATTCTAACCTTATTGAAATTGCTCAGATTCAAAATATTTACAGAAATGTAAAGTTAATTAAAAACAATTTGGGGGGAAATGAAGTAACCACTGTATTAAATAGAATGCTGATATAGGCTCACGATTTACTCTTGGCAATATGTATTCATAGTATAGTAAGATATGAAAAAAGTTGCTGAATGGTCTGTTTTTTTTTAATTAAAAAATCACATTGTCAAAGGTTATTTGTGGAATAAAGAAAGTTTACCTGGAGAAGTGGGCTGTAGTCCATGAAATCTGATGCTGAATTAAATTAATTAGTCTTAAAGGTGCCAAGGGAGTTTCACTGTTTTTCCTGCAACAGATTTATATGGCTACCTCCATTCATTTAGAACAGGGGTGGCCAAACTTTTCAGGCCATGGGCTGGTCACATGGTTGAGTGGGCCGGTCGCGTGGTTCCTCCCACCATAAAACACACCCGTGGCTGTTGTAAATACATTTATGACACCAGTGGGTGCATTTAGGGCAGCATTTTACGCATGCACATTTTACTTCACCATTTTGCGCATGTATTTTAACTACCTCTTCTGAGGGCGGTGTGGGCCGGATGATTTGGTGACACAGGCTGGGTCCAGTCCGTGGGCCATGTAATGATCGTCACATTCGAACCTGTATAGATTTATAGATGATGTTTGATCCATGTATCTTTCTTAGACTTAGAAAGTCAGATTCCATTTTAAAGTACAATGATGTAATGTCAATCACCAGATGTTTCAAAGTTCAGGTGCTAGCATTCCTTCACCCACTGGCCGGTCATGCTGACACGAAAGATAAGATAAGGAATGTGTTTACCAAATTCCTTGAACACCTGCTATCCCAAGGGAGGGGAGCCCCCCTCCTGTCAGTCAAACTAATTACCTCCTGACACCTGCAGATTGAGTCATCTCAAGAATGCACCGATTGGGGCTAGATGTCACACCGCACGTACACTTGTCTCGTTTCTCATGGGAACACAGGTGCACGGCAATGAGGTCATAACATTCCTGAGCTCCCTTTTTATTATAAAAAGAGCCCAGTTAGAGCAGTGAGGGAACACACTCCTGAGACCAAGGGAGAAGCCCTTGGCTCTCAGCCACTTCATAGGCAAGATGTCTCTTCGGGATTAGAAGAAAGCCATGCGGGGCTCTTCAGCCGCTACCTATTAAGAAGGTACCTGCTAGAAAAGTTAGGAAGATATATTTTTATGTTTATTTCTTTGTTTTTATGTAAGTAAGATTTGTAACTGTGTTTCTGAAATAAAACTACAAAAGCCTGTAGTTTGAGTGACTGCCTTTTATATGAAAAAGCAGCTTGGAAACCAAGCAGAGCAACTTCATAAGAAACTTCAACGGTCCTCATCGCCCAGACAGAAGGAGGAGGTGAGAGGGGATTGCTCTGTCTAAGGGAAGGGAAGAGTAAGCAGTATTTGGAAGCTTAGCTTCAGCCACGGAATAAAATTACCTGCCATACGCAGAAGGCTTCTCTTACCCTGTTCCCCAGCGAATCCGGCTAGGGGGAAGTATGCTCATAGAGGCAGCAGGTCTCAGGATCTCTGGTCCGCCCTGCCGGGTGTTCCCAAGAAGTTCTGGGTGCCCAATGAAGCCCCTGTGAGGCATTTTCCTCCCCCTACATCTCTGATAGGCCATAGTTTGGCTACCCCTGATTTAGATATTAGCAGACACCGACTTGATTGACAGTTTAAACCAGTATTTCCCATTGTGGGGCCCACACCCCACATGGGGACTCAATTCCCAGAAGCCTAAGTCAGTACAATGGCTGATCAGTGTTTTGGGGAATTGACTTAGGTTTCTGGGAATTGAAGCCCAAAAACCAAAGATTGGGAAACACAGGTTTAAATGAGCAAATGTTACTCAACCATAAATAATGTTTTATATCAGGGGTAGACAACCTACGGCCTGTGGGCCGGATGCGGCCTGCAGGTCCAAATCATCCAGCTCCCCGTGTTGGAAGTGGCATAAACAGCTGTAAAAGACGTCCATGACTGTCATAAATGCATTTATGACACCCGTAAATGCATTTACGCAAAACCAGATGAAACCGTTTGAGGCAACAAAGAAAATCTAAATAAACGAATTTTTCAAAATACTTCAGTCCATTTATTTTGCTGTGTCTCCTTGTAGTAACTCAATAATAATGCTCATGTAAAAGTCACAGAGTTAAAGTTTCAAAGCAATCTTCATGTAAAAGAAAAGAATCAAACAGGTGATGAACTTTTCACAATGTAATGGTAATACAGTATACAAACGCGTTCTAGTGGATACTTGAGTTTTAAAAGGTAAAAAATTAATTTAAAACCAGTGAAGGGAGAGAGTCATATTACCTAGCACGGTGATGGTGAACCTTGGCACTCCAGCTGTTCTTGGTGGTGATGGGAGTGCCCGGGTGGTGATGGGGTGTGGGCGCTATGCCTTGCCACTGCTACTGGAGCTGCACTGGCTGCCAGTATGCTTCCGGGTGCAATTCAAGGTGCTGGTTTTGACGTTTAAAGCCCCCTACATGGCAGTGGGCCAGGATATCTAAGAGACTGCATCGTCCCAAGGTGTTCGACCCGTCCTGCAAGGGCAGACCATAGGGGCTCGCTTATGGTCGCATCAGCCATGGACACACATCTTATCAGGACCAGGAGGAGAGCCTTCTCAGTGTTGGCCCCGACTCTTTGGAACCGGCTGCGACCAGAGCTGCGTCTCCAGGCAGAACTGTATCCCTTCAGGAAGGCTCTGAAAACCTGGCTCTGCCAGCAGTCATGGGATGCACCTGGCAGCACATCTCAGCCTTGCTGGCTTATTTAGCCCTGAGGGATTTTAATTAAAGGTTTTTTTATTACAGATTTTAATTTTTTATCAGTTTTATCAGTGGGTTTTTAATTGTATAAGTTGTTTTATTTTGATGTAAACCGCCTTGGGTCGCTGAGGCGAGGAAGGTGGCCTATAAATTTAATTAATTAATTAATTTCACGTGGATTCACAGAGATTTGGACTTCTGGGACTTGAAGTCTAAGAACAGCTGGAGTGCCAAAGTTCGCCTTTAAGGACACACCAAAGAACTTGCCCTAAAGGTAAAGGTCTCCCTTGCTTTGAAGACAGTTGTGTCTGACTCTAGGGGACAGTGCTCGTCTCCGTTTACAGCCAACGAGCCAGTGCTGTCTGCAATGTTTCTGTGGCCTCACTAGATGCCAGAGTACATGGAATGCTGTTAAATTTCCCACTGAAGTGGTACTTCTTGATTTACTTGCCAGAACACTCAGAATGCTGTTACCTTTACTGCCAAAGTGGAATCTATTTATCTACTTGCAATTTCTTGCTTTCAAACTGCTAGGTTGGAAGGAATTAGGACAGACAACAGGTGCTGACTCCATTGCACACTGTTCAGGTCGAACTGATGACCTGCCAACCTTCTGGAAATTTGTTTCTCTAAGGGTCAAACTATCATTAAATTAACTGGAGCGGCGTTTGTCAACTTTACAGCACCCTATAATACCATTTGCCATCAACTGCAACTCAGAAAGCTCTACCTCTTCTCTAAAGATCATAGACTATGCCTACACAGGACAGTATCTACGTACTGGAGATCCTGTAATTTTTCCTTCTGTGCCGCATTAGTTAAACATCTCTGGTTTCCCCTTTTAACTCCCTTCAGAAGTACAAAAAGTCATAAATCTCCTTTGCCTTTTTGTGGGGCTGGCGCTAAAGTGCAATGAGGTGACGGCACTAATAAATAGATGATGGGGGGGAAGCAATGGCAGTGGCTTGGAAGGTCAGCAAGTTGGCAGTTCAAGACCTGAACAGTGCATGACGGAATGAGGTCCTGTCTGTCCCAGCTCCTGCCAACTGAGCAGTTCGAAAGCAAGAAATTGCAAGTAGATGGATAGGGTGGGGAAAAGATCTTGAGGACGTGAAAGGAGCCTCATTCGGGCCTCCCCTGAGTGGAGTTTCTCCAGCAAAAATCCTTTCAACCCAGAAAGCACCTTTGTGTTCTATTTTTTTTAAATGGCAGTCACCCAGCATCCCTCTCAGCCCACTGGCCTTTCTCTTCTTGGGGTTAGAGAGACAGATGTGACCTTAGTCCCACCTTTAGACCCAAAATGAAACCCTTTGCTCTCCTTCCCACCAGAGGACCCAGGAGAGAACTCTCCCTTTCCCAGAACTGGAATTGGCCAATCCAACTCCTTGTGGGTCAAAATGTGCCTCAGAGGCTGCGGATCTTGTCCTTCCCTCAGGCAGCAAAACGGCTTGGGCGCCGTCCCATCCTTCTTGGACTCCCCTCCATCTGCCTGGGGCTTTCCTTCCTGGGGGGGGGAGGGGAGGGGGGCTTCTCCCACCCCTCTCTTGTTTAATTATTTATTTAATTGCATTTCTATACCGCCCATTTGGGTGGTATCCCACCCTGGGCTGTGTACAACCCTCGTTCTCCTCCCTATCCCAACCTCTCCAGCAGCCCTACTGGGACAGACCCATCATCCTTCCCAGGCGCAACTGGGAAGGATGATGCTACTATTGCTACACCACAGCCTAGGAACGTAGCAGCAGCTAGCGGCCGTTTCCCACCGGAGGGAGAAAAAAGCAAGACAGGACAGGGCCTGTTTGGCGAGTGAGCACTTCCTGTGAGGACGTACACAGTCTCTTGTTACCATGGCAACAAAGCCCTTCTAGGAATCTCAAGTCACTTTCATCTGCCTAGACTGCCTGCCTTAGTGCCTTACTGCCTTTCAAAGGCAGTTTATGTTTGAGTGTCAGAAAGATAGGGAGGTTTTCCAGGCTCTTTAATTAGAAAGTTTGAGAGGAAGGCTAGGAGGCCTGAATAAATATTATAACACATGAAAAGGCTTTATACAAAGATATAAAGTGGGAGTCCATTCCAGCAGGGCAAGGTATAAGTCCAATCAATCAATCAATTTCAACCAACCAATAAACAAATCAATAAAGATTGAAGTCTCCCTTGCTTGAAAACCAGTCATGTTCGACTCTAGGATGTTGTGCTTCTCTCCGTTTACAGCCAAAGAGACGTCTGCAGACGTTTCTGTGGTCATGTGGCAGGTATGACTAGATGCCAAAGCACACGGAATGCTGTTATCCTTCCCACTGAAGTGGTACCTATTATCTACTTGCAAATTCTTGCTTTCAAACTGCTAGGTTGGCAGGAGTCTGGGCCAGATGACAGGAGCTCACTCCGTTGCGCAGCACTCAGGTCTCAAACTGCTGACCTGTCGACCTTCCGGTGGTCAAGTTCAGCGTCTTAACAACTAAGCCACTTTTATACAAAGATACCAAGACAGAAAAAGGAGACTCTGTTTGAGGATGGCCCTGTAACCCCACAAAGTTTGTTAGGCAACCACTTTTAAAATAATAAGGTTGATGACTTTTCATTTTTTTTTTGTTCCTTTAAATCAGGGGTGGCTCAGCTGGCTGGTCATGTGGTTCCTCCAATGCACCTGTGGATGTCATAAACACATTTATGTCAGCCACAGGTGCATTTATGGCAGTGTTTTGCATATGCACAATTTACTTCTGTTTCCAGGTGCAGTGAGGGCATTGTGAGCTGGATGGTTTGGCATCATGGGCCATCAAGAGTAGAGGCTTGCAATTCAAATTGCTTCACTGACTCCAAATAGGTCCACAATAAACAATAATATCACCCATCAAAATAAAAATGATCTTTAGCATAAGATGCCTCAAAATTGGGCAAACATTTAGTGACCAGAATCCTAATGATGCTTGTATATGATTTTTGTAATTTGCAGAAGATAACTGACCAAGTGGGGTGTGTGTGTGTGTGTGTGTACCACAAAGATGTGCCTCCGCCATACCTGTCAAGTTTGGGAAAATTCCTGTCAAATAAGGGAAATTTCCCATCCAAAATGGGAAACTGGACAGTTATGCTTATCCTGTGCTGGCCTCCAGTCTAACTCCAGTCTAATTGCAGTCTAACTAATATGGGATGATGGTGGGAAAGAGTATAAAATATGTGGTTTTGACAGAAATTTCCCGAAACTTCACAGGTATGGCCTCCGCAGCTCAAAATTAATTACTATTAACCACAGCACACATTACATAAACATTGGTAGGACTCTGCCTGAAGGTTGTCTCTCTAGTACTCAAATTCAGCCTAATTAAAAAATGATCCACAGGAACAATTGGCTGTGAAATAGCAAATATACTTTTTAGGTAGGGGTTCCCAAACTTTTTATGCTGCAGCCATAACAACACACCCCGGACAGCTGAGCAGGCCTGTCACATGGCTCCCACCGCCATAAATGCTGCCGTAAAACACATCCACATCTATTGTAAATGCATTTACAACAGCCACGGGCATGTTTGCACAGGGGCGTTTATGGCTGTTGTAAATGTGTCTGTCACCACCATCGTGAGCCACATGAAATGGGATCAGAGGCCGGGGCCGGCCCGTGGGCCATAGGTTGGAGACTCCTGTTTTTAGGGGAAGGTGATGAAAAAGAGTGTGTTCAGTCCACACCTTGAAACAACTCTTAGGGAAGTTATATAATATGAGTATTTAGGAAACATAAGCAACAGGTCACATTTCCTAAAAATTTAATACCAAAAGATTTAAAATAGACTGCCAATGGGGCTACTGTCTTCTCAATAGACAATCTGGTTATGTCACCAAAACAGGCGCTGGGAAAGGGTTTGAGGAAGTGGTGGGATCCTGAGTCAGGTCTTTAGTCTGTTTTACCCAACATTGACCGGCAACGAAGCCACAGCAGGGGAATTGAACTCCTGGCCTCTAGCCCTGCAAATATACAGGTACTGAGATATAATCAATTGGCTTGATTTTTATTGTACAGATTTGTTTCTTAATATGTTGTAAGCTACCCAGAGTGGGAAAATATCCCAGATGGGCAGGATATAAATGTAATAAATAAATAAGGTCAAAACACATTTCACGATCATTGTCATTATTATTGGAAAGGAAAAGGAGGGAAAACTAAAAACAATGCACAGCAAATACTGAAAAAGGTAAACAAACAATAATAGAGTTGAGCGTGCAAGGTTGAAATAAGTATCCACATATCAGGAAAAAATATCCAGACAAAACTGGTGAACAGAAAATATTGATTCAGGTGTAATTGAGGTAGGGAGATCTTCATACCATAGAGTGGATGGCAGCTCACGTTCCACTTCCCAGCTCTGAAAAATTAGTTTCTTTACAAGAGGACTCACAGGATCCACTCATCAGTCACTTAGTCCTCAAGTCCCAGGAGTATAGTTTAAGAGATTCTGGGCATCATCCAGGATCAAAGGTTATTTTCCTAAATCACAACTGATGTGATAGCTAATATTCAGTATGAAAACACTCACCAATATTTGAAGCAGGCATCGTCTGCATTGCAACATCGAGGGGAACTAGACAGTCATTTATGTAAAAAGGCAAAATTATGTTCAACAGAATACTGTTCTAGTTGCTGCTGTTTCAAAAAGTGAATTTTAAATCTAAACTATGCATGGTTTCCTTCTGATGACAGTGCATAGAATATGCCAGGCAGAATCCAGCGGATGAACAAATTGCAGCAGCAAATTACTCCCTAATCAGCAATTCAACACCTGCATCCCTTGCTGGTACATCCAGTGGCATGAAGAAAAGACATAAGCAGCAAATTTTTAACTTCTGATGGTCAGCAGTCTGAAATTCAAGTGTTGTGCAATGGAGTGAGCGCCCATTGTCTGTCCCAACTCCCGTCAACCTAGCCATGCGGAAAACAAGAAATTGCAACTAGATAGGTACCACTTGGGCCGGAAAAGTAACAGTGTTCCATGTGCTCCAGTGTCTAGTCATGCCTCCCACAGGATCGTAGAAGCTTCCTAGTCTCCATCTTGGCTCACAGCTAGAGTTTGGAAGGGTCTTGAATAGTGGAGATAAGAGTGACCCTGAAGTTTTGATACAGATTGCTACTTGAGGGATCTCAATTTCCCCTTTGGTATTTGTTGCTGGAAAACTTCAAGCATGGATACCATGTCCAGCCTCTTTTTCTCAGGTAGAAAAAAACTTGAGAAAGCTCAGCATAGAACCTGAACACTCATTGTATGTTCTGAAATAGGTCTTCCTCTCAATTCCTCTGTCTTCTCACTACATCAGTTCTCAAACTTTTAAAGCCAGGGGCTGGGTCACGCACTCTCAGACAGCTTCAGGGGCCGTAGGGCCATTTTGTCCTTCCTCCATCACATGGCACTTTCGGGTGTGGTGGAGGAGGTGGGCCACATGAAATGGCATTGTGGGCCACATTTGACCCCCAAACCGCAGGTTGAGAATCCCTGCCCTACATACACAAATGTCACATAAAGCTCTGGAAACCAAAATTAATCGTTATATTTCTGGTGCCTTACCAGAAAAACAGCACCCTGCCTCTCTCCCCCTCCAGTCAAGGTCAAGAGGTGAAAAAAACCATCCAATTATGCATTATGTCATGACTGGATTTCCTCAAGCTCCTCAATGCTAAACACATTATTTCCCCACTTCTGTCATCCATATGGTTCATCTCCAATGGTGATTCCCTGGTAGTTCACAACATGTGGAATCTGAACTGCAAAATAAACATTGATAACGTCACTGGAATCTGAAGGGTTTCTCTCCTACATGACTTCTCTGATGACACACAAGGTGTGACTTCTTATGATTAAGGAGAACTGACCTCTGAGCAAAACATTTCCCACACTCCTGGCATTCATAAGGTTTCTCTTTTGCGTGGATGCTCTGATGACTCAAAAGCTTTGAATTTTGAGCAAAACATTTCCCACACTCCTGGCATTCGTAAGGTTTCTCTCCTGTGTGAACTTTCCGATGACTCAGAAGCTTTGCATTCTGACAAAAACATTTCCCACACTCCTGGCATTTGTACGGTTTCTCTCCTGTGTGGATTCTCTGATGACACACAAGCTGTGAATTATGAGCAAAACACTTCCCACATTCCTGGCATTTGTAAGGTTTCTCCCTCGTGTGGACTCTTTTATGGGTAACAAGGTGTGAATTCTGAGTAAAACTCTTCCCACACTCCTGGCACTGGTATGGCTTCTCTCCAGTGTGGACTCTTTGATGAGTCACAAGCTCAGAATTCCGAGCAAAACATTTGTCACACTCCTGGCATTTGAATGGTTTTTCTCCTGTGTGGATTATCTTATGATTTACAACATCTGTGCTTCGAGCAAAGCATTTGCCACACTCCTGGCATTTGAATGGCTTCTCTCCAGTGTGGACTCTCTGGTGTATCACAAGTTTGGAGCTATGGGCAAAACACTTCCCACAATCCTGACATTTGTAAGCTTTCTCTCCTGTGTGGACTTTGTGATGACTCACAACCTCTGAACTGCGAGCAAAAGATTTCCCACATTCCTGACATTTGAATGGTTTTTCTCCTGTGTGGACTATCTGATGCATCACAAGTTTTGTACTGTGGGCAAAACATTTTCCACACTCCTGGCACTTGAATGGTTTTTCTCCTGTGTGGACTCTCTTATGAATCACCAGCTGTGAGCTGTGAGCAAAACATTTCCCACAATCTTGACATTTATAAGGTTTCTCTCCTGTGTGGACTCTCTGATGACTCACGAGCTGTGAATTCCGGGCAAAACATTTCCCACACTCCTGGCATTTGTAAGGTTTCTCTCCTGTGTGCACCCTCTTATGATTTACAAGTTGTGAACTGTGAGCAAAACATTTCCCACAATCTTGGCATTTATAGGGTTTCTCTCCTGTATGGACTCTCTGATGACTCACAAGCTGTGAATTCTGAGCAAAACATTTCTCACACTCCTGACATTTGTATGGCTTCTCTCCTGTATGTACTCTCTTATGATTCACCAGCTGTGAACTGTGGGCAAAACATTTCCCACAATCTTGGCATTTATAAGGTTTTTCTCCTGTGTGGACTCTCTGATGTCTCACAACCTCTGAATTCCGGGCAAAACTTTTCCCACACTCCTGGCATTTGTATGGTTTCTCCCCTGTGTGGACTCTCTGATGAGTCACAACATGGGAACTGTGGGCAAATTGTTTCCCACACTCCTGGCATTTGTATGGTTTCTCTCCTGTGTGGATCCTCTGATGTCTCACAACTTCCGAATTCTGAGCAAAAGATTTCCCACAATCTTGGCATTTGTATGGTTTCTCCCCCGTGTGGAATCTCTGATGAGTCACAAGGTGTGAATTCTGAGCAAAACATTTCCCGCACACCTGGCATTCGTACGGTTTCTCTCCTGTGTGGACCCTCTGATGACACAGGAACTGCGAATTATGAGCAAAACATTTCCCACACTCCTGGCATTTGTATGCTTTCCCTCTTGGGTACACTCTCTGATGCCTTACAACAGGCAACTTGCGATCTAAAAGTCTCCCCAGAACTTCACTTCTCGACCGCTTCTTTCCAGTGTGGATCCTTTTGTGAAGTATCAGTGATATCTTCACGGTAAAACATTTTTCACACACCATGCATCTGTAAGGCTTCTCCTGGATACAACTTTCTTCTTTTGTGTGGCTTCTTTGGTTTCTGCCAACTTCTAATTTTTGCCTTAAAGTCTTCCTAGATTTGAGACATACACTTTTCTCTTTCCAGTTATCTTCTGGTAAGAACGACATGTGACAAAAAGACCGAACTGAAGACACAAAAAGATCTACAAGGGAAAACAGGTAGGTTTCTGAAAAAGTGGATTTAGTTGGCATGAAAGCTTGCATGGAAAGAAATTGGTTTATCTTTTAAGTTCCACATTTTGATATTTTTTCTTCCCCTTCCCCTCTTTACTACTGCCATCACATTTACAATGCATCACATTTGCAACACAGCTAAGAGAACAAGAAAGAACTTCCTATTTTTTGGTTATCCTCATAGGTTCCTGTTACCTACCTTACCTTCTTTGAGGGCCCAGTGAAATGTGGCATTTTAAGAACTTTAATACAGCTTTTACATTTTTTTTATTTTTGTTCCTGTAAGGCAAGAGTTCTCAATCTTTTTAAGCCGGGGACCAGGTCACTCTCCCTCAGGCAGCTGTGGGGGCCGGATGGCCATTTTGCCCTTCCTCCACCACATGGCACTTCCTGGTGTGGTGGAGGTAGTGGGGGGTGCACATGAAATGGTACTATTGGCCACAACTGGTCTGTGGGCTGCAGGTTGAGAATCCCTGCTGTAAGGAATGGATGTATTTAGAGTGGAGAAAAATATGAAAGCATGTGCAGAGTGTGATTGAGAATTGATAAAAAGTAGTTATGGTAAAAGTAAAGGCAAGACCGGAGCAGATTGGCAGCAGCGCCTAGAAACAGAATTTTGGAGAGAGCTGATTTGCATGTTGGTCTGTGATTGGTTGAGAGTGAATGATTGATGGGGAAGGTGCTGGAATTCCTGAGGGAATCTGTATAAATAAAGCAGGAGTGTGCACTCGTGGGTCCCGAATGCGTTTTCACACCCCGGGACACAGCCCCACAGCCCCCTGGTGCACGCCTACCTTTGGCCTCTCAGATTGCATAGCCAAAATCTGGGGGCCACAGGTGGGTTGTCGGCCCCACAAAACACAAACAAAAAAAACTACAGGCACCACAATCCCCTGCGCCATGCACCAGCCAATCAGCTCGGCCAGCACAAGCGCAGGAGAGGCAGGGCCAGGGCCACGTGCTGCTGCCACCATTCGTGTCGGCAATGGTGGCAGATAAGGCTGTGTGCTTGCCTGCCGGAGAAAGCAGACCCCTTCTTCGACAGGCAATAGTTTAGCCCTTGCCTGCCGGAGAAAGCAGGCCCATTCTCCGGGAAGCAAGGGCCGAGCGTGGCGCTCCAAACGGCCCTCGCCTGCCGGAGAAGGCATGCCCCTTCTCTGGCAGGCATCTCCCCAGGGCGGCAGACAGTTCTCTGCAAGGGGAGGCACCGTCTTCCATTGCGAAGAACTGCCTGTCGCCCTTGCCACTCCCCCTCGCTGTTCCAGGACTGGTCTTGAAACAGCGAGGGGGAGATCCCAAGGCACCAGGGCCCCAGCTCCCCGCCCCGGGTTGGGTCCGTCCTGGACAAAGTCCGGGCAAATATGCTAGTTGGAAATAAAAGGAGAGAGGTATGAGGTGATTTGGAGGGAAGACAGCAAAACGAAAGGGGGGGGGATGAACTACTACAGTCAGAGACAGTAAGAGTAGGGAGAAACAGATTGACAGAAAGGGAAAAGTAGGAAACAGAAACAGTAAAGAAGGAAGGAAAGAGAAAGAAATGGGAAAAAACTGAAGAGAGAACTGAAGAAATATATCTAGCTAGCTAAGGTAGCTGCAGTGGCTCATGTGGCTAAGACACTGACTGGGAGGCGGAAGGTCAGCAGTTCGATTCCCGAGTACTGCAGGACAGAATGAGCTCCCGTCTCTGTCCCAGCTTCTGCCGACCTAACAGTTCGAAAGCAAGAAATTGCAAGTAGATAAATAGGGACCACTTCGTTAGGAAGGTAAACAGCGTTCCGTGCGCTCCGGCATCTAGTCATGCCTGCCACATGACCACGGAAACGTCTGCAGAAGCAGAAAGCACTGGCTCTTTGGCTTTGAAACAGAGATGAGCACTGTACCCTAGAGTCGGATACGACTGGCTTTTGAGGAAGGTCGGCCTTTACCTTTATTAGCTGAGGTACAAAAAAAGAAATAGAGAAACAGAGCTGATAGATAAAGATCTGAGGTAAAATAGGAAATACAGTACAACCTCATACAACAATCGCCCCGTATAGCAACAAAATCACATAACAATTAGGTTTTGTGGGGGAAATGGCGTCCCGCATAACAATTTTCCCTATGGAAAAAATCGCACAACAATTTTTTAATGGGAAAAACCACTTAGCAAAAAAAATCGTTGTATGATGCATCCCATAGGGAAAATCGCTTTACGATGCATGTATCATATAACAATTGTTTTGCACAACAACGAGCCCTGTGGAACGGATTAAAATCGTTGTATGAGGTTCCACTGTACATAGATCTGAGGGAAAATAATAGATAGACAGGGTTATTATTAAGTGAGGGAAATAGATAACTTGTCTTGCATGAAGAATTTTAAAGTGGTTATTAGTGTTCATAGAAACTGCCTTTTATTTGTCACATTGTTGAAACCTCATTGGTTACTTTTATAAATATCTCAGTGTTATGTAAAATAAATATTTATTTTTAAAATCTCAGCCATTTGGTTTATGTCAGGGGTTCTCAACCTGCAGCCCACGGGGTAGATGTGGCCCTCAACACCATGTGGTGGAGGAAGGGCAAAATGGCCATCCAGGCCCCGCATCTGTCTGAGGGATCGTGATCCAGCGCCCGGCTTAAAAAGGTTGAGAACTCCTGGTTTATGTACATTTGTGAAGGGAGTTTATTTATTTTAATTATGCTACCAAGATTAGGCTGAAACAATATTTAGTAGCTAACCCTAGGAAGCGGGTAGGCAGTCATTTTATCAGGACAGGCTGGGATTGAGCTGTGGAATCTCAAATAGGAAAATCTAAGTCAGACTTTGTGGTTCAAGAGCATCCTGGCTTGGTACGATTCCCGATCAAGATTTCCAGAGGAAAATGGGAAATTGCAAGTAGATAATAAGTACCACTTCAATGGGAAGGTAAACAGTGTTCCGTGCACTCTGGTGTTTCTAGTCATGCCTGCCACATGTCCATGGAAATGTCTGCAGACGCAGACAGCTCTGGCTGTTTGGCTATAAATGGAGATGAGCACTGAACCCTAGAGTCAGATATGACTGGCTTTCAAGCAAGGGTGAACTCTACCTAGTCCTGTGATGGTGAACCTTGGTGCTCCAGGTGTTCTTGGACTTCAATTCCCAGAAGCCCAAGTCAGCACTCCTTCTGATCAGGGCTTCTGAGAATGGAAGTTTCAGAACCCCAGGAGTGCCAAGGTTCGCCATCACTGACCTAGTCCATTAAAGCTCTCTAAAGCTTGCTTTTCAGACGCTATCTTGGATATCCTTTGTGAACATGTTCCACTTTCTCACCATCTTCCTTAAATGGTGACATCCAGAACTGGACATAGGGAAGCTTGAACCAAAGCAGAACACTGTCCCACTTCACTATGATCTGGATACAGTATCTTTGTGATTGCAGATTAACATCATGTTAAGTCTTTTTCGCTTCTGCAGCACACGGTTGACTCCCATCTAGCTTGCCAACAACTCAGACTTTGAGATCCAGAGTTTGGAATGATCGGGAAAAGGGCTTAATGTGAAAGTATAATTAAACCACTTCCCCCTATTAAAGCAAAATATGAATAATACCCTTTTTCAAGCAAGCGTTCAAATAATTAGAATCAAGCAACAGAAAAGAACAGCAGATGCTCAAAAACCCCTGTCCATGCCAGTGAGTTTACTAATGAGGTAAAGGTAAAGGTCACCCTTACTCAAGGGTTCAGTGCTCATCTCTGTTTTAAGCCGAAGAGTCAGCGCTGTCTGCATCTGCAGACATTTCCATGGACATGTGGCTGTTTACCTTCCCACTGGTGCCTATTTATCTACTCGCAATTTCTTGCTTTTGAACTGCTAGGTTGGCAGGAGCTAGGACAGAGATAGGAACTCACTCCGCTGTGCAGTACTCAGGCCTCAAACTGCTGACCTGCCACCTTCCAGTCAGCGTCTTAACCACTTGAGCCAACAATTAAGCTGTCCTGGGGCGGGCTTGTTCTCAGGTAGAACAGCACTTCTCTAGGTGGTTCTAGCACAGGCTGAGTACTGTCAGCTCTTGAGATGCTGATGAAGAACTATTCTCACCGCAATAGCACATTGGCAAAGTGGGAAACATTTACCGGGGGGCAGGAGCATGCTGGCTACCCTAAAAGGGTGCTGGACAGGGAGGGAGGGGATGGTGCCTATGGGGGTACTGCATGATGTCATGGATTGTAGCCACCAGGTGACATACTTCTGCCCAACTCTGGCAGGCGCCAGTCACTGGGGCGCACCAGGACTTGTCCCTATGTCCCAAATGGCCAGCACGGGCCTGCTGGGGTGGTGGTGTCAGGTTGCCCAGCCCAGCATTACAGATCTGACAGTGGATAGACTTCGATGGGATGCAACTCCATTGCTACTCCTACTCCACCCACCCACACATCCGGCTTATATGCCACTTATATTTGCCCTGTTAACAACAGAGATCAGCATTAGCTAGGGAAAGAGGGGGCCTTACCAAGAGAGGCTAGAGTTTGCCAGTTCTCCTCCATGACTTCCTTGTGGAGGGCCCTCTGGTCAGGATCCAGCAGCGCCCACTCCTCTTGGGTGAAGTATACGGCCACCTCCTCAAAGGACACTTGACGCTAAATGAGAAAAGAATTGGGGCTTGTGCATAGGTTTCCAAAAGCCAAAGCAATGATTAACCAGAAGTGACTGGATCTTTTATTATAGGCTTTAATTTTCACGAATAGGGGGCATAGAAGGAACCTCTCAGAAGAATGGGAAGTATGGTAAGAACACCCTTCCTAATCCTTCCTCTCCAGAAGTGGGGGTAAACATGCTGATGAGCAAAATGACCCAATGGTCCTTTTTAAGACCACAAAGAAGACAATTTCTATTCTATTCTGCCCTTCCTCTATAATAAGCAATATTTTTTATTTGAATTATTTAAATATTTTATTTATCTTGTATAAAACACAAAACATACTAAAACTATCACATGAACATCTAATACAAAAAAAATAACAAAACTACACCATATACACTTCCCCTAATAGCTACAATGTCTTATAATCTGATCCCTTCAGTATCCATGGTTTCAGTTTTCTGTGGGTCTAAAAATATTCAATTAAAATTCTGAAATGCATGGTGTATATTTCTATGGGACAATGTCACAGCTGGCCACTAGGTAAAGGTTACCCTTGTTTGAAAGCCAGTCATATTCTAGAGTAGTGACGGGGAACCTTTTAGAGACCGAGTGCCCAAACTGTAACCCAAAACCTACTTATTTATCACAAAGTCCTAACACAGCAACAGGGAAGGAAGAAAACACACCCATTGGGCTGCTTGGCAGAAGGGTGGGGTGAACTCTGTGCTGGGAGAGGGAGGAAGCGCTCCCATTGGGCTGCTGGGCAGAGCGAACTCTGTGTTGGGGTGACGGCACGGGTGCCCACAGAGAGGGCTCAGAGTGCCATAGGTTCACCACCACTGCTCTACGGTTTGGTGCTCAACTCTTTACAGCCCAAAGAGCCAGTGCTGTCTACATCTGCAGACATTTCCGTGGTCATGTGGCAGGCATGACTAGACACCGGAGTGCACAGAATGCTATTTACCTCCCCACTGAAGTACCTATTTACAGTATCTACTTTGCAATGTCTTGCTTTCAAACTGCTAGGTTGGCAGGAGCTGGGACAGAGATGGGAATTCACTCTGTCGTGCAGCACTCAGGTCTTGAACTGCCGACCTGCTGACTTTCCAGTCATCAAGTTCAGCGTCTTAACCACTTAGCCACTGCAGTCCCTGAATTTCTATTGTATTCAACCATAAAAGCTCTAAAATATTCATCCTCCAAAAACCTCAACTCACAAATCATAAGCCAAACAGAAACAAAATCCATCTTTACTGGTAGTCTCTGCCCAGAGAACACCACCGTGTTATCCCAGCCTGCTATATAACTATTAAAACCATGGAGCATTTCCTTAAAAAGGAATCTGGACTCAGATAAATTAAAAATGGCCAGACTAATTCAGGACTACAATGGATGAATTCACATAAACAAGATCTCTTTTAATCCTCTTAACCATACCTGATCTTCTGCTTCTGGTCCATCTTGAGGAAGAGATGACGGAATACCTGTTGCTGGCATCGTTCAAGCCCCTACAAGAGAGACAAATGGGGCAGGAAGCTAGTGACATAAGCTTCTTTCAGGTTCATAATACCCCCCCACCCCACCCCAAAGCTTCTCAGACTTGAACCCTCTGATCTCAAGAAGATTCACATCCCAGTAAAAGGGAGGGTTTCTCAAAGTTAAAATTGCACACACACCCCAAAGAAAAAAGAATGTCTGTAAATGAGATTCCAAAAGAGGGTACAAGACTATGAGATTTATTTAATGTAATGGCTATATATTATAGGGATAACCAACATAAGAACAGCCTTGCTGGAACAGGCCACAGGAGCCCATCCAGTCCAGCATTCTGTCTCACACAGTGGCTCACCATTTCCTTCAGGGTATTCCCAAGCACATGCCTTCACCTGCTTAGGATTCCCTGGAAATGGCATTGAGAGATATCCTGCCTATCTCTCCAACCCGGAGGTTGTCCTTAAGTATCCATAATTATAGCCATTGATACCCTTGTCCTCCATGAACTTGTCTAATCCTTTCTTAAAGCTGTCAAGACTGACAGCTGTCACCACTTCTTCTGGCAGGGAGTTCCATAGACCAGTAATCCTCTGGGTGAAAAAGTACTTTCTCTTATTTGTTTGAGAACTAGTACCCAAAAGTTTCATGGAGTGTCCCCTAGTTCTAGTGTTGTGTGATAGGGGAAACAGTTTTTCCTTATCCACTTTGTCCACACCGTGCATGATTTTATAAACTTCAATCAGGTCACCTCTTAGACGCCGTCGTTCAAGAGTGAAGAGGCCCAACCGTTGCAGCCTCAGATGGTAAGGAAGGTGTTCCAGTCCCCTAATCATCCTGGTTGCCCTCCTCTGCACTTTTTCCAGCTCCATAATAACCTTCTGGAGGTATGGCGACCAGAACTGTACACAGTATTCCAGATGGGGCCTCACCATAGATTTATAAAGAGGCAAAATGACACTTGCTGACTTATTTTCTATACCCTTCCTAATGATCCCTAGCATTGAGTTTGCTTTTTTCACAGCTGAGGCACACTGGGTTGACACCTTCATTGAGCTGTCCACCAGGACACCAAGGTCCCTTTTCTGGTTTGCTGCAGAGAGTTCAGACCCCATCAGTTCATAAACGTAATTGGGGGTTTTTTTGCCCCAACGTCCATCACTCTGCACTTACTAGTGTTGAAGCTCATTTGCCACCGTTTTGCCCACTCCCCCAGTGTCAAGAGATCCCTCTGGAGGAGCTCACAATCTCTCAACAGTTTTCACTACCCTGCATAATTTAGTGTCGTCAGCAAATTTGGCTACCTTGCTATTTACTCCTACTTCTAGATCATTTATGAACAACCATGACCTTTGTGGAAAGCTTTAAACAGACTGTGTGCCATGGTAGGAAGGTCAAGGGCTAATCTGAGAAAGTGGGGTTTCCCTGTAGATGACAGCCTGTGCGAATGCGAAATACAAACTAGCTCCCGTATGATACAATGCACACGATGCCCTCAGTCGGACATGACCAGTTTTTGAGCAAGGCTCAGTGGTTAAGAAGCTCACCTTGTTAGCTGGAAGGGGCATCCAGCCATTTTTAATTCTATTTTATGTTTAGATGTGTTAACTTTAGCTTTGTATGTTATGCTGGTGGCGCATCTGATACAACTAAAGAAAGAATTAATGATTTTTTAAAATTGTTTTATTTCAAAGCATTAAATTTAAAAGGAAGACTGCACATGGGAAAACGGGTAAGTTAAAGGTAAAGGTTTCCCTTGCTCGAAAGCCAGTCGTATCCGACTCTAGGGTTCAGTGCTCATCTCTGCTTCAAAGCGGAAGAGCCAGCACTGTCTGCTTCTGCAGACGTTTCCATGGTCATATGGCAGGCATGACTAGACAGAACGCTGTTACCTTCCCACCGAAATGGTCCCTATTTATCTACTTGCAATTTCTTGCTTTCAAACTGCTAGGTTGGCAGGAGATGGGACAAAGGTGGGAGCTCATTCCTTCTTGCAGTACTCGGGATTCAAACTGCTGACCTTCCGCCTCCCAGTCAGCATCTTAGCCACTTTTTAAAAATTCCACATTTTCTTGGGAAATAAAAACCAAGGAAGTAAATTTTTACCCAATTTGTTTTACTCCACGTTCTGTACAATGGATGGGAAATCTGGTAGGATTATTATTTATTTCTCCGTCTGTCCCAGGCCTCTCTCTGCCAATTTCCACTGCTACTGAAGGCAGGAGGTTAGGATGTCTAAGAAAAAGAGAGGAGAATTATTTTAACTCATTACTTCCAATCTTTGTCTTAAATATTACGACGACTATGCTAGTGAAAGACCTTTTCTGGTCAGCCAACCATAAAAGCTCTTAAAAGACACTAAGTGGAAGAAATCTTCATGCAGTGAATTTTTAAAAATGTCTAGGTATCGATCATTAACATCCAAAAATCTAGTTTGTTTTTACAGTCCTCCCATAATTAGGTAAAGGTCGCCCTTGCTCAAAAGCCAGTTGTATCTGACTCTAGGGTTCATTGTTCATGTCTGTTTATAGCCAAAGAGCCAGTGCTGTCTCCATCTTCAGCCATTTCCGTGGACATGTGGTAGGCATTACTAGAGACCGGAGTGCACAGAACAGTGTTTACCTTCCCATCAGTGTTTACCTTCCCATCTATTTATCTAATTGCAAATTTCTTGCTTTTGAACTGCTAGGTTGGCAGGAGCCGGGACAGAGATGGGAATTCACTCTGTTGTGCAGTACTCGGGACTCAAACTGCTGACCTGCCAACCTTCCAGTCGTCAAGTTCAGCGTCTTAACCACCAAGCCACTGCAGTCACTGTTCTCCGATAATTACATAGCAATAAAAAATAAAACAATCTCATAATACTATTCTTTGCCTGGTGTACACAGAAAAAGCCTCCTCAAAGATTGTGGTATTGAACCACAATCGGGTGTACCCTGGTAACAGCCACCTTGTGTTTCTGACTAATCTTTCTCACACTAGGTCAGGCAAAGGGAACTGCAGAATGAACTCACCAAAGGGTGCCTTCATTTTGGCAGTTTTGTGTCTGGCCTAGAAACAGAAGATGAAGGTTCTTTGCCTATTTGAGGTACAGAATTGCAACAGAGGGAAGGTCCATTGAGTTTTGGCTTCTCAGGCGACACAGACTATGCCACAGAGACCATGGATCCGTTGGCGCATGGGTCTTCAGTGGCACAAAACCACAGCAGGGGAAGGGGGAAGACTACAAACTGGAGGATCCAGACATGATCTGGGGTACTTTTTGGGTGGGAGATTTCCTTGTCAAGGGTAGGGAGTCAAACAAATGTCTCTGGCTTGGCAGAGGGAAAAAGGCAGCGGGAAGGGAACCCATTCAAGAGTGTTGGGGTGACACAAGGCATTCTGCTGCCTGAGGCAAAGGGCAAAGCCCTTCCCTTCTATTCCCCCTTGAGATACATGCCACACAAAGACCAATAAACTAAACAATTTGTCCTATTTTAAAGATCTGGGCTATTGTTCATTATTGTGGTTCTAATGGAGGGTGGCAGTACAACTCTGAAGGCCTGGGAAGAAAAATGCCAGAGGGATCAGGAGAGGTTTAGGGAAGGGGGCCATCAATACCGCCTCCGCCTCTCCAGCCTCTGCCGTCTGAGGCTCTCCTCTCACTCTTTTCTGATTTTTCTTGTGATCCATTTCCCAAACTATAAAGGGCTAAGGTAAAGGTAAATCTTCCTCGAAAGCCAGTCATATCTGACTCTAGGGTTCAGTGCTCATCTGTTTCAAAGCCGAAGAGCCAGCACTGTCTGCACTTGCAGACGTTTGCATGGACATGTGGCAGGCATGACTAGACGGAACGCTGTTTACCTTCCCACCGAAGAGGTCCCTATTTATCTACTTGCAATTTCTTGCTTCCGAACTGCTAGGTTGGCAGGAGCTGGGGACAGAGACGGGAGCTCATTCCATCATGCATCATACTCGGGTTTTGAACTGCTGGCCTTCCGCCTCCCAGTCAACGTTTTAACCACTTGAGCCACTGCAGTTCCTACCAATTCCATAAATAAGAATTAAGCACCTTTCATGCAATTTACTGACCACGTCCTTTGCTCAGCAAAATCATCTGCAGAAATTTCCATGCATTTCAAAGGGCTCAAAGGAGGGATGATGATGATGATGATGATGATGATGATGATGATGATGATGATGATATGAGCAGGTACAGTTCTCTCCCCCCCCTCCCTCTCTTCTTTTCTCCTCCCTCCCTTTTTGTCTCCTTGGTTTTCTTGCCCAGCAATGTCTCTTCTTCTTTTTCTTCCCTTTTTCCTTTTCTTCCTTTCCCAGCAAAATCCAGAATAAATAATATTCACTCCCCCCACTTTTTTTTTGGGTTTCCCTCTTTCTCACTTAAGTAACTAAATTCAAGCTTTTGTTTCCAAAGGGTCCCATTTAAAGTTGCCCAGCTAGCTTTGACTCCTGGATGGGCAAAGGAGTGCGCATGCGCCCACTTTTTATTATTATTAAAAAAATAGGAATTACACTTGTTCCTATTTCCTGTCATGTGACTGAAGCCGAGCCAGTCTCCTGGCGCAGCAAGCGCAGACCCGTCTAATCTCCTCTCCGAGCGCATGGATGAGCCGCCTTGTTTTTATTTATTTATTTTTTCATTTCCCGCGGGAAAACTCGAATCAGGATCCGGTTGTTCTCTGCTGGGAAAGGAGGTTCGAGTCATGGCTGAGGAAACCCTTTTTTTGGGCGAGAGATTCCCTACCCCTTGCCAAGGGTGGGGAGTCAAATGAATGGTCTCTGGCTGGGCCCAGTGGACTCCACCCTTGAGCATCAGCAGGTTCGCACCAGTTCGCCAGAACAACCGGTAGCTCAAATTATGGCTGGCCCCGTCCATCCAAGTTTTGAAATAAAGTAGTTCGATTCCCGAGTACTGCAGGACGGAACGAGCTCCCGTCTTTGTCCCAGCTCCTGCCAACCTAGCAGTTCGAAAGCAAGAAATTGCAAGTAGATAAATAGGGACCACTTCGGTGGGAAGGTAACAGCCTTCCGTGCACTCCGGTGTCTAGTCATGCCTGCCACATGACCACGGAAACGTCTGCAGAAGCAGACAGCGCTGGCTCTTCGGCTTTGAAACAGATGAGCACTGAACCCTAGAGTCGGATACGACTGGCTTTCGAGCAAGGGAAACCTTTAAATTACCCTTTAAAATTAAAGTCCTAATTCAGGTGCAACGCAGGGCTTTCCACCTGGTCACGCCCACCATACCTCACCCACAGTGTGGTAGTAATTTTTTTTTGAGCCCACCGCTCTTCCTTCCCTCTCCCACTGCCAAAGATTCGTTTCCCCATGTGGGATATAGAACAGGCATTCCCAACCTGCAGCCTGTGGGCCAGATGCGGCCCACGGAGCCATTTTATGTGACCCTCAACCCCCGTTCCCGTCACCACTGCTGCCACCGCAAGTGGCAGAAGCACCCGAAAACGTGCAGAAAAGGCGATGAAAATTTACTGAAAACATGCGGAAACGTGCCAAAAACGCGTGAGAACTAGCTGAAAATGTGTGAGAATACATGCGAGAACTCGCATGGAACGCGGCTCAGCTGTCTGAGCAGGGAGTGATCCGGCCCGTAACCCGAAAACGTTGAGAAAGCCTGCTATAGGGGATTGGAGGGAGCCTCTTCTCCACCACCCCCTGCCCAAAAGCCATTCACACTCTTTGTGTTCCTAATCACCATTTATGGATGAGGAAACTGAAAAATAAAGACAGCTGGCAGGGGAAAAAACTGATTTTTTAAAAATAAATAAATAAATACGGTGCTGGAAAGGAACTGTGGATACCCTGAACTGCCAAAATTATTGCAGTAGCTCAAGTGGTTAAGACGCTGAACTCACTGACTGGAAGGTCAGAATTTGATTCTTGGGTGCTGCATGATGGATTGAGCATCTGTCCTCTGTCCCAGCTCCTGCTAACCTAACAGTACCCAAGCAAAAAATTGCAAGTTGGTAAATAGGGACCACTTCGGTGGGGCGGTAAACAGCATTCTGTGCACTCAGGTGTCATGCCTGCCACATGTCCAAGGAAACGTCTGCAGATGCAGACAGCGCTGGCTATAAACAGATGAGCACTGAACTCAAGTCAGATACGAGTAAGGGCAATCTTTGCCTCTGTACATCTGGCCAGACATCCCGCTACAGTAATGCAGACCGTACAGCCAGCGACTCAATGGCAAGTGTTGGGCACGGTAAATAACCTGACTCCCTAAAGGGATTCTCAACCTGCAGCACAGTGTCATTTCATGTGCCCACCCCACCCCGGCATCCACCACACCAGGAAGTGCTATGTGGTAGAGGAAGGGCAAAGTGGCAGTCTGTCTCTCACAGCTGTCTGAGGGAGCATGACCTGGCTCCCGGCTGAGAACTTTTGCCCTAAAGGGGCCAATGGCTACGGGCAGATGAGCCCCTTTAGGTGGGGTGATGGTCCCCCTCAGTGGAGGAAATGCCACTGGAAACCATCATATTGGGCCCAACGGCAAAATGAGCAGAGGAGGAACACTGATTCCCAACTGGACTGGCTGTGAAGGTGTGCCTTGATAATACCCTCAAGTCTGCGGCAGTCCCAGTGTCAACTCCTGCATGTCTCATTTCATAGGTGCTGCAGAAGATGGCTCCGTGATTACAGTGTATGGGTCACTTCATGGCGAGCTGGGCTCCACCTTAAACAAATCCATGCCAATGGCATTTTTCCTGAAACGGTTCAGGAAAAAATGTATACTTGGACACGACGACGAAGAAGTGGGTCCTAGAGCAAATCAAGCCTGAGCTGTTTCTGGAGGCAAAAAAAAGATGAAGCTGAGGTTGTCCTACTTTAGACACATCGGAAGAAGACAAGACTAGAAAGGACAAAAATGCTGGGAAAGGTGGAAGGCAGCAGGAAAAGAGAAAGACCAAATATGAGTTGGATTGATTCAGTGAGGGAAGCCACATAATTAGGTTTATAGGAGAGGAACAGGGTTGGTGGAGGTGGTGGGGGACCCACATGAGATGGTGCTATGGGCCGCATCCAGCCCACGAGCCGCAGGTTGAGAATCCCTGATATAAATTAATATACATAAAAATGCAAACATAAGTTATAATACAAACCAAGTTATAACACCCCACCATCACCTTTGAGGTCTTGAAAATTATATACATTTTACTGTTTCATCTCTCCCAAAAGACATTTTTATGTGCTTGCATGTGACCATAACACATACAGTACTATAAATTCTCATATCTTTAAAGCTCTAAAACATTTTTTACTATTTTAGGTAAAGGGTTAATTTTGACCATTTTTTAAAAAACTCAGATGTCAAGTTATCTCTACTAGCAACATTACAAATTTCTTTATACTATTCCAAAAGTTGAAACTCAAATCTTGGTTTCCAGTTTATTTAAAACCATTTCCCATTTTTTCCTGATATATCTTACATTCCCACAATACATAGAAAAAGGAAACAACTTTTTGATTAAACCATAAACATATAGAGAACATTTTGAATTATAAAAATTCATTTTAAGTGCTTAATACCATTCCTGTGTTGTTTTATAATTCTTCTCTATAATCCTTATTAATATGTTCTTCAACATTCTTTTCTTCCATTAACTCAATTCCTCTTATTTCCCAACTTAAATCCATTTCCCATGTCAAATGCTGTTGATCTTCTGTATCTACCATTTCCTATTGTGCCTCCCCGATGGGGCCTGCTGGACTCAAGTATCCATAAGGTCTTTTCCAGCTCTGCAGTTCTAAGAGGATAATGATGATTCTCCAGTGGTTCCTCACATGTTAAATCTGAACAAAACCTTTAATATGTTACTGGAATTAGGCTTTCTCTCCTACATGGATTCTGTGATGGAGCAAAAGATGTGAATTCCGCACAAAACATTTCCCACATTCCTGGCATTTAAATGACTGATCTGCTGTGTGGACTCTCTGGTGGATCTGAAGGTATGAATCGGAATGAAAAGCTATTCCACATTTCTGGCATTTGTACGGTTTCTCTCTTGCATGTACTCTATAATGACTTGCAAGAGCTGATTTCCAAGCAAAGCATTTCTCACACTCCTGGCACTTGTACGGTTTCTCTCCTGCATGGACTCTCTCATGATTCACAAGAATTGATTTACGAGTAAAACATTTCCCACAATCCTGGCATGTGAATGGTTTCTCCCCTGTGTGGACTCTCTGATGACTCACAAGCGGTGATTTCTGAGCAAAACATTTCCCACACTCCTGGCACTTGTATGGTTTCTTTCCTGTGTGGACTATCTGATGATATACAAGTTCTGCCCGGAGAGGAAAACATTTTCCACACTCCTGGCATTTATACGGTTTCTCTCCTGTGCGGACTCGCTGATGATACACAAGATGTGATTTCTGAGCAAAACATTTCCCACACTCCTGGCATTTGTACGGTTTCTCTCCTGTGTGGACTCTCTGATGCATCACAAGTGGTGATTTCCGAGCAAAACATTTCCCACACTCCTGGCATTTGTACGGTTTTTCTCCTGTGTGGAGTCTCCGATGAATTACAAGATACGAATTCCGAGTAAAACATTTCCCACACTCTTGGCATTTGTATGATTTTTCTCCTGTGTGGACTCTCTGATGTTCCACAAGCTCTGGACTGTCATCAAACTTCTCTCCACTGGGCCATCTCTCATTTATAAGGTGTGAGTTCCAAGCAAAAGGTTTATCACACTCCTGAAATGTGTATGGATTCTCTACTATGTGGACTCTTGTATGGCTTACACATCGTAACTTAGGATCTAAACCTTTCCCTGATACTTCATTTATGAAGCATTTCTTTCCAGTGTGGATGCATTCATAGGGCTTCTCCTGAAGACAATTTTCTTCTTCTATATGCCTTCTCTGTGTAAAATTATTTCCATTTTTCAGATATATGTTTTTTTCCTTCTGCATATCTTCTGGGAAAGACAAGTAAAGAGAAGAGTTAACTGAAGAGACAGATTGATCTACAAGAAAAAAGTTCACGTTTGCTGTTGGTTTGTTTTCCTCCTTTAATATTGCTGTCCCATCTACAGACTTACCTAAGAAAACCAAGATAAACTGCGTACTTTTGCTATTCTTTATGGCAGGAGTTCTCAACCTATGGCCTGCATCCTGGCCCTGGCCCACAGCACCATTTCATGTGGCCCGCTTCATTGCTACCGCCACCAGAAACACCCAGGGCATGTTTACAACAGCCACGGATGTGTTTTACAGCAGCATTTACAGCCGGCGGAATCACCAGTCCGGCCCATGGGTTGAAAAGGTTGAGAACCCCGGCTTTATTAGCACTATTTGTTGAGCTTACAGCAGACAAATCCCGTCATGCTTTGTGTTTGCTTTACATACTAACATGGAGAGGGGAAGGATCAGCATTTAACAAACATAATCCTTACCCCTTTTGGTATCTAAGGCTAAATGTTTCTTTCCTCCAAAAGTTACTTATTTCTACTTTGGATATATGCTGAACTTGGTGGGTGGGTGGTGTGTTGTAGTACAGTCTCCTTCTGACTCAAAATGTGTTGGTCTCAGAAATTTAGTAACTCAGCTTCTTCTTTCAACCTTCATTAACTTGCAATTTTTCATCCTGCTTTTTGCAACAGTACTGTTTCCTTATTCATTCCATTAAAATTTCCCAACACTTTCCACATTTCCATAAGCCAGGCATTCTCAACCTATGGCCTATGGGTCAAACCCAGCCCCCAAGGCCATTTCATCTGGCCTCCGATGCCCTCCGCATTTCCGCCGCCATTGCAGACTGGAAGCACCAAAACTCTGTGAAAACTGGCATAATCGCATGAGAACTCGCTGAAAAGACACAAGAACTCGCCGAAAAGGCACAAGAACTTGCCGAAAACACCTGTTTTTGCTGCTTTTCTGGATGGCGGCGGCGGGAACATGGAGGGTGTTGGGGACCAGATGACTGGCCCACACAGGCATTCTGAGGTGAGTCCCCGTCCCAAAAAGATTGAGAGAGCCTGCCGTAAGCCCTATATATTCTCTTCACTGGCTAGGGATTTTGAGATTTCTGGCACAGCATATCTAAAAACTGCTGGGAAGAGGAAAATAACTCTGAAACACGATCTATCATCCTAGGCAATAATAATAATAATAATAATAATAATAATAATAATAATAATAATAATAATAATAATAATAATAATAATAATAATAATAATAATAATAATAATAATAACAACAACAACAACAACAACAACAACAACACTACTACTACTACTACTACTACTACTACTACTACTACTACTACTACTACTACTACTACTACTACTTTGGGTCAGAGATTACTCTGGGTTAAAAGGATTTTTGCTGGGGACGCCCAAATGAGGCTCCTTTCATGTCCCAAAATATAAATGCTTTATGAGTAATCCTCTATAATAAAGAGTCTGTATCTATCCTCTACTCTTGTAAGAATTTTGAGCTGGTGGATGATGATATAAGACACTGTCTTATATTTTTATAAACTCCAAAATTAGCACAAGGTCTTATGTTCAGGGGATGTCTTATTTTTCCATGAAGAAGAATACCAGTCTCGATCGCGCTTCCCCACTCACAACCAAGGGAAGCGTCCCTTGGTTGCGAGTGGGGAAGCACGATCAAGACTGGCCTCAGCTGTGAGGCGGCCGGCGTGGCCCATAAGAAGGCCTGCTGCATCGGAGTCTCGATCCTGCTCTCACCAGGGGAAACTTCCCTTGGTTGTGAACGGGGAGGCAACTGAGACTCCGATGCGGCAGGCTTTCTTATGGGCCACGCCGGCCGCCTTACAGCCAGGAGATAAGGAGGTCTTATTTTTGGATGGGGCCTTATATTTCAAAGGCAGGGGGGGAAAAAGGGGGGGTTGTCCTATTATGGGAGGAGGTCCTATATTCGGGGAAACAGGGTAGGTAGAGCTGTATCTCTCCAGACTGTTTTAGCGTAGATTGAGAACCTTCAGTTCTTCAAATGTGGATGAATGACTGTTCTTGTCATAATGCAACCTTGGCAAAATGGCCAACAGTAATGATTGCTGGAGCTCAGCACATTGGGAAGCCATCAGGTTGCCCACACCGGCATTTAGGATCCCACAGTGGATTGCATTAATTGGGACACCTCCTCAACATGCAAGCATTATCAGCATCAACTGGAGAAAGAGGGGGCTTTACCGAGAGACAATACAGTTTGCCAGTTCTCCTCCATGACTTCCTGGTGGAGGGCCCTCTGGTCAGGATCCAGTAATGCCCACTCCTCCTGGGTAAAGGACACAGCCACCTCCTCAAAGGACACTCCACCCTAAATGAAAAAAGGAAGACGAGGTTCCACATGGGTTTTATAAAGATAACCTCCTGAAGCCAAACAAAAATTAAAGAGAAGTGTCTGGATCTTGTTTTTTTTCCTAGGTTTTTTTTCATGACTTAGATGGAGTCTCTCTAAAGATACGAAAGCACAACAAGAACAGTTGATCCTTCTCTTGGGAAAAGAGTGGAACTGCCTAATCTTTCTATCCAGAAGTGATGCAATAAAAAACTTGCGAGGAGGCCAGGGCTGTTTCCCAACCTCTGCAATTGAAGTGACTGAAGGGGACCCAGGGAGGAGTAAACGTCAACACTCAGTCACAATCTTGCACCTTTCATTGGGCGAGTTGCAGGTAGGTGAGCATGCTGGGGATAGGAAAATCTTCCTGTCTTCCCTTCCTCTCACACAATGAGTCAAAAGATTGTACAGGGCTCCCCTCCTGTATTTATGGGTTCATTATCCACGTTTTCATATATTCATGGTCTAAAAAGAAACAGTATTCAATAAAACCTTGAAATACATAATACAGTATACATTAAAACTCCGTACGATTGCATCGCACAGTGATGAAATCATACAATTGGGTTTTTTTTTTAAAAAAAATTGTATCATACAACGATTTTCATCATTGTATGATACAAATTTTTTTTTGAAAAGGCAAAAGCGGGGTGGCATGAGGGAGCCTTTCCCCTGCCCCCCAACCTTGACCCCAAGGGCTAGGATGAGAGCACCGATGAGAGCAGGGAAACAAGGCTTTCCTTGCTCTCATTGGCATTGGATCCTAGCCCTTGGGGCCGGGGTTGGGGGTAGTGGAATTCCCCCCCCCCCAAAAGCAGGGAAAGAGAAGCCTCGTTTCCCTGCTCTCATTGGTGCTGCAATCCTAGCCTTTGGGGCTGGGGATGTTGAATCTGCCCCCTTAAAGGCAGGATCACAGCACCAATCAGAGTAGGGAAACAAGGCTTCTCTTTGCCTGCTCTGACTGGCGCTGAGATCCTGCCTTTAGGGTCAGGGTGGGTGGGTATTCCACCCGACCCTAAAGGCAGGATTGCAGAGGTCTGGGAAACAGCCCTGGCCTCCTCGCAAGCAAGCTACCACAGTTGCAATGCGCTTGCGAACCCAGGCAGCTTGCTTGCGAGGAGACCAGGGCTCTTTCCCAGACCTCCGCAAGCCAACCAGTGGCGCCTGCAGATGCACGTTGTTGCCTTTATAGTCGGAGTTGGAGTGAGGGATGGGATTTCCCCCTAACTCTGGCCACAAAGGCAACATCTCGGCCTCAGTCAGTGCAGCGAAACAAGGACTTGTTTTGCTGCACTGGCAGGTGCCACGATCTTCCGTTCTATGGAGGTCCACTTGCCTGGGAAATGTGTTTCCAGGCAAGGGGACCTCTGTGGATCCCTTCCCTGAAACCCAAAGGGCTGCCTTTGCCCTAGGAACACATTTCCCAGGGGGAAAGCAGGGCGAAAACCGTTGTACGATACATCCCATAGGGAAAATCGCTATGCGATGCATGCATTGTATAGCGATTTTTTTGTAAAACGACGGACCCTGTGGAACCAATTAAAATCGTTATACGGGGTATTACTGTACTGTATATGCTTTTGTATTCCACATTACCAGAGCTGGCCACTAGAGGCCACTATCTCAGAAGGTTGGAAGCATCTGTTCTTGTCCGTACCTGATCTGTTTCCACTCCATCCCAAGGATGATATGACAGAAGACTTCTTGCTGGCACCCTTCCGGCCCCTGTGGGAGAGAGATAAGAGAAGGTAGGAAGCTGCTTACTGAAGCTTCTCTCAAAATAAGACCAAAAGCTCAACAATGTGTCCTAGAAATAGACCTTTGAGCATAAGAGGATTCACATTGAACTAAAAGGCACTGGTTCCAAAATTTAAGTTTGCCCCTCCTGAGTGTGTGTGTAACTCAGGGATTCTCAACCAGCGGTCCACGGATCAAATGCAGCCCGCGGCACCATTTTATGTGCCCCCCCCAACTGCCTCCACTGCACCAGGAAGTGCCATGTGGTGGAAGAAGGGCAACATGGCCATCCGGCCCTTGAAACTGTCGGAGGGAGCATGACCCAGCCCCTGGTTTAAAAAAGTTGAGAACTAGTGTAAATGATATTCTAAATGGGGTCTAAATCTGTGACATTTACTGAGTGACAAAATATATATTTCATTTATTTCAGAGCATTCAGCTGTGCCCCAGAGATGTAGACAGAGCGTTTCTAACTCAGCAGGTTCGCATTTCTACCTTTCTGATGTCTTTATTTCAGAAATGTTTTCTAGACAAAAACTGGGGGCAGGGGGTGCGAAACAGAACCCCAAATTTACTGCATAATATTTTAATTTTACGCTTTAAGCTTCTATTACACAGAGGAAAGGGATGTTTCTCCTTTAGTCTTTAGTTCTCACAAGTAGAATGAAAGGCAATGCATTATTGTATGTGAAAATATAATTAAATAAAAACTGCTATTGAATCAGAATATGGACAGAACACTTTTTTCAAACATTCAGTTCTAATGGTTACAAAAAAGCAATAGAAACTTTTATCTCCAAAAGCCCCTGACCTTGACATCATCTGCAAGGAACTCACTAAGGAACGTCCCCACAACTAAGCTGTCAGGAAGGAGGTTAAAAATGGGTTTATACCTAAAGGTAAAGGTAAAGGTTTCCCTTGCTCGAAAGCCAGTCGTATCCGACTCTAGGATGCAGTGCTCATCTCTGTTTCTAAGCCGAAGAGCCAGCGCTGTCTGCTTCTGCAGACATTTCCGTGGTCATGTGGCAGGCATGACTAGACACCGGAGCGCACGGAATGCTGTTACCTTCCCACCGAAGTGGTACCTATTTATCTACTTGCAATTTCTTGCTTTCAAACTGCTAGGTTGGCAGGAGCTGGGATGAAGACGGGAGCTCATTTCCGTCCTGGGTTTATACCTAGAAATGTTTTATACAAAGATGTTGGGAACACAGAATTTTCTTTGAGAATTTTGGATTGTGGGAAAGAACAGGCATTCTCAACCTACAGCCCGTGGGCCAAACCCAGCCCCCGAATCCATTTCATCTGCCCCCCCCCCGACACCCTACTCATTCCTGCCGCCGCTGCCGCTCAGAAGTGCCGACAACTGGCAAAAACGTGCATTCTTGGCGAATTCTCACACGATTTCGGTGAGTTCTTGCGCGATTTCGGTGAGTTCTCGGATGAAACACAGATTTTCAGCGGGTTCCCGTGCGTTTTCGGCAAGTTCTCACACACACACACACAAGAATTCACTGAAAACACACAAGAACTCGCTGAAAATGCATGAGAGCTCTCCAAAATCGTATGAGAACTCGCTGAAAAATGTGCATTTTCGCACGAGAACGCATGTGGAAACACGTGACCGACAACCGAACGGTTCATGCAACCATTCTGAGGGGAGTGATCCAGTCCCCACCCTGAAAGGGTTGAGAAAGCCTAACCTAGAATGTGGTTCTTGGGGGTGGAGAACAAATGAGTATTTTGTGGATTTGATTCACAAAAGCTAACATTAAAATATACAGTTAGTCTTCAAAGTGTTACAGCATTTTTGTTTTGTTCTCTGTTTTGCATAAGGGGCGCTCTTTCCCATCCTGGGTCCAATCTGACCTTGATAAACATATCTTTTCAAGTAAAGGCATAGAATAAATGTATTTCCTCAAGAAAAAAAGGGATATTCAGAACAAAGGAGGTTGTTTAAACTCAACAGGTACAGAATATTTCCTTGAGATGCATTGCAATTGAAACCATTTGTCAGCTGTGAAACATAAGGTAAAGGTTTCCCTTGCTCGAAAGCCAGTCGTATCCGACTCTAGGGCTCAGTGCTCATCTCTGTTTCAAAGCCGAAGAGCCAGTGTTGTCTGCTTCTGCAGACGTTTCCGTGGTCATGTGGCAGGCATGACTAGACACTGGAGCGCACGGAGCGCTGATACCTTTCCCACCAAAGTGATCCCTATTTATCTACTTGCAATTTCTTGCTTTCAAACTGCTAGGTTGGCAGGAGCTGGGACAGAGATGGGAGCTCACTCTGTCATGCAGTACTCGGGAATCGAACTGCTGACCTTCCGCCTCCCAGTCAGCGTCTTAGCCACTTGAGCCACTGCAGTCCCCTATGTGAAACATAGGCTGCTAAATATCTTCCAGAATGTGTATTCAATGAGGATTCCTCAAGAGATACCTTCAAGGTAGCCCCGCTGGTGACTTAGTGGTTAAGTCACTGAGCTGGAGACTGGAAGGTCAGGTTTCGATTCTGGAGAGCTGCACTTGGGGACATGAAAGGAGCCTCATTCGGGCATCTCCTAAAAATCCTTTCAACCCAGAGTAATCTCTGACATGAAATTATTATTACCTTCATCAAGGTATCTCACTAAGAGATCTGACAGAAACATTATTGTTACTCGTCATGATGGGAACACTGGGAACAACAGAGATTAGCATCCGGCGGGAGGAAGAGGCGGCTTACCGAGAGAGGATAACGTTTGCCAGTTCTCCTGCATGACTTCCATGTAGAGGGCCCTCTGGTCAGGATCCAGCTGTGCCCACTCCTCCTGGGTGAAATACACGGCCACCTCCTCAAAGAATACGAGAGCCTAAAGGAAAAATGGATCCTGTGTTAGTTTCATATATAGCCTCCCAAAGCATTCCATTCACTCCGGTGTTTTAGTCATGCCTGCCACATGTCCATGGAAATGTCTGCAAACGCAGACAGCACTGGCTCTTTGGCTATGAACAGAGATGAGCACTGAACCCTAGAGTCAGATACGACTGGCTTTCGAACAAGGGTGACCAAAAGAATGATTGAAGAGAAATGGTTGGGGTTTTTTTAATTGTAGATTTAAACTTTTATAAATGGCGGACAAAGAAGGAGACTCCCCAAAGAGTGGTAAGCATTGCGAGTACACTTGAACATTCCCTAGCAGTGATGGTGAACCTTGACACTCCAGCTGTTCTTGAACTTCAATTCCCAGAAGCCATGTTCATGAGTAGTGCTGACTTGGGCTTCTGGTAATTGAAGTCCAAGAACACCTGGAGTGCCAAGGTTCACCATCACTGCAGGCAATTGACATATCACTAGCTGATTTTTCCTATTAAGAGATGTTGCATGGGAAACTTTTAAGATGTGGAAAAACAACAACTCAATCATGCTTTCTTTTGGACATAGCCAAGCTTGACATATAAAGAAACAGCCAGAAAGCTTGGAGAATAATGAAAAGAGTGAACATTGAATGCAAAGCTGGCTGCGGTGGCTCAGTTAAGAAGCTCACCTTGTTAGATGGAAGGCCAGCAAGTTGGCAGTTCGAGACCTGGGTACTGCACGGCGGTTTGAGCACTCGTCTCTGTCCCAGCTCCTGCCAACCTAGCAGTTTGGAAGCAAGAAATTGCAAATAGATACCAGTTCTGTGTGTCACTTTCTGGTGCTGAACTCTTTTCGCACGCTAAGTCCTCCTTAGCCTCAGGCCAGTATTGATGAAGCTGCTGCAGAGGAAGGCAACCAGAATGATTAGGGGACTGGAACACCTTCCTTACCATCTGAGGCTGCAACGGTTGGGCCTCTTCACTCTTGAACGACGGCGTCTAAGAGGTGACCTGATTGAAGTTTATAAAATCATGCACGGTGTGGACAAAGTAGATAAGAAAAAACACTAGAACTAGGGGACACTCCATGAAACTTTTGGGTACTAGTTCTCAAACAAATAAGAGAAAGTACTTTTTCACCCAGAGGATCACTGATCTATGGAACTCCCTGCCAGAAGAAGTGGTGACAGCTGTCAGTCTTGGCAGCTTTAAGAAAGTTCAAGTTCATGGAGGACAAGGGTATCAATGGCTATAATTATGGATACCTAAGGACAACCTCCGGGTTGGAGAGATAGGCAGGATATCTCTCAATGCCATTTCCAGGGAATCCTAAGCAGGTGAAGGCATCTCCTTGGGAATAATACCCTGAAGCAAATAGTGAGCCACTGTGTGAGACAGAATGCTGGACTGGATGGGCTGTGGCCTGTTCCAGCAAGGCTGTTCTTATGTTCTTATAAGATGAATTCAAGTGGGATTTAATCAACCTTCCCTGTGGACTTCAGTACCCAAGGCTGTGAGTTCTCAGTGTGGTCAGGTTAGTAAAACTGCCACTTATACAAGCTTTGAAAATGAGGAACATTATTACATTTAACCGGAATGACCAACCTCATACCGGCCTAAAGCGGTTGTATACACAGGGAATTCATTACAGAAGGTGTGTTGTAATTGTCTAATCCATACCTGATCTGTTCCTGTATAAGGAAGACAGGATGAAATATTTGTTGCAGGCATTCTTTTAGCTCCTGCAAGAAAGACAAAAAAAGGGGCAGGAAGCAAGTTGCAAAAAGCTTTTGTTAAAACAGAATCACAAAACAAAACGTTTGCTAAAAACAAAACCTAAGGGCAGGCATTCGCAACATATGGCCTGTGGGCCGGCCCCAGCCCCTGATGCCAATTCATATAGCCCACCCCGCCCTCGGAAGCAGAAAACATGCCCATGCCCGTGCAGAACACTGCTGTAAATGGGTTGTGCACGTGCACGTTTTACTTCTGCCTCCGGGTGGGAGGAACCACATGACTGACCCGATCAGCTGTCCCTGGGGGCGTAGTCAGGTCTGCGACCTGAAAACGTTGAGAACCCCTTCCCTAGACCTGTGTTTCCCAACCTTTGGTTTTTGGATGTCAATTCCCAGAAGCCTAAGTCAATTCCCCAAAGCATTGACCAGCCAATGTACAAACTTAGGCTTCTGGGAATTGGGAGTCCAAAAACCAAAGGTTGGGAAACGCCTCCCTGAGCATAATTCACACCTCCGTAAAAGGAATTACTGTAGTTCGAAAGTGGAAAAATTAGTCCTCTGGAGTGTATAAATCAAACTGCAAGACTGTGAGATTTACAGGATGACTAAAAATAAGTTCATTTATTTCAAAGCATTAAAAGGACTCTAAAGACCGCCAATGGGGAAACATGTGACATACCTCCAACGTCTTGCCACATTTATTGAGAAAATACAAAGAAAGGATACAAGTTTTCACTTTTTTTCTTTGACTCCACATTCTATAACAGGGGTACCCAACCTTTCCAAGCCAGGGGCCGGGTCACACTCTCTCACTCAGCTTCGAGGGCCAGAGGGCCATTTTGCCCTGCCTGCACAATGGGGGTGGCCATTTTGTCCCAACAGCTTCGAATGCCCTTGGAGGGGTGAGGGCGCAACATGAAATGGTGCTGTAGGCCAGATCTGGCCCACAGGCCTTAGATTGGGAACCCCTGTTCTATAACATGGATGGAAAAATCAGGTAGGGTATTAAACATGCTATGGCATCTTAGGTAAAGGTTTCCCTTGCTCGAAAGCCAGTCGTATCCGACACTAGGGTTCAGTGCTCATCTTTGTTTCAAAGTCGAAGAGCCAGTGCTGCTTCTGTAGACATTTCCGTGGTCATGTGGCAGGCATGACTAGGCACACGGAACGCTGTTACCTTCCCACCAAAGTGGTCCCTATTTATCTACTTGCAATTTCTTGCTTTCGAACTGCTAGGTTGGCAGGAGCTGGGACAAAGACAGGAGCTCATTCCGTCCTGCAGTACTCAGGAATCGAACTGCTGACCTTCCGCCTCCCAGTCAGCGTCTTAGCCACTTGAGCCACCGCAATGTTATCTTTTTTGCCTTATTTACTATGTGATATACAAACCTGTAGAACAGGGGTTTTCAAGGTTTTCAGATCGCGGACTCCTGGACAGCCGATCGGGCTGGTCATGTGGTTCTTCCCACCCAGAAGCAGAAGTAAAGCATGCACCGTGCATGTGCAGAAATCATTTAGCAGCATTCTGCGCATGTGCAGCGCACGTTTTACTTCTGCTTCTGGGAGTGGCGAGGGCGTTGGGGGCCGGATGAATTGGCACCAGGGGCCGGGTCTGGCCAGCTGGCCATAGGTTGCAAATGCCTGCTGTAGAAGCTTCTCTTTTAGTGGAAAAATATCTTCACCAAAGACTCCAAACTGGTGGAACAAGACAAGATCTGGGGCAGTTTGGGTACTTTTTGGGTGGGAGATTCCCTTTTGGGGGTGGGGGTGGGTGGGTGTCAAAAGTTGTTGACCCCAAAGTGTCTCCTAGAAAGAGGCAGCTGGAAGGGAAGCATTCAAGGGGGTTGGGGTGGCCCAAGACAATCTGCTGCCTGAGCCAGAGGACAAAGTCTTCTCCTCTTCCACCTTTTTTTACACATACTTTACACAGACCAATCAATGAAACAAATTCCCCCCAATTTCAATACTGGAGTTGGGACAGTGTTCACTATTGCTTCCAATGGAGGGTGCTGTTATTATATAGTATAAAAGGGAGGGAGGGAGGGAGGGAGCTCAGTAGTGCCGCCCCTCCAGCTTCTGCCGTCTGAGGCTCTCCTCTCACTCTTTCTGGTGATCCATTTCTCAAGCTATAAAGGTTCACCCATCCCTTTAAACTGGAGTTTAGCACCGACCTCAAACCCACCCACCCCTTTTTTTTTGCAACAACGACCACGTCCTTTGCTCAGCAAAAATCATCTGCAAAATTTCCATGCAAGTACTGTATTTCAAAGGGGGATGATGATGATGATGATGAGCCAGTTTTCGCCCCTCCCTCTCCTTTCTTCCTTTCCCAGCAAAGAGTAAAAGAGACTCACCTGCCCCTCCTCCCTTGTCAATCTCTGTTAATTAATTAATTACCTAATTAATTAAAGAGACTGCAGGGGGTTCCTTCCCTCCTGGAACAGGTAAGGGATTTACGCATGCGCAATAGTCAGCAAACAGCTTCTGTCATGCGACTGAAGCCGAGCCAGACTCTTGCCAGGACAAGGACAGACCCACTCAATCTGCACTCCGAGCGCATGGAAGAGCCGCCTTGTTGCTCGTCTGAACTGTTTGCGCGGGGAAAGGAACTTGAGGTGAAATCAGGAAAAGGAGGAGGCTTGAGTCGTGGCAGACTCGGCCAGGCTGAAGCAAAGGCCTCAAGTGGGGATGATTGTAGTGAAGGAAAACTCTTGGACAGTGAATGGCAATCCTTTGGCACTCCAAGTATTCTTGAACTTCAATTCTCAGAAGCCCGTCTTTGTGAATCCACACGAATGGGTTTACTGAGCAGGCAGAGACTTGGGCTTCTGGGAATTGAAGTCCAAGAACACCTGGAGTGCCAGTAAATCCATTCATGTGGATTCACAGAGACTTGGACTTCTGGGAATTGAAGTCCAAGAACACCTGGAGTGCCAGTAAATCCATTCAAGTGGATTCACAGAGACTTGGACTTCTGGGAATTGAAATCCAAGAACACCTGGAGTGCCAGTAAATCTATTCATGTGGATTCACAGAGACTTGGGCTTCTGGGAATTGAAGTCCAAGAACACCTGGAGTGCCAGTAAATCCATTCATGTGGATTCACAGAGACTTGGGCTTCTGGGAATCGAAGTCCAAGAACACCTGGAGTGCCAGTAAATCTATTCAAGTGGATTCACAGAGACTTGGGCTTCTGGGAATTGAAGTCCAAGAACACCTGGAGTGCCAGTAAATCCATTCATGTGGATTCACAGAGACTTGGGCTTCTGGGAATTAAAGTCCAAGAACACCTGGAGTGCCAGTAAATCCATTCATGTGGATTCACAGAGACTTGGGTTTCTGGGAATTGAAGTCCAAGAACACTTGGAGGATACCTGTGATGAGCGGCTCCGGACAATGCGGGACCTGCGTAGAAGGCTTCTGCACAGAACCCTTCTGTGCATGTGCAGAAGGCTTCTGCGCAGAACCCTTTTGTGCATGTGTAGAAGGGTTCTGCGCATGCACAGAAGGGGATGCGCAGTAACTACTTTCCCCCACCGTCAAATTATGGGATGGCAGTGGGACCGGGCAAATAGAAAAAGTGGTGCTGAATTACAGGAACTCCCAGCCAATACGGAATACTTGACAGGTATGACCTGGAGTGCCAGTAAATCCATGTTTATCTCATATGTATACCGCAGAAGATGGCTCCATGTTCACGGAGTGTGGGTCACTTCATGGCAAGCTGGGATCCACCTTAAACTAATTGACGCCAATGGCATTTTTCCTGCTTTAGGAAAAAATGCATTCTCGGATATGAGTTGAAGATGATAACAACATTTTTTTTTTTGCATTTTAAATACTTTATTAGATTGGTGTAATTAAATTAACACAGAAGGGGGAAAGGGTAGAAGAGATTCACATTTGACAATCCTTCTCTTTACTTAAATCTCAGATGTCAATTTGTATCTAATAGAAACGTCCAAGTTTCTTTATACCATTCCAGAACTTGAAACACAATTTTACTTTCCATTTTTTTTTGCTATAGTTAATTTTGCTAAGAATACCAGAAACAAGTCTACTTTTGTTTTATCGACTACACCAAGGCTTTTGACTGTGTGGACCACAACAAAATGTGGCAAGTAATTAAAGAGATGGGAATACCAGAGCACCTCATATGCCTCATGAGAAATCTGTACACGAACCAAGAAGCAACAGCTAGGACAGAACACGGAATGACAGAGTGGTTTGGAATAGGAAAAGGAGTAAGACAAGGCTGCATTTTATCACCCTGCTTATTCAATCTATACACAGAGCACATAATGCGCAATGCAGGGATGGAGGAATCACAATATGGGATCCAAATTGCTGGGAGAAACATCAACAATTTGAGATATGCAGACAATACCACCCTAATGGCAGAAAGTGAGAAAGACCTAAAGAACCTCTTGATTGGATTGAAGGAGGAGAGTGCAAAAGCTGGCTTGAGACTTAATATCAAGAAAACCAAGATAATGGCAACAGGTCCGATCAGTCCCTGGAAAATAGATGGGGAAGAAGTAGAAGCAGTGACAGATTTTACTTTCCTGGGATCTAAGATCACTGCAGATGGCGACTGTAGCCATGAAATAAAAAGACGATTGATTATGGGGAGACAAGCTATGAGAAACCTGGGGAATATAGTGAAAAGCAGAGACATCACCTTGAAAACAAAAATTCGCATAGTCAAAGCAATGGTATTCCCAGTGGTAATGTATGGGTGTGAGAGCTGGACCATTAGGAAGGCTGAGCGCAGAAGAATAGATGCCTTTGAGATGTGGTGTTGGAGGAGAGTCCTGAGAGTCCCTTGGACAGCAAAGAGAACAAATAGGTCAATACTGGAAGAAATCAATCCTGACTGTTCATTGGAGGGACAAATAGTGAAGATGAAGCTAAAGTACTTTGGACATCAAATGAGAAGGGAGGACTCACTTGAGAAGGCCTTGATGCTGGGAAAGGTTGAGGGCAAGAGAAGAAGGGGGTGTCCAAAGATGAGATTGATAGATGGTACTGTGGACACAATGGGCACAGAGCTTGGTGGGCTGAGGAGAATGGTGGAGGACAGAGGTGCCTGGAGGAAAATGGTCCATGGGGTCACAAAGGGTCGGAATCGACTGTGTGACTGTACAACAACAACAAAAACAGGGACCACTTCGGTGGGAAGGTAACAGCGTTCCGTGTGCTCCGGTGTCTAGTCATGCCTGCCACATGACCATGGAAATGTCTGCAGCAGCAGGCAGCGCTGGCTCTTCCGCTTAGAAACAGAGATGAGCACTGCACCCTAGAGTCGGATACGACTGGCTTTCGAGCAAGGGAAACCTTTACCTTTACCTAATTTTGCTAGTCACAAAAAATTGTAATTCAATTCTTCTAGCACCAGTTTAACATCTCCACATCTGATTAAAAGTACTATTTTTGAACATGCTACATAAAAAAAATCATCCATTTTATTTTTTAAAAATTCCAATTTTTCTGGTTCACCTTCATACCCACCATAAATGGAAAAAGATATCAACTTACTAATTACACCTTTAACATATTAAAGAATATTCTGAATTATACAGGTAATTCATTTTTACTGATGCTAAATTCCAAGAGACAATAATGATTTGAGGACTTTTCAGGATCAAAGTTTTTTATCTTCCAACACAACTAACGTAAATCCCTAGTACGTATTCAGCCACTATATGACTGAGAATTAAACTCTTTATCCAGAATAGGGCTGACAACCTTCTGGGAAGCAGAATAAGTTGTTCGGGCTATTTAGGATCTTAGCATTTTAGTTCACCCAACCACGAGATGCTACATCTTCAATCTAAATCATTTATACCTACAGAAATAGAGCAGCACCCCAATGATAAAGTAAAGGTAAAGGTCACCCTTGCTCGAAAGCCAGTCGCATCCGACTCTAGGCTTCAGTGCTCATCTCTGTTTCAAAGCCGAAGAGCCAGCACTGTCTTTCTACAGAAGTTTCCGTGGACATGTGGCAGGCATGACTACATCGGAGTGCACTGAATGCTTGTTTACCTTCCCACCAAAGTGGTCCCTATTTATCTACTTGCAATTTTCTGCTTTCAAAGTGCTAGGCTGGCAGGAGCTGGGACAGAGATGGGAGCTCACTCTGTCATGCAGTACTTGGTTATCGAACTGCTGACCTGCTTTCTCCTAGACAGCATCTTAACCACTTGAGCCACTGCAGTCCCAGTTAATGGTAAATACTTTCCATCGTTTACAGACTTTTTTTAAAACCTAAATTTCTAAGCATAAATGGAAAGTAGGAAAGAACTGGATATTATCTCACACTTCTTTCTTTTCGGCTCACAGACAGAGTTTGGAAAGTGGTGCCTAAAGCAACTTTTCACGCCATGGGCCAGCCATGTGATTGAGAGGGCCAGTCACATGGTTCCTGCTGCTGTAAAACGCGTCCATGGCTGTCATAAAATGCATTTACCAGTAGAGCAATACAACAAGTCCAATACATTGTGAAAGTCAACAGGTATGCACTCTTTCGGGAGAACTTCCCTTCATCAGACAACTTGACTTGCTAACTTTCCAATATCTGGATATATAACACTAGCATAGTTTGCCCGGCGTTGCCGGGCTTTTTAAAATTGTGTTGGATACTAAAGGCTTTCGTTTATTTGTCGAAGCAATGGTGATGCGCTGTTTTAATTGGTGGTGTAATTTTTTTTGATTTTGTGGCTTCGAGTAATTTTGTTTTTGAACTTGTTTTTTATGTTTATGTAAAAAATGTAAATTTAATTTAATTTAATTTAATGTAATATTATTTAGTTTCAAATTTAATTTTGTTTTTTAAAATGTTCTTTTAAATTTTTTTTGTTTTGGTTTTTCATAGTGAAAAGTGGTTTTATTTTGGTAATTTTTGAGATTAGTGTGGTTTTTTTTGAATGTTTGTATAATTTATGTGATTAAATTTAGAATTATTATTATTTTTTAAATATTTTAGAATGTTGTTTCTGTTTTGGCCACTGGGTGGTGGTGGTGAGCTTTTGAGCTTCTCATTGCATTTGGTACCTTCTGTCCTCTTGGTGTTGCTTCCGGTAAGTTTCCTCTTTCTCATTTGTGTTCCGGTTCTCATAGAAGGAAGACGTCTTTTTGTAAGTAATGTGGGGGTTTTTTTGGGGGGGGGTTGGGGGTGGATTCTTTTTGGGGGTGTATGTGTGTGTTTATCTTGTTCATATTTGGCTGTTTGTTTGTAATTTTGTGTGTTTTTTCTAGTGTGTGTGTGTGTGTGGGGGGGTGGTGGCTTTTTTTCTCGCAGGCCGTGCTGGATGGCCCGTGGGAAGGAAGGCCAATTGCGGGGAGGCTTTTTTTCCCCATGGGCCATGCTGGATGGCCCGTGGGAAGGATAGGCATTTGCGGGGAGGTTTTCTTTCCCACGGGCCATGCTTCATGGCCCATTGGAAGGAAGGGCATTTGCTGGGTGGTGGTTATTTCTTTCCCACGGGCCATACTTGCTGGCCCATGGGAAGGAAGGGAGAGGCAGTGGGGTGTTTATTCTTTTTCTCCGCGGGCCATACTGGCTTGCCCGGTGGGAAAGAAGGGCAGTTGCGGGGGGTGGGGGGGTGGGTTGTTTGCTTTAATTTTCGGTGCTCTGGCTGGCCCTTCGAAGAGAAGGGCAGCGGCGGCCGGGGGTGGTTTTTTTTTGTTTGTTTCTCGTCTTTTTGGGCCGCCGGCTGGCCCTTCGATCGGAAGGGCCATGGTGGCGTTGGGGGGGGGGTTCCCCCACGGGCCATGCTGTCTCATTCATGGGGAAGAATGGCTGCGGCGGTGGGATTATTTTTAACTTTTATTTTTCGTGCGCCGGCCCTTTGAACGGAAGAGTAGCGGCGGCGGTTTCTTTTTTATTTTTTTCCCCCACGGGCCATGCTGGCTCGCCCGTGGGGTTGAATGGTTGCGGAGGCGGCTTTTTTTGTTTTGTTTTTGCGCGCCGGCTGCCTCATCGTTCTGCTCGCACATTGCGCGCAGGACGCTGGGGCTTGTAGTAATGTGTTGGTGCTTTGTGTTTGTGCTGCATTTTTTTAAATTCCTTTTCTTTTGATTGGCTGCGGTGCGTGTTCGAACGCTGCTCCGTGCGAGAGCCTCTCAGCCTGATTGGCTCTGGCGCGGCGCGGCGCAAGGACTTTCGGGAAGTGATGTTCTTTACGTTTCTTGCCGTTAGTGGGGCTGAGGCCCCCGTGCCGGATTTTTAAATCCTTCGTTGACCTGCGTAGGCAATTCGGCCGTGCTCTCGAAGGGAGGGTGCGGGTCAGTAGGGCAACGCACAGCAACGTATAGCCAATTCCAACGGTGAACACTTGGTTTTATAGGTTAAGATTTAGTTTCAAAGGGTATCCTGTTTTCATGTTGCGTCCTAACCTCTTTTCATTTATTCATTTTGGGCTGTGGACGTGAATAAACGAAAAGAGGTTAGGACGCAACATGAAAACAGGATACCCTTTGAAACTAAATGTTATATATCCAGATATTGGAAAGTTAGCAAGTCAAGTTGTCTGATGAAGGGAAGTTCTCCCGAAAGAGTGCATACCAGTTGACTTTCACAATGTATTGGACTTGTTGTATTGCTCTACTGGAAGATTCTGAATATATTAACTACAAGATTAAAACAATATACAACTTAAGAATAAAAAAGATCATTACATTATATTATATTACTTATTATTACATACTAGCAGAGGTTGCCCGGTGTTGCCGGGCTGTTTTAAATGGTGTTGGACAGTTGCTGTTGTTGTTGTTAATATTTGTAAAGAAGAGTTTAGTCTATAATTAATTTTTTTATTTATACACATTTTTTGGGCGGCCTGTTATAAACTGTGATGAGTTTTATTTGGTGTTTTGGTTTTGTGGATGAAAAAAAGAACAAAGGATGATATACTTTTTCCAAAAAATTTATTTAACCCAATATTTTTTAAGTATGTATTTTTTTAATAGTTGTATCATAGGTAATAATTTAAAAAATGTGAAAGTACATGTTTTTCACAATAAATGTTTTTAAACTGTGTATTGATGTTTTTGTTTTTTATTTGAGTAAAAATTCAGCACAGGCTTTTTGAATAGTTTTTATTTTATTTTATTGACATATGTTTTTGATTTGTGTAAAATTGTGATTTTGTGTTATTTGTTTTTACTTGTTTTTACTCTTGGGGCCTTTTGTGTGGGGCGGTTGTGTCTTTGTGATTTTTTTTTTACTATTGTGAGCAGCAAGTGGTGCTGGTAGGGGTTATCTTGTATTTTGACTGTTTTTTCTCTCGTGGCCTTTCGGTGGAGCTTCTTCCAGTAAGTAGTCTCTTTCTTTATTCATTCCTTTTCCAGTCGTTGTGGACTGAGATCATGTGGTGGTGAGTTGGCTGTTTTTCTTTATTTGGGGTGGTGGTGGCGGTTGGATTTTGTGGTGTTTTGCTGAGTGCTGGGTGTGTTTGGAAATTTTTGTTTTTATATACTTTGTATTGTTTGTTGGTGTTATTTTTATTTGTTTTTGTGTTTTTTGGATGTTTTTGATTGTTTATTTTTGTGTTTTTTGGTGTCCTATGGGGAGATCCCCTCTCTGCCGTCTCCCCTGGCTCTGGAAGGCTTGGGGGGACAGACCCCTTTTGTCCCCCCCAAACCTTCCAGACTCATGGGACCCAGGAGAGGGGATCGAATCCAGGCCACCCTCTGATATTAAAAGGGAAATCTCAATTGTATTTTCCCCTTTAATATCAGTGGGGGTGGGGGGTTGTGATTCCCCCTCTCCGCTGGCTTCCTTGGGTTTGGGAGGGTTGGGTGGACAAAAGGGGTCTGTCTCCCCAACCCTTCCGGACCCAGGAGAGTCATCGGAGAAGGGGATTCCCCCCCCAAAAAAAACTCAATTTTTAAAGAGAAGTAACCGCTTGGTTTCTTCTCTTTAATATGGGGCATGTGTGTGTGTGTGTGTGGAGGGGAATCCCCTCTCTGCCAGGCCCCCTGGGGTGAGGAGGGTTTGTGAGACAGACTCCTTTTGTCCCCCCAACCCTCCCAACCCCAGGGGAGCCAGTAGAGAGGGGGAACACAACACCCCCCCCCCCACACCCAGTGATATTAAAGGGGAAACTCCGATCGGGAGCTTTAGCCGCCGTTGGGGAGAGGGGCTTTGGTTCCCGCGGCTTGGCGGACTTGCTCTCCCGGTGTTTTTGTTTTATTTTTTGTGCGTCGGCTTCCTCAGCGTTCTGCGCGCTCATGGCGCGCAGGCCGTTGGGGCTTGTAGTTATGGGTTTGTGCTTTGTGTTTGTGCTGCGTTTTTTTAAATGGTTTACTTTTGATTGGCCGCGACGCATTTCCGAACGTTCCTTGTGCCGTGCCGTGCCGTGCGAGAGCCTCTCAGCCTGATTGGCTCTGGTGCGGCGTGGCGCAAGGAATGTTGGGAAGTGAAGGTGTTTCCCTTTTTTCGCGTTTGTGGGGCTGTTGCCCCACTGCCAGTTTTCTCAATCCTTCGTTGACCTGCGGACCCAGATCGGCCGTGTGCACGAAGGGTGAGTGCAGGCAAGTAGGGCAAGGCATAGCAACCTATAGCCAGTTCCAACGGTTAACCCTTGGTTTTATAGGTTAAGATTCAAGCCTCAAACGGATTTCCTATCTTTGAACATTGCCACTCCGTTTGGCCACCTCTGTATAAAATGCATTTACAGCAGGCTCCTTTGCACATCTGCAGGCACATTTTACAGCAGGAGGAACCACATGACTGACCCGCTCCACTACATGACCGCTTCAGGGAGCATCACTTCTATAAATCCTCATTATATATATTGGAAACCAGTCACTTTTTTGGCATTTCTATACTTTATTATGCTTATATGATTAAGGGAATACAGAAGGGAAGAGGCGTAGAAGAGGTTTACTTTTAACACAAGGTTGGCGTTACCAGAGTATGCCTGGTTTTGGCTCAAAAATACCACACTCCAGAGAGGCTTTCTGTGTACCCTGGTATGTGGTGCTGAAACATGTGAACTTGTCTATCCCAAGCATGATTACCTTGCCCATCCTCTTCCCCTCAGGCAGAAGATAATACAAAATTGAGGAATCAACATGCCGAATGTATGCTCCAAACCAGGCTATTCTCTCAATGCCTCCATCCTTCCACTTTGTATATAAAACGCCATGCGAAACTGTGGAAATCAAAATTTGGAATTACAAGTCTGAAGTCTTATCATAAAGTGCCATAGCGTCTTCCTACCTTCTTCAGACCAAGACCAGCCAACACATTTAATTTAATAGTCATATTTATATATGCCACCCACTCAGGCAGAACCCGACTCAGGGCGGCATTACAACAAGTTCTAAGAACACATAAAAACATTTTAAAAGACCCATATCCCACCCACTTTAAAAGACCCACATCCCACCCACTTTAAAAGACCCATATCCCACCCACCCATCCCACCCACTATAAAAAGAAGAAGAGAGTTATTAATTGTTTACATAAGCCAGCAGGCGGGGACCGTGTTCCCATTCAGGCCCCACACCTGCCCTGCCAGCCAGGTCTTCAATCCTTTCCTGAAGGGCAGCAATTCTCTTTGAAGTCTTAGATCTGTTGGCAGGAGGTTCCAGATGGTTGGTGCGGACACGGAGAAGGCCCTCCTTCGGGTGCTGGACAGATGTGCACCCCTAACTGATGGCACCATTAGAGAGCCCCTCCAGTCCGCTCTGGTTGGACGGGCAGACACTCTTGGGACGATGTGGTCTCTAAGGTATCCTGGCCCACTGCCATATAGGGCTTTAAAGGTCAAAACCAGCACCTTGAATTGCACCCGGAGACAAACTGGTAACCAGTGCAGCTCCCGAAGTAGCGGTGAGGCGCGGGCATATCGTCCGCATCCCATCACCACCCGGGCTGCCGCATTCTGGACCAGCTGCAGCCTCCGAATGGTCATCAAGGGCAGCCCCATGTAGAGTGCATTACAATAATCTAGTCGGGAAGTGACCAGAGCGTGGGTGACCATAAGCAAGGAGCCCTGGTCCAGGAGCGTGCGCAACTGGCGAATCACCCGAAGTTGGGCAAAAGCCCTCCTGGCCACAGCCACTACCTGTTCTTCTAGCAGCAGCAGCGAGTCCAGAAGGACCCCCAAGTTGCGCACTGGGTCTGTCTGGGGCAAAACAGCCCCATCCAGTACCAAAGATGGTAGCTCCCTGGATAACACGGGGCCCCTTATCCACAGCCACTCTGTCTTGCTGGGATTCAGCTGAAGCCCATTGGCCCCCATCCAGACCCCAATGGCCTCCAGGCATCCGGATAGGATTTAACAGCATCACCGAGATGTACAACTGAGTGTCATCCGCATACTGATGGTACCGCACCCCGTGGGAACGAATGATCTCACCCAGTGGCTTCATGTAGATGTTAAATAGGAGAGGAGAGAGCACCGAGCCCTGAGGCACCCCATACTTGAGGAGCCTAGAGCTGGACCTCTCACTCTCTAACCACACCGACTGGGTACGGCCCTCCAGAAAAGAGGAAAACCAGGACAACACTGTGCCCTGGATCCCCAGTCCTTTGAGCCGTTCCAGAAGGATACCGTGGTCGACGGTATCGAAGGCCGCTGAGGGGTAAAGAAGAGCACGGACGGATGGATAACCCCCGTCCCGTTCCCGCCAGAGATCATCCATCAGTGCGACCAATGCCCTCTCCGTACCATACCCGGGCCTGAATCCTGATTGAAAGGGGTCTAGATAATCCGCTTCCTTCAGGACATTCTGCAGCTGGCGCACCACCGCCTTCTCCAAAACCTTACCCAGAAAGGGCAGGTTGGAAACCGGCCTGTAGTTGTTAAGGACAGCTGGGTCAAGGGATATTTTCTCCAGGAGGGGGCGCACCAAAGCATGTTTGAGTGGTGCAGGAAAAAACTCCTCCCGTAATGATGCATTTATTATCGCCCCGACCCAGCCACCTGTAGCCACCTTGGAGGCTTTCACCAACCAAGTGGGACAGGGGTCCAAAGGACATGTAGTGGCACGCACAGCTGCAAGGAGCCTGTCCACTTCATCAGGGACAACAGGATCAAAGCAATCCCAGATCGTACAGCAAGACTGTGCTCCGGTGCCCCCCCGACCCTCCCCATCCACGCCGGGATTCAGCCCTGAACGAATCCGATCGATTTTCTCCACCAGATGGTCAGCAAAGTCCTCAGCCGAACCCTGCCAACCGGGCACCGATCTCCCCCTACCGAGGAGGGACCTGGTTACCCGGAACAGGGCGGCTGGGCGGTTATCAGCGGAGGCAATAAGGGTGTGGAAGTATTGCCGCCTCACCACCCCCATCGCCACTAGGTAGGCCCTAATAGCAGCTCTAGCTAGTGTCCAATCGGAGTCATCCTGGGTCTTCACCCAGCGGCGCTCTAGGCGTCTCTTTGCCCGTTTGAGCTCCCGCAGTTTATCCATGAACCACGGGGATGACCTAACCCCAGGGGCGCGGAGAGGCCGAAGTAGCGCAATTTCATCCAAGGCTGCTGTTGCTGTCCTGTTCCACAGGTCGACAAGTGCCTCGGGTGAATCATGTAGCCGATCCAGAGGAACATCCCCTAGTTCCCTCTGGAATCCATCTGGATCCATTAGTCGCCAAGGGCGGGCCATTTTATTAGGTGAAGCCTATGATGAAGTGTCGCCCCCAGAAAGTCAAGAGTCACCAGATAGTGATCTGACCACGGCACAGGTGAGATGACTAAGTCCTATAATCTCAGATCACTCTGCCACTGCTCTGACAAGAAAACTAAGTCTGGCATGTGACCACTGCCCCTGGTCGGACCCTGAACTACCTGAGTCAGGCCCATGGCTGCCATGAACTCCCTTGCCACCTCAGAAGCCATCCACAATGATGGCAAATTGAAGTCCCCCAGAACCATAAGCCTCGGGAACTCCAACATTGAGGTGGCCTCGAGCTCAGGCAGGGCATCCCTTACCCTGCAAGGGGGCAGGTACAGGAGTAAGATCCCCAACTGACCCTTAGGGCCCAACCGTAGAAGCAGAACCAGACACTTGTGGAGCAGTGGCCCTAGCAATTCCCAATGACTCCCTGGCAACAATGGCGACACCACCGCCCCTCCCCTCCCCTCCCCTTCAGGCTGGTGCCAAATACCGAACCCAGCTGGACACATGTCCGAAAGAGGTACTCCATCCTCAGGTGTCAGCAAGGTTTCGGTGATGCATGCCAGGTCGGCCCGCTCCTCTTGGATAGAATCTTGTATCAGGGGGGCCTTATTACAGACCAATCTGGCATTCACCACCAGCAGCCTAAGGGCGGGGTCACTCTGGATCTGCTGCTCAGGGCCCAGAGATGTACCTGCCGGGCTGGAACGAGGGACCGCACTTAAACATCGGACCCGCATTCCCCGAGTGCGGCCTGCCCCATGCCCGTCACAACACCTATATGGGTCCCTGGAACCCCCCTAGACGGAATGCTGCCCCTCCTTCCTGGCTGGCAGGACCAGCTCCCTCTCTTCCTACCCCATCCACAATCCCCCCTTGGTTCCGGCAGCAAAAATGGTAAGCCGCCCCACAGCAAGTTGCCTCTTTCTCTCGCCCCCATGCGGGAGGACAAAGCCAGGTCCGGCAGCAAAGGCAACGGGGCCATTGAAGGCACATCTGGCCACCCACTTGATGGTAAATGCCTCAGGCGGCCAGGCATCTCCCCCCACCCCAGCCAGTCCGAATCCATTTACACATCCATTTATCTATTATTTCCTGGGTGGTCTCCCTATAGCAGGGATTCTCAACCTGTCACACAGGCCAGACATGTCACACAGCACCATTTCATGTGGGCCCCCCACTGCCTCCACCACACCCGGAAATGGAGGAAGGGCAAAATGGTTGTCCGGCCCCTGTATCTGTATGAGGGAGCGTGACCCGGCCCCCAGCTTAAAAAGGTTGAGAATTCCTGCCCTACAGTCTCAATGGTAAACATTTCTCCTGTATTATGCAACTTCATCTCTTAGGATGAGTGTCTGGTGGTTCGCAACATGCGGAATGTCAGTTAAAAACAACATCCTTTCCATTCTACAGGGATTTGAAGAACTTTGTATCAGGGGCTCCCAGCTACTGGGCCATAGACAGGGTCGTGGGGGTGAGAGCCCCGATGGCAGCCTTCTGCCCTCAATGTGCTCTGCTGGATCTGCCTGGTGAACAGAGCAAGAACACAGGCTTTAGACCCAGTAGATAGGCAGGTGGCTGGGCCCCTCCTCTACGTAGCTTAATTATGGTGGGGTTCAACTCCCCCCTGCCTCCTGCATCCACTTACCAGTCCGTGGAAAAATTGTTTAATGTGAAACCAGTCTGGTGCAAAGAAGATAGGGACCCCTGCTTAATATAACTCATGAGCAATTAATTACAAACAAAACATCTGGTTTATTTATCTCCTTCTGGAGGCAGAGGTGAGCAATTCAATTCCCCAATGGGCCTCCTCGATTGGACCAGACTTGACAATCCATATAGCCTTTTCCAGTGTTGCTTTTCTAATATAAAGCTGATTCCTTGGGGGTACATCACATGAGCAATCTAACTGCATAAACCAGGGGTTCCCAACCTAAGGCCCATGGGCCAAATACAGACTATGGCACCATTTCATGTGGCACACCACCCCTCCGAGGGCATTTGAGAAATGAAATGGCCACCCCTTTGAAGCTGTACTCTGGCTTAAACAAACATTTAATCTATAACTGGAATTAAAAATGCATGTCTCCTACATGAATACTCTTATGTCTCACAAATTGTGACCTCCAAGCAAAACATTTCCCACATTCCTGGCATTTTAATGGTTTCTCCCCTGTGTGTACTCTCTGGTGGGTCTGAAAGTTTGAACTGCGATTAAAAGATTTCCCACATTTCGGGCACTTGTATGGTTTTTCTCCTGTGTGAACCCTCTGATGGATCAGAAGTAGTGATTTCCAAGCAAAAGAATTCCCACACTCCTGGCATTTATGTGGTTTCTCTCCTGTGTGGACTTTCTGGTGTCTCTGAAGGTTTGAACTGCAAATAAAAGATTTTCCACATTCTTGGCATTTGTATGGTTTTTCTCCTGTGTGGAGTCTCCGATGCATTACAAGTAGTGATTTCCAAGCAAAAAATTTCCCACACTCCTGGCATTTGTATGGTTTCTCTCCTGTGTGGACTCTCTTGTGATGCACAAGATGTGATTTCCAAGCAAAACATTTCCCACAGTCCTGGCATTTGTACTGTGTCTCTCCTGTGTGGACTCTCTGATGTATCACAAGTGATGATTTCTGAGCAAAACATTTCCCACAGTCCTGACACTTATATGGTTTCTCTCCTGTATGGACCCTCTGATGACTCAAAAGAACTGAATTCCTAGCAAACGATTTCCCACATTCTTTACACTGGTACGGTTTCTCTCCTCTGTGGACTTTCTTATGACTCACAAGATCTGAATTTAGTGCAAAACATTCTCCACACTCCTGGCATTGGTACCTTTCTCCTGTGTGGATTCTCTGGTGGGTCTGAAGGTTTGAATTACGATTAAAAGATTTTCCACATGTTTGGCATTGGTATGGTTTCTCTTGTGTGTGTGTTCTCTGATGCATCATAAGTGATGATTTTTGAGCAAAACATTTCTCACAGTCCTGGCACTGATATGGTTTCTCTCCTGCATGGACTTCCTGGTGCCTCAAAAGAACTGAATTCCAAGCAAAACATTTCCCACATTCTTTGCATTGGTACGGTTTCTCTCCTGCATGGACTTTCTTATGACTCACAAGCTCTGAATTCCGAGGAAAGCCTTTCCCACACTCCGGGCATTTGTATGGTTTTTCTCCTGTGTGCACTTCCTCCTCCTCTCTTCTGTGGCATCTCTGATCAATCACAAGTTGTGAATTCAAAACAGAAGATTTCTCGTACTCCTGAAATTTGTATAGATTGTCGACTGTGTGGACTCTTTGATGACTCACGCAGTGTAACTTGTGATCTAAACCTTTCCCACATATTTTATTTATGAAGCCTTTCTTTCCAGCAGGGATCCTTTTCTGAAGCATCCTTGATAGTTTGATGGAAAATTGTTTTAAACATGTGGTGCCTTCATAGGGATATTTCTGGAGACAATTTTCTTCTCTGTTGCTTCTCTGCTCTCTAGCAGCTTCTAATTTTTGTGTAAATGTCTTTCCATGACTCAGATATCTATTTTTCTCCTTCCAGTTATCTTCTGTGAAAGACAAAGATAACAGTTAATGGAAAAGTCAGACTGATCTACAAGAAAAAAAGTAGATGTTGCTGCTTTTATTTTTCTTTAATATTGCTCTCACATATGCAAATATATTTAAGAAAACAAAGAGAAAGTGCATAGGTTTGCTATCCTTTACGGCAGAGGTTGCCAACCTACAGCCCAAGGGACGTGTACCCAGCCTGCGGCACCATTTCATGTAGCCCACCACCACCACCTCTCCCAGAAGTGGAAGCGGGTGTGTTTACGACAGCGAGCTGTAAAACATATCCACACATGCATAAATGGGGTTACGTCAGCTGTAAATGTGCCCATGGCTGTCATAAACGTGGAAGCTGGCACATTTACTTCCGCCTCCCGGGTGGCAGGATCCAGCCCGCTCGGCTGTCATGGGTGTGTGTGTGTGTGATCAGGCCCTCAACATAAAAAGGTGGGAACCCATGCTTTATGGAGACTTTCTGCTGAGGTTACTGCAGACAATCCCATCATGATTTGTATTTGTTCCACAAACTAACATGGAGATGGGAAGGGTCCTCATTTAACAAACATAATCCTTGCCTATTTTTGTATCTAAACAATCAATCAGCAGACCAAATGTTTCTTTCCTTAAAATGTTACTAATTTTGACTATCTATCTATTGTATCTATCTATCTACTGTATCTATCTATCTATCTATCTATCTATCTATCTATCTACTGTATCTATGTATGTATCTATCTGTTGAGCTTTGTGTGTGGGTACTGTGTTGTAGTTCAGTCACTTTCTGTCTCAAAATGTGTTAGTCTCAGAAAGTTAGTAACTCAGTACCCTCTTGCTACCATTATTTGCCTGAGAGTTTTATCTCCCTGCTTTTTGGAACTAAGATGAAATGACTTTTCTGGGTCACATTTTTTAAAACATGTCTCACCTTCTCACTGTCTTTTTAAAATTCTGACATTCAGAACTAGAACAGCATTTCAGGGAAATTCTACACAAGGCAGAAAACGCTGCATCTTTTAATCACCTTACATCTCTAGATGCAGTTTAAAATCCTATTAGTTGGCTCACATTTAGCCTTTGAGCTACTAAAATTTTGAGATCAAAAATTTGAAATGTTGAAAAAGAACTCAATGTGAAAGTAGAATGAAATCAATACTTCTGCTAAATCAGAAGGAGGCCAAATATCTTTTTTCAAACATGCAATTAAAATAATTAGAAACAAGCAACAGGAAAGTACAAGCACATCCTTAAAAACCCATCTTTGCCACTGAACTTAATAGTAAATCATAACACTATCAGCAGGTAGCTTACTAATGAATGTCGTCCCAATAAAGCTGTCATGACCAAAACAGCTCAAGTGTGGGTTGAAAATGTTCAACTCTTTGGATGTTGATGAACACCTATTTCCACCATGATTCCACAGTGGCAAAGTGAGGAACAGTGAGGAGTTAAGAGTTCGACATATCTGGAGGGCCTCAGGTTGCCCATTTTGGCATCACAGATCCCACAGTAGCTAGACCAGGAGTTTTCAATCTTTTTAAGAGGAAGCTGGGTGGGGGGCGTGGCTAAGTTGGTGCCTGAGTAACACGTACTTAGATCTGCTCGCGCTTTGAATGGGGTATTAAATGTGAATTACTATCAAAACCGTAGTTTAAACTCTCGGAAAAGTGTTATTTGGAGCCTTGGATATAATCTCGTTGTTGTGAGTTGCATTGGAGTCAGAGTTCGAAGAACAGACGGTGAGTGAGGCGCAGCGCAGGCTGCGCCAAACGAGCTGTCCGGGGTCGGATGGGACTCTGGTGCTTTTCTTTTTTAAAAAAAAGGCTCGAAGGAAAAAAATAAGTTAATCAAGCATTGGCGGCGGAGGACGAGAATCCCTGGGGTGGAGTTGGTGGATGCCTAAAGGAGGTTAAATAAGTGTGGAAAGGAAATTGGAGGTGGTAGTTTGTAAGTGGAAGAGAAAGGACGGGAAGGACGGGAAGGAGTAATGGCGGCAAGTGAAAATGGAATCGAAACTTAAGAGTTGGGAAGAAGTTCGGGAAGGTAATGGCTGGATAAGATCGGAGAGTTGGAATAGACTGAAGGAGGGAAAGTGAGAAGAAGGGAGAAAGGATGAAAAATAAGAAGGAAAAGGAAGGTAAGAAGAACGGGAAGCAGAAGCTGGTTTTTGAAGAGTGCAGGCAGAGGAGGAGTCAGGAGGACTCTCGCCTGGAAACCACCACCATGGTTCGGAATGCTACGGTCTTAATTGAGATCTTTTTAATTTTTAGAGCTGAGTAGTTTAACTTTTTGACTGAGACTGGTTTTTGTTGTTGTTGTTGTTTTTTCTTCTTTTTTTGGAATATCATCTCCTGGATTACCATGTTGGAATATTGTTATTTCTTATTTTGCACTCTCTTCACCTCCTGTGGAAGTCCGCTCTGCTTTGGAAAACTTAACTGTGTTACTTCAGTTCTGTGCCTCTAGCCCTGAAGCCTATTACTCCAAATGGGATATTTTAAGATTGGAATACAAAAATTGTGAGGATCATCATTATTATTTTTTTCTTCTGTCTCCATTTTTTTTCCTATCATCATTGTGCCCATTTCTTTTTTCCTCCCCTTTCGGATGATTTTGGATTAACTGTGATTACAGAAACTGGTGGTTTTTTCATCTCTTTATTTGATTACAGTTATAACATTTGGATTATAATAATAATAAGAATTGGATTACAATAACAAAATAACTTTTCTGGATTAGTCTTGATAAAACTGATATATTAATAACAATAATAAAAATATTAATTGGACAAATTAGACCGTACTTGAACATAAGTACCTTTTTTTGGATTATAAATTAAGAAAAGAACAGATGAGGAATAGAGAGAAGAGAATAGATAAAAGAAGAGAGATTTGGAGGAGTTTGGATTAAGAGATAATTGTTTTGAAATAGTTATTTATAACTATACTGTTTTTATTCTAAAAGTGTGGGTAGGGAATTATGGACAAGAAGAAGGATGACCAAGCAAAGAGGGAGGAAGGGAAAAAGATGGGAGAAGATGATCGCGTGGTAAAACAAAACAAAACAAAAAACAGAAGGGAAAAAAGATAAGGAAAAGAAAAATGCCAGAGAAAGGGCAAATAGTTCACCAGTACAATTTGACATGGTTGTTATGATGACTGAATTTTGAAAATTGGGTAATAAATTGGAGAGGATGGAAGCACATATGCAAAAAAGTGAGGAAACAAGAGCTGAATCTCATAAAAAGCTTGTTACGATGTTTAATGAATTTGTTCAGAAAGCAAATACTAATTTTAATAATATGGAAAAAGCTATTGTATCCACTTAAGAAAATGTGAAATTAGTTCAAACAGAGGTAAAGGAAACTCAGGAAAAACAATATGAATTTAATATTAAGATGGAAGTACAGGAGAGGAGAGTGGATATGATAGAAGAGGCCATGAGAAAGCAAAATTTGGTTATTAGAAAATTGTCAGAGAAAAAGCCAGATCAGTTGACGATTCGAATTTTGGATTGGTTGAATAATCTCAATACAGGCAAAAATTTTGTGGCTGAAGACATAGTTAATGTATTTCGATTGGGGTCAAAAAGGATGGGTAAAGTTCGCAATGTTTTGGTTAAGTTTTCAAATGTTGGTGACAAATTGAAGGTGATGGCTCATATAAAACAAATGGGATCTGGTGTCTTAAAATTGATGGAGATGATGTGGAAGTTTATAATGATATTTCTATTGAGGAAAGAAATTGGAGATATAAAATGAAACCTGCAATGGAAATTCTTCCAGATCAAGGGATTAATTATTATTGTAGGTTTCCGTTGCAGGTGAGGTTTTTGTATGCAAAAAAATTGCACACAATTGATTCGGGAATGGATCCTCTGGAATATTTTCGAATGATTGATGTAATTAGAGGAGGTACACAGGAATAGTCATCTTTGAGGCAAGCATTGATGGAGACAGGGGCTATTGAGAGGGTGCAGAGTGAAGAAGAAACTGGAGGTGCAGCAGGAGGGAGGAGCCTTGGGGAAATGATCGTGGTTGAAGTGACAGAGTCTGATGAGGGATTAATATTTACAATTAATTAGTGATATGGATAATCAGGTGAAATTAGTATAGAGAGCGCTTGAGCACATAGTGGATATTTAGGTACATCTTCCGTGTCCTCCCCCTCCCTCTCTTTGGATATTTTTTTTTTTTTTTTGCAGAGGTGGCTTTTTGGAAAAGAAAGTAGAGGGGTGTTGAAGGACATATTTTTATTCTTAGTTTTGTTGTAGTTTTATTGTTTTATGAAGTTTGGGTTAATGGGGATATATTGTTTAGTTAAATGCATTACCTATGAGGATCATGATAGAATTGAGAGATTTTATGTAAGAAAATTTCCATGAAGGTTCATTAAGATATAAACATGGAATGTGAAAGGTACTGGTGCTCAAGTCAAACGCAAAAGATTGGGATCAGCTCTTAGAAAAGATCGCCCAGATATAATCTTTTTTCAAGAAACATCAAAAATCGGAGGACACAAATAAATTATTTTTAGGCTGGACACAAATTTATGAAAAAGCATATGGTACATCAAAGGCAAGAGGGGCCGCAATATTAATTTTGACTAGATTGGGTTTTACTATGACAAAAAGTATTTCCGACCCAGAAGGTAGATTTTTGATTGAAAAAGGTATAATAGATGATGAAGAAATTACCCTTGTGAATATATATGCTCCAAATGAACAACAAGATACATCTTTAGATAAAGTATATTGAATTTTGATAAAAGAAAAGACGGTAAAAATGATAGTAGCAGGTGATTTTAATTTAATAAGGTCTAATATGGATTGTACTAATGTGGTAAGAGATAGAACAGGATCAAAAATGAAAATATTAGATAATTGGATTAAACTTTTAGGATTTAAAGATGCGTGGAGAGAATTTAAAGGCTCAGAAAGAACTTATACTTACTTTTTGCAAGTTCACAATTCATATTCTAGAATAGATTATTTTTTTTGTTACAGATAACATACTTAAGAATATAGAAGAAACTGATGTTGGAATTTTTAAAGAGTCAGACCACGCAAAAATTGTAATGCAATTAGGAGTAGGAATGATAGAAAGGAAGCAAAATAGTTGGATATGATCCGAAAATGTTTAGTGATTCTAAAAATAAGGAAAATATAGAAATGATCTGGAATCAATATTGACAATGGAATTATACAAGCGAAGTGACGTGTAATGTAGTGTGGGATGCCATGAAGTCGGTTTTTAGAGGAGAATGTATTAAATAAAATAGTATAAGGAATAAACAATTAAAGGATAAATATAAGAAAATTGAAAAAGAAATTAAACAGTTTCAGGAGGAGCATATAAGAACAGGAAAGAAGAAAATTCTTGAAAATATACAGAGACTGAAAAGGGAGTTAATAGGTAAAGATATAGAGAAAGTTAAAAAAAAGACTTGATATATTTTAAAAGATAATATTTTGAATATAGTAATAAAAACTCAAGGTTATTAGCTAGAGCCGTGAAAGAAAAGAGAATTAAAAGAGAAATTGGTGTTTTGATAAATCAACAAGGAGTCAGATGTAATAAAACAAAGGAGAAAGTTAATATAATAAAAGGGTTCTACCAAGAGTTATATTCCAAGAAAAATATAAAAGTAGAAAGGTTAAGGGAATATTTGGAAAATTTGAAGGGAATTAAACTTAGAGAAGAACACAAAGATAGAATGGAAGCCTTAATAACAGAGAAAGAGATCAAAGAGGTGATACAGAGGTTGAAAGTAAATAAAGCGCCAGGTGAGGATAGATTTACTGCGGAATTTTATAAAGAATTTAAAGAGCTGGTAATTCTGAGACTTCTGAAGCTGTTTAATTATATATTAGATGAAGGATTATTACCGACTTCATGGTATAGCTCAGTAATTGCCTTGATTCCCAAACCGGGAAAAGATCCAGAGAAGATAGAATCATATAGACCAATTTCATTGATAAATCAGGACACTAAATTTTTTACCGCAATATTGGCAAACAGGTTAAATGAATTTATGAAGGAATATATAAATAAAGATCAAGCTGGGTTTCTGAAGGGTAGATACATGGCAGACCTTACAAGGAGAGTGGTGGATTTGGTGGATATAGCAGAGCAAAATAAGGAAAAGATTGGATTATTATCTTTGGATATTTTTAAACCTTTTGACTCCTTGCAGTGGGTTACAATTAAAGGAATTATAAGAAATTTTGGGTTTGGCACGAAATTTATAAATTTAATTGATCAGTTATATCAGAAAGGCATAACTAGAGTAAAAGTGAATGAGATATTTACAGATGATATAAAACTAGAAGCTGGTACTAGACAAGGGTGTCCATTATCACCAATATTATTTGTGATGGCTATGGAATTATTAGCGACATTGATAAGAGAAGATAAAAAGATTGAAGGAATAGAAGGAATAAAATTAGTTTATATGCAGATGATATAATGATTATAATGAAAAATCCAGTAAAAGGCAATGGAGTGAATTCAGGTACATCTGAGGGAATTTGAGGAAATGACAGGATTAAAAGTGAATTGGGATAAATCAGAGGCAATTTTTTTGTAACGTTGGTGAAGAAGAACAAAAAAAGATAAAGGAAAGATATAATATACAAATTAAAAATAGTGTTAAATATTTAGGAATAAATATTACAAATAAAATTGAAGAACTTAAGAAACTGAATTATGATAAACAAAGAACGGAAATTAAAGGGAAAAAATAAAACAATATAGTAAATTGAATTTGTCTTTGTTTGGTAGGATTGCATTATGTAAGATGAAGTTATTGCCAAAAATAATTTTTTTGTTTGATGTTCTTCCGATTCGATTAAAGGAAAAAGATATAAAGAGCTTTCAGAGTATGTTAAATACCTTTTGTAATGGAGGGAAAAGACCAAGAATTACAAAAAGCTTATGGTATGTACTGCAAAAAGAAGGTGGTTTGGGTCTTCTGAATATTAAACATTATTATAGAGCATTTCAATTAAAAATATTGCAAAGATTATAGCAAAGTCTGAGGTTATCTGGGATGAGATAGAGATAAAAGAATTACAACGAAATGGTAACACAATTTTTTGGATAAGGAGATAAAGATAAAGACAAATAATCAGTTGACAAAAGCAATGCTAGATGTTTGGAAAAATACTAAGGGGAAACTTGCACCAGAAGTATCTCCGATAATGGATATGGAAGATATAAAGACGTTTCCTGTAAAAGTAGATAAAAGAATAAAGGACATACTTTTGAGAAAGGATGTGTTTCTGTTAAAAGATTGGATAAAGATGTGTGATAAACCTGAACTAAGAGCTGAAGTGTTCAAACAGATGAAATTGAATTGGTTACAAGTAATTTTGGTAAACAAATGGGGGGAGAGATACAAAGCTGAGCTTAGTTTACAGTGGGATAAAACAGAATTTGAAGAGATGATTTGTAAAATAAGAAAAGGAGAAACGGGGATAAAAGGGTTAGTAAGTAAAATATACAAAATTTTAAATAAGGATGAGGGCAGGGATGAGGGCAAGGGCGGTGGTGTTGCCATTATAGCCAGGGATCCACTGGGAGTCACCAGGGCCACTGCTCCACAAATTCTGGGTTGTGAGGCCCTGCTCCTGCGGCTGGGCCCAAAGGGTCAGTTGTGGATCCTACTCCTGTACCTGCCCCCTTGCAGGGTAAGGGACTCCCTGCCTGGGCTCCTCGAGGCTGTCTCAGCGTTGGCATTGGAGTTCCCTAGGCTGATGGTTCTGGGGGACTTCAATTTGCCTTCGCTGGGGTCCGGTTCCGGGGTGGCTCAGGAGTTCATAGCTTCCATGGCAACTATGGACCTGGCTCAGGTAATTCGGGGCCCTACCAGGGGCAGTGGCCACACACCAGATTTAGACTTTTTGTCGGAGCGGTGGCAGAGTGATCTGAGTTTACAGAAGCTAGACATAACACCTGTGCCGTGGTCAGATCACTATCTGGTGGCTCTAGACTTCCTGGGGGTGACACTTCATCGTAGGGAGGCAGGGTCAATTAAAGTGGCCCGCCCCCGGCAACTGATGGATCCGGATGGATTCCAGAGGGAACTGGGGGATTTTCCCCTGGATCGGCAACACGATTCGCCCGAGGCACTTGTTGACCTGTGGTGTGGGTCAACGACAGCTGCCTTGGATGTAATCGCTCCACTACGGCCTCTCAGAGCCCGCGGAGCTAGGTCATCCCCGTGGTTCACGGAAGAACTGCGGGAGCTCAAACGGGCAAAGAGATGCCTTGAGCGCCGCTGGGTGAAGACCAGAAACGATTCCGATTGGACACTAGCTAGAGCCGCTATTAGGGCCTACCTGGTGGCGATGGGGGTGGTGAGAAGGCAATACTTCACCTCCCTTATTGCCTCCACTGATAATCGCCCAGCCACCCTGTTTCGGGTGACCAGGTCCCTCCTTGGTAGGGGGGGGGGGCTGTGCCTGGTTGGCAGGGATCGGCTGAGGACTTTGCTGACCATCTGCTGGAGAAAACCGATCGGATTCGCTCAGGGTTTAATCTTGGCGTGGATGGGGAGGGTCAGGGGGGAGCCAGTGCACAGTCTTGCTGTGTTATCTGGGATCGGTTTGATCCTGTTGCCCCAGATGAAGTGGACAGGCTCCTTGCGGTGGTCCGCGCCACTAATTGTCCATTGGATCCCTGTCCCGCCTGGCTGTTAAAAGCCTCCAAGACGGTGACAGGTGGCTGGGTCGGGGCTATAATTAATGCGTCTTTTCGGGAGGGGATATTTCCTGCACCGTTGAAACATGCTTTGGTGCGCCCCCTCCTGAAGAAGCCATCCCTCGACCCAGCAGTCATAACCAACTACAGACCTGTTTCCAACCTCCCCTTTTTGGGGAAGGTACTGGAGAAGGCAGTGGCGCGTCAGTTGCAGGGGGTACTGGATGAAGCGGAATATCTGGACCCCTTCCAGTCAGGATTCAGACCTGGATATGGTACTGAGACTGCATTGGTCACGCTGACGGATGATCTCTGGCGAGAGCAGGATGGCGGTCATCTGTCCGTCCTTGCTCTTCTTGACCTCTCAGCGGCTTTCGATACCGTTGACCACGGTATCCTACTGGAACAGCTCTGAGGATTGGGGATCCAGGGCACTGTGTGGTCCTGGTTTTCCTCATTTCTGAGGGGCCGGACCCAGTCGGTGTGGTTGGAGAGCGAGAAGTCCAGTCCTAGGTCCCTAAAATACGGGGTGCCTCAGGGCTCGGTACTCTCTCCTCTCCTATTTAACATCTACATGAAGCCGCTGGGTGAGATCATCCATTCCCACGGGGTGCGGTACCATCAGTACACGGATGATACACAGTTGTACATCTCGGCCCGTGGGGACCCCAGTGATGCAGTTGTCTGGAGGCGGTTGGGGTCTGGAAGGGGACAAATGGGTTACAGCTGAATCCTAGTAAGACTGAGTGGCTGTGGATGGGGGGTCCTGTGCTATCCCGGGAGCTACCATCTTTGGTTTTGGATGGGGCTATTTTGCCCCAGACCGACCCGGTGCGCAACTTGGGGGTCCTCCTGGATTCTCGGCTGCTGCTAGAAGAACAGGTGGCGGCTGTGGCCAGGAGGGCCTTTGCCCAACTTCGGGTGATTCGCCAGTTGCGCACGCTCCTGGACCGGGACTCTTTGCTCATGGTCACTCATGCTCTGGTGACCTCCAGACTAGATTATTGTAATGCGCTCTACATGGGGCTGCCCTTGATGACCATTCGGAGGCTGCAGCTGGTCCAGAATGCGGCGGCCCAGGTGGTGATGGGGTGTGGACGTTATGCCCATGCCTCACCACTGCTGCGGGAGCTGCACTGGTTATCCGTTTGCCTCCGGGTGCAATTCAAGGTGCTGGTTTTGACCTTTAAAGCCCTATATGGTAGTGGGCCAGGTTACCTTAGAGACCGCATCGCCCTAAGGACGTCTGTCCGTCCAACCAGAGCGGACCGGAGGGGCTCTCTAATAGTGCCATCGGCCAGGGGGGCTCGCCTCTCTGGCACAAGGAGGAGAGCCTTCTCTGTGTCCGCACCGGCCCTTTGGAATCTCCTGCCTGTGGAACTGCGTCTCCAGACGGAGCTGTTGCCCTTTAGGAAGGAACTAAAGACCTGGCTGGCGAGCCAAGTTTGGGGTGCAGGTGGAGGGGTGGCTTCCATTGGGTGGTTAATATAGGGGAGGATGCCTGCCCCATGGTTTCTTCAGTTCCTGCACCCCTCTCTTTTTAGGGATGGGTTCTTATTGCTGGTTTTTATCTGTTTTATTTGTTTTTATCTGTTTTTACCCACTGTTGTGAACCGCCCGGAGTCAGCTTTGGCTGAGTGGGCGGTATAAAAATTTAACAATAAATAAAATAAATAAATAAATATTCACAAAATGTTTTGAGAATGTTATGGGAGGATTTTAATATAAGAATTCCTGAATTGCATTGGAAAAATAAATGGAAGAAAAGACTTATGAGAAGTCTCTCGGTTAGATAAAAGGAGCATAATTATAAAATATTATGAAGGTGGTACGTGACCCCGGTTAATTACATCGAATGGACAACAGCAAAATGAGAAATTGTTGGAGATGTAAAAGCAATCTTGGAACATATGAGCATATGTGGTGGAGCTGTAAAGTGATAAACGTTTTTTGGAAATTAATTGAAAAAGAAATATCAGAAATCTTTAAAGTTGATTTTAAACTGGAGTCAAGTATCGCCTTGTTAACAGAATTGGATAATATAAATATGAATATAAATGAAAAAGAATTGTTATCCATAATGTTAACAGCGGCAAGATTATGTATAGCAAGAAAGTGGAAAAGTGATTTAGTGTTGAAAATGGATGAATGGTTTAAGGAAATGTGGGAAATTGCCTTGAATGATAAATTGACATGTGAATTGAATGTGAAGAAAGGTATCTTGAAAGAGAACAAGTTCTGGGAAATATGAAGGCCATTTGTGGAGCATGTTTTAATATGGAATAAAGGAGACAAACCAGTACCTCAGCATATGAGTTTCTGGAAAGATTGAACTAGTAATTTGATCCTCATGGCTTGTATATATCACTGGGTGTTATAAATTTTATTTTGCAATATATTAGATTGAACCTTATAAATTTTTGGAATGTTAAATACATAATTAAAAATAATGAAATAATGAAAACATAACTGTTGACAAATGATACATAGTATAGATATTCATGAAAAAACATAAGTTGTGGGGTATATGTTGTAAGAAGGTATGATATAAATGAGGTTCAAGAATTGGTATTGTTCACAATGCCATTATAATAAAGTATAAGTAATTTAATGTATTAATTTGGTTTTTTTGTTGTTTATGTATTTTTTCTTTTATATTTTGTATTGTTTATTATTATTTTGTTATTTTATAAAAATTAATAACAATTATATATTTTTTAAAAGAGGGAGCTGGGTCATGCTCCCTCAGACAGCTTTGGGGGCCAGATGGTCATTTTGTCCTTCCTCTCCACCACATGGCACTTCCTGGTGTGGTGGAGGCGGTGGGAGGGCCACATGAAATGGTTCCCTGGACCACATCCGGTCTGTGGGCTGCAGGTTGAGAATCACTGAGCTAGAGTAGGGACATCTCTCCAACAGAGAAGCATTATCAATGCCAATATACCATATTTTACGGACCTAAATAAGCACCTGATCATAAAACGCACATAGTTTTTAGAGCAGGAAAACAAGGGGAAATTCTGAACCTGTACTTTCACCACCAACCAGTGGTGGTGCTGCAGGGGAAATGGGCGGACAGGCCAATTGCACTAAAGCAGGAAGCGATGCTCTAGGCTAGCCGCTTGTTCTCCATGCAACCAGGAAGCATTGCTTTCCCCCTCCATTTTGACCACGTGTAGCAGGGAAATATGGAGCAGGAACAAGAAAGGTAAATGAAACCCTTTCTTTCTATGCACAGGTTTGTTTTCCCACTTAAATGCATTGGGAAAATACAAACAGAAAAGCTGATTGATCTCCAATGCATTTAAATGGGAAATTGTGATTTTCACCCTCTTGTGGCACCTGTGGTAATGGCCCTTAAAATATGATATCCCCCCCCCTTCTTTCTTCCCCGGCCCGGAACAGCTGTGGAACAGCTGTGGGGGACTCTTCGGATAGCCAGGCAACAGCCTTGCTGGACAGCATTTGGACTATAAGACACACCCTCGTTCCCCCCCCCACACACACACTATTTTTTTGGAGGAAGTGCGTCTTATGGTCCAAAAAATACAGTAACTAATCATTATTGCACTGGTTATAACAGCTGGGGAAAGAGAGGACCATACCAAGAGAGGACACATTTTGCCAGTTCTCCTCCATGACTTCCTGATGGAGGGTCCTCTGGTCAGGATCCATCAGTGCCCACTCCTCCTGGGTGAAGTACACGGCCACCTCCTCAAAGGAAACTCGAACCTAAATAAAAAAAAGAAGCAGGGCTTCCGCGTTAGTTTCATCAAGATAGCCTCTCAAACCCAGGAAAACAAAGAAACGTACAGTAGCTGGTTCTTTTCTTGTAGGTTTTATCTTTCATGAATGGAGCACATGGACCATGGGTGCCCAAACTATTGCCTGTGGGCTGGACTTGGCCCATGGTGCCAAATCATCTGCCCCAAGCTGCCTGCACCCCTCCCGGAAGCGGAAGTAAAAATACGTGCATGTGGTAAAAAGTGCCGTAAATGCACCAGCGGCTATCGTAAACACATTTACGACAGTGTTTTGTGCGTGCATGAGCATGTTTTACTTCTGCTTTCAGTGGGAGGAACCATGTGACCAGCCCACGGCCCAAAAAGTCTCAGCACCCTTGATAGAGATGGAGCCTCCCTGAAGAATGGAAAGTATGACGAGGACCGTCAATCACCCACCTGGCAAAGAAGTGTAGCTGCCTAATCCTTCCTATCCAGAAGTGTTGCAATGTAAACTTGTGATGAACAAACTGACCATCTGAAGCAACTCAGGGGGACCCAGGAAGGAACACACATCAACACTCAGCCACAATTCTGCACCTGGATTGAGTGAATTTTGGGTAGGGTAGACTGCTGAAGATGAGGAAATTATCCTGTCCTCGCTTTCTCTTACAGTAAATCAAAAGTCTACAAATCTCCCCACATATCTGTGCGAAAAATATGTTAAAATTGTAATACTCAATATATATAAGAAGACCAACCCATGGACATTATATTTAGGTGTCCTTTACGTGCGTTTGGCGGCACATTGGAGGACTTGCACAGTGCCACAGGTGAAGCACTTCAATGGCTTTCAAACCTGGACATGGAAATCTAGCTAGAAACTTGAGATGGACAATTTGCGCTTACTGTATATATCAACATTAATGTAGACAACTAAGTACATCATATGATAAATAAATAAATAAATAAATAAATAAATACCAATAGTAAGGTAAAGGTCACCGTTGCTCGAAAGCCAGTCGTATCCAACTCTAGGGTTCAGTGCTCATCTGTTTCAAAGCTAAAGAGCCAGCACTGTCTGCTGTAGACATTTCTGTGGTCATGTGGCAGGCATGACTAGACACCGGAGCGCACAGAACACTGTTACCTTCCCACCAAAGTGGTCCCTATTTCATACCTGTCAAGTATCCCGTATTAGCCAGGATTTCCAGTTTTTCCATGCCCGTTCCTCCCCTTTCCCGACGCCATCCCGTATTTTGAACAGCAGGAAAAGTAGCTACTGTGTATGCACGCCACTGCCTCTGACGGCCACGCATACACAGTAACCCATTTCCTGGCTGAAGAAGTTTCTGTGCATGCGCAGAGGTTTCTGTGCATGCATGCATGCCGCTGCCTCTGACAGCCATGCATATGCAGTAACCCATTTCCTGTCCGGCGCTTGGAAACCTACTGCGCATGTGTGCCCGGCTCCCGGATTTCCAAAACCGCAACATGACGGGTATGCTAATTATCTACTTGCAATTTCTTGCTTTAGAACTGCTAGGTTCAATAGTGAAAGACGAAAATAAGTCACATTTAACTTCTGCAATTACTAGAGGTGCTCAAAGTGGTTACCATCAGCGTCCAGACACTTCTGATTTCGGTAAACTACTGCTTGAGCAATGTTGACCAGTGTCCTTTTGTATTGTTGCGCATACCCTTTCAATTCTTTTCCAAAGTAACGCTAGTCTAGTTAACTGCTTACTTATACCACATCCTATAGGTCCCCCACAGGTACAAGTCAAGGGGTGTTAAGTCAGGAGAACATGGGGGGATCGTAACCACACCTCTCCATCCTAACTCACTCTGTTTTCTTTGACTATCCTGCCTGTTGCATGGTGACACTAGCATCCATTTAATTAATGGCAATTTGGATTGAACGTCATATTACACATTGCTGCAGTAATTCAATTCAACTTCAAAAAGTAATACATAGATAACATAGGGATAGGGAAGTAATTCCTGCTGTCCCCGCTTTGAATTTTCAAAAAATATAAAAAAAAAAATCACACAATTGAATGGATCTTGGACCTTTTCAAAACTAAAAAGTAACAAAATCCTTTTTTATTTGTAACAGACAGATAGAGCCCAATGTTATCCCAGCCTTCTCTACAAGCATAGAAAATGCAGTGCATTACAATCAACAGGAATAGCTAGACCAGTGGTGGTGAACCATGGCACTCCAGCTGTTCTTGAACTTCAATCCCCAGAAGCCCTGATCAGCAGGAGTGCTGACTTGGTCTTCTGGTAATTGAAGTCCAAGAACACCTGGAGTGCCAAGTTTCACCTTCACGGACCTAGACTGATTAAAATTAATGAATATACAGAAATTTAAATAAAGTATCTTTTAATCCTTTTGTTCTGGGGTCCCCGACCTGCATTTACTCTGAATGTCTTTTCAAATCTAAATCGATAGGTTAATCATTCTGCTACATTTTGATGTCAGGTATGGCTTTCTTTAGGCGCAGGGGACTCTAATGTGGCCACCATATCCCAGGAGGTTAGAAGCATCTGCTCTTGTCCATACCTGATCGGTTTCCACTCCATCCCAAGGATGAGAAGCTAGAATACTTGTTGCTGGCATTTCTTCCAGCCCCTGTAGAAGAAACAAGAGAGGGTGGGAAGCCAGTTACAGAGGCTTCTCTCGCAATAAGATCATAACATCAACAATGACTGAATTTTTTTGGAATAGCAGCCATGTTAGTCCGTGATTCAGGCATATGAGAAAGCAAAAACAAAATAACAACAGCAGCCAGAGATCATCTGCCACTGCCAGCTGTAGGGAGATGTATTGATTTGCATGATTATCTGCTATTCTGATTTAATCACTAAGAACATAAGAACAGCCTTGCTGGAACAAGCCACAGCCCATCCAGTCCAGCATTATTTCTCACACAGTGGCTCACCATTTGTTTCAGGGTATTCCCATGGAGATGCCTTCACCTGCTTAGGATTCCCTGGAAATGGCATTGAGAGACATACTGCCTATCTCTCCAACCCGGAGGTTGTCCTTAGGTAGCCATAATTATAGCCATTGATAGCCTTGTCCTCCATGAACTTGTCTAATCCTTTCTTAAAGCTGTCAAGACTGACAGCTGTCACCACTTCTTCTGGCAGGGAGTTCCATAGACCAGTAATCCTCTGGGTGAAAAAGTACTTTCTCTTATTTGTTTGAGAACTAGTACCCAAAAGTTTCATGGAGTGTCCCCTAGTTCTAGTGTTATGCGATAGGGAAAACAGTTTTTTCCTTATCTACTTTGTCCACTGTAGGAATTGGGGCCGTAAATCGGCCCTTGAGGTCCCGGAGGAGACTGGTCAAAGGAACGACACGAGGCAAGATGGAGCGAAGACCAGTGATTTATTGAGGGAAAATCATCAGTATATATTATGGCCAAGGCTGCGCATGGTAGAATGGTCATATGGCAGAAAATTACATCACCCATTTACCCAGGTTAATTGAGAACCTCTCTTGGGGAAGTTAATTAACTAGGACAAACACTGACCATTGTCTGAGGCTTAGGCTAGGGTAAATATGGCTTCTATTTGCACCAGAGATTAAGCTTAACTCAGAGTAAGTAATTGCCTAATACGTAACAGAGGTTAGAGATTTGCTCTCTCAGCAGAGCCGCTGTTCAGGTCAGGGAATTGGGTGAATCAAACCCTATCATTTATCCACCCCCCTTAATTTCTCTGCCCGCAGAGCCCACGGCTCAGGGAGCGTTCTCCCGAAGTGGCCTCTGCGCGGGCCGTTCCATGCCATTGGGGCATGGGGAGACCACAGTCCACACCGTGCATGATTTTATAAACTTCAATCAGGTCACCTCTTAGACGTCGTCGTTCAAGAGTGAAGAGGCCCAACCGTTGCAGCCTCAGATGTTAAGGAAGGTGTTCCAGTCCCCTAATCATTCTGGTTGCCCTCCTCTGCACTTTTTCCAGCTCCATAATATCCTTCTGGAGGTATGGCAACCAGAACACTTTATGCCTCTGTATCTTTGCAGCCTGAAACTTGTACCACTGGTTCAGCTCCACGAGTTACTTTCTGGTCCTGAGCCCTTTTGGCATGCAAAGTCTTCCTTGGCCCCAGGCCAGGATTGATGAAGCTGCTGCCCTCCATCAAGATGGATTCAAGTGGGATTTAATCTACTTGGGGACCATCACCCTTCCCTGTGGACTTCGCCACCCAAGACAGCTAGTTTGGTGTATGGGACCAAAGACAGCCGGACAACCGAAAGGTTGGTTTAACACAGGTTTATTGCATTGCATGAGGTTCCAGTGAAGCATGGGGGTAATGGTGGTGGTACATCTCATTATATACTGAGGACTATACATTTGAATCTTGCAGCACGGTAGCTCATTGGCTACTGTCGGCGTGGCCTCGCCCAGGCACGCCTTACTCTCGCAGTTGTATCTTCTTCCTGCTGAATGCGAGTATCTTCATTCTGCTGAATGCGAGTATCTTCATTCTGCTGAATGCGGAGGCATTTCCCGCGGCTGTCCGTGATTGAGCAATGTGAACCATGTGAGGCTGAACGCTCGCAGCTGCCCCAAGGGGTTGCTTGCTCGCGTTCCTTTCAGCTGAGATACATTGTAATTGTGATGGGACATTTATATCTTGATAGCTTTACAGTACATTGATATGCATACATAACACCCCTCCCCCCTAGGATGGGACGAAGTCCCGCAACCATTGTGGCTTGCCGCACGTGCGCTTGGGGCGTGCTTGCGCCTGACCTAGTACCGGAGAGCCTGTGATCCCTGACTCCATGGGAGCTTGTCCTGCTACGGGAAACGGGGATTCGTTAGTGGCTCTGTGGGGCGTCCGTGCCTGCCTTGCGCCCGGGGATGGGAATGGAATGAATAGTTGGGAGGTGAACCCCTGCCTGTTGCTCTCGGACCCCGGGGACCCGCCTATTGTGAACCGCGGAACCGATGAGGTCGCCCTTGTGGTCCTGCTACCTTCTGATCCTTGCTCGGGGGACCTTGAGGCTGTGGTGGGCGGACTCGCTGTTGCCTCCCGTCTTGGGGGTGTCGGTCTCCGGGAAATTGGCGCTATATTGCATTCTAACTCACAGGGGCTACTGGGACTGGAAGTACCAGGGGCTGAACTGAAACCCCTCTTTTCGCTAGGACGGGTGGGGGACCACTCCGCTAACTCCCCCTGGTACTGTAAATCAACGTCTAAACTTCTATGGGCGTCTGTGTCTCGGGGAAAATTCCAAGGGGTATGTGTGTGGTCGGGGCTCTTCCTTTCTGCCGCGGACTCCCGCAAAAGATCTCTGTGGATCGATTGCCTTTCCTCCCCCCTTGGTGGGGACCCATGCTCCCCTTTTCCTCTCCCTTGGGCTAAACGGGTGGGGGAGTACCCTAACGCTGATTCGATGTTGTCCTCGTCCGCGTCCTGCTCTCCGGGGACCCTACGCCGGAGTTGGTCTACGTGTCGCCTCCACAGGAAACCTGTACTGGTCTCTACGCGGTATGAGACGGGGCCGGTTTGATCTACTACGGTGCCCGGCACCCAGGCTGGCCCCGCGCTGGCGTAGTTCCTGCAGTGCACCGGGGCGCCTATGCTGAAACTCTTTGTGGGTTCCACCCCTATGTTCCGCCCTTTGTCCTCTACTCTCGTGGGGTCTAGCTTGGAGATCCCCGTGGCCAGCTTCCTGCGCATCAACAGCTCCGCGGGGGAGTACCCTGACGCTAATGGGGTGACCCTGTATCTCAGCAGGAATTGGCACAATTTCAGGTCGAGGTCTCCGGGACCCATGCGCAGTAGCGCGTCTTTCGTGGTGCGCACGAGGCGCTCTACTTGGCCATTGGTGGCCGGGTGAAAGGGGGCGGAGGTGACGTGCCGAATGGCGTTGCGCTCCATGAATGCCCTGAACTCGGCGGACGTGAAACAGCTAGCGTTATCGCTGACGAGGGTGTCGGGTAAACCGAACGTGGAAAAGACCCTCCTTAACTGTTTAATTGTTGTGGCCGAGGAGGTGCTCGAGACTGGAATGACCTCCAACCACTTAGAGAACGCGTCCACCACGAGGAGGAAAAGCGTTCCCCTGAACGGGCCAGCAAAGTCTACGTGTATTCGGGACCAGGGCCCCCTTGCAGCGTCCCACTCCCTAGGTGGCGAGCGAGCCTCTTCTGGCCTTGAGCTTTGGCACGCCTCGCAAGTGCCGACCATGTGTTCGATGTCGGCGTCTAACTGGGGCCACCAAAAGTAACTGCGGGCTAGTGCCTTAGAGCGTACGATCCCCGGGTGGCTGACGTGCAGCAGTTTAAGCACCCTCGGCCGGAGAGACGTGGGGATCACTACCCGCTGTCCCCACAAGAGGCAACCCCTCTCTAGGGACAACTCTAATCTCTTTTTGAAAAATGTGTCGAACTCCGCTGCTGGGGAAGACACGGGCCACCCTTTCTGCACCCAGGAGCAAACTGTGGCCAGCGTTTTGTCCTTGCCTGTCGCCTTGGCGATGTCGGCCGGTACTACTGGAGGGGAGTCTAGGACCTCTATCATTAAGACCTGGTGGTCCCTCTCTACTCCGCCCACGTGGCAGCAATCCCGGGGAATGGGGGACCTCGACAGAGCGTCGGCATGGCTTATCTCCTTCCCGGGCCGGTATACCAACGCGTGTTGATACGCGTTGAGAAAAATGGCCCACCTGAGCATTCTCGGGGACAGGATCTGGGGTGTGGGCTTATCTGCGGTGAAAATGCCCAGCAAAGGCTTATGGTCAGTCACTATGGTGAAGGGGCGGCCGTACACAAAATCATGAAATTTCTTGGTCCCCGCAATTATTGCTAGCGCTTCCCTGTCTGTCTGAGCATAGTTCCTCTCCGCTTGGGACAGGGATCTAGAGTAGAAAGCTGCATATCAGGACCACCGGGCGTTTGGGATTGAAGTGGGTCAGTACAGCATCTGATGCCAGGAGTCGCTTCAGGTCATTGAAAGCCTTCTCCTGGTCGTCGCCCCACTTCCATGCCTCGTCCTTTTTTAACAATTTGTGAAGCGGTTCTGCCACTGCTGCCTTCCGCGGGAGGAAGGAGTGGTAGAAATTGAGCAGTCCGAGGAACGACTGCAACTCGGGCTTGGAGGTGGGGCGAGGGGCCTTCTTGATGGCGGCTACCTTGGATTGGGCTGGCCTAATTCCCTCGGGAGTGACACGGAACCCTAGGAACTCAACCTCTGTAGCGAAGAAGACGCATTTGTCCTTCCGCAACCTCAACCCCGCCTTTTCGAATATTGTCAGGACCTTTCCCAACCTTGTTGCTAATTCGGCCCGGCTCCCCCCTGTAATTAATACGTCATCAAAATAGGGCAACACCCCCTCTAACCCCTTCAGGAGGCGTTCCACCAGTGACTGGAAAATCCCGGGCGCCGAATTCACGCCGAATTGGAGGCGCGATACCTGGAATGCCCCTTTGTGGGTGACTATGGTCTGCGCAGCAGCTGCGGCGGGGGTCACCGGGAGTTGCTGGTAGGCTTGGGCCAGGTCGAGTTTGGCGAAACACCTCCCCCCGTGTAACCTGGCCAACAGGTGGCTGACTACCGGCACCGGATACGCATTAGGGCGGATCGCCTTATTGATGGTGCACTTGTAATCAGCGCATATGCGGACTTCCCCGTTGGCCTTGAGCGCTGTTACAATTGGAGTTTCCCACTCCGCAGAATCAACAGGAACAAGAATCCCCTGGCCCACCAATTTGTCCAACTCCGCCTCTATTTTGTCCTTTAGTGCGAAAGGCACTCTGCGCGGTTTAAGTCTGATTGGACGCACTCCAGGGTCCAGGTCGAAAGTCACTGGGGGGCCCTTGAATTTTCCGAGCCCCTTTTTAAAAACCTCGGGGTGCGCGTCGCACACGCTCTGTATTGGATCAGTCCCGGCGGCGTGTGCTCCCACGGCGTGCACCCCGCCAATGAACAAACCCAGGGGCTGGAACCATTGAGTCCCGAGGAGGCTGCATTTACCTCCCTTGAGGACGACTAGGGGAAGCGTTGCGGTGTACTTTTTGAACTGGACCTGGAACTTCCCAACCCCCAACACTGGGATACGGTTCCCTTGCACGTCCTTCAGTGTGGCCCTCAACGCTTTGAGCTTGGGCCGCACGCGGGGGGCGATTTTCATGAACTCCCCCTGGGAAATAATGGAGTATGAAGAACCCGAGTCCACCTCCATTCTAACAGGGGCCCCTTGTATTACTACCTCAACGAAGTAACGGGGGTGCTCCGTGGAAACGCTGCAAACCGGCGTGTCGTCCTCGCTGTCGTCGGAGGTGCGCCCTACTCCGTCCCGCGTCCTCGTGGTCCGGGTGCCGTCCTTTGGCCTCGTGGTGCGGTCCTGTCTCGCCGAGCGGTCTGGAGAACTCTTGGTGGCCTCGCGCCGTTTCCGGCAGACCTTGGCGATGTGCCCGCGCCGGCCGCAGTTGTGGCACTCGGCCTTGCGGAATGGACACTTGGTGCGGGCGTGGGCGGCGCCGCAGCCGTCGCAGCGCCGGCCCTCTCTCTGGACCCTCCGGACGTCCTCGTCGTCGCTGCTCTCCGCAGACGAGTTCGAAACCCGCCGGGCCGCGCGCACCGAACTCTCTGCCTTGGCGGGCTTCGGGCGCCAGTCCTGGAGCTCGTGCACCCCGGCAGTAGTGGCCTCCGCGGCCTGTGCCGTGTCGAGGACTTGTTGCCACGAGGGAGGCGGCTCCCTCTTCATCAGCGCACGCTGAGTCTCTGTGTCCCTCAGACCGCAGAGCAGGCAGTCCCGGAGGGTGATGTCGGGGAGCTCCCACTTGCATGGGCCGGCGGCCAACCGCAGGGCCGCGGCGAACTCCTCGACCGATTCCCCGGGTGCCTGGATTCGCCTCCAGAACGCGCTCCGAGCGGGGAACATCGCTATTGCTGGCCGGAGATGGGCGCGCAACGCCGCCAGGAGCTCTGTAGCTTTGAAGTCGCCCACCTTCCTCGGGGCGATCAGGTCCACCAAGGTCCTCTTGGTCTCGTGTCCGAGCATGCGGACGAAAATGGCCCTCTTTTTGGCCTCATCGGAGACTTCGAGCTCCACCAGCGCTGCGTTGAAGTCTATCTCAAACAGCTCCAAGTCTCCCGGCTTCTTGATCTCGTAGCCGGCGCATGTCTTGGTCCCGTGGGCAGCCATATCCCACCTTCGTCGCCAATTTGGTGTATAGGACCAAAGACAGCCGGACAACCGAAAGGTTGGTTTAACACAGGTTTATTGCATTGCATGAGGTTCCAGTGAAGCATGGGGGTAATGGTGGTGGTACATCTCATTATATACTGAGGACTATACATTTGAATCTTGCAGCACGGTAGCTCATTGGCTACTGTCGGCGTGGCCTCGCCCAGGCACGCCTTACTCTCGCAGTTGTATCTTCTTCCTGCTGAATGCGAGTATCTTCATTCTGCTGAATGCGAGTATCTTCATTCTGCTGAATGCGGAGGCATTTCCCGCGGCTGTCCGTGATTGAGCAATGTGAACCATGTGAGGCTGAACGCTCGCAGCTGCCCCAAGGGGTTGCTTGCTCGCGTTCCTTTCAGCTGAGATACATTGTAATTGTGATGGGACATTTATATCTTGATAGCTTTACAGTACATTGATATGCATACATAACAGCTAGTCCTCAGGGTAGTTAGGTTAGTCCATTCGGCAAACCTTTTAGAGACCGAGTGCCCAAGCTGCAACCCAAAACCCACTTATTTATAGCAAAGTGCCAAAACAACAACAGGGGAGGAAGGAAGTGCTCCCTCCCATTAGGCTGCTGGGCAGAGGGGCAAGGTGAACTCTGAGTTGGGGTGGCTGCATGGGCGCCCGCAAAGCGGGCTCTGAGTGCCACCTCTGGCACACATGCTAAAGGTTTGCTACCACTGGTCTACTCTGTTACCATAGCAGGATAAGCTGGCCAGACTTGCACTAATGCCTCTATATAGGAATTTACCACCAACCTTGAAACTCCCTCCCTCTCTGCAAACACTGACCACGTCCTTTGCTCAACAAACTCATCTGCAGAAACTTCCATGCATTTTAAAGGGGGGAGGATGATGAGATGGGCAGCCAGTGTGTGTGTGTGTGTGTGTGTGTGTGTGTGTGTGTGTGTGTGTGTGTGTGTGTGTGTGTGTGTGTGTGTGTGTGTGTGTGTGTGTGTGTGTGTGTGTGCGCGCGCGTGCGCATGCGGCTAACAACAGAAAACTCACCCACTTGCACACTCGCCCATCTAGATTTCCCTAAAATCTCATACGTTAAGGTAAAGGTTTCCCTTGCTCGAAAGCCAGTCGTATCCGACTCTAGGGTGCAGTGCTCATCTCTGTTTCAAAGCCGAAGAGCCAGCGCTGTCTGCTTCTGCAGACGTTTCCGTGGTCATGTGGCAGGCATGACTAGCGCACGGAACGCTGTTACCTTCTGTTGTGTTCTGTAAAGCTGTGCCTTTAACAATGTACCTTTGCCATGTGTTAACAATGTAACCTTTCTGTGTGCAACATTATAACCTTCAGCTGTATCAATGTAAACCTGATAAGGGGACGCGAGCTAGTGACCACTAGATGGCAATAGCGAGCGTCCAGCTCTCATGGCTCAGATTCACCTGGTTCAGCAGCGCGGGAAGATTCCCCGCCACCTCTTCACCTGGTCAAGAAGGGCGTGACCGTCCACGACGTCACGCAGGCAGCAACCAATAATCTGTCGACGAGCCACATTCAAATGTATAGCCATCTGTATATATTGAGCTACCCATCCGCCATTACCACATGTTCCTCCGGATCATCATGCAATAAACCTGCGTTAAGCCAACCCTTCGGCTGTTTCATTGTCTTTGGTCCCTTACATTAAACTGGCGATGAAGGTGGGATATGGCAGCCCACGGGACCAAGACATACGCCGGTTTCGAAATCAGGAAACCGGGCGACTGGGAGATCTTCGAGATGGACTTCCAGGCAGCACTGATTGAGTCCGAAGTCACGGAAGAGGCAAAGAAAAGGGCCATCTTCACCAGGATGCTCGGACAAGAAACCAAAAGGACCTTGGTGGACCTGATTGCACCGAGGAGGGTGAGCGAATTCAAGGCCAAGGAACTCATGCAGATGCTGCGTGAGCACGTCCGGCCCGCCACGGCGATGTTTCCCGCTCGGAGTGCGTTCTGGAGGCGAGTCCAAGCGCCCGGGGAGACGGTCGCCACATTCGTGGCGGCCCTGCGGCTGGCGGCCGGCCCGTGCAAATGGGAGAATGCCGAAATCACCCTCCGGGACTGTGTGCTGTGCGGCCTGAACAACGCCGAAACCCAGCGCACATTAATGAACCAAAAGCCGCCTCCCACGTTGCAGGAGGTCGTCAGAGCGGCCCAGGCCGCAGAAGCTACAAAGGCCGGGGTCCAAGAACTCCAGGACTGGCGGCCGAAGTCGAGCAAGGCAGAGACTCCGGTACAGGCGGCCCGGCGAACTTCGAGGTCGTCCACAGAGAGCAGCGATGACGAGGACGTCCGGAGGGTCCGGAAGGAGAGCCGGCGGTGTGACGGCTGTGGAGCGGCCCACGACCGCGTAAAGTGCCCGTTCCGGAAGGCCGAGTGCCACAACTGCGGCCGCCGCGGGCACATCGCCAAGGTGTGCAGGAAGAAGCGCGAGACCCGGAGGAGCTCCGCAGACCGTTCCGCGGGACAAGACCGCTCAACGAGACCCAAGGACGGCACCCAGGCCACGCGGAAGCAGGACGGCGTGGGCCGCATCTCCGACGGCAGCGAGGACGACGCCCCAGTGTTCAGCGTGTCTGCAGGAGACCCCCGCTATTTTGTTGAGGTACTAGTCCAAGTGGTTCCCATTAGGATGGAAATTGACTCGGGGTCCTCATATTCAATCATTTCCCAGAGGGAGTTTTTGGGAATTGCCCCCCAAAAGCGACCCAAGCTCAAAGCGTTGAGGTCCACACTACGGGACGTGCAAGGGAACAGCATTCCAGTGTTGGGGGTTGGAGAATTTCAGGTTAAATTCAAGAAGCACGCCGCGTCCCTCCCCCTAGTCATGCTCAAAGGGGGAGATTGCAGCCTCCTCGGGACTCAATGGTTCCAGCCCCTGGGGTTGTTTATTGGGGGGGTGCACGCCGTTGGGATGCACACCGTTGGGACTGATCCAATTCTGGAGGTGTGCGAGGCGCACCCCGAAGTTTTCAAAAAAGGACTGGGGAAATTCAAGGGGCCCCAGTGACATTCGACCTGGACCCGGAGGTCCGCCCGATTCGTCTTAAACCACGCCGGGTGCCGTTCGCACTTAAGGACAAGATAGAGGCGGAACTGGACAAATTGGTGGGCCAGGGAATCCTTGTGCCTGTTGATTCCGCGGAGTGGGAAACTCCAATTGTAACCGCACTAAAGGCCAATGGGGAGGTCCGCATATGCGCCGACTACAAGTGCACCATCAACAAGGTGATCCGCCCGAATGCATATCCGGTGCCGGTAGTCAGCCATCTGCTGGCCAGGTTACACGGGGGAAATGTTTCGCTAAGCTCGACTTAGCACAGGCCTACCAGCAGCTTACGGTGTCCCCTGCCGCAGCTGCTGCGCAGACCATAGTCACCCATAAGGGGGCGTTCCAGGTGACGCGCCTCCAGTTCGGCGTGAATTCGGCGCCTGGAATTTTCCAGTCACTCGTGGAACGCCTCCTGAAGGGACTGGAGGGGGTGTTGCCTTATTTTGATGACGTGTTAATAACGGGGGGGGGGGGGAGTCAGGTTGAATTGGCCAAGAGGTTGGGGAAGGTCCTGACAATATTCGAAAAAGCGGGGCTGAGACTGCGAAAGGACAAATGCGTCTTCTTCGCAACCGAGGTTGAGTTCCTAGGGTTTTGTGTGACTCCTGAGGGAATAAAACCATCCAAATCCAAGGTGGCAGCCATTAAGAAAGCCCCCCGCCCCACATCCAAGCCCGAGCTGCAGTCGTTCCTAGGGCTGCTCAACTTTTACCACTCATTCCTCCCCCGGAAGGCAGCAGTAGCTGAACCGCTACACAAACTGCTAAAAAAGGATCAGGCATGGAAGTGGGGCGAGGACCCAGAAAGGGCATTTAGCGAACTAAAAAGTCTCCTAGCGTCTGATGCCATACTGACCCATTTCAACCCCAAACGCCCGGTAGTCCTGACCTGTGATGCATCCCCGGTGGGGGTGGGGGCGGTGCTGTGCCACGTGCTGGAAGACGGAAGGGAGGCCCCGATAGCATTTTACTCCAGGTCCCTGTCCCAAGCGGAGAGAAATTACGCACAGACAGACAGGGAGGCACTAGCAATAGTTGCGGGGACGAAAAAATTTCACGATTTTCTGTATGGCCGCCCCTTCACCATTGTAACGGACCACAAGCCCCTGCTAGGCATTTTTACCGCAGATAAGCCCACCCCACAGATCCTGTCCCCGAGGATGCTCAGGTGGGCCATTTTTCTCAACGCGTACCAGCACGCGTTGGTCTACCGGCCCGGGAAAGAGATCAGCCATGCGGACGCTCTATCAAGGTCTCCCCTCCCCCTAACGCCCAGCCAGGTGAGCAAGGGGGAGCGGGACCATCAGGTTCTTATGATAGAGGTGCTAGATTCGCCCCCCGTAATGCCCGCCGACATTGCCAGAGCGACAGAGAAGGATAAGACGTTAGCGGCAGTTAGCTCCTGGGTACAGAAAGGGTGGCCGGCGTCCTCCCCAGCGGAGGAGCTCGCCCCATTTTTCAGGAAAAAGCTAGAGCTGTCCCTAGAGAGGGGGTGTCTCTTGTGGGGGCAGCGGGTGGTGATTCCCATTTCCCTTCGGCCGCGGGTGCTCAAACTGCTGCACGTCAGCCACCCCGGCATCGTGCGATCCAAGGCGCTGGCCCGCAGTTACTTCTGGTGGCCCCAGCTGGACGCCGACATCGAGCACATGGTCGGCACTTGTGAAAGTTGCCAATGCTCCAGACCAGAGGAGGCCCGCCTTCCCCACAGGGAATGGGACACGGCTAAGGGGCCGTGGTCCCGGGTGCACGTTGATTTCGCGGGCCCGTTCAGAGGCACCCTGTTCCTTCTCGTAGTGGACGCCTTCTCCAAGTGGTTGGAGGTTATCCCAGTCACGAGCACCTCCTCGGCCCAGACCATTAGGCATTTGCGGAGGCTCTTTTCCACGTTCGGCATACCCGACACATTAATTAGCGACAACGCTAGTTGTTTCACGTCCTCCGAGTTTAGGGCGTTCATGGAGATCAACGCCGTTCGGCATATCACCTCCGCCCCGTTTCACCCGGCCACCAATGGCCAAGTAGAGCGCCTCGTCCGCACCACGAAGGACGCGTTGCGGCGCATGGGCCCCGGGGATCTGAACCTGCAAGTGTGCCAGTTTCTGCTAGGGTACAGGGTGACCCCGTTGGCGTCAGGATACTCCCCCGCAGAACTCTTAATGCGTAGGAAACTGACCACCACCCTTACTAGGCTAGACCCCACGAGGGTAGAGGACAAAAGAAGGAACATCGGGCTAGAGGCTACAAAGAGTTTCAGTGTAGGCGCCCCCGTGCATTGCAGGAACTACGCCAGCACGGGCCCAGCCTGGGTACCGGGCGTAGTTGTGGAGCAAACCGGCCCCGTGTCGTACCGCGTGGAAACCAGCACAGGGCTCCTGTGGAGGCGGCACGCGGACCAGCTCCGACGCAGGGTCTCCGATGAGCAGGGCACAGACCAAATAGAGGAAAAATCAGCGTTAGGGTTCTCCCCCACCCGTTCAGCCCAAGGGGGAGGGAAAGGGGGCCGCGGGTCCCCACCAAGGGGGGAGGGGGATATTCTCGTAGATATTCTAGGGGATCTTTCTGAGGAGGAGGAGGAACCCGACCCCATACATATCTCGCGGAATGTCCCCACAAATGCGGATACCCCTACTAAGTTAGATTTTGATTTTCAGAACCGGGGGGTTTTTTCGGAGTGGTCCCCCACCCGTCCAAGCGAGAAGAGGGGTTTTTCGTTAGCCCCGATTGCCCCCGGTCTGCCCACAATGGAGTTCTTCCCTTCCCCTAAGCCGCCAGACCGCGGCAAGCCACTAACGAGTCTCCCTCTCCCATTTCAGGACAAGGGACCAGGGAACAAAGGAGCAGTAGCGCCCCCGGGGGGGGTCAGCCCTCTTCACGGCCCAAACGCACATGCAACAAGCCATCTTGGCTGAGAGACTTCGTCTCATCCTAGGGGGGAGGGATGTTGTGTTCTGTAAAGCTGTGCCTTTAACAATGTACCTTTGCCATGTGTTAACAATGTAACCTTTCTGTGTGCAACATTATAACCTTCAGCTGTATCAATGTAAACCTGATAAGGGGACGCGAGCTAGTGACCACTAGATGGCAATAGCGAGCGTCCAGCTCTCATGGCTCAGATTCACCTGGTTCAGCAGCGCGGGAAGATTCCCCGCCACCTCTTCACCTGGTCAAGAAGGGCGTGACCGTCCACGACGTCACGCAGGCAGCAACCAATAATCTGTCGACGAGCCACATTCAAATGTATAGCCATCTGTATATATTGAGCTACCCATCCGCCATTACCACATGTTCCTCCGGATCATCATGCAATAAACCTGCGTTAAGCCAACCCTTCGGCTGTTTCATTGTCTTTGGTCCCTTACACTAAACCTTCCCACCAAAGTGGTTCCTATTTATCTACTTGCAATTTCTTGCTTTCAAACTGCTAGGTTGGCAGGAGCTGGGACGAAGACGGGAGCTCATTTCCGTCCTGCAGTGCTTGGGAATCGAACTGCTGACCTTCCGCCTCCCAGTCAGCGTCTTAGGCACTTGAGCCACTGCATTAAAAACAGTCACAAAACAGACTCACCTGCCCCTCCTTCCTTTTCTCTCTCTCTCTCTTAATTAATTAATTAGAGAGGCTGCAAGGAGTTCTTTCCAAAAGCCTCCCTTCCAAAGTTGTGCCCACCACCACCACCTCTTCCCATGTAATGCGCACACAATTTAGAAAATGGCGTTATTTTGTCATGTGACTGAAGCCGAAGCCAGACTCCTGGCAGAGCAAGCACAGACAGACACGTCCACTCTCCTCTCCGATCTCATGGATTGCACTTGTTCGCCTCTATTTGCGCGGGAAAAGGAGCTCACTCATCCTTGCTCGAAAGCCAGCCCTATCCAACCCAAGGGTTCAGTGCTCATCTCTGTTTATAGCCGAGCCGAGGAGCCAGCGCTGTCTGCGTTTGCAGACGTTCCTGTGGGCATGTGTCAGGCATGCCTAGACATAGACACCGAAGTGCACGGAACGCTGATTACCTTCCCACCGTAGTGGTACCTATTTATCTGCTTGCAATGTCTTGCTTTGGAACTGCTAGGTTGACAGGAGCTGGGACAGACGACGGGCGCTCATTCCGTCATGCAGTACTCGGGCTTTGAAAACAGGATCTGTATTGCTTTTCCTTGCTACTGAAAGCACAAGGCTGCAATTGTCTTGTCCGTAACTGCTTTGGTTCTGCTCCATCACAAGGAAGGCAGGGTGAAATACTTCTGGCAGGCATCTTTCCAAGTCCCTGAGAGGGAAGACAAAGAGGGCGGGAGGCCAATTGCAAAACGCTCCTCTCAGGTGAAGATCCCATCCCCAAAACAGGTTCAGGTGGTTCTTTCGAAACCATCCCCCTGCTGGAAAGTCCTGCCCGGCTTTGGCTCTTGGGCACAGACAAGGCGTGTACGCATGCGCACGATTTAAGACCATTGCCCTTTTTCCTGACACATGACTGTAGCCGAGCCAGGCGCCTGGCAAAGGCAAGCACAGACCCGTCCAATCTCCTCTCCGAGCGCATGGATGAGCCGACCTTGGTCTCCCGTTTGGGCGGGGAAAAGGGACGAGAGGGAGAAGACTTTTTTTAGGGCAGGAGTTCTCAACCTTTTTAAGCCAGAGGCTGGGTCACGCTCCTTCAGACAGCTTCTGGGGCAGGATGGCCATTTGCCCTTTCTCCACCACATGTCACTTCCTGGTGTGGTGGAGACAGTGTATGTGTTGGGGGGGGGGCACATGAAATGGTGTTGTAGGCCACATCCGGCCCATGGGCTGCAGAGGTTGAAAATACCTGATTTAGGATCTGGTTGTTGTTAGATCGGGGCTGCGAAGCAGCTATTGGGTCCCGAAGGAGACTGGTCAAGCAATGAGACACGAGGCAAGATGGAGCGAAGACCAGTGATTTAATGAGGGAAAATCACCAGTATTTATCATGTACAGGCTGCATGCAAAAGAACTGCGATCTGACAGGATCCACATGCCATGTTTACACGAGTTAATTGGGAAACTCTTCAGGGGAGTTAATTAACTAACTTAATCAATGACATGAGAACTCCATTGTTCCAAGCTATCTGAGGTAAACATGTGGCTGGTATTGGTTTTAGGACTTAAGAGTAATCCGCAGATGCGAGATTACCTATTACATGACTAGCGAGTTAGTCATTAGCTTGCTATTGTCCGAGCTGCTTGTCAGGTCAGCTGTAGGTGAATTAAACCCTATCTAATATTCCGCTCCCCCAATTTCTGTCCCTTCAGGAACCCCTGGTAACGAGGTGATCACCCATCACCGGGGTTCTGTCGGGGCCAGTATACCAATTGTGTGCGCGGATACCACAGGTTGTAGTGTGGCTGACGGAACCCATGGCCAGGCTGAAGCAAAAGCTTCCAGTATACCCCACCACTCTTTCCCTCCTTTTCCCCATTGGCCAAAGGCTCAGTTCCCATGTCTGGGCTATGGAGGGAGTAGGAAAGAGCCTCTTCCCCACCACTCGCTGGGCAAAAGTTCCTCCTGGGGGGAATGGCTGGAGGCTTCTCATGGAGGAAGGGAAGAGAGGAGGCTCTTGGAAAGAGGGCCAGACTAGAGACCGGAGGCTGGTGGGGAAGGAAGGGAAATCCCTTGGGGGGTAGGAGAACCAACCTTGACTCTGACAGACATGATTCTCCTCAGAAACAAAGGTTCAACAAAGCTGAGTCGGCCGTGGTCGAGTGGGCGGTATAGAAATCTAACAATAAATAAATAAATAAACAATTATATAGGGCAGGGGTTCCCAACCTAAGGCCTGTGGATCCAACCCATGGTGCCATTTCAAGTGCCCCACCCCACCCCTCCAAGGACATTTGAGAAACAAAATGGAAGCTGTTTGGACAAAATGGCCACCCTCATGGTGCAGGCAGGGCAAAATCGCCATCTGACCTTCATAGTTGACTGAGAGTGTGACCTGGCCCCCAGCTTGAAAAGGTTGGGAACCCCTGATATAGAAAATATTGGTAAGGCTGTTTCTTTGGTGACCCAAACAATTTACTCCAGGGGTATCCAAACTTTTCATGCCATTCGATGGTCATGTGGTTCCTTCTGCCAGAAGCTGAAGTAAAATGCACATGTGGATGTGCAAAATGCAGTAAATGCACCCTCAGCTGTCATAAATGTTTATGACAGCCACAAGTCATTTATGGCAGCGTTTTGCACATGTGTGGGCATGTTTTACTACCACTTCAGTGGGGGCAGCATGAGCTGGATGATTTGGCATTGGGCCAGACCTGGCCCACGTGTTGTAGTTTGGGCATCCTGATTTATTCCTTTGTGTCCCTGACAGCCATTTATGGATAAAATTTTTGTGTCAAAGATTACTTTGAGTTGAAAGGACTTTTGCTGTAGAAACTCCACTCAGGGGATGCTGGGATGAGGCTCCTTTCATGTCCCCAAGTGGAGCCCTTGGGTATCAAAACCCAAGCTCAGCGTCTTAACCACTAAGACATTGTGGGAGCTGCTCATTATTTATGGATAAGGAAGCTTTTCCTTATCCCAATTTCCCCAGTCCCAATTTAATAGACACAAAGGGTCTATAATTAATAAGGTTTATTAAGTAAGTTAAGAAAATGAGTATAGCATAAGGAAGCAAACTTGCAAACGTAGTCATTCAAAGTACCAACAAAAATAAAGAAACCTTAACTGGTTATCTAGGCCCTCTGGCCCTATTTGACTCACAATTACATTCTGTGAGGCCCTCCCACAGCTGGTCCATTGTGAAAGAGAACGAGCAGTTCCTACCTTACACAGCGGTTTTATTATCCTGATATCAGTCTTCCCACGTTGGGACTTAGAGCCAATTGAAATTAATTTACATTCTTCTGTCTCTCATTAGAATGTCATATACAGAGACTCCTACCTATGAAATTCTCCATCTTGAATTACTGGGTAATTAAGTGGCTACAGGGAGCAGGGAAAAGCACAGTTAGAATAGTGTTTTCCCATGACACCTGGCTATTCTCTCAATGCCTCCATTCTTCCACATTGTATATAAACACCATGCGAAACTGTGGAAATCAAAATTTGGAGCTACAAGTCTGAAGTCTTATCACAAAATGGCATGGTGTCCTTTCTCCCTTCTTCAGGACAAGACCAGCCAACATATCCACTCATCTATTATTTCCTGGGTGGTCTCCCTATAGGAGGGATTATCAACCTTTGGCCCATGGGCTAGATATGGCCCACAGCACCATTTCATGTGGGCCCACCACCACCTCCACCACGCTCGGAAATGGAGGAAGGGCAAAATGGCTGTTTGGCCCCTGAAGCTGTATGAGCATGACCCAGCCCTCAGCTTAAAAAGGTTGAGAACTCCTGTATTTTGTTACTTCCTCTCCTAGGATGAGTGTCTGGTGGTTTGCAACACATGAAATGAGAGTTAAAAACATCATCCTTTCCATTCTACAGGGATCTGAAGGAGTACTTTGTATCAGGGGTTCCCAGCCACTGGGCCATAGACAGGGCTGTGGGGGTGGGAGCCCCGATGGCAGCCTTCTGCTCTCAATGTGCTCCGCTGGATCTGCCCGGTGAACAGAGCAAAAACACAGGCTTCAGACCCAGTAGATAGGCAGATGGCTAGGCCCCTCCTCTACGTAGCTTAATTATGGTGGGGTTCAAACCCCCCCTCCTGCATCCACTTACCAGTCCGTGGAAAAATTGTTTAGCGTGAAAACCAGTCAGGTGCAAAGAAGATAGGGACCCCTGCTTTATATAACTCATGAGCAATTAATTACAAACAAAATATCGTTTTATTTATCTCCTTATGGAGACAGGGGTGAGCAATTCAATTCCCCAATGGGCCTCCTTGATGGGACCAGACTTGACAATCTATATAGTCTTTTCCAGGGTTGCTGTTCTAATATGATGCTGATTCCTTGGGGGGGGGGGGGGTACATCACACGTGCAATCCAAATGCTTAAACCAGTGGTTTCCAATCTAAGACATGTGCAATCCAAATGCTTAAATCAGGGGTTCCCAACCTAAGGCCCGTGAGCCGAATCCGGCCTATGGCACCATTTCATATGGCACACCATTTGAAGCAGTTGGGACAAAATGGTAGCTCTCATCGTGCAGACAGGGTAAAATGACCAAAGCTGACTGAGAGAGTGTGACCAGGCCCCATGGATTGAAAAGATTGGGAACCTCTGGCTAAAAAAAACATTTAATCTATAACTGGAATTAAACATGTATGTCTCCTACATGAATACTCTTATGTCTCACAAATTGTGACCTCCAAGCAAAACATTTCCCACACTCCTGGCATTTATATGGTTTCTCTCCTGTGTGGACTTTCTGGTGTCTCTGAAGGTCTGAACTGCAAATAAAAGATTTTCCACATTCTTGGCATTTGTATGGTTTCTCTCCTGTGTGGAGTCTCCGATGCATTACAAGTAGTGATTTCCAAGCAAAAAATTTCCCACACTCTTGGCATTTGAATGGTTTCTCTCCTGTGTGGACTCTCTTGTGATGCACAAGATGTGATTTCCAAGCAAAACATTTCCCACAGTCCTGGCATTTGTACTGTGTCTCTCCTGTGTGGACTCTCTGATGTATCACAAGCGATGATTTCTGAGCAAAACATTTCCCACAGTCCTGACACTTATATGGTTTCTCTCCTGTATGGACCCTCTGATGACTCAAAAGAACTGAATTCCTAGCAAACGATTTCCCACATTCTTTACACTGGTACGGTTTCTCTCCTCTGTGGACTTTCTTATGACTCACAAGATCTGAATTTAGTGCAAAACATTCTCCACACTCCTGGCATTGGTACCTTTCTCCTGTGTGGGTTCTCTGGTGGGTCTGAAGGTTTGAATTACGATTAAAAGATTTTCCACATGTTTGGCATTGGTATGGTTTTTCTTGCGTGTGTGTTCTCTGATGCATCATAAGTGATGATTTTTGAGCAAAACATTTCTCACAGTCCTGGCACTGATATGGTTTCTTTCCTGCATGGACTTCCTGGTGCCTCAAAAGAACTGAATTCCAAGCAAAACATTTCCCACATTCTTTGCATTGGTATGGTTTCTCTCCTGCATGGACTTTCTTATGACTCACAAGCTCTGAATTCTGAGGAAAGCATTTCCCACACTTCGGGCATTTGTATGGTTTTTCTCCTGTGTGCACTCCCTCCTCCTCTCTTCTGTGGCATCTCTGATCAATCACAAGTTGTGAATTCAAAACAGAAGATTTCTCACACTCCTGAAATTTGTATAGATTGTCGACTGTGTGGACTTTTTGATGACTCACGCAGTGTAACTTGTGATCTAAACCTTTCCCACGCATGTCATTTATGTAGCCTTTCTTTCCAGCAGGGATCTTTTTCTGAAGCATCCTTGATAATTTGATAGAAAATTGTTTTAAACATGTGGCGCCTTCATAGGGATTTTTCCGGAGACAATTTTCTTCTCTGTTGCTTCTCTGCTGTCTAGCAGCTTCTAATTTTTGCATAAATGTCTTTCCATGACTCAGATATCTATTTTTCTCCTTCCAGTTATCTTCTGGGAAAGACAAAGAAAAGAGTTAACGGAAAAGTCAGACTGATCTACAAGAAAAAAAAGTAGACGTTGCTGCTTGAAAGATAAGATAGAAAGAAATCTGTTGGTCTTTTATTGTTCTTTAATATTGCTCTCACATATGCAAATATATTTAAGAAAACCAAGAGAAAGTGCATAGGTTTGCTATCCTTTACGGCAGAGGTTGCCAATCTACGGCCCGAGGGCCATACCTAGCCTGCAGCACCATTTCATGTGGCCCACCACCACCACCTCACCCAGAAGTGGAAGTGGGTGTGTTTATGACAGCCACAAAACATACCCACACAAGCGTAAACGCGGTTATGTCAGCTGTAAATGCGCCCACGGCTGTCATATTTCCGCCTCTTGGGTGGCATGGTTCAGCCCGCTCGGCTGTCACCGGGGGGGGGGGGGGGGGGCGTGGTCAGGCCGGCAACAAAAAACCTCTGCATAACGAAGACTTTCTGCTGAGGTTACTTACTGCAGACAATCCAATCATGATTTGTACTTGTTCCACAAACTAACATGGAGATGGGAAGCGTCCTCATTTCACAAACATAATCCTTGCCTCTTTTTGTATCTAAACCATGGAGGTATAAAAAACAGGAGGTGGCACTACAGGCTTCATGCTGTACACTGCTTTGAAGCAAGTGGGCGTGACCTACCGCCATATTAGGTGGACCAAAACATTAGCAGACTACTGTTTACGATTGCTTGTGTTGGAGGGGGTGGTGGATTGATCCCCTCTTCTGGGTCTCCTGAAAGGGGTCTGTCCCCCCAACCCTTCCAGAGCCAGGAGACCCGGCAGAGAAGGGATCCCCTGCAGGACACCCTGTTATTAAAAAGAAACCAAGTGGTTTCTTCTCTTTAACAACGGAGTGTGTGTGTGTGTGTGTGTGTGTGTGTGTGTGTGTGTGTGTGTGTGTATTCGATCCCCTCTCCACTGGCTCCTCTGGGGTTGGGAGGGTTGGGGGGACAGACCCCTTTTGTCCCCCCAAACCTCCCAAACCCAGGGGAGCCAGCGGAGAGGGGATCGAATCCACCCCCCAACACTCCGTTGTTAAAGAGAAGAAACCATTTGGTTTCTTCTCTTTAATATGGGGTGTGAGAGGGATCCCCTCTCCGCTGGGTCCCCTGGGTTCAGGAGGGTTGGGGAGACAGACCCCTTTTGTCCCCCCAACCCTTCTGGATGCAGGGGAGCCAGCGGAGAGGGGGATCACAACTCCCCACCCACTGATATTAAAGGGGAAACCCCAATCTACTTTCACGACTCCACACAATCAAAGCACAATTAGCAAATGTTTTGGGCCAACTAACAAGGCGGACTTTCAGATTAGTTGGCTTCAAGTTTGTGACGTCGTGTCATTTTCTGTTTTTTTTTTTATACCTCCATGATCTAAACAGTCAATCAGCAGACCAAATGTTTCTTTCCTTAAAATGTTACTAATTTCTACTATCTATCTATCTACTGTATCTATCTATCTATCTGTCATCTATTCATCTGTTGAGCTTTGTGTGTGGGTACTGTGTTGTAGTTCAGTCTCTGTCTGAAAATGTGTTAGTCTCAGAAAGTTAGTAACTCAGTATCCTCTTGCAACCATCATTTGCCTGAGATTTTTATCTTCCTGCTTTTTGGAACTAAGATGAAATGACTTTTCTGGGTCACATTTTTTTAAAACATGTTTCACCTTCTCACGGTCTTTTTAAAATGCTGACATTCAGAACTAGAACAGCATTCCAGGGAAATTCTACCCAAGGCAGAAAATGCTGCATCTTTTAAACACCTTACATCTCTGGATGCAGCTTAAAATCCTATTAGTTGGCTCACATTTAGCCTTTGAGCTACTAAAATTTTGAGATCAAAATTTGAAATGTTGAAAAAGAACTCAATATGAAAGTAGAATGAAATCAATATGTCTGCTAAATCAGAAGGGGGCCAAATGTCTTTTTTCAAACATGCAATTAAAATAATTAGAAGCAAGCAACAGGTACAATCACACCCTTAAAAACCCATCTTTGCCACTGAACTTAATAAATCATAACACTATCAGCAGGTAGCTTACTAATGGATGTCCTCCCAATTAAGCTGTCATGACCAAAACAGCTCAAGTGTGGGTTGAGAATGTTCAACTCTTTGGATGTTGATGAACACCTATTTTACCATAATTCCACAGTGGCAAAGTGAGGAACAGTGAGGAGTTAGAGTTCAGCACATCTGAAGGGCCTCAGGTTGCCCACATTGACATCACAAATCCCACAGTAGCTAGACCAGGAGTTCTCACCCTTTTAAAGAGGGAGCAGGGTCATACTCCTTCAGACAGCTTTGGTGGCCAGATGGCCATTTTGCCCTTCTTCCACCACATGGCACTTCCTGGTGCGGTGGAGGCGGTGGGAGGGCCACATGAAATGGCACCCTGGGCCACATCAGGTGTGAGCTGCAGGTTGAGAATCACCGAGCTAAAGTGAGTAGGGACATCTCTCCAACATAGAAGCATTATCAATGCCAATATAACTACTCATCATTATTGCACTGGTTACAACAGCTGGGGAAAGAGAGGGCCATACCTAGAGAGGACACATTTTGCCAGTTCTCCTCCATGACTTCCTGATGGAGGGTCCTCTGGTCAGGATCCATCAGTGCCCACTCCTCCTGGGTGAAGTACACAGCCACCTCCTCAAAGGAAACTCGAACCTAAATAAAAAAAGAAGCAGGGCTTCTGCGTAAGTTTCATCAAGATAGCCTCCCAAACCCAGGAAAACAAAGGAACGTACAGTAGCTGGTTCTTTTCTTGTAGGTTTTATCTTTCATGAATGGAGCACATGGACCATGGGTGCCCAAACTACGGCCTGTGGGCTGGATTTGGCCCATGGTGCCAAATCATCTGCCCCAAGCTGCCTGCACCACTCCCGGAAGCGGAAGTAAAATTACGTGCATGCAGTAAACAGTGCCATAAATGCACCAGCAGCTATCGTAAACACATTTACGACAGCATTTTGTGCGTGCATGAAGACGTTTTACTTCTGCTTTCAGTGGGAGGAACCATGTGACCAGATCACGGACCAAAAAGTCTCAGCACCCTTGACAGAGACGGAGCCTCCCTGAAGAATGGAAAGTATGACGAGGACAGTCAATCATCCACCTGGCAAAGAAGTGTAGCTGCCTAATCCTTCCTATCCAGAAGTGTTGCAATGTAAATTTGTGATGAACAAACTGACCATCTGAAGCAACTCAGGGGGACCCAGGAAGGAACACACATCAACACTCAGCCACAATTCTGCACCTGGATTGAGTGAATTTTGGGTAGGCTAGACTGCTGAAGATGAGGAAATTATCCTGTCCTCGCTTTCTCTTACAGTAAATCAAAAGTCTACAAATCTCCCCACATATCTGTGCGAAAAATGTGTTAAAATTGTAATACTCAACATATATAAGAAGATCAACCCATGGACCACATTATATTTAAATTCCTTTATGTACGTTGGCGGCACATTGGAGGACTTGCACAGTGCCACAGGTGAAGTACTTCAATGGCTTTCAAACCTTGACATGGAAATCTAGCTAGAAACTTGAGATGGACAATTTGCGCTTACTGTATATAGCAACATTAATGTAGACAACTCAGTACATCATATGATAAATGAATAAATAAATACCAATAGTAAGGTAATAGTAAGGGGCAGAAGAGGCGCCGTTGGGGAGAGGGGGTGGCTTTGACATCTGCCCCGCCAACTCTAGTAATATCTTATTACTTGTAAACCGCCTTGGGTCACCCCTTAGGGTGATGAAGGCGTTATAAATATAACAATTAATAAAAAATAAAGGTTTCTTTTGCTCGAAAGCCAGCTGTATCTGACTCAAGGGTGCAGTGCTCATCTGTTTCTAAGCCGAAGAGCCAGCGCAGTCTGCTTCTGCAGACATTTCCGTGGTCATGAGGCAGGCATGACTAGACACCGGAGCGCACGGAACACTGTTACCTTCCCAACGAAGTGGCCCCTATTTATCTACTTGCAATTTCTTGCTTTCAAACTGCTAGGTTCAATAGTGAAAGACGAAAATAAGTCACATTTGACTTCTGCAATTACTAGAGGTGCTCAAAGTGGTTACCATCAGGATCCAGACACTTCTGGTTTCGGTAAACTACTGCTTGAGCAACGTTGACCAAAGTGTCCTTTTGTATTGCTGTGCATGCCCTTTCAATTCTTTTCCAAAGTAACGCTAGTCTAGTTAACTGCTTACCTATACCACATCCTATAGGGTCCCCCACAGGTACAAGTCAAGGGGTGTTAAGTCAGGAGAACATGGGGGGATCGCAACCACACCTCTCCATCCTAACTCACTCTGTTTTCTTTGACTATCCTGCCTGTTGCATGGTGACACTAGCATCCATTTAATTAGTGCCAATTTTTGACTGAACGTCATTACACATTGCTGCAATAACTCAATTCAACTTCAAAAAGTAATACATAGATAACATAGGGCTAAGAAGGTAATTCCTGGTGTCCCTGCTTTGAATTTTCAAAAATTTCACACAATTGAATGGATCTTGGACCGTTTCAAAACTAAAAAGGAACAAAATCCTTTTCCATTTGTAACAGCCAGATGGAGAGCCCCATGCTATCCCAGCCTTCTCTACAAGCATAGAAAATGCAGTGCATTTCATTCAACAGGAATAGCTAGACCAGTGGTGGTGAACCTTGGCACTCCAGATGTTCTTGAACTTCAAACCCCAGAAGTCCTGATCAGCAGGAGTGCTGACTTGGTCTTCTGGTAATTGAAGTCCAAGAACACCTGGAGTGCCAAGTTTCGCCTTGACGGACCTAGACTGATTAAAATTAATGAATATACAGAAATTTAAATAAAGTATCTTTTAATCCTTTTGTTCTGGAGTCCCTGACCTGCATTTACTCTGAATGTCTTTTCAAATCTAAATCGATAGGTTAATCATTCTGCTACATTTTGATGTCAGGTGTGGCTTTCTTTAGGCGCAGGGGACTCTAATGTGGCCACCATATCCCAGAAGGTTAGAAGCATCTGCTCTTGTCCATACCTGATCGGTTTCCACTCCATCCCAAGGATGAGAAGATAGAATACTTGTTGCTGGCATTTCTTCCAGCCCCTGTAGAAGAAACAAGAGAGGGTGGGAAGCCAGTTACAGAGGCTTCTCTCGCAATAAGATCATAACATCAACAATGACTGAATTTTTTTGGAATAGCAGCCATGTTAGTCCGTGATTCAGGCATATGAGAAAGCAAAAACAAAATAACAACAGCAGCCAGAGATCATCTGCCACTGCCAGCTGTAGGGAGATGTATTGATTTACTGTGAATATTGAAACACTGTAAAATCATCACCCGCTTTGGAATTACTAACAAGATTACTTTGATGCAAGAGTTGCTATTACTTTGTTTTGATTACTCTTCTGTGAAATATATAACAGCCAGTATATATATATTTTGGGGTACTGCAGTGGCTCAAATCGCTAAGACGCTGACTGGGAAGCGGAAGCTCAGCAGTTCGATTCCCGAGTACTGCAGGACGGAAATGAGCTCCCGTCTTCATCCCCGCTCCTGCAAACCTAGCAGTTCGAAAGCAAGAAATTGCAAGTAGATAAATAGGGGCCACTTCGGTGGGAAGGTAACAGCGTTCCGTGCACTCCGGTGTCTAGTCATGCCTGCCACATGACCACGGAAATGTCTGCAGAAGCAGACAGCGCTGGCTCTTCGGCTTAGAAACAGAGATGAGCACTGCACCCTAGAGTCGATTACGACTGGCTTTCGAGCAAGGGAAACCTTTACCTTTATATATATTTTTTAACCTGGTGCTTCTCGTTTTTCATTAAATTCTTTTGAACTACTCCCATTCATCGCCTCAAGCGTCCTTTGCTCAACAAACCTCCATGCATTTTAAAGGGGGGAGGATGATGAGATGTGTGTGTGTGTGTGTGTGTGTGTGTGTGTGTGTGTGTGTGTGTGTGTGTGTGTGTGTGTGTGTGTGTGTGTGTGTGTGTGTGTGTGTGTGTGTGTGTGTGTGTGTGTAGGCGGCTAACAACAGAAAACTCACGCACTTGCACACTCACCCGTCTAGATTTCCCTAAAATCTCACACATTAAAAACAGTCACAAAACAGACTCACCTGCCCCTCCTTCCTTTTCTCTCTCTCTCTCTTAATTAATTAATTAGAGAGGCTGCAAGGAGTTCTTTCCAAAAGCCTCCCTTCCAAAAGTTGTGGCCACCACCACCACTTCTTCCAATGTAATGCGCACACAATTAAGAAAATGGCGTTACTTTGTCATGTGACTGAAGCCGAAGCCAGACTCCTGGCAGGGCAAGGAGCACCGACACAGATACACGTCCAGTCTCCTCTCCTTTCTCATGGTCTGCGCTTGTTCGCCTCTATTTGCGGGGGGGAAAGGTAAAGGAGGTCACCCACCCTTGCTCGAAAGCCAGCCGTATCCAACCCAAGGGTTCAGTGCTCATCTGTTCATAGCCGAGCCGAGGAGCCAGCGCTGTTTGCGTTTGCAGACGTTTCTGTGGGCATGTCAGGCATGCCTAGACATAGACACCGCAGTGCACAGAACGCGGATTACCTTCCCACCGAAGTGGTCCCTATTTATCTGCTTGCAATGTCTTGCTTTCGAACTGCTAGGTTGACAGGAGCTGGGGCAGACGACGGGCGCTCATTCCGTCATGCAGTACTCGGGCTTTGAAAACAGGATGCGGTTGTCCTGCTGCAAAAGGAGGTTTGAGTCGTCGAAGACGAAGCCATTGGCCAGGCTGAAGCAATATGGCCTCCAGTGCACCCCCCAACGCTCCTCTTCTCCACCACCCACTGGCCAAAAGCTCCTGTGATGGCGAACCTTGGCACCACAGATGTTCTTGGACTTCAATTCCCAGAAGCCCAAGTGCCCTGTGAATCCTCACAAATGGGTTTACTGAGATTCATCCGGCCCGCGCTGCCCTCGTTGCTCCCGGAAGCGGAAGTAAAACACACCCGGACTTCCACTTCCGGGAGTGACTAGGGCAGCGTGGTCTGGATGAATCGCAGTAAACCCATTCGTGTGGATTCACAGGGCAATTGGGCTTCTGGGAATTGAAGTCTGAGAACATCTGGATCGCCAAGGTTCGCCATCATGGGACTGGAGGCTTGGAAAAGAAGAGTGGAGGCTCTTAGAAAGAGGACCAGAGGGTGGGGAGGTTTGTGGGGAAAGGAAAACCCTTGGGAGAAGGAGAACCAATCTTGATTCTGGCCAGGGCCATAGTAGCCAGGATTCTAGATTTGGAGGGGCAAATATTTTTTCAGAAGGGGCAACAATGACACACACACACACACACACACACAACATTGGCATCCTGGGGTGTGGTATGTGGGGGCTGTTAGCTCAGGGGAGGGGGCTGATACCCCCTGCCACCCCCTGGCTACAGCCCTGATTCTCGCAGATACCATTCTCCTCAGAAATGAAGGTTGTGCAAGGTAAAACAATCATGTAGGGCGCGAGTTCTCAACCTATGGTCCGCCAGCCAGTTCTGGCCTGCAGTGCCATTTCATGTGGCCCACCGCCCTCGCTCCTATCGCCAATGGAAGCGGCAGAAAAAACCACATCTGCGTTTATGAGATCCGTAAACGCACCTGCAGCTGTCGTAAACACCTGCAGGTGCATTTTACAGCAGTGTTTACAGGGGTGGGGGGACACCAGCCAGGTCTGCTCAGCTGTCTGAGGGAGCATGACCCGGCCCGAAGCTTGAAAAGGTTGAGAACCCCTGATATCGGGAAAATGGTAAGGATGTTCCCCTGGCGACCAAACCCACTCATACTCTTGTGATCACCATTTATGTGTGCAAAAGCTGGAAAGTAAAGAGAAATGATGGGGGGGGGGGACTTTTTTGAAATATGGTACTGGAGGAAAGCTCTATGAATATCCTTGACTGCCAGAAAGATGAACAAGAGGAAGACTCCTAGATCTAAAGAAGCGTGAACTGTGCCTGGAGGCAAAAATGATGAAGCTGAGGTCCTACTTTGAGGCAAAACTATCTAGAATAGACAATGCTGGGAAAGGTGAAAGTCAGCAGGAAAAGAGGAAGACCAAATATCAGATGGATTGACTCCATGAGGGAAGCCATAGGTTTTGGTTTGCAGATGAACAAGGTTTTTTTTCCATTTTAAAAAAATATAAACGTGACACAAATACAAACATAACAAATTATACAACCAACCATGTAAACCCCACTGCCACTTTGAATTATCTACAGGTATTCTATTTCTTCTTCATCTCCTTTAATTACCGCACAAAAACCTCTCGAAAAATAATTGTTTTATGTACTGACATCTGACCTTTCCCATTCAGTAGGACAAACTATAAGTCTCCTCAGGCAGGGTTTTAAAAGTTATTCACTCTGGATATTATTTTAATCTCAAATGTAAATTTATCATTAATAGTGGTACTCCAAATTTCCTTATACCATTCCAAAAGTTGAATGTAAAGGTTGCCTTGCTCGAAAGCCATTCATATCTGACTCGAGTTCGGTGCTAATCTCCATTTACCGTATAGCCACTGTGTGCATCTGCAGGCATAACTAGACACCTGAGAGCATAGAACCCTGTTTACCCTTCCACCAAAGTGGTACCTATTTATCTACTTGCAATTTCTTGCTTTCAAACTGCTAGGCTGGCAGCTGGGACAGAGACGGGCGCACTCAGGTCTCGAACTGCTGACCGGCTGATCTTCCAGTTGCCAAGTTCAGTGTCTTAACCACTAAGCTACTGCTTAGTTGAAAATCAAATCTGATTTTCCTATTAATTTAACTGCTGCCACCAAAATTGTAATAAATTTATCCTTTTGGTATTTTAGTTGAACATTTCCAAAACAAGGTAACTGCTATTTTTGGACAAAAATCTAGTTTCACAGATGAAATCTCATTCATTATATTGAAAACCATTTCTCATTTTTTATCTGCTTCACATTCCCACCGTAAATCCATGTTTGCAGTGAAATCACATTATAACATTTTACCCTTTCTCCTTCTCCTGATCTACCCTTGTTTTGATCTATTTTTTTATTCATTCAGTACTTCGATCTAACAACCTATTCCCTTTCCAATTTATTTTACTACACTCTCCTTTATATTCTCTGGAAACTTTTCCAAATACATTATCTAGTTAATGGGGCAGAGTTGTTGAGGACAGGATATTTTGGATATATCTCACTGATAAGGCCAAAGACAACTTGACAATAAATATCAAAAAAGGAAAATGGGCTCTAGGACTACAAAAGGAAAAATCATACTAGCAAATCATCTGAATGAAACACTTCTTTTGTGGACTACTGTAATCTTTAAAATGCTTAACTTGCAGCAGTATACCGTAGAAGCTTGCAATTCACAAATTACTATACTGACTCCAAACGGGACCAATGTGAGCAATAAAATCATGTTAGAACAAAAATGCTCCTCAGGAGATGGTGCCTGAAAACTGAGCAAGCATTCAGTGGCCAGAATCCTACTGGTGTTTGCGCAAGGTTTGTCAAAAATGCTGGGAGGGACCCACAGAAATTTAATACCCAAATATTTAGAATAGGCCTGGAAAGGGCCTTCTATCTTCTCAGCACAGAATCCAGACATATGTCAGGAGGCTGATCTTCAGACAACTAAAACACATTTCAATATATTTGTTATTATTAGAAACGAAAAGGCTCATAATTAATAACATACTTAAGACTGAAAAAGAACATCCACAAAAATAAAGTTAAACATACAGGTTGACACAAGTCATCCACATATCAGAAAAATATGCACACAAAACTGGTGAGTATAAAAGATAGATTTAGATATAATTAGGGCTGGAAAATCTTTGGAGCAGAGTCAATGACAGCAAATCTTTCATTCCTCAGCCATGAAATATGCCCTTTTTAACCAGCAAAAGGATGTACAGGAGACATTGTCTTGTCCACTGCTTAGACCAGGGGTGGCCAACCTAAAGCCCATAGGCCAAATCTGGCCCGTGGCGCTGATTAATCTGGTCCGCAGTGAGGACCCCCACTGCCACTGGAAGTGCCAAAAACATACCGCCTTGTTCCTGTCGCCATGAGAAGCGGCAAAAACAGCTGAAATTACATCATGAATGCACCTGCCACTGCCTCCACCAGAAGTGTTGGGAGGAATCATGCCTCCGGCCCTCTCAGCTGCCTGAGGGAGCATGGTCTGGCCCACAGGGCAAAAAGGTTGGCCACCCCTGGCTTAGACGCAAGTCAGGATTATAACTGAAAAGAACCTAAGCATTGTTAAGGATCAAAGACTTTCCATCTCTAACATAATTAATGTGAATCCTAATATTCAGCCAGAAAAAAAACACCACTAGGCACCTCCTAAAAGTTTTAAGGCATTTTCCATGTTGCATCAGCCACTCCAAGGTGAACTAAAAAGCTCTTTACTAAAAAGACAAAAGTGTCCAAATAGAATACTGCTGGAATTTCTATTTCAATAAGCTAATTTGTAAATCTAAGTGATACATCTGGATGCTAACAAGGTTTCCTATCGATAATGACGATGATGATTCTTTGGTAGTTCACCACATGAAATCTAAACTCATTACAAAATATTTATTACTGGAATTAAAAGGAATTATCTTTAACATGGTTTCTCTGGTAGCATACAAGCAATTCTGAGCAAAACATTTCCCACATTGCTGACAACTGTACATTTTTCTCTTCTGTGTGCATATTCCATTGAAAAAGGGTTGAAGTGTATGTAAAGCATTTTCCACACACCACATTTCTATGGTTTCTCTCCTGTGTAGATTTTCTGGTGAGTCTGAAGTACACAAGTGTAATTAACTAACAGACTTCCCACATTCCTGGCACCTGGATGGATTCTCTCCTGTGTGGACTATCTTATGACTCACAAGCTCTGAATTCTGAGCAATTCAATTTCACACTCCTGGAATGTGTATGGTTTCCTTCCGTGTGAACTCTCTGATGCACTAGTAGAGGGGATTTCTGAGCAAAACTTTTCCCACACTCCTGTATGGATTCTATGATGAATCATGAGCTGTGATCGCTGAGCAAAACTTTTTTCACATTCCTGACACTTGAAAGGTTTCTCGCCTGTGTGGACTCTCTGGTGGGTCTGAAGATTTGAACTGCAATTAAAACATTTTCCACATCCCTGACATTTGTATGGTTTCTCTCCCGTGTGGACTCTCTCATGATTCACAAGAACTGATTTCCAAGCAAAGAATTTCCCACACTCCTGACATTTGTATGGTTTCTCTCCTGTGTGGACTCTTATGATTCACAAGATCTGAACTCCAAGCAAAACATTTCCCACATTCCTGGCACTTGAATGGTTTCTCTCCAGTGTGGACTCTCTGGTGGGTCTGAAGGTTTGAACTGCAGTTAAAAGATTTTCTACATTTTTGACATTTGTATGGTTTCTCTCTTGTATGGACTCTCTTATGATTCACAAGCTCTGAATTCTGAGCAAAAATTTTGCCACATTGCTGACATTGGTATGGTTTCTCTCCTGTGTGATTTTTCTCACATTTCACATGACAGGATTTCCAAGCAACTAATTTCCCACATTGTTGAAATTGGTATATTTTTTCTCCTGTGTGAACTTTCTCATGAATCACAAAAACTGATTTCCAAGTAAAACATTTGCCACACTCCTGGCATTTAAATGGTTTCTCTCCTGTGTGGATTCTCTGATGCCTCAAAAGAACTGAATTCTGAGCAAAACTGTGACAACATTCCTGGCACTTGAATGGTTTCTTTCCTGTGTGGATTCTCTGATGATACACAAGTTCTGAATTCTGAGCAAAGCATTTCTCACATTCCTGACATTTGAATGGTTTTTCTCCTGTGTGAGTTCTCTGATGATACACAAGCTGCGAATTCTGAGCAAAACATTTTCCACACTCTTGACATTTGTATGGTTTCTCTCCTGTGTGGACTCTCTCATGGCTTACAAGTGGTGATTTCTGAGCAAAACATTTCCCACATTGTTGGCATTTGTAAGGTTTCTCTCCAGTGTGGACTCTCTGGTGGGTCTGAAAGTTTGAACTGCGATTAAAAGATTTTCCACATTTTCGGCATTGGAATGGTTTCTCTCCTGTGTGGACTTTCTGATGCCTCACAAGTGGAGATTTATGAGCAAAACATTTCCCACACTCCTGGCATTTGTACGGTTTCTCTCCTGTGTGGACTTTCTGATGACTCACAAGCTGTGACCTCTGAGCAAAACATTTCCCACACTCTTGGCATTTGTACGGTTTCTCTCCTCTGTGGAGCCTCTGGTGATACACAAGATGTGAATTCTGAGTAAAACATTTCCCACACTCCTGACATTTGAATGGTTTCTCTCCTGTGTGGACTCTCTGATGACGTACAAGCGGTGATTTATGAGCAAAACACTTTCCACACTCCTGGCATTTGTATGATTTTTCTTCGGTGTGAACTTTCTGATGTATCAAAAGCCCTGAGCTGTGGGCAAAAGATTTCCCACATTCTTTGTGTTTGTACAATTTCTCTTCCCTTTCGCATCTCTGTTGAATCACAAGATTTAAATTCCAAGCTAAAGATTTTTCATCCTCCAGAAATTTGTATGGATGCTCTACAGTGTGGACTGTTGGATGGCTCATCCAGTTTAACTTGTGATCTAAAAGTTTCCCAGACACTTCATCTATGAAGTTCTTCTTTCCAGTGTGGACTTTTTTCTGAAGCATCCTTGATATCCTAATGGCAAATTGTTTTAGACACACAATGCATTCATTGGGCTTTTTCTGGAGACATCTCTCTTCTTCTGTGTGGCTTCTTTGCTTTCTGGCAACCTCTAATTTCTGCATAAATGTCTTTCTATGTTTCAGATATATATTTTCCTCTTTCTGGGTATCTTCTAGGAAAAACAAGTGAAGAAAAGAGTTAACTGAAGAAATAACGAGATGTACAAGAAAAAATGAAGTGGACTTTGTTGCATGAAAGATCACATAGAAAAAAATATGTCGGGGTTTCCCCCCTCCTTTCATATTGTCATTATATCTACCAACATGTCTAAGAACACTTACAGCAGTGATGGCGAACATTTTAGAGACTGAATGCCCAAGTAGAGGGGGTGGGCCAACTCTGTGCTGGGGGGAAGAAGGAAGTGCTCCCATTGGGCTGCTGGGCAGAGGGGGTGTGTGAACTCTGTGTTGAGGGGAGGGAGGATGCGACAGTGTGCTATATCTTGCCCATTTTTGAACCTAAATGGGCAATCAGTAGGTTAAATGTTTCTTCTGTACAAAGTTGTGGGCTTATACTTGCTTGTGAGTAAATAGTCGAAAGATGTACACTGGAACCCCGGATAACGATCCGCACAATGACGAATTCAGATAACGATCCTGGATTTTCTGAAAAGTCATGCCCCGGATAATGACATTACGTCGTTATGCGATGCATTGTGTTTGGTCGTTCTGAGGCTCAGGGGAACCGATTGGGGCTTTTTCTGACCCACTCCTCACCTGTCCAGACGCTGCTGGAAGGCAAAACAGTGGGGGAAACTCCTTCGATATGCTGCAGGTTTTGCTTTCCAGCAGCGTCCAGGCCGTGTGTGTGTGTGGGTGTGTGTGGGTGTGAAACAGCCCCGATCGACTCCCCTGAGCCTCAGAGAGGCACCCGGCCTTTTTTTGTCATTGTCCATTGCATGCACCGGACAACAACAAAAACCGCATAACGACACGACTTGGGGAACCAAGTTTTGTCATTATCCGGGGTATTACTGTAATCTAATGTGTCAGCTGGCTAGACCAAGAAAAAAGGTGGATAGACCTTTATTGTTTTAAAAAGTAAAAAGGTTCTTTTTTCTATTTTTGTCCCTGATAAATAACTCTTGTTTTCTTCAAATAAAATCTGATTGTAAGAGAAGACGTTGTACTTATTATACAGAGCATAAGCTGGTGGGAGTATTCCAGTTCCTTTAATTCTTTATTGGCAATGCTACATTTTGCTAATTTACATTACTATTCCTACCTGAGCCGGCTGGGTTTTAAGCATAAACATAAGTGATTGAAACCTATCACAGATTTCTCTAGCATGGGGCAGAACCACATGTACTCTGAAGCAGCCAAAAGGGTTTGTACTGGCTTCCTGGATGGGTTCAGGTCTCTACCAGGTGGAACAAGTCCTATGGCAGTGGGATAATGGGCTTTGTTATCCTTACACAGATCAGACTGTTAAAAGTTTGGGGTGCCCAAACATTTTGGGCCATGGGCCGGTCATGTGATTCAGCGGGCCAGTCATGTGGTTCTTTCCACTGGAAGCGGAAGTAAAACGCACCCGCGCATGTGCAAGACACTGCCATGAATGCACCCATTACTGTCATAAGAACATAAGAACAGCCTTGCTGGAACAGGCCACAGCCCATCCAGTCCAGCATTCTGTCTCACACAGTGGCTCACCATTTCCTTCAGGGTATTATTCCCAAGGAGATGCCTTCACCTGCTTAGGTTTCCCTGGAAATGGCATTGAGAGATATCCTGCCTATCTCTCCAACCCGGAGGTTGTCCTTAAGTATCCATAATTATAGCCATTGATACTCTTGTCCTCCATGAACTTGTCTAATCCTTTCTTAAAGCTGTCAAGACTGACAGCTGTCACCACTTCTTCTGGCAGGGAGTTCCATAGACCAGTGATCCTCTGGGTGGAAAAGTACTTTTTCTTATTTGTTTGAGAACTAGTACCCAAAAGTTTCATGGAGTGTCCCCTAGTTCTAGTTTTGTGCGATAGGGAAAACAGTTTTTCCTTATCTACTTTGTCCACGCCATGCATGATTTTATAAACTTCAATCAGGTCACCTCTTAGACGTCGTCGTTCAAGAGTGAAGAGGCCCAACCGTTGCAGCCTCAGATGGTAAAGAAGGTGTTCCAGTCCCCTAATCATTCTGGTTGCCCTCCTCTGCACTTTTTCCAGATCCATAATATCCTTCTGGAGGTATGGCGACCAGAACTGTACACAGTATTCCAGATGGGGCCTCACCATAGATTTATAAAGAGGCAAAGTGGTTGTCTGATGAGGCTCTTAAAATAGCAGAGGAAAGAAGGAACGCAAAAGTCAAAGGAGAAAGGAAAAAATACAATCATTTGAACACAGAATTTCAAAGAAAAGCAAGGAGAGATAAGGAAAACTACCTAAAAGAACAGTGCAAAGAAATGGAGGAAAACAACAAAAGAGGCAGAACCAGAGACCTTTTCAAAAAAATCCGGGAAATCAAGGAAACATTTAAAGCAAAATTGACCATGATAAGGGACAAAGACGGAAAGGAGCTAGCTGATGCAGAAGAGATTAAGAAAAGATGGAAAGAGTACACAGAGGAACTCTACAAAAAGGACCTCAACACTCCTGATAGTCACAATGATGAAGAAATTGAACTTGAGCCAGACATCCTGGAGAGTGAAGTCAGAAAGGCCCTAAAGAGCACTGCAAACAACAAAGCTAGTGGAGATGATGGTATCCCAGTTGAATTTTTCAAAGCTCTAAAAGATGATGGCATCAAATTACTGCATTCAATATGCCAGCAGATTTGGAAAACAAAACAGTGGCCACAGGACTGGAAAAGATCAGTATATGTTCCAATCCCAAAAAAGGGCAATGCCAAAGAAAGTTCAAATTATCGAACAATTGCGCTCATCGCACACGCCAGCAAGGTGATGCTCAAGATAATACAGGATAGACTTCAGCAGCATGTGGAGAGAGAATTACCAGAGGTGCAGGCTGGTTTCAGAAGAGGCAGGGGGACTAGAGACCACATTGCCAACATACGTTGGATCATGGAGAAAACAAAGGAATACCAGAAACAAGTTTACTTTTGCTTTATTGACTACACTAAGGCATTTGATTGTGTGGATCACAACAAGATGTGGCAAGTGATTAAAGAGATGGGAATACCAGAGCACCTCATATGCCTCCTGAGAAATCTGTACATGAACCAAGAAGCAACAGTTAGGACAGAACACGGAATGACAGAGTGGTTTGGAATAGGAAAAGGAGTAAGACAAGGCTGCATTTTGTCACCCTGCTTATTCAACTTATACACAGAGCACATAATGCGCAATGCAGGGATGGAGGAATCACAATATGGGATAAAAATTGCTGGGAGAAAGATCAACAATCTGAGATATGCAGACGATACCACCCTAATGGCAGAAAGCGAGGAAGACCTAAAGAATCTCTTGATTGGATTGAAGGAAGAGAGTGCAAAAGCTGGCTTGAGACTCAATATCAAGAAAACCAAGATAATGGCAACAGGCCCAATCAGTTCCTGGAAAATAGACAGGGAAGAAGTAGAAGCAGTGACAGATTTTACATTCTTAGGATCTAAGATCACTGCAGATGGGGATTGCAGCCATGAAATAAAAAGGCGACTGATTCTTGGGAGACAAGCTATGAGAAACCTGGGGAACATAGTGAAAAGCAGAGACATCACCTTGAAAACAAAAATTAGAATAGTCAAAGCAATGGTATTCCCAGTGGTAATGTACGGATGTGAGAGCTGGACAATTAGGAAAGCTGAACGCAGAAGAATAGATGCCTTTGAAATGTGGTGTTGGAGGAGAGTTTTGAGGGTACCCTGGACAGCAAGGAGAACAAATAGGTCAATCTTAGAAGAAATCAACACTGACTGTTCATTGGAAGGTCAAATAGTAAAGATGAGGCTAAAGTACTTTGGGCATCAAATGAGAAGGGAAGATTCACTTGAGAAGGCCGTGATGTTGGGAAAGGTGGAGGGCAAAAGGGGAGACCAAGGATGAGACGGATAGATGGTATTGTAGACACAATGGGCACAGAACTGGGAGGACTGAGGGTGATGGTGGAGGACAGAGGCGCCTGGAGAACGATGGTCCATAGGGTCGCAAAGGGTCGGAATCGACTTGCGACTGAACAACAAAAAAATATATATATTCATGTATTTATTTCATTTATTTGGAAACATCTAGCTGCAACCCAGTGATGTAGAGTATGACTAACTCAACATTATTACTACTAGTCATAACAACAGAGATCAGAATCAGCCGGAGAAAGAGGGGGGCCTTACCAAGGGAGGCTAGAGTTTGCCAGTTCTCCTCCATGACTTCCTGGTGGAGGGATTTCTGGTCAGGATCCAGCAGTGCCCACTCCACCTGGGTGAAGGACACGGCCACCTCCTCAAAGGATACTCCACCCTAAAAGAAAAGTTTTCCAAAGATAACCTCTTGAATCCCAAACATTGATTAAAGTGAAGGGGCTGGATCTTAAGTTGTAGTACAGGGATTCCCAACCTTGGGGCCCGGGTCATGCTCTCTCAGTCAGCTTCGAGGGACGGACAGCCATTTTGCTCTGTTTGCACGATGGGGGTGGCCATTTTGTCCCAACAGCTTCAAAGGGGGTGGTCATTTTGTTTCTCAAATGCCCTTGGAGGGGTGGGAGGCCACATTAAATGGCGCCAGGGGCCAGATCCAGCCCACTGGCCTTAGATTGAGAACCTCCTGTTGTAGAATGTATACTTTTATAAGTGGGGGACAAAGAAGGAGACTCCCCATCATCACTCATCATAATTTTTTATTTGTATACCGCATTTTCTCAGCCCGAAAGCGACTCAAAGCGGTTTAACAACATAGTGTTCGCAGCACACAACAGCCGCAAAAGCAATACAATAAATGTCAATATACAAGAAATAATGAGTACATATTAATACAAAAATACAGTAATACAATAATATAACATAATCCATATAATATCAGCAATACAAATACAATACAATGTATCAGCAAAACAGTATACAAACATATCAATCTAAACAGTCACAGAAAAAACTTCAAAACCCAACCTCGCCAGGGGGAGAGGCGACTCCCCAAAGAGTGAAAAGGTCCGCGTAGGTCTCCTAGCTGCTGTAACGTGTTCTTTCAGGTGGAATTCTTGGGTAACAGCAATGGACCTTCAACCTTTGCAAAGCAAACCGTCTATTTGTCTTCTGTTTTTGGATCTTCTTTAACCGAAGATGGATGAATGAAATGAGTGAATAGGGATCACAGGCTATGGCTGCCCCTCTGAGTACCCTAAGATCAATGGGTGACTTCAGTGCACAGAGTCGTAATGAGAGGTGGGATCAGGAACACATAAGTGGGATGCATGGGTCCTCAGCGGAAATACTTCATAATGGAGATTGCTTACTGACTTTCTGTGGACCGAATGACTTAATAATTGGGAACACCTTTGCCCACAACCATATACATAAGAAGACCTGGCAATCACCTGAAAAGCCAACTTACAATGAGACTGATTACCTCTATATGAGCAGATGGTGCAGAAATCCTATTATCGGCTGTAAGTCATGAGGGATATCGTCAGTATTGCATCTAACACAGGGGTTCCCAACCTAAGATCCATGGGCCAGATCCAGCCCATGGTGGATCTGGCCCATGTGCCCCGCCTCCAAGGGCATTCGAGAGAGAAAATGGCCACCCCTTTGAAACTGTTGTGACAAAATGGCCACCCCCATCGTGCAGGCAGTGCAAAATGGCTGTCCGGCCCTCAAAGCTGACCAAGAGAGTGTGACCTGGCCCATGACTTGAAAAGGTTGGGAACCCCTGATCTAATAGATCGTAGAATTTGTCCTTCTCTTTCTTCTGCATCTTCCATTGGCGTACAGATCTGAATAACGGTTAACCTGGTGAACCTTGAAGGGAATCGAACCATGATGATACAATCATTTACAGGTCTCCAGCTAATGCAGGAGTTCTCAACCTTTTTAAGCCAGGAGCCGGGTCACGCTCCCTCAGACAGCTTCGGGGGTCGGATGGCCATTTTGCCCTTCCTCCACCACATGGCACTTCCTGGTGTGGTGGAGGTGGTGAGGGGCCACATGAAATGGTGTGTGGGTCGCATCCGGCCCGCAGGCCACAGGTTGAGAATCCCTCAGCTAACGGGTGCTCTACTTGCTCTTCGGCTGAGAATAAAGTTTGGCCTACAACTCAGGTATGCTGATCTACACGTCCCAAGTAATTGATGGTCCATCCTTCATTAACCAAATTACTACTATCATATCTCACTGATCCCTAAAATGTCAATGTCATAGTTATTAAATTCTCAGAATAGCTACTGCAATCTGCCACACTGGTACAGCATACCTACATTCCATGCTCCAATCTGGTTAGTTAATTTTGCACTATAGATTGAATCCCTCATTGGGGATTGGGCAGCCAACTCAGTCATAGAGGATGAGGTTCTATCAGTCAAGACCAATCCATCATAACTGTGGCTTTTCTCTTCTGCTTGTAGTTTTTCTATTGCAGATTTTTCACAAGGCTTGGATCCAATCCAGTACTCCACAATTCACACACAGAGTATCATTTCACTCCATATAAATACAGTAAAAACCCGACTTACATATGCCTCGAGTTACATAAAATTTGACTTTCATAATGATTTAGTGCTAAAACGATGTCCTGATTTACGTAAATGTCCCAATTTACATAACACAATTTCCTATGGGTTTGCTTCAATTTACATAAAAATTTCATTTTCCCTATGGGTTTGCTTCAAGTTACATAAAAAATCAATTTAAGCAAAAGCCTACAGAATGGACTTTTTACGTAAGTAGAAGTTCTACTGTAGTTCATGCCCTGCAGTGAGATTTCAAGGGGTCAGCCTCCTATACAAACCTTGAAAATGGGGAGAAAATAATAAAACAGAAATGGCTAGCCTCATTCAAGACTAAAGTGGTTGAATACACAAGGATTCAATCATACAAGGCATCTTGTAATTGTCTTGTCCGTACCTGATTTGGTTCTGCTCCATTACAAGGAAAACAGGATGAAATACGTGCTGCGGGCATCTTTCCAGTCCCTGAGAGAAAGGCAAAGAGGGTGGGAAGCCAGTTGCAAAAGCTGCTCTGAGAAAGATCTAAATCCAAAAAAAGGACTTCTAAATAGAAAACCCTCGGCATCAATAAAGCAGTGGTTTCCAATGTGGGGCCCAGGCCCCACGGGGACTTCAATTCTCAAAACTCAAGTCAATACATTGGCTGATCGGTGCTTTGGGGAATTGACTTAGGCTTCTGGGAATTGAAGTTCAAAAACCAAAGGTTTGGGAAACACTGTATTAAAGGATTCACATCTCGGTAAAAAGAACCGGTTCCCAAAGTGAAAAGTGAGCCCCTTCGGGGAGTGTGTATACACAAAGGTGCAAGAGGAGCACAAGACTATGAGAATTACTGAACAACAAAAATATATACCGTATTTTCCGGCGTATAAGACGACTGGGCGTATAAGACGACCCCCAACTTTTCCAGTTAAAATATAGAGTTTGGAATATACTTGCCGTATAAGACTACCTCTCTTCCCATGCACACCAAATAAAAATTAACCCACACTCAACCCAAAGACGCGCAGCCCTCTGAGTCGAATGGGCAGGTTCTGGTGTAGAGCCAATCCACGCTCATGTTCTCCTCCTCGAGGTACAGGAAGATGTGTGCAGCTTGCTTCCCCTTGCTTCATACTCCCCGCACAGAGCAGGGACTCGGCCGTGGCACCCCCCACCATATGCGCCAGACATATGAAGCAAGGGGAAACAAGCTGCAGTTAAGTACCTGTCCTATAAGACGACCCCCAACTTTGGCACAGATTTTTCGGGGTTAAAAAGTAGTCTTATACGCCAGAAAATATCAAAAGCGCTCTGGAAATTGCCAATGGAGAAACACGTAGCATATCTTCTATCATTTTTCCACATTTTGGAGGAGGGGTGGGATAACAAAGAAAGGAAGCTAATTTTCACTTTATTCGCTTGACTCCCTGCTCTATAAAATGGATGATAAATCTGGCAGGGCATTACCGTACTTTTTTCCCTGTCTACCCCAATCCTCCCTCTCCAAGGTTCCGCTGCTGTTCTAGGTTGGGATGTCTGAGAAAACAAGCAAAGAGTGTTATTCTAAACCAGGGGCTCTCAACCTACAGTCTGTGGGCCAAATGCGGCCCACGCCATTTCATCCACCCCGTGCCCTCACTCCAGTCACCGCTTCCACTTTTGCCATCACCTCAGTCCTTGTCCTCTCCGCTTGGCTTGGCGTGTCCCTAATGAAGCTCCATAGCAGGGCAGATATTGTAATCCTTACGACATCCGTCCTACTATGGAGCATAGCTTTAAAAAGTTGAGGACCCCTGTTCTAAACCATTATTTTCAATCTCTGTTCCAAATATGAAGGTAGCTAAATTAATGGAAGACTTCCTCTAGCCGCAAACCATTAACATAAGAACAGCCTTGCTGGAACAGGCCACAGGAGCCCATCCAGTCCAGCATTCTGTCTCACACAGTGGCTCACCATTTGCTTCAGGGTATTCCCAAGCAGATGCCTTCACCTGCTTAGGATTCCCTGGAAATGGCATTGAGATACAGTGGACCCTCGAATAACAATGTTACTTGGTTCCCCAAGTAGCTTCGCTATTTGAGCAACGTCGTTATTCGAATAACGACAAAAAACGTTATTCGAACAATCACATTGGGAGCGTCGTAGCGTCGTTAATCAAAAATGACGCTATTCAAACGCGTTGTTAATCGAGGGTCCACTGTATATCCTGCATATCTCTCTAACCTGGAGGTTGTCCTTAGGTATCCATAATTATAGCCAGTGTTGGGCATCAGGTGGTCCACCCCGGTCTGTGCGGACCGGTAGTAGACCTGGCTGGCCACGCCCCCTCCCCACTCACCTCTTCCTGGGAGAGCGGCGACAGCATCGGCTCTTCCTTCTCCTCCTCCAGCGGCTGCCGCTGCCTCCTGAAAGGCTGCGGGTGCCGCTCGGGTGGTGGTGGAGCCGAGGTGGTGGAATGTGCGCCTGGGGGAAGGGGAGGGGGAGCTCACGTATCAAAATACTGCATTCTAAATATGATTAATCTTTTGGCGCATGGCTTTGCAGTGACACAAAACTATGGAGGAGAGCAAGGACACTTTGGGGGACCTCTTTCCTGAAGTGCACACGTGCATGGATGCATCCCTCTCTCTCTCTCAGAGGGAAACCCATTCAAGAATGTTGGGGTGGCCCAAGGCATTATGCTACCTGAAGCAAAGGGACAAAATCCTTCCCTTCTTCCCCCTGTCTATGTAAAGGTCACCCTTGCTCAAAAGCCAGTCGTATCCAACTCTAGGATTCAACGTTCATCTCTTTTTATAGCTAAAGAGTCAGTGCTGTCTGTGTCTGCAGACATTTCCATGGACATGTGGCAGGCATGCCTCAACACCGAGGTGCACGGAAGGCGGTTTACCTTCCCACCGAAGTGTTCCCTGTTTATCAACTTGCAATTTCTTGCTTTCGAACCGCTAAGTTGCCAGGGGCAGAGACGGGCACTCGCTCCATCGTGCAGCACTCAGGTCTCAAACTGCTGACCTTCCAGTCTTCAGTTCAGCGCCTTAACCTCTTGAGCCATTGCAGTCCCTTGTCTACGTAAAGCCTCACACAAATAGTAAAGGTAAAGGTTTCCCTTGCTCGAAAGCCAGTCGTATCCGACTCTAGGGTGCAGTGCTCATCTGTTTCTAAGCCGAAGAGCCAGCGCTGTCTGCTTCTGCAGACGTTTCCGTGGTCATGTGGCAGGCATGACTAGACACCGGAGCGCACGGAACACTGTTACCTTCCCACCGAAGTGGTCCCTATTTATCTACTTGCAATTTCTTGCTTTCGAACTGCTAGGTTGGCAGGAGTACACAAATACAGTAGATGAAATGCATCTCCTCCTAACCTTGAAATAGTACTGTGTCCAATACGGACTTCAATGAGGGGAGTGGCAGCACAGCTCTGCGGGGCGAGCCTAAGAGAAAAGCCAACGGGGCTGCCCCCCCCCGCACCCCACGAATGCCGCCTCTCTAACCTCTGCCGTCTGAGACTCTCCTTCTTTCTGATGATCACTTTCCCAAACTAAAAGGGCCACCAATGTCTTTATATACGAATTTACCACCGACCCCGAAATCCCCCTCCCTGCAACACTGACCACGTTTTTGCTCAGCGAAATCATCAGAAATGTCCATGCATTTCAAAGGGGGATGATGATGATGATGATGATCCAGTTTTCTCCCCTCCCTTTTCCCTCCCCTCCTTCCTCACCCAGTAACGAGCAAAGGAGACTCACCTGCCCTTCCCTCCCCGCCCCCCTTCTCAATTAATTAATTAAAAAAATAAAGAGGCTGTAATAGGGAGCTCTTCCCAAAGCTCCCCCCACCCTTCCTGGGCGCATCAGGGAGTAACGCATGCGCACAATGTGTACCACTTTTTTTCCTTCTTGTCATGTGACTGAAGCCGAACCAGGCTCTTGGCAGGGCAAGCACAGACCCGTCCAATCTCCTCGCCGAGCGCATGGATGAGCTAATGTGCTCCCGTTTGCGTGGACAAAGCCCTTCGAAGCAAAGCAATCAGGCTTATATCCCGCCCCATAGTGCTTAGTGCACTCTCTGGGCGGTTCACAAGTTAATTAGCATTTTGCCCCCAACATGCTGGGTTCTCATTTTACCAATCTCGAAAGGATGGAAGATTGAGTCAACCTTGGTACCTAGTCATGATCGAACTCACAACCTTTTGGTTGCATGACAGCAGTTTACCACTGCGCCACCAGGGCTCTAGTGGTAACAAACGCTTCCTCCTCCCCCCCAAAAAATAAAATAAAAATCGCTCCATTTCCCTCATTTGAAATTGGGCTTTCAAGGTAAAGGTCACCCTTGCTCAAAAGCTAGTCTATCCAACTCTAGGGTTCAATGCCCTTCTGTTTACAGCCGAAGAGCCAGTACTGTCTGCGTTTGCAGATGTTTCCGTGGACATGTGGCAGGCATGCCTAGACACCGAAGTGCACGGAATGCTGTTTACCTTCCCACCGAAGTGGTCCGAACTATTTATCTACTTGAAAATTTCATGCTTTCGAACTACTTAGGTTGGTAGGAGCTGGGGGAGAGACGGGAGCTCACTCCATCATGCAGTACTCGGGTTTTGAACTGCTGACCTTCCACCTCCCAGTCAGCGTCTTAACCACTTGAACCACTGCAGTCCCTTTCTGGGCTTTCAAAGAGGAATGGTTTTACACTCCCAGTGACAAAGACAAAATCTTGGCGCTGGCAGATGTGATTCTTCTCAGAAAGAAAAGTCGCCTAAATAAAACAATTAGATAGGGTAGTGATGGCAAACATTGGCACTCCAGCTGTCTTGCGTATGTTTACTGCGTACTGTTTGGTAATTTGAGCATTCTTTGGCATTGCCTTTTTTGGGGATTGGAACGTACACTGATTTTTTCCAATCCTGTGGCCACTGTTTTGTTTTCCAAATTTGCTGGCATATTGAATGCAGTAGTTTGTATTCCATCATCTTTTAGGGCTTTGAAAAATTCAACTGGGATGCCATCATTTCCACTAGCTTTATTGTTTGCAGTGCTTTTTAGGGCCTTTCTGACTTCACTCTCCAGAATGTCTGGTTCAAGTTCAAATTTCTCATTATTGTTATTATCAGGAGTGTTGAGGTCCTTTTTGTAGAGTTCCTCTGTGTACTCTTGTGTTGGATTGGGGCCGCAAAGCGGCTGTTGGGTCCCGGAGGAGACTGGTCAAGAAGAAGACGCGAGACAAGATGGAGCGAAGACCAGTGATTTATTGAGGGAAAATCATCAGTATATATTATGTTCAAGGCTGCGTCAGAAAGCTGCGACCCACATGACATGTTTACACAGGTTAATTGGGAACCTCTCTCGGGGAAGTTAATTAACTAAATTAAACACTGACAGGGGAACTCCATTGTTCCAAGCTTACCCAAGAGTAAACATGGCCACTGTTGGCTTTAGGCCTTGGGGTAATCCGCGGGTGCGATATTACCTATTTCCTAACTGGTTAGTTAGACATTCAATCTCCTCTTGCTCGGCCCGCTTGTCATGTCAGATATGGGTGAATTAACTATGACTATTAATCCGCTCCCCAATTTCTGTCCCCTTGGAGCCCATGGCTCAGAGTGATCTCACAAGTCATGGCCTCTGTCAGGGACAGTATGCCAATTGTGCTCGCGGATCCCACACTCCCCCTTTACTTGTTTGATTGGACCTGACAGACGGCCCGGCGTAGGAGTGGCATCAGCTGACGTGGAGTGATGACATTCCGGGGTTCTCTCCATGGGGGACATCTCGACACCAGTGAGGGAATACATTGCACGAAACACACTGCTGTGCCCAGTATTACCACCCCCACAATCACCTTGAGTGTCATCTGTAGCCAACCCCATGGGAACCACGACCATAACGAATTCCACCACCCCCACGTAGCATCTTCCTTGGTGTTCTTAACCAAGGTATGGAGGTCTGTGAGCTGACTCTGTACCTTATGCATGTTGTTTGTGAGATTAAAGCAACACATGCCGTGGACAGACTCGCAACCCAAATGATGTAGCAACAGGAGGTAATCGATGACTGCTCGATTATCCAAGATGGCATGGCAAAGCTCTGTCTGCTCCTGATTGAGCAGCACTATCGCCGTGGAGGTGTGGTTAATGGCTTTTGCCAAAGCGCAAGCCAATTGACCAATTCTCCGAGCGTTGCTTATGGCTAAGCCTGGCAAGCTGAATGTACTGACTGCTGCCTGGTTTTTCAGAACTGTGGGTCTGAATCCAGACTGCTTTCTGTAGCAAGGCAAGATAATGAGATGTGTCATTGATCTCTCACTGTGACATAACTGGTTTTTCCTAAGGTAATTCTAAGCTATTTCTGCAACTTCTGGTGTTGTGCAAATGTCTTTCTAGCACCTATGGGGAGGTGTGAAAATCATGGATATAACTTACAATGGCTGGAGATTACCGGCTACCGGGTGCTCAATCTTTCCAAGCAATGGGCCGGTGCAAACATGGGCCGGTCTGGCTTCCTTTGATGGAAGCTGGCCGTTATTAACAATATGCGACCCTATGTATACAGAAATTCAAGTGTCCCTTGCAAATCTCAACTGGAGCATTGTACAAGGCATGAATGAATAAAGAGCAACTACAGATAATAATAGCAATAGAAAACATTCAGCTGCTTTTCGAAGATGAGGCTTCCCTTTTTGGTGGGGTTTCATGTGTAACTTGAGTTTGGAAAAGTCTTGTTTTGTAGAAAAGCATGGTTCTTAGCGGTAGCACTGAGTATGCAAAATGTTCATAGAAATGTCTTTGGAGATGTAAGTCATAGAGGAAGACGGACAGCTGATGACATCCAAGGCAGTGACTGGTGCCATCCTTTGCAATAGCTGAACTTGGCATCCGGGCCTGATTCTGGCCTTTGGGACCTGCATGGGGAAGAGACTTGTTTGGGAGATAAAAATTCTGAAAGAGTTAGTTAGTTTTTGCACTTATAGGATAGCAATTGCTGTGCAACTATGGGATGTTGTTCCCCCCTTTCTGTTTGTTTGTCAATGTAGGACTTAAGCGTCCGATAGATCCGTTCCACAATCGCTTGCCCCTGGATTGTATGAACGCCAAAGGTGTGCTTAATGTCCCAGGTGGCCATGAAGGTGGTCAGCTGCCTGGAGCTATAAGCCGGGGCGTCATCGGACTTCATGTGCCGAGGTTCGCCCATGGCTGCGAAGTGGGAAAGGAGATGCTGCTCCACATGGGAAGTCGTCTCTCCCTTTTGTCCTGTAGCCCAAACAAACTGTGAAAAAGTGTCAATGCAAACGTGCATGTACTGCCATCTGCCAAAATGTGGGGCATGTGTGATGTCCATCTGCCACACCTGGTTGGCCTCTGTCCCTCGTGGGTTGACCTGCACGATGCAGACAGGAACGGATTATGCCTTGGGCTTGGGAAAGTGGCAGGTTGAACTGCCTTGCAAGTGCTTTGGCATTCTGATGAAAGAATGCATGACTCTGAATTGGAGTTGTGAAGACTCCCAAAACTGACCATTGCTGAATTTCCTTTGCGGCCGCATCTGCTCTGCTGTTGCTCTCAGAAATCGGACCAGGCAAGTCCTGGTGGCTTCTGATGTGGGCTACATAGAGTGCTTTGGTGCGGTTCCGCAAGTGAAATTGAGTTATGAGAAACAGACTCAGCAAGTTCTTGTCTATCGCGGGAGTGATGTATGCTCCCGGTAGACTGTGAAGCAAATTCCAAACATACTGGCTGTCAGTAATTATGTTGAAGCGTTCTTTGGCAAAGATGCGCAAAGCGAGGTTCACGGCTGCCAACTCTGCCCGCTTGCAGAAGAGTCAGGAGCGTGCGCCAAGCTTGGTCCTCTTGCCAAGTAAGAACCTAATATGTGCGACCCCCCTAAGTGAAAACTGTCCTAGCCCCCCGAAGGGGAACCAGGGACATTAATTCACACAAGGTGACTGTCTGTGTTTGAAGCGAGACTAGTCTGGGGTCTTATGGCAAACCTTGGTGCATGACGTGCCAGGCTTCCCTTGGGCAAATTTCTCATGAAGGCCCCCCTGCGCACATCCGCCCATGCCGTGCGTGCGCACATTTCCTGGAGCTATTCTTGCTCTGGTTGCATTTTTGTTTTGAAAAGGACTCAATTGCTGTGTTTGGATACTAAGTTATGTCATTTTGGGAGATACAAAGGTGAAACAGTAAAAGGAGAAAGTTTACAATCTTACTGTGGAGTCTGCTATTCTACATTGACAAGAGTTTCTCCCTTCATATTGGATATATACCGATTTCCTGCATTGCTGTGGATTATAAAGCTATTTCATTTTTATATATTTTTTCTCCTCCTCTTCCTGAGTTTGACTGCAAATACTGTTTTTATTTTTTTTATCTTCAATCTGTTCATTGGATTTACAGTGAATCTACGGTGGTTGGACCCTTCTATTGGATCCTAGGCTATTGGATAATAGTTTTGTAATTAGAATATAGCACGGAAAGAGTGATATTTGATTGAGGTGTAACATGATTGAAGGAACGTGGGATTCACTCTTGGTTTTTTAAGTCTGTTGGGTAGGAGCACTGGAACAGTCTCAAGGAGAGGGGTCCGTCCGAGTAAAGAGTGTTGCAGCCCTCAAACTTTTGTTCGACGTCACAATGGATAAGATTTCAAGGGGAAAAGGGAAGGAGGAGGAGCCGGTTGTGAAACCTAAGAAGAAAGGTAAAGTGGTAGCTGTGGAGCCCTCCCCCTTCATCATCGTCATCATCATCATCACCATCTCCTGAACCAACTGCATTTGATCAAACCAAAATAATGGTTGAATTGGGTAAATTGTTTCAAAAATTTGAAAAGATGGATGAAGCGAGGGTAAAGGACAAAAATGAAATTTTGGGAAAACAGGATAAATTGGCTACAATGTTTACTGATTTTTCTAAAAAAAGTTGAATTAAATATTCATAAGATAGAGGGTAATGTTAAGTTGATGCAAAATGATATGAAAACGATGAAAGGGGAAATGAAAGGGATACAGGAAGAGGCGAAGGAAAATATGATGAGAATGGATGAGCATGAAAAAAGGATAGATGTGATGGAAGAAGTGATGAGAAAACAGAACATTGTGATTCACCATCTGTTGGAACGAACGCCAGATCAGCTAAGAGATAGAATTGTTGATTGGCTAAATAATTTGAAAATGGGGAAAGATTTTGTTAATGAGGACATTGTAAGTGCATATAGAGTGGGACCGAGAAGGGGGAAAACTGCTTACAGAAACATTTTGGTTAAATTTGCAAATTGGGGGGACAAGTTGAAGGTAATGGGTTTTTTTTAAAACAAGCTGGTTCTGGCGCTCTGAAAATTGATGGAAATGATGTGGAGGTATACAATGATATTTCTATTAAGGAATGTGGTTGGAGATACAAGATGAAACCTGTAGCAAAACTTTTGATGAAAAAAGGGATAAAATATAATTGGTGGTTTCCACAACAGTTAAGATTCTTTTATGACAGAAAAATGCAGGTGATTGATGCAAGGACTGACGCACTGGAGTATTTGTCCTTACTTGATTTGATTAAGCCGGGTTCAAATGAATGGTTGGAATTAAGGAAAGATCTGTTGGGATCGGGAGGGATAAGAAGGGATTATGGTGGAGCAGATGAAGGTGGTTGTGCAGGAGGAGAGCAACCAAGTGGAGCAGTGGACTATCTATCATTGATTGTGGTGGAGGAAGAATCAGGCAAGGGTTAGAGGAGAAAGGGAAAGAAAGTAAGAATCTTTCCAGGAGAAGATGTGTTTGTAAATCTGTTTTCATAATGGGAAGGGCGTGCTTGAGCCCTAAGTACCAGGCACATCTTACACGTTCCCCCCCTCCCCTCTTTGGAAGACGAAGGTGACTTTTTTGAATAAGAAAGTGGGGAGGTTGGTAATGAGTGTTTTTGGTTTTAAGTTTTGTTTTAATTATTTTGGGTTAATAGGTAGCATGCCTAATGGAGAGCTCGAAACTGGTAGAAGAGGGTGTCAAATTATAACTGAGAGGTATTAAAGTTTTAACGTGGAATGTAAAAGGTACAGGATCTGTGGTTAAGAGGAGGAGGTTAGAATTAGCTTTGAAGAAAGACAGACCGGACATAGTCTTTCTACAGGAAACTCATCAAAAATCTCATGATACAAATAATTTTTTTTTGGGTTGGATGCAACATTATGAAAAATCATACGGCACATCAAAAGCAAGACGAGTCTCAAATTTGATTTCTGCTAGATTGGGGTTCGAGATAACAAATAGTATTTCGGACCCAGAGATTAGATATTTGATAGTAAAAGGGAAAATAGATGAAGATGAAGTAACTTTGGTAAATATATATGCCCCAAATGAGCACCAGGCAGAATTTTTAGAAAAAATGCGCAAAATTTTGGTAAAAGAAAAATCAACTAAGATGATTGTGGCTGGCGACTTCAATTTAGTAAGATCAAATTTGGATTGTACGAATATAGCAAGGTGTGGAAAAGGTATTAAAGGATGGATATTGGACAATTGGATGGCTGCTTTAAGTTTGAAAGATTCGTGGAGAGAGATTAAGGGGTCAGAAAGGGTATATTCTTATTTCTCACATGTTCATAACTCATATTCCAGAATAGATTATATATTTGTAACTGAAAATATGGTCAAAAATATGGAGGAGATTGAAGTTGGAATTTTTAAAGAGGTGCAAAGGTGATTTTAGAATTGAAATTACAAAATGAAAGCAGAAAGGAGATGGCGTTATGATGTTAATTTATTTAAAGATCAAAAATGTAAAGAACAAATTATGGAGAGTTGGATGGAAAATTGGCATTGGAATGATAATGGTGAAGTAAATTTTAACATGGTCTGGGATGCCATGAAGTTGGTTTTTAGAGAGTAATGTATTAAGATGGCAAGTAATAGATATAAAAAATATAAGTTAGCACAGGATAAAATTGAAAATGAGATTAAGCAGTTACAGGAGGAGCACTCAAAGATGAAGGATAGGAAGTTATTTGCTAATCTACAAAGATTGAAAGTTGAATTGGTAGGTAAAGACATAGAAAAGGTAAAAAGAGATCTGATTTATTTAAAAAGAGAGTATTTTAAATATAGCAATAAAAATTCTAAACTATTAGCAAAAGCTGCAAAAGATAAAAAGGAAAAAGGGAAATTGGAGTTTTGATTAATAATCAAGGGATAAGATGTAATAAGATTGCAGACAAATATAAAATTGTGAAAGAATTTTACCAAGCTTTATATGCAAAAAAGGAAATAGATGTAGAGAAGCTTAAAAAGCAATTGGAGAAACAGATAATTAGTGGAATAAACCAGGAACACAGAGATAGAATGGAAGAGCAAGTGTCAGAAAAGGAGGTAAAAGAGGTAATTGCGGGTCTGAAGTTGGGGAAAGCTCCTGGTGAGGATGGATTACCTGCTGACTTCTACAAGGAATTCAAAGATATAGTAGTACCAAAGTTGGTTAGATTATATAATTATATATTAGATGGTGGGCAAATTCCAACTTCATAGTATAGGACCACAATTGTATTGTTGCCAAAACCCGGGAAGAATTTAGAAAAAGTAGTAGCTTATAAACCAATTTCGCTTATAAACCAAGATGCCAAGATCTTCACAGCAAAATTGGCTAATCAGTTAAACAATTTTATGGGTAACTAGCAAGGGTTGCCCGGCGTTGCCGGGCTTTTTTGGGGGTTTTGTTGTTTAAAAAATATGAGAAATGGTGTTGGATGTTTTTTGTTGTATGTGTATTTAAATTAGTTATGTTATTTTTTAAATTTTTTTAATACGTAGGTAGTGTTTTAAACTGTTATTAAAAAATTTGGATTTTAAAAAGAGATAAGGTTGATATATATATTTTTCCCAATAATTGGATTTTTAAAAATAATGTTTTCCTATGTGGTTTTTGGTGATAGGTGTACTTTGGATAAGATTTTTTTAAAAATGTGTAAGTGTATGTTTTTTGTAGATGGTTGGAGATCAATTTGAATTCATTGAGTGTAATATTTCCTGTGGCCACTTGGTGGTGCTGTTGCGTAATGTTTTAATGTTGTCTTTGTCCTGGCCTGTGTATTCTTCCTATTCTTTTCTCATTTCAATTCTGATTCTCGGTGAGGCTGCACGTGTCTTGGTAAGTTGTGATCTCTGTTTTGTTAGGGGTGGTTTTGTTGTGATCTGTGGGGGGTGGGAGGTTGTGTTTGCCCTTGGGTTTTTTTGGATTGTTTGTGGAAGATTTTCCTTGTAATTTTTATGTTTAGTATTGTTTTTGCTTTTTTTTAATGTTGTTGTTTGTGTTTTTGGTGTTGGTATTTCTGTGGGCCGGCTCGGTGGCTGGGTGGCCCATTGAAATACCATGTGGTGTTAGACTGGGGGTTTTTTCGCAGGCCGGACTCGTTGGATTATCTACGCCGCCGGCCCGTGGTGGGGATGGGGGCATGGTCATTGGGGGTTAGGAAGGGTGGGCTAGGTGGTGGGGAGGGGAGCTGTAGGGTGTTATGGTGCTTTGTTTTTGTGGAGTCGTGCTTTGTTTTTGTGGAATCGTGAAAGTAGATCGTTTTCCCCCTTTAATATCAGTGGGTGGGGGCTGCGATCCCCCTCCCCGCTGGCTACCCTAGTGTTGGGTGGTTTTTTGGGATAAAAGGTGTATATTGGCCCTACACTTCTGGACACAGAGGAACAGGCAGAGAGGATCGATCCCCCACCCCCCCTCCTTAAAACAACTCCGTTTTTAAAGAGAAGAAAAGATGGAGTTTTTTTAAGGAGGGGTGGTGGGGGATCGATCCTCTCTGCCTCATCTTTTGTTTCCAGATGGGTTGGGGCAATATAGTCCTTTTATCCCCACAAACGTCCAAACACTAGGGTAGGCAGCGGAGAGGGGGATCGCCACCCCCTCCCACTGATGTTAAAGGGGAAACTCCATTCGGGAGGTTTAGGCACCGCGGGTGAGTAAAAGAAAGCTGGCTGGTGTTTGCTTGCCTGTGAGCTGTTTTTCTTTTTAATTTTCCGGGCTCCGTTTTCCTCAGCGTTCTGCTTGGGCGCGCAGGACGCTGGGGCTTGTAGTTATGGGTTGGTGCTTTGTGTTTTTGCTGGGTTTTTTTAAAATGCATTTCTTTCGATTGGCTGCGGCGCGTGTCCGAACGCTGCGCCGTGCGAGAGCCTCTCAGCGTGATTGGCTCTGGCGCGGCGCAGCGCAAGGAATGTTGGGAAGTGAAGTTCTTTCCCTTTCTTGCCGTTTGTGGGGCTGAGGCCCCCGTGCCGGATTTTTAAATCCTTCGTTGACCTGCGTAGGCAATTCGGCCGTGCGCACGAAGGATGGGTGCGGGTCAGTAGGGCGACGCATAACAACTTATAGCCAGTTCCAACGGTGAACACTTGGTTTTATAGGTTAAGATTATATAAACACAGATCAAGTGGGGTTTTTTTTTTTTTTGAAAGGGAGGCATATGGCAAATTTGACCAGAAGAGTGTTAGATTTAATAGATACCGTGAGTCAAACGAAAGAAAAAGTGGGTTTAATATCTTTGGATATCTTTAAGGCTTTTGACTTTCTATAATGGATTTCAATTAAGGAAATAATAAAAAGTTATGGATTTGGTGATAAATTTAGAAGGGTAATTGATGAATTATATCAGCAAGGAGTAGCTAATGCTAGAGTAAATGATGAGGTTACTGATGAGGTAAAATTAGAGGCAGGTACAAGACAGGGTTGCCCTTTATCCCCTATATTGTTTATCATGGCAATGGAGATTTTGGCAAAAGCTATAAGAGAGGATGGAAAAATAGAGGGGATTATGGGGAATAAAATAAGTATGTATGCGGATGATACATTGATAATTGTAAAACACCCTGAGAAGGTAATGAATAGAATTAGAGTACAATTAAAGGATTTCGAGGATATTACGGGTTTGAAGATAAATCAGAAATGATGCTTTGTAATACGAGAGAAGAGGATCAGAAGAAGATAAGGGGATTGAGTAATATTCAAATTAAAGATAAGTTGAAATATTTGGGCATAAATATATCAAGTAGATTGGATGATCTTAAAAGTTTGAACTATGATACTTTGAAAAGTGAAATTAAGCTCAAAATACAAAAATTTCAAAAGTTGAATTTGTCATGGTTTGGGAGAATTGCAATTAGTAAAATGATGTTGTTACCCAGAATTAATTTTTTTATTTGATGCATTAGCAATTCAATTAAAGGATAAGGAAATTATGGAGTTTCAAAAATTGATAAATAATTTTTGTAATGGGGGAAAGAAGTCTAGATTACCAAAAAAATTATGGTACTTACCTCAAAAAGAGGGAGGTTTGGGAATGCCGAATTTGATGGTATATTACTGTGCTTTTCAAATTAAGAATGTTGTGAAGATCTTGGCAAAGGAAAAAGCAATTTGGGAAGAAATTGAGATGAGGGACTATAGAAATATAGGCAAAATGGTTTTTTTAGGATGTAATGTGGGAAAGCTAGTAAATAAAAATACTATGATGAAAGGATTAATGAATGTATGGAAAAAAGTAAAGAAGGATTTGGCCCCGAATACCTCTCCAATTGTGGATTTGTCAGATATGGTGAGTTTTCAGATAAAGATAGATAAAGAGGTAAAGGAAATATTGGATAAGAATGAAGTTTTCCTATTGAAAGACTGGTTACGGATCTGTAGGGATAATGGAAGAAAGACAAATTTGTTTGAACAATTAAAAATGAATTGGTTTCAGATAATGATGGTAAACAAGTGGAATAGTAAATATATGAGAGAATATGATTTGGATAGAGAAAAGACAGAATTTGAGGAATTGATTTTGAAAGTTAGAAAAGGAGAAAAAATATTAAGGGTTTAGTTAGTAAACTGTATATATTATTAAATAAAGAGGATGATCCACAGGAGGATTTGAAATTAAGTTGGGGACAAGAATTGAATATAAAGATAGAAAAAGATACATGGAGAAATAAATGGAAAAAGAGGATAATGAGAACTATGTCGGTTAGAATTAAGGAACATAATTATAAAATGTTATGGAGGTGGTATCTGACTCCAGTGAGGTTACATCAAATTGATAATAAAAAGGACAAATTGTGTTGGAGATGTAAAGATACAATAGGAACTTAGGAACACATGTGGTGGAGTTGCACTGTGGTGAAGGACTTTTGGGAAAGAATTGAAAAAGAGATTGGTGAAATAATGGGAAAGAGAATTAAACTGGGGTCAGATACCACTATGCTAACAAATGTGGAATGTACCAATTTAAATAAAGATGAGAAAGAATTATTTAAAATAATGCTTACAACAGGTAGACAATGTATTGCTAGAAATTGGAAAAATGACATAATTATACAGACGGAGGAGTGGTATAAAGAAATGTGGAGTTTAGCATTGAATGATAAACTAACATGTGAGTTAAAAGAGAAGGGTAACATGAGAGAGAATAGATTTTGGAATATTTGGAAACCTTTTGTGGATTACTCACTTACGGGTGTTGAAAGAAATAGACCTATACCCGATCAAAGTAGTTTTTGGAGCCTAAATAATGAGTTATTCTGAGTTCTCCAGGGCAATGTAAATAAACACTGGGTGTTAAATTTGTATATTGCTGTGTTTGTTTTTGTTTCCTATCCGAAGTAGCAGTGAATTGTTTAAAGGGGTATATGACTTAGTAGTATTATTAAATAAGTAATATTAGAAAGAAGGTTTCAAGTAAAGTGTAACAATAATTACTATGTCATAAATTAGGGAATTTATTTTTAATTGAGGTATTAAGGTTTTTGAAATATTAATGATAGAGTAAAAGGGTATTAGGATAGGTTGTATTTATTTTTTATTGACATATTAATGCTTAGTTTTTATTTTAATGTATTTTTGTGTTTTATTATGTATTGTTTTTCTTTATCTGTATTTGTTGAAAAACTTTAATAAAAATTATTTAAAATTAAAAAAACTTTTAAATCTATTTACAAGGAGTTAGATCAGTAGTTCTCAACCTTTTAAAGATGGGGGTCAGGTCACGCTCCCGCAGACAGCTGTGGGGGCCGGACAGCTATTTTGACCTTCCTCCACCACATGGAACTTCCTGGTGTGGTGGAGGCAGTGAGGGACACATGAAATGGTGCCATGGGCCACATCTGGCCCTTGAGCTCAGGTTGAGAATCCTTGAATTAGATAAAATAATCTTTAGAAGTTTAAAACAAGAGATATAGCAGCAGACAAAAAACACTGCTGCCACACCCTTGTTCCCAATATTATGAGAGGAAATATATTTAAATATTCACAGAGAAACTGTCATCTAAAGGCTTTTTAAAAGACTTAAAAAAAAACACCCATGAATCAGGTTAATATAGAAATGGGATGAAACAGCTTAATGGGGAACCCTTGTGGGTGAAATTTTCATGCAATGGAAAAACCTTTAAACTAAATTGTACTGTAGGTACCAAAAATGTTCCAAAAGGAAACTCAAATTTCCCTAAAGCAGCTTATGGTTCCTTATGGTCTCATGACAGTTTGCCCCTCCAGATATCTTCCCATCGTTCTCCCACATGGGTAAATGAAAAGAGAAAAAATCAGACAGACAGACACAAAAGCCTGTTTTTTTTTAATCCCTCAATCCACATAATCGGAAAATCCCTGTGAGGCAGTGCAAGGGTCACCAAAGACATCTGTCTTTTTTGGTTGACCCTCATGTTCTGAAACTGTAACTCATACCCTAAGGGTTTGCAACCTTCAACCCATGGGCCGGCCCTGGCCCCTGAAACCATTCTATCCAGCCCACAGCGACAACCCCAGAAGCGGATGTGCATGCGCAAACACGCCTTTGTGGCACACAGGGGGGTAACCATATGTACGGCCCACTCAGCTGTCTGAGGGGGAGTTGTCCGTGCAGTGGTGGGAAAACCTTGAGAACCCATGCCCTAAGGGAAAAAAGGAAGACATTGAATTTATAAAATTCAAAGCAATTCCTCATGATTTCAAATGATTGCCTCATGGAATCCTTCAAATCACTGTCGAACCCACAGACTATACCGCAGAAACCACGGATGCTTTGGTGCAGTGGCATAAAACCATAGCAGAAGTAGGGGGGAGACCCCCCAAATTGGAGGACCAAGGCAAGATTTGGGACACATTGGGTGCTTTTGGGGTGGGAAACTCCATTCGTGAAAGGGGGGGGGGTCAAATGCATGTCTCTTGTTGACCCCAAAGTGGCTCCTAGAAAGAGGCAGAGTGGAGGAAAGTCTATTCAAGAGGGTGCTTCATTCTGCTGCCTGTCTGAGGCAAAGGGTAAAGCCCACCCTTCGCCCACACTTTGCATGTACAGCTCGCACCAAATTTGATACACAGGTTGTTACATGCTGCTATATATGTTGTATATTATATTTTGTTATATTTTACCCCTTCACAAACTTTCCTGTAAAATTCTCTTTCACATGTCTCGCAAAACAAAGGATGTGCTCACACAGTAACGCAAAGCTTAAACTCATTAGCAAAAATGTTCAATGCCAGGTATTTGTTTTGTATCTTTCTACTCTTTACTGTGGTGGCTCAAGTGGTTAAGACGCTGAACTCGCCAACTGAAAGGTCAGAGTTCAATTCTCAGGTACTGCATGACGGAGTAAGCATCTGTCTCTGTCCCAGCTCCTGCCAACCTAGCAGTTCGAAAGCAAGAAATTGCAAGTAGATAAATAGGTACCACTTTGGTGGGAAGGTAAACAGCATTCTGTGCACTCTGGTGTTTTAGTCATGCCTGCCACATATCCACGTAAACATCTGCAAATCCAGACAGCACTGGCTCTTGAGCAAGGGCAACCTTTACCTTTTACCTTGCAGTGGCACTAAACCACAACAGAAGAAGGGGGGGAGACCCCAAATTGGAGGAGCAAGATAGGATCTGGGACATTTTGGGTGCTTTTGGGGTGGGAAATTCCCTTCCTGAAGGTGGGTCAAATGCATGTCTCTTGTTGACCCCAAAGTGGCTCCTAGAAAGAGGCAGAGTGGAGGAAAGTCTATTCAAGAGAGTTGGGGTGGCCCAAGACATTTTGCTGCCTGAGGCAAAGGGCAAACCCTGCCCTTCGCCCACACTTTGCATGTATATCTCACACAGATAAATAAATTAAATAAATGCCCCCATTCTTCCACTCGAGGTGGGGCAGCGTTCGCTCTATTGCTCCCAATGGAGGGACGCAGTATAGTTTTGCAAGGACAAGAGATAGGCCGGTGGGACCAGAAAGGGAGGTTTGGGGGGCCATCAATGCCGCCCCCCAGCCTCTGCCGTCTGAAGCTCTGCTCTCACTCTTTCTGTCTATCCATTTCCCTAACTATAAAGGGCCACCTGATCCCTTTAAACAGGAGTTTAGCACCGACCTCGAAACTCCCCTTTTTGCAACACCCACCACGTCCTTTGCTCAGCTAAATCATCTGCAGAAATTTCCATCCATTTGAAAGGGGGGATGATGATGATGATATGAATGGGACCCCCTTTGTCCTCCCTTTCTCTTTCATTCCTTTCAGTAAAGAGCAAAGGAGACTCACCTGCCCCTCCCCCACTTTTTCACTTAATTAATTAAAGAAGCTGCAAGGGGTTCTTTTTCAAAGCCTCCCCTCCAAAGCTGAGCCCTGCATGCACGTCTAGAACAGGTCAGCCTGTTACGCATGCGCATGCGCGGACCTTTTATAAGGTCATGTGACACATGAAGCCGAGCCAGGCTCCTGGCAAGGCAGGCACAGGCACATCCAATCGCCTCTCCGAGCGCATGGATGAGTCCCTCCTTGTTCTTAGACTTAGAACATAAGAACAACCCTTGCTGGAACAGGCCACAGCCCATCCAGTCCAGCATTCTGTCTCACACAGTGGCTCACCATTTGCTTCAGGGTATTATTCCCAAGGAGATGCCTTCACCTGCTTAGGATTCCCTGGAAATGATATTGAGAGATAGCCTGCCTCTCTCTCCAACCCAGAGGTTGTCCTTAAGTATCCATAATTATAGCCATTGATACTCTTGTCCTCCATGGACTTGTCTAATCCTTTCTTAAAGCTGTCACCACTTCTTCTGGCAGGGAGTTCCATAGACCAGTGATCCTCTGGGTGAAAAAGTACTTTCTCTTATTTGTTTGAGAACTAGTACCCAAAAGTTTCATGGAGTGTCCCCTAGTTCTAGTGTTGTGCGATAGGGAAAAGTTTTTCCTTATCTACTTTATCCACACCGTGCATGATTTTATAAACTTCAATCAGGCCACCTCTTAGACGCCGTCGTTCAAGAGTGAAGAGGCCCAACTGTTGCAGCCTCAGATGGCACGGAAGGTATTCCAGTCCCCTAATCATTTTTGGTTTCCCTCCTCTGCACTTTTTCCAGCTCCATAATATCCTTATGGAGGTTCTTCTCATTTTGCGCGGGAAAAAGGAACTTGGGGGTGAAAGTGGTAAAAGTTTGTCCTGCTGGAATGGTTTGGACGAAGCCCTTGGCCAGGCTGGAGCAAAGGCCTCCAGTGGTCCCCATTGTTCCCTCCTTCTCCCTGGCTATCTCATTCTGTGTCTCTAACTTGAAATATTTTCTTTTTTAAAAAGAATTATTTTTTTAAATTGTTAACAAAAGAAAAAAACCAGTGAAAAACATTAAACACACAATACAACCATCAGCAGCAGCTACTCGTGTCCGAGCATACTCCCCCACCCCGAAAGTCATTATTTTCTCCATTGGTGGCTGTGTCTCTGGTGTCTCAATAAGTCGATCTTGGCATGAAACATGCAGCCACACACAATACTGAATAGATGGTGGAGGATGTGGTTGAGTTTGATGAAGCTTCTGTCAACAATTTGGAATAATAAATGGGAGAGAAGAATTATGAAAAGTCTGTCTGTTAGGGTAAAAGAACATAATTTTAAAATGTTATGGAGGTGGCACTTGACCCCAGTTCAGTTACATCAAATGGATGATGCAAAAACTAGAAATTGTTGGAGAGGTAAAGATAGCCTGGGGGCATTATACCTGCCAAGCGCGGCTCCGCAAAATACGGGAAATTACTGTGCATGCGTGCCCACACATGCGCAGTAACCGATTTGTGCATGTGCACCGTGGGCACGCATGCGCAGTAACCCGTTTGCCAATGCACACCGTGGGCGCACATGCGCAGTAACCCGTTTGCCAATGCACACTGTGGGCGTGCATGCACAGTAACTCATTTCCCCGCCATTCAAAGGGGAAAATGGGAAATCCCGGCCAATACGGGATACTTCACAGGTATGGGGGACATACAAACACATGTGGTGGAGTTGCAAAGTGGGTAAAAATAGACAGATATTGGAAAACAGAGAGAAATTCTAAACTTGGACCTGAGACTGGAGTCAAGTACCACCTTATTGACAGAAATAGACAATATGAATCTAGACACAAATAAAAAGATCTGTTATCTATAATGCTAACTGTAGCAAGACAATGTATTGCAAGAAATTTGAAAAGTGATTCCTTGTTAAAATTGGAAGAATGGTATAAAGAAATGTGGGAAATTGCATTAAATGACAAATTCCCTTGGGAACTGAATAAAAAGAAAGGTATAATCAAGGAGAATAGGTTTTGGGGGATATGGAAACCGTTTGTGGAACATACTTTGGTGAAAGTTAAAGGGGACAAACCAGTACCAGATCACATGAGCTTTTGGAAATGGTAATATAGAGCTGTGACAAAACTGCGATCGCCAGGGCTTTGTATATAACGGGGTGATATTAATTCTTGTTTATTTTTTTCTGTTTTGTTTTAGTCCTTTTAGGGTATGAGTAATGAGAAAAATATTGATAAATAAAAATAGTAATATATGAATATAAGTAGATTTAAATAGATGTTTAAATGGGAGAAATATAATATGATAAAAAAGTAATACCCATTTTTTTATTTTGTGTGTTAACTTATTAGATTGTTTTCTTATGTATTTTTATTTCTTTTTCATTTATGTATTGTAATGTCATTTTTCTTTGTTTTGTTTATATAGTGTTGTGATGTTATATGTTTGTTTACTCATTTGTTTTTTTAAATTTCAGTAAAATTCAATAAAAATTATTAAAAAGAAAAAAACTTACTTGTTAGAGAAGTACAACAGTGGAACCAAATACAGTACTGCGCCTTGGAGGGAGGTACGTGCTAGAATGCTGGAGGCATTCAAGAGAAAATTGGGCAACCATCCGCAAGATATACAGTACTTTGTTTTGGATTCCTGGATTGACCAGAAGTGGCAAGACTGCTGTACTGCCGCCAAAATGTTGTGAGTTCAATTCTGACATGGGTTAAGGCTGACTCAGCTTTCCATCCTTCTGAGTTTAGTAAAAACCAGTACCTGGCATGTGGTAATTAACTTGTGAACCACCCCAAGAGTGTGATGAGCGCTATGGGGCAGTATGTAAGTTTAACCACTATTCCTATGAACTCCTTACAATTTAAATATAGTAAAACCCCGACTTACAAACGCTGCGAGATACGATTTTTTTGAGTTACATGTTTTTTCGTAAACTGGGGTCCTGACGTACAAAAAAAATCCCGATTTACAAAATACGCTGAGTTATGGAAAAAATGCGTAACTGGAAAATTCAGTTTTTTAGCGCCACCATTTTGTGCACTAAAAATCACTCCACACTGCCGGAAGTGTAAGAAAAGGAAGCAGCAGCAGCCAGAAGGTAGGAAATCTCTGTTTTTTAAATGCATGCCTCGAGTTACAAAAAAAATCGAGTTACGAAATAGGCCAGGGAACCATTTTTTTTGTAACTCGGGGTTTTACTATACTGTATTATGTGATTCTATCGTTCTACGATTTTACACCAGGGGTTCCCAACCTAAGGCTCAACCTAAGGCCCGCAGGCCGGATCTGCTCTGTGGTGCCATTTCATGTGGGCCCCCATCCCTCCAAGGGAATTCAAGAAACAAAATGGCCAAACCTTTGAAACTGTTGGGACAAAATGGCCATCCCCCATTGTGCAGGCAGGGCAAAATGGGTGTCCGGCCCTCAAAGCTGAGAGAGCGTGACCTGGCCCCCGGCTCGAAAAGGTTGGGAACCCTGTTTTACACCACCAGGAACAATACAATGGAAAGAAGACATACATTTTGTTGGAACATGTTTACTCTAGAAGAAGTTTTTTTCTTCATAAAAATAATAAAGTACATGGGAAGTAGCACATTTTCTATTCTCCAACTTGGCTCACAGTTTTTGACTCATATTGCTATTTGAGGGGGTTCACTTACCTACTAAAACCTCTTCTACTCAGGCATATGAACCCATATGTTCATTGCATGCTCCGTACCAGCATTTACTCCCAATACCTTCAGCCTACTTTATTTATCTTTGCCATATTTGGGGAAAAACCCTACTATCCCTCCTCCCACCCTGTCCTAATAACATGTCCTCTTATCCAATATTTCCTGACTGGGCTCTCAGAGGTAAACAAAATATTTTCCACATTCTTGTCATACGTATGGTTCTGCACCAAAGCTGGTTCTCTAGTTCATAATAGATTCCTCGGGGCGGGGGAGGATCTATACCTATAAGAAGGTGGATGGGTGGTGAATGTCTGGCATTAGCGTCCACACCTGGCCCAACCATCTTGTACCGAGCCGCCCACACTTACCTTAAAACCGAACTCACAATGCCGCAAGGGTCCCGAAACAGAGAGTGGGGCAAATGCCTCACAAACACACACAAAAAAAAACCTACACGTCCAAGCGTCCTCTGCGCTGCACCACCCCTCAGCCAATCAAGCTGAAGGACGCAAGCGCAGGAGGCAGGAAAAGCCGGCATGCGCAAAATAAAAAAAGGCTCACGCAGCGGGAGTGCAAGGACGCCAAAGGCAGACACAGCGCTTCACCACCCTAGGGTAAGTTGATGGGAAAAACAAAGGCAGCAGGCACTCTCCCTGCTGGATTGCTGGCTGCCGCCTTTATATTACCCCCACCGCTATTTCGAGAGCTGACATGAAACAGCGGTGGGGGTAATAGAAAGGCGTCAGCCAGCGATCCGCCAAGGAGAGCACATCCCCTTATTGATCGCTGCCTACTGCCTTTGTTTTTTCCCCATTAACAGTTTCAAAGGCTGACACGAAGCAACCTTCGAAACAGTTAACGGAGAAATGCAAAGGCACCAGCCAGCAAACCATGTCAGCTCTCGAAACAGCGGTGGGGGTAATACAAAGGCAGCAGCCAGCGATCCAGCAGGGAGAGCGCCTCCCCTCACAAATCGCTGCCTGCTGCCTTTGTATTTCCCCCTCAACTGTTTCGAAGGTTTACACACAAAAATAAACAAACCATTGAAACAGAGGGGGAACAAAGGCCTCCCACCCCCCATGGCAGGGAAAGAGGGAAAAGGAAAACTTCTGCCTCCCACCCTTCCCTGCTTCCTCCCAGGCAGGGAAAGGGGGAAATGGAAAATTTCCGCTTCCCCCTTCCCTGCTTCGCCCCCCCCCCCGCCACTCCAGGCAGGGAAAAGGGGAAATAAATGCTTCCACCTACCCCATTCCCTCCCTACTCACCCGGGCACAGCCTCCACACCTGCAGCCTCCTCCTCTCTCTCCCCCCTCTCTCTTCCCCATATCTCTGTTTGTATTGTGTGTGTGTGTGTGCCGTGTGTGTGTATTGTGTGTGTGTGTGTGTGGTTGTGTTATGTGTGTGGTTGTGTTGTGTGTGTGGTTGTGTTGCATGTATGGTTGTGTGGTGTGTGTGTGTGTGTACCTCCCAGAAACCACCCCAACCACCAACACACAAGTTATACCTGCCCAGCAGGGCCGGGATAAAATACTAGTCTAAACTATAATTAAATAAACATCTTCCATGAAGTGTTTCTCTCTTGTATGGATTCTTTGATGGCTGGTAAGATATGAATTCTGAACAAAACACTCCCCACATTCCTGGCACATGTACGGGTTTTCCCCTGTGTGGACTCTTTGATGAGTCACAAGTTCTGAATTCAAAGCAAAGCATTTCCCACACTCATGGCATTGGTATGGCTTCTCTCCTAAGTGAATTTTCTGATGAGTAATAAGGACTGAAATCTGAGCAAAAGATTTCTCACACTCCCCGCATTTGTATGGTTTGTCTCCTCTGTGAATTCTTTGATGACTCATAAGATCCGAATTCTGAGCAAAATGTTTTCCACCCTCTTGGCATTTGTACAGTTTCTCTCCCGTATGTACTCTTTGATGCCTCACAAGCTGCATCCTATGAGTAAAACATTTCTCACATGCCCAGCAGTTGTACAGTTTCTCTCCAGTGTGTATTCTCATATGACTCACAAGGTGTGAATTCTGAGAAAAACATTTCCCACACTCCTGACATTTGAATGGTTTCTCTCCTGTATGTACTCTTTGATGCCTCACAAGCTGTATCCTATGAGTAAAAGATTTCTCACATTCCTGACATTTGTATGGTTTCTCTCCTGTGTGAATTCTCATATGACTCACAAGGTTTGAGTTCTGAGGGAAACATTTCCCACACTCCTGACATTTGTATGGTTTCTCTCCAGTATGTACACCCGAATGTCTCACAAGCTGTATCCTATGAGTAAAACATTCCTCACATTCCTGACATTTGTACGGTTTCTCTCCTGTGTGAATTCTCATATGACTCACAAGGTTTGAATTCAGAGGAAAACCTTTCCCACACTCCTGGCATTTGAATGGTTTATCTCCTGTGTGTACTCCATGATGCCTCACAAGCACCATCCAATCAACAAAATATTTTCCACATTCCTGGCATTTGAATGGTTTCTCTCCTGTATGTACTCTTTGATGCCTCACAAGCTGTATCCTATGAGTAAAAACTTTCTCACATTCCTGGCACTTGTACGGTTTTTCTCCTGTGTGAATTCTCATATGACGCACAAGGTTTGCGTTCTGAGGAAAACCTTTCCCACACTCCTGGCACTTGAATGGTTTCTCTCCTGTATGTACGCTCTGATGTTTCACAAGGTCAGAATTTTGAGGAAAACACTTCCCACACTCCTGACATTTGAATGGTTTCTCTCCTGTATGTACTCTTTGATGCCTCACAAGCTGTATCCTATGAGTAAAACATTTCTCACATTCCTGACATTTGTACGGCTTCTCTCCTGTGTGAATTCTCATATGACTCACAAGGTTTGAGTTCTGAGGAAAACATTTCCCACACTCCTGGCATCTGTGTGATTTCTCTCCTGTATGTACTCTTTGGTGCCTCACAAGCTGTATCCTATGAGTAAAACATTTCTCACATTCCTGACATTTGTATGGTTTCTCTCCTGTGTGAATTCTCATATGACTCACAAGGTTTGAGTTCTGAGGAAAACATTTCCCACACTCCTGGCACTTGAATGGTTTTTCTCCTGTGTGAACTCTCTGATGTTTCACAAGGTTTGAGTTCTGAGGAAAACATTTCCCACACTCCTGGCATTTGTACTGGTTCTCTGCTGTGTGTACTCCACGATGCCTCACAAGCTGCATCCTATGAGCAAAATCTTTCCCACACTCCTGGCATCTGTATGGTTTCTCTCCTGTATGTACTCTTTGATGTATCACAAGCTGTATCCTATGAGTAAAACATTTCTCACATTCCTGACATTTGTACGGCTTCTCTCCTGTGTGAATTCTCATATGACTCACAAGGTATGAGTTCTGAGGAAAACATTTCCCACACTCCTGGCATCTGTGTGGTTTCTCTCCTGTATGTACTCTTTGATGCCTCACAAGCTGTATCCTATGAGTAAAACATTTCTCACATTCCTGACATTTGTATGGTTTCTCTCCTGTGTGAATTCTCATATGACTCACAAAATGTGATTTCTGAGCAAAATATTTCTCACATTCCTGGCACTTGTACGGTTTATATCCTCTGAAAATACTCCGATCTGTAAGAAGGCTTGAATTCCAAGAAAAAGTATTTCCACACTCCTCAAATTTGTATGAATTACGTCCTCTTTGATGGCTAACACTGTCTAACTTGCATTCCGGGTAGAGTTTAGTTGCAAAGCACTTCTTTCCAGTTTCAAGTCTTTCAGAGAGCATTACTGATATGTCCCTGGCAAACTGTTTTCCACACAAAATGCATTCATAGTGCTTCTCCTGGACATAGCTTTCTTCTTCAATATGTGTTCTCTCATGTCCAAACCCCTCTAATTTCTGAGTAAAAGTCTTTCTGCATTTGAGACACACATTTTCCTCCCTCCACTTATTCTCCGGAAAGAATAGCAAGTGAAGAGATGGCTGGATTGAAGAGAGAAACAGACCTAAAAGAGGGGAGGGGGGAGAAGAGAAGGATTTTTGAATGAAGTTTGACACTTGAAAGCTCTCAAGATATTTTTTACCATTTAATACATTTTCCTCCCCCTCCCCCTTTATATCTATAGATCTATATTTATATCTATATATAGATATATATGTATATATCTATAGACATATACAGTGAAACACTGGCTAACAAACACTTTGGTTTACGTTTGCCATGGTGTACGATGGAAAATCCAGTGAAAATGACGTTCTGCTTCACAATTTATTTCTTTTTTGCCTTATGACTGGGAATTCCCCTGAGTCCAAAATGGCGGCAGGGGTATTTAAGACCACCTGCAGCCATTTAAGACTCTGTGGGTAGCATAATTGCAATGGGATGACCTTGCCTTGCATATTCACAGTGCCTCTTCCAGAGCACCCATTAAAGCACCAGATTTAAAAGACATCTGGCGCTTTTAGCAGGGGGGGCTCAGGAAGAGGTGCCGTGCACGCGCAAGGCAAGGTTTCCCAAATGCGACCGCCTTTTCCCCCTTCTGTGCCCAGGTCGGTGCTGCGAACGGAGAGAAAGGCGATTGCAATGGAGTAAGCCTTGCGCGTTCACAGCGCTTCTTCCGGAGCTCCGTTAAAAGTGGCAGATGTCTTTTAAATCTGGCGCTTTAGCGGGGGCTCTGGGAGAGGCGCTGTGAACACGCAAGGCAAGGTCACCCCATTGAGATCGCCTTTCCCTGCCTTCGCAGCACTGACACTGTCTACCATCCCCCCGAAGTGGTCCCTATTTATCTACTTGCAATTTTTTGCTTTCAAACTGCTAGGTTGGCAGAAGCTGGGACAAAGACCGGGAGCTCATTCTGTCCTGCAGTACTCTTACCTTAACCTAGTTTCATTTTAATTTAACACACTTAAAATGGTAATTATTGTTCTTTTATCAGTGGCCACTGTAGGAACAAACCCAATACCTCATCAACATAGTTGCATTATAACCACATTACTGCTATTAATCGCTGTTACACTGGTAACAACGGAGATTAGCATCAGCTAGAGAAAGAGGAGGTCCTTACCAAGAGAGCCTAGTGTTTTCCAGTTCTCCTCCATGACTTCCTGATGGAGGGCCCTCTGGTCAGGATCCAGCAGTGCCCACTCCTCTTGGGTGAAGTATAAGGCCACCTCCTCAAAGGACACTGGACCCTATATGAAAAAGAAACCAGAACCTCTGCACCGGCTTCATAAAAGATAACCTCCTGCGGCCAAAGCAGCAAATAAAGAAAAGTGGCTGCCATCTTATATTGTACATTTTAACTGCAGTGGCTCAAGTGGCTAAGACGCTGACTGGGAAGTGGAAGGTCAGCAGTTCAATTCCCGAGTACTGCAGGACGGAAATGAGTTCCCGTCTTCGTCCCAGCTCCTGCCAACCTAGCAGTTCGAAAGCAAGAAATTGCAAGTAGATAAATAGGGACCATTTTGGTGGGAAGGTAACAGTGTTCCGTGCGCTCTGGTGTCTAGTCATGCTTGCCACATGACCACGGAAACGTCTGCAGAAGCAGACAGCGCTGGCTCTTCGGCTTAGAAACAGAGATGAGCACTGCACTCTAGAGTCGGACACGACTGGCTTTCGAGCAAGGGAAACCTTTACCTTTACCTTAACTTTCATAACTGCACGTATGGCATCAATTTATGAGCCACCTCATAAATAATTACTACTACTAATATAACTTTCTGCTTTCGAAAGACATCAACGATGGAAAACTAAAAAACATTCTCTTTCTAGTTGGTGAGTTCAACAGTCAAAGAAACATTTGGGTCTATGAATATGAAAACAAAAATGGCGAAGCTGTTATAAAATGAGAAGAAGCCCATTTAATAATAATAATTTTGTATCAGAAATTCTTCTGGATTGAAAGGATTTTTGCTCAGGGGACACCTGAATGAGGCTCCTTTCACGTCCCCAAGATCTTTTCCTACTGATGTGGTCCCTATTTATCTCCTTGCCATTTCTTGCTTTCGAACTGATAGGTTGGCAGGAGCTGGGACAGAGACGAGAGTTCAAACCGTCATGCAGTACCCAGGTCTCGAACTGCCGACTTGCCAGCCTTCCAGCTAACAAGGTGAGCTTCTTAACCACTGAGCAACCGCAGCTCCAGCCCATTTAATGTGCCTTATACACGATCCTATCTGACCCAATTCATTAACAGATAGGCGTCAAGGCTACAATCCTTATCTACGTTTTGTTAGCGGTACAACGGTTGCACTTAGAATGTTGGAGAACCAATCTCAATCATTCAACACACAAACCCATATATGTGTATTTTTATTACAGTCCGTGATCAGCAAATAACATTTAACACAGTACAAATTAGAATTATATTACGTTCTTATAACCTAAGAGCATTACCCCTCAAATCTTTGCGCATCTCAATTACGTCTGAAGAAATTTTGCATGAGTGGATTTTAATCTGAGGATTAAAATCTAGAAACGGTTTAAGTGAAATCTGCAGTCCCAGTGTTAAATCCTGTGTTAAATCCTGAATGTCTCATTTCATACGTGCCACAGGAGATGGTTCCGAGATCATAGTGTGTGGCTCACTTCATGGCAAGATGAGATCCACCTTAAACAAACTCACACCAGAGACATTTTTCCTGCTTCAGGAAAAAATTCATTCTCGGATATGAGCTGCAATTGACAAGACAACAATAACTGCCCCAAAACTGGTTAAGTTATGGGAAAATAAGCTTGATACGTGATTCATCATAAAACTGGCAATATCATATGATAGACAGTGAAAGGGCCTTGCAGTGAGTCAGCAGCTCCAGAATAGAGAGGTAAGGTAAAGGTCACCCTTGCTCAAGCCAATCATATCTGACTCTAGGGTTCAGTGCTCATCTCTGTTTATAGCCGAAGAGCCAGCGCTGTATGCATTTACAGATGTTTCCATGGACATGTGGCAGGCATGCCTAGACACCGAAGCTGGAGTTAAATATCTCGGAGGTTATTTGGTTCAAGGAAGTTTGGAACTATTCTTGTATCAAGTCCAATAAATAAAATCTTGTCTGTCTGTTTCAAATATCCTGTTTAATGGTTGCAATTGCCCTATCTGCATATCACCACTGCCCACCTCATACCTCAACATGGCACAGCAGTGACCTTGGCTGTCCGACAGCTATGGTGGCAGGGGTTTAGTCCCGTGGCATTACCAACCATGCCACAAAGGTGTCGGCAAGTGGTCCAGAATGGTTCTCAATTCTGGAACCGCAAGTCAGCTAAGTGGGGTCGGGTATCTGGGCAATCCCCGTGGCAGGTGCATTGCTTTAACATGGCCAACTTGGACATGGGCCTAGCCAAGCCAAGTTGTGTCGTATTTAAAATGGCTAAAGGAGCATCGAAACCATGGGTCTCAGTCCCCAGTGTGCCATTGGACCCTGCTACGGTAGCGGTAGGACCTCCTGATGGCGAGAGTCTGCTAAAATCTCATGGGAGACGATGCTTCAATCCGCCACATCAAACTAGAGGTGTGCAGTAAGGATCTTCAAACAAGTAACCAAGTAAGTAATTGCCCTATCTAATCCCTTTGTAAGAAGGAACTGCAGGAAGAAATATCTAGATATTAACTTCTGATAGACTGCTAGGGGGGCATTCAACAATTACGTGATCCTCGGGGTGGGTGGGTGGTGTCTGCCATCTGAATTATGGAAAATAACATGGGGGCGACAGTGTGTGTAAGGTCAAAGATTCCGTAATCCATTTGGAGCTGTTGTGGTTTCGAAACATGGCGCTTTTCTAGGTTTAAAAATGTGGTGATTTTGAGCTCTAAAAATTAGTTTCAATACAAAAGCTCTGTATTATGTAATTTTAAAGGGAGGGGGGTTGAAGCAAAAATTACGGTCGGATTACATGGGGGTGTCAATCCCCCCCCCAAAAAAAGGATCACATAATTGTTGAATGGCCCCTTTTAGCCAGGAGGAGCAATAGGGGTCTTGGAAAATTCTTCTTCTTTTTCTTTTACAAGTCTTCTTTTTCAAGTGCCATATCCCGTTCCAAATATTTGCTATCATCATGGAAAACAGCCATTAAGATTGTCCGAGGAACCATATAATGCAGTGGCTTTCATCTGCCTTCCACACCGCAGTGTGACATTTGTGCCACTGATCCAGCTCCACCAGTCACATTCTGGTCCTGAGCCCTTTTGGCACACAAAGTCCTCCTCAGCCCCAGCCCAGGATTGATGAAGTTGCTGCCCTCCCTCAAGATGGATTCAAGTGGGATTTAATCCATCATAAGAACAGCCTTGCTGGAACAGGCCACAGCCCATCCAGTCCCGCATTCTGTCTCACACAGTGGCTCACCATTTGCTTCAGGGTATTCCCAAGCTGATGCCTTCACCTGCTTAGGATTCCCTGGAAATGGCATTGAGAGATATACTGCCTATCTCGCCAACCCGGAGGTTGTCCTTAGGTATCCATAATTATAGCCATTGATACCCTTGTCCTCCATGAACTTGTCTAATCCTTGAAGCTGTCAAGACTGACAGCAGTCACCACTTCTTCTGGCAGGGAGTTCCATAGACCAGTGATCCTCTGGGTGGAAAAGTACTTTTTCTTATTTGTTTGAGAACTAGTACCCAAAAGTGCCCCCTAGTTCTAGTGTTATGCAATAGGGAAAACGGTTTTTCCTTATCTACTTTGTCTACACCGTTCATTGATCAAGATGGATTTACATGGGATTTAATCCATTTGGGGACCATTACCCTTCCCTGTGGACTTTGGCACCCAAAGTCGGTTTTTAGAGAGGAAAGTATAAAGTTGGCAAGCAATAGATATAAAAAGCATAAGCTAGCACAGGATGAAAGTGAAAAGGAAATAAAACAGTTACAGGAAGAACATTCACAAAAGAAAGATAAGAATTTTTTTGCTAAATTACAAAGATTGAAGGCCGAATTGGTGGGTAAAGATATAGAAAAGGTAAAAAGAGATTTGATTTATTTAAATAGAGAGTATTTTGAATTTAGTAATAAAATCTCAAGACTATTGGCAAAAGCTAAAAGGGGGAAAAGAGAAATTGGAGTTTTGGTCAACAATCAAGGGGTAAGGTGTAATAAGATCAGAGATAAATGTAAAATTGTGAAGGAATTTTATCAAGCCTTGTATGCAAAAAAAGAGATAGATGTGGAGAAGCTTAAAAAGCTTTTAGAAAGGCAAATAACGATTGGAATAAAACAGGAACATTGGGACAAAATGGAAGAACAAGTTTCGGAAAAGGAGGTAAAGGAGGTAATAACGGGTTTGAAGTTGGGGAAAGCCCCAGGAGAGGATGGATTGCAGGCCGATTTCTATAAGGAATTTAAAGATGATGTGGTACCAAAGTTAGTAAAATTATACAATTACATATTAGATGGTGGACAAATTTCGACTTCATGGTATAGGACTACGATTGTTCTGTTGCCAAAATTGGGAAAGAATATGGAGAAAGTGGAATCGTATAGACAAATCTCTCTTATAAATCAAGATGCTAAGATCTTCACAGCAATATTGGCTAATCGCTTAAATAAGTTTATGGGTGATTATATAAATTTAGATCAAGTGGGATTTTTAACAGGGAGGCACATGGCAGATTTGACTAGAAGAGTGTTAGATTTAATAGATAATGTGAATCAAACGAAAGAAAAAGTGGGATTAATATCTTTGGATATTTTTAAGGCATTTGACTCCCTACAATGGACCTCGATTAAGGAAATAATTAAAAGCTATGGATTTGGGGATAAATTTAGAAGAGTAATTGATTTATTATATCAGAAAGGGATTGCCAGTGTTAGAGTAAATGATGAGGTCACAGATGAGGTAAAGCTAGAGGCGGGTACTAGACAGGGTTGTCCTTTGTCCCCTATATTGTTTATCATGGCAATGGAAATATTGGCAAAAAGTATAAGAGAGGATGCAAAAATAGAAGGGATAATGGGAAATAAAATAAGTATGTATGCAGATGATACATTGATAATTGTTAAACACCCTGAGTGGGCTATGGATAGGATTAGAATACAATTTAAGGATTTTGAGGATATTACGGGTTTGAAGATAAATTGGGACAAATCGGAAATGATGCTGTGTAATATGGGAGGAGAAAGGAAGATAAAGGGATTGGGTAATATTCAAATTAAAGATAAGCTGAAATATTTGGGGATAATTATATCAAATAGATTGGAAGAGCTTAAAAGATTGAATTATGATAGTTTGAAAATGGAAATTAAGACCAAAATACAAAGTTTTCAAAAGTTGAAATTGTCATGGTTTGGGAGAATTGCACTTAGCAAAATGATGTAGTTACCTAGAATTAATTTTTTATTTGATGCATTGGCAATTCAATTGAAGGACAAGGAAATTAATGAGTTTCAAAAGTTGTTTAATACCGTATTTTTCGCCCTATAAGACGCTCCGGCATATAAGACGCACCCAATTTTAAAGGAGGAAAATCTAGAAAAAAAAGATTCTGAACCAAATACTGTACTAAAAGGGAAGAAAAAAAAACACATCTTTTCAGAAACCCCACATGTCCAGGTACAATAAAGCCACCACAAAAATACTCAGTCAAAAACTACGTACCTGCCCTAGTCAACCTCCAAGAGGAACAAAGGTCCGGGAGGGCACGATGCTTCGCAGCAGCGGCGTTTTCGGAGCCTCCCGGGCCACGGAAGGCTCCCTTTATCTCCCCGCCGATGGTGGGGGCGTCCCTCCCCGCCCCCTGCCACCGGGCGGGGAGGTTAAAAGGGCTCCCTGGCCGAGGGAGCCGCCGCCGCGCCGCGCGAAGCCGTCCCTCCCCGCCCCCTGCCACCGGGCGGGGAGGTTAAAAGGGCTCCCTGGCCGAGGGAGCCGAAGCCGCCGCCGCCGCGCCGCGCCAAGCCGTCCCTCCCCGCCCCCTGCCACCGGGCGGGGAGGTTAAAAGGGCTCCCTGGCCGAGGGAGCCGAAGCCGCCGCCGCCGCCACGCCGCGCGAAGCCGTCCCTCCCCGCCCCCTGCCACCGGGCGGGGAGGTCAAAAGGGCTCCCTGGCCGAGGGAGCCGCCGCCGCCGCCACCGCGCCGCGCGAAGCCGTCTCTCCCCGCCCCCTGCCACCGGGCGGGGAGGTTAAAAGGGCTCCCTGGCCGAGGGAGCCGAAGCCGCCGCCGCCGCCAAGCCGCGCCAAGCCGTCCCTCCCCGCCCCCTGCCACCGGGCGGGGAGGTTAAAAGGGCTCCCTGGCCGAGGGAGCCGAAGCCGCCGCCGCCGCCGCGCCGCGCGAAGCCGTCCCTCCCCGCCCCCTGCCACCGGGCGAGGAGGTTAAAATGGCTCCCCGCCCGGTGGCAGGGGGCGGGGAGGGACGGCTTCGCGCGGCGCGGCGGCGGCTGCTTCGGCTCCCTCAGCCAGGGAGCCCTTTTAACCTCCCCGCCCGGTGGCAGGGGGCGGGGAGGGACGGCTTCGCGCGGCGTGGCGCGGCGGCGGCGGCTTCGGCTCCCTCGGCCAGGGAGCCCTTTTAACCTCCCCGCCCGGTGGCAGGGGGCGGGGAGGGACGGCTTCGCGCGGCGCGGCGGCGGCGGCGGCTTCGGCTCCCTCGGCCAGGGAGCCATTTTAACCTCCCCGCCCGGTGGCAGGGGGCGGGGAGGGACGGCTTCGCACGGCGCGGCGGCGGCTTCGGCTCCCTCGGCCAGGGAGCCCTTTTAACCTCCCCGCCCGGTGGCAGGGGGCGGGGAGGGGCGGGGAGGGACGGCTTTGCGCGGCGTGGCGCGGCGGCGGCGGCTTCGGCTCCCTCGGCCAGGGAGCCCTTTTAACCTCCCCGCCCGGTGGCAGGGGGCGGGGAGGGACGGCTTTGCGCAGCGCGGCGCGGCGGCTTTGGCTCCCTCGGCCAGGGAGCCCTTTTAACCTCCCCGCCCGGTGGCAGGGGGCGGGGAGGGACGGCTTCACGCGGCGTGGCGGCGGCTTCGGCTCCCTCGGCCAGGGAGCCCTTTTAACCTCCCCGCCCGGTGGCAGGGGGCGGGGAGGGACGGCTTCGCGCGGCGCGGCGGCGGCGCGGCTCCCTTTATCTCCCCGCCGATGGTGGGGGCGGGGAGAGCGCGGCTGCCGTATATTTGCCGTATAAGACGCACCAACTTTTTCCCCCCAGTTTTGGGGAAGAAAAAGTGCGTCTTATACGGCGAAAAATACGGTAATTTTTGTAATGAAGGTAAAAAGCCTAGACTACTAAAGAAATTATGATATCTACCTCAGAAAGAAGGTGGTTTAGGAATGCCGAATTTAGTGGCATATTACCGTGCTTTTTAAATTAAGAATGTTGTGAAGATCTTGGCAAGAGAAAAAGTAATTTGGGAAGAGATAGAGATGAAAGACTTTAGGAACATAGGTAAAATGATTTTTTTGGGAGATAAGATCAGAAAGACAGCTACTAGTAATACAATGATGAAGGGAGTTATGAATGTGTGGAAAAGATTAAAGAACGATTTGGCCCCAAACATCTCTCCAATTTTGGAATTAGCAGATATGGCTTGTTTTCCGCTAAAAATAGATAAAGAAATAAAGGAAATATTGGATAAAAATGAAGTTTCCTTGGTGAAAGACTGGTTACGGATCTGCAGTTGTTTGAACAGTTAAAAATGAATTGGTTCCAGATAGTGAAGGTTAATAATTGGAATGGTAAATATTGGAGAGAACTAGATATAGACAGAGAAAAGACGGAATTTGAAGAATTGGTGCTAAAAATTAGAAAAGGAGATAGAAACATTAAGGGTCTAGTTAGCAAACTCTATGCTTTAATAAATAGGGAGGGTGATCCACAGGAAGATTTGAAATTGAAGTGGAGAAATAAGTGGAAAAAGAGGATAATGAGAACTATGTCAGTTAGAATTAAAGAGCATAATTATAAAATGTTGTGGAGATTGTATCTTGCACCAGTGAGGTTACATCAGATTAACAACAAAAAGGATAATTTATGTTGGAGATGCAAAGATACTATAGGAACTTATGAACATATGTGGTGGGGTTGTAAAATGATAAAGGACTTTTGGAGAAGAATAGAAAAATAAATTTGTGAAATATTTGGTAAAAAAATTAAACTGGCGTCAAGTACCATTATGCTAACAGATGTGGATGGTATGAATTTAAACAAGGAGGAAAACGAATTATTAGAAATAATGTTAACAACAGGTAGATAATGTATTGCTAGAATGTATCGCTAGAAATTGGAAAAATGATGTAATTATACAGACGGAAGAATGGTACAAAGAAATGTGTAATTTAGCATTGAATGATAAACTGACATGGGAGATAAAAGAAAAAAGGGATAAATTGAAAGAGAATAGATTTTGGAATATTTGGAAGCCCTTTGTGGATCATTCACTTATGGGTTCAGAAAGAAGTAGGCCTGTACCGCAGCAAAGTAGTTTTTGCAGGTAAATAATGAGACACTCTGAGCTTTCCAGGGCAATGTAAATAAACACAGGGTGTAATGTATGTGAAATTTGGATTCCGATAGTTGTATCTAAATTAAAATATTATGGAACTGTTTAATGGGAATGGATTTAGTGGTAGTAATAAATAAAGAGTTTAGGGAAGAATTTTTGAAATACTGTAGGTTAGATGTTAACTACTAAATCATAATTAAATGTTAACTTTCTTTTTAAGGGATGTTTTATTGTAAAGATAGGTATAAAAATGTACTGGATCAATCATCGGATATGTTGATTATTTTTTGGGTAATATATGTATTTTTATGATGCATTGTTTTGTATGTTTATATATTTTTGAAAAAAATAATAAACATATTTTTTAAAAAAAGTACTTTTTCTTATTTGTTTGAGAACTAGTACCCAAAAGTTTCATGGAGTGCCCCCTAGTTCTAGCGTTATGCAATAGGGGAAACAGTTTTTCTTTATCTACTTTGTCCACACCGTGCATGATTTTATAAACTTCAATCAGGTCACCTCTTAGACGCCGTCATTCAAGAGTGAAGAGGCCCAACCGTTGCAGCCTCAGATAGTAAGGAAGGTGTTCCAGTCCCCTAATCATTCTGGTTGCCCTCCTCTGCACTTTTTCCATCTCCATAATATCCTTCTGGAGGCATGGCGACCAGAACTGTACACAGTATTCCAGATGGGGCCTCACCATAGATTTATAAAGAGGCAAAATGACACTTGCTGACTTATTTTCTATACCCTTCCTAACAATCCCTAGCATTGAGTTTGCTTTTTTCACTCCTGAGGCACACTGGGTTGACACCTTCATTGAGTTGTCCACCAGGACACCAAGGTCCCTTTCCTGGTTTGTCGCAGAGAGTTCAGACACCATCAGTTTATAAACGTAATTGGGGGTTTTTTTTGCCCCAACGTGCATCAGTCTGCACTTACTAATGTTGAAGGTCATTTGCCACTGTTTTGCCCAGTGTCAAGAGATCCCTGTGAAGCTAGAATAAGTCTTGCTTTCATTAATTTTTGGCTTAAGTCAAATTGTTGCCCCCAAGAGCTGACATGTAGTCTGGCCAGGTTATCCTATTATGGTAATAGAATAGACCAGGGATTCTCAATCTGCAGCCCATGGGCAATATGCGGCCCACATCGCCATTTCATGTGCCCCCGATGGCTTCCACCACACCCGGAAGTGCCATGTGGTGGGGGAAGGGCAAAATGGTTGTCCGGCCACTAAAGCTGTCTGAGGGAGGGTGACCCAGCCCCTGGCTTTAAAAGGTTGAGAACTCTTTGAGTACACCCTACTGCCAGACTCAATGCTAATCGTCAGGCAGCTGTTAACTAACCTGACAACCTTGAGGACTAATGGCTTTGGGTGCCAAAGTCCACAGGGAAGGGTGATGGTCCCCAAATGGATTAAATCCCACGTGAATCCATCTTGATCCATGAACGGTGTAGACAAAGTAGATAAGGAAAAACTGTTTTCCTTATCGCATAACACTAGAACTAGGGGGCACTTTTGGGTACTAGTTCTCAAACAAATAAGAGAAAGTACTTTTCCACCCAGAGGATCACTGGTCTATGGAACTCTCTGCCAGAAGTAGTGGTGACAGCTGTCAGTCTTGACAGCTTTAAGAAAGGATAAGACAAGTTCATGGAGGACAAGGGTATCAGTGGCTATAATTATGGATACCTAAGGACAACCTCCGGGTTGGAGAGATAGGCAGGATATCTCTTAATACCATTTCCAGGGAATCCTAAGCAGGTGGAGGCATCTGCTTGCGAATATCCTGAAACAAGTGGTGAGCCACAGTGTGAGACAGAATGCTTGGCTGGATGGGCTGTGGCTTGTTCCAGCAAGGCTGTTCTTATCTTCTTATGTTCTATTTTAAGCAAGCTGGACTCAAGGCGTAAGCAGGCATTAGATACACATCTAGGCATATGAAAAAGAACCCTTTGGATTCTCAATAATGGGAGGCAGCCAAGATCTCAAAGAAAGCTTTAAGAACCTGTCTGCCAAGGTGAGTGGGTGGGACAACTAATTGTAGGGATGTCCTCCTCTGTCCCCTCCAATAAGAAACAAAAAGTTCTGCTAGGGGCCAGCCTGCTTTAGGACCTTTCCAAAGGCATCTAGGCAGCTTCTCTCAGAAAGAGGATGCTAGACTTGATGGACCTTGGGTCTGATACAGCACACCTGCTCTTAACCTCTTAACTCTCCCACAAGAAAACAGACGGAGGAAGAGCCATCCAGAATGAGGAAATCTTCTTCTTCTTCAGCTGCCGTATCTGTTCTGGATATTGGCAATCACCATGGCGATAGTCTTCCTGTTCTTAATTCCTTGGAACAGTTCTTCCGAGGACATGCGACACCAGTCTCTCAGGTTCTTCAGCCATGAAGTCAGTCTACGCCAGGGGTTCTCAACCTACACCATGGGGGCTGGATGTGGTCCGCAACACCATTTCATGTGGGCCCCTACCGCTTCCGCTACACCTGGAAGTGCCATGTGTGACAGGCAGGGCAAAATGGCCGTCCAACCGCAAAGCTGTCTGAGGGTGCGTAACCTGGCCCTTGGCTTGAAAAGGTTAAGAACCCAGGTCTACATCATGGGTTCTCAAACTTTTCAAGCCGGAAGACAGGTCACACTCTCTCAGTCAGCTTGTGGGGGCCACAAGAAATAGCACTGTGGGCTGAATCTGTCCCGCGGGACTTAGGTTGGGAACCCCTGGTCTACGTCCAGGGCCTCTCTTCCTAGGGATCTTTCCTTGCAGAGTGAAATAGGCAGAAGAAAGTAATTTCATTTTTGAAAATGTCTCACAACTCACAGATTTTGGATCCTTTTTCAGAGCGGAAAAGCAAAGTTCTTTCCCATTTGCAAGAACCAATAATGCTATTTCCCAAATGGAGAGCACTGTGTTATACCAAGGACGGCAGTGGCTTAGTGTTTAAGATGCTGAACTTGACAACTGGAAGGTCATCAGGTCAGCAGTTCGAGACCCAAGTGCTGCACGAGGGAGTGAGCTCCCGTCTCTGTCTCAGCTCCTGCCAATCTAGCAGTTCAAAGGCAAGAAACTGCAAGTAGATAAATAGGGATCACTCTGGTGGAAAGGTAAACAGCATTCCATGCACTCCGGTGTCTAGTCATGCCTGCCATGTGTCTGCAGAACGCAGACAGCCTTGGCTCTTCAGCTATAAACACAGATGAGCACTAAACCCTAGAGTTGGATACGACTGGCTTTCGAGCAAGGGCGAGCTTTACCTTTGCTCTGTTATACCATTCTGATGTCCAAGCTTTGAAAATAGGGAAAATATCAAAATATCAAAAAGGAAAGCCCAGACTGGTTCAGGACTAAAATTTATGCATACAAAGCAATTCAAATACACAAGATCTTTTGTAATCATCCTGTCTGTACCTGAGCCGGTTCTGCTCCATCCCAAGGAAAAGATGATGGAGTACCTGCTACTAGCATCCTTCCAGCTCCTGTGGGAGAGACAAAGAAGGCGAGAAGCCAGTCACATTAAGCTTTGCTCAGAATAAGATCTCAACTCTTGTAAAATAGTAAAGAGATTCATCACGTTATCAGACAAAACTCCAAAATAACTCTGGAAAAGAAACCAGAAATGTTTCTTTTGAATGTGATAAATCATAAAACAAAAGAAGAAATTCAAATTGTATTATTTATGGTAACCACAGCAAGGATTCAAACAACAAAATACACTACTGGAAGGGGAAAGAGGAATTGCAGTTGGATGAATATTTGGTTAAATTACAAGAATACTGCATATGTTTATGGATAAACTGGTTTATATGAGGGCCACCTGGGCTTTCAGTTTTTAAATCTAATGTTGTGGTTGGGGAGGGTATTTTAATATGCTTTAATGACAGAATGAGCTCCCATCTTTGTCCCAGCTCCTGCCAACCTAGCAGTTCGAAAGCAAGACATTGCAAGTACCTGTAGATGAATAGGGACCACTTCGGTGGGAAGGTAAACAACTTTCTGTGTCTAGTCATGCCTGCCATGTGACCATGGAAACATCTGCAGAAGCAGACAGCGCAGGCTCTTTGGCTTTGAAACAGAGATGAGCACTGAACCCTAGAGTCAGATAAGACTGGCTTTCGAGCAAGGGAATGTTGTATGATGTTTTTATATTTATGAGCCGCCCAGAATTACCCAGGCAAGAGGGCGGCAATATAAATTCAAATAAATAAATAAATAAAATTTTAAGATGGGAACTTTTAGCAGAATGCAAGAAACGATGGAATATTGTAGAGCAGGGGTTCTCATCCTTTTCAAGCCGAGGGCCGGGTCACATTCCTTCAGACAGTTTTAGGGGCCGGACAGCCATTTTGTCCTGCCTGCATGATGGGGGTGGCCTGTACATTAAAAAGGAACCACACATGGCACTTCCGGGTGCGGTGGAGGATGTGGTGGGCCACATGAAATGGCACTTTGGGACTCATCCAACCCGTGAGCTGCAGGTTGAGAACCCATGTTGTAGAGATGCATGAAAGGAAGGTGGAAATTAAAAATTAGATCATAAATCTGTAATGGGATAGGAAATTGCTCATAAAAAGACCAGTTAGAGAATTTCTCATAATAATGGTTCAGTATAAGATTACTAACTCTGAGGAAATAGATGGGAGGGAGTTTGATAAAAACGAGGTGTATTAAAAGGCTCTAATAATTCTGACAGGAGAATGAAGATGAATGTTTCTTAATGACAACTTTCTTTTTAATATTATTATTAATAAAAATTAAAAATGAATTTAAAATTGAATAAGGCCACAACCCCAAAATTATAGCAGAGAGTAAACAAAACAGAACAGCAAAAAAAGACAAAAACTGTTGTGACACCTTGAAGACTAATACCTCTATTTAAATGTGAGCTTTCGTAGACCAAGTCCACTTCATCAGACATAAGCGTGAAGCCTCAAGGCATCAATTTATGCACACATCAGGTACACAGGCACACAATAATTGGCCAGCTTAACTGAATACTATAGTAACATTGTAGCTTTTTACAACTGACAATAATAGAAACTCCCTGGTTATTATTTAAACCTGCTGCAAATACTGGCCTTATTGCAAAGGTTTGGATGCAACAAACATTGTGGCATTCCACATATGCCAATGAATTAGCATCTAGTGTCAATGGTCTGAAGCAGGGGTTTCCAACCTACGGCCCATGGGCCAGATCAAGCCACCAACCTCACTCCAGCTACCCCAACTGGACATGGACTCATTTATGGCCACGTACACATGTTTACATTTCATTTCATTTCAAGTTTAATTTCTATACCGCTTTACTCGACCCAGCGGGTGACTCAAAGTGGTGTACACAGTAACAATAAGATAGTACAGTAACACAAGTAAATATAACTCAATACAATCAATAATCTATACCTATAACTCCAAGCGTTAACCGTTGGAATGTGACAAAGGCTCCCGCACCCGTCCACACTATCCCATACCGAGCCTCCTGCACTCGCCTTAACCCGGTCCGGAGATCACTAAATGTTTGAGAAATGCGTCAGTGGGGCAAGAGTCCCACAAATGTGAACTAAGGGAAACAACTTCAATTCCCAGCGTTCTCTGCGCTGCGTCACAGCCAATCAGGCTGAGAGGCGTGAGCAAAAAGAACATTGGGAAACGCTGCGCGGCCAATCGAAATCGAGCCGCAGAAAAAAACCGCTGCACGAAAGCAAACCACAAACGGCAAACTACAAGTCCCAGCGTCCTGCGCGTCGTGAACGTGCAGAACGCTGAGAAAGCCGGCGTGCGAAAAATAAACTTACGAAATGCAACAGGAGCGCAAGTCCCCAGCAGGCAGACTCAGCGCCTCACAGCCACGCAAAACAAAAAGCCACAAAACACCACCGCAAAACACCCACCATCCTTCTTTCCCGGATCAACGGGGAGAAAAGGGACTCCCTCTCCTCCATGCTACCCCGCCGAAGACACGGCAAGACCACCACCAGCCTCAAGTAAAGTTGAGCCGGGATGGAAATAAAACCCCAAAAACAGACAGCAGTTCATCAGGGGAACCACCCTCCCTGGCGGATGACTGGCTGATGCCTTTGTACTTCTGAATACAAAATCAGCAGCCAGCAATCCGCAAGGAAGAGCCCCACCCCTTACGGATCGCTGCCTGCCGATCTCAGGTTAGGTGAGCCAGGAGAAAAAGGAGACAGAGAGGAGAGAACCATCGTTAGGCAGAGAAAGCTCTTCTCTGCCTCCTCCTTCTCCCCTGACCTACCTAAAGAACCTTCCCGGGATAAGAACGGGCTGACTGCCTCCTCCTTCTTTCCCCCATGGCTGCATCTAAACCAAAATTCAAAGCAGCAATGGGGAAAAGAGACAAAAACAAACACCAAAATTATTAAAAAATAATAAAACAAAAATTAATCAATAATTTTAAAAAACCATTAATAAACAAAAAAAACCACAAAATACACAAACAAAAACATCCACAATAACACAAAACCACATACAAAACACCTAACTACAACACGAAAAAAAACAAATTACACAAACAAACAACAACTAATTACACAAATAAACAACAACAAAATAAAAAATTCAACAAAATAAGAAATAACCAAACCAATTAAACAAACCTAAAACTCAACCAAGACAATAAAGAACAAACAGAAACACCTCCCAGCCCACCACCACAAAAAAACAAAGAAAACCCACAGAAGAAAGAAAACCAGACAACTCACCAGCACGTCCTCCCTCCACGAAGACCAGAACAGAAACGAAGAAACAAAGAGACTACTACCGGAAGAAGCCCCACCCAGAGGCCAGGAGAGAAAAAACACGTGAAACTAAAACAGAACCACTAGCAGCCCCACCTGCAGGGCAGAATGGTAAAAACAACTCAAAAACACAACAGCCCCACCTAGAGACCACAAGAGTAAAAACAAGTCAAAAACATAACAATTAATCACAGTTTTACACCAATCACAAACATATGTCAAAAAAAAAAAGATTTATAACATCCTGTGTTGAGTTTTAACTCAAATAAAAACCCAAAACATCTAAACAGTTTAAAAACATTGAATACAAAAACATGTACTTTCACATTTTAAAAAATATTACCTATGGTACAACTATTAAAAAACCCACAAACTAAAACATGATTTGGTTAAATAAAACAATTTGAAAAAATTATATCATCCTTTGTTCTTTTTTTAATCCACAAAAAAACCCAAAAAAGCTGATTGCAGTTTATAACAGCCTGGCATCGCCGGGCAAACTATGCTAGTACAATAATAAAGCAATAATGTCATCAAGTTACAAGATTACAAGTCAGGGAAAAATACAATATTAAATACGAATACAAAATCAAGCCCCATAAAGAGACCCTTCAAGAGGTGCCACCCAAGTACTCCCACTTCCCCGCAGCCAATGCCGGGCCGGGGAAGGAACTCGGGTGATAACCGCTTTCTTCCCCGCGCCGGTGGTGAGGCTGTAAATGAGTCTACAGCTGTCATGAACAGGTTTACTATAGCCATAAATGAGTCTGTGGCTGTTGTAAACACATTTATCACAGCCGCAGATGTGTTTAACGGCACCATCCGGCCCACTCAGCTGTCTGAGGGGACGTTGCCTGGCCCACTGCTAAAAAATGTTGAGAACCTCGGGTCTGAAGACACAATGTCTAGTGTGAGTTGGGAAACCTGTTCAACACAGAAGCATAATGGCTGTCAATATACAGGTAAAACTTGAAAAATTAGAATATCATGCAAATATCCATTCATTTCACTTAAAAGGTGAAACAAATATATGAGATATTCGCACTACATGCAAAGCGAGATAGGTCATGCCTTAATTTGTTATAATTGTGATGATCATGGCATACAGCGTACATGAGATTATGTGATGATTATGGGGTGCATGAGATTGTGGGGGTTGAAGTTTCATAAACTGTAAGCCATAAGCATAATATTATAATATTATAACAAAGTAAGGCTTGAACTATCTCGCTTTGCATGCAATGAGTCTATCTCATATATTTCTTTCACATTATAAGTTGCATTACTGAACTGAATGAACATTTGCACGATATTCTAATTTTCCGAGTTTCACCTGTAGTTACTCATCATTATTGCACTGGGAAAAAGAAATCAGCATCAGCCAAGTGAAAGAAATGGCCTTACCAAGAGAGGATACAGTTCGCCAGTTCTCCTCCAAGACTTCCCTGTGCAGGGCCCTCTGGTCAGGATCCAGCAGTGCCCACTCCTCCTCCGTGAAGTACACGGCCACCTCCTCAAAAGACACTCGGCACTAAATGAAAAAAAGAAAGCAGGGGGTTCTACATGGGTTTGATAAAGAAAACCTCATAAAACCAAAAGAACACATAAACAGACATGTCTGAATCTTTTACAGTACAGTGATACCTCATACAACTTGGTTCCACAAGTTTGGACTTTATACGGATTTGGACTTTGTATGAGGCATGCAAAATCTTAGCCGCGATGCTTCATACAACGTCCAAATCCTTGCCGCGATGCCTCGTACAACGTCATTTCCATAGAGATACATTGTACTGTAACAGCACAGACTTCAGGGCAAAGTCAAGGAAACAGACAGGAAACTGACAGAACTTTTAGAAATCATTGTCTAAAGCTGCATTTCTCAACCTTTGGCTTTTGGACTTCAATTCCCAGAAGCCTAAGTCAGTTCCCCAAAGCACTGATCAGTTAATGTACTGACTTAGGGTTCTGGGTATTGAAGTCCAAAAGCCAAAGGTTGAGAAACACTGGTCTAAAGGCTAAATACATTAGAAAAAATGTCTAATAACCCTGATTTTAGGGGACAAACCATACAACAAGTTTTTAACTTTTGAAAACTTTATGAAGTGCAGGTTTAAAAGTTAACATGTCCCATTATGCAGCACAGTGTTAATCTGCAGCCATGCGGCCAATTATCCATTTTGTACAAGCTACTGTAAACAATTACTGGATGGAAGCAAGGACAAAATGGATGTCAACATGTCCCATTATGCAGCACAGTGTTAATCATCCAAACACCAAACAATTGCCCACCCCACCAAACAGTGCTCCCAAAAAAATGACCAACGTAGGAAAAATTATCAAACATACAATGTTTTTAAAAACAACAGCAGCAAACACCTAACAATTGCCCACCCCACCAAAAAATTGCCCTCCCCCATCCACCTCCCCACCCCAAGCCAATTAGAAACAGAAAACCTCATTTACCTACCTTTCCACTGTGCCAAAGAATGGTCCAAGAACCTGAAGAATGCTGCAAAATTCCCAGGAATGCTTCCAAAAATGTTGACGAAAAAATTTTGAAAATCCAAAATCGCGCTCAAAACCACTCCTAAACACTCTTCGCCTCGTGCAAAACCCACAAGAGCAATGCACGCATGTATCCTGCCTTTTATACTGCCCAGGCACAATGCAACCTGGGGAAAAACCCAATGCCTCATACAAAGTCGCAGTGACTTTGTATGAGGCAACATTTTTCAAGGAATTAGGCGATGTTGTATGAATTCGATGTTGTACGAAGCGGACTTTGTATGAGGTATTACTTGTATGTAGTTTTTAACTTTCAGAACAGCAACTTTCATGAATGGTGGATGCTGTAGAACAGCGATTCTCAACGTTTTCAGGGTGCAGGCCTGATCACGCCTCCTGGGCGGCTGATCAGGCCGGTCACATGATTCCTCCCACCCAGAGGATTCACGTGCCATGCATGACACGTTTTACTTCTGCTTCAAAAAGAAGCAAGGGCATCGAGGGCCAGATGAATTGGTGTCGGGGGTTGAGTCTGGCCCACGGGCCATAGATTTAGAATTCCTGTAGTAGAAGAAACCTTGCGACGACAGGATTGGGTTGTTGTAGCTATCTAAACCAGTGATGGTGAACCTTTTAGAGACTGGGTGCCCAAACTACAACCCAAAACCCACTTATTTATCGCAAAGTGTCAACACAGCAACAGGGGAGGAAGGAAACACTCCCATTGGTCAATTGGGCATAGTTGGGGTGAACTCTGTGCTGGGGGAGGGTTCTAAGTGTCCCCTCTGGCACACGTGCCATAGGTTCGCCATCACTGGCTTAGGCTGTGGAAGAAAGAGAGAAGGAAATGTCTACTGGTGGTCAGCCTGCTTTGAGAGGGGTATTATGGAGCTGGAAAAAGTGCAGAGGAGGGCAACCAGAATGATTAGGGCACTGGAACACCTTCCTTACCATCTGAGGCTGCAACGGTTGGGCCTTTTCACTCTTGAACAATGGCGTCTAAGAGGAGAACTGATTGAAGTTTATAAAATCATGCACGGTGTGGACAAAATAGAAAAGGAAAAACTGTTTTCCCTATCACACAACACTAGAGCTATGGGGCACACCATGAAACTTTTGGTTGCTAGTTCTCAAACAAATAAGAGAAAGCACTTTTTCACCCAGAGGATCACTGGTCTATGGAACTCCCTGCCAGAAGAAGAGGTGACAGATGTCAGTCTTGACAGCTTTAAGAAAGGATTAGACAAGTTCATGGAGGACAAGGGTATCAATGGCTATAATTATGGATACCTAAGGACAACCTCCAGGTTGGAGAGATAGGCAGGCTATCTCTCAATGCCATTTCCAGGGAATCCTAAGCAGGTGAAGGCATCTGCTTGGGAATACCCTGAAGGAAATGGTGAGCCACTGTGTGAGACAGAATGCTGGACTGGATGGGCTGTGGCTTGTTCCAGCTAGGCTGTTCTTATGTTCTTATGAGAGCTTACTGGCTATATTTAGGGAGCCTTTGTGAGAAACAGGATAAGAACATAAGAACAGCCTTATGACTCTTGATCTGCTTTTAGTTTATCCAGCATTTGTCTCCTGTTACACGCTTAGCTCTTACCATGAAAAAACAGAGGCAGAGAGATCTTTATACCAGACTGCTGTATAAGCATTGAGAGTGAGGAGCATTTCATTAAAAAGGAACAACTATAGCAGACGTTCTCAACCTTTTTAAGCTGGGGGCCGGGTCATGCAAACTCAGAAGGTTTCAGGGGCCAGACGGCCATTTTGCCTTTTCTCCAACACATGGCACTTCCTGGTGTGGTGGAGGCGGTGGGGGACAACATGAAATGGTGCTGTGGGCCGCATCTGGCCCACAGGCCACAGGTTGAGAATCCCTGAGCTATAGACTGGTTCCCGACTAAAATGTATGGATACACAGGCATTCAAATCAACAAGGCCTCTTTGAATCCTCTGGTCAGTACCTGAGATGATTCTGCTCCATATTGAGAAAGGGATGACGGAATACCTGTTGCTGGCATCCTTCCGGCCCCTGCAAGTGAAACAAAGGGGGCAGGAAGTTGGTTGCATACGAGTCTCTCAAAACAGGTTCGGAATCCTAAAAGTACTTTCTAAAATATCAATCATTTGATTCTGAGAGGATTCGCACCCCAGTGAAAAGCACTGGTTCCCAAAGCGAAAGTTTGCTCCTCTGGCATTTGGTAGCTGAAAGATAAAAGATAAAACCAAAAGCAAAGTATTGTTCCAGTAAAAAGTAAATATCGACCTTCCTCGAAAGCCAGTCGTATCAGACTCTAGGGTTCAGTGCTCATCTCTGTTTATAGCCAAAGAGCCAACGCTGTCTGCATCTGCAGACGTTTCCGTAGACACGTGGCAGGCATGACTAGACACCGGAGTGCAAGGGATGGTATTTTTCTTCCCACCAAAATGGTACCTATTTATCTACAGTACTTGCAATTTCTTGCTTTTGAACTGCTAGGTTGGCAGGAGCTGGAACAGAGACAGGAGCTCACTCCACCATGCAGTACCCAGGTCTCAAACTGCTGACCTTACAGTCATCAAGTTCAGTGTCTTAACCACTAAACCAGGGGTTCCCAACCTAAGGCCCGCAGGCCGGATCCAGCCTATAGTGCCATTTTATGTGCCCACCCCACCCCTCCAAGGGCATTTGAGAAACAAAATGGCCATCCTTTTGAAGTTGTTGGGACAAAATGGCTGCCCTCATTGAGCAGGTAGGGCAAAATGGCCACCCGGCCCTCGAAGATGACTGAAAAAGCGTGACCCGGCCTCCGGCATGAAAAGATTAGGAACCCCTGAACTAAGGCGCCGCATTTGTTCTGGATGCACAGCTAAAACAGGTGGCGATAGGATGAAGGAAGCACCTTTCCCCCTGGTTTGAAAATGAAGTTCTTTAAAAGAGTTTTATAATTAAAAGGCTGAAGCCTCAGGGATTGTTGTTACAACTCCCTGGTATTAACTTCAGGGTCCTCGAACCCCAGAAGGAAAAGAAAAAAACAGCAGAAACCCTAAAAATAAGCTTAGCTTAAACTAGTGTTTCCCAACCTTTCGTTTTGGGACTTCAATTCTCAGAAGCCTACGTCAATTTCCCACAGGCTGAATATTGCATAATTATTTTGTATATTGTATTTTTGTGTATATTGTACAGTAAAAACCCCGAGTTATGAAAAAAATCAGTTCTCTGGCCTATTTCGTAACTCGAATTTTTCTTAACTCGAGGCATGCATTAAAAAATAAATTAGAAAAAAACCGGAGAGATTTCCTACCTTCCGGCGGCTGCTGCTTCCTTTTCTTACACTTCCAACGGTGCTGGGAGTGATTATTAGCGCCCAAATCCGCCACCGCGGCATTTTGGGCACTGAAAAACTGATTTTTCGACTTACTAATTTTTTTCGTAACACGGGGTATTTTGTAACTTGGGTTTTTTATAAGTCAGGACCCCGTTTTACGAAAAAATCGTTTCGTAAGTTGAAAAATTCGTATCTCAAGACGTTTGTAAGTCGGGGTTTTACTGTGTAACTATTGTTTTGTGTAACTATTGTTTTGTGAAACTATTGTATTGTATAACTATTGTGTAAGCCACCCTGAGTTGGGTTTCCTGATTGGGCGGCATACAAGTGAGAAAATTAAATTAAATTAAATTAAAGGACTGATCAGCCAATGTACTGACTTAGGCTTCTGGGAATTAAAGCCCCATTCTGGGGCATGGGCCCCACATTAGAAACACTGGTTTAAAACTTTTAAATCTATTTACAAGGAGTCAGATCAGTAGTTCTCAACCTTTTAAAGATGGGGGTCAGGTCACGCTCCCTCAGACAGCTGTGGGGGCCGGACGGCTATTTTGCCCTTCCTCCACCACATGGCACTTCCTGGTGTGATGGAGGCGGTGAGGGACACATGAAATGGTGCAATGGGCCGCAGGTTGAGAATCCTTGAATTAGATAAAATAATCTTTAGAAGTTTAAAACAAGAGATATAGCAGCAGACAAAAAACACTGCTGCCACACCCTTGTTCCCGATATTATAAGAGAAAATATATTTAAATATTTACATAGAAACTATCATCTAAAGGCTTTTTAAAAGAAGACTTAAAAAAAAACATGACACAGGTTAATATAGAAATGGGATGAAACAGCTTAATGGGGAACCCTTGTGGGTGAAATGTTCATGCAATGGAAAAACCTTTAAACTAAATTGTACTGTAGGTACCAAAAAATGTTCCAAAAGGAAACTCAAATTTCCCCAAAGCAACTTATGGTTCCTTATGGTCTCATGACAGTTTGCCCCTCCAGATATCTTCCCATCGTTCTCCCACATGGGCAAATGAAAAGAGAAAAAAATCAGACAGACAGACAGACAAAAAAGCCTCTTCCTGGTTTGTGTAATCTCTCACTCCACATAATCGGAAAATCCCTGTGAGGCAGTGCAAGGGTCACCAAAGACATCTGTCTTTTTTGGTCCACCCTCATGTTCTGAAACTGTAACTCATACCCTAAGGCAGGGGTTCGCAACCTACGGCCCATGGGCCGGCCCTGGCCCCTGAAACCATTCTATCCAGCCCACAGCGACAACCCCAGAAGCGGATGTGCATGTGCAAACACGCCTTTGTGGCGCAGGGGAGGGGGGGAGCGTAACCACTTGTCCGGCCTGCTCAGCTGTCTGAGGGGCACTAAACCACAACAGAAGAAGGGGGGGGACCCCAAATTGGAGGAGCAAGATAGGATCTGGGAAATTTGGGTGCTTTTGGGGTGGGGAATTCCCTTCCTGAAGGTGGGTCAAATGCATGTCTCTTGTTGACCCCAAAGTGGCTCCTAGAAAGAGGCAGAGTGGAGGAAAGTCTATTCAAGAGAGTTGGGGTGGCCCAAGACATTTTGCTGCCTGAGGCAAAGGGCAAACCCTGCCCTTCGCCCACACTTTGCATGTATATCTCACACAGATAAATAAATTAAATAAATGCCCCCATTCTTCCACTCGAGGTGGGGCAGCGTTCGCTCCATTGCTCCCAATGGAGGGACGCAGTAAAGTTTTGCAAGAAGGACAAGAGAAAGGCCGGTGGGGCCAGAAAGGGAGGTTTGGGGGGCCATCAATGCCGCCCCCCAGCCTCTGCCGTCTGAAGCTCTGCTCTCACTCTTTCTGTCTATCCATTTCCCTAACTATAAAGGGCCACCTGATCCCTTTAAACAGGAGTTTAGCACCGACCTCGAAACTCCCCTTTTGCAACACCCACCACGTCCTTTGCTCAGCTAAATCATCTGCAGAAATTTCCATGCATTTCAAAGGGCTCAAAGAGGGGGTGGGGTGGAGGATGATGAGGATGATAATCAGCTACAGTTTTCTCCCCTCTCTCCTCCTCCTTTCCCCTTCCTTTTCTTCCTTTCCCAGCAACGAGCAAAAGAGACTTACCTGCCCCACCACTCCTTCTCTCTCTTAATTAATACTGTAAATTAAATAGGCTCCAGGGGGGGTCTTGACAAACTAAAGCCTCCCTACCAACGTTGAGCCCAGCATTCCCTCCTGGACACTGACGCATGCGCACACGCTGCTTAATAATACATAGTCGTGATGCTGTATTTAGTTTCCTGATTCCTGTCATATGTCTGAAGCCAAGCCAGGCTCCTGGCAGGGCAAGCACAGACCCATCCAGTCTTCTCTTCGAGCGCATGGATGAGCCTTCTGGTTCGCCTCTCTTTGTGCGGGGAAAGGAATAATAATAATAATAATAATAATAATAATAATAATAATAATAATAATAATAATAATAATAATAATTAATAATAATAATAATAATAATAATAATAATAATAATAATAATAATAATAATAATAATAATAATAATAATAATAATAATAATAATAATAATAATGTTGTTCAGTCGCACAGTAGATTCCAACCCTTTGCGACCCCATGGACCATTTTCCTCCAGGCACCTCTGTCCTCCACCATCCTCCTCAGCCCACCCAGCTCTGTATTCTGATGCAATCACAATACCATCCATCTCATCTTTGGACGTCCCCTTCTTCTCTTGCCCTCCACCTTTCCCAGCATCAAGGCCTTCTCAAGTGAGTCCTCCCTTCTCATTTGATGTCCAAAGTACTTTTGCTTCATCTTCACTATTTGTCCCTCCAATGAACAGTCAGGATTGATTTCTTCCAGTATTGACCTATTTGTTCTCTTTGCTGTCCAAGGGACTCTCAGGACTCTCCCCCAACACCACATTTCAAAGGCATCTATTCTTCTGCGCTCAGCTTTCCTAATGGTCCAGCTCTCACACCCATACATTGCCACCGGGAATACCATTGCTTTGACTATGCGAATTTTTCTTTTCAAGGTGATGTATCTGCTTTTCACTATATTCCTGTTGTGTATGTAACAGTATCACTTTAAGAATGTATGAATGTAACCTGACAATGATTACAATGTAACCCAGCTGTTAAAGGAACGCGAGCCAGCTACCCATAGAGGGCAGCTACGAGCGTTCAGCTCACATGGTTCAAATTCCCCCAATCACCGGCAGCCGTGGGAACCTTCCCGCGCAAGGAACACCTGGAGAAGATGGGCGTGACTCAGAATGACGTCACGCAGGTAGCAGCCAATGAGCTGCCATGCAACCCTTTTCAAATGTATTGTTGCAGTATAAAATGAGCTGTACCTCCGCCATTACCACATGTTCATCCTGACCATCATGCAATAAAGCTGTGTTTTAGCCCTCACTGCGGCTCCTTCTTTGTCTTCCATGCAAGACATTAAATTGGCGACGAGGGTGGGATTCATGGCGTATCCTGAGATCAAGCCTCAACAGTTCGACATCAGCGATCCTGAGCAATGGGAGCTGTACGAGTGCCAGTTTCGGCACTGCAGGCATCGACGACAAAGGGAAGGTGCGCTCACATGTCCTAGCCCAAGTGGGGCCGGCCACGCTGCGCATCCTGATGAACCTGCTGGCTCCCCGGAAGGTAGACGCGGTGCCCATTGACAGCATCCTCACAACACTGAGGGATCACTTCCAGCCACCAGTCTCTATTTTTCCGGCCTGGGTCGCGTTCCACAGGCGAGACCAGCGCCCGGGAGAATCCGTGTCCGCCTACGCGGCGGCCCTCAGGCTGGCAGCCGTCCACTGCCAATGGGAGGACCTGGACATAGCCCTTCGAGACCGCATGCTGTGTGGCCTGAGGGACGAGGAGGTCCAGAGAAAGTTGATGACCCGCGACCATCGGCTCATGTTCAACGAGGTACTGCGAGAGGCCCAGGAGGCCGAGGCGGCGAGGAGCGGGGTCAGAGTCTTCAAGTCCCGAAGGGTCGCACCTGAGAGGGCCAAGTGACCCGTGCAAGCGGCCTGGCGGACTTCGGCGCAAGCGGCCTGGCAGGCCCCCCGGTCGCCCACAGGCACCCCAGCAACTTCCGAGGGGTCGTCCACGACCGCGGACTCCTGCTCCAGCGAGGACGATGACGTGCAGAAAGTCAGGAGGCACGGAGAAAAGCACCGAACCAGCGAGAGAGGAAGCCACCGTTGCGATGGCTGTGGGGCATCTCACGACCGAACGAGGTGCCCATGCGGGCGGAAAGGCCACATCGCCAGGGTCTGCAGGCGTGGGCGAACGGAGGACAAGGGCTAATCGAAGCACCCTCAAGTGCACCAACGCAAGGCGGCCGGCATCGGAAAGGTCTCAGCCAACGACAATGCAGTGACCATGAACTGCATGGGCCTGGAGCACCGGCCTTTCTTTGTAGAGGTACTGTTACAAGGGGTCCTGGTTAGGATGGAAATAGACTCAGGGTCGTCCTACTGCATCCTGTCCCAGAAGGAATTCCTGCGCATTCCCCCAAATCCGTGCCCCAAGTTTCGGGCCATGAAGTCGAACTTACCCGCATAACCCGCAGGGTTATGGGATCCCGGTGTTGGGGGTGGGAAACTTCACAGTGAAGTTCAAAAGGTTCACAGAAAAACTGCCCTTAGTAGTTCTCAAGGGGGGGACCTGTTGCCTTTTGGGAACCCAGTGGTTTGCTCCCCTGAGAATTGAACTGTCCGGCATAAACGCCATAGAGACTGACCCAATTCGGGACGTGTGCGATGCGCACCCTGCAGTTTTCAAGAAGGGGCTCGGGACTTACAAGGGCCCCCCGGTTTCTTTTGAGTTGGACCCAGAAATCCGGCCCATACGTCTCAAGCCAAGAAGAGTCCCCTTCGCCCTCAAGGACAAGATTGAGGCGGAATTGGACATATTGGTGGGGCAGGGGATTTTAGTTCCAGTTGATTCTGTGGAGTAGGAAACTCCGATTGTTACAGCTTTAAAATCCAATGGGGAGGTCAGGATTTGTGCTGACTACAAATGTACAATCAACAAGGCCATTCGGCCAAATGCATATCTGGTGCCAGTAGTTAGCCACTTACTGGCCACTTTGCACGGGGGGAGGTGTTTTGCCAAGCTAGACCTGGCGCAGGCGTACCAGCAGCTCACAGTAACCCCAGCTGCCGCCGCTGCGCAAACCATCGTTACGCATAAGGGGGCATTAAAGGTAATGCGCCTACAGTTCAGCATAAATTCGGCCCCTGCGATCTTCCAGTCCCTTGTGGAATGCCTTTTAAAGGAGCTTCCAGGTGTGCTCCCATATTTTGACGACGTTTTGATATCAGTGGGGAGCGAATCGGAACTAGCGAGAAGACTAGATAAGGTCATCTCTGTATTCGAGAGAGCGGGACTGAGGTTGAGAAGGGACAAATGTGTATTCTTCGCGAGGGAGGTTGAGTTTCTCGGGTTCAAGATAACCCCGGAGGGCATAAAGCCATCTGAGTCCAAGGTTGCAGCTGTGCAAAACGCCCCTCACCCCACCGCGAAACCGGAGCTGCAGTCATTCAGGATCTGGTGAATTGAACTGGATCAATACTCAGGATCTGGTGCAAGATGTTAATGTGACTGATCCAATAGGGAACAGTGACCACAACTCAATTATGTTTAACTTGATCATAGACCGCAAGTCACTGATAAAATCTAACACAGAGACCTTAAATTTTCAAAAAGGAAATTTCCCAAAGTTGAGGAAACTAGTAAAAAAGAAGCTGAAAGGGAAAATTGAGAGAGTCCAAATACTCCAAGAGGCATGGAGGCTGTTTACAAAAACAATAACAGAGGCTCAATTGGAATGCATACCCAAAAGGAAAAAGGGCACTGCCAGGTCCAAGAGGACTCCAATGTGGCTTACAGGAGCTGTTTGGGAAGTGATCAAGAGCAAGAAAAGCTCATTTAGAAGATGGAAGGCTTGTCCGAATGAGGACAGCAGGCAGCAACATAAATTCTGGCAGAACAAATGCAAGGCAACAATCAGGAAAGCAAAGCAAGACTTTGAGGAGCGTATAGCTAAAAATACTCAGAGAAATAACAAAGACTTCTTTAAGTACATTAGAAGTAAGAACCCAACTAGGAAGGCCATTGGACCATTAGATGACAATGGAAGGCAAGGGGTTATTAAAGAGGAAACAGAGATTGCAGAGAGACTCAATGAATTCTTTGCTTCAGTATTCACTGAAGAAGACAGAGGCCACATGCCCAAAACAGAGCCTATCTTCGTAGGGAGGGAAACCGAAGAATTAAGCCAGATAGAAATAACCAGGGAGGAGGTCCTTGCATGTCTTGTTAAACTAAACACTAACAAATCACCAGGACCAGATGGCATCCATCCACGAGTTCTCAGGGAACTTAAAGATGAAATTGCTGATCTCCTAGCCAAAATATATAATCTTTCCCTCAAATCAGGCTTTGTGCCTGATGACTGGAAGGTAGCGAATGTAACACCCATTTTCAAAAAAGGATCCAGGGGTGATCCAGGAAATTACCGACCTGTCAGTTTGACATGTGTCCCAGGTAAAGTGATGGAAACCATCCTAAAAGATAGAATTAATAGGCACATAGAAGAGAAGGCACTGCTAAAGGAAAGCCAACATGGCTTTTGCAAGGGCAAATCATGCCTCACTAATCTGTTGGAATTTTTTGAGAGTGTCAACAAGCATGTGGATAAGGGGGATCCAGTTGACATTGTTTATCTGGACTTTCAGAAGGCTTTTGACAAGGTCCCACACCAAAGGCTCTTGAATAAACTTACCAGTCATGGAATAAAGGGACAGGTCTTGGTGTCCTGGTGGACAACTCAATGAAGGTGTCAACCCAGTGTGCCTCAGCAGTGAAAAAAGCAAACTCAATGCTAGGGATCATTAGGAAGGGTATAGAAAATAAGTCAGCAAGTGTCATTTTGCCTCTTTATAAATCTATGGTGAGGCCCCATCTGGAATACTGTGTACAGTTCTGGTCGCCATACCTCCAGAAGGATATTATGGAGCTGGAAAAAGTGCAGAGGAGGGCAACCAGAATGATTAGGGGACTGGAACACCTTCCTTACCATCTGAGGCTGCAACGGTTGGGCCTCTTCACTCTTGAACGACGACGTCTAAGAGGTGACCTGATTGAAGTTTATAAAATCATGCACGGTGTGGACAAAGTAGATAAGGAAAAACTGTTTTCCCTATCGCATAACACTAGAACTAGGGGACACTCGATGAAACTTTTGGGTACTAGTTCTCAAACAAATAAGAGAAAGTATTTTTTCACCCAGAGGATTACTGGTCTATGGAACTCCCTGCCAGAAGAAGTGGTGACAGCTGTCAGTCTTGACAGCTTTAAGAAAGGATTAGACAAGTTCATGGAGGACAAGAGTATCAATGGCTATAATTATGGATACTTAAGGACAACCTCCGGGTTGGAGAGATAGGCAGGATATCTCTCAATATCATTTCAAGGGAATCCTAAACAGGTGAAAGCATCTGCTTGGGAATACCCTGAAGGAAATGGTGAGCCACTGTGTGAGACAGAATGCTGGACTGGATGGGCTGTGGCCTGTTCCAGCAAGGCTGTTCTTATGTTCTTATGTTCTTATGAATGGCCTTGTTAATGGTACATTTATAGTCTGCACAAATCCTGACTTCCCCGTTCGACTTAAGGGCTGTAACAATCGGCGTTTCCCACTCCACCGAGTCAACTGGAACCAAAATCCCCTGCCCCACCAATTTGTCCAGTTCCGCCTCGATCTTGTCCTTGAGTGCGAAGGGCCCCCTCCTTGGTTTGAGGCGGATGGGCTGGATTTCTGGGTCCAGCTCGAAGGAAATCGGGAGCCCCTTGTATTTCCCGAGCCCCTTCTTGAAAACGTCCGGGTGCGCGTTGCACACGTCCCACATTGGGTCAGTCTCGATGGCGTTAATGCCGGACAGTTCGATTGCCAGGGGAGCAAACCACTGCGTTCCCAAAAGGCAGCACCTCCCCCCTTTGAGGACCACTAAGGGCAGTTTCTCGGAGTAGTTCTTGAACTTCACCTTGAAGTTTCCCACCCCCAACACCGGGATCCCATTTCCCTGCACGTCCCGTAGGTGTGACCTCATGGCCCGGAGCTTGGGCCGCTTATCTGGGGGAATACGCATAAACTCCTTTTGGGACAGGATGGAATAAGATGACCTCGAGTCTATCTCCATCCTCACTGGGCCCCCTTGCAACAGTACCTCTACGAAAAACCGCCGGTGCTCCAAGCCCACGCGGTTCACACCTTCCTCGCTGTAGCTGGCTGCGACCTTCCTGGTGCCGGCCGCCTTCCGTTGGTGCGTCTGGGGATGGCTGGAACTCCCCTTGTCCTCGACTCGCCCGCACCTGCATACTCGGGCAATGTGCCCCTTTCGGCTGCAGTTGTGACACTCGGCCTTTCGAAACGGGCACCTCGTGCGGTCGTGGGACTCCCCACAACCGTCGCAACGGCGGTCCTGCCGTTCTCGGGTCTGCCGCTTCTCACCACGCTTCTTGATCCTCTGGACGTCGTCGTCCTCGCTGGAGTAGGGGTCCGCTGTGGTGGATGACTCCTCGGACGACGTTGGTGTGCCGGCGGGCGGCTTGGGGGCCCGCCAGGCCGTCTTCGTTGGTGTCCGCCAGGCCGCCTGTACTGGCGACTTGGCCCTCTTGGGTACGGCCCCTCGGGACTTGAACAGTCTCACCCCGCTCCTGGCCTCCTCGGCTGCTTGGGCCTCCCGCCGTACCTCGTTGAACGTGAGGCGTTGGTCGCGGGTCATCAGCCTCTTCTGCAGCTCCTCGTCCCTCAGACCACACAACATGCGGTCACGGAGGGCCTGGTCCAGGTCATCCCACTGGCAGTGGACCGCCGCAAGCCTGAGGGCCGCCGCGTAGGCGGACACGGATTCGCCCGGTCGCTGGTCTCGCCTGTGAAACGCGACCCGTGCTGGGAAGATCGAGACGGGTGGCTGGAAATGCTCACCCAGTCTCTCCAGGATACGGTCGATGGGGACCTCGTCTACCTTCCGGGGGGCCACCAGGGTCATCAGGATCCGCAGCGTGGCCGGCCCCACTTGGGCCAGGAAGTGGGAGCGCATCTTCGCGTCGTCGTCGATGCCCGCGGCTTCCATCGCGTGCCGAAACTGGCACTCGTAGAGCTCCCATTGTTCGGGCTCGCTCACATCGAACTGGTACGCCTTGACCTTGGGATTCGCCATCGATCCCATCCTCGTCGCCAATTTAGTGTCTTTTCCAGGAGACATAGAAGGAGTCGCAGTAAGGACTAACACAGGTTTATTGGTTGATGATCAGAACGAACATGTGGTAATGGCGGAGATACCTCACATTATATACAGTAGTACAATACATTTGAATCTGGCTGCATGGTAGCTCATTGGCTGCTACCGGCGTGACATCATCCGGGTCACGCCCATCTTCGGTGGTGGATCGGTAGTAGTTTGCTGTTGCGGGGAGTTCCCGCGGCTGCAGGTGATTTGAGGAATGATAGGCAGCTTGCTCGCGTTCCTTTAACAGCTGGGTTACATTGTGATTGTGGCCAGGTTACATTCATACATTTCTTAAAGCGACAATGTACATACATATCAAGCAACATTGTACATACACAACAGTACTAAAAATACAGAGAATGCTACATGAACACAATAACCTCATCCGCACTTTCAAGAATGCAATGGAAAACATGCCACAAAATGAATACTTTTAATTAATTGTGTTTGTTTTTGTCTGAATACTCTTGCAATTAAGTTGTGCCTGTCATTAGATGTTTCATTATTTCTTAGGTTATTTTTGATCTCAGGCCATGTTGGGTTACATGTAAAAGTAATGAATAAATTTGGTCTTCCATGTTTCCTAACATAGGTCATGGCATCCTGAGTGTATTCATGCATATGTCTTGGGCTTCCAGTGTATGTTGCTGGCAGTATGAGTAGTGTTCCGACATTAGCAACATGTGGAGAGAGAACTACCAGAGGTGCAGGCCGGTTTCAGAAGAGGCAGGGGGACAAGAGACCACATTGCCAACATACGTTGGATCTTTGTTTTATTGACTACACCAAGGCTTTTGACTGTGTGGACCACAACAAAATGTGACAAGTAATTAAAGAGATGGGAATACCAGAACACCTTATATGCCTCATGAGAAATCTGTACACGAACCAAGAAGCAACAGTTAGGAGAGAACACGGAATGACAGAGTGGTTTGGAATAGGAAAAGGAGTAAGACAAGGCTGCATTTTATCACCCTGCTTATTCAATCTATACACAGAGCATATAATGCACAATGCAGGGATGGAGGAATCACAATATGGGATCAAAATTGCTGGGAGAAACATCAACAATTTGAGATATGCAGACGATGCCACCCTTAATGGCAGAAAGTGAGGAAGACCTAAAGAACCTCTTGATAGGGTTGAAGTTAGAGACTGCAAAAGCTGGCTTGAGACTCAATATCAAGAAAACCAAGATAATGGGAACAGGTCCGATCAGTCCCTGGAAAATAGATGGGGAAGAAGTAGAAGCAGTGACAGATTTTACTTTTCTATGATCTAAGATCACTGCAGATGGCGACTGTAGCCATGAAATAAAAAGACGACTGATTATGGGGAGACAAGCTATGAGAAACCTGGGGAATTTTAGTGTCTTGCACGGAAGACAAAGAAGGAGCCGCAGTGAGGGCTAAAACACAGCTTTATTGCATGATGGTCAGGATGAACATGTGGTAATGGCGGAGGTACAGCTCATTTTATACTGCAACAATACATTTGAAAAGGGTTGCACGGTAGCTCATTGGCTGCTACCTGCGTGACGTCATTCTGAGTCACACCCATCTTCTCCAGGTGTTCCTTGCGCAGGAAGGTTCCCGCAGCTGCCGGTGATTGGGGGAATTTGAACCATGTGAGCTGAACGTTCGCAGCTGCCCTCTATGGGTAGCTGGCTCGCGTACCTTTAACAGCTGGGTTACATTGTAATCATTGTCAGGTTACATTCATAATTCTTAAAGTGATACTGTTACATACACAACACTCCTCCCCCCTAGGATGGGACAAAGTCTCTCAACCATTGTGGCTTCCCGCATGTGCGCTTGGGGCGTACTACTGCTTGGCTGAGCTCAGGGGAACTAGGAGCTCCGAGTTCTGCAGACTCTCATCCTGCAACGGAAAGGGGGAACTCATTAGTCGTCTGGCGGGGACTCTGTGACAACCTTCCATTTGGAGAGGGGAATGGAACATGTAACTGGGATGTGAACCCCTGCCTGTTGCTCGTGGCGCCTGGCGACCCCCCCAGCACGAACCTCGGAACCGATGAGGAGACCCTTGTTGTCTCGCCCTGGTTTCTTGCGCCTGCAACTGGCGTACTTGTGCTACCCCCTGCTGCCTGACTCGGTGTTCTTGGGGATGGAGAGAACGAACTTCCCCCTGCTGCCTGGGCTGGGGGTCTTGGTGATGGGGTAAACTCTAGAACAAAAGGACTAGGAGGGCTGGAGGTACCAGGGGCTGAACTAAAACCCCTCTTCTCTCTCGGACGGGTGGGGGACCACTCCGCGACATCCCCCTGGTATGGCAACATAAAGTCAAACTCATCCCACTCTTTCAAAGTATCCTCCTCCTTGTTTGAGAATCCAGGGTATGCATTTGTACCAGAGGGCGTCCCTGTGTCTCCCCCTTGGGTTAAACGGGTGGGGGAGAACCCTAACGCTGAATCTCTTTCCCTGGTCACTCGCCTTCTGAGCTGGTCAGCGTGTCTTCTCCACAGTAGACCTGTGTTTGTCTCGACCCTGTAAGACACTGGCCCTGTTTGCTCAATGATCGTTCCTGGAACCCACGTTGGTCCCGAGGTTGTGTAATTTCTGCAGTGAACCGGGTCCCCTACCGTGAAGCTTTTGGAGCTCTCTATCTCTATATTTCTCCCCTCATCCTCCACCCTGGTCGGATCCAACCGATCAAAAAGTGTTACCGGCCGCCTCCTCCTCATGAGGAGTTCAGCCGGCGAAAGTCCTGAAGCTAGGGGAGTTGCCCTATAACAAATGAGGAACTGACACAGTTGGAGGTTCAATTCACCGAGGACCCATGCACCGCAGTGCGTCTTTCATAGTGCGCACTTGACGCTCTACCTGACCATTTGTGGCGGGGTGAAACGGGGCAGAGGTAATGTGCCGGATGGCATTCCTCTCGATGAACGCCTTGAATTCCACAGACATGAAAGTACTAGCGTTATCGCTCACAAGGATGTCTGGTAGGCCGAAGCTACTGAACACCTTGCACAATTGTTTAATGGTTGCGGCGGATGAGGTGTTACACATGGGAATGACTTCCAACCATTTGGAATATGAGTCGACTATCAGCAGAAACATGGACCCGCAAAAGGGGCCAGCGAAGTCGACGTGTACTCGGGACCATGGCCCGCAGGCCGTGTCCTATTCCCTATGGGTCAGCCAGGACTCCTCGGGCCGAGAGCTCTGGCAGCTCTCACACGTACCCACCAAGTGTTCTATATCCGCGTCTATCTGGGGCCACCAGAAGTAGCTCCTGGCCAGTGCTTTGGAGCGCACTATTCCCGGGTGACTGGTATGCAGTAGCCTCAGCACCTTTGCTTGTAACTTCTCTGGGATGACCACCCTCTGGCCCCAGAGGAGACAGCCCCTTTCAAGGGAAAGCTCTACTCTGCGCCTGAAAAACAATTTGAATTCCTCCTCGGGGGGAGTTGTGGGCCAGCCCTTTTCTTACCCAAGAACTGACTTGGGACAGGATTTTGTCGGCCGCCGTGGCTTTGGCGAGGTCTGCAGGAACTATGGGGGGCGAGTTGAGAGACTCGATCAACAGGACTTGGTGGACCTGCTCTACCTCACATTCGGGGTCTCCTAAACTAGGGAGGGGAGATCGGGACAGCGCATCTGCATGGGAGATCTCCTTCCCTGGGCGATGGACCAGCTCGTACTGGTAGGCGTTGAGGAAAATCGCCCAACACAGCATTCTGGGGGACAGGATTTGTGGGGTGGGCTTGCCTGTAGTAAAAATTCCCAAAAGGGGCTTATGATCAGTCACAATCGTGAACTCGTGGCCGTATAGGAAATCGTGGAACTTCTTTGTTCCCGCGATTATGGCCAGGGCCTCTCTATCTGTTTGCGCGTAGTTGCGCTCCGCCTTTGAAAGTGACCTGGAATAGAAGGCAACCGGGGCTTCCCGCCCGCTCTCTAACACGTGGCACAGCACCGCCACCGCCCCCACTGGTGATGCATCACAGACCAAAACTACCGGTTTCCTCGGATCGAAATGGGTCAGGACGGCATCCGAGGACAAGAGCGCCTTGAGCTCTTTGAACGCTTTCTCCTGCCTATCTCCCCACCGCCAAACCGTATCTTAAGTAGCCCGTGCAGTGGCTCTGTGACGGATGCCTTCCTTGGCAAGAAGGAATGGTAAAAATTCAGGAGCCCTAGGAATAAGAACATAAGAACATAAGAGCAGCCTTGCTGGAACAGGCCACAGCCCATCCAGTCCAGCATTCTGTCTCACGCAGTGGCTCACCATTTCCTTCAGGGTATTCCCAAGCAGATGCCTTCACCTGCTTAGGATTCCCTGGAAATGATATTGAGAGATATCCTGCCTATCTCTCCAACCCGGAGGTTGTCCTTAAGTATCCATAATTATAGCCATTGATACTCTTGTCCTCCATGAACTTGTCTAATCCTTTCTTAAAGCTGTCAAGACTGACAGCTGTCACCACTTCTTCTGGCAGGGAGTTCCATAGACCAGTAATCCTCTGGGTGAAAAAGTACTTTCTCTTATTTGTTTGAGAACTAGTACCCAAAAGTTTCATCGAGTGTCCCCTAGTTCTAGTGTTATGTGATAGGGAAAACAGTTTTTCCTTATCTACTTTGTCCACACCGTACATGATTTTATAAACGTCAATCAGGTCACCTCTTAGACGTCGTCGTTCAAGAGTGAAGAGGCCCAACCGTTGCAGCCTCAGATGGTAAGGAAGGTGTTCCAGTCCCCTAATCATTCTGGTTGCCTTCCTCTGCACTTTTTCCAGCTCCATAATATCCTTCTGGAGGTATGGCGACCAGAACTGTACACAGTATTCCAGATGGGGCCTCACCATAGATTTATAAAGAGGCAAAATGACACTTGCTGACTTATTTTCTATACCCTTCCTAATGATCCCTAGCATTGAGTTTGCTTTTTTCACTGCTGAGGCACACTGGGTTGACACCTTCATTGAGTTGTCCACCAGGACACCAAGGTCCCTTTCCTGGTTTGTCGCAGAGAGTTCAGACCCCATCAGTTTATAAGTGTAATTGGGGTTCTTTGCCCCAACATGCATCACTCTGCACTTACTAATGTTGAAACTCATTTGCCACTGTTTTGCCCACTCCCCCAGTGTCGAGAGATCCCTCTGAAGCTCCTCACAATCTCTCACAGTTTTCACTACCCTGTATAATTTAGTGTCGTCAGCAAATTTGGCTACCTTGCTTTTTACTCCTACTTCTAGATCATTTATGAAGAGGTTGAAAAGCAGGGGTCCCAGTACTGAACCTTGGGGGACCCCACTCTTTACTTCCCTCCACTTGGAGAAGTGTCCATTTAGTGCTACCCTCTGTTTCCTGTCCCTTAGCCAGTTGCTGATCCAGGACAAGACCTGTCCCTTTATTCCATGACTGGTAAGTTTATTCAAGAGCCTTTGGTGTGGGACCTTGTCAAAAGCCTTCTGAAAGTCCAGATAAACAATGTCAACTGGATCCCCCTTATCCACATGCTTGTTGACACTCTCAAAAAATTCCAACAGATTAGTGAGGCATGATTTGCCCTTGCAAAAGCCATGTTGGCTTTCCTTTAGCAGTGCCTTCTCTTCTATGTGCCTATTAATTCTATCTTTTAGGATGGTTTCCATCACTTTACCTGGGACACATGTCAAACTGACAGGTCGGTAATTTCCTGGATCACCCCTGGATCCTTTTTTGAAAATGGGTGTTACATTCGCTACCTTCCAGTCATCAGGCACAAAGCCTGATTTGAGGGAAAGATTATATATTTTGGCTAGGAGATCAGCAATTTCATCTTTAAGTTCCCTGAGAACTCGTGGATGGATGCCATCTGGTCCTGGTGATTTGTTAGTGTTTAGTTTAACAAGACATGCAAGGACCTCCTCCCTGGTTATTTCTATCTGGCTTAATTCTTCGGTTTCCCTCCCTACGAAGATAGGCTCTGTTTTGGGCATGTGGCCTCTGTCTTCTTCAGTGAATACTGAAGCAAAGAATTCATTGAGTCTCTCTGCAATCTCTGTTTCCTCTTTAATAACCCCTTGCCTTCCATTGTCATCTAATGGTCCAATGGCCTTCCTAGTTGGGTTCTTACTTCTAATGTACTTAAAGAAGTCTTTGTTATTTCTCTGAGTATTTTTAGCTATACGCTCCTCAAAGTCTTGCTTTGCTTTCCTGATTGTTGCCTTGCATTTGTTCTGCCAGAATTTATGTTGCTGCCTGCTGTCCTCATTCGGACAAGCCTTCCATCTTCTAAATGAGCTTTTCTTGCTCTTGATCACTTCCCAAACAGCTCCTGTAAGCCACATTGGAGTCCTCTTGGACCTGGCAGTGCCCTTTTTCCTTTTGGGTATGCATTCCAATTGAGCCTCTGTTATTGTTTTTGTAAACAGCCTCCATGCCTCTTGGAGTGTTTGGACTCTCTCAATTTTCCCTTTCAGCTTCTTTTTTACTAGTTTCCTCAACTTTGGGAAATTTCCTTTTTGAAAATTTAAGGTCTCTGTGTTAGATTTTATCAGTGACTTGCGGTCTATGTTCAAGTTAAACATAATTGAGTTGTGGTCACTGTTCCCTATTGGATCAGTCACATTAACATCTTGCACCAGATCCTGAGTATTACTCAGGATCAAGTCAAGGATTCTTGTACCTCTAGTTGGGTCTTCAACCATCTGTCCCAGGGAACAATCATTTAGCATATCTAGGAACTTTATCTCTTTATCATGTGCTGAACAACAGTTCACCCAGTCTATGTGAGGGTAATTGAAGTCCCCCATTATAACCAGGCTTCCCTTCTTGTATGCCTCCTTTACAACATTCTCCAACTGCCAGTCTCCCTCAAGAGTTTGGGTCGGAGGCCGATAGTATATGCCTACTGTTAGACCATCCTTGTGGCCTGGTACTCTTACCCACAGAGCTTCTAATGGTGACTCCAAATCACCTAGATATTCCAATTCATACGATTTTATCACTTCTTTGACATACAAGGCCACACCACCTCCCACTTGCCCCTTCCTATCCTTCCTGTACAGTTTGTAGCCTGGGATAACTGTATCCCATTGGTTATCATCCGTCCACCAGGTTTCAGTGATACCAATAATATCAATATTCTTATTTATTGCTAAGTATTCCAGCTCCCCTATTTTGTTCCGGAGGCTTCTAGCATTTGTATACAAGCATTTATATATGCTTTTCTGACACAGTCTTTTGTGTCCAGTTGCATTGTTAGACTGCCTCTTGCATCCTTCTGCTAGAATGCTAGTGACTAGCTCCTCGCTCTGCTCAGTAATTTTTGCATCCTCCTCACTACTCAAGTACACACTTTCCCGAACCGGATGCTGCCCAGCTCCTGTCGGCTTTCCCCCAGTTATCAGTTTAAAAGCTGCTCTGCAGCCTTTTTGATGTTGAGTGCCAGCAATCTGTTCCCATCATGGTTCAAATGCAACCCATCCCTCCTGAACAGATTTGGCTTGTCCCAAAATGTTCTCCAGTTCCTGACAAATCTGAAACCCTCCTCTCGACACCACCGCCTCATCCACGCATTGAGGCTTCTGAGCTCTGCCTGCCTGGTAGGTCCTGCGCGAGGGACAGGCAGCACTTCTGAAAATGCTACCTTGGAAGTCCGGGACTTCAATCTTCTTCCTAACAACCTGAATTTGGCTTCCAGGACAGACCGCTTGGCCTTCCCAACATCATTGGTACCAACATGTACCATGACAACTGGCTCGTTCCCAGTTCTCTCTAACAATCTATCTAGATTTCTTGTGATGTCTGCAACTTTTGCACCTGGCAGGCAAGTCACCATACGGTTATCATGTGCATCACAAATCCATTTCTCTGTATTTCTAATTATTGAATCGCCTAGTACAAGGAGCCTCTCTCCTGCAATCTGTTCATCTACATGCACCTCATCAACCATATTAAGGGAGAGAACCTCAGTTTGTTCCTGTTGTTTATCTTCCTGGACCTCATCAAGTGTGATGAAAGAGAGATCATCAGGTGGAACCAGTTGTTCCTCTGTGTGTTCCTCATCAGGTGTGATGAGGGAAAGAGCCTCAAATTTATTCTGTAATTTCAGACTCTCAGAGTGATCCCCTACTCTTCTCCTCCTTTGAGTCACATTCCTCCAAACATCTCCCTCCTGAGTTAGTGAAGGGCCTTCTCCCTCAGAACTGTGCCCTGTCTCTTCTTTGTCCAAATGCATATCCAGTGCCCGTGGTCAGCCACTTGCTGGCCACGTTACATGGGGGGAAGTGTTTTGCCAAGTTAGATCTGGCTCAGGCATACCAGCAGCTCTCTGTAACCCCGGCTGCTGCCGCTGTGCAAACGATAGTGACACACAAGGGGGCGTTTAAGGTAACGCGCCTTCAGTTTGGCGTGAATTCGGCCCCCGGAATTTTCCAGTCCCTCGTGGAATGCCTTTTAAAGGGGCTTCCAGGCGTCCTCCCATACTTCGACGACGTGTTGATAACGGCGGGGAGCGAATTAGAGTTGGCAAAGAGACTAGATGGGGTCCTTTCAGTGTTCGAGAGGGCAGGTCTTCGGCTGAGGAGGGACAAATGCATATTCTTTGCGAGGGAGGTCGAGTTTCTAGGCTTTAAGGTAACCCCGGACGGGATCAAACCCTCTGAGTCAAAGGTTGCAGCCGTGAAGAGCGCCCCTCGCCCCACCGCAAAACCGGAGCTACAGTCATTTCTAGGGCTCCTAAATTTTTATCATACCTTCCTGCCTCGGAAGGCATCGGTCGCGGAGCCACTGCACGTGCTGCTCAAAAAGGACACGGCTTGGCGGTGGGGGGACAGGCAGGAGAGAGCATTCAAGGAGCTTAAGTCACTCCTGTCTTCGGACGCTGTCCTGACCCATTTCGACCCGAAAAAACCAGTGGTTTTAGTCTGTGATGCGTCCCCAGTGGGGGTGGGGGCGGTCCTGTGCCACGTGTTGGAGAGCGGGAGGGAAGCCCCAGTAGCGTACTACTCTAGGTCCCTCTCAAAGGCCGAGCGCAATTACGCGCAAACTGATAGGGAGACCCTAGCCATCATCGCCGGAACAAAAAAGTTCCATGACTTTTTATACGGCCGCGAGTTTACGGTAGTGACCGATCACAAACCACTTTTGGGGATCTTCACTACCGGCAAACCCACACCGCAAATTCTATCCCCCAGAATGCTGCGTTGGGCCATTTTCCTCAACGCCTACCAGTATGAGCTGGTCTATCGCCCAGGGAAGGAGATCTCCCATGCAGACGCACTGTCCCGATCTCCCCTCCCAAGTGTAGGGGACCCCACATGCGAGGTAGAGCAGGATCACCAAGTCCTACTGATCGAGTCTCTCGACTCACCCCCCATTGTCCCGGCCGACCTCGCCAAGGCCACGGCGGCCGACAAGATGCTGGCCCAAGTTAGTTCCTGGGTTAGGAAGGGCTGGCCCACGACTCCCCCCGACGAAGAGTTCATGCCATTTTTTAGGCGCAGAGTAGAGCTGTTGCTGGAAAGGGGCTGCTTACTCTGGGGCCAGCGGGTAGTTATCCCAGAGAAGCTGAGGGCCAAGGTACTGAGGCTACTGCACACCAGTCACCCCGGGATCGTGCGCTCCAAGGCTCTGGCCAGGAGTTTCTTTTGGTGGCCCCAGATAGACGGGGACATAGAGCGTTTAGTGGGCATGTGTGAGAGCTGCCAGAGCTCTCGGCCCGAGGAGTCCCGGTTACCCCATAGGGAATGGGATACGGCCCGCGGGCCATGGTCCCGGATCCATGTCGACTTCGCTGGCCCCTTCCGCGGGGCCATGTTTCTACTGGTAGTCGACTCCTACTCCAAGTGGTTGGAGGTAATCCCTATGAACAGCACCTCCTCCACCGCAACCATCAAGCAGTTGCGCAAGCTTTTTGCCTGTTTCGGCCTGCCAGACGTCCTTGTTAGCGATAACGCTAGTACCTTCACGTCTGCAGAGTTCAAGACGTTTATTGAGCGGAACGCCATCAGGCACATCACCGCTGCCCCATTTCACCCCGTCACAAACGGTCATGTAGAGCACCAAGTGCGCACTACGAAAGACGCACTGCGGCGCATGGGTCCCGGTGAGTTGAACCTTCATTTGTGCCAGTTCCTCATCTGCTACAGGACAACCCCCTTAGCTTCAGGATTTTCCCCAGCCGAACTCCTCATGAGAAGGCGTCCGGTAACACTTTTTGACCGGATGGATCCGTCCAGGGTGGAGGATGAAGGGAGAAACATAAACATAGGGGGAGGGAGCTCCAAAAGTTTTTCGGCAGGGGACCCGGTTCACTGCAGGAACTACGCGGCGTCAGGGCCAGCGTGGGTTCCAGGGACAGTCATCGAGCAGACGGGGCCAGTGTCCTACAGGGTCGAGACTAACTCGGGTCTACTCTGGAGGAGGCACGCCGACCAACTCAGAAGGCGGGTCACTAGTGAAGGGGATTCAGCGTTAGGGTCCTCCCCCACCCGCATTACCCAAGGGGGAGACACGGCGGAACCCGGGAATACAAATGCATATCCTCGGTTCCCAACCACAGAGGAGGATACTTTGGAAGAGAGGGATCAGTTTGATGATGATTATGAGTTGCGGTACCAGGGGGATGTAGCGGAGTGGTCCCCCACCCGTCCTAGCGAAAAGAGGGGTTTCAGTTCAGCCCCTGGTACCTCCAGTCCCCCCAGTCCTTTTGTGCTAGAATATACCATAGCTCCAGCTCCCCGGAGACCAACACCCCCAAGGCAGGCATCGGGGGGGAGCCCACCCACCACAGTCCCCAGAACTCCCAGGCAGGGAACGGGGGGTGGCGAGACCACGAGGGTCTCTTCGTCGGTCCCGAGATTCGTGCTGGGGGGGACCCCCAGCTCCTCAAACGGTAGGCAGGAGTTCACTTCCCAACTGTTCATTCCATTCCCATCCCCCAATGCAAGGTTACCACAGAGCCCACACCGAGCCTCTAACGAGTCCCCCCTTTCCGTTGCAGGACAGGACTCCGCAGAGCCAGGCTCCCCTGTGTTAGGCCAAGCGGCCGCTCGCCCCAGGCGCACATGCGGCAAGCCACAATGGTTGAGGGACTTCGTCCCATCCTAGGGGGGAGGGATGTTGTGTATGTACAATGTTGCTTGATATGTATGTACATTGTCGCTTTAAGAAATATATGAATGTAACCTGGCCACAATCACAATGTAACCCAGCTGTTAAAGGAGCGCGAGCAAGCTGCCTATAGAGGGCAGCTGCGAGTGTTCAACTCACATGGTTATCATTCCTCAAATCACCTGCAGCCGCGGGAACTCCCCACAACAGCAAACTACTACCGATCCACCACCGAAGATGGGCGTGACCCGGATGACGTCATGCTGGTAGCAGCCAATGAGCTACCATGCAGCCAGATTCAAATGTATTGTACTACTGTATATAATGTGAGGTATCTCCGCCATTACCACATGTTCGTTCTGATCATCAACCAATAAACCTGTGTTAGTCCTTACTGCGACTCCTTCTATGTCTCCTGGAAAAGACACTAAAAGTACTATATGTTTTTTAGTTCCTTCAATGTATGTACATCGTTGGGCTGTTTCTTTTTCCTCATCTCCCATGAAATAAATTTGAAGGAACTTTGGATCTTCTTCTGGTAGTGGTAGAAGTAATCCAATCTGGTGGTAAACCTGTCATTGTATGGTAAATGTTGGATTGAAACCCTTGTGTTGTATAATATTTGTGGCTCCAAATGAGGTCATTTGAAAACATGAGTTGTATTTTCTAATGTTCTTTAAAAAATGTTTTGAATCTTGTGTTTCTCCACTGGTGTATTCTATAAGTTGCTGTGGTGGCAATTGTTGCTGAATTTTTATTTTTCCCTCCTACAACATAAGGATTTTGTTTCAGTTTTAAATTTTCTTGCTTGGCAGAATTTGCAAATGTTGTCTAGATTTCCAATGTGTAAATTATACTGTTGTGAATAATCAGTTTCTGGATCATAGGAAAAGGCAGCCATTTTCAATGTTAATTTCTCAGCTTTACTTCTCTGTTTTCTTTTTTTTCTTGTCTTTTTATTCTGTTTTAATCTATTTTCATGTCTTTTTGTAGTTTCATTTGCCCTTGAAGTACTATCAATTTCTCTATGTTGTGTTAACATGCTTTCATGTTCCTCAGAATTTGTTTGTTGTGCTTTTTCTGAATATGCCTTTCTACGTTTACTAAGATTTTCTTCCCTTTCTTGTGCTGTCTGTTGTGTGGTTTGCATTTTTCTTTTTAATCTTTCACTTGTTCTTTGCGCTGTATTTACTCTTTTCTTTGGTGGCATTTTGATATTAAATGTAATGGATTTATTTGAGTTTTATACTATTTTAAAATAATGTGTAATATTTGTGGAATTAAATTTTCAGCAGAGTAAATGGAGTGTGCAGCAGACAAAATGGAGTCTGCACAGGGAATAGTTTTGATCCTTTCCTGTTTGTTCTACTGTAATGTTTTTACTCAATTAGGTTTAATTTAAAGTCTTTTGGATTTTTAAAATTGTTTATATTATGTTCTGAAGTAGAAGGTTGCACTATTTAAATGGGGATGTATCTTTAAAAATGAGTGAGAACTGCTGCGTTGTTGTTTTAAAGAAATAGTGTCCTATTTTTTAAATGTTTTAAAACTGGAAAAGTATTTTGGAAACGTACAATATTACTGTTTATACTTTTTAAAAAATATTATGGTACGAAGTGGAAGTTTTCTCTATTTAAAGGCTGTTTTCTCTTTAAATTTGAGTGCAAAGTGCTCCGTTGTTGTTTTAAAGGAATAGTATGCTCTTGTTAAAATATTTTTAAATTATAAAAGTCTGTTTGAAACGTTCCAAATGACTGTTAATATTTTTAAAATATATATGTTTGTTAATTTAAATATATTTTAATTTTCCCAGGGTTATTTCGGAAATAGCAAAGGTATTATTTTCCGTAAATGTTTTAACTTAAAACTGCTCCATATTTTAAATGCATCACACTTTTGTTTGCTGTAACATTTGTTTCGGATGTTTTTGGTTTATTTCAACGTGTATTAAAGGTTATTTAATTTATTTTCGATGGATTTATTTTTGATGGATTTTGGAACTTAAATGATTAATTTAGAGAATGGCATGTGCTCCGTCAATAGTTTGATTTCGACTTGCTCCAATGCGTGAGGGTTTGCGTTATGATTTGTGGTTGAGTTGGAATTGATCCGATGCGTTGTGGTTATGTATGTTGAGAATTGGTTCGGGATGTGTCTTTTTAAACTATATGTGTTTTGATTGTATATTCATAAATCAAAATTAAATAAAGAAAAATTAAAGTAAAAGTAACGTAAATAAAATAAATAGTAAATGAATTGATGATAACAGTAATTGTGGTTTATGCTCAGCAAAATAAAAAACTCTAACTAATTTAAAGTAAAAGACAAACTTAAAAGTCGAAGGTAAATGTAAAATAAGAAAGTAATAAGAAAGAAAGAAGTAGGTTTTTCGTAGTCAAAGTTATCCGCTCAAAGCTCGCAATTGTCTTAGCTCCGTACCAATACACAATCGCAAAAGTATGTAACTATGAGGGGTTTGCAGTGTAATGCAGCTCCTTTTGTACCTTTTGGTCTTGCTATTTTTCTAAACATTTGACACGTTCGCTCCAAAGCAGTTGATTGGCTACATTACTGTGAATGCGTAGGATGGTGTGATTTGTAGTGTACCTCCTTAAATGGTAACGGCGGATAGGACGCTGGGATATGTATTTTTACTTCTTTTTTTTTTTTTTAAATTTTTATTACTTTTCAAACAAAATTACAAAACTTAAACATTCATAACATTACAATACAATACAATATACTACAATAAAAAAACATATGAACAGATATACATTGAATACATTCACCCTCACCCACCCTTCACCTCCCAATCACCCTCACCCAGCCCTTCACCATCTTCTGTCTTCGTCACTCCCCTTGTCCTTCCATTGAGGGACCGCCTCCGAAGTGCCGAAGAAGGGGAGGGAGACCGGATCTAGAGCGGGATCTTGTTATTATTTAAGACATTAAATAAATTTTATTGTTCATAGCGGAGCAGCTGTTTCTCTTTCCCTCCTGCTAATGGTTGTCACACCATTACTCATTTTATTACATTTCCTTCAAATCATTTCTGTTCAGATTTTAATCCCAAAATTATCCCACCTTTTTTTTTCCCCCTTTCTTTTTTTTTTAATTCAATTTTCTTTCTATAACTAATTGCAGATTCTTACCCTTGTATCTCTGTTTATCTATACTACACATCCAATTCTCTACAGACCTTAACATATATCACCTTATAAATTATAATCTATCTATCTATAACACACCTTGACAGAGGATTATTATTATTATTATTATTATTTTTTAAAGAAACATTTTCAGAAACATCATACTCTACCTGTTACTTTATGTTCTGGGTTAGCCTCCCTTAATTAACAGCTCTTCTTTAAGTTTCCTTCATTCTTCTAATCCTTCTTTAACAATATTACATGGTTGTATTATGACCAAAATCCCAATATATTTACTTATCAAAACAAGTTTTCTTACACGGAAGATTAACTCATATCCTTATGGCTTAACTATTTTAATTTTCTTCCTCCACGATCTTTCTTCCTTTTTTGTATCCTGATAGATAGGGGTAAGATGGATTCTTGCTAATATTTAAGACATTAAATAACTTTTGTTGTTCATAACATACAGCTGTTTTTCTCTCTCTTTTCCTCCTACTAATGGTTATTCTACCCTTACACATGTCCTTACCTTTCCTTCAAATCTTTTCTATGCAAATTTTTGATCCTAAAGTTATCTCCCCCTTTCTTTCCCTCCCCCCTACCGTTACTGAAGTAGTTAAGCTTATTCAATACCCTTTCTGTACTTATTGCAAATTCTTTATCTATATACTGCACATATGATATTATCTGCAGTCTTCCCCAACATCCATTTCCTCATAATCTTAGACCCCGTTAACAAAAGGTTATTTATATATTTTAATCTCTTCCTTAAACCAAACCTCCTCCATTTTACATCAGAACAAATATAGAAACCAAAATAACGACAAATGGAAACTCATTGAAAGGTAACAATTTCCAAAACATCATATTCCAGCATTACTACTACTTGCCCTTCCTTGGCATTCCTTAACAGAGGGTTATTTACCATTTCAAACATATTAAACCATTTATTTCAAACTTTACATTGTGGTTTTCCTTCCACCTTACCCCCTTTTAACCATTCTTAACAAAAGTTATTAACCTTTTTGTGACAATTTCATAGATATTCCCTTTTATCCCTATCTTTCTCCCTGTATTTTTCACTTCTTTTATATTTTGAATTGACTTCTCGAAATTAAAAGCTCTTCTTTAAGTTTCCTCCATTCTTCTGATCCTCTCTTAATGATATTACAAGATTCTAAGATATCCAAATATTCAGTTTGCTTGTTTATCACAACAACTTTACCAGCCCAAAAGAATCTTAAATGATGAAATTTTTGCCAATTATATTTCACTCCCTTATCCCTTAGCAATATAGTAACTGGTTTAATTTTTTTCCTCCACAATCTTTCTTCTTTAGTTATGTCCTGACTTCTTTAAGTTTCCTTCATTCTTCTAATCCTTCTTTAACAATATTACATGGTTGTAATATAACCAAAATCCCAATATAATTACTTATCAAAACAAATTTTCTTACACGGAAGATTAACTCATATCCTTATGACTTAACTATTTTAAAATTTTTTTTTTCCTCCACAATCTTTCTTCCTTTTTTATATCCTAATAGATAGGGGCAAGATGGATTCTTGCTAATATTTAAGACATTAAATAACTTTTGTTGTTCATAACATACAGCTGTTTTTCTCTCTCTTTTCCTCCTACTAATGGTTATTCTACCATTACGCATGTCCTTACCTTTCCTTCAACTCTTTTCTATGCAAAGTTTAATCCTAAAGTTATCTCCCCCTTTCTTTCCCTCCCCCTACCATTACTGAAGTAGTTAAGCTTATTCAATACCCTTTCTGTACCTATTACAAATTCTTTATCTATATACTGCACATATGATATTCTCTGCAGTCTTCCCCAACATGTATTTCCTCATAATCTTAGACCCCATTAAGAGAAAGTTATTTATATATTTTGATCTCTTCCTTAAACTGGAACTCCTCCATCTTACATCAGAACAAATATAAAAACCAAAATAACAACAAATGGAAACTCATTAAAAGGTAACAATTTCCAAAACATCATATTCAAGCATTACTACTAGTTGCCCTTCCTTGGCATTCCTTAACAGAGGGTTATTTACCATTTCAAACTTATTAAACCATTTATTTCAAACTTTACATTGTGATTTTCCATCCACCTTACCCCCTTTTAACCATTCTTAACAAAAGTTATTAACCTTTTTGTAACAATTTCATAGATATTCCCTTTTGCCCCTATCTTTCTCCCTATATTTTTCACTTCTTTTATATTTTGAATTGACTTCTCAAAACTAAAAGCTCTTCTTTAAGTTTTCTCCATTCTTCTGATCCTCTCTTAATGATATTACAAGATTCTAAGATATCCAAATATTCAGTTTGCTTGTTTATCACAACAACTTTACCAGCCCAAAAGAATCTTAAATGATGTAATTTTTGCCAATTATATTTCACTCCCTTATCCCTTAGCAATGTAGTAACTGGTTTAATTTTCTTCCTCCACAATCTTTCTTCTTTAGTTATATCCTGATAAATATCCAGTTTTTCCCCATCCAATTTTGGTACTCGTGTACCGTTTCTTCTTAAAAATGCCATTAATTCTAATTTTCTATCCAGACCTGCAAATTTTACCAAAACAAACCTTTTAAAAGTCCCATTTCTTCTCTTCCCCAATCTGTAAACTGCTAGGATATCCTCTTGTGTGAATTCTCTCCCCATCTTCAGTTCATTCAACCATTTAATAATTCTTTCTCTCAAACGGTCTGGACTTCCCTCTGGAATATTTTTAATCAACACGTTCTTTTGTCTCGCCATCTCTTCCAGCATGTACAGTCTTTTTTCTTGCTTACCTATTCTTTTATCTTTTTCTTGCAAGTCTTTTACCTTTATTGTCTCAAAATTTTTAGTTACTGCTTTCATGGAGTTGGCTAGTAAGTCTCTTAATTCTTGTTGTCCATTCATGGTGTCTTTCATTTCTTGCTTCCTTGTCACATCTATTCTGTTCAACCTTTTCTCAAGTTTACTCCAATTACCCATTTCTTTCTCCACTGCTTGTATCTGTTTTATCTCCTCTTCCACAGCTTTTAATTTTGCCTCTATTGTCATAAAGTTATTATTTATTTTTTTCATATAGCTAACTAACAATTCCCTTAATTCTTGTTGTCCATTCATGATTTCTTTTAATTTTACTTCTATTATGTCCTCCATGTACTGTCCTTTTTCTTGAATTGTGTCCTCCATGCACTGTCCTTTTTCTTGAATTGTGTCCTCCATACACTGAGTTGTGTCCTCCATGCACTGTTCTTTTTCTTGAATTGTGTCCTCCATGCACTGTCCCTTTTCTTGAATTGTGTCCTCCATGCACTGTCCTTTTTCTTGAATTATGTCCTCCATGCACTGTCCTTTTTCTTGAATTGTGTTCTCCATGACCAGACGTCTTTCTTGAAAAAACATTCTTGTATCCTCAATCAGCTCTTTTATCTCCATCATATATATATCCCCTTTAGTCGATACTCTTTCCATACACCTTTCCACGAAATCTTCTGTTAATTTGTCACTAGGATCCATTTTGATAGTTTTCTAAAGTCTGAAGTCTTTGGGATGTTAATAACTCATTTAGGGCTGACTGTTTCTCACTTCCTTTTTTCTCACCTCTCACTACTTTAAGGTCGCAGCTACTTTATCAGCTGTTTCTCATCTTCAAGAGCCTGTTCTTCTTCACTCACTCTCTCCTTTTTTTTATTTTTTTTATTTCTTCTTTCAAAAATTCTTCCTCTCAGAAAAAGAAAGGGGGACAAATAGACTCCCCCTCTTTCAATCCATTAGCTCTCTTGCCTCAGAGTTCCCCTTTCATCTCTCTTTTTTGTTCAAAAATTTGCTCCAATACTTTAAGGGCATTCAGGGTTTCTCCACTCACTTTCAAGGCTTATTTCAAACTTACTCTCTTTACCTTGCCTTTGAAACCCAATCTTTCACTATCTTCCACAAGTCTGTTTTTCCTTCTCAGTCTCATCAATCACACCTTCCTTAATTAGGTAGTCTTTACAGCCCAAAATAAACTTTAAGAGGAAACGGAGGACTTACAGAGGCTTGCAAATCTGTGTCGTCCCATTCATGCGGCGTCTCTCTGCCTGTTCGAGCATTTTCAGGCTCTATCACACTGGCACAGACTCTTTTGATCCCTGAAATCTTCAACTTCTTCACCCCCACAGCACTCCTCTGTCTTTTTTCTCAGATTTATCTTTGACAGCCTTTGTTTTTCCACCTTTTTAATACATTTATCTCGCAGCTTGCTTCACTCGCATCTTACTCCCCCGCCATCTTGTTCCGGTCTCCGTATTTTTACTTCTGTTGTCAGCGTTCATGCTTCGGCAATGTTTTAAAACGTTTGTTTAGATTGGCTGCGGCGTGCCTGAGAACAACTGAGAACGTTCTCTTTCTGATCGTAATTGGCTGGCGCTCGGCAAACAGTGGCAAACCACAATGGTTTTGGGGTATTGAAGTTCTTTCAATTTCTTGCCGTTTGTGGGGCTGTTGCCCCATTGCCGGTTTTCTCAAACCTTCGTTGACCTGCGGACCCACTTCGGCCGTGTGCACGAATGGTGGGTGTGGGTCAGTAGGGCGAGGCATAGCAACCTATAGCCAGTTCCAACGGTTAACCCTTGGTTTTATAGGTTAAGATTTGCAACATTAACAAATCTGAATTTTTAATTTTTAACCCTCACAATATACTTTTCATATATAATATAACTACCAAGTCAAAATTCTAATTCATAGTTTCAATACAAAAATACATATCATATAATTTAAAAAAAAATTAACCAAAAAGGAAAACAAAACACCATGTACTATTTATATTGCCCTGGAGAGCACGGAGTAACTTCATTAAAATCGTTCCCAAAAACTCTTGTGAGCGGGTGCAGGTCTATTCAATTCTTCTCCCTTCAATGAGTAATCCACAAAGGCTTTCCAAACTTTCCAAAATTTATTCTCTTTAATGACACCCTTTTTCATATTTATCTCATATGTTAACTTGTCGTTCAATGCTAAATCTCACATTTCCTTATACCATTCCTCAATTTTCATGTTCACATCGCTTTTCCATTTTCTTGCAATACACAATCTACCCGTTGTCAGCATTATTTCTAATAACTCTTTTTTTCCTTACTTAAATTTATACCTTCCACATCTGTCAACATAATGATATGAGCCCAATTTAATTTTAATTCCCATAATTTCACTTATCTCATTCTCAATGCTTCTCCAGAAATCCTTTACCACGTTACAACTCCACCACATATGTTCATATGTACCCAATGCGTTCTTGCAACGCCAACGCATTTTATCATTCTTTTTATCTATCTGATGTAATTTCATTGGGGTCGATTACCATCTCCACAACATTTTTTAATTGTGCTCCTTTACTCTAACCAACAAGGTTTTCATAATTCTTTTTTTCCATTTATTTTTCCAATTTTGATCCTTTATCTTTATCTCTAACTCCTGTTCCCATCTTGCTTTCAATTCCTCCTGTGGATTGCCATCCTTATTTATCATTGTATATATTTTAGTCATCAGCCCCTTTATTCCTCTTTGTCCCTTTCTTATTTTTAAAATTAATTCTTCAAACTCAGTCCTCCCTCTTTCTAATCCGGCTGCATTCATAAATTTACAATTCCATTTATTTACCAACCCTATCTGAAACCAATTCAATTTCAATTGTACATACAAATTTGCTTTTCTCTCATTGTCTTTACAGGCTCGAATCCAATCTCTCAACAGGAAAACTTCATTCTTATCAAGTACTTCTTTAATCCTTTTATTAATCTTTATTGGAAAATTTGCAATATCCTCCAGTTCGATGATAGGTGAAATATCTGGTACCAACTCCTTCCTTACTTTTTTCCATATTCCCAATATTGTCTTCATCATTTTATTTTTAATACCTACTTTCGCAATACCACTTCCTAAAAAGACCATTTTTCCCATATGACTAAGTTATTTCATTTCAATTTCCTCCCATATTGCCTTTTCCCTAGCTAGGATCTTCACAACATTCTTAATTTGGAAAGCTCGATAGTATGTCATTAAATTTGGCATTCCTAACCCTCCATCTTTCTGGGATAGATACCAGAACTTTTTAGCTAATCTGGGTCTTTTCCCCCCATTACAAAAACTATTAACTATTTTTTGAAAATCCTTGATTTCCTTGTCCTTAAGTTGAATCGAAAGCGCATCAAATAAAAAATTGATTCTTGGTAATATAATCATTTTACTTATTGCTATTCTTCCAAACCAAGACAACTTCAATTTTTGCAAGCTCTGTATTCTAACCTTAATGTCTTTTTTCAATTTTATGTAATTCAATTTCTTAAAATCTTCAAATTTATTTGAGATATTTATTCCCAAATATTTCAGATTGTCCTTGATTTGTAAATTACCCTTTCCCTTTATTTTTTGTTGGTCTTCTTTGCTTATATTACACAATATCATTTCTGATTTATCCCAATTTATTCTCAAACCCGCGATATCTTCAAAATCTTTTAAGATCGCTTGTATTCTATCCAGTGCTTTTACAGGATGTTTGGTTATTTTCAAAGTGTCATCCGCATATAGACTTATCTTATTACCTGAGACCCCTTCTATTTCTTTGTCTTCCCTTACAGCTTTTACCAACATTTCCATTGCAATAATGAATAAAATTGGAGAGAGTGGGCAATCCTGCCTTGTACCTGCTTCTAATTTCACTTCATCTGTATCCTCATCATTTACTCTAACTGTTGCGGTACTGTTGTGTATGTACAATGCTGTTTCATATGAATGTACAATGTTGCTTTAAGAAATGTATGAATGTAACCCAGCCACAATCACAATGTAACCCAGCTGTTAAAGGAACGCGAGCAAGCTGCCTATAGAGGGCAGCTGCGAGTGTTCAACTTACATGGTTATCATTCCTCAAATCACCTGCAGCCGCGGGAACTTCCCGCAGCAACAAACTACTACTGATCCATCCACCGAAGATGGGCGTGACCCGGATGACGTCACGCCGGTAGCGGCCAATGAGCTACCATGCAGCCAAGTTCAAATGTGTTGTACCACTGTATATAATGTGAGATACCTCCGCCATTACCACATGTTCGTTCTGATCATCAACCAATAAACCTGTGTTAGTCCATACTGCGACTCCTTCTATGTCTCCTGGAACAGACATTAAATCCCGACGAAGGTGGGATCGATGGCGAATCCCAAGGTCAAGGCGTACCAGTTCGATGTGAGCGAGCCCGAACAATGGGAGCTCTACGAGTGCCAGTTTCAGCACGCGATGGAAGCCGCGGGCGTCGACGACGACGCGAAGATGCGCTCCCATTTCCTGGCCCAAGTGGGGCCAGCCACGCTGTGGATCCTGATGACCCTGGTGGCCCCCAGGAAGGTAGACGAGGTCCCCATCGACCGTATCCTGGAGAGACTGGGTGAGCATTTCCAGCCGCCCGTCTCGATCTTCCCAGCACGGGTCGCATTCCACAGGCGAGACCAGCGACCGGGCGAATCCGTGTCCGCCTACGCGGCGGCCCTCAGGCTTGCAGCGGTCCACTGCCAGTGGGATGACCTGGACCAGGCCCTCCGTGACCGCATGTTGTGTGGTCTGAGGGACGAGGAGCTGCAGAGGAGGCTGACCAACGCCTCACGTTCAACGAGGTGCTGCGGGAGGCCCAAGCAGCCGAGGAGGCCAGGAGCGGGGTGAGGCTGTTCAAGTCCCGAGGGGCCGCGTCCGAGCGGGCCAAGTCACCAGTACAGGCAGCCCGGCGGACACCAGCGAAGACGGCCTGGCGGGCCCCCAAGCCGCCCGCCAGCACACCAGCGTCGTCCGAGGAGTCGTCCACAACAGCGGACCCCTACTCCAGCGAGGACGACGACGTCCAGAGGATCAAGAAGCGTGGTGAGAAGCGGCAGTCCCGAGAACAGTTGTGGGGCGTCCCACGACCGCACGAGGTGCCCGTTTCGAAAGGCCGAGTGTCACAACTGCGGCCGAAAGGGGCACATCGCCCGAGTATGCAGGCGCGGGCGAGTCGAGGACAAGAGGAGTTCCAGCCATCCCCAGACGCACCAGCGGAAGGCGGCCGGCACCAGGAAGGTCGCAGCCAGCTACGATGAGGAAGGCGTGAACCGCGTGGGCCTGGAGCACCGGCGGTTTTTCGTAGAGTTACTGTTGCAAGGGGTCCCAATGAGGATGGAGATAGACTCGGGGTCATCTTATTCCATCCTGTCCCAAAAAGAGTTCATGCGTATTCCCCCAGACAAGCGGCCCAAACTGCGGGCCATGAGGTCACATCTTCGGGACGCGCAGGGAAATGGGATCCCAGTGTTGGGGGTGGGGAACTTCAAGGTGAAGTTCAAGGGCTACTCTGAGAAACTGCCCCTAGTGGTCCTCAAGGGGGGGAGGTGCTGCCTTTTGGGAACGCAGTGGTTTGCCCCCCTGGGAATTGAACTGTCCGGCATTAACGCCATCGAGACTGACACAATGCGGGACGTGTGCAACGCGCACCCGGACGTTTTCAAGAAGGGGCTCGGGAAGTACAAGGGGCCCCCGGTTTCCTTCGAGCTGGACCCAGAAATCCGGCCCATCCGCCTCAAACCAAGGAGGGTGCCCTTCGCCCTAAAGGACAAGATCGAGGCGGAACTGGACAAATTGGTGGGGCAGGGGATTTTGGTTCCAGTTGACTTGGCGGAGTGGGAAACGCCGATTGTTACAGCCCTCAAGTTGAACGGGGAAGTCAGGATTTGTGCAGACTATAAATGTACCATTAACAAGGCCATTCGGCCAAATGCATATCCAGTGCCCGTGGTCAGCCACTTGCTGGCCACGTTACATGGGGGGAAGTGTTTTGCCAAGTTAGATCTGGCTCAGGCGTATCAGCAGCTCTCTGTAACCCCGGCTGCTGCCGCCGCGCAAACGATAGTGACGCACAAGGGGGCGTTTAAGGTAACGCGCCTTCAGTTTGGCGTGAATTCGGCCCCCGGAATTTTCCAATCCCTCGTGGAACGCCTTTTAAAGGGGCTTCCAGGCGTGCTCCCATACTTCGACGACGTGTTGATAACGGCGGGGAGCGAATTAGAGTTGGCAAAGAGGCTAGATGGGGTCCTTTCAGTGTTCGAGAGGGCAGGCCTTCGACTGAGGAGGGACAAATGCGTATTCTTTGCGAGGGAGGTGGAGTTTCTAGGTTTTAAGGTAACCCCGGACGGGATCAAACCCTCTGAGTCAAAGGTTGCAGCCGTGAAGAACACCCCTCGCCCCACCGCAAAACCAGAGCGACAGTCATTTCTAGGGCTCCTAAATTTTTATCATACCTTCCTGCCTCGGAAGGCATCGGTCGCGGAGCCACTGCACGCCCTGCTCAAAAAGGACGCGGCTTGGCGGTGGGGGGACAGGCAGGAGAGAGCATTCAAGGAGCTTAAGTCACTCCTGTCTTCGGACGCTGTCCTGACCCATTTCGACCCGAAAAAACCAGTGGTTTTAGTCTGTGATGCGTCCCCAGTGGGGGTGGGGGCGGTCCTGTGCCACGTGTTGGAAAGCGGGAGGGAAGCCCCGGTAGCGTACTACTTTAGGTCCCTCTCAAAGGCCGAGCGCAATTACGCGCAAACTGATAGGGAGGCCCTAGCCATCATCGCCGGAACGAAAAAGTTCCATGACTTTTTATACGGCCGCGAGTTTACGGTAGTGACCGATCACAAACCACTTTTGGGGATCTTCACTACCGGCAAACCCACACCGCAAATACTATCCCCCAGAATGCTGCGTTGGGCCATTTTCCTCAACGCCTACCAGTATGAGCTGGTCTATCGCCCAGGGAAGGAGATCTCCCATGTGGACGCACTGTCCCGATCTCCCCTCCCAAGTGTAGGGGACCCCACATGCGAGGTAGAGCAGGATCACCAAGTCCTACTGATCGAGTCTCTCGACTCACCCCCCATTGTCCCGGCCGACCTCGCCAAAGCCACGGCGGCCGACAAGACGCTGGCCCAAGTTAGTTCCTGGGTTAGGAAGGGCTGGCCCACGACTCCCCCCGATGAGGAGTTCAGACCATTTTTCAGGTGCAGAGTAGAGCTGTCGCTGGAAAGGGGCTGCTTACTCTGGGGCCAGCGAGTAGTTATCCCAGAGAAGCTGAGGGCCAAGGTACTGAGACTATTGCACACCAGTCACCCTGGGATCGTGCGCTCCAAGGCTCTGGCCAGGAGTTTCTTTTGGTGGCCCCAGATAGACGGGGACATAGAGCGTTTAGTGGGCACGTGCGAGAGCTGCCAGGGCTCTCGGCCCGAGGAGTCCCGGTTGCCCCATAGGGAATGGGATACGGCCCGCGGGCCATGGTCCCGGATCCATGTCGACTTCGCTGGCCCTTTTCGCGGGTCCATGTTTCTATTGGTAGTCGACTCCTATTCCAAGTGGTTGGAGGTAATCCCTATGAACAGTACCTCCTCCGCCGCAACCATCAAGCAGTTGCGCAAGCTTTTTGCCTGCTTCGGCCTGCCAGACGTCCTTGTTAGCGATAATGCTAGTACCTTCACGTCTGCAGAGTTCAAGACGTTTATAGAGCGGAATGCCATCAGGCACATCACCGCTGCCCCGTTTCACCCCGCCACAAACGGTCAGGTAGAGCGCCAAGTGCGCACTACGAAAGATGCACTGCGGCGCATGGGTCCCGGTGAGTTGAACCTGCCTTTGTGCCAGTTCCTCATCTGCTATAGGACAACCCCCTTAGCTTCAGGATTTTCCCCAGCCGAACTCCTCATGAGGAGGCATCCGGTAATACTTTTTGACCGGATGGATCCGTCCAGGGTGGAGGATGAAGGGAGAAACATAAATATAGGGGGAGGGAGCTCCAAAAGTTTTTCGGCAGGGCACCCGGTTCACTGCAGGAACTACGCGGCGTCAGGGCCGGCGTGGGTCCCAGGGACAGTCATCGAGCAGACGGGGCCAGTGTCCTACAGGGTTGAGACTAGCTCGGGTCTACTCTGGAGGAGGCACGCCGACCAACTCAGAAGGCGGGTCACTAGTGAAGGGGATTCAGCGTTAGGGTCCTCCCCCACCCGCATTACCCAAGGGGGAGACACGGCGGAAACTGGGGATACAAATGCATATCCCCGGTTCTCAGCCACAGAGGAGGATATTTTGAAAGAGAGGGATCAGTTTGACGATTATGAGTTACAGTACCAGGGGGGTGTAGCGGAGTGGTCCCCCACCCGTCCTAGCGAGAAGAGGGGTTTCAGTTCAGCCCCTGGTACCTCCAGTCCCCCCAGTCCTTTTGTGTTAGAATATACCATAGCTCCAGCTCCCCGGAGGCCAACACCCCCAAGGCAGGCATCGGGGGGGAGTCCAACCACCACAGTCCCCGGCACTCCCAGGCAGGGTACGGGGGGTGGTGAGACCACGAGGGTCTCTTCGTCGGTCCCGAGATTCGTGCTGGGGGGGACCCCTAGCTCCTCAGGCGGTAGGCAGGAGTTCACTTCCCAACTGTTCATTCCATTCCCTTCCCCTAATGCAAGGTTACCACAGAGCCCACACCGAGCCACTAACGAGTCCCCCCTTTCCATTCCAGGACAGGACTCCGCAGAGCCAGGCTCCCCTGTATTAAGCCAAGCGGCCGCTCGCCCCAGGCGCACGTGCGGCAAGCCACAATGGTTGAGGGACTTCGTCCCATCCTAGGGGGGAGGGATGTTGTGTATGTACAATGCTGTTTCATATGAATGTACAATGTTGCTTTAAGAAATGTATGAATGTAACCCAGCCACAATCACAATGTAACCCAGCTGTTAAAGGAACGCGAGCAAGCTGCCTATAGAGGGCAGCTGCGAGTGTTCAACTCACATGGTTATCATTCCTCAAATCACCTGCAGCCGCGGGAACTTCCCGCAGCAACAAACTACTACTGATCCACCACCGAAGATGGGCGTGACCCGGATGACGTCACGCCGGTAGCGGCCAATGAGCTACCATGCAGCCAAGTTCAAATGTGTTGTACCACTGTATATAATGTGAGATACCTCCGCCATTACCACATGTTCGTTCTGATCATCAACCAATAAACCTGTGTTAGTCCATACTGCGACTCCTTCTATGTCTCCTGGAACAGACACTAAAGGTACCTTGCTGATATAATTGTTCAATTGTCTTCCTAAATTTATCTCCAAATCCATAGCATTTGATTATCTCTTTAATTGTTACCCATTGTAATGAATCAAAAGCCTTGAAAATATCCAATGACAATAATCCTACTTTTTCTTTTGTTTGTCCTACCACATCTATTAAGTCTATGACCCTTCTTGTCAAATCCGACATATGTTTACCCTTCAAGAAACCCACTTGATCCTCATTTATGTAACTACCCATAAAGCTATTTAATCTGTTAGCCAATATCGCTATGAAGATCTTAGCATCTTGATTTATTAATGAAATTGGTCTATATGATTCACCTTTTTCCAGATTCTTCCCTGGTTTTGGCAATAACACTTATAGTCCTATACCATGAAGTCGGAATTTGCCCACCTTGTAATATGTGATTATAAAGTTTAGTCAATTTTGGGACCACTAAATCTTTAAACTCTTTATAAAACTCGGCCGGTAACCCATCTTCTCCCAGTGCTTTATCCAATTTTAAGCTAGCAATAACCTCTTTTATTTCCTTTTCCGTTATCCGCTCTTCCATTTTGTTCTTGTGTTCTTGATCAATCTTTTAAATTATTTGTTTCTCCAATTGTTTTTTTAATTTCATCTCATCTATCTTCTTTTTTGTATATAAAGCCTGGTAAAAATCTTTTACAATTTTACACTTATCTCCAGTTCTATTATATCTAACCCCATCTTTATTAATCAGAACTCTGATTTCCCTTTCCCCCCTCTTTTCGTTTGCAGCCCTTGCTAATAATTTTGAGTTCTTATTACTGTATTCAAAATATTCTCTTTTTAAATATGCCAAATCTCTTTTTACCTTATCTTTATCTTTTCCTATCTATTCAGTCTTTAATCTTTGCATATTATCAAAGACCTTCTTATCCTTGGTTATTGCATGCTGTTCTTGTAAATATTTTATCTCCTCAATTTTATCTTGCGCCGCTTTAAGTTGTTTATTTCTGATGCTAGCCAATTTAATACTCTCCCCTCTAAAAACCGACTTCATGGCATCCCAGACCACATTAAAATCCACCTCATCCGTATCATTCCAATACCAACTCTCTTTCCAATTCTCCATTATTTGTTCTTTACATTTATGGTCCTTATATAGTTTAGCATCATACCTCCAACCCCTTCTCTTTTTCACCATATCTAACCTCAATTCTATCATCATTTTTGCATGATCTGATTCCTTGAAAATTCCCACTTCTACCTCATCTATTTTTCTAATCATGTTCTCTGATACAAATATGTAGTCTATTCTGGAATAAGAATTATGTACTTGTGAAAAATAAGTATAAACCCTTTCCGATCCCTTAAACTCTTTCCATGTATCCTTCAAACCTAATGCTGCCTACCAATTATCCAAGATCAGCTTATTAATTCCTTTTCCACATCTTGATATATTTGTACAATCTAAATTTGACCTTATTAAATTAAAATCATCAGCCACTATCATTTTTGTCGTTCTCTTCTTTTCTAATATTTTATAGATTTTCACCAAAATCACTTCTTCTTCATCAATCTTCCCTTTTACAATCAAATATCTACCCTCCGGATCGGAAATACTACTTATCATTTCAAAACCCAACCTAGTCAAGATCAAAATCGCCACCCCTCTTGCCTTTGAAATACCGAATGATTTTTCATAATATTGCATCCATTTTAAAAATATCTTATTTGTATCATGAGATTTTTGATGAGTTTCCTGGAGAAAGACCACATCTTTCCCTTCGTAGAGCTGATTGAATTCTTCCCCTCTTAACTTGAGACCTGTACCCTTCACATTCCATGTTAAAACCTTAATATTTCTCAAAACTTAACCATAAAGCTCCTCTATAACCTCCAATTTCTCCAATAGGCATGCACCTTTCATCCCCACAATTAAAACTAAAACTACTACATAAAACATTCATCTCTACCCTCCCCACGTTTTCTTACCCAAAAAAGCCACCTTTGTACCCAAAGAGAGGGAGGGGGGAACGTGGAAGATGTGTCTTCTTAAAATAAAGAAATGCTCCAGCGCTACTATACTAATACATTTAAACTTTTATCTCTCTTTTAAAATTTAAGAACTTCTCTCTCCGCTTCTCATTCTATCTTAAGATCTCTCATCCAGATACTTCACCCTTCTCATGCCCCTTCCTTTACCTTTGATCCCTCCTCCCCCCCCACCAGCCGCACCCTCCTGTTCTGAGCATCCGTAATCTCTTCTTATTCCTCCAGACTCTACCAGATCCTTCCTTAATGCCAACCATTCTCTTGAAGACACTTCAACCAAATCAATTGAACTCAAATAATCAAGTGCACCCATTTCTAAATCGATTACATGCATTTTCTTGTCAAAAAAAATCTTAACTGCTGTGGGAATCTCCAATTATACTTTATCCCTCGTAGAATCAACAATTTAGTCACTGGTTTCATTTTATATCACCAAACACACTCATTGACTGCAATATCATTGTAAACCTCCACATCATTCCCGTCAATTTTTAAAACACCTGAACCAGCTTGTTTTATAAAAGCCATCACCTTTAACTTATCTCCCCAATTTGCAAAGTTCACCAAAACATTTCTTTTGAAAAGTTAAATCAACTTTATGAGCAAAATCTTGAAACATTGTAGCCAGTTTATCTTGCTTTCCCATTATTTCATTTTTATCTTTCCCCCTTGCTTCATTAATATCCCGGAAACCTTTCACATTTGCCTCCTCCATTTGTTCAAATTTCTGAAACAATTTGCCCATTTCAACCATTAATTGTGTTTGGTCCATTACTGCAGGCTCTGGTGATGGTGTTGATGAAGGTACGTCTTCAGCAGCAGCCTTCTTTTCTTAGGTCTCACCACCTCCTCCTCCTTGTCTGGGTACGAGTTACGCAGAGTGAAGTTATTAACTTTTAGCAGCAGCAGGGTGCCCGTTTGATTTTTATCCCTCTGTCAGACAATAACAGTCGCTGGCTCAGGTTAACGGTGTAAACAGAAAACACTTTTACTCAGCAAAAATGATGAAATTATGTAAATAAAGTTAACACAAACAGCAGATTCTTCTCTGTGAGTTTTAAGCTTAGATACACAGTCTGTTACTTTCGTTGCACAAGTTCTTTACACACAGCAAGTGTGCTCACTGCAACTCCAGCTCTTTCTCTCTCTCTCTCCTGGCTGAAAATTTGGCAAAGCCTTTTGTCCTTGCTTGCTTGTGAGATAAGATTCAGTCCTATCTAGACAGTGCTGGCTCTTTCTCTCTTTCCGAGAGCGAACACAAAACCAGCGGTCCTTCCTTTCCAGGCAAACAGTTGAGTACACAAAGCAGAACAATAGTTAAACTGGAAACAGTCTTACTTGCTTGTATCCAATATTCTTTGGTTCTCCAGCACACAGCAGTTCACTGGCATTATAGTTCAGCAATGTAGCACAAGGTTACAAACCTCAACATCCAGCAATAGACAACAGAGCTCAGCTTCCATCAGTGTGGCTCTGCAACAAACCTCAGTGTCCAACAGCATTGCTACAGGTGGAGAACCCCTTCAGACAGCATCTTGGCTAAAGGTAAATCAAACCTTAGCAATGAAACCTTTTGCAAAGCCCTATTTTATGCTGGATATCTTGCAGAGTCACCCACTCAATCATTTCACCTGTGTGCTACACAGTTGTGTCTCTTAAAGCTACAGTATTATTTCATGTATCCTTTACAATACTTAGATGTTACCATGGCATCCATATCAAGCTCCTCCTATTGTAAAGATGCATGAACCAGGTAGATACATCAGGAAAAAGAGGGCCAAACGGTGAGAATCCCAGGAACAGAAAACCGTTTGCGGCGATGTGGTCTCCCCGTGCCCCAATGGGCACGGAACGGCCCGGCAGAGGCCACTTCGGTGAGAAAGGCTCCCTGGCCCGTGGGCTCTGCGAGCACCCAAATTAAGGGGGGTGGATAAATTATAGGGTTTGATTCACCCAATTCCTTGACCTGAACAACGGCTCTGCTGAGAGAGCAAATCTCTAACCTCTGTTACGTATTAGGAAATTACTCACTCTGAGTTAAGCTTAATCTCTGGTGCAAATAGAAGCCATATTTACCCTAGCCTAAGCCTCAGACAATGGTCAGTGTTTGTCTTAGTTAATTAACTTCCCCAAAAGAGATTCCCAATTAACCTGAGTAAATAAGTGATGTGATTTTCTGTCAGATAACCATCCTACCATGCGCAGCCTTCTGCATAATATATACTGATGATTTTCCCTCAATAAATCACTGGTCTTCGCTCAATCTTGCCTCGTGTCGTTCCTTTGACCAGTCTCCTCCGGGACCTCAAGGGCCGCTTTACGGCCCCAATTCCTACATCTGGTGACCCCGAGACATGATCTACTCGAGAGTAAGCGACCCCCGAGCGGTCTACTCGTGAGTAAGCGATCAGCACAGCCAGGTTCTGCGCCAGAACCTTGTCCAATCATCCCGGAGGACAGAGCAGCAGCCCCAGTCGGAAAGCCATCCGATTGGGAAGACAGCTACGTGGTGAGGCATTACAGAGAGGCATCCTACAGCTTGCTCCCGACTTTCGCGGCGGCTTGCAGGTTACGGAAAAACGCGTTCCGCAGGGACAGCTGTGAGCCCCTGACAGCGCAGTGGCCACCGAGGGCCCGTGGCCGCAGTCCACGCTCCGAGCTCTACCCAGAAAGCGACGTCGCCAGAACCTGTTGCCTGCCAAAGACGCGTCGACTCGTCCCGAGGAGGAATCTTCCGAGGACCCAATCGCAGGTAATATGGGGACCTGTCCTCAGCGACAGCGTCCATCCGCTAGCCAAAGAACTCGTGAGGAAGAGTTCAAGATCCTGGCCAGGATATTTAATTTGCGTTTTCACAGCAGGGAGCTAGCGAGACTTTTGGTGTACCTAGGGGAACACTGCCTGCTTTACCCAGAAGTAGGTACGTTAACCCTTGAGCTCTGGGATCAGATAGGAGACTGCATTCAGCAACCCCAGAAAGTTCCAGAGGGCATAATTTGCACATGGAGCAAATGTAGGAAACTCTCAGCAGAGGTAGACCCAGTCCGGATAGAGACCCAGAAAACCCCAGCGCAGTCAGAACCATCAGCCCCAAGAAGTCTCTATTCATCATTTCAGCTTAAGCAGGGCAGTGTAGGGAGCATTCCCTCAGTGGCAGCTGCAGACGTCACTGAAGGAATTCATGGCATGAGAGGCCCTGGCGCTTCTCTGACAGTTAAAAGTTCCCTGCAAAGAAAGAACTCCATTCAGCGCAGGGGTGAGGAAGATCCATTCACGGGGAAATTGCCAGTGGCACAATTAGCTAGCGCCCAACTGCTGTGCTCAGCCTATCTGAAGGCAGACACACGTTCAGGCAGGGCTGCTCAGCGCCCACTGCTCATGGAAATCTGCACGGCCCCTGGCCACGCAGGGCTCCAGAGCAGACCCATTGCCACACTCAGGCGCAGAGCAGTGCCAAAACCCCAAGGCGCCTGCTTCCAGTGTGGAAAAATGAGACACCTTAGAAGAGAAAGCCAATCTAGACCAGGCAGATCTTCAAAAGATTGTCTTAATGCCAAATGGCCACCCTGGCATGCATTTGGCCCAGGCTAGAAAGGAGGCAGCCATCGCCCTGGCTATGCCAGAAGAACCATCCCAGCAACAGTACCCCGAGTTCCCCCAGGGCACAGGCAGAAGCTGCTGGTCTCACCTTGGGAGTAGCCCAGAGAAACTTGCCCCCAAGTAGAAGCACCCAGATGGTTGTAAAATAGCCAGCTGTGTATTAGCCACCTCCTACAGAACGCTGCAGATCAGGGGAGAAATGTGCGAATGCGTAAATAAATGTGTGTATGCGTGGTGCACCACTGAATATATGACTGCAAGAACTGTGTATGATTGCAAAAGCCTTGTCTCTATGACCACAGTATGACTGGAAAAGTGTTCCTTGTGTGTAACTGCGTGGTAATGTCACTGTGAAATATGTGTTAAATAGTTTGCACTCTGCTCATGGGCAGGAACCATTTAAAGTTTGAGAAAGCATGATGAACGAAGCCCCTTGCCTTGCCTGCTTAGCAGCTTAAGCAGGAGAGGAGGGGGGGGGAATCCTAACCTACAATAGGGCGGGGTGGTTCCCCCTTCCTCCCTTGAGACTTTTCTTTGTCAAAGGATTAAGCCACTCTTGGAAACCGGTTCTGCAACTCTTACAGATTTTTCTTTTCAGAAGCGCGATCTGAAAACAAAAATCACTTCTATGAGTTTTCCTCACTGTATCATAAGCTATGGGGCCCCTTCCTACGTCTGTGTTCCTCAAACCCCCATCTCTGTGTTTAAGGTTTTTTGAATGTCTCTTAGCGTCTGGAAGTCGTATCTCACTAGGAGTGAGAGTTGCATTGTCTTCATGTGTGTATTGTGTTATCATCTTGTAACCTCGGTTATCAACCTTTTAAAGTCAGGGGCCAAAGCTCCGGGGCCTCAGGCAATTCCTACACGGCGAAATATCAAAGTAATGCAAATTGTCAATGTTCTAAAGCGTGCTTTAATGCGCAAGTAGACCCGAAGCCCTTTCCAGATAAATTGGCTTTTCCAAGCTTCCTCAGGAATCTATGCACATAAAAACATATACATATCATAACCATACAATATCTACACCAATATACAATATTACATATATATACATCATATATACAACAGGGAAATGCATTTAAAGTAAATTACCTGCTTATAATGTAGATATAGTTTCTTCAAGGTATTATAATTTTAATGAATATTTAATTTTATTCGCGTCTGAGCCTCAATGAAAAATTCTGCAGTGCTCCTCGAAGTCAAAGAACCATCTCACTCACACCTTGTTTTATAATCAATACTAACCCACAGCAGCTGTATCTCATAAAGAACCACATATTGTAACCTAGAAATTTCTTAAAGGAAACACGACAAGTCCAAATCTATGTTGAGTCCATATGGATGAACAGTATTGAAACAATAAATGAAATGTGCTTCTCTGTGGTGTAATCTAAGTTCTATATCTATCGCTTTATATCGAGAGGATATTCTGCCTTGCAGGTGGGGCTGCTAGGGGTTTTGCTTTCATGTCACGTGTTTTTTCTATCCTGTCCTCTGGGTGGGACTTCTTCCGGTAACCACAAATAAAACACAAAACCACAAACAAAACACCTAACTACAACACGAAAAACACAAACAAACAACAATGAAATAAAACAAATTAAACACAACCAGAAATAATCAAACCAATTAAACCAACCTAAAACTAAACCAAACCAAAAAAGAACAAACAGAAACACCTCCCAGCCCACCACCAAAAAAGCAAAACAAAGAAAAACCCCAGAAGAAAGAAAAGAAAGGTAAATAATCCATTAACGAAAGCAATGATGGAGATTTGAAAAAATATTAAAGAGAAAATAGTGCCGGGAATTTTCCCGATAATGGATCTGGAAGATGTTAAGACTTTCCCTTTGAAAGTAAACAAAAGAATAAAGGATATACTTCTGAGAAATGATGTGTTTCTGTTAAAAGATTGGATAAAAATGATGGATAACTTGGAATTAAGAGCTGAAGTGTTTAAACAGATGAAACTGAACTGGTTACAAATAATTTTGGTAAAAAAATGGGGGAAGAGATATAAAGAGGAGTTCAGTTTACAGAGAGGGAAAACAGAATTCGGGGAGATGATTTGTAAAACAAGAAAAGGAGAAATGGAGATAAAAGGTTTAGTAAGTAAAATATATAGAATTTTGAATAAGGATGAAAGCTCACAAAATGTGTTGAGAATACTATGGGAAGAAGATTTAAATATAAGAATTTCGGAATCACAGTGGAAGAGTAAATGGAGAAGAATTATGAAAAATCTTTCTGTAAGATTAAAAGAACATAATTATAAAATATTGTGGAGGTGGTACCTGACTCCAGTTAAATTGTATCGAATGGATAATAGTAAATCAAGAGATTGCTGGAGATGTAAAAGTGAATGAATACATGTGGTGGAGTTATAAAGTAGTTAAGATTTTTTGGAAACTAATTGAGAAAGAAATTTCAGTGATTACTAAAGTTGATATAAAACTGGAGCCAGGTATCGCCTTGCTGACGGGATTGGATGATATAAATATGAGTACAAACAAAAAAGAATTGGTGTCAATAATGTTAACGGCTGCAAGACTGTATAGCGAGAAAATGGAAAAGTGATTTAAGGTTAAAAATTGGTGAATGGTATAAAGAAATGTGGGAAATTGCATTAAATGATAAATTGACATGTGAATTGAATGTGAAGAAAGGTATTTTAAAAGAGAACAAATTTTGGGAAATATGGAAACCATTTGTGGAATTTGTCCTTGTGAGTGATAAAGGGGATAAGCCGGTACCTCAACATATGAGTTTCTGGGAAAATTAAATTAGAAATTCGATCCTCATGGTTTGTAAATATCACTGGGTGTTATAATTTGTAATACAACAAATTAATGTAATGTGACACTATTTTAGGCAATTATGTGTTATTTAGTCAAAATGATTGTACTTTATTCAAGCCCACAATTATATTTTATGCAATCCAAATTACATCTTAACTTGATATGGTCAGGAGACTAATCAATTAATAAAGAATTTAATTTGTTTTATATAATTCTGAACTTTTAAGTTTTATTCTATTTCAAACTGTTAAATTGTTTCACATGTGTTTTAAAGTGCTCCAGATAGTGGGAGCAAAAACATTGTTTTATTGGGATGTACATGGACAGATTGGAGGCTTTCTGACCCTATCAAACATTGGCAACTAGTACAGAACCCACACAATGGCAGAAACACGCAAAAATATTCTACCTCTAAGATGTGTTACATATGCATAAGTGAAAATGCATTTGTATTTCCAATCACCATGTACAGGTGTAAAAGCTGGACAATGAAGAAAACTGGGAGAAAAAGTCTATTTTTTGCTAAGCATGGTATTGAACATCTTTACACAGAAAGAGCCTCTTCAAAGATTGTAGTATTTTTGAACCACAATTGGGCGTACCCTTGTGTTGCTGGCTCATCTTTCTAGCACTTCATCAGGCAAAAGGAACTGCTGAATGAACTCACCAAAAGTGCCTTCATTTTGGCATTTTCATGTCTGGACTAGACACGGAAATTATTTGGGTTGAAAGGATTTTTGCTGGAGAAACTCTGCTCAGGGGCAGAGTTTGAACTCCTCCTCTTTGCCCCTCTCAGCGTTTCCTCATTATGTCAGATGTTGTGTACTTCTAGTTCACTCTCGTACCGATGGAAATAAATTATTGAACCAGACAATGCCTGCTTACAAAATGTCCAGCTCCGTCCAAGGGGCTGTTTGGTTTTTCTGCTCTAGCGGTAGGGGAGAAGGTGCTTGGCATATTGATTTGGAAGAACATCATGGATCTTTGGGATAAAAGAATCTGCAAAAGCAAAAAGTCAAAGGCAATTGGGAGCCTACAAGATTATGCAGTGTGCCTTTCCCATCTAGGCTAAAGATTGTAGATACCGGACAAGAATGCAGTGGTTTGGCGGCCTGTCTTCCCTTCCCTGAAAGGCAGCCGCCGAACAGAGCACTTCTGCACTCACCCTCCGGCCCTCTGGGAAGGAAAGGGGCCAGGTGCTTGGCCAGTTCCATTCCCAGAGGGCCAGAGGGTGAGTGCAGGGACACCCGCCAGCCTTCTGGAAAGGGAAGCGGGCAGGCATGAGGCCGCTTCCCTTCCTGGAGGGCTGGCGGAAGGCAACCAGGGAAAAACACAATGCATATGATAACACTAAAATAACGTTATCCGGTGGAATTTCCCCCCAAAAATTCCACACCGTTATCTGATTTTAGTGTTATCCGATGCATTCGTTATCCGAGGTATTACTGTATCATGAAGCTAACATGGTTTCTTCCTAATTATGCTGAACCGAAGATACCGACCAGAATCTGTTTGGTAAGGACCCCAGTATGAAGGCAGTGGTATAAAGTGAAGTAGCAAATCAGTTGTAAAGAGTCACTTTGTCCAGGGATTCTCAACCTGTGGCCCACACCATTTTATGTGGCTCCACCACTGCCTCCACCACACCAAAAAGTGCCATGTGATGAAGGAAGGGGAAAATGGCTTTCTGGCCCTCGAAGCTGTCTGGGAGAGTGTGACCCGGCCCCCAGCTTTAAAAAGTTGAGAACTCCTGACTTTGTCCCTTAGAACATACCTGTCAACCTTCCCGGATTGGCCAGGATTTCCCGATTTTTGGCACCGATTTGCGCCATTTCCTGCCCGCAGCTGCCAAACCCCCCGAATTAGCAGTAGGGGGAAAGAGGTACTGCACATCCCTTCTGCGCAAGTCGCCTTCTACGCATGCGTAGAAGGCTTTTACGCTTGCGTATAACTCTAGAAGGCGACTTGCACAGAACCGTTGTGCGCAGGTCCCAGATTGTCTGGAGCCACGGTTGACAGGTATGTAGTAGAATGAACTACTAACAACAGTTAGGACAGAATACGGAATGACGGAGTGGTTTGGAATAGGAAAAGGAGTAAGACAAGGCTGCATTTTGTCACCCTGCTTATTCAATCTATACACAGAGTACATAATGCGCAATGCAGGGATGGAGGAATCACAATTTGGGGTCAGAATTGCTGGGAGAAATATCAACAGTTTGAGATATGCAGATGATACCACCCTAATGGCAGAAAGTGAGGAAGAGCTAAAGAAGCTTCTGCTTAGGTTGAAAGAAGAGAGTGCAAAAGCTGGCTTTGAAACTTAATATCAAGAAAACCAAGATAATGGCAACAGGTCCTATCAGTTCCTGGAAAATAGATGGGGAAGAAGTAGAAGCAGTGACAGATTTTACTTTCTTAGGATCCAAGATCACTGCAGATGGGGATTGTAGACATGAAATAAAAAGGCAACTGATTCTTGGTAGACAAGCTATGAGAAACCTGGGGAACATAGTGAAAAGTAGAGACATCACCTTGCAAACAAAAATTCAAAGTCAAAGCAATGGTATTCCCGGTGGTAATGTATGGTTGTGAGAGCTGAACCATAAGGAAAGCTCTAGTGCAGAAGAATAAATGCAGTGGTGGGCTCCATTTTTTTTTACTACCACACTGTGGGGATGGTATGGTGGGCATGGCCAGGGGAAAGCCTAGTGTTGCACCCAAATTAGGACTACTGTACTGTACTTTAATTCAAAACTTGGATGGGCAGGGCCAGCCAGAATTTCTGCCACCGGTTCTAGTGAACTGGTGTGAACCTGCTGATGCCCACCACTGAATAGATGCCTTTGAAATGTGGTGTTGGAGAAGAGTTTTGAGAGTCCCCTGGACAGCGAGGAGAACAAGTAGATCGATCCTAGAAGAAATCAACCCCGACTGCTCCTTAGAAGATCAAATAGTAAAGATGAAGATGAAGTACTTTGGACATCAAATGAGAAGAGAGGATTCACTTGAGAAAGCCTTGATGCTGGGAAAGGTGGAGGGCAAAAGAAGGGGGATGGACAAAAATGAGATGGCTAGATGGTATTGTAGACGCAATGGGCTCAGAGCTGGGAGGGCTGAGGATGGTGGGGGACAGAGGTGCCTGGCGGGCAAAGGTCCATGGGGTTGCAAAGTAGGAATCAACTGTGCGAATGAACAGCAAGAATGAACTGATGCATAAAATGTACTTCAAATTATCAACTACTGATGATTCATCAACACAATTTATATCATTGCACTACATGTGAGCATAAGTGACCGACAGGATTCGGGCTGCTAATTCTTGATTCTGCTTCAGCAGAAATCTTATGTTCCATGAACTATTCACTAACTGCCACTGTGGGATCAGGCATCTCTGAAAATCTGAGAAATTTATCCAGCAATACACTAATGTTAAAGAGTTCAAGGTAAAGGTAAAGTTCATCCTTACTTGAAAGCCAGTCATATCCAACTCTAGGGTTCAGTGCTCATGTTTATAGCCAAGGAGTCAGTGCTGTCTGCATCTCCAGATGTTTCCATGGGCATGTGGCAGGCATGACTAGATACTGGAGTGCACCGAACACTGTTTATCTTACCACCGAAGTGGTTCCTATTTATCTACTTGCAACTTCTTGCTTTTGAACTGCTAGGTTGGCAGGAGCTGGGACAGAGGCGGCAGCTCTCACCATCCTGCAGTACTCGGGTTTTGAACTGCTGACCTTCCGGCTCCTGGTCAGTGTCTTCTTAGCCACTTGAGCCACTTGAGAGTACAAACCAGATGGCAAATATTTATTTAGATTTATATTCCACTCAACTAGTAGAAATTCGCTAGACTGAGCAGCAAGTTAACCTCATCCATCAGCTTGTGTACCTGATGTGTGTATAAATTGAGGCCATGAGGCCTCATTCTTATGCCTGATGAAGTGGACTTGATCCACAAAAGCTCACATTTAAATACAGGCATTAGTCTTTAAAGTGCCACAACAGTTTTGTCTCTTTTTTCTGTTTTATTTTGTTTACTCTCTGATATGCTTGCACAGATGAACACGGCTACCACTTCAAACAATTCATCCATCGGGAATTAGAAAATTTTTGCCCTGAGGGTGCAACAAGTTAGTTTCTGCCCCCCACTTCAATTCTCGTGAACTGAGAGGTTGAGATTCTGGTATGAACATTGCAACAATGGTAAAAATCTATCTATTTGGTGGAACTTCTTTCTCTCCAAAGGTTTTGTGGTGCAGCTATGCAGCTAGCATAGTGATGGCAAACCTTTTAGAGATTGAATGCCCAAACTGCAACCCAACATACACTTATTTTTCGCAAACTGCCAACACAGCAACAGGGGAGGAAGGAAACACTCCCGTTGGGCTGCTGGGCAGAGCAAACTCTGTGCTGGGGGGAGGGAGGTGGTGCTCCCATTGGGCTGCTGGATAGAGGGGTGGGGTGAACTCTGTGCTAGGGGGGAGGAAACACTCCCATTGGGCTGCTGTGCAGGGGGCGGGGCAAACTCTGTGCTGGAGGGAGGGAGGAGGTGCTCCCATTGGGCTCCTGGGCAGAGTGAAATCTGTGCTGGGGGGAGGGAGGTGCTCCCATTGGGCTGCTGGGCAGAGGGGTGGGGTGAACTCTGTGCTAGGGGGGAGGAAACACTCCCATGGGGCTGCTGTGCAGAGGGGCGGGCCAAACTCTGTGCTGGGGGAGGTGCTCCCATTGGGCTGCTGTGCAGAGGGGCGGGGCAAAATCTGTGCTGGGGGGAGGGAGGAAGTGTTCCCATTGGTCTGGTGGGCAGAGGGGTAGGGTGAAATCTGTGCTAGGGGGGAGGAAACACTCCCATTGGTCTGCTGGGCAGAGGGGTAGGGCAAACTCTCTGTGTTAGGGTGACTGTGTAGATGCTCCCAGAGAGGGCTCCAAGTGCCACCTCTGTCACAGGTTTGCCATCACTGAGCTAGCATGTTCCCAAGGATCAAGGCTGAACACTTTGAAATGCAAGATCTCCTAAATTCCTTTTCATTCTATTGAAGAAATACTCAGACACAGCTTTAGCAGAGGGAAACAGAATGTTTACTTAAAAGGCTTGTGCTTAAATAAAAATTTCTGGTAGATAAAAAAAAACCCATGATAAAGCGTTTCAGTTCAGTAGGAAGAAAAATCTCTTAAGTTAATGATGGTTGCAAGAGGGTACTGAATTACTCACTTTCTGAGACTAACATATTTTGAATCAGAAAGAACTAAACTGAACAAAAGTAGCTGAGAAAGGTATAATTTGCTGCAATTTCACACTTTTTGTTCTGCTTCTTGGCTCATACGTGACTTACAAAAAGTAGCAAAAGCAGGGTGAATAGGGATTTCATCCAGGATGCTATTTGAAGGGTCCCAAGCTCTTCTTTGCAATTGCTACCGGAAAGGAAACCCAAACACACATTCCCTTCCCTATTCTTTTCTCCTCAAACAGAAGACAATACAAAATGAGTGCAGGATAGACCTTATATGCTCCCTGTATGCTCTGAACTAAGCCTTCCTGCAAATTTCTCTATCCTCCCCCTCCACAGACGAATGGTAAGTAAAGCTCCACATACCCAAAATAGGAGCCCCAGCTGTGTTGCTTTACCAAAAAATGCCATAGTGCACCTCCAACCATCTTGTTCAGGCCATTGTATACTTTCAAAATGTTATTTTCAAAATAAATGTGCTGACATTGCTCAATGGTAAACAAATCAATTCATACTTTCCTATCATACATAGGATTAGAAATCTGAGCTTTCAATAAAATATTTTCCATGCTAGAGGGGTTTGAGGGGTTTCTTTTCAGAATGATTTTTGTGATGGTTAGCAAGGCTTGAATTCTGAGCAAAACATTTCCCACACTCCTGGCATTCATATGGTTTCTCTCCTGTGTGGAGCCTGTAATGATTCAAAAGGGATGCATTGTGAGTAAAACATTTCCCACACTCCTGGCATTTGTACGGTTTTTCTCCTGTGTGGAGCCTGTAATGATGCAAAAGGGAAGCATTGTGAGTAAAACATTTCCCACACTCCTGGCATTTGTATGGTGATTCTCCAGTGTGCACCCGCTGATGAGTCACGCACTGTGAATTCCAAGCAAAACATTCGCCACATTCCTGGCATGTGTATGGTTTCTCTCCTGTATGAATTCTTTGATGCGTCAGAAGAACTGTACTAGCAGCAAAACATTTCCCACACTCCTGGCATTTGTATGGTTTCTCTCCTGTGTGAATTCTCTGATGAATCACAAGCTTTGAATTTTGTGGAAAACATTTCCCACAATCCTGGCATTTGTATGGTTTCTCTCCTGTGTGAACTATCTGATGGCTCAAAAGGTGATAATTGTAAGCAAAACATTTCCCACACTCACGGCATTTGTAAGGTTTCTCTCCCGTGTGAACTCTCTTGTGTTTAGAGAGGCTTGAATTATCAGCAAAACATTTCCCACATTCCTTGCATTTGTATGGTTTCTCTCCTGTGTGCACCCTCTGATGAGTGACACGTTGTGAATTCTGGGTAAAACATTTCCCACACTCCTGGCATTTATAAGGTTTCTCTCCTGTGTGGATTCTTTGATGCTTCAAAAGCACTGAACTCTGAGCAAAACATTTCCCACACTCCTGGCATTTATACGGCTTTTCTCCTGTGTGAACTCTTTGATGAGTCAAAAGCTCAGAGTTCCAAGCAAAACATTTTCCACACTCCTCGCATGTGTATGGTTTCTCTCCTGTATGGATTCTTTGATGCGACACGAGTACTGAACTCTGAGCAAAACATTTCCCACACTCTTGGCATTTATATGGCTTCTCTCCTGTGTGGACTCTTTGATGAATCAGAAGCATTGAATTCTGGGTAAAACATTTCCCACACTCCTGGCATTTATAAGGTTTTTCTCCTGTGTGGATTCTTTGATGCATCACAAGGACTGAACTCTGAGAAAAAGATTTCCCACACTCCTGGCATTTGTATGGCTTTTCTCCTGTGTGAACTCTTTGATGGATCACAAGTTTTGAATTCAGGGAAAAACATTTTCCACAATCCTCGCATTTGTACGGTTTTTCCCCTGTGTGGACTCTTTGATGAGTAACACAGTGTGAATTCCAAGCAAAGGTTTTTCCACACTCCTGGCATTTGTAAGGTTTCTCTCCTGTGTGGATTCTCTCATGTGTCAGAAGCACCGAACTCTGAGCAAAACATTTCCCACAGTTCTGGCATTTGTATGGTTTCTCTCCTGTGTGAACTCTCTGATGATTCATGAAATCAGATTTCCAAGCAAAACATTTTTCACATTCCTGGCACTTGTACGGTTTTTCACCTGTGTGGGCTCTTGTATGCACAACAAGAAGTGAAGTGTGAGAAAAACATTTTCCACACTCCCGGCATTTGCATGGCTTCTTCCCAATGTGGGTTCTCTGATGACGCAAAAGTTTTGAACTCTCAGAAAAACATTTCCCACAATCCTTGCATTTGTATGGTTTCTCTCCTGTGTGGACTCTTCGATGCCGCATGAGGTTCGAATTCTGAGTAAAACATTTCCCACAATCCTGGCATTTGTATGGTTTCTCCCCTGTGTGGACTCTCTGATGAATCAGGAAGTTTATTCTCTGGAAGAAACATTTTCCACACTCAAGGCATTTGTACGGTTTCTCTCCTATGTGGATTTTCTGATGTTTCACAAGTTCTGAACCCTGGAAAAAACATTTCCCACTCTCCTGAGATTTGGACACTTTCCTTATTGCGTGCCCTCTTTGATGGCTCACAAACGCAATTTTGTGGTCAAAACATTCCCCAGCAACCTCACTTACAAAGCACTTATTTCCAGACTGGAGCCTTTTGTGAAGCCTCAGTGATTTCATCATGGCAAAATATTTTCCAAATACAATGCCTTCATTAGGCTTCTCTTGGATGCGTTTTTTTCCTTCTGCGTGGCTTTTACGGTGTTTGCCGAGCTCTTTTTTGTGTGTCAAAGTCTTTCTGCATTTGGGAGATACCGTTTTTTCATTCCAGTTGCCTGCTGAGAAGAAAGACAAATGCAGAAGAGACTGAAAAGAAGCGAGAAACAGATATTCCAAAGAAAAAGAGTTTTTCTAAAAAATGGGTTTTGATGAATGAAAGCTCACATGAAATTAAATCTGCTACTGCAGGGGTTCCCAAACTTTTCACGCTGCGGGCCAGTCACGTGGTTGAGCAGGCCAGTTACGTGGTTCCTCTCACCATACGTAGTTCCTGCCCGTCCAACCAGAGCAGACCAGAGGGGCTCCCTAGTTGTGCCTTCAGCTAGAGGGGCCCGCCTCTCTGGCACGAGGAGAAGGGCCTTCTCCGTGTCCGCACCAGCCCTTTGGAACCTCCTTCCAACAGAATTGAGGTTACAGACAGAATTGCTTCCCTTCAGGAAAAGTCTCAAAACCTGGCTGGCAGGGCAGGTGTGGGGCCTTAATGGGAATACGGCTCCAGCCTGTTGGCTCATCCCAAGTTAGTGCTCAGTTAATATCCCTCCCGCTGTGTTGTTGTATTCCCGCCCCCGCCCCCGCGATTCCCTTTTATTCCCTTTTATTATTTTAATTGGGGTGGGGGGTAGTAGGGTGGGGAGGTGGGTGGGCGATTTGGGATTTTAAAATCTGTTTTTATATGTTTTTAACTGTTGTACGCCGCCCTGAGTCGGGTTTCCCTGATTGGGCGGCATAAAAATTTGAAAATTAAATTAAATTAGATTAATAAACATTGCCGTAAATGCACCCATGGCTGTCGTAAACTCGTTTATGACAACCACAGATGCATTTACAAAAGTGTTTACAGCAAGCACGGGTGCGTTTATGCATGCATGTTTTACGGCTGCCATAAACACACCTGATTCCACTTCCGGGTGCGGTGAGGGCAGTGGTGAGCCACATGAAATGGTGCCACAGGCCGGAGCCAGGCTGTAGTTTGGCCACCCCTGCTAGTTTTTGGAGTGCCACAACTATTTGCCCATATTTTCTTTCCTTTTCCCCATTTAATATTTTCATCTCATCTATAGACATATCCTACCCTAGCCTCGGTTTTATTTCAATGTAACATGCTTAAAGATGGTTTTATTGTTGTTCTATGAGTGATTTCCCAAGTGGTTAAGATGCTGACTGGCAGGCGGAAGGTCAGCAGTTCAAAACCCGAGTGCTGCGCGATGGAGCGAGCTCCCGTCTCTGTCCTAGCTCTAGCCAACCGAGCAGTTCGAAAGCAAGTAGATACATTTTGTATTTCATTGTATATTTTGTTTGTTGTTGGCCACCTTGAGTCACCCATTGGGTAGAAAAAGGCGGGATACAAATTGAACTTGAAATAAAATGAAATGAAATAAATAGGCACCACTTGATGGGATTGTAATCAGCATTCTGTGCACTCTGGTGTCGTCATGCCTGCCACATGGCCATGGAAACGTCTGCAGACACAGACAGTGCTAGCTCTTCGGCTATAAATGGAGATGAGCACTGAACCCTAGAGTCAGATACGACTGGCTTTCAAGCAAGTGTGACCTTTACCTATGAGTGACTTCTATAGCAACTAATTAGTCAATGTGGCAGGAGGTGAAATGTAGCAACCAGCCAGGGCAGGGCTTCCACATGCTATTATCTTCCACAATTGCTCAAACCCCATGTTTTCGTGGCTCTCTAGGAACTGTGTGACCTCTAGTGTGGTAGATCTAGAAATATGCCAGGTATAGGAAGGCTAACCAAAAGCATGGAAATTACAATTTCTGACTTATTCCCCTTCACCTATTCTCCATAGTTTGCATCTCTGTGTCCTAATGGGCTAAAGGGTAAATTGATTGATTGATTGATTGATTGATTGATTGCAGTTATATCCCACCCCTTTGGGATATTTTCCCACTCTGGGTGGCTTACAACACCTTTAAAAATCTCTAGAATAAAAAATTAAACATAAATAATAAACAAATTGCGGTGGCTCAGGGGTTAAGAAGTTCATCTTGTTAGTCTGAAGGCTAACAAGTCGGCAGTTCGAGACCAGGGGGTGACACGGGCTTCCCAAACCAGAGCGAACATGCTCCGAAAAACCTCCCACTGCCCTGGGAAGCAGCAGAGGCTGTGCAAAAACTGGGGAAAACCACATGATTCTGCCACGGCCAGTGATGTTTCTCAACTTCTGGTTGGGGGTGGTCTTAGAGGGGCCCGGGTGGCCACCGTGGGCTGGGTTAATGATATGCACGGGCTGGATTAGGCCCACCGGCTGTGGATTAGGCCCACAGGCTGGGGGTTGGAAACCCCTGTCCTAACCTCTAATAATGTGCAAAAGACTTAGGTGGTTTGGGGGAAATTCAGTGAGTAATTTGGAGAGGGGCATAATTCAGACACTCTTACTCCAAAACTCACCAAACTTTGAAAAGGTTGAGAGGAGAGTGAGTAAAGACTGTGGAAGGCATTACAGATCCCACAATGGCTAGCAGGAGTTGGGATGCCAAGCCATCTCAGAAGCCTTATCATTGCTGCCACTGTTTATTAACCATTATTCCACTAGTATTGATGGAAATTAGCATTCAGCCAGGAAAAGAGAATGCCTTACCAAGAAAGGATACGGTTTGCCAGTTCTCCTCCATGACTTCCTGGTGGAGGGCCCTCTGGTCAGGATCCAGGAGTGCCCACTCCTCCTGGGTGAAGTATACGGCCACTTCCTCAAAGGACACAGTGCCCTATAGAAAAAAGGAAAGCAGAGTGTCTGTATAGGTTTCATAGTCAAAACAACAAATAAAGAGAAGTGGCTGGATTTTCTTTTGTAGTTTTATACTTTCATGAAAAGGCTTCACAGCCTTTCTATTGGAGGACAGGTTTAGCAAGGGCTACTTGTCAACTTGGCATGCATTCCACATTGATGTCGGCGAATGCAATTCGTACCTGAGAATGCATTGTTTCCTGAAGCAGGAAAAATGCCACTGGTGTGAATTTGTTTAAGGTGGATCCCAGCTTGCCATGAAGTGACCCACAGACTGTGATCATGGAGCCATCTCCTGCGGCACATAAGAAATGAGACGTGCAGGATTTGACACCAGAACTGCAATGGACTGCTGCAGCCTTGGGGATATTATCAAAGTGCGCCTTCCCAGCCAGTCCACCTGGCATTGCCTCTTCCGCTTCCATGGCTGTTGGGAATCAGAATAGTAAAATGGTTTCTCCTCCACTCATTTTGTCGTTCGGCCTGATATGATGGTTTCCAGTGATATTTCCTCCCCTGAGGGGGACCATCACCCTACCAAAAGGGGCTCATCCGCCTGTAGCCGTTGGCCCATTTAGGGAGTCAGGTTACATACCACCGCCCAATAATCAGCGTTGAGTTGATGGCCGTATGGTCTACTCCATTACCATAGCGCAGTAGTGCCCAAACCTTTTGGGCCATGGGCCAGTCATGTAGTTCAGGGAGCCGGTCACTATATGGAACAGGAGCAATGAGGACTTTGTGGGCAAGATAAATTGGCATCAGGGGCTGGATCCGGCCCCCAGACTGTAGTTTGGGCACCTCTGCCATAGTGGGATGTCTAGCCACACATGTTCCTTCCACATAGAGGCTGGATCTCAGTTACCGGGGGGGGGATGGGATAACAAAGGCCAACCTTCCTTGAGGGATTTCCGGTGGCATGTAGGGAGCCTTCCTGAGAGACAGGTTGCGAGGCTAGATCTACATTTGGTTTCATTGAGCACACCATCTCTTATACTCTTAGATCTCCCACGAGAAAACATAGAACAGCCAATTAGCATTTTGCTTCCCCTCCCCCCAACATGCTGGGGACTCATTTTAACAACCTTAGAAGGATGAAAGGCTGAGTCAACCTTGAGCCCTGGTCAGAATCAAACTTGCAACGTTCTGGCTGCAGTACAGAAGTTTAACCACTGCGCCACCACTTCTGCGAGTCACTTTCTGGTCCTGAGCCCTTTTGGCATGCAAAGTTCCCATTGGCCAGTATCGATGAATCTGCTGCGCTCCCTCAAGATGGATTCAAGTGGGATGTAATCCACTTGGGGACCATCACCCTTCCCTGTGGCTGTTAGTCCTCAGGGTGGTCAGGTTAGTTAACCACCCCCCGATGATCAGCATTGAGTCGCTGGCAGTATGATCTACTCCAGGGGTTCCCAACCTAAGGCCCGTGGGCTAGATCTGACCCATGGCACCATTTCATGTGGCTCCCATCCCTTCAAAGGCATTTGAGAAACAAAATGGTCACCCTTTTGAAGCAGGGATGGCAAAATGGCCACCCGGCTCTCAAAGCTGACTGAGAGAGCGTGACCTGGCCCCTGGCTTGAAAAGGTTGGGAATCCCTGGTCTACTCTATTACCATAGCAGGATAGCCTGACAGACCACCCATGGGATTTATAAACTTTATCCATTAAATGCTTTCTGTATCATTAAATTTCCATATTCGCCCTTTTATCCCCACAAAGATAAATCTTGTCCTGGCTCTATTTCTTTCCCTTTCATCAATACATAATTTAGAAATTCTCCCCATCTTTACCTTTAAAAAGGCCCCTTAACCGTCGGGTTCGTTCAAAGGCTCCCACACCCGGCCAAACCTTCCCCAACCGAGCCCTCTGCACTTACCTTAACCCCTGCCTCACCAACGCCGCGGGGGTCCAGAGGTCGCCAGTGGGGCAGCCACCCCACGACCGCAACAAAAAAAAATACTATGAGTCCCAGAGTTCTCTGCGCTGCACAATCCCTCAGCCAATCTGGCTGAAGTACGCAAGCACAGAGGAGGCTGGGAAAGCGCGGCGTGGCGGTTTTAAAAGACAAACCGCGCCAGGAGGGAGACTTGAAAGATCCAGCCGGAGCCAGGAAAAGGTAAGTGCGGTTGGTGGGGTTAGGGATTGTGTGGGGGGGGAGGCACGGCCCCGTTAACCACGCCCCCCTGCCCCACCACCTAGCCCCCCCCAACTCCCACCGACCGCACTTACCTTTTGCCGGCTCCAGCTGGGTCTTTCAAAGTCTCCCTCACAGCGCAGCCTTCTACATAGGGAAAAGCACCAGGCTCTCCTTCGACTCTGCGGGCGACGTGGCCTCGATGCCCGCACAGACAAGAGGACAGGCCAGTGCTTCTCCCTGAGGGAAGCGGTTCGTCTTCCTAGGAGGACGGAGGCCAAAAGATTTGGCCCCCATCTTCCAAGGAAGACGAACACCTTACAAACGGGAAACAAAGGCCAAGTACGGACCACCATTTTCGATCTCCCACAACCTCCCCCCTCTCCCCCCCCCCCAGGCTTCTCAAAGACAGCAGGGGGAAAAAAATTCCCTCACAGCCTCGGAGACCGGCACAAGCCTGCCCGTAGCTTTGGGGGGAAGGGGATACCCTCCTCTTCCCCCCCAACCCAGGCTATGGCAAGACACCGGCCGGCCCCCTGTAAAAAAACATAAATAAAAAAATAAAATCCCCCCCCCCACACGCCAGGATTTAACGCGGCCTGGCCAGCAAGGCAAGGCCACGTTAAACCCTCCTAACCGCCCCTCCCCCCCAACACACAAACATAAAACCCTCCCACCCACAACAACAAAAAACCCCTAGAACTCACCTACAGACATCCTACCGCCTCAAACGCCTCCTCGCACTGAACGTTAGTGAATGTAGTCCACCAGAGGGTGCTATTTTTAGTTAACTAAAAAAAACCCTAAAAATAGCACCCTCTGGTGGACTACATTCACACACAGACACAGATATACACACAAACACACACACACAAACACACACAGCACTCCTGCCATAATAAAAAAAATTAATGTGTGAGTTGGTGCTTGGAGTGGTTTTTTGCGTAGGAGCGGTGGTTGTGCAAAACCAAAACCACCCCAAACCACCAACACACACATTAAAAATGCCCAGCAGGGCCAGGCAAAATATGCTAGTCTCTCTCTAAAATCTCAAACACCCCCCACACACACACACACACTCCATTTTAATCTTTATTTCACGTTAAATCATCCATCCCAGGTGGCATCCCAACTTTCATATTTTTTAAATAACTGCCTTTATCCCCTTTCCCGTAATCTTTTGCTTCAACCTATCCGTCTTTATCCTGAAGTTTAATATCCACAACATAATGTCTAATTCTGTCCTATGATATATTTCCTGTAACTTGTATTTCAAACAAGAGAAAAGGTGCCTCATATTGGTTCTTATAACCTTCTTGAAGTTCAATAATATGCATTTTAATCAAGAAACTTTTACGTTGTTTACCTTTTTCATGACAAGTCTTTTTGTTAGCCAAGGAAGACTTTAAAACAGGGGTTCTCAACCTTTTGAAGCCATGGGTTGGGTCACACTCCCTCAGACAGCTGGATGGGGCAGACTAATGGTTCCCCCGCTATACACTGCCGTAAAACACATCCGTAGCTGTTGTAAATGCATTTGACAGCCATAAATGTGAATGCAGCTGTTTCCATGCTTCTGGTGGCAGTAGCAGGAGCAAGGGTGGCAGGCCACATAAAATAGCACTGTGGGCTGAATTCGGCCCACAGGTCATAGGTTGTGAACCTCTGCTTTAAAAATATGTACTCAGAAGATCATTAAATTTTGCCACACCATTACTTACTTCTGCTTTGCTTCAATAAACATTAATGAAGATTTCTTTTTTTGGGAAGTCACTTGCTTTCAGGTAAATAATTAAAGGAAGAGTATCCACAAATAGGGACCTAAAATGTGATGCTTTTACAAAGGCACTGATGTTTAAAGTCTCTTTTATTCTTTTTTGAGTATTTGTCATGCTAGGTGAGGGGAGTATGTTGTGATTATGTCTGTTATGACAGGGACACATCTAAAACAATCAGGAAAGTAATACCTCCTGTCCTCACATTCACTTTTGAAGAATCTCAAATAACCACAGATCTAGGAAACATTCTTGAGAAGATAAACAAAAATATTTATTTATTTATTTATTTATTTTATTAGACTTGTATGCTGCCCCACTCGCAGAGTGACTCTGGGCAATGGATAGTAATAGTAATGGTAATTACATTTATATACCCCATAGCACTTAATGCACTCTCAGGGCAGTTCACAAGTTAATTAGCATTTTTGCTCTGAACATGCTGGGTACTCATTTTACTGACATCAGAAGGATGGAAGGCTAAGTCATCTTTGAGCCCCATAGGGATTGAATTTACAGTGTCATTAGTTTGGGCTGCAATACAGCTGTTTAACCACTGCATTACTAGGGCATTTGCAGCTTCCCCAGTGGTTTAGTGGTTAAGGCACTAGGCTTGGAGACTGGAAAGGCAGGTTCGATTCACAAGAGCTGCACAATGGGGAACGTGAAAGGAGCCTCATTCAGGCGTCCCCTGCAAAAATCCTTTCAACCCAGAGTAATCTCTGACTAGTGGTGGGCATCAGCAGATTTGCACCAGTAGGCGTGTACCGGAAGTAAAAATGGTTGCCCCCCCTCCCCCTAGAAGAGGCTTCGGAGGGGTCTGGCTCCATTTCCCCCTTCATCAAACGCTTTTCATGGGCTCCATTTCACCCCAAAGCGCATCCCCAGCCACTCCGGAGTGGTTGGGGAGGCACTTTGGCGTGAAACAGACCCTTGGACGAAGGGGGAAATGGCTTCAGAGGTTCACTAAAGAGCTCTATAGCGAAAAGCAGTCACATGGCCATCAGGCCATGCCCATCCAGTCACATGGCCATGCCCACCCAGTCACATGGCCACGCCCACAGTATGGTAGGAATTTTTTTTATGCCCACCACTGTCTCTGACATGAAAATGAACAAACGAGGGCTCTTTAGGACATCTGGTATATAAGCATTGAAGGGAGTGAGGTGACTTAGTGGTTAAGATACTGAACTTGACGACTGGAAGGTTGGCAAGTCAGCAGTTTGAGATCCGAGTGCTGTACGACGGAGTGAGCTTCCATCATCTATCCCGGCTCCTTCCAACCTAGCAGTTCGAAAGCAAGAAATTGCAAGTAGATAAATAGGTACCGCTTCGGTGGGAAAGGTAACAGCGTTCCTTGCACTCCGGTGTCTAGTCATGCCTGCCACATAACCATGGAAACGTCTGCAGGTGCATACAGCACTGGCTCTTTGGTTATGAACGGAGATGAGCACCAAATCCTAGAGTCAGATGCGACTGGATTTCGAGCAAAGGTGACCTATATAAGCATCGGACATAAGGAGCCTTCCATTCAAAAGGAATGGCCAGACTGATTCATGACTAACATGGATGAATACAAAGGGATTCAAATACACACAGTGTCTTGAAATCGTCCTGACCATACCTGATCTGGTTCTGCTCCGTCGCAAGGATGACAAGATGGATCACTTGTTTCTGGCATCCTTCCAGGTTCTGCGGGAGACACAGAAATGGGGAAAGACAGTCCTACAGGTTCCTCTCAAAATATAAAATCACTAGCCGATTACCCGGCCTTGCCCAGTTTTTTTTTTAACCGTAGGCCAGCCTTTCTCATGGAAACCTCATGGGGGGGGGTGTCACTCCTGCCTCCCTTCCTCCGTCTTTCCAGTCTCTCTTTGTGTCCCCTTTGCATCCCTACCTGGGACTGACAGCTCAATTACATCACGATGATGTTACAATCGGGTGACCTACCTGGGGCTATGACACTCCTACCTTGGCCTTTGGAGAGGTAAACTGGGACACCCCCCCTCCTGTTGAATATACTTCCCTTTTCAGATCAATTTAGGGGCATACACCTCCCCATGGGGCTTGTGAACCCATCCCCCACCTCCAAAGGCCAAGGTAGGCATGTGGCAAGTCCTGGCTTCATCCATTCAGAGGTGTGTGAGCCCATTGAGGTCATACAAGACCTCACCTCTGTTATATAGAGAGAGATACTGTAGTCCCAAAAATATGTGCTAAAAAGTAAACCCTTGAGCACAAGAGTATTCATATCTCAATAAAAGGTTCTGGTTGCCCAAGTGAAAAGGAAGTCCTTTGGAGGTTGTTTCCAGACAAAATTGCAAAACTGGTAGAAAGCTCACATTAACTTTTAACAGTTAGACTTCAAGGTGCTAGGGATCAGTGGCTGTGCAAGTGGTTAAAACGCTGAACTTGACTACTGGAAGGTCAGAGTTCGATACCTGAGTACTGCACAACCGAGTGAGCTCCCGTCTCTGTCCCTGCTCCTGCCACCCTAGCAGTTTGAAAGCAAGAAATTGCGAATCAGTAAATAGGTATCACTTTGGTGGGAAGGTAAACAGCGTTCCGTGCATTCCGGTGTTTAGTCATGCCTGCCACATGGCCATGGAGATATCTGTAGACACAGACACAGCTGGCTCTTCGGTTATAAATGGAGCTGAGCACTGAACCCTAGAGTCGGATACGACTGACTTTTGAGCAAGGGCAACCTTTAACTTACCTTCAAGAAGCTACAACATGTTTTTGTTTTGTTTCATTTATTCTCTGATATGCTTGAAACACAGACTAACATGGTTACCATTCAAAAAAATTCAATTATGAGTTTGGGCTATTCATAAGAAAGGTAATGGTAAAGGTCAACCTTGCTCGATAACTCAGTCATATCTGACTCTAAGGTACAGTGCTCATCTCTGTTTACAGCCAAAGAGCCAGCACTGTCTGCATCTGCAGACATTTCCATGGACATGTGACAGGCATGCCTAGACACTGGAGTGCATAGAACGCTGTTACCTTCCTACCAAAGTGGTACCTATTTATCTATTTGCGATTTCTTGCTTTCGAACTGCTAGGTTGGCAGGAGCTGGGACAGAAACGGGAGCTCCTTCCTTCGTGCAGTACTTGGCTCTGCTGACCTGCCGCCTTCCAGTCAGTGTCTTAACCTCTTGAGTCACTCGAGTCCCATTCATAAGTGATACCCTAATATTCTGCTATTGCCATTTTGAATGCTTTTTGGATGGAAAATTTCCTTCCTGAGGGGACCAAATGCATCTCTCTATCTGGGGCCCCAGAGTGTCTCCTAGAAAGAAGGCCCTGGAGGGGAACCCATTCAAGAGAGTTGGGGTGGCCCAAGACATTCTGCTGCCTGAGGCAAAAAGCAAACTATCCCCCTCCTCTCTGTCTATGAGTGATGGGTAACCTTGGCACTCCAGGTGTTCTTGGACTTCAATTCCCAGAAGCCCTAGCAGAAGTGCTGGCTTAGGCTTTTGGGAAATGGAGTCCAAGAAACACCTGGAGTGCCAAGGTTAGCCATCACTATAGAGGCAAATGCATGGATTACATTCCCATCTTATCAACCCTGGGACAGTGTCCAAGATGGGCTCCAATGGAGGGTGGCAGGCCTGAGAAAAGAAATGGGGGCGGGGGTTTAGAGGCTGGAAGGGCATCACTGTCGCCCCTCCAGTCTCTGCCGACTGAGCAGACCAAATGTATTGTCTATGATCTTTCTGATGATCCATTTCCCAAACTATAAAGGGCCACCGGATCCCTTGAAACAGGAGTTTCGCACCGACCTCGAACCCCAACTCTCTTCTGCAATACCCACCACGTGTTTTTTTTTTTTTGCTCAGCAAAATCATCTGCAGAAATTTCCATGCATTTCAAATAGGCTCAAAGAGGGGAGAGGATGATGATCAGACAGTTCCCACCCCCCTCCTTCCTTGTCTTCGTGTCCCAGCAAAGAGCAAAAGAGACTCACCTGCACCTGCTCCTCCTCGCCTTCACTGTCTCTTAATTACTTAATTAAAGAGGCTGCAGGGGGAGTTCTTCTTTCCAAAGCCTCCCCTTCAAAATTGAGCCCGGCTTTTCCCCTCCACCACCTGGACGACTAAGGCAGTCACGCATGCGCACAATTAAAAAAAATTGGCATTATACTTTTTGCCCCATTCCTGTCATATGACTGAAGCCAAACCCAGACCCGACCAATCCCCTCTCCGAGTCCATGGATGAGTCGTCTTCTTCACTTCTCTTCTAGTTCCATAAACAAAGTCAGCGGGGTGTGATTCCTGTAGAAAACATATGCAGAAGTAGAAAGTGATAACTTTTCTGGATCACTAAATATATTTTTTTCCTATTTAGTGATTTTTCTATTTGGTGATCCAGAAAAGGTATCACCTTCTACTTCTGCATACAGTACATACCTGTCAAGCGCAGCTCCGGAGATTACGGGACCTGCACAGAATGTTTCTGCGCAGGTCCGTTCTACGCATGTGTAGAAGGCTTTTACGCATGCGTAGAATGGACCTGCACAGAACCGTTCTGCACAGGTCCGTTCTACGCATGCGTAGAAGGCTTTTCTGCATGTGTAGAAGGCTTTTACGCATGCGTAGAACGGACCTGCGCAGAACTGTTCTGCGCAGCTCACTTCTACGCATGCGTAGAAGGCTTCTAAACATCCCCTTCTGCACAGAAGCCTTCTACGCATGCGTAGAGGAGTTCTACGCATGCGTAGAAAGGACCTGCGCAGAAGGAATGCGCTGTAACTCCTTTCCCCCTGCTGCCAAATTACGGGGTAGCGGCAGCTTTGGGTGGGAAATGGCGAAAATCGGTGCGGAAATACGGGAAATCCCAGCCAATCCGGGATACTTGACAGGTATGATACAGTATGTTCTTCTCTGTTTGGGCGGGAAAGGGAACTTGAAATAAAAGCAAGATCTATCAGAGAGAGAGTGAGAGAAAGCCTCCACAGAGCCTTTGATATTTAATCTTCTCTCTCTCTTTTCTCCAGTTTCCTCAACTAAAAATATTCTCCCTCCCAAAGATAACTGGACATCATGGGATTTCTGCTCTGATTTCAATCAACTATTCTTGACATTGCTAATTTCCAGGATGCCTTCAGCAAAATACAACAGGAGAGGTCACTGATCCAAGGGATTCCCAGCTATAATTGAATTGAATTGAATTGTTTATTTGTACCCCGCTCTTCTAGTGCACTCACCACTCAGAGCGGCTTCCAACAATAAATAATAAACTACAATGCATAACATAATAAAAGTACAGTGCAATACATAATAAACATAATATCATATAATATAGTTACACAAAGAAAGAAAAATCCAATACAAAATGCTTTGCCTTTCCATGCAGAATTTTCAAGATCACTGTGAACGTCTTCAGTCCAAAGGGTCAGATAGATGTTCAACAGTGGGACAGACCCTCTGCTTCCGTGTCTAGGCCAGATGTGAAACTGCCAAAATTACAACATAATAAAACAAAAAAAATGCTGTAGCACTTTAAAGACTAGCTGCCATATTTTTAATGTGAACTTTCATGGATCAAGTCCACTTCATCAGACATGGGAGTGAAATAGCAATGCATGAGCTTATATGCACCAGATACAGAGTCATAGAGTGATTAACTCAGAATCAACACAGCTTCCCACAGCTGGCAGTGGCAGATAATCGCTGGCAGTTATTTGGATCAGACTGAAACACAGACTAGCGCGGCTACTGTTAAAAAAACACACACACACATTCATCTATGAAGGGCATTATATTCCAGTGTGAATGTACCAAAATGAAGGCACTTTTTGGTGAATTCATTTCCACATTTCCTTGCGCCTGACCCAGTGTGAGAAAGATTAGCCGGCAACACAAGGTTGCCATTACCAGGTACACCTGATTGTGGTTAAAAAATACCACAAACTTAGAGGAAGCTCTTTCTCTGTTCTGCTGAAAAAGAAAATACAATTGAAAGCCATTCAGAGTAACAAAGCCCCCACCCAGGGAATGCTTTATGGCAGGGGTCGGCAACATATGGCCTGTGGCACCAAATCATCAGAACCCCACCCTCGCTCCAACCATTGCTGCTGCTGCCGGAAGCAGCGGCAGCTGCATTTATGGCTGCCGCAAACACATTTACGACAGCCATGGACACAATTACAGCTATCGTAAATGCATTTACGACAGCTGTGGATGCATTTATGGAATCGTTTACGGTGGGGGGCCCACCAGTCCAGCCCCCTCAATTGTCTGAAGGAGCATGACCCAGCCCCTGACTTAAAAAGTTTGCCGACCCCTACTTTATGTGGAAATTTTTATTTATTTATTTATTTATTAGTCAAATTTGTATATGCCGCCCGCTCAGGCATGCCCGACTCAGGGCGGCATCACAACAATGCACAAAAATACATAAAACATTATAAAAAACCCCAACCCACCTCCTTTAAAAACCCCTATATCCCACCCACCCATCCCATCCACTATAAAAGGAAGAAAAAGGAAGAAAAAGGAAGAGGAAGAGGAGAGAGAGTTCTTATACAAGCCAGCAGGCGGGCACCATAGTCCCATTCGGGCCCCACACCTGCCCTGCCAGCCAGGTCTTCACTCCTTTCCTGAAGGGCAGCAATTCACTTTGGAGTCTTAGGTCTATTGGCAGGAGGTTCCAGAGAGTTGGAGCGGACACGGAGAAGGCCCTCCTTCGGGTGCTAGACAAATGTGCATCCCTCGTTGGTGGCACAATTAGAGAACAATTACAGTACAGTGGAACCTCATTAACAAACAGTTTGGTTAACATAAAACTCGCATAACAAAAGGAAATCCATATAAAACAGTGGCTTGTTTGACATAATCCCCCCCCCCCAGAATAGATTAATTGGTTTTCAATGCATTCCTATGGGAAACTGTGTTTTGGTTAATGTATTTTTGCTTTCAATGCATTCCTATGGGAAATTGCATTCAGTTCATTCCTATGGGAAAATCAGTTAAAGTAATTTTCGCTGTATGAAATGTCCTGGAAAACACATTAATTACGCTAACTGAGGTTCCACTATACTTTAAAATTATCAACCATTAGAGTTTTTAAATGTGGAGTTATAGTTCTTGTCCATAACCAGGCTACAATTCCATAGGTAGAGTTATATTCTTTCCCCCAAAGTACTACTAAAGGAGGATGGGTTTCAGTTCTTGCTTTGTGTATAAAGTTCTAGTGAGCCAATAAAGCATATCAGAATAAACCTGTGTCTGGCCAGGTTATCCTGCTATGGTAATAGTCAGTAGACCATACTGACAAGTGACTCAATGCTGAGTGTTTGATGGCGGTTAACTAACCTGACCATCCTGAGGACTAACGGCCTTGGGTGCTGTTGTGTTTGGAGTATGCGGATTCCCCATGCCCAGTTGGCATGGAACGGCCCTCGCAGAGGCCACTTCAGTCGAGAAAGCTCCTGGCCCGTGGGCTCTGCGGGCACAGAAATTAAGGGGGGTGGATTAATCATAAGGGTTTATTCACCCACACCTGACCTGACCGACGGTTCTGCTGAGAGAGCAGATCGCTAACCTCCGTTACCCATTAAGCAATTACTGACTTGCAGATCAGCCTAATCTTTGGTGCAAATAGAAGCCATATTTACCCTAGTGTAAGCCTCAGACAATGGTTTTCCCCTGTCAGTGTTTGCCCGAGTTAATTAACTTCCCCAAGAGAGATTTCCCATTAACCCGAGTAAATGGGTGATGTGATTTTCTGTCAGATGACGATTCTTTCCTGCATTGCCTTCTGATCTATATATGATTATGCTTTTCCCTCAATAAACCACTGATCTGATCTCGCTCCATATTGCCTCGTGTCGTTACTTGATCAGTCTCCTCCAGGACCCAACGGCCGTCCTAGCGGCCCCGATTCCAACAGGAGTAATGTGCCTTTAAGTAATGTAACACTCGAATGAGTGGATGTAACAATCACCAACTGTAACACTGTAACCTTCTGCATGAGGACGCGAGCTAGTGACCACTAGGGGCAATAGCGAGCGCCCAGCTCACATGGTTCCAATTCCCCAAATGCCTACAGCCGCGGGAAGATTCCCGCCACTACCTCACCTGGGCAAGAAGGGCATGACGGAGAGTGACGTCACGCAGACAGTAGCCAATGGGCTACCGAGGAGCCACATTCAAATGTATAGCCACTGTATATATTGAGCTGTTCGTCCGCCATTACCACATGTTCCCCCTGACCATCATGCAATAAAGATCATCATCCAATAGGGAACAGTGACCACAACTCAATTATGTTTAACTTGATCATAGACCGCAAGTCACTGATAAAATCTAACACAGAGACCTTAAATTTTCAAAAAGGAAATTTCCCAAAGATGAGGAAACTAGTAAAAAAGAAACTGAAAGGGAAAATTGAGAGAGTCCAAACACTCCAAGAGGCATGGAGGTTGTTTACAAAAACAATAACAGAGGCCCAATTGGAATGCATACCCAAAAGGAAAAAGGGCACTGCCAGGTCCAAGAGGACTCCAATGTGGCTTACAGGAGCTGTTCGGGAAGTGATCAAGAGCAAGAAAATCTCATTTAGAAGATGGAAGGCTTGTCCAAATGAGGACAGCAGGCAGAAACATAAATTCTGGCAGAACAAATGCAAGGCAACAATCAGGAAAGCAAAGCAAGACTTTGAGGAGCGTATAGCTAAAAATACTCAGAGGAATAACAAAGACTTCTTTAAGTACATTAGAAGTAAGAACCCAACTAGGAAGGCCATTGGACCATTAGATGACAATGGAAGGCAAGGGGTTATTAAAGAGGAAACAGAGATTGCAGAGAGACTCAATGAATTCTTTGCTTCAGTATTCACTGAAGAAGACAGAGACCACATGCCCAAAACAGAGCCTATCTTCGTAGGGAGGGAAACCGAAGAATTAAGCAAGATAGAAATAACCAGGGAGGAGGTCCTTGCATGTCTTGTTAAGCTAAACACTAACAAATCCCCAGGACCAGATGGCATCCATCCACGAGTTCTCAGGGAACTTAAAGATGAAATTGCTGATATCCTAGCCAAAATATATAATATTTCCCTCAAATCAGGCTTTGTGCCTGATGACTGGAAGGTAGCAAATGTAACACCAATTTTCAAAAAAGGATCCAGGGGTGATCCAGGAAATTACCGGCCTGTCAGTTTGACATGTGTCCCAGGTAAAGTGATGGAAACCATCCTAAAAGATAGAATTAATAGGCACATAGAAGAGAAGGCGCTGCTAAAGGAGAGCCAACATGGCTTTTGCAAGGGCAAATCATGCCTCACTAATCTGTTGGAATTTTTTGAGAGTGTCAACAAGCATGTGGATAAGGGGGATCCAGTTGACATTGTTTATCTGGACTTTCAGAAGGCTTTTGACAAGGTCCCACACCAAAGGCTCTTGAATAAACTTACCAGTCATGGAATAAAGGGACAGGTCTTGTCCTGGATCAGCAACTGGCTAAGGGACAGGAAACAGAGGGTAGCACTAAATGGACACTTCTCCAAGTGGAGGGAAGTAAAGAGTGGGGTCCCCCAAGGTTCAGTACTGGGACCCCTGCTTTTCAACCTCTTCATAAATGATCTAGAGGTAGGAGTAAAAAGCAAGGTAGCCAAATTTGCTGACGACACTAAATTATACAGGGTAGTGAAAACTGTGAGAGATTGTGAGGAGCTCCAGAGGGATCTCTCGACACTGGGGGAGTGGGCAAAACAGTGGCAAATGAGTTTCAACATTAGTAAGTGCAGAGTGATGCATGTTGGGGCAAAGAACCCCAATTACATTTATAAACTGATGGGGTCTGAACTCTCTGCGACAAACCAGGAAAGGGACCTTGGTGTCCTGGTGGACAACTCAATGAAGGTGTCAACCCAGTGTGCCTCAGCAGTGAAAAAAGCAAACTCAATGCTAGGGATCATTAGGAAGGGTTTAGAAAATAAGTCAGCAAGTGTCATTTTGCCTCTTTATAAATCTATGGTGAGGCCCCATCTGGAATACTGTGTACAGTTCTGGTCGCCGTACCTCCAGAAGGATATTATGGAGTTGGAGAAAGTACAGAGGAGGGCAACCAGAATGATTAGGGGACTGGAACACCTTCCTTACCATCTGAGGCTGCAACGGTTGGGCCTTTTCACTCTTGAACGACGGCGTCTAAGAGGTGACCTGATTGAAGTTTATAAAATCATGCACGGTGTGGACAAAATAGATAAGGAAAAACTGTTTTCCCTATCGCACAACACTAGAACTAGGGGACACTCCATGAAACTTTTGGGTACTAGTTCTCAAACAAATAAGAGAAAGTACTTTTTCACCCAGAGGATTACTGGTCTATGGAACTCCCTGCCAGAAGAAGTGGTGACAGCTGTCAGTCTTGACAGCTTTAAGAAAGGATTAGACAAGTTCATGGAGGACAAGTGTATCAATGGCTATAATTATGGCTACCTAAGGACAACCTGCGGGTTGGAGAGATAGGCAGGATATCTCTCAATGCCATTTCCAGGGAATCCTAAGCAGGTGAAGGCATCTGCTTGGGAATACCCTGAAGGAAATGGTGAGCCACTGTGTGAGACAGAATGCTGGACTGGATGGGCTGTGGCCTGTTCCAGCAAGGCTGTTCTTATGTTCTTATGTTCTTATGTTCTTAAAGATGTGTTAAGCCAGGCTTTCGGCTGTTTCTATTGTCTTGGTTCTCAAACACTAAATTGGCGATGAAGGTGGGATAATGGATCCCCACGGAATCAAGACAACACAGGCCGGTTTCAACATCAACAAACCGGAAGAATGGGAACTGTTCGAGATGGATTTCCAAAGTGCACTGATGGTGTCCGACATCTCGGACGAGGGGAAGAAAAGGGCCATCCTCATCAGGATGCTCGGGTTCCCGACCATGAAGGTATTGGTGGACCTGGTGTCCCCAAGGAAGGTGGGCGAAGTGCCGGTCAAGCAGCTCCTGAAAGTGATGCGGGACCATTTCCAGCCCTCGGTCTCAATGTTTTCGGCTCGGGACGCATTCTGGAAGAGAGTCCAGGCGCCTGGTGAGTCCGTGGCTGCCTTTGCAGCGGCTCTCCGTTTGGCCGCCGGCCCATGCAAGTGGGAGAACCTGGAAATCGCCCTCAGGGACCACATGCTGTGCGGCCTGTGGGACGAAGAGGTCCAGCGAAAGCTGATGAACAAAGAGCCGCCCCCAACGTTACAAGAGGTCGTGAAGGAGGCGCAGGCGGCAGAAGCCACGAGGGCCGGGGTTAAGGGGTTCAGGACAAGGCCCCCACAACCCGACAAGGCAGCAGGCTTAGTGCAAGCGGCCAGGCGGGCACCACACTCCTCCACGGAGAGCAGCGAGGACGAGGACATCCGGAAGGTGCGGAAGGACGGCCGGCGTTGCGACGGCTGCGGGGCGTCCCATGACTGCAGCAAGTGTCCGTTCAGGAAGGCGGAGTGCCACAACTGCGGGCGCCGAGGCCACATAGCCAAGGTTTGCAGACGACGGCGCAAAGACCGGAAAGGCTCAACAGACCGCTCACCGAAGAAGCAGGAGGGCGTCCGGCCCTCGAGGAAGCAGGACAGCGTGGGCTGCATCTTCGACGACAGCGACGACGACACGGCGGTCCACAGCGTGTCCTTAGGACACCCACGTTATTTTGTAGAGGTACTGGTGCAAGGGGTCCCCGTTAAGATGGAGATAGACTCGGGTTCCTCATATTCCATCACTTCCCAGAGAGAGTTTTTGGGAATTTCCCCCAACGTGCGGCCCAAGCTCAAAGCACTGAGGTCTACGCTGCGGGACGTACAGGGAAATAGCATTCCGGTGTTGGGGGTGGGAAAATTCAAGGTCCAATACAAGCAACACGCCTCGGAACTTCCCCTGGTTGTTCTCAAAGGGGGGGACTGTTGCCTCCTCGGGACACAATGGTTTAAGTCCCTGGGTTTGTTCATTGGGGGGGTGCATACCATTGGGACTGACCCAATACAGGAGGTGTGTAATGCGCATCCTGAAGTGTTCAAGAAGGGACTCGGAAAATTCAAGGGGGCCCCAGTTGCGTTCGACCTGGACCCAGAGATCCGCCCAATAAGACTCAAACCGCGAAGGGTGCCTTTTGCACTTAAGGGCAAAATAGAGGCGGAACTGGACAAATTGGTGGGCCAGGGGATCCTAGTTCCTGTTGATTCTGCGGAGTGGGAAACTCCGATTGTAACAGCGCTTAAGGCCAATGGGGAGGTTCGAATTTGCGCTGATTACAAATGTACCATTAATAAGGCGATACGCCCAAATGCGTATCCGGTGCCGGTAGTCAGCCACCTGTTGGCCAGGTTACATGGGGGAAAGTGTTTTGCGAAGCTTGACCTGGTGCAGGCTTATCAGCAGCTCTCGGTAACCCCAGCTGCAGCTGCTGCGCAGACGATAGTCACCCACAAAGGGGCGTTTCAGGTGACGCGCCTACAGTTTGGCGTGAACTCGGCGCCAGGCATCTTCCAATCACTAGTGGAACGTCTCTTGAAGGGTCTGGAGGGGGTCTTGCCATATTTTGACGACGTATTGATAACCGGGGGGAGTGAGTCAGAATTGGCTGAGAGGCTAGACAAAGTACTGACGGTATTTGAAAAGGCGGGGTTGAGGCTGCGGAAAGACAAATGTGTCTTCTTCGCAAAAGAGGTTGAGTTCCTGGGTTTCCGGGTAACCCCTGTTGGCATAAAACCCTCCGAATCAAAGGTGGCCGCCGTTCAGAATGCTCCTCGCCCCACCTCCAAGCCAGAATTGCAGTCGTTCCTGGGGCTCTTAAACTTCTACCATTCCTTCCTGCCTAGGAAGGCGTCGGTAGCGGAGCCGCTTCATAAATTGCTAAAAAAAGACGAGGCGTGGCGATGGGGCGAGAGTCAGGAGAGGGCATTCAATGAGCTGAAACAACTCTTATCCTCAGACGCCATACTAACCCATTTTGACCCCAAGAAACCAGTGGTTCTGGTATGTGATGCGTCTCCAGTGGGGGTGGGGGCAGTCCGGTGCCACGTGTTGGAAAACGGGCGGGAAGCCCCGGTGGCGTTCTACTCCAGGTCCCTGTCTAAGGCAGAGCGTAACTACGCACAGACAGACAGGGAGGCATTAGCGATAATTGCTGGGACGAAGAAGTTTCACGACTTCCTCTATGGCCGCCCCTTCACCATCGTGACTGATCACAAGCCCCTGCTAGGCATTTTCACCGCAGACAAGCCCACACCGCAGATCCTGTTCCCTAGAATGCTAAGGTGGGCCATTTTTTTAAACGCGTACCAGAACGCGCTGGTTTATCGCCCTGAAAAGGACATAAGCCACGCGGACGCCCTATCAAGGTCACCCCTGCCCCACATGGGCAGCCCTGTGTGTGAGGTGGAACAAGACCACCAAGTGCTCATGATAGAGGTCCTGCATTCGCCCCCATAGTGCCCGCGGAGATTGCCAAGGCGACGGGCAGAGACAAGACGTTGGCCCTGGTTAGTTCATGGGTGCAAAAAGGGTGGCCAACGTCTTCCCCAGCGGCGGAATTTGCTCCTTTTTTTAGGAAGAGGTTAGAAGTGTCCATGGAGAGGGGTTGCCTCCTGTGGGGCCAGCGGGTGGTCGTCCCTGAATCCCTGAGAGCAAGAGTGCTCAAGCTGCTGCACGTCAGCCATCCAGGGATTGTCCGCTCCAAGGCACTGGCCAGGAGCTATTTCTGGTGGCCCCAGTTGGACGCTGATATCGAGCACATGGTGGGCACTTGCGAGAGTTGCCAAAGCTCCTGGCCCGAGGAGGCCCGACTTCCGCACAGGGAATGGGATGCGGCAAAGGGGCTGTGGTCCCGCGTGCACATTGATTTCGCGGGCCCTTTCAGAGGCTCGCTCTTTCTCCTTATAGTGGATGCTTATTCCAAGTGGTTAGAGGTTATTCCAGTTGCAAACACCTCCTCAGCCGCAACCATTAAACAATTGCGCAAGGTGTTCAGTTCGTTCGGCATACCCAATACACTTGTGAGCGATAACGCAAGTTGTTTCACATCCGCCGAATTCAGGGCATTCATTGACATTAACGCCATCCGGCACATCACCTCCGCGCCTTTTCACCCGGCGACGAACGGCCAGGTAGAACGCCTCGTGCGTACCACCAAAGACACGCTGAGGCGCATGGGCCCCGGGGACTTGAACCTACAGTTATGCCAATTTTTGCTGGGGTATAGAGTGACCCCCCCTGGCATCAGGCTATTCGCCCGCAGAGCTCCTAATGCGCAGAAAGCTGACTATGGTACTGACAAGGCTAGACCCCACGAGAGTGGAAGACACTGGGAGGAACATCGGGATAGCGGGCACAATTGCCAGAAGCCCAAGTCAGCACACCTGCTTATCAGAAATTGAAACCCAAGAACATCTGGAGAGCCAAGTTTGCAGACCCCTGCTATAGACCATCGTCCTCCAGGCACCTCTGTCCCCCATCATCCTCCTCAGCCCGCCCAGCTCTGTGCCTACTGCATCCACGATGCCATCTAATCTTTGGTCACCCCTTTTTTTCTTTTGCCCTCCACCTTTCCCAGCATCAAGGCCTTCTCAAGTAAATCTTCTCTTCTCATTTGATGTCCAAAGTACTTTAGCTTCATCTTTACTATTTGACCTTCTAAGGAGCAGTCAGGGTTGATTTCTTCTAGGATCGACCTATTTGTTCTCCTTGCTGTCCAGGGGACTCTCAAAACTCTCCAACACCACATTTCAAAGGCGTCTATTCTTCTGCGCTCAGCTTTCCTAATGGTCCAGCTCTCACACCCATACATTACCACTGGGAAAACCATTGCTTTGACTATGCGGATTTCTGTTTTCAAGGTGATGTCTCTACTTTTCACTATGTTCCCCAGGTTTCTCATAGCTTGTCTCCCCAGAATCAGACGTCTTTTTTATTTCATGGCTGCAGTCACCATCTGCAGTGATCTTAGATCCAAGAAGCAACAGTTAGGACAGAACACGGAATGACAGAGTGGTTTGGAATAGGAAAAGGAATAAGACAAGGCTGCATTTTGTCACCCTGCTTACTCAACTTATACAGAGCACATAATGCGCAATGCAGGGATGAAGGAATCACAATATGGGATCAAAATTGCTGGGAGAAACATCAACAATTTGAGATATGCAGACGATACCACCTTAATGGCAGAAAGTGAGAAAGACCTAAAGAATCTCTTGATTGGGCTGAGTGATGTACAATCAATCAAATAATATAATACAGAATTGCCCTTAAAGTCCCTACCCATCCATATATCATATCCAGTGTATCTGTGTGCTATTCCTAATTCTCAATGCATAATAGTATGCATACTTGTCACAATACTGTACTCTCTTCAAGTGTAAACAGCCTTAAATCAGACATATTTTTCTGGAGGAGGGAAAAGAAAAATTAATAATACATGCATAATTGAATATAACACAACATACGGACAGACTTACGGGCCACCCTGTACAATAAACAAACAATAAAAAAGATATCTGATGGTGTCTGAGGGCAAGCAGGCTCAAATCTAGACAACTTATTGGCAAAGTTAAATATTCTTAAATGATCTATGAGATCATTAGAACTGAGTAGTGTTGGCCCTGGATTTTTATTATTACAGTAAAACCCCGACTTACGTAAAAATTCTGTTTTATAGGCTTTTAAGTAAATTGGTTTTTTAACGTAACTCAAAGCAAACCCATAGGAAAAATGAATGTTTTACATAACTCGAAAAGCAAACCCATAAGGAAATGAATTTTTACATAAATTGAAGCAAACCCATAGAAAAAAATAATTTTTTATGTAACTCGAAGCAAACCCATAGGAAATTGTGTTACATAAATTGGGACATTTACGTAAATTGGGACATGGGTTTAGAAAAAAAAACTCGGGTCATTATCCGATTTTGATGTTATGCGATGCGGTTGTTATCTGATGTTTTACTGTATAAGCAACATAACTTTTGGAAGAAAGTCAGACATTGAGTGGTGACCTAGAATGGGGTGCCCAATCTTTTCAGGCCGTGGGCCAGCCATGTGGTTTCTGTCACCCAGAAGTAGAAGTAAAACGCACATGTGTGGGCACGTGGTGCATTTTTCTTCCACTTCTGGGAGTGGTGAGGGTGCAGTGGGCCGGATGTGGCCCACAGGCTGTAGTTTGGGCACCCCTGACCTAGAAAGTCCCTGTGTCTCCTATGCTGCAAAATATTGTGTCTCTTTTTAACCCAGGCATATTGGAAAGGGAGCCCACCAGCGGAACAGACTATACGTGTTTACAACAAAGTCAGTACAAAACACAGTTCCCTTTGATAAGAAAAAGAACTTCAGAGAACTTGCAAGTAATTCAGAGTTTAATAACTGCCTCACCTGTTGCGCTTCTCCCGGCTCCAAAACTAATGTGGTTTCCTATTCTGCTTTCGTGTCCCAATCAAAAACTGGACTGCCAAAATGAAGCCACTTTCTTGCTTTTGTCATTGGCCAAATTTAAGTCTTAATCCAGAGTTTCTCAACCTTTTCACTCTGCAGGCTGGACCATGTCCCTTCAGACAGCTGAGTGGGCCAGACTCGTGGTTCCCCTGCCATAAACGCATTTATGACAGCTGTGGATGCATTTTACGGCAGCGTTTACGACAGCCATGGGCGCATTTACGGCTGTTATAAATGCATCTGCTTCTGGTGGCGGCAGCATGGGCCACATGAAATAGTGCCATGGGCTGGGGCCGGCCCGTGGGCTGCGGGTTGAGAACCCGTCTTAATCGGTGCATGTTTCTGGCAGTAATCGGCAGACCAGTAAATAAGCGGGATTCTGTATCCACATTCACATCATGTGTTGTTGTCGGCTTCCTATACAGTAATTACGTCGAACAAATCATGCTGGCCGAATACCAGCTGGTGAGGTACCCCAGTATCGATTCAGTGGAGGAAATTGCAGCAGCAAAAACTACTAATTAACAAGTTCATGCTTATATCCCTCGCTATACCCCCGCAATTTACATAATTGAATTTATTGTGAGTGTAACCCACTAAGAGGATTACAAATGCCAATTTCTTATTCTATTCAAATCTAAGTGCTTTGGGGGGGGGGGGAATTCCTGCATTCCGCTAACTACAGGTCACTCACCCACCCCATCTATGGGTTCAGTATTTCTATGGTGCTCTCATGTAGAATGATGCAGATATTTGAATTATCTCTCCCGCTTCAATGATGCAGGTAATATGTGTTAAATATAGGGTGTGATAAAATGGGTCACAAGTTATTCAACATGGAGTTTCTTTGGTTTTTAAACTGTCTTAGAATGTAGCTTTGCTTCTTTGCAAAGACCTCATAATTCTTTCTGCTGCTCTTATGAAGCACATGGGCTTGTAGAAGCTTCTCAAAGGTTTGTTTTGTCTTCTTCCCCAGGTCTGGAAAGTCTGTTTACATCAACACCCAGAGTCTGAGAACACCAGACTTTTGTTATGAGAACCAGTGGTTGTTTATAGAAACCCTGGGCTCTAATTGGCTGTATGCTAATTAGGAGGACCAAGCTCATGTCTTTCCTATAGACACATGGGTTTGGGAGTTAGTGAGAGTTTGGGGTTTCTGAGAGTGCCACCTCAGAAGGGAGAGGGGGACTCTAACATCAAGCCCTTCCTCCAACCCAAGCTTACTCTCCCCATTATTGTCAGGGCTCTGTACAATTCAGGTAAGCCCCAGGTTGCTGCAGGTATTTGCAGGACGGCATTTAGGTGACCTGAACTCGGAGTCTTGGTTTCCACACAGAGCAGGCAGGTAATAGGAAGCTCTGAAAGGAATGGGGAGATACCAAGGCAAGGGTCAGGCCGAAGCCTATCTGTCATATAGGGTTTGCTGTTATCCACACTTTCATGTATCTGCAGAAGGTCTCGGAACATATACCCCAATGGATATGGGGAAAGACCAGCATGCATCAACTCCCACTGTGGGTTCAGATTTCTCTGAAATCTAGTTGTTGATCCAACAACAAACTAGCATTAACGTATTCAAACCAGATAGCAAATATTGCTATTCAGCAGTAACTTTATATGCCAGGAGTTAGCAAAACAAAACCTTACCTCAAGTGTGCTGTGAGCTCTTTTCTGCTCCTGTTGTAATTCTAGTGGTTTGGTAACTGCATCCAACAATACACAAAATGCAAATATGATTTTTTTTCCAATAGTAACTTCATGCAGAAGAAGTTTAAAAGAACTCCTTCTGAGTGTGCTGTGTTACATTCTGTTCCAACAGTTATTCTAGTGAACTGAGAATTTGGGATTGAGGTGAAGGTTTAGCGTTATCTTCTTAAAACTTCCTGAATCTACTCAAAATCCCGCTCTTTTCCCACAATAAGATGGAGCATCTGACACTCAGAATATGTTCTTTTAGCTCAGTTCTCAACCTTTTAAAGCCGAGGGCCGGGTCATGCTTCTCAGACAGCTTCAGGGGCCAGATGGCCATTTCCCCCTTCCCCCACTGGAGGTTGGGGGTTCATAAAATGGTGCCGTAGGCTGCATCTGGCCCATGGGCTGCAGGTTGAGAATATCTGCTTTAGCTCCTCAAGGTTGTGTCCCATCAAATCCTGACATGAGATGGTTTTAATCACAATATTTTATACCATCATGAATTGAACAGTTTGCGCCAGTTGAAGAAAGCCATAATTTGTTAGTACATTCCCCACTGCCACCCCCAAAACTTTCTTTCTTTCCCTAAAACTAACAATATACAGTAGATAGCATGTAGCTAAGAAAAGAAGGATTTGGTACAATCTCACTGTACCTATTTTCCATCTTGACTAGCAGTCACTATTCTGACAGAGCTTTACAGAATGTTGCTAATGTGGGTGACTGAAGTTTTGACTCAGGATAAAATTTGAGGGGGCCTCAACCTCCTCTTTTGCATTTGCTGCTAAAAAGTTGTGAAGCAGCCCACCCAAAGCAAGTATAACCTGTCCAGACACTTCTCCACAGCCCCAAATACAATACAAAATAAAATACAATACAAAATAAAAGGCTCAGTACACGACCAATATGCTCATTGTATGCCTTGAATCAAGCGTCCCTCCCAATTCCTCCATCCTCATCCCACATGTACCAATGCCATGTGAAGCTTCGTACACCAAAAACCATAGTTACAACTCTGGCACCTCATCACAAAATGCTATTGTGCCCCCTCCTTTCATCTCTATTTTCTGGAATCTCACAACCATTAACAGGTCCAAACATTTCCCACACAACTAAGATTTGTATGGTTCCTCTCCTATAGAGACCATATAGCACAGGAGTTCTCAACCTATGGACCATGGCTTGCCTGCGGCACCATTCCATATGGCCCACATCGCTGCAGCCACCAGAAGTGGAAACATTTATGATAGCCGTAAATGCATCCACAGATGTTGTAAACACATTTATGACAGCAGTGGACACATATTATGGCAGCGTTTATGGCAGGGGAACTACCATTCTGGCCCGCTCAGCTGTCTGAGGGGGCATGGTCCGGCCCACGGCTTTAAAAGGTTGAGAACCCCTGGTGGCACAGTGGTTAAACTGCTATACTGAAACCAAAAGGCTGTGAGTTCGATCCTGAGCAGGGCTCAAGGTTGACCCATCCTTCTGAGGTTTATAAAATGAGTACCCATTTTGTTTGGGGGGGGGGAAATACTAATTAACTTGTGAACTGCTCAGAAAGTGCATTAAACACTATGGGGCGGTATACAAGTGTGTTTGCTTTACACAACATATGGAATCTAAACTGTAAGCATAAAATTCCCGAGGTTACTGGCATTTGTAGGTTTTCTCTTCTGCATGGATCGTCTGATGTCTAATGACTTCTGTGTTCTGAGCAAAGCATTTCCCACACTCCTGGCATTTGTATAGTCTGTCTCCTGTGTGGGCTCTCTGATGACGCGCAACATGAGCACTCTGAGCAAAACATTTCCCACACTCTTCACATTTGTATGGCTTCTCTCCAGTGTGGATCCTCTTATGGTCCACAAGCTGTGTGCTCCTAGCAAAACATTTCCCACACTCCTCGCATTTGTATGGTTTCTCTCCTGTGTGAATTCTCTGATGAGTCACAAGCTGTGGACCCCGAACAAAGCATTTTCCACAATCCTGGCATTTGTAGGGTTTCTCTCCTGCATGGAGCCTTTTATGATTCAAAAAATGTGAGCTCCAAGCAAAACATTTCCCACACTCCTGGCATTTGTAGGGTTTCTCTCCTGTGTGGACTCTCTGATGACTCACAACTTCAGTGTTCCGAGCAAACCATTTCCCACACACTTGGCATTTGAATCGTTTCTCTCTTGTGTGGATCCTCTTATGGTCCACAAGCTGTGTGCTCCTAGCAAAACATTTCCCACACTCTTGGCATTTGTAAGGTTTCTCTCCAGTGTGGACTCTCTGATGATTTACAAGCTGAGAGCTCCGAGCAAAACACTTGCCACAATCCTGGCATTTATAAGGTTTCTCTCCAGTGTGGACTCTCCTATGAATCACTAGTATTGCTTTGTCAGCAAAACCTCTCCCACACTCCTGGCATTTGTACGGTTTCTCTCCAGTGTGGACTCTTCGATGACGCACAAGGTACGGATTCCAAGCAAAACATTTTCCACACTCTTGGCATTTGTATGGTTTCTCTCCCGTGTGCACCTTCTGATGATTCACAAGGTGTGAATTGCAATCAAAACATTTTCCACACTCCTGGCACTTGTATGGTCTCCCTCCTGTATGGACTCTCTGATGATACACAAGGTATGAACTGTGAGCAAAACATTTCCCACATACCTGGCATTTGTATGGTTTCTCTCCTGTGTGGACTCTGTGATGTCTCACAAGCTGTGAGCTTCGAGCAAAACATTTCCCACACTCCTGGCATTTGTGTGGTTTCTCTCCTGTGTGGACTTTCTTATGATTCACCAGTTGCGAATTGCGAGCGAAACATTTCCCACACTCCTGGCATTTGTATGGTTTCTCCCCTGTGTGGACTCTCTGATGACTCACAACGTCTGAGTTCCGAGCAAAGCATTTCCCACACTCCTGGCATTTGAACAGTTTCTCTCTTGAGTGGACCCACCTATGGTTCAGAAGTTGTGAGCTCTGAGCAAAACATTTCCCACACTCCTGGCATTTGTATGGTTTCTCTCCAGTGTGGATTCTCTGATGATTCACAAGATATGAGACCCGCACAAAATTTTTCCCACAATCCAGACATTTATATGGTTTCTCTCCTGTGTGGATTTTCTTATGAAGCACAAGTTTAGCATTTTCAGAGAAACATTTCCCACACTCCTGGCATTTGTACGGTCTCACTCCTGTGTGGACTCTACGATGCCTCCCAAGGTTTGCATTCTCAGCAAAACATTTCCCACACTCCTGGCATTTGTATGGTTTCTCTCCGGTGTGGACTCTCTGATGATTCACAAGCTTTGAGCTCCAAGGAAATTTTTTTCCACACTCCTGACATTTGCATAGTTTCCCTCTTGTGTGGAGTCTTTGATGGTTCACAGATTTGCCCTCTATATGTTTCACAGACACCTCACTCATCAACCACTTCTTTCCAGTGTGGTCTCCTATATGAAGCATCAGTAATATCTTAGTGGTAAAAAGTTTTCTGCACACAATACATTTGTAGGGCTTCTCTTCAATGCAGGTTTCCTCTTCTGGGTGGTTTTTTTGGCATCTTGCAAGCTCCAATTTTTGCATAAATGTCTTTCCGCATCTGGGAGATACATTTTCCTTACTCCAGCTATCTCCTAGAAGAACAACAAATGCAGAAAAGACTTCAATGAAGAGACAAACAGACTAATAGCTGATGTGTGTGTGTTATGGTGTACGTGACTCTATTAAAAAGGTTCCATGGAAAGAGCTCTCCTAATCTTTGCAGTGCTACAAGTTTGTTTCCCTAAATTTAATATGCCTTCTAATCTAAGAAAAACAAAGATTGATTGCCTTCTTTCCTTCAGGGGCTCCTGGACAACTATGTTAAACAATTCTGGGTCCATCTGAAGGCCTTTTTGAATGTGTTGTTTTAAGAACTGTATGAAGGTCTTTAAATGTTATCATCCTGCTATTCCCTGGTTTTATTTTAGGTTAAGATGCTTCAGTTGTTTTACATGTGACTATCATAGGAACTCCAGACGGAGTTGCTCTCCTTCAGGAAAGGGCTAAAAACCTAGCTGGCAAAGCAGGTGTGGGGCACCAGCGATGTGGTGACCCCTGCCTGCTGGCTGATTCAGTAAGAACACTCTCTCCCTCTTTTAATCTATTTTAATCAGTAGAGACAGTTAGGACAGAACATGGAATGACAAAGTGGTTTGGAATAGGAAAAGGAGTAAGACAAGGCTGCATTTTATCACCCTGCGTATTCAATCTATACACAGAGCACATAATGTGCAATGCAGGGATGGAGGAATCACAATATGGGATCAAAATTGCTGGGAGAAACACCAACAATTTGAGATATGCAGATGATACCACCCTAATGGCAGAAAGTGAGGAAGACCTAAAGAATCTCTTGATAGGGCTGAAGGAGAAGAGTGCAAAAGCTGGCTTGAGACTCAATATCAAGAAAACCAAGATAATGGCAACAGGTCCAATCAGTCCCTTGAAAATAGAGGGGAAGAAGCAGAAGCAGTGACAGATTTTACTTTTCTAGGATCTAAGATCACTGCAGATGGCGACTGTAGCCATGAAATAAAAAGACGACTGATTATGGGGAGACAAGCTATGAGAAACCTGGGGAATATAGTGAAAAGCAGAGACATCACCTTGAAAACAAAAAATCGCATAGTCAAAGCAATGGTATTCCCGGTGGTAATGTATGGGTGTGAGAGCTGGACCATTAGGAAAGCTGAGCGCAGAAGAATAGATGCCTTTGAAATGTGGTGTTGGGGGAGAGTCCCCTGGACAACAAAGAGAACAAATAGGTCAATATTAGAAGAAATCAACCCTGACTGTTCATTGGAGGGACAAATAGTGAAGATGAAGCTAAAGTACTTTGGACATCAAATGAGAAGTGAGGACTCGCTTGAGAAGGCCTTGATGCTGGGAAAGGTGGAGGGCAAGAGAAGAAGGGGGCATCCAAAGATGAGATGGATAGATGGTACTGTGGACGCAATAGGCACAGAGCTGAGCGGGCTGAGGAGGATGGTGGAGGACAGAGGTGCCTGGAGGAAAATGGTCCATGGGGTTGCAAAGGGTCGGAATTGACTGTGCAACTAAACAACAACAATCTGTAGGGGTTGGAGTAATTTTTGGTGGCAGTTTTAATGGGGTTTTTAATTTAATTTAATTTTCCCACTTGTATGCCACCCAATCAGGGACCCGACTCAGGGCGGCTCACACAATAGTTATACAATATACAAAATAATATAATATACAAAATAATTATGCAATACTCAGCTTACAAGAGCAACACAAAATATATAACAATGCAGTACAATATTGCACTGCAGTGGCCTCTCTGCCCCTAATACAGGCAAAGTCCGGGGCAGCGATGGCGAAGTCACCTAAGCCTCCCGTGGCCACAGGGACTCTTCTCCCCCTTCCAGGCCGGTTTTAAAATGTGATTGGGTTTATTTTCTGTGAGCCGCCCAAAGTCTTTGGAGTTGGGCAGCAATATAAATCATAAAAACAAACAAGCCAACGAACTGCAGTGGCTCAAGTAGTTAAGATGCTGAACTCGACGTCTGGAAGGTTGGTACTACATGGTGGAACGAGCTCCCGTCTCTGTCCCAGCTCCTGCCAACCTAGCAGTTTGAAAGCAAGAAATTGCAAGTAGATAAATAGGGACCACTTCGGTGGGAAGGTAAACAGCATTCTGTGCACTCCGGTATCTAGTCATGCCTGCCACATGACCACTGAAACGTCTGCAGAAGCAGAGAGCACTGGCTCCTTTGCTGTAAACAGAGATGAGCACTGAACCCTAGAGTCAGCTATGACTGGCTTTCGAGCAAGGGTAACCTTTACCTTTACCTATCATAGGAACAAACTTGGCATTGTGGCAGAGGGTAGCTGATAACTTTTCATAGTAGACTGAGAATGTTCTAAAAAGAACAGGCACACAACAGATTAGCCATGATGGCGAACCTTGGCATTCCATGTTCTTGGACTTCAATTCCCAGAAGCCCAAGCTCCTTCAAACAGCGCCCCCCCCCCATCCTGACACTTTCAGTACTCACCCAAAACTCATATTCTGTCTGCTAGCTGATTCACACTTATCATTTTAGCACCTGAGAAATCAAGATCTAGGATTTGGAAAATTAAATATTTCATTTATTACCAGTGATTGAATAAAGTCATTGATAATAACGTAAGCCTGGCCAGGTTATCCTGTTATGGCAGGAGTTCTCAACCTTTTTAACCCGAGAGCCAGGTCACACTCCCTCAGACATCTTCAGGGGCTAGACGGCCATTTTGCACTTCCTCCACCACATGGCACTTCCTGGTGTAGTGGAGGTGGTGGCGGGCCACATGAAATGGTGCCATGGGCCGCAGGTTGAGAATCCTCATGCTATGGTAATAGAGTAAAGACCATACTGCCAGCGACTCAATGCTGAGTGTCAGGCAGCAGTTAACTAACCTGAAAACCCTGAGGACTAGTGGCCTTGGCGAAGTTCACAGGGAAAGGTGATGGTCCCCAAGTGGATTAAACCCCACTTGAATGTATCTTGATGGAGGGCAGCAGCTTCATCAATTCTGACCTGGGGCTGAGGAGGACTTTGCGTGCCAAAAGGGCTCAGGACCAGAAAGTGACTCGCAGAACTGGATCAGTGGTATGGGTGTCATGCGATGTGGACGGCAGATGAAAGGCCACAGCATTATATTCTCAGGACAGTTTTCATGGCTGATAGCCATGATGACTGACAGTAGTCGAAATTGGATACAGCACAACAAGAAAAAGGAAATTGAAAGAAAAATCTAATCTGTGTTAGTCTCTAAGCGGTTAGTCTCTAAGCGAGGCACTCTTTATGGGAGGTTTTACTGTATTGTTTTGGACAATGATGTATTCAGGGCTCGTGTAGAATCGTCAGCTGCTCTTCTGAAACCCATAACTACTGCTATAACACACGTTTGTTTCAGGTACCTGAAATGTTTTCTGAAATAACAAGGAAAATAACCGGACCTGAAGAACTGTTAGTAAAAACACCCAGACTAAAAAATGAGGAGCAGAGATCTTTGGAAATAAATAAGGGAAAGAAAGAACTTTTGTTGCGGAGATATTCATTTTGGTGCAAATCTAGTTGATCCGTGTTTCCACGGAAAACACTTATCAGATGATGAGATCTCCAGGGCAATGGAATTCATAACAAATAATTCAGAAGAAATGGGACATGATCAGGGCAAAGTCATTGCAAACATAGCAGAATACAAGGCAAAGATGGGTTTTTGGAGCAAGCAGGTTTTTTGTGAAAGTGTAGAGCACACTTCACCACTTGCATGGTGGAAGGGGCTCTGCAAAAGTCAGATCCTTAGTGGTGTGGTCATAAATTGCTGCCCTTAGGAATTGCTGCCCTTTAGGAAAGAACTGAAAACCTGGCTGACAGGGCAGGTGTGGGGCATCGATGGAGGGATGACACGCACCTGCTGGCTTATATAATTAAGATTTCTCTCTCTCTTTTAATGGATGGGGTGAGTGGGTGAATTATTTCAATTTTTTAATGGGGCTTTTAAGGGCTTTTAGATAGTTTGATGTTGCTTTTAATTGTTGTTAGCCGCCCAGAGTCGTTGCCGAGTTGGGCGGCAACAGAAATTTGAAGAATAAATAAATAAATAAATAATCTAATTTCCATGCACAACGGATGGAGCTTTTTAAGATGCAAAATTACCTTTAACCTAATCATTAAAACTGAAACTAGGTGACTGCCAAACAAAGGTGATTCCAAAATGATGTGTGGTTGATGAAAAATCACAGGGAATTTTAAAACTCTCACACTCTCAAAATACTTTGGTTGGTCTTAAGAAAAGTTCAGCCTTATTGTATCACTTTCTTATTGGGTGTCATGACGCTGGTAACAACAGAGACTATCATCATCCAGAGAAACGGCAGGGGCCTTACCGAGAGATGATACTGTTTGCCAGTTCTCCTCCATGACTTCCTGGTAGAGAGCCCTCTGATCAGGATCCAGTATTGCCCACTCCTCATGGGTGAAGTACACAGACACCTCCTCAAAGGACAATCGACCCTAAAAAGAAAGAAAGAAGAGGTTCCACAAGGGTTTCATACAGTTAAACTCCTAAAACCGAAACGCTAGATAATAAAATATGTCAGGATCTTATATTGTAGGGTTAATTTCATGTCAGATATTATTCTGGGTCTAAAGGATTTTTGCCGGACAAACTCTGCTCAGGGGATGCCTGAATGAGGCTCCTTTCATGTCCCCAAGATCTTTTCCCACCGAAGTGGTCCCTATTTATCAACTTGCAGTTTTCTTGCTTTCGAACTGCTCGGTTGGCAGGAGCTGGGACAGAGACAGGCGCTCAATCCGTCATGCAATACTCGGGCCTCAAACTGCCGACTTGCTGGCCTTCCAGCTAACAAGGTGAGCTTCTTAACCACTGAGCCACTGCAGCCCCTTATTGTAGGGTTGGGATTTCGTGAATGACCTTCATGGTCTTTTTATTGAAGGTCATGTTTAGTAAGGGCCACTTGTCAACTTGGCATGTTTTCCTTTCAAGAAAGGTCTCCCTTGCTTGAAAGCCACTTATAGCCGACTCTAGGGTTCAGTGTTTGTCTCTGTTTATAGCCAAGCAGCCAGTGCTGTCTGAGTCTGCAGACATTTCTGTGGACATGTGGCAGGCATGACTAGACACCGGAGTGCACGGAAGAAAAGAGGTGCCTAAATCCCAGTGTTTGGGGAACAACAGTGAGAAGGAAAGAGCTACTGGTGACCAGGCAGCTTGGGAGCTTCTTGGAGGCATCTAGGGAGACTTTGTGAGAAACAGGATGTTAGAGCAGTGGTGGCAAACCTATGGCATGCATGCCAGAGGTTGCACACAGAGCCCTCTCTGTGGGCACGCGTGCTGTTGCCACAGCATAGTTCGCCCCACCCCTCTGCCCAAAGGAAGTGCCTCCTCCCTCCTACCAGCACAGAGTTCACCCTGCCCCTCTTGCCAGCAGTCCAATGGGAGTGCTTCATTCCTCCCTCAACACACAGTTTGCCCTGCCCTTCTGCCCAGTAGTCCAATGGGAGTACTTCCTCCCTCCCCCCAGCATAGAGTTCACCCCGCCCCTCTCTTTGTTCACTTGGTCTCTAAAAGGTTTGCCATCACTGGGCTAGAGTATATCAGCCTTTAGTCAAATTGAGCACAGCAATTCTCACTCTTATCTCTCTCACAAGAAAAAAAGAGGTTAGACAGAGTCAATCAGAACAAAAGGAACAAAGAGAATTATGTAATTCTTGTTGCCCTCATATTCAGTTTTGAAGAACTTCATACAGCTCTGAGATATTAGAACAAAGCAAAGCAATCATACTTATATACCAGCCCATAACACTTAGTGCAGTGATGGCAAATCTTACAGACAGAGCACCAGATTATAACAACCTGTTTGCGTAAACTTTTAACATGTGGAACATTTCACTAAAAAAAAGGAATAACCAACCTCATGCAGGACTAAAGTGATTGAATATGCAGGGACCCAAATACACAAACTGTCCTATGATTGTCCCATACCTGATTTGCTTTTCCTCCATCGTAAGGAAGACAGGATGAGATAGTTGTTGCTAGCATCCTTCTTGCTTCTGTGAGATAGACAAGGAGGGTTGAAAATCAGTCCTATAAGCTCCTCTAAGAATAAGATCATCATAACCCACCTACCTTTCTGTAGTGTACTGCAGAAATACATCACCTTCCACCAGTGTTGCTTAACATTTATATCAGGGGTTCTCAACCTATGGCCTAAGGGCTGGATACGGCCCCATTTCATGCGCATGCCCACTACCTCTGCCACACCCGGAAATGCCATGTTTGGCAGGCAGGACAAAATGGCCATCTGGCCCCTGAAGCTGTCTGAGGGAGCGTGACCCAGCTCATGGCTTGAGAAGGTTGAGAACCCCTGATCTATAAGAAGGCACTGGGTAAAGTTATTTGCCTCATAATGAGTTTTTTCATACATAACTACTGTTAAGCTCATAATAGATGTTGGCAACTACTGTATCATTATTCCATTGGTAACAACAGACAAGAGCATCTGGCAGGGGAAATGGGGGGGGGGGGGCTTACCAAGAGAGGATAGGGTTTGCCAGTTCTCCTCCATGACTTCCTGGTGGAGGGCCCTCTGGTCAGGATCCAGCAGTGCCCATTCCTCCTGGGTGAAGGACACAGCCACCTCCTCAAAGGACACTGTACCCTAAATGAAAAAAGAAAGCAAGGCTTCTGCACAGGTTTCAAAAAGATAATCTTCAAAAGCCAAAACAATAGATTAAACAGATGTGGCAGGTTCTTATATTGCAGGGCTGAACTTTCATGAATGACCTTCACAGCCATTTTATTGAAGAACAAGCTTACCAAGGGCTACTTGTCAACTTAGATTGTTGCCCTTTCTCGAAAGCAAGTCGTATCCAACTCTAGGGTTCAGTGCTCATCTCTGTTTACAGCCAAAGAACCAGCACTGTCGGGGTCTGCAGACATTTCCATGGACATGTAGTAGGCATGACTAGACACCAGAGTGCACGGAACGCTGTTTACCTTCCCACTGAAGTGGTACCTATTTATCTGCTTGCAATGTATTGCTTTCGAACTGCTAGGTTGGCAGGAGCTAGGACAGAGATGGGAGCTCACTCTGTCATGCAGCACTTGGGTCTCGAACTGCTGACCTTTCAGCCATCAAGTTTAGTGTCTTAACCACTAAGCCACCACAGTCCCTCGTATCAAGTACTGTATATAAGGTGCCTTAGAATCTGTCTGTCCGTACCTGATATAGTTCTGCTCCACCGTAAGGAAACCAGGATGGAACACTTGTTGCTGGCATCCTTCTGGTTTCTGTGGGAGAAACAGAGAGGGTAGGAAGCCATTCCTAAAAGCTCCTCTCACCATAAGACCACAATATCAAAAACATTTCCTAAAAAGTAAACCCTTGAGCACAAGAGGATTCGCATGCCAGTGAACAATCCGGGGACAATCCAAAAGAGATGCAAAGAAGTGAGAGCCTCTTACTGAGTACAGAAATATCTGCTGTATTTAGCACTACTCAACATCAGGATTTCTATAGTTCAGTGATGGCTTGGCACTCCAGGTGTTCTTGGACTTCAATTACCAGAAGCTCAAGTCAGCACTCCTAGTGATCAGGGCTTCCGGGAATTGACGTCCAAGAACACCTGGAGTGCCGTTAACCACCAACACTATAGTTCTGTATTGGTGAACCTTGGCACTCTAGGTTTTCTTGGACTTCAATTCCCAGAAGCACTTTGGTGTGGATTCACAGAGACTTGGGCTTCTGGGAATTGAAGTCCAAAAACAGCTGGAGTGCCAAGGTTCGCCATCACGACTATAGCTTGTCAGGCAATTTTTTTTACTGTTTCAGGACAGTAGACATTGTCATCAACTGCAACTCGTATCCGAGTATACATATGCCATTGGCGTGAATTTGTTAAAGGTGGATCCCAACTTGCCATGAAATGACCCCCACACTATGATATCGGAGCCATCTCCTGCAGCATGTATGAAATGAGACATGCAAGATTTGACACCAGGACTATAATGGACTGCCGCATACTTGAGGATATCAATAAGATGCACCTTCCCAGCCAGTCCATCTGGCATGGCCTCTTCCGCCTCCATGACCAATGGGAACCAGAATAGTACATTTACATTTATAAACTGATGGGTTCTGAACTCTCTGCGACAAACCAGGAAAGGGACCTTAGTGTCCTGGTGGACAGCTCAATGAAGGTGTCAACCCAGTGTGCCTCAGCAGTGAAAAAAGCAAACTCAATGCTAGGGATCATTAGGAAGGGTATAGAAAATAAGTCAGCAAGTGTCATTTTGCCTCTTTATAAATCTATGGTGAGGCCCCATCTGGAATACTGTGTACAGTTCTGGTCGCCATACCTCCAGAAGGATATTATGGAGTTGGAGAAAGTGCAGAGGAGGGCAACCAGAATGATTAGGGCACTGGAACACCTTCCTTACCATCTGAGGCTGCAACGGTTGGGCCTTTTCACTCTTGAACGACGGCGTCTAAGAGATGACCTGATTGAAGTTTATAAAATCATGCACGGTCTGGACAAAGTAGATAAGGAAAAACTGTTTTCCCTATCGCATAACACTAGAACTAGGGGACACTCCATGAAACTTTTGGGTACTAGTTCTCAAACAAATAAGAGAAAGTACTTTTTCACCCAGAGGATCACTGGTCTATGGAACTCCCTGCCAGAAGAAGTGGTGACAGCTGTCAGTCTTGACAGCTTTAAGAAAGGATTAGACAAGTTCATGGAGGACAAGAGTATCAATGGCTATAATTATGGATACTTAAGGACATCCTTGGGGTTGGAGAGATAGGCAGGATATCTCTCAATGCCATTTCCAGGGAATCCTAAGCAGGTGAAGGCATCTCTTTGGGAATACCCTGAAGGAAATGGTGAGCCACTGTGTGAGACAGAATGCTGGACTGGATGGGCTGTGGCCTGTTCCAGCAAGGCTGTTCTTATGTGTTCTTATGCTCATTTTGCCGTTGGGTCCAATGTGATGGTTTCCAGTGGCATTTCCTCTACTGAGGGGGACCATCACCCCAACAATATCTTATTTGTATATTGCTTTGTATTATTTGTATCGTATTTTGTATTGTTTAGCATTATTATTGTAAACCGCTTCGAGTTCCCTTTTCGGGGAGTAAAGCGGTATAGAAATCTAAACAATAAATAAATAAATAAATAAACAAGGAGCTCATCCGTCTGTAGCCATTGGCCCCTTTAGGGAGTGAGGTTATTTACTGCCGCCCATTACCGTAGCGAGATGTCCGGCCGGACACGTATTACACCCACATATTTCCACCCCGTTATTTTAGAAAATACAAACAAATGAAACAAAATTTCACAGTATTAAACCCTCACATTCCCCAAAAAGGATGGAAAATCAGACTAGATATTCATTTTTTCCCCCTGCTCATTCCAAGACTTTCCCTTCCCCTAATTTCCTTTGTTGCTGAAGAGTTGGAGTTCAAGATCAGAGCTACTTCTGCTCCAAAGTCATGACCTTCTTCTGGGATGTTGACTGGCAGATCATACCCTTTTCTCATCAATGATTCTTCTTTCTCCCCTCTCCAGTGGCTCAGTGGTTAAGAAGCTCATCTTGTTAGCTGGAAGGCTGGCAGGTTGGTAGTTCAAGACCCAGGTACTGAAGCTCCCTGTCTCGCCCTGGGAGCCCACGTCACCGGCCCCATTGGAGAGAGACAGGTGGGAGCCATTGCCGCCGCCGACCAGCTGCCTTACAGACGTTGAACTATAGGGTGCCTTTGTGGCTGCTGGGTGGTTGAGGTTGATTTTTTGTATAATTTCTCATTGTGATATTGCTTAATTTTTATATTTTGTATTGTATTTTTGTATATTCTGATGTTTTGATTGTATTAATTGTGTATTGCCTTTTGTAGTTTATTGTATATTTTGCTCTGTTTATTGTATTTATATATGTTATAAGCCACTTTGAGTGGCACTTGTGTCAGGAAAGCGGGATAGAAATTAAACTTTATTATTATTATTATTATTATTATTATTATTATTATTATTATTATTATTATTATTATTATTATTATTATTATTATTATTATTATTATTATTATTATTATTATTATGACGGTTTGAGCACCTGTCTCTGTCCCAGCTCCTGCCAGCCTAGCAGTTCAAAAGCAAGAAATTGCAAGTAGATAAATAGGGACCACTTCAGTGAGAAAATATCTTGGGGACATGAAAGGAGTCTCATTCGGGCATCCCCTGAGCGGAGTTTCTCCAGCAAAAATCCTTTCAACCCAGAATAATTCCTGACATGAAATTATTATTATTATAATACATTATTCAAATGGTGAGCAATCTATTTCATTTGATTTGGACTGCTTCCTATGATACATTGTATTTCCATTTTAAAAAAAAGACTTTGGCATTTAAGTTTGCATTTTAGAATAAAAAAAAATATTGTGCTAAATTGCATTTCCATTTTTTTAAAAAAACACAGACTTTGGCATTTAATTTTAAAATAAAAACCTGGTAACCTGCAAGGACTCCAACAGGGTACTGGATCCACGCTCCACTTTGCTGGCCAAAAACTGCTTCACCGGTTGCAATAATAATGAAGCCCTACAAAACCAAGACAATCCAGCATCAGCAGAGAGAAAATGGAAAACTTGGACACAACAACAATCAGTCAAGCCTTTTTTCTAAGGAAATGGCAGGAAAGTCACAAGGCTGAGATGGAAGACCAGCAGGAGGGGGTTGTTAGTGGGGGTTTGGGGGTCCTCCCACCTCTTCTCCTTCTCGCCTCCCCCCAGTTCCCCCCTCCCCCCCCCCCCAGTTTCCCCCACCACCACCCTCCCAGTCAGCCCTGCTGGGGCAGACCCATCATTCTTCCCAGGCACAACTGAGGGATAGTCACACCCTAGGAACGGAGAAGCAGCCCGAGCATCAGTTTCCCACCGGAGGGAGAAAAAGAAGGGACAGGAAAGGACTAATTTGGAGACGGCACACTTCCTATGAAGAACCAACGTTAACTTCCGCTCCCGCGTTCCAATGCCCTTCTAGGAATCCCTAACTCGATGCCTTTAACCCTTAGATTAGATGCCAGATAAGATTCAACATAGCTAGAGCTTTCTATGAAAACATCCCTTGTCTTTACATCAGGAGTTCTCAACCTTTTAAAGCTGTGGGCCAAGCCATGCTCCCTCAGATAGCTTCGGGGACCGGACGGGCATTTTGCCCTTTCTCCACCACTTCGGTGGGAAGGTAACAGCGTTCCGTGCGCTCCGGTGTCTAGTCATGCCTGCCACATGACCATGGAAATGTCTGCAGAAGCAGACAGCGCTGGCTCTTCGGCTTAGAAACAGAGATGAGCACTGCACCCTAGAGTCGGATACGACTGGCTTTCGAGCAAGGGAAATCTTTACCCACCACATGGCACTTCCTGGTGTGGTGGAGGCGGTGGGGGCACACATGAAATGGCACCGTGGGCCCTGGTTTACATTGATGTTTTTGGCTTCTCAGACACTGCCACTGGGATCTGTGGCTCACTTCTGAATTTGAGGGGATCCAAGAGCCGGTGGCTCAATTGGCTAAGGAGGCAGAAGGTCAGCAGTTCGATTCCCGAGTACTGCAGGACGGAATAAGCTCCCGTCTTTGTCCCAGCTCCTGCCAACCTAGCAGTTTGAAAGCAAGAAATTGCAAGCACTGTAGATAAATAGGGACCACTTCGGTGGGAAGGTAACAACGTTCCGTGCGCTCCGGTGTCTAGTCATGCCTGCCACATGACCACGGAAACGTCTGCAGAAGCAGACAACGCTGGCTCTTCGGCTTTGAAACAGAGATGAGCACTGCACCCTAGGGTCGGATACGACTGGCTTTCGAGCAATGGAAACCTTTACCTTTACTAAGAGGTCCCTTGCATATAAATAGCTGGGATTTCCCTCTTCTACTTCCCAGCTCTTTTCAGCACTAGCAATTCCTCCCCTGGCTACGGGTTTTTTTTTAAAACCTTTTCCCCTCATTTCCAGAATTTGAATTTATTTTCCCACAAAAGCGCATTTGGAGCTCATGATTGCAAATGATTTTCACTTGGGATCTTCCCCAAACCGCATTTAGATCATAGCCCCTCCAGCCTCTGATTTTTCTGGTGATTCATGTCCCAAAGTATAAAACAGGGATTCTCAACCTGCGGCCCACGGGCTGGATGTGGCCCGTGACGCCATTTCATGTGGCCTCCTGCGGGTTCCGCGCACGCAATTGACAGAACCATCGTTTGGGAGATTGCTCCTTCGAGCTTTGGTTCCGAGGGGACAGAAATTGGGGAGCGGATTAATAGCCATAGTTTAATTCACCCACAGTTGACCTGACAAACAGTTCGAGCAAGAGGAAATTGGATGGCTAACTCATAAGTCATGGAAGAGGTTATGTCGCACCCGCGGATTACCGCAAGCCATAAAACCAACATCGGCAGTGTTTACCCCAGGATAAGCATGGAACAATGGAGTTCCCCTGGCAGTGTTTGATTTAGTTAATTAACTTCCCCGGGAGAGGTTCCCAATTAACTGGGGTAAACATGGGACGTGATTCTTGTCAGATCACACGCAGCCTCGCTTACTCGATATATACTGATGATTTTCCCTCAATAAATCACTGGTCTTTGCTCCATCTTGCCTCGTGTCTCATTGCTTGATCAGTCTCCTCCAGGACCCAACAGCCTCCCAGTGCCACCACCACACCAGGAAGTGCCATGGGGTAGAAGAAGGGCAAAATGACCTTCCGGCCCATGGCTTTAAAAGGTTGAGAACTGGTATAAAGGGCCACCGATCCCTATAAACAGTTTAGGACCCGAACTCGAAACCCCCCTCCTGGAACACTGACCCATAGCTGTCAAGTATCCCTTATTGGCCGGGAAAACTCTTTATTTTACCCTCTTTCCCGCCATCATCCCTTAATTAGACTGCAATGCCCTATTGCCGCCACTGGAGGGCAGCACATGATAAGCATAGTTGCCAAGTATCCCTTATTTGCCAGGAAAACCCCTTATTTTACCCTCTTTCCTGCCGTCACCCCTTATTAATTAGACTGCAATGCCCTATTGCCACCATTGGAGGGCAGCACAGGATAAGCATAGCTGCCAAGTATCCCTTATTTGCCAGGAAAACCCCTTATTTTACCCTCTTTCCTGCCATCACCCCTTATTAATTAGACTGCAATGCCCTATTGCCGCCATTGGAGGGCAGCACAGGATAAGCATAGCTGCCAAGTATCCCTTATTTGCCAGGAAAACCCCTTATTTTACCCTCTTTCCTGCCGTCACCCCTTATTAATTAGACTGCAATGCCCTATTGCCGCCATTGGAGGGCAGCACAGGATAAGCATAGCTGCCAAGTATCCCTTATTTGCCAGGAAAACCCCTTATTTTACCCTCTTTCCTGCCGTCACCCCTTATTAATTAGACTGCAATGCCCTATTGCCGCCATTGGAGGGCAGCACAGGATAAGCATAGCTGCCAAGTATCCCTTATTTGCCAGGAAAACCCCTTATTTTACCCTCTTTCCTGCCGTCACCCCTTATTAATTAGACTGCAATGCCCTATTGCCGCCATTGGAGGGCAGCACAGGATAAGCATAGCTGCCAAGTATCCCTTATTTGCCAGGAAAACCCCTTATTTTACCCTCTTTCCTGCCGTCACCCCTTATTAATTAGACTGCAATGCCCTATTGCCGCCATTGGAGGGCAGCACAGGATAAGCATAGCTGCCAAGTATCCCTTATTTGCCAGGAAAACCCCTTATTTTACCCTCTTTCCTGCCGTCACCCCTTATTAATTAGACTGCAATGCCCTATTGCCGCCATTGGAGGGCAGCACAGGATAAGCATAGCTGCCAAGTATCCCTTATTTGCCAGGAAAACCCCTTATTTTACCCTCTTTCCTGCCGTCACCCCTTATTAATTAGACTGCAATGCCCTATTGCCACCATTGGAGGGCAGCACAGGATAAGCATAGCTGCCAAGTATCCCTTATTTGCCAGGAAAACCCCTTATTTTACCCTCTTTCCTGCCGTCACCCCTTATTAATTAGACTGCAATGCCCTATTGCCGCCATTGGAGGGCAGCACAGGATAAGCATAGCTGCCAAGTATCCCTTATTTGCCAGGAAAACCCCTTATTTTACCCTCTTTCCTGCCGTCACCCCTTATTAATTAGACTGCAATGCCCTATTGCCACCATTGGAGGGCAGCACAGGATAAGCATAGCTGTCAACTATCCCTTATTTGCCAGGAAATTTCCCTTATTTCAAAATCCAAAACTTGACAGGTATGAGACCACGTCCTTTGCTCATCAAAATCATCAGCAGAAATTTCCATTCATTTCAAAGAGCTCAAAAGGGGGGGGGGATGATGATGATGAGATGAGCAGCCAGTTTTTCCCCCTCCCTCTTTTGCCTTTCCTAGCAAAGTCAAAGCAAACAAGACTCTCTTACAAACTCCCTTTCCCCCCTCCTTTTCTGTTAAAAGAGGCTGCAGGTTGTCCATTCCAAGTGTCCAGTTGCAAACTGAAATGTTTGATCCTTTTCCCCTTGACAAGATAAGCTTGCAGTGATCTATAGGAGGGATTCTCAACCTGCAACCCATGGGCCTGAATGCGGCCCGTGGCACCATTTCATGTGACCCCCTACTGCCTCCACCACACCAGGAAGTGTAATGTAGTGGAGGAGGTAGGCCAAAATGGCCATCTGGGCACCAAAGCTGTCTGAGGGAGCGTGACCTGGCCCCCAGGGGGAAAGCCCTACATTGCACTCCTGATCTATAGTGTGTGTGTGGGAGACATTTTATGAAAATGTAGAATTCAAAGACAGAGAAATATCTTCTTGATATTGCATCAGCAAGCCAGTTAACACTTATCTAGGAGGGCTCTGCCCAAGGTTAGGTCTGCCCTAGAGTTAGCTTGCATAAGGTAGCATTTCTGCTAAGCACAAATGTATGCAATACGAAGATCACATATAGGATAGCTTCACCCCACCACCTATGAAGCATAATGGGCTAAGAGCATATGCAAGGGTGCACGCGTCATGTATGTAATTTGTCGAACAGTATAACAAGCATGGTTAAACCGTAAATAAAGGTCCCTAGGTCTCTTCTGACCTGGGCACCACGTATGCATATGCCTCTGTTAAACCTCCTTTATTGATAAATCTCCTTTTCCTTCAAAAACTTTTTGGCTATTTTATTTATGGATCAAGAAATCTGACGCCTCATCTGTTTTGGAGAGTTACAGGTGACACAGTGGCAGGCACTGACTTATTCATCCTCCATTTTGAGCGCATTGGTTGGGTCATCTTGTTCTCCTTTCCCAGTCAGGAAAAGATTGGGGATTAACCAGGACTGAGCAAATTAAACAACACAATAGAGGAGAATAAAGCAGAATGGGGACCGTCTGGCCAAGTTATCGTGCTATGGTATGTACTGTACAGTACTGTAGTCCTAATTCGGGTGCAATGCAGGGCTTTCCCCCTGGCCCCGTCCACCATACCACACCCACAGTGTAGTAGTACATTTTTTTTGAACCCACCACTGCTGACAACCCTGAGGACTAACGGCCTTGGGTGCCGAAGTCCACAGAGAAGGGTGATGGTCCCCCAGTGGATTAAATCCCACATGAATCTGTCTTGATGAAGGGCAGCAGCTTCATCAATACTGACCTGGGGATAATGAGGACTTTGCATGCCAAAAGGGCTCAGGACCAGAAAGAGACATCTTCTTTCCACTACATAAAATGAATGTTTCAAGGCGAGTCCCAATGAGAAAGAGGTTTGAAAGGAAGGCTAGGAGTGCTGCAGAAGAACCAAGATAGAACTAAAAAAAAAAAAACCTTTTGGTATTCATGAAGGCACTGTAGTGACCTACAGCCTGTGCCATGTTTGGTTTCTTAATAAACAACAAAACTACGTCAGGAGAAGGGGGTGGACGAGAAGATGGAATAATCTGAGGCAGGGCTGGCAAAGCAAAGGTGCAGTTGTTGTCTCAAGGACGTGGAACATCGGTTTAAGAAATTAATGCGTTCTCCGGGAGTTTTTCGTATTACGAAAAATTCATAAACCGAATTTCCCATAGGAATGCACTGAATGGAATTTTCCATAGGAACGCATTGAAAATCAAAATATGTTAACTGGAATGTGGTTTCCCATAGGAACACATTGAAAAACAATCCATCCATTCTGGAAAAAATTCCATAAGCCCGGGCATTATTTTCAATGGATTTTCATTCGTAAACCGAAAATTATGTTAACTGAGGCATTCGTAAACCGAGGGTCCTCTGTAGATTGTATTATGGAAATAATTTTCTATTCTTTTTCCTTGATGCAAAGAACAAGAAATGCAACCAGATATTCAAAGTCTGTCTTGATGCAAACAAAAACAGAGTACGGCAGTTTTGGAGTCTCCTGAAACTGTATATGGCTGTTTGAAGAATTCCTGGTGGAAATCAAAGCAAAGCAATCACACTGAGGGCACTCTCTGGGCAGTTCACAAGTTAATTAGTATTTTGCCCCCAACATGCTAATTTTACCAACGTCAGAAGGATGGAAGGTTGAGTCAATATTAACCCCTGGCCAGTATCGAACTCACAACCTTTTGGTTGCAGTACAGCAGTTTAACCACTGCGTCATCAGGGTTCAGGGCTCATCTCTTTACAGCCAGGACTATCTGCGTCTACAGACGTTTCCATGGACATGTGGCAGGCATGGCTAGACACCAAAGTGCACGGAGCGCTGTTTACCTTCCCTCCGAAGTGGTCCCTATTTATCTACTTCCTCAGCACCTCATCAATTAACCACAATTAACCACAGCAAAATCATGCAAACTTTACACAAACACCGGTAGGAATCTGGCTGATGGTTGGCTCGCCGCAATCCAAATTCAGTATACAGTGGTGCCTCAGGTTTACGAATTTAATGCATTCTCCGGGATTTTTACTATCATGAAAAATTTGTAACCCGAGGTATCACTGTATTTTACATTGCGGACAGTGGCATCTAGTGTCCAGCTGTGGTAATGCACCAGTTTCCTCGGGAAACTTGCTTCGTATTCTGAAAAAAAATCGTAATCCAAGGAATTATTTTCAATGGATTGTCATTCGTAACCTGAAAATTTCGTTACTCAAGGCGTTTGTAACCCGAGATACCACTGTATTTTAAAAAGAAGTTGCGTGGCTCTAAGTAAGAAATGACTGTGAGATAGCTATCTGCTTCTTGGGGGCCAGCCTAACCCTTTGAAGCAACTCTTAGGGACTTTCTATTACAGTAGATTTAGGAAACATGCGCAGTGGATTCATGTCTCCTGGAAATATGATACCAAAACACTTAAACTAGACCTGGAATTGGCCTTCTATCTTCTCAGTAGACAATCCAGATGTATTACAGGAATTTTATGTTGAAATAAGACAGTTTTCAGCCGACAACACATTTCACAATTATTTGCATTATTATTGAAAAGGAAAAGGAAGTTCAGAATTTTAAAAAAAACAATGCACACGTAATACTGAAAAATAAAACATCAACAATAGAGTCAAGCATACTGGCAACACAAGCGGTTCATATATCATTAAAAAAAATATCCAGACAAACAGATGAATATAAAACAGGTGTTCAGGTATAATTGGAGCTATAGGATTTTCAGACCATGGTATGGACGGTCTCACATTTTCCACTACCCAGCCAAGAAGTATAACTCTTCTCCACCACAAGTAAGAAACACAGGATCCACTCATTTCATCAGTCCTTAAGTTCCAAAGTCTTATAATTTAAGACCGGGGTTCCTCAACATTTTCGTGCCACAGGCCAGACAACGCCTCCTCAGACAGCTGAGAGGGCTGGGCACGTGGTTTCCCCTGCCATAAAACGTGTCTGCGGCTGTCGTAAATGCATTTATGACAGCTGTGGGTGCATTTAAGGTGCATTTTCATCGCTTCTGGCAACGGCGGCAGCGGGCCACATGAAATGCTGTGGGCCAATTCTGGCCCACTGACCATAGGTTGCAAACCCAAATTAAGAGAACATAAGCATCATCCATGATCAAAGGAGTTCCCCCCCTAAAATGCGACTAATGTGAATCCTAATGTTGGTTCCAAAACCAGCCACCAATGGGCACCTCCTAAATGTTTTAAGGGGAATATCCACCTTGCTTCACCAATGACAAGAGAAACGAGGCAGTAATTTCCTAAAATAGCAAAATGGTGTCAAGTAAAATATTAAAACTTTCTGTTATTTCAAAAAGCTAATGTTGGACCTCAAGTGAACATCTGGATGCTAATATGGTTTCTTCTTGATATTACTAAATAGAACATGAGGCCAGTGTGCGAGGCAATCCCATATTGAACACAGGAGTGTAAAACTGCAGCCATGAAGCGGTAGGAAATGAACAAGCTCATGTTTCTATCCCTCACCGTGTGCCCAACTGAATGAATTAATATATACAAATAATAGGGGGCTGTGGTGGTTCAGTGGTTAAATAGCTTGCCTTGTTAGCTGGAAGGCCGGCAACTCAGCAGTGTGAGACCCAGGTACTGCATGACGGATTGAATGCTTGTCTCTGCCCCAGTTCCTGCCAACCTAGCAGTTCCAAAACAAGAAATTGCAAGTAGATAAATAGGGACTGCTTTGATGGGGAAAAATCTTGGGGACATGAAAGAAGCCTCATCCAGGCATCCCCTGAACAGAGTTTCTCCAGTATAAATCCTTTAAACCCAGAATAATTTCTGACACAAAATTATTATTATTATAATTAATATATAATAAGAAATGCAAGCTTCAAATTGTTTACTCCTGATGGCTCACCATCCTACTTTACCTCCTTGCACTCAAAGTGAGTGTAATTTACTAAGAGGATTCTGGTGGCTAATTCCTTATTTTGCTCAACTCTTAAGTGCTTCAGTACCTAATTCTTTCATTCTTGTAACTATTCACCAACTATGGGTTTAGATCTCTCTGTCGATCTAGTACCGTGATGGCGAACCTTGGAATCCACACGAATGGGTTTACTGCAATTCATCCGGCCCGTGCTGCTCTTGTCGCTCCCAGAAGCGGAAGTAAAACACGCCCGTACGGTTAAAACTATTCTGGGTTAACCCTTCCTCCATACGGGCGCGTTTTACTTCCGCTTCTGGAAGCGACGAGGGCAGCGCGGGCCAGATGAATCGCAGTAAGCCCATTCGTGTAGATTCAAAGGGTGCTTGGGCTTCTGGGAATTGAAGTCCAAGAACATCTGGAGTGCCAAGGTTTGCCATCCTAAATCTAGTAGGTTCATCCAAAAACACAACAAATTCCAGAGTATTCAAAGCAAATTTCTATTCATCATCAGGAGTTAGAAAAACCACACCCCCAAATGAGGTTCACAACGTACAGAAAGTGAACAATAACTGAAATAACTTCCATGGGGCTGTGGTGGCTCAGTGGTTAAGAAGCTTATCTTGTTAGCTGGAAGGCCAGCAAGTCGGCTGGGTACTGCAAGACAGATTGAGCACCCGTCTCTGTCCCAGCTCTTGGGGACATGAAAGGAGGCTCATTTGGGCGTCACCTGAGTGGAGTTTCTCCAGCAAAAATCTTTTCAACCCCAAATAATTTCTGACACAAAATTATTATTACAGTATACTTCCATGCTACTGTAATTGGAAGATTGTCTCCTCTGTGTGCACTCTCTGTTGGCCCAAAAAGTGTGCCTTCGGAGTCAAATATTTCCCACACTCTTGGAATTTGTATGGTTTCTCTGAGTGGACCCTCTTATGATTCACTAGGGTTGAATTCCGAGAAAAACATTTCCCACACTCCTGGCATTTGTAAGGTTTCTCTCCCGTGTGGACTCTTTGGTGGCACACGAGCTCTGAATTCCGGGCAAAACATTTCCCACACTCTTGGCATTTGAAGGGTGTCTCTCCTGTGTGGACTATCCGGTGACTCACAAGCTGTGAATTCCAAGCAAAACATTTCCCACACTCTTGGCATTTGTACGGTTTCTCTCCAGTGTGGACTCTCTTGTGCTTCACGAGGGATGAATTCTCGGCAAAACATTTCCCACAATCCTGGCACTTGTAGGGTTTCTCTCCTGTGTGGACTCTCTGATGACTCACGAGATCGGAATTCCAAGCAAAACATTTCCCACACTCTTGGCATTTGTAAGGCTTCTCTCCTGTGTGGACTCTCTGATGACGCACAAGATTTGAATTCTGATCAAAATGTTTCCCACACTCCTGGCATTTGTATGGCTTCTCTCCTGTGTGGACTCTCTGATGACTCACAAGATACGAGCTCCAAGCAAAACATTTCCCACACTCCTGGCATTTGTAGGGTTTCTCTCCTGTGTGGACTCTCTGATGGCTCACAAGATCGGAATTCCAAGCAAAGCGCTTCCCACATTCTTGGCATTTGTAGGGTTTCTCTCCTGTGTGGACTCTATGGTGACTCACAAGACTTGAATTCCAAGCAAAAGACTTCCCACACTCATAGCATTTGTAGGGTTTTCCTCCTGTATGGGCTCCTGGGTGGCTTGCAAAGTAGAACCTGCAATTTAAATGTTTCCCTGATGCTTCACTTCCAAAGCTTTTGTTTCCGCCGTAGGGATGCTCTTGGATACAGCTTTCTTCTTCTTCTGTGTGGGTTCTCCAACATCCGGGGAGCTCTAATTTTTGCATAAATGTCTTTCCACATTTGGTACATACATTTTTCTCCCTCCAGTTACATCCCGGTGAGAAGGAGAAATGTGGAAAAAACTGAACTGAAGAAACAAACAGATCTACAGGGGGGAAAGAGGAGGTTTTCTGAACTATGAGTTTTGGTGCACAAAAGTTCACATAGACAAATATTTTCTAGTCTATGAATATCACATTAGTTTATCCTTTCTTCCATTACATTTTGCCATTGCATCTACAGTTCAAAACCCAGGTAATGCATGATGGTTTGAGCGTCCATCTCTGTCCCAGCTCTTGGGGACATGAAAGGAGCCTCATTTGGAAATTCCCTGAGCAGAGTTTCTTCTGCAAAAATCCTTTCAACCCAGAATAATTTCTGACATGAAATTATTTAATTTAATTAATTTAATTTAATTTTCATATTTGTAAATATAATATAATATAATATTATTATAGCATCTACTTCCTGTACATATCTAAGAAAACTGAGAGAAATTAATGTTTTCCTTTAGGGCAGGGGTCCCCAACCTAAGGTTCGTGGGCCGGATCTGGACCATAGCACCATTTTATGTGGCCCACCACCCCTCCAAGGGCATCTGAGAAACAAAATGGCTACTGAAGCTGTTGGGACAAAATGGCCACCCCATTGTGCAGGCAGGGCAAAATGTCTGTCCAGCCCATGAAGCTGACTGAGAGAGCGTGATCCGGCCCTCGGCTTGAAAAGGCTGGGAACCCCTGTATTAAACTATCACAGACTCAACAGGTAGCTTCCTATCAAATGCCCCCAACAAGACAAGACAATAACCCTGTTCCCAGATGGCGCTGTACCTTTCCAGAATCTTCCAGCTGTTCAGTGATGAGCCTCCATTCTTATCCACACAAAAAAAGCTAGGCAAATATGATGAGAGTTTGAGCTCAACCCACCTGGAGGTCATTACAAATTCCATAGTGGCTAGTGTGAGTTGGGACACCTCTTCAATGCGGAAGTACAGTACAGTAATACCTCGGATAATGACCGCATTGCATAACGCTAAATTTGGATAACAACGCCATATTATTGTTATTGTTATTGTTATTGTTATTGTTATTGTTATTGTTATTGTTATTGTTATTGTTATTGTTATTGTTATTGTTATTGTTATTGTTATTGTTATTTTGGGGGGATTACATTGGATAACACTAAAATAGTGTTATACGATGCAATGTTTTCCCCAAAATATCGGGTGGTTATCCGATTTTAGCATTATGTGTGCGGCCCTCTGGCAGACCCACGCGTCGCCGCTGCTGGTGTGGGGAGCCGGGCAAGCGCTTGGCCGGCGTCCCCCGGCAGTGGCAGCAGGTGAGCACATACCCACTCGCCGCCGCTGCTGGGGGGTGGGGGTGGGGGTGGGAAGCCAGGCAAGTGCTTGGCCATCTTCCTGCCGGCAGCGGCGGCGGGTGAACGAAGGGAAGCGCCTAAGCACTTGTCTGGCTCCCTGCCGGCAGCGGCGGCAGGTGAGCGCAGACCTACTCATCACCACTGCTGTGGGGCGGGGGGAGCCAGGCAAACGCATGGCAGGGAGCCTCCTGCAACCCCCTTCGCCGCCCTCGGCTTACCGACCTCAGTCAAGTCTTTTCTCCGTCCCGCTCACAGGAAGCCCGACGCTCCACTTCCTTTGGCACCAGCGCTCATTCCTGCCTCTTCCGGAAGGCCTGGCGGAAGGACACGCTACCCTCTCGCTAGTGCCAAAGGAAGTGGAGTGTCGGGCTTCTTGTGAGCAGGACGGAAAAAAGACTTGACTGAGGTTGGTAAGCCGAGGGCGGCAAAGGGGGCTGCGGGAGGCTTCATTTGGGACAGGCTTGGACCTTCACCGGAAGGCATTGGCCGAATGGGTGCTCTGTTCGGCCGCTGTCTTTTGCTTGGCCAGTTTCCCCTTGCGGCTGGTTGACGGGGGAGTCCAGGCACCCAAACCAAGCCGGGGATCAGATGCTATGATCCCCGGTTTGGTTTGGTTGAAAGCCCCCAGCTTGGTTCGGGGGAAGCTGGATTTTTTAGTGATATCCAATGCATGCATCAGATAACACTAAAAATCGGATAACGACCAGAGTTGTGGAACCAAGTTTGGTTGTTATCCGAGGTATTACTGTATTACTGTTGTCATTATTGTTCTTAAATGCTAAGTGTTGGGCGGCAGTTAACTAACCTGACTCCCTAAAGGGGCCTATGGCTACGGGCGGAGGAGCCCCTTTAGGGTGGGGTGATGGTCCCCCTCAGAAGAGGAAATGCCACTGGAAACCATCATATTGGACCCAACAGCAAAATGAGTGGAGGAGGAACTCTGATTCCCAACGGTCATGGAGGAAGAAGAGGCCATGCCAGATAGACTGGGTTTGAAGGCGCACCTTGTCCATATTCTCAAGACTGTGGCACTCCATTACAGTGCCGGTGTTAAATTCTGCATATCTCACTTCATACGTGCCACAGAAGATGACTCAGAGATCATAGTGTGTGGGTCACTTCATGGCAAGCTGGGATCCAGCTTAAACAAATTCACACCAATGGCATTTTTCCTACTTCAGAAAAAAGTGCATTCTCGAATACGAGTTGCAGCTGACGATGACTGTTATTAGATGTTATTGCACCGGCAAACAACAGAAATTATCATAAAACGGGGAAAGAGAGGGACTTACCAAGAGAGAAGACGTTTTGCCAGTTCTCCTCCATGACTTCCTGGTGGAGGGCCCTCTGGTCAGCATCTAGCAGTGCCCACTCCTCCTGGGAGAAGTATACGCCCACCTCTTCAAAGGATACTCCACCCTAAAAGAAAAAGAAAAAAGAAAGGATGTTGTCTCCATAGGTTTCATCCAGATAACTCCCATTGGGCTGCTGGGCAGAGAGGCGGGGCAAGCTCTGTGCTGTGGGGAGGGAGGAAGCGCTCCCATTTGGCTGCTGGGCAATGAGGTGGGGCAGACTCTGTGCTGTGGGGAGGGAGGAAGTGCTCCCATTGGGCTGCTGGGCAGAGGGTCGGAGCAAACTCTGTGCTTGGGCGACGGTGCGTGTGCTCACAGAGAGGGCTCCGAGTGCCCCCCTGGCACACGTGCCATAAGTTCGCTACTACTGACGGCTCTTCTTTCACCCTTTGTTCTCACACGAAATAAAAATCTTTCCCATTTAAAACAGCCAAATATAAAAGGTACTATAATCCTTCACACAGAGAAGCATAGTACAGTGAATCCTCGCCTAACGACGCATTCAGATAGCGTCATTCTCGCTTAACGATGCGTCGTTATGTGCCACGTGTTCCCTCGCTTAATGATGTTTTAGCGTTGTTATCCGGATAACAACGCTACAAATACCCATCATTATCCGGATAATGACGCTAAGAACGTTGTTAACCAAATCTCCATAGAAACCCGCATAACGACATTTTCTGCACAACGACGCTACTTGGGGAACCAAGAAACGTCGTTATGCGAGGTCTACTGTATACGACTTGTTAAGGACAAAAATATATTCAAATACAAAAGATGTCTTGTGATCATCTCATTCATACCTGATGAGGTTCTTCTCCATCACATGGAGGACAAGATAGAATACTTGTTACTGGGAGCCTTCTGGCCTCTGTAGGAGAGACAAAGAGGGTAGGAAGCCAGCCCTATAAGTTTCTCCCAGGATAAAGTGATCATCCTAAAAATGTTTGCTAAAATGTAAACCCTTGACCACATGAGGATTCATGTCCCAGTCAAAGGCATTGGTTTCTCAAGAGAAAAGTGTGCCCACTTCATCAGACTTGATCCACAAAAGCGAACATTAAAATATAACAGTTAGTCTTCAAAGTGCTACAGTGGTTTTTCTTTTTGTTTATTCCCTGGTATGCTTGAAACACAGACTAACATGGCTACTATTTTAAAAAAATCAACAAAATTACCCATAACACTGCACAACAACGTTTTTGCTACTGGGAATAACACATGTGATTTACATGATACACCTGTAGAGTGTGCCGATTCAAAATCTGAACTCAGAATTTGCCTATCACGTACAGATTTTAAGTTATAGGCATGCTATGGCTTTTCAAATGGTATTGGGTTCAGCCTCAGCTGAATCACGTTCCCTGGTGGCATGCATGTTCCAGCAGCGGCAGGGCAAGTCAGTGAACTGATGTCAGAAATAGGTATATAAGGCGAGATGGACCAAGGGCTTGTCTCTAGTGTGAAACCATCTTATTCGATATTACAGCTAGGCCATAGCGAGTCTGTTTTAAGCTAAAGATGAGTAGGCACAGCTGTGTTAATAAACCGGACAATTTTGCTACATTTGTGGCAAATATACCCCACGTGATCAATGCAAGAACCTAACCAAGAGGGTGAGATTTGCTTACTTAAGATCCTGATGTCCTAGGCAGAATCAGACTTCAGATTTAGGTTCAGCGTACTTGATTTAGTATAGGGCACATGGATTAGACCAAGTAGCAGACTTTTTTTTTTTTTTGGTGATGCAGTGTAATCGAAGCATGCAAGATAAAATATGGATGTTTGACAAGATGTCTGCTATTCCAAATTTGTACTTTAGAAATTTTCTATTTCATACAGGTAGAAATGCATCTTTTCATATTTGACCTCTGGGACAGAAATGAAGGAACTGGATGCTATGTAAAATGTCTTGGGAGACGGAAAACCAAAGCACCATTCTGAAGTATGGATATAAATCGAATAAATGAAATGAATGAATGAATGAAGTACAGGAAGAAGTAGGATTTTGTGACACTCCAGGCCCAAAGGAGGGAGAGGGAAAATATACAGATCCTTCTTTTCTTTTATACAGGGAAAACCGCACACACTCTTCTAGCATTAACTCTCACCTGTTAAGGTGGCACCTCCTTCCTCGCCCTGATTGACCTCCTGTTCCTGGGTAGTCTCTTTGGACTCGAACTGAGGTTTCTCTCCCATGGGGAAATCAGACTGAACTTCTGAAGAGAGATTCACCATCTGAGGATTTGTGACCTGATAACAGAAAAGAACAGAAGCAATGATCTAAATCAGGAGTTCCTAACCTTTTCAAGCCACGGGCCGGGTCACACTCTCTCACACAGGTCATTTTGCCCTGCTTGCATGATGGGGTGGCCATTTTGAGGTGGTCATTTTGCCCCAACAGCTTCAAAGGGTTGGCCATTTTGTTTCTCCTTGAAAGGAGGGAGGGAGATGACAACTCTCAAAGGAGGCTTCAGACCTCCCTCCTCGACTGAGATGAATTGCCTGCTCAGGGAAAGGGTGAGTAGGGCTTGCTAGTCCTCCCTTGTGGGGTGGGGTCCCAGAGGGGTGTAGTTGGGTGAGACAAGGCCAGGAGTCCAACAGTCCCCCCCCCCCCCGCAGCGCCATTTCATGTGGCCCACTGCCCTTGCTCCCGGCACCGGCCAGGGCTCCTTTTTAATGTAAACAACTTTGAAATGCTGTTTTCCCATTAATAAAAGTTAAGTATGGCAGTGAGGGCAGTGGGCCACATGAAATGGTGCCATGGGCTGGATCCGTCCCACGTGCAGAAGGTTGGGAACCCCGGATCTAAGTGGAGGAGCCTGAAACCTGGGAGATACAAGATAGCATGCTTGAATTTCTTAAAGAGAAACAGTGACAATTCATAGAAAGTTGTAGGATTTTCTCCCTCATTTTCTTGATCACCTTCAAGTAAAACTTAAGAGGTGCAGGGGAGCAGGTATGATCCCTGCCTGAAGGGATCAGATCCTGCCTCTGCACCTACCACAGTACTGAATGGAATGTAGTGCAAACGTCTTCTTCTGCCGTATCCAAATCCCAATCTTGACGCTCCTCATGGCGATCAGCCTGAAGACTGTCCTGAAAATATAATGCAGTGGCCTTTCATCTGCCTTCCGCGTTGCAGTGTGACACCCATAGTACCACTGACCCAGTTCTGTGAGTCACTTTCTGGTCCTGAGCCCTTTTGGCACACAAAGTCCACCTCAGCCCCAGACCAGAATTGATGAAGCTGTTGGCCTTCATCAAGATCAAGGGTTTCCAAACTCTTTCAAGCCAGGTGCTGCATCACATTCTGTCAGTTTCAAGGGCTGGATGGCCACTTTGCCCTGCCTGCACGATGGGGGGGGGGGTGCCTTGGAGGAGTGTGGGACCATATGAAATGGCACTGGGGGCTAGATCCGGCTCAAAGGTTTTAGGTTGGGAACCCCTGATCAAGATGGATTCAAGTGGGATTTAATCCACTTGGGGACCATCACCCTTCCCTTTGGACTTTAGCACCCAAGGCTATTAGTGCTCAGGGTTGTCAGGTTAGTTAACCATCACCTGACGCTCTGCAGTGAGTCACTGGGCAGTATGGTCTACTCTATTTTCATGGCCAGACAGACAACCACAGAAGAAAATCTGCTCTTTCCTTAGAAAACAAGGTACCGGTAAAAGATGTACTGTATCTTGTTTTAAAGTGGAAGTGTCTCCCAAATAGGGAGTGTGATTCAGTTTTAAAACACAATGCACGGGGACTACATAGCTTTCCTTAAAACTCCTTAAGGGGTTGTGGGCTGCTCACTTCAGCCTCTGAGTCCCCCCCCCCCCGGTCATGAATTGTTCTCACCTTTTCTCCTTCCTGCTTCCTGCCTTCCGTCTCGCTCAGAATGAGGAAAGCTTCTGCCAGGGCCACTGCCTGGGAACTGGTTTCGGCTCCACATTCTCTCACCCAGCTCGACATGTCGGATGGTAGGATAGTCAGGAACTGCTCCAGGATCAACAGGTCCAGGATCTGGTCTTTGGTGTGTTGCTCTGGCTTCAGCCACTGACGGCAAAGCTGGTGGAGTCGGGTGCAAACCTGTCGAGGACTGTCAGCCTCTGGGTAGGAGAATTTCCTGAAGTGCTGGCGTTGCTTTTCTGAGCTGAGCATCTCCTCCCCGAGGACCTCCTGCATCATTCTTTCCCAGCAATTGCCCAGGCTCCCTGCCTTGACAATATCGAGGTCTCCTCCTGCTTGGGGACCAGATAAGTGTTGGTCTGTCATTTTATTCCGTATCCGACAATGCCTCCAGCTGGGTCTTGGATCTACTTTCCTCTTGCTGGGCAGAGACTGCTTTAATGGACCATACTCTCGAAAGCTCTGCCAAGCCAAAACATTCCGACATTAGCAGGGAGAAGATGGGAAATGAAGCGCAACAGCAAGCAATCAAGTTTCATTTCCAAAGGAAAAGCAAGAGAATCACAAGGCTGAAATGTGGATGGGGTTGTTCCTTCCGACAGCCACACACCCATCAAGCCCGAAGATGCCAGAGAGAAGAACAAGTGGGCCCTTGAGCCAATCAAGCCTAACTATTATTTCCCTTTTAGAAGTCTAGACATCATTCTGAGCAGCGGATATATCCCTAACATCTACATATTTATTTATTTCAGGAGTGCCATTTTTCCGGCTGTGAGCCGGTCACGTGGTTCAGCGGGCCGGTCACGTGGTTCCTGCCACTGGAAGTAAAACCTTCCTTGTAATCTGTTTTGCAACAGATAAGTTTTGCAACAGGATGAGATAGATTTTGGGCTGCTATTTTCTCTGCTTAAACCAGGGGTGCCCGAACTATGGCCTGCCGTAAACACTGCCGTAAACACACCCGCGACTGTTGCAAACGTGTTTATGACTTGCGCACGTGCAATTACAGCAGCGTTTATGGCGAGAGGAATCACGTGACCGGCCAGCTCAACCACCCTGCGGCGTGAAAAGTTGGGGGACCTCTGCTTTATACAAACCAATACTGTAAATGAAATAAACCCCCAATTTCAGCCCTGGAGACAGGACAGTGTTCACTATTACTTCCAATAATTGAGGGGCAGCAGGATGAATCTCTTCAGGCCCCACAAGAGAAAGGCCAGTGGGATCAAAAAGGTTGGTCATAAATGCCGCTCCTCCAGCCTCTGCCGCCTGAGGCCCTCCTTTCACTATTTCTGTTATTTCTTCCTATCCATTTCCCAAACTATATAAAGGAGTTTAGCACCGACCTCGAAACCCACTCCCTGCAACAGTGCTCACGTCCTTTGCTCAGCAAAATCATGTGCAGAAATTTCCATGTATTTCAAAGGGGGAAGGATGATGATGATGATGATGATGGTGGTCCACAATTTCCCCTCCATTCTCCTTCTTCCCTTTTTCTCGCCCTGGCTTTTCCCTGCCCAGAAATGGCTCTCCTGTTTCCTTGATGAACAATTATCCCAGAACAATTAATGCTCACCTGTCCCTTTTTGGGGGTCTCTCTAGCCTTTGTTTCAAAAGATCGTCCTGTTGAAAGTTGCCCAGCTTTTTTTTTTTATCTCCTCGCTGGGTGCAAAAGTACGCATGCGCACACCTTTGAACCAGGCGGAGAAAGTTGTTTCTCCCTTTCCTGCCACGTGACTGAAGCCGAGCCAGGCTCCTGGCAGAGCAAGCACAGACCCGTCCAATCGCCTCTCCGAGCGCATGGATGAATCGTCTTGTTCTCTTCTATTTGGCAGCAGTGTACATACCAGGAGTTCTCAACCTTTTAAAGCCGGGGGCCGGTTCACGCTCCCTCAGACAGCTTCGGGGGCCGGACGACCATTTTGCCCTTCCTCCACCACATGGCACTTTCAGGTGTCGTGGTGACGGTGGAGGGGCCACATGAAATGGCACCGCAGGCCACATCCGGCCCATGAGCCACTGGTTGAGAATCCCTGGTATATATAGTGCTGTATATTGATAAAGGTGGCCAGAAATTTACTGCTTACATAAAGGTTTCCCTTGCTCGAAAGCCAGCCGTATCCGACTCTAGGGCGCAGTGCTCATCTCTGTTTCAAAGCCGAAGAGCCAGCGTTGTCTGCTTCTGCAGACGTTTCCATGGTCATGTGGCATGCATGACTAGACACCGGAGCGCACGGAACGCCGTTACCTTCCCACCGAAGTGGTCCCTATTTATCTACTTGCAATTTCTTGCTTTCGAGCTGCTAGGTTGGCAGGAGCTGGGACAAAGACGGGAGCTCATTCCGTCCTGCAGTATGAGCTCCCGTCTTTGTCCCAGCTCCTGCCAACCTAGACTTTTATTAATGGGAAAAGCTTCCATTTCTGTGAACATTTGTATCTTCTCATTTCAAGGATTAAGGATTTCAATAAATTGCTCTTAATGTTTTTAATATGTGAGTTTCCTGTTGTTAGCTGCCCAGAGTAGGAAAATTGTCCTAGATGGGTGGGGTATAAACATAATAAATAAATAAATTTGTTATTCTATTTTTCTCCCCCCCCCCAAAAAAAAGAAGCCCTTAGAAGAATTCCATAGAGGTGGGTTCCTAGAGAGGAATGGGATTGGAGGGCAAGGAGGAGAGGACCTTCTTTCCCTCCAGTTCTCTTTGTCTCAGAAACCGCCTTCAAAACAGTGGCAGCACAAAAGGCGGGGCCTTTTCCTCGCGCGGGACTACGATTCCCATCATCCTTCACGACCGGCTGTGCTGGCTAGGGCTGATGGGAATTGAAGTCCTCCAGAACAAAAGGGGTTCCCTCCTCTTCCTGCCACGGCCGAAAGTTTCTTGGAGGGAAGGAGGGGGAGGGAGTAGTTTTTGCAACAAGGAGCAGCATCAGAAGAGCAGCGGGCCCATCTTTAAATGGGGTTTGGTGAGTTACGTGCCCCTCCCAATAACTCATATTTGTGCCTTGGGGTGTAGAGAACCCAGTAGTCAATAAAGGGAGGGGAAGCCCTTAATTTAAAGACTGGAGGAAATGGTATGCCCTTTTGTACTACATCTCCCAGAATTCCCCCAGGCAGCTGCTGCGTGGGGGAATTCTGGGAGTTGCAGTCCAAAACAGATCTTCACACCTGTAGGAATGAATTTTCTGGAGAGAAAAACTGTGATGGATCTAGCAAAGTGGGTCTCTTGATGATCATGTTGGTGGGAGAGAGGAAGGCAACAGAAAAAGAGGACGACCATGTTGGGGGAGTTTTGAATTTCTCATGAAATTCCTTTTGGCCACACAATAGACGTGCAGGGAATCCACGGAAGAGAATAACAACAAGTGTCTCCGGAGTCCACCCCTTTCTCATCAACTAGCACTGAAAGTCTCAGTCGTACACTCAGACATTTGTAGGAGGAGGAAAAAGCATTTATTTACTTACAGGTTTGTTGTTCAGTCGCACAGTCGGCTCCGACTCTTTGCGACCCCATGGACTCAGTCATACACTCTCCAGGCACCCCTGTCTTCCACCATCCTCCTCAGTCCACACAGCCCCGTGCCAATTGTGTCTACAATACCATCCAGCCATCTCATCTTCAGCCGTCCCCTTCTTCTTTTGCCCTCCACCTTTCCCAGCATCAAGACTTTCTCAAGTGAATCCTCCCTTCTCATTTGATGTCCAAAGTACTTTAGCTTCATTTTCACTATTTGTCCCTCCAATGAACAGTCAGGGTTGATTTCTTCTAATATTGACCTATTTGTTCTCCTCGCTGTCCAGGGGACTCTCAAAACTCTCCTCCAGCACCACATCTCAAAGGCATCCATTTTTCTTCGCTCAGCCTTTCTAATGGTCCAGCTCTCACAACCATACATTACCACCGGAAATACCATTGCTTTGACTATGCAGACCTTTGTTTGCAGTGAGATGTCTCTACTTTCATAGCCTGTCTCCCAAGAATTAGTCACCTTTTTATTTCATGGTGCAATCTCCATCTGCAGTGATCTTAGATCCCGGGAAAGTAAAATCTGTCACTGCTTCTACTTCTTCCCCACCTATTTTCCAGGGACTGATATGGCCTGTTGCCACTATCTTGGTTTTCTTGATATTGAGTCTCAGGCCAGCTTTTGCACTTTTATCCTTCAATCCAATCAAGAGGTTCTTTAGTTCTTCCTCACTTACAGGTACAGTACTTGAAATCGCAAGCAGGCTAGCAGCCAACCAAACAGATTGACCGCAACAAAGCAACTGACACCCAACTGGCAAAAGAGAGGGAAAGAAAACAGCAGAAATAGAATTATCTTTGAATTCAGCAGCTAGGAGGAACAATGGGTTAGGGCTGAATAGATAGACAGTCAAATATTGTGGCAAACTCACTACAGTACTTGGGAGAAGTCTCTCCCAGTCACTCAACCTACAGCTGTGATGGCAAACTTTGGCACTCCTTGGCACTATAGTAAACCCATTTGTGTGGAATCACAGGGACTTGGGCTCCTGGGAATTGATGTCTAAGAACAGCTGGAGTGTCAAGGTTTGCCATCACTGGCCTACAGGCAGCATGCAAGGTTAATAAGCGTACATTTGGACTGTGCCACCCTTGAATACCATTAACTGTTGTTGTTTGTAAATTCTTGATTTTAACTCTTGTATACCGCCCAGAGTGGGAGAATATCGCAGATGGGTGGTATAAAAAAATTAATCAATGAAGATTGTAAATAAAATTCCAACAGGCCAAGCAGGAAACTCTGTAAAGGAAGCCATGCCCTTGAGCTAGCTGTGAATGTTGACGCAATTTAAAACGGACTTCATGAGAACTTGCTCCTGTATTGTTACACTTTAAAATTCAGGGGAGAGGTTATGCTATATGGATTGTGTGGAGTCCTGCAGTTATTAAACCTGGAGGTCTTCAGTTTCAAGCAAGCTTTTTTGTAGTCTGGGAGAGGGCCAGGGTTATGGGTTTAAATATGTGAGGGGATAATTGAGTATTCCAGATGGGAGAAACCATGGGGGGAGGAGGGGGAAGCAACAAATAGTTAACAACTCCTTAACCTCCCAATTAAAGAGGGTGGGGAGTGTTTATTAGAAGTTAATTTGAAGTTTATTGAAAGTTGAGAAATAAATTTGTAGTTAAAAAAAATGGAAAGCTGCCTCTTTGGCCAAGAATCTGAAGTAGGACAGCAGACATTTGTAGAAATGACTGTAAAAATAACTCAGCATGTTACTGCTATGTACATTCAGTACAGTTTTTAATAGGAAAAAGATAACTGCTTTCAGTCTTTGCCGGTCTGTGCCCCAACCCTCAGGATTGTCTCTGGATCTATTTACCTCTTTGTGGTGCATCATTATTCCCTGCCTAATGAGGGGCCATGATGGCTTAGTGGTCAAGACCCTGAGTTTCACGATGAGAAGATTGGCAGGTCAGCAGTTTGAGACCTGAGTGCTGAGTGACAGAAGTGAACACCCATCATCTGTCCCAACTCCTGCCAAATAACAATGCATAAGAAATAGATTGTAAGTAGATAAATAAGTACCGTACTGCTGCTGCGAGAAAGGTAAGAGTGTTCCGTGCATTCTGGTACACCTTAGATGACCACAGAAACGTCTGCAAGACACAGACAGTGCTGAATCTATGGCTGTAAATGGAGAATCAGACACGACTGGCTTTGAAGCAAGGGAGACCCTTTACTAATGTTTCCAATGCACTTAGCAGAGGATGAAGAATAAGAAATAGGATACGCCTTTCCTACAAGAGGTGGGATCAGGGCTGGTATTCGACAGACTGAGCAGCACACGATCAAAAACAAGGAACAAAACAATAGACAGGGAAAGTAAAATTTATCATAAGTCTGCTGGTTTGCACAAGTTGCTATTGCAGATTTCTTTCTTTTTTTATCTAATTGGTCAGTGGGTTCAGCTCTTCTTTCCAAGACAAGAACACACAAAAAGTTAAAAACTCAAAGTACCAATGACCACAGTTTGGCAGGAGTTAGAGTAAATCACTAGGAATAAATTCCTGGAAGGCTTTTCTAAATGTACTCTCCAGTGAGGCCTCAAGACTAGAAGAAATCTATCATCAACTCCTCCCTCTCTTTGGATGATCGTTTTGGAGGGATACACCTAAAATCGTCTGCATGGGAATTCAACAGATGGAGCTCCACCGATTATCATCCCTACTTAATGTGGTCCCTTCTCAGCCTTCACTAAAGATGAGGCGGAGACCAAAGCAGCCTCGTCAATGGGAAGGAATTAATCATTAGGTTGAATCAAAAGGCAGCCCTGTTGGAAACATGAGTCCCATGTCCAAAGGAGGTTTTAAATGTCATTTATAATGAGCTCCCCTCTCTGTCCAAGCTCCTGCCAACCTAGCAGTTTGAAAGCAAGAAATTGCAAGTAGATAAACAGGTACAGTATCGCTTCGGCGGGAAAGGTGACAACATTCTGCTCACTCCACTGTCTAGTCATGCCTGCCACATGACCATAGAAGCGGCTGCAGAATCAGACCGCACTGGTTTTTGGCCATGAGCACCACCTAGAGTCGGACGCGACTGGCTTTTAAGCAAGGGAGACCTTTACTTTTACTATACAGTAACACCCCGACTTAAAATATGCCTCAAGTTACGTAAAACTCGACTTAACTAATGATTTTGTGCTAAAACCATGTCCCGATTTACACTATTTCCTATGGGTTTGCTTTGAGTTACATAAAGATTATTTTTCCTATGGGTTTGCTTCGATTTACATAATAATTTCATTTTTCTTATGGGTTTGCTTCATGTTATGTAAAAAAAATATTTTTTTCTATGGGTATGCTTCAAGTTACATAAAAAACCGATTTAAGCAAAAGCCTACGGACCTGACATTTTCGTAAGTAGGGGTTTTACTGTAGTTGTGTTGATATGAGCTCATTTTTTATATATATAGATCTCTTTCTTGGACTTTCTGGACTTGTCATCCCAATTATGTTCTGCACACTTAGGTTTAAGCGTGAATAATGAAGGAAGCGGGAGGCCTTTCTTTGACACTTCCGGAAGCAAATTTTGAACCCAGGGCAAAGATGGAAGAGGAAGGAGAAGACGACGCTGCCTTTGAGGCCAAAACAAAGATGGAGGAACAAGGCTCAGCTAGACCAGAAGAAGCAGGAAGAGAACGCAAGAACATTTTGGTGGGTAGCGATGGAGAATGCAGGGAAGCAAGGGTGCTAGAGGTCAGGAAGGATGAAGCTCCCAGCTCAGATGCAGAACGCCAGCGTTTCAGGCGGTTCTCCTACAAGGAGGCCGGCGGTCCCCGAAAAGTTTGCAGCTGGCTTCACAATCTGTGCCGTTGGTGGCTGAAGCCGGAGCAACACACCAAGGCCCAGATCCTGGACCTGGTGGTCCTGGAGCAGTTCCTGACCATCCTTCCCCTGGAGCTTCAGAGCTGGGTGAGGGAATGTGGAGCGGAGACCAGTTCCCAGGCGGTGGCCCTGGCGGAAGGCTTCCTCTTGAGTCGTGCAGAGGAAAAGAAGCAGGGAGAATGGAAGGTACGAAGGTGTTTGTGTTGTTGTTGTTGTTTTTTGGGGGGGCGAAAATGTACTCATGAAGCTCTCCACATTTTTAATTGCATTCAGCCAAGGACTTCATGTCCCCTTCCAGGCTGTGGCCTGTCTTCTTCTTTTCCAGTTCTACCCCTTCAGGTGTTGAAGGAGATAGCAGTGATGCGCTGCAAAATTGTGTACTACCCCCACCATGGGCGTGGGCCCGTGGCTAGTGGCCCACTTGGCCTCCCGACACCATGGCCTGGGGTAGGGAGGTGGGCGTGGCTGGCCTAGTGGGCATAGCTTGGGGGAATTGCCGCTACCGGTGGCCGGGCACCTGTGGGTACCTGTAGCAGTGTAACACTGGATACAAGGTTCCTATTCTGGCACTTCTTGTGGCCCCCACCGGCATTATTTGGTGTTCTTGTAATATTTCTTTGATGTTATCTCTCCACCTTCCTCTGGGTCTGCCTTGTGGTCTTTGTCCGTCTCCTCTTTCCACAAATGTCTTATAACAGAGGTTCCCAACCTTTTCAAGCTAGAGGCTGGGTCACACTTTCTCAGTCAGCTTCAAGGGCCGGACAGCCCTTATGCCCTGCCTGCACGACGGACGTGGCCATTTTGTCCCAACAGCTTCAAAGGGGATGGCCATTTTGTTTCTCGAATGCCCTTGGAGGAGTAGTGGCCCTACTTGAAATGGCACCATTGGCGGATCTGGCCCACGGGCCTTAGGGTGGGAACCCTTGCCTTATTATTTATTTATTTATTTATTAAACTTATATCCTGCCCTTCTAGGAAAAACTTTCCTACTCAGGGTGGCTTACAGCATAAAATTCAAAAATACAAACTGACACAAATATTAAAATTGTCATATACAATCCCTCAAAACCCAAGCACCCTAATAAGAAAGCCTATGTTGGAAGCAGTGGGGCAGAATAAAATGCCTAACAATTGGTGTGGAATTACAAGACATTCTCTCCAAATGGGCAGAGCACTTTATTTGTTGTCTCTGTATGTCATTTAAAATTGGTTTGATTCCATTTCTTTCCCTTACAATCTCATTCCTGATTTTATCCCTTCTAGTCACTCCAGCAGCCTTGCTCAGATGGGCTGAATTGTACATGGCATGTACATTTTTTTTATTCCCCCCCCCTCCAATTTATCTCTCTTCCGCCTTTTATCAATTCCTACTGCTTTTTTTTTGCTGCAGGTCCTCTTTGCTGAAGCAGATGCTGCTTTCCCTCTGGCACCAAAGACTCCACCACATATCCCAGGGAAACTGCGGACAGAGGAGGAAGAGGAGGATGACAGTGATGGACAGGATGCGTTGCTTGGTAAGAAGTGTGGTGGTGGCAGTAAAGTGCAAAGACACATCATTACAAATTCAATAAGATAACAGACCTCCCTACTTCCCACTTCCAATAAGTAAAGTTTTTTTAAAAAAGACAACTGTATTGGTTCTTATCATATCAACCAATGAAGAGCAGGTCTTTTGTACAGCTAATGGCTCTTCAGTCTGCATTGAACAAACCACCTTAGAATACTATTGAGTTTATGACAGAGATTACAGTGGTACCTCATACGATTTTAATCCGTTCCATGGGGCTTGTTGTTTTACGAAACTATTGTTATACGATACATGCATCGTATAGCAATTTTCCCTATGGGATGCATCATACAATGTTTATTTTTTTTTTTGCTAAGTGGTTTTTCCCATTGAAAAATTGTTGCATGATTTTTTCCCATAGGGAAATTGTTGTGCGGGACGCTATTTCCCCCCCAAAACCTAATTGTTATGGGATTTCATTGCTATACGGGGTGATTGTTGTATGAGGTTCCACTGTACTTGCAAAAAAAACATACTGTTCCTGGGAAAATCAATTTATTTCCCAGCTACTGCATTTTCCGGACAGCAGATCTGCTCAGAGGCTAAATGAGCAGACGGTGCTGTAGGTCCTGCTTATCAAAAATCCCTGAGGCTTTTATGCTGCTGCCAAATGGCTCGGTTAACATAAAAATCACATAATAGAAGGAAATCCATAGAAAATAGTGGCTCAGTTTACAGAAATTTTTCCCCAGAACGGATTAATTGGTTTTTAGTGCATTCCTATGGGAAACCGTGTTTAGGGTTAAAGTATTTTGTTTTTTAATGCATGCTTATGCGAAATTGCATACAATGCATTCCTATGGCAAATTTGGTTCAAGTCTGTAGGAATCGGGGCCGCTAGGACGGCCGTTGGGTCCCGGAGGAGACTAATCAAGAAACGATACGAGGCAGTGTGGAGCGAGATCAGATCAGTGGTTTATTGAAGGAAAAGCATCATCATATATAGATCAGAAGGCAAGGCAGGGAAAAACCGTCATCTGACAGAAAATCACATCACCTATTTACTCAGGTTAATGGGGAATCTCTCTTGGGGAAGTTAATTAGCGTGGGCAAACATTGACAGGGGAAACACCATTGTCTAGGGCTTAGACCGGGGTAAATATGGCCACTATTTGCACCTGGGATTAGGCTAACCTCGGAGATGAGTGATTACCTTAATGGGTAACAGAGTCTAGAGGAATGCCTCCTCAGCGGAACCGTCGGTCAGGTCATAATTGGGTGAATCAAACCCTATTATTAATCCACCCCCCTTAATTTCTCTGCCCGCAGAGCCCACGGGCCAGGAGCGTTCTCACTGAAGTGGCCTCTGCGCGGGCCGTTCCATGCCATTGGGGCATGGGGAATCCACACAAGTCATTTTCATTGTAAGAAACGTCCCAGAGAACACATGAATTACGTTATTAACAAGGTTCCGCTGTATAAGAAAATATATAAACAGGAACGTAACAGGGCTCAAGGTTGACTCATCCTTCCGAGGTGGGGAAAACGAGTACCCAGCATGGTGGGGACAAAAAATGCTAATTAAGTTGTGAACTGGTTATGTCAACCTTTTCAAGACAGCTGAGTAAGCCAGACTGGTCCCCCCCCCCCCCCGCTGTAAACGCTGCCATAAAATGCATCCATGGCTGTCATAAACATGCCACGGGTGCAGTTACCACTGTTTTAAATGCGTTTATGACAGCCTCCTGACACATTTACAGCTATTTTAAATGCGTTTGTGACAGCCACGGGTGCATTTACAGCTGTCATAAATGCATACGCTTCCAGTGGCGATGGCAACGCGGGCCACATGAAACTTGCAAATTTCCAGTGATTCAATGGATCTTACTATACAAAGGAACAGAATTTAAAGCAATGAATGGGCATAAAACCATCACTCTGTCCTCTCAAGTTAAACTCCACAAAACCTTGTAATGTGTATAAGATCTTGGCTCCATTTCCAGCAGGAAATGGAAACACCTTGAGGATTATTCAATTGTGACATGTTTCCTAGCCTGTCAGCTAAAAATGGTGTTGAAAATTAATGACTTATCAGAGGTTCCCAACTTGTGGACCGTGGGCCAGATCTGGCCCATGACACCTTTTCATGTGACCCCCCACCCCTCAAAGGGCATTGGAAAACCAAAAATGGCCACCCCTTTGAAGCTGTTGGAACAAAATGGCTGCCCCCCCCCCATGTGCAGGCAGGGCATAATGGCCGTCGACCCTCAAAACTGACTGAGAGAGCGTGATCTGGTCCCTGGGTTGAAAAAGTTGGGAACCCCTGATTTATACGTTTGAGTTTTCTGCCTGGACTAATGCAAAGAATCACAAGGGAGTTGGTGGTCCGGTTCTTGGCATTTAAACATTGGACTTCAAAAGACTCTGTTGACACTCAGCCTCCTTATGTTCCATATTCTGACTTGCTTAGTGGTTAAGACGCTGACGATCGGAAGGTTGGCAGGTCGGCAGCTCAAGACCCGAGTGCCGCGCGACAGTTTGAGCGCCCATTGTCTGTCCCAGCTCCTGCCAGCCTAGCAGTTTGAAAGCAAGAAATTGCATGTAGCTAAATAGGTACTGCTACAGTGGGAAAGGTAACAGTTATTAGGTATTGGGGTCTGGGTGCGAATTCAGCAGAGTGAAGCAGTTGGCTTTTAGCAACAGCAGAGTTGCCCGAACAGTATTTCACTCACACCCAGATAATAAGACACAGTTAATAGAGTGCGAATAAGAAAGCTTTTACTACAGCGTGCTATTAATAATTCCATTAGGTAAAAGACATAACCAATAGGTTCTTCTCTGTAATGCAAAACATATCTGCTGTGGTAAGTCTTTGTAAACAGGAGTTCTCAAGGTCAGTGTCCCAGACAATTATAGAGCTTGGCTCTTGGCTATCTCAGAGAGAGAAATGTACTCACAGTAGACCTTGGAGACAAACAGATACTCCAGCCTCCTCCATGGCTGGCACTTGGCAAGGTTACAGTCCAAAGCATGTTGTCCTTGCAAGAGGGAAAATATCTGAGCCTCCTGGCTCAGTGCTGCTGCTTGTTGCTTATCTGGAAACAGGATCCAGTGAGTTCATGTAGTTTAGTTCCAGATAAGTTGGCAACATAAATATAACATTCTAAGATAGACAAGTCTTCCGGAGACTAGCAGAGTGTCACTCCATACCAACAGGAACATGAAATAGAGCATAGCAGGTAGCAGCCAAGTAAGTAACATCACAGCATACAGAGATGTGGGCAGCATAGCAGACAGCAAGCCCAATAGGTAGAATGCAAGTAGGCTAACATCAGTAAAGTATGTGGCAACTGGGGTGCTACATTTATAATGCAAACCTGCTTAGTCATCCACTCAGAGATTACAGCTGGGAGATGTACTCAGCTAGCTGTTAAAGTTACATGCATCTTACACAATACAAACTGATGCACGACATAATCCTATCAACAGTGTTTCCGTGTGGTCATGCCTGGCACATGTCCACAGAAACGTCTGCAGATACAGACAGCTCTGGCTCTTTGGCCGTAAATGGAGGTGAGCACTGAACCCTAGAGTTGGATACAACTGCTTTCAAGCAAGGGTGACCTTTACCTTTAGCCCTACTCCGTAGTAATTTATTGCATGGGGAGTGGGGGGAGAGATTCCGTCATGAATTGTTTTATTAAGAAAGCAAATACTAATGAATCTTTCCAACATTTTCTTTCGCCATCACAGGAGATGAACCGAGGATGTCAGCAACAGGTGGCCATGCGTCTGTTTGTGATGCAACGGAAATTGCTACTCCGCAAGTGGATTGGGTACGTAAAGCAAGGTGGTCCAGAAATTACCTTTACGGAGTTCAGATCTCCACCAATCTGAAAATAGTTTGCCTCCTTTGTTTCTGGAACGTCCTTCCGGGAAGATTTGGCTCTTCCTTTGAAACTCCCTCCAGCTCTTTCTTTGAGATTCTGCACAGAAACGGCTTTAGCTTTGCTTATTTGTGAGTAGATCATCTTTTCTTTCATTCAGGCAGCCTTTGCGGATCTGGCCGTCTACTTTACCGAAGAAGAGTGGGCCCTGCTAGATCCAGGGCAGAAAACTTTGCATACGCAAGTCATGGAGGAGAATTACGAAATGCTGACCTCTCTTCGAAAGGACATGACAAAATCAGGTTATAAGTGGCAAAAAAATAATTGTCAGCTCTTTTAATTAATTTAATTAGATTTAATTTTCACATTTGTATGCCGTCCAATCAGGAAGCCCGACACAGGGGTATCTTTTTGCTGTCTTCAGTGTCCCCCCCCCCCCCAAGCTGGTTTCTGGCCTTTTTTCTCTCCCACAGGTATCACTTAATAGCCTTTTGCTGTAGGCTTGATTTAACAAACTTTTATTAAAGCATTAGGGCAGGGGTTCTCAACCTAAGGCCTGTGGGCCAGCTCCAGCCCAAAGCACCATTTCATGTGGCTCATGCCCCCACCGCACCTGGAAGTGGAAGCAAAAACAGCCCAAAATGCTCCGTAAATGCACCTGCGGCTGTCATAAACGCAATTATGACAGCTGTTGATGCGTTTTACAGCAGCGTTTACAGTGGGGGGGAACCATGTGTCCGGCCCGCTCAGCTGTCGGAGGGGGCGTGATCTGGCCGTGGTGCAAAAACGTTGAGAACCCCTGGTTTAATGTGATGTCGGACTGTGGCAGCTTCATGGTTAGGACACTGAACTTGATGACTGGAAGGTTGGCAGGTCAGCAGTTCAAGACCCGAGTGCTGCATGACAGAGGGAGCTCCCGTCTCTGTCCCAGATCCTGCCAACCTAGCAGTTGGAAAACAAGAAATTGCAAGTAGATAAATAGGTACCACTTCAGTGGGAACATAAGAACATAAGAACAGCCTTGCTGGAACAGGCCACAGCCCATCCAGTCCAGCATTCTGTCTCACACAGTGGCTCACCATTTCCTTCAGGGTATTCCCAAGCAGATGCCTTCACCTGCTTAGGATTCCCTGGAAATGATATTGAGAGATATCCTGCCTATCTCTCCAACCCGGAGGTTGTCCTTAAGTATCCATAGTTATAGCCATTGATACTCTTGTCCTCCATGAACGTGTCTAATCCTTTCTTAAAGCTGTCAAGACTGACAGCTGTCACCACTTCTTCTGGCAGGGAGTTCCATAGACCAGTAATCCTCTGGGTGAAAAAGTACTTTCTCTTATTTGTTTGAGAACTAGTACCCAAAAGTTTCATGGAGTGTCCCCTAGTTCTAGTGTTATGCGATAGGGAAAACAGTTTTTCCTTATCTACTTTGTCCACACCGTGCATGATTTTATAAACTTCAATCAGGTCACCTCTTAGATGTCGTCGTTCAAGAGTGAAGAGGCCCAACCGTTGCAGCCTCAGATGGTAAGGAAGGTGTTCCAGTCCCCTAATCATCCTGGTTGCCCTCCTCTGCACTTTTTCCTGCTCCATAATATCCTTCTGGAGGTATGGCGACCAGAACTGTACACAGTATTCCAGATGGGGCCTCACCATAGATTTATAAAGAGGCAAAATGACACTTGCTGACTTATTTTCTATACCCTTCCTAATGATTCCTAGCATTGAGTTTGCTTTTTTCACTGCTGAGGCACACTGGGTTGACATCTTCATTGAGTTGTCCACCAGGACACCAAGGTCCCTTTCCTGGTTTGTCGCAGAGAGTTCAGACCCCATCAGTTTATAAATGTAATTGGGGTTCTTTGCCCCAACATGCATCACTCTGCACTTACTAATGTTGAAACTCATTTGCCACTGTTGTGCCCACTCCCCCAGTGTCGAGAGATCCCTCTGGAGCTCCTCACAATCTCTCACAGTTTTCACTACCCTGTATAATTTAGTGTCGTCAGCAAATTTGGCTACCTTGCTTTTTACTCCTACCTCTAGATCATTTATGAAGAGGTTGAAAAGCAGGGGTCCCAGTACTGAACCTTGGGGGACCCCACTCTTTACTTCCCTCCACTTGGAGAAGTGTCCATTTAGTGCTACCCTCTGTTTCCTGTCCCTTAGCCAGTTGCTGATCCAGGACAAGACCTGTCCCTTTATTCCATGACTGCTAAGTTTATTCAAGAGCCTTTGGTGTGGGACCTTGTCAAAAGCCTTCTGAAAGTCCAGATAAACAATGTCAACTGGATCCCCCTTATCCACATGCTTGTTGACACTCTCAAAAAATTCCAACAGATTAGTGAGGCATGATTTGCCCTTGCAAAAGCCATGTTGGCTCTCCTTTAGCAGCGCCTTCTCTTCTATGTGCCTATTAATTCTATCTTTTAGGATGGTTTCCATCACTTTACCTGGGACACATGTCAAACTGACAGGTCGGTAATTTCCTGGATCACCCCTGGATCCTTTTTTGAAAATTGGTGTTACATTCGCTACCTTCCAGTCATCAGGCACAAAGCCTGATTTGAGGGAAAGATTATATATTTTGGCTAGGAGATCAGCAATTTCATCTTTAAGTTCCCTGAGAACTCGTGGATGGATGCCATCTGGTCCTGGCGATTTGTTAGTGTTTAGTTTAACAAGACATTCAAGGACCTCCTCCCTGGTTATTTCTATCTGGCTTAATTCTTCGGTTTCCCTCCCTACGAAGATAGGCTCTGTTTTGGGCATGTGGCCTCTGTCTTCTTCAGTGAATACTGAAGCAAAGTAAACAACATTCCGTGTTTATTCATGTCTGCCACATGTCCATTGAAACATCTGCAGACAAGACAGTGCTGGCTCTTTGGCTATAAACAGAGATGAGCACTGAACCTTAGAGTTTGATACGACTGACTTAACCTTAATGTGATGGACGTTCCCTGACAAGGGTAACTGAAATAGTATCCCTAGCGTCCTGCAGGAATGTATAACTTGTGATCCTCTATTGCAGGCACACCCAAACTACGCCCCATGGGCCGGATATGGGCCCCCAAAGCCATTCCATCAGGCCCACGACACCCTCGACCAACCAGGAAGTCAATATGGATGCTACTGTACATGTGCGGATGCGTCCGTATTTACTTCCTGGTTCTGCACATGTGCAGAAGCATCTGAACGAACCAGGAAGTAAATATGGCCCCTTTCATTCATGCACAGAAGCATCCACGCTGAAGCAGGAAGTAAATATGGATGCACATGCAAAAACATGCCCTATTCCAAGGGCGTGGTCTGGCCCGCTCAGCTCTTCTGAGGGCATGGTCAAGCCCCCTGGCCCAAAAAGTTTGGGTACCCCTGCTCTAGTGGCTTTTGGGCAGGAAAACCAATCCTTCTTCACCAGCAGCCATGCTGGTTTAACGTGATGGGAGTTGCAGTCAAAACAGCTACAGGGCTACCCAGCCCCATTTGCCCCCACTTCAACTTTAAAATTTGGCAAGATTCTCTCTTTTTTTCTTACTTTTCTTATGTTACTCAATTGTTTACACACAGGGGAGAATGTGTCCAAAGGTCCGGAGAGCGGAAATGCCTACAGTGAAGCTTCAACTTTCCCCACACCCGAAATGATGCCTGCCCGGGAGAAATTATATAAATGCCAGGAGTGTGGAAAGAGATTCAGTCAGCGATCGCACCTCAACAGACATAAGCGAATCCACACGGGGGAGAAACCCTATAAATGCCTGGAGTGTGGGAAATGCTTTGCTGAGAAGAGAAATTTTGTCGCACACCAAACGATTCACACGGGAAAGAAACCCTACAAATGCCCAGAGTGTGGGAAGAGGTTCAATCAAAGATCACATCTATATAGGCACCAGATGATTCACTCGGGCGAGCGGCCGTACAAGTGCCAAGAGTGCGGGAAAGGCTTCATGGAGAAGAGAGACCTGATTGAGCATCACATGCACCAGGCTTTAGACAGACCCTTTGTGTGCCTAGAATGTGGGAAGAGCTTCAGCCGGAAATCGAGCTTCACAGCTCACAAACTCCTCCACACGGGCTTGAAGCCGTACAAGTGCAAAGACTGCGGGAAGGGGTTCCGCTACAACTCGGTCCTTGTCGCTCACCGAAGGAGCCACACGGGGGAGAAGCCGTACAAATGCCTGGAGTGTGGGAAAAGCTTTGGCCAGAGGTCCTACCTCAAGCGGCACCATGTCATGCATGTGGTGGAGAAGCCTCACAAATGCTCTGAGTGTGGGAAAGGCTTCCTGGAGGAGAAGAGCCTCACTGTGCATTGCATCAACCATGCCAAAGAGAAACGGTACAAATGCCTAGAATGTGGGAAGGCCTTCGGTCAGAAAGGGACCCTCCGGTCTCATGTCTTGGTCCACACGGGAGAGAAGCCATTCATCTGCCTGGAATGCGGGCGCAGTTTCAACCAGAGACAGAACCTCAACCGGCACCAGATTGTGCACGGAGGGATGAAACCCTATAAATGCCTCGTGTGCGGACAGAGTTTTACCGAGAAGAGAATCCTCACATTGCATCGAATGAATCACGCTGGACTTTGACCACATAGATGAATATGTTATGGGGGAGAAATCTGATAACATCTCTATACACACAAACGAGGGACTGCGGCAGCTTAGTGGTTAAGATGCTGAACTTGATGACTGGAAGGTTGGCAGCTCAGCAGTTTGAGGCTTGAGTGCTGCATGACGGAGTGAGCACCCATCTCTGTCCCAGCTTCTGCCCCCCCCCAGTGTAATATTACAGTGGATTCAGCAAGAAATTGAATGTTTTCTCTCTATGGGATTCCTTCACATATTTTGGAGGAGAACCTGGTAGCTTCAGAGACATGAAAGGAGCCTCATTCGGGCGTCCCCTGAGCAGAGTTTTTCTAGCAAAAATCCTTTCAACACAGAGTAATCTCTGACATGAAATTATTATTAATGCTGGCCATGGAAGTGGTGGGAAGGGTGACCTTTTGCCTTCTCTGATTCCTGTGATAAGGGTGATAAAGTTTGGGGTTCCAAATTACACAGATTATTATTGTCTAGAACACTCATTGCTATTTTTACAGGTGTGTTCACTCATAGCTATGCGGTGGAGATTCCCAGATGGGATGGGTCAGAGTTCAAAGGGAGGCTGCAAAAGCTTGGTTCACTGAACATAAACCATGTCATGCTTTGCCTTGAGTTTGCATTGCACATTAATAGCATTTAAAGTAATATACCACGCCATAAAGGGACTGTGGTAGCTCAAGTGGTTAAGAAGCTGAACTTGCTGACTGGAAGATCAGAGTTCGATTCCCACGTACGGCATGATGGAGCAAGTTCCCGTCTCTGTCTCAGCTCCTGCCAACCTAGCTGTTCGAAAGAAAGAAATTGCAAATAGATAAGTAGGGACCACTTTGTTGAGAAGGTAAACAGTGCTCCGTGCACTCCAATCTCTAGTCGTGCCTGCCACATGTCCATAGAAATGTCTGCAGATGCAGACAATGCTCGCTCTTTGGCTATAGAGATGAGCACTGAACCCTAGAGTCGGATACAACTGGCTTTCGAGCAATGGCAACCTTTACCTTACCACCTCATAGTGCTTACTCTGGGTGGTGGTTCACAAGGTAATAAGTACTTTTGCCCCCAACATGCTAGGCACTCATTTTGCCAGCCTCGGGAAGGTGAAAGGCTGAGTCAAATTGATCCCTGCCAGGCTCAAACTCACAGCATCAGCAGTTTGGGCTGCAATACCGCTAAAAATGGACATACAGTAGACCCTCGAATAACGATGCTACTTGGCGTCGCTATAGGGAAACCGTCGTTGTGCGGTTTTCAATGGCAGCTACGCCATCTAGTGGCAAAAAGCTGTCATTATCCGCACAATGACGTTAAAAAAAGTTAATCTGCACAACTACGGTTTTTCATCATTGTGCGGATAGTCACATGGTGAGTGACGATGCGTCGTTAAACGGAAATGCCGCTATTCGAACACGTCGTTAATCAAAGGTCTACTGTACTGTAGTCCATTTGTATCCATGATAGTTCGCTGCAGAGGAATCTTTGGAATATTTTTCTTTTAAAACCAGTTTTTCCCTAAAGTAATTCACCGCCATGTTTGTGAATAAAAAACAGCAGCTAAAGAGGACTTGTGGGAGAAACATGTGTCTACATTTCGTTGCCTGTTTTCCAGGCCTACTTCCTGTAGGGAAAGGAAATTGCCCAAGTGCTTCCTGAGAGGACTAGGTCTTTGTGAGAGCTGTAGTTTTTGGAGGTGCCTTCTGTAGAGTATAATGAGCAGCAAGACTACCTCTCCCACAAAGACCAAGGCCAGTGAAGGCGACCCCTTTAGAGACAGGGTGCCCAAACTCAACTTCGCCACAGACTCAGCAGGCTGCTGTCCGCGCCACACACTCATGCTGCATGTGAGCTGCCCGCTTTATCCCAGATGGGGGAAGAAGGAAGCACTCCCATTGGGCTGCTGGGCAGAGGGGCGGGGTAAACTCTGTGCTGGGGGAGGGAGGAAGTGCTCCCATTGGGCTACTGGACAGAGGGGTGAGGGCATACTGCTGTGGAAGGGAGAAAGTGCTCCCATTGGGCAGAGGGGTTGGGTGAACTCTATGCTGGGGGGAGGGAGGAAGCGCTCCCATTGGGCTACTGGACAGAGGGGTGGGGCAAACTGCTGTGGGAGGGAGAAAGTGCTCCCATTGGGCAGAGGGGTTGGGTGAACTCTACGCTGGGGGGAGGGAGGAAGCGCTCCCATTGGGCTACTGGACAGAGGGGTGGGGCAAACTGCTGTGGGAGGGAGAAAGTGCTCCCATTGGGCAGAGGGGTGGGGTAAACTCTGCGCTGTGGGGAGGAAGAAAGTGCTCCCATTGGACTGCTGGGCAGGGGCAGAGCAAACTGCTGGGGTGACAGCGTGCATGCCCACAGAGAGGGCTCTGAATCCAAATAAAAGGAATCCGAATCAAAGGAGATCTGACAGATGGTTGTCCAATTATCTATTGAATACTTCCAGTGTTGGAGTGGTCACCACCTCTCATTGTCGTACTGTTCTAACCATTAAGATGTTTTCCCTGATATTCAGCCAATATTTGGCTTCCTGTAGCTTCAGCCCATTATTACATGTCCTGCTCTCTGGGATGAGCACGAACAAATCCTTATTTTCCTCTTTATGATCACATTTCAGATATTTGAAGAGTGCTATCATATCCCCTCTCAGTCTCCTTTTCTGAAAGATAAACATGCCTAGTTCCTTCAGCCTTTCTTCCTAGGTTTCCCTTCCTCTGAGCATCCTTGTTGCCATGATCTGTACCTGCTTTGTTGTCATCCTTCTTAAAATGCAGTGCCCAGAATTGCACACAGTAGTCTAGGTATGTTCTAACTAGTGCTGAATCGAAGGGGACTAGTAAGTACCTCACGAGTTTTTGAAGACAGTGGAAATTTCAGACAACCTGGCTCTTTGAGAAAAGGGAGGGCTTTGCCCTAAATCAGAGATTCTCAACATGCGTCCCATGGGCCAGATGCAGCCCGCGGTGCCATTTCATGTCCCCCACCGCCTTCACCACACCAGGAAGTGCCATGTGGTTGAGGAAGGGCAAAATGACTGTCCACCCCCTGAAGCTGTCTGAGGGAGCATGACCCAACCCATGGCTTTAAAAGGTTGAGAACTCCTGCCCTAAATAAACAGTCTCTCATAGGCTCAGATTAATTTCCACTGTGGGCAATTAGTTACCTGGCTGGCAACCATCAGTTAGTCCAGGGGTTCCCAACCTATGGCCCGTGGGCCGGCCCCAGCCTACAGCACCATTTCATGTGGCCCATGTTGCCACAGCCGCACCAGAAGCAGACACATTTATGACAGCTGTTCTACTGGTTTGGGGAATTTACCTTCATAATTCAGTTGGAGGTTTCATGACAAATTGTGGGAGCAGAAGTGCTCCAATTCTGAACGACCCATCCTTACCCAGGGCTAGGGTGGGGGTGGGTTGTTTTTTAATGACGATTTGTTTGTGTTTTAATGCTGGTTTTAATGGGGGTGTTAGGTTTGTTTTTAGTTATTGTCATTGAATTGTTTTTATTATAATTTTTATTATATTGTTAGCCGCCCTGAGCGGTGTACTCACCAGGAGGGCGGGATATAAATGTGCAAAAATAAATAAATAAAAGAGTAGTTTAAGGAAATTGCGCACAGTCCACAGGTTACACACTGTACCTCTGAGGTCTTCTTTCGTGTCCAGGTCACTTTTTAAACTTTCAAAATGAAACCATTTTCTTGGCTTTGTTGTTGGTCAAATATAATTGGATGAGGGGGACACACACCATATCTATATTGATTCAATTAGCCAACTCTAGCGTGTTTAGAAAGTTAAGCAGTGATATTCAGGATAGCATTTCTGTCTTGTTCAAGCCCTACAAGGTAGTCGTCTCTGTTAACTCCCCCAACTCAAGGGTGGAGAATTCTCACTGAACTATTTGGGGGCACTTCTGAGCAGAGTACTTTTCTGTCTCCTGAATAACCGCACTGCCACTGATTGTTATTGTAGGTGGCTTAGTGGTTAAGACGGTGAACTTGACGTACTGTACTTGAAGATCGGCAGGTCAGCAGTTCAAGACCCAAGTGCTGCATAACAAAGTGAGCTCCTGTCATCTGTCCCAGCTCCTGTCAACCTAGCAGTTCAAAAGCAAGAAATGGCACGTACTGTAAATACATTTCGTGTCAGAAATTACTCTGGGTTGAAAGGATTTTTGCTGGAGAAACTCCACTCAGGGGACACCCGAATGAATGAAGCTCCTTTCATGTCCCCAAAAATCCATCGTGCAGCACTTGGGTATCAAACCCCGACCTTCCAGTTCTCTAAACTCAGTGTCTTAACCACTAAGCCACTGCAGTGCTGCAATTGCAAGTAGATAAATAGGTGCTGCTTCGCGGGAGGGGGAGATAACAAAGTGTTGCGTGTGCTTCAGCGTCTAAGTCATGCCAAACGTCTGCAGACAAAACCAGCGCTGGCTCTTTGGCTGTAAACAGATGAGCACCGCCCTCTAGAGTCAGACACGAGTGGCTTTCGAGCAAGGTAGACCTGTCCTTGGTCTATTTTAGTTATATTAGGCCAAAAACGAGAGCTAGGCTTTTAGGGGATGCGGTGGCTCAGTTGATAAGAAGTTCGCCTGGAAGCTAGCTGGAAGGCTGGCAAGTGAGCAGTTCGAGACCCGGGTACACTGCATGACGGATTGAGCACCCGTCTCTGTCTCCAGCTCTTGGGGACATGAAAGGAGCCTCGTCCGGGCGTCCCCTGAGTGTAAGTTTCTTCTGCAAAAATCCTTTCAACCCAGAATAATTTCTGACACGAAATTTCTGCTGCTACTACTATGGACCGTGGACTACATTTCCCGGCATTCCCGCGGGGCCCACGAGCGTCGGCCACGCTTTCCTTGGCATTCTGGGAGTTGTGGTCCGGAAAGCACACATGGCCTCGGAAGGCGGAGAAGGAGAAGAGGAGTGGAATTCCTAGATAGGAAGGGGATCCCGGTGGAGCAGGGAGGCCTCTCCTTCCTGTCATGTGCGGCTGCTCCTGCAGGTGGGGCAGAGTGGGTTTGTTAGGAAGGGGGTGCCGTGAGACGGGGGTGGGGGGCGGCTGTTGGGACCTTCACGCTGATACCTCCTTTTTTGGGGGGCAGAGAGAGAGAGATCAACAAAGTGTGTGCGTGGGGTAACTTGGTGAGTCCTCCGCCCCCCCCGCCCCACTGGTGTTTTAGGGGTGAAACCCCCCCAAAAAAAAACTGCAAGAGAAGTGGGGTGGAAAGCCTGGGACTTGAAAGGGGGAACCTCAGAGGCATAATAGGAGAACAATTTTAAATTTCCCATCCCCAAACAAGGCTGGGCCGGGAGGAAAACAGATTTTGCTCTTGGACTACATAGCCCATACTCCCTGCGCACCGATGCTGCTAGGTGGGGGGCTTATGGGAGCTGGAGTCTCAAGTTTGGAGGGCCACAAAAATGGGATTGTCCCATTTAAAGGTCGGAGAAATTGCCAAGGCCAGTTCAGTAAAAATCATGTTAAAGTCCCAGATTTTTGACAACTTGCTGATTGTTATTGTGGTTCCCAAAGTGGGGCACACGCCCCATGAAGGACTTCAGTTCCCAGAAGCCTAAGTCAGTACACTGGCTGACCAGTGCTTTGGGGAAGAGACTTAGGCTTCTGGGAATTGAAGTTAAAAAACTAAAGTTTGGGAAACACATAACGCACCATTAAAATAAATTCAAACTCTCGCCATCGAACGAGCAATTACCTGCCAGATCGGAGTTGGAGTATACCTGGAGACAAATCTTAATGTCCTCATCTCACATTACCGCCCCATAAGTGACCAATTTCCTCCTGGCACTGAGGACATTAAGAGTTGACACATCATCTTATAGTAAGAATTTACTGTTGTAAATAAATTCATGTATGTATTGATATAGTTAAGGTGAAAGTGTTTTATAGCTGTCATTATGTGTTTTTTTTTTTAAAAAAAAGGCTATTTTGTACATAATCCGCCCATTTTTGTCCATTATACTTCTATCAGGTTTTGTGGGAGAGAATTATGACAACTTTAACAACCGTAATGCTTCATTGTTGGCGAGTGCCTGGTAGACTGTAACCTTCTTTTTCAGTGAGCCAATCCTTTTGCCTCATATCTTGAAGACCCATAAACTTATTTATTTTATTTTATTATTAGTTTTCTAGGGACTGCGGTGGCTCAGTGGTTAAGAAGCTTGCCTTGCTAGCTGGAAGGTCGGCAAGTCGGCAGGTCAAGACCCGGGTACTGCATGACAGACTGAGCACCCGTCTCTGCCCCAGCTCCTTGCAACCAAGCAGTATGAAAGCAAGAAATTCCAAGTAGATAAACAGGGACCACTTCGGTGGGGAAAAAGATCTTGGAGACATGAAAGGAGCCTCATTCGGGCATCCCCTGATTGGAGTACTTCCAGCAAAAAAAAACACAATCCTTTCAACCCAGAAAGCACCTTTGTGTGCTTCTAACACAATAAAAGAAAGAAAGTGAGCCATTCCTTTGCCTCATACCTTGAAGAACCATCAATTTATTTATTTTATTATTTAATTTAATTTATTTTTTTATTTTTTATGCCGCCCACTCAGACAAACCCGACTCAGGGCGGTTTACAGCGGATTAAAAACATATAAAAACAAATTAAAAAACCCAAGTCACCCACCCACCCTCCTACCTCCACCCTATTCGTAAAAGAATAAAAGGGATACAGCAACACAGAGGGAGGGACACTAACTTGAAATGAGCCAACAGGCTGGGGCCGCCAGCCAGGTTTTCAAACCTTTCCTGAAGGGCAGCAATTCTGTCTGTAACCTCAATTCTATTGGCAGGAGGTTCCAGACGGCTGGTGCGGACACGGAGATTATTAGATTTCTATATTGCCCATCTGGAATATTTTCCCACTTTGGGCGGTTTATCCCTGAGGACTAGCAGCTCCCCCGATGGTTTAGTGGTTAAGAAGCTGAGTTGGGAGACTGGAAAGTTGGGTCTCGTTACCCGAGGGTTGCACTTGGGGACACAAAAGGAGCCTCATTCAGACAGCCTCTGAGCAGAGTCTCTAAAGCAAAAATCCTTTCAACCCAAAGTAATCTCTGACATGAAATAATTATTATTAGCGGCCCTGGCTAAGTCCACAGGGAAGGGTGATGGTCCCCAAGTGGATGAAATCCCACTTCAATCCATCTTGATGGAGGGCAGCAGCTTCATTGATACCGGCCTGGGGCTGAAGAGGACTTTGCATGCCAAAAGGGCTCAGGATCAGAAAGTGACTCGCAGAACTGGATCAGTGGTACAATGGGTGTCATGCTGTGATGTGGAAGGCAGATGAAAGGCCACAGCATTATAATTTCATGACAGTCTTCATGACTGATCACCATGAGGATCACCAAGAGGCTCGCTCTGTCCTACACGAAGCTCCCAAAAATCCTGATCTGACAAAGAGATACTGGTCAAGGCTAGCCAGCTAGTGCCATGGGTCTGTGGATACTTGAAACTGGATTTCCCAAGGCCTGTTCCAGACTTTTAGTCACTACATGATCCTGTTTTCCAATTCCTTCCCATGTCTCAGGAGATTGCTCTGTAAACTGCAAAAAAAAAAGAAGAAGAAAGGTCCGCTCACACTCTTTTCTAATCACATCTGCTTGTTGCTCAGTGCAACACTCAGTATGCATAACTATATTACAGTGGAACCTCGGTTAACATAAAAATCGCTTAACGAAAAGAAATCCATATAAAATAGTGGCTCGGTTTATGGATTTTTTTTTGTTGGGGGGAAGGATTAATTGGTTTTCAATTCATTCCTATGGGAAACCGTGTTTTGGTTAATGTACAGTATTTGTTTGTTTATTGTTTTCTCTAATGTGTATCATTAATTTTGTCTTAAATGTACAGTACAGTAAAACCTCGTTTTACAGAAAAAAAATCAGTTCCGTAGCTTTTTCCTTAACTTGATTTTTTTCTGTAAAATGAGGCATTCCTATAAGAACACATGGGGGAAAAACATTCCTGACCCCCCCCCCAAAATAAGAAAAAAATAAAAGACTCTTAACTCCTTTCCAGACCACTCTACTGCCACCCACAGGGCCCAGGCTGTGGGTGGTCTTTTATGGCCCACCAGGCACAACGTGCTTTGGGAGGTCGCATTCTGTAAAACAGGGTTTTTCTGTAAAATGGGGCACGTTTTCAGCAAAAAAAAAAAACTTCTCTAAAATGGGGTTTCTGTATAATGAGGTTTTACTGTATTTTGGTTTTCTATGCGTTCCTATGGGAAATTGCATTCAATGCATTCCTAGGTGGAAATTTAGTTAAAATAATTTTCGCTGCATGAAATGTCCTGGAGAACCCATTAAGTACATTAACTGAGGTTCCACTGTACTTTTTTTCTTACTTAGTTTTTATAACCAGTTTATCCTCCAAAGTGGTAAAGTTAGGGCTACAAAACACCCTTGTCTGAGAATCGGTTTCTTTGGGCTGTGACATTTGGTTGGTTTCAATTGTGAACCATTTTGGGCAGCATTCTTTTAAAAAATCCTGATAAATAAATGACTTCTTTTCGCCATCAGGAAGATGAGACTAAAGATGCCATCGTTACTAAATGGATAGGTTGTCTCTTCTTTGAGGTTCAAACGAAGCCCCTTCTTTCTAATTAACATAAGAACATAAGAACATAAGAACAGCCTTGCTGGAACATGCCACAGGAGCCCATCCAGTCCAGCATTCTGTCTCACACAGTGGCTCACCATTTCCTTCAGGGTATTCCCAAGGAGATGCCTTCACCTGCTTAGGATTCCCTGGAAATGATATTGAGAGATATCCTGCCTATCTCTCCAACCCGGAGGTTGTCCTTAAGTATCCATAATTATAGCCATTGATACTCTTGTCCTCCATGAACTTGTCTAATCCTTTCTTAAAGCTGTCAAGACTGACAGCTGTCACCACTTCTTCTGGCAGGGAGTTCCATAGACCAGTAATCCTCTGGGTGAAAAAGTACTTTCTCTTATTTGTTTGAGAACTAGTACCCAAAATTTTCATGGAGTGTCCCCTAGTTCTAGTGTTATGCGATAGGGAAAACAGTTTTTCCTTATCTACTTTGTCCACACCGTGCATGATTTTATAAACTTCAATCAGATCACCTCTTAGACGTCGTCGTTCAAGAGTGAAGAGGCCCAACCGTTGCAGCCTCAGATGGTAAGGAAGGTGTTCCAGTCCCCGAATCATTCTGGTTGCCCTCCTCTGTACTTTTTCCAGCTCCATAATATCCTTCTGGAGGTATGGCGACCAGAACTGTACACAGTATTCCAGATGGGGCCTCACCATAGATTTATAAAGAGACAAAATGACACTTGTTGACTTATCTTCTATACCTTTCCTAATGATCCCTAGCATTGAGTTTGCTTTTTTCACTGCTGAGGCACACTGGGTTGACACCTTCATTGAGTTGTCCACCAGGACACCAAGGTCCCTTTCCTGGTTTGTCTCAGAGAGTTCAGACCCCATAAGTTTATAAATGTAATTGGGGTTCTTTGCCCCAACATGCATCACTCTGCACTTACTAATGTTGAAACTCATTTGCCACTGTTTTGCCCACTCCCCCAGTGTCAAGAGATCCCTCTGGAGCTCCTCACAATCTCTCACAGTTTTCACTACCCTGTATAATTTAGTGTCGTCAGCAAATTTGGCTACCTTGCTTTTTACTCCTACCTCTAGATCATTTATGAAGAGGTTGAAAAGCAGGGGTCCCAGTACTGAACCTTGGGGGACCCCACTCTTTACTTCCCTCCACTTGGACTGGACTGGATAGGCGAAGAAGAACTGGAAAGAGACAGCTGGGAGTTATCTCCTGTCAAAGTTAAATCTCTTGCAAAAAAGAGTGTTAATTTCCTTGTGTAGCCCTTCAATTTTTTAAATATTAAAATATGCTGTCTCTTACACTAGGAGTTCTCAACCTTTTTAAGCCAGGGGCTGGGTCACACTCCCTCAGACAGCCTCAGAGGCTGGACAGCCATTTTGCCCTTCCTCCACTACATGGCACTTCCTGATATGGTGGAGGCAGTGGGGGTGGGGGATGAAATGGTGCCGAGGGGCCACATCTGGCCCATGGGCCACAGGTTAAGAATCTGTCTTAAATGTTATTTGAGATTCTGCAAGGAAATGGAACTACTATTTCTTGTTTCTGAGCATGTCATGTTTTCTTCTTTCAGGTAGTCTTTAAGAAAGTGGCTGCACATTTTACAGAAGAGTAGTAGACTTTTCTGGATTCGGAGACTTGTTCCCAGAAGTCATGGAGAAGAATTGTGCCACGTTGGCTTCTCTTGGTAAGGATTCTCCCTGCATCAGTAAATCATGGTATAGGTGGCAGAAATTGATGCCAGTTTTCTTTTCTTGCATTCTTCCTTTAGTTTTGAGTCCTGCATGTTTCATTATTGTTGTCGTCTGAATTTTTGTTAAGAATAGCAGGAGTCTCTTATTTGGTCAGTAGGTCAGTTAGTTAGTTAGTTAATTAACTTTAATTAACTTTTTATACCCCTCACCTTGGACAGACAGTCTCTCATAACCCTTCCCCACTCATTGGTAATCTCACGGATTGACTTCTGTAATGCTCTATGTGGGACGTCTGTCGGCACAGAAATAATGAACATGTGAGGCTTGGGACGCAATTGAAAAAACTTTAGAAAATATTGAAAAATTTGACAAATACTAAGAGTTATAAGATTGAATATTATAACAAGAATTTACAGATCCCTGAGGAAGGTTTATACTGAAACTTCTTATTATTAGATGGAATTTGGATCTGTTTTTGAATTTACATAAGTGCATTAAAACTCTCTTTATTTTATTGCCACAAACGGTCTTGCTGCTTCTGATTGGATTTTCACCGTTTGGCCCCTTCTCCTGTCTAGCATGTCAGATACAAGGTATTAGTGTTATCATATAAGGCCCTATACCAGGGGTGGTTAAACTATGGCTTGTGGGCCAGACCCGGCCTGCGGCAACCATTCCATTATTCTCCGTTTTGAGATTTCTTCCTACCTTACAGGCACCTTACAAAGACCTCAATATGATAAATGTCGGAGAAAGGCTTAAAACCCTGGTGGCCAACCTTGGCACTCCACTTGTTTTGAAACTTCAATTACCAGAAGCCCAAGTCAGCACTCCTGCTGATCAGGGCTTCTGGGAATTGAAGTCCAAGAACAACTGGAGTGCCAAGGTTGGCCAGCAGGGTTTTAAGCCTTTCTCCGACATTATCATATTGAGGTCTTTGTAAGGTGTCTGTAAGATAGGAAAAAATCTCAAAACGGAGAATAATGGATTTGTAGTCCAGAAAATCCAGTGCTGTACAGTATTCCCTTCTCTAATGCTGTCTTAGACCAGGGGTTCACAACCTATGCCCATGGGCCAGATGTGGCCCATAGCGCCATTTCATGTGGGGCCCCACTCCTCCAAGGGCATTCGAGAAACAAAGTGACCACCCCTTTAAAGCTGTTGGGACAAAATGGCCACCCCCATCATGCTGGCAGAGAAAAATGGGTGTCCGGCCCTCGAAGCTGACAGAGCGTGACCCGGACCCTGGCTTGAAAAGGTTAAGAACCCTTGGCTTATACTGATGAGAATGGCAGGCACAACAGCAGCCAGAGGGCCACAACTTGGCCATATCACTGCTTAATACATGGAAAGATGATCTTCCCTAAATCACTCACATAAATAATTATTTTACTTAGGAGAGAAGCCGTACAAAAGCCTGAGGAATGGAAAGATTTTAACCGAGAGGCCAACCTTTGATATGGACGAAATGGATGATGGGGAGGAGAAATCATATAAATGCCAGGAGTGCGGCAAGAGGTTCAATCAGCGCTCACACCTCAACAGGCACAAGCGCATCCACACGGGGGAGAAACCCTATAAATGCCTGGTGTGCGAGAGAGCTTTTATCGACAAGCGGAACTTCGTGGCACACCAAACAATTCACACGGGGAAGAAGCCCTACAAATGCTCAGAGTGCGAAAAGAGCTTCAACCAGAGCTCAAACCTGAAGAGACACCAGATGATTCACTCAGGTGAGCGGCCGTACAAGTGCAAAGAGTGCGGGAAAGGCTTCATGGAGAAGCGAGACCTGATAGAGCATCACATGCACCAGGCTTTGGACCGGCCCTTCGAGTGCAGGGAATGTGGGAAGAGCTTCAGCCGGAAATCAAGCTTCACAGCCCACAAACTACTCCACACGGGCTCAAAGCCGTATAAGTGCAAAGACTGTGGAAAGGGGTTCCGCTACAACTCGGTCCTCGTCGCTCACCGAAGGAGCCATACAGGGGAGAAGCCGTACAAATGCCTGGAGTGTGGGAAAAGCTTCGGCCAGAGGTCCTACCTCAAGCGGCACCACGTCATGCATGTGGTGGAGAAGCCCCACAAATGTTCCGAGTGTGGGAAAGGCTTTTTAGAGGAGAAGAGCCTGGTCGCTCATCTCACAAACCACGCCAAGGAGAAACGGTATAAATGCTTAGAATGTGGGAAGGCCTTCGGTCAGAAAGGGACCCTCCGGTCTCACGTCTTGGTCCACACGGGAGAGAAGCCGTTCATCTGCCTGGAGTGCGGGCGCAGTTTCAACCAGAGACAGAACCTCAACTGGCACCAGATTGTGCACGGAGGGATGAAACCCTACCGGTGCCCGGAGTGTGGCCAGTGCTTTACCGAGAAGAGAATCCTCACCTTGCATCGGATGAACCACCACCTAACCATCACTGTCATATAAGGAGCGTCACCCGAAAGGACGTTCTGTTTGTCATAATAATAATTCCGTGTCTGGGTTGAAAGGATTTTTTTGTGGGAGAAACTCCACTCAGGCAATGCCCGAATTAGGCTCCTTTCATGTCCTCAAGACCTGGGAAAGTGACTGGCGCTCAATCCGTCATGCAGTACTATACCCGGGTCTCAAACTGCCAATTTGCCGGCTTTCCAGCTAACAAGGTGAGCTTCTTAACCACTGAGCCACTGCAGCCTCTTCTGTTTGTCATGAGGCCTCAAGACACTTCAGATTCAGGCTGGGGCAGAGCAAGATGTACAAGGACAGCTATCTTGCCTTCTCCACGGACTTTTTCTGGTGTAAAATTACAGTGCTTTTTTAAAATAAAGGAATGTCTTCTCTTTCTTGAACTCCTTAGGGCAGTGATGGTGAACCTTTTAGAGACATATTGCCCAAACTGCAACCCAAAACTCACTTATTTATTACAAAGTGCCAACACGGCAATAGGGGAGGGAGGAAACGATCCCATTGGGCTGCTGGGCAGAGGGGTGGGGTGAACTCTGTGCTGGAGGGAGGAAGCGCTCCCATTGGGCTACTGGGCAAAGGGGCAGGGCAAACTGTGCTGGGGGAGGGAGGAAGTGCTCCCATTGGGCTGCTGGGAAGAGGGGTGGGGGGAGCTCTGTGCTGTGGCAACCGCACAGGTGCCCACAGAGAGGGCTCCGAGTGCCACCTCTGGCATGCGTGCCATAGATTCGCCACCACTTCCTAAGGATATTTTTTTAGGAGGAATCTGTTAGCTTCAGATGGGTGCTCACGAAAGCGCAACATTGATCCTTCCCCGATTGTTATGGCATGATTTCACGTCAGAAATTATTGAGTTGAAAGGCTTATTTATTTATTTATTCAATAAATAACCTCATTGACTTGCAGGAGAAACTCCGCTCAGGGGACGCCCAAATGAGGCTCCTTTCATTCCCCAAGATCTTTTCCCCACTGAAGTGGTCCCTATTTATCTACTTGCAATGTCTTGCTTTCGAACTGCTAGGTTGGCAGGTGCTGGGGCAGAGACGGGCGCTCAAACTGTCATGCAGTACCCGGGTCTCGAACTGCTGACTTGCTGGCCTTCCAGCTAACAAGGCAAGCTTCTTAACCACTGAGCCAATAATAATAATAATAATTTCTGACACAAAATTATTATTATGGCATGATTGTGTTCTATACAGGGTTCCCCAACCTTTGGGTTTTGGACTTCAATTCCCAGAATCCTAAGCCAATACATTGGTTGATCAGTGGTTTGGGGAACTGACTTAGTTTTCTGGGAATTGAAGGATGGGAAACATTGCATCTATGGGGTTACCTTTTGAGGTTCCACGTTATCTAGGCCAGTGTTGTCTTTCATGTCTCGTTCAGACTCTGAATCACCAAAAACGAAGTCACCCTATAGTTCAACTTGCCTGATCTAGTGTGAGAATGATTAGTTGGCACAACAAGGTTGTCATTGCCCTGGGTACTCCGGTTGTAGTTCAAAAACACAACAATCTTTGAAGAGGCTTTTTCTGCAAATCCTGCTATGCCCATGAAGAGTAGACCTGTTGACCCAGTAGGATTTACATCATTGACTTGCGGTTCAGCAATTGAGTCCATAGTTTAACTACTCCACAACCAGGAACTAGCGATAGGGTTCTGGCCTGAGAGTGGTAATGTTTTTTCTATAAAGATCACCAATATTTTAAAAAAATGTTTGTTCGTAATGTTCTTGCAGGAGCTAAGTAAGAGTGATGGTTACTTAACAACCGTGTCAGGCACTACCTTTTCTGTCTGTAAGGATGTCATACAGAAGTTCTGGAGGATTTTCCATTTGGTACTGTATATTGTTTTCTAAAGAGACCGTGGTGGTTAAGACACTGAGCTTGGCCACCAGACGTTTGGCAGGTGAGCAGTTCGAGACTTGAGTGTTGCACGATGGAGTGAGCTCCCATCGTCTGTCCCAACTCCTGCCAACCTAGCAGTTCGAAAGCAACAAATTGCAAGTGGATAAACAGGTACTGCTTTGGCAGGAAAGGTGACAATGTTCTGTGTGCTCCAGCGTCTGGTCATGCCTGCCACCACATGACCACGGAAACATCTTCAGATGCTGACAGCACGGAGATGAGCACCAGCCCCTGGAGTCATATACGACTGACTTTTTGACTTTTAACTTCATATTTCTAAAGCACTTCTGAGGGAGTTTTGAGAACAGAACGGGAAAAGCACTTGCACTATAAATGTCTTTATTCTCAGTCATCCCAGAGTGTATGATACACAATAATGGGTTCGAGTTGCCGGAAGCCAGATATAGGCTGAATATCAGGAGAAATTTCCTAACTGTTAGAGCAGTTTAACAATCGAACCAAATCCCTCAGGAATTGGTAAGTGCTCCCAAAGAGAAAGTTAGAAAGCTCGTTATTTTACATCTGCTTTAACTTGGATTCCTGCATTGAGCAGAGAACTGGGCTTGATCTTCGAGGTCTCTTCCAACTCCAGTGCGCAACAGTTCTGTGATCATAGGGGACATTGCTATAGAAACAATTTTCGTTTCCAGCAAGCCAACCCTAAAAACCATTTACAATAATATTTTTGTGTCCGAAATTATTCTGGATTGAAAGGCTTTTTGCTGGAGAAACTCCGCTCCGGGGACGCCCAGATGAGGCTCCTTTCATGTCTCCAAGATCTTTCCCCTCCAAAGTGGTTCCTATTTACTGTATCTACTTGCAATTTCTTGCTTTCGAACTGCTAGGTTGGCAGGAGCTGGGACAGAGACGGGCACTCAATCTGTCATGCAGTGCCCTGGTCTCGAACTGCTGACTTGCTGGCCTTCCAGCTAGCAAGGCGAGCTTCTTAACCACTGAGCCATCGCAGCCCCAACATTTACATTGATCGTAGCTCAGAGGGGTAACTGGTTTCTGATTAAGTACTGTACTATGTGGAAATGGGTTTAGTTGAACCCAAAGGTTGGCTTTGTCTCACCTATACTTAGATTGGAAACCTTATATTGTGAGTGCAGAAAGGAGGCTTCCTACAGGGTGAGAATTTGGAACCCAACAGTTACATGAGGATGAGCTCCTTTAGGTCCCCCTCAGTGAAGGAAATGACACTAGACACCATCATATTGGGCCCAGTGGCAAAATGAGCGGAGGAGGAACTCTGATTCCCAATGGTCATGGAGGCAGAAGAGGCCATGCCAGATGGACTGGCTGTGAAGGTCCACCTTGTCAATATCCTCAAGGCTGCGGCAGTCCATTGCAGTCCCGGTGTTAAATCTTGCACGTTCCGTTTCATACGTGGCGCAGGAGATAGCTCCGTGATCACCGTGTGTTTGGTCACTTCCTAACAAGCAGGCATCCACCTTAAATAAATTCACACCTGTAGCATTTTTCCTGCTTGTCTCAGGAAAAATACAGTAAAACCCCTACTTACAAAAAAAAAGTCCGTTCCGTAGGCTTTTGCTTAAACAGTTTTTTATGTAACTCGAAGCAAATCCATAGGAAAAAAATATTTTTTTACATAACTCGAAGCAAACCCATAGGAAAAATGAAATTTGTATGTAAATCGAAGCACGGAACGCTGTTACCTTCCCACCGAAGTGGTCCCTATTTATCTACTTGCAATTTCTTGCTATCGAACTGCTAGGTTGGCAGGAGCTGGAACAAACCCATAGGGAAATGATTTTTTTACGTAATTCAAAACAAACCCATAGGAAAAAGAATCTTTATGTACTCGAAAAAGAATTTTTATGTGACTCAAAGCAAACCCATAGGAAATCGTGTAAATCAGGACATGGTTTTAGCACAAAATCATTATGTAAGTTGAATTTTATGTAACTGGAGGCATATGTAAGTCGGGGTTTTACAGTACTCTGATATGGGTAATAGCTGATGACATATTTTGCCCAGTTGGTGCCGAAGCATAATAATTAAATATTTCATATAAATAAAAACATCAATAGAGAAATTAAACATACAAATAAGTATTTATTTATTTATTTATTATGATTACTGATCAGATACGTAAGTAATTAAACTGACCCATCCAGATGAAACCTGTAGATTCAAATTCCCAAAAAACTTAATTTTTGTTGGAATAGTAGCCATTAGTCTGTTTCAGGTATATCAGGAAGCACAAACAAAAACACTAGCACTTTAAAAACTAACTGGTATATTATTTTAATGTGAGTTTTCGTGGATCAAGTCCACTTCATCAGACATAGGAGAGAAATTGCAAGGCATGAGCTTATTTACACCAGATACAGAGTCATAGAGTGATTAAACCAGAATGACAGATAATCATGCAAATCAATACACCTCTCCCCACAGCTGTTAAGTCTTTAAAGGGCTGCAGTGTTTTGTTTTTTGGCTTCCTGATATGCCTAGTAAAGGTTTCCCTTGCTCGAAAGCAAGTCGTATCCGACTCTAGGGTGCAGTGCTCATCTCTGTTTCAAAGCCGAAGAGCCAGCGCTGTCTGCTTCTGCAGATGTTTCCGTGGTCATGTGGCAGGCATGACTAGACACCGGAGCGCACGGAACGCTGTTACCTTCCCACAAAAGTGGTCCCTGTTTATCTACTTGCAATTTCTTGCTAACGAACTGCTAGGTTGGCAGGAGCTGGAACAAAGACGGGAGCTCATTCCGTCCTGCAGTACTCGGGAATCGAACTGCTGACCTTCCGCATCCAAGTCAGCACACACACACACACACACACAATTCCTCTTTTAAAAAACACCAAAGAGTTAAATCTAGAGCAATTGGAGCATAAATTAATCCAAAGGAAGTCTGGCATTTACAAAGAGGATTTTAAATTTTGGGTGATATCATGGACCGCAACGCTTTGCCACCCCGGGGGATTCTGGGAGTTGTAGTTGTAAAGCATAGAGCCGCCTGGTAGGCTCCTCCTGGGTTCCGAGGGAGGGAGGGAGGGAGAGGACGAGCTGGAGGCGAAGCCTAGAGAGGGCGGAAGTGGAAGGAAAGAGGGCGTGTCATCATCCCCAGCCAGGCCCCGCCCCCTCTTCCCATGCATGGGGAGATGCCAGAGGTTGATGCCTGCAAGGAAGGAGGTTGAAGTGGAGTTGCTACCTGGATCCAAAGCGGAGCAGCCTTAATGCGGAGCAAGGCTCCCTTTTGCTCAGTCCCTGTTCTAGTGGCTGGCCTGTCTTTTTGTCCTCCATGCCCATCCAGAGGCAGCAGGTAAGTCCTTCCTCATTTGGGTGCATAGAGACCCTATAGACATCAATCAATCAATCATATATTTTAAATACATTTTGAGCATTTACATTTATTTATTTTATCTGGATATGTTTGTAAAATAATATATTTTAACTACATTCTAAAAATTTAATTAAAAAAATACCTCTCGTTTTACTGTGCTGGTTAAACCATAATAAAGTGATTGGTTGATTAAAGCAAGAAATTGCTTGCAAGTAGATAAATCGGGACCACTTTGGTGGGAAGGTAAACAGCGTTCCATGCCTGCCACACGACCATGGAAACATCTGCAGAAGCAGACAGCCCTGTCTCTTCGGCTTTCAAACAAAGATGAGCACTGAGCCCTAGAGTCAGATACGACTGGCTTTCGAGGAAGGGAAACCTTACTACAGAGCTGCAGTGGGGGGTGGGAGATTGGGGTGGTCATCCCAAAGGGAATGGGGGGGGGAGGGAAGTTCAAGCATCTTCTATCATCATTTTGTGTCAGGTTTTTTGCTGAATCCAGGTCTCAAACTGTTGACTTGCCAGCCTACCAAATAACAAGGTGAGCTTCTTAACCACTGATTCACCACAGCCCACATCTTCTGAACCATGCCACTGCATGACTTCTTCTCGCCTGTCCTACCTTGCAAGATTGTTGTGAAGCTTGCAGAGGGAAGTTTAGGATTGGGGGAGAGTCTTGGGAGGAAAGCCTTTATCCTACATTTTTGTATAAAAGGATTCACATGGCTTATCTTTGCTTGTTTATGCAATTACTGAGGATATTTGGGGGGGGGGGAGAGGAGCCTCCCTGCAACCCCACCAAGAACTCTACATGGACTTTTAGCATCAGACTTACAGTGCTGTGGTGCCTTAGTGGTTAAGACACCGAGCATAATGAGCGGAAAGCCAGCAGGTTAGCAATTCAAGACCCAAATGCTGTACAATGGAGTGAGCTCACGTCGTCTGCCCCAGCTCTTGCCAACCTAGCAGTTTGAAAGCAAGAAGTTGCAAGTCAATAAACGGGTACCACTTTGGCGGGAAAGGTAATGGCGTTCCATGTGCTCCAATGTCATGCCTGCCCTGCCACATGACCACAGAAATATCTATGGACACAAATTGTGCTGACTCCTCTTTGGCTATAAACTAAGAAGAATACCACCCCCTAGAACAGGGTTAGGCAACCTACAGCCCGGCCCGTGGCGCCAAATGATCTGGCCTGCTGCCCTCACTCTCGCCGCTGCCACTGGAAGCTGCAGAAACAACCGTAAACGCATCCATGGCTGTCGTAACCATGATTCTAGGGCAGGGCTAGGCAATCTTTTTAAAGTTGGGGGCCGAGTCACGCTCCCTTAGACAGTTGAGGGGGCCGGACTGGTGGTCCTCCGCTGTAAATGCTGCCATAAAACGCGCCCACATTTGCGGCTGTCATAAACATGTCTTACATTTGCCTGTGGAAGTGGGGAAGTAATAGCTACTTAGTCTGTCTGGGGTTTAGCGGCGCAAAACGTTGGATGAAGGAGAAATAGTTGAACTGAGATTTTTGAGTTTGGATCTACGTTTTTTCTATAAAGTATACATCTCTGAATAATATTCATTCATTCCCTATATTGTCTGATTTAGTGATAACCCCACTACTTGGGCAGTGTACGTAAAAACAACAACATTGAAACTCACCACCCAGCGCTTGAACTCTAATGGTAAAATATTGCTGTTCTTTGAGAATATTTTTATAGTAGCCGTGTTAGTCTGTGTTTCAAGCATACCAGAGAATAAACAAAATATAAAAGTTGAAGCACTTCTTTCGTGTCCCGATCAAACCCTGGATTGTCAAAATGAAGCCATTTACTTGGCTTTGTCGTTGGCCAAACCCAAGTCCTCATCGGTGCATGTCTCTGGCAGCAGTTGGCAAACCAGTATTTCTTCACATTCACACCGTGTGTTGTTGTCCGCCAACAGCCCCCACTTGAGCATGTTGGCCATGCATTTAGGGACTCCAGCCCTCAGCCTATTCAGGGTCCTCCAAGTGACGTAGGGGAGATCAGCTATATCAGGGGTTCCCAACCTAAGGCCCGTGGTCCAAATCCAGCCTGTGGTGCGATTTCCACCTCTCCAAGGGCATTCAAGAAACAAAAATGGCCACACCTTTGAAGCTGTTGGGACAAAATGGACACCTCCATCGTGCAGGCAGGGCAAAATGGCCATCCGGTCCTCAAAAGCTGACTGAGAAAGTGTGACCCAGCTCGAAAAGGTTGGGAACCCTTGAGCTATATCCTCATTTCATGTTGTTCCCTGTCCACCGAGCTCCTTCCTCCATCTTCTAATTTGGTTTTGCTCTTGTGTAATTTGATGTTTGTTCTTGTAGCACTTAGAATATTAATAATAGTTGATTCTCAGATTCTTTCCCCCCCTCCCCAATATCTCCAGGACTTGAGATCCCCACTCCTTTGGGGTGTTTCTGATTTATGACAGAACCTGGGAAAAGAACAAAGAGTTCCTTCATCCCTTTGGCATCGAGACCAAAAATGTTGCGAGAATACTCCTTCGGGCCTGAAGCAAGAATAGGGCCTGATAGGGTCCAAGCTGGGACCACAGGGGAACACATGGAAGGCACAGTCAAGAAAGCACAACATGAAGAGATAGTCGACTCAGATTTCCATAGCCAGCCCTTCAGAGACTTTTGCTACTCTGTGAGCGAGGGCCCCCGAGAAGTTTGCACCCAACTCTATCTACTTTGTCGTCAGTGGCTGAAACCGGAGCAGAACACCAAGGCTCAAATGCTGGATCTTGTGATCCTGGAGCAGTTCCTGTCCATCCTTCCCTCAGAGATGAAGAGCTGGGTGAGGGAATGTGGTGCAGAGACTAGTTCTCAGGCGGTGGCCCTGGCAGAAGGTTTCCTCCTGAGTCAGGCAGAGGAGAAAAAGCAAGGAAAGCAGAAGGTAAGAGCATATCCTGGTAGGTTAGGACTGAGAATGCATTTGAGGATTTCCTAGATGCAGTGGCTTAGGGATTAAGACTCTGAGGTTGACGACTGGGTCGGCAATTCGAGAACTCAAAGTGATGCGTGACGGAGAGAGCTCCCGCCGTCTGTCCCGGCTCCTGCCAACCTAGCAGTTCAAAAGCAAGGAATTGCAAGTAGAGAAATAGATGCTGCTTTGGCAGGAAAGGTAACAGCATTCCATGCACTTCTGTGTCTAGTCATGCCTGCCACATGACTGCAGAAACGCCTGCAGACACAGACAGCACTGGCTCTTGGGCTGTAAATGGAGATGAGCAGAGTCAGACACGGCTGTCTTTCAAGCAAGGGAGACCTTTTCCTTTAACCTGTGAATGAGTGCTCTCCAAAATGACTTTCCACCTTTTTGAAATGGGATATCAGCCAACAGTGGGACCAGTACTTGGCCTCCTAGTTTTGTCCTATACCAGTGATGGCAAACAGACTGAGTGCCCAAACTGCAACCCCCAAATCCACCCTGTGCTGGAAGCGCTACCATTGGGCTGCTAGGCGGAGGCAAACCTTGTGCTGGAGGAGGAAGAGCTCACATTGGGTTGCTGGGCAGAGGTGAACGTTGTACTGGGGAAGGGAGGAAGTGCTCCCATTGGGCTGCTGGGTAGAGGTGGACTTTGTGCTGGGGGGAGGGAGGAAGTCCTCCCATTGGGCTGCTTGGGCAGAGGCAAACTTTGTGCTGGGGGGAGGGAGGAAGTACTCCCAACTCCCATTGGGCTTCTGGCAAGAAGAGCAGGGTGAACTCTGTGCTCGGGCAATGTGCCATAGGTTCGCCACCACTGCCCGATACCTTTTTCAAACCCTGATCCCTTTCTCTGTGTCACATCTCCTGTTTCCAATTCTCACGGTTCTTTCCTCTTCAGAATCTCTTGACGAAAGAGGGAACTAGCTGTCTGAGTGTACAAAAAGTTCAATTGGATGCAAGCCAGACCCTTCTGTCGATGTGGCTTGCACAACCGGGCGACCAAAGTACCAGCTCGTTGGGTAAGGGCTCATGGTTGTCTCTGTATGTAGTTTAAGATTGGTTCTATTCACAATCTATTTACAATCTCATTCTTGATGTTATCCCTTCTAGTCACTTTATTTCGTTAATTTGGATTTTATATCCTCCCTAAATGCTGCTAGGGACAGCGGTGGCTTAGTGGTTAAAACGCTGAACTTGACGACTGAAAGGTTGGCAGGTCAACAGTTTAAGACCGGAGCGCTGCGCGACAGAATGAGCTTCCGTCTCTGTCCCAGTTCCTGCCAACCTAGTGGTACAGAAGCAAGAAATTGCAAGTAGATAAATAGGTACCACTTTGGTGGAAAGGTAAACATTGGTCCATCTAGTCATGTCTGCCACATGTCCACAGAAACATCTGCAGACAGAGACAGCGTTGGCTCTTTGGCTATATACAGAGATGAGTACTGAACCCTAGAGTTGGCTACGACTTGCTTTTGAGCAAGGACGACCTTTACCTAAATGCTGCTAATCCGGACGTTGTTTCGCATCCGCAATAGCAACAGCAATTACACTTATATAGCACCCCATAGCGCTTAGTGCACTCTCTGGCCAGTTCATAAGTTAATTATCATTTTGCCTCAACATGCTGGATGCTCATTTTACTGATCTTGGAAGGGTGGATGGTTGAGTCCACCTTGAGTCCCGTCAGGATCGAATTCACGACATCAGCAGTTAGGTTGCAGTATGGCAGTTTAACCACTGCTGAACGATGGGCTCCATTTTACTATCATTTATTTCTCTACCAGTTCCATTCCCCCCACCCCCCAGTGTGAGGAGAGACAAGGCGGTTCTTCTGCCTGAACTGAAGTCGTCACATGGCAGAAAAATCCTGTTGTCCTCCATGGAAAACAGCTTTGCTTGATTTAACAATCAAAAGTGATTACATTACGTAAATCAGGGGTTCTCAACCTATGGCCTGGAGGCCGGATGCGGCCCGCAACATCATTTCTTGTGGGCCTCCACCGCCTCTCCGCCAAACCAGGAAGTGCCGTGTGTGGCAGGCAGGGCAAAATGGCCATCCGGCACTCGAAGCTGTCTGAGGGAGCGTGACCCGGCCTTTGGCTTGAAATGGTTGAGAATCCCTGGCAGAAATTCTCTTTTTGTCATTTGCATTGCAAAAATTCTTGTCATAGGTTTTACAAGCAGAGGCTGACCAGCCAGCTGTCAGGAGCGGATTTTCTGCTTTTGGTGAGGGTTATTGCCAGTCTGGCCAGATTATCCTGCTATGGTAATAGAGTAGACCAGGAGTTCTCAACCTTTAAAAGCCAGGGGCCAGGTCACGCTCCCTCAGACACCTTTGGGGGCTGGATGGCCATTTTGCCCTTCTTCCTTCCACATGGCACTTCCTGGGTGTGGTGGAGGTGGTGGTGGGCCACATGAAATGGTGCCATGGGCTGCATCTGGCCCGCGAACTGCAGGTTGAGAATCCCCGGAGTAAACCATACTGCCAGAGACTCAAAGCTGAGTGTCAGGCAGCAGTTAACTGACCTGACAACCCTGAGGACTAATGGCCTTAGATGCAGTGATGGGCACCAAAAATTTTTTACTACCACACCGTGGGGCGTGGCCTAACTGGTGGGTGTGGCCTAACTGGTGGGTGTGGCCTCATCGGTGGGCATGGCCTAATCAGTCTTTAAGGTGCCACAACATTTTTTTGTTTACTCTCTGATATGCTTGCACAGAATAAAATGGCATCAATTCTAAAGTTTTATTCTGTGCAAGCAGATCAGGAGGTAAACAAAACAAAAACACAAAAATGTTGTGGCGTATATATACACACACACACACACACCTGGACATATTCCTGGACCTATTCCTGCAGGAAGAGAACTTCCTGCAGGATGTTTGTCTGGGCATTGCGAGAGGTGTCCAGGCAGGGCAACTCTCGCAATGCCCAGAGTCAGACAGACATCCTGCAGGAAGTTCTCTTCCTGCAGGAATAGGTCCAGGCATTGCGAAAGTTGCTGCTACTGCTAGAAGAAGGCAGCAAGGAGTGGCGCCGGGGCGCACAGGCGAGCTCTCCTGGGTGGCGCGTGATGTTAGCTCCCCCTCCTCTTCCCCCAGGGCCAGGCGCGCACTCGCCGCCACCTCCACCACCACCCGAGCAGCACCCGCAGCCGCTCCGGAGGAGAATAAAGCGCCAAAGCCATTGGGTCGCCCGCTCTCCCGGGAAGAGGTGGTGGGGTGGGGATGGGAGGGGGCGTGGTCAGCCAGGTTTCCTACCGGTCCGCTCGGACTGGGACCTGACACTGCTTAGATGGCAAAATCCACAGGGAAGGATGATGATGCCCAAGTGGATTAAATCCCACTTGAATCCCTCTTGATGAAGGGCAGCGGCTTCATCAGTCCTGGCCTGGGACCGGTGAGGACTTTGTGTGTCAAAAGGGCTCAGGACCAGAAAGTGAGTCGTGGAACTGGATCAGTGGTACTATGGATGTCATACTGTGATGTGAAAGGCAGGCAAAAGGCCACGGCATTATATTGTCAGGACAGTCTTTATGGCTGATTCCCATGAGGATCACCAATATGCAGATACGGCAGAAGAAGAAAGTGAGGGTTTGGTTCAGGTGTCCTTTGGAATCACTTTCAACAATCTTTGTAATATCTATCGGCTTTATACAAAACATCCCAACGAAGGGCGGCTTCGCCTGGCCATTAGCCAGATCAAGAAATCTGCCAGAGCCATAATTTAGCCACACTGTGTGTTGGTTACGCCAAAGGCAAAGTCCATCTGGCATCTCCCAGTGGAGCTGGGAAATAGACCTCCATGAGACTCATATTCCTTTTTTCAAAAGCCTTGTAGTGCTTTCTATCCTGTTGCAAGCAATTTTTTTCACATTTGGTTGGATGGGGGGGGGGGAGCTGTTGTGGTTTAAAGGGTGTGTGTGTATGTGTTTGAAAAATAAATTAATATATGACTTTCCCCTCCATCATTTTTTCCACCTATCGTAGGAGATGGACCACGATTGCCAGCCACAATTCATATCCCGTCATCTTGTCTTTGTGATGCACCGGAAACAATGTCAGCGCAACTGAATCAGGTACCAGCTAAATCAGGGATTCCAAACCTTTTCAAGATGGGGTGGTGGTAGGTGGATGGGTCACACTCTCTCAGTCAGCTTTGAGGGCTGGATGACCATTTTGCCCTGTCTGCACGATGGGGGTGGTCATTTTGTCCTAACAGCTCCAATGGGGGTGGCCATTTTGTTTCTTGAATGCCCTTGGAATGGTGCCATTGGCCAGATCCGGCCTGCGTGCTTTAGATTTGGAACCCCTGGGCTAAATCAACACTAAATTTTGGCGGTTCTTAATGTCATCTGGAAGACTTTCTTCTCTCGGAAGGTTGGAAACCACCACCACCTTCCTCATTCTCATCATCATCATCAATATTAATATTGATATTGATTAATATCATCATCCTATTAGGTGTCGAGGGAGATGCAAGGCTTATTTTATTTATTCATTCATTCATTCATTCTAAGTTGAGAGATCTGGGGTTTCTGCCGTCACTTTGTGGGTGGATATTGGATTTTCTGTCAGAACGCTCCCAGAGGGTCCAGTTGGGCCCTTATACCTCTAATATGCTTAGTACAAATACAGGAACACCGCAGGGATGTGTGCTTAGCCCGCTCCTTTATATTCTCTATACGTTTGACTGTGTCTCTGTCCACCCTAGCAATAGGATTGTCATATTTGCAGATGACACGACTGTGATTGGGCTCATCTCTGATAAGGAGGGCGAGACGGCCTATAGAGATGAGGTAGAGCAGTTGACAAAGTGGTGTAGAACCAATAATCTGCTCCTCAACATAAAGAAAACAAAGGAGCTTGTGGTGGATTTTAGGAGGCAGAGAACCGATGTCCAGCCACTTTTGATTGACGGAACCTGTGTGGAGAGGGTAGCGACGTTCAGATTTCTGGGCATTGAGATACAGGAGGATCTGTCCTGGAGTGCCAACACAAGGGGGCTTGCAAAGAAAGTGCAGCAGAGACTGTATTTTTGAGAACTCTAAGGAAAAACCATCTTCTGCAAAAGCTGCTACTTGCGTTCTATCGCTGCGCTATTGAGAGCGTGCTCACTTATGGCTTATGTGTATGGTTTGGGAGTAGTACTCATCGGGATAGGATAATGTTGCACAGAATTATTAAAACAGCGGAGAGTATCATCCGCTGTCCACTCTCCACTTTAGAACAAATTTACACCATCAGGTGCCACAGAAAAGCATTAGATATAGTAGGAGACCCATCACATCCTGGCCACTGCTTCTTTGAGCTTCTGCCATCGGGACGGAGATAGAGAACAATGAAGGTAAAAATGAGCCGTCTCAAGAACAGTTTCTTCTCCAGAGCAATTTTGGCCTTAAATGGGAACTCTGGACTCTGAAGTCATCTTATCTTATTTAAATTTTTAGATTTTTAAATTTTTAAATTTAGGGTTTTTGGAATTTTGAAATTTTGGATTTTTTGAAATTTTGGATTTTTTGAAATTTTGGAATTAAGGTTTTAAATTTTTTTAAATTGTACTGTATGGTACTATCTTAATTGGTGTTTCTGTAACTGTTTTATCTTATCTTATTTTATCTTATTTTATCATTCATTCATTCATTCGATTTATATAGCCACCCCAATCAACATAAAATTCTTGTTCTGGCACTTCTAACAGCTTCCTACAGCGTTATTTGGTGTTCATGTAATGTTTCTCTGATGTTTTCTCTCCACTTTCCTCTGAGTCTGCCTCATTGTCTTTGTCCTTCTTCTCTTTCCACGTATACTTCATAAGGTATGGAATTCCAAGACATTTGCTCCAAGTGGGTAAACCACTTTATTTGTTGTCTCTATGTAGTTTAGGTTTGGTTCTATCCCACTTATTTCCCTTACAATCTCATTCTTGATGTTATCCCTTCTACAGCAGCCTTCCACAGACATCTCATTTCTGTGGGACCAGTTTTAGTTTATTGCTTCGGGTAATGGAAAACTTGACTTTACGGAAAGAAATTCATTGAAAATAAGGCCTCGGCTTAAGGAATTTTTTCAGAATGGTTCCCCCCAATGCATTCCCATGGGAAATTGTGCAATGCATTCCCATGGGCACTTCATTTTAAGGAAAAATCACAATAAGGAAAATCCCGCAGAACAGATTAATTCCGTAACCCGGGATTTTACTGTATTTTGTTGTAAGTGTCCATGTTTGGCACTGGTAACAGTTCACTACATTGGATTAAGTGCACTTTGGGATTCTGCTGGGGCTATAGGAGAACTGTTGATGAACAGTATTATATTTTATTCCCCACCCCAGGTGACCTTCGAGGAGGTGGCTGTGTATTTCACAGAGGAGGAACGGGCCCTGCTGGATCTCCGCCAAAGAGCTTTGCACAAGGTGGTCATGGAGGAGAATTATGGGATGGTGGCCTCTCTTGGTAAGGCTCTTTCTTGGTAAAATCAATGTACAATTGACAGAAAGGAGCTACTACCTGCTTTGCATTCTTGGGCCCTTGAATTATATTTTTTTCCAGTCTTACTGTTTTTCTACAGCTGTCATTGAGTTTCATTTAAAACTAGCTGAGGTTGCCCGGCGTTGCCTGCCGGGCTGTTTTAAATGGTGTTGGAAGGTTTTTGTTTTGTTAATGTTTGTACAAATGAGGTTAGTCTGTAATTGTAATTTTTAAAATGTTTATTTATACACACGGGCTGTTATAAACTGTGATCAGATTTTTTGGGTTTGTTTTTGGGATTAAAAAAAGAGGAAAGGATGATTTAATTTTTTACAATTATTTTATTTTACCAAATAATGTTTTAATATGTGAATTTTTTTAATATTTGTACCTTGGATAATAATTTTTAAAATGTGAAAGTGCATGTTTTTTTTGCATTCCATGTTTTTAAACTGTGTTTAGATGTTTTAGTTTTTTTTTTTGAGTGAAAACTCTACACAGGATTTTAGAAATGTTTTTATTTTATTACTAGCATGGGTAGCCCGGCGATGCCGGGCTTTTTTTGGGGTTTTTTTTAAAAATAAAACAATGCCTTTTTTTGGGGGGGGTTTAATAAACACTCCTGCACCACACGTGGAAGTGCCATGTGGTGGAGGAAGGGCAAAATGGCCATCCGGCCCCCAAAGCTGTCTGAGGGAGTGTGTCCTATCGTGTTGGATACTAAAGGCTTTCGTTTATTTGTTGAAGCAATGGTGATGTGCTGTTTTAAATGGTGGTGTATTTGTTTTTGAATAATATTATTTATTTTTAAATTTAATTTTGTTTTTTTAAAATGTTCCTTTTTTTTGTTTTGGTTTTTCATAGTGAAAAGTGGCTTTATTTTGGTAATTTTTGAGATTAGTGTGTTTTTTTTTTGAATGTTTGTATAAATTATGTTATTAAATGTAGAATATTATGTTTTAAATATTGTAGAATGTTGTTTCTGTTTTGGCCGCTGGGTGGTGGTGTTGAGCTTTTGAGCTGTAAGTTTCCTCTTTCTCATTTGTGTTCTGGTTCTCGTAGTAGGAAGACGTCTTTTTACAATGTAAGGTATGTGGGGGTTTTTTTGGGGGGAGGGGTTGGGGGTTGATTCTTTTTGGGGGGTGTATGTGTGTGTTTATCTTCCTCATATTTGGCTGTTTGTGTGTTTATTGTTTTGGTTTTGGTTTGTTTTTGAATGGTTTTGTTTTGAGATTGTTTGTGTTTTTTCAAGTGTGTGTGTGTGTGTGTGTGGGGGGTGGTGGCTTTCTTTCTCGCAGGCCATGCTGGATGGCCCGTGGGAAGGAAGGCCAATTGCGGGGATGTTTTTTTTCCCCATGGGCCATGCTGGATGGCCCGTGGGAAGGATAGGCATTTGCGGGGAGGCTTTCTTTCCCACGGGCCATACTTGCTGGCCCATGGGAAGGAAGGGCAGAGGCAGTGGGGTGTTCATTCTTTTTTTCCCGCGGGCCATACTGGCTGGCCCGGTGGGAAAGAAGGGCAGTTGCGGGGGCTGGGTGGGTGGGTTTTTTGCTTTAACTTTTGGTGCTGTGGCTGGCCCTTCGAAGGGAAGGGCAGCGGCGGCCGGGGGTGCATTATTTTTTTGTTTGTTTCTCGTTTTTTTGGCCCGCCGGCTGGCCCTTCGATCGGAAGGGCCATGGTGGTGGTGGTGGTGGGGGGGTTTCCCCCACGGGCCATGCTGGCTCGGCGGTGGGCTTTTTTTTAACTTTTATTTTTCGTGCGCCGGCCCTTCGAACGGAAGAGTAGCGGCGGCGGGTTCTTCCCCCCCCCCCCACGGGCCATGCTGGGTCGCCCGTGGGGTTGAATGGTTGCGGAGGCGGGTTTTTTTTGTTTTGTTTTTGCGCGCCGGCTGCCTCCTCGTTCTGCTCGCACATTGCGCGCAGGACGCTGGGGCTTGTAGTAATGTGTTGGTGCTTTGTGTTTGTGCTGCGTTTTTTTAAAATCCTTTTCTTTTGATTGGCTGCGGCGCGTGTTCGAACGCTGCTCCGTGCGAGAGCCTCTCAGCCTGATTGGCTCTGGCGCGGCGTGGCGCAAGGACTTTCGGGACGTGAAGTTCTTTACGTTTCTTGCCGTTAGTGGGGCTGATGCCCCAATCGCGATTTTTTAAACCATTCGTTGACCTGCGTAGGCACTTAGCCCGTGCTCTCGAAGGGAGGGAACGGGTAAGTAGGGCGACGTATAGCAGCCCATAGCCCATTCCAACGGTGAACACTTGGTTTTATAGGTTAAGATTTCGTGATTTGTTTCTGATTTGTGTGAAATGTTTTTATTTTATTATTTTATGATTTGTTTGTGATTTGTGTGAATGTGTGATGTAATGTTATCTTTTTTACTGTTTTTTCTCTTGTGGCCTCTGGGTGGGGGTGTTGAGTGTTTCTTTTATTTTGACTGTTTTTTGTCTACTGGTCTCTGGGTGGCGCTTCTTCCGGTAAGTAGTTTCTTTCCTCATTTCATTTCCGGCCGTCATGGAGGGATGACGTGTGATGGTAAATTGGCTGGTTTAATTTCTTTTGTGGGTTTTTTGGTTTTTCTTTTTTGGTGTTTTTCTGTGTTTTTTTCTGTTTCTTATTTTTGGTTTTGATTAATTTTCAATGTTTTTGTGTTTTTTTAAATTAATGGTTTATTTTTTTGGTGTTTGTTTTTTACTTTTGTTTCTCTTTCAAGGGGGGGGGAAGGCACTGGTGCCTTGGCCCCCGCTTGAAAGCGAAACACTTTTTCGGTAAGTAAAGTCAGCGGGCGGAGCGGCGTCCGCTGGCTTTACTTCCTTGGAAATGGGTTCCCTTTCAAGGGGTGGCCAAGGCACTAGTGCTTTGGCCCCCGCTTGAAAGCGAAACACTTTCCTTACCGCGGCGTGGCCTCGCTGGCTGGACCGCGGGAATCCCAGCGCCGCTTCAGGTGGCGTTTGGGGTTGGCTTTCCTTCCTGCAGCCCGGCCTTGCTGGCCAGACCGCAGGAATCCCAGTGCCGCTTCAGGCGGTGTGTGTGTGTGGGGAAGTGGGCTTTCGTTCCCGTGTCCTGGCCTCGCTGGCCGGACCGCGGGAATCCCAGCGCTGCTTGAGGCGCCATGTGTGTGTGGGGGTGGGCTTTTGTCCCCCTGGCCCGGCCTTGCTGGCCGGACCATGGGAATCCCAGCGCCACTTCAGGTGGCATTTGGGGGTGGGCTTTCCTTCCCGTAGGCCGGCCTTGCTGGCTGGACCGCGGGAATCCCAGTGCTGGTTCAGGCAGTGTTGGGGTGGGTGGGCTTTCCTTCCCATGGCCTGGCCTCGCTGGGCAGACCGCGGGAACCCCTGTGGCGCTTGAGGCCACTTGTTTGTTTTGTGTGGCTGTGAGGCACAGGGTTTTTAGTTTTTATTTTTCACGCGGCGGGCTTCTCAGCATTCTGCACGCTCATGGCGCGCAGGACTCTGGGGCTTGTAGTAATGGGTTTGTGGTTTGTGTGTGCTATGTTTTTTTCCCTGTGGCTCGATTTTGATTGGCCGCAGCGCGTTTCTCTACGTTCTTTGTGCCCGCAGCTCTCAACCTGATTGGCTGTGGCGCGGCGCGGTGCAAAGAACATTGGGAAATGAAGTTGTTTCCCTTTTTTCGCGTTTGTGGGTCTCTTGCCCCACTGGCACATTTCTCAATCCTTCGTTGACCTGCGGACCCAGTTCGGGCATGTGCACGAATGGTCAGTGTGGGCTAGTAGGGCCTGGTTTAGGATTGTATCTGACATTCCAACGGTTAACGCTTGATTTTATAGGTTAAGAAAAGAACTTTTTAAAATGATAAGTCTTTTTTTGTCTAATGCTTTTTGGTGGTAATGTTTTTCTGGTTTTATTTAGGTTCTTTAGAGCAGGGGTGCCCAAACCTTTTGGGCAGTGGGCCAGTCACATGGTTCTTCCCACCGGAAACGGAAGTAAAACACGCATGCGCGTGCATGTAACATGCCTGTGCATGTACATAACGCTGCCATAAATTACCAGCAGCCGTAATAAATGCATTTATGACAGCCACGGGTCATTTACAGCAGCATTATGTACATGCACGGGCATGTTACGTGTATTTTACTTCTGCTTCTGGGAACAGCAAGGGCGGTGCGAGCTGGATGATTTGGTGCTGCGGGCCGTAATTTGGGCACCCCTGCTATAGGGTATACTACTGTTTAGTTTTGCTGCCCATTTTATCTCCTCTGTCTTATAATTCAAAGTCTGAATTTCATATGATTAGGTTTTTTTAAAAAAATATTTCCCAAATAAATTTTGCAAACTACAGTAAAAACAACAACAATCATAACTAAATTTTACCTCTTAACAGCTCCCCCAGTGGCTTAGTGCTTTAGGCGCTGCGCTGGAGACGGGAAGGACAGGGTTCAATACTTGAGAGCTGCACTTGGCGACATGAAAGAAGCCTCAATCGGGCGTCTCCTAAAAATCCTTTCAACCCAGAGTAATCTCTGACACGAAAGCACACACCTCTTAACACTCATCCACACTCAAATGTTTGAAGTAGTAGCTGTGTTAATCTCTGCAAGCCTATCAGAGAGTAAACAAAACAGGAAGAAAAGATGGGGGGAAAATTTTGTGGCACCTTAAAGACTAACTCCTGTATTTAAATGTGAGCTTTCATGGGTCAAGTCCACTTCATCTGATGAATTTCTGGTTTCCATGAACCTGAGATGTAGGTTCTAAATTTTATATAATTAACATAATCTGTGTACTGCAGACATGCAGGAATTGGGTCTTTGGGATGAATCTAGGGTACTTCTATCCATCCTCTCTGAATATGGGCTGGGTGCTGCTGATGTGAGCTAGAAGCTCCAGCAAGATCCAGAAGACCACAGGTTGGTCACCCTGATTGAATGTATAGCAAGATCCTTTGATTGTTGTCTCTTTACCTGTATATCACTGACCTCAAATCAAACCAGCTTGTGAATAGAGTTCATGGGGTGTTTCTTTTTCTCTTCTTCCAAGGTGGTGATTGGTGGAATAGTGAAAATAAAGGCCTGTTGTTGGAAGGAACTTGCTGTCGAGAAGAGGAAAAGCGAAGCACTAAAAGAGAAAAAAGAGAGAAGAGGAAGACCGGATCTCCCATTCTGGAGGGCATGAACATCTATGGCATCCATGAGAAAATCATCCATGATGATTTCCCCCCAAGCTGGAATGCTCCCGTCACACGTGACATGAGGGAAGACGTTGATCATAAATGGCAAAACTGCAAAGAGGACTATAATTGGGACTCACACCTTACTCAGTATCAAGGAGTCCAAACAGATGAAAAACCTTGTGAGATCTTGGAGTGGGGAAGGGGCTTCGGTCAGAAGATGCTCTCTTCCCACCGAGCGACTCACACAGGAGAGAAGCCATACACGTGTCCAGATTGTGGGAAGGCCTTCAGTCGGAGCAGCACCCTCAAGACCCATCAGATTATCCACACCGGGCAGAAGCCTTATAAATGCCTGGAATGCGGGAAGAACTTCAGTCAAAAGTCTGGGTTGAGGACCCACCAGATAATTCACACGGGAGAGAAACCCTACCGATGCTCATTGTGCGGGAGGAGGTTCAACCTGAAGTCGAGCCTGAATAGGCACCAGATTGTCCACACGGGCGAGCGGCCCTATCAGTGTTTAGAGTGTGGGCGCAGCTACACCTCCAAGAGGAATCTCATAGCGCACCAGATGGACCACACCGGAGAGAAACCCTTCCAGTGCCTGGAGTGCGGGAAGACCTTCAGCCAGAGGTCGGTCTTGAAGATCCACCAGGTTTTCCACAGCCAAGAGAAGTCGTATAAGTGCCTGGTGTGTGGGAAGGATTTCCACATGAGAGCAGGCCTCATTCGGCACCAGATGGTTCACACGGGGCAGAAGCCACACAAATGCCAGGAGTGCGGGAAAAGCTTTACTGATCGGAGCAAACTCAGTGCCCATCAGATGGGCCACAATGGAGAAAAACCTTATAATTGCCTCGAGTGCGGGAAAGGCTTCAGCCAGCGATCAGTCTTGAAGATCCATCAGGTTTTCCACAGCCAAGAGAAATTGTACAAGTGCCTGGTGTGTGGGAAGGATTTCCACATGAAGGCAGGCCTCAGTCGACACCAGATGGTCCATACCGGGGAGAAACCCCATAAATGCCAGGAGTGTGGGAAAAGCTTCACCGATCGGAGCAAACTCACTGCCCATCAGATGGGCCACAACAGAGAAAAACCCTACAGTTGCTCGGAGTGCGGGAAAGGCTTTACCATCAAGAGGAGCCTCGCCGCACACCAAATGAATCATGCCAGCGGGAAACCATACAAATGCCTAGACTGCAGAAAGAACTTCAGCCACACGTCAAGCCTCAGTAGAAACCAAACCATGCATGCCGAGGAGCAAGCGCACATGGATGAAAAGCCACTCTGGCTTCCGTATTTCCTGCCCGCTCTTTAAGATGACAGTTAATTAAGCAAAAAATTGGTGTGTTGTATCTGTTTGATGCTTCCATATGTGTGTATGTGTGTGTTTTAAGGAAGAATCTGCCAGGTTCAGCACAAGGCTGACATGGTTTCAGTATCATATACAGTGAAACCTCAGTTAATGTAATTAATGCATTCTCTGGGACATTTCTTACAGCGAAAATTACTTTAACCGAATTTCCCATAGGAATACATTGAAAACCAAAATACTTTGGCCAAAACATGATTTCCCATAGGAATGCATTGAAAACCAATTAATCCGTTCCAGAAAAAAAAATCTCTAAACTGAGTCACTATTTTCTATGGATTTCCTTTTTATGCAATGTTTATGTTAACCGAGCCATTTGTTAACTGAAGTCCCACTGTATGGTAAAGGTAAAGGTAAAAATCGCCCTTGCTTGAAAGCCAGTTGTATCCGATTCTGGGATTCAGTGCACGTTTCTGTTTATAGTCAAAGAACCAGCACTGTTTGCATTTGCAGATGTTTCCATGGAGATGTGGCAGGCATGACTAGACATCCGGGTGTATGGAACTCTATTTATCTACCCACCGAAGTGGTACCTATTTATCTACTTGCAATTTCTTGCTTTCGAACTGCTAGGTTGGCAGGAGCCGGGACAGAGATGCTTATATATAGGTGGCCAAACCCTATGAGATCTTCTTGTTGAGTTGGACAGCATTTAAGATCATTGCCTTTGCTCGAGAAAGTATAATTTGTAGCTAACCTTCTGATGAACAGGTTTATGCCTAAATCCGATTGCTAATTTCAACTACAACAGGTCCATTTTGAATTCAGGGTTGTTAGTACTGCTGGCCAGAATCCTATACCATTCGTACAGTGAAAACCTCAAGCATACAACAGTGTCTGTGGTCATTCTGGGTGACTGTGTCTGTGTAAGCCTGCGTGAAAATCCACTTGGCACGGTTTCCTTTGTTGTTCAGTCACACAGTCAAGTCCGACCCTTTGCAACTTCATGGACCACAGCATGCCATGCTCCTCTGATATCTGCCATTCTCTGCAGTCTGCCCAGATCTACGCCCATTGTGAAGCCATCTAGCCATCTCATCCTCTGCTGCCCTCTTCTCCTTTTACCTTTGATCTTTCCCAGTATCAGGGCCATCTCCAGTGAGTCCTCTCTTCTTATTTGGTGGCCAAAGTACTTGAGCTTCAAGTTCAAGGAGCAATCAGGGTTGATATCCTTTAGGATGGACTGATTTCATCTCCTTGCACTTCAGAAGATGCTCAAGAGTCTCCTCCAGCACCACAAATCAAAGGTATTTATTTTGCACTCAGCCTTTCTTAGGGTCCAGCTCTCACTGCCATGCATGACCACTGGGAAGACCATTGCTTTAACAATTTATCTATTTAACGAGTTATTCTTTATGCAGACAGTGTTTTGCAATAGGATTTTGGCACTTTGATTCAGTGGATCTACTTCAGCCGGGACTGAACATGATTCTGGAAAATAGCAAACCGGCAAGGATTTGTTGCTGAAGAGAGAATGTGCTATAGGTTCGAATGGATAAATATCGAAAGCTTGTCATTCAACAGCTATGGCACTTTACTGCTCTCCTTATAGTGAAATATATACCACAACCCAGAGGTTCTCAACCTTTTAAAGCCACAGGCCGGACCCTGCTTCCTCAGCTGAGTGGGCTGGACTGGTGGTTCCTCCCGCCGTAAACGCTGCTGTAAAATGTGTGCGGCTGTTGTAAACGTGTTTATGACAGCCGCGGGTGTGTTTGCGGCTGTTGTAGATGTGTCTGCTTCCAGTGGCGGTGGCGATGTGGGCCATATGAAATGGTGCTACGGGCCCGGTCCAGCCCGTGGGCCACAGGTTGAGAACCCCTGCCATAACCCATTGCCTTTTTTTACTTGGTCCACGTGTATTAAATTGTACACTCTTCCTTCCTCTTTCCTTTCTTTTCTCTCTCTCTTCCTTCCCTCCTTTCCTTTTTGTTCTTCCCTTCCTTCTCCCTTTCCCTCTCCCCTTTCTGAAGTGTCCTTCCCACATATTTATTCCCTAATTCTTATTTGGTTTGTATGTATGGCAAATTTTTTTTTTACAAATATTAAAGGATAAACTAGACTGCTGTCTGAATTGTGTGTGTGTGTGTGTGTGTGTGTGTGTGTGTGTGTGTGTGTGTGTGTGTGTGTGTGTGTGTGTGTGTGTGTGTGTGTGTGTGTGTGTGAGAGAGAGAGAGAGAGAGAGAGAGAGAGAGTGAGATGGGGGCAGAGAGACCAGCCTTGTTTGTGTTGGAGAACTCACAAAAAGTAGACATTGTGTGGTCTAGTAGGAGCAGCTTCTAGAGAAGGTTAAGATCATCAAAGGAGTCTGCATAGCAGAAGAACTGGGTCCCAAACTGCTGACCTGGTGACCACCTGGGTTCAGAGTAGTAGCCACTAAGCAACCACACGCACACCCCTAACAGTAACTCTTCTTTACAAGTGTGTCTTAAATACATGGTCTGCATTCATCTCCCTCCGGATGATGGTCTGCAAAAAATGTTTTTTTGTTTCTAAAATAACAAGATGCCAATCAAATCAAATCTAATTTATATGGACCTTTTCCAGGCTGTTCTATATAAGGAGGACACAGAAGTATTTTCCCATTTGCTTCTTCTAGTCTGTGTTCAGTCGCACAGTTGATTCTGACCCTTCGCGACCCCATGGACCACCGCCCTCCAGGCACCTCTGTCCTCCACCATCCTCCCTCAACCCACCCAGCTCTGTGCCCATTGCATCTACAATACCTTCTAGCCATCTCATTTTGGGCCGCTCCCTTCTTCTTTTGCCCTTGACCTTTCCCAGCATCAAGGCTTTCTCAAGTGATCCCTCTCTTCTCATTTGATGTCCAAAATACTTTAGCTTCATCTTTACTATTTGACCTTCTAAGTACCTAAATCCTTTCTGAGTACCTTAAGGCTAGCAGGTTTGTGAACTCGCTGCCCACTTAGCAAGAGAGCTTGCATGATTCCACTCGTGGGTGTCCTTTGTAGCCTCTCTCCTTCCCTCCTGCTGCTGGGCTTCCTACTGGTCTCTGGTCTCCTGCCCTGCCTAGCAAGCCCCTTTTATTCACTGGCCAAGGATAATGTCACAAAGGACCAGATGTCACAAAGGATCAGAATTGGCCAAGCCCTGGCGATGACGCCAACAATCCCTGTCATTGTTGGCATCCATATCCCACTTTTGGCCTTGGGACATCATTTCTGGTTGCTTGTATGGTGGATGAAGTTGATATAGAACTGAGGGAGCCAAAGTAGGGCAAGCACGAAATTGCCTGATTTAGAACTAGGTAAGGTAAAAGTAATGGTGGCCCTTGCTCGAAAGCCGCTAAAGTTTGGTGCCCATTTCCGTTTATAGCTAAAGAGTTAGTGCTGTCTGTATCTGGAGACATTTCTGTGACATGTGGCAGGCACAACTAGACACTGGAGTGCATAGAATGCTGTTATCTTCCCACCAAAGTGGTACCTATTTATCTACTTGCAATTTCTCGCTTTTGAACTGCTAGGTTGGCAGGAGCTGGGACAGAGAGGGAAGCTCATTCCGTTGTGCAGCACTTGGGTCTCAAACTGTATTTCTGAGGGGGGAAAAGAAACGGCTATCCAGATCAAATTTCAAGAGTTTATCCCAACCCAAATTAAGTTATTTTGCTCACTTTATTCTGCCACCCACGTTTAGGATTGATTAGGCTTATGTGTACACAAGCCACACTCTGACCATGCACCCATTCACACACACTTGAAGAAGATATATACTGCAAGGGTTGATTTTTAATAAATTTATGAAAATTGCCCCGGGAAGAGGCAATGCGGTGGCGGTGGCGGTGCTCCGGCGTCGTCTCCTTTTGAGCCCTCTCGGCAGGCAGGGCTTGGAGGGCGGGGAGACGCACCTGCCTCCCATTCCCAGGCTGAGTAACGAGGGCCTCGGGAAGAGGCAACGCGGTGAGCAGCTCTCTTTGGTTCCCAAAGTCTTGCATGAGAATGTGCAGAGTGCTCCAGACACTTTCTACCAAGGGACTTTTATACCCTCCACCCCTGGGAACTCAACCTCTACTGCTAGCTAATAGTTAAAAACTAAAAGTGTTTACAATGATTCAATAATACCAGCACCTGACTCTTTTGTTACAATTAAAGGGTTAATCACATAAAACAATGGATGGATGGGTAGGGCAAATGCCCTGGGGGTTTACATAAGAAAAAACAGAGTTCACAGTTCAACAGCTGCAGGTCTTGCCGTCTCCAATGTGACATCCAATGGGAGTTAGGATTGAAAAAGTGCTCCAATGTGGCTCCAGAGTTCATGGCAAGAAATTCAAGATGACCAATGGCATCATGGATAATGAGTCCAGAGAAGGCTGAATGTTGGGCTTGCGTGAGGGGCTAGTAATTTTTTTCATTCCTACCCTGTAATTAATTTATCCTGAGACAACCCAAGTACTATCTATAATTGAATACAGTAGGGATCCCAAAACAATGAGCATGCCAGGTGCAAGAGTAAACAGAGAACAATACAGCAGGGAAACAGAGGAATCAAGGTGGCTTTTCTTTGGGCCAAATGTTAAGTGATGGATTTCCTTTACACATGCATTTGTCTAAAGAAGTGACCTGTAGGTGATGAAAGCTTGCAAAAGGCATAGGGATTGTAGTGACTCAAGCGACAAAGATGCTGACTGGAAGGGGGGGGAGGTCAACAGTTCGATTCCCGGAGTACTGCATGACCATACCTGTCAACCGCGGCTCCGGACAATCCGGGACCTGTGCAGAACGGTTCTGCGCAGGTTGCTTTTTATGCATGCGTAAAAGCCTTATACGCATGCATAAAAGCGACTTGCGCAAAACCGTTTTGCGCAGCACGCTTTCTACGCATGCGTATAAGGCTTTTACGCATGAAGGGTTCTATGCAAGCGTAGAAGGGTTCTATGCATGTGTAAAAGCCTTCTATGCATGCATAGAAGCGAGCTGCGCAGAAAGGATGCGCAGTAACGCCTTTCCCCCTGCTGCCAAATTCTGGGGTTTCAGCAGCTCTGGGCGGAAAATGGCGAAAATCGGCGCCGAAAAACGGGAAATCCCGGCCAATCCAGGAAGGTTGACAGGTATGCGCAGCATGACGGAATGAGCTCCCGTCTTTGTCCCAGCTCCTGCAAACAACCTAGCAGTTCGAAAGCAAGAAATTGCAAGCAGATAAACAGGGACCACTTCGATGGGATGGTAAACAGCGTTCCGTTCGCTCTGGACGGTGTCTAGTCATGCCTGCCACATGTCCACGGAAACGTCTGCAGACTCTTCGGCTTTGAAACAGAGATGAGCACTGTCTCGTAGAGTCGGATACGACTGGCTTTCGAGCAAGGGTAACCTTTGCCTTTACAAAAGGTATCGCCTCAGTTCTGCAATTGTTTGATTGTATGGATGGTTCACAATGGCTTAATTTTGCTAACTGAACTTAATCGTTTGCTACACTCGGTTATCTTGCAATCAGAGGCTGCCCTCCCCCCTCGGCCTTCTAAGGGTTAAAATGGAAGAGAGGATAGCATGGAGGTATAATAAAACAGGAGATGGCACTACAGGCTTCATGCTGTAAATTTTTTGAAGCCAGTGGGCGTGGCCTGCCGCCATATTAGGTGGACCAAAACATTAGCAGAGTACCGTTTACGATTGCTTCTTGTGTTGGAGGGGGGGTGGATTGATCCCCTCTCCCGGGTCCCCTGGGTATGGGAGGTTTGGGGGGACAAAAGGGGTCTGTCCCCCCAACCCTTCTGGACCCAGGGGACCCAGCGAGAGGGGGATTGCAACCCCCACCCACGGATATTAAAGGGGAAACCCCGATCTACTTTCACGACTCCACACAATCAAAGCCCCATGAGGCAATGTTTTGGGCCAACTAACGTGGCGGACTCTCAGATTAGTCGGCTTCAAGTTTGTGACGTCATGTCATCTCCTTCTTTTTATACCACCATGGAGAGGAGGCAGTTGCCTAGAGAGAAAGGAAGTGTTAGGAAGCCGGAAGGGGGCCCAGAAGAGGGCGGAGACTTGGGGTGGGGGCGTGTCCTCCGCACCAAAGTTCCCTCCCCTCCCCGCGCAGGCATTGAAAGGGAGAGGAGGAGAGGGAGGAGAGGGCTGTTCCAGGGGAGAAACTGGAGGTGAGTGTTTTGTTGCGGGGAAGGGGGCAAAAAAGGAGGTAAACTGGTTTTTGGGGGGTGGGTGGGAGTGGGGGCGAGGCCAGAGGTGGGTCCCCTTTAAGGCAGAGCACCAAGAAGGGGGTGATCATCTTGTGCAATAATCCTCCCCTCCCATCATTTTATACAGGAGTCTTTGTCTTTTTTCCAGCTTTGGGGGGTGGGATCTGGATCCAACAATTAATTAACTCATGATTGGAGAGGAAAGGTTGGTATGGGGCGAGGGGGTGGGGGTGGAGGGAGGAAAAAAAGAAACCAAAGATTTCCTGTTCCCCAAATCACAAAGACCTGTCCTGGTGATGATGATGATGATGATGGAGGAGGAGGAGGCACACAAACAAAAAGATTGTGCCACTCTTTAAGGTATTCAGCGATGGATCGGTAGCTCATAATAATGATTTTGTGTCAGTAATTATTCTGGGTTGAAAGGATTTTTTGCTGGAGAAACTCTGCTCAGGGAATGCCTGTGCGAGGCTCCTTTCATGTCCCCAAGATTTTTTTTTTCTCTCATCAAAATTAATTAACTCATTTGAGCTGGACATAGTATCCACACCGGAACTCTTCTGGTTCATTTCATCCCAGACTTCACCATGGTTTCCAGACCAAACAGGAGGGGACCCTATTTATCTACTTGCAATTTCTTGCTTTCAATCTGCTAGGTTGGTAGGAGCTGGGACAGAGACGGGTGCTCAGTCTGTCATGCAGTACCTGGGTCTTGAACTGCCAACTTGCCAGCCTTCCAGCTAACAAGGCGAGCTTCTTAACCACTGAGCCACCGCAGTCCCGATTGGTAGCTCATAATAAAGGAGTTGGGCTTTATTTCCTTGTAAGCATGAATGGAGTGTTAGGAAAATAAATAGCTGTAACTCTTGACCAGGTACTGTGGCTGCTTGGTGATTAAGATGCTGAACCTGAAGACTGGAAGGTCAGCAGTTCGAGACCTGAGTGCTACACGATGGAGTGAACTCCTTGTCATCTGCCTCAACTCCTGCCAACCTAGCAATTTCGAAGCAAGAAATTGCAAGTAGATAAATAAGGACCACTTCAGTGGGAATGGTAACAGTATTCTGGTGTCTAGTCATGCTTGTTACATGTACATGATGTTACACGAACCTTCTGCAGAGGCAGACAGCACTCTCTCTTTGGCTGTAAATGGAGATGAGCACCGAACCCTAGAGTCAGATATGACTGGCTTTTGAGCAAGGGAGAACTTGACCTTAAAAGCTGTCTAGTTTGCTCTGTGAGTTTGGTTCTTGGCTGCTGAGCCAAAGGTCGGGAGTTCAGTGGCGCATCATGTGTCCTGAGAGAAAAGCCAAGCCAAGTTTACCAATCTCTTTTTTCATATCTACCTTCCAATCTTCATTTTTGGACTGTGGTGGCTTAGTGGTTAAGACACTGAACCTGATGACTGGAAGGTTGGCAGGTCAGCAGTTCGAGACCTGAGTAAGATCCCCTCTCTGTCCCAGCGACTGCCAACCCAGTACAGTAGTTCGAAAAAAAGAAATTGCAAGTAGATAAATAGGTACCACTTTGGTGGGAAGGTCGACAGCATTCCGTGCACTCCGGTGTCTAGACATGCCTGCCACATGATCACAGAAATGTCTGCAGATGCAGACAGCGCTGGGTCTTTGGCTATAAATGGAGACGTTCAATAGTGTGAAATATGCATTTGCAAAAATAAATCTGCTGAGTATTTATTTATTTATTTATTTATAGTCATATAAACACAAACACAAGTCTTTGCTGTTCAAGTTTTTTACTGTTCAAGTTATGTCCAAAAATAAACTAGTACTGTACTTTCTCTTCAGTTATAATGAAAAATCAAATCCTTAATGTTTCAGGTACGTGTCTTGAATTAATATCTTATTATGCAGTCAAAAATTACTTCCTTTCAAAGAGAATTTGATAAATCTCTTTTCACATTTTATCATCAGGAAAGGAAGATGACAAAGTTCATATGATTCATTATTTTTTATATCACGTCTTTGCCTCTCAATGTACATTCTTTTTTGGGCCATGAACGTCATTTTTGACTGCATAATAAGCATAATAAGATATTAATTCAAGACAAAGACTTGTGTTACTCAGCAAAGACTTGTGTTACTCAGCAGATTTATTTTTGCAAATGCATATTTCCCACTATTGAACGGTTTAATTGTGCATCATTTGGTTCACCGTTCCACCCCAAGTGTACAAATTAATATAAACGGAGACGAGCGCTGAACCCTAGAGTCGGATATGCCTAGCTTTCGAGCAAGGGCAACCTTTACTTAGAAAGGTACAAAAAATCTTTTAAGAGTTTCCATTTCTCCGTTTTCCTGCCTTCAAGCTTATGCAAAGTTTCTTTCATTGAGCATCTTGTTGCAGCTCCTGCCAACCTAGGAATTTCAAAACAAGAAATTGCAAGTAGATAAGTAGGTACCACTTTGGTGGGAATGGTAACAGCATTCAGGTGTCTAGTCATGCCTGATACAGATGTGACTGAGCTTTATGGTGCTGGTGTAGTCACTCATTCAGAGGGTCTTTTGTGCTTCTTTTTTTGACAGAAATTGATAAATGTGTTTGGTCATCCTCTTTCAAAGCTGCCACAAGTGGTAGATCAAAGATGGAGAAACAGGAGTCAGCTGGAGGAAATGCTAGGAACTCTCCTGCTTGCACTGGACGCCATGGTGAAGTCTGGGACGAAATGAACCAGAAGAGTTCCGGCATGGATTCTACCTCCAGCTCAAACGTCCAACATCAACGCTTCAGGGGCTTCCACTACCAGGAAGCCGAGGGCCCCCGCCAGGTTTGCAACCACCTTCACGACCTCTGCCGCTTATGGCTGAAGCCAGAGCAACACACCAAGGCTCAGATCCTGGACCTGGTGGTTCTGGAGCAGTTCCTGACTATCCTTCCCCAGGAGGTGTCGAGCTGGGTGAAGGAATGTGGAGCAGAAACCAGTTCCCAGGCAGTGGCCTTGGCAGAAGGCTTCCTCTTAAGCCAGAAGGAGGAGGAGGAGGAGGAGCAGGAAGGGCAGAAGGTGAGGTTGAAATCTTAAATTTCATAGGGTGGAGAATATACTCAAGGATCTTCCCATTTCCCCATTGTTTAAATAAAACGGTTCCAAGGATGAGCGCATTTGTTTTCATGTCAGATTACTCTGGGTTGAAAGGATTTTTGCAGGCTCCTTTCATGTTCCCCATCATGCAGCTCTCGGGAATTGAACCCGTGTTTCCGGTCTCCAAGCCTAGTGACTTAACCACTACGCCACTGGAGGAACTGCCAAGGATGAGCTGAGCATTAATGTCTCAAAAATTGTTTACTATTGTCTTTTTTTCTTTTTCCTTTTGAATAGGTTTATCGCTTAGCACGGGTTGGCAAACTTTTAAAGTCCGGGGCCGGGTCACACTCCCTCAGACAGTTGAGGGGCCAGACTGGTGGTCTCTCTGCCGTAAATGCTGTTGTAAACACATCTGCAGCCACCATAAATGCTTCTGTGGCTGTTTCTGGCAGCAGTAGCGGTAGCTGCTGTTGGAGTGAGGGTGGGGGTCTGATGATTTGGCACCGCAGACTGGATTCGACCCATGGGCCGTAGATTGACGACCCCTGGCTTAGTATGTTTATTTATTTTAATTGGGGTATGAACATTGAAACCCATTAGGCTTAAAAGAGGCAAACATATCGATAAGTGCGAAAGAAATTATACATGTAAAGGAGCAAGCTTTATATTTATTTGTCTAAATGTCTTTTTTATTATTAAAATTTATTAATACTACCAAGAATAACCACAACTATACATTGTGAGCTGCCCAGAGTAGGAGTGTATCCCAGACGGGCAGGATATAAGTAAAAAAACAACAACAACAACAAATTACAAAACATTACTATTACAATATAAAATAATACTGTGTGCTCCCTTCACCCAGAAGGACAGCATATATCCTTCTTTACTTTCTTTAATCTCCAGTCTCTTTAATTTATAATTTATCCTTTTTTCCAAATTGATATATATTCTTGACCTGTTTGCATTCTGTTCACTTTTTGCCGGGGCATGGTCCCAAAACTCTCCCCATGTTTCCTTAAAATTCAGTTTACTAGGGACTGTGGTGACTCAGTGGCTAAGAAACTCGCCTTGTTAGCTGGAAGGGGTGGCAAGTCGGCAGTTCGAGACCCGGGTACTGTATGACAGATTGAGCGCCCATTTCTGTCCCAGCTCTTGGGGACATGAAAGGAGCCTCATTTGGGCGTTCCCTGAGCGGAGTTTCTTCCTCAAAAACCCATTCAACCCAGAATAATTTCTGACATGAAACAACAACAGCATGGTACCTGACGCCAGTGCGCTTACATCAAATGGATGCAACAAAATCTAACGCTTGATGGAGATGTAAAAATACCCATGGTACGTATATCCATATGTGGTGGGAATGTAATTCTTTAAAACCTTTTTGGCATAAAGTTGAAAATGAAATTAAACAAATATTAGGCATAGATATTAAATTAGAACCTCGTATGGCATTGTTAACGGATCTTGATAATATAAAGATGGATCAATAAAAAAGATTTATTAACAATTATGATATCAAACACGAGGCATTGTATAGCGCGAAATTGGAAGAACGATGTTGAGATAAACATTGATGAATGGTATAGAGAAATGTGGACAATTGCTATAAATGATAAGTTAACCCGGGAAGTTCACCACAAAAAGGGGATGATAAGAGACAATAAATTTTATGAAATTTGGAAACATTTCCTTGAGCATACTTTGATCAAAGGACATGGAAGGGCATCGGCATCCGACCATCTCGCATTTTGGAAATGAAAGCTGAAAAGAAGACTTAACCCATTCCTTCAGGTTTTGTAGATAGCACTGGGTGATATGTAACTGTATATTGCATTTTGTCTGATATGTTTTCATTGGCGTTTCTCGATTGTATTAAAGTTTTTTTAAAAAATAAAAAATATATGAAAAAATGAAACAACAGCAGTAGCAGCAACAATCTATTTACTGTCCCTTTTCTAATCCCTCTTCTGTTTTCCGCTTTGCAAAGGCATCGTCTAACCTTCCCGAAGGACAGAAGACTCCGTCAGACACCAAAGGAAGGCCACAGTCTGAATGGATCGCTCAGAAGGAGACCAGAAGGACTGTTTCACGGGGTAAGGTTCAGAGGCTTGTTTTTTCCAGGTTAGCTTTTTCCCTTTCGGTTTTGCCTAAACTGGCCAGTTTTCTCAGTAAATTGGGCTGCCAAGTCTAGAGTAAGGAGATCAAGAGTTCAACTCCCAATTTTGCCTCCCAGGAGAAGAGCCATCCTGTTGAGCTTTGGCTTAGCTGCATAGTCTCAGCAGAAGGGAAGGGGGAATCACATCGGAGTAGCAAGAACACTTAATATACGGCCCCATAGTGCTTAGTTCACTCTCTGGACAGTTCACAAAATAATTAGCAGCCCCCACCCACCCCAACATGCTGGGTTCTCATTTTACTGATCTCAGTAGTATAGAAGAAGTAAGTCAACCTTGAGCCTCTTCAGGATCGAATTCACAATGTCAGCAGTTTTGGCTGCTGTTCAGCAGTTTAACCACTGTGCCACCAGGGCTCTTTATGACAGTTGGTATATAAGCATTGAAGGGACTGCGGTGGCTCAGTGGTTAAGATGCTGAACTTGATGACTGGAAGGTCGGCAGGTCAGCAATTTATTTATTCATTCAATTTGTATAGCCGCCCCAATCGACATGTGACTCTGGGTGGCGTACATAAAATCCCCAACGTTTAAACTATAGAAACCCTTAAAATTCCTAAAAATATTGAAAAAATAACTCCCACCCGCACCAATTAAAAATCTAGATAAAAACTTTGAAAAACATGAGTGATCCTGCTCTAAATAAGCCAGTGGGTGGTGGTGGTTGCTCCCTCTCCACCTCCCCACACCTGCCCTGCAGGTTTGAGACACGAGTGCTATACGATGGAGTGAGCTCCAGCTCTTGCCCACTTAGCAGTTCGAAAGCAAGAAATTGCAAGTACAGCAAACCCCCGCTTTATGGAATTCATCTGTTCCGCAGGGTTTTCCCTTCCCTCTCGAATGGGGTTGCCTAGCAACCGAAGTGGGGCCTACATAACCCCAAGGAAACAAGTATGTTTCTGGTGGCTCAAAGCCAGGCCTAGCATCATTGTCACAAACTATACAGTAAACTATAGAGGTAAAGGTCACCGTTGCTCGAAAGCCAGTCGTATCCAACTCTAGGGTTCAGTGCTCACCTCTGTTTATAGCTGAAGAGCTAGCATTGTCAGCATTTGCAAATGTTTCTGTGGACATGTGGCAGGCATGCCTAGACACTGAAGTGCATGGAACACTGTTTAACTTCCCACCAAAGTGGTACCCATTTATCCACTTCCAATTTCTTGCTTTCGAACTGCTAGGTTTGGCAGGAGTTGGGACAGATGACGGGCGCTCACTTCATCATGCAGGGTCTCGAACTTCTGACCTGCCGACTTTCTGGTCATCAAGCTCAGCTTCTTAACTGCTGACTAAGTCACTGTGGCCCCATCACACCCGACCTGCCCTTATCATTTTCTCATTCCTGTCGGGTTTTGGTGGTAATGCCATTTGTGGGAGGATCTTGCTTTTAAGAAATCAGGATTGAGATATAGTGAATACATTTCTCCCTCTTTGCCAATGGCGTCCCTCACAGGAGATAGAACACGGAAGCCTGCGATGCACAGCAGCTCCTCCCTGCGTCGTGCTACAAAGAAAACAACTTTTGCGCAACTGGAAAAGGTAACGAGGATGGCAGAGGTTGGAATCAGAGATGATCTCAGCAAGATTGGGGAGTGTCATGTGTTCAAAGCAAAGCAATTACACTGGTGACCTGATTGAAGTTTATAAAATCATGCACGGTGTGGATAAAGTAGATAAGGAAAAACTGTTTTCCCTATTGCACAACACTAGAACTAAGGGGCACTACATGAAACTTTGGGGTACTAGTTCTCAAACAAATAAGAGAAGGTACTTTTTCACCCAGAGTATCACTGGTCTATGGAACTCCCTGCCAGAAGAAGTGGTGACAGCTGTCAGTCTTGACAGCTTTAAGAAAGGATTAGACAAGTTCATGGAGGACAAGAGTATCAATGGCTATAATTATGGCTACTTAAGGACAACCTCGGGGTTGGAGAGATAGGCAGGATATCTCTCAATATCATTTCCAGGGAATCCTAAGCAGGTGAAGGCATCTGTTTGGGAATATCCTGAAGCAAATGGTGAGCCACTGTGTGAGACAGAATGCTGGACTGGATGGGCTCCTGTGGCCTGTTCCAGCAAGGCTGTTCTTATGTTCTTATGTTCTAAATATCACCCCATAGCGCTTAGTGCACTCTTTAGGCCAGGGATTCTCAACCTGCGGCCCGCAGGCTGGTTGTGGCCCGTGGTGCCATTTCATGTGAGCCCCCCACACTGCCTCCACCACACACGGAAGTGCCATGTGGTGGAGGAAGGGCAAAATGGCTGTCTCACCTCCAAAGCTGTCTGAGGGAGCGTGACCCGGCCCCTGGCTTTACAAAGTTGAGAACTCCTGCTGTCTAGGCGGTTCACAAGTTAATTAGCATTTTGCCTCCAAAATGCTGGATCAGGGATTCCCAATCTAAGGCCCAGGGGCCGCATCCGGCCCCTGGCACCATTTCATGTGCCCCCCCCTCCAAGGGCACCGTGACCCCTTCATCACCGCTGGTGTTCTGGTTTTTACTTATACAGTAAAACCCCTACTTATGGGAAAAAGTCCATTCCGTAGGCTTTTGCTTAAATTGAATTTTTTCGTAACTCAAAGCAAACCCATAAGAAAAATGAAATTTTTATGTAAATCAAAGCAAACCCATAGGGAAATGAATTTTGATATAAATTGAAGCAAACCCATTGGGAAATGAATCTTTATGTAACTCGAAGCAAACCCATAGGAAATCGTGTAAATCGGGACATGGTTTTAGCATAAAATCATTATGTAAGTAGAATTTTACGTAACTTGAGGCATTTGTAAGTCGGGGTTTTACTGTAGTTTATGATTTACTTTATAGTTTTTGACAACGACGCTAGGCCTGGCTTTGAGGCCTTCCCTTCTTTCCTCAATTTATTAATCATGTACCTGTACTTGACAATGCAACTGGCCAGTGCATTGCTCTAATATGGTCAACTTCGACATGAGCCCAGCCAGCTGTGTTGTTATATTTAAAATGGCTAAAGGAGCATTGGTTTATAAGTTTGCAAGTTCTCCAAGTGTTACACTCCCCACTCTAGCCCAGCAATTAACTCTCCACACTTGTTTTGAAATATAACAAAATATTTCTTTACTTACAGTTGCTTTAGAAAATATTAGTAAACAGTTGCTTTGCTTTATAAAAAAAGAGTTATTTACAATAAGTGTCATCTTTAATCATTTCAATTAAAGACAGCGAGGAAAACAATATTATATATTTAAAAATGTGTCGTGTTGTATGTTCTTCATACAAATCGACACCACACAACCGATCACGCTGGAAACTGCGTGCACGCCTACCTGGAACGCCTGGGATGGCTGGCCCAGGGGACCAGCAGCCCATTTCGGGATTTGCCACCCCAAAAATGGGCCGCTAAGGGCCCCCTCACCAGCAGGCAGAGATGGTCAAGGGAGGCGGTAATGCGCATGTGCGAGAGTCCGCGCAGGCGCCTAGGTCTGCCCATCGTCCCAGGCTCTATAGCGAAGAGCAGTCACATGGCCAACAGGTCATGCCCACCCAGTCACATGGCCACACCCACTTCCTTGAGTCCTGGTCAGGATCGAACTCACAACCTTTTGATTGCAGTACAGTAGTTTAACCACTGCACCCTCCAGGGTTCCTTCACTGCATGCTTATAAGGGCCTGAAAAGCATTGTTCTTTTTCCTTTGCCGATCTCCAAGTTGCTCATTAAGAACGTAAATCTCAGGCTCCTGATTCTTCTGTTGTAGTTTGTAAGACATTATTTGGCACTGAAGGGGGGGAAACTCCAATGAATGGACTTTTAAGAAGAGGAAAGAATTCTTTTCTTCTTTCAGGTGACCTTTGAGGAGGTGGCTGTCCATTTCACACAGGAGGAATGGGCCCTGCTAGATCCGGGCCAAAGGACCCTCCACGGGGAAGTCATGGAGCAGAACTGTCAGATCACAGCCTCCTTGGGTAAGGCAGCTTCTTGTGCATAGAGGATACAAATCTGCCTTGTGAAAGAAGGGTGAGAAACATGGTGCCCTAGAGTTCTTGGCAGACTAAATTCCATCAGTTCTAGAAAGCGTAGGTAACATACCTGTCAAGTTTCAGGAAATTTCCCTGGATCTCTTCCTCTCCAAGGTCAGCCCATAAAGCTTTCTCTATCAACTAGGAGATGTATAATGTCAGATGCATATCAGAATGTTTATTTTGTAAATTTAACCACTCAAACTGTTTTCCATCAGAGATTCACCTGACAAACTGATTGCATTTTATTACCAGTTGTAAATACTCATTGATTTACATGTCCATCTCCTGAACCAACCAAATTTGTACAACCAGTTGTATCCGATTCTAGGGTTCAGTGCTCATCTCTGTTTCAAAGGCGAAGAGCCAGCATTGTCTGCTTCTGCAGACATTTCCATGGTCATGTGGTAGGCATGACTAGACACCGGAGCACAAGGAACGCTGTTTCCTTCCCACCTAAGTGGTCCCTATTAATCTACTTGCAATTTCTTGCTTTCAAACTGCTAGGTTGGCAGGAGCTGGGACAAAGACGGGAGCTCTACAGTACTCGGGAATCGAACTGCTGACCTTCTGCCTCCCAGTCAGCGTCTTAGCCACTTGAGCCACTGAATGCATTTTATTACCAGTTGTAAATACTCATTGATTTACATGTCCGTCTCCTGAACCAACCAAATTTGTACAACTACTCTGCGCCTTTATATGACAAGTATAAATCAGGAGTTCTCAACCTTTTTAAGCCGAGGGCTGGGTCATGCTTCCTCAGATAGCTTCGGGGTCTGGATGGCCATTTTTTCCTTCCTCCATCACATGTCACTTCCAGATGTGGTGGAGGTAGTGGTGGGCCACATGAAATGACGCTGCAGGCTGCATCCGGCCCATGGGCCACAGGTTGAGAATCCCTGGTATAAATGCATATACCATGAAAATCCACTCTTATGTCTGATGAAGTGGACTTGGTCCATGAAAGCAAACATTAAAATATAGGAGTGAGTCTCTAAGGTGCCACAGCATTTTTTGTCTTTTTTTGTTTTGTTTTGTTTACTCTCTGATATGCTTTGCACAGACTACCATGGCTGCCACTTCAAAAAATTCTCCAAGGTTCTTACAGTAATCTTTTTTTCTTTCCAGGAGGTGACGTGCCGAAGACGGAAGAAAATGAAGGAGAACCTTGCAATGCGGTGGGAAAAACCAGTTGGGGAGAGTGGAAGACAAAGAGTGAGGCAAATGAGCCGTGGATGACAGAACTCTCTCTTTTGCAGAGCGGGGACTTTTATGAAATCCCCACCCAAGAAAAAGCAGAATGGAGCCAATGCATTCTTTGTGGGGAAACAGTCACAGGTAAATCCAACCTTGTCGCTCATTGGGAGAGCCACATAGAGGGAAAACCGCATAAATGCTCGGTGTGTGGTAAGAGTTTTAAGTCGAGCAAATACCTCGCTTGTCACCAACGAATTCACACTGGCGAGAAACCCTACAAATGCTCGGAGTGCGGAGAGAGCTTCTGTTGGCCCAACTCCCTCACGTTGCACCAGATGAACCACACCGGTAAGAAACCCTACAAATGCTTGGATTGTGGGAAAAGCTTTAGCAGAAGGGGAAGCCTTACCTCTCACCGGAGGATTCACACAGGAGAGAGGCCATATACGTGCCTGGAGTGCGGGAAACAGTTTATCCATCGCACCAGCCTCAACTACCACCGGCGGCATCACGCTGGGGTGAAGCCATACAAATGTCTCGAGTGCGGGAAGCGGTTCGGTCACCGGACCAGCCTCAGTTATCATCAACAGCACCACACGGGGCTGAAACCCCACAAATGCCTGGAGTGCGGGAAGAGCTTCAGCACGCGGCAGTACCTCACCTGCCACCAGAGAGTTCACACCGGGGAAAAGCCCTACGAATGCCTGGTGTGCAAAAAGGTGTTCATGCACAGCGCAAGCCTCAGTTACCACCGGCGCCTCCACGCTTGGGAGCGGCCCCATAAATGCTCACAGTGCGGGAAAAGCTTCATGACGAGATACAGCCTCACCAGCCACCAAAGAATCCATGTGGAAGGGGCTCCGTTTCGGTGCGCCGAATGCGGGAAGAGCTTCCGCCGGCGCACCAGCCTCACCACGCACCAACAAGGCCACAGAGGGGTGAAGCCGTATCAGTGTCTGGAATGCGGGAAGAGCTTCACAACCAGCAAATACATCCTCTCCCACCAGAGGATCCACACAGGGGAGAAACCATTTCGATGTTCGGAGTGTGGGAAAAGCTTCTGTTGGGCGAATTCCCTTGCGTTGCATCAAATAGTCCACACAGGGGAGAAGCCGCACAAATGCCTGGAGTGTGGGAAAAGCTTCAGCCGAAGCACCAGCTTGTCTGCCCACCAGAGAGTCCACACAGGGGAGAAACCCTACAAATGCTTGGTCTGCGGGAAGAAGTTCAGCACCAGCCAATACCTCTCTTGCCATCAAAGGGTTCACGTAGCCGAGAAAGCGTCCAAATGCCTAGAATGTGGCAAGATCTTCAGTACCAGCAAATACCTCATGTGCCACCAAAGGATTCATACAGGGGAGAAGCCATTTCAGTGTCTGGAATGTGGGAAACGTTTCTGCTGGTCTAACTCGCTTACTTTGCATCAAAGAAGCCACGCGGCGGAGAAGCCGCTTAAATGTTAGGAGGAAAGAAAAGAATTTATGTCTTGTCCAAGAATGTATACTGGGCAGCTTTCAGAAATGTCACCAGGAAGTGCTTTTGCTCCAAGTGAAACCTTACGAGGTGTTTGGATAAAATTACAGAGCAGGAAGAAAGTGACACAGTCTTGCAATTGCATGGCCTCAGTTAAGCAAATACAGTGGTACCTCGAGTTACGAAATTAATGCGCTCCTTTGGATATTTTGCATTACAAAAAATTCATAAATCAAAACGCATTTCCCCGTAGGAATGCATTGAAAGGCATCTGCTTGGGAATAATACCCTGAAGCAAATGGTGAGCCACTGTGTGTGACAGAATGCTGGACTGGATGGGCTCCTGTGGCATGTTCCAGCAAGGCTGTTCTTATGTTCTTATGACCTCAAGAATGGATTAATTGGTTTTCAATGCATTCCTATGGGGAACTGCGTTTCGAGTTAGGAATGATTAGGAATTTAAATCCATGACCTGAGGCATTTTCAATGGATTTTCTTTCGTAACTCGAAAATTACATTACTCAATGCGTTTGTAACTCAAAGTATGACTGTAAACAAAAAGAAATGTGAAAAGATCCTGGATGGGGAGAAGTCACAGAAATGTGTGAGCTGTGGAAAGCACTTTAATTTGTGCAGAAGCCTCTTTTCCTATCAGAGAATTTACTCAGGAGAGAAACTCTTCAGTGGCTTGGCATTTATGTATGGAAACAACATCAAGAGCAGGGATTCTTAACCTGTGGCCCATGGGCCAGACGCAGCCCACAGCACCATTTTATGTGAATCCCCACTTCCTCCACCACACCAGGAAGTGCCATGTGGTGGAGGAAGGGCAAAATGGCCGTTCAGCCCCCGAAGATGTCTGAGGGAGCATAACCCCGCCACTGGCTTAAAAAGGTTGAGAACCTTTGCTCCAGAGGCTTGGCATGTATGTGTGGAAACAACATCAAGAACATAAGCTTTAACAAACAAAGTATCTGAAGAGGAGAAGCCATCATGCAAATTGCATTCCCTGTTTGATTATGGGATCAGTTTTGGAATTAGATGGGAATAACAAATTGTATAGGTCACCACACCCACAGCCATGTGCACAAGTTCAGAACCCACAGTTTCAGTTTTCCAGTTACAGTAGTTTATTAAAGCTACTAGTAGAGGACCTGGCATTGCCCGGGGATACTGAACCCGGGCCGAGGAAAGACGCAAGCCTGGTGTCCCCCTGGACCTCACCCAACCCCAGTTGCCTTACCTTTTTGTCTGCTGGCGTCACCCTCGTGATGGTGCCGGCACGCCGGCCTAGGCCTCACCGGGGGCCGCAGTGACACGGGCGGGTCCGTCGCCGGGCAGGGCCAAAGGCAGATCTAAGAACTGGTTCTGGGTGGTGAAGAAGGTGCGGCGCCCAGACAGGCCAGGCCAAGGGACGGCGGGCGCATGGCTGGCCCTGCTGCAATGTGCCACATCACAGCCGGGACTGCAGCCTGCCCCTACCCGACCCCCCATCCTGCCTTGTCCCTCTCCATCCGGCAGTGGCAGCCTCCCCAGCGACTACTGTCGGGGGGCAGCCATCGCAAGCCTGGCTTTGTCTTCCTCCTGAGGGGTGCCCCAGGCGGACGGCAGTGGCCTGGTCCTGGCTCTGGCCCCCCCATGTGGGTCCCCCTTACCGCCCAAGAACCCCCCCAGGAGGGCAGAGGAGCCAGGCCGTGATTGCCACCTGCCGGCAGTGGTCGGTGGAGAGGGCAGCGGCCAGAGTGAGGCAAGGCAGGACAGTCAGTCAGGGATTCCGGAGCAGGCTGCAGCACAGGCTGTGCTGGCGCCTCACTGTGGGGTCAGCTGTGCAGCTGCCGTCCCTCAGGCTAGCCTGTCCAGGTGCCGCGCCGTGCTTTCACAGCATACAGGCTGCCATTGCCGCTGTCCTACTGGGGGCTAGGCAGTCGCCTCCCTGCCGCCTGGGATGGCGGGTAGGCTTAGGGGCCTGCGCGGACTCTAGCACATGCACAGTCACCTCCCCGCTGCCTGGGACAGCCTAGACGCCTGTGTGGGCTCTCGCGCATGCGCATTACTGCCTCCCTTGACCGTCTCTGCCTGCCGGTGGGGGGGGCCTTTGCTGCCCGTTTTTGGGGTGACAAACCCCAAAATGGGCTGCCGATCCCCTGCGCCTACCATCCCAGGCATTCCAGGTAGGTGTGCATGCAGTTTCCAGCGCGATCGGTTGCATGGTGTCAATTTGTATGAAGAACATATAACACGACACCTTTCTTTTATGTATATAGATAGAATAGAAAGAAGAGAAGATAGATTTAAGAAAAATTAAAAAACCCTGAAATACATATGTATTTCTATGGTGCATTACCAGAGCTGGCCAGTAGAGGCCACTGTCTACATTGTATATAAAGGATTCATTGTTATCCACGGTTTCAGGTTTCTGTGATAAGTTTTGGAATGTAACCTTTGCAAATAAGGGTAGCGGGAGGTGACCAATACCATGGGTCCTCACATCCCCTCAGACAGTTGGTGGGCCCTACTGGTGGTCCTGCTGGCAGCAGTATGGGGGACATTGTGGGGGCTCAGGTTGGTCCTGCTGCCCAGTGCCCCCCCCCACTCCCCCTCACTGCTGCTGCCCCACCACTTCCCCGTAAACGCTTCCCTGCTTACTGGCCAGGAGAGCTGCATGGCATGGGTGAAAGAGGAGTCCAAGGCTGTTCTCGCCTGTGCTCAGTCAGAGCGGCCCCAGGGAAAGATGCGGGCAGCCACGTGTTTCCGCCACTTCCGCGGCCGCCTAAATCCTTGTCCCCTTGGCTTGGTGTGTCCTTAGCGGTGCTCCATAGCACGGCAGATGTTGTAAGGCTTACAACATCCGCCCTCCTATGGAGTGCTGTTAGGAACACGCCAAGCCAAGCGGAAGGGACAAGGATTGAGGAGGAGGAGGCAGCAGCAGCGACTGGAGCAAAGGTGTGGGCCGAATGGAATGGTGCACCGGCCTGTGGATCATAGGTTGAGAACCCCTGACCTATACTTCCTTTTGATGAGATTGAGTTCTTAGGGGTTTGGGATTTGGGTGACTTAAAGCTAGTTCACTCCATTCTTGGTACAGTCACCCCTTTACCTAGGAAAACAACCTACAGTGGACCCTTGATTAACGACACATTCGAATAGCAACGCATCGTCACTCACCACGTGACTATCCACACGACGACGGAAAACCGTTGTCGTGCGGATTAACGACGTTTTTAACGTCGTTGTGTGGATGAGTTTTTTGCCGCTAGATGGCGCAGCTGCCATTGAAAACCGCATGACGTTTCCCCTATAGCGACGCTACTTGGGGAACCAAGCAACGTCGTTATGTGAGTCTACTGTACTTAGGAAAACAACCTAGATATGACACTTGTCTTGAAGTCTATGCCAGTCTCAAGATGATGTAGAAGCCCTTTGATTAAAGAACTGGGAGATATAAAGAAGGGCTGGAAGAGACCTCAGCCCAGTCTAGTCTAACGTTCTGTTCTAAAAAAACTGAACTAGTTGTTGATGGAGAGAAACCCACATTTGTAGCCTCCATTTTTCGTCTTTGTCATCAAAGCATGTGCTCTATCTTGTCAGGGCTGACCTTGAAGACGCTCTGGTTCTGGCTGCCATGTTGAGCACTGCAGGAAGCTTACAGTTCTTTCTATCACCATACTGGATACTTGCCCAAATGTACTAAAAAAAATCAATAAATACAATTTTCAGAGTAGGGAGGGGGAGAAGTCATTAAAATCCGAGAACCTTCAAAAAGTGGTATCACAAGGAAGGATTTGCGTGGCTGTTTAGGGAACCCATGAATCGGATAAGGATCCCAAAAAGGAGCAGAAGCAGGGCCCCTAGAGCCGGAGGTTCCCCATTCATGGATCATGGGAATTGTAGGGTTCAACACTCCCCAAAGGTCACCTGGTCCACCCGTTGCATGTCTGCTTAAATACTTTCAGGTGAAGGAATGTTTGTTCCGCTGTTGAAAAAGTTTAACATCTCCCTGTGTCAGTCTGCTGGTGGTGATGGGAGGCCATAGGTTGAGACCCCCTGACTTAACTCCAACTTGTGAGACTTTTGTGTTCCATACATACCTGCCGAACCTTTGAGGTTGGATGGGAGAGATTGTTTACAGCCCCAACCACATTCAGAATTTTAGATGCAAAAATCACCTTTGGTTGCTGACCTCGCTTGCTGACAACAGGGCTTGTAACATGCTAACTGCTGTAATTGTCTTTATCTGTAGTGTTTTTAATGGTATTTTATATTTTCCAGTGTTTTTATTCATTCTTTGTGTGTGTATTACTTTATCGTCAGCCTCTCTGGAACCCACAACAAGTGGGAGAAAGTCAGGCCAGGAAGCGGACAAACAAATAAAATTTTCAAGTATGGCATAAGCTTTCATCGCAGAGTCCATTTGGGAGCTGTTATTCTGATTTAAGTAAAGGTCTCTCGCCCTTGTTTGAAAGCCAGTTGTGTCCTTTTAGGGGACGGTGCGCATCTCCATTTACAGTGAAAGCCAGCGCTGTCTGCGCCTGCCGACATTTCTGTGGTCACGTGGCAGGCATAACTAGACGCCAAAACACGGCATGCTGTTACCTTTCCCATCAAAGTGTCAAATTGCAATTTTTTGCTTTTGAACGGCTAGACTGGCAAGAGCTGGGACAGAGGACAGGTGCTCACTCTGTTGTGCAGTACTCGGGTCTTGAACTGCTAACCTGCCAACCTTCCGGTTGTCAAACTCTGCATCTTAACCACCAAGCCTCTTACTCTGAATTGCAGATACATAATAATAATTTCGTGTCAGAAATTATTCTGGGTTGAAAGGATTTTTGCCGGAAAACCTCCGCTTGGGGATGTCCGAATGAGGCTTCTTTCATGTCCCCAAGATCTTTTCCCACCGAAGTAGTCCCTATTTATCTACTTGCAATTTCTTGCTTTCAAACTGCTAGGTTGGCAGGAGCTGGGACAGAGGCACTCAAACCATCATGCAGTACCCTAGTCTCGAACTGGCGACTTGCCGACCTTCCAGCTAACAAGGTGAGCTTCTTAACCACTGAGCCACTGCAGCCCCAATACATAATCACTTGTTGCTATGTGCTATTGGGCTGTTTCCCACTCATGGCAACCTTAAACAGGGTTTTTTAGAGCCAAGTGTGACATTTAAGGTGTTTTGCTATTGCCACACACATACACGCATACCAGATGACTTTCGGTGGCCAACCAGGGGTTTGAACAAAGTCATATCGCCATCTAATTTATTTGTATATTGCCCTTTCCAAAATGCATTGGGTCCAAAAGCTGTCCAAGAAAAACAAATAAATACAGGATCTATTAGTACAGTTAGAACACATCGTCATGTTAATACAGCATTACGTTACATCATACCGTAACATCCATAAAATTAAAAGCCGTAACGATTCCTGTAAAACATTTCAAACGTTTAAAGAACGACGCACGCACACACAGCAAAGAGGTCAGTTTAAGGTTCGGACTATCAACTGTTCGGACTATCGACATGATAACATAACATCGCATGACTTGCTTAAAGAGTTCTGTTCCTATTAAGAGAGCTGTCGGAAAGATTGCTTGTGAATCTTGTCGGATTCACAGCAAAAGCAGGGAAAGTGAGAAGATACGCGCAAGGCACTTTTGGAAGGGCCACCTTCGAGTTGCAGCAAAAGAGAGACCCACCGCTCTGCCGATTCCCTCCACCGGAGCTAAGAAAGGGCAACTTCATTCACATGGATGCTAGCTACTTTCTAGCTGGGCTCAAGGTATTAGAGCAGGAGTTCCCAACCTTTGCAAGCCAGGGGCCGGGTCACACTGTGTCAGCGTCGAGGGCCGGACGACTATTTTACCCTGCATGCACAATGGCTGGTCATTTTGTTTCTCAAATGCCCTTGGAGGGGTGGTGCCCCCACATGAAATGGCACTGTGGGCCGCATCTGGCCCATGGGCCTTAGGTTGGGAACCCTTGTATTAGAGGATAAGTTGGGTGGGAGATGGTTTTGGGGGTGGGAGGGTTATGCAGTAAAGTGTCCCAAATAAGCTACTTCCAATGTCATTCCTTTATCAACACAGGTATAACTATATTACAGCTGTAACTCAATTGTAACTACATTTCAATGGTGGCACAGTGGTTAAACTGCTGTCATGTAACCAAAAGGTTGTGAGTTCAATCCTGACCAGGGATCAAGGTTGACTCAGCCTTCCATCCTTCCGAGGTTGGCAAAATGAGTACCCAGCCTGTTGGGGGCAAAATGCCAATTAACTTGTGAATTGTCCAGAGTCCACTAAGTGCTATGGGGTGGGGTATAGAAGTGTAATTGCTTCCCTTTGCTAATTTAACAGCATTATATTACAATTGTAATGTAAGTTACAATGGTCACTTAATTTAACAGTATTACAATTGTGTTTTCGTGTCAGAGTTGTAATGCTGTTAAATTAAGTTACCATTGTAATACATCATGCTTTATCGTAGCCCCCCAACCTGAGCAATTCCCTCCTTGATGGGGGACCTCTCTGCTCATTTTTAAAAATTCATTTTTTACTCTATTTTTTGACTGAAAATTCTCATGTTACTGGATGCAGAGGTGTGTCTAAATCAGAGGTTCTCAACCTTTTTAAGCCAAGGGCTGGGTCATGCTCCCTCAGACACCTTCAGGGGCTGGACGGCCATTTTGCCCTGCCTGCCACACATGGCAGTTCCGTGTGTGGCAGAGGTAGTGGGGGCCCACATGAAATGTCATGGGCCACATCCGGCCCACAGGACATAGGTTGAGAACCCCTGGTCTAAATGTTATTTTACCAAATCAGATTTTATTTAAATTTCCTTCAGATCTGATATGGTTTGTTAACATGTTTTTAAAACTGAAAACACTTTTGGATTTTCCCCCCACCCCTCAAAATGTGACGTGATTTTATTAATGTATTTGGTAAGTCCCCTGAGGGAAACGATATTATTTTAAAATAAGGTAAGTTATGGGTTAAGTAAAACAAACTTGTTCTGATATTTATTTATTATAAATAAGTAGTGGGTTAATTTTTTAAAAGTTTGAACGCCCTTGCCTTTTGAAGCAGCAGTCTTATATTCACCCTACCAGAGCATCAGTTCCACTGAATTAGGGGAAGCATTTGGCTGAGCATTTGAGGCTCATATCCATTCAGAGGATGTGGAGGGACTTCTGTTCCTTAGTTCTCTCAGTGTCCGCTGATACTTCTCTCCTTTGTTTAGAAATAATAATAATTTAGTGTCAGAAATTATTCTCAGTTGACAGGATTTTTGCTGGAGAAACTCCACTTAGGGGACGCTCGAATGAGGCCCCTTTCACGTCCCCAAGAGCTGGGACCCGAGACGGGTGCTCAATCCGTCATTCAGTACCCAGGTCTTGAACTGCCGACTTGCCGGCCTTCTGGCTAACAAGACCAGCTTCTTAAGCTTTGATTAGTAAATCTTCTGCTCATCCTATGCCAGGGATTCTCAAACTGTGACCCGCGGGCCCGTTGCAGCCCGCAGCACCATTTCATGAAGCACCACCTCAGGAAGTGCCATGTGGTGTAGGAAGGACAAAATGGCCGCCCAGCCCCCAAAGCTGTCTGAGGGAGCGTGACCCAGCCTCCATCTTAAAATGGTTGAGAACTCCTGTTCATGCCAATTTATTTGCACCGTTCTTCTTTACTTTCTCTTTTACCCCTTTAGATGTCGAGGGAGATAGAAGGTTCTTCTTCTGGCACTTCTAGAGACCTCCATCGGCGTTATTTGGTGTAATATTTCTTTAATGTTCTCTCTCCACCTTCCTCTAGGTCTGCCTCATGGTCGTTCTCCTTCTCTTTTCCACATATGCCGTGTAAAGTAATGTAATTCCAAGATATTCTCTCCAGATGGGCAAACCTCTTTATTTGTCATCTCCGTAGGTAGTTTAAGATTGGTTCCATTCAAATTCTTTCCCTTATTGATTCTACATCATTATTTTCATTAAAAATGGCAAAGGACTTTTTTTTTAAATCCCAATATAAGCCATAGGCTGCAATGCGAAAATACGTTGACGGCAATAAAAACAATTTGTTGTGACATTTTCAGTCCCAGTGCACTCTGTGTGTGTGAGTGTGTGTGTGTGCGCGCGCGTGTGTGTGTGTGCGCGTGTGCGTCTGCATATAACAGTGGATTCCAAAGGGTCGAGACCCCCAGGGAATCATGTTTCCAAAGTTCAACTACTTGATAGGTAAAGGTCACTCTTATTCGAAAGTCAGTCGTATCCGACTCTAGGGTTTAGTGCTCATCTCTGTTTCAAAGCCGAAGAGCCAGCGCTCAGTGGTTAAGACGCTGACTGGAAGGCGGGAGGTCAGCAGTTTGATTCCTGAGTACTGCAGGACGGAATGAGCTCCCGTCTTTGACCCAGCAACTGCCAACCTAGCAGTTCGAAAGCAAGAAATTGCAAGTAGATAGATAGAGACCACTTCAGTGGGAAGGTAAACAGCATTCCGTGCACTCGGGTGTCTAGTCATGCCTGCCACATGACCACGGAAACGTCTGCAGCAGCAGATAGCACTGGCTCTTTTGCTTTGAAACAGAGCTGAGCACTGAACCCTAGAGTCGGATAGAACTGGCTTTCGAGCAAAGGTGACCTTTACCTTTCAAGCAGTTGAACTTTGGTGTGTGTGTGTGCATGCGTGTATATGTGAGAGAGATTCCCTGGGGTTCTTGACCTTTTCACACTGCAGGCCAGACTACACCCCCCCGACAGCTGAGCAGGCTGGACTAGTGATTTCCCCGGCCATAAACATTGCCATAAAATGTGTCCGCTTCCGGTGTGGCAGTGTTGGCAATGTGGGCCACATAAAATAGTGCCGCAGGCCAGGTGCAGCCTGTGGGCCGTAGGTTGGGAACTCCTGCCCTGGACCATTGTAAACACTATTATAAACCGTACACCTCACAGTCTAGTTCTGTGTGTGTTCTGTAAGTGAAACTGAGCTCTGGAACGACTATCTTGGTGTCTGAATGTTAGTAACTGAAAAGCACATCTGAAGAAATGGACATATCGGTAAAAGGGAAGTGGAAGGTTCCATATTACACATCCTTTATCCAAACAAGTAGAGAGTTAGTTAAAGCTAGTGGGAAGATAAACTCATTCCTAATGAAACATCAGAGCTGTTTTGGGATGTTAAAAAAAGTTTTTTCCTTCAGTTAGGCTGGCGTCACATTCATAGGCCCAGAATGTGACATTCATATTCCAAACTTGCAATTCTTACTCTTGAAGCTGCTTATGAGCCTGTCGGTCAGAAAACAACAACAACCAGTTGCTTTAAGGCAGGGGTTCCTAACCTTTTCAACCCGGGGGTTGGGTCACTCTCTCTCAGTCAACTTCGAGGGTCGGATGACCCTTTCACCCTGCCTGCACGATGGGTGGCCATTTTGTCCCAACAAGTTTGAAGGAGTGGCCATTTTGTTTCTCGAATGCCCTTGCAGGGGTGGGGTGGGGGGCCACATAAAATGGCACCACACGCCAGATCTGGCCAATGGGTCTTAGGTTGTGAACCTCTGTTGTAAGGGGTTTCCTCCAAGATATACCTCATTTCTGTCCTCCACAGCTTTCTAGAAATCGCCCATACGGACTCGTTGATGGAAAGGGAGACTCTGCCCCGACTGGAGGTCTTTCCACACCCCGAGCATTGGCCTGCCGTCCCCCCGGTGCAGGTGACCCGAGCCAAACCTTGGCCTGTGTTCAGACGGCACCCCCACCCCCCATGTGCCCCCGCTGTGGTTTCGGGCGACGTGGATCCGCTGGTGCCGCACCAGGTCCGCGTTGGTCCAGAAGCTCTTCCCGCACTGCAAGCACTTGTACGGCTCCTCGGCCCCCGTGTGGACCAGCTGGTGCTTGGCCAGGTTGGTGTTGCTGGAATAGTTCTTGCCGCACTCCAGGCACTTGAAGGGCTGCTCGCCGGTGTGGACCCGCTGGTGGGTCTTTAGGCTCTCTTTGTAGCAGAAGTTCATGCCGCACTCCAGGCATGTGTAGGGCTTCTCCCCCGTGTGGATCCGCTGGTGCCGGCTGAGATCCCCTTTCTTCTTGAACCGCTTCCCGCAGTCGAAGCAGGGGTAGGGACGTTCGCCCGTGTGGATCCGGACGTGGCAGCTGAGGTTGATGCGCTGGGTGAAGGTCTTGCCGCACAGCCCGCACTTGAAGGGCTTCTCTCCCGTGTGCATCCGCTGGTGGGTCTTCAGGCTCGAGTTGCAGCTGAAGCTCTTCCCGCACTCCAGGCACTGGAAGAGCTTCTCACCCGTGTGGATCTTCCAGTGGAGGTTCAAGGTGGATTTGGAGCTGAAGCTCTTGTCGCACACCGGGCACTTGTGCCGTTCCTTGCTTTTGTCCAGCTTGTCTTTGACGCGGATCGCTGGGAAATCGCCCCCCTGGCAAGACAGAGATTTCTTCCTCCCCTTCTGCCGCACTTTCGTCTTCCGTCTCGGCCCTTCGCCCTCTTTACCGCCTCCCCTTTGTGACGACGTCCCGCGTGATCCTCGTCCGCTCACCCTCGGCCTCGTGTGCTGTGGGACTTCGTTCACTGCCGGAAGAAAATGGGAGGGGAAACTCCGTTAAGAGTGCTATTGTAATAAAAACGAATTTATTTATTCATTTATATGTATACCCCACAGCTCCCCGGTGGCTCGGTGTGTAAAAGCAGGGATTCTCAACCTGTGGCCCGTGGGTTAAATGCGGCCTGTGGCGCCATTTCATGTGAACCTCCACCACATCTGGAAGTGCCATGAGGTGAAGGAAAGACAAAATGGCCGTCCGGTCCCTGAAGCTGCCAGAGGGAGTGTGACCTGGCCCCCAGCTTAAAAAGGTTGAGAACTCCAGGTGTAAAGCATCGAGCCTGGAGACTGGATGGATGGGGTTTGATTCCCAGAGAGTTGCACACGATGGGCGACATAAAAGGAGCCTCATTCAAGCGTCTCCTGAAAAAAATCCATTCGACCCAGAGTAATCACAAAAAAAAAAATTATACCCCACCCACCTAGGATTTCCTCCCTCTAGGCAGTGGCTCAAGTAGCTAAGACGCTGACTGGGAGGTGGAAGGTCAGCAGTTCGATTCCCGAGTACTGCAGGACGGAATGAGCTCCCGTCTCTGTCCCAGCTCCTGCCAACCTAGCAGTTTGAAAACAAGAAATTACAAGTAGATAAATAGGGGCCACTTCGGTGGGAAGGTAAACAGCGTTCTGTGCCCTCCGGTGTCTAGTCATGCCTGCCACATGATCATGGAGACATCTGCAGAAGCAGTGTTGGCTGTTTGGCTTTGAAACAGAGATGAGCACTGAACCCTAGAGTCGGATACGACTGGCTTTCGAGCAAGGGAAACCTTTACCTTTAGGCGGTTTATAACACAATAGCCACACTTTTAAAAAAATCACCCACAGATTAAAAAGAGGGGGGAAATGCCAGAAACAAATACAATAACATACCTAATGCCAGGCCATTGGCAATATATTCTTAAAAACCTCTTTTAAATAGGAATGTCATTTAAATATAGACAGGGATGGAACCTGACGCATCTGCACTGGGAGAGATTTCCATAGAGTGGGTGCCAATGAGAAAGCTCTTCGTTGAGTCACGGCCTTTCTTGCAAATTTTGGGGTCGGCATGTACAGTAAAACCTCCTGTAAAGAGCGCCTCGCTTAGAGACTTAACTCGCTTAAAGAGCAGAATTTTCTCTGAATGGTGGCCTCGCTTAACAACTAAAACCAACCAAAAACTCGCTTAACAACTAAATCGGGGTTCATGATCCCCGCCCCTCCAGAAGTCACAACTGGTCACTTACAATGGTGTTTCGCTTAAAGAGCAAACTCGCCCAAAGAGCAATCCCGTGGAACGCATTATGCTCTTTAAGTAAGGCACCACTGTACTGGTATATATTATGTATATGCAGTGGAACTTTGGTTAATGAACAGCTTGATTAGCATAAAAGTTGGTTAATGGAATTAATGCGTTATCCAGGACATTGCGTACAACGAAAGTTACTTAAACCGAATTTTCCATAGGAATGCATTGAAAATCAAAATACAGTCAACCCTCACATAACAACGCGTTTGAATAACATCATTTTCGCTTAACAACCCGTTGTTATGCACCACGTGTTCCCCCGCATAACAACGTTTTTAGTGGCGTTGTCCACACAACAATGCTAAAAACGTCGTTATGCGGGAAACTCCATAGAAACCCGCATGACAATAAAAATCGCTTAGCAACACTACTTGGGGAACCAAGTAATGTCGTTATGCGAGGGTCTACTGCAAATTAACTGAAACGCAGTTTCCCATAGGAATGCTCTGAAAACCAATCCGTTCCGGGGGGAAAAATCTGTAAACCAAGCCGCTATTTTCTATGGGTTTCCTTTCGTTATGCAATTTTTACGTTAACCAAGCCATTCGTTAATCGAGGTTCCACTGTAATTCAAATCTCATTACAAAATATGTGTTGTACATCTTAATACATCTCTGGTTAATACAGTACATAACAAATAACAAGATGCACCCTCCATCCCCAGGAGCACATTTCTTTCTTCACCGTTCTCAAGCCCACATTGTCTATTTGTAATTTATCCCCTATTTCCAAAAAGCAATAAATTCTTGACTGGCTTAACTCCCTTAGATTCTTGGAATACATCTTAACCTATAAATCCAAGGGTTAACCGTTGGAACTGGCTATAGGTTGCTATGCCTCGCCCTACTTGCCTGCACTCACCCTTCGTGCACACGGCCGATCTGGGTACGCAGGTCAACGAAGGATTGAAAAAACCAGCAGTGGGGCAACAGCCCCACAAACGCGAAGAAAGGGAAACAACTTCACTTCCCAACATTCCTTGCACCGCGCCGCGCCAGAGCCAATCAGGCTGAGAGGCTCTCGCACGGGGCAGCGTTCGGAAACGTGCCGCAGCCAATCAAAATAAAACCATTTTAAAAAAACGCAGCACAAACAAAGCACCAACCCATTACTACAAGCCCCAGCGTCCTGCGCGCCATGAGCACGCAGAACGCTGAGGAAAACGGCGCCCGAAAAATTAAAAAGAAAAACAACTCACCGCGTCACAGCCAAACACACACCAACCGGCTTTCTATCCCTCACCCACGGCGCCTGAAGGACCCGACTGGAGTTTCCCCTTTAATATCAGTGGGTGGGGGTTGCGATCCCCCTCTCCGCTGGCTACCCTAGGGTTGGGAGGTTTGTGGGAACAAAAGGGGAATGTTTCCCAAACCCTTCTGGACTCAGGACACCAGGGAGAGGGGATCGATTCCCACCCCCCTCCTTTAAAAAACTCCGTCTTTTCTACTCTTTAAAAACGGAGTTGTTTTAAGGAGGGGGGGAGGGAATCGATCCACTGTGCCTGGTCTACTGGGTCCAGAAGAGTTGGGGGGACATACCTCTTTTGTCCCCACAAACCTCCCAACCCCAGGGGAGCAAGCGGAGAGGGGGGTCACAAGCCCCACCCACTGATATTAAAGGGGAAACCCCGATCTACTTTCACAACTACACACAAAAAAGCACCATAAAACAATAAAGCCCCCCTCCCCACCACCTAACCCACCCTTACTAACCCCCAACGACCATGCCCCCCTCCCCACCACCTAGCCCACCCTTCCTAACCCCCAACGACCATGCCCCCTCCCCACCACCTAGCCCACCCTTCCTAACCCCCAACGACCATGCCCCCTCCCCACCACCTAGCCCACCCTTCCAAACCCCCAATGACCACGTACCTTCCCCACCACCAAATAAATATTTTTTAAAAAATTACTAAAAACACTCAAACACAGCCAAAAATACACAAAAACAAAAACACCAAAAACAATACGAAGTAAACAAAGACACAATCAAAAACAAAACAAACAGACAAAAAATACAAACTCCAATCCCCCTCCCCCCCGCCCACACACACACACAAAAGAAAGAAAACAAGCAAACTTACCAAAACAGGTGCTACCTCCACCAGGACTGGAAAAGAAATGAATACAGAAAGACCCTACTTACCAGAAGAAGCTCCACCCAGAGGCCAGGAGAGAAACAAAAGTCAAAATACAATAACCCCTACCAGCACCACCTGCTGGCCACAATAGTAAAAACAATTCAAAAACACACAACAGCCCCAAACAAAACACAAATTCACAATTTTACACAAAAGGTCACACCAAAAAAACAAGTAAAAAAAATTACACTAAACACACTTTCACACAAATCACAAATATATGTCAATAAAATACAATAGAAACTTTAAAAAATCCTGTGCTGAGTTATTATATCATACTTTCTTCTTTTATTAATCCTCAAAAAAAAAACAAAAAAGCAGATCACAGTTAATAACAGCCAAGCCAAACAAATTTAACATAAATAAACATTTAAAAAATTAAAATTACAGACTAAGCAATTTTTTTAAAAAAACAACACAATTTAACCTTCCAACACAATGTAACACTATTGCAAAAAAAAAATTGGCTCATTTTTAATTAAAAAACACGGGGGGGAAAGCCCGGCAACGCCGGGCAACCCTTGCTAGTAGTCTATAAATATATCAGAGCGTTTTTAAAAAGGCAAAAAATGTTATGGCATCTTAAGGACTAACTCCTTCACGAAAGCTCAGATTTAAATACAGGAGTTACGTCTTTAAGGTGCCACAACATTTTTTGCCTTATTTTTTGCTGGGTTTTAAAAAATTATTTATTCTCTGATATGCTTGCACACACAGTTACCACTTCAAACATCTATACCTATGAAGCAAAGATGTGGGTCCACGTGACCGGTATACGTTTCTGCACCCCTGGACCAAACCCCCCCAAACTTTGCACACCCCTAGCTTGCGCTAACATGCCCAACATTGTTGGGGTCCGGGATGCCATGGGGGGCTCTGCGCCCCACAAAAACAAAAAACCCTACGACTCCTAGCGTCCACTGCGGAACAACGCAGCCAATCAAGGAGGCCGGCCACAGCGCAGCATAGGCGGGCCAACGGACACGTGGGCAGGACACCAACTGCCACAGCAATCGCCGGAGAATGCGTACAGTCTGAGAGGCGAGTGCAGGGCCTGTTGCTGTTCGGCCTGGCCGGTAGTGGCGGCGGGGGAGGGAGGCGGAAAGGAGGGGGGAGAGCAAGACACAAAATCCCCAGGCTTGCGTAGCCTCCCCGGCAGGGCCAGTGTGGCAGGGATCAATCACATCACTGCCCAGCCAAGGAGAGGGTGGAGAAAAGGAATGGGGAGGAAGAGCGGGCCGTGAAATCCCAGGCCTCTGGGCCATGCAACAAACGCTACCCCGGCAACGTGTTCTTTGGTGAGGAGTGTACGCGAGGCTGGAGATTTCAAAGGACCGCGCTTCCTCCATCCCCACTTCCACCGTCTTCCACCGCAGCTGCTAACGGCCACGTCCATCAGCAGCAAACCACGCACTTGCCTCCTGGGCTGGCCGGCAACCGATGCTACAGCGCCAGGACCGAGCACTCGCCACTGGCCAGTCCAGAAGGCTTTTTGGCCTGGCTGACAGCGGCGGTGGGGAATGGTGGAGGGAAGGATGGAGGGAAGAACAGGCCACGAAATCCCTGGGCTCACGTTGCCTCCCTGGCAGGTCCCACAGTGGCCTGCAGTCAATCATGTGGCTGGCCAGCCCAGGAGGCGAGTGCGAGGTCTGCTGCTGATGGGCCTGGCCGGCAGCAGTGTCGGGGGAGGACGGAGGAACAGGGGGGTACGCGGACCACAAAATCCCCAGCCTCGCGTAAACTCCTCGCCAGAGAACGTGTTGCCAGGGTCACGTTCGTCACCCTGAAACAGAGCACAAGCAAAAAACAGGGCCCCGCCAGCCAACACACAACACACGCGCCAAGTCCACCCCAGAGAGAGAGCCCACACACCACAAAACATCTCCGGGCTGCCTGGGCCATGGGCAGCGACAGGAACGGAGCACTCACTGTGGCGGGCCGGAGACGCCACTGGGAAGGAAGGGAAAGTAGGCCCACAGCAGCCCGGGTAAGCGCAGGGAGGATCGCCCGGTCACAGTCGCACACGGGCGAAAGGGACGGCAGCACACCCTGATCCTGGAAGAAGGGGCCAGTAGTGCGCTTCCCACCACATGCAGGGGCTCAGGCCCAGGTCCACCCACTAGAGCAGCCAGCACTTCCGGGCCCGCCCGCCCGACCCCCAGGCGAAGCCGGGTCCCCAGCTAGTAGTCTATAAATCAGGGATTCTCAACCTGCAGCCCTTGGGCCTGATATGGCCCACAGTGCCATTTCATGTGGCCCCACATTGCCTCCACCACACCAGGAAGTGCCATGTGGTGGAGCAAGGGAAAAATGACCGTCCATCCCCAAAAGCTGTCTGAGGGAGTGTGGTCTCCCCCCCCCAGCTTAAAATGGTTGAGAACTCCTGCTATAAAGCATCCCCAAGTATTTTCTAAAGTCATTATCCTCCCCTTCTGCTGTAAGAAATCTGCAACCCTATTAGTCCTAGGGATGAGAAACCAAGAAGCGAACTGCCAACACTGTCCCTCTTATTCCCTCACTTTTCTACGTGGACTTTAAAAGTCTTACCTACAGAGGCCACGTTCCAAAAATTCTCCTCCATGATTGCTCTGTGGAGAGCCCTGTCCTCCGGGTTCAATAACGCCAGTTCCTCCTCATTGAAATATACAGCCACGTCCTCGAAGGTCACCACGCCCTAATAATAAAAGAGGGAGAGAGACACCTGCAGTGAGAGTGGAGGTTGATACAAGACAGTGGTGGCGAACCTATAGCACATGTGCCAAAGGGGGCACTCAGAGCCCTCTCTGTGGGCATATGCACTGTTGCCCCAGTATAGAGTTCGCCCCGCCCCTCTGCCCAGCAGCCCAATAGGACTGCTTCTTCCCTCCTCCAGCAAAGAGTTCACCCCGCCCCTCTGCCCAGCAGCCCAATGGGAGCACTTCCTCCCTCCCCCTGCACAGAGTCTGCCCCACCTCTCTGCAGCACATATGGCAGCGTGTTGAGTCTGGAGACTCAGTCTCTAAAAGGTTTGCCATCAACGATACAAGAGAAGGTTTGGGAGGGTCTGATCTCCGGATTGTCCCACTCTAGTCTAAGGAGGGTCTGGAAGATGTTCCTCTTAAAGTCCCACTTCCCAGAGGTCGGAAGATCCGCTTAATGTAGTCCTAGCTTTGTCTTTCAGTAAGCAAACTGCTCACTCACTCACTTAGAAAATGCAATTAGAAGCTTGGTTACTACAGTGGAATATATGGACACATTTTGCCCTTAATTGCAGGTTGTAATTTATTATCAGGATAGCAGTGACTTAGGGGTTAAGACGCTAAGCATGACGACCTGAAGGTCAGCATGTCAGCAGTTGGAGACTTGAGCTGTGAGATGGAGTGAGCTGCCATCTCTGCCCCAGCTCCTGCCAACCTTCTGCGGTAACGGTAACAGTGTTCCATGTACACTGTTGGCATCACGCCTGCCACGTGACCACAGAAATATCTGCAGGCACAGAAATGCCTGCCACATGGCCACAGAAATGTCTGCAGGCACAGAGAGCACTGGCTCTTCAGCTATAGTCAGTGGTTTCCCTTGTGGAATCAATCCATCTCACATTTGGCCTTCCTCATTTCCTACTAAGACGTAAAGATACATTTATGTATTATCCTGAAGAGTTTACTTCCCTACCTCATCTAGGTCCGCAGAAGCTCCTTCTATCCCGTCTCGAAGGGTAGGAGACCAAGAACGGACCACCGATGTCATTTCCTCACCTGTGAGTGGGGAAAAATGTGAGAGAACAGCATGCATGCTTGATGCATAAATTGTTTATTTTTAAAAAAAATAATGGACGCCTTTCACCTAGTTCCTGCTTTTCTAAAACAAAAAACCCTAAACCCCACTGGAAGAGAGTTTCAGCAAAACAAAACCTCAATATTGTAAAAGCAAACACAGAAGTAATTTTGAAGCAGTAACTTCAGAAGAGCCTTAAAATAAGAAGGCAGCTTCGGAGCCAACAAAAACAAAACAGATGAATTTTACAACTCCAGATCCACATCAGCACATTTAAGTAGAAATTTACTTCTATGTAAAACCCCAGAAATATCACTTAACTGCAGTGGCTCAAGTGGTTAAGATGCTGAACTTGCAGACTGGAAGGTCAGAGTTCGATCCCCGGGTACTGCATGATGGAGTGAGCTCCTGTCTCTGTCTCAGCTCCTGCCAGCTTAGCAGTTTGAAAGCAAGAAATTGCAAGTAGACAAATAGGGACCACTTTGGTGGGAAGGTAAACAGCGTTCCGTGCACTCTTGTGTCGAGGTGTGCCTGCCACATGTCCATGGAAATGTCTGCAGATGCAGACAGTGCTGGCTCTTTGGCTATAATAAAGAGAAATGAGCACTGAACACTAGAGTCGGATACGACTGGCTTTTGAGGAAAGGCAACCTTTATCTTTACCTGGACAGTACTCTGCAAAAGTCGTAGGCCACCACCAGCTGGTTTAGGTGAAATTCAATGAGTGCATTTGGGGGTGGGAGATGGATGGACAGACATAAATCAGCCCCTGAGCAACACCAAACCTGGAGAGTTTTCTGCTGACCCTCGTCTCAACCCTCTCCAAGTTTGGAGTTCGGGTATACGGGTCATGCCCCGCTGAAATCACTCACTGAAGCAAGCAAAAATAAATAAATCATTCATTGATGCAAAGAACCCATCCAGTGCTTCCAGATCTTAAACGCTCTACTCTTAAACTGTGTGTTTGTAACAAAAATAAATAAATAAAAACAACCTGGTCAATTTGCAAAGAATCAAGAGCACCTGTAATACCTCCACAGTCCTTGCTGGCGAGAAGAATTGGGAATTCCTAGTCCTCATTGTCTGGCCGGGTTATCCAACTCAACGTCAAGTGTCAGGTGGCAGTTAAGTAACCTGAAAACCTTGAGGACTAATGACCTTGGGTGGTGAAGTCCGCAGGGGAGGGTGATGGTCCCCAAGTGGATTAAATCCCACTTGAATCCATCTTGAAGGAGGGCAGCAGCTTCATCAATCCTGGCCTGGGGCTGAGGAGGACTTTGTGTGCCAAAAGGGCTCAGGACCAGGAAGTGACTCACGGAACTGGATCAATGGTATGAGTGTCACACTGCGATGCGGAAGGCAGATGAAAAGCCATTGCATTATAGTCTCAGGACAGTCGTCATGGCTGATCGCCATGAGTATCGCCAATATTTGGATGCAGATACGGCAGAAGAAGAAGTCCTCATCTGCAAGAATAGGAAAAGATAGGGAACAGGTTGTGCGTGCGTGCATGCGTGCACGTGGTTCAGTGGCCACCTGGCCCCAATCCATTTGGGCCCCTCCATTTGTTTCCAAGTTCTGCGGGTAAAACAGAAGTTGCTGTGTTGGTTCAATCTTGTCTTCAAAACTGGGCATCATCTAAGACAGTGAGGGCGAACCTTGGCACGCCAGGTGTTCTTGGACTTCAATTCCCAGAAGCCCAAGTCAACACTCCTGCTGATCAGGGCTTCTGGGAATTGAAGTTCAAGAACACCAGGAGTGCCAAGGTTTCCCCTCACTGATCTAACAAATCATTCGCATCAGGGATTCTCAACTGGTGGTCTGTGGGCTGGATGCGGCCCACGGCACCATTTCATGTGCCCCCCCCACTGCCTCCACCACACCAGGAAGTACCATGTGGTGGAGGAAGGGCAAAATGACCGTCCAGCCCCCGAAACTGTCTGAGGGAGTGTGACTCGGCCCCTGGCTTAAAAAGGTTTATTTATTTTATTTATTATTTACACTTATATCCCGCCCCTCTAGGGTAATCTATTGGTATTCACTTTCTCACTAGACTGGCCCAACCATGAGAAAAAGAAGGACACCTTACCCAGAGGGGCCACGATCCCAAACTTCTCCTCCATGACATCTCCATGTAGGGCTTTGGGGTTCAGATCTCGTAGGCTCCAGTCTTCGTTGATGAAATATACAGCCACCTCCTCGAAGGTGACCTCAAAGAACAAACATCATTTGTGAGCAAAAGGAGTTGAAGTTTTCGGCTCCGATTCCACCGATCTATCTTGCCATTAGCCATCATTTAGTTGTAATCATCTCCCCTTCAACAGCCAGTTCCTCATAGGAACTCCTGCAACACATTCCCAGTGAGCCAACTCCTACCGTTCTTTGTATGTAACATTTCTAACTCATTGACCTAACTCAGGGGTTCGCAACCTATGGCCCGTGGACCAGATCCAGCCCCAGCACCATTTCATGTGGCCCATGCTGCCACCACCACAGGAAGTGGATGCATTTACAACAGCTGTAAATGCGCCCACAACTGTCATAAGCACAACCTCAAAACACATCCATGGCCATCATAATCACGTTTATGACCGCTGCAGGCGTGTTTTACGGCAGCATTTATGGCAGGGTGAACTACCAGTCCAGCCCGCTCAGCTATCTGAGGGGACGTGGTCTGGCCCACGGCATGAAAGGTTGACCACCCCTGGCAATCCTCTTGAACAGCTACACAAACAGCGCAACTTTCAGAGGCAAACTGCCCCAAGAAATTACTGTACTGTACAACTCGGTATTCAACTGATAATGACTTATGATGGGGCAATTTAGCTTCAAAATATACACCGCTTGTGCTATGTCACTATAAAGCTTTGGACCATTGGTTTCCAGGCTCCCCTTCTTTCAACTCTTTTTTAAATGGTGACCAAATGATAGGTATGGATGTGATAAATAACAAATGTATTCTTATAAAATTTAATCTATAACATTGTATACTATTTTCTTCTTACCACCCTCCACATGAAACCATTAGTTACCACTTTCTTTTATTGTTTAAATAGTAATACTGATCTCCAAGATAAGAAACATTTGATTTTTTTTCAGATTAACAACAAAAAAGTCTTGCCTCCTCTTTACGATTATAGATCGTGTCCTCATGGGTTCAGTATCCATGGTTTCAGTTATCCGCAGGTCTAAAAATATTCAACAATAAAGCTAAAATACATTATTTACACACACACACACACACACACACACACACACACACACACACTAGTATATTTTGCCCGGCCCTGCCAGGCAGTTTTTGTGTGTGTTTTGGTGATAGGGTTTTTTGTTTGTTTTTTTTTTTTTGGGGGGGGAGGACACCACACTCAGCACAAACACCCACACAACACACCCACGCATTACACACACACACACACACACAACACTACCACACCCACAAGACACACACACATACACCCTCACACGCGCAAGCTGCGTGGGGAGAGGAGGGCTACCCCTCCTCCCCCCAAAGCTTTGCCGAGGAGACACACACACACACACATACACCAGCCTCCCGGTAGCTTCGGGGGGGGGGGTAGGAAGAGCCCCACACACACACACACACACACACGTGGCTTCGGCGAGGCAGCGTGGAGAGCCTTGGCGCCAGCAGGGAAGGAGGAAAGGCTGGTGAGCTTCGCAACTCAGAAGGCTGCATTGGGGAGGCCAGGCAACGGAAGGCCCAGCCTGCATCAGGTAAGTGGGGCGCGGGACAGGGATTGGGTGGTGGTGGTTCTGGGGCCCGTTCCCCCCCAGTTCCTCTACCCTGCCCCACTTACCTGATGCTGGCTGGGCCTTTCGTTGCCTGGCCTCTCCAACACGGCCTTCTAAGTTGTGAAGCTCACCAGCCTTTCCTCCTTCCCTGCCGGCATCGAGGCTCTCCATGCTGCCTCACCGAAGCCGTGTGGAGGGCGGGGAGAGGGGCTCTTCCTCTCCCCCCTGAAGTTATGGGGAGGATCTCGATGCTGCCTCGCCGAAGCCATGTGTGTGTGTGGGGGGGGGGGAGAGGGGCTCTTCCTCTCCCCCCCCAAAGCTACGGGGAGGCCGGCGCCGGGCTCCAGGGCTGCGTGGAGAGTATGTGCTCTCCCCACTGCCTTGCTGAAACCGCGCGGGTGGAGAGGGTGGGGATGGCTTCCTTTAAGGAGATGAATTGTCTCCTGGAGAGAAGTTGTTGGCGTATTGGCGGGTTTTTTTACCCCTCGCACCAGCTGCCCCGCCTCCTCCGCGCTCGCGCCCTTCAGCCTCATTGGCTGAGGGGTGGCGCGGCACAGAGGATGCTAGGCCTTGTTCTTTTTTCTGGCCGTGTTTGTGGGGCGGTTGCCCCACTCGCGGCAATCGGACCCTTGCGGTGATGCTCCAAGGGTCTTCAGGTAAGTGCAGGCAGCTCGGTTAGGGATAGTAGGGATGGGTGCGGGCATGTATGCCGGACACCAACGGTTAACGCCCCTTCTTATAGGTAAAGATATGTACAACATACCCTTTAACGAGAACCAAATCTGTTGCCTCAGCATTTCAAAGACAAAAAACTGACATTGTACTCCATGAAAGTGAAGAAGAGGATTGTATTTTACAAATGTAGATATTAAAATAAATCTGTTACAGGCTTCCCCAGTATCCATGGGAAGTATTGTTCCGAGGTATAACTGGGATTCCTGAAACCATAGATAACAGGGAACCATATATTTTACATTTCAGACAGTGGCCTCTAGTGGTCAGTTCTGGTAATGTGCATAGAAATATATATACAGTGGTACTGTACCTCGCTTTACAAATGTTTTGGTTAACATAATTTTCGCTTTACAAATTAAATTCCATTGAAAATACTTCGCTTTACCATTTCCCTCCGGAATGGATTAATTGGTTTTCAATGCATTCTTATGGGAAACTGCATTTTGCTTTACGATTTTTTCAGAACAATTTTCAACGCACTCCTATGGGAAAACGTGTTTTGCTTTACGAATTTGGCATAATACAAAACATCCTATGGAATGCATTAAATTCATAAAGTGAGATACCACTGTATATTATGCATTAAGGATTCAGAATTTTTTATTGAAGATTTTAGACCTGTAGATAACTGAAACTGTGGATACTGAACCTGCGGATATGGGTGGGTGGGGGTTATATTATGTATTTCTCAGATTTGTTGCTGAATATTTTCAGCCACGGATAGCTGAAACTATGGTCACTGAACCTACAGATTAAAAAAAAGGGGGAGGGGGGGGCTGCCTGTACCTGTAATTAGGTTAATCTAAATAGGATTTTCCTGCACAGAAGCCACAACTTCCTTAGTCAGCAAGGGTGATGGGGAGAAATGAAGAAAGACAGATCCATGCAAGTGAGATATGGAAGGTGGAAGTCATACACCAAGCAGTTCTTTTGCGATCATTCCCCCTACCTCATCCAGCTGCTCAGAAGCTGATTCCAGCCCACCATAAGGGAGAGGAGAATTGCTACATTCTGGCCACGTCATCGGCCCATCTCCTGCGTGGGACACAAAAGGTGGAAAGAGGAGAGTTAAATCCTGGTCCCTCTTATTTCCCATTCTGGTCAATCAATGCTTGTCAATCAATGATTGTGTCCAAGTAACTAACGTGTGGTGAGGAAGAAAAGAATGGAGGGAATCAGAGGAAGAGAGAGAGAGAGATAAAAATGGAGAGAAGGAACCATCTCATTTGCTGGATAGATCATTTTCTAATTCAACGTGGGGGGAAGCTCTTTTTAAAATATCCTGTAGAGCTGGAACTGTTAAGGATTAATGTAGCTAGGATAGGGGATCCAAACCTGCGGCCCACAATACGGTGCTCCCCCACCACCTACACCACACCTGGAAGTGCCATGTGTGGTAGGCAGGGTAAAATTGCCATCCGGCCCCTGAAGCTGTCTGAGGGAGCGTGACTCGGCCCTTGGCTTGAAAAGGTGGAGAATCCGAGCTAGGAGACTAATGATCGGAAGGTCAGCAGTTCGAGATCTGAGTGTTATGTGATAGCGAGCTCCCATCATTGGTCCCAGCTCCTGCCAATCTAGCAGCTCAAAAGCAAGAAATTGCAAGTACAGTACTGTACTGAAGATAAATAGGTACCACTTTGGAAGGACAGGTAACAGTGTCCCGTGTGCTCCAGTGTCTAGTCATGGCTGCCATATGACCATGGAAAAGTCTGGAGATGCAGACAGTGCTGGCTTTTTGACTGTAAACGGAACACTGCCCCTTAAGAGTTGGACACGACTGGCTTTTGGGCAAGGGCGACCTTTACTTTTACCCTTACTTGGACACAATATCTAACTCAGGGGTGGCCAAACTATGGCCCATGGGCTGGATCTGGCCCACAGCGCCAAATCATCTGACCCGTGCCACCCTCACTGCTCCCGGAAGTGGAAGTAAAATGCTCCCACGCATGTGCAAAATGCTGCCATAAATGCACCTGCACCTGTCGTAAATGTTTACGACAGCCGCAGGTGCATTTATGGCAGCATTTTGCGCATGCGTGGACATGTTTTACTTCCCCTACCAGTGGGAGGAACTACGTGACTGGCCCAAGGCCCAAAAAGTTTGGCTACCCCTGATCTAACTCACAGTGGGAGAATATTCCAGGTGGGCCAAATATAAATAAAATAAATAGAATACAGTGGAACCGCAGTTAACAAACAACTTGGTTAACATAAAAATCACATAACAAAAGGAAATCCATAGAAAACAGTGCCTGTTTATAGAATTTTTTTCGGAACAGATTAATTGGTTTTCAATGCATTCCTACGGGAAAGTGCATTTTGGTTCAATATATTCTAATAGGAAATTTGGTTAAAGTAATTTTCGCTGTAAGAAATATCCCGGAGAACACATTAATTACATTAACCGAAGTTCCACTGTAGCTAGCTAGCTAGTTAGTGTAGGTTAGATACTGAACAGTGCAACTGGTTAAAGATGCCAGACCCAAAGGTCTGGTGGATCAAGACAACCACTGCTTTAGATACAGTGGAACCTCATACAACAATTGCCACATATAGCAATGAAATCGCAAAAATAATTAGGTTTTTTTGGGGAAATGGTGTCCCACATAACAATTTTCCCTATGTAAAAAATTGTACAACAGTTTTTCAATGGGAAAAACCACTTGGCAAAAAAAAAATAATCGTTGTACGATGCATCTCATAGGGAATATGCATGTATTGTATAGCAATTGTTTCGTACAACAACGAGCCAAGTGGAACGGATTAAAATCGTTGTATGAAGTACTGTACCACTGTACTTACAAACAACCTATATATTTGGTGCGCTACAGAAGAGAGGCCAAGTTGACAAAGGCCCCATCATTCCCCACCTGCTGAACTGTGCCCTTCTTGGTCCTCCTGTTTGATCCATCTGGACAGCAGTGGCTCTCGGACTCCCCGCGACATCTTCCGCGCTTTCGGAATATAAGCGGCCACTTCAGCAAAGAGGTCCTGCCATCCCAGAACAAAGAATAGGATATGAAACAAACAAAAAAGAGGATTAGGAAAGAAATATCATAGTCTTGAGGCCTTGGATGTGGGTGGGCGACCTTGCTTCTCAATTATTTTTAGAAGATGTGTCTTTTAGATGGGACTCCAACTCCCAGAATTCTCCACTTTAACTCGTCATGCAGAATTATGGAAGTTACAAACCTGGAGACAGGCAGACCATTCAATAGCTAGCTAGCTAGCTCCATCCATCGCTCACATGAACCAGGGGCTTTCTTTTAAGCTGCAAAGCTGCCTCTGGCAATGAACAAAAGAGGGGGGAATGGTGTACATCTTGGGAGTTGTAGTCTCATTAGACTTTAGGCTCTATAATGGGCACCTCCCAAAAATCTACAAGCCCCAGAAAACACCACAGAAGCTTCCTTTATTTTTTTGTACCCTGCCAATAAATAAATAAATTTCATGTCAGAAATTACTCTGGGTTGAAAGGATTTTTGCTGGAGAAACTCCGCTTAGGGGATGCCCGAATGAGGCTACTTTAATGTCTCCAAGATCCGTTATGCAGCACTCGGGTATTAAAACCTGACCTTCCAGTCTTCAAGCTCAGCATCTCAACCACTAAGCCACCGCAAAGCTGCACCCTCCCAATAGGAATAGGAAACACAGTTGAAGACAGCCATGCTGCACAGAGCGAGGCCTTGATCCAAGTGAGCAGAATATACAGTGGGTGCCAAAAATGTATACACATTTTAAGAAATGGAAAAAAAAAGTATTAAAACTGTAATGCTCAATATACAGTATACCACTAACAAGGGACGAATACAAGTCAGGTTTGGCGTCTGCAATTGCAAGAGGTGCTCAAAGTGGTTACCATCGGCATCCCGTATCCACTTGTATCGCCATTCCAAATCCTTCCCGAAGTACCACCCATGTAGCCAGTTTTCTATGGTACATCACATCCTTTACGGTCCCCCATTGGTACAGGTAAAACTCGGAAAATTAGAATATAGTGCAAATGTTCATTCATTTCACTTAAAAGGTGAAACAAATATATGAGATAGACTCACTACATGCAAAGCGAGAGATGTCATGCCTTAATTCGTACATGAGATTATGTGATGATTATGGGGTACATGAGATTGGGGGGTTGGGGTTTTCATAAGCTGTAAGCCATAAGCATCAATATTATAACAAAATAAGGCTTGAACTATCTCGCTTTGTATGTAATGAGTCTACAGTAAAACCCTGATTTACATATGCCTCGAGTTACGTAAAATTTGACTTACATAATGATTTTGTGCTAAAGCCATGTCCCAATTTACACAATTTCCTATGGGTTTGCTTCGAGTTACATAAAGATTTTTTCCCCTATGGGTTTGCTTCGAGTTACATAAAGAACTGATTTAAGCAAAAGCCTACGGAATGGATTTTTTTTCGTAAGTAGGGGTTTTACTGTATCTCATATATTTGTTTTACCTTTTAAGTTGCATTACTGAACTGAATGAACATTTGCACGATATTCTAATTTTCCGAGTTTCACCTGTAGAAGTCAAGGGGTGTTAAGTCAGGAGAACGAGGGAGAAACTCAACCGCACCTCTTCAAAATGGTCTTGCGCTCCTTGAACGACAACCGTGATTCCACCATTTCTTTGACTGTCCTGCCTGTTGCATTCATTCTTTTGAGCGGACATCATACTAGGCATGGCTACTGTAATTCAGTATTACTTCAAAAAGTAAGACATAGATAACATCTCTTAAAGGGGCTGCAGTGGCTCAGTGGTTAAGAAGCTCGCCTTGTTAGCCGGAAGGCCGGCAAGTCCGCAGTTCGAGACCCAGGTACTGCATGACGGTTAGAACACCTGTCCCAGCTCCTGCCAACTTAGCAGATAGAAAGCAAGATATTGCAAGTAGATAAATAGGGACCACTTCGGTGGGAAAAGATCTTGGGGAAGGAGCCTCATTCGGGCATCCCCTGAACGGAATTTCTCCTGCAAAAATCCTTTCAACCCAGAATAGTTTCTGACATGAAATTATTATTAACATCTCTTAAAATGTGTATACAGTAAAACCCCAACTTACAAATGTCCTGAGTTACATAAAATTCGGCTTACATAATGATTTTGTGCTAAAACCATGTCCCAATTTACATGATTTCCTATGGGTTTGCTTCGAGTTACATAAAGATAAACTGCTATACTGCAGCCAAAATGTTGTGAGTTCACTCACAAGGTGGACTCAGCCTTCCATCTTTACGAGGTCATTAAAATGAGGGCAAAATGCTAATTAACTTGCAAATCGCCCAGAAAGTGCACTAAGCGTCATGGGGCGGTACAGAAGTGAAATTTCTATTTAAAATTCCATAGCTGTTATCATAATTATAATCAGCTCTTTTGCATATTTATCAACCTTTTTGTCAGTTAAATCCATTACCAATGCAACCTTGGGACTCGTATATATATTTTACAGCAAAGCACTGGAAAATGTGAATCTCCTTAAATATGGAAGAGTGGTACAAAGAAATATGGAATATAGCATTGAATGATAAGCTGACATGTGAAATAAAAATCAAAAAGGGGACGATAAACAACAACGAATTTGTACAGATATGGGGAGACGTCACTGGATAGGTGTCTAAAGGATTTAGGCCAGGTCAAGAAAGCATTTGTTTTTGGAAATAGGAAAAGGTATAAAAGTCGAAAGAGAGAATTAAGATATGTGGAATAGAAGAAAAGATCCCAGGTGTACAGGTGTACTTGTCAATTGTTAAATATTATACATGTTGTTGTTGTTTGTTGTTGTTTTTTGCAATATAAACAAGGATGATTAATGCAAATTTTGTAATACCAGTAAGCTAAATATGGTTTCCCCCCTATTGTTTAAATGGGGTTGGGGTAAGAGAGTGGGTAAGTGGGTGGGTGATCTAGGGTTTTTAAAATGTTTTTATATGTTTTTAATTCTTGTACGCCGTCCTGAGTCGGGTTTGCCCGAGTAGGCGGGATAAAAATTAAAGAATTAAATTAAATTAATATTAAAAATTGTTTTGTTGTTTTTCATGAGCATTTTTATGTGTTTTGAAAATTAAACGAAAATATATTAAAGATGGAGGGAGTATAATTACTATTGCTAATTGAACCGAACCAAACCAACCAAACAAATGCCACATTCTTTGTGATGACAGCCTGTGTGAATGCAAAAAACCATCTGCCATATGATACAATGCACACGATGTCCCTCAACATGCATTGAGGAGGACCTTATGTTGGCAAGAGGAAATGCTGTTGATGTAGCCCAATAATGGGCAGATGTTATCTAGCCCTTTTTAATTCAGATTAATTGATTTTTCAATGCATTCCTATGGGAAACTGCGCTTTGAGATACAAATTTTTCACAATTTAAATCCATAACTCGAGGTATTATTTTCAACAGATTTCCTTTCGTACTGTGAAAATTACATTAGTCAAGGAATTCGTAACCTGAGGTTCCACTGTACATACCCGTATTCCAGCACCGATTTTCGGCAGGGGGAAAGTAGTTACTGCACATCCCCTTCTGCGCAGAACCCTTTTACGCATGCGTAGAACCCTTCTACGCATACGTAGTTCCCTTCTACGCATGCGCAGAAGGGTTCTGCGCAGAACCATTTTGCACAGGTCCCTTCTGCACATGTGTAGAAGGCTTCTATGCATGCATAGAAGGGACCTGCGCAGAACCGTTCTGCACAGGTCCCACATTGTCTGGAGCCACGCTTGACAGGTATGACTACAGTATTTAGAACTATCATGAAGGCGATTCTCACCTCCTGCTCTTCCTGCTTCTTCTGTTCTGCTTGACTCAAGAGGAAGCCTTCTGCCAGGGCCACCGCCTGGGAACTGGTTTCTGGCCCACATTCCCTCACCCAGCTCTCCATCTCTGGGGGCAGGATGGTCAGGAATTTCTCCAGGATCACCAGGTCCAGGATCTGAGCCTTGGTGTGTTGCTCCGGCTTCAGCCACTGGCGGCAAAGGGTGTGGAGTTGGCTACAGACCCTTCGGGGGCCCTCGGCTTCCTTGTAGCGGAACTGGCTGAAGCGCTGGCCCAGGACGGCCGAGGTGGGGACGCCCTCTTGCAGAGACTTCTGTGTCTTTGTTTCCTGGAGTTCACCCCGGCAGTCCAGTTCTATGGTGTCCTGATCATTAGCCACCTCAGTGCCGGCCGAGTCTACCTCCTCCATCTTTGAGTTGGCCTTCAAGGTGAACGGCAATGAAGATCTCCTAGCCTTTCATCCAATGCCTTTCTTAGGACAAGAAATGCCTTAAGGGGCTGGACTGCAACACAAACATATTTCTGTCTGGAAGAAATTTTGCTCCGGAGTAAGGTCAGCGCAAGAATAGCTATTATTTTGGAAAGGAGGGACAAATATATATATAATGTTATACGGAGAATAATTAGAAGAAGGTGCAGTGGCTCAAGTGCCTAAGACGCTGACTGGGAGGCGGAAGGTCAGCGGTTCGATTCCCAAGTACTGCAAGATGGAATGAGCTCCTGTCTTTGTCCCAGCTCCTGCCAACCTAGCAGTTCAAAAGCAAGAAATTGCAAGTAGATAAATAGGGACCACTTTGATGGGAAGGTAACAGTGTTCCATGAGCAAGGGAAACCTTTACCTTTATACAATGTCCCAGGGCTTAGTGGTTAAGATGCTGAGCTTGATGACCAGAAGGTTGGCAGATCAGCAGTTCAAGACCCAAGTGCCGTGTGATTGAATGATCTACCACCTCTGTCTCCTATCAACCTAGCAGTTCAAAAGCAAGCATTTGCAAGGAGATAAACAGTGGGAAAGGTAACAGCATTCTGTTTGCTCCGATGTCTAATCATGCCTGCCACATGACCACAGAAATGTTTGCAGATGCAAAGAGTCAAGACCCTGAGTTTCACGATGAGAAGATTGGCAGGTCAGCAGTTTGAGACCTGAGTGCTGAGTGACAGAGTGAACACCCGTCATCTGTCCCAACTCCTGCCAAATAACAATTCGTAAGCAATAAATTGTAAGTAGATAAAGAAGTACCACTACTGCGAGAAAGGTAACAGCGTTCCATGCACTCTGGTGTCTAGTCATGCCTGTTACATGACCACAGAACGTCTTCAGACGCAGACAGTGCTGACACTTTGGCTGTAAAGGGAGATGAGCACTGAACCCTAGAGTCAGATACGACTGGCTTCTGAGCAAGGTGACCTTTACCTTTACTTTTACACAATGCCCCACTACGGTGATGGGGGCACATAGTAGTTTATATAAGATTTTTTTCTTTTTTATATCATTGTTGTTGTTGTTTTGATTTTATTAAGATTTTATGTGGGTTTTTTTCTTATATTTTGTGTTTGTATGTTATTTTTTCTTGTTTGTGTTTATATTTGAAACAAAAAAGAAACATAAGTGAACAAAAAGTGAAAGAACTTTTGCCTGTCACACTTTTGAAGCAATATACTAAAGAAAAAGAAGGGAAAGAAACTGCTGGGTTCTGATAGCAACCAGTCTGTCTCTTTATGGGAAAGGCCAGCCTCATGGAGCTATAGCAAAACTCCAGGATCCATCACACATCAGACGGGGCAAAGGTAAAGGTCACCTTTGCTTAAAAAGCCAGTCGTATCTGACTCTAGGGTTCAGTGCTCATCTCTGTTTATAGCCGAAGAGCCAGCGCTGCCTGCGTCTGCAAACGTTTCCGTGGACATGTAGCAGACACGGAAGGCTGTTTACCTTCCCACCAAAGTGGTCCCTATTTATCTACTTGCAATTTCGTGCTTTCGTACCGCTAGATTGGCAGGAGCTGGAACAGAGACGCGAGCTCATTCCGTCCTGCAGTATTCGGGAATGAACTGTTGACCTTCCGCCTCCCAGTCAGCGTCTTAGCCACTTGAATAATGCACATGAATATATGAAAAGGAACTCAAGAAAAATGTAACGTTCCTTGAATTCACCCGACATGCCTGACTAGAAACACATGGTTGGCTTATTCACAGGCTGTCCTTCCTAAAATGCAGGATACATCAGTGGGGTTGGGCAGATCATTGACAACTGGCAAGGGCCACTCAACCCCCACACAACACACTTCTAATTTAATTTTTGTTGTTGTTGTTCAGTCGCACAGTCGATTCTGACCCTATGAGACCCCATGGACGATTGCCCGCCAGGCACCACCATCCTCCTCAAGCCGTCCAGCTGTCCTCATTGTGTCTATACCATCTAGCTATCTCATGCTCTGCCACCCCCTTCTTCTTTTGCCTTCCACCTTTCCCAGCATTAAGGCTTTCTCAAGTGAATCCTCACTTCACATTTGATGTCCAAAGTACTTTAGCTTCATCTTTACTATTTGACCTTCTTAATTTAATAAGTCATGCAGTACAGTATTCAGATATCGAACTGCTGATCTGCCGACTTTCCGGTCAACGTCTTAACCACTTGCACTATGCAGTCGGGGTACAAATCAAATACAGTGGACCATCGATTAACGATGTTACTTGGTTCCCCAAGTAGCGTCGATATTCAATAACATCTTTTTTATCATTATTCGAATGCTCACGTGGGGTGCGTCAGTAGCGTCTGTAATCAAAAATGACGCTATTCAAATGCATTGTTAATTGAGGGTCCACTGTAACTAAATCCATCTCAAATCTGATACCTGTTGCCCAGTAGCACAATGACATTCGCGTTTCTTCCATTTGTCTGTCTCTAGGGCTGTCCTTCCCTCCAAATTCGCTTTCTGTGGCTCCTTAACACTCATTTCTGCAACAGCTCATTCCCTGCATTTTCTTCCCTCTGAAAGCAAATGTGTGTGTGTGAAGGAAAGAGTGGCTCTCCTGATGCTACTAGACTACAGTTCCTATCATCCCTCATCACTAGTTGTGCTGGTTGGGCATGATGAGAATCTATAGTCCTGCCTTTCTGCCTGTTGAGTGAATTAGAGCAACCCCGCCATGCAGAGTTGTTAGTGTAAATTGTATGTCTAAGTAGCAAATAATAATAATAATAATAATAATAATAATAATAATAATAATAATAATAATAATAATAATAATAATAATAATAATAATAATAATAATAATAATAATAATAATAATAATAATAATAATAATAATAATAATAATAATAATAATAATAATAATAATAATAATTTTGTGTCAGAAATTATTCTGGGTTGAAAGGATTTTTTCCGAAGAAACTCTGCTCTTGGGGGACGCCCAAATAAGGCTCCTTTCATGTCCCCCAAGAGCAGGGACAGAGACAGGCACTCAATCCATCATGCAGTACCCATGTCTCAAACTGGCGACTTGCCGGCCTTCCAGCTAACAAGGCGAGCTTCTTAACCACTGAGCCACCGCAGCTCCTAGCCAATAAGAAGAGTTTTCTGCTTTCCCGCCTCTAGGATCACCTGTCATGATGTTAAACTGCTTGTTATTTGCCTCTTTTATTTTCCTCAGATTATTCTCCTCAGTTCTGCCGTTCTGATCTCTGTTTCTCTCTCTACCTTATTGTTGATATTTGCCTTACAAGCAAAGTGTATCTGTTTAAGCCAACCATTTTGTTTACCTCATGGAAACAGGCGCATAAAGAAACCACTATATTATATTTCGTGTGGAGAGTTTAATTGCTGGACTAAAACAGAGAGTGAAAGACTTGGAGGAGGGCTTGCAAACTCAATCTAAGTCTATTTGTAAAACTGCCCCACTAACTTTGCTGTTGTAGGGGCTGCAAGGTGGCTCAGTGGTTAAGAAGCTCGCCTTGTTAGCTGGAAGGCTGGCAAGTCGGCATTTCGAGACCCAGGTACTGCATGACGGATTGAGTGACCAAGTCTCTGTCCCAGCTCCTGCCAACCTAGCAGTTCGAAAGCAAGGAATTGCAAGGAGATAAATAGGGTCCACTTCGGTGGGAAAAAGATCTTGGGGGCATGAAAAGAGCCTCATTCGGGCGCCCCCGAGTGGAGTTTCTCCAGCAAAAATCCTTTCAACCCAGAATAATTTCTGGCATGAAATTATTATTATTATTATTATTACTAGCCAATAAGAAGAGTCTTCTACTATCCCGCCTCTAGGGTCACCTGACAAATTGGTTGTTAATTTGCCTCTCTTATTCCCCTCAGATTATTCTCCAATCTCCTCAATTCTGCTGTTCTTTTTGCAAGATGACCAGGCACTGAGCAAGTACAGTAAAACTCTGTTTTACGCACGCCTTGTTTTACATAAAATTTGTTTTACGTAATGATTTTTTAAATTTTCTACTCCATTTTACATAAAAATTAATTTTATGTAACAGTTTTCCTCAGGGTTCCTATAGGTTTGCTTTGTTTTATGTAAAAAATTCATTTTACATAACAGTTTTCTTCAGTTCCTATGGGTTTGCTTCGTTTTATGTAAAAAATTTTTTTACATAACGGTTTTCTTCACAGTTCCTATGGGTTTGCTTCGCTTTACATAAAAAATCATTTTACGTAACAGTTTTCCTCAGAGTTCCTATGGATTTGCTTCGGTTTATGTTATGTAAAAAATTCATTTTACGTAACAATTTTCCTCAGAGTTCCTATGGGTTTGCTTCATTTTATGAAGTAAACGGTTCATTTTATGAAGCAAACAGTTTTCCCTCAGAGTTCCTATGGGTTTGCTTCGTCTTATGGGGAAAAAATCATTTTACATAACGGTTTTCCTCAGAGTTCCTATGGATTTGCTTCATTTTATGGGGAAAAAATCATTTTACATAACAGTTTTCCTCAGAGTTCCTATGGGTTTGCTTTGTTTTATGTAAAAAATTCATTTTACGTAGCGGTTTCCCCCACAGTTCCTATGGGTTTGCTTTGTTTTATGTACAAAAAATATCATTGTACATTACAGTTTCCCCCAGAGTTCCTATGGGTTTGCTTCGTTTTACATAAAAAAACATATTACGGAAAAAGCTACAGAATGGACATGTTATGTAAAACGGAGTTTTACTGTACAGCTAAGGAATGATGGCAACACTTTATGTCCAGGAACACAGAATGCAAGATAAATAATATGAGAATCGATAAGGAGAAGACAGGTAATGGCAATTGGAAGGAGACAGCATAGTCTAAATATCGAAATAGAGGGAACAGGTATAAAACAAGTGGCAGAGTTCAAATACCTAGGAACACATTTACTGAAGATGGCAAAATGGAGGAAGAGATTAACAGACAGTGCAGTAAGGCAAATATTGGGACACTCTTGCAACACAAGGCAATACCGACCAGTACAAAGAAACACCTCGTACAAAGCATATTCATTCCCACCTTACGTTACCAGTACCAAACATGGACACTTACAACCAACACAAACAAATGTTAGTCACCATGGAAATAAGGAAGGTTGCTGGAGTGACTAGAAGGGACAAAATCAGGAATGAGGTTATAAGGGAAAGAATTGGAACAGAACCAATCTTAAACTAGGTATAAAAACAACAAGTAAATTGGTTTTACCACTGAGATGTCTTAGAATTCCATACAATACAAAGTATATAGTCTACAGTTTGGCCAGGTTATCCTGCTATGGTAAAAGAGTAGACTATACTGTCAACGACTCAATGCCGAGTTTCAGGCAATGGTTAGCTAACCTGACAACCCTGAGGACTAGCGGCCTTCCACAGGGAAGGGTGATGGCCCCTAAATGGTTTAAATCCCACTTGAATCCATCTTGATGGAGGGCGGCAGCTTCATCAATACTGTCCTGGGCCTGACGAGGACTTTGCATGCCCAAAGGGGCTCAGGACCAGAAAGTGTATCGCGGAACTGGATCAGTGGTACAATGGGTGTCACGCTGCGATGCGGAAGGCAGATGAAAGTACTGCATTATATTCTCAAGACAATCTTCATGGCTGATCATCATGACGATCGCCAATATATTGATTCAGATATGGCAAAAGAAGAAGACAAAGCAAATGTGGAAAGAAGAGAAAGACAAAAGCCACGAAGCAGACCCAGAAGGAGATGGAGAGATAACATCAAAGAAACATTATGAAAACACCAATAACGCTGGTGGAGGCCGCAAGAAGTGCCAGAGCAAGAAGCTTGTACAGTACAGTATCTCCTACACTTGAAGGGGTAAAAGAGGAAGTAAAGAAGATCTCTCAGCCAACACCCCTTCAAACCACCCATTTTAAACAGCAACAGAACTAAAGCTTTGATAACCAGAGGGAGAAGAGCAGGAACATGGGTGGAGTTGTCCCACCACGACAGGGGTTTTCAACCTACGGCCTGTGGGCTGGATCAGGCCCCCAGCACTATTTCATGTTGCCCATGTTGCCGCCGCCGCCACCACCAGAAGCGGATGCGTTTACAACAGCTGTAAATGCGTCAATGGCTATCGTAAATGCATTTACGACAGCCACGGACACATCTTACGGCAGCGTTCATGGCAGGAGACCATCAGCCTGGTCCGGTCCGGTCAGCTGTCTGAGGGGGTGTGATCTGACCCACGGCTTGAAAAGGTTGAGAACACCTTCCCCAAGAGAATATTTTCAATCTTCCCTATTTATCTACTTGCAATTTCTTGCTTTTGAAACTGCTAGGTTGGCAGGAGCTGAGACGCCTGAGGGGAACTCAATCCATTCTGCAGCATTCAGGTCTCGAACTGCTGACCTGCCGACCTTCCAGTCATCAAGTTCAGTGTCTAAACTGCTAAGCCACTACATAATGCAGACCCAAGTGTGATGCCATCAGATTAGACTTGAAAAGATGAAAAGTGGGTGTCTATAAAATGGATATACAGTATGCCTCATGAGAACTTAGTTAACTCTCTACTCATTGTCATTAAAAAAAGGAAATTAAGAAAACCTGGTGGCACAGTGCTTAGCCTGCAGCACTGCAGCTAAAGCTTGGATCACAATTTGAGTTTGATCCTGACAGACACAAGGTTGATTTAGCTATGCATCCTTCCAAACTCAATAAAACGAATATCTAGCTTGTTGGGGCCAGAATATTAATTAACAGTTAATATATTATTTATTTATTTATGGTATTTCTATCCCGCCTTTCTTATCACGAGATGACTCAAGGCGGCCTCCAACAAATTATAAAACCATCAAATTAAAGCATCAATTAAAAAGCATCAGTTAAAACATCATTTAAAAAACATAGTTAAAAGGCCAAAAAAAAGTTTGAAATTTTCTAACATCTAAAACCTCCCTAACCCATTAAAAAAGTGGACAGGACAGGGTAGAAGGGGGGGGAGGGTTTAGGGGGGGGACAGACAACAGAGCTATAGACAGGAATACAATCACGATCACCTACATTGGCTGCACAGGCTACACCAGCCAGCAGGAATGGGCCAAAGTGCCCGACATGCCCCACACCCGTTGGCATAGCCATGTCTTAAGTGCCTTCCTGAAGGGGAGCAGCTGAGTTTGTAGGTGCAGTTCGGGTGGAAGAAGGTTCCCACATGGCCGGGGCAGACACCAAGGAGGCTCTGGCTCTCCTTCTGGTCCCAGTCAGCTGAGCTTCTCCTGGAGATGGGACCACTACAGAGCCTTTCCTGTCTGCCCTCGTATTCTCAACCTCTTCTTTTTCTATTTTACCTATGTTAATCACACTCCTTAGTCCCATCTCCAAAGAGTAGTTCCCTGCAACCTATGTGACCAACTTGAATATTATTTGTTGTTGTTGTGTCCCATCAAGTCATCTCCGACCTATGGGGACCCTATGAATGAGAAATCTCCAAAATGCCCTGTCCTCAACAACCCTGTTCAGCTTTTGTATACTCAAGACTGTGGCTTCGTTTACAGTCAATCCATCTTACATTTGGCCTTCCTCTTTTCCTGCTGCCTTCCACTTTTCCCAGCATTACTGCCTTTTCCAGATAATTTTGCCATCTCACGATGTGCACAAAGGTAGGAAAGCTTCATCGTTTTTGCCCCCAAAGGGAGTTTATACATTTAACACCTCAAACATTTAGCCCCATCCAAACCCCAGAAGAGCTTCTGCGGAGCCCAGTAACCCCTCCCAGGATCCATTCCACTTTCTCCCCCTCTCTTGCTTTTGGGACTACAACTCCCAGAATCCCGCAGCACTATTGCAACTGACCTATGATATTATATGGGACTGTGGGACACCCCCTTTTGCCTCCCCCATCCTAAAATTTCAATACTGGCTGCCATTCTGATTTAAACACAAGCTGGAGACCCTGCACTTTCTCCACCTAAACTTTTATTCATCACACCCCCCAAGATATAAGCATAGGGCACTTCTCTTTGGGGAGATAAACTGGGGGTTGCGGTTTCTTTGTGGTGGGTGTCTGTATTTTTTGCCACCCTAATCTCACAATGAAGCTACTACAGGTGCCAGGCTGGGCCAAAGGGGTGGGTGGGTCAGTGGGTGCTTCTTTGGAGGCCCTCTCCCTCCATAGGTTTCTCTCTCCCCACTCCCCAAATCTACCTACCTCCAGCCCCCTTACCTGGGGAGGGGGGCAGTTTCCACCAAGGCTACTCTATAGCCGACCGCCTGGTGGTGGAGAGGGGGATCCCCTTCTTTCTTCACTCCACCCACCCAGCTCCCCAGATTGCAATAGCATCCCATCCCACACCCAACCCAAATCCCCCTGCAATGGGGTGGGGGGGGGATCTCAAGGCGAATCCCGTGGGTGGGCTGGGAAAGGGGGCCGGAAGAAGCCTCTCTAGGAATTCAAGCACCCTCTTTTTTTTAACCCCCACTTCGGTGGCGAGTCCACTCTAGGAAAAAACTGGACACCCCCCCTCCAGCTTTAACCCACTTTTTTTTGGGGGGGGGGGAGTCCTCTCTAGGAATCTGGTCGGTCATTCTTTTTAAAGCCCCTTCAATGGTGAGTTCTCTCTAGGAATCTGATGGTGAGGACTCTCTTTTTTCTTAAGTGGTGAATTCTCTCTCTAGGAATCTGGGTATGTGATCCCTTCAATGGTGAAGCCTCTCTAGGAATCTGGACGACCACCCCTTTTAAAGCTGAATTTCTCTGTTATGTCTGATGAAGTGGACTTGATCCACGAAAGCTCACATTAAAAATATAGCAGTTAGTCTTTAAAGTGCTGCGGTGTTTTTGTTTTCTGATATGCCTTTGTAAAGTCCCTTCTATGGTGAGTTTTCTCTAGGAATCTGGATAATCTATCCCTTCAATGGTGATGCATCTCTAGGAATTTGGACGACCACCCTTTAAAAAAAACCTTCTATGGTGAATTCTACAGGTGAAACTCGGAAAATTAGAATATAGTGCAAATGTCCATTCATTTCACTTAAAAGGTGAAACAAATATATGATAAACTCACTACATGCCAAGCGAGATATGTCATGCCTTAATGCAGTGATGGGCAGTCTTGGCCCTCCAGCTGTTCTTGAACTTCAATTCCCAGAAGCCCAAGTCAGCACTCCTGGTGATCAGGGCTTCTGGGAATTGAAGTTCAAGAACAGCTGGAGGCCCAAAGTTGAGGAAACCTGACCAAAAAGGAGGATTTATTCATTCATGCTTACTTATATTAAGTTTAGCAAGTCTAGTTGTGCAGTTTATGTAGCTAGTGTTAACTTGGAATGTTTATTCCATTGACAGTAATGCAATATTGATAGACACCCAGATGGTCTATTGCATTTTTCCTGCTTTGTACTTTGTACTCAAGAACAGCTGGAGGGCCAAGACTGCCCATCACTGCTTAATGCGTTATAATTGTGATGATCATGGCGTACAGAGTACAGCATACATGAGATTATGTGATGATTATGGGGAACATGAGATGGGGAGTTGGGATGGGGTTTTCATAAACTGTAAGCCATAAGCATCAATATTATAACAAAGTAAGGTTTTAACTATCTCGCTTTGCATGTAATGAGTCTATCTCATATATTTGTTTCACCTTTTAAGTTGCATTACTGAACTGAATGAACATTTGCACGATATTCAAGGTGCTGGTTTTGATCTTTAAAGCCCTTCATGGCAGTGGACCAGGATACCTAAGAGACTGCATCGTCCCAAGGTTTTCGACCCGTCCTACGAGGGCGGACTGTAGAGGCTCTTTGGCGGTCCCATCAGCCAGGGACACGTATCTTACTGGGACCAGGAGAAGAGCCTTCTCGGTGTCGGCCCCAGCCCTTTGGAACCTCCTGCCAACAAAACTGCGCCAACAGGCAGAGCTGTACCCCTTCAGGAAGGCTCCCTTCAGGAGGGCTGTAAAAACCTGGCTCTGCCAACAGGCATGGGGACATGGAGTGCGTCTGGCAGCACATCCCAGCCTTGCTGGCTCATCTAGCCCTGTTGGGGTTTTAATTAAGGGACTATGGGTTTTTATAGGTTTTAATCATCTTACTGTTTTAGTAGTGGGTTTCAATTGTATTAAATGTTTTAAATGATGTGAGCCGCCTTGGGTTGCCGAGGCGAGAAAGGCGGCCTATAAATCGAATAAATAAATAAATCGAATAAATAAATAAATATTATAATTTTCCGAGTTTCACCTGTATTTGTATCCTATTTGTCCCTTCGATAGTGAGGCCTCTCTAGGAAACTCGGAGAGCCTCTTTTTTAACCCCTTTGACTATGAGTGCTCCAAAGACATTGAGAGAGAGGAGTGGTTTGCCAATCAAAACCGAGGATGGGCCTCCTGTGTTTTTATTGCATGCAGTAAAAACAGAATAAATAAATAAATGGCTTAAAGAACCCTAAAGGCGGGCCTCTTGTGTTTTTATTGTGAAAGAGAATAATGCTGGGGAAAGTGGGAGGCAGTAGGAAAAGAGGAAGACCAAATGCAAAATGGATTAACACCTTAAAGGAAGCCCCAGGCTTAAGTTTGAGAAAGCGGAGCAAGGCTTCCAAAGTCAGGACATTTTGGAGATCTCTCATTCATAGGGTCATCATTGGTCAGAGATAGTTTGACAGCATTGAAAACATACATTTTCCAAGGAGGCTTTAAAATATATTCTCCCTCCCTGTATTCAACTCCCTCCCACAGACCTTGAATTTTCCTAGTCTGGTTAGGTTATCTTGCTGTGGTAATAGAGTAGACCAAGGGTTCCCAAACTTTTCACACCGCAGGCTGGTCGCATGGTTCCTCTCACTGGAAGCAAAAGTAAAACGCGCCTGCACAAAACACAGCTATAAATGCACCTGCAGCTGTTGTAAATGCACTTACAGCAATATTATGTGCATGTGCGTTTTACTTCCACTTCTGGGAGTGGCACGGGTGCCACGGGCTGTAGTTTGGCCACCTCTGGAGTAGACCATATTGTCAGCAACTTTGACTAACCTGACCACCCTGACGACTAATGGACTTGGTGGCGAAGTCCACAGGGAAGGTAATGTTCCCTAAGTGGGTGAAATCCCACTTAAATACATCTTGATGAAGGGCAGCAGCTTCATCAATAAAGCCTTGTGGAACTGGATCAGTGGTACGGTGGTCATGCTGTGATGCAGAAGGCAGATGAAAGGCCACTGCATTATATTCTCAGAACAATCTTCATGGCTAATCACCGTGGTCGTCAATATTTGGAATCAGATACAGCACAAGAAGTAGTAGTTATGTTTGCCATCGAATTTTGTCTTTATATCTTAACTAGCAGAGGTTGCCCGGCGTTGCCGGGCTGTTTTAAAGGATAATATAATTTTTTAGAATTATTTTATGTAACCAAATTATGTTTTTCTATGTGTTTTTTAAATAATGTGTGAGTATATATATATTTAATTCAATGTTTTTAAACTGTGTTTAGATGTTTATTTATTTTTTGAGTGAAAACTGTAAACAGGATTTAAGAAATGTTTTAGAAATGTTATTCTTTCTTTGTATATTTTTAACTGTGTTTCCTCCTGTGTCCTCTGGGTGGTGCTGTTGCGCTTTTCTTTTTCTTTTACTTTCTTTCTCCACTGGCCTGTGGGTGTCGCTTGTTCCGGTAAGTAGTCTCTCTTTCCTCATTTCATTTACGGATCTTGTAGAGTAAGGTCTTTTGGGTGAGTTCTCCGGTTTAATTTCTTTTGGGGGATTGTATTGGGTTTTTTTGGGTGGGGGTGGGGGGTTCTGTGTGTTTGGTCTTTGTGTTATTTTTGGGTTTGTTTTTGGATGTTTATGGCTGTGATTTTTGTGTAATTTTTTTACTTTATGGTTTATTTTTGGGGTAAGTGAAGGCACCGTGCGGAGCGCTGTCGGGTGCCTTTGCTTACCTGGGAACTTTTTCACTTTCAAGGGGGGGGGGGAGGCAATGATGCCTTCTCCCTCCCTTGAAAGCGAAACACTTCCTCGTAAAGGAACTGGACGGAGCACCATCTGATGCATTTGCTTTGTGGGGGAATTGTTTTGCTTTCAAGGGGGGGGGGGGAGGCAATGATGCCTTCGCCCCCTGTTGAAAGCGTTGTGGGTGGGTGGGGGGGTTCCCTTCCCACTGCCTTTTGTCAGTGGCCGGGCTGCGGGAAGGCTAGCGCCGTTTTTCTCTCATGTCCTCGGGGGGGGGGAATGCGTCATTGTGTGTGTGGTGGGGTTCCCTTCCCGCGGCCTGGGCTCATTGGCCGGGCTGTGGGAACCCCAGCGCCGCTGTAGGTGGCGTTGGCTGGGGGGTCTTCCCTTCCGTGGGCTGTGCTCGGTCGGCGGCCCGTGGTAACCTCAGCGCCACCTCAGGCGGCGTGTGGGGGGACTTCCTTTCCCACGGCCTGGGCTTGGTGTCCGGGGCGTGGGAAGGCAAGCTCTGGCTTTCAGGCAGCGTTGGGGGGGGTCTTCCCTTCCCGCAGGCTAGGCAGCCATGCCGTGTTGCGGGAACCCCAGCGGCGCCTGTATTTTTTTTCGCATGGCAGATTTCTCAGAGTTCTGTGCAGTCATGGCACGCAGAACTCTGGGGCTTGTAGTTTGTGGGTATTTTTCCCTTTGCGTTGCATTTTTTTCTGCGGCTCATTTTTGATTGGCTGCAGCGCCTTTTCCAACGTTCTTTGTGGTCACGCCTCTCAGCCTGATTGGCTGTGGCGCAGCGCGGTTCAAAGAACATTGGTAAATGAAGTTGTTTCCCTTTTTTCGCGTTTGTGGGGCTGTTGCCCCACTGCCGCTTTTCTCAATCCTTTGTTGACCTGCGGACCCGGTTCGCCCATGTGCACGAATGGTGAGTGCGGGCTAGTAGGGCCAGGCTGAGGAACCTATGCCAAGTTCCAATGATTAACGCTTGGTTTTATAGGTTAAGATTTATTTATGTTCATTATAATTAAGATATGTTCCTGAGTTCCGGGGTTTCTAAAATAATTAAGTAAAGGTCGCCCTTGTTCGAAAGCCATTTGTATCTGACTCTAGGGTTTGGTGCTCATCTCTGTTTATAGTCAAAGAGCCAGTGCTGTGTGTCTGCAGACGTTTCAGTGGACCTGTGGCAGGCATGACTAAACACAGGAATGCAGGGAACGCTGTTTACCTTTCCCACCAACATGGTACCTATTTATCTACTTGCAATTTCTTGCTTTTGAACTGCTGGGTTGGCAGGAACTGGGACAGAGATGGCTGCACACTACAAGGTGTCGTGTTGTATGTTCTACATACAAATCGACACCCCTGCACCAATCGTGCTGGAAACTGCGTGCATGCCTACCTGGAACATCTAAGATGGCCGGTGTAGGGGACTGGCAGCCCATTTCGGGGTTTGTGACCCCGAAAAGCGGCTGCAAAGCCCCCCCCCCCGGCAGACAGAAACTACCAGGCGAGAGTCCGCGCAGCCACCTAGCCCCCAGTAGGGACGGCGGCAATGGTGACCAGTATGCATTGAAAGTGTGACACGGCGCCTGGGCAGGCCAGGCCGAGGGGCAGTGGCCGGAGAAGGGCAAGGTGGGACGGCCAGTCGGGCAGGGGCTCGGGAGCAGGTTGCAGCCCCGGCTGTGATGGCACCTCGCAGCGGGGCCACCCGTGCTGCTTCCACCCCTTGGCCTGGCCTGCCAGGCCCCACACAGAGCTTTCTTCACCACCCGGAGCCATCCAAGGCAGCCCCCGGATCCGGCGATGGACCCGGCCACAGCAACACGGGCCCCGGTGAGGCCTTGGCCAGCCCCGTCGGGACCATTATGAGGGCCGCGTGAACAGACAACAAGGTAGGGCAAGTTGGGTGGGGTGGGGGCAGTGGGGCATAGGGCCCAGGTCTCTCCTTGGGCCAGGTTGGGGGCACCCCAGCGAAGCCGGGTACCCTGCTAGTTATTTATAAATACCGAAGTGTGAGGCTTCTCTGAGGGAATGCAAAGTGAAACTGAGTTCTCAATTGAAGCTGTTTTCAAACTGCAAACAATAAAATAACTTCTTCCCTTGCCAATTCTTTAATGTATACATGTGTCCCCTGGCCTAACCTTTCTCCTGCGGTTTGGACAATATTGCACCCTTCCCCCTCTGTATTCATTAAATAAACAATAATTCAACCACATTTTCCCATGCAAAACAAATCAAACAGGGGAATGAGACAGGTAACATAAGCACTGTAACTACCAAAAATAACAGAAGTCAGTTTACAATCCAGGCATGAAAATAATAAAATAAAATGCAATTTCAGGTATTTACATTGGATTATGCAGACCAGCTATCGGTTATAAGCTAAAGGCAAGTGTAAAGGTTCTTGCTCTCTTAAATTACAGATAGTAAAGGTAAAGATCGCCTTGCTCAAAAGCCAGTCGTGTCTGATACTAGGGTTCAGTGTTTACCTCCATTTACAGGCAAAGAGCCAGCGCTGCCATGATCATGTGGCACCAAACGCTATTTACCTTCCCACCAAAGTGGTACCTATTCATCTACTTGCAATGTCTTGCTTTCCAACTGCTAGGTTGGCAAGAGCTGAGACAGACATGGGAAGCTCACTCCATCATGTTGTGCTTGGGTCTCGAACTGAAGTTCAGCATCTCAAACCCCAAGCCAACAGATAGCACATATTAAAGGTTCCCAGAGTGGAGTGTCAAGTTCTCTCTGCAGCCACAAAACCTCCGATTCCATTTCTGGCAGGAACTTTCAACTAAATTAGGGGTTCCCCAACCTTTTCAAGCCGGGTCCGGGTCATGCTCTCTCTCAGTCAACTTCGAGGGCCAGACAGCCATTTTGCCCTGCCTGCATGATGGGGGTGGCCATTTTGTCCCAACAGCTTCAAAGGGATAACCATTTTGTTTCTCGAGTGACCTTGCAGGGGTGAGCGGCACATGAAATGGTGCTGTGGGCTGGATCCAGCCTGTGGGCCTTAGGTTGGGAACCCCTCAGCTAAATAAACTATTAACACTACAGCATAGGCCTAGTAATAGTTGTAACATTGATCTTATGCACTAATTTTACTACTCCTTAACTCTGAGCAGAAACACTCCTTTTTAAGCACCCTCATTTTACCTTTTGTCTCTTTATACATTTTAAGTACCCTCATTTTAACTTCTGTTCTTTTGCTATTCTATGCTTGTCTTGGATCATAATAAAGATTTTAGTTAGCTTAGTCCAGGGGTTTCCAACCTAATGCCTGCAGGCCGGATCCAGCCCGCAGCACCATTTCATGTGACCCCCCCAGCCCCCTCCAAGGGTATTTGAGAAAAAAATGGCCACCCCTATCGTGCAGGCAGGGCAAGATGGCCATCCAGCCCTCAAAGCTGACTGAGTGTGACCCCACCCCCAGCTTAAAAAAATTAGGAACCCCTTGTTTAGTCCTTAAGTGTGTAGCACATGGATTCTCAACCTGCGGCCTATGGACCGGACGCAGCCCGCAGCGCAATTTCATGTCCCCCCCCCCACTGCTTCCACCACACCCAGAATTGCCATATGGTGGAGGAAGGCCAAAATGGCTGTCCAGCCCCCGAAGCTATCTGAGGGAGCATGACCTAGCCCCCGGCTTTAAAAGGTTGAGAATTCCTGGTCTAGGAAGCCTAGAAGGAAGTCTGTAAATTTCAATGAACCTCCGGGGGGAAATGGGGGGAATAATTTAGAAATAACAGTAACTCCCTACTGAAGTTATATCATGGAGCATGTTCCTATCCTACGAGTGACTCATACAAATTACAAGTGCTGCAGTGCAACCACTGAGCTAACCCAGTCCCAGCAGTAAAGTTCGGTAAGGAGTCGGACACAGACAGAAAACGATCTATTTCCGTGGTATTCAGTTGCAAGCGAACGGAAGGACGACGTAGAAAAGGTAAGGTGGCTTGGCCACCGTAGCTGGTTTCTCCCCTCCGTGAATGATCCGATGCCTGTTGAGGTGCGATCGGTGGCGGAAGCTCTTCTCGCAGGTCGGGCATTGGTAGGGTTTCTCTCCTGTGTGGATCCTTCGGTGGCTGGTGAGGTTTTGCCTCTGGCTGAAGCTCTTCCCACAATCGGGGCATTTGTAGGGTTTCTCTCCAGTGTGCTTCCGTTGATGGACGGTGAGGTTCCCCTTCTCAGTGAAACTTTTCCCGCACTCCAGGCATTTGTATGGCTTCTCTGCAGCGTGGATAATCTGGTGCCTGTTGAAAGCAGAGCTCCGCGTGAAGATTTTCCCGCAGTCCAGGCATTTGTACAGTTTCTCGCCTGTGTGTATCCGCTGGTGGGTGTATAGGCTCGACCGCTGACAGTAGCTCTTTCCGCACACTGTGCATTTGTAGGGCTTTGGTTCTCTGTGGATCCTTGGGCGGTCCATAAGCTGAACACTTGGGCTTTCGCTGACGCTTGTGCCGCCTATCGGGGGTTGAGACGGGGTTTCTCCTGTCTGAATGCTTTGGCCTGAAAAAAAGTAACAGTGGTTAAAAATCTCAGTAGTTAAGAAACTTGCCTTGTTAGCTAGAAAGCTGGCAAATTGGCAGTTCGAGACCCGTCTCTGTCCCAGCTCTTAGGAACATGAAAGGAGCCTCACTTGGGCATCCCCTGAGCAGAGTTTCTTTTGCAAAAATCCTTTCAACCCAGAATAATTTCAGATACAAAATTATTATTACAGTAAAACCCCGACTTACATAAAATTCGATTTACATAATGATTTTTGCACTAAAACCATGTCCCAATTTACATAACACAATTTCCTATGGGTTTGCTTCGAGTTAAGTAAAAAATTCATTTTTCCTATGGGTTTGTTTCGAGTTACGTAAAAAACCAATTTACATAAAAGCCTATGGAACAGCCTTTTTACATACAAGTGAAACTCGGAAAGTTAGAATATCGTGCAAATGTCCATTCATTTCACTTAAAAGGTGAAACAAATGTATGAGATAGACTCACTAATGCAAAGCGAGAGATGTCATGCCTTAATTCGTTATAATTGTGATGATCGTGGCGTACAGCGTACATGAGATTATGTGATGATTATGTGGTACATGAGATGGGGTTTTGGGGGTTTTCATAAGCTGTAAGCCATAAACACCAATATTATAACAAAATATGGCTTGAACTATCTCGCTTTGCATGTAATGAGTCTATCTTACATATTTGTTTCACTTTTTAAGTTGCATTATTGAACTGAATGAACATTTGCACGATATTCTAATTTTCCGAGTTCCACCTGTACGTAGGGGTTTTACTGTATTAGTAACACCATAATCCCAATCAAAGTCCTTTCCAACTTGTCCACAGTTCCTGTGCTCAGCTGTTTGTCCACTTCTACAGCTGGCTTTTTTTTCAAGATCGCTCTGCATTGTTGCTGTTTTATTCCCACTCATTTAGAATTCACCACCTCAAAAGCATGGATACAGATGGAAGAAGACAAGAGAAAGCAAAAGGGATCAGCAAAGCAATCGCTCAGCATAACTGGCTTGTTAGGTTAAGGCCTCCTTTGACAAAGAGCCAGCCAAAAGACAAAGAGCCAGCTCTGTATGCATCTGCAGATGTTTCCATGGTCAAGTGGCAGGCATGACTGGACACCAGAGTGCACAGAGCACACAGAACACGGTTACTTTTCCTGCTGAAGTGGTACCTGTTGATCTACTTGAAATTTCTTGCTTTTGAGCTGCTAGGTTGGCAGGAGCTGGGACAGAGACGGGAACTAACTGTCAAGCAGCACTCTGGTCTCGAACTGCTGACCTGCCAGTCGTCAAACTCAGCATCTTAACCACTAAGCCACCACACCCACTTGTTAACCTCAGCCAAAAGAAGAGAGAGTGTCTTCGCTTGTATTATGCTAGGAAATAAGACTGAACAATGGCAGCTGGGCTTCCCTCTCACTAGCCCAGGGGTGGCCAAACTACAGCCCGTGGGCCGGCCCATGGCACCAATTTATGTAGCCTGCTGCCGCCCTTGCCACTCCAAGAAGCAGGTGCATTTATGACAACCATAAAATGGGCCCACAAATGTGTAAATGCGCCTGCCGTAAACATGAGAGTAAATGTAACCATGGCTGTCATAAATATGTTTATGACAGCCACGGATGCATTTTACAGCAGCGTTTACAACAGGAGGAATGTGACCGGCCCACTCAGTTGTTCAGAGTGTGTGGTCTGGCCCATGGCACAAAAAGTTTGGGAACCCCTGCACTAGCCCCAGCCAAGTTTGACCAAGGGTGTTGAGCAGTGGCTGGTAACTATGAAGTTGTAGAGGTGATGAATCTGTTCCAGGTTCTAGTCTGAACTTTTTAAAGGAGATAAGAAAAGTGCGGAACAGATGTCTGTGTATGTGTGTGTTAGCACCTTCAAAGTTGAAACAAACGCAGAGCAGATAAACCTCTGTGCGTGACATCGGAGTTGCCACCTTATATTGACTCCAGGGACTCAAGTGGTTAAGATGCTGAACTCGACAACTTAAATGTCGGAGTTCAAGACCCGAGGGCTGCATGATGGAGTGAGCTCCCATCTCTGCCCCAGCTCCTGCCAACCTAGCAGTTTGAAAGCAAGAAATTGCAAGTTGATAAATAGGGACCATTTCGGTGGGAAGGTAAACAGCGTTCCGTGCACTCCCGTGTCGAGTCATGCCTGCCACGTGTCCACGGAAACGTTTGCAGATATAGACAGCGCTGGCTCTTCGTCTATAAACAGAGATGAGTACTGAACCCTAGAGTCTCATACGACTGGCTTTCGAGCAAGGGAGACCTTTACTATATTGACTCCAAGGGGGCTGTATTTCAGTAACAGCTGAAGGGGCCCATACCCCGTCATACAGTAAACTGTCTTGTGTTGGTTAATGTTAACCATTGTTTTCAGTGTCGAGCAACATCTATGGAAATTACCAAAATAAAAAAGGGTTGTGGTGAGTCAGTGGTTAAGAAGCTCGCCTTGTTAGCTGGAAGGCCGGCAAGTACTGCAGGACAGTTTGAGTGCCTGTCTCTGTCCCAGCTCCTGCCAACCTAGCAGTTCGAAAGCAAGAAATTGCAAGGAGATAAATAGGGACCACTTTGGTGGGAAAAGATCTTGGGTACATGAAAGGAGTTTCATTCGGGTTTCACTTGAGCAGAGTTCCTCCAGCAAAAAATCCTTTCAACCTAGAACCATTTCTGACACAAAATTATTATTATTATTATCATCATCAAAATAAAAGATTTACAAATACTGTACTCTGGACTGCCAGAAAGACAAATAAGTGGATTCTACAACAAATCATCCTTGAAATATTTACAACTTGTAAATACACAGGGTGATTTTTAGTGTTTATGTTATGCTTATTGTAATTGGATATGATAAAAATTGAATATTTTTTTCTTTTCTTTTCTCTTTTCTTTTCAATTGTGTGCTTTCTTTTCTGTATTTTCTTCTTTTTTGTAATGTTTATCTTTTTATATTCAATAAAAAATTTGAAAAATAAAAATTGAAATATTTAGGGGGGAAATGACTACACTGAAATTATGATATTTCTGTGGCTGAGGAACTCGACGTCCTCTACGTCACTAGGAGGACCCTGAATAGTCTGAGGGTCGGAGCCCCTAAATGCAAGAGCAACATGCTCAAGTGGGAGATGCTGGAAGACAACAACACGTTGTGGGAATGTGGAGAGTTACAGAATCTGGCTCATTTGCTGGCCTGCTGATTACTGCCAGAAACATGTACTGATGAGGATTTAAATTTGGCCAACAACAAAGCCAAGAAAGTGGTTTCATTTTTGGCAGTTAAAGTTTAATCTGGTTGCGAAAGAATAATAATCATATTTTGGGCACATTTTGAGACGACAAGTCTCTCTTGCAAAAAGTGTGTGGCAGCGATGCGGGCCACATGAAATGGTGCCATGGGCCGGCCTGTGGGCCATAGTTTGGGAACCCCTGCTGTAAAGGACTCCACAGGTTTGGCCTTTTAGGAACTGAGCAGAGCTGTCAAGGACAGGGTGTTTTAGAGATTTCTCATTCATAGGATCACCATAAGTTGGAGGTGACTTGACAGCACATGGCAGCAGGAGAAGATCCTTACCAAGACCAGCCACCATCCCGTAAACCTCCTCCATGACTTCCTTGTGTAAAGTTCTTTGGTCCAGATCCAGCAGGGCCCACTCGTCCTCTGTGAAATACACGGCCACCTCTTCAAAGGTCACCTGAAAGAAGAGGACATTTTTTGACTCATGGGATTCAAGAAGGAGCTTGCTGTTACTAAAGAGAATCTAAAGCAGGCTTCCTCAACCTTGGCACTCCAGGTGTTCTTGGACTTCAATTCCCAGAAGCCCAAGTCAGCACTCCTGGTGATCAGGGCTTCTGGGAATTGAAGTTCAAGAACAGCTGGAGGCCCAAAGTTGAGGAAGCCTGACCTAAAAGGAGGATTTATTCATTCATGCTTACTTATGTTAAGTTTAGCAAGTCTAGTTGTGCAGTTTATGTAGCTAGTGTTAACTTGGAATGTTTACTCTATTGACAGTAATGCAATATTGATAGACACCCAGATAGTCTATTACATTTTTCCTGCTTTGTACTTGGCTTATATAGAATTTCTGCATCCACCCACCAATCGGATGCACCGTAAAATAAATCTGATAGACTTATATGTGAGAAATATTGGGGATGATGATTAATACCATGGGGCTGAAGGACTTCGCTGCCTTTCCCTGGAACCCACTCCACCGGCCAGGGATTCGAGGCAGCTGCTTGCGGATGCCGTCTTTCCCCCTCCCAGCCTTGGCTTCGGGAGGGTTCAAAAGGTGCCCGCAATGCAACCATGTGGCCGAAGGACTTTGCAGCCTCTCCCTGGAACCCACTCCACCGGCCAGGGATTCGAGGCAGCTGCTGCGGACACCGTCTTTCCCCCTCCCAGTCCTGCCTGCGGGAGGGTTTAAAAAGATGACCACAGCTATGGGTCAAAGGACTGTATGTTCTATGGACTTAGGGGGTGGGTTAAGGTTGAAATACTTTATAACGATGTGATTTTGAAATTGTTTGGGGGCAGTTTGTAATATTTTGAAATGTATTTTCTGCAGTGTGATGTTTCTGATGTTCTGTGATTATTATTATTGTATATTATTGTTTTTGTATTGTATTTTATATTGTGCTTCTGTATTCTTTTGATCTGTAAAGTATATAGTATAACTTATGTACCGTATAAGATGACTGGGCGTATAATACGACCCCCAACTTTTCAAGTTAAAATATAGAGTTTGGAATATACTCACCCTATAAGACTACCCCTCTTCCAACGCCGGCAGACAGTCAGTGCCTGCCTACACTGCCGCTTTAAGGCGGCCCACGGCCCTTTATCCCTCCCCGTAGGAGCGCCGCCACAGCTGCAAGTGGTCCTGCCTCTCCCTCCCTGCTCCTACCAGGAGGGATAAAGGGCCGCGGGCCGCTGGGGCCAAGCTTTTATTCTAAAGCTTAGAAATAACTACTGGTAATTATCAAGTGGCTAAGACGCTGACTGGGAGGCGGAAGGTCAGCAGTTCGATTCCCGAGGACTGCAGGACCGAATGAGCTCCCGTCTTTGTCCCAGCTCCTGCCAACCTAGCAGTTCGAAAGCAAGAAATTGCAAATAGATAAATAGGGAAAGTAACAGTGTTCCGTTCGCTTTGGTGTCTAGTCATGCCTGCCACATGACCACGGAAAGGTCTGCAGCAGCAGACAGTGCTGGCTCTTCAGCTTTGAAACAGAGATGACCACTGCACCCTAGAGTTGGATACGACTGGCTTTTGAGCAAGAGAAACCTTTACCTTTACCTATTATTATTATCATGAAAGCAAGAAATTGCAAGTAGATAAACAGGGATCACTTTGGTGGGAAGGTAACAGCATTCCGTGCACTCCTGTGTTCTGAAGGCAACAGAGATAGGCAGGATATCTCTCAATATCATTTCCAGGGAATCCTAAGCAGGCATCTGCTTGGGAATAGCCTGAAGGAAATGGTGAGCCACTGTGTGAGACAGAATGCTGGACAGGATGGGCTGTGGCCTGTTCCAGCAATGCTGTTCTTATGTTCTTATATGTTCTTATGTCCTACAGTGCTATCTGTCACTTTTTACATCAGCTCTCACAAAATTTCATGCCTGCCACATGTCCATGGAAAACGTCTGCAGAAGCAGACAGCGCTGGCTCTTTGGCTTTGAAACAGAGATGAGCACTGCACCCTAGAGTCGGATACGACTGGCTTTCGAGTAAGGGAAACCCTTTACCTTTAAGCCATGAGCATCAATATTAAAGTAAGGCTTGAACCATCTCACTATGCGTGCAATGAGTCAATCTCATATATTTGTTTCACCTTTTAAGTGAAATGAATGAACATTTGCACGATATTCTAATTTTCCGAGTTTGACCTGTAAGTAAACCAGATAGACGTCTCTCGACCGGGGCCAGTGGAGGGGTGGGGTGGGGAGTCTGGACTCCCTCCTGCCCTCTGAGCACGACGAGACCCGCCTTTTTTTCCCGTCCTCCTCCTCCTCTTCTCCCCTCAGCGAGGAAACTCCGAGACATCAGGGCAGATTCAGAGCAGAGCTGCGATTAGCAGCCGCTTTAAGTGGATGAGAAAGCAGCAGCAAAGCTTGGGCGAGGGCGCCGCTTCCCTCCCTCCCTCCACGCTAGAGTCAGCTACGACTAGCTTTCGAGCAAGGGAAAACCTTTACCTTTACTAAATAGGGGCCACTTCGGTGGGAAGGTAACAGCGTTCTGTGCACATGACCACGGAAATGTCTGCAGAAGCAGACACAGCGCTGGCTCTTTCGGCTTTGAAACAGAGATGAGCACTGCACCCTAGCTGGGGGAGTGGAGGAGGAGGAGGCGCGACGGAAAGGTCTCCGGAGCAAGGGGCCACCCGGATATCACCATTCTCAGCCTCGCAGCAGTGGTGGCAGATGGCTTTCCCCGCCGGTCAGCTGGCCCTCCACCTCACCACCTGGGGGTGGTGGTGGTGGTGAGGAGGAGCAGCAGCAGCAGCTGACCGGTGGGGAAACCCGCCGCAGCCATGAGGCTGAGGGTGGTGATATCTGGGCGGCCCTTGTTCCGGAGCCCTCGCAGCAGCTGACCGGCGGGGAAAGCCACCCGCCCCCACCACCGCCGCGAGGTCTCCGGAGCAAGGGGCCGCCCGGATATCACCACCCTTAGCCTTGCAGCAGCGGTGGTGGATGGCTTTCCCCGCGAGTCAGCTGGGCCTCCACCTCACCACCGGGGGGGGGGGGGAGGAGGAGCAGCAGCAGCAGCTGACCGGCGGGGAAAGACACCCGCCCCCGCCACCAGGCTGAGGGTGGTGATATCCGGGCGGCCCCTTGCTCCGGAGGCCTTGTGGCGGCAGCGGCAGATGGCTTTCCCCGCCGGGCGGCCCCTGGCTCCATAGTACCCGGTGCATAAGACGACCCCCGACTTTGGCACAGATTTTTCGGGGTTAAAAGGTCATCTTATACACCGGAAAATACGGTATTATTGTTTATTGTATATAATGTCTGGATACTATATTTATTTCTGTTGGAAGCTGCCTTGAGTCGCACTTGTGCGAGTAAGACAGGGTACAAATTTAATAATAAATAAAAATAAATACTAGCAAAACTGTGTGGGTAAGGGTATTTTTACTGTATTTCATTGCATAATTTGTAGCTATTTTGCGGGAAAATGCTGATCTCTTTTTATGTGTAATTATACTATATGATATTATGTACTGCATTGTGATATACCGCATCCTCCAGGGCAATGTATATTTCACGTGGGTGTCTATTAGGAATTTTATTTTATTTTATGTTTTGGTTATGTATAACTGGGATAGAAACATAATAAGTTTTTGTTATATTAAATATAGTAATTATAAGCATATTTATATGTTTTAACATATATAAATTTTTTATGAGTGATTGATATTTAGCAATATATTAAAAGAATGAGAAATATATAATAGAAATATATACTATATTGAATACTGATGAGTTTTAAAATGTATTAAAATGTTTTTATTGTGTTGCAATGTAGTTCAGTGACGTATTAGGTTATCAAGCATGTATTTCGTTTGTATTTCTTTTTCACATTTGTATTTTGGTTTTTCTTTGTTGTTTTGTTTGTATATTTATCTTGAAAATTTAATTAAAATATATATCTTGACTACCCCATTTTCTTTTTTAAATGAGTTTTTCCCATACCTGGTGCACTTTTCCATCACAAGGAAGTGATGAGTTGGGGTGTATTGCAAGCATCCAGGATCTGTCTCCTTTGAAGGGAAGAAAAGATTCATTGTTTATTAGACTCCAGCTTTAAAAACTCACAAAGTGGTTTGTGATTTACAAAAAGTCTCCAGGAAGAAGGGGAGCTGCAGAATGCAAGAAGACGGGGCTCAGGCAGAGGTCCTTCCAAGTCGGGTTTGGCAAGACTAAAGATTGACTCTGGTAACATCTGACAAAAAAAAGCCCTGTGTTCCTATCCTGGCCAGTTATCTCTTCCTAGATGAACTCTAAGGCTTGCTGTACTCATTGACATACAATGTATATTGTACATTGTAGTCCAGGGATGGCGAACCTTGGCACTCCAGGTGTTATTGGACTTCAATTGCCAGAAGCCCAAGTCAGCACTCGTGCTGATTAGGGCTTCTGGAAATTGAAGTTCAGGAACAGCTGGAGTGTCAAGGTTCGCCATCCCTGTTCTAGTCTGTGAGCTCCTGTGTCCCTCCCACTGGCATATTCTTGTTAGGATTTTGACAGATTCAGTCTTCGAATCTAGCAACAGCCCTTTGGGTATCCTACCTGCTGCTAGTTACAGTAAAACCCTGACTTACAAATGCCTCAAGATATGAATTTTTCGACTTACGAAATGATTTTTTCGTAAACTGGGATCCCGATTTACGGGAAAAACCCGAGTTACGAAATACCCCAGGTTACGGGGAAAAATTGTATCTTGAAAAATCAGTTTTTTGGTGCCTAAAATGCCGCCACTGCCATTTTGGGCACTAATAATCACTCCCAGCACCGTCAGAAGTGTAAGAAAAGGAAGCAGCAGCCAGAAGGTAGGAGATCTCTCCTTTTTTTATTTTTTAATGCATGCATCAAGTTACGGAAAAATTCGAGTTACGAAAGACCATGTAACCGATTTTTTCGTAATTCGGGGGTTTACTGTATTTATTTCTTCTGAGTGCCTTAACAGCAGCAGATTTTCTCTGTATTTTCTCTTGACCAAACTTGATGTTTCTGCATTTCTAATCTAGGCTCAAACCTTCCTTCCAATCCTTGAATCTTATCAAAAGACCTCTTGTTTTTTCCTTTGTTTGTTATTCTGTTCCTTTTCTTTTCATTTCATTTTGTATTTATATACCGCTTTTCTTGTCCTAGGACAACTCAAAGTGGTTCACCAACAGAAAATAACAATACAATAAAATGACTATGCAATAAAATACAGTAAATAAAAAAATAATTACAAATTACAAGGATGTATATCACAAGTACAATATCAAAGTTACAAGATTAAGCACGGAATGACACAAAATGAAAAGTTCAACATTACAATACACAAAAATCTATTACCAAGGCAGCACAATAGCACAGTCCCAGGGTAAAGTCCCGTCCCTGCAGTCCATACAGATGCTAGGCCTCAACAATCATGACACACCGGGAGAAAAAAAAGGTCTGTGCCTCGGCGGTGGGGAGGCAGCGGCTGGCACAGTTTTTATCCCCTGCCCGGGGGATAACAATGAGTGCAGTTTTCTTTGCTCTACTATGCACACCGCTGAAACCTGCAGTTAGGATTCTGATCCTGTTTCTACACGTGTTTTACTTTTGCTTCTCCTCTGTTTTTAAACCACTAGTTTAGCTACATAGGTCAGAATCCCAACAGAATATTTAAGCTGGCCTAACTGCACTAGTCTAACTTAATTTAGCAGGTCCTCCCCCACCGCTGAATTCTTAGACGTATGTCATGTCAGGCAACTGGCACAAAACTTAGAATTAAATGAGCAATTCTTGGAAACTACCCTAAAAAATAAATTCTGGCCTTACATTTTTAAAACAGTGAAAGGGAAAAAATTCTGGATATATAAATGCAGACCACAAATTTCAGACATACAAACGCTCATGAATATTTTACCTAGAAAGGTGCTGCTTCCATCACCCTCCTGCGTAATCCAGCAGGAATGCAGCCTCTGTGTTGTGTTCAAGGGAGTCTTCTGTGGTTTAGGAATATTAGTGTCGTCTTCTGGAAAGACACCCTGCATCAGAAAGAGCAAATTGCAAGAGGGGGTGGGTGGATGCTTTAAAAAAATCAGAGAATAAAAAGAAGGGTGGGATATAGAGGGACAGGAGGGGACTGGGGTGGCTTAGTGGTTACGCCACTGAACTTGATGACTGGAAGGTCAGCAGTTCGAGACCTGAGTACTGTATGACAGAGTGAGCTCCTATCTCTGTCGCAGCTCCTGCCAACCTAGCAGTTCTAAATCAAGAAATTGCAAGTAGATGAATAGGTACCACTTCGGTGTGAAGGTAAACAGTGTTCCGTGCACTCCAGTGTCTAGTCATGCCTGCCACTTGTCCATGGAAACATCAGCGCTGGCTCTTTGGCTATAAACAGAGATGAGCACTGAACCCTAGAGTCAGATACGACTGGCTGTCGAGCAAGGGTGACCTTTACCTTACAAAGGCCCACCCCTTCAAACTCATGGGGAGCTTTAGGATACATTGCACAGTGAAGCCTCAGTTGAGAAATGGCTCGGTTAACATAAAAATCGCATATTTATTTATATTTATATTATTTATTTATTAGTTCGATTTCTACACCGCCCACTCGGCCTAGGCCGACTTAGGGCGGTTCACAATCACAGCTAAAATAACATAGTTAAAACTACCCACTCCTTAAAAAAGGGTGCAGGGACCGAAGGGGAAGGGGTTCCACTACACCAAACACCCCACGGAGGTAACCCTTCCACCTGTACCCCATACTTGGCCCACCAGTCGGGTTTTGAGTTCTTTCTGAAGGGCAGTAATTCCGTCTGGAGTCACAACTCTGTTGGCAGGAGGTTCCAGAGGGCCGGTATGGACACGGAGAAGGCCCTCCTCCTTGTTCTAGAGAGGCGAGCCCCTCTAGCTGATGGTACCACTAGAGAGCCCCTCCGGTCTGCTCTGGTTGGTCGGACGAACGTCCTCAGGGCGATGCAGTCTCTTGGGTATACTGGCCCACTACCATATAGGGCTTTAAAGGTCAAAATCAGCAGCACCTTGAATTGCACCCGGAGGCACACTAGCAACCAGTGCAGCTCCCGAAGTAGCGGTGAGGCATGAACATAACGTCCTTGCCACATCACGACCCGGGCAGCTGCATTCTGGACCAGCTGCAGCCTCTGAATGGTCGTCAAGGGCAGCCCCATGTAGAGCGCATTACAATAATCTAGTCTGGAGGTGACCAGAGCATGAGTTACCATAAGCAAGGAGTCCTTGTCCAGGAACAGGCGCAATTGGCAGATTAACCGAAGTTGTACAAAAGCCCTCCTGGCCACGACCGCCACCTGTTCTTCAAGCAGCAGCCGCGAATCCAGGAGGACCCCCAAGTTGTGCACCGGGTTTGTCTGGGGCAAAACTGCCTCATCCAAGACCAAAGATGGTAGTTCCCGGGACAGCAAAGGGCCCCCAATCCATAGCTACTCAGTCTTGCTGGGATTCAGTTGTAGCCCGTTGGCCCCCATCCAGACCCCCACAGCCTCCAGACACCTGGATAGGACTTTGACAGCATCACTGGGGTCACCACGGGCCAAGATGTACAACTGAGTGTCATCCATGTACTGATGGTACTGCACCCCATGGGAACAAATGATCTCACCCAGCGGATTCATAACAAAAGGAAATTGATATAAAATAGTGGCTCAGTTTACAGAATTTTTTTCAGAAATGGATTGTTTTTCAATGCATTCCTCTGGGAAACTGTGTTTCGGTTAATGTATTTTGGTTTTCAATGCATTCCTATGGGAAACTGCATTCAATCCATTCCTATGGGAAATTCGGTTACAGTAGTTTTTACTGTAAGAAACGTCCTGGAGAACACATTAATTAGGTTAACTGAGGTCCCACTGTATATCAACGAGCCCTGGTGGTGCAGTGGTTAAACGGTTGTACAGCAGCCAAAACTGCTGACATGAGTTCAATCCTGACAGACAACAAGGTTGACTCAGCCTTCCATCCTTCAAAGGTCAGTAAAAGAAGTAATCAACATGTTGGGAGCAAAAATGCTAATTACCTTGTGAATCGCACAGAACAGGCGTCCTCAACTTATGGCTTGCGAGCCAGATCTGGCCCACAGAGCCATTTCATGTGACGGAAGTGATGGAAGCGGCAGAAATGTGTTTATGACAGCCATGGATGTGTTTTACAGCAGTGTTTATGGCGGAGGGGGGGGGAACCAACAGTCCGGCCCACTCTGCTGTCTGAGGGAGTGTGACCCGGCCCACAGCTTGAAAAAGTCAACAACCCCTGACCCAGAGAATGCACTAAGCACTATGAGGTGGTACAGAAGTGTAATTGCTATTGCTATTCTTACCCTCTTGAGACTACCAGGATGAAATCTCTCACCTGCTGTTCTGTCTGCTTCTTGTCTTCCACTTTATTCAGGGTTACTGCTTGGGAACCGTTCTCCGTTCTCCATTCCTTTGACAAGTTCTCCATCTCGGGTGCAAATATAGTCAGAAAATTCTCTGGGCTCACACACCTGTGTGGGTCAACTCTGGCTTCATCCACTGACAACAAAATACAGTGTCAAGTTGGCTAGAACGCTCACAGGCCCCTTCAACGTTGTGGAAGAAGAATTCTTTTCCCTGTGGCCACCCTACATCTGAGCTTGATCCGCACAAGGTTTTATGCACAGCATTCCTTGGTGTCTCCCCAGTTCAGACTCTGACTAAGCCTTGTCCTGCTTCTGGGCTGGCTTTAGACTTTGAGGCTGCTGAAGGAATTACTTTTTTTTCCTTCCTCCATATTCTGTCATGGGTGTTAAAGGGGAGAGTGAGCCCTGGGAATTAAACAGAGAAAAATCAGCTATTATTACCACTCTTACAGCAGAAAGATGTTTACAATCAAGCTCCAGGTGGCTTCTCTCTATGTTGCTAAGGAAAGAAGCATTCTGGAGGAAAGTATTTTCCCCCCGTTTTTTAGTTCCTCTTTCCAATACGGCTGGCTTTCGAGCAAGGGAAATCTTTACCTTTACATTACCTTCCAATGGCTGCCTCTATTTCAAATAGGGACAGCAGTGGCTCAAGTGGCTAAGACGCTGACTGGGAGGCGGGATGTCAGCAGTTCAATTCCCGAGTACTGCAGGACGAAATGAGCTCCCGTCTTTGTCCCAGCTCCTGCCAACCTAGCAGTTCGAAAGCAAGAAATTGCAAGTAGATAAATAGGGGCCACTTTGGTGGGAAGGTAACAGCGTTCTGTGCACTCTGATGTCTAGTCATGCCTGCCACATGACCATAGAAATGTCTGCAGAAGCAGACAGTGCTGGCTCTTTGGCTTTGAAACAGAGATGAACACTGAACTCTAGAGTCGGATACGACTGGCTTTCGAGCAAGGGAAACCTTTACCTTTACAGTGGAATCTCGGTTAACAAACAGCTTGGTTAACATAAATATTGCATAACAAAAGGAAATCCATAGAAAATAGTAGCTTAGTTTATGGATTCCCCCCGCCGCCCCCCCGGAATGAATTAATTGGTTTTCAGTGCATTCTTGTGGGGAAACCGTGTTTTAGTTAATTAATTTTGGTTTTCAATGCATTCCTATTGGAAATTCGGTTAAAGTAATTTTCACTGTAAAAAACGTAAGAAACTGTTGCTACATGAGTCAAGAAGCAACAGTTAGGACAGAATACAGAATGACAGAGGGGTTCGGAATAGGAAAAGGAGTAAGACAAGGCTGCATTTTGTCACCCTGCCTATTCAACTTATACACAGAGCACATAATACATAATGAAGGGTGGAGGAATCACAAGCTGGGATCAAAATTGCTGGGAGAAACCTCAACAATTTGAGATATGCAGACGATACCACCCTAATGGCAGAAAGTGAGGAAGAGCTAAAGAATCTCTTCATTGGACTGAAGGAGGAGAGTGCAAAAGCTGTCTTGAGACTCAACATCAAGAAAACCAAGATAATAGCAACAGGTCCTATCAATACCTGGAAAATAGGTGGGAAAGAAGTAGAAGCAGTGACAGACTTTACTTTTTTAGGATCAAATATCACTGCAGATGGGGATTGCAGCCATGAAATAAAAAGGCGACTGATGCTTGGGAGACAAGCTATGAGAAACCTGGGGAACATAGTTAAAAGTAGAGACATCACATTACAAACAAAAATGTGTATAGTCAAAGCAATGGTATTCCCAGTGGTAATGTATGCAGGAGCAGCAAAGAAAATCATACCAAAAGAAAAGAAGAGTAAGAAAGCAAAGTGGTTGTCTGATGAGGCTCTTAAAATAGCAGAGGAAAGAAGGAACGCCAAAGTCAAAGGAGAAAGGAAAAACTACAATCATTTGAACACAGAATTTCAAAGAAAAGCAAGGAGAGATAAGGAAAACTACCTAAAAGAACAGTGCAGAGAAATGGAGGAAAACAACAAAAGAGGCAGAACCAGAGATCTCTTCAAAAAAATCGGCGAAATCAAGGAACATTTAAAGCAAAAATGACCATGATAAGGGACAAAGACGGAAAGGAGCTAGCTGATGCAGAAGAAATTAAGAAAAGATGGAAAGAGTACACAGAGGAACTTTACAAAAAGGACCTCAGCACTCCTGACAATCACAATGATGAAGAAATTGAACTTGAGCCAGACATCCTGGAGAGCGAAGTCATAAAGGCCCTAAAGAGCACTGCAAACAACAAAGCTAGTGGAGATGATGGTATCCCAGTTGAATTCTTCAAAGCGCTAAAAGATGACAGCGTCAAATTACTGCATTCAATATGCCAGCAGATTTGGAAAACAAAACAGTGGCCACAGGATTGGAAAAGATCAGTATACGTCCCAATCCCAAAAAAGGGCAATGCCAAAGAATGTTCAAATTATCGAACAATCGCGCTCATCCCACATGCCAGCAAGGTGATGCTCAAGATAATACAGGATAGACTTCAGCAACATGTGGAGAGAGAATTACCAGAGGTGCAGGCTGGTTTCAGAAGAGGCAGGGGGACTAGAGACCACATTGCCAACATACGCTGGATCATGGAGAAAACAAAGGAATACCAGAAACAAGTTTACTTTTGTTTTATTGACTACACTAAGGCATTTGACTGTGTGGACCACAACAAGATGTGGCAAGTAATTAAAGAGATGGGAATTCCAGAGCACCTCATATGGCTTCTGAGAAATCTGTACATGGAACAAGAGGCAACAGTTAGGACAGAACACGGAATGACAGAATGGTTTGGAATAGGAAAAGGAGTAAGACAAGGCTGCATTTTGTCACCATGCTTATTCAACCTATACACAGAGCACATAATGCGCAGTGCAGGGATGGAGGAATCACAATATGGGATTAAAATCGCTGGGAGAAACATCAACAATCTGAGATATGCAGACGATACCACCCTAATGGCAGAAAGTGAGGAAGACCTAAAGAATCTCTTGATTGGGCTGAAGGAGGAGAGTGCAAAAGTTGGCCTGAGACTCAATATCAAGAAAACCAAGATAATGGCAACAGGCCCCATCAGTTCCTGGAAAATAGACGGGGAAGAAGTAGAAGCAGTGACAGATTTTACTTTCTTAGGATCAAAGATCACTGCAGATGGGGATTGTAGCCATGAAATAAAAAGGCGACTGATTCTTGGGAGACAAGCGATGAGAAACCTGGGGAACATAGTGAAAAGCAGAGACATCACATTGCAAACAAAAATTAGAATAGTCAAAGCAATGGTTTTCCCAGTAGTAATGTATGGATGTGAGAGCTGGACAATTAGGAAGGCTGAACGTAGAAGAATAGATGCCTTTGAAATGTGGTGTTGGAGGACGGTTTTGAGAGTCCCCTGGACAGCGAGGAGAACAAATAGGTCAATCTTAGAAGAAATTAACCCTGACTGCTCATTGGAAGGTCAAATAGTAAAGATGAAGCTAAAGTACTTTGGACATCAAATGAGAAGGGAGGATTCACTTGAGAAGGCATTGATGTTGGGAAAGGTGGAGGGCAAAAGAAGAAGGGGGAGGCCAAGGATGAGATGGCTAGATGGCATTGTAGACACAATGGGCACAGAGCTGGGAGGGCTGAGGGGGATGGTGGAGGACAGAGGCGCCTGGAGAACGATGGTCCATGGGGTCGCAAAGGGTCGGAGTCGACTGTGCGACTGAACAACAACAACAAATGTATGGGTGTGAGAGCTGGACAATCAGGAAAGCTGAATGCAGAAGAATAGACACCTTTGGAACGTGGTGTTGGAGGAGAGTTTTAAGAGTCCCCTGGACAGTGAAGAGAACAAACAGGTCAATTCTAGAAGAAATCAATCCTGAATGTTCTTTAGAAGGTCAAATAGTACTTTGGACATCAAATGAGAAGAGAGGATTCACTTGAGAAAGCTTTGATGCTGGGAAAGGTGGAGGGCAAAAGAAGAAGGGGATGGCCAAAGATGAGCTAGCTAGATGGTATTGTAGATGCAATGGGCACTGAGATGAGCAGGTTGAGGAGGATGGTGGAGGACAAAGGTGCCTGGTGGGCAATCGTCCATGGGGTCGCAAAGGGTCGGAATCAACTGTGTGACTGAACAACAACAAAAAACCAAACATGTAGTCTAAAGAAAGTGGACCTGATCCACGAAAGCTAACTTTAAAGTCTTTAAAGTGCCACAATATTATTTGTCTCTTTGTTTTCTTTACTCTCTGTAATGATTAAGATACCTCTGTACCATAACAGCCAACCCTTTCCCCCTAATAAAATAAACACTTATCCAGGAATTCCCTGTGGGGACCCCCTCCAGCTCCTCTTCTGGCCCTGAATAACCCCCATCAAGTACCCCATTGCATATTAGCTGCCAAATAATGCATTCCCCATGGATGACAGCAAAGGGGGTGGGGGTGTCTATGGCTGACCCATAGCTGAGCTGACTCCCCCCAAAAATAAATAAATAAATAAATAAATAAATTCTGCCTCCCACTCTTCCCCTTCCCCTCGATGCTTCCCGTCCTTCCCATGCAATTCTGGGGTACCTTCCCTTTGACCCCATGATTTGTGCCACCAGCACCACCCATGGTAGAGGACTGAGCCTTGCAGGGGAGGGAGACGGTGGGGAAGACAAAGGCGTCTCCCTCCCTGGGCAATAAGGACCCCAGATGAGACCAACCTGCCCCCACCCCACCCTTATTCAGGGCGCCCCATAGGAAATAGGGGGCGCCCTCTGGTATTCCCTCCCCCCCCCCCCTACGACCAACCCACCTCTCCGGGGAACCTTCGAACAAGGCAAGGGAGGGGAGGGGGACCTCCTCCAACGAGGACACACCTCCACTTCCGGCTCCTCGCACCCCCTTCACCCTGCCTTTCTAGGAATCCGCCTCTTTTTCCTTCTTCTTCCTCCCATATTCCTCCATTTAACCCTTAGGCGACCCAAGGGGTCTTGAGAGGCTGTGTTTGGAGGTTCAACTCTAGTTTTTGGCCAAGCCAACAAATTATAACTGTAAACTCCTTGGGGCAGGGACTTTTCCTCTTGTATTTTGTTGCAGACACTCTTTGCTGTTGTTCAGTCGTACAGTCGATTCCGACCCTTTGTGACCCCATGGACTATTTGACCTCCAGGCACCTCTGCCCACCATCCTCCCTCAACCTGCCCAGCTCTGTGCCCATTGCATCTACAATATTTATTATTTATTTTTTATTTATATTCAAATTTATATGCCGCCCAATCAGGTAAACCCGACTCTGGGCGGCTCACAACAAGTTTAAACACACATGAAACAATACAACCAATTAAAACCCAACATACCCACCCACCTACCCCATTCCTCTTAAAAACCCACATTAAAAAACTGCCTTCATTGACAGTTAAAAGAAATGAGGGCTTAATTTATAAGCCAACAGGTGGGGGCCACTCTTCCATCTGGGCCCCACACCTGCCCCGCCAACCAGGTTTTTAGGTCTTTTCTGAAAGATAGCAGCTCCATCTGCTCCCGGAACTCTACAGGCAGGAGGTTCCACAAGGCCGGTGCGGACACAGAAAAGGCCCTCCTTCGTGTACCAGAGAGACGGGCCCCTCTGGCAGATGGAACAATTAGGGAGCCCCTCCGATCCGCTATGGTTGGACGGGCGGACACTCTTGGGACAATGCGGTCTCTAAGGTATCCTGGCCCACTACCATCTAGCCACCTCATTTTCTGCTGCCCCCTTCTACTTTTGCCCTCCACCTTTCCCAGCATCAAGGCTTTCTCAAGTGAATCCTCCTCATTTGATGTGCAAAGCACTTTAGTTTCATCTTCACTATTTGACTTTTCAAGGAACAGTCAGAGTTGATTTCTTCTACGATCGACCTATTTGTTCTCCTCGCTGTCCAGGGGACTCTCAAAACTCTCCTCTAACACCCCATTTCAAAGGCATCTATTCTTCTGGGCTCAGCTTTCCTAATAGTCCAGCTCTCACAACCATACATTACCACCAGGATTACTATAATAATAAAATTATTTTTGTACCCCGCTTTCCTCAGCCCAAAGGGTGACCCAAACTGGCCCATACAAAGTTGAAGGTACAGCCTTCGAGGTGAAAGGTTTAGAATGTGTTGTGTTCTGTAAAGCTGTGCCTTTAACAATGTACCTTTGCCATGTGTTAACAATGTAACCTTTCTGTGTGCAACATTATAACCATCAGCTGTATCAATGTAAACCTGATAAGGGGACGCGAGCTAGTGACCACTAGATGGCAATAGCGAGCGTCCAGCTCTCATGGCTCAGATTCACCTGGTTCAGCAGCGCGGGAAGATTCCCCGCGACCTCTTCACCTGGTCAAGAAGGGCGTGACCTTCTACGACGTCACGCAGGCAGCAACCAATAGTCTGTCGACGAGCCACATTCAAATGTATAGCCAGCTGTATATATTGAGCTACTCATCCGCCATTACCACATGTTCCTCCGGATCATCATGCAATAAACCTGTGTTAAGCCAACCCTTCGGCTGTTTCATTGTCTTTGGTCCCTTACACTAAATTGGCGACGAGGATGGGATATGGCGGCCCACGGGACCAAGACATGCGCCGGTTTCGAAATCAGGAAACCGGGCGACTGGGAGATCTTCGAGATGGACTTCCAGGCAGCACTGATCGAGTCCGAAGTCACGGAAGAGGCAAAGAAAAGGGCCATCTTCACCAGGATGCTCGGACAAGAAACCAAAAGGACCTTGGTGGACCTGATTGCACCGAGGAGGGTGAGCGAATTTAGGGCCAAGGAACTCATGCAAATGCTGCGTGAGCACGTCCGGCCCGCCACGGCGATGTTTCCCGCTCGGAGTGCGTTCTGGAGGCGAGTCCAAGCGCCCGGCGAGACGGTCGCCGCATTCGTGGCGGCCCTGCGGCTGGCGGCCGGCCCGTGCAAATGGGAGAATGCCGACATCACCCTCCGGGACTGTGTGCTGTGCGGCCTGAACGACGCCGAGACCCAGCGCACATTAATGAACCAAGAGCCACCTCCCACGTTGCAGGAGGTCGTCAGAGCGGCCCAGGCCGCAGAAGCTACGAAGGCGGGGTCCAAGAACTCCAGGACTGGCGGCCAAAGTCGAGCAAGGCAGAGGCTCCGGTACAGGCGGCCCGGCGAACTTCGAGGTCGTCCACAGAGAGCAGCGACGATGAGGACGTCCGGAGGGTCCGGAAGGAGAGCCGGCGATGCGACGGCTGTGGAGCGGCCCACGACCGCGTAAAGTGCCCGTTCCGGAAGGCCGAGTGCCACAACTGCGGCCGCCGCGGGCACATCGCCAAGGTGTGCAGGAAGAAGCGCGAGACCCGGAGGAGCTCCGCAGACCGCTCCGCGGGACAAGACCGCTCAACGAGACCCAAGGACGGCGCCCAGGCCACGCGGAAGCAGGACGGCGTGGGCTTCATCTCCGACGGCAGCCAGGACGACGCCCCAGTGTTCAGCGTGTCTACAGGACACCCCCGCTACTTTGTTGAGGTACTAGTCCAAGGGGTTCCCATTAGGATGGAAATTGACTCGGGGTCCTCATATTCTATCATTTCCCAGAGGGAGTTTTTGGGAATTGCCCCCCACAAGCGACCCAAGCTCAGAGCGTTGAGGTCCACCCTACGGGACGTGCAAGGGAACAGCATTCCAGTGTTGGGGGTTGGAGAATTTCAGGTTCAATTCAAGAAGCACGCCGCATCCCTCAACCTAGTCGTGCTCAAAGGGGGAGATTGCAGCCTCCTCGGGACTCAATGGTTCCAGCCCCTGGGTTTGTTTATTGGGGGGGTGCACGCCGTTGGGATGCACGCCGTTGGGTCTGACCCGATTCAGGAGGTGTGCGAGGCGCACCCCGAAGTCTTCAAAAAGGGACTGGGGAAATTCAAGGGGCCCCCAGTGACTTTCGACCTGGACCCGGAGGTCCGCCCAATTCGCCTTAAACCACGCCGGGTGCCGTTCGCACTCAAGGACAAGATAGAGGCGGAACTGGACAAATTGGTGGGCCAGGGAATACTTTTGCCTGTTGATTCTGCGGAGTGGGAAACTCCAATTGTAACCGCACTAAAGACCAATGGGGAGGTCCGCATATGCGCCGACTACAAGTGCACCATCAACAAGGTGATCCGCCCGAATGCATATCCGGTGCCGGTAGTCAGCCATCTGCTGGCCAGGTTACACGGGGGGAAGTGTTTCGCTAAGCTCGACTTAGCGCAGGCCTACCAGCAGCTTACGGTGTCCCCTGCCGCTGCTGCTGCGCAGACCATAGTCACCCATAAGGGGGCGTTCCAGGTGACGCGCCTCCAGTTCGGCGTGAATTCGGCGCCAGGAATTTTCCAGTCACTCGTGGAACGCCTCCTGAAGGGACTGGAGGGGGTGTTGCCTTATTTTGATGACGTGTTAATAACGGGGGGGAGTCGGGTTGAATTGGCCAAGAGGTTGGGGAAGGTCCTGACAATATTCGAAAAGGCGGGGCTGAGACTGCGAAAGGACAAATGCGTCTTCTTCGCAACCGAGGTTGAGTTCCTAGGGTTTTGTGTGACTCCTGAGGGAATAAAACCATCCAAGTCCAAGGTGGCAGCCATTAAGAAAGCCCCCCGCCCCACCTCCAAGCCCGAGCTGCAGTCGTTCCTAGGGCTGCTCAACTTTTACCACTCCTCCTCCCCCGGAAGGCAGCGGTGGCTGAACCGCTACACAAACTGCTAAAGAAAGACCAGGCATGGAAGTGGGGCGATGACCAAGAAAGGGCATTTAGCGAGCTAAAAAGCCTCCTAGCGTCCGATGCCATACTGACCCACTTCAACCCCAAACGCCCAGTAGTTCTGACCTGTGATGCATCTCCAGTGGGGGTGGGGGCGGTGCTGTGCCACGTGTTGGAAAACGGAAGGGAGGCCCCGATAGCATTTTACTCCAGGTCCCTGTCCCAAGCGGAGAGAAACTACGCACAGACAGACAGGGAGGCACTAGCAATAGTCGCGGGGACGAAAAAATTTCACGATTTTCTGTACGGCCGCCCCTTCACCATTGTAACGGACCACAAGCCCCTGCTAGGCATCTTTACCGCAGATAAGCCCACCCCACAGATCCTGTCCCCGAGGATGCTCAGGTGGGCCATTTTTCTCAACGCGTATCAGCACGCGTTGGTCTACCGGCCCGGGAAGGAGATCAGCCATGCGGACGCTCTATCTAGGTCTCCCCTTCCCCTAACGCCTAGCCAGGTGAGCAAGGGGGAGCGGGACCATCAGGTTCTCATGATAGAGGTGCTGGATTCGCCCCCCGTAGTGCCCGCCGACATTGCCAAAGCGACAGAGAAGGACAAGACGTTAGCGGCAGTTAGCTCCTGGGTGCAGAAAGGGTGGCCGGCGTCCTCCCCAGCGGAGGAGTTCGCCCCATTTTTCAGAAAAAAGCTAGAACTGTCCCTAGAGAGGGGTGCCTCTTGTGGGGGCAGCGGGTGGTGATTCCCACTTCCCTTCGGCCGCGGGTGCTCAGACTGCTGCACGTCAGCCACCCCGGCATCGTGCGATCCAAGGCGCTGGCCCGGAGTTACTTCTGGTGGCCCCAGCTAGACGCCGACATCGAGCACATGGTCGGCACTTGTGAAAGTTGCCAATGCTCCAGACCAGAGGAGGCCCGCCTTCCCCACAGGGAATGGGACGCGGCTAAGGGGCCGTGGTCCCGGGTGCACGTTGATTTCGCGGGCCTTTCAGAGGCACCCTGTTCCTTCTTGTAGTGGACGCCTTCTCCAAATGGTTGGAGGTTATCCCAGTCACGAGCACCTCCTCGGCCCAGACCATTAGGCATTTGCGGAGGCTCTTTTCCACGTTCGGCATACCCGACACATTAATTAGCGACAACGCTAGTTGCTTCACGTCCTCCGAGTTTAGGGCTTTCATGGAGATCAATGCCGTTCGGCACATCACCTCCGCCCCGTTTCACCCGGCCACCAATGGCCAAGTAGAGCGCCTCATCCGCACCACGAAGGACGCGTTGCGGCGCATTGGCCCCGGGGACCTGAACCTGCAAGTGTGCCAGTTTCTGCTAGGGTACAGGGTGACCCCGTTGGCGTCTGGATACTCCCCCGCAGAACTCTTAATGCGTAGGAAACTGACCACCATCCTTACTAGGCTAGACCCCACGAGGGTAGAGGACAAAGGAAGGAACATCGGGCTAGAGGCTACAAAGAGTTTCAGTGTAGGCGCCCCCGTGCATTGCAGGAATTACGCCAGCACGGGCCCAGCCTGGGTACCGGGCGTAGTTGTGGAGCAAACCGGCCCCGTGTCGTACCGCGTGGAAACCAGCACAGGGCTCCTGTGGAGGCGGCACGCGGACCAGCTCCGGCGCAGGGTCTCCGATGAGCAGGGCACAGACCAGATAGAGGAAAAATCAGCGTTATGGTTCTCCCCCACCTGTTCAGCCCAAGGGGGAGGGAAAGGGGTCCGCGGGTCTCCACCAAGGGGGGAGGGGAATATTCTCGTAGATATCCTAGGGGATCTTTCTGAGGAGGAGGAGGAACCCGACCCCATACATATCTCGCGGAAGTCCCCCACAAATGCGGATACCCCTACTAAGTTAGATTTTGATTTCCAGAACCGGGGGGGGGGTTTCGGAGTGGTCCCCCACCCGTCCAAGCGAGAAGAGGGGTTTTTCGTTAGCCCCGACTGCCCCCGGTCTGCCCACAATGGAGTTCTTCCCTTCCCCTAAGGCCGCCAGGCAGCGGCAAGCCACTAACAAGTCTCCCTCTCCCATTTCAGGACAAGGGACCAGGGAACAAAGAAGCAGTAGCGCCCCCGGGGGGGGGGGTCAGCCCTCTTCACGGCCCAAACGCACATGCAACAAGCCATCTTGGTTGAGAGACTTCGTCTCATCCTAGGGGGGAGGGATGTTGTGTTCTGTAAAGCTGTGCCTTTAACAATGTACCTTTGCCATGTGTTAACAATGTAACCTTTCTGTGTGCAACATTATAACCATCAGCTGTATCAATGTAAACCTGATAAGGGGACGCGAGCTAGTGACCACTAGATGGCAATAGCGAGCGTCCAGCTCTCATGGCTCAGATTCACCTGGTTCAGCAGCGCGGGAAGATTCCCCGCGACCTCTTCACCTGGTCAAGAAGGGCGTGACCTTCTACGACGTCACGCAGGCAGCAACCAATAGTCTGTCGACGAGCCACATTCAAATGTATAGCCAGCTGTATATATTGAGCTACTCATCCGCCATTACCACATGTTCCTCCGGATCATCATGCAATAAACCTGTGTTAAGCCAACCCTTCGGCTGTTTCATTGTCTTTGGTCCCTTACACTAAATTGGCGACGAGGATGGGATATGGCGGCCCACGGGACCAAGACATGCGCCGGTTTCGAAATCAGGAAACCGGGCGACTGGGAGATCTTCGAGATGGACTTCCAGGCAGCACTGATCGAGTCCGAAGTCACGGAAGAGGCAAAGAAAAGGGCCATCTTCACCAGGATGCTCGGACAAGAAACCAAAAGGACCTTGGTGGACCTGATTGCACCGAGGAGGGTGAGCGAATTTAGGGCCAAGGAACTCATGCAAATGCTGCGTGAGCACGTCCGGCCCGCCACGGCGATGTTTCCCGCTCGGAGTGCGTTCTGGAGGCGAGTCCAAGCGCCCGGCGAGACGGTCGCCGCATTCGTGGCGGCCCTGCGGCTGGCGGCCGGCCCGTGCAAATGGGAGAATGCCGACATCACCCTCCGGGACTGTGTGCTGTGCGGCCTGAACGACGCCGAGACCCAGCGCACATTAATGAACCAAGAGCCACCTCCCACGTTGCAGGAGGTCGTCAGAGCGGCCCAGGCCGCAGAAGCTACGAAGGCCGGGGTCCAAGAACTCCAGGACTGGCGGCCAAAGTCGAGCAAGGCAGAGGCTCCGGTACAGGCGGCCCGGCGAACTTCGAGGTCGTCCACAGAGAGCAGCGACGATGAGGACGTCCGGAGGGTCCGGAAGGAGAGCCGGCGATGCGACGGCTGTGGAGCGGCCCACGACCGCGTAAAGTGCCCGTTCCGGAAGGCCGAGTGCCACAACTGCGGCCGCCGCGGGCACATCGCCAAGGTGTGCAGGAAGAAGCGCGAGACCCGGAGGAGCTCCGCAGACCGCTCCGCGGGACAAGACCGCTCAACGAGACCCAAGGACGGCGCCCAGGCCACGCGGAAGCAGGACGGCGTGGGCTTCATCTCCGACGGCAGCCAGGACGACGCCCCAGTGTTCAGCGTGTCTACAGGACACCCCCGCTACTTTGTTGAGGTACTAGTCCAAGGGGTTCCCATTAGGATGGAAATTGACTCGGGGTCCTCATATTCTATCATTTCCCAGAGGGAGTTTTTGGGAATTGCCCCCCACAAGCGACCCAAGCTCAGAGCGTTGAGGTCCACCCTACGGGACGTGCAAGGGAACAGCATTCCAGTGTTGGGGGTTGGAGAATTTCAGGTTCAATTCAAGAAGCACGCCGCATCCCTCAACCTAGTCGTGCTCAAAGGGGGAGATTGCAGCCTCCTCGGGACTCAATGGTTCCAGCCCCTGGGTTTGTTTATTGGGGGGGTGCACGCCGTTGGGATGCACGCCGTTGGGTCTGACCCGATTCAGGAGGTGTGCGAGGCGCACCCCGAAGTCTTCAAAAAGGGACTGGGGAAATTCAAGGGGCCCCCAGTGACTTTCGACCTGGACCCGGAGGTCCGCCCAATTCGCCTTAAACCACGCCGGGTGCCGTTCGCACTCAAGGACAAGATAGAGGCGGAACTGGACAAATTGGTGGGCCAGGGAATACTTTTGCCTGTTGATTCTGCGGAGTGGGAAACTCCAATTGTAACCGCACTAAAGACCAATGGGGAGGTCCGCATATGCGCCGACTACAAGTGCACCATCAACAAGGTGATCCGCCCGAATGCATATCCGGTGCCGGTAGTCAGCCATCTGCTGGCCAGGTTACACGGGGGGAAGTGTTTCGCTAAGCTCGACTTAGCGCAGGCCTACCAGCAGCTTACGGTGTCCCCTGCCGCTGCTGCTGCGCAGACCATAGTCACCCATAAGGGGGCGTTCCAGGTGACGCGCCTCCAGTTCGGCGTGAATTCGGCGCCAGGAATTTTCCAGTCACTCGTGGAACGCCTCCTGAAGGGACTGGAGGGGGTGTTGCCTTATTTTGATGACGTGTTAATAACGGGGGGGAGTCGGGTTGAATTGGCCAAGAGGTTGGGGAAGGTCCTGACAATATTCGAAAAGGCGGGGCTGAGACTGCGAAAGGACAAATGCGTCTTCTTCGCAACCGAGGTTGAGTTCCTAGGGTTTTGTGTGACTCCTGAGGGAATAAAACCATCCAAGTCCAAGGTGGCAGCCATTAAGAAAGCCCCCCGCCCCACCTCCAAGCCCGAGCTGCAGTCGTTCCTAGGGCTGCTCAACTTTTACCACTCCTCCTCCCCCGGAAGGCAGCGGTGGCTGAACCGCTACACAAACTGCTAAAGAAAGACCAGGCATGGAAGTGGGGCAATGACCAAGAAAGGGCATTTAGCGAGCTAAAAAGCCTCCTAGCGTCCGATGCCATACTGACCCACTTCAACCCCAAACGCCCAGTAGTTCTGACCTGTGATGCATCTCCAGTGGGGGTGGGGGCGGTGCTGTGCCACGTGTTGGAAAACGGAAGGGAGGCCCCGATAGCATTTTACTCCAGGTCCCTGTCCCAAGCGGAGAGAAACTACGCACAGACAGACAGGGAGGCACTAGCAATAGTCGCGGGGACGAAAAAATTTCACGATTTTCTGTACGGCCGCCCCTTCACCATTGTAACGGACCACAAGCCCCTGCTAGGCATCTTTACCGCAGATAAGCCCACCCCACAGATCCTGTCCCCGAGGATGCTCAGGTGGGCCATTTTTCTCAACGCGTATCAGCACGCGTTGGTCTACCGGCCCGGGAAGGAGATCAGCCATGCGGACGCTCTATCTAGGTCTCCCCTTCCCCTAACGCCCAGCCAGGTGAGCAAGGGGGAGCGGGACCATCAGGTTCTCATGATAGAGGTGCTGGATTCGCCCCCCGTAGTGCCCGCCGACATTGCCAAAGCGACAGAGAAGGACAAGACGTTAGCGGCAGTTAGCTCCTGGGTGCAGAAAGGGTGGCCGGCGTCCTCCCCAGCGGAGGAGTTCGCCCCATTTTTCAGAAAAAAGCTAGAACTGTCCCTAGAGAGGGGTGCCTCTTGTGGGGGCAGCGGGTGGTGATTCCCACTTCCCTTCGGCCGCGGGTGCTCAGACTGCTGCACGTCAGCCACCCCGGCATCGTGCGATCCAAGGCGCTGGCCCGGAGTTACTTCTGGTGGCCCCAGCTAGACGCCGACATCGAGCACATGGTCGGCACTTGTGAAAGTTGCCAATGCTCCAGACCAGAGGAGGCCCGCCTTCCCCACAGGGAATGGGACGCGGCTAAGGGGCCGTGGTCCCGGGTGCACGTTGATTTCGCGGGCCTTTCAGAGGCACCCTGTTCCTTCTTGTAGTGGACGCCTTCTCCAAATGGTTGGAGGTTATCCCAGTCACGAGCACCTCCTCGGCCCAGACCATTAGGCATTTGCGGAGGCTCTTTTCCACGTTCGGCATACCCGACACATTAATTAGCGACAACGCTAGTTGCTTCACGTCCTCCGAGTTTAGGGCTTTCATGGAGATCAATGCCGTTCGGCACATCACCTCCGCCCCGTTTCACCCGGCCACCAATGGCCAAGTAGAGCGCCTCGTCCGCACCACGAAGGACGCGTTGCGGCGCATTGGCCCCGGGGACCTGAACCTGCAAGTGTGCCAGTTTCTGCTAGGGTACAGGGTGACCCCGTTGGCGTCTGGATACTCCCCCGCAGAACTCTTAATGCGTAGGAAACTGACCACCATCCTTACTAGGCTAGACCCCACGAGGGTAGAGGACAAAGGAAGGAACATCGGGCTAGAGGCTACAAAGAGTTTCAGTGTAGGCGCCCCCGTGCATTGCAGGAATTACGCCAGCACGGGCCCAGCCTGGGTACCGGGCGTAGTTGTGGAGCAAACCGGCCCCGTGTCGTACCGCGTGGAAACCAGCACAGGGCTCCTGTGGAGGCGGCACGCGGACCAGCTCCGGCGCAGGGTCTCCGATGAGCAGGGCACAGACCAGATAGAGGAAAAATCAGCGTTATGGTTCTCCCCCACCTGTTCAGCCCAAGGGGGAGGGAAAGGGGTCCGCGGGTCTCCACCAAGGGGGGAGGGGAATATTCTCGTAGATATCCTAGGGGATCTTTCTGAGGAGGAGGAGGAACCCGACCCCATACATATCTCGCGGAAGTCCCCCACAAATGCGGATACCCCTACTAAGTTAGATTTTGATTTCCAGAACCGGGGGGGGGGGGTTTCGGAGTGGTCCCCCACCCGTCCAAGCGAGAAGAGGGGTTTTTCGTTAGCCCCGACTGCCCCCGGTCTGCCCACAATGGAGTTCTTCCCTTCCCCTAAGGCCGCCAGGCAGCGGCAAGCCACTAACAAGTCTCCCTCTCCCATTTCAGGACAAGGGACCAGGGAACAAAGAAGCAGTAGCGCCCCCGGGGGGGGTCAGCCCTCTTCACGGCCCAAACGCACATGCAACAAGCCATCTTGGTTGAGAGACTTCGTCTCATCCTAGGGGGGAGGGATGTTGTGTTCTGTAAAGCTGTGCCTTTAACAATGTACCTTTGCCATGTGTTAACAATGTAACCTTTCTGTGTGCAACATTATAACCATCAGCTGTATCAATGTAAACCTGATAAGGGGACGCGAGCTAGTGACCACTAGATGGCAATAGCGAGCGTCCAGCTCTCATGGCTCAGATTCACCTGGTTCAGCAGCGCGGGAAGATTCCCCGCGACCTCTTCACCTGGTCAAGAAGGGCGTGACCTTCTACGACGTCACGCAGGCAGCAACCAATAGTCTGTCGACGAGCCACATTCAAATGTATAGCCAGCTGTATATATTGAGCTACTCATCCGCCATTACCACATGTTCCTCCGGATCATCATGCAATAAACCTGTGTTAAGCCAACCCTTCGGCTGTTTCATTGTCTTTGGTCCCTTACACTAAAGAATGACAATAATAAAAGATAAGAACATCAAGAGCACTAAAAGCATTACAAAAATACAACAAAATCAGGGCACTACCAAACGGCAACACCCCACACTCTTCCCGCAACCCCAGGGTAGTCTACACACAAGAGGCAGGAATGCTAGGAGCCCAGCAACCTCCAAAGTTCTGGGGGGGGGGGACAAAACCCAGAGGGCGATGGCAGGAGCCGAGCTCCACCACCCGACCACCGCATCTGGTGCCGTTTCGGAGCCTCGGCGATGACAGGGCCAGAGGCTGGTGGCAGGCAAACAAATTTTTGTTTGCAAGGTGATGCCCCTACTTTTAACTATGTTCCTCAGGTTTCTCATAGCTTATCTCCCAAGAACCAGTCGCCTTTTTATTTCGTGGCTGGAATCATCATCTGTAGTGATCTTAGATCCTAAGAATGTAAAATCTGTTACTGCTTCTACTTCTTCCCCATCTATTTTCCAGGGACTGATAGTACCTGTTGCCATTATCTTCGTTTTCTTGATGTTGAGTCTCAAGCCAGCTTTTGCACTCTCTTCTTTCAACCTGCCACTAGGGTAGTATCATCTGCATATCTCAAATTGTTGATGTTTCTCCCAGCAATTTTGATTCCAGCTTGTGATTCATCTACCCCTGCATTGCACATCATGTGCTCTGTGTATAAGTTGAATAAGCAGGGTGACAAAATGCAGCCTTGTCTTACTCCTTTTCCTATTATGAACCACTCCATCATTCCGTATTCTTTCCTAATTGTTGCTTCTTGACTCTTGTACAGATTTCTCATGAGACCTATAAGATGATCTGGTATTCACATCTCTTTAATTACTTGCCACATTTTGTTGTGGTCCACGCAGTCAAAGGCCTTGGTGTAGTCAATGAAACAGAAGCAGACTTGTTTCTGATATTCCTTTGTTTTCTTCATGATCCAACGTATGTTGGCAATGTGGTCTTTAGTTCCCCTGCCTCTTCGGAAACCCGCCTGCACTTCTGGTAATTCTCTCTCTACGTGCTGTAGAAAACGTCAACGGCCAAGAATGAATTTTTTGGAATAGTACTAGCCACGGTAGTCTGTGTTTCAAGCATTTCAGAGAATAAACAAAAATGCTGTAGCACAATGTCTGATGAAGTGGACTTGATCCACAAAAGCTCACATTAAAAATATAGCAGTTCGTCTTCAAAGTGGTGCAGAGTCCCCCCACCCCAATATGCCTGAAACACAGACTACAACGACTAATATTCCATAAAATATAACAACTGATCTTCAAAGTGCTACAGCCTTTTTTGTTTTGGTTTCCGTCTCCTTATGCCAAGAATTAAATTAGAAAAGAAATCCCAGGATGTCGAGTCATCTCAGGCAGTGGGATTATTGGTGCAGGGAACTGGAGAAGAGAAAAGGCGGTGGGGTGGGGGGGTGGGGTGGGGACTTCATTAAATTGCTAAAATACTGTGGATAATTCCTCTCCCTGGAAGATGCTGTTTTAATTAAGTCCCTTTTTCTGTTTGACACAATGACCAAAGGGAGAACCAGTCCAGACGACTCATCCATGCGCTCAGAGAGGAGATTGGACGGATCTGTGCTTGCCCTGCCAGGAGCCTGGCTCGGCTTCAGTCACGTGACAAGAAAAAACAAGAACCACAAGCTTTACACCTTGTTTACACACCTCCCTAATTCATTATTATTTTTTTTTTAAAATGCGCGCATGCTTAGTCCCGCGCCTACCCAGGCGTCAAAGGTGGGCGCAACTTTGGAGGAGGGGAGGCTTTGGAAAGAACCCCCTGCAGCCTCTGTAATTAATTAATTAATTAATTGAGAGAGAGAGAGAGAGAAAGGGGGAGGGACAGGTGAGTCTCCTTTGATCTTTGCTGGGAAAGGAAGAGGAGGGAGAAACAGCTGGAGGGAAATCAAAAGGCAGGGCCGCCCAAGCCATTCTGCTGCCCGAGGGAAGGACAAGATCTGCAGCCTCCGAGTCGCTTTTAACCCATAAGGAGCTGAATCGGCCAGTTCCAGCCCTGGGAAATGGAAAGCGTTCTCTCTTGGGTCCTCTTGTGGGGTGGGTGTTTAGAAGAGAAGGGAGCCTTGGCTGCGCAGTTAAACTGCGGTCCTGCAACCCAAAGGTTGTGACTTCGATCCTGGCCAGGGCTCAAGGTTGACTCTCAGCCTTCCAAGATTGGTCAGATGAGGACCCAGCATGTTGGGGGCAAAATCCTACCGTAATTAACGTGTGAACTGCTCAGAGAGTGCACTGAACGCTATGAGGAGATGTAGAAGTGTGATTGCAATGCATAGCTGACGTTGTGGCTGTAGGTGACATCCAGCTCTCTGACCCCCCCCCCCCCCAATAAACAGCAAAAGAGCCACCCCGCCCCACCTTAGCACCAGCCCCACAAGAAAGAGAGGAAGAGAATTGATTGAAACTTCTTGGTACTTTTGGAGAAAGAGAATAATTATAATTTCGTGTCAGAAATTACTCTGGGTTGAAAGGATTTTTGCTGGAGAAACGCTGCTGGGGGGGGGGACACCCGAATGTGGCTCCTTTCATGTCCCCAAGAGCTGGGACAGAGACGGGTGCTCAATCCGTCATGCAGTACCCGGGTCTTGAACTGCCGACTTGCCGGCCTTCCAACCAACAAGGTGAGCTTCTTAACATCACTGCAGCCCACAAAGGGGAATTAAGAGGGAAGGCCAGACAAAAATTATTGCATCTTCAGAAACAAGGTTGCTTATCTTGTCCAGTTTTCCAACCTGTTTTAATCAGACAGTTTCTAGTTGTGGTCATTAGAAATAGAACATCCCTCTGCTGCAGCACTATACCTGACAAATGCAGGGACTATTGTTATGAAATTGCTTTTTTTTTTTATTTAAAAAAACACGAACCCTAATTGAATGTAAAATTAAAATAATAAAAAATAAAAGTGACAAGCTCCCATGAATGAGTAGGTGTTATAGCAAAAGGAATTACACTTATATATCGCCGCCCCAGGGTGGTTCACAAGTGAATTAGCATTTTGCCCCCGACATGCTACCAACCTTGGAAGGCTGAGTTAACCTTGATTTCCTGTCAGGAATGAACTCACAATGTTTTTGCTGCAGCACAGCAGTTTAACCACTGCACCACCAGCGGTCATTGGACCTTCGTAGTGTTATGAGTAAAGAGGCTGTGTTGATTGATGTCTAGCTCTTTAAAAGCCAGATAAGCATGAAGATTTCTTCCTGTAATATAAGCTTTTATGATGCTAAGCTGGAGGGGTGGGGGAGCCATTTACTAACTTAACTGTTGTAGTATTTGGGGCAGAGATCCGAAGTATTTATTTATTTATTTTTGTGATTTATATTGCTGCCCAACTCAAAAGACTCTGGGCGGCACACAAAGAATAAAAGCCAGCATCACAGTTAAAAACTCTAAAACATATAAAAAAACCATTTTTGTCGGCCTTCCAACTAACAAGGTGAGCTGAAAGGATTTTTGCTGGATAAACTCTGCTCAGGAGACATCCAAATGATGCTCCTTTCATGTCTCCAAGATCTTTTTCCTACCAAAGTGACCCCTATTTATTGACTTGCAATTTCTTGCTTTCGATCTGTTAGGTTGGCAGGCGTTGGGACAGAGACAGGTGCTTAAACTGTCATGTAGTACCCAGGTCTCGAACTGCTGACTTGCCGACCTTCCAGCTAACAAGGCAAGCTTCTTAACCACTGAGCCACCGCAGCCCGCCATTGCTATAGATAAGCCTCTATAACTGGCTTCTTACCCTTTTTATCTTTCCTGCAGGGGTTGGAAGGATGCTTTCCACAAGTATTTCATCCTGGCTTCTTCATGATGGAGCAGAACCAGATCAGGTACAGACAAGAGAATTACAAGACAAAGGTGTGCAGAAAACATTTCCTGGAGTTTACCCTTTGTCTAGTTTAGGGGGTAGCCAACCTTGGCGCTCCAGGTGTTTTTGGACTTCAGTTCCCAGAAACCCAGATCAGTAGGTGTGCTGACTTGAGCTTCTGGGAACTGAAGTCCAAGAACACCTGGAGCGCCAAGGTTGACCACCCCTGGTCCTAGGGCTGGAGTTCACAATCTTTGAAAGCCAGGCAGCTTCAGGGGCTGGGTGGCCATTTTGCCTTTCTTGCACCACCTGGCACTTCCAGGTGTGGTGGAGGTGGTGGGGGCCACATGAAATGGCACTGTGGGCCACATCCGGCTTTCGGGCCGCAGGTTGAGAATCCATGTCCTTGGGTGTTGGAGTCCATAAAGTGGATAGGTTTAGTCTACATTATTTCATTTCTCTCTCTCTCTCTAGTTCCACTTGGTAAATTTCCATAGGGGCAATACCTGTGAAAGAAATAGACTTTTTCAATGTAGGGCTAGTTCTCGGGCAGCCCGAAATAATCCACTAGTTTGTCACGAACTGATTTTTGCCATGTGACCCTGGTATACTCTGCTGTGCAGGAATATTGTGGGTGGTGGTGGTGGTGGTGGGGGCTGTCTTTTTAAATTGTTCCTGAGCATGCACCCCAGTCCAACCCAGTCAGTATCTTTCTGACTGCAACTTTCTGTTTGGTGTTTAGACTTACCTTTTTTGTCTAGAGCTAGAGCAGTGATGGTGAACCTTGGCACTCCAGTTGTTCTTAGACTTCAATTCCCAGAAGCCCTGATGAACAGGTGTGCTGACTTGGGATTCTGGGAATTGAAGTCCATGAACACCTGGAGTGCCAAGATTGGTCATCACTGAACTAGAGTTTGAGCCAGGATTGACAACTGGATTCTGCCCATTTTATATAATACATTTGCCATTTTCTGTCATGTTCCTTGCCCCAAACAGTGCTATAGTTGTTGAAATCTAACTACAAAGTGCATGTTTTGATTTTCTATACAGTATTAGGCTTTTGACTGCATAAGGGTATCTTAGGTAGCTATATACCTAGCTAGTTCAACCATCAAATCTGCCTTATTATCCTCTCTGGTATAATCAGTTGAGAGCAATGGGGGGCTCCAAATTTTTTTACTACCACACTGTGGCCGTGGTATGGTGGGCATGGCCAGGGGGGAAGTCCTGCATTGCATCCGTATTAGGACTACAGTGGACCCTCGATTAACGACGTGTTCGAATAGCGTCATTTCCACTTACCAACGCGTCATCACTCGCCACGTGACTATCCGCACAACAACGAAAAACCGTCGTGCAGATTAACAACGTTTTTTTAACGTCGTTGTGCGGATAATGACAGCTTTTTGCTGCTAGATGGCGCAGCTGCCATTGAAAACCGCACAACGACATTTCCCCTATAGCGACGCTACTTGGGGAACCAAGTAGCGTTGTTATTCGAGGGTCTACTGTACTTTATTTCAAAACATGGATGAGCGGGGCCAGACAGAATTTCTGCTACCGGTTCTGGTGAACTGGTGCGAACCTGGTGATGCCCACCACTGGTTGAGAAGACTATTGCTTGAAAGCCTATTGTATCCGACTCTATGGTTCAGTGTTCATCTCTGTTTATAGCCAAAGAGCCAGTGCTGTCTGTCTGCAGATTTTTCCATGGACATGTCGCAGGCATGACTAGACACTGGAGTGCATGGAACACTGTTTACCTTCCCACCAAAGTGGTACCTATTTATCTACTTGCATTTTCTTGCTTTGGAACTGCTAGGTTGGCAGGAGCTGGGACAGAGATGGGAGCTCACTCCATCATACAGCACTCAGGTCTTGAACTGCAGACCTGCCGACCTTCCAGTCATCAAGTTCAGCTGCTTTACCGCTAAGCCACTACAGTCCCTGAGGACTATAATATCTGGTCCTTCAAATTGTATTTCCAGATAGTTTGTAGGGTTTCTCAGACACTAGACACATCGTAGGACTATGATGGCTAACTTTGGCACTCCAGCTGTTCTTGGACTTCAATTCCCAGAAGCCCAAGTCCCTGTGAATCCTCATGAATGGGTTTACTGCAGGTATTTGAATTTATTTTTATATACCGCTTTCCTCATTTTGTGGATGACTCAAATATACAAAAATACAATCATGTAAAATTACAAGGCAAAAAAAATACAGTTTACACATACAAGATACAAAGTTGCATAGCAATACATCATATTACAACAATGAAATACAATAACGAAATACAAAGAAGTACAAAAGAAGAGCAAAAATACAATATCAGTATAGAGTGGGGGAACGCCCTTAAGCAGTCCTTAACAGATCCAGGCTGACGACCACGTCGGAGCCCAGCTCCAAGTCCTTTCCGCCACGGAGCCCAGGTGGATTTGCTCCCCCGCGGCAAATGCCGGACCGGGGGAGTGGGCTTTGGCGAGGAAATGGCAGACATGTCAAAAGCCTGACAGAGCCAAGCACAAATGAATTCCCTATCACCCCACCACCGCAGAGCCAAACACAAGCCCACCCACTTCCCCACGGCCAGTCCAGGGCCGAAGGGAGGGCCCAAGGCAGTGGTAGCGGTGGTCACCATGGCAACACCCGTTACACTCCAGCTGGCCAGGTGCTCCTTTTCCTCGGCTGGGAAGGAGCCTGCAGTGGCGTTGTTTGCAGGTATGCAGTGAACTCATTTGTGTGGATTCACAGACTTGGGCTTCTGGGAACTGAAGACCAAGAAAAGCTGGAGTGCCAAGGTTAGCTATCACGGTCCTAGGATTTTTGGGTTGCTGCTGATCAGTTCTCTTGTGGTTTTCTCAGACACAAAAGGATGTCACACTTCCATTTACAGCAGTAGTTCCCAACCTTTTTAAGTCGGGGGCCAAGTGATGCTCCCTCAGACAGCTTCGGGGACCAGATGGCCATTTGCCCTTCTTCCACCACATAGCACTTTCTGGTGTGGTGGAGGCAGTTGGGGGGGGCACATGAAATGGTGTCATGGGACGCATCCGGGACGCAGGTCGCAGGTTGAGAATCCCTATTTACAGCAAAGTGAAGCTAAGAGACCCTCTGTACATGAAGCAGTGCCCTTTACATTAAAACAAGGGGTCCTAAAGAAGGACCATTGAGCCGTTTTTATCATCAGGGCCATTCTTTTTAACAGGAAGGTATAGGCAGCTACGTATACTCTATTTACCAGGGGATGCCCAAGTGTTCTCACCGTGGTTCCAGCAAGCAGGGCCACCATCAGAAATTTCTGGGCCCCGTACTGAGCAATCCTATTGCCCCCCCCCCACACACACACACTTTTCTCTCTCCTTGCATTGGGGTGGTGGCGGCGGCTGGAATACACAATTTCCAAAAAGAGTTCAGCGCTCATCTCTGATTACAGCCAAGAGCCAGTGGCCTTGATCCACAAAAACTCACATTAAAATACAGAAGTTAGTCTTTAAGCCTTGCTTGAAAGCCAGTTGTATCCAACTTTAGAGTTCAGTGCTCATCTTTGATTACAGCCACGAGCCAGTGGCCTTCATCCACAAAAGTTCACATTAAAATACAGAAGTTAGTCTTTAAGCCTTGCTTGAAAGCCAGTTGTATCCAACTTTAGAGTTTAGTGCTCATCTCTGATTACAGCCAAGAGCCAGTGGCCTTGATCCACAAAAGCTCACATTAAAATACAGAAGTTAGTCTTTAAGGTGCCACACATTATGCCCAAAAAACAGACTTTTATATCAACACGAACATAATTAAAAGGTAAAGGTTTCCCTTGCTCGAAAGCCAGTCGTATCCGACTCTAGGGTGCAGTCCTCATCTCTGTTTCAAAGCCAAAAAGCCAGCGCTGTCTGCTTCTGCAGACATTTCCGTGGTCATGTGGCAGGCATGACTAGACACCGGAGCACACGGAATGCTGTTACCTTTCCACCGAACTGATCCCTATTTATCTACTTGCAATTTCTTGCTTTCGAACTGCTAGGTTGGCAGGAGCTGGGACAAAGATGGGAGCTCATTCCATCCTGTAGTACTTGGGAATCAAACTGCTGACCTTCTGCCCTCCAGTCAGTGTCAGCCACTTGAGCCACTGCAGTCCTTATGACTACAGTTTTGTGCCACCAGGGCTCTGAAAGAAAGGAAAGATGGAAGGAAGGATGGAAGGAAGAAAGGAAGGATGGAAGGAAGAAAGGAAGGAAGGATGGAAGGAAGAAAGATAGATAGATAGAAAGAAAGGAAGGAAGGAAGGATGGAAGAAAGAAAGGAAGGAAGGATGAAAGAAAGAAAGATAGGAAGGAAGGAAGGAAGGAAGGATGGAAGAAAGAAAGGATGGAAGGAAGGATGGAAGAAAGAAAGGAAGGAGGGAAGGATGGAAGGAAGAAATAAATAAAAAGGAAGGAAGGAAGAGTGGATTAGTGAAGATAGATAGACAGACAGACAAACAGACAGATGGACCCGCCTGGGAGGGGAGGGGGCAGGCCAAAGAATAGCAGCGGCCCACCTGAACTGGCAGGAGGGGTGGGGGTGGGGGACCGACCACCCATCCCAACTCTGTTTCCCGCCCCCCGCGGGCCAGCAGTCAGGCTTACCTGGCAGTTGTGGGGTGCGTGATTTGCCCGGCAGGTCCATAGCTGGCGGTGGGGTGGGAAGCTGACGTCCGGTGTTGGCGCCGGCCTGAGAAGTCGTGCTCCCCACCCCATGGCTTGTTGCTGCTGTCCGGCGGCGGCTGGAGGCCCTGGTGCCTAAGAAGGCACGCCCCCCGTGGCTTCCCGCTGCTGCGTTCGGCCCCGCCTCAGGGCCCGCCCTCCTCATGGGCTGGCAAGCTTTGACCCCAGATATCCAAGTCTAGGGGTGTGTGGCCTAATGGGGGACTGAACGGGCTGAACTTTCTTTCACTCGGAAAGAACGATGATGAAAGAGGCTTTTTAAAAGAGTTTAAAATGTTCCAGAGACATTAAAAAGGGTGGAGGAGGAAGATTAAGTCAACAACTGATGGAATTTACTTTGGACTGGCTGAAAAGCTGAGTGAAAAAGGAGATAGACGTGAGTTTCGAATTTCAAAGAGGAGTGGGGGTTGGACGGACTTTGCCAGTGCAGGAATGGGAGATTTTTCCTAGCCGAGGACTGGGCTTGGACTATGATTGCTTAAATTGATAAAGGCAGCAAAAGCAAGCCGGTGGCCGGAGGTGAGTTTGCTGGGATTTGAAGGGGGAAAGCGAAAGCGAGCCTCATTCAACCTGGCTAGACTTGAAACATTTTGGCAGAGCTGTGAGGAATTTGCTGCTGCAGAGAGTGAGTTTTTGGAAGTGGTGGAGGGGGAGGAAAAGTGGAAAAGCAGAAAAGTTTATTGAATATGGGGATCCCCCCCCCCCCTGGAAAATATTAAAGATTGGATGATGGACATTCGGGCTTAAAAGAGGAGAGTTTGGAGAGTTTGGTGGCTTGGAACCTTTTCCCTTTCCTTGAATTTTTGGATATTTGGATACAAAGAAGAAGGGAGTAAGATGGCGCTGGGAGTCTGATCAGTGGTGTCTCTTGGAAAGTATTGTTTTGTCTTCTTCATTTTTGGGACTGGAAGTTTGTTTTGCCTTCTCTCTCTTTTTTTCCCATTGGATTACAAGCATTTTTTTTCTTCTTTTGTGGAAGTGGCAATTGGTTGTTACTTGCTTAAAGGGATATAAGGACGGTTAAAAGAGCTGTGGGCTGACTGTGTTACAGAAGATATACTTTTGTGGAGATAAACTGGAGACTGTCTGCAATTGGAACAGTGTTTGAATGAAACGTCAGGGAAGAGGGAAGGAGAAGGAGAAAGTGGGCTGGATAAGAGCAGAGAGACAGTCATCCTCAGATAGGATTTTTAAAAGGCTCACCAGGATAGAACAAGAGGAGTCGGAGATGAAGAAAACAATGCAACAGGAAATAAAGGATTTGGAGGACCAAGAGACTGTGAGAAAAATTGCACAGCAATTACAACAGCAGCAGCAGCAAAAAATAGTGTCAACTCCACCTACGATGGCATCTGCAGCTGTGAAATCTATTGTAATAACGACAGCAAAGATAACAACAGCTGCAACAACAACTATAACAACCACAGCTGCGATGACACCGACGGCAGTAACAACAACAGCAACTATAATGACAGTGACAACCCCATCAATGGTGCCAATAAAGGGGGGGCAAGGGTTTAAATCAGATGTTGATAAATTTAATGAGAAGGTGGATAATTTGGAACAAAAAATTGGAAATATGTTTGTTCAGGATAAACAGGAACGAAAACAAGACATGCAGGATTTGATGGCAAACATTATGAAGGGTTTTGATGATTTAAAAAAAGGGCAAAATAAACTTAAGGAAGAACAAGAGGTGATGAAAAGAGAGCAGGAGGGGATAAAAGCAGTGGTTTTAGATATGAGAGAAAGAGAGAAAGAAAGGGAAAATAAGGTGGGGGATCATGAAAAAAGGTTAGAATTGGTGGAAGAACAGATGAGACGTGCGAACGTGATAATTCGAAAAATTCCGGAAGGTACGCCAGATAAATTAAAAGAAAGAATTGTAAAATGGTTAGATGGAATTATGGAAGGAGGTTTCACGCCATATGGTATTGTAAGTGTCTTTCGGCTGGGGTCAAGAAGGGGTAAAGTTGGGTCTAGAAATGTACTGGTAAAGTTCGCCAATGTTGCTGATAAATTTCGATTAATGGCTCTCATTCGAGTGAAGGGGTCAGAAGTTTTAAAAATAGATGGTTCAGATATTGAGGTATACAATGATATTCCAATGGAGGATCGTATGTGGAGGCAATCGATGAAGCCAATTACAAAGAGATTCCAAGATAAAGGAGTTACATATAATTGGAAATTTCCACGGCAATTGAGTTTTTTTCATTTGGGTAAACGATATATGATGAGTGAGGATGTCAATGTCATGGATGTAATGGTGGATGCAAAATTACTGGAATTCGGAACTAAAGAGTGGGATGAACTGAAGGAGGAATTGATTGTTTCGTGTGGGTTCCTATTAAGCCCGCACAGTTGGTCGTGCTTCCCCCCCTTCCCCCTTTGTTAATACGGAGGCTACTTGTAGAAAAGTGGGGAGGGATAGTAGTAGATCGTTTATATGTTTTTTATTGGATTTTTTTAGAGTTTATTATTATTATTTTGTTTTTATTTTTTTTCTTTAATAGATTTTTGGGAATGGGGGTTTGTTGTTTGTTGGAGTGCACGCCCATTGGAGGAAGTGGTGAAAAGGGAGAATTGGGGTTAGAAAATAAGGAATGAAAAATTTGAAAGTATTAACCTGGAATGTGAAAGGTACTGGTTGTCAGGTGAAGAGAAGAAGATTAGAAGCAGCTCTTAGGAAAGATAAACCAGATGTAATCTTTCTTCAGGAAACTCATCAAAAATCAGAGGAAACTAACAAATTATTCTTAGGATGGACTCAATTTTATGAAAAATCATATGGTACGTCAAAGGCAAGAGGTGTAGCAATTATGATATCAAGTAGAGTTGGATTTGAGATGGTAAAAAGTATTTCAGATATAGAAGGAAGATATTTAATAATAAAAGGGAAAATAGATGATGAGGAGATTACCTTGGTAAATTTGTACGTACCAAATGAAAATCAAAATAATTTTTTAGATAAGGTGCATAATATCTTAACCTATAAATCCAAGGGTTAACCGTTGGAACTGGCTATAGGTTGCTATGCCTCGCCCTACTTGCCTGCACTCACCCTTCGTGCACACGGCCGATCTGGGTACGCAGGTCAACGAAGGATTGAGAAAACTGGCAGTGGGGCAACAGCCCCACAAACGCGAAGAAAGGGAAACAACTTCACTTCCCAACATTCCTTGCGCCGTGCCGCGCCAGAGCCAATCAGGCTGAGAGGCTCTCGCACGGGGCAGCATTCGGAAACGCGCCGCAGCCAATCAAAAGAAAAGCATTTTAAAAAAACGCAGCACAAACAGAAAGCACCAACCCATTACTACAAGCCCCAGCGTCCTGCGCGCCATGAGCACGCAGAACGCTGAGGAAAACGGCGCCCAAAAAATGAAAAAGAAAAACAACTCACAGCCAAGCACACACCAGCCGGATTTCCTTCCCTCACCAACAGAGCCTGAAGGTCCCGACTGGAGTTTCCCCTTTAATATCAGTGGGTGGGGGTTGCGATCCCCCTCTCCGCTGGGTTCCCTACGGTTGGGAGGATTGTGGGGAGAAAAGGGATATATTGCCCCCACCCTTCTGGACACAGACGAACAGGCAGAGAGGATCGATCCCCCACCCCTCCCCCTCCTTAAAACAACTCCGTCTTTTCTTCTCTTTAAAAACAGACTTCTTTTAAGGAGAAGGGGGGGGATTCCATCCAGTCTGCCTGATATTTTGGTTCCAGAAGTGTGGGGGCAATATATCCCTTTTCTCCCCACAAACCTCCCAACCCTAGGGAAGGCAGTGGAGAGGGAGATCGCAACCCCCACCCACAGATATTAAAGGGGAAACCCGATCTACTTTCACGACTCCACACAAACAAACCACCATAACACACTAAAGCCACCCTCCCCACCACCGAGCCCACCCTTCCTAACCCCAATGACCACGCCCCCCCTAGCCCACCCTTCCTAACCCCCAACGACCATGTCCCCCTCCCCACTACCTAACCCACCCTTCCTAACCCCCAACGACCATGCCCCTCTCCCCACTACCTAACCCACCCTTCCTAACCCCCAATGACCATGCCCCTCTCCCCACTACCTAACCCACCCTTCCTAACCCCCAACGACCATGCCCCTCTCCCCACTACCTAACCCACCCTTCCTAACCCCCAACGACCATTCCCCCCTCCCCACTACCTAACCCACCCTTCCTAACCCCCAACGACCATGCCCCCCTCCCCACTACCTAACCCACCCTTCCTAACCCCCAACGACCATGCCCCTCTCCCCACCACCTAGCCCACCCTTCCTAACCCCCAATGACCACGTCCCTTCCCCACCACCAAATAAATAAATATTTTTTTAAAACATAACTAAAAACAGTCAAACACATCCAAAAATACACAAAAACAAAAACACCAAAAACACTACGAGGTAAACAAGGACACAATCAAAAACACAACAAACAGACAAAAAAAATACAAATTCCAACCCACCCACCCGCCCCGCACACACACACACACACACACACACACACACACACACACACACACAAAACAAAACAAAGAAAACAAGCAAGCTTACCAAAACATGTGCAACCACCACCAGGACTGAAAAACAAATGAATAAAGAAAGAGACTACTTCCAAGAAGAAGCTCCACCCAGAGGCCAGGAGAGAAAAAAAAGTCAAAATAAAATAACCCCTACCAGCACCACCTGCTGGCCACAATAGTAAAAACAATTCAAAAACACACAACAGCATAACACAAATTCACAATTTTACAAAAAAGGTCACACCAATAAAAACAAGTAAAAAAAATTACACTAAAACATATGTCAATAAAATACAATAGAAACCTTTACAACTCCTGTGCTAAGTTATAACCCAAATGTAAACTCCAAACATCTAAACACATTTTAAAACCAAGGAATGTAAAAAACATTTACTTCTACATTATGAAAATTATGACCTACGGTACAACTAATTTAAAAAATTCAAAAAACTAAAACATTATTCACTTACATAAAACAATTTGAAAAAATTATATCATACTTTCTTCTTTTATTAATCCTAAAAAAAACCCAAAAAAGCAGATCCCAGTTAAAAATTTAAAATTACAGACTAAGCAATTTTAAAAAAACATTAACACAATTTAACCTTCCAACACAATTTAAAACTATTGCAAAAATATAATTGGTTCATTTTTATTAAAACATACGGGGGGAAAAGCCCGGCAACGCCGGGCAACCCTTGCTAGTATTGAATAAAGAAAGAACGATAAAAATGATTGTGGGTGGGGACTTCAATTTAATAAGATCAAATATAGATACTACAAACATAGCTAGAAGGGGGGAGGAGATAAAACACAAGTGCTGGATAAATGGATGAAAGGATTAGGGTTAAAAGATACATGGCGGGAGTTTAAAGGATCAGAAAGGGTTTACACTTTTTCCCCCAGGTTTATAACACGTATTCTAGAATAGATTATATATTTGTAACTGACAACCTGATTGGGAATTTGGATGAAATTGAAGTTGGAATCTTCAGAGAGTCGGATCATGCAAAGGTATTGTTAGAAATGAGAATGGATGGTACAAAGATTAGGAGAAATTGGAGATATAGCACTAAATTATTTAAAGATGAAAAATGTAAAGAACAAATAGTTGAAAGATGGGAGCAAAATTGGAAATGGAATGATACAGGCGAGGTTCGATATAATGTGGTGTGGGATATGATGAAGGCAATATTCAGAGGGGAAAGTATTAAATTGGCTAGTCTTAAAAATAAACAATTAAAAGGTAAGCAGGAGGAAATCGAGAAAGAGATTAAACAGCTACAAGAAAAACATGCAATAACTAAAGATAGGAAAGTTCATGAAAGAATGCAGGGGTTGAGGAAGGAGTTAATAGGAAAGGATATTGAAAAAGTGAAAAGAGATCTGGTTTATCTAAAAAGGGAATACTTTGAATATAGTAATAAAAATTCAAAATTATTGGCAAGAGCTGCTAAGGAAAAAAGAAATAAAAGGGAAATAGGGATTCTGGTAGACAAAAAGGGTATAAGGCATAATAAAACAAAAGATAAATGTAAGGTTGTAAAAGAAGTTATATTCAAGAAAAAAATATAGACCTGGGAAAATTAAAAGATAAAATTGAAAGATTAAAAACAAAATCGATCAGGAACATAAACAAATAATGGAGGAGCCAATTACTGAAAAGGAGATAAAAGAAATAATAGGTAAATTGAGGATGGACAAATCACCAGGTGAAGATGGATTGCCAGTGGAATTTTATAAAGAGTTTAAAGATATAATTGTCCCAAAATTATTAAAATTGTATAATTTTATTTTGGATGGGGGTCAGATTCCACCCTCTTGGTATAGGACTATAATAGTATTATTGCCAAAACCTGGGAAAGAATTGGAAAAGGTATATAGGCCTATCTCTTTAATAAATCAGGATGCTAAGATTTTTACGGCGATATTGGCAAAAAGATTAAATAGCTTCATGGATAAATATATAAATAATGACCAGGCGGGATTTATTAAAGGTAGATACATGGCGGATTTAACAAGGCGAGTTATAGATTTAATAGACATTGCAGGTCAAACTAAAGAGAAGGTAGGATTGTTATCTTTGGATATTTTTAAGGCATTCGATTCTTTGCAATGGATAACAATTAATGAGTTAATTAAAGGCTATGGATTTGGATGTAGGTTTATAAAAACAATAGAACAGTTGTATCAACAAGGGTGTGCCAATGTTAGGGTAAATGATGGTTTTATGGAAGAAGTAAGATTAGAAGCGGGAACAATCCCCAATATTATTTATAATGGCGATGGAAATATTAGCAAAAAGTATAAGGGAGGATAAAGAAATAGAAGGAATATTAGGAAACAAAGTTAGTTTATATGCTGACGATACTCTTATAATTATGAAACATCCAGGGAAGACATTGGGAAAAATATAGAGGCATTTGGAGGAATTTGAACAAATAACTGGGTTGAGGATAAATTGGGATAAATCTGAAATGATATTGAATAATATAGACAAGGAAGAACAAGGGAGAATTAAAAATAGATTTAAACTACAGATTAAAAATAGTGTGAGATATTTGGGGATAAATATTTCAAGCAAAATAGAAGATTTAAGAAGATTAAATTATGATAAACAAAAAAAAAGAACTCAAAGCAAAAATTTCACAATATAAAAATTTGAAGCTGTCTTGGTTCGGCAGGGTAGCATTGACTAAAATGATGTTATTACCAAAAATATTTTTTTTCTTTGAAACCCTACCAATCCAAATTACAGATAAAGAAATTAAGGAATTTCAAGCTTTAATAAATAATTATTGTAATGGGGGAAGAAGAGCTAGAATACCAAAGAAAATGTGGTACCAGTCACAAAAAGATGGGGGTCTGGGAATACCGAACTTGAAAAATTATTATAATGCATTCCATATTAAAAATGTAGTTAAGATTTTAATGAAAGAGGTAGTTATTTGGGAGGAAATTGAAATGATGGAATTAAAGGAGTTGGGTAAAAGTGTGTTTTTAGGGAATGAAAAAGGAAAAATAATGGTTAAAAATAGAATGATGAGATCGATGATGGGAGTTTGGAAGAAGGTTAAAATGAAACTATCCCCGAATATATCGCCAATAATTGAGCTGGAAGATATTAATAAATTCCCAATAAAAATTGATGATAGGATGAAGGAAATGTTATTAAAGAATGAGATTTTCCTGTTGAAAGATTGGATACGAGTTTGCAGAGACGACGTGAAAAGACAAGAGCTGTATGATCAAATGAAGTTAAATTGGTTACAGATTATGAGGATAAATAAGTGGAATAATAGTTATGTGAGAGAGCAGAGTTTGGAGAGAACTAAAACTGAATTTGAAGAGTTAATATGGAAAGTAAGAAAGTCGGAAATTGGAATTAAAGGTATGGTTAGTAAAATATATAAAATAATAAATGTAGAAAGTAATTCACAAGAGATATTTAAAAATGCTTGGGAACAAGATTTGAAGATAAGAATAACCGAAAAAGAGTGGAAAAATAAATGGAAAAAAAGAGGTATGAGATCCATGTCCGTCAGGGTTAAAGAGCATAATTTTAAAATGTTGTGGAAATGGTACTTGACCCCATTGAAACTGTACCAGATAGATAAAAAAATAATAAAATGTGTTGGAGATGTAAAAATACATTGGGCACATATGTACATATGTGGTATGAATGTAAAAAGTTTGAGAAATTTTGGGAGGAAATTGAGAAGGAGATGGTCAATATTATGGGAACATCTCTCAAGTTGGGGCCAAGTAACATCTTGTTGACGGACGTAGATAATATGAACTTAGATAATGATAAGAAAGAATTATTGGCTATAATGCTGACTATGGGCAGAATGTGTATAGCAAAAAATTGGAAGAACGACATAATATTAAAAGTAGATGATTGGTATAAGGAGATGTGGGATCTTGCATTGAATGAAAAATTAACATGGGCGTTGAATTTTTAAAAAGGAATAATTAAAGAGAATAGATTCTGGAATACATGGAGACAGTTTGTGGATCATGCTTTGAAGGGAGAGGGAAAGAATAGACTGACACCAGACCAATTGAAGTTTTGGGCACAGTAGAAACCAATGGGAAATACCACATCCTCCCAGGCAATGTAAATACACGGGGTGAATGATGTATAGAATGTAATATTGGAATAAATTGATAGGGAGAGAAAAAGAAATATAACTGTTTTAGACAAATTGATTTGAATAGAAATTAGATAAAATAAGAAGTTACTGGTCACTAATGTTTAAGAGCAAAGTTGGGATATTTACTATTGTGATAATAAAACATTAAAGAGACAGTAAGTTAAATGTTAAATTTCAAAGGTGTTATATTTAGATTTATATATCTAATTTTATTGTTTAAAGATTCTTTTTTTTGTGATAATGTCAAATGTATCATTTATATGCTTGCCTATGTTGTTTTTTCTTTCTTCTTTCTGTATTTGTATGTTATTTTTTCCTGAAAATCAATACAAATTTATTATATATAAAAAAAAGATATCCGAGTCTAGGCAGGGGTGAGGGGGCCCTCTGGCAGGGTATGCGCAGTGGCGCCACGGCCGCGATTTTAAAAAAGGTAGACATTTTTTAATTTTTTTTTTTAAAAAAAATGGGCTGCCCACCCCCGTGGCCCGGGCCTCCTGCAGCTCCGGACCCGGGATGGGAGTCCTGGCTATACACCCACTGATGGCGGCCATGCCAGCAAGGCTTCTTCTATGTCGGTGGTGGCGAACCTATGGCATGCGTGCCAGATGTGGCACTCGGAGCCTCTCTGTGAGCACCCATGCAGTCACTCCAGCACAGAGTTTGCCCGCCCCTCTGGCCAGCAGCCCAATGGGAGCATTTCCTTCCACCCCTGTTGCTGTGTTGGCACTTTGAGATAAATAAGTGGGTTTGGGGTTGCAATTTGGGCATTCGGTCTCTAAAAGGTTCGCCATCACTGTTCTATGTCAATCATTCATGAAAGTTAAAACCTGCAGTAAAAGATCCACTCACTTCTCCTTATTTGTTGTTTTGGCTTTCAGAGGGTGTGACAGATAGGCTTTGACCTGGTCCTTGCCTGAGGGGTCTATCCCGTTCCTGCAGGTGACTTTTACCAGTCTGCCCTATGGAACGTCCCCAAAGACTCCAAGCTCCAGGAGGCTTACGTGCTGTCCCGCAGCTCTCTCTACAGCAATACTCTGGGACTTATCTGTATTTACAGAGCCCAGCAAGTAATATGTAGATAATTGTATTAAATGCGGTAGCATGTGGCTTATGGCTTAACTCTTGTCTTACCCCCGCTCCCAAAGAACAGGCGTTGTTGTTGAAGTAAAGATATTTTTTGTTCTTGAAACATATTGTAGAAATAACAGTGCGAGGGTTCAGGATACAGAAGTACAGCATACAAAAAGGACTAATAAAAAAGGACAGATAGGGAAATCCACACTCATGCCTTCCCCCAGAAACAAAAAACCTGACTAATCTACCGTAGGTAATAATGGCTAAGCTTGGGTTGGAGGAAGGGGCCCGATGTTAGAGTCCCCCTCTCCCTTCTGAGGAGTCTCTCAGAACCCCCAAACTCAAACTAACTCCCCAACCCATGTGGCTTATAAGAAAGACATGAGCTTGGCCCTCCTAATTAGCATATAGCCAATTAGAGCCCAGGGATTGCAGAAACAACCACTGGTTCCCATAGCAAATGTCTGGTGTTCCCAGGCTCTGGATGTTGACATAACGGACATTCCAGAACTGGGGAAGAAGACAAAACATAGGCCTGAAACTTGGAGAAGCTTCTACAAGGCTCATCTGCTTGATAAGTGCAGCAGAAAGAATTATGAGGCGTTTGCAAAGAAGCAACATTTTAAGACAGTTTAAAAACCAAAGAGACTCCATGTTGAATAACTTGTGACCCAGTCTGTTACAGAGGGCATCTCTATGACTCTTGCACATAAGCTTTGCTTTCTTTTTTCCCCATTCAGGGTGGAGTGTCCTTTGAGGAGGTGGCCGTGTCCTTCACCCAGGAGGAGTGGGCACTGCTGGATCCTGACCAGAGAGCCCTCCACCAGGAGGTCATGAAGGAGAACTGGCAAACTGCATCCTCTCTCGGTAAGGTCCCACCCCCTTCCCCTGCTTGTTGCTAATTTCTGTTCCCAGTGCAATAACGACGAGTAACTATAATGGCGGGGACTGTGGTGGCTTAGTGGTTACGATGCTGAACTTGATAACTGGAAGGTCGGCAGGTCAGCAGTTTGAGAGCCGAGTGCTGCACAATGGAGTGAGCTCCTATCATCTGGCCCAGCTCCTGCCAACATAGCAGTTTGAAAGCAAGAGACTGCAAGTAGATAAGAGGTACCACTTTGGTGGAAAGGTAAACAGCGTTCCGTACACTCTGGTGCCTAGTCATGCTTGCCACATGTGCATGGAAATGCCTGCAGATGCAGACAGGGCTGGCTCTTTGGTTCTAAGCAGAGATGGGCACTGAACCCTAGAGTCGGATACGGCTGGCTTTCAAGCATGGGCACCCTTTACCTTTACCTAAATCCTCTCAGACTCAAAACGTTTGAGATTTTTAAAAGTATTTTTAGAACTTATTCTGAGAGAATGGTATGTGATTAAATTCCTGCCCTCTTTGTCTCTTCCGCAGGGGCCCTAAAGATGCCAGCAACAGATAGTCTGTTGTCTCTTCCTTGGAATGGAGCAACCCCCACTCAGGTATGGACAAGAGGCTTAAAAGAGACCCCTTTTTATTTGAATTCCTGTGTTTTCACCCATTTTTCTGGACCAGTCTGGCTATTCCTCTTTAAGGAAATGCTCTCCTTTCTTCAATGTTTCTTTGTCAGACTAGTATAACATGGGGCTCTCCATGCAGAGAATTTCCATTTGATGGTCTTGAATTATGAAGTATGATCCAAGATTTGTGAGGGTGCTCTTTTTTTTTGGAGATTTCTCAAAAATTAATATGGGGACATCCCACCACAGTAATGGAGTAGATTGTATAGCCAGTGATTCAATGCTGAGTGTTGGGCGGCAGTAAATAAGAACATAAGAACAGCCTTGCTGGAACAGGCCACAGCACATCCAGTCCAGCATTCTGTCTCACACAGTGGCTCACCATTTGCTTCAGGGTATTCCCAAGCAGATGTCTTCACCTGCTTAGGATTCCCTGGAAATGGCATTGAGAGATATCCTGCCTATCTCTCCAAACCGGAGGTTGTCCTTAGGTATCCATAATTATAGCCATTGATACCCTTGTCCTCCATGAACTTGCCTAATCCTTTCTTAAAGCTGTCACCACTTCTTCTGGCAGGGAGTTCCATAGACCAGTGATCCTCTGGATGAAAAAGTCTTTCTCTTATTTGTTTGAGAACTAGTACCCAAAGGTTTCATGGAGTGCCCCCTAGTTTTAGTGTTGTGTGATAGGGAAAACAGTTTTTCCTCATCTACTATGTCCACACCGTGCATGATTTTATAAACTTCAATCAGGTCACCTCTTAGACGCCGTCGTTCAAGAGTGAAGAGGCCCAACCGTTGCAGCCTCAGATGGTAAGGAAGGTGTTCCAGTCCCCTAATCATTCTGGTTGCCCTCCTTTGCACGTTTTCCAGCTCCATAATATCCTTCTAGAGGTACGGCGACCAGAACTGTACACAGTATTCCAGATGGGGCCTCACCATAGATTTATAAAGAGGCAAAATGACACTTGCAAAACTCCCTAATGGGGCCAACAGCTAGGTGTGGATGAGTCCCTTAGGTGGGTTGATGGTCACCTTCAGTGGAGGAAAAGCCACTGGGAAACCATCATATTGGGCCCAATGGCAAAAAGAGCAGAGGAGGAACCAGTTCACTATTCTGATTCCCAATGGTCATGGAGGCAGAAGAGGCCATGCCAGATGGACTGGCTGTGAAGGTGCACCTTGTTCAGATCCTCAAGGCTGAGGTAGTCTATTGCAGTCCAGGTGTTAAATCCTGCATGTTCCGTTTCATACATGCTACAGGAAATGGCTCCAAGATCACAGTGTGTGGGGTTATTTCATGGCAAGCTGGGATCCACCTTAAATAAATTCATGCCAGTGACATTTTCCCAGCTTCAATGAAAAAACGCATTCTGGGATACAAGTTTCAGCTGACGACGAATATGTGGTCAGTAGTAGGAATTACATTTTGTATTCCAAATTGATCTCTCTGCCACTTTTTTTCTTGTAGAAGACCTAGAAGTGTAAGAGCAGTTATGCAGGATCAGTTCAAAGGTCAATCAAGTCTTTTTAAATTTTATTTAGAGTGGAGTGTCCTTTGAGGAGGTGGCCGTGTCCTTCAGCCAGGAGGAATGGGCACTGCTGGATTCTGAACAGCAGGCCCTCCACCAGGAAGTCATGGAGGAGAACTGGCAAATTGTTTCCTTTCTCGGTAAGGAAGGCTCTCTCCGCTTTTGATGCTAATCTATGCTTTTACCAGAGCAATAATGATGAGTAATTATGACAGCCATTATACTTCAGTGTTGGAGAGGTTTCCCAACTCACACTAACCACTGAGGTATCTAAAATGTCAGACTGGGCAACCCAATACCTGCCAAATGGGTTGAGTTCTTGATCCTATCACCATTGGCCACTTTGCCAATGTGGAATCATGGTGACAATAACCATTCATTAACACCTGAAGAGCTGTAAGTTCCCTGCATGTGTTTTAAACCAGGGGTTCTCAACCTACAGCCTACGAGCTGGCCCCAGCCCACAGCACCATTTCATGTGGCCCACATCACCACCGCCACCAGAAATGGACATGTTTATGACAGCTGTAAATGTGCCTGCAGTTGTCATAAATGTGTTTACGACAGGCACAAACATGGCAAGGGAACCACCAGTCTGGCCCACTCAGCTATCTGAAGGGCTGCTGTCTGACCCACGGCTTGAAAAGGTTGAGAACCCCTACTTTACACCTCTGGAGAGAGACAGCTAGAACAGGAAATATTATTTTCCCCTTGACAAGGGCTAATTAAGCTACCTGCTGGTAGTGTTGTGACTTAGTAAGCTGACTGTCCAGAACAAGAACTTTTATGGATATACAGTAAAACCTCACATAAAGAGCGCCTTGCTTAGAGACTAACTCACTTAAAGAGCAGAATTTTCTCTGAGTAGTCACCTCGCATGATAACTAAAACCAACCAAAAACTCGCTTAACAACTAAATTGGGATTCAGACTCCCCCCCCCCCCCCAGAAGTCACAATTGATCGCTTACAATGGTGTTTCGATTAAAAAGCAAACTCGCTTAAAGAGCAATCCCATGGAACGCATTATGCTCTTTAAGCGAGGTACCACTGTACTGAGTTCTTCTATTCTTTGAAGTTATTTTTGTTGCATATTTGAAAAAGGTTGAAAAAGGGTTTTGGCCATTTTCATGCATCAAAATTCACTTCCTCAGAAAACCTTTTTCTTTCCCTACATTTTTGTCCCTTCAGTCTTTCCCTGACTTGTCTTTCTTCCTGACAGATAACTGGAGGGAGAAAAATGTACAACCCAAATGTAGAAAGACTTTTATGAAGAAACTAGAGTTTGCTGGACACAAGAGAACGCACACAGAAGAAGAAAATTGTCTCCAGAAGAAACCTTACGGATACATCATGTGTGGAAAATATTTGCACATGAAGATACCACTGATGCTTAAGGAGACTTTGGCATGGAATTCAAACCTTCAGGGAGTCCACATGGGAGAGAAACTGTATACTTGCCAAGAATGTGGAAGAACTTTTGCTCAGGCCTTACACCTTGTGAGTCATAAACGATCCCACGCAAGTGAGAAACCGTACAAATGCCAGGATTGTGAAAAAACATTTGCCCAGAATTCACACCTTGTGAATCATCAGAAAGTGCACACAGGAGAAAAACTGTTCAAGTGCCTGGAGTGTGGGAAAACATTTGCACAGAGTTCACAATTTGCGCGTCATCGGAGAGTCCACACAGGAGAGAAACCATACAAATGCCTAGAATGTGGGAATTGCTTTGCTCAAAGTTCACACCTTGTGCGTCATCAGAGAGTACACACAGGAGAGAAACCGTACAGTTGCGAGGAGTGTGGGAAAGGTTTTGCTCGGAAATCACAGCTTGTGAGTCATCAGAGAGTCTACACAGGGGAGAAACCATACAAATGCCAGGATTGTGAAAAAGGTTTTGCTCGGAAATCACAGCTTGTGGTACATCAGTTAATTCATACAGGAGAGAAACCTTACCAATGCCAGGAGTGTGAAAAATGGTTTGCTCGGAAATCACACCTTGTGAGTCATCAGACAGTCCACACAGGAGAGAAACCTTACCAGTGCCAGAAGTGTGCAAAATGTTTTCCTCGGAATTCAGAGCTTGTGAGTCATCAGAAAGTCCACACAGGAGAAAAACCCTATAAATGCGAGGAATGTGGGAAATGTTTTGCTTGGAATTCAAATCTTACCAGTCATCAGAGAATCCATGCAGAAGAGAAACGCTGGATTCTGCATTGAGCTTAATTTCTTTGAATATTCTTCTGCTAGAGGAAGAAGAGGCTGGATAGATTTTCTGTCCTTGGGGTTAGCAGATTCACACCTTTCCAGGAGCAAACATCAAAGGGGAAGTTCAAATTCTTCAAATAGCAATTTGGGTGAAAATCCCCGTCTTTCCACTCTAGCTAAAATATGTAAAGTACTTCTGAACTCTGACTGAGCTATCACTGAGAACAAAAAGTATGAGATTGTACCAAATGTTTCCTCATCTGTTTGTCATGTACAGTTTTATTTGCATGGGGGGAGAGTTACTGGGGGAAATAGTCTGAACAAATGTATGGGTTATTTTTACCATTGGGGAACTGTTCTATTTCTACTAGTGCAAAATATTGGTTACTAGCCGATTACCCAGCCTTGCTCGGTTTTTTTAAAAAGGAAGTATAGTTAAGAACATAAGAACACTTCTGCCGGCATGTCCTGTAAGGAGGCCGCAGCTTAACAGAACTTTACTGGTCTCCCCTCCCTGCCCGTCTTCAGGCCCTGGTGCCCAACATGACAGCTCGCACCACCATCACCTCCCCCGGGCTCACGGCGCTCTCTCTGTGACTCCTGGTTGGTGATTTCTCCCCCAATCTTGTACTTGTTCACCACTGCATCTTCCGCGATTGTCAGCTCGGCCTCCTCCTCCTTGCCCGACATGGTCGGACTTGATGCAGCCTCGCTTTCAAAGCCCGCCTGCCTCACCTTCCTCTGCCTCTCGTGGCTGGGCATATGGGATGGGGGGATTGTTCATCACGATGGCGCTGCTGCCACTCCTGCCAGCCACCCGAACCGGCCACAATGACGCCTCCTTCTCCGACTGCGAGACAGGGCTGGAGGTGAGAGAGCAAGCGGGCTGGCGGGCTGGCACTTGTGCTAGCTGGTGCACGGCATGCTGGGAACAGACTCCGGCTTTTCTCCCCCTCTGCCAAGAGAACTACAGTGTGACCCCCACAGTGTTGACCCCGCAAGCCCAAGGTATGTATGTGCCAAATTTCAGCAAGATTGGTCCAGGAGTATGGGTTCCTTTAGAGCATATACAACCCCACACCTCTGTTTTATAGATAAACATATCCTGTTTCAGGTTTTGTGAGCTGAAAAGCTGAGCAACTGGGGGGACATATTCTGAATGTCAGAAAGGTTGCCCTATTCTAGGAAAAGAATAGAATTCTCAGCAGATTCATTAGGTACAAGCTGAGCAACCTGCCCACTGTTATCCCTGTCTCTGTCAAGAGGCAGTCATTTGTTTTTACTGCTGGATAATCTGTGCATAGCAGTGCAACTAGCTTGTTCTAAAGGACTACATCTGAATACAGTAAAACCCCGGGTTACAACGGAGGTCTGTTCCAATAGCCTCCATTGTAACCTGGGGGAAAAAAGTAAACCGAAACATCCATAGGGATGCATTGAAAAATTTAAAAATGGTCCTGAATTGATCATTGTAAACCGAAAAAAATACATTTACATTTTTGTAAACCAGGGTGGCATTTCTATAGGATTTATTATTGTAAACCACAGCAAGCTTAAACTGAGGCGGTTGTAACCCAGGGTTTTACTGTACTTTGAAATCAGGGATTCTCAACCTGCGGCCCGTGGCATCATTTCATGTGGCCTTTTGCTGCCTCCACCACACCAGGGAGTGCCATGTGGTGGAGGAAGGGCAAAATGGCCTCTGAAACTGTGTGAAGGAGCGTGACCTGGCCCACGGCTTTAAAAGGTTGAGAACTCCTGCTTTGAAATGGAAGCACTCCTTAATTCCCCTTTTCTTTTTCCTTAGTTCAAAGACTGAATAAATACTCAGGCACAGCTTCAATAGGAGGGGAAATGTTGATCTACAAGGTTCATGTTCAAATAAAATTGTCAGGTAGATGGCAAGACGTAATGCAATGGTTCATTTCACCTTTGTTTCAAAAAGCAGGAAGAAAATCTCTGAGGCAAAATGATGGTTGCAAGAGGGTACTGGATGACTGACTTTCTGAGACTAACACATTTTGAGTCAGAAAGGACCAGGCTGAACAGCTGAACACTCAAATACAGGGGTTCCTAAACTTATCGTGCTGTGAACTGTTTCAGACGTTTCCGTGGACATGTGGCAGGCATGCCTAGTGCATGGAATGCTGTTTACTTTCTCACTGAAGTGGTACCTATTTATCTACTTGCAATTTCATGCTTTGTACATCCTGACAACATTTCACCAAACAGAAACACGTGCGCACACCACAAGCCTGGTCTGTTGCCACCATATCTGTACTTTGTAATGCTTTTCCATGCTACTCTGGCAGCTTTACAAACATTTTCCCCCCTCAAGGCAAGAAAGGAACTGCAGAATGAACTCACCAAGAAGTGGTTTTTGGCAGCTTCATGTCTCTTGGACACAGAAGACTGAGGTAAAGTATTAACTAAAAGAATACACAGCAGCAAGGTGGAAAACAACACTGGCTGTGAATGTGGAGAGACACAGAATCCAGCTCATTCACTGGTCTACCAACCGCTGCCAGAAACATGCACCGATGAGGACTTAAGTTTGGCCAATGACAAAGCCAAGAAAGTGGCTTCATTTTGGCAGTCCAGGTTTTGATCAGGACAGGAAAGAAGAAGGATTTTAAAATGTTGTAAGCCACCCAGCATCATACCCGTCAAGTCGCAGTTTTGGAAATCTGGGAGCCAGGCATGCATGCACAGTAGGTTCCAAGTGCCAGGCAGGAAATGGGTTATTGCACTTGCCTTGCTGTCAGAGGCAGTGGTGCACTAGCTACTTTCCCCACCATTCAAAACATGGGATGGCAGCGGGGAAGGGGAGGAACGGGCACGGAAAAAATGAAAAATCCTGGCCAATACGGGATACTTGACAGGTATGCCCAGCATGGGAGAATATTCCAGATGGGTGGGATATAAATGTAAATCTTAACCTATAAATCCAAGGGTTAACCGTTGGAACTTGCTATAGGTTCCTACGGCTGGCCCTACTTGCCTGCACTCACCCTTCGTGCACACGTGTGGACTGGGTCCGCAGGTCAATGAAGGATTGAGTAAAGCGGCAGTGGGGCAACAGCCCCACAAACACAAAAAAGGGAAACAACTTCATTTCCCAACGTTCTTTGCGCCGCGCTGCGCCACAGCCAATCAGGCTGAGAGGCGGGAGCACAAAGAACCTGGGGAAACACGGTGTGGCCAATCAAAACCAAGCCGCATGAAAAAAACGGAGCACAAAGGGAAAGCACAAATGGAAAAATACAATCCCCAGGGTCCTGCGTGCCGTGAGTGCGCAGAACTCTGGGAAAGCTGGCGCGGCCAAAATAAAAATAAAAAACGCACAGCCACACAGCCCCGGTAACGAAAGCACACACCCCCTGCCGCTGGGGTTCCTTACCGTGGGCCGCCCAGGGAGGCCAGCCCCTGGTGAGGAAAGCCCAGCCACCCACCCCGCCGCTGGGCTTCCTTACCGGGGGCCGCAAGCCAGCCCCCGTTAAGGCTCACAGCGACACAGCCACCGGTAATGAAAGCATCCCCCCGCCGCTGGGCTTCCTTACCGCGGGCCGCCCAGGGAAGCTAGCCCCCGGTAAGGAAAGCCCACGACCACCACCCCACCATTGGGCTTCCTTACTGTGGGCCAGAAGCCAGCCCCCAGGAAGGAAAGCCCCCACACACCCCGACGCTGGGCTCCCCCCCAAACAAAAACGGTGTGGGGATTTTTGCAGTCCAGCCACCAAGGCCGAGCCGCGAAGCCCCCACCCCCACCAAAACAAACCAACAAACAAACACAATGTGGGGGTTCCCACGGGCCGGTGGCGTGGATATTCCAATGTGGCCGGCCCGTGAAAATACCCCAACCACAACCACGCATGAGCCAGCGATGGGATTTCCGCGGGCCAGCCATCGACACTGGCCCGCGAAAATACCCCCAACCTACCACCACATGATATTTCAATGGGCCAGCCAGCCACCGAGGCCGGCCCACAGAAATACCCACACCAAAACCACAAACAAGAACATTCAACAAAAATAAAAACCAATCATAAACATAAAAATTAGAAAGAAAAACATCCACAAACAAAGAAAAATAAACAAGGACAAACACAACCCCCCACAAATCCCAACACCACCACCCCTAACAGAAAAGAGCACACACCTTACCACAACACGTCCAGCCTCAACGAGGTCCACAACTGAAATGACAAAAGAACAGGAAGAATACACAGCCCAGGACACAGTCAAAATTAAAAAAATTATGCAACAGCACCACCCAGTGGCCACAGGAAAATGACACTCAATACATTCAAATTAATCTCCAAGAGTTTAAAAAAGGGAAATTAGTTTTAAAAACATTCAAAAATATCCAAACAAAAAAATTATTCAAACATAAATAAATAAGAACACACTAAAAGAAAAACCAAACATCTAAACACAGTCAAAAACATTGAATTTAAAAAAACATACACTTACACATCTTTAAAAAAATTCTTATCCAAGGTACACCTATTACCAAAAACCACATATTAACACATTATTTTTAAAAATGCCATTATTGAAAAAAAATTATATCAACTTTTCCTCTTTTTAAAATCCAAATTTTTTTATAACAGTTTAAAACACTACCTACGTATAAAAAAAATTTATTTAAAACAACATAACTCATTTAAATACACATATAACAAAAATAATCCAACACCATTTTTCATATTTTTTTAAAACACACACAAAAAAAGCCCGGCAACGCCGGGCAACCCTTGCTAGTGAATAAATAAATAAACCTAAGGAAATCTTTCTTACTTAGTTACCTTCGACACCATGAAAGAGGTTTTCCCAGGGTGAGGCTTATCCATTGCATTTTGGGTGTGCTCAAATACAGGGAAACTTGACTGCATAATTTGTGGTTGTGGTGCAGACGGCAGATGAAAGGCCACTATATGGACTTTCAGAAGGCTTTTGACAAGGTCCCACACCAAAGGCTCTTGAATAAACTTACCAGTCATGGAATAAAGGGACAGGTCTTGTCCTGGATCAGCAACTGGCTAAGGGACAGGAAACATAGGGTAGCACTAAATGGACACTTCTCCAAGTGGAGGGAAGTAAAGAGTGGGGTCCCCCAAGGTTCAGTACTGGGACCCCTGCTTTTCAACCTCTTCATAAATGATCTAGAGGTAGGAGTAAAAAGCAAGGTAGCCAAATTTGCTGACGACACTAAATTATACAGGGTAGTGAAAACTGTGAGAGATTGTGAGGAGCTCCAGAGGGATCTCTTGACACTGGGGGAGTGGGCAAAACAGTGGCAAATGAGTTTCAACATTAGTAAGTGCAGAGTGATGCATGTTGGGGCAAAGAACCCCAATTACATTTATAAACTGATGGGGTCTGAACTCTGCGACAAACCAGGAAAGGGACCTTGGTGTCCTGGTGGACAACTCAATGAAGGTGTCAACCCAGTGTGCCTCAGCAGTGAGAAAAGCAAACTCAATGCTAGGGATCATTAGGAAGGGTATAGAAAATAAGTCAGCGTGTCATTTTGCCTCTTTATAAATCTATGGTGAGGCCCCATCTGGAATATTGTGTACAGTTCTGGTCGCCATACCTCCAGAAGGATATTATGAAGCTGGAAAAAGTGCAGAGGAGGGCAACCAGAATGATTAGGGGACAGGAACACCTTCCTTACCATCTGAGGCTGCAACGGTTGGGCCTCTTCACTCTTGAACGACGACGTCTAAGAGGTGACCTGATTGAAGTTTATAAAATCATGCACGGTGTGGACAAAGTAGATAAGGAAAAACTGTTTTCCCTATCGCATAACACTAGAACTAGGGGACACTCCATGAAACTTTTGGGTACTAGTTCTCAAACAAATAAGAGAAAGTACTTTTTCACCCAGAGGATTACTGGTCTATGGAACTCCCTGCCAGAAGAAGTGGTGACAGCTGTCAGTCTTGACAGCTTTAAGAAAGGATTAGACAAGTTCATGGAGGACAAGAGTATCAATGGCTATAATTATGGATTCTTAAGGACAACCTCCGGGTTGGAGAGATAGGCAGGATATCTCTCAATATCATTTCCAGGGAATCCTAAGCAGGTGAAGGCATCTGCTTGGGAATACCCTGAAGGAAATGGTGAGCCACTGTGTGAGACAGAATGCTGGACTGGATGGGCTGTGGCCTGTTCCAGCAAGGCTGTTCTTATGTTCTTATGTAAGGTGACCTTATAATAGGAAATTGTAATGCCAAAGTAGCTAAGCATCATGATTGATTGATAATTCAGGGTTAAACGGAGGTTTAAAACAACCGACAGGAGGCGAGAATTAGAACCATCCCAAAGAAAAAGGAAAAGGTTGAGAAAGAGGTTGGTGAAATTATGGGTAAGGGAATTAAACTGGGGTCAGGTATCACTATGTTAACAGATGTGGAATGTTTTAATTTAAATAAGGATGAAAAAGAATTATTAGAAATAATGCTTACAACGGGTAGACAATGTATTGCTAGAAATTGGAAAAATGATATAAATGTAAAGATAAAAGAATGGTATAAAAATGTGGAATTTAGCGTTGAATGATAAATTAACATGGGAGATAAATAAAAAGAAGGGAATTATTAAAGAGAATAGATTTTGGAATATTTGGTGGGCTTTTGTGGATCATTCATTTAGAGGGGAAGAAACAAAGAAACCTGTACCGGATCAAAGAAGTTTTTGGAGGGAAACTACTAAGACAACCTAAGGCATTGTAAATATCACCGGGGGTATTATTTTTTCTTTTTCTTATTCTTATTTTGTTAGTATTTTTAGTATTGTTTTATTATGATTAATGAATCTATGAATTAAATGTTATACTACGCTTAAAGTTAAAATAAAAAGTTTTAATCACCATTTACAAGTATAGGTTAATATGGTATTAGTGCAGTAATGCAATAGATTAAAGCTATTTTGGTGTTAGAATGCTAACAGATATAATGTGCACGTAATGGTATTATGTATTTTTTTAATGTATGTTTGCTATTTTATATGTTGTAATTTTGTTTGAAAAAGTTAATAAAAATTTATTATAAAAAAGGAAAAAGGAATGCCAGACAGTGAATTGGTTGTCTGATGAAGCTGTACAAATATCTGAAGAAAGAAGGAAAGTGAAAAGCAAAGGTGAAAAAGAGAAAAATCCACCCAATTGAACAATGATTTCCAGAAAACAGCAAGGATTGATAAAGAGGCTTAGATTAAAAAAAAACACCCAGTGGAAACAGTGGAAAACAACAGAAGGGGAAGGAGAGTGCAAAAGCTAGCCTGAAACTCAATATTTTACAAAATCATGATCATAACATCCTCCGGCTCTATCACTCCCTGGCAAATAGAAGGGGAAGAAATGGAAGCCATGACAGACTTTACCTTCTTGGGATCTATTCTAAGATTACTTCAGATGGTGACTGCAGCCATGAAATAACAAGAGGCTTACTCCTTGGGAGGCATGCTATGGCAAACCTAGGCACCATAATGAAAAGAAGAGACATCACCATGCCAACAAAATTCTGCATGGTTAAAGTAATGGTCAGTTTGGAAGAGAAAATTCCCACTTCCCCAATAACTTTCCAGAGAGACAAACTCTGCAGAGAGTTGGTTCAGCATCGACTATGTAGGAAAACATTAAATGTCACAATACGACAAAGTGGATCCTTTTTAGCTAAAGTGGAGCCCATCTGACACTGTGAATAAAAGGTCGCCCTCATATCTGCAAGACAAGGAGGCGTTGTGATGAAGTGGCTATCCGAAGGGCTGCCTAGAATGAGTCAGGGCTGATATGGCAAGGAGAGGCTAAGGAAGCTAGTGGTGCCTAACCTGAGGTGCTTTTCTAAAGACGGAGCCTTTTGACCTTTTCTATAGGAGAGCCGAAAAGGCTTCTTTTCCTCCTCTTTCAGAGGAGTCTGTTTGTACATAGGATGAATGAAGCCTCTCTGGGATTCTCCTTTCCTGAGAACTTCACAGCTGCCTACAGCTGTTTTGCCCTTTGCAACAAGCCATTTGAAAACTCCTCCCGAAGGGAAATTATAACATTAGCAGGGCAAGGATTTAAAGAGAGGAATTGCAGCCTTCTGAAGAAATAAGTCTTCTCTTTTCTCTTTAGATGCCAAGACCCCTCTGGAGAATGTGAGAGAGAAGAGACCCTTACTGGTGCCACCCTTTTAATGGGATGTTGGGGGGGGGATCAAAAAATGAATTTGGCCACAATGGCAGCGAAGTGGAACAAGGATTTTCTTTACAACCTCCTGAAAACAGAACTCCAAATACATCAAGAGATAAGTATTAAACTGGTAATAGCATTTGATATACAGTAAACCCCCGACTTGTGAAAAAGTCCATACCATGGAATATTTCGTAATACGATTTTTTTGTACGTCGAGGTATCCCATAGAAAATGGCGCTGAAAATATGGTTTTTTAGCCCAAAATGGCGGCCACGCCATTTTCAAAAATTCATAACTTGGGTTTTTTCGTATGTCAGAACCCCAGGTTACAAGTAAACCCCGACTTACATTTTTTTTAAACCCCCCCCCCCGGTTACAAAAATCCATTTTGTAAGTCGGGGTACTTTTGTAAGTCGAAACCCCGGTTTAAGAAAAAAGAGTTCATAACTCAAAAATTTTGTATGTCGAAGCGTTCATAAATTTGGTTTTACTGTAAAAGCCCAAGCTCTTCCAAAATTATACACTACATTAAAACCCTGGTTTACAACACTGGTCCATTCTGACAGACTTTACTTTCCTGGGATCCAAGACCACTTCAGCCCAAGTACTTTGACCACCAAATGAGAAGAGAGGACTCATTTGAGGATGCCTTGAGGCTGGGAAAGATCAAAGGCTAAAAGGAGAAGAGGACGGCAGAGGATGAGCTGGCTAGATGGCATTGTTGAAATAATGGGCATAGATCTGTGTGAGCTGCAGGGAATGAGAGAGGACCTGGCATAGGATGGTCCATGGGGGTCGCCAAGGGTTGGACTCAACTGTGTGGCTGAAGAACAAAAGGTATTTAAGGTATTTGAAGCTTGGGATACTGCCTGTCTCCAATATGTAGGAGAGAGGAGTTTCCTAGAGTCCAGTTCACTGAACTCTAAATCATGGGGTTGGAAAAGGTCGGACTCAACTTTGCAACTGAACAACAGGCAACATTCCTCCGCGGATGAAGGGGGTGAGGAAAATGCTATTTCTAATGGAGCTAAATGCTTGGGGGGGGGGGAATCCCTCTCCTGTTTTTAAAATTAGTCTCTGCAAATCAATTATGGGTCAAATTGTTCTGTGTTACAGCCAAGTTGAAGATAATGGGACATCCCGGGGGATAGGCACCCAACCCCACCCCACCTCCCGGACCGGCTGCAGGAGGAACCAGGCTTTGAAAACTCCATTTGAATACTCCATTTGAAAACTACTCCAGAAGGGACATCCTGCTATGGTAATGGAGTTGACTGTACAGCCAATGACTCAATACATGGTAATGGAGTAGACCGTACAGACAGTGATTTAATGATGAGTGTTAGGTGGCAGTTAACTAACCTGACTCCCCAAAGGGGCCAACAGCTATGTGCAGGTGAGCCCCTTTAGGTGGGATGATGGTCCCCCTCAGTGGAGGAAATGCCACTGGAAACCATCATATTGGACCCAAAGGTAAAATGAGTGGAGGAGGAACTCTGATTCACAATGGTCATGGAGGCGAAAGAGGCCATGCCCGATGGGCTGGTTGTGAAGGTCCATCTTGTCAATATCCTCAAAGCTGCAGCGGTCCATTGCAGTCCCAGTATTAAATCCTGCATGTCGCGCTTCATGTGCGCCATGGGTGATGGCTCCGAGATCATAGTGTGTGGGTCACTTCATGGCAAGATGGGATCTACCTTAAACAAATTCATGCCAGTAACATTTTTCCTGCTTCCGGGGGGTGGGGGTGGGGATGCAGTCAATGACGACGACAGCATTGAAAAAGTAAAAGAACAGTCCGGACTGGACCAAAAATAATAAAAAAAACACAACAACCCTTCAAATCCCAGACACGATCGCCCCTACCCAAACAAAAGAGAAACGGTCGTGATCGGACAAAAAATAATGTAAAAATACAATAACAAAAGCCAGAAATGATCGTTTTCCACCCCCACAAAAAGGACGAAGCAATCTCTCTACCTTTTCCACACTGCTACTGCTTCCTGAGAGGTTTGTCCAGCTGCCAGGGGAGACCAGTTTCCGCTGCTACCAGCAGTGGGAGAGTGTGGGGACTTTATTCGTTCAGTTCTGGTCTTTGTCTGAGTTTCCTGTGCAGCGCTACAGCTGGGAATGCGCACCTGGAGGAGGTGCGTGTTTCTGGCTGTAGCACTGCACACAGGGGTCGGACAAAGACCAGAACCTAGCAGAAAAGATCCGTACACGCTCCCGCTGCTGGTAGAAGCGGCACAGTGTGTCAAAATAGCAACAAAAATGGCACCAATGCTGCCATGGCCTCCATGTCTGCAGCAGTATGTGATGAATTGTGATTTCTGGTGGTGGTGGGCGGGTGCCATTTTAGACTAAAATGGTACGCACTGCCATTTTAGAGTTTAAAATTGTACAATGGTGTAGGAATCGGGGCCGCTGAGGGCCGTAGGTCCCGGAGGAGACTGATCAAGGAACGATACGAGGCAGTATGGAGGAGGATATGATCAGTACTTTATTGAGAAAAGGCTGCAACATATATAGAAGGAAAAGCGCAACGGTAGCAAGACTGTCACCTGACAGAAATTACATCACCTGTGTACTCAAGTTAATTGGGAATCTCTTTGGGGAAGTTAATTAACTGGGGCAAACATGGACCTCGGAGTCTCCATTGTTCAGGGATCAGGCAGGGGTAAACATGGCATCTGTTTGTGCCTGAGATTACACTGAGACACGGAGATGAGTGATTACTCTAATAGGTAACTGGGTTAGGTATTTGCTCTTTCAGCAGAACCGCGGGTCAGGTCAGGAGTTGGGTGAATCAAACCCTATCATTTATCCACCCCCCTTAATTTCTCTGCCCGCAGATGCCACGAGCCAGGAGTTTTCTCTACCGTAGTGGCCTCTGCCAGGGCCGTTCCACGCCCAACGGGCGTGGGAAATCCACACAATGGACCTTAACATTACTGACAACCACAAATGATGAGATTTAATTTAATTTAATTTAATAGATTTCTATACCACCCTATCCAATGGACTCTGGGCGCGCACACAAGTTAAAACCAATATAAAACAATTTTAAAAATAGCTAAAACAAAACTTTAAAAACATAGCAATATTACCCATCACTGTGCCATTTATTATCTAAAAACAAATATAAAATCTACACGACCTTAACATTAAAATTAATTACAGGAGGGTGGAGCCTCAGACAAGCCAGAAAAGGGAGCTTGTTGACAATCCTGGCACCCAGACCTATTTTGCAACAAAATCTTCAATTCATTGACCTTGAACCAGACATTCTGGAGAGTGATGTCAAGAAAGCTCTAGAAAATATTACTAGCAACAAAACCAGTGGAGATGATGGTGTCCCAGTGGAATTATTCAAGGCCCTAAAATAAGATGCTTTTAAAGTGCTGCACTGAATAATATGCCAGCAGATTTGGAAAATGCAGCAATGGCCACAAGATTGGAAAAATTCTGTGTACGTCCCAATTCCAAAGAAGGGCAATGCCAAAGAATTCTCAAATTACCAAACAAGCGCTCTCATCTCACATGCCAGGCAAGTTATGCTCAAGATTTTACAAGCTAGGCTTCTGGAGTGAGAAGTGGGTACAGGCTATGGGTTCCGGCAGGGGAACTAGAAACCAAATAGCAAATACTTGCTGGATCCTGGAAAATGCAAGGGAGTATCAGAAAAAAGTCTACTTTTGTTTCATTGACTACACCAAAGCCTTTGACTGTGTTGACCACAATAAACTGTGGCAAATACTTAAAAAGATGGGAATATCAGACCACCTCATCTGTCTTCTGAGAAATGTGTATGCAAGAAGTAACTATCAGGACAGGATATGGAAATACTGATTGGTTTAGAATAGGAAAATGAGTACGACAAGATTGCATATTTTTACCCTGCTTATTTAACTTGTATACAGAACACATCATGCATAATGCAGGGCTGGAGGAAGCACAAACTGGAATTAAGATTGCTGGGAGAAACATCAACAACCTGAGATATGCAGAAGACACTACCCTAATGGTGGAAATTGAAGAAGACCTAAAGAGTCTCTTGATGAGATGAAAGGATAGTGAAAGACTTGCCTGAAACTCAACATCAAAAAACCCAAAATCATGGCAACCAACCCCATCACTCCCTGGCAAATAGAAGGGGAAAAAATGGAAGTTGTAACAGATTTTCTTTTTCTGGGATCTAAGATCATTGCAGATGGTGATTGCAGCCAAGAAACAGAGAAGCTAACAAGTAATGAAAAAACCTAGATAGTATACTCGAGTATAAGCCGAGATTTTTTAACCCCCAAAATGAGCTCCCATAAGGGGACTTGGAGAACAAAAGCCACAATGGCTTCACGGGTGGCTGGAGATGCCGCTGTAGCTGACCCAAGGCCCCACCCATGGCTGGGGAGGACAGGGAGCTGCCGACAACCGTCAGGCCCTAACAACATTTTGGGTTTGTGGTGCCATAGTGTAGTTCAGGCCAAGACTGTTGGTGTTGCTAATATTGTACTTCTAAATGAATGGTTTTATTTTTACTGTTGTAATGTTTTATGATATTGTTTTTCAATGTTTTATAATGTGTATATGCTCTGTTGTTTTTGTTAGCTGCCCTGAGTCGTGTTGTTGAGTGGGTGGCATACAAATTAAATATGATGATGATGAAGCGTAGAGAATCACCCTGACTACAAATGTCTGCATAGTCAAAGCAATGGCATTCCCAGTAGTAATGTACGGCAGTGAAAGATGAACCATAAGGAAGGCTAAGTGCAGAATAGACACCTTTGAACTGCGGTGCTGGAGGAGACTCTTGAGAGTCCCCTGGACTGAGATGAGAACAAATCAGTCGATCCTGCAGGAAATCAACCCTGACCACTCATTGAAAGGACAAGTACTGAAGATGAAACTCAAGTATTTTGGTCACTAAAGGAGAAGAGAGGACTCACTACAGAAGGCCTTGATGCTGGGAAAAATAGAAGGAAAAAGGAGAAGGGGATGCTAGAAAATGAGGTGGACAGCTGGCATTGTCGATGCAATGGCCATAGATTTGAGTGGGCCAAGGAAGATGGTGGAAGATAGATGTTAGAATTGCTACCAGATGTAGGAGTGAAGATTGCGTCTTTCTACTAGAGTCATCATCTTGGTTTTACCCCGTTTCTACTGTAGCCATCAGCCAAGGCTTTATGATTCACCCCCCAAACTAGCTAACTAGCCCGCACCCCAATTGCCTTTCCTGCCAAGCTCGGTTGATCACCGGATCTGTCGAAAGCCGAGCGAACCCCTGGGGAAAGGTTTAGCCAATTATTCCCGTGGGCAACCCACAGATAGAGGAGCCTGGTGCACAATGGTCCAGGGTTTGCAAAAGGTTGGGCTCGACTGTGCAACTAAACAACAACAAAATTTCAAGGCTAAAACTCCCTTCCCCTTCTTCACACCCAAGGATTTGTGTATTAATTATCCTGGGGCTCCACCAACTGCCTGCCGGGCAAGCGAGAGACCCCTTCTTCATCCTTGGCTGGGGTTTTTCCTGCGCATGCTGCCCCTAGGTGATGGACTCTGTGACAGGACGCCAGCTTGGAGGCTGGTCAGCAGGGCTGTAGCCAGCGGATGGCCAGGGAGAGTGGGCTGAGTTAGCCGTTTGCCCACCCTGGCAAAGCGTGGTTTCCCATAGGAATGCATTGAAAAGAGGCTTTGCTGCCCATTCTGGGAAAAAATTCGCCCACCCACATCTAGAATCCTGGCTATGGCCCTGCCTTGTAGGACGCACAGACAGACCCATCTCTCTCTCCCTGGCATGGAGTTGTAGTAGAGGGTGTTGGGGAAGGAAGGAGTTGGGGGTGGAGGAAAAATGGCGGGGGGGGGACCCCGAGCAGGGCGACCAGGAAAGAAAAGACAGGAGGGGGGGGGTGTCAGAGAGAGGGAAAGGATTTATAGTTCCAAACTAAGAAGTGCCCCACTTTGGATGGGTGGGGGCACAGTGCAGGCTGGGCAAAGTGCTAACTCAGGGTAAGTGAAGCCCCACCAACCACCAACCCCTTGCCCCACTGAATGTGGTTGCGACCCTGAGTCGGACTCAACTGAGCGACTGAACAACCACAAGTATTGGAAGGCATTGAACAACCACAAGTATTGGAAGGCATTGGAAGCTACTCGGGAGCCTTCCTTGTCTCCAATACTGGGAGAGGCGAGTTTTCTGAAGAGTCCAGTTCACAAAACTCTAAGCCAGGGATTCTCATTTCCATATGTGGGGCCCCACCGCCTCCCACCCCCCCACTGCCGCCTCCTATTACAACACCACATCAGGAAGTGCCCCATGGAGTTGTTGAGTAAGGACGGAATGACCGTCCGGGCCCCGAAGCTGTCTGAGGGAGGGTGACCTGCCCCCTTCCCTTCCCTGGCTTAAAATATTTTATTTATTTTTAATTTATTATTTAAATTTATATCCCGCTCCACTCAACCCACGGCCGACTCAGAGTGGCTAACAACATATTAAGATACATAATGTTACAATATAAAGATACAAATACACAATAATTGATCAGTACAATTACAGGGAAACAATAATCACAATAATCAATCCTCCAATAACAAAGCATCAGGACAAAAGGGAAAAACCTCTTTTCAGAAGCCCCACATGTACAGTGCAAAATACCATCATAATGAGAATGACAATAAACTTTACAAAAATGTCAAATCACAATCAATAGTACAATTAATACAAAACACAGAACAATAATACAATTAATTGTTCAATTTACAATTATAAAATAGCAATTAACAGTACAATTCGCAGCTGCCTCGCAACAGCAGCCAATCTGTCAGCCGATGATAGGGGCCAGGGAGAGGCAGCAGCGAGGTCCCGCGGCGTCGGCGCGTCCTCCTTTTATCCCGCCAAGGCGGGGCTCCGAAGAACTCCTGCTCTAAACCCTTCCTGCCTCGAAAAGGATGGGATTTGTAGTCCAGAAATCAAAGGAGACTTCCCTCAACAACTCTCCAGTCTCAACAATAATGTTGCCACCTCTCGAGAAGGGAGGAGGGGCAGGTGGTGGGAAAGGAATCGTTTCCAGGTGAAAAAGGACCGCCTCTTCCCCTCCAACATTTTCCTCTCTAGGAAACCTCACTTATTTCCCATACTCTGGGAATCTCTCGTCGGGCGTGCTCCCGCTCTAGGAATCTCCCTTGGCTGCCATGATCCCTCTCTAGGAATCTATGTCATGCTCCATTTAAGGACTCCCTCTTGTAGGGCATACTCCCCTCTAGGAATCGCTCTTGTCTGGCATGCTTCTTTCTAGGAATCGCTTTCATCTGCCATGATTCCTCTCTAGTAATCGCTCTTGTCTGGCATCCTCTCTAGGCTGCCCTCTCGTCTGGCAAACCCTCACTCTTGCTAAAGGTTACCCTTGCTCGTATCCGACTCTAGGGTTCGGTGCTCAGCTGTTTGTATAACCAAACAGCCAGTGCTGTCTGCTTCTGCAGACTTTCCGTGGACATGTGGCAGGAATGATAGACACCCAAGTGCATGGATTGCTGTTTATATTTCCACCAAAGTGGTACCTCTTTATCTACTTGCAATTTCCGAAGTGATAGGTTGTCAGGAGCTGGGACGGAGACAGAAGCTCACTCCGTCATGCAGCACGCGGGTTTCGAGCTGCTGACCAGCCGACCTTCCAGTTGCCAAATTCAGAGCAACAGACGAAGTATAGAAGGGATCCACCCTTCACACCATGGCTCTCGTTTTTCTTTCTCCCTTTGAAGCTTTAATTCTTTTTCAAGTACTGTATCTTGCATTGATTATTTCACCTGTATCTCTGGTATGTAGTAAGTGCAGAGTGATGCATGTTGGGGCAAAAAACCCCAATTACATTTATAAACTGATGGGGTCTGAACTCTGCGACAAACCAGGAAAGGGGCCTTGGTGTCCTGGTGGACAACTCAATGAAGGTGTCAACCCAGTGTGCCTCAGCAGTGAAAAAAGCAAACTCACTGCTAGGGATCATTAGGAAGGGTATAGAAAATAAGTCAGGAAGTGTCATTTTGCCTCTTTATAAATCTATGGTGAGTCCCCACCTGGAATACTGTGTACAGTTCTGGTCGCCATGCCTCCAGAAGGATATTATGGAGCTGGAAAATGTGCAGAGGAGGGCAACCAGAATGATTAGGGGACTGGAACACCTTCCTTACCATCTGAGTCTGCAACAGTTGGGCCTCTTCACTCTTGAACGACGGCGTCTAAGAGGTGACCTGATTGAAGTTTATAAAATCATGCACGGTGTGGACAAAGTAGATAAGGAAAAACTGTTTTCCCTATCGCACAACACTAGAACTAGGGGACACTCAATGAAACTTTTGGGTACTAGTTCTCAAACAAATAAGAGAAAGTACTTTTTCACCCAGAGGATCACTGGTCTATGGAACTCCCTGCCAGAAGAAGTGGTGACAGCTGTCAGTCCTGACAGCTTTAAGAAAGGATTAGACAAGTTCATGGAGGACAAGAGTATCAATGGCTATAATTATGGCTACTTAAGGACAACCTCGGGGTTGGAGAGATAGGCAGGATATCTCTCAATATCATTTCCAGGGAATCCTAAGCAGGTGAAGGCATCTGTTTGGGAATACCCTGAAGCAAATAGTGAGCCACTGTGTGAGACAGAATGCTGGACTGGATGGGCTCCTGTGGCATGTTCCAGCAAGGCTGTTCTTATGTATGTTCTTATGTATTGTTTTTGGGTTTTGTAATAGATAGCCGTTATACAATAGTTTGGCCCCTATTGCGTAAACACTGTCAAATAAACCATTTTTAATTTGCCTGTCACTAAAGTCTTCTTGAGTTCTTGGGGTGAGCTCTGCCATCGACGGAATCTGAAGGTTTTTGCTACCTATTTTAACTTTGGCATGATTTTTAGCTAACCGTTGTTTAAGCATAAAAATGCATCTGTACAGCTTCTGCTTATACTGAACCCCACCGGTTCTGCTACTTGTGGGGTTGTGTTCTTTGAGACTTTATCAATCTAAACCAGGGGTTCTCAACCTACGGCCCGATCCAGGGCCCCCCCTGGTGCCATTTCATGTGGCCCATCGCCACCGCTGGCAGAAGCAGCTGAAACAACCCCCCAAAAGAGAAAGCTCACTTGCCCCGCCTTGGGAAGTCCCTCTTCCAGGGACTCTCAAGCAGCCAAAGCTCCCCTTTTCACATGTCTCCTTCCCCTTCCCAACCCTTTGCCCCCCACAATCAATCTGCCCCATTCCCACTGAAGCTCCCCACAAAGGACCCATCAATCAGGATTCAGGCCTGGACATGGTACGGAGACGGCATTGGTCGCACTGATGGATGATCTCTGGCGGGAGCGGGATGGTGGTCATCTGACCATCCTTGCTCTCCTTGACCTCTCAGCGGCCTTCGATACCGTCGACCACGGTATCCTTCTGGAACGGCTCAAAGAAATGGAGATCCAGGGCACCGTGTTGTCCTGGTTTTCCTCTTTTCTGGAGGGCCGTACCCAGTCGGTGTGGTTGGAGAGTGAGAGATCCAACCCTAGGCCCCTTAAATATGGGGTGGTGCGGGGCTCGGGGCTCTCTCCCCTCCTTTTTAACATCTACATGAAGCCACTGGGTGAGATCATCCGTTCCCACGGGGTGCGATACCATCAGTACACGGATAACACTCAGTTGTACATCTCGGCCCATGGGGACCCCAGTGATTCGGTCAAAGTCCTGTCTGGATGCCTGGAGGCTGTTGGGATCTGGCTAGGGGGCAATGGGCTTCATCTGAACCCTGGCAAGACTGAGTGGCTTTGGGTTGGGGGTCCGGGGTTATCCAGTGAGCTACCACCTCTAGTCTTGGATGGGGCAGTCTTGCCCCAGACAGACCCAGTGCGTAACCTGGGGGTCCTCCTGGGCTCGCGACTGCTGTTAGAAGAGCAGGTGGCGGCCAGGAGGGCTTTTTAGAGTAATTCACCAGTTGTGCCCGCTCCTGGACCGGGACTTCTTACTCATAGTCACTCATGCTCTGGTCACCTCCAGACGAGATTACTGTAATGCACTCTACATTTGTCGACCATTCGGAGGCTACAGCTGGTTCAGAATGCAGCTGGACGGGTGGTGATGGGATGTGGACGTTATGCCTGTGCCTCCCCACTACTCCAGGAGCTGCACTGGCTACCAGTTTGCCTCCGGGTACAATTCAAGGTGCTGGTTTTGACTTTTAGAGCCCTATATGACAGTGGGCCAGGATACCTGAGAGACCACATTGTCCCGAGAGTGTCTGCCCGTCCAAACAGAGCGGATTGGAGGGGCTCCCTAGTTGTGCCTTCAGCTAGAGGGGCCTGCCTCTCTGGCACACAAAGAAGGGACTTCTCCATGTCCGCACCAGTCCTCTGGAACTTCCTTCCAACAGAATTGAGGCTACAGACAGAACTGCTGCCCTTCAGGAAAAGTCTGAAAACCTGTCTGGCAAAGCAGGTGTGGGGCCTTAATGGGATTTTAAAATCTGTTTTAATACATTTTTAACTGTTGTACGCCGCCCTGAGTCGGGTTCTCCTGATTGGGCGGCATATAAATTTAAATAAATAGATAAATAAATAAATCTGCATTAACTCCACCTCCTGAACCTCCAAGAAGGGGTGGGCTTTAGAGGGAAAGAAAAAGGAAGCACACCTGTGGTGGGAGGGTTGGTGGGGAAGCAGAAAATGGACTTTCAGACCCTGCTGCTGGGCTCCTTCGTGTGTGACACTCTGGAACTCGTCCCTCAGTGGCTTTATAACCCTTTGAGTGGAGAACAGAAGTTGCCAAGAGGAGCAAAACGGGCTGTTTTCCCCATTGGCTAGCAAAATCCCTCCATCTGAGTTTTGTTCCAGCCATGCAAACCAAGATCCCATGTCACCTGAAGATGCCCTTTGCTGTAGACCCCTGAATAGAGGTGAAATATAGAAATAATGTCCTGTTCCAGCAGGATGTGATGCACACCCAGGTGTGAAACTAATGAGACACAAAAGGAACCACATTCGGGCATCCCATGAGCAGAGTTCTTCCAGCAAAAATCCTTTCAACCCAAAAAATACATGTGGGTGCTTCTGATATGATAAAAAAGTTATTTCTCTATTTGTACTGTTTATTACTGCTTTGTACATGTGTAAGGGTACAGTTCCAGTTCTACTCTACTTTACCTGACAATATACCTGCTAAGACAGGACCCTCCGCTCTGGGTCTCTCACTGTTTACAACTTTGCCGGGGGAGTTAAAACTTAACTTGCCCAAAGTGCATTAAACATCCAGGACTTGGGAAGTCTACTTTAGGCTTTCACTTGGCTGAGTCATGCTTACAGCCCCTATTGAGGTAGAGCGCCTTGCATTAAGCCACCTCTGTATGAGAGAACAACAAAAAATTGGTAGCAAAGGCCTTTCTCAATAAAAGCGGCTTTTGCATGGCAACACTCAAATCTTCCCCTTTCTTCAATAAACACACTTAATGTTAAAATATTTCATTTATTGAAAATATAGGATAGTAAAAGTGTAAAGATCTTCCAGAGGTATACTATCCCAGCAACAAAATTAGATGTAAGTAAAAGTATCAAGCCAAACATATTAAAGCAAATCAAGAGACATTCCCCATAAAATAATAAAAACCTATCTAAATAGTCATTTGGCCTAGATTCCTAATCCATTTCTACCAAGTTTACATGACTACATTTCCTCTCTGGGTCTAAACTTGAACTAACTGAAAAAACCCTCTTTTTACTACTCTAAAACCCATATCATTTGAATTAACCAATCAAAACGTTCCTAACACATAACAGCTCCTTCAACCCCTACAACATTTGAATTAAACAATCAAATTGGTTCTTTGGCAACACTTTAGTCATGCCATTAATTTCTTCCTCACTTAAGTTCAGCCATTTTCCTGACTCACAAACAGGTTTCATACGTGACAGGCCTTAAAACATGTTTATTATAGCTTAACTTAAAATGTAACAAGAGGAACGGAAGTACTTTTGTTTGCGTCCTGATCTTACTTCTCTCTGAAGCCTCTTTAACTCTTTCTTGGTTAACTTTGTCAGTGAAAGCATTGATGACTCCATTGATGAAATTGTATTATTTTAAAGTAATGAAAATGCACTTTGTTATTCCCTGCTCCTATATCCATCCATAACACATCCATTGAAATGCTTAATGTCTTCTGAATAGTATAAGAGGGTTCCATGCAGTGTTGTACTGCTCCCGGTGCCCACCGGAGGCTGAGCCCTGATAGCGGAAATTCCCAAGGTCACGCCCACTTAGCCGGCCACACCGACCGACCTCCACCTCCCAGCAGCGCTGCCAGAAACGCTTCCCATTCACCTCACCCAGCCAGGGCCGAAGAGGCGTGCTTTCACCTCCGCACGTCCCGTGCGCCTTGGGCGAGGCAAATGGGAAGTGTTTCTGGCGGTGCTGGGAGGGGGAGGCTGCCCTGCCAACCAACCCGTCCCACTCACCTTCCAGCAGCGCCAACAGAAATGCTTCCTATGCGCCTATCCCAGGACCGAAGGTTGAGCTGGGGCTGCATGCTCGGTCCTTGGCTGGGCTCTCCTTCTCCACGGGAGCCATGGTGCTGGATTTGCCACCCGCATGCAGCCGACACCCGGGCCTTTGCCACTGCCATCTATGGGGCAGCTGTGCCTGAGCGAGTTACGCCTCCCTGATGCCCCCAGCACTCTTGCCTCGCACGGGCGATGGAGGCTGTTCCTGGGGCTGCCGCTGCATCATTCGCGCCAGGATGGTGAGGGGCTGACTCGCCAGCAGGTCTTGGCTGTTCTGGGACTCCTCTTCATTATCTCCCGGACAACGGGCAAAGCAAGAGAGCAAGGTAGGTTTCTTTTCTTTTTTCCCATTTTTTCCCTTTCTTTCTTTTTCTTAGGGGTGTGTGTTGAGGCCACGCCCATAGAAAGCCAAGCCCATAGAAAGCCATGCTCAAGGTGTGGGTAGTAAAAACATTTGCAGTGCATCACTGGCTCCATGATGGTGGATTCTCACATGCAAAGGTACTACCTTCTGAAGCTTGGAGAATAGTGTGCTCTGCATTTTAAGCAGGAACAGTTTCTCTTCCCTTTTTCAAGGAAGGGACAAAGGAATGTTCTCAGACTCTGTGGTGAATTATTAGCATTAAATACGTTTAAAGCAGAACCCAAACTAATGTCATTTGTACAGTTTCTCTCATGTGTGAACTCTCTGATGCATTACGAGGTTTGAATTAGAAGCAAAACATTTCCGACACTCCTGGCATTTGAACAGCTTATCTCCTGTGTAAACTTTATGATGCATCACAAGGTTTGAAGATCTGTTTTCTGAGCAAAACATTTCCCACTCGCTTGGCATTGAATGGTTTCTCTCATGTGAATTCTCTGATGTGTCACAAGGGTTGAGTTCTGAAAAACTTTTCCCACACTCTTTGCATGAGAATGGTTTTTCTCCTGTGTGAATTCTCTGATGTTTCACAATATCTGGTTTCTGAGAAAAACTTTCCCCACACTCACTGCATGTAGAATGGTTTCTCTCCTGTGTGAATTTTCCGATGTGTCACGAGGCTTGTGTCCCGAGAAAAACTTTTCCCACACTCTTTGCACGTGAATGGTTTCTCTCCTGTGTGAATTCTCTGATGACTCACAAGGTTTGTGTTCTGAGCAAAACTTTTCCCACACTCTTTGCATGTGAATGGTTTCTCTCCTGTGTGAATTCTCTGATGTGTCACAAGGTTTGAGTTCTTAGAAAAACTTTTCCCACACTCTTTGCATGTGAATGGTTTCTCTCCTGTATGAATTCTCTGATGTGTCACAAGGGTTGAGTTCTGAGCAAAACTTTTCCCACTTTCTTTGCATGTGAATGGATTCTCTCCTGTGTGAATTTTCTGATGTGTCACGAGGCTTGAGTCCCGAGAAAAACCTTTCCCACACTCTTTGCACATAAATGGTTTCTCTCCTGTGTGAATTCTCTGATGACTCACAAGGTTTGTGTTCTGAGCAAAACTTTTCCCACACTCTTTGCATGTGAATGGTTTCTCTCCTGTGTGAATTCTCTGATGTTTCACAAGGTCTGAGTTCTGAGAAAAACTTTTCCCACACTCTTCGCATGTGAATGGTTTCTCTCCTGTGTGAATTCTCTGATGTGTCACAAGGTTTGAGTGCTTAGAAAAACTTTTCCCACACTCTTGGCATGCAAATGGTTTCTCTCCTGTGTGAATTATCTGATGAGTCACAAGGGTTGAGTTCTGAGCAAAACTTTTCCCACACACTTTGCATGTAAATGGTTTCTCTCCTGTGTGAATTCTCTGATGTGTCACCAGGTGTGAGTTGTGAGCAAATTTTCCCCCACACTCTTTGCATGAGAATGGTTTCTCTCCTGTGTGAATTCTCTGATGTGCCAAAAGGTGTGAGTTCTGAGAAAAAAAATTCCCACACTCTTGGCATGTGTATGGTTTCTCTCCTGTGTGAATTCTCAGATGTGTCACAAGGTTTGAGTTCTTAGAAAAACTTTTCCCACACTCTTGGCATGCAAATGGTTTCTCTCCTGTGCAAATTATCTGATGATTCACAAGACTTGCTATCTGAGCAAACTTTTCCCCACACTCTTGGCATGTGTATGATTTCTCTCCTGCGTGAATTCTCTGATGTGTCACAAGGTTTGAGTTCCGAGAAAAACCTTTCCCACACTCTTTGCACGTGAATGGTTTCTCTCCTGTGTGAAGTCTCTGATGTGTCACAAGGTTTGAGTTCTGAGAAAAACATTTCCCACACTCTTGGCATGTGTATGATTTCTCTCCTGTGTGAATTCTCTGATGTGTCACAAGGTTTGAGTTCCGAGAAAATTTTTTCCCACACTCTTTGCACATGAATGGTTTCTCTCCTGTGTGAAGTCTCTGATGTGTCACAAGGTTTGAGTTCTGAGAAAAACTTTTCCCACATTCTTGGCATGTGTATGATTTCTCTCCTGTGTGAATTATCTGATGTGTCACAAGGGTTGAGTTCTGAGCAAAACTTTTCCCACACTCTTTGCATGTGAATGGTTTCTTTGCTGTGTGAAGTTTCCTATGATTCAAAAGGTTTGAATTATAAGCAAAACATTTCCCACATTCCTTGCATTTGAATGGTTTGTCTCCTGTATGAATTCTCTGATGATTCACAAGGTCTAGATTCTGAGCAAAACATTTCCCACACTCCTGACATTTGTATGGTTTTTCTCCCATGTGGATTAGCTGATGAATCACAAGTTGTGAATTCTGAGCAAAACATTCTCCACACTCCTGGCATTTGTACAGTTTCTCTCTGATGTGCACTCTTAGACTCTTCACAAATGGCAATTTGCTATGTAAATGCTTCCTAGAATCTTCACTCATAAAACGCTTCTTTCCATGGTGGTGGTTTTCATGAATCATCATTGATTTCATCATGGCACAATATTTTCCAAATGTAATATATTTATATGGCTTCTCTTGGAGATACTTTCCCTTTTCTATGTGGTTTCTTAGGTGTGCGGCAAGCTCTGATTTCTGCAGAAAAGTCTTTCCACTTTTGAGACTGGCAGCTTTCTCCCTCCAGTTACCTGTTGAGAAGGACAAATGCAGAAAACTCTGAAAGGAAGGGGAAAACAAATCTACCAGGGAAAACGCTTTTCCTAAGAAGTAGTTTTTGATTCATGTAAGCTCAAATGGAAAGATATCTACTATGTTTTGAAGAACCACAACAGTCTCTCCACGTTTCCCCACTCATTTATTTAGTCAAAGAAGACCTTTTTATTTTAGTTTAACATACTTCAAAAGAAAGTACACAGAAAGCGCAACCTCAAATAGTGTAGTATTTTTGAACTATAATCAGGCGTACTCTGGTAATGGCAATCGTGTGTTGCCGGCTAGTCTTTCTCACACTAGGTCAGGCAAAAGGAATTGCAGAATGAACTCCCCTAAAGATACCTTCATTTTGGCAGTTTCACATCTGGCCTAGACATGGAAGAAGAAGCGGTGCCTATTTCTCTACTTGTAATTTCTTACTTGCAAACTACTAAGTTGGTGGAAACCTGGAGCAGAAGACAGGTGCTCATTCCATCGCACAACACTTGAGTCTTGAACTGCTGACCTGCCTACCTTTCAGTCGTCAAAGCTCAGCGTCTTAACCAATAAGCCACTGCAGCCCCACCACAACCTTCTCCCTGCCATTAAAAAAATCACTCTTTCATGCGCTGTTAGCTGGTCTTTCTCATTCAATAGGACAAGTTGTATAAAATCTTCCCATATATCTTTAAATCTACATGCATTTAAGAGTCCTTTTTGTGGCCAAATCTCACATGTCAATGTTTCATTAATGGCAATTTTCAAAATGTCTTTATACCCTTCAAGATGTCAAACATGAAATCTCACTTCCCAATTTTTCTTTGCTCTAATTAAACTCGCTGCAGTTGTCAATAGTGTAATTACAATATTTCAATTTTTACCATATCAGTTGGGCATCTCCTAAATTAGATAACAATGGTGGTGTTGTTGTTGTTGTTGTTTTTGGGGGGGGGACAGCAATCAGTTTTCATTGATAAAATCTCATTCATTTCATTAAAAGTCATTTCCCATTTTTTCCTGGATCTCCTCACATTCCCACCATAATAATAATAATAATGATAATAATAAATTTATTTTTGTACCCCACTTTCCTCAGCCCAAAGGGCGACCCAAAGTAGCCCATTCAAAGTTCCTTCAACTACAGCCTTCGAGGTAAAAAGTTTAGAATGACAATAATAAAAGATAAGAACATCAAGAGCACTAAAAACATTACAAAGTATAACAAAATCAGGGCACTACCAAACGGCAATACCCCACACTCTTCCCACAACTCCAGTGTAGTCCATACACAAGAGGCAGGGATGTTAGCAGCCCAGCAACCTGCAAAGTTCTGGGAGGGAGGCAAAACCTGGAGGGGGGAGGGCGGTAGCCGAGCTCCACTGCCTGATTGCCGCAGCTGCTGCCGTTTCAGAGCCTCGGCAATGTCGGGGCTAGAAGCTGGCGGCAAGTGTCCCGACGTCTTCGGGGCTACGGAGGTCTTTTATCCCTCCCCGGCGAAGCAGAACCTGGAGGGGGGAGGGCGGGAGCCGAGCTCCACCACCTGACCACTGCAGCTGCTGCCGTTTTGGAGCCTCGGCGATGTCAGGGCCAGAGGCTGGCGGCATGTGTCCTGGCGTCTTCGGGGCTACGGTGGTCTTTTATCCCTCCCTGGGCAAAGCAGAACCTGGAGGAGGGAGGGCAGGAGCCGAGCTCCACCGCCCGACCGTCGCAGCTGCTGTGTTTCAGAGTCTCAGCGATATCAGGGCTAGAGGCTGGCGGCAAGCATCCCAGCATCTTTGGGGCTATGGCGGTCTTGTATCCCTTCCCGGGTGAAGCACAACCCAGAGGAGGGAGGGTGGGAGCCAAGCTCCACCGCCTGATCGCCGCAACTGCTGCCATTTCGGAGACTCGGCGATGTCGGGGCCACAGGCTGGCAGCAAGCGTCCTTGTTTCCACCATAACTAGAAATAGCTACCAAAGTGGTGGCTTAGTGGTTAAGACACTGAACTTGATGACTGGAAGGTCGGCAGGTCAGCAGGTCGAAACCCAAGTGCTGCACTACAAAGTGAGCGCCCGTCTGTCCCAGTTACAATACAATACAATTTTAATTTATACCCCGCCTTTCTCGGCCAAGGCTGACTCAAGGCGGCAACAACATATCAAAATCCATACAATACAATATAACAACATAATAATACAGTAATACAAAGGTAAATCAATACAAAAATCAGTACAATAATAACATAACATAATATAATCAGCAATATAAAGTATCAGTAAAGAATTACAGTTAAAGTGTATCAATGGCAGCATGGAATGGCTCGGGGTGGGGTAGAGAGGAGACGCGGTGCTCGGCAAGGCACGGCGCTCGGCGTCTTCCTCTTCTTCGGCTGCCCGACAGCCCAAAGTCCCAGGGTCCTTTTATTCCCCCCCCCCCGTGATGGAATGGCTGGGGGTGGGGTAGAGAGGAGACACGGTGCTCACCAACCTAGCAGTTCCGAAGAAATTGCACGTAGATCAAATCATCAGGACCAGATGGCATCCATCCACGAGTTCTTAGGGAACTTAAAGATGAAATTGCTGATCCCCTAGCCAAAATATATAATCTTTCCCTCAAATCAGGCTTTGTGCCTGATGACTGGATGGTGGCGAATAAAACACCAATTTTCAAAAAAAAGATGCAGGGGTGATCCAGGAAATTACTGACCATTCAGTTTGACATGTGTCCCAGGTAAAGTGATGGAAACCATCCTAAAAGTTAGAATTAATAGGCACATAGAAGAGAAGGCGCTGCTAAAGCAGAGCCAACATGGCTTTTGCAAGGGCAAATCATGCCTCACTAATCTGTTGGAATTTTTTGAGAGTGTCAACAAGCATGTGGATACGGGGGGTCCAGTTGACATTGTTTATCTGAACTTTCAGAAGGCTCTGGGTTGGAGAGATAGGTAGGATATGTCTCAATGCCATTTCCAGGGAATCCTAAGCAGGTGAAGGCATCTGCTTGGGAATACCCTGAAGCAAACAGTGAGCTACTATGTGAGACAGAATGCTGGACTGGATGGGCTGTGGCCTGTTCCAGCAAGGCTGTTCTTGTGTTCTTATGTAATAGGTATCACTTAGGTGAGAAGGTTAACAATGTTTAGTGCACTCCGGTGTCTAGTCATGCCTGTCACATATCCACGGAAACATGTGCGGACACAGAGAGCACTGGCTCTTTGCCTATAAACAGAGAAGAGCGATACAGAATCCAGGTGATTTACTGGTCTGACAGTTACTATCAGAAACATATACTGATGAAGATTTAATTATGGCCAACAACAAAGCCAAGGTGGCTCCATTTGGGCAGTCTAGTTTGATCTGGAGACTAAAGAAGAAATGCAATGTTTAGATCTTTATATTTTGAACTGTTGCTGCATTACTATTAAATAAAACAGAAATTAGCAACAAGCAGGGGAAGAGGGGGACCTTACCGAGAGAGGATACGGATTGCCAGTTCTCCTCCATAACTTCCTGGTGGAGGACCTTCTGCTCAGGATCCAGCAGTGCCCACTCATCCTGGGTGAAGGACACAGCCACCTCCTCAAAGGATACTCCACCCTGAATGAAAAAAAGCTCTTCTCCATTAGTTTCTTAAAGACAATCTTCTAAAGCCGAAACATTACAAGCAAGAGAAGAGGCTGGATAGTCTTTGGTAGTTTGACACAATCATGAATGGCCTTCACAGCCTTTCTCTTGGTGGACAGGTTGACCTTGGTGGACAAGTTCTCAACTAGGAAACACCCAGAGACGGAATTTGGTCTCTCTGAACACAATGTTTACACTCTTATTGTAGGAATGTATCTGGATTCTGTCAGGCTGTCTCTGACACATTTTGTAAACAAAAGCCTCTTTGCTTGCATGAGAGACAACGCTCCTTATCTCTCCTTATTTGGGTTCTGACATTCTGATTGATTATGTAGGTTAAGTTTCGTTTCTGAGATACTCTGCTTGAATAAAGAGAAGCGATTAGTATCCTTTGTTCAGCCAAAGACTGCAGCCGTGTTTTCTGTCTCTCTCTGTTCTTTCCTTACTCTGAGCCTAATGAAGCTGGACTTCGTGGACTCTTAAGTTTCTATCTTAAAAGATCTGATGATATAAACTGCTGCTTCATGAGACTGATTGAGAAGAGATCTTTACATGAATCAGATTCCTACAACTGGTGCCCCGTCGCGAGGCCATTGAATGAAAGTCAAAGGAATGCTTTGAAGAGATCTGCTTCAGCAATTAGCACCTAATTATCACCTCATCGACCGGGACAAGGTCTTCATTCACCTCCGACCAGACAGGTCCGACCAGAGGAAAGGTCATAAATCGAGCGCTCGAAATTCATCCAAAGTCAACTTTGGGTCCCACATTAGGTGAGTGATGAAAGAAAAAGAAAAATATTATGTTTTTTATCATGGGGTGCGTGCTTTCTTCGCAAATGCAGGAACTTTGTAAAGATATCTCAGATCTTTTGAATAACAATGGGCGAAAGGCTGATGAAAAGGAGATACAAAAGCTAGTCAAAGCTATAGAAAAATTCTGTCATTGGGTTAAATATGATGAATGCTTGGACTTAAAACAGTGGAATCAAATAGGAAAAGAAATGCAGAAGCATAATGGAATTTCTGTATCAGTGCTATTTACATGGGAGGAAGTCAGAGACTGCCTTCAAAGACTCACTCCAAAGAATATTCTGTTGTCTCAGGGGCTTGCTGGCCCCCTCCCAAAGCTTTTGCCACCAGACAAGGGAGGGGCTATGGCAACTGCCCCTCCATCATATGAGAAACAACAGCCCCCTGATGGGGGTGGAGGTGGAAATGGAGATGGGACATTATATCCTGCCTTGCAGCAATCAAGCACTTTTAGCCCTACAAAAGACCTGTTCTCTGCTGCAATACTGCCTGCCGAGTCTAAAAAACAACTAGTGCCAGCTGATGGGGAACAAATGGTGGGGACCTCATCACAGATTGAAGCTGTTAATGCATGCAGAGTGGCAGGAAGCAAGGAGTGTGTTTCAAAGAGCAGCATAGGAGATCTCAGCCCCCCCCGTGAAGCAACCCTCATCACAAAAGCAGGAGAAGCTGAGTAGTAAACTTGATACCTCACGTTTGGGCAGGAAGATCCTACAGAAGTGGAAGGATGGCCCAAAGGAGGAATGCAAAAAACCCAAGCCCAGAAAGGGGTGGAAGTACAAACTAACAGATGCAGTTTGTCATAAAGTTGAGATTCAGAAGCTGCAAATGAAAGAAATCCAGAGGAAGAGGGGGGTGAATCCTGCCTGTATGGACAGCAGGCTGTTGCAAAAATACAAGGAGGGAGAAGACATACAGTTTTTGGCTGATTTTGAACTGCCCAACCCTCAAACAAAGAGATCCAGAGTGAGCTGTCCCAAGTTTCAAGCATCAGGATTGCAGGGAAAGCAACTTGGAATTCCCTGTGATTTTCTTCTGTGTGAAATTACTTGCAACTTCTGGAGAATTTGTTCTTTGTGCCTTCACACCTCATCGGCCTGCCTTAATGCAGATGGGTGTGGCTGGAGCATAAAGGAATGTGTGTTTGCCAGAAAAGCTGAAAAGGGGGGTTGTGTGGGATTGTCTTGTGAAGTCAGTGAGACTTAATTTATGGCTTAATTTCAACTTGCCATGCCAAGAACTGTGCTGGAGAGAAGATAGTGTTTAAATTGTAATCTGAGAACTGGAGAGAAGTTAAAAACAGAAGAAGAAAGCTTAATCAACATTTGGACTTTTAATTTGGACATTTTAATTGGACTAAAAGGAAAAAAGTTTGTGTGGACTGTAAAGAAGAATTGGTTTTGTTTGCATTTAAAACCTGAAAACCTTTTTTAAGCAACCTGCTCATGCTATGAGTGTGAAATGCTCTAATGATATTTGTACTGTATTTGAGTTACCATGCTATGCTGATTTTAAGTTATTGAATGCTTCTTTCATTTACACCAGTGGGAGAAGAAAAAATTTAATGCCTTACTCATGTACTTGGGGAGTGATAAATGCTTTCTAGAATGCAACAGAAACCTCCTTCATGCAAGGAAGAAGAGAACTGTTCATGTTTTGTTCATGCTTAAATGTTTGCTTATTCTCTTGCAGGAGAAAGACCTGTCTTTGCTTATGTTATGTTTTGCATACTGCATATCTCAAGGTACCTCCAGAAGTACATGGAAGAGTTTTCAGTACCATACACATGTAAATGGGTTTGTGATATTGCATTTGTGTTATATGTCACTCATGTTTCACGTTTAGTTACATGGTACTAGTAATAACAGGGCATGCTCCTGTTTCTTAGGGGAGTGTCTTCCTAAGCCATTGGTCGTTTATCGGCAGCAACCCGATCCTGAGTGGAAGGGTCCTGTACCTCTAATCACCTGGGGACGAGGATACGCAGCGGTTTCTACAACCTCAGGACCTGTGTGGATTCCTGCTCGAGCGATCCGCCCATGGAGAGAGAAGAAGGTTACTCAGCTCCAGGACGGTGGTTCACCAGTAGACTAAATTTGCTGACATTTGTTCTTTTCTTTCTTACTGTGCTTCCAGCTGTAAGAACAATACCTCATGGGGGCAACCCCAACTTTTGGATTCGTCATGCTAACTACATGTTTGAGGTTCATGGTAAGAATGCAACGTTATACTATGAGCATCCACTGGCCGTGTCTCAAATGGCCTTTCTTCCGGCATTGTTCAACACGCCTGAGTTGGTTATTGGACATTTGCAACATGTTGATAGGTCTACAGTCTTCTCTAATCCTCCAGAACAATTTAACAACACCCGCTGACGAAGCATGACATTCAAGAAATACACTAAAGGACTTTGTTTCTGCTGTCATAGTTCTGGAGTCTGGAATAGTAAATGGAAGTACTGGACTCAAGCAAAAAGGGTTTTGCAGAATGTAGGCAATTATACGGGTTGTGACGATTATTTTTGGTTATGGGGTAGTTATAACAGTTCTTATAAGCTTAATTATACCTTGTTTAACACTACTATTGAAGATATATATGATGTGTTTCCTATGTTTACTCCTGATTATTCTGCTATAGATAGTGGTTCAATTTGCAATGGATGGCGAATCAAGGATCCTAACATGTGGTTCTTTTTTAATGGAGTTGCCACGAATTTCCATCCAGGACAATATCAATGTGCAGCATTGGGTTATTTTACCTTACCCGTACAAGTGCAAATGCCGCTTCGGGCAGATGCACGGCGCCGGAGAGCTGCTGCCAGCCTGATGGGTTCTGGTTGCAATGATGAAGTGATAATCGATGTTCAGCTTTCTGATGGTAGCTCCGGGGGGGAGAGCTATAGGGGGTGCTATCACTGGAGCACTCACCTTGGGATCATACCCAGGTGTCATTTCCCAGGAGAATAGAAGGTCCATTTTGGGACTCACCTGTAGGCTGGAGAAATCAATCAATGCCATAGGGAGGGTCATACGGGATCTTCAAATGGAAATCACTGAGTTTCATCAAGACCAAATGCAGGACAGACTGGCCATAGATTACCTGTTAGCAAAATCCGGAGGATTTTGTAAACTGGTCGGGAACCAGGGATGTCGGGTAAAATTCCAGGATCTGAATAATACTATTGAGAAAGAACTTCAGAATTTACAGGAGAGCATTACTAACAATGTATGCACTGATGTTAATCTCTTTGATTGGGTGACTTCTTGGTTGCCTGATTTATCTGTCCTTAGACTAGTTTTCTTTTATGGGTTCATTATTATTATCTGCCTGATATCTTTGTGTTTTTGCATTAATTGTATTCCTAACCTTATTTCTATGTGTAACACATGTCCACTGCGTAGAAGGGAGACATCGAGTTTTGCACGACGGCAATTGTACTCAATGAGGTATCGTCCTCCGGAACAAGGTACCAGGAGTCAGGAGGGGTACGATGTCCAGGAGGACAGTGATGATGTATATGGAGGAGTAGTTATGGAGTATGATGACATGCAGGGGTATGATTAGCCGTCCCTCTCTCAAATTTTAATGAAAAAGGAGGACATGTAGGAATGTATGGGGTCTGAACTCTCTGCGACAAACCAGGAAAGGGACCTTGGTGTCCTGGTGGACAACTCAATGAAGGTGTCAACCCAGTGTGCCTCAGCAGTGAAAAAAGCAAACTCAATGCTAGGGATCATTAGGAAGGGTATAGAAAATAAGTCAGCAAGTGTCATTTTGCCTCTTTATAAATCTATGGTGAGGCCCCATCTGGAATACTGTGTACAGTTCTGGTCGCCATACCTCCAGAAGGATATTATGGAGCTGGAAAAAGTGCAGAGGAGGGCAACCAGAATGATTAGGGGACTGGAACACCTTCCTTACCATCTGAGGCTGCAACGGTTGGGCCTCTTCACTCTTGAACGACGACGTCTAAGAGGTGACCTGATTGAAGTTTATAAAATTATGCACGGTGTGGACAAAGTAGATAAGGAAAAACTGTTTTCCCTATCGCATAACACTAGAACTAGGGGACACTCGATGAAACTTTTGGGTACTAGTTCTCAAACAAATAAGAGAAAGTATTTTTTCACCCAGAGGATTACTGGTCTATGGAACTCCCTGCCAGAAGAAGTGGTGACAGCTGTCAGTCTTGACAGCTTTAAGAAAGGATTAGACAAGTTCATGGAGGACAAGAGTATCAATGGCTATAATTATGGATACTTAAGGACAACCTCCGGGTTGGAGAGATAGGCAGGATATCTCTCAATATCATTTCCAGGGAATCCTAAGCAGGTGAAGGCATCTGCTTGGGAATACCCTGAAGGAAATGGTGAGCCACTGTGTGAGACAGAATGCTGGACTGGATGGGCTGTGGCCTGTTCCAGCAAGGCTGTTCTTATGTTCTTATGTAATGTATCTGGATTCTGTCAGGCTGTCTCTGACACATTTTGTAAACAAAAGCCTCTTTGCTTGCATGAGAGACAACGCTCCTTATCTCTCCTTATTTGGGTTCTGACATTCTGATTGATTATGTAGGTTAAGTTTTGTTTCTGAGATACTCTGCTTGAATAAAGAGAAGCGATTAGTATCCTTTGTTCAGCCAAAGACTGCAGCCGTGTTTTCTGTCTCTTTCTGTTCTTTCCTTACTCTGAGCCTAATGAAGCTGGACTTCGTGGACTCTTAAGTTTCTATCTTAAAAGATCTGATGATATAAACTGCTGCTTCATGAGACTGATTGAGAAGAGATCTTTACATGAATCAGATTCCTACATCTTATCTCTCCCACGAGAAAGCAAAATGCCTTACAAAGAACGAAGGGAACAGAAAAAGGAACACACATTCCTGTTCTGTTCATATTGAGTTTGGAAAAACCTCTCTGATCTTATTTGACCATTCTTCAAAACAAAAGAAAAATAACTTTCTCATTTGCAAAAACAAGTTATAAGAGGCACTGCTATTCCTCGCATGGTGAGCACTGATGTGATAACAACCTGCTTTGTAAGGAATGAGACTATTCAAAAGGAATGACCAGTTTGATTCAAGACTAAAGTGCTCAAATACAAAGGGATTCAGATTCACAAGGTGAATTGGCATACCTGATCTGGTTTTGCTCCATCGCAAGGAAGAGAGGATGGGTCATTTGTTGCTAGCATCCTTCTGGAGTCTACAGGAGAGACAGAAAGGGTGGGAAGCCAGTCCTCTCAGATTAAGATGGGAATCCCAAACATACAGTAAAACCCAAGTTACCGGGGGGCGGGGCGGTTTCCGGGCCTCTTTCATAATTTGATTTTTTTTGTAACTCAAACCATCCCCATAGGGAGGGAAAAAACAAATAAAAATGTAGTTTTAATCGGGTGATCTCCTTACCTTTGCTGCCACAGCTCTGCTGCCTCTGCCACCTCTGGGAGGGTCAGGGGACCCGATCCGGGCTGTTTCCGACGTCCCCCGACCTTCCTGGGTGGTGCTGCAAGGCAAAATATGCAGCCGACGAAGGGGTCCCCCCCCTGGCCTTTTGCCTTGTAGCACCGCCCAGGGACCAGCCAACTCCGCTGACGCCATGGTAAGTCACTTCTTGAGACTTCTGGTGGTGGGTGTGGGTGAATTTTTAGTATCAAAATTGCAACAGCGGTAGAAAACTGTGAGATCTTTTTACTGAGTACAGAAATGTATGTGGTTTTGGTTCTTCTTCTGGCCCCTCCTGTCAATTATTCTTCCCATCTTCCTAAGTATGATAAAAAGTTGGAGGGTCATTAAATTTGCCCTCTTTCTTATAGGACATTACTGTATATTTAACTTTTCAAAAATGAAATGTTTTATGTTATGTTTTTGTTTTAAAATACAAAAGCTATATATATCTTCCCTTAAAAAGCATTAGGTGAAGCATGAGCGTTTCCTAAAAATAGAAAATGTGATGTCAAAATCATTTTGCAACCCCTGGGATAAGCTCTGGGGTGGGGATTCGAAAGAAAGCCCCTGCAAGACGTCAACCCATTCACTCTCAGGCTGGCCTAAATTGTAGGATAGTTGGATTGAGGACAAGATAGTTGCAAAGAAATCTGTGAGCTTCATAGAAAAAATGTGGAATGTCGATACAATAGGAAAAAGCTAGAAATAACTGTATTGTGCAAGGTTAAATATGGATGTTTAGAAGTATTCTATTTCGCTCAGTTCAAAACAAATATGTTTTCATTGCCCTCCTGGTCTCCAAGAGGAACTGGTTGCTACATGAAATGTTTGGAATGATGAAAATCAAAAGAATTAAAAATATATGAAGAACTAACGAAGAGTGTCCCAGCGATACCTAAGTGAAATAGTCAGCGGGGGAAAGAAATACACACAGACCCACCTTTCCTTCACCCATGGATAACAACATGCCTTCTCTCACATTAATCCTCACCTATCAAGGTAGAACCTCCTTCATTGCCCTGATGGATCTCTCTTTGCGGGTGACACTCTTTGGTGCTGAATTGAGGTTTCTCTCGCATGGGGAAATCAGGCTGAACTTCCAAGGAGAGGATTTTCATCTGAGGAACCATAAAATGCAAGGAGAAAATAGAAAAGAGAGAAACAGGGATCTTAGCAGGTGAAACTGGGACTTCAGAGACATATGATATCATGCTCAGATTTTCTCAAGCAACAACTTACTTGGTTGATCCGTACTTCACAAGTCTAATTTGATGTGGAGGATCGAAGCATTGTCTCCCATGACATTTTAGCAGGCTCTCTCCATTGGGAGGTCTTACCGCTAGCGTAGCAGAGTCCGATGATGCACAGGGGAATGAGGCCCCTGTTTTCGATGCTCCTCTTGCCATTTTAAATATGACGACAAAGCTGGCTGTGCTCATGTTAAAGTTGGCCATGTCAGAGCGATGCACTGGCCAGGTGCATTGCCTGAGTACCCAACCCCACTTAGCTGACCTGGGGTTTCAGATTGGAGAACCATTCTGGACCACTAGCTGACCCCTTCATGGCATGGCTGAACCTGCCAGGGAAATACACACCCTAGGTCTAACTCACCCTATTAACTCTGAAAGCCTTCATAGCTGAATAATCCCTGCCTGAATCCACCAAAAGTGATCTAATCTTCCTACTCCTGAATTAGAAACTGTTGCTCACAGCAGGAGTGAAAGAGCTGGGGATTTCCCTGGGTACCGTGGTCTGGGCTTGGAGCTCTCCCCCAGCCTCTCCCTCCTGGCTCACACAAGAACAGGCAGAAGTCAGCATTTTTCTTCTTTTTATTAGCCAGCCACAGTCATTAGAAATCAATGCATTGCATGCTAAAAATAACAAACCTAGGTCTAACTCACCCTATTACCTCTGAAAGCCTCCATAAATCAGCTCCCTAGCTGATTAGCTGCCTCCGTCTTCCCTCTCCCAAGCGTGCACAAAAACTAGCCCCAGAAGCCGTCACCAGGCCCAGGGAAAGTCCAAGCAGGAGGAGGGACCGGCTGACGTGGACATTCTACTCTTCCCCCCTCCCAACTGGCTGCTCTGCCTTGCAAGGAGTAAACCAGCAGTTTCCATAGAAAATTAGAGAATTTATATATAGAGTGATTTAACCATTAAATAAAATACATCCAGCTATACATTGTGCTCTCAAGGAACACAAGGGACGAACAGAGAAAACTGGAGCAGAACAGACACCAGTCTGACAGAGCAGAGGGGCAGCAAGATCCGTGGGCTCTCCTTTCAAATGCTGAGCCCTCCTCCCAAAAGCCACATATTTATCTCACCTTTTGCTCTTCTAGCTTTTTCTCTCCAGCCAGATTCAGATTCAGGAGGAAACCTTCTGCCAGGGCCACTGCCTGGCAACTGGTTCCTGCTCCACATTCCCTCACCCAGCTCGACATCTCCTGGGGGAGGATGGACAGGAATTGCTCCAGGATCACCAAGTCCAGCATCTGATCTTTAGTATGTTGCTCCGGCTTCAGCCACTGACGGCAAAGCAGGTGGAGTTGAGAGCAAACCTGCCGAGGACCATCAGCCTCCTGGTAGGAGAAATTCCTGAAGTGTTGGCGCTGCTTCTCTGAGCTGAGCATCTCCTCTCCTTGGACTTCTGGCACTGCTCTTTCCTGACATGTCCCAAGGCTTTCTTCCCTGATCACACTGGGGTCTTTTTCTGCTGTGGGGCCAGATGTGTGTTGGTCGTCCATCTTATTCCTCACCCAACATTGGCATCCTGGATCTACTCTCCAGTGCTACATAGACAGGACAGAAAAATGAAACAGAATGGCAAGGAAAGATATCTCATTTGCAAGAGGTTGTGTGTGTGTGTGTGATGATCCCACATTCGAACCTGTATAGATTTATAGATGATGTTTGATTCATGCAGACTGACTTAGAAAGTCAGATTCCATTTTAAAGTACAATGATGTAATGTCAATCACCAGATGTTCCAAAGTCCAGGTGCTAGCATTCCTTCACCCACTGGCCGGACATGCTGACGCCAAAGATAAGATAAGGAATGTGTTTACCAGTCCTGGACAAATTCCTTGAACAACTGCTATCCCAAGGGAGGGGAGCCCCCCTCCTGTCAGTCAAACTAATTACCTCCTGACACCTGCAGATTGAGTCATCTCAAGAATGCACAGATGGGGGCTAGATGTCACACCGCACGTGCACTTGTCTCATTTCTCATGGGAACACAGGTGCACAGCAATGAGATCATTATTAGGTCATAACATTCCTGAGCTCCCTTTTTATTATAAAAAGAGCCCAGTTAGAGCAGTGAGGGAAGCACACTCCTGAGACCAAGGGAGAAGCCCTTGGCTCTCAGCCACTTCATAGGCAAGATGTCTCTTCGGGATTAGAAGAAAGCCATGCGGGGCTCTTCAGCCCCTACCTATTAAGAAGGTACCTGCTAGAAAAGTTAGGAAGATATATTTTTATGTTTATTTCTTTGTTTTTCTGTAAGTAAGATTTGTAACTGTGTTTCTAACAATAAAACTACAAAAACCTGTAGTTTGAGTGACTGCCTTTTATATGAAAAAGCAGCTTGGAAACCAAGCAGAGCAACCATAAGGAACTTCAACGGTCCTCATCGCCCAGACAGAAGGAGGAGGTGAGAGGGGATTGCTCTGTCTAAGGGAAGGGAAGAGTAAGCAGTATTTGGAAGCTTAGCTTCAGCCACGGAATAAAATTACCTGCCATATGCAGAAGGCTTCTCTTACCCTGTTCCCCAGCGAATCGGGCTAGGGGGGAGTATGCTCATAGAGGCAGCAGGTCGCAGGATCTCTGGTCCGCCCTGCCGGGTGTTCCCAAGAAGTTCTGGGTGCCCAATGAAGCCCCTGTGAGGCATTTTCCTCCCCCTACAGCTTTGATAGGGGGCAGAAAGAAAATACATATACATTCCTAAGCGGAGTCAAATGCATGTCTCTTGCTGACCCCAGAGTGACTCTTGGAAAGAGGCTGCTGGAAGAAAAGCCATTCAAGTGGGTTGGGGTTGCCCAAGACAACCTGCTGCCTGAGGCAGAGGACAAAATCTCACCTTCCACTTTTGACACAGATATTTTACACAGACTAATCAATGAAACAAATCCACTAATTCTAAATCTGGAGATGGGAGAGATATTTATTAGTTTCCAACAATGCGGAGGGAGGGGCGCCAGCAGATTGGATCAGCAGGCACAACAAGAGAAAGGCCAGTGAGATCTGAAAGTTACCTTTTGGGCAGTGGTGGGCTCCAAAAAAAATTACTACCACACTGTGGGCATGGTATAGTTGGTGCAACTTGGAGGTCCTCCTGGACTCATGACTACTGCTTGAAGAGCAGGTGGCAGTCGTGGCCAGGAAGGTTTTTGCACAACTTTGTGTAATTCACCAGTTGCGCCCGCTCCTGGACCGGGATTCCTTGCTCATGGTCACACATGCTCTGGTCACCTCCAGACTAGATTATTGTAATGCGCTCTACATGGGGCTGCCCTTGATGACCATCCGGAGGATGCAGCTGGTCCAGGTGGTGATGGGGTGCGGGCGCTATGCCAGTGCCTCGCTACTGCTCTGGGAGCTGCACTGGTTACCAATTTGCTTCCGGGTGCAATTCAAGGTGCTGGTGTTGACCTTTAAATCCCTACATGGTAATGGGCCAGGATACCTAAGAGACCACGTCTCCCCAGGAATGTCTGTCCATCCAACCAGAGCAAAGAAGAGAGTAACAACCATTCGAAAAAAGTTGAATAACAAAGTCTCTATTTATTCAAAAACTACAATGAAAAGTTCATTGATTCATGTTCAAAATAAAGTCTCATTAATTCATGGTCAAAGTGTAACCAAAGGTAGTACTAGTTCCATGTACAAAGTGATAAATTGTAATCCAATATGTATCAAAGATTCCTCAAAAAGTGAATGTAATTCTGATAATAATCCAAAACCCTTCCGGATAATTTTTGGTTTTTCACATACATTTCATCAGGGATCTGTTAATAAAGTAACAATCAATGTAATTCTGCGTCATGAGCCTCTATGCATTCCTCTTTCGTGCTCCTGGACGTCCAAACCAGAGCGGACCGGACCGGACCGGAGGGGCTCTCTAACTGTACCATCGGCTAGAGGGGCTCGTCTCTCTACCCAAGAAGGAGGGCCTTCTCTGTGTCTGCTCCAGCCCTATGGAACCTCCTGCCGATAGAACTGCGGCTGCAGACAGAATTGTTGCCCTTTAGGAAGGATCTTAAAATATGGCAGGCAAGGCAGGTGTGGGGCATTGATGGAGGTGTAACCCCCCCCCCCGCCTGCTGGCTTGTTTAAGATATATTAAGATCCTCCCTCTTTTCTACAGATGGGATGGGAGGGATTTTTTTATTTGGGTTTGGCTTTTAAATAACTGATGGGCTGGGGAGGTCATTTTAGAGTCTATTAAGGGTTTTTAAAATGTTTTAAGACTGTGATTTTTTAATATTACTGTTGTAATGCCATCCAGAGTCGCTCGTTCAAATTGGGTGGCAATTTATAAATTTGAATATTAAATAAATAAAATAAAATTTGCAGGGCCGTAGCCAGGGGATGGCCAGGGAGAGTGCGCTGAGTTAGCCGTTTGCCCACCCTGGCAAAGCGTGGTTTCCCAAAGGAATGCATTGAAAAGAGGCTTTGTTGCCCATTCTGGGGAAAAATTCGCCCACCCACATCTAGAATCCTGGCTATGGCCCTGCTTGTAGGACGCACAGACAGACCCATCTCTCTCTCCTTGGCATGGAGTTGTAGCAGAGGATGTTGGGGAAGGAAGGAGTTGGGGTCAGAGAGAGGGAGAGGATTTATAGTCCCAAACTAAGAAGTGCCCCACTTTGGGAGGGGGTGGGGGGGCACAGTACAGGCTGGGCAAAGTGCTAACCCAGGGTAAGTGAAGCCCCCCCATCCCCACCCCCTTGCCCCACTGACTCTGGCTGCGGCCCTGGGTCGGACTCAACTGAGCGGCTGAACAACCACAAGTCTTGGAAGGCATTGGAAGCTACTCGGGATCCTTCCTTGCCTCCAATACGTGGGAGAGGCGAGTTTTCTGAAGAGTCCAGTGCACAAAACTCTAAACCAGGGATTCTCATTTCCATCATGTGGGGCCCACCGCCCCCCCCACCCCACCCACTGCCTCCTCCACCACACCCGGAAGTTCCCCACGGGGTGGAGGAAGGGCGGAATGACCGTCCGCCCCCGAAGCTGTCTAGGGTGACCTGACCTGGCCCTTCCCTTCCCCGGCTTAAAATAGGTTGATAACTCCTGCTCTAAACCCTTCCTGCCTCAAAAAGGATGGGATTTGTAGTCCAGAAATCAAAGGAGACTTACCTCAGCAACTCTCCCCACACCCACAATAATGTCGCCTCTCGAAAAGGGAGGAGTGACAGGTGGATAAGGAATCGTTTCCGGGTGAAAAAGGATCGCCTCTTCCCCTCCCACATTTTCCTCCTCTCTAGGAATCCTTACTTATCTCCTATACTCCGGGAATCTCTCTTGTGGGGCGTGCTCCTGCTCTAGGAATCTCTCTTGACTGCCATGAACCCTCTCTAGGAATCTATCTTGTATGTCATGCATGCTCCCTTTCTAGGAATCGCTCTTGTCTGGCATCCTCCTGCCGGGCTGCCCTCTCGTATGGCAAACCCCCCCTCTTGCTAAAGGTAAAGGTTACCCTTGCTCGTATCCGACTCTAGGGTTCGGTGCTCAGCTCTGTTTGTATAGCCAAACAGCCAGGGCTGTCTTCGTCTAGAGACTTTCCGTGGACATGTGGCAGGAATGACTAGTCACCCAAGTGCATGGAATGCTGTTTACATTTCCACAAAAGTGGTACCTCTTTATCTACTTGCAATTGCCGAAGTGATAGGTTGTCAGGAGCTGAGCTGGGACGGAGACAGAAGCTCACTCCTTCATGCAGCACGCGGGTTTCGAACTGCTGACCAGCCGACCTTCCAGTTGCCAAATTCAGAGCAATGAACGAAGTAAAGAGGGGATCCACCCTTCACTCCATGGCGCTCCTTGTTCTTCCTCCCTTTGAGGCAGGGAGAGAGATAGAAATGACTCCCTGCCACTGGGGAGTAACAACCCAAAGCTTTCCAGCCCGGCTCCAGGAAGGGAGAAAGAATTGGTACTTCGGACTATGGAAGGGACGTATTCTGCAAATCCCCTCTTCTCTCCTGACCAGCCCTTCCTTCCCGCCGCCATGGCTTCCTTGATGGGCTCAACCCACCTCACCCTCAATTGACTTCTTTCTCTCCTTGATCTTCCCCTCTTGCCATGGGTCGCCAAGTCAAAAGTGACGTCCAGGAGAGGGAAGGGAGGGTGTCTTTCCCTCCTGGCCCGGGCCGTAACCAGGGAGGTGGCAGGTGTGTGTGTATAGCTAAGCTAATACACCCCAAAGCTAACAGCCCGCCCAACAAACTAGATTTGCCCAACCAAGGTGTCGCGTACAATCGCCCAGTTCCAGCCTCCTTCCGTCTGAGGGAGAAAAGACTGCAACAAGGTCTCCCTTTCGGCCTCTGTTGTGTCCTAAAGCATGTGCCTTTAAACAATGTACCTATCCATGTGTATCCAATGTAACCTTTTCCTTGTGTAACATTGTAACCCCAGCTGCATCTCTATAACCCTAATAGGACGCGAGCTAGTGACCACTAGATGGCAATAGCGAGCGTCCAAGCTCATTGGTCCAAGACTCACCTAAGAGCAACAGCGCGGGTAGATTCCCGCCATCACCTTCACCTGGACAAGAAGGGCGTGACCTGAAATGACGTCACGCGGACAGTAACCAATAGACTGTCAAGGAGCCACATTCAAATGTATAGCCACTGTATATATTGAGCTGTTCGTCCGCCATTACCACATGTCCCCTCTGACCAGCATGTAATAAAGTTGTGTTAAGCCAGCTCTTCGGCTGTCCTGGTGTCTTTGGTCCCATACACTAAATTGGCGACGAAGGTGGGATGATGGCTGCCCACGGGACCAAGACATATGCCGGTTTCGACATCAAGAAACCGCAAGACTGGGAACTTTTCGAAATGGACTTCCAAGGCGCGCTGGTGGAGTTCAAGGTGACGGACGAGGCAAAGAAGAGAGCCATCCTCACCAGAATGCTCGGGCACGACGCCAAGAGGGTATTGATTGACCTCATCACACCCAAAAAGGCGGCTGAATTCAAGGTGAAAGAGCTCCTGAAGGTGTTGTGAGACCATTTCCGGCCCTCGGTTGCGATGTTTCCCGCTCGGAGCGCGTTTTGGAGGCGAGTCCAAGCGCCTGGTGAGTCGGTTGCCGCCTTCGTAGCGGCCCTGCGTCTGGCTGCCGGCCCATGCAAATGGGAGAACTTGGAAGTCACCCTCAGGGACTGCGTGCTATGCGGCCTGAAGGATGCCGAAATCCAGCGCACGCTGATGAATCAGGAGCCGCCCCCCACATTGCAGGAGGTCCTGAAAGCGGCACAGGCCGCGGAAGCCACGAAGGCCGGGGTGCAGGAGCTCCAGGACTGGCGTCCGAAGGCCGACAAAACAGAGAGTCCGGTGAACGCAGCCCGGCGAATTTCGAAATCATCCGCCGAAAACAGCAACGACGAGGACGTCCGGAGGGTCCAGAAGGAGGGCCGGCGCTGCGACGGCCGCGGAGCGGCTCACGACCGCGCCAGGTGTCCTTTCAGAAAAGCCGAGTGCCACAACTGTGGACGACGCGGGCACATCGCCAAAGTATGCAGACAACGGCGCAAGGACCGGGGGAGCTCGCCCGACCGCGCGGCGAGGCCAGACCGCTCGACGAGAATCAAGGATGGTGCCCGGCCCACGAGGAAGCAGGACGGCGTGGGCCGCATCTCCGACGACAGCGACGACGACGCTCCAGTTTTCAGCGTGTCCTTGGGACACCCCCGCTACTTTGTTGAGGTACTGGTGCAAGGGGCCCCTGTTAGGATGGAGATTGACTCTGGCTCCTCATATTCCCTCATTTCCCAGAGGGAGTTTTTGAGAATTGCCCCCCGCGTACGGCCCAAGCTCAAAGCGTTGAGGTCCACGCTTCGGGACGTGCAAGGGAACAGTATCCCGGTGTTGGGGGTTGGGAAATTCCAGGTCCAGTATAAGCGGCACGCCGCGGAACTCCCCCTAGTCGTTCTCAAGGGGGGTAATTGCATCCTCCTCGGGACTCAATGGTTCCAGCCCCTGGGTCTGTTCATTGGGGGGGTGCACGCCGTTGGGACTGATCCAATACAGAGGGTGTGCGACGCGCACCCTGAAGTCTTCAAAAAGGGACTGGGGAAATTCAATGGACCCCCAGTCACTTTCGACCTGGACCCGGAGGTCCGCCCAATAAGACTCAAACCGCGCAGAGTGCCTTTTGCACTAAAGAACAAAATAGAGGCGGAACTGGACAAATTAGTGGGCCAGGGGATTCTTGTTCCTGTTGATTCTGCGGAGTGGGAAACTCCAATTGTCACGGCATTGAAGGCAAATGGGGAGGTTCGCATTTGCGCCGATTATAAGTGCACCATTAATAAGGCAATCCGCCCTAATGCGTATCCGGTGCCGGTGGTCAGCCATTTGCTGGCCAGGTTACATGGGGGAAAGTGTTTCGCTAAGCTCGATCTGGCACAGGCTTATCAGCAACTCATGGTAACCCCTGCCGCAGCTGCTGCACAGACCATAGTCACGCATAAGGGGGCGTTCCAGGTGACGCGCCTCCAATTCGGCGTGAACTCGGCGCCTGGAATTTTCCAGTCGCTCGTGGAACGCCTCCTCAAAGGGCTGGACGGCGTTTTGCCATATTTTGATGATGTTTTGATAACGGGGGGGGGGAGTGAGGTTGAGTTGGCTGAAAGGCTAAACAAGGTCCTGGAGGCATTCGAACAGGCGGGGTTGAGGTTGCGAAAAGACAAATGCGTCTTCTTCGCGAAGGAGGTTGAGTTCTTAGGGTTCCGAGTAACACCCGAGGGGATCAAACCGTCCAAATCCAAGGTGGCCGCCATCAAGAAAGCCCCTCGCCCCGCCTCCAAGCCCGAGTTGCAGTCGTTCCTAGGGCTCTTAAACTTCTACCACTCCTTCCTTCCTCGGAAGGCTGCGGTGGCTGAGCCGCTTCACAAGTTGCTCAAGAAAGATGCGGCATGGAAGTGGGGCGATGACCAGGAGAGAGCATTCACGGAACTGAAACAACTCCTGGCGTCAGACGCCATTCTGACCCATTTCAACCCCAAACGGCCGGTGGTACTGATCTGTGATGCATCCCGGTGGGGGTGGGGGCAGTGTTATGCCACGTGTTGGAAAACGGGAGGGAGGCTCCAATAGCGTTTTACTCCAGGTCCCTGTCCCAAGCGGAGAGGAATTACGCCCAGACAGACAGGGAAGTACTGGCGATAATTGCAGGGACCAAAAAATTTCACGATTTTCTATATGGCCGCCCCTTCACCATCGTGACCGACCACAAGTCCCTACTAGGCATTTTCACCGCAGATAAGCCCACGCCACAGATCCTGTCCCCAAGGATGCTTAGGTGGGCCATTTTCCTCAACGCCTACCAGCACGCGTTGGTGTACCGGCCCGGGAGAGAAATCAGCCATGCGGACGCCCTGTCGAGGTCCCCCCTCCCCCAGACACACAGCCACGTGGGCGGGGAGGAGCCGGACCGCCAGGTGCTCATGATAGAAGTCTTAGATTCGCCCCCCATAGTACCCGCCGATATCGCTAAAGCGACAAGCAGAGACAAGACGTTGGCGGCGGTTAGCTCCTGGGTACAGAAAGGGTGGCCAGCATCTTCCCCAGCGGAGGAATTCGCCCCATTTTTCAGGAAAAAGTTGGAGCTGTCCCTAGAGAGGGGGTGTCTCTTGTGGGGGCAGCGGGTGGTGATCCCCACATCCCTCCGGCCACGGGTGCTTAAACTGCTGCACGTCAGCCACCCCGGAATTGTGCGCTCCAAAGCGCTGGCCCGGAGCTACTTTTGGTGGCCCCAGTTAGATGCCGACATCGAGCACATGGTCGGCACTTGCGAGAGTTGCCAATGCTCCAGACCAGAGGAGGCCCGTCTTCCCCACAGGGAGTGGGACGCGGCTAAGGGGCCGTGGTCCCGGATACACATAGATTTCGCGGGCCCATTCCGAGGAACTCTGTTTCTCCTTGTTGTGGATGCTTTCTCTAAGTGGCTGGAGGTCATCCCAGTCACGAGCACCTCCTCAGCCGCGACAATAAAGCATTTGCGGAGAATTTTTTCCACGTTCGGCATACCCGACACTCTAATTAGCGATAACGCTAGTTGCTTCACGTCCGCTGAGTTCAGGGCATTCACAGAGATTAACGCCATCCGGCACATCACCTCCGCCCCTTTCCATCCGGCCACCAATGGCCAAGTGGAGCGCCTCGTACGCACCACGAAGGACGCGCTGCGGCGCATGGGCCCCGGGGATCTCAACCTACAAGTGTGTCAGTTTCTGCTAGGGTACAGGGTGACCCCGTTGGCGTCAGGATACTCCCCCACGGAGCTCTTAATGCGCAGGAAACTGGCCACCATTCTCACCAGGCTAGACCCCACGAGAGTAGAAGATAAGGGGAGGAACATCGGGCTAGAGGCCACAAAGAGTTTCAGCGTAGGCGCCCCCGTGCATTGCAGGAACTACGCCAGCGCAGGGCCAGCCTGGGTGCCGGGGGTTGTCGTGGAGCAGACCGGTCCCGTATCATACCGCGTGGAGACCAGCACGGGTCTACTGTGGCGGCGACATGCGGACCAGCTCCAGAGCCGGGTCCCAGAGAGGCAGGGCTCGGAAAGCACAGACAGGGATTCAGCGTTAGGGTTCTCCCCCACCCGTTTAGCCCAAGGGGGAGGAGAGGGGGGTCGTGCGTCCCCACCGAGGGGGGAGGAAAAGGAATTTGTCCTCATAGATACCCCGCGGGATCACCAAGATACCCCGCGGGATCACCCAGCAGAGTTTGATTTTGAGTTTCAGAGCCGGGGGGTTTTTTCGGAGTGGTCTCCCACCCATCCAAGCGAGAAGAGGGGTTTTACGTTAGCCCCTGGTGCCCCCGGTTCGCCCACAACGGAATCTACCATTTCCCCTAAAGCTGCAAAACCGCAGCAAGCCACTAACAAGTCTCCCTCTCCCATTACAGGACAAGGGTCCAGGGAACAAGGAAGCAGTAGCGGCCCCCGGGTGGGCCAACCCACATCGCGGCCCAAACGCGAGTGCAAGAAACCATCTTGGTTAAGAGACTTCGTCTCATCCTAGGGGGGAGGGATGTTGTGTCCTAAAGCATGTGCCTTTAAACAATGTACCTATCCATGTGTATCCAATGTAACCTTTTCCTTGTGTAACATTGTAACCCCAGCTGCATCTCTATAACCCTATTAGGACGTGAGCTAGTGACCACTAGATGGCAATAGCGAGCGTCCAAGCTCATTGGTCCAAGACTCACCTAAGAGCAACAGTGCGGGTAGATTCCCGCCATCACCTTCACCTGGACAAGAAGGGCGTGACCTGAAATGACGTCACGCGGACAGTAACCAATAGACTGTCAAGGAGCCACATTCAAATGTATAGCCACTGTATATATTGAGCTGTTCGTCCGCCATTACCACATGTTCCCTCTGACCAGCATGTAATAAAGTTGTGTTAAGCCAGCTCTTCGGCTGTCCTGGTGTCTTTGGTCCCATACACTAAAGCCTCTCAGGGCTTCCTCCTTTCTCCAATTGCCTGCGGCGGTGGTGGGGGGGAGGAGTGGGGGCAAGGAAGTGGAAGGAACTGGGGATCGAACCAGCGGCCCAGGGGGAAGAGGGATTGTTGTGTATGCATGCAGTTCAGCTGCTCGCCATTAGCGCAGCTGATGGAGCTCACGTGGCTCCAATCTACCCAATGAGTAACTAGCGCGGGAAACCTTCCTGCCACAGGTGAACTATGTCAGGTATGTAGTACGTCAGAAAGACGTCACCGATACTGCAACCAATACGCACCTTCGGGCGAGATTCAAATGTATTATGGACAATATATAAGGAATACCTGTCAAGTTTTGAATTTGAAAATAAGGGAAATTTTGGCCACAGCCTCTGTGGGCGTGGCCAAATCTGTGGGCGTGGCCAAATATAGCCATATGACCTGCTAGGCTCTAGTCATGCCTGCCACATGGCCATGGAAATGTCTGCAAACACAGACAGCGCTGCCTCTTCAGAAACAGAAATGAGCACTGAACCCTAGAGTCGGATACGACTGGCTATCGAGCAAGGGAAACCTTTACCTAATGAATATGTAAATATGGTCATACAGATATCTGAGTACTTTTTTGACAGCAATAACTATTCCAATTAATGTGGCAATCTCATTCTAGGTAATAAACACAGCAGTGGAAGACTTAATTAAGGGTATTGAGGTGAAGAACAGGCACTTTATACAAAAGAATTATTTTGTGTGCATGTGTGACATTGTTGCCCCTCCTGAAAAAATATTTGCTCCTACCCCCCCCCCCCCACACACACACACACATCTAGAATCCTGGCTAGGGCCCTGCACCAGCCTTGGCACTGGCCAGATTGGGATGTTCTTGGCGCAGAGGGGAGATTTGGGGAGATCAACCTGCAGTTGAGGCAGCCAAAAACTTTCCTCGGTGTTGCGATGGCTCCCAGGTGTGGGAGTGGCTGGCCGCAAGGAAGACACGCGAGACAATCGTGCGATGAAGTCCAATCCCGATCTTGGTCGGGTGGTACGTATTTATTACCCTGCCTTGGGGTGATACACGCATAAGATGCGTGTGACCCCCTAATACAGAAGGCTTGCATACATGGCATTTTCTGGTGGTCAAGACAATACCTGCTCTTGGGCATTGCCCTGTGGTTAAGACAACCCACAACTAATTAAGGTCTGGGCTGGTGAAACCCATTGTTCCTGCCCTATCTCGGAGCCTTATGTGTATTGCCTCCGGGTGCCTAGTTTGTTCTGCTGTCTGGCGCGGCTTATTTGCCCATCTTAATCTGCAGCCAGCAGCGGAGGATTGTGTATTTCCATTAAAGTCATCATCTTTGGTTTTTCCCCTGTTTCCATCATAACCATCAGCCAAGGCTTTATGATTTGCCCCCCAAACTAACCAGCCCGCACCCAATTGCCTTTCCTGCCAAGCCCGGTTGGTCCCCGGATCTGTTGAAGGCCGGGCGAACCCCTGGGGAAAGGTTTGGGCAATTATTCCTGCAGGCAACCCACATTCCCCCTTCCTTTATTAGTTAAATCAGCCTGGCTGAGGGCACGGTAGATATAAGGCATAATCTACTTGGGCGTAACTATTTCCCGGGGTCTCCGCCACAGGGTACACATTGACAAGAGTGAAGGAATGCACTGCGCAAAGCAGCAAAACGTGATTCCCACTACCACAACACCAGCGATTGCTTTAAGTGCTGTCTGCAACCAACCCCATGACACCCATGACCAAAGTTCGTCCCACCAACCCCAGTTGGCGTTTTCCTTGATGTGTTTAACTATGGTATCAAGTTCGGTGATCTGACTCTGGACTTCGCGAGAATTGTCCATGAGGTTGAAACAACACATGTCCCAGACAGATTCACAACCCAAATGGTGTAAGAGCAGCAAATAGTCAATTGCTGCGCGGTTATCCAAAACCGCATGCCTCAGTTCAGCCTGCTCTCGGTTTAACATGGCAATGGCTGATGAGGTGTGATTAATGGCTTTTGCTAGCGTGCACGCCAGCTGGCCGATCCTGCGTGCATTACCTACTACCAGTCCAGGCACCCCTATAATACTGACTGCTAGGGACATGTACTATGCCTTGCTAAGCACAGTGATTTCACTGTCACATGTCTCATCTAGCTGGACCACTCGTATGGGCCGTGCCGGCCTTGGGGTTACTGGGTTTGGGGTGACCATCTCCCTTTTGGGGAGTACCAGGGTTAAACGACTCACACAGCAGTATGAGTCAGACACACTAGCGGGTATGTAGTTCCAAGTCAGTTGGTTACAAGTAAAAAACCATCCTGTGGGCAAAATAATATGAGCATACACATAACTGATTGTCTCTGGTTGGGCACATTTCCAAGTCTCTTTCCCGGGACTCAGGCAACAGTGGTGTGGCCCCTTGGCTGTGGAGCAGCTGGTCATCTTGGCACAGGGCGTGCTTGGGCTGATGGCCACCCAAGGTGTGTAAAGGGTGACTGCATCAGTGGGCAAAGTCTTTGTTACCTGAGTCCCCCAGTTCGCGCAAGTTGCGTACGTGTTTCGGTGGTGGTAAATTAAATTAAATTAAATTCCCAGCCCAGCTCCAGGAAGGGAGAAATAATGTGTACTTCGGGCTCTAGAAGGGATTTATTCTGCAAATCCCCTCTTCGGTCCTGACTAGCCAGCCCTTTCTTCCCGCAGCCATGGCTTCCTTGATGGGCTTGATCCACCTCACCCTCGATTGACTTCTTCCTCTCCTTGATCTTCCCCTCTTGCAATGGGTTGCCAAGTCAAAAGTGACGTCCAGGAGAGGGAAGGGAGGGTGTCTTTCCCTCCTGCCCAGGGCCGTAACCAGGAGGGTGGCGAGTGTGTGTGTGTGGGTAGCTAAGCTAATACACCCCAAAGCTAACAGCCTGCCCCCCAAACTAGATTTGCCCAACCAAGGCGTTGCGTGCAATCACCCAGCTCCAGCCTCCTTCCTTCTGAGGGAGAAAAGACTGCAAAGTCTCCCTTTCAGCCTCTCAGGGCTTCCTCCTTTCTCCAATTGCCTGCAGTGGTGATGGTGGGGGCGAGGAAGTGGAAGGAACCAGGGATCAAATCAGCGACCCCAGGGGAAGGGGGATACAGAGGGAGCCCACCGCAGCGCCCAGACGTAAGCTGAGTCCTCCCTCTCTCTCACACGTACATCCATTCTTCCTCCCCCACACCATACCTGTCAACCCTTGGCTCCGGAAAAACGGGACCTGCGCACATCGCTTGTGCGCAGGTCGCTTTCCACGCATGCGTAGAAGGGTTTTATCCCTTCCACGCATGCGCGGAAGCGCTACGCCAGTCGCGCAGCTCCCGCTCCGCTCCGCCCTCATCCCGAGGAACGTCCCAGCAGACGACGACCGGGCGCCGCCACGACGGGGGTGGGTGGCATCTCTCTCTCTCTCTCTCTCTGCCCGGGTCTTTCGGAGCCGGCGGGGCTGACTGTCGGCGGAGGGCACCGACCGACCCTCTTTCGGCCCGCCATCCCCACCCGCCCCGTCTCAAACGCACACGCACCCTTTGCGGGTACCTGGCAGCCGTAGAGTTGCCCCAGCTGCTCCACGATCCACTCTTCCAGCACCAGCCTCTTCCGCAGCTCCTTGCGGTCGTACTTGACGGTCACTTTGCCCTGCGGGTGGCGCCTCGACGGCTGCGGCACCGGCAGGGCCACCGAGTGGTCCTCCTCCTCTTCCCGGGACGCACCACCGCCCCCACGAGGGCTCTGGAAGAAAACCCGGTGGTTGCCTCTGCCGCCGCCACCCACGGGAGCCGCCGTACCCCCGGCAGCGGGGCCAGGCTCGCTGCTCCCGGCCACCACCGACATGGTCCTGGCGTGGCGGACGGGACGGGGGGCTTGGTCGCTAGTAGGGCTGCCTGAGAAGCCGCCTTTCCTCCCCCTTCCTCTCCCAGGCGAAGGCGCTCCCCCCCCCGCGGCATGTAGCAGCTGGGGCAACTCTACGGCTGCCAGGTGCCCGCAACGGGTGTGTGTGTGTTTGAGATGGGGGGCGGGGATGGCGGGCCGAAAGAGGGAGGGTCGGTTGGTGCCCTCCGCCGACAGTCAGCGCCGCCGGCTCCGAAAGGCCCAGGCAGAGAGAGGGGTAAAACCCTTCCACGCATGCGCGGAAAGTGCTACGCCACTTGCGTAGGGGCTGCGCAAGCGGCATAGAGCTTCCGTGCATGCGCGGATAGCGTTTCCCTCCGCTGCCAAATTACGGGGTTTTTGGCAGCGCAGGGCGGGTTATGACGTCAATCGACGTCAAATTACGGGGTTTTCCGGCCAAATCGGGATGGTTGACAGGTATGCCCCACACACGTGCGCGCACAGAGAGTGACCTACTCTTAGTGTCTCCGCAGCTGATTCCTTCAAACCATACCTGTCAAGTATCCTGTTTTTCCCGGGAAAACCCCTTATTTTTACCCCTCTTCCCGCCCCTCCTGTTTTATTAATTTCCCTGTATTATCCCTTATTTTTTTAAAAAAAAATCCTGACCGGAGCCCTCACAGGCGAAGCTGCAGTATGTTTTTCCGGCCACCAGAGGTCGCTGTCTGTGGCTTTTCGCTTGTGGAAGGGAAGAGAGAGAAGGTGGTGGGAGGGGCGTTCTGTAGTTTCTCTTTCATTTCCCTACCAGCCACATGGCCATGGAGGCTCCGTTTTTGCTGCTGCTGTTCGGAACCACCATGCTGGGATGGGGAGTCTACTCTAGAGGTGAACAATATTTCATATATGCAGGGGCAAATCAGTGAGAGACCTCTCTCTCACTCTCATGCTCGATTGAGCTGTTTCTGCCCTGCCTCCTGGCTGGAGGCTTCCGTTTCTGTTCTAGAGTTAACTTGAGAGGGGTGGCTTGATCACTATATGAGAGAGAGAGAGGGAGAAGAGAGACTTGGAAACTACAGAGGTTGCTTTTTTCTTCTTTACTAATTCCCTTCCTTAAACTGGATCCGACATTCTCAGGTGTTGGTGCTTCATTTGGTTGCAGTGAGGACAAGTAGATTGGTTAATTTGGGGGAATTAATCACTTGCTCCTACACTCTAATTGGGGGCGGGGGTGTCTAGCCATGTGAGGGCTAGTTCATTAAAGCCAAGCTGCTTACAAGCAGTTGGTAACCCTAGAGGGCTAGTTTACTATTCTGCACTTTCTTTGCTTCCCAGGAAAAAATAATAATTAAAAATGAGTAAGGTTTCCCTTGCTCGAAAGCCAGTTGTATCCGACTCTAGGGTTCAGTGCTCATCTCTGTTTCAAAGCCAAAGAGCCAGCATTGTCTGCATCTGCAGACATTTCCATGGTCATGTGGCAGGCATGACTAGATACCAGAGTGCATGGAACACTGTTACCTTCCCAACAAAGTGGTCCCTATTTATCTACTTGCAATTTCTTGCTTTCAAACTGCTAGGATGGCAGGAGCTGGGACAAAGATGGGAGCTCATTCCATCCTGCAGTACTCGGGAATCGAACTGCTGACCTTCTGCCTCCCAGTCAGCATCTTAGTCACTTAAGCCACTGAGTAAACAAAAAAGAAAAGCAAAAGTCCCCCAAGAAGTTGGGGAAAGGGTTCTTTGGCCCACACAGCTTTCTGCCCATTGCATCTACAATACCATCTAGCCATCTTATTTTTGGCCACCCCCTTCTTTTGTCATCTACCTTTCCCAGCATCAAGGCCTTCTCAAGTGAATTTTCTCTTCTCATTTGATGTCCAAAGTACTTTAGCGTCATCTTTACTATTTGACCTTTAATGAGCAGTCAGGGTTGATTTCTTCTAGGATCAACCTATTTCTAACACCACATTTCAAAGGCATCTATTTTTCTGCGCTCAGCTTTCCTACCCATACATTACCACCGGGAATACCATTGCTTTGACTATGCAATTTTTTGTTTGCAAGGTGATGCCTCTACTTTTAACTATGTTCCCCATAGCTTGTTTCCCAAGCATCAGTCAAGTCACCTTTTTATTTCATGGCTGCAATCACCATTTGCAGAGATCTTTGATCCTAAGAAAGTAAAATCTTACAGTCATATCCAACTCTAGAGTGCAGTGCTCATCTCCATTTACAGCCAAAGAGTCAGTGCTGTCTGTGTTTGTAGACATTTTCATGGCCATGTGGCAGGAATGACTAGCAAGTCACATGGCTATATTTGGCCATGCCCACAGATTTGGCCACACCCACAGAGGGGTGTGGCCAAAATTTCCCTTATTTTCAAATCCAAAACTTGACAGGTATGCTTCCAACAGCTGCCTGACACACACACACTTTCCCGTTGGCCACGCTACCTAGAGAGGAGGAGGTGGGAGGTAAATGCTGATTGATTTTTTAGGAAATTCAGTACGCCCATTTTACTTTAGAAACCTCTGCCCTTAGCATGAGAGAACCAACTTTGAATAATAACTATAGAGTCAATGTTTGATTTTATTAATCAACTAGCAGAGGACCCGGCGTTGCCCAGGGGTACCCTACCCAGGCCAAGGAGAACCCAGACCCCCCCGCTGCCTTACCTTTTTGTCTGCTCCTGTCGTGGCTGCTGTCTCAACCCTGCCATGAGGTGCCATTTCAGCCTGACTCTGGCCGTCGCCGGCCTCCCCAGCGACTACAGTCAGTGGGTAGCCTTCACAGTCCGGCCCCTCCATCCTCCCGTGGGTTGTGTTAGGCGGATGGGAGGCTCCATTTGGGCGGGTAGGCAGAGGACCCATTGGGGGGGGGGGCGGAGGCCTGCAGAAGATGGCAGCCCGGTTCCATCCTCCGCCTGCCCCCTGGCTGTGGGTTCTCCCTTCCCCCCCAAGGCATGCCTCAGGAGTGCAGAGGAGCCATGCTGTGATGGCCACCCGCTGACAGAAGTCGCAGGGGCGGCTGTAATTGTCACTGTCCATTCTGGCGGCTAGGCCAAGTGCCATCTGGAATGCTGGGCAGACTTTGGCGTATGCGTGGAATTTTGCACATGCACAGTCACCTCCCCTGGTCGTTTCTGCCGGCTGGGGGGGGCGTTGCAGCCCCTTTTTGGGGGCAAGGACCCCAAGGCAGGCTGCCAGTTACTCACACTGGCCACCCCAGACGTTGAAGGTAGGCGTGCACGCAGTTTCCAGCACAATCGGTGCAGGGGTGTCGCTTTATATTAGGGAGCTCTGTGATGTCATAGAGCCCCACATCTGGTCAACTGGGAATTAATTGATCTGTGGTGATGACATCACAATCCCCCCTGGTTGGCTTTTTTCCCTTGCTTTTTCTCCTGTTGGTGGGGGTGTCCCCTTTGCGGATTGATTTAGGGAGTGTAACCCTCCCCATGGGCTTGTCACCTCCGCAGTGACCGTCTCTTCGGCCTAAGGTACGTATGTGCCAAGTTTCAGCGTGATCGGTGCAGGGGTGTGGATTTGTATAAGGAACATACAGCACCGGACCTTGATTTTAGTTATATAGATTGGCTAAGATGCTGACAGGAAGGCGGGAGGTCAGCAGTTTGATTCCTGAGTAAATAGGTACCATTTCGGTGGGAAGGTCAACAGCATGTCTAGTCATGCCTGCCACATGACCAGGGAAACATCTGCAGAAGCAGACAGCTCAGGCTCTTCAGCTTTGAAACAGAGATGAGCACTGGACCCTAGAGTCAGATATGGCTGGCTTTCGAGCAAGGGAAACCTTTACTTAATGAATATGTAAATATGCTCATTGTTGTGTCTAAAGCTGTCATTCCCCTGACAGCTTGTAGATCGTGAGATCTGTCAAGCAAGGAAAATGCGCCAACAGTTTGGCACCAAATTTGAATATATTTTGTATTGTATTCTTTGTTGCAAGTGAAATTCAAACCAAGGGCCAATCGTAATAAAGCCCGCGTAATTGTATCAAATGTTAATGGTCAATTAAGTGTATAAAAAGAGTGAACGGGAACCACTAGTTCCAATTTCCAGTTGAGTCGCTAAGCTGAATAAATCACTGGTTAGACCCTGCGACTGCTGGTCTGATTACTGCACCGTCCAGACTCAACAGTCATGCAGATATCTGAGTCCCTTTTTTTGTAGCAATAGCTATTCCAATTCATGTGGGAATCTCATTCTAGGAAGTAAACTCAGCAATGGAAGACTTAATTAAGAGTACTGAGGCAAAGAACAGGCACTTTATGCAAAAAATTATTGTGTAACCGTGTGTGTGTGTGTGTGTGTGTGTGTGTGTGTGTGTGTGTGTGTGTGTGTGTGAAAGAGAGCTATTGTTGCCTCACCTGAAAAAATATTCGCTCCCCCCCACCCCACCCCGAACTCGAATCCTGTCTACGGCCCTGCTCCTGCCTTGGTAATTACCAGTTTGGGATATTCTTGGCGCTGGAGGCTGGGGGGAGCTATTGGGGGAGATCATCCTGCCAAAAACTTTCCTCGGGATCTTTCTCTGCCCAGATGGAGCCCTGGTCCTAAGAGCCAAGGCTTCAGGAGAGAGGGGGCAAGGAAGGAGCAAACGCCCCCCCCCCAAGGAATTATGGTGGGTGTGGAGTTCACAGTTCCTGGTGCTCCTTCTCCATCTTCTGATGCTTTGGCAAGAATGCATTTCCTTTGCCGCCGGTCCCCCATTACTACTGAAATAAATCAATCTCTCCCCCCCCTCCCCCAGCCTTGCCTTTCCCTCTGGAGCAGGGGTGCCCAAACTCGTGAGGGAAGCGAAACTGAAGATAGCCCAACTGGAGCGTGTGAACTGGGAATGTGAACCTGCACTTCCACTCTGACTTGAGTTGTCTGGATCCAATCAAGATTGGTGATGATTCTTATATCTGTACGTATCATCTTCTACACCTATTGTCTTCAGTGCTGTTATCATCTTCTCAAACTGGCATCTGTCAAAGGCTTTGGCATATTCTCTAAAACATACATGCACCTGGAAGCTTGGGTTGAACCAATCAGAGCCTCTGCGATTGTTTTCATCATCGGTTGCCAGGCAGGGAAGTCCCTTTATTTGCTACCATTCCATCTTGGTCTCCCCATCTGAGGCTCCACCTGTTGAACATCCCTGGCTCAGGAAGGGCAATCAGGAGGGGGAAAATCTGGCTTTGGAGAAGATGATGAATGGGGAGGAAGGTGGAACCTTCCTTCGAACCTCTCTCCCCCCCTTTTGTCGCTTTGGGTCTGAAACGTTCCAGAGACCCTCTTTGGGGCGCAAAACAGCCCAGAGGGTCAGATTTACTGGAGCAGAGAAACTCGGCCCAGGCAGCATTCAAGTCCTTCTGGGGTCAATTTCGGAGATATATTAAATCATTTAAACAAAATAAAATAGGAAGTGTGATATGTGTATGTGTGTGCGGGGGGGGGGGGGGGGGTTGAGTGGCCCATGCCAGTTGTCGATGATCTACCCAACCCCACTGATGTACAGTATAACTTCGTTATACAGAAAAAGTTAATTCCATAGCTTTTTCCTTAACTCGATTTTTAATATAAAACGAGGCATTCACAAAATAACACATTTTTAAAAATGTTCCCAAATCCCCCCCAAAATAATTTAAATTTAAATTAAAAACACTCTTTACTTCTCTCCAAACAACACTACTGCCACCCATAGGGTCCAGAATGGCTGCGGGTGGTCTTTTATAGCCCACTAGGTGCAGTACCTTGGCACTCCAGGTGTTCTTGTACAATTGTCAGAAGCTTTGGTGTCTTTTACGGAAGACATAGAAGGAGTCGCAGTAAGGACTAACACAGGTTTATTGGTTGATGATCAGAACGAACATGTGGTAATGGCGGAGGTACCTCACATTATATACAGTAGTACAATACATTTGAATCTTGCTGCACGGTAGCTCATTGGCTGCTACCGGCGTGACGTCGTCCAAGTCACGCCCATCTTCTGTAGTTGTTTGATAGTGCGGGGTAGTTCCCGCGGCTGCCGGTGATTTGAGGAATGAGAACCATGTGAGTTGAACGCTCACAGCTGCCCTCTATGGGCAGCTAACTCGCGTTCCTTTAACAGCTGTGCTACATTGTAATTGTGGTCAGGTTACATTCATACATTTCTTAAAGCAACATTTCTTAAAGCAACATTGTACATACATAACATCCCTCCCCCCTAGGATGGGACGAAGTCCCTCAACCATTGTGGCTTGCCGCACGTGCGCCTGGGGCGTGCGGCCGCTTGACTTAACACAGGGGAGCCGGAGGCTCCTGGTTCCGCGGAGTCCTGTCCTGCAACGGAAAGGGGGGACTCATTAGTGGCTCAGTGTGGAGTCTGCGGTAACCTTGCATTGGGGGAAGGGAATGGAATGAACAGTTGGGAAGTGAATCCCTGTCTACCGTTTGAGGAGTTTGGGGTCCCCCCCAGTACGAATCTCGGGACCGACGAAGAGGCCCTCGTGGCCTCGCCACCCCCCGTTACCTGCCCGGGAGTTCTAGAGACTGTGGTGGGCGGACTCCCCCCTGTTGCCTGTCTTGGGGGTGTTTGTCTCTGGGGAGCTGGAGCTATGGTATATTCTAAAACAAAAGGGCTGGGGGGACTGGAAGTACCAGGGGCTGAACTGAAACCCCTCTTCTCGCTAGGATGGGTGGGGGACCACTCCGCGACACCCCCCTGGTACTGCAACTCATAATCAAATTCATCCCTCTCCTCCAAGGTATCCTCCTCTGCGGCTGAGAACCGAGGATATGCATTTGTATCCGTGGGTGCCGCCGTGTCTCCCCCTTGGGTAACGCGGGTGGGGGAGGACCCTAACGCTGATTCCCCCTCACCGGTGACTCGCCTTCTGAGCTGGTCGGCGTGCCTTCTCCAGAGTAGATCTGAGCTAGTCTCGACCCTATAGGATACCGGCCCCGTTTGCTCAATAATCGTCCCTGGTACCCACGCTGGCCCCGAGGCCGCGTAGTTTCTGCAGTGAACCGGGTCTCCTACCGCAAAACTTTTGGAACTCTCTCCCCCTATATTTATATTTCTCCCTTCATCCTCCACCCTGGATGGATCCATCCGGTCAAAAAGTGTTACCGGACGCCTCCTCATGAGGAGTTCGGCTGGGGAAAAACCTGAAGCTAGGGGGGTTGTCCTGTAGCAGATGAGGAACTGACACAGATGAAGGTTCAATTCACCGGGACCCATGCCCGCAGTGCGTCTTTCGTAGTGCGCACTTGGCGCTCTACCTGACCGTTTGTGGCGGGGTGAAACGGGGCAGCGGTAATGTGCCTGATGGCGTTTCTCTCAATAAACGTCTTGAACTCTGCAGACGTGAAGGTACTAGCGTTATCGCTAACAAGGACGTCTGGCAGGCTGAAACAGGCAAACAGCTTGCGCAACTGTTTAATGGTTGCCGCAGAGGAAGTGCTGTTCATGGGGATTACCTCCAACCACTTGGAGTAGGAGTCGACTACCAGCAGAAACATTGACCCGCGGAAAGGGCCAGCGAAGTCGACATGAATCCGGGACCATGGCCCGCGGGCCGTGCCCCATTCCCTATGGGGCAACCGGGACTCCTCGGGCCGAGAGCTCTGGCAGCTCTCACACGTGGCCACTAAACGTTCTATGTCCCTGTCTATCTGGGGCCACCAAAAGAAACTCCTGGCCAGAGCCTTGGAGCGCACGATCCCGGGGTGACTGGTATGCAGTAGCTTCAGCACCTTGGCCCTTAGCTTCTCTGGGATAACTACCCGCTGGCCCCAGAGTAAGCAGCCCCTTTCCAGAGAAAGCTCTACTCTACGCCTGAAAAATGGCTTGAAATGTTCCTTGGGGGGATTAGTGGGCCACCCTTTCCTAACCCAGGAACTAACTTGGGCCAGCATCTTGTCGGCCGCCGTGGCCTTGGCGAGGTCGGCCGGGACAATGGGGGGGTGAGTCGAGGGACTTGATCAGCAGAACTTGGTCAGCAGAACTTGCTCTACCTCGCAAGTGGGGTCCCCTAAACTAGGGAGGGGAGACCGGGACAGTGCGTCCGCATGGGAGATCTCCTTCCCTGGGCGATAGACCAGCTCATACTGGTAGGCGTTGAAGAAGATGGCCCAACGCAGCATCCTGGGGGATAGAATTTGTGGGGTGGGTTTGCCGGTAGTGAAGATCCCCAGAAGTGGTTTGTGATCCGTCACTACCGTAAACTCGCGGCCGTATAGGAAATCGTGGAACTTCTTCGTTCCCGCGATTATGGCCAGGGCCTCCCTATCTGTTTGCGCGTAATTGCGCTCGGCCTTCGAGAGGGACCTTGAGTAGTACGCCACCGGGGCTTCCCTCCCGCTCTCCAACACGTGGCACAGAACCGCCCCCACCCCCACTGGGGACGCATCACAGACTAAAACCACTGGTTTTTTCGGATCGAAGTGGGTCAGGACAGCATCCGAGGACAGGAGTGACTTAAGCTCCTTGAACGCTTTCTCCTGCCTGTCCCCCCACCGCCAAGCCGCGTCCTTTTTAAGTAGCGCGTGCAGTGGCTCCGCGACCGATGCCTTCCGAGGCAGGAAGGAATGATAGAAATTTAGGAGCCCTAGAAATGACTGTAGCTCTGGTTTCGCGGTGGGGCGAGGGGCGTTTTTTACGGCCACAACCTTTGACTCAGAGGGTTTGATTCCGTCCGGGGTTACCTTAAAACCTAGAAATTCGACCTCCCTCGCAAAGAATACGCATTTGTCCCTCCTCAGTCGAAGACCTGCCCTCTCGAACACTGAGAGGACCCCATCTAGCCTCTTTGCTAACTCTAATTCGCTCCCCGCCGTTATCAACACGTCGTCGAAGTATGGGAGGACGCCTGGAAGCCCCTTTAAAAGGCGTTCCACGAGGGACTGGAAAATTCCGGGGGCCGAATTCACGCCAAACTGAAGGCGCATTACCTTAAACGCCCCCTTGTGCATCACGATCGTTTGCGCGGCGGCAGCAGCCGGGGTTACAGAGAGCTGCTGGTATGCCTGGGCCAGATCTAGCTTGGCAAAACACCTCCCCCCATGTAACGTGGCCAGCAAGTGGCTGACCACGGGCACCGGATATGCATTTGGCCGAATGGCCTTATTTGATCGTACATTTATAGTCCGCACAAATCCTGACCTCCCCGTTTGACTTAAGGGCTGTAACAATCGGCGTTTCCCACTCCGCCAAATCAACTGGAACCAAAATCCCCTGCCCCACCAATTTGTCCAGTTCCGCCTCGATCTTGTTCTTCAGGGTGAAGGGCACTCTCCTTGGCTTGAGGCGGATGGGCCGGATTTCTGGGTCCAGCTCAAAGGAAACCGGGGGCCCCTTGTATTTCCCGAGCCCCTTCTTGAAGACGTCCGGGTGTGCATTGCACACGTCCCGCATTGGGTCAGTCTCGATGGCGTTAATGCCGGACAGTTCGATTCCCAGGGGAGCAAACCACTGCGTTCCCAAAAGGCAGCACCTCCCCCCCTTGAGGACCACTAGGGGCAGTTTCTCGGAGTAGTTCTTGAACTTCACCTTGAAGTTCCCCACCCCCAACACTGGGATCCCATTTCCCTGCACGTCCCGTAGGTGAGACTTCATGGCCCGCAGTTTGGGCCGCTTATCTGGGGGAATACGCATAAACTCTTTTTGGGACAGGATGGAATACGATGACCCCGAGTCTATCTCCATCCTCACTGGGACCCCCTGCAACAGTACCTCTACGAAAAACCGCCGGTGCTCCAGGCCCACGCGGTTCACGCCTTCCCCGCTGTAGCTGGCTGAGACCTTCCTGGTGCCGGCCGCCTTCCGTTGGTGCGTCTGGGAATGGCTGGAACTGCCCTTGTCCTCGACTCGCCCGCGCCTGCATACTCGGGCAATGTGTCCTTTTCGGCCGCAGTTGTGACACTCGGCCTTTCGGAACGGACACCTCGTGCGGTCGTGGGACACCCCACAACTGTCGCAACGGCGGTCCTGCCGTTTGCGGGTCTGCCGCTTCTCTCCTCGCTTCTTGATCCTCTGGACGTCGTCGTCCTCGCTGGAGTAGGGGTCCGCCGTCGTGGACGACTCCTCGGACGACGTTGGTGTGCCGGCGGGCGGCTTGGGGGCTCGCCAGGCCGTCTTCGCTGGTGTCCGCCGGGCCGCCTGTACTGGTGACTTGGCCCTCTCGGACGTGGCCCCTCGGGACTTGAACACTCTGACCCCGCTCCTGGCCGCCTCGGCCGCTTGGGCCTCCCGCAGTACCTCGTTGAACGTGAGGCGGTGGTCGCGGGTCATCAGCTTCCTCTGGAGCTCCTCGTCCCTCAAACCACACAACATGCGGTCCCGGAGGGCCTGGTCCAGGTCATCCCACTGGCAGTGCACCGCTGCAAGCCTGAGGGCCGCTGCGTAGGCGGACACGGATTCGCCCGGTTGCTGGTCTCGCCTGTGAAACGCGACCCGGGCTGGGAAGATCGAGACGGGTGGCTGGAAGTGCTCGCCCAACCTCTCCAGGATGCAGTCGATGGGCACCTCGTCCACCTTCCGGGGGGCCACCAGGGTCATCAGGATACGCAGCGTGGCTGGTCCCACCTGGGCCAGGAAGTGCGAGCGCATTTTCGCGTCGTCGTTGACGCCCGCAGCTTCCATCGCGTGCCGAAACTGGCACTCGTAGAGCTCCCATTGTTCGGGCTCGCTGACATCGAACTGGTACGGCTTGACCTTGGGATTCGCCATCGATCCCATTCTCGTCGCCAGTTTGGTGTCTTTTACGGAAGACATAGAAGGAGTCGCAGTAAGGACTAACACAGGTTTATTGGTTGATGATCAGAACGAACATGTGGTAATGGCGGAGGTACCTCACATTATATACAGTAGTACAATACATTTGAATCTTGCTGCACGGTAGCTCATTGGCTGCTACCGGCGTGACGTCGTCCAAGTCACGCCCATCTTCTGTAGTTGTTTGATAGTGCGGGGGAGTTCCCGTGGCTGCCGGTGATTTGAGGAATGAGAACCATGTGAGTTGAACGCTCGCAGCTGCCCTCTATGGGCAGCTAACTCGCGTTCCTTTAACAACTGTGCTACATTGTAATTGTGGTCAGGTTACATTCATACATTTCTTAAAGCAACATTTCTTAAAGCAACATTGTACATACATAACAGAAGCTAAAGTCAACTTCCCTGCTGATCTGAGCTTCTGGGGATTACAATTAGATTTGGACTGCCAAGGTTTGCCATCACTGCTTTATATATTAAGTCCAATAGCATGTTGTTCCCAATACATCAGGTTCTCCTTCTACTGATGAGGAAGGAAGGCTGAGTCAACCTGAAGCCGGACCTGAGTCTTTTCCTGCAGTATCTTAATTGTTAGATTCTAGATAAATGACCAGAAGCCCCCAAGTCAGCATACCTGCTGATTAGGGCTTCTGGGAATTGAAGTCCAAGAACATCTGGAGAGCACAATTTGGGGACCCCTGCTTTGGATTATTGAATAAAATAATAAAAAGGGTGCCGGTCCTTCTGATCCCACATTGTGGCTTGAGTTCTTCTTTGCAGCCAGGGTCTCCTTGGCCAGTGGGCCTCTAAGCCCCCTAACTCCCCTTTCTCCCTCTCTCCCCATCTCTATTCAGCAGAAGACATCTATGTACAGGCAGGGATCTTCCAGGAGTTTTCCCTTTGAGGAAGGAGTCTGGCGAGTTTCTACAAAACATTAATAAGACCTTCCATGTGGACTGGATGGAGGAGGACATCTGGGGGCTTTCTGACTTGAAGAGTTTCACAAGCGTTGATGCACAGTTGGCTCTCAAAGCCTTGGCCACCCTGAAGCACAATCTGGAGTTCCTGATCCAGGGCAGCAGCTGAACCCAGGTCCAGGATGGTAGGAGAATGGAAAGCCTAGGAAATAGGGACCCTTGGCCCTCCCTTGTTAAAACAAAACAAAAAAAAACAAAAAAAAACTCCCTCCTTCACAGGTCAAAGTCCATTGTGTGAGGAAGTGGCTTTTGATTTACAAAAACCTCCAATAAAATAAGTCTGTTAGTCCTACAGAATTCATTCTCTGCCCCTACTCTCTATTTCCCTCCCTTTAGTTTTGTCAAAGTGCAGAGACAGACTAACAGCTACCTTTTTAGGTCAAGGCAAAGGGTCTCCCTTGCTCGAAAGCTAGTCTCATCCGACTCAGGGTAGGTGCTCATCTCCATTTACAGCCTACAACTGTAGTCGTTTCTGTGATCATGGGGCAGGCATGACTAGACACCGGAGCACACAGAAGTGGAACCTATTTATCTACTTGCAATTCCTTGCTTTCGAACTAGTAGGTTGGCAGCAACTGGGACACAGATGGACTCGAGGAAGTGCCGACCTGCCAAAGTTCTGGTCATCAAGTTCATTGTCTTAACCACACTAAGCCACCACATGAACCTTCCCAAAATGTAACATCGGCAAGCTCTAGCTTCTTCTTTTGTGTATAGGCCAGACGTGAAACAGCCAAAACAAAGCCACCTTTTGGTGAATCCATTCTACAGTTCCTTTGGCCCTTTCACTGATGCAACATGGTGAAGTCATAGACTGACAAAAATTTTAGACCAATACATGATAGTCGACTTCTAAGTTTCCCTATGCTCAGTCTATCCATTTCTGCCAGGCGTGTTCAAGTCCTGGTTGCCTAGATCTGCCTCCACAATGTTCCTGGCTCTTGGTGTGAGCCCTTCATTCTTTCATCTGTTTTCCGCTGTCAGCTTGTATTCAGCTTCGTGCAAGCTTGCCTTATTCTCAAGTAGAAAATAAATGCTTTACGCTAAAAAGTGCCCCACATTGGACGCCACACACACCGAAGCTGCATTGGAAGAGGAGCGGCTACCCCTCCCCCCGAAGCTTTGCCAAGGACACACACACACACCACAACCACACACGACCGGTGCTCTGTGTGTGTGTGTGGCTTCACCAAGACTTCGGGGGGAGCCACACACACAACACCACACACACACACACACACACACACACAAAATACAACCACACACACAACTCCCCACACACACAACACACAACACAACCACACGCGCAATACACACACACACACACACACACACACACACACACACACACACACACACACACACACACACACACACACACACACACACACACACACACACACACACACTGTGTGTGTGTGTTGTGCCATGGGAGAAAAATGAGTTTATTAACAGCCAGGCTTAAAAACGGAATGTTGGAGAGAGCCGATTTGCATGTTGGACTGTGATTGGTTGGGAGAAAATCTGGCCAGGCTGATTGGTTGTGCGGCACGGAGGATGCTGGGAACTGTAGTTCTTTTTCCTGCTCGTGTTTGTGGGGCGGCTGCCCCACTGGCGGTTGCCGGACCCTTGCAGCGTTGCTCGGTCAGTGTAAAGGCAAGTGTACGGGGCTCGGTATGGGATAGTAGGAACGGGTGCGGGTGTGTATACTGGATTCCAACAGTTAACATCCTTCCTGATAGATAAACATTAGAATGTAACGCTCCCTTGGATTCATTGTCCCTGTGGGGAGAGATAGCAATTCTGTTAATGAATAGATAACCAGCTTTGAAAGCCAGCTATGGGGAAGAAAGTAGGCATTATACAGAGATGGGCCACAGAAGGGCCAATATGATGCTGGGGAAAAATATAAAGCATGATTATAGAAAAAATAACCCAAGCTGCTTTCTGCTGAGCCAGATATCTTTAGAAAGGGTAGAAAAAAGGTATATAGCTACCTATAGCTATATAGCTACCCTGAGTTCAGTGCCTTAGAAGTTGATTTCCTTTCCAGTACAGTTACCTTCCTATCCAATCTAAGCTATGGACTTTCTCTCTGGGGGTTCCTACCCAATCCCTACCATGAACAGACCCTGCAGTTCTGTCCCTCCACCCATCAGGCTTCCATGGACCAGAGTGCGGGATCCGCAAGCATAATTGGCATAACTGTCCCTGACAGAGGCTACACCGGTCGAGAAGGCTCCTGGTCACTGGGTTCTGTGGGGACAAAAATTGGGGAGCGGATTAATAGTCATAAGATTGATTCACCCATATCTGACCTGACAGGCAGTTCGGCAAGAGGAAGTTGAATATCTAACTTGCGTTAGGAATTAGGTAATTCCGCACTTGCAGATTAGCCCAAGCCCTAGCGCAAATAGTGGCCATATTTACTCATGTGCAAGCCATGAACAATGGATTTCCCCTGTCAGTATTTGCCTTAGTTAATTAACTTCCCCAAGAGAGATTCCCAATTAACCCGGGTAAACAGGTGATGTGATTTTCTGCCAGATGACGATTCTATCACACGCTGCCTTGAATTCCTATATATGATGATGATTTTCCCTCAATAAACCACTGGTCTTCGCTCCATCTTGTCTCGTGTCGTTACTTGACCAGTCTCCTCCGGGACCTCACGGCCGCCCCGCGGCCCCGATCCAACACCAGAGGGCAAAGCTGCAGCAGTCCACCCATTCCTACTGCACTATGCCCGCCCTTCTTTGTATTCTGCCCTGCCATAACTTGAAATGTGTTACTGTGCTCCCTATTGATGAAATCCATATCGGGACCCTGTTTGATGCTGGTGTAACTTTTAGCGGACTCCCTGCTGGCTGGCACCTTCTGGTAGGCTCTGTAGGCACACTGATTGGCTACAGTTAATGTGGCCTGGGGAAAGATACATTGCACATTTATGGTTACATAAATGCCAGTACCACAGAGCTATTCTGCTGTGTACACTCCTCCTGCCTTTGCCTCTCTCCTTTGAGTTTCTAGCTTTGAGTTTTTAGCAGTTTCACTCTGAACCATGGCTTGGAAAGCACTCCTATTCTTCCTTTCTTCTGCTTCTGGTTGCCCTGGCACGGGAACTGATGCCAAAGGGGGCAAAATTGTTGGAAAAGATGGCAACACATGCAGAAACTACTGACACTCAGAGTCGCACGCAGGAGGGGGGCTAATGGTACGATCAAAGCAGAAGCAATTCTGCCAGCCGTATGTGTGCCAAGTTGCTCAAGAGTTTTTTTTACATTTGAGCCAAATTATAAGAGTCTCAGCTGGTGCCCTGGGTTCCTCATACAACATAAGTCCTACCCTTACCCAGTCCTCAAGACTGGGCAATCCATGCTGTGAAAACCCAGAACAGCATTCACTAATAACTGGAAGCATCCATCGTATCTGCTCTACAAGGACTCTCCTCCCTGCCTTTTTGAGCAAATACCCCAGCTCCTCAGCAAATTCCTTTTGGGAACTTGTCAGCAAACCACCCATACTCACCACGGGGTTCTTCTTTGAAGAAGTATTGGGTTCCTCTTCGAGGAACTATGGGGTTCTTTTGAAGAATGATTGGGTTCCTTACCGAGGAACGAATTGGTGCGCACCTTACTCACAGGGGTCCCTCCTGGACGAATGAGTTATGGCGTATTCAAGTCCTGGTTACCTGGATCTGCCTCCGTGATGTTCCTGGCTCTTGGCGTGAGCCCTTCAGTCTTTCATCTGTTTTCCACTGTCAGCTTGCATTCAGCTTCGCGCAAGCTTGCCTTATTGTCAAGTAGAAAATAAATGCCTTACTCTAAAAAGTGCCCCACGTTGTGCTCCATTTGTTGCTATGGGCCTTCTCAGCGGATAGAAATGACTGGCAGGCCGACTTCATGGGTAAAGGGTTACTGCTAAAGAAGTTTATTTTCTACAGTATTTTATAAACAAAAAAAGCATAGGTTAACAAAATAGCTAACTGCTGAATAACCGCAGAATTACCCTGCGGACGTGCTTAATAGGTAACAGAAGTACTGTATACTATATTATAATAATATATAAAATATATTATAATATTATATAATATATAATATACTATATGATTTTTGTATGATCTTGGGTCATGCTAATCATATCATGTTTTATTGTGTTATGTTACACTATGATTAAAAAACCTAGATAAAATTCTCTTTTTCCATTTCAAAACCTCTCTGGCTGATTTATTTACTTAAAAGCTGTTGATATTTTTGAGAATTTAAGTGACATGCAAAGGTGCTGAAATCAAACAATGTTGGTCATACCAATTTCCCATTTACTCTAGCAAATGCCTTCTCTTGGTCTTGAAATGCAACAGATAAATTCTTATTGTATTCTACATTTTCTATGTTAGTTGTGTAACCGTAGATTTGGAAAGTTACACATTTACTATTATTTTTATTATTTATAGTTATTTCATTTATTTTCATTTGCCCTACACATTGGTACTGCCAGGCATATGTGTGCACCAAAACATCACACTGATATGCACTCATTCACACAAACTTGCAGGTAGATAACTGCAAGGGTTGATTTTAACAAATTAATAAAAGTGCTTTCATATTTGAATCTCTCTGAATATTCTCTTTTGTCCTGGGCATGTTTGGGCAAAAGCCAGGAACTCACTTCCACCCTTCCCCTGAAGTTTTGAGATTAATTCTTTTCTGTTTGCTTGTCTCTTTCTCTCTATTGTCTTTGGAATCAGTGATAGACTCGAAATATATGTACACAGTGCTGGCTGGGGAAATGCTCTGCTGGGCATCTTCACTGAAGTTCCTACTTGTGGGGTGAACATAAGAGAGTTTCAGATTTTCCCCCTTACATATTTTAATAAAAAGGATAATGAAGGTTTCTTTTATTTGCCTATATAGAATAATATTAGTTTGGTCTTCCTTATAAACTGCTATAAGAAGGTAAACTAACATTTTAAATTTGCTTCATGTTTTAGAAGGTCAAATTGAAAAGGAACTGGTGCTGCAATCTGACTGCTTGGAGAAGTCCACACACCCATTCTAAATTTCCTGGGAGTCAACAGAAAAGACAAACAGCTTTAATTCTTTTTCAAGTACTTTATCTTGCATTGATTCTTTCACCTGTATCTCTGGCATGTATTGTTTTTGCATTTTGTAATTATCATATGTAAACAATGAGGGTTGGGTTCTGCCTGGGAACAGGAAAAGGATTATTCATTATTTTTGGGTGGGAATGCAGAAGAGGGAAGCAAATCCTTCCTTGAGGCAACCTTCCTGCCATGGATGCTGATCCATGTCCATGGATGCTGATAGGTGCTTGCCTCCTTAATTCTTGGGTGCTGATTGGTACTTGCTTTCCCACTACTTGTGTTCATTATTAACCTCATGTGCTCATTAGAGCACACTCAACAATGTCATCCTATCAGTGGTCACTGTGTACCCCTAATTCCCCAACCTCCTCCCACTATCGTCCATTTTTGTATCTTCTACCACAAACCAATATTTGCATAATATGTGTCATTGTTACCCCTGTACCTCCCTGTTGAATTATTTATGAAAAAATAACACACTACCATTGGCTTTTGTCCCATTGTATAACTTTATTCGATGGGGAGAAGGGTATAAATTTGCGGCCGAAGCATCCAGGCAAGGTTTAGATAGTCTTTATTCAATGGTTTGGCACCTATTGCGTAAACACTGTAAAAAAACATTTTTAATTTGCTTGTCACTAAAGTCTTCTTGAATTCTTGGGGTGAGCTCTGCCAGTGATGGAATCTGAAGGTTTTTGCTGCCGATTGTAACTTTGGCACGGTTTTTAGCTAACAGTTGTTTAAGCATAAAAAGTGCATCTGTACAGCTTTTGCTTATACTGAAGCCCACCGGTTCTGCTACTTGTAGGGTTCTGTTCTTTGAGGCTTTATCAGTCTAAACCAGGGATTCTCAACCTACGGCATGATCCAGTCCCTCCCCCCCAGCGTCATTTCATGTGGCTCACCGCCACCGCTGGCAGAAGCTGAAACAACCCCCAAAAAAGCTTGCCCCGCCTTGGGAAGTCCCTCTTCCAGGGACTCCTCAGCACCCAAAGCTCCCCTTCTCACATGTCTCCTTCCCAACCCTTCCCCCCCATCAATCTGCCCCATTCCCACTGAAGCTCCCCACAAAGGACCCATCTGCATTAACCCCCCCCCAACCTCCAAGAGGGGGTGGGCTTTGGAGGGAAAGAAAAAGCACATCTGGGGTGGGTGGGTTGGTGGTGAAGCAGGAAATGGACTTTCAGACCCTGCTGCTAGGCTCCTTTGTGTGTGACACTCTGGCACTCACCCCTCAGTGGCTTTATAACCCTTTGAGTGGAGAAGTTGCCAAGAGGAGCAAACAGGCCGTTTTCCCCATTGCCCTAGCAAAATCCCTCCATCTGAGTTTTGTTCCATCCATGCAAACCAAGATCCCATGTCGCCTGAAGATGCCCTTTGCTGCAGACCGCTGAAGAGAGATGAGATATAGAAATTATGGCCTGTTCCAGCAAGATGTGATGCACACCCAGATGTGAAACTAATGAGACACAAAAGGAGCTACATTTGGGCATCCCCTGAGCAGAGTTCTTTCAGCAAAAATCCTTTCAACCCAGAAAACACCTGTGGGTGCTTCTGATATGATAAAAAAAGCTATTTCTCTATTTGTACCGTTTATTACAGCTTTGTACATGTGTAAAGGTACAGAGTTAGGTTCTACTCTACTTTACCTGACAACACACCTGTTAAGACAAGACCCTCCACCCTTGGTCTCTCGCTGTTTACAACTTTGCGGGGTAGTTAAAACTTAAATTGCCCAAAGTGCATTAAACATCCAGGACTTGGGAAGTCTACCTTAGACTTTCACTTGGCTGAGTCAAGCTTACAGCCCCTATTGAGGTAGAGCTCCTTGCATTAAGCCACCTCTGTATGAGAGAACAACAAAAATTTGGTAGCATAGGCCTTTCTCAATAAAAGCGGCTTTTGCATGGCAACACTCAAATCTTCCCCTTTCTTCAATAAGTACACTTAATGTTAAAATATTTCATTTATTAAAAATATAGGAAAGTAAAAGTGTAAAGATCTCCCAGAGGTATACTTTCCCAGCATCAAAAATTAGACGTAAGTAAAAGTATCAAGCCAAACATATTAAAGCAAATCAAGAGACATTCCTCATAAAATAATAAAACCTGGGGTGCGTGGTTAAGATGGCAGACGAGTAACATCTTGATTCGGGTGCTCGCACTTATCAAAGTGGTAATCAATGAGAATGAGTAAAATGGGACAACTTTAAAGAGACATTTTGTGGTGATAAGACTCCTGCTTGCCTGCCTGGAAAGTTTGCAATTGGACGGTCGAAGTTCCGGAGATATTCCCGGAGGGAGAGGCGCACGACGGAAGCCGCGGCTTCCCCTGCCAAGGAGTCGAGAATGGGACCAGTGAGACGGCGGAGATCCATGGAAAATAGTAAAGTCGGCAAGAAAGTGAGTTAATGAAAGTTTATGTTGAGGGGAGTTAAAGGCAACTGGGGATTCTGTTTTGAAGAGTCGGGACCTGGTAGTGTGTGCAGAAGCGGATAAAAGGGAAGCGGTTGAAACAATAATGGTGGCGGCCCTGGAAAACGAAAGTGGCTGTTTTTTGGATGATGGCTTTCTTGCGTCCCAGGAGAGCCGCGGCATGGTTTGGAGGTACTGATAAGCGGATAAAGTGGAAACTGACTGGGCTTGTGGTCTTGGTTACCCCAGTGCTTTTCGAGGCTAAAACAAAGGAGAGCGCTTTTTAAAAAAGAAAGGGGGAAAGTTTGCCGATTTGGAGAAGAAGGGGGGGGGTTCCCCCTGAAGCCGCCGCAGCCGCTGGGAAAAGGGTGCTTCGCTTCGTCCGTTCCAAGAGAAGGATTACCAATTTTCTTTACTCCTTCATTGTGTGGATTACAACTTTCAAATTTTTTTTTTTATATACACTTCTCCTCTTTTTTTTTCATTACAATTTGGAGTTTGGGATTTTTGGCTTTCCTTCCTTGTGGTCCTTACACAAGTGGAGATATTTCGGCGTCTGCTTCCTTGGAATTCCTGTCTTTGCGGTTGGAAGTGTTGATACCTGGGCTGACTATTTTTGGGGACGGGCTTCCTGTGGATTACAATATTTTTTGTTTGGGCTGTTTTTGGTTCCTGCTCCTTTGTGGATTATAATAATTAATTTTTTTGCTGGACCTTTTTTTTTTCTTTTCAAGCTTTAACAGAATTAATGGGATTGTTGCCAGTTTTGGCTGCATCGGATCAGGTTTAAGTGGAGAGTGTAATGAACTTACAATACGTTGCAGCATTATAACTTTTTAGGGGTTGTCACCATGGATAAGGGTACAAGAGGAAAAGCAAAGGAGGAGCCAGTGGTGAAATCTAAGAGGAAAGAAAAAGCACCAACGGAAGAGGTCCCTCCGTCATCATCACCACCACCTGAACCCTATGATCATACTCAAATTATGGTAGAAATTGGCAAATTGTTTCAGAAGATGGAGAAAAATGAGGATTCAAGGGTGAAAGATAGAAATGAAATGATGAAAAAGCAGGATAAGGTGGTAACATCTGTTATGGATTTTACAAAAAAAGTGGGATTAAGTTTGCAAAAAATAGAAGGGAATGTGAAATTGGTTCAAAATGAGGTGAACACCATGAAAAAGGAAATAAAAGGGACTCAGGAGGCAGTGAGGGATAATAAGCTGAAAATGGAGGAACATGAGAAAAGGATTGATGCTGTGGAAGATATGATGAGAAAGCAGAATATTGTGATCTGTCAGGTGGTTGAAAGGACGCCAGACCAGCTAAGAGAAAGAGTGGTTCAGTGGCTAAACAATTTGAGTATGGGAAAGGAATTTGTACAGGAGGACATTGTAAGTGCATATAGGGTGGGTCCAAGAAGAGGGAAGGCGTCTCAAAGAAATGTTTTGGTAAAATTTGCAAATTGGGGAGATAAACTCAGAGTAATGGCTTTCTTGAAACAAGCTGGTTCTGGCGCCCTGAAAATTGATGGTTCTGATGTGGAAGTATATAACGACATTTCAATGAAGGAGAGAATCTGGAGATATAAGATGAGACCGGTAACTAAACTGTTGATGAGTAAAGGTGTAAGGTACAATTGGAGATTTCCACAGCAATTGCGTTTCTTTTATGAGAAAAGAATGCAGGTTATTGATGAAGGGACTGATCCATTGGAATATTTGAGTTTGCTGGAGCTTGTTAAAGTGGGTTCGGAAGAGTGGTTAACTCTCAGGAAAGATTTTTTGGAATCCGGGGCTATAAGAAGGGATTATGAGGGGGCAGATGCCGGTGGTGCTACAGGTGGAACTCCTCAGGGAAGAGAAGAAGAGGAGTTGTCACTGATCATGGTGGAGGAGGAGGCAAGTAAGGAGCAGTGAGCAATAGATACTTTTTCTATTTTTCTATTATTTAAGTACTATATAAAGGTGGGTGGTGCGAAGCGCTGATCTGTACGTACATCTTCCATGTCCCCCCTCTCCCCTCTTTGGTCATCGAAGGCGTCTTTTTTTTTGAGAAAGTGGGGAGAGAGATATTGTGTGTTTTGTGTATAATTTTGTGTTTTAGTGGTAAGGGGTTGGTGGTGGCACGCCCAATGGAGAGTTTAGAAGTTAGAAAGGAAGATATTGTAATAGATTATGGGAAGTATTAATGTATTAACTTGGAATGTAAAGGGTACAGGTTCTGTTCTTAAGAGGAGGAGGTTGGAATTGGCTTTGAAGAAAGATAGACCCGATATAGTGTTCTTACAGGAAACGCATCAAAAGTCAAAAGATACAAATAAATTGTTTTTGGGATGGATACAACATTATGAGATGGCATTAGGTACTTCAAAAGCAAGAGGAGTGGCAATTATGATCTCTAAAAGATTAGGATTTGAGATAACAAAAACTGTTGCCGACCAGGAAGGTAGATACTTGCTTGTAAGAGGAAAAATAGACGATGAGGAAATAATGTTGGTGAATATTTATGCTCCAAACAAACACCAAGCGGAATTTTTAGAAAAAGTCCGAAAAGTTGTGGAGCTAGAAAAAATGGCAAAAATGATTGTGGCCGGAGATTTTAATTTGATAAGGTCAAATTTGGATTGTACGAATTTAGCAAGGTGTGGAACCGGACTGAAAAGGAAGGTTCTAGATAAATGGATGGGTGCGATGGGACTGAAGGATTCTTGGAGAGAGATCAAGGGCTCGGAAAGGGCATATTCTTATTTTTCACACGTTCATGGGTCCTACTCTAGAATAGATTATGTTTTGTTAACGGAAAATATGATTAAAAATATTGAGGGAATGGAGATAGGGATTTTCAAGGAATCAGATCATGCCAAAGTACTTTTGGAATTGAGATTACAAAAGGATAATCGGAGAAGAAGAGGTTGGAGGTATGATTCCAATTTATTTAAAGACAAAAAATGTAAAGAACAAATTATGGAAAGTTGGATGGAAAGTTGGCAGTGGAACGATAATGAAGAGGTAAACTTTAATGTGGTTTGGGATGCCATGAAGTCGGTTTTTAGAGGGGAAAGTATAAAGTTGGCGAGTATAAAGTACAGAAGATATAAGGTTGAGCAGGTGGAAAAAGAAAAAGAAATTAAAAAACTACAGGAAGATCATGCAAAAAAGGATAAATTTTTTTTGCTAAACTACAAAGACTTAAAGCAGAATTAATGGGTAAAGATATAAAGTTAAAAGAGATTTGATATATTTAAATAGAGTATTTTGAATTTAGCAATAAAAACTCAAGATTATTAGCAAGAGCAGCTAAAGCTAAAAAGGAAAAAAGTCAAATTGGAGTGTTGGTTAATAATCAAGGGATAAGGTGCAACAAGATTAGTGATAAATGTAAAATTGTGAAGGAATTTTATCAAGCATTATATGCAAAAAAAGAGATAGACGTTGTGAAGCTTAAAGGGATACTGGAGAGGCAGCTAGGGAATGGTATAAAACAGGAACACCGGGAAAAAATGGAGGCACGGGTCACTGATAAAGAGGTAAAAGATGTAATTAGTGGTTTGAAGTTGGGGAAAGCCCCGGGGGATGATGGATTATCAACAGAGTTATATAAGGAATTTAAAGACGTTGTAGTTCCAAAGTTAGTGAAGTTATACAACTATATTTTAGATGGTGGACAAATTCCAACTTCATGGTATAGGACTATAATCGTTCTGCTGCCAAAATCGGGAAAGAATTTGGAAAAGGTGGAATCATACAGACCAATTTCTCTTATAAATCAGGATGCCAAGATCTTCACAGCAATACTGGCTAATTGGTTAAATAAATTCATGGGGGAATATATAAATGTTGATCAAGTTGGCTTTTTAAAAGGAAGACATATGGCTGATTTGACTAGGAGGGTGTTAGACTTAATTGACAATGTTAATCAGACAAAGGAAAAGGTGGGTCTATTATCTTTAGATGTTTTTAAGGCATTTGATTCGTTACAATGGTCCTCGATCAAGGAAATAGTTAGAAAATATGGATTTGGGGATAGATTTAGAAGGGTAATTGATTTATTATATCAAAAAGGGAGTGCTAGGATCAGAGTAAATGAAGAGGTTACGGATGAGGTAAAGCTTGAGGCAGGTACTAGGCAGGGTTGTCCATTATCCCCTTGTTTATCTTGTTTATTATGGCAATGGAAATTTTAGCTAAAAATATAAGAGAGGATTCAATTATAGAAGGGATATTGGGCAATAAAGTGAGTATGTACGCGGATAACACGTTGCTAATGGTGAAACATCCAGAGGCGGTAATGGATAGGATTAAAGAGCAAATAGAGGAATTTGAGGCTATAACTGGATTGATGATAAACTGGGATAAATCAGAAATGATGTTGTGCAATATGGGGGAAGAGGAGAGGGAAAAGATGGCAGGGTTATCCAATATACAAATTAAAGAAAAGTTGAAATATTTGGGGATAACTATTTCAAACAGATTGGAAGATCTTAGAAGACTGAACTATGACAACTTGAAAGTAGAGTTCAAGAACAAAATACAAAGTTTTCAGAAGTTGAAGTTGTCATGGTTTGGGAGGATTGCAATTTGCAAAATGATGTTGTTGCCGAGGATTAATTTTCTATTTGATGCACTTGCAATCCAATTGAAGGAAAAGGAGATTAATGAGTTTCAAAAGATGTTCAATAATTTTTGTAATGGAGGTAAAAAATCTAGACTCTCAAAGAAATTCTGGTATCTGCCTCAGAAAGAAGGAGGTTTGGGAATGCCAAATTTGTTAGCGTATTATCGAGCATTTCAAATTAAGAACGTTGTGAAGATCTTGGCAAGAGAAAAAGTAATCTGGGAGGAGATAGAGATGAAAGACTATAAGAATATTGGTAAAATGATTTTCTTGGGAACTAGGGTTAAAGGGATAAATACAAGCAACACTATGATGAGGGGACTCATGTGGGTGTAGAAAAGATTAAAGAAAGATTTGATCCCAGATCTCTCTCCAATTTTGGAGTTGGCGGATATGGTGTGTTTTCCGATAAAAATTGACAAAAAAAGGGAAATATTAGATAAAAATGAAGTTTTCCTGGTGAAGGATTGGCTAAGGGTTTGTGAAGATGAAATTAAGAAGAAAAAGTTATTTGAACAGTTAAATCTGGATTGGTTTCAGATATTGAAGGTCGATAATTGGAATAAAAAATATAGAACTAGGTATAGATAGAGAAAAGACCAAATTTGAAGAATTGGTTTTAAAGATTAGAAAAGGGGAGAAAACTGTCAAGGGTCTAGTAAGTAAACTTTATACTTTAATAAACAAGGGTAGTGATCCACAAGAAGATTTGAAGTTGAAGTGGGAACAGGATTTGAATATAAAACTAGGAAATGATGAATGGCGAAATAAGTGGAAAAAGAGGATAATGAGAACAATGTCAGTAAGAATTAAGGAACATAATTATAAAATGCTGTGGCAATGGTACTTGACACCACTGAGGTTGCATCAGATTGATAACAAAAGGGATAATTTATGTTGGAGGTGTAAAGAAACTGTTGGAACATACGAGCACATGTGGTGGAGTTGTAAAATGATAAATGAATTTTGGAGAAGAATAGGAGAGATAGGGGAAATAATGGGTAAGAAAATTAAGCTGGTGTCAGGTACTATTTTGCTAACAGATGTGGAAGGTATGTGTTTGAATAAGGTGGAAAAAGAGCTGTTGGAAATAATGTTAACTACTGGTAGACAATGTATCGCTAGAAATTGGAAAAATAATGTAACTATACAAATGGGAGAGTGGTATAAGGAAATGTGGAATCTAGCGTTGAACGACAAATTGACATGGGAGATAAAAGTAAAAAGGGATAAACTGAAGGAAAATAGATTTTGGAATATTTGGAAGCCGTTTGTTGATCACTCCCTTACGGGTAGGGATAGTTTTAGACCTGTACCATCTCAAAGTGGGTTTTGGAGATGATATAGATACTAAACTCTCCGGGGCAATGTAAATACTCACTGGGTGATTTGTAACTTAAAAACAAAGACTTTGATGGTTGTTAACAAATAGTTATAATACTGATTGCCTTTACGAAGGCTATGGTTATAGCACTAACATATAAACTGGGTATTTAACTGTGTGGGTGTATCTTGATAAATAATCAGTTCAACTATCATGCATGTGTTATTTTTTATGAGTCTTATGTATTATTGTTATGATGTATCATTTTTGTATGTATGTTTTTTTCTTTTGAAAATAAAAAATAATAATTATAATAATAAAATAATAAAACCTATCTAAATAGTCATTTGGCCTAGATTCCTAATCCAATTCTACCAAGTTTACATGACTACATTTCCTCTCTGGATCTAAACTTGAACTAACTGAAAAACCCTTCTTTTTACTACTCTAAAACTCATATCATTTGAATTAACCAATCAAAACATTCCTAACACATAACAGCTCCTTCAACCCCCACAATATTTGAATTAAACAATCAAATTGGTTCTTCCTCACATATGTTCAGGCATTTTCCTGACTCACAAACATACGTGACAGGCCTTAGAACATGTTTATTATAGCTTAACTTAAAGTGTAAGAAGAGGAACAGTGTGGGTTCACTGCATCAATTGGTTTAACCTCTCCTCAGGGGTCCGCTCGGGCAGCCACAGTCCTGAGAACCAACTGGGCTCTGCTGGAGGGGAAATTGGGAGATAAGCGGATAGGTTAGGAATTAACAATGGCCCAGGCTGAGGGCAAATAGAGCTAGGCAAGCAGACAGGGGCAAACAGGGGGCAAAGTTAGATGCCTGGGGGCAATCCACATAGGCTCCAAGATTAGGACAGGAACAATGGGTTTCGCCAGCCCAAGGCAATTAAGTGCGGGTTGTCTATTAACCACGGGGTAACTTCCAAGAGCCGGCATTGTAGCTGGACCACCGGAAAATGCCAGGTACGCAAGCCTTCTGTATAGGGGTGATGCGATAATCTTACATACGTGTCCACACCCCAGGCAGGAATAAATACTTGCTCCCGACTCCGGGCAGGTCTGAACTTCGCCACACAGCTGCCTCACGTGTCTCGTTGCCAGCCAATTACAACATATGGTGACCCCGACGTGATTCTGAAGGGAGAAACCAGGCGTGATCGGAAGCGCGATCCAAAGCAAAAGCAAGCCGAGACGCGATCCTGAGCAGCAGAAGCAGACCTGATGACCCACGGCAGAGAACCACTGCCGCGATCCTGACCAGTCGATACCCGAGGGACATCATCCTGTGTGCAGACCCTGACCTACTACCTCCGGCGCGCCAATTCATCCCACGGAGACAAACTTCAGGGTTCCTTTGAGGTAGTATGGGGGTTCCTTCATCCATTAGGCAGCAAGCTCATGCTAAAGAGCTTAAAGACCTGGCCAGGCAGCACTAAGCAGAGTTGGGAGTAGATTTAGGAAAAAGGGAGCTAACGGATCTTATAGAATACATAAGAACAGCCTTGCTGGAACAGGCCACAGCCCATCCAGTCCAGCATTCTGTCTCACACAGTGGCTCACCATTTCTTTCAGGGTATTCCCAAGGAGATGCCTTCACCTGCTTAGGATGCCCTGGAAATGGCATTGAGAGATATTCTGCCTATCTCTCCAACCCCGAGGTTGTCCTTAAGTATCCATAATTATAGCCATTGATACCCTTGTCCTCCATGAACTTGTCTAATCCTTTCTTAAAGCTGTCAAGACTGACAGCTGTCACCACTTTTTCTGGCAGGGAGTTCCATAGACCAGTAATCCTCTTGGTGAAAAAGTACTTTCTCTTATTTGTTTGAGAACTAGTACCCAAAAGCTTCATGGAGTGTCCCCTAGTTATAATGTTATGCGATAGGGAAAACATGATCCAAGCTTGCGTGGACGTCAGGACAGACTCCTATAAAATGGGGCTGTTTGCGGCAGCCATGTAATGAGGGAACAAACCTAAGGGAGCTTGCTTCGACTGTGGGAAGGTAGGGCATTTTGCCCAAGAATGTAATCAAAACAGCATAGCAATGGAGCGGGTGGCCCTTTGGGGGGCCGCCTGGCCAAGCCATCCACCCAATGCCAAAGGTGCTACAATGGCTATCATTAAGCCAACAAGTGCCCAAATTTGGGAAACCGGAATGCGGGCGCGTCTCTGGCCCTTGTGCAAACAGAGGCGATCCCTGCTCTGGAAGCCCCAGAGGAGACGTCCCAATAATTACCCCTAACATTTCCGAGGCACAGGCAGAAACCAAGGGCAATGCAGGGTTAGACCTAGAGTGCCAGGAGGACGTTACTTGTGATCTCCCAGGCATAGTCAAATTAGTTAACACCCAGTACAAAGGTCCCCTGCCCCAAGGAACAGTAGGATTAAATAGGGATCTTTGTGGTCCCGGGGGTTATAGATTCAGATTACACATGCATCATTAAAGTGCAGTTATGGATGCTCCTACCCCAGACAATCAGCAAAGGGGATTCAGTAGCACAACTGACTATGATTCCATATCATCTGCCAGGTGAGGGTAAGGAGGTAATCAGAGGAGATTCTGGGATCTGGTCGACAGACCGCCCAGAGAAGGAAGGGACAGTAGAAGGATACCAGATTATAGCGACAGTGGAACAGACCATAGAGTGGAAACAGCGACCTGTCATTAAGGTATTTCTGAACAGAAAGCCCTTTGAAGGCCTGCTGGACATGGGTGCTGATGTCACAGTAATTAGCAAGAAATTATGGCCCAATGAGTGGGCAATCAAGGTAGTCTCAGATGTGTGGGGAGTAGGAGGAATTCAGGAAGCCAGCAGGAGCACAGAGTGGGTGGAAGTCACGATCCCAGGGGCAGACAGTGCAGCAGTAATTCGCCCTCACGTCTTAGACGTGCCAATCAACCTCTGGGGGAGAGACATTCTACGGCAGTATCGAGCCACCCTTACTTTCGGGTAATGGCCCTGCTGCTCAAATGGCTCACAGATGAGCCAGTATGGGTGGAACAGTGGCCGATTGTAAGGGAAAATTAGAAGCTTTAAAGCAGCTCATTAAAGAGCAGCTAGACTCAGGACACATAGAACTATCCACCAGTCCTTGGAATTCACCGATTTTTGTCATTAAAAAGAAGTCAGGGAAGTGGCGACTTCTTCACGATTTAAGGGAAATTAATAAATGCATCCAGCCAATGGGACCGCTTCAATGCAGCGTGCCCATGATCCCTGAAGGATGGGAGATCTTGACTGTAGACTTAAAGGACTGCTTTTACATGATCCCTTTTACACCCTAGGGACAGAGAAAGGTTCGCATTCACAGTACCAGTCACCAATCACAGGGAACCCACCCAAAGGTTTGCGTGGAAATATTTGTCACAGAGCATGCTCAACTCGCTGACCCTGTGCCAAATCTACGTCCACGAGGCCTTAGCGGGGTTCCGGAATTTGCAACCCATTATCATAGTCTGCCATTATATGGATGACATATTGGTCCCAGCGCCAACATTGGACAATAACGTGATCCAAGACCTCCAGAGCACGCTAGGGGAGAAAGGGTTAATCATAGCCCCAGAGAAAGTACAGAGGACCGAGCCATATTCATACCTAGGGCATAGGTTGCTCCGATCTTTCGTAGCTCCCGTGCTGCCCAAGATCAACATTAAGGACACAGTCACACTCATAGAGCGACAGCAGATTTTAGGGAACATTAATTGGGAAAGGCTATACTTTAAAATAGACACGGATCTCTTGAAACCACTTTTTGCGCTGTTAACCCAAGGGAGGCAGCCAGCTGATCGAATACAAGTCCCAAGGGAGGCTAAACAGGCGTTAGCGGCAGTAAACGGGATCCTAAGCAGGAGCTGGAGGGAAAGAGGAGGAGGAAGAGGCCGCCCCACCACCATCACCTGGGGCAGGCCCGCCGTACCACTCGCCACCCGAACCACACACACCCTGATTCCCTCAAGGAGTCGGAGGGAAAGAGGAGGAGGAAGAGGCCGCCCCACCACTATCACCTGGGGCTGGCCCGCTGCGCAGCTCGCCATCCGGACCCCCCCCCTCGGTTCCCTCAACGAGCCGGAGGGAAAGAGGAGGAAGAGGCCGCCCCACCACCATCACCTGGGGCTGGCCCGCCACGCCACTCGCCACCCGAACCACCACCAACCGGTTCCCTCAAGGAGCCAGAGGGAAAGAGGAGGAGCGAAAGAGGAGGAGGAAGAGGTCGCCCCACCACCATCACCTGGGGCTGGCTCGCACGCCGCTCGCCACCTGAACCACCACCCCCGGTTCCCTCAAGGAAACGGAGGGAAAGAGGAGGAGAAAGAGGCCGCCCCACCACCATCACCTGGGGCTGGCCCGCCGTGCTGCTCGCCACCTTGAACCATCACCACCCGGTTCCCTCAAGGAGCTGGAGGGAAAGAGGAGGATGAAGAGACCGCCCCACCACCATCACCTGGGCTGGCCCCCCGTGCTGCTCACCACTTGAACCACCACCCCCTGGTTCCCTCAAGGAGCCAGAGGGAAAGAGGAGGAGGAAGAAGCCGCCCTGCGCCGCTCACCACCCGAGCCACCACCCCCGTTCCCTCAAAGGAGCCAGAGGGAAAGAAGAGGATGAGGATAAGTAGTTAATTATTTCAATATAGAAACTGTAGTGACTCTGAAAGTACCCAATTTTAGCAATTTGATGTAACTAACTTACAGGAGAGACTTTCTCATATAGAGACTTTATAAGAAACTGACTTACATAGTGACCTGAAATAGTTAACTAACACAAGAAAATTAACTCAATTTTTAGCCTGATATTGTGTTCTAAACTGATATTGTGCTCTAAACTGTGATAATATACATGATGTTACCTTGTTTTAAACTGTGATAATATGTATGATGGGGGGAAATGGTGTAGAAAACCGGCAAAGCACGCCAGGGAGTTTTCCAAGAAAACCCTATTGACGAAAGCAAAGGCAAAACAAAGGGACAAATCACAGGAAACAGGAAGGATGCTCAGCACATTAGAAGGACAGAAAGGGATGGGCAGGAAAGGAGGAGGAGAAATACAGTGTTGTAAGGAACAATATTGCATAGAGACATGGAATGTAAGATCAATGAACCAAGGAAAGCTGGAAGTAGTAAAAAAGGAAATGGAAAGAATAAGCATTGATATCTTGGGAATCAGTGAGCTAAAATGGACAGGGATGGGCGAATTCAGCTCTGGAAACCATCATATCTACTACTGTGGACAAGAAAACCTCAGAGGAAACGGAGTGGCCATAACTGTAAATAAAAAGAGTGAGAAAAGCAGTAATGGGATACAATCTCAAAAATGATAGAATGATGTCAGTCAGACTACAAGACAAACCATTTAATATCACTGTAATCCAAATATATGCACCAACCACTAGTGCAGATGAAGCCACAGTTGACCAGTTCTATGAGGACCTACAACATCTTATCGAACAGACACCAAGAAACGATGTCCACGTTATCTTAGGAGATTGGAATGCAAAAGTAGGAAATCAAAAAGTGGACGGAATAACAGGCAAGTTTAGTCTGGGAACACAAAACAAAGCAGGGCAAAGACTGATAGAGTTCTGCCAAGATAACACACTAATCATAGCAAACACTCTTTTCCAGCAACACAAGAGGAGACTCTACACATGGACATCACCAGATGGCCAACATCGAAACCAAATTGACTACATACTCTGCAGCCAAAGATGGAGAACCTCCATACAGTCAGCAAAAACAAGACCTGGCTCAGATCACAATCTACCAATCGCAAAATTCAGGCTCAGACTGAAGAAAATAGGGAAAACTAATAGGCCGGATAGATATGATCTAGACAACATACCCAAGGAATACACGGTGGAGATGAGGAACAGATTCATTGGTCTGGAACAGATAGACAGAGTACCAGAAGAATTATGGACAATGATGAGAGACATTATGCAGGAGGCAGCAAGGAAAACTATACCAAAAGAAAAGAAGCGCAAAAAAGCAAAGTGGTTGTTGGAGGAGGCTCTTAAAATAGCAGAGGAAAGAAGGAACGTAAAAAGGCAAAGGAAAAAGGAAAAAACACAATCACTTAAGTAAAGAATTTCAAAGAAAAGCAAGGAGAGATAAGGAAACCTACCTAAATGAACAGTGCAAAGAGAGGAAAACAACACAAGAGGCAGGACTAGAGATCTCTTTTAAAAAATTGAGGAAGTCAAGGGAACGTTCAAAGCAAAAGTGACCACAATAGAAGACAAAGATGGCAAAGAGTTAGAGGATGCAGAAGAGAAAAAGAAAAGGTGGAAAGAGTACACAGAGGAACTTTACAAAAAAGACCTAAACACCCAGGATAATAAGAATGAGGGGGAAATTGAACTTGAACCAGACATCCTAGAGAGTGAAGTCAGAAAGGCCCTAAAAAGCACGGCAAATAACAAAGCCAGTGGAGATGATGGTATCCCAGTTGAATTCTTCAAAGCCCTAAAAGATGATGGAATCAAGCTACTACATGCTATATGCCAGCAGATTTGGAAAACGAAACAGTGGCCACCAGAACACCTCATATGTCTCATGAGAAATCTGTATATGAGTCAAGAAGCAACAGTTAGGACAGAGTATGGAAAAGGAGTAAGACAAGGCTGCATTTTGTCACCCTGCTTATTCAACTTATACACAGAGAACATAATGTGCAATGCAGGAATGGAGGAATCACAATATGGAATCAAAATTGCTGGGAGAAACATCAACAATTTGAGATATGCAGATGATACCACCCTAATGGCAGAAAGTGAGGAAGACCTAAAGAAGCTCCTGATTAGGTTGAAAGAAGAGAGTGCAAAAGCTGGCCTGAGACTCAATATCAAGAAAACCAAGATAATGGCAACAGGCCATATCAGTCCCTGGAAAATAGATGGGGAAGAAGAAGCAGTAACAGATTTTATTTTCTTAGGATCCAAGATCACTGCAGATGGAGATTGCAGCCGTGAAATAAAAAGGTGACTGATTCTTGGGAGACAAGCTATGAAAAACCTGGGGAACATAGTGAAAAGTAGAGACATCTCGCTGCAAATAAAGGTCCGCATAGTCAAAGCAATGGTATTTTCGGTGGTAATGTATGGTTGTGAGAGCTGGACCATCAGAAAGGCTGAGCGAAGAAAAATAGATGCCTTTGAGATGTGGTGCTGGAGGAGAGTTTTGAGAGTTCCTTGGACATTAGAAGTGCTCATTAGAAGGTCAAATAGTAAAGATGAAGATGAAGTATTTTGGATATCAAATGAGAAGAGAGGATTCACTTGAGAAGGTCTTGATGCTGGGGAAGGTGGAGGGCAAAAGAAGAAGGGGATGGCCAAAGATGAGATGGCTAGATGGTATTGTAGATACAATGGGCATGGGGCTGTGCGGACTAAGGAGGATGGTGGAGGACAGGGGTGCCTGGAGAGCGATGGTCCATTGGGTCACAAAGAGTCGGAATTGATTGTGCGACTGAACAACAAAAAGCAGTCGGGGGGTGGACAGAATAAATGAGGGATTGCATGTACCCATATTAAATCTGTATATCATAAAGACAGGGACCCTATTCACAGGAGCACTAGGCATAGACTCAGACCGGGGCCCGAAGATCATGGAGTGGATGTATTTACCCAACACCACATACAAGAACATCGTCCCCAGCCCCTAAGAGTTGGTAGCCACAGTAATCCATAAGGGGCGGCTTAGAGCAAGGGATTTTCAGGATACGATTTAGCCAAAATAGTTGTGCCATTTAATAAAGAGCAGATCCAGCAGTTAATGCAGTTGGGAGACACCCTACCCATAGTATTGGAAGGGTTCACGGGAAACCTGGCATTCCACTTGCCTATGGACCCCAGAGTTGTCTCACTTCAAACCCAGACCATCAGGCTTCAGGGCATGCTGTCCATGATCCCCATTCAGGGGGCCAGGATGGTATTTACCGATGGGGGAAAGGTATATGGAGTTCTCACTTGGCAAGAAGGAGCAGTTTGGAAAACACTGCTGACAATTCCCCAGAAATCAGCACAGAGAGCGGAATTGGCAGCAGTGAACCTCACTTTAAAACATTCTCTAGGGAATCATTGAACGTGATCAGTCAGTCAGTATGTTAGGGATCTGGTCCACAACTTACCGGGAGCCTACATAACTCCCGCTATTGACAAAAATCTTTTGAGCCTATTTTTTGACAATGCAATTTCACCTATGGCATCGCAGGGAGCCCACATTAGAAGCCACCAGGATTTGCCTGGTCCCATCTCTGGGGGAAACAGCAGGGCCGATGCGGCTATTCAGGAATTTCACCAGAAATTAGCAGCAGGTGTCTTTACGACACCCATACAAAGCCATGCATTTTTTCACCAGAACGCCAAAGCGTTGGCACAGCAATTTAACCTTCCAGTGTCACAAGCACAAGGTATTGTGTGCTCCTGCCCGCAGTGTGCAGGAGCGCCGGGGGGGACGGGGTCTAATGATATTTGGCAGATGGACATCATGCACATCTCAGAATTTGGGAGATGGCAGTATATGCATGTCTCCAATGACACCTATTCACAATTTGCCTGGGCTACAGCCCAGAATGGGGAGACCGCCGCTCATTCGAGCGCCATCTTTTAACCTGCTTCGCAGTCATGAGCAAGCCTGACCTCATAAAAACCAACAATGCACCAGCTTATAGTTCCAAACAACTGGCAACATTCCTGGCAACTTGGGATGTAAAGCACACATTCGGCATTCCATACAACCCCCAAGGACAAGCAATTGTCGAATGGGTGAATTGGACATTAAAGTCCTACATTGAAAAACAAACAAGGGAAGAGATTAGCACCCAAAAAAATCAAGCGCAGGTGCAGCACCGCCTGTACAAAGTATTATTCACATACAATTGTCTCAGCATTTTTTCGGACTGCACTCCTCAGGAGAAGCATTTCAGGCGACAGGAGACCCTTCCGCGACCTATGGTCCGCTTCAGGGTGCCGCCAGACCCCTCCTGGAGGGGTCCGGCACCGTTCATAACCTGGGGGAGAGGGTATGCATCGGTTATGTCCCCCACAGGCCTGGTCTGGATTCCGAGTCATTGCGTGAAACTGCATTTCGAGGATGGCGTGGGCCAGAGCAACGCAGAACCCCTTGCCCGAGATGGAAGGAGTGAGCCTGATGATGGGACGGAGGCGGAGCAGACGACAAAGAGCGAGACCAGGAGCGAGACCAGAACCAAGAGTGACCTGGGGTATGGTCAAGACCCTGTGTGATGACACTTTGTCCATTCTGAGGGAGCAAAACGTGGAGCCCACACCCCAAAACATGGTGGCTGCGGTGCTAGCACAAATCACCTATAATTCACTAATGATCATCATGATCTTCCTCCTGATGGCAGGGGGAGGAGTCCAAGCATCTAGTGGGGACTTAACAGCTAGAATGCAATATAACATTTGGGAGAAATTAGTTGGACTTGTCAACCAATCTGACTTTTGCTTGCAACAGACTATGGACACTGCATCACTTTTGAACACTTGCCCGATTCCAGTGTGCCACACTGAGTGGTTACGGTCATTCTGCCACCACCACAAGATCACTTACGGGACTTACGCAAACTGGGGGACTCAGGTGACAAAGACTTTGCCGGCCGATGCACTCACCCTCTACACACCATGGGTAGCCATCGGCCAGAACACTACATATGCAAGGATGGTGTGTTGTTCCACAGCCAAAGACCCACACCATCATTGCCTAAACCCAGGGAAAGAGACTTGGAAATGTGCCAAACCAGAGACAATTAGTTATGTGTATGCTCACATTATTTTGCCTTCGGGCTGGTTCTTTACATGCAGTCAAAGGACTTGGAATTACATACCGGCCAGTCTGTCAGACTCATACTGTTGTGTGAGCCGTCTGACTCTGGTACTCCCATGGAGGGATATGATGACCCGAAAGCCCAAACAGCCTGAGCGGGGAGCGGTACAACTGGATGAGACATTTGACAGCGACATCTCCCTACTCAGTAGGGAGAGTATGTTTCCTTTGCCGTTAGCATAGTGGGAGTGCCGGGGTTAATGGTAGGCAACACGTGCAGAATCGGCCAACTAGCGTGCACGTTAGCCAAAGCAATCAATCACACCTCATCAGCCATTGCCATGTTAAATCAGGAGCAGGCTGAACTTAGACATGCGGTTTTAGACAACCGCACAGCCATTGACTACTTGCTGTTTTTACATCATTTGGGTTGCGAATCAGTCCGAGACATGAGTTGTTTCAACCTGACGGACAACTCTCGCAAGGTCCAGAGTCAAATAGCTGAACTGGACACCTTAGTCAAAAACATCAAAGAAGACACAAACTGGGCTTGGTGGGACGCCCTATGGTCTTGAGTGCCCTGGGGGTGGATGCAAACAGCGCTCCAGACCATAGCTGTGATAATAGTGGTTGGGATTATGCTTTGCTGCTTCGCACAATACATCCCTTCACTTGTGTCAATGTGCACCACATGGGGGAAGCCCAAAAAGAGACTTACGCCCAAGCAGATCATGCCTTACATCTATCGAGCCCTCAGCCAGGCCGATTTAAACAGTAAAAAAGGAGGAAATGTGGGTTCACCACATCCATTGGCTTAACCTCTCCTCAGGGGTCCGCTCAGGCAGCCACAGTCCCGAGAACCAACTGGGCTCTGCTGGAGGGGAAATTGGGAGATAAGCAGGTAGGTTAGGAATTAACAATGGCCCAGGCTGAGGGCAAATAGAGCTAGGCAAGCAGACAGGGGCAAACAGAGGACAAGGTTAGATGCCCGGGGTCAATCCACATAGGCTCCGAGATTAGGGCAGGAACAATGGGTTTCGCCAGCCCAAGGCAATTAAGTGCGGGTTGTCCATTAACCACGGGGTAACTTCCAAGAGCCGGCATTGTAGCTGGACAACCGGAAAATGCCACGTACACAAGCCTTCTGTATAGGGGTGACACGATTATCTTACATACGCATCCTCACCCCAGGCAGGAATAAATACTTGCGTCCGACTCCGGGCGGGGCTGGACTTCGCCACACAGCTGCCTCACGCGTCTCATTGCCAGCCCATTAAAACAGAACAGGAGTACTTATGTTTGCTTCCTGATCTCACTTCTCTCTGAAGCCTCTTTAACTCTTTCTTGGTTAACATTGTCAGTGAAAGCATTTGCTTCAATGTAATAGTAGACTCCATTGATGAAATTGTATTATTTTAAAGTAATGAAAATTCACTTTGTTATTCTCTGCTCCTATATCCATCCATAACCTTGAATGTTTGAAATGCTTGATGTCTTCTGAATAGTATAAGAGGGTTCCATGCAGTGTTATACTGCTCGGGTGCCCACCAGAGCCTGGGCCCTGGTAGCGGAAATTCCCAAGGCCACGCCCACTTGGCCGATCACACCCACCTCCCAGCGGCGCAGCCAGAAAAACTTCCCATTCACCTTACCCAGCCAGGGGTGAAGTGGCGCGCTTTCACCTCTGCACTTCCCGTGCGCCCTGGGTGAGGCAAATGGGAAGTGTTTCCAGTGGCGCTGGGAGGGGGAGGCTGCCCTGCCCACCAACCCGTCACTCTCACCTTCCAGCAGCGCCAACAAAAACGCTTCCCATGCGCCTATCCCAGGACCGAAGGCTGAGCTGAGCCGATGCTGCGTGCTCGGTTCTTGGCTGGGCTCTCCTTCCCCACGGAAGCCATGGTGCCGGATTTGCCGCCCGTGGGCAGACGCCACCCGGGCCTTTGCCACTGCCGTCTATGGGGCAGCAGCGTCTGAGCGGGTGACACCTCCCCAATGTCCCCGGCATTCCTGCCTTGCCCGGGCGATTGAGGCTGTTCCTGGGGCCGCCACTGCACCATGCGCACCAGGACGGTGAGGGGCTGACACGCCAGCAGGGCCAGGCTGTTCTGGGACTCCTCATCATCATCTCCCAGACAACGGGTGAAAAGAGAACAAGGTAGATTTCTTTTCTTTCCCCCCATTTTCCCCCTTCTTTCTCTTGGATGTGTGTGTGTGTGTTGAGGCCATGCTCATAATAGCCATGCCGATAGAAAGCCATGCTCAAGGTGTGGGTAGGAAAAATATTTGCAGTGCATCACTGGTTCCATGATGGTGGATTCTCACATGCAAAGGTACTACCTTCTGAAGCTTGGAGAATAGTGTGCTCTGCATTTTAATCAGGAATAGTTTCTCTTCCCTTCTTCAAGATGGGAAAGGGAGAAAGGAATGTTCTCAGACTCTGGTGAATCATTAGCATTAAATACGTTTTAAAACAGAACCCAAACTAATGTCATTTGTACACTTTCTCTCCTGTGTGAACTCTCTGATGCATCACGAGGTTTGAATTAGCAGCAAAACATTTCCGACACTCCTGGCATTTGAACAGCTTATCTCCAGTGCAAACTTTGTGATGCATCACAGGTTTTGAATTCTAAGCAAAAAATATTCACATTCCTGGCATTTGTATGATTTCTCTCCTGTGTGGACTCTGTCATGATTCACATGGAATGAATTCCAAGCAAAACATTTCCCAGCACTCCAGGCACTTAAAACGTTTTTCTCATGGCATTTGTACGTTGTCTCTCTTGTGTGAATTCTCTGATGTGTCACAAGGTTTGAGTTCTGAGAAAAACTTTCCCCATACTCTTTGCACGTGAATGGTTTTTCTCATGTGAATTCTCTGATGTGTCACAAGGGTTGAGTTCTGAAAAACTTTCCCCACACTCTTTGCGTAAGGATGATTTCTCTCCTGTGTGAATTCTCTGATGTTTCACAATATCTGGTTTCTGAGAAAAACGTTTCCCACACTCATTGCAAGTGAATGGTTTCTCTCCTGTGTGAATTTTCTTATGTGTCACAAGGTTTGTGTCCCAAGAAAAACTTTTCCCACACTCTTTGCACGTGAATGGTTTCTCTCCTGTCTGAATTTTCTGATGTGTCACAAGGTTTGAGTTAGTAGAAAAACCTTTCCCACACTCTTTGCATGTGAATGGTTTCTCTCCTGTGTGAAGTCTCTGATGTGTCACAAGAGTTGAGTTCTGAGCAAAACTTTTCCCACACTCTTTGCATGTGAATGGTTTCTCTCCTGTGTGAATTCTCTGATGTTTCAAATGGTTTGAGTTCTGAGTAAAACTTTTCCCACACTCTTTACATGTGAATGGTTTCTCTCCTGTGTGAATTCTCTGATGTTTCACAAGGTCTGAGTTCTGAGCAAAACTTTTCCCACACTCTTTGCATGTGAATGGTTTCTCTCCTGTGTGAATTCTATGATGTTTCACAAGGTCTGAGTTCTGAGAAAAACTTTTGCCACACTCTTTGCATGTGAATGGTTTCTCTCCTGTGTGAAGTCTCTGATGTGTCACAAGGGTTGAGTTCCGAGTAAAACGTTTCCCACACTCTTGGCATGTGTATGATTTCTCTCCTGTGTGAATTATCTGATGTGTCACAAGGTCTGAGTTCTGAGAAAAACTTTTGCCACACTCTTTGCATGTGAATGGTTTGTCTCCTATGTGAATTCTCTGATGTTTCACAAGGTCTGAGTTCTGAGAAAAACGTTTCCCACACTCTTTGCATGTGAATGGTTTCTTTCCTGTGTGAATTCTCTGATGTATCACAAGAGTTGAGTTCTGAGCAAAACTTTTCCCACACTCTTTGCATGTGAATGGTTTCTCTCCTGTGTGAATTCTCTGATGTTTCAAATGGTTTGAGTTCTGAGTAAAACTTTTCCCACACTCTTTACATGTGAATGGTTTCTCTCCTGTGTGAATTCTCTGATGTTTCACAAGGTCTGAGTTCTGAGAAAAACTTTTGCCACACTCTTTGCATGTGAATGGTTTCTCTCCTGTGTGAAGTCTCTGATGTGTCACAAGGGTTGAGTTCCGAGTAAAACGTTTCCCACACTCTTGGCATGTGTATGATTTCTCTCCTGTGTGAATTATCTGATGTGTCACAAGGTCTGAGTTCTGAGAAAAACTTTTGCCACACTCTTTGCATGTGAATGGTTTGTCTCCTATGTGAATTCTCTGATGTTTCACAAGGTCTGAGTTCTGAGAAAAACGTTTCCCACACTCTTTGCAAGTGAATGATTTCTCTCCTGTGTGAATTCTTTGATGTTTCACAAAGTCTGAGTTCTGAGAAAAACTTTTCCCACACTCTTTGCATGTGAATGGTTTGTCTCCTATGTGAATTCTCTGATGTTTCACAAGGTCTGAGTTCTGAGAAAAACTTTTGCCACACTCTTTGCAGGTGAATGGTTTGTCTCCTATGTGAATTCTCTGATGTGTCACAAGGGTTGAGTTCTGAGAAAAACTTTTCCCACACTCTTTGCACGTGAATGGTTTCTCTCCTGTGTGAAGTCTCTGATGTGTCACAAGGTGTGAGTTCTGAGAAAAACTTTTCCCACACTCTTGGCATGTGTATGGTTTCTCTCCTGTGTGAATTTTCTGATGTGTCATAAGGTTTGAGTTCGTAGAAAAACTTTTCCCACACTCTTTGCATGTGAATGGTTTCTCTCCTGTGTGAAGTCTCTGATGTGTCACAAGGGTTGAGTTCTGAGTAAAACGTTTCCCACACTCTTGGCATGTGTATGATTTCTCTCCTGTGTGAATTATCTGATGTGTCACAAGGGTTGAGTTCTGAGCAAAACTTTTCCCACACTCTTTGCATGTGAATGGTTTCTCTCCTGTGTGAATTCTCTGATGTTTCAAATGGTTTGAGTTCTGAGCAAAACTTTTCCCACACTCTTTGCATGTGAATGGTTTCTCTCCTGTGTGAATTCTCTGATGTTTCACATGGTTTGAGTTCTGAGCAAAACGTTTCCCACACTCTTTGCATGTGAATGGTTTCTTTGCTGTGTGAAGTTTCTTATAATTCAAAAGGTTTGAATTATAAGCAAAACATTTCCCACATTCTTTGCATTTGAATGGTTTGTCTCCTGTATGAATTCTCTGATGATTCACAAGGTCTGGATTCTGAGCAAAACATTTCCCACACTCCTGGCATTTGTACAGTTTCTCTCTTAGACTCTTCACAAATGGCAATTTCCTATGTAAATGCTTCCTAGAATCTTCACTCGTAAAGCGCTTCTTTCCATGGTGGTGGTTTTCATGAATCATCATTGATTTCATCATGACACAATATTTTCTAAATGTAATATATTTATATGGCTTCTCTTGGAGATACTTTCCCTTTTCTGTGTGGTTTCTTAGGTGTGCGGCAAGCTCTGATTTCTGCAGAAAAGTGTTTCCACTTTTGAGACAGGCAGTTTTCTCCCTCCAGTTACCTGTTGAGAAGAAGGACAAATGCAGAAAACTCTGAAAGGAAGGGGAAAACAAATCTACCAGGGAAAACGTTTTTCCTAAGAAGTAGTTTTTGATTTATGTAAGCTCAGATGGAAAGATATCTACTATGTTTTGAAGTACCACAACAGTCTGTCCACGTTTCCCCGCTCATTTATTTAGTTAAGGAAGACCTTTACCTTTTTATTTTAGTTTAACATACTTCAAAAGAAAGTACACAGAAAGCGCAACCTCAAATAGTGTGGTATTTTTGAACCATAATCAGGCGTACTCTGGTAATGGCAATCGTGTGTTGCCAGCTAGTCTTTCTCACACTAGGTCAGGCAAAAGGAATTGCAGAATGAACTCCCCTAAAGATACCTTCATTTTGGCAGTTTCACACCTGGCCTAGACATGGAAGAAGAAGTGGTGCCTATTTCTCTACTTGCAATTTCTTGCTTGCAAACTCCTAAGTTGGTGGAAACCTGGAGCAGAAGATGGGTACTCATTCCATCGCACAACGCTTGAGTCTTGAACTGCCGACCTCCCTACCTTTCAGTCGTCAAAGCTCAGCGTCTTAACCACTAAGCCACTGGAGCCCAACCACAACCTACTCCCTGCCATTAAAAAAATCATTCTTTAATGCGCTATTAGCTGGTCTTTCTCATTCAATAGGACAAGTTGCATAAAATCTTCCCATATATCTTTAAATCTACTTGCTTTTAAGAGTCCTTTTCGTGGCCAAATCTCACATATCAATGTTTCATTAATGGCAATTTTCAAAGTTTCATTATACCCTTCAAGATGTCAAACCTGAAATCTCACTTCCCCATTTTTTGCTCTAATTAAACTCGCTGCAGTTGCCAAAAGTGTAGTTACAATATTTCCATTTTTTACCATATCAGTTGGGCATCTCCTAAATTAGATAATGGGTTGTTGTTGTTGTTGGGGTTTTTTTTTTGGGGGGGGGCAGCAATCAGTTTTCATAGATAAAAACTCATTCATTTTATTAAGTCATTTTCCATTTTCTTCTGGACCTCCTCACATTCCCACCTTAACTGGAAATAGCTACCAAAGTGGTGGCTTAGTGGTTAAGACACAATTTGATGACAGGAAGGTTGGCAGGTCAGCATTTTGAAACCCGAGTGCAGCACGACAAAGTGAGCCCCCGTCTGTCCCAATTCCTGCCAACCTAGCAGTTCCAAAGAAAGAAATTGCAAGTAGATCAATCACTTTGGTGGGAAGGTTTACAATGTTCGGTGCACTCCGGTGTCTAGTCATGCCTGTCACATATCCACGGAAACATCTGCAGACACAGAGAGCGCTGGCTCTTTGCCTATAAACAGAGATGAGCACCAAACCCTAGAGTCAGATACAACTGGCTTTTGAGCAATGGCGACCTTTACCCTTTACCATTATCTCTTCCTATACAGTAGACCCTCACATAATGATGTTGCATGGTTCCCCAAGTAGCATCGCTATAGGGGAAACATCATTGGGCAGTTTTCAATGGCAGCTGCGCCATCTAGCGGGGAAAAACTGTAATTATCCTTACAATGACGTTAAAAAAGTCATTAATCTGTACAACAACGGTTTTTCGTCATTGTGCGGATAGTCACGTGGTGAGTGATGATGCGTCGTTAAGTGGAAATTATGCTATTTGAACGCGTCGTGAATCAAGGGTCCACTGTACCTCCAATGTGTTGCTGACTATTCAGAATTACATAACAATTCCTTTTTGTTCTTTTTAGGTGCTATCCCCATATTATTTTATAACAATTCTCTTTAATTCTTACTAACATGATCTTTAAAATTCTTTTCTTCCATACACTTCTTAATTCCTTTTACTCCAGATTACTAATATCTTTTTACACAAAGGTATATTCATATCTTTTACATTATAATTTCCCTGAATTCATTTCCATTTCCCCAGTCACAGGCCTACCCCTGAAAATGCTAATATACAGTATCCGTCATTTTACTTTATAAGCACAATTTGCTTTCATCTCCATATTTATAATTGCATGATTAGTAACCTTTGTAATATCGATATCAGTAAGAACAAACATAGACAATAAGCCATTTGACAAATAGATAGTCTTTGCTATTCCTATCCTTTACTTCGACCTATTACCATATTACAAACTCCTTCCGGTATAACTATATCTTTCTTATATGTGTTTATTTCCTTAAACATATTGTGAACCGGAGTGGCCCCTATTTATCTACTTGCCATTTCTTGCTTTATAACTACTAGGTTGGCAGGAACTGGGACAGAGACAGGAATTCATTCCGTCATGCAGTACTCAGGGATCGAACTGCTGCTTTCCAGCCAGCATCTTAACCACTTCAGCCATTACTGGTAAACAGTGTTCTAGGCATGCCTGCTAATCATGTTTTAATCATGTTGTTAGCCGCTTCGGGTCACTCCTGAGTGAAAGAAGCGGATAGAAATATTTTAAATAAATAAATGTCCATGAAAATGCCTGCAGACGCAAACAGGACTGGGTCTTCAGCTATAAACAGAGATGAGTACTGTACTGAACACTAGAGTTGGATACAGCTGGCTTTCGAACAAGCGGGTGACCTATATTATGAAAAAAATCTCCATTATGATTTGAAATGTAACTATTGATTAATGAAACCTCCTCTTCTTTGAGCACTCCTTGTATAATGAAGTCTCTACTTTTCTTCAATGATTTCATCCTAAAATCACATCTTTTCAAAATAAAAACTGTAACGCTTCTTGATTTACATATACCAAATGGTTTCTCATAAATATCTATGCAATATACTTTCAGTTCATTAACACCTTTTCTTTGATGTGTTTCCTGTAAACAAACAATATTTGCTCTCCCTTTACTAATTAGCAACTCAATCCGTTTCATCTTAAACAAGCGTCCTAGGTCTTTCTCTTCCAGTCCATTATGGCTAGCTTTATAGCAAGCTATATGTCAAGAACAAACATTCTCGTGGGTACACAAGAGCAAAACCAAATCAGAAGAGGGAGGGAGGGCCTCACTGGGAAAGGAACATCATTAAAGGGGGATTTGGCTGAGGAACTCAACCTTCCCTAAGTCATGTGGTTGATCCAAAATAGGCTGAGGGTCAGACCAACATGCTTAAATGGGGGCTGTTGGCAGACAACAACATGCAGTGTGAATGTGGAGAGATACAGAATCCAACTGATTTACTGGTCTGGCAGTTACTATCAGAAACATGTACTGACGAAGATTTAATTATGGCCAACAACAAAGCCAAGGGGGCTCCATTTGGGCAGTCTAGTTTGATCTGGACACTGAAGAAGAATGCAATCTTTAGATCTTTATATTTTGAACCGTTGCTGCATTACTATTAAATAAAACAGAAATTAGCAACAAGCAGGGGAAGAGGGGGACCTTACCGAGAGAGGATACAGTTTGCCAGTACTCTTCCATGACTTCCTGGTGGAGGACCTTCTGGTCAGGATCCAGCAGTGCCCACTCCTCCTGGGTGAAGGACACAGCCACCTCCTCAAAGGATACTCCACCCTGAATGAAAAAAGCTCTTCTCCATTAGTTTCTTAAAGACAACCTTCTAAAGCCAAAACATTAAAAGCAAGAGAAGAGGCTGGATAGTCTTTGGTAGTTTGACACCATCATGAATGGCCTTCACATCCTTTCTCTTGGTGGACAGGTTGACCTTGGTGGACAAGTTGTCAACTAGGAGACATCCAGGGCCGGAATTTGGTCTCTCTGAACACAACGTTTACACTCTTATGTCTCCCACAAGAAAGCAAAATGCCTTACTAAGAACGAAGGGAATAGAAAAAAGAACACACATTCCTGTTGTCTTCATATTGAGTTTGGAAAAACCTCTCTGATCTTATTGGAACATTCTTCAAAACAGTAGAAAAATAACTTTCTCATTTGCAAAATCAAGTTACAAGAGGCACTGCTATTCCTCGCATGGCGAGCACCTGTGATAACAATCTGCTTTGTAAGGAATGAGACTATTAAAAAAGAATAGCCAGTTTGATTCAAGACTAAAGTGGTTAAATACAAAGAGATTCAGATTCAGAAGGTGAGTTGGCATACCTGATCTGGTTCAGCTCCATCACAAGGAAGAGAGGATGGGTCATTTATTGCTCGCATCCTTCTGGAGTCTACAGGAGAGACAGAAAGGGCGGGAAGCCAGTCCTCTCAGATTAAGAAGGGAATCCCAAACATACAGTAAAACCCCAAGTCACGGGGGGCGGGGCGGGTGGGGGGCCCCTCTTTCATAACTCAATATTTTTAAACTCAAAGCATCCCCATAGGATGAAAAATATAAAAATGTAATTTAAATCTTATTACCTTTGCTGCTGTTTCCACGTGCTTCTCCAAAGTGGGAACCGTGTCGCTGCTGCAGCTCCTCCACCCCTACCACTTCGGGGAGGGTCAGGGGACCTGATCCGGGCTGTTTCCGATGTCCCCTGACCTTCCCGGGCAGTGCTGCAAGGCAAAACCTGCAGCTGACACAGGTGTTTTCCCCCGGCCTTTTGCCTTGCAGCACTGCACGGGGACCAGCCACCTCCACCGCCGCCATGGTAAGTCACTTCTTGAGACTTCTGGAGGTAGGGGTGGGTGAATTTTTAGTGATCAAAATGACATCAGCGCCATTTTGATCTCTAAAGACTTGCATCAGGGTTTTGTGCTGAATTTTGTAAATCAGGCATTTTTGTAAATCAGGGCATGAAATTCAGCACAAACCCCGTTCGTAAGTCGAATCATTCATAACTCGAGGCATTCGTAAGTCGGGGTTTTACTGTATTAGCTAAATAATAAACCCTTGAGCACAAGAGGATTCACACCCCAGGAAAAGGCACTGGTTCCCCAAGAGTAAAGTTTGCCCCTTTGGAAAGTGTTTCTAAATGAAATACTAAAACAGGTAGAAAACTGTGAAATCTTTTTACTGAGTACAGAAATGTATGTGGTTTTGGTTCTTCTTCTGGCCCCTCCTGTCAATTATTCTTCCCATTTTCCTAATTATGATAAAAAGTTGGAGGGTCATTAAACTTGCCCTCTTTCTTATAGGACATTACTATATATTTAACTTTTCTAAAACAAAAGGTGTTTTTGTTTTAAAATACAAAAATACAAAATCTTTCCTTGAAAAGCATTAGGTCATGAGCGTTTCCTAAAAATAGAAAAGGAAGTGTGATGCCAAAATCATTTTGCAACCCCTGGGATAAGCTCTGGGGTGGGGATTCGGAAGAAAGCCCCTGGGAGACGTCAAACCATTCACTCTCTCAGGCTGGCCTAAATTGTAGGATTGTTGGACTGAGGACAAGATAGTTGCGAAAAAATCTGTGAGCTTCATAGAAAAAATGTGGGATATCAATAGAACAGGAAAAGCTGGAAATAACTGAAGCATGCAAGGTTAAATATGGATGTTTAGAAGTCTTCTAAATCTCTTTGCATTTGCCCTCCTGGTCAGAACCAAGAGGAACTGGTTGCTATGTGAAATGTTTGGAATGATGAAAATCAAAAGAATTAAAAAAATATGAAGAACTAACGAAGAGTGTCCCAGCGATACCTAAGTGAAATAGTCAGAGGGGGGAAGAAATACACACAGACCCTCCTTTCCTTCACCCGTAGATAACAACATGCCTTCTCTCACAATAATCCTCACCTATCAAGGTAGAACCTCCTTCATTGCCCTGATGGATCTCTCTTTGCGGGTGACACTCTTTGGTGCTGAATTGAGGTTTCTCTCGCATGGGGAAATCAGGCTGAACTTCCAAGGAGAGGATTTTCATCTGAGGAAAATAGAAAAGAGAGAAACAGGGATCTTAGCAGGTGAAACTGGGACTTCAGAGACATATGATATCATGCTCAGATTTTCTCAAGCAACAACTTACTTGGTTGATCCGTACTTCACGAGGCTAATTTGATGTGGTGGATCGAAGCATTTTCTCCCATGAGATTTTAGCTTTGGGAGGTCCAACAGCTAGTGTAGCAGAGTCCGATGGTGCACAAGGGAATGAGTCCCCTGTTTTCTATACTCCTTTTACCATTTTTTAAAATATTTTTTTATTAAATTTTCAAACAAATACAGTATAATATAACATAAAATACATAATACACTAAAATGACTAAAATACATAATATGAAAAAAAGAAAAAGAAAAAAGAAGCACAACCTATCCTAATACAATTTTTACATCTATCTTTATATTTCATATGCGTTAAAAAACCCTTTTAAAAATACGTTCGGTTAATTATGACTTAGTAGTTATTCTCTAACCTATTCAAATACTCTACTTAAAAATCTTTATTCATTAATACTACTAGATCATTTTCCCATTAAGCAAATTCATTACTATTTTGGATAAGAAGCACCAACAAAAAAAGAAATTACACATAATTTACACCCAGTGCTAATTTACAATGCCCTGGAGAACTAAGAATATCTCACTATTTTACTTCCAAAAATTGCTTTGCTCAGGAACAGGTCTGTTTCTTTCAGCACCCCATAAATGAGTGATCCACAAAAGGCTTCCAAATATTCTAAAATTTATTCTCTTTCAAATTACCTTTTTTCCCCTTTATCTCCCAGGTTAATTTATCATTCAATGCTAAGTTCCACATTTCCTTATCCCATTCTTCAGTCTGTATAATTATATCATTTTTCCAATTTCTAGCAATACACTGTCTACCCGTCGTAAGCATTATTTCTAATAGTTCTTTCTCATCCTTGTTTAAATTAATACATTCCACATTTGTTAACATAGTTGTACTCGACCCCAGTTTGATTCTCTTACCCATTATTTCACCAATCTCTTTTTCAATTCTTTTCCAAATATCTTTTACCACAGTGCAACTCCACCACGTGTTCATATGTTCCTATTGTATCTTTACATCTCCAACACATTTTATCCCTTTTATTATCAATTTGATGTAACCTCACTGGGGTCAGATACCACCTTCATAACATTTTATACCTGTGTTCCTTTATTCTAACCAACATAGTTCTCATTATCCTCTTTTTCCATTTCTTTCTCCATGTATCTTTTTCTATCTTTACCATTTTAAATATGACGACACAACTGGCTGGGCTCATGTTAAAGTTGGTCATGTCAGAGCGATGCACTGGCCAGGTGCATTGCCTGAGTACCCAACCACACTAAGCTGACCTGGGGTTCCAGAATGGAGAACCATTCTGTATCGCTAGGTGACACCTTCATGGCATGGTTGAACCTGCAAGGGAAATACACACCCACCACCATAGCTGCCGGATGGCCAGGGTCACCGCTGCACCACATTGAGGCATGAAATGGCATTTACACAGACCAAACAACATCAGCAAAGGCAATTCAGTTTTTTTAAATTTCCTCCCTCATTTTCTTGATGCCGTTGAGTAGCCATGGTCAATCTTCATAGCTGAATAATCCCTGCCTGAATCCACCAAAAGTGATCTAATCTTCCTACTGCTGAATTAGAAACTGTTGCCCACAGCAGGAGTGAAAGATCTGGGGATTTCCCTGGGTATCATGGTCTGGGCTTGGAGCTCTCCCCCAGCCTCTCCCTCCTGGCTCACACAAGAACAGGCAGGTCAGCATTTTTCTTTTTATTAGCCAGCCAGAGTCATTAGAAATCATTGCATTGCATGCTAAAAATAACAAACCTAGGTCTAACTTACCCTATTACCTCTGAAAGCCTCCATAAATCAGCTCCCTGGCTGATTAGCTGCCTCCTCTTCCCTCTCCCAAGCGTGCACAAAAACTAGCCCCAGAAGCAGTTACCAGGCCTGGGGAAAGCCCAAGCAGGAGGAAGGATCGGCTGACGTGGACATTCTACTCTTCTCCCCTCCCAACTGCCCGCTCTGCCTTGCAAGGAGTAAACCAGCAGTTTCCATAGAAAATTAGAGGATTTATATATAGAGTGGTTGCAAAATTCAGGCTTAGACTAAAGAAAATAAGGAAAACAAAGAGACCAGACAGATATCACCTAGATAGCATCCCTAAAGAATACACTGTGGAGGTGATGAACAGATTCAATGGCTTAGACTCAATAGACAGAGTGCCAGAAGAATTATGGACAGAGATGAGGGACATCATGCAGGAAGCAGCAAAGAAAACCATACCAAAAGAAAAGAAGAGTAAGAAAGCAAAGTGGTTGTCTGATGAGGCTCTTAAAATAGCAGAGGAAAGAAGGAATGCAAAAGTCAAAGGAAAAAGGAAAAAATACAATCTTTTGAACACAGAATTTCAAAGAAAAGCAAGGAGAGATAAGGAAAACTACCTAAAAGAACAGTGCAAAGAAATGGAGGAAAACAACAAAAGAGGCAGAACCAGAGACCTTTTCAAAAAAATCCAGGAAATCAAGGGAACATTTAAAGCAAAAATGAACATGATAAGGGACAAAGACGGAAAGGAGCTAGCTGATGCAGAAGAAATTAAGAAAAGATGGAAAGAGTACACAGAGGAACTCTACAAAAAGGAACTCAACACTCCTGATAGTCGCAATGATGAAGATTTTGAACCTGAGCCAGATATCCTGGAGAGTGAAGTCAGAAAGGCCCTAAAGAGCACTGCAAACAACAAAGCTAGTGGAGATGATGGTATCCCAGTTGAATTTTTCAAAGCTTTAAAAGATGATGGCATCAAATTACTGCATTCAATATGCCAGCAGATTTGGAAAACAAAACAGTGGCCACAGGACTGGAAAAGATCAGTATATGTTCCAATCCCAAAAAAGGGCAATGCCAAAGAATGCTCAAATTATCGAACAATTGCGCTCATCCCACACGCCAGCAAGGTGATGCTCAAGATAATACAGGATAGACTTCAGCAGCATGTGGAAAGAGAACTACCAGAGGTGCAGGCTGGTTTCAGAAGAGGCAGGGGGACTAGAGACCACATTGCCAACATACGCTGGATCATGGAGAAAACAAAGGAATACCAGAAACAAGTTTACTTTTGCTTTATTGATTACACTAAGGCCTTTGATTGTGTGGACCACAACAAGATGTGGCAAGTGATTAAAGAGATGGGAATACCAGAGCACCTCATATGCCTCCTGAGAAATCTGTACAGGAACCAAGAAGCAACAGTTAGGACAGAACATGGAATAACAGAGTGGTTTGGAATAGGAAAAGGAGTAAGACAAGGCTGCATTTTGTCACCCTGCTTATTCAACTTATACACAGAGCACATAATGCGCAACGCAGGGATGGAGGAATCACAATATGGGATTAAAATTGCTGGGAGAAACATCAACAATCTGAGATATGCAGACGACACCACCTTAATGGCAGAAAGTGAGGAAGACCTAAAGAATCTCTTGATCGGATTGAAGGAGGAGAGTGCAAAAGCTGGCTTGAGACTCAATATCAAGAAAACCAAGATAATGGCAACAGGCCCGATCAGTTCCTGGAGAATAGATGGGGAAGAAGTAGAAGCAGTGACAGATTTTACATTCTTAGGATCTAAGATCACTGCAGATGGAGATTGCAGCCATGAAATAAAAAGGCGACTGATTCTTGGGAGACAAGCCATGAAAAACCTGGGGAACATGGTGAAAAGCAGAGACATCACCTTGAAAACAAAAATTAGAATAGTCAAAGCAATGGTATTCCCAGTGGTAATGTACGGATGTGAGAGCTGGACAATTAGGAAAGCTGAACGCAGAAGAATAGATGCCTTTGAAATGTGGTGCTGGAGGAGAGTTTTGAGGGTACCCTGGACAGCGAGGAGAACAAATAGGTCAATCTTAGAAGAAATCAACACTGACTGCTCATTGGAAGGCCAAATAGTAAAGATGAGGCTAAAGTACTTTGGGCATCAAATGAGAAGGGAGGATTCACTTGAGAAGGCCGTGATGTTGGGAAAGGTGGAGGGCAAAAGAAGAAGGGGGAGGCCAAGGATGAGATGGATAGATGGTATTGTAGACACAATGGGCACAGAACTGGGAGGACTGAGGGGGATGGTGGAGGACAGAGGCGCCTGGAGAACGATGCTCCATAGGGTCGCAAAGGGTCGGAATCGACTGTGCGACTGAACAACAACAAAACCATCAAATAAAATACATCCAGCTATCAGAAGAGGCAGGGGGACTAGAGACCACATTGCCAACATACGTTGGATCATGGAGAAAACAAAGGAATACCAGAAACAAGTTTACTTTTGTTTCATTGATTACACTAAGGCATTTGACTGTGTGGACCACAACAAGATGTGGCAAGTAATTAAAGAGATGGGAATACCAGAGCACCTCATATGCCTCCTGAGAAATCTGTACATGAACCAAGAAGCAACAGTTAGGACAGAACATGGAATAACAGAGTGGTTTGGAATAGGAAAAGGAGTAAGACAAGGCTGCATTTTATCACCCTGCTTATTCAATCTATATACAGAGCACATAATGCGAAATGCAGGGATGGAGGAATCACAATATGGGATTAAAATTGCTGGGAGAAACATAAACAATCTGAGATATGCAGACGATACCACCCTAATGGCAGAAAGTGAGGAAGACCTAAAGAACCTCTTGATTGGGCTGAAGGAGGAGAGTGCAAAAGCTGGTTTGAGACTCAATATCAAGAAAACCAAGGTAATGGCAACAGGCCCAATCAGTTCCTGGAAAATAGATGGGGAAGAAGTAGAAGCAGTGACAGATTTTACTTTCCTGGGATCAAAGATCACGGCAGATGGGGATTGCAGCCATGAAATAAAAAGGCGACTGATTCTTGGGAGACAAGCCATGAGAAACCTGGGGAACATAGCGAAAAGCAGAGACATCACATTGCAAACAAAAATTAGAATAGTCAAAGCAACGGTATTCCCAGTGGTAATGTACGGATGTGAGAGCTGGACAATTAGGAAAGCTGAACGCAGAAGAATAGATGCCTTTGAAATGTGGTGTTGGAGGAGAGTTTTGAGAGTACCCTGGACAGCGAGGAGAACAAATAGGTCAATCTTAGAAGAAATCAACACTGGCTGCTCATTGGAAGGGCTAATAGTAAAGACGAGGCTAAAGTATTTTGGACATCAAATGAGAAGGGAGGATTCACTTGAGAAGGCCCTGATGTTGGGAAAGGTGGAGGGCAAAAGAAGAAGGGGGAGGCCAAAGATGAGATGGCTAGATGGTATTGTAGACACAATGGGCACAGAACTGGGAGTGCTGAGGGGGATGGTGGAGGACAGAGGTGCCTGGAGAACAATGGTCCATAGGGTCGCAAAGGGTCGGAACCGACTGTGCGACTGAACAACAAAAGCTATACATTGTGCTCTCAAGGACCACAAGGGACCAACAGAGAAAACTGGAGCAGAACAGGCACTAGTCTGACTGGGCAGAAGGGCAGCAAGATCCGTGGGCTCTCCTTTCAGGTGCTGAGCCCTCCTCCCAAAAGCCACACATTTGTCTCACCTTTTGCTCTTCTAGCTTTTTCTCTCCAGCCAGATTCAGACTCAGGAGGAAACCTTCTGCTAGGGCCACCGCCTGGCAACTGGTTTCTGCTCCACATTCCCTCACCCAGCTCGACATCTCCTGGGGGAGGATGGACAGGAATTGCTCCAGGATCACCAAGTCCAGAATCTGATCTTTAGTGTGTTGCTCCGGCTCCAGCCACTGACGACAAAGCAGGTGGAGTAGAGCGCAAACCTGCCGAGGACCATCAGCCTCCTGGTAGGAGAAATTCCTGAAGTGTTGGCGCTGCTTCTCTGAGCTGAGCATCTCCTCTCCTTGGACCTCTGGCAATGCACTTTCCTGACATGTCCCAAGGCTTTCCCCCCTGATCACACTGGGGTCTTTTTCTGCTGTGGGGCCAGATTTGTGTTGGTCGTCCATCGTATTCCTCACCTAACAATCGTGTCCTGGATCTACTCTCCAATGCTACATAGACAGGACAGAAAAATGAAACAGAATGGCAAGGAAAGGAATCTCATTTGCAAGAGGTTAAGGAGGAGGGGGGCAGAAAGAAAATACATATACATTCCTAAGCGGGATCAAACGCATGTCTCTTGTTGACCCCAGAGTGGCTCTTGGAAAGAGGCCGCTGGAAGAAAAGCCATTAAAGTGGGTTGGGAATCAGGAATATTGTCCGTTAATACTGAAGCGCGAAGTAAGTCCGTGTAAACCAAGTTCTAATCCGTGAAACCGACGAGGAGATGGGAAAGTAATAGTAAATATCCAAACGTAGTTATAATCAGCAATGTGTCATCAACGGAACAACTTCCCGCTCCAGCTGAAACAAATATGCAGGTCATGGGATGTGGGATGTCACGAGCGACAAGTCTCAATATCCATCCGGTAATTGGACATTTCATGAGCCTTTCTCAAGAGACTGTAAAGACATAATGCGCTTATACGACCTCCAAGAGCATAGTCATGCTCGTCGGTTTCGCGGATTAGAACTTGGTTTACACGGACTTACTTCACGCTTCAGTATTAACGGACAATATTCCCGATACCAATTAGTAGTATTTGTTTCTCCTGCAAACATTGCATGCTATTGCACTTAGTGTTCGTACCCAGTGGGATTTTGCTTATAGAGATACCCATTACGTAATGCAGTGACTGGATGTGCGGCTTTTTGTTATCCACCGTTTTAGTCTTTATATTAAAGTTTGTTAATTGCATTCGGGGACGCCGCGCCGAAGCTCTCCTGGGCCCCTGCCATCGGCCCAGGATGGGAGCCACCTGCGGTCACCGGCCCCCCTCCCTCTGGCCCTGCCTTGACCGGAGGGATAAGAGCACGCCGCGCCGTAGCCGGGACGCCGCGCCGAAGCTCTCCTGGCCACCGCCATCGGCCCAGGATGGGAGCCACCTGCGGTCACCGGCCCCGCCTCCCTCCGGCCCTGCCTTGACTGGAGGGATAAGAGGATGCCACGCCGCAGCCGGGGATGCTGCGCCGAAGCTCTCCTGGGCCCCCGCCATCGGCCCAGGATGGGAGCCATCTGCGGCTCTCTCCCCGGGACAAGTCGGTCAGGGGAGATGGGAGCGTTGGCGCAGCTGTGCCTTGTTCTCGGTGGGGACTTTGGAAGCTGCTGCTACCGAGACGCTGAAGCCGACACACCACCTCGGCTCTCTCCCCTGGTCTGTGGTGAGAGTGGGGGGGGGGGCAGGGAGGGAGACAGAAGGACTGAGGCTGATGTTTGCCGCAGCTGGGGAAGTTGGGCTGGGCACTATATGGGATGTGAGCTGTGCTTCATCCCTTGGGGATTTTGTTACTATTGATTATTTCTGATGCTTTGTACTTATGTATTATGTGATGTATTGATATTGTGTTTTTCCCCCTGAATTTCTTTTGATGTAATTGAACTGTATTATTATGTGTCATTGTATTATTATATTGTATTTATTGTCTGCCATGTAAACCGCCCTGAGTTGGGTTGCACCCGAGTGGGCGGTATATAAGCGCGAAAATTAAATTAAATTAATTTTTTACCTACATTTGATACATTCTCCACCCATTCCCTTGTTGGGGGTGTTTCTCCTCTCTCCTCAACAAGAGAAAGGCCAGTGAGATCTGAGGGTGACCTTTTGGGCAGTGGTGGGCTCCAAAAAAAATTACTACCCCACTGTGTGCATGGTATAGTTGGCGCAACTTGGAGGTCCTCCTAGACTCATGACTACTGCTTGAAGAGCAGGTGGCAGTCGTGGCCAGGAAGGCTTTTGCACAACTTTGTGTAATTTGCCAGTTGCGCCCGCTCCTGGACCGGGATTCCTTGCTCATGGTCACACATGCTCTGGTTACCTCCAGACTAGATTATTGTAATGTGCTCTACATGGGGCTGCCCTTGATGACCATCCAGAGGATGCAGCTGATCCAGGTGGTGATGGGGTGCGGGCGCTATGCCAGTGCCTCGCCACTGCTCCGGGAGCTGCACTGGTTACCAGTTTGCCTCCGGGTGCAATTCAAGGTGCTGGTGTTGACCTTTAAATCCCTACATGGTAATGGGCCAGGATACCTAAGAGACCACATCTCCCCAAGAATGTCTGTCCATCCAACCAGAGCAAAGAAGAGCGTAACAACCGTTCAAATAAAGTTGAATAACAAAGTCTCTATTTATTTAAAAACTACAATGAAATGTTGTAATTCTGCGTCATGAGGCTCTATGCATTCCTCTTTCATGCTCCTGGACATCCAAACCAGAGCAGACCAGACCAGAAGGGCTCTCTAACTGTACCATCGGCTATAGGGGCTCGTCTCTCTAGCCCAAGGAGGGCCTTCTCCGTGTCCGCTCCAGCCCTATGGAACCTCCTGCCGATAGAACTGCGGCTGCAGACAGAATTGTTGCCCTTTAGGAAGGATCTTAAAATCTGGCAGGCAAGGCAGGTGTGGGGCATTGATGGAGGTGTAACACCCCCCCCCCCCTGCTGGCTTGTTTAAGATATATTAAGATCCTCCCTCTTTTCTACAGATGGGGTGGGAGGAATTTTTTTAAATTTGGGGTTGGCTTTTAAATAACTGATGGGGTGGGGAGGTGATTATAGTGTCTATTAAGGGTTATTTAAGGGTTTTTAAAATGTTTTAAGACTGCGATTTTTTTTATATTACTGTTGTAATGCCGCCGAGAGTTGCTCGTTCGAATTGGGCGGCAATTTATAAATTTGAATAATAAATAAATAAAATAAAATTTCAAGGCTAAAACTTCCTCTCCCTTCTTCACACCCAAGGATTTCTCTATTAACTATCTTAGGGCTCCAGCAACTGCCTGTCGGGCAAGCGAGAGACCCCTTCTTCATCCATGGCTGGCAAGGGCAGGGAAAGCTGTGTGATGGACTCTGTGGCAGGACGCCGGCTTGGAGGCTGGTCGGTAGGGCCGTAGCCAGAGGTGGTCAGGGAGAGTTAGCCGTTTGCCCACCCTGGCTAAGCGTGGTTTCCCATAGGAATGCATTGAAAAGAGGCTTTGTTGCCCATCCTGAAAAAATATTCGTCCACCCACATCTAGAATCCTGGCTATGGCCCTGCCTTGTAGGACGCACAGACAGACCCATCTCTCTCTCCTTGGCATGGAGTTGTAGCAGAGGATGTTGGGGAAGGAAGGAGTTGGGGTCAGAGAGAGGGAGAGGATTTATAGTCCCAAACTAAGAAGTGCCCCACTTTGGGAGGGGGTGGGGGGGCACAGTACAGGCTGGGCAAAGTGCTAACCCAGGGTAAGTGAATCCCCCCCATCCCCACCCCCTTGCCCCACTGACTCTGGCTGCGGCCCTGGGTCGGACTCAACTGAGCGGCTGAACAACCACAAGTCTTGGAAGGCATTGGAAGCTACTCGGGATCCTTCCTTGCCTCCAATACGTGGGAGAGGCGAGTTTTCTGAAGAGTCCAGTTTACAAAACTCTAAACCAGGGATTCTCATTTCCATCATGTGGGGCCCCACCGCCCCCCCCCCCACCCCACCCACTGCCTCCTCCACCACACCCAGAAGTGCCCCACGGGGTGGAGGAAGGGCGGAATGACCGTCCGGCCCCCGAAGCTGTCTGAGGGAGGGTGACCTGACCTGGCCCTTCCCTGGCTTAAAATAGGTTGATAACTCCTGCTCTAAACCCTTCCTGCCTCGAAAAGGATGGGATTTGTAGTCCAGAAATCAAAGGAGACTTACCTCAGCAACTCTCCCCACACCCACAATAATGTCGGCTCTCGAAAAGGGAGGAGTGACAGGTGGATAAGGAATCGTTTCCGGGTGAAAAAGGACCGCCTCTTCCCCTCCCACATTTTCCTCCCCTCTAGGAATCCTCATTTATCTCCCATAACTCCGGGAATCTCTCTCGTGGGACGTGCTCCCACTCTAGGAATCTCTCTTGACTGCCATGAACCCTCTCTAGGAATCTATATTGTCTGTCATGCATGCTCCCTTTCTAGGAATCGCTCTTGTCTGTCATCCTCCTCTCAGGCTGCCGGGCTGCCCTCTCGTCTGGCAATCCCCCACTCTTGCTAAAGGTAAAGGTTACCCTTGCTCGTATCCGACTCTAGGGTTCGGTGCTCAGCTCTGTTTGTAGAGCCCAACAGCCAGCGCTGTCTTCGTCTGCAGACTTTCCGTGGACACGTGGCAGGAATGACTAGTCACCCAAGTGCATGGAATGCTGTTTACGTTTCCACCGAAGTGGAATTTCCGAAGTGCTACTTGCAATTTCCGAAGTGCTAGGTTGTCAGGAGCTGGGGCGGAGACAGAAGCTCACTCCGTCATGCAGCACGCATGTTTCGAGCTGCTGACCAGTCGACCTTCCAGTTGCCAAATTCAGAGCAATGGAGGAAGTAAAGAAGAGGGAATCCACCCTTCACTCCATGGCGCTCCTTGTTCTTCCTCCCTTTGAGGCAGGGAGAGAGATAGAAATTACTCCCTGCCACTGGGGAGTAACAACCCAAATCTTTCCAGCCCGGCTCCAGGAAGGGAGAAAGAATTGGTACTTCGGGCTATGGAAGGGACGTGTTCTGCAAATCCCCTCTTCTCTCCTGACCAACCCTTCCTTCTCGCGGCCATGGCTTCCTTGATAGACTCAACCCACCTCACCCTCCATTGACTTCTCCTTGATCTTCCCCTCTTGCCATGGGTGGCAATGTCAAAAGTGACATCCAGGAGGGGAAGAGAGGGAGGGTGTCTTTCCCTCTGTCCTGCCCAGGGCCTTAACCAGGAGGGTGGCGAGTGTGTGTGTGCGGGTAGCTAAGCTAATACACCCCAAAGCTAACAGCCTGCCCCCCAAACTAGATTTGCCCAACCAAGGTGTCGCGTGCAATCGCCCAGCTCCGGCCTCCTTCCGTCTGAGGGAGAAAAGACTGCAAAGTCTCCCTTTCAGCCTCTCAGGGCTTCCTCCTTTCTCCAATTGCCTGCGGTGGGGGTGGTGGGGGCGAGGAAGTGGAAGGACCCGGGAATCTAATCAGCGGCCCCGGGGGAAGGGGGATACAGAGGGAGTCCATCGCAGCGCCCAGGCGTAAGCTAAGTCCTCCCTCTCTCACACACATGTACATCCATTCTTCCTACCCCACACATGTGCGCGCACAGAGAGTGACCCACTCTTAGCATCTCCGCAGCTGATTCCTTCAAACAGCTGCCTGACACACACACACACACACATTGACCAAGGCTACCGAGAGACGGGGAGGTGGGAGGTAAATGCTGATTGATTTTTCAGGAAGATACAGTACACCCATTTTACTTTAGAAACCTCTGCCCTTAGCATGAGAGAACAAACTTTGAATGTTTGATTTTATTAATCAACTAGCAGAGGACCCGGTGTTGCCCAGGGGTACCCTACACAGGCCAAGGAGAGACCGCATGCACAGTCACCTACCCTGGTCGTTTCTGCCGGCAGGCTGCCAGTTATCCACGCCGGCCACCCCAGACGTTGAAGGTAGGCGTGCACGCAGTTTCCAGCACAATCGGTGCAGGGGTGTCGCTTTGTATTAGGGAGCCCTGTGATGTCATAGAGGCCCCAATCTGGTCAGCTGGTAATTGGTTGATCTGAGGTGATGACATCACAATCCACCCTAGTTGGCTTTTTCCCCTTGCTTTTTCTCCTGTTGGTGGGGGTGTCCCCTTTGCGGATTGATTTAGGGGGTGTAACCCTCCCCATGGGACTTGTCACCCCCGCAGTGACCATCTCTTCAGCCCAAGGTACGTATGTGCCGAGTTTCAGCATGATCGGTGCAGGGGTGTGGATTTGTATAAGGAACATACAGCACCGGACCTTGATTTTAGTTATATAGATTGGCTAAGACGCTGACAGGAAGGCGGGAGGTCAGCAGTTTGATTCCTGAGTACTACAAGACAGAATGAGCTCCCGTCTTTGTGCCAACTCCTGCCAATCTAACAGTTCTTAAGCAAGAAATTGCAAGTAGATAAATAGGGACCACTTCGTTGAGAAAGTCAATAGCATGTCTAGTCATGCCTGCCACATGACCATGGAAACATATGCAGAAGCAGACAGCACTGGCTCTTCAGCTTTGAAACAGAGATGAGCACTGGACCTTAGAGTCAGATACGACTGGCTTTCGAGCAAAGGAAACCTTAACCAAATGAATATGTAAATATGCTCATTGTTGTGTCTAAAGCTGTCATTTCCCTGACAGCCTGTAGATCGCGAGATGTGTCAAGCAAGGAAAATGCGCCAACAGTTTGGCACCAAATTCGAATATATTTTGTATTGTATTCTTTGTTGCAAGTGAAATTCAAACCAAGGGCCAATCGTAATAAAGCCCGCATAATTGTATCAAATGTTAATGGTCAATTAAGTGTATAAAAAGAGTGAACGGGAACCACTAGTTCCAACTTCCAGTTGAGTCGCTGAGCCAAAGAAATCACTGGTTAGACCCTGCGACTGCTGGTCTGATTGTTGCGCCGTCCAGACTCAACAGTCATGTCATACAGATATCTGAGTCCTTTTTTGTAGCAATAGCTATTCCAATTCATGTGGGAATCTCATTCTAGAAAGTAAACTCAGCAAAGGAAGACTTAATTAAGAGTATTGAGGCAAAGAACAGGCACTTTATGCAAAAAATTATTGTGTAACTGTGTGTGTGTGTGTGTGTGTGTGTGTGTGTGTGTGTGTGAGAGAGAGAGAGAGAGAGCTATTGTTGCCCCACCTGAAAAAATATTCGCTCCCCCCCAACTCGAATCCTGTCTATGGCCCTGCTCATGCCTTGGTAATTACCAGTTTGGGATATTCTTGGCGCTGGAGGCTGGGGGGAGAGATTGGGGGAGATCAACCTGCAGCTGGGGCAGCCAAAAACTTTCCTCGGGATCTTTCTCTGCCCAGATGGAGCCCTGGTCCTAAGAGCCAAGGCTTCAGGGGAGAGGGGGCAAGGAAGGAGCAAACGCCCCCCCCCCCAAGGGATTAAGGTGGGTGTGGAGTTCATAGCTCCAGGGGGTCTTTGTCCATCTTCTGATGCTTTGGCAAGAATGCATTTCCTTCGCCACCAGCCCCCCATTGCTGCTGAGAGAAATCAATCTCTTTCCCTCCCCCCCCCCTTGCCTTTCCCTCTGGAGCAGGGGTGCCTGAACTAGTAGGGGAAGCGAAACTGAAGATAGCCCAACCTCTTTATCTACTTGTAATTGACGAAGTTGTTGGATCGGGGCCGTGAAGCGGCCGTGAGGTCCCGGAGGAGACTGGTCAAGTAACGACACGAGACAAGATGGAGCGAAGGCCAATGGTTTGTTGGAATTCAAGGCGGCGTGTGATGGAATCGTCATCTGACAGAAAATCACATCACATGTTTACACGGGTTAATTGGGAACCTCTCCCGGGGAAGTTAATTAACTAAATTAAACACTGGCAGGGGAAGCCCATTGTTCCTAGCTTACCCAAGAGTAAACATGGCCACTGTTGACGTTAAGGCTTGGGGTAATTCGCAGGTGCGATATTACCTATTACCTAACTGCTTAGTTAGACATTCAATTTCCTCCTGCTTGGACTGTTTGTCAGGTCAGATATGGGTGAATCAATCTTATGACTATTAATCCGCTCCCCAATTTCTGTCCCCTCGGAGCCCAAAGCTCGTAGAGTTCTCACAAGTCATGGCCTCTGTCAGGGACAGTATGCCAATTGTGCTCGCGGATCCAACACTCCCCCTTTACTTGTTTGATTGGACCTGACAGACGGCCCTGCGCATGAGTGGCATCAGCTGGCGTGGGGTGATGACATTTCGGGGTTCTTTCCATGGGGGACATCTCGATATCAGTGAGGGAATACATTGCACGAAACAACACACTGCTGTGCCCAGTATTACCACCCCCACAATCACCTTGAGTGTCATCTGAAGCCAACCCCACGGGAACCACGACCATAACGAATCCCACCACCCCCACGTCGCATCCTCCTTGATGTTTTTGACCAAGGTGTGGAGGTCCGTGAGCTGACTCTGTACCTTATGCGTGTTGTCTGTAAGATTAAAGCAACACATGCCGTGGACAGACTCGCAACCCAAATGATGTAGCAACAGAAGGTAATCGATGGCTGCTCAATTATCCAAGATGGCATGGCGAAGCTCTGTCTGCTCCTGGTTGAGCAGCGCTATCGCCGAGGAGGTGTGGTTGATGGCTTTTGCCAGAGCGCAAGCCAATTGACCAATTCTCCAAGCGTTGCCGACGGCTAAGCCTGGCACGCCAAGTATGCTGACTGCCAATGAGACGTACTCAGCTTTACTCAAAACTCTGATGTTGCTGTCACATGAGCTGTCCAACTGGGTGGCACGAGCGTGCTGTATGCGGGAAGGGACATTCGTGCTTGGTGCAACCATATCCCTAGTGGGGAGCAACAATGTCAAGCGACTGATACAACATGTGGAATCTGATACATTGGCGGGAATGTAATTCCAAGTATACTGATTGCATGTAAAGAACCATCCTGAAGGCAAGATAACATGAACATACATTGAGCTAATTGTCTCTGGGTTATCACAAGTCCAGTTGCTGCTGCCGGGGTTGAGGCAACGGCGCTGAGGCCCGCCGGCCGTGGAGCAGCCGACCATTCGGGCACAAGTAGAGTTCGGGCTGACCGCCACTCGAGGAGTGTAAAGAGTGGCTGCATCAGCCGGCAAAACTTTGGTGACTTGAGTTCCCCACTGCGCGTACGTTGAGAAACCAGTCTTGTAAAACGGACCGAAAATCCGCTTCACTAACCAGTCGCCGTTCCTAGTGTGCGTTTCTGGAGAATGACACACCGGGATGAGACAGGTGCTCAGGATTGAGGCAGAAGCGGTGGTCTGCCTCAGGCAAAAATCAGACTGGTTGACGAGAGTCGCCAACCTTTCCCAAAGGTTGTAATGCATCCGGGCAGAGAGGTCTCCGCCTGGCATCAGGTTGTTGGCTTCCAGCGAAGCTGCCTGAACGCCTCCCCCCGCAAGTAGGGAGAGGATCAGGATGATGGTGGCCGCCACGGAATTAGCGGTGATCAGGGAAAAAGCTGCAACCAAGATGTTCTCCGGTGTCGGCTCCTTGTCCTCGCACCGGACGGCATCCACCGCCTCATGGCAAAGGGTTTTGACCATCCCCCAGGTGATCGTCGGCGCTGTCATCTGCTGTCGCCGCTTCTTCCGCCTGGTTCCCCCCGTCAGGGTGAGGTTCTCCATCTCCGGGATCAGGTTCGGAACGGCCTGAGTCCACGCCATGTGGCTCCAAGTGGGGTTTGACGCACCGGGCTGGAATCCAGATGACACCTGTAGGAGACATAATTGCAGCATACCCTCTTCCCCAGGTTACGAGTGGCGCCGGGCCCTTCCAGGAGGGATCCGGTGGCACTCAGTAACGCACCATCGGCCGCGGGAGAGCTTCCGAGCGGCGGAAGTGCTTCTCCTGTGGCGTGCAATCCGAAAAAACATTAAGGTGATTGTATGTGAACAACACCTTGTTCAGACAGTGCTGTGCCTGACCCTGAGATTTGGGGAGGGCAGGTGGTTCCCCCCCTTTCTGTTTGTTTGTCAATGTAGGACTTAAGTGTCCAATTGACCCATTCCACAATCGCTTGCCCCTGCAGATTGTACGGAACACCAAAGGTGTGTTTAATGTCCCAGGTGGCCATGAAGTCGGCAAGTTGCCTGGAGCTGTAGGCCGGGCCGTTATCGGTTTTAACGTGCCATGGTTTGCCCATTGCTGCAAAACAAGAAAGGAGATGCTGCTCCACATGGGAAGCCATCTCTCCCTTCTGTGCCGTTGCCCAAACGAATTGTGAAAAGGTATCAATGCAGACGTGCATGTACTGCCATCTGCCAAACTGTGGGACATGTGTGACATCCATTTGCCACACCCGATTGGCCTCTGTCCCTCATGGGTTGACCCCCCACGAGGGCCCCCCCGTCGTCCCTGCACAATGCTGACAGGAACGGACTATGCCTTGGGCCTGAGAGAGTGGCAGGTTAAACTGTCTTGCGAGCGCTTTGGCATTCTGGTGAAAGAATGCATGGCTTTGAATTGGAGTTGTGAAGACTCCCAAAACTGACCGTTGCTGAATTTCCTTTGCGGCCGCATCCGCTCTGCTATTGCCCGTGGAAATCGGACCAGGCAAGTCCTGGTGACTTCTGATGTGGGCAATATAGAGCACTTCAGTGCGGTTTCGCAAGTGAAATTGAGCTGTGAGAAACAGACTCAGCAATTTTTTGTCTATCGCGGGAGTGATGTACGCTCCCGGTAGACTGTGAAGCAAATTCCTAACATACTGGCTGTCAGTTATGATGTTGAGGCATTCTTTGGCAAAGGTGCGCAAAGCGAGGTTCACCGCTGCCAACTCTGCCCACTGCGCAGACTTCTGTGGAAGAGTTAGAAGCGTGCGCCAAGCTTGGTCCTCCTGCCAGGTTAAAACACCATATGTACGACCCCCATCCGTGAAAACTGTTCTGGCCCCCTGAAGTGGAACCAGCGACATCAATTCACACAAACTGACTGCATTTGAAGCGAGACGAGTCTGGGGTCTTTTGGTAAGTGGTATGCCAAGCATCCAGTGAATCCCTCCAAGGCAATTGGAAGCGAGTCACCGAGCTGCATCAGCTGCTGAACTTGCTCTTTTGTGAATGGGACCACGATTTTTGCTAAATCGTGCCCTGAGATGTCCCTTGCTCTCAGCCTTCCTCGGTAGACCACCGTGGAGACCAGTTCCTGGGGGGGACGATGTTTCGGGAAGAGGTGTTTGGTAAGTACACCCATTCCACGATACTCGCCCCTCGCTCGGAGTCCACTCCCAGGGCTCCGGTGAACATGGATCCGGTCCGAACGATGTATAGGTTCAGGATCGGAGCATATGGCCCCTGAGTAATCCTGTCTACCCATCTCTGGCTGAGAACTTGGTTGACCTTTTCGAGAGTCAAGCGTGCCTCTCGAGGAATTAGTATCCGGTCTGCCGGCTGCTTACCTAACGTTAGCAGCGAGAAGAGCGGCTTTAAAAGATCCGTATCCAATCTGAAGTACGGTCTGGCCCAATTAATGTTTCCTAAAACCTGCTGCAACTCTACCAGGGTGACTGAGTCCTTCAAATTGATCTGGGGCAAAACTGGTGCTGCGAAAGAACGGAGAAGCCGATGACCCAAATATGAAAATGGCGCAGTTCTCTGAACTTTTTCTGGGGCAATGAGTAACCCTTTCCCCCCCAGGGTGGCCTGGAGGTCCTTAAACATTTCGCTGCCGAGTTGCGGCGCTGTGACCAAGATGTCATCCATGAAATGACACACTAAAGCTGTGGGGTGAAGGTTTTGAAACTTTGCCAGTGCGTTGTGAACATAAATTTGGCACAGGGTGGGTGAATTGAGCATCCTCTGTGGCAAATATTTCCACACGTAACGCTGCGTGGGCTCTCTGTGGTTCACAACTGGCACTGTAAAGTCGAACCTTTCCCTGTCCCTAGGATCTAGGGGAATTGCATAAAAGCAATCCTTAAGGTCTACGACCAAGATCTCCCAACCCTTGGGGATCATATTCGGATTCGGAATGCCGCATTGAAGCGGACCCATTGGCTGAATACATTTATTGATCTCTCTGAGATCGTGGAGGAGTCGCCACTTCCCTGACTTCTTTTTGATGACAAATATGGGCGAATTCCAAGGACTGGTGGACTGCTCTATATGTCCTGCGTCTAGCTGTTCCTTAACCAGCTGTTTCAGGGCGACTAATTTCTCCCCTACTACCGGCCATTGTTCCACCCAGACAGGCGTGTTGGTAAGCCATTTAAGTGGCAGAGCCATTACCCGAAGGTAAGAGTGGCACGGTACTGCTGCAAAATGTCTCGCCCCAGAGGTTGACGTGCACGTCCAGAATGTGTGGTCGGATGACCGCTATGCCGTCAGCCTCAGGGATCGTGACTTCCACCCACTCCTGGCTTCTAAATGCTTCTTGGATGCCGCCTACCCTCCACACATCGGAGACCGGCTCAATGGCCCACTCCTGTGGCCACTGACTTCGGCTGACCACACTGACGTCAGCTCCGGTATCCAGCAGCCCAGTGAACGTTTTTTTTAATATAAAATGCCTCTATGACTGGTCACCGTTTCCATTCTATGTTGGTTTCCACTGTCGCTAAGACCTGGTATCCTTGCACTGCCCCACTTGCGCTCGAACGGTCTTCCGACCCGGACTCTGAGCTGTCCCTGGCTATCTGCTGGCGAGTTACAAGGAACCATAATCAGTTGCGCTAATGTGTCTCCCTTGTGAATGGTCTGGGGTAGGTGCGTCCAGAGTTGAACTTGGAGAACACCCGAAAAATTGGAGTCAATGACTCCTGGAATTACAAGAATTCCTTGTGCTCCTGCGACACTACGAGGCAAAACTAAGCCTATGAAGCCTTTGGGCAGGGGTCCCATGTACTGAGAATCGACCAGATAGACTGTGCCTGGCAAGTCGCATGTAAAGTCTGCCTGGCAAGTCAATTCTAGCCCTGTTCTACCTTTGTGGCTGGCCTGCGCCTTCGCAATGTCGGGAATGTGATTGGAATTTAATCCAGCTCTGGCTCTCCCAGAGCGAGGGAGGCCTCTGTTTGGACCGGGGCCAGAGACATGCCCGCGTTCCGGTTTCCCGAATTCGGACAGAATTTGGACCAATGGAAGCCTTTGTTACACTTTGGACACGGGGTGGTTGGAACCTTGGGATGGCTGGCATGTTGTCCGCCGCCCTTGGATCGGCACTCCCTAGCGAAGTGACCGACCTTGCCACAATTGTGACATGTTCCTTGGGTCTTGTCCTTGGGTTTCTTACCCCTTTGCACCGCCGCTGCCAACAGACCCATTTTGTAGGAATCTGTGCCAATGTCGGCGCAAGCCCTAATCATGTCCGTGAGAGTCAGGTCGGGACGATTGCCCAGTGACTGCAAGATCTTACGGCAGTCGAGATTGGCGTTGTCCTTAGCCAATTTCATCATGAGCTCTTGTTGGGCTTGCTCATTGTCAATCTGTCTACTGACTGCTTCCTCCAGTCGATTGATAAAGTCCATGTAGGACTCCTGGGTGCCCTGTTTGACTGCGGTGTAATTTTTAGCCGTTTTGCCAGTTGCTGGGACCTTGAGAAAAGCCCTGAAGGCTGTCTCAGCTGACAACTGAAGGGTGGCAAGTGGCAAGGCGGTTTGCGCATCGATGGATTCGAAGGCACCTGAGCACCTGAGCCATATAGTTGGTCAGGAATTATTGCCCCGCCGTCCTGGCAGCCCTTGCCTGAGCCTCGAGACGGTACTCGCTGTCCCATAGCAAATACTGGGGTGCGGTGGGTCGGCTGGGGTGTAACAACAGCAATGAGAAAAAAACAAGAGGGCGAGCTTCTCCCAGTGGGATGTTGGTGTAGAGTGAGGTAATGTCCATGGTGAGTAGTACTGCTCCATTTGGCACCTGGAAGTTTTCCATCATTTGGATGAAGTGAGTGGAATCCTTTACGTAAGATGCAGAGTTGCTAGCAAACTGATGGATATGGTAGTCAATATAAGTGGCCACTGGTTCCAGAAGAGATTGATTCGCTGAGATGATTGGTCTGCAAGGGATGACGGTGTCAGAAGTCTGAATTTTATGTACTTTTGGTAGAAGATAAAACATAGGAACTCTTGGATATTTATTAAGTAGAAAATGGAAGGTGTTATTAGTAATATAATCTTGTGCCAATCCTTCTTGCAGTACTGTCTTGAGGATGTTCATGATGTGGGTAGTGGGATCATGGTCTAGCTTCCGATAGCATTCTGTATTTGACAATTGTGTCCATGCTGCCTTGAGGTAATCTTCTTTGTTAAGTAGCACAATTCCCCCTTCTTTATCTGCTGCTTTAATCACAATGTTGGGATCCGACCCTAAGTTTTTTAATAATGACATATCTTCTTTGGTTAAATTGAAATGTCTTTTGGATCGTGTTTCAGCAATGGCGATGTCTCGGGTGACTATCCTTTTAAATACTTCGATGGCCGGATGTTCAATATTGGGCGTGAATGTGGAGCGTGGAGTGAACTGTCTGATTGTAACCGAAGATTCTGATGGTTCTTTGAAAAATACTTTGAGCTTGAGTAGTCTAATGAGTTTGAAAATGTCTATTTTGGTTTTGAACGGGGAATAGCGAGGGGTGGGTACAAAGCCCAAGCCTAGGTTGAAAAGTTCTGTTTCCCTTGTGGTTAAATTCCTACTAGACAAATTGAACACCAGTGAGGAGGTTATTTTTTCTTCATGCGTCTTCGTGGTCTTTGCTCTAAAAAATCTCTCCTACTATCAGTATGTGGTGCGCCTGCCAAGGCAGATTTGGGTCTGTACCGATTGGTACAGAAATTGTAAGGGTCTCTAGCTCTCTCATCGGTGGAAGACTCTGCTGCGTCGGAGTCGGTTGTCTCATAATCTGTGGATTCGACAGGCTGTCTCCAAGTCACCTGTTTCTGGACACTTCGTCTGGTAAATTGCCAACGATATATTCTTTCAGTCTGATAATCGTTCCTGTCCCTATTTAACTTCTTGTTCTTAAACGCCAGGAGTTCATCCTTGAATGATTTAAGTTTATTTTCCATGTCGGTGAAGTCATCTCGGGAACCTCCAGCGGCCGGAACCGTCAGGAGTTTTTTTAAATCAGCAATGTCCTTATCTAATGTTGCTATTTCTTGGTGGCATTGATCTATTATCAACAGTATCAGGTCGAAGGAGCATCTGTCCAAAATCGAGGTCCATTTATCAAGAAATTCTTTTTTATTGGCAAATAATGTTGGGCCCTTTGTCATGCGCAGTCCCCTGGGTATGATGGAAGCTTTATAATATTCTAGTAGAAATGAGGAATGTAAATCTAGCCGAATTCTTTTCTTCTCTAAATATTCTAATTTATTAAACTCCTCATTTGTAGTATCAGTGTCAAGGTGTAGGGGCGTAGCTTGGTTTAATATTCATGAAGTTAAATAATATTAGCAGCGTGACGAATCTCTGGGTAGAGCTCGGAGCGTGGGCTGCTGCCACGGGCCCTTGGTGGCCTCTGCGCTGTCAGGGGTTCATAGCCAACCCTGAGCGGAACGTGTTTTTCCGTGCTGCAACCGCCGCAATAGCCGGAGCAAGCTGTAGGATGCCTCTCTGAGATGCCTCGCCGCGTAGCTGTCTTCCCGCTCGGATGGCTTTCCGACCGGGGCTGCCGCGCTGTCCTCCGGGGTGATCGGACACGGTTCTAGCGTCGAACCGGACCGCGTAGATCGCTTACTCATGAGTAGGATCACGTCGCGGGTCACCAGATGTTGAATCGGGGCCGTGAAGCGGCCGTGGGGTCCCGGAGGAGACTGGTCAAGTAACGACACGAGACAAGATGGAGTGAAGACCAGTGGTTTATTGAGGGAAAATCATCATCACATATAGGAATTCAAGGCGGCGTGTGATGGAATCGTCATCTGACAGAAAATCACATCGCATGTTTACACGGGTTAATTGGGAACCTCTCCCGGGGAAGTTAATTAACTAAATTAAACACTGGCAGGGGAAGTCCATTGTTCCTAGCTTACCCAAGAGTAAGCATGGCCACTGTTGACGTTAGGGCTTGGGGTAATTCGCAGGTGCGATATTACCTATTACCTAACCGCTTAGTTAGACATTTAATTTTCTCCTGCTCAGACTGTTTGTCAGGTCAAATATGGGTGAATCAATCTTATGACTATTAATCCGCTCCCCAATTTCTGTCCCCTCGGAGCCCAAAGCTCGGAGCGTTCTCACAAGTCATGACCTCTGTCAGGGACAGTATGCCAATTGCGCTCTCGGATCCCACAGAAATGATAGGTTGTCAGGAGCTGGGATGGAGACAGAAGCTCACTCCTTCATGCAGCACGCAGGTTTCGAGCTGCTGACCAGTCGACCTTCCAGTTGCCAAATTCAGAGCAATGCTCTTTTGTCGTTGATTCTTGAGTTTTGACTAGATGAGGCAGTTCCTTCAAGACAAATGGTGTTCAATGGGCCCCAGTTGTTAACAAGTGAAGCTATGCTTGTGAAAACAGGCCATACGGCCAATAGAGTGTTTGTGTTTGATACAGTTCAATATAGAGTTCGTTGATCAGCGGACTGAATTTTACTGAATGTGCAGTTCATAGAAGTCCCAATGTATGTGTAACATTGAGTTCTTTGAGTCCCGGTTTGTATACAGCTTGTGTGTATGTGTGTTGACTGCGTAGCCTCCTACCCCTGGGGGTAAGCCCGTTTGTGTCTCAAACCCTCCCCCTGGAGTATATGCATGCTAAAATCATAAAAAAAATGATTAAATTGTTTCTCTTCCCTGCATGCGCAGGGAAGCAGCTGCTTTGTAATCTGGCCCCTCATCACTGGATTGGCTGACGACAAACTCCCATGTGCTGGAGTTCCAGGAACTAGGTACTGGATACTGGTATCACGCCATGTGGTCATCTCAAGGGCCGCTTTAACACATCTGCTGGCCTCAGAGCAAACCTGCAGAGATAACAGCTGCAAAGGCAGCGCTTAAGGATAAAAAGTCTGAAAAGGTTAATTTATTATTGATTATATGTTATTATCGCTTTAGCTGAGAAAAAAAGTCAATGTAGGTTAGTCCATTCCACAATTGCTTGACCTGTAGAATTGTAAAAAATGCCATTGCCGGACCCACTCCCCAATAAAGAGACGGACAACAGTGCTGGGATTGAAACTGGGCCACTTTATTAATTATAGTTCAATAATGCAAGCGGGCCGACATAGCACTCGTAAGGAGGGACGGTCACAACCAATTAAAACAACCCCAACAGAAGCGCAAATGACCTAACCTCTGCTTCTGACGTGAGTCCGGTGAGCTTCAAGGTTTTGCCAGCTGTGTCTAGCGTAGCATCCCCCTGTAGCTGAGCGCACACGATTGGCCAGCTGATTTCCCCTCTATCTACCCTTCCTGTGGCCAACCGAGTGTGCTCCTGCCGGACTCGTAGGGGTCACCCAGTGCCTCCTTACCAGTCATAGCCACCACACGGGGAGTAACCTACCACGACTCCCCGCCCCCCCTAACTCGGTTGCAAGGCCCGCCTGCAAAGAAGTCAAGAGCCGTTCATTCCCCTCGCAGAGTGGTAGGCTCCATCCCTGCGATACAGGCCGGCATCCTGAACGCTGATGGCTGGATGCCTAGTGACAGTACCCAAGCCGTGGTCCCCCAAGAAACGTGCCACAGCCCGGTTAACCAACCACCGGACCCAGTTAATGCGGCGAGGGTCGCCGCCCCCCGGAAACAAGATCATGGGATGATACAAGACCAGATCAAACGGACGCGTTGCCACACGTGCCTCACGAGGCCAAGATCCCTACGTATGGCAATAGTCAGGCCCAGGCCGGTAACCTGACCCAAATCGTTGCCACCTAAATGGACCAAAAGAACGTTAGGAGGGGGAGAAGCCTGCAGGGGAAAAAAGGAAAGGGAGGAACTGGTGCCACCGCATCCCTCGAATGCCATGCCAGCTGAGGCGGGCCAGAGCCTGCAGGCCGAGATGAGGACCCCAACGGGATGCCACTGCGTGGCGAGCTACCCAAAATACATAGCTGTGACCCACGATCCACACGGTCGCCGGCAAATCGCGGAGGACAGGAGCTGTGAGAGAAGAAAAGAGAAACAAGGGCCAGCAGGGATTTAACAAAACATGGGGCGAACATACAGCCGGAAACAAGCAGAACCCCACCTGCCCATCTGCGGATGTCATCCTCTGAGTAACTGAAAAGGGCAGCCGTCGAAGCGGTGCCTATACGGAAAGAATGGGTGCCATATCTAGCACCGGGAAGGCCGAAGTTGGCCAAGGTGGCCCCCATCACCCGCCAGAATTGATACTTCATGAGCGGCCGCCCATCCTGGTGAGCAAAGAGAGGACCGCTGGCTGACCCACAGACCTCCAAAAAGGCTGACAGGGCAGCGACCGGGCAAGTGGCAGGAAAACTACAACGGAAGAGCGACACAATACAACCCCTACCCCGCTGGTCCAACTTGGAGGAACGAATGTGCAACCGGACGGAGCGCCGGTCGAGAGTGACATCATCCAACTCAAGACACCTACGGGAGCGGTCATTGCGAGAGAGGGAGACTAGCTCGCTGATCCGCAAAGCCCCAAAAAAGGCCACTGTGGTAGCTGCGTGAAAAAGGGCTGCTTCGTACTGGTCAAAACAAAAGGACGACCAAGCCCGAGCCAGGCGGGTGAGAAGAGCCGGCGAAACTGACTCCAGAGTATCCAGGCGATGGCCCCGCTCCTGGGACCAACCGTCTAGGACCCTACGAACCCTAAAATCAGTCATGGCATCCCTAAAACCCAGCGCCTTAGCAGCAAACGCCAAGGCCGAAAGGCGGCTGGCTATGGTGCAATAGATGATCGACCGGGATGGGCCACACGTCCGGGAGGGACACGGCCTGGCAAAACACCCGGAAGGACTGGAAAGCACTGGTATACGCCCTGCGAGTACGGTCGGAAAGCGACAGGCCTATCGCCCGGGACGCTTCAAGTCGCCAAATGTCCACACCCTGCTGGGCAATTGGGAGGGAAGGTCGTCGGCCCCTGGCGCAAGCGCGTGGAATCGAGGGATCTGTAAGCGGGACAAAGCATCAGCTATACTATTGTCAAGACCAGGGACATGCCTGGCCCTGAAAATAATGTTGTAACGCAAAGAGCGCAACACAAACTGGCGGACAAGCGACATCACCCTGGGCGAATGGGAGGTCTGGACATTGACAATGCATACAACAGCTGTGTTGTCGCACCAGAAGTGAACCACCGAATCCCTCCACAAGTGGCCCCAGAGCACAGGTGCGCCCAGGATAGGGAAGAACTCCAGGAAGGTCAAGTCCTGGAGGACATCCGTACCCTGCCAAGCGTCCGGCCAACTGCCGCAGCACCAGTACCTGTCAAAATAGATGCCGTAACCGAGGGTGCCCGAGGCATCTGAGTGGACTTGGAAGCAAGGGGCCAGAGCATGTTCCAGGCACCAAAAGGAAACCCCATTGAAGTCAGACAGAAAGTCGAGCCAGACCCGGAGGTCGGCCCACATGCCAAGCGTCACCCGCACCCTGTGATGCTTCCTGGAAAGCCCAACCATAGCGTCACACAGGCGTCGAGCAAAAGCCCTGCTGGGTGCCACGACCCTGCAGGTAAAGTTGAGGTAGCCATGAAACACCTGAAGGTCATGGAGGGACACCTTGCGCCTAGACAACATGGCCAAAATCACCTCCGATATGCGGGTGACCTTATCCATGGGGAGACTGGAGGTCCGCCTAACAGTGTCAAGCTCAATGCCCAGGAATGTAAGGGCAGTGGCCGGGCCCTCAGTTTTCTCCTGGGCCAAGGGCACCCTCAGCTCTGCCATGAGTTCCTGGAACACATGGAGCAACTGCTCGCATGCAACAGACAAGCCCGTGCCCCCAAACAAAAAATCGTCTAGGTAGTGCGACACAGAGCGGGAGCCAGTGCGAACAAAGGCCCAGTGCAAAAAAGTATTAAAGCGCTTGAAGGCCGAACATGATATCAAGCAGCTGAAGGGCATGGCCTTATCTACAAAATACTGGCCCTCGAACCTAAAGCCCCAGAGCTCAAAATCAGCAGGGTGGACTGGGAGCAGCCGGAAAGCCGACTTAATATTGCACTTGGCGATCAATGCTCCAGGGCCGCAGGCACGGACCATGGACACAGCCTCATCAAAAGATGTGTACCGGACGGAACAGAGGTCATCCGGTATTGCATCGTTAACTGACGAGCCTGCCGGGTATGACAAATAATGAATCAGGCGGAACTCGCCCGAGGACTTCTTGGGAACCAGACTCAGGGGAGAAACCTGCAAATTGGGAAATGGAGGGTCATCAAAGGGGCCCACGACCCGTCCCTTGGGGACCTCCTTAAATATCTTATTCCTAGCCAGGTCCTCCCTGCCCCAGAGAGAGAGCAAATTAGGCGCATCCTGCGGGGCGTGCGTGCCCACGAAAGGTATGCGGAAACCCTTGGAGAAACCCGCCCACAGGTAGTCGGCATCCGCCCACCTGGGGTAAACCTGAAGCCAGGGTTCAAGGGATGGGAGACTAATTGGGGAGGGGCCCTTTTGAAGGTGGAGGTTGGTCACCGGGGGCACGGGCCGGGCCCTGGCCATGGCCCCTGCCCCTAGGCCCTGGGAATCATATGCAGGTGGAGGTGGGGTGAGGTCCACTGCAGGCGGAACACTCATGCCTGTACTTGCACGGATGCCGCGAACACCCACCGGGGGAAGAGTAACTCCAGCACAGCAGGCGGGGTTGAACCCCCTGCCCTGCCGACTGGTGGGGAAACTGTGCCAGGCCAGGCCGCTGGACCATGTGACCGCTATGAAAACGGTCGCTGGTCGCCGGGCGAGACGGTGTCATATGGAGCAGCCACAACAATTGATCAGGCTGGTCCCAAGGCATCTCGGGATGCAATGCCGCGCGCATTTGAAATTCCTCATCATAGGCCAGCCAAGACCGGCCCGGGAAATCAACGTATGCCCGGTAGATGAGGTCCAGATACTGTAGTAAAGGGATGGTAAGATCCAGGCGGGCCCTAATGGACACCGCCGCATAGATCAAATATGCCGGCAACCAATTGGCCCAAGTCTGGGCTCGCGACAGCGAGCCATCTCCTTGTCCCGATCGTCCTCCCACTCCCTCGCCTCCTTAGTGGTCTCCTGATTCAGGAGGCTAAAGATATCGACGTACTCCCTACGCCGAATCTTATCACGAGTGGCAGGGAGTAGGTGATCGACCAAAGGGAGAGACCGGCCTGTCATCGGGAAAACCAACAGCGGGACAGTATGGTAGGCCGCATTGACGGGCGGGCCGTATGGCCAAATCGGGTAAGGCACCGTTGGGCCCGCCGGGGGAACCCCGGGTGGCACAGGGGGATAAGGAGCACGTCAGGGGATGGCAGGAGCGGTGGTGGGCGCGGACAAGGCCGGTGAAGGCCACTGCTGACCAAGAGCGTTTGGGGCCAGCTGCTGGAGCCAAGACCAATGACCGGCAGACGCTGGAGGGAACAACCCAGGGGCAGGTGTGCTAACTTGACCCGGGTACTCACCAGATGCACCCGCAGCAGCCGCCCCCACCGGGGGCTCCAGCTGCCAACGAGCATCGGGGCCCCCATCCAAGTCGGAGCCCTCAGCACCAGTCATCGAAGGGCCCTCCAGCGCGTGGACCCCCTGGACCCTGACTGGGAAGAGCGGCCCAGGGCGCGCCCCATAGCCGAGCCGCACACGGGAGGCGCAGGCCCCAAGCCAGCAGCCCTCTCGAGGGCCTCAATGCGGGCCAGGAGCACTGGATTCTGGCCCACGCTGCCGTGGGCCAGGACAGCAACGAGGCCGGCTCTGGGCGGGGCAGGCCCACAGGAAGGGCTCCAGGGGCCGCGGACTGCAGGCACGACCTCCGGTGTGCGGTGAGCGCGGCGAGGGTGGCGAAGCACCCTGCCTACGGAGGGCAGGGCCCCCCTGTGGGGGAGCAACAGAAGGCGGAGGGCCGGAAGGTGCAGCCGGTGAAGGAGCTGGTGGCGCAGGCTCACAGCGGGCCCTACCCCGGCGCATAGCAATGCCCGGGGCGGTCGTGGAACCTGGAAGCAGGCCTGGAGAAGAAGCCACGGCTGAAGCGCCGTGGCAGGCGCCGCCCTTGCGGGCCGAGCTGCGTGGACTCGGGCCGAGCCTGGAGGCCTTCTGCCTGGGAGGCATGGAGCCGCGCTGGGCAGCCAAGGAGCAGCGGGGAGGCCAGGCCGTCCAGAAATCCAAGGCAGGCCGCGAGCCCCCGGCAAACGCAGCAACGCCCCTGGAGGGGCGCCGCAGAGAACGCGCCTGAGGCCAGGACAGGCCAAGAAGCCCCCGGCGGCCGCAAGCCCCGAGGAGATGTGTGCCAAAAAGAGAGAGCTGCGGCCAAACGCCGCGCCAAGAAGCCACGCGGCAAAAGGGCAAATGGCCCGAGCCACGAGGAAAGGAGCCGCGGCTATCCACCGCAGAAGGGGAGCCATATGGCAAGGAGAAAGGCCCAGGCCCCGTGGAGCTCAGCCGACCAGGGAGGCAGCCAAACGCTGCCTGGCCCAGTCAGGCAAAAGGAGGAAGGGCGGTCCGAGCCTCTCCCTTAAGAAAGGCCCGACCTCCGCCTCTTCCGGCCTCGTCCCGTCTCTTATGGGGCAGGGCCGGCAAAGCGTGCGGCAGCGAATCCGCGCCGCCGCGCGTTATTTAGATGCACAACATCTCGATTAGTGAAATAGTTAAAAGAATCCAAGGCTATGGGCAGAATGACATAATTAGATCATCATAAAGAACAAAGGTCCATATAATTTGAGGTCTGCTAAGGAAGTGCAGGCTGAACTCAAAATGTGGAGAATGCATTGATAACCTGAAAAAATAATGCAAGCAGTCATACAACATGTGAAAGAGTCAGAAACTAACTTAAGCTCAATAGCAAAAATAAGACCCAGACAGGTCTTATCAGTTAACTAGCTTTCTGCCAGGCAGTTTTTTTGTGTGTTTTGGTGGTAGTTTTTTTTTGGGGGGGTACACACCACACTCAACACAACCATATGCACAACACAACCACACACACACACACTCAACACACACACACAATCACACACACACAAATACATACACAACTGCACACAAAGCACAACCACACACACACACACACACTTAATATACACGCATACACAACACAACCCCACACAACACAACCACACACACTCATTACACACATACAGAACACAACCTCACACATACACACACACTCATTACACGCACAACCACAACACAACACACGCACAATACAACCACACACACAGAGAGATACACACACACCGAAGCTGCATTAGAAGAGGAGGGGCTACCCCTCCCCCAAAGCTTTGCTGAGGGGACACACACACACACACAAAACCCAACCACACACATAATACACACAACCACGCACACAATACACCCAACCACACACACAACACAACCACACACACAATTCCCCACACACACAACACAACCACATAACACAACCACACACACACAACCACACACACAACCACACACACACAATACACATACTGCACACACAGCACAACCACACACACACTTAATACACAACACAACCACACACACCACAATCACACACACTCATTACACACACACTCATTACACACACACACACAACACAACCCCACACACACACAATACACACAAACACACACAAAACACAACCACACACACACAATACAACACACACACATGACTGGTGCTCTCTCTGTGTATGTGTGTGTGTGTGTGTGTGTGTGTGTGTGTGTGTGTGTGGCTTTGCCGAGACTTCGGGGGGAGCCACACACAACACAACCACACACACACACACACACACACACACACACCTCCCCACACACAATATACACACAACACAACCACACAACCACATACACAACCACACACACACACACACACACACACACACACACACACACACACACACACACACACACACACACACACACACACACACACACACAGTGTGTGTTGTGCCATGGGAAAAATTACAGTTTATTAACAGCCAGGCTTAAAATCAGAATGTTGGAGAGAGCTGATTTGCATGTTGGACCATGATTGGTTGCGAGAAAATCTGGCCAGGCTGATTGGTTGCACGGCGCGGAGGATGCTGGGAACTATAGTTCTTTTTCCTGTCCGTGTTTGTGGGGTGGTTGCCGGACCCTTGCAGCGATGCTCAGTCAGTGTAAAGGCAAGTGTACAGGGGCTCGGTATGGGATAGTATGGACGGGTGCGGGTGTGTATACTGGATTCCAACGGTGAACGTCCCTCCTGATAGGTAAAGATTAGAATGTAACGCTCCCTTGGATTCATTGTCCCTGTGGGGAGAGATAACAATCCTGTTAATGAAGAGATAACCAGTTTTGAAAGCCAGCTATGGGGAAGAAAGTAGGCATTATACAGAGATGGGCCACAGAAGGGCCAATATGATGCTGGGGAAAAATATAAAGCATGATTATAGAAAAAATAACCCAAGCTGCTCTCTGCTGAGCCAGCTATCTATAGAAAGGGTAGAAAAAAGACTCTTCATAACAATGAAAATAATTAATGTAATGGATTAATTACATTTTACCTTAATCAAGATTTCATTCAAAACAATTGCCAGTATCATACTTAACACAAAACAGTTACTTGCAGTTTTGTGATTTGCCCGCAGATATGAAATGGCCATAACCTTTCCCGAGCAGTCTCGGGGTTCAGGAGAAAGCTTCTTGGAGCCTCGAACGCGGAAGGAAAGGAAAAGAAAAGGCAGGTTGCTTACCTGTAACTGATGTTCTTCGAGTGGTCACCTGTGAAGCCACACTAATGGGTTTTCCTGCGCATGAGCAGTTCAGTCCGGAAATCTTCCATAGCTTTGTAGGAGTCTCAGACTCCGCCCTTCATGCCAATCAGGAGCGAGCCCGCCCCCAATCCCCAGTTCAAAATGTTGCCGCTGCAGAAAAAAGGTCTGACAGCTGGCAGTGACAATAGTGGGGAGGATGGGCGGGAACGTGTGGCTTCACAGGTGACCACTCGAAGAACATCAGTTACAAGTAAGCAACCTGCCTTTCTTCTTCGTGGTCCCTGTGAAGCCACACTAATGGGTGATTAAAAAGCTGACTACCAGGCTGGCGGGTTGTCACTGCCGTGGCGCAGCTACCACCCCTACACCTCACAAGAGCTAGTATGTCATCTGGCATTGACACGGTAGTGTCAAACAAATCTTGACAGGTAGTAGGCTGACGTAGAGATAGAAGTTGCACAGGTAAAGTGAATGCAGCTAATTTGTCAGCAATCGGTGAGATAATTCAATAGTTCCCACTGTTCAGTGAGAATATTAGCTGGGATAAAGAGCCTACCCTTTCTGATTGGAATGATAACCAAGAATCTCCTCAATTGGCTAATGTCCTAATAACAGGTTAATTGCCACCCAGAATGTAGAGGATGAAGCGTCTTCTCATGTGTGAAATTCATGCATATAATATATATCCACACACTATATATGGATAAGGAATGATAGATTGGTTGGTCCCAATGTGAGAAAGGGGGTATGGTGACCCCTGAAGAAAAAAAGGTGGTCTGTACGCAGTATTACCCCTTTGGAGTAAAGTGTGGAAATACCTGTGAAAGGACTAACTTCTAGATCGAAAGAACAATAAGTCATTAGAGTGACATGTATGCCACCTGGGAGATAGGATGTGTGTAGAAAGCTAGTTACAATGAGTAAAATGGTGTCATGGCACATACTATGGGAGAGGAGATTACCGTTCACGATTCTGCAGATGTGTTACATACGGACTAAAATGAGGAACGGTTGGTAGCAGACACCGCATGACTATGGTTGCTGTGACCCCGAAAGGAAGTACTGTATTAGTAAAGAGGTAGTCAATGTGGACACCTGTACAGCTGAGGTGGAACAGACCTGGAGGAATGTGATACCAGGTTGATGCATGGAGTATATGGGGAAGTCCTTATCCTATCTCCTAATTGCAAAAAAGAAATCCATATAATAAGTAGACCTCAGTAGATGGCATATTAGATAGAATGCCGTTAAGATAGATAGTAAAGGTTATCCTAGTCAAGGTTCTAGGAAGGATGGTGAAATGTATTTGTGATGCCTTGTGACAAGATTCACTGGAGGAAGAATGTAATCCCGTAACGCGTTAACAGTATACAGAGGACATATTGGTGTAGATTCTCTATAGGGAATAATAGGTAGTACCGATACAACAGAGAAATTGCCCAGGTCATAAATAGAAGATGAAGACCTAGAGACGTTCCATCTTTTAGGAAGGTAGATTATATACACACACACACACACACACACACACACACACACACACACACACACACACACACACACACACACACACACACACACACACACACACACATATATATATATATATATATATATATATATATATATATATATATATATATATATATATATATATATATATATATATATATATATATATATATATATATATATATATATATATATATATATATATATATATATATATATATATATATATATATATATATATATATATATATATATATATATATATATATATATATATACTAGCATAGTTTGCCCGGCGTTGCCGGGCTTTTCCCCCCCTGTGCTTTATTTAAAACGATGCAGGTTTTTTTGTTTTAATAAAAAAAATTTATTTTGTAATTATTTAACCATTTTTGAACAAAAGTTTTTTCAAGTCAAAATTCACTTTTTGGGAATATAATTGTACCACTTGTCCTTCATGTCATAACATTTTTTTTCAATAAAATTTTTTTACAATGTTTAAACAAAGAACTTTGCCACTGTAATTTAAGTTTAACAGTATTTAACCTTTTCTTTTAACTTTTTTAAAATATTTCAAAGCAATTGTTATCTATATTTTGGTTTTTAAGGCTGTCCTTTCAGTTGTGCTGAAGCGTCTTCTGTATCTGTAAAACATAATATGCAAAGATTGTTATTGATATTTTTTAATTGTGATGTTTCTTTTATTTGATAAGTTACATTTAAGATTAATTATTAATTTTTTTGTAATATTTTATTTTAGTTGTTGTTCTATTTCTATGTTTTAAACTATGTTTCTCTTCTTTATCATATTTATTTACCTTCATTGTTTGATGTATTCCTCTTGGTGTTTTGGTCTGATGTTTTCGTATCTGTTGATTTACCTGTATAAGGATAAAATTGACAAAGTTATATATATATGTTTGTTAGGAAATGAGATAGTGTAATTGTCTGTAAAGCTTACCTTTGTTTTCCTGGTTCTGTTGTATTTTAAGATTCAAGAAATGCTGCAGCATTAATTCCGCAAGATGTTGATTGTAGTAAGTTGGTGGATGTTTCATAATATGAAGATGTCTTTGTATGATTTTGTCTATATCCATGACATTTTTGTTTTCTTCTATTGATTTTGTTTGTTGTTGTTGTTGTGTGTTTTCATGTTTGCTGTTATTAGTTGGATTTCGTAATTCTTGTTTTATTGTTTGTTTGCTGTTTATTTCTGTAACGATTTCCTCTAAAGTTTTTTTCGGTTTGTTATTTATTTCTTTTATGATCTCTTCTAATGTTTTTGTTTGTGGGTTCTGTGTTATTTGTTTGCTCCTCACATGTAAATTAGCATTATAAGTTTTTTCTGGTTCTAATTGCATTATAGATTTTTTTCTGGTGAATGTTTGTATTTCTTTTCTTCTGACGATTTGGATTTCTGTTTCTTTTTCTATGTTGTCTGCCATTTGTAAATTTGTTTTGTGTTCGGTTTGTGACTCATTAGTTTTTTTAGTTTCTTCGTTTAGAACTTTCCATGGCAGTACAGTTTTTAGGTTATCTTTTTGTGGATTATAATTTGTTTTCTGTACTTGCATTTCTGTTTGTTGATTTTGTGGGTCCTCTGTTTTGATAATTTGCATTTCCTGTTTTGGTTTTTTGATGTTGTTATCGGAGATACTGTATGATGTATCTGTTGTCTGCTGTTTCCATGGCAGCATTATTTTTGTTGCTGTATTTGTCTGTAGCGCCTTATTTCTGGTTGTTAATTGGCTTATTTGTGATTCATTTTGGTTATTATTTTCAAAATCATTTTTGGTATTTGCATTCACCTGTTCCTTCCATGGTAATGTCTTATTTTTGTAATATTCCATTGGTGGATTCATTTTGTGTTTGTCTTCGCTAATTTTTCCTTGCAGGATTATGTTTGCGGATGTGGTCTGTTTTTGCTGTGGGTCTGATTGTATTTCTTTTGTGGGATAAGAGTTCTTGTCTTCCTTTTCCATCTTTATGTCTTAAATTTATTCCGGACGATGCCTATTTATCCCTCTTTCTTTTTTGAAATCGCTGCTTTGCGCTGCGTTCTCGAATGTAAGGTGCCTCTTGCCGTTTTTTTTGGGGGGGAAATCTCGTGATCGCGTTGTTTTCCACCGCTGCTGTTGGCTTTGGGAAGTGCTTTGCGATTGAAGCTTATTTGCATAATTGGAGGTGTGTTTGTTTCACGCTTTACTTTTTTGCCGCGCGGAAGGCATGTTTGTAAGTGACTGCTTTCTATTCTCTATATTTTCGGCTTTAAATTTGTATAATTTTTGGAGTCGCGATGTTAGCGATGTTTGAGTAAGAATTTTTCATGTAGTCGTGTTTCGTTTATTTATTAATGTGTCCTGAAATTTTTCTCAATGCAGCCCCAGTGATTTAATTATGTATTTTTGCCGTTGTTGGTATTTGAGTGAATCGTTATGTTTATTTCTTTTTGTTATTGATCGTTTTTCTGCAGCACTTGTTGATATACAATGTTTTTGGTTTGATCGTGGTCTGCTAGTATGAAGAGGTTTTGGCCAGCAACAACGCGTGAGCACTGTAGGAATTGGGGCCGTGAGGAGGCCCTTAGGATCCCAGAGGAGACTGGTCAAAGGAACGACACGAGGCAAGATGGAGAGAAGACCAGTAGTTTATTGAGAAAAGGCTGCAACATATATAGAAGGAAAAGCACAACGCTGGCAAGACTGTCAGCTGACAGGAATGACATCACCTGAGCACTCAAGTTAATTGGGAACCTCTTTGGGGAAGTTAATTAACTGGGGTAAACATGGACTTAGGAGCCTCATTGTCTTGGGGATTAGGCAGGGACAAACATGGCTTCTATTTGCACCAGAGATTACACTGAGACCTGGAGGTGAGTGATTTACTCTAATGGGTAGCCGGGTTAGATATTCGCTCTTTCAGCAGATCCGTTGGTCAGGTCAAAGGAATTGGGTGAATCAAGCCCTATCATTCATCCACCCCCCTTAATTTAGCTGCCTGCAGAGCCCACGGCTCAAGGAGCGTCCTCCCGAAGCGACCTCTGCAAGGGCCGTTTCCATGCCAGATGGGCATGGGGAAACCATAATTCCCCTTTCTGTTTTATTTAAGGACCTGACCGACGACTCTGCATAGGAGGGGCGTCAGCTGATGAGCGGGAATGACACTTCGGGGTTCCCTCCATGGGGGACATCTCGATAGCAGTGAGGGAACACATTGCATGAAGCAACACACTGTTGTGCCCAGTATTACCACCCCCACAATCACTTTGAGTGTCGTCTGAATCCATCCCCATGGGAACCACGACCACAAGGAGTCCTGCCACCCCCATGAATAATCCTCCTTGATGTCCCTAACTGGGGTGTGGAGGTCCGTGAGCTGGCTCTGTATCTTGTGGGTATTGCCTGCGAGGTTAAAGAAACACATGCCATGGACAGACTTGCAGCCCAAAGGATGTGACCACAGGGGATAATCTATAGCTGCTTTGATTATCCAGTATGGCATGGTGAAGCTCTGTCTGCTCCTGGCTGAGCAGCGCTATTGCTGAGGAGGTATAATTCTCCGAGCGTTGCCTATGGCTAAGCCTGACGTGCTGAATATACTGACCACAGCCTGGTTTTTCAGAATTGTGGGTCTGAATTCAGACTGCTTTCTGTAGCAAGGCAAGATAATGAGATGTGTCATTGATCTCGTACTGTGACCTGGGGAGATTCTAAGCTATCTCCGCAGCTTCTGGCATTGTGCAAATGTCTTTCTAGCACCTATGGGGAGGTGTGAAACTAACTGGGGAGTACCAGCTACCGGGTACTCAATCTTTCCAAGCAATGGGCCGATGCAAAACATGGGCCGGTCTGGCTTCCTTTGGTGGAAGCTGGCCGTTATTAACAATATACAGAAATCCCAACTGGAGCATTGTACAAGGCATGAATAAATAATAGCAACTACAGATAACAATAGCAATAAAAGACATTCAGCTGCTTCTTGAGGCTTCCCTTCTTGGTGGGGCTTCATGTGCAACTTGAGTTTGGAAAAGTCTTGTTTTGGGGAAAAGCATGGTCCTCAGAAGTAGCACTGAGTATGCAAAAATGTTCATAGAAAAATGTCTTTGGAGATGTAAGTCATAAAGGAAGACGGACAGCTGATGACATTCCAGGACAGTGACTGGTGCTGCTCTTGGCAATCATCTGGGTCTGATTCTGGCCTCTGGGACCTGCATGGGGAAGAGACTTGTTTGGGAGATAAAAATTCTGAAAGAGTTAGTTAGTTTTTGCACTTATAGGATAGCAATTGCTGTGCAACTATGGGACGTGGTTTCCCCCCCTTTCTGTTTGTTTGTCAATGTAGGCCTTAAGGTCCGATAGGCCCGTTCCTCCACAATCGCTTGCTCCTGCGGATTGTGAGGAACGCCAAAAGTGAGCTTAATATCCCAGGTGGCCCTGAAGGTGGCCAGCTGCCTGGGGCTATAAGCTGGGGCGACAACGGACGTCGTGTGCCGACGTTCGCCCTTGGCCATGGGAAAGGAGATGCTGCTCCACATGGGGAGCCGTTACTCCCTTCTGTGCTGTTACCCAAACAAACTGTGGGAAGGTTTTAATGCGAACGTCCATGTGCTGCCATCTGCCAAAATGTGGGGATGTGTGATGTCCATTTGCCACACCTGAATGGCCTCTGTCCCTTGTGGGTTGACCCCCCACGGGGGCCCCCCCGGTGCCCCTGCACGACGCTGGCAAGAGCGAACTATGCCTTGGGCTTGAGAAAGTGGCAGATTGAACTGTCTGGCGAGCGCCTTGGCATTCTGAAGAGGGAATGCATGACTCTGAATTGGAGTTGTGAGGAACAAACTTAGCAAATTTTTGTCTATCACGGGAGTGATGTGTGCTCCCAGTAGACTGTGAAGCAAGTTCCTGGGAAACTGGCTGTCAGCAATTATGTTGGAGCGTTCTTTGGCAAAGGTGCGCAAAGCGAGGTGCACGGCTGCCAGCTCTGCCCGCTTGCGGAAGAGTCAGGAGCGTGCGCCAAGCTTGGTCCTCTTGCCAAGTAAGAACCTAATATGTGTGACCCCCATAAGTGAAAGCTGTCCTAGCCCCCTGAAGAGGAACCAGTGACATGAATTCACACAAGGTGACTGTCTGCTAGAAGTGAGACGAGTCTGGGGTCTTATGGCAAACCTTGGCGCATGAAGCGCTAGGCTTCCCGTGGGTAAATTTCTCATGGAGGCCCCCCTGCGCACCTCCATTCATGGTGTGCGTGCACACTTTCACTGGAGCGATTTTGGTGCTACTGTGAGAAGGGTGCCAGATGCTGGCTTAGCCTTTTGCCTGTGCTTAGGCTAGCAGAAAAAAGGGAAGGGGTGGCCTAAAAATGCCTGTATCCGATTGGGGGTGTGACCTGACGGCACTCTTAAAATGGTCCTAGGCTGTCCTGACTAATGAGTGGCACTCTGCACATTCTCAGGAGCTCAGGGGCTAATCCTTCCTCTGTGCTCTGGAGTTTGCAAAATGTCTCTGCACACCAGAGAGGGTGCTGTGGGCCAGGTGCCATGCTTAAAATGACCTACTGAGACTTATTAAAGACAAACCAACTATGACGTGCCAGCTGTAAGGAAATAATACACAAAAAATGAAAAGACACACAGGTTAAGCATTTCCAGCAGGGAGTTCCACTGGCGAAAGGAGAAAAGGAGGAAAGACAAGTCAGAAGTCAGCACAATGAGAATGCAACAACTCTTATCATAACGAGATCAGATAAGGCCAGGTAACCAAGGCAACTGGCTGGGATCCTCCTGTTAATTAATCCTGGAGCCTGTGAAAGGAAGCAAGTTAAAGCTGTAGGAAGAAATGAATTGGTTACAATTAAGGCCTGGAGAGGAATTGTGTTCCTGTAAAAAGGTAAGCATTTTCAGAAGATACAGAGCGCAAGAATGTTTGCGTGCTTTTTCCTGTGAAAGGGGTACAATGAGTGAGTTACTGATTACAGTCAAAATACCAGAGAATGAAGGAGAGTTAGAACGGTTCTCAACCTGCGGCCAGATGTGGGCGAGTGGGCCAGATGTGGCCCATGTTGCTCTGCCACTCCCCCCGCCAAGCCAAGAAGGGCTGTGTGGTGAAGGAAGGGCAGGATGACTGTCCGGACCCCCAGAGCTGCCTGAGGCCCCGGAATTTGGCCCCTGACTTAAAAGGTTGAGAACCGAGGTTACAAGATGATAACACGGTACACACATGAAGACAAGGCAATTCTCTCACTCCTAGTGAGATTCCAAGACGCTAAGAGACATTCAAAAAAACCTTAAAACACAGAGATGGGGTTTGAGGAACGCAGACGTAGGGAGGGGCCCCATAGCTTATGATACAGTGAGGAGAACTCATAGAAGTGATTTTTTGTTTTCAGATCGCGCTTCTGAAAAGAAAAATCTGTTTTCCTGATTGCAAAACCGGTTTCCAAGAGAGGCTTAATCCTTTGACAAAGAAAAAGTCTCAAGGGAAGAAGGCCTATTGTAGGTTAGGATTCCCCCCCCCCTCTCCTGCCCAAACTGCTAAGCAGGCAAGGCAAAGGGTTTCGCTCATCATGCTTCCTCAAAGTTTAAATAGCTCCTGCCCATGAACAGAGTGCAAACTGTTTTAACACATATTTCACAGTGACATTACCACGCAGTTACACACAAGGAACACTTTTTCAGTCATACTGTGGTCATAGAGACAAGGCTTTTGCAATCACACACAGTTCTTGCAGTCATACATTCAGTGGTGCACCACGCATACACACATCTATTTACGCATTCGCACATTCCTCCCCTGATCTGCAGCGTTCAATACTACACATGAGGAAATGACTGATACACAGCTGGCTATTTACAGCCATCTGGGTGCTTTTACTTAGGGGACAAGTTTCTCTGGGCTACTCCCAAGGTGAGACAAGTAGGTTCTGCCTGTGCCCTGGGGGAACTCGGGGTACTATTGCTGGGATGGTTCTTCTGGCATAGCCAGGGCGATGGCTGCCTCCTTTCTAGCCTGGGCCAAACGCGTGCCAGGGTGGCCATTTGGCATGAAGACAATCTTTTGAAGATCTGCCTGGTCTAGATTGGCTTTCTCTTCTAAGGTGTCTCATTTTTCCACACTGGAAGCAGGCGCCTTGGGGTTTTGGCACTGCTCTGCGCCTGAGTGTGGAAATGGGTCTGCTCTGGAGCCCTGTGTGGCCAGGGGCCGTGCAGGTTTCCGTGAGCAGTGGGCGCTGAGCATCCCTGCCTGAACGTGTGTCTGCCTTCAGATGGGCTGAGCACAGCAGTTGGGCGCTAGCTAATTGTGCCACTGGCAATTTCCCCGTGAATGGATCTTCCTCACCCATGCGCTGAATGGAGTTCTTTCTTTGCAGGGAACTTTTCACTGTCAGAGAAGCGCCAAGGCCTCTCATGCCATGAATTCCTTCAGTGACGTCTGCAGCTGCCACTGAGGGAATGCTCCATACACTGCCCTGCTGAAGCTGAAATAACGAATAGAGACTTCTTGGGGCTGATGGTTCTGACTGCGCTGGGGTTTTCTGGGTCTCTATCCGGACTGGGTCATCCTCTACTGAGCGCTTCCTACATTTGCTCCATGTGCGAATTATGCCCTCTGGAGCTTTCGGGGGTTGCTGAATGCAGTCTCCTATCTGATCCCAGAGCTTCAGGGTTAACGTACCTACTTCTGGGTAAAGTAGGCAGTGTTCCCTGAGGTACGCCAGAAGTCTCGCTAGCTCCCTGCTGTGAAATCGTAACTGAAAAACCCTGGCCAGGATTATGAACTCTTGCTCCCGAGTTCTTTGGCTAGCGGACGGACTTGGTCGAGGAGAACAAGTCCCCATATTACCTGCGATGGTCCTCCGAAGTCTCCTTCTCGGGACGAAGTTCGACGCGTCTTTGCAGGCAACAGGTTCGGGCGACGAGTGTCTGGGGTAGCCCTCGGAGCGTGGACCTTCTGCCACGGGCCCTTCTAACGGCCTCTGCGATGTCAGGGGCTCACAGCCTGCCCTGAGCGGAACGCGTTTCCCTCTATGGCAACCTCCTCGAAAGCTGGGAGCAAGCTGTAGGAATGTCTCTCTGGAATGCCTCGCCACAGGCCACTCCTCCGATCGGCTGGCTGCCGGCCGGAGTGCTGTGCTGTCCTCCAGGATGATGGGACAAGGTTCTGGCGCAGAACCTGGCCGCGTGGATCGCTACTCACGAGTAGACCTCTCCAGGGTCCCTTACTCACGAGTAGAATCACGTCGGGGTCACCAGATGTAGGAATTGGGGCCGTGAGGAGGCCCTTAGGATCCCAGAGGAGACTGGTCAAAGGAACGACACGAGGCAAGATGGAGAGAAGACCAGTAGTTTATTGAGAAAAGGCTGCAACATATATAGAAGGAAAAGCACAACGCTGGCAAGACTGTCAGCTGACAGGAATGACATCACCTGAGCACTCAAGTTAATTGGGAACCTCTTTGGGGAAGTTAATTAACTGGGGTAAACATGGACTTAGGAGCCTCATTGTCTTGGGGATTAGGCAGGGACAAACATGGCTTCTATTTGCACCAGAGATTACACTGAGACCTGGAGGTGAGTGATTTACTCTAATGGGTAGCCGGGTTAGATATTCGCTCTTTCAGCAGATCCGTTGGTCAGGTCAAAGGAATTGGGTGAATCAAGCCCTATCATTCATCCACCCCCCTTAATTTAGCTGCCTGCAGAGCCCACGGCTCAAGGAGCGTCCTCCCGAAGCGACCTCTGCAAGGGCCGTTTCCATGCCAGATGGGCATGGGGAAACCATAGAGCACGCAACATATAGTTGTCCGTGTGCAAAACATGGTTTTGCGAGGTGTACTCCGCAATGCTTAAGGGTCTGTCCTTGTGATTTATTAATTGTTATTGCGAAGGCAAGTTTTACTGGAAATTGCAGTCTTCGAAATGGAATAGTTTGATCTGTTGGTATAAGTGGTATTCTTGGAATGCATACTGATTCTCCTGCACCTTTCCCTGTTATAATTATTGCCTCTATGACATTTGGCATGAGGTTTTTTACACATAGTCTTGTGCCATTGCATAAGTTTGGAGGATTCATATTTCTAAGTAAAATAATTGGTGCTCCTTTTTTAAGTAATAGATGGTGTGATGGCATGCCAGACAATTCTAATGAGTTTAAAAATTCTGTTGGGAAATTTACTGCATCATCCTTGTCAACCACTGTATCTATTGATTTATATACAGTTGGCTGGTCCGGTAACATTTCAAGTATTTCAAAATTAATATTGTTGACATCATCATTTCTTGCTGCTAAGATTGCTCTCTCAGTGAGCCATTCATGTTGATGTATATGTGATGTAATGTCAGTGTAAATTGCATTGATTAATTCAGCTTCTGAATGTACCATTGTGCAGAAGTAGTTTGGGAATGTTATGTGGTTATTCTCATTTTTTGGAACTTTTCCTTCTCCAATATTTAGTAGGAAATCAGTGAAGTTTTTGGTGTTTCTGTCATGTCTTACTCTCATATTTTCATTCAATGTTATGCATTGCACATGTTTCCATAGGAATGATTGATTTATGCATGCGTTTATTTGATCTGATGGTGTTGATTTTGGGATGACAGGCAGTGTTTGCCTGAAATCACCACAAAGAAGTAGTAGTATTCCTCCCATTAATTTCTGATTGTCATTTAAATCCTGAAGTGTTCTGTGCACTGCTTCAATTGATTTTTTATGTGCCATTGTACATTCATCCCATATTATTATTTTTGCTTCTTTTAGGACCTTAGCACGTGCACTGTCCTTTGTTATGTTGCTTATCCTGCATACGTAAATCGATCCATTTAAGGTCGATCCCATCGCTTTACCCACTGCCTGTATCTAGCCTCATTGACGTATCCTTTGTAAGTTTGTCTCATCTATCTAGTCTGCTATAGCATTGTTCTGTCATGAGGTAAATCACAGATATGTAGAAAATCAGTGGTTCAAAAGTATTCCTGGTGAGTATTACCAAAAATTAAAGGTTGGTTGTATAACGATGATGTCTGTGTTAAGAGACCAATGAATTATGCTAAAATTGCAATTATGGGAGTGACTTGTAGAACAACGAGAAGTTGAGATACAGATTCAGATATCTTTGGAACTAGAAGACCACTTGAATGTTAATGGATCATGTATAGAAGAACCTTCCCTGGTTGAGGAGGATGTTACAAGCTATGTACATAAATGAAGGTATCAACGTAACCAAAAAAGTAGGTGTCCCTGATAGTCAGACACAGTGCCATGCGTAGTACACATAGGTGGGAGCAATCTCAACCAGGGTTAGGTCCAGTTGAGTGCAGTTAGGGAGGATTCCGATAGTGATGCCCATAATCCTTTTATACAAGAGTTATAAATTTTAGATTAGGTACACTGTGGATGGGTGTACTCATGCCTGCTTTATACGTCCAGAAACACTGGTATCATGCCAGTGTATGTTATGGATGGGATGAAAGATCTTGGTGGTCCATATCTAAGTGATTATTAATACTTAGGATTAGATCTGTGTAGGAACAGAAATCCTTAGTGAGGGATGCAGAACTAGCACCTTAGGTTCCGGGAACGATGATTGAGAAAGACAGGAAGAGTTATGATGTGGATTTGACATAGGAGGGGAATAGCTTGGCATTATATTATTGTCTGTTCTTTGATATAGAGGGAGAATTAGGGACGTTAAAGGCAAGCACTGTAAGTGTTCTTTTGTGACATAGAAAGCTAGATCTCTAACATCATAGTGTAGAAAAATATGCCCTCAGGCATTCTATGCAGGATGTTGAGCTTTTGAAGTGGACCATTTGTAGAATCAGAAAAGAACTGTTCTAGTGTGATAAAAGTATATACTGCACTTATTTATTTATTTATTTATTTATGCATTCATGTCCCCAAATGAAATAGACGGGGGAAACAAATCCACTCTAAATTGTGGATGGTGAGGCAGAATAAAGCAAAAGCGAGTGCTCTTATAGCATTGTCCTATAGACCTTGGCAGCATGGTACCACTGGAATAATGAAAAACATCCAAAGTTTCCACTCAATAAAGAGATGGAAATGGGTAAGCATTATCCAAATGATCCACGAACAGTTGAGAATAGGGGAGAACAGTGGGGTGGACTCTATTACCTGGTGAATCAGATTAGTGGGATGCAATACACAAACTGAGGCCTTTGGTTAAAACCTGCAATAGAAGGAGCAGGTTGTACTCCAAGGCATAACGTCAATAGTGGGTCAGTGCTGGAAGTGTCCAGCAGAGGGTAGGCGAGGGCTCTACTCCATACCCTAACCTCAGTGGTGAAAAAGGCAAAATAATTGCAGGCATATATAGCAGCACAGCGCTCACTGTATTGTCTGGGTTCACCACAAACCAATTAGTATTTTGTGCTCAACCTGTTGGGTCCCTATTTATTTGAAACAAAAGTAAGTGACCTCTGGGGAAACCTAACTAATAAGATATGGAACTAGGATTCTCAACCTGTGGCCCCTAGGCCAGATACAGCCTATGGCACCATTTCATGTGGCTCCTCACTGCCTCCACACCAGGAAGTGCCAATGTGGTGGAGGAAGGGCAAAATGGCCATCTGGCCCCCGAAGCTACCTGAGGGAGCATGACCCAGTCCCTGGCTTTAAAAGGTTGAGAACTCCTCATATAGAAAGTATATAAATGTGGACAGTAAAGGCTCCATTCCATAACGTGACATCAAGCGGTAGACCTCGAGGTTGATGGTAAAGACTGAGTCTGAAGAGGGGATAATTGATAACTAAGAGATTAACTCCAGGTCTCAACATGAATTGTATGTTGGCATCTGGACGGTCAATAAGTTCTACCCCATGTTCTGACAATATTTTCAAGAAGAAACACTTCACTAGCATTTTGTGCATCTGTACTCAATCCCAGATCAAGGGAGGGAACAGACGGTACTCAGCAACCTGACATCAGTGGTGCATTTTCCCTCAATGGGAGGGACTGATAATAACAGACTCTACTCTGTAACCCGATATCGATGGTGAGGTAACTTTAAATCAGAGGGACTGCTCCCATATTTTCTACATCTCTGTGTAGTGCAAACAGTGAGAGATGACAGACTCCACCCTTGAACCTGATTATCAATGGTGAAGCAGTTCTCAATTGGAGATTGTTCACATGAAGTTTTATTTCTGTATTATCCATGTGCAAGGAAAGCATAACTGGAATTTTCTGCATATGCAAGTAAAACAGCAGACTGGACTCCAGTCTGTAAGCAGATATCGATGTGGAAGCCATGCTCTCAAAGGAGACTGCTTACATGAAAAGCTTCTGCATTTGCAAGGATTCCAGTCTCTGTAAGTTGATATCAACATGGAAACCATGCTCTCCAAGGAGACTGCTCACGTGAAAAGCTTCTGCATTTGCAAGGAAAAATAGCAGATTCCAGTCTCTGTAAGCTGATATCAACGTGGAAACCATGCTCTCCAAGGAGAGAATGCTCACGTGAAAAGCTTCTGCATTTGCAAGGAAAATTATCAGATTCCAGTCTCTGTAAACTGATATCAACGTGGAAGCCATGCTCTGAAAGGAGAGACTGCTCACGTGAAAAGCTTCTGCATTTGCAAGGAAAAACAGCAGATGCCAGTCTCTGGAAGCTGACACTGAAGGTGTGGCTGACCTCAAAGGAGGCACGGCACACATGAATCCTTCTCCATATGCAAGGAAAAACAGCAGACGCCAGTCTCTGGAAACTGACACCGAAGGTGTGGCTGACCTCAAAGGAGGCACGGCACACATGAATCCTTCTCCATATGCAAGGAAAAACAGCAGACGCCAGTCTCTGGAAGCTGACACTGAAGGTGTGGCTGACCTCAAAGGAGGCACGGCACACATGAATCCTTCCCCATATGCAAGGAAAAACAGTTTCTGCAAGCTGACACCGAAGGTGAAGGTTGCCTGAAATGGAGAAACTGCTCACATGGATGAAAAGCTTCTGTTATCGGCAAGAAAAGCAACAGACTCCTGACTGCAAGCTGTATAGGGGGGAGGGGGGAGAGGCTGCCTCAAATGGAGGGACAACTCACATAAAATCTGCATTTGCAAGGAAAAATAGCAGACTCCTGACTGCAAGCTCGTATAGAGGGGAGGGGGGGGAGAGGCTGCCTCAAATGGAGGGACAACTCATATAAAATCTGCATTTGCAAGGAAAAATAGCAGACTCCTGACTGCAAGCTCCTATGGGGGGGAAGGGAGGGGGGAGGCTGCCCCCATGAAGAGACAGCTTAATAAAATCTGCATTTGTAAGGAAAGCAGAAAAGGCTCCAGCCTGGCTCCACAGGTTTGAGCGGGAAAAGTTCCATTCCTGGGAGGGGGGGAGTTGGTGGATCCGGATTTGAATTACATTGAGTTTGTTTTAACTGTTAGGATCCCTTAATTTATTTTCTTCGTAGTGGTGGTGTTTTCAAAAACAGAGATACTTAAGAGGGTAATTAGATAAAAATATCTAACTAGATAATGGCATTTAGGAAACGTAGTAAAGTACTCAATAAATTAGTTAAGAATGTAAAAACCCCTAAGGGCAATCAATCTGAAGATTGCTAATCCAAATATTACTAGCTATACCAAAAAATAGCATGGGGAAAATAAATAAGGCATAAAATCCTTATGAGAAAAATCTAAGTAAATAACATTATCTAGAAATTATTTAAGAACTTACTAGAGACTATTTAAGACATATAAAGACCCATAGGGGGTAAGAAATCTTAACAAATAGATTCATTAAACAAGAACTACAAAATCGCTCTCAGTAAAAAAAGGAGGGAAAAACCGTTAGTCTTGGGCACGAAGGGAGCTCTGGAAGACACGACTGACTCTTGCGGCGGCAAAGAAAGAACTGGGGATTAGGGGCGGGCTCGCTCCTGATTGGCATGAAGGGCGGAGTCTGAGACTCCTACAAAGCTATGGAAGATTTCCGGACTGAACTGCGCATGCGCAGGAAAACCCATTAGTGTGGCTTCACGGGGACCACGAAGAAGAATTGGGAGCGGGCGCATTAGTCATAGTCAGCAATTCATTCATGAAGCATTGGCCATTAGCTTTGGACAATGGAAGGGCAAAGCTCACAAGGATGTAACCAAATGTAAATAGCCATGTGTACGCGGCTGCGCTAAGTAATAAGCAAACCGCGATGTCTATGTATGCTAAGCTAGTCCCGGAAAGATATTCCGATATAGGACAGAACAATGGACTGTCATCCTGCAGTTAATCTTAACCTATAAATCCAAGGGTTAACCGTTGGAACTGGCTATAGGTTGCTATGCCTCGCCCTACTTGCCTGCACTCACCCTTCGTGCACACGGCCGATCTGGGTACGCAGGTCAACGAAGGATTGAAAAAACCGGCAGTGGGGCAACAGCCCCACAAACGCGAAGAAAGGGAAACAACTTCACTTCCCAACATTCCTTGCGCCGTGCCGCGCCAGAGCCAATCAGGCTGAGAGGCTCTCGCACGGCGCAGCGTTCAGAAACGCGCCGCAGCCAATCGAAAGAAAAGCATTTTTAAAAAACGCAGCACAAACACAAAGCAGCAACCCATAACTACAAGCCCCAGCGTCCTGCGTGCCATGAGCGCGCAGAGCGCTGAGGAAACCGGCGCCCGAAAAATGAAAAAGAAAAACAACTCACAGCCAAGCACACACCAGCCGGCTTTCTTTCCCTCACCAACAGTGCCTGAAGCTCCCGACTGGAGTTTCCCCTTTAATATCAGTGGGTGGGGGTTGCGATCCCCCTCTCCGCTGGCTACCCTAGGGTTGGGAGGTTTGTGGGGACAAAAGGGGAATATTGCCCCAACCCTTCTGGAAACAAAAGATCAGGCAGAGAGGATCGATCCCCCACCCCCCCTCCTTAAACCAACTCCGTCTTTTCTTCTCTTTAAAAACGGAGTTGTTTTAAGGAGGAGGGGTGGGGATTCGATCCACTCTGCCTGATCTTTAGGTTCCAGAAGTGTTGGGGCAATATACACCTTTTCTCCCCACAAACCTCCCAACCCTAGGGTAGCCAGCGGAGAGGGGGGTCACAACCCCCATCCACTGATATTAAAGGGGAAACCCGAACTACTTTCACGACTCCACACAAACAAAGCACCATAACACACTAAAGCCCCCCTCCCCACCACCGAGCCCACCCTTCCTAACCCCAACAACCACGCCCCCCCTTCCCCACAACCTAGCCCACCCTTCCTAACCCCCAACGAAAAACAACTCACCGCTTCACAGCCAAGCAAACACCAGCTGGCTTTCTTTCCCTCACCAACAGCGCCTGAAGGTCCCGACTGGAGTTTCCCCTTTAACATCAGTGGGTGGGGGGTTGCAATCCCCCTCTCCGCTGGCTACCCTAGGGTTGGGAAGTTTGTGGGGACAAAAGGGGTAAATTGCCCCAACACTTCTGGACCCACAGGAACAGGCAGAGAGGATCGATCCCCCACCCCCTCCTTAAAACAACTCCGTCTTTTCTTCTCTTTAAAAACGGAGTTGTTTTAAGGAGGGGGGGTGGGGATTCGATCCAGTCTGCCTGATCTTTTGGTTCCAGAAGTGTTGGGGCAATATACCCCCTTTCTCCCCACAAACCTCCCAACCCTAGGGTAGCCAGCGGAGAGGGGGATCGCAACCCCCACCCACTGATATTAAAGGGGAAACACGATCTACTTTCACGACTTCACACAATCAAAGCACCATAACACACTAAAGCCCCCCTCCCCACCACCGAGCCCAACATTCCTAACCCCAACGACCACGCCCCCCTAGCCCCCCCTTCCTAACCCCCAACGACCATGCCCCCCTCCCCACTACCTAACCCACCCTTCCTAACCCCCAACGACCATGCCCCTCTCCCCACCACCTAGCCCACCCTTCCTAACCCCCAATGACCACGTCCCTTCCCCACCACCAAATAAATAAATAATTTTTTAAAAAATTACTAAAAACAGTCAAACACATCCAAAAATACACAAAAACAAAACCACCAAAAACAATAGGAAGTAAACAAAGACACAATCAAAAACAAAACAAACAGACAAAAAATACAAATTCCAAAAAAACCCCGCCCACACACACACACACACACACACACACACACAAAACAAAGAAAACAAGCAAATTTACCAAAAGATGTGCTACCTCCACCAGGACTGAAAAAGAAATGAATAAAGAAAGAGACTACTTACCAGAAGAAGCTCCACCCAGAGGCCAGGAGAGAAAAAAAAGTCAAAATACAATAACCCCTACCAGCACCACCTGCTGGCCACAATAGTAAAAACAATTCAAAAACACACAAACATTGAATGTAAAAAACATTTACTTTTACATTATTAAAATTATGACCTACGGTACAACTAATTCAAAAAATTCAAAAAAATAAAACATTATTCACTTACATAAAACAATTTGAAAAAATTATATCATACTTTCTTCTTTTATTAATCCTCAAAAAAAACCAAAAAAGCAGATCCCAGTTAATAACAGCCAAGCCAAAAATTTTTTACATAAATAAACATTTAAAAAATTAAAATTACAGACTAAGCAATTTTTAAAAAAACATTAACACAATTTAACCTTCCAACACAATTTAAAACTATTGCAAAAATAAAATTGGTTCATTTTTTATTAAAACACACGGAGAAAAAAGCCCGGCAACGCCGGGCAACCCTTGCTAGTTAACTGATAAGCAACTTCCCGGTACATCCTGGTTGTTCATTTCCTCAGGTAACTTCTGTAATATGTAACGGTATTAACATGATGCTACGTCAGCATTAGTGTGTATGGATCACGTGCAGCCTATGCACGATCATGGTCCGAGGCAGCGGATAAAAGCTCTGCTCTTTTGACGAATAAACACTGGATGATCAGCTCAGCTTTGCCTTTTGTGCCTTCCTTCGCCAGTCACTCCGCACCCCGTGGGCCATATCTGGCCTGCAAATCCCTACACAGTTTGACATGCTTAGAACCTTAATTTATTAAACCATTAATAAGACATGTCGTATTTAAATAGGGGCCCCAGTTTCCTCTTCTGTCATTCTTATAAGCAGCATGCATCAGACTTATGCGCATAATAATTTCATTTCCCTTTTGTTGTGGAATGAAAACGAGATAAACCGCATTCCAGGCTAAGACAGATAAACAGAGTTTTATTATTTGGCCAAATAGGTCCAAAGATGCTTTAACAAGCCAAGATCTCTAAACCACAAATTTTCAGAGCCTTCTTTTATACCATTTGATAAACAAGACATTTCTACAGATTACATCACTATGGCATTAGCCAAATTATTAATTGATGGCATTGTCATTCAGATCAGGACATTCAGTAATTGTTATTTAGATCATTTAGGTCATTTAGGAAAATATCATGTGTCATGTCACATCATATCATTTCACAGAAATATTCTACAGCATTTCTATTCTCCTGTGTTTACACTGCATGTTTGTTTGGCTAGTTTGTTCGGCTTCTTTGTTCGGCTTCTGTTGACTCTTCTCTGAAAGAGAAGTCCTACAAATGTCATGTCACTGATCGATTGGGGGTTCTCCTGTTTATTATTTCAGAATAGCTGAGAACTGATTTCTGCTTTAAGTAGAGAGAATGTTTTTTAAATTAATATCTTAATTCTTTCACTCCTATTTCATTCCCTCCTGATCTTTTTGAAAATTATTATACTAATAAATTTTCACCATTTTATTGAAAGAAAGAAACTAACATAAACATTCCTAAAAGTATATATCTTGATTGCAGCATCCTCAATCTTCAGCCGTGCTCAGGGAGGTAGCTTCCGGTTTGTACCTCAGCAGGGCGCTGTTTTTCCTGCTTGTGATTATTTATTGAAACAAAATCTATGCATATTGATCCTTCCAGGGTTTTAAACTGCAAGAGAAAAGAAACAGATACCAGCAATATACAGTTCTTTTCATTTTGGTTTCAAAGGTTCATTTTTTTCAAAGTTTAACTCATACTCGATCTCCTGGCTTAAAGCCATGTTTTGCCGTGGATTCTTGCACTGATTCACATATTGATTTATGCTGCTGTAAGTGAGTTAATAATTTCCTAACTTCCATTCCCCTTCTATGGGCCAAATCTGGCCAACTCTCAAAAGTATGTTTAAATATTGCCGGAGGATGGCCGTACAGAAATTCAAATGGGGAAATGCGATACTTTGTACAGGAGGGTGGTTCTCATAATGTACATTGTCATAGGCAAAAACCTGGACCTATTGATTGGGCTTTCACACACAATTCTGCAATACATGCTTTCAACAGTCCCATTTGCTTTCTCAACCTTTTCCCTGACCGTGGATTAAATGAACAAGGATGATTCCACTTAAACCCTTCTTCTTTTAAGTAAGTGTTTATTTAAGATCCTGACTGGCTTTTTCTTCTTCTATTTTCATGTAACTAGGATGGTGAAGTACTTTTAAGTCCTCAAATTCTTTAATCAAATACAATTCCTGCATTTGTATTGGCTTGTTCAAACATAGCTGCTTGTTTTGCTTCTGCCCTTCTGTTCCCTTTTGCCACTGTGTCTTCTGTTTTCTGATGTCCGGAACAATGGATTACTGCAAGGGATTTAGGCATCTGGGCAACCTTGATCAGTCTCTGATTACTAATCCATAAATATCCTTTGTTTTTTCCAAATTGCCTGGAGGGCATGGCTGGGGTATATACTTGTACATCTGCAGAAAAAGTAAGCTTGTTGTTCTGCCACTTCTGCTAGAACTTTTAACACACTTGGGTAGTTGTGTTTAGTTTCCTTCAGCTATATTTCTGCGCACATCCACATATACCCTGAAAGGTCGGGACAGCCTGAAAGGCTGGAGTTGACATAAGTGCTTCTTTTAACTTTTCAAAAGTTTCTTTTTGTTGATCACCTCACTCAAAATGATCGGTTTCAGCTCCTCTTGTGGAGGCATAAAGAGGCTTTGCTAATAGAGCAAAGGTAGGGATACAAAGTCGACAGAATCCCTTTAATTCCTTTCTGTTCTAAAGGGTAGCTATCAAGTGCACAGCTGGTTTTCTTGGGGTTTTCCAAATTCCTCTGGTTTCCTCAATCATCCCATTCCATCTCAGCCAATTCCTCATGTTCTTCTTGTAACTCCATAACTTCCTCTGCCAAATGGGTGCATTTTTTCCCATTCCTCTCTCAGGACAATACCGCTGCCAGTGGCCCTTTTGCTTGCAGTCCCCCATAGTCAGGGCCATCATTTCAGCTTTCTTCTTTTCTTTTACATCCTGTTTCTTTTCTTCCTCCTTTTCTCTATTAAAGTAGACTTTCTTCGCCACTTCTACCAGCTTGCTAGTATTTTTTCCCAATGCTCCTTCCAGCTTTTGTAATTTCTTTCTTACATCTGGTGCACTCTGAGTAATGAATCTCTCATTTAACATCTGGCGATTTTCAGGATCTTCCATATTTATTCCTGTATTTATTTTATATGACTCTATTAATCTGGCTAAGAAACTTTCAGGGGATTCTTTTCGCTTGAATAATAGCAGCTGGTTTGCTAAAATTGACAGGACCCTTTGCAGCTTCTTTTAAGCTTTCCAAAATCAAATATCAGTACTGTTGAAGACTTGTCCTGTGTGTTGAATCATTAGGATTCCAATTTGGATTTTGTTCAGCTGCATCCATACATGCTGCGATCTGATCTGCGTCTGGGAAATTTCTATGGAGAATCTTGTCTTTTGCCAGTCTTAATTTTTCCCTTTCTTCCATATTAAGGAGTGTATTTATTATTTGCTGAATATCACTCCACGTTGGGCTATGTGTTTGGATTATGGTTCCAATTAGTTCAATCACTTCATTCGATTTGGTGCTAAAAGGTCCATAATACTGTTTCCAATTTAACATGTCTGTTGTTGTAAATGGTACATATTGGAAGATAGAATGAGTCACTACTTCATTGTCTTCCCCCATATGACTGGTTACCATTTCCCTTAATGAGGCAACAACATCCTTTCTTCCTTGGTTATTGGTGACAAATATGCTGTTGCTGCTGTGTTTGGAGGAGGTTATCTACCCATTTTATTGTTATAGGGAGAAGGTTGGTTATACCTTTTTAATTTTATTTCTCCCTCTTCAATTGCATCTTTCAAGATTTCAGTTACCCTTTTCAGTTTTTCTGTGGTTGGAGAAACCATGTTTCTATCAGGGGTTTGAAATCTTCCTGCAGAATGACTGCTTCCTGCACTTTCTAGTGCAAGGTATGGATAAATATGTGGAACTTGGTCAATTTGTGGCGCTGATTGTGTTCTGGCATATGGTGGTGGTTTTTGAAACAGAATCTCTTCTTCTTCATCCCTATTTAGTATTTTCAGCTTTTCCTGTGTCTGTCTTTCTGCTATTGGGAGATTGGGTGATTGGACCACATTTCTTCCTAATTTAGATTTCTTATCTTTGGATTTCCTTTTCTTCATTAAATATGCTTTTACACATCCAGCCTGGCATTTCTTTAGCCAGGGTGGCCACGGCTTTTCTGAAACTACTGCTTGCCATGTGGATATGTAGGGATACTGACCCCAATGTTTATTCTGCGTTATCCTTTGAAATACTCTATTTATAAGACCCAAATCTAAGGAGCCTTCGGGAGGCCATCCTACTTGGAAACTGGGCCATTCATGCTCACAATTTTTTTCCAAATCAGATTTAGTTAAAGGGGGTTCATGTGCCTCTGGTGAAAATATCTCAAAGTTGTCTAGGAAACACTCTAGCTGCATTCTCGGAACGCTACTATGACCACCCATCCTAAGCTAAACCTGGGGTAACCAAAAACTCAAGGGCTTCCATCAGGGAACGCAATGGTTTAACCACCCACACAGGATACATAAAATCTCACACACAAAAATCAAGTTCGCTGCCTGATTTTTTCCAGGAACACTGGGTTACCGCCCGTGGTTCATTAAGGACTTAGGAATCGCCGTCCTGTCCTCTTGGAGGTAATTAGGCTCCACTTCCACTCCTCAAATGAGTGGGCACACACCAAGTATACTTCATACAGTTTCATACAGTTTTATACTTGCTTGCAGGCTTTGAAAATCCAGCTCCTAGGAGATTTCTCCGTCTGTCTTATGTTTCCGGATCCTTGACTGGCCTGTTTCTCTGATAGTTACGTGCTGCCTCTTCACTGATTTCCTAGAGTAGATCAAAGGTCTACTAGGTCGACTGGGCGCTGGCTTACAGGAGGCGTGTACCAATCCTTTAGGCTGCGATAATTTCCTTTATCCGCACACTCCCAGTGCAGCCTAAGGTCGCCTCACCGTACCGCTTCCCAATCGGCTTCAAAGAACTCCACCTGTCACTTACAGGGAGTATGTGGTGGTTTAATATGTTGGTAGCATGTGGGGATATAGAGCAAACCACTTAGAAATAGCCTGATAAATTGACATCCACTCCGTTGATGTTACTCACAAAGAGTTTTATTTTCCTTTAGTATCTGGAAAAGAACAAAGACAGAAAAAAAACAAAGTACATAGCAAACATAGTTAGTATAGTCCACTTAGATCTGAGGGGTTCATAAGAACATAAGAACATAAGAACAGCCTTGCTGGAACAGGCCACAGCCCATCCAGTCCAGCATTCTGTCTCACACAGTGGCTCACCATTTCCTTCAGGGTATTCCCAAGGAGATGCCTTCACCTGCTTAGGATTCCCTGGAAATGGCATTGAGAGATATCCTGCCTATCTCTCCAACCCGGAGGTTGTTCTTAGGTAGCCATAATTATAGCCATTGATACACTTGTCCTCCATGAACTTGTCTAATCCTTTCTTAAAGCTGTCAAGTCTGACAGCTGTCACCACTTCTTCTGGCAGGGAGTTCCATAGACCAGTAATCCTCTGGGTGAAAAAGTACTTTCTCTTATTTGTTTGAGAACTAGTACCCAAAAGTTTCATGGAGTGTCCCCTAGTTCTAGTGTTGTGCGATAGGGAAAACAGTTTTTCCTTATCTACTTTGTCCACACCGTGCATGATTTTATAAACTTCAATCAGGTCACCTCTTAGACGCCGTCGTTCAAGAGTGAAAAGGCCCAACCGTTGCAGCCTCAGATGGTAAGGAAGGTGTTCCAGTCCCCTAATCATTCTGGTTGCCCTCCTCTGTACTTTCTCCAACTCCATAATATCCTTCTGGAGGTATGGCGACCAGAACTGTACACAATATTCCAGATGGGGCCTCACCATAGATTTATAAAGAGGCAAAATGACACTTGCTGACTTATTTTCTATACCCTTCCTAATGATCCCTAGCATTGAGTTTGCTTTTTTCACTGCTGAGGCACACTGGGTTGACATCTTCATTGAGCTGTCCACCAGGACACCAAGGTCCCTTTCCTGGTTTGTCGCAGAGAGTTCAGACCCCATCAGTTTATAAATGTAATTGGGGTTTTTTGGCCCAACATGCATCACTCTGCACTTACTGATGTTGAAGCTCATTTGCCACTGTTTTGCCCACTCCCCAGTGTCAAGAGATCCCTCTGGAGCTCTTCACAATCTCTCACAGTTTTCACTACCCTGTATAATTTAGTGTTGTCAGCAAATTTGGCTACCTTGCTATTTACTCCTACTTCTAGATCATTTATGAAGAGGTTGAAAAGCTGGGGTCCCAGTACTGAACCTTGGGGGACCCCACTCTTTACTTCCCTCCACTTGGAGAATTGTCCATTTAGTGCTACCCTCTGTTTCCTGTCCCTTAGCCAGTTGCTGATCCAGGACAAGACCTGTCCCTTTATTCCATGACTGGTAAGTTTATTCAAGAGCCTTTGGTGTGGGACCTTGTCAAAAGCCTTCTGAAAGTCCAGATAAACAATGTCAACTGGATCCCCCTTATCCACTTGCTTGTTGACACTCTCAAAAAATTCCAACAGATTAGTGAGGCATGATTTGCCCTTGTAAAAGCCATGTTGGCTCTCCTTTAGCAGCGCCTTCTCTTCTATGTACCTATTAATTCTATCTTTTAGGATGGTTTCCATCACTTTACCTGGGACACATGTCAAACTGACAGGTCAGTAATTTCCTGGATCACCCCTGGATCCTTTTTTGAAAATTGGTGTTACATTCGCTACCTTCCAGTCATCAGGCACAAAGCCTGATTTGAGGGAAATATTATATATTTTGGCTAGGAGATCAGCAATTTCGTCTTTAAGTTCCCTGAGAACTCGTGGATGGATGCCATCTGGTCCTGGTGATTTGTTAGTGTTTAGCTTAACAAGACATGCAAGGACCTCCTCCCTGGTTATTTCTATCTTGCTTAATTCTTCGCTTTCCCTCCCTACGAAGATAGGCTCTGTTTTGGGCATGTGGTCTCTGTCTTCTTCAGTGAATACTGAAGCAAAGAATTCATTGAGTCTCTCTGCAATCTCTGTTTCCTCTTTAATAACCCCTTGCCTTCCATTGTCATCTAATGGTCCAATGGCCTTCCTAGTTGGGTTCTTACTTCTAATGTACTTAAAGAAGTCTTTGTTATTTCTCTGAGTATTTTTAGCTATACGCTCCTCAAAGTCTTCCTTTGCTTTCCTGATTGTTGCCTTGCATTTGTTCTGCCAGAATTTATGTTTCTGCCTGCTGTCCTCATTCGGACAAGCCTTCCATCTTCTAAATGAGCTTTTCTTGCTCTTGATCACTTCCCGAACAGCTCCTGTAAGCCACATCGGAGTCCTCTTGGACCTGGCAGTGCCCTTTTTCCTTTTGGGTATGCATTCCAATTGGGCCTCTGTTATTGTCCTTGTGGCCTGGTACTCTTACCCACAGAGCTTCTAATGGTGACTCTAAATCACCTAGATATTCCAATTCATACGATTTTATCACTTCTTTGACATACAAGGCTACACCACCTCCTGTTTGCCCCTTCCTATCCTTCCTGTACAGTTTGTAGCCTGGGATAACTGTATCCCATTGGTTATCATCCGTCCACCAGGTTTCAGTGATACCAATAATATCAATATTCTTATCTATTGCTAAGTATTCCAGCTCCCCTATTTTGTTCCGGAGGCTTCTGGCATTTGTATACAAGCATTTATATATGCTTTCCTGATACAGTCTTTTGAATCCAGTTGCATTGTTAGACTGCCTCTTGCATCCTTCTGCTAGAGTGCTGGTGACTAGCTCCTTGCTCTGCTCAGTAATTTTTGCATCCTCCTCACTACTCAAGTACACACTTTCCCGAAACAGATGCTGCCCAGCTCCTGTCGGCTTTCCCCCAGTTATCAGTTTAAAAGCTGCTCTGCAGCCTTTTTGATGTTGAGTGCCAGCAATCTGGTCCCATCATGGTTTAAATGCAACCCATCCCTCCTGAACAGATTTGGCTTGTCCCAAAATGTTCTCCAGTTTCTGACAAATCTGAAGCCCTCCTCTCGACACCACTGCCTCATCCACGCATTGAGGCTTCTGAGCTCTGCCTGCCTGGTAGGTCCTGCACGAGGGACAGGCAGCACTTCTGAAAATGCTACCTTGGAAGTCCGGGACTTCAATCTTCTTCCTAACAACCTAAATTTGGCTTCCAGGACAGACCGCTTGGCCTTCCCAACATCATTGGTACCAACGTGTACCATGACAACTGGCTCGTTCCCAGTTCTCTCTAACAATCTATCTAGATTTCTTGTGATGTCTGCAACTTTTGCACCTGGCAGGCAAGTCACCATACGGTTATCATGTGCATCACAAATCCATTTCTCTGTATTTCTAATTATTGAATCGCCTAGTACAAGGAGCCTCTCTCCTGCAATCTGTTCATCTACATGCACCTCATCAACCATATTAAGGGAGAGAACCTCAGTTTGTTCCTGTTGTTCATCTTCCTGGATCTCATCAAGTATGATGAAGGAGAGATCATCAGGTGGAACCAGTTGTTCCTCTGTGTGTTCCTCATCAGGTGTGATAAGGGAAAGAGCCTCAAATTTATTCTGTAATTTCAGACTCTCAGAGTGATCCCCTACTCTCCTCCTCCTTTGAGTCACATTCCTCCAACCATCTCCCTCCTGAGTTAGTGAAGGGCCTTGTCCTTCAGAACTGTGCCCTGTCTCTTCTTTGTCCAGCATAGTCTGCTCCGCTCTGTCCAAGAACAGCTCAAGCTCCTTAATTTGTTGGTGGTTAGATATGCGGGCCTCTAGCTGCTGGACCTTCTCTTCTAGTAGTGCAACCAGCTTGCACTTGCTGCAAGTGTAGTTCTCCATATGCTTTGGGAAGAACACAAACATGGCACAAGAATTGCAGGTAACTACAGCTGTTCCCTCAGAATCCATTTTAACATTTCAGATCATAAGTGTTTAGAGTCCAGCTCAAGGAGACATCTCTGCCTTCAACCTGAGAGGACCGATTAACTCAGGGAAAGGGCTCTGCTTTTATACACAAAAAGGAGCAGATTTCCCTCCCACCTTTGCATTCCTAGGATGACTCAATCTGCAGGTGTTTCAGAGTCACGGGGTTTTGATTGACAGGGGGGAGGCATCTTCTCCCTCGTGGGGTAGTCAGATGTCTCTGTCATCACTCTGCTACCTGACCTATTTGTCATCCTCCCTCAAAGGGTCTGCAGGTGTGCATTCCTCTGAGGGGATGCAGCTGTGTTGATTCCATCAGAAAGGAATGTGTTTACAAGTAGCTTCAGTAGCTAAGTGATAAGGTTACCATGACAACTCAAGGTTCATGACACACCCTCCCTTTCCAAGATGGATGCTCCCATGGACCTACCATCTTCAAGATTGGGTGGTCTTGAGTAATGGAAACCAATATTGCAAAAATAGCTCATCTGAGTTCATTAAGTGATCTCAGAGGTTCTCTTAAGGCTAGTTACTGCAAAGCAAAGTACAGAAAAAGATATGTACCCGGGTTTTCAACCCATTTCAATGACCTCAGCTCCTTCCTGGCTGTCATACATCCGGCTCAGAGAGTCTGCCTCGATGTTATCTTTCCCCTTGATATGAGAGACCTTATATGAAAAGTCTTGCAAAAGGAGAGCCCAGCGACGTAGGTGCTGGTTCTTGGTTTTCATCCTGTTCAGGAAAGCTAAGGCATTGTGGTCTGTTAAGAGAATGAACTCTTGACCCCATATGTAACCTCTAAGCTTGGTGATGGACCAAATCATGGCTAGAAGTTCTTTCTCTATCACTGCATAGGCCTGTTCCCTTGGCAACAGTTTTCTACTAAAGTAGGAGATAGGGTGAAGTTTCCCATCTTCTCCTTCTTGTAGTAGGCATGCTCCTATACCTGTGTTTGAAGCATCAGTTTTCAGAACAAATTGTTTCTGATAGTCTGGAGACACTAAAATGGGTGCCTGAATGAGTTTCAGCTTCAGTGTCTCAAAGGCTTTTTGACATTCTGGTGTCCAAATTACCTTTGTGGGGTGTGATCTTTTTGTCAGTTCTGTGAGAGGTGTGGCTATCTCACTAAACTGAGGAATGAAGTGCCTGTAGTAATTCATCATGCCTAGGAAAGACTTGACTTGTGTTTTGGTGATTGGTATTGGCCAATTTTTGACACTCTCTACCTTGGCATCTACAGGTGAGACTTTTCCATTTCCCACTTCATGTCCCAAGTAGATCACACTGGCTTGTCCCCATTGACATTTCTTAGCATTGCCTGTGAGGCTTGCTTCTTGTAGTCTGGCTAACACAGTTTCTAAGTGTTGCAAGTGTTCCTCAAATGTTTGGCTATAAATGGCCAAATCATCGATGTAGGCATCAGCGAATGGTAAACCCTTTAAAATATGGTTCATCATCTGAAGGAACGAAGCTGGAGAGTTTTTCAAACCGAAAGGCATCATGGTAAAACAATATTGACCTCTGGTAGTATAGAAAGCAGTTTTAAGCTTCGCTTCCTGTGTTAGAGGAATCTGCCAAAATCCTTTTGTTAAATCCAGAGTTGTGACCCATTTGGATCCAGGTAGCTTCTGGATCAGGTCATCTGTCCTGGGTAAAGGAAAATGATCATGTGGTGTGACTGCATTAAGTTTGCGATAGTCTACACAAAATTTGATCTCGGGTAAAATTTCCCCTTGAGCATTTTTCTTTTTAGCTAACACCACAGGAGCGTTCCAAGGTGATTCACATTTCTCTATCATACCTAGAGCTAACATTTTGTCAACCTCCTCATTGACTTTAGCTTCTATGGCTCCAGCTAACCTGTATTGAGGTACCCAGATTGGTTCAGAAGTAACAGGAATATCATGTGATAAGACATTTGTACATCCTGGTTCAGAAGTGAACAAATCTCTGAACTTGGCTATTACATTTCTCAATGCTAAGTGTTCAGTTTCTGGTACATTTTCAGAAATATATAGAGTCAACATTCCCAGCATTTTGGTATTCTTCCATAACATTCACCCAGTCCCATTCTTCCCCTGAAGATTTTGAACCAGTAATTCTGAACATTTGTACATTAGATCTGGACACATAAGGTTTCAAGGAGTTTGCATGAACAATTTTACAAACTTTTGTGTCTTCAAATTGAATCTTATAGTTACATTCATCAACCTTTTGCAATACCTTGGCTGGACCCTCCCATTGGACTTGGAGCTGTCCAATAGGATGCGGGTTCAGAACCATGACCTGCTGTCCTGGCTGGAAATCTCTGTGTCTAGCTTTACGATCATAGTACAGCTTGGTGACATCCTGAGCTGACTTCAGGTGTTTCTTAGCTAATGCATGTATGTCATTAAGCTTTTTCTGCAAGTCTTCAATGTATTTAGATACTGGTTGGGGCAATTCAGAGGTTGCACCTTCCCATTCTCATTTGAGAAGATGGAGAGTCCCTCGGAGATTGAACCCAAACAACATCTCAGCTGGTGTAGTTCCCCCTAAACTTTCGTGTGGGGCTGACCTGTATGTGCTGAGAATTAGTGGTAAACCTTCCACCCAGTTTTCTCCAAAATCTTGTACATATGCAGTCAATAATCTTTGTAATGACCCTTGACATTGCTCTACTGTCCCATGGGATTGGGGATGGTAGGGCAAAGAAAAAGTTTGTTCTACCCCTGCTAATTTGCATACAGTTTGCATTAGACGTGAGACAAAAGCTCCACCTTGGTCTGAGACAATTTCAACAGGTAAACCTAACCTACTGACAATTTCAATAAATGCTTTAGCAATATGGGATGCAGAAATTGAAGTTAAGGGTACAGCTTCACACCATTTTGTAAAAGTATCAACATAGGTAAATACATACTGTTTCCCCCCTTTTGATTTAGGTAAAGGACCAAACACATCAATTTCTACCCTCTGAAATGGCTTTCCTGCTATTTCAGGTACACCAAGTTTAGCTTTGGTTTTAGACTGTACACTCCCAATTCTTTGACATGTGAAACAGGATTTTGTAAATTCTTTACAATCAGAAGTACACCTGGGCCAAAAGAAGTGTTCTGCAATTCTTTGAAGAGTTTTCTTTCTTCCTTGATGCAATGCAAATGCTGAATCATGTGCCATTTTAAGAACAATGTCCCGAAAAGATTGAGGCACAACTAGAAAGTCTCTAGTCCCCGTATCAGATTTAGGCAACTTGATCTGTTTGTACAAAAGTCCATCTGCTGAATAAAAGAACCGACTTGGCCTGGCACCTGACAAAGGCAAGTTCAATTTAGCCTTCTGCCTAATTTCTTCCAAAGTTGGGCACATCTGCTGTTCTTTAGTAAAACTAGCATAGTCCAGTTTTTTCAGAAAAAGTCCAAGAATAAACTTTGGGCTGTCCAGCAGGTGGTGCTGGTGTATCTGGAACAGTCACAGGCTGGCTTTGACTTCGGGTTACAACTTTAAGTACATTGGCCTGCTTGGACCTCAATTGTTCCTCTAAAATCATTACAGAAAGACCTAGGAGTAGGGAAGGGTGGCTACTAGACCTGTGGACCAAGCAAAGAGCTTCTCCTGTGAAACAACCATATTTCACCACAGGACTATTAACCACTTTCTTCCCAGTTTCTAAATGGTATCCCTCTATGGGTAAATAACAATCCTGCAAAATCTGTTCAGGTTTAACAAAACTCTCATGTATGCTGCAAAAATCAGAACCAGAATCTTTAAATGCTTTAATAGAAACAAATGGTTCTCCCTGCTTATTTAGTAAAGTAACTAAGGCATATCTTTGCTCTTCCATTTTGGACAAGAGATCCTTTCCTAGCAGTTCAGTAGGATCTAGAGCTATAGGTGTTTGTGTGTGTGCAGTGGTAATATTCAGCTGCCATGCTACTTTAGGGTCTCTAACAATGTGAGTGCTATACTCACGAGCTGGTTGGACTTGCCGTGTGTCCGGACCTGTAGCAGAATCTCTGGCAGTTACTGCTGTTCCCATCTGCGGTGGTTGATTCTTAAATGAACCAGTTGTTTGGCTTGCTGCTTGAACAATGCAGGAACTGGAAATACAGGTTCCTGATTTCTCCTTTGCTGGTTGAGTTGCACCTTTCTGCAACGCAGGGCAATGCTGGCGGGTATGTCCCGGCTTGGAGCAATGATAACAGGTAATGTTAGAAACAGGCGCCGTCTTACCCTTTGGCTTATTACCGTCCCGTTTTGGCGCATGCTCCTTTGCTCCACTCGATGCAGGCGGTATCTTCGCAAAAGCCTGACTTCTTGTCTCTTTGAATTTCCCTGAAGACTGGGCTGTCTTAGGCATCAGCTTCTTGACATTCATTTTGCCGATCCAAATCATATCAGCTTTCTGGGCAAGCAACTGAGGATCATCAATCTCCTTATCGGCAAGACTGAGTCTTAAAGAAGGTGGAATTACCTCCATAAACTGTCCCTTTAGCGCAAATGCTCGGGCGCTTGGTGTCATCTCCACTTTAGATGCTCAGACACATCGGTCATAGGCTTGCGCCAGCTGAATCATGAGGGCAACAAATGGTTGTTTACCATCCCATTGGATCTCCCAGAATCTTGTTCTCAGAATGTCAGGGACCATCGCACAATATTTCTCCAAAGCATCTCGTATTTGGGGTCATGTATAATCTTTGGGCAATCCATCAAAATAGTCCAGGATCGGACCCCTCAGCTGTGTACTGTTTAGACCTGGCCACTCAATCTCATCCACTTTCATTGCCTCGCATGCATGCTCAAACCTGGAAAGAAAAGAGAGAATGTCCTGGGGGTCTGTCAGAATCGGCAACCGCTTCCAATCAGCATTATCAGCTGTCACAGGTTTTGGCTGCTGCTTCATTTGCATAACGCGAATCTGCGTTTCAAAGAAATTTGCCATCAAATCCTCCAATCGACTTGTTCCGGTTGGAACTCCTCCTACCTCTCCCATTGGCAAGGGAGGGTTTCCTCCTGGTATCACTAAAAGCGGAACCTGTGGAAAAGAAGGAGGGGGAAGAACTCCCGTTGGTGGCGCCGGTAGACGGACAGGCTGAGGTACAGGGGCTCTGGGCGGCGGCTTAATCTGCGGAAGCGGGTCTGGTGCGGCGGGCTGTGGAACCGCTGACAGTATAGGCTGGGCTGGTGCTGGCTGCACTGCCCCTTCTTCCTCCTGTAAAGCTTGGGCATATTTTTCATCCTCTATTTCCTGTTTTATCTTAGCCCTTTGACGTGCCGCTTCACTCGCTCCGAGGTTACCTGCCAGCCGAGCCTCCTGCTCCTGTCGAAGGAGAACATATTTTTGGTCAAGCCTGTTTTCCTCCTCCTTTGGTAGTGGAACAGCTGCCACTTTCTCCGCTTGGTGGGCTGCTTGCTTGGAGGCTAAGGCTTTCTGTGCCTCTACAAGCCGTTGTTGCAACTTCACGACATAGGTACAATATCGCTCTGCCCTTTGCTGCTCCTCCTGCAGCTTCCGCTGTAGTTCCTCCTGCTCCATAGCAGTGGTATAGGCACTGGCCACCCCCTCTCCTGAGGAAAGCGCCATGGCTCCCAGTGGTGTAACGGACAGTTTAGCCGTTCCGGAGCCCAGTTTCCATGCCTCTCTGGGTCTGGCTCCCATTCCGACCCATTGGTCTGATCCCGGCTGCATCGAGACCACTGGCTCAGCTACTCCCTGTAGCAACTGTGCCAGTTCGTGTCGATCTCCTGATTCGACACTCCGGTCTGGCCTCGCCTGGACCAAGACCATTGGTGCTGCCATTCTGCTCTCCTGAGCTTGGGACGCCGCCGCAACGGCTCCCGGCGCTTTCTCCTCCACGACATTTTGTCGAGCGGAGCGTGCTGCAATAGTTTCCTCAAGCACCTGGTATGCCCTACTGGAGGGGCCATACCTTCGGAGAATCTCCTCACACTGGATCTGGTGCTCAATTACTTCCATCAGACTTCTCCTCTGGGTCTCTGTCACTTTCCCATCAAAGGGTGCTTTACGTACCACGTCCAGTAGCCATTTGGAAGTTGTAGGGGGACCCGCAGGCACCTCCCTTTCCCAAGACAGGGGGCGGTGCCAGGACAGGCTGATCAGACCCTCCTGCCGCTTCCCCTTGCTGGGTTTCCTCCTCCGCTTCTTCCTCAGACTCACATATTCCCAGAAGTTCCTGAAGGGTTAAGAGCTTTGACAATATTTGTCCCGTCACGGGATGGAATAGGAACTCCCGGTTCTCATTCCTCGAAGATCGCCCTGATGCTGGCACCTCCACTTCTATGGTAACCAGTGATGACTCCGAGTCATCCATCCTTATACCTGTAAGGAAACAAAACGTTGCAGGCTAATCTTACCCTCTTTTTAGAGGAGCCGAAAGTGCTGCTCTATTTGCCTTGACAAAGCCTCCTGGCTCTCAGATCCGAATCCAACCGCTCAGCCATCCATGTCTTGAACGCTCGACTGGGCACTGGCTTACAGGAGGCATGTACCAATCCTTTAGGCTGCAATAATTTCCTTTATCCGCACACTCCCAGTGCAGCCTAAGGTCACCTCACTGTACCGCTTCCCAATCGGCTTCAAAGAACTCCACCTGTCGCTTACAGGGAGTATGCGGTGGTTTAATATGTTGGTAGCATGTGGGGGCATAGAGCAAAGCACTTAGAAATAGCCTGATAAATTGATACCCACTCCGTTGATGTTACTCACAAAGAGTTTTATTTTCCTTTAGTATCTGGAAAAGAACAAAGACAGGAAAAAAAACAAAGTACATAGCAAACATAGTTAGTATAGTCCACTTAGATCTGAGGGGTTCAGATCATAAGTGTTTAGAGTCCAGCTCAAGGAGACATCTCTGCCTTCAACCTGAGAGGACCGATTAACTCAGGGAAAGGGCTCTGCTTTTATACACAAAAAGGAGCAGATTTCCCTCCCACCTTTGCATTCCTAGGATGACTCAATCTGCAGGTGTTTCAGAGTCACGGGGTTTTGATTGACAGGGGGGAGGCATCTTCTCCCTCGTGGGGTAGTCAGATGTCTCTGTCATCACTCTGCCACCTGACCTATTTGTCATCCTCCCTCGAGGATGTCTACAGGTGTGCATTCCTCTGAGGGGATGCAGCTGTGTTGATTCCATCAGAAAGGAATGTGTTTACAAGTAGCTTCAGTAGCTAAGTGATAAGGTTGCCATGACAACTCAAGGTTAATGACATGCTATGCTGGCATTTAGGTTATCCCTAGAGAGGCGTCGTTTTATCCCGTCAGGAACAGTCGTCTGGAGCAACAATGGGCCTGCTGCTTGTCAAGTGTCCCCGGCGGAGTTCGCCAAAAATGTTGTGGAATGAAAATGAGAGAAACCGCATTCCAAGCTAAGACAGATAAACAGAGTTTTATTATTTGGCCAAATAGGTCCAAAGATGCTTTAACAAGCCAAGATCTCTGAACCACAAATACATTTTCAGAGCCTTCTATTATACCAATTGATAAACAAAACATTTCTACAGATTACATCACTATGGCATAAGCCAAATTATTAATTGATGACATTGTCATTCAGATCAGGACATTCAGTAATTGTTATTTAGATCATTTAGGTCATTTAGGAAAATAACATGTGTCATGTCACATCATATAATTTCACATAAATATTCTACAGCATTTCTATTCTCCTGTGTTTACACTGCATGTTTGTTCGGTTACTGTTTGTTCAGTTTGTTTGTTTGGCTTCTGTTGACTCTTCTTTTTCAGAGAAGAGTTCTAAGTCCTACAAATGTCATGTCACTGATCGCTTGGGGGTTCTCCTGTTTATTATTTCAGAATAGCTGAGAACTGATTTCTGCTTTAAGTAGAGAGAATATTTTTTTAATTAATATCTTAATTCTTTCACTCCTATTTCACTTTTGCTGAGCACTCAAGTTGGGTGAAAAAATTCTGAGAAAACTTTTTGTTCCGGACTCCCAAAAAATTATCTCCCAGCTAAATTCTATTTAATGTAACAGAATTAATTTCATCCCTTTTCCCCTCTTCCCAATCAGCTGCTTGCTTTGTTACAGCTCTAATTGCTTGCTAGGGCTTAATAATGTTGATTGTGACCTGATTCTGGCGAGCCAGGTAGGAGAAAGGCCAATTCGCACCTTTAAAAACAGGCTTGACTGAAAGGAGAAAGAAGAAGAGGGGTGGTCATTTTTACCCCTCATGACTAATGTTAATGCAGTATTTTCCACTGAGACTAACATGGAGCATTTTAACCACTTTGTTCTGTTAAAACAAATGTACAGTCTACCAAAAAAGGGGCTAACACATTCCAACTTCAACTCTCTGTTGCAAACCTAAAGAGGTTTGTCAGTCCTTTTATCCTTGTGAGCTAGAATTTCCCCCTCCCTTTTCTACAAGGATGTTCATTAACAGATGGATAGGACATAAGGGGCATCTTGTGTGGATCCCTATTTCAAGATATACATCTGCCTGATTGGCTAAAGAACCAGTGCTGTGTTCCTGCTTGAGTGGCTGGATTAAGACCCACTTTTCCTGTCTCGGTATCCCTAAAAGAAGGTAAGATGAAAAATTCTTAGCCTCCAACACCTTTTCATACTCTATAGCCCTGCGTTTAATTAACAACAATTCAGGACTGGCTTTTAATGAAAGCATGGCTTCCTAACCTAAGGATAGCTTTGTTCTTTGTGACATAAAAACAATGTATCTAAACCATGAACAAAATTTACTAACAACATTCTTAATATTTATTTATTAGAAATTTTTAACATTTGACATATATATCACAGTTGCTATTATTAAACAATCATGCAAACACACATTTCACATATTCCCACACTCCAGATGCACCTGTCCATTCATACACATTCATTCATCTGCATTTATTCATGTCTTCAAATCGCATATTCCTTCTACCCACCCACCCCCCGCACAGAAGGAAAATGTTTCCCCTATACCTTAGAGATCCATTTAGCCATGATTTCTCAGAATGCTATATAGCTACCCTGAGTTCAGTGGCTTAGAAGTTGATTTCCTTTCCAGTTCAGTTTCCTTCCCATCCAATCTAAGCTATGGACTTTCTCTCTGGGGGTTCCTACTCAATCCCTACCATGAACAATCCCTGCAATTCTCTCTCTGCGCGCATCAGGCTTCCATGGACCGGAGGGCAAAGCTGCTGCAGTCCACCCATTCCTACTGCACTATGCCCGCCCTTCTTTGTATTCTGCCCTGCCATGACTTGAAATGTGTTCATGTGCTCCCTATTGATGAAATCCATATCGGGACCCTGTTTGATGCTGGTGTAACTTTTAGTGGACTCCCTGCTGGCTGGCACCTTCTGGTAGGCTCTGTAGGCACACTGACTGGCTACAGTTAATGTGGCCTGGGGCAAGATACATTGCACATTTATGGTTGCATAAACACCAGTGCCACAGAGCTGTTCTGCTGTGTACACTCCTCCTGCCTTTGCCTCTCTCCTTTGGTCTTCTAGCTGGTACTCACTGTCCCAACTGAGAAACTGACTTGGGGTGAGCATTTTGGGGGGGCATTAGAGAGTGCTGAACAACTAAATTACCCTGAACATTGTTAGCATACTGAAGGGGACAAATCTGCAATTGCTCACCTGACTCTTCTGCGCTCAGTACACCCTTAGCTGTTTCACTCTCAACCATGGCTTGGAAAGCACTCCTATTCTTCCTTTCTTCTCTAAGGGGGTCTTCTGCTTCTGGTTGTCCTGGCACGGAAACTGATGCCAAAGGGGGCAAAATTGTTGGAAAAGATGGCAACACATGCGGAAACTGATGATGCTCAGAGTCCCATGCAGGAAGGGGGGGGGCTAATAGTACGATTGAAGCAGAAACAATTCCGCCAGCCGTATGTGTGCCAAGTTGCTCAAGGTTTTTTTTTTACATTTCAGCCAAACTATAAGAGTCTCAGCTGGTGCCCTGGGTTCCTCATACAACATAAGTCCTACCTTACCCAGTCCTCAAGACGGGGCAATCCATGCTGTGAAAACCAAGAACAGCGTTCACTAATAACTGGAAGCATGTGTCGTATCTGCTCTACATGGACTCTCCTCCCTGCCTTTTTGAGCAAATACTCCAGCTCCTCAGCAAATTCCTTTTGGGAACTTGTCAGCAAACCACCCATACTCACCACGGGGTTCTTCTTTGAAGAACGATTGGGTTCCTCTTCGAGGAACTATGGGGTTCTTTTGAAGAATGATTGGGTTCCTTACAGAGGAACGAATCGGTGCGCACCTCACTCACAGGGGTCCCTCCTGGATGAATGAGTTATGGCGTGTTCAAGTCCTGGTTGCCTGGATCTGCTTCTGTGATGTTCCTGGCTCTTGGCGTGAGCCCTTCAGTCTTTCATTTGTTTTCCGCTGTCAGCTTGCATTCAGCTTCGTGCAAGCTTGTGTTGCAATGGTTCCCCCCCCCCGGAGGATCGGGGCCGCTGGGCGCAAGGAAGGCACAGAAGACGAAAGTGTGGTGGAAAGGCCAATCCCGATCAAGTCGGGTGGTCTGTATTTATTGACTTACATTCTGGATCACTTGCGCAAGTGATCCGGATGTAGCGAGACTCACTGTTCTCGTCCTATCTCAGAGTCCTTGTAAACTCCGGGCTCCTATGCTTAATTGTTTGGTCTAGTTGCAGCTTGCTGTCTCCACGGATGTGAGTGAGATACCGTGTGCTGTTTACTAGGCATTGTGACATTTGGGTGACTTTTGTCCTACTCCTTTCAGTGTCCCCAGCCAGGGCAATATGGATTCACTACTGCTGCCTATTACTATTAGCCCTTACCCAATTTCCTTTCCAGCATAGCCCAGGCGGTCTCCAGCCTGTGTTCTAGCCAGACAAAACCAATCGGGAAAGGTTGTAGCCAATTAGCAATGCAGGCAATCCACAGCCCCCCCTTTCTAAAGCAACCTGGCTGAGAGCCTGGTGGATGTAGGGCAAAAGTTGTCTAGGTGTAATTGTTTCCTGGGGTCTCCATTCTAGGGTGCACATTGACAGGAGCGAGGGGATGCACTGCGCAAAGCTGCATAGCATAATTCCCACTACCACCAGGCCAGCAGTAGCTTGGAGTGTGATTTGTAGCCAGCCCCATGGCACCCAGGACCAGAGCTCATCCCACTACCCCCAGTTTGAATCTTGACGGATATGTGTGATTATGTTGTCCAGAGCGTTGATCTGATTCGAATACAGTGGGAGTTGTCTGTGAGGTTGAAACAACACATGTGGTGAACTGCTTCACAACCCAAATGATGCAGGAGCAATAAGTAATCAATTGCTGCACGATTATCCAAAACTGCATGTCGAACTTCAGCTTGCTCTCGATTTAATAAAGCAATAGCTGATGAAGTGTGATTGAGGGATTTGACTAGCGCGCACGCTAGCTGACCAATTCTACGTGCATTACCCACTGCAAGTCCTGGCACCCCTATAAGGCTAGCAGCTAGTGATACATACTCTGCTTTACTGAGTAACCTGATGTTGCTGTCACATGTTTCATCGAGCTGGACCGCTCGAGCGAACTGGGCTGGCCGTGGGGTGAATGTGTGTGGAGTAACCATTTCCCTTTTTGGGAGTACTAGTGTTAATACTACTGCCCCTTCCTCTCTTGGGCGATCTGTCGACCCGAATCCTGAGCTTTCTCTGAGCCCTTCCTGACTTCTGCCTGGGGAATGACAAGGAACCATGATCAATTGCGCTACTGAGTCTCCTTTGCTAATTGTCTGGGGTAGTTGTGTCCAAAGCTGAACTTTGATGATTCCGGTGTAATCGGAGTCTATGACTCCCGGGATCACGAAGATCCCTTTTTGCCCTGCATTGCTTCGAGGCAAGTCTATTCCTACTGTGTGTTGGGGCAGGGATGCCTTGTACTGGGAGCTGGCTAGATAGATTGTGCCCAGCAGGTTGCAAGTGACGTCCTCCTGGCACACTAAGTCCAGCCCTGCGCTGCCCTTGGTTTCTGCCCATGCCTCGGAAATGCTGGGTGTCATGCTGGGTGCTGCTACTGAGACCCCCGCTCTGGGGCTCCCAGTGTCGGTGTTGTCCCTATTTGGACTGGGGCCAGAGACACGCCCATGGTCCAGTTTCCCAAATTTGGGCAGAGGTGAGCTCAATGGAAGCCATTTTGGCACCTTGGACACTGGATGGATGGTGTGGCTGGATGGCCCGATGGCTGGCCGATGGCTGGCCGCCCCTTATTTTTAGGTTGTGTTGACCTGCACTCTCTAGCATAATGCCCTATCTTGCCGCGCTGGTCGCAAGCTCCCTTGGGTCGGTTCTTGGAGTGACCTCCCCCTTGCACTGCCGCTAACAGACCCATTTTGTAAGAGTCTGTTCCAATGTCAGCGCACGCTCTGATCATGTCGGTAAGGGTCAGATCACGTCGGTGTCCCATTGCCTGCAAAATTTTGCGGCAGTCAAGGTTGGCATTGTCTTTTGCTAGCTTCTTCATAAGGTCCTCTTGTGCTTCCTGATTATCTACCTGTCTGCTGAATGCTTCCTCTAGCCTATTGATGAAAACCATGTAGGGCTGTTGCGCTCCCTGTTTGATGGAGGTGTAGTTCTTAGCTCCCTTGCCAGAAGTGGGTACCTTGAGGTATGCTTTAAAAGCAACCTCAGAAACGAGCTGGAGTGTGGCTGCTGGCAGGACAGACTGTGCCTGGATGGTGTCGAACTGCCCCAAGCCGTATATCTGCTCGGGAACTACTGCTCCTCCCATCCTAGCTGCCCTAGCCTACGCTTCCATTCTGTACTCGCTATCCCACAAGAGGTATTGGCTGGGGTTCAGCATCATCTGCATTATGACCTTTCAGTCATGAGGGATGAGTGCGGTGGTTTCCACTAACTGCTGGAGTGTGCCCTTTGTGAATCTGCTTTGGAGTCCTGTATCTGTGATGGCTTTGCGGATTTCCGCAAGCAATTTATATGGAAGTGGCGTGTATACTGCTGTTATATCGCCCGTGAGGGCGTCCGTCTCTGTGCGGACTGGACATAACTGCTGAAGGTCGGCCAGTTCTTCTGCCAATTCTCCTTTGTGTATTTCCTCCTCTACCATTAACTGAAAAGAACTCTTGGTTGCCTGGGAAGTGCCTGCACTTCCCAAGTTTCCGCCCCCTCCCATGGCTTCTGCAGTTGCCGTGAAAGGGGAGTCCTCTAAGCCCCCATTCTTAAACTTGATGGTCGGGCAGAGACGTGTTGGGGCTGATGGTTGTTTGTACACTAGAGTGGTACTGATCTCTGCACGGACTGGACTAACCGCTGAAATGATCTGTCTACACTTGCTCCAAGTCCCGATGATGTCAGTGGGTGCTCGGGGCTCCCGCTTTAGGCAGTTCCCTACTTTATCCCAAACTTCTAGATCTATTGTGCCTGCTTCTGGGTAGAACAGACAATGCTCCCCCAGATGCCTCACCAAGTCCATCAGACGGTGTCTGCTTACTCTAATCTGATGTTGCCTGGCTAGGGCTTCGAGCTTATCCCTATGAGCTTCTTTCCTGATGGTCAAGTTTTGCCTCCCCAAGGCTGCCCCCATTACCACCCGGTTTGGGGAAATTCCCTGGATGTCTTACACAACTTATGAGTCGATGCTTCCACGGGACAGGTCTAGGTAGTATGGTGGGGCGGATGATGCACAGGACAATGTCCCTCAGGTCTGGTCAGTGGATCAGGATTGTGGCGCTGGCTGCCGGCCGTGGGTCTGCTGCTCTGCCTCAGATAGTTCAGGATCACGGCTTTCTCTGGCTTTGGAATGCATCTGTTCCTATGCATGGGGTCTGTCGGGCTTACATTTGCTTGCCTTCCTGTAGATGGTGCTGAATTCTGATCAGAGTTGCTTTCCGATCAGAATTGTTCCGTAGCCGCCTCCAAGAGGAATCGGTCTGTGACTCTCGAGTAGAATCACGTCTTGACTATCTAGTAAGAATCACGTCGGGGTCACCAGATGTTGCAATGGTTCCCCCCCCCAGTGGAAAGGCCAGTCCCGATCAAGTCAGGTGGTCCATATTTATTGACTTACATTCTGGATCACTTGCGCACAGACCGCGGATGACCCCATCACAGAAAGCTTGCTTACATAGCATATTGCTGGCCAAGTTACATTTGCCAGCCTAAGAAGTTACTAAGAAAGTACTGCATCCCTAGGTTCCCCATAGGGGTACTAATCAGCAGATGTAGCAAGACTCAATGTTCTCGTCCTATCTCAGAGTCCTTGTAAATTCCAGGCTCCTACGCTTAACTGTTTGGTCTAGTTGCAGCTTGCTGTCTCCACGGATGTGAGTGAGATACCATGTGCTGTTTACTAGCCATTGTGACATTTGGGTGACTTTTGTCCTACTCCTTTCAGTGCCCCCAGCCAGGGCAATATGGATTCACTACTGCTGCCTATTACTATTAGCCCTTACCCAATTTCCTTTCCAGCATAGCCCGGGCAGTCTCCAGCCTGTGTTCTAGCCAGACGAACCAATCAGGAAAGGTTGTAGCCAATTAGCAATGCCGTCAATCCACAAGCTTGCCTTATTCTCAAGTAGAAGCAGCGGAGGGCTTATGCCAGATTGCTCTTTGTGGATTTCAGCTCAGCATTCAACACCATTCTACCGCAGCGTTTGATATCTAAGTTGAGAGATCTGGGGTTCCCACCATCACTTTGTGGATGGATATTGGATTTTCTGTCAGAACGCTCCCAAAGGGTCTGGTTGGGCCCTTATACATCTAATATGCTTAGTACAAATACAGGAACACCACAGGGATGTGTGCTTAGCCTGCTCCTTTATATTCTCTATATGTTTGACTGTGTCTCTGTCCACCCTAGCAATAGGATTGTCAAATTTGCAGATGACACAACTGTGATCGGGCTCATCTCTGATAAGGAGGGTGAGACGGCCTATGGAGATGAGGTGGAGCGGTTGACAAAGTGGTGTAGAACCAATAAGCTGCTCCTCAACATAAAGAAAACAAAGGAGCTTGTGGTGGATTTTAGGAGGCTGAGAACCGATGTCCAGCCACCTTTGATTGATGGAACCTGTGTAGAGAGGGTAGCAACATTCAGATTTCTGGGCATTGAGATACAGGAGAATCTGTCCTGGAGTGCCAACACAAGGGGGCTTGCGAAGAAGGTGCAGCAGAGACTGTATTTTTTGAGAGCTCTAAGGAAAAACCATCTTCCACAAAAGATGCTGCTTGCCTTCTATGCTGCACTATTGAGAGTGTGCTCATTTATGGCTTATGTGTGTGGTATGGGAGTACTACTCATCGGGATAGGATAATGTTGCACAGAATTATTAAAACAGCAGAGTATCATCGGCTGTCTACTCTCCACTTTAGAACAAATTTACACCATCAGGTGCCACAGAAAAAGATTAGACATAGTAGGAGACCCATCACAACCTTGCCACTGCTTCTTTGAGCTTCTGCCATCGGAACAGAGATATAGAACAATGAAGGTAAAAACGAGCGGTCTCAAGAACAGTTTCTTCTACAGAGCAATTTTGGCCTTAAATGGAAACTCTGGACTCTGAAGTCATCTTATCTTATTTTAAAGTTTTAAAATTTTTAGATTTTTAATTTTTAGGATTTTAGGATTTTGAAATTTTAAAGTTTTTAAATTGTACTGTATGGTACTATCTTAATTGGTGTTTCTGTAGCTGTTTTAAATTAAGGGGTATGCCTTATTCGAGTTGATATGTAGCAACCGAGAAATTTCGTTGTTCCTGCAAGGGGACAATGACAGTAAAGATTTTTTAAAATTAAAAAAAGTAGAAAATAAATGCCTTACACTAAAAAGTGCCCCACGTTGGGCGCCATTTGTTGCTATGGGCATTCTCAGCGGATAGAAATGCCTGGCAGGCCGACCTCACGGGTAAAGGGTTACGGCAAAAAAAGTTTATTTTCTACAGTATTTTATAAGCAAAAAAACATAGGCTAACAAAATAGCTAACTGCTGAATAACCACAGAATTACCCTGCAGACATGCTTAATAGGTATGATTTTTGTATGATCTTGGGTCATGCTAATCATATCATGTGTTATTGTATGTTACACTATGATTGAAAAACCTAGATAAAATTATCTTTTTCCATTTCAAAACATCTCTGGCTGATTTATTTACTTAAAAGCAGTTCATCTTTTTGAGTTTAAGTGAAATGCAAAGGTGTTGATATCAGCCAATGTTGGTCATAGCAATTTCCAGTTTACTCTAGCAAATGCCTTCTCTTGGTCTTGAAATGCAACAAATACACATTTATTATTTTTATTATTTATAAAGTTATTTTGTTTATTGTTGGATCGGGGCCCGATGTGGGCCGGAGGGTCCCGGAGGAGACTGATCAAACAAGACAAGTGAGGCAAGATGGAGCGAAGACCAGCGTTTAATGATGACAAATCAAGAGCATTTATCCTGTTATGGCTGCGTGCATAAGCATAGCGATACAAAGGAAACCCTGAGTCTGCACACCATGTTTACACAAGTTAATTGGGGAAGCCTACACCAGGGGAAGTTAATTAACTAACTTAATTATCTACTGGGGACAAGCATTGTTCCTCGTTATCAGGGGTAAATAACTAGCCAAGGTTTGCTCTTAAGCTTTAGGGCAACTGCGGATGCAAGATTACCCATTACATGCCTATCGAGTTAACCATCTGTGATTTCTAGCTGTCCATTGTCCTAGCTGCCTGTCAGGTCAGCAATAGGTGAATTAAACTCTATCTAATATTCCGCTCCCCAATTTTTGTCCCCTTGAAACCCTTATGGCTCAAAGGAGTGATCTCCCAAACCAGGCTTCTGTCAGGGACAGTTAAGCCAATTGTGTGCGCGGATCCCACACTCACCCTTTATTTGTTTGATTGGACCTGACAGACAGCTCGGCGTAAGAGCGGCATCAACTGACGTGGAGTGAGGACATTCTGGGGTTCCCTCCATGGGGGACACCTTGAAATCAGTGAGGGGATACATTGCGCGAAAGAACAGACCATTGTTCCCAGTATTGCCACCCCCACAATTACCTTGAGTGTGGTTTGTAGCCATTCCCATGGAAACCATGACCACAAGGAATCCCACCACCCCCACGTAGCATCTTCCCTGATATTCTTAACCAGGGTATGGAGTTCTGTGATCTGACTTTGTACCTTGCGAGAGTTGTCCGTGAGGTTAAAGCAACACATGACATGGACCGTCTCGCTACCCAAGTGGTGTAACAGTAGGAGGTAATCGATAGCTGCTCAATTATCCAATATGGCATGGTGATGCTCCGTCTGCTCTTGATTAAGCAGCGCTATCACCGAGGTGTGGTTAATGGCTTTTGCCAAAGCGCAAGCCAATTGACCAATTCTCCGAGCGTTGCCTACGGCTAAGCCTGGCACGCCAAACAAGCTGACTGCCAATGAAACATACTCAGCTTTGCTCAGAACCCTGATGTTACTGTCACAAGAACTGTCTAACTGGGTGGCACGAGCGTGCCGTGTGTGGGGAAATACATTAATGCTTGGGGTAACCATATCCTTAGTGGGAAGCAAGTGTCAAGCGACTGATACAACAGAAAGAATCAGATACATTTGCAGGAATGTAGTTCCAAGTATGTTGGTTACATGTAAAAAAAACCATCCTGAAGGCAAAATGACATGAACAAACATTGAGAGAATAGTCTCTGGGTTATTGCAAGTCCAAGTGCTGTTGCCGGGGTCGAGGCAATGGCGATGTGGCCCTTCGACTGTGGAACAGCCGGTCATGCGAGCACAAGTTGAATTCGGGCTGACCGCCACTCTGGGGGTGTTCAGAGTAGCTGCATTAGCCGGTAGGACTTTCGTGACTTGGGTTCCCCAGTGCGCATATGTGGAATAAACAGTCCTGTGAAATGGGCCAAATACCCGTTTCACCAACCAGTCACCGCTCCTGATGCATGCATCTGGGGAGTGACACACTGGGATGAGACAAGTACTAAAAGAGAGGCAGAATCGGTGGCCGGCCTCAGGCAAAAATTGGACTGATTGGCAAGGTTCGCCAATCTTTCCCAAATGTTGTAGTGCAGCCAGGCAGAGAGATCTCCGCCAGGCACAAACTCTTCTGCTTCCAATGAAGCTGCTTGAACCCCTCCCCCCACAAGCAAGGAAAGGATCAAGATGATGGTTGTCAAGGAATTAAAGGTGATCTGGGACAAAATTGCAACCATGATGTTCTCCGGCGTTGGTTCCACGTTCTCCCGCCGGATGGTGTCCGCCTCCTCCTGGCACAGGGACTTGGCCATCCCCCAGGTGATCTTCGGCGCTGGCATCTGCTGTCGTCGCCTCCTCCGCTTGGCTTGCCCGGTCAGGGTTAATCCCTCCATCTCCGGCAGCGGATCCTGGGACGCCTGGGTCCATGCCATTGGACTCGAGATGAGGCTTGACACACCGGGCTGGAATCCAGATGACGCCTGAAGGAGACATAATTGTAACATACCCTCTTCCCCATGTTATGAGTGGTGCAGGGCCCTTCCAGGAAGGATCCAGTGGCACTCGATAATGCACCATATGGTGCGGGAGAGCCTCCGTGTGACAGAAGTGCTTCTCCTGCGGAGTGTAATCTGAAAAAACATTGAGTGATTGTACGTGAACAGTACCTTGTTCAGACAATGCTGTGCCTGACCCTGATTTTTGGGGAGAGCTAGTTCCCCCCTTTCTGTTTGTTTGTCATTGTAGGACTTGAGCGTCCGATTTACCCGCTCTACAATCGCTTGCCCTTGCGGATTGTATGGAATGCCAAAAGTATGCTTAATGTCCCAGGTGGCCATAAATGTGGCCAGCTGCCTAGAGCTATAAGCTGGAGCATTGTCGAATTTCACGTGCCGTGGTTTGCCCATGGCCGCGAAGCAGGAAAGGAGATGCTGCTCCACATGGGAAGCCGTTTCTCCCTTCTGAGCTGTAGCCCAAACGAACTGCGAAAAAGTGTCAATGCAAACATGCATGTACTGCCATCTCCCAAACTGCGGAACGTGTGTGACATCCATCTGCCACACCTGGTTGGCCTCTGTCCCTCGTGGGTTGACTCCCACGAGGGGCCCCCCACCACCCCTGCACAATGCGGGCAGGAACGGACTATGCCCTGGGCTTGGGAAAGTGGCAGATTGAACTGCCGTGCAAGTGCTTTGGCATTTTGATGAACAAATGAATGACTGAATCGGAGTCGTGAAGATTCCCAAAACTAACTTTTGCTGAATTTCCTTTGCGGCCGCATCTGCTCTACTATTGCCCGCTCTACTATTGCCAGAGATGGGTAGACAGGATTAGTCAGGAGCCATATGCTCCGATCCTGAACTTGTACATCATTCAGACCGGATCCATGTTCACCGGAGCCCTAGGAGTGGACTCCGAACGAGGGGCGAGTATCGTGGAATGGGTATATTTACCACACACCTCTTCCCGAAACATCATTCCCCCTCAGGAACTGGTCTCCGCGGTGATCTACCGAGGAAGGCTGAGAGCAAGGGACATCTCAGGGCACGATTTGGCAAAAATCGTGGTCCCATTCACTAAAGAGCAAGTTCAGCAACTGATGCAGCTCGGTGACTCGCTTCCAATAGCCTTGGAGGGATTCACTGGATGCTTGGCATACCATTTGCCGAAAGACCCCAGACTCGTCTCGCTTCAAACACAGACAGTCAGTTTGTGTGAGATGATGTCACTGGTTCCACTTCAGGGGGCTAGGACATTCTTCACGGATGGGGTTGCACATATGGTGTTCTAACTTGGCAAGAGGACCAAGCTTGGCGCACGCTTCTAACTCTTCCACAGAAGTCTGCGCAGCAGGCAGAGTTGGCAGCGGTGAACCTCGCTTTGCGCACCTTTGCCAAAGAACGCTTGAACATAATAACTGACAGTCAGTATGTTAGGAATTTGCTTCACAGTCTACTGGGAGCATACATCACTCCCGCGATAGACAAAAATTTGCTGAGTCTGTTCCTCACGGCTCAATTTTACTTGCGGAACCGCACCGAAGCGCTCTATATCGCCCACATCAGAAGTCACCAGGACTTGCCTGGTCCGATTTCCGCGGGCAATAGCAGAGCGGATGCGGCCGCAAAGGAAATTCAGCAACGGTCAGTTTTGGGAGTCTTCACAACTCCAATTCAAAGCCATGCATTCTTTCACCAGAATGCCAAAGCGCTCGCAAGGCAGTTCAACCTGCCACTCTCTCAAGCACAAGGCATAGTCCGTTCCTGTCAGCATTGTGCAGGGGCAGTAGGGGGGCCCTCGTGGGGGGTCAACCCATGAGGGACAGGCCAACCAGGTGTGGCAAATGGACGTCACACATGTTCCGCAGTTTGGCAGATGGCAGTACATGCACGTCTGCATTGACACTTTTTCGCAGTTTGTTTGGGCAACAGCACAGAAGGGAGAAACGGCTTCCCATGTGGAGCAGCATCTCCTTTCCTGCTTCGCGGCCATGGGCAAACCACGGCACGTGAAAACCGATAATGCTCCAGCTTACAGCTCCAGGCAGCTGGCTGACTTCATGGCCACCTGGGACATTAAGCACACCTTTGGCGTTCCGTACAATCCGCAGGGGCAAGCGATTGTGGAACGGGTCAATCAGACGCTTAAGTCCTACATTGACAAACAAACAGAAAGGGGGGAACCACCTGCCCTCCCCAAATCTCTGGGTCAGGCACAGCATTATCTGAACAAGGTATTGTTCACGTACAATCACCTTAATGTTTTTTCGGATTGCAATCCGCAGGAGAAGCACTTCCGCCATTCGGAAGCTCTCCCGCGGCCGATGGTGTATTATCAAGTGCCACCGGATCCTTCCTGGAAGGGCCCGGCGCACTCATAACATGGGGAAGAGGGTATGCTGCAATTATGTCTCCTACAGGTGTCATCTGGATTCCAGCTCGTGCGTCAAGCCTCACTTCGAGTCCAATGGCGTGGACCCAGGCCGTTCCGGACCCGATCCCGGAGATGGAGGACCTCACCCTGATGGGGGGAGCCAAGCGTGACAGCAGATGACAGCGCCGAAGATCACCTGGGGGATGGCCAAGTCCCTATGCCAAGAAGCGGCGGAGGTCGTCCGGCGCGAGGACAAGGAGCCGACACCAGAGAACATCTTGGTTGCAGCTTTTCCCCTGATCACAGCTAATTCCGTGATGACTACCATCATCCTGATCCTCTCCCTATTTGCGGGGGGAGGCGTTCAGGCAGCTTCACTGGAAGCCAACAACCTGATGCCAGCCGGAGATCTCTCTGCCCGGCTGCAGTACAACGTTTGGGAAAGATTGGCGAACCTCGTCAATCAGTCCGATTTTTGTCTGAGGCAGACCACCGTTTCTGCCTCAATCCTGAGCACATGCCTCATCCCGGTGTGTCATTCCCCAGATGCGCGCATCAGGAACGGTGACTGGTTGGTGAAGCGGATATTCGGTCCGTTTTACACGACTGGCTTTTCAACGTATGCGCACTGGGGAACCCAAGTCACCAAAGCTTTGCCGGCTGATGCAGCCACTCTCTACACTCCTCGAGTGGCGGTCAGCTCGAACTCTACTTGTGCTCAAATGACCGGCTGTTCTGCGGTCGACGGGCCTCAGCGCCATTGCCTCGACCCCGGCAGCAGCAACTGGACTTGTGATAACCCAGAGACTATTAATTCAATGTATGTTCACGTTACCTTGCCTTCAGGATGGTTCTTTACGTGCAATCAGTATACTTGGAACTACATTCCCGCAAATGTATCAGATTCCACATGTTGTATTAGTTGCTTGACATTGTTGCTTCCCACTAGAGACATGGTTGCACCAAGCACGAACGTTCCTTCACACATACGGCACGCTTGTGCCACCCAGTTAGACAGCTCATGTGATAGTAATATTAGGATTTTGAGCAAGGCTGAGTATGTCTCGTTAGAGGTCAGCTTGCTTGGCGTGCCAGGCTTAGCCATCGGCAACGCTCGGAGAATTGGTCAATTGGCTTGCGCTCTGGCAAAAGCCATCAACCACACCTCCTCGGCGATAGCGCTGCTTAATCAAGAGCAGAGCTTCGCCATGCCATCTTGGATAATCGAGCAGCCATCGATTACCTGCTGTTGCTACACCTGGGGTAGGTGGGGGAAGCAGGAAATGGACTTTCAGACCCTGCTGCTGGGCTCCTTCATGTGTGACGCTCTGGAACTTGCCCCTCAGTGCCTTTATAACCCTTTGAGTGGAGAACAGAAGTTGCCAAGAGGAGCAAAACAGGCTGTTTTCCCCATTGCCTAGCTAAATCCCTCATCTGAGTTTTGTTCCAGCCATGCAAACCGAGATCCTTTGTTGCCTGAAGATGCCCTTTGCTGCAGACCGCTGAATAGAGATGAGATGGCCGGTTCCAGCAAGATGTGATGCACATCCAGATGCGAAACTAATGAGACACAAAAGGAGCTACATTTGGGCATCCCCTGAGCAGAGTCTTCCAGCAAAAATCCTTTCAACCCAGAAAACACCTGTGGGTGCTTTTGATATGATAAAAAAAGCTATTTCTCTATTTGTACTGTTTATTACAGCTTTGTACATGTGTAAGGGTAGTTAGGTTCTACTCTACTTTACCTGACAACATACCTGTTAAGACAAGACCCTCCACCCTTGGTCTCTTGCTGTTTACAACTTTGCGGGGTAGTTAAAACTTAAATTGCCCAAAGTGCATTAAACAACCAGGACTTGGGAAGTCTACCTTAGGCTTTCACTTGGCTGAGTCAAGCTTACAGCCCCTATTGAGGTAGAGCTCCTTGCATTAAGCCACCTCTGTATGAGAGAACAACAAAAATTTGGTAGCATAGGCCTTTCTCAATAAAAGAGGCTTTTGAATGGCAACACTCAAACTTTCCCCCTATCTTCAATAAGCACACTTAATGTTAAAATATTTCATTTATTAAAAATATAGGAAAGTAAAAGTGTAAAGATCTTCCAGAGGTATACTTTCCCAGCATCAAAAATTAGACCTAAGTCAAAGAATCAAGCCAAACATATTAAAGCAAATCAAGTGTCATTCCTCATAAAATAATAAAACCTATCTAAATAGTCATTTGGCCTAGATTCCTAATCCATTTCTACCAAGTTTACATGACTACATTTTCTCTCTGGGTCTAAACTTGAACTAACTGAAAAACTCTTCTTTTTACTACTCTAAAACTCATATCATTTGAATTAACCAATCAAAACATTCCTAACACAAAACAGCTCCTTCAACGCCCACAACATTTGAATTAAACAATCAAATTGGTTCCTTGGTAACACTTTAGTCATGCCATTAATTTCTTCCTCACATATGTTCAGGCATTTTCCTGACTCACAAACAGGCTTCATACGTGACAGGCCTTAGAACACGTTTATTATAGCTTAACTTAAAGTGTAAGAAGAGGAATAGTGTATTTTCACCACATCAATTGGCTTAACCTCTCCTCAGGGGTCCGCTCAGGCAGCCACAGTCCCGACAACCAACTGGGCTCTGCTGGAGGGGAAAATGGGAGATAAGCAGGTAGGTTAGGAATTAACAATGGCCCAGGCTGAGGGCAAATAGAGCTAGGCAAGCAGACAGGGGCAAACAGGGGGCAAAGTTAGATGCCCGGGGTCAATCCACAAAGGCTCCGAGATTAGGGCAAGAACAATAGGTTTCGCCAGCCCAAGGCAATAAAGTGCGGGTTGTCCATTAACCACGGGGTAACTTCCAAGAGCCGGCCTTGTAGCTGGACCACCAGAAAATGGCAGGTACGCAAGCCTTCTGTGTAGGGATGACGCAAATATTTTACATACGCGTCCTCACCCAAGGCAGGAATAAATACTTGCTCCCGACTCCGGTTGGGGCTGGACTTCGCCACACAGCTGCCTCACGTGTCTCATTGCCAGCCCATTACAACATATGGTGACCCCGACATGATTCTGATGGGAGAAACCAGACGTGATCAGAAGCGCGATCCAAAGCAAAGGCAAGCCGAGACGCGATCCTGTGCAGCAGAAGCAGACCTGATGACCTGCTGCAGAGAACAGCTGCCGCGATCCTGACCAGTCAATACCTGAGGGACATCGTCCTGTGCGCAGACCGTAGACCCTGACCTACCACCTCCTGCGCGCCAATTCATCCCACGGAGACAAACTTTGGGGACCCTTTCAGGTAGTATGGGGGTTTCTTCATCCGTTAGGCAGCAAGCTCACGCTAAAGAGCTTAAAGACCTGGCCAGGCAGCACAAAGCAGAGTTGGGAGTAGAATTAGGAAAAAGGAAGCTAACGGATCTCATAGAATACATGGGAGAGCGTTGCTTGTTCTACCCTGAGGCAAGTACGATGGATCCTGAGGTATGGCACAGAGTAGGAAAGCGTCTGAAGGAGGAACCCCAAGCCCCACCTAAAATCATAAGGGCTTGGAGCAAGTGTCAGCAAGTAATTACTGCTGTCAGTCCAGCCCGGATAGAGACAGAGAAACCCCCCGCCTATGTAGAACCATCCGCCCCACCGCGTCTCTACCCGACCATCAAATTCAAGCATGGGGGCTTGGAGGACTCCTTTCTGTGGCCACTGCAGGGGCCACAGGAGTGGGTGGAATCCTCGGAAACGCAGGCACTTCTGGAGCTGTCAAAAGTCCTTTCCAGCAAATGGTAGAGGCAGAAATACTCAAGGGGGAATTATCGGCAACAGAACTGGCCGAACTTCAGTTATTGTGCCCAGTCCACATAGAGGCAGACACACTCATGGGCGATCAAGTCACTGTTTACATGCTCATCCCGTACAAGCTGCTTGCAGAAATCCGCAAAGCAATTACGGACACAGGGCTTCAGAGTAGGTTCACTGGGGTACAATACAACAGCTGTGGGAATCTATGATGCTTCTTCCTCATGACTGGAAAGTCACAATGAGGATGATACTCAACCCCAGCCAGTACTTATTGTGGGACAGTGAATACAGACTGGAGGCGCAGGCTAGGGCCGCCTGGATGGGAGGTGCAGTAATTCCTGACGAGCTATGCGGGACGGGGCAGTTCGATACCATCCAGGCACAGTCCATCCTGCCTGCCACCACACTTCAATTGGCTTCAGAGGCTGCCTTCAAGGCATACCTCAAAGTGCCTGCCACGAGCAAGAGCGCAAAAAATTACACGACCATCAAGCAGGCAGCCCAGGAGCCTTACATGGATTTCATTAACAGACTAGAAGAGGCAATCAGTAGGCAGATAGATAACCCAGAGGCTCAGGAAGAGCTCATGATGAAGTTGGCAAAAGACAATGGCAATCTAGACTGCCGCAAAATACTTCAGGCCATGGGCCACAGAACTGATTTGACACTTACGGACATGATCCGAGCTTGAGCGGACATCAGGACAGACTCCTATAAAATGGGGCTATTAGCGGTAAAGTGGATATGAATAACAAGTTATTACGGAGGAAAGCACATTACATCCATCTATTTAAATCATTAGTACCATTGGGATTAAATTCGGATCAGGACCTAAGCTGCTTCTTGTAAATTGTTGAATTGTTGCGCTGATGTCACAGTAATTAGCAAGAAATTATGGCCCAATCAGTGGGCAATCGAGGTAGTCTCAGATGTGTGGGGAGTAGGAGGAATTCAGGAAGCCAGCAGGAGCACAAAGTGGGTGAAGGTCACGATCCCAGGGGCAGACAGTGCAGCAGTAATTTGCCATTCTACAACAGTATCGAGCCACCCTTACTTTCGGGCAATGGCCCTGCTGCTCAAATGGCTCACAGATGAGCCAGTATGGGTGGAGCAGTGAAACCAAGGGCAACTTGCGCAGGGTTAGACCTAGAGTGCCAGGAGGACGATACTTGTGATCTCCCAGGCACAGTCAAATTAGTTAACACCCAGTACAAAGGTCCCCTGCCCCAAGCAACAGTAGGGTTAAAGAGGGATCTTTGTGGTCCCGGGGGTTATAGATTCAGATTACACGGGCATCATTAAAGTGCAGTTATGGATGCTCCTACCCCAGACAATCAGCAAAGGGGATTCAGTAGCACAACTGACTATGATTCCATATCATCTGCCAGGTGAGGGTAAGGAGGTAATCAGAGGAGATTCCGGGTTCGGGTCGACAGACCGTCCGGAGAAGGAAGGGACAGTAGAAAGATACCAGATCATAGTGACAGTGGAAGAAACCATAGAGTGGAAACAGCAACCTGTCATTAAGGTATTTCTGAACGGAAAGCCCTTTGAAGGCCTGCTGGACATGGGCGCTGATGTCACAGTAATTAGCAAGAAATTATGGTCCAATGAGTGGGCAATCAAGGTAGTCTTAGATGTGTGGGGAGTAGGAGGAATTCAGGAAGCTAGCAGGAGCACAGAGTGGGTGGAAGTCACGATCCCAGGGGCAGACAGTGCAGCAGTAATTCGCCCTCACGTCTTAGACGTGCCAATCAATCTCTGGGGGAGAGACATTCTACGGCAGTATCGAGCCACTCTTACTTTCGGGTAATGGCCCTGCTGCTCAAATGGCTCAGAGATGAGCCCGTATGGGTGGAACAGTGGCCAATTGTAAGGGAAAAATTAGGAGCTTTAAAGCGGCTCATTAAAGAGCAGCTAGACTCAGGACACATAGAACCATCCACCAGTCCTTAGAATTCACTGATTTTTGTCATTAAAAAGATGTCAGAGAAGTGGCAACTTCTTCACGATTTAAGGGACATTAATAAATGCATCCAGCCAATGGGACTGGTTCAATGCGGTGTGGCCAATCCAAACATGATCCCTGAAGGATGGGAGATCTTGATTGTAGACTTAAAGGACTGCTTTTACATGATCCCTTTAGATCCTAGGGACAGAGAAAGGTTCGCATTCACAGTACCAGTCACCAATCACAGGGAACCCACCCAAAGGTTTGCGTGGAAATATTTGCCACAGGGCATGCTCAACTCGCTGACCCTGTGCCAAATCTACATCCACGAGGCCTTAGCGGGGTTCCAGAATTTGCAACCCAAGATCATAGTCTGCCATTATATGGATGACATATTGGTCTCAGCGCCAACATTGGACAATGTGTTCCTAGATTACCAGAGCACGCTAGGGGAGAAAGGGTTAATCATAGCCCCAGAGAAAGTACAGAGGACCGAGCCATTAAGGACACAGTCACGCTCATAGAGCTACAGCAGATTTTATGGAACATTAATTGGGCAAGGCCATACTTTAAAATAGAAACGGATCTCTTGAAACCGCTTTTCACACTGTTAACCCAAGGGAGGCAGCTGGCCGATCGAATACAAGTCCCAAGGGAGGCTAAACAGGCATTAGCAGCAGTAAACGGGATCCTAAGCATTCGGTGGGTGGACAGAATAAATGAGGGATTGCCTGTACCCATATTAAATCTGTATATCATAAAGACAGGGACCCTATTCACAGGAGCACTAGGCATAGACTTAGACCGGGAGACGAAGATCATGGAGTGGGTGTATTTACCCAACACCACATCCAAGAACATCGTCCCCCCCCAAGAGTTGGTAGCCACAGTAATCCATAAGGGGCGGCTTAGAGCAAGGGATATTTCAGGATACGACTTAGCCAAAATAGTTGTGCCATTCAATAAAGAGCAGATCCAGCAGTTAATGCAGTTGGGAGACACCCTGCCCATAGTATTGGAAGGGTTCATGGGGAACCTGGCATTCCACTTGCCTATGGACCCCAGACTTGTTTCACTTCAAACCCAGACCATCAGGCTTCAGGACGTGCTGTCCATGATCCCCATTCAGGGGGCCAGGACAGTATTTACCGATGGGGGAAAGGTATATGGAGTTCTCACTTGGCAAGAAGGAGCAGTTTGGAAAACGCTGCTGACACTTCAATCAATCAATCAGTTTAATTTATATCCCGCCTTTCTCGGCCAAAGGCCAATTCAAGGCGGCTAACAGCATATACAAATAGCAACAAAATAATAATACAGAGATACAATAAATTTACAATAGCGAGCAATACAAGTAAGCATGGTATCAAAATACAAAAACTACATAATTACATTTTTTTAAAAACCAGTATAATACAACAACAAACCCAGCATGGAAAAACCCCATGTCTGCTAGAGAAAGTCACAGGAGCTACCACTCTCCCCAGCAGCAAAGGCAGCCACGGCAGTTCAGATTGTCCCAAGGGCTGCAACAGCTGCATAGATGCAGGCAAGAGCCTTAAGGACAACATCAACTCCAGCCGAGACAAAAAGGGGGGTTAACTCGTTCATTGCCGGCCGGCCACTGGTCGAGAGCCCCGCCGGGGTCGGTGATGTTTGGAGCAGGTTTTGAGGGCGGTGACGAGCCCTCCAGGTAACGCTCGTTCATTGCCGGCCGCCCATCGGTCGAGAGCCCCGCCTCTGGCCCGACTGGCCAAAGGAGGGGGAAGCGGGAGTCCCAGAGCCGTGGCAGCGCAGTCTTTTGAAGGTGCCCACCACCCTCCCACAGGTGGAATCACTCCCCTCTGGCCCGACTGGCCGATGGAGGGGGAGGGCAAGTCCCGGAGCCATGGTGGTGCAGGCTTTTGAAGGCGCCCACCGCCCTCCCGCAGGTGGAATCACTCCCCTCTGGCCCGAGTGGCCGAAGGAGGGGGGAGGGGGAGTCTCGGAGCCATGGTGGTGCAGTCTTTTGAAGGCGCCCACCGCCCTCCCACAGGTGGAATCACTCCCCTCTGGCCCGACTGGCCGAAGGAGGGGGAGGGCGCAGAAATCAGCACAGAGAGCAGAATTGGCAGCAATGAATCATGCTTTAAAAACATTATCTAGGGAATCATTGAACGTGAACACAGACAGTCAGTATGTTAGGGATCTGGTCCACATCTTCCCGGGAGCCTACATAACTCCCGCCATGGACAAGAATCTTTTGAGCCTATTTTTGACAATGCAATTTCACCTACAGCATTGCAGGGAGCCCCTGTATGTAGCCCACATTAGAAGCCACCAGGATTTGCCTGGTCCCATCTCTGGGGGAAACAGCACGGCCGATGCAGCCGTTCAGGAAATTCACCAGAAATTAGCAGCGGGCGTCTTTATGACACCCATACAAAGCCATGCATTTTTTCACCAGAACGCCAAAGTGTTGGCACAGCAATTTAACCTTCCAGTTTCACAAGCACAAGGTATTGTGTGCTTCTGCCTGCAGTGTGCAGGAGCGCCGGGGGGCCCCGCGTGGGGGATCAACCCTTGAGGGACGGGGTCTAATGAGCTTTGGCGAATAGTGTGCTCTGCATTTTAAGCAGGAATAGTTTCTCTTCCCTTCTTCAAGATGGGAAAGGGACAAAGAAATGTTCTCAGACTCTGTAGTGAATCGTTAGCATTAAATACGTTTTAAAGCAGAACCCAAACTAATGTCGTTTGTACAGTTTCTCTCCTGGGTGAACTCTCACGAGGTTTGAATTAGCAGCAAAACATTTCCGGCACTACTGGCATTTGAACAGCTTATCTCCTGTGTAAACTTTAAGTGACATCACAAGGTTTGTAGATCTGTTTTCTGAGCAAAACATTTCCCACTCGCTTGGCATTGAATGGTTTCTCTCATGTGAATTCTCTGATGTTTCACAATATCTGGTTTCTGAGAAAAACTGTCCCCACACTCTTTGCATGAGAATGGTTTCTCTCCTATGTGAATTCTCTGATGATTCACAAGGTTTGTGTTCTGAGCAAAACGTTTCCCACACTCTTTGCATGTGAATGGTTTCTCTCCTGTGTGAATTTTCTGATGTGTTACAAGGTTTGAGTTCGTAGAAAAACTTTTCCCACACTCTTGGCATGCAAATGGTTTCTCTCCTGTGTGAATTCTCTGATGTTTCACAAGGGCTGAGTTCTGACAAAAACTTTTCCCACACTCTTTGCAAGTGAATGGTTTCTCTCCTGTGTGAATTCTCTGATGATTCACAAGGTTTGTGTTCTGAGCAAAACGTTTCCCACACTCTTTGCATGTGAATGGTTTCTCTCCTGTGTGAATTCTCTGATGTTTCACAAGGTCTGAGTTCTGAGCAAAACGTTTCCCACACTCTTTGCATGTGAATGGTTTCTCTCCTGTGTGAGTTCTCTGATGTTTCACAAGGTCTGAGTTCTGAGAAAAACTTTTCCCACACTCTTTGCAAGTGAATGGTTTCTCTCCTGTGTGAATTCTCTGATGTTTCACAAGGTCTGAATTCTGAGAAAAACTTTTCCCACACTCTTTGCATGTGAATGGTTTCTCTCCTGTGTGAATTCTCTGATGTTTCACAAGGTCTGAGTTCTGAGAAAAACGTTTCCCACACTCTTTGCATGCAAATGGTTTCTCTCCTGTGTGAATTTTCTGATGTGTTACAAGGTTTGAGTTCGTAGAAAAACGTTTCCCACACTCTTGGCATGCAAATGGTTTCTCTCCTGTGTGAATTCTCTGATGTTTCACAAGGGCTGAGTTCTGACAAAAACTTTTCCCACACTCTTGGCATGCAAATGGTTTATCTCCTGTGTGAATTCTCTGATGTTTCACAAGATCTGATTTCTGAGTAAAACCTTTCCCACACTCTTGGCATATGCATGGTTTCTCTCCTGTGTGAAATCTCTGATGTGTCACAAGGGTTGAGTTCTGAGAGAAACTTTTCCCACACTCTTTGCATGCGAATGGTTTCTCTCCTGTGTGAATTCTCTGATGTGTCACAAGGTTTGAGTTCGTAGAAAAACTTTTCCCACACTCTTTGCATGCAAATGGTTTCTCTCGTGTGTGAATTATCTGATGTGTCACAAGGTTTGAGATCCGAGAAAAACTTTTCCCACACTCTTTGCACGTGAATGGTTTCTCTCCTGTGTGAAGTCTCTGATGTGTCAAAAGGTTTGACTGCTGAGAAAAACTTTCCCCACACTCTTTGCATGCAAATGGTTTATCTCCTGTGTGAATTCTCTGATGTGCCACCAGATGTGAGTTCCGAGAAAAAAAATTCCCACACTCTTTGCATGTGTATGGTTTCTCTCCTGTGTGAATTCTCTGATGTGTCACAAGGTTTGAGTTCTTAGAAAAACTTTTCCCACACTCTTTGCACGTGAATGGTTTCACTCCTGTGTGAAGTGTCTGATGTATCACATGGTTTGAGTTCTGAGCAAAACGTTTCCCACACTCTTGGCATTTGAATGGTTTTTCTCCTGTGTGAATTATCTGATGAGTCACAAGGTCTGGATTCTGAGCAAAACATTTCCCACACTCCTGGCATTTGTATGGTTTTTCTCCCATGTGGATTAGTTGATGAATCACAAGTTGTGAATTCTGAGCAAAACATTTTCCACACTCTTGGCATTTGTACAATTTCTCTCTTAGACTCTTCACAAATGGCAATTTGCAATGTAAATGCTTCCTAGAATCTTCACTCATAAAGTGTTTCTTTCCATGGCGGTGGTTTTCATGACTCATCATTGATTTCATCATGACACAATATTTTCCAAATGTAATATATCTATATGGCTTCTCTTGGAGATACTTTCCCTTTTCTGTATGGTTTCTTAGGTGTGCGGCAAGCTCTGATTTCTGCAGAAAAGTATTTACACTTTTGAGACTGGCTGTTTTCTCCCTCCAGTTACCTGTTGAGAAGAAGAACAAATACAGAATACTCTGAAAGGAAGGAGAAAATAAATCTACCAGGGAAAAAGTTTTCCTTGAGAAGTAGTTTCTGATTCATGTAAGCTCAGATGGAAAGATATCTACTATGTTTTGAAGTACCACAACAGTCTGTCCACGTTTCCCCACTCATTTATCTATTCAAGGAAGGCCTTTACCTTTTTATTTTAGTTTAACATGCTTTAAAAAAAAGTACCCAGAAAGCGCAACCTCAAATAGTGTGGTATTTTTAAACCATAATCAGGCGTACTCTGGTAATGGCAATCGTGTGTTGCCGGCTAGTTTTTCTCACACTAGGTCAGGGAAAAGGAACTGCAGAATGAACTCCTCTAAAGATGCCTTCATTTTGGCAGTTTCACACCTGGCCTAGACATGGAAGAAGAAGAAAAAGCGGTGCCTATTTCTCTACTTGCAATTTCGTGCTTGCAAACTACTAAGTTGGTGGAAACCTGGAGCAGAAGATGGGTACTCATTCCATTGCACAACACTTGAGTCTTGAACTGCCAACATGCCGACCTTTCTGTCGTCAAAGCTCAGTATCTTAACCACTAAGCTGAAATAGGGGTGAAAGAATTAAGATATTAAGATAATATTAATTCTGTTTTAAAAGTAAAATTATTTTCTCAGTACTCTGTAAAGTTAAACAGATCAGATTGACCTATCATATAGAACTGATGATGAGGCTAAAGTACAAGCTCAGCACAGTTTGTACAGCTGACAGGGAACCGTAAATAATATTTGTGTGACATGACATGATGTGACATGAGACATGTTTCTTATATGACATGTTCTAAATAACTGATACTGAATGTTCTAACCTGAACTTAATGAAATGTCAGAAGGTTAATTAATAATTTTGGCTTATCCCATAGTGATGTAATGTGTAGAAATTTCCACATTTTTATGCTATAAAAAGATGGCTCTGAAAATGTATTTTCATTCAGGGAATAAAGCGTTCCTGAATCTGTTTGGCCAAATATTGACAAATAAAACTCCTAAATCTGTCTTAGCGTGTGGAATGCGAATTTGTCTAGTTCAGAATTCCATAACATTTTTGGCGAACTCCACCGGGGACTGACTTGACAAATAGCAGGTGCCATTGTCACTCTAGACGGCTGTTCCTGATGGGATAAAACGACGCCTCTCCAGGGATAACCTAAAATGCTGGCATAGACCTTTGATCTACTCTAGGAAATCAGTGAAGAGGTGGCAAGTAACTGTCAGAAGAAATAGACCAGTCAAGGATCTGGAAGGCTAAGACAGACGGAGAACTCTAGAAGGTGGATTTTCAAAAGCCTGCAGGCAAGTATAAAATTGTATGAAACTGTATGAAACTGTAGAAGTATACTTATGTGTGCCCACTCATTTGAGGAGTGGAAGTGGAGCCTGATCACCTTCAAGGGGACGGGACAGCGATTCCTAAGTCCTTAATGAACCACGGGCGGTAACCCAGTGTTTCTGGAAAAATCAGGGCGGCGAACCTGATTTTTGTGTGTGTAAAATTTATATTGTGTGGGTGGTTAAACCATTGCGTTTCCTGACGGTGACCCTTGATCTTTCGGGCGCCCAGGCCAGTGGTAGTGTTTAGTTTAGAATGGGTGGTGGTAGTAGCATTCCAAGAACGCCACTACGGTGTTTCCTTGAGAACTTTGAGATATTTACACCAGAGATACATGAACCCCCTTTAACAAAATTTGAGTTAAGAAAGTTTTGTGAATATGAATGGCCCAGTTTCCAAGTAGGGTGGCCTCCGGAAGGCTCCTTAGATTTGGGTCTTATAAATAGAGTGTTTCAAAGAATAACGCAGAATAAACAATGGGATCAGTATCCCTATATATCAGCATGACAAGCTATAATACAGAAAGCCGTGATCCCCCCCTCCCCTTGGCTACGGAAATGCCAGGCTGAATGTGTAAAAGCATATTTAATGAAGGAAAATAAATCCAAAGATAATAAATCTAAATTAAGTAGGAAAGTGGTCAGAATACCCAATACCCCAGAAATAGAATGGCATACAGAAGATTGAAAATTTAAAACAGAAATGAAAAAGATGAAATTCTGTTTCAAAGACCTCCACTTTATGTCATGCCAAAATCAGCGCCACAAGATGGCCAAGTTCCACATATTTATCCAGATCTTGCATTAGCAAATGCAGGAAGCAGTCACTCTGCAGGAAGATTTCAGACCCCAGACAGAAGTGAGGCTTCCCCAACCACAGAGAAACTAAGAAAAGTAACTGAGATCTTGAAAGATGTAATTGAACAGGGAGAAGACAAATTCAAAAGGTACAGCCAATCTTCTCCCTATAACAATGAAGCTGGAAGGGAGCCACCTTCGAACACCACAATGGCACACGTCATGCCAACGATGAAAAAAAGAAAAGAGATAGTGGCCCCACTGAGGGAAATGATAACCAGCCATATGAGGGAAGATGATGAACAAGTAAATCAGTCAATCTTCCAATATGTACCATTTACCACACCACACCTGTTAAATTGGAAACAGCATTATGGACCTTTTAGTACCAAGCCGAATGAGGTGATTGAACTAATTGGGACCATAGTCCAGACACATAACCCCACATGGAGTGATATGCAGCATATAATAAATACGCTCCTTAATATGGAAGATAAGCAAAAATTGAAACTGGCAAAAGACAGGATCCTTCGTAGAAATTTCCCAGACGCAAATCAGACTGTAGTGCGTATGGTGGCAGCTGCTGAACAAAACCCAAATTAGGACCCTAATGATTCAACACACAGGACAAGTCTTCAACAGTACAGATATTTGATTTTGGAAAGCTTAAAGGAAGCAGCAAAAGGTCCTGTCAATTTTAGCAAACCTGCTAATATAAATCAAGAGAAAGAAGAATCCCCTGAAAGTTTCTTAGCCAGGTTAATTGAGGCTTATAAAGTGAACACAGGGATTAATATGGAAGATCCTGAAAACCGCCAGATGTTAAATGAAAGATTCATTACACAGAGTGCACCGGATATAAAGAAAAAGTTACAAAAACTGGAAGGAGCATTGGGAAAAAACACAAGTGAACTGGTGCAAATTACAAGGAAAGTCTATCTTAATAGGGAGCAGGAGGAAGAGAAGAAGGAGAATATGAGAGAATATAAAAGAGCTGAGATGATCGCCCTTGCTTTGGGAAGAGGCAACAATCAGTGTGCTTACTGCAAGCAAGAGGGCCATTGGCAGAGGAATTGCCCCGAGAGAGGATGATTGAAGAAACCAGAGGAATTTGGGAAATCCCAGAAAACAAACAAACAAACAAACAGCTGAGCACTTGATAGCTAACCCCAAGATTTTGAATCCCTAGTCAGCCCCAAGCTACAAGGCTACTAGGTTTGTTCTAACTTTTTCAGGCAGTATGTGAAAGTACGCAGAAATAAAAGTGTAAATGTCACAGGTCAGTTGCCTAGCTCCAGAGGAACTTGAAGGCCTGCGCAATAAGTTTACCTTTTCTGCAGACGTACAGATATACTGGCCATCCCCTAAACAAGGGACATTTATGGGTTAGTAATCAAAGACTGATCAAAGCTGCCTAGATCCCTTGCAATTAATCAGGAAACAGAAGGCACAGTTGGCAAAAGGGAGCAGAAGAAGCAAAGCGAAAAACAGCTATGTTCAAACAGCCAAACAAACACAGGAGTTGTATTTGATTAAAGAATTTGAGGACTTGAAAATACAAAACATCTGAAGTACACAAAAAATAAAATGAAAAGCCAGTAAAAAGACTTACAAAAGCAGGGAGGCTTAGGGGAATCATCCTCATTCATTTAATCCACAGTTAGGAAGAGGTTGAGAAAGCAAATGGGATTGTTGAAAGCATTGTATAAAAAGTAAATCAAAGTCCAGGTTTTTTTTAGCCAATGGCAATGTATGATATGAGAACTCCCCTCTGTACAAAGTATCCCATTTCCCCATTTGAATTTCTGTCCTAAACATATACAGATGGCCAGATCTGGCCCGCTAGAAGGAAATTATTAACTTAGTCACTGCAGTAGAAATCAATAATGTGAATCAGTGCAAGAGGCTTGCCCTCCCCATCTCCACGGCAACACATGGCTTTAAGCCAGGAGGCTGATTATAGTTAAACATTGATAAAATGGATTATTGCAAAACCGAAAAGAACTATATTCTGTCGAAAGTATCTTTTCTCTTGCAGTTTAAGACCCTGGAAAGACTGGAATGCATAGATTTTGCTTAAATAATCAACGCAAGAGAGAAGACGGCAGCTTGGCTAAAGACCCAAACTGGAGGCGGTCTTTTCAACGCCCAGCCGAAGCTTGAGGAATCGGCAATCAACATGATAGAAATGTTTATGTGAAAAAGTTATTAAACGTTAATAATTTTCAAGAAATCAGGAGGGAATGAAATAGGGGTGAAAGAATTAAGATATTAAGATAATATTAATTCTGTTTTAAAAGTAAAATTATTTTCTCAGTACTCTGTAAAGTTAAACAGATCAGATTGACCTATCATATAGAACTGATGACGAGGCTAAAGTACAAGCTCAGCACAGTTTGTACAGCTGACAGAGAACTGTAAATAATATTTGTGTGACATGACATGATGTGACATGAGACATGTTCCTTATATGACATGTTCTAAATAACTGATACTGAATGTTCTAACCTGAACTTAATGAAATGTCAGAAGGTTAATTAATAATTTTGGCTTATCCCATAGTGATGTAATGTGTAGAAATTTCCACATTTTTATGCTATAAAAAGATGGCTCTGAAAATGTATTTTCATTCAGGGAATATTAGCTTGGTAAAGCATTCCTGAATCTGTTTGGCCAAATATTGACAAATAAAACTCCTAAATCTGTCTTAGCGTGTGGAATGCGAATTTGTCTAGTTCAGAATTCCATAACAAAGCCACTGGAGCCCAACCACAACCTACTCCCTGCCATTAAAAAAATCATTCTTTCATGCGCTGTTAGCTGGTCTTTCTCATTCGATAGGAAAAGTTGTATAAAATTTTCCCATATATCTTTAAATCTACTTGCTTTTAAGAGTCCTTTTTGTGGCCAAATCTCACATGTCAATGTTTCATTAATGGCAATTTTCAAAGTTTCATTATACCCTTCAAGATGTCAAACCTGAAATCTCACTTCCCCATTTTTTGCTCTAATTAAACTCACTGCAATTGCCAAAAGTGTAGTTACAATATTTCCATTTTTTATAATATCAATTGGGGATCTCCTAAATCAGATAATGGGTGGTGGGTTTTTGTTGTTGTTGTTGTTTTTTTTTTTGGGGGGGGGTGTCAGCAATCAGTTTCCATAGATAAAATCTCATTCATTTCATTAAGTCATTTTCCATTTTTTTCCTGGACCTCCTCACATTCCCACCTTAACTGGAAATAGCTACCAAAGAGGTGGCTTAGTGGTTAAGACACTGAATTTGATGACTGGGAGGTTGGCACGCCAGCAGTTCGAAACCCAAGTGCTGCACAACAGTGAGCACCCGTCTGTCCCAGTTCCTGCTAACCTAGCAGTTCCAAAGCAAGAAATTGCAAGTAGATCAATAGGTACCACTTAGGTGGGAAGGTTAATAATGGTCGGTGCACTCTGGTGTCTAGTCATGCCTGTCACATATCCACGGAAACATCTGCAGACACAGAGAGCGCTGGCTCTTTGCCTATAAACAGAGATGAGCATCGAACCCTAGAGTCAGATACAACTGGCTTTTGAGCAAAGGCGACCTTTACCCTTTACAATTATCTCTTCCTATACAGTAGACCCACACATAACAACGTTGCTTGGTTCCCCAAGTAGCATCGCTATAGGGAAAACGTCATTGGCCAGTTTACAATGGTAGCTGCGCCATCTAGAGGCAAGAAACTGTCATTATCCGCACGACGTTAAAAAAGTCGTAAATCCGCACAACGGTTTTTTGTCATTGTGCGGATAGTCATGTGGTGAGTGACGACGTGTCGTTAAGTGGAAATTATGCTATTCGAACGCGTCGTTAATCGAGGGTCGACTGTACCTCCAATGTGTTGCTGACTATTCAGAATTACATAACAATTCCTTTTTGATGTTTTTAGGTGCTATCCCCATATTATTTTATAACAATTCTCTTTAATTCTCACTAACATCTTTAAAATTCTTTTCTTCCATGCACTCCTTAATTCCTTTTACTCCAGACTACTAATATCTTTTTACACAAAGGTGTATTCATATTTTTTTACATTATAATTTCCCTGAATTCATTTCCATTTCCCCAGTCACAGGCCTACCCCTGAAAATGTTAATATACAGTATCCGTCATTTTATTTTATAAGCACAATTTGCTTTCATCTCCATATTTATAATTGCATTAATAACCTTTGTAATATCGATATCAGTAAGAACACACATAGACAATAAGCCATTTGACAAATAGATTGTCTTTGGTATTCCTATCCTTTACTTTGACCTATTACCATATTACAAGCTCCTTCCGGTATAACTATATCTTTTTTATATGTGTTTATTTCCCTAAACATATTGTGAACCGGACTGGCCCCTATTTATCTACTTGCCATTTCTTGCTTTCGAACTACAGTACTAGGTTGGCAGGAGCTGGGACAGAGACAGGAATTCATTCCGTCATGCAGTACTGAGGGATCGAACTGCTGACCTGCTGCCTTCCAGCCAGCATCTTAGCCACTTCAGCCATTGCTGGTAAACAGTGTTTTAGGCATGCCTGCCAATCATGTTTTAATCATGTTGTTAGCCGCTTCGGGTCACTCCTGAGTGAGGGAAGCGGAATAGAAATACCGTATTTTAAATAAATTAAATAAACAAATAAATGTCCACGAAAACGTCTGTAGACGCAGACAGGGCTGGGTCTTCGGCTATAAACAGAGATGAGTACTGAACCCTAGAGTCGGATACAACTGGCTTTCGAACAAGCGGTGACCTATATTAAAAATTCTCCATTATGACTAGAAGTGTAACTATTGATTAATGACACCTCCCCTTCTTTGAGCACTCCTTGTATAATGAAGTCTCTACTTCTTCAATGATTTCATCCTAAAATCACATCTTTTCAAAATAAAAACTGTAACGCTTCTTGATTTACATATACCAAATGGTTTCTCATAAATATCTATGCAATATACTTTCAGTTCATTAACACCTTTTCTTTGATGTGTTTCCTGTAAACAAACAATATTTGCTCTCCCTTTACTAATTAGCAACTCAATCTGTTTCCTCTTAAACAAGCGTCCTAGGTCTTTCTCTTCCAGTCCATCATGGCTAGCTTTATGGCAAGCTATATGCCAAGAACAAACATTCTTGTGTGTACACAGGAGCAAAACCAAATCAGAAGAGGGAGGGAGGGACGGCCTCACTGGGAAAGGAACATCATTAAAGGGGGATTTAGCTGAGGAACTCAATCATCTCTAAGTCATGTGGTGGATCCTGAATATGCTGAGGGTCAGAGTCCTTAAATGCAAGACCAACATGCTTAAATGGGGGTTGTTGGCAGACAACAACATGCTGTGTGAATGTGGAGAGATACATAATCCAGCTGATTTACTGGTCTGGCAGTTACTATCAGAAACATGTACTGATGAAGATTTAATTATGGCCAATAACAAAGTCAAGGTGGCTCCATTTGGGCAGTCTAGTTTGATCTGGACACTGAAGAAGAATGCAATGTTTAGATCTTTATGTTTTGAACTGTTGCTGCATTGCTATTAAATAAAACAGAAATTAGCAACCTGCAGAGGAAGAGGAGGACCTTACCAAGAGAGGATACGGTTTGCCAGTTCTCCTCCATGACTTCCTGGTGGAGGACCTTCTGCTCAGGATACAGCAGTGCCCACTCCTCCTGAGTGAAGGATACAGCCACCTCCTCAAAGGACAGAGGACCCTGAATGTAAAAAGGTCTTCTTCATAAGTTTCATAGAGACAACATTCTAAAGCCAAAACATTACAAGCAAGAGAAGAGGCTGGATAGTCTTTGGCAGTTTGACACCATCATGAATGGCCTTCACAGCCTTTCTCTTGGTTGACAGGTTGACCTTAGTGGACAAGTTGTCAACTAGGAGACATCCAGAGACGCAATTTGGTCTCTCTGAACACAACGTTTACACTCTTATCTCTCCCACAAGAAAGCAAAATGCCTTACTAAGAACGAAGGGAACAGAAAGAAGAACACATATTCCTGTTGTCTTCATACTGAGTTTGGAAAAACCTCTCTGATCTTATTTGACCATTCTTCAAAACAAAAGAAAAATAACTTTCTCATTTGCAAAATCAAGTTATAAGTGGCACTGCTATTACTCACATGGCGAGCACCTGTGATAACAACCTGCTTTGTAAGGAATGAGACTATTAAAAAAGAATGGCCAGTTTGATTCAAGACTAAAGTGCTTAAATACAAAGAGATTCAGATATACAAGGTAAGTTGGCATACCTGATCTGGTTCAGCTCCATCGCAAGGAAGAGAGGATGGGTCGTTTGTTGCTCGCTTCCTTCTGGAGTCTACAGGAGAAACAGAAAGAGCGGGAAGGCAGTCCTCTCAGATTAAGAAGGGAATCCCAAAAATACAGTAAAACCCCAATTTATGGGTGGTGGTGGTGGTGGTGATGGAATCGGTTCCCTGGCCTCTTTCGTAACTCAATTTTTTAAAACTCAAAGCATCCCCATAGGGAGGAAGAAAAAAAATAAAAATATAATTTATATCTTCTTACCTTTGCTGCTGTTTCCACATTCTTCTCCAAAGTGGGAACCGTGTCGCTGCCGCAGCTCCGCCACCCCCACCACTTCGGGGAGGGTCAGGGGACCTGATCCGGGCTGTTTCCGACGTCCCCTGACCTTCCCGGGCAGTGCTGCAAGGCAAAACCTGCAACTCACGAAGGAGTTCCCCCCCGGCCTTTTGCCTTGCAGCACCGCTCGGGGACCAGCCACCTCCACTGCAGCCATGGTAAGTCACTCCTTAAGACTTCTGGTGGTAGGGGTGGGTGAAGTTTTAGTGATCAAAATGGGCAGCAACGCCATTTTGATCTCTAAAGACTTGCATCAGGGTTTTGTGCTGAATTTCGTAAATTGGGCATTTTTGTAAATCAGGGCATGAAATTCAGCACAAACCCCGTTTGTACATCGAATCATTCGTAACTCGAGGCATTCGTAAGTCAGGGTTTAACTGTATTAGCTAAATAATAAACCATTGAACACAAGAGGATTCACACCCCAGAAAAAGACACTGGTTCCCCAAGAGTAAAATTTGCCCCTTTGGAAAGTTTTTCTAAATAAAATTCTAAACCAGGTAGAAAACTGTGAAATCTTTTTACTGAGTACAGAAATGTATGTGGTTTTGGTTCTTCTTCTGGCCCCTCCTGTCAATTATTCTTCCCATTTTCCAAATTATGATAAAAAGTTGGAGGGTCATTAAACTTGCCATCTTTCTTATAGGACATTACCATATATTTAACTTTTCTAAAACAAAAGGTGTTTTTGTTTTAAAATACAAAATATAAATCTTCCCTTAAAAATCATTAGGTCATGAACCCCTGGGATAAGCTGGGAAAAACCCCTGGTATCAAGTAATCGACTATTTAAGGAAGCATGGTGACTCTGCATTAAAGATAGGAGAAGTAAAAGTACAAGTAAATCATGATTTAAGTAATGAGACTATTCAATGGAGAAGACAGATGAAGCCAATAACTGAAATTTTGGATATCAATGGGGTTTTCCTATCTTCTTAAAGATATTTCATGATGGGAAGGTGATTAGAGCAGAGGACCCAAAGGGAGCATTGACACAACTTGAATTACTAAAAAATATAGAGATGGGAGACCCAAACTGGGAAAAACTGGGGGGAAATCCCTATGGAGAAGGTTCAGAAGGATCAAAGGGGAAGGAGAAGTATTAAGCAAAGAGGAGAGTCCATTCAAGGGAGAAACAAAGGGAGAAACCTTTGGGTTATGGAAGTGGAGAGGAAATAATAGGAGAGAAGGATGTAGAATTGTCTGGTGCAAAGATACAGCCAAAAGCCAAAAAGTAAAAATAATATATAAATAGGCACAGGCAAGAAAGTGTTAACAGTTTAGGAATATGAATATGAATAAAATAGGGTCCAAAAGAATTAAAATAGAGGAAAAATAAGAGGAGACGGGGAATAGTGAAAGAAGGAAATAAGAATAGAAGGGATAGGCTCTCCCTCCTCCTCCCCCCCCATCCCTAAATGGGAGCGGCCAGGCAATATTTAACCTGGCGGGGGGGGGATGAGATTTATGAGTGTTGCGTGTTGGTGGGTGGAGGGTTATATGTTACATGTTATTGGGGATTTTTTTTTAAAATTACACAGTTAAAGCAACAGAGAACAATTTAAAAAATAATACAAAAGCTATATCTTCCCTTAAAAAACATTAGGCAAAGCACGAGCCTTTCCTAAAAATAGAAAAGGAAATGAGATGTCAAAATCATTTTGCAACCCCTGGGATAAGCTCTGGGGTGGGGATTCGAAAGAAAGCCCCTGGGAGACGTCAAACCATTCACTCTCTCAGGCTGGCCTAAATTGTAGGATAGTTGGACTGAGGACAAGATAGTCACGATGAAATCTGTGAGCTTCACAGAAAAAAATTGGGACATCGAAAGAACAGGAAAAGCTAAAAATAACTGAATTGTGCAAGGTTAGATATGGATGTTTAGAAGTCTTCTATTTCACTCAGTTCAAACAAATATCTTTGGTCAGAACCAAGAGGAACTGGTTGCTATGTAAAATGATTGGATTGATGCAAATCAAAAGAATTAAAAATATATGAAGGACTAATGAAGAGTGTCCCAGCCATACCAAAGTGAAATAGTCAGTGGGGGGAAGAAATACACACAGACCCTCTTTTCCTTCACCCATTGATAACAACATGCCTTCTCTCATAATCCTCACCTATCAAGGTAGAACCTCCTTCATTGCCCTGATGGATCTCTCTTTGCGGGGGACACTCTTTGGTGCTGAATTGAGGTTTCTCTCGCATGGGGAAATCAGGCTGAACTTCCGAGGAGAGTATTTTCATCTGAGGGACCATAAAATGCAAGGAGAAAATATTAAAGAGAGAAACAGGGATCTTAGCAGGTGAAACTGGGACTTCAGAGACATATGATAATCATGCTCAGATTTTCTCAAACAACTTACTTGGTTGATCCATACTTCACAAGGCTAATTTGATGTGGTGGATCGAAGCACTGTCTCCCATGAGATTTTAGCATTGGGAGGTCCTACCGCTAGTGTAGCAGAGTCCGATGGTGCAAAGAGGAATGAGGCCCCTGTTTTCGATGCTCCTTTTGCCATTTTAAATATGACGACACAGCTGGCTGGGCTCATGTTAAAGTTGGCCATGTCAGAGCGATGCACTAGCCAGGTGCATTGCCTGAGTACCCAACCCCACTAAGCTGAACTAGGGTTCCAGAATAGAGAACCATTCTGGATCGCTAGGTGACACCTTCATGGCATGGTTGAACCTGCAAGGGAAATACACACCCACCACCAGAGCTGCCGGACGGCCAGGGTCACCTCTGCGCCACATTGAGGCATGAAATGGCATTTACACAGACCAAACAACAACAGCAAAGGCAATTCAGTTTTTTAAATTTCCTCCCTCATTTTCTTGATGCCTTTGAGTAGCCATAGCCAATCTTCATAGCTGAATAATCCTTGCCTGAATCCACCAAAAGTGATCTAATCTTCCTACTGCTGAATTAGAGACTGTTGCCCATAGTAGGAGTGAAAGAGCTGGGGATTTCCCTTAGTAGCGTGGTCTGGGCTTGGAGCTTTCCCCCAGCCTCTACATCAGGGCAGCCCCCACCCCAAACCTGGAGGCATCCGTGCGGAGAACAAATGGCTTGTGAAAGTCAGGAGCCCGAAGGATGGGGTATTCCACCAGCTTTCTCTTCAGGAGTTCAAATGCTTTTACACCGTCCGGGGTCCAGACCACCCTGTTAGGCCTTTTTGCCTCTGTCCTATTGGTCAGGGGAGTCACTATATCGCTAAACCCCGGGATAAACTTGTGGTAAAACCCAACCAACCAACCCCAGGAAACTACACAGTTGCTTCTTGTTCACCGGCCGCGACCATTCTTTGACACACTGTACCTTGGCATCTACAGGAAATATTTCCCCTTGTCCAACAACATGTCCCAAATATGTAACCCTGGCCTGCCCCACTGGCATTTGGAGGCTTTCACCGTTAACCCAGCTTCCTGGAGCCGGGAAAGGACCTGTCAGATGCTCTTCAAAACTGGAGCTGCAAATTGCTATGTCATCCAAATAGGCCTCCGCAAATGGTAGATCCCCTAGGATGCGATACATCAGTCTCTGGAAGGTAGCAGGGGCACAGATCAGGCCAAAGGACATCCGGGTGAACTGGTATTGCTCTCCTTTTGGGGTAAAGAAGGCGGTCTTGGGCTTGGCGGCCTCAGACAAGGGAATTTGCCAGGAGACTTTAGTCAAGTCCAAGGTGGTGATGTACTGGGCCCCCGCCAACCTCTCGATTAAGTGGTCCATCCTGGGGGGACAAACGGATTGGGGACGGTGATGGCGTTCAGCTTTTGATAATCCACACAGAACCAGATCTCAGGCAGGATGTTCCCCTGGGTGTCCTTCTTCTTAGCCAGAACAATAGGGCTGGCCCAAGGGCTAACGGAGGGCTCAATCACCCCTAACTTCAACATGTCCACAATCTCTTTGTCAATTTGGTCCGCCACATGCCCCACCACCCTATAGGGGCTGGTCCGAATGGGCGTGTGGGCCCCAGTATCAATGTCATGGATTTGGAGGGGAGTGAACCCTGGGATAGTGGCAAAAAAGTCCTGAAAGGGCTGGAGTTCCCTTCACAACTCCCCTTGTTGGTCTTCACCCAACTCAGATTCCGCCCCCCTTGAATTCATCCAACAAATGAAGCACCTGTCAATCTTCCCCCAACTCCTGGGCCATCATGCCCCTCCACATAGCCTGGCCCCTGGAGATGTACTTTTTCAGGCTGTTGGCATGGAAAACGTGGGGCGGATCCCCAGGAAGAGTCACTTCATAGTTAACCTCCAACAGCCCTCTTTGTGATTACCCCCAGGCCCCCTACAAGCAATCTCCAGCTTTGACGGAGGCAAGAGGTCCAATATCAGCACCTGATCCCATTCTTGAGAAGTTCGATGATGGGCATGCTTGTCTGGGCCAGCTAGGCATTATTAATGTGTTCATGTACGAGCTCCTGCACCGCCTGGACTCTCTCCCTCACCTCCTGGATGTAATCCCCATGGCCTTCGGGGAACCATCACTGACCTCTTCCTAGCTGGCCTTCAATAACTCCAGGAGCCCGTTTACATTTCTCCCAAACACCACCTCAGCAGGGGAATAGAACCCCAGGGAAGCATGAGCAGTGCTCCGGTAGGGGGACATGACGAATGGGACTCCCTCCGCCCATGCAGCACATAGGCCTTCAGCAGGTTCTGGATGGTCCGGTTCACTCTTTCCACTGTGCCATGGGTCTGAGCATGGTAGGGCAAGGAGAAGCTTTGAGTGATCCTGGCCAGTTCGCACACCTTCTCCATCAGCCGGGAGGTGAAGTTCATCCCTCTATCAGAAATGAGGGTTTTTGGAAGCCCCACCCTTGAGCAGATCTCCATGAAAGCCCGGGCGACTTGTATGGTGGAGATGCCCATCAGGAGAACGGCCTCCGCCCACCGGGTGGACAAACAAATGTAGACCAGCAAGAACTTATTCCCTGCACGGGAGGGCTTGAAGAGACCCAGTATGTCCACCTGAACCTGACTGAAGGGCTCCTTCTCGATTTGAAGGATTTGCACCTCCGCCTTGGTACAGAACGCTGCCGGATCCACCCTCTGGCAATCGCCGCAGGAAGCACAATACCACTGTACATCCCTGGCCATACCCTTCCAGTAAAACTGATCCAAAACCCTTTTCAATGTCTTTTTCCATCCCAGGTGGCCAGCAAAGGCGTTGTCATGGGCCAACTGGAGCACCTCCTCCCAGAAACTTTTTGGGACCACCAGCTGCCTCCGGGCTGCGCCGGCGACAGCCCCTTTCACTGCGACCTCCCGGTACAGCAAGCCATTGACCCACTGGAACTGGCACACCCCCTTTCCTTGTCCTTCTGCCTCCTGCGCCCTAAAAAGCAGTTTCATATCCTGTATGAAGGAGGGAATCTCTTGACCGTAGTGAATGAAGCAGAGTACCGGGCCTTCAAAGTCCTTGTATTGGACGTGCAGCCACATGGCGGGACACATCTGCGTGGTGGGGTCTCCGGATAGTAGACCTCAATTGGGACTTCCGGCTGGCTCGCATCCTCTTCCGGGGGCAGATGTCACTGGTGCACCAAACAAAATTCAACCCCGGAATCCCTAAACGATTGGCGGGGCAGGCACACTCCTATCCACAGGTTCACTAGGGTCACCATTCCCTCCCGCTGCTTCCGCACCCAAGCCGCCTGCTTCTCTGAAACGAAGGCGGAGGGCCGAACCAGCCTCGGGCGCTCGGCCTCCACTGCCATTACTGGTCGGACTACACTCTTCAGGCTCCCCCTTCTGGGCGCAACTTAAGTGACGGGTTTCCCCTTTGGCCCTAGCTTCCGGGGCGGCCTTCCTCGGGGTGGACCCTGGGGAACAGCCCTCTTCGCAACCTTCTGCTTCCGGTTTGGAGTTCCTCTTGGCTAGCCCTGGGCAGCTGTCGACCTTCTCCCTCTCTCCTCCTCCCAAGACGAAGGGGTCCACTCCCGCCCAGGGATTTTCACTTGCTCCGTGGCCTGAAGGGAATCAGCTAGCTGAGCTAGGGTTGCTATTGACGCCTTCCTCCTCTGTGTGAATAAGACCCGTAGATATGGGGGAGCCTCCCGAGTGAACTGCTCCCTTAAGCACCATTGATATAATTTCTTGAAAGACCCCACCTGTGCAGCCTCTATCCAACCATCAAAGGCCTGGGTCACCTCGGTTAAGGGCTCCATGTGGGAGGCGCCCTCCCTCTTCCGGCAGGCCCAGAACATCTCAAGAGCCAACTCTGGGGTGGGGTGGGGTGAAGTAAGCACGTAGCTGCTCTTTGGTGGGTTCTCACTCCAGTCCCGGGTCCAGGGAGGCCAGCACGTTAGCATACCTGTCCAAAACCTGGCTCTGCAGCACCCTTGGCGCCACCACCGGTCTGGGATTTCATAGTTCAGGCAGGCTCCTTCAAAAGTCTTGCCCCTCCTTCTGCTTGGGAAGCACCGACCTGTCCACCTCACTTAACATCAGAGGCACCGGGGAAAGGACCTTCTCCAGTGTCCTGATCAATAGCTATAAGCCTTCCTGTAGACTAGGAAAACAACAAGCACTGACGCAATGCACTGAAATCTATGCCTTGGCCACACTACACATCGGGGTAGTTGGCAGCAGGTGCTGCATGGGACTTGCACAGCAGGGCAAGGTACCTTCTCAGCCATACCTGGGGCTTTGACTTCTGGTTTCTTCTCAGCCACACTTGGGGCTTTGAATTCTGGATCTGCACGCTTGGGCAGAGGAAATCGGCTGGAACATACACAAGCAGGGCAGTTCCACCGACCATCAATTAAACAACACACTAAGGGTGCTGGAAATTCTTTTTGTTGCACACAGGGCAACAGACATCAATCACTTGCACAACATCAGACATGGGTTCCAAAACATTGCGGCACGGCCACCATGAAAGGCCTGAAGATTTCCCTGGGTAGCGTGGGCTGGGCTTGGTGCCCTCCCCCAGTCTCTTCTCTTGGTGCCCTCCCCTGGCTCACATAAGAACAGGCAGAAGTCAGCATTTTTCTTCTTTTTATTAGCCAGCCAGTCATTAGAAATCAGTGCATTTCCGTTGCCGTAATAAATAATATTGGGGACAGTGGGCAGCCCTGCCTTGTACCAGCTTCTAATTTCACTTCTTCTGTATCCTCATCATTTACCCTGACAATAGCTGTACCTTGCTGATATAATTGTTCAATTGTCTTCTATGATGTGGAAGTTTGACTTGTTAGACGTATTAAATAAGGGTAATAAGATGAGTTTGAAAATGTATATTGGGATAGTAGGAGCTTAAAAAATTAAAAGGTGGATATTCGATAATTATGTGAATGATATAAGTATTAAAATTTAATAATAGAAAGCTTAATTAAAAGATTAAAATGTGAATAAGAAGGAAGTATTAGATTACTAAGTCATGACTAAAGTATTTTTAAGGATGTATTTTTGTTCACATTTTTATGTAATGATTTGTTGTTGTTTTTTATGTATGTATATTTGATGTTTTTCTTTATATATTGTATTTTTGTTTAAAAATTTAATGAAAATTATTATAAAACAATTCAGTGCATTGTGTGCTAAAAATAACAAACTTAGGTCTAACTCACCCTATTACCTCTGAAAGCCTCCATAAATCAGCTCCCCGGCTGATTAGCTGCCTCCGTCTTCCCTCTCCCAAGCGCATACAAAAACTAGCCCCAGAAGCCGTCGGCTGACGTGGACATTCTACTCTTCTCCCCTCCCAACTGGCTGCTCTGCCTTGCAAGGAGTAAACCAGCAGTTTCCATAGAAAATTAGAGAATTTATATATAGAGAGAGTGATTTAACCATCAAATAAAATACATCCAGCTATACATTGTGCTCTCAAGGACCACAAGGGACCAACAGAGAAATCTGGAGCAGAACAGGCACCAGTCTGACTGGGCAGAAGGGCAGCAAGATCCGTGGGCTCTCCTTTCAAATGCTGAGCCCTCCTCCCCAAAGCCACACATTTGTCTCACCTTTTGCTCTTCTAGCTTTTTCTCTCCAGCCAGATTCAGACTCAGGAGGAAACCTTCTGCTAGGGCCACCGCCTGGCAACTGGTTTCTGCTCCACATTCCCTCACCCAGCTCGACATCTCCTGGGGGAGGATGGACAGGAATTGCTCCAGGATCACCAAGTCCAGAATCTGATCTTTAGTGTGTTGCTCCGGCTCCAGCCACTGACGACAAAGCAGGTGGAGTAGAGCGCAAACCTGCCGAGGACCATCAGCCTCCTGGTAGGAGAAATTCCTGAAGTGTTGGCGCTGCTTCTCTGAGCTGAACATCTCCTCTCCTTGGACCTCTGGTACTGCTCTTTCCTGACATGTACCAAGGCTTTTTCCCCTGATCACACTGGGGTCTTTTTCTGCTGTGGGGCCAGATTTGTGTTGGTCATCCATCTTATTCCTCACCCAACAATCGTGTCCTGGATCTACTCTCCAATGCTACATACACAGGACAGAAAAATAAAACAGAATGGCAAGGAAAGGAATCTCATTTGCAAGAGGTTAAGGAGGAAGTGGGGGGCAGAAAGAAAAGCTGTTCAAGTGGGTTGGGGTGGCCCAAGACAACCTGCTGCCTGAGGCAGAGGACAAAATCTCCTCACCTTCCACTTTTGACACAGATATTTTACACAGACCAATCAATGAAACAAATCTACTAATTCTAAACCTGGAGATGGGAGAGATATTTATTTATTAGTTTCCAACAATGCGGAGGGAGAGTGGCCAGCAGATTGGATCAGCAGGCTCAACAAGAGAAAGGCCAGTGAGATCTAAAAGTGACCTTTTGGGCAGTGGTGGGATCCAAAAAAATTTACTACCACACTGTGGGCATGGTATAGTTGGCGCAACTTGTTGGTCCACCTGGACTCACGACTACTGCTTGAAGAGCAGGTGGCAGTCGTGGCCAGGAAGGCTTTTGCACAACTTTGTGTAATTTGCCAGTTGTGCCGCTCCTGGACCGGGATTCCTTGCTCATGGTCACACATGCTATGGTCACCTCCAGACTAAATTATTGTAATGCACTCTACATGGGGCTGCCCTTGATGACCATCCGGAGGATGCAGCTGGTCCAGGTGGTGATTGGGTGCGGGTACTATGCCAGTGCCTCGCCACTGCTCCGGGAGCTGCACTGGTTACCAGTTTGCCTCCAGGTGCAATTTAAGGTTCTGGTGTTGACCTTTAAAGCCCTACATGGTAGTGGGCCAGGATACTTAAGAGACCACGTCTCCCCAAGAATGTCTGTCCATCCAACCAGAGCGAAGAAGAGCATAGCAACCATTCGAATAAAGTTGAATAACACTCTATTTATTCAAAAACTACAACGAAATGTTGTAATTCTGCGTCATGAGCCTCTATGCATTCCTCTTTCGTGCTCCTGGACGTCCAAACCAGACCGGACTGGACCGGAGGGGCTCTCTAACTGTACCATAAGCTATAAGGGCTCATCTCTCTAGCCCAAGGAGAAGGGCCTTCTCCGTGTCCGCTCCAGCCCTGTGGAACCTCCTGCCGAAGAACTGCGGCTGCAAACAGAATTGTTGCCCTTTAGGAAGGATCTTAAAATCTGGCAGGCAAGGCAGGTGTGGGGCATTGATGGAGGTGTAACCCCCGCCTGCTGGCTTGTTTAAGATATATTAAGATCCTCCCTCTTTACTACAGATGGGGTGGAGGGATTTTAAATAACTGATGGGTTGGGGAGGTGATTATAGCGTCTATCAAGGTTTTTTTTAAGGGTTTTTTAAATGTTCTAAGACTGCAATTTTTTTAATATTACTGTTGTAATGCCATCCAGAGTCACTCGTTCGAAATGGGCGGCAATTTATACATTTGAATAATAAATAAATAAATAAATAAGATATCAAGGCTAAAACTTCCTCTCCCTTCTTCACATCCAAGAATTTCTCTATTAACTATCCTGGGGCTCCAGCAACTGCCTGTAGGGCAAGCGAGAGACCCCTTCTTCATCCATGGCTGGCAAGGGCTTTCCCTGCACTGGCTGCCCTGGGTGATGGACTCTTCAGGACGCCGGCTTGGAGGCTGGTTGGTAGGGCCGTAGCCAGGGGGTGGCCAGGGAGGGTGGGCTGAGTTAGCCGTTTGCCCACCCTGGCTAAGCGTGGTTTCCCATAGGAATGCATTGAAAAGAGGCTTTGTTGCCCATTCTGAAAAAAATATTCGCCCACCCACATCTAGAATCCTGGCTATGGCCCTGCCTTTTAGGACACACAGACAGACCCATCTCTCTCTCCTTGGCATGGAGTTGTAGTAGAGGGTAGAGGGTTGTAGTAGAGAAGGAAGGAGTTGGGGGTGGAGGAAGGATGGAGAGAGAGGGAGAGAATTTATAGTCCCAAACTAAGAAGTGCCCCACTTTGGGAGGGAGTGGGGGGCACAGTGCAGACGGGGCAAAGTGCTAACTCAGGGTAAGTGAAGCCCCCCCATCCCCACCCCCTAGCCCCGCTGACTCTGGCTGCGGCCCTGGGTCGGACTCGACTGGAAGGCATTGGAAGCTACTCGGGATCCTTCCTCGTCTCCAATACGTGGGATAGGCGAGTTTTCTGAAGAGTCCAGTTCACAAAAGTCTACACCAGGGATTCCCATTTCCATCATGTGGGGCCCCACCGCCCCCCCACCCCACCCACTGCCTCCTCCACCACACCCAGAAGTGCCCCACGGGGTGGAGGAAGGGCGGAATGACCGTCCGGCCCCCGAAGCTGTCTGAGGGAGGGTGACCTGACCTGGCCCTTCCCCGGCTTAAAATAGGTTGAGAACTCCTGCTCTAAACCCTTCCTGCCTCGAAAAAGATGGGATTTGTAGTCCAGAAATCAAAGGAGACTTACCTTAGCAACTCTCCCAACCACAATGTCGCCCCTCGAAAAGGGAGGAGTGACACGTGGGAAAGGAATCGTTTCCGGGTGAAAAAGGACCGCATTTTCCCCTCCCACATTTTCCTCCCCTCTAGGAATCCTCATTTATCTCCCATACTCCGGGAATCTCTCTCGTGGGGCGTGCTCCCACTCTAGGAATCTCTCTTGACTGCCATGAACCCTCTCTAGGAATCTATATTGTCTGTCATGCATGCTCCCTTTCTAGGAATCGCTCTTGTCTGTCATCCTCCTCTCAGGCTGCCCTCTCGTCTGGCAAACCCCCCCCTCTTGCTAAAGGTAAAGGTTACCCTTGCTCGTATCCGACTCTAGGGTTCGGTGCTCAGCTCTGTTTGTATAGCCAAACAGCCAGGGCTGTCTTCGTCTGCAGACTTTCCGTGGACACGTGGCAGGAATGACTAGTCACCCAAGTGCATGGAATGCTGTTTACGTTTCCACCGAAGTGGTACCTCGTTATCTACTTGCAATTGACGAAGTGATAGGTTGTTAAGAGCTGGGACGGAGACAGAAGCTCACTCCGTCATGTAGCACGCAGGTTTCGAACTGCTGACCAGTCGACCTTCCAGTTGTCAAATTCAGAGCAATGGATGAAGTAAAGAGGGGATCCATCCCGAAGAGAGAAAGAATGTGTACTTTGGGCTATGAAAGGGACGTATTCTGCAAATCCCCTCTTCTGTCCTGACCAGCCCTTCCTTCCTGCGGCCATGGCTTCCTTGAAGGGCTCAATCCATCTCACCCTCGATTGACTTCTTTCTCTCCTTGATCTTCCCTTCTTGCCATGGGTGGCCATGTCAAAAGTGACGTCCAGGAGGGGGGAGGGAGGGTGTCTTTCCCTCCTGCCCCGGGCCGTAACCAGGGGGTGGCAGGTGTGTGTGTAGCTAAGCTAATACACCCCACAGCTAACAGCCCACCCCCCAAACTAGATTTGCCCAACCAAGGTGTCGCGTGCAATCACTCAGCTCCAGCCTCCTTCCGTCTGAGGGAGAAAAGATTGCAAAGTCTCCCTTTCAGCCTCTCGGGCCTTCCTCCTTTCTCCAATTGCCTGCAGTGGTGGGAGTGGGGGTGAGGAAGTGGAAGGAACCGGGGATCAAATCAGTGGCCCCAGGGGAAGGGGGATACAGAGGGCGCCCATCGCAGAGCCCAAGCGTAAGCTGAGTCCTCCCTCTCTCACACACGTACATACATTCTTCATCCCCCGCACACGTGCGCGCACAGAGAGCAACCCACTCTTAGTGTCTCCGCAGCTGATTCCTTCAAACCATACCTGCCAAGTATCCTGTATTTCCCAGGAAAACCCCTTATTTTAACCCCTCTTCCCGCCCCTCCCGTTTTATTAATTTCCCCGTATTATCCCTTATTTTTTTTAAAAAAATCCTGACTGAAGCCCTTACAGGCGAAGCTGCAGTATGTTTTTCCAGCCACCAGAGGTCGCTGTCTGTGGCTTTTCGCTTGTGGAAGGGAAGAGAGAGAAGGTGGTGGGAGGGGTGTTCTGTAGTTTCTTTTTCATTTCCCTGCCAGCCACATGGCCATGGAGGCTCCGTTTTTGCTGCTGCTGTTCGGAGCCACCATGCTGGGATGGGGAGTCTACTCTAGAGGTGAACGATATTTCATATATGCAGGGGCAAATCAGTGAGAGACTTCTCTCTCACTCTCATGCTCGATTGAGCTGTTTCTGCCCTGCCTCCTGGCTGGAGGCTTCCATTTCTGTTCTAGAAGAGTTAACTTGGGAGGGGTGGGGGTGCGGGGGATGGTGCTTGATTGCTATATGAGAGAGAGGGGGGGGTTTCATTTCTGTTCTAGAGTTAACTTGGGAGGGGTGGGGGAGGGTAGGGGATGGTGCTTGATCACTATATGAGAGAGAGGGAGAAAGAGACTTGGAAACTACAGAGGTTGCTTTTTTCTTCTTTACTAATTCCCTTCCTTAAACTGGATCCGACATTCTCAGGTGTTGGTGCTTCATTTGGTTGCAGTGAGGACCAGTAGATTGGTTAAATTGGGGGAATTAATCACTTGCTCCTACACTCTAATTTGGGGGGTGTCTAGCCATGTGAGGGCTAGTTCATTAAAGCCAAGCTGCTTACAAGCAGTTGGTAACCCTAGAGGGCTAGTTTACTATTCTGCACTTTCTTTGCTTCCCAGGAAAAAAATTAATTAAGTAAAAATGAGTAAGGTTTCCCTTGCTCGAAAGTCAGTTGTATCCGACTCTAGGGTTCAGTGCTCATCTCTGTTTCAAAGCCGAAGAACCAGCATTGTCTGCATCTGCAGACATTTCCGTGGTCATGTGGCAGGCATGACTAGATACCAGAGAGCACCGAACACTGTTACCTTCCCACCAAAGTGGTCCCTATTTATCTACTTGCAATTTCTTGCTTTCGAACTGCTAGGATGGCAGGAGCTGGGACAAAGACAGGAGCTCATTCCGTCCTGCAGTACTCGGGAATCGAACTGCTGACCTTCTACCTCCCAGTCAGCATCTTAGTCACTTAAGCCACTGAGCAAACAAGAAAGAAAACAAAACAAAAAGTCCCCAAAGAAAATGGGGAAAGGGTTCTTTGGCCCACACAGTTTTGTGCCCATTGCATCTACAATACCATCTAGCCATCTTATTTTTGGCCACACCCTTCTTTTGTCCTCCACCTTTCCCAGCATCAAGGCCTTCTCAAGTGAATCCTCTCTTCTCATTTGATGTCCAAAGTACTTTAGCGTCATCTTTACTATTTGACCTTTAATGAGCAGTCGTGGTTGATTTCTTCTAGGATAGACCTATTTCTAACACCACATTTCAAAGGCATCTATTTTTCTGCGCTCAGCTTTCCTAATGGTCCAGCTCTCACACCCATACATTACCACCGGGAATACCATTGCTTTGACTATGCAATTTTTTGTTTGCAAGGTGATGCCTCTACTTTTAACTATGTTCCCCATAGCTTGTTTCCCAAGCATCAGTCACCTTTTTATTTCACAGCTGCAATCACCATCTGCAGAGATCTTTGATCTTAAGAAAGTAAAATCTGCCAGGTATCCAACTCTAGGGTGCAGTGCTCATCTCCATTTACAGCCAAAGAGCCATTGCTGTCTGTGTTTGCAGACATTTTCATGGCCTTGTGGCAGGCATGACTAGAGCCCAACAAGTCACATGGCTATATTTGGCCACAGAGGGGTGTGGCCAAAAATTCCCTTATTTTCAAATCCAAAACTTGACAGGTATGCCTCAAACAGCTGCCTGACACACACACACACTTTCCCATTGGCCAAGGCTACCTAGGGAGGGGAAGGGGGTAGGTAAATGCTGGTTGATTTTTTAGGAAAATACAGTACGCCCATTTTACTTTAGAAACCTCTGCCCTTAGCATGAGAGAACCAACATTGAATAATAACTATAGAGTCAATGTTTGATTTTATTAATCAACTAGCAGAAGACCCGGCGTTGCCCAGGGGTACCCTATCCAGGCCAAGGAGAGACCCGGCCCCGGCCCCCCACCTCAGCTGCCTTACCTTTTTGTCTGCTCTCGTCGCGGCTGCTCTCTCAACCCTGCCATGAGCTGCCATCTCAGACTGACTCTGGCCGCCGCGGCCGCCGGCCTCCCCAGCGACTACAGTCTGTGTGTAGCCATCACAGCCTGGCCCCTCCGTCCTCCCGTGGGTTGTGTTAGGTGGACAGAGGGCTCCATTTGGGCAGGTGGGCAGAGGACCCATTGGGGGGGCGGAGGCCTGCAGAAGGCAGCAGCCCGGTCCCATCCTCTGCCCGACCCCCGGCTGTGGGTTCTTCCTTTCCCCCGAAAGCATGCCTCAGGAGTGCAGAGGAGCCATGCTGTGATGGCCACCCGCTGACAGTAGTCGCAGGGGTGGCTGTAATTGTCACTGTCCATCCTGGTGGCTAGGCCAAGTGCCATCTGGAATTCTGGGCAGACTTTGGCGTATGCGTGGAATTTTGCACATGCGCCACAGGCTGCAATGCCAGGCAGGGTTAGGCGCATTGTGGATTCTCACGCATGCACAGTCACCTCCCCTGGTCGTTTCTGCCGGCTGGGGGGGGGGCGGGGCGTTGCAGCCCCTTTTCAGGGGCAAGGACCCCAAGGCAGGCGGCCAGTTACCCACACCGGCCACCCCAGACGTTGAAGGTAGGCATGCACACAGTTTCCAGCACAATTGGTGCAGGGGTGTTGCTTTGTATTAGGGAGCCCTGTGATGTCATAGAGCCCCAGATCTGGTCAGCTGGGAATTAGTTGATCTGTGGTGATGACATCACAATCCCCCCTGGTTGGCTTTTCCCCTTGCTTTTTCTCCTGTTGGTGGGGGTGTCCCCTTTGCGGATTGATTTAGGGAGTGTAACCCCATGGGGCTTGTCACCCCTGCAGTGACCGTCTCTTCGGCCTAAGGTACGTATGTGCCAAGTTTCAGCGCGATCGGTGCAGGTGTGTGGATTTGTATAAGGAACATACAGCACCGGACCTTGATTTTAGTTATATAGATTGGCTAAGATGCTGACAGGAAGGCGGGAGGTGAGCAGTTTGATTCCTGAGTACTACAAGACAGAATGAGCTCCCATCTTTGTCCCAACTCCTGCCAATTTAGCCGTTCTTAAGCAAGAAATTGCAAGTAGATAAATAGGTCCCACTTCGGTGGGAAGGTCAATAGCATCTAGTCATGCCTGCCACATGACCACGGAAACATCTACAGAAGCAGACAGTGCTGGCTCTTCAGCTTTGAAACAGAGATGAGCACTGGACCCTAGAGTCGGATACGACTGGCTTTCGAGCAAGGGAAACCTATTCCCGTGACAGCTTGTAGATCGCGAGATCTGTCAAGCAAGGAAAATGCACCAACAGTTCGGCAACAAATTCGAATATATTTTGCATTGTATTCTTTGTTGCAAGTGAAATTCAAACCAAGGGCCAATCGTAATAAAGCCCGCGTAATTGTATCAAATGTTAATGGTCAATTAAGTGTATAAAAAGAGTGAACGGGAACCACTAGTTCCAACTTCCAGTTGAGTCGCTAAGCTGAATAAATCACTGGTTAGACCCTGCGACTGCTGGTCTGATTACTGCACCGTCCAGACTCAACAGTCATGCAGATATCTGAGTCCCTTTTTTTGTAGCAATAGCTATTCCAATTCATGTGGGAATCTCATTCTAGGAAGTAAACTCAGCAGTGGAAGACTTAATTAAGAGTATTGAGGCAAAGAACAGGCACTTTATACAGAAAAAAAATATTGTTTAACCATGTGTGTGTGTGTGTGTGAGAGAGAGAGAGAGCTATTGTTGCTCCACCTGAAAAAATATTAGCTCCCCCCCCAACTGGAATCCTGTCTACGGCCCTGCTCCTGCCTTGGTAATTACCAGTTTGGGATATTCTTGGTGCTGGAGGCTGGGGGGAGATATTGGGGGAGATCATCCTGCCAAAAACTTTCCTCGGGATCTTTCTCTGCCCAGATGGAGCCCTGGTCCTAAGAGCCAAGGCTTCAGGGGAGAGGGGGCAAGGAAGGAGCAAACGCCCCCCCCCAAGGGATTAAGGTGGGTGTGGAGTTCACAGCTCCAGGGGGTCTTTGCCCATCTTCTGATGCTTTGGCAAGAATGCATTTCCTTCGCCGCCGGTCCCCCATTACTACTGAAATAAATCAATCTCTCCCCCCCCCTCCCCCAGCCTTGCCTTTCCCTCTGGAGCAGGGGTGCCCAAACTCGTGAGGGAACCGAAACTGAAGATAGCCCAACTGGAGCGTGTGAACTGGGAATGTGAACCTGCACTTCCACTCTGACTTGAGTTGATTGAATCCAATCAAGATTGGTGATGATTCTTATATCTGTACGTATCATCTTCTACACCTATTGTCTTCAGTGCTGTTATCATCTTCTCAAACTGGCATCTGTCAAAGGCTTTGGCATATTCTCTAAAACATACATGCACCTGGAAGCTTGGGTTGAACCAATCAGAGCCTCTGCAATTGTTTTCGTCATCGGTTGCCAGGCAGGGAAGTCCCTTTATTTGCTACCATTCCATCTTGGTCTCCCCATCTGAGGCTCCACCTGTTGAACATCCCTGGCTCAGGAAGGGCAATCAGGAGGGGGAAAATCTGGCTTTGGAGAAGATAATGAATGGGGAGGAAGGTGGAACCTTCCTTCGAACCTCTCCCCCCCCCCTTTGTCGCTTTGGGTTTGAAACCTTCCGGAGACCCTCTTTGGGGCACAAAACAGCCCAGAGGGTCAGATTTACTGGAGCAGAGAAACTCGGCGCAGGCAGCATTCAGGTCCTTCTTCTGGGGTCCCTTTCGGAGATATGTTAAATCTATTAAACAAAATAAAATAGGAAGTGATGTGTGTTGGTGTGTGTGTGTGGGGGTGTTGAGTGGCCCTTGCCAGTTGTCGATGATCTACCCGACTCCATCGATGTACAGTATAACTTTGTTATACAGAAAAAGTTAATTCCATAGCTTTTTCCTTAACTCGATTTTTAATATAAAATGAGGCAATCACAAAAGAACACATTTTAAAAATGTTCCCAAATCCCCACAAAATAATTAAATTTAAAATTAAATTTACTTCTCTCCAGACAACACTACTGCCACCCAAAGGGCCCAGAATGGCTGCGGGTGGTCTTTTATAGCCCACCAGGTGCGGTACCTTGGCACTCCAGGTGTTCTTGTACAATTGTCAGAAGCTAAAGTCAACTTTCCTGCTGATCTGAGCTTCTGGGGATTACAATTAGATTTGGACTGCCAAGGTTTGCCATCACTGCTTTATATCTTAAGTCCAATAGCATGTTGCTCCCAATACATCAGGTTCTCCTTCTACTGATGAGGAAAGAAGGAAGGCTGAGTCAACCTGAAGCCGGACCTGAGTCTTTTCTTGCAGTATCTTAATTGTTAGATTCTAGATCAATGACCAGAAGCCCCCAGGTCAGCATACCTGCTGATTAGGGCTTCTGGGAATTGAAGTCCAAGAACATCTGGAGAGCACAATTTGAGGACCCCTGCTTTGGATTAATGAATAAAATAATAAAAAGGGTGCCGATCCCTCTCACATCTCACATCGTGGCTTGAGTTCTTCTTTGCAGCCAGGGTCTCCTTGGCCAGTGGGCCTCTAAGCCCCCTATCTCCCCTATCTCCCTCTCTCCCTATCTCTATCCAGCAAAGAACATCTATGTGCAGGCAGGGATCTTCCAGGAGTTTTCCCTTTGAGGAAGGAGTCCGGCGAGTTTCTACAAAACATTAATAAGGAGTGGACTGGATGGAGGAGAAGGACATCTGGGGGCTTTCTGACTTGAAGAGTTTCACAAGCGTTGATACGCAGTTGGCTCTCAAAGCCTTGGCCATCCTGAAGCACAATCTGGAGTTCCTGATCCAGGGCAGCAGCTGAACCCAGGTCCAGGATGGTAGGAGAACGGAAAGCCTAGGAAATAGGGACCCTTGGCCCTCCCTTGTTAAAAAAAAAAAAACCCTCCCTCCTTCACAGGTCAAAGTCCATTGAGTGAGGAAGTGGGTTTTGATTTACAAAAACCTCCATTAAAATAAGTCTGTTAGTCTTACAGAATTCATTCAATGCCCCTACTCTCTGTTTCCCTCCCTTTAGTTTTGTCAAAGTGTAGAGACAGACTAACAGCTACCTTTTTAGGTCAAGGCAAAAGGTCTCCCTTGCTCGAAAGCTAGTCTTATCCGACTCAGGGTCAGTGCTCATCTCCATTTACAGCCTACGTCTGTAGTTGTTTCTGTGGTCATGTGGCAGGCATGACTAGATGCCGGAGCACACAGAACACTGTTACCTTTCCTGCAGAAGTGGAACCTATTTATCTACTTGCAATTTCTTGCTTTCGAACTAGTAGGTTGGCAGCAACTGGGACACAGATGGACTAGAGGAAGTGCCCACCTGCCAAAGTTCTGGTCATCAAGTTCATTGTCTTAACCACACTAATCCACCACATGAACCTTCCCAAAATGTAACATCGGCAAGCTCTAGCTTCTTCTTTTGTGTATAGGCCAGACGTGAAACTGCCAAAACAAAGCCACCTTTTGGTGAGTCCATTCTACAGTTCCTTTGGCCCTTTCACTGATGCAACAGAGTGAAGTCATAGACTGACAAAATTTTAGACCACAATACATGATAGTCGACTTCTAAGTTTCCCTATGCTCAGTCTATCCATTTCTGCCAGGCGTGTTCAAGTCCTGGTTGCCTGGATCTGCCTCCACGATGTTCCTGGCTCTTGGCGTGAGCCCTTCAGTCTTTCATCTGTTTTCCGCTGTCAGCTTGCATTCAGCTTCGTGCAAGCTTGCCTTATTCTCAAATAGAAAATAAATGCCTTACGCTAAAAAGTGCCCAATGTTGGGCGCCACACACACCGAAGCTGCGTTGGGAACTGTAGTTCTTTTTCCTGATCGTGTGTGTGGAGCAGCTGCCCCATTGGTGGTTGCTGGACCCTTGCAGTGTAAAGGCAAGTGTACGGGGCTCGGTATGGGATAGTATGGACAGTACCCCCAATTACAATCTCTTTGGCACTCGAGTAGATTTGTTTAAATTAATTCGACTACTCCGCCTGAAGAGCTTCTTTCATGGCAAAGAATTGGGTCAGGCAGACCAGTTTAAACCCAAATCTACCTTTTCTCCACCGTCTAGTGATCCATCGATTGATGTATTTTACAGACTTGTATTACAGGACTTGACTATATGTGAATTAGAAAAGCCGAGGTGGGGGCATAATCTAAGTTTGAAGGATATTCGGTTACTTGAAGAGATCTCGTCTGACCAGGAGATTATCATTAAACAAGCTGACAAGGGTGGGGGGATTGTCATTCTGGATATGTCTGAGTATGAGGGCGAGGCATTCAGGCAGTTATCTAACAACTCCTTTTACAAGGTGTTAGATAAAGATCCGACTGATAACATCTTGAATATCATTAGAAACCTGTTGTATGAAGGAGTTGCCATGGGCTACATTTCTGAAAAAACTCATGACTTTTTGTTAAACAATAGCCCTAATGTGCCCCTTTTCCACTTGCTCCCTAAAATACACAAGGATCGATCCCCTGATGGCCTTACGCAAGGGAGACCTATAGTGGTTTCTATAGGTTCTGCCCTCAAACCCGCATCACAATTTTTGAATCACCATATCAGCCCGTTTGCTCTTGCCACCCCCTCTTATATTAAAAAACACTACTGAATTTATATCTCAAGTAGAAGGGGTTCAGGTCCCCTTGGAGGGTGGCTTCGTTACCATGGATGTCCAGGCTTTGTACACGAACGTGCCCCTGGAGGAAATTAAAGCCCTTGTACACAAACACTTAGACACACGCACAGAGCTTCACCCACCCACACACTTTTTGATGGAATTATTAGATTTAGTTTTGGATCACAATTTTTTTAGGTTTGGTAAAACTTTTTATTTACAAATAAAAGGCGTGGCCATGGGTAGCTCAGTAGCGCCAAGTTTGGCTAACTTATATATGATTTCTTTTGAAGAAGATTTCATTTTTAATTCCTATATTAATCCTTATTTTTCCCACATTATTTTTTATAGACGGTATATTGATGACCTTTATTTTATTGTTGATGATTTATCAGTAGCACCTTTGTTTGTGTCCTGGGTTAACGGGCTAAATGACAATTTAAAATTCACTCATAACATCTCAAAAACCTCCATTCCATTCTTGGATGTAGAAACTTACGTTTCTACTCAGCGTAAAGTCCTAGTCAGACTCTACAGGAAAACAACAGACAGGAACTCATACTTAAACTTCGAATCTTTCCATCCACATCATTTAAAACATAACCTCCCATATGGACTTTTCCTCAGAGCAAAACGTAATTCCTCTATTGAAAGTGATTTTGTCTCAGCCGCCTCTACCATCTGCTCTTTTTTTACGGGATAAAGGGTATCCTGACCAAGTAATTACTCATAATTTGAACAAGGCGAGATTAGTTCCCAGGGAGCAGTTATTTCAGCAGAATGTGCCTAAACCGTTTGAGAAAATCTTTTGCTCTTTTCAGTACTCAACGTTGGTGAGTAAAGTACAATCCATTATTAAGAAGCACTGGCACATCGTGAGCCACTTACCTGGTTGCGCTGCTTACCCCCTGATAGGGCTCAGGAAATCTAGATCCATCAAACAGATTGTGAGTAGATCGGATCATGAATCTCGCATTCAATTAAGACGCCCGATCATTACAGGGCATTTTAGGTGTGGTAACTGCACCCATTGCTCTTTGGCGTGGCAAACCAAAACAGTCACCATCTCCAGTAGCGAGTTTACTTTGACTTTAAAACAATTTTTTAATTGTAAAAGTTCTGGGTGCGTCTACCTTCTCGTATGTGCATGCGGATTAGGATATGTGGGGGTCACTTCCCACCAAATGAAAACTAGGGTGGGGGAACATAGATCGAAGATCCGCACTGGAAACATTTCTGCCCCTCTCATTAGCCATTTTTTGGAGAAAAATCATAAAGATTATGATTTTAAGTTTGTGGTGTTGGAAAGCCATAAACAAGATTCATTTTCCCGCAAAGATATTGACATCATTTTAAGACAAAGGGAGTGTTTTTTCATACATCGCTTTAATACCCTATACCCCTCGGGCCTCAACATGGAAATTGATTACACATGTTTCTTATAATCTCTGTTCGGAGTTCAGCTGTGTGGTTCAGTATTCCTTTAAATACAAGCATAGCTCACCATTAGCTTAACGTCCATCGACACCGAATGAACTCATGATAGAGGTCTGGGACGCGCTATAATATATTAATGCTTCAAAATCTTACAATTTACTGGGATACACAGGTAACTGATGTATTAACTATTGTTTAAGCAACTTATATTATGTCACAGCATGAGATGCATCCAAGACTATTTAAATAATGTACATACTGCACATTTTGTATATTATGTATATAAGTTTTTGACAGAGACATTATCAATTTGTTTTGACTTAGATCCCTGAAGAAGAATTGAAAATTCCTATATCGGAAGGTATTAGGATCTGTTACCCTTTAGTTGAATTATTGGATTAAACACTTATTATTCATCAGCCAAGGCAAACGGTTTCCCTTCTTTGTTGTTGATTCTACGTTTGGTCCCCATCTGCTTGCTGCACCTGTCTATTCATACACATTCATTCATCTGCATTTATTCATGTCTTCAAATTGCATATTCCTTCTACCCCCACCCCCTGCAGAAGGAAAATATTTTTCCTATACCTTACAGATCCATTTAGCCATGATTTCTCAGAATGCTATATAGCTACCCTGAGTTCAGTGGCTTAGAAGTTGATTTCCTTTCCAGTTCAGTTTCCTTCCCATCCAATCTAAGCTATGGACTTTCTCTCTGGGGGTTCCTACTCAATCCCTACCATGAACAGACCCTGCAATTGTCTCTCTGCACGCATCAGGCTTCCATGGACCAGAGGGCAAAGCTGCAGCAGTCCACCCATTCCTACTGCACTATGCCCACCCTTCTTCGTATTCTGCCCTGCCATGACTTGAAATGTGTTCCTGTGCTCCCTATTGATGAAATCCATATCCGGAGCCTGTTTGATGCTGGTGTAACTTTTAGCAGACTCCCAGCTAGCTGGCACCTTCTGGTAGGCTCTGTAGGCACACTGACTGGCTACAGTTAATGTGGCCTGGGGCAAGATACATTGCGCATTTATGGTTACATAAATGCCAGTACAGTAATACCTCATACAAAGTCCGCTTCATACAACATCGGATTCATACAACATCGCCTAATTCCTTGAAAAAGGTTGCCTCATACAAAGTCATGCGACTTTGTATGAGGCATTGGGGTTTTCCCAGGTTGCATTGTGCCTGGACAGTATAAAAGGCAGGACACATGCATGCATTGCTCTTGTGGGTTTTGCATGAGGCAAAGAGTGTTTAGGAGTGGTTTTGAGCGCGATTTTGGATTTTTTTGAAATTCTTCATCAGAATTTTTATTTATTTTTATTTATTAATTATTTAAATTTATATCCCGCTCCACTCAACCCATGGTCGACTCAGAGCGGCTAACAACATATTAAGATACATAAAGTTACAATATAATGATACAAATACACAATAATTGATCAGTACAATTACAGGGAAACAATAATCACAATAATACAATATCAACCCTCCAATAACAAAGCATCAAGACAAAAGAGAAAAACCTCTTTTCAGAAACCCCACATGTATACTGCAAAATACAATCATAATGAGAATCACAATAAACTTTACAAAAATATCAAATCACAATCAATAGTACAATTAATACAAAACACAGAACAATAATACAATTACTGTATTTTCTGGCGTATAAGACTACTTTTTAACCCCGAAAAATCTGTGCCAAAGTCGGGGGTCGTCTTATAGGACAGGTACTTAACTGCAGCTTGTTTCCCCTTGCTTCATATGTCCGGCGCATATGGTGGGGGGTGCTGCGGCTGAGTCCCTGCTCTGTGCGGGGAGTATGAAGCAAGGGGAAGCAAGCTGCACACATCTTCCTGTACCTCAAGGAGAACGTGAGCGTGGATTGGCTCTCCACCAGAACCTGCCCATTCGACTCGGGAGGGCTGCGCGTCTTCGGGTTGAGTGTGGGTTAATTTTTATTTGGTGTGCATTTGAAGAGAGGTAGTCTTATACGGCAAGTATATTCCAAACTCTATATTGTAACTGGAAAAAGTTGGGGGTCGTCTTATACGCCCAGTCGTCTTATACGCCGGAAAATACGGTAATTGTTTGATTTACAATTATAAAATAGCAATTAACAGTACAATTCGCAGCTGCCTCGCAACAGCAGCCAATCTCTTGCTCCCACCACCCCTGTTCTCACCAAGGGGAAGAGTCCGACAACGTTGGCAGCTCCCCGGCATGGTAGGTCTTCTTATGGCCACGCCGGGCTACCTTGCAACTGTAGCCAATCTGTCAGTTTTAGAAGCATCCCTGGGATTTTTACAGCATTCCTCAGGTTCTTGGACAATCAGGGTTGTTTGAAATGTTTTTGTAATGTTTTTAACCTTTAGACAATGATTTCTTAAAGTTCTGTCAGTTTCCTGTCTGTTTCCTTGACTTTGCCCTGAAGTCTGTGCTGTTACAGTACAATGTATCTCTATGGAAACGACATTGTACAAGGCATCATGGCAAGGATTTGGACGTCGTATGAGGCATTGTGGCTAGGATTTTTCATGCCTCATACAAAGTCCAAATCTGTATAAAGTCCAAACTTGTGGAACCAAGTTTGGACGTTGGATGAGGTATCACTGTACCACAGAGCTGTTCTGCTGTGTACACTCCTCCTGCCTTTGCCTGTCTCCTTTGGTCTTCTAGCTGGTACTCACTGTCCCAACTGAGAAACTGACTTGGGGTGAGCATTTTTTTGTGCATGAGAGAGTGCTGAACAACTAAATTACCCTGAGCATTGCTAGCATACTGAAGGGGACAAATCTGCAATTGCTCACCTGACTCTTCTGCGCTCAGTTCACCCTTAGCTATTTCACTCTGAACCATGGCTTGGAAAGCACTCCTATTCTTCCTTTCTTCTGCTTCTGGTTGCCCTGGCACAGGAACTGATGCCAAAGGGGGCAAAATTGTTGGAAAAGATGGCAACACATGCGGAAACTGCTGACACTCAGAGTCACATGCAGGAGGGGGCCCTAATGGTACGATCGAAGCAGAAACAATTCCGCCAGCCGTACGTGTGCCAAGTTACTCAAGTTTTTTTTTTACATTTGAGCCAAATTATAAGAGTCTCAGCTGGTGCCCTGGGTTCCTCATACAACATAAATCCTACCCTTACCCAGTCCTCAAGACTGGGCAATCCATGCTGTGAAAACCAAGAAAAGCGTTCACTAATAACTGGAAGCATCCGTCGTATCTGCTCTACATGGACTCTCCTCCCTGCCTTTTTGAGCAAATACCCCAGCTCCTCAGCAAATTCCTTTTGGGAACTTGTCAGCAAACCACCCATACTCACCACGGGGTTCTTCTTTGAAGAACTATTGGGTTCCTCTTCGAGAAACTATGGGGTTCTTTTGAAGAATGATTGGGTTCCTTACCGAGGAACGAATCAGTGCGCACCTCACTCACAGGGGTCCCTCCTGGACAAATGAGTTATTCAAGTCCTGGTTACCTGGATCTGCCTCCGTGATGTTCCTGGCTCTTGGCATGAGCCCTTCAGTCTTTCATCTGTTTTCGCTGTCAGCTTGCATTCAGCTTCGTGCAAGCTTGCCTTATTCTGAAGTAGAAAATAAATGCCTTACGCTAAAAAGTGCCCCACGTTGGGCTCCATTTGTTGCTATGGGCCTTCTCAATGGATAGAAATGACTGGCAGGCCGACTTCACAGGTAAAGGGTTACGGCTAAAGAAATTTATTTTCTACAGTATTTTATAAACAAAAAAGCATAGTCTAACAAAATAGCTAACTGCTGAATAACCGCAGAATTACCCTGCGGACGTGCTTAATAGGTAATAGAAGTACTGTATACTATAATATATTATACTATAAGATTTTTGTATGATCTTGGGTCATGCTAAGCATATCATGTGTTATTGTGTTATGTTACACTATGATTGAAAAACCTAGATAAAATTCTCTTTTTCCATTTCAAAACCTCTCTGGCTGATTTATTTACTTAAAAGCTGTTCATCTTTTTGAGAGTTTAAGTGACATGCAAAGGTGCTGAAATCAGCCAATGTTGGTCATAGCAATTTCCCGTTTACTCTAGCAAATGTCTTCTCTTGGTCTTGAAATGCAACAAATAAATTCTTATTGTATTCTACATTTTCTATGTTAGTTGTGTAACCGTAGATTTGGAAAGTTACACATTTACTATTATTTTTATTATTTATAAATAGTTATTTCATTTATTTTCATTTGCCCTACACATTGGTACCGCCAGGCATATGTGTGCACCAAAACATCACACAGATATGCACTCATTCACACAAACTTGCAGGTAGATAACTGCAAGGGTTGATTTTAACAAATTAATAAAAGTGCTTTCATATTTGAATCTCTCTGAATATTCTCTTTTGTCCTGGGCATGTTTGGGCAAAAGCCAGGAACTCACTTCCACCCTTCCCCTGAAGTTTTGAGATCAATTCTTTTCTTTTTGCTTGTCTCTCTATTGTCTTTGGAATCCGTGATAGATTCGAAATATACGTACACAGTGCTGGCTGGGGAAATGCTCTGCTGGGCATCTTCACTGAAGTTCCTACTTGTAGGGTGAACATAAGAGAGTTTCAGATTTTCCCCCTTACATATTTTAATAAAAAGGATAATAAAGATTTCTTTTATTTGCCTATATAGAATAATATTATTTTGGTGTTCCTTATAAACTGCTATAAGAAGTTAAACTAACATTTTAAATTTGCTTCATGTCTTAGAAGGTCAAATTGAAAAGGAACTGGTGCTGCAATCTGACTGCTTGGAGAAGTCCACACACCCATTCTAAATTTCCTGGGAGTCAACAGAAAAGACAAACAGCTTTAATTCTTTTTCAAGTACTGTATCTTGCATTGATTCTTTCACCTGTATCTCTGGCATGTATTGTTTTTGCGTTTTGTAATTATCATATGTAAACAGTGAGGTTTGGGTTCTGCCTGGGAACAGGAAAACGATTATTCACTATTTTTGGGTGGGAATGCAGAAGAAGAGGGAAGCAAATCCTTCCTTGAGGCAACCTTCCTGCCATGGATGCTGATCCATGTCCATGGATGCTGATTGGTGCTTGCCTCCTTAATTCTTGGGTGCTGATTGGTACTTGCTTTCCCACTACTTGTGTTATTAACCTCATGTGCTCATTAGAGCACACTCAACAATGTCATCCTATCAGTGGTCACTGTGTACCCCTAATTCCCCAACCTCTTCCCACTATCTTCCATTTCTGTATCTTCTACCCCAAACCAATATTTGCATAATATGTGTCATTGTTACCACTGTACCTCTCTGCTGAATTATTTGTTTATGAAAAATAACACACTACCATTGGCTATTGTCCCATTGTATAACTTTATTAGATGGGAAGAAGGGTATAAATTTGCGGGCGAAGCATCCAGGCAAGGCTTAGATAGTCTTTATTCAATGGTTTGGCCCCTAATGCGTAAACACTGTAAAAAAAAATTTTTTTTTAAATTTGCCTGTCACTAAAGTCTTCTTGAGTTCATGGGGTGAGCTGTGCTCTGCCAGCGATGGAATTTGAAGGTTTTTGCTGCCGATTTTAACTTTGGCACGATTTTTAGCTAACAGTTGTTTAAGCATAAAAAGTGCATCTGTACAGCTTCTGCTTATACTGAAGACCACCAGTTCTGCTACTTGTGGGGTTCTGTTCTTTGAGACTTTATCAGTCTAAAAGAGGGATTCTCAACCTACGGCATGATCCAGCCCCTCCCCCCCCAGCTCAATTTCATGTGGCTCACCGCCACCGCTGGCAGAAGCAGCTGAAACAACCCCCAAAAGGAAGCACATCTGGGGTGGGAGGGTTGGTGGTGAAGCAGGAAATGGACTTTCAGACCCTGCTGCTGAGCTCCTTCGTGTGTGACACTCTGGAACTCGCCCGTCAGTGGCTTTATAACCCTTTGAGTGGAGAAGTTGCCAAGAAGAGCAAAACAGGCTGTTTTCCCCATTGCCTAGCGAAATCCCTGCATCTGAGTTTTGTTTCATCCATGCAAACCAAGATCCCATGTCACCTGAAGATGCCCTTTGCTGCAGACCGCTGAAGAGAGATGAGATATAGAAGTTATGGCCTGTTCCAGCAAGATGTGATGCACACCCAGATGTGAAACTAATGAGACACAAAAGGAGCTACATTTGGGCATCCCCTGAGCAGAGTTCTTCCAGCAAACATCCTTTCAACCTAGAAAACACCTGTGAGTGCTTCTGATATGAGGAAAAAAAATGCTATTTCTCTATTTATACTGTTTATTACAGCTTTGTATATGTGTAAGGGTACAGAGTTAGACTACTCTACTTTACCTGACAACACACCTGTTAAGACAAGACCCTCCATCCTTGGTCTCTTGCTGTTTACAATTTTGCAGGGTAGTTAAAACTTAAATTGCCCAAAGTGCATTAAACAACCAGGAGTTGGGAAGTCTACCTTAGACTTTCACTTGGCTGAGTCAAGCTTACAGCCCCTATTGAGGTAGAGCTCCTTGCATTAAGCCGCCTCTTTATGAGAGAAAAACAAAAATTTGGTAGCATAGGTCTTTCTCAATAAAAGTGGCTTTTGCATGGCAACACTCAAATCTTCCCCTTTCTTTAATAAGCACACTTAATGTTAAAATATTTCATTTATTAAAAATATAGGAAAGTAAAAGCGTAAAGATCTTCCAGAGGTATACTTTCCCAGCATCAAAAATTAGACGTAAGTAAAAGTATCAAGCCAAATATATTAAACCAAATCAAGAGTCATTCCTCATAAAATAATAAAACCTATCTAAATAGTCATTTGGCCTAGATTCCTAATCCATTTCTACCAAGTTTACATGACTACATTTCCTTTCAGGGTCTAAACTTGAACTAACTGAAAAACCCCTCTTTTTACTACTCTAAAACCCATATCATTTGAATTAACCAATCAAAACGTTCCTAACACATAACAGCTCCTTCAACCCCCATAATATTTGAATTAAACAATCGAATTGGTTCTTCCTCACATATGTTCAGGCATTTTCCTTACTCACAAACATACATGACAGGCCTTAGAGCATGTTTATTATAGTTTAACAAAGTGTAAGAAGAGGAACAGTGTGGGTTCACAGCATCAATTGGCTTAACCTCTCCTCAGGGGTCCGCTCAGGCAGCCACAGTCACGAGAACCAACTGGGCTCTGCTGGAGGGGAAATTGGGAGATAAGCGGATAGGTTAGGAATTAACAATGGCCTAGGCTGAGGGCAAATAGAGCTAGGCAAGCAGACAGGGGAAAACGGGGCGAAGTTAGATGCCTGGGGCAATCCACATAGGCTCCGAGATTAGGGCAGGAACAATGGGTTTCGCCAGGCAATTAAGTGCAGGTTGTCCATTAACCACGGGGTAACTTCCAAGAGCCGGCATTGTAGCTGGACCACCGGAAAATGCCGGGAACGCAATCCTTCTGTATAGTGGTGACGCGATTATCTTACATATGCGTCCTCACCCCAGGCAGGAATAAATACTTGCTCCCGACTCCGGTCAGGTCTGAACTTCGCCACACAGCTGCCTCACGTGTCTCATTGCCAGCCCGTTACAACATATGGTGACCCCGACGTGATTCTGGAGGGAGAAATCAGAAGTGATTGGAAGCGCGATCCAAAGCAAAGGCAAGCCGAGACGCGATCCTGAGCAGCAGAAGCAGACCTGACGACCCACGGCAGAGAACCACCGCCACGATCCTGACCAGTCGATACCTGAGGGACATCATCCTGTGAGCAGACCCTGACCTAATACCTCCGGCACGCCAATTCATCCCGCGAAGAAAAACTTCAGGGATCCTTTGAGGTAGTATGGAGGTTTCTTCATCCATTAAGCAGCAAGCTCATGCTAAAGAGCTTAAAGACCTGGCCAGGCAGCACAAAGCAGAGTTGGGAGTAGAATTAGGAAAAAGGGAACTAACGGATCTCATAGAATACATGGGAGAGCATTGCTTGTTCTACCTAGAGGCAGGTACGATGGATCCCAAGGTATGGGACAGAGTAGGAAAGTGTCTGAAGGAGGAACCCTGAGCCCCACCTAAAATCATAAGGGCTTGGAGCAAGTGTCGGCAAGTAATTACGGCTGTCAGTCCAGCCCAGATAGAGACAGAGAAAACCCCCGCCTGGTAGAACCATCCATCCCACTGCGTCTCTACCCGACCATCAAATTCAAGCATGGGGGCCACGGGAGTAGGTGGAAGCCTCAGAAGCGCAGGCGCTTCCGGAGCTGTCAAAAGTCCTTTCCAGCAAATGGTAGAGGCAGAAATACTCAAGGGGGAATTATCGGCAACAGAACTGGCCAAACTTCAGTTATTGTGCCCAGTCCACATAGAGGCGAACACACTCACGGGTGATCAAGTCGCCATTTACATGCCCATCCCGTACAAGCTGCTTGCGGAAATCCACAAAGCCATTACGGACACAGGGCTTCAGAGTAGGTTCACAAGGGGTACAATACAATAGCTGTGGGAATCTATGATGCTTGTTCCTCATGACTGGAAAGTCACGATGAGGATGATGCTCAACCCCAGCCAGTACCTATTGTGGGACAGTGAATACAGACTGGAGGCGCAGGCTAGGGCTGCCCGGATGGGAGGCGCAGTAATTCCCGACCAGCTATATGGGACGGGGCAGTTCGATACCATCCAGACACAGTCCATCCTGCCTGCCGCCACACTTCAATTGGCTTCAGAGGCTGCCTTCAAGGCATACCTCAATGTGCCTGCCACCAGCAAGTTCGCAAAAAATTACACGACCATCAAGCAGGCAGCCCAGGAGCCTTACATGGATTTCATTAACAGACTAGAAGAGGCAATCAGTAGGCAGATAGATAACCCAGAGGCTCAGGAAGAGCTCATGATGAAGCTGGCAAAAGACAACGCTAATCTAGACTGCTGCAACATACTTCAGGCCATGAGCCACAGAACTGATTTGACGCTTACGGACATGATCCAAGCTTGCACGGACGTCGGGACAGACTCCTATAAAATGGTGCTGTTAGCGGCAGCCATGCAATGAGGGAACAAACCTAAGGGAACTTGCTTCCACTGTGGGAAGGTAGGGCATTTTGCCCGAAGATGTAGATCAAAACAGCGTAGCAAGGGAGCGGGCGGCCCTTCGGGGGGCTGCCCGGTCAAGCCATCCACCCAATGCCAAAGGTGCCACAATGGCTATCATTAGGCCAACAAGTGCCCGAATTCGGGAAACCGGACTGCGGGCGTGTCTGTGGCCCTGGTCCAAACAGAGGCGATCCCTGCTCTGGAAACCCCAGAGGAGACATCCTAATAATTACACCAACATTTCCGAGGCACAGGCAGAAACCAAGGGCAATGCAGGGTTAGACCTAGAGTGCCAGGAGGACGATACTTGCGATCTCCCAGGCATAGTCAAATTAGTTAACACCCAGTACAAAGGTCCCCTGCCCCAAGGAACAGTAGGGTTAAAGAGGGATCTTTGTGGTCCTAGGGGTTATAGATTCAGATTACACGGGCATCATTAAAGTGCAGTTATGGATGCACCTACCCCAGACAATCAGCAAAGGGGATTCAGTAGCACAACTGACTATGATTCCATATCATCTGCCAGGTGAGGGTAAGGAGGTAATCAGAGGAGATTCCGGGTTCGGGTCAGACCGCCCGGAGAAGGAAGGGACAGTAGAAAGATACCAGATCATAGCGACAGTGGAACAAACCATAGAGTGGAAACAGCGACCTGTCATTAAGGTATTTCTGAACGGAAAGCCCTTTGAAGGCCTGCTGGACACGGGCGCTGATGTCACAGTAATTAGCAAGAAATTATGGTCCAATGAGTGGGCAATCAAGGTAGTCTCAGATGTGTGGGGAGTAGGAGGAATTCAGGAAGCCAGCAGGAGCACAGAGTGGGTGGAAGTCACGATCCCAGGGGCAGACAGTGCAGCAGTAATTCGCCCTCACGTCTTAGACGTGCCAATCAACCTCTGGGGGAGAGACATTCTACGGCAGTATCGAGCCACCTTTACTTTCGGGTAATGGCCCTGCTGCTCAAATGGTTCACAGATGAGCCAGTATGGGTGGAACAGTGGCCGATTGTAAGGGGAAAATTAGGAGCTTTAAATCAATCAATCAATCAGTTTAATTTATATCCCGCCTTCCTCAGCCGAGACCAACTCGAGGCGGCTAACAACATAAAGCGGCTTGTTAAAGAGCAGCTAGACTCAGGACACATAGAACCATCCACCAGTCCTTGGAATTCACCGATTTTTGTCATTAAAAAGAAGTCAGGGAAGTGGCGACTTCTTCACTATTTAAGGGAAATTAATAAATGCATCCGGCCAATGGGACCGCTTCAATGCAGCGTGCCCATGATCCCTGAAGGATGGGAGATCTTGATTGTAGACTTAAAGGACTGCTTTTACACGATCCCTTTTACACCCTAGGGACAGAGAAAGGTTCGCATTCACAGTACCAGTCACCAATCACAGGGAACCCAACCAAAGGTTTGCGTGGAAATATTTGCCACAGGGCATGCTCAACTTGCCGACCCTATGCCAACTCTACGTCCACGAGGCCTTAGCGGGGTTCTGGAATTTGCAACCCATTATCATAGTCTACCATTATATGGATGACATATTGGTCTCAGCACCAACATTGGACAATAACGTGTTCCAAGACCTCCAGAGCACGCTAGGGGAGAAAGGGTTAATCATAGCCCCAGAGAAAGTACAGAGGACCGAGCTATATTCATACCTAGGGCAAAGGTTGCTCCGATCTTTCGCAGCTCCAGTGCTGCCCATGATCAACATTAAGGACACAGTCACACTCATAGAGCTAGAGCAGATTTTAGGGAACATTAATTGGGCATGGCCAGACTTTAAAATAGACGCGCTACAATATATTAATGCTTCAAAATCTTACTATTTACTGGGATACACAGGTAACTGATTTACTAACTATTGTTTAAGCAATTTGCATTATGTCAAAGCAGAAGAGATGCATCCAAGAGTATGAAAATAATGCACATATTGTACATTTTGTATATAATGTATATATGTATATAAGTTTTTGACAGAGACATTATCAATTTGTTTTGACTTAGATCCCTGAAGAATTGAAAATTCCTATATCGAAAGGAATTAGGATCTGTTACCCTTAAGTTGATTTATTGGATTAAAAACTTATTATTCATCAGCCAAGGCAAACGGTTTCCCTTCTTTGCCATACTTTAAAATAGACACGGATCTCTTGAAACCGCTTTTTGCGCTGTTAACCCAAGGGAGGCAGCCAGCCGATCGAATACAAGTCCCAAGGGAGGCTAAACAGGCATTAGTGGCAGTAAATGGGATTCTAAGCAGGAGCCGGAGGGAAAGAGGAGGAAGAGGCCGCCCCACCACCGTCACCTGGGGCCGGCCCGCTGCGCCGCTCACCACCCAAACCACCACCCTCCCGGTTCTCTCAAGGAGCTGGAGGGAAAGAGGAGGAGGAAGAGGCCACCCCACCACAATCATCTGGGGCTGGCCCGCCGCGCTACTCGCCACCCGAACCACCACCCCCATTCCCTCAAGGAAACGGAGGGAAAGAGGAGGAGGAAGAGGCCGCCCCACCACCGTCACCTGGGGCCGGCCGGCTGCGCCGCTCACCACCCAAACCACCACCCTCCCGGTTCTCTCAAGGAGCTGGAGGGAAAGAGGAGGAGGAAGAGGCTGCACCACCACCGTCACCTGGGGCTGGCCCACCACACCGCTCGCCACCCGAACCACCGTTTCCCTCAAGGAGCCAGAGGGAAAGAGGAGGGAAAGAGGAGGAGGAAGAGGCTGCCCCACCACCATCACCTGGAGCTGGCCCGCCACGCCGCTCGCCACCCGAACCACCACCACCCCACCGGTTCCCTCAAGGAGCCGGAAGGAAAGAGGAGAAGGAAGAGGCTGCCCCACCACCATCACCTGGGGCTGGCCCGCTGCGCTGCTCACCAGCCGAACCACCACCACCCCAGTTCCCTCAAGGAGCTGGAGGGAAAGAGGAGGAGGAAGAGGCTGCCCCACCACCATCACCTGGGGCTGGCCCGCCATGCCGCTTGCCACCCGAACCACCACCACCCCGGTTCCCTCAAGGCGCCGGAGGGAAAGAGGAGAAGGAAAAGGCCGCCCCACTACCATCACCTGGGGCTGGTCCGCTGCACCGCTCGCCACCCCCCAGTTCCCTCAAGGAGCCGGATGGAAAGAGGAGGAAGAGGCCGCCCCACCACCATCACCTGGGGCTGACCCGCTGCACCGCTTGCCACCTGAACCACACCCCCCCAGGTTCCCTCAAGGAGCTGGAAGGAAAGAGGAGGAGGAAGAGGCCGCCCCACCAAACATCACCTGGGGCTGGCCCACCACGCCACTCACCACCCGAACCACCGCCCCCCAGTTCCCTCAATGAGCCGGAGGGAAAGAGGAGGAGGAAGTGGCCACCCTACCACCATCACCTGGGGCTGGCCCGCCGTGCTGCTCACCACTCAAACCACCACCCCCTGGTTCCCTCAAGGAGCCGGAGGGAAAGAGGAAGAGGAAGAGGCCGCCCTGCGCCGCTCACCACCCGAGCTACCCCCCCCCCGTTTCCTCAAAGGAGCCAGAGGGACAGAGGAGGATGAGGATAAGTAGTTATTTATTTCAATATAGAAACTGTAGTGACTCTGAAAGTACCCAGTTTTAGCAATTTGATGTAACTAACTTACAGGAGAGACTTTCTCATATAGAAACTTAATAAAAACTGACTTACATAGTGACTTGAAATGGTTAACTAACAGCAGAAAATTAACTCAATTTTTAGCCTGGTATTGTGTTGTAAACTGATATTGTGCTCTAAACTGTGATAATATGCATGCTGTTACCTTGTTTTAAACTGTGATAATATGTATGATGGGGGAAAATGGCGTAGAAACCGGCAAAGCACACCAGGGAGTTTGCCAAGAAAACCCTATTGACCAAAGCAAAGGCAAAACAAAGGGACAAATCACAGGAAACAGGAATGCTCAGCACATTAGATGGACAGAAAGGGATGGGCAAGAAAGGGGGAGGAGAAATACAGTGTTGTAAGGAACAATATTCCATACGGACATGGAATGCAAGATCAATGAACCAAGGAAAGTTGGAAGTAGCAAAAAAGGAACTGGAAAGAATAAGCATTGATATCTTGGGAATCAGTAAGCTAAAATGGACAGGGATGGGCGAATTCAGCTCTGGAAACCATCATATCTACTACTGTGGACAAGAAAACCTCAGAGGAAACGGAGTGGCCATAACTGTAAATAAAAGAGTGAGAAAAGCAGTAATGGGATACAATCTCAAAAATGATAGAATGATGTCAGTCAGACTACAAGACAAACCATTTAATATCACTGTAATCCAAATATATGCACCAACCACTAGTGCAGATGAAGCCACAGTTGACCAGTTGTATGAGGACCTACAACATCTTATAGAACAGACACCAAGAAACGATGTCCACATTATCTTAGGAGATTGGAATGCAAAAGTAGGAAATCAAAAAGTGGACGGAATAACAGGCAAGTTTGGTCTGGCAACACAAAACAAAGCAGGGCAAAGACTGATAGAGTTCTGCCAAGATAACACACTAGTCATAGCAAATACTCTTTTCCAGCAACACAAGAGGAGACTCTACACATGGACATCACCAGATGGCCAACATCGAAACCAAATTGACTACATACTCTGCAGCCAAAGATGGAGAACCTCCATACAGTCAGCAAAAACAAGACCTGGAGCGGACTGTGGCTCAAATCACAATCTACCAATTGCAAAATTCAGGCTCAGTCTGAAGAAAATAGGGAAAACTAATAGGCCGGATAGATATGATCTAGACAACATATCCAAGGAATACACGGTGGAGATGAGGAACAGATTCATTGGTCTGGACCAGATAGACAGAGTACCAGAAGAATTATGAACAATGATGAGAGAGATTATGCAGGAGGCAGCAAGGAAAACTATACCAAAAGAAAAGAAGCGCAAAAAAGCAAAATGGTTGTCAGAGGAGGCTCTTAAAATAGCAGAGGAAAGAAGGAACGCAAAAGGCAAAGGAGAAAGGAAAAAATACAATCACTTAAGTAAAGAATTTCAAAGAAAAGCAAGGAGAGATAAGGAAACCTACCTAAATGAACAGTGCAAAGAAATAGAGGAAAACAACACAAGAGGCAGGACTAGAGATCTCTTTTTTAAAATTGGGGAAGTCAAGGGAACGTTCAAAGCAAAAATGACCACAATAAAATACAAAGATGGCAAAGAGTTAGAGGATGCCCTAAAAAGCACGGCAAATAACAAAGCCAGTGGAGATGATGGTATCCCAGTTGAATTCTTCAAAACCCTAAAAGATGATGGAATCAAGCTACTACATGCTATATGCCAGCAGATTTGGAAAATGAAACAATGGCCACAGGATTGGAAAAGATCAGTATACGTCCCAATCCCAAAAAAGGGCAATGCCAAAGAATGTTCAAATTATTGAACAATTGCGCTCATCCCACAAGCTAGCAAAGTGATGCTCAAGATAATACAGAATAGACTGCAGCAGCATGTAGAAAGAGAACTACCAGAGGTGCAGGCTGGGTTCAGAAGAGGCAGGGGGACCAGAGACCACATTGCCAACATACGTTGGATCATGGAGAAAACAAAGGAATACCAGAAACAAGCTTACTTCTGCTTCATTGACTGCACCAAGGCCTTTGATTGTGTGGACCACAACAAAATGTGGCAAGTAATTAAAGAGATGGGAATACCACATCTCATATGTCTCATGAGAAATCTGTACATGAGTCAAGAAGCAACAGTTAGGACAGAGTATGGAATGACGGAGTGGTTTGGAATAGGAAAAGGAGTAAGACAAGTCTGCATTTTGTCACCCTGCTTATTCAACTTATACACAGAGAACATAATGCGCAATGCAGGAATGGAGGAATCACAATATGATATCAAAATTGCTGGGAGAAACATCAACAATTTGAGATATGAAGATGATACCACCCTAATGGCAGAAAGTGAGGAAGACCTAAAGAAGCTCCTGATTGGGTTGAAAGAAGAGAGTGCAAAAGCTGGCCTGAGACTCAATATCAAGAAAACCAAGATAATGGCAACAGGCCATATCAATCCCTGGAAAATAGATGGGGAAGAAGTAGAAGCAGTGACAGATTTTAAATTCTTAGGATCTAAGATCACTGCAGATGGAGATTGCAGCCGTGAAATAAAAAGGTGACTGATTCTTGGGAGACAAGCTATGAAAAACCTGGGTAACATAGTGAAAAGTAGACATCTCACTGCAAACAAATGTCCACATAGTCAAAGCAATGGTATTTCTGGTGGTAATGTATGGTTGTGAGAGCTGGACCATTAAAAAGGCTGAGTGAAGAGAAATAGATGCCTTTGAGATGTGGTGCTGGAGGAGAGTTTTGAGAGTCCCTTGGACAGCGAGGAGAACAATAGGTCAATATTAGAAGAGATTAGCCCTGAGTGCTCCTTAGAAGGTCAAATAGTAAAGATGAAGCTGAAGTATTTTGGACATCAAATGAGAAGAGAGGTTTCACTTGAGAAGGCCTTGATGCTGGGGAAGGTGGAGGGCAAAAGAAGAAGGGAACAGCCAAAGATGTGATGGCTAGATGGTATTGTAGATACAATGGGCACGGGGCTGTGCGGACTAAGGAGGATGGTGGAGGACAGGGGTGCCTAGAGAGCGATGGTCCATGGGGTCGCAAAGAGTCGGAATCGACTGTGCGACTGAACAACAAAAAGCAGTCGGTGGGTGGACAGAATAGATGAGGGATTGCATGTAACCATATTAAATCTGTATATCATAAAGACAGGGACCCTATTCACAGGAACACTAGGCCTAGACTCAGACCGGGGGACGAAGATCATGGAGTAGATGTATTTACCCAACACCACATCCAAGAATATCATTCCCCCCCGCCCGCCCCAAGAGTTGGTAGCCACAGTAATCCATAAGGGGCGGCTCAGAGCAAGTGATATTTCAGGATACAACTTAGCCAAAATAGTTGTGCCATTCAATAAAGAGCAGATCCAGCAGTTAATGCAGTTGGGAGACACCCTACCCACAGTATTGGAAGGGTTCATGGGGAACCTGGCATTCCACTTGCCTATGGACCCCAGAGTTGTCTCACTTCAAACCCAGACCACCAGGCTTCAGGGCATGCTGTCCATGATCCCCATTCAGGGGGCCAGGATGGTATTTACTGGTGGGGGAAAGATATACGGAGTTCTCACTTGGCAAGAAGGAGCAGTTTGGAAAACGCTGCTGACACTTCCGCAGAAATCAGCACAGAGAGCGGAATTGGCAGCAGTGAAACTCGCTTTAAAGCATTCTCTAGGGAATCATTGAACGTGATCACAGACAGTCAGTATGTTAGGGATCTGGTCCACAACTTACCGGGAGCCTACATAACTCCCACTATTGACAAAAATCTTTTGAGCCTATTTTTGACAATGCAATTTCACCTACGCCATAGCAGAGAGCCGACATTAGAAGCCACCAGGATTTGCCTGGTCCCTTCTCTGGGGGAAACAGCAGGGCTGATGCAGCCGTTCAGGAAATTCACCAGAAATTAGCAGTGGGTGTCTTTACGACACCCATACAAAGCCATGCATTTTTTCACCAGAATGCCAAAGCGTTGGTATGGCAATTTAACCTTCCAGTGTCACAAGCACAAGGTATTGTGCGCTCCTGCCCGCAGTGTGCAGGAGCGCCGGGGGGACGGGGTCTAATGAGATTTGGCAGATGGACATCATGCACGTCTCAGAATTTGGGAGATGGCAGTATATGCATGTCTCCAATGACACCTATTCACAATTTGCCTAGGCTACAGCCCAGAATGGGGAGTCTGCCACTCATGTCGAGTGCCATCTTTTAACCTGCTTCGCAGTCATGAGCAAGCCTGATCTCATAAAAAACCAACAATGCACCAGCTTACAGTTCCAAACAACTGGCAACATTCCTGGCAACTTGGGATGTAAAGCACACATTCGGCATTCCATACAACCCCCAAGGACAATCAATTGTCGAACGGGTGAATTGGACATTAAAGTCCTACATTGAAAAACAAACAAGGGGAGAGATTAGCACCCAAAAAAATCAGGCACAGGCGCAGCAGTGCCTGCACAAAGTATTATTCACATACAATTGTCTCAGCATTTTTTCGGGCTGCACTCCTCAGGAGAAGCATTTCAGGCAACAGGAGACCCTTCCGCAACCTATGGTCCACTTCAGGGTGCCACCAGACCCCTCCTGGAGGGCTCCAGCACTGCTCATAACCTGGGGTAGAGGGTATGATGGGACGGAGGCAGAGCAGACGACCCAGAGCGAGATCAGGAGCGAAACCAGAACTGAGAGTGACCTGGGGGATGGTCAAGACCCTGTGTGATGACGCCTTGTCCAATCTGAGGGAGCAGAACGTGGAGCCCACACCCCAAAACATGGTGGCTGCGGTGCTAGCACAAATCACCTATAATTCACTAATGATCATCATGATCTTCCTCCTGATGGCAGGGGGAGGAGTCCAAGCATCTAGTGGGGACTTAACAGCTAGAATGCAATATAACATTTGGGAGAAATTAGTCGGACTTGTCAACCAATCTGACTTTTGCTTGCAACAGACTATGGACACTGCATCACTTTTGAACACTTGCCCGATTACTGTGTGCCACACTGAGTGGTTGCGGTCATTCCACCATCACCACAAGATCACTTACGGGATTTACACAAACTGGGGGACTCAGGTGACAAAGACTTTGCCGGCCGATGCGCTCACCCTCTACACACCATGGGTAGCCATCGGCCAGAACACCACATGTGCCAGGATGGTGGGTTGTTCCACAGCCAAAGACCCACACCATCATTTCCTGAACCCAGGGAAAGAGACTTGGAAATGTGCCAAACCAGAGACAATTAGTTATCTGTATGCTCACATTATTTTGCCTTCGGGCTGGTTCTTTACATACAATTCCAGGACTTGGAATTACATACCGGCCAGTCTGTCAGACTCATACTCTGGTACTCCCGAGGAGGGATATGATGACCCGAAAGCTCGAACAGCCTGAGCGGGGAGCGGTACAACTGGATGAGACATGTGACAGCGACATCTCCCTACTCAGTAAGGCAGAGTATGTTTCCTTAACTGTTAGCATAGTGGGAGTGCCAGGGTGAATGGTAGGCAACGCGTGCAGAATCAGCCAAAGCACGTAAGCCAAAGCAATCAATCACACCTCATCAGCCATTGCCATGTTAAATCAGGAGCAGGCTGAACATGCGGTTTTAGACAACCGTGCAGCCATTGACTACTTGCTGTTTTTACATCATTTGGGTTGTGAATCAGTCCGAGACATGTGTTGTTTCAACCTGACGGACAACTCTTGCAAGGTCCAGAGTCAAATAGCTGAACTGGACACCTTAGTCAAAAACATCAAAGAAGACACAAACTAGGCTTGGTGGGACGCCCTATGGTCTTGAGTGCCCTGGGGGTGGATGCAAACAGCGCTCCAGACCATAGCTGTGATAATAGTGGTTGGGATTATGCTTTGCTGCTTTGCGCAGTGCATCCCTTCACTTCCCCAGTGATGCTGTCAAAGTCCTTTCCAGGTGTCTGGAAGCTGTTGGGGTCTGGATGGGGGCTAATGGGCTACAACTGAATCCCAGCAAGACTGAGTGGCTATGGATAAGGGAACCTGTGTTAACCCGGGAGCTACCATCTTTGGTTCTGGATGGGGCTATTGTGCCCCAGACAGACCCGGTGCGCAACTTGGGGGTCCTCCTGGATTCGCGGCTACTGCTAGAAGAACAGGTGGCGGCTGTGACCAGGAGGGCTTTCGCCCAACTTCGGGTGATTCGCCAGTTGCACCCGCTCCTGGACCGGGACTCCTTGCTCATGGTCACTCACGCTCTGGTCACCTCCAGACTAGATTATTGCAATGCGCTCTACATGGGGCTGCCCTTAACGACCATTCGGAGGCTACAGCTGGTCCAGAATGTGGCAGCCCGGGTGATGATGGGGTGTGGGTGTTATGCCCGTGCTTCGCCACTGCTCCGGGAGCTGCACTGGTTGCCAGTTTGTCTCCGGGTGCAATTCAAGGTGCTGGTTTTGACCTTTAAAGCCCTATATGGTAGTGGGCCAGGTTACCTAAGAGACTGCATCGCCCTGAGGATGTCTGTCTGTCCAACCAGAGCGGACCGGAGGGGCTCTCTAATTGTTCCATCAGCCAGAGGGGCTCGCCTCTCTGGCACAAGGAGGAGAGCCTTCTCCGTGTCTGCACCGGCCCTCTGGAAACTCCTGCCAATAGAGCTACAACTCCGGAAGGAATTGCTGCCTTTCAGAAAAGAACTTAAAACCTGGCTGGCAGGTCAAGTGTGGGGTGCAGGTGGAAGTGTAACCTCCATTGGGTGGTTGGTGTAGAACTCCTCTCCATGGTGCCTTTAGATCCTGCACCCCTTGTTTTAGGGGGTGGGTAGTTTTAACTATTTTTAACATTTTTTAAAAAATTTTTATTGTGAACCGCCCCGAGTCGGATTTGGCCGAGTGAGCGGTATATAAATGTGACAATTAAATTAAATTGAATTAAAATTGTGTCAATGTGCACCACATGGGGGAAGCCCAAAAAGAGACTTACGCCCAAGCAGATCATGCCTTACATCTATCGAGCCCTCAGCCAGGGCGATTTAAACAGTAAAAAAGGAGTAAATGTGGGTTCACCGCATCAATTGGCTTAACCTCTCCTCAGGGGTCCGCTCAGGCAGCCACAGTCCCGAGAACCAACTGGGCTCTGCTGGAGGGGAAATTGGGAGATAAGCGGGTAGGTTAGGAATTAACAATGGCCCAGGCTGAGGGCAAATAGAGCTAGGCAAGCAGACAGGGGCAAACAGAGGACAAAGTTAGATGCCCGGGGTCAATCCACATAGGCTCCGAGATTAGGGCAGGAACAATGGGTTTTGCCAGCCCAAGGCAATTAAGTGCGGGTTGTCCATTAACCACGGGGTAACTTCCAAGACCCGGCATTGTAGCTGGACAACCGGAAAATGCCATGTACACAAGCCTTCTGTATAGGGGTGACGCGATTATCTTACATATGTGTCCTCACCCCAGGCAGGAATAAATACTTGCTCCTGACTCCGGGCGGGGCTGGACTTCGCCACACAGCTGCCTCACGCATCTCATTGCCAGCCCATTAAAACAGAACAGGAGTACTTATGTTTGCTTCATGATCTCACTTCTCTCTGAAGCCTCTTTAACTCTTTCTTGTTTAACATTGTCAGTGAAAGCATTTGCTTCAATGTAATAGTAGACTCCATTGATGAAATTGTATTATTTTAAAGTAATGAAAATTCACTTTGTTATTCCCTGCTCCTATATCCATCCATAACCTTGAATGTTTGAAATGCTTGATGTCTTCTGAATAGTATAAGAGGGTTCCATGCAGTGTTGTAATGCTCCCGGTGCCCACCGGAGCCTGGGCCCTGGTAGCAGAAATTCCCAAGACCACGCCCACTTGGCCGACCACACCCACCTCCACCTCACAGTGGTGCCACCAGAAAAACTTCCCATTCACCTTACCCAGCCAGGGCGAAGTGGCGCGCTTTCACCTCCACACTTCCCGTACGCCCTGGGCGAAGCAAATGGGAAGCGTTTCCAGCGGTGCTGGGAGGGGGAGGCTGCTCTGCCCACCAACTCGTCACTCTCACCTTCCAGCAGTGGCAACAAAAACGCTTCCCATGCGCCTATCCCAGGAACGAAGGCTGAGCTGAGGCTGCGTGCTCGGTTCTTGGCTGGGCTCTCCCTCCCCACGGGAGCCATGGTGCCAGATTTGCCACCTGTGGGCAGATGCCACCCAGGCCTTTGCCACCGCCATCTATGGGGCAGCCGCGTTTCAGCAGGTGACACCTCCCCAATGTCCTAGGCACTACTGCCTCGCACGGGCGATTGAGGCTGTTCCTGGGGCCGCCACTGCATCATGCACACCAGGACGGTGAGGGGCTGACCCGCCAGCAGGGCCTGGCTGTTCTGGGACTCCTCATCATCATCTCCTGGACAACAGGTGAAGCAAGAGAACAAGGTAGGTTTCTTTTCTTTCCCCCCCATTTTTTCTCCTTTCTTTTTCTTGGTGTGTGTGTGTGTGTTGAGGCCACGCCCATAGATAACCATGCCAATAGAAAGCCATGCTCAAGGTGTGGGTAGTAAAAACATTTGCAGTGCATCACTGGTTCCATGATGGTGGATTCTCACATGCAAAGGTACTACCTTCTGAAGCTTGGAGAATAGTGTGCTCTGCATTTTAAGCAGGAACAGTTTCTCTTCCCTTTTTCAAGGAAGGGACAAAGGAATGTTCTCAGACTCTGTGGTGAATCATTAGCATTTAATATGTTTTAAAGCAGAACCCAAACTAATGTCATTTGTACAGTTTCTCTCCTGTGTGAACTCTGATGCATCACGAGGTTTGAATTAGCAGCAAAACATTTCCGACACTCGTGGCATTTGAACAGCTTATCTCCTGTGTAAACTTTATGATGCATCACAAGGTTTGAATTCTAAGCAAAAAAATATTCTCACATTCCTGGCATTTGTATGATTTCTTTCCTGTGTGGACTCTGTCATGATTCACATGGAATGAATTCCAAGCAAAACATTTCCCGGCACTCCAGGCACTTAAACGTTTTTCTCATGGCATTTGTACGTTTTCTCTCCTGTGTGAATTCTCTGATGTGTCACAAGGTTTGATTTCTGAGAAAAACTTTTCCCACACTCTTTGCACATGAATGGTTTCTCTCATGTGAATTCTCTGATGTGTCACAAGGGTTGAGTTCTGAAAAACTTTCCCCACCCTCTTTGCATAAGGATGATTTCTCTTCTGTGTGAATTCTCTGATGTTTTACAATATCTGGTTTCTGAGAAAAACGTTTCCCACACTCTTTGCAAGTGAATGGTTTCTCTCCTGTGTGAATTTTCCGATGTGTCACGAGGATTGTGTCCCGAGAAAAACTTTTCCCACACTCTTTGCAGGTGAATGGTTTTTCTCCTGTGTGAATTCTCTGATGACTCACAAGGTTTGTGTTCTGAGCAAAACTTTTCCCACACTCTTTGCATGTGAATGGTTTCTCTCCTGTGTGAATTCTCTGATGTGTCACAAGGTTTGAGTTCTTATAAAAGCTTTTCCCACACTCTTTGCATGTGAATGGTTTCTCTCCTGTGTGAATTCTCTGATGTTTCACAAGGTCTGAGTTCTGAGAAAAAGTTTTCCCACACTCTTTGCATGTGAATGGTTTCTCTCCTGTGTGAGTTCTGTGATGTTTCACAAGATCTGAGTTCTGAGAAAAACTTTTCCCACACTCTTTACATGTGAAAGGTTTCTCTCCTATGTGAATTCTCTGATGTCTCACAAGGTCTGAGTTCTGAGAAAAACGTTTCCCACACTCTTTACAAGTGAATGGTTTCTCTCCTGTGTGAATTCTCTGATGTTTCACAAGGTCTGAGTTCTGAGAAAAACTTTTCCCACACTCTTTGCATGTGAATGGTTTCTCTCCTGTGTGAATTCTCTGATGTTTCACAAGGTCAGAGTTCTGAGAAAAACTTTTCCCACACTCTTTGCATGCGAATGGTTTCTCTCCTGTGTGAATTCTCTGATGTGTCACAAGGTGTGAGTTCTGAGAAAAACTTTTCCCACACTCTTGGCATGTGTATGGTTTCTCTCCTGTGTGAATTCTCTGATGTGTCACAAGGTTTGAGTTCTTATAAAAACTTTTCCCACACTCTTGGCATGCAAATGGTTTCTCTCCTGTGCAAATTATCTGATGATTCACAAGACTTGCTTTCTGAGCAAATTTTTCCCCACACTCTTGGCATGTGTATGATTTCTCTCCTGTGTGTATTCTCTGATGTGTCACAAGGGTTGAGTTCTGAGAAAAACTTTTCCCACACTCTTTGCACATGAATGGTTTCTCTCCTGTGTGAAGTCTCTGATGTGTCACAAGGTGTGAGTTCTGAGAAAAACTTTTCCCACACTCTTGGCATGTGTATGGTTTCTCTCCTGTGTGAATTTTCTGATGTGTCACAAGGTTTGAGTTCTGAGCAAAACTTTTCCCACACTCTTTGCACGTGAATGGTTTCTCTCCTGTGTGAAGTCTCTGATGTGTCACAAGGGTTGAGTTCTGAGTAAAACGTTTCCCACACTCTTGGCATGTGTATGATTTCTCTCGTGTGTGAATTATCAGATGTGTCACAAGGGTTGAGTTCTGAGCAAAACTTTTCCCACACTCCTGGCATTTGTACAGTTTCTCTCTTAGACTATTCACAAATTGCAATTTGCTATGTAAATGCTTCCTAGAATCTTCACTCATAAAGTGTTTCTTTCCATGGCGGTGGTTTTCATGAATCATCATTGATTTCATCATGACACAATATTTACCAAAAGTAATATATTTATATGGCTTCTCTTGGAGATACTTTCCCTTTTCTGTGTGGTTTCTTAGGTGCGCGGCAAGCTCTGATTTCTGCAGAAAAGTCCTTCCACTTTTGAGACAGGCAGTTTTCTCCCTCCAGTTACCTGTTGAGAAGGACAAATACAGAACACTCTGAAAGGAAGGAGAAAATAAATCTGCCAGGGAAAAAGTTTCCCTAAGAAGTAGTTTCTGATTCATGTAAGCTCAGATTGAAATATATCTACTATGTTTTGAAGTACCACAACAGTCTGTCCAAGTTTCCCCACTTATTTATTTAGTCAAGGAAGACCTTTACCTTTTTATTTTAGTTTAACATACTTCAAAAGAAAGTACACAGAAAGTGCAAACTCAAATAGTGTGGTATTTTTGAACCATAATCAGGCGTACTCTGGTAATGGCAATCGTGTGTTGCCGGTTAGTCTTTCTCACACTAGGTCAGGCAAAAGGAACTGCAGAACGAACTCCTCTAAAGGTGCCTTCATTTTGGATATTTCATACCTAGCCTAGACATGGAAGAAGAAGAAGAAGTGATGCCTATTTCTCTACTTGCAATTTCTTGTTGCAAACTGCTAAGTTGGTGGAAACTTGGAGCAGAAGTTGGGTACTCATTCCATCGCACAACACTTGAGTCTTGAACTGGCGACCTGCCGACCTTTCAGTTGTCAAAGCTCAGCGTCTTAACCACTAAGCCACTGGAGCCCCACCACAACCTACTTCCTGCCGTTAAAAAAATCATTATTTCATGCACTATTAGCTGGTATTTCTCATTCAATAGGACAAGTTGTATAAAATCTTCCCATATATCTTTAAATCTACTTGCTTTTAAGAGTCCTTTTTGTGGCCAAATCTCACATGTCAATGTTTCATTAATGGCAATTTTCAAAGTTTCATTATACCCTTCAAGATGTCAAACCTGAAATCTCACTTCCCCATTTTTTGCTCTAATTAAAATTGCTGCAGTTGCCAAAAGTGTAGTTACAATATTTCCATTTTTTACCATATCAGTTGGGCATCTCCTAAATTAGATAACAATGGGGTTGTTGTGTTGTTGTTGTTTGGGGGGGCAGCAATCAGGTTTCATAGATAAAATCTCATTCATTTCATTGTCATTTTCCATTTTTTTTCTGGACCTCCTCACATTCCCACCATAACTGGAAATAGCTACCAAAGAGGTGGCTTAGTGGTTAAGACACTGAATTTGATGACTGGAAGGTTGGCAGGTCAGCAGTTCGAAGCCCGAGTGCTACACAACAGTGAGCACCCGTCTGTCACAGTTCCTGCTAGCAGTTCCAAAGCAAGAAATTGCAAGTAGATCAATAGGTACCACTTAGGTGGGAAGGTTAATAATGGTCGGTGCACTCTGGTGTCTAGTCATGCCTGTCACATATCCACGGAAACATCTGCAGACACAGAGAGCGCTGGCTCTTTGCCTATAAACAGAGATGAGCATTGAACCTTAGAGTCAGATACAACTGGCTTTTGAGCAATGGCGACCTTTACCCTTTACAATTATCTCTTCCTATACAGTAGATCCGCACATAACGACGTTGCTTGGTTCCCCAAGTAGCATCGCTATAGGGAAAACGTCATTGGCCAGTTTACAATGGCAGCTGTGCCATCTAGTGGCAAGAAACTGTCATTATCCGCACAACAACGTTAAAAAAAGTCATTAATCCGCACAACGACGGTTTTTCGTCGTTGTGCGGATAGTCACATGGTGAGTGATGACGCGTCGTTGTGAAATTATGCTATTCGAACGCGTTGTTAATCGAGGGTCCACTGTACCTCCAATGTGTTGCTGACTATTCAGAATTACATAACAATTCCTTTTTGCTCTTTTTAGGTGCTATCCCCATATTATTTTATAACAATTCTCTTTAATTCTTATTAACATGATCTTTAAAATTCTTTTCTTCCATACACTCCTTAATTCATTTTACTCCAGATTACTAATATCTTTTTACACAAAGTTGTATTCATATCTTTTACATTACAATTTCCCTGAATTCATTTCTATTTCCCCAGTCACAGGCCTACCCCTGAAAATGCTAATATACAGTATCCGTCATTTTATTTTATAAGCACAATTTGCTTTCATCTCCATATTTATAATTGCATTAGTAACCTTTGTAATATCGATATCAGTAAGAACACACATAGACAATAAGCCATTTGACAAATAGATTGTCTTTGGTATTCCTATCCTTTACTTTGACCTATTGCCATATTACAAGCTCCTTCCGGTATAACTATATCTTTCTTATATGTGCTTATTTCCCTAAACTTATTGTGAACCGGAGTGGCCCCGATTTATCTACTTGCCATTTCTTGCTTTCGAACTACAGTACTAGGTTGGCAGGAGCTGGGACAGAGACAGGAATTCATTCCGTCATGCAGTACTCAGGGATCGAACTGCTGACCTGCTGCCTTCCAGCCAGCATCTTAAGCACTTCAGCCATTGCTGGTAAACAGTGTTCTAGGCATGCCTGCCAATCATGTTTTAATCATGTTGTTAGCTGCTTCGGGTCACTCCTGAGTGAGGGAAGCGGGATAGAAATATTTTAAATAAATAAAATAAAACAAATAAATGTCCACGCAGACAGGGCTTGGTCTTCGGCTATAAACAGAGATGAGTACTGAACCCTAGAGTCGGATACAACTGGCTTTCGAACAAGCCGTGACCTATATTATGAAAGAATTCTCCATTATGATTTGAAATGTAACTATTGATGAATGAAACCTCCTTTTCTTTGAGCATTCCTTGTATAATGAAGTCTCTACTTCTTTCTTCAATGATTCCATCCTAAAATCACATCTTTTCAAAATAAAAACTGCAACGCTTCTTGATTTACATATACCAAATGGTTTCTCATAAATATCTATGCAATATACTTTCAGTTCATTAACACCTTTTCTTTGATGTGTTTCCTGTAAACAAACAATATTTGCTCTCCCTTTACTAATTAGCAACTCAATTTGTTTCCTCTTAAACAAACGTCCTAGGTCTTTCTCTTCAGTCCATCATGGCTAGCTTTATGGCAAGCTATATGTCAAGAACAAACATTCTCGTGGGTACACAAGAGCAAAACCAAATCAGAAGAGGGAGGGAGGGACGGCCTCACTGGGAAAGGAACATCATTAAAGGAGGATTTGGCTGAGGAACTCAACCTTCCCTAAGTCATGTGGTGGATCCTGAATAGGCTGAGGGTCCGAGTCCTTAAATGCAAGACCAACATGCTTAAATGGGGGCTGTTGGCAGACAACAACATGCTGTGTGAATGTGGAGAGATACAGAATCCAGCTGGTTTTCTGGTCTGGCAGTTACTATCAGAAACATGTACTAACGAAGATTTAATTATGGCCAACAACAAAGCCAAGGTGGCTCCATTTGGGCTGTCTAGTTTGATCTGGACACTGAAGAAGAATGCAATGTTTAGATCTTTATATTTTGAACTGTTGCTGCATTATTACTATTAAATAAAACAGAAATTAGCGACAAGCAGGGGAAGAGGGGGACCTTACCGAGAGAGGATACGGTTTGCCAGTTCTCCTCCATGACTTCCTGGTGGAGGACCTTCTGGTCAGGATCCAGCAGTGCCCACTCCTCCTGGGTGAAGGACACAGCCACCTCCTCAAAGGATACTCCACCCTGAATAAAAAAAGCTCTTCTCCATAAGTTTCATAAAGACAATCTTCTAAAGCCAAAACATTGCAAGGAAGAGAAGAGGCTGGATAGTCTTTGGTAGTTTGACACCATCATGAATGGCCTTCACAGCCTTTCTCTTGGTGGACAGGTTGACATTGGTGGACAAGTTGTCAACTAGGAGACATCCAGAGACGGAATTTGGTCTCTCTGAACACAACGTTTACACTCCTGTCTCTCCCACAAGAAAGCAAAATGCCTTACTAAGAACGAAGGGAACAGAAAAAAGAACACACATTCCTGTTGTCTTCATATTGAGTTTGGAAAAACCTCTCAGAACTTGGACCATTCTTCAAAACAGAAGAAAAATAACTTTCTCATTTGCAAAATCAAGTTATAAGAGGCACTGCTATTCCTCACATGGCGAGTACCATGTGATAACAACGTGCTTTGTAAGGAATGTGACTATTAAAAAAGAATGACCAGTTTGATTCAAGACTAAAGTGCAGTAATACCTCATATAACGTCCAAACTTGGTTCCACAAGTTAGGACATTGTATGAATTCCGACTTTGTATGAGGCATGCAAAATCCTATCCGCGATGCCTCATACAGCATCCAAATTATTGCCACCGATGTTTTGTATAACGTCGTTCCCATAGAGATACATTGCACAAACTGCAGGACAAAGTCAAAGAAACACAGGAAACAGACAGAACTTTAAGAGGGGCCTTCAGCTCAACAACTTAAACAGGATTTAGCATGGAGCGGGCTCAACAACTACGTCGGAGCCCAACTCTAAGTCCTCAGGATCATCGCCAGAGCAGGGCAACAAATAATAATAATAATAATTTTTAATTTAAATACCGCAATTCTCTACCTTTGCAGTTTTGTTGTTGTTGTTCAGTCGCAGTCGATTCCGACCCTTTGCGACCCTATAGAATAATATCCTCCAGGGATCTCTGTCCTCCGGGACATCGGAGGAGCAGCTGACAAGCCTCGCCGTGACTCTCCCGGGCCCTCGCCATCGGCCCGAGGTGGGAGTCAGCTGCGGCTACCGCCCCCGCCTCCCTCCGGCCCTGCCTTGACTGGAGGGATAAGAGAACGCTGGAGGAGCAGCCGACAAGCCTCTCCGCGACTCTCCCAGGTCCCCGCCATCGGCCCGGGGTGGGAGTCAGCTGTGGCCAGCGGCCCCCCTCCCTCTGGCCCTGCCTCACCTCGCCTCCACCAATGCCAGGGCTTGAGGCCCCCTGGAGCTCGATCGGCAGCCGGGCGGAGGAGGCAGGGAAGAAAGAACTCACCGGAGAGGTGAGCCCCAAGTGCGGCAAGTTCTTTCTTTCCCCGCCTCCTCCGGCCGGCTGCCAGTCAAACTCCGGGGGGCCTCAAGCCCTGGCGTCAGCGGGGTCCATTGGAGGCAGGGAAAGAAAGAACTCGTCGCACTTGGGGCTCGCCTCTCCGTGGCCCCAAAAGCCGCTCCCCGCCTCCAATGGACCCCACCGAAGCCGGGGCTGGGCGGCCGCACGGAGTTTGACCGGCAGCCGGCCGGAGAAGGCGGGGAAAGAAAGAACTCGCGGCACTTGGGGCTCGCCTCTCCGGCGAGTTCTTTCTTCCCCGCCTCCTCCGGCTGGCTACTGGTCGAGCTCCGGGGGGCCTCCAAGCCCTGGTGTTGGTGGAGGCAAGGTGAGGCAGCTGACTCCCACCCCGGGCCGATGGCGGAGGCCCGGGAGATTCGCGCCAAGGCTTGTTGGCTGCTCCTCCGGCGTCCCGGAGGACAGAGATCCCTGGAGGACGATGTTCTATGGGGTCACAAAGGGTCGGAATTGACTGTGCGACTGAACAACAACAAAAAAACTGCAAAAACCCTAATGCCTCATACAACGTCCGCCGACATTGTATGAGGCACCTTTTTGCCAAGAATTGGGTGACATTGTATGGATCCGACGTTCTGTGAAGCGGACGTTGTATGAGGTATTACTGTGCTTAAATACAAAGGAATTCAGATTCACAAGGTGAGTTGGCATACCTGATCTGGTTCAGCTCCATTGCAAGGAAGAGAGGATGGGTCATTTGTTGCTTGCGTCCTTCTGGAGTCTACAGGAGAGACAGAAAGGGCAGGAAGCCAGTCCTCTCAGATTAAGAAGGGAATCCCAAACATACAATAAAACCCCAAGTTACAGGGGGCGGCGGAATCGGTTCCCTGGCCTCTTTCGTATCTCCATTTTTTTTAAAACTCAAAGCATCCCCATAGGGAGGAAGAAAAAAATAAAAATATAATTTATATCTTCTTACCTTTGCTGCTGTTTCCACATTCTTCTCCAAAGTGGGAACCGTGTTGCTGCCGCAGCTCCGCCACCCCCACCACTTCGGGGAGGGTCAGGGGACCTGATCCGGGCTGTTTCCGACGTCCCCTGACCTTCCCGGGCAGTGCTGCAAGGCAAAACCTGCAGCTGAAAAAGGAGTTTCCCTCCGGCCTTTTGCCTTGCAGCACTGCACGGGGACCAGCCACCTCCACCGCCGCCATGGTAAGTCATTTCTTGATACTTCCGGTGATAGGGGTGGGTGAATTTTTAGTGATCAAAATGGGCAGCAGCGCCATTTTGATCTCTAAAAACTTGCATCAGGGTTTTGTGCTGAATTTCGTAAATCGGGTATTTTCATAAATCAGGGCATAAAATTCAGCACAAACCTCGTTCGTAAGTCGAATCATTCGTAACTTAAGGCATTCGTAAGTCGTGGTTTTACTGTATTAGCTAAATAATAAACCCTTGAGCACAAGAGGATTCACACCCCAGGAAAAGGCACTGGTTCCCCAAGAGTAAAGTTTGCCCCTTTGTAAAGTGTTTCTAAATGAAATACTAAAACAGGTAGAAAACTGTGAAATCTTTTTACTGAGTACAGAAATGTATGTGGTTTTGGTTCTTCTTCTGGCCCCTCCTGTCAATTATTCTTCCCATTTTCCTAATTATGATAAAAAGTTGGAGGGTCATTAAACTTGCCCTCTTTCTTATAGGACATTACTATATATTTAACTTTTCTAAAACGAAAGGTGTTTTTGTCTTAAAATACAAAAATACAAAATCTTTCCTTGAAAAGCATTAGGTCATGAGCGTTTCCTAAAAATAGAAAAGAAGGTGTGATGTCAAAATCATTTTGCAACCCCTGGGATAAGCTCTGGGATGGGGATTCGGAAGAAAGCCCCTGGGCGACGTCAAACCATTCACTCTCTCAGGCTGGCCTAAACTGTAGGATCATTGGACTGAGGACAAGATAGTTGCGAAGAAATCTGTGAGCTTCATAGAAAAAAATGTGGGATATCAAAAGAACAGGAAAAGCTAGAAATAACTGAAGCGTGCAAGGTTAAATATGGATGTTTAGAAGTCTTCTGTTTCGCTCAGTTCAAAACAAATCTCTTTGCATGTGGCCTCTTGGTCAGAACCAAGAGGAACTGGTTGCTATATAAAATGTTGGGAATGATGAAAATCAAAAGAATTAAAAATATATGAAGAACTAACGAAGAGTGTCCCAGCGATACCTAAGTGAAATAGTCAGAGGGGGGAAGAAATACACACAGACCCTCCTTTCCTTCACCCATGGATAACAACATGCCTTCTCTCACAATAATCCTCACCTATCAAGGTAGAACCTCCTTCATTGCCCTGATGGATCTCTCTTTGTGGGGGACACTCTTTGGTGCTGAATTGAGGTTTCTCTCGCATGGGGAAATCAGGCTGAACTTCCGAGGAGAGGATTTTCATCTGAGGAACCATAAAATGCAAGGAGAAAATATTAAAGAGAGAATCAGGGATCTTAGCAGGTGAAACTATGACTTCAGAGACATATGATAATCATGCTCAGATTTTCTCAAACAACAATTTACTTGGTTGATCCGTACTTCACGAGGCTAATTTGATGTGGTGGATCGAAGCATTGTCTCCCATGAGATTTTAGCATTGGGAGGTCCTACCGCTAGTGTAGCAGAGTCCGATGGTGCACAAGGGAATGAGGCCCCTGTTTTCTATGCTCCTTTTGCCATTTTAAATATGACGACACAGCTGGCTGGGCTCATGTTAAAGTTGGTCATGTCAGAGCGATGCACTGGCCAGGTGCATTGCCTGAGTACCCAACCCCACTAAGCTGAGCTGGGGTTCCAGAATGGAGAACCATTCTGGATCACTAGGTGACACCTTCATGGCATGGTTGAACCTGCAAGGGAAATATACACCCACCACCAGAGCTGCCGGACGGCCAGGGTCACCGCTGTGCCACATTGAGGCATGAAATGGCATTTACACAGACCAAACAACAACAGCAAAGGCAATTCAGTTTTTTAAATTTCCTCCCTCATTTTCTTGATGCCGTTGAGTAGCCATGGTCAATTTTCATAGCTGAATAATCCCTGCCTGAATCCACCAAAAGTGATCTAATCTTCCTACTGCTGAATTAGAAACTGTTGCCCATAGTAGGAGTGAAAGAGCTGGGGATTTCCCTTAGTAGCGTGGTCTGGGCTTGGAGCTTTCCCCCAGCCTCTACATCAGGGCAGCCCCCACCCCAAACCTGGAGGCATCTGTGCGGAGAACAAATGGCTTATGAAAGTCAGGAGCCCGAAGGATGGGGTATTCCACCAGCTTTCTCTTCAGGAGTTCACATGCTTTTACACAGTCCGGGGTCCAGACCACCCTGTTAGGCCTTTTTGCCTCTGTCCTATTGGTCAGGGGAGTCCCTGGGTATCGTGGTCTGGGCTTGGAGCTCTCCCCCAGCCTCTCCCTCCTGGCTCACACAAGAACAGGCAGAAGTTAGCATTTTTCTTTTTTATTAGCCAGCCATAGTCATTAGAAATCAATGCATTGCATGCTAAAAATAACAAACCTAGGTCTAACTCACTCTATTACCTCTGAAACCCTCCATAAATCAGCTCCCTAGCTGATTAGCTGCCTCCGTCTTCCCTCTCCCAAGCATGCACAAAAACTAGCCCCAGAAGCCGTCACCAGGCCCAGGGAAAGTCCAAGCAGGAGGAGGGACCGGCTGACGTGGACATTCTACTCTTCCCCCCTCCCAACTGGCTGCTCTGCCTTGCGAAGAGTAAACCAGCAGTTTCCATAGAAAATTAGAGAATTTATATATAGAGTGATTTAACTATCAAATAAAATACATCCAGCTATACATTGTGCTCTCAAGACCACAAGGGACCAACAGAGAAAACTGGAGCAGAACAGGCACCAGTCTGACTGGGCAGAAGGGCAACAAGATCAGTGGGCTCTCCTTTCAGGTGCTGAGCCCTCCTCCCAAAAGCCACACATTTGTCTCACCTTTTGCTCTTCTAGCTTTTTCTCTCCAGCCAGATTCAGACTCAGGAGGAAACCTTCTGCCAGGGCCACCGCCTGGCAACTGGTTTCTGCTCTACATTCCCTCACCCAGCTCGACATCTCCTTGGGGAGGATGGACAGGAATTGCTCTAGGATCACCAAGTCCAGCATCTGATCTTTAGTGTGTTGCTCTGGCTCCAGCCACTGACGGCAAAGCAGGTGGAGTAGAGAGCAAACCTGCCGAGGACCATCAGCCTCCTGGTAGGAGAAATTCCTGAAGTGTAGGAGCTGCTTCTCTGAGCTGAGCATCTCCTCTCCTTGGACCTCTGGCACTGCTCTTTCCTGACATGTCCCAAGGCTTTCTTCCCTGATCACACTGGGGTCTTTTTCTGCTGTGGGGCCAGATGTGTGTTGGTCGTCCATCGTATTCCTCACCCAACAATGGTGTCCTGGATCTACTCTCCAATGCTCATAGACAGGACAGAAAAATGAAACAGAATGGCAAGGAAAGGAATCTCATTTGCAAGAGGTTACGGGGGAGGGGGGCAGAAAGAAAATACATATACATTCCTAAGGGGGTCAAATGCATGTCTCTTGTTGACCCCAGAGTGGCTCTTGGAAAGAGGCGGCTGGAAGAAAAGCCATTCAAGTGGGTTGGGGTGGCCCAAGACAACCTGCTGCCTAAGGCAGAGGACAAAATCCCCTCACCTTCCACTTTTGACACAGATATTTTACACAGACCAATCAATGAAACAAATCCACTAATTCTAAACCTGGAGATAGGAGAGATATTTATTTATTATTTTCCAACAATGCGGAGGGAGAGGGGCCAGCAGATTGGATCAGAAGGCTCAACAAGAGAAAGGCCAGTGAGATTTGAAAGTGACCTTTTGGGCAGTGGTGGGCTCCAAAAGAATTGACTACCACAGTGTGGGCATGGTATAGTTGGCACAACTTGGAGGTCCTCCTGGACTCACGACTACTGCTTGAAGAGCAGGTGGCAGTCGTGGCCAGGAAGGCTTTTGCACAACTTTGTGTAACTTGCCAGTTGTGCCCGCTCCTGGACCGGGATTCCTTGCTCATGGTCACACATGCTCTGGTCACCTCCAGACTAGATTATTGTAATGCGCTCTACATGGGGCTGCCCTTGATTACCATCTGGAGGATGCAGCTGATCCAGGTAGTGATGGGGTGCGGGCGCTATGCCAGTGCCTCGCCACTGCTCTGGGAGCTGCACTGGTTACCAGTTTGCCTCCGGGTGCAATTCAAGGTGCTGGTGTTGACCTTTAAATCCCTACATGGTAATGGGCCAGGATACCTAAGAGACAACGCCTCTCCAAGAATGTCTGTCCATCCAACCAGAGCGAAGAAGAGCATAACAACCGTTTGAATAAAGTTGAATAACAAAGTCTCTATTTATTCAAAAACTCCAACGAAAAGTTCATTGATTCATGTTCAAAATAAAGTCTCATTAATTCATGGTCAAAGTGTAACCAAAGGTAGTACTAGTTCCATGTACAAAGTGATAAATTGTAATCCAATATGTATCAAAGATTCCTCAAAAAGTGAATGTAATTCTGATAATAATCCAAAACCCTTCCGGATAATTTTTGATTTTTCACATACGTTTCATCAGGGATCTGTTAATAAAGTACCGTAACAATCAGTGTAATTCTGCGTCATGAGCCTCTATGCATTCCTCTTTCGTGCTCCTGGACGTCCAAACCAGAGCGGACCGGACCGGACCGGAGGGGCTCTCTAATTGTTTGTTTCTCTAGCCCAAGGAGGAGGGCCTTCTCCATGGGGTGGGAGGGATTTTTTTATTTGGGGTTGGCTTTTAAATAACTGATGGGATTATAGTGTCTATTAATGGTTTCTTAAGGGTCTTTAAAATGTTTTAAGACTGTGATTTGTTTTTTATATTACTGTTGTAATGCCGACCAGAGTCACTTGTTCGAATTGGGCGGCAATTTATAAATTTGAATAATATATAAATAAAATATAATTTGCAGGGCCATAGCCAGTGGTGGCTAGGGAGAGTGCGCTGAGTTAGCCGTTTGCCCACCCTGGCAAAGCGTGGTTTCCCATAGGAATGCATTGAAAAGAGGCTTTGTTGCCCATCCTGAAAAAATATTCGCCCACCCACATCTAGAATCCTGGCTATGGCCCTGCCTTGTAGGACACACAGACAGACCCATCTCTCTCTCATTGGCATGGAGTTGTAGTAGAGGGTTGTAGTAGAGAAGGAAGGAGTTGGGGGTGGAGGAAGGATGGGGGGGGGTGTCAGAGAGCGGGAGAGGATCTATAGTCCCAAACTAAGAAGTGCCCCACTTTGGGAGGGGGTGGGGGGCACAGTGCAGGCTGGGCAAAGTGCTAACTCAGGGTAAGTGAAGCCCCCCCCCATCCCCACCCCCTAGCCCCACTGACTCTGGCTGCGGCCCTGGGTCGTTCGCGACTGAACAACCACAAGTCTTGGAAGGCATTGGAAGCTACTCGGGATCCTTCCTTGCCTCCAATACGTGGGAGAGGCGAGTTTTCTGAAGAGTCCAGTGCACAAAACTCTACGCCAGGGATTCCCATTTCCATCATGTGGGGCCCCACCGCCCCCCACCCACCTCCCCACTGCCTCCTCCTCCTCCATCACACCCAGAAGTGCCCCACGGGGTGGAGGAAGGGCGGAATGACCGTCCGGCCCCCGAAGCTGTCTGAGGGAGGGTGACCTGACCTGACCCCTTCCCTGGCTTAAAAACAGGATGAGAACTCCTGCTCTAAACCCTTCCTGCCTCGAAAAGGATGGGATTTGTAGTCCAGAAATCAAAGGAGACTTACTTCAGCAACTCTCCCAACCACAATGTCGCCCCTCGAAAAGGGAGGAGTGACACGTGGGAAAGGAATCGTTTCCGGGTGAAAAAGGACCGCCTCTTCCCCTCCCACATTTTCCTCCTCTCTAGGAAACCTCACTTATCTCCCATACTCCAGGAATCTCTCTCGTCGGGCGTGCTCCCGCTCTAGGAATTTCTCTTGTCTGTCATGCTCCCGTTCTAGGAATCGCTCTTGTCTGCCATCCTCCTCTCAGGCGGCCGGGCTGCCCTCTCGTATAAAAGGTATAATGCAGCAGTTACATTCCATACACAACACAAACCCCCACTCTTGCTAAAGGTAAGGGTTACCCTTGCTCGTATCCGACTGTAGGGTTCGGTGCTCAGCCAGGGCTGTCTGCGTCTAGAGACTTTCCGTGGACATGTGGCAGGAATGACTAGACACTCAAGTGCATGGAATGCTGTTTACGTTTCCACCGAAGTGGCACCTCTTTATCTACTTGCAATTTCCGAAGTGATAGGTTGTCAGAAGCTGGGACGGAGACAGAAGCTCACTCCGTCATGCAGCACGCGGGTTTCGAACAGCTGACCAGCCGACCTTCCAGTTGCCAAATTCAGAGCAATGAACGAAGTAAAGAAGAGGGGATCCACCCTTCACTCCATGGCGCTCCTTGTTCTTCCTCCCTTTGAGGCAGGGAGAGAGATAGAAATGACTCCCTGCCACTGGGGAGTAACAACCCAAAGCTTTCCAGCCCGGCTCCAGGAAGGGAGAAAGGATTGGTATTTCGGACTATGGAAGGGACGTATTCTGCAAATCCCCTCTTCTCTCCTGACCAGCCCTTCCTTCCCGCCGCCATGGCTTCCTTGATGGGCTCAACTCACCTCACCTTTGATTGACTTCTTTTACTCCTTGATCTTCCCCTCTTGCCATGGGTCGCCAAGTCAAAAGTGACGTCCAGGCGTCCAGGAGGGGGAAGGGAGGGTGTATTTCCCTCCTTCCCTCCTGCCCACCAGGGCCGTAACTGTGTGTGTGTGTGTGTGTGTGTGTGTGTGTGTGTGTGTGTGTGTGTGTGTTTAGTATATGAGAGTCAAGACACAAGGCACAGCCAAAGGCTGGGTTAACTCAGGTTTATTGCATGGTGGACAGAGGGAACATGAGGTAATGGCGGACGAACAGCTCTATATATATGGTAGTAACGTATTTGAATGTGGCTCCACGGTAGCCCGTTGGCTACTGGTCCGCGTGACGTCATGGCTGGTCACGCCCTTCTTGTCCAGGTGTAGGTAGCGGCGGGAAACTTCCCGCGCTGCGGTCTTTGAAGGGTTTGAACCAAGAGAGCTTGGACGCTCGCTGCTGCCAGCTGGTGGTCATTAGCTCGCGTCCTATTACAGGGTTTATGTGATACAGCTGAAGGTTACATTGTTACTCATAGGCAAGGTTACATTGGTTCAGATACATTGATATCACATGTGGAAGGTTACACTGTTAGAACACAACACTCCTCCCCCCTAGGATGAGACGAAGTCTCTCAGCCAAGGTGGCTTATTTCGAACACGCTGGGGTCTCGGCGCGGGCTGCCCTGCCCTGGCTTCGCTCCCTCCTCCTTGCTCCCTGGCTGCCTGCCCTGTAACGGGAGAGGATGACTCGTTAGTGGTTTGCCGCGGTTCTGCGGCTTTGTTGGAAGGTGTGTGCTTTGTTTGGGACGAACCGGGGGCACTAGGGGCTAACGAAAAACCCCTCTTCTCGCTTGGATGGGTGGGGGAACACTCCAGAAAACCCCCCCGGCTAGCAAAATCAAAATCAAAATCGGCTTCGGGGGAAGCGGCAGCGGCGGCCGCACACTCCTTTTCCCTCCCCCCGGGCTCGGATAGAACTGGGGTATCAAAAGGATATGAGTCGGGCTCACTGCTTTCCCTCCTGGCTTCGGACTGGTGTCCCTCTCTGTCTCCCCCTTGGGCTAAACGGGTGGGGGAGAACCCTATCGCTGAATCCTGTCGCTGAGCCCCACTGATCGGCCCCTCACTCACTCGGTGCCTCAGTTGGTCAGCGTGCCTCCTCCAGAGGAGACCGGTGCTAGTTCCCACCCGATATGACACTGGCCCCGTCTGTTCTATTATCGTCCCTGGTACCCAGGCTGGGCCTGCGTTGGCATAGTTCCTGCAGTGTACAGGATCGCCTACGCCGAAACCTTTCGAGACCGCTAAACCTATGTTCTTCCCTTTGTCCTCGACCCTCGACGGGTCCAACCTGGACAAAAGCGTCGTCAGTTTCCTCCGCATCAGCAGCTCAGCCGGCGAGTATCCAGACGCTAAGGGGGTCACTCTGTACGCTAAGAGAAATTGACAAACTTGGTGATTTAGATCTCCCGAGCCCATGCGCCGCAGCGCATCCTTTGTGGTGCGCACCAACCGTTCCACTTGGCCATTCGTGGCCGGGTGAAACGGCGCGGATGTGACATGCCGAATTGCATTTGCCTCCATGAATGCTGCGAACTCAGCGGACGTGAAGCAACTGGCGTTATCGCTGACCAAAGTGTCGGGTAAACCGAACGTGGAAAAGACCCTCCTTAGCTGGCGAATGGTAGCGGCGGAGGATGTGCTCTTTACCGGAATGACCTCCAGCCACTTTGAGTATGCATCCACCACCAGGAGAAACATGGTTCCTCGGAACGGGCCAGCAAAATCTACGTGCACCCTGGACCACGGTCCCCTTGCTGCGTCCCATTCCCTATGCGGGAGGCGGGCCACCTCCGGTCGGGAGCACTGACATGCCTCACAAGTGCCAACCATATGCTCTATGTCGGCGTCCAGCTGGGGCCACCAGAAATAACTCCGGGCCAACGCCTTGGAACGGACGATTCCCGGGTGGCTGACGTGCAACAGCTTTAGCACCTTCGGCCGCAGGGACGTAGGAACCACCACCCGTTGGCCCCACAAAAGGCACCCCCTCTCTAAAGACAATTCTACTCGCTTTCGGAAAAATGGGTCGAATTCCGCGCCTGGGGATGACGCCGGCCACCCCTTCTGCACCCACGAGCATACTTTCTCTAGTGTTCTATCCTTTCCGGTCGCCCTGGCAACGTCGGCCGGTACTATCGGGGGTGACTCCAAGACCTCTATTAATAATACCTGGCGGTCTCTTCTTACCCCTGCCTTCTGGTCGTTCGACAAGGGTAACGGCGACCGTGAGAGCGCGTCTGCATGGCTGATTTCCTTCCCTGGCCGGTATTCTAACTCATGTTGATATGCGTTAAGAAAAATAGCCCACCGCAGCATCCTCGGGGACAGGATCTGTGGCGTGGGCTTATTTGCAGTGAATATTCCTAACAGGGGCTTGTGATCAGTAACGACCTTGAACGGCCGACCATACAGAAAATCGTGAAATTTCTTGGTTCCCGCTACTATCGCTAGTGCCTCCCTATCGGTCTGTGCGTAATTCCGCTCTGCTTGGGACAGGGACCTTGAATAAAACGCTATCGGGGCCTCCCTTCCGTCGTTTAACACGTGGCAAAGCACCGCCCCCACCCCCACCGGGGATGCATCGCAGACTAAAACTATGGGCCGTTTGGGGTCGAAATGAGTCAGGATTGCCTCGGATGTGAGGAGTTGCTTTAACTCTGTGAACGCTCTTTCTTGCTCGTCACCCCACAGCCATTTTTCCTCTTTTTTAAGTAACCGATGGAGCGGCTCGGCAACAGACGCCTTCCGTGGAAGGAAGGTATGGTAGAAATTGAGAAGCCCCAGAAACGACTGTAGCTCGGTTTTGGACGTGGGGCGAGGGGCTTTCTTAATGGCGGTTACCTTAGATTTGGACGGCCTAATTCCCTCGGGTGTGACACGAAACCCTAAAAACTCAACCTCTGTTTCGAAAAATACACATTTGTCTTTTCTCAGTCGCAGTCCCGCTTTTTCGAACACGGTCAGGACCTTATCCAATCTGTGAGCCAGCTCGGCCTTACTCCCCCCCGTTATCAACACGTCATCAAAATATGGCAACACCCCCTCCAGCCCCTTCAGGAGGCGTTCCACTAGCGACTGAAAAATGCCAGGTGCCGAGTTCACGCCGAACTGTAACCTCGACACCTGGAACGCCCCCTTATGTGTGACTATTGTTTGTGCCGCCGCTGTGGCGGGGGTTACCGGGAGTTGCTGGTAGGCCTGTGCTAAATCGAGTTTAGCGAAACACTTTCCCCCATTTAGCCTGGCCAGAAGGTGGCTGACCACTGGCACCGGGTATGCATTAGGGCGGATTGCCTTATTAATGGTACACTTATAATCAGCGCAAATGCGCACCTCCCCGTTAGCCTTCAGTGCTGTTACAATTGGAGTCTCCCACTCCGCTGAATCCACAGGAACAAGAATCCCTTGACCCACCAGTTTGTCCAGTTCCGCCTCTATTTTGTCCTTTAGCGCGAACGGTACCCTGCGCGGTTTAAGTCTTATCGGGCGGACCTCCGGGTCTAAGTCGAAGGCTACAGGGGGTCCCTTGAACTTTCCCAGTCCACTTTTAAAAACAGCGGGGTGTGCGTCACACACCGCTTGTATTGGGTCCTCGCCTACGGCATGCACCCCCCCTATGAACAGACCTAAGGGCTGAAACCACTGGGTTCCGAGGAGGCTACAACTCCCCCCTTTGAGCACCACTAGGGGAAGTTCCGCAGAATGTCTCTTAAAACGAACCCGGAATGTCCCGACCCCCAACACTGGAATGCTGTTCCCCTGTACGTCCCGTAGTGTGGCCCTCAGCGCTTTAAGTTTGGGCCGCACGTGGGGGTCGATTTTCAAGAACTCTCTCTGGGGAATTATAGAATAGGAGGACCCCGAGTCAACTTCCATCCTAATGGGGGTCCCTTGTACTAGTACCTCAACAAAGTAATGGGGCTGTCCTGCAGACACGCTGAACACAGGAGCGTCGCCCTCGCTGTCGTCCGAGATGCGGCCCACGCCGTCCTGCTTCCTCGTGGCCCGGGCGCCATCTTTGGACCTCGCTGGACGGTCCGGTCTGGCTGAACGGTCTTGCGACTGTCTCCGGCCCTCTTTCCATTTCCTGCACGCCTTGGCGATGTGCCCCCGACGTCCACAGTTGAAACACTCGGCTTTTCTGAATGGGCACTTCACGCGCTCATGGGCCGCTCCGCAACCATCGCAGCGGCGCCCGCCTCTCCGGACCTTCTGGACCTCCTCGCCATCGCTGCTTTCTGAAGACGATTTCGAGGTCGGTCGGGTCGCATGCACCGACTGACCGGACTTCCCGTGCAACGAGTTTTCCGCTTTGCCGGCCCTCGGACGCCACTCACGCCACTTGTGCATCTCATCTACTCCAGCATTCGTGGATTCCGCGGCTTCCGCGGCCTCTACAACCTCTTCCAATGTGGGTGGTGGCTCCTTGTTCATCAGGCTGCGCTGTACTTCCTTGTCCTTCAGGCCACACAGCACTCCGTCCCTGAGGGCCATCTCTAGGAAGTGGTCCCATCTGCAGGGGGCGGCGGCTACCCTCATAGCCGTTACGAAGGCTTCTACCGACTCGTCCGGCGCTTGAACTCGCCTCCAAAACGCGCTCCGAGCGGGAAACATTGCCCTCGAGGGTCGGAAACGCTCACGCAGCAGTCTCATGATGTCACCGGCTTTGAAATCGCTCATCTTCTTCGGTGCAAGAATGCCCACCAGCGTCCGCTTGGTTTCCATCCCAAGCATGCGGGTGAGGATGGCCCTCTTCCTTTCCTCGTCGTCTTCTTTGACTTTGAGTTCCACCAGTGCCGCCTGGAAGTCCATCTCAAAAAGCTCCCAGTCTTGCGGTTTGGTGATGTTGAACCCGCTCTGTGTCCTGGCTCCATGGGGATCCATCATCCCACCTTCGTCGCCAATTTAGTATATGAGAGTCAAGACACAAGGCACAGCCAAAGGCTGGGTTAACTCAGGTTTATTGCATGGTGGACAGAGGGAACATGAGGTAATGGCGGACGAACAGCTCTATATATATGGTAGTAACGTATTTGAATGTGGCTCCACGGTAGCCCGTTGGCTACTGGTCCGCGTGACGTCATGGCTGGTCACGCCCTTCTTGTCCAGGTGTAGGTAGCGGCGGGAAACTTCCCGCGCTGCGGTCTTTGAAGGGTTTGAACCAAGAGAGCTTGGACGCTCGCTGCTGCCAGCTGGTGGTCATTAGCTCGCGTCCTATTACAGGGTTTATGTGATACAGCTGAAGGTTACATTGTTACTCATAGGCAAGGTTACATTGGTTCAGATACATTGATATCACATGTGGAAGGTTACACTGTTAGAACACAACAGTGTGTGTGTGATGTTCTTATGTTCTAAGCTAATACACCCCAAAGCTAACAGCCCACCCCAAAACTAGATTTGCCCAACCAAGGTGTCGCGTACAATCACCCAGTTCCAGCCTCCTTCCGTCTGAGGGAGAAAAGACTGCAACAAGGTCTCCCTTTCAGCCTCTCAGGGCTTCCTCCTTTCTCCAATTGCCTGCGGTGGGGGTGGTGGTGGTGGTTGTGGGTGGGTGGGTGGGTGAGGAGTGGGGGCAATTTGGTGTCTTTTCCAGGAGACATAGAAGGAGCCGCAGTAAGGACTAACACAGGTTTATTGGTTGATGATCAGAACGAATATGTGGTAATGGTGGAGATGCCTCACATTATATACAGTGGTACAATACATTTGAATCTTGCTGCACGGTAGCTCATTGGTTGCTACCGGCGTGACGTCATCCGGGTCACGCCCATCTTCAGTGGTGGCTGTGGTGGCTGCCACAAAGAAAGTAACGCCTTTTCCCACCTTCATGTGCTAGGGAGCGTTCAACCAGAGCGTGGCTTGGTGGTGAGGGCCTTTCCAGACTACCACTCCCAGAAGAGCTCACGCAGAACTGCAGGCCAGGGACATACCTGTCAAGTATCCTGTATTGGCTGGGATTTCCCATTTCCCCCCCTTTCCCGCCGCCGTCCTGTATTTGAATGGTGGGGAAAGAGGTTACTGTGCATGCATGCCCACAGTGCACATACACAAATGGGTTACTGCGCATGCGTGCCGATGGTGCACATGCGCTAATAGGTTACTGAGCATGCACGCCCATGCATGCGCAGTAATTTCCTGTATTTTGCAGAGCCACGCTTGACGGGTATGGCCAGGGAATCATAGGAGTTGTGGTCTTAATTATTGCAAAGCAAGAAATTTAAGCCCACAGCAAGAAGAAAAGGCACTTCCTTTGCCTGGACTTCTGAAAAGTATAAGCATGCCCTTCCTTGGCCCTCACCTGTTTAAAAAAAACTCCCCTTTTCACAGGTCAAAATCCATTGAGTGAGGAAGTGGGTTTCGATTTACAAAAACTTCCATTAAAATAAGTCTTAGTTCTTCAGAATTCATTCTCTGCCCCTACTCTCCATTTACCTCTCTTTAGTTTTGTCAAGGTGCAGAGGTAGATGAACACAGCTACCTTGTTAGCTCAAGGCAAAGGGTCTCCCTTGCTCAAAAGCTAGCCTTATGCAACTCTAGGGGTCGGTGCTCATCTCCATGTACAGCCAAAGAGCCAGCCTTGTCTGTGTCTGTAGTTGTTTCTGTAGTCATGTGGCAGCCATGAATAGACGCCGGAGCACACGGAACACTGTGACCTTTCCTGCATAAGTGGAACCTATTTATGTACTTGCAATTCCTTGCTTTCGAACTAGTAGGTTGGCAGCAACTGGGATACAGATGGACTCAGGGAACTGCCGACCTGCCAAAGTTCTGGTCATCAAGTTCATTGTCTTAACCACACTAAGCCACCACATGAACCTTCCCAAAATGTAACATCGACAAGCTCTAGCTTCTTCTTTTGTGTATAGGCCAGACGTGAAACTACCAAAACAAAGCCACCTTTTGGTAAGTCCATTCTACAGTTCCTTTGGCCCTTTCACTGATGCAACATGGTGAAGTCATAGTCTGACAAAAATTATAGCCCAACACATGACAGTCGACTTCTAAGTTTCCCTATGCTCAGTCTGTCCATTGCTGCCAGAAACCTGCACCGGTAAGAGCTTGCGTTTGCAGGAGCAGCCACAAAAAGTGACAAAGGAGAAAAGTGGCTTCATCTTGGTAGTCCAAAACTTGATCGGGACACGAAAGGAGAAGAGAAGGATTGGTCAGAATTTGAACTCGTTACACCAAAAGTACGGCTGCTTCCATTTTTCAGGAAAAAGCCAGCACAGATGTCTACGAAGATAAATCCACAACAAGTATTTTTGTTTAAAAAGTGCCTGTGATTTTTGCTTTTTCATTTTTGAATGCCTAACCTAGCTAAACATTCTACAATTTTAAAAATGTTTTTGAAACAATGGTCTTAATTCTGATGCCAGTGTTTTGGGAAGGATAGTTATTAGGGGAATTATTTTAGTAAATTTGGAAGAACAATAATTTTTGTCCTGAAGTCTCGGTAAATATTGATAATTACTGAACAGATAATATGTGTATTGCATGTATTTTTTTTATATTGATTTTGATTTTCAAACTAGCAATAAGAAACTAAGATTTTATTAACTAAATTTAAAAAGTACTTGACCATATATATGTATCAGAATTTAATTTAGTTAAATGAAGCTATATTTTATTTTATAGACTGGCGTGCTGCATGAACTTAATAGAAGAACTAGTGTATATTCATATGCATATGCCACTATTTGATTCAGTATAAATGAAATTGTATTAGCTTTAGTAAAGATTGTTTGGTAAACAATTATTTGCTTCTATGTATTTCATATTCTATTGCTTTGTAGATGGACTATGGTTAAAAAGAGGAGGGAAACTGTGAGTACAAAATTAGCTAAAATTAATTATTCAACCATATTCCCTTTACAAAGCAATGTATGCAATTAAAATAAGGTTGTAGCATAAGCACAGCCATCTTGGAATTATGAAACCCTGTCTAGTTAAAAGTTGTTGACAGGTAGCTTGCTGAGGAACACACCCAAGAGTCTTATCTGAAGTGAGCAGACATGGTTACCACTGAACATGTTAGAATGTATGTGACAAGCAAAGAGAACAGGGGAAATGTACGTAATAGAATATGCTAGTTGAATATGTAACATCAAGATAAATGTGAAACGTCTACCGCCCATGGGGGGCCCATCTGGACTGGACTGAAGAACACTTGTGCATGGCTCATGAAAAGTATAAATGTCTCATCAAAATGCTCATCATGGTTCTTGATTCTCATGGAATAAAGTACTACATGTGCACACGTCATAATTTATTTATTTATTTATTTATAGTCATATTTGTATATGCCGCCCACTCAGGCGGAACCCGACTCAGGGCGGCATTACAATAATTCTAGAAATACATAAAAAACATTATAAAAACCCACAACCCACCCCCTTTAAAAAAAACCCATATCCCGCCCACCCATCCCACCTACTATACAAAAGGAAGAAGAGAGAGTTCTTATAAAAGCCAGCAGGCGGGCACCATAGTCCCATTCGGGCCCCACACCTGCCCTGCCAGCCAGGTCTTCACTCCTTTCCTGAAGGGCAGCAGTTCACTTTGGAGTCTTAGGTCTATTGGCAGGAGGTTCCAGAGAGTTGGTGCGGACACGGAGAAGGCCCTCCTTCGGGTGCTAGACAGATGTGCACCCCTAGTTGGTGGCACTATTAGAGAGCCCCTCCGGTCCGCTCTGGTTGGACGGGCAGACACTCTTGGGACGATGCGGTCTCTAAGATATCCTGGCCCCCTGCCATATAGGGCTTTAAAGGTCAAAACCAGCACCTTAAATTGCACCCGGAGACAAACTGGTAACCAGTGCAGCTCCCAAAGTAGCGGTGAGGCATGGGCATATCGCCCACACCCCATCACCACCCGGGCCGCCGCATTCTGGACCAGCTGCAGCCTCCGGATGGTCGTCAAGGGCAGCCCCATGTAGAGCGCATTACAATAATCTAGTCGGGAAGTAACCAGAGCATGGGTGACCATAAGCAAGGAGCCCCGGTCCAGGAGCGTGCGCAATTGGCGAATTACCCGAAGTTGGGCAAAAGCCCTCCTGGCCACAGCCGCTACTTGTTCTTCTAGAAGCAGCCGCGAGTCCAGAAGAACCCCCAAGTTGCGCACTGGGTCTGTCTGGGGCAAAGCAGCCCCATCCAGTACCAAAGGTGGTAACTCCCTGGATAACACGGGGCCCCTTATCCACAGCCACTCGGTCTTGCTGGGATTCAGCCGAAGCCCATTGGCCCCCATCCAGACCCCAATGGCCTCCAGGCATCCGGATAGGATTTCAACAGCATCACTGGGGTCCCCACGGGCCGAGATGTACAACTGAGTATCATCCGCGTACTGATGGTACCGCACCCCGTGGGAACGAATGATCTCACCCAGTGGCTTCATGTAGATGTTAAATAAGAGAGGAGAGAGCACAGAGCCCTGAGGCACCCCATACTTGAGGGGCCTAGGGCTGGACCTCTCACTCTCTAACCACACCGACTGGGTATGGCCCTCCAGAAAAGAGGAAAACCAGGACAACACAGTGCCCTGGATCCCCAGTCCTTCGAGCCGTTCCAGAAGGATACCGTGGTCGACGGTATCGAAGGCCGCTGAGAGGTCAAGAAGAGCAAGGACGGATGGACAACCCCCGTCCCGCTCCCGCCAGAGATCATCCATCAGCGCGACCAATGCCGTCTCCGTTCCATACCCGGGCCTGAACCCTGATTGAAAGGGGTCTAGATAATCCGCTTCCTCCAGGACACTCTGCAGCTGGCGCGCCACCGCCTTCTCCAAAACCTTACCCAAAAAGGGCAGGTTGGAAACTGGCCTGTAGTTGTTAAGGAAATAATCATGTGTTATGGTGTTATGTTATGCTATGATTGAAAAACTTAGATAAAATTCTCTTTTTCCATTTCAAAACCTCTCTGGCTGATTTATTTACTTAAAAACTGTTCATCTTTTTGAGAGTTTAAGTGACGTGCAAAGGTGCTGAAATCAGCCAATGTTGGTCATACAATTTCCTGTTTACTCTAGCAAATGGTTTCTCTTGGTCTTGAAACGCAACAAATAAATTCTTATTGTATTCTACATTTTCTATGTTAGTTGTTTAAGCATACGAAGTGCATCTGTACAGCTTCTTCTTATTTTGAAGCCCACCAGTTCTGCAAGTTGTAGGGTTCTGTTCTTTGAGACTTTATCAGTCTAAACCAGAGGTTCTCAACCTACGGCCCTCTGAGAGAGGGGGGAGCTTTGGAGGGAAAGACAAAGGAAGCACACCTGGGGTGGGTGGGGAAACAGGAAATGGACTTTCATACTCTGCTGGGCTCTTTCCTGTGTTACACTCTGGGACTCGTCCCACAGTGGCTTTAACCCTTTGAATGGATAACAAAAGTTGCCAAGAGGAGCTAAACAGGCTGTTTTCCCCATTGCCTCGTGAAATCCCTCCATCATTTGTTCCAGCCCTGCAAACCAAGATCCCTGAAGATGCACTTTGCTACAGACCCCTAAATAGAGATGAGAGATAGAAATTATGTCCTGTTCCAGCAGGATGTGATGCACACCTAGATGTAAAACTAATGAGACACAAAAGGAGCCACATTCGGGCATCCCCTGAGCAGAGTTCCTCCAGAAAAAAATCATTTCAACCCAGAAAACACCTATGGGTGCATCTGACATGATAAAAATCTATTTCTCTATTTGTACTGTTTATTACTGCTTTGTACATGTGTAAGGGTACAGAGTTTAGGTTCTACTCTACTTTACCTGACAACATACCTGCTAAGACAGGACCCTCCGCCCTGGGTCTCTCACTGTTTACAATTTTGACGGGGTAGGTAAAACTTAACTTGCCCAAAGTGCATTAAACATCCAGGACTTGGGAAGTCTACCTTAGGCCTTCACACAGCTGAGTCAATCTTACAGCCCCTATTGAGGTAGAGCGCCTTGCATTAAGCCACCTTTGTATGAGGGAACAACAAAAATTTGGTGCCATAGGCCTTTCTCAATAAAAGTGGCTTTTGCATGGCAACACTCAAATCTTCCCCCTTTCTTCAATAAGCACACTTAATGTTATAATATTTCATTTATTGAAAATATAGGACAGATCTTCCAGAGGTATACCTTCCCAGCACCAAAATTACATGTAAGTAAATGTATCAAACAAACGTATTAAAGTAAATCAAGAGACATGCGTTATAAAATAGTAAAACCTATCTAAGTAGTCATTTGGCCAAGATTCCTAATCCATTTCTAGCAAACTTACATGACAACATTTCCTCTCTGGGTCCAAACTTGAACTAACTGAAAAACCCCTATTTTTACTATTCTAAAACCCATATCATTTGAATTAACCCATATCATTTAAATTAAAGTTTCTAACACATAACAGCTCCTTAAAACCCCACAACATTTGAATTAAACAATCAAATTAGTTCTTTGGCAACACTTTAGTCATTCCATTAATTTATTCCTCACATAAGTTCAGACATTTTCCTGACACACAAACAGGCTTCATACATGACAGGCCTTAGAACATGGTTTATTATAGCTTAACTTAAAATGTAACAAGAGGAACAGAAGTACTTTTGTTTGCGTCCTGATCTTACTTCTCTCTGAAGCCTCTTTAACTCTTTCTTGGTTAACTTTGTCAGTGAAACCATTTGCTTCAATATAATAGTAGACTCAATTGATGAACTTGTATTATTTTAAAGTAATGCAAATTTACTTTGTTATTCCCTGCTCCTATATCCATCCATAACATTGAACGTTTGAAATGCTTAATGTCTCCTGAATAGTGTAAGAGGGTTCCATGATGGCGAATTCTCACATGCAAAGGTACTACCTACTGAAGTTTGGAGAATAGTGCGCTCTGCATTTTAAGCAGGATGAAGGGACAAAGGAATCGTCTCAGATTTAAACAGTAAAAAAGGAGTAAATGTGGGTTCACCGATTCAATTGGCTTAACCTCTCCTCAGGGGTCCGCTCAGGCAGCCACAGTCCCGAGAACCAACTGGGCTCTGCTGGAGGGGAAATTGGGAGATAAGCGGGTAGGTTAGGAATTAACAATGGCCCAGGCTGAGGGCAAATAGAGCTAGGCAAGCAGACAGGGGCAAACAGAGGACAAAGTTAGATGCCCGGGGTCAATCCACATAGGCTCTGAGATTAGGGCAGGAACAATGGGTTTCGCCAGCCCAAGGCAATTAAGTGCGGGTTGTCCATTAACCACGGGGTAACTTCCAAGAGCCGGCATTGTAGCTGGACAACCGGAAAATGCCACGTACACAAGCCTTCTGTATAGGGGTGACGCGATTATCTTACATATGCGTCCTCACCCCAGGCAGGAATAAATACTTGCTCCCGACTCTGGGCGGGGCTGGACTTCGCCACACAGCTGCCTCACGCGTCTCATTGCCAGCCCATTAAAACAGAACAGGGGGGCGTGGCATGGAGACGACCTGAGCAGCAGCGTTTCTTCATCTCTGCTTGGAAAAGGGGAGCCACAAATGTGGATATATGTGTGCAAAACTCAAGAAATTTTTGAATGAATAATTGGAAGAAGTGTCTAAAGATGTTAGTGGTCTGAAAATACTAGTTTCCTGGTTGAAAACTTGTACTGTAGAACCTGCAGAGCTGCGGAGCCCAGGGACGGAGTTGGTGTGTTTAAACGCCCAAGCGCTCAAACGGCAAGTCGGGAGCCTTGGAGGCTCGGAGACTCAGAGGCTTGGAGTTCCAGAGATCGCAGTGGCAGTTTATCAGTATCGTGAGTTTTTTTCCCAAGGGATATTGACAGTGTACTCCAATAAGTGGGTGAAAACAAAGAAAAAAACTTTTTTTAAAAAAGATTGGAGGCTGTAAGACTGTGTTGGATCCTGCTGTTGGGGAGGTGAGGCGAGGTGGATGAACTTGAACTTGAAAGGAGAGACACGGCGAGTGAGGATTAAAGGCAGAACGAGAACCGGAACAAAGGTGAAATTGGCACTGAGAAGGAGGTGGAAAACAGTTGACAAAGAGTGATTTAAAAAAAAAATTGGTCCCGGGTTGCTGGAACAGGAACTGTTGGTGTTGTGGGCTGAGCGTGATTTGCTCCCCCCTCCTCCCCTGTTGTTATTATTGTTATTCCTGAGCAGTCATTTTGGGTAGCCCGAGGAACAAAGCACACTGTCTCCTGAACTTTTATTCTGTGAGTTGAAGAGCGGTGAGGGAGTGCAGTGTGGTTTTGGAATTTAAAGAGTACTATTAAATTTGACTCGCATACCATCCTGTTTGACTGTAAAGAAGGAAGATCCTGTGGTTCCATTGGTGCTTTTTGGTGCTTCTTTGATTTGAATGGACAAATGGACAAAGTATATAGGCATTTTGCTTCATTGCTTAAGTGGTTAATGTAATCATAATACTGAGAGAAATTGGGGAAATACTGAGAGTCTTGAACATTTTTCTTTGGAATAAAGGGGTGCTGAGAACGAGGAATAAAGTCTTGAACTAGAGACGGTTATAGTGTTTCATCGTTAAGAAGAAAGAAGAAACTGAAGTACTGTTCTTCAGATAACAGCAGTTAATCACTGAAGCACGTTACAGCTGGTGTCTTCAGGGTTTTACTAGACTCAAGGACAGCTCTCTATTTTATCTTATCTTGAAACGCAGCTGTGTTACAAAGTTATTTTGAGAGTGCCAACTTAAATAGAAAGCTGAGCAGTCCTAGAATCATTTTGGAAACAGAAAATAGAAAGTCATATAATATTACAATACTAAGCAGAGTAAATGGTTGACCGCGTCATCTGATTAAATAGGTGTATGGAGAATAAAATTGTTAAGTGTGTATAAGGGTTAGATTAGTGAAATTAGAATATTGTATACTGTTTGGTGATAAAGTAGTGTAGTATTATAGAATTATCTGCTATTAAATTCGGATGAATTGTAGAGAGAAGGGTAAATTGTTAAGGCAACAGATAGAATTAGACCCAGTTTGGTTAAGGACAGGTAGGCTAGTAAGAGCTGAAAGTGAAGGCAGGAGGAAATCTTTACGGGACGAGATCAAAGAGGCTGAAGAACTGAGAATTTTTAGAGCAGATATGGAAGCAAGGAAGAAGTGTCAAGAAAAGCAACAATCTAAACAACAATCAGAAGTAGAACAGATTGAGCAGGTGAATACTGATGAAGAAGACAGAGCTCAGGGGGCTATAAAAAAGAAAGTAATGGTAGAGAAGGTGCTTGAAATTAGGGAAAGGGATAAGACTCAGGAAACAGATATGAATGACTATAGGAGTTCCATTGAAGTAAAGCTTGCAGGGTTGGAGAAGTTTCTCCAAACAAAATTTGAAACATTAGAAGAGCAGCGAGTTTGAGACAATCAAGAATATATTAAGCTACAACAAGAAAGTTTTAATGCATTCCAACAAAAAATGTTGATGATGATGTCAGGGTTGATGGAATCTACCAAAGCTGAAGTAGCAAGTATTATGAAAGAAGTATCTGAATTAAAGGAAGGGATGTGCATGAGCACAAAAGAGGTTGAAGTATTGACCAAAGAAGTACAAGTGGTGCGAGAAAAAGTGAAGGAAGAGGAAGTGAAGGTAGATGACCATCAGGCAAGAATAGAATTTTTGGAAAATCAACATAGAAAATGTAATGTGATAATTCGAAATATTTCTGAGGGCAGACCGGATCAGTTAAAGATCAGATTATTGGGATGGTTAAATGATTTAAAGATGGGGAGGAGCTTTGTGGCTGAGGATATAATAACTGTACATAGGTTAGGTGCAAAGAAGCATAACAATGGAAACAGAAATGTGTTGGTGAGATTTGTGAGTGAAGGTTTGAAGTTGACCTTAATGCAGCATATCAGGAATTCCGGTTCGGAGGCATTGAAGTTAGAGGGAAATAACATAGAGGTTTACAATGATATTTCTGTTGAAGAATGGACTTGGCGAATGCAGTTAAAACCAATTACAAAAAAACTAAGAGAAAAAGGGATTTCATATTTTTGGCTCTCATCCAAAAAATTAAAAGTTGTAAATTCTGGAAAGTCATATGTGATAAAAGAAGGATTATATGTTTTAGATGTTTTAGTGGACGCGAAAATAATTGAAAGTAACACCAAGGAATGGGAAGACCTTAAAGATCAGTTGATATTATCAGGAATGTATATGACTCACGATAAGAATTGTTAATAGGAATAAATTGTCTAGGCACATTATATTTGAGACATGTAAAGCACACATTAAGAAGGGAGGATAAAGTATATGGCTGTGGCATGTAAAGTTGATTTAAGAGTTATGTTGATGTTATGCAGGATGATCAGGAGCTAGGCTCACATAACTGCACACTCCCCCCCTCCCCTCCTTGATTTTCAAGGGTGTTCTTTCTAGGAAAGGTGGGGAGGGTGAAGAAGTTTTGTTATATGTTTTGTGTTCAGTTATTGTATTATTTGTGGGATGGGTTATGTAGTATGTCGAGCACTTGCCAATGGGAGACAGGGATTGGGTTAATAGGATGTAACATAAATAAGTATGAAGAAAATTAAAATTGTATCATGGAATGTTAAAGGCATTGGCAGCATAATTAAGAGAAAACGTGTGGAAGCGGCTATTAGGAGAAATAATCCTGACGTGATTTGTTTACAAGAGACCCATCAGAAAAACGATAATGTAAAAAACTTGTATCTAAGGGGAATAGAGCATTATGAGAAAGCATTTGGTAATTCAAAGTCGAGAGGGGTCGCAATATTAATTTCTAAAAAATTGGGTTTTACAAAATTAAAGTCTGTTATTGACCCTGAAGGGAGATATGTCATAATTAGAGGAATGGTTAATGAGGAGGAAATATTAATTGCTAATATCTATGTACCAAATGAGAAGCAAGAGGAATTCTTAGATGGTGTATCTCAAAAGATAAGAAATGAAAATGTAACTAAATTAATCATTGCCGGAGACTTTAATCTAATTAGATCGGGTCTAGACACCACAAATGTGTTGAGACACGGGCATAACTCTGTTATAGATAGGTGGTTAAAAATAATGGGATTACGGGATGTATGGAGAGATATTAGGGGTTCAGAAACGGGTTTTACTTTTTTTTCACAAGCTCACAACTCCTATTCAAGGATTGATTACTTTTTGACTTCAGAAAACTTGATAAGTAAAGTTGAAGATATTAAAATTGTATTATTTAAAGATTCGGACCATGCTGAAATGTGTTTAGAAATTAGAATTGATGGTAAGAAAAAATGTATTGGGGCATGGAGATATGATACAAAATTGTTTAGGGATCAAAAGAGTAAGGAAATAATAATTAAAAAGTGGAATGAATGCTGGGAGATAAATGATACTAATGATGTTAATGATGGAGTTTTATGGGACACCATGAAGGCAATTTTCAGGGGGGAAAGTATAAAACTTTCATGTAGGAATAATAGACAGGAAAATAAAAATTTAAAATTAATAGAGGACGAAGTAAGGAAGTTGCAAGAAGAACATGTAAGATCAGGTGATAGAAACGTGTTTAATAAATTACAGGGTTTGAAAATGAAAATTATTGAAAAGGATATTGAAGAAGTTAAAAAGAATTTGATTTATCTTAAAAGAAACTATTTTGATTATGGTAATAAAAATTCTAAACTACTGGCTAAAGTTGCAGAGGAAAAGAAAAATAGTAGAAATATTCAGATTTTGATAAACAGTAATGGGGAAAGATGTAACAAAATGAAAGATAAGATACACATTGCTAGTAATTTTTATAGGGAGCTTTATTCTAAAAAGGAGATAAACGATGTTGAGTTAAAAAATTATCTAAATAAATGGTCAAGGATAAAATTGGATCAAGAACATAGGAATTACATGGACGAAAGAATAACCTCTAAGATGTTATAGATAAGTTAAGGGTGGGTAAAACCCCTGGTGAAGACGGTTTGTCTGTGGAATTTTATAAGGATTTCAAGGAAGTTTTGATACCAAGGATTGAAAGGGTATTTAATTATGTAATGGATGGAGGTATAGTACCGGCATCATGGTATAACTCAGTTATTATTTTAATACCAAAAGTAGGAAAAAACGTGGAAAACATCGAATCATATAGACCAATATCGCTGATGAATCAGGATGTAAAGATTTTTACTGCGGTTCTGGCCAATAGGTTAAATAATTTTTTAGGTAACTATATTCAAAAAGATCAAGCAGGGTTTTTGCGAGGTCGGTACATGTCGGACCTGACAAGGAGGATACTTGACATGTCAATCATTGCACAGCAGCAAAGAGATCACACAGGTTTTATTTCATTAGATATATTCAAAGCTTTCGATTCCATCCAGTGGCTTACCATAAAACAAATTATAGTAAAATATGGATTCGGTTCAAAATTTTGTGGAGTAATTGGGCAGTTATATCAAAGGGGATCAGCAAGAGTAAAAATAAATGATGAATTAACAGAGGAAATTAAGTTGGAAGCTGGCACAAGACAAGGGGATCCACTATCATCTTCACTGTTTATAATGGTCATGGAATTAATTGCTAATGTGGTAAGAGAAGACACAGACATGATAGGTCTAAATGGGATAAAAATTAGCCAGTATGCAGATGACACATTATTAACGTTAAAAAATCCCGAAAAGTCATTGGAAAAAGTATATGCACACTTAGAAATTTTTTACAGGGTGACGGGGCTTAAAGTTAACTGGGACAAATCAGAGGCAATTTTTTTTAATGGGAATGTTGAAGCACAAGAAGTTATAAAATCCAGATTTAAACTACAGATTAGGTCTAGTATTAAGTATTTAGGAATAAACATTTCAAACAAGTACGATGATTTAAAGAGATTGAATTATGACAAATTGGAAAAGGAGTTAAAGGAAAAGATTATAAGATACAAAAAACTAAATTTATCCTGGTTTGGTCGAGTATCGTTGTGTAAAATGAAATTGTTACCTAAAATAATTTTTTTATTTGATACTCTCCAAATTAATATTAAAAGGAAGGAACTAAATGTATTTCAAAATTTAATAAATAATTATTGCAATAACGGGGAAAAAGCTAGAATATCGAAAACGTTGTGGTATCTTTCACAAAAAAAGGGTGGTTTAGGAATCCCGAACATCACAAATTATTATTGGGCATTTCAACTGAAAAATATTTGTAAAATTTTAATAAGGAAAAAATTGATATGGGGGGAGATTGAATTAAGTGAAAAATTGGGAGACGAATCACTAACATTTCTAGGCAAAGAAACAGTTAAAATTAATACCGCGAATAAAATGCTAAAGACACTCTTTAGAACATGGACACTATTGAAAAACAAATTATCCCCAGGGTTATCACCAATTTTGGAGTTAAGGGATTTAAAATCATTCCCACTACTCTTAGACCATAGGACTGAAGAAATAATGAAAAGATATAAAGTAACTTTATTAAAGGAATGGTTAGATGTTTGTGAGGATGAGGAGAAAATGTCAGAAATGTGTAAACAGTTGAAACTAAATTGGCTTCAAGTTGCCGCACTGAATAGTTGGAATAAAAAATACAGGGAAGAAATAGGCTTAGACAGGAACATGACAAAATTTGAGGAGCTAGTATATAAGTTAAGAAATGGTCAAATAGAAATTAAAGGATTAGTTAGTAAATTATATAAAGTATTGGATGATTCTAACGAATCCCAAAAAGCATTAAGAGGAATATGGGAACAAGATTTAAATGTTAAAATCACAGATGAATGTTGGAATAGAAAGTGGAAAAGAAGAATCATGAAAACGTTATCAGTAAGGATTAAGGAGCATAACCACAAGTTATTATGGAAATGGTATATGACTCTTTCTTGTTTAACATTGTCAGTGAAAGCATTTGCTTCAATGTAATAGTAGACTCCATTGATGAAATTCTATTATTTTAAAGTAATGAAAATTCACTTTGTTATTCCCTGCTCCTATATCCATCCATAACCTTGAATGTTTGAAATGCTTGATGTCTTCTGAATAGTATAAGAGGGTTCCATGCAGTGTTGTACTGCTCCCAGTGCCCACCGGAGCCTGGGCCCTGGTAGCAGAAATTCCCAAGGCTACACCCACTTGGCCGACCACACCCACCTCCCTGCACCTCCCAGTGGTTTCACCAGAAAAACTTCCCATTCACCTTACCCAGCCAGGGCCGAAGTGGCGCGCTTTCACCTCCACACTTCCCGTGCGCCCTGGGCGAAGCAAATGGGAAGCGTTTCCAGCGGTGCTGGGAGGGGGAGGCTGCTCTGCCCACCAACTCGTCACTCTCAACTTCCAGCAGCGCCAACAAAAATGCTTCCCATGCGCCTATCCCAGGAACGAAGGCTGAGCTGAGGCTGCGTGCTCGGTTCTTGGCTGGGCTCTCCTTCCCCACGGGAGCCATGGTGCCAGATTTGCCGCCTGTGGGCAGATGCTACCCAGGCCTTTGCCACCGCCATCTATGGGGCAGCCGCGTTTCAGCGGGTGACACCTCCCCAATGTCCTAGGCACTACTGCCTCGCACGGGCGATTGAGGCTGTTCCTGGGGCCGCCACTGCATCATGCACACCAGGACGGTGAGGGGCTGACCCGCCAGCAGGGCCTGGCTGTTCTGGGACTCATCATCATCATCTCCCGGACAACAGGTGAAGCAAGAGAACAAGGTAGGTTTCTTTTCTTTCCCCCCCATTTTTTCCCCTTTCTTTTACTTGGGGTGTGTGTATGTGTTGAGGCCACGCCCATAGATAACCATGCCAATAGAAAGCCATGCTCAAGGTGTGGGTAGTAAAAACATTTGCAGTGCATCACTGGTTCCATGATGGTGGATTCTCACATGCAAAGGTACTACCTTCTGAAGCTTGGAGAATAGTGTGCTCTGCATTTTAAGCAGGAATAGTTTCTCTTCCCTTCTTCATGATGGGAAAGGGACAAAGGAATGTTCTCAGACTCTGTGGTGAATCATTAGCATTTAATACGTTTTAAAGCAGAACCCAAACTAATGTCATTTGTACAGTTTCTCTCCTGTGTGAACTCTGATGCATCACGAGGTTTGAATTAGCAGCAAAACATTTCCGACACTCCTGGCATTTGAACAGCTTATCTCCTGTGTAAACTTTATGATGCATCAAAAGGTTTGAATTCTAAGCAAAAAATATTTTCACATTCCTGGCATTTGTACAATTTTTCTCCTGTGTGAATTCTTTGATGTTTCGCAAGACCTGGTTTCTGAGCAAAACTTTTCCCACTCACTTGGCATTGAATGGTTTCTCTCGTGTGAATTCTGTGATGTTTCACAACGGTTGAGTTCTGACAAAAAAATTCCCCGCACTCTTGCCATGTGAATGGTTTCTCTCTTTTGTGAATTATCTTTATGTTTCACAAGATCTGGTTTCTGAGCAGATACCACACTCTTGGCATGTGTATGGTTTCTCTCCTGTGTGAATTCTGATGTGTTACAAGGGTTGAGTTCCGAGAAAAACTTTTCCCACACTCTTGGCATTCAAATGGTTTCTCTCCTGTGTGAATTCTCTGATGTGCCACAAGGTTTGAGTTCTTAGAAAAACCTTTCCCACACTCTTTGCAAGTGAATGGTTTCTCTCCTGTGCAAATTATCTGATGAGTCACAAGACTTGCTTTCTGAGCAAATTTTTCCCCACTCTCTTGGCATGTGTATGGTTTCTCTCCTGTGTGAATTCTCTGATGTGCCACCAGGTTTGAGTTCTGAGAAAAACTTTTCACACAATCTTTGCACTTGAATGGTTTCTCTCCTGTGTGAATTCTCTGATGTGTCACAAGGGTTGAGTTCCGAGAAAAACTTTTCCCACACTCTTTGCACTTGAATGGTTTCTCTCCTGTGTGAATTCTCTGATGTGTCACAAGGGTTGAGTTCCGAGAAAAACTTTTCCCACATTCTTGGCATGGAAATGGTTTCTCTCCTGTGTGAATTATCTGATGATTCACAAGACTTGTTTTCTGAGCAAAATTTTCCCCACACTCTTGGCATGTGTATGGTTTCTCTCCTGTGTGAATTCTGTGATGAGCCACCAGGTGTGAGGTCTGAGAAAAACTTTTCCCACACGCTTTGCATGTGAATGGTTTCTCTCCTGTGTGAATTTTCCGATGTGTCACAAGACTTGAGTTGTGAGAAAAACTTTTCCCACACTCTTGGCATGTGAATAGTTTCTCTCTTTTGTGAATTCTCTGATGATTCAAAAGGTTTGAATTATAAGCAAAACATTTCCCACATTTCTTGCATTTGAACGGTTTGTCTCCTGTATGAATTCTCTGATGATTCACAAGCTCTGGATTCTGAGCAAAACATTTCGCACACTCCTGGCATTTGTATGGTTTCTCTCCCGTGTGGATTAGCTGATGAATCACAAGTTGTGAATTCTGAGCAAAACATTCCCCACACTCCTGGTATTTGTACAGTTTCTCTCTGATGTGCACCCTTACACTCTTCACAAATGGCAATTTGCTATGTAAATGCTTCCTAGAATCTTCATTCATAAAGCGCTTATTTCCATGGCGGTGGTTTTCGTGAATCATCACTGATTTCATCATGACAAAATCTTTTACAAATGTATTGTCTTTATATGGCTTCTCTTGGAGATACTTTCCTCTTTCTGTGTGGTTTCTTAGGTGTTCGGCAAGCTCTGATTTCTGCAGAAAAGTCTTTCCACTTTTGAAACAGGCAGTTTTCTCCCTCCAGTCACCTGTTGAGAAGAAGGACAAATGCAGAACACTCTGAAAGGAAGGAGGAAAACAAATCTACCAGGGAAAAAGTTTTTCCTAAGAAGTAGTTTTTGATTCATGTAAGCTCAGATGGAAAGATATGTACTATGTTTTGAAGAACCACAACAGTCTCTCCACGTTTCCCTACTCATTTATTTAGTCAAGGAAGACCTTTACCTTTTTATTTTAGTTTAACATACTTCAAATAAAAGTACACAGAAATCGCTACCTCAAATAGTGTGGTATTTTAAAACCATAATCAGGCGTATTCTGGTAATGGCAATCTTGTGTTGCCGGCTAGTTTTTCTCACACTAGGTCAGGCAAAGGAACTGCAAAATGAACTCCCCTAAAGTTGCCTTCATTTTGGCAGTTTCACATCTGGCCTAGACATGGAAGAAGAAGAAGCGGTGCCTATTTCTCTACTTGCAATTTCTTGCTTTCAAACTACTAAGTTGGTGGAAACCTGGAGCAGAAGATGGGTGCTCATTCCATCGCACAACACTTGAGTCTCGAACTGCCGACTTGCTTACCTTTCAGTCGTCAAAGCTCAGCGTCTTAACCACTAAGCCACTGCAGCCCAACCACATCCTACTTGCTTTCAAGAGTCCTTTTTGTAGCCAAATCGCACGTGTCAATTTTTCATTAATGGCAATTTACAAAGTTTCTTTATACCCTTCAAGATGTTAACCTCAAATCTCACTTCCCCCTTTTTTTGCTATAATTAATTAATCTCGCTGCAGTTGCTAAAGGTGCAATTACAGTATTTCCATTTTTTACCATATCTGTTGGGCATCACCTAAATTAGATAACAATGGAGGGTTTTTGTTGATATTTTTTGGGGGAGCAGCAATCAGTTTTCATAGATAAAATCTCATTCATTTCATTAAAAGTCATTTCCCATTTTTTCCTGGATCTCCTCACATTCCCACCATAACGGGAAATAGCCACCAAACTGTGGTGGCTTAGTGGTTAAGACACTGAACCTGATGACTGGAAGGTTGGCAGGTCTGCAGTTCGAAACCCGAGTGCTGCACGACAAAGTGAGCGCCCGTCTGTCCTAGTTCCTGCCAACCTAGCAGTTCCAAAGCAAGAAATTGGAAGTAGATCAATAGGTACCACTTAAGTGAGAAGGTTAACAATGTTCGGTGCACTCCGGTGTCTAGTCAGGCCTGTCACATATCCACGGAAACATCTGCAGACACAGACAGCACTGGCTCTTTGCCTCTAAACAGAGATGAGCACCGAACCCTAGATACGACTGGCTTTTGAGCAATGGCGACCTTTACCCTTCGGTCCCTTCGGTTCTTGCGCACCTTTTAGGGGTGGGTTTTTTTAAAAACTTTTTTAACTTTTAACTTTTTTATCATGTGTCTTTTATGTATTTACTGTCCGCTATGTAAACCACCCTGAGTTGGGTTGTACCTGAGTGGGCGGTATATAAGCATGAAAAATAAATAAATAAATAAATAAATAAATAAATAAATAAATAAATAAATAAATAAATAAATACCCTTTACCATTATCTCTTCCTATTCCTCCAATATGTTGCTGAATATTCAGAATTACATAACAATTCCTTTTTGCTCTTTTTAGGTGCTATCCCCATGATTTTTTTATAACAATTCTCTTTAATTCTTACTGACATGATCTTTAAAATTCTTTTATACACTCCTTAATTCCTTTTACTCCAGATTGCTAATATCTTTTTACACAAAGGTGTATTTATATCTTTTACATTATAATTTCCCTGAATTCTTTTCCATTTCCCCAATCACAGGCCTTCTCCTGAAAATGCTAATATTTATTATATACTAGCAAGGGTTGCCCGGCGTTGCCGGGCTTTCCCCCCCTCTGTTGCATTAAAGAAGATGCATTGGAATGTTTTGTCCAAAAAAATTTTTTTTTATTTTTCAAAAACATGTTTAACAATTAACGTTTCATTTCTAAACTGGTTGTGTCTTTACTGGTAGTTACACATTGAGGTATGTTACTTTTGTTTGTAAATGCTTAATTTCTAATTTAAGTCGTTGTATCATTACTGTTATTTGCACATTGAAGTTTTTCCCCAAAGTAATATTAAACATTTAACTATATATATTTTTTGTTTCCTCCTTTGTCGTCCAGCAATGTGTGTTTTTAATCTGTAAAACATAAAACATAGGGAGAGATATTGATATTTGTCTGGTTTTTTTCTTTTTGAAATTTATTATTTGTGATTCTTTAAAATTTTAACATGTGTTTTAATCTGAAAATATTGTTGTTAGTAAATATAATTTGATAACTTTTTGCTCTAAATTTTTTATTTACCTTCAGTATGTTTTTTTAATTTTGTCGTTCAGGTAGTTGATTGTTGATCTGTTGGGGCACCTGTGTAATGAGAGTAATAATAAAGTTATATATATTTGTTTTTTGCATTATTATAAAATGCCATTGTTTTATTTATTTACCTTTTTTTCTCTGGGTCTGTTCAAATTTGATCTTCAAAAAATGTTGGAGCATTAATTCCGCTAGTGGCTGGTTGAATGGAGTTGGTGGATGTGTCATGATGAGTAGATGCCTTCGTATGATGGAATCTATATCTAATTCATCCTTAATTTACAGGTGTGGGTCTCTTTGTTGCGGTTGTGGCTGGTTGTCCTTTTGTTTTGCATTGGTGAATTCTTGTGTCTCTTGTTGCACTGTTTGTTTGTTGTTTATTTGTTGAATTATTTCTTCTAATTTTTTATTGTTTGGGTGTTGTTTTATTTCTGTGTTCCTGTCTTGTTGTTCTGCATTTTCCGTTGCTTGTTCTTTGTAGTAATGTGTTGTGTTTTTCTGGGTGAATGTTGGTGTTTCTTTTTTTGGGATTGTGCTCATTTCTGGTTGTTTATTGTCGCTTTCTTCTGGTTTGTAATTTCTTTTTATTGTGGTTGTAGTTTCTGTTTCCTTTGTTGTGTTGTTTTTGTGGTTTGTGTTGTTATTGGCTGTTATTGCTGTTGTCTGCTGTTTCCATGGCAATATCAATTTTGGTTTAGTTATGATTTGTTTTTCTTTTTTTCTGACAATTAGCATTTGACCTTGTTTATTTTGTTGCTCTTCTTGTTTGTCTGTTGTGGTTGTTTTGTTGATTTCATAGTAATTGTCTGCTGTTTCTGTTGATTGTTGTTTCCATGGTAAAATTATTTTGGGTTTTGTTGTGGCTTTCATTTCTTGTGTTTTCTTAATTTGCATTTCTGGCTGTCTATTTTCTAAATATTCTTTTGGATTAATATGTTTGTTTGCGTTTGTTGTTTCCTCTTCCACTGATTTGTTTGTTATGTAAATTTTGGAGACACTCTCTGTTATTTCTGTTGTCTGTTGTCTCCATGGTAATATGTTTGCATGCTGATATTGCATGCAGTGTTGGCTACTTGGTTTCCTGGCTGTGAGTGTCTTTTTTGGGTCCTGGATTTTGGAAAGAAAGTCTTCTTGCTGATTTTCGTTTTGTGTGTAATTCTGGTTTGATGATTTCTGGCTTTCTTTCTCCATTTCTATTTGGTTTTGATTCCCTCGCTATTGTTTCCCCTCTGTAAGTTTGCAGTCACGTTTTTGGCAAATCTCTGTTGGTGGATTAGTTTTGTTTTTAAGCTGTGTGTTTCCCGTATGTATGTTAAATCTCGTTATCGCGTTATTTTCCCTCGCTGTTTTTTGAGCTTGGGTGAGCGAAGTGAGCTAAGTGGATTTGCCTGTTTGGAGGTGTGTCTGTGTTCGGCGTTGCTGTTTCGCTGTGCAGAAGGCATGGCTGTAAGGGAGTGCGTATTTCCCTTTTAAAGTTTTCGTGTCTTGCTTCTTTTCGAAGCGTTTGTGAGTGTTCTTTGGCTGGCTTTGGGATAGTTTATGGAGAAGCAATGTGTACTGTCGATGATTTCGGGTGCTTCCTTTACTCTTTTTGTGGGTAAGTTTAACTGTTTTCATGTTATCTCTTGTAAAGGTGTTTTACTGTTTCTATTTATTACTGTCTGCTGTAATTGTAATTGTTTTATGTGTTATGTTCTCTGCTGCTACCACTCTTGAGCCCGCAACATATAATTGTCCGGCCTCGTTGGCTGGGTGGGCAATTAAAATACTAATTGTTGGTAGGTTGTGGTATTTTTTGAAGCCTGGATTATTTGGAATATATGTACGTCGCCGGCCCGTGGTGGGGAGGGGAGCATTGTTATTAGGGGTTAGGAAGGAAGGGCTCGGTGGTGGGGAGGGGAGCTGTATTGTTTTATGGTGATTTATTTTTCTGGAGTCGTGAAAGTAGATCGTTTTTCCCCTGTATTATCAGTGGGTGTGGGCTGCGGTCCCCTTCCCCGCTGGCTTCCCTAGTGTTGTTAGGTTTGTGGGGAGAAAAGGTGTGTATTGGCTCTACACTTCTGGACACTGAGAAACAGGCAGAGAGGATCGATCCCATCCCCCCCCCTCCTTAATTCAACTCCGTTTTTAAAGAGAAGAAAAGACGGAGTTGTTTTAAGGAGGAGGGGTGGGGCATGGATCCTCTCTGCCTTATCTTTTGTTTACAGTTGGTTTGGATGTTAAAGGAGAAACTGCAGTCGGGAGCTTTAGGCGCCGCGGGTGAGTAAAAGAAAGGCGGCTGCTGTTTGCTTTGTTGTGAATTGTTTTGCTTTTAAGGAGGAGGGGTGGGGCATGGATCCTCTCTGCCTTATCTTTGGGTTTCCTGTTTGTTTGGATGTTAAAGGGGAAACTGTAGTCGGGAGCTTTAGGCGCTGCGGGTGAGTAAAAGAAAGCCAGCTGCTGTTTGCTTTCTTGTGAATTGTTTTGCTTTTTAATTTTCCGGCCGCCGTTTTCCTCAGCGTTCTGCGTTGGCGCGCAGGACGCTGGGGCTTGTAGTTATCGGTTGGTGCTTTGTGTTTTTGCTGGGTTTTTTTAAAATGCGTTCCTTTTGATTGGCTGCGGCGCGTGTCCGAACGCTGCGGCGTGCGTGAGCCTCTCAGCCTGATTGGCTCTGGCGCGCCGCGGCGCAATGACTTTTGGGACGTGAAGTTCTTTGCGTTTCTTGCCGTTAGTGGGGCTGAGGCCCCCGTGCCGGATTTTTAAATCCTTCGTTGACCTGCGTAGCCAATTCGGCCGTGCTCTCGAAGGGAGGGTGCGGGTCAGTAGGGCGACGCATAGCAACGTATAGCCAATACCAACGGTGAACACTTGGTTTTATAGGTTAAGAGATATATATATATATATATATATATATATATATATATATATATATATATATATATATATATATATATATATATATATATATATATATATATATATATATATATATATATATATATATATATATATATATATATATATATATATATATATATATATATATATATATATATATATAACAAATTATCCAGCTAAACCGCCACTCACATTAAAAAGAGGAAAATTACTTTGATATTAAACCAACCAGCAGGTGGGGGTCACAACATCTTCAGGACCCCACACCTGCCCTGCCAGCCATGTTTTCAGATCTTTCCTGAAGGGCTGCAATTCCGTCTGCAGCCTTAGTTCCACTGGCAGGAGGTTCCATAGGGCCGGAGTGGACACAGAGAAGGCCCTCGTTCTTGTGCTAGAGAGACGGGCCCCTTTAGCAGATGGTACAAGCAGAGAGCCCCTCCGGTTTGCTCTGGTTGGATGGACAGACGTTCTTGGGGCGATGCGGTCTCTTAGGTATCCTGGCCCACTACCATATAGGGCTTTAAAGGTAATGACCAGCACCTTGAATTGCACCCAGAGTCAAATTGGACACCAGTGCAGCTCCTGAAGCAGTGGTGAGGCATGAGCATAACGCCCACAGCCCATCACCACCCGAGCAGCCGCATTCTGGACCAAATGCAGCCTCCGGATGGTCGTCAAGGGCAGCCCCATTGCACTAATCTAGTCTAGAGGTGACCAGAGCACAAGTGACCATGAGTAAGGAGGCCCAGTCTAGGAGCGGGCACAACTGGCAAATCACCCGAAGTTAGGCGAAAGCCCTCCTGGCCACGGCCGCTACCTGATCTTCAAGCAGCAGTCATGAGTTCAGGGGGACCCCCAAGTTGCGCACCAGATCTGTCTGGGACAGACTAGCCCCATCCAAAACCAACGATGGTAGCTCCTGAGATAACACCGGGCCCCTAATCCATAGCCACTCAGTCTTGCCAGGGTTCAGTTGTAATCCATTGTCTCCCATCCAGACCCCAATAACCGCCAGGCACTCGGATAGGACTTTGACAGCATCATTGGGATCACGATGAGACGAGATGTACACTTGGGTGTCATCTGTGTACTGATGGTACCACACCCCATGGGAACGGATGATCTCACCTAGCGGTTTCATGTAGATATTAAATAGGAGAGGAGACAATATACATATGCTAATATACAGTATCCGTCATTTTACTTTATAAGCACAATTTGCTCCATATTTATAATTGCATGATCAGTAACCTTTGTAATATTGATATCAGTAAGAACAAACATAGACAATAAGCCATTTGACAAATAGATTGTCTTTGCTATTCCTATCCTTTACTTCAATCTGTTACCATATTACAAGCTCCCCCGGTATAACTATATCTTTATTATATGTGTTTATTTCCCTAAACATATTATGAACCCGAGTAGCCCCTATTTATCTACTTGCCATTTCTTGCTTTCGAACTACTAGGTTGGCAGGAGCTGGGAAAGAGACAAGCAATCATTCCGTCGTGCAGTACTCAGGTATCAAACTGCTGACCTGCTTGCTGCCTTCCAGCCAGCGTCTTGACCACTTCAGCCATTGCTGGTAAACAGCGTTCCATGCACTCCGGTGTCTAGTCATGCCTGCCATATGTCGACGGAAACGTCTGCAGACGCAGACAGGGCTGGCTCTTCCGCTATAAAGAGATGAGCACTGAGCCCTAGAGTCGGATACAACTGGCTATCGAACAAGGGGGTGACCTATATTATGAAAGAATTCTCAATTATGATTTGAAGTGTAACTATGCGTGGATGAGGTGGTGGTGTCGAGAGGAGGGCTTCAGATTTGTCAGGAACTGGGGAACATTTTGGGACAAGCCAAATCTGTTCAGGAGGGATGGGTTGCATTTGAACCATGATGGGACCAGATTGCTGGCACTCAACATCAAAAAGGCAGCAGAGCAGCTTTTAAACTGATAACTGGGGGAAAGCCGACAGGAGCTGGGCAGCATCCGGTTCGGGAAAATGTGTACTTGAGTAGTGAGGAGGATGCAAAAATTACTGAGCAGAGCAAGGAGCTAGTCACCAGCACTCTAGCAGAAGGATGCAAGAGGGAGTCTAACAATGCAACTGGACTCAAAAGACTGTATCAGGAAAGCATATATAAATGCTTGTATACAAATGCCAGAAGCCTCCGGAACAAAATAGGGGAGCTGGAATACTTAGCAATAGATAAGAATATTGATATTATTGGTATCACTGAAACCTGGTGGACGGATGATAACCAATGGGATACAGTTATCCCAGGCTTCAAACTGTACAGGAAGGATAGGAAGGGGCAAATGGGAGGTGGTGTGGCCTTGTATGTCAAAGAAGTGATAAAATCATATGAATTGGAATATCTAGGTGATTTGGAGTCACCATTAGAAGCTCTGTGGGTAAGAGTACCAGGCCACAAGGATGGTCTAACAGTAGGCATATACTATCGGCCTCCGACCCAAACTCTTGAGGGAGACTGGCAGTTGGAGAATGCTGTAAAGGAGGCAACCAGGAAGAGAAGCCTGGTTATAATGGGGGACTTCAATTACCTTCACATAGACTGGGTGAACTGTTGTTCAGCACATGATAAAAAGATAAAGTGCCTAGATATGCTAAATGATTGTTCCCTGGGACAGATGGTTGAAGACCCAACTAGAGGTACAAAAATCCTTGACTTGATCCTGAGTAATACTCAGAATCTGGTGCAAGATGTTAATGTGACTGATCCAATAGGGAACAGTGACCACAACTCAATTATGTTTAACTTGATCATAGACTGCAAGTCACTGATAAAATCTAACACAGAGACCTTAAATTTTCAAAAAGGAAATTTCCCAAAGATGAGGAAACTAGTAAAAAAGAAGCTGAAAGAGAAAATTGAGAGAGTCCAAACACTCCAAGAGGCATGGAGGCTGTTTACAAAAACAATAACAGAGGCCCAATTGGAATGCATACCCAAAAGGAAAAAGGGCACTGCCAGGTCCAAGAGGACTCCAATGTGGCTTACAGGAGCTGTTCGGGAAGTGATCAAAAGCAAGAAAAGCTCGGAAGGCTTGTCCGAATGAGGACAGAAGGCAGAAACATAAATTCTGGCAGAACAAATGCAAGACAACTATCAGGAAAGCAAAGCAAGACTTTGAGGAGCGTATAGCTAAAAATACTCAGAGAAATAACAAAGACTTCTTTAAGTACATTAGAAGTAAGAACCCAACTAGGAAGGCCATTGGACCATTAGATGACAATGGAAGGAAAGGGGTTATTAAAGAGGAAACAGAGATTGCAGAGAGACTCAATGAATTCTTTGCTTCAGTATTCACTGAAGAAGACAGAGACCACATGCCCCAAACAGAGCCTATCTTCGTAGGGAGGGAAAGCGAAGAATTAAGCCAGATAGAAATAACCAGGGAGGAGGTCCTTGCATGTCTTGTTAAGCTAAACACTAACAAATCACCAGGACCAGATGGCATCGATCCACGAGTTCTCAGGGAACCTAAAGATGAAATTGCTGATCTCCTAGCCAAAATATATAATATTTCCCTCAAATCAGGCTTTGTGCCTGATGACTGGAAGGTAGCGAATGTAACACCAATTTTCAAAAAAGGATCCAGGGGTGATCCAGGAAATTACCGACCTGTCAGTTTGACATGTGTCCCAGGTAAAGTGATGGAAACCATCCTAAAAGATAGAATTAATAGGCACATAGAAGAGAAGGCGCTGCTAAAGGAGAGCCAACGTGGCTTTTGCAAGGGCAAATCATGCCTCACTAATCTGTTGGAATTTTTTGAGAGTGTCAACAAGCATGTGGATAAGGGGGATCCAGTTGACATTGTTTATCTGGACTTTCAGAAGGCTTTTGACAAGGTCCCACACCAAAGGCTCTTGAATAAACTTACCAGTCATGTAATAAAGGGACAGGTCTTGTTCTGGATCAGCAACTGGCTAAGGGACAGGAAACAGAGGGTAGCACTAAACGGACACTTCTCCAGGTGGAGGGAAGTAAAGAGTGGGGTCCTCCAAGGTTCAGTACTGGGACCCCTACTTTTCAACCTCTTCATAAATGATCTAGAGGTAGGAGTAAAAAGCAAGGTAGCCAAATTTGCTGACGACACTAAATTATACAGGGTAGTGAAAACTGTGAGAGATTGTGAGGAGCTCCAGAGGGATCTCTTGACACTGGGGGAGTGGGCAAACCAGTGGCAAATGAGCTTCAACATTAGTAAGAGCAGAGTGATGCATGTTGGGGCAAAAAACCCCAATTACATTTATAAATTGATGGGGTCTGAACTGTCTGCGACAAACCAGGAAAGGGACCTTGGTGTCCTGGTGGACAACTCAATGAAGGTGTCAACCCAGTGTGCCTCAGCAGTGAAAAAAGCAAACTCAATGCTAGGGATCATTAGGAAGGGTATAGAAAATAAGTCAGCAAGTGTCATTTTGCCTCTTTATAAATCTATGGTGAGGCCCCATCTGGAATACTGTGTACAGTTCTGGTCGCCATACCTCCAGAAGGATATTATGGAGTTGGAGAAAGTGCAGAGGAGGGCAACCAGAATGATTAGGGGACTGGAACACCTTCCTTACCATCTGAGGCTGCAACGGTTGGGCCTTTTCACTCTTGAACGACGGCGTCTAAGAGGTGACCTGATTGGAGTTTATAAAATCATGCACAGTGTAGACAAAATAGATAAGGAAAAACTTTTTTCCCTATCGCATAACACTAAAACTAGGGGACACTCCATGAAACTTTTGGGTACTAGTTCTCAAACAAATAAGAGAAAGTACTTTTTCACCCAGAGGATTACTGGTCTATGGAACTCCCTGCCAGAAGAAGTGGTGACAGCTGTCAGTCTTGACAGCTTTAAGAAAGGATTAGACAAGTTCATGGAGGACAAGGGTATAAATGGCTATAATTATGGATACCTAAGGACAACCTCGGGGTTGGAGAGATAGGCAGGATATCTCTCAATGCCATTTCCATTGAATCCTAAGCAGGTGAAGGCATCTCCTTGGGAATACCCTGAAGGAAATGGTGAGCCACTGTGTGAGACAGAATGCTGGACTGGATGGGCTGTGGCCTGTTCCAGCAAGGCTCTTCTTATGTTCTTATGTTCTTAAGAACATAAGAACAGCCTTGCTGGAACAGGCCACAGCCTATCCAGTCCAGCATTCTGTCTCATACAGTGGCTCACCATTTGCTTCATGGGATTCCCAAGCAGATGCCTTCACCTACTTAGCATTCCCTGGAAATGGCATTGAGAGATATCCTGCCTATCTATCCAACCCGGAGGTTGTCCTTCGGTATCCATAATTATAGCCATTGATACCCTTGTCCTCCATGAACTTGTCTAATCCTTTCTTAAGAGTGACAGCTGTCATCACTTCTTCTGGAGGGAGCTCCATAGACCAGTGATCCTCTGGGTGAAAAAGTACTTTCTCTTATTTGTTTGAGAACTATTGATTAATGTAACCTCCTCTTCTTTGAGCATTCCTTGTATAATGAAGTCTCTACTTCTTCAATGATTTCATCCTAAAATCACATCTTTTTGAAATAAAAACTGTAACGCTTCTTGATTTACATATACAAAATGGTTTCTCATAAATATCTATGCAATATACTTTCAGTTCATTAACATCTTTTCTTTTATGTTTCCTGTAAACAAACAATATTTGCTCTCCCTTTACTAATTAGCAACTCAATCTATTTCCTCTTAAACAAGCGTCCTAGGTCTTTCTCTTCTAGTCCATCATGGCTAGCTTTATAGTAAGCTATATGCCAAGAACAAAACCAAATCAGAAGAGGGAGGAAGGGCTTCACTGGGAAAGGAACATCATTAAAGGGGGATTTGGCTGAGGAACTCAACCATCTCTAATTCATGTGGCGGATCCTGAATAGGCTGAGGGTCAGAGTCCTTAAATGCAAGACCAACATGCTTAAATGGGGGCTGTTGGCAGACAACAACATGCTGTGTGAATGTGGAGAGATACAGAATCCAGCTGATTTACTGGTCTGGCAGTTACTATCAGAAACATGTACTGACGAAGATTTAATTATGGCCAACAAGAAAGCCAAGGTGGTTTCATTTGGACAGTCTAGTTTGATCTGGACACTAAAGAAGAATGCAATGTTTAGATCTTTATATTTTGAACTGTTGCTGCATTATTAAATAAAACAGAAATTAGCAACAAGCAGGGGAAGAGGGGGACCTTACCGAGAGAGGATAAGGTTTTCCAGTTCTCCTCCATGACTTCCTCATGGAGGACCTTCTGCTCAGGATCCAACAGTGCCCACTCTTCCTGGGTGAAGGACACGGCGACCTCCTCAAAGGATACTCCACCCTGAATGAAAAACGGTCTTCTCCATAAGTTTCATAAAGACAACCTTCTAAAGCCAAAACATTACAAGCAAGAGAAGAGGCTGGATAGTCTTTGGTAGTTTGACACCATCATGAATGGCCTTCACAGCCTTTCTCTTGTTGGACAGGTTGACCTTGGTGGACAAGTTGTCAACTAGGAGATATCCAGAGACGGAATTTGGTGTCTCTGAACACAATGTATACACTCTTATCTCTCCCACAAGAAAGCAAAATGCCTTACTAGGGAAAAGAAAAAGGAACACAAATTCCTGTTGTCTTCATATTGAGTATGGAAAAACCTCTCAGATCTTCTTGGATCATTCTTCAAAACAGAAGAAAAATAAGTTATGAGAGGCACTGCTATTCCTCGCATGGCAAGCACCATGTGATAACAACCTGCTCTGTAAAGAATGAAGCTATTAAAAAAGAATGGCCAGTTTGATTCAAGACTAAAGTGTTTAAATACAAAGGAATTCAGATACACAAGGTGAGTTGGCATACCTGATCTGGTTCAGCTCCATTGCAAGGAAGAGAGGATGGGTCGTTTGTTGCTCGCGTCCTTCTGGAGTCTACAGGAGAGACAGAAAGGGTGGGAAGCCAGTCCTCTCTGATTAAGATCGGAATCCCAAACATTCAGTAAAACCCCAAGTTACAAAAAAAATCGGTTCCCTGGCCTCTTTCGTAACTCGTTTTTTTTGGTAACTCAAACAATCCCCATAGGGAGGAAGAAAAAAACCTTAAAAGTGTAATTTAAATGGGGCGATCTCCTTACTTTTGCTGCCACAGCTCTGCAGCCCCTGCCACATCTGGGAGGGTCAGGGAACCCGATCCGGGCTGTTTCCAACGTCCCCTGAACTTCCCGGGCAGTGCTGCAAGGCAAAACCTGTAGCTGAAAAAGGAGTTTCCCTCCGGCCTTTTGCCTTGCAGCACCGCACGGGGACCAGCCGCCTCCACCGCCGCCATGGTAAGTCACTTCTTGAGACTTCCGGTGGTAGGGGTGGGTGAATTTTTAGTGATCAAAATGGGCAGCAGCGCCATTTTGATCTCTAAAGACTTGCATCAGAGTTTTGTGCTAAGGCACGTAAACCGGGGCATTTTCGTAATTCAGGGCAGGAAATTCAGCACAAAACCCTTTCGTAAGTCGAATCATTCGTAACTCGAGGCATTCGTAAGTCGGGGTTTTACTGTATTAGCTAAATAATAAACCCTTGAGTACAAGAGGATTCACACCCCAGGAAAAGGCACTGGTTCCCCAAGAGTAAAGTTTGCCTCTTTGGAAATTATTTCTAAATGAAATACTAAAACAGGTAGAAAACTGTGAAATCTTTTTACTGAGTACAGTGGTTTTGGTTCTCCTTCTGGCCCCTCCTGTCAATTATTCTTCCCATCTTCCTAATTATGATAAAAAGTTGGAGGGTCATTAAACTTGCCCTCTTTCTTATAGGACATTACCATATATTTAACTTTTCTAAAATGAAAGGATTTATGTTGTTTTGTTTTAAAATACAAAAGCTATATCTTCCCTTAAAAAGCTTTAGGTAAAACATGAGCGTTTCCTAAAAATAGAAAAGGAGGTGTGATGTCAAAATCATTTTGCAACCCCTGGGATAAATTCTGGGGTGGGGATTCGGAAGAAAGGCCCTTGGAGATGTCAAACCAATCACTCTCTCAGGCTGGCCTAAATTGAGGGGATAGTTGGATTGAGGACAAAATAGTTGCAAAGAAATCTGTGAGCTTCATAGAAAAAAATGTGGGATGTCCATACAACAGGAAAAAGCTAGTAATAACAAGTGTGCAAGGTTAAATATGGATGTTTAGAAGTCTTCTATTTTGCTCAGTTCAAAACAAATATGTTTTCATTGCCCTCCTGGTCAGAACCAAGAGGAACTGGTTGCAATGTGAAATGTTTGGAATGATTAAAATCAAAAGAATTAAAAATATATGAAGTGTGGCAAAGGAAAAAGCGATTTGGGAGGAAATTGAGATGAAGGACTATAGACACATTGGTAAAAAAAAATTTGGGCTATAATTTGGGAAAGGTAGTGACTAAAAACTCTATGATGAAAGGTTTAATGAGTGTATGGAAGAAAGTAAAGAAGGATCTGGTCCCGAGTATCTCTCCAATATTGGAACTCTCAGACATGGTGAGCTTTCCGATTAAGATAGATAATGAAGTCAAAAAAGTATTGGATAAAAATAAATTTTCCTGTTGAAAGATTGGCTACGGATCTGTAGGGATGATGCTAGTAGGATTAAATTGTTTGAGCAATTAAAAATGAATTGGTTCCAGATAATAAAGATTTGCAAATGGAATAAAGACGGAATTTGAGGAATTGATTTTAAAAATTAGAAAAGAAGATAAAAATATTAAGGGATTAGTTAGCAAAATATATATATTATTAAATAGGGAGGGTGATCCACAGGAGGACTTGAAATTTAAGTGGGAACAAGAGTTGAATAAAAAGATAGATAATGATGCATGGAGAAACAAATGGAAAAAGTGGATAATGAGAACTATGTCGGTCAGAATAAAAGAGCATAATTACAAAATGTTATGGAGGTGGTATTTGACGCCAGTGAGGTTATATCAAATTGACAATAAAAAGGATAAAATGTGTTGGAGATGTAGGGATACAATTGGAACGTACGAACATATGTGGTGGAGTTGTATTGTGGTAAAAGATTTTTGGAAAAGAATTGAAAAAGAGATTGGTGAAATATTGGGAAAGATAATTCTATTGTTGTTTCCTATCCTAAATAGTAATGAATGGCATTTTGGGGAAAATTTAGTTATTGTTAAAGATTACTTATAAAGTTATAATTAAGTGAAATTATTTTTAAAAGGTGGTTTATGTGCATTTGAAATATAAAAAGAGATATGAAATGGTATCAGAATAGGGGACGTCTATTTCTAAATTTTTTATTGTGTGTTTATTTTGTATTCTAATTATGTTATGTAATATGTATTGTGTTGTAATTTTTTTTAAATTTTTAAAATATATATATACATATATACATGAAGAACTAACGAAGAGTGTCCCAGCGATACCAAAGTGAAATAATCAGAGGGAGGAAGAAATACACACAGACCCTCCTTTCCTTCACCCGTGGATAACAACATGCCTTCTATCACAATAATCCTCACCTATCAAGGTAGAACCACCTTCATTGCAACGATGGATCTCTCTTTGCGGGGGACGCTTTTTGGTGCTGAATTGAGGTTTCTCTCGCATGGGAAAATCAGGCTGAACCTCCGAGGAGAGGATTTTTATCTGAGGAACCATAAAATGTAAGGAGAAAATAGAAAAGAGAGAAACAGGGATCTTAACAGGTGAAACTGGGACTTCAGAGACATATGATATCATGCTCAGATTTTCTCAAGCAACAACTTACTTGGTTGTTCAGTACTTCACGAGACTAATTTGATGTGGTGGATCGAGGCATTGTCTCCCATGAGATTTTATCAGGCACTCGCCATTGGGAGGTTCTACCGCTAGTGTAGCAGGGTCCGATGGTGCACAGGGGAATGAGGCCCCTATTTTTGGTGCTCCTCTTGCCATTTTAAATATGATGACACAGCTTGCTAGGCTCATGTTAAAGTTGGCCATGTCAGAGCAATGCACTGGCCAGGTGCATTGCCTGAGTACCCAACCCTACTTAGCTGAGCTGGGGTTCCAGAATGGAGAACTGTTCTGGACCGCTAGCTGACACCTTCATGGCATAGTTGAAGCTGCCAGGGAAATACACACCTACCACCATAGCTGTCGGACGGCCAGGGTCACTGTGACGTCACATTAAGGCATGAGGTGGGATTTACACAGAACAAACAACAACAGGAAAGGCAATCCATAGAAAGTTTTTTTTTATTTCCAACCTCATTTTCTTGATGCCTTTGAGTAGCCATGGTCAATCTTCATAGCTGAAGAATCCCTGCCTGAATTCACCAAAAGTGATCTAGTCTTGCTACTGCTGAATTAGAAGCTGTTGCCCACAGCAGGAGTAAACCTGCAGTTTCATTAGAAAATTAGAGAATTTATATATAGAGTGATTTAACTATCAAATAAAATACATCCAGCCATATATTGTGCTCTCAAGAACCACAAGGAACTGATGGAGAAAACTGGAGCAGAACAGGCACCAGTCTGACAGGGCAGAGGGGCAGCAAGATCCGTGGGCTTCTCCTTTCAGGTTCTGAGCCCACCTCCCAAAACCCACAATTTTTTCTCACCTTTTGCTCTTCTGGCTTTTTCTCTCTGGCCGAATTCAGACTCAGGAGGAAATCTTCTGCCAGGGCCACTGCCTGGCAACTGGTTTCCGCTCCACATTCCCTCACCCAGCTCGACATCTCTTGGGGGAGGATGGACAGGAATTGCTCTAGGATCACCAAGTCCAGAATCTGATCTTTAGTATGTTGCTCCGGCTTCAGCCACTGACGGCAAAGCAGGTGGAGTCGAGAGCAAACCTGCCGATGACCATCAGCCTCCTGATAGGAGAAATTCCTGAAGTGTTGGCGCTGCTTCTCTGAGCTGAGCATCTCCTCTCCTTGGACCTCTGGCACTGCTCTTTCCTGACATGTCCCAAGGCTTTCCCCCCTGATCACACTGGGGTCTTTTTCTGCTGTGGGGCCAGATGTGTGTTGGTCGTCCATCGTATTCCTCACCCAACAATGGTGTCCTGGATCTATTCTCCAATGCTACATAGACAGGACAGAACAATGAAACAGAATGGTAAGTAAATTAATCTCATTTGCAAGAGGTTTTTTTTGTGTTTTTTGGTTTTTTTTTGGGGGGGGGGGGGCAGAAAGAAAATACAAATACATTCCTAAGGGGGTCAAATGCATGTCTCTTGTTGACCCCAGAGTGGCTCTTGGAAAGAGGCGGCTGGAAGAAAAGCCATTCAAGTGGGTTGGGGTGGCCCAAGACAATCTGCTACCTGAGGCAGAGGACAAAATCTCCTCCCCTTCCACTTTTGACACAGATATTTTACAGAGACCAATCAATGAAACAGTGCCTCGCCACTGCTCCGGGAGTTACACTGGTTACTAGTTTGCCTCCGGGTGCAATTCAAGATGCTGGTGTTGACCTTTAAATCACTACATGGTAGTGAGCCAGGATACCTAAGAAACCGCTTCTCCCCAAGAATGTCTGTCTGTCCAACCAGAGCGGACCAGAGGGGCTCTCTAACTGTACCATCGGCTAGAGGGGCTCGTCTCTCTAGCCCAAGGAGAAGGGCCTTCTCCGTGTCCGCTCCAGCCCTATGGAACCTCCTGCCGATAGAACTGCGGCTGCAGACAGAATTGCTGCCCTTTAGGAATGATCTTTAAAATCTGGCTGGCAAGGCAGGTGTGGGGCTTTGATGGAGGCATAAACCCCACCTGCTGACTTGTTTAAGATATATTAAGATCCTCCCTCTTTTCTACAGATAGGGTGGGAAGAATTTTTTTATTTGGGGTTGGCTTTTAAATAACTGATGGGGTGGGGAGGTCATTTTAGCGTCTATTTAGGGCTTTTAAAGGGTTTTTAAAATGTTTTAAGACTGTGATTTTTGGCTTTTCTAAAACAAGCTGGTTCTGGCGCTCTGAAAATTGATGGGTCTGATGTGGCGGTATATAATGACATTTCAATCAAAGAACGTGGTTGGACGTACAAGATGAGACCTGTAGCAAAATTTTTGATGAAAAAAGGGGTAAAATATAATTGGTGATTTCCACAACAATTAAGATTTTTCTATGATAGAAAAATGCAGGTGATTGACGCAGGGATGGATGCATTGGAGTATGTGAGTTTACTTGATTTGGTTAAGGTGGGTTCAAATGAGTGGCTAGCTTTGAGGAAAGATTTGTTGGATTTGGGAGGTATAAGAAGAGACTATGATGGAGCAGATGAGGGTGGGGCTGCAGGAGGAGGGCAACCAGCTGGAGCAGAGGATGACTTATCACTGATTGTGGTGGAGGAAGAGTTGAGTAAAGGTTAGAAGGTTAAAGGAATGAAATTAAGCAATTTTACAGGAGAGAATGGTTTAATAAGATTGTTTTTATAATGTGGAGGGTGTGCTAGGGCGCCGATCACCACACACATCTTCCACGTTCCCCCCCCCCTCCCGTCTTTGGAAGGCAAAGGTGACTTTTTTTAAAGAAAAAGTGGAGAGGTTGGTAATGAGTGTTTTTTGTTTTAGGTTTTGTTTTATTTTTTGTGGGTTGGTAGCACGCCTGATGGAGAACTCGGTAGTGGTAGAAGTGGTTACTAGATTTAATTATGAGAGCTATTAAAGTGTTATCGTGGAATGTAAAAGGTACAGGATCTGTGATTAAGAGGAGGAGGATAGAATCAGCCTTGAGGAAAAGTAGACCGGACATAGTCTTTCTACAAGAAACCCATCAAAAATCTCAAGATACAAATTAAATTTTCTTAGGGTGGATGCAACACTATGAAAAGTCATTTGGAACATCAAAAGCAAGAGGTGTCGCAATCATGATATCGACTAGGCTGGGGTTTGAGATAACAAATACCATTTCAGATTTAGAGGGTAGATATCTGATAGTAAAAGGGAAAATCGATGACGAGGAAGTAACTTTGGTGAATATATATGCCCCAAATGATCATCAAGCTGAATTTTTAGAAAAAATGAGTAAAATTTTGATTAAAAGAACAACAAAAATGATTGTGGCCGGTGATTTTAATTTAGTAAAATCAAATTTGGATTGTACTAATTTATCAAGATGTGGAAAAGGTCTTAAAGGACAGATTTTGGATAACTGGATGGCTGCCATAGGTTTGAGAGACTCTTGGAGAGAGATTAAGGGGTCAGAAAGGGTGTACACTTACTTCTCACAGGTTCATAACTCATACTCCAGAATAGATTATATATTTGTAACTAAAGACATGGTCAAAAATGTGGAGGATACTGAAGTTGGAATTTTTAAGGAGTCAGATCATGCTAAAGAGGTTTTAGAATTGAGATTACAGAAGGAAAGTGGTTCAAGAAGGAGTTGGAGATATGATGTTAATTTATTTAAAGACCAAAAGTGCAAAGAACAAATTATGGAGAGTTGGAAGGAAAATTGGCAATGGAACGATAATGGTGAGGTAAATTTTAACATGGTTTGGGATGCAATAAGGTCGGTTTTTAGAGGGGAATGTATTAAGTTGGCAAGTAATACCCTGTTTCCCCGAATATAGGACCTTCTCCCATAATAGGACACCCCCCTTTTCCCCCTGCCTTTGAAATATAAGGCCCTATCCAAAAATAAGACCTCCTTACCTCCTGGCTGTAAGGCGGCTGGCGTGGCCCATAAGAAAGCCTGCCGCATTGGAGTCTCGATTGCCTCCCCGCTCACAACCAAGAGAAGTTTCCCCTGGTGAGAGCAGGATCGAGACTCCGACACGGCAGGCCTTCTTATGGGACACGCCGGCCGCCTCACAGCTGAGGCCAGTCTCGATCGCGCTTCCCCACTCACAACCAAGGGAAGCGTCCCTTGGTTGTGAGTGGGGAAACGCAATCGAGACTGGTATTCTTCTTCATGGAAAAATAAGACATCCCCTGAAAATAAGACCTTGTGCTAATTTTGGAGTTTAAAAAAAATATAAGACAGTGTCTTATATTCGGGGAAACATGGTAGATATAAAAAGAATAAATTAGCACAGGATAGAATTGAAAAGTAAATATTGCAGCTACAGGAGCAGCATTCAAAGACGAAGGACAAGAAGGTTTTTGCTAATTTACAAAGATTGAAGGGTGAAGTGGTAGGTAGAGATATAGAAAAGGTGAAAAGAGATTTGGTTTATTTAAAAAGAGAGTACTTTGAATATAGTAACAAAAACTCAAAACTATTAGCAAAAGCAGCAAAAGATAAGAGGGGAAAAGGGGAAATTGGAGTTATGATTAATGATTAATGAACAAGGAATAAGATGTAATAAGACTAAAGATAAATGCAAAATTGTGAAAGAATTTTTTCAAGCCTTATATGCAAGAAAAGATATAGATGTGGAAAAGCTTAAAAAGCAACTTGAGAGGGAGATAGTTAGCGGAATAAAACAGGAGCATAGAGATAGAATGGAAGAACAAGTGTCAGAAAAAGAAGTAAAAGAGGTTATTGCGGGTTTGAAATTGGGGAAAGCCCCTAGGGAAGATGGATTACCTGCAGACTTTTATAAGGAATTTAAAGATATAGTAGTACCAAAGTTGGTAAAGCTATATAACTACATATTGGATGGGGGCCAAATTCTGACTTCATGGTATAGGACCATAAGCGTACTGTTGCCAAAACCTGGAAAGAATCTAGAAAAAGTAGAATCATATAGACCAATATCGTTAATAAACGAAGATGCAAGATCTTCACAGCATTATTGGCTAACCGTTTAAACAATTTTATGGGCAACTATATAAATGAGGACCAAGTGGGCTTTATGAAAGGGAGACACATGGCAGACTTGACTAGAAGAGTCTTAGATTTAATAGATACTGTGAGCCAAACAAAAGAAAAAGTGGGATTAATATCTTTGGATATTTTTAAAGCATTTGATTCTTTACAATGGATTTCAATTAAGGAAATAGTTAAAAGTTATGGATTCGGCAATAAATTCAGACGGGTAATTGATCAATTATATCTGTAAGAGTAAATGATGAGGTTACCGATGAGGTAAAATTAGAGGCAGGCACGAGACAGGGCTGTCCGTTATCTCCGATATTGTTTATTACGGCTATGGAGATATTGGCAAAATCCACAAATAAGGGAGGATGGTAAAATAGAGGGGATGATGGAAAATAAGATAAGTATGTATGCTGATGATACATTGATAATTGTAAAACATCCTGAGAAGGTGATGGATAGAATTAGAGCACAACTGAAGGATTTTGAGGATATTACTGGTTTGAAGATAAATTGGGGTAAATCAGAAATGATGCTCTGTAATATGGGGGAAGAAGATTAGAAGAAGATAAAGGGAAAGGGAAATATCCAAGTTAAAGATAAATTGAAATATTTGAGAATAATTATATCAAATAGATTGCAAGAGTTGAAAAGATTAAATTGTGACAGTTTGAAAACTGAAATTAAATCTAGAATACATAGCTATCAAAAGCTGAAACTGTCATGGTTTGGGAGAATTGCACTTAGCAAAATGTTGTTACCTCGAATTAATTTCTTGTATGAAGCATTAGCAATCCAGTTGAAGGATAAGGAAATTAAGGAATTTCAAAAATTGATTAATGATTTCTGTAACGGGGGAAAGAAGTCTAGGTTACCAAAAGGATTATGGTATTTACCTCAGAAGGAAGATGGTTTGGGAATGCCGAATCAAGTAGCATATTATCGAACATTTCAAATTAGGAATGTTGTGAAGATCTTGACAAAGGAAAAAGTGATTTGGGAAGAAATTGAGATGAAGGATTACAAGCATATAGGCAAAATGGTCTTTTTAGGATATAATTTGGGAAAGGTGGTTACTAAAAATATTACGATGTAAGGATTAATGAGTGTATGGAAGAAAGTAAAAAAGTATCTGGTCCCGAGTATCTCTCCAATTTTGGAACTCTCAGACGTGGCAAACTTTCCGATTAGGATTGATAATGAAGTAGAAGAAGTATTGCATAAGAATAAAATTTTCCTGTTGAGAGACTGGTTTCGGATCTGTAGGGATGTGGTTACTAGGACGAATTTGTTTGAGCAATTAAAAATGAATTGGTTTCAGATAATGAAGATTAATAATTGGAATAGCAAACATATGAGAGATTATGATTTGGAAAGAGAAAAGATGGATTTTGAGGTTTTGATGTTAACAATTAGAAAGGGAGATAAAAATATTAAGGGATTAGTCAGCAAATTATATACATTATTAAATAAGGAGGGTGATCCACAGGAGGATTTGAAATTAAAGTGGGAACAGGATTTGAATATAAAGATAGAAAATGATATATGGAGAAATAAATGGAAAAAGAGGATAATGAGAACTATGTCGGTTAGAATTAAAGAGCATAATTATAAAATGTTATGGAGGTGGTACTTGACACCAGTGAGGTTACATCAAATGGATAATAAGAAAGATAAAATGTGTTGGAGATGCAAAGATACAATTGGAACGTATGAGCATATGTGATGGGGCTGTATTGGGGTAAAGGATTTCTGGAAAATAATTGAAAAGGAGATTGGTGAAATATTGGGAAAGATAATCAGGCTGGGGCCGGGTACCACTATGTTAACAGATGTGGAAGGTTTAAATTTAAATAAGGTGGAGAAGGAGTTATTAGAAATAATGCTTACAACGGGGCGACAATGTATTGCTAGAAATTGGAAAAATGATGTAATTATACAAACTGAAGAATGGTATAAAGAAATGTGGAATCTTACTTTGAATGATAAACTGACTTGGGAGATTAAAGTAAAAAGGGGTAACTTGAAAGAAAATAGATTTTGGAACATTTGGAAGCCTTTTGTGGATCACTCACTTATTGGAGTTGAAAGAAATAGACCTGTACCCGATCAAAGTGGTTTTTGGAAGTAAAACAACGAGATACTCTGAGTTCTCCAGGGCAATGTAAATAAGCACTGGGTGTAATATTATGTGTAATTTTTTGTTGTTGTTTTCTATTCAAAATAGTATTGAATGTTTTAATGGGAAGAGAGTGTTAAAAAATAATTATAAAATTATAATTAAGCAAAATTAGCTATAAAGGATTTTTTTTCTTTATTGCTTTACTTCTTTTTTATTGCTTTACACATTATGTATTTTAGTTACTTTTATGTACTACTAGCAGAGGTTGCCCGGCGTTGCCGGGCTGTTTTAAATGGTGTTGGAAAGTTGTTGTTGTTGTTGTTGTTGTTGTTGTTGTTGTTGTTGTTGTTAATGTTTGTAAAGAAGAGGTTAGTCTATAATTGAAATTTTTTAAAATTTTATTTATACAATTTTTTTTGATGGCCTGTTATAAACTGTGATGAGTTTTGTTTGGTGTTTTGGTTTTGTGGATGAAAAAAAGAATAAAGGATGATATACTTTTTCCCAAAAAATTATTTAACCCTGTGGTATCCGCGAGCATAATTGGCATAACTGTCCCTGACAGAGGTTACACTGGTCGAGAAAGGCTCCTGGTCACTGGCCTCTGCGGAAACAGAAATTGGGGAGCGGATTAATAGTCATAAGATTGATTCACCCATATCTGACCTGGCAGGCAGTTCGGCAGGAGGAGGTTGAATATCTAACTCGAGTTAGGAATTAGGTAATTCCGCACTTGCAGATTAGCCCAAGCCCTAGCGCAAATAGTGGCCATGTTTACTCTTGTGCAAGCCATGAACAATGGATTTCCCCTGTCAGTATTTGCCTTAGTTAATTAACTTCCCCAGGAGAGGTTCCCAATTAACCCGGGTAAACAGGTGATGTGATTTTCTGTCAGATGACGATTCTATCACATGCAGCCTTGAACATAATATATACTGATGATTTTCCCTCAATAAATCACTGGTCTTCGCTCCATCTTGTCTCGTGTCATTACTTGACCAGTCTCCTCCGGGACCCAAGGGCCGCTTCACGGCCCCAATCCAACATAACCCAATATTTTTTAGTATGTATTTTTTAAAATTGTTGTACCGTAGGTAATAATTTTAAAAATGTGGAAGTCTCTTTCTTTATTCATTTCTTTTCCAGTCGTTGTGGTGTGAGGTCGTGTGGTGGTGAGTTGGCTGTTTTTCTTTATTTGGGGTGGTGGTGGTGGTTGGATTTTGTGGTGTTTGGCTGGTTGCTGGGTGTGTTTGGAAATGTTTGTTATTGTTTACTTTGTATTGTTTTTTGGTGTTATTTTTATTTGTTTTTGTGTATTTTTGATTGTTTGTTTTTGTGTTTTTTGGTTCCTACGGGGGGATCCCCTCTCTGCTGTCTCCCCTGGCTCAGGAAGGCTTGGGGGGACAGACCCCTTTTGTCCCCCCAAACCTTCCAGACTCATGAGACCCAGGAGAGGGGATCGAATCCAGGCCACCTTCTGATATTAAAAGGGAAATCTCAGTTGTGGTTTCCCCTTTAATATCAGGGAGGGGGGTTGTGATCCCCCTCTCTGCTGGCTTCCTTGGGTTTGGAAGGGTTGGGTTGAGAAAAGGGGTCTGTCTCCCCAACCCTTCCGGACCCAGGAGAGCCATTGGAGAGGGGGATTCCCCCCCCAACTCTGTTTTTAAAGAGAAGTAACCGCTTGGTTTCTTCTCTTTAATATGGGGCATGTGTGTGTGTGGGGGGGGGAGGGGAATCCCCTCTCTGACAGTTGCCCTGGGGTCAGGAGGGTTGGGGAGACAGGCTCCTTTTGTCCCCCCAAACCTTCCAGACTCATGGGACCCAGGAGAGGGGATCGAATCCAGGCTACCCTCTGATATTAAAAGGGAAATCTCAATTGGGGTTTCCCCTTTAATATCGGGAAAGGGGGTTGTGATCCCCCTCTCCGCTGGCTTCCTTGGGTTTGGGAGGGTTGGGTTGAGAAAAGAGGTCTGTCTCCCCAACCCTTCCGGACCCAGGAGAGCCATTGGAGAGGGGGATTTCCCCCCAAAAAAACTCCGTTTTTAAAAAGAAGTAACCGCTTGGTTTCTTCGCTTTAATATGGGGCGTGTGTGTGTGGGGGGGAGGGGAATCCCCTCTCTGCCAGGTCCCCTGGGGTCAGGAGGGTTGGGGAGACAGGCTCCTTTTGTCCCCCCAAACCTTCCAGACTCATGGGACCCAGGAGAGGGGATCGAATCCAGGCTACCCTCTGATGTTAAAAGGGAAATCTCAATTGGGGTTTCCCCTTTAATATCAGGGGGGGGTGTGATCCCCCTCTCCTCTGGCTTTTGGGTTTGGGAGGGTTGGGTTGAGAAAAGTGGTCTGTCTCCCCAACCCTTCCGGACCCAGGAGAGCCATCGGAGAGGGGGATTCCCCCCTGCAACTCCATTTTTAAAGAGAAGTAACCGCTTGGTTTCTTCTCTTTAATATGGGGCATGTGTGTGTGTGGGGGGGGAAGGGGAATCCCCTCTCTGCCAGGTCCCCTGGGGTCAGGAGGGTTGGGGAGGCAGACTCCTTTGGTCCCCCCAACCCTCTCAACCCCAGGGGAGCCAGTAGAGAGGGGAAGCACAACCCCCCCCGTGATATTAAAGGGGAAACTCCGATTAGGAGCTTCAGGCACTGTTGGGGAGGGGTTTTTTGGTTCCCGCGGCTTGGCGGACATGCTCTCCCGGTGTTTTTTTTAATTTTTGGGCGCTGGCTTCCTCAGCGTTCTACGCGCTCATGGTGCGTAGGACGCTGGGGCTTGTAGTTATGGGTTTGTGCTTTGTGTTTGTGCTGTGTTTTTTTAAACGGTTTTCTTTTGATTGGCTGCGGCGCGTTTCCGAACATTCCTTGCGCCGCGCCATGCGAGAGCCTCTCAGCCTGATTGGCTCTGGCGCGGCGCGGCGCAAGGAATGTTGGGAAATGAAGTTGTTTCCCTTTTTCGCGTTTGTGGGGCTGTTGCCCCACTGCCTGTTTTCTCAATCCTTTGTTGACCTGCGGACCCAGATCGGCCGTGTGCACGAAGGGTGAGTGCAGGCAAGTAGGGCAAGGCATAGCAACCTATAGCAAGTTCCAATGGTTAACCCTTGGTTTTATAGGTTAAGATGTATGTATTTTGTATTGTATTCGTTTGAAAAATTTAATAAAAATATTATTTAAAAAAAGACTGTGATTTTTATATTACTGTTGTAATGCCACCCAGGGTCGCTTTTTCGAATTGGGCGGCAATTTATAAATTTGAATAATTAAATAAATAAGATTTCAAGGCTAAAACTCCCTTCCCCTTCTTCACACCCAAGGCTTTCACTATTCACTATCCTGGGGCTCCAACAACTGCCTGTCGGGCAAGCGAGAGACCCCTTCTTCATCCATGGCTGGCAAGGGCTTTCCCTGCACTGGCTGCCCCTGGGTGATGGACTCTGCGGCAGGACGCCGACTTGGAGGCTGGACGGCAGGGCCGTAGCCAGGGGATGGCCAGGGAGAGTGGGCTGAGTTAGCCGTTTGACCACCCTGGCAAAGCTTGGTTTCCAATTGGAATGCATTGAAAAGAGGCTTTGTTCCCCATCCTGAAAAAATATTCGCCCACCCATGTAGGAATCGGGGCCGCAGAGGGCCGGAGGTCCCGGAGGAGACTGATCAAGAAACGATACGAGGCAATATGGAGCGTGATCAGATCAGTAGTTTATTGAGGGAAAGCTTCAACATATATAGGAGAAAAAGCGCAACGGTGGCAAAACCGTCATCTGACAGAAATCACATCACCTGTTTACTCGGGTTAATTGGGAATCCTTCTTGGGGAAGTTAATTAACTGGGGCAAACACAGACATGGGACAACACCATTGTTTAGGGATAAGACTGGGGTAAACATGGCCTTTGTTTACCTCTGGGATAAGACGGGGACTCGGAGATGAGGGATTACTCTAATGGGTAACAGAGTTAGATATTCGCTCTCTCAGCAGATCCGCTGGTCAGGTCAAGGAATTGGGTGAATCAAACCCTATCATTAATCCACCCCCCTTAATTTCTCCGCCCGCAGAAACCACCGCCGGGAGCCTTCTCATCTAAGTGGCCTCTGCCAGGGCCGTTCCATGCCCACCGGGCATGGGGAAACCATACACCCACATCTAGAATCCTGGCTATGGCTCTGCTTGTAGGACCCACAGACAGACCCATCTCTCTCCCCCTGGCATGGAGTTGTAGCAGAGGGTGTTGGGGAAGGGAAGGGAAGGGAGGAGGAGGATTTGTGCGCTGGACATCCGGAAGTGCCCCATGGGGTGGTTCAGGAAGGGCGGAATGACCGTCCAGCACCCGAAGCTGTCTAAGGGAGGGTGACCTGACCTGGCCCTTCCCTTCCCCGGCTTAAAATAGGTTGAGAACTCCTGCTCTAAACCCTTCATGCCTCGAAAAGGATGGGATTTGTAGTCCAGAAATCAAAGGAGACTTACCTCAGCAACTCTCCCCACACCCACAATAATGTCGGCTCTTCTCGAAAAAGGAGGAGCAGCAGCAGGTAACAGTTGGAAAGGAATCGTTTCCGGATGAAAAAGGGCCGCCTCTTCCCCCCCACATTTTTCTCCCCTCTAGGGAACCTCACTTATCATACTTACTCCGGGACTTTCTCTCATCCGGCGTGCTCCCGCTCTAGGAATCTCCCTTGGATGCCATGATCCCTCTCTAGGAATCCCTCTCGTAGGTCATACTTCCTCTCTAGAAATCGCTCTTGTCTGGCATGCTCCTCTCTAGGAATCGCTCTTGTCTGGCATCCTCCTCTCTAGGCTTGTCCTCTCGTCTGGCAAACCCCCACACTTGCTAAAGGTAAAGGTTACCCTTGCTCGTATCCGACTCTAGGGTTCGGTGCTCAGCTCTGTTTGTATAGCCCAACAGCCAGCGCTGTCTGCATCTACAGACTTTCCGTGGACATGTGGCAGGAATGACTAGACGCCCAAGTGCATGGAATGCTGTTTACGTTTCCACCGAAGTGGTACCTCTTTATCGACTTGCAATTTCCAAAGTGATAGGTTGTCAGGAGCTGGGACGGAGACAGAAGCTCACTCCTTCATGCAGCACGCGGGTTTCGAACTGCTGACCAGCCGACTTTCCAGTTGCCAAATTCAGAGCAATGGACGAAGTAAAGAGGGGGAATCCACCCTTCACACCATGGCGCTCCTTGTTCTTCCTCCCTTTGAGGCAAGGAGAGAGATAGAAGTTACTCCCTGCCACTGGGGAGTAACAACCCAAAGCTCCCAGCCCGGCTCCAGGAAGGGAGAAAGGATTTGCACTTCGGGCTATGGAAGGGACGTATTCTGCAAATCCCCTCTTCTGTCCTGACCAGCCCTTCCTTCCCGTGGCCATGGCTTCCTTGATGGGCTCAACTCACCTCACCCTCGATTGATTTATTTCTCTCCTTGATCTTCCCCTCTTGCCATGGGTGGCCAGGTCAAAAGTGACGTCCAGGAGGGGGTCTTTCCCTCCAGCCCAGGGCCGTAATCAGGAGGGTGGCTAAAAAAAACAAAGCTAACAGCCCGCCCCCAAACTAGATTTGCCCAACCAAGGTGTAGGGAAGAAGTGGAAGGAACCGGAGATCGAACCGGCGGCCCCAGGGGAAGGGGGATACAGAAGGAGCCCATTGTAGCGCTCAGGCGTAAGCTGAGTCCTTCCACCCTCTCTCTCACACACACGCACCTCTTCCTCGCATGTGCACACACCCTGTTCCTCACATGGACAGACACACGTGCGCACAATGTTTGATTTTGTTAATCAATTGGCTAATGTAGCGATGTCTGGCCGCTAGGGCGGCGTTAGAGCCCGGAGGAGACTGATCAATGACAACACGAGGCAACAGGAGCGAGATCAGATCAGTGGTTTATTGGGAAAATACATACACCTTATATAGATCAGAAGGCAGGTGGAAAAAACCATCACCCGAAAGTCAATCACGTCACCTTGTTTACTCAGGTTAATTGGGGAACCTCTCAAAGGGGAAGTTAATTATTTCGGACAAACACGGGATGAGGAAGACCATTGTTTTGGGGCTTAGACAGGGGCAAACATCTGCACTGTTTGCACCGGGGATTTTTCCTTGGCCAGGAGATGAGTGTTTACCTAATCAGTCACTGGAGTTAGTGATTAGCCTACCTTGCAGAATCGTCGGTCAGGTCATGTAATTAGGTGAATCAAACCCTATATTTTATTCACCCCCCTTAATTTGTCTGCCCGCAGAGCCCGCGGCTCAAGGAGCGTCCTCCCGAAGCGGCCTCTGCAAGGGCCGTTTCCATGCCCGATGGGCATGGGGAAACCATATTTCCCCTTTCTTTTTTATTTAAGAACCTGACCGGCGATCTTGCGTAGGAGCGGCATCAGCTGCTGATCGGGAATGACGTCACGGGGTTTCCTTCTGCGGTGACACTTCGAGATCAGCGGGGGAATACATTGAGCAAAACAGCAAACTGCAATGCCTAGTATGACTACCCCCACCACCACCTTGATCACCGTCTGAAGCCACCCCCAGGGGATCCACGACCACATCCATTTCCACAGAGAGCTCCACCAAGCCCCCCATGCACAGCCTTCTGTGATGCCTGCTACTATGGTGTGGAGATCTGTGATCTGGCTTTGAATCTTACGAGAGTTGTCCGTAAGATTAAAGCAGCACATACCATGGAAGGACTCGCAGCCCAAATGGTGCAACAATAAGAGGTAGTCGATAGCCGCCCGATTATCGAGAATGGCGTGGCGAAGTTCCGCCTGCTCCTGATTGAGGAGCGCTATCGCTGAGGAGGTATGGTTGATGGCCTTTGCTAAGCCGCAGGCCAAGCGACCAATCCTTTTTGCGTTGCCGACGGCTAAGCCGGGCACGCCAAGGATGCTGACTGCCAAAGAGAGGTATTCGGCAGGTCTCATTACTCTAAAGCTGCTTTCGCAGGAGCTGTCTAACATGGTGGTGCGAGTGTGCCTTATGAGTGAGGGAACATGGGATACATTAGAAACATTGGGCACGTCAGGGCTAGGGGCAATCATGTCCTTAGTAGGAAGCAACAGTGTTAAACGACTGATACAACATATAGAGTCTGTAATATTGGCAGGAATATAGTTAAACGTGTACTGGTTACAAGTGAAGAACCATCCGGACGGTAGGGTGATGTGTGCATACTTTGAACCAAGTGACACTGGGTCATTGCAAGTCCAATTGCCGCTGCCTACATCGAGGCAACGGCGCCGGGCTTGGCCAGGTCCGGAGCAACCGTGTATCCGGCCGCAGGTAGAGTTCGGGCTGACCGCCACTCGAGGAGTGTGGAGAGTGGCTGCATCAGCCGGCAAAGTCATGGTTAGCCGCATCTCCCAACGAGCATATTCCGAGGAAGCTGATGGGATGTATGGGCTGAAGAGTCTCCTCACCAGCCAGTCCCCGTCCCGGGGGTGTGCGCCTGGAGAGTGGCATACCGGGACAAGGCAGGTGCTGAGGATTGAGGCAGAGCCAACGTCCTGCCTGAGGCAAAAATCGGACTGGTTGACAAGGGTAGCCAACCTTTCCCAAATGTTGTACTGCATCCGGGCAGAGAGGTCTCCGCCTGGCATGAGATCGCTGGCCTCCAGTGAGGCGGCCTGGACGCCTCCCCCCAAGGGCAGGGTGAGGGTCAGGATGACGATGATTGCCATGGAGTTGGCATGAATCTGGGCAAAGACTGCTGCTACGAGGTTCTCCGGTGTCGGCTCCTTCTCCTCGCGCTGGAGGGCATCCTCAGCTTTACTGCAAAGCGCCTTGACCATCCCCCAGGTGATCTTCGGCGCCGTCGGTGGCCGTCTCCTCCGGCGGGTCCTGTCGGTCAGCGTGAGATCCTCCATCTCCGGGATCGGACTCGGGTCGGTCTGGGTCCACGCCATGTGGTTCCAAATGAGGCTTGACGCACCGAGCTGGAATCCAAACGACACCTGCAGGAGACATAACTGCAGCATACCCTCTTCCCCAGGTTATGAGCGGCACCGGGCCCCTCCAAGAAGGGTCTGGTGGCACTCGGTACCGGACCATAGGTCGCGGGAGAGCTTCCGAACGGCGGAAATGCTTCTCCTGCGGCGTACAATCCGAAAAAACATTAAGGTGATTGTATGTGAACAATACCTTATTCAGGCAGAACTGTGCTTCTCCCTGTGATTTGGGGAGGGCTGGTGGCTCCCCCCTTTCTGTTTGTTTGTCAATATAGGACTTTAGCGTCCGATTGACCCGCTCTACAATCGCTTGCCCTTGCGGATTGTAGGGAATTCCAAAAGTGTGCTAGACATCCCAAGTAGCCATGAAGGCGGCCAACTGCCTGGAACTGTAGGCCGGCGCGTTGTCCGTCTTCACGTGCCGCGGCTTGCCCATCGCCGCAATGCAGGAGAGGAGGTGCTGCTCCACGTGGGAAGCAGCCTCCCCCTTCTGCGCTGTCGCCCAAACGAACTGAGAAAAAGTGTCAATGCAGACATGCATGTATTGCCATCTGCCGAACTGCGGCACATGCGTGACGTCCATCTGCCATACCTGATTAGCCTCTGTCCCTCGTGGGTTGACCCCCCACGAGGGCCCCCCCGGTGCTCCTGCACAATGCTGACAAGAGCGGACTATGCCCTGGGCTTGAGAAAGCGGCAGATTGAACTGTCTGGCGAGTGCCTTGGCATTTTGATGAAAAAAGGCATGACTTTGAATTGGAGTAGTAAAAACTCCCAAAACCGAACGTTGCTGAATTTCCTTTGCCGCCGCATCCGCTCTGCTATTGCCCGCGGAAATCGGACCCGGTAGGTCTTGGTGACTTCGGATGTGGGCAATATAGAGCGGCTCCGTGCGGTTCCGCAAATGAAATTGAGCAGTGAGAAACAGACTGAGCAAGTTTTTGTCTATCGCGGGAGTGATGTAAGCTCCCGGTAGACTGTGGAGTAAATTCCTAACGTATAGACTGTCGGTAATGATGTTTAAACGTTCCTTGGCGAAGGTGCGCAAGGCAAGGTTCACGGCCGCCAACTCCGCCCGCTGCGCGGACTTCTGTGGAAGAGTTAGCAGCGTGTGCCAAGCTTCGCCCTCCTGCCAAGTCAGGACACCATATGTGCGTCCCCCATCGGTAAAAACTGTCTTGGCCCCCTGAAGCGGGACCAGCGAAAGCAATTCGAACAAGCTGACTGTTCCTGTCTGGAGTGAGACAAGTCTGGGGTCTTTGGGCAAATGGTATGCCAAGCTTCCAGTGAATCCTTCCAAAGCTATCGGAAGAGAGTCACCTAGCTGCATCAACTGATGAATTTGTTCCTTGGTGAACGGGACTATGATCTTAGCTAAATCGTGCCCAGAAATGTCCCTTGCTCTCAGCCTGCTGCGGTAGATCACCGCGGAGACCAGTTCTTGGGGCGGAACAATGTTCCGAGAAGAGGTGTTAGGCAAGTATACCCACTCCACAATTTTCGCTCCCTTTTCTGAGTCTACTCCTAGCGCCCCAGTGAACATGGATCCTGATCGTACGATGTACAAATTCAGGATCGGGGCATATGGCCCCTGGGCGATCCTATCCACCCACCTCTGGCTGAGAACTTGGTTCACCTTCTCGAGCGCCAAGCGCGCGTCTCGAGAGATTTTTATCCGGTCTGCCGGCTGCTTACCTAAGGTTAGCAGCAAGAAGAGCGGTTTTAGAAGATCCGTATCTAAACGAAAATACGGTCTGGCCCAATTGATGTTCCCCAAAACTTGCTGCAACTCTACAAGGGTGACTGAGTCTTGTAAATTTATCTGAGGCAGAACTGGCGCTGCAAAAGAGCGGAGAAGCCGGTGGCCCAAGTATGAGAAGGGCTCGGTTCTCTGCACTTTTTCCGGGGCAATGAGTAAGCCTTTGTCCCCCAGGCTGGCCTGGAGGTCAGAAAACATTTCGCTGCCAAGCTGCGGCAACGCTACTAAAATGTCGTCCATGAAGTGACAGACAATAGCTTTAGGGTAAAGGCTTCGGAACTTTGCCAGTGCATCGTGAACATAAATTTGGCACAGGGTGGGCGAATTGAGCATGCCCTGTGGCAAAAATTTCCACGCGTAACGCTGCGTGGGCTCACCGTGGTTCACGACCGGCACTGTAAAGGCGAACCTTTCCCGGTCCCGGGGGTCTAAGGGGATTGTATAAAAGCAATCCTTGAGATCTACGACTAGAATCTCCCACCCCTCGGGAATCATGTTAGGATTTGGGATGCCGCATTGAAGCGGACCCATCGGCTGAATGCATTTATTGATCTCTCTGAGATCGTGGAGGAGTCGCCACTTCCCCGACTTCTTCTTAATAACAAAAATTGGCGAATTCCAGGGACTTGTGGACTGTTCTATGTGGCCTGCGTCTAGCTGTTCCTTAACTAGCTGCTTGAGGGCAACTAATTTCTCTCCCACTACCGGCCACTGTTCTACCCAGACCGGAGTATCGGTGAGCCATTTAAGTGGCAACGCCATTACCCGAAGGTAAGCGTAGCACCGTACTGCTGCAGAATGTCTCGCCCCCAAAGATTGACGTGCACGTCAAGAATGTGCGGCCGAATTACCGCCGTGCCGTCAGCCCTTGGGATTGTGACTTCTACCCACTCTCGGCTCCTAAACGCTTCCTGAACGCCTCCTACCCCCCACACATCGGAGACCGGCTCAGTGGCCCACTCTTTTGGCCACTGGCTCCTGCTTATCACTGTCACATCCGCTCCGGTATCGAGTAACCCTGAGAACACCCTTTTGTTCAAAAATACCTCGATAACGGGGCGCTGCTTCCACTCAATGTTGGTCTCCACTGTCGCTAAGACCTGGTATCCTTGCACTGCCTCACTCGCGCTCGAGCGGTCTGCTGAACCGGACTCTGAGCTGTCCCTGAGCCTTCCCTGGCTGCCTGCTGGCGATTGACAAGGAACCATGATCAGTTGCGCTAACGTGTCTCCCTTGTGGATTGTTTGGGGCAGGTGTGTCCAAAGCTGGACCTGGAGAATGCCTGAGAAATTCGAGTCAATGACTTCTGGAATTATAAAAATTCCGCGTGCTCCAGCTACACTACGGGGCAAAACTAAACCTATAAAACCTCTGGGCAGGGGTCCCATGTACTGAGTGTCGACTAGATAGACTGTGCCTGGCAGATCGCATGTAACGTCCGCCTGGCAAGTCAATTCTAGCCCTGTGCTGCCCTTGGGGCTGGCCTGTGCCCTCGCAGTGCCTGGAATGTGCCTGGAATCTAGTCTAAATCTGGGGAGTTCTGGATCTGGGTGAAGGAAGCCTCTGTTTGGACTGGGGCCAGAGACGTGCCCGGATTCCGGTTTCCCGAACTCAGACAATACCTGGCCCAATGGTAGCCTTTCTTGCACTTCGGGCAGGGGGTGTTCGGAGCCTTGGGACGGCCGGACTTTTGCCCGCCTCCCTTGGATCGGCACTCCCTAGCGAAGTGACCGATCTTGCCACAAGTGTGACATGCCCCTTTGTTCCTACCATTAGGTCTTCTTCCGCCCTGCACCGCTGCCGCTAGCAGACCCATCTTGTAGGAGTCTGTGCCAACGTCGGAGCATGCTCGGATCATGTCCGTTAAGGTTATGTCAGGGCGATTGCCCAGGGACTGCAAGATTTTACGGCAGCCCAAGTTGGCGTTGTCTTTGGCTAACTTAATCATGAGCTCTTGTTGGGCCTGCTCATTGTCAATCTGCCTGCTAATTGCTTCTTCCAGGCGATTGATGAAGTCCATGTAGGGCTCTTGGGCTCCCTGCTTAATGGCGGTGTAATTTTTGGCCGTTTTGCCAGACGCTGGGACCTTGAAGTATGCCCTATAGGCAGCCTCGGCTGACATCTCTAGGGTGGCGAGAGGCAAGTTGATTTGAGCGTTGATAGACTCAAAGGCACCTGAACCATACAACTGGTCAGGGATTACCGCGCCTCCCAGCCTGGCAGCCCGAGCTTGCGCCTCTAGGCGGAACTCACTGTCCCAAATCATGTACTGGCTGGGGGTAAGCATCATCCTCATGACGGCTTTCCAATCATGAGGAATCCACATGGTGGTTTCGCACACTTGCTGAAGCGTGCCCCTCGTAAAACGACTTTGGAGCCCTGTCTCTGAAATTGCTTTCCGTAAAGCCATGAGAAGCTTGTACAGGACTGGGGAGTGTACTACCTGCTGTGCGCCCGTGAGCGCGTCCATCTCCAAGCGGATGGGACAAATCTGTCTAAGTTCAGCTAGTTGTTCAACTGACAATTCCCCCTTCTTAAGTTCTATCTCAGCTGTGCGTTGAAGGGCACTCTTCACGACTAGGGAACCTGGGGCTGTCAGAGAAGCGCCAGCGCCTCTCATTCCTTGCGTTCCCTCGGTGACGTCTGCAGCTGTCACCGCGGGAAGGCTCCCTGCGCTACTCTGCCGATAGCTAATTGACGGATAGAGTGCCGTGGGCGCAGTCGGCTCGACTGGCTTGCCTGATGGCTCAACTAACGGGGGTTCTTTGGCCTCTACCCGGACTGGCTCGATCTGCTCTAAGAGTCTCCTACACTTCCTCCATGTGCGGACTATCCCTCCTGGAGCTTTCGGGGTTTGCTGAATGCAGTCTCCTATCTGATCCCAGAGCTTCAGGGTTAACGTACCTACTTCTGGGTAAAGTAGGCAGTGTTCCCTGAGGTACGCCAAAAGTCTCGCTAGCTCCCTGCTGTGAAATCGTAACTTAAAAACCCTGGCCAGGATTTTGAACTCTTGCTCCCGAGTTCTTTGGCTAGCGGACGGACTTGGTCTATGAGAACAAGTCCCCATATTACCTGCGATTGGGTCTCCGGAAGATTCCTCCTCGGGACGAGTCGACGCGTCTTTGCAGGCAACAGGTTCGGGCGTCGGGTGTCTGGGGTAGACCTCGGAGCGTGGACCTTCTGCCACGGGCCCTTCTATCGGCCTCTGCAATGTCAGGGGCTCACAGCCTGCCCTGAGCGGAACGCGTTTCCCTCTATGGCAAACCTCTCGAAAGCGGGGAGGAAGCGGTAGGAATGTCTCTCTGGAATGCCTCGCGGCGGACCGTTCTCTGTCCGGCTGGCTGCCGACCAGAGCGCCGCGCTATCCTCCGGGCTGGCGGGTCGCGGTTCAAGCGGAGAACCGGACCGCGGGGATCGCTACTCACGAGTAGACCTCTCCGGGGTCTTTTACTCACGAGTAAATCACGTCGGGGTCACCAGCTGTAGCGATGTCTGGCCGCTAGGGCGGCGTTAGAGCCCGGAGGAGACTGATCAATGACAACACGAGGCAACAGGAGCGAGATCAGATTAGTGGTTTATTGGGAAAATACATACACTTTATATAGATCAGAAGGCAGGTGGAAAAAACCATCACCCGAAAGTCAATCACGTCACCTTGTTTACTCAGGTTAATTGGGGAACCTCTCAAAGGGGAAGTTAATTATTTCGGACAAACACGGGATGAGGAAGACCATTGTTTTGGGGCTTAGACAGGGGCAAACATCTGCACTGTTTGCACCGGGGATTTTTCCTTGGCCAGGAGATGAGTGTTTACCTAATCAGTCACTGGAGTTAGTGATTAGCCTACCTTGCAGAATCGTCGGTCAGGTCATGTAATTAGGTGAATCAAACCCTATATTTTATTCACCCCCCTTAATTTGTCTGCCCGCAGAGCCCGCGGCTCAAGGAGCGTCCTCCCGAAGCGGCCTCTGCAAGGGCCGTTTCCATGCCCGATGGGCATGGGGAAACCATAGGCTAAGACGCTGACTGGAAGGCAAGAGGTCAGCAGTTCGATTCCTGGGTCCTACAAGACAGAATGAGCTCCCATCTTTGTCCCAGCACCTGCCAACCTACCAGTTCGAAAGCTAGAAATTGCAAGTAGATAAATAGGGACCACTTCGGTGGGAAGGTAACAGTGTTCCGTGCGCTACGGTATCTGGTCATGCCTGCCACATGACCACGGAAACGTCTGCAGAAGCAGACAGCGCTGGCTCTTCAGCTTTGAAACAGATGAGCACTGAACCCTAGAGTCGGATACAACTGGCTATCGAGCAAGGGAAACCTTTACCTAATGAATATGTAAACATGGTCATACAGATATCTGAGTACTTTTTTTAGCAATAACTATTCCAATTCATGTGGCAATCTTATTCTAGGAAGTAAACACAGCAATGGAAGATTTAATTAAGATTATTGAGGCAAAAAACAGACACTTTATGCAAAAAAATTTATTGTGTATCCCTGTGTGCGTGCATGTGTCTGTGTGTGACCTTGTTGCCCTTTCTGAAAAAATACACACACACACACACACACATCTAGAATCCTGGCTATCTAGAATCCTGGTATGTTCTTGGTGCTGGAGGAGGCGGGTGTTATGTATGTATGTATGCATGTCCATTATACTGTAAAGGCAAGAATGTAACCACTCCAGATACAAACGATATCAGCTGTAAAGGAACGCGAGCAGACAGCCCATAGAGGGCAGCTGCGAGCGTTCAGTCTCACATGGTTCACATTGCGCAATCACGGACAGCCGCGGGAAAACCTTCCCCGCATTCAGCATCAGGAAAGGAGGCGTGCCTGGGCGAGGCCACGCCGGGAGCAGCCAATCGGCTACCGTGCTACACGATTCAAATGTAGAGAGCTACTGTATATATTGAGATGTATCGCCGCCATTACCTCATGCTTCACTGGAACCTCATGCAATAAACATGTGTTAAACCAACCCTTCGGTTGTCCGGTTGTCTTTGGTCCCATACACTAAATTGGCGACGAGGATGGGATATGGCTGCCCACGGGACCAAGACATGCGCCGGCTACGAGATCAAGAAGCCGGGAGACTTGGAGCTGTTTGAGATAGACTTCAACGCAGCGCTGGTGGAGCTCGAAGTCTCAGATGAGGCCAAAAAGAGGGCCATTTTCGTCCGCATGCTCGGACACGAGACCAAGAGGACCTTGGTGGACCTGATCGCGCCGAGGAAGGTGAGCGACCTCAAAGCTACAGAGCTCCTGGCGGCGTTGCGCGCCCATCTCCGGCCAGCAATAGCGATGTTCCCCGCTCGGAGCGCGTTCTGGAGGCGAGTCCAGGCACCCGGGGAGTCGGTCGATGAGTTCGCCGCGGCCCTGCGGTTGGCCGCCGGCCCATGCAAGTGGGAGCTCCCCGACATCACCCTCCGGGACTGCCTGCTCTGCGGTCTGAGGGACACAGAGACTCAGCGCGCGCTGATGAAAAGGGAGCCGCCGCCCACGTGGCAACAAGTCCTCGACACGGCACAGGCCACGGAGGCCACGACCGCCGGGGTGCATGAGCTTCAGGACTGGCGCCCAAAGCCCGCCAAGGCAGAGAGCTCGGTGCGCGCGGCCCGGCGAGTTTCGAGCTCGTCTGCGGAGAGCAGCGACGACGAGGACGTCCGGAGGGTCCAGAGAGAGGGCCGGCGCTGCGACGGCTGCGGCGCCGCCCACGCCCGCGCCAAATGCCCATTCCGCAAGGCCGAGTGCCACAACTGCGGCCGGCGTGGGCACATCGCCAAGGTCTGCCGGAAACGGCGCGAGGCCACCAGGAGTTCCCCAGACCGCTCGGCGAGGCAGGGCCGCACCACGAGGCAGGACCGCACCACGAGGCCAAAGGACGGCACCCGGACCACGAGGACGCGGGACGGAGTAGGGCGCATCTCCGACGACAGCGAGGACGACGCGCCGGTTTGCAGCGTTTCCACGGAGCACCCCCGTTACTTCGTTGAGGTAGTAATACAAGGGGCCCCTGTTAGAATGGAGGTGGACTCGGGTTCCTCATACTCTATTATTTCCCAGGGGGAGTTCATGAAAATCGCCCCCCGCGTGCGGCCCAAGCTCAAAGCGTTGAGGGCCACACTGAAGGACGTGCAAGGGAACCGCATCCCAGTGTTGGGGGTTGGGAAGTTCCAGGTCAAGTTTAAAAAGCACACCGCAACGCTTCCCCTAGTCGTCCTCAAGGGAGGTAAATGCAGCCTCCTCGGGACTCAATGGTTCCAGCCCCTGGGGTTGTTCATTGGGGGGGTGCACGCCGTGGGAGCACACGCCGCCGGGACTGACCCAATACAGAGCGTGTGCGACGCGCACCCCGAGGTTTTTAAAAAGGGGCTCGGAAAATTCAAGGGCCCCCCAGTGACTTTCGACCTGGACCCTGGAGTACGTCCAATCAGACTTAAACCGCGCAGAGTGCCTTTCGCACTAAAGGACAAAATAGAGGCGGAGTTGGACAAATTGGTGGGCCAGGGGATTCTTGTTCCTGTTGATTCTGTGGAGTGGGAAACTCCAATTGTAACAGCGCTCAAGGCCAACGGGGAGGTCCGCATATGCGCTGATTACAAGTGCACCATCAACAAGGCGATCCGCCCTAATGCGTATCCGGTGCCGGTAGTCAGCCACTTGTTGGCCAGGTTACACGGGGGGAGGTGTTTCGCTAAACTCGACCTGGCCCAAGCCTACCAGCAACTCCCGGTGACCCCCGCCGCAGCTGCTGCGCAGACCATAGTCACCCACAAAGGGGCGTTCTAGGTATCGCGCCTCCAATTCGGCGTGAATTCGGCGCCCGGGATCTTCCAGTCACTTGTGGAACGCCTCCTGAAGGGGTTAGAGGGGGTGTTACCCTACTTTGATGACGTATTGATTACAGGGGGGAGCCGGGCCGAATTAGCAACAAGGTTGGGAAAGGTCCTGACAATATTCGAAAAGGCGGGGTTGCGGTTGCGGAAAGACAAATGCGTCTTCTTCGCTACAGAGGTTGAGTTCCTAGGGTTCCGTGTCACTCCCGAGGGAATAAGGCCAGCCCAATCCAAGGTAGCCGCCATCAAGAAGGCCCCTCGCCCCACCTCCAAGCCCGAGTTGCAGTCGTTCCTCGGACTGCTCAACTTCTACCACTCCTTCCTTCCGCGGAAGGCAGCCGTGGCAGAACCGTTACACAAATTGTTAAAAAAGGACGAAGCATGGAAGTGGGGCGACGACCAGGAGAAGGCTTTCAATGACCTGAAGCGACTCCTGGCATCAGATGCTGTACTGACCCACTTCAATCCCAAACGCCCAGTGGTCCTGATATGCGATGCATCCCCGGTGGGGGTGGGGGCGGTGTTATGCCACGTACTGGAGAACGGTAGGGAGGCCCCGATAGCTTTCTACTCTAGGTCCTTGTCCCAAGCGGAGAGAAACTATGCTCAGACAGACAGGGAGGCACTAGCAATAATTGCGGGGACCAAAAAATTTCATGATTTTGTGTACGGCCGCCCCTTCACCATAGTGACTGACCATAAGCCTTTGTTAGGCATTTTCACCGCAGACAAGCCCACACCCCAAATCCTGTCCCCGAGAATGCTCAGGTGGGCCATTTTTCTCAACGCGTATCAGCACGGGTTGGTGTACCGGCCCGGGAGGGAGATCAGCCATGCCGACGCCCTGTCGAGGTCCCCCATTCCCCGGGATGGCTGCCACGTGGGCGAAGTAGAGAGGGACCACCAGGTCTTAATGATAGAGGTTCTAGACTCCCCTCCAGTAGTACCGGCCGACATCGCCAAAGCGACAGGCAAGGACAAAACGCTGACCACAGTTTGCTCCTGGGTACAGAAAGGGTGGCCCGTGTCTTCCCCAGCAGCGGAATTCGACACATTTTTCAAAAAGAAACTAGAGTTGTCCCTAGAGAGGGGTTGCCTTTTGTGGGGACAGCGGGTAGTGATCCCCACGTCTCTCCGGCCGAGGGTGCTTAAACTGCTGCACGTCAGCCACCCGGGGATCGTCCGCTCTAAGGCGCTAGCCCGCAGTTACTTCTGGTGGCCCCAGCTAGACGCCGACATCGAACACATGGTCGGCACTTGCGAAGCGTGCCAAAGCTCAAGGCCAGAAGAGGCTCGCTCGCCACCTAGGGAGTGGGACGCAGCAAGGGGGCCCTGGTCCCGGGTACACGTAGACTTTGCTGGCCCGTTCAGGGGAACGCTTTTCCTCCTCGTGGTGGACGCGTTCTCCAAATGGTTGGAGGTCATTCCGGTCTCGAGCACCTCCTCGGCCACAACAATTAAACAGTTACGGAGGCTCTTTTCCACGTTCGGTTTACCCGACACCCTCGTCAGCGATAACGCTAGCTGTTTCACGTCCGCCGAGTTCGGGGCATTCATGGAGCGCAACGCCATTCGGCACGTCACCTCTGCCCCCTTTCACCCGGCCACCAACGGCCAAGTAGAGCGCCTTGTGCGCACCACGAAAGACGCGCTGCTGCGCATGGGCCCCGGAGACCTCGACCTGAAATTGTGCCAATTCCTGCTAAGATACAGGGTCACCCCATTAGCGTCAGGGTACTCCCCCGCAGAGCTGTTGATGCGCAGGAAGCTGGCCACGGGAATCTCCAAGCTAGACCCCACGAGAGTAGAGGACAAAGGGCGGAACATAGGGGTGGAACCCACAAAGAGTTTCAGCGTAGGCGCCCCGGTGCATTGCAGGAACTACGCCAGCGCGGGGCCAGCCTGGGTGCCGGGCACCGTAGTAGAACAAACCGGCCCCGTCTTATACCGCGTAGAGACCAGTACAGGCTTCCTGTGGAGGCGACATGTGGACCAACTCAGGCGCAGGGTCCCCGGAGAGCAGGACGGAGACGAGGAGAGCATTGAATCAGCGATAGGGTACTCCCCCACCCGTTTAGCCCAAGGGGGAGGAAAAGGGGAGCAGGGGTCCCCACCAAGGGGGGAGGAAAGGGAATCGATCCACAGAAATCTTCTGCGGGAGTCCCCGACAGAAAGGAAGAGCCCCGACCCCACACATACCCCGCGGGAGTTTCCCCGAAACACAGAAGCCCATAGAAGTTTAGACGTTGATTTACAGTACCAGGGGGAGTTAGTGGAGTGGTCCCCCACCCGTCCTAGCGAAAAGAGGGGTTTCAGTTCAGCCCCTGGCACCTCCAGTCCCAGTAGCCCCTGTGAGTTAGAATGCAATATAGCGCCATTTTCCCGGAGACCGACACCCCCAAGACGGGAGGCATCAGCGAGTCCGCCCACCACAGTCTCAAGGTCCCCCGAGCAGGGATCGGAAGGTAGCCGAACTACAAGGGCGACCTCGTCGGTTCCGCGGTTCACAATAGGAGGGTCCCCGGGGTCCGAGAGCAACAGGCAGGGGTTCACCTCCCAACTATTCATTCCCTTCGCATCCCCGGGCGCGAGGCAGGCACGGACGCCCCACAGAGCCACTAACGAATCCCCGTTTCCCGTTGCAGGACAAGCACCCGCGGAGTCAGGGATCACAGGCTCTCCAGTACTAGGTCAGACGCAAGCGCGTCCCAAGCGCACGTGCGGCAAGCCACAATGGTTGCGGGACTTCGTCCCATCCTAGGGGGGAGGGATGTTATGTATGTATGTATGCATGTCCATTATACTGTAAAGGCAAGAATGTAACCACTCCAGATACAAACGATATCAGCTGTAAAGGAACGCGAGCAGACAGCCCATAGAGGGCAGCTGCGAGCATTCAGTCTCACATGGTTCACATTGCGCAATCACGGACAGCCGCGGGAAAACCTTCCCCGCATTCAGCATCAGGAAAGGAGGCGTGCCTGGGCGAGGCCACGCCGGGAGCAGCCAATCGGCTACCGTGCTACACGATTCAAATGTAGAGAGCTACTGTATATATTGAGATGTATCGCCGCCATTACCTCATGCTTCACTGGAACCTCATGCAATAAACATGTGTTAAACCAACCCTTCGGTTGTCCGGTTGTCTTTGGTCCCATACACTAAAGCGGGGGAGATTAACCTGCAGTTGGGGCAGCCAAAAACTTTCCTCCATATCTTTCTCTGCCCAGATGGAGCCCCGGTCCTAAGAGCCAAGGCTTCAGGGGAAGAGGGGGCAAGGAAGGAGCAAATGCCCACCCCCTATCCTGGAGGAGTTAAGGTGAGTGTGGAGTTCTCGGCTCCAGGAGGTCTTTGTCCATCTTCTGATACCTTGGCAAGAACGCGTTTCCTTCGCCCCCAGATTGCTATTGAGAGAAATCCATTTATTTTCCTCCTCTCCCCTGCCCTCTTGTTGCTTTTCCTTCTGGAGGACAGAAGCGCCCACGTAGAAACCACTCAGTACCCAGATGACACTCAGTACATCTCAACCCATGGGGACCCCAGTGATGCTGTCAAAGTCCTTTCCAGGTGCCAAGAGGCTGTTGGGGTCTGGATGGGGGCCAACAGGCTACAACTGAATCCCAGCAAGACTGAGTGGCTATGGATAAGGGGCCCTGCGCTATCCCGGGAGCTACCATCTTTGGTTCTGGATGAGGCTATTTTGCCCCAGACAGATCTAGTGCGCAACTTGGGGGTCCTCCTGGACTCGCTGCTGCTGCTAGAAGAACTGGTGGTGGCTGTGGCCAGGAGGGTTTTCACCCAATTTCGGGTGATTTGCCAATTGTGCCGGCTCCTGGACCTGGACTCCTTGCTCATGGTCACTCACGCTCTGGTGAACTCCAGACTAGTTTATTGCAATGTGCTCTACATGGGGCTGCCGTTGACGACCGTTTGGAGGCTGCAGCTGGTCCAGAATGCGGCTGCCAAGGTGATGATGGGGTGTGGACATTATGCCCATGCCTCACCACTGCTTCGGGAGCTGCACTGGTTACCAGTTTGCCTCCGGGTGCAATTTTTCAAGGTGCTGGTTTTGACTTTTAAAGCCCTATATTGTAGTGGGCCAGGGATGTTGTGTATGCATGTAATTCAGCTGCCACAGGCATGCGATTCAGCTGCCAGCTGCCACAGGCATGCAACTCAGCTGCCAGCTATAGCGCAGCTGAAGGAGCGCGGCTCAGTTGGCTCCAATCACCCAATCAGCAACAAGCGCGGGAAACCAACCCACCACAGGTGAATTATGTCAGGTATGCAGTACGTCCGAATGACGTCACTGGTACCGCAACCAATGAACGCCCTTGGGACAAGATTCAAATGCATTGTATCATATATAAGGAGCTGCGCCTCCGCCATTACCTCATGTACAGATTGACCAAGCTGCAATAAAGAAGTGTTTGGCCCTCCTGCTGGCTCCGAGTGAAGTCAATCTGCCTACATAAAAATACCTAAGAGACCGCATCACCCTAAGGACTTCTGTCCACCCAACCAGAGCGGACTGGAGGGGCTCTCTAATTGTTCCATCAGCCAGAGGGGCTTGCCTCTCTGGCAGAAGGAGGAGGGCCTTCTCCGTGTCCGCACCAGCCTTCTGAAATCTCCTGCCAACAGAGTTATGTCTCCGGACAGAATTGCTGCCTTTCAGAAAAGAACTCAAAGCCTGGCTGGTGCGCCAAGTATGGGGTGCAGGTGGAAGAGTAACCTCCATTGGGTGGTTGGTATAAAGGATAATTCCTTGCCCCATGGTCCCTTCGGTCCATGGACCCTTTTTAGGAGGTGGGTAGTTTTAATTATATTTTTATCTGTGATTGTGAACCGCCCTGAATTGGCCTAGGCCAAGTGGGCGGTGTAGAAATCAAACCATTAAATTATTAAATTAAATTAAATTAACCAAAACCTGACTCCACTTTCACGGAAGGGGGAGGGGCAAGATATCCCCTCTGATGACACTAAAGTCTCAAACTATTATAGTTTCCAGGATTCTTTCTTGTTGGGGAGGGCCAGTGCACAGGAGGTGGGCTTGGAGGCCAGAGACTCTGCCAGCCAAAGGCCCAGGATTGCATCTGCACCCTGAAATTATTCTCTTTCCCCCTCCCTCCTCCTGCATGGACCTCTCTATCCCTTCAGACCCTTTGGGGGCACCCTCCAAACCACCCCCTCCACAGTTCTGAGTGATGAGCCACTTTTTGTTGCTCCCCACCCGAAACCCGTTTCCTTCCAGTCCACAACCCAACCACAACCCCACAGGCCCCTCCTCCTCTTTGGGGACGGAAGGGGCTGGAGAGGTTTAGGAGTCATCAATGGAAGGACTGGCAGCTCCACTGGCTCCACGGGGGTGGGGGTTGAGTGTGTGTGGGTTATGTTTCCTCCTCACCCCCGCTACTTGGATCAGGGCCCTGTGTCCCTCTTTTGTTTCTCTCGAGGAGGAGCGCAGTGTCACGCGTGGGGGAAGCAAAACCCAAGGTAGCCCAACTGGGACGTGTGGACTGGGAATGTGATCCTGCTCTTCCACTCTGACTTGAGTTGTCTATCATCTTCTACACATATTGTCTTCAGTGCTGTGATCTTCTCAAAGTGGCATCTGTCAAAGGCTTTGGCATAACCTCTAAAACATACATGCACCTGGAAGCTTGGGTTGAACCAATCAGAGCCTCTGTGATTTTCTTTGTCATCCTTTGCCAGGCAGGGAAGTTCCTTTATTTGCTACCATTCCATCTTGGTCTTCCCATCCCAAGCTCCACCTGTTGAACATCCCTGGCTCAGGAAGGGCTTCAATCAGGAGGGGTGAAACCTGGCTGTGGGGAAAATGATGTGTGGGGAGGAAGGGGGAAACTTTCCTTTGACCCTCCCCCCCCCCTTTTGTCACTTTGGGTTTGAAACCTTCCAGAGACCTTCTTTGAGCACAAAACAGCCCAGAGGCTCAGATTGACCAGAGCAGAAAAACTCGGCACAGGCATCTTTCAGCTCCTTCTTCTGGGGTCACTTTTGGCGATATGTTAAATCTATTAAACAAAATAAAATAGAAAGTGTGTTTTGTGTGGGGGGGGGGAGTTGAGTGGCCCCTGCCTGTTGTTGATGACATACCTGTCAAGTATCCTGTTTTGGCTGGGATTTCCCATAATTCACCGCTCTGTCACGCACCTTCCCGCCATACCTGTCAAGTATCCCATATTGGCCAGGATTTCCCATATTTGTGCGCTCGTTCCTCCCCTTTCCCACCGCCGTCCTGTATTTTGAATGGCAGGGAAAGGGGTTACTGTGCATGCACGCCCATCAAAAGCAGTGGTGCACATGCGCAAAGGGGTTCTGTGCATGCACAAAGGGGTTCTGTGCATGCGTAAAGTTGTTGCTGCGCATGCACACCTGGGCCGGAGCAGTTCCCTTATTTTCCAGAGCTGTGCTTGATGGGTATGCTTCCTGCCGTCATCCTGTATTTGAACAGCCAGGAAAGGGTTTACTGTGCATGCATGCTTCTGCCTCTGACGGGCAGTAACCCCTTTCCTGGCTGAAGGGGTTTCTGTGCATGCACGCAGGGGTTACTGCACATGCACCTCACTATTGTAGTAGGAGAGGCCTTCACACCAGCCCCTGAAAACATTCATACAGATAACAGACATGCATGCACACACACACGCAGACCCAGTGTACTTTTCCTGGGCCTGGAGAGATCTCTGCCTGAACAAAGAGGCCTCAGTAGTTTTATTATACATACAATTCTGTACAGGAAGTGGGTGTGGTCTTTGAGGTGATTGGTTAAGCAGGTCATATGATCTATATTGGCTACAAAGCAGTGGTCATGTGAGATTACATAATACTCATAAGGTGTGCTAGTGATCAAACTTGGTGAATAACAGGATGTTAGGTGTCTCTATATTTTGGGAGATGACTCATTTGTCTGGCCCTAGGCCAGATCCCTTCAGCTGGGCCCATACATGACCTTGTTTGTGTAGAACATGGGCCTGTAGGAAGGGGCAAGCAGGAAAAAAAACCAACATCCCATCTTTCCTTATTTAAAAAGGACCTGCGCTGGCAGGTGTGGGCAAGTGCCCTGTGCTCCTATACCAGGGGAACCGAAATGGGGGGGGGGCAAGCGCTAATCATGGTAGCATCCAAAAATTCCTAGGATAGCAAAGCAATTGCATATTCAAAACAGTACACATTTGTGACCTCTATACAACTGCTGTGGTGCAATACCAGAAAATAACCACTGGTGCCCCAATTGTCCTGAGCCGCTTGTCGGACCTTCGCTGAGGGCCTTAATGACTGCAGAGTATGATGCATTGCCTTGACTCAGGCACAGGTTTGGGAATCAAACAAGGGAGGCGGCTATGAGCTCCGCCTCTGGCAGAAGGGAGATCATGCATGCATGTCTCATTCCAGGGTGTGACCCTTTGCTAAGAGTGAAGGCTGGTTTGGTTGTTTGCATGGTGAGGGTCAGTGACCAGTGGTATGGACAGGCTGCTAAGGCAGCATTGTAGCAAGGATTAATTGACTGGAACGTAATTCCATGTACCTTCTCCATGGGTGAAAAGCAACAATCAGATTATAACTGAATATGAGCCCAATGGCATCATGCAGGTAGAACAATTCCACCTAGGTCTGGTGATGGTGATGGTGCTGACCTTTGCGAAAGCTAAAACAATTAATATGCAAACATAACTGAAATACTTATAATAAGCAATATGAGTGGTATACACAGAAAATAGCATCATATGAAACTTATGCATGGCAAGTTTCCAATGGGAAATGATGCTGTATAACATAGAAAGCAAAAATTGATTACAATGAATATGAGTAATACACAAAGCAAATATCATAACACTTGGTGCAAAGCGAGTCTTCGATGGAAGATGATGCTGCACAACAGGGAAGGAAAAATCAATTGCAAGCAAGCATTCTTGGTGACAACTTTGGCAAAATGAATATGTTGAGGCAAACTTATGCATTATACTAGACTATAAATAATAGATGAAACTGGACTTGTAGAGATGGAAAACCAAGACATCTGGGATATGGCAATGTGTTTGTTTTGCTGCAAGCAATAGTGGCTGATATGGTGATATCAATGTCAAAGTGTGTAGAGATGAGGACCAAAACATCTGGGGTTTGGCAGGGTGTGGCTGCAAACAGGAGTAGCTGCTGTTGCCAATGTCCATAGGTGTTGATACAGTTTATAGGCTAGCCCCCGTACCAAAGTACTGGGCAGGTGGGGCTGGCTGCTGTCCAAGGTGCTGAAAAGACCCCCTGTAAGTGTGGCTGCAGGTGGAAGAGTGCATCAGTAAAACACAGGTGAGAAGGTTGGGCAATATGTGAAATGGACCCAGTTGCTATACTGCATCAGGTGGGCTTGCTGGACCGGGCTGCAAAGGCCTTGGTGCCTGTGTTCTGTGGTGGTCCCGATGCCTGGGAAACTCCAAGGAGATCCGTGGGCCGGATCCAGAATCACAGCAGCAAATCTGTCGAGAAAGCACAAAAATTCCTGCCCCCACTTGGAGGGTGGGCAGGCCCTGTGCCAGAGGACCTTGGCCTGCTGCCCCACCCCAGGTCAAACAGGGGGCTGCCTATGGTTAACGTCATGGCATGTGCTGAAAAAATGTGCCATTGGCTGAGGGTGGACATCTATCCACCTTCTCTTTAATTGTTATGTGAGAAAGGGCACAACTGTCTGGCCTGTGGAACTATGGAGGTTTGGGGCCACGGCAACTGGATGCCCCATAGAGTGCAAAAAAATCCAGAATTGGGAAGGAGCCCACCCAGATCAAAGGAGAAGCAAAATCAGTTGATGGAGAAAAAAGTTCTGCAAATGACCTGAAAACAGTGAAGGGTTTATATAACCAACAAGCTGTAGAAAACTCTAGCAGAAATAATGAGCCCTAGCTGAACTTACAGGGCATTTAGAAATTGCCAAAAGGTCTTTATAGGAAAAAAACAAGCTCAAAATTGTAGGACAGCAAAATGCAGAGAAGAGTTCAGGTTAAACTGGAACAAAAGGAAAATTAATGGAAGGAAGTCTTATAATTAAACAGACATCTTGGCTATTAAGTAGTTGTTGAACTTCCGAGGAACTCCCAATAGTGGTCAATGTACTCGACCCCTGGAATGCCCATATATGGACAGCCTTTTATAATGGGGCCATGCACAACCTATGCACAAAATACCCTGAGGCAGAGTAATAAATACAGACCACCCGAACCAATCGGGACTGGACTTTCACTGCACATTCGTCTCACATGCCTTCCTTTGCGGCCAGTCATCCCGACCTCTGTGGGCCCCTACCACACTGAGTGGCCCCTCCCACGGGCCACTGCAACATTGAACAGCATGGAAAAAACACAAGAATGTCAGAAGGCAAGGCCTTTGTGTGGATCACAAGAAAAGGGTGGTTAGTAATTAAAGGGGTGGGATTGACAGGATACTTTGTATGCCTCCTGAGAAATCAGCAATCATATTCCACTTGTGCACAGAGCACATAATACACAATGCAAAGATAGAGGAATTCAACAATTCAGCAATAATTAAGAAATAAAGAGAGCCTAAAGGATCTCTTGATTGGGTGGGAGGAGTAGAGTGCAAAAGCTGGCTGGGGACTCAAAAACAAGAAAACCCAAAAATAATGGCAATAAGCCGTATCAGTCCCAGTAAAAGGGATGTGGAGGAAGCAGAAACAGTGACAGATCTCACTTTCTTGAGATCTAATCTCTGTAGTCATGAAATGAAAAGGTGATTAATTTGAGAGACATGCCATAAATAACTAGAGAACATAGTGGAAAGTAGAGACATTATATCGCAAACAACAATTGCTAGGGTCAAAACAATGGCATATTGCAGAAGGACAAATGCCCTTGGAGGAGAACTTAGAAAGCCGCTTAAACAGCAAAGAGAAGCTGAGAGGGCCAAGTAGATGAGACTAAAATATTTTAAACCTCAAATGAGAAGAGAGGCTGCACTTGAGAAAGCCTAGAAGCTGGGGAAAATTAAAAACAAATGCATCATGAAAAATGAAACTTGTTATCTGGAAACTAAACTGCTGTAAACCAAACAGAAGCCATTAGGTAAAGGAACTGCATGTTGAGAAGGGTGGAAAATGATGTCCTTCAAACAAGTATGCTGTAGAAATAAGCAGAAACCATTAGACTGTCATAGCAATAATAACAATAACATAACATGTTAATTGCCCATATATATTGAGAAAGTGGAAGATGCTTCTGGAACTCCATACAGGGCTATTTAAAGCCTGGCACTGCCCTTCGAAAAAAGGGGTGCTGAAAATGCTGCTTGGGGTGGGGTGAAAGAACAAGGTCCCCAGGGGCCTAAGCAAAACCATCAAAAGTTAAATGGGGAACTCAGAATCTGTGCAAATCCAATTCCTGTTCCCTAGAAATGGGTGATGTTCCAAAGAGGAATCCATGACATTATATGCAATAAGGTTCGGCTGGCACCAGGTGGTCAAACATCTGAGCAACTGGTTACCTCATGCTGCTGAAAGCTACTCCCCCCTCCTACCCTCCTGTGTCAAAACAGAATATAAGATCACTGGCAACTGCTGGCCCCACAAAGGGAAAATCTCCCTCTGCTTGCTTTGGAACTGCTGGCAAATTCATTACTCTGATCCGACCTGCAAGGCTGATTTCAGCCTGCTCAAAGCACGGAGTAGAAATATTCTGAAGCTGACTCGAAACAGAGGTCCAACCCAGCCTCTTCCTCCCTCCGTCCTGATTCTCCCCCTCTTTCACAGCTTGGAATGTGCTCTCAGCTAAAAAGCTGATAGGAGCAGGAAAGGGTGGGGGCTTTGCCTCACTCTCTGCTCCCTCCCCTCCTGCCGCATTCCTGACTGGCTCTATCTGTAAACTCCATGCTTCTGTGGCTTCTCCTCCCCTCTTCTGCCTGTCTGCATTTTGCTTGTTTTGATCTTCTCTGCTTCACATTCTACCTTTCGACCCTCCCTTCTGATTGCCATACCTGTCAAGTTTTGGACATAAAAATAAGGGAAATTTTAGGCTATGCCCTTCTCTCCCAGGCCATGCCCCCTCCTCCCCAAATTCTAGGTACATACAAGAGCCTAGAAGAGGAGGAGCCACAGAGGAGTGTTGGGCTCCCCTAGTGAAGGAAGAACCACCCCATAGACATGACTGCTTCCCCTCACAGGGAAAAAGGCAGCCAGCAAGCCAGGCTTACTGTAATAATTCTATTTTAAATTTCCCCCTATTCTCCCTATGTTCAACTGCATTTCGCACTGTGGTGATTTTCCATGGAACTTTTTTTTACATTTTAATCAGTTAACTGTCCACTGTCTTAACGTTTTGTGCCTCAATTTCATTTTTAAAAACTCTGTATTTAAGAGAAAACCACAGAAGTATGCTGTTTATATTGTATGCAAATATACTTGAAAACAACAAAGCTAACAACAAACAACAGCGAGTGGAAATGATGGTATCCCAGTTGAATTTTTCAAAGCCCTAAAAGATGATGGGAACAAACTACTGCATTCAATTTGCCAGCAAATTTGAAAAACAAAACAGTGGCCACAGGATTGGAAAAGATCAGTGTACGTTCCAATCCCCAAAAAAGGCAATGCCAAAGAATGCTCAAATTACCAAATAATTGCGCTCATCCCACATGCCAGCAAGGTGATGCTCAAGATACTACAGGCTAGACTTCAGCAACATGTGGAGAGAGAACTAACAGAGGTGCAGGCCGGTTTCAGAAGAGGCAGGGGGACTAGAGACCACATTGCCAACATGGAGAAAACAAAGGAATACCAGAAACAAGTATACTTTTCTTTTATTGACTACACCAAGGCTTTTGACTGTATGGACCACAACAAAATGTGGCAAGTAATTAAAGAGATGGGAATACCAGAACACTTCATATGCTTCATGAGAAATCTGTACACGAACCAAGAAGCAACAGTTAGGACAGAACTCGGAATGAGAGTGGTTTGGAATAGGAAAAGGAGCAAGACAAGGTTGGATTTTATCACCCTGCTAATTCAATCTATACACAGAGCATATACTGCGCAATGCAAGCATGGAGGAATCACAATATGGGATCAAAATTGCTGGGAGAAACATCAACAATTTGAGATATGCAGACGATACCACCCTAATGGCAGAAAGTGAGGAAGACCTAAAGAACCTCTTGATTGGATTGAAGGAGGAAAGTGCAAAAGATGGCTTGAGACTTAATATCAAGAAAACCAAGATAATGGCAACAGGTCTGATCAGTCCCAGGAAAATAGATGGGGAAGAAGTAGAAGCAGTGACAGATTTTACTTTCCTAGGATCTAAGATCACCGCAGATGGAGACTGTAGCCATGAAATAAAAAGACGACTGATTATGGTGAGACAAGCTATGAGAAACCTGGGGAATATAGTGAAAAGCAGAGACATTATCTTGAAAACAAAAATTCGCATAGTCAAAGCAATGGTATTCCCGGTGGTAATTAATGGGTGTGAGAGCTGGATCATTAGGAAAGCCTTTGAGATGTGGCGTTGGAGGAGAGTCCTGTGAGTCCCCTGGACAGCAAAGAGAACAAATAGGTCAATATTAGAAGAAATCAACCCTGACTGTTCATTGGAGGGACAAATAGTGAAGATGAAGCTAAAGCACTTTGGACATCAAATGAGAAGGGATGACTCACTTGAGAAGGCCTTGATGCTGGGAAAGGTGGAGGGCAAGAGAAGCATACCTGTCAACTATCCTGTTTTTCCTGGGAAAACCCCTTATTTTTACCCCTCTTCCCGCCCCTCCCGTTTTATTAATTTCCCCGTATTTTCCCTTATTTTTAAAAAATATCCTGACCGGAGCCGTCACAGGCGAAGCTGCAGTATTTTTTCTGGCCACCAGAGGTCGCTGTGTGGCAGTCTTTTTGCTTGTGGAAGGAGAGAGAAGGGGGCGGGGAAGTGTTCTGTAGTTTTCCCTTTCTCTTTGCCTTTCCTGCCAGCCACATGGTCCTAGAGGCTTCGTTTTGGCTGCTGGGAGCAGTAGTCTACTCTAGGTGAGCGATATATTTCATATATGCAGGGGCAACCTCATGCTTTATTGAGCTGTTCTGCCCTGCCTCCTGGATGGAGGATTTCGTTTCTAGAGTTCTAGAGTTAACTTGGGAGGGGTGGGGGTTGCTTGATCACTATATGAGAGAGAGGGGGGGAATTAATCCCTTGCTCCTCCACCCTAATGGCTTTTTTTTTGCCTGATCACTATATGAGATAGGGGGGGTTCCCTTGCTCGAAAGCCAGTTGTATCCGACACTAGGGTTCAGTGCTCATCTCTATTTCAAAGCCGAAGAGCCAGCGCTGTCTGCTTCTGCAGACATTTCCGTGGTCATGTGGCAGGCATGACTAGACACCGGAGCGCACAGAACGCTGTTACCTTCCCACCATAGTATCCCTATTTATCTACTTGCAATTTCTTGCTTTCAAACTTCTAGGATGGCAGGAGCTGGGACAAAGACGGGAGCTCATCCCGTCCTGCAGTACTCGGGAATCGAACTACTGACCTTCTGCCTCCCAGTCAGCATCTTAGTCACTTAAGCCACTGAGTAAACAAGAAAGAAAACAAAGCAAAAGTCCCCCAAGAAGATGGGGAAAGGGTTCTTTGGCCCACACAGCTTTCTGCCCATTGCATCTACAATACCATCTAGCCATCTTATTTTTGGCCATCCCCTTCTTTTGTCCTCCACTTTTCCCAGCATCAAGGCTTTCTCAAATGAATTCTCTCTTCTTATTTGATGTCCAAAGTACTTTAGTGTCATCTTTACTATTTGACCTTTAGTGAGCAGTCGTGGTCGATTTCTTCTAGGATCGACCTATTTCTAACACATTTCAAAGGCATCTATTTTTCTGCGCTCAGCTTTCCTAATGGTCCAGCTCTCACACCCATACATTACCACCGGAAATACCATTGCTTTGACTATGCAATTTTTTGTTTGCAAGGTGATGCCTCTACTTTTAACTATGTTCCCCAGGTTTCTCATAGCTTGTTTCCCAAGCATCAGTTGCCTTTTTATTTCATGGCGGCAATCACCATCTGCAGAGATCTTTGATCCTAAGAAAGTAAAATCTGTCAGTAGTATCCAACTCTAGGGTGCAGTGCTCATCTCTATTTACAGCCAAAGAGCCAGTGCTGTCTGTGTTTGCAGACATTTTCATGTCCATGTGGCAGGCATGACTAGAGCCCAGCAAGTCACATGGCTATATTTGCCCATGCCTACAGATTTGGGGTGTGCCCAAAATTTCCCTTATTTTCAAATCCAAAAGTTGACAGGTATGAGGAGAAGAAGGGGGCGTCCAAAGATGAGATGGCTAGATGGTATTGTGGACACAATGGGCACAGAACTGGGTGGGCTGAGGATGGTGGAGGACCGAGGTGCCTTGAGGAAAATGGTCCATGGGGTTGCAAAGGGTTGGAATCGATTGTGCAACTGAACAACAACAATAAAATACTTGAAGCCCTCTCTCTCCTGGGAAGTCAATGAGCCAATCGGCTTCAAGTATATTTGCATACAGCATAAACAGGATACTTCCTCCACCAGGGGGAGCCCAACACTCCTCTGCTCGTGGTATGAGCCAAACACCTCATGAATAAAGATATAACACAATAAAATATGGGAGATTTACATGCCCCTGATTTTTTTTAAATATGGGAAATTATAAAAAAAATCACAATATGGGATTAAAATCGCTGGGAGAAACATCAATAATCTGAGATATGCAGACGATACCACCCTAATGGCAGAAAGTGAGGAAGACCTAAAGAATCTCTTGATTGGGCTGAAGGAGGAGAGTGCAAAAGCTGGCTTGAGACTCAATATCAAGAAAACCAAGATAATGGCAACAGGCCCCATCAGTTCCTGGAAAATAGACGGGGAAGTAGAAGCAGTGACAGATTTTACTTTCTTAGGATCAAAGATCACTGCAGATGGGGATTGCAGCCATGAAATAAAAAGGCGACTGATTCTTGGGAGACAAGCGATGAGAAACCTGGGGAACATAGTGAAAAGCAGAGACATTACATTGCAAACAAAAATTAGAATAGTCAAAGCTGTAGGATCGGGGCCGCTGGACGGCCGTGAGGTCCCAGAGGAGACTGATCAAGTAACGATACGAGGCAGTATGGAGCGAGATCAGATCAGTGGTTTATTGAGGAAAAAGCATCATCATATATAGATCAGAAGGCAATGAGGGATAGAATCGTCATCTGACAGAAAATCACATCACCCATTTACTCGGGTTAATGGGAAATCTCTCTTGGGGAAGTTAATTAACTCGGACAAACACTAACAGGGGAAAACCATTGTTCGGGGTTTACACCAGAGTAAATATGGCCACTATTTGCACCAGGGATTAGGCTTAACGGTGAGTGAGTCAGTAATTGCTTAATGCGTAACGGAGGTTAGTGATCTGCTTCTCTCAGCAGGATCGCTGGTCAGGTCATATGTGGTTTAATCAACCCTCTGATTATTAATCCACCACCCCCCCGATTTCCATACTGGCAAGGGCCAGTGGCCAGGAGTTTGCTCGACTGGTTTAACCTCTGCCAAGGTTCTATGCCAATTGGGCATGCGGAATCCGCATCTCCCCTTTTTCTGTTATTTAGGGACCTGACAGGCGACCCTGCGCAAGATGGGCATCAGCTGGTGTACGGGAACGACACTTCGGGGCTCCCCCCACGGGGGGCATCTCGACAATAGTGAGGGAATACATTGCATGAAATAGCATCCTGCTATGCCTAGTATTATCACCCCCACAATCACTTGAAGCGTCGTCTGGAGCCACCCCCACGGAAGCCATGACCACAAGGAACTCCACCAATCCCATGCGGAGCCCTGCTTGATGTTCTTGACTAGGGTGTGGAGGTCCGTGAGCTGGCTCTGTACCTTGCGTGTGTTGTCGGTGAGATTAAAGCAACACATGCCATGGACAGATTCGCAACCCAAATGATGTAACAATAGAAGGTAGTCTATGGCCGCTCGATTGTCAAGGATGGCATGGCGAAGCTCTGCCTGCTCCTGGTTGAGCAGCGCTATCGCTGAGGAGGTATGGTTAATGACTTTTGCTAATCCGCAAGCCAATTGACCGATTCTCCAAGCGTTGCCGACGGCTAAGCCTGGCACGCCAAGTATGCTGACTGCCGACGAGACGTACTCAGCTGGGCTCAGAACCCTAATATTGATATCACATGAGCTGTCTACCTGGATGGCACGAGTGTGTCACACGGGTGAAGAAACATTTGTGCTTGGGGTAACCATATCCTTAGTGGGGAGTAACAATGTCAAGCGACTGATACAACATATAGCATCTGATACATTTGCAGGAATGTAGTTCCACGTGTACTGATTGCAAGTAAAGAACCAACCTGAAGGTAGGGTAACATGAGCATACATTGCGCCAAGTGTCTGTGGGTTATTACAAGTCCAGTTGCCACTGCCGACTTCAAAGCAACGGCGCCGAGTACGGCCGCCTGCGGAGCAGCCGGTCATTCGAGCGCAAGTAGAGTTCGGGCTGACCGCCACTCGCGGGGTGTGGAGAGTGGCTGCGTCAGCCGGCAAAGTCATGGTTAGCCGCATTTCCCAGCGGGCATATTCTGAGGAGCTTGCTGGGTGGTATGGGCTGAAAATCCGTTTCACTAGCCAGTCGCCATCCCTGGGATGCGCGCCTGGAGTGTGGCACACAGGGATGAGACAGGTGCTCAAGATTGAGGCAGAACCAATGTCCTGCTTCAGGCAAAAATCGGACTGGTTGACGAGACCCGCCAACCTTTCCCATATGTTGTAGTCGGTCTCCGCCTGGCATCAAATCGTTGGCCTTCAGTGAGGCTGCCTAAACGCCTCCCCCCGCAAGTAGGGAGAGGGCCAGGATGATGGTGACTGCCATTGAGTTGGCATTAATCTGGGCAAAGATTGCAGCTACGAAATTCTCCGGTGTCGGCTCCCTCTCCTCGCGTTGGAGGGCGTCCTGGGCCTCATTGCAAAGGGTCTTGACCATCCCCCAGGTGATCCTCGGCGCTGTCGTCCGCAGTCGCCGCTTCTCCCGCCGGGTCCCCTCGGTCAGGGTGAGGTCCTCCATCTCCGGGATCGGACTCGGGTCGGTCTGGGTCCACGCCATGTGGTTCCAAGTGAGGCTTAACACACCGAGCTGGAATCCAAACGACACCTGTAGGAGACATAACTACAGCATACCCTCTTCCCCAGGTTACGAGTGGCGCCGGGCCCCTCCAGGAAGGGTCCGGTGGCACCCGGTATCGGACCATCGGTCGCGGGAGAGCTTCCGAACGGCGGAAGTGTTTCTCCTGCGGCGTGCAATCGGAAAAAACATTAAGGTGATTGTACGTGAACAATACCTTATTCAGACAATGCTGTGCCTGACCCTGTGACTTGGGGAGGGCTGGTGGCTCCCCCCTTTCTGTTTGTTTGTCAATGTAGGACTTGAGCGTCCGATTGACTCGTTCCACAATCGCTTGCCCCTGCGGATTGTAAGGAACGCCAAAAGTATGCTTGATATCCCAGGTGGCCATGAAGTTAGCTAACTGCCTAGAACTGTAGGATGGTGCGTTATCGGTTTTCACGTGTCGAGGTTTGCCCATCGCCGCGAAGCAAGCTAGGAGGTGCTGCTCCACGTGGGAAGCTGTCTCCCCTTTTTGCGCTGTCGCCCAAACGAATTGCGAAAAAGTATCAATGCAAACGTGCATGTACTGCCATCTGCCAAACTGCGGAACATGTGTGACGTCCATTTGCCACACCTGGTTAGCTTCTGTCCCTCGTGGGTTGACCCCCCACGAGGGCCCCCCCGGTGCCCCTGCACAATGCTGGCAAGAGCGAACTATGCCTTGGGCTTGAGAAAGTGGCAGATTGAACTGTCTGGCGAGCGCTTTGGCATTCTGATGAAAGAATGCATGACTCTGAATTGGCGTGGTGAAAACACCTAACACTGATCGTTGCTGAATTTCCTTTGCAGCCGCATCCGCTCTGCTATTGCCCGTGGAAATTGGACCAGGTAGGTCCCGGTGACTTCAGTTGTGGGCGATATAGAGCGCTTCTGTGCGGTTCCGCAAGTGAAATTGAGCTGTGAGGAACAGACTCAGCAAATTCTTGTCTATCGCGGGAGTGATGTATGCTCCCGGTAGACTGTGAAGCAAATTCCTAACATACTGACTGTCAGTAATGATGTTTAGGCGCTCTTTGGCGAAGGTGCGCAAAGCGAGGATCACCGCTGCCAACTCTGCCCACTGTGCGGACTTCTGTGGAAGAGTTAACAGCGTGTGCCAGGCCTGGCCCTCCTGCCAAGTCAAGACACCATACGTGCGACCCCCATCAGTAAAAACTGTTCTGGCCCCCTGAAGCGGAACCAGCGAGAGCAATTCGAACAAGCTGACTGTCTGCGTCTGAAGCGAGACGAGTCTGGGGTCTTTAGGCAAGTGGTATGCCAAGCATCCGGTGAATCCCTCCAAGGCCATCGGGAGCGAGTCACCGAGCTGCATCAACTGCTGAATCTGCTCTTTGGTGAACGGGACCACGATCTTTGCTAAGTCGTGCCCTGAAATGTCCCTAGCTCTCAGCCTTCCGCGGTAAACCACCGCGGAGACCAACTCTTGGGGAGGGACGATGTTTCAGGAAGAGGTGTTTGGTAAATACACCCATTCCACGATACTCGCCCCTTTCTCGGAGTCCACTCCTAGGGCTCTGGTGAACATGGATCCTGCCCGAACGATGTACAAGTTCAGGATCGGGGCATATGGCCCCTGAGCAATCCTGTCCACCCACCTTTGGCTGAGAATTTGGTTGACTTTCTCGAGAGCCAAGCGTGCTTCTCGAGGAATTTGTATCCGGTCTGCGGGCTGCTTACCTAGCGTTAGCAGCGAGAAGAGCAGTTTCAAAAGATCCGTATCCAATCTGAAATATGGTCTGGCCCAATTAATGTTTCCTAAAACCTGCTGCAATTCTACCAGGGTGACTGAGTCTTGTAAATTGATCTGGGGCAAAACTGGTGCTGCGAAAGAGCGGAGAAGGCGATGACCCAAGTATGAGAAGGGCTCAGTTCTCTGTACTTTCTCTGGGGCAATGAGTAACCCTTTCTCCCCCAGGCTGGCCTGGAGGTCTGAAAACATTTCGCTGCCGAGTTGCGGCGCTGCGACCAAGATGTCGTCCATGAAATGGCAAACTAAGGCTGTGGGATGAAGGTTTCGAAACTTTGCCAGTGCGTTGTGAACATAAATTTGGCACAGGGTGGGCGAATTGAGCATGCCCTGTGGCAAAAATTTCCACGCGTAACGCTGCGTGGGCTTGCTGTGGTTCACAACCGGCACCGTAAAGGCGAACCTTTCCCGGCCCCTGGGGTCTAAGGGAATGGTGTAAAAGCAATCCTTGAGATCTACAACTAGGATCTCCCACCCCTCGGGAATCATATTTGGATTTGGGATGCCGCATTGAAGCGGACCCATTGGCTGTATACATTTATTGATCTCCCTGAGATCGTGGAGGAGTCGCCACTTCCCCGACTTCTTCTTGATAACAAAAATTGGCAAATTCCAAGGACTAGTGGACTGCTCTATATGTCCTGCGTCTAGCTGTTCTTTAACCAGTTGCTTTAGGGCGATTAATTTCTCCCCCACTACTGGCCATTGTTCCACCCAGACTGGTGTGTTGGTAAGCCATTTAAGTGGCAATGCCATTACCCGAAGGTGAGAGTGGCACCGTACTGCTGTAAAATGTCTTGCCCCCAAAGGTTGATGTGCACGTCCAGAATGTGCGGCCGAATGACCGCTGTGCCGTCAGCCCTTGGGATCGTGACTTCCACCCACTCCCGGCTCCTAAATGCTTCTTGGATGCGGCCTACCCCCCACACATCGGAGACCGGCTCAATGGCCCACTTCCGTGGCCACTGGCTTTGGCTGACCACGCTCACGTCAGCTCCGGTATCTAGCAGCCCTGAGAATGATTTTTTATTCAAAAATACCTCAATAACTGGTCGCTGTTTCCACTCAATGTTGGTCTCCACTGTCGCTAAGACCTGGTATCCTTGCACCGCTCCTTGCACTGCCTCCCTTGCGCTCGAGCGGTCTGCTGACCCGGACTTTGAGCTGTCCCTGAGCCTTCCCTGGCTATCTGCTGGCGAGTTACAAGGAACCATGATCAGTTGCGCTAATGTGTCTCCTTTGCGAATTGTCTGGGGTAGGTGCGTCCAAAGCTGAACTTGGAGAACGCCTGAAAAATTGGAGTCAATGACTCCCGGAATTACAAGAATTCCGCGTGCTCCTGCTACACTGCGAGGCAAAACTAAACCTATAAAGCCCTTGGGCAGGGGTCCCATGTACTGGGAATCCACCAGATAGACTGTGCCTGGCAAGTCGCATGTGACGTCCGCCTGGCAAGTCAATTCTAGCCCTGTACTACTCTTGGGGCTGGCCTGTGCCTTCGCAATGCCTGGAATGTGAATGGAATCTAGTCTAGCTCTGGCGCGCCCAGAGCAAGGGATGTCTCTGTTTGGACCGGGGCCAGAGACGTGCCCGCGTGTTTCCTGAATTCGGACAGTGTCTGGACCAATGGTAGCCTTTCTTACACCTTGGACATGGGGTGTTTGGAGCCTTGGAACGGCCGGAATTTTGTCCGCTGCCCTTGGATCGGCACTCCCTAGCGAAGTGACCGACCTTGCCACAATTGTGACATGCTCCCTTGGGCCGGGGCTTCCTACCTCCTTGCACCGCCGCTGCCAGCAGACCCATTTTGTAGGATTCTGTGCCAACGTCGGCGCAAGCCCTAATCATGTCCGTGAGAGTCAAGTCGGGATGATTACCCAGTGACTGCAAGATCTTACGGCAGTCGAGATTGGCGTTGTCTTTGGCCAATTTCATCATGAGCTCTTGTTGGGCTTCCTCATTATCGATCTGCCTGCTAATCGCTTCCTCTAAGCGATTGACAAAGTCCATGTAGGACTCTTGGGCGCCCTGTTTGACTGCGGTGTAATTTTTGGCCACTTTGCCAGTTGCTGGAACCTTGAGAAAAGCCTTGAAGGCCGCCTCAGCTGACATCTGGAGAGTGGCGAGTGGCAAGTTGGTCTGCGCATCGATGGATTCGAAGGCACCTGAACCATATAACTGGTCAGGAAGCACTGCGCCTCCCATCCTGGCAGCCCTTGTCTGCGCCTCGAGGCGATACTCGCTGTCCCATAGCAAATACTGGCTGGGGTTGAGCATCATCCGCATGACGGCTTTCCAGTCGTGCGGGATGAACATGGTGTTCTCGCACACTTGCTGAAGCGTGCCCCTAGTGAACCGACTCTGGAGTCCTGTCTCTGTGATGGCCTTCCGTATAGCCATGAGGAGCTTATACAGGACTGGTGAATGAACTACCTGCTGCTGCCCTGTGAGGGCATCCATTTCCAAGCGAATTGGACAAATCTGACTAAGCTCAGCTAGCTCTTCTGCTGGCAAATCCCCCTTCTTGATCTCTTCCTCAATTGTGCGCTGAAGGGCACTCTTAGTTTGGGAACTTGTAGCTGTCAGAGAAGCGCCTGCGCTTCCCATTCCATGCATTCCATCGGTGACGTCTGCAGCTGTCACCGAGGGAAAGCTCCCTACACTACTCTGCTTAAACTGTAATGACGGATAGAGCGCCGTGGGCGCCAATGGCTCTACTGACGCTGGGGGTTCTTTGGCCTCTACCCGGACTGGATCTACCTCCGCTAAGAGCTTCCTACATTTACTCCATGTGCAAATTATGCCCTCTGGAGCTTTCGGGGGTTGCTGAATGCAGTCTTCTATCTGATCCCAGAGCTGAAGGGTTAGCGTACCTACTTCTGGGTAAAGTAGGCAGTGTTCCCTTAGGTACACCAAAAGTCTTGCTAGCTCTCCGCTGTGAAACCTTAACTTATACACCCTGGCCAGGATTTTGAATTCTTCCTCATGAATTCTTTGGCTAGCGGACGGACGTTGCCGCTGAGGACAAGTCCCCATATTACCTGCGGGGTCCTCCAAAGTTTCCTCCTCGGGACGAGTCTGTAGTTCAGGCAATAGGTTTTGCGTGACGATTGTCTGGCTAGAGCTCAGAGCGTGGCCTCCTGCCACGGGCCCTCGGTGGCCTCTGCGCTGTCAGGGGTTCACAGCAGACCCTGAGCGGAACGCGTTTTTCCATTGCTGCAAGCCGCCGCGAAAGTCGGGAGCAAGCTGTAGGATGCCTCTCTGAAAATGCCCCGCTGCTTGGGCCGTCTTCCCGATCGGCTGGCTTACCGACCGGGCTGCCGCGCTGTCCTCCAGGCTGATCGGACGTGGTTCTAGCGCAGAACCGGACCGTGTGATCGCTTACTCTCGGGTAAGATCACGTCGCGGGTCACCAGATGTAGGATCGGGGCCGCTGGATGGCCGTGAGGTCCCGGAGGAGACTGATCAAGTAATGATATGAGGCAGTATGGAGCGAGATAAGATCAGTGGTTTATTGAGGAAAAAGCATCATCATATATAGATCAGAAGGCAATGAGGGATAGAATCGTAATCTGACAGAAAATCACATCACCCATTTACTTGGGTTAATGGGAAATCTCTCTTGGGGAAGTTAATTAACTCGGACAAACACTGACAGGGGAAAACCATTGTTCGGGGTTTACACCAGAGTAAATATGGCCACTATTTGCACCAGGGATTAGGCTTAACGGTGAGTGAGTCAGTAATTGCTTAATGCGTAACGGAGGTTAATGATCTGCTTCTCTCAGCAGGATCGCTGGTCAGGTCATATGTGGTTTAATCAACCCTCTGATTATTAATCCACCACCACCACCCCGATTTCCATACTGGCAAGGGCCAGTGGCCAGGAGTTTGCTCGACTGGTTTAACCTCTGCCAAGGTTCTATGCCAATTGGGCATGCGGAATCCGCACAAAGCAATGGTTTTCCCAGTAGTAATGTATGGATGTGAGAGCTGGACAATTAGGAAGGCTGAACGCAGAAGAATAGACGCCTTTGAAATGTGGTGTTGGAGGAGGGTTTTGAGAGTCCCCTGGACAGCGAGGAGAACAAATAGGTCAATCTTAGAAGAAATTAACCCTGACTGCTCATTGGAAGGTCAAATAGTAAAGATGAAGCTAAAGTACTTTGGACATCAAATGAGAAGGGAGGATTCACTTGAGAAGGCATTGATGTTGGGAAAGGTGGAGGGCAAAAGAAGAAGGGGGAGGCCAAGGATGAGATGGCTAGATGGTATTATAGACACAATGGGCACAGAGCTGGGAGGGTTGAGGGGGATGGTAGAGGACAGAGGCGCCTGGAGGAAAATGGTCCATGGGGTCGCAAAGGGTCGGAGTCGACTGTGCGACTGAACAACAACAACAATAAAAAAAAATACATGATGGTGGGAAGAGGGGCTCTAAATTACGGGGTTTTCCCGGGCAAAACAGGATACTTGACACCTATGAGAGGAGCAAAACAGGTGGTTTTTCCCATTGGCAAGTGAAATCCCTCCATCTGAGGTTTGTTCCAGCCATGCAAACCAAGATCCCATGCCGCCTGAAGATGCACTTTGCTGCAGACCGCTGAATAGAGATGAGGTATAAAAATGATGTCCTGTTCCAGCAAGATGTGATACACACCCAGATGTGAAACTAATGAGACAAAAAGGAGCCACATTCGGGCATCCCCTGAGCAGAGTTCCTCCAGCAAAAATCCTTTCAACCCAGAAAACACCTGTGGGTGCTTCTGACATTATTTTTTAAAGCTATTTCTCTATTTGTACAGTTTATTACAGTTTTGTACATGTGCAAGGGTACAGTTCCGGTTCTACTCTACTTTACCTGCCAACATACCTGCTAAGACACGACCAAGACCCTCCGCCCTGGGTCTCTCGCCGTTTACCACTTTGCCGGGGTAGTTAAAACTTAACTTACCCAAATTGCATTAAACAACCGGGATTTGGGGAGTCTACCTAAGGCTTTCACTTGGCTGAGTCAATCTTACAGCCCCTATTGAGGTAGAGCTCCTTGCATTAAGCCACCTCTATATGAGGGAACAACAAAAATATGGTAGCATAGGCCTTTCTCAACTTTGTCCACACCGTGCATGATTTTATAAACTTCGATCAGGTCACCTCTTAGACGCCATCGTTCAAGAGTGAAGAGGCCCAACCGTTGCAGCCTCAGGTGGTAAGGAAGGTGTTCCAGTTTCCTAATCATTCTGGTTGCCCTCTTCTGCACTTTTTCCTGCTCTATAATATTCTTCTGGAGGTATGGCATCCAGAACTGTACACAGTATTCCAGATGGGGCCTCACCATAGATTTATAGAGACAAAATGATATTTGCTGACTTATTATCTACTGCTATGAACTGTGTTTAGATGTTTTAGGGGGGTCTTTCCCGTTGCTCCGGGAAAGAAGGCCGGCGGGTGTCTTGACGTGGGTTTTTTTTTTGGGGGGGGTTTGTTTTGTGAGGCCGTGAGATGTTGTGTCCGCCTGCGGCAGACATGCACTCCCGTTGCAGGAGGCCGGCATGTTATTTTATTTTTCGCGCACCGGCTTTTTCAGCGTTCTGCGCGCTCGCACCCTTCAGCCTGATTGGCTGAAGTGCTCATGGCGCGTAGGACGCTGGGACTTGGAGTTTTGTTTTGTTTGTGTTCGTGCGGTGGTTTTTTCCTGCGGCTCGATTTCAATAGGGCGCACTGCGTTTCCCAATGTTCTTTTTGCTTGTGCCTCTCAGCATGATTGGCTGATGCGTGGTGCAGAGGACGTTGAGAAATGAAGTTGTTTCCCTTTGTTCACGTTCATGGGGTTCTTGCCCCACTGCTGGCTTCGGCAACCCTGCAGTACTCTGAGGGCCGGGTTCGGGTGAGTGCAGGAGGCTTGGTACGGGATAGGGTGGACAGGTGCGGAAGCGTATGCCGAATTCCAACGGTTAACGTCTGGATTTATAGGTATAGATACCCTTCCTAATGATCACTAGCATTAAGTTTGCTTTTTTCACTGCTGAGGCACACTGGGTTGACCCCTTCATTGAGCTGTCCACCAGGACACAAAGGTCCCTTTCCTGGTTTGTCGCAGAGAGTTCAGACCCCATCAGTTTATAAATGTAATTGGTTTTTTTTTGCCCCAACGTGCATCACTCTGCACTTACTAGTGTTGAAGCTCATTTGCCACTGTTTTGCCCACTCCCCCAGTGTCAAGAGATCCCTCGGGAGCTCCTCACAATCTCTCACAGTTTTCACTACCCTGTCAGCAAATTTGTCTACCTTTGGTGTGGGACCTTGTCAAAAGCCTTCTGAAAGTCCAGATAAACAATGTCAACTGGATCCCGTTATCCACATGCTTGTTGACACTCTCAAAAAAGTAAAAGCATCAATCCAAACATATTAAATCAAATCATTTCCATTTCATTTCACTTTTATTTGTATACTGTACCTCTTTATTCGGCCCGAAAGTGACTCAAAGCGTTATTCCCGCTCGGGCTTAACACGGATTGGGACCTATCAGCCAGGTCTCCTGGTATATGATGCCTCAGTACAGGCTTCGCTAGCTCCCCTTACCATTATTAACGACACTTGGTATGTTCTCTACCTTTAACAACAACACGACTGAGTTTATACAGCTGAAGAATATTTGCAGCATAGCCTTTCACCTAAACTATTTAAACCAGCATTTCATGGCCAGAGTTCAACGCGAGAACACAATAAGTATAAACCTAAGAGGTTCACGCGCCAGATATCGAATCCTTATAGGTACGTCCTTGCCCGTCTTTTTAATAGTGTTTTGTTTTGTAGTGTTTATATGTGTTACACGGTATGTATATTCGTAGTTTTACATGTTTATGTATATGTTCATATGTTTGCCTTGATCACATGGTAGAGGTTATTGGTTGTGAATTTCGTATGTGTGTTCTCTTTGTTACGAACTGTAGACTCTGAGGAAGTCTTCGAAATGTCACCATACCGGAGGGACATCAGTATGTAACGAACTTTGCACTCCCTCAGTTTGGGTTGAGCCGATTTGTCTCTCTTCTTGTGATCCACGATCCGTGCCGCACAGCAGCGGAACGAAGACTCTACATCTACCTTCTGCGACTGCATCTCCACGGACGGGCGGGCCTGGCTACGGAAGATTTACATGCATAGACAATTACCACCAGCCACGAACCTGCCTTGGATTTAGCTTGTATTCATCTCGTACTTTTTCGTCTCACCCAATATTTGTTTATAGAGGGAAGGGGAGGGGTATCGCCTTAGATACGGACATTTGTGATATACACCCCATGCGCTTTCCATAGATGTATATATATCATGATTCTTTCAGACCCCTCCAGCAATAGTTCAGCGAACCACCAATTGTGTCTCACAACCAGTTGCTAGTAATATTTAAATTGAAATTAAAATTTGATAATTTGTCTATATTTCCGGGAGTGTTTGTTACTACTGTTTTGCTAGTGTTACACCCCGGCCGTCTTTCTTGTCTGCACAGCAGACGGCAGCAAAAAGCGAAACATTTATTAAAAAGTTATTAAAATCATAAAATAATAAAACCTATCTAAGTAGTCATTTGGCCTAGATTCCTAATCAATTTCTAGCAAGCTTACATGACTATATTTCCTCTCTAGGTCCAAACTTGAACTAACTGAAAACCCCCTCTTTATTCCATATAACCAAAATCGAGGTGTAATGCTGTATGTTACCAATACACAGTACGATGCCTGCACACCGAGTCCTGGAAACAGCGGCCACACCTACCTCGCACATATGGGGTGGCTGGCGCGAGGGACCAGCAGACCATTTCGGGGGTTTTCACCCCAAAAACCAGCCGCAAAGCCCCCACCACCACCATGAAATAGCTGGGAGGCAGTAATATGCATGTGCCAGAATCCGCGCAGGCGCAGAACCCTGCCTGGAGTTTCTAGGCAGTGGCGCTTGGAACACCAGGCAGGCTTTTGCGCCTACACGGATTCTAGTGCATGCATATTACCGCCTCCCCGGTTGGGAGGCTCCACTGGCTGACCGCCATTTCGGCCGGAGGACAGTGGGTGGCCCTTCTCCGGAAGACATGGGCCGACTGGAGAGCTCTGTTCAGCTCATGCCTGCTGGAGAAGCCAAGGCCCTTCTCCAGCAGGCATGGGCCAAACAGGGCACTCGGTACACTGGTTGCCTTCCGGAGAAGGCCAGGCAGGCCTTCTGGTTTGGTTTCTCCAGAAGGCATGGACCGACTGGAGCCCTCTGTTCAGCTCATGCCTGACGCCAGGAACTGCGCATTGACTGGGGTTTCGGGCGCCTAGCTGGAGAGAGTGCTGGTGCCCGATCCGCGACACAGATGCCCTCACAGGCGCGAGGCGAGGCAGAAGTGCAGGACTGGGCTCTACAGAGGATGCCCCACAGGTAAGGCGGCCGTCGAGAGGGGGGTGCAGTTTCTCAGGAGAGAGGCGGCTAGCCAGGCTCCATGGAGCCCAGCCCGGGGCTTCTGCACCTCTCTTGGCAGCGTGACCTGTCTCTCCAGGCAATGGCTGCGCCTCCGGAAGCAAATGCCATTGCCTGGAGGTGCAGGCCACGCTGCCGGCAGTCACACGGAAGCCCTGGGCTGGGCTGCATGGAGGAGGACGCCCCACAGGTGAAGCAAGCAACGTGGGGGGCAGTGGTGCAGGGGGGCGACTAGCCAGCACATGGGGGGCTCCGTAAAGCCCAGCCTGGTGCTACCACATCTTCCACCTGTGTTGCCGGCGTCTCCAGGCAACGTACAGCGCTTCTGGAAGCATTCCGTTGTAAGGAGATGCAGGCTAGGGATGGGGTGTGTGTTTGTGTGGGAGAGACTCAGAGAGACAAGGGGAGAGATAGAGAGAGTATCTGAGTGTGCAAGAGCATGGGAGAGAGAGCAGTCAGAGTACTGTGTGTGTGACTGTGTGACTGTGTGTGTGCACATGCGCCGAGGAGGAATAAAGAGAGTGTGTGTGTGAGAGAGAGGGAGACAGAAAGAATGGATGTGTGTGTGGGAGGGTGCGTGGATGGAGGCCACACTCCAACTCAACCCTGGGAGGTAGGACAGACCCCCCCCAAACCCCACGAAGCCAGGACCCCTGCTAGTACTACTCTAAAACCCATATTATTTGAATTAACCCATATCATTTGAATTATCGTTTCTAACACATAACAGCTCCTTAAACCCCCACAACATTTGAATTAAACAATCAAATTGGTTCTTTGGTAACACTTTAGTCTTGCCATTAATTTCCCCCTCATAAGTTCAGCCATTTTCCTGACACACAAACAGTTTCATACGTGACAGGCCTTAAAACATGTTTATTATAGCTCAACTTAAAGTGTAACAAGAGGAACAGGCGTACTTTTGTTTGCTTCCTGATCTCACTTCTCACTGAAGCCTCTTTATTTAACTCTTTCTTGGTTAACTTTGTCAGTGAAAGCATTTGCTTCAATGTAATGGTAGACTCATTTGAACAGCTTATCTCCCGTGTAAACTTTATGATGCATCACAAGGTTTGAATCCGAAGCAAAAAATATTCTCACATTCCTGGCATTTGTATGATTTCTCTCCTATGTGAACTACCATGATTCACATGAAATGAATTCCAAGCTAAACATTTCCTGCATTCCAGGCACTTAAACGTTTTTCTCGTGGCATTTGTAAGTTTTCTCTCCTGTGTGAATTTTCTGATGTGTCACAAGGTTTGAGTTCTTAGAAAAACCTTTCCCACACTCTTGGCATGCAAATGGTTTCTCTTCTGTGCAAATTATCTGATGATTCACAAGACTTGCTTTCTGAGCAAAATTTTCCCCACATTCTCTTGGCATGTGTATGGTTTCTCTCCTGTGTGAATTCTCTGATGTGCCACCAGGTTTGAGTTCTGAGAAAAACTTTTCCCACACTCTTTGCACGAGAATGGTTTCTCTCCTGTGTGAATTCTCTGATGTGTCACAAGGGTTGAGTTCCGAGAGAAACTTGTCCCACACTCTTTGCATGTGAATGGTTTATCTCCTGTGTGAATTCTCTGATGTATCACAAGGTGTGAGTTTTGAGAAAAACTTTTCCCACACTCTTTGCATGCAAATGGTTTCTCTCCTGTGCAAACTCTCTGATGTTTCACAAGATCTGGTTTCTGAGCAAAACTTTTCCCACACTCTTTGCACTTGAATGGTTTCTCTCCTGTGTGAATTCTCTGATGTGCCACCAGGTTTGAGTTCTGAGAAAAACTTTTCCCACACTCTTTGCATGAGAATGGTTTCTCTCCTGTGTGAATTCTCTGATGTGCCACAAGGGTTGAGTTCTGAGAAAAACTTTTCCCACACTTTTTGCATGAGAATGGTTTCTCTCCTGTGTGAATTCTCTGATGTTTCACAAGATCTTGTTTCTGAGCAAAACTCTTCCCACACTCTTTGCATGTGAATGGTTTTTCACCTGTGTGAATTCTCTGATGTGTCACAAGGTGTGAGTTCTGAGAAAAACTTTTCCCACATTCTTTGCATGCAAATGGTTTCTCTCCTGTGCGAATTCTCTGATGTTTCACAAGATCTGGTTTCTGAGCAAAACTTTTCCCACACTCTTTGCACGTGAATGGTTTCTCTCCTGTGTGAATTCTCTGATGTACCACTAGGTTTGGGTTCTGAGAAAAACTTTTCCCACACTCTTTGCACGAGAATGGTTTCTCTCCTGTGTGAATTCTCTGATGTGTCACAAGGGTTGAGTTCCGAGAGAAACTTGTCCCACACTCTTGGCATGTGTATGGTTTCTCTCCTGTGTGAATTCTCTGATGTACCACCAGGTTTGAGTTCTGAGAAAAAAAATTCCCACACTCTTGGCATGTGAATGGTTTCTCTCCTGTGTCAATTTTCTGATGTGTCACAAGGCTTGAGTTCTGAGAAAAATCTTTTCCACACTCTTTGCTTGTGAATGTTTTCTCTCTTTTGTGAATTCTCTGATGTTTCACAAGATCTGGTTTCTGAGCAAAACTTTTTCCACACTCTTTGCATGTGAATGGTTTCTCTCTTGTGTGAATTCTCTCATGATTCAAAAGGCACGAAGTATAAGCAAAACATTTCCCACATTCCTTGCATTTGAACGGTTTGTCTCCTGCATGAATTCTCTGATGATTCACAAGGTCTGGATTCCAAGCAAAACATTTCCCACAATTCTGACATTTGTATGGTTTCTCTTCCATGTGGATTAGCTGATGAATCACAAGTTGTGAATTCTGAGCAAAACATTCTCCACACTCCTGGCATTTGTACAGTTTCTCTCTGATGTGCACTCTTAGACTCTTCACAAATGGCAATTTGCTATGTAAATGCTTCCTAGAATCTTCATTCATAAAGCGCTTCTTTCCATGGTGGTGGTTTTCGTGAATCATCATTGAAGTCGTGACAAAATATTTTCCAAATGTAATGTCTTTATATGGTTTCTCTTGGAGATACTTTTCCTTTTCTGTGTGGTTTCTTAGGTGTGCGCCAAGCTCTGATTGCTCCGATTTCTGCAGAAAAGCCTTTCCACTTTTGAGACTGGCAGTTTTCGCCCTCCAGTTACCTGTTGAGAAGAAGGACAAATGCAGAACACTCTGAAAGGAAGGAGGAAAACAAATCTACCAGGGAATAAGTTTTTCCTAAGAAGTAGTTTTTGATTCATGTAAGCTCAGATGGAAAGATATCTACTATGTTTGAAGAACCACAACAGTCTGTCCACATTTCCCCACTCATTTATTTTGTCAAAGAAGACCTTTACTTTTTTACTTTAGTTTAACATACTTCGAAAGAAAGTACACAGAAATCGCTACCTCAAATAGTTTGGTATTTTAAAACCATAATCAGGCGTATTTTGGTAATGGCAATCTTGTGTTGTCGGCTAGTCTTTCTCACACTAGGTCAGGCAAAAGGAACTGCAGAATGAACTCCCCTAAAGTTGCCTTCATTTTGGCAGTTTCACATCTGGCCTAGACATGGAAGAAGAAGTGGTGCCTATTTCTCTACTTGCAATTTCTTGCTTTCAAACTACTAAGTTGGTGGAAGCCTGGAGCAGAAGATGGGTGCTCATTCCATCACACAACACTTGAGTCTTGAACTGCCGACCTGCCTACCTTTCAGTCGTCAAAGCTCAGCGTCTTAACCACTAAGCCACTGCAGCCCAACCACAACCTACTCCTTGCAAAAAAAAAAAAACCACAACATTTTTTCATGCGCTGTTAGCTGGTCTTTCTCATTCAATAGGACAAGTTGTATAAAATCTTCCCATTTATCTTTAAATCTACTTGCTTTGAAGAGTCCTTTTCATAGCCAAATCTCAAGTGTCGATTTTTCCTTATACCCTTTATACCCTTCAAGATGTTAAACCTCAAATCATTTGCTGCATGGGGCACCAAAAGCAGGTGGCCCAGGCAGCAACCGACGGACCTGCATGACCGGCGAAGGCCTCCAACACAGGGGGCGGGCACGGCGGTTGCCAGCTGGGCCACCCACTTTTTTTGGGGAGGGGGGCGCCAAGGCCTTTGCCAGTTGGGCTGGCGCGTCGGCTGAGCCTTGTCCCCGCCGGCTGGGTCCTCTTTGGTGGGAGGCTCCATTTTCCACCTCTTGTGCTGGCGTTGGCCATTGACACGTTTGTCGTGCGACCAGCACCGCGCCCCCTCCGTGTATGCCCCCGGCTCCCTGATTGGCCGGGGCTGTTGCGCTGGCTGCTGGGGTTTGCAGATTTTTTCCTTGCTCCGTTTTGTGGGGTGCTGTCCCCCCTCGTTTCTACGGACACCCTCGCTGACCAACCGGAGCACATAAGGTAGAAATTTGTGCTCCAAATTTCAGGGGGCTGGGTGGTTTGGTGTGGGTGTGTATAGCGGACTTATGAACACACACCTCTTTTATAATGGGTATAGAAGATTTCTCTAAACAGAAGATTTCCTTGACTTTGCCCTGAAGTCTGTGCTGTTACAGTACAATGTATCTCTATGGAAACGACGTTGTACGAGGCATCGCGGCAAGGATTTGGATGTTGTATGAGGCATCGCGGCTAGGATTTTGCATACCTCATACAAAGACCAAATCCGTATAAACTTGTGGAACCAAGTTTGGACGTTGTATGAGGTATCACTGTACTAGACTGGCAGGAGCTGGGACAGAGACAAGAATTCATTCCGTTGTGCAGTACTCAGGGATCGAATTGCTGACCTGTTGCCTTCCAGCCAGCATTTTAACCACTTCATCCATTGCTGGTAAAAAGTGTTCCATGCACTCTGGTGTCTGGGCATGCCTGCCACATGTCCACAGAAACGTCTGCAGACGCATACAGCACTGACTCTTTGGCTACAAACAAAGATGAACACTGAACCCTAGAGTCGGATACGACTGGCTTTCGAGCAAGGGGTGACCTATCTTATGAAAGAAGAATTCTCAATTATGATTGAAAGTGTATGATTTCATCTTCTCGACATCCAAACTATAACACTTCTTGATTTACATATACAAAATGGTTTCTCATAAATATCTATGCAATATACTTTCAGTTCATTAACAGCTTTTCTTTGATGTGTTTCCTGTAAACAAACAATATTTACTCTCTCTTTATTAATTAGCAACTCAATCCGTTTCCTCTTAAACAAACATCCCAGGTCTTACTCTTCCAGTCCATCATGGCTAGCTTTATGGCAAGCTATATGCCAAGAACAAACATTCTCGTGGGTACACAAGATCAAAACCAAATCAGAAGAGGGAGGGAGGGCCTCACTGGGAAAGGAACATAATTAAAGGAGGATTTGTCTAAGGAACTTACCTTCCCTAAGTCATAATGATGGATCCTGAATAGGCTGAGGGTCGGAGTCCTTAAATGCAAGACCAACATGCTTAAATGGGGGCTGTTGGCAGACAAGAACATGCTGTGTGAATGTGGAGCGATACAGAATCCAGCTGACTTACTGGTCTGGCAGTTACTATCAGAAACATGTACTGACGAAGATTTAATTATGGCCAACAAGAAAGCCAAGGCGGTGCTATTTGGGCAGTCTAGTTTGATCTGGACACTAAAGAAGAATGCAACGTTTAGATCTTTATATTTTGAACTGCTGCTGCATTATTACTATTAAATTAAACAGAAATGAGCAACAAGCAGGGGAAGAGGGGGACCTTACCGAGAGAGGATATGGTTTGCCAGTTCTCTTCCATGACTTCCTGGTGTAGGACCTTCTGGTCAGGATCCAGCAATGCCCACTCCTCCTGGGTGAAGGACACGGCCACCTCCTCAAAGGATACTCCACCCTGAATGAAAAACGGTCTTCTCCATAAGTTTCATAAAGACAACAGTCTAAAGCCCAAACATTGAAAGCAAGAGAAGAGGCTGGATAGTCTTTGGTAGTTTGACACTATCATGAGTGGCCTTCACAGCCTTTATCTTGGTGGACAGGTTGACCTTGATGGACAAGTTGTCAACTAGGAGACATCCAGAGATGGAATTTGGTCTCTCTGAACACAACGTTTGCACTCTTATCACTCCCACAAAAAAAGTAAAATGCCTTACTAAGAAAGAAGGGAACAGAAAAAGGAACACAATTCCTGTTGTCTTCATATTGAGTTTAGAAAAACCTCTCAGATCTTCTTGGACCATTCTTCAAAACAGAAGAAAAATAACTTTCTCATTTGCAAAATCAAGACATAAGGGGCACTGCTATTCTTCGCATGGCAAGTACCATGTGATAACAACCTGCTTTGTAAGGAATGAGACAATTAAAAAATGGCCAGTTTGATTCAAGATTAAAGTGCTTAAATACAAAGGGATTTAGATTCACAAGGTGAGTGGGCATACCTGATCTGGTTCTGCTCCATCGCAAGGAAGAGAGGATGGGTCATTTGTTGCTCGCGTCCTTCTGGAGTCTACAGGAGAGACAGAAAGGGTGGGAAGCCAGTCCTCTCAGATTAAGAAGGGAATCCCAAACATACAGTAAAACCCCAAGTAACAGGGGGCAGGGATCGGTTCCCTGGCCTCTTTCATAACTCAATTTTTTTGTAACTCAAACAATCCCCATAGGGAGGAAGAAAAAAACCTTAAAAATGTAATTTAAATGGGGTGATCTCCTAACCTTTGCTGCCACAGCTCTGCCACCCCTGCCATCCCTGCGAGGGTCAGGGGACCCGTTCCGGGCTGTTTCCGACGTCCCCCGACCTTCCCGGGCAGTGCTGCAAAGCAAAACCTGCAGCCAATGAAGGCCCCACCCCGGCCTTTTGCCTTGCAGCACTGCCCAGGGACCAGCCACCTCCACTGCCGCCATGGTAAATCACTTCTTGAGACTTCTGGTGGTGAGGGCGGGTGGATTTTTAGTGATCAAAATGGCAGCAGCGGTAGAAAACTGTGAAATCTTTTTACTGAGTACAGAAATGTATGTGGTTTTGGTTCTTCTTCTGGCCCCTCCTGTCAATTATTCTTCCCATCTTCCTAATTATGATAAATCGTTGGAGGATCATTATACTTGCCCTCTTTCTTATAGGACATTACCGTATACCGTATTTATTCGTGTATAACGCGCAAAATTTTATACCAAAAAAAGAAATCAAAGTTGGGGTGCGCGTTATACACGAGGACTAGGTGCGCGTTATAAACGAGCCTCTTTTACTTCCTTTTTAAATTGGGTCGGCTGTCTATTGCTGCGGCGGGTGAAGGGGAGGCGGGGGGTGGCTTTGAAGAAATTGACGGGATCTGATTGGGTGGCGCGGGAGACGAGGCGTGGCCCGGAGGTAGCTCGCAGTTCGAGCGAGGCTCCTGGGGGTCGGAAGTGCTTGTTTCGGATTGCATTTTCTGCAACAGGTGGGTCTGATTATCCCCCCCTCCCTCAATATTTTAAGGCGTGCTCTTTTTCACCGATATAACTGGTTCCCCTTTAGATGGCATCTCAGGGTATCAAGCGTAAACGTTGTGCATATGACGCTTCGTTCAAGCTCAAAGTTGTTGATCATGCTGAAATGCATGGAAACCGAGCAGCTAGCCGAGAAAATTTTATACCGAGGTTTCATGGAAAATTAGGGGTGCGCGTTATACACGAGTGCGCGTTATACTCGAATAAATACGGTATTTAACTTTTCTAAAATGAAAGGTTTTATGTTATGTTTTTGTTTTAAAATACAAAAGCTGGAGGAGGGAGGAACCTAAGGTAGCTGATTGGAGTGATTTCTGTCGTCTCCTTTTCCAGACAAAGAAAAAAGGTCCTATTTGGGTTAAAAGGACCATGGAACTTGCCAAAAGATAGCTACTGCAATCCTTTGGATGATAAGGTACCATGGGAGGTGTTGAAGGTCCTGTTGAAAAACTATTTGCTGATAAATCTTCTGCTGAAAAATACCAGAGAAAAAAGTGCTAAGAAGCAGAGACCTTTGGCTGCAAGGCTTTTTAAAGCAATAGACCTGCCATCTCCCTTTTGTTGCTGTGAGGACTTTCTTTTTCACCTCTTTGCCTCTGATACAATTTTGGAGGAAAAGGCTTCATACAAGATTGGTTTGGAAAAGTTTACAGTTTATCCACTAAAGCTGTTTCTTTTTGTTGCCGTCCTAATTTCAGAGGGAGGAACCGCCATATTGGGCTGAGCCGACAGAGCTGGCAGGAAGCCAGGGTGCTTTTTGTGATAAGATAAAGCTTTGTGGTTGTAAATTAAAATAAAACTGCAGTCTCTTAGTAGCTGGTGGAAAAATATTTGTGGATTATTGATAGCTGCAAGTTGTTGAGCAAATAATATCAGCTACTGGAAGAGAGAGAATAGTAAGAAACTTTTTTACAAGGGTTATTGCAGCGGACGACAGCCCAAAAAACAAAGAAGAATCTGAAAATATGGATGCAAGACTACCGTCTATGGAAAAATCAAGTGGAGATCAGACTGTTGGAATTAAAAGACTTTATAACTACAAAATCTAATGAAGATAAAAAAGAAATTAAAGAGTTTGTTAAAGAGGTGGTGAGAGAGGAAGTGCAATCTCTGGAAAAATCAATTTCTGGATTAAACATGAGAACCAATACTTTGGAGTCAGAGGTTAAGGACTTGGTGGAGATTGCAGTAAGGCATGAAAATACTATGGACAAAAGATTTAAGCAATTGGTGAAGCTACAGGATCAATCAAAAAGAAAATAATCAGGATTAAGTCCCCCCCCCCAACATGGATTAAAAATTGAAGTGGTTAAATGGTTGCAAACCTTTGCTTTGGACTCTGGCCCAATTAAAGAAGAAGAGATCGAAGCAATGTTTAAGTCAGTTTCAAGAGAGGTCAATGCCCCAGAGATATGATAATTACTTTTGTATCAGGTTATAAAAAAGATCAAGTAATGGACTATTTAAGGAAGCATGGTGACTCTACATTAAAGATAGGAGAAGTAAAAGTACAAGTAAATCATGATTTAAGTAATGAGACTATTCAATGGAGAAGACAGATGAATCCGATAACTTAAATTTTGTTTAATTGTAATACAGATATCAATGGAGTTTCCCTATCTTCTTAAAGATATTTCATGATGGGAAGGTGGTTAGAGCAGAGGACCCAAAGGGAGCAATGAGACAACTTGAATTACTAAAAATTATAGAGATGGGAGACCCAAACTGGTAAAAACTGGTAAAAATATCTCTATGGAGAAGGTTCAGAAGGATTAAAGGGGAAAGAGGAGTATCAAGCAAAGGGGAGAGACCATTAAAGGGAGAAACAAAGGGAGAAACCTTTGGGTTATGGAAGTGGAGGGGAAATAAGAGGAGAGAAGGATGTAGAATTGCCTGGTGCAAAGATAAAGCCAAAAAGTAAAAATAATATATAAATATAAATAGGCACAGGCATGAAAGCGTTAACAATTTAGGAATATGAATAGAATAGGGACCAAAATAATTAAAATACAGGGAAAAATTAGAGAAGGAGACGGGGAATAGTGAAAGAAGGAATTAAGAATAGAAGGGATAGGCTCTCCCTCATCCCCCCCGCCCCCATTCCCTAAATGGGAGTGGCCAGGTAATATTTAACCTGGCGGCGGGGATGAGATTTATAAGTGTTGCGTGTTGGTGGGTGGAGGGTTATATGTTACATGTTATATGTTATTGAAAAATAATTTTAAAAAAACAAAAAGTTCGGTTTCACTTACCAGTGATAACTTTCGTTCTTCGAGTATATAGTTTGTGGATACACACTATTGGGGGGGGGGGTTATGCACCTGCGCAGAACGTCGATCGGAGGCTTGAAAAGCTATTGGTCAAAAGTTTTGGCAGTAAGACCGCCCACCCTGAGGCGCCCGCGTGCCATTTTACCTCAGTTCCATACTTAAGCCAAGCACAGGATAAACCAATTGATCTCATCCGTGCAGCTCAAGAGGGGAGGCAGGGTGGGTAGTGTGTATTCACAAACTATATACTTGAAGAACGAAAGTTATCACTGGTAAGTGAAACCGAACTTTCTCCTTCGTATAGTTTGTGAATCCCCACTATTGGGAGATTAGCAAGCTCACACTTACTTGGTCGGTGGGCAGTCGGATGAGATGATCCCACGATGAAGATGATGATGGTCAGGCAGGGTGAATTGTCAAGGGCGATGAGCCCGGAGCCCCCTAGTGAGGACGACACGACCAAGCCTGGTGTCCGCAGTGGCTCTGGTGTCCACCCTGTAATGCTGGACAAATGTAGAAGGTCTGGACCAGGTGGCAGCCTTACATATGTCCTCAAGCGGTGTGCCCTCCAGAAAGGCCATGGACGTTGCAACCGCTCTGGTAGAGTGCGTCCTGACATGCGGCGGAGGTGGCAGCGAGGCTGACTCGTAGGCCAAGTAGATGGTAGACGTGATCCATTTGGAGAACCGCTGTGCAGAGATGGGTTCACCTTTGGACCTGCCTCCATACGCCACAAAAAGGCGTTGCGACTTCCTGAACTCCCTTGTCCTGCTGGTGTAAAACAATAAAGCCCGTTTGACATCCAGCGTGTGCCAAGTCCTTTCTTGGGCGTTAGTGGGGTTCTGGAAGAAGGTTGGCAAGGAGATAGTCTGTGCCATATGAAACTGGGAGACCACCTTGGGAAGGAAGGTGATATCCGCTTGGAGTACCACACGGTCATTGAAGAATTGAAGAAATGGTGCGTCTGCCCGCAGAGCAACCAGTTCACCAGCTCGTCGAGCAGACGTGATAGCCACCAGAAACGCCGTCTTCCATGTGAGGAGACGAGCATCCGCGGTAGCCATGGGCTCGAAAGGAGTCCTGGTGAGCGCGTTGAGGACAGTAGAGAGTGACCATTGGGCGGTCGGAGTCCTGACCGGAGGGAAGGCGTTCCGCAGCCCCTTGAGGAAACGCTTCACCGTTTGGTCGCGGAAAGCACCAGAAGCGGGTGAGCCAGCCGGAGAGTGAGCCACCACCGCTGCGAGGTGTACTCGGATGGAGGTGATGCTGAGGCCAGACTCCGCCAGATGGAGGAGGTAGGTCAAGACGTCCTGTAGTCCCACCTGTGAAGGGGATGTCTGCTGGGATGCCAGGAAAGCACAAAAGCGTCTGTATTTGGAAGCGTAGGACTTCCTTGTGGAAGTGCGCCTCGCTAGTTCCAGGATCCTGGACAGTCTGGGGTTATCCTCCACGCGGTGAGGTGGAGGCTGGGCAGGTCCGAGTGGTGAAGCTGGCCCTGCTCCATTTGAAGAAGCGTCGGTGACTCCGGCAGCGTGCGATACTGAGACGACATGCGTAACAGCAGCGGAAACCAGGGTTGGCGAGGCCATGCTGGGGCCACCAGGATGGCCTTGGTCCTGTGTTGATACATTCTGGTGAGAACTTTCTGGACCAGAGGAAACGGAGGAAAAGCGTAGAAATAGTCCTGATCCCACCGTTTCATGAAGGCATCGCCCTCGGAGTTCATTCCGATGCCTGCCCTGGAGCAGTACCTGTGGCATTTCGTGTTGGACTCCGACGCGAAGAGGTCGATGTTCGGAGTCCCCCAGGCCTCGCAAAGCGACTGAAAAACCTCGTCGTCCAGTTCCCATTCGTGGGTCGTCGAGGTGAGGCAGCTGAGATGGTCGGCCAAGACATTCAGCTTGCCCTGAATGTGCACTCCAATCGGGAAAATGTGCCTCTCTAGGCACCACTCCCAGAGCTGCACAGCGAGGTAAAGAAGGGTGGTGGATCGCGTTCCTCCCTGCTTGTTCAGATACGCCACAGCCGTGGTGTTGTCCGAGGCTACTTGGACCGCCTTGCCCGTGAGCAGGCTCTCGAAGGAACGTAGGGCCTTCCAGATGGCCAGCAGTTCCAAGTAGTTGATGTGGTGCACCATCTCCTGAGGCGACCAAGGGTTGTTGACCGTGAGAGTCCCGCAGGCAGCCCCCCAGCCGAGGTTGCTTGCGTCGGTCAATATTTGCAACAAGGGTTGCGGGGGGTAAAAGCTCTTCCCCGTTGTCACGTTGAGTGGTGCCGTCCACCACAGCAGCTGGTCCCTCAGCTCCGGAGACGGAGTTAGCCGTTTGGCCTGGCTCTCCCGGAGTGCGTTGAATTCGTGAAGAAGTCATGACTGCAGGGACCGGAACTTTAACTTGGCGTGAGGGATCACCGCCGTCGTTGAGGCCATGAGGCCCAGTAGTCTTTGAGCCTTTTTCGCCCGGATGCACGGTTTGGTGCGAAGGTCGTTCACTCCCTGCGCGATGTCCTGCAAGCGCTTCTGAGGTGCAAAGGCTCTGGTGGCAAGCGAGTCGAGTACCGCTCCAATGTACTCGATGCGCTGAGAGGGAATCAACTTCGATTTGGTGAAGTTGATCCTGAGGCCGAGACTCTCCATGAGGTGGACCGTGAATTGCATGTCCCGAATGGCCGACGAGCTGGTGGGGGATACAATCAGCCAGTCGTCGATGTATGGGAAGACCCTGATTCCCTGCTGGCGAAGGAAGGCAGCCACCGGAGCCATGCATTTGGTGAAGACCCGTGGTGCCGTGGCCAGACCGAACGGTAGACACCGGTACTGGTACACGGAATCACCGATGCGGAATCGAAGGAACCTTCGGTGCTCCTCGAGGATGGAGACATGAAAGTAAGCGTCCTTGAGGTCTATGACTGTGAACCAGTCCCCTTTGTTGATGAGGGGAAGGACGGTCTGCAGGGTCACCATCCAGCTTCAAACGCGGGACTTGGACTTCGCGTCCGAACGCTTGCCCTGCCCGTAGGGCTGGTAACGGGGCTTGTGCTGGCGCCGTTGCTTGTAGGAGCCAGACCTGGGCTGCTCCATAGGGCCACCCTGTTGTTGCGGGTTCCCCTGATACCGCCGTGTGAAGGGCTGGAATCTCGGCCTGGCAGGCGGAGCCGGCGTGGTGAGCCCCAGGAACTTGGCCGTGGAGTTTGTTTGCCGCATCTCGTTCAGGACCTTGTCCGTGTCCTGTCCGAAGAGGCCTTGTCCGTCGAAGGGGAACTCCTCGATGAGCTTCTTCATAGCATCATCGAGGGAGGTGCCCCTGAGCCAGGCGTGGCGACGGAGCAGAATGGCGGAGGCCATGTCCTTCGCCGCGTAGTCGTTGATGTGCCTGGCCGTCCTCATTTGCTGCTCCGACAGGAAGTCTCCTTCGGATGCCAGCGCGTCGATCCGTTTCTGGGCGTCGGCAGGCAACGTCGCTGTCTCGGCCTTCACCCGGTCCCAGAGGTGGGACTGGTAAAGGCCCATGGCGGCCGAGTAGTTGGCGGCGCGGAGGAAGAGGGAACCGGTGGCGTAGAACTTACGGCCCACCGTGTCCAGCTTCTTCCCTTCCGGAGTCGAAGGCACCGGGAATCCGCTGGTGGCCGTCCTGTGTTGAAAAGCCTTGACCACCAGCGAATTTGGCAAGGGGTGAGCTTGCAGGAACTCGACGTTCTCGTCCAGGACTCTGTACATGCCGTCGAGCCTGGACGAAACGGAGTGCGCTGATACCGGCTTCCTCCATGTCGCCTTCGCTGACGTCAACATGGACGGAAGCATGGTGATATGGACTGGCCGAACCGCTCGTCTGTCCAGTTTGGCGGTCATTTGGTCCTCGCCTTCCAGTGGCGGCTGGTCCACCTTCAGGTTCAGGGCGGTCCCCAGGCGCGTCAGCATAGCCGTAAGCGAGCGTTGATCCTCACCACGCGGTGGGTCAACCGCGCCGATGGCTTGGTCCGGCGTCCTTTCAGCGTCGACGTCTCCCTTGTCCTCCTCCGAGGAGGCGCTGGAGTCATCGGAGGACGAGGGAGGAACTCTTACATCCACGTCGGGACCGGGCCAGTACGGCCTGGGCGGGCCGGCGGGAGTCCACCGCATCAACGTCTGGACCACACCGCGACGATGTGGGTGGGCCAGCGGAGCGGACACTCGACCCTCGGGAGGTCGGAGGGGCCACAGCAGGGCCAACATCCCTGGGGCTTGCGGTGGTCGGTACCGGAGCCGCAGAGGCCGCAGGCATGGAGGTCTTGAACTGGTTGGCAAATGTCTGAGCCATGACCTCAAACATCCCCTTGAGGAACTCCATCTGGGATGGATCCGCCACCGGTGGGAGCGACGAAACGGTGGCCGACGAAACGGTGGCTGGTAGAATCGGCGACGAAACGGTGGCCGGCACGGTGATTGCCGCGTCGTCGAGCGTTGGAGTCCTGGGCCTTGGGGAGACGGAGGCCTGTCTCGTAGGCGAACGGGCCCTCCCACAAGGAGACGGGAGAACCTGAAGTGGGCGAGCTGGAGCCCCAGCCCTGCGTCCCTTTTCAGGAGATCCCGAGGAGGACCGTCCTCCCCAGATGGATGACCCGGGCGAAGGACATCTTGCGACCGAGTACGGAGGCGAAGGCCCTGGCGAGACAGGGAGGCGAGGAGTAGGCGGGAGCGATCGCCTCTTCTCTGACCCGTGCTTCTTTTTCTTATCTCTGTTCTTGTCCTTCTTCTTCTTCTTCTTCTTGATGGGGAGAGTGGAAGAAGAAGCAGAAAGCGGAGGAGGCTGAGAGGCACTAGCAGAGGTAGAAGCGGCTGCGGCGGGAGCCAGAGAGAGTTCCATCAGATGGGCTTTGAGCCGGTAGCTCCGGTTCTGCACTGCAAGACGGGTAAATTTCTTGCAGTGAGGGCAAGACTGGCTCTGGTGAGACTCCCCCAGGCAGAAAAGGCAAAGGCTATGCCCGTCGGAGGCAGGGAACTTCTTCAGGCAAGCAGAACACTGCTTGAAGGCAGCGGCCATCAAAGAAAAATTCTTCCAACGGAAGGTTCTGGAACGCGGGTACCCCGAAGGGCAGGCCAGCCGCCACCCCCTTGAGGGGGGAAACTGTGACCGAAGCGAGTAGGTAACTGAGTCCACCAAAAGGAAGAAACAGCACCGGGGTGGCGATCCTGCCCGAAGGACAAGATCACCGAAAAAATTGTACACGAAGTTAGCCAAAAGACTTTCCCTCAGAAGGGCGAAAAATTGAGAAAGCTCTCAACGATCGTCCTGCTGCTACAGCGGAAAGAAGAGAACTGAGGTAAAATGGCGCGCGGGCGCCTCAGGGTGGGCGGTACGGTGGGCGGTCTTACCGCCAAAACTTTTGACCAATAGCTTTTCAAGCCTCCGATCGACGTTCTGCGCAGGCGCATAACCCCCCCCCCCCAATAGTGGGGATTCACAAACTATACGAAGGAGAACTACACAGTTAAAGCAACAGAGAATAAAAAAATAAAAAAGCTATAACTTCCCTTAAAAAACATTAGGCGAAGCACGAGCGTTTCCTAAAAATAGAAAAGGAAATGTGATGTGAAAATCATTTTGCAACCCCTGGGATAAGCTCTGGGGTGGGGATTCGAAAGAAAGCCCATGTGAGACGTCAAACCATTCACTCTCTCAGGCTGGCCTAAATTGTAGGATAGATGGACTGAGGACAAGATAGTTGCGATGAAATCTGTGAGCTTCATAGAAAAAAATGTGGGATATCGAAATAACTGAAGTGTGCAAGGTTAAATATGGATGCTTAGAAGTCTTCTATTTCGCTCAGTTCAAAACAAATCTCTTTGCATTTGCCCTCCTGGCCAGAACCAAGAGGAACTGGTTGCTATGTAAAATGTTTGGAATGATGCAAATCAAAAGAAGTAAAAATATATGAAGAACTAACGAAGAGTGTCCCAGCGATACCAAAGTGAAATAGTCAGCAGGGGGGAAGAAATACACACAGACCCTTCTTTCCTTCACCCGTGGATAACATGTCTTCTCTCACAATAATCCTCACCTATCAAGGTAGAACCTCTTTTATTGCCACGATGGATCTCTCTTTGCGGGGGACACTCTTTGGTGCTGAATTGAGGTTTCTCTCGCATGGGGAAATCAGGCTGAACTTCCGAGGAGAGGATTTTCATCTGAGGAATCATAAAATGCAAGGAGAAAATATTAAAGAGAGAAACAGGGATCTTAGCAGATGAAACTGGGACTTCAGAGACATATGATATCATGCTCAGATTTTCTCAAGCAACAACTTACTTGGTTGATCAGTACTTCACGAGGCTAATTTGATGTGGTGGATAGAAGCATAATCTCACATGAGATTTTAGCAGGCTCTCACCATTGGGAGGTCCTACCGCTAGTGTAGCAGAATCCGATGGTGCACAGGGGAATGAGGCCCCTGTTTTCGATGCTCCTCTTGCCATTTTAAATATGACGACACAGCTGGCTGGGTTCATGTTAAAGTTGGCCATGTCAGAGCAATGCACGGGCCAGGTGCATTGCCTGAGTACCTCACCCCACTTAGCTGACCTGGGGTTCCAGAATGTAGAACCGTTCTGGACCGCTAGCTGACACCTTCATAGCATGGTCGAACCTGCCAAGGAAATACACATCTGCCACCATAGCTGTCGGACGGCCAGGGTCACCGCTGCACCACATTGAGGTATGAGGTGGGATTTACATAGACCAAACAACAACAGGAAAGGCAATTCATAGTTTTTCAAAAATTCCTCCCTCATTTACTTGATGCCTTTGAGTAGCCATGGTCAATCTTCATAGCTGAATAATCCGTGCCTGAATCCACCAAAAGTGATCTAATCTCCATACTGCTGAATTAGAAGCTGTTGCCAATAGCAGGAGTAAACCTGCAGTTTCCTTAGAAAATTAGAGAATTTATATATAGAGAGAGCGATTTAACTATCAAATAAAATACATCCAGCTATACATTGTGCTCTCAAGGACCACAAGGGACCGATGGAGAAAACTGGAGCAGAACAGGCACCAGTCTGACAGGGCAGAGGGGCAGCAAGATCAGTGGGCTCCTCCTTTCAGGTTCTTTTTTTTTTAAAAAAATATTCTTTTATTTAAGACAAACAGGACAAAAAAGAATTAACATAACAAAACAATTATCATTAAAAAAAAGAAAAAACATGTACAGAAGACAAATACAAAACTGCCACATTTATATATATATATAAAAAAACCACTTGTCTCCATCCTCTTTTCTTCCCATCCTTATAATCTTTATCTTCTTATAGGGTGAGGACCTTTCACCCGTTTGCTCGTTGGGGACTGTTATGATTTCCAAATGGTACCACCTAACTTACAGCTTCCAAAATTGGATTGTTCCTGGGCCGGGTTAAAATCCTTTCCCATTGATTAACGTGTATTGGATGAATGGTTCCCATAATTCCCAAAAGGGTATCTTTACCCTTAATCCTTGCTTCTGTCGTAATTGGGTCGTTAATTTTTCATTCAGTGCTAGCTTCCAAATTTCCGAGTACCACCTTTTCATAGTCAATTCCTCTTTGCTCTTCCATTCTAATGCAATTAATTGCCTCGCGACTGTCAACAGCGCAAGAATTAACTCTTCCCTACTCTTTTCCATTTTTAATTCTTCTAATTCTCCCAATATGGCATGTTTTGGTTCTAATATTATCGTTGTACCTAATATATTATTTAATTCTTTCTCTATCCTTTTCCAAAATCTATTCATTATTTTACATGTCCACCACATGTGTATATATGAACCTATCTCTTCATTGCATCTCCAGCACTTATCTGGTTTTTTTATTATTCATTTGGTGAATTTTCTTTGGTGTAATGTATGCAAAATTTACAGGTATGTTCTTTTTCTCTAATTGACATAGTTTTTGTAATCCTATTTTTCCATTCCCCCCCCCCATTTTTCTTCTTTAATAGTGATTTTTAAATCTTCTTCCCAAATCCTTTTAAGTGTGTGCTTAGCTTCTTCTCCCGGGATAAGTAATTGATATATTTTACTTATTAAACCTTTTAATTTCACTTTCCCATTTCTTACATCTACTACCAGATCTTCAAATGGAGTCATTGTTGTTCTCCTTTCCCCCATTGATCCTCTTATTGAATGGTCCCAGCTTTCCATTTGTATTTCCTGAAGCCAATTTAATATATATTTCTTTTCTTTTGTTTTACGAATTATAATTCTTAAACCAGTCTATCTCTAAAAGCACTTTATTCTGCTTTAGGATTTCCCTTATTTTATCTGATGAGATTAATGGGCAATTCTGCATGGCTAAAATCTCTATTATGGGTGAGTGATTGGGTGCCAATTTATTTTTTATTCCTTTCCAAACTTTACATATATTATTAAGATAAAAATTCCTAAATGATTGATTTTTATATATCTGAGATAGGAAAATCCCTCCTCTCAATTTTTTAAATTCTTCTTGTTCCGTTTCTTGTGGTGTTGCCCGTTTCTGACTCAATAATTTTATGACTCTCTTTAAATGAAATGCTTGGTAGTAGATTTTTACATTTGGAATATTTAATCCCCCTTGGTTTTTTTATACCAAATACCTTTATTAATTCTTGATTGTTCCCGTTATTACAAACTTCATTTATTAATTTTTGCCAGCTTTCAAGTTCTGAACTTTTAATTTTGATTGGTAGATTTTTGAATAAAAAAAATTAATTTAGGTATCCGTGGGCTCCTCCTTTCAGGTTCTGAGCCCTCCTCCCAAAAGCCACACATTTGTCTCACCTGTTGCTTTTTGAGCTTTTTCTCTTCGGCTGGATTCAGACTCAGGAGGAAACCTTCTGCCAGGGCCACTGCCTGGCAACTGGTTTCCGCTCCACATTCCCTCACCCAGCTCGACATCTCCTGGGGGAGGATGGACAGGAATTGCTCCAGGATCACCAAGTCCAGCATCTGAGCCTTCGTGTGTTGCTTTGGCTTCAGCCACTGATGGCAAAGCAGGTGGAGGAGAGAGCAAACCTGCCGAGGACCATCAGCCTCCTGGTAGGAGAAATTCCTGAAGTGTTGGCGCTGCTTCTCTGAGCTGAGCATCTCCTCTCCTTGGACCTCTGGCACTGCTCTTTCCTGACATGCCCCAAGGTTTCCCCCCCTGATCACACTGGGGTCTTTTTCTGCTGTGGGGCCAGATGTGTGTTGGTCGTCCATCGTATTCCTCACCCAACAATGGTGTCCTGGATCTACTCTCCAATGCTACATAGACTGGACAGAACAATGAAACAGAATGGCAAGGAAAGAAATCTCATTTGCAAGAGAAGGGGGGCAGAAAGAAAATATATATGCATTACTAAGGGGGTCAAATGCATGTCTCTCGTTAACCCCAGAGTGGCTCTTGGAAAGAGACTGCTGGAAGAAAAGCCCTTCAAGTGGGTTGGGGTGGCCCAAGACAATCTGCTACCTGAGGCAGAGGACAAAATCTCCTCCCCTTCCACTTTTGACATAGATATTATACACAGACCAATCAATGAAACAAATTCACTAATTCTAAACCTGGAGATGGGAGAGATATTTATTAGTTTCCAACAATGCGGAGAGAGAGGGGGCAGCAGATTGGATCAGCAGGCTCAACAAGAGAAAGACGAGTGAGATCAGAAACTGACGTTTTGGGCAGTGGTGGGTTCCAAAAAAAAATTTACTACCACACTGTGAGCATGGTATAGTGGGAGCAACTTGGGGGTCCTCCTGGACTCATGACTAATGCTCGAAGAGCAGTTAGCAGTCGTGGCCAGGAAGGCTTTTGCACAACTTTGTGTAATTCGCCAGTTGCGCCCGCTCCTGGACCGAGACTCCTTGCTCATGGTTACACATGCTCTGGTCACCTCCAGACTAGATTATTGTAATGCGCTCTACATGGGGCTGCCCTTGACAACCATCCGGAGGCTGAAGCTGGTCCAGAAAGCGGCTGCCCTGGTGGTGATGGGGTGTGGGCGCTATGCCAGTGCCTTGCCACTGCTCCGGGAGCTGCACTGGTTACCAGTTTGCCTCCGGGTGCAATTCAAGGTGCTGTTGTTGACCTTTAAATCCCTACATGGTGATGGCCAGGATACCTAAGAGACCGCTTCTCCCCAACAATATCTTTCCGTCCAACCAGAGCGGACCGGAGGGGCTCTCTAACTGTACCGTTGGATAGAGGGGCTCGTCTCTCTAGCCCAAGGAGGAGGGCCTTCTCCGTGTCCGCTCCAGCCCTATGGAACCTCCTGCCGATAGAACTGCGGCTGCAGACAGAATTGCTGCCCTTTAGGAAGGATCTTAAAACCTGGCTGGCAAGGCAGGTGTGGGGCGTTGATGGAGGCGTGATCCCCTCCTGTTGGCTTGTTTAAGATATATTAAGATCTTTTCTACAAGTTGGGTGGGAGGGATTTTTTTAAAATTTGAGGTTGGCTTTTAAATAACTGGGGGTGTGTGGCTAAGATGCTGCTGGGGTTACATGTATTCTGATCAGCTCGCGCTATTAATGTGCTTTTAATGTAGTAATTAGAAACTATCTGGAGACAAACTTTCAAGAAAAGAGCTGCCCTGAAGTCCTGGATGCTTTTGATTAAGTTTTTGGGTGAAATCAAGGTTGGAGTTTGGAAAACGGACAGTGAGTGAAGCGCGGCGCAGGCTGTGCTGAACGAGCCGTCCTGAGGCCAGACAGGACCTCCATTGTTCAAAACTAAAGAGGGGGGCTTCGGAGCTCTATACTAAATCAAACGAAACGGCGGTGGACAAGGGGTCGTGGAGTGGATGGAAGAGAGATCCTGAGGAGATTAAGTAAGTCTCAAAGGAGAGTGGAAGTTGAAGGTCCGAAGGAACCCGCTCCGGGGGGTGGGGTGGGTGAGAAGAAGTAATGGCGGCGAGCTTTGTAAAGATCGAAAGTTAGAGAAAGTACAGAAAGACGACCTGGAGTTAAAGCGACAAGATTGGAGTGGTGGTTTTGGAGTTGGAGTGAAGGAGTGGTGGTATTTGGATGGAAGGAGAACAGAAGTGGAAAAGGAAGATTAAAAGAAAGGAAGGAGGTGAAAGAAATAAGGAGAAAGAGGGTTGCTGAAGTACACCGGGCTCATTGAACGGAGGTGGACCTTGCTTGGAAACAGCCGAGGTTTGGATTAAGATTTTTCTTTTCTTTTTCATATACATTTTGGAACTGAATAGTTTGATCTCCATAACGGAAAAGATTTTTTCATTATTATTACTATTTTTTTTTGTTCTTCTCCCTGGATCACCATTTGAAATTGGTTGGAACACTGATTCATCATTTTAAAGTTTAGTTTCGTCTTCGCCTTTCCACTGTTTCCTGCATTTTCACAGTTGCCTTATTGTTGCAGTTTTTGGATTTTGCTCATTTTAAAAGAGGTATTTGAACCTGGTATTTTGGGAATCGGATATTTGGATAGATTATAAATTTATATTCGGAAACTGATGCTGCAGCTTGGATTATAATTGTGGAATAACCTTTTTTTCTCCCTTCCTCCTTTACATACATCACATTTGGATCAAATAGTTTGATTTTTTTGGTTTGGAAGGGGAGTTTTTTTTAAATTGAGATTCTGGATATATAGTTGCTGGGAACATTTAACTGAGTTGAGGACATTTTGAAGTAATATTACAATTTTAAAAAAAGCTTTCTTACTTGGTTGGATAATAACACGTGGATTATAATTATCGAAAGTGTGCAGCTGCGTTCAGCTAAATTTTTGCTTTGGATCTTGAAGAATCAATAGAAGTCACAACTCTATAAGTTTACTACATTTAAATGAATCTGGAATTTGACCAGGAAGACGGATTTGGAGGAAATAAAGGGGTAGCCGCATTGAGACTATTATTTGAAGTTACAATGGAAAAACTTGGAAAAGGAAAGGGAAAGGATGAAGAGGTGGTGAAGCCTAAGAAGATGGATGTGAAGAAGGATGAGAAGAAAGTTAAATCAGCAAGTGAAGAAGCACCCCCATCAACAGCAGCACCAGAACCTGCACCAATGGACCAAACGCAAATTATGGTTGAATTGGGTAAATTGTTTAAGAAATTTGAGAGGAGGAGACAAACGTGAAGGGTTTCCGTGAAATTAAGGAAACAAGGGTAAAAGACAAAGATGAAATTATGGGAAAACAGGATAAACTGGTTGCAATGTTCACTGATTTTTCTAAGAAGGTTGATTTTAATTTTCAGAGGATGGATATAAGTGTTAAGTCGACGCAAAAAGATATGAAATTGATGCAGGCTGATATAAAAGGGTTACATGAGGAAGAAAAGGATACTAAAATGAAAGTAGAATTGCAGGAGAAAAGGATAGACTGATGGAAGAGATGATGAGAAAACAGAACATAGTAATTCGTAATCTTGTGGGGAAAACACCAGACCAGCTGAAGGAAAGAATAGTTAATTGGCTAAAAAGTTTGAAAATGGGAAAAGACTTTGAGAATGAAGATACTGCTAATGTTTACATATTGGGGGCAAGGAAAGGGAAATTATTCAAAGAAATGTTTTGATCAAGTTTGCAAATTGGGCAGATAAATTGAAGGTGATGGCTTTCATAAAACAAGCTGGGTCTGGTGTTTTAAAAATTGATGGGAATGATGTGGATGGGTTTAAATTAAAGATAGAGGGAGTAAAGAAAGTTAGAAGGAATTGGAGATATGATCCCAAAGTTTTTAAAGACAATAAATGTAAAGAGCAAATAATTGAAAAATGGAAGGAAAGTTGGTATTGGAACGATATGGATGAGGTGAGTTATAATATGGTATGGGATGCTATGAAATCAGTTTTTAGAGGGGAGAGTATTAAGCTGGCTAGTATTAGAAATAAACAATTTAAGGAGTCACAAGACAAAGTTGAAAATGAGATAAAACGGTTACAAGAAGAGCATGCAAAGACAAATGATAAGGTTTTTGAAAGGATGCAAAGATTAAAGACTGAATTGGTAGGCAAGGATATAGAAAAGGTAAAAAGAGATTTGACATATTTAAAAAGGGAATATTTTGAATAAAGTAATAAGAATTCAAAATTATTAGCGAGAGCAGCTAAAGAAAAGAGAAATAAAAGGGAAATTGGAATATTGGCTAATAAAGAGGGAATAAATGTAATAGGATTAGAGATAAATATAAGATTGTTAAAGATTTCTATCAAGATTTATATGCTAAAAAGAATATAGATTTGGAGAGGTTAAAGGATCAATTGGGGAAACAAATTGAAAATAAGATTAAACAGGAACATAGAAATAGAATGGAAGAATGAATAACTGAGAAAGAAATAAAAGATTAATAGCCAACTTGAAATCAGATAAAGCCCCGGGAGAAGATGGGTTATCAGCTGAATTTTACAAGGAATTTAAAGACATTGTGGTTCCAAAACTGGTGAAACTATATAATTACATTTTGGAAGGAGGGCAAATTCCAACTTCATGGTATAGAACTAGAATCATTTTATTACCAAAACCTGGAAAATATTTAGAAAAAGTGGAATCATATAGGCCTATTTCATTGATAAATCAAGATGCTAAGATTTTTACAGCAATATTGGCAAATAGGTTGAATAATTTAATGGGCAATTATATAAATGAAGATCAAACTGTGGTGTTTTTTTTTTTTTTTTGAAAGGAAGACATATGGCAGATTTGACAAGGAGAGTTTTAGACCTAATAGATATTGTAGGACAAACAAAAGAGAAAGTTGGATTATTGTCATTAGATATTTTTAAGGCATTTGATTCATTACAGTGGGCAACAATTAAAGAGATAATTAAAAGTTATGGATTTGAAGATAAATTTAGAAGATCGATTGAACAATTATATCAACATGGCACTGCCATTGTTAGGGTAAATGATGGGGTTACAGAAGAAGTAAAATTAGAAGCTGGAACAAGGCAGGGTTGCCCATTATCACCAATTTTGTTTATTATGACAACGGAGTTGTTGGCAAACGCTATAAGAGAAGATAAGGATGTTGAAGGAATACTAGGAAATAAGATAAGTTTGTATGCTGATGATACTTTGATAACAATGAAGCACCCTAGGAAGGCACTAGAAAGAATACAAGTGCAGTTAAAAGATTTTGAAGAGATGACAGGTTTGAGAATAAATTGGGATGTCAGAAATGATATTGTGTAATATTGATAAGGAAGAACAGCAGAAAATAAAGGGTAAATTTAAATTACAAGTTAAAGATAATTTGAAGTATTTGGGAATAAATATTTCAAATAAATTTGAGGACCTTAAGAAATTGAATTATGGAAAACAGAAAGTGGAAATTAAAGATAAAATACAGCAATACAAAAAGTTGAAGTTGTCTTGGTTCGGCAGGATTGCGTTATGTAAAATGATACTGTTACCGAGAATTAATTTTTTGTTTGATGCCCTGCCGATCCAATTAAGTGATAAGGAAATTAAGGAATTTCAAAATTTGTGAATAATTTTTTTAATGGTGGAAAGAAACCTAGAATTGCAAAAAAAAAAAAAACCTGTGGTATTTATCTCAGAAAGAAGGAGGACTAGGATTGCCAAATTTGAGGAATTATTACAGAGCCTTTCAAATTAAAAATATTGTGAAAATCTAGGGAGGGAAAAGGTAATATGGGAAGAAATTGAGATGAGGGATTTAAATCAAATGGGGAAAATGGTCTTTTTAGATAGTAAAATGGGGGAAATAGTTACAAAAAAATAAAATAATGAAGACAATATTAGTATGGAAAAAGGTGAATATGGAATTGGCTCCAGCTACATCTCCTATAATAGAAATTGAGGATATTAAAAAATTTCCAATGAAAATTGACAAAAGGGTGAAAGAAGTTTCATTGAGAAATGATGTTTTCCTGCTGAAAGACTGGAGTTTGTAAAGATGGAGAGAGAAAAGCAGATATGTTTGCACAATTGAGGTTGAACTGGTTCCAGATTGCATTGATAAATAAATGGAATAGTAAATATTTGATGGAAGTCAGTTTGGAAAGAGGTATGACTGAGTTTGAAGAACTGATATCAAAGATAAGAAAGGGAAAAAGGGGTATTAAGAGCTTAGTAAGTAAAATATATATAATGTTGAATAAAGATGGTAATCCACATGAAGCTTTGAAAATAAATTGGGAACAAGAATTGAAAATAAAGATAGTAGACGAGGTTTGGAGAAATAAATGGAAGAAAAGGATTATGAGAACAATGTCTGTTAGAGTGAAAGAACATAATTATAAAATGTTGTGGAAATGGTACTTGACCCAAGTGAGGTTACATCAAATAGATAAAAATAAAGATAACATGTGTTGGAGATGTAAGGATACACTGGGAACATATGAACACATGTGGTGGGGTTGTAATGTGGTAAAGGATTTTTGGGGGAAAATTGAGAAAGAGATTTGTGATGTTATGGGTATGAGACTTAAATTGGGGCTAAGTACCGTTTTGCTGACAAATGTGGAAAATATGGACTTAAATAAGGATAAAAAAGAGCTATTGTCAATAATGTTGACAACGGGTAGCCAGGAATTGGAAAAATGAAGTAACTTTGAAAATAGAAGAATGGTATAAGGAGATGTGGGATCTTGTTGAATGATAAGTTAACATGGGAAATGAATAAGAAAAAGGGTATAGTCAAAGAAACGAGATTTTGGAAAATATGGCAATTATTTGTGGATTACTCATTGAAGGGGGATGAAAGGAATAGACCAGTACCGGAACAAATGAGTTTCTGGGGTTAGAAAACAACTGTGACACTCTGTTTTCTTCAGGGCGTTGTAAATAACACTGGGTGTATTATCTGAAAATTGTATTTTAATTAGTTTATTTTACTGTGACTTAATAGTTGTATCAAATTGATGAGTTTAAGAATAGAGTTGGAATATGTATATTAGGATAGTTGTAAGAGTATTATAATGTACTAAAATGTTTGGAAATGTAACTAAAGATGTATGGATGAAAGAGGAAGTTAGTTTATTATTAAGTCGTAGTTCAATTACATTTTATGTTTTTTTCTTTCATTTTTTGTTACATATGTTGTATTTGTAAATATGATGTTTGTATTTTCATTTATAGTTGGTTTTTTTAAAAGTTGTATTATTATTAAAAATTCAATAAAAATTAAAAATAAATAAATAACTGATGGGCTGGGGAGGTCATTTTAGTGTCTATTAAGGGTTTTTAAAATGTTTTAAGACTGTGATTTTTATATTACTGTGTAATGCCGCCCAGAGTTGCTCGTTCAAATTGGGAGGCATTTTATAAATTTGATTAATAAATTAAGATTTCAAGGTGAAAACTCCCTTCACCTTCTTCACACCCAAGGCTTTCACTATTAACTATCCTGGGGCTCCAACAACTGCCTGTAGGGCAAGCGAGAGCCCCCTTTTTCATCCATGGCTGGCAAGGGCTTTCCCTGCGCAGGCTGCCCCTGGGTGATGGACTCTGTGGCGGGACGCCGGCTTGGAGGCTGGGCGGCTTGGAGGCTGGGCGGCAGGGCCGTAGCCAGGGGATGGCCAGGGAGAGTGCGCTTAGCCGTTTGCCCACCCTGGCAAAGCTTGGTTTCCCATAGGAATGCATCGAAAAGAGGCTTTGTTGCCCATCCTGAAAAAATATTCGCCCACCCACATCTGGAATCCTGGCTATGGCTCTGCTTGTAGGACACACAGACAGACCCATCTCTCTCTCCCTGGCATGGAGTTGTAGCAGAGGGTGTTGGGGAAGGAAGGAGAGAGCATGAAAACACTTTCTGCCTCGCCTCTCTTCCTCTCCCCTCATGTTACTCAACACACACACACAAACACAGAGAGGAGGGGGGGGAGACCCCAAGCAGGGCGACCAGGAAAGAAAAGACAGGAGGGGGGGGATCAGAGAGAGACGATTTATAGTCCCAAACAAAGAAGTGCCCCCACTTTGGGAGGCGTGGGGTGGGCAAAGTGCTAACTCAGGGTAGGTGAAGCCCCCCCCCCCCTCTCACCCTCTTGCCCCACTGGCTCTGGCTGCGGCCCTGGGTGGGGCTCGACTGAACAACCACAAGTCTTGGAAGGCATTGGAAGCTACTCGGGATCCTTCCTCGTCTCCAATACGTGGGAGAGGCGAGTTTTCTGAAGAGTCCAGTGCACAAAACTCTACGCCAGGGATCCCCATTTCCATATGTGGGGCCCCACCGCCCCCCACCCACCCACTGCCCCCTCCACCTCCGGAAGTGCCCCATGGGGTGGAGGAAGGGCGGAAGGACCGTCCGGCCCCCGAAGCTGTCTGAGGGAGGGTGACCTGACCTGGCCCTTCCCTTCCCCGGCTTAAAATAGGTTGAGAACTCCTCCTGCTCTAAACCCTCCCTGCCTCGAAAAGGATGGGATTTGTAGTCCAGAAATCAAAGGAGACTTACTTCAGCCACTCTCCCCACCACACCCACAATAATGTCGCCTCGTCTCGAAAAGGGAGGAGGGGCAGCAGGTGGGAAAGGAATCGTTTCCGGGTGAAAGAGGATCGCCTCTTCCCCTCCCACATTTTCCTCCTCTCTAGGAAACCTCTTATAAGAACATAAGAACAGCCTTGCTGGAACAGGCCACAGCCCATCCAGTCCAGCATTCTGTCTCACACAGTGGCTCACCATTTCCTTCAGGGTATTCCCAAGGAGATGCCTTCACCTGCTTAGGATTCCCTGGAAATGGCATTGAGAGATATCCTGCCTATCTCTCCAACCCGGAGGTTGTCCTTAGGTAGCCATAATTATAGCCATTGATACTCTTGTCCTCCATGAACTTGTCTAATCCTTTCTTAAAGCTGTCAAGACTGACAGCTGTCACCACTTCTTCTGGCAGGGAGTTCCATAGACCAGTAATCCTCTGGGTGAAAAAGTACTTTCTCTTATTTGTTTGAGAACTAGTACCCAAAAGTTTCATGGAGTGTCCCCTAGTTCTAGTGTTGTGCGATAGGGAAAACAGTTTTTCCTTATCCACTTTGTCCACACCGTGCATGATTTTATAAACTTCAATCAGGTCACCTCTTAGACGCCGTCGTTCAAGAGTGAAAAGGCCCAACCGTTGCAGCCTCAGATGGTAAGGAAGGTGTTCCAGTCCCCTAATCATTCTGGTTGCCCTCCTCTGTACTTTCTCCAACTCCATAATATCCTTCTGGAGGTATGGCGACCAGAACTGTACACAGTATTCCAGATGGGGCCTCACCATAGATTTATAAAGAGGCAAAATAACACTTGCTGACTTATTTTCTATACCCTTCCTAATGATCCCTAACATTGAGTTTGCTTTTTTCACTGCTGAGGCACACTGGGTTGACACCTTCATTGAGCTGTCCACCAGGACACCAAGGTCCCTTTCCTGGTTTGTCGCAGAGAGTTCAGACCCCATCAGTTTATAAATGTAATTGGGGTTCTTTGCCCCAACATGCATCACTCTGCACTTACTAATGTTGAAGCTCATTTGCCACTGTTTTGCCCACTCCCCCAGTGTCAAGAGATCCCTCTGGAGCTCCTCACAATCTCTCACAGTTTTCACTACCCTGTATAATTTAGTGTCGTCAGCAAATTTGGCTACCTTGCTTTTTACTCCTACCTCTAGATCATTTATGAAGAGGTTGAAAAGCAGGGGTCCCAGTACTGAACCTTGGGGGACCCCACTCTTTACTTCCCTCCACTTGGAGAAGTGTCCATTTAGTGCTACCCTCTGTTTCCTGTCCCTTAGCCAGTTGCTGATCCAGGACAAGACCTGTCCCTTTATTCCATGACTGGTAAGTTTATTCAAGAGCCTTTGGTGTGGGACCTTGTCAAAAGCCTTCTGAAAGTCCAGATAAACAATGTCAACTGGATCCCCCTTATCTCCCATACTCCGGGAATCTCTCTCTCGTCGGACGTCATGGAGGTATAAAAAAAAAAAACAGGTGACATGACGTCACAAACTTGAAGCCGACTAATCTGACAGTCCGCCATGTTTGTTGGCCCAAAACGTTGCCTCATGGTGCTTTGATTGTGTGGAGTCGTGAAAGTAGATCGGGGTTTCCCCTTTAATATCAGTGGGTGGGGGGTTGCAATCCCCCTCTCCGCTGGCTCCCCTGGGGTTGGGGGGACAAATGGGGTCTGTCCCCCCAACCCTTCTGGACCCAGGGGAGCCAGCGGAGAGGGGGATCGCAACCATACCTGTCAACTTTTGGATTTGAAAATAAAGGAAATTTTGGCCACACCCCTCTGTGGGTGTGTTCAAATCTGTGGGCGTGGCCAAATATAGCCATGTGACTTGCTGGGCTCTAGTTATGCCTGCCACATGGACATGAAAATGTCTGCAAACACAGACAGCACTGGCTCTTTGGCTGTAAATGGAGATGAGCACTGCACCCTAGAGTTGGATACGACTGGCAGATTTTACTTTCTTAAGATCAAAGATCTCTGCAGATGGTGATTGCAGCCGTGAAATATAAAGGTGACTGATGCTTGGGAAACAAGCTATGAGAAACCTGGGGAACATAGTTAAAAGTAGATGCATCACCTTGCAAACAAAAAATTGCATAGTCAAAGCAATGGTATTCCCCATGGTAATGTATGGGTGTGAGAGCTGGACCATTAGGAAAGCTGAGTGCAGAAAAATAGATGCCTTTGAAATGTGGTGTTAGAAATAGGTCGATCCTAGAAGAAATCAACCATGACTGCTCATTAAAGGTCAAATAGTAAAGATGACGCTAAAGTACTTTGGACATCAAATGAGAAGGGAGGACTCACTTGAGAAGGCCTTGATGCTGGGAAAGGTGGAAGACAAAAGAACTGGGTGGCCAAAAATAAGATGGCTAGATGGCATTGTAGATGCAATGGGCACAAAGCTGTGTGGGCCAAAGAACCCTTTCCCCATCTTCTTGGGAGACTTTTGTTTTGTTTTCTTTCTTGTTTACTCAGTGGCTTAAGGGACTAAGATGCTGACTGGGAGGCAGAAGGTCAGCAGTTCGATTCCCAAGTACTGCAGGACGGAATGAGCTCCTGTCTTTCTCCCAGCTCCTGCCATCCTAGCAGTTCGAAAGCAAGAAATTCCAAGTAGATAAATAGGGACCACTTTGGTGGCAAGGTAACGGTGTTCGGTGTGCTCTGGTGTCTAGTAATGCCAGCCACATGACCATGGAAATGTCTGCAAACACAGACAACGCTGGCTCTTCAGCTTTGAAACAGATGAGCACTGAACCCTAGAGTCGGATACGATTGGCTTTTGAGCAAGGGCGATCCTTTACCTTTACCTAACTCGGATCCCCTTACACAACCGTGCAAGCACACTGGATCTATAAGCTCTGATAAATCTCCCCGTGTATTTTGGATCTGCTCTCTTGTACAAAAAGCAGCTTCTTGCTCTAAAAATTGGCCGCTGTAGGAATCTATGACTGTGATGGTGAACCTTGGCACTCTAGATACGACTCGCTTTCGAGCAAGGGAAACCTTTACCTTTAGCATATAGTGATCAAGGATTTCACACACACACACACACACACACACACACACCATATTAAAGAGAAGAAACCAAGTGGTTTCTTCTTGTTAAAAACGGAGTGTTGGGTGTGTACCTGTGGAATCGATCCCCTCTCCTTGGTCCCCGGGGTTTGTGGGGGGGGGGGACAAAAGGGGTCTATCCCCCAACCCTTACAGACCCAGGGGATCCCCCCGCTGGACACACCATTATTAAAGAGAAGAAACCAAGCGGTTTCTTTTTTTAAAATGGAGTGTTTGGGAGGGGGGTGGAATTGATCCCCTCTCCCTGGCCCCCTGGGTATGGGAGGTTTGGGGGGGACAAAAGGGGTCTGTCTCCCCAACCCTCCTGAACCCAGGGGATCCAGCGGAGAGGGGGATTGCAACCCCCCAAACACTCAGTTTTTAAAGAGAAGAAACCGCTTGGTTTCTTCTCTTTAAAAATGGAATGTTGGGGGGGGTGGAATCGTGTGTGTGGAATCAAGAGGGGGAATCCTGTGGGTTGCCCGCGTGAATAATTGGCCAAACCTTTCCCAAGGGGTTCACCCAGCTTTCGACAGATCCGGGGAACAACCAGACTTTGCTGGAAAGGCTATTGGGGTTCGGGCTAGTTAGCCAGTTTGGGGGGCAATTCATAAAGCCTTGGCTGGTGGCTACGATAGAAATAGGGCAAATGTCAAAGGTGATGACTCTAAGGTAATACACAATCTTCTGCTTCTGGCCGCGGATCAAGTTGGGTAAATAAGCCATGCCAGACAGCTGAGCAAGTTAGATACCCGGAGTCAATACACATAAACTCCGAGATTAGGGCAGGAACAATGGGCTTCGCCAGCCCAAGTTAATTAGATCCTAGATGCTCAGCAACCCTCAAGATACTCAGCAACCCCTGCGTAACTTCCAAGAGCTGTCAATGTAGCTCAACCACCAGCCTTGGCTGGTGGCTACGATAGAAATAGGGCAAAGTCAAAGGTGATGACTCTAAGGTAATACACAATCTTCTGCTTCTGGCCGTGGATCAAGTTGGGTAAATAAGTCACGCCAGACAGCTGAGCAAGTTAGATACCCGGAGTCAATACACATAAACTCCGAGATTAGAGCAGGAACAATGGGTTTTGCCAGCCCAAGTTAATTGGATCCTAGATGCTCAGCAACCCTCAAGATACTCAGCAACCCCTGCGTAACTTCCAAGAGCTATCAATGTAGCTCGACCACTGGAAATGCCACATATGCAAGCCTTCTGTATTAGGGGGTTACGCGCATCTTAGGCGCGCATCGCCCCAAGGCAGGTTAATAAATACGTGCCACCCGACCCAGATCGGGGCTGGACTTCACCGTACGATTGTCTCACGTGTCTTCCTTGTGGCCAGCCACTCCCACACCAGGTGGTCATCGGAACATCTGGTGACCCCGACGTGATTCTTCTCGGAGGTCACGGAGCGATTCTGATCGGAACGCTACCCCGATCAGAACACGACGCAATCTCAAGGCTAGGCCAACACGGTCCCCGGCAGAGACCGCGACGATCTGGAAGCAAGGAAGCCAACATGACTGTAAGCCCGGCAGACCCCACATATCCGAACGGACGGGTTCCAAAGCCAGGGGACAGCCGTGAATCCTGAAACACCAGAGGCAGAGCAGCAGAAGCCCATGGCAGCCACAGCCGCAATCCCGATCCATTGACCAGACCCGAGGGACATCGTTCTGTGCACCACTTGCCCTGCCGTACTACCTCCAAAAGGCGCGCCGACTCATCCTGCGGAAGCAAATCCAGGGATCCCCCGATCAGGTAGTAATGGGGGCGTGCTGGGGGGGGCGGAAGTCATCTGTCAGGCAAAGAGGTCAGGTAGAGGAGCTCAAGGGCCTGGCCAGGCTATTTCGCATAAGGGTACAGAGGAAGCACCTGACGGATCTGGTGGCGCATCTGGGAGAACACTGTCTGTTCTATCCAGAAGCAGGCACGATGGATCCTGAGATGTGGGACAGAGTAGGGAAATGCCTTAAGGAAGAACCCCGAGCACCCGCCAAAATCATAGGGACTTGGAGCAAGTGTAGGCAGATAATTGCAGCAGTCAGTCCAGCCCGGGTAGAGACCAAGAAACCCCCAGTGTACATAGAAGCATCAACCCCAGCGCGTCTCTATCCGACCATCCAATTCAGACATGGGGGCCTCATGGGGGGGGTAAACCCACAGGGGACTGAAGCTAACCAAATTTGGCAAATGGACGTCACACACATTTCACAATTTGGGAGATGGCAGTACATGCACGTCTCCATTGACACATTCTCGCAGTTTGCCTGGGCCACGGCCCAGAAGGGAGAAGCTGCAACTCATGTAGAGCAACATCTCTTGTCATGCTTCACGGCCATGGGCAAACCAGGCCACTTGAAGACTGACAATGCACCGGCTTACAGTTCCAAACAGCTAGCCACATTCCTAGCAACTTGGGACGTAAAGCACACATTTGGCATTCCATACAATCCCCAGGGACAAGCCATTGTCGAACGGGTGAACCGGATGCTAAAGTCCTACATCGAAAAGCAAACAGAAAGGGAGGAGATAGTCCCCCCCAAAAAGCCAGGGTCAGGCACAGCAATGCCTACACAAGGTTTTGTTTACTTATAACCACCTAAACATTTTTGCTGACTGCACTCTGCAGGAGAAGCATTTCCGATGCCAGGAAATCCTCCCGCGTCCCATGGTTCGCTTCAGAGTGCTGCCAGACCCCTCCTGGAGAGGTCCGGCACCCCTGATAACATGGGGGAGAGATTATGCAGCGATTATGTCCCCTACAGGAACCGTCTGGATTCCGGCCCGCTGCGTGAGACTGCATCTCGAGCCGCATGGCATGGAACCGAGCGATCCTGGACCCTTTGCCTGAGATGGAATGAGTGAGCCTGACAAGAGGACACAGACGGAGCAGATTGCTCCATCTGAGACCAGACCAGAGAGTGACCTGGGGAATGGTCAAGACCTTGTGTGATGACGCCATGTTCATCCTGAGAGCAAAACACTGAGCCCACTCCGCAAAACATGGTGGCAGCAGTGCTAGCTCAAATCACCTACAATTCCCTGATGGTTGTCTTGATCCTTTCCTTATTGATGGGGGAGGGGTTCAAGCTTCTTATGGGGACTTGACACCTGGCGGAGACTTAACCGCCAGACTCCAGTACAACATTTGGGAGAAATTAGCCGGACTTGTCAACCAATCGGACTTTTGCTTGCAACAAACCACGGACACTGCTTCTTTACTAAGTACATGCCTCATCCTGGTTTGCCGTGCTCCGGGAGAGCAGGCTGGGGACACTGAATGGGTGCGCGCGTTTGGGCACCATCACCGAATCACGTACGCGACTTACGCAAACTGGGGGACTCGGGTAACAAAGACTTTGCCCACTGATGCAGTCACTCTTTACACACCTCGAGTGGCCATCAGCTCAAGCATGCCCTGTGCCAAGATGACCGGCTGCTCCACAGCCAAAGGGCCACACCACCATTGCCTGACCCCCGGGAAAGAGACTTGGAAAGTAACCAACCAGATACTATCAGTTATGTGTATGCTCATATTATTTTGCCTACAAGATGGTTTTTTACTTGTAACCAACGGACCTGGAACTACATATCCGCTAATATGTCTGACTCATAATGTTGTGTGACTCGTGTAACCCTGGTACTCCCTGAAAGGAAGATGGTCACCCCAAACCCGGTCACCCCAAGGCCAGCACGGCCCATACGAGTGGTCCAGCTAGACGAGACATGTGACAGTGATATCACCGTGTTCAGCAAGGCAGAATATGTCTCCCTAGCGGTCAGTATCATAGGGGTGCCCGGACTAGCAGTAGGCAATGCACGTAGGATCAGCCAGCTGGTGTGCGCGCTAGCTAAAGCCATCAATCACACCTCATCAGCCATTGCCATGTTAAACCGAGAGCAGGCTGAACTGAGACATGCAGTTTTGGATAACCGTGCAGCAATTGACTATCTGCTACTCTTACACCATTTGGGTTGCGAATCTGTCCAGGACATGTGTTGTTTTAACCTCATGGACAATTCTCGCAAGGTCCAGAGTCAAATCACCGAACTTGACACCATAGTTAAACACATCAAACAGAATGCCAACTGGGGTTGGTGGGATGAACTCTGGTCCTGGGTGCCATGGGGGTGGTTGCAAACAACGATCAAAGCTATCGCTGGAATTGTGGTAGTGGGAATTATGCTTTGCTGCTTTGCACAGTGCATTCTTTCACTCTTGTCAATGTATACCTCATGGCAGAGACCCCGAGAGACAATTACTCCCAAGCAGATCATGCCTTACATCTACCGTGCCCTCAGCCAGGCTGATTTAACTAATAAAAAAGGGGGAATGTGGGTTGTTCACGTGAATAATTGGCCAAACCTTTCCCAAGGGGTTCGCCCGGCTTCCGACAGATCCGGGGAACAACCGGACTTTGCTGGAAAGGCTATTGGGGCTTGGGCTAGTTAGCTAGTTTAGGAGGGAATTCATAAAGCCTTGGCTGGTGGCTATGATAGAAATAGGGCAAAAGTCAAAGGTGATGACTCTAAGGTAATACACAATCTTCTGCTTCTGGCTGCGGATCAAGTTGGGTAAATAAACCATGCCAGACAGCTGAGCAAGTTAGATACCCAGAGTCAATACACATAAACTCCGAGATTAGGGCAGGAACAATGGGTTTCGCCAGCCCAAGTTAATTAGATCCTAGATGCTCAGCAACCCTCAAGATACTCAGCAACCCCTGCGTAACTTCCAAGAGCTGTCAATGTAGCTCGACCACTGGAAATGCCACGTATGCAAGCCTTCTGTATTAGGGGGTCAAGCGCAGCTTAGGCGCACATCACCCCAAGGCAGGGTAATAAATACGTACCACCCAACCCAGATCGGGGCTGGATTTCACCACACAATTGTTTCACATGTCTTCCTTGTGGCCAGCCACTCTGACACCAGGTGGTCATCGCAACAGAATCCCCCCCAACACCCCCCATATTAAAGAGAAGAAAGCAAGCGGTTTCTTCTCTTTAACAACAGAGTGTTTGGGGGGGGGGGGTGGATTTGTTCCTGTCTCCCTGGTCCCCTGGGTTTGGAAGGGTTGGGGAGACGAAAGGGGTCTGTCTCCTCAACCCTCCTGAACCCAGGGAACTGGGCAGAGAGGGGATTCCCCCCCACACACACACCCCATATAAAAATTGAGTGTTGGGGGCGTGTGTGTGGAATTGATCCCCTTTCCCTGGCCCCCTGAGTTTGGGGGGGACAAAAGGGGTCTGTCCCCCAACCCTTCCAGAGCCAGGGGACCCGGCAGAGAGGGATCCCCCCACAGGACACCCCGTTATTAAAGAGAAGAAACCAACACTCCATTTGGAGTGTTTGGGAGAGGGGTGGAATCAATCCCCTCTCCCTGGTCCCCTGGGTATGGGAGGTTTGTCCCCCCAACCCTTCTGGACCCAGGAGACCCAGGAGACGTGATCGATTCCACCCACCTCCAACACTCCGTTGTTGAATAGAAGAAACCGCTTGGTTTCTTCTCTTTAATAACAGGGTGTCCTGCGGGGGGATCCTCTCTCTGCCGGGTTCCCTGGTTGGGGAAGGGTTGGGGGGACAGACCCCTTTTGTCCCCCCCAACCCCCCCAACCCAGGGGACCCAGGAGAGGGAATCAATCCACCCACCCCCCTCCAACACAAAAAGCAATCATAAACGGTAGTCTGCTTTGTTTTGGTCCACCTAATATGGTGGCAGGCCACGCCCACTGGCTTCAAAAAACTTACAGCATGAAGCCTTTAGTGCCTTGCCACCCCATCCCCCCCCCAATAAAACACGCAGACTCCAGCAACTTTGGGATGAACAACGGGCCCCTTTATTTTATGAGAAATATTGTCCTTGAAAGGGGCCAAAAGGCACGGAGGATGGCCTACCCGGTGACCATGATCTGCACCACAAAATTGTGCAATTGAAGCTTTATTCCCTTTTCCCATACTTACTCAATTGTCCACCTCCGTACCTTCTGCCTAGCAATTCAACATAACAATACTATGTTGCCCTTTAGAAGCCCCTCTCCTGGCTTGGCACTAAGTGGGCAAAAACAGCCCCCAGCCCATGCCAATTTGCTGTGGACCCAAAATTCCCACTTGGCCCAAAATATTGCGACCAAAAAACCTGTGTCGAAAACTGGATGGGCGGGCAGGTCAACAACAAAGAAAACCATAATGGCTAAAAAGAACATGTGCTTGTTAGCAGAGCTCGGGGCTCCACCCCCTGAGCCACCCTCCAATCACCGTTTGCCATCCCAGCTGGAGCCTACCTATCAGCTGGGGGGTGGGGGAAGGCGTGGCAAAGCTCCCTCGCAGTCCGCAGACACGGATGCAAATTAGACCTTGCCACCCCATTCCCCCCCCCAATAAAATATACAGACTCCAGCAAATTTGGGATGAAGAATGGGCCCCTTTATTATATGACAAATATTGTCCCTGAAAGGGGCCAAAAGGCACGGAGGTTGGCCTACCCGGTGACCATGATCTGCACCACAAAACTGTGCAATTGAAGCTTTATTCCCTTTCCCCATACTTACTCAATTGGCCACCTCCGTACCTTCCGCCACCCCCTCAAGGCCACCCTGAGGACCCCCCCTCCAGCTATCTTCTTATGCCCCTCCTGAGTTCCCTAATAAACACCCCGTGCCCGTTTCTGCTCAGTTGCCTCCCGTCCCAGCAAAACATGGAAGGATCGTGACTCCCTATCCCAGTGTGGCTGATGAAGCCCCATCCCCTGTCCACCATCATCTCCAGAATCTTGCTGTTGACCAACATTCTCAACCCCTCTAGGTGCCCCCACTGCGGCCTGTGGGGGTCCCTATGCGATGCGGCCTCCCTCCTTGGGAGAATCTCCAAAAATATGACTTGGGCTTCTGGCCACCACTCTTTTACTTTCCGTGCGGCCTGCTCTACCCCCCCCCCTAATGTCCGATTCCTTGACATATCCCAGCTCAGCACCCCCCAGGTGCAGCACCACCACACGTGGGTAGCCCAAGAGTTTGTATTCTTCCAATTCCTCCGGGATGTGCCGCAGACTGTGTCCTGGTCTTCCGCACCACACCACAGTGTGCCTTGTGAATCCTAGGTGTCCACCAAGGAAGTGACCCGCTGCCCGGCTGGCCGCTCCCATTGCGTGCTCGTCCCCTAATATCAAAATCAGCCCTTTCTTGGTTGCACGACCTAAATGAAAACAAAGCCTGGTTACTATGCTACATACTACGTGAACTATTTACACTGCTGCGCCTGCCTTACTTAATTACTTAACTCAGGCAGGGATCTGATGTAAGATTTGAACTTCCTTGATGTCCACCACCCCACTATCTTTATGGCCTCTTCCCCATACCCCAATGCCACCACGGTAGAGGTTGCCCCGATCCTGAATGAATGGGAAGCAAACTTCCATCCTGTCACCCCCGCCTGCTCCAGTGCTCTGGACATGATCATCCAGAACTGGAACTGCGTGAGAGGTAGCCCATTCTCGTGTGCCAGGAACTTACCTTGCCCGCTGCCCCTTACCTGCATATACTCCCGTACCGCTGCCACCGGGCAAATTTCCTCTATGGCACATCTTCCCAAAACCAGGCACTTATCTTCCCCTTTTTGGTCTGTCTTGGAGCATCGAATAAAAATAAACAACTGATCATTGGCAATCACCACATCATCATACTCCAATGCTCTTCCATCCACCATATTTTTAAACTGGACAACCAGGTCACTTACCCTCAGAGCTGCAAAGAACACTAGCAGCGACGCTGCTTTGAAAAAGCAGGTCTCGTGCCCGTTTGCGCAGATGCCGCCCATGTGTTGGCCAGTCTGATGAGAACTGCCGGTGAAAACGGGGTTCTCCGGTCCGCCCTGGCGCTGCCCGCTCTTTCCCACCCCTCTAGCGTCTTACGTACTTTGAAGTCCCCTGAAAAGTCTGTGAAGCCCCTGGATTTAGACAGAAATGCCAGCACTGCTAACTTTACCTTAATTGTGCATGGCAGCAGACCCCTATCGTGTAGCGCCACACAGAACTGCAGTAGGTGCTCGACCAGGATCGGCCACGCCTCGTCCAGACCTACTTTCTTCCATGTTGTCACACCTGAACACCACTGTCTTGTTTGTCCACTCCTCGACCCATATTCACAGTGCCCCTACAATAGGGAAGTGTCTTCCCACACCCCCAGGTCAGCCCTCATTTCTGCTGTTATCCTTCTTTTGTGATGTGCCCTCTTCAGCCCTACCATGCCCTCACAGAACTGTCTCAAAAAGGCTCTCCCCAGGGCGATGACCTTGCAGGCAAAGTTCAAGTGACTCACCAGCTCTTGCAGCTCCTTGAGGGTCACCTTCCTCTTGGCCCTAGTTTCCCTGATCAACTGCCCCAGTTTCACCATTTTTTCCCTTGGCAGCCTGGACAGCTGGCCGATGGTATCCAGTTCGATCCCCAGAAGCATCAGCCTCCTGGCCAGGCCTTCTGTCTTGTCATGAGCCAGCGGCACCCCCAGTTCCTCGCACGTCTCCTGGAACACCCCCAGCAGCCTGCTGCACTCCTCCTTTCCCCCCACAGAACAGAAAAGGAAGTTGTCTAAATAGTGTGTCACCCCTTTTACACCCGCCTTTTTCATGAAGACCCACTGAACAAAAGTGCTGAAGCACTCAAAAAGCGAGCAGGCTATGGAGCACCCCATGGGGAGTGCTCTGTCGACGTAGTAACTTCCTTCAAACTTGAATCCCAGGAAATGAAAATTGTGTGGATGAATTGGCAGGAGCCTGAATGCCACCTTGACATCGCATTTTGCCAGATTTTGGCCCCCTTTCCCAACCGCTTAACCATTCCAACCGCTTAGTCCAGTGACACGTATCTCACTGTGTACAGTTCTTCTGGTATTGCGTCGTTCACCGACGCTCCCTCTGGGTAGGACAGGTGGTGTATTAGCCTATATTCTGTCCCCACCTTCTTGGGCACACACCCTAAAGGGGAAATGTGCAGCCCCGGAATGGGCTCCTCGTCAAAGGGCCCTACGATTCTTCTCAAATCCAGTTCTTTAGCTAATTTTTCCTTGACCTTATCCTCATTTCCCCTTACTGAGCTGAGATTCCTTGAAGCTGGTTGGCCTAAATCCTTGCCAATCAGTATCCTTAATCCATTCCTAAATCCTTCCACGAGTAGTTTTGCCGCTTTTCTATCCGGGTACCCTTCCAGCCTCCTTTCCAATGCCCCAACGTTAATAGGGCTGGGGCCCTTTACCCAGGCAGACGCTCCCTGGCCACCTGGCCTCTTCTGCCTGAAACCATCCTTTGCACTTTCTTTGGGCCCCCTGGGGCATGCGCTTTGTGCATGTGGCCCCCCGCATTGCGTGCATCCATGGCGAAACTTGCAAGGCTTTCTTGAGCAGTATCCATGAGAGGTGAACTCCCAACAAACCAATCGGAGTTGAACCGACTGCCCCGCGCCTGAGCGGGGGGCATTGAAACTGTTTGCCATAGGAATCCTCTGCACTAGGTGCCCACTGTGATAGCACTCGCCGGCAATCGGGCGGACCAGGGTCATGCACTGCAGCCATAAGTTTAAATATGGCTCTTCCTAAATCGTCTCCAGGTGGTGCTCTGCGTGGGATCTAAATGCCTCGTCGTAACGAAGCCACGCCCCTGCCAAAATCCGTGTATGTCTTGTATATCAGATCCAAATACCTGAGCAAAGCCATTACCCTTCCCGGTTGCTCATGTATGATCACCCCCATATAAATGAAATACATTGGCAGCCAGTTGCTCCAGCTTCTCGACGGCTTCCTCCTCCTAATAATTTCCTTCTCTCTCTCATCCAATTGTTCCAGCTCTTTCGCATCAATCCTTGTTTCAGCAATGAAAACAAATCCACGTACTTCCCTTTCAAAATCTTGACAATGGTTGCCTCCGAAAGGTGCTCTCCAAAAGGCGAGGCCCCTGTGCCTGCCTTCCTCTCCCCCTCTTCCCCCGCCTTCTGGCCACCTTCCTCTTCCTCCTTTGCTTCCCCTCCCTTAGCCCCGCCCCTCTGCCTCGAATCCCTTGCCTGCCTCTCTCCACCTCCCTTTTTCTTACCCTTGTTCCCGCATGCTTTTCCGCCATGCCCCCTGACCCCGAGGAATCAATGCCCCTGCCTGGATCGGAAGAAGCCTCTGGGTCCCCTTTTCCACTCCCTTTCCTTTGCTGCTTGCTCCGGGGCCCCGCTTTCAGCCCTGCTTCCCTCGCACCTTCTCCCTCTGTTCTGGGTTCCTTGTGTGGCCAGCTCCACCCCGTGCTTCCCCCCAGGGCCATCCCATGGTGCCCTGGCCCCCTTCCCCAAATGGGTGAGCTCCCCACGGGAAGCCTTCCCCTCCTGGCCCCTGAGGCCACCCACAGGGCAAAGCTCAGGGCCATAGCCAAAAGGGGTAGGGGGCATCTGCTCCCTGGTGCCTCCACCACACTCACCGGACAGCGTTAGTCCCGGCCTCCTTGCCACTGCCTTGGCCGCCCTCGAACTCATGCCTGCTTCCTTCCATTCCATGTTTTCCTCCTGCTGTTCCACTACTTCTTCCATTCCTCCCCATACCACTTCTGCTTCACCATCCGCATCCACCACCCCTTCACCTTCCCTAGCAGCTTCTGATCCCCCGGCCACTGCTTCAGTCTCCTTGCGAGCTGAGTAACCCCTGTGCGGCCAGCCAGCTGCCTCCAGCCTGCGATGGGGGCACCATCGTCTTCTCTGCTTCCAGCAACACGATCTTCTTATCTAACTCTTTGGCATAGCTGCACCATCCTTCCTCCTCCTCCCTTCCTTTCCCCTTCTTTCTCACCCCTGCATTGCGCTCCCTTTGAGAAAGTTGCAGCCGACACCCTAGGCTCTCCTTCATCGGCCACCAGGTCCAATGCGAACTCCTCCGGTGATGATTCAGAAATCACTTCCTCCCTCTCTCCTGTTCTCCTAGCCATTACTGCTCTCCCACTAGCGTAACCTGCTTCAACAACAAACAAAACCACAATGGCTACAAAGAACATGTGCTAGTTAGCAGAGCTCTGGGCTCCACCCCTTTGGTGTAAGGGACCAAAGACAATGAAACAGCCGAAGAGTTGGCTTAACACAGGTTTATTGCATGATGATCCGGAGGAACATGTGGTAATGGCGGATGGGGAGCTCAATATATACAGCTGGCTATACATTTGAAAGTGGCTCGTCGACAGACTATTGGTTGCTGCCCGCGTGACGTCGTGGAGGTCACGCCCTTCTTGACCAGGTGAAGAGGTGGCGGGGAATCTTCCCGCGCTGCTGAACCAGGTGAATCTGAGCCATGAGAGCTGGACGCTCGCTACTGCCATCTAGTGGTCACTAGCTCGCGTCCCCTTATCAGGTTTACATTGATACAGCTGAAGGTTATAATGTTGCACACAGAAAGGTTACATTGTTAACACATGGCAATGGTACATTGTTAAAGGCACAGCTTTACAGAACACAACATCCCTCCCCCCTAGGATGAGACGAAGTCTCTCAGCCAAGATGGCTTGTTGCATGTGCGTTTGGGCCGTGACGAGGGCTGCCCCCCCGGGGGCGTTATTGCTTCTTTGTTCCCTGGTCCCTTGTCCTGAAATGGGAGAGGGAGACTTGTTAGTGGCTTGCCGCTGTCTGGCGGCCTTAGGGGAAGGGAAAAACTCCATTGTGGGCAGACCGGGGGCAGTCGGGGCTAACGAAAAACCCCTCTTCTCGCTTGGACGGGTGGGGGACCACTCCGAAACCCCCCCCCCCCGGTTCTGAAAATCAAAATCTAACTTAGTAGGGGTATCCGCGTTTGTGGGGACCTTCCGCGAGATATGTATGGGGTCGGGTCCCTCCTCCTCGGAAAGATCCCCCAGGGTATCTACGAGGATATCCTCCTCCCCCCTTGGTGGGGGCCCGCGGTCCCCCTTCCCTCCCCCTTGGGCTGAACGGGTGGGGGAGAACCCTAACGCTGACTTATTCTCTGCTTGGTCTGTGCCCTGCTCATCGGAGACCCTGCGTCGGAGCTGGTCCGCGTGCCGCCTCCACAGGAGCCCTGTGCTGGTTTCCACGCGGTACGACACGGGGCCGGTTTGCTCCACAACTACGCCCAGTACCCAGGCTGGGCCCGTGCTGGCGTAATTCCTGCAATGCACGGGGGCGCCTACACTGAAACTCTTCGTGGCCTCTAGCCCGATGTTCCTTCCTTTGTCCTCTACCCTCGTGGGGTCTAGCCTAGTAAGGATGGTGGTCAGTTTCCTGCGCATTAAGAGCTCTGCGGGGGAGTATCCTGATGCCAACGGGGTCACCCTGTACCCTAGCAGAAACTGACACACTTGCAGGTTCAGATCCCCGGGGCCCATGCGCCGCAACACGTCCTTCGTGGTGCGGACGAGGTGCTCTACTTGGCCATTGGTGGCCGGGTGAAATGGGGCGGAGGTGATGTGCCGCACGGCGTTAATCTCCATGAATGCCCTAAACTCGGAGGACGTAAAACAACTAGCGTTGTCGCTAATTAATGTGTCGGGTATGCCGAACGTGAAAAAGAGCCTCCGCAAATGCCTAATGGTCTGGGCCGAGGAGGTGCTCGTGACCGGGATAACCTCCAACCATTTGGAGAAGGCGTCCACTACAAGAAGGAACAGGGTGCCCCTGAACGGGCCCGCGAAATCAACGTGCACCCGGGACCACGGCCCCTTAGCCGCATCCCATTCCCTGTGGGGAAGGCGGGCCTCCTCTGGTCTGGAGCATTGGCAACTTTCACAAGTGCCGACCATGTGCTCGATGTCGGCGTCTAGCTGGGGCCACCAGAAGTAACTCCGGGCCAGCGCCTTGGATCGCACGATGCCGGGGTGGCTGACGTGCAGCAGTTTGAGCACCCGCGGCCGAAGGGAAGTGGGAATCACCACCCGCTGCCCCCACAAGAGGCACCCCCTCTCTAGGGACAGTTCTAGCTTTTTTCTGAAAAATGGAGCGAACTCCTCCGCTGGGGAGGACGCGGGCCACCCTTTCTGCACCCAGGAGCTTACTGCCGCTAACGTCTTGTCCTTCTCTGTCGCTTTGGCAATGTCGGCGGGCATTACGGGGGGCGAATCCAGCACCTCTATCATGAGGACCTGATGGTCCCGCTCCCCCTTGCTCACCTGGCTGGGCGTTAGGGGGAGGGGAGACCTTGATAGAGCGTCCGCATGGCTGATCTCTTTCCCGGGCTGGTAGACCAACGCGTGCTGATACGCGTTGAGAAAAATGGCCCACCTGAGCATCCTCGGGGACAGGATCTGTGGGGTGGGCTTATCTGCGGTAAAGATGCCTAGCAGGGGCGTGTGGTCCGTCACAATGGTGAAGGGGCGGCCATACAGAAAATCGTGAAATTTTTTCGTCCCCGCGACTATTGCTAGTGCCTCCCTGTCTGTCTGTGCGTAGTTTCTCTCCGCTTGGGACAGGGACCTGGAGTAAAATGCTATCGGGGCCTCCCTTCCGTTTTCCAACACGTGGCACAGCACCGCCCCCACCCCCACTGGAGATGCATCACAGGTCAGAACTACTGGGCGTTTGGGGTTGAAGTGGGTCAGTATGGCGTCGGACGCTAAGAGGCTTTTTAGCTCGCTAAATGCCCTTTCTTGGTCATCGCCCCACTTCCATGCCTGGTCTTTCTTTAGCAGTTTGTGTAGCGGTTCAGCCACCGCTGCCTTTCGGGGGAGGAAGGAGTGGTAAAAGTTGAGCAGCCCTAGGAACGACTGCAACTCGGGCTTGGAGGTGGGGCGGGGGGCTTTCTTAATGGCTGCCACCTTGGACTTGGATGGTTTTATTCCCTCAGGAGTCACACAAAACCCTAGGAACTCAACCTCGGTTGCGAAGAAGACGCATTTGTCCTTTCGCAGCCTCAGCCCCGCCTTTTCGAATATTGTCAGGACCTTCCCCAACCTCTTGGCCAATTCAGCCCGACTCCCCCCCGTTATTAACACGTCATCAAAATAAGGCAACACCCCCTCCAGTCCCTTCAGGAGGCGTTCCACGAGTGACTGGAAAATTCCTGGCGCCGAATTCACGCCGAATTGGAGGTGCGTCACCTGGAACGCCCCCTTATGGGTGACTATGGTCTGCGCAGCAGCTGCGGCAGGGGACACCGTAAGCTGCTGGTAGGCCTGTGCTAAGTCGAGCTTAGCGAAACACTTCCCCCCGTGTAACCTGGCCAGCAGATGGCTGACTACCGGCACCGGATATGCATTCGGGCGGATCGCCTTGTTGATGGTGCACTTGTAGTCGGCGCATATGCGGACCTCCCCATTGGCTTTTAGTGCGGTTACAATTGGAGTTTCCCACTCCGCAGAATCAACAGGCACAAGGATTCCCTGACCCACCAATTTGTCCAGTTCCACCTCTATCTTGTCCTTGAGTGCGAACGGCATCCGGCGTGGTTTGAGGCGAATTGGGCGGACCTCCAGGTCCAGGTCGAAAGTCACTGGGGGCCCCTTGAATTTCCCCAGTCCCTTTTTGAAGACTTCGGGGTGCGCCTCGCACACCTCCTGGATCGGGTCAGACCCAACGGCGTGCATCCCAACGGCGTGCACCCCCCCAATAAACAAACCCAGGGGCTGGAACCATTGAGTCCCGAGGAGGCTGCAATCTCCCCCTTTGAGCACGACTAGGGGAAGGGACGCGGCGTGTTTCTTGAATTGGACCTGAAATTCTCCAACCCCCAACACTGGAATGCTGTTCCCTTGTACGTCCCGTAGTGTGGACCTCAACGCTTTGAGCTTGGGTCGCTTGTGGGGGGCAATCCCAAAAACTCCCTCTGGGAAAGAAAAGCTCATTTAGAAGATGGAAGGCTTGTCCAAATGAGGACAGCAGGCAGAAACATAAATTCTGGCAGAACAAATGCAAGGCAACAATCAGGAAAGCAAAGCAACACTTTGAGGAGCGTATAGCTAAAAATACTCAGAGGAATAACAAAGACTTCTTTAAGTACATTAGAAGTAAGAACCCAACTAGGAAGGCCATTGGACCATTAGATGACAATGGAAGGCAAGGGGTTATTAAAGAGGAAACAGAGATTGCAGAGAGACTCAATGAATTCTTTGCTTCAGTATTCACTGAAGAAGATAGAGACCACATGCCCAAAACAGAACCTATCTTCGTAGGGAGGGAAACCGAAGAATTAAGCAAGATAGAAATAACCAGGGAGGAGGTCCTTGCATGTCTTGTTAAACTAAACACTAACAAATCACCAGGACCAGATGGCATCCATCCACGAGTTCTCAGGGAACTTAAAGATGAAATTGCTGATCTCCTAGCCAAAATATATAATATTTCCCTCAAATCAGGGTTTGTGCCTGATGACTGGAAGGTAGCGAATGTAACACCAATTTTCAAAAAAGGATCCAGGGGTGATCCAGGAAATTACCGGCCTGTCAGTTTGACATGTGTCCCAGGTAAAGTGATGGAAACCATCCTAAAAGATAGAATTAATAGGTACATAGAAGAGGAGGCGCTGCTAAAGGAGAGCCAACATGGCTTTTGCAAGGGCAAATCATGCCTCACTAATCTGTTGGAATTTTTTGAGAGTGTCAACAAGCATGTGGATAAGGGGGATCCAGTTGACATTGTTTATCTGGACTTTCAGAAGGCTTTTGACAAGGTCCCACACCAAAGGCTCTTGAATAAACTTACCAGTCATGGAATAAAGGGACAGGTCTTGTCCTGGATCAGCAACTGGCTAAGGGACAGGAAACAGAGGGTAGCACTAAATGGACACTTCTCCAAGTGGAGGGAAGTAAAGAGTGGGGTCCCCCAAGGTTCAGTACTGGGACCCCTGCTTTTCAACCTCTTCATAAATGATCTAGAGGTAGGAGTAAAAAGCAAGGTAGCCAAATTTGCTGACGATACTAAATTATACAGGGTAGTGAAAACTGTGAGAGATTGTGAAGAGCTCCAGAGGGATCTCTTGACACTGGGGGAGTGGGCAAAACAGTGGCAAATGAGCTTCAACATCAGTAAGTGCAGAGTGATGCATGTTGGGGCAAAAAACCCCAATTACATTTATAAACTGATGGGGTCTGAACTCTCTGCGACAAACCAGGAAAGGGACCTTGGTGTCCTGGTGGACAGCTCAATGAAGGTGTCAACCCAGTGTGCCTCAGCAGTGAAAAAAGCAAACTCAATGTTAGGGATCATTAGGAAGGGTATAGAAAATAAGTCAGCAAGTGTCATTTTGCCTCTTTATAAATCTATGGTGAGGCCCCATCTGGAATACTGTGTACAGTTCTGGTCGCCATACCTCCAGAAGGATATTATGGAGTTGGAGAAAGTACAGAGGAGGGCAACCAGAATGATTAGGGGACTGGAACACCTTCCTTACCATCTGAGGCTGCAACGGTTGGGCCTTTTCACTCTTGAACGACGGCGTCTAAGAGGTGACCTGATTGAAGTTTATAAAATCATGCACGGTGTGGACAAAGTGGATAAGGAAAAACTGTTTTCCCTATCGCACAACACTAGAACTAGGGGACACTCCATGAAACTTTTGGGTACTAGTTCTCAAACAAATAAGAGAAAGTACTTTTTCACCCAGAGGATTACTGGTCTATGGAACTCCCTGCCAGAAGAAGTGGTGACAGCTGTCAGTCTTGACAACTTTAAGAAAGGATTAGACAAGTTCATGGAGGACAAGGCTATCAATGGCTATAATTATGGCTACCTAAGGACAACCTCCGGGTTGGAGAGATAGGCAGGATATCTCTCAATGCCATTTCCAGGGAATCCTAAGCAGGTGAAGGCATCTCCTTGGGAATACCCTGAAGGAAATGGTGAGCCACTGTGTGAGACAGAATGCTGGACTGGATGGGCTGTGGCCTGTTCCAGCAAGGCTGTTCTTATGTTCTTATGTTCTTATGAAATGATAGAATATGAGGACCCCGAGTCAATTTCCATCCTAATGGGAACCCCTTGGACTAGTACCTCAACAAAGTAGCGGGGGTGTCCTGCAGACACGCTGAACACTGGGGCGTCGTCCTCGCTGCCGTCGGAGATGCGGCCCACGCCGTCCAGTTTCCGCGTGGCCTGGGCGCCGTCCTTGGGTCTCGTTGAGCGGTCTTGTCCCGCGGAGCGGTCTGCGGAGCTCCTCCGGGTCTCGCGCTTCTTCCTGCACACCTTGGCGATGTGCCCGCGGTGGCCGCAGTTGTGGCACTCGGCCTTCCGGAATGGGCACTTTATGTGGTCGTGGACCGCTCCACAGCCGTCGCATCGCCGGCTCTCCTTCCGGACCTTCCGGACGTCCTCGTCGTCACTGCTCTCTGTGGACGACCTCGAAGTTCGCCGGGCCGCCTGTACCGGAGCCTCTGCCTTGCTCGACTTCGGCCGCCAGTCCTGGAGTTCTTGGACCCCGGCCTTCGTAGCTTCTGCGGCCTGGGCCGCTCTGACAACCTCCTGCAACGTGGGAGGCGGCTCTTGGTTCATTAATGTGCGCTGGGTTTCGGCGTCGTTCAGGCCGCACAGCACACAGTCCCGGAGGGTGATTTCGGCATTCTCCCATTTGCACGGGCCGGCCGCCAGCCGCAGGGCCGCCACGAATGCGGCGACCGTCTCCCCGGGCGCTTGGACTCGCCTCCAGAACGCACTCCGAGCGGGAAACATCGCCGTGGCGGGCCGGACGTGCTCACGCAACATCTGCATGAGTTCCTTGGCCTTGAATTCGCTCACCCTCCTCGGTGCAATCAGGTCCACCAAGGTCCTTTTGGTTTCTTGTCCGAGCATCCTGGTGAAGATGGCCCTTTTCTTTGCCTCTTCCGTGACTTCGGACTCGATCAGTGCTGCCTGGAAGTCCATCTTGAAGATCTCCCAGTCGCCCGGTTTCCTGATTTCGAAACCGGTGCATGTCTTGGTCCCGTGGGCTGCCATATCCCACCTTCGTCGCCAACTTAGTGTAAGGGACCAAAGACAATGAAACAGCCGAAGAGTTGGCTTAACACAGGTTTATTGCATGATGATCCGGAGGAACATGTGGTAATGGCGGATGGGGAGCTCAATATATACAGCTGGCTATACATTTGAAAGTGGCTCGTCGACAGACTATTGGTTGCTGCCCGCATGACGTCGTGGAGGTCACGCCCTTCTTGACCAGGTGAAGAGGTGGCGGGGAATCTTCCCGCGCTGCTGAACCAGGTGAATCTGAGCCATGAGAGCTGGACGCTCGCTACTGCCATCTAGTGGTCACTAGCTCGCGTCCCCTTATCACCGTTTGCCATCCAAGCTGGAGCCCACCTATCACCCGCAAGCTGGGAGGGGGGAAGGCGTGGCAAAGCTCCCTCGCAGTCCGCAGACACATGCGAGTTAGACCATCTCCTGTTTTTTATACCTCCATGTTGGGTATGCTCCCACTCTAGGAATCTCCCTTGACTGCCACGACTCCTCTCTAGGAATCCCTCTTGTAGGGCATACCCATACTCCTTCTCTAGGAACCTAGAGAAGTGATTGTCTGGCATGCTCCTCTCTAGGAATCGCTCTTGTCTGGCTTCCTCCTCTCATGATGACTGCCCTCTCATCTGGCAAAGCCCCACTCTTGTTAAAGGTAAAGGTTACCCTTGCTCGTATCCGACTCTAGGGTTTGGTGCTCTGTGGACATGTGGCAGGAATGACTAGATGCTCAAGTGCATGGAATGCTCTTTACATTTCCACCAAAGTGGTACCTCTTTATCTACTTGCAATTTCCGAAGTGATAATAGGTTGTCAGGAGCTGGGACGAAGACAGAAGCTCACTCCGTCATGCAGCATGCGGGTTTCGAACTGCTGACCAGCTGACCTTCCAGTTGTCAAATTCAGAGCAATGGACGAAGTAAAGAGGGAATCCACCCTTCACAACATGGCTCTCATTTTTCTTTCTCCCTTTGAGGCAGTGAGAGAGATATAAATTACTCCCTGCCACTGGGGAGTAACAACCCAAAGCCTCTTGACCTCTTGACCTCTCAGCGGCCTTCGATACCGTCGACCACGGTATCCTTCTGGAACGGCTCAAAGGACTGGGGATCCAGGGCACCGTGTTGTCCTGGTTTTCCTCTTTTCTGGAGGGCCGTACCCATTCGGTGTGGTTAGAGAGTGAGAGGTCCAGCCCTAGGCTCCTCAAGTATGGGGTGCCTCAGGGCTCGGTGCTCTCTCCTCTCCTATTTAACATCTACATGAAGCCGCTGGGTGAGATCATTCGTTCCCATGAGGTGCGGTACCATCAGTACGCGGATGACACTCAGTTGTACATCTCGGCCCGTGGGGACCCCAGTGATGCTGTTGAAATCCTATCCGGATGCCTGGAGGCCATTGGGGTCTGGATGGGGGCCAATAGGCTTCAGCTGAATCCCAGCAAGACAGAGTGGCTGTGGATAAGGGGCCCCATGTTATCCAGGGAGTTACCATCTTTGGTACTGGATGGGGCTGTTTTGCCCCAGACAGACCCAGTGCGCAACTTGGGGGTCCTTCTGGACTCGCGGCTGCTGCTAGAAGAACAGGTAGTGGCTGTGGCCAGGAGGGCTTTTGCCCAACTTCGGGTGATTTGCCAGTTGCGCACGCTCCTGGACCGGGGCTCCTTGCTTATGGTCACCCATACTCTGGTCACTTCCCGACTAGATTATTGTAATGCGCTCTACATGGGGCTGCCCTTGTCGACCATTCGGAGGCTGCAGCTGGTCCAGAATGCGGCAGCCCGGGTGGTGATGGGATGTGGGCGATATGCCCATGCCTCACCGCTACTTCGGGAGCTACACTGGTTACCAGGCACGCTGGAGTCTCGATCGCTTCCCCGCTCTCGCCAGGGAAACGACTCTTGGTTGAGAGCGGGTAGGTGGGAGCGAGACTCACCGGCGGGAGCAAGAGAAGCGACCAGTGCCCGAAGAGGAGGAGACTCGTCAGGTCTCCCGCCGCCGCCCCGGAAGCGCCATTCCTCCTGTCCTCGGGCGAGGGTGCTCGGGGCCACTTGGATATTTTGTGTGATTCCCCCACGGTCGCTTCTCTGACCGCCTCACAGCTGGGGCCAGTTTCGCTCCCACCCAGCTCACAACCAAGGGAAGCGGTGGGTGTTGCGGCTTCTTTCTCATGTGAAAACCCTAATGCCTCATACAACGTCCGGCAACAGTGTATGAGGCATCTTTTTTCCAAGAATTGGGCGACGTTGTATGGATCCGACGTCCTATGAAGTGGACGTTGTATGAGGTATTACTGTATTTCATTGATAAATCAAGATGCTAAGATTTTTACAGCAATATTGGCAAATAGATTGAATAGTTTCATGGGCAATTATATAAATGAAGATCAAACGGTTTTTTTGAAAGGAAGACATATGGCAGATTTGACAAGAAGAGTTTTAGACCTAATAGATATTGTAGGACAAACAAAAGAGAAAGTTGGATTATTGTCATTAGATATTTTTAAGGCATTTGATTCATTACAGTGGGCAACAATTAAAGAGATAATTAAAAGTTATGGATTTGGAGATAAATTTAGAAGATCGATTGAACAATTATATCAACATGGCATTGCCATTGTTAGGGTAAATGATGAGGTTACAGAAGAAGTAAAATTAGAAGCTGGAACAAGGCAGGGTTGCCCATTATCACCAATTTTGTTTATTATGACAATGGAATTGTTGGCAAAGGCTATAAGAGAAGATAAGGATGTTGAAGGAATACTAGGAAATAAGATGTTTGTATGCTGATGATACTTTGATAACAATGAAGCACCCTAGGAAGGCACTAGAAAGAATACAAGTGCAGTTAAAAGATTTTGAAGAGATGACAGGTTTGAGAATAAATTGGGATGTCAGAAATGGTATTGTGTAATATTGATAAGGAAGAACAGCAGAAAATAAAGGGTAAATTTAAATTAAAAGTTAAAGATAATTTGAAGTATTTGGGAATAAATATTTCAAATAAATTTGAGGACCTTAAGAAATTGAATTATGGAAAACAGAAAGTGGAAATTAAAGATAAAATACAGCAATACAAAAAGTTGAAGTTGCCTTGGTTCAGCAGGATTGCGTTATGTAAAATGATGCTGTTACCGAGAATCAATTTTTTGTTATGCGATATGCCCATGCCTCACCGCTACTTCGGGAGCTGCACCGGTTACCAGTTTGTCTCCGGGTGCAATTCAAGGTGCTGGTTTTGACCTTTAAAGCCCTATATGGCAGTGGGCCAGGATACCTTAGAGACCGCATCATCCCAAGAGTGTCTGCCCGTCCAACCAGAGCGGACCGGAGGGGCTCTCTAATAGTGCCATCAGCTAGGGGTGCACATCTATCCAGCACCCGAAGGAGGGCCTTCTCTGTGTCCGCACCAACTCTCTGGAACCTCCTGCCAACAGATCTAAGACTTCAAAGAGAATTGCTGCCCTTCAGGAAAGGATTGAAGACCTGGCTGGCAGGGCAGGTGTGGGGCCCGAATGGGAACACGGTCCCCGCCTGCTGGCTTATGTAAACAATTAAGAACTTTCTCTTCTTCTTTTTATAGTAGGTGGGATGGGTTGGTGGGATATGGGTCTTTTAAAGTGGGTGGGATATGGGTCTTTTAAAGTGTTCTTATGTGTTTTTAGAACTTGTTGTAATGCCGCCCTGAGTCGGGTTCTGCCTGAGTGGGCGGCATATATAAATATGACTATTAAATTAAATTAAATTAAATTCCCAGCCCAGCTCCAGGAAGGGAGAAATAATGTGTACTTCAGGCTCTAGAAGGGATTTATTCTGCAAATCCCCTCTTCGGTCCTGACTAGCCAGCCCTTTCTTCCCGCAGCCATGGCTTCCTTGATGGGCTTGATCCACCTCACCCTCGATTGATTTCTTTCTCTCCTTGATCTTCCCCTACTCTTGCTATGGGTGGCCAAGTCAAAAGTGATGTCCAGGAGGGGGGGGGGAGAGGGTGTCTTTCCCTCCAGCCCAGGGCTGTAACTATGGGAGTGGCTAAAAAAAACAGAGCTAACAGCCTGCCCCCAAATTAGATTTGCCCAACCAAGGTGTAGAGCTTGCAATCGTCCACCTCCGGCCTCCTTCTGTCCGAGGGAGAAAAGATGCAAAGGCTCCATTTCAGCCACTTGGGGCTTCCCCCTCCTCCATTTGCCTGTGGTGGTGGTGGGGGGGGGTTCAAGGAAGTGGAAGGAACCAGGGATAGAACTGGTGGCCCCAGGGGAAGGGGGATACAGAGGGATCCCATTGCAGCACCCAGGCGTAAGCTGAGTCCTCTCTCTTTCTCTCTCTCTCACACACACATTCTTCCTTCCCCCCCACACAACCATGTGCGCACACCCTGTCCCTCACTTGGGCAGACACACGTGCGCTCAATGTTTGATTTTGTTAATCAACTGGCTAAAATGCTGGCTGGAAGGCAGGAGGTCAGCAGTTCGATTCCCGAGTCCTACAAGACAGAATGAGCTCCCGTCTTTGTCCCAGCGCCTGCCACCCTACCAGTTTGAAAGCAAGAAATTGCAGGCAGGGTGCGTGGTATCATGGCGGATTAACCAACAGCTTTTTTCCATTTGTTCTGAAGGGTGAGCCGCGAAAAGCAGGGGAAAAGGGGGGGTAGAGACTAAAAATTGGATTATTTTGTCGGGAATGGGTGTAGAGACTAATCCCACTTGAACAAAATAAATGAAAGAATAAACCGTCCAGAAATAGCAAGCTGCTCATTGCAAGAAAGACAGCGCATTGGTAAGAATGAAAGTGATGAGACCGACCAACTTCGAAGCTTAAGTTGCCGGCGAAAGGAGAAGTTGTTAGAGCTCCTCCCCTTAGCTCCTGGTGTTCGAGAAAAGGAGACAAAGTAGGAGCTTTGGAAAATCAGCCTTAGAGACTTACAGACCTTTACAAACTTTTATAGACTTTTCATTATAAACCCATGGATTCCCATGTACGAGAGCAGTCAGGGGTAACCCGGATTGGCTCCGTCAGGGTGTGGGGCAAAAGGCTGGTTGGAACGAGTTTGAGTTGAACGCTGAATGCTCAACATGAAATCTGTGCAACTTAGAAAACGGGGGGAGAAACTCATCAAAATCAGAAGGAATTAAAAGGAATAGTCGAACGGACAGAGGAAATTCGGAGAGAATTTGGGAAAGAGACTTCACCCGAACTGAACATTCTCAAACGGGAGAATGTTGGCGTTAAGGAAAATATAGGAGTGAAAGGCAGAGAAAGGAGAACGAGGCGGGCTCTGTGATAAGACTACAGGAAAGTGAGACTATTTGGACTTATAAAAGATGGCTGGAGAGGAGAACTTTACTTTTCTTTGAGATATTAGAAAAGGCAGCGGCGATGGATCGAGATGGGAGGATTGAGGAGAAGTGAGAGTGATCGGACGGATGAAAGACAGCGGGCAAAAGAGGATTTTTCGGCGTGCAACGGCCGGAGGAGGCATGTGGTGGCAATGGAAGGAGAAGTCAAGAACAGGAGTTATGGAATTTCAATATAAGAACATACTATAAATCAGTTTTGCGATTCATGAGGTTTTGAACAATAGACAGCCGCACAAGTAGACTTCTTTCCGAAGATTGATAGAGAGACATTGCATAATTGGGTTGTGTAATCAATTTAAAGTGGAATTGTATCCTAACGAGAAAGGGACAGCAAACAGTGGTTGGTGAGGAGAAGATTAGACTAACAGAGACAGTAACCGTTAAAAGGTGATACAAAGTTTCAAGGTCTCTGAACTCTGCCAGCTGAAGGTTTAGTTGCTCAAGGCTCTCCTTATCTCATGCATTGCTGCACTGAGTTTATTTTGAAGGGAGGGGGAATAAAGGAGGGCGGGGAACAGAAACCTTCCAAAAAGAAGAAATAAAAAAGAAGTCAGGGAATTGTTAGCAACATAATATCTGTATATCTCTCTATATATAACTTTCTTATAACTCCGCTATCTAAGAAGTAATATTTCAATTGGTGGGTACAAGGTTTTGAAAAGTATATTTATAATTATAGTTATAGATCATAGATTATAATGTATGATTTTGGAATATAACATAGGGTGGTAATACTAATGAGTAGGGAAGTTGATAATTTTAAACAAGACACGACTTGGGTTAGGACAGGAAGATTAGAGAGAAGAGATCAGGAGAAAGGAAGGAGAAGATCACTGCAGGAAGAGATCAAAAAAATTCAGGAATTGGGACAATTGAGAAAACAGATAGAAGAAAGAAGGTTGAGATTTAAAGAATACGAAGAAAGAGAGCAACAAGAGAGACATAAAGAACAACGAGAAGAGGGTGGTCAGGAATTGCTTAAAGGGGTAGAGTTAGAAGGAAAGATGGCTACTAAGAAAAAGGGGATGGATAAAGGAAAAGGGAAAGGGGGAGAAGAAGAGCAGATTGGTGACAGAGATACAAGCCCAGACTTGAGTGATTTAAAGTGGGAGTTGGAAGCTAGATTTGATAAAATGGAGCAAGAACTTCAGATTAGGCTTCAAACATTGGAAGATCAGAGGTCAAAGGATAACCAAAAATTTCAAAAAGATGTAAGAGTATTACCCAAGTGTTTAGAAATACAAAAAAAGAATGTACCAATTTGTTAAAGGAAATAGAAGATTTGAAGGAGGGAGTCAATGCAATTGGGATGGAAGTGTGGGAAATGAAGCACGAGTTAAAAGAAGTCAAAGAACAGGTACAGATAAAAGAAGAAAGGCAGAAACAATACGATAGAAGGTTGGAAAGATTGGAAAGTCAAGCGAGAAGGAATAATTTGATCATTAGAAATATCCCGGAAAGGAGTCCAGATAATTTAAGGCAAAGACTGGTGAACTGGATTAATGAGTTGGGATTAGGCGAGGAGATGGGACCAGAGGAAATAGAAACTGTATACAGATTAGGTCAAAGAAAAAATCGGGAAAGACCAAGAAACGTCCTATTAAAAATTTCCAATTTGGGTCAAAAATTAAAAATAATGAAGCATGTTAATTCCTTGGGGTCAGAAGCGTTAGAAATAGAGGGCGCAAAGCTAGAGATCTACAAGGATATTGCTCTAGAAGAGCACATCTGGAGATCGCAAATAAAACCAATAACGAAGAAATTATGGGGGAAAGATATAAAATACAATCGGAGGCCGTATAAACAATTAATTTTCACAATACAGGGGAAAGTTTTTTGGATTAGAGATGATCCATACAGTTTGAACACATTGATAGAAGCAAAGGTGATAGAAAAGGGATCAAAGGAGTGGAAGCAATTAAAAGAAACCCTGTTTAATGCAGGAGCATCTCCTACAATGGAAAGAGAGGAGGAGGAGGTTACAGAAGGAGAGAGAAGAAGAAGAAGAAACTAGGAGCAGAAGGTGGAAATGAACAGGAAATAGATCAGGAATTAACATGCATTAAGTATATTAAGTTTGGTAACAAAATGATATGCAAGGAACAAGGAATAGGTATTAGTTACAAGTTATTTTTGTCACCAGCAACCCCCCTCCCTTCTTTATTTTTTTAAAGGTTCTTTTTTCCCATTGGGAAAATGGGGAGGGTAGAATTTTTCCTTGTTTTGTTCTTTTTTTGTTTTTTCTTGTGTTTGTTTTTCCCTCCTCTTGCTTGGCGCAAATGGAGGAGGGAATTGGGGATAAGGGATTTATGTCACAGTTTATGTATTCAGAGTGTAGGGGGATCTGTAATGACAGTAAAATGAGTATCAACCATAAATGTTTAGTAAGTTAAAAATTATTTCTTGGAACGTTAAAGGCTTAGGGAATCCAATTAAAAGGAAAAGAGTGGAAACTACGTTGAAAAGAGAGAAAGCAGATATTATTTTTCTTCAGGAAAACACACCAAAAAACCAAAAATAAAAATAATATATATGTAAAAGGAATGGAGATATATAAAAAATGTTTGGGATCATATAATTCAAGAGAAGTGGCCATCATCATATCAAATAAATTAAATTTTGTAATGTCTAAAACTATTAAGGATAAAGAAGGAAGATTCCAATTGAGAAAAGGTAAAATTGAGGAGGAGGAGTACACTTTCATTAATGTATACGCACCAAATGAGAAACAAGGTTTATTTTGAGATAAAATTCTGCCTACTATCAAGAAAGAAAGATCTCCAAATTTAATTATCGGGGGGGGGGGATTTTAATTTAATTAGATCAGAATTAGATACATCAAAATATATTAATAAGAAAATCAAATATAATCTATTTGATAAGTGGATAGGGAAATTAGGTCTCAGAGATGTATGGAGATCACTAAAAGGTAAAGAAAGAGCATATAACTACCCCCCCCCCACACACACACACACAAAATATAAATCATATTCACGCCTAGATTATTTCTTAGTCTCGGAAAACTTGGTTCGGAATTTGGAAGATTTTAAAATAGGAAACTTTAACATTTCAGACCATGCGATGATTAAACTAGAAGTTCAATTAATAAATAGAATACATGAAAAAGGAGGGTGGAGAATGGATACAAAATTGCTTACTAATGACGCAATAAAAAAGTTTAATAAATAAATGGATAGTAAATGGGAAAATAACGATACCAGGGAAGTAGAATTACATACACTGTGGGACGCAATGAAAGCTGTGATCAGGGGGGATTATATTCAGGATAAAGCCATTTATGAAAGGGAGATAAATAGACAGGCAATCAAAAGAAACCAAGATATAAAAGAACTAGAAAAAAGTCATGCAGATACAGGGAGCGAAGAATATTGGAATAAGCTACAAGCATTAAAAAAGGAAACATTAGTTATGGAAGTGGAAAAGGTAAGGAAATATATAACATACCTAAAAAGGAATGACTTCGAATTTAATAATAAAGACATGAAGAACTTAGCAAAAAAAGTCAGACAGAAAAAAAGCAAAGGACGAATAGAGACATTAATAGATAAGAAAGGGGAAAGACAACACAAAATTGAAACTAAATTAGCAATTGCAGAAGATTTTTATACGGAACTTTATAAAGAATATAAAATTGATGATAACATTTTGAAAACTTATTTAAACAAAAATTTAAAACTACAAATAAAAGAAGACCATATAAATTTTATGGAACAAGAAATAAAAGATAAGGAAATTGTGGAAGTAATAAAAAAATTAAAAAAAGATAAAACACCTGGTGAAGATGGCCTACCAGCAGAATTTTATAAAGAATGCCAGGAAGTTTTGATTCCAAAATTAAATAAATTATATATTGGAAGGGGGAGAAATTCCAAAATCATGGAGCCATTCTATCACAGTATTAATTCCCAAACCAGGCAAAGATAAAGAAAAAATGGATGCACGTAGACTGATCTCGTTGTTAAATCAAGACGCAATTTTTTTTACTTCAATTATGAACAATCGACTTAATACCTTTTTAAACCAATATATAGGTGAGGATCAGGTAGGTTTTGTTAAGGATAGGCATATGACCAAATTAACAAATAGATTAGTGAATTTAATAAATACAAGAAAAAGGAAGAAGCAAAAAATTTGCATTTTAGCAATAGATATATATAAGGCATTTGATTCGGTACAGTGGAAGACGATAAAAGATTTATGCAAAGAACTACAATTTGGCCCAAAATTTAGACATGCAATAGATCAATTATATAAAGATAGCAAGACTAAATTTAAAATGAATAATTGTTTAAGTAAAGAAATTAATATAAACGCAGGTACAAGGCAAGGATGCCCACTATCTCCATCTCTATTTATATTGGTTATGGAGTTAGTCACAAACGAAATTAGACAGGACGAGATATTAACAGGGTTAGGAAATAAAAAAAATAAGTCTTTTTGCAGACGATACAATGTTAATAATAAAAATCCCTATCAACAATATTAAAATAATTCAAACGCATTTAAACAACTTTGAAAAAGTAACAGGATTGAGAATCAACTGGGCAAAACCAGAAGCAATTACATGCAATTTATCGCAGACAGAAAACAGGAAAATTACAGATTTATATAATACTAGCAGAGGTTGCCCAGTGCTGCCGGGCTGTTTTAAATGGTGTTGGAAAGTTTTTGTTGTTGTTGTTGATGTTTGTAAAGAAGAGGTTAGTCTATAATTGAATTTTTTAAATTATACTGACCACAGTATGATTGAAAAAGTGTTCCTTGTGTGTAACTGCATGGTAATGTCACTGTGAAATATGTGTTAAACAGTTTGCACTCTGCTCATGGGCAGGAACTATTTAAGGTTTGAGAAAGCATGGTGAGCAAAACCCCTTTGCCTTGCCTGCTTAGCAGCTTAAGGCACCCAGGCAGTGACAGCAGGAGGTGGGGGGGAATCCTAACCTGCAATAGGGCAAAGTGACCCCCCTTCTTCCCTTGAGACTTTTTCCTTGTCAAAGGATTAAGCCACTCTTGGAAACCGGTTTTGCAATCCGTGCCACTCAGGAAAACAGATTTTTCTTTTCAGAAGTGCGATCTGAAAACAAAAATCACTTCTATGAGTTTTCCTCACTAAATCATAAACTATGGGGCCCCTCCCTACGTCTGTGTTTCTCAAACCCCCATCTCTGTGTTTTAAGGTTTTTGAATGTCTCTTAGCGTCTTTAAGTCACGTATCTCACTAGGAATGAGATAATTGCATTGTCTTCATGTGTGTAAAGTCAGGGGCCAAGTTCCGGGGCCTCAGGCAGCTCTGGGAGTCCGGACAGTCATCCTGCCCTTCCTTCGCCACACAGCCCTTCTTGGCTTGGTGGAGGTAGTGGCAGAGCAACGTGGGCCGCATCTGGCCCACTTACCCACATCTGGCCGCAGGTTGAGAATCGTTCTAACTCTCCTTTATTCTCTTAAGAAAGATACTGTTCTGGTATTTTGACCTTAATCTGTGTAAAGTAACTCACTCATTGTACCCCTTTCACAGGAAAAAGCACACAAACATTCTTGCACTCTGTATATTCAGAAAATGCTTAATCGTTCCCTTTTTACAGGAACAAAACTCCTCTCCAGGCCTTAAAAGTAACCAATTTGTTTCTTTCTACAGTCTTAAATTGCTTCCTTTCACAGGCTCCTGAGTTAATTACTGGTAGGGATTCCTTAACAGGAGGACCCCAGCCAGTCGTCTTAATTATCTGACCTAATCTGATTGATAAGAGTTGCATTCTCCTTGTGCTAACTTCTGACTTGTCTTTCCTCCTTTCGCCAGTGGAACTCCCTGCTGGAAATGTTTAACTTGTGTGTCTTTTCATTTTTGTGTATTGTTTCCCTACAGCTGGCACGTCATAGTTGGCTTGCTTTTAATAAGTCTTAGTCGGTCATTTTAAGTATGGCACCTGGCCCACAGCACCCTCTCTAATGAGCAGACACATTTCACAAACTCCAGAGCACAAAGGGAGGATTAGTCCCTGAGCTCCTGAGAATGTGCAGAGTGCCACTCATTAGCCAGGACTGCCTAGGACCATTTTAAGAATGCAGTCAGGCCACCCCTTCCCTTTTTTGCTGCTAGTCTAAGCACAGGCAAAAGGCTAAGCCAGCATCTGGCACCCCTCTCACAGGAGCACAAGAATAGCTCCAGGAAACGTGCGCACGTACACCATGGAAGGATGTGCGCCGGGGGGCCTCCATGAGAAATTTACCCAAGAGAAGCCTGGCACGTCATGCACCAAGGTTTGCCATAAGACCCCAGACTTGTCTCGCTTCAAACGCAGACAGTCACCTTGTGTGAATTAATGTCACTGGTTCCCCTTCGGGGGGCTAGGACAGTTTTCACTTATGGGGGTCGCACATATTAGGTTCTTACTTGGCAAGAGGACCAAGCTTGGCACACGCTCCTGACTCTTCCGCAAGCGGGCAGAGTTGGCAGCCGTGAACCTCGCTTTGCGCACCTTTGCCAAAGAACGCTTCAGCATAATTACTGACAGCCAGTATCTTAGGAATTTGCTTCACAGTCTACCGGGAGCGTACATCACTCCCGCGATAGACAAAAACTTGCTGCCGCCAAACGGGGACTGCTGCCTGAGCCACTTGCCACCGGCTCCGGGAGGAGAAACAGCTGCGCCCAGCGCCCCTCCCCTTGGCCATCGGGTGGGGAGTTTAAAAGGCGCTGGAGGCACCAGAGATCCTGCTGCTGCTGCCAAACGGGGACTGCTGCCTGAGCCACTCCCAGAGCCCTTGCCACCGGCTCCGGGAGGAGAAACAGCTGCGCCCAGCGCCCTTCCCCTTGGCCATCGGGCGGGGAGTTTAAAAGGCGCTGGAGGCACCAGAGATCCTGCTGCTGCCGCCAAACTGGGACTGCTGCCTGAGCCACTCCCAGAGCCCTTGCCACCGGCTCCGGGAGGAGAAACAGCTGCGCCCAGTGCCCTTCCCCTTGGCCATCGGGTGGGGAGTTTAAAAGGCGCTGGAGGCACCAGAGATCCTGCTGCTGCCGCCAAACAGGGACTGCTGCCTGAGCCACTCCCAGAGCCCTTGCCACCGGCTCCGGGAGGAGAAACAGCTGCGCCCAGCGCCCCTCCCCTTGGCCATCGGGTGGGGAGTTTAAAAGGTGCTGAAGGCACCAGAGATCCTGCTGCTGCCGCCAAACGGGGACTGCTGCCTGAGCCACTCCCAGAGCCCTTGCCACCGGCTTCGGGAGGAGAAACAGCTGCGCCCAGCGCCCCTCCCCTTGGCCATCGGGTGGGGAGTTTAAAAGGCGCTGGAGGCACCAGAGATCCTGCTGCTGCCACTGCCACCTCAGCAGTTTTTGGCAGGCGGGGCCCGCAGTGAAGATGCCGAATGTCGCCACCGCTGCACCTCGGGCCCACCTTTCATCACTCGCCTCCGGCCAGGACTTTAAAAAAGCTGTGTGAGGCACTAGAACTTTCATTTTTGTATTTTTATCTGCTGGCGGGGTTGGATTGAGTGTGTGTGACAGTTGATGTTGTTAGTGTGGCTGTAGTGCAGTCACACTTTATATTGCCTATATTGTGTTTTTGTATTATTGTATTTTGTAACTGAGAATTGCCACTTTGTGGAAATTTCTATTGTACCTGTAATTTATTTGTGTTTCTGGGTTTACATTGTATCTTTACTATTTGTTTGGGACTGGATCGTCCTCTTCTTTGGCTTTGTTAGGGACCTATGAGATATGGGGTTATGTTTTGGGGACATTAGTAGTTGAGGGATCGTGTTTATGTTTGGGTCTGTATTAAACGCGATAATGTTGTATTGTTAACATTGTAGAAATTGCCATTTTGTAGAGAATTCTAGTGTAATTTATCTGTATTACCTGTATTGTACTTACTGTTGGTTTTGTTTATATTTTGACTGTATATTGTGTATTTGATTATGTTGTAATGCCGCCCAGAGTCGGCCATGTGCTGAGAGGGGCGGGGTACAAATTAAAATTATTATTATTATTATTATTATTATTATTATTATTATTATTATTATTATTATTATTATTATTATTATTATTATTATTATTATTATTATTATTATTATTATTATTATTATTCCTCACAACTCCAATTCAGAGTCATGCATTCTTTCATCAGAATGCCAAAGCACTTGCAAGGCAGTTCAACCTGCCACTTTCCCAAGCCCAAGGCATAGTCCGTTTCTGTCTGCATCGTGCAGGGGCACCGGGGGGGCCCTCGTGGGGGGTCAACCCACGAGGGACAGAGGCCAACCAGGTGTGGCAGATGGACGTCACACATGCCCCACATTTTGGCAGATGGCAGCACATGCACATTTGCATTAATACCTTCTCACAGTTTGTTTGGGCAACAGCACAGAAGGGAGAAATGGCTCCCCATGTGGAGCAGCATCTCCTTTCCCACAGCCATGGGCGAACCTCGGCACCTGAAGTCCGATGACGCCCCAGCTTATAGCTCCAGGCAGCTGGCCACCTTCATGGCCACCTGGGATATTAAGCACACCTTTGGCATTCCATACAATCCGCAGGGGCAAGCGATTGTGGAACGGGTCTATCGGATGTTTAAGTCCTACATTGACAAACAAACAGAAAGGGGGGAACAACATCCCATAGTTGCACAGCAATTGCTATCCTATAAGTGCAAAAACCAACTAACTCCTTCAGAATTTTTATCTCCCAAACAAGTCTCTTCCCCATGCAGGTCCCAGAGACCAGAATCAGGCCCGGATGCCAAGTTCGGCTATTGCAAAGGATGGCACCAGTCACTGCCTTGGATGTCATCAGCTGTCCGTCTTCCTTTATGACTTACATCTCCAAAGACATTTCTATGAACATTTTGCATACTCAGTGCTACTTCTAAGGACCATGCTTTTCCACAAAACAAGACTTTTCCAAGCTCAAGTTACACATGAAACCCCACCAAAAAGGGAAGCCTCATCTTCGAAAAGCAGCTGAATGTCTTTTATTGCTATTATCTGTAGTTGCTCTTTATTTATTCATGCCTTGTACAATGCTCCAGTTGGGATTTGCAAGGGACACTTGAATTTCTGTAAACGTAGGGTCGTATATTGTTAATAACGGCCAGCTTCCACCAAAGGAAGCCAGACCGGCCCATGTTTGCACCGGCCCATTGCTTGGAAAGATTGAGCACCCGGTAGCCGGTAATCTCCAGCCATTGTAAGTTATATCCATGATTTTCACACCTCCCCATAGGTGCTAGAAAGACATTTGCACAACACCAGAAGTTGCAGAGATAGTTTAGAATCACCTTAGGTCACAGTAAGAGATCAATGACACATCTCAATATCTTGCCTTGCTACAGAAAGCAGTCTGGATTCAGACCCACAGCTCTGAAAAACCAGGCAGCAGTCAGTATATTCAGCGTGCCAGGCTTAGCCATAGGCAACGCTCGGAGAATTCGTCAATTGGCTTGCGCTTTGGCAAAAGCTATTAACCACACCTCCTCGGCGATAGCGCCGCTCAACCAGGGGCAGTCGGAGCTTCGCCATGCCATACAGGATAATCGAGCAGCCATCGATTACCTTCTGTTGTTACATCATTTGGATTGCGAGTCTGACCACAGCAAGTGTTGCTTCAATCTTACAAACAACACGCATAAGGTACAGAGCCAGCTCACGGACCTCCACACCCTGGTCAAGAACATCAAGGAGGATGCTTCATGGGGGTGGTGGGATTCGTTGTGGTCGTGGTTCCCATGGGGTTGGCTTCAGACGACACTCAAGATGATTGTGGGGGTGGTAATACTGGGCACAACAGTGTGTTGTTTCATGCAATGTATTCCCTCACTGATATCGAGATGTCCCCCATGGAAGGAACCCCGAAACGTCATCCCCCCACACCAGCTGATGCTACTCCTACGCAGGGCCGTCTGTCAGGTCCACAACAAGAAAAGGGGGAGTGTGGTATCTGCGAGCATAATTGGCATAACTGTCCCTGACAGAGGTTACACCGGTCGAGAAAGGCTCCTGGTCACTGGCCTCTGCGGGAACAGAAATTGGGGAGCGGATTAATAGTCATAAGATTGATTCACCCATATCTGACCTGGCAGGCAGTTCGGCAGGAGGAGGTTGAATATCTAACTCGAGTTAGGAATTAGGTAATTCCGCACTTGCAGATTAGCCCAAGCCCTAGCGCAAATAGTGGCCATGTTTACTCTTGTGCAAGCCATGAACAATGGATTTTCCCTGTCAGTATTTGCCTTAGTTAATTAACTTCCCCAGGAGAGGTTCCCAATTAACCCGGGTAAACAGGTGATGTGATTTTCTGTCAGATGACGATTCTATCACACGCAGCCTTGAACATAATATATACTGATGATTTTCCCTCAATAAATCACTGGTCTTCGCTCCATCTTGTCTCGTGTCATTACTTGACCAGTCTCCTCCGGGACCCAAGGGCCGCTTCACGGCCCCAATCCAACATAACCCAATATTTTTTAGTATGTATTTTTTAAAATTGTTGTACCGTAGGTAATAATTTTAAAAATGTGAAAGTCTCTTTCTTTATTCATTTCTTTTCCAGTCGTTGTGGTGTGAGGTCGTGTGGTGGTGAGTTGGCTGTTTTTCTTTATTTGGGGGGGTGGTGGTTGTTGGATTTTGTGGTGTTTGGCTGGTTGCTGGGTGTGTTTGGAAATGTTTGTTGTTGTTTACTTTGTATTGTTTTTTGGTGTTATTTTTATTTGTTTTTGTGAATTTTTGATTGTTTGTTTTTGTGTTTTTTGGTGTCCTACGGGGGGATCCCCTCTCTGCCAACTCCCCTGGCTCTGGAAGGCTTGGGGGGACAGACCCCTTTTGTCCCCCCAAACCTTCCAGACTCATGGGACCCAGGAGAGGGGATCGAATCCAGGCCACCTTCTGATATTAAAAGGGAAATCTCAATTGTGGTTTCCCCTTTAATATCAGGGAGGGGGGGTTGTGATCCCCCTCTCTGCTGGCTTCCTTGGGTTTGGAAGGGTTGGGTTGAGAAAAGGGGTCTGTCTCCCCAACCCTTCCGGACCCAGGAGAGCCATTGGAGAGGGGGATTCCCCCCCCCAACTCTGTTTTTAAAGAGAAGTAACCGCTTGGTTTCTTCTCTTTAATATGGGGCATGTGTGTGCGTGGGGGGGAGGGGAATCCCCTCTCTGCCAGGTCCCCTGGGGTCAGGAGGGTTGGGGAGACAGACTCCTTTGGTCCCCCCAACCCTCTCAACCCCAGGGGAGCCAGTAGAGAGGGGAAGCACAAACCCCCTCCCGTGATATTAAAGGGGAAACTCCGATTAGGAGCTTCAGGCACCGTTGGGGAGGGGTTTTTTGGTTCCCACGGCTTGGTGGACTTGCTCTCCCGGTGTTTTTTTAAAAAAAAATTTGGGCGCTGGCTTCCTCAGCGTTCTATGCGCTCATGGTGCGCAGGACGCTGGGGCTTGTAGTTATGGGTTTGTGCTTTGTGTTTGTGCTGTGTTTTTTTTAAACGGTTTTCTTTTGATTGGCTGCGGCGCGTTCCCGAACATTCCTTGCGCTGTGCTGTGCGAGAGCCTCTCAGCCTGATTGGCTCTGGCGCGGCGCGGTGCAAGGAATGTTGGGAAATGAAGTTGTTTCCCTTTTTCGCGTTTGTGGGGCTGTTGCCCCACTGCCTGTTTTCTCAATCCTTTGTTGACCTGTGGACCCAGATCGGCCGTGTGCACGAAGGGTGAGTGCAGGCAAGTAGGGCAAGGCATAGCAACCTATAGCAAGTTCCAATGGTTAACCCTTGGTTTTATAGGTTAAGATTATTATAAAAGATAAACTTAAATATTTGGGCATATACGTCATGGGAGAAACAAAAGATCTATATAAGTTAAATTTTACAAAATTGAGAAACGATTTGAAACCAATAATTGAACAAATTAAACGGGCAAAAGTATCATGGTTTGGGAGGATAAATATTTGTAAAATTATTTTAAAAAAATTATTCGAAAATCTACCAATCAAAATCAAAAGTTCAGAACTTGAAAGCTGACAAAAATTTATAAATGAAGTTTGTAATAATGGGAAACAATCAGGAATTAATAAAGGTATTTGGTATAAAAAACAAACAAGGGGGACTAAACATTCCAAATGTAAAAATCTACTAACAAGCATTCCATTTAAAGAGAGTTATAAAATTATTGAGTAAAAAACAGGCAACACCACACGAAACAGAACAAGAAGAATTTAACAAATTGAGAGGAGGGATTTTCCTATCTCAGACATATAAAAAACAATCATTTAGGAATTTTTCTTTTAACAATATATGTAAAGTTTGGAAAGGAATAAAAAAATAAATTGGCACCCAATCACTCACCCATAATAGAGATTTTAGATATGCAGAATTACCCATTCATTCATCTCATCAGATAAAATAAGGGAAATCCTAAAGCAGAATAAAGCGCTTTTAGAGACAGACTGGTTTAGGAACTATAATTCGTATAACAAAAGAAAAGAAATATATATCAAATTGAGTTTAAATTGGCTACAGGAAATACAAATGGAAAGCTGGGACCATTCAATAAGAGGATCAATAGGGGAAAGGAGAACAATAACGATTCCATTTGAAGATCTGGTAGATGTAAGAAAAGGGAAAGTGAAATTAAAAGGTTTAATAAGTAAAATATATCAGTTACTTATCCCGGGAGAAGAAGCTCAGCACACATTTAAAAGGATTTGGGAAGAAGACTTAAAAATCACTATAAAGGAAGAAAATTGGGAGGGAAATGGAAAAATAGGATTACAAAAACTATGTCAATTAGAGAAAAAGAACATACCTGTAAATTATTATGGAGATGGTACATTATACCAAAGAAAATTCACCAAATGAATAATAAAAAAAAACAGATAAGGGCTGGAGATGTAATGACACATGTGGTGGACATGTAAAATAATGAATAGATTTTGGAAAAGGATAGAGAAAGAATTCAATAATATATTAGCTACAACGATAATATTAGAACCAAAACATGCCATATTGGGAGAATTAGAAGAATTAAAAATGGAAAAGAGAAGGGAAGAGTTAATTCTCGTGCTGTTGACAGTCGCGAGGCAATTAATAGCATTAGAATGGAAGAGTAAAGAGGAATTGACTATGAAAAGGTGGTACTCGGGAATTTGGAAGCTAGCACTGAATGAAAAATTAACGACCCAAATACGTTAGAAGCAAGGATTAAGGGTAAAGATACCCTTTTGGAAAATATGGGAACCATTTATCCAATATATGTTAATCAATGGGAAAGGATTTAAGCTCGGTCCAGAAACGATCCAATTTTGGAAGCTGTAAGTTAGGTGGTACCATTCGGAAATCATAACAGTCCCCAACGAGCACATGGGTGAAAGGTCCTCACCCTATAAGAAGATAAAGATTATAAGGTTGGGAAGAAACGAGAGAGGTTGGAGACAAGTGTGGTTTTTTTTAATAGATGTGGTAGATTGTATTTTTCCTCTGTACATGTTTTTCTTTTTTTACGATATTTGTTTTGTTACGTCAATTTTTATTGTCTAGTTTGTCTTAAATAAAAGAATAAAATCTTTAAAAAAAGAAATTGCAGGTAGATAAATAGGGACAACTTTGGTGGGAAGGTAAGTGTTCTGTGCGCTCTGGTATCTGGTCATGCCTGTCACATGACCACAGAAACGTCTGCAGAAGCAGACAGCGCTGGCTCTTCAGCTTTGAAACAGAGATGAGCACTGAACCCTAGAGTTGGATACAACTGGCTATCGAGCAAGGGAAACCTTTACCTAATGAATATGTAAACATGGTCATACAGATATCTAAGTACTTTTTTGTAGCAATAACTATTCCAATTCATGTGGCAATCTCATTCTAGGAAGTAAACACAGCAATGGAAGATTTAATTAAGAGTATTAAGGCAAAAAACAGACACTTTATGCAAAAAAATTATTTTGCAGCTGGTCCAGAATGTGGCAGCCGAGGTGGTGATGGGGTGTGGACGTTATGCCCATGCCTCACCACTGCTTCAGGAGTTGCACTGGTTACCAGTTTGCCTCCAGGTGCAATTCAAGGTGCTGGTTTTGACCTTTAAAGCCCTATATGGTAGTGGGCCAGAATACCTAAGAGACCGCATCGCCCTAAGGATGTCTATCCGCCCAACCAGAGCGGATTGGAAGGGCTCTCTAATTGTTCCATCAGCCAGAGGGGCTTGCCTCTCTGGCACAGGAGGAGGGCCTTCTCCGTGTCTGCACCGGCCCACTGGAACCTCCTGCCAACAGAGTGATGTCTACGGACGGAATTGCTGCCTTTCAGAAAAGAACTCAAAACCTGGCTGGTGCACCAAGTAATGGGTGCAGGTGGAAGAGTAACCTCCATTGGGTGGTTGGTATAAAGGATAATTCCTTGCTCCATGGTCCCTTCGGTCCATGGACCCTTTTTAGGAGGTGGGTGGTTTTAATTATATTTTTATCTGTGATTGTGAACCGCCCTAAGTTGGCCTAGGCCAAGTGGGCAGTGTAGAAATCAAGCAATTAAATTATTAAATTAAATTAAACCAAAACCTGACTCCACTTTTGTTGGATTGGGGCCGCGAAATGTCATATTCAGACATTTCGATGGGACGTCTCCAAGTCACCTGTTTTTGAATTTGTTTTTTGGTGGACTGCCATCTATAGACTTGCTCATTGTGATAATCACTCCTGTCTCTGTTTAATTTTTTATTTTTAAATATGAAACTACGGACTCTGATCTAGCGGATTCCTCCGCAGATGAGAAAACCCGAGACCCGTATAATTTCAGGACAAATAGATATAGGGGAGTTGCTTCCACTTCCGCCAGCTCGAGACAACGAAGTAGGACGGATTTTTTAGACAAAAGACCGCCGAAGAAGACCAGGAAAAAATGACAAGAGGACACGACTCAGTCATGCCCTCCTTGGTGTTCAATTTCTCCAGCCGAATCTTAACGGTAAGAGAGACGCAGTTACTTAATCTTGGCATGGGGTTTGTCCCTACGCCAAGGTACTCCCCCTTTAGGACCCAAATTGATGTGTTCAAACTCATCAGACTTCTCAAATTAAAAACATTTTTTAAGGACAATACCACACAACCCAAGTTGTTCACTCCACGATCCATCTTTACTCCCAGCATAGACAACCCGTCAATTGATATGTTCAGAAGGCTTGTCACCAGAGACATTTGTAAATTAGAAACTACATCTAAGAAATCTTATAACTTAAAACGGGAAGACTTGAACCTTCTGAACAATCTGGGTCGAGATCCCGAATTAGTAATTAAATCAGCCGACAAGGGAGGGGGCATTGTACTGCTCGATAAACAAGACTATCTCAAAGCCGCAAGGCATCAATTGTCAGACACAAATTATTATTTGGAATTAGATCGTAACCCGACCACGCATGTATCCAACATCATTCTGGTAGTCCTACAGGGTGGGCTAGCCATGGACTATATCGAGGAGAGCACCTTCCGCTTTCTTTATAATAAATACCCCAGGACACCTATCTTCTATCTCTTACCGAAGGTGCATAAATACTCTCAAGATTTGGATATTTTTCCATGCAGGCCCATCATCAGTGCCAGTAACTCTTTATTGGAACCAATCGCTAAATTTATTAATCATCACATTTTTCCATTCTCGATTAAGACGCCGGCTTATGTGAAAGATACCACACACTTTATACAATCTGTTGAGAATTTTGCAGTCCCGTCGGACGCAGTCCTGCTGACGATGGATGTCAGCTCCTTATATACAAATATACCTTTATCCGAGGCCAGGACACTTATCGCTCATCACCGAGGCCAGGACACTTATCGCTCATTGACTGAAATCCAGACAAAACGGATTTCCACCCACAGATTTTCTTTTGGATTTGTTGGACATTTGCTTTGAGCACAATTTTTTTAGATTTGACAACCGATATTATTTACAGGTTCAGGGAGTCTCCATGGGCTCCAATTTTGCTCCGTCCGTTGCAAACATTTTTATGTCTAACTTTGATTTAACTTTTATTTGTGACCCCATAGTTAACCCATTTTTCACAGACATTTTATGTTATAAAAGATATATTGATGATCTATTCTTTATTTTTAGCAATCAGATTTCAGTCACTGATTTTTGCCGTTGGATCAATGACCAACATCCTCAATTAAGTTTCACCCATAACTTACAAACCAACTCCCTATCATTCTTGGATCTTACAGTTTTCATTGATGATGGCAAGATTCAAACCAAATTATTTCATAAACCCACAGATCGGTTCCCATACCTCCAATTTGGGTCATTCCATCCAAAACATCTCAAGGCCAACATTCCGTACAGCCTGTTTATCAGAGCAAAACGGAATTCTACTAACCCACGAGATTTCTTTGCAGCCGTGGATAATATCTCGGGTATTCTGAGACACAGAGGTTATCCCCATAGCATTATCAAGGAAGCACGCAACAGGGCCATTAGTCGTCCAAGACATACTTTGCTAGAAGAGGGTGACAGAGCACTGCGGAGTAACTCCAGGTTATTCTGGTCGCTCGATTATACTCCTCTTGCAAATAAAATCAAGAACATCATACTGAAACATTGGCACGTCTTGGACACGACGCCAGGCTGTCAATTACCACCCGTGATCGGCTTTCGGAAGACCAATGCTATTGCCAACTATGTATCTAGAGCTGACATCGCCTCCCGGCCTGACACTTCCAATGCCCCAGTAGGACACTTTGCATGCGGGCACTGTAAGTATTGCTCTTACATGTGGCAGACGAATCGTGTACAGCTTCCATCAAGTAACTTTACGCTGGATTTAAAATCATTCTCCAGTTGCAGCACAAAGGAATCCATATATATGATCAAATGTACCTGCCAGTTAGCATACATCGGGCAATCTAGGAGACCGATCAGGGTACGTTTGGGCGAACATATTTCTCGCATTAAGAACTGCACCCCAGGCAGGCAGTCACTTCTTAGATAGGAAACACAGCCACAAAGATTTAAAACTGGTAATCTTGGAGACATTCTTGCCAACTAAATATGAGATAATCGACATAGAGCGTTTCCTTCTTCAACGGGAGGCATTCTATATTCATCATTTCAATACTTTATTCCCGCATGGGTTAAACACGGATTGGGACCTATCAGCTTTTTTGTAAATAACTGGGTTGCCTTTAACATATTGGTCAGAATAGTCTACCATCACCTCCCCTTGCCATTATTGCAGTTCCTTGTGATGTTAATACAAAGGCATTCACACAGCTGTAGGATATCATGCAGTACGACCTTTCACCCAAGGGCTGTGCTGGGTATATTTTTATATTGTTATTTGATGTTTTGAATTTTTTTTATATTGTGTACTTTTTGATGTGATTAACTGATGTTTAGGATTTTATTGTATTGTACCTTATTTGATGTATTGTTAGAAACTGTATTATAGTGCACATGTAGTGCATATTGTAGTATATATATATATATTTCTGTAATTTTTACGGACAGAGATTTGTAATTGTACTTTTGGTGATTGATTTTTTGCTGTATTTATTGTATGTTATGTTACTATATTTTGTATTATTGTCCGCTATGTAAACCGCACTGAGTCGGGTTCGCCTGAGTGAGCGGTATATAAGCGTGAAAATTAAATTAAATTAAATTAAATTAAATTAAATTATTTATACCAGCATTTCATGTTCAGGATCTAACGCGAGAACACAACAAGAATAAACCCAAGAGGTTCACGCGCCAGAAATGTTACTCTAATAGGTATGTCCCTGTCTATCTCTTATGTAGTGGAGTAATTTGTACGTTTTGTCTTACATGCAACATAGCATTTGTATATGTGGGATTTTATAAGATTGTACACATGTTAATTTCGTCTTGGACACTTACTAGAGGTTATTGGTTGTGAATTTTGTTTGTGTGTTCTCTTTGTTACATACTGTAGACTCTGAGGAAGTCTTCGAAATGTCATCATACCGGAAGGACATCAGTATTTAAAGAACTTTACATTCCCCCAACCTGGGTCGAGCCGATCGTTGTTTTCCTTGTGGTCCACGTCCTGCACCGAATTATAACAAGTAAAGACTTTACATTCACCGGCTGCGGCTTACTTGCACGGACGTGCCAACACGATCTGTTCTTTCAGGCTGCTTGCATGAACTGAGCTTTTTTCGACTCACCCAGTCTTGTTTGTTGTGTTAGGGGGGGCAGGGAGGGGGACTGTTTTCGATACTGTCTTCATGTCATACACTTGATGTGCCTTGTTTTAATATATATGCAGATAGACCTTGTGTTCTAAGACCCCTCAAGCAGTAGTTCAGTTGAACCACCGGTTGTTTCTCACAACCATCAGTTAGGATATTAAATATTGTCTGTTTGGTAACTTTCCGGGAGTGTTTGTCTCTACCATTGGCGTGTTGGTAAGCCATTTAAGTGGCGGAGCCATTACCCGAAGGTAAGAGTGGCGCGGTATTGCTGCAAAATGTCTCGCCCCCAAAGGTTGATGTGCACGTCTAGAATGTGCGGCTGAATGACCGCCGTGCCGTCAGCCTTAGGGATCGTGACTTCCACCCACCCCCGACTTCTAAACGCTTCTTGGATGCCGCCTACCCCCCACACATCGGAGACCGGCTCAATGGCCCACTCCTGCAGCCACTGGCTTCGGCTGACCACGCTGACGTCAGCTCCGGTATCTAGCAACCCTGAGAATGATTTTTTATTCAAAAATACCTCAATAACTGGCCACTGTTTCCATTCTATGTTGGGCTCCACTGTCGCTAAGACCTGGTATCCTTGCACTGCCTCACTTGCGCTCGAGCGGTCTTCTGACCCGGGCTCTGAGCTGTCCCTGAGCCTTCCCTGGCTATCTGCTGGCGAGTTACAAGGAACCATAATCAGTTGCGCTAGCGTGTCTCCCTTGTGAATGGTCTGGGGTAGGTGCGTCCAGAGTTGAACTTGGAGAACACCCGAAAATTTGGAGTCAATGACTCCCGGAATTACGAGAATTCCGCGTGCTCCTGCTACACTGCGAGGCAAAACTAAGCCTATGAAGCCTTTGGGCAGGGGTCCCATGTACTGGGAATCCACCAGATAGACTGTGCCTGGCAAGTCGCATGTGACGTCCGCCTGGCAAGTCAATTCTAGCCCTGTACTACCCTTGGGGCTGGCCTGCGCCTTCGCAATGTCTGGAATGTGATTGGAATCTAATCCAGCTCTGGCTCGCCCAGAGCGAGGGAAGCCTCTGTTTGGACCGGGGCCAGAGACATGCCCACGTTCCGGTTTCCCGAATTCGGACAGAATCTGGACAAATGGAAGCCTTTGTTACACTTCGGACATGGGGTGGTTGGAGCCTTGGAACAGCCGGAATGTTGTCCGCCGCTCTTGGACCGACACTCCCTAGCGAAGTGGACGACCTTGCCACAATTGTGACATGCCCCTTGGTTTTTGTTCTTGGGTTTCCTACCCCCTTGCACCGCCGCTGCCAGCAGACCCATTTTGTAGGAGTCCGTGCCAACGTCGGCACAAGCTCTAATCATGTCTGTGAGAGTCAAGTCGGGACGATTGCCCAGTGACTGCAAGATCTTACGGCAGTCGAGATTGGTGTTGTCTTTAGCCAATTTCATCATGAGTTCTTGTTGGGCTTGCTCGTTATCGATCTGCCTACTGATCGCTTCCTCTAAGCGATTGATAAAGTCCATGTAGGACTCCTGGGCGCCCTGTTTGACTGCGGTGTAATTTTTGGCCGCTTTGCCAGTTGCTGGGACCTTGAGAAAAGCCCTGAAGGTCGTCTCAGCTGACAACTGAAGGGTGGCGAGCGGCAAGGCGGTCTGCGCATCGATGGATTCGAAGGCACCTGAACCTTATATCTGGTCAGGAATTATTTTCTTCCCCCATCCTGGCAACCCTTGCCTGAGCCTCGAGGCGATACTCGCTGTCCCATAACAAATACTGGTTGGGGTTGAGCATCATCCGCATGACGGCATTCCAGTCGTGCGGGATGAACATCGTGTTCTCGCACACTTGCTGAAGCGTGCCCCTAGTAAAGCGACTCTGTAGTCCTGTCTCTGAAATGGCCTTCCGTATAGCCATAAGGAGCTTATACGGGACGGGTGAGTGAACTATCTGCTGCTGCCCTGTGAGGGCATCTACCTCCAAGCGAATTGGACAAATCTGACTAAGCTCAGCTAGTTCTTCTGCTGGCAATTCCCCCTTCCTGATCTCTTCCTCAACTGTGCGCTGAAGGGCACTCTTGGTAGTTCGGGAACCTGTAGCTATCAGAGAAGCGCCAGCGCTCCCCATTCCATGCATTCCACCGGTGACGTCTGCAGCTGTCACCGAGGGAAAGCTCCCTATGCTACTCTGCTTAAACTGAAATGACGGATAGAGCGCCGTGGGCGCCGATGGCTCTGCTGACGCTGGGGGTTCTTTGACCTCTACCCGGACTGGGTCCACCTCTGCTAAGAGTTTCCTACATTTGCTCCATGTGCGAATTACGCCATCTGGAGCTTTCGGGGGTTGCTGAATGCAGACTCCTATCTGATCCCAGAGCTGAAGGGATAACGTACCTACTTCTGGGTAAAGCAGGCAGTGTTCCCTCAAGAACACCAAAAGCCGCGCTAGTTCTTCACTGTGAAAGCTTATCTGATATACCCTGTCCAGGGTTTTGAATTCATCCTCATGAATTCTTTGACTAGCGGACGGACGTTGCCTCTGAGGACAAGTCCCCATTTACCTGCCGGGTCCTTTGAAGTCTCCTTCTCGGGACGATTCGACGCGTCTGGAGTTCAGGCAATAGGTTTTGCATGACGAATCTCTGGGTAGAGCTCGGAGCGTGGACTGCCGCCACGGGCCCTCGGTGGCCTCTGTGCTGTCAGGGGTTCACAGCCGACCCTGAGCGGAACACGTTTTTCCGTGCTGCAAGCCGCCGCGAAAGCTGGAGCAAGCTGTAGGATGCCTCTCTGAAATGCCTCGTCGCGGAGCTGTCTTCCCGATCGGCTGGCTTTCCGACCGGGCTGCCGTGCTGTCCTCCGGGGTGATCGGACACGGTTCTAGCGTAGAACCGGACCGCGTTGATCGCTTACTCACGAGTAGGACCACGTCGGGGTCACCAGATGTTGGATTGGGGCCGCGGGGCGGCCGTGAGGTCCCGGAGGAGACTGGTCAAGGAACGACACGAGACAAGATGGAGCGAAGACCAGTGGTTTATTGAGGGAAAAATCATCATCATATATAGGAATTCAAGGCAGCGTGTGATTGAATCGTCATCTGACAGAAAATCATATCACCTGTTTACCGGGGTTAATTGGGAATCTCTCTTGGGGAAGTTAATTAACTAAGGCAAATACTGACAGGGGAAATCCATTGTTCATGGCTTACACAAGAGTAAACATGGCCACTATTTGCACTAGGGCTTGGGCTAATCTGCAAGTGTGTAATTGCCTAATGTCTAACGGGAGTTAGAGATTCAGCTTCCTCCTGCAGAACTGCCGGTCAGGTCAGATATGGGTGAATCAATCCTATGACTATTAATCCGCCCCCCAATTTCTGTGCCCGCAGAGCCCAGTGACCAGGAGCCTTCTCGACCGGTGTAGCCTCTGTCAGGGGCCGTTATGCCAATTGTGCTCGCGGATACCGCACACTTTCACCGAGGGGGGAGGGGAGGGGCAAAATATCCCCTCGGATAACACTAAAGTCTCAAACTATTATGATTTCCAGGACTCTTTCTTGTTGGGGAGGGTCAGTGCACAGGAGGTGGACTCGGAGGCCAGAGACTCTGCCAGCCAAAGGCCCAGGACCCTGAAATTATTCTCTCTTTTCCCCTCCCCCCTCCTGCATGGACCTTTCTCTCCCTTCAGACCCTTTGGGGGCACCCTCCAAACCACCCCCTCCACAGTTCCGAGTGATGAGCCACTTTTTGTTGCGCCGCATCCGAAACCCCGGTTTCCTTCCAGTCCACAACCCAACCACAACCCCACAGGCTCCTGCTCCTCTTTGGGGATGGAAGGGGCTGGAGAAGCTTCAATCAGGAGGGGTGAAACCTGGCTGTGGAGAACATGATGTATATGGAGGAAGGGGAAACCTTTCCTTCAAATCTCTCTCTTCCCCCCCCCCCCTTTTGTCACTTTGGGTTTGAAACCTTCCGGAGACCCTCTTTGAGCACAAATGAGCCCAGAGGCTCAGATTGACCAGAGCAGAGAAACTCAGCACAGGCATCTTTCAGGTCCTTCTTCTGGGGTCCCTTTTGGCAATATGTTAAATCTATTAAACAAAATAAACTAGGAAGTGTGTTTTGTGTGTGGGGGGGGGAGGGGGGGTTGAGTGGCCCCTGCCTTTTGTCGATGACATACCTGTCAAGTATCCCGTTTTGGCTGGGATTTCCCTTAATTCACCACTCCGTCACGCTCCTTCCTGCCATACCTGTCAAGTATCCCATATTGGCCAGGATTTCCCATATTTGTGCGCTCGTTCCTTATTTTGAATGGCAAGAAAAGGGGTTACTGCACATGCACACCCATCAGAAGCAGTGGTGCGCATGGACAAAGGGGTTCTGTGCATGCACAAAGGGGTTCTGCGCAAAGGGGTTCTGCGCATGCATAAAGTTGTTGCTGCGCATGCACACCCAGGCTGGAGCTACATGGGGCTGTCCTTGACGACCGTGCCGGCTATTTGCTCCGCCTCTGGCAGAAGGGAGATCATGCATGCATGTCTCATTCCAGGGTGTGGCCCTTTGCTAAGAGCGAAGGCTGTTTTGGTTGGTTGCATGGTGACCAGTGGTATGGACAGGCTGCTAAAGCACATTGTAGCAGGGATTAATTGACTGGAATGTAACTCCCTGTACCTTCCACATGGGTGAAAAGCAAAAGCAGAGACAATCAGATTATAACTGAATATGAGCCCATTGGCATCATGCAGGTAGAACAATTCCACCTCAGGTCTGGTGATGGTGATGGTGATGACCTTTGTAAAAGCTAAAACAATTAATATGCAAAGATAACTGAAATACTTATAATAAGCAATATGAGTGGTATACACAGAAAATAGTATCATATGAAACTTATGCATGGCAAGTTTCCAATGGGAAATGATGCTGTATAACATAGAAAGCAAAAATTGATTACAATGAATATGAGTAATGCACAAAGCAAATATCATAACACTTGGTGCAAAGCGAGTCTTCGATGGAAGATGATGCTGCACGACACGGAAGGAAAAATCAATTGCAAGCAAGCATTCATGGTGACAACTTTGGCAAAATGAATATGTTGTGGCAAACTTATGCATTATACTAGACTATAATTAATAATAGATGAAACTGGACTTGTAGAGATGGAAAACCAAGACATCTGGGATATGGCAATGTCTTTGTCTTGCTGCAAGCAATAGTGGCTGGTATGGCAATGTCAATGTCAAAAACAGGAGTAGCTGCTGTTGCCAATGTCCATAGGTGGTGATACAGTTTATAGGTTAGCCCCCGCACCAAAGTCCTGGGCAGGTGGGGCTGGCTGCAGTCCAAGGTGCTGAAAAGACCCCCTGTAAGTGTGGCTGCAGGTTGAAGAGTGCATCAGTAAAAACACAGGTGAAAAGGTTGGGCAATATGTGAAATGGACCCAGTTACTATACTGCATCAGGTGGGCTTGCTGGACCGGGCTGCAAAGGCCTTGGTGCCTGCGTTCTGTGGTGGTCCCTGGGAAGCTCCAAGGAGATCTGTGGGCTGGATCCAGAATCACAGAAGCAGATCTGTGGAGAAAGCACAAAAATTCCTCTCCCCCCCCTTGGAGGGAGCAGGCCCCACGCCAGAGGACCTTGGCCTGCTGCCCCACCCCAGGGAAACCAGGGGGCTGCCTATGGTTAAAGCCATGGCATGTGCTGAAAAAATGTGCCTGTTATGTGAGAAAGGGCACAACTGTCTGGCCTGTGGAACTATGGAGGATTGGAGCCATGGCAACTGGATGCCCCATGGAGTGCAAAAAATCCAGAATTAGGAAGGAGCCCAGATCAAAGGAGAGGCAACATCAGTTGATGGAGAAAAAAGTTTTGCAAATGACCTGGAAACAGTGAAGGGTTTATATAACCAACAAGCTGTAGAAAACTCTAGCAGAAATAATGAGCCCTAGCTGAACATACAGGAAATTGCCAAAAGGTCCTTATAGGGTGTTTGATCCGCACACACAATTGGTCAACTGTCCCTGACAGAACCCCAGTTTAGGAGATCACTCCTTCGAGCTATTAGGCTTCGAGGGGACAGAAATTAGGAAACGGATATTTGATAGAGTTTAATTCATCAATAGCTAATCTGACAGGCAGCTCGGACAATGAAGAGCTAATGACTAACTCACTAGGCATGCAATAGGTAATCTCGCGTCTGCGGATTCCTTTAAGCCCCAGAATCAATGTTAGCCACTTGCTTACTTTCGATAACATGGAACAATGTATTTTCCCCTGTAGTTAATTAAGTTAGTTAATGAACTTCCCCTGTGTAGACTTCCCCAATTAACTTGTGTAAACTTGAGGTGTGAAGTCTGGTTTCACAATGGATTGCTATGCTTGTGCATGCAGCCAGAACAGGATAAATACTCATGATTTGTCATTAAATTACTGGTCTTCGCTCCATCTTGCCTCGTGTGTCTTTGCTTGACCAGTCTCCTCCGGGACCCAAGGGCCGCTTCGTGGTTCCGATCCAGCTTGCGCAACCCGCTTCGCGGCCCAGATCCAACATATGGTGACCCCAACATGATTTTACTCATAAGTGATTCCCTTGGTCCGGTTCTATGCCAGAACCGTGTCCGAGTCTTCCCGGAGGACAGCGCAGCAGCTCTGGTCAGAAAGCCATCCGATCTGAGTGACAGCTACGCGACGAGGCATTCCAGAGAGGCAGAGCATGCTCCAAAGCTCTGAGGCATCTTGCTCGGCAGAAACGCGTTCTGCTCAGGGTCGGCTGTGAACCAAGATCGCCAAGAGTGCCATCCAGCACATGGTTGAGGAAGAAACCAGTAAGGGGGAGTTGTCAGCAGAAGAACTAGCTGAGTTTAGGCAGATATGCCCAGTCCACATAGAGGTAGATGCCCTCACGGGTCAGCAGCAAACGGCCCATTCACTGGTTCCGTACAAGTTGCTCATGGCAATACGGAAGACAATCACAGAGACAGGACTCCAGAGTCGCTTTACTAGGGGCACACTTCAGCACGTGTGCGAAACTATGATGCTCATTCCATACGACTGGAAAGCCATCATGAGAATGATGCTCAACCCCAGCCAGTATTTGGGACAGCGAGTATCGTCTCGAAGCGCAGGCAAGGGCTGCCAGGATGGGAAGAGCCGTAATCCCTGACCAGCTATATGGGTCAGGCCAGTTCGAATCCATCGATGTGCAGATCACCTTGCCTCTCGCCACACTTCATTTGGCGGCTGAGACAGCCTTCAGGGCTTATCTCAAGGTCCCGGCAGCTGGCAAAGCAGCCAAAAATTACACAGAAGTCAAACAGGGTGCCCAGGAGTCCTACATGGACTTTATCAATAGATTGGAGGAAGCGGTCAGTAGACAGATAGACAATGAGCAAGCCCAACAGGAGCTCATGATGAAGCTGGCGAAAGACAACACCAACCTTGACTGCCGTAAAATCTTGCAGTCACTGGGCAACCATCCCGATCTGACTCTCACCGACATGATCAGGGCTTGTGCCGACGTTGGTACAGATTCCTACAAAATGGGTCGGTTGGCAGCGGCGGTGCAAGGCAGTAGGAAGTTCAAAGGCAAGACCAAAGGAGCATGTCACAATTGTGGCAAGATCGGTCATTTCGCTAAAGAATGCCGATCCAAGAAGGGCAACGGTCAAAGCACGGGTCATCCCAAGGCTCCGACCACCCCATGTCCACGATGCAATAAAGGCTTCCACTGGGCCAGGAACTGCCCAAACTCGGGAAGCTAGAGCGCGGGCTTGTCTCTGGCCCCGGTCCAAACAGAGACCTCAATCGCTCTGGGAGAGCCAGAGCTGGATTAAATTCCGGTCACATTCCCTGCATTCCGGAGGCGCAGGCCAGACCTAAGGGCAGTGCAGGACTAGATTTGACTTGCCAGTCAGAAGTCACATGTGACTTGCCAGGCACAGTCTATCTGGTCTATTCCCAATACATGGGACCCCTGCCTAAAGGTTATATAGGTTTAGTTTTGCCTCGTAGTATCGCAGGAACGCGAGGAATCCTAGTGATTCCAGGAGTCATTGACTCCAATTTTTCAGGTGTACTCCAGGTTCAACTCTGGACACACCTACCCCAAACCATTCACAAGGGAGACACGTTAGCGCAACTGATCATGGTTCCTTGTCACTCGCCAGCAGGCAGCCAGGAAGGGCTCAGGGACAGCTCAGAGTCCGGGTCGGAAGACCGCTCGAGCGCAGAAGGGGCAGTACAAGGATACCAGGTCTTAGCGGCAGTGGAAACCAACATAGAGTGGAAACAGCGGCCAGTCATAAAGGTATTTTTAAATAAAAAACATTTTGATGGGCTCTTAGATACGGGAGCTGACGTCAGCATGGTCAGCCAGAGTCAGTGGCTGTGTGAGTGGGCTCTTGAGCCGGTCTCCGATGTATGGGAGGTAGGCGGTGTTCAAGAAGCGTTTAGAAGCCAAGATTGGGTAGAAGTCATGATCCTGAAAGCTGACGGCACAGCGGTAATCCGGCCGCACATTTTGGACATGCACGTCAACCTCTGGGGGCAAGACATTCTACAACAGTACCGTGCCACTCTTACCTTTGGGTAATGGCTTTACCGCTTAAATGGCTTACCAACACGCCAGTCTGGGTAGTGCAATGGCCGGTAATAGGGGAGAAATTAGTCGCCCTGAAACAGCTGGTCAAAGAACAGCTAGACGCAGGACACATAGAACGGTCCACCAGTCCCTGGAATTCACCCATATTCGTTATTAAAAAGATATCAGGGAAGTGGCGACTCCTTCACGATCTAAGAGAGATCAATAAATGTATCCAACCAATAGGTCCGCTTCAATGCGGCATCCCGAATCCAAACATGATCCCCGAGGGTTGGGAGATCTTGGTCGTAGACTTAAAAGACTGTTTTTATACCATTCCTTTAGATGTAAGGGACCGGAAAAGGTTCGCCTTTACAGTGCCAGTCGTGAACCACAGAGAGCCTACGCAACGTTACGCGTGGGCCTAAGTATAAACTGGGACAAAACTGAGGCATTAGTATGTAACTTAACAGAGACAGAAACAAAAAATTGATGGATACTTATAAATTTAAAGTTAGAAACAAATAAAGTACTTAGGAATATACATCTCAGCGGAAGTCAAGATTTATACAAATTAAATTTCATAAAATTAAAGCAAGAAGTAAAAAAATTAATAGCACATGTAAAATGAAAATAACACCAAAACTTATTTTTTGTTTGAGAATCTCCCTATTAAAATATATCAACAAGATTTAAAAGAGTGGCAGGATATGATAAATGAATATTGTGGCAATGGGAAAAGTCCCAGGATAACCAAGTCCCTGTGGTATATGAAACAAAAAGAAGGAGGGTTAAACTTACCAAATGTAAAGAATTATTACTATGCTTTTCACTTGAAAAGAATAGTGAAAAGACTAAGTCGGGTAAAAATAGAAAGCACAGAGCTAGATTGGCTTGAATATAGTAAGTTAAAGGGGGAATTTTTTTTAGGAAAATAATTGCATCAGCAAAAAATTGATAATTATACATTGAAAATGACATACAACGTTTGGAAAACTTTAAAGAATAAAATGGCCCTGAAGTGGTCCCCAATTATTGAGTTATTAGATATCAGTGATTGTCCGATACCAATAACAATCCAATCAAGAGATATCTTGAAGCAAAATAAAGTACTATTGTTGGTGGAGTGGTTCGATAAGTGTGGTAGTGAACACATAAGAAGTGAAATTTATAATAATCTGAAACTAAACTGGTAGCAAAAACTGCAGGTGGAATATTGGGACAGGAAAATGAGAAATAAAGGTAATCCAGTCGAAGAGAGGGATTTAACAACATTTGAAGAATTAGTTCAAGATGTGAGGAAAGGGAAAAGAAATATGCAAGGAATACTTTATCAATAAATTTTAATAAAAACATACAGAATGCATTGAGACAAATTTGGAAGGATGACCTGGGTATAGTTATAGATGAAAACAAATGGAAAGGAAAGTGGTCTCAGAGAATCATGCGTTCGCTATCCATAAGGGAGAAAGAGCACAATAGCAAGATACTGTGGAGATGGTACATGATGCCAATAAGACTACAACAAATGAAAAAGCATAAAACAGATCAATGCTGGAGGTGTCAACAACCGCGAGGTACTTTTATACATATGTGGTGGGAATGCCAGTACACTCAATTTTTTTGGAGATCAATAGAAATAGAAGTAAGCAGGATATTAAGAAGGAAAATTAATTTAAGTCCAGAATTGGTTATAATAGGTGAGACCGATGATGTAAACTTAAATCGTCATGAGAAAGAACTATTGATAACACTTCTCTCAGTATCAAGGCAAATTATTGCTAAACAATGGAAAGAGAAATTAACATTTAATAAAGAGAAATGGTATTCTGATATACGGCAGCTAGCATTGAATGAGAAGTTAACTATAGAAATGAAAGCAAAAAGAGGTGAGAAGAGTAAAAGTAGCTTTTGGGAAACGTGGCAGCCTTTCATCTCATATGCTTTACCCAAAGAAAATAATATCGGCCCAGGCCCGGAAATTCGTAAATTTTGGGAAAGATAGAAGGGTGGAGAGGTAAAGTTTTTACCATCTGTAGATCCAACTGTATAGCACGGGTGTATTATCTCATATTCAAAAATAAGAAATTTAAATATTGTATTACCAGGAGGTTACAAGTTGAATCTGGGAGATTCTTTGTTTCTATTATGTTGTAATTGTATGGTTTTTTTAATGTCTCTCTCTTTTGTCCCTATGTATATTTGTTTGTATATATGTGAGTTTATTTTAAAATAATAAAAATATTTTTTTTTAAAAAAAGAAACAGAGGTCCAGCCCAGTCTCTTCCTCCCTCCGTCCTGATTCTCCCCCTCTTTCACAGCTTGGAATGTGCTCTCAGCTAAAAAGCTGGTGGGAGCAGGAAAGGGCAGGGGCCTTGCCACACTCTCTGCCCCCTCCCTTCCTACCTCATTCCTGACCGGCTCTATCTGTAAACTCCATGCTTCTGTGGCCTCTCCTCCCCCTCCTCTGCCTCTGTCTGCATTTTGCTTGTTTTGATCTTCTCTGCTTCACATTCTACCTTTTGATCCTCCCTTCTGATTGCTTGGAAGCATTCCTCTGCCTTGAATTTTCCCTGCCCCCCCCCAGCTGGGCTTTCAGCTCTGTCAGACCCAGCTTCCTCATCAGGGGGGCTAGATTTAGCTGGAAAGATGACAGGAAGGAAGGGAAGAGGAAGGATCAGGACAGGGGAGGGGAGGGGTGCATCTGACGGAATAGGGAAACATGCAGTGATGCCCACTCCATTCTGGCCCTCCAGCCAGGATATGGAGCCATGCCAATGCTCTCAGGGTGGAATTTTCCCCCTGAGAGTGAATGAACACTTGTAACTGCAATGGTCCAGAATAGAGGGGAGCCAACCCACCTCTATAAAGGATGAAAGGGAAATAAAAGAAAAAAAGCTCTTACCCTGAGCTTTCTGCACCTTGTGGCTTACCTGAGGGATTCCTGTGACAGGAATGGGTTAAGTGCACTTTCAGTCTCTGCCAGACAGATAAGCAATGGATGAAAGGGGTCCTCTCATGTGGGAGGGATTTTTTTTATCCTCGTTCAGGCTGCCAGCTGTTGTAGAGGGAGAGGCCTTCACACCAGCCTCTGAAAACATTCATACAGATCACAGACATGCTTGCACACACACACACACAGAGAGGCTCAGTGTACTTTTCCTGGACCCAGAGAGATCTCTGCCTGAACAAAGAGGCCCCAGTAGTTTTATTAGACATACAATTCTGTACAGGAAGTGGGCATGGTCTTTGAGGTGATTGGTTAAGCAGGTCATATGATCTATATTGGCCACAAAGCAGTGGTCATGTGAGATTACATAATACTCATAAGGTGTGCTCGTGATCAAGCTTGGTGAATAACAGGATGTTAGGTGTCCCTTTATTTTAGGAGATGACTCATCTGTCTGGCCCTAGGCCAGATCCCTTCAGCTGGGCCCATACGTGGCCTCATTTGCATAGGACACAGGCCTGTAGGAAGGGGCAAGCAGGAAACCACCACCCCAACATGTTACTGCCTCTAATGTCAGAGGCAGCAGCACACATGCACCGGCACTGGCACCCGGAAACCTTCCTGTATTTGGATGCCGGCAACTTGACAGGTATGTCGAGTCGATGATCTGCCCAACCCCATCAATGTACTGTATATTGCAGACCTCCGATTACTAGTACCAGGAAAAGTGGTCTCTTGTTGTGGTTTAGTTCAGTAGGCTGCTGATTTATTAGTTTCTGGTATGCACATTCCCATGCAGCAAATGGTTACTGAACCTCACAAAGCCTAAACCAGTCACGGAGTGGAATCACCAATTTCCCCCTCCCCCCCTCTCTCTGCGAATATGCTATTTTTATTCAGGTAAGGAATTAGAGGCAATAACTAAACACAGGGAGTCTAGCTAAGCATGCCCCTTAGGTTGGGAAGCAAGGCATATTGAGACATCAGGAGGAGGAATCTCAAGATATGCTCACCCACTTACACTCTTTCATGGGTGTTGCTAATTTAGGGGATTTCGAAAGACGACCCCTTTGCTGAATCAGCAACCTGTTGGAGGTTCTAGCCCTCACCTGTGAGAAATGAATCTTGCTGACTAGTGTGAGAACAGCTAGCATGTACAGAGTGTTTTCTATAACAGACAAATATGTTCCATAAGAGACGGATCATGTTTGAGAAAAAGGCGGAAAATGGGTGAAGAGATATAATGTAGATAGAAATGCCTATCTTAATTATCTATCTTACCATCCCCATTATCTGAGAAATAATTTACCGTATGGGTTGTTTTTAAGAGCAAAGAGAAATTCATCCACCGAGGCTGATTTTTTGGATTCCGCCCAGAACATTAAACGATTTCTTCTACATAAAGGTTACCCAGAAAATGTTGTGCGAACTTGCTTTAAGAAAGCATAAGAACAGCCTTGCTGGAACAGGCCACAGCCCATCCAGTCCAGCATTCTGTCTCACACAGTGGCTCACCATTTCCTTCAGGGTATTCCCAAGGAGATGCCTTCACCTGCTTAGGATTCCCTGGAAATGGCATTGAGAGATATCCTGCCTATCTCTCCAACCCGGAGGTTGTCCTTAGGTAGCCATAATTATAGCCATTGATACCCTTGTCCTCCATGAACTTGTCTAATCCTTTCTTAAACCTGTCAAGACTGACAGCTGTCACCACTTCTTCTGGCAGGGAGTTCCATAGACCAGTAATCCTCTGGGTGAAAAAGTACTTTCTCTTATTTGTTTGAGAACTAGTACCCAAAAGTTTCATCGAGTGTCCCCTAGTTCTAGTGTTGTGCGATAGGGAAAACAGTTTTTCCTTATCTACTTTGTCCACACCGTGCATGATTTTATAAACTTCAATCAGGTCACCTCTTAGACGCCGTCGTTCAAGAGTGAAAAGGCCCAACCGTTGCAGCCTCAGATGGTAAGGAAGGTGTTCCAGTCCCCTAATCATTCTGGTTGCCCTCCTCTGCACTTTTTCCAGCTCCATAATATCCTTCTGGAGGTATGGCGACCAGAACTGTACACAGTATTCCAGATGGGGCCTCACCATAGATTTATAAAGAGGCAAAATGACACTTGCTGACTTATTTTCTATACCCTTCCTAATGATCCCTAGCATTGAGTTTGCTTTTTTCACTGCTGAGGCACACTGGGTTGACACCTTCATTGAGCTGTCCACCAGGACACCAAGGTCCCTTTCCTGGTTTGTCGCAGAGAGTTCAGACCCCATCAGTTTATAAATGTAATTGGGGTTCTTTGCCCCAACATGCATCACTCTGCACTTACTAATGTTGAAACTCATTTGCCACTGTTGCTTCAAAGCAAGTGTTGCTTCACGGCAACAGCTGCTGACGAAGAGAATTAGACCTAATAGTAAGAGACTCAGCTGTTCTTTCGAGTTCTCTTCCCTTGCCAACAAAATTAAAGCTACCATTTACAAATACAGTATTGGCATATCATCCAACACCTACCAGGTTGTGGGGAGAAACCCCTGATTGGGCTGAGGAAAACACGCTTTATTGGTCACATTGTTTCTCGCTCTGACCATGAGCGTCACTTGAAAGATATTCCTCCTATTGCATCAGGTCATTACCGATGTGGCAATTGTGTACAATGCAAACTGTGTTGGGAAACTTAAGAGGTCCGTATACCGGGAAATAATTTTGTTGTAACACTTAAAGATTTCATCACATGTAAAACTAAAAATTGTGTATATTTGATTATTTGCAATGTGGACTTGCTTATTGCGGTATGACCACAAGGGAACTCAAAACTAGGGTGGGGGAACACTGATCGAAGATTAAATCTGCTAATACACAAGCCCCACTTGTCAGCCACTTTCTTGAGAAACACCACAATGATTGGGACATTAGATTTGTTGCCTTGGAGACTGTCAAACCGACTCCTTTTATGGGATTGGATATAGAAAAACATTTGCTTCAGCGAGAGGCGTTTTTAATTCATTGCTTCAACTTGCTGCAACCTTATGGACTCAATTTGGATCAAGACTTGTCTTGTTTCCTTTAAATTGTTACACTGTATAATTTCACAGATGATGCTTATTCTGTGCTTTCTGCTCTGAATTTCTTTAAATTGTGTGGGGGAACTCACTGTTCCTTGACGTTCATCAGCACAATAAGAATTTCCTTTTGAGGCTTGGGATGCATTATAAAAATTGTTTAAGATTTCTTCTCAAATTAGACGACTGTAATTATACAGGTAACCTTTATACTCATCCTTATACTTGTTATTGTTGTATATAAATCCCAATATTTCTAAATAATTGTAAATATATGTATATATTGTAGATGACAGTATATTATGATATTAATTAGTATTCTGTTATATTCATTTTTTCAGATTCCTAACGAAAATTCTGAAAAGCCAAGTTTGAACCGGAAGGGCTTTGGATCTGTTTTTGGGTCTTATGTACCCTTACTCAATAAATATTTCTAGGCATTTTTAGCCTCAAACGGTTTTTTCTCTCCTTTCTGGTGAAGAGCTATACACATGCCTTTCTTGGCAGGCTTCTTAAAACAATAGATAAGAAGTGCTAATTAGCAGAGATGAAGCATTCCTGTTTAGCAGACAGTGAAGTCTTATCTCTAACAGAAATATGTAAGCAAAGTATTGCTGCCTGCAAGTTTCATCCTGGCTGGGACAGAAATAAACTTTAGAGCAGAAATTTATAAGCATAGTAGGCCTGCTTTTAGGGAACTTCTGGCATTTGAAGCAGAACAGAATTTTTTAAAAATCAGTTTTTACCTGATTCATCAGGGCATCACGACACAGTAAAACCCCATTTTACAGGGAAAGTCCATTCCGTAGCTTTTTCCTTCACTAACCTTTTCCTGAAAAATGAGGCATTCCCACGGGGTTTCTCTAAAATGACCTCTGCCGTCACCTTTGGAGTTCACCAAACCTGGAGACTGATGACGCCCATAAGACGTGCATTCTCATTGGAGGATCTGAGTCCTGAGGCAGAGACAGGGCTCCGGAGAATTAGGGCTCTGCCCGACCCCCGAAGGAAGAGACCTACAGCCTTCCTCCTATGCGATGCTCCCAGGAGCAAAGCCTTCGACCCAGCAGTGTTGGAGAGGATGATGGCAGTGGCAATGGTGGTTTTGATCTGAGGAACGGAAGGGGAAAGATTGAGCACCCCAGGTAAGAGGCAGAAGGGGAGGGAAAGGAGGAGATGGAGGCAGGCCGCCCCTCCCCACCCACCCCCTATGAGCCCCAAAGGCTGATTGGGGGAGGGTCCCTGGATAGAGAAAGAGGGGGCAGAATGCCATGGGTGGTGGAGGGGAGGGGATTTTGGGGCACAGGATCCAGGAGGAGGAAACCTAGTGGAGGGGAGAAGCTGAGAAGATACATCTCCCCCCCCCCAACACACACACTTTGGAAATGAGAAGGGAGACCCACCCTCTCCCCTTGAAAGCAGGGGCTCAAGAATGGCTTAGCTCAGGAGGGGGGAAACCTGGCTGAGGTGAAGGAGACTATGTGACTCTGGGCCTTGGACCTTCCAGAGACCCAAAACAGACCAGAGGCTCAGATTTACTGGAACAGAGACACTCAGTGCAGCTTTCAGATCCTTTCTCTGGGATCCCTTTCACAGATATGTTAAATCTGTTAAACAAAATAAAATAGGAAGTGTGTTGTTGTTGTTTTTTTTGGGGGGGGTTGTAATGCTCCCCCCGGAGGATCGGAGAGGCGGCAAGGAAGGTACATGAGACAGATGTGTGGTGTAAAAAGCCAGTCCCGAATAACTCAGGTGGTCTGCATTTATTGACTACTTCGGGATCTCCCCGCACAGCCTGCGTGAGACCCCGTGACAGAAGGCTTGTCTACGTGGCATTTGCTGGCTAAGTTACATTTGCCAGCCTAAGAAGTTACTACATACATGGGTCCCTGTTTTGGGGACTGATTAGTGGGTTTGGCGAGACTCATCGTTCTCACCCTATCTCAGAGTCCTTGAAGGCTCTGGGCACCTATGCATAGCTATTTGGTCTAGCTGCGGTTTGCCTTTGCCCAGCTAAGTCCGTGGACGTGAGCTGGATACTGTGTGGTGTTTGCTAGACCTTGAGTCTCTACTGGGTGTTTTACCTTAGGACATTTGTCCTACTTCTCTCAGCATCCCCAGCCAAGCAATATGGATCCTCTATTGCTGCCTAATGCTATTGGCCCGTGATCCAATTTCCCTTCCAGCCAAGCCAGGTTGGTCTCGAGCCCGTGTCCTAGCCTGACAGACACATTGGGAAGGGTTAATAGCCAATCAATAACACAGACAACCCACAACCCCCCTTTCTTTACTTTCTAAAGCAACTTGGCTATGAGCCTGGGAAACATAGGGCATAAGCTGTCTAGGTGTGATTATATTTTGGGGTCTCTGTCCTGAGTTGCACATTGACAGGAGTGAGGGTATGCACTGTGTAAAACAGCATAGCATAATTCCCACTACCACTATGCAAGCAGTGACTTTAAGCGTAGTTTGTAGCCAGTTCCATGGAATCTAGGACCAGAGTTCATCCCACCAACCTCAGTTGGCATTCTGGCGAATATGTGTGACTATGGTGTCCAGAGTGGTGATCTGAGTCTGTCTGTGGTGGGAGTTGTCTGTGAGATTGAAACAACACATGTGGTGAACTGCTTCACAACCCAAATGATGTAGAAACAATAAGTAATCAATTGCTGCCCGGTTATCCAAAACTGCATGTTGAATTTCAGCTTGCTCTCGGCTTAATAAAGCAATAGCTGAGAAGTGTGATTGAGCGCTTTGGCGAGCGTGCATGCTAGCTGACCAATTTTACGTGCGTTGCCTGCTGCAAGTCCGGGCACCCCTATAAGGCTAAAAGCTAAAGATACATACTCTGCTTTACTGAGTAACCTGATGTTGTTGTCACAAGTTTCATCGAGCTGGACCGCTCGAATGAACCGGGCTGGCCGAGGGGTGAATGTGTGTGGTGTAACCATTTCCCTTTTTGGGAGTACCAGTGTTAAACGACTTATACAGCAATATGAATCTGATACATTGGCAGGTATATAGTTCCAAGTATGCTGATTACAAGTGAAAAACCATCCTGTGGGCAAAATAACATGATCATACATTATACGAATATGTTCGGGTGATTACATTTCCAAGTCTTCTTTCCGAGGCTAAGGCAATGGTGGCGCTGCCCCTCGACTGAGGAGCAGCCAGTCATCCTGGCACAAGCAGAAAAGTGGCTTCATCTTGGTAGTCCAAAACCTGATCGGGACATAAAAGGAAAAGAAAGGGATTGGCCAGAATTTGAACTTGTTACACCAAAAGTACGCCTGCTTCCATTTTTCAGGAAAAAGCCAGCACAGATGTCTTCAAAGATAAATCCACAGCAAGTATTTTTGTTTAAAAAATGCCTGTGATTTTTGCTTTTACAGTTTTGCATGCCTAACCTAGCTAAACATTCTACATTTTAAAAAAGTTTTTGAAACAATGTTCTTAATTTTGATGCCAGTATTTTGGGGAGGATAGTTGTTGGAATGGCCCATGGGGGCCGGAATGACTGCCAGCAATGAGGCGCGTGAGACGAATGTGTGGTGGAAAAGTCCAGTCCCAGTCTCAACTGGGTGGTCCATTTAATACTCTCCTGCAGGAGTTTGAGTGCCAAGGTTTGACATCACTCAGTAACAGAAGGCTTTGCATGGCATTTCTGTTGGTCAAGATAACACATGTTTCCTGACATGAGTCAGGAGGTTAAAAGACAACCCACAGTAAGCAGAGGTCAAGCGACACTCATTGTTCTCGCTTATCTCTGAGACCATCTGGTCTCCGGTGAACTTCCTTAGCTGATGACTCAGTGAGTTACTTAACCCAGCCTTATCCATGGCCAGAAACGGAAGGGTGAATTCTACCCTGGAGTCAGCAGCTTTTAACTTTTGCCTTTTGCCTTTGCTCCCCAAAACCTCCAGCGAGGGCCTTTATGAATTATGCCAATTAATCTAGGCCCGATTTCCCAATTTCTCTTCCATTAACGCTCATGTTGGTTCTCCAGCCGTGTGCGTTAGCGAGTGAACGAAGCGAGAAGAGTAATGTCCAATCTAGGCGGGCATACTACAGATAGTTATTAGGGGAGTTATTTAGTAAATTTGGAAGAACAATAATTTTTGTCCTGAAGTCTTGGTAAATATTGATAATTACTGAACAGATAATATGTGTATTGCATGTATTATTTTGATATTGATTTTGATTTTAAAACTAGCAATAAGAAATTAAGATTTTATTAACTGAATTTAAAAAATACTTGACCATATATATGTATCAGAATTTGATTTAGTTAAATGAAGCTATATTTTATTTTATAGACTGGCATGCTGCATGAACTTAATAGAAGAACTAGTGTATATTCATATGCATATGCCACTATTTAATTCAGTAGAAATGAAATTGTATTAGTAAAGATTGTTTGGTAAAGAATTATTTGCCTCTAATGTATTTCACCGGTGGCCGGCTCGTAAAGAATGAGCGGCACCTGAGGGCTTTTCCACTGCCCTCAAAATGCTCCTCCAGCCACCACCGAGCCCGGCGGGGCTTTCGACCACCAGCCAGCCGGTAAAGAATGAGCGGCACCTGAGGGCTTTTCCACCGCCCTCAAAATGCTGCTCCAGCCACCTCCGAGCCCGGCAGGGTTCGATTGGTGCCCCGTTGCTGTTGCTGCTTCTGGGACTAACCCCCTTTTTTGTCCTGGCTGGAGCTGATGTCGGTGTGAAATCCTTCGCCGGTGCCCTTGCAGCTGCTGCCGCCCTGGGGCCAACTGGACTGCTGTGGCCGCCTTTGCTTCTGCGGCCGAGGCGCGGAGCTCCTTCCCGAGTTGTTGGGGAGAGTGGTAGTTCCTGCGACTTTTTCCAGCGGACAAGGGGTCTTGCAACACTGGGTTCATTGTATTATTCTTATATTTACTGTATTTTTTATGATGTAACTATACTGTGTATTTTTGTATTTTGATATTATGCTTACTTTGTATTGAAATTTATCTTGAATTTACTGTACTTTTGTTTTATTACTATGTTGTTATATAGTATGAATATGTTGTTTGCCGTCTTGAGTCAGCCTTGGCTGAGAAAGGTGGGGTACAAATTAAAAATTGATTGACTGATTGATTGATATTCTATTGCTTTGTATATGGACTATGGTTAAAAAGAGGAGGGAAACTGTGAGTACAAAATTAATTATTGAACCATATTCCCTTTACAAAGCAATATATGCAATTAGAATAAGGTTGTAACATAAGCAGAGCCATCTTGGAATTATGAAACCCTCTCTAGTTAAAAGTTGTTTACAGCTAGCTTGCTGAGGAACACACCGAAAGCTTCTTATCTGAAGTGAGCAGACATGTTTACCGCTGAACATGTTAGAATGTATGTGACAAGCAAAGAGAACAGGGGAAATGTACGTCATAAAATATGCTAGTTGAATACGTAACATCAAGATAAATGTGAAACGCCTACCGCCCATGGGGGGCCCATCTGGACTGAAGAACACTTGTGCATGGCTCATGAAAAGTATGTCTCATCAAAATGCTAATTGTGGTTGTTGATTCTCATGGAATCAAGTACCACGTGTGCACACGTCATGATCATGTGTTATTGTGTTATGTTATGCTATGATTGAAAAACTTAGATAAAATTCTCTTTTTCCATTTCAAAACCTCTCTGGCTGATTTATTTACTTAAAAGCTGTCCAACTTTTTGAGAATTTAAGTGACATGCAAAAGTGCTGAAATCAGCCAATGATGGTCATAGCAATTTCTCGTTTACTCTAGAAATGCCTTCTTTTGGTCTTGAAATGCAACAAATAAATTCTTATTGTATTCTACATTTTCTTTTTTTCTTTTTTTTTATTAAGTTTTTAATAAACATACAAAAAAGAAAAGAAAACATTAACAATACGTTAACAATACAATACACTAACAAATCCATAGTATCTTACTAACAAACATTACTGTATGTTAGCACATAACAATATCTATACTCATTAATTACTATTTAACTACCAAATATTGAGAGCCATTGTTTCAAAGTCCAAAATGATAGGAAAAAAAATTTTTTTTTCTGTACTACCACAAATCTTTTTCACAAATAATAATCACCCTGTGAATATGTACAATGCCCGGAGAGTTTATTTTCTACTCAACTCCAAAAACTTCTTTGAAATGGTACTGGTCCTGAACTATCATTTGCCATAATAGAGTGATCCACGAACGGTTTCCATATATTCCAAAATCTATTCTCTTTTAAATTATCTCTTTTGACTTTAATCTCCCATGTCAATTTATCGTTCAATGCTAAACTCCACATTTCTTTATACCATTCTCCAATCTGTATATCTACATCGTTTTTCCAATTTCTAGCTATACATTGTCTACCCGTTGTCAGTACGATTTCCAATAATTCTTTTTCCTCCTTGTTTAAACCCAAGCCTTCCACATTCGTTAAAAGAATAGTACCCGACACCAACTTAACACTTTTACCCAATATTTCACCAAACTCATTTTCTATTCTTCCCCAAAAATCCCTTATTTTTTTACAACTCCACCACATATGTTCGTATGTTCCATCAATTTCTTTACATCTCCAACATAACTTATCTCTTTTATTATCCATCTGGTAAAGTCTTAATGGTGTCAGGTACCATTGCCACAACATTTTAAAATTATGTTCTTTAATTCTTACAGACATTGTTCTCATAATCCTCTTTTTCCATTTATTTTTCCAATCAATCTCCCCGATCTTTATATTCAAATTTTGTTCCCACTTCCGTTTCAAGTCCTCCTGTGGATCTGCACCTCTATTCAGTATATTATAAAGCTTGCTTACAAGACCTTTAATACTGCTTTCCCCTTTTCTAATCTTCCTTACCAATTCCTCAAATTCCATATGTATTCTATCTATCCCTATTTCTCTTTTATATTTTTTATTCCAATTGTCCACCTTTAACTTCTGAAACCAATTCAGATTTAATATCTCAAACATTTTTTTCCGCTCGGCATCAACATCACACGCTTTTAACCAATCCTTCAATAACAACGTCCCATTTTTATCCAATATTTCCATTTTTTCTTTGTCTAATTTTATTGGGAAACACATCATATCAGTCAATTCCAAAATTGGAGAGAGATTCGGAACCATATCTTTTTTTACCTTCTTCCACACCTCCATGAGACCTTTCATCATAAAATTATTTGACCTTTTCACCTTATCCTTCATTCCCAAAAAAATCAAGTTTCCAATATTTCTATACTCTTTCATTTCCAATTATTCCCAAATTACCTTTTCTCTTGCCAAGATCTTCACAACATTCTTAACTTGAAATGCTCGGTAATATAATAACAAATTTGGCATACCCAAACCCCCTTTTTTCTGAGACCAATACCATAATTTCTTTGGAAGCCTAGATTTTTTACCTCCATTACAAAAACCATTAAACATTTTTTGAAACTCATTAATTTCTTTCTCTTTTAAGTGGATCGCTAGTGTATCGAATAAAAAGTTAATCTTTGGTAACAATATCATTTTATACATGGCAATCCTTCCGAACCATGACAGTTTTAACTTCTGAAGTTCTTGTATTTTATTCTTAAATTCAATTCTCAAGCTGTCATAATTCAATCGTTTGAGTTCTTCTAATTTATTTGAAATGATTATCCCCAAATACTTCAACTTATCTTTGATTTGTATATTAAGTGTCGACACCGTGCTACCCATCTCGCTTGGTTTCAAATTGCACAACATCAATTCAGATTTGTCCCAGTTTATCTTTAATCCAGTTATAGCTTGAAATACTTGTAGATGATCTTTAATCCTATCCATCACCTGCTCCGGGTGCTTCACCATAAGCAATGTATCATCTGCATACATACTCACTTTATTACCCATATTCCCTTCTATATTTGAATCCTCCCTTATAGTTTTAGCTAAAATCTCCATTGCCATTATAAACAAGATAGGAGATAATGGGCAACCCTGCCTAGTACCAGCCTCTAGCTTTACCACATCCGTAAGCTCCTCGTTTACTCTAACCTTGGCATTTCCTTTTTGATATAGTAAATCTATAACCCTGTTAAATTTATCCCCGAACCCATATTTTCTAACTATTTCCTTAATTGAAGACCACTGCAATGAATCAAATGCCTTAAAAATATCCAATGATAGTAATCCCACTTTTTCCTTTGTTTGATTAACATTGTCTATTAAATCTAATACCCTTCTAGTCAAATCCGCCATGTGTCGTCCTTTTAGAAACCCAACTTGATCAACATTTATATATTCCCCCATAAAACTATTTAAACGGTTAGCCAATATTGCCGTGAAGATCTTCGCATCTTGATTTATAAGCGAAATTGGTCTGTACGAATCCACTCTTTCCAAATTCTTACCAGATTTTGGCAAAAGAACAATTGTAGTGTTATACCATGAAGTCAGGATTGATCCTCCATCTAGTATATAATTATATAACTTCACCAATTTCGGGACCACCACCTCTTTAAATTCTTTGTAGAACTCTGTTGATAATCCATCATCCCCCGGGGCTTTCCCTATCTTCAATCCGTTTATTACCCCCTTAACCTCTTTATCAGTTATCTTTTCCTCCATTTTCTCCCTATGCTCTTGTTTTATCCCATTCCCTAACTGCCTCTCCAATATCCTTTTAAGCTTTTCCATATCTATTTCTTTCTTTGCATATAACACCTGGTAAAATTCCCTAACTATTTTACATTTATCGCTATTCTTATTACACCTTGAACCTTGCCTGTCGACTAACACCCCAATTTCTCTTTTTTCCCTTCTAACCTTAGCTGCTCTTGCTAATAGTTTTGAGTTCTTATTACTAAATTCAAAATATTCTCTGTTTAAATAAATCAAATCTCGTTTAACTTTATCAATATCTTTACCCATTACTTCTGCCTTGAGTCCTTGTAATTTCAAGAGAATTTTTTTATCTTTACTTTTTGCGTGTTCTTCCTGTAATTGTTTTATTTCCCTTTCTTTTTCTATGTGTTCTGCTTTATACTTTTTATATTTGTGGCTTGCCAATTTTATGCTTTCCCCCCTAAAAACTGACTTCATGGTATCCCATACAATGTTAAAATTAACCTCATTATTATCGTTCCATTGCCAACTTTCTTTCCAGCTTTCCATAATTGCCTCTTTGCTTTTCTGATCTTTGAACAAATTAGGATCGTACCTCCAATTTCTAACTCTTTGAATATTTTTTGTGCTTTCAATTCCAAATATACTTTAGCATGATCTGATTCCTTAATAATCCCAATTTCCGTACCTTCTATGTCCCCAATTAAGTTTTCCGACAGAAAAACGTAATCTATTCTCGAGTAGGTCCCATGTACATGCGAAAAAAAGGAGTATGCCCTTTCCAAACCTTTAAACTCTCTCCACGAATCCTTCAAACCCATAACTTTCATCCATTTGTCCATCACCTTCCCTTTCACCCCCATTCCACTTCTAGCTATGTTTGTGCAATCTAATCCTGACCTAATCAGATTAAAATCACCAGCCACAATAGTTTTTGCAACGTTTTCCAACTCCACTATTTTCCGAATTTTTTCAAGAAACACTGCTTGGTGGTCATTCGGAGCATAAATATTTACCAACAATGTTTCCTCATCCTCCAATTTTCCTCTTAACAACAAATACCTACCCTCTTGATCAGCAATCTTTTTTGTGATTTCAAATCCTAACTTTCTAGAAATCATAGTTGCCACCCCTCTTGCTTTGGATGTTCCAAACGCCATCTCGTAATGTTGCATCCAACCCAGATAAAGTTTATTCGTATCTTTTGATTTCTGATGTGTTTCCTGTAAAAATAAAATATCTGGTCTATCTTTTTTCAACGCCGATTCCAACCTCCGTCTCTTAAGAACAGAACCTGTACCTTTCACATTCCATGATATTATTTTAATACTACCCATAACCAAATTCTTCTCCCAACTTTAAACTCTCCATCGGGCGTGCCACCAACAACCCTTCACCATACCAACTACATAAAACACACACTTTCACTCTCCCCACCTTCCAACGAAAAGTCGCCTCTGTCAACCAAAGAGGGGAGAGGGGGGACCTGCAAGATGCGCCCTACTGCCGGCGCTATGCGCTATTTACCCATTCTACCTCTATTAGGTACTTAAGATTACTACTATCTAATGCTCATTGTTCCTTACCTATCTCCTCCTCCACCATGATCAAGGACGGCTCCTCCTCCTCCTCCCCTCGCTGTGGTGTCCCACCTGTTGCCCCACCGGACTCCTCCCTCCCATATTCCCTCCCCAAAGCTCCAGAATATGTCATTTCCTTCTTAAGATTTTTCCATTCTTCCGAGTCTACTTGTACCAATCCCAACAAACTCAAATATTCCAATGGATTAGTGCCTTCATCAATAACTTGCATTCTTTTATCATAGAAAAAGCGCAATTGTTGTGGAAATCTCCAGTTATACCTTATGTTTTTACTCATCAATAATTTAGTAACAGGCCTCATCTTATACCTCCATGTTCTTTATTTTAATGAAATATCATTGTAAACTTCAACATCTGAACCATCAAATTTCAACGCGTCAGGACCAACTCGTTTCAGATGAGCCATTACTTTTAATTTATCTGCCCAATTTGCGAATTTAACCAGCACATTTCTTTGAACCACTCTCCCTCTTCTTGGACCCACCCGGAATACACTTACAAAATCCTCCTGAACAAATTCCTTCCCCATTTTTAAACCATTTAACCACTGAACCACCCTCTCTCTTAACAAATCCGGAGTGCGTTCCGGCACCTGACGGATCAGAATGTTCTGCTTTCTCATCATATCTTCCACAGCATCTATCTTCCTTTCCTGTTCCTCCAATTTTAGCTTGTTCTCCCGCACCACCTCCTGGGTCCCTTTTACTTCCTTCTTTACAGCATCCACTTCGGTTTGAACCAATTTCAGCATTCCCTCAAATTTATTCAAACTTAGGTCCACCTTTTTTGTATAATCTGCCAATGATGACATCGTCTTGTCTTGCCTTTTAAATATTTCATTTCTGTCTTTCACCCTTGAAGCCTCATTTTTCTCCATTTTTTGCATCAACTTGCCAATTTCCACCATAATTTGAGTCTGATCCAATAGCACTGTGGGCGGGGATGATGACTGAGCAGATTCATCCATTGGTGCTTTTTCATTCTTCTTAGGCTTTACAACTTGTTCTTCTTCCTTCGCTTTCCCTCTTGTACCTTTATCCATAATAATGCAATATATTTCAAACCCACTGCTGCAGATCGCTGTAACAGTTTGTCAATGCAATAGAGCTTACAACACTGCAGCCATTGGTTCCACAGATGTTTATGTTTATGTTTATGTTTAATTGGATTTATACCCCGCTCCACTCAGCCCAAAAGGCCAACTCAGAGCGGCTTACAACACAATAATATAAGTACAATTACAACAAAAAATTAATATACATACAATTAACATACAATTATAACAATATAATAATACAAAAATACAATATAATCATAACACATCAAAGTATAGACATAATATAACAGCATGAAAATACAATAGGAAAACAATAGTAATACAATACAATAAATTACACAATGAATTATACAATAACAATACAATAAATTACACAATGAATTATACAATAGACATTTAATTACACAGCAGGAAAGTTCTTATGTCAGCAGAAGATCCAAAAATTACTGCAATCCACAACGATAAAACAGAAGGAAACAATTCTCCCAGCAGGCAGTTTGAGAAAGAGGAAAGAAAAAAAAGAGAAAGAAAAAAAAGGGGGGGAAGAGCAATAAAAAATATTAATCCACAGCGAGTCCGTTTCCCCAAAGCAAATAATCCAATCAGGCGTCTTCCAATCACAGTGAAGGAGCTTCAGGGGAACAGTCAGCCCAAGTTTCTTCTTTAAAAAAAAAACCAAAAAAAACGAGCCAACCGAGAGAGAAAAGAAAAAAAGGGGGGGGAGACCAGGAGCAAGGAAAACCCAAAATCTAACCAGCTTGGGGACGAGGTGAGGGGCAGTATATTCCACAATAAGCAAACAAATATTTGCAATCCACACGGTGAAGGGAGCAAACAATCAAAACCACCTAATCCTTCCTTTGAAGTGGACAGTCAAAGCGCCATTTTCCAGCAAGTGCTTGAACTTGTGGGGAAAAGAAAAAACCCCTTTCTCCTTCTGAGGAGCGAACAAAGAAAAAAAGAAAAAAAACTTCCTCCAAGCAGCTTAAGACGGGGAAACTCACAATCTTTCTCCAATAGTCTAGCCCAGACAAAAGTAATTAATCCACTTTGTTGTCAAAACATGGCACGGTCTTCTGGCGTGTAGAAAAAGAAAAAAACCACCCAAACACAGTCCCTTTCATTTTTCTAGGACCGTCGCCATTACAAAGCAAGTTCTTGCTTTCAATCGTTTCTCCCCTCTTCCATTTCAGTGTCCGAGCTCCTTTTTTAAAAAAAAAAATCCCAGCCGGCTTTAAGATTTATAGCTCCAGTCAAGCTCCAGTCAAGCACTTACATATAAATTACTTTCACATCCAGCAGCTCCTTGCTGATTCCAAAGCCAGTTCCAAAGCATTTCTCAGCAGTTTCACTGGTCCCGTCCACGGCTCCTGGCAGAAAAGCCGCGACTACAGTCGCAGCTTCATCCACCAGAAAACCTCCCGAACTTCGACCATCCAGCCTCAAAAGATCAACAAACTTTTCAGGAAGACAGGCAAGGATCTTATCTTTAGAATTTACCACTTTAAAATTTCTCCAATCCACTCCGTCACATTATTTACCACTTTGTTTAGCGCGAGCGTCCGAAACTAGATGTTACTCAACGGCCATCTTGGCCAGCCCCCCGTATTCTACATTTTCTATGTTAGTTGTGTAACGGTAGATTTGGAAAGATACACATTTACTATTATTTTTATTATTTATAAATAAAGTTATTTCATTTATTTTCATTTGCCCTACACATTGGTACCTCCAGGCATATGAGTACACCAAAAAATCACACTGACATGCACTCATTCACACAAACATGAAGGTAGATAACTGCAAGGGTTAATTTTAATAAATTAATAAAAGTGCTTTCGTATTTGAATCTCTCTGAATATTCTCTTTTGCCCTGGGCATATTTGGGCAAAAGCCAGGAACTCACTTCCACCCTTCCCCTGAAATTTTGAGATTAATTCTTTTAGTCCATCCAGGCCTTCCACAGACCAATGGCTCATCCCTCCCTTTTTCTTATACTTTCTTTTTCTGAAATCCTCTGTACTGGAACGCTGGCATCAGGTGCAGAGGCAGGGGCTCTTCTTACTCGTGTGTAATAGATCCAAGCGGCAATGCCCTCGACCTTTAAACAGGATGGTGTTGGGGGCGTGGCCAAGATGAAGGATTAACATTAACTTTGTTCACTCGCGCAACTCAATGAGGCTTTGAAAGAGACTTACTACTGAAAAAAACTCAAAAAACCCATCAGAAAGAGTGATTGGGATCCGTCTAAATAAAGAGACTTTGCTTTTGGGTCATCACGTCTCAGGAGTCGAAGCCAATGGAGCGCCGGCAGCAGGTAAGGCAAGCAGTGAAAGCCGGGGCCAAGCCAGCCATGCCGCGGACGGGTGGGACATCCGAGGAGGGGGCCAGAAAAGCTGAAAAAATTAAGAAAATTAAAATGATGGGCCTGGAATGGTTGCGGCGGATGGTGGGATCTCTGAGGAGTGAGGTGGAGAGAGCCCGGTCATGGAAAGGCAAGTGTGAAAGGAGGAGAAAGTCGAGAGAGAGAGTGAGAAAGTAAAGGACGGGTAAAAGAGAGGAAATCGAAAGTTAAGTGAAAGTTGTGAATGAGAAAGAAGTACAGAGACAGAGGTGGTTGTCCGCGAGTGGTTTAGTGTAGAGAGAAGGCGGCTGAGGAGGGAAGAAGGAGAAAGGAAAAAGAACGGAAGGGAAAGGATAAAGATTTGAAGACGGACGGACCGCTTTTGTGAGTTTGGGCTGAGGAGGAGGAGGGGGAGATTGGCTTTGCCCTCGGAGGCTCCCGGAGGCTGCAAATATTTTTTTATTATTTCTCTTCTCTTTAAGCAGCATTTTTCTGCTTCACCTTTCATTTCTGCGGGTTAAGTTGTTTTTGAGCCTTATTTTTGTTAGCTCTTCTCCCTCTGACCTTAAGAAGCTGACCATTTGTTTGGGAGAAAGTGCTGAGTGGCTTGTATTATTTTTTTCTTTTTCCTCTCCTCTCCTCCTCTCTCATTGGATATAGTTGCTGATTTTTAACTGAGCCTGTGACTTTTGGATACATTATTACTATTGAATCATAACAGAAAAGCTTCTGCATGGATTATAACGTGAGCAGAGAAAGTCAGAATTTTTTGTTTTGGTTTTTGATGATTCAACAGAAGTTATTATGAGAAAACCTTCAACCTAGCTTCGGGGTCTGGAAAATTTTTTGCTATTTGGATTACAATAAAGAAGCTGGTCTGCATGTTTGGATACAAGGTGTGCAGTGCAATTCAGCGATTATAAAATCTTCAATCAAGTATTGGAAATAATTCTGTTACTCTGATCACAATAAAGAAGTTGGTCTACAGATTTGGATTACAAGGTGTACAGTGTAATTAAGGAGTTGTATCCAGATTATAAATACTGAAAGAGAGTGGTTTGGCCTGGTTAAGCTTTTGAAAGGGGACACATAAATAATTGAATCTGAAACTTTATCAGGAAGACGGATTTGGAGAAATTAAAGGAGTGGCTACATTGAGATTATTATTCGACGTTACAATGGAAAAAATTGGAAAGGGAAAGGAGGAAGAGGTAGTGAGACCTAAGAAGAAAGATAAATCAGCAACTGAAGATGCACATTCACCAGCATCATCGTCAGAACCAGCATTAATGGATCAAACACAAATTTTGGTTGAGTTGGGCAAATTGTTTAAGAAGTTTGAGAGAATGGAAGAGGCAAATGTGAAGGGTTTTTGTGAAATCAAGGAAACGGGTAAAAGACAAGAATGAAATTATGGGAAAACAAGATAAGTTAGCTGCAATATTTATTGATTTTTCTAAAAAGGTTGATTTTAATTTTCAAAGGATGGATATAAGTGTTAAGTCGATGCAAAATGATACGAAATTGATGCAGAATGATATTAAAGTGTTACATGAGGAGGAAAGGGAAGCTAAAATGAAAGTGGATGTGCAAGAAAAAAGGATAGATATGGTGGAAGAGATGATGAGAAAGCAGAACATAAGAACATAAGAACAGCTTTGCTGGAACAGGCCACAGCCCATCCAGTCCAGCATTCTGTCTCACACAGTGGCTCACCATTTCCTTCAGGGTAATGTCATAGTAATACATAACTTGATGGAAAAAACACCAGACTAGCTGAAGGATAGAATAATTGACTGGCTAAACAGTTTGAAAATGGGGAAAGATTTTGTTAATGAAGACATTGCAAATGCTTATAGATTGGGTGCAAGGAGGGGGAAAAGTGTTCAGAGAAATGTTTTGGTCAAGTTTGCAAATTGGGGAGATAAATTAAAGGTGATGGCTTTCATAAAACAAGCTGGGTCTGGCGCTTTAAAAATTGATGGGAATAATGTTGAAGTATACAATATTTCTGTCAAGGAGCATGTTTGGTGGTATAAGATGAAACCAGCAACAAAATTTCTGATGGAACGTGGAATAAAATATAATTGGAGATTTCCACAACAATTAAGATTTTTTTATGATAAGAAAATGCACACGATTGATGCAGAGACTGACACTTTGGAGTATTTGTGCTCAATTGATTTGGTCAAGGCGGCTTCAAGAGATTGGTTGGCACTAAGGAAGGCTTTGCTAGAGTCTGGAGGTATAAGAAGAGATTTTGGAGGTGCAGAAGAGGGGGGCGCCATGGGTGGGATCGATTTGGATTCAAAACCAGAGGTGGCAGCTGATGAAGGGTGAATCAGGGGTTAGAGGAGAGAATGTAAGGTAGAGTGATATAGGGGAGAGAAAAGATTTTAGGAGTTTTTATAAATGTAGATGGTATTATAAATGTAGATTGTTTTATTGATAAAGAAAGATGCGCTAGAATGTCTGACAGTAGGCACATCTTCCATGTCCCCCCACCCCTCTTTGGGAGATGAAGGCGACTTTTTTGAAGAAAAAAGTGGGGAGGGTAGGATTGCATGTTTTTTATTTTAGGTATAGATATAGTTATTGTGGGTTAGAGGGAAACACGCCCAATGGAGAAATTGGAGGTTTTAGAAGAGTGTGGTTGATCAAATCATGAGAAATATTAAAGTGTTAACGTGGAATGTGAAAGGTACAGGATCTCAAGTTAAGAGGAGAAGAATTGAATCAGCTCTGAGAAAGGATAGGCTGGATATAGTCTTTCTACAGGAAACTCATCAAAAATCTCAAGATATAAATAATATTTTTTTAGGATGGATGCAATTTTATGAAAAATCATATGGTACTTCAAAAGCAAGAGGGGTGGCGATTCTGATTTCAACTAGTTTGGGTTTTGAAATGGTAAGTAGTGTTTCCAACCCAGAAGGTAGATACTTAATAGTAAAAGGGAAGATTGATGATGAGGATGTAACTTTAGTAAATATATATGCTCCAAACGATCATCAAGGTGAGTTTTAGATAAGGTATATGACATATTGGCAAAAGAAAAAACAACAAAAATGATTGTGGCTAGAGATTTCAATTTAATAAGGTCAAATTTGGATTGTACAAATATAACAAGAAGCGGAAAAGATATTAAAAAGCAGATTTTAGATAAATGGATGGTATCTTTAGGATTGAAGGATGTATGAAGAGAACTTAAAGGGTCGGAAAGGGTTTACACTTTTTTCTCACACATGCATAATTCATATTCCAGAATAGATTACATATTTGTAACAGAGACTATGATTAGAAACATAGATGAGGTAGAAGTGAGAATTTTTAAAGAGTCTGATTATGCAAAAGTGTTGGCAGAATTAAAAGTGTTGGCAGAATTAAAAATAGATGGTACAAGGAAAAAGAGAAGAAATTGGGGATATGATGTCAAACTTTTTAAAGACCAAAAATGTAAAGAGCAAATAATTGAGAAATGGAAGGAAAGTTGGTACTGGAATGATACTGATGAGGTGAGCTATAATATAGTATGGGATGCCATGAAATCGGTTTTTAGAGGTGAAAGTATAAAGCTGGCTAGTATTAGGAATAAACAATTTAAGGAGTCGCAAGAAAAAGTTGAAAAAGAGATAAAAAGATTACAAGAAGAACATGCAAAGACAAATGATAAGAAGGTTTTTAAAAGGATGCAAAGATTAAAGACAGAACAGGGAGGCAAGGATATAGAAAAGGTAAAAAGAGATTTGGTATACTTGAAAATAGAATATTTTGAATATAGTAATAAGAATTCAAAATTATTAGCAAGAGTTGCTAAAGAAAAGAGAGAGAAAAGGGAAATTGGAGTTTTGATTAATAAAGATGGAATGAGATGTAATAAGATTGGAGACAAATGTAAAATTGTTAAGGATTTTAATCAGGATCTGTTCGCTAAAAAGAATATAGATTTGGTGAAGTTAAAAGACCAGTTGGAGAAACAAATAGAAAATAAGATAAAACAGGAATATAGAAATAGAATGGAAGAAAAAATAATGGTGAAAGAAATAAAAGATGTAATAACTAGCCTGAAAATGGATAAAGCTCCTGGAGAAGATGGGTTACCAGCTGAATTTTATAAGGAATTTAAACAGTTAGTGGTGCCAAAATTGGTAAAATTATACAATTATATATTGAAAGGAGGACAAATTCCAACCTCATGGTATAGAACCATAATTGTTTTATTACTAAAACCCGAAAGGATTTAGAGAAAGTGGAATCGTACAGACCTATTTCTTTGATAAATCAGGATGCTAAGATCTTTACAGCGATATTGGCAAATAGACTGAATAATTTTATGGGCAATTATATAAATGAAGATCAAGTGGGTTTTTTGAAAGGAAGATATATGGCAGATTTGACAAGAAGAATTATAGATCTAATTGATACAGTGGGACAAACAAAAGAAAAAGTAGGATTATTATCTTTGGATATTTTCAAGGCGTTTGATTCTTTACAGTGGGTGACAATTAATAAGATAATCAAATGCTATGGATTTGGAGATAAATTTAGAACTTAAGAAATTGAATTACGGAAAATTGAAAATAGAAATTAAGGACAAAATACAACGATATCAAAAGTTGAAGCTGTCTTGGTTTGGACGGATAGCATTATGTAAAATGTTGTTGTTACCGAGAATTAATTTCTTATTTGATGCTCTTCCAATTCAATTGAAGGATAATGAGATTAAGGAGTCTTCAAAAAATGATGGATAATTTTTGTAATGGTGGAAAGAAAGCCAGAATAGTGAAAAAACTTTGGTACATATCTCAGAAGGAAGGAGGACTAGGAATTCAAAATTTGAGGAACTATTATCGAGCTTTTCAAATTAAGAATATAGTAAAGATCTTGGCTAGAGAAAAGGTAATTTGGGAAGGAATAGAGATGAAGGATTTTAATCAAATAGGAAAAATGATTTTTTTAGGTTGTGATATTGTGAAACCTGTTATTAAAAATAAAATGATGAAGACATTATTGGGAATATGGAAAAAAGTGAAGGTGGAACTGGCCCCGGATAGTTCTCCTATTATTGAATTAGAGGATATTAAAAAATTTCCAATAAAAATAGATAAAAGGGTAAAAGAAGTACTTTATAATAATGAAGTTTTCCTGTTGAGGGACTAGATACGGGCCTGTAAAGATAGTAGGAAAAAGGCAGATCTGTACGCACAGTTGAAGTTGAATTGGTTTCAGATAGTGTTGGTAAACAAATGGAATAGTAAATATATGAGATAGGTTGGTTTAGAAAGAGGGAGGACAGAGTTGAAGAACTGATTCTAAAAATAAGAAAGGGAGAAAGGGGTATTAAGGGAGTGGTAAGCAATAAAATTAAGATAGAGGATGCGAATTGGAAAAATAAATGGAAGAAAAGAATTATGAGAACTATGTCTGTTAGAGTGAAGGAGCATAATTTTAAAATGCTGTGGAAATGGTATTTGACCCCAGTGAGGTTGCATCAGATTGACAATAAAAAAGATAAAATGTGTTGGCGGTGCAAAGACGCACTGGGAACATATGAACATATGTGGTGGAGTTGTAATGTGGTAAAAGACTTTTGGGGAAAAATTGAAAAAGAGATAGGTGAAATTATGGGTATGAGAATTAAATTGGGGTCAAGTACTGTTTTGTTTACGGATGTGGAAAGTATAAACTTAAATAAGGATTAAAAAGAGTTATTAGAGATAATGTTGACAACAGGTAGACAGTGTATTGCAAAAAATTGGAAAAATGATGTGACTATGAAAATTGAAGAATGGTACAAGGAAATGTGGGATTTAGCATTGAATGACAAGCTAACATGGGAGGTAAAAAAGAAAAAGGGTATAGTTAAAGAGGATAGATTCTGGAATGTATGGCAAGTGTTTGTGGATTACTCATTGAAGGGGGAGGAAAAGAACAGACCTGTACTTGGTCAAAGGAGTTTTTGGGAAGGAAATTGATGAGACCCCCTGTTCTCTCCAGGGCAATGTATACAGCACTGGGTGTTTACTTTTTCTTTTTTTATGAAATTTGCTTAGTATTTTACTTTTTGTATTGTATTTATGACATACATTGCCCGGGAAAGCCACGTATTTTACCCCATTTCCCGCCCCCACCCGTTTTTTCCTACCCCAATAAATGTCCCGTATTTTATTTATATTTATTTATTTATACTTATGTTTAACACAGCACCTCACAAACGCTGACCGCGACTGCCATGGAGCTCCAGGACTCAGGAGCGATTGGGTGGGGGAGAGACTTGCACTACCCAGTGTCGCGGGAGTTCAATAGAGACTGGTGCGCATGCGTGGGAAATCGCGTGGGCACGAACGAAATTCAAACTGCTTACTGCAGGCAGGCAGGCAGTCAGGCAGTTGAGTGAGAGAAGTTCTCTTTGGGTCTGAGACTGACCGCAGTCAGTCAGAGCTTCTCCATTAAGCCTGGCCCTCAGCACGACTGAGAGAGAGTTGCTTAAAAAACTGCAAAAGGGGGCTCGGCCTGGGCGTCATCAAAGTGCTGCGAAACTTGCCGCACCGGCAGCGAGAAGCTCCAGTGTTGGATCGGGGCCGCGAAGCGGCCATTGGGTCCCGGAGGAGACTGGTTAAGCAATGAGACACGAGGCAAGATGGAGCGAAGACCAGTGATTTAATGAGGGAAAATCGTCAGTATATATCATGTCCAGGCTGCGTCAGAAAGAACTGCGATCCACATGACATGTTTACATGAGTTAATTGGGAAACTCTTCGGGGAAGTTAATTAACCAAATTAAACACTGACAGGGGAAATCCATTGTTCCAAACTATCTTGAGGTAAACATGTGGCTGATGTTGGTTCAGGACTTAGAGTAATCCGCAGGTGCGATATTACCTATTACATGACTAGCGAGTTAGTCATTCAGCTTCCTATTGTCCGAGCTGCTTGTCAGGTCAGCTGTGGGTGAATTAAACCCTATCTAATATTCCGCTCCCCCAATTCCTGTCCCCTCGGAACCAAGGCTCAAAGGAGCGTTCTTCCCAAACCGTGGTTCTGTCAGGGACAGTATGCCAATTGTGTCCGCGGATACCACACGCAAGGGGAAAACGCAAGGGAGGATTTTTTTGGGATGGGTGGGTGGGGGTGGATCAAGACCTAAGACTGTTCCTTTGCACCCCGGGAACAATCCTCAGCTGCATGGAGGGCCAGAAATGAGGAGGGTGGCATGGGTTGGGATTAGAGAGAGAGAGAAAGAGAAGGAGGGGGAAAGGATGAATTTCCAGCTGTGCCTTTCACCCATCGCTCTATGGCTTTGGTGTGAGGGACAAAAACCTCCCCTCTTTCTTTCTTTCTCTGACTCTCCCTTGGTAGCTCCTTTTGACAAGGAAGGAGCTACTCAGAGAGAAAGTGGAGGGGGTGGGTGGGAATTGGCATGAGGTGTTGCAATTGCTGATAAGGAAAGGGGGAGGGGAGTCGAGGCAGGAGGGGGGGGGAAGAAGATGGAAGAGAGAGAGAAAGCCCCCTCCCCACCAACACCTCCTGGCTGGCTTTGCTCTGCTTGGGCACTTTGCCTGCATGCTGTCTCCTTTCCAGAGAGAGAGAGGGGAGAGGAGCATTGTGTAGCTTTAGTGTATGAGAACCAAGACACAGGAACAGCTGAAGGATTGGCTTAACACATCTTTATTGCATGGTGGTCCGGGGGAACATGTGGTAATGGTGGACGAACAGTTCAATATATACAGTGGCTATACCTTTGAATGTGGCTCCACGGTAGCCCATTGGCTACTGTCGGCGTGACGTCATTTCTGGTCACGCCCTTCTTGTCCAGGTGAGGTAGTGGCGGGAAACTTCCCGCGCTGTAGTTCTTTGGGGAATTGGAACCGTGTGAGCTGGGCGCTCGCTATTGCCACCTGGTGGTCATTAGCTCGCGTCCTGATTACATTGGGTTAGCTGATGATTGTTACGTGTTTAAAGGCATAGTATTGAGAACACAACAGTAGCACAGGTACATTTCCCCTATTCCAGCTACCTTTTCAGTACTTTAATGCCTAGTCTCTCCTTGAAATATCCAGCAGGCTCTCTTTCACTCGAGGCTCCTGCCTTTGGTTCTATTTGATAGCTTGATCCCTTGTGAATCCCTCAGCCTCTGACTTCATGCATTATTTGTTCTTTGCCTATGACTGTGTTTATTTTATTTTTTTATTTTGCCTGACTTCTGAGTTAAAACTCAGCTCATTCTATGCTTAATGTAGTTATTCTGAAAACTGAGGATTCTTGATGAATGTGAATGTTTCCCTTGCTCGAAAGCCAGTCATAGCCGACTCTAGGGTTCAGTGCTCATCTCTGTTTCAAAGCCGAATAGCCAGTGTTGTCTGCGTCTGCAGACGTTTCCGTGGTCATGTGGCAGACATGACTAGACACCAGAGCGCACGGAATGCTGTTACCTTCCCACCAAAGTGGTCCCTATTTATCTACTTGCAATTTCTTGCTTTCGAACTGCTAGGATGGCAGGAGCTGGGACAAAGACGGGAGCTCATTCCGTCCTGCAGTACTCAGGAATCGAACTGCTGACCTTCTGCCTCCCAGTCAGCATCTTAGTCACTTTGGCCCACACAGCTTTGTGCCCATTGCATCTGCAATACCATCTAGCCATCTTATTTTTGGCCACCCCCTTCTTTTGTCCTTCACCTTTCCCAGCATCAAGGCCTTCTCAAGTGAGTCATCCCTTCTCATTTGATGTCCAAAGTACTTTAGCGTCATCTTTACTATTTTACTATTTAATGAGCAGTCATGGTTGATTTCTTCTAGGATCAACCTATTTCTAACACCACATTTCAAAGGCATCTATTTTTCTGCGCTCAGCTTTCCTTATGGTCCAGCTCTCACACCTATACATTACCACCGGGAATACCATTGCTTTGACTATGCAATTTTTTGTTTGCAAGGTGATGCCTCTACTTTTAACTATGTTCCCCAGGTTTCTCATAGCTTGTTTCCCAAGCATCAGTTGCCTTTTTATTTCATGGCTGCAATCACCATCTGCAGAGATCTTTGATCCTAAGAAAGTAAAATCTGCCAGTCATATCCAACTCTAGGGTTCAGTGCTCATCTCCATTTACAGCCAAAGAGCCAGTGCTGTCTGTGTTTGCAGACATTTTCATGGCCATGTGGCAGGCATGACTAGAGCCCAGCAAGTCACATGGCTATATTTGGCCACGCCCACAGATTTGGCCACACCCACACAGGGGCGTGGTCAAATTTTCCCTTATTTTCAATTCCAAAAGTTGACAGGTATGATTTATGATTCTAAAGTTTGACTTAGTTGATGTATTAAATTGTTACGAATTGGGTCTGAATTAATTTATTGTGATATCAAGAATATATAAAACGTTGGTAAAGATATAAAAAAGGTAAAAAGAGATTTGATTTATTTAAAAAGAGAGTACTTTGAATATAGCAATAAAAATTCAAGATTATTGGCAAAGGCGGCAACAGACAAAAAGGAAAAAAGGGAAATTGGAGTTTTGTTTGATAACCAAGGGATAAGATGTAATAAGATTAGAGATAAATGTAAAATTGTGAAGGAATTTTATCAAGCTTTGTATGCAAAAAAAAAAGAGAGAGAGAGAGAGACGTGGAGAAGCTTAAAAAGCAATTAAAGAAACAAATAACGACCGGAATAAAACAGGAACATAGGGATAAAATGGAAGAACAAGTCTCGGAAAAGGAGGTAAAGGAGATAATTGTGGGTTTGAAGTTGGGGAAAGCTCCGGGAGAGGATGGATTGCCGGCTGATTTTTATAAGGAATTTAAAGATGTTGTAGAACCAAAGTTGGTAAAATTATATAACTATATATTGGATGGTGGACAAATCCCGACTTCATGGTATAGGACTACGATTGTACTATTGCCAAAACTGGGAAAGAATTTAGAGAAAATGGTATCTTACAGACCAATCTCTCTTATAAATCAGGATGCCAAGATCTTCACAGCAATATTGGCTAATCATTTAAACAAATTTATGGGTGAATATATACACTTAGATCAAGTGGGATTTTTGAAAGGGAGGTATATGGCAGATTTGACTAGAAGAGTTTTAGACTTAATAGATAATGTGAATCAAACAAAGGAAAAAGTGGGATTAATATCTTTGGACATTTTTAAGGCATTTGACTCCCTACAATGGATTTCGGGTAAGGAAATAATTAAAAGCTACGGATTCGGTGATAAATTTAGAAGGGTGATAGATCTATTATATCAGAAAGGAATAGCTAGTGTTAGAGTAAACGATGAGTTTACAGACGAGGTAAAATTAGAGGTGGGTACTAGACAGGGCTGTTCCTTGTCTCCTATATTGTTTATCATGGCAATGGAGATATTGGTGAAAGCTATAAGAGAGGATGGAAAAATAGAAGGGATAATGGGGAATAAAATAAGTATGTATGCAGATGACACATTGATAATTGCAAAACATCCGGAGAGGGTTATGAATAGAATTAGAACTCAGCTTAGGGACTTTAAGGATATTACGGTGTGGTTTCCCCATGCCCCAATGGCATGGAACGGCCCGCGCAGAGGCCACTTCGGGAGAACGCTCCTTGAGCCGTGGGCTCTGCGGGCAGAGAAATTAAGGGGGGTGGATAAATGATAGGGTTTGATTCACCCAATTCCTTGACCTGACCAGCGGATCTGCTGAGAGAGCGAATAGCTAACTCTGTTACCCATTAGAGTAATCACTCATCTCCGAGTCTCAGTCTTATCCAGGTGCAAATAGAAGCCATGTTTACCCCTGCCTAATTCCCGAACAATGGTGTTTCCCATGTCAATGTTTGTCCCAGTTAATTAACTTCCCTCTGAGAGATTCCCAATTAACCCGAGTAAACAGGTGATGTGATTTCTGTCAGATGACTGTTTTTGCCACCGTTGCGCTTTTACTCCTATATATGATGATGCCTTTTTCCCAATAAACCACTGATCTGATCACGCTCCATATTGCCTCGTGTCGTTTCTTGATCAGTCTCCTCCGGGACCTCCGGCCCTCAGCGGCCCCGATTCCTACACCTGGTGACCCCGACGTGATTTACTCGTGAGTAAGCGACCCCCGAGCGGTCTACCTCAGAGTAAACGAGCAGCACGGTCCGGTTCTGCGCCTGAACCGCGTCCGTTCGTCCCGGAGGACAGCGCGGCAGCCCGGCCGGTAAACCGGCCGGTCGGGAGAAAGGCCTACGCGGCGAGGCATTACCGAGAGGCTTCCTACAGTTTGCTCCCGGCTTTCGCGGCGGCTTGCAGGTTACGGAAAAACGCGTTCCGCAGGGACAGCTGTGAATCCCTGACAGCGCAGAGGCCACCGAGGGCCCATGGTAGGGGACCACGCTCCGAGCTCTACCCAGAGAATCGTCACCAGAACCTATTACTTGCCCAAGACGCGTCGACCCGTCCCGAGGAGGAAACTTCGGAGGACCCATCGCAGGTAATATGGGGACCTGTCCTCAGCGACAGCGTCCGTCCGCTAGCCAAAGAACTCGTGAGGAAGAGTTCAGATTCCTGGCCAGGATATATCAGTTAAAGTTTCACAGCAGAGAGCTACCGAGACTTTTGGCGTACCTAAGGGAACACTGCCTGCTTTACCCAGAAGTTAACCCTTGAGCTCTGGGATCAGATAGGAGACTGCATTCAGCAACCCCCGAAAGCTCCAGGAGGCATAATTCGCACATGGGACAAATGTAGGAAACTCTTAGCGGAGATAGAACCAGTCCGGGTAGAGGCCAAAGAACCCCCACAGCTGCCAGTCACGCCAGCTGAGCCAACGGCGCCTACGGCACTCTATCCGTCACTCCAATTTAGGCAGAATAGCATAGGGAACTTTCCCTCGGTGACAGCTGCAGACGTCACCGACGGAATGCCAGGTCTGGGGAGCGCAGGCGCTTCTCTGACAGTTCCAGGTTCCCTGGTTACCAAGAGTGCCCTTCAGCGCACAGTAGAAGAGGAGATCAGGAAGGGGGAATTGCCAGCGGAAGACCTAGCTGAGCTTAGTCAGATTTGTCCAATTCGCTTAGAAATGGATGCCCTCACAGGGGCCCAGAAGATAGTTCATTCACCAGTCCCGTATAAGCTGCTCATGGCTATACGGAAGGCCATTCAGGAGACAGGGCTCCAAAGCCGATTTACTAGGGGCACGCTTCAGCAAGTGTGCGAGAACACCATGTTCATTCCACATGACTGGAATGCCGCAATGAGGATGATGCTCAACCCTAGCCAGTACCTGATTTGGGACAGCGAGTTTCGCCTTGAAGCTCAAACTAGGGCTGCCAGGATGGGAGGCGCAGTAATTCCTGACCAGTTATATGGTTCAGGGGCCTTCGAATCCATCGATGCGCAGATCAACTTGCCACTCGCCACTCTCCAGATGTCGGCGGAGGCTGCCTTTAGGGCTTTTTTCAAGGTCCCTGCGACCGGCAAGGCGGCTAAGAATTATACCGCGGTCAAGCAGGGAGCCCAGGAGCCCTACATGGACTTCATCAATAGCTTGGAAGAGGCGATTAGCAGGCAGATCGATAATGAGGAAGCCCAGCAAGAGCTCATGATCAAGTTAGCCAAGGACAATGCCAATTTGGACTGCCGTAAAATCTTGCAGTCACTAGGCAATCGTCCCGACTTGACACTCACGGACATGATTAGAGCTTGCGCCGACGTTGGCACAGAATCCTACAAGATGGGATTGCTAGCGGCAGCGGTGCAAGGGGGTAGAAGACCTAAAGGAAAGACCCAAGGAGCATGTCACAATTGCCACCTTGCCCCAGAGACAGCGCCAGTAGACTAACTTCCCCATAGCCCTTTTCAAATCCCAGTGTTTGGATTATTTTGAACACATGTCAAACACATTTGGCATACTTCTGTGGTGATGCGGACTATGTCTTTAACAACAGCCTATGACTGTAAGCAATCCATTAAGATTTGCGGGCTAGCATGGGTTCGTCTATGAGCTTCCCTAGCAATGTCTGTACCTAGGGACCTTGGGATCAGTACCACACCATCACTGAAAATTATCCAGCCATTCTCAAACCCATATCTCTTATTATTATTGGTGTAAAATGGATTTGTAGGCAGTTTGATTGCCAGCGCGGGGATTGGAGTGACATTGATTAGCTGTTTGTCAATTTCACAGGAGGCAGCAGTTTTGGCTGCTTCGTCTGCCAGATGATCCCCTTCCCTCTGTTCCAAATCGGTGGCCTTGCTGTAGTCCCTGATATGAATTACGGCAACTTTGGATGGGCAATGGACCGACTTTAAAAGGCGCAACACATTTTCTCCATTCTTAATGGTTTCTGACACCAGTGAGGATACATCAGATTGATAATAAAAAGGATAAATTATGTTGGAGATGTAAAGACACAATAGGAACTTATGAACATGGATCGGTTCCTGGCGCAGGCCTGTAGCCTACTTATCTAAGCGCGGGGCTGGCCAACGTGCTTGAAAAACGTGGCAACCATGGTCATCTTTTGTGAGGATGCAGAGAAGTTCACTTTAGGGGGAGATTTGACTATTTTTGTTCCACATGCCGTAACGGTACTGGAACAGAAGGGCAACCACTGGCTCTCGAACACCCGAATTGCGCAGTATCAGGCAGCGCTGCTTGATAGACCCGGCCGTAGACTAGCTGTGTGTTCTGCTCTTAACCCCTCCATCCTGCTCCGTGAAATTGGCACATCCAACATGGTTCATGACTGTGTCGAAACCATAGATTTGGAATACTCTAGCCACATAGACTTGAAAGACACCCCATTGCCTCATCCTGACTTGGAATTATATGCGGATGGTATGTGGTGGAGTTGTAAGGTGATAAAGGTCACCGTTTACGGTGACCACAGCATACCCAGCCCTTCGAATCCCCTGAGTGACAGAGCTGCTACCATCCGCATATAATTCCACCATGTATGTGGATACCCCCAGGGAATACTATAGTGACTGACGGGCTCCGGGGTCTGCAATCAGACTGCCACCCGGTGACCCCTTACTGGATATAAGGGTGGGAAATAAAACAGTTCTGTTCCTATTAGATTCCGAGGCAACCCAGGGACCCTCTTCATAAATGATCTAGAGGTAGGAGTAAAAAGCAAGGTAGCCAAATTTGCTGACGACACTAAATTATACAGGGTAGTGAAAACTGTGAGAGATTGTGAGGAGCTCCAGAGGGATCTCTCGACACTGGGGGAGTGGGCAAAACAGTGGCAAATGAGTTTCAACATTAGTAAGTGCAGAGTGATGCATGTTGGGGCAAAGAACCCCAATTACATTTATAAACTGATGGGGTCTGAACTCTCTGCGACAAACCAGGAAAGGGACCTTGGTGTCCTGGTGGACAGCTCAATGAAGGTGTCAACCCAGTGTGCCTCAGCAGTGAAAAAAGCAAACTCAATGCTAGGGATCATTAGGAAGGGTATAGAAAATAAGTCAGCAAGTGTCATTTTGCCTCTTTATAAATCTATGGTGAGGCCCCCTCTGGAATACTGTGTACAGTTCTGGTCGCCATACCTCCAGAAGGATATTATGGAGCTGGAAAAAGTGCAGAGGAGGGCAACCAGAATGATTAGGGGACTGGAACACCTTCCTTACCATCTGAGGCTGCAACGGTTGGGCCTTTTCACTCTTGAACGACGGCGTCTAAGAGGTGACCTGATTGAAGTTTATAAAATCATGCACGGTGTGGACAAAGTAGATAAGGAAAAACTGTTTTCCCTATCGCACAACACTAGAACTAGGGGACACTCGATGAAACTTTTGGGTACTAGTTCTCAAACAAATAAGAGAAAGTACTTTTTCACCCAGAGGATTACTGGTCTATGGAACTCCCTGCCAGAAGAAGTGGTGACAGCTGTCAGTCTTGACAGGTTTAAGAAAGGATTAGACAAGTTCATGGAGGACAAGGGTATCAATGGCTATAATTATGGCTACCTAAGGACAACCTCCGGGTTGGAGAGATAGGCAGGATATCTCTCAATGCCATTTCCAGGGAATCCTAAGCAGGTGAAGGCATCCCCTTGGGAATACCCTGAAGGAAATGGTGAGCCACTGTGTGAGACAGAATGCTGGACTGGATGGGCTGTGGCCTGTTCCAGCAAGGCTGTTCTTATGTTCTTATGTTCTTATGTTCTTATGGTGTTGGCTGAGTTTTTATTTGGGCCAGTGTGGCACTGGTATTGGCCATTTGAATTTACAAATCCTTGATTTTGCCCGCCCGAGTTGTCAAATCCCTGATTGTTTCTCTGGCTTGGACAATTTCTAGCTCTAAGGCCTTCGCTTCCACAATGGAAACAGGTTAGAGGGGACCTTGAACATAAGAACATAAGAACAGTCTTGCTGGAACAGGCCACAGCCCATCTGTTTCTGCTGGGTTTAGGGCTCTATCGGGGTTGCCAATTAATCCCTGTGGCAGTCTGGAGAGGTCCCTGGGGTGCCCATCCATTTACTGGAGTGGGCTGTGATTGGCGAGTTTGATTCCACCCAGCACCCTTAGGGGGCTGCTGTTGTTGGGGGTATGGTCCCCAAAGGTTGCCTTGTGGTGGCTGGAATGGTGGGTTTTTGGGCTTCCATCCCATGTTCGGGGAAAAACCCCATTGCGCCTGTGGCTTGACGCATTCCTGGAGGGCAGCAACAAGGATTTTCTGATCCTTCTGCCTTTCCCTTGCTTTCTCCTTTTTATCTTCCTCCTCCCTATTATTATAAACTCGGAAGGAGGTGTCGATTAACCTCTGCATGTCACATTCCAAGAGGAACTCTATACTGGAAAGCTTGTGCTTGATGTCCTTGGCGGAATTTGCCACAAACAGGCTTGTGACTAGGGTTTCGCAAATGGCAGATTCTGGGTCTTGGCCCAAATATTTTCGAACTGCTTCGTGAAGCCTTTCTAAAAATGCTGTGGGTGTCTCTGTGGGCCCTTGGCGTACCTCATACACCTTCCCCATAGCATACTGTTGGGGGGCACCATTTTGAATTCACTCTAGGATACACTCACAGTAGTGAGCCAAGTGGGTTTTAGCTGCCTCATCAAAACCCACTCTTGCATCCCAGTCTGGCCTCTGGAATGGCACAACAACTTCGGGAACTAAGGAGCTGGCTGCGTCTAATGGGTTTTGGAGTTTTGAAACGTGCTTTAAAGCTGCTGGACATCTATCCAGTTGGGATTGTGAGTGTTAAAAATGCTCTCTACCTCTTTTGACACTGCTAGGGGGTGTTTGAGGTAGGAAGGGAAAGTCCTCTTCCAATTTAGATGGTCTGTGGGTGAGAACAGAACATAGACGAATCCCGTTCTCTGCTCTCCAGTAGGGGAGATCACCAGCTGTTCCCTTAAGGGGAGAACTAAATTAGCAGGACCCAACTCAGCTCTGGCAGCTGCCGGAGCCTGAGTGACCCTTCTGTCTTCCTCTGTCTGACTCTGTTTAGGGGGTTGTCTTTAAGAATCTTTCTTAGGATATTTCTGTTTTAATTTCTGTGCTGACTTATGGGCCGATTTATGGGTTGATTTCCTTCCCTTCTCTTCATGAGACTGCGGGGCCTCGTCGTCACTGTTACTTTCTACCTCACTTTCTAGGACACTAGCCGGTGGAGGGTTTTTTAAAGCTTTCTTCCCTTTTCCTTTCCCTTTGAACTTTGCTAGCTTATTTCTCAGGGTGTCCTCATCTGAGCTAACGTCCCCACTGTTTCCCTCTGAATCTGAGGATGTCTCATCTGGGGCAGAAGTCCATTTCCTACGTCTAAGCCCTTTTCTTTGTGATTTCCTTACCCCGGATGCCTTTGCAAGGGTGTCAAATTGTTCCTGGAGCTTTTCCAAGCCCCTCTGATATTTTCCCCAAATTTCATCCCGCACCTTATCAAGCTCCACGCTCGACTGGGTGACACCAGAACTCCCCTGCACTGCCTGCTCAAGCGGAGCAGATGGAAGCCATGGGGGGGAAACTGGGAGTTCAGCCTTTGCCACGTATAGGGTACCTACCATACCTGTCAACCTTCCCAGATTGGCCGGGATTTCCCGGTTTTCGGGGTTGATTTTTGCCCTTTCCCGCTCCACGCTGCCGAAACCCCGGATTTCGGCAGCGGGGGAAAGGAGGCACTGTACAGCCCATCTGTGCAGGTCGCGTTGCACGCATGCGTGGAAGGGCTCTACACTTCCGTAGCTCCCTTCCACACATGTGCAGGCTCTAGCTGCTCAATAGACAGTTTTCCAGGCGATGAACCCTAGTACTGCTGAACAATTTTTGAGAGAGTAATTCCTACAAAAGTCCTAACCTATTCCTGAACTAAATTGACAAGCTCATGTGCCCAGTGCATTGCGCAATATATGTTACCTGATCTTGTAGCTTTAAATCTTCCTTTTTCTTGGCGTGATCAAATTGGAAGTTCTGGGTGGCTCTTTTTGTAATTTCGTCCTCCTGGTCACAAGGCAGGAATGAAATGCCAGTTGAATCTGAGTCACGGCACCAAAAATGTTACCCAAAAACTGATGCCCCCTTTTTCTTATTGATTACAGGAGCGTGTGAGTGTGGGAACAGTTGCAACTTCGGTCGATCGCTGGCGAAACCCTTCTCCCAAGGATGAGGAGTCTTTTATTTCAGACAAAAATATAAATCAAATTTATTGAAAAGGAGTTAAAACAATGCTGGCCGGGCGCTGGCCTAAATCCTAGTCTCAACCTTTTTGTCTAAAATAAGTTTCCCCAGTGAGCAGCTCTTTTTGGGTGCTTGTGTGCATGTGTGCAAAGAGTGCTGCTGACACCTATCAAGAGACTTTTATACCCTCCACCCCTGGGAACTAAACCTAGCTTCTACTACTAAAGTAGTACTTACAAAATAAAAAATTACAATGAACCAAATATTACCAGCACCCGACTCTTTTGTTACAATCAAAGGGTAATTACACCAAACAATGGATGGAATGGGTAGGGCAAATGGGAATACCAGAACACCTCATATGCTTCATGAGAAATCTGTACACAAACCAAGCAGCAACAGTTAGGACAGAACACGGAATGACAGAGTGGTTTGGAATAGGAAAAGGAGTAAGACAAGGTTGGATTTTATCACCCTGCTAATTCAATCTATACACAGACCACATAATGTGCAATGCAGGGATGAAGGAATCACAATACAGAATCAAAATTGCTGGGAGAAACATCAACAATTTGAGTAATGCAGACGATACCACCCTAATGGCAGAAAGTGAGGAAGACCTAAAGAACATCTTGATTGGATTGAAGGAGGAGAGTGCAAAAGCTGGCTTGAGACTTAATATCAAGAAAACCAAGATAATGGCAACAGATCCGATCAGTCCCTGGAAAATAGATGGGGAAGAAGTAGAAGCAGTGACAGATTTTACTTTCCTAGGATCTAAGATCACTGCAGATGGAGACTGTAGTCATGAAATAAAAAGACGACTGGTTATGTTGAAACAAGCTATGAGAAACCTGGGGGATATAGTGAAAAGCAGAGACATCACCTTGAAAACAAAAATTCGCATAGTCAATGCAATGGTATTCCTGGTGGTAATGTATGGGTGAGAAAATACTTGAAGCCCTCTCTCTCCTGGGAAAGAGGGTGTTAAAGGGAAGTCAATGAGCCAATCGGCTTCAAGTATATTTGCATACAGCATAAACAGGATACTTCCTCCACCAGGGGGAGCCCAACACTCCTCTGCTCGTGGTATGAGCCACACACCTCATGAATAAAGAAATAACACAATAAAATATGGGAGATTTACATGCCCCTGGATATTTTTTAAAATATGGGAAATTGTAAAAAAAATACATGATGGTGGGGAGAGGGGCTCTAAATTTCGGGGTTTTCCCGGGCAAAACAGGATACTTGACACCTATGAGAGGAGCAAAACAGGTGGTTTTCCCCATTGGCTAGCGAAATCCCTCCATCTGAGGTTTGTTCCAGCCATGCAAACCAAGATCCCATGCCGCCTGAAGATGCACTTTGCTGCACACCCCTGAATAGAGATGAGGTATAAAAATGATGTCCTGTTCCAGCAAGATGTGATGCACACCCAGATGTGAAACTAATGAGACACAAAAGGAGCCACATGCGGGCATCCCCTGAGCAGAGTTCCTCCAGCAAAAATCCTTTCAACCCAGAAAACACCTGTGGGTGCTTCTGACATTATTTTTAAAAGCTATTTGTCTATATGTACTGTTTATTACAGCTTTGTACATATGCAAGCGTACAGTTCCAGTTCTACTCTACTTTACCTGCCAACATACCTGCTAAGACACGACCAAGACCCTCCGCCCTGGGTCTCTCGCCATTTACCACTTTGCCGGGGAAGTTAAAACTTAACTTGCCCAAAGTGCATTAAACAACCAGGACTTGGGGAGTCTACCTTAGGCTTTCACTTGGCTGAGTCAATCTTTCAGCCCCTATTGAGGTAGAGCTCCTTGCATTAAGCCACCTCTGTATGAGGGAACAACAAAAATATGGTAGCATAGGCCTTTCTCAATAAAAGTAGCTTTTGAACGGCAACAATTGCCCCCTTCTTCAATAAGCACACTTAATGTTAAAATATTTCATTTATTAAAAATATTGGATAGTAAAAGCGTAAAGATCTTCCAGAGGTATACTTTCCCAGCATCAAAATTAGATGTAAGTACATAAGAACATAAGAACAGCCTTGCTGGTACAGGCCACAGCCCATCCAGTCCAGCATTCTGTCTCACACAGTGGCTGACCATTAGCTTCAAGGTATTCCCAAGCAGATGCCTTCTTCACCTGCTTAGGATTCCCTGGAAATGGCATTGAGAGATATCCTGCTTATCTCTCCAACCCGGAGGTTGTCCTTAGGTATCCATAATTATAGCGATTGATACCCTTGTCCTCCATGAACTTGTCTAATCCTTTCTTAAAGCTGTGAGGACTGACATCTGTCACCACTTCTTCTGGCAGGGAGTGCCATAGACCAGTAATCCTCTTGGTGAAAAAGTACTTTCTCTTATTTGTTTGAGTACTAGTACCCAAAGGTTTCATGGAGTGCCTCCTAGTTCTAGTGTTATGCGATAGGGAAAAATTTTCCTTATCTACTTTGTCCACACCGTGCATGATTTTATAAACTTCAATAAGGTCACCTCTTAGACACCCTCATTCAAGAGTGAAGAGGCCCAACCGTTGCAGCCTCAGATGGTAAGGTAGGTGTTCCAGTTCCCTAATCATTCTGGTTGCCCTCCTCTGAACTTTTTCCTGCTCTATAATATTCTTCTGGAGGTATGGCGACCAGAACTGTACACTGTATTCCAGATGGGGCCTCACCATAGATTTATAAAGAGACAAAATGATACTTGCTGACTTATTATCTACTAGCATAGGTTGCCCGGCATTGCCGGGCTGTTATGAACTGTGTTTAGATGTTTTGGGGGGTTTTTTGAGTAAAAAATAAACAGGATGCTACAAATGTTTATTATTTTTTATTTAACATATTTTTTTATTCTGTAAACTTTTGATTTATTCTTATTTTTTGAGTTATTTTTACTCTTGTGGCCTCTAGGTGGGGCTGTTAGCAGGAGGGCTGCTTTGAATCTTTTTGACTTGTTTTTAATCTTCCGGCCTGCAGGTGAGGCTGTTAGTAATAGTGTTGGATCCTTTTTTTGTTTCACTTGTTTTTTCTGTCCTGGCCTCTAGGTGGGGCTTCTTCCAGTAAGTAGTCTTTGCTTCTTCATTTCTGTTCCGGTCTTGTGGAGGGAGGACGTGCTGGTGAGTTCTCTGGTTTTCTTTCTTCTGGGTTTTTCTTTGTTTTGTTTTTGTGGTGGTGGGCTGGGAGGTGTTTCTGTTTGTTCTTTTGTGGTTTGGTTGGGTTTTAGATTTGTTTAATTGGTTTGTTTATTTTGTTTCATTTTTGTGATTTCGTTGTTTATTTGTGTAATTTGCGGTAGTTGTGTTGTTAAAGTTAGGTATTATCGTGTTGTAGTTACGTGTTTTTTCTGTGCTTTTCTGGTATTGTGGATGTTTTTGTTTGTGGATTTTTGTTGCACATGGACTGGGATTTCGGGCACCTAGCCGGAGAGAGCGCTGGTGCCCGATCCGCGACACAGATGCCCTCTCAGGCACGAGGCAAGCAGAAATGCGGGACTGGGCTCTACAGAGGATGCCCCACAGGTAAGGCAGCCATCAAGAGGGGGCAGTTTCTCAGGAGAGAAGTGGCTAGCCAGGCTCCATGCAGCCCAGCCTGGGGCTTCTGCACCTCTCCTGGCAGCGTGGCCTGCGTCTGGAGATGCAGGCCACACTGCCAGCAGTCACACGGAAGCCCTGGGCTGGGCTGCTCGGAGGACGCCCCACAGGTGAAGCAAGCAACTTGGGGGGGGGCAGTGGTGCAGGGGGGGCACTAGCCAGCACATGGAGGGCTCCGTAAAGCCCAGCCTGGTGCTACCACATGTCTCCCACCGGCATTGCCAGCGTTTCCAGGCAACGGACGGCGCTTCTGGAAGCATTCCGTTGTAAGGAGAAGCAGGCTAGGGATGAGGGAGGTGTCTGTGTGGGAGAGAGACAGAGAGACAAGGGAAGAGACAAAGAGAGTATTTGAGTGTGCAAGAGCATGGTGTGTGTCTGTGCACATGCGCCGAGGAGGAAGAAAGAGAGAGAGTGTGTGTGTGTGAGGGAGAGAGAGGGAGAGAATGGATGTGTGTGTGGGAGGGTGCATTGATGGAGGCCACACTCCAACTCAACCCTGGGAGGTAGGACAGACCCCCACCCCCACCACGCCTGTGAGAAGCCGGGCACCCCTGCTAGTACTACTCTAAAACCCGTATCATTTAAATTAACCCATATCATTTGAATTAACGTTTCTAACACATAACAGCTCCTTAAACCCCCACAACATTTTAATTAAACAATCAAATTGGTTCTTTGGCAACACTTTAGTCATGCCATTAATTTCTTCCTCACATAAGTTCAGCCATTTTCCTGACACACAAACAGGCTACATACGTGACAGGGCTTAAAACATGATTATATATAGCTCAACTTAAAGTGTAACAAGAGGAACAGAAGTACTTTTGTTTGCTTCCTGATCTCACTTCTCTCTGAAGCCTCTTTAACTCTTTCTTGGTTAACTTTGTCAGTGAAACCATTTGCTTCAATGTAATGGTAGACTCTATTGATGAAATTGTATTATTTTAAAGTAATACAAATTTACTTTGTTATTCCCTGCTCCTATATCCATCCGTGACACTGAACGTTTGAAATGTTTAATGTCTTCTAAATGGTGTAAGAGGGTTCCATGATGGCGGATTCTCACATGCAAAGGTACTACCTTCTGAAGCTTGGAGAATAGTGTGCTCTGCATTTTAAGCAGGAATAGTTTCTCTTCCCTTCATCAAGATGGGAAAGGAACCAAGGAATGTTCTCAGACTCTGCGGTGAATCATTAGCATTAAATACGTTTAAACCAGAACCCAAATTAATGTCATTTGTAGAGTTTCTCTCCTGTGTGAACTCTGATGCATCACAAGGTTTGAATTAGCAGCAAAACATTTCTGACACTCCAGCATTTGAACAGCTTATCTCCCGTGTAAACTTTATGATGCATCACAAGGTTTGAATCCGAAGCAAAAAATATTCCAACATTTCTGGCATTTGTATGATTTCTCTCCTGTGTGAACTCTCATGATTCACATGAAATGAATTCCAAACAAAACATTTCCTGCATTCGAGGAACTTAAACGTTTTTCTCGTGGCATTTGTACTTTTTCTCTCCTGTGTGAATTTTCTGATGTGTCACAAGGTTTGAGTTCTTAGAAAAACCTTTCCCACACTCTTGGCATGCAAATGGTTTCTCTCCTGTGCAAATTATCTGATGATTCACAAGACTTGCTTTCTGAGCAAAATTTTCCCCACACTTTTGCATGTGTATGGTTTCTCTCCTGTGTGAATTCTCTGATGTGCCACCAGGTTTGAGTTATGAGAAAAACTTTTCCCACACTCTTTGCATGAGAATGGTTTCTCTCCAGTGTGAATTCTCTGATGTGTCACAAGGGTTGAGTTCTGAGAGAAACTTGTCCCACACTCTTTGCATGTGAATGGTTTCTCTCCTGTGTGAATTCTCTGATGTTTCACAAGATCTGGTTTCTGAGCAAAACTTTTCCCACAATCTTTGCATGTAAATGGTTTCTCTCCTGTGTGAACTCTCTGATGTGCCACCAGGTTTGAGTTATGAGAAAAACTTTTCCCACACTCTTTGCATGCAAATGGTTTCTCTCCTGTGCGAATTCTCTGATGTTTCACAAGATCTGGTTTCTGAGCAAAACTTTTCCCACACTCTTTGCATGTGAATGGTTTCTCTCCTGTGTGAATTCTCTGATGTGCCACCAGGTTTGAGTTCTGAGCAAAACTTTTCCCACACTCTTTGCATGTGAATGGTTTCTCTCCTGTGTGAATTCTCTGATGTACCACCAGGTTTGAGTTCTTAGAAAAACTTTTCCCACACTCTTGGCATGTGAATGGTTTATCTCCTGTGTCAATTTTTGGATGTGTCACAAGGTTTGCGTACTGAGAAAAACTTTTTGCACACTCTTTGCTTGTGAATGTTTTCTCTCTTTTGTGAATTCTCTGATGTTTCACAAGACTTGGTTTCTGAGCACAACTTTTTCCACACTCTTTGCATGTGAATGGTTTTTCTCCTGTGTGAATTCTCTCATGATTCACAAGGTCTGGATTCCAAGCAAAACATTTCCCACAATTCTGGCATTTGTATGGTTTCTCTCCCATGTGGATTAGCTGATGAATCACAAGTTGTGAATTCTGAGCAAAACATTCTCCACACTCCTGGCATTTGTACAGTTTCTCTCCGATGTGCACTCTTAGACTCTTCACAAATGGCAATTTGCTATGTAAATGCTTCCTAGAATCTTCATTCATAAAGTGCTTCTTTCCATGGCAGTGGTTTTCGTAAATCATCATTGAATTCATTGTGACAAAATATTTTTCAAATGTAATGTCTTTATATGGCTTCTCTTGGAGATAGTTTTCCTTTTCTGTGTGGTACCTTAGGTGTGCGTCAAGCTCTGATTTCTGCAGAAAAGTCTTTCCACTTTTGAGACTGGCAGTTTTCTCCATCCAGTTACCTGTTGAGAAGAAGGACAAATGCAGAACACTCTGAAAGGAAGGGGGGAAACAAATCTACCAGGGAAAAGTTTTTCCTAAGAAGTAGTTTCTGATTCATGTAAGCTCAGATGGAAAGACATCTACTATGTTTGAAGAACCACAACAGTCTGTCCACATTTCCCCACTCATTTATTTTGTCAAGGAATACCTTTACCTTTTTATTTGTTTAACATACTGTACTTCAAAAGAAAGTACACAGAAAGTGCAACCTCAAATAATGTGGTATTTTTGAACCATAATCAGGCCTACTCTGGTATTGGCAATCTTGTGTTGGCAGCTAGTCTTTCTCACACTAGGTCAGGCAAAAGGAACTGCAGAATGAAAGGTGCCTTCATTTTGGCAGTTTCACATCTGGCCTAGACATGGAAGAAGAAGCGGTGCCTATTTCTCTACTTGCAATTTCTTGCTTGCAAACTACTAAGTTGGTGGAAACCTGGAGCAGAAGATGGGTGCTCATTCCATTGCACAACACTTGAGTCTTGAACTGCAGATCTGCCTACCTTTCAGTCGTCAAAGCTTAGCATCTTAACCACTGAGCCACTGCAGCCCAACCACAAACCTACTCCTTGCTTCTTTCATGCGCTGTTAGCTGGTCTTTCTCATTCAATAGGACAAGTTGTATACAATCCTCCCATATATCTTTAAATCTACTTGCTTTGAAGAGTCCTTTTTGTAGCCAAATCTCAAGTGTCAATTTTTCATTAATGGCAATTTTAAAAAAATAAATATATACCCTTCAAGATGTTAAACCTCAAATCTTTTGGTGCGGGGGGCACCAAAAGCAGGTGGTTCAGCCCGCAACCGACGTGCCCGCACAACCGGCGAAGGCCTCCAAAACAGTGGGCAGGCAGGCACGGCGGTTTCCAGCTGGTCCGCCTGCTGTCAGGGGGCCTGGCCGCCAAGGCCTTTGCCAGTTGGGCTGGTGCGTCGGCTGTGCCTCGTCCCCACCGGCTGGGTCCTCTTTGCTGGGAGGCTCCATTTTCCACCTCTTGTGCCGGCATTGGCCATTGATGCGTTTGTCGTGCGACCAGCGCCGCGCCCCGCCACCTCCGCGTGTACCCCCGGCTCCCTGATTGGCCGGGGCTGTCGCACTGGCTGCTGGGGTTTGCAGTTTTTGTCTTTGCTCCGTTTTGTGGGGCGCTGCCCCCCCTCGATTCTACGGACACCCTCCCCAACAAATCCGAGCACATAAGGTAGGTGTGCTCCAAATTTCAGGGGGCTGGGTGGTTTGGTGTGTGTGTGTATATAACGGACTTATGAACACACACCTCTTTTATAATGGGTATAGAAGATTTCCCTAAACATATTGTGAACCAGAGTGGCCCCTATTTATCTACTTGCCATTTCTAGCTTTCGAGCTACTAGATTGGCAGGAGCTGGGACAGAGACAGGAATTCATTCCGTCATGCACTACTCAGGGATTAAACTGCTGACCTGCTGCCTTCCAGCCAGCATCTTAACCACTTCAACCATTGCTGGTAAACAGTGTTCTATGCACTCCGGTGTCTAAGCATGTCTGCCACATGTCCACAGAAACATCTGCAGACGCAGACAGCACTGGCTCTTTGGCTACAAACAGAGATGAGCACTGAACCCTAGAGTCGGATACGACTGGCTTTCGAACAAGGGGTGACCTATCTTATGAAAGAAGAATTCTCAATTATGATTGGAAGTGTAACTATTTATTAATGTAGCCTCCTCTTCTTTGAGGTCTCTACTTCTTTCTTCAATGATTTCATCTTCTCGACATCCAAATTTAAGGTCAGAGTCCTTAAATGCAAGACCAACATGCTTAAATGGGGGCTGTTGGCAGACAACAACATGCTGTGTGAATGTGGAGCGATACAGAATCCAGCTGATTTACTGGTCTGGCAGTTACTATCAGAAACATGTACTGACGAATATTTAATTATGGCCAACAACAAAGAAAAGGTGGTTCCATTTGGGCAATCTAATTTGATCTGGACACTACATAAGAATGCAATGTTTAGATCTTTATATTTTGAACTGTTGCTGCACTATTACTATTAAATAAAACGGAAATTAGCAACAAGCAGGGGAAGAGGGGGACCTTACCGAGAGAGGATAAGGTTTTCCAGTTCTCCTCCATGACTTCCTGGTGGAGGACCTTCTGGTCAGGATACAGCAGTGCCCACTCTTCCTGGGTGAAGGACACGGCTACCTCCTCAAAGGATATTCCACCCTGAAAGAAAAACGGTCTTCTCCATAAGTTTCATGAAGACAATCTTCTAAAGCCAAAACATTACAAGCAAGAGAAGAGGCTGGATAGTCTTTGGTAGTTTGACACCATCATGAATGGCCTTCACAGCCTTTCTCTTGGACAGGTTGACCTTGATGGACAAGTTGTCAACTAGGAGACATCCAGACAGAATTTGGTGTCTCTGAACATAACGTTTACACTCTTATCACTTCCACAAGAAAGCAAAACGCCAGGGGCGTGGCCAGGATAGAGATGGATTAACGCACTGAATCGCAGGCTCGCACACAACAATGAGTAAACAACCAAAAAACATCTATAAATCAAGCTTTAATAGCTGTACAAAGCTCACCCGAAGAAAGCCTTTGATCTTCTTTCCTGTGGTCGGAGTTCAGGAGGCAGTCCCAGCCGGAGAGGCAGGCAGCAAAAGCTGCAGCTTTACCGGCTGGGCTGTGGCAAATGGGACTGAGGAAGGAGCTGAAGAAGGAAACGGAGTGAATTTTACCAAAAATTAAGATTTGGCGCTGCGGCGGGAGTCTTCGTTGGGGTGAGTGAAGTGAGTGAAGTGAGAGTGGAGAGTTTGGATTAAGGAAGGAAAAGTAAGTGAAGAAGGGGTGTGGAAGTGACTGAAAAGGACTGAAAGAAGGGGGGTTAATGGTGGCGTGATTCGAAACTTAAGGAGAAAGTTAAGACCAGAGTGGAGTAAAGGAGGAAGGTTTTAGAAAGAAGAAAAGGAGAAGAAGGAGAGTTAAAGGAGAACAAAAGGAACAAAAGGAGAGGGAGTCTGGATAGTGGAAGAAGAAAGAATTGGAAGTTGGAGAAAGGAGGGCCACCCCACGAAAACCGAAGCCGTGGCTGGAGTTTAATGGCGGCGTCCTTTTGGCTTTTTTCTTTGTGCCCTGTGCTTTCTTTGTGGATGGTATAGACTCTGAATGAAATTGGATTATAAGGTTTTTGTTACTGCTAAAATGGATTGGTTTTCTTCCGTGTTCTACTGTGGATTATAAATATATATTTTTCCTGCTTCATCGTGGATTACAAATTCTATTTTTTTTCTTCCTCCATTTTTGGGTTGTTGGAGAGAAAGTGCTGATTTATTTTTGTGCATTCCTTTTCCCTCTTCCGACAGCTTATTTGGTTACATTGTGGCTGGAGTTTTCATTTGGGCTCAAGATTTTGGGGTACTTTCTTACAATTGGTTTATAATATGCAAGTTTGATACCTGATTGAATTACAACATGTCTGAAGAGCTTTGGAGCGTATATTTGGATTTTTTAACAAAAGAAGGGAGCTCTGTTTGCTGATACACTGGAACAGTTTCAAGGAGAAGGGTTTGCGAGAGCCAAGAGTGTTGCGGCCTTGAAAATTTTATTCGACGTTACAATGGATAAGATTACAAGGGGGAAGGGAAAGGAGGAGGAGCCGGTGGTGAAACCTAAGAAGAAAGATAAACCAGCAGCTGGGTAGGCTCCTCCATCATCTTCACCATCTCCTGAACCATATGATCAGACTCAAATAATGGTTGAATTGGGTAAATTATTCCAGAAATTTGAAAGGATGGAAGAAGCAAGAGTGAAAGACAAAAATGAAATTCTGGAGAAACAGGACAAATTGGCCACAATGTTTATTGATTTTCCAAAAAAGTTGATTTAAATTTTCAAAAAATAGACGGAAATGTTAAGTTGATGCAAAGTGATGTGAAAGTGATGAAAGGGGAAATAAAAGGGATACAGGAAGAGGTGAAGGAGAATAAGATGAAAGTGGATGATTATGGAAAAAAAGATGGATGTTATGGAAGAATTGATGAGAAAACAAAATATTGTGATTCGCCATATGATGGAAAGATCGCCAGAACAGCTAAGAGATAGAATAGTTGATTGGTTAAATAATTTGAAAATGGGGAAGGATTTTGTTAATGAGGACATTGCAAGTGCTTACAGAGTGGGCCCGAGAAGGGGAAAAGTTTCAAGAAATGTTTTGGTTAAATTTGCAAATTGGGGAGATAAGTTGAAGGTAATGGCTTTCTCAAAACAAGCTGGTTCTGGCGCTCTGAAAATTGATGGGTCTGATGTGGAGGTATATAATGACATTTCCATCAAAGAACGTGGTTGGAGGTACAAGATGAAACCTGTAGCAAAAATTTTGATGAAAAAAGGGGTAAAATATAATTGGCGATTTCCACAACAATTAAGATTTTTCTATGATAGAAAAATGCAGGTGATTGACGCAGGGACGGATGCATTGGAGTATGTGAGTTTACTTGATTTGGTTAAGGTGGGTTCAAATGAGTGGCTAGCTTTGAGGAAAGATTTGTTGGATTTGTTGGACTCGGGAGGTATAAGAAGAGACTATGATGGAGCAGATGAGGATGGGGTTGCAGGAGGAGGGCAACCAGCTGGAGCAGAGGATGACTTATCACTGATTGTGGTGGAGGAAGAGTTGAGTAAAGGTTAGAAGGTTAAAGTAATGAAATTAAGCAATTTTACAGGAGAGGATGGTTTAATAAGATTGTTTTTATAATGTGGAGGGTGTGCTAGGGCGCCGATCACCACACACATCTTCCACATTCCCCCCTCCCCTCTTTGGAAGGCAAAGGTGACTTTTTTTAAAGAAAAAGTGGAGAGGTTGGTAATGAGTGTTTTTTGTTTTAGGTTTTGTTTTATTTTTTGTGGGTTGGTAGCACGCCTGATGGAGAACTCGGTAGTGGTAGAAGTGGTTACTAGATTTAATTATGAGAGTTATTAAAGTGTTATCGTGGAATGTAAAAAGTACAGGATCTGTGATTAAGAGGAGGAGGATAGAATCAGCCTTGAGGAAAAGTAAACCGGACACAGTCTTTCTACAGGAAACCCATCAAAAATCTCAAGATACAAATAAAATTTCCTTAGGGTGGATGCAACACTATGAAAAGTCATTTGGAACATCAAAAGCAAGAGGTGTCGCAATCATGATATCGACTAGACTGGGGTTTGAGATAACAAATACCATTTCGGATTTAGAGGGTAGATATCTGATAGTAAAAGGGAAAATCGATGACGAGGAAGTAACTTTGGTGAATATATATGCCCCAAACGATCATCAAGCTGAATTTTTAGAAAAAATGCATAAAATTTTGATTAAAAAAAACAACAAAAATGATTGTGGCCGGTGATTCTAATTTAGTAAGATCAAATTTGGATTGTACTAATTTATCAAGATATGGAAAAGGTCTTAAAGGATGGATTTTGGATAATTGGATGGCTGCCATAGGTTGGAGAGAGATTAAGGGGTCAGAAAGGGTGTACACTTACTTCTCACAGGTTCATAACTCATACTCCAGAATAGATTATATATTTCTAACTGAAGACATGGTCAAAAATGTGGAAGATACTGAAGTTGGAATTTTTAAGGAGTCAGATCATGCTAAAGTGGTTTTAGAATTGAGATTACAGAAGGAAAGTGGTTCAAGAAGGAGTTGGAGATATGATGTTAATTTATTTAAAGACCAAAAGTGCAAAGAACAAATTATGGAGAGTTGGAAGGAAAATTGGCAATGGAACGATAATGGCGAGGTAAATTTTAACAAGGTTTGGGATGCAATGAAGTCGGTTTTTAGAGGGGAATGTATGAAGTTGGTAAGTAATAGATAAAAAAAGAATAAGTTAGCACAGGATAGAATTGAAAAGGAAATATTGCAGCTACAGGAGGAGCATTCAAAGACGAAGGACAAGAAGGTTTTTGCTAATTTACAAAGATTGAAGGCTGAAGTGGTAGGTAAAGATATAGAAAAGGTGAAAAGAGATTTGGTTTATTTAAAAAGAGAGTACATTGAATATAGTAAGAAAAACTCAAAACTATTAGCAAAAGCAGCAAAAGATAAAAGGAAAAAAAGGGAAATTGGAGTTTTGATTAATGAACAAGGAACAAGATGTAATAAGACTAAAGATAAATGCAAAATTGTGAAAGAATTTTTTCAAGTTTTATATGCAAGAAAAGATATAGATGTGGAAAAGCTTAAAAAGCAACTGGAGAGGCAGATAGTTAGCGGAATAAAACAGGAGCATAGAAATAGAATGGAAGAACAAGTGTCAGAAAAAGAAGTAAAAGAGGTTATTGCGGGTTTGAAATTGGGGAAATCCCCCGGGGAAGATGGATTACCTGCAGACTTTTATAAGGAATTTAAAGATATAGTAGTACCAAAGTTGGTAAAGTTATATAACTACATATTGGATGGGGGCCAAATTCTGACTTCATGGTATAGGACCATAGTCGTACTGTTGCCAAAACCTGGAAAGAATCTTTAAAAAGTAGAATCATATAGACCAATATCATTAATAAACCAAGATGCCAAGATCTTCACAGCATTATTGGCTAATCGTTTAAACAATTTTATGGGCAACTATATAAATGAGGACCAAGTGGGCTTTATGAAAGGGAGACACATGGCAGACTTGACTAGAAGAGTCTTAGATTTAATAAATACTGTGAGCCAAACAAAAGAAAAAGTGGGATTAATATCTTTGGATATTTTTAAAGCATTTGGATTTCAATTAAGGAAATAGTTAAAAGTTATGGATTCGGCGATAAATTCAGACGGGTAATTGATCAATTATATCAGCAAGGAATAGCCACTGTAAGAGTAAATGATGAGGTTACCAATGAGGTAAAATTAGAGGCAGGCATGAGACAGGGCTGTCCGTTATCTCCAATATTGTTTATTATGGCTATGGAGATATTGGCAAAAGCCATAAGGAAGGATGGTAAAATAGAGGGGATTATGGAAAATAGGATAAGTATGTATGCTGATGATACATTGATAATTGTAAAACATCCTGAGAAGGTGATGGATAGAATTAGAGCACAACTGAAGGATTATGAGGGTATTACTGGTTTGAAGATAAATTGGGATAAATCGGAAATGATGCTCTGTAATATGGGGGAAGAAGATAAAGGGAAAGGGAAATATCCAAGTTAAAGATAAATTGAAATATTTGGGTATAATTATATCAAACTAGCAGATTTTGCCCGGCGGTGCCAGGCTGTTTAAAGTGGTTTCTGAAGGTTTTTGTTTTTTGTTTATGGAAATGAGGTTGGTCTGTTATTTGTGTTTGTGAAAATGTTTATTTATACACACGGACTGTTTTAAACTGTGTTGTTGTTTTTGTTTTGTTTTTTGGATTTTAAAAAGAGGACAGGCTGGTTTTTTTAATTATTGTATTTTAAAAAAGAATGTGTTACTTTGTGAATTTTTGTAAATAGTTGTACTTTGGATAATAATTTTTAAAATGTGTAAATATATTTTTTATTAAATTCAAGGTTTTTTACTGTGTTTATATGTTTTTTTATTGAAAATTTATTTATTTATTTGTGAATTATTTTTGATTTTTTTGGATATTTTTGAATGTTTTTGGAATTGATTACCCTAATTTTTTGGATTAATTGAATTTTTTGAAATATTTTGGATGTTTTTCTCCTTTGGCCACTGGGTGGTGGTGTTGAGCAATTTTTGTGTATTGCTTCTTCCGGTGAGTCTCTTCCTCTTTTCATTTCAGTTCCGGTTTTCATTGAGGCAAGACGTCTAATGGTAAGCTCTCTGTGTTTTTTTTGGGGGGGGTTGTTTTGGGTTGGGGGGCATTCTGTGTGTGTTTAGGGTTTTGGGTGGGGGTTTCTGTGTGTGTCTTTTTGAATGTTTTTGGTTTTTAGGGTTTTGGGTGGGGTTTTCTGTGTGTGTGTTTTTGAATGTTTTTGGGTTTTTTTGGAATGTTTTTGCATTTTTACGTGTCTGTTTTTGACTTGTGTTTTGGGTATTTTCATGGGCCAGTCTTGATGGCTGGCCCGCGGAAATACCATCACCGCTTCATGCGGCGTTGGGGGGGGTATTGCCGTGGCCCGGGCTGGGTGGCGGTGTGTCTGTTTGTGGGGTGGGTGTTTGCTTCGCCGCTTCATGCGGCGTTTGGGGGAGGGTATTGCCGTGGCCCAGGCTGGGTTGGGGTTTGTGTCTTTGGGGGGTGGGGTTTGCTTGCTGGCCTTTGTTTTGTTTTTGGTTGCCGCCGCCACAGCGATTTTTGCAGCGGTTGGGGGGGGGTCTTTGGATTTTTTTTCAGCGAGTTTGTCTCGCTGGGATCACCGTGTCTTCAGCGGGGCAGAGGATGTCCCTCTCTTCCCCGTTGCTCCGTGCAAGAAGGCCGGCGGGTTTGCATGGTTTAGTGATGTCGGGGTTTTCATGTTTTTGGGGTGCTGCGTCCGCCTGCGGTGTGGGTTTGTGTTTTTATTTTTCGCGCGCCGGCTTCTTCAGCGTTCTGCACGCTCATGGCACGCAGGACGCTGGGGATTGTAGTTTGGCGTTTGTGTTTTCGGTTTGTGCGGCGGTTTTTTCCCTGCGGCTTCATTTTGATTGGCTGCACCGCGTTTTCGAACGTTCCATTTGCTCGCGCCGCTCAGCTTCATTGGCTCTTGCGCGGCGTGGCAAAAGGAACTTTGGGAATTGAAGTTCCCTTTTTTTGTTTGCGACTGGGGGGCTCCTGCCCCCGGGTCGAAAATTTCAACCCGACAGTTACCTGCGAACCCCGTTCGGGCGAGTGAACGGAGGCTCGGACGGGGCTAGTGGGGCCTGGTGCAACATCCTTTGTCACATTCCAACGGTTAACGCACCATTTTATAGGTATACGGTAGATAGACTGCAAGAGTTGAAAAGATTAAATTATGACAGTTTGAAAACTGAAATTAAATCTAGAATACATAGCTATCAAAAGCTGAAACTGTCATGGTTTGGGAGGATTGCACTTAGCAAATTGATGTTGTTACCTCGAATTAATTTCTTGTTTGAAGCATTAGCAATCCAGCTGAAGGATAAGGAAATTAAGGAATTTCAAAAACTGATTAATGATTTCTGTAACGGGGGAAAGAAGTCTAGGTTCCCAAAAAGATTATGGTATTTAACTCAGAAGGAAGGTGGTTTGGGAATGCCGAATCTAGTAGAATATTATTGAGCATTTCAAATTAAGAATGTTGTGAAGATCTTGGCAAAGGAAAAAGTGATTTGGGAGGAAATTGAGATGAAGGATTACAAGCATATAGGCAAAATGGTCTTTTTAGGATATAATTTGGGAAAGGTGGTTACTAAAAATACGATGAAATGATTAATGAGTGTATGGAAGAAAGTAAAAAAGTATCTGGTCCGGAGTATCTCTCCAATTCTGGAACTCTCAGATGTGGCGAACTTTCCGATTAGGATTGATAATGAAGTAGAAGAAGTATTGCATAAGAATGAAATTTTCCTGTTGAGAAACTGGTTTCGGATCTGTAGGGATGTGGTTACTAGGACGAATTTGTTTGAGCAATTAAAAATGAATTGGTTTCAGATAATGAAGATTAATAATTGGAATAGTAAACATATGAGAGATTATGATTTGGAAAGAGAAAAGATGGATTTTGAGGTTTTGATGTTAAAAATTAGAAAGGGAGATAATATTAAGGGATTAGTCAGTAAATTATATACATTATTAAATAAGGAGGGTGATCCACAGGAGGATTTGAAATTAAAGTGGGAACAGGATTTGAATATAAAGATAGAAAATGATATGTGGAGATAAATGGAATAAATGATAAATGGAAAAAGAGGATAATGAGAACTATGTCGGTTAGAATAAAAGAGCATAATTATAAAATGTTATGGAGGTGGTACTTGACACTAGTGAGGTTACATCAAATTGATAATAAGAAAGATAAAATGTGTTGGAGATGCAAAGATACAATTGGAACTTATGAGCATATGTGGTGGGGCTGTATTGGGGTAAAGGATTTCTGGAAAAGAATTGAAAAGGAGATTGGTGAAATATTGGGAAAGATAATCAAGCTGGGGCCGGGTTCCACTATGTTAACAGATGTGGAAGGTATTAATTTAAATAAGGTGGAGAAGGAATTATTAGAAATAATGCTTACAACGGGGCGACAATGTATTGCTAGAAATTGGCAAAATGATGTAATTATACAAACTATAGAATGGTATAAAGAAATGTGGAATCTAGCTTTGAATGATAAACTGACTTGGGAGATTAAAGTAAAAAGGGGTAACTTGAAAGAAAATAGATTTTGGAACATTTGGAAGCCTTTTGTGGATCACTCCCTTATTGGAGTTGAAAGAAATAGACCTGTACCTGATCAAAGTGGTTTTGGGAAGTAAAACAACGAGATACTCCTCCAGGGCAATATAAATAAGCACTGGGTGTAATATTATGTGTAACTTTTGTTGTTTTTTATTCAAAATAGTATTGAATGTTTTAATAGGAAGAGAGTGATAAAGAATAATTTAGCGTACTTATCTATAAAGGTGTTTTTTTCTTTATTGCTTTACTTCTTTTTTATTGCTTTACATATTATGTATTTTAGTTACTTTTATGTACTATGTATTTTGTATTGTATTCGTTTGAAAAAATGCAATAAAAATATTTTTAAAATAAAAGTAAAATAGAAACCAGAAAGCAAAATGCCTTACTAAGAATGAAAGGAACAGAAAAAGGAACACAATTCCTGTTGTCTTCATATTGAGTTTGGAAAAACCTCTCAGATCTTCTTGGACCATTCTTCAAAACAGAAGAAAAATAACTTTATCATTTGCAAAATCGAGACATAAGGGGCACTGCTATTCCTAGCATGGCGAGTACCATGTGATAACAACCTGCTTTGTAAGGAATGAGACAATTAAAAAAGAATGGCCAGTTTGATTCAAGACCAAAGAGCTTAAATACAAAGGGATTCAGATTCACAAGGTGAGTTGGCATACCTGATCTGGTTCTGCTCCATCGTAAGGAAAAGAGGATGGGTCGTTTGTTGTTCGCGTCCTTCTGGAGTCTACAGGAGAGACAGAAAGGGTGGGAAGTCAGACAGGAAGTGCAATCTCTGGAAAAATCAATTTCTGGATTAAACATGAGAACCAATACTTTAGAGTCAGAGGTTAAGGCCTTGGTGGAGATTGCAATAAGGCATGAAAATACTATGGACAAAAGATTTAAGCAATTGGTGAAGCTACAGGATCAATCGAAAAGAAAAACATCAGGATTAAGTTTTCCCCCAACATGGATAAAGACAATTTAAAAATTGAAGTGGTTAAATGGTTACAAACCTTTGCTATGGACTCTGACCCAATTAAAGAAGAAGAGATCAAAGCAATTTTTAAGGTCAGTTTCAAGAGAAGTCAACGCCCCAGAGATATGATAATTACTTTTGTATCAGGTTATAAAAAAGATCAAGTAATGGACTATTTAAGGAAGCATGGTGACTCTGCATTAAAGATAGGAGAAGTAAAAGTACAAGTAAATCATGATTTAAGTAATGAGACTATTCAACGGAGAAGACAGATGAAGCCGATAAAAATAATATATAAATATAAATAGGCACAGGCAAGAAAGTGTTAACAATTTAGGAATATGAATAGAATAGGGACCAAAAGAATTAAAATAGAGGAAAAATAGGAGAAGGAGACGGGGAATAGTGAAAGAAGGAATTAAGAATAGAAGGGATAGGCTCTCCCTCTTCCTCCCCGCCATTCCCTAAACGGTAGCGGCCAGGCAATATTTAACCTGGCCGGGGGGGGGGAGGATGAGATTTTTTAGGGTTGCGTGTTGGTGGGTGGAGGGTTATAAGTTACATGTTGCATGTTATATGTTATTGAAAAATAAAAATAATTTTTTAAAAAATTACACAGAGAACAATAAAAAAGTAAAAAAGCTCTAAATTCCCTTAAAAAGCATTAGGTGAAGCACGAGCGTTTCCTAAAAATAGAAAAGGAAATGTGATGTCAAAATCATTTTGCAACCCCTGGGATAAGCTGTGGGGTGGGGATTCAAAAGAAAGCCCCTGCGAGACGTCAAACCATTCACTCTCTCAGGCTGGCCTAAATTGTAGGATAGTTGGACTGAGGACAAGATAGTCGCGATGAAATCTGTGAGCATCATAGAAAAAAATGTAAGATATCGATACAACAGGAAAAAGCTAGAAATAACTGAATCGTGTAAGGTTAAATATGGACGTTTAGAAGTCTGTTTCGCTCAGTTCAAAACAAATCTCTTTGCATTTGCCCTCATGGTCAGAACCAAAAGGAACTGGTTGCTATGTAAAATGTTTGGGATGATGAAAATCAACGGTAAGAAACTTTTTTTACAAGGGTTACTGCAGCGGTGGTGGATCAAAATAAATGAAGAGGAGAGTCTGCAAGGTTAAATATGGATGTTTAGAAGCCTATTTCACTCAGTTCAAAACAAATCTCTTTGCATTTGCCCTCGTGGTCAGAACCAAAAGGAACTGGTTGCTATGTAAAATGTTTGGGATGATGAAAATCAAAAGAATTAAAAATATATGAAGAACTAACGAAGAGTGTCCCAGCGATACCAAAGTGAAATAGTCAGAGGGGGAAATAAATACACACAGGCCCTCCTTTCCTTCACCCGTAGATAACAACATGCCTTCTCTCACAATAATCCTCACCTATCAAGGTAGAACCTCCTTCACTGCCCTGATGGATCTCTCTTTGTAAGTGACACTCTTTGGTGCTCAACTGAGGTTTCTCTCGCATGGGGAAATCAGGCTGAACCTCCGAAGAGAGGATTTTTATCTGAGGAATCATAAAATGCAAGGAGAAAATAGAAAAGAGAGAAACAGGAATCTTAACAGGTGAAAGTGGGACTTCAGAGACATATGATATCATGCTCAGATTTTCTCAAGAGCTTACTTTGTTGATCCATACTTCACGAGGCTAATTTGATGTGGTGGATCAAAGCATTGCCTCCCCTGAGATTTTAGCATTGGGAGGTCCTACCACTAGCGTAGCAGGGTCCAGTGGTGCACAGGGGAATGAGGCCCCTGTTTTCGATGCTCCTTTTGCCATTTTAAATATGACGACACAACTGGCTGGGCTCATGTTAAAGTTGGCCATGTCAGAGCAATGCACTGGCCAGGTGCATTACCTGAGTACCCCACCCCACTTAGCTGACCTGGGGTTCCTGAGACATTGAGGCATGAGGTGGGATTTACACATACCAAACAACAACAGCAAAGGCAATTCATAGAAAGTTTTTTTTTAATTTCCTCCCTCATTTTCTTGATGCCTTTGAGCAGCCATGGTCAATCTCCATAGCTGAATAATCCCTGCCTGAATCCACCAAAAGTGATCTAATCTCCATAATGCTGAATTAGAAGCTGTTGCCAACAGCAGGAGTAAACCTGCAGTTTCCTTAGAACATTAGAGAATTTATATATAGAGAGAGCAATTTAACTATCAAATAAAATACATCAAGCCATACATTGTGCTCTCAAGGACCTCAAGGGACCGATGGAGAAAACTGGAGCAGAACAGGCACTAGTCTGACAGGGCAGAGGGGCAGTAAGATCCATGGGCTCCTCCTTTCAGATTCTGAGTCCTCCTCCCAAAAGCCACACATTTGTCTCACCTGTTGCTTTTTGAGCTTTTTCTCTTCGGCCGGATTCAGACTCAGGAGGAAACCTTCTGCCAGGGCCACTGCCTGGCAACTAGTTTCCGCTCCACATTCCCTCACCCAGCTCGACATCTCCTGGGGGAGGATGGACAGGAATTGCTCCAGGATCACCAAGTCCAGCATCTGAGCCTTGGTGTGTTGCTCCGGCTTCAGCCACTGATGGCAAAGCAGGTGGAGGAGAGAGCAAACCTGCCGAGGACCATCAGCCTCCTGGTAGGAGAAATTCCTGAAGTGTTGGCGCTGCTTCTCTGAGCTGAGCATCTCCTCTCCTTGGACCTCTGGCACTGCTATTTCCTGACATGCCCCAAGGTTTTCCCCCCTGATCACACTGGGGTCTTTTTCTGCTGTGGGGCCAGATGTGTGTTGGTCGTCCATCATATTCCTCACCCAACAATGGTGTCCTGGATCTACTCTCCAATGCTACATAGACAGGACAAAACAAGGAAACAGAATGGCAGAGGAGGACAAAATCTCCTCTCCTTCCACTTTTTACACAGATATTTTACACAGACCAATCAATGAAACAAATCCACTAATTCTAAACCTGGAGATGGGAGAGATATTTATTAGTTTCCAACAATGTGGAGAGAGAGGGGGCAGCAGATTGGATCAGCAGGCTCAACAAGAGAAAGGCCAGTGAGATCAGAAAGTGACGTTTTGGGCAGTGGTGGGCTCAAAAAAAAATTACTACCACACTGTGAGCGTCGTATAGTGGGCACAAGTTGGGGGTCTTCCTGGTCTCATGACTACTGCTCGAAGAGCAGTTGGCAGTCATGGCCAGGAAGGCTTTTGCACAACTTTGTGTAATTTGCCAGTTGTGCCTGCTCCTGGACCGAGACTCCTTGCTCATGGTTACACATGCTCTGGTCACCTCCAGACTAGATTATTGTAATGCACTCTACATGGGGCTCGCCTTGACAACCATCCAGTGGCTGCAGCTGGTCCAGAAAGTGGCTGCCCTGGTGGTGATGGGGTGCGGGCACTATGCCAGTGCCTCGCCACTGCTCCGGGAGCTGCACTGGTTACCAGTTTGCCTCCGGGTGCAATTCAAGGTGCTGGTGTTGACCTTTAAATCCCTACATGGTAGTGTGCCAGGATACCGAAGAGACCGCTTCTCTCCAAGAATGTCTGTCCGTCCAACCAGAGCGGACCAGAGGGGCTCTCTAACTTTACCATTGGATAGAGGGGCTCGTCTCTCTAGCCCAAGGAGGGCCTTCTCTGTGTCCGCTCCAGCCCTATGGAACCTCCTGCCGATAGAACTGCGGCTGCAGACAGAATTGCTGCCCTTTAGGAAGGATCTTAAAACCTGGCTGGCAAGGCAGGTGTAGGGCGTTGATGGAGGCGTGATCCCCACCTGTTGGCTTGTTTAAGATATATTAAGATCTTTTCTACAGATGGGGTGGGAGGGATTTTTTATTTGGGTTTTTATTTGATGGGCTGGGGTGGCCCAAGACAATCTGCTACCTGAGGCAGAGGACAAAATCTCCTCTCCTTCCACATCTAGAATCCTGGCTATGGCCCTGCTTGTACGACCCACAGACAGACCCATCTCTCTCCCCCTGGCGTGGAGTTGTAGCAGAGGGTGTTGGAGAAGGAAGGAGGAGGGTGTGTGGGGAGGAATGGGAGAGCACGAAAACACTTTCTGCCTTGCCCCTCTTCCTCCCCCCCATGCGACCCCCCCCCACACACACACACACACAAAGGAGGGGGGGAGACCCGAGCAGGGCGACCAGGAAAGAAAAGAGGGGGGGTCAGAGAGAGACGATTTATAGTCCCAAACAAAGAAGTGCCCCCACTTTGGGAGGGTGGGGTGGGAAAAGTGCTAACTCAGGGTAAGGGAAGCCCCCCCCCCATCCCCACCCCCTTGCCCCACTGACTCTGGCTGCGGCCCTGGGTGGGGCTCGACTGAACAACCACAAGTCTTGGAAGGCATTGGAAGCTACTCGGGATCCTTCCTTGCCTCCAATACGTGGGAGAGGCGAGTTTTCTGTAGAGTCCAGTGCACAAAACTCTACACCAGGGATTCCCACTTCCATATGTGGGGCCCCACCGCCCCCCACCAACCCACCGCCCCCTCCACCTCCGGAAGTGCCCCATGGGGTGGAGGAAGGGCGGAAGGACCGTCCGGCCCCCGAAGCTGTCTGAGGGAGGGTGACCTGACCTGGCCCTTCCCTTCCCCGGCTTAAAATAGGTTGAGAACTCCTCCTGCTCTAAACCCTCCCTGCCTCGAAAAGGATGGGATTTGTAGTCCAGAAATCAAAGGAGACTTACTTCAGCAACTCTCCCCACCACACCCACAATAATGTCGCCTCGTCTCCAAAAGGGAGGAGGGGCAGCAGGTGGGAAAGGAATCGTTTCCGGGTGAAAAAGGATCGCCTCTTCCCCTCCCACATTTTCCTCCTCTCTAGGAAACCTCACTAATCTCCCATACTCCGGGAATCTCTCTCGTCGGGCGTCATGGAGGTATAAAAACAGGAGATGACATATGTCACAAACTTGAAGCCGACTAATCTGACAGTCCGCCATGTTTGTTGGCCCAAAACATTGCCTTATGGTGCTTTGATTGTGTGGAGTCGTGAAAGTAGATCAGGGTTTCCCCTTTAATATCAGTGGGGGTGGGTGGGTTTGCGATCCCCCTCTCCGCTGGCTCCCCTGGGGTTGGGAGGTTTGGAGGGTGTTGTGTATGTACAATGTCGCTTTAAGAAATGTATGAATGTAACCTGGCCACAATCACAATGTAACCCAGCTGTTAAAGGAACGCGAGCAAGCTGCCTATAGAGGGCAGCTGCGAGTGTTCAACTCACATGGTTATCATTCCTCAAATCACCTGCAGCCGCGGGAACTCCCCGCAACAACAAACTACTACCGATCCACCACCGAAGATGGGCGTGACCCGGATGACGTCACGCCGGTAGCGGCCAATGAGCTACCATGCAGCCAGATTCAAATGTATTGTACCACTGTATATAATGTGAGGTATCTCCGCCATTACCACATGTTCGTTCTGATCATCAACCAATAAACCTGTGTTAGAACTTACTGCGACTCCTTCTATGTCTCCTGGAAAGGACACTAAATTGGCGACGAAGGTGGGATTGATGGCGAATCCCAAGGTCAAGGCGTACCAGTTCGATGTGAGCGAGCCCGAACAATGGGAGCTCTACGAGTGCCAGTTTCGGCACGCGATGGAAGCCGCGGGCGTCGACGACGACGCGAAGATGCGCTCCCACTTCCTGGCCCAAGTGGGGCCGGCCACGCTGCGGATCCTGATGACCCTGGTGCCCCCCGGAAGGTAGACGAGGTCCCCATCGACCGTATCCTGGAGAGACTGGGTGAGCATTTCCAGCCGCCCGTCTCGATCTTCCCAGCACGGGTCGCGTTTCACAGGCGAGACCAGCGACCGGGCGAATCCGTGTCCGCCTACGTGGCGGCCCTCAGGCTTGCAGCGGTCCACTGCCAGTGGGATGACCTGGACCAGGCCCTCCGTGACCGCATGTTGTGTGGTCTGAGGGACGAGGAGCTGCAGAGGAGGCTGATGACCCGCGACCAACGCCTCACGTTCAACGAGGTACTGCGGGAGGCCCAAGCAGCCGAGGAGGCCAGGAGCGGGGTGAGATTGTTCAAGTCCCGAGGGGCCGCGTGCGAGAGGGCCAAGTCACCAGTACAGGCGGCCCGGCGGACACCAGCGAAGGCAGCCTGGTGGCCCCCCAAGCCACCCGCCGGCACACCAACGTCGTCCGAGGAGTCGTCCACCACAGCGGACCCCTACTCCAGCGAGGACGGCGACGTCCAGAGGATCAAGAAGCGTGGTGAGAAGCGGCAGACCCGAGAACGGCAGGACCGCCGTTGCGACGGTTGTGGGGCGTCCCACGACCGCACGAGTTGCCCGTTTCGTAAGGCCGAGTGTCACAACTGCGGCCGGAAGGGGCACATCGCCCGAGTATGCAGGCGCGGGCGAGTCGAGGACAAGGGGAGTTCCAGCCATCCCCAGACGCACCAACGGAAGGCGGCCGGCACCAGGAAGGTCGCAGCCAGCTACAGTGAGGAAGGCGTGAACCGCGTGGGCCTGGAGCACCGGCGGTTTTTCGTAGAGGTACTGTTGCAAGGGGTCCCAGTGAGGATGGAGATAGACTCGGGGTCATCTTATTCCATCCTGTCATAAAAAGAGTTCGTGCGTATTCCCCCAGACAAGCGGCCCAAACTGCGGGCCATGAGGTCACACCTACGGGACGTGCAGGGGAATGGGATCCCAGTGTTGGGGGTGGGGAACTTCAAGGTGAAGTTCAAGAACTACTCCGAGAAACTGCCCCTAGTGGTCCTCAAGGGGGGGAGGTGCTGCCTTTTGGGAATGCAGTGGTTTGCTCCCCTGGGAATCGAACTGTCCGGCATTAACGCCATCGAGACTGACCCAATACGGGACGTGTGCAATGCACACCCGGACGTTTTCAAGAAGGGGCTCCGGAAGTACAAGGGCCCCCCGGTTTCCTTCGAGCTGGACCCAGCCCTAAAGGACAAGATCGAGGCGGAACTGGACAAATTGGTGGGGCAGGGGATTTTGGTTCCAGTTGACTCGGAGGAGTGGGAAACGCCAATTGTTACAGCCCTTAAGTCGAACGGGGAAGTCAGGATTTGTGCAGACTATAAATGTACCATTAACAAGGCCATTCGGCCAAATGCATACCCAGTGCCCGTGGTCAGCCATTTGCTGGCCACGTTACATGGGGGGAAGTGTTTTGCCAAGTTAGATCTGGCTCAGGCATACCAGCAGCTCTCTGTGACCCCGGCTGCTGCCGCCGCGCAAACGATAGTGACGCACAAGGGGGCGTTTAAGGTAGCGCGCCTTCAGTTTGGCGTGAATTCGGCCCCCGGAATTTTCCAGTCCCTCGTGGAATGCCTTTTAAAAGGGCTTCCAGGCGTCCTCTCATACTTCGACGACGTGTTGATAACGGCGGGGAGCGAATTAGAGTTAGCAAGGAGGCTAGATGGGGTCCTTTCTGTGTTCGAGAGGGCAGGTCTTCGACTGAGGAGGGACAAATGCGTATTCTTTGCGAGGGAGGTCGAGTTTCTAGGTTTCAAGGTAACCCCGGACGGCATCAAACCCTCTGAGTCAAAGGTTGCGGCCGTAAAAAACGCCCCTCGCCCCACCGCAAAACCGGAGCTACAGTCATTTCTAGGGCTCCTAAATTTTTATCATACCTTCCTGCCTCGGAAGGCATTGGTCGCGGAGCCACTGCATGCGCTACTTAAAAAGGGCGCGGTTTGGCGGTGGGGGGACAGGCAGGAGAGAGCGTTCAAGGAGCTCAAGTCACTCCTGTCCTCGGATGCTGTCCTGACCCACTTCGACCCGAAAAAGCCAGTGGTTTTAGTCTGTGATGCATCCCCAGTGGGGGTGGGGGCAGTCCTGTGCCACGTGTTGGAGAGCGGGAGGGAAGCCCCGGTAGCGTACTACTCAAGGTCCCTCTCAAAGGCCGAGCGCAATTACGCGCAAACTGATAGGGAGGCCCTAGCCATCATCGCAAGAACAAAAAAGTTCCACGACTTTTTATACGGCCGCGAGTTTACGGTAGTGACCGATCACAAACCACTCTTGGGGATCTTCACTACCGGCAAACCCACACCGCAAATTCTATCCCCCAGGATGCTGCGTTGGGCCATTTTCCTCAACGCCTACTAGTACGAGCTGGTCTACCGCCCAGGGAAGGAGATCTCCCATGCGGACGCACTGTCCAGGTCTCCCCTCCCCAGTCTAGGGGACCCCGCATGCGAGGTAGAGCAGGATCACCAAGTCCTGCTAATCGAGTCCCTCGACTCACCCCCCATGGTCCCGGCCGACCTCGCCAAGGCCACGGCGGCCGACAAGATGCTGGCCCAAGTTAGTTCCTGGGTTAGGAAGGGCTGGCCCACGACCCACCCCCCCCCACCCCCGATGAAGAGTTCAGGCCATTTTTTAGGCGCAGAGTAGAGCTTTCGCTGGAAAGGGGCTGCTTACTCTGGGGCCAGCGGGTAGTTATCCCAGAGAAGCTGAGGGCCAAGGTACTGAGACTACTGCACACCAGTCACCCCGGGATCGTGCGCTCCAAGGATCTGGCCAGTAGTTTCTTTTGGTGGCCCCAGATAGACGTGGATATAGAGCGTTCAGTGGGCACATGTGAGAGCTGCCAGAGCTCTCGGCCCGAGGAGTCCCGGTTACCCCATAGGGAATGGGATACGGCCCGCGGGCCATGGTCCCAGATCCACGTCGACTTCGCTGGCCCTTTCCGCGGGTCCATGTTTCTGCTGGTAGTCGACTCCTACTCCAAGTGGTTGGAGGTAATCCCCATGAACAGCACCTCCTCTGCCGCAACAATCAAGCAGTTGCGCAAGCTTTTTGCCTGTTTCGGCCTGCCAGACGTCCTTGTTAGCGATAACGCTAGTACCTTCACGTCTGCAGAATTCAAGACGTTCATTGAGCGAAACGCCATCAGGCACATTACCGCTGCCCCGTTTCACCCCGCCACAAACGGTCAGGTAGAGCGCCAAGTGCGCACTACGAAAGACGCGCTACGGCGCATGGGCCCCGGTGAGTTGAACCTTCATTTGTGTCAGTTTCTCATCTGCTACAGGACAACCCCCCTAGCTTCAGGATTTTCCCCAGCCGAACTCCTCATGAGGAGGCGTCCGGTAACACTTTTTGACCGGATGGATCAGTCCAGGGTGGAGGATGAAGGGAGAAACATAAACATAGGGGGAGGGAGCTCCAAAAGTTTTTTGGCAGGGGACCCGGTTCACTGCAGGAATTACGCGGCGTCAGGGCCCGCGTGGGTTCCAGGGACAGTCATCGAGCAGACGGGGCCAGTGTCCTACAGGGTCGAGACTAGCTCGGGTCTACTCTGGAGGAGGCACGCCGACCAACTCAGAAGGCGGGTCACTAGTGAAGGAGATTCAGCGTTAGGCTCCTCCCCCACCTGCATTACCCAAGGGGGAGACACGGCGGAACCCGGGGATACAAATGCATATCCTCGGTTCCCAACCACAGAGGAGGATACTTTGGAAGAGAGGGATCAGTTTGATGATGATTATGAGTTGCGGTACCAGGGGGGTGTAGCAGAGTGGTCCCCCACCCGTCCTAGCGAAAAGAGGGGTTTCAGTTCAGCCCCTGGTACCTCCAGTCCCCCCAGTCCTTTTGTGTTAGAATATACCATAGCTCCAGCGCCCCGGAAACCAACACCCCCAAGGCAGGCATCGGGGGGGAGTCCACCCACCACAGTCCCCGGAACTCCCAGGCAGGGAACGGGGGATGGCGAGACCACAAGGGTCTCTTCGTCGGTCCCGAGATTCGTGCTGGGGGGGACCCCTAGCTCCTCAAACGGTAGGCAGGAGTTCACTTCCCAACTGTTCATTCCATTCCCATCCCCCAATGCAAGGTTACCACAGAGCTCACACCGAGCCACTAACGAGTCCCCCCTTTCCGTTGCAGGACAGGACTCCGCAGAGCCAGGCTCCCCTGTGTTAAGCCAAACGGCCGCTCGCCCCAGGCGCACGTGCGGCAAGCCACAATGGTTGAGGGACTTCGTCCCATCCTAGGGGGTAGGGATGTTGTGTATGTACAATGTTGCTTGATATGTATGTACAATGTCGCTTTAAGAAATGTATGAATGTAACCTGGCCACAATCACAATGTAACCCAGCTGTTAAAGGAATGCGAGCAAGCTGCCTATAGAGGGCAGCTGCGAGTGTTCAACTCACATGGTTATCATTCCTCAAATCACCTGCAGCCGCGGGAACTCCCCGCAACAACAAACTACTACCGATCCACCACCGAAGATGGGCGTGACCCGGATGACGTCACGCCGGTAGCGGCCAATGAGCTACCATGCAGCCAGATTCAAATGTATTGAACTACTGTATATAATGTGAGGTATCTCCGCCATTACCACATGTTCGTTCTGATCATCAACCAATAAACCTGTGTTAGTCCTTACTGCGACTCCTTCTATGTCTCCTGGAAAGGACACTAAAGAGGGACCAAAGGGGTCTGTCCCCCCAACCCTTCTGGACCCAGGGGAGCCAGCGGAGAGGGGGATCGCAACCGCCCAAACACTCCATTTTTAATCAAACACTTGGTTTCTTCTCTTTAAAAACGGAGTGTTGGGGTGTGTGTAGGAATCGGGGCCGCTAGGACGGCCGTTAGGTCCCGGAGGAGACTGATCAAGGAACGATACGAGGCAGTATGGAGCGAGATCAGATCAGTGGTTTATTGAAGGAAAGGCATCATCATATATAGATCAGAAGGCAATACAGGAAAAAACTGTCACCTGACAGAGAATCACATCACCTGTTTACTCAGGTTAATGAGGAATCCTTCTTGGGGAAGTTAATTAGCACGGGCAAACATTGACAGGGGAAACACCATTGTCTAGGGTTTAGACTGGGGTAAACATGGCTACTATTTGCACCAAGGATAAGGATAAACTCGGAGATGAGTGATTACCTTAATGGATAACAGAGTCTGGAGAAATGCCTCCTCAGCGGAACCGTCGGTCAGGTCATTAATTGGGTGAATCAAACCCTACTATTAATCCACCTCCCTTAATTTCTCTGCCCGCAGAGCCCACGGCTCAAGGAGCGTTCTCCCGAAGTGGCCTCTGCGCGGGCCGTTCCATGCCATTGGGGCATGGGGAAACCACATCTCCCCTTTTCGTTTTACTTAAGAGCCTGACCGGCGACTCTGCGCAAGAGAGGCACCAGCTGATGAGCGGGAATGGTGCTTCGGGGCTCCCTCCGGGAGCGGCACCTTGATATTAGTGAGGGAATACATTGTGCGAAGCAGCATACTGCTATGCCTAGTATAATCACCCCCACAACCACTTTGAGTACCGTCTGAAGCCATCCCCACGGAATCCATGACCACATCCAGTTCCACAATGAACTCCACCAAGTCCCCCATGCGGAACCCTCTCTGATGCCTTCGACTATGGTGTGGAGGTCTGTGAGCTGACTCTGCACCTTACGGGAGTTATCAGTGAGATTAAAACAACACATGCCATGAAAAGATTCGCAGCCCAGATGATGTAGCAATAAGAGATAGTCTATAGCCGCTCGATTGTCAAGTATGGCATGGCGAAGCTCTGCCTGCTCTTGGTTGAGCAGCGCTATCGCCGAGGAGGTATGGTTAATGGCTTTGGCTAATCCGCAAGCCAGTCGACCGATCCTCCGAGCGTTGCCAACGGCTAAGCCTGGCACGCCAATAATGCTGACTGCCAACGAGAGATATTCGGCCGAACTCATTACTCTAAAGCTGCTCTCACATGAGCTGTCTAACTGGGTGGTGCGAGTGTGCCGTATGGGTGCTGAAACATTTGAAACACTTGTGCTTGGGGTGACCATATCCTTAGTAGGGAGTAACAGTGTCAAACAACTGATACAACATACAGAATCTGATACATTTGCAGGAATGTAGTTCCACGTGTACTGGTTACATGTGAAGAACCAACCAGAAGGTAGGGTAACATGAGCATACATTGAACCAAGTGTCACTGGGTTGTCACAAGTCCAATTGCCACTGCCAACGTTGAGGCAGCGGCGCCTTCGGCCGACTGCGGAGCAGCCGGTCATGCGGGCACAAGTAGAATTCGGGCCGGCCGCCACTCGAGGAGTGTGGAGAGTGGCTGCGTCAGCCGGCAATGTCATGGTGAGCCGCATCTCCCAACGGGCGTATTCTGAAGAAGCCGCTGGGTTGTACGGGCTGAAAATCCGTTTCACAAGCCAGTCCCCATCCCTGGGGTGCGCGCCTGGAGAGTGGCACACTGGGATGAGGCAGGTGCTCAAGATTGAGGCAGAACCAATGTCCTGTCTCAGGCAAAAATCGGACTGGTTGACGAGACCCGCCAACCTTTCCCATATGTTGTAATGCATCCTGGCGGAGAGGTCTCCGCCCGGCATCAAGTCGCTGGCCTTCAATGAGGCAGCCCGAACGCCTCCCCTCGCAAGTAGGGAGAGGGTCAGGATGATGGTGACTGCCATGGTGTTGGCATGAATTCGGGCAAAGATTGCAGCTGTGAGGTTCTCCGGTGTCGGTTCCCTCTCCTCGCATTGGAGGGCGTCCTCGGCCTCACTGCAAAGGACCTTGACCATCCCCCAGGTGATCTTCGGTGCTGTCATCTGTGGCCGTCTCCTCCGACGGGTTTTCTCGGTCAGAGTGAGGTCCTCCATCTCCGGGATCGGACTCGGGTCGGTCTGGGTCCACGCCATGTGGTTCCAAGTAAGGCTTGACGCACCGAGATGGAATCCAAACGACACCTGTAGGAGACATAATTGCAGCATACCCTCTCCCCCAGGTTACGAGTGGCGCCGGGCCCCTCCAGGAAGGGTCCGGTGGCACCCGGTATCGGACCATCGATAGCACAATGCCTTGGGCTTGAGAGAGTGGCAGATTGAACTGTCTGGCAAGCGCTTTGGCATTCTGATGAAAGAATGCATGACTTTGAATTGGCGTAGTGAAAACACCTAACACTGAACGTTGCTGAATTTCCTTTGCCGCCGCGTCCGCTCTACTATTGCCCGCGGAAATCGGACCCGGTAGGTCTTGGTGACTTCGGATGTGGGCAATATAGAGCGGCTCCGTGCGGTTTCGCAAATGAAATTGAGCAGTGAGGAACAAACTAAGCAAATTCTTGTCTATCGCGGGAGTGATGTATGCTCCCGGTAGACTGTGAAGCAAATTCCTGACATACTGACTGTCAGTAATGATGTTTAGGCGCTCTTTGGCGAAGGTGCGCAAGGCGAGGTTCACCGCTGCCAACTCCGCCCGGTGCGCAGACTTCTGTGGAAGAGTTAACAGCGTGCGCCAAGCTTAGCCCTCCTGCCAAGTTAAGACGCCGTATGTGCGACCCCCATCCGTAAAAACTGTCCTGGCCCCCTGAAGTGGAACCAGAGAAAGCAATTCGAACAAGCTGACTGTCTGCGTTTGAAGTGAGACAAGTCTGGGGTCTTTCGGCAAGTGGTATGCCAAGCTTCCGGTGAATCCTTCCAAAGCTATTGGAAGCGAGTCACCGAGCTGCATCAACTGCTGAATCTGTTCTTTGGTGAACGGGACTACAATCTTTGCTAAATCGTGCCCTGAAATATCCCTGGCTCTCAGCCTTCCGCGGTAAACCACCGCGGAGACCAATTCTTGGGGAGGAACGATGTTTCGGGAAGAGGTGTTCGGCAAGTACACCCATTCCACGATACTCGCTCCTTTCTCTGAATCTATTCCTAGGGCTCCGGTGAACATGGATCCTGCCCGAACTATGTACAAGTTCAGGATCGGGGCATACGGCCCCTGAGCAATCCTGTCCACCCACCTTTGGCTGAGAATTTGGTTGACTTTCTCGAGGGCCAAGCGTGCCTCTCGAGAAATGTGTATCTGGTCTGCCGGCTGCTTGCCTAATGTTAGCAGCGAGAAGAGCGGTTTCAAAAGATCCGTATCCAATCTGAAATACGGTCTGGCCCAATTAATGTTCCCTAAAACCTGCTGCAATTCCACCAAGGTGACCGAATCCTTCAAATTGATTTGGGGCAAAACTGGTGCTGCGAAAGAGCGGAGAAGCCGATGACCCAAGTATGAGAAGGGCTCGGTTCTCTGCACTTTCTATGGGGCAATGAGCAAACCTTTCTCCCCCAGGCTGGCCTGGAGGTCTGAAAACATTTCGCTGCCGAGTTGCGGCACTGCGACCAAGATATCATCCATGAAATGGCAAACTAAGGCTTTGGGGTGAAGGTTTCGAAACTTTGCCAGTGCGTTGTGAACATAAATTTGGCACAGGGTGGGCGAATTGAGCATGCCCTGTGGCAAATATTTCCACGCGTAACGCTGCGTAGGCTCACTGTGGTTCACAACCGGCACCGTAAAGGCAAACCTTTCCCTGTCCCTGGGGTCTAAGGGAATCGTGTAAAAACAATCCTTGAGATCTACAACTAGGATCTCCCACCCCTCGGGAATCATATTTGGATTTGGGATGCCGCATTGAAGCGGACCCATTGGCTGTATACATTTATTGATCTCTCTGAGATCGTGGAGGAGTCGCCACTTCCCCGACTTCTTCTTTATGACAAAAATTGGCGAATTCCAAGGACTGGTGGACTGCTCTATATGTCCTGCGTCTAGCTGTTCTTTAACCAGTTGCTTTAGGGCGACTAATTTCTCCCCCACTACCGGCCATTGTTCCACCCAGACCGGCGTATCGGTGAGCCATTTAAGTGGCAACGCCATTACCCGAAGGTAAGCATAGCACCGTACTGCTGTAAAATGTCTCGCGCCCAAAGGTTGATGTGCACGTCAAGAATGTGCGGCCGAATTACCGCTGTGCCGTCAGCCCTTGGGATCGTGACTTCCACCCACTCCTGGCTCCTAAACACTTCTTGGATGCCGCCTACTCCCCACACATCGGAGACCGGCTCAATGGCCCACTCCCGTGGCCACTGGCTTCTGCTTATCACACTCACATCAGCTCCGGTATCTAATAGCCCTGAAAATGATATTTTATTCAGAAATACCTCAATAACTGGGCGCTGTTTCCACTCAATGTTGGTCTCCACTGTCGCTAAGACCTGGTATCCTTGTACTGCCTCACTGGCGCTCGAGCGGTCCTCGGACCGGGACTCTGAGCTGTCCCTGAGCCTTCCCTGGCTATCTGCTGGCGAGTGACAAAGAACCATGATCAGTTGCGCTAATGTGTCTCCTTTGTGAATTGTCTGGGGTAAGTGCGTCCAAAGCTGAACTTGGAGAACGCCTGAAAAATTGGAGTCGATGACTCCCGGAATTACAAGAATTCCGCGTGCTCCTGCTACACTGCGAGGCAAAACTAAACCTATAAAGCCCTTGGGCAGGGGTCCCATGTACTGGGAATCCACCAGATAGACTGTGCCTGGCAAGTCGCATGTGACGTCTGCCTGACAAGTCAATTCTAGCCCTGTACTACCCTTGGGGCTGGCCTGTGCCCTCGCAGCGCTAGGAATGGGAATTGAATCTAGTCTAGCTCTGGCACTCCCAGAGCGAGGGATGTCTCTGTTTGGACCGGGGCCAGAGACGTGCCCGCGTTCCGGTTTCCCGAACTCGGACAATTCCTGGCCCAATGATAGCCTTTCTTGCACTTCGGACACAGGGTGTTTGGAACCTTGGAACGGCCGGAATTTTGTCCGCCTCCCTTGGATCGGCACTCCCTAGCGAAGTGACCGACCTTGCCACAATTGTGACATGCCCCTTTTGGTCTGGGTTTCCTGCCTCCCTGCACCGCCGCGGCCAACAGACCCATTTTGTAGGATTCTGTGCCAACGTCGGCGCAAGCCCTGATCATGTGTGTGAGGGTCAAGTCCGGACGGTTGCCCAGTGACTGCAAGATTTTACGGCAGTCCAAGTTGGCATTATCTTTGGCTAACTTCATCATGAGCTCTTGTTGGGCTTCCTCATTATCTATCTGCCTACTGATCGCTTCCTCTAAGCGATTGATGAAGTCCATGTAGGGCTCCTGGGCTCCCTGCTTGACTGCGGTGTAGTTTTTAGCCGCTTTGCCGGTTGCGGGAACCTTGAGAAATGCCTTGAAGGCAGCCTCGGCTGACATTTGGAGGGTAGCTAGTGGCAAGTTGGTCTGCGCATCGATGGATTCGAAGGCCCCTGACCCATATAACTGGTCAGGAAGTACTGCGCCTCCCATCCTGGCAGCCCTAGTCTGAGCCTCGAGGCGATACTCGCTGTCCCATAGCAAATACTGGCTGGGGTTGAGCATCATCCGCATGACGGATTTCCAATCGTGCGGGATGAACATGGTGTTCTCGCACACTTGTTGAAGCGTGCCCCTAGTAAAGCGACTTTGGAGTCCTGTCTCTGTGATGGCCTTCCGTATAGCCATGAGGAGCTTATACGGGACTGGTGAATGAACTACCTGCTGGGCCCCTGTGAGGGCATCCATTTCTAAGCGAATTGGACAAATCTGACTAAGCTCAGCTAGTTCTTCTGCTGGCAATTCCCCCTTCTTAATTTCCTCCTCCACTGTGCGCTGAAGGGCACTCTTGGCCTTGGAGCCTGTAACTGTCAGAGAAGCGCCTGCGTTCCTCATTCCATGCATTCCGTCGGTGACGTCTGCAGCTGTCACCGAGGGAAAGCTCCCTACACTACTCTGCCTGAATTGGAGTGACGGATAGAGCGCTGTGGGCGCCGATGGTTCGGCTGGTGCTGGGGGTTCTTTGGCTTCTATCCGGACTGGATCTACCTCCGCTAAGAGCTTCCTACATTTGCCCCATGTGCGAATTACGCCTCCTGGAGCTTTCGGGGGTTGCTGAATGCAGTCTCCTATCTGATCCCAGAGCTTAAGGGTTAACGTACCTACTTCTGGGTAAAGTGGGCAGTGTTCCCTTAGGTACACCAAAAGTCTCGCTAGTTCTCTGCTGTGAAACCTTAACTGAAATACCCTGGCCAGGATTTTGAACTCTTGCTCATGAGTTCTTTGGCTAGCGGACGGATGTTGCCGCTGAGGGCAAGTCCCCATATTACCTGCGAAGGGGTCCTCCGAAGTTTCCTCCTCGGGACGAGTCGACGCGTCTTGGGCAAGTAATAGGTTTTGGCGACGATTCTCTGGGTAGAGCTCGGAGCGTGGCCCCGTGCCACGGGCCCTCGGCGGCCTCTGCGCTGTCAGGGGTTCACAGCTGCCCTGAGGGGAACACGTTTTTCCGTAACCGCAACGCCTTCACGAAAGTCGGGAGCAAGCTGTAGGATGCCTCTTCGGTACTGCCCCGCCGCTTGGGCCGTCTGCCCGACCGGCTGGCTTACCGACCGGGTTGCCGCGCTGTCCTCCGGGACGATCGGACGCGGTTCAAGCGCAGAACCGGACCGTGTGATCGCTTACCCACGGGTAAGATCACGTCTCGGGGTCACCAGATGTAGGAATCGGGGCCGCTAGGACGGCCGTTAGGTCCCGGAGGAGACTGATCAAGGAACGATCCGAGGCAGTATGGAGCGAGATCAGATCAGTGGTTTATTGAAGGAAAGGCATCATCATATATAGATCAGAAGGCAATACAGGAAAAAACCGTCACCTGACAGAGAATCACATCACCTGTTTACTCAGGTTAATGAGGAATCCTTCTTGGGGAAGTTAATTAGTGCGGGCAAACATTGACAGGGGAAACACCATTGTCTAGGGTTTAGACTGGGGTAAACATGGCTACTATTTGCACCAAGGATAAGGATAAACTCGGAGATGAGTGATTACCTTAATGGATAACAGAGTCTGGAGAAATGCCTCCTCAGCGGAACCGTCGGTCAGGACATTAATTGGGTGAATCAAACCCTACTATTAATCCACCCCCCTTAATTTCTCTGCCCGCAGAGCCCACGGCTCAAGGAGCGTTCTCCCGAAGTGGCCTCTGCGCGGGCCGTTCCATGCCATTGGGGCATGGGGAAACCACAGGTGTGTGTGGAATCGATCCCCTCTCCCTGGTCCCCTGCGTTTGGGGGGACAAAAAGGGTCTGTCTCCCCAATCCTCCTGAACCCAGGGAACCGGGCGGAGAGGGGATTTTCTCAACACACACACACACACACACCATATTAAAGAGAAGAAACCAAGTGGTTTCTTCTTGTTAAAAACGGCGTGGTGTGTGTGTGTGTGTGTGTGTGTGTGTGTGTGTGTGTGAAATCGATCCCCTCTCCTTGGTCCCCTGGGTTTGGGGTGGACAAAAGGGGTCTGTCCCTGTTATGTATTGAATGAATGTTGCAAGGTTCCCTTTAACAGAGTGTAACCAGTCAATGTATCCAATTGTATCTAATCAGAGACACATTGTAGCAAGCTGTATAAGGATGCGAGCTAAGCAGCCACAGGTGGCAGTAACGAGCATCCGGCTCACATGGTACAGATTCCCCGAATACCTGAAGAGCGGGAAACCTTCCCGCCACACCGCACCTGGAGAAGATGGGCGTGATGATCTATGACGTCATACGGACAGTAGCCAATGAGCTACCACACCGAGATATTCAAATGTACAGTGTACTATAAATAGAGCTGTTTGTCCGCCATTACCTCATGTTCACTCTGACCATCATGCAATAAAGTTGTGTTTAGCCTTGTTACGGCTCCTTCTATTGTCTTCATTGCAAGACACTAAAGCCCCCCCAACCCTTTCAGAGCCAGGGGACCCGGCAGAGAGGGAATACCCCTGCTGGACATCCCGTTATTAAAGAGAAGAAACCAAGCGGTTTCTTCTCTTTAAAAATGTAGTGTTTGGGAGGGGGGTGGAATCGATCCCCTTTCCCTGGTCCACTGGGTATGGGAGGGACAAAAGGGGTCTGTCTCCCCAACACTCCTGAACCCAGGGGACCCAGCGGAGAGGGGGAAATCCTGTGGGTTGCCCGCATGAATAATTGGCCAAACCTTTCCCAAGGGGTTCGCCCGGTTTTCGACAGATCCGGGGAACAACCGGACTTTGCTGGAAAGGCTATTGGGGTTCGGGCTAGTTAGCTAGTTTGGGGGCAATTCATAAAGCCTTGGCTGGTGGCTATGATAGAAATAGGGCAAAAGTCAAAGGTGATGACTCTAAGGTAATACACAATCTTCTGCTTCTGCCCGGGGATCAACTTGGGTAAATAAGCCGTGCCAGACAGCTGAGCAAGTTAGATACCCGGAGTCAATACACATAAACTCCGAGATTAGGGCAGGAACAATGGGTTTCGCCAGCCCAAGTTAATTAGATCCTAGATGCTCAGCAACCCTCAAGATACTCAGCAATGCCTGAGTAACTTCCAAGAGCTGTCAATGTAGCTCGACCACTGGAAATGCCATGTATGCAAGCCTTCTGTATTAGGGGGTCACGCACATCTTAGGCGCGAGTCACCCCAAGGCAGGGTAATAAATACATGCCACCCAACTCAGATCAGGGCTGGACTTCACCGCACGATTGTCTCACGTGTTTTCCTTGCAGCCAGCCACTCCAACACCAGGTGGTCATCGCAACAGAATCCCCTCGATACCCCCATATTAAAGAGAAGAAAGTAAGCGGTTTCTTCTCTTTAACAATGGAGTGTTGGGGTGTGTGGATTCGTTACCCTCTCCCTGGTCCCCTTGGTTTGGAAGGGTTGGGGGGACAAAAGGAGTCTGTCTCCCCCAACTCTCCTGAACCCAGGGGACCCAGCGGAGAGGGGGAATCCCCCCCGACACCCCCCCCCCCATATTAAAGAGAAGAAAGCAAGCGGTTTCTTCTCTTTAACAACGGAGTGTTGGGGGGTGGATTCATTCCCCTCTCCCTGGTCCCCTGGGTTTGGAAGGGTTGGGGGGACAAAAGGGATCTGTCCCCCCAACCCTTCTGGACCCAAGAGACCTAGGAGAAGTGATCGATTCTACCCCCCTCCAACACTCCGTTGTTGAATAGAAGAAACTGCTTGGCTTCTTCTCTTTAATAACGGGGTGTCCTGCAGGGGGATCCCCTCTCTGTCGGGTCTCCTGGCTCTGGAAGGGTTGGGGGGACAGACCCCTTTTGTCCCCCCAACCCCCCCCAACCCAGGGGATCCAGGAGAGGGGATCAATCCACCACCACCCTCCAACACAAGAAGCAATCATAAACGGTAGTCTGCTAATGTTTTGGTCCACCTAATATGGTGGCAGGCCATGCCCACTGGCTTCAAAAAACTTTACAGCATGAAGCCTGTAGTGTCTTGCCACCCCATTCCCCCCCCCAATAAAACACGCAGACTCCAGCAACTTTGGGATGAAGAACGGGCCCCTTTATTTTATGACAAATATTGCCCTTGAAAGGGGCCAAAAGGCACGAGGATGGCCTACCTGATGACGATGATCTGCACCACAAAAGTGTGCAATTGAAGCTTTATTCAAAGAAATGGAGTGGCCATAATTGTAAATAAAAGAGTGAGAAAAGCAGTAATGGGATACAATCTCAAAAATTATAGAATGATGTCAGTCAGACTACAAGGCAAACCATTTAATATCACTGTAATCCAAATATATGCACCAACTACTAGTGCAGATCAAGCCACAGTAGACCAGTTCTATGAGGACCTACAACATCTTATAGGACAGACACCAAGAAACGATGTCCACATTATCTTAGGAGACTGGAATGCAAAAGTAGGAAATCAAACAGTGGATGGAATAACAGGAAAGTTTGGTCTGGGAACACAAAACGAAGCAGGGCAAAGACTGATAGAGTTCTGCCAAGATAACACACTAGTCATAGCAAACACCCTTTTCCAGCAACACAAGAGGAGACTCTACACATGGACATCACCAGATGGCCAACATCGAAACCAAATTGACTCCATACTCTGCAGCCAAAGATGGAGAACCTCCATACAGTCAGCAAAAACAAGACCTGGAGCGGACTGTAGCTCAGATCACAATCTACTGATTGCAAAATTCAGGCTCAGACTGAAGAAAATAGGGAAAACTAATAGGCCGGATAGATATGATCTAGACAACATACCCAAGGAATACACGGTGGAGGTGAGGAACAGGACGAGATAGACAGAGTACCAGAAGAATTATGGACAGAGATGAGAGACATTATGCAGGAGGCAGCAAGGAAAACTATACCAAAAGAAAAGAAGCGCAAGAAAGCAAAGTGGTTGTTGGATGAGGCTCTTAAAATAGCAGAGGAAAGAAGGAACGCAAAAGGCAAAGGAGAAAGGAAAAAATACATTCACTTAAATAAAGAATTCCAAAGAAAAGCAAGGAGAGATAATGAAAGCTACCTAAATGAACAGTGCAAAGAAATAGAGGAAAACAACACAAGAGGCAGGACTAGAGATCTCTTTAAAAAAATTGGGGAAGTCAAGGGAATGTTCAAAGCAAAAATGAGCACGATAAAAGACAAAGATGGCAAAGATTTAGCAGATGCAGAAGAGATAAAGAAAAGATGGAAAGAGTACACAGAGGAACTTTACAAAAAAGACCTAAACACCCCGGATAATAACAATGAGGGGAAAATTGGTCTTGGATGAGGCTGTTTTGCCCCAGACAGACCCGGTACACAACTTAGGGGTCCTCCTGGATTCGGGGCTGCTGCTAGCAAGTCAGGTGGCAGCTGTGGCCAGGAGGGCTTTCTCACAGCTTCGCGTCATCCGTCAGTTGTGTTCACTCTTGGACCGGGACTCCCTGCTCAGGGTCACACATGCTCTGGTCACCTACAGGCTAGATTATTGCAATGCGCTCTACATGGGGCTGCCCTTGTCAACCATTCGGAGGCTGCAGTTGGTCCAGAATGCGGCAGCCCGGGTGGTGATGGGGCGCGGGCATTATGCTCGTGCCTCACCATTACTTCGGGAGCTGCACTGGCTACCAGTTTGCCTCCGGGTGCAGTTCAAGGTGCTGGTTTTGACCTTTAAAGCCCTTCATGGTAGTGGGACAGGATACCTTAAGAGACCGCATCGTCCCAAGAGTGTCCGTCCGTCCAACCAGAGCCAATCGGAGAGGCTCCCTAATTGTTCCATCTGCCAGAGGGGCTCGTCTCTCTGGTACACGAAGGAGGGCCTTTTCCGTGTTCACACCGGCCTTGTGGAACCTCCTGCCTGTAGAGTTGCGGGAGCAGATGGAACTGCTACCTTTCAGAAAAGACCTAAAAACCTGGATGGCGGGGCAGGTGTGGGGTCCAGATGGAAGAGTGGCCCCCGCCTGTTGGCTTATAAATTAAGCCCCCGTTTCTTTTGTCAATGAAGGCAGTTTTTTAATGTGGGTTTTTAAGAGGAATGCGGTAGGTGGGTGGGTATGTTGGGTTTTAATTGGTTGTATTGTTTTATGTGTGTTTTAACTTGTTGTGAACCGCCCAGAGTCGGGTTTACCTGATTGGGCGGCATATAAATTTGAATATAAAATAAAATAAAATATATAAATAAAATTGAACTTGAACCAGACACCCTAGAGAGTGAAGTCAGAAAGGCCCTAAAAACACGGCAAATAACAAAGCCAGTGAAGATGAAAGTATCCCAGTTGAATTCTTCAAAGCTCTAAAAGATGATGGAATCAAGCTACTACATGCTATATGCCAGCAGATTTGGAAAATGAAACAGTGGCCACAGGATTGGAAAAGATCAGTATACGTCCCAATCCCAAAAAAAGGCAATGCCAAAGAATGTTCAAATTATCGAACAATTGCGCTCATCCCACAAGCTAGCAAAGTGATGCTCAAGATAATACAGGATAGACTGCAGCAGCATATAGAAAGAGAACTACCAGAGGTGCAGGCTGGGTTCAGGAAGAGGCAGGGGGACCAGAGATCACATTACCAACATACGTTGGATCATGGAGAAAACAAAGGAATACCAGAAACAAGCTTACTTCTGTTTCATTGACTACACCAAGGCCTTTGATTTTGTGGACCACAACAAAATGTGGTAAGTAATAAAGAGATGGGAATACCAGAGAACCTCATATGCCTCCTGAGAAATCTGTACATGAACCAAGAAGCAACAGTTAGGACAGAGTATGGAATGACGGAGTGGTTTGGAATAGGAAAAGGAGTAAGACAAGGCTGCATTCTATCACCCTGCTTATTCAATCTATACACAGAGCACATAATGCACAATGTAGGGATGGAGGAATCACAATATGGGATTAAAATTGCTGGGAGAAACAACAATCTGAGATATGCAGACGATACCACCCTAATGGCAGAAAGTGAGGAAGACCTAAAGAATCTCTTGATTGGGCTGAAGGAGGAGAGTGCAAAAGCTGGCTTGAGACTTAATATTAAGAAAGCCAAGATAATGGCAACAGGCCCAATCAGTCCCTGGAAAATAGATGGGGAAGAAGTAGAAGCAGTGACAGATTTTACTTTCCTAAGATCTAAGATCACTGCACATGTTGACTGTAGCCATGAAATAAAAAGACGACTGGTTATGGTGAGACAAGCTATGAGAAACCTGGGGAATATAGTGAAAAGCAGAGACATCACCTTGAAAACAAAAATTCGCAGTCAAAGCAATGGTATTCCCGGTGGTAATGTATGGGTGAGAGAGCTGGACCATTAGTAAAGCTGAGAGCAGAAGAATAGATGCATTTTAAATGTGGTGTTGGAGAAGAGTCCTGAGAGTCCCTTGGACAGCAAAGAGAACAAATAGGTCAATATTAGAAGAAATCAACCCTGACTGTTCATTGGAGGGACAAATAGTGAAGATGAAGCTAAAGTACTTTGGACATCAAATGAGAAGGGAGAACTCACTTGAGAAAGCCTTGATGCTGGGAAAGGTGGAGAGCAAGACAAGAAGGGGGCGTCCAAAGATGAGATGGCTAGATGGTATTGTGGACACAATGGGCACAGAGCTGGGCGGGCTGAGGATGGTGGAGGACAGAGGTGCCTGGAGGAAAATGGTCCATGGGGTTGCAAAGGGTTGGAATCGACTGTGCGACTGAACAACAACAACAAAATACTTGAAGCTCTCTCTCTCTCCTGGGAAAGAGGGTGTTAAAGGGAAGTCAATGAGCCAATCGGCTTCAAGTATATTTGCATACAGCATAAACAGGATACTTCCTCCACCAGGGGGAGCCCAACACTCCTCTGCTCCTGGTATGAGCCACACACCTCATGAATAAAGATATAATAAAATATGGGAGATTTACATGCTTTAGTGTCTTGCACGGAAGACAAAGAAGGAGTCGCAGGAAGGACTAACACAGGTTTATTCATTGATGGTCAGTATGAACATGTGGTAATGGCGGAGGTATTTCACATTATATACAGTGGTACAATACATTTGAATCTTGCTGCACGCCCATCTTCGGTGGTGGCCCAGTAGTAGTTTGCTATCGCGGGGATTTCCCGCGGCTGCAGGTGATTTGAGGAATGGGAACCATGTGAGTTGAACACTCGCAGCTGCCCTCTATGGGCAGCTTGCTCGCGTTCCATTAACAGCTGTGTTACATTGTAATTGTGGTCAGGTTACATTCAAACATTTATTAAAGTAGCATTGTACATACATAACACATGCCCCTGGATTTTTTAAAAAAAATATGAGAAATTATAAAAAAATACATGATGGTGGGAAGAGGGGCTCTAAATTACGGTGTTTTCCTGGGCAAAACAGGATACCTTCCCCATTGGCTAGCGAAATCCCTCCATCTGAGGTTTTTTCCAGCTATGCAAACCAAGATCCCATGCCACCTGAAGATGTACTCTGCTGCAGACCCCTGAATAGAGATGAGGTATAAAAATGATGTCCTGTTCCAGCAAGATGTGATGCACACCCAGATGTGAAACTAATGAGGCACAAAAGGAGCCACATTCGGGCATCCCCTGAGCAGAGTTCCTCCAACAAAAATCCTTTCAACCCAGAAAACACCTGTGGGTGCTTCTGAGATTATTTTTAAAAGCTATTTCTCTATTTTTACTGTTTATTACAGCTTTGTACATGTGCAAGGGTACAGTTCCAGTTCTACTCGACTTTACCTGCCAACATACCTCCACTGCTGCCCTGGGTCTCTCGCCGTTTACCACTTTGCCGGGGAAGTTAAAACTTAACTTGCTCAAATTGCATTAAACAACCAGGACTTGGGGAGTCTACCTTAGGCTTTCACTTGGCTGAGTCAATCTTACAGCCCCTATTGAGGTAGAGCTCCTTGCATTAAGCCACCTCTATATGAGGGAACAACAAAAATATGGTAGCATAGGCCTTTCTCAATAAAAGTAGCTTCTGAATGGCAACACTTCCCCCTTCCTTCAATAAGCACACTTGATGTTAAAATATGTCATTTATTAAAAATATTGGATAGTAAAAGCGTAAAGATCTTCCAGAGGTATACTTTCCCAGCATCAAAATTAGATGTAAGTACATAAGAACATAAGAACAGCCTTGCTGGAACAGGCCACAGCCCATCCAGTCCAGCATTCTGTCTCACACAGTGGCTCACCATTAGCTTCAATGTATTCCCAAGCAGATGCCTTCTTCACCTGTTTAGGATTCCCTGGAAATGGCATTGAGAGATATCCTGCTTATCTCTCCAACCTGGAGGTTGTCCTTAGGTATCCATAATTATAGCCATTGATACCCTTGGCCTCCATGAACTTGTCTAATCCTTTCTTAAAGCTGTGAAGACTGACATTTGTCACCACTTCTTCTGACAGGGAGTGCCATAGACCAGTAATCCTCTCGGTAAAAAAGTACTTTCTCTTATTTGTTTGAGAACTAGTACCCAAAGATTTCATGGAGTACGTCCTAGTTCTAGTGTTATGTGATAGGGAAAAGTTTTTCCTTATCTACTTTGTCCACACCATGCATGATTTTATAAACTTCAATAAGGTCACCTCTTAGATGACGTCGTTCAAGAGTGAAGAGGCCCAACCGTTGCAGCCTCAGATAGTAAGGGAAGGTGTTCCAGTTCCCTAATCATTCTGGTTGCCCTCCTCTGCACGTTTTCCTGCTCTAGGTGGGGCTGTCAGCAAGAGGGCTGCTTTGAATCTTTTTGACTTGTTTTTAATCTTCCGGCCTGCAGGTGGGGCTATTAGTAATAGTGTTGGATCCTTTTTTGTTTCACTTGTTTTTTCTCTCCTGGCCTTTAGGTGGGGCTTCTTCCGGTAAGTAGTTTTTGTTTCTTCATTTCTGTTCCGGTCTCGTGGAGGGAGGACGTGCTGGTGAGTTCTCTGGTTTTCTTCTGGGTTTTTTCTTTGTTTTGTTTTTGTGGTGGTGGGCTGGGAGCTGTTTGTTTGTTCTTTTGTGGTTTGGTTGGGTTTTAGATTTGTTCAATTGATTTGTTTGTTTCATTTTTGTGATTTTGATTATTTGTGTAATTTGTGGTAGTTGTGTTGTTAGAGTTAGGTATTTTCGTATTGTAATTAGGTGTTTTTTCTGTGCTTTTCTGGTATTGTGGATGTTTTTCTTTGTGGATTTTGTTGTTTACTTTTTGGTTTATTAATGCATTTTTAATTATTTATTTATTTGTGTTTTATTAATTTTGGTGACTGGCGTTTTCAGTAAATGTTTGGTTTTGTTGTTGTTGTGTATTTTTGCGTGAAGAACAGCCTGCCTGTCGGTTCCTCTTTTTCCCATTGCTGCTTCGAATTTGGTTTTGATGCAGCAATGGGGAAAAGGAGGAGCCGGAAGTCAGTTCCCTCTTCGTCCGGTAAGGTTCGTTAGGTAGGTCGGGGGAGAAGGAGGCAGAGAAGAGCTACCTGCTCTTCCTTGCGGATTGCTGGCTGCTGCTTTTGTATTACCTCCACTGCTGTTTCATGTTAGTTCTCGAAACAGTGGTGTCGGAAGTACAAAGGCAGCAGCCAGTCATTCGCCAGGGAGTGTGCTTCCCCTGATGAACTGCTACCTGCTGGTGTTTTTCTTCCACCCCGGCTCAACTTACCTTGAGGCCAGTGGTGGTCTCGCCGTGTCTTTGGCGGGGTAGCATGGAGGAGAGGGAGTCCCTCTTCTCCCCGTTGCTCTAGGAAAGAAGGGCGGCGGGTGTCTTGACGTGGTTTTTTGGGGCGGTTGTTTTGCGAGGCTGTGAGACGCTGCATCCGCCTGTGGCGGACTTGCACTCCAATTGTGGGAGGCCGGCATTTTTATTTTATTTTTTGGGTGCCGGCTTTTTCAGCATTCTATGTGCTCGTGCCCTTCAGCCTTATTGGCTGAAGTGGTCACGGCGCGTAGGACACTGGGACTTGAAATTTTGTTTGTTTTGTTTGGGTTCATGCAGTGGTTTTTTTCCCTGCGGCTCAATTTCAATGGGGCGCGCTGCGTTTCCCAACGTTCTTTTTGCTTGCGCCTCTCAGCATGATTGGCTGCTGGCTTCGGCAACCCGGCTGTACTCTGCGGGCATGGTTCGGGTGAGCGCAGGAGGCTCGGTACGGGATAGTGAGGACAGGTGCGGAAGCATAAGCCGAATTCCAACGGTTAACGTCTGGATTTATAGGTATAGATACCCTTCCTAATGATCACTAGCATCGAGTTTGCTTTTTTCACTGCTGAGGCACACTGGGTTGACACCTTCGTTGAGCTGTCCACCAGGACACAAAGGTCCCTTTCCTGGTTTGTCGCAGAGAGTTCAGACCCCATCAGTTTATAAATGTAATTGGGGTTTTTTGCCCCAACGTGCATCACTCTGCACTTACTAGTGCTGAAGCTCATTTGCCACTGTTTTGCCCACTCCCCCAGTGTCAAGAGATCCCTCTGGAGCTCCTCACAATCTCTCACAGTTTTCACTACCCTGTCAGCAAATTTGTCTACCTTTGGTGTGGGACCTTGTCAAAAACGTTCTGAAAGTCCAAATAAACAACGTCAACTGGATCCCCCTTATCCACATGCTTCTTGACACTCTCAAAAAAGTAAAAGTATCAATCCAAACATATTAAAGCAAATCATTTCATTTCCGTTTCATTTCACTTTTATTTGTATACTGTACCGCTTTATTCGGCCCGAAGGCGACTCAAACCGGTTTACACTGGTGCATGCCATCTGCACAGCAGACGGCAGCAAAAAGCGAAACATTTATTAAAATGTTATTAAAATCATAAAATAATAAAACCTATCTAAGTAGTCATTTGGTGTAGATTTCTAATCCATTTCTAGTAAACTTACATGACTATATTTCCTCTCTGGGTCCAAACTTGAACTAACTGGAAAACCCCTCTTTTTTCCATATAACTAAAATCGAGGTGTAATGCTGTATGTTACCAATGCACAGTGCGACGCCTGCACACCAAGCCCTGGAAACAGCGCCCCCACCTACCTCACACTTATGCGAGAGACCAGCAGACCATTTCGGGGGCTTTCACCCCGAAAACCGGCCACAAAGTGCCCCCCGCGGCAGCATGAAATGGCTGGGAGGCAGTAATGTGCATGTGCCAGAATCTGCACAGGTGCAAAAGCCTGCCTGGAGTTTCTAGGCAGTGGCGCTTGTAACTCCAGGCAGGCTTTTGCGCCTGCACGGATTCTAGTGCATGCATATTACCGCCTCCCTGGTTGGGAGGCTTCACTGGCTGACTGCCATTTCAGCCAGAGGACAGTGGGCGGCCCTTCTCCGGAAGACATGGGCTGACTTAAGCGCTCCATTTGGCTCATGCCTGCTGGAGAAGCCAAGGCCCTTTTCCAACAGGCATGGGCCAAACAGGGCACCCGGTACACTGGTTGCCTTCCGGAGAAGGCCAAGTGAGCCTTCTGCCTTGGTTTCTCCGGAAGGCATGGACCAACCGGAGCACTCTGTTTGGCCCATGCCTGATGCCGGGAACCGTGCATGGACTGGGATTTTGGGCGCCTAGCCGAAGAGCGCTGGTGCCCGATCTGCGACACAGATGCCCTCACAGGCGCGAGGCGAAGCAGAAGTGCGGGACTGGGCTCTACAGAGGACACCCCACAGGTAAGGCGGCTGTCAAGAGGGGGGGGCAGTTTCTTAGGAGAGAAGCGACTAGCCAGGCTCCATGCCGCCCAGCCAGGGGCTTCTGCACTTCTCCTGGCAGCGTGGCCTGCGTCTCCAGGCAACGACCGCGCCTCCGGAAGCACCGGCCGTTGCCTGGAGATGCAAGCCACACTGCCGGCAGTCACACGGAAGCCCTGGGCTGGGCTGCACGGAGGACGCCCAACAGGTGAAGCAAGCAACTTGGAGGGGGCAGTGGTCCGGGAGGGGGTGGCGACTAGCCAGCACATGGGGGGTTCCGTAAAGCCCAGCCCGGTGCTACCACATGTCTCCTGCCAGCGTTGCCGGCGTCTCCAGGCAATGGACTGCGCTTCTGGAAGCATTCCATTGTAAGGAGACGCAGGCTAGGGATGGGGTGTGTGTTTGTGTGAGAGAGACAAAGACAAGGGGAGAGACAGAGAGAGTATCTGAGTGTGCAAGAGCATGGGAGAGAGAGCAGTCAGAGTACACCACTGCTCTGTGTGTGTGACTTTGTGTGTGCACATGCGCCGAGGAGCAACAGTGTGTGTGTGTGTGAGAGAGAGAGAGAGGGAGGGAGAGAGAGAATGGATGTGTGTGTGGGAGGTTGAATGGACGGAGGCCACACTCCAACTCAACCATGGGAGGTAGGACAGACCCCCCTAACCCGCCCGTGCGAAGCTGGGCACCCCTGCTAGTACTACTCTAAAACCCATATCATTTGAATTAACGCTTCTAACACATAACAGCTCCTTAAACCCCCACAACATTTTAATTAAACAATCAAATTGGTTCTTTGGCAACACTTTAGTCATGCCATTAATTTCTTCCTCACATAAGTTCAGCCATTTTCCTGACACACAAACAGGTTACATACGTGACAGGGCTTAAAACATATTTATTATAGCTCAACTTAAAGTGTAACAAGAGGAACAGGAGTACTTTTGTTTGCTTCCTGATCTCACCTCTCTGAAGCCTCTTTAACTCTTTCTTGGTTAACTTTGTCAGTGAAACCATTTGCTTCAATGTAATGGTAGACTCTATTGATGAAATTGTATTATTTTAAAGTAATGCAAATTCACTTTGTTATTCCCTGCTCTTATATCCATCCGTGACATTGAACGTTTGAAATGTTTAATGTCTCCTGAATGGTGTAAGAGGGTTCCATTATGGCGGATTCTCACATGCAAAGGTACTACCTTCTGAAGCTTGGAGAATAGTGTGCTCTGCATTTTAAGCAGGAATAGTTTCTCTTCCATTCATCAAGATGGGAAAGGGACAAAGGAATGTTCTCAGACTCTGTGGTGAATAATTAGCATTAAATATGTTTAAATCAGAACCCAAACTAATGTCATTTGTACAGTTTCTCTCCTGTGTGAACTCTCTGATGCATCACGAGGTTTGAATTAGCAGCAAAACATTTCTGACACTCCAGGCATTTGAACAGTTTATCTCCCGTTTAAACTTTATGATGCATCACAAGGTTTGAATCCAAAGCAAAAAATATTCCCACATTCCTGGCATTTTTATTATTTTTCTCCTGTGTGAACTCTCATGATTCACATGAAATGAATTCCAAGCAAAACATTTCCTGCATTCCAGGCACTTAAACATTTTTCTCGTGGCATTTGTCCTTTTTCTCTCCTGTGCAAATTATCTGATGATTCACAAGACTTGCTTTCTGAGCAAAATTTTCCCCACACTCTTGGCATGTGTATGGTTTCTCTCCTGTGTGAATTCTCTGATGTGCCAACATGTTTGAGTTCTGAGAAAAACATTTCCCACACTCTTTGCATGAGAATGGTTTCTCTCCTGTGTGAATTCTCTGATGTTTCACAAGATCTGGTTTCTGAGCAAAACTTTTCCCACACTCTTTGCATGTGAATGGTTTCTCTCCTGTGTGAATTCTCTGATGTTTCACAAGATCTGGTTTCTGAGCAAAACCTTTCCCACAATCTTTGCATGAGAATGGTTTCTCTCCTGTGTGAATTCTCTGATGTATCACAAGGTGTGAGTTCTGAGAAAAACTTTTCCCACACTCTTTGCATGCAAATGGTTTCTCTCCTGTGCGAATTCTCTGATGTTTCACAAGATCTGGTTTCTGAGCAAAACTTTTCCCACACTCTTTGCATGTGAATGGTTTCTCTCCTGTGTGAATTCTCTGATGTGCCACCAGGTTTGAGTTCCGAGAAAAACTTTTCCCACATTCTTTGCATGTGTATGGTTTCTCTCCTGTGTGAATTCTCTGATGACTCACAAGGTGTGTGTTCTGTGCGAAACTTTTCCCACACTCTTTGCATGAGAATGGTTTCTCTCCTGTGTGAATTCTCCTATGCATCACAAGGGTTGAATTCCGAGAGAAACTTGTCCCACACTCTTGGCATGCAAATGGTTTTTCTCCTGTGTGAATTCTCTGATGTTTCACAAGATCTGGTTTCTGAGCAAAACTTTTCCCACAATCTTTGCATGTGAATGGTTTCTCTCCTGTGTGAATTCTCTGATGTGTCACAAGGCGTGAGTTCTGAGAAAAACCTTTCCCACACTCTTTACATGCAAATGGTTTCTCTCCTGTGCGAATTCTCTGATGTTTCACAAGATCTGGTTTCTGAGCAAAACTTTTCCCACACTCTTTGCATGTGAATGGTTTCTCTCCTGTGTGAATTCTCTGATGTGCCACCAGGTTTGAGTTCTGGGAAAAACTTTTCCCACACTCTTTGCATGAGAATGGTTTCTCTCCTGTGTGAATTCTCCTATGCGTCACAAGGGTTGAATTCCGAGAGAAACTTGTCCCACACTCTTGGCATGCGAATGGTTTCTCTCCTGTGTGAATTCTCTGATGTTTCACAAGATCTGGTTTCTGAGCAAAACCTTTCCCACACTCTTTGCATTTGAATGGTTTCTCTCCTGTGTGAATTCTCTGATGTCTCACAAGGTTTGAGTTCTGAGAAAAACTTTTCCCACACTCTTGGCATGCAAATGGTTTCTTTCTTGTTCGAATTATCTGATGATTCATAAGACTTGCTTTCTGACCAAAATTTTCCCCACATTCTTGGCATGTGTATGGGTTCTCTCCTGTGTGAATTCTCTGATGTACCACCAGGTTTGAGTTCTTAGGAAAAAAATTCCCACACCCTTGGCATGTGAATGGTTTATCTCCTGTGTCAATTTTCGGATGTGTCACAAGGTTTGAATTCTGAGATAAACTTTTCCCACACTCTTTGATTGTGAATGTTTTCTCTCTTTTGTGAATTCTCTCATGATTCGAAAGGCATGAATTATAAGCAAAACATTCCCCACATTCCTTGCATTTGAACGGTTTGTCTCCTGCATGAATTCTCTGATGATTCATAAGATCTGGATTCCAAGCAAAACATTTCCCACAATTCTGGCATTTGTATGGTTTCTCTCCCATGTGGATTAGCTGATGAATCACAAGTTGTGAATTCTGAGCAAAATATTCCCCACACTCCTGGCATTTGTACAGTTTCTCTCTGATGTGCACTCTTAGACTCTTCACAAATGGCAATTTGCTATGTAAATGCTTCCTAGAATCTTCATTCATAAAGTGCTTCTTTCCATGGCGGTGGTTTTCGTAAATCATCATTGAATTCATCATGACAAAATATTTTCCAAATGTAATGTCTTTATATGGCTTCTCTTGGAGATAGTTTTCCTTTTCTGTGTGGTATCTTAGGTGTGCGCCAAGCTCTGATTTCTGCAGAAAAGTCTTTCCACTTTTGAGACCGGCAGTTTTCTCCCTCCAGTTACCTGTTGAGAAGAAGGACAAATGCAGAACACTCTGAAAGGAAGGGGGAAAACAAATCTACCAGGGAAACTACCTAAGAAGTAGTTTCTGATTCATGTGAGCTCAGATGGAAAGACATCTACTATGTTTTGAAGTACCACAACAGTCTGTCCACATTTCCCCACTCATTTATTTTGTCAAGGAATACATTTACATTTTATTTGTTTAACATACTGTACTTCAAAAGAAAGTACACAGAAACCGCAACCTCAAATAATGTTGTATTTTTTAACCATAATCATGCCTACTCTGGTAATGGCAATCTTGTGTCACACTAGGTCAGGCAAAAGGAACTGCAGAATGAACTCCCCTAAAGGTGCCTTCATTTTGGCAGTTTCACATCTGGCCTAGACATGGAAGAAGGAGCGGTGCCTATTTCTCTACTTGCAATTTCTTGCTTGCAAACTACTAAGTTGGTGGAAACCTGGAGCAGAAGATGGGTGCTCATTCCATCAAACAACACTTGAGTCTTGAACTGCAGATCTGCCTACCTTTGAGTCGTCAAAGCTTAGCGTCTTAACCACTAAGCCACTGCAGCCCAACCACAAGCTACTCCTTGCCAAAAAATATATATCATTATTTCATGCGCTGTTAGCTGGTCTTTCAAATTCAATAGGACAAGTTGTATAAAATCTTCCCATATATCTTTAAATCTACTTGCTTTGAAGAGTCCTTTTTGTAGCCAAATCTCAAGTGTCAATTTTTCATTAATGGCAATTTTCAAAGTTTCTTTATACCCTTCAAGATGTTAAACCTCAAATCTCTTGGTGCGGGGGGCACCAAAAGCAGGCGACCTAGCCGACAACCGACGCGCCCGCACGACCGGCGAAGGCCTCCAAAACGGTGGGCAGGCGGGCACGGCAGTTGCCGGCTGGGCCACCCGCTTTCAGGGGCCCCGGCCGCCAAGGCCTTTGCCAGTTGGGCTGGCGCGCTGGCTGTGCCTTGTCCCCGCAGGCTGGGTCCTCTTTGGTGGGGAGCTCCATTTTCCACCACTTGTGCCGGCGTTGGCCATTGATGCGTTTGTTGTGCAACCAGTGCCGCGCCCCATCCGCGTGTGCCCCCGGTTCCCTGATTGGCCGGAGCTGTCGCACTGACTGCTGGGGTTTGCAGTTTTTTTCTTTGCTCCGTTTTGTGGGGTGCTGCCCCCCCTCAATTTTACAGATTTTACAGACACCCTCGTCGACCAATCCGAGCACATAAGGTAGGTATGCTCCAAATTTCAGGGGGCTGCTTGGTTTGGTGTGTGTGTATATATAACGGACTTATGAACACACACCTTTTATAATGGGTATAGAAGATTTCCCTAAACATATTGTGAACCAGTGGCCCCTATTTATCTACTTGCCATTTCTTGCTTTCGAATTACTAGATTGGCAGGAGCTGGGACAGAGACAGGAATTCATTCCGTCGTGCACTACTCAGGGATCGAACTGCTGACCTGCTGCATTCCAGCCAGCATCTTAACCACTTCAACCATTGCTAGTAAACAGTGTTCCATATACTCCGGTGACTAGGCATGCCTGCCACATGTCCACAGAAACGTCTGCAGACACAGACAGCACTGGCTCTTTGGCTACAAACAGAGATGAGCACTGAACCCTAGAGGTGGATACGACTGGCTTTCAAACAAGCGGTGACCGATATTATGAAAGAAGAACTCTCAATTATGATTGGAAGTATAACTATTTATTACTGTAACCTCCTCTTCTTTGAGGTATCTACTTCTTTCTTCAATGATTTCATCTTCCCGACATCCAAACTGTAACACTTCTTGATTTACATATACAAAATGGTTTCTCATAAATATCTATGCAATATACTTTCAGTTCATTAACACCTTTTTTATGTGTTTCCTGTAAACAAACAATATTTGCTCTCCCTTTACTAATTAGCAACTCAATCCGTTTCCGCTTAAACAAACTTCCTAGGTCTTTCTCATCCAGTCCATCATGGCTAGCTTTATAGCAAGCTATATGCCAAGAACAAACATTCTCGTGGGTACACAAGAGCAAAACCAAATCAGAAGGAGGGAGGGCCTCACTGGGAAAGGAACATCATTAAAGGAGGATTTGTCTGAGGAACTCAACCTTCCCTAAGTCATGTGGTGGATCCTGAATAGGCTGAGGGTCGGAGTCCTTAAATGCAAGACCAACATGCTTAAATGGGGGGCTGTTGGCAGACAACAACATGCTTTGTGAATGTGGAACAATACAGAATCCAGCTGATTTACTGGTCTGGCAGTTACCATCAGAAACATGTATTGACGAAGATTTAATTATGGCCAACAACAAAGACAAGGTGGTTCCATTTGGGTAGTCTAGTTTGATCTGGACACTACAGAAGAGTGCAATGTTTAGATCTTTATATTTTGAACTGTTGCTGCACTATTGCTATTAAATAAAACAGAAATTAGCAACAAGCAGGGGAAGAGGGGGACCTTACCGAGAGAGGATAAGGTTTTCCAGTTCTCCTCCATGACTTCCTGGTGGAGGACCTTCTGGTCAGGATCCAACAGTGCCCACTCTTCCTGGGTGAAGGACATGGCTACCTCCTCAAAGGATACTCCACCCTGAATGAAAAACAGTCTTCTCCATAAGTTTCATAAAGACAATCTTCTAAAGCCAAAACATTAAAAGCAAGAGAAGAGGCTGGATAGTCTTTGGTAGTTTGACACCATCATGAATGGCCTTCACAGCCTTTCTCTTGGTGGACAGGTTGACCTTGGTGGACAAGTCGTCAACTAGGAGACATCCAGAGACGGAATTTGGTGTCTCTGAACACAACTTTTACACTCTTATCACTCCCACAAGAAAGCAAAATGCCTTACTAAGAACGAACGGAACAGAAAAAGGAACACCATTCCTGTTGTCTTCATATTGAGTTTGGAAAAATCTCTCAGATTTTCTTGGACCATTCTTCAAAACAGAAGAAAAATAACTTTATTGTTTGCAAAATCAAGACATAAGCGGCACTGCTATTCCTAGCATGGCGAGTACCATGTGATAACAACCTGCTTTGTAAGCAATGAGACAATTAAAAAAGAATGGCCAGTTTGATTCAAGACTAAAGTGCTTAAATACAAAGGGATTTAGATTCACAAGGTGAGTTGGCATACCTGATCTGGTTCTGCTCCATCGCAAGGAAGAGAGGATGGGTCGTTTGTTGCTCGCGTCCTTCTGGAGTCTACAGGAGAGACAGAAAGGGTGGGAAGCCAGTCCTCTCAGATTAAGAAGGGAATCCCAAACATACAGTAAAACCCCAAGTAACAGGGGGTGGGGATCGGATCCCTGGCCTCTTTCGTAACTCATTTTTTTTTTGTAACTCAAACAATCCCCATAGGGAGGAAGAAAAAAACCTTAAAAGTGTAATTTAATTGGGGTGATCTCCTAACCTTTGCTGCCACATCTCTGCCACCCCTGCGAGGGTCAGGGGACCCGTTCCGGGCTGTTTCCGACGTCCCCCGACCTTTCCGGGCAGTGCTGCAAAGCAAAACCTGCAGCCAATGAAGGCTCCGCCCCGGCCTTTTGCCTTGCAGCACTGCCCAGGGACCAGCCACCTCCACTGCCGCCATGGTAAGTCACTTCTTGAGACTTCTGGTGGTGAGGGCGGGTGGATTTTTAGTGATCAAAATGGCAGCAGCGGTAGAAAACTGTGAAATCTTTTTACTGAGTACAGAAATGTATGTGGTTTTGGTTCTTCTTCTGGCCCCTCCTGTCAATTATTCTTCCCATCTTCCTAATTATGATAAATCGTTGGAGGGTCATTATACTTGCCCTCTTTCTTATAGGACATTACCGTATATTTAACTTTTCTAAAATGAAAGGTTTTATGCTATGTTTTTGTTTTAAAATACAAAAGCTGGAGGAGGGAAAAGACTAAGGTAGCTGGTTGGAGTGATTTCTGTTGTCTCCTTCTCCAGACAAAGAAAAAAGGTCCTATTTGGGTTAAAAGTACCATGGAACTTGCCAAAAGATAGCTACTGCAGTCCTTTGGATGATAAGGTACCATGGGAGGTGTTGAAGGTCCTGTTGAAAAACTATTTGCTGATAAATCTTCTGTTGAAAAATACTGGAGAGAAAAGTGCTAAGAAGCAGAGGCCTTTGGTTGCAAGGCTTTTAAAGCAATAGACCTGCCATCTCCCTTTTGTTGCTGTGAGGACTTTCTTTTTCACCTCTTTGCCTCTGATACAATTTTGGAGGAAAAGGCTTCATACAAGACTAGTTTGGAAAAGTTTACAGTTTATCCACTAAAGCTGTTTCTTTTTGTTGCCGTCCTAATTTCAGAGGGAGGAACCGCCATATTGGGCAGAGCCGACAGAGCTGGCAGGAAGCCAGGTGCTTTTATGATAAGATAAAGCTTTGTGTTTGTAAATTAAAATAAAATTGCAGTCTCTTAGTAGCTGGTGGAAAAATATTTGTGGACTATTGATAGCTGCAAGTTGTTGAGCAAATAATATCAGCTACTGGAAGAGAGACAACAGTAAGAAACTTTTTTTACAAGGGTTACTGCAGCGGTGGTGGATCAAAATAAATGAAGAGGAGAGTCTGCAAGGTTAAATATGGATGTTTAGAAGTCTATTTCACTCAGTTCAAAACAAATCTCTTTGCATTTGCCCTCGTGGTCAGAACCAAAAGGAACTGGTTGCTATGTAAAATGTTTGGGATGATGAAAATCAAAAGAATTAAAAATATATGAAGAACTAATGAAGAGTGTCCCAGCGATACCAAAGTGAAATAGTCAGAGGGGGAAATAAATACACACAGACCCTCCTTTCCTTCACCCGTAGATAACAACATGCCTTCTCTCACAATAATCCTCACCTATCAAGGTAGAACCTCCTTCATTGCCCTGATGGATCTCTCTTTGTAAGGGACACTCTTTGGTGCTCAATTGAGGTTTCTCTCGCATGGGGAAATCAGGCTGAACTTCCGAGGAGAGGAATTTTATCTGAGGAATCATAAAAAGCAAGTAGAAAATAGAAAAGAGAGAAACAGGGATCTTAACAGGTGAAACTGGGACTTCAGAGACATATGATAATCATGCTCAGATTTTCTCAAGCAAAAGCTTACTTTGTTGATCCGTACTTCACAAGGCTAATTTGATGTGGTGGATCAAAGCATTGCCTCCCATGAGATTTTAGCATTGGGAGGTTCTACCGCTAGCGTAGCAGGGTCCGATGGTGCACAAGGGAATGAGGCCCCTGTTTTCGATGCTCCTTTTGCCATTTTAAACATGACGACACAACTGGCTGGGCTCATGTTAAAGTTGGCCATTTCAGAGCAATGCACTGGCCAGGTGCTTTGCCTGAGTATCCCACCCCACTTAGCTGACCTGGGGTTCCAGAATGGATAACCGCTCTGGACCGCTAGCTGACACCTTCATGGCATGGTTGAACCTGCCAAGGAAATACACACCTGCCACCATAGCTGTTGGACGGCCAACGTCACCGCTGTACCACATTGAGGCATGAGGTGGGATTTACACAGACCAAACAACAACAGCAAAGACAATTCATAGAAAGTTTTTTTTAATTTCCTCGCTCATTTTCTTGATGCCTTTGAGTAGCCATGGTCAACCTTCATAGCTGAATAATCCCTGTCTGAATCCACCAAAAGTGATCTAATCTCCATACTGCTGAATTAGAAGCTGTTGCCAACAGCAGGAGTAAACCTGCAGTTTCCTTAGAACATTAGAGAATTTATATAGAGAATGATTTAAATATCAAATAAAATACATCAAGATACATATTGTGCTCTCAAGGACCACAAGTGACCGATGGAGAAAACTGGAGCAGAACAGGCACTAGTCTGACAGGGCAGAGGGGCAGCAAGATCCGTGGGCTCCTCCTTTCAGCTTCTGAGCCCTCCTCCCAAAAGCCACACATTTGTCTCACCTGTTGCTTTTTGAGCTTTTTCTCCTCGGCCGGATTCAGACTCAGGAGGAAACCTTCTGCCAGGGCCACTGCCTGGCAACTAGTTTCCGCTCCACATTCCCTCACCCAGTTCGACATCTCCAGGGGGAGGATGGACAGGAATTGCTCCAGGATCACCAAGTCCAGCATCTGAGCCTTGGTGTGTTCCTCCGGCTTCAGCCACTGATGGCAAAGCAGGTGGAGTAGAGAGCAAACCTGCCGAGGACCATCAGCCTCCTGGTAGGAGAAATTCCTGAAGTGTTGGCGCTGCTTCTCTGAGCTGAGCATCTCCTCTCCTTGGACCTCTGGCACTGCTCTTTCCTGACATGCCCCAAGGCTTTTCCCCCTGATCACACTGGGCTCTTTTTCTGCTGTGGTGCCAGATGTGTGTTGGTCGTCCATCGTATTCGTCACCCAACAATGGTGTCCTGGATCTACTCTCCAATGCTACAAAGACAGGACAGAAAAATGAAACAGAATGGCAAGGAAAGAAATCTCATTTACAAGAGAATTGGGGGGGAGGGGGAGAAAGAAAATACATATGCATTCCTAAGGGGGTCAAATGCATGTCTCTTGTTGACCCGAGTGGCTCTTGGAAAGCGGCCGCTGGAAGAAAAGCCATTCAAGTAGGTTGGGGTGGCCCAAGACAATCTGCTACCTGAGGCAGAGGACAAAATCTCCTCTCCTTCCACTTTTGACACAGGTATTTTACACAGACCAATCAATGAAACAAATCCACTAATTCTAAACCTGGAGATGGGAGAGATATTTATTAGTTTCCAACAATGGAGGGAGAGGGGGCAGCTGATTGGATCAGCAGGCTCAACAAGAGAAAGGCCAGTGAGATCAGAAAGTGACGTTTTGGGCAGTGGTGGGCTCCAAAAAAAATTACTAACACACTGTGAGCAACTTGGGGGTCTTCCTGGTCTCATGACTACTGCTCGAAGAGCAGTTGGCAGTCGTGGCCAGGAAGGCTTTTGCACAACTTTGTGTAATTTGCCAGTTGTGCCTGCTCCTGGACCGAGACTCCTTGCTCATGGTTACACATGCTCTGGTCACCTCCAGACTAGATTATTGTAATGCACTCTACATGGGGCTCCCCTTGACAACCATCCAGTGGCTGCAGCTGGTCCAGAAAGCGGCTGCCCTGGTGGTGAAGGGGTGCGGGCGCTATGCCAGTGCCTCGCCACTGCTCCGGGAGCTGCACTGATTACCAGTTTGCCTCCGGGTGCAATTCAAGGTGCTGGTGTTGACCTTTAAATCCCTACATGGTAGTGGGCCAGGATACCTAAGAGACCGCTTCTCCCCAACAATATCTGTCCGTCCAACCAGAGTGGACAGGAGGGGCTCTCTAACTTTACCATTGGATAGAGGGGCTTGTCTCTCTAGCCCAAGGAGGGCCTTCTCAGTGTCCGCTACAGCCCTGTTGAACCTCCTGCCGATAGAACTGCGGCTGCAGACAGAATTGCTGCCCTTTAGGAAGGATCTTAAAACCTGGCTGGCAAGGCAGGTGTAGGGCGTTGATGGAGGCGTGATCCCCTCCTGTTGGCTTGTTTAAGATATATTAAGATCTTTTCTACAGATGGGGTGGGAGGGATTTTTTATTTGGGTTTTTATTTGATGGGCTGGGGTGGCCCAAGACAATCTGCTACCTGAGGCAGAGGACAAAATCTCCTCTCCTTCCACATCTAGAATCCTGGCTATGGCCCTGCCTTGTAGGACCCACAGACAGACCCATCTCTCTCCCCCTGGCGTGGAGTTGTAGCAGAGGGTGTTGGAGAAGGAAGGAGGAGGGTGTGTGGGGAGGAATGGGAGAGCACGAAAACACTTTCTGCCTTGCCCCTCTTCCTCCCCCCCATGCGACCCCCCCCCCACACACACACACAGGAGGGGGGGAGACCCGAGCAGGGCGACCAGGAAAGAAAAGAGGGGGGGATCAGAGAGAGACGATTTATAGTCCCAAACAAAGAAGTGCCCCCACTTTGGGAGGGTGGGGTGGGCAAAGTGCTAACCCAGGGTAAGGGAAGCCCCCCCCCCATCCCCACCCCCTTGCCCCACTGACTCTGGCTGCGGCCCTGGGTGGGGCTCGACTGAACAACCACAAGTCTTGGAAGGCATTGGAAGCTCAGGATCCTTCCTTGCCTCCAATACGTGGGAGAGGCGAGTTTTCTGTAGAGTCCAGGGCACAAAACTCTACACCAGGGATTCCCACTTCCATATGTGGGGCCCCACCGCCCCCCACCCACCCACCGCCCCCTCCACCTCCGGAAGTGCCCCATGGGGTGGAGGAAGGGCGGAAGGACCGTCCGGCCCCCGAAGCTGTCTGAGGGAGGGTGACCTGACCTGGCCCTTCCCTTCCCCGGCTTAAAATAGGTTGAGAACTCCTCCTGCTCTAAACCCTCCCTGCCTCGAAAAGGATGGGATTTGTAGTCCAGAAATCAAAGGAGACTTACTTCAGCCACTCTCCCCACCACACCCACAATAATGTCGCCTCGTCTCCAAAAGGGAGGAGGGGCAGCAGGTGGGAAAGGAATCGTTTCCGGGTGAAAGAGGCCGCCTCTTCCCCTCCCACATTTTCCTCCTCTCTAGGAAACCTCACTAATCTCCCATACTCCGGGAATCTCTCTCGTCGGGCGTCATGGAGGTATAAAAACAGGAGATGACATATGTCACAAACTTGAAGCCGACTAATCTTACAGTCCGCCATGTTTGTTGGCCCAAAACATTGCCTTATGGTGCTTTGATTGTGTGGAGTCGTGAAAGTAGATCAGGGTTTCCCCTTTAATATCAGTGGGGGTGGGTGGGTTTGCGATCCCCCTCTCCGCTGGCTCCCCTGGGGTTGGGAGGTTTGGAGGGACCCAAGGGGTCTGTCCCCCCAACCCTTCAGGACCCAGGGGAGCCAGCGGAGAGGGGGATCGCAACCGCCCAAACACTGCGTTTTTAATCAAACACTTGGTTTCTTCTCTTTAAAAACGGAGTGTTGGGGTGTGTGTGGAATCGATCCCCTCTCCCTGGTCCCCTGCGTTTGGGGGGACAAAAAGGGTCTGCCTCCCTGTTGTGTTCTGTTGGTTTTATTGTACACACGGATTACAATGTATCTGAGCCAATGTAACCTTGCCTATAGCAACAATGTAACCTTCAGCTGTATCAGATAAACCCTGTAATGGGACGCGAGCTAATGACCACCAGCTGGCAGCAGCGAGCGTCCAAGCTCTCTTGGTCCAAACTCATCAAAGGCAACAGCGCGGGAAGTTTTCCCGCCACCACCTACACCTGGACAAGAAGGGCGTGACCTGCAATGACGTCACGCAGACAGTAGCCAATGGGCTACCATGGCACCACGTTCAAATGTGTTACTGCTGTATATAAAGAGCTATCGATCCGCCATTACCTCATGTTCCCTCTGCCCACGATGCAATAAACCTGAGTTAACCCAGCCCGAGGCTGTGTCCTGTGTCTTGGTTTGCATACACCAAATTGGCGACGAAGGTGGGATTATGGATCCCCACGGAACAGCCAGGGCACAGAGCGGTTTCAACATCACCAAACCGCAAGACTGGGAGCTGCTTGAGATGGATTTCCAGGCGGCCCTGGTGGAACTCAGAGTCAAAGGAGAAGACGAGGAGAGGAAGAGGGCCATCCTCACCAGAATGCTCGGGATGGAAACCAAGCGGACGCTGGTGGGCATAATCGCTCCGAAGAAGGTGAGCGACTTTAAGGCGAGCGACATCATGAAACTGCTGCGAGAGCGGTTCTGCCCCTCGAGGGCAATGTTTCCCGCTCGGAGCGCGTTTTGGAGGCGAGTCCAAGCGCCGGATGAGTCGGTTGAGGCATTCGTGGCCGCCATGAGGATAGCCGCCGCCCCCTGTAAATGGGGCGATATCCTGGAGTTGGTCCTCAGGGACGGCGTGTTGTGTGGCCTGAAAGACAAGGAGGTACAGCGCAGCTTGATGAATAAGGAGCCGCCACCCACGCTGGCAGAGGTCATAGAAGCCGCGGAAGCCGCAGAGTCCACGAATGCCGGAGTGGACGAGATGCACCAGTGGCGTGAGTGGCGTCCTAGAGCCGGCAAGGCGGAAAATTCGGTGCACGGGAAGACCGGACAGTCGGTGCACGCGACTCGACGGGCCTCAAAGTCGTCTACGGAAGGCAGCGACGGCGAGGAGGTCCAGAAGGTCCGGAAGGGTGGTCGACGCTGCGAGGGTTGCGGAGCGGCCCACGAGCGCGCGAGATGCCCGTTCAGGAAGGCCGAGTGTTACACCTGCGGCCGTCGGGGGCACATCGCCAAGGCGTGCAGGAAGAGGAAAGAGGGCCGGAGGCAGTCACAAGACCGCGCAGCCAGACCGGACCGTCCAGCGAGGCCCAAAGATGGCGCCCAGACCACGAGGAAGCAGGACGGCGTGGGCCGCGTCTCGGACGGCAGCGAGGACGACGCCTCAGTGTTCAGCGTGTCCGCGGGACAGTCCCATTACTTCGTTGAGGTATTAGTACAAGGGGCCCCTATTAAGATGGAAATTGACTCGGGGTCCTCCTATTCCATAATTCCCCAGAAAGAGTTCCTGAAAATCGACCCCCACGTGCGGCCCAAGCTTAAAGCGTTGAGGTCCACACTACGGGACGTACAGGGAAACAGCATTCCGGTGTTGGGGGTCGGGAAATTTCGGGTCAATTTTAAGAGACATTCTGCGGAACTGCCCCTAGTTGTCCTCAAAGGGGGAAGCTGTAGCCTCCTAGGGACACAGTGGTTTCAGCCCTTAGGTTTGTTCATAGGGGGGGTGCATACCGTGGGGGGGGGACCCAATACAAGCGGTTTGCGATGCGCACCCCGCCGTTTTTAAGAAAGGACTCGGAAGGTTCAAGGGACCCCCTGTAGCTTTCGACATAGACCCGGAGGTCCGCCCGATAAGACTCAAACCACGCAGGGTGCCGTTCGCACTCAAGGACAAGATAGAGGCGGAACTGGACAAACTGGTGGGCCAGGGGATTCTTATTCCTGTTGATTCCGCGGAGTGGGAAACTCCAATTGTAACGGCTCTAAAGGCTAACGGGGAGGTGCGCATTTGCGCTGATTATAAGTGTACAATTAACAAGGCGATCCGCCCTAATGCATACCCGGTGCCAGTGATCAGCCACCTTTTGGCCAGACTAAATGGGGGAAAGTGTTTCGCTAAACTCGATTTGGCACAAGCCTATCAGCAACTTCCAGTGACCCCCGCCACGGCCGCGGCACAAACGATAGTTACACATAAGGGAGCGTTCCAGGTGTCGCGGTTACAGTTCGGCGTGAACTCGGCACCCGGCCTTTTTCAATCGCTCGTGGAACGCCTCCTAAAGGGCCTGGAGGGGGTGTTGCCTTATTTTGATGACGTGTTGATAACAGGGGGGAGTGAGGCTGAACTGGCGAAGAGGTTGGACAAAGTACTGACCGTGTTCGAGAAAGCGGGGCTGAGATTGAGGAAGGACAAATGTGTTTTTTTCGAGACCGAGGTCGAGTTTTTAGGGTTCCGGATCACACCCGAGGGGATTAAGCCGTCTAAATCCAAAGTAGCAGCCATTAAAAAGGCCCCTCGCCCCACATCCAAAACCGAGCTGCAGTCTTTCCTGGGGCTCCTCAATTTTTACCATACATTCCTCCCGCGGAAGGCATCCGTGGCCGAACCGCTCCATCGGTTACTTAAAAAGGAGGAGCCATGGATGTGGGGTGACGAGCACGAGAGGGCGTTCAAGGAACTAAAGCAACTCCTAACATCTGAGGCAATCCTGACGCACTTCGACCCCAAACGGCCAGTGGTCCTAGTCTGTGATGCATCCCCGGTGGGGGTGGGGGCGGTGCTTTGCCACGTGTTGGAGGACGGAAGGGAGGCCCCGGTAGCGTTTTACTCAAGGTCCCTGTCCCAAGCGGAGCGAAATTACGCACAAACCGACAGGGAAGCGTTAGCAATAGTAGCGGGGACCAAAAAATTTCACGATTTTTTGTATGGCCGCCCGTTCAAAATCGTGACCGATCACAAGCCGCTGTTAGGGATTTTCACGGCAAGCAAGCCCACGCCACAGATCCTGTCCCCGAGGATGCTGCGATGGGCTATTTTTCTCAACGCGTACCAACATGAGTTGGAGTACAGGCCCGGAAAGGAGATCAGCCATGCTGATGCGCTTTCGAGATCCCCTCTGCCCTTGTCGGCGGACCAAAAGGCGAGAGCAGAAAGAGACCGCCAGGTGTTGCTAATTGAGGTTTTAGACGCACCCCCACTAGTACCAGCCGACATTGCTAGGGCGACAGGCAAGGACAGGACGCTGGAGAAAGTTAGTTCATGGGTGCAGAAGGGGTGGCCGGCTTCGTCCCCGAGTACAGAGTTCGACCCATTCTTTAGGAAAAAGCTAGAGTTGTCCCTAGAGAGGGGGTGCCTTCTGTGGGGCCAACGGGTGGTGGTCCCTGCGCCCCTGCGGACGAGGGTGCTCGAACTGCTGCACGTCAGCCACCCGGGCATAGTTCGTTCAAAGGCGCTAGCCCGGAGTTACTTCTGGTGGCCACAGCTGGACGCGGACATTGAGCACATGGTCGGCACTTGCGAGGCTTGCCAGGAATCCCGACCTGAGGCGGCCCGTCTCCCGCATAGGGAGTGGGACACGGCAAGGGGGCCGTGGTCCAGAGTGCACGTGGATTTCGCTGGCCCGTTCCGAGGAACCATGTTTCTCCTGGTGGTGGATGCGTTCTCCAAGTGGCTGGAGGTTATCCCAGTAAAGAGCACGTCCTCCGCCACGACAATTAGCCGGCTAAGGAGAGTCTTTTCCACGTTCGGTTTACCCGACACTTTAGTCAGCGATAACGCTAGTTGTTTCACCTCCGCTGAGTTCGGAGCATTCATGGAGGCAAACGCCATTCGGCATGTCACATCCGCACCGTTTCACCCGGCCACGAATGGCCAAGTGGAACGACTAGTGCGTACAACAAAGGACGCGCTGCGGCGCATGGGCCCGGGGGACCTGAATCACCAGGTATGCCAGTTCCTCTTAGCGTATAGGGTAACCCCCTTAGCGTCAGGCTACTCGCCGGCGGAGCTCTTGATGCGGCGAAAACTGACCACGATCCTGTCCAGGCTAGACCCGACGAGGGTCGAGGATAAAGGGAAAAACATAGGGTTGGCTGTCTCGAAAGGGTTCGCCGCCGGGGACCCTGTTCACTGCAGGAACTATTCCAGCGCAGGGCCGGCCTGGGTACCAGGGAAGGTTGTAGAACAGACGGGGCCAGTATCGTACCGGGTCGAGACTAACACCGGCCTCCTCTGGAGGAGGCACGCAGACCAACTGAGGCACCGAGCGAGTGGGCCAGTCAGTGGAGCTCAGCAACAGGATTCAGCGTTAGGGTTCTCCCCCACCCGCTTAACCCAAGGGGGAGACAGCAATGGACAACAGTCCCAAGCAAGGGGGGGAAGGAAGCAGTAACAGCGGCCCCGACTCATATCCTTTTGATACGCCAGTCTTATCAGGGGCCGGGGAAGGGGGAGAGGAGTTCGCGACCGCTGCCCCCGATTGTGATTTTGATTTTGATTTTGCGAGCCGGGGGGGTTTTCAGGAGTGTTCCCCCACCCGTCCAAGCGAGAAGAGGGGTTTTCCGTTAGCCCCCAGTGCCCCCGGTTCCTCCCTGAGAAAGAGCACACCTCCCAACAACGCCGCGGAGCCGCGGCAAGTCACTAACGAGTCTCCCTCTCATATTACAGGACAGGAAACCAGGGGACAAAGAGAAGGTAGCAAACACGGGGAGAGGCAGCCCGCATCGAGACCCCAGCGTGTTCGAAATAAGCCATCTTGGCTGAGAGACTTTGTCTCCTAAGGGGGGGGAGTGTGTTTAAGTGTGGGCTCGAGACTTTGTCTCGTCCTAGGGGGGAGGGGTGTTGTGTTCTGTTGGTTTTATTGTACACACGGATTACAATGTATCTGAGCCAATGTAACCTTGCCTATAGCAACAATGTAACCTTCAGCTGTATCAGATAAACCCTGTAATAGGACGCGAGCTAATGACCACCAGCTGGCAGCAGCGAGCGTCCAAGCTCTCTTGGTCCAAACTCATCAAAGGCAACAGCGCGGGAAGTTTTCCCGCCACCACCTACACCTGGACAAGAAGGGCGTGACCTGCAATGACGTCACGCAGACAGTAGCCAATGGGCTACCATGGCACCACGTTCAAATGTGTTACTGCTGTATATAAAGAGCTATCGATCCGCCATTACCTCATGTTCCCTCTGCCCACGATGCAATAAACCTGAGTTAACCCAGCCCGAGGCTGTGTCCTGTGTCTTGGTTTGCATACACCAAACTCCCCAATCCTCCTGAACCCAGGGAACCAGGCGGAGAGGGGATTTTCAACACACACACACACACCATATTAAAAAGAAGAAGCCAAGTGGTTTCTTGTTAAAAACGGAGTGGTGTGTGTGTGTGTGTGTGTGTGTGTGTGTGTGTGTGTGTGTGTGTGTGTGTGTGTGTGGAATCGATCCCCTCTCCTTGGTCCCCTGGGTTTGGGGTGGACAAAAGGAGTCTGTCCCTGTTATGTATTGAATGAATGTTGCAAGGTTCCCTTTAACAGAGTGTAACCAGTCAATGTATCCAATTGTATCTAATCAGAGACACATTGTAGCAAGCTGTATAAGGATGCGAGCTAAGCGGCCGCACCTGGAGAAGATGGGCGTGACGATCTATGACGTCATGCAGACAGTAGCCAATGAGCTACCACACCGAGATATTCAAATGTACAGTGTACTATAAATAGAGCTGTTTGTCCGCCATTACCTCATGTTCACTCTGACCATCATGCAATAAAGTTGTGTTTAGCCTTGTTACGGCTCCTTCTATTGTCTTCATTGCAAGACACTAAAGCCCCCCCAACCGTTTCAGAGCCAAGGGACCCAGAAGAGAGGGGATCCCCCCGCTGGACACCCCGCTATTAAAGAGAAGAAACCAAGCGGTTTCTTCTCTTTAAAAATGTAGTGTTTGGGAGGGGGTGGAATCGATCCCCTTTCCCTGGTCCCCTGGGTATGGGAGGTTTGGGGGGACAAAAGGGGTCTGTCTCCCCAACACTCCTGAACCCAGGGGACCCAGCGGAGAGGGGGACATCCTGTGGGTTGCCCACATGAATAATTGGCCAAACCATTCCCAAGGGGTTCGCCCGGTTTTCGACAGATCCGGGGAACAACCGGACTTTGCTGGAAAGGCTATTGGGGTTCGGGCTAGTTAGCTAGTTTGGGGGCAATTCATAAAGCCTTGGCTGGTGGCTATGATAGAAATAGGGCAAAAGTCAAAGGTGATGACTCTAAGGTAATACACAATCTTCTGCTTCTGCCCGGGGATCAACTTGGGTAAATAAGCCGTGCCAGACAGCTGAGCAAGTTAGATACCCGGAGTCAATACACATAAACTCCGAGATTAGGGCAGGAACAATGGGTTTCGCCAGCCCAAGTTAATTAGATCCTAGATGCTCAGCAACCCTCAAGATACTCAGCAATGCCTGAGTAACTTCCAAGAGCTGTCAATGTAGCTCGACCACCGGAAATGCCATGTATGCAAGCCTTCTGTATTAGGGGGTCACGCACATCTTAGGCGCGAGTCACCCCAAGGCAGGGTAATAAATACATGCCACCCAACTCAGATCAGGGCTGGACTTCACCGCACGATTGTCTCACGTGTTTTCCTTGCAGCCAGCCACTCCAACACCAGGTGGTCATCGCAACAGAATCCCCTCGATACCCCCATATTAAAGAGAAGAAAGTAAGCGGTTTCTTCTCTTTAACAATGGAGTGTTGGGGGGTGTGGATTCGTTACCCTCTCCCTGGTCCCCTTGGTTTGGAAGGGTTGGGGGGACAAAAGGAGTCTGTCTCCCCCAACTCTCCTGAACCCAGGGGACCCAGCGGAGAGGGGGAATCCCCCCGACACCCCCCCCGTATTAAAGAGAAGAAAGCAAGCGGTTTCTTCTCTTTAACAACGGAGTGTTGGGGGGTGGATTCATTCCCTTCTCCCTGGTCCCCTGGGTTTGGAAGGGTTGGGGGGACAAAAGGGATCTGTCCCCCCACCCCTTCTGGACCGAAGAGACCTAGGAGAGGTGATCGATTCTACCCCCCTCCAACACTCCGTTGTTGAATAGAAGAAACTGCTTGGCTTCTTCTCTTTAATAACGGGGTGTCCTGCAGGGGGATCCCCTCTCTGTCGGGTCCCCTGGCTCTGGAAGGGTTGGGGGGACAGACCCCTTTTGTCCCCCCACCCCCCACCCCCAACCCAGGGGATCCAGGAGAGGGGATCAATCCACCACCACCCTCCAACACAAGAAGCAATCATAAACGGTAGTCTGCTAATGTTTTGGTCCACCTAATATGGTGGCAGGCCATGCCCACTGGCTTCAAAAAACTTTACAGCATGAAGCCTGTAGTGTCTTGCCACCCCATCCCCCCCCCCAATAAAACACGCAGACTCCAGCAACTTTGGGATGAAGAACGGGCCCCTTTATTTTATGACAAATATTGCCCTTGAAAGGGGCCAAAAGGCACGAGGATGGCCTACCCGATGACAATGATCTGCACCACAAAATTGTGCAATTGAAGCTTTATTCCCTTTTCCCATACTTACTTAATTGGCCACCTCTGTACTTTCTGCCTAGCAATTCAACATAACAATACTACGTTGCCCTTTAGAAGCCCCTCTCCTGGTTCGGCACGATGTGGGGAAAAACAGCCCCAAGCCCATGCCAATTTGCTGGGGACCCAAAATTCCCACTTGGCCCAAAATATTGCGACCGAGAAACCGTGTTGAAAACAGGGAGGGCGGGTGGGTCAACAACAAAGAAAACCACAATGGCTAAAAAGAACACCCCATGAGCCACCCTCCAATCACCGTTTGCCATCCAAGGTGGAGCCCACCTATCACCCGCAAGCTGGGGTGTGGGGGAAGGCGTGGCAAAGCTACCTCGCAGTCCGCAGACACGCATGCAAATTAGACCTTGCCACCCCATCCACCCCCAGTAACTATAGGATGAAGAATGAGCCCCTTTATTTTATGACAAATATTGTCCCTGTTTTGTGTATGAGACCAAAGACACCAGGACAGCCGAAGAGCTGGCTTAACACAACTTTATTACATGCTGGTCAGTGGGAACATGAGGTAATGGCGGATGAACAGCTCAATATATACAGTGGCTCTACATTTGAATGTTGCTCCTTGACAGTCCATTGGCTACTGTCCGCGTGACGTCATTGTAGGTCACGCCCTTCTTGTCCAGGTGAAGGTAGTGGCGGGAATCTTCCCGCGCTGTTGTTCTAGGTGAGTCTTGGACCAATGAGCTTGGACGCTCGCTATTGCCATCAAGTGGTCACTAGCTCGCGTCCTATTAAGGTTACAGTGATGCAGCTGAAGGTTACAATGTTACACATAGAAAAGGTTACATTGGATACACATGGATAGGTACATTGTTTAAAGGCACAGGCTTTAGAACACAACACCCCTCCCCCCTAGGATGAGACGAAGTCTCTTAGCCAAGATGGTTTATTGCACTCGCGTTTGGGCCGCGATGTGGGTTGGCCCACCCGGGGGCCGCTCCCGCTTCCTTGTTCCCTGGACCCTTGTCCTGTAATGGGAGAGGGAGACTTGTTAGAGGCTTGCTGCGGTTTTGCAGCTTTAGGGGAAAGGGTAGATTCCGTTGTGGTTGAACCGGGGGCACCAGGGGCTAACGTAAAACCCCTCTTCTCGCTTGGATGGGTGGGGGACCACTCCGAAACCCCCCCCCCGGTTCTGAAAATCAAAATTAAACTCTGTTGGGGGATCCCGCGGGATATCTACGAGGATAAATTCCTTCTCCTCCCCCCTTGGTGGGGACCCTGGACCCCCCTCTCCTCCCCCTTGGGCTAAACGGGTGGGGGAGAACCCTAACGCTGAATTTGTGTTCGCGCCATCGGCGCCCTGACTTCCTGGGACCCGGCTCCGGAGCTGGTCCGCGTGTCGCCGCCAAAGTAGACCTGTGTTGGTCTCCACGCGGTACGATACGGGACCGGTCTGTTCCACGACCACCCCCGGTACCCAGGTTGGCCCCGCGCTGGCGTAGTTCCTGCAATGCACCGGGGCACCCACGCTGAAACTCTTGGTGGCTTCCACCCCTACGTTCCTCCCCTTGTCCTCAACTCTCGTGGGGTCTAACCTAGTGAGTATGGTGGTTAGTTTCCTGCGCATGAGGAGCTCCGCAGGGGAGTAGCCGGACGCTAACGGGGTCACCCTGTACCCAAGCAGAAACTGACACACTTGCAGGTTGAGATCTCCGGGGCCCATGCGCCGCAACGCATCCTTTGTGGTGCGTACGAGGCGCTCCACTTGGCCATTGGTGGCCGGGTGAAACGGGGCGGAGGTGATATGCCGGACGGCGTTAATCTCCATGAATGCCCTGAACTCGGAGGACGTGAAACAACTAGCGTTGTCGCTAATTAATGTGTCGGGTATGCCGAACGTGCAAAAGAGCCTCCGTAGATGCTTAATGGTCTGGGCCGAGGAGGTGCTCGTGACTGGGACAACCTCCAACCACTTGGAGAAAGCGTCCACAACAAGAAGAAACAGGGTCCCTCGGAACGGGCCCGCGAAATCTATGTGCACCCGGGACCACGGCCCCTTAGCCGCATCCCACTCCCTGTGGGGAAGGCAGGCCTCCTCAGGTCTGGAGCATTGGCAGCTCTCGCAAGTGCCGACCATGTGCTCGATGTCGGCGTCTAACTGGGGCCACCAAAAGTAACTCCGGGCCAGCGCTTTGGAGCGCACAATTCCGGGGTGGCTGACGTGCAGCAGCTTAAGCACCCGCGGCCGAAGGGATGTGGGAATCACCACCCGCTGCCCCCACAAGAGACACCCCCTCTCTAGGGACAGTTCTAGCTTTTTTCTGAAAAATGGGGCGAACTCCTCCGCTGGGGAGGACGCCGGCCACCCTTTCTGCACCCAGGAGCTAACTGCCGCTAACGTCCTGTCCTTCCCTGTGGCTTTGGCAATGTCGGCGGGCACTACGGGAGGCGAATCCAAAACCTCTATCATGAGTACCTGGCGGTCTCGCCCCTCCCTGCCCATCTGGCTGGGCGTCAGGGGGAGGGGGGACCTCGACAGGGCGTCTGCATGGCAGATCTCTTTCCCGGGCCGGTAGACCAACGCGTGCTGGTACGCGTTGAGGAAAATAGCCCACCGGAGCATCCTCGGGGACAGGATCTGTGGCGTGGGCTTATCTGCGGTAAAAATGCCTAGCAGGGGCTTGTGGTCAGTCACGATGGTGAAGGGGCGGCCATATAGAAAATCGTGAAATTTTTTGGTCCCTGCAACTATCGCCAGCGCTTCCCTGTCTGTTTGGCCGTAATTTCTCTCCGCTGGGGACAAGGATCTTGAGTAAAACGCTATCGGGGCCTCCCTCCCGTTTTCTAGCACGTGGCACAACACAGCCCCCACCCCCACCGGGGATGCATCGCAGACCAGTACCACCGGCCGTTTGGGATCGAAATGGGTGAGAACGGCGTCGGACGCCAGGAGTTGCTTTAGTGCGGTGAATGCCCTCTCCTGATCATCGCCCCACCTCCATGCCTCATCTTTCTTGAGCAACTTATGAAGCGGTTCAGCCACCGCCGCCTTCCGAGGAAGGAAGGAGTGGTAGAAATTTAAGAGCCCTAGGAATGACTGTAGCTCGGACTTGGAGGTGGGGCGAGGGGCTTTCTTGATGGCGGCCACCTTGGATTTGGACGGTTTGATCCCCTCAGGTGTTACTCGGAACCCTAAGAACTCAACCTCCTTCGCGAAGAAGACGCATTTGTCTTTTCGCAACCTCAACCCCGCCTGTTCGAATGCCGCCAGGACCTTGTTTAGCCTTTCAGCCAACTCAACCTCACTCCCCCCCGTTATCAATACATCATCAAAATATGGCAAAACGCCGTCCAGCCCTTTGAGGAGGCGTTCCACGAGCGACTGGAAAATTCCAGGCGCCGAGTTCACGCCGAATTGGAGGCGCGTCACTTGGAACGCCCCCTTATGCGTGACTATGGTCTGTGCAGCAGCTGCGGCAGGGGTTACCATGAGTTGCTGATAGGCCTGTGCCAGGTCGAGCTTAGCGAAACACTTTCCCCCATGTAACCTGGCTAGCAAGTGGCTGACCACCGGCACCGGATACGCATTAGGGCGGATTGCCTTGTTAATGGTGCACTTATAATCGGCGCAAATGCGAACTTCCCCATTGGCCTTCAATGCCGTGACAATTGGAGTTTCCCACTCCGCAGAATCAACAGGAACAAGAATCCCCTGGCCCACTAATTTGTCCAGTTCCGCCTCTATTTTGTCCTTGAGTGCAAAAGGCACTCTGCGCGGTTTGAGTCTTATTGGGCGGACCTCCGGGTCCAGGTTGAAAGTGACTGGGGGTCCATTGAATTTCCCAAGTCCCTTCTTGAAGACTTCGGGGTGCGCGTCGCACACCTCCTGTATTGGGTCAGACCCAACGGCGTGCACCCCCCCCCCCAATGAACAGACCCAGGGGCTGAAACCATTGAGTCCCGAGGAGGCTGCAATTACCCCCCTTAAGAACGACTAGGGGGAGTTCCGCGGCGTGCCGCTTATACTGGACCTGGAATTTCCCAACCCCCAACACCGGGATACTGTTCCCTTGCACGTCCCGCAGCGTGGACCTCAACGCTTTGAGCTTGGGCCGTACGCGGGGGGCAATTCTCAAAAACTCCCTCTGGGAAATGATTGAGTAAGAGGAGCCAGAGTCAATCTCCATCCTAACAGGGGCCCCTTGCACCAGTACCTCAACAAAGTAACGGGGGTGTCCCATGGACACGCTGAAAACTGGGGCGTCATCGTCGCTGTCGTCGGAGATGCAGGCCACACCGTCCTGCTTCCTCGTGGGCCGGGCGCCATCCTTTAGTCTCGTCGAGCGGTCTGGCCTCGCTGAGCGGTCGGGCGAGCTCCTCCGGTCCTTGCGCCGTTGTCTGCAGACTTTGGCGATGTGCCCGCGTCGCCCGCAGTTGTGGCACTCGGCTTTTCTGAACGGACACCTGGCACGGTCGTGAGCCGCCCCGCAGCCGTCGCAACGCCGGCCCTCCTTCCGGACCCTCCGGACGTCCTCGTCGTCGCTGCTTTCGGTGGACGATTTCGAAATTCGCCGGGCTGCGTGCACCGAACTCTCTGTTTTGTCGGCCTTCGGCCACCAGTCCTGGAGCTCTTGCACCCCGGCCTTCGTGGCTTCCGCGGCCTGTGCCGCTTTCAGGACCTCCTGCAACGTGGGGGGCGGCTCCTGATTCATCAGCGTGCGCTGAATCTCGGCGTCCTTCAGGCCGCATAGCACGCAGTCCCTGAGGGTGACTTCCAAGTTCTCCCATTTGCATGGGCCGGCAGCCAGGCGCAGGGCCGCTACGAACGCGGCGACCGACTCTCCAGGCGCTTGGACTCGCCTCCAAAACGCGCTCCGAGCGGGAAACATCGCCACCGAGGGCCGAAAATGGTCTCGCAACACCATCAGGAGCTCTTCTGCCTTGAATTCAGCCGCCTTTTTTGGTGCGATGAGGTCAATCAATACCCTCTTGCCGTCGTGCCCGAGCATTCTGGTGAGGATGGCTCTTTTCTTCGCCTCGTCCTTAACTTCGAACTCCACCAGCGCGCCTTGGAAGTCCATTTCGAAGAGTTCCCAATCTTGCGGTTTCTTGATGTCGAAACTGGCGTATGTCTTGGTCCCGTGGGCAGCCATTATCCCACCTTCGCCGCCAATTTTGTGTATGAGACCAAAGACACCAGGACAGCCGAAGAGCTGGCTTAACACAACTTTATTACATGCTGGTCAGTGGGAACATGAGGTAATGGCGGATGAACAGCTCAATATATACAGTGGCTCTACATTTGAATGTGGCTCCTTGACAGTCCATTGGCTACTGTCCGCGTGACGTCATTGTAGGTCACGCCCTTCTTGTCCAGGTGAAGGTAGTGGCGGGAATCTTCCCGCGCTGTTGTTCTAGGTGAGTCTTGGACCAATGAGCTTGGACGCTCGCTATTGCCATCAAGTGGTCACTAGCTCGCGTCCTATTAAGGTTACAGTGATGCAGCTGAAGGTTACAATGTTACACATAGAAAAGGTTACATTGGATACACATGGATAGGTACATTGTTTAAAGGCACAGGCTTTAGAACACAGCACCCTGAAAGGGGCCAAAAGGCACGGAGGATAGACCATGATCTGCACCACAAAATTGTGCAATTGAAGCTTTATTCAAAGAAATGGAGTGGCCATAATTGTAAATAAAAGAGTGAGAAAAGCAGTAATGGGATACAATCTCAAAAATGATAGAATGATGTTAGTCAGACTACAAGGCAAACCATTTAATATCACTGTAATCCAAATATATGCACCAACTACTAGTGCAGATCAAGCCACAGTAGACCAGTTCTATGAGGACCTACAACATCTTATAGGACAGACACCAAGAAACGATGTCCACATTATCTTAGGAGACTGGAATGCAAAAGTAGGAAATCAAACAGTGGATGGAATAACAGGAAAGTTTGGTCTGGGAACACAAAACGAAGCAGGGCAAAGACTGATAGAGTTCTGCCAAGATAACACACTAGTCATAGCAAACACCCTTTTCCAGCAACACAAGAGGAGACTCTACACATGGACATCACCAGATGGCCAACATCGAAACCAAATTGACTACATACTCTGCAGCCAAAGATGGAGAACCTCCATACAGTCAGCAAAAACAAGACCTGGAGCGGACTGTAGCTCAGATCACAATCTACTGATTGCAAAATTCAGGCTCAGACTGAAGAAAATAGGGAAAACTAATAGGCCGGATAGATATGATCTAGAAAACATACCCAAGGAATACACGGTGGAGGTGAGGAACAGGACGAGATAGACAGAGTACCAGAAGAATTATGGACAGAGATGAGAGACATTATGCAGGAGGCAGCAAGGAAAACTATACCAAAAGAAAAGAAGCGCAAGAAAGCAAAGTGGTTGTTGGATGAGGCTCTTAAAATAGCAGAGGAAAGAAGGAACGCAAAAGGCAAAGGAGAAAGGAAAAAATACATTCACTTAAATAAAGAATTTCAAAGAAAAGCAAGGAGAGATAAGGAAAGCTACCTAAATGAACAGTGCAAAGAAATAGAGGAAAACAACACAAGAGGCGGGACTAGAGATCTCTTTAAAAAAATTGGGGAAGTCAAGGGAATGTTCAAAGCAAAAATGACCACGATAAAAGACAAAGATGGCAAAGAGTTAGCAGATGCAGAAGAGATAAAGAAAAGATGGAAAGAGTACACAGAGGAACTTTACGAAAAAGACCTAAACACCCCGGATAATAACAATGACGGGGAAATTGGTCTTGGATGGGGCTGTTTTGCCCCAGACAGACCCGGTACGCAACTTAGGGGTCCTCCTGGATTCGGGGCTGCTGCTAGCAAGTCAGGTGGCAGCTGTGGCCAGGAGGGCTTTCTCACAGCTTCGCGTCATCCGTCAGTTGCGTTCACTCTTGGACCAGGACTCCCTGCTCAGGGTCACACATGCTCTGGTCACCTCCAGGCTAGATTATTGCAATGCGCTCTACATGGGGCTGCCCGTGTCAACCATTCGGAGGCTGCAGTTGGTCCAGCCCGGGTGGTGATGGGGCGCGGGCATTATGCTCGTGCCTCACCATTACTTCGGGAGCTGCACTGGCTACCAGTTTGCCTCCGGGTGCAGTTCAAGGTGCTGGTTTTGACCTTTAAAGCCCTTCATGGTAGTGGGACAGGATACCTTAAGAGACCGCATCGTCCCAAGAGTGTCCGTCCGTCCAACCACAGCCAATCGGAGAGGCTCCCTAATTGTTCCATCTGCCAGAGGGGCTCGTCTCTCTGGTACACGAAGGAGGGCCTTTTCCGTGTCCACACCGGCCTTGTGGAACCTCCTGCCTGAAGAGTTGCGGGAGCAGATGGAGCTGCTACCTTTCAGAAAAGACCTAAAAACCTGGATGGCGGGGCAGGTGTGGGGCCCAGATGGAAGAGTGGCCCCCGTTTCTTTTGTCAATGAAGGCAGTTTTTTAATGTGGGTTTTTAAGAGGAATGCGGTAGGTGGGTGGGTATGTTGGGTTTTAATTGGTTGTATTGTTTTATGTGTGTTTTAACTTGTTGTGAGCCGCCCATAGTCGGGTTTACCTGATTGGGCGGCATATAAATTTGATTATAAAATAAAATAAAATATATAAATAAAATTGAACTTGAACCAGACACCCTAGAGAGTGAAGTCAGAAGGCCCTAAAAAGCACGGCAAATAACAAAGCCAGTGGAGATGAAAGTATCCCAGTTGAATTCTTCAAAGCTCTAAAAGATGATGGAATCAAGCTACTACATGCTATATGCCAGCAGATTTGGAAAATGAAACAGTGGCCACAGGATTGGAAAAGATCAGTATACGTCCCAATCCCAAAAAAAGGCAATGCCAAAGAATGTTCAAATTATCGAACAATTGCGCTCATCCCACAAGCTAGCAAAGTGATGCTCAAGATAATACAGGATAGACTGCAGCAGCATATAGAAAGAGAACTACTAGAGGTGCAGGCTGGGTTCAGAAGAGGCAGGGGAACCAGAGATCACATTGCCAACATATGTTGGATCATGGAGAAAACAAAGGAATACCAGAAACAAGCTTACTTCTGTTTCATTGACTACACCAAGGCCTTTGATTTTGTGGACCACAACAAAATGTGGTAAGTAATTAAAGAGATGGGAATACCAGAACATCTCATATGTCTCATGAGAAATCTGTACATGAGTCAAGAAGCAACAGTTAGGACAGAGTATGGAATGACGGAGTGGTTTGGAATAGGAAAAGGAGTAAGACAAGGCTGCATTCTATCACCCTGCTTATTCAATCTATACACAGAGCACATAATGCGCAATGTAGGGATGGAGGAATCACAATATGGGATTAAAATTGCTGGGAGAAACATCAACAATCTGAGATATGCAAACGATACCACCCTAATGGCAGAAAGTGAGGAAGACCTAAAGAATCTCTTGATTGGGCTGAAGGAGGAGAGTGCAAAAGCTGGCTTGAGACTTAATATTAAGAAAGCCAAGATAATGGCAACAGGCCCAATCAGTCCCTGGAAAATAGATGGGGAAGAAGTAGAAGCAGTGACAGATTTTACTTTCCTAAGATCTAAGATCACTGCACATGTTGACTGTAGCCATGAAATAAAAAGACAACTGGTTATGGTGAGACAGGCTATGAGAAACCTGGGGAATATAGTGAAAAGCAGAGACATCACCTTGAAAACAAAAATTCGCATAGTCAAAGCAATGGGATTCCCGGTGGTAATGTATGGGTGAGAGAGCTGGACCATTAGGAAAGCTGAGAGCAGAAGAATAGATGCATTTTAAATGTGGTGTTGGAGAAGAGTTCTGAGAGTCCCTTGGACAGCAAAGAGAACAAATAGGTCAATATTAGAAGAAATCAACCCTGACTGTTCATTGGAGGGACAAATCGTGAAGATGAAGCTAAAGTACTTTGGACATCAAATGAGAAGGGAGAACTCACTTGAGAAGGCCTTGATGCTGGGAAAGGTGGAGAGCAAGAGAAGAAGGGGGCGTCCAAAGATGAGATGGCTAGATGGTATTGTGGACACAATGGGCACAGAGCTGGGCGGGCTGAGGATGGTGGAGGACAGAGGTGCCTGGAGGAAAATGGTCCATGGGGTCGCAAAGGGTTGGAATCGACTGTGCGACTGAACAACAACAACAAAATACTTGAAGCTCTCTCTCTCCTGGGAAAGAGGGTGTTAAAGGGAAGTCAATGAGCCAATCGGCTTCAAGTATATTTGCATACAGCATAAACAGGATACTTCCTCCACCAGGGGGAGCCCAACACTCCTCTGCTCCTGGTATGAGCCACACACCTCATGAATAAAGATATAATAAAAAATGGGAGATTTACATGCCCCTGGATTTTTTTAAAAAATATGAGAAATTATAAAAAAATACATGATGGTGGGAAGAGGGGCTCTAAATTACGGTGTTTTCCTGGGCAAAACAGGATACCTTCCCCATTGGCTAGCGAAATCCCTCCATCTGAGGTTTTTTCCAGCTATGCAAACCAAGATCCCATGCCACCTGAAGATGCACTCTGCTGCAGACCCCTGAATAGAGATGAGGTATAAAAATGATGTCCTGTTCCAGCAAGATGTGATGCACACCCAGATGTGAAACTAATGAGACACAAAAGGAGCCACATTCGGGCATCCCCTGAGCAGAGTTCCTCCAACAAAAATCCTTTCAACCCAGAAAACACCTGTGGGTGCTTCTGAGATTATTTTTAAAAGCTATTTCTCTATTTTTACTGTTTATTACAGCTTTGTACATGTGCAAGGGTACAGTTCCAGTTCTACTCGACTTTACCTGCCAACATACCTCCACTGCTGCCCTGGGTCTCTCGCCGTTTACCACTTTGCCGGGGAAGTTAAAACTTAACTTGCTCAAATTGCATTAAACAACCAGGACTTGGGGAGTCTACCTTAGGCTTTCACTTGGCTGAGTCAATCTTACAGCCCCTATTGAGGTAGAGCTCCTTGCATTAAGCCACCTCTATATGAGGGAACAACAAAAATATGGTAGCATAGGCCTTTCTCAATAAAAGTAGCTTCTGAATGGCAACACTTCCCCCTTCCTTCAATAAGCACACTTGATGTTAAAATATGTCATTTATTAAAAATATTGGATAGTAAAAGCGTAAAGATCTTCCAGAGGTATACTTTCCCAGCATCAAAATTAGATGTAAGTACATAAGAACATAAGAACAGCCTTGCTGGAACAGGCCACAGCCCATCCAGTCCAGCATTCTGTCTCACACAGTGGCTCACCATTAGCTTCAATGTATTCCCAAGCAGATGCCTTCTTCACCTGCTTAGGATTCCCTGGAAATGGCATTGAGAGATATCCTGCTTATCTCTCCAACCTGGAGGTTGTCCTTAGGTATCCATAATTATAGCCATTGATACCCTTGGCCTCCATGAACTTGTCTAATCCTTTCTTAAAGCTGTGAAGACTGACATTTGTCACCACTTCTTCTGACAGGGAGTGCCATAGACCAGTAATCCTCTCGGTAAAAAAGTACTTTCTCTTATTTGTTTGAGAACTAGTACCCAAAGGTTTCATGGAGTACGTCCTAGTTCTAGTGTTATGTGATAGGGAAAAGTTTTTCCTTATCTACTTTGTCCACACCATGCATGATTTTATAAACTTCAATAAGGTCACCTCTTAGATGACGTCGTTCAAGAGTGAAGAGGCCCAACCGTTGCAGCCTCAGATAGTAAGGGAAGGTGTTCCAGTTCCCTAATCATTCTGGTTGCCCTCCTCTGCACGTTTTCCTGCTCTAGGTGGGGCTGTCAGCAAGAGGGCTGCTTTGAATCTTTTTGACTTGTTTTTAATCTTCCGGCCTGCAGGTGGGGCTATTAGTAATAGTGTTGGATCCTTTTTTGTTTCACTTGTTTTTTCTCTCCTGGCCTTTAGGTGGGGCTTCTTCCGGTAAGTAGTTTTTGTTTCTTCATTTCTGTTCCGGTCTCGTGGAGGGAGGACGTGCTGGTGAGTTCTCTGGTTTTCTTCTGGGTTTTTTCTTTGTTTTGTTTTTGTGGTGGTGGGCTGGGAGCTGTTTGTTTGTTCTTTTGTGGTTTGGTTGGGTTTTAGATTTGTTCAATTGATTTGTTTGTTTCATTTTTGTGATTTTGATTATTTGTGTAATTTGTGGTAGTTGTGTTGTTAGAGTTAGGTATTTTCGTATTGTAATTAGGTGTTTTTTCTGTGCTTTTCTGGTATTGTGGATGTTTTTCTTTGTGGATTTTGTTGTTTACTTTTTGGTTTATTAATGCGTTTTTAATTATTTATTTATTTGTGTTTTATTAATTTTGGTGACTGGCGTTTTCAGTAAATGTTTGGTTTTGTTGTTGTTGTGTATTTTTGCGTGAAGAACAGCCTGCCTGTCGGTTCCTCTTTTTCCCATTGCTGCTTCGAATTTGGTTTTGATGCAGCAATGGGGAAAAGGAGGAGCCGGAAGTCAGTTCCCTCTTCGTCCGGTAAGGTTCATTAGGTAGGTCGGGGGAGGAGGAGGCAGAGAAGAGCTACCTGCTCTTCCTTGCGGATTGCTGGCTGCTGCTTTTGTATTACCTCCACTGCTGTTTCATGTTAGTTCTCGAAACAGTGGTGTCGGAAGTACAAAGGCAGCAGCCAGTCATTCGCCAGGGAGTGTGCTTCCCCTGATGAACTGCTACCTGCTGGTGTTTTTCTTCCACCCCGGCTCAACTTACCTTGAGGCCGGTGGTGGTCTCGCCGTGTCTTTGGCGGGGTAGCATGGAGGAGAGGGAGTCCCTCTTCTCCCCGTTGCTCTAGGAAAGAAGGGCGGCGGGTGTCTTGACGTGGTTTTTTGGGGCGGTTGTTTTGCGAGGCTGTGAGACGCTGCATCCGCCTGTGGCGGACTTGCACTCCAATTGTGGGAGGCCGGCATTTTTATTTTATTTTTTGGGTGCCGGCTTTTTCAGCATTCTATGTGCTCGTGCCCTTCAGCCTTATTGGCTGAAGTGGTCACGGCGCGTAGGACACTGGGACTTGAAATTTTGTTTGTTTTGTTTGGGTTCATGCAGTGGTTTTTTTCCCTGCGGCTCAATTTCAATGGGGCGCGCTGCGTTTCCCAACGTTCTTTTTGCTTGCGCCTCTCAGCATGATTGGCTGCTGGCTTCGGCAACCCGGCTGTACTCTGCGGGCATGGTTCGGGTGAGCGCAGGAGGCTCGGTACGGGATAGTGAGGACAGGTGCGGAAGCATAAGCCGAATTCCAACGGTTAACGTCTGGATTTATAGGTATAGATACCCTTCCTAATGATCACTAGCATCGAGTTTGCTTTTTTCACTGCTGAGGCACACTGGGTTGACACCTTCGTTGAGCTGTCCACCAGGACACAAAGGTCCCTTTCCTGGTTTGTCGCAGAGAGTTCAGACCCCATCAGTTTATAAATGTAATTGGGGGTTTTTGCCCCAACGTGCATCACTCTGCACTTACTAGTGCTGAAGCTCATTTGCCACTGTTTTGCCCACTCCCCCAGTGTCAAGAGATCCCTCTGGAGCTCCTCACAATCTCTCACAGTTTTCACTACCCTGTCAGCAAATTTGTCTACCTTTGGTGTGGGATCTTGTCAAAAACGTTCTGAAAGTCCAAATAAACAACGTCAACTGGATCCCCCTTATCCACATGCTTCTTGACACTCTCAAAAAAGTAAAAGTATCAATCCAAACATATTAAAGCAAATCATTTCATTTCCGTTTCATTTCACTTTTATTTGTATACTGTACCGCTTTATTCGGCCCGAAGGCGACTCAAACCGGTTTACACTGGTGCATGCCATCTGCACAGCAGACGGCAGCAAAAAGCGAAACATTTATTAAAATGTTATTAAAATCATAAAATAATAAAACCTATCTACCGTATTTTTCGCCATATAAGACGCTCCGGCATATAAGACGCACCCAATTTTAAAGGAGGAAAATCTAGAAAAAAAAGATTCTGAACCAAATACTGTACTGTACCTGTCTCTCCCCAATGGGGCCAGTGGCATGGGCTGCCGGGGTGGGACAGGGAGCTGCTCGAGGCGGCTGGCATCATCGTCCCTTTTCTGCTTCCCATTCCCGGGCCAAGCAGCGAGGGCCCCGGGAGAGGCAATGCGGCGGCGATGGCGGGGCTCCGGCGGCGTCTCCTTTTAAGCCCTCCCGGCAGGCAGGGCTTAAAAGATGGATCACCTGGAAAGATGGATCACTCCGCTTTCCTCCCACGGAAAGAGGGGGAAGGAAGAGCCGCGGAGCGCGGGGGGGGGGAAATATAATAAGCCGCGGATGCCTGTGCATGGGGAAGAGCGCGCAATTGGCAACTCTGTACATTTGTTGTTGTTCAGTGGCACAGTCGATTCCGACCCTTTGCGACCCCATGGACCATTGTCCTCCAGGCACCTCTATCCTCCACCATTCTCCTCAGCCCACCAAGCTCTGTGCCCATTGTGTTTACAATACCATCTATCAACCTCATCTTTAGACGCCCCCTTCTTCTTTTGCCCCCCCACCTTTCCCAGCATCACGGCTTTCTCAAGTGAATCCTCTCTTCTCATTTGATGTTCAAAGTACTTTAGCTTCATCTTCACTATTTGTCCCTCCAATGGACAGTCAGGCTTGATTTCTTCTAATATCGACCTATTTCTTCTCTTTGCCGTCGAGGGGACTCTCAGGACTCTCTTCTAATACCACATCTCAAAGGCATCTATTCTCCTGCGCTCAGCTTTCCTAATGGTCCAGCTACGCCACCTCCCTCGGCGCCCGCCTCTCCCCGCGACCCTCGCCCCCCTCCCCACTTTCTCCTTGACTCAGTCAGGAGCATTTAATCGCCCGTGGCTTTTGCCTGCCTCGGCTCGCTCTTTTTGGGCGGGGGAGGAGGTTGCGAGCCGAAGAAGCCTGCTCGGCTCGCTCCTCCAGCCGCCGCCCCCTCCTTCCCTCCTGCCTGGCTCCCTCAGTAACCCGACCTCTTCTTTTTCTCCACACAAGTAGGCGCTGGTCGGGAGTCCGAGCAGGGGGCAAAAAGACCCCTCCAGGCAGCTGGTGGAGGAGGGCGAACCCGCCTGGGCTTGAGGGAGAATACGTGTGTGTGGGGGCGTACAACGGCAGAAAGGGGTGTGTGTGTGAGAGAGAGAGGAGGTCCGGTATCTTCCTAAACCTCCTTCGGAGGAATGTTGAGAGCCCTCAAGGAGCCACGAAGACGGAGAAGCCTTTCTCTCTCTCCTCCCCCACCATTTTCTGACTAAAACAACCACTCCTCTGACAGTCTATGGGGCGGGTATGCTCGCGCCAACAAGGGGGGGAATGCTGTGTGCGGACGGGGTAAGGTGGCAAATGAATGCCCGCCGGCGAGCAGAGTCAGCTGGAGTGGAGGCCGCCCCGCGCGTTTGTTCCGTTTGCTGCCTCACTCAGCCAAGCAGCGAGGGCCCCGGGAAGAGGCAACGCGGCGGCGGCGATGGCGGGGCTCCGGCGGCGTCTCCTTTTAAGCCCTCCTGGCAGGCAGGGCTCGGAGGGCGGGGAGACGCGCCTGCCTCCCATTCCTGGGCCCTCGCTGCTTGGCCCGGGAATGGGAGGCAGGCGCGTCTCCCCACCCACGGAGCCCTGCCTGCCGGGAGGGCTTAAAAGGAGACGCCGCCGGAGCCCCGCCATCGCCTGCCTCCCATTCCCGGGCCGAATGGCGAGGGCCTCGGGAAGAGGCAACGTGGCTGCGGCGATGGCGGGTCTCCGGCGGCGTCTCCTTTTAAGCCCTCCCGGCAGGCAGGGCTCGGAGGGCGGGGAGACGCGCCTGCCTCCCATTCCCGGGCCGAATGGCGAGGGCACCGGGAAGAGGCAACGCGGCGGCGGCGATGGCGGGGCTCCGGCGGCGTCTCCTTTTAAGCCCTCCCGGCAGGCAGGGCTCGGAGGGCGGGGAGACGCGCCTGCCTCCCATTCCCGGGCCAAGCAGCGAGGGCCCAGGAATGGGAGGCAGGCGCGTCTCCCCGCCTTCCGAGCCCTGCCTGCCGGGAGGGCTTAAAAGGAGACGCAGCCGGAGCCCCGCCATCGCCGCCGCCGCGTTGCCTCTTCCCGGTGCCCTCGCCATTCGGCCCGGGAATGGGAGGCAGGCGCGTCTCCCCGCCCTCCGAGCCCTGCCTGCCGGGAGGGCTTAAAAGGAGACGCCGCCGGAGCCCCGCCATCGCCGCCGCCGCGTTGCCTCTTCCCGGTACCCTCGCTGCTTGGCCCGGGAATGGGAGGCAGGCGCGTCTCCCCGCCCTCCGAGCCCTGCCTGCCGGGAGGGCTTAAAAGGAGACGCAGCCGGAGCCCCGCCATCGCCTGCCTCCCATTCCCGGGCCGAATGGCGAGGACCCCCGGGAAGAGGTATTTGCCATATAAGACGCACCAACTTTTCCCCCCCAGTTTTGGGGAAGAAAAAGTGCGTCTTATAAGGCAAAAAATACGGTAAGTAGTCATTTGGTGTAGATTTCTAATCCATTTCTAGTAAACTTACATGACTATATTTCCTCTCTGGGTCCAAACTTGAACTAACTGGAAAACCCCTCTTTTTTCCATATAACTAAAATCGAGGTGTAATGCTGTATGTTACCAATGCACAGTGCGACGCCTGCACACCAAGCCCTGGAAACAGCGCCCCCACCTACCTCACACTTATGCGAGAGACCAGCAGACCATTTCGGGGGCTTTCACCCCGAAAACCGGCCACAAAGTGCCCCCCGCGGCAGCATGAAATGGCTGGGAGGCAGTAATGTGCATGTGCCAGAATCTGCACAGGTGCAAAAGCCTGCCTGGAGTTTCTAGGCAGTGGCGCTTGTAACTCCAGGCAGGCTTTTGCGCCTGCACGGATTCTAGTGCATGCATATTACCGCCTCCCTGGTTGGGAGGCTTCACTGGCTGACTGCCATTTCAGCCAGAGGACAGTGGGCGGCCCTTCTCCGGAAGACATGGGCTGACTTAAGCGCTCCATTTGGCTCATGCCTGCTGGAGAAGCCAAGGCCCTTTTCCAGCAGGCATGGGCCAAACAGGGCACCCGGTACACTGGTTGCCTTCCGGAGAAGGCCAAGTGAGCCTTCTGCCTTGGTTTCTCCGGAAGGCATGGACCAACCGGAGCACTCTGTTTGGCCCATGCCTGATGCCGGGAACCGTGCATGGACTGGGATTTTGGGCGCCTAGCCGAAGAGCGCTGGTGCCCGATCTGCGACACAGATGCCCTCACAGGCGCGAGGCGAAGCAGAAGTGCGGGACTGGGCTCTACAGAGGACACCCCACAGGTAAGGCGGCTGTCAAGAGGGGGGGGCAGTTTCTTAGGAGAGAAGCGACTAGCCAGGCTCCATGCCGCCCAGCCAGGGGCTTCTGCACTTCTCCTGGCAGCGTGGCCTGCGTCTCCAGGCAACGACCGCGCCTCCGGAAGCACCGGCCGTTGCCTGGAGATGCAAGCCACACTGCCGGCAGTCACACGGAAGCCCTGGGCTGGGCTGCACGGAGGACGCCCAACAGGTGAAGCAAGCAACTTGGAGGGGGCAGTGGTCCAGGAGGGGGTGGCGACTAGCCAGCACATGGGGGGTTCCGTAAAGCCCAGCCCGGTGCTACCACATGTCTCCTGCCAGCGTTGCCGGCGTCTCCAGGCAATGGACTGCGCTTCTGGAAGCATTCCATTGTAAGGAGACGCAGGCTAGGGATGGGGTGTGTGTTTGTGTGAGAGAGACAAAGACAAGGGGAGAGACAGAGAGAGTATCTGAGTGTGCAAGAGCATGGGAGAGAGAGCAGTCAGAGTACACCACTGCTCTGTGTGTGTGACTTTGTGTGTGCACATGCGCCGAGGAGCAACAGTGTGTGTGTGTGTGTGAGAGAGAGAGAGAGGGAGGGAGAGAGAGAATGGATGTGTGTGTGGGAGGTTGAATGGACGGAGGCCACACTCCAACTCAACCATGGGAGGTAGGACAGACCCCCCTAACCCGCCCGTGCGAAGCTGGGCACCCCTGCTAGTACTACTCTAAAACCCATATCATTTGAATTAACGCTTCTAACACATAACAGCTCCTTAAACCCCCACAACATTTTAATTAAACAATCAAATTGGTTCTTTCGCAACACTTTAGTCATGCCATTAATTTCTTCCTCACATAAGTTCAGCCATTTTCCTGACACACAAACAGGTTACATACGTGACAGGGCTTAAAACATATTTATTATAGCTCAACTTAAAGTGTAACAAGAGGAACAGGAGTACTTTTGTTTGCTTCCTGATCTCACCTCTCTGAAGCCTCTTTAACTCTTTCTTGGTTAACTTTGTCAGTGAAACCATTTGCTTCAATGTAATGGTAGACTCTATTGATGAAATTGTATTATTTTAAAGTAATGCAAATTCACTTTGTTATTCCCTGCTCTTATATCCATCCGTGACATTGAATGTTTGAAATGTTTAATGTCTCCTGAATGGTGTAAGAGGGTTCCATTATGGCGGATTCTCACATGCAAAGGTACTACCTTCTGAAGCTTGGAGAATAGTGTGCTCTGCATTTTAAGCAGGAATAGTTTCTCTTCCATTCATCAAGATGGGAAAGGGACAAAGGAATGTTCTCAGACTCTGTGGTGAATAATTAGCATTAAATATGTTTAAATCAGAACCCAAACTAATGTCATTTGTACAGTTTCTCTCCTGTGTGAACTCTCTGATGCATCACGAGGTTTGAATTAGCAGCAAAACATTTCTGACACTCCAGGCATTTGAACAGTTTATCTCCCGTTTAAACTTTATGATGCATCACAAGGTTTGAATCCAAAGCAAAAAATATTCCCACATTCCTGGCATTTTTATTATTTTTCTCCTGTGTGAACTCTCATGATTCACATGAAATGAATTCCAAGCAAAACATTTCCTGCATTCCAGGCACTTAAACATTTTTCTCGTGGCATTTGTCCTTTTTCTCTCCTGTGCAAATTATCTGATGATTCACAAGACTTGCTTTCTGAGCAAAATTTTCACCACACTCTTGGCATGTGTATGGTTTCTCTCCTGTGTGAATTCTCTGATGTGCCAACATGTTTGAGTTCTGAGAAAAACATTTCCCACACTCTTTGCATGAGAATGGTTTCTCTCCTGTGTGAATTCTCTGATGTTTCACAAGATCTGGTTTCTGAGCAAAACTTTTCCCACACTCTTTGCATGTGAATGGTTTCTCTCCTGTGTGAATTCTCTGATGTTTCACAAGATCTGGTTTCTGAGCAAAACCTTTCCCACAATCTTTGCATGAGAATGGTTTCTCTCCTGTGTGAATTCTCTGATGTATCACAAGGTGTGAGTTCTGAGAAAAACTTTTCCCACACTCTTTGCATGCAAATGGTTTCTCTCCTGTGCGAATTCTCTGATGTTTCACAAGATCTGGTTTCTGAGCAAAACTTTTCCCACACTCTTTGCATGTGAATGGTTTCTCTCCTGTGTGAATTCTCTGATGTGCCACCAGGTTTGAGTTCCGAGAAAAACTTTTCCCACATTCTTTGCATGTGTATGGTTTCTCTCCTGTGTGAATTCTCTGATGACTCACAAGGTGTGTGTTCTGAGCGAAACTTTTCCCACACTCTTTGCATGAGAATGGTTTCTCTCCTGTGTGAATTCTCCTATGCATCACAAGGGTTGAATTCCGAGAGAAACTTGTCCCACACTCTTGGCATGCAAATGGTTTTTCTCCTGTGTGAATTCTCTGATGTTTCACAAGATCTGGTTTCTGAGCAAAACCTTTCCCACACTCTTTGCATGGGAATGGTTTCTCTCCTGTGTGAATTCTCTGATGTCTCACAAGGTTTGAGTTCTGAGAAAAACTTTTCCCACACTCTTGGCATGCAAATGGTTTCTTTCCTGTTCGAATTATCTGATGATTCATAAGACTTGCTTTCTGAGCAAAATTTTCCCCACACTCTTGGCATGTGTACGGGTTCTCTCCTGTGTGAATTCTCTGATGTACCACCAGGTTTGAGTTCTTAAAAAAACTTTTCCCACACTCTTGGCATGTGAATGGTTTATCTCCTGTGTCAATTTTCGGATGTGTCACAAGGTTTGAATTCTGAGATAAACTTTTCCCACACTCTTTGCTTGTGAATGTTTTCTCTCTTTTGTGAATTCTCTCATGATTCGAAAGGCATGAATTATAAGCAAAACATTCCCCACATTCCTTGCATTTGAACGGTTTGTCTCCTGCATGAATTCTCTGATGATTCACAAGGTCTGGATTCAAAGCAAAACATTTCCCACAATTCTGGCATTTGTATGGTTTCTCTCCCATGTGGATTAGCTGATGAATCACAAGTTGTGAATTCTGAGCAAAACATTCCCCACACTCCTGGCATTTGTACAGTTTCTCTCTGATGTGCACTCTTAGACTCTTCACAAATGGCAATTTGCTATGTAAATGCTTCCTAGAATCTTCTTTCATAAAGTGCTTCTTTCCATGGTGGTGGCTTTTGTAAATAATCATTGAATTCATCATGACAAAATATTTTCCAAATGTAATGTCTTTATATGGCTTCTCTTGGAGATAGTTTTCCTTTTCTGTGTGGTATCTTAGGTGTGCGCCAAGCTCTGATTTCTGCAGAAAAGTCTTTCCACTTTTGAGACCGGCAGTTTTCTCCCTCCAGTTACCTGTTGAGAAGAAGGACAAATGCAGAACACTCTGAAAGGAAGGGGGAAAACAAATCTACCAGGGAAACTACCTAAGAGGTAGTTTCTGATTCCTGTGAGCTCAGATGGAAAGACATCTACTATGTTTTGAAGTACCACACAGTCTGCCCACATTTCCCCACTCATTTATTTTGTCAAGGAAGACCTTTACCTTTTTATTTGTTTAACATACTGTACTTCAAAAGAAAGTACACAGAAACCGCAACCTCAAATAATGTTGTATTTTTTAACCATAATCATGCCTACTCTGGTAATGGCAATCTTGTGTCACACTAGGTCAGGCAAAAGGAACTGCAGAATGAACTCCCCTAAAGGTGCCTTCATTTTGGCAGTTTCACATCTGGCCTAGACATGGAAGAAGAAGTGGTGCCTATTTCTCTACTTGCAATTTCTTGCTTGCAAACTACTAAGTTGGTGGAAACCTGGAGCAGAAGATGGGTGCTCATTCCATCAAACAACACTTGAGTCTTGAACTGCAGATCTGCCTACCTTTGAGTCGTCAAAGCTTAGCGTCTTAACCACTAAGCTACTGCAGCCCAACCACAACCTACTCCTTGCCAAAAATATATATATCATTATTTCATGCGCTGTTAGCTGGTCTTTCTCATTCAATAGGACAAGTTGTATAAAATCTTCCCATATATCTTTAAATCTACTTGCTTTGAAGAGTCCTTTTTGTAGCCAAATCTCAAGTGTCAATTTTTCCTTAATGGCAATTTTCAAAGTTTCTTTATACCCTTTATTTGATGTTAAACCTCAAATCTTTTGGCGCGGGGGGCACCAAAAGCAGGCAGCCCAGGCGGCAACCAACGCGCCCGCACGACCGGCGAAGGCCTCCAAAACGGTGGGCAGGCGGGCACGGCGGTTGCCGGCTGGGCCACCCGCTTTCAGGGGGCCCGGCCGCCAAGGCCTTTGCCAGTTGGGCTGGCGCGCCGGCTGTGCCTTGTCCCCGCAGGCTGGGTCCTCTTTGGTGGGGGGGCTCCATTTTCCACCACTTGTACCGGCGTTGGCCATTGATGCGTTTGTTGTGCGACCAGTGCCGCGCCCCATCCGCGTGTGCCCCCGGTTCCCTGATTGGCCGGAGCTGTCACACTGGCTGCTGGGGTTTGCAGTTTTTTTCTTTGCTCCGTTTTGTGGGGTGCTGCCCCTCCCTCAATTTTACAGATTTTACAGACACCCTCGTCGACCAATCCGAGCACATAAGGTAGGTATGCTCCAAATTTCAGGGGGCTGCTTGGTTTGGTGTGTGTGTGTGTATATAACGGACTTATGAACACACACCTTTTATAATGGGTATAGATTTCCCTAAACATATTGTGAACCAGTGGCCCCTATTTATCTATTTGCCATTTCTTGCTTTCGAATTACTAGATTGGCAGGAGCTGGGACAGAGACAGGAATTCATTCCGTCATGCACTACTCAGGGATCGAACTGCTGACCTGCTGCCTTCCAGCCAGCATCTTAACCACTTCAACCAATGCTGGTAAACAGTGTTCCATGTACTCCGGTGTCTAGGCATGCCTGCCACATGTCCACAGAAACGTCTGCAGACGCAGACAGCACTGGCTCTTTGGCTACAAACAGAGATGAGCACTGAACCCTAGAGTTGGATACAACTGGCTTTCGAACAAGCGGTGACCGATATTATGAAAGAAGAACTCTCAATTATGATTGGAAGTGTAACTATTTATTACTGTAACCTCTTCTTTGAGGTCTCTACTTCTTTCTTCAATGATTTCATCTTTCCGACATCCAAACTGCAACACTTCTTGATTTACATATACAAAATGGTTTCTCATAAATATCTATGCAATATACTTTCAGTTCATTAACACCTTTTTTATGTGTTTCCTGTAAACAAACAATATTTGCTCTCCCTTTACTAATTAGCAACTCAATCCGTTTCCGCTTAAACAAACTTCCTAGGTCTTTCTCATCCAGTCCATCATGGCTAGCTTTATAGCAAGCTATATGCCAAGAACAAACATTCTCGTGGGTACACAAGAGCAAAACCAAATAAGAAGGAGCGAGGGCCTCACTGGGAAAGGAACATCATTAAAGGAGGATTTGTCTGAGGAACTCAACCTTCCCTAAGTCATGTGGTGGATCCTGGATAGGCTGAGGGTCGGAGTCCTTAAATGCAAGACCAACATGCTTAAACAACAAAGACAAGGTGGTTCCATTTGGGTAGTCTAGTTTGATCTGGACACTACAGAAGAATGCAATGTTTAGATCTTTATATTTTGAACTGTTGCTGCACTATTACTATTAAATAAAACGGAAATTAGCAACAAGCAGGGGAAGAGGGGGACCTTACCGAGAGAGGATAAGGTTTTCCAGTTCTCCTCCATGACTTCCTGGTGGAGGACCTTCTGGTCAGGATCCAACAGTGCCCACTCTTCCTGGGTGAAGGACACGGCTACCTCCTCAAAGGATACTCCACCCTGAATGAAAAACAGTCTTCTCCATAAGTTTCATAAAGACAATCTTCTAAAGCCAAAACATTAAAAGCAAGAGAAGAGGCTGGATAGTCTTTGGTAGTTTGACACCATCATGAATGGTCTTCACAGCCTTTCTCTTGGTGGACAGGTTGACCTTGATGGACAAGTTGTCAACTAGGAGACATCCAGAGACGGAATTTGGTGTCTCTGAACACAACTTTTACACTCTTATCACTCCCACAAGAAAGCAAAATGCCTTACTAAGAACGAACGGAACAGAAAAAGGAACACAATTCCTGTTGTCTTCATATTGAGTTTGGAAAAACCTCTCAGATTTTCTTGGACCATTCTTCAAAACAGAAGAAAAATAACTTTATTGTTTGCAAAATTGAGACATAAGGGGCACTGCTATTCCTAGCATGGCGAGTACCATGTGATAACAACCTGCTTTGTAAGGAATGAGACAATTAAAAAAGAATGGCCAGTTTGATTCAAGACTAAAGTGCTTAAATACAAAGGGATTTAGATTCACAAGGTGAGTTGGCATACCTGATCTGGTTCTGCTCCATCGCAAGGAAGAGAGGATGGTTCGTTTGTTGCTCGCGTCCTTCTGGAGTCTACAGGAGAGACAGAAAGGGTGGGAAGCCAGTCCTCTCAGATTAAGAAGGGAATCCCAAACATACAGTAAAACCCCAAGTAACAGGGGGTGGGGATCGGATCCCTGGCCTCTTTCGTAACTCAATTTTTTTGTAACTCAAACAATCCCCATAGGGAGGAAGAAAAAAACCTTAAAAGTGTAATTTAAATGGGGTGATCTCCTAACCTTTGCTGCCACAGCTCTGCCACCCCTGCGAGGGTCAGGGGACCCGTTCCGGGCTGTTTCCAACGTCTCCCGACCTTCCCGGGCAGTGCTGCAAAGCAAAACCTGCAGCCAATGAAGGCCCCGCCCTGGCCTTTTGCCTTGCAGCACTGCCCAGGGACCAGCCACCTCCACTGCCGCCATGGTAAGTCACTTCTTGAGACTTCTGGTGGTGAGGGCGGGTGGATTTTTAGTGATCAAAATGGCAGCAGCGGTAGAAAACTGTGAAATCTTTTTGCTGAGTACAGAAATGTATGTGGTTTTGGTTCTTCTTCTGGCCCCTCCTGTCAATTATTCTTCCCATCTTTCTAATTATGATAAATCGTTGGAGGGTCATTATACTTGCCCTCTTTCTTATAGGACATTACCGTATATTTAACTTTTCTAAAATGAAAGGTTTTATGCTAGGTTTTTGTTTTAAAATACAAAAGCTGGAGGAGGGAAAAGACTAAGGTAGCTGGTTGAAGTGATTTCTGTTGTCTCCTTCTCCAGACAAAGAAAAAAGGTCCTATTTGGGTTAAAAGTACCATGGAACTTGCCAAAAGATAGCTACTGCAGTCCTTTGGATGATAAGGTACCATGGGAGGTGTTGAAGTCCTGTTGAAAAACTATTTGCTGATAAATCTTCTGTTGAAAAATACTGGAGAGAAAAGTGCTAAGAAGCAGAGACCTTTGGCTGCAAGGCTTTTAAAGCAATAGACCTGCCATCTCTCTTTTGTTGCTGTGAGGACTTTCTTTTTCACCTCTTTGTCTCTGATACAATTTTTGGGGGAAAGTCTTCATACAAGATTGGTTTGGAAAAGTTTACAGTTTATCCATTAAAGCTGTTTCTTTTTGTTCCCGTCCTAATTTCAGAGGGAGGAACTGCCATATTGGGCGGAGCCGACAGAGCTGGCAGGAAGCCAGGTGCTTTTATGATAAGATAAAGCTTTGTGTTTGTAAATTAAAATAAAATTGCAGTCTCTTAGTAGCTGGTGGAAAAATATTTGTGGACTATTGATAGCTGCAAGTTGTTGAGCAAATAATATCAGCTACTGGAAGAGAGACAACAGTAAGAAACTTTTTTTACAAGGGTTACTGCAGCGGTGGTGGATCAAAATACCGTATTTTTCGCCCTATAAGACGCTCCAGCATATAAGACGCACCCAATTTTAAAGGAGGAAAATCTAGAAAAAAAAAGATTCTGAACCAAATACTGTACTAAAAGGGAAGAAAAAAAAACACATCTTTTCAGAAACCCCACATGTCCAGGTACAATAAAGCCACCACAAAAATACTCAAAGTCAAAAACTACCTGCCCTAGTCAACCTCCAAGAGGAACAAAGGGCCGGGAGGGCACGATGCTTCGCAGCAGCGGCTTCTTCGGAGCCACGGAAGGCTCCCTTTATCTCCCCGCCGATGGTGGGGGCGGGGAGAGCGCGGCTGCGGCAGCGTCTACGGAGCCTCCCGGGCCACGGAAGGCTCCCTTTATCTCCCCGCCGATGGTGGGGGCGGGGAGAGCGCGGCGGCGGCGGCGTCTTCGGCTCCATCGGCCAGGGAGCCCTTTTAACCTCCCCGCCCGGTGGCAGGGAGGGACGGCTTCGCGCGGCGCGGCTCGGCTCCCTTTATCTCCCCGCCGATAAAGGGAGCCGCGCCGCGCCGCGCGAAGCCGTCCCTCCCCGCCCCCTGCCACCGGGCGGGGAGGTTAAAAGGGCTCCCTCGGCCAGGGAGCCCTTTTAACCTCCCCGCCCGGTGGCAGGGAGGGACGGCTTCGCGCAGCTCGGCGCGGCTCGGCGCGGCTCCCTTTATCTCCCCGCCGATAAAGGGAGCCGCGCCGCGCAAAGCCGTCCCTCCCCGCCCCCTGCCACCGGGCGGGGAGGTTAAAAGGGCTCCCTCGGCGAGGGAGCCCTTTTAACCTCCCCGCCCGGTGGCAGGGAGGGACGGCTTCGCGTGGCGCGGCGCGGCTTCCTTTATCTCCCCGCCGATAAAGGGAGCCGCGCCGCGCCGCGCCGCCCGAAGCCGTCCCTCCCCGCCCCCTGCCACCGGGCGGGGAGGTTAAAAGGGCTCCCTCGGCCAGAGAGCCCTTTTAACCTCCCCGCCCGGTGGCAGGGAGGGACGGCTTCGCGCGGCGCGGCTCCCTTTATCTCCCCGCCGATAAAGGGAGCCGCGCCGCGCCGCGCCAAGCCGTCCCTCCCCGCCCCCTGCCACCGGGCGGGGAGGTTAAAAGGGCTCCCTCGGCCAGGGAGCCCTTTTAACCTCCCCGCCCGGTGGCAGGGAGGGACGGCTTCGCGTGGCGCGGCGCGGCTCCCTTTATCTCTCCGCCGATAAAGGGTGCCGCGCCGCGCGAAGCCGTCCCTCCCCACCCCCTGCCACCGGGCAGGGAGGTTAAAAGGGCTCCCTCGGCCAGGGAGCCCTTTTAACCTCCCCGCCCGGTGGCAGGGGGCGGGGAGGGACGGCTTCGCGCGCCGCGGCGCGGCTCCCTTTATCTCCCCGCCGATGGTGGGGGCGGGGAGAGCGCGGCTGCCGTATATTTGCCGTATAAGACGCACCAACTTTTTCCCCCCAGATTTGGGGAAGAAAAAGTGCGTCTTATACGGCGAAAAATACGGTAAATGAAGAGGAGAGTCTGCAAGGTTAAATATGGATGTTTAGAAGCCTATTTCACTCAGTTCAAAACAAATCTCTTTGCATTTGCCCTCGTGGTCAGAACCAAAAGGAACTGATTGCTATGTAAAATGTTTGGGATGATGAAAATCAAAAGAATTAAAAATATATGAAGAACTAATGAAGAGTGTCCCAGCGATACCAAAGTGAAATAGTCAGAGGGGGAAATAAATACACACAGACCCTCCTTTCCTTCACCCGTAGATAACAACATGTCTTCTCTCACAATAATCCTCACCTATCAAGGTAGAACCTCCTTCATTGCCCTGATGGATCTCTCTTTGTAAGGGACACTCTTTGATGCTCAAATGAGGTTTCTCTCGCATGGGGAAATCAGGCTGAACTTCCGAGGAGAGGAATTTTATCTGAGGAATCATAAAAAGCAAGTAGAAAATAGAAAAGAGAGAAACAGGGATTTTAACAGGTGAAACTGGGACTTCAGAGACATATGATAATCATGCTCAGATTTTCTCAAGCAAAAGCTTACTTTGTTGATCCGTACTTCACAAGGCTAATTTGATGTGGTGGATCAAAGCATTGCCTCCCATGAGATTTTAGCATTGGGAGGTTCTACCGCTAGCGTAGCAGGGTCCGATGGTGCACAAGGGAATGAGGCCCCTGTTTTCGAAGCTCCTTTTGCCATTTTAAACATGACGACACAACTGGCTGGGCTCATGTTAAAGTTGGCCATGTCAGAGCAATGCACTGGCCAGGTGCTTTGCCTGAGTATCCCACCCCACTTAGCTGACCTGGGGTTCCTGAATGGATAACCACTCTGGACCGCTAGCTGATACCTTCATGGCATGGTTGAACCTGCCAAGGAAATACACACCTGCCACCATAGCTGTTGGACGGCCAACGTCACCGCTGTACCACATTGAGGCATGAGGTGGGATTTACACAGACCAAACAACCACAGTAAAGACAATTCATAGAAAGTTTTTTTTAATTTCCTCGCTCATTTTCTTGATGCCTTTGAGTAGCCATGGCCAACCTTCATAGCTGAATAATCCCTGTCTGAATCCACCAAAAGTGATCTAATCTCCATACTGCTGAATTAGAAGCTGTTGCCAACAGCAGGAGTAAACCTGCAGTTTCCTTAGAACATTAGAGAATTTATATAGAGAATGATTTAAATATCAAATAAAATACATCAAGATATATATTGTGCTCTCAAGGACCACAAGTGACCGATGGAGAAAACTGGAGCAGAACAGGCACTAGTCTGACAGGGCAGAGGGGCAGCAAGATCCGTGGGCTCCTCCTTTCAGCTTCTGAGCCCTCCTCCCAAAAGCCACACATTTGTCTCACCTGTTGCTTTTTGAGCTTTTTCTCCTCGGCTGGATTCAGACTCAGGAGGAAAACTTCTGCCAGGGCCACTGCCTGGCAACTAGTTTCCGCTCCACATTCCCTCACCCAGTTCGACATCTCCAGGGGGAGGATGGACAGGAATTGCTCCAGGATCACCAAGTCCAGCATCTGAGCCTTGGTGTGTTGCTCCGGCTTCAGCCACTGATGGCAAAGCAGGTGAAGTAGAGAGCAAACCTGCCGAGGACCATCAGCCTCCTGGTAGGAGAAATTCCTGAAGTGTTGGCGCTGCTTCTCTGAGCTGAGCATCTCCTCTCCTTGGACCTCTGGCACTGCTCCTTCCTGACACGCCCCAAGGCTTTTCCCCCTGATCACACTGGGGTCTTTTTCTGCTGTGGGGCCAGATGTGTGTTGGTCGTCCATCGTATTCGTCACCCAACAATGGTGTCCTGGATCTACTCTCCAATGCTACAAAGACAGGACAGAAAAATGAAACAGAATGGCAAGGAAAGAAATCTCATTTACAAGAGAATTGGGGGGGAGGGGGAGAAGGAAAATACATATGCATTCCTAAGGGGGTCAAATGCATGTCTCTTGTTGACCCGAGTGGCTCTTGGAAAGCGGCCGCTGGAAGAAAAGCCATTCAAGTAGGTTGGGGTGGCCCAAGACAATCTGCTACCTGAGGCAGAGGACAAAATCTCCTCTCCTTCCACTTTTGACACAGGTATTTTACACAGACCAATCAATGAAACAAATCCACTAATTCTAAACCTGGAGATGGGAGAGATATTTCCAACAATGCGGAGGGAGAGGGGGCAGCAGGTTGGATCAGCAGGCTCAACAAGAGAAAGGCCAGTGAGATCAGAAAGTGATGTTTTGGGCAGTGGTGGGCTCCAAAAAAAATTACTAACACACTGTGAGCAAATTGGGGGTCTTCCTGGTCTCATGACTACTGCTCGAAGAGCAGTTGGCAGTCATGGCCAGGAAGGCTTTTGCACAACATTGTGTAATTTGCCAGTTGTGCCTGATCCTGGACCGAGACGCCTTGCTCATGGTTACACATGCTCTGGTCACCTCCAGACTAGATTATTGTAATGCACTCTACATGGGGCTCCCCTTGACAGCCATCCAGAGGCTGCTGGTCCAGAAAGCGGCTGCCCTGATGGTGATGGGGTGCGGGCGCTATTCCAGTGCCTCGTCACTGCTCCGGGAGCTGCACTGGTTACCAGTTTGCCTCCGGGTGCAATTCAAGGTGCTGGTGTTGACCTTTAAATCCCTACATGGTAGTGGGCCAGGATACCTAAGAGACTGCTTCTCCCCAAGAATGTCTGTCCATCCAATCAGAGCAGACCAGAGGGGCTCTCTAACTTTACCATTGGATAGAGGGGCTTGTCTCTCTAGCCCAAGGAGGAGGGCCTTCTCAGTGTCCACTCCAGCCCTGTTGAACCTCCTGCCAATAGAACTGCGGCTGCAGACAGAATTGCTGCCCTTTAGGAAGGATCTTAAAACCTGGCTGGCAAGGCAGGTGTGGGGCGTTGATGGAGGTGTGATCCCCTCCTGTTGGCTTTTTAAGATATATTAAGATCTTTTCTACAGATGGGGTGGGAGGAATTTTTTTTTGGGGGGTTTTATTTGATGGGCTGGGGTGGCCCAAGACAATCTGCTACCTGAGGCAGAGGACAAAATCTCCTCTCCTTCCACATCTAGAATCCTGGCTATGGCTCTGCCTTGTAGGACCCACAGACAGACCTATCTCTCTCCCCCTGGCGTGGAGTTGTAGCAGAGGGTGTTGGGGAAGGAAGGAGGAGGGTGTGTGGGGAGGAATGGGAGAGCACGAAAACACTTTCTGCCTTGCCCCTCTTCCTCCCCCCCATGCGACCCCCCCCCCCACACACACACAGGAGGGGGGGAGACCCGAGCAGGGCGACCAGGAAAGAAAAGAGGGGGGGGGAATCAGAGAGAGACGATTTATAGTCCCAAACAAAGAAGTGCCCCCACTTTGGGAGGGTGGGGTGGGCAAAGTGCTAACCCAGGGTAAGGGAAGCCCCCCCCCCATCCCCACCCCCTTGCCCCACTGACTCTGGCTGCGGCCCTGGGTCGGGCTCGACTGAACAACCACAAGTCTTGGAAGGCATTGGAAGCTACTCGGGATCCTTCCTCGTCTCCAATACGTGGGAGAGGCGAGTTTTCTGAAGAGTCCAGTGCACAAAAGTCTACACCAGGGATCCCCATTTCCATATGTGGGGCCCCACCGCCCCCCACCCACCCACTGCCCCCTCCACCTCCGGAAGTGCCCCATGGGGTGGAGGAAGGGCGGAAGGACCGTCCGGCCCCCGAAGCTGTCTGAGGGAGGGTGACCTGACCTGGCCCTTCCCTTCCCCGGCTTAAAATAGGTTGAGAACTCCTCCTGCTCTAAACCCTCCCTGCCTCGAAAAGGATGGGATTTGTAGTCCAGAAATCAAAGGAGACTTACTTCAGCCACTCTCCCCACCACACCCACAATAATGTCGCCTCGTCTCCAAAAGGGAGGAGGGGCAGCAGGTGGGAAAGGAATCGTTTCCGGGTGAAAAAGGATCGCCTCTTCCCCTCCCACATTTTCCTCCTCTCTAGGAAACCTCACTAATCTCCCATACTCCGGGAATCTCTCTCGTCGGGCGTCATGGAGGTATAAAAACAGGAGATGACATATGTCACAAACTTGAAGCCGACTAATCTGACAGTCCGCCATGTTTGTTGGCCCAAAACATTGCCTTATGGTGCTTTGATTGTGTGGAGCCGTAAAAGTAGATCGGGGTTTCCCCTTTAATATCAGTGGGGGTGGGTGGGTTTGCGATCCCCCTCTCCGCTGGCTCCCCTGGGGTTGGGAGGTTTGGAGGGTGTTGTGTATGTACAATGTCGCTTTAAGAAATGTATGAATGTAACCTGGCCACAATTACAATGTAACCCAGCTGTTAAAGGAACGCGAGCAAGCTGCCTATAGAGGGCAGCTGCGAGTGTTCAACTCACATGGTTATCATTCCTCAAATCACCTGCAGCCGCGGGAACTCCCCGCAACAACAAACTACTACCGATCCACCACCGAAGATGGGCGTGATCCGGATGACGTCACGCCGGTAGCGGCCAATGAGCTACCATGCAGCCAGATTCAAATGTATTGTACCACTGTATATAATGTGAGGTATCTCCGCCATTACCACATGTTCGTTCTGATCATCAACCAATAAACCTGTGTTAGAACTTACTGCGACTCCTTCTATGTCTCCTGGAAAGGACACTAAATTGGCGACGAAGGTGGGATTAATGGCGAATCCCAAGGTCAAGGCGTACCAGTTCGATGTGAGCGAGCCCGAACAATGGGAGCTCTACGAGTGCCAGTTTCGGCACGCGATGGACGACGCGAAGATGCGCTTCCACTTCCTGGCCCAAGTGGGGCCGGCCACGCTGCGGATCCTGATGACCCTGGTGGCCCCCCGGAAGGTAGACGAGGTCCCCATCGACCGTATCCTGGAGAGACTGGGTGAGCATTTCCAGCCGCCCGTCTCGATCTTCCCAGCATGGGTCGCGTTTCACAGGCGAGACCAGCGACCGGGCGAATCCGTGTCCGCCTACGCGGCGGCCCTCAGGCTTGCAGCGGTCCACTGCCAGTGGGATGACCTGGACCAGGCCCTCCGTGACCGCATGTTGTGTGGTCTGAGGGACGAGGAGCTGCAGAGGAGGCTGATGACCCGCGACCAACGCCTCACGTTCAACGAGGTACTGCGGGAGGCCCAAGCAGCCGAGGAGGCCAGGAGCGGGGTGAGATTGTTCAAGTCCCGAGGGGCCGCGTCCGAGAGGGCCAAGTCACCAGTACAGGCGGCCCGGCGGACACCAGCGAAGGCAGCCTGGCGGCCCCCCAAGCCACCCGCCGGCACACCACGTCGTCCGAGGAGTCGTCCACCACAGCGGACCCCTACTCCAGCGAGGACGATGACGTCCAGAGGATCAAGAAGCGTGGTGAGAAGCGGCAGACCCGAGAACGGCAGGTCCGCCGTTGCGACGGTTGTGGGGCGTCCCACGACCGCACGAGGTGCCCGTTTCGTAAGGCCGAGTGTCACAACTGCGGCCGGAAGGGGCACATCGCCCGAGTATGCAGGCGCGGGCGAGTCGAGGACAAGGGGAGTTCCAGCCATCCCCAGACGCACCAACGGAAGGCGGCCGGCACCAGGAAGGTCGCAGCCAGCTACAGCGAGGAAGGCGTGAACCGCGTGGGCCTGGAGCACCGGCGGTTTTTCGTAGAGGTACTGTTGCAAGGGGTCCCAGTGAGGATGGAGATAGACTCGGGGTCATCTTATTCCATCCTGTCATAAAAAGAGTTCATGCGTATTCCCCCAGACAAGCGGCCCAAACTGCGGGCCATGAGGTCACACCTACGGGACGTGCAGGGGAATGGGATCCCAGTGTTGGGGGTGGGGAACTTCAAGGTGAAGTTCAAGAACTACTCCGAGAAACTGCCCTAGTGGTCCTCAAGGGGGGGAGGTGCTGCCTTTTGGGAACGCAGTGGTTTGCTCCCCTGGGAATCGAACTGTCCGGCATTAACGCCATCGAGACTGACCCAATACGGGACGTGTGCAATGCACACCCGGACGTTTTCAAGAAGGGGCTCGGGAAGTACAAGGGGCCCCCGGTTTCCTTCGAGCTGGACCCAGAAATCCGGCCCATCCGCCTCAAACCAAGGAGAGTGCCCTTCGCCCTAAAGGACAAGATCGAGGCGGAACTGGACAAATTGGTGGGGCAGGGGATTTTGGTTCCAGTTGACTCGGCGGAGTGGGAAACGCCGATTGTTACAGCCCTTAAGTCGAACGGGGAAGTCAGGATTTGTGCAGACTATAAATGTACCATTAACAAGGCCATTCGGCCAAATGCATACCCAGTGCCCGTGGTCAGCCATTTGCTGGCCACGTTACATGGGGGGAAGTGTTTTGCCAAGTTAGATCTGGCTCAGGCATACCAGCAGCTCTCTGTGACCCCGGCTGCTGCCGCCGCGCAAACGATAGTGACGCACAAGGGGGCGTTTAAGGTAGCGCGCCTTCAGTTTGGCGTGAATTCGGCCCCCAGAATTTTCCAGTCCCTCGTGGAATGCCTTTTAAAAGGGCTTCCAGGCGTCCTCCCATACTTCGACGACGTGTTGATAACGGCGGGGAGCGAATTAGAGTTAGCAAGGAGGCTAGATGGGGTCCTTTCTGTGTTCGAGAGGGCAGGTCTTCGACTGAGGAGGGACAAATGCGTATTCTTTGTGAGGGAGGTCGAGTTTCTAGGTTTCAAGGTAACCCCGGACGGCATCAAACCCTCTGAGTCAAAGGTTGCGGCCGTAAAAAACGCCCCTCGCCCCACCGCAAAACTGGAGCTACAGTCATTTCTAGGGCTCCTAAATTTTTATCATACCTTCCTGCCTCGGAAGGCATTGGTCGCGGAGCCACTGCACGCGCTACTTAAAAAGGGCGCGGTTTGGCGGTGGGGGGACAGGCAGGAGAGAGCGTTCAAGGAGCTCAAGTCACTCCTGTCCTCGGATGCTGTCCTGACCCACTTCGACCCGAAAAAGCCAGTGGTTTTAGTCTGTGATGCATCCCCAGTGGGGGTGGGGGCAGTCCTGTGCCACGTGTTGGAGAGCGGGAGGGAAGCCCCGGTAGCGTACTACTCAAGGTCCCTCTCAAAGGCCGAGCGCAATTACGCGCAAACTGATAGGGAGGCCCTAGCCATCATCGCAAGAATGAAAAAGTTCCACGACTTTTTATACGGCCGCGAGTTTACGGTAGTGACCGATCACAAACCACTCTTGGGGATCTTCACTACCGGCAAACCCACACCGCAAATTCTATCCCCCAGGATGCTGCGTTGGGCCATTTTCCTCAACGCCTACCAGTACGAGCTGGTCTACCGCCCAGGTAAGGAGATCTCCCATGCGGACGCACTATCCAGGTCTCCCCTCCCCAGTCTAGGGGACCCCGCATGCGAGGTAGAGCAGGATCACCAAGTCCTGCTAATCGAGTCCCTCGATTACCCCCCATGGTCCCGGCCGACCTCGCCAAGGCCACGGCGGCCGACAAGATGCTGGCCCAAGTTAGTTCCTGGGTTAGGAAGGGCTGGCCCACGACCCCCCCCCCCCCCGATGAAGAGTTCAGGCCATTTTTTAGGCGCAGAGTAGAGCTTTCGCTGGAAAGGGGCTGCTTACTCTGGGGCCAGCTGGTAGTTATCCCAGAGAAGCTGAGGGCCAAGGTACTGAGACTACTGCACACCAGTCACCCCGGGATCGTGCGCTCCAAGGCTCTGGCCAGGAGTTTCTTTTGGTGGCCCCAGATAGACGGGGATATAGAGCATTCAGTGGGCACGTGTGAGAGCTGCCAGAGCTCTCGGCCCGAGGAGTCCCGGTTACCCCATAGGGAATGGGATACGGCCCGCGGGCCATGGTCCCGGATCCACGTCGACTTCGCTGGCCCTTTCCACAGGTCCATGTTTCTGCTGGTAGCCGACTCCTACTCCAAGTGGTTGGAGGTAATCCCCATGAACAGCACCTCCTCCGCCGCAACAATCAAGCAGTTGCGCAAGCTTTTTGCCTGTTTCGGCCTGCCAGACGTCCTTGTTAGCGATAACGCTAGTACCTTCACGTCTGCAGAATTCAAGACGTTCATTGAGCGAAACGCCATCAGGCACATTACCGCTGCCCCGTTTCACCCCGCCACAAACGGTCAGGTAGAGCGCCAAGTGCGCACTATGAAAGACGCGCTACGGCGCATGGGCCCCGGTGAGTTGAACCTTCATTTGTGTCAGTTTCTCATCTGCTACAGGACAACCCCCCTAGCTTCAGGATTTTCCCCAGCCGAACTCCTCATGAGGAGGCGTCCGGTAACACTTTTTGACCGGATGGATCCGTCCAGGGTGGAGGATGACGGGAGAAACATAAACATAGGGGGAGGGAGCTCCAAAAGTTTTTTGGCAGGGGACCCGGTTCACTGCAGGAATTACGCGGCGTCAGGGCCCGCGTGGGTTCCAGGGACAGTCATCGAGCAGACGGGGCCAGTGTCCTACAGAGTCGAGACTAGCTCGGGTCTACTCTGGAGGAGGCACGCCGACCAACTCAGAAGGCGGGTCACTAGTGAAGGAGATTCAGCGTTAGGGTCCTCCCCCACCCGCATTACCCAAGGGGGAGACACGGCGGAACCCGGGGATACAAATGCATATCCTCGGTTCCCAACCACAGAGGAGGATACTTTGGAAGAGAGGGATCAGTTTGATGATGATTATGAGTTGCGGTACCAGGGGGGTGTAGCGGAGTGGTCCCCCACCCGTCCTAGCAAAAAGAGGGGTTTCAGTTCAGCCCCTGGTACCTCCAGTCCCCCCAGTCCTTTTGTGTTAGAATATACCATAGCTCCAGCGCCCCGGAAACCAACACCCCCAAGGCAGGCATCGGGGGGGAGTCCACCCACCACAGTCCCCGGAACTCCCAGGCAGGGAACGGGGGTGGCGAGACCACAAGGGTCTCTTCGTCGGTCCCGAGATTCGTGCTGGGGGGGACCCCTAGCTCCTCAAACGGTAGGCAGGAGTTCACTTCCCAACTGTTCATTCCATTCCCATCCCCCAATGCAAGGTTACCACAGAGCTCACACCGAGCCACTAACGAGTCCCCCCTTTCCGTTGCAGGACAGGACTCCGCAGAGCCAGGCTCCCCTGTGTTAAGCCAAACGGCCGCTCGCCCCAGGCGCACGTGCGGCAAGCCACAATGGTTGAGGGACTTCGTCCCATCCTAGGGGGTAGGGATGTTGTGTATGTACAATGTTGCTTGATATGTATGTACAATGTCGCTTTAAGAAATGTATGAATGTAACCTGGCCACAATCACAATGTAACCCAGCTGTTAAAGGAACGCGAGCAAGCTGCCTATAGAGGGCAGCTGCGAGTGTTCAACTCACATGGTTATCATTCCTCAAATCACCTGCAGCCGCGGGAACTCCCTGCAACAACAAACTACTACCGATCCACCACCGAAGATGGGCGTGACCCGGATGACGTCACGCCGGTAGCGGCCAATGAGCTACCATGCAGCCAGATTCAAATGTATTGAACTACTGTATATAATGTGAGGTATCTCCGCCATTACCACATGTTCGTTCTGATCATCAACCAATAAACCTGTGTTAGTCCTTACTGCGACTCCTTCTATGTCTCCTGGAAAGGACACTAAAGAGGGACCAAAGGGGTCTGTCCCCCCAACCCTTCTGGACCCAGGGGAGCCAGCGGAGAGGGGGGATCGCAACCGCCCAAACACTCCGTTTTTAATCAAACACTTGGTTTCTTCTCTTTAAAAACGGAGTGTTGGAGTGTGTGTAGGAATCGGGGCCGCTAGGACGGCCGTTAGGTCCCGGAGGAGACTGATCAAGGAACGATCCGAGGCAGTATGGAGCGAGATCAGATCAGTGGTTTATTGAAGGAAAGGCATCATCATATATAGATCAGAAGGCAATACAGGAAAAAAACCGTCATCTGACAGAGAATCACATCACCTGTTTACTCAGGTTAATGAGGAATCCTTCTTGGGGAAGTTAATTAGCGCGGGCAAACATTGACAGGGGAAACACCGTTGTCTAGGGTTTAGACTGGGGTAAACATGGCTACTATTTGCACCAAGGATAAGGATAAACTCGGAGATGAGTGATTACCTTAATCCTTACGGGAGTTATCAGTGAGATTAAAACAACACATGCCATGAAAAGATTCGCAGCCCAGATGATGTAGCAATAAGAGATAGTCTATAGCCGCTCGATTGTCAAGTATGGCATGGCGAAGCTCTGCCTGCTCTTGGTTGAGCAGCGCTATCGCCGAGGAGGTATGGTTAATGGCTTTGGCTAATCCGCAAGCCAGTCGACCGATCCTCCGAGCGTTGCCAACGGCTAAGCCTGGCACGCCAATAATGCTGACTGCCAATGAGAGATATTCGGCCGAACTCATTACTCTAAAGCTGCTCTCACATGAGCTGTCTAACTGGGTGGTGCGAGTGTGCCGTATGGGTGCTGAAACATTTGAAACACTTGTGCTTGGGGTGACCATATCCTTAGTAGGGAGTAACAGTGTCAAACGACTGATACAACATACAGAATCTGATACATTTGCAGGAATGTAGTTCCACGTGTACTGGTTACATGTGAAGAACCAACCAGAAGGTAGGGTAACATGAGCATACATTGAACCAAGTGTCACTGGGTTGTCACAAGTCCAATTGCCACTGCCAACGTTGAGGCAGCGGCGCCTTCGGCCGACTGCGGAGCAGCCGGTCATGCGAGCACAAGTAGAATTCGGGCCGGCCGCCACTCGAGGAGTGTGGAGAGTGGCTGCGTCAGCCGGCAATGTCATGGTGAGCCGCATCTCCCAACGGGCGTATTCTGAAGAAGCCGCTGGGTTGTACGGGCTGAAAATCCGTTTCACAAGCCAGTCCCCATCCCTGGGGTGCGCGCCTGGAGAGTGGCACACTGGGATGAGGCAGGTGCTCAAGATTGAGGCAGAACCAATGTCCTGTCTCAGGCAAAAATCGGACTGGTTGACGAGACCCGCCAACCTTTCCCATATGTTGTAATGCATCCTGGCGGAGAGGTCTCCGCCCGGCATCAAGTCGCTGGCCTTCAATGAGGCAGCCCGAACGCCTCCCCTCGCAAGTAGGGAGAGGGTCAGGATGATGGTGACTGCCATGGTGTTGGCATGAATTCGGGCAAAGATTGCAGCTGTGAGGTTCTCCGGTGTCGGTTCCCTCTCCTCGCATTGGAGGGCGTCCTCGGCCTCACTGCAAAGGACCTTGACCATCCCCCAGGTGATCTTCGGTGCTGTCATCTGTGGCCGTCTCCTCCGACGGGTTTTCTCGGTCAGAGTGAGGTCCTCCATCTCCGGGATCGGACTCGGGTCGGTCTGGGTCCACGCCATGTGGTTCCAAGTAAGGCTTGACGCACCGAGCTGGAATCCAAACGACACCTGTAGGAGACATAATTGCAGCATACCCTCTCCCCCAGGTTACGAGTGGCGCCGGGCCCCTCCAGGAAGGGTCCGGTGGCACCCGGTATCGGACCATCGATAGCACAATGCTGGCAAGAGCGAACTATGCCTTGGGCTTGAGAGAGTGGCAGATTGAACTGTCTGGCAAGCGCTTTGGCATTCTGATGAAAGAATGCATGACTTTGAATTGGCGTAGTGAAAACACCTAACACTGAATGTTGCTGAATTTCCTTTGCCGCCGCATCCGCTCTACTATTGCCCGCGGAAATCGGACCCGGTAGGTCTTGGTGACTTCGGATGTGGGCAATATAGAGTGGCTCCGTGCGGTTTCGCAAATGAAATTGAGCAGTGAGGAACAAACTAAGCAAATTCTTATCTATCGCGGGAGTGATGTATGCTCCCGGTAGACTGTGAAGCAAATTCCTGACATACTGACTGTCAGTAATGATGTTTAGGCGCTCTTTGGCGAAGGTGCGCAAGGCGAGGTTCACCGCTGCCAACTCTGCCCGCTGCGCAGACTTCTGTGGAAGAGTTAACAGCGTGCGCCAAGCTTAGCCCTCCTGCCAAGTTAAGACGCCGTATGTGCGACCCCCATCCATAAAAACTGTCCTGGCCCCCTGAAGTGGAACCAGAGAAAGCAATTCGAACAAGCTGACCGTCTGCGTTTGAAGTGAGACAAGTCTGGGGTCTTTCGGCAAGTGGTATGCCAAGCTTCCGGTGAATCCTTCCAAAGCTATTGGAAGCGAGTCACCGAGCTGCATCAACTGCTGAATCTGTTCTTTGGTGAACGGGACTACAATCTTTGCTAAATCATGCCCTGAAATATCCCTGGCTCTCAGCCTTCCGCGGTAAACCACCGCGGAGACCAATTCTTGGGGAGGAACGATGTTTCGGGAAGAGGTGTTCGGCAAGTACACCCATTCCACGATACTCGCTCCTTTCTCTGAATCTATTCCTAGGGCTCCGATGAACATGGATCCTGCCCGAACTATGTACAAGTTCAGGATCGGGGCATACGGCCCCTGAGCAATCCTGTCCACCCACCTTTGGCTGAGAATTTGGTTGACTTTCTCGAGGGCCAAGCGTGCCTCTCGAGAAATGTGTATCCGGTCTGCCGGCTGCTTGCCTAATGTTAGCAGCGAGAAGAGCGGTTTCAAAAGATCCGTATCCAATCTGAAATACGGTCTGGCCCAATTAATGTTCCCTAAAACCTGCTGCAATTCCACCAAGGTGACCGAATCCTTCAAATTGATTTGGGGCAAAACTGGTGCTGCGAAAGAGCGGAGAAGCCGATGACCCAAGTATGAGAAGGGCTCGGTTCTCTGCACTTTCTCTGGGGCAATGAGCAAACCTTTCTCCCCCAGGCTGGCCTGGAGGTCTGAAAACATTTCGCTGCCGAGTTGCGGCACTGCGACCAAGATATCATCCATGAAATGGCAAACTAAGGCTTTGGGGTGAAGGTTTCGAAACTTTGCCAGTGCGTTGTGAACATAAATTTGGCACAGGGTGGGCGAATTGAGCATCCCCTGTGGCAAATATTTCCACGCGTAACGCTGCGTAGGCTCACTGTGGTTCACAACCAGCACCGTAAAGGCAAACCTTTCCCTGTCCCTGGGGTCTAAGGGAATGGTGTAAAAACAATCCTTGAGATCTACAACTAGGATCTCCCACCCCTCGGGAATCATATTTGGATTTGGGATGCCGCATTGAAGCGGACCCATTGGCTGTATACATTTATTGATCTCTCTGAGATCGTGGAGGAGTCGCCACTTCCCCGACTTCTTCTTTATGACAAAAATTGGCGAATTCCAAGGACTGGTGGACTGCTCTATATGTCCTGCGTCTAGCTGTTCTTTAACCAGTTGCTTTAGGGCGACTAATTTCTCCCCCACTACCGGCCATTGTTCCACCCAGACCGGCGTATCGGTGAGCCATTTAAGTGGCAACGCCATTACCCGAAGGTAAGCATAGCACCGTACTGCTGTAAAATGTCTCGCGCCCAAAGGTTGATGTGCACGTCAAGAATGTGCGGCCGAATTACCGCTGTGCCGTCAGCCCTTGGGATCGTGACTTCCACCCACTCCTGGCTCCTAAACGCTTCTTGGATGCCGCCTACTCCCCACACATCGGAGACCGGCTCAATGGCCCACTCCCGTGGCCACTGGCTTCTGCTTATCACACTCACATCAGCTCCGGTATCTAATAGCGCCTCCCATCCTGGCAGCCCTAGTCTGAGCCTCGAGGCGATACTCGCTGTCCCATAGCAAATACTGGCTGGGGTTGAGCATCATCCGCATGACGGATTTCCAATCGTGCGGGATGAACATGGTGTTCTCGCACACTTGTTGAAGCGTGCCCCTAGTAAAGCGACTTTGGAGTCCTGTCTCTGTGATGGCCTTCCGTATAGCCATGAGGAGCTTATACGGGACTGGTGAATGAACTACCTGCTGGGCCCCTGTGAGGGCATCCATTTCTAAGCGAATTGGACAAATCTGACTAAGCTCAGCTAGTTCTTCTGCTGGCAATTCCCCCTTCTTAATTTCCTCCTCCACTGTGCGCTGAAGGGCACTCTTGGCCTGGGAGCCTGTAACTGTCAGAGAAGCACCTGCGCTCCTCATTCCATGCATTCTGTCGGTGACGTCTGCAGCTGTCACTGAGGGAAAGCTCCCTACACTACTCTGCCTGAATTGGAGTGACGGATAGAGCGCTGTGGGCGCCGATGGTTCGGCTGGCGCTGGGGGTTCTTTGGCTTCTATCCGGACTGGATCTACCTCCGCTAAGAGCTTCCTACATTTGCCCCATGTGCGAATTACGCCTCCTGGAGCTTTCGGGGGTTGCTGAATGCAGTCTCCTATCTGATCCCAGAGCTTAAGGGTTAACGTACCTACTTCTGGGTAAAGTGGGCAGTGTTCCCTTAGGTACACCAAAAGTCTCGCTAGTTCTCCGCTGTGAAACCTTAACTGAAATACCCTGGCCAGGATTTTGAACTCTTGCTCATGAGTTCTTTGGCTAGCGGACGGACGTTGCCGCTGAGGGCAAGTCCCCATATTACCTGCGAAGGGGTCCTCCGAAGTTTCCTCCTCGGGACGAGTCGACACGTCTTGGGCAAGTAATAGTTTTTGGCGACGATTCTCTGGGTAGAGCTCGGAGCGTGGCCCCGTGCCACGGGCCCTCGGCGGCCTCTGCGCTGTCAGGGGTTCACAGCTGCCCTGAGGGGAACACGTTTTTCCGTAACCGCAACGCCTTCACGAAAGTCGGGAGCAAGCTGTAGGATGCCTCTTCGGTACTGCCCCGCCGCTTGGGCCGTCTGCCCGACCGGCTGGCTTACCGACCGGGTTGCCGCGCTGTCCTCCGGGAAGATCGGACGCGGTTCAAGCGCAGAACCGGACCGTGTGATCGCTTACTCACGGGTAAGATCACGTCTCGGGGTCACCAGATGTAGGAATCGGGGCCGCTAGGACGGCCGTTAGGTCCCGGAGGAGACTGATCAAGGAACGATCCGAGGCAGTATGGAGCGAGATCAGATCAGTGGTTTATTGAAGGAAAGGCATCATCATATATAGATCAGAAGGCAATACAGGAAAAAAACGTCACCTGACAGAGAATCACATCACCTGTTTACTCAGGTTAATGAGGAATCCTTCTTGGGGAAGTTAATTAGCGCGGGCAAACATTGACAGGGGAAACACCATTGTCTAGGGTTTAGACTGGGGTAAACATGGCTACTATTTGCACCAAGGATAAGGATAAACTCGGAGATGAGTGATTACCTTAATGGATAACAGAGTCTGGAGAAATGCCTCCTCAGCGGAACCGTCAGTCAGGTCATTAATTGGGTGAATCAAACCCTACTATTAATCCACCCCCCTTAATTTCTCTGCCCGCAGAGCCCACGGCTCAAGGAGCGTTCTCCCGAAGTGGCCTCTGCGCGGGCCGTTCCATGCCATTGGGGCATGGGGAAACCACAGGTGTGTGTGGAATCGATCCCCTCTCCATGGTCCCCTGCGTTTGGGGGGACAAAAAGGGTCTGTCTCCCCAATCCTCCTGAACCCAGGGAACCGGGCGGAGAGGGGATTTTCTCAACACACACACACACACACACACACACCATATTAAAGAGAAGAAACCAAGTGGTTTCTTCTTGTTAAAAACGGCGTGGTGTGTGTGTGTGTGTGTGTGTGTGTGTGTGTATGTGTGTGTAATCGATCCCCTCTCCTTGGTCCCCTGGGTTTGGGGTTGACAAAAGGGGTCTGTCCCTGTTATGTATTGAATGAATGTTGCAAGGTTCCCTTTAACAGAGTGTAACCAGTCAATGTATCCAATTGTATCTAATCAGAGACACATTGTAGCAAGCTGTATAAGGATGCGAGCTAAGCGGCCACAGGTGGCAGTAACGAGCATCCGGCTCACATGGTACAGATTCCCCGAATACCTGGAGAGCGGGAAACCTTCCCGCCACACCGCACCTGGAGAAGATGGGCGTGACGATCTATGATGTCATACGGACAGTAGCCAATGAGCTACCACACCGAGATATTCAAATGTACAGTGTACTATAAATAGAGCTGTTTGTCCGCCATTACCTCATGTTCACTCTGACCATCATGCAATAAAGTTGTGTTTAGCCTTGTTACGGCTCCTTCTATTGTCTTCATTGCAAGACACTAAAGCCCCCCCAACCCTTTCAGAGCCAGGGGACCCGGCAGAGAGGGAATACCCCTGCTGGACATCCCGTTATTAAAGAGAAGAAACCAAGCGGTTTCTTCTCTTTAAAAATGTAGTGTTTGGGAGGGGGTGGAATCGATCCCCTTTCCCTGGTCCCCTGGGTATGGGAGGGACAAAAGGGGTCTGTCTCCCCAACACTCCTGAACCCAGGGGACCCAGCGGAGAGGGGGAAATCCTGTGGGTTGCCCGCATGAATAATTGGCCAAACCTTTCCCAAGGGGTTCACCCGGTTTTCGACAGATCTGGGGAACAACCGGACTTTGCTGGAAAGGCTATTGGGGTTCGGGCTAGTTAGCTAGTTTGGGGGCAATTCATAAAGCCTTGGCTGGTGGCTATGATAGAAATAGGGCAAAAGTCAAAGGTGATGACTCTAAGGTAATACACAATCTTCTGCTTCTGGCCGGGGATCAAGTTGGGTAAATAAGCCGTGCCAGACAGCTGAGCAAGTTAGATACCCGGAGTCAATACACATAAACTCCGAGATTAGGGCAGGAACAATGGGTTTTGCCAGCCCAAGTTAATTAGATCCTAGATGCTCAGCAACCCTCAAGATACTCAGCAATGCCTGAGTAACTTCCAAGAGCTGTCAATGTAGCTCGACCACCGGAAATGCCATGTATGCAAGCCTTCTGTATTAGGGGGTCACGGACATCTTAGGCGCGAGTAACCCCAAGGCAGGGTAATAAATACATGCCACCCAACTCAGATCAGGGCTGGACTTCACCGCACGATTGTCTCACGTGTTTTCCTTGCAGCCAGCCACTCCAACACCAGGTGGTCATCGCAACAGAATCCCCTCGATACCCCCATATTAAAGAGAAGAAAGTAAGCGGTTTCTTCTCTTTAACAATGGAGTGTTGGGGTGTGTGGATTCGTTACCCTCTCTTTAGTGTAAGGGACCAAAGACAATGAAACAGCCGAAGGGTTGGCTTAACACAGGTTTATTGCATGATGATCCGGAGGAACATGTGGTAATGGCGGATGGGTAGCTCAATATATACAGCTGGCTATACATTTGAATGTGGCTCGTCGGCAGACTATTGGTTGCTGCCTGCGTGACGTCGTAGAAGGTCACGCCCTTCTTGTCCAGGTGAAGAGGTGGCGGGAATCTTCCTGCGCTGCTGATCCAGGTGAATCTGAGCCATGAGAGCTGGATGCTCGCTATTGCCTTCTAGTGGTCACTAGCTCGCGTCCCCTTATCAGGTTTACATTGATACAGCTGAAGGTTATAATGTTGCACACAGAAAGGTTACATTGTTACCACATGGCTAGGTACATTGTTAAAGGCACAGCTTTACAGAACACAACATCCCTCCCCCCTAGGATGAGACGAAGTCTCTCAGCCAAGATGGCTTATTGCACGTGCGTTTGGGCCGTGATGAGGGCTGTCCCCCCCCGGGGGCGCTACTGCTTCTTTGTTCCCTGGTCCCTTGTCCTGTAATGGGAGAGGGAGACTCGTTAGTGGCTCGTTAGTTTGGCGGCCTTAGGGGAAGGGAAAAACTCCATTGTGGGCAGACCGGGGGCGATCGGGGCTAACGAAAAACCCCTCTTCTCGCTTGGACGGGTGGGGGACCACTCCGAAAAACTCCCCCGGTTCTGAAAATCAAATTCTAACTCAGTTGGGGTATCCGCATTTGTGGGGGAATTCCGCGAGATATGTATGGGGTCGGGTTCCTCCTCCTCAGAAAAATCCCCCAGGATATCTATGGGAACATCCCCCCTTTCCACCTCCCCCCTTGGTGGGGACCCGCGGCCCCCTTTTCCTCCCCCTTGGGCTGAACGGGTGGGGGAGAACCCTAACGCTGATTTTTTCTCTGTTTGGTCTGCGCCCTGCTCATCGGGGACCCTGCGTCGGAGCTGGTCCGCGTGCCGCCTCCACAGTAGCCCTGTGCTGGTTTCCACGCGGTACGACACGGGGCCGGTTTGCTCCACAACTACGCCCGGTACCCAAGCTGGGCCCGTGCTGGCGTAATTCCTGCAATGCACGGGGGCGCCTACACTGAAACTCTTTGTGGCCTCTATCCCAATGTTCCTTCCCTTGTCCTCTACCCTCGTGGGGTCTAGCCTAGTAAGGATGGTGGTCAGTTTCCTACGCATTAAGAGTTCTGCGGGGGAGTACCCTGACGCCAACGGGGTCACCCTGTACCCTAGCAGAAACTGGCACACTTGCAGGTTCAGATCCCCGGGGCCCATGCGCCGCAACGCGTCCTTCATGGTGCGGACGAGGCACTCTACTTGGCCATTGGTGGCCGGGTGAAACGGGGCGGAGGTGATGTGCCGAACGGCGTTGATCTCCATGAATGCCCTAAACTCGGAGGACGTGAAACAACTAGCGTCGCTAATTAATGTGTCGGGTATGCCGAACGTGGAAAAGAGCCTCCGCAAATGCCTAATGGTCTGGGCCGAGGAGGTGCTCGTGACCGGGATAACCTCCAACCACTTGGAGAAGGCGTCCACTGCGAGAAGGAACAGGGTGCCTCTGAACGGGCCCGCGAAATCAACGTGCACCCGGGACCACGGCCCCTTAGCCGCGTCCCATTCCCTGTGGGGAAGGCGGGCCTCCTCTGGTCTGGAGCATTGGCAATTTTCACAAGTGCCGACCATGTGCTCGATGTCGGCGTCCAGCTGGGGCCACCAGAAGTAACTCCGGGCCAGCGCCTTGGATCGCACGATGCCGGGGTGGCTGACGTGCAGCAGTTTGAGCACCCGCGGCCGAAGGGAAGTGGGAATCACTACCCGCTGCCCCCACAAGAGGCACCCCCTCTCTAGGGACAGTTCTAGCTTTTTTCTGAAAAATGGGGCGAACTCCTCCGCTGGGGAGGACGCCGGCCACCCTTTCTGCACCCAGGAGCTAACTGCCGCTAACGTCTTGTCCTTCTCTGTGGCTTTGGCAATGTCGGCGGGCACTACGGGGGGTGAATCCAGCACCTCTATCATGAGAACCTGATGGTCTCGCTCCCCCTTGCTCACCTGGCTAGGCGTCAGGGGGAGGGGAGACCTTGATAGAGCGTCCGCATGGCTGATCTCCTTCCCGGGCCGGTAGACCAACGCGTGCTGGTACGCGTTGAGAAAAATAGCCCACCTGAGCATCCTCGGGGACAGGATCTGTGGCGTGGGCTTATCTGCGGTAAAAATGCCTAGCAGGGGTTTGTGGTCCGTTACAATGGTGAAGAGGCGGCCATACAGAAAGTCGTGAAATTTTTTCGTCCCCGCAACTATCGCTAGTGCCTCCCTGTCCGTCTGTGCGTAATTTCTCTCCGCTTGGGACAGGGACCTGGAGTAGAATGCTATCGGGGCCTCCCTTCCGTCTTCCAGCACGTGGCACAGCACCGCCCCCACCCCCACCGGGGATGCATCACAGGTCAGGACTACCGGGCGTTTGGGGTTGAAATGGGTCAGTATGGCATCAGACGCTAGGATACTTTTTAGTTCACTAAATGCCCTTTCTTGGTCATCGCCCCACTTCCATGTCTGGTCTTTTTTTAGCAGTTTGTGTAGCGGTTCAGCCACTGCTGCCTTCCGGGGGAGGAAGGAGTGGTAAAAGTTGAGCAGCCCTAGGAACGACTGTAGCTCGGGCTTGGAGGTGGGGCGGGGGGCTTTCTTAATGGCGGCCACCTTGGATTTGGATGGTTTTATCCCCTCAGGAGTCACACAAAACCCTAGGAACTCAACCTCGGTCGCGAAGAAGACGCATTTGTCCTTTCGCAGTCTCAACCCCGCTTTTTCGAATATTGTCAGGACCTTCCCCAACCTCTTGGCCAATTCGACCCGACTCCCCCCCCCCGTTATTAACACATCATCAAAATAAGGCAACACCCCCTCTAGCCCCTTCAGGAGGCGTTCCACGAGTGACTGGAAAATTCCAGGCGCCGAATTTACGCCGAACTGAAGGCGCGTCACCTGGAACGCCCCCTTATGGGTGACTATGGTCTGCGCAGCAGCTGCGGCAGGGGACACCGTAAGCTGCTGGTAGGCCTGTGCTAAGTCGAGCTTAGCGAAACACTTTCCCCCGTGTAACCTGGCCAGCAGATGGCTGACTACCGGCACCGGATACGCATTCGGGCGGATCGCCTTGTTGATGGTGCACTTGTAATCGGCGCATATGCGGACCTCCCCATTGGCCTTTAGTGCGGTTACAATTGGAGTTTCCCACTCCGCAGAATCAACAGGCACAAGGATTCCCTGGCCCACCAATTTGTCCAGTTCCGCCTCTATCTTGTCCTTGAGTGCGAACGGCACCCGGCGTGGTTTGAGTCGAATTGGGCGGACCTCCGGGTCTAGGTCGAAAGTCACTGGGGGCCCCTTGAATTTCCCCAGTCCTTTTTTGAAAACTTCGGGGTGCGCCTCGCACACCTCCTGAATCGGGTCAGTCCCAATGGCGTGCATCCCAACGGCGTGCACCCCCCCAATAAACAAACCCAGGGGCTGAAACCATTGAGTCCCGAGGAGGCTGCAATCTCCCCCTTTAAGCACGACTAGAGGGAGAGACGCGGCGTGCTTCTTGAATTTAACCTGAAATTCTCCAACCCCCAACAGTGGAATGCTGTTCCCTTGCACGTCCCGTAGTGTGGACCTCAACGCTTTGAGCTTGGGTCGCCTGTGGGGGGCAATTCTCAAAAACTCCCTCTGGGAAATGATTGAATATGAGGACCCCGAGTCAATTTCCATTCTAATGGGAACCCCTTGAACTAGTACCTCAACAAAGTAGCGGGGGTGTCCTGCGGACACGCTGAATACTGGGGCGTCGTCCTCGCTGCCGTCGGAGATGCGGCCCACGCCGTCCTGCTTCCGCGTGGCCTGAGCGCCGTCCTTGGGTCTCGTTGAGCGGTCTTGTCCCGCGGAACGGTCTGCCGAGCTTTTCCGGGTCTCGCGCCTCTTCCTGCACAACTTGGCGATGTGCCCGCGGCGGCCGCAGTTGTGACACTTGGCCTTCCGAAACGGGCATTTTACGCGGTCGTGGGCCGCTCCACAGCCGTCGCACCGCCGGCTCTCTTTCCGGACCCTCCGGACGTCCTCATCGTCGCTGCTCTCCGCGGACGACCTCGAAGCTCGCCGGGCTGCATGCACCGGAGTCTCTGCCTTGCTCGACCTCGGCCGCCAGTCCTGGAGTTCTTGTACCCCAGCCTTTGTAGCTTCCGCGGCCTGTGCCGCTCTGATGACCTCCTGCAACGTGGGAGGCGGCTCTTGGTTCATTAATGTGCGCTGGGTTTCGGCGTCGTTCAGGCCGCACAGCACACAGTCCCGGAGGGTGATTTCGGCATTCTCCCATTTGCACGGGCCGGCCGCCAGCCGCAGGGCCGCCACGAATGCGGCGACCGTCTCCCCGGGCGCTTGGACTCGCCTCCAGAACGCACTCCGAGCGGGAAACATCGCCGTGGCGGGCCGGACGTGCTCACGCAGCATCTGCATGAGTTCCTTGGCCTTGAATTCGCTCACCCTCCTCGGTGCGATCAGGTCCACCAAGGTCCTTTTGGTTTCTTGTCCGAGCATCCTGGTGAAGATGGCCCTTTTCTTTGCCTCTTCCGTGACTTCGGACTCAATCAGTGCTGCCTGGAAGTCCATTTCGAAGATCTCCCAGTCGCCCGGTTTCCTGATTTCGAAACCGGCGCATGTCTTGGTCCCGTGGGCTGCCATCATCCCACCTTCGTCGCCAATTTAGTGTAAGGGACCAAAGACAATGAAACAGCCGAAGGGTTGGCTTAACACAGGTTTATTGCATGATGATCCGGAGGAACATGTGGTAATGGCGGATGGGTAGCTCAATATATACAGCTGGCTATACATTTGAATGTGGCTCGTCGACAGACTATTGGTTGCTGCCTGCGTGACGTCGTAGAAGGTCACGCCCTTCTTGTCCAGGTGAAGAGGTGGCGGGAATCTTCCCGCGCTGCTGATCCAGGTGAATCAGCCATGAGAGCTGGACGCTCGCTATTGCCATCTAGTGGTCACTAGCTCGCGTCCCCTTATCAGGTTTACATTGATACAGCTGAAGGTTATAATGTTGCACACAGAAAGGTTACATTGTTACCACATGGCTAGGTACATTGTTAAAGGCACAGCTTTACAGAACACAACACTCTCCCTGGTCCCCTTGGTTTGGAAGGGTTGGGGGGACAAAAGGAGTCTGTCTCCCCCAATTCTCCTGAACCCAGGGGACCCAGCGGAGAGGGGGAATCCCCCCGACACCCCCCCCCCATATTAAAGAGAAGAAAGCAAGCGGTTTCTTCTCTTTAACAACGGAGTGTTGGGGGGTAGATTCATTCCCCTCTCCCTGGTCCACCGGGTTTGGAAGGGTTGGGGGGACAAAAGGGATCTGTCCCCCCAACCCTTCTGGACCCAAGAGACCTAGGAGAAGTGATCGATTCTACCCCCCTCCAACACTCCGTTGTTGAACAGAAGAAACTGCTTGGCTTCTTCTCTTTAATAACGGGGTGTCCTGCAGGGGGATCCCCTCTCTGTCGGGTCCCCTGGCTCTGGAAGGGTTGGGGGGACAAACCCCTTTTGTCCCCCCAACCCCCCCCAACCCAGGGGATCCAGGAGAGGGGATCAATCCACCACCACCCTCCAACACAAGAAGCAATCATAAACGGTAGTCTGCTAATGTTTTGGTCCACCTAATATGGTGGCAGGCCATGCCCACTGGCTTCAAAAAACTTTACAGCATGAAGCCTGTAGTGTCTTGCCACCCCATTCCCCCCCCCAATAAAACACGCAGACTCCAGCAACTTTGGGATGAAGAACGGGCCCCTTTATTTTATGACAAATATTGCCCTTGAAAGGGGCCAAAAGGCACGAGGATGGCCTACCTGATGACGATGATCTGCACCACAAAATTGTGCAATTGAAGCACAATTATGTGGCCATAATTGTAAATAAAAGAGTGAGAAAAGCAGTAATGGGATACAATCTCAAAAATTATAGAATGATGTCAGTCAGACTACAAGGCAAACCATTTTAATATCATTGTAATCCAAATATATGCACCAACTACTAGTGCAGATCAAGCCACAGTAGACCAGTTCTATGAGGACCTACAACATCTTATAGGACAGACACCAAGAAACGATGTCCACATTATCTTAGGAGACTGGAAATCAAAAGTAGGAAATCAAACAGTGGATGGAATAACAGGAAAGTTTGGTCTGGGAACACAAAACGAAGCAGGGCAAAGACTGATAGAGTTCTGCCAAGATAACACACTAGTCATAGCAAACACCCTTTTCCAGCAACACAAGAGGAGACTCTACACATGGACATCACCAGATGGCCAACATCGAAACCAAATTGACTCCATACTCTGCAGCCAAAGATGGAGAACCTCCATACAGTCAGCAAAAACAAGACCTGGAGCGGACTGTAGCTCAGATCACAATCTACTGATTGCAAAATTCAGGCTCAGACTGAAGAAAATAGGGAAAACTAATAGGCCGGATAGATATGATCTAGACAACATACCCAAGGAATACACGGTGGAGGTGAGGAACAGATTCAATGGTCTGGACCAGATAGACAGAGTACCAGAAGAATTATGGACAGAGATGAGAGACATTATGCAGGAGGCAGCAAGGAAAACTATACCAAAAGAAAAGAAGCGCAAGAAAGCAAAGTGGTTGTTGGATGAGGCTCTTAAAATAGCAGAGGAAAGAAGGAACGCAAAAGGCAAAGGAGAAAGGAAAAAATACATTCACTTAAATAAAGAATTTCAAAGAAAAGCAAGGAGAGATAATGAAAGCTACCTAAATGAACAGTGCAAAGAAATAGAGGAAAACAACACAAGAGGCAGGACTAGAGATCTCTTTAAAAAAATTGGGGAAGTCAAGGGAATGTTCAAAGCAAAAATGAGCACAATAAAAGACAAAGATGGCAAAGAGTTAGCAGATGCAGAAGAGATAAAGAAAAGATGGAAAGAGTACACAGAGGAACTTTACAAAAAAGACCTAAACACCCTGGATAATAACAATGAGGGGGAAATTGGTCTTGGATGAGGCTGTTTTGCCCCAGACAGACCCGGTACACAACTTAGGGGTCCTCCTGGATTCGGGGCTGCTGCTAGCAAGTCAGGTGGCAGCTGTGGCCAGGAGGGCTTTCTCACAGCTTTGCGTCATCCGTCAGTTGTGTTCACTCTTGGACCGGGACTCCCTGCTCAAGGTCACACATGCTCTGGTCACCTCCAGGCTAGATTATTGCAATGCGCTCTACATGGGGCTGCCCTTGTCAACCATTCGGAGGCTGCAGTTGGTCCAGAATGCGGCAGCCCGGGTGGTGATGGGGCGCGGGCATTATGCTCGTGCCTCACCATTACTTCGGGAGCTGCACTGGCTACCAGTTTGCCTCCGGGTGCAGTTCAAGGTGCTGGTTTTGACCTTTAAAGCCCTTCATGGTAGTGGGACAGGATACCTTAAGAGACCGCATCGTCCCAAGAGTGTCCGTCCGTCCAACCAGAGCCAATCGGAGAGGCTCCCTAATTGTTCCATCTGCCAGAGGGGCTCGTCTCTCTGGTACACGAAGGAGGGCCTTTTCCGTGTCCACACCGGCCTTGTGGAACCTCCTGCCTGTAGAGTTGCGGGAGCAGATGGAACTGCTACCTTTCAGAAAAGACCTAAAAACCTGGATGGCGGGGCAGGTGTGGGGTCCAGATGGAAGAGTGGCCCCCGCCTGTTGGCTTATAAATTAAGCCCCCGTTTCTTTTGTCAATGAAGGCAGTTTTTAATGTGGGTTTTTAAGAGGAATGCGGTAGGTGGGTGGGTATGTTGGGTTTTAATTGGTTGTATTGTTTTATGTGTGTTTTAACTTGTTGTGAGCCGCCCAGAGTCGGGTTTACCTGATTGGGCGGCATATAAATTTGAATATAAAATAAAATAAAATATATAAATAAAATTGAACTTGAACCAGACACCCTAGAGAGTGAAGTCAGAAAGGCCCTAAAAAGCACGGCAAATAACAAAGCCAGTGAAGATGAAAGTATCCCAGTTGAATTCTTCAAAGCTCTAAAAGATGATGGAATCAAGCTACTACATGCTATATGCCAGCAGATTTGGAAAATGAAACAGTGGCCACAGGATTGGAAAAGATCAGTATACGTCCCAATCCCAAAAAAAGGCAATGCCAAAGAATGTTCAAATTATCGAACAATTGCGCTCATCCCACAAGCTAGCAAAGTGATGCTCAAGATAATACAGGATAGACTGCAGCAGCATATAGAAAGGGAACTACCAGAGGTGCAGGCTGGGTTCAGGAAGAGGCAGGGGGACCAGAGATCACATTGCCAACATACGTTGGATCATGGAGAAAACAAAGGAATACCAGAAACAAGCTTACTTCTGTTTCATTGACTACACCAAGGCCTTTGATTTTGTGGACCACAACAAAATGTGGTAAGTAATTAAAGAGATGGGAATACCAGAGCACCTCATATGCCTCCTGAGAAATCTGTACATGAACCAAGAAGCAACAGTTAGGACAGAGTATGGAATGACGGAGTGGTTTGGAATAGGAAAAGGAGTAAGACAAGGCTGCATTCTATCACCCTGCTTATTCAATCTATACACAGAGCACATAATACACAATGTAGGGATGGAGGAATCACAATATGGGATTAAAATTGCTGGGAGAAACAACAATCTGAGATATGCAGACGATACCACACTAATGGCAGAAAGTGAGGAAGACCTAAAGAATCTCTTGATTGGGCTGAAGGAGGAGAGTGCAAAAGCTGGCTTGAGACTTAATATTAAGAAAGCCAAGATAATGGCAACAGGCCCAATCAGTCCCTGGAAAATAGATGGGGAAGAAGTAGAAGCAGTGACAGATTTTACTTTCCTAAGATCTAAGATCACTGCACATGTTGACTGTAGCCATGAAATAAAAAGACGACTGGTTATGGTGAGACAAGCTATGAGAAACCTGGGGAATATAGTGAAAAGCAGAGACATCACCTTGAAAACAAAAATTCGCATAGTCAAAGCAATGGTATTCCCGGTGGTAATGTATGGGTGAGAGAGCTGGACCATTAGTAAAGCTGAGAGCAGAAGAATAGATGCATTTTAAATGTGGTGTTGGAGAAGAGTCCTGAGAGTCCCTTGGACAGCAAAGAGAACAAATAGGTCAATATTAGAAGAAATCAACCCTGACTGTTCATTGGAGGGACAAATAGTGAAGATGAAGCTAAAGTACTTTGGACATCAAATGAGAAGGGAGAACTCACTTGAGAAAGACTTGATGCTGGGAAAGGTGAAGAGCAAGACAAGAAGGGGGCGTCCAAAGATGAGATGGCTAGATGGTATTGTGGACACAATGGGCACAGAGCTGGGCGGGCTGAGGATGGTGGAGGACAGAGGTGCCTGGAGGAAAATGGTCCATGGGGTCGCAAAGGGTTGGAATCGACTGTGCGACTGAACAACAACAACAAAATACTTGAAGCTCTCTCTCTCTCCTGGGAAAGAGGGTGTTAAAGGGAAGTCAATGAGCCAATCGGCTTCAAGTATATTTGCATACAGCATAAACAGGATACTTCCTCCACCAGGGGGAGCCCAACACTCCTCTGCTCCTGGTATGAGCCACACACCTCATGAATAAAGATATAATAAAATATGGGAGATTTACATGCTTTAGTGTCTTGCACGGAAGACAAAGAAGGAGTCGCAGGAAGGACTAACACAGGTTTATTCATTGATGGTCAGTATGAACATGTGGTAATGGCGGAGGTATTTCACATTATATACAGTGGTACAATACATTTGAATCTTGCTGCACGGTAGCTCATTGGCTGCTACCGGCGTGACGTCGTCCTGGTCACGCCCATCTTCGGTGGTGGCCCAGTAGTAGTTTGCTATCGCGGGGATTTCCCGCGGCTGCAGGTGATTTGAGGAATGGGAACCATGTGAGTTGAACACTCGCAGCTGCCCTCTATGGGCAGCTTGCTCGCGTTCCATTAACAGCTGTGTTACATTGTAATTGTGGTCAGGTTACATTCATACATTTATTAAAGTAGCATTGTACATACATAACACATGCCCCTGGATTTTTTAAAAAAAATATGAGAAATTATAAAAAAATACATGATGGTGGGAAGAGGGGCTCTAAATTACGGTGTTTTCCTGGGCAAAACAGGATACCTTCCCCATTGGCTAGCGAAATCCCTCCATCTGAGGTTTTTTCCAGCTATGCAAACCAAGATCCCATGCCACCTGAAGATGTACTCTGCTGCAGACCCCTGAATAGAGATGAGGTATAAAAATGATGTCCTGTTCCAGCAAGATGTGATGCACACCCAGATGTGAAACTAATGAGGCACAAAAGGAGCCACATTCGGGCATCCCCTGAGCAGAGTTCCTCCAACAAAAATCCTTTCAACCCAGAAAACACCTGTGGGTGCTTCTGAGATTATTTTTAAAAGCTATTTCTCTATTTTTACTGTTTATTACAGCTTTGTACATGTGCAAGGGTACAGTTCCAGTTCTACTCGACTTTACCTGCCAACATACCTCCACTGCTGCCCTGGGTCTCTCGCCGTTTACCACTTTGCCGGGGAAGTTAAAACTTAACTTGCTCAAATTGCATTAAACAACCAGGACTTGGGGAGTCTACCTTAGGCTTTCACTTGGCTGAGTCAATCTTACAGCCCCTATTGAGGTAGAGCTCCTTGCATTAAGCCACCTCTATATGAGGGAACAACAAAAATATGGTAGCATAGGCCTTTCTCAATAAAAGTAGCTTCTGAATGGCAACACTTCCCCCTTCCTTCAATAAGCACACTTGATGTTAAAATATGTCATTTATTAAAAATATTGGATAGTAAAAGCGTAAAGATCTTCCAGAGGTATACTTTCCCAGCATCAAAATTAGATGTAAGTACATAAGAACATAAGAACAGCCTTGCTGGAACAGGCCACAGCCCATCCAGTCCAGCATTCTGTCTCACACAGTGGCTCACCATTAGCTTCAATGTATTCCCAAGCAGATGCCTTCTTCACCTGCTTAGGATTCCCTGGAAATGGCATTGAGAGATATCCTGCTTATCTCTCCAACCTGGAGGTTGTCCTTAGGTATCCATAATTATAGCCATTGATACCCTTGGCCTCCATGAACTTGTCTAATCCTTTCTTAAAGCTGTGAAGACTGACATTTGTCACCACTTCTTCTGACAGGGAGTGCCATAGACCAGTAATCCTCTCGGTAAAAAAGTACTTTCTCTTATTTGTTTGAGAACTAGTACCCAAAGGTTTCATGGAGTACGTCCTAGTTCTAGTGTTATGTGATAGGGAAAAGTTTTTCCTTATCTACTTTGTCCACACCATGCATGATTTTATAAACTTCAATAAGGTCACCTCTTAGATGACGTCGTTCAAGAGTGAAGAGGCCCAACCGTTGCAGCCTCAGATAGTAAGGGAAGGTGTTCCAGTTCCCTAATCATTCTGGTTGCCCTCCTCTGCACGTTTTCCTGCTCTAGGTGGGGCTGTCAGCAAGAGGGCTGCTTTGAATCTTTTTGACTTGTTTTTAATCTTCCGGCCTGCAGGTGGGGCTATTAGTAATAGTGTTGGATCCTTTTTTGTTTCACTTGTTTTTTCTCTCCTGGCCTTTAGGTGGGGCTTCTTCCGGTAAGTAGTTTTTGTTTCTTCATTTCTGTTCCGGTCTCGTGGAGGGAGGACGTGCTGGTGAGTTCTCTGGTTTTCTTCTGGGTTTTTTCTTTGTTTTGTTTTTGTGGTGGTGGGCTGGGAGCTGTTTGTTTGTTCTTTTGTGGTTTGGTTGGGTTTTAGATTTGTTCAATTGATTTGTTTGTTTCATTTTTGTGATTTTGATTATTTGTGTAATTTGTGGTAGTTGTGTTGTTAGAGTTAGGTATTTTCGTATTGTAATTAGGTGTTTTTTCTGTGCTTTTCTGGTATTGTGGATGTTTTTCTTTGTGGATTTTGTTGTTTACTTTTTGGTTTATTAATGCGTTTTTAATTATTTATTTATTTGTGTTTTATTAATTTTGGTGACTGGCGTTTTCAGTAAATGTTTGGTTTTGTTGTTGTTGTGTATTTTTGCGTGAAGAACAGCCTGCCTGTCGGTTCCTCTTTTTCCCATTGCTGCTTCGAATTTGGTTTTGATGCAGCAATGGGGAAAAGGAGGAGCCGGAAGTCAGTTCCCTCTTCGTCCGGTAAGGTTCGTTAGGTAGGTCGGGGGAGAAGGAGGCAGAGAAGAGCTACCTGCTCTTCCTTGCGGATTGCTGGCTGCTGCTTTTGTATTACCTCCACTGCTGTTTCATGTTAGTTCTCGAAACAGTGGTGTCGGAAGTACAAAGGCAGCAGCCAGTCATTCGCCAGGAAGTGTGCTTCCCCTGATGAACTGCTACCTGCTGGTGTTTTTCTTCCACCCCGGCTCAACTTACCTTGAGGCCGGTGGTGGTCTCGCCGTGTCTTTGGCGGGGTAGCATGGAGGAGAGGGAGTCCCTCTTCTCCCCGTTGCTCTAGGAAAGAAGGGCGGCGGGTGTCTTGACGTGGTTTTTTGGGGCGGTTGTTTTGCGAGGCTGTGAGACGCTGCATCCGCCTGTGGCGGACTTGCACTCCAATTGTGGGAGGCCGGCATTTTTATTTTATTTTTTGGGTGCCGGCTTTTTCAGCATTCTATGTGCTCGTGCCCTTCAGCCTTATTGGCTGAAGTGGTCACGGCGCGTAGGACACTGGGACTTGAAATTTTGTTTGTTTTGTTTGGGTTCATGCAGTGGTTTTTTTCCCTGCGGCTCAATTTCAATGGGGCGCGCTGCGTTTCCCAATGTTCTTTTTGCTTGCGCCTCTCAGCATGATTGGCTGCTGGCTTCGGCAACCCGGCTGTACTCTGCGGGCATGGTTCGGGTGAGCGCAGGAGGCTCGGTACGGGATAGTGAGGACAGGTGCGGAAGCATAAGCCGAATTCCAACGGTTAACGTCTGGATTTATAGGTATAGATACCCTTCCTAATGATCACTAGCATCGAGTTTGCTTTTTTCACTGCTGAGGCACACTGGGTTGACACCTTCGTTGAGCTGTCCACCAGGACACAAAGGTCCCTTTCCTGGTTTGTCGCAGAGAGTTCAGACCCCATCAGTTTATAAATGTAATTGGGGTTTTTTGCCCCAACGTGCATCACTCTGCACTTACTAGTGCTGAAGCTCATTTGCCACTGTTTTGCCCACTCCCCCAGTGTCAAGAGATCCCTCTGGAGCTCCTCACAATCTCTCACAGTTTTCACTACCCTGTCAGCAAATTTGTCTACCTTTGGTGTGGGACCTTGTCAAAAACGTTCTGAAAGTCCAAATAAACAACGTCAACTGGATCCCCCTTATCCACATGCTTCTTGACACTCTCAAAAAAGTAAAAGTATCAATCCAAACATATTAAAGCAAATCATTTCATTTCCGTTTCATTTCACTTTTATTTGTATACTGTACCGCTTTATTCGGCCCGAAGGCGACTCAAACCGGTTTACACTGGTGCATGCCATCTGCACAGCAGACGGCAGCAAAAAGCGAAACATTTATTAAAATGTTATTAAAATCATAAAATAATAAAACCTATCTAAGTAGTCATTTGGTGTAGATTTCTAATCCATTTCTAGTAAACTTACATGACTATATTTCCTCTCTGGGTCCAAACTTGAACTAACTGGAAAACCCCTCTTTTTTCCATATAACTAAAATCGAGGTGTAATGCTGTATGTTACCAATGCACAGTGCGACGCCTGCACACCAAGCCCTGGAAACAGCGCCCCCACCTACCTCACACTTATGCGAGAGACCAGCAGACCATTTCGGGGGCTTTCACCCCGAAAACCGGCCACAAAGTGCCCCCCGCGGCAGCATGAAATGGCTGGGAGGCAGTAATGTGCATGTGCCAGAATCTGCACAGGTGCAAAAGCCTGCCTGGAGTTTCTAGGCAGTGGCGCTTGTAACTCCAGGCAGGCTTTTGCGCCTGCACGGATTCTAGTGCATGCATATTACCGCCTCCCTGGTTGGGAGGCTTCACTGGCTGACTGCCATTTCAGCCAGAGGACAGTGGGCGGCCCTTCTCCGGAAGACATGGGCTGACTTAAGCGCTCCATTTGGCTCATGCCTGCTGGAGAAGCCAAGGCCCTTTTCCAGCAGGCATGGGCCAAACAGGGCACCCGGTACACTGGTTGCCTTCCGGAGAAGGCCAAGTGAGCCTTCTGCCTTGGTTTCTCCGGAAGGCATGGACCAACCGGAGCACTCTGTTTGGCCCATGCCTGATGCCGGGAACCGTGCATGGACTGGGATTTTGGGCGCCTAGCCGAAGAGCGCTGGTGCCCGATCTGCGACACAGATGCCCTCACAGGCGCGAGGCGAAGCAGAAGTGCGGGACTGGGCTCTACAGAGGACACCCCACAGGTAAGGCGGCTGTCAAGAGGGGGAGCAGTTTCTTAGGAGAGAAGCGACTAGCCAGGCTCCATGCCGCCCAGCCAGGGGCTTCTGCACTTCTCCTGGCAGCGTGGCCTGCGTCTCCAGGCAACGACCGCGCCTCCGGAAGCACCGGCCGTTGCCTGGAGATGCAAGCCACACTGCCGGCAGTCACACGGAAGCCCTGGGCTGGGCTGCACGGAGGACGCCCAACAGGTGAAGCAAGCAACTTGGAGGGGGCAGTGGTCCGGGAGGGGGTGGCGACTAGCCAGCACATGGGGGGTTCCGTAAAGCCCAGCCCGGTGCTACCACATGTCTCCTGCCAGCGTTGCCGGCGTCTCCAGGCAATGGACTGCGCTTCTGGAAGCATTCCATTGTAAGGAGACGCAGGCTAGGGATGGGGTGTGTGTTTGTGTGAGAGAGACAAAGACAAGGGGAGAGACAGAGAGAGTATCTGAGTGTGCAAGAGCATGGGAGAGAGAGCAGTCAGAGTACACCACTGCTCTGTGTGTGTGACTTTGTGTGTGCACATGCGCCGAGGAGCAACAGTGTGTGTGTGTGTGTGTGTGAGAGAGAGAGGGAGGGAGAGAGAGAATGGATGTGTGTGTGGGAGGTTGAATGGACGGAGGCCACACTCCAACTCAACCATGGGAGGTAGGACAGACCCCCCTAACCCGCCCGTGCGAAGCTGGGCACCCCTGCTAGTACTACTCTAAAACCCATATCATTTGAATTAACGCTTCTAACACATAACAGCTCCTTAAACCCCCACAACATTTTAATTAAACAATCAAATTGGTTCTTTGGCAACACTTTAGTCATGCCATTAATTTCTTCCTCACATAAGTTCAGCCATTTTCCTGACACACAAACAGGTTACATACGTGACAGGGCTTAAAACATATTTATTATAGCTCAACTTAAAGTGTAACAAGAGGAACAGGAGTACTTTTGTTTGCTTCCTGATCTCACCTCTCTGAAGCCTCTTTAACTCTTTCTTGGTTAACTTTGTCAGTGAAACCATTTGCTTCAATGTAATGGTAGACTCTATTGATGAAATTGTATTATTTTAAAGTAATGCAAATTCACTTTGTTATTCCCTGCTCTTATATCCATCCGTGACATTGAACGTTTGAAATGTTTAATGTCTCCTGAATGGTGTAAGAGGGTTCCATTATGGCGGATTCTCACATGCAAAGGTACTACCTTCTGAAGCTTGGAGAATAGTGTGCTCTGCATTTTAAGCAGGAATAGTTTCTCTTCCATTCATCAAGATGGGAAAGGGACAAAGGAATGTTCTCAGACTCTGTGGTGAATAATTAGCATTAAATATGTTTAAATCAGAACCCAAACTAATGTCATTTGTACAGTTTCTCTCCTGTGTGAACTCTCTGATGCATCACGAGGTTTGAATTAGCAGCAAAACATTTCTGACACTCCAGGCATTTGAACAGTTTATCTCCCGTTTAAACTTTATGATGCATCACAAGGTTTGAATCCAAAGCAAAAAATATTCCCACATTCCTGGCATTTTTATTATTTTTCTCCTGTGTGAACTCTCATGATTCACATGAAATGAATTCCAAGCAAAACATTTCCTGCATTCCAGGCACTTAAACATTTTTCTCGTGGCATTTGTCCTTTTTCTCTCCTGTGCAAATTATGTGATGATTCACAAGACTTGCTTTCTGAGCAAAATTTTCACCACACTCTTGGCATGTGTATGGTTTCTCTCCTGTGTGAATTCTCTGATGTGCCAACATGTTTGAGTTCTGAGAAAAACATTTCCCACACTCTTTGCATGAGAATGGTTTCTCTCCTGTGTGAATTCTCTGATGTTTCACAAGATCTGGTTTCTGAGCAAAACTTTTCCCACACTCTTTGCATGTGAATGGTTTCTCTCCTGTGTGAATTCTCTGATGTTTCACAAGATCTGGTTTCTGAGCAAAACCTTTCCCACAATCTTTGCATGAGAATGGTTTCTCTCCTGTGTGAATTCTCTGATGTATCACAAGGTGTGAGTTCTGAGAAAAACTTTTCCCACACTCTTTGCATGCAAATGGTTTCTCTCCTGTGCGAATTCTCTGATGTTTCACAAGATCTGGTTTCTGAGCAAAACTTTTCCCACACTCTTTGCATGTGAATGGTTTCTCTCCTGTGTGAATTCTCTGATGTGCCACCAGGTTTGAGTTCCGAGAAAAACTTTTCCCACATTCTTTGCATGTGTATGGTTTCTCTCCTGTGTGAATTCTCTGATGACTCACAAGGTGTGTGTTCTGAGCGAAACTTTTCCCACACTCTTTGCATGAGAATGGTTTCTCTCCTGTGTGAATTCTCCTATGCATCACAAGGGTTGAATTCCGAGAGAAACTTGTCCCACACTCTTGGCATGCAAATGGTTTTTCTCCTGTGTGAATTCTCTGATGTTTCACAAGATCTGGTTTCTGAGCAAAACCTTTCCCACACTCTTTGCATGGGAATGGTTTCTCTCCTGTGTGAATTCTCTGATGTCTCACAAGGTTTGAGTTCTGAGAAAAACTTTTCCCACACTCTTGGCATGCAAATGGTTTCTTTCCTGTTCGAATTATCTGATGATTCATAAGACTTGCTTTCTGAGCAAAATTTTCCCCACACTCTTGGCATGTGTACGGGTTCTCTCCTGTGTGAATTCTCTGATGTACCACCAGGTTTGAGTTCTTAAAAAAACTTTTCCCACACTCTTGGCATGTGAATGGTTTATCTCCTGTGTCAATTTTCGGATGTGTCACAAGGTTTGAATTCTGAGATAAACTTTTCCCACACTCTTTGCTTGTGAATGTTTTCTCTCTTTTGTGAATTCTCTCATGATTCGAAAGGCATGAATTATAAGCAAAACATTCCCCACATTCCTTGCATTTGAACGGTTTGTCTCCTGCATGAATTCTCTGATGATTCACAAGGTCTGGATTCAAAGCAAAACATTTCCCACAATTCTGGCATTTGTATGGTTGCTCTCCCATGTGGATTAGCTGATGAATCACAAGTTGTGAATTCTGAGCAAAACATTCCCCACACTCCTGGCATTTGTACAGTTTCTCTCTGATGTGCACTCTTAGACTCTTCACAAATGGCAATTTGCTATGTAAATGCTTCCTAGAATCTTCTTTCATAAAGTGCTTCTTTCCATGGTGGTGGCTTTTGTAAATAATCATTGAATTCATCATGACAAAATATTTTCCAAATGTAATGTCTTTATATGGCTTCTCTTGGAGATAGTTTTCCTTTTCTGTGTGGTATCTTAGGTGTGCGCCAAGCTCTGATTTCTGCAGAAAAGTCTTTCCACTTTTGAGACCGGCAGTTTTCTCCCTCCAGTTACCTGTTGAGAAGAAGGACAAATGCAGAACACTCTGAAAGGAAGGGGAAAAACAAATCTACCAGGGAAACTACCTAAGAGGTAGTTTCTGATTCCTGTGAGCTCAGATGGAAAGACATCTACTATGTTTTGAAGTACCACACAGTCTGCCCACATTTCCCCACTCATTTATTTTGTCAAGGAAGACCTTTACCTTTTTATTTGTTTAACATACTGTACTTCAAAAGAAAGTACACAGAAACCGCAACCTCAAATAATGTTGTATTTTTTAACCATAATCATGCCTACTCTGGTAATGGCAATCTTGTGTCACACTAGGTCAGGCAAAAGGAACTGCAGAATGAACTCCCCTAAAGGTGCCTTCATTTTGGCAGTTTCACATCTGGCCTAGACATGGAAGAAGAAGTGGTGCCTATTTCTCTACTTGCAAGTTCTTGCTTGCAAACTACTAAGTTGGTGGAAACCTGGAGCAGAAGATGGGTGCTCATTCCATCAAACAACACTTGAGTCTTGAACTGCAGATCTGCCTACCTTTGAGTCGTCAAAGCTTAGCGTCTTTACCACTAAGCTACTGCAGCCCAACCACAACCTACTCCTTGCCAAAAAATATATATCATTATTTCATGCGCTGTTAGCTGGTCTTTCTCATTCAATAGGACAAGTTGTATAAAATCTTCCCATATATCTTTAAATCTACTTGCTTTGAAGAGTCCTTTTTGTAGCCAAATCTCAAGTGTCAATTTTTCCTTAATGGCAATTTTCAAAGTTTCTTTATACCCTTTATTTGATGTTAAACCTCAAATCTTTTGGCGCGGGGGGCACCAAAAGCAGGCAGCCCAGGCGGCAACCAACGCGCCCGCACGACCGGCGAAGGCCTCCAAAACGGTGGGCAGGCGGGCACGGCGGTTGCCGGCTGGGCCACCCGCTTTCAGGGGGCCCGGCCGCCAAGGCCTTTGCCAGTTGGGCTGGCGCGCCGGCTGTGCCTTGTCCCCGCAGGCTGGGTCCTCTTTGGTGGGGGGGCTCCATTTTCCACCACTTGTACCGGCGTTGGCCATTGATGCGTTTGTTGTGCGACCAGTGCCGCGTCCCATCCGCGTGTGCCCCCGGTTCCCTGATTGGCCGGAGCTGTCACACTGGCTGCTGGGGTTTGCAGTTTTTTTCTTTGCTCCGTTTTGTGGGGTGCTGCCCCTCCCTCAATTTTACAGATTTTACAGACACCCTCGTCGACCAATCCGAGCACATAAGGTAGGTATGCTCCAAATTTCAGGGGGCTGCTTGGTTTGGTGTGTGTGTGTGTATATAACGGACTTATGAACACACACCTTTTATAATGGGTATAGATTTCCCTAAACATATTGTGAACCAGTGGCCCCTATTTATCTATTTGCCATTTCTTGCTTTCGAATTACTAGATTGGCAGGAGCTGGGACAGAGACAGGAATTCATTCCGTCATGCACTACTCAGGGATCGAACTGCTGACCTGCTGCCTTCCAGCCAGCATCTTAACCACTTCAACCAATGCTGGTAAACAGTGTTCCATGTACTCCGGTGTCTAGGCATGCCTGCCACATGTCCACAGAAACGTCTGCAGACGCAGACAGCACTGGCTCTTTGGCTACAAACAGAGATGAGCACTGAACCCTAGAGTTGGATACAACTGGCTTTCGAACAAGCGGTGACCGATATTATGAAAGAAGAACTCTCAATTATGATTGGAAGTGTAACTATTTATTACTGTAACCTCTTCTTTGAGGTCTCTACTTCTTTCTTCAATGATTTCATCTTTCCGACATCCAAACTGCAACACTTCTTGATTTACATATACAAAATGGTTTCTCATAAATATCTATGCAATATAGGTACTTTCAGTTCATTAACACCTTTTTTATGTGTTTCCTGTAAACAAACAATATTTGCTCTCCCTTTACTAATTAGCAACTCAATCCGTTTCCGCTTAAACAAACTTCCTAGGTCTTTCTCATCCAGTCCATCATGGCTAGCTTTATAGCAAGCTATATGCCAAGAACAAACATTCTCGTGGGTACACAAGAGCAAAACCAAATAAGAAGGAGCGAGGGCCTCACTGGGAAAGGAACATCATTAAAGGAGGATTTGTCTGAGGAACTCAACCTTCCCTAAGTCATGTGGTGGATCCTGGATAGGCTGAGGGTCGGAGTCCTTAAATGCAAGACCAACATGCTTAAACAACAAAGACAAGGTGGTTCCATTTGGGTAGTCTAGTTTGATCTGGACACTACAGAAGAATGCAATGTTTAGATCTTTATATTTTGAACTGTTGCTGCACTATTACTATTAAATAAAACGGAAATTAGCAACAAGCAGGGGAAGAGGGGGACCTTACCGAGAGAGGATAAGGTTTTCCAGTTCTCCTCCATGACTTCCTGGTGGAGGACCTTCTGGTCAGGATCCAACAGTGCCCACTCTTCCTGGGTGAAGGACACGGCTACCTCCTCAAAGGATACTCCACCCTGAATGAAAAACAGTCTTCTCCATAAGTTTCATAAAGACAATCTTCTAAAGCCAAAACATTAAAAGCAAGAGAAGAGGCTGGATAGTCTTTGGTAGTTTGACACCATCATGAATGGTCTTCACAGCCTTTCTCTTGGTGGACAGGTTGACCTTGATGGACAAGTTGTCAACTAGGAGACATCCAGAGACGGAATTTGGTGTCTCTGAACACAACTTTTACACTCTTATCACTCCCACAAGAAAGCAAAATGCCTTACTAAGAACGAACGGAACAGAAAAAGGAACACAATTCCTGTTGTCTTCATATTGAGTTTGGAAAAACCTCTCAGATTTTCTTGGACCATTCTTCAAAACAGAAGAAAAATAACTTTATTGTTTGCAAAATTGAGACATAAGGGGCACTGCTATTCCTAGCATGGCGAGTACCATGTGATAACAACCTGCTTTGTAAGCAATGAGACAATTAAAAAAGAATGGCCAGTTTGATTCAAGACTAAAGTGCTTAAATACAAAGGAATTTAGATTCACAAGGTGAGTTGGCATACCTGATCTGGTTCTGCTCCATCGCAAGGAAGAGAGGATGGTTCGTTTGTTGCTCGCGTCCTTCTGGAGTCTACAGGAGAGACAGAAAGGGTGGGAAGCCAGTCCTCTCAGATTAAGAAGGGAATCCCAAACATACAGTAAAACCCCAAGTAACAGGGGGTGGGGATCGGATCCCTGGCCTCTTTCGTAACTCAATTTTTTTGTAACTCAAACAATCCCCATAGGGAGGAAGAAAAAAACCTTAAAAGTGTAATTTAAATGGGGTGATCTCCTAACCTTTGCTGCCACAGCTCTGCCACCCCTGCGAGGGTCAGGGGACCCGTTCCGGGCTGTTTCCAACGTCTCCCGACCTTCCCGGGCAGTGCTGCAAAGCAAAACCTGCAGCCAATGAAGGCCCCGCCCCGGCCTTTTGCCTTGCAGCACTGCCCAGGGACCAGCCACCTCCACTGCCGCCATGGTAAGTCACTTCTTGAGACTTCTGGTGGTGAGGGCGGGTGGATTTTTAGTGATCAAAATGGCAGCAGCGGTAGAAAACTGTGAAATCTTTTTGCTGAGTACAGAAATGTATGTGGTTTTGGTTCTTCTTCTGGCCCCTCCTGTCAATTATTCTTCCCATCTTTCTAATTATGATAAATCGTTGGAGGGTCATTATACTTGCCCTCTTTCTTATAGGACATTACCGTATATTTAACTTTTCTAAAATGAAAGGTTTTATGCTAGGTTTTTGTTTTAAAATACAAAAGCTGGAGGAGGGAAAAGACTAAGGTAGCTGGTTGAAGTGATTTCTGTTGTCTCCTTCTCCAGACAAAGAAAAAAGGTCCTATTTGGGTTAAAAGTACCATGGAACTTGCCAAAAGATAGCTACTGCAGTCCTTTGGATGATAAGGTACCATGGGAGGTGTTGAAGGTCCTGTTGAAAAACTATTTGCTGATAAATCTTCTGTTGAAAAATACTGGAGAGAAAAGTGCTAAGAAGCAGAGACCTTTGGCTGCAAGGCTTTTAAAGCAATAGACCTGCCATCTCTCTTTTGTTGCTGTGAGGACTTTCTTTTTCACCTCTTTGTCTCTGATACAATTTTTGGGGGAAAGTCTTCATACAAGATTGGTTTGGAAAAGTTTACAGTTTATCCATTAAAGCTGTTTCTTTTTGTTCCCGTCCTAATTTCAGAGGGAGGAACTGCCATATTGGGCGGAGCCGACAGAGCTGGCAGGAAGCCAGGTGCTTTTATGATAAGATAAAGCTTTGTGTTTGTAAATTAAAATAAAATTGCAGTCTCTTAGTAGCTGGTGGAAAAATATTTGTGGACTATTGATAGCTGCAAGTTGTTGAGCAAATAATATCAGCTACTGGAAGAGAGACAACAGTAAGAAACTTTTTTTACAAGGGTTACTGCAGCGGTGGTGGATCAAAATACCGTATTTTTCGCCCTATAAGACGCTCCAGCATAGAAGACGCACCCAATTTTAAAGGAGGAAAATCTAGAAAAAAAAGATTCTGAACCAAATACTGTACTAAAAGGGAAGAAAAAAAAACACATCTTTTCAGAAACCCCACATGTCCAGGTACAATAAAGCCACCACAAAAATACTCAAAGTCAAAAACTACCTGCCCTAGTCAACCTCCAAGAGGAACAAAGGGCCGGGAGGGCACGATGCTTCGCAGCAGCGGCTTCTTCGGAGCCACGGAAGGCTCCCTTTATCTCCCCGCCGATGGTGGGGGCGGGGAGAGCGCGGCTGCGGCAGGGTCTACGGAGCCTCCCGGGCCACGGAAGGCTCCCTTTATCTCCCCGCCGATGGTGGGGGCGGGGAGAGCGCGGCGGCGGCGGCGGCGTCTTCGGCTCCATCGGCCAGGGAGCCCTTTTAACCTCCCCTCCCGGTGGCAGGGGGCGGGGAGGGACGGCTTCGCGCGGCGCGGCGCGGCTCCCTTTATCTCCCCGCCGATAAAGGGAGCCGCGCCGCACCGCGCGAAGCCGTCCCTCCCCGCCCCCTGCCACCGGGCGGGGAGGTTAAAAGGGCTCCCTCGGCCAGGGAGCCCTTTTAACCTCCCCGCCCGGTGGCAGGGAGGGACGGCTTCGCGCAGCTCGGCGCGGCTCGGCGCGGCTCCCTTTATCTCCCCGCCGATAAAGGGAGCCGCGCCGCGCCGCGACGCGCGAAGCCGTCCCTCCCCGCCCCCTGCCACCGGGCGGGGAGGTTAAAAGGGCTCCCTCGGCCAGGGAGCCCTTTTAACCTCCCCGCCCGGTGGCAGGGAGGGACGGCTTCGCGTGGCGCGGCGCGGCTCCCTTTATCTCCCCGCCGATAAAGGGAGCCGCGCCGCGCCGCGCCGCGCCGCCCGAAGCCGTCCCTCCCCGCCCCCTGCCACCGGGCGGGGAGGTTAAAAGGGCTCCCTCGGCCAGAGAGCCCTTTTAACCTCCCCGCCCGGTGGCAGGGAGGGACGGCTTCGCGCGGCGCGGCTCCCTTTATCTCCCCGCCGATAAAGGGAGCCGCGCCGCGCCAAGCCGTCCCTCCCCGCCCCCTGCCACCGGGCGGGGAGGTTAAAAGGGCTCCCTCGGCCAGGGAGCCCTTTTAACCTCCCCGCCCGGTGGCAGGGAGGGACGGCTTCGCGTGGCGCGGCGCGGCGCGGCGCGGCGCGGCTCCCTTTATCTCCCTGCCGATAAAGGGTGCCGCGCCGCGCGAAGCCGTCCCTCCCCACCCCCTGCCACCGGGCGGGGAGGTTAAAAGGGCTCCCTCGGCCAGGGAGCCCTTTTAACCTCCCCGCCCGGTGGCAGGGGGCGGGGAGGGACGGCTTCGCGCGCCGCAGCGCGGCTCCCTTTATCTCCCCGCCGATGGTGGGGGCGGGGAGAGCGCGGCTGCCGTATATTTGCCGTATAAGACGCACCAACTTTTTCCCCCCAGATTTGGGGAAGAAAAAGTGCGTCTTATACGGCGAAAAATACGGTAAATGAAGAGGAGAGTCTGCAAGGTTAAATATGGATGTTTAGAAGCCTATTTCACTCAGTTCAAAACAAATCTCTTTGCATTTGCCCTCGTGGTCAGAACCAAAAGGAACTGATTGCTATGTAAAATGTTTGGGATGATGAAAATCAAAAGAATTAAAAATATATGAAGAACTAATGAAGAGTGTCCCAGCGATACCAAAGTGAAATAGTCAGAGGGGGAAATAAATACACACAGACCCTCCTTTCCTTCACCCGTAGATAACAACATGTCTTCTCTCACAATAATCCTCACCTATCAAGGTAGAACCTCCTTCATTGCCCTGATGGATCTCTCTTTGTAAGGGACACTCTTTGATGCTCAAATGAGGTTTCTCTCGCATGGGGAAATCAGGCTGAACTTCCGAGGAGAGGAATTTTATCTGAGGAATCATAAAAAGCAAGTAGAAAATAGAAAAGAGAGAAACAGGGATTTTAACAGGTGAAACTGGGACTTCAGAGACATATGATAATCATGCTCAGATTTTCTCAAGCAAAAGCTTACTTTGTTGATCCGTACTTCACAAGGCCAATTTGATGTGGTGGATCAAAGCATTGCCTCCCATGAGATTTTAGCATTGGGAGGTTCTACCGCTAGCGTAGCAGGGTCCGATGGTGCACAAGGGAATGAGGCCCCTGTTTTCGAAGCTCCTTTTGCCATTTTAAACATGACGACACAACTGGCTGGGCTCATGTTAAAGTTGGCCATGTCAGAGCAATGCACTGGCCAGGTGCTTTGCCTGAGTATCCCACCCCACTTAGCTGACCTGGGGTTCCTGAATGGATAACCACTCTGGACCGCTAGCTGATACCTTCATGGCATGGTTGAACCTGCCAAGGAAATACACACCTGCCACCATAGCTGTTGGACGGCCAACGTCACCGCTGTACCACATTGAGGCATGAGGTGGGATTTACACAGACCAAACAACCACATAGAAAGTTTTTTTTAATTTCCTCGCTCATTTTCTTGATGCCTTTGAGTAGCCATGGTCAACCTTCATAGCTGAATAATCCCTGTCTGAATCCACCAAAAGTGATCTAATCTCCATACTGCTGAATTAGAAGCTGTTGCCAACAGCAGGAGTAAACCTGCAGTTTCCTTAGAACATTAGAGAATTTATATAGAGAATGATTTAAATATCAAATAAAATACATCAAGATACATATTGTGCTCTCAAGGACCACAAGTGACCGATGGAGAAAACTGGAGCAGAACAGGCACTAGTCTGACAGGGCAGAGGGGCAGCAAGATCCGTGGGCTCCTCCTTTCAGCTTCTGAGCCCTCCTCCCAAAAGCCACACATTTGTCTCACCTGTTGCTTTTTGAGCTTTTTCTCCTCGGCTGGATTCAGACTCAGGAGGAAAACTTCTGCCAGGGCCACTGCCTGGCAACTAGTTTCCGCTCCACATTCCCTCACCCAGTTCGACATCTCCAGGGGGAGGATGGACAGGAATTGCTCCAGGATCACCAAGTCCAGCATCTGAGCCTTGGTGTGTTGCTCCGGCTTCAGCCACTGATGGCAAAGCAGGTGAAGTAGAGAGCAAACCTGCCGAGGACCATCAGCCTCCTGGTAGGAGAAATTCCTGAAGTGTTGGCGCTGCTTCTCTGAGCTGAGCATCTCCTCTCCTTGGACCTCTGGCACTGCTCCTTCCTGACACGCCCCAAGGCTTTTCCCCCTGATCACACTGGGCTCTTTTTCTGCTGTGGGGCCAGATGTGTGTTGGTCGTCCATCGTATTCGTCACCCAACAATGGTGTCCTGGATCTACTCTCCAATGCTACAAAGACAGGACAGAAAAATGAAACAGAATGGCAAGGAAAGAAATCTCATTTACAAGAGAATTGGGGGGGAGGGGGAGAAGGAAAATACATATGCATTCCTAAGGGGGTCAAATGCATGTCTCTTGTTGACCCGAGTGGCTCTTGGAAAGCGGCCGCTGGAAGAAAAGCCATTCAAGTAGGTTGGGGTGGCCCAAGACAATCTGCTACCTGAGGCAGAGGACAAAATCTCCTCTCCTTCCACTTTTGACACAGGTATTTTACACAGACCAATCAATGAAACAAATCCACTAATTCTAAACCTGGAGATGGGAGAGATATTTATTAGTTTCCAACAATGCGGAGGGAGAGGGGGCAGCAGATTGGATCAGCAGGCTCAACAAGAGAAAGGCCAGTGAGATCAGAAAGTGATGTTTTGGGCAGTGGTGGGCTCCAAAAAAAATTACTAACACACTGTGAGCAAATTGGGGGTCTTCCTGGTCTCATGACTACTGCTCGAAGAGCAGTTGGCAGTCATGGCCAGGAAGGCTTTTGCACAACTTTGTGTAATTTGCCAGTTGTGCCTGATCCTGGACCGAGACTCCTTGCTCATGGTTACACATGCTCTGGTCACCTCCAGACTAGATTATTGTAATGCACTCTACATGGGGCTCCCCTTGACAGCCATCCAGAGGCTGCAGCTGGTCCAGAAAGCGGCTGCCCTGATGGTGATGGGGTGCGGGCGCTATTCCAGTGCCTCGTCACCAGTTACCAGTTTGCCTCCGGGTGCAATTCAAGGTGCTGGTGTTGACCTTTAAATCCCTACATGGTAGTGGGCCAGGATACCTAAGAGGCCGCTTCTCCCCAACAATATCTGTCCATCCAACCAGAGCGGACCAGAGGGGCTCTCTAACTGTACCATTGGATAGAGGGGCTTGTCTCTCTAGCCCAAGGAGGGCCTTCTCCATGTCCGCTCCAGCCCTATGGAACCTCCTGCCGATAGAACTGCGGCTGCAGACAGAATTGCTGCCCTTTAGGAAGGATCTTAAAACCTGGCTGGCAAGGCAGGTGTGGGGCGTTGATGGAGGCGTGATCCCCACCTGTTGGCTTGTTTAAGATATATTAAGATCTTTTCTACAAATTGGGTGGGAGGGATTTTTTATTTGGGTTTGGCTTTTAAATCACTGATGGGCTGGGGTGGCCCAAGACAATCTGCTACCTGAGGCAGAGGACAAAATCTCCTCTCCTTCCACATCTAGAATCCTAGCTATGGTCCTGCCTTGTAGGACCCACAGACAGACCTATCTCTCTCCCCCTAGCGTGGAGTTGTAGCAGAGGGTGTTGGAGAAGGAAGGAGGAGGGTGTGTGGGGAGGAATGGGAGAGCATGAAAACACTTTCTGCCTTGCCCCTCTTCCTCCCCCCCCATGCGACCCCCCCCCCACACACACACACACACAAAGGAGGGGGGGAGACCCGAGCAGGGCGACCAGGAAAGAAAAGAGGGGGGGGGTCAGAGAGAGACGATTTATAATCCCAAACAAAGAAGTGCCCCCACTTTGGGAGGGTGGGGTGGGCAAAGTGCTAACCCAGGGTAAGGGAAGCCCCCCCCATCCCCACCCCCTTGCCCCACTGACTCTGGCTGCGGCCCTGGGTCGGGCTCGACTGAACAACCACAAGTCTTGGAAGGCATTGGAAGCTACTCGGGATCCTTCCTTGCCTCCAATACGTGGGAGAGGCGAGTTTTCTGAAGAGTCCAGTGCACAAAAGTCTACACCAGGGATTCCCACTTCCATATGTGGGGCCCCACCGCCCCCCACCCACCCACTGCCCCCTCCACCTCCGGAAGTGCCCCATGGGGTGGAGGAAGGGCGGAAGGACCGTCCGGCCCCCGAAGCTGTCTGAGGGAGGGTGACCTGACCTGGCCCTTCCCTTCCCCGGCTTAAAATAGGTTGAGAACTCCTCCTGCTCTAAACCCTTCCTGCCTCGAAAAGGATGGGATTTGTAGTCCAGAAATCAAAGGAGACTTACTTCAGCCACTCTCCCCACCACACCCACAATAATGTCGCCTCGTCTCGAAAAGGGAGGAGGGGCAGCAGGTGGGAAAGGAATCGTTTCCGGGTGAAAAAGGATCGCCTCTTCCCCTCCCACATTTTCCTCCTCTCTAGGAAACCTCACTTATCTCCCATACTCCGGGAATCTCTCTCGTCGGGCGTCATGGAGGTATAAAAACAGGAGATGACATATGCCGCAAACTTGAAGCCGACTAATCTGACAGTCCGCCATGTTTGTTGGCCCAAAACATTGCCTTATGGTGCTTTGTGTGGAGTCGTGAAAGTAGATCGGCGTTTCCCCTTTAATATCAGTGGGGGTGGGTGGGTTTGCGATCCCCCTCTCCGCTGGCTCCCCTGGGGTTGGGAGGTTTGGAGTGACCAAAGGGGTCTGTCCCCCCAACCCTTCTGGACCCAAGAGACCTAGGAGAGGTGATCGATCCTACCCCCCTCCAACACTCCGTTGTTGAATAGAAGAAACTGCTTGGCTTCTTCTCTTTAATAACGGGGTGTCCTGCAGGGGGATCCCCTCTCTGTCGGGTCCCCTGGCTCTGGAAGGGTTGGGGGGACAGACCCCTTTTGTCCCCCCAAACCCCCCCCCAACCCAGGGGACCCAGGAGAGGGGATCAATCCACCACCACCCTCCAACACAAGAAGCAATCATAAACGGTAGTCTGCTAATGTTTTGGTCCACCTAATATGGTGGCAGGCCATGCCCACTGGCTTCAAAAAACTTTACAGCATGAAGCCTGTAGTGTCTTGCCACCCCATCCCCCCCCAATAAAACACGCAGACTCCAGCAACTTTGGGATGAAGAACGGGCCCCTTTATTTTATGACAAATATTGCCCTTGAAAGGGGCCAAAAGGCACGAGGATGGCCTACCCGATGACGATGATCTGCACCACAAAATTGTGCAATTGAAGCTTTATTCCCTTTCCCCATACTTACTTAATTGTCCACCTCTGTACTTTCTGCCTAGCAATTCAACATAACAATACTACGTTGCCCTTTAGAAGCCCCTCTCCTGGTTCGGCACGAAGTGGGGAAAAACAGCCCCAAGCCCATGCCAATTTGCTGGGGACCCAAAATTCCCACTTGGCCCAAAATACTGCGACCGAGAAACCGTGTTGAAAACAGGGAGGGCGGGTGGGTCAACAACAAAGAAAACCACAATGGCTAAAAAGAACATGTGCTCGTTAACAGAGCTTGGGGCCCCACCCCATGAGCCACCCTCCAATCACCGTTTGCCATCCAAGGTGGAGTCTACCTATCACCCGCAAGCTGGGGGGTGGGGGAAGGCGTGGCAAAGCTACCTCGCAGTCCGCAGACACACATGCAAATTAGACCTTGCCACCCCATCCCCCCCCCAGCAACTTTAGGATGAAGAATGAGCCCCTTTATTTTATGACAAATATTGTCCCTTGTTATGTATGTACAATGCTGCTTTAAGAAATGTATGAATGTAACCTGACCACAATTACAATGTAGCCCAGCTGTTAATGGAACGCGAGCAAGCTAAGCTGCCCATAGAGGGCAGCTGCGAGTGTTCAACTCACATGGTTCTCATTCCTCAAATCACCTGCAGCCGCGGGAACTCCCCGCAATAGCAAACTACTACTGATCCACCACCGAAGATGGGCGTGACCCGGACGACATCACGCCAGTAGCAGCCAATGAGCTACCGTGCAGCAAGATTCAAATGTATTGTACTACTGTATATAATGTGAGATATCTCTGCCATTACCACATGTTCATCCTGATCATCAATGAATAAACCTGTGTTAGTCCTTCCTGCGACTCCTTCTTTGTCTTCCGTGCAAGACACCAAATTGGCGACGAAGGTGGGATCGATGGCGAATCCCAAGGTCAAGCCGTACCAGTTCATTGTCAGCGAGCCCGAACAATGGGAGCTCTACGAGTGCCAGTTTCGGCATGCGATGGAAGCCGCAGGGGTCGGCAACGACGCAAAAATGCGCTTCCACTTCCTGGCTCAGGTGGGGCCGGCCACACTGCGGATCCTGATGACCCTGGTGGCCCCCCGGAAGGTGGACGAGGTGCCCATCGACCGTATCCTGGAGAGGCTGGGCGAGCACTTCCAGCCGCCCGTCTCGATCTTCCCAGCCCGGGTCGCGTCCCACAGGCGAGACCAGTGACCGGGCGAATCTGTGTCCGCCTACGCGGCGGCCCTCAGGCTTGCAGCGGTGCATTGCCAGTGGGACGACCTGGACCAGGCCCTCCGTGACCGCATGCTGTGTGGTTTGAGGGACGAGGAGCTTCAGAGGAGGCTCATGACCCGCGACCATTGCCTCACGTTCAACGAGGTATTGCGGGAGGCCCAAGCAGCCGAGGAGGCCAGGAGCGGAGTCAGGCTGTTCAAGTCCCGAGGGGCCACGTCCGAGAGGGCCAAGTCACCAGTACAGGCGGCCCGGCGGACAACAGCGAGGACGGCCTGGCGGGCCCCCAAGCCGCCCGCCGGCACACCAACGTCATCCGAGGAGTCGTCCACGACAGCGGACCCCTACTCCAGCGAGGACGACGACGTCCAGAGGATCAAGAAGCGAGGTGAGAAGCGGCAGACCCGTGAACGGCAGGACCGCCGCTGCGACGGTTGTGGGGCGGCCCACGACCGCACGAGGTGCCCGTTCCGAAAGGCCGAGTGCCACAACTGCGGCCGAAAAGGACACATCGCCCGAGTATGCAGGCGCGGGCGAGTCGAGGACAAGGGCAGTTCCAGCCATTCCCAGACGCACCAACGAAAGGCGGCCGGCACCAGGAAGGTCTCAGCCAGCTACAGCGAGGAAGGCGTGAACCGCGTGGGCCTGGAGCACCGGCGGTTTTTCATAGAGGTACTGTTGCAAGGGGTCCCAGTGAGGATGGAGATAGACTCGGGGTCATCTTATTCCATCCTGTCCCAAAAAGAGTTTATGCGCATTCCCCCAGAGAAGCGGCCCAAACTGCGGGCCATGAGATCTCATCTACGGGACGTGCAGGGAAATGGGATCCCGGTGTTGGGGGTGGGGAACTTCAAGGTGAAGTTCAAGAACTACTCCAAGAAACTGCCCCTAGTGGTCCTCAAAGGGGGGAGGTGCTGCCTTTTGGGAACGCAGTGGTTTGCTCCCCTGGGGATCGAACTGTCCGGCATTAACGCCATCGAGACTGACCCAATGCGGGACGTGTGCAACGCGCACCCGGACGTTTTCAAGAAGGGGCTCGGGAAATACAAGGGGCCCCCGGTTTCCTTTGAGCTGGACCCAGAAATCCGGCCCATCCGCCTCAAGCCAAGGAGAGTGCTCTTCGCCCTCAAGGACAAGATTGAGGTGGAACTGGACAAATTGGTGGGGCAGGGGATTTTGGTTCCAGTTGACTCGGCGGAGTGGGAAACGCCGATTGTTACAGCCCTCAAGTCAAATGGGGAGGTCAGGATTTGTGCGGACTATAAATGTACGATAAATAAGGCCATTCGGCCAAATGCATACCCAGTGCCCGTGGTCAGCCATTTGCTGGCCACGTTACATGGGGGGAGGGGTTTCGCCAAGCTAGATCTGGCCCAGGCGTACCAGCAGCTCTCTGTAACCCCGGCTGCTGCCGCCGCGCAAACGATCGTAACGCACAAGGGGGCCTTTAAGGTAACGCGCCTTCAGTTTGGCGTGAATTCGGCCCCCGGAATTTTCCAGTCCCTCATGGAACGCCTTTTAAAGGGGCTTCCAGGCGTCCTCCCATACTTCGACGACGTGTTGATAACAGCGGGGAGCGAATTAGAGTTAGCAAAGAGGCTAGATGGGGTTCTCTCAGTGTTCGAGAGGGCAGGACTTTGATTGAGGAGGGACAAGTGCGTATTCTTTGCAAGGGAGGTAGAGTTTCTAGGGTTTAAGGTAACCCCGGACAGAATCAAACCCTCCGAGTCCAAGGTAGCGGCCGTGAGAGACGCCCCTCACCCCACCGCGAAACTGGAGCTGCAGTAATTTCTAGAGCTCCTAAATTTCTATCACTCCTTCCTGCCTCGGAAGGCATCGGTCGCGGAGCCACTGCACGTGTTACTTAAGAAGGATGCGGTTTGGCGGTGGGGGGACAAGCAGGAGAGAGCATTCAAAGAGCTTAAGTCACTCCTGTCTTCAGATGCTGTCCTGACCCACTTCGATCCGAAAAAACCAGTGGTGTTAGTCTGTGATGCGTCCCCGGTGGGGGTGGGGGCGGTCCTGTGCCACGTGTTGGAGAGCGGGAGGGAAGCCACGGTGGCGTACTACTCAAGGTCCCTCTCGAAGGCCGAGCGCAATTACGCGCAAACAGATAGGGAGGCCCTAGCCATAATTGCGGGAACAAAGAAGTTCCACGATTTCCTATACGGCCGCGAGTTTACGGTAGTGACGGATCACAAGCCGCTTCTGGGGATCTTCACTACCGGCAAACCCACCCCGCAAATTCTATCCCCCAGGATGCTGCGTTGGGCCATTTTCCTCAACGCCTACCAATATGAGCTGGTCTATCACCCAGGGAAGGAGCTCTCCCATGCGGACGCCCTGTCCCGATCCCCCCTCCCTAGCTTAGGGGACCCCACATGCGAGGTAGAGCAGGAACACCAAGTCCTGCTGATTGAGTCTCTCGACTCACCCCCAATTGTGCCGGCCGACCTCGCCAAGGCCACGGTGGCCGACAAGATCCTGGCCCAAGTTAGTTCCTGGGTTAGAAAAGGGTGGTCCACCTCTCCCCCCGAGGAACATTTCAAGCCATTTTTCAGGCGCAGAGTAGAGCTTTCTCTGGAAAGGGGCTGCTTGCTCTGGGGCCAGCGGGTGGTTATCCCAGAGAAGCTGAGGGCCAAGGTGCTGAGACTACTGCAAACCAGCCACCCCGGGATCGTGCGCTCCAAGGCTCTGGCCAGGAGCTTCTTTTGGTGGCCCCAGATAGACGGAGACATAGAGCGTTTAGTGGGCACGTGTGAGAGCTGCCAGAGCTCTCGGCCCGAGGAGTCCCGTTTACCCCATAGGGAATGGGATACGGCCCGCGGGCCATGGTCCCGGATCCATGTCGACTTCGCTGGCCCTTTCCGCGGGTCCATGTTCCTACTGGTAGTCGACTCCTACTCCAAGTGGTTGGAGGTAATCCCCATGAACAGCACTTCCTCTGCCGCAACCATTAAGCAGTTGCGCAAACTTTTTGCCTGCTTCGGCCTGCCAGACGTCCTTGTTAGCGATAACGCTAGTACCTTCACGTCGGCAGAGTTCAAGACGTTTATGGAGAGGAACGCCGTCAGGCACATAACCGCTGCCCCGTTTCACCCCGCCACAAACGGTCAGGTAGAGCGCCTAGTGCGCACTACGAAAGATGCACTGCGGCGCATGGGTCCCGGTGAGTTGAACCTGCATCTGTGCCAGTTCCTCATCTGCTACAGGACAACCCCCCTAGCTTCAGGTTTTTCCCCAGCCGAACTCCTCATGAGGAGGCGTCCGGTAACACTTTTTGACCGGATGGATCCGTCCAGGGTGGAGGATGAAGGGAGAAATACGTATAAGCACAGGGGGAGAGAGCTCCAAAAGTTTTTCGGTAGGGGACCCGGTTCACTGCAGGAACTACGCGGCCTCGGGGCCAGCGTGGGTACCAGGGACAATTGTTGAGCAAACGGGGCCGGTATCCTACAGGGTCGAGACTAGTTCAGGTCTACTCTGGAGAAGGCATGCCGACCAACTCAGAAGGCGAGTCACCGGTGAGAGGGAATCAGCGTTAGGGTCCTCCCCCACCCGCGTTACCCAAGGGGGAGACACGGCGGCACCCGGGGATACAAACGCATATCCTCGGTCCTCAACCGCAGAGGAAGATACTTTGGAGGAGAGGGATGAATTCGATTATGAGTTGCAGTACCAGGGGGATGTCGCGGAGTGGTCCCCCACCCGTCTGAGCGAGAAGAGGGGTTTCAGTTCAGCCCCTGGTACTTCCAGTCCCCCTAGCCCTTTTGTTTTAGAGTACACCATAGCTCCAGCTCCCCGGAGACCAACACCCCCAAGACAGGCAACAGGGGCGAGTCCGCCCACCACAGTCTCTAGAACTCCCGGGCAGGTAACGGGGGGTGGCGAGGCCACAAGGGCCTCTTCGTCGGTCCCGAGATTCGTACTGGGGGGGTCCCCAAACTCCTCAAGCGGTAGGCAGGGATTCACTTCCCAACTGTTCATTCCATTCCCGTCCCCCAATGCAAGGTTACCGCAGACGCCACACCGAGCCACTAATGAGTCCCCCCTTTCCATTGCAGGACAGGACTCCGCGGAACCAGGAGCCCCAGGCGCACGTGCGGCAAGCCACAATGGTTGAGGGACTTCGTCCCATCCTAGGGGGGAGGGATGTTATGTATGTACAATGCTGCTTTAAGAAATGTATGAATGTAACCTGACCACAATTACAATGTAGCCCAGCTGTTAATGGAACGCAACAATGAAGTGAGGCGGCTGGGGTGTATCAACAAGCACAAGAAATCTAACACTCCCAATAGTGTGAAAAATAAAATCAGGAATGTGTCTTTAATAGAAGGAATTATTCACATACTCGTCCTATGATGAGGTCTCTCAGGCAAAGGTTAAGGTGTGTAAACTCAACACGGTAATACCAGATGTGTCTCCTACAACGCAATACATTACATCACACCTATAAACCTAAAATATATACAGTGATCCTCAATCATACAAAACGTGCTGGGAACCCGCAATATAATACAATACAAAATACCCGTGGAGCCAAGCAACCAAACATCTCATGTTAAGTCCAGACGTGGGTGTACGTAGATATAACGACAAGGTGTCTATTAAATATAGCTTATGTCATAGTCCGTGGTCAAGTAGCTATGTACATAGAGTCACTTGCTGGGCTTCTGGAACTGGCACGGGGGGCCGGGCTGCGCTACTCCATTGATAGGTTCCCAGACGGCGAGCGTCAAAAGGCAATAGTAGGCAAAAATCCGATGCCCTTCCGGTAGTTGGACATTTCGAATATCTTCCTCAAGTGTCTACAATAATACAAGCATAAATGGTATATAGTCCACAATCCTGTACCTAATATAACATTCCAAATCTGCATGTAAAATCTGACGATCTAACAATTGCATCTATATCAACCTTTAACTCTGATGTGAAATGATTACGTACCTAAAAGACAGTAACCCGCGCGTATCGCACCTCTGCTGGCGTTTCTCTCCGTGTGTGCACGCGTTAATTGCTCACTAGGAAAAGCTCTACATATACGCAAATGGAAAATGAGGGACATGTGTTTTAAATTACTCAGAGAACCTGGAAAATTTCTGCTGGGGAGCTATCCATTATTCTTAAAGCGATACATACTCTGCTGGGTGACATAGGTATGCATCTATCTTTATAAAAATGCCGAAAGGTCCCATTCCGTATTGAGCCCGTACGGGGCCAGGGTATTGAAACGATGGATATAGAACGCTTCTCTTTGTAGGAGAAAGCGGTCTACATCAGTGACTTGATATTTGCTGGGTCTGAATGTTTCCAAAACTACCACCTTAATATCTTTAATTGTGTGTTTTTCTTCAAGAAAATGGTTTACGAGAGGGGCATTGGTGACTTTATTTCTTATGCGAGAGAGGTGCTCTCCCAGGCGTACCTTTAGTGGTCGCCTGGACTGTCCCACATAAGCCAACTGACATTCACAGATTAGCATATAGATGGTTTCTTTTGAATTGCAATTCGTGAATCCCGTTAGGTCGAGAGAGAAGTTACTACTGGGCACATTAACTTTTTTGGTGGTCCACATGTGGGCACAATATTTACAATGTCCACAGGGGTAATGTCCAGAGACGATGGGGTGACATGCCTTAATGGGGGTGACAATGTCTGTTCGTGAGAGGAGGTTAGCGATGGTCTGTGTTCTCCTGAAGCCAATGGTAGGTCTAAGATGGCATCCTGGCACAGAATCCAGTATGTGCCAATGTTTCAGTATAATCTGTTTGATCCGTTGGGCCATGGGGGTATAATCTAACGACCAAAATAGTCCTGGTTGTGCATGTTGTACGTTAGCGTTGTAATTGAGCAGAGAGCTCCTGTCCCGCAAGTCAGCCCTGTCTCTAGCGGATTTAATCACATTATTTGGGTACCCTCTCGTATTGAGGATAGTCGTTATTTTGTCAGCCGCTGCTGCATAGTCACGGATACGGGACGAGTTCCTTTTAGCCCTAACTAATAAACTATATGGTATATTGGCCTTGAGGTGGTGCGGGTGAAAAGAAGTGTACTGCAAATAGGCAAACCGGTCAGTTGGTTTATGGTAAAGCTTAGTTTTTAAATGGTTATACTCAATAAAAATGGTTAGATCTAAGAATGGAATAGTTAATGCGTCTGTGGTATGTGTGAATTTAAGCTGATGGTGTTGTGTATTGATCCATGCACAAAAATTATCTATAACTGTACGATCTCTGAAAATAAAAAAACAAATCATCTATATACCTTTTATAACATAAGATATTTGAAAAAAAATGGATTGACCCGGGGGTCCAGAATGAAAGTCCTGTCAAAATTGCACATGAATATGTTGGCCACAGAGGGCGCGAAATTCGAACCCATTGAAACCCCTTGTGTTTGCAGAAAAAAAGAATGTTCAAATCTAAAAAAGTTATTCTCAAAGCATATATCCAGGAGATCCAGCAAGAACTCTGATGGTGGATGATTATCGATACGAGTATCCAAAAGATGGGAAATGAGTGTACGAGCTTCTCCAAGTGGAACATTAGTGTAAAGAGAGGTTACATCTAATGTTAAGAGTACTGCGTCTGATGGTACTGGAAAATTTTCCACCATCTGGATAAAATGCGTAGAGTCTTTGATATATGATGGGGAGTGTGTTGCAAACGCTCGTATATGATGATCGATAAACTTAGCTACTGGTTCCAACAGGGAATTGTTCGCGGAGATGATAGGTCTGCAGGGGATGACATGGTCATCTACAGATAATTTGTGTACCTTGGGTAAAAGGTAAAATATCGGAACTCTGGGGCATTTGTTGAGCAAAAAACGGTGTGTTTTATCATTAATATGTTCCATTGCCAACCCCTACTGCACAACTACTGAAATCACATTGGAAATATGGGCGGTCGGATTGTGGTCAAGCCTCCGGTAGCAGTTAATGTTTGATAACTGGGATCGAGCCGCTGCTAGGTAATCCTCCCTATTGAGGAGAACAACACCTCCTCCCTTATCAGCTGGCTTAATAACAATATTAGGGTCTCTGAGTAATTTAAAACACATGTCCCTCATTTTCCATTTGCGTATATGTAGAGCTTTTCCTAGTGAGCAATTAACGCGTGCACACACGGAGAGAAACGCCAGCAGAGGTGCGATACGCGCGGGTTACTGTCTTTTAGGTACGTAATCATTTCACATCAGAGTTAAAGGTTGATATAGATGCAATTGTTAGATCGTCAGATTTTACATGCAGATTTGGAATGTTATATTAGGTACAGGATTGTGGACTATATACCATTTATGCTTGTATTATTGTAGACACTTGAGGAAGATATTCGAAATGTCCAACTACCGGAAGGGCATCGGATTTTTGTCTACTATTGCCTTTTGACGCTCGCCGTCTGGGAACCTATCAATGGAGTAGCGCAGCCCGGCCCCCCGTGCCAGTTCCAGAAGCCCAGCAAGTGACTCTATGTACATAGCTACTTGACCACGGACTATGACATAGGCTATATTTAATAGACACCTTGTCGTTATATCTACGTACACCCACGTCTGGACTTAACATGAGATGTTTGGTTGCTTGGCTCCACGGGTATTTTGTATTGTATTATATTGCGGGTTCCCAGCACGTTTTGTATGATTGAGAATCACTGTATATATTTTAGGTTTATAGGTGTGATGTAATGTATTGCGTTGTAGGAGATACATCTGGTATTACCATGTTGAGTTTACACACCTTAACCTTTGCCTGAGAGACCTCATCATAGGACGAGTATGTGAATAATTCCTTCTATTAAAGACACATTCCTGATTTTATTTTTCACACTATTGGGAGTGTTAGATTTCTTGTGCTTGTTAATGGAACGCAAGCAAGCTGCCCATAGAGGGCAGCTACGAGTGTTCAACTCACATGGTTCTCATTCCTCAAATCACCTGCAGCCACGGGAACTCCCCGCAATAGCAAACTACTACTGATCCACCACCGAAGATGGGCGTGACCCGGACGACGTCACGCCGGTAGCAGCCAATGAGCTACCGTGCAGCAAGATTCAAATGTATTGTACTACTGTATATAATGTGAGATATCTCCGCCATTACCACATGTTCATCCTGATCATCAATGAATAAACCTGTGTTAGTCCTTCCTGCGACTCCTTCTTTGTCTTCCGTGCAAGACACCAAATCCCTGAAAGGGGCCAAAAGGCACGGAGGATAGACCATGATCTGCACCACAAAATTGTGCAATTGAAGCTTTATTCAAAGAAATGGAGAGGCCATAATTGTAAATAAAAGAGTGAGAAAAGCAGTAATGGGATATAATCTCAAAAATGATAGAATGATGTCAGTCAGACTACAAGGCAAACCATTTAATATCACTGTAATCCAAATATATGCACCAACTACTAGTGCAGATCAAGCCACAGTAGACCAGTTCTATGAGGACCTACAACATCTTATAGGACAGACACCAAGAAACGATGTCCACATTATCTTAGGAGACTGGAATGCAAAAGTAGGAAATCAAACAGTGGACGGAATAACAGGAAAGTTTGGTCTGGGAACACAAAACGAAGCAGGGCAAAGACTGATAGAGTTCTGCCAAGATAACACACTAGTCATAGCAAACACCCTTTTCCAGCAACACAAGAGGAGACTCTACACATGGACATCACCAGATGGCCAACATCGAAACCAAATTGACTACATACTCTGCAGCCAAAGATGGAGAACCTCCATACAGTCAGCAAAAACAAGACCTGGAGCGGACTGTAGCTCAGATCACAATCTACTGATTGCAAAATTCAGGCTCAGACTGAAGAAAATAGGGAAAACTAATAGGCCGGATAGATATGATCTAGACAACATACCCAAGGAATACACGGTGGAGGTGAGGAACAGATTCAATGGTCTGGACCAGATAGACAGAGTACCAGAAGAATTATGGACAGAGATGAGAGGCATTATGCAGGAGGCAGCAAGGAAAACTATACCAAAAGAAAAGAAGCGCAAGAAAGCAAAGTGGTTGTTGGATGAGGCTCTTAAAATAGCAGAGGAAAGAAGGAACGCAAAAGGCAAAGGAGAAAGGAAAAATACATTCACTTAAATAAAGAATTTCAAAGAAAAGCAAGGAGAGATAATGAAAGCTACCTAAATGAACAGTGCAAAGAAATAGAGGAAAACAACACAAGAGGCGGGACTAGAGATCTCTTTAAAAAAATTGGGGAAGTCAAGGGAATTTTCAAAGCAAAAATGACCACGATAAAAGACAAAGATGGCAAAGAGTTAGCAGATGCAGAAGAGATAAAGAAAAGATGGAAAGAGTACACAGAGGAACTTTACAAAAAAGACCTAAACACTCCGGATAATAACAATGAGGGGGAAATTGGTCTTGGATGGGGCTGTTTTGCCCCAGACAGACCCGGTACGCAACTTAGGGGTCCTCCTGGATTTGGGGCTGCTGCTAGCAAGTCAGGTGGCAGCTGTGGCCAGGAGGGCTTTCTCACAGCTTCGCGTCATCCGTCAGTTGCGTTCACTCTTGGACCGGGACTCCCTGCTCAGGGTCACACATGCTCTGGTCACCTCCAGGCTAGATTATTGCAATGCGCTCTACATGGGGCTGCCCTTTTCAACCATTCGGAGGCTGCAGTTGGTCCAGCCCGGGTGGTGATGGGGCGCGGGCATTATGCTCGTGCCTCACCATTACTTCGGGAGCTGCACTGGCTACCAGTTTGCCTCCGGGTGCAGTTCAAGGTGCTGGTTTTGACCTTTAAAGCCCTTCATGGTAGTGGGACAGGATACCTTAAGAGACCTCATCGTCCCAAGAGTGTCCGTCCATCCAACCAGAGCCAATCGGAGAGGCTCCCTAATTGTTCCATCTGCCAGAGGGGCTCGTCTCTCTAGTACACGAAGGAGGGCCTTTTCCGTGTCCACACCGGCCTTGTGGAACCTCCTGCCTGAAGAGTTGCGGGAGCAGATGGAACTGCTACCTTTCAGAAAAGACCTAAAAACCTGGATGGCAGGGCAGGTGTGGGGTCCAGATGGAAGAGTGGCCCCCGCCTGTTGGCTTATAAATTAAGCCCCCGTTTCTTTTGTCAATGAAGGCAGTTTTTTAATGTGGGTTTTTAAGAGGAATGCGGTAGGTGGGTGAGTATGTTGGGTTTTAATTGGTTGTATTGTTTTATGTGTGTTTTAACTTGTTGTGAGCCGCCCAGAGTCGGGTTTACCTGATTGGGCGGCATATAAATTTGAATATAATATAAAATAAAATATATAAATAAAATTGAACTTGAACCAGACACCCTAGAGAGTGAAGTCAGAAAGGCCCTAAAAAGCACGGCAAATAACAAAGCCAGTGGAGATGAAAGTATCCCAGTTGAATTCTTCAAAGCTCTAAAAGATGATGGAATCAAGCTACTACATGCTATATGCCAGCAGATTTGGAAAATGAAACAGTGGCCACAGGATTGGAAAAGATCAGTATACGTCCCAATCCCAAAAAAAGGCAATGCCAAAGAATGTTCAAATTATCGAACAATTGCGCTCATCCCACAAGCTAGCAAAGTGATGCTCAAGATAATACAGGATAGACTGCAGCAGCATATAGAAAGAGAACTACCAGAGGTGCAGGCTGGGTTCAGGAAGAGGCAGGGGAACCAGAGATCACATTGCCAACATATGTTGGATCATGGAGAAAACAAAGGAATACCAGAAACAAGCTTACTTCTGTTTCATTGACTACACCAAGGCCTTTGATTTTGTGGACCACAACAAAATGTGGTAAGTAATTAAAGAGATGGGAATACCAGAGCACCTCATATGCCTCCTGAGAAATCTGTACATGAACCAAGAAGCAACAGTTAGGACAGAGTATGGAATGACGGAGTGGTTTGGTATAGGAAAAGGAGTAAGACAAGGCTGCATTCTATCACCCTGCTTATTCAACCTATACACAGAGCACATAATGCGCAATGTAGGGATGGAGGAATCACAATATGGGATTAAAATTGCTGGGAGAAACATCAACAATCTGAGATATGCAGACGATACCACCCTAATGGCAGAAAGTGAGGAAGACCTAAAGAATCTCTTGATTGGGCTGAAGGAGGAGAGTGCAAAAGCTGGCTTGAGACTTAATATTAAGAAAGCCAAGATAATGGCAACAGGCCCAATCAGTCCCTGGAAAATAGATGGGGAAGAAGTAGAAGCAGTGACAGATTTTACTTTCCTAAGATCTAAGATCACTGCACATGTTGACTGTAGCCATGAAATAAAAAGACGACTGGTTATGGTGAGACAAACTATGAGAAACCTGGGGAATATAGTGAAAAGCAGAGACATCACCTTGAAAACAAAAATTCGCATAGTCAAAGCAATGGTATTCCCGGTGGTAATGTATGGGTGAGAGAGCTGGACCATTAGGAAAGCTGAGAGCAGAAGAATAGATGCCTTTGAAATGTGGTGTTGGAGAAGAGTTCTGAGAGTCCCTTGGACAGCAAAGAGAACAAATAGGTCAATATTAGAAGAAATCAACCCTGACTGTTCATTGGAGGGACAAATAGTGAAGATGAAGCTAAAGTACTTTGGACATCAAATGAGAAGGGAGAACTCACTTGAGAAAGCCTTGATGCTGGGAAAGGTGGAGAGCAAGACAAGAAGGGGGCGTCCAAAGATGAGATGGCTAGATGGTATTGTGGACACAATGGGCACAGAGCTGGGCGGGCTGAGGATGGTGGAGGACAGAGGTGCCTGGAGGAAAATGGTCCATGGGGTCGCAAAGGGTTGGAATCGACTGTGCGACTGAACAACAACAAAGTACTTGAAGCTCTCTCTCTCCTGGGAAAGAGGGTGTTAAAGGGAAGTCAATGAGCCAATCGGCTTCAAGTATATTTGCATACAGCATAAACAGGATACTTCCTCCACCAGGGGGAGCCCAACACTCCTCTGCTCGTGGTATGAGCCACACACCTCATGAATAAAGATATAATAAAATATGGGAGATTTACATGCCCCTGGATTTTTTTAAAAAATGAGAAATTATAAAAAAATACATGATGGTGGGAAGAGGGGCTCTAAATTACGGTGTTTTCCTGGGCAAAACAGGATACCTTCCCCATTGGCTAGCGAAATCCCTCCATCTGAGGTTTTTTCCAGCTATGCAAACCAAGATCCCATGCCACCTGAAGATGCACTCTGCTGCAGACCCCTGAATAGAGATGAGGTATAAAAATGATGTCCTGTTCCAGCAAGATGTGATGCACACCCAGATGTGAAACTAATGAGACACAAAAGGAGCCACATTCGGGCATCCCCTGAGCAGAGTTCCTCCAACAAAAATCCTTTCAACCCAGAAAACACCTGTGGGTGCTTCTGAGATTATTTTTAAAAGCTATTTCTCTATTTTTACTGTTTATTACAGCTTTGTACATGTGCAAGGGTACAGTTCCAGTTCTACTCGACTTTACCTGCCAACATACCTCCACTGCTGCCCTGGGTCTCTCGCCGTTTACCACTTTGCCGGGGTAGTTAAAACTTAACTTGCTCAAATTGCATTAAACAACCAGGACTTGGGGAGTCTACCTTAGGCTTTCACTTGGCTTAGTCAATCTTACAGCCCCTATTGAGGTAGAGCTCCTTTCATTAAGCCACCTCTATATGAGGGAACAACAAAAATATGGTAGCATAGGCGTTTCTCAATAAAAGTAGCTTCTGAATGGCAACACTTCCCGCTTCCTTCAATAAGCACACTTGATGTTAAAATATGTCATTTAGTAAAAATATTGGATAGTAAAAGCGTAAAGATCTTCCAGAGGTATACTTTCCCAGCATCAAAATTAGATGTAAGTACATAAGAACATAAGAACAGCCTTGCTGGAACAGGCCACAGCCCATCCAGTCCAGCATTCTGTCTCACACAGTGGCTCACCATTAGCTTCAATGTATTCCCAAGCAGATGCCTTCTTCACCTGCTTAGGATTCCCTGGAAATGGCATTGAGAGATATCCTGCTTATCTCTCCAACCTGGAGGTTGTCCTTAGGTATCCATAATTATAGCCATTGATACCCTTGGCCTCCATGAACTTGTCTAATCCTTTCTTAAAGCTGTGAAGACTGACATCTGTCACCACTTCTTCTGACAGGGAGTGCCATACACCAGTAATCCTCTCGGTACAAAAGTACTTTCTCTTATTTGTTTGAGAACTAGTACCCAAAGGTTTCATGGAGTACGTCCTAGTTCTAGTGTTATGTGATAGGGAAAAGTTTTTCCTTATCTACTTTGTCCACACCATGCATGATTTTATAAACTTCAATAAGGTCACCTCTTAGATGACGTCGTTCAAGAGTGAAGAGGCCCAACCGTTGCAGCCTCAGATAGTAAGGGAAGGTGTTCCAGTTCCCTAATCATTCTGGTTGCCCTCCTCTGCACTTTTTCCTGCTCTAGGTGGGGCTGTCAGCAAGAGGGCTGCTTTGAATCTTTTTGACTTGTTTTTAATCTTCCGGCCTGCAGGTGGGGCTATTAGTAATAGTGTTGGATCCTTTTTTGTTTCACTTGTTTTTTCTCTCCTGGCCTTTAGGTGGGGCTTCTTCCGGTAAGTAGTTTTTGTTTCTTCATTTCTGTTCCGGTCTCGTGGAGGGAGGACGTGCTGGTGAGTTCTCTGGTTTTCTTCTGGGTTTTTTCTTTGTTTTGTTTTTGTGGTGGTGGGCTGGGAGCTGTTTGTTTGTTCTTTTGTGGTTTGGTTGGGTTTTAGATTTGTTTAATTGATTTGTTTGTTTCATTTTTGTGATTTTGATTATTTGTGTAATTTGTGGTAGTTGTGTTGTTAGAGTTAGGTATTTTCGTATTGTAATTAGGTGTTTTTTCTGTGCTTTTCTGGTATTGTGGATGTTTTTCTTTGTGGATTTTGTTGTTTACTTTTTGGTTTATTAATGCGTTTTTAATTATTTATTTATTTGTGTTTTATTAATTTTGGTGATTGGCGTTTTCAGTAAATGTTTGGTTTTGTTGTTGTTGTGTATTTTTGCGTGAAGAACAGCCTGCCTGTCGGTTCCTCTTTTTCCCATTGCTGCTTCGAATTTGGTTTTGATGCAGCAATGGGGAAAAGGAGGAGCCGGAAGTCAGTTCCCTTTTTGTCCGGTAAGGTTCGTTAGGTAGGTCGGGGGAGAAGGAGGCAGAGAAGAGCTTCCTGCTCTTCCTTGCGGATTGCTGGCTGCTGCTTTTGTATTACCTCCACTGCTGTTTCATGTTAGTTCTCGAAACAGTGGTGTCGGAAGTACAAAGGCAGCAGCCAGTCATTCGCCAGGGAGTGTGCTTCCCCTGATGAACTGCTACCTGCTGGTGTTTTTTTTCCACCCCGGCTCAACTTACCTTGAGGCCGGTGGTGGTCTTGCCGTGTCTTTGGCGGGGTAGCATGGAGGAGAGGGAGTCCCTCTTCTCCCCGTTGCTCTAGGAAAGAAGGGCGGCGGGTGTCTTGACGTGGTTTTTTGGGGCGGTTGTTTTGCGAGGCTGTGAGACGCTGCATCCGCCTGCGGCGGACTTGCACTCCAATTGTGGGAGGCCGGCATTTTTATTTTATTTTTTGGGTGCCGGCTTTTTCAGCATTCTATGTGCTCGTGCCCTTCAGCCTTATTGGCTGAAGTGGTCACGGCGCGTAGGACACTGGGACTTGAAATTTTGTTTGTTTTGTTTGGGTTCATGCAGTGGTTTTTTTTCCTGCGGCTCGATTTCAATGGGGCGCGCTGCGTTTCCCAACGTTCTTTTTGCTTGCGCCTCTCAGCATGATTGGCTGCTGGCTTCAGCAACCCGGCTGTACTCTGCGGGCATGGTTCGGGTGAGTGCAGGAGGCTCGGTACGGGATAGTGAGGACAGGTGCGGAAGCATAAGCCGAATTCCAACGGTTAACGTCTGGATTTATAGGTATAGATACCCTTCCTAATGATCACTAGCATCGAGTTTGCTTTTTTCACTGCTGAGGCACACTGGGTTGACACCTTCGTTGAGCTGTCCACCAGGACACAAAGGTCCCTTTCCTGGTTTGTCGCAGAGAGTTCAGACCCCATCAGTTTATAAATGTAATTGGGGTTTTTTGCCCCAAAGTCCATCACTCTGCACTTACTAGTGCTGAAGCTCATTTGCCACTGTTTTGCCCACTCCCCCAGTGTCAAGAGATCCCTCTGGAGCTCCTCACAATCTCTCACAGTTTTCACTACCCTGTCAGCAAATTTGTCTACCTTTGGTGTGGGACCTTTTCAAAAGCGTTCTGAAAGTCCAAATAAACAACGTCAACTGGATCCCCCTTATCCACATGCTTCTTGACACTCTCAAAAAAGTAAAAGTATCAATCCAAACATATTAAAGCAAATCATTTCATTTCCGTTTCATTTTACTTTTATTTGTATACTGTACTGCTTTATTCGGCCCGAAGGCGACTCAAAGCGGTTTACACTGGTGCATGCCATCTGCACAGCAGATGGCAGCAAAAAGCGAAACATTTATTAAAATGTTATTAAAATCATAAAATAATAAAACCTATCTAAGCAGTCATTTGGTGTAGATTTCTAATCCATTTCTAGTAAACTTACATGACTATATTTCCTCTCTGGGTCCAAACTTGAACTAACTGGAAAACCCCTCTTTTTTCCATATAACTAAAATCGAGGTGTAATGCTGTATGTTACCAATACACAGTGCGACGGCTGCACACCGAGCCCTGGAAACGGCGCCCCCACCTACCTCACACTTATGCGAGAGACCAGCAGACCATTTCGGGGGCTTTCACCCCGAAAACCGGCCACAAAGTGCCCCCCGCGGCAGCATGAAATGGCTGGGAGGTGGTAATATGCATGTGCCAGAATCTGCACAGGCGCAAAAGCCTGCCTGGAGTTTCTAGGCAGTGGCGCTTGGAACTCCAGGCAGGCTTTTGCACCTGCACAGATTCTAGTGCATGCATATTACTGCCTCCCTGGTTGGGAGGCTTCACTGGCTGACTGCCATTTCAGCCAGAGGACAGTGGGCAGCCCTTCTCCGGAAGACATGGGCTGACTTAAGCGCTCCATTTGGCTCATGCCTGCTGGAGAAGCCAAGGCCCTTTTCCAGCAGGCATGGGCCAAACAGGGCACCTGGTACACTGGTTGCCTTCCGGAGAAGGCCAGGTGGGCCTTCTGCCTTGGTTTCTCCGGAAGGCATGGACCAACCGGAGCACTCTGTTTGGCCCATGCCTGATGCCGGGAACCGTGCATGGACTGGGATTTCGGGCGCCTAGCCGGAGAGCGCTGGTGCCCGATCTGCGACACAGATGCCCTCACAGGCGCGAGGCGAAGCAGAAGTGCGGGACTGGGCTCTACAGAGGACACCCCACAGGTAAGGCGGCTGTCAAGAGGGGGGCAGTTTCTTAGGAGAGAAGCGACTAGCCAGGCTCCATGCCGCCCAGCCAGGGGCTTCTGCACTTCTCCTGGCAGCGTGGCCTGCGTCTCCAGGCAACGACCGCACCTCCGGAAGCACCGGCCGTTGCCTGGAGATGCAAGCCACACTGCCGGCAGTCACACGGAAGCCCTGGGCTGGGCTGCACGGAGGACGCCCAACAGGTGAAGCAAGCAACTTGGAGGGGGCAGTGGTCCGGGAGGGGGTGGCGACTAGCCAGCACATGGGGGGTTCCGTAAAGCCCAGCCCGGTGCTACCACATGTCTCCTGCCAGCGTTGCCGGCGTCTCCAGGCAATGGACTGCGCTTCTGGAAGCATTCCATTGTAAGGAGACGCAGGCTAGGGATGAGGTGTGTGTTTGTGTGAGAGAGACAAAGACAAGGGGAGAGACAGAGAGAGTATCTGAGTGTGCAAGAGCATGGGAGAGAGAGCAGTCAGAGTACACCACTGCTCTGTGTGTGTGACTTTGTGTGTGCACATGTGCCGAGGAGCAACAGTGTGTGTGTGTGAGAGAGAGAGAGGGAGGGAGAGAGAGAATGGATGTGTGTGTGGGAGGTTGAATGGACGGAGGCCACACTCCAACTCAACCATGGGAGGTAGGACAGACCCCCCTACCCCGCCCGTGCGAAGCTGGGCACCCCTGCTAGTACTACTCTAAAACCCATATCATTTGAATTAACGCTTCTAACACATAACAGCTCCTTAAACCCCCACAACATTTTAATTAAACAATCAAATTGGTTCTTTGGCAACACTTTAGTCATGCCATTAATTTCTTCCTCACATAAGTTCAGCCATTTTCCTGACACACAAACAGGTTACATACGTGACAGGGCTTAAAACATATTTATTATAGCTCAACTTAAAGTGTAACAAGAGGAACAGGAGTACTTTTGTTTGCTTCCTGATCTCACCTCTCTGAAGCCTCTTTAACTCTTTCTTGGTTAACTTTGTCAGTGAAACCATTTGCTTCAATGTAATGGTAGACTCTATTGATGAAATTGTATTATTTTAAAGTAATGCAAATTCACTTTGTTATTCCCTGCTCTTATATCCATCCGTGACACTGAACGTTTGAAATGTTTAATGTCTCCTGAATGGTGTAAGAGGGTTCCATTATGGCGGATTCTCACATCAAAGGTACTACCTTCTGAAGCTTGGAGAATAGTGTGCTCTGCATTTTAAGCAGGAATAGTTTCTCTTCCATTCATCAAGATGGGAAAGGGACAAAGGAATGTTCTCAGACTCTGTGGTGAATAATTAGCATTAAATATGTTTAAACCAGAACCCAAACTAATGTCATTTGTACAGTTTCTCTCCTGTGTGAACTCTCTGATGCATCACGAGGTTTGAATTAGCAGCAAAACATTTCTGACACTCCAGGCATTTGAACAGTTTATCTCCCGTTTAAACTTTATGATGCATCACAAGGTTTGAATCCAAAGCAAAAAATATTCCCACATTCCTGGCATTTTTATTATTTTTCTCCTGTGTGAACTCTCATGATTCACATGAAATGAATTCCAAGCAAAACATTTCCTGCATTCCTGGCACTTAAACATTTTTCTCGTGGCATTTGTCCTTTTTCTCTCCTGTGCAAATTATCTGATGATTCACAAGACTTGCTTTCTGAGCAAAATTTTCCCCACACTCTTGGCATGTGTATGGTTTCTCTCCTGTGTGAATTCTCTGATGTGCCACCAGGTTTGAGTTCTGAGAAAAACATTTCCCACACTCTTTGCATGAGAATGGTTTCTCTCCTGTGTGAATTCTCTGATGTGTCACAAGGATTGAGTTCAGAGAGAAACTTGTCCCACACTCTTTGCATGTGAATGGTTTCTCTCCTGTGTGAATTCTCTGATGTGCCACCAGGTTTGAGTTCCGAGAAAAACTTGTCCCACATTCTTTGCATGTGTATGGTTTCTCTCCTGTGTGAATTCTCTGATGACTCACAAGGTTTGTGTTCTGAGCGAAACTTTTCCCACACTCTTTGCATGTGAATGGTTTCTCTCCTGTGTGAATTCTTTGATGTTTCACAAGATCTGGTTTCTGAGCAAAACCTTTCCCACACTCTTTGCATGGGAATGGTTTCTCTCCTGTGTGAATTCTCTGATGTCTCACAAGGTTTGAGTTCTGAGAAAAACTTTTCCCACACTCTTGGCATGCAAATGGTTTCTTTCCTGTTCGAATTATCTGATGATTCATAAGACTTGCTTTCTGAGCAAAATTTTCCCCACACTCTTGGCATGTGTATGGGTTCTCTCCTGTGTGAATTCTCTGATGTACCACCAGGTTTGAGTTCTTAAAAAAACTTTTCCCACACTCTTGGCATGTGAATGGTTTATCTCCTGTGTCAATTTTCGGATGTGTCACAAGGTTTGAATTCTGAGATAAACTTTTCCCACACTCTTTGCTTGTGAATGTTTTCTCTCTTTTGTGAATTCTCTCATGATTCGAAAGGCATGAATTATAAGCAAAACATTCCCCACATTCCTTGCGTTTGAACGGTTTGTCTCCTGCATGAATTCTCTGATGATTCACAAGGTCTGGATTCAAAGCAAAACATTTCCCACAATTCTGGCATTTGTATGGTTTCTCTCCCATGTGGATTAGCTGATGAATCACAAGTTGTGAATTCTGAGCAAAACATTCCCCACACTCCTGGCATTTGTACAGTTTCTCTCTGATGTGCACTCTTAGACTCTTCACAAATGGCAATTTGCTATGTAAATGCTTCCTAGAATCTTCTTTCATAAAGTGCTTCTTTCCATGGTGGTGGCTTTTGTAAATAATCATTGAATTCATCATGACAAAATATTTTCCAAATGTAATGTCTTTATATGGCTTCTCTTGGAGATAGTTTTTCTTTTCTGTGTGGTATCTTAGGTGTGCGCCAAGCTCTGATTTCTGCAGAAGAGTCTTTCCACTTTTGAGACCGGCAGTTTTCTCCCTCCAGTTACCTGTTGAGAAGAAGGACAAATGCAGAACACTCTGAAAGGAAGGGGGAAAACAAATCTACCAGGGAAACTACCTAAGAGGTAGTTTCTGATTCATGTGAGCTCAGATGGAAAGACATCTACTATGTTTTGAAGTACCACAACAGTCTGTCCACATTTCCCCACTCATTTATTTTGTCAAGGAAGACCTTTACCTTTTTATTTGTTTAACATACTGTACTTCAAAAGAAAGTACACAGAAACCGCAACCTCAAATAATGTTGTATTTTTTAACCATAATCATGCCTACTCTGGTAATGGCAATCTTGTGTCACACTAGGTCAGGCAAAAGGAACTGCAGAATGAACTCCCCTAAAGGTGCCTTCATTTTGGCAGTTTCACATCTGGCCTAGACATGGAAGAAGAAGCGGTGCCTATTTCTCTACTTGCAATTTCTTGCTTGCAAACTACTAAGTTGGTGGAAACCTGGAGCAGAAGATGGGTGCTCATTCCATCAAACAACACTTGAGTCTTGAACTGCAGATCTGCCTACCTTTGAGTCGTCAAAGCTTAGCGTCTTTACCACTAAGCTACTGCAGCCCAACCACAACCTACTCCTTGCCAAAAAATATATATCATTATTTCATGCGCTGTTAGCTGGTCTTTCTCATTCAATAGGACAAGTTGTATAAAATCTTCCCATATATCTTTAAATCTACTTGCTTTGAAGAGTCCTTTTTGTAGCCAAATCTCAAGTGTCAATTTTTCCTTAATGGCAATTTTCAAAGTTTCTTTATACCCTTTATTTGATGTTAAACCTCAAATCTTTTGGCGCGGGGGGCACCAAAAGCAGGCAGCCCAGGCGGCAACCAACGCGCCCGCACGACCGGCGAAGGCCTCCAAAACGGTGGGCAGGCGGGCACGGCGGTTGCCGGCTGGGCCACCCGCTTTCAGGGCCCCCGGCCGCCAAGGCCTTTGCCAGTTGGGCTGGCGCGCCGGCTGTGCCTTGTCCCCGCAGGCTGGGTCCTCTTTGGTGGGGGGCTCCATTTTCCACCACTTGTACCGGCGTTGGCCATTGATGCGTTTGTTGTGCGACCAGTGCCGCACCCCATCCGCGTGTGCCCCCGGTTCCCTGATTGGCCGGAGCTGTCACACTGGCTGCTGGGGTTTGCAGTTTTTTTCTTTGCTCCGTTTTGTGGGGTGCTGCCCCTCCCTCAATTTTACAGATTTTACAGACACCCTCGTCGACCAATCCGAGCACATAAGGTAGGTATGCTCCAAATTTCAGGGGGCTGCTTGGTTTGGTGTGTGTGTGTGTGTATAACGGACTTATGAACACACACCTTTTATAATGGGTATAGATTTCCCTAAACATATTGTGAACCAGTGGCCCCTATTTATCTACTTGCCATTTCTTGCTTTCGAATTACTAGATTGGCAGGAGCTGGGACAGAGACAGGAATTCATTCCGTCGTGCACTACTCAGGGATCGAACTGCTGACCTGCTGCCTTCCAGCCAGCATCTTAACCACTTCAACCAATGCTGGTAAACAGTGTTCCATGTACTCCGGTGTCTAGCCATGCCTGCCACATGTCCACAGAAACGTCTGCAGACGCAGACAGCACTGGCTCTTTGGCTACAAACAGAGATGAGCACTGAACCCTAGAGTTGGATACAACTGGCTTTCGAACAAGCGGTGACCGATATTATGAAAGAAGAACTCTCGATTATGATTGGAAGTGTAACTATTTATTACTGTAACCTCCTCTTCTTTGAGGTCTCTACTTCTTTCTTCAATGATTTCATCCTTCCGACATCCAAACTGCAACACTTCTTGATTTACATATACAAAATGGTTTCTCATAAATATCTATGCAATATACTTTCAGTTCATTAACACCTTTTTTTATGTGTTTCCTGTAAACAAACAATATTTGCTCTCCCTTTACTAATTAGCAACTCAATCCGTTTCTGCTTAAACAAACTTCCTAGGTCTTTCTCATCCAGCCCATCATGGCTAGCTTTATAGCAAGCTATATGCCAAGAACAAACATTCTCGTGGGTACACAAAAGCAAAACCAAATCAGAAGGAGGGAGGGCCTCACTGGGAAAGGAACATCATTAAAGGAGGATTTGTCTGAGGAACTCAACCTTCCCTAAGTCATGTGGTGGATCCTGGATAGGCTGAGGGTCGGAGTCCTTAAATGCAAGACCAACATGCTTAAATGGGGGCTGTTGGCAGACAACAACATGCTTTGTGAATGTGGAACAATACAGAATCCAGCTGATTTACTGGTCTGGCAGTTACCATCAGAAACATGTATTGACGAAGATTTAATTATGGCCAACAACAAAGACAAGGTGGTTCCATTTGGGTAGTCTAGTTTGATCTGGACACTACAGAAGAATGCAATGTTTAGATCTTTATATTTTGAACTGTTGCTGCACTATTGCTATTAAATAAAACAGAAATTAGCAACAAGCAGGGGAAGAGGGGGACCTTACCGAGAGAGGATAAGGTTTTCCAGTTCTCCTCCATGACTACCTGGTGGAGGACCTTCTGGTCAGGATCCAACAGTGCCCACTCTTCCTGGGTGAAGGACACGGCTACCTCCTCAAAGGATACTCCACCCTGAATGAAAAACAGTCTTCTCCATAAGTTTCATAAAGACAATCTTCTAAAGCCAAAACATTAAAAGCAAGAGAAGAGGCTGGATAGTCTTTGGTAGTTTGACACCATCATGAATGGTCTTCACAGCCTTTCTCTTGGTGGACAGGTTGACCTTGATGGACAAGTTGTCAACTAGGAGACATCCAGAGACAGAATTTGGTGTCTCTGAACACAACTTTTACACTCTTATCACTCCCACAAGAAAGCAAAATGCCTTACTAAGAACTAAGGGAACAGAAAAAGGAACACAATTCCTGTTGTCTTCATATTGAGTTTGGAAAAACCTCTCAGATTTTCTTGGACCATTCTTCAAAACAGAAGAAAAATAACTTTATTGTTTGCAAAATTGAGACATAAGGGGCACTGCTATTCCTAGCATGGCGAGTACCATGTGATAACAACCTGCTTTGTAAGGAATGAGACAATTAAAAAAGAATGGCCAGTTTGATTCAAGACTAAAGTGCTTAAATACAAAGGGATTTAGATTCACAAGGTGAGTTGGCATACCTGATCTGGTTCTGCTCCATCGCAAGGAAGAGAGGATGGTTCGTTTGTTGCTCGCGTCCTTCTGGAGTCTACAGGAGAGACAGAAAGGGTGGGAAGCCAGTCCTCTCAGATTAAGAAGGGAATCCCAAACATACAGTAAAACCCCAAGTAACAGGGGGTGGGGATCGGATCCCTGGCCTCTTTCGTAACTCAATTTTTTTGTAACTCAAACAATCCCCATAGGGAGGAAGAAAAAAACCTTAAAAGTGTAATTTAAATGGGGTGATCTCCTAACCTTTGCTGCCACAGCTCTGCCACCCCTGCGAGGGTCAGGGGACCCGTTCCGGGCTGTTTCCGACATCTCCCGACCTTCCCGGGCAGTGCTGCAAAGCAAAACCTGCAGCCAATGAAGGCCCCGCCCCGGCCTTTTGCCTTGCAGCACTGCCCAGGGACCAGCCACCTCCACTGCCGCCATGGTAAGTCACTTCTTGAGACTTCTGGTGGTGAGGGCGGGTGGATTTTTAGTGATCAAAATGGCAGCAGCGGTAGAAAACTGTGAAATCTTTTTACTGAGTACAGAAATGTATGTGGTTTTGGTTCTTCTTCTGGCCCCTCCTGTCAATTATTCTTCCCATCTTCCTAATTATGATAAATCGTTGGAGGGTCATTATACTTGCCCTCTTTCTTATAGGACATTACCGTATATTTAACTTTTCTAAAATGAAAGGTTTTATGCTATGTTTTTGTTTTAAAATACAAAAGCTGGAGGAGGGAAAAGACTAAGGTAGCTGGTTGGAGTGATTTCTGTTGCCTCCTTCTCCAGACAAAGAAAAAAGGTCCTATTTGGGTTAAAAGTACCATGGAACTTGCCAAAAGATAGCTACTGCAGTCCTTTGGATGATAAGGTACCATGGGAGGTGTTGAAGGTCCTGTTGAAAAACTATTTGCTGATAAATCTTCTGTTGAAAAATACTGGAGAGAAAAGTGCTAAGAAGCAGAGACCTTTGGCTGCAAGGCTTTTAAAGCAATAGACCTGCCATCTCTCTTTTGTTGCTGTGAGGACTTTCTTTTTCACCTCTTTGTCTCTGATACAATTTTTGGGGGAAAGTCTTCATACAAGATTGGTTTGGAAAAGTTTACAGTTTATCCATTAAAGCTGTTTCTTTTTGTTCCCGTCCTAATTTCAGAGGGAGGAACTGCCATATTGGGCGGAGCCGACAGAGCTGGCAGGAAGCTTTTTATGATAAGATAAAGCTTTGTGTTTGTAAATTAAAATAAAATTGCAGTCTCTTAGTAGCTGGTGGAAAAATATTTGTGGACTATTGATAGCTGCAAGTTGTTGAGCAAATAATATCAGCTACTGGAAGAGAGACAACAGTAAGAAACTTTTTTTACAAGGGTTACTACAGCGGTGGTGGATCAAAATAAATGAAGAGGAGAGTCTGCAAGGTTAAATATGGATGTTTAGAAGTCTATTTCACTCAGTTCAAAACAAATCTCTTTGCATTTGCCCTCCTGGTCAGTACCAAGAGGAACTGGTTGGTATGTAAAATGTTTGGAATGATGAAAATAAAAAGAATTAAAAATTTATGAAGAACTAATGAAGAGTGTCCCAGTGATACCAAAGTGAAATAGTCAGAGGGGGAAGAAATAATCACAGACCCTCCCGTAGATAACAACATGCCTTCTCTCACAATAATCCTCACCTATCAAGATAGAACCTCCTTCATTGCCCTGATGGATCTCTCTTTGCAAGGGACACTCTTTGGTGCTCAATTGAGGTTTCTCTCGCATGGGGAAATCAGGCTGAACTTCCGAGGAGAGGAATTTTATCTGAGGAATCATAAAAAGCAAGTAGAAAATAGAAAAGAGAGAAACAGGGATCTTAACAGGTGAAACTGGGACTTCAGAGACATGATAATCATGCTCAGATTTTCTCAAGCAAAAGCTTACTTTGTTGCTCTGTAGTTCACGAGGCTAATTTGATGTGGTGGATCGAAGCATTGCCTCCCATGAGATTTTAGCATTGGGAGGTTCTACCGCTAGCGTAGCTGGGTCTGATGGTGCACAAGGGAATGAGGCCCCTGTTTTCTATGCTCCTTTTGCCATTTTAAACATGACGACACAACTGGCTGGGCTCATGTTAAAGTTGGCCATGTCAGAGCAATGCACTGGCCAGGTGCTTTGCCTGAGTACCCCACCCCACTTAGCTGACCTGGGGTTCCTGAATGGAGAACCGTTCTGGATCGCTAGCTGACACCTTCATGGCATGGTTGAACCTGCCAAGGAAATACACACCTGCCACCATAGCTGTTGGATGGCCAGCGTCACCGCTGTACCACATTGAGGCATGAGGTGGGATTTACACAGACCAAACAACAATACCAAAAGCAATTCATAGAAAGTTTTTTTTAATTTCCTCGCTCATTTTGTTGATGCCTTTGAGCAGCCATGGTCAACCTTCATAGCTGAATAATCCCTGTCTGAATCCACCAAAAGTGATCTAATCTCCATACTGCTGAATTAGAAGCTGTTGCCAACAGCAGGAGTAAACCTGCAGTTTCCTTAGAACATTAGAGAATTTATATAGAGAATGATTTAAATATCAAATAAAATACATCAAGATATACATTGTGCTCTCAAGGACCACAAGGGACCGATGGAGAAAACTGGAGCAGAACAGGCACCAGTCTGACAGGGCAGAGGGACAGCAAGATCTGTGGGCTCCTCCTTTCAGGTTCTGAGCCCTCCTCCCAAAAGCCACACATTTGTCTCACCTGTTGCTTTTTGAGCTTTTTCTCCTCGGCTGGATTCAGACTCAGGAGGAAACCTTCTGCCAGGGCCACTGCCTGGCAACAAGTTTCCGCTCCACATTCCCTCACCCAGTTCGACATCTCCAGGGGGAGGATGGACAGGAATTGCTCCAGGACCACCAGGTCCAGCATCTGAGCCTTGGTGTGTTGCTCCGGCTTCAGCCACTGATGGCAAAGCAGGTGGAGTAGAGAGCAAACCTGCCGAGGACTATCAGCCTCCTGGTAGGAGAAATTCCTGAAGTGTTGGCGCTGCTTCTCTGAGCTGAGCATCTCCTCTCCTTGGACCTCTGGCACTGCTCTTTCCTGACATGCCCCAAGGTTTTCTCCCCTGATCACACTGGGGTCTTTTTCTGCTGTGGGGCCAGATGTGTGTTGGTCGTCCATCGTATTCCTCACCCAACAATGGTGTCCTGGATCTACTCTCCAATGCTACATAGACAGGACAGAAAAATGAAACAGAATGGCAAGGAAAGAAATCTCATTTACAAGAGAATTGGGGGGGGGGGAGAGAGAAAGAAAATACATTTGCATTCCTAAGGGGGTCAAATGCATGTCTCTTGTTGACCCCAGAGTGGCTCTTGGAATGAGGCCGCTAGAAGAAAAGCCATTCAAGTGGGTTGGGGTGGCCCAAGACAATCTGCTACCTGAGGCAGAGGACAAAATCTCCTCTCCTTCCACTTTTGACACAGATATTTTACACAGACCAATCAATGAAACAAATCCACTAATTCTAAACCTGGAGATGGGAGAGATATTTATTAGTTTCCAACAATGTGGAGAGAGAGGGGGCAGCAGATTGGATCAGCAGGCTCAACAAGAGAAAGGCCAGTGAGATCAGAAAGTGACGTTTTGGGCAGTGGTGGGCTCCAAAAAAATTTGCTACCACACTGTGAGCAACTTGGGGGTCCTCCTGGACTCATGACTACTGCTCGAAGAGCAGTTGGCAGTCGTGGCCAGGAAGGCTTTTGCACAACTTTGTGTAATTTGCCAGTTGTGCCTGCTCCTGGATCGAGACTCTTTGCTCATGGTTACACATGCTCTGGTCACCTCCAGACTAGATTATTGTAATGCGCTCTACATGGGGCTGCCCTTGATGACCATCCGGAGGATGCAGCTGGCCCAGAAAGTGGCTGCCCTGATGGTGATGGGGTGCGGGCGCTATTCCAGTGCCTCGTCACTGCTCCGGGAGCTGCACTGGTTACCAGTTTGCCTCCGGGTGCAATTCAAGGTGCTGGTGTTGACCTTTAAATCCCTACATGGTGGTGGGCCAGGATACCTAAGAGACCGCTTCTCCCCAACAATATCTGTCCGCCCAACCAGAGTGGACAGGAGGGGCTCTCTAACTGTACCGTTGGTTAGAGGAGATCGTCTCTCTAGCCCAAGGAGGGCCTTCTCCGTGTCCGCTCCAGCCCTATGGAACCTCCTGCCGATAGAACTGCAGCTGCGGACAGAATTGCTGCCCTTTAGGAAGGATCTTAATACCTGGCTAGCAAGGCAGGTGTGTGGCGTTGATGGAGGCGTGATCCCCGCCTGCTGGCTTGTTTAAGATATATTAAGATCTTTTCTACAGATGGGGTGGGAGGTTTTTATTTATTTATTTGGGGTTGGCTTTTAAATAACTGATGGGCTGGGGAGGTCATTTTAGTGTCTATTAAAGGTTTTTATTGATCTGATCCTGCTTCCTTGCCTCGCACTGTCATTGATCAGTCTCCTCCGGGACCTAGCGCCGCCTAGCGGCAGACATTCGCTACATCTGGTGACCCCGAGACGTGATTCTACTCGAGAGTAAGAGACCCCGGAGAGGTCTGCTCGTGAGTAGCGATCCACGCGGTCCGGTCCTGCGCTTGAACCGCGACCCATCACCCCGGAGGACAGCGCGGCGCTCCGGCCGGCAGCCAGCCGATCGGAGAAGTGGCCTGCGGCGAGGCATTCCAGAGAGACATTCCTACAGCTTGCTCCCGCTTTCGAGGAGGTTGCCACAGAGGCCGTTCGAAGGGCCCGTGGCAGAAGGTCCACGCTCCGAGGTCTACCCCAGACACTAGACGCCCGAACCTATTGCCTGAAAAGACGCGTCGACTCGTCCCGAGGAGGAAACTTCAGAGGACCATCTGCAGGGTCCAGAAGCTAATTACTGAGAGGGATTTTCTTAACAGGAGGATCCCAGCCAGTTGCCTTGGTTACCTGACCTAATCTGATTTCGTTATGATAAGAGTTGCTGCATTTTCATTGTGCTAACTTCTGAGTTGGAGCTGGAGGAGGCGCCCGGGAGTCATGCTTCGATATACTGAGGGCGCTTGACCGGTGAAGAGGCGCGGGTGGAGGCCCGGAGCGAAGAGTTGGGACCCAATAGATACAATGGCAGATTCATCCAGTGATTCTGACCACTTCTGTCAGAAAGGTAGAAGACGCGGTCCTGTGAGAGCAACCAGAACTCACATTGCTGAAAATGTTACAGAGAAGATCCATACTTTAGCAAGCACTTTACAGCCGCGGGACCACCCCAGCCGGGGGTGAGGAGGACCGGCCAGGCGGCGGGAGAGGTCGCGATCCTCCACCGCCGCCGCCGCGAGGAGGCTGCCCGCGGCAAGGAGCAGCCGCAGGACCACCCCAGCCGGGGGTGAGGAGGACCGGCCAGGCGGCGGGAGAGGTCGCGATCCTCCACCGCCGCCGCCGCGAGGAGGCTGCCCGCGGCCAGGAGCAGCCGCGGGACCACCCCAGCCGGGGGTGAGGAGGACCGGCCAGGCGGCGGGAGAGGTCGCGATCCTCCACCGCCGCCGCCGCGAGGAGGCTGCCCGCGGCCAGGAGCAGCCGCGGGACCACCCCAGCCGGGGGTGAGGAGGACCGGCCAGGCGGCGGGAGAGGTCGCGATCCTCCACTGCCGCCGCCGCGAGGAGGCTGCCCGCGGCCAGGAGCAGCCGCGGGACCACCCCAGCCGGGGGTGAGGAGGACCGGCCAGGCGGCGGGAAAAGTCACCATCCACCGCTGCCGCCACCGTGAGGAGGCTACCCGCGGCCAGGAGCAGCCGCGAGACCACCCCAGCCGGTGGTGAAGAAGACCAGGCAGGCGGCGGAAAAAGTCACCATCCACCACCGCCGCCAGAGGCAGAGGAAGAGGAACAGCTGACCCACAGGGAAAACATCCACTGCTCGCCACTGCGATGTCACGGGAGCAAGGGGCCCAGAGACAACAACCCCACCTGGGGAGTGAGGACACAAGGATAAGTAGCTGATGTGGAAAATGTAGCGGAATTAATATAGCAACTGACATAGAGACTTTACACTGACTTAATATAGCAATTAACATAGAGACTGTGTTTTAGAGTGTGATAAGTATGCATGATAATATGTTGTTTAAACTGTTTTAAATTTTTTAAACTGTGATATGATGTATGATGCGAGAAAAAACATGGCGTAGAAACCGGCAAACCACGCCACAAAGCTTGCCAAGAGAACCCTATTGACCAAAACAAAAGGCAAAACAAAGGAGCAGGCTAGGTGATACAGGATGCTTAACACCACAGAGTGGAGGAAGGGGAGGGACAGGAAGGAGGGAGGAGGAATGCAATGTTGTAAGGAGCAATACTGCATAGGGACATGGAATGTGAGATCAATGAACCAAGGTAAACTAGAAGTGGTAAAAAATGAGATGGAAAGAATAAGCATTGACATCTTGGGCATCAGTGAGCTAAAATGGACAGGGATGGGTGAATTGAGCTCTGGAAACCATCACATCTACTACTGTGGACAAGAAAACCTTAGAAGACATGGAGTAGCCATAATTGTCAATAAAAGAGTGAGAAGAGCAGTAATGGGATACAACCTCAAAAATGACAGAATGATGTCAGTAAGAATTCAGGGCAAACCCTTCAATGTTACTGTGATCCAAATATACGCACCAACCACGGGTGCAGATGAAGCCACAGTGGACCAGTTCTATGAGGACTTACAACACCTCATAGAACAAACACCAAGAAATGATGTCCAAATTATTTTAGGAGACTGGAATGCCAAAGTAGGCAATCAAAAAGTGGAGGGAATAACAGGCAAGTTCGGTCTTGGAACACAGAATGAAGCAGGGCAAAGACTGATAGAGTTCTGCCAAGAGAACGCACTGGTCATAGCAAACACCCTCTTCCAGCAACACAAGAGGCGACTTTACACATGGACATCACCAGATGGCCAACACCGAAACCAGATTGATTACATACTCTGCAGCCAAAGATGGAGAACCTCCATACAGTCAGCAAAAACAAGACCTGGAGCAGACTGTGGCTCAGATCACAACCTACTGATTGCAAAATTCAGGCTTAGACTAAAGAAAATAAGGAAAACAAAGAGACCAGACAGATATCACCTAGATAGCATCCCTAAAGAATACACTGTGGAGGTGATGAACAGATTCAATGGCTTAGACTCAATAGACAGAGTGCCAGAAGAATTATGGACAGAGATGAGGGACATCATGCAGGAAGCAGCAAAGAACACCATACCAAAAGAAAAGAAGAGTAAGAAAGCAAAGTGGTTGTCTGATGAGGCTCTTAAAATAGCAGAGGAAAGAAGGAATGCAAAAGTCAAAGGAGAAAGGAAAAAATACAATCTTTTGAACACAGAATTTCAAAGAAAAGCAAGGAGAGATAAGGAAAACTACCTAAAAGAACAGTGCAAAGAAATGGAGGAAAACAACAAAAGAGGCAGAACCAGAGACCTTTTCAAAAAAATCCAGGAAATCAAGGGAACATTTAAAGCAAAAATGAACATGATAAGGGACAAAGACGGAAAGGAGCTAGCTGATGCAGAAGAAATTAAGAAAAGATGGAAAGAGTACACAGAGGAACTCTACAAAAAGGAACTCAACACTCCTGATAGTCACAATGATGAAGATTTTGAACCTGAGCCAGATATCCTGGAGAGTGAAGTCAGAAAGGCCCTAAAGAGCACTGCAAACAACAAAGCTAGTGGAGATGATGGTATCCCAGTTGAATTTTTCAAAGCTTTAAAAGATGATGGCATCAAATTACTGCATTCAATATGCCAGCAGATTTGGAAAACAAAACAGTGGCCACAGGACTGGAAAAGATCAGTATATGTTCCAATCCCAAAAAAGGGCAATGCCAAAGAATGCTCAAATTATCGAACAATTGCGCTCATCCCACACGCCAGCAAGGTGATGCTCAAGATAATACAGGATAGACTTCAGCAGCATGTGGAAAGAGAACTACCAGAGGTGCAGGCTGGTTTCAGAAGAGGCAGGGGGACTAGAGACCACATTGCCAACATACGCTGGATCATGGAGAAAACAAAGGAATACCAGAAACAAGTTTACTTTTGCTTTATTGATTACACTAAGGCCTTTGATTGTGTGGACCACAACAAGATGTGGCAAGTGATTAAAGAGATGGGAATACCAGAGCACCTCATATGCCTCCTGAGAAATCTGTACAGGAACCAAGAAGCAACAGTTAGGACAGAACACGGAATGACAGAGTGGTTTGGAATAGGAAAAGGAGTAAGACAAGGCTGCATTTTGTCACCCTGCTTATTCAACTTATACACAGAGCACATAATGCGCAACACAGGGATGGAGGAATCACAATATGGGATTAAAATTGCTGGGAGAAACATCAACAATCTGAGATATGCAGACGACACCACCTTAATGGCAGAAAGTGAGGAAGACCTAAAGAATCTCTTGATCGGATTGAAGGAGGAGAGTGCAAAAGCTGGCTTGAGACTCAATATCAAGAAAACCAAGATAATGGCAACAGGCCCGATCAGTTCCTGGAGAATAGATGGGGAAGAAGTAGAAGCAGTGACAGATTTTACATTCTTAGGATCTAAGATCACTGCAGATGGAGATTGCAGCCATGAAATAAAAAGGCGACTGATTCTTGGGAGACAAGCCATGAAAAACCTGGGGAACATGGTGAAAAGCAGAGACATCACCTTGAAAACAAAAATTAGAATAGTCAAAGCAATGGTATTCCCAGTGGTAATGTACGGATGTGAGAGCTGGACAATTAGGAAAGCTGAACGCAGAAGAATAGATGCCTTTGAAATGTGGTGCTGGAGGAGAGTTTTGAGGGTACCCTGGACAGCGAGGAGAACAAATAGGTCAATCTTAGAAGAAATCAACACTGACTGCTCATTGGAAGGTCAAATAGTAAAGATGAGGCTAAAGTACTTTGGGCATCAAATGAGAAGGGAGGATTCACTTGAGAAGGCCGTGATGTTGGGAAAGGTGGAGGGCAAAAGAAGAAGGGGGAGGCCAAGGATGAGATGGATAGATGGTATTGTAGACACAATGGGCACAGAACTGGGAGGACTGAGGGGGATGGTGGAGGACAGAGGTGCCTGGAGAACGATGGTCCATAGGGTCGCAAAGGGTCGGAATCGACTGTGCGACTGAACAACAACAACAACAAAGGTTTTTAAAATGTTTTAAGACTGTGATTTTTTATATTACTGTTGTAATGCCACCCAGAGTCGCTCGTTCGAATTGGGCGGCAATATACAAATTTGAATAATAAATAAATAAGATAAAATAAAATTTCAAGGCTAAAACTCCCTTCCCCTTCTTCACACCCAAGGATTTCTCTATTAACTATCCTGGGGCTCCAGCAACTGCTTGTCGGGCAAGTGAGATACCCCTTCTTCATCCATGGCTGGCAAAGGCTTTCCCTGAGCTGGCTGTCCTGGGTGATGGACTCTGCGTCTGGACACCGTTTTGGAGGCTGGTCGGCAGGGCCGTAGCCAGGGGGTGGCCAGGGAGAGTGGGCTAAGTTAGCAGTTGGCCCACCCTGGCAAAATGTGGTTTCCCCACAGGAATGCATTGGATCGCCTTTCACAAACACACAGACACGCGGCACTTCAAGGCAAGGCTGGTCATTTTGCCTGGCTCTCCCTTTTCTGGGAAATTAGGGGAGAGCAAAGTAGCTGCCCCATTGCAGGCGCCTCCCTGGTGGAAGGGCAGCCCTTGGGGCAGTCTCTGCATGGAAGAGGACTGGCCAGGGCGGGAGACAAAGGCGATCCTGACGGCACATTCTGGCAGTTTTAAGATCAGAAGGAAGTGTACAGATCTAGGTGTGATATTGGGAACTTTTTTGGCTTTTCTACACCCTCTACAGCTCTCTGGCATCCAGCCTCCACGAAAGATGTAGAAAGGAAGCACTAGCTACGTTATGTGGTCTTTTAAAAGTTTCACCAGTTAATCCATTGAAGGGAGTGGGGGGGGGGGGAGAGAAGAAACATTTTATTCTCTCTTTTGTGTGTTAGTGTTTAAGAGTACAGTATTAATGAAATACCTCCCTTATAAGGTAAAGGTTTCCCTTGCTGGAAAGCCATATCCGACTCTAGGGTGCAGTGCTCATCTCTGTTTCTAAGCTGAAGAGCCAGCGCTGTCTGCTTCTGCAGACGTTTCCGTGGTCATGTGGCAGGCATGACTAGACACCGGTGCGCACGGAATGCTATTACATTCCTACTAAAGTGGTCCCTATTTAAAGTAAAGGTTTTCCTTGCTTGAAAGCCAGTCGTATCCGACTCTAGGGTGCAGTGCTCATCTCTCTTTCAAAGCCGAAGAGCCAGCGCTGTCTGCTTCTGCAGACGTTTCCGTGGTCATGTGGCAGGCATGACTAGACACCTCCCTTATATGAATGTGGAAAACCCTTATGAAAGATAGAATGCCAGGTTTGGTTCGGACACCTATGAATTCAAATCCCACCCCTTTGGAACGAATCCCCTGGTCTCCCCCATTTCATTAATTAAGTTATTCATTATTGACTTTTTTTTTTACTACCTGACATAATGCAGACAGTGATCTGGGTGGTTTTCAACATATTAACAGAGAATAAAAAATGTGTTAAAAATATCAGATGGGTCAGTACACACACAGACACACACACGTCCACACACTCATGTGCTCTTCCCCCCACAAGGGACGCCAGACCAGCACACGGAACATGTACAGGGCAAACTCGGGGACTCAGGAGGGTGGCAGGGGGGGGGGGGGTGAGAGAGAGACCCCGAGCAGGGCGACCAGGAAAGAAAAGAGGGGAAAGGGGGGGGGGGGTCAGAGAGAGACGATTTATAGTCCCAAACAAAGAAGTGCCCCCACTCGGGAGGGAGTGGGGGGCACAGTGCAGGCTGGGCAAAGTGCTAACCCAGGGTAAGGGAAGCCCCCCCCCATCCCCACCCCCTTGCCCCACTGACTCTGGCTGCGGCCCTGGGTCGTTCGCGACTGAACAACCACAAGTCTTGGAAGGCATTGGAAGCTACTCGGGATCCTTCCTTGCCTCCAATACGTGGGAGAGGCGAGTTTTCTGAAGAGTCCAGTGCACAAAACTCTACGCCAGGGATCCCCATTTCCATATGTGGGGCCCCACCGCCCCCCACCCACCGCCCCCTCCACCTCCGGAAGTGCCCCATGGGGTGGAGGAAGGGCGGAAGGACCGTCCGGCCCCCGAAGCTGTCTGAGGGAGGGTGACCTGACCTGGCCCTTCCCTTCCCCGGCTTAAAATAGGTTGAGAACTCCTCCTGCTCTAAACCCTCCCTGCCTCGAAAAGGATGGGATTTGTAGTCCAGAAATCAAAGGAGACTTACTTCAGCCACTCTCCCCACCACACCCACAATAATGTCGCCTCGTCTCCAAAAGGGAGGAGGGGCAGCAGGTGGGAAAGGAATCGTTTCCGGGTGAAAGAGGCCGCCTCTTCCCCTCCCACATTTTCCTCCTCTCTAGGAAACCTCTTATCTCCCATACTCTAGGAATCTCTCTCGTCTGCTATGCTTCCTTTCTAGGAATCGCTCTTGTCTGGCATCCTCCTCTCTAGGCTTGTCTTCTCGTCTGGCAAACCCCCCCTCTTGCTAAAGGTAAAAGTTACCCTTGCTCATATCCGACTCTAGGGTTCGGTGCTGAGCTCTGTTTGTATAGCTAAACAGCCAGCACTGTCTGCGTGTGCAGACTTTCCGTGGACATGTGGCAGGAATGACTAGACGCCTAAGTGCATGGAATGCTGTTTACATTCCCACCGAAGTGGTACCTCTTTAACTACTTGCAATTTCCGAAGTAATAGGTTGTCAGGAGCTGGGACTCCGTCATGTCAAATTCAGAACAATGGACGAAGTATAGAGGGGATCCATCCTTGTTCTTTCTCCCTCTGAGGCAGGGAGTGTTGTGTTCGGTAAAGCTGTGCCTTTAACAATGTACCTTTGCCATGTATTAACAATGTAACCTTTCTGTGTGCAACATTATAACCATCAGCTGTATCAATGTAAACCTGATAAGGGGACGCGAGCTAGTGACCACTAGATGGCAATAGCGAGCGTCCAGCTCTCATGGCTCAGATTCACCTCGTTCAGCAGCGCGGGAAGATTCCCCGCCACCTCTTCACCTGGTCAAGAAGGGCGTGACCGTCCACGACGTCACGCAGGCAGCAACCAATAGTCTGTCGACGAGCCACATTCAAATGTATAGCCAGCTGTATATATTGAGCTACCCATCCGCCATTACCACATGTTCCTCCGGATCATCATGCAATAAACCTGTGTTAAGCCAACCCTTCGGCTGTTTCATTGTCTTTGGTCCCTTACACTAAAGGGAGAGAGATAGAATTGACTCCCTGCCACTGGGGAGTAACAACCCAAAGCTTCCCAGCCCGGCTCCAGGAAGGGAGAAAGGATTTGCACTTCGGGCTATGGAAGGGACGTATTCTGCAAATCCCCTCTTCTCTCCTGACCAGCCCTTCCTCCCCGTGGCCATGGCTTCCTTGATGGGCTCAACCCACCTCACCCTCAATTGACTTCTTTCTCTCCTTGATCTTCCCCTCTTGCCATGGGTCGCCAAGTCAAAAGTGACGTCCAGGAGAGGGAAGGGAGGGTGTCTTTCCCTCCTGCCCCGGGCCGTAACCAGGGAGGTGGCAGGTGTGTGTGTGTAGCTAAGCTAATACACCCCAAAGCTAACAGCCCGCCCCACAAACTAGATTTGCCCAACCAAGGTGTCGCGTGCAATCGCCCAGCTCCGGCCTCCTTCCGTCTGAGAGAGAAAAGACTGCAACAAGGTCTCCCTTTCAGCCTCTCAGGGCTTCCTCCTTTCTCCAATTGCCTGCGGTGGTGGTGGGGGGGAGGAGTGGGGGCAAGGAAGTGGAAGGAACTGGGGATCGAACCAGCGGCCCAGGGGGAAGAGGGATTGTTGTGTATGCATGCAGTTCAGCTGCTCGCCATTAGCGCAGCTGATGGAGCTCACGTGGCTCCAATCTACCCAATGAGTAACTAGCGCGGGAAACCTTCCTGCCACAGGTGAACTATGTCAGGTATGTAGTACGTCAGAAAGACGTCACCGATACTGCAATCAATACGCGCCTTCGGGCGAGATTCAAATGTATTATGGACCATATATAAGGAATACCTGTCAAGTTTTGAATTTGAAAATAAGGGAAATTTTGGCCACAGCCTCTGTGGGCGTGGCCAAATCTGTGGGCATGGCCAAATATAGCCATGTGACCTGCTAGGCTCTAGTCATGCCTGCCACATGGCCATGGAAATGTCTGCAAACACAGACAGCGCTGGCTCTTCAGCTTTGAAACAGAAATGAGCACTGAACCCTAGAGTCGGATACGACTGGTTATCGAGCAAGGGAAACCTTTACCTAATGAATATGTAAATATGGTCATACAGATATCTGAGTACTTTTTTGATAGCAATAACTATTCCAATTAATGTGGCAATCTCATTCTAGGTAATAAACACAGCAGTGGAAGACTTAATTAAGGGTATTGAGGCACTTTATACAAAAAAAATATTTTGTGTGCATGTGTGACATTGTTGCCCCTCCTGAAAAAATATTCGCTCCTGCCCCCCCCACACCCACACCCACACCCACATCTAGAATCCTGGCTAGGGCCCTGCTCCAGCCTCGGCACTGGCCAGATTGGGATGTTCTTGGCGCAGAGGGGAGATTTGGGGAGATCAACCTGCAGTTGGGGCAGCCAAAATCTTTCCTCGGTGTTGCGATGGCTCCCAGGTGTGGGAGTGGCTGGCTGCAAGGAAGACACGCGAGACAATCGTGCGGTGAAGTCCAGTCCCGATCTCGGTCAGGTGGTACGTATTTATTACCCTGCCTTGGGGTGATACGCGCATAAGATGCGAGTGACCCCCTAATACAGAAGGCTTGCATACGTGGCATTTTCTGGTGGTCAAGACAATACCTGCTCTTGGACATTGCCCTGTGGTTAATAGACAACCCACAACTAATTAAGGTCTGGGCTGGTGAAACCCATTGTTCCTGCCCTATCTCGGAGCCTTATGTGTATTGCCTCCGGGTGCCTAGTTTTTTCTGCTGTCTGGCGCGGCTTATTTGCCCATCTTAATCTGCAGCCAGAAGTGGAGGATTGTGTATTTCCATTAGAGTCATCATCTTTGGTTTTTGCCCTGTTTCTATCATAGCCATCAGCCAAGGCTTTATGATTTGCCCCCCAAACTAACTAGCCCGCACCCAATTGCCTTTCCTGCCAAGCCCGGTTGGTCCCCGGATCTGTTGAAGGCCAGGCGAACCCCTGGGGAAAGGTTTGGCCAATTATTCCTGCGGGCAACCCACATTCCCCCTTCCTTTATTAGTTAAATCAGCCTGGGTGAGGGCACGGTAGATATAAGGCATAATCTACTTGGGCGTAACTATTTCCCGGGGTCTCCGCCACAGGGTACACATTGACAAGAGTGAAGGAATGCACTGCACAAAGCAGCAAAACGTGATTCCCACTACCACAACACCAGCAATAGCTTTAAGCGCTGTCTGCAACCAACCCCATGGCACCCATGACCAAAGTTCGTCCCACCAACCCCAGTTGGCGTTTTCCTTGATGTGTTTAACTATGGTATCAAGTTCAGTGATCTGACTCTGGACTTTGCGAGAATTGTCCATGAGGTTGAAACAACACATGTCCTGGACAGATTCACAACCCAAATGGTGTAAGAGCAGCAAATAGTCAATTGCTGTGCAGTTATCCAAAACCGCTTGCCTCAGTTCAGCCTGCTCTCGGTTTAACATGGCAATGGCTGATGAGGTGTGATTGATGGCTTTTGCTAGTGCGCACGCCAGCTGGCCGATCCTGCATGCATTACCTACTGCCAGTCCAGGCACCCCTATAATAGTGACTGCTAGGGACACGTACTCTGCCTTGCTAAGCACAGTGATATCACTGTCACATGTCTCATCTAGCTGGATCATTCATATGGGCCGTGCTGGCCTTGGGGTGACTGGGTTTGGGGTGACCATCTCCCTTTCGGAGAGTACCAGGGTTAAGCGACTCACACAGCAGTATGAGTCAGACACACTAGCGGGTATGTAGTTCCAAGTCCGTTGGTTACAAGTAAAAAACCATCCTGTGGGCAAAATAATATGAGCATACACGTAACTGATTGTCTCTGGTTGGGCACATTTCCAAGTCTCTTTCCCGGGACTCAGGCAACAGTGGTGCGGCCCCTTGGTTGTGGAGCAGCTGGTCATCATAGCACAGGGCGTGCTTGGGCTGATGGCCACCCGAGGTGTGTAAAGGGTGACTGCATCAGTGGGCAAAGTCTTTGTTACCTGAGTCCCCCAGTTCGCGCAAGTCGCGTACGTGATTCAGTGGTGGTACCCAAACGCGCGCACCCATTCAATGTCCTCAGCCTGCTCTCCCAGGGAGTGGCAAACCGGGATCAGGCTTGTATTTAGTAAAGAAGCAGTGTCCGTGGTTTGCTGCAAGCAAAAGTCCGATTGGTTGACAAGTCCGGCTAATTTCTCCCAAATGTTGTACTGGAGCCTGGCGGTTAAGTCTCCGCCAGGTGTCAAGTCCCCATGAGAAGCTTGAACCCCTCCCCCCATCAGCAATGAAAGGATCAAGACGACCATTAGGGAATTGTAGGTGATTTGAGCTAGCACTGCGGCCACCATGTTTTGAGGGGGGGGCTCAGTGTTTTGCTCCCTCAGGATGGACAAGGCATCGTCACACAGGGTCTTGACCATCCCCCAGGTCACTCTCTGGTCTGGTCTTGGCCGGGGTCGTCTGCTCTGCCTGGGTCCTTGTTGTGTATGTACAATGTTGCTTGATATGTATGTACAATGTCGCTTTAAGAATTGTATGAATGTAACCTGACCACAATCACAATGTAACCCAGCTGTTAAAGGAACGCGAGCAAGCTGCCTATAGAGGGCAGCTGCGAGTGTTCAACTCACATGGTTATCATTCTTCAAATCACCTGCAGCCGCGGGAACTCCCCGCAACAACAAACTACTACCGATCCACCACTGAAGATAGGCGTGACCCGGACGACGTCACGCCGGTAGCAGCCAATGAACTACCGTGCAGCAAGATTCAAATGTATTGTACCACTGTATATAATGTGAGGTATCTCCGCCATTACCACATGTTCGTTCTGATCATCAACCAATAAACCTGTGTTAGTCCTTACTGCGACTCCTTCTATGTCTCCTGGAAAAGACACCAAATTGGCGACGGGGATGGGATCGATGGCGAATCCCAAGGTCAAGGCATACCAGTTCGATGTGAGCGAGCCCGAACAATGGGAGCTCTACGAGTGCCAGTTTCGGCACGCGATGGAAGCCGCGGGCGTCGACGACGACGGGAAGATGCGCTCCCACTTCCTGGCCCAAGTGGGGCCGGCCACGCTGCGGATCCTGATGACCCTGGTGGCCCCCCGGAAGGTAGACGAGGTCCCCATCGACCGTATCCTGGAGAGACTGGGTGAGCATTTCCAGCTGCCCGTCTCGATCTTCCCAGCACGGGTCGCGTTTCACAGGCGAGACCAGCGACCGGGCGAATCCGTGTCCACCTACGCGGCGGCCCTCAGGCTTGCGGCGGTCCACTGCCAGTAGGATGACCTGGACCAGGCCCTCCGTGACCGCATGTTGTGTGGTCTGAGGGACGAGGAGCTGCAGAGGAGGCTGATGACCCGCGACCAACGCCTCACGTTCAACAAGGTACTGCGGGAGGCCCAAGCAGCCGAGGAGGCCAGGATAGGGGTGAGACTGTTCAAGTCCCGAGGGGCCGTGTCCGAGGGGGCCAAGTCACCAGTACAGGCGGCCTAGCGGGCACCAGCAAAGGTGGCCTGGCGGGCCCCCAAGCCGCCCGCCGGCACACCAATGTCGTCCGAGGAGTCGTCCACCACAGCGGACCCCTACTCCAGCGAGGACGACGACGTCCAGAGGATCAAGAAGCGTGGTGAGAAGCGGCAGACCCTAGAACGGCAGGACCGCCATTGCGACGGCTGTGGGGCGTCCCATGACCGCACGAGGTTCCCGTTTCGAAAGGCCGAGTGTCACAACTGCGGCCGAAAGGGGCACATCGCCCAAGTATGCAGGCGCGGGCGAGTTGAGGACAAGGGGAATTCCAGCCATCCCCAGACGCACCAATGGAAGGCGGCCGGCACCAGGAAGGTCGCAGCCAGCTACAGCGAGGAAGGCGTGAACCGCGTGGGCCTGGAGCACCGGCGGTTTTTCGTAGAGGTACTGTTGCAAGGGGTCCCAGTGAGGATGGAGATAGACTCGGGGTCATCTTATTCCATCTTGTCCCAAAAGGAGTTTATGCGTATTCCCCCAGATAAGCGGCCCAAGCTCCAGGCCATGAGGTCACACCTACGGGACGTGCAGGGAAATGGGATCCCGGTGTTGGGGGTGGGAAACTTCAAGGTGAAGTTCAAGAACTACTCCGAGAAACTGCCCTTAGTGGTCCTCAAAGGGGGGAGGTGCTGCCTTTTGGGAACGCAGTGGTTTGCTCCCCTGGGAATCGAACTGTCCGGCATTAACGCCATCGAGACTGACCCAATGCGGGACGTGTGCAACGCGCACCCGGACGTTTTCAAGAAGGGGCTCGGGAAATACAAGGGGCCCCCGTTTTCCTTCGAGCTGGACCCAGAAATCCGGCCCATCCGCCTCAAACCAAGGAGGGTGCCCTTCGCACTCAAGGACAAGATCGAGGCGGAACTGGACAAATTGGTGGGGCAGGGGATTTTGGTTCCAGTTGACTCGGCGGAGTGGGAAACGCCGATTGTTACAGCCCTTAAGTCGAACGGGGAAGTCAGGATTTGTGCAGACTATAAATGTACCATTAACAAGGCCATTCGGCCAAATGCATATCCAGTGCCCGTGGTCAGCCACTTGCTGGCCACGTTACATGGGGGGAAGTGTTTTGCCAAGTTAGATCTGGCCCAGGCATACCAGCAGCTCTCTGTAACCCCGGCTGCTGCCGCCGCGCAAACGATAGTGACACACAAGGGGGCGTTTAAGGTAACGCGCCTTCAGTTTGGCGTGAATTCGGCCCCCGGAATCTTCCAGTCCCTCGTGGAACGCCTTTTAAAGGGGCTTCCAGGTGTCCTCCCATACTTCGTCGACGTGTTGATAACGGCGGGGAGCGAATTAGAGTTAGCAAAGAGGCTAGATGGGGTCCTTTCAGTGTTCGAGAGGGCAGGTCTTCGACTGAGGAGGGACAAATGCGTATTCTTTGCGAGGGAGGTCGAGTTTCTATGTTTTAAGGTAACCCCGGACGGGATCAAGCCCTCTGAGTCAAAGGTTGCGGCCGTAAAAAAACGCCCCTCGCCCCATCGCAAAACCGGAGCTACAATCATTTCTAGGGCTCCTAAATTTTTATCATACCTTTCTGCCTCGGAAGGCATCGGTCGCAGAGCCACTACACACGCTACTTAAAAAGGATGCGGTTTGGCAGTGGGGGGACAGGCAGGAGAGAGCGTTCAAGGAGCTCAAGTCACTCCTGTCCTCGGATGCTGTCCTGACCCACTTCGACCCGAAAAAACCAGTGGTTTTAGTCTGTGATGCGTCCCCAGTGGGGGTGGGGGCAGTCCTGTGTCACGTGTTGGAGAGCGGGAGGGAAGCCCCGGTAGCGTACTACTCAAGGTCCCTCTCAAAGGCCGAGCGCAATTACGCGCAAACTGATAGGGAGGCCCTAGCCATCATCGCCGGAACGAAAAAGTTCCACGACTTTTTATACGGCCGCGAGTTTACGGTAGTGACCGATCACAAACCACTTCTGGGGATCTTCACTACTGGCAAACCCACACCGCAAATCCTATCCCCCAGGATGCTGCGTTGGGCCATTTTCCTCAACGCCTACCTGTATGAGCTGGTCTATCGCCCAGGGAAGGAGATCTCCCATGCAGACGCGCTGTCCCGATCTCCCCTCCCCAGTTTAGGGGACCCCGCATGCGAGGTAGAGCAGGATCACCAAGTCCTGCTAATCGAGTCTCTCGACTCACCCCCCATTGTCCCGGCCGACCTCGCCAAGGCCACGGCGGCCGACAAGATGCTGGCCCAAGTTAGTTCCTGGGTTAGGAAGGGCTGGCCCACGACTACCCCCGATGAAGAGTTCAGGCCATTTTTTAGGCGCAGAGTAGAGCTTTCGCTGGAAAGGGGCTGCTTACTCTGGGGCCAGCGGGTAGTTATCCCAGAGAAGCTGAGGGCCAAGGTACTGAGACTACTGCACACCAGTCACCCCGGGATCGTGCGCTCCAAGGCTCTGGCCAGGAGTTTCTTTTGGTGGCCCCAGATAGACGGGGACATAGAGCGTTTAGTGGGCACGTGCGAGAGCTGCCAGAGCTCTCGGCCCGAGGAGTCCCGGTTACCCCATAGGGAATGGGATACGGCCCGCGGGCCATTGTCCCGGATCCATGTCGACTTCGCTGGCCCTTTCCGCGGGTCCATGTTTTTGCTGGTAGTCGACTCCTACTCCAAGTGGTTGGAGGTAATCCCCATGAACAGCACCTCCTCCGCCGCAACCATCAAGCAGTTGCGCAAGCTTTTTGCCTGTTTCGGCCTGCCAGATGTCCTTGTAAGCGATAACGCTAGTACCTTCACGTCTGCAGAATTCAAGTCGTTCATTGAGCGGAACGCCATAAGGCACATTACCGCTGCCCCGTTTCACCCCGCCACAAACGGTCAGGTAGAGCGCCAAGTGCGCACTATGAAAGACGCACTGCGGCGCATGGGCCCCGGTGAGTTGAACCTTCATTTGTGTCAGTTTCTCATCTGCTACAGGACAACCCCCCTAGCTTCAGGATTTTCCCCAGCCGAACTCCTCATGAGAAGGCGTCCGGTAACACTTTTTGACCGGATGGATCCGTCCAGGGTGGAGGATGAAGGGAGAAACATAAACATAGGGGGAGGGAGCTCCAAAAGTTTTTCGGCAGGGGACCCAGTTCACTGCAGGAATTACGCGGCATGGGCCAGCGTGGGTCCCAGGGACAGTCATCGAGCAGACGGGGCCAGTGTCCTACAGGGTCGAGACTAGCTCGGGTCTACTCTGGAGGAGGCACGCCGACCAACTCAGAAGGCGGGTCACTAGTGAAGGGGATTCAGCGTTAGGGTCCTCCCCCACCCGCATTACCCACGGGGGAGACACGGCGGAACCCGGGGATACAAATGCATATCCTTGGTTCTCAGCCACAGAGGAGGATACTTTGGAAGAGAGGGATCAGTTTGATGATGATTATGAGTTGCGGTACCAGTGGGGCGTAGCGGAGTGGTCCCCCACCCGTCCTAGCGAAAAGAGGGGTTTCAGTTCAGCCCCTGGTACCTCCAGTCCCCCCAGTCCTTTTGTGTTAGAATATACCATAGCTCCAGCTCCCCGGAAACCAACACCCCCAAGGCAGGCATCGGGGGGGGGGGAGTCCAACCACCACAGTCCCCGGAACTCCCAGGCAGGGAACGGGGGGTGGCGAGACCACGAGGGTCTCTTCGTCGGTCCCGAGATTCGTGCTGGGGGGGATCCCTAGCTCCTCAAACGGTAGGCAGGAGTTCACTTCCCAACTGTTCATCCCATTCCCATCCCCCAATGCAAGGTTACCACAGAGCCCACACCGAGCCACTAACGAGTCCCCCCTTTCCGTTGCAGGACAGGACTCCACAGAGCCAGGCTCCCCTGTGTTAAGCCAAGCGGCCGCTCGCCCCAGGCGTACGTGCGGCAAGCCACAATGGTTGAGGGACTTCGTCCCATCCTAGGGGGGAGGGATGTTGTGTATGTACAATGTTGCTTGATATGTATGTACAATGTCGCTTTAAGAATTGTATGAATGTAACCTGGCCACAATCACAATGTAACCCAGCTGTTAAAGGAACACGAGCAAGCTGCCTATAGAGGGCAGCTGCGAGTGTTCAACTCACATGGTTATCATTCCTCAAATCACCTGCAGCCGCAGGAACTCCCCGCAACAACAAACTACTACCGATCCACCACTGAAGATAGGCGTGACCCGGACGACGTCACGCCGGTAGCGGCCAATGAACTACCGTGCAGCAAGATTCAAATGTATTGTACCACTGTATATAATGTGAGGTATCTCCGCCATTACCACATGTTCGTTCTGATCATCAACCAATAAACCTGTGTTAGTCCTTACTGCAACTCCTTCTATGTCTCCTGGAAAAGACACCAAAGTCCTCTTGTCAGGCTCATTCCCTCCATCTTGGGCAGAGGGTCCGGGATCGCTCGGTTCCACGCCATGTGGCTCGAAATGCGGTATTACGCAGCAGGCCGGAATCCAGACGGGTCCTGTGGGGGACATACTCGATGCATACCCTTTTCCCCATGTTATCAGGGGCACCAGGCCTCTCCAGGAGGGGTCTGGTGACACCCTGAAGCGAACCATGGGTCGCGGGAGGGTTTGTTGCCATCGGAAATGCTTCTCCTGCGAGGTGCAGTCAGCAAAAATGTTAAGGTGGTTATAAGTGAACAAAACCTTGAGCAGGCATTGCTGTGCTTGGCCCTGGCTTTTCGGGGGGACTATCTCCTCCCTTTCCATTTGTTTTTTGATGTAGGACTTCAGTATTCGGTTCACCCGTTCGACAATGGCTTGTCCCTGGGGATTATACGGAATGCCAAATGTGTGCTTTACGTCCCAAGTTGCTAGGAATGTGGCTAGCTGTTTGGAACTATAAGCCGGTGCGTTGTCGTTCTTCAAGTGGCCTGGTTTGCCCTTGGCCGTGAAGCATGTCAAGAGATGTTGCTCTACATGGGTTGCAGCTTCTCCCTTCTGGGCCGTGGCCCAGGCAAACTGTGAGAAAGTGTCAATGGAGACATGCATGTACAGCCGTCTCCCGAATTGTGTGACGTGTGTGACATCCATCTGCCAAATTTGGTTATCTCCCGTCCCTCGTGGGTTAACCCCCCACGAGGGCCCTCCCGGCACTCCTGCACATTGCGGGCAGGAGTGCACGATTCCCTGTGCTTGTGACAATGGCAGGTTAAACTGCCTTGCTAGTGCTTTGGCATTCTGGTGGAAGAATGCATGACTTTGGATCAGGGTCGTAAAGATGCCCGAGACTAATTTCTGGTGAGTTTCCTTAGCGGCCGCGTCAGCCCTGCTGTTGTCCTCTGAAATGGGACCAGGTAAATCCTGGTAGCTCCTGATATGGGCTACATACAGCGCTTCTCTGCGATGCCGCAGGTGAAACTGCATGGTCAAAAATAGGCTCAACAAATTCTTGTCTATGGTGGGAATAATGTAAGCCCCCGGTAGATTGTGGATCAAATTCCTAACATACTGGCTATCTGTGATGATGTTTAATGGCTCCTTGGTAAACGCTTTCAAAGCAAGTTTCGCTGCTGCCAGCTCTGCTCTCTGTGCTGATTTCTGCAGAAGTGTCAGCAGCATTTTCCAAGCCTTTTCTTCGTGCCAAGTGAAAACTCCATATGTTTTTCCCCCATCAGTTGAATACTGTCTTGGCTCCCTGGATGGGAGCCAAGGACAGCATTTCCTGCAACCTGATTGTCTGAGTCTGAAGTGAGACTAGTCTGGGGTCCTTTGGCAAGTGGTATGCCAGGTTCCCCGTGAACCGTTCTAATGCTATGGGCAGGGTGACTCCCAGCTGCATTAGTTGCTGCATCTGCTCTTTATTGAATGGCACAACTATCTTGGCCAAGTCGTGTCCTGAAATGTCCCTTGCTCTCAGCCTCCTCTTATGAATTACTGTGGCTACCAATTCCTGCGGAGGAATGATGTTCCTGGAGGAGGTGTTCGGTAGATACACCCATTCCACGATCCACACCCCCCCCAGGAGTCTATACCTATTCTGCGGGGGGTGGGGGAAGAAGGAAAATGCAATTGAAAGTATGTGTGCTGAATGTAGGTGTAATGAATGGAAAGGTGCACCTGGTTTGTGAGAAGATATGAGATGTGTGTTTGCATGATTGTTTAATAACAGCAACTGTGATATATATGGCAGACCTCTTTAGGTTTGCAACAGAGAATTGAAGTTGGAATGTGTTAACCCCTTTTTATAGACTGTATATTTGTTTTAGCTGAACAAAATGGTTAAAATGCTTTATATTATTCTCAATTAAGAACACTGAATTGCAAGGGTCATGTAGGAGTAAAAGTGACCCCCCCCTCTTTTCAGTCAAGCCTGTTTTTAAATGTGCAAAGTGGCCTTTCTCCTGCCTGGCTCGCCAGAATCAGGTCACAATCAACATTCTTAAGCCATAGCATGCAATTAGAGTGTAGAAAAGCAAACAGCTGATTGGGAAAGAGGAAAAAAGTGAAGAAATTAATTCTGTTGCTGTAGGAATTGGGGCCGTAAAGCGGCCCTTGAGGTCCCGGAGGAGACTGGTCAAAGGAATGACACGAGGCAAGATGGAGCGAAGACCAGTGATTTATTGAGGGAAAATCATCAGTATATATTATGCAGAAGGCTGTGCATGGTAGGATGGTTATCTGACAGAGAATCACATCACCTATTTGCTCGGGTTAATTGGGAACTTCTCTTGGGGAAGTTAATTAACTAGGACAAACACTGACCATTGTCTGAGGCTTAGGCTAGGGTAAATATGGCTTCTATTTGCACCAGAGATTACACTGAGACCTGGAGATGAGTGATTTACTCTAATGGGTAACCGGGTTAGATATTCGCTCTTTCAGCAGATCCGTTGGTCAGGTCAAAGGAATTGGGTGAATCAAACCCTATCATTAATTCGCCCCCCTTACGCCCTGACAAGGGCCAGAGGCCAGGAGTTTGCTCACTGGTTTAACCTCTGCCAGAAGCCACTGATGCCCAACCGGGCACGGGGAATCTTCACCTCCCCTTACTTTTTTATATTAAGAGCCTGACCAGCGGCTCTGCATTAGAGAGGTGCCAGCTGATGAGCGGGAATGACGCTTCGGGGTTCCCTCCATGGGGGACATCTCGATAGTAGTGAGGGAATACATTGCATGAAACAACCCACTGTTGTGCCCAGTATTACCACCCCCACAATCACTTTGAGTGTCGTCTGAATCCATCCCCATGGGAACCACGACCACAAGGAGTCCTCCCACCCCCATGAAGAATCCTCCTTGATGTCCCTAACTAGGGTGTGGAGGTCCGTGAGCTGGCTCTGTATCTTGTGGGTATTGTCTGTGAGATTTAAGCAACACATGCTGTGGGCAGACTTGCAGCCCATAAGATGTAACAATAGGGGATAATCGATAGCTGCTTGATTATCCAGTATGGCATGGCGAAGCTCTGCCTGCTCCTGGTCGAGCAGCGCTATTGCTGAGGAGGTGTGGTTGATGGCTTTTGCTAATTCGCAAGCCAATTGAGCGTTGCCTATGGCTAAGCCTGACACGCTGAATATACTGACTACAGCCTGGTTTTTCAGAGCTGTGGGTCTGAATCCAGACTGCTTTCTGTAGCAAGGCAAGATAATGAGATGTGTCATTGATACTGTGACCTGGGGTGACTCTAAGCTATTTCTGCAGCTTCTGGTGTTGTGCAAATGTCTTTTCTAACACCTATGGGGAGGTGTGAAGATTACAATGGCTGGAGATAGCCGGCCACCGGGTGCTCAATCTTTCCAAGTAATGGGCCAGTGCAAAACATGGGCCGGTCTGGCTTCCTTTGGTGGAAGCTGGCCGTTATTAACAACATACAGAAATTCAAGTGTCCCTTGCAAATCCCATGTATAAATAATAGCAACTACAGATAATAATAGCAATAAAGGACATTCAGCAGCTTTCCGAAGGATGAGGCTTCTCTTCTTGGTGGGGTTTCATGTGTAGCTTGAGCTTGGAAAAGTCCTTAGAAGTGGCACTGAGTGTGCAAAATGTTCATAGAAATGTCTTTGGAGATGTAAGTCATAAAGGAAGACGGACAGCTGATGACCTCCAGGACAGTGACTGGTGCCGCTCTTTGCAATCATCCGGGTCTGATCCTGGCCTCTGGGACCTGCATGGGGAAGAGACTTGTTTGGGAGATAAAAATTCTGAAAGAGTTAGTTAGTTTTTGCACTTATAGGATAGCAATTGCTGTGCAACTATGGGACGTTGTTCCCCCCCTTTCTGTTTGTTTGTCAGTGCAGGACTCAAGGTCCGATAGGCCCGTTCCTCCACAATCGCTTGCCCCTGCTGATTGTAAGGAACGCCAAAAGTGAGCTTAATATCCCAGGTGGCCCTGAAGGTGGCCAGCTGCCTGGAGCTATAAGCTGGGGCGTCAAGGGACGTCGTGTGCCGACGTTCGCCCTTGGCCGTGGGAAAGGAGATGCTGCTCCACATGGGGAGCCGTTACTCCCTTCTGTGCTGTTACCCAAACAAACTGTGGGAAGGTATTAAGGCAACGTGCATGTGCTGCCATTTGCCAAAATGTGGGGATGTGTGACGTCCATTTGTCACACCTGACTGGCCTCTGTCCCTCGTGGGCTGACCCCCCACGAGGGCCCCCCCAGTGGCAGGTTGAACTGCCTTGTGAGCGCTTTGGCATTCTGAAGAGGGAATGCATGACTCTGAATTGGAGTTGTGCGGAACAAACTTAGCAAATTTTTGTCTATCACGGGAGTGATGTGTGCTCCCAGTAGACTGTGAAGCAAATTCCTAGGAAACTGGCTGTCAGCAATTATGTTGGAGCGTTCTTTGGCAAAGGTGCGCAAAGCGAGGTTCACGGCTGCCAACTCTGCCTGCTTGCGGAAGAGTCAGGAGCATGCGCCAAGCTTGGTCCTCTTGCCAGGTAAGAACCTAATATGTGCGACCCCCATAAGTGAAAACTGTCCTAGCCCCCTGAAGAGGAGCCAGTGACATGAATTCACACAAGGTGACTGTCTGCGTTTGAGACGAGTCTGGGGTCTTATGGCAAACCTTGGCACATGAAGCGCCAGGCTTCCCTTGGGTAAATTTCTCATGGAGGCCCCCCTGCGCACATCCGCCCACGGTGTGCGTGCACACTTTTAGAAGAGTGCCAGATGGTGGCTTAGCCTTTTGCCTGTGCTTAGACTAGCAGCAAAAAGGGAAGGGGTGGCCTAAAAATGCCTGTATCTGATTGAAGGTGTGACCTGACTGTACTCTTAAAATGGTCCTAGGCAGTCCTGACTAATGGGTGGCACTCTGCACATGCTCGGGAGCTCAGGGACTAATCCTTCCTCTGTGCTCTGGAGTTTACAAAATGTGTCTGCACACTAGAGAGGGTGCTGTGGGCCAGGTGCCATACTTAAGATGACCTACTATGACTTATTAAAAACAAGCCAACTATGACATGCCCGCTGTATGGAAATAATACGCAAAAAAATGAAAAGACACACAGTTAAATATTTCCAGCAGGGAGTTCCACTGGCGAAAGGAGGGAAGGAGGAAAGACAAGTCAGCAGTTAGCACAATGAAAATGCGACAACTCTTATCATAACGAAATCAGATTAGGTCAGGTAACCAAGGCAACTGGCTGGGATCCTCCTTTTAAGGGATCCCGATCAGTAATTAACTCCTGGAGCCTGTGAAAGGAAGCAATTTAAGACTTAGAAGGAGACAAATTGGTTAGTTTTGTTCCTGTAAAGAGGCAAGCATCTTTTGAATATGCAGAGCGCAAGAATGTTTGCGTGCTTTTTCCTGTGAAAGGGGTACAATGAGTGAGTTACTGATTACAGCCAAAATACCAGAACAGTATCTTCCTAAGAGAATGAAGGAGAGTTAGAGCGATTCTCAACCTGCGGCCAGATGTGGGCGAGTGGGCCGGATGTGGCCCATGTTGCTCTGCCACTTCCCCCGCCGAGCCAAGAAGGGCTGTGCGGCAAAGGAATGGCAGGATGACTGTCCGGACCCCCAGAGCTGCCTGCGGCCCCGGAACTTTGGCCCCTGACTTTAAAAGGTTGAGAACCGAGGTTACAAGATGATAACACAATACACACATGAAGACAATGCAATTCTCTCACTCCTAGTGAGATACGACTTCCAGACGCTAAGAGACATTCAAAAAACCTTAAACACAGAGATGGCGGTTTGAGGAACACACACAGAGTAGGAAGGGGCCCCATAGTTTATGATCTGGTGAGGAAAACTCATAGAAGTAATTTTTGTTTTCAGATCGCGCTTCTGAAAAGAAAAATCTGTTTTCCTTGAGTGGCAAAACCGGTTTCCAAGAGCGGCTTAATCCTTTGACAAAGAAAAGTCTCAAGGGAGGAGGGAGGAACCACCCCGCCCTATTGTGGGTTAGGATTCCCCCCCTCTCCTCCTCTCCTGCTTAAGCTGCTAAGCAGGCAAGGCAAGGGGCTTTCGTTCATCATGCTTTCTCAACCTTTAAATAGCTCCTGTCCATGAGCAGAGTGCAAATTGTTTTAACACATATTTCACAGTGACATTACCACGCAGTTACACACAAGGAACACTTTTCCAGTCATACTGTGGTCATAGAGACAAGGCTTTTGCAATCATACACAGTTCTTGCAGTCATACATTCAGTGGTGCACCACACATACACACATTTATTTACGCATTCGCACATTCCTCCCCTGATCTGCAGCGTTCTATACTACACATGAGGAGATGGCTGATACACAGCTGGCTATTTTACAGCCATCTGGGTGCTTCTACTTAGGGGCAAGTTTCTCTGGGCTACTCCCAAGGCGAGACAAGTAGGTTCTGCCTGTGCCCTGGGGGAACTCGGGGTACTATTGCTGGGATGGTTCTTCTGGCATAGCCAGGGCGATGGCTGCCTCCTTTCTAGCCTGGGCTAGATGCATGCCAGGGTGGCCATTTGGCATGAAGACAACCTTTTGAAGATCTGCCTGGTCTAGATTGGCTTTCTCTTCTAAGGTGTCTCACTTTTCCACACTGGAAGCAGGCGCCTTGGGGTTTTGGCACTGCTCTGCGCCTGAGTGTGGCAATGGGTCTGCTCTGGAGCCCTGCGTGGCCAAGGGCCGTGCAGATTTCCGTGAGCAGTGGGCGCTGAGCAGCCCTGCCTGAACGTGTGTCTGCCTTCAGATAGGCTGAGCACAGCAGTTGGGCGCTAGCTAATTGTGCCACTGGCAATTTCCCCATGAATGGATCTTCCTCACCCCTGCGCTGAATGGAGTTCTTTCTTTGCAGGGAACTTTTAACTGTCAGAGAAGCGCCAGGGCCTCTCATGCCATGAATTCCTTCAGTGACGTCTGCAGCTGCCACTGAGGGAATGCTCCCTACACTGCCCTGCTTAAGCTGAAATGACGGATAGAGACCCCTTGGGGCTGATGGTTCTGACTGTGCTGGGGGTTTCTGGGTCTCTATCCGGACTGGGTCATCCTCTACTGAGAGCTTCCTACATTTGCTCCATGTGCGAATTATGCCCTCTGGAGCTTTCGGGGGTTGCTGAATGCAGTCTCCTATCTGATCCCAGAGCTCGAGGGTTAACGTACCTACTTCTGGGTAAAGCAGGCAGTGTTCCCCTAGGTACACCAAAAGTCTCGCTAGCTCCCTGCTGTGAAAACGCAACTTAAATATCCTGGCCAGGATCTTGAACCCTTCCTCATGAGTTCTTTGGCTAGCGGATGGACGCTGTCGCTGAGGACAGGTCCCCATATTACCTGCGATTGGGTCCTCGGAAGATTCCTCCTCGGGCGAGTCGACGCGTCTTTGGCAGACAATAGGTTCTGGCGACGACGCTTCTGGGTAGAGCTCGGAGCGTGGACTGCGGCCACGGGCCCTCGGTGGCCACTGCGCTGTCAGGGGCTCACAGCTGCCCTGAGCGGAACGCGTTTTTCCCTTTGGCGCAAGCCGCCTCGAAAGTTGGAAGCAAGCTGTAGGATGCCTCTCTGTAATGCCTCACCACGTAGCTGTCTTCCCAATCGGATGGCTTCCGACTGGGGCTGCTGCTCTGTCCTCCGGGACGATTGGACAAGGTTCAAGCGCAGAACCTGGCTGTGCTGATCGCTTACTCACGAATAGACCGCTCGGGGGTCGCTTACTCTCGAGTAGATCACGTCTCGGGGTCACCAGATGTAGGAATTGGGGCCGTAAAGCGGCCCTTGAGGTCCCGGAGGAGACTGGTCAAAGGAATGACACGAGGCAAGATGGAGCGAAGACCAGTGATTTATTGAGGGAAAATCATCAGTATATATTATGCAGAAGGCTGTGCATGGTAGGATGGTTATCTGACAGAGAATCACATCACCTATTTGCTCGGGTTAATTGGGAACTTCTCTTGGGGAAGTTAATTAACTAGGACAAACACTGACCATTGTCTGAGGCTTAGGCTAGGGTAAATATGGCTTCTATTTGCACCAGAGATTACACTGAGACCTGGAGATGAGTGATTTACTCTAATGGGTAACCGGGTTAGATATTCGCTCTTTCAGCAGATCCGTTGGTCAGGTCAAAGGAATTGGGTGAATCAAACCCTATCATTAATTCGCCCCCCTTACGCCCTGACAAGGGCCAGAGGCCAGGAGTTTGCTCACTGGTTTAACCTCTGCCAGAAGCCACTGATGCCCAACCGGGCACGGGGAATCTTCATGTTACAATAGAATTTAGCTGGGAAATAATTTTTTTGGAATCCGGACCAAAAAATTGTCTCTGAATTTTTTTCACCCATCCAGAGTGTTCAACAAAAGGGAAACTATGGAATTATTATGCACATAAGTTCTGATACATGCTGCTTATAACAATGGCAGTAGAGAAAAATGGGGCCCCTACTTAAAAATGACATGTCTTGTAAATGATTATTAATGTGTATAGGTAAGAAGTATAGTAAGTCTTTGTCAAAATATCTTAAGATATAGGGATTGGGCCAGAATGCTTGAAATTGAGCTTTTGAACATGCAAAACTGCAAGTAATTTTTTGTGTGTTAAGTATGATACTGCCAATTGCTTTAAATGAAATCTTGATTAAGGTAAAATGTAATTAATCCATAACATTAATTATTTTCATTGTTATGAACAATCTTTTTTCTACCCTTTCTATAGATATCAGGCTCAGCAGAGAGCAGTTTGGGATATTTTTTCTATAATCATGCTTTATATTTGTCCAGCATCATATTGGCCCTTCTATGGCCCATCTTTGTATAACGCCTATTTTGCTTCCCTATAGCTGTCTTTCAAAGAGCTGGTTATCTCTTCATTAACAGGATTACTATCCTTTTCCACAGGGACAATGAATCCAAGGGAGCGTTACATTCTAATTAACTGATAAGACCTGTAGGGGTCTTATTTTTGCTATTGAGCTTAAGGTAGTTTCTGACTTTTTCACATGCTGTATGACTGCTTGCATTTTCTTTACTTCTGTACTTCCTTAGCAGAACTCAAATTATATGGACCTTTGTCCTTTATGATGAACTAATTATGTAATTCTATTCACAGCATCTAATGGCATTTATTACAATTCCACAGGTCAAGCAATTGTGGAATTGACTAACCTACATTGACTTTTCTTTCAATAAAAACAGAAAAAGGGGGGGGAGGGCCCCCTCAGATTCTCAGTAGGGACTATATTAACATATAATCAATAAAAATTAACTTTTTCAGACTTTTTCTCCTTAAGTGATGCTTTGCAGCTGTGATCCCCTCTGCAGGTTTGCTATGAGGCCAGCAGATGTGTTAAAGCGGCCCTTGAGATGACGACGTTCATCAAGAACCAGTATCCAGAACCTAGTCCTGGAACTCCAGCAGATGGGAGTTTGGTGTCAGCCACTCCAGTGATGAGGGGCCAAATTACAAAGCAGCCGCTTCCCTGCGCGTGCAGGGAAGAGAAACAATACAGAAACTTGGCACAGTGGCAATCATTGCTCAACTAATTCATTTTTATCCAATTTTTTGATGATTTTGGCATGCATATACCCCAGGGGGAGGGTTTGAGACACACATGGGCTTACCCCCAGGGGGAGGAGGCTACATAGTCAACACACACACACACACACAAGTTTCATACACACACACATTATACATTTCCAAGAACTCAACTTTACATATGCTCAAAAACTCAATGTTACATATGCATTGGGACTTCTATGAACTACAACATATAGACTTTTGCCCTCATATAAACTCTGATCAATGAACTCTAATGTACTGGATGAAACACAAATTCTCAATCAAATTTTAAGCACCCCAACAGATGAATGAAGTTATCAATGGACAGATTGGACTAAAGCAAACATGGTTTTAAGTGTTATTGGCAATTATACTGGCTGTCCTGACTTCTGCTTATGGGAGAGGGTTAGCAGCTCCAATAAGAGTTATCAAAATCTATACGAAGGGGCATTTATGGTTTCACCATACCTAACCAAACTTCAAGAACAGAAGAGCAACATAATGCTTTTGTATATGTCACTATCTGTAATCTCTTGTATCTGCTTTTTAAATATTATTTTTGAATTCTTTGATTTCACATAATGCTAAAAGGATGGTTTTCCCAGGGGCATATGAATTTTGCACACCATTGTTGCATACCCAATATCCTCAAACCGGCCACACCTATTGGTACACATTGGTAAGAAGTCATGTTTTGCCCTTGGGTGGGGGAAAGGAATCAAATGGGCCACTTATATTCACTCTATTGCTCAGGTTGATCATCCCCAAGCCAAAGTAACCCCCCTGGCTTGTAATCTTTAACTACTCTGTGTTTACTTATGTCTGTGTCAATCACACAACCTACACTGGTGTAGAGAGACACTTACTGCTTAATTGCCAAACTAAGAGGCTTTTTTGCAGGGTGGTTAAGTAAGGGCACTATTGCCTTAGAAAAACCATTTATGTCACTGAAAATATAGTTAACCCCTCCGAGAAGTAGTGGAGGAACTTAATCAAATCCTCATGTAACACAGGACTGCCTTAAGCAAGGTAGTGTTTACAAAAGTGTGGGTTGCCCGCATTCATAATTGGCCAAACCCTTTCCCGATGGGTTTGCTCGGCTAGAACACAGCTGGGTACCTACCGGGCTTTGCTGGAAAGGCAATTGGGGTTCGGGCTAGTTAGCTTGTTTGGGGGGCAATTCATAAGGCCTTGGCTGATGGCTACGACAGAAGTAGGTCAAAAGTCAAAAGGTGATGACTCTAAGGTAATACACATTCTCATGTTCCTGGCCGCGGATTAATTTGGGCAAATAAGCCGCACCAGACCAACTGATCAAGTTAGTTGCCCGGAGTCAATACACATAAGGCTCCGAGATAGTGCAGAAACGGTGAGTTTCACCAACCCAAGGTAATCAGGTGCGAGTTGTCCAATTAACACCTAGGTACCTTCCTAAGAACTGGCATAGCAGCTGAGCCACCGGAAGAGATCACATATTCAAGCCTTCTGTATTAGGGGGTCACGTGCATCCTACGTGCGCACCACCCCAAGGCAGGGTAATAAATACGTACCACCCGGCCGAGATAGGGCCTGGACTTCACCGCACGATTGTCTCACGTGTCTTCCTTGCGGCCAGCCACACCAACTCTCGAGAGCCATTGCAACATATGGTGACCCCAACGTGATTCTTCTTGGAAGCCACTACATGATTCTACTCGAGAGTCACGGCGCAATTCTGATCGGGACGCTACCCCAATCGGAATCTGACGCGATCTTAAGGCTAGCCTAGCGGAGGCCGCGACCATCCAGAAGCAAGGAAGCCCACACGACCGTAAGCCCGGCAGACCCCACGTCTTGGAACAGACGCGTTCCAAAGCCAGGGGAGAGCCGTGAATCCTGACACACCAGAGGCAGAGCAGCAGAAGCCTGTGGCAGCCACAGCCACAATCCTGATCCACTGACCAGATCTGAGGGACATCGTCATGTGCACCACTCGCCCAGACTTACTACCTTCAAAAGGCGCGCCGACTCATCCCACAGAGGCAAGTCCAGGGAACCCCCATCAGGTAGTATGGAGGTTTGCGTGGGGGGGGGGAGCAAGGTTCATCCATCAGGCAAAAAGCTCAGGTAGAAGAGCTCAAGGGCCTGGCCAGGCTATTTCGCATCAGGGTACATAGGAGCAGCCTGACGGAACTCATGGTGCATCTGGGGAAGCACTGTCTGTTCTACCCAGAAGCAGGCATGATGGATCCAGAGATTTGGGATAGAGTAGGAAAATGCCTTAAGGAGGAACTCTGAACACCTGCCAAAATCATAGGGACTTGGAGCAAGTGTAGACAGATAATTGCAGCAGTCAGTCCAGCACGGATAGAGACCAAGAAACACCCAGCGTACATAGAACTATTAGCCCCAGCGCGTCTCTATCCGACCATCTAGTTCAGACATGGGGACATAGGGGACTCCCCTTCCGTGACATCTGCAGAAGCCGCGGGGGTGGGCAGAAGCCTAGGAAGCACAGGCACTTCCCAGGTCATCAAGAGTCCCTTCCAGTTAATGGTAGAAGAGGAGTCATGCAAGGGGGAATTGCTGTCCGAAGAAGTGGCCGAGCTTCAGCAGCTATGTCCAGTCCGCTTGGAGACGCACGCCCTCACGGGCGATCAGGTGGCAGTATACACGCCTATCCCATACAAGCTGCTTGAGGAAATCCTCAAAGCCATCAAAGCAGGTTCACCAGGGGCACGCTCCAGCAGCTGTGGGATTCCACCACACTCATCCCTCATGACTGGAAGGTCACAATGAGGATGATGCTGAACCCCAGTGTTAGATTCTCTCAAGAAGTAGGCTAGGCAGCAAGGTGTGGGCTGAACATAGTGATTCTTTATTCAGATCGGGAGTCAAGACTGGGAGTTATGTGGGGGGAGATGGTATTTTATATACAGAGATTTTCCCATTCAACAACAAAGGAATATACCAGTGGACAATCACAGTTTACTACAACCATTTGGTCTCCTGCGCTGCTTTGAAATGCGCCTCCTCCCTTTTGAAGAGGACGCCCCTCTGGCAGATCCTCTTCACGTGATGTGTCCCTTTGAAGTGAGGTAACACTTGAACATTACACCTAGCCAGTACCTTTTGTGGGGCAGCAAGTACCGGCTGGAAGCGCAGGTTAGGGCTGCCAGGATGAGAGGAGCAGTAATTCCCAAGCAGCTATATGGCTCAGGGCAGTTCAATACCATCCAAACGCAGTCTGTCCTGCCAGCAGCCATGCTCCAACTGGTGTCTGAGGTCGCCTTCAAGGCATACCTCAAGGTACCCGCTACTGAATTACACCTCCATTACACCTCCATTAAACAGGGAGTGCAGGAACCCTACATGGACTTCATTAACCGATTAGAGGAAGCAGACAGATAGACAACCAGAAGGCCCAAGAGGAGCTTATGATGAAGCTGGCAAAAGACAATGCCAACCTCAACTGCCACAAAATCCTGCAGGTGATGGGTCACAGAACTGATCCGACGCTTACCGACATGATCAGGGCTTGCGCTGATGTTGGAACAGACTCCTACAAAATGGGGCTGTTAGCAGCGGCAGTGCAAGGGGGAACCGACCCAAGGGAGCTTGCCACCAGTGTGGCAAGATGGGGCACTTCGCCAAAGAGTGCAGGTCCAAACAACCTCACAAAAGGGGGGCGGCCAGCTGCCGGCCGCCCAGGCACACCATCCACCCAATGTCCAAGGTGCCACAATAGCTTCCATTGGGCCAACCTATGCCCAATTTGGGAAACCGGACCAACGGGCGTGTCTCTAGCCCCGGTTCAAATAGAGACAACAGCCGCCCTGGAAGCTCCAGAACGGACATCCCAATAGTTACACCCATCATCACACCCAGCGCTTCCGAGGCACAGGCAGAAACCAAGGGTAGCACAGGACTAGACTTAGAATGCCAGGAGGACAATACTTGCGACCTGCCAGGCACAGTCAACCTAGTTAACACCCAGTATAAGGGTCCTCTGCCCCAAGGCACAGTAGGGTTAGTCTTGCCCCGGAGCAGTGCAGGGAAAAAAGGGATCTTCGTGATCCTGGGAGTTATAGATTCAGATTACACAGGCATCATCAAAGTCCAGTTGTGGACACACCTACCCCAGACAATCAGCAAGGGAGATTCAGTAGCGCAATTGATCATGGTTCCATGTCATCTACCAGGTGGAGGCAAGTAAGTGATCAGAGGAAATTCAGGATTCGGGTCGATAGACCGCCAGAGAGAGGAAGGGGCAGTAGAAGGATACCAGATCATAGCGTCAGTGGAAAAGAACATAGAGTGGAAACAGCGACCTGTCATCAAGGTATTTTTGAACAAAAGACCTTTTGACGGTCTGCTTGACACCGGAGCAGATGTTACAGTAATTAGCAAGAAATTGTGGCCCCACAAGTGGGCCATCAAGCCAGTTTCAGATGTGTGGAGGATAGGAGGAGTTCAAGAAGCTTACTGGAGTCGAGACTGGATAGAAGTTACTTTTCCGGGGGCAGACGGCACAGCAGTGATACGCCCACATGTCCTAAACGTGCCAGTCAATCTCTGGGGGAGAGACATTCTGCAACAGTATCGCGCCACCCTAACTTTCGGGTAATGGCCCTGCCACTCAAATGGTTAACCGATGAGCCGGGATGGGTGGAACAGTGGCCGATAGTTGGGGGGAAATTAGAGGCTTTAAATCAGCTCATTAAAGAGCAGCTAGATGCGGGACACATAGAACCATCAACCAGTCCCTAGAATTCACCAATTTCTGTCATTAAAAAGAAGTCCGGAAAGTGGAGACTTCTTCATGATTTGAGGGAAATCAATAAATGCATCCAGCCCATGGGGCCACTCCAGTGCGGTACCCCCAATCCAAACATGATCCCCGAAGGGTAGGAGATCCTGATCATAGACTTAAAGACTGCTTTTACACCATCCCTTTAGATCCTAGGGACAGGGAAAGGTTCGCTTTTACAGTGCCAGTCACTAACCATAAGGAGCCAACCCAAAGGTTCGCATGGAAATTTTTGCCACAGGGAATGCTTAACTCGCCAACCCTGTGCCAAATCTATGTCCATGGGGCATTGGAAAGGTTCCGGAACCTGCACCCCAAAGTCTTAGTCTGCCATTTCATGGATGACATATTGATAGCAGCGCCTAAATTAGGCAGCAACACATTTTGTGATCTCCAGAGCACACTGGGGGAAAAAGGATTAATCATTGCTCCTGAGAAAGTGCAGAGAGCTGAACCCTATTCCTATCTGGGACATCGGTTGCTCCGATCTTTCGCAGTGCCAGTGTTGCCTAAGATCAATATTAAGGACTCAGCCACGCTAGTAGAAATCCAGCAAATTTTAGGGAACATTAATTGGGCAAGGCCATACTTTAAAATAGACACAGACCTCTTAAAGCCACTTTTCTTGCTGCTAACCCAAGAAAAGCAGCCAGCCGATCGGATACACATTCTGAGAGAGGCTAAGCAAATGCTACAGGCAGTCAACCGCATTCTCAGCCACCGGTGGGTAGACAAGATTAGCAAGGGGCCATACGCCCCCGTGCTAAACCTGTACATTATCAGGACAGGTACCATGTTTGCAGGAGCACTAGGTGTAGAATCCGACAGGGGGCGAAAATTGTGGAGTGGGTGTATCTACCAAATACCTCTTCCAGGAACATCGTTCCTATGCAGGAACTGGTAGCCACAGTCATTCACAAGGGGAGGATAAGAGCAAGGGACATTTCAGGACACGACTTAGCAAAGATAGTCGTGCCATTCAATAAAGAGCAGACCCAACAGCTGATGCAGCTGGGGGACACCCTCCTGGTCTCATTAGAAGGTTTCACAGGAAGTTTGGCATACCACTTGCCAAAGGACTCCAGACTAGTCTCACTTCAGACGCAAACAGTCAAATTGCAGGGAATGCTGTCCTTAATCCCCATCCAGGGGGCGAAGACAGTATTCACTGATGGGGGAAGAACTTATGGAGTTCTTACATGGCACGAGGAACAGGCTTGGAAAACGCTGCTGACATTTCCGCAGAAATCAGCACAAAGAGCGGAGCTGGCAGCAGGAAACCTTGCCTTAAAGACGTTCGCCCAGGAGCCACTGAATATGGTCATGGACAGTCAGTATGTCAGGAATCTGATTCACAGTCTACCAGGAACTTACATTACTCCCACCATAGACAGGAATTTGCTAAGTCTATTCTTGACCATGCAGTTTCATCTGCGGCACAGCAGAGAAGCGCTGTATATAGCCCACATTCAGAGGAAAACAGCAGGGCTGATGCAACCACAAAAGAAGCGCACCAGAAATTAGTCCTTAGAGTCTTTACGACCCCGATCCAAAGTCATGCATTCTTCCATCAGAATTCCAAAGCATTAGCGAGGCAGTTCAACCTACCATTGTCACAAGCCCAGGGAATCATGCATTCATGCCCAGTGTGCAGGAATGCCCAGGGGGGGGCATCATGGGGAATTAAACCACGGGGGACAGAAGCTAATCAAATTTGGCAAATGGATGTCACACACGTCCCACAATTTTGGAGATAGCAGTATATGCACGTCTCCATTGACACTTTCTCACAGTTTGTCTGGGCCACGGCCCAGAAGGGAGAAGCTGCAACTCATGCAGAGCAACATCTCTTGTCATGCTTCGTGGTCATGGGTAAACCAGGCCAACTGAAGACTGACAACGCACCAGCTTATAGTTCCAAACAGCTAGCTACATTCCTAGCAACGTGGGACGTAAAGCACACATTTGGCATTCCATACAATCCCCAGGGACAAGCCATTGTCAAACGGGTGAATCAGACGTTAAAGTCCTACATCGAAAGACAAACAGAAAGGGAGGAGATAGCCCCCACCCCACCCCGAAAAGCCTGGGTCAGGCACAGCAACGCCTGCACAAGGTTTTGTTCGCCTATAACCACCTTAACATTTTTGCTGACTGCACTCCGCAGAAGCATTTCCGACGCCAGGAAATCCTCTCGCGTCCCATGGTTCGATTCAGAGTCCCACCGGATCCTTCTTGGAGAGGTCCAGCGCCCCTGATAGCATGGGGGAGAGGGTATGCAGCGATTATGTCTCCTACAGGAACCGTTTGGATCCCGGCCCGCTGCATGAGACCGCATCTCGAGCCGCATGGCGTGGAACCGAGTGTTCCTGGACCCATTGCCCGAGATGGAGGGAGTGAGTCTGACGAGAGGACCCAGACGTTGGCGACGACCCCAACCGAGACCAGACCTGAGAGTGACCTGGGGGTGGTCAAGACCTTGTGTGATGACGCCATGTCCATCCTGAGAGAGCAAAACACTGAGCCCACTCCGCAGAACATGGTGGCTGCAGTGCTAGCTCACATTACCTACAATTCCCTGATGATCGTCTTGGTCATTTCCTTGCTTGTGGGGGAAGGGGTTCAAGCTTCTTATGGGGACCTGACACCTGGCAGAGACTTAACCACCAGGCTTCAGTACATTTGGGAGAAATTGGCCGGACTTCTCAACCAATCGGACTTTTGCTTGAAACAAACCCCAGACACTGCTTCTCTATTAAATACATGCCTTATCCAGTCTGCCGTGCACCGGGAGAGCAGGCTGGGAACACTGAATGGGTGCACGCGTTTGGTCACCATCACCGAATCACATACGTGACTTACGCGAACTGGGGGACTCAGGTAACAAGGACTTTGCCCGCTGATGCAGTCACTCTTTACACACCTCGAGTGGCGATCAGCCCGAGCATGCCTTGTGCAAGGATGACCGGCTGCTCCACAGCCAAAGGGCCACACCACCGTTGCATGAGCCCATACCTGTCAACTTTTGGAATTGAAAATAAGGGAAATTTTGGGCATGCCCCTGTGTGGGTGTGGCCAAATCTGTGGGCGTGGCCAAATATAGCCATGTGACTTGCTGGGCTCTAGTCATGCCTGCCACATGGCCATGAAAATGTCTGCAAACACAGACAGCACTGGCTCTTTGGCTGTAAATGGAGATGAGCACTGCACCCTAGAGTTGGATATGACTGGCAGATTTTACTTTTTCAGGATCAAAGATCTCTGCAGATGGTGATTGCAGCCATGAAATAAAAAGGCAACTGATGCTTGGGAAACAAGCTATGAGAAACCTGGGGAACATAGTTAAAACTAGAGGCATCACCTTGCAAACAAAAAATTGCATAGTCAAAGCAATGGTATTCCCGGTGGTAATGTATGGGTGTGAGAGCTGGACCATTAGGAAAGCTGAGCGCAGAAAAATAGATGCCTTTGAAATGTGGTGTTAGAAATAGGTTGATCTTAGAAGAAATCAACTATGACTGCTCATTAAATAGTCAAATAGTAAAAATGATGCTAAAGTACTTTGGACATCAAATGAGAAGGGATGACTCACTTGAGAAGGCCTTGATGCTGGGAAAGGTGAAGGACAAAAGAAGGGGGTGTCCAAAAATAAGATGGCTAGATGGTATTGTAGATGCAATGGGCACAAAGCTGTGTGGGCCAAAGTGACTAAGATGCTCACTGGGAGGCAGAAGGTCAGCAGTTCGATTCCTGAGTACTGCAGGATGGAATGAGCTCCCATCTTTGTCCCAGCTCCTGCCATCCTAGCAGTTGAAAAGCAAGAAATTGCAAGTAGATAAATAAGGGACCACTTTGGTGGGAAGGTAACAGCATTCCGTGCGCTCTGGTGTCTAGTCATGCCTGCCACATGACCACGGAAACGTCTGCAGACGCAGACAACGCTGGCTCTTCGGCTTTGAAACAGAGATGAGCAGTGAACCCTAGAGTCGGATATGACTGGCTTTCGAGCAAGGGAAACATTCACATTCATCAAGAATCCTGTTTTCAGAATAACTACATTAAGCATAGAATGAGCTGAGTTTTAACTCAGAAGTCAGGCAAAATAAAAAAATAAAATAAACACAGTCATAGGCAAAGAACAAATAATGCATGAAGTCAGAGGCTGAGGGATTCACAAGGGATCAAGCTATCAAAAAGAACCAAAGGCAGGAGCCTCGAGTGAAAGAGAGCCTGCTGGATATTTCAAGGAGAGGCTAAGCATTAAAGTACTGAAAAGGTAGCTGGAATAGGGGAAATGTACCTGTGCTACACAAGGCTCCTCTCCCCTCTCTCTCTCTGGAAAGGAGACAGCATGCAGGCAAAGCGCCCAAGCAGAGCAAAGCCAGCCAGGAGGTGGTGGTGGGGAGGGGGCTTTGTGGTTTCCCCATGCCCCAGGGGCATGGAACGGCCCGCGCAGAGGCCACTTCGGGAGAACGCTCCTTGAGCCGTGGGCTCTGCGGGCAGAGAAATTAAGGGGGGTGGATAAATGATAGGGTTTGATTCACCCAATTCCTTGACCTGACCAGCGGATCTGCTGAGAGAGCGAATAGCTAACCCAGTTACCCATTAGAGTAATCACTCATCTCCAAGCTCAACTTTACCCCGGGTGTAAACAGAGGCCATGTTTACCCCCGCCTAATCCCTAAACAATGGTGTTTTCCCCGGCCTGTGTTTGGGCAAGTTGATTAACTTCCCTCCGAGAGATTCCCAATTAACCCGAGTAAACAGGTGATGTGATTTCTGTCAGATGACTGTTTTTGCCACCGTTGTGCTTTTACTCCTATATATGATGATGCCTTTTTCCCAATAAACCACTGATCTGATCACGCTCCATATTGCCTCGTATCGTTTCTTGATCAGTCTCCTCCGGGACCTCCGGCCCTCAGCGGCCCCGATTCCTACAGGGCTTTCTCTCTCTCTTCCATCTTCTCCCCCCCCTCCTGCCTCGACTCCCCCTCCCCCTTTCCTTTTCAACACCTCATGCCAATTCCCACCCACCCCCTCCACTTTCTCTCTGAGTAGCTCCTTCCTTGTCAAAAGGAGCTACCGAGGGAGAGTCAGAGAGAGAAAGAAAGAGGGGAGGTTTTTATCCCCTCACACCAAAGCCAAAGAGCGATGGGCGAAAGGCACAGCTGGAAATTCATCCTTTCCCCCTCCTTCTCTCTCTCTCTCTCCCTAATCCCAACCCACGCCACCCTCCTCATTTTTGGCCCTCCATGCAGCTGAGGATCGTTCCCTGGGTGCAAAGGAACAGTCTTAGGTCTTGATCCACCCCCGGCCAAAAAAAAATCCTCCCTTGCGTTTCCCCCTTGCGGAGCTTTTCGCTGCCGGTGCGGCAAGTTTCGCAGCACTTTGAGGACGCCCAGGCCGAGCCCCCTTTGGCAGTTTTTTAAGCAACTCTCTCTCAGTCGTGCTGAGGGCCAGGCTCAATGGAGAAGCTCTGACTGACTGCGGTCAGTCTCAGACGCAAAGACAACTTCTCTCACTCAACTGCCTGCCTGCCGTAAGCAGTTTGAATTTCGTTCGTGCGCACGCGATTTTCCACGCATGCGCACCAGTCTCTATCGAACTCCCGCGATACTGGGTGGTGCAAGTCTCTTCCCCACCCAAGCGCTCCTGAGTCCTGGAGCTCCGTGGCAGTCGCGGTCAGCGTTTGTGAGGAGCTGTGTTAAACATAAGTATAAATATAAATAAATAAATGTAAATAAAATACGGGACATTTATTGGGGTAGGAAAAAATGGGTGGGGGCGGGAAATGGGGGTAAAATACGTGGCTTTCCCGGGCAATACGGGATGGTTGACAGGTATGGGCCAGCCACGCCACCTCTCGAGAGCCATCTCAACACAGAAGGATTGGGATAAAGGGAAATTTCATGGACTCAAGCATACTATCCACATAAATCAAAACGTGCAAGAAGTGTTCTCTGGCCTGGCCAGCCTTGGGAAATACGTGCATATTCGATGCCCTCCTTGCAGTTGGTGCACAAGAGACATCACTGATGTTATTCCCGTTGATAGCTTGCAACTGAGAAGTTGGGATTTCGAGCCTGCTGGGTGTCTAGTGTGGCAGATTGATGTATTGAGTATTTTTGATTTTACTGTATAACCTTTTTGTATTATGCTGTGTGAACTGTATATCCACAGCATTAGTACTGTATTTATCTTTATTATGTTTCGCTGTGTATTGCTTATGTTTTGCATTGTATTTTATTTATGTACTAGCATATTTTGCCCGGTGGTGCCGGGCTTTTTAAAATTGTGTTGGATAGTAAAGGGTTTCTTTTTTTTCTTTTCCAAATGGTGCTGGGCTCTTTAAATTTGTTTTTAAATGGTTTTGTGGTTTTTGTGGCTTTGAGGCGCTGCGTCCGCCTGTGGCGGACTTGCGCTCCCAGTGTGTGTTTTATTTAATTTTTTTGTGCGCTGGCTTCCTTAGTGCCGGGCTCTTTAAATTTGTTTTTGAAGTTTTTTTTTGTTTATGCAAATTTTATTTTATTTTATTTATTAATTTAATTTTGGTTTATGCAAATTTTATTTTAATTTATTTGATTTCTGGTTTTTTTGGGATTTTTTTTGAGATTAGTGTGAATATTTTTGATTTTTTGGCTAATTTTTTTGATTTGTTTGGGAATTAATCTTTTATTTTGAAATATTTTTGAATGTTTTTTCTCTTGTGTCCTCTGGGTGGGGGTGGGGGGGTGAGCTTTGTTTCCTCTCTACAATTCTTCTCTTCTGTCCTCTGGGTGCTTCCGGTTAGTGTTTCCTTTCTTAGTTCATTTGATTTCCGGTGATCCTGAAGTCAAGACGTCTGTTGGTAAGCTCTCTGTTGTTGTTTTTTTGGGTGGGGGGGTGGTTTGGATTTTTAGGGGGGTGGGGTCTATGTGTGTTTTTGGTTTGTTTTTGGCTGTGTTTGTGTTTTCTTTTTGGATTTTTGAGTGTTTTTGATTGTTTTCTGTTTGTTTTTTGGGTTTAACTTTTTCAGTGGCTTTCTTTCCTGCGGGCCATGCTGGCTGGCCCGTGGGGAAGAAAGGCTGGGGGGGCTTTTTTTGCTGTCTCCCCCACGGGCCATGCTTGCTGGCCCGTGGGGAAGAAGTGCTTGGGGGTGGGGGCTTTTTTTTTTTTTTTTTTTGCTTTCTTCTCCGCGGGCCAGGCTGGCTGGCCCATGGGGAAGAAGGGCACCGGCGGTGGGGGGTTCCTTTTTTCCCCCCGCGGGCCATGCTGGCTGGCCCGTGGGGAAGAAGGGCAGTGGCGGCGGGCTTTTTTTAACTTTTATTTTTCGCGCGCCGGCCGCCTCAGCGTTGTGCGCTAATGGCGCATAGGACGCTGGGGCTTGTAGTTTTGCCTGCGCGTGTTTGCATACTTAAGCGGTTTGTTTTCTGCGGCTTTTTTTATTGGCCGCGGCGCGTTTTTGAGCGTTCTTTTTGTCACGCCGCTCAGCCTGATTGGCTCTGGCGCGGCGCGGCGCAAGGAACGTTGGGAATTGAAGTTCCCTTTTTTTTGTTTGCGACTGGGGGGCTCCTGTCCCCGGGTCGAAAATTTCAACCCGACAGTTACCTGCGAACCGGGTTCAGGCGAGTGAACGGAGGCCCATTACGGGCTAGTGGGGCCTGGTGCAACATCCTTTGTCACATTCCAACGGTTAATGCACCATTTTATAGGTATAGATATTGTATTCTGCTTATTATTGTATATTGTTTACTGTTGGAAGCCGCTTTGAGTAGTGTTTTACACTAGAAAAGTGGGGTATAAATAAACATTACAATACAATACAATAACATTCATGATTCTATCTCCCACATTGTATGACTATTGCTATGGATATTGCTGTTTGCAATGTGTTTCAATTTGAGTATGAAATGCCCTCCAGGCAAGGAATGCACAGATTGCACCAGCCTAGGAAAGATGTCAAATATCAACGTCTCATTCCCTGCAATTAAAACAGAAAAAGGGGGAATGTGTAGTGATGATAATTAGTGTGTACCCAAGAACACTCAAATATTACATCATATTATTTAAAATTAAGGGTTCCAAACTAGAGCAAGTGTCTGATGATACACCCTCAGACCCCCGAGAACACAACAGGGCAGAATCCTTAACTAATTAAGCAGGGTAAAAAAACCTATTCTTTAATTGACTAAAGGGCAAACTGACTTGAGTGCAGGCTAAGCCCCATTGTTTCATCTGTACATACCTGTCATGTTTTGGACATGAAAATAAAGAAAATTTCAGGCCATGCCTTTCGTTCCCAGGCCACACAACCTTCTCCCCAAAATCTAGGCACATCCAAGAGTCTAGAAGATGAGGAGCCACAAAGGAATATTGAGTTCTCCTGGTAGAGGAAAAACTACCCCATAGGCACAATGGCTTCCCTTCACAGGGAAAAAGGCAGCCAACAAGCCAGGCTTACTTCAACAATTCTACTCTATATTCCCCCCATTCTCCCTCCTATTCGACTGCATTTCATATTATGGTGATTTTTCATGGAACTATTTTTCACATTTTAATCAGTTAATTGTCTCCTGTCTTAGCGTTTTATGCCTCAATTTCATTTTTAAAAACTCTGTATTTAAGAGAAAAACATGGAAGTATGCTGTTTATATTGTATGCAAATATACTTGAAGCCCTCTCTCTCCTGGGAAAGAGGGTGTTAAAGGGAAGTCAATGAGCCAATCGGCTTTAAGTATATTTGCATACAGCATAAACAGGATACTTCCATGGTTTTCTCCTAAACACAGAGTTTTAAAAAATGAAATTGAGGCAAAAAACACTAAGACAGGAGACAATTAACTGATTAAAGTGTAAAAAACAGTTCCTTGAAAAATCACCATAATATGAAATGCAGTCGAATGGGGGGGGGGAGTAGGGGGAAATATACAATAGAATTATTAGTAAGTTTGGCTTGCTAACTACATATTTCTCTGTGAGGGGAAGCAATTATACTTATGGGGTGGTTCTTTCTCCACCAGGGAGAGCCCAACACTCCTCTTCTCTGGTATGAGCTGCATACCTCATAAAGATATAATACAATGATGTATGGGAAGTTTACATGCCTCTGATTTTTTTTAAAAAATATGGGAAATTACAAAAAAAATGTGATGGTGGAATTAGGGGCTCTAAATTACGGTGTTGATTCTGTGACTTTTCTGGGGACCTTTGGTCAAGAAATCTTCCTGTCAACACTGGCTAGGCAATCATAGCCGGTTAGTTATTAGAGCATGAAAACATCTAGTCCTATTTTGTTTGTTTTCCTGGAACTTTGGCCAAGCAAATCCCTTCAGTCAACAACAGCCAAACTAAGTTACTTCTTGTAGGAATCGGGGCCACTGGGGTGGCCTTAAGGTCCCGGAGGAGACTGATCAAGTGACGACACGAGGCAAATGGAGCGAGATCAGATCAGTACTTTATTGGGAAAAGGCAACATCATTTATAGGGGAAAAAGCGCAACGGTGGCGAAACCGTCATCGGACAGGAAAATTACCTAACCCACGTACCCGGGTTAATGGGGAACCTCTCAAAGGGAAGTTAATTAACTTGGACAAACACGGGGCGAGGGAGACCATTGTTTAGGGCTTAGGCAGGGGTAAATATGGCCGATATTTACACCGGGGATTACCTTGGCCAGGGGATGAGTGATTACTCTAATGGGTAACTGAGGTCTGCGAGATGCTTGCTTGGCAGAATCGTCGGTCAGGCTACAAGCGGCCGAATTATTCCCTATCATGAATTCACCCCCCTTACGCCCTGACAAGGGCCAGAGGCCAGGAGTTTGCTCGCTGGTTTAACCTCTGCCAGAGGCCACTGATGCCCAACCGGGCACGGGGAATCCTCATCTCCCCTTACTTTTTTTATATTAAGAGCCTGACTGGCGACTCTGCGCAGAAGCGGCATCAGCTGTTGATCGGGAATGACGTCACGGGGTTTCCCTCTGGGGCGGCACCTCGAGATCAGCGAGGGAATACATCGAGCAAAACAGCAGACTGCAATGCCTAGTATGACTACCCCCACCACCGCTTCAAGCACCGTCTGAAGCCACCCCCAGGGGATCCATGACCACATCCACTTCCACAGGGAGCTCCACCAGGCCCCCCACGCGGAGCCTTCCGTGATGCCCGCAACTATGGTGTGGAGATCCGTGATCTGGCTTTGGATTTTCGGGAGTTGTCAGTAAGATTGAAGCAGCACATACCATGAAGGGATTCGCAACCCAAGTGGTGCAACAATAAGAGGTAGTCGATGGCCGCTCGATTATCGAGAATGGCATGGCAAAGTTCCGCCTGCTCCTGATTGAGGAGCGCTATCGCAGTGGAGGTATGGTTGATGGCTTTTGCCAAGCCGCAAGCCAAGCGGCCAGTTCTCCATGCGTTGCCGACGGCTAAGCCTGGCACGCCAACTATACTGACTGATAGTGAGACGTATTCGGCTGGACTTAGGACTCTAAAGCTGCTATCACATGAGCTGTCTAACTGGGTGGTGCGAGTGTGCCTGATGGGTGCAGGAACATTTGAAGCATTTGAAACATTGGGAACATTTGTGCTTGGGGTAACCATATCCTTAGTGGGGAGCAGCAGTGTCAACCGACTAAGGCAACATGTGGAATCTGATACATTTGCGGGAATATAGTTAAAAGTATACTGATTACATGTAAAAAACCAACCAGATGGTAATGTAACATGAGCATACATAGAACCAAGTGTCTCTGGTTTATCACAAGTCCAGTTGCTGCTGCCGGTATCGAAGCAGCGGCGCTGAGTTCGACCAACTGCAGCGCAGCCGACTATTCGAGCACAAGTAGAGTTCGGGCTGGCCGCCACTCGCGGGGTGTGAAGAGTGGCTGCGTCAGCCGGCAAAGTCATGGTGAACCGTAATCCCCCCCAGCGAGCGTAAGCTGCAAAACTCGCAGGGAGATGCGGTCCGAAAACCTTCTTTAACAGCCAGTCACCATCCCGGGCGCGTGCGTCTAGAGTGTGGCACACTGGGATGAGACAGGTGCTGAGGATCGAGGCAGAACCAATGTCCTGCTTCAGGCAAAAATTGGACTGGTTGACGAGACCCGCCAACCATTCCCACAAGTTGTAGTGCATCCGTGCTGAAAGGTCTTCACCGGGCGGCAGGCCGTTGGCCTGAAGCGAAGCGGCCTGAGCGCCTCCCCCCAGAAGCAGGGCGAGGGCCAGGATGATGGTGAAGATCACGGAGTTGGCATTAATCTGGGCAAAGACTGCTGCAACGAAGTTCTCCGGTGTTGGCTCCTTCTCCTCGCACTGGAGGGCATCCTGGGCCTCACTACAAAGGGTCTTGACCATCCCCCAGGTGATCCTCTGTGCCGGGGTCCGCAGCCGCCGTCTCTCCTGGTGGGTCTCCTCGGTCAGAGTGAGGTCCTCCATCTCCGGGATCGGACTCGGGTAGGTCTGGGTCCACGCCATGAGGTTCCAAATGAGGCTTGACGCACCGAGCCGGAATCCAAACGACACCTGTAGGAGACATAATTGCAGCATACCCTCTCCCCCAGGTTATGAGCGGCACCGGGCCCCTCCAAGAAGGGTCCGGTGGCACCCGGTACCGGACCATAGGTCGCGGGAGAGCTTCCGAGCGGCGGAAGTGCCTCTTCTGCGGCGTGCAGTCCGAAAAAACATTGAGGTGATTGTATGTGAACAATACCTTATTCAGACAAAACTGTGCTTGTCCCTGTGATGTGGGCTTGTCCCTGTGGTGTGGGGAGGGCTGGTGGCTCCCCCCTTTCTGTTTGTTTGTCAATATAGGACTTTAGCGTCCGATTGACCCGTTCTACAATCGCCTGCCCTTGCGGATTGTAGGGGATGCCAAATGTATGCTTGATGTCCCAGGTGGCCATGAAGGCGGCCAACTGCCTAGAGCAGTAGGACGGGGCGTTGTCCGTTTTCACGTGCCACGGCTTGCCCATTGCCGCAATGCAGGACAGGAGATGATGCTCCACGTGGGAGGCAGTCTCCCCCTTCTGCGCCGTCGCCCAAACGAACTGGGAAAAAGTGTCTATGCAGACGTGCATGTACTGCCATCTGCCAAACTGCGGCACATGCGTGACGTCCATTTGCCACACCTGATTGGCCTCTGTCCCCCGTGGGTTAACCCCCCACGAGGGCCCCCCCGGCGCCCCTGCGCAATGCTGGCAAGAGCGTACTATACCCTGGGCTTGAGAAAGTGGCAAATTGAACTGTCTGGCGAGTGCCTTGGCGTTTTGGTGAAAAAAGGCATGACTTTGAATTGGAGTAGTGAAAACTCCCAAAACTGAACGTTGCTGAATTTCCTTTGCCGCCGCATCCGCTCTGCTATTGCCCATGGAAATCGGACCCGGTAGGTCTTGATGACTTCGGATGTGGGCAATATAGAGCGGCTCCGTGCGGTTTCGCAAATGAAATTGAGCAGTGAGAAACAGGCTAAGCAGATTCTTGTCTATCGCGGGAGTGATGTATGCTCCCGGTAGACTGTGAAGCAAATTCCTAACATACAGACTGTCGGTTATGATATTTAAACGTTCCTTGGCGAAGGTGCGCAAAGCAAGGTTCACGGCTGCCAACTCCGCCCGCTGCGCGGACTTCTGTGGGAGAGTTAACAGCATGTGCCAAGCTTCGCCCTCCTGCCAGGTCAGGACACCATAGGTGCGTCCACCATCAGAAAAAACTGTTCTGGCCCCCTGAAGTGGGACCAGCGAGAGCAATTCGAACAAGCTGACCGTTCCTGTTTGAAGCGAGACAAGTCTGGGGTCTTTAGGCAAGTGGTATGCCAAGCTTCCAGTGAACCCTTCCAAGGCTATCGGAAGCGAGTCACCTAGCTGCCTCAACTGCTGAATTTGTTCCTTGGTGAACGGGACCACGATTTTGGCTAAATCGTGCCCCGAAATGTCCCTAGCTCTCAGCCTGCCGCGGTAGATCACCGCGGAGACCAGTTCTTGGGGCGGAACAATGTTCCGAGATGAGGTGTTAGGCAGGTACACCCACTCCACAATTTTCGCTCCCTTCTCTGAGTCTACTCCTAGCGCCCCAGTGAACATGGATCCCGACCGTACGATGTACAGATTCAGGATTGGGGCATATGGCCCCTGGGCAATCCTATCTACCCATCTTTGGCTGAGAGCTTGGTTAACTTTCTCGAGCGCCAAGCGCGCGTCTCGAGAAATTTTTATCCGGTCTGCCGGCTGCTTACCTAGCGTTAGCAGCGAGAAGAGCGGTTTCAGAAGATCCGTATCCATTCGAAAATACGGTCTGGCCCAATTAATTTTTCCTAAAACCTGCTGTAGTTCTACCAAGGTGACTGAGTCCTGTACATTGATCTGAGGCAAAACTGGTGCTGCGAAAGAGCGGAGAAGCCGATGGCCCAAGTATGAGAAGGGCTCGGTTCTCTGCACTTTCTCTGGGGCAATGAGTAAACCTTTGTCCCCCAGGCTGGCCTGGAGGTCAGAAAACACTTCGCTGCCAAGTTTTGGCAACGCTACCAAAATATCATCCATAAAGTGACAAACTAAGGCTTGTGGGTAGAGGTTTCGGAACTTTGCCAGTGCGTCGTGAACGTAAATTTGGCACAAGGTGGGCGAATTGAGCATGCCCTGTGGCAAAAATTTCCACGCGTAACGCTGCGTAGGCTCACTGTGGTTCACGACCGGCACCGTAAAGGCAAACCTCTCCCGGTCCCTGGGGTCTAAGGGGATTGTATAAAAGCAATCCTTGAGATCTACGACTAGGATCTCCCACCCCTCGGGAATCATGTTCGGATTCGGGATGCCGCATTGAAGCGGACCCATTGGCTGTATGCATTTATTGATCTCTCTGAGATCGTGGAGGAGTCGCCACTTCCCCGACTTCTTCTTAATAACAAAAATTGGCGAATTCCAAGGACTTGTGGACTGTTCTATATGTCCTGCGTCTAGCTGTTCCTTAACTAGCTGCTTGAGAGCAACCAATTTCTCCCCCACTACCGGCCATTGTTCTACCCAGACCGGAGTATCGGTGAGCCATTTAAGTGGCAACGCCATTACCCAAAGGTAAGGGTGGCACCGTACTGCTGCAGAATGTCTCGCCCCCAAAGGTTGATGTGCACGTCAAGAATGTGCGGTCGAATCACCGCCGTGCCCTCAGCCCTTGGGATTGTGACTTCTACCCACTCTCGGCTCCTAAACGCTTCCTGAACACCGCCTACCCCCCACACATCGGAGACTGGCTCAATGGCCCACTCCCTTGGCCACTGGCTTCTGCTTATCACGCTGACATCTGCTCCGGTATCTAACAGGCCTGAGAATGATCGATTATTCAGAAATACCTCAATAACCGGGCGCTGTTTCCACTCAATGTTGGTCTCCACTGTCGCTAAGACCTGGTATCCTTGCGCTGCCTCACTGGCGCTCGAGCGGTCCTCTGACCGGGACTCGAAGCTGTCACTGAGCCCTCCCTGGCTCTCTGCTGGCGAGCGACAAGGAACCATGATCAGTTGCGCTAAGGTGTCTCCTTTAGGGATGGTTTGGGGCAGGTGCGTCCAAAGCTGAACTTGGAGAACGCCTGAAAAATTTGAGTCAATGACTCCTGGAATTATAAAAATTCCGCGTGCACCAGCCACACTACGGGGCAAAACTAAACCTATAAAGCCTCTGGGCAGGGGTCCCATGTACTGGGAATCAACCAGATAGACTGTGCCTGGCAGGTCGCATGTAACGTCCACCTGGCAAGTCAATTCTAGTCCCGTGCTGCCCTTGGGGCTGGCCTGCGCCCTCGCAATGTCTGGGATGGGGTTGGACTCTACTCTGGCTCTGGTGAGTTCTGGGTGAGGGACGCCTCTGTTTGGACTGGGGCCAGAGACATGCCCGTGCTCCGGTTTCCCGAATTCTGGCAATACCTGGCCCAATGATAGCCTTTCTTGCACTTCGGACAGAGGGTGTTCGGAGCCTTGGGACGGCCGGACTTTTGTCCGCCTCCCTTGGATCAGCACTCCCTAGCGAAGTGACCGGTCTTGCCACAATTGTGGCATGCTCCTTTGCTCTTACCGTTAGGTCTTTTCCCTCCTTGCACCGCTGCCGCCAGCAGACCCATCTTATAGGATTCTGTGCCAACGTCGGCCAACGTCATGTCCGATAGGGTCAAGTCAGGACGATTGCCTAGGGACTGCAAGATTCTACGGCAGTCCAAGTTGGCATTGTCCTTGGCTAACTTAATCATGAGCTCTTCCTGGGCTTGCTCATTATCAATCTGCCTGCTAATGGCTTCTTCCAGGCGATTGATGAAGTCCATGTAGGGCTCCTGGGCTCCCTGCTTGATGGAGGTGTAATTCTTAGCCGCTTTGCCAGTGGCTGGGATCTTAAAGTAGGCCCTAAAGGCCGGCTCGGCTGACATCTCGAGAGTGGCGAGAGGCAGGTTGATCTGAGCATTGATTGACTCGAAATTACCGGAGCCATACAGCTGCTCAGGAAGCACCGCGCCTCCCATCCTGGCAGCCCGAGTTTGAGCCTCTAGGCGGAACTCGCTGTCCCAGATCATGTACTGGCTAGGGGTCAGCATCATCCTCATGACGGCTTTCCAATCATGAGGAATCCACATGGTGGTTTCGCACACTTGCTGAAGCGTGCCCCTAGTAAAACGACTTTGGAGCCCTGTTTCTGCAATTGCCTTCCGCATAGCCATGAGGAGCTTATACGGGACTGGGGAATGAACGATCTGCTGTGCGCCCGTGAGCGCGTCCATTTCCATGCGGATTGGACATATCTGTCTGAGCTCAGCTAGCTCTTCTACTGACAGATCCCCCTTCCTAAGCTCTTCCTCAGCTGTGCGCTGAAGGGCACTCTTGGTAACTAGGGAAGCCGAAGCCGTCAGAGGAGCGCCTGCGCTTCTCATGCCCTGCATTCCCTCGGTGACGTCTGCAGCTGTCACCGCGGGAAGGCTCCCTGCGCTACTCTGCTGGTACTCGAATGTCGGATAGAGTGCGGTGGGCGCAGTCGGCTCGACTGGCTGGACTGATGACTTATTTAACGGGGGTTCTTCCGCTTCTATCCGGACTGGTTCGATCTCAGCTAAGAGTTTCCTACACTTCCTCCATGTGCGAACTATCCCTCCTGGGGCCTTCGGGGGTTGCTGAATGCAGTCTCCTATCCGATCCCAGAGCTGTAGGGTTAACGAACCTACTTCTGGGTAAAGCAGGCAGTGTTCCCTAAGGTACGCCAAAAGTCTCGCTAGTTCCCTGCTGTGAAAGCGTAACTTAAATACCCTGGCCAGGATTTTAAACTCCTCCTCACGAGTTTTTTGGCTAGCGGACGGACTCTGTCCCTGAGAACAAGTCCCCATATTACCTGCGAGTAGTCCTCTGAAGTTTCCTCCTCGGGATGGGTTGACGCTTCTGGGGGCAAGGTAACTGGTTTTGGCGACGATCGTCTGGGTGGAGCTCGGAGCGTGGCCTCCTGCCACAGGCCCTCGGCGGCCTCTGCGCTGTCAGGGGCTCACAGCTGCCCTGAGCGGAATGCGTTTTTCCCTTTAGCGCAAGTCTCCCCGAAAGCCGGGAGCAAGGTGCAGGAATGCCTCTCATGGAATGCCTCGCCGCAGGCCGTCCTTCTGACCGGCTGGCTGCCGGCCAGAGCGCCGCGCTGTCCTCCGGGCTGACGGGTCGCGGTTCAAGCGTAGAACCGGACCGCGTGGATCGCTACTCGCGAGTAGACCTCTCCTGGGTCGCTTACTCACGAGTAGATCACGTCGGGGTCACCAGATGTAGGAATCGGGGCCACTGGGGTGGCCTTAAGGTCCCGGAGGAGACTGATCAAGTGACGACACGAGGCAAATGGAGCGAGATCAGATCAGTACTTTATTGGGAAAAGGCAACATCATTTATAGGGGGAAAAGCGCAACGGTGGCGAAACCGTCATCGGACAGGAAAATTACCTAACCCACGTACCCGAGTTAATGGGGAACCTCTCAAAGGGAAGTTAATTAACTTGGACAAACACGGGGCGAGGGAGACCATTGTTTAGGGCTTAGGCAGGGGTAAATATGGCCGATATTTACACCGGGAATTACCTTGGCCAGGGGATGAGTGATTACTCTAATGGGTAACTGAGGTCTGCGAGATGCTTGCTTGGCAGAATCGTCGGTCAGGCTACAAGCGGCCGAATTAATCCCTATCATGAATTCACCCCCCTTACGCCCTGACAAGGGCCAGAGGCCAGGAGTTTGCTCGCTGGTTTAACCTCTGCCAGAGGCCACTGATGCCCAACCGGGCACGGGGAATCCTCAACTTCTGTTACCTATTAGACATGTCCTCAGGGGTAATTCTGCTGTTATTTAGTAGTTAGCTATTTTGTTAGCCTATACATTTTCTGCATATAAAATTGGAGGGAAAATAAACTGAGGGGAAGCTGTAACTCATTACCCATGAAATCTGTGTCTCTCCGCTGGGTAAGGCTCATAGCAACACAAGTGCCCAGACCTGACCAAAGACTTTGCTAAAAAAACCAACCTCAGCTACACTTAGTCTCTGAGACGAAATGTTTTTTTTTTAGTGAAGCTAGTACTTTATTATTTTCTTTAGCTTGATAATTAGTATAGGATAGGGGGTCCACCATGGACCATGGTAGAGAAGAACAGGGAAAGTATTTCAAGTTAGATAGTTTTCTATTTTGTGCCTTTATTTCCTGATATGGATTGTTTCATTGCTTCTGCAATAAAACATTAAAAGTCACCAATGCCTCATTTTTGACTACAAAAGAGAGGATCTTCAGGAGCAGTTTCATCAAGGGTCCTGGGTAGCTAAGCCTTAGCTACATTTTCACATAAAGACGAACCTTGAGAAAGGCAGGGGCAGAGAAGGAGTGGCTCTTCAAAGAGACACTGGCTTGGGATGTCGATAAATTTGCCAGGGCGACTCCCATTGGAGTAAAGCCCTCATCCCAGAGCAAAGTCAGAGAATAACCTCTTGCCTGTGCGACCCATGGGAAGGAAAAGTTACAATGAGGCCATTCTCATGGCGGGGTCTACTTCATTTCTGGTAGCAGGTGGATGTTAAAGGACTGTTATTAGCCTGACCACCTTGCTCACCAGTGGCCCCCATGGAAAACCTTTCCCGAGAAGGCAAACACACACCATAGAGATGGTTCCTGAACATGAGCAGAGGGTGTGTGTGTTTTGAAGTACGTAGTAGAGTACACACACACACACACACACCTTGGGAAAACTGACAAAGGGTCGTTCCTCCAATGTGCACTGAAAAGGAATCTAAATTCAAAGAGAGCAGAAGAGGAGTCCATCTTTATAGTTCTGCTGCCACAGGAATCCGTTCACTTTCTCCATCACGGACGTCAACATGAAATGTATCTCTCCTATGCCAACCCACTCGCAGCTCGACTGAGGGGCTTTGCACAAAGTCCTGTCATTTTTGCCCTCAGAGAAACTCTGAAAATGGACAGAGAGCGAAAGACCTTTCTCAGGCAAGCCAACTAAGGGACAGGGGTAATTACGCTTTACATCAGTGTCCTGCCCTCTCTTTTAGAGAAATGATCCTAGCTTCAGAGATGGTGAGTCTGCTGCAAGAAAGACAAGCCATGCCTTAAATGAAAAGCCAGTTAAGAAGTACAGCGACTCAGCTGGAAAGTATGTATCTGTACACAAGACAGAAGTGGCAACTTCACCAACTGAGAGTCCTCCTAATGTGTTGCAAAACCAAAAAGCAGGTCAGAACATCAGTGATGATAAACCTTGGTACTCCAGGTGTTCTTGGACTTCAATTGTCTGAAGCTCAAGTCAACACTCCTGCTGATCAGGGCTTCTGGGGATTGAAGTTCCAGAAGACTTGGAGTGCCAATGTTTGCCATCACTACTTTATATCATACTAGCATAGTTTGCCCGGTCTTGCTGGGCAGTTTTTATGTGTGTGTGTTTGGTTAGTGGTGGTTTGGGTGGTGGTGTTTTGAATTTGTGGTTTTTTACTTTATTTTATTTATTTTTCATTTTGATTTTTTACATATTTTTGATTGGTTTTTACTCTTCTGGCCTCTAGGTGGGGCTGTTATTAAGAGTACTGCAATTTTCTTTCTTTGCTCAGTTCAGTTCTGGAGGCATGGAGGAAGGACATGTTTGGTAAGTGCTATTTATTGTTTATTCTGTTTTTATTTTATTTTGATTTTGTGGTGTTGGGCTGGGGGGTTTAAGCAGAGATTTTCTACTTAAACCCCCCAAAGTGTTTCTGCTTGTTTGTTTGTATTTTGGGTTTTAGATGTGTTTAATTCTTTTGATTATTTCTGGTTATTAATTTTTTTGATTTCTTCTGTATTTATTTGTTTAGTTTGTGATATTATTGTTTGTTGAGTTAGGTATTTTCGTGTTGTATAGGTGTTTTTACTGTGCTTTTATGGTTTTTCGTTAGCCTTTGGTATTTTGGGTGTTTTTGTTGAGTTTTTTGTTTTCTGGGTTTATTTTAGTTATTTGTTTATTTATTTGTGTTTTATTATTTTTGATGCTTGAGTTTTGGTTAACTGTTTAGTTTTGTTGTTGTTGTGTTTTGTTGTGTCTGTCATTTCCTCTTTTCCCCATTGCTGTTTCGAAATTAGGTTTCGATGCAGCGATGGGGAAAAGGAAGAGGCGGCAGTCAGCTCGCTCTTCGTCCGGTAAGGTTCTTTAGGAAGGTCGGGTGAAAAGGAGGCTGAGATGAGCTATCTGCTTCATGATGGTTCTCTCCTCTCTGTCTACTTTTTCCCTGGCTTACCTAACGGGAGATTGGCAGGCAACGATCTGTAAGGGGTGGTGCTCTTCCTTGCGGATTGCTGGCTGCTGCTTTTCTATTATCTCCACCGCTTTTTGTGCTAGTTCTCGAAATAGCGGTGTGGGTAGTAGAAAGGCAGCATCCAGTTATTCGCCAGGGAGTGTACTTCCCCTGACGAACTGTTGCCTGCTGCTTGTTTCTTTTTCCACCCCGGCTCAACTTACCTTCAGGCCGGCAGTGGTCTTGCCGTGTCTTCGGAGGGGTAGCGGGGCGGAGAGGGAGTCCCTCTTCTCCCCGTTGCTCTGGAAAAGAAGGCCAGCGGTTGTCTCGCCATGGTTTTTTGCGGGTTTTGGTTAGCGAGGCCGTGAGGCGCTGTGTCCACCTGTGGCAGCCTTGTGCTCCCGTTGCATGAGGCATTTTCAGCGTTCTGCACGCTTGCGCCCTTCAGCCTGGTTGGCTGAAGCGGACATGGCACAGAGGACGCTGGTACTTGGAAGTTTTGTTCCTTTTGTTTGCATTAGTGCGGCGGCTTTTTTTCTGCGGCTCGTTTTCTATTGGGCACAACGGCTTTCCCAACGTTCTCTTTGCTCTCGCCTGTCAGCCTGATTGGCTGAGGGGCGGCGCGGAGGATGTTGGGAATTGAAGTTGTTTTGTTTTGTTTGCGTTTGTGAGGTGAAAAGGAGGCAGAGATGAGCTATCTGCTTCATGATGGTTCTCTCCTCTCTGTCTACTTTTTCCCTGGCTTACCTAACGGGAGATTGGCAGGCAACGATCTGAAAGGGGTGGTGCTCTTCCTTGCGGATTGCTGGCTGCTGCTTTTCTATTATCTACCGCTTTTTCGTGCTAGTTCTCAAAATAGCGGTGTGGGTAGTAGAAAGGCAGCATCCAGTCATTCGCCAGGGAGTATCAATGCAAACGTGCATGTACTGCCATCTGCCAAACTGCAGAACATGTGTGATGTCCATCTGCCACACCTGGTTGGCCTCTGTCCCTCGTGGGTTGATCCCCCACGAGGACCCCCCTACTGCCCCTGTGCAATGTGGGCAGGAACGGACTATGCCCTGGGCTTGGGAAAGTGGCAGGTTGAACTGCCGTGCGAGTGCCTTGGCATTCTGATGGGAAAATGCATGACTCTGAATTGGAGTCGTGAAGACTCCCAAGACAGACCTTTGCTGAATTTTCAAAAAGGAAATTTCCCAAAGATGAGGAAACTAGTAAAAAAGAAACTGAAAGGGAAACTTGAGAGAGTCCAAACACTCCAAGAGGCATGGAGGCTGTTTACAAAAGCAATAACAGAGGCTCAATTGGAATGCATACCCAAAAGGAAAAAGGGCACTGCCAGTTCCAAGAGGACTCCGATGTGGCTTACAGGAGCTGTTCGGGAAGTGATCAAGAGCAAGAAAAGCTAATTTAGAAGATGGAAGGCTTGTCCAAATGAGGACAGCAGGCAGAAACATAAATTCTGGCAGAACAAATGCAAGGCAACAATCAGGAAAGGAAAGCAAGACTTTGAGGAGCGTATAGCTAAAAATACTCAGAGAAATAACAAAGACTTCTTTAAGTACATTAGAAGTAAGAACCCAACTAGGAAGGCCATTGGACCATTAGATGACAATGGAAGACAAGGGGTTATTAAAGAGGAAACAGAGATTGCAGAGAGACTCAATGAATTCTTTGCTTCAGTATTCACTGAAGAAGACAGAGACCACATGCCCAAAACAGAGCCTATCTTCGTAGGGAGGGAAACCAAAGAATTAAGCAAGATAGAAATAACCAGGGAGGAGGTCCTTGCATGTCTTGTTAAGCTAAACACTAACAAATCACCAGGACCAGATGGCATCCATCCACGAGTTCTCAGGGAACTTAAAGATGAAATTGCTGATCTCCTAGCCAAAATATATAATCTTTCCCTCAAATCAGGCTTTGTGCCTGATGACTGGAAGGTAGCGAATGTAACACCAATTTTCAAAAAAGGATCCAGGTGATCCAGGAAATTACCGACCTGTCAGTTTGACATGTGTCCCAGGTAAAGTGATGGAAACCATCCTAAAAGATAGAATTAATAGGCACATAGAAGAGAAGGCGCTGCTAAAGGAGAGCCAACATGGCTTTTACAAGGGCAAATCATGCCTCACTAATCTGTTGTAATTTTTTGAGAGTGTCAACAAGCATGTGGATAAGGGGGATCCAGTTGACATTGTTTATCTGGACTTTCAGAAGGCTTTTGACAAGGTCCCACACCAAAGGCTCTTGAATAAACTTACCAGCCATGGAATAAAGGGACAGGTCTTGTCCTGGATCAGCAACTGGCTAAGGGACAGGAAACAGAGGGTAGCACTAAATGGACACTTCTCCAAGTGGAGGGAAGTAAAGAGTGGGGTCCCCCAAGGTTCAGTACTAGACCCCTGCTTTTCAACCTCTTCATAAATGATCTAGAGGTAGGAGTAAAAAGCAAGGTAGCCAAATTTGCTGACAACACTAAATTATACAGGGTAGTGAAAACTGTGAGAGATTGTGAGGAGCTCCAGAGGGATCTCTTGACACTGGGGGAGTGGGCAAAACAGTGGCAAATGAGCTTCAACATTAGTAAGTGCAGAGTGATGCATGTTGGGGCAAAAAAAACCAATTACATTTATAAACTGATGGGGTCTGAACTCTCTGCGACAAACCAGGAAAGGGACCTTGGTGTCCTGGTGGACAACTCAATGAAGGTGTCAACCCAGTGTGCCTCAGCAGTGAAAAAAGCAAACTCAATGTTAGGGATCATTAGGAAGGGTATAGAAAATAAGTCAGCAAGTGTCATTTTGCCTCTTTATAAATCTATGGTGAGGCCCCATCTGGAATACTGTGTACAGTTCTGGTCGCCATACCTCCAGAAGGATATTATGGAGTTGGAGAAAGTGCAGAGGTGGGCAACCAGAATGTTTAGGGGACTGGAACACCTTCCTTACCATCTGAGCCTGCAATGGTTGGGCCTTTTCACTCTTGAACGACGGCGTCTAAGAGGTGACCTGATTGAAGTTTATAAAATCATGCACAGTGTGGACAAAGTAGATAAGGAAAAACTGTTTTTCCTATCGCATAACACTAGAACTAGGGGACACTCCATGAAACTTTTGGGTACTAGTTCTCAAACAAATAAGAGAAAGTACTTTTTCACCCAGATGATTACTGGTCTATAGAACTCCCTGCCAGAAGAAATGGTGACAGCTGTCAGTCTTGACAGCTTTAAGAAAGGATTAGACAAGTTCATGTAGGACAAGGGTATCCATGGCTATAATTATGGATACTTAAGGACAACCTCCGGGTTGGAGAGATAGGCAGGATATCTCTCAATGCCATTTCCAGGGAATCCTAAGCAGGTGAAGGCATCTCCTTGGGAATACCCTGAAGGAAATGGTGAGCCACTGTGTGAGACAGAATGCTGGACTGGATGGGCTGTGGCCTGTTCCAGCAAGGCTGTTCTTATGTTCTTATGTTATGTTAATTTCCTTTGCGGCCGCATCTGCTCTGCTATTGCTCTCATAAGTCGGACCAGGCAGATCCTGGTGGTTTCTGATGTGGGCGATATAGAGCGCTTCGGTGCAGTTCCACAAATGAAATTGAGCTGTGAGGAAGAGACTTAAAAAGTTATTGTCTATCGCGGGAGTGATGTATGCTCCCGGTAGACTGTGAAGCAAATTCCTAACATATTGGCTGTCAGTAATTATGTTTAAGCGTTCTTTGGCAAAGGTGCGCAAGGCGAGGTTCACAGCTGCCAATTCCGCCCGCTTGCGGAAGAGTCAGGAGCGTGCGCCAAGCCTGTCCCTCTTGCCAAGTAAGAACACCATATGTGCGACCCCCATCAGTGAAAACTGTCCTAGTCCCCTGAAGTGGAACCAGGGACATTGATTCACACAAGGTGACTGTCTGCGTTTGAAGCGAGACGAGTCTGGGGTCTTATGGCAAACCTTGGCGCATGACGTGCCAGGCTTCCCTTGGGTAAATTTCTCATGAAAGCCCCCCTGCGCACTTCCGCCCATGGCGTGTGTGCGCACATTTCCTGGAGCTATTCTTGTGCTCCTGTGAGAAGGGTACCAGATGCTGGCTTAGCCTTTTGCCTGTGCTTAGACTAACAGCAAAAAAAAAGGAAGGGGTGGCCTGAAAATGCCTGTGTCTGATTGAAAATGTGACCTGACTGCATTCTTAAAACGGTCCTAGGCAGCCCTGGCTAATGAGTGGCACTCTGTACATTCTCAGGAGCTCAGTGACTAATCTTATTTCATCCCTTTGTGCTCTGGAGTTTGTGAAATGTGTCTGCTCATTTAGAGTGGGTGCTGTGGGCCAGGTGCCATACTTGAAATGACAGACTAAGACTTATTAAAAACAAGCCAACTATGACGTGCCAGCTGTAAGGAAACAATACACAAAAATGAAAAGACACACAAGTTAAACATTTCCAGCAGGGAGTTCCAATGGCGAAAGGAGGAAAGACAAGTCAGACGTTAGCACAATGAGAATGCAACAACTCTTATCATAAGATAATTAAGACAGCTGGCTGGGATCCTCCTGTTAAGGAATCCCTACCAGTAATTAACTCAGGAGCCTGTGAAAGGATGCAATTTAAGACTATAGAAATAAATAAATTGGTTACTTTTAAGGCCTGGAGAGGAGTTTTGTTCCTGTAAAAAGGTAAAGATTAAGCATTTTCTGAATCATATACAGAGCGCGAGAATGTTTGCGTGCTTCTTCCTGTGAGAAGGGTACAATGAGTGAGTTAATTTACACAGATTAAAGACAAAATACCAGAACAACAGCTTTCTTAAGAGGCTGAAGGAGAGTTAGAACAATTCTCAACCTGCGGCCAGATGCGGCCCACATTGCTCTGCCACTACCTCCACCAAGCCAAGAAGCGCTGTGTGGCAAAGGAAGGGCAGGATGACTGTCCGGACCTCCAGAGCTGCCTGAGGCCGCGGAACTTGGCCCCTGACTTTAAAAGGATGAGAACCTAGGTTACAAGATGATAACACAGTACACACATGAAGACAATGCAATTCTCTCATTCCTAGTGAAATATGTGACTTAAAAACCACTAAGGGAATTCAAACACAGAAATAGGGTTTTTTGAGAAACACAGACGTAGGGAGGGGCCCCATAGTTTATGATTTAGTGAAGAAAACTCATAGAAGTGATTTTTGTTTTCAGATCACGCTTCTGAAAAGAAAAATCTGTTTGCCTGAGTGGCACGGATTGCAAAACCGGTTCTTAAGAGTGGCTTAATCCTTGAGACAAAGAAAAGTCTCCCTTGCATATCCAAAAGAAAAGCCTTTTGGCTGAAAGGAAGAAGGGGGGTCACTTTGCCCTATTGCAGGTTAGGATTCCATCCCCCCTCCTGCTTTCGTTGCCCTAGGTGCCTTAAGCTGCTAAGCAGGCAAGGCAAAGAGGTTTTGCTCACCATGCTTTCTCAAACTTTAAATGGTTCCTGCCCATGAACAGAGTGCAAACTGTTTAACACATAATGCCTGATACTTCACAGTGACATTACCACGCAGTTACACACAAGGAACACTTTTGCAATCATACTGTGGTCATAGAGACAAAGCTTTTGCAATCATACTGGTTCTTGCAGTCATACATTCAGTGGTGCACCATGCATACACACATTTATTTACGCATTCGCACATTCCTCCCCTGATCTGCAATGTTCTATCCTGCACATGAGGAGATGACTTATACACAGCTGGTCCTTTACAACCATCAGGGTGCTTCTACTTAGGGGAGAGTTTCTCTGGGCTACTCCGAGGCAAGACAAGTAGGTTCTGCCTGTGCCTTGGAAGAGCTCGGGGTACTATTGCTGGGATGGTTCCTCTGGCATAGCCAGGGCGATGGCTGCCTCCTTTCTAGCCTGGGCCAGATGCATGCCGGAGGGCCGGATTCTCGGATCTCGGTGCTGTCTCGCCCTCCAGCGCCAGTGTGGCCATTTGGTCTTAGGCTTATTTGGACAACCTTTTGAAGATCTGCCTGGTCTTGATTGGCATTCTCTTCTAAGGTGTCTCATTTTTCCACACTGGAAGCAGGCGCCTTTGGGTTTTGGCACTGCTTGGCGCCTGATTGTGGTAATGGGTCTGCTCTGGAGCCCTGCGTGGCCAGGGGCCATGCAGATTTCAATGAGCAGTGGGCGCTGAGCAGGCAGGTAGACAATGGTCTGTCTGCCTGAACGTGTGTCTGCCTCCAGACAGGCTGAACACAGCATCTGGGTGTTAGCTAATTGTACTACTGGCAATTTCCCCGTGAATGGATCTTCCTCACCCATGCGCTGGATGGAACTCTTAGTAGTCTGGGAACTTTTAACTGTCAGAGAAGCGCCAGTGCTTCTCATGCCATGAATTCCTTCAGTGACGTCTGCAGCTGTCACTGAGGGAAAGCTCCCTACACTGCCCTGCTTAAGCTGAAATGACGGATAGAGAACCATTGGGGCTGATGGCTCTGACTGCGCTGGGGGTTCCTGGGTCTCTATCCGGACTGGGTCTACCTCTGCTAAGAGCTTCCTACACCTGCTCCATGTGCTGATTATGCAATCTGGAGCTCTCGGGGCTTGCTGAATGCAGGCTCCTATCCGGTCCCAAAGTTGGACGTTAAGCATGCCTGTTTCTGGATAAAGCAGACAATGACACCAAGGCCACAGCTGATCCTGGGCTGCCTCTCTCGGCCTGAGGGAAGATAAAAGTGACCAGCCTCTGGCCTGCCGAGAACACCAAGGCCACAGCTGATCCTGGGCTGCCTCTCAGCCTGAGGGAAGGTAAAAGCCACCAGCCCCTAGCCTGCCGAGAACACCAAGGCCACAGCTGATCCTGGGCTGCCTCTCTCAGCCTGAGGGAAGGTAAAAGCCACCAGCACCGGCCTGCCGAGAACACCAAGGCCACAGCTGATCCTGGGCTGCCTCTCTCGGCTTGAGGGAAGATAAAAGCGACCAGCCTCTGGCCTGCTGAGAACACCAAGGCCACAGCTGATCCTGGGCTGCCTCTCTCAGCCTGAGGGAAGGTAAAAGCCACCAGCCCTTGGCCTGCCGAGAACACCAAGGCCACAGCTGATCCTGGGCTGCCTCTCTCAGCCTGAGGGAAGGTAAAAGCCACCAGCACCGGCCTGCCGAGAACACCAAGGCCACAGCTGATCCTGGGCTGCCTCTCTCGGCCTGAGGGAAGGTAAAAGCCACCAGCCCCTGGCCTGCCGAGAACACCAAGGCCACAGCTGATTCTGGGCTGCTTCTCCCAGCCTGAGGGAAGGTAAAAGTGACCAGCCCCTAGCCTGCCAAGAACACCGCCTTCGGGAGGGAGACTGGCAAGAACACCTGAGGCAGGGCAGCTTCTGGACTCCTGGTTGGGCTCCAAGGCCACCTCCACCGCCTCCACCGCCACTTAGCCGGTTTCATCTTCGGGAGTGGAGGCCGTTGAGAACATTGGATGTTTGTCTTCCGTCCCATGGCTGGTTTCAGAGAGGGGATATTTTTCCCGGCTGTGCGGGTCCAGCGCAGCAGCTACAAGGAGGACCTTGTGCCGCCAGGACCGGGGGCAGGGAGGAGAACATCAGCTGCACTTGGGGTCGCTTGTGGTCCCAGAGATGGCGCCCCCCGCCATCTATGCAGCCACAAGCCTTGCACTGCCAGGACTGGGGTGGGGAGGAGAGCGTTGATTGTACCTGGGGTCGCTTGCGGTCACAAAAGCGGTGCCCTCCGCCATCCCGGCAGCCGCGAGCCTTGCGCTGCCAGAACTGGGGCAGGGAGGAGAACTATGACCGCACCTGGGGTTTCTTGGCGGCCTTAGGGGCGGCGCCCCCCCCTCCCCATCACCCCCGTGGCCTTACAGTGCTTGGACCAGGGCCGGGAGGAGACTCCCGTCATTGGAGTTCTGTTAGGGGTGGTGGAGGGAGTGAGAGGGTATGTTTTAAGTGGGTTAGGGAGGGAGGGAGGGGGAGATGGCCTTGCTAGCCAGGAAGAGAGGGCGACACTCCGTCTGGGTTAATGGTGGAGGTTCCAGGGGCTCATTTAGAGGTTGTGACGGGCATGGGGCGTTATAGCGGGAAACGTGGGGCGGGCCGCACTCGGGGAACGCAGGACCGATGCTTAGTATCTGTCCCACGTTCTGGCCCCCTGGTTTCACCTCTAGGTACTGAGCAGCTGATCCAGGGTGACCCCGCCCTTAAGGCTGCTGCTGATGAATGCCAGGTCGGTCTGTAACAAGGCTCCCCTAATACAAGACTCTATTTTGGGGGAGCGGGCCGACCTGGCATGCATCACTGAGACCTGACTGAGACCTGAGGATGGGGTGCCTCTCTCAGAGATGTGTCCGGCCAGGTTCGGTGTTTGGCACCAGCCTAGGGGTGTGGGTAAGGGCGGTGGTGTTGCCATTATAGCCAGGGAGTCATTGGGAGTCACCAGGGCCACCGCTCCATAAATTTCGGGTTGTGAGGCCCTGCTCCTGTGTTTGGGCCCTAACGGTCAGTTGGGGGTCCTACTCCTGTACCTGCCTCCTTGCAGGGTAAGGGACTCCCTGCCTGGGCTCCTTGAAGCCATCTCGGCGTTGGCTTTGGAGTTCCCTAGACTGATGGTTTTGGGGGACTTCAATTTGCCTTCGCTGGGGTCTGGTTCCGAGGTGGCACAGGAGTTCATGGCTTCCATGGCAGCTATGGACCTGGCTCAGGTAATTCAGGGCCCGACCAGGGGCAGTGGCCACACGCCAGATTTAGTCTTTTTGTCGGGGCGGTGGCAGAGTGATCTGAGTTTACAGAAGTTAGACATAACACCTGTGCCATGGTCAGATCACTATCTGGTGGCTCTAGACTTTCTGGGGGCGACACTTCATCGTAAGGAGGCAGGGTCAATTAAAGTGGCCCGCCCCCGGCAACTGATGGATCCGGATGGATTCCAGAGGGAACTGGGGGAATTTCCTCTGGATCGGCGACATGATTCACCTGAGGCACTTGTTGACCTGTGGTACGGGTCGACGACATCTGCCTTGGATGTAATCGCTCCACTACGGCCTCTCAGAGCCCGTGGAGCTAGGTCATCCCCGTGGTTCACTGAAGAACTACGGGAGCTCAAACGGGCAAAGAGACGCCTTGAGCGACGCTGGGTGAAGACCCAGAGCGATTCCGATTGGACACTAGCTAGAGCCGCTATTAGGGCCTACCTAGTGGCGATGGGGGTGGTGAGGAGGCAGTACTTCACCTCCCTTATTGCCTCCACTGATAAGCGCCCAGCCACCCTGTTTCGGGTGACCAGGTCCCTCCTGGGTAGGGCGGGGCCTGTGCCTGGTTGGCAGGGATCGGCTGAGGACTTTGCTGACCATCTGGTGGAGAAAATCGATCAGATTCGCTTAGGGTTCAAACTTGGCGTGGACGGGGAGGGTCCGGGGGGAGCCAGTGCGCAGTCTTGCAGTGTTACTTGGGATCGGTTTGATCCAGTTGCCCTGGATGAAGTGGGCAGGCTCCTTGCGGCGGTCCGTGCCACTAATTGTCCATTGGATCCCTGTCCCGCCTGGCTGGTAAAAACCTCTAAGACGGTGACAGGTGGCTGAGTCGGGGCTATAATTAACGCGTCTTTTCGAGAGGGGATGTTTCCTGCACTGCTGAAACATGCTCTTGTGCGCCCCCTCCTGAAGAAGCCTTCCCTCGATCCAGCAATCCTAACCAACTACAGACCTGTCTCCAACCTTCCTTTTTTGGGGAAGGTTCTGGAGAAGGCAGTGGCACGTCAGCTGCAGGGGGTACTGGATGAAGCGGAATATCTGGACCCATTCCAGACAGGATTCAGACCTGGATATGGTACTGATACTGCATTGGTCGCGCTGATGGATGATCTCTGGCGAGAGCGGGATGGCGGTCATCCGTCCGTCCGTCCTTGCTCTTCTTGACCTCTCAGTGGCCTTCGATACCGTTGACCATGGTATCCTTCTGGAACGGCTCCGAGGATTAGGGATCCAGGGCACTATGTGGTCCTGGTTTTCCTCATTTCTGAGGGGCCGGACCCAGTCGGTGTGGTTGGAGAGTGAGAGGTCGGGTCCTAGGCCCCTAAAATATGGGGTGCCTCAGGGCTCAGTACTCTCTCCTCTCCTATTTAACATCTACATGAAGCCGCTGGGTGAGATCATTCGTTCCCACGGGGTGCGGTACCACCAGTACGCGGATGACACACAGTTGTACATCTCGACCCGTGGGGACCCCAGTGATGCAGTCAAAGTCCTTTCAAGCTGTCTGGAGGCTGTTGGGGTCTGGATGGGGGCAAATGGGCTACAGCTGAATCCTAGCAAGACTGAGTGGCTATGGATAGGGGATCCTGCGTTATCCCGGGAGCTACCATCTTTGGTTTTGGATGGGGCTGTTTTGCCCCAGACCAACCCGGTGCGCAACTTGGGGGTCCTCCTGGATTCGCGGCTGCTGCTAGAAGAACAGGTGGCGGCTGTGGCCAGGAGGGCCTTCGCCCAACTTCGGGTGATTCGCCAGTTGCGCCCGCTCCTGGACCGGGACTCTTTGCTCATGGTCACTCACGCTCTGGTGACCTCCAGACTAGACTACTGTAATGTGCTCTACATGGGGCTGCCCTTGATGACCATTCGGAGGCTGCAACTGGTCCAGAATGCTGCGGCCCGGGTGGTGATGGGGTGTGGACGTTATGCCCATGCCTCACCACTGCTTCGGGGGCTGCACTGGTTACCAGTTTGTCTCCGGGTGCAATTTAAGGTGCTGGTTTTGACCTTTAAAGCCCTACATGGTAGTGGGCTAGGGTATCTTAGAGACCGCATCGCCTTAAGGACGTCTGTCCGTCCAACCAGAGCGGACTAGCGAGTTAGTCATTAGCTTCCTATTGTCCGAGCTGCTTGTCAGGTCAGCTGTAGGTGAATTAAACCCTATCTAATATTCCGCTCCCCCAATTTCTGTCCCTTCAGGAACCCCTGGCAACGAGGTGATCGCCCATCACCGGGGTTCTGTCAGGGCCAGTATGCCAATTGTGTGCGCGGATCCCACACTTCTGTATTAGGGGTCATGCGCAACTTAGGCACGCATTACCCCAAGACAGGGTAATAAATATGCTTCCCCGACTTCGTTTGGGGCTGGACTTCACCGCAGAGTTGTCTCGCGTGTCTTCCTTGCGGCCAGCCACTCCAACATCTAAGGGCCATTGCAACAACATCCCCCCAAAAGAGAAAGCTCACTTGCCCCGCCTTGGGAAGTCCCTCTTCCAGGGACTCCCCAGCAGCCAAAGCTCCCCTTCTCACATGTCTCCTTCCCCTTCCCAACCCTTTATCACCCACAATCAATTTGCTCCTTCCCACTGAAGCTCCCCCCCAAAGGACTCATCTGCTGCATTCCCCCCCCCCCAGCACCTCAGAGAGAGAGGGGGGAGCAGAGACTTTGGAGGGAAAGAAAAGGGAAGCACACCTGGGGGAAGGTGAGTTGGTGGGGAAGCAGGAAATGGACTTTCAGACCCTGCTGCTGGGGCTCTTTCCTGTGTGACACTCTGGGACTGCCCCTCAGTGGCTTTAACCCTTTAAGTGGAAAACAGAAGTTGCCAAGAGGAGCAAAACAGGCTGTTTTCCCCATTGCCTAGTTGTTGCAATGGCTCCCAGGTATTGGAGTGGCTGGCCGCAAGGAAGACATGCGAGACAATTGTGTGGTGAAGTCCAGCCCCGATCTGGGTTGGGTGGTACGTATTTGTTACCCTGCCTTGGGGTGATGCGCGCCTAGGATGCGTGTGACCCCCTAATACAGAAGACTTGCATACGTGGCGTTTCCGGTGGTCGAGCTATATTGCCAGCTCTTGGAAGTTATCCTGGGGTTGCTGAGTATCTGAAACCTAAGGACCTTGGGCTGGCGAAACCCATTGTTCCTGCCCTAATCTCGGAGTCTATGTGTATTCCCACACCTAGCAAAATCCCTCCATTTGAGTTTTGTTCGAGCTATGCAAACCAAGATCCCATGTTGCCTGAAGATGCACTTTGCTACAGACCCCTGAATAGAGATGCGATATTTTTATTTTATTTTATTTGTTTATTAATTTTATATCCCACCCCACTCATCCCAAGGGTTTCTCGGGGCGGCTCATAACAAAGGGAATATATAACAGAATTAGAGACAAATATAAATTCCAAGATACAAATGCAAAGCATACCATAAATACAATATATCAGCATATAGAAATACAATAAAATACATATAGTTTTAACTGTTTTAACTGTTTTAACTTGTGTTTTTAATTTTTATTGTGAACCGCCCTGAGTTGGCTTTGGCCGAGTGAGCGGTATATAAATGTGATAATTAAATTAAAAAATTAAATTAAATACCAATAATAAGCATAGTCCTCTGCCACTCAAATGAAAAGAACTTGAAGCCTCCGGGATGCTGGCGATGGCGGGACTTCTTAAAGCCGTGGGAGGCGCCACCCACAGGTGCTTTGACTTCACCCCCGCCCAGCTGGGACAGAGGGAAGGAGCGTGAAGTCTCCGAGATGCTGACAGCGGCGGGGCCTCTTCAAGCCACGGGACAGGCCGCTGACATGTGCTGGGACTGAGGGAAGGAGTGCCACCCGTCCTACAAGGGCAGACCGGAGAGGCTCAGTGGTGGTCTCACCCCCAAGAGAAGCACACATGACTGGGACCAGGAGAAGAGCCTTTTCTGTGTCTGCCCTGGCGCTGTGGAACCTCTTACCACCTGAATTGCGCCTCCAGACAGAGCTACTCCCCTTTAGGAAGGCACTTAAGACTTGGCTGTTCCAGCAGGTGTGGGGCCTGACAGCTGTGACGGCCCAGTCTTGCTGGCTGATATAATTTGGCCTGTTCCTTAACATACCTGTCTGTTTTTATCTCTCCACCTCCCCCTTTCTATCATCTTTTAAATTCTTATTTTAATCCTTTTTTATGAGTTTTTAAACTGTGTGGTGTATTTCTCTTAAGGGATTAGGGAGGGTTTTTTTTTGGGGGGGGGGTGTTAATCTGTTCTTAATCTATTTATGTTTTTTAACTTTTATGTAAGCCGCCTTCAGTCATCCATGGATGAGGAAGGCAGGGTAGGAATTATGTAAATAAATAAATAAATAAAATGGCGGGGCTTTTTCAAGCCACGGAAGGGGCCACCTACAGGTGCTCCAACTTTACCCGCGCCCGGCCAGGATGGAGGAAAGGAGCGTGAAGGCAGCGAGATGCTGGCGGCGGCAGGGCTTCTTCAACCTGCAGGAGGGGCCGCCCACAGGTGCTCCGACTTCAGCCCCGCTCGGCTGGAATGGAAGGAAGGAGCGCGAAGCCTATATAGAAATGATGGCCTGTTCCAGCAAGATGTGATGCACACCCAGATGTGAAACTAATGAGACACAAAAGGAGCCACATTCGGGCATCCCCTGAGCAGAGGTCTTCTAGCAAAAATCCTTTCAACCCAGAAAACACCTGTGGGTGCTTCTGACATGATTTTAAAAAGCTATTTCTCTATTTGTACTGTTTATTACAGCTTTATACATGTGTAAGGGTACAGAGTTTAGGTTCTACTCTACTTTACCTGACAACATACCTGCTAAGACACAACCAGGACCCTCCGCCCTGGGTCTCTCGCCGTTTACCACTTTGCAGGGGTAGTTAAAACTGAACTTGCCCAACGTGCATTAAACATCCAGGACTTGGGAAGTCTACCTTAGGCTTTCACTTGGCTGAGTCAATCTTACAGCCCCTATTGAGGTAGAGCTCCTTGCATTATGCCACCTCTGTATGAGAGAACAAAAATTTGGTAGCATAGGCCTTTCTCAATAAAAGCGGCTTTTGCATGGCAACACTCAAATCTTCCCCCTTTCTTCAATAAGCACACTTAATGTTAAAATATTTCATTTATTAAAAATATTAGATAGTAAAAGCATAAAGATCTGCCAGAGGTATACTTTGCCAGCATCAAAATTAGATGCAAGTAAAAGTATCAATCTAAACATATTAAAGCAAATCAAAAAGAAATAAAACCTATCTAAGTAGTCATTTGGCCTAGATTCTTAATCCATTTCTAGCAAGCTTACATGACTACATTTCTTCTCTGGGTCCAAACGTGAACTAACAGGAAAACCCCTTTTTACTACTCTAAAACCCATATCATTTAAATTAACATTTCTAAAACATAACAGCTCCTTAAACCCCCACAACATTTGAATCAAATAATCAAATTAGTTCTTTGGCAACACTTTAGTTATGCCATTAATTTCTTCCTCACAAAAGTTCATCTATTTTCCTGACACACAAAAAGGCTTCATATGACAGGCCTTAAAACATGTTTATTAAAGCTTAACTTAAAGTGTAACAAGAGGAACAGGAGTACTTTTGCTTCCTTCCTGATCTCACTTCTCTCTGAAGCCTCTTTAACTCTTTCTTGGTTAACTTTGCCAATGAAAGCCACGTGCTTCAATGTAATGGTAGACTCCATTGATGAAATTATATTATTTTAAAGTAATGCAAATTCACTTTATTCCCTGCTCCTATATCCATCCGTAACATTGAACGTTTGAAATGCTTAATGTCTCCTGAATAGTGTAAGAGGGTTCCATGATGGCGGATTCACACATGCAAAGGTACTACCTTCTGAAGCTTGGAGAATAGTGTGCTCTTCATTTTAAGCAGGGATAGTTTCTCTTTCCTTCTTCAAGATGGGGAAGGGACAAAGGAATGTTTCTAAAGCAGCTCTACGCCAACTGCAAGCACACCCAAAACTTACCAGTGCTCACTTCCTTTGTTTGGCTCTCCTCAGCAGCAGAATTAAGAGCAAACCTCGTGATGCATCAGTTAGCACAGAGAGAAACTGTACAAATGACATTAGTTTGGGTTCTGCTTTTAACGTATTTAATGCTAATAATTAGCCACAGAGTCTGAGAACAAAGAAGAAATTCTTACTAGATAGAAAGGTAGTAAATGTGTACATTTTTGAGGCCCAGAATACTGCACTTGTTAAAATGAGGGAACAGCTGTAGTTACCTGCAACACCTGTGCCATGTTTGTGTTCTTGCCAAAGCACATGGAGAACTACACTTGCAGCAAGTGCAAGCTGGTTGCACTCCTAGAAGAGAAGGTCCAGCAGCTAGAGGCCCGCATATCTAACCATCAACAAATTATGGAGCTTGAGCTATTCTTGGACAGAGCGGAGCAGACTATCCTGGACAAAGAAGAGACAGCGCACAGTTCTGAGGAAGAAGTCGTTTCACTAACTCAGGAGGTTGATGCATGGAGGAATGTGACTCAAAGAAGTAAGGGTTCACTCTGAGAGTCTGAAGTTACAGAATCAATTTGAAGCTCTTTCCCTCATCACACCTGATGAGGAACACACAGAACAACTGGTTCCACCTGAGGATCTCTCCATCACACTTGATGAGATCCAGGAAGATAAACAGGAACAAAATGAAGCCCTCTCCCTTAATATAGTTGATGAAGTGTATGTAGATGAATAGATTGCAGGAGAGAGGCTCCTTGTACTAGGTGATTCAATAATTAGAAATACAGAGAGATGGATTTGTGATGCACATGATAACCGTATGGTGACTTGCCTGTCAGGTGCAAAAGTTGCAGACATCACAAGAAATCTAGATAGCTTGTTAGAGAGAACTGGGAAGGAGCCAGTGGTCATGGTACACGTTGGTACCAATGATGTTGACATGTGTCCCAGGTAGTGATGGAAACCATCCTAAAAGATAGGATTAATAGGCACATAGAAGAGAAGGCGCTGCTAAAGGACAGGCAACATGGTTTTCCAAGGGCAAATCATGTCTCACTAATCTGTTGGAATTTTTTGAGTGTCAACAAGCATGTGGATAAGGGGGATCCAGTTGATATTGTTTATCTGGACTTTCAGAAGGCTTTTGACAAGGTCCCACACCAAAGGCTCTTGAATAAACTTACCAGTCATGGAATAAAGGGACAGGTCTTGTCCTGGATCAGCAACTGGCTAAGAGACAGGAAACAGAGGGTAGCACTAAATGGACACTTCTCCAAGTGGAGGGAAGTATAGAGTGGGGTCCCCCAAGGTTCAGTACTGGGACCCCTGATTTTCAACCATAAATGATCTAGAAGTAGGAGTAAATAGCAAGGTAGCCAAACTTGCTGACGACACTAAATTATACAGGGTAGTGAAAACTGTGAGAGATTGTGAGGAGCTCCAGATGGATCTCTTGACACGGAGAAGTGGGCAAAACAGTGGCAAATGAGCTTCAACATTAGTAAGTGCAGAGTGATGCATGTTGGGGCAAAGAACCCCAATTACATTTATAAACTGATGGGGTCTGAACTCTCTGCAACAAACCAGGAAAGGGACCTTGGGTTTCATGGTGGAAAGCTCAATGAAGGTGTCAACCCAGTGTGCCTCAGCAGTGAAAAAAGCAAACTCAATGCTAGGGATCATTAGGAAGGGTATAGAAAATAAGTCAGCAAGTGTCATTTTGCCTCTTTATAAATCTATGGTGAGGCCCCATCTGGAATACTGTGTACAGTTCTGGTCGCCATACCTCCAGAAGGATATTATGGAACTGGAAAAAGTGCAGAGGGCAACCAGAATGGTTTAGGGGACTGGAACACCTTCCGTACCATCTGAGGCTGCAGCGGTTGGGCCTCTTCAGTCTTGAACGATGGCGCCTAATAGGTGACCTGATTGAAGCTTATAAAATCATGCACGGTGTGGACAAAGTAGATAAGGAAAATCTGTTTTCCCTATCGCACAATACTAGAACTAGGGAGCACTCCATGAAACTTTTGGGTGCTAGTTCTCAAACAAATAAGAGAAAGTACTTTTTCACCCAGAGGATCACTGCACTATGGAACTCACTGCCAGAAGAAGTGGTGACAGCTGTCAGTCTTGACAGCTTTAAGAAAGGATTAGACAAGTTCATGGAGGACAAGGGTATCAATGGCTATAATTATGGATAGCTAAGGGCAACCTCCGGGTTGGAGAGATAGTGAAGGCATCTGCTTGGGAATATCCTGAAGCAAATGGTGAGCCACTGAGTGAGACAGAATGCTGGACTAGATGGGCTGTGGCCTGTTCCAGCAAGGCTGTTCTTATGAATTAGCAGCAAAACATTTCCCATACTCCTGGCATTTGAACAGCTTATCTCCTGCGTAAACTTTACGATGCATCACAAGGTTTGAACTCTAAGCAAAAAATATAATATTATTCTCACATTCCTGGCATTTGTCTGATTTATCTCGTGTGTGAACTCTCTCATGATTCACATGGAATGAATTTCAAGCAAAACATTTCCTGCACTCCAGGCACTTAAACGTTTTTCTCATAGCATTTCTACGTTTTCTCTCCTGTGGGAATTCTCTGATGTTTCGCAAGACCTGGTTTCTGAGCAAAACATTTCCCACTCGCTTGGTTTGAATGGTTTCCTCTCGTGTGAATTCTCTGATGTTTCACAAGGGTTGAGTTTTGACAAAAAAAAATCCCCACTCTCTTGGCATGTGAATGGTTTCTCTCTTTTGTGAATTCTCTTATGTGTCACCATGTTTGAGTTCTGAGAAAAACGTTTCCCACACTCTTCGCATGTGAATGGTTTCTCTCCTGTGTGAGTTTTCCGATGTGTCACAAGGCTTGAGTTCCGAGAAAAACTTGTCCCACATTCTTTGCATGTGTATGGTTTCTCTCCTGTGTGAATTCTCTGATGACTCACAAGGTTTGTGTTCTGAGCGAAACTTTTCCCACACTCTTTGCATGTGAATGGTTTCTCTCCTGTGTGAATTCTTTGATGTTTCACAAGATCTGATTTCTCAATAAAACCTTTCCCACAATCTTGGCATGTGTATGGTTTCTCTCCTGTGTGAATTCTCTGATGTGCCACCAGGTGTGAGTTCTGAGCAAAATTTCCCCCACACTCTTGCCATGTGTATGGTATTTCTCCTGTGTGAATTCTCTGATGTGCCACCAGGTGTGAGTTCTGAGCAAAATTTGCCCCAAACTCTTGGCATGTGTATGGTTTCTCTCCTGTGTGAATTCTCTGATGTGCCACCAGGTGTGAGTTCTGAGCAAATTTCCCCCCACACTCTTGGCATGTGTATGGTTTCTCTCCTGTGTGAATTCTCTGATGTGTCACCAGACTTGAGTTCTGAGAAAAACCTTTCCCACACACTTTGCATGTGAATGGTTTCTCTCCTGTGTGAATTCTCTGATGTGTCACAAGGTTTGAGTTCCGAGAAAAACTTTTCCCACACTCTTTGCACGTGAATGGTTTCTCTCCTGTGTGAATTCTCTGATGTGTCACAAGGGTTGAGTTCCGAGAAAAACTTTTCCCACACGCTTTGCACGTGAATGGTTTCTCTCCTTTGTGAATTTTCCGATGTGTCACAAGGCTTGAGTTGTGAGAAAAACTTTTATCACACTCTTTGCATGTGAATGGTTTCTCTCCTGTGTGAATTCTCTTATGATTCAAAAGGTTTGAAATATAAGCAAAACATTTCCCACATTCCTTGCATTTGAACAGTTTGTCTCCTGTATGAATTCTCTGATGATTCACAAGGTCTGTATTCCAAGCAAAACATTTCCCACATTCCTTGCATTTAAACGGTTTGTCTCCTGTATGAATTCTCTGATGAATTCTCCTGTTACCTGTTGAGAAGAAGGACAAATGCAGAACACTCTGAAAGGAAGGGGAAAACAAATCTACCAGGGAAAAGTTTTTTTCCTAAGAAGTAGTTTCTGATTCATATAAGCTCAGATAGAAAGATATCTACTATGTTTTGAAGTTCCACAACAGTCTGTCCATGTTTCCCCACTCATTTATTTTGTCAAGGAAGACCTTTACCTTTTTACTTTAGTTTAACATACTTCAAAAGAAAGTACACAGAAAGCGCAACCTCAAATAGTGTGGTATTTTTGAACCATAATCAGGCATACTCTGGTAATGGCAATCTTGTGTTGCTGACTAGTCTTTCTCACACTAGGTAAGGCAAAAGGAACTGCAGAATGAACTCCCCTAAAGGTGCCTTCATTTTGGCAGTTTCACATCTGGCCTAGACATGGAAGAAGAAGAAGCGGTACCTATTTCACTACTTGCAATTTCTTGCTTGCAAACTACTAAGTTGGTGGAAACCTGGAGCAAAAGACCGGTGCTCATTCCATCGCACAACACTTGAGTCTTGAACTGCCGTCCTGCCTACCTTTCAGTCGTCAAAGCTCAGCGTCTTAACCAATAAGCCACTGGAGCCCAACCAATTCCTACTCACTGCCATTAAAAATCATTCTTTCATGCGCTGTTAACTGTTCTTTCCCATTCAATAGGACAAGTTGTATAAAATCTTCGCATATATCTTTAAATCTACTTGCTTTCAAGAGTCTTTTTGTAGCCAAATCTCACGTGTCAATTTTTTATTAATAGCAATTTTCAAAATTTCTTTATACCCTTCAAGATGTCAAACCTCAAATCTAATTTCCCCATTTTTTTTTGCTCTAATTAATCTCGCTGCAGTTGCTAAAGGTGTAATTACAATATTTCCACTTTTTACCATATCAATTGGGCATCACCTAAATTAGATAACAATGTTTATTTTGGTGAGGACAGCAATCAGTTTTCATAGATAAAATCTCATTCATTTCATTAAAAGCCAATTTCCATTTTTTCCCCTGGATCTCCTCCTATTCTCACCATAACTGGAAATAGCTACCAAACTGTGGTGGCTTAGTGGTTAAGACACTGAACTTGATGTCTGGAAGGTAGGCAGGTCAGCAGTTGGAAACCCGAGTGCTGCACGAATAAGTGAGCGCCCGTCTATCCCAATTCCTGCCAAACTAGCAGTTCTGAAGCAAGAAATTGCAAGTACAGTGAACCCCGGTTAACGATGTTTCTTGGTTCCCAGTCGCATCGTTAACCGGGAAACGTCTTTGTCCAGGAGGCACTTCCAGCTGGGCACTTCCCTGGGTCCGATCGGGTTTTCCCCTTTATTATCAGGGGGTGGGGGTTGCGATCCCCCTCTCTGCCAAGTCCCCTGGGTCTGGGAGGGTTGGGGAGACAGACCCCTTTTGTCCCCCCAACCCTCCTGGACTCAGGCGACCTGGCGGAGAGGGAATTCCCCCCTCCCCCACACTGCGTTGTTAAAAAGAGAAGAAATCAAAACGATTTCTTCTCTTTTTAACAACGGAGTGTTGGGGGGGCAGGAGCCCCTCTCCGCCAGGTCCCCTGAGTCCAGGAGGGTTGGGGAGACAGACCCCTTTTGTTACCCCAACCCTCCTGGATTCAGAGGACCTAGGAGATGGGAGTGAATCCACCCTACCCCATGATATGAAAGAGGAAAACCCAATCAGGTTTCCCCCTTTATTATCAGGGGATGGGTGTTGCGATCCCCCTCTCCGCCAGATCCCCTGAGTCCAGAAGGGTTGGGGAGACAGACCCTTTTTGTCCCCCCCAACCCTCCTGGACTCAGGGGACCTGGCGAAGAGAGGATTTCCTTCCCACACACACTCTGTTGTTAAAAAGAGAAGAAATCCAAGCCATTTCTTCTCTTTTTAACAACGGAGTGTTGGGTGGGGATCCCTCTCCGCCAGGTCCCCTGGGTCCAAGAGGGTTGGGGAGACAGACCCCTTTTGTTACCTCAACCCTCCTGGATTCAGGGAACCCAGGATATGGGATCGAATCCACCCAACCCCATGATATGAAAGAGGAAAACCTGATCGGGTTTCCCCCTTTATTATCAGGGGGTGGTGGGTTGCAATCTCCCTCTCCGCCATGTCCCCTAGGTCCACAAGGAGGGTTGGGGAGACAGACCCCTTTTGTTACCCCAACCCTCCTGGATTCAGGGAACCCGGAAGATGGGATTGAATCCACCCCACTCCCTGATATGAAAGAGGAAAACCTGATCGGGTTTCCCCCTTTATTATTATGGGATGGTGGGTTGCGATCCTCCTTTCTGCCAGATCTCCTGGGTCCAGGAGGGTTGGGGAGACAGACCCCTTTTGTTACCCCAATCCTCCTGGACCCAAGAGAACCCAGGAGATGGGATTGCATCCACCCCCTGATATGAAAGAGGGAAACCCAATTATCAGGGGTGGGGAGTTGTGATCCCCCTCTCTGCCGGGTCCCCTGGGTCCAAGCTATTTCTTCTCTTTTTAACAACGGAGTGTGTGTGTGTGTGTGTGTGGGGGGGTAGTCCCTCTCCGCCAGGTCCCCTGAGTCCAGGAGGGTTGGGGAGACAGACCCCTTTTGTCCCTCCAACCCTCTCAGACCCAGGGGGTCCCTCCCTGTGTCCAGCTCTCCGCTTACCCAGGAGTGTCTGGGAGGCTGGGAGGACCTATCCTGAGCTGTTTTCGCCTTCCTAGCACCTCCCTGGCCCACCAAACAGCTGAGAAAAGTTGTGGCTGCCATTTTTTTTATTTTTCAAAAACAAGATGGTGGCCGCAAGCATTCTCAGCTGTTTGGTGGACCAGGGAGGTGCTAGGAAGGCGGAAACAGCACAGGATAGGTCCTCCCAGACACTCCTGGGTAAGCGGAGAGCCGGATACAGGGATCCGAAGATGGCATTTGAACAGGTAGGAGACCAAACATGATCTCCCAGATAACGTTACTTTTCAGAAAACGACGTTGTCCAAATGCATCGTTAACCGGAGGTTTACTGTAGATCAATAGGTACCACTTAGGTGGGAAGGTTAACAATGTTAACAATGCACTCCGTTGTCTAGTCATGCCTGTCACGTATCCACGGAAATATCTACAGACAGCGCTGGCTCTTTGCCTATAAACAGAGATGAACACCGAACCCTAGAGTTAGATATGATTGGCTTTTGAACAATGGTGACCTTTACCCTTTACCATTATCTCATCCTATACCTCCAATGTGTTGCTGAATATTTAGAATTATAACAATTCATTTTGGCTCTTTTTAGGTGCTATCCCTATATTATTTTATAGCAATTCTTTTTCATTCTTACTGATATGAACTTTAAAATTCTTTTCTTCCATACACTCCTTAATTCCTTTTACTCCAGATTACGATTATCTTTTGACACAAAGGTATATTCATATCTTTTAAATTATAATTTCCCTGAATTCTTTTCCATTTCCCCAGTCACAGGCCTACCCCTGAAAATGCTAATATCAGTATCCGTAATTTTACTTTATAAGCACAATTTGCTATCATCTCCATATTTATAATTGCATGATCAGTAACCTTTGTAATATTGATATCAGTAAGAACAAACATAGACAATAAGCCATTTGAAAAATACATTGTCTTTGCTATTCCTACCCTTTACTTCGATCTATTACCATATTACAAGCTCCTCCTGGTATAACTATATCTTTATTATATATCTTTATTTCCCTAAACATATTATGAGCCAGAGTGGCCCCTATTTATCTACTTAACATTTCCTACTTTCGAACTACTAGGCTGGCAGGAGCTGGGACAGAGACAGGAATTCATTCCGTCGTACAGTACTCAGGGATCAAACTGCTGATCTGCTGCCTTCCAGTCAGCGTTTTAACAACTTCAGCCATTGCTGGTAAACAGTGTTCCATGCACTTCAGTGTCTAAGCATGGCTGCCACATGTCCACGGAAACATCTGCAGACGCAGACAGGACTGGGTCCAACAGAGATGTGCACTGAACCCTAGAGTCGAATACGACTGGCTTTCGAACAAGGGGTCACCTATATTATGGTGTACTAGCAGAGGTTGCCTGGCGTTGCCGGGCTGTTTTAAATGGTGTTTGTATTTATTAAGAAAAAAACAAAGGATGATATACTTTTACAAAAAAAATATATTATTTAACCAAATAATGTGGTTTTTTTAATAGTTGTACTGTAGGTAATAATTTTAAAAATGTGAAAGTACATGTTTTTTACAATAAATGTTTAGATGTGTTTAGATGTTTTGGGTTTTTATTTTAGTTAAAATTCAGCACAGGATTTTTGAAAAGTTTTTTTTTTATTTTCATATGTTTGTGATTTGTGTTATATTGTGATTTTGTTGACTTGTTTTTACTGTTGGGGCCTTTTGTTTGGGGCTGTTGTGTCTTTGTGAATTGTTTTTACTTTTCAGGTCAGCAGGTGGTGCTAGTAAGGTGTTTTCTTGTATTTTGACTGTTTTTTCTCTCGTGGCCTCTGGGTGGAGCTTGTTCCGGTAAGTAGTCTGTTTCTTTATTCATTTCGTTTCCGGCCGTCGTGGAGTGAGGATGTCTGCTGGTGAGTTCCCTTGTTTTATTTATTTTGTGTATGGGGGGTGTTTGGATTTTGTGTTGTTTTTGTGTTTTTTGTTGTTTTTGTGGTGTTTCCTTCCCGCAGGCTGGGCTCGATGCCTAGCCTGTGGGAAGGAAGGGCAGCGGCGGTTGGGGGGGGGTGTCTTTCTTTCCCATGGGCTGGGCTCGATGCCTGGCCCGTGGGAAGGAAGGGCAGAGGCGGGGGGGCGGTCTTTCCTTCCTGCGGGCTGGGCTCGATGCCTGGCCCATGGGAAAACAGGGCGGCGGCGGCGGCGGCGGCGGGGTCTTTCTTTCCCATGGGCTGGGCTCGATGCCTGGCCCGTGGGAAGGAAGGGCAGCGGCGGCGGGGGGGGGTCTTTCCTTCCCGCGGGCTGGGCTCGATGCCCGGCCCGTGGGAAGGAAGGACAGCGGCGGCGGGGGGGTCTTTCCTTCCCGCGGGCTGGGCTCGATGCCCGGCCCGTGGGAAGGAAGGGCAACGGCGGCGGGCGGGTCTTTCCTTCCCGAGGGCTGGGCTCGATGCCTGGCCCGTGAGAAGGAAGGGCAGCTGCGGCGAGGGGGGTGTCTTTCCTTCCCACGGGCTGGGCTCGATGCCTGGCCCGTGGAAAGGAAGGGCAGCGGCAGTGGGGGGGGGTTCTTTCCTTCCCGCGGGCTGGGCTTGATGCCCGGCCCGTTGGAAGGAAGGGCAGCGGCGGCGGGGGGGGGTTTTCCTTCCCGCAGGCTGGGCTCGATGCCTGGCCCGTGGAAAGGAAGGGCAGCAGCCGGGGGGGGGAGGGTGTTTCTTTAACGCGGCCTGTATTGCTGTTTTTTATTTTTATTTTTCGCATGACTGGTTTCTCAGTGTTCTGCGCGCTCATGGCGCGCAGGACACTGGGGATTTTTATTTTTTTGTTTTGCATTTGTGCTCCATTTTTTTTAACACGTCTCGTTTTTGATTGGCCGTGGCACGTTTCCAAACATTCTTTGTGCTGATGCCTCTCAGCCTGATTGGCTGTGGCGCGGCGCAGCACAAAGAACGTTGGGAAATGAAGTTGTTTCCCTTTTTTGCGTTTGTGGGGCTCTTGCCCCACTGGCACATTTCTCAATTCTTCGTTGACCTGCGGACCCAGTTCGGGCGTGTGCACGAATGGTGGGTGCTAGCTTTTAGGGCCTGGCCTAGGAACCTATTCAAAGTTCCAACGGTTAATGCTTGGTTTTATAAGTTAAGATGAAAATGAATGTGGAGATACAGAATCTAGCTGATTTACTGGTCTGGCAGTTACTATCAGAAACATGTACTGACGAAGATTTAATTATGGCCAACAACAAAGCCAAGGTGGTTCCATCTGGGCAGTCTAGTTTGATCTGGACACTACAGAAGAGTGCAATGTTTAGATCTTTATATTTTGAACTGTTGCTGCATTATTACTATTAAATAAAACAGAAATTAGCAACAAGCAGGGGAAGAGGGGGACCTTACCGAGAGAAGATACTGTTTGCCAGTTCTCCTCCATGACTTCCTGGTGAAGGACCTTTTGGTCAGGATCCAGCAGTGTCCACTCCTCCTGGGTGAAGGACACGGCCACCTCCTCAAAGGATACTCCACCCTAAATGAAAAAAGAGTCTTCTCCATTAGTTTCAAAAAGACAATCTTCTAAAGCCAAAACATTACAAGCAAGAGAAGAGGCTGGATAGTCTTTGGTAGTTTGACACCATCATGAATGGCTTTCACAGCCTTTCTCTTGGTTGACAGGTTGACCTTGGTGGACAAGTTGTCAACTAGGAGACATCCAGAGACAGAATTTGGTCTCTCTGAACACAATGTTTACACTCTTTATCTCTCCCACAAAAAAGCAAAATGCCTTACTAAGAACGAAGGGAACAGAAAAAGACACACAAATTCCTGTCGTCTTCATATTGAGTTTGGAAAAACCTCTCAGATCTTCTTGGACCATTCTTCAAAACAGAAGAAAAATAACTTTCTCATTTGCAAAATCAAGTTATAAGAGGCACTATTCCTTGCATGGCGAGCAGCATGCGATAACAACCTGCTTTGTAAGGAATGAGACTATTAAAAAGGATGGCCAGTTTGATTCAAGACTAAAGTGCTTAAATACAAAGGGATTCAGATACACAAGGTGAGTTGGCATACCTGATCTGGTTCTGCTCCATCGCAAGGAAGAGAGGATGGGTTATTTGTTGCTCGCGTCCTTCTGGAGTCTACAGGAAAGACAGAAAGGGTGGGAAGCCAGTCCTCTCAGATTAAGATCGGAATCCCAAACATTCAGTAAAACCCCAAGTTACAGGGGGGGTGGGATCGGTTCCCTAGCCTCTTTAGCAACTTGATTTTTTTTTGTGTAACTCAAAGCATCCCCATAGGGAGGAAGAAAAAACCTAAAAGTGTAATTTAAATGGGGCGATCTCCTTACCGTTGCTGCTGTTTCCACGTGCTTCTCCAAAGTGGGAACCGCGTCACTGCCGCAGCTCCGCGGCCCCTGCCACTTCTGAGAGGGTCAGGGGACCCGACCTGGGCTGTTTCCGATGACCCCCAACCTTCTCGGGTGCTGCTGCAAGGCAAAACCTGCAGCTGACGAAGGAGTTTCCCCTCAGCCATTTGTCTTGCAGCACCGCCCAGGGACCAGCCACCTCCACCGCCACCATGGTAAGTCATTTCTTGAGACTTCTGGTGTTGGGGGTGGGTGAATTTTTAGTGATCAAAATGGCAAGAGCGCCATTTTGATCTCTAAAGACTTGCATCAGGGATTTGTGCTGAATTTCGTAAATCAGGGCATTTTCTTAAATCAGGGCATGAAATTCAGCACAAAACCCGTTCGTAAATTGAATCATTTGTAACTCGAGGCATTTGTAAGTCGGGGTTTTACTGTACTAGTTAAATAATAAACCCTTGAGGACAAGAGGATTCACACCCCAGGAAAAGGCACTGGTTCCCCAAGAGTAAAGTTTGCCTCTTTGGAAATTATTTCTAAAGGAAATACTAAAACAGATAGAAAACTGTGAAATCTTTTTACTGAGTACAGTGGTTTTAGTTCTCCTTCTGGCCCCTCCTGTCAATTATTTTTCCCATCTTCCTAATTATGATAAAAAGTTGGAGGGTCATTAAACTTGCCCTCTTTCTTATAGGACATTACCATATATTTATTTTTTCAAAAATGAAAGGTTTTATGTTATGTTTTTGTTTTAAAATACAAAAGCTCTATCTTCCCTTAAAAAGCATTAGGCAAAGCACGAACGTTTCCTAAAAATAGAAAAGGAAATGGGATGTCAAAATCATTTTGCAACCCCTAGGATAAGCTCTGGGGTGGGGATTCGGAAGAAAGCCCCTGGGAGACATCAAACCATTCACTCTCTCAGGCTGGCCTAAATTGTAGGATAGTTGGACTGAGGACAAGATAGTCGCGATGAAATCTGTGAGCTTCATAGGAAAAATGTGGGATATCGATACAACAGGAAAAAGCTAGAAATAACTGAAGCGTGCAAGGTTAAATATGGATGTTTAGAAGTCTTCTATTACGCTCAGTTCAAAACAAATCTCTTTGCATTTGCCCTCCTGGTCAGAAACAAGAGGAACTGGTTGCTATGTGAAATGTTTGGAATGATGACAATCAAAAGAATTAAAAATATATGAAGAACTAATGAAGAGTGTCCCAGCCATACCAAAGTGAAATAGTCAGTGGGGGAAAGAAATACACACAGACCCTCCTTTCCTTCACCCGTGGATAACAACATGCCTTCTCTCACAATAATCCTCACCTATCAAGGTAGAACCTCCTTCATTGCCCTGCTGGATATCTCTTTGCGGGGGACACTCTTTGGTGCTGAATTGAGGTTTCTCTCGCATGGGGAAATCAGGCTGAACTTCCGAGGAGAGGATTTTTATCTGAGGAATCATAAAATGCAAGGAGAAATTTTAATTTAATTTAATTGTTGAATTTCTATACCGCCCACTCAACCAAGACCGTCTCAGGGTGGTTCACAATCATAGATAAAACAGATAAAACAGAATTAAGAACCCACCCCCTAAAAAGAGGTGCAGGTACCAAAGAAACCGTAGGGGAAAGCATAATCCTCTATACCAACCACCCAACGGAAGCCACCCCTCCACCTGCACCCCAAACTTGGCCCACCAGCCAGGTTTTTAGTTCTTTTCTAAAGGGCAGCCTCTGTCTGGAGGCGCAGTTCTATTGGCAGGAGGTTCCCAAGGGCTGGTGCGGACACGGAGAAGGCCCTCCTCCTTGTGCCAGAGAGGCTAGCCCCCCCCCCCCCGGCTGATGGCACAATCAGAGAGCCCCTCCGGTCCGCTCTGGTTGGATGGACAGACGTCCTTAGGGCGATGCGGTCTCTTAGGTAACCTAGCCCACTACCATATAGGGCTTTATAGGTCAAAACCAGCACCTTGAATTGCACCCGGAGGCAAACTGGTAACCAGTGCAGCTCCCGAACTCCAGTGGTGAGGCATGGGCATAACGTCCACACCTTATCACCACCCGGGCCGCAGCATTCTGGACCAGCTGCAGCCTCCGAATGGTCATCAAGGGCAGACCCATGTAGAGCGCATTACAAAAAATCTAGTCTGGAGATGACCAGAACATGAGTGACCATGAGCAAGGAATCCCGGTCCAGGAGCCGGCGCAACTGGCGAATCACCTGAAGTTGGGCAAAGCCCTCCTGGCCACAGCCGCCACCTGTTCTTCTAGCAGCAGCCGCGAATCCAGGAGGACCCCCAAGTCAGTCTGAGGCAAAATAGCCCCATCCAAAACCAAAGATGGCAACTCCCGGGATAGTGCAGGACCCCTTATCCATAGCCACTCAGTCTTGCTAGGATTCAGTTGTAGCCCGTTAGCCCCCATCCAGACCCCAACAGCCTCTAGACATCTGGAAAGGACTTTGACTGCATCACTGGGGTCCCCACGGGCCAAGATGTACAACTGTGTGTCATCCGCGTACTGATGGTACCGCACCCCGTGGGAACGGATGAGAGAAACAGGGATCTTAGCAGGTGAAACTGGGACTTCAGAGACGTATGATATCATGCTCAGATTTTCTCAAGCAAGAGCTTACTTTGTTGCTCTGTAGTTCACAAGGCTAATTTGATGTGGTGGATCGAAGCATTGTCTCCCATGAGATTTTAGCATTTGGAAGTCCTACCGCTAGTGTAGCAGAGTCCGATGGTGCACAGGGGAATGAGGCCCCTGTTTTTGATGCTCCTCTTGCCATTTTAAATATGACGACACAGCTGGCTGGGCTCATGTTAAAGTTCGCCATGTCAGAGAGATGAACTGGCCAGGTGCATTGCCTGAGTACCCAACCCCACTAAGCTGACCTGGGGTTCCAGAATGGAGAACCGCTCTGGACAGCTAGCTGATACCTTCATGGCATGGTTGAACCTGCCAGGGAAATACACACCAGCCACCATAGTTGTCGGACAGCCAGAGTCACCGCTGTGCCACATTGAGGCATGAGGTGGGATTTACACAGACTAAACAACAGCAAAAGCAATTCATAGAAAGTTTTTTTTAATTTCCTCCCTCATTTTCTTGATGCCTTTGAGTAGCTATGGTCAATCTTCATAGCTGAATAATCCCTTCCTGAATCCACCAAAAGTGATCTAATCTTGCTACTGATGAATTAGAAGCTGATGCCCACAGCAGGAGTAAACCTGCAGTTTCCATAGAAAATCAGAGAATTTATATATAGAGTGGTTTAACTATCAAATAAAATACATCTAGCTATACATTGTGCTCTCAAGGACCACAAGGGACCGATGGAGAAAACTGGAGCAGAACAGGCACCAATCTGAAAGGGCAGAGGGGCAGCAAGATCCATGGGCTCTCCTTTCAGGTGCTGAGCCCTCCTCCCAAAAGCCACACATTTGTCTCACCTTTTGCTCTTCTAGCTTTTTCTCTTCAGCCGGATTCAGACTCAGGAGGAAACCTTCTGCCAGAGCCACTGCCTGGCAACTGGTTTCCGCTCCACATTCCCTCACCCAGCTCGACATCTCCTGGGGGAGGATGGACAGGAATTGCTCCAGGATCACCAAGTCCAGCATCTGAGCTTTGGTGTGTTGCTCCGGCTTCAGCCACTGATGGCAAAGCAGGTGGAGGAGAGAGCAAACCTGCCGAGGACCATCAGCCTCCTGGTAGGAGAAATTCCTGAAGTGTAGGAGCTGCTTCTCTGAGCTGAGCATCTCCTCTCCTTGGACCTCTGGCACTGCTCTTTCCTGACATGCCCCAAGGCTTTCTTCCCTGATCACACTGGGGTCTTTTTCTGCTGTGGGGCCAGATGTGTGTTGGTCGTCCATCGTATTCGTCATCCAACAATGGTGTCCTGGATCTACTCTCCAATGCTACATAGACAGGACAGAAAAATGAAACAGAATGGCAAGGAAAGAACATAAGAACAGCCCACAGCCCATCCAGTCCAGCATTCTGTCTCCCATAGTGGCTCACCATTTCCTTCAGGGTATTCCCAAGGAGATGCCTTCACCTGCTTAGGATTCCCTGGAAATGGCATTGAGAGATATCCTGCCTATCTCTCCAACCCCGAGGTTGTCCTTAAGTATCCATAATTATAGCCATTGATACCCTTGTCCTCCATGGACTTGTCTAATCCTTTCTTAAAGCTGTCAAGACTGACAGCTGTCACCACTTCTTCTGGCAGGGAGTTCCATAGAGAATTGGGGGGGGGGGGGCAGAAAGAAAATACATATGCATTCCTAAGGGGGTCAAATGCATGTCTCTTGTTGACCCGAGTGGCTCTTGGAAAGAGGCCGCTAGAAGAAAAGCCATTCAAGTGGGTTGGGGTGGCCCAAGACAATCTGCTACCTGAGGCAGAGGACAAAATCTCCTCTTCTTCCCCTTTTGACACAGGTATTTTACACAGATCAATGAAACAAATCCACTAATTCTAAACCTGGAGATGGGAGAGATATTTATTAGTTTCCAACAATGCGGAGGGAGAGGGGGCAGCAGATTGGATCAGCAGGCTCAACAAGAGAAAGCCAGTGAGATCAGAAAGTGACGTTTTGGGCAGTGGTGGGCTCCAAAAAAATTTACTACCACACTGTGAGCATCATATAGTGGGCGCAACTTGGGGGTCCTCCTGGACTTATGACTTCTGCTCGAAGAGCAGGTGGCAGTCGTGGCCAGGAAGGCTTTTGCACAACTTTGTGTAATTCGCCAGTTGCGCCCGCACCTGGACCGAGACTCCTTGCTCATGGTCACACATGCTCTGGTCACCTCCAGACTAGATTATTGTAATGCGCTCTACATGGGGCTGCCTTTGATGACCATCCGGAGGATGCAGCTGGTCCAGAAAGCTGCCCTGGTGGTGATGGGGTGCGGGCGCTATGCCAGTGCCTCACCACTGCTCCGGGAGCTGCACTGGTTACTAGTTTGCCTCCGGGTGCAATTCAAGGTGCTGGTGTTGACCTTTAAATCCCTACATGGTAGTGGGCCAGGATACCTAAGAGACCGCTTCTCCCCAACAATATCTGTCCATCCAACCAGAGCGGACCAGAGGGGCTCTCTAACTGTACCATTGGATAGAGGGTCTTGTCTCTCTAGCCCAAGGAGGGCCTTCTCCATGTCCGCTCCAGCCCTATGGAACCTCCTGCCGATAGAACTGCGGCTGCAGACAGAATTGCTGCCCTTTAGGAAGGATCTTAAAACCTGGCTGGCAAGGCAGGTGTGGGGCGTTGATGGAGGCGTGATCCCCACCTGCTGGCTTGTTTAAGATATATTAAGATCTTTTCTACAGATGGGGTGGGAGGGTTTTTTTTATTTATTTGGGGTTGGCTTTTAAATAACTGATGGGCTGGGGAGGTCATTTTAGTGTCTATTAAGGGTTTTTAAAATGTTTTAAGACTGTGATTTTTTATATTACTGTTGTAATGCCGCCCAGAGTCGCTCGTTCGAATTGGGCGGCAATATACAAATTTGAATAAGTAAATAAGATAAAATAAGATTTCAAGGCTAAAACTCCCTTCCCCTTCTTCACACCCAAGGATTTCTCTATTAACTATCCTGGGGCTCCAGCAACTGCTTGTCGGGCAAGTGAGATACCCCTTCTTCATCCATGGCTGGCAAAGGCTTTCCCTGAGCTGGCTGTCCTGGGTGATGGACTCTGCGTCTGGACACCGTTTTGGAGGCTGGTCGGCAGGGCCGTAGCCAGGGGGTGGCCAGGGAGAGTGGGCTAAGTTAGCAGTTGGCCCACCCTGGCAAAATGTGGTTTCCCCACAGGAATGCATTGGATCGCCTTTCACAAACACACAGACACGCGGCACTTCAAGGCAAGGCTGGTCATTTTGCCTGGCTCTCCCTTTTCTGGGAAATTAGGGGAGAGCAAAGTAGCTGCCCCATTGCAGGCGCCTCCCTGGTGGAAGGGCAGCCCTTGGGGCAGTCTCTGCATGGAAGAGGACTGGCCAGGGCGGGAGACAAAGGCGATCCTGACGGCACATTCTGGCAGTTTTAAGATCAGAAGGAAGTGTGCAGATCTAGGTGTGATATTGGGAACTTTTTTGGCTTTTCTACACCCTCTACAGCTCTCTGGCATCCAGCCTCCACGAAAGATGGAAGCACCAGCTACGTTATGTGGTCTTTTAAAAGTTTCACCAGTTAATCCATTGAAGGGAGTGGGGGGGGGAGAGAAGAAACATTTTATTCTCTCTTTTGTGTGTTAGTGTTTAAGAGTACAGTATTAATGAAATACCTCCCTTATAAGGTAAAGGTTTCCCTTGCTGGAAAGCCAGTCGTATCCGACTCTAGGGTGCAGTGCTCATCTCTGTTTCTAAGCTGAAGAGCCAGCGCTGTCTGCTTCTGCAGACGTTTCCGTGGTCATGTGGCAGGCATGACTAGACACTGGTGCGCACGGAATGCTATTACATTCCTACCAAAGTGGTCCCTATTTAAAGTAAAGGTAAAGGTTTTCCTTGCTTGAAAGCCAGTCGTATCCGACTCTAGGGTACAGTGCTCATCTCTCTTTCAAAGCCGAAGAGCCAGCGCAGACGTTTCCGTGGTCATGTGGCAGGCACGACTAGACACCTCCCTTATATGAATGTGGAAAACCCTTATGAAAGATAGAATGCCAGGTTTGGTTTGGACACCTATGAATTCAAATCCCACCCCTTTGGAACGAATCCCCTGGTCTCCCCCATTTCATTAATTAAGTTATTTATTACTGACTTTTTTTTTTACTACTTGACATAATGCAGACAGTAATCTAGGTGGTTTTCAACATATTAACAGAGAATACAAAATGTGTTAAAAATATCAGATGGGACAGTACACACACAGACACACACACGCCCACCCACTCGTGTGCTCTTCCCCCCACAAGGGACGCCAGACCAGCACACGGAACGTGTACAGGGCAAACTCGGGGACTCAGGAGGGTGGCAGGAGTGAGGGGGGGGGAGGGTCAGAGAGAGACGATTTATAGTCCCAAACAAAGAAGTGCCCCCACTTTGGGAGGGAGTGGGGGGCACAGTGCAGGCTGGGCAAAGTGCTAACCCAGGGTAAATGAAGCCCCACCAACCCCCACCACTGACTCTGGCTGCGGCCCTGGGTCGGACGCGACTGAGCGACTGAACAACCACAAGTCTTGGAAGGCATTGGAAGCTACTCGGGATCCTCCCTTGCCTCCAATACGTGGGAGAGGCGAGTTTTCTGAAGAGTCCAATGCACAAAACTCTACACCAGGGATTCCCATTTCCACATGTGGGGCCCCACCGCCCCCCACCGCCGCCGCCTCCTCCACCACACCCGGAAGTGCGCCATGGGGTTAAGGCCGGAATGACCGTCCGGCCCCCGAAGCTGTCTGAGGGAGGGTGACCTGGCGCCTTCCCTGGCTTAAAAGAGGTTGAGAACTCCTGCTCTAAACCCTCCCTGCCTCGAAAAGGATGGGATTTGTAGTCCAGAAATCAAAGGAGATTTACCTCAGCAACTCTTCCAGTTCCAACCATAACGTCGCCGTCGCGTCGCCTCTCGAAGAGGAAGGGCAGCAGGTGGGAAAGGAATTGTTTCCGGGTGAAAAAGGACCGCCTCTTCCCCTCCCACATTATCCTCCTCTCTAGGAAACCTGACTTCTCTCCATGGATGTATATAAAAAAGGAGATGGCTACCACAGGCTTCATGCTGTAAGTTTTTTGAAGCCAGTGGGCGTGGCCTGCCGCCATATTAGGTGGACCAAAACATTAGCAAAATACCGTTTACGATTGCTTCTTGTGTTGGGGGGTGGTGGTGTGTGGATTGATCCCCTCTCCTGGGTCCCCTGGGTTGGGGGGGGTACAAAAGGGGTCTGTCCCCCCAACCCTGCCAGAGCCAAGGCACCCAAGAGAGAGGGAATCCCCCCCCGCAGGACACCCCGTTATTAAAGAGAAGAAACCAAAATTGAGCTGTCTGAGTCAATCAAGGTTGGTGATGATTCTAACATTGAGCCAATCAGAGCCTCTGCTGTTGTCTTCGTCATCGGTTGCCAGGAAGGCAAGTCCCGTTATTTGCCTCCATTCCGTCTTGGTCTCCCTGTCTGCACCTGTTGAACATCCTTGGCTCAGGAATGGCATCGATCAGGAGGAGCGAAACCTGGCTGAGGTGAAGGAGATGATGCGACTCGGGGCAGTGGACCTTCTGGAGACCCAAAACAAACCAGAGGCTCAGATTTACTGAAGCAGAGAAACTCATCTTATTAATGTTGCTAGTTCACTTTGATTCCATATGAGAAGCTCCTCATTTTCCAGGTCACTCCTGGTTCAAGGGGGTGGGTGGGTTGCTTGTTGCTTTGAAAACCTATAGACTGATTTCTCTGCCTGTAGTTTTCACTTGCTCGAAAGCCAGTCGTATCTGACTCTAGGATGCAGTGCTCATCTCTGTTTCTGTTGTATATGTAACTGTATCACTTTAAGAATGTATGAATGTAACCTGACAATGATCACAATGTAACTCAGCTGTTAAAGGAACGCGAGCTAGCTACTCATAGAGGGCAGCTGCGAGCGTTCAGCTCACATGGTTCAAATTCCCCCAATCACCGACAGCCTCGGGAACCTTCCCGCGCAAGGAACACCTGGAGAAGAAGGGCGTGACTCAGAATGACGTCACGCAGGTAGCAGCCAATACGCTACGGTGTAACCCTTTTCAAATGTATTGTTGCAGTATAAAAGGAGCTGTACTTCCGCCATTACCACATGTTCATCCTGACCATCATGCAATAAAGCTGTGTTTTAGCCCTCACTGCGGCTCCTTCTTTGTCTTCCGTGCAAGACACTAAATTGGCGACGAGGATGGGATACACGGCGTATCCCAAGATCAAGCCTCACCAGTTCGACATCAGTGATCCTGAGCAATGGGAGCTGTACGAGTGCCAGTTTCGGCACGCAATGGATGCTGCAGGCATCGACGACGAGGGGAAGGTGCAGTCACACTTCCTAGCCCAGGTGGGGCCGGCCACGCTGCGCATCCTGATGAACCTGCTGGCTCCCCGGAAGCTCGATGCGGTACCCATTGACCGCATCCTCACAACGCTGAGGGATCACTTCCAGCCGCCCGTCTCTATTTTTCCGGCCCGGGTCGCGTTCCACAGGCGGGACCAGCGCCTGGGAGAATCCGTGTCCGCCTGCGCGGCGGCCCTCAGGCTGGTGGCCATCCACTGCCAATGGGAGGACCTGGACATAGCCCTTCGAGACCGCATGCTGTGCGGCCTAAGGGGATGAGGAGGTCCAGAGAAAGTTGATGACCCGCAACCATCGCCTCATGTTCAACAAGGTACTGCGAGAGGCCCAGGCGGCCCAGGCAGCGAGGAGCAGGGTCAGAATCTTCAAATCCCGGGGGGCCGCACCTGAGAGGGCCAAGTCACTTGTGCAAGCGGCCCGGCGGACTTCGGCACAAGCAGCCTGGCGGGCTCACCGGCCGCCCACAGGTACCCCAGCAACCTCCGAGGAGTCGTCCACAACTGCGGACTCCTGCTCCAGCAAGGACGACGATGTGCAGAGAGTCAAGAGGCACGGAGAAAAGCGCCGAGCCAGCGAGAGAGGAAACCACCGTTGCGATGGCTGCGGGGCATCTCACGACCGAACGAGGAAGGCCGAGTGCCACAACTGCGGGCGGAAAGGCCACATCGCCAGGGTCTGCAGGCGCGGGCGAACGGAGGACAAGGGCTCATCGAGACACCCTCAAGCACACCAACACAAGGCCGCCGGCATCGGAAAGGTCTCAGCCAATGACGACGCGGCGGCCGTGAACCGCGTGGGCCTGGAGCACAGGTGCTTCTACGTAGAGGTGCTTCTACAAGGGGTTCCAGTGAGGATGGAAATAGACTCGGGGTCGTCCTACTCCATCCTGTCCCAGAAGGAGTTCCTGCGCATTCCCCCAAATGCGTGCCCCAAGTTGCAGGCCATGAAGTCGAACTTACGGGATGTGCAGGGTTATGGGATCCCAGTGTTGGGGGTGGGAAACTTCACGGTGAAGTTCCAAAGGTTCACAGAAAAACTGCCCTTAGTAGTTCTCAAGCAGGGGACCTGTTGCCTTTTGGGAACCCAGTGGTTTGCTCCCCTGGGAATTGAACTGTCCGGCATAAACGCCATAGAGACTGACCCAATTCGGGACGTGTGCGATGCGCACCCTGCAGCCTTCAAGAAGGGGCTCAGAACTTACAGGGGACCCCCGGTTTCTTTTGAGTTGGACCCAGAAATCCGGCCCATACGTCTCAAGCCAAGAAGAGTCCCCTTCTCCCTCAAGGACAAGATTGAGGCAGAATTAGACAAATTGGTGGGGCAGGGGATTTTAGGGCCAGTTGATTCTGCAGAGTGGGAAACTCCGATTGTTACAGCTTTAAAATCCAATGGGGAGGTTAGGATTTGCGATGACTACAAATGTACAATCAACAAGGCCATTCGGCCAAATTCATATCCGGTGCCGGTAGTTAGCCACTTACTGGCCACTTTGCACGGGGGAGGTGTTTCGCCAAGCTAGACCTGGCGCAGGCGTACCAGCAGCTCATGGTAACCCCAGCTGCTGCCGCTGCGCAAACCATCGTCACGCATAAGGGGGCATTCAAGTAACGCGCCTACAGTTCGGCGTAAATTCGGGCCCCGGGATCTTCCAGTCTCTCGTGGAACGCCTTTTAAAGGGGCTTCCAGGTGTGCTCCCATATTTTGACGATGTTTTGATAACAGCGGGGAGCGAATCGGAACTAGCGAAAAGACTAGAAAGGTCCTATCTGTATTCGAGAGAGCGGGACTGAGGTTGAGAATGGACAAGTGTGTGTTTTTTGCGAGGGAGGTTGAGTTACTCGGGTTCAAAATAACCCCGGAGGGCATCTAGCCATCTGAGTCCAAGGTTGCGGCTGTGCAAAACACCCCTCGCCCCACCACGAAACCGGAGCTGCAGTCATTCCTAGGGCTCCTGAATTTTTACCATTTCTTCTTGCCAAGGAAGGCATCCGTTGCAGAGCCACTGCATGGGCTACTTAAGAAAGACGCGGTTTGGTGGTGGGGAGATAGGCAGGAGAAAGCGTTCAAAGAGCTCAAGGCGCTCTTGTCCTCAGACGCCATCCTGACCCATTTCAACTCCAAGAAACCGGTAGTTTTGGTCTGTGATGCATCACCAGTGGGGGTGGGGGCGGTGCTGTGCCACGTGTTAGAGAATGGGCGGGAAGCCCCGGTTGCCTTCTATTCCAGGTCACTTTCAAAGGTGGAGCGCAATTACGCGCAAACAGATAGGCCCTGGCCATAATCACGGGAACAAAGAAGTTCCACGATTTCCTGTACAGCCGCGAGTTCACAATTGTGACCGATCATAAGCCCCTTTTGGGAATCTTTACTACAGGCAAGCCCACGCCACAAATCCTGTCCCCCAGAATGCTGCGTTGGGCAATTTTCCTCAACGCCTACCAGTACGAGCTGGTCCATCGCCCAGGGAAGGAGATCTCCCATGCAGATGCGCTGTCCCGATCTCCCCTCCCTAGTTTAGGAGACCCCAAATGCGAGGTAGAGCAGGACCACCAAGTCTTGCTGATCAAGTCTCTCGACTCACCCCCCCATAGTTCCCACAGACCTTGCCAAAGCCACGGCGGCCGACAAAATCCTGTCCCAAGTCAGTTCCTGGGTGAGCAAAAGGGTGGCCCACAACTCCCCCCGAGGAGGAATTCAAATCGTTTTTCAGGCGCAGAGTAGAGCTTTCCCTTGAAAGGGGCTGCCTCCTCTGGGGCCAGCGGGTGGTCATCCCAGAGAAGTTACGAGCAAAGGTGGTGAGGCTACTGCATACCAGCCACCCAGGAATAGTGCGTTCCAAAGCACTGGCCAGGAGCTACTTCTGGTGGCCCCAGATAGACGCAGATATAGAGCACTTGGTGGGCACGTGCGAGAGCTGCCAGAGCTCTCGGCCCGAGGAGTCCCGGCTGCCCCACAGGGAATGGGACACGGGCCATGGTCCCGAGTACACGTCGACTTCGCTGGCCCCTTTCGCGCGTCCATGTTTCTGCTGATAGTCGATTCATATTCCAAATGGCTGGAAGTCATTCCCATGTCCAACACCTCATTTGCCGCAACCATTAAACAATTGTGCAAGGTGTTCAGTTGCTTCGGCCTGCCGGACATCCTTGTGAGCGATAACGCCAGTACTTTCACGTCTGCGGAATTCAAAGCATTCATCGAGAGGAATGCCATCTGGCACATTACCTCTGCCCCGTTTCACCCTGCCACAAACGGTCAGGTAGAGCGCCAAGTGCGCACTACGAAAGACGCACTGCAGCACATGGGTCCCGGTGAGTTGAACCTCCAGCTGTGTCAATTCCTCATTTGTTATAGGGCAACAACCCTAGCTTCAGGACTGTCGCCGACTGAGCTCCTCATGCGGAGGAAGCCGATAACACTTTTTGATTGGTTGGATCCGACCAGGGTGGAGGATGAGGGGAGAAATCTAGAGATAGAGATCTCCAAAAGCTTTGCGGTAGGGGACCCGGTTCACTGCAGGAATTACACAACCTCGGGACCAACGTGGGTTCCAGGAACGGTCATTGAGCAAACGGGGCCAGTGTCTTACAGGGTTGAAACTAGCACAGGTCTGCTGTGGAGAAGGTATGCTGACCAGCTCAGAAGGCGAGTTACCAGTGAAAGAGAGTCAGTGTTAGGGTTCTCCCCCACCCGTTTAGCCCAAGGGGGAGACACGGGGACGTCCCCAGGTACAAATTCATACCCTGGATTCTCAAATGAGGAGGAGGATACTTTGAAAGAGTGGGATGAGTTTGATTTTATGTTGCCATACCAGGGCGATGTTGCGGAGTGGTTCCCCACCCGTCCGAGCAAGAAGAGAGGTTTTAGTTCAGCTCCTGGTATCTCCAGCCCTCCCAGTCCTTTTGTTCTAGAGTTTACCCCATCACAAAGACCCCCAACCCAGGCAGCAGGGGGAAGTTCGTTCTCTCCATCCCCAAGACCACCAAGTCAGGCAGCAGGGGGTAGCACAAGTACGCCAGTCCCGAGATTCGTGCTGGGGGGGTCGCCAGGTGCCACGAGCGACAGGCAGGGGTTCACATCCCAGTTACATGTTCCGTTCCCCTCTCCAAATGCAAGGTTGCCACAGAGTCCCCGCCAGATGACTAATGAGTCCCCCCTTTCCGTTGCAGGACGAGAGTCTGCGGAAATCGGAGCCCCTAGTTCCCCTGAGCTCAGCCAAGCAGTTGTACGCCCCATGCGCACATGCGGGAAGCCACAATGGTTGAGGGACTTCGTCCCATCCTAGGGGGGAGGAGTGTTGTGTATGTAACTGTATCACTTTAAGAATGTATGAATGTAACCTGACAACGATCACAATAGGAACGCGAGCTACCTACCCATAGAGGGCAGCTGCGAGCGTTCAGCTCACATGAGGTTCAAATTCCCCCAATCACCAGCAGCCGCAAGAACCTTCCCGCGCAAGGAACACCTGGAGAAGAAGGGCGTGACTCAGAATGACGTCACGCAGGTAGCAGCCAATACGCTACGGTATAACCCTTTTCAAATATATTGTTGCAGTATAAAAGGAGCTGTACCTCCGCCATTACCACATGTTCATCCTGACCATCATGCAATAAAGCTGTGTTTTAGCCCTCACTGCGGCTCCTTCTTTCTCTTCCGTGCAAGACACTAAAGTTTCTAAGCCGAAGAGCCAGCACTGTCTGCTTCTGCAGACGTTTCCATGGTCATGTGGCAAGCATGATTAGACACCGGAGCACATGGAACGCTGTTACCTTCCCACCAAAGTGGTCCCTATTTATCGACTTGCAATTTCTTGCTTTCAAACTGCTAGGTTGGCAGGAGCTGGGACGAAGACGGGAGCTCATTTCCGTCCTGCAGTACTAGGGAATCGAACTGCTGACCTTCCGCTTCCCAGTCAGTGTCTTAGCCACTTGAGCCACTGTAGGAATTGGGGCCGTAAAGCGGCCCTTGAGGTCCCGGAGGAGACTGGTCAAAGGAATGACACGAGGCAAGATGGAGCGAAGACCAGTAGTTTATTGAGAAAAGGCTGCAACATATATAGAAGGAAAAGCACAATGCTGGCAAGACTGTCAGCTGACAGGAATGACATCACCTGAGCACTCAAGTTAATTGGGAACCTCTTTGGGGAAGTTAATTAACTGGGGTAAACATGGACTTAGGAGCCTCATTGTCTTGGGGATTAGGCAGGGACAAACATGGCTTCTATTTGCACCAGAGATTACACTGAGACCTGGAGATGAGTGATTTACTCTAATGGGTAACCGGGTTAGATATTCGCTCTTTCAGCAGATCCGTTGGTCAGGTCAAAGGAATTGGGTGAATCAAGCCCTATCATTTATCCACCCCCCTTAATTTAGCTGCCTGCAGAGCCCACGGCTCAAGGAGCGTCCTCCCGAAGCGACCTCTGCAAGGGCCGTTTCCATGCCAGATGGGCATGGGGAAACCATAATTCCCCTTTCTGTTTTATTTAAGGACCTGACCGACGACTCTGCATAGGAGGGGTGTCAGCTGATGAGCGGGAATGACGCTTCGGGGTTCCCTCCATGGGGGACATCTCGATAGCAGTGAGGGAATACATTGCATGAAACAACACACTGTTGCGCCCAGTATTACCACCCCCACAATCACTTTGAGTGTCGTCTGAATCCATCCCCATGGGAACCACGACCATAGGGAGTCCTGCCACCCCCATGAATAATCCTCCTTGATGTCCCTAACTGGGGTGTGGAGGTCCGTGAGCTGGCTCTGTATCTTGTGGGTATTGCCTGCGAGGTTAAAGAAACACATGCCATGGACAGACTTGCAGCCCAAATGATGTGACCACAGGGGATAATCGATAGCTGCTTGATTATCCAGTATGGCATGGCGAAGCTCTGTCTGCTCCTGGCTGAGCAGCGCTATTGCTGAGGAGGTATGGTCAATGGCTTTTGCTAATCCGCAAGCCAATTCTCCAAGCGTTGCCTATGGCTAAGCCTGACACGCTGAATATACTGACTACAGCCTGGTTTTTCAGGGCTGTGGGTCTGAATTCAGACTGCTTTCTGTAGCAAGGCAAGATAATGAGATGTGTCATTGATCTCTTACTGTGACCTGGGGAGATTCTAGGCTATCTCTGCAGCTTCTGGCATTGTGCAAATGTCTTTCTAGCACCTATGGGGAGGTGTGAAGCTAACTGGGGATTACCAGCTACCGGGTACTCAATCTTTCCAAGCAATGGGCCGATGCAAAACATGGGCCGGTCTGGCTTCCTTTGGTGGAAGCTGGCCGTTATTAACAATATACAGAAATTCAAGTGTCCCTTGCAAATCCCAACTGGAGCATTGTACAAGGCATGTATAAATAATAGCAACTACAGATAATAATAGCAATGGAAGACATTCAGCAGCTTCTTGAGGCTTCCCTTCTTGGTGGGGCTTCATGTGCAACTTGAGTTTGGAAAAGTCCTTAGAAGTGGCACTGAGTGTGCAAAATGTTCATAGAAAAATGTCTTTGGAGATGTAAGTCATAAAGGAAGACGGACAGCTGATGACATTCCAGGACAGTGACTGGTGCTGCTCTTGGCAATCATCCGGGTCTGATTCTGGCCTCTGGGACCTGCATGGGGAAGAGGCTTGTTTGGGAGATAAAAATTCTGAAAGAGTTAGTTAGTTTTTGCACTTATAGGATAGCAATTGCTGTGCAACTATGGGACGTAGTTTCCCCCCCTTTCTGTTTGTTTGTCAATGTAGGACTTAAGGTCTGATAGGCCCGTTCCTCCACAATCGCTTGCCCCTGCTGATTGCAAGCAACGCCAAAAGTGAGCTTAATATCCCAGGTGGCCCTGAAGGTGGCCAGCTGCCTGGAGCTATAAGCTGGGGCGTCAACGGACGTCGTGTGCCGACGTTCGCCCTTGGCCATGGGAAAGGAGATGCTGCTCCACATGGGGGGCCGTTACTCCCTTCTGTGCTGTTACCCAAACAAACTGTGGGAAGGTTTTAATGCAAACGTCCATGTGCTGCCATCTGCCAAAATGTGGGGATGTGTGACGTCCATTTGCCACACCTGAATGGCCTCTCTCCCTTGTGGGTTGACCCCCCACGGGGGCCCCCCCGGTGCCCCTGCACGACGCTGGCAAGAGCGAACTATGCCTTGGGCTTGAGAAAGTGGCAGATTGAACTGTCTGGCGAGCGCCTAGGCATTCTGAATTGGAGTGCATGACTCTGAATTGGAGTTGTGAGGAACAAACTTAGCAAATTTTTGTCTATCACGGGAGTGATGTGTGCTCCCAGTAGACTGTGAAGCAAATTCCTGGGAAACTGGCTGTCAGTAATTATGTTGAAGCGTTCTTTGGCAAAGGTGCGCAAAGCGAGGCTCACGGCTGCCAACTCTGCCTGCTTGCGGAAGAGTCAGGAGCGTGTGCCAAGCTTGGTCCTCTTGCCAAGTAAGAACCTAATATGTGCGACCCCCATAAGTGAAAGCTGTCCTAGCCCCCTGAAGAGGAACCAGTGACATGAATTCACACAAGGTGACTGTCTGCTAGAAGTGAGACGAGTCTGGGGTCTTATGGCAAACCTTGGCACATGAAGCGCTAGGCTTCCCGTGGGTAAATTTCTCATGGAGGCCCCCCTGCGCACCTCCATTCATGGTGTGCGTGCACACTTTCACTGGAGCGATTTTGGTGCTACTGTGAGAAGGGTGCCAGATGCTGGCTTAGCCTTTTGCCTGTGCTTAGACTAGCAGAAAAAAGGGAAGGGGTGGCCTAAAAATGCCTGTATCCGATTGGAGGTGTGACCTGACTGCACTCTTAAAATGGTCCTAGGCTGTCCTGACTAATGAGTGGCACTCTGCACATTCTCAGGAGCTCAGGGACTAATCCTTCCTCTGTGCTCTGGAGTTTGCAAAATGTCTCTGCACACCAGAGAGGGTGCTGTGGGCCAGGTGCCATACTTAAAATGACCTACTGAGACTTATTAAAGACAAACCAACTATGACGTGCCAGCTGTAAGGAAATAATACACAAAAAATGAAAAGACACACAGGTTAAGCATTTCCAGCAGGGAGTTCCACTGGCGAAAGGAGAAAAGGAGGAAAGACAAGTCAGAAGTTAGCACAATGAGAATGCAACAACTCTTATCATAACGAAATCAGATAAGGTCAGGTAACCATGGCAACTGGCTGGGATCCTCCTGTTAATTAATCCTGGAGCCTGTGAAAGGAAGCAAGTTAAGGCTGTAGGAAGAAATGAATTGGTTACAATTAAGGCCTGGAGAGGAATTTTGTTCCTGTAAAAAAGGTACAGAGCGCAAGAATGTTTGCGTGCTTTTTCCTGTGAAAGGGGTACAATGAGTGAGTTACTGATTACAGTCAAAATACCAGAGAATGAAGGAGAGTTAGAACGGTTCTCAACCTGCGGCCAGATGTGGGCGAGTGGGCCAGATGTGGCCCATGTTGCTCTGCCACTCCCCCCGCCAAGCCAAGAAGGGCTGTGTGGTGAAGGAAGGGCAGGATGACTGTCCGGACCCCCAGAGCTGCCTGAGGCCCCGGAATTTGGCCCCTGACTTGAAAGGTTGAGAACCGAGGTTACAAGATGATAACACGGTACACACATGAAGACAAGGCAATTCTCTCACTCCTAGTGAGATTCCAAGACGCTAAGAGACATTCAAAAAAACCTTAAAACACAGAGATGGGGTTTGAGGAACGCAGACGTAGGGAGGGGCCCCATAGCTTATGATACAGTGAGGAGAACTCATAGAAGTGATTTTTTGTTTTCAGATCGCGCTTCTGAAAAGAAAAATCTGTTTTCCTTGAGTGGCAAAACCGGTTTCCAAGAGAGGCTTAATCCTTTGACAAAGAAAAAGTCTCAAGGGAAGAAGGCCTATTGTAGGTTAGGATTCCCCCCCCCCTCTCCTGCCCAAACTGCTAAGCAGGCAAGGCAAAGGGTTTCGCCCATCATGCTTCCTCAAAGTTTAAATAGCTCCTGCCCATGAACAGAGTGCAAACCGTTTTAACACATATTTCACAGTGACATTACCACGCAGTTACACACAAGGAACACTTTTTCAGTCATACTGTGGTCATAGAGACAAGGCTTTTGCAATCATACACAGTTCTTGCAGTCATACATTCAGTGGTGCACCACGCATACACACATCTATTTACGCATTCGCACATTCCTCCCCTGATCTGCAGTGTTCAATACTACACATGAGGAGATGGCTGATACACAGCTGGCTATTTACAGCCATCTGGGTGCTTTTACTTAGGGGACAAGTTTCTCTGGGCTACTCCCAAGGTGAGACAAGTAGGTTCTGCCTGTGCCCTGGGGGAACTCGGGGTACTATTGCTGGGATGGTTCTTCTGGCATAGCCAGGGCGATGGCTGCCTCCTTTCTAGCCTGGGCCAAACGCGTGCCAGGGTGGCCATTTGGCATGAAGACAGTCTTTTGAAGATCTGCCTGGTCTAGATTGGCTTTCTCTTCTAAGGTGTCTCATTTTTCCACACTGGAAGCAGGCGCCTTGGGGTTTTGGCACTGCTCTGCGCCTGAGTGTGGAAATGGGTCTGCTCTGGAGCCCTGTGTGGCCAGGGGCCGTGCAGGTTTCCGTGAGCAGTGGGCGCTGAGCATCCCTGCCTGAACGTGTGTCTGCCTTCAGATGGGCTGAGCACAGCAGTTGGGCGCTAGCTAATTGTGCCACTGGCAATTTCCCCGTGAATGGATCTTCCTCACCCATGCGCTGAATGGAGTTCTTTCTTTGCAGGGAACTTTTCACTGTCAGAGAAGCGCCAAGGCCTCTCATGCCATGAATTCCTTCAGTGACGTCTGCAGCTGCCACTGAGGGAATGCTCCATACACTGCCCTGCTGAAGCTGAAATAACGAATAGAGACTTCTTGGGGCTGATGGTTCTGACTGCGCTGGGGTTTTCTGGGTCTCTATCCGGACTGGGTCTACCTCTGCTGAGAGTTTCCTACATTTGCTCCATGTGCGGGTTATGCCCTCTGGAGCTTTCGGGGGTTGCTGAATGCAGTCTCCTATCTGATCCCAGAGCTTCAGGGTTAACGTACCTACTTCTGGGTAAAGTAGGCAGTGTTCCCTGAGGTACGCCAAAAGTCTCGCTAGCTCCCTGCTGTGAAAACGCAAATTAAATATCCTGGCCAGGATCTTGAACCCTTCCTCATGAGTTCTTTGGCTAGCGGACGGACTTGGTCTGTGAGAACAAGTCCCCATATTACCTGCAGTGGGGTCTCCGGAAGGTTCCTTCTCGGGACGAGTCGACGCGTCTTGTCAGGCAATAGGTTCGGGCGTCTAGTGTCTGGGGTAGACCTCGGAGCGTGGACCTTCTGCCACGGGCCCTTCTAACGGCCTCTGCGATGTCAGGGGCTCACAGCCTGCCCTGAGCGGAACGCGTTTCCCTCTATGGCAACCTCCTCGAAAGCGGGAGCAAGCTGTAGGAATGTCTCTCTGGAATGCCTCGCCACAGGCCACTCCTCCGATCGGCTGGCTGCCGGCCGGAGTGCTGTGCTGTCCTCCAGGATGATGGGACAAGGTTCTGGCGCAGAACCTGGCCGCGTGGATCGCTACTCACGAGTAGACCTCTCCAGGGTCCCTTACTCACGAGTAGAATCACGTCGGGGTCACCAGATGTAGGAATTGGGGCCGTAAAGCAGCCCTTGAGGTCCCGGAGGAGACTGGTCAAAGGAATGACACGAGGCAAGATGGAGCGAAGACCAGTAGTTTATTGAGAAAAGGCTGCAACATATATAGAAGGAAAAGCACAACGCTGGCAAGACTGTCAGCTGACAGGAATGACATCACCTGAGCACTCAAGTTAATTGGGAACCTCCTTGGGGAAGTTAATTAACTGGGGTAAACATGGACTTAGGAGCCTCATTGTCTTGGGGATTAGGCAGGGACAAACATGGCTTCTATTTGCACCAGAGATTACACTGAGACCTGGAGATGAGTGATTTACTCTAATGGGTAACCGGGTTAGATATTCGCTCTTTCAGCAGATCCGTTGGTCAGGTCAAAGGAATTGGGTGAATCAAGCCCTATCATTTATCCACCCCCCTTAATTTAGCTGCCTGCAGAGCCCACGGCTCAAGGAGCGTCCTCCCGAAGCGACCTCTGCAAGGGCCGTTTCCATGCCAGATGGGCATGGGGAAACCATAAGCCACTGCAGTCCCGCTCTGCCTGTAAGAAAGCCTCAATTTTTAAAAATTGTTTTTTGTCTCCAGACTCCAGGCTTCATTTGCTAAAACAGGAGTTCTCAACCTTTTTAAGCCGGGGGCCAGGTTGCGGCTTCTGGGACCAGATGGCCATTTTGCCCTTTCTCCACCACATGGCACTTCCTGGTGTGGAGACGGTGGAGGGGCCACATGAAACGGTGCTGTGGGCCACATTCAACCTGCAAGCCGCAGGTTGAGAATCCCTGTACTAAGGGCACACTGATTTGACTTTCTGGCTGTCCATAATCTCTTCTTCAGCACCGTATTTCAGATGGATCTGCATTAATTATGACCAATTAATGAAGATAACAGGGACTGCGGTGGCTCAGTGGGTAAGAAGTTCGCCTTGTTAGCTGCAAGGCTGGCAAGTCAGCAGTTCGAAACCCGGGTACTGCATGACGGATTGAGTGCCCATCTCCGTCCCAGCTCTTTTTGGGGACATGAAAGGAGCCTTATTTGGGCGTTTCCTGAGCGGAGATTCTTCCACAAAAATCCTTTCAACCCAGAATTATTTCTGACATGAAATTATTATTATTATGAAGATAATATATGTCGTTCTGGCTTTATTCCTTTCCCTTTCACCAATACATATTCTAGACTAGACAATCTCACCACCGATTTCTAAAACAATTCCCCGCTTTCTTTTCTTTATTCATATGAGATGCACGATCATGCTTTTGGCCAATTTGTTTTTGATTCTGGTGGTGTGACTTGAATTGTCTAAAAATATTCCATTACCAAATTGTTTCAATTCTTTCAATTCCAAATTATTCAATTTGTTGTGAGTATCTTTATGACTCCTCTCACTTGGAGCACTCTATGATAATCCTACACCACACACACCCCTTTGTGACAGATACCAAAGAAATTTTGAGATTCTTGACTTTTTACTACCATTGCAATAATCATTTATCATATTTTGCCATTTAACTAACTCCTCTTCTTTCTGTTGAATTGGCAGGGCATCTAATAATAAATTAATATTTGGCATTATCTTCATTTTAGAAACTAATCCTACCAAACCAAGACACCTTTTTTTAAAAAATTGCTCTATTTTATTTTAAATTTATTGTTTTTTCTTGTCATGATTTAATTTTTTAAGATCGTCAACCTTTTCTGAAATATATACTGTACTCCTAAGTATTTGAGATTCTGCTTTATTTGTATTTGATATAATTTTTTTAATACAGTAAATCTTTGTCCTTTTTATCTTTTCTGCCAAAAGATCTACAAAATATCTTCCCCATTTCATTTTACATGAATAAGTAAATGATTGGCAGGGCTTCTTCTTTGAGAGAACTTCAGAGTAACTTTCAGGAGACAATTATAATCCCCTGATCTGGCAGATGGAACTCCTTGCCTCATGTTCTCTCATTTTTGTCTATTTTAACTGTTTGGGCTATGGTGATGGTTTTGATATGACTCCAATTTCATCATTTATGTATCTTGCTTTGAAAATGAAATAAATGCTCAGACTGCAATGAAACCTCTTTTAATAAATATCCTGACTTAAGCAAACAGGGATTGCGGCATCCGCAAGCAGGGTCAGCCCTTTTGACTCTGCATGTGCTCTTAAGCAGAGCTGCTGCTGAGGAGAGCCAAACAAAGGAAGTGAGCACTGGTAAGTTTTGCAGTTGGAGTAGAGCTGCTTTACAGGCCTCCACTAATTTAAATTGATAATTTAAACTGCTGAGAGCCACCTCTGTTCAAACAGAGGAAGCAGTTTGAAGCTTCCAGAAGCAGGGGGGCAGAGCCACACCAGGCCCTTCCCTGAACTGTGACTCATAGGGGCGGAGCCACACTAGCCTTTAAAAGCTCTGAGCTCTTTCAGGGTCAGCCCTTTTGACTCTGCATGTGCTCTTAAGCAGAGCTGCTGCTGAGGAGAGCCAAACAAAGGAAGTGAGCACTGGTAAGTTTTGCAGTTGGAGTAGAGCTGCTTTAGAGGCCTCCACTAATTTAAATTGATAATATAAACTGCTGAGAGCCACCTCTGTTCAAACAGAGGAAGCAGTTTGAAGCTTCCAGAAGCAGGGGGGCAGAGCCACACCAGGCCCTTCCCTGAACTGTGACTCATAGGGGCGGAGCCACACTAGCCTTTAAAAGCTCTGAGCTCTTTCAGGGTCAGCCCTTTTGACTCTGCATGTGCTCTTAAGCAGAGCTGCTGCTGAGGAGAGCCAAACAAAGGAAGTGAGCACTGGTAAGTTTTGCAGTTGGAGTAGAGCTGCTTTAGAGGCCTCCACTAATTTAAATTGATAATTTAAACTGCTGAGAGCCACCTCTGTTCAAACAGAGGAAGCAGTTTGAAGCTTCCAGAAGCAGGGGGCAGAGCCACACCAGGCCCTTCCCTGAACTGTGACTCATAGGGGCGGAGCCACACTAGCCTTTAAAAGCTCTGAGCTCTTTCAGGGTCAGCCCTTTTGACTCTGCATGTGCTCTTAAGCAGAGCTGCTGCTGAGGAGAGCCAAACAAAGGAAGTGAGCAATGGTAAGTTTTGCAGTTGGAGTAGAGCTGCTTTAGAGGCCTCCACTAATTTAAATTGATAATTTAAACTGCTGAGAGCCACCTCTGTTCAAACAGAGGAAGCAGTTTGAAGCTTCCAGAAGCAGGGGGGGCAGAGCCACACCAGGCCCTTCCCTGAACTGTGACTCATAGGGGCGGAGCCACACTAGCCTTTAAAAGCTCTGAGCTCTTTCAGGGTCAGCCCTTTTGACTCTGCATGTGCTCTTAAGTGTGGTCTCCCCATGCCCCAATGGCATGGAACGGCCCGCGCAGAGGCCACTTCGGGAGAACGCTCCCTGAGCCGTGGGCTCTGCGGGCAGAGAAATTAAGGGGGGTGGATAAATGATAGGGTTTGATTCACCCAATTCCTTGACCTGAACAGCGGCTCTGCTGAGAGAGCAAATCTCTAACCTCTGTTACGTATTAGGCAATTACTCACTCTGAGTTAAGCTTAATCTCTGGTGCAAATAGAAGCCATATTTACCCTAGCCTAAGCCTCAGACAATGGTCAGTGTTTATCTTGGTTAATTAACTTCCCCAAGAGAGGTTCTCAATTAACCCGGGTAAATGGGTGATGTAATTTTCTGTCATATGACCATTCTACCATGCGCAGCCTTGGACATAATATATACTGATGATTTTCCCTCAATAAATCACTGGTCTTCTCTCCATCTTGCCTCGTGTCGTTCCTTTGACCAGTCTCCTCCGGGATCCTAAGGGCCTCCTCACGGCCCCAATTCCTACACTTAAGCAGAGCTGCTGCTGAGGAGAGCCAAACAAAGGAAGTGAGCACTGGTAAGTTTTGCAGTTGGAGTAGAGCTGCTTTAGAGGCCCGCGCGCCTAACGGCGTGTGAGATTGCAAACTAGTAACAAAATAAGAATATAATCTTACTAGGTAGAAAGGTAGTAAACGTGTACATTTTTGAGGCCCAGAATACTGCACTTGTTAAAATGGATTCTGAGGGAACAGTTGTAGTTACCTGCAATACTTGTGCCATGTTTGTGTTCTTGCCAAAGCTTATGGAGAACTACACTTGCAGCAAGTGCAAGCTGGTTGCACTACTAGAAGAGAAGGTCCAACAGCTAGAGGCCCGCATATCTAACCACCAACAAATTAAGGAGCTTGAGCTGTTCTTGGACAGAGCGGAGCAGACTATGCTGGACAAAGAAGAGAAAGGGCACAGTTCTGAGGGAGAAGGCCCTTCACTAACTCAGGAGGGAGATGTTTGGAGGAATGTGACTCAAAGGAGGAGAAGAGTAGGGGATCACTCTGAGAGTCTGAAATTACAGAATAAATTTGAGGCTCTTTCCCTCATCACACCTGATGAGGAACACACAGAGGAACAACTGGTTCCACCTGATGATCTCTCCTTCATCACACTTGATGAGATCCAGGAAGATAAACAACAGGAACAAACTGAGGTTCTCTCCCTTAATATGGTTGATGAGGTGCATGTAGATGAACAGATTGCAGGAGAGAGGCTCCTTGTACTAGGCGATTCAATAATTAGAAATACAGAGAAATGGATTTGTGATGCACATGATAACCGTATGGTGACTTGCCTGCCAGGTGCAAAAGTTGCAGACATCACAAGAAATCTAGATAGATTGTTAGAGAGAACTGGGAACGAGCCAGTTGTCATGGTACACGTTGGTACCAATGATGTTGGGAAGGCCAAGCAGTCTGTCCTGGAAGCCAAATTCAGGTTGTTAGGAAGAAGATTGAAGTCCCGGACTTCCAAGGTAGCATTTTCAGAAGTGCTGCCTGTCCCTCGCGCAGGACCTACCAGGCAGGCAGAGCTCAGAAGCCTCAATGCGTGGATGAGGCGGTGGTGTCGAGAGGAGGGCTTCAGATTTGTCAGGAACTGGAGAACATTTTGGGACAAGCCAAATCTGTTCAGGAGTGATGGGTTGTATTTGAACCATGATGGGACCAGATTGCTGGCACTCAACATCAAAAAGGCTGCAGAGCAGCTTTTAAACTGATAACTGGGGGAAAGCTGACAGGAGCTGGGCAGCATCCGGTTCGGGAAAGTGTGTACTTGGGTAGTGAGGAGGATGCAAAAATTACTGAGCAGAGCGAGGAGCTAGTCACTAGCATTCTAGCAGAAGGATGCAAGAGGCAGTCTAACAATGCAACTGGACACAAAAGACTGTGTCAGAAAAGCATATATAAATGCTTGTATACAAATGCCAGAAGCCTCCGGAACAAAATAGGGGAGCTGGAATACTTAGCAATAGATAAGAATATTGATATTATTGGTATCACTGAAACCTGGTGGACGGATGATAACCAATGGGATACAGTTATCCCAGGCTACAAACTGTACAGGAAGGATAGGAAGGGGCAAACGGGAGGTGGTGTAGCCTTGTATGTCAAAGAAGTGATAAAATCGAATGAATTGGAATATCTAGGTGATTTGGAGTCACCATTAGAAGCTCTGTGGGTAAGAGTATGTTGTGTCCTAAAGCCTGTGCCTTTAAACAATGTACCTATCCATGTGTATCCAATGTAACCTTTTCTATGTGCAACATTGTAACCTCCAGCTGCATCACTGTAACCTTAATAGGACGCGAGCTAGTGACCACTAGATGGCAATAGCGAGCGTCCAAGCTCATTGGTCCAAGACTCACCTAGAACAACAGCGCGGGAAGATTCCCGCCACTACCTTCACCTGGACAAGAAGGGCGTGACCTGCAATGATGTCACGCAGCCTGTAGCCAATAGGCTATCAAGGAGCCACATTCAAATGTATAGCCACTGTATATATTGAGCTGTTCGTCCGCCATTACCACATGTTCCCTCTGACCAGCATGTAATAAAGTTGTGTTAAGCCAGCTCTTCGGCTGTCCTGGTGTCTTTGGTCCCATACACTAAAGAGTACCAGGCCACAAGGATGGTCTAACAGTAGGCATATACTATCGGCCTCCGACCCAAACTCTTGAGGGAGACTGGCAGTTGGAGAATGTTGTAAAGGAGGCATCCAAGAAGGGAAGCCTGGTTATAATGGGGGACTTCAATTACCCTCACATAGACTGGGTGAACTGTTGTTCAGCACATGATAAAGAGATAAAGTTCCTAGATATGCTAAATGATTGTTCCCTGGGACAGATGGTTGAAGACCCAACTAGAGGTACAAGAATCCTTGACTTGATCCTGAGTAATACTCAGGATCTGGTGCAAGATGTTAATGTGACTGATCCAATAGGGAACAGTGACCACAACTCAATTATGTTTAACTTGATCATAGACCGCAAGTCACTGATAAAATCTAACACAGAGACCTTAAATTTTCAAAAAGGCAATTTCCCAAAGTTGAGGAAACTAGTAAAAAAGAAGCTGAAAGGGAAAATTGAGAGAGTCCAAACACTCCAAGAGGCATGGAAGCTTTTTACAAAAACAATAACAGAGGCTCAATTGGAATGCATACCCAAAAGGAAAAAGGGCACTGCCAGGTCCAAGAGGACTCCAATGTGGCTTACAGGAGCTGTTCGGGAAGTGATCAAGAGCAAGAAAAGCTCATTTAGAAGCTGGAAGGCTTGTCCGAATGAGGACAGCAGGCAGAAACATAAATTCTGGCAGAACAAATGCAAGGCAACAATCAGGAAAGCAAAGCAAGACTTTGAGGAGCGTATAGCTAAAAATACTCAGAGAAATAACAAAGACTTCTTTAAGTACATTAGAAGTAAGAACCCAACTAGGAAGGCCATTGGACCATTAGATGACAATGGAAGGCAAGGGGTTATTAAAGAGGAAACAGAGATCGCAGAGAGACTCAATGAATTCTTTGCTTCAGTATTCACTGAAGAAGACAGAGGCCAGATGCCCAAAACAGAGCCTATCTTCGTAGGGAGGGAAACCGAAGAATTAAGCCAAATAGAAATAACCAGGGAGGAGGTCCTTGCATGTCTTGTTAAACTAAACACTAACAAATCACCAGGACCAGATGGAATCCATCCACGAGTTCTCAGGGAACTTAAAGATGAAATTGCTGATCTCCTAGCCAAAATATATAATCTTTCCCTCAAATCAGGCATTGTGCCTGATGACTGGAAGGTAGCGAATGTAACACCAATTTTCAAAAAAGGATCCAGGGGTGATCCAGGAAATTACCGACCTGTCAGTTTGACATGTGTCCCAGGTAAAGTGATGGAAACCATCCTAAAAGATAGAATTAATAGGCACATAGAAGAGAAGGCGCTGCTAAAGGAGAGCCAACATGGCTTTTACAAGGGCAAATCATGCCTCACTAATCTGTTGGAATTTTTTGAGAGTGTCAACAAGCATGTGGATAAGGGGGATCCAGTTGACATTGTTTATCTGGACTTTCAGAAGGCTTTTGACAAGGTCCCACACCAAAGGCTCTTGAATAAACTTACCAGTCATGGAATAAAGGGACAGGTCTTGTCCTGGATCAGCAACTGGCTAAGGGACAGGAAACAGAGGGTAGCACTAAATGGACACTTCTCCAAGTGGAGGGAAGTAAAGAGTGGGGTCCCCCAAGGTTCAGTACTGGGACCCCTGCTTTTCAACCTCTTCATAAATGATCTAGAGGTAGAAGTAAAAAGCAAGGTAGCCAAATTTGCTGACGACACTAAATTATACAGGGTAGTAAAAACTGTGAGAGATTGTGAGGAGTTCCAGAGGGATCTCTCGACACTGGGGGAGTGGGCAAAACAGTGGCAAATGAGTTTCAACATTAGTAAGTCCAGAGTGATGCATGTTGGGGCAAAGAACCCCAATTACATTTATAAACTGATGGGGTCTGAACTCTCTGCGACAAACCAGGAAAGGGACCTTGGTGTCCTGGTGGACAACTCAATGAAGGTGTCAACCCAGTGTGCCTCAGCAGTGAAAAAAGCAAACTCAATGCTAGGGATCATTAGGAAGGGTATCAGGCCTGGATATGGTACCGAGACGGCATTGGTCGCACTGATGGATGATCTCTGGCGGGAGCGGGACGGTGGTCACCCATCCGTCCTTGCTCTTCTTGACCTCTCAGCGGCTTTCGATACCGTTGACCACGGTATCCTTCTGGAACGGCTCCAAGGATTGGGAATCCAGGGCACTGTGTGGTCCTGGTTTTCCTCATTTCTGAGGGGTCGGACCCAGTCGGTGTGGTTGGAGAGTGAGAGGTCGAGTCCCAGGCCCCTCAAATGGGGGGTGCCTCAGGGCTCGGTGCTCTCTCCTCTCCTATTTAACATCTACATGAAGCCGCTGGGTGAGATCATTCGTTCCCATGGGGTGCGGTACCATCAGTACGCGGATGACACTCAGTTGTACATCTCGGCCCATGGGGACCCCAGTGATGCCATCAAAGTCCTTTCCAGGTGCCTGGAAGCTGTTGGGGTCTGGATGGGGGCTAACGGGCTACAACTGAATCCCAGCAAGACTGAGTGGCTATGGATAAGGGGTCCTGCGTTAACCTGGGAGCTACCATCTTTGGTTCTGGATGGGGCTATTTTGCCCCAGACAGACCCGGTGCGCAACTTGGGGGTCCTCCTGGATTCGCGGCTACTGCTAGAAGAACAGGTGGCGGCTGTGACCAGGAGGGCTTTCGCCCAACTTCGGGTGATTCGCCAGTTGCGCCCACTCCTGGACCGGGACTCCTTGCTCATGGTCACTCACGCTCTGGTCACCTCCAGACTAGATTATTGCAATGCGCTCTACATGGGGCTGCCCTTGACGACCATTCGGAGGCTACAGCTGGTCCAGAATGCAGCAGCCAGGGTGGTGATGGGGTGTGGGCGTTATGCCCATGCTTTGCCACTGCTCCGGGAGCTGCACTGGTTGCCAGTTTGTCTCCGGGTGCAATTCAAGGTGCTGGTTTTGACCTTTAAAGCCCTATATGGTAGTGGGCCGGGTTACCTAAGAGACCGCATCGCCCTGAGGACGTCTGTCCGTCCAACCAGAGCGGACCGGAAGGGCTCTCTAATTGTTCCATCAGCCAGAGGGGCTCGCCTCTCTGGCACAAGGAAGAGAGCCTTCTCCGTGTCTGCGCCGGCCCTCTGGAACCTCCTGCCAACAGAGCTACGTCTCCGGACGGAATTGCTGCCTTTCAGAAAAGAACTTAAAACCTGGCTGGCGGGTCACGTGTGGGGTGCAGGTGGAAGGGTAACCTCCATTGGGTGGTTGGTGTAGAAGAACTCTTCCCCATGGTGCCTTTGGATCCTGCAGCCCTTGTTTTTAGGGGGTGGGTAGTTTTAACTGTTTTTAACATGTGTTTTTTAATTTTTATTGTGAACCGCCCTGAGTTGGCTTTGGCCGAGTGAGCGGTATATAAATGTGACAATTAAATTAAATTAAATTAAATAGAAAATAAGTCAGCAAGTGTCATTTTGCCTCTTTATAAATCTATGGTGAGGCCCCATCTGGAATACTGTGTACAGTTCTGGTCGCCATACCTCCAGAAGGATATTATGGAGCTGGAAAAAGTGCAGAGGAGGGCAACCAGAATGATTAGGGGACTGGAACACCTTCCTTACCATCTGAGGCTGCAACGGTTGGGCCTCTTCACTCTTGAACGACGACGTCTAAGAGGTGACCTGATTGAAGTTTATAAAATCATGCACGGTGTGGACAAAGTAGATAAGGAAAAACTGTTTTCCCTATCGCATAACACTAGAACTAGGGGACACTCCATGAAACTTTTGGGTACTAGTTCTCAAACAAATAAGAGAAAGTACTTTTTCACCCAGAGGATTACTGGTCTATGGAACTCCCTGCCAGAAGAAGTGGTGACAGCTGTCAGTCTTGACAGCTTTAAGAAAGGATTAGACAAGTTCATGGAGGACAAGAGTATCAATGGCTATAATTATGGATACTTAAGGACAACCTCCGGGTTGGAGAGATAGGCAGGATATCTCTCAATATCATTTCCAGGGAATCCTAAGCAGGTGAAGGCATCTGCTTGGGAATACCCTGAAGGAAATGGTGAGCCACTGTGTGAGACAGAATGCTGGACTGGATGGGCTGTGGCCTGTTCCAGCAAGGCTGTTCTTATGTTCTTATGTTCTTAATTGGCATAACTGTCCCTGACAGAGGCTACACCGGTAGCCATGAACAATGGATTTCCCCTGTCAGTATTTGCCTTAGTTAATTAACTTCCCCAATAGAGATTCCCAATTAACCCGGGTAAACAGGTGATGTGATTTTCTGTCAGATGACGATTCTATCGCACGCTGCCTTGAATTCCTATATATGATGATGATTTTCCCTCAATAAACCACACGCTGCCTTGAATTCCTATATATGATGATGATTTTCCCTCAATAAACCACTGGTCTTCGTTCCATCTTGTCTCGTGTCGTTACTCGACCAGTCTCCTCCGGGACCTCACGGCCGCCCCGCGGCCCCGATCCAACATCTGGTGACCCCGAGACGTGATCCTACTCGTGAGTAAGCGATCTACGCGGTCCGGTTCTATGCTAGAACCGTGTCCGATCACCCCGGAGGACAGCGCGGCAGCCCCGGTCGGAAAGCCATCCGATTGGGAAGACAGCTACGCGGCAAGGCATCTCAGAGAGGCATCCTACAGCTTGCTCCAGCTATCGCGGCGGCTTGCAGCACGAAAAAACGCGTTCCGCTCAGGGTCGGCTGTGAACCCCTGACAGCGCAGAGGCCACCGAGGGCCCGTGGCCGCAGTCCACGCTCTGAGCTCTACCCAGAGATTCGTCACGCAAAACCTATTGCCTGAACTTCAGACGCGTCGACTCATCCCGAGAAGGAGACTTCAAAGGACTGGCAGGTAATATGGGGACTTGTCCTCAGTGGCAACGTCCATCCGCTAGTCAAAGAATTCATGAGGATGAATTCAAGACCCTGGCCAGGGTATATCAGATAAGCTTTCACAGTGGAGAACTAGCGCGGCTTTTGGTGTTCTTGAGGGAACACTGCCTGCTTTACCCAGAAGTAGGTACGTTATCCCTTCAGCTCTGGGATCAGATAGGAGTCTGCATTCAGCAAACCCCGAGAGCTCCAGATGGCGTAATTCGCACATGGAGCAAATGTAGGAAACTCTTAGCAGAGGTGGACCCAGTCCGGGTAGAGGCCAAAGAACCCCCAGCGCCATCAGAGCCATCGGCGCCCACGGCGCTCTATCCGTCATTTTAGTTTAAGCAGGGTAGTGTAGGGAGCTTTCCCTCGGTGACAGCTGCAGACGTCACCGGTGGAATGCATGGAATGAGGAGCGCTGGCGCTTCTCTGATAGCTACAGGTTCCTGAACTACCAAGAGTGCCCTTCAGCGCACAGTTGAGGAAGAGATCAGGAAGGGGGAATTGCCAGCAGAAGAACTAGCTGAGCTTAGTCAGATTTGTCCAATTCGCTTGGAGGTAGACGCCCTCACGGGGCAGCAGCAGATAGTTCATTCACCAGTTCCGTACAAGCTCCTCATGGCTATACGGAAGGCCATTTCAGAGACAGGACTACAGAGTCGCTTCACTAGGGGCACGCTTCAGCAAGTGTGCAAGAACACGATGTTCATTCCGCATGACTGGAAAGCCGTCATGCAAATGATGCTCAACCCCAGTCAGTATTTGTTATGGGACAGCGAGTATCGCCTCGAGGCTCAGGCAAGGGCTGCCAGGATGGGCGGGGCAATAATTCCTGACCAACTATATGGTTCAGGTGCCTTCGAATCCATCGATGCGCAGACCGCCTTGCCACTCGCCACCCTTCAGTTGTCAGCTGAGACGGCCTTCAGGGCTTTTCTCAAGGTCCCAGCAACTGGCAAAGCGGCCAAAAATTACACTGCAGTCAAACAGGGCGCCCAGGAGTCCTACATGGACTTTATCAATCGATTAGAGGAAGCGATCAGTAGACAGATCGATAAAGAGCAAGCCCAACAAGAGCTCATGATGAAATTGGCTAAGGACAACGCCAATCTCGACTGCCGTAAGATCTTGCAGTCACTGGGCAATCGTCCCAACTTGACACTCACGGACATGATTAGGGCTTGCGCCGACGTTGGCACGGACTCCTACAAAATGGGTCTGCTGGCAGCGGCGGTGCAAGGGGGTAGGAAACCCAAGAACAAGAACCAAGGAGCATGTCACAATTGTGGCAAGGTCGGCCACTTCGCTAGGGAGTGCCGATCCAAGGGCGGCGGACAACATTCCGGCCGCTCCAAGGCTCCAACCACCCCATGTCCGAAGTGTAACAAAGGCTTCCATTGGTCCAAATTCTGTCCAAATTCGGGAAACCGGAATGCGGGCATGTCTCTGGCCCCGGTCCAAACAGAGGCTTCCCTCGCTCTGCGTGAGTCAGAGCTGGATTAGATTCCAATCACATTCCAGACATTGCGAAGGCGCAGGCCAGCCCCAAGGGTAGCACAGGGCTAGAATTGACTTGCCAGGCGGACGTCACATGCGACTTGCCAGGCACAGTCTATCTGGTGGATTCCCAGTACATGGGACCCCTGCCCAAAGGCTTCATAGGCTTAGTTTTGCCTCGTAGTGTCGCAGGAGCACGTGGAATTCTTGTAATTCCGGGAGTCATTGACTCCAATTTTTCCGGTGTTCTCCAAGTTCAACTCTGGACGCACCTACCCCAGACCATTCACAAGGGAGACACGCTAGCGCAACTGATTATGGTTCCTTGTAACTCGCCAGCAGATAGCCAGGGAAGGCTCAGGGACAGCTCAGAGTCCGGGTCGGAAGACCGCTCGAGCGCAAGTGAGGCAGTGCAAGGATACCAGGTCTTAGCGACAGTGGAGACCAACATAGAATGGAAACGGCGGCCAGTTATTGAGGTATTTTTGAATAAAAAATCGTTCACAGGGCTGCTAGATACCGGAGCTGACGTCAGCGTGGTCAGCCGAAGCCAGTGGCCGCAGGAGTGGGCCATTGAGCCGGTCTCCGATGTGTGGGGGGTAGGCGGCATCCAAGAAGCGTTTAGGAGCCGGGAGTGGGTGGAAGTCACGATCCCTAAGGCTGACGGCACAGCGGTCATTCGGCCGCACGTTCTGGACGTACACGTCAACCTTTGGGGGCGAGACATTTTGCAGCAGTACCGTGCCACTCTTACCTTTGGGTAATGGCTCTGCCACTTAAATGGCTTACCAACACGCCAGTCTGGGTGGAGAAATTAGTCACCCTAAAGCAACTGGTTAAGGAACAGCTAGACGCAGGACATATAGAGCAGTCCACCAGTCCTTGGAATTCGCCCATTTTTGTCATAAAGAAAAAGTCGGGGAAGTGGCGACTCCTCCACGATCTCAGAGAGATCAATAAATGTATTCAGCCAATGGGTCCGCTTCAGTGCGGCATTCCGAATCCAAATATGATCCCCGAGGGTTGGGAAATCCTGGTCGTAGACCTTAAGGATTGTTTTTATACCATTCCCCTAGATCCTAGGGACCGGGAAAGGTTCGCCTTTACGGTGCCAGTTGTGAACCACAGCGAGCCCACGCAGCGTTACGCGTGGAAGTATTTGCCACAGGGGATGCTCAATTCGCCCACCCTGTGCCAAATTTATGTTCACAACGCACTGGCAAAGTTTTGAAACCTTCACCCCACAGCTTTAGTATGTCATTTCATGGACGACATCTTGGTCGCAGCGCCGCAACTCGGCAGCGAAATGTTTAAAGACCTCCAGGCCACCCTGGGAGAAAAAGGGTTACTCATTGCCCCAGAGAAAGTACAGAGAACCGAGCCATTCTCATACTTGGGTCATCGGCTTCTCCGTTCTTTCGCAGCACCAGTTTTGCCCCAGATCAACTTAAAAGACTCAGTCACCTTGGTAGAGTTGCAGCAGGTCTTAGGTAACATTAATTGGGCCAGACCGTATTTCAGATTGGATACGGATCTTCTAAAGCCGCTCTTCTCGCTGCTAACGTTAGGTAAGCAGCCGGCAGACCGAATACAAATTCCTCGAGAGGCACGCTTGACTCTCGAGAAGGTCAACCAAATTCTCAGCCAAAGATGGGTGGACAGGATTGCTCAGGGGCCATATGCCCCGATCCTGAACTTGTACATCGTTCGGGCCGGATCCATGTTCACCGGAGCCCCAGGAGTGGACTCCGAGCGAGGAGCGAGTATCGTGGAATGGGTGAATTTACCGAACACCTCTTTCCGAAACATCGTTCCCCCCCAAGAGTTGATCTCCGCGGTGGTCTACCGCGGAAGGCTGAGAGCAAGGGACATTTCAGGGCACGACTTAGCAAAAATCGTGATCCCATTCACCAAAAAGCAAGTTCGGCAGCTGATGCAGCTCGGTGATTTGCTTCCAATTGCCCTGGAAGGATTCACCGGATGCTTGGCATACCACTTGCCAAAGGACCCCAGACTCGTCTCGCTTCAAACGCAGATAGTCAGCTTGTATGAATTAATGTCGCTGGTTCCACTTCAGGGGGCCAGAACAGTCTTCACGGATGGGGGTTGCACATATGGTGTCTTAACTTGGCAGGAGGGCCAGGCTTGGCGCACGCTTCTAACTGTTCCACAGAAGTCCGCGCAGCGGGCAGAGTTGCCAGCGGTGAACCTCGCTTTGCGCACCTTCGCCAAAGAACGCCTCAACATTATAACTGACAGTTAATACGTTAGGAATTTGCTTCACAGTCTCCCGGGAGCATACATCACTCCTGCGATAGACAAAAATTTGCTGAGTTTGTTCCTCACAGCTCAATTTCACTTGCGGAACCGCACAGAAGCACTCTATATGGCCCACACCCAAAGTCACCAGGACCTACCTGGTCCGATTTCCGCGGGCAATAGCAGAGCGGATGCGGCCGCAAAGGAAATTCAGCAACGGTCAGTTTTGGGTGTATTCACAACTCCGATTCAGAGTCATGCATTCTTTCATCAGAATGCCAAAGCGCTCGCCAGACAGTTTAACCTGCCACTCTCTCAAGCCCAAGGCATAGTTTGCTCGTGTCAGCATTGTGCAGGGGCACTGGGGGGGCCCTCGTGGGGGGTCAACCCATGAGGGACAGAGGCTAATCAGGTGTGGCAAATGGACGTCACACATGTCCCACAATTTGGCAGATGGCAGTACATGCACGTTTGCATTGATACTTTTTCACAATTCGTTTGGGCAACGGCACAAAAAGGGGAGACAGCTTCCCACGTGGAGCAGCATCTCCTTTCCTGCTTTGCGGCGACGGGCAAACCACGGCACGTGAAGACCGATAACACCCCGGCCTACAGCTCCAGGCAGCTGGCCGACTTCATGGCCACCTGGGATATCAAACATACCTTTGGCGTTCCGTACAATCCGCAGGGGCAAGCGATTGTGGAACGAGTCAGTCGGACACTCAAGTCCTAAATTGACAAACAAACAGAAAGGGGGGAGCCACCAGTCCTCCCCAAGTCTCAGGGTCAGGCACAGCATTGTCTGAACAAGGTGTTGTTCACGTACAATCACCTTAATGTTTTTTCGGATTGCACGCCACAGGAGAAACACTTCCGCCGCTCGGAAGCTCTCCCGCAGCCGATGGTGCGTTACCGAGTGCCACCGGATCCTTCTTGGAGGGGCCTGGCGCCACTCGTAACCTGGGGAAGAGGGTATGCTGCAGTTATGTCTCCTACAGATGTCATCTGGATTCCAGCCCGGTGCGTCAAGCCCCACCTGGAGCCACATGGCAGGGACCCATGCCGTCCCGAGTCTGATCCCGGAGATGGAGGACCTCACCCTGACCGAGGGGACCCGGCGGAGGAAGCGGCGACAGCAGATGACAGCGCCGAAGGTCACCTGGGGGATGGTCAAGGCCCTTTGCCATGAGGCCGAGGACGTCGTCCAACGCGAGGACTGGGAACCAACACCGGAGAACATCTTGTCTGCAGCCCTTGCCCTGATTACAGCCAATACCGCGGCGGTCACCATCATCCTGACCCTCTCCCTACTTGCGGGGGAGGCGTTCAGGCAGCTTCGCTGAAAGCCAGCGACCTGATGCCAGGCGGAGACCTCTCTGCCCGGATGCACTACAACCTATGGGAAAGGTTGGCGACTCTCGTCAACCAGTCTGATTTTTGCCTAAAGCAGAACACCGGTTCTGCCTCAATCTTGAGCACCTGTCTCATCCCGGTGTGCCATTCTCCGGAGGCGCGCACCAGGAACGGCGACTGGCTGGTGAAGCGGATTTTCGGTCCGTTTTACCCAACGGGTTTCTCAACGTACGCTCGCTGGGGAACTCAGTTAACCATGACTTTGCCGGCTGATGCAGCCACTCTCTACACCCCTCGAGTGGCGGTCAGCCTGAACTCTACTTGCGCCCGAATGACCGGCTGCTCTACGGTCGGCCGAACTCAGCGTCGTTGCCTCGACACCAGCAGCGGCAATTGGACTTGTGATAACCCAGAGACAATTGGTTCAATGTATGCTCATGTTACCTTGCTTTCAGGTTGGTTCTTTACATGCAATCAGTACACTTGGAATTACATTCCCGCTAATGTATCAGATTCCACATGTTGTATCAGTCGCTTAACATTGTTGCTCCCCACTAGGGATATGGTTGTCCCAAGCACGAATGTTCCCTCACCCATACGGCACGCTCGCACCACCCAGCTAGACAGCTCATGTGATAGTAACATTAGGGTTTTGAGTCAAGCTGAGTACGTCTCGTTGGCAGTCAGCATACTTGGCGTGCCAGGCTTAGCCGTTGGCAACGCTCAGAGAATTGGTCAATTGGCTTGCGGTCTAGCAAAGGCCATCAACCACACCTCCTCGGCGATAGCGCTGCTCAACCAGGAGCAGGCAGAGCTTCGCCATGCCATACTAGACAATCGAGCAGCTATCGATTACCTTCTGTTGTTACATCACTTGGGTTGCGAGTCTGTCCACGGCATGTGTTGCTTTAATCTTACAGACAACACGCACAAGGTACAGAGCCAGCTCACGGACCTCCACACCCTGGTCAAGAACATCAAGGAGGATGCTTCCTGGGGGTGGTGGGATTCGTTGTGGTCATGGTTCCCATGGGGTTGGCTCCAGACGACACTCAAGGTGATTGTGGGGGTGGTAATACTGGGCACAACAGTGTGTTGTTTCGTGCAATGTATTCCCTCACTGCTATCGAGATGTCCCCCATGGAAAGAACCCCGAAACGTCATCCCCCCACACCAGCTGATGCCACTCCTACGCAGGGCCGTCTGTCAGGTCCACAACAAATAAAGGGGGAGTGCGGGATCCGCAAGCATAATTGGCATAACTGTCCCTGACAGAGGCTACACCGGTAGAGAAAGCTCCTGGTCACTGGGTTCTGCGGGGACAGAAATTGGGGAGCGGATTAATAGTCATAAGATTGATTCACCCATATCTGACCTGACAGGCAGTCCAGCAGGAGGAAATTGAATGTCTAACTTGCAGTTAGGAAATAGGTAATTCCGCACCTGCAGATTAGCCCAAGCCCTAGCGCAAATAGTGGCCATATTTACTCTTGTGCAAGCCATGAACAATGGATTTCCCCTGTCAGTATTTGCCTTAGTTAATTAACTTCCCCAATAGAGATTCCCAATTAATCCGGGTAAACAGGTGATGTGATTTTCTGTCAGAGGACGATTCTATCACACACTGCCTTGAATTCCTATATATGATGATGATTTTCCCTCAATAAACCACTGGTCTTCGCTCCATCTTGTCTCGTGTCGTTACTCGACCAGTCTCCTCCGGGACCTCACGGCCACCCCGCGGCCCCGATCCAACAAGGGATGCTAACTGGGTGAAGAATGTTGAATTGGCCTACAAAAGCGATGTTAGCAAAACTTGTGCTTCTCGTGGACCATTTGGGAAGAAATTGCACACAAGGAGTTTCACCTGAGTCAGAAAACGAAAGGGTTTTATTCTTTATTTCCTCTTCCAATACAACACACATTTCTCAGTCAGGAGAAACAGCTTACAGTGGGGTTATCGTCCAAAGGAAGTTGGTATATTTCACATGCAACCTTGTTTAGGTGTACAGTATTTCATATACAACATCTTGCCTCAGAATTAAGAGCTATTCCTTTTCTTCTGAGCTCGTCATTTCCTGAGAAAACCACTTTGCAATTGTCTGAATGGAAATATTTTATTCATATCTGTGTGTGTGTGTGTGTGTGAAGCCAGTCGTATCTGACTCTAGGGTCCAGTGCTCATCTGTTTCAAAGCCGAAGAGCCAGCACTGTCAGCTTCTGCAGATGTTCCTGTGGTCATGTGGAAGGCATGACTAGACACTGCATGGAATGATGTTTACCTTCCCACCAAAGTGGTCCCTATTGATCTACTTGCAATTTCTTGCTTTTGAACTGCTAGGTTGGCAGGAGCAGGGACAGAGAAGGGAGCTGAACTGTATTTTTGTTTTGTTGATTTTTGAACATGATGTGAACCGCTTTGAGTTTGTCGAGACAAAGGAAAGCGGTATATAAGTTCAAATATTATTATTATTATTATTATTATTATTATTATTATTCCGTCCTGCAGTACTCGGGAATCTAACTGCTGACCTCCCGCCTTCCAGTCATCTACGAACTCATGGATCCTGTCCTTTCCTGTTGAGTTTGTACTTTATCGTCCAGGCCAGAGGAAGCTAAACACAGCACAGGTTGTGGGGTCACTACAGTGTGTCTGTTCTCAACATGCCTCTTAGTTCTCACTCAACCCTCCTAGCCTTTCCCTCAAAGCATGTATAGCTCAAATTATGAAGCTTCCTCTCATATACCCAAGTCTACCTTTCCTGTCCAAGGTCCCATTCCCCTCCCTTCACCCCCATTCATTCAGAGGAAAGGCAGAGTCCACATTTGCCAATGGCGGGAAGAGCCAAAATCCACACACATGAAAGTCACAGAAGTCGGGGAAGAAATGGAAGGCTTCCCACAGTCATCTCTGGAAGTGTGGGATTATTTTGGGGCAAGAATAAAAAAGTCATAAGCGAAATGGCTGGCGGGGGTGGTGGTGGAGAGAATATATGGCTTTGAGGATGATGATTCCTCTGTCTTCAGGGCCAGCAGGACTCAGAGGGGGCGGAAAACCCTGCTTGCTTTTGAGGAGGAGCAGCTCAAGAGTTCCTAATTTTCCCGCGCAAACCGGGACCAAATGCCCTGCCAGGAGCCTGGCGGCTCGGCTTCAGTCACATGACGCAGGGAAGAACCATTTTAAAAGCTCAATTAAAAAGTGTGCGCATGCGTGATTTTACCACGCGGGGGAAAGGGAAACCGAGGTACCGGGCTCAAATTTGAAAAGAAGAACTTAATCCTGACCTCCTGCAGCCTCTTCTCTATAAGAAAAAGAAGGGTTAGGTGAGTCTCCTGTGCATTTGCCTGGGAGATAAAATAAGAGGAGGAGGAGATAGGGGGCAAACTGCGGCTGCCCATTTCATCATCATCATCATCATCATCATCATCCCACACACACACACTTTGGAAATGTATGGAGGTTTCTGCAGATTTTGCTGAACAAAGGACGTGGTTGGGTGTTGCAGGGAGTAGGTTTGGAGGTCAGTGTTAAACTCCTGTTTAAAGGGGATTTGGGGAAATGGATCACCAGGAAGATCAAAAGTGTGAGAGGAGAGCCTCAGACGGCAAAGGCTGGAGGGGCTGCATTGATGGCCCCCAGACCTCCCTTTCTGATTCGACCGGCCTTTCTCTTGTGGATCCTACAGATCCTTTTTTTTTGCAATAGTGAACACTGTCCCATCCCATCTCAAGGGTTTTAATTAGGGTAGTAAAGGTAATGGTTTCCCTTGCTTGGAAGCCAGTCGTATCCGACTCTAGGGTTCAGTGCTCATCTCTGTTTCAAAGCCGAAGAGCCAGTGCTGTCTGCTTCTGCAGACATTTCCTTGGTCATGTGGCAGGCATGCCTCAACGCCGGAGAGCACGGAACGCTGTTTAAATTCCCACCGAAGTGGCCCCTATTTATCTACTTGCATTTTCTTAGGGTATAAATTTCATTTATTGGTTTATGTAAAGTATATGTGTAAAAGTTGGAAGAGGAGCCTCAGGTAGCAGATTGTCTTAGGCCACCCCTAACCTCTTGAATGGCTACCCTTTCAGCTGACTCTCCAGGAGCCACTCTGAGGTCTACCAGAGGCGTGCATTTGGCACTTTCAAGAAGGGATGTTATTGCTGCTCCCCAACCCACTTTCAAGAAACTGCACTGTTTTTTGGAAATGAGATTTGCTTCCTTGCAACTCCGTGTCATTTTTTCCTGTCCTGTCTATGTCATGTCTTGCAATTGCAGGGCTTCAGTTGTATGAAGGCAATCTTTGCCCAGCAGGAGAAGAGTAGATCCAGGACACCATTGGAAGCCTTGCTGGGTGAGGAATAAAATGACCAACCAACACACATCTGGCCCCAGAGCAGGAAGAGACCCCAATGTGATCAGGGGAAGAAGCCTTGGGAGACGCCCGGAAAGAACAGTGCCAGAGGTCTTCACGGAGGAAATGCTCATCTCAGAGAAGCAGCACCAACACTTTAGGAAATTCTCCTACCAAGAGGCTGAGGGTCCTCGCCAGGTTTGCTCTCGGATCCACCAACTATGCTGTCAGTGGCTGAAGCCAGAGCAACACACCAAGGCTCAGATGCTGGACCTGGTGGTCCTGGAGCAGTTCCTGTCCATCCTCTCCCCGGAGATGTCAAGCTGGGTGAGGGGATGCAGAGCAGAAACCAGTTCCCAGGCAGTGGCCCTGGCAGAAAGTTTCCTCCTGAGTCTGAGTGAGGTGGAAGAGAAAAAGCCAGAAAAGCAAAAGGTGAGACCTGTTTATGGCTTTTGGGGAGAAGGAGGCTTGGAGCATGAAGGGGGGCAGTCCACAGCCCCTGCTGCCCGTCAGGTTTATTTATTTATTTTTCACGCTTATATACCGCCCACTCAGGTACAACCCAACTCAGGGCGGTTTACATAGCGGACAGTAAATACATAAAGGTTAGCAGTTCTTCTGGATTTTGCTCCACCTGTCCCATATGGTCCTTGAATGAAAGATGTGTGGTCTATGCCCATTATATTTGGAAACCAAATCACAGTCTCCAACCCCTCGAAGGGGTCAAGAAAATGTCGGAATTATTCCTAGAACTTTGTATAAATTGCCCTTTAATTTTATTCAGAAATCTCAGCATGATATCATGTGTCTTTGGTCCCAGTCTCATTTACTAAGATCCCTATTTCATTTTCTGTTTTCTCCTTGTTTCGTCTGATGAATCCTCAGATGGGAATCCTCTCCTCCGAAGACCAGCCTTATTTCACTGTGCAAGAGAAACCTCAATTTAACACCAAAGAGAGTCTCCAGCGAGGAGAGATGCATAAGGGCAACAAGGGAGGTCTCCCCTTAATAGGTGAGGATCCACGCTCTGTGGACTGTCTGCAGGCTACTCTAAAATAGGGGGAAATATTGTCTGCCATGGTGGAAAAATTTCAACGTTTCCTATTTCAAAGTGGGACATAACTGGGAATTCCTTTTGGAAACACTCTCCAGAGGGTCTCACTTTCCTCTTGGAGAACCACTGCCTTTTATTGGGATGAGAATTGTCTTGTGCTCAACTTTAAAAAAAATTTTTTTGGAATTATAATCTGAGAGGAGGTTATAAGATTCACTCCCTCACCTCTCTCTGTCTTTCCCATAGAGGTCAGAAGATTGTCAGCAACAAGTGATCCACCCTGTCTTCCTTGTGATAGAACACAACCAGATCAGGTACGGACAGGGTGATATGAAGACACTTTGTGTATTTGATACACTGCATTCGACAACGTTAGTCCCGAATCAGTCTGGCAATTGCTTTATAATGAAATTTTCTTTTCAATGTATAAATAGCAGGCTATTATAACATAGTGCTCTCCATGTGGGGATTTGCAAGGCCCATTATGTTGGCTGTTGCAAATGGGAAATATTTTTTTCATTCTCTTCCGTAATAATAATAATAATTATTATTATAATTATAATTATAATAATATCCAAGATATGTGATCTGTTTGAGGATTTACAACGTTAAGTATAGGCAGCTATGGTGGCGGGTGTGTATTTCCCTGGCAGGTACGACCATGTCATGAAGGTGTCAGCTAGCGGTCCAGAACAGATCTCCATTCTGGAACCCCAGGTCAGCTAAGTGGGGTTGGGTACTCAGGCAATGCACTTTGCCAGTGCATTACTCTGACATGGCCAACTTTAACATGAGCACAGCCAGCTGTGTCGTCATATTTTTTTAATTTTTCTTTTGCTTAAATCGTTTTTTTAATTTTTTTTAGTTTTTATTAATAGTTAAAGTAATATAAAAGAAAAAAGAGTTCGATATACATAATTAGCATACACAGAATAATTATACATTCCACCTTGTACTATCTTATCTTATGTAATATCGTAAAATTAATAATAATGGAATAAAGAAAACCACACAAAATAAAGAATAACTTAGAGTAATAAAACATATACACTAAAAAAGCATTAATACCCCATTAAACCCACCTGTGAACTGTTGGGACTGTGGGCGAGGATTCTGGTCCGTTTAACTTCATTACTCCTTCCAAAATTGGATGGTATCAGGGCTAGGGTTAGTCTCATTGTTTTCTAATAATGCAAATTGAACAAAAAAAAAAACACCAAATATCCCAAAAAGGGATCTTTATTGGGACCCCCTTCTTCTCATGGATTTGCATGGTTAATTTCTCATTTAGTGCCAATTGCCAAACGTCTGAGTACCATCTAGCTTTATTAATATTTATTCCACTTTTGCATTCTTTGGCAATTAGTTGTCTTGCAACCATTAGTAAGGATAGCAATAACTATTTTTTATTTTATTCCAGATTTAATTCTTCAATTTCACCCAATATTACCATTTTAGGACTTAATATAATTGATTTTTTTAGTATTTTATTCAATTCCTCCTCAATAACATTCCAAAACTTCTTTACCTGGTCACAAGACCACCACATATGCATATACGTCCCTTTCCCTTTATTGCATCTTCAACATAAATCAAGATTGTTTTTATTAATTAGATGAAGTTTGGCTGGGGTAAGGTACCACCTCCATAATACCTTACAGTTGTGTTCTTTTTCCTTTATTGAAAGTGATTTCATGATTCTGTGGGTCCATTTTTTCCCTATTCTCATCACTAATTCTGATTCCCAAATTATCCTCCCAGTGTCTTTTAAGTACTTGCTGAGCTTCCTCATTTGAATTTAACAATTGATACAGATTTCCCCCTAGGCCCTTTAGGTTCCTTCTTCCCTGCCTCACTTCAAAAATCAATATTTCAAACTGAGTTGGAGGTTGGTCTACTATTCTATTATTCCTCATACTTCTATCTTACGCTTCTATCTGGAGCTCTTGTAACCAACTCAAACTTGATTCCTCATAAATAATTTTCCGTTGATGGTAGGTATTACAATTGTCAAACCATTCCGTTCTTAATAGAGCTTTTCTCCGTGTTAAAATGACCCTTAAACTTGTTGTTGACTCTAAAGGGCAGTTTTTGTAATCTAACATTTCCAATATAGGTGAAGAGTTTGGCGCTAATTTTGGTTTCAAACCCTTCCATATTTTGAATAATTTTTTTAGAGAGAGGTTATGAATTTGAGGATTGGACCTTAAATTACCTTTAAAAAATTCCCCCTTCCATTTTTGGAATTCCAAATAATCTAAATCATACTTCAGCATGTGTTGATGGCTTAATAGTTTAATAATTCTCTTTAAATTAAAAGCTCTGTAGTAATTTTCAACGTTTGGAATATTTAACCCTCTCAGATTATTATTGATATACCAAAGTCTTTTGTTAATTCTTGGCTTTTTCCCATTATTACAAAATTTATCAATTTCTGCCAGATTCTAAGATCAGTCTCTTTTATTGATATTGGTAAATTTTCTAATAGGAAATACAATTTTGGCATAATTTTCATCTTACATAGGTTTATTTTTCCAAACCAAGATAATTTCAATGATTTCAATTGGTCTATAATTGGTTTTATTTCATTTTTTAATTTATTGAAATTAATCTTATATAGATCCTTAACTTTATCTGTCACCATTATCCCCAAATTTCTTTTATTCTGAAATTATATTTTCCCATGATCTTCTTTTCTGCTTCTGATAGATTGCAAGTGATAGTTTCTGTTTTCTTCCAATTTATCTTTAAACCTGTGACCTCCTCAAATAAATTTAAATGTTGTTGAATTTTATTTATCTTTAATAGGGGGTCTTTGACCACTAACAAGGTTGTCTTTATGAAACTTATGAAGAAGACCTTTTTACATTCAGGGTCCTGTGTCCTTTGAGGAGGTGGCTGTGTCCTTCACCCAGGAGGAGTGGGCACTGCTGGATCCTGACCAAAAGGTCCTCCACCAGGAAGTCATGGAGGAGAACTGGCAAACCATATCCTCTCTCGGTAAGGTCCCCCTCTTCCCTTGCTTGTTGCTAATTTCTGTTTTATTTAATAGTAATGCAGCAACAGTTCAAAATATAAAGATCTAAACATTGCATTCTTCTTTAGTGTCCAGATCAAACTAGACTGCCCAAATGGAGCCACCTTGGCTTTGTTGTTGGCCATAATTAAATCTTCGTCAGTACATGTTTCTGATAGTAACTGCCAGACCAGTAAATCAGCTGGATTCTGTATCGCTCCACATTCACACAGCATGTTGTTGTCTGCCAACAGCCCCCATTTAAGCATGTTGGTCTTTCATTTAAGAACTCCGACCCTCAGCCTATTCAAGATCCACCATATGACTTAAGAAAGGTTGTGTTCCTCAGACAAATCCTCCTTTAATGATGTTCCTTTCCCAGTGAAGCCCTTCCTCCCTCCCTCTTCTGATTTGGTTTTGCTCTTGTATACCCACGAGAATGTTTGTTCTTGGCATATAGCTTGCTATAAAGCTAGCCATGATGGACTGGATGAGAAAGACCTAGGACGTTTGTTTAAGAGGAAACAAATTGAGTTGCTAATTAGTAAAGGGAGAGCAAATATTGTTTGTTTACAGGAAACACATCAAATAAAAGGTGTTAATGAACTGAAATTATATTGCATAGATATTTATGAGAAACCATTTTGTATATGTAAATCAAGAAGTGATTTACTTAGTTTTTATTTTGAAAAGTTGTGATTTTAGAGTGAAATCATTGAAGAAAGAAGTAGAGACTTCATTATACAAGGTTTATAGCCGAAGACCCAGCCCTGTCGGCATCTGCAGACGTTTCTGTGGACATGTGGCAGCCATACCTAGACACCGGAGTGCATGGAACACTGTTTATCAGCAATGGCTGAAGTAGTTAAGATGCTGACTGAAAGGCAGCAGGTCAGCAGTTCGATCCCTGAGTACTGCACGACGGAATGAATTCCTGTCTCTGTCCCAGCTCCTGCCAACCTAGTACAGTAGTTCGTAAGCAAGAAATGGCAAGTAGATAAATAGGGGCCACTCTGGTTCATAATATGTTTAGGGAAATAAACACATATAATAAAGATATAGTTATACCGGAAGGAGCTTGTAATATGGTAATAGATCAAAGTAAAGGGTAGGAATAGCAAAGACAATCTATTTGTCAAATGGTTTATTGTCTATGTTTATTCTTACTGATATCAATATTACAAAGGTTACTGATCATGCAATTATAAATATGGAGATGAAAGCAAATTGTGCTTATAAAGTAAAATGACGGATACAGTACTGTATATTAGCATGTTTAGGGGAAGGCTAGTGACTGGGGAAATGGAGAAGAATTCAGGGAAATTATAATGTAAAAGATATGAATACACTTTTGTGTAAAAAGATATTAGTAATCTGGAGTAAAAGGAATTAAGGAATGTATGGAAGAAAAGAATTTTAAAGTTCCTGTCAGTAAGAATTAAAGAGAATTGTTATAAAATAATATGGGGATAGCATCTAAAAAGAGCAAAGAGGAATTGTTATGTAATTCTGAATATTCAGCAATACATTGGAGGTATAGGAAGAGATAAGGGTAAAGGGTAAAGGTCGCCATTACTACAAAAACCAGTCATATCTGACACTAGGGTTCTGTGCTCATCTCTGTTTATAGGCAAAGAGCCATCGCTATCTGTGTCTGCATATGTTTCCGTGGATATGTGACAAGCATAACTAGACACCGGAGTGCACCAAACATTGTTAACTTTCCCACCTAAGTGGTACCTATTGATCTACTTACATTTTCTTGCTTTGGAACTGCTAAGTTGGCAGGAACTGGGACGGACAGATGCTCACTTTGTCGTGCAGCACTTGGGTTTCAAACTGCACTCACGCCGACCTTCCAGTCATCAAGTTCAGTGTCTTAACCACTGCCACCACAGTTTGGTAGCTATTTCCAGTTATAGTGGGAATGTGAGGAGATCCAGGAAAAAATGGAAAATGGCTTTTAATGAAATGAATGAGATTTTATTTATTAAAACTCGTTGCTGTAACCCCCCCCCCAAAAAAAAAAATTTTTTTATACAACTTGTCCTATTGAATGAGAAAGACCAGCTAACAGCGCATGAAAGAATGATATTTATTTTTGGCAAGGAGTAGGTTGTGGTTGTGAAAAGAAACGTAAAAAAGCAAAGTGGTTGTCGGATGAAGCTCTTAAAATAGAGGAAAGAAGGAACGGCAAAGGCAAAGGAGAAAGGAAAAAATACAACCACTTAAATAAAGAATTTCAAACAAAAGCAAGGAGAGATAAGGAAACCTACCTAAATGAACAGTGCAAAGAAATAGAGGAAAACAACACAAGGCAGGACTAGAGATCTCTTTTTAAAAATTTGAGAAGTCAAGGGAATGTTCAAAGCAAAAATAACCACAATAAAAGACAAAGATGGCAAAGAGTTAGCGGATGCAGAAGAGATGAAGAAAAGATGGAAAGAGTACACAGAGGAACTCTACAAAAAAGACCTAAACACTCTGGATAATAACAATGAGGGGGTAATTGAACTTGAACCAGACATCCTAGAGAGTGAAGTCAGAAAGGCACTAAAAAGCACTGCAAATAACAAAGCCAGTGGAGATTATGGTATCCCAGTTGAACTGTTCAAAGCCCTAAAAGATGATGGAATCAAGCTATTACATGCTATATGCCAGCAGATTTGGAAAACGAAACTGGCCACAGGATTGGAAAAGAGCAGTATGTGTCCCAATCCCAAAAAAGGGCAATACCAAAGAATGTTCAAATTATTGAACAATTGTGCTCATCCCACAAGCTAGCAAAGTGATGCTCAAGATAATACAGGATAGACTGCAGCAGCTTGTAGAAAGAGAACTACCAGAGGTGCAGGCTGGGTTCAGAAGAGGCAGGGGGACCAGAGACCACATTGCCAACATACGTTGGATCATGGAGAAAACAAAGGAATACCAGAAACAAGTGTACTTCTGCTTAATTGACTACACCAAGGCCTTTGACTGTGTGGACCACAACAAAATGTGGCAAGTAATTAAAGAGATGGGAATACCAGAACACCTTATATGCCTCATGAGAAATCTGTACATGAGTCAAGAAGCAACAGTTAGGACAGAACACGGAATGACAGAGTGGTTTGGAATAGGAAAAGGAGTAAGACAAGGCTGCATTTTGTCACCCTGTTTATTCAACTTATACACAGCACATAATGCTCAATGCAGGGATGGAGGAATCAGAATATAAATGCGCAAAATAAATAAAAAATAAATAATATGGGATCAAAATTGCTGGGAGAAACATCAACAATTTGAGATATGCAGATGATACCACCCTAATGTCTGAAAGTGAGGAAGACCTAAAGAAGCTCCTGATTAGGTTGAAAGAAGAGAGTGCAAAAGCTGGCCTGAGACTCAATATCAAGAAAACCAAGATAATGGCATCAGGCCATATCAGTCCCTGGAAAATAGATGGGGAAGAAGTAGAAGCAGTGACAGACTTTACTTTCTTAGGATCTAAGATCACTGCAGATGGAGATTGCAGCCACGAAATAAAAAGGCGACTAATTCTTGGGAGACAGGCTATGAGAAACCTGGGGAACATAGTCAAAAGTAGAGACATCTCACTGCAAACAAAGGTCCACATAGTCAAAGCAATGGTATTTCTGGTGGTAATGTATGGCTGTGAGAGCTGGACGACTAGAAAGGCTGAGCGAAGAAACATCGATGCCTTTGAGATATGGTGCTGGAGGAGAATTTTGAGAGTCCCCTGGACAGCGAGAACAAATAGGTCAATATTAGAAGAGTTTAGCCCTGACTGCTCCTTAGAAGGACAAATAACAAAGATGAAGCTGAAGTATTTTGGACATCAAATAAGAAGAGAGGATTCACTTGAGAAGGCCTTGATGCTGGGGAAAGTGGAGGGCAAAAGAAGAAGGGGACGGCCAAAGATGAGATGGCTAGATGGTATTGTAGACACAATGGGCACGGGGCTGTGTGGACTAAGGAGGATGGTGGAGGACAGGGGTGCCTGGAGAGCAAAGGTCCATGGGGTAGCAAAGAATCGGAGTCGACTGTGCGACTGAACAACAACAAATGTTGTGGTTGGGCTACAGTGGCTTAGTGGTTAAGACGCTGAGCTTTGACGACTGAAAGGTAGGCAGGTCAAGACTCAAGTGTTGTGTGATGGAATGAGCACCCATCTTTTGCTCCAGGTTTCCACCATCTTAGTAGTTTGCAAGCAAGAAATTGCAAGTAGAGGAAAAAGATGTGAAACTGTCAAAATGAAGGCACCTTTAGGGGAGTTCATTCTGCAGTTCCTTTTGCCTGACCTAGTGTGAGAAAAACTAGCCGGCAACACAAGATAGCCATTACCAGAATATGCCTGATTATGGTTGCGCTCTCTGTGTACTTTCTTTTGAACTATGTTAAATTAAACTATAAAGGTAAAGGTCTTCCTTGACTAAATAAATAAATGACTTAATAATGACTAAATAAATGAGTGGGGAAACGTGGACAGACTGTTGTGGTACTTCAAAACATAGTAGATAGCTTTCCGTCTGAGCTTACATTAATCAGAAACTACTTCTTAGGAAAAACTTTTCTCCTGGTAGATTTGTTTTCCCCCTTCCTTTCAGAGTGTTCTGCATTTGTCCTTCTCGACAAGTAACTGGAGAATTCATCAGAGAATTCATACAGGAGATAAAACATTCAAATGCAAGGAATATGGGACATCTTTTGCTTATAATTCAAACCTTTTGAATCATAAGAGAATTCACACAGGAGAGAAACCATACACATGCCAAGAGTGTGGTAAAAGGATTCCTTATAAATCAGGACTTGTGACACATCAGAGAATTTACACAGGAGAGAAACCATTCTCATGCAAAGAGTGTGGGAAAAGTTTTTCTCAGAACCCAAGCCTGGTGACACATCAGAGAAATCACACAGGAGAGAGAAACCATTCACATACCAAGAGAGGCGAATTATTTGCTCAGAAAGCAGGTCTTGTGAATCATCAGAGAATTCACACAGGAGAGAAACCATTCAGATGCAAAGGGTGTGGGAAAAGTTTTTCTCAGAACTCATACCTTGTGAAACATCAGAGAATTCATACAGGAGAGAAACCATTCACATGCCAAGAGTGTGGGGAAAGTTTTTCTCAGAAACCAGATCTTGCGAAACATCAGAGAATTCACACACGAGAGAAACGATTCACATGCAAAGATTGTGGGAAAAGTTTTGCTCAGAACACAAACCTTGCGACACATTAAAGAATTCACACAGGAGAGAAACCACATGCAAAAGTGTGGAAAAAGATTTTCTCAGAACTCAAGCCTTGTGACACATCAGAGAATTCACATAGGAGAGAAACCATTCAATGCCAAGTGGGTGGAAAAAGTTTTGCTCAGAAACCAGGTCTTGCGAAACATTAGAGAATTCACACAGGAGAGAAAATGTACAAATGCCTGGAGTGCGGGAAATGTTTTGCTTGGAATTCAGTACTTGCAATTCATCAGAGACTCTACACAGGAGAGAACCATATAAATCCCAAGAATGTGGGAAATGTTTTCCTCTGAATTCAGAGCTTGTGATTCATTACAGTGTTCACACAGAAGAGAAGCCATACAAATGCCAAGAGTGTGGGAAATGTTTTCATCGGAAATCAAAACTTGTGATTCATCAAAGAGTCCATACAGGAGAGAACCCGTACAGATGCCAGGAATGTGGGAAATGTTTTGCCCAGAATTCAAACCTTGAGAACCATCAGAGAATCCACTCAGGAGAGCAGCCATACAAATGCCTGGAGTGTGGGAAATGTTTTCCTCAGAAATCACATTAGGTGAGGCATAGTAAGCTTCCCACAGAAGAGAAATGAGTTAAATTGTAGGAATGTGGGAAATCTTTTTGTGTAGAGTTCATGCCTTCTGTTCCATTAGAGGTCCTTTACTGGAAATATACCTTAGAAGTGCTGGGAGTGTGGGAATTGTTTTGTTGCCAATTTAAGCAGTGTTTAGCATGTGAGAGTCCACCAAGTAGAGAAACTGTAAATATGCCTGGACTGTGGTAAATTTCTTTTCTTGGGAATTCAGAACTTGTGAATCATCAGAAAATGTGCAACAGAAAGAAATCATAATTGCTGAATGTGTAATTTGACACTGGAATGAAACCGTAGAATTTCCAGGAGTGAATGATCTGTTTTGCTTATACATGCAATAAAAACAGACAGAACTCTAGAAGTTCTTGAATTATATTCAATATGTCAACAAACCTGGCCAGCAAACGTGGTCTTCATTCTAAACCAGGTGTTCCCAAACCTTTCAGGCCATGGGCCGGTCACATGGTTCAGCAGGCAGGTCATGTGGTTCAGTGCGGCGGTCACATTGGTTCCTCCCACTGGAAGCAGAAGTAAAACACATTGCAATCTGTTTTGCAACAGGATGAGATAGATTTAAAAAGAGGACACTGGGCAAATTGTACAGTGAAAAACAAGGCTTAATCCAAAGCAACTGAACATCCTCAGAGATCATAAACAAGTAGCAATGTTCCTGTAGGTAATCCTTAAAGCAACCACTTGTAAAAACACTGGTAATGTCTTAAAGGAAAAGAACAATCAAACTGAGGCTGATAGTTCCGGAGTTGCATAAAGTGGTAATACATTCATGTAGTCAAGATTTTTCATTAAATTAAAAGGTAAGTAGATCAAAAGGTAAAATGTAATATATAAAATATAATTTCAAATAGATTCATAGTTGTACTGTAAATCCCAACATATGGATATCCCTAAAGGCTAAATATATTACAAAAACATGTCAAACAACCCTGATTGTCCAAGTACCTGAAGAATGCTGCAAAAATCCCAGGAATGGTTCTAAAAATTCTGACAACAAAATCCAAAATCGCGCTCAAAACCACTCCTAAACACTCTTCGCCTCGTGTAAAACCCAAAAGAGCAATGCACACATGTGTCCTGCATTTTATACTGCCCAGGCACAATGCAACCTGGGAAAAACCCTAACGCTTCATACAAAGTTGCAGTGACTTTGTATGAGGCAACTTTTTTCAAGGAATTAGGCGATGTTGTATGAATTCGACATTGTATGAAGCGGACCTTGTATGAGGTATTACTGTACAGTAGTCATCTATTTGCCACATCCCAGAGGAAATAATAAAAATTCTAACTATACCTACTTCTAAGTCATCTAGCTGTAAAACTGTCCTGAAGGCATTGTGCTAGCCTTCAGAACTGCACTCTTGAGCAACTGCATAACTAAAGATTAAAGAAAGGCTAGCTCAGTTGTATATCTAACCTTCAAACTAGAGTACCCATCTGGCTGCAATTAAACAATCTTGTTGTCTCTTATAATTAACCAATTCTGTGACTTCAATCATTCCCCCTTTCCAAAGTCTTATCCCCAGGAAGAGAGATTTTTAATAGCCCAACAAACAGATTAGAATTCTTAGCTGTGTCTTTAAGTACAATCTTCACTCCTTTGGGCAGTTTATGTGCTTTTGGTGTCAGCTTGACCTTATCAGCACCTGAGGATGAGAACTTTTTTAAAAAAAAAGATATTTCCTTCTCTATTCTTTTTGCATTCCATTTTAAAATTAGCAGCCATTTTAAAGTTAAGACCTTCTTTATTGCCATTACAAAGAGCAAATATGAAACAATAAGTGATGTAACATCTTGCAAAGAGTAAAAGAAAGTCACCATTTGACTATAAAGGGATTGTTTATCATTGGACCATCCGGTGGGCAAAAGTGATAAGTGCATTGAAGGAATCCCCAACGCTGGCTAAATTGCATGCTGTTGCATGCAGCTGAGCCTTTATTAGGCATTACTTCATGTATCACATTTCGATTCTTATTTTCATTTTCCTATATGCGAACGAATTTGTGCCTTATTGAACTTTCTCAGGTTTTTACTGCTTGCTTAGAAACAGTATTCCATTTAAGGAAAATGGGTACAGGTCCCATTTTAAACCCCCTTTTGTGAGTTATTTTTGTGGCTAAATCTTTGTCCTTTAATAAATAGGTCCTTCTGGTCAGTTTCATCAGAATAATATCTGACAAGGGTATCTCATGTCAGCCCACATGCCCCAAAAGCAAGAAACTGTAAGCAAAACATTGCATCAGGTCTGACAACTGCTGTCCCCAATCCCTACCAAGAGGCACTTGTGTTGCAGTGGTGCAACACTCCCATTCAAACTCTCCAGGAAAATAGTTTCACACATTCCTATGCACCCCTTTGGTTTCTTATGCTCACTCATAGGGTGCCAAGGCAATTGAAGATGTTGTAGAGGCTCATCAAGCAAATCTACTTCTCATTTTGCGTAAGTAGGAGTTCCTTCTAACTAAAACATGTACTTAAAGCAGAGCACAAAGAAGCAGTCAAAGAGTGGGAGGAAATACACACAAGGCAAAGAAGATCCAAAGAGTTCTTTTCACCTGAGAGAAAAGTTTGGATCCCTTTCTGCAACAGCAATATTAAGACATTTTTCCTTTGTTCTCAGGGGCGGACATTGATCCCATGACTCATGCCCGAAAGAAGCAGCTCTTACTCCTGAAACGCTCAGCTGGTTCGGCTGACCAAGCTTTGTCACCAGTTGACAGTGAGAGAATGGATAGGACTGAGGTGGAGGATGGCGAGGAAGGAAATGGCACCAAGGGGCAGAATCACCAGAGTAGATTTGCAGGCATGAATAAAGGCAAGACTTCACAGAAACTCAGAAAGACATACCCACTGGGAAAACGTCTCAGCTCATCTGTGGATCAGAAAACATGCACAGTGTTCCTCACTAGACTGGAGGATGTTGCTGGGTTGCTCTCACAGGAGACACAGAATAGGATGAAAAGAGGTTTTGCTTGTTGTATGGACGAATTCAAATCCATCTGCTTTCCAGAAACAGTTCAGGTGATGAGCGCAAGGAAGCCAGATTCCTCTGACGGGAAATGCCCCGCAACCTGCCTAGAAGCTGGGCAAGAGGGGCACCACACCTCTCATTCAGAACCTAGGAAACGAAGACTAGCCTCCCTAAATGCGGAGGCAGTCAACAATCTGCTTTTTGAATGGGATGATGGCTTATTATCTGGCAGGCGTTTCCGTAAAGATGTTCTCAAAGTCACTGGTGGAGTGTGCACTAATAGTACATGTTGCAAATCTCATGGCACTTTGCCCTTTATGGAAAAGCTGAGTTCTAAAACAGGGAAGAGAAAGCAACAAAATAAATCGGGTCAGAAGTCTGCTGCTTACGATCAGTCATTGGACGGTGGCTTTGACGGGAAAAGGCAGGAAGATAGTGGGATTACCTCCCACCGTCCGCCAAAGAGATTGGCCAGTCTCAACGCTGCAGCGTTTCTGAAACTTACCCACTAAAAAGACCAACCACTGAAGCCAAGGAATAAATCAACTGGAGACAGCAAGACTGACAACCACAATTCCAAGTCAAAACTCAAGTAGGCCAAAGCCAGTGTGAAAAACTGTGTTAAATCCAAAAAGAGATGGCCACTATAAATACAGAGGGTCAGCATAGCTAGCAGAATGTCAAGGAAGAGACATTGAGAAAAGTAGTCCATCAGGATTCTCCAAGGATCTATAGAAAAACAGAATCTACCAACCAACTATGAACCGTTAGCTACTTCTTGTCAAGGTATCGAGGGTTTTGGTCACCGGCTGCCTTTGTTAATGGGTGGGCAAACTTCCATGAAGCCTGAGTATGGAAGCCCTGGAGAAAAATCTCCCACCCTCAAGCAGGAATTTCATCAACCTTCTTTCCCAGTACCGCTGTTCCATCCTTTACCTGTGACGGGAAACCATCCAGTCTACCTTAGGCTTTCACTTGGCTGAGTCAAGCTTACAGCCCTTATTGAGGTATAGCTCCTTGCATTAAGCCACCTGTGTATGAGAGAACAACAAAAATATGGTAGCATAGGCCTTTCTCAATAAAAGCGGCTTTTGCATGGCAACATTCAAATCTTCGCCCTTTCTTCAATAAGCACACTTAATGTTAAAATATTTAATTTATTAAAAATATAGGAAAGTAAAAGCGTAAAGATCTTACAGAGGTATGCATCACCAGCATCAAAATTAGATGTAAGTAAAAGTATCAATCCAAACATATTAAAGCAAATCAAGAGACATTCTCCATAAAATGATAAAACCTATCTAAGTAGTCATTTGGCCTAGATTCCGAATCCATTTCTAGCAAGCTTATATGACTACATTTCCTCTCTGGGTCCAAACTTGAACTAACAATAAAACCCCTCGTTTTACTACTCTAAAACCCATATCATTTGAATTAACCAATCAAAACATTTCTAACACATAACAGCTCCTTCAACCCCCATAACATTTGAAGTAAACAATCAAATTGGTTCTTTGGCAACAAGAGGGGGGATACATACAAGACAAAGATCCAAAGAGTTCTTTGCACCTGAGAGAAAAGTTTGGTTCCCTTTTCATAACTTGTGTGTTTTCGGTGTGTAAGGAATAGCAATTAACCTTCCTCTCTTGCCCTGTTTTGATAAAAAGAGAGGAGTCTTAGGAAGACGGTGTGTCACAAAAATAACGGGCTTTGTCCCTATATATTTGCTACATGTTTGCATACGTAGAAACATGTATGTAGAGCAGAGTTGTTGCTGCTCTGATGTGCTGTCAAGTCATCTTTGAACATGAGCTCCAAAATATCCTCAACAGCCCTACTCAGCGCTTACAAACCATAGCCTGTGGCTTCCCTTACAGAGTCAATCCATCTCAAGTTTGGTCTCCTCTTCTCCTATTGCCTTCCACATGTCACAGAATGATTGTCTCTTCTGGTGAGAGTTCATGCCTTCTCCTAATGTGTCTAAAGTAGGGCAGCCTAAGGCTCATCACATTTGCCTCCAGAGAAAGTTCATACTTGATTTGCTCCAGGGCCCATTGGTTCATGTTTCTGGCAGTCTGGAGTATCCACAGAGCTCTCCTCCAGCCCCGTGTTTCAAATGAATCATTTTTTCCTATTTGATCTGTTTACTGTCCAACATTCTCAACTGTACACAGTGATTAGGAGGACAAGACTGTGAAGGAAGTTGGTCTTGTTTTCCACAGAAAAATCCTTTACATTTGATGATATTTCCTAATCCCTTCATTGCTACCTTTCCAAGTCTCAGAGTAGAATAAAAGTCTCCCTTGCTTAAAAGCCCGTTCCAGCCAAAGATACAGTACTGGCTGCACCTGCAGATGTTTCTGTGGTCATGTGGCATCTATGGTTAGATGCCAAAGACCATGGAATATTTTTTTATTTTGTAACGGCTAGGTTGGCAGGAGATGGGACAGATGACAGGGGATCACTCCATCATGCAGCACTTGAGTCTCAATCTGATGATCTGCCGAACTTCTGGTCATCGATCTCAACGTCTTAAGCACTAAACCACCATGGCCCTCAAAGTAGAGTATCCGGTTGCAATCGTATATAAAGAGTCAAAATTGCACAGGAACATCTGAAAACAGATTAATAACTAAATACTGTATTGTGACAATCCCTGGCATGCTGCGCTGTTCTACTGTCTGGCATTGTTAGAAAGCTTGTTAGCTGAGCAAAAGAAGGGGGTGGTTCTGTGCTGAGAGGGTGGGTCCCTTTAGCATTACCTACAATTCACAAGCTCTGGTTTTGAAATAAAGCCCCTTATATCTGGTACGTTGTGGGTTTTTTAAACAAAGCAATGTTTCATCCCTAGATAATCCACGTTTTATACAAGATGCATGCTTTGGGAGTCTGTCCCAGGAATCTGTCAGGGTGCCTTTCTTTAACAGCAATATTAAGACATTTTTCCTCTTTGTTCTTAGGGGTGGACATTGATCCCATGACACATGCCCGAAAGCAGCTCTTACCCCTGAAACGCTCAGCTGGTTCAGATGGCCAAGCTTTGTCACCAGTTGACAGTGAGAGAATGGATAGGACTGAGGTGGAGGATGGCGAGGAAGGAAATGGCACCGAGGAGCAGAATTGCCAGAGTAGATTTGCAGGCATGAATAAAGGCAAGACTTCACAGAAACTCAGAAAGACATACCCACTGGGAAAACGCCTCAGCTCATCTGTAGATCAGAAAACATGCACGGTGTTCCTCACTAGACTGGAGGATGTTGCTGGGTCGCTCTCACAGGAGACACAGAATAAGATGAAAAGAGCTTTTGCTTGTTGTATGGATGAATTCAAATCCATCTGCTTTCCAGAAACAGTTCAGGTGGTGAGCGCAAGGAAGCCAGATTCTTCTGGCGGGAAATGCCCTGCAACCTGCCTAGAAGCTGGGCAAGAGGGGCACCACACCTCTCATTCAGAACCTAGGAAACGAAGATTAGCCTCCCTGAATGCGGAGGCAATCAACAATCTGCTTTTTGAATGGGATGATGGCTTATTATCTGGCAGGCGTTTCCGTAAAGATGTTCTCAAAGTCACTGGTGGAGTGTGCACTAATAGCACATGTTGCAAATCTCAGGGCACTTTGCCCTTTATGGAAAAGCTGAGTTCTAAAACAGGGAAGAGAAAGCACCAAAATAAATCAGGTCAGAAGTCTGCTGCTTACGATCAGTCATTGGATGGTGGCTTTGATGGGAAAAGGCAGGAAGATAGTGGGATTACCTACCACTGTCCGCCAAAGAGATTGGCTAGTCTCAACGCTGCAGCGTTTCTGGAACTGACCCACTAAAAAGACCAACCACTGAAGCCAAGGAATAAATCAACTGGAGACAGCAAGACTGAACCACAGTTCCAAGTCAAAACTCAAGTGGGCCAAAGCCAGTGTGAAAAACTGTGTTAAATCCAAGAAGAGATGGCCACTATAAATACAGGGGGTCAGCATAGCTGGCAGAGTGTCAAGGAAGAGACATTGAGGAAAGTTGTCCATCAGGATTCTCCAAGGATCTATGGGAAAACAGAATCTACCAACTATGAACCGTTAGCTAATTCTTGTGACGGTATTGAGGGTTTCGGTCACTGGCTGCCTTTGTGAATGAGTGGGCAAGCTTCCATGAAGCCTGAGAATGGAAGACCTCTGTTTGATAACATTTTTGTGTACAGACGGTTCATCGATGATTTGTTTTTTATTTTTAATGACTTCAATGTTATTCCTGATTTTGTTACCTGCCTTGGAGGCATTAATCCACATTTGTGTTTCACTCACCATAAGGATCCACACTCTTTACCATTTTTAGATTTACTGGTGGTGATTGCGGATGACAGAAAGGTATGTACTCAGCTCTATAGAAAGCCCACGGACCATAATTCATATTTTACTCGTCATTTCATCCACCCCATTTAAGGAGGAACATCCCCTATAGATTGTACGCTAGCGCCAAAAGAAATCCGACTACTCAGGATGATTTTCTTAAAGCAGCAGGGGAAATAGGCAGAAGATTGACACAGAAAGGCTATCCGCCCGATATTCTAAGACGTGCCTTTTCTAAGGTACGAGACAAACAGAGAACTGAGTTTTTTACGAGAAAGGACAAGGAGCCGCCACGTAATATCTTGTGGTCCATTGAGTATTCGCCTCTTGCGAATAAAATCCGAAAATCAATTTGGCAACATTGGCACATAGTTTCAGACCTCCCCAATTGTGAACAGAGACCTTTAATAGGTTTCAGACGCACTAAGACGTTATAAAAATTTGTTACATGAAGTGACTGATACGTGCACCGACTAGAGATTTGGTTGTGGGGCATTTTAAATGCCACCAATGCAGTTGCTGTAGATAAGCTATTGAAACCAAAAGGGTTGATGTTCCCTGTGTTGATTTTCATTATGAATTAAGTAATTTTTCTAATTGTGATACATCCCGATGTGTATTTAATTTTTTGTCCTTGTGACCTTATTTATGTGGGGATGACGTCACACCCGGTGACCCGGGGAAACAGCGGATATCTGAACACAAATCTTGTATTAGGAATCAGGTTTTGACAGCCCCGTTAGTGGAACATTTTCTAGAAAAAAAACCATTAAAAAAGACCAGCTGAGGTTTGTCGTCATAGAAATAGTGCGTTCAGATAAATACACAAAGATCGATATTGAGAGTTCTGTTGCAACGTGAGGCTTTTTTTATACACCGATTAGAAACTTTGTCCCCGGTGGGGTCTTAATAGTGAACTAGAATTATCATGCTATTTGTGAATGTGGGGTTGCTCTCCCGTTACCGCAATTTCATTTTTGCTATTTTCGCAGTCTCTTGAGTATATCATTTTAAGGCTGTTGTGATATTGAGAACAGGTGAGGTCTAGATATATTTAAGGAATAAGGTCACACTTGAACACAAAAAGTTTGCTTTTGAGGCCATTTTCCACGCATCATTGGTAAGATAATATTGTGCTCATTTCACTATATATGTCTGTATCTTGTTTTAAATGTGATTTTGATTGTTATATTATTGAAGTCCTTTTACTTTATTTGTAGTAAAGAACTTATACTTCTGAAGAAGAATGGATACCAAAAACCTAATACCGGATTTGGTTTCAAGATTTGACTGTAGAAGATTTGATTGTATTGCATTCGGACCATATTATTTTATTGAAGATATTATTGAAGATATTTACTGAAGATTAGTATATTTTCTTAATACATAGTGCTTTCATGGTGGAATTTCCATTTTGAACATAGTTTTGAGAAGGATCAGATTTCATTTACTTGTGGAACAGTGAGGAAACTACAATTATTTTGAATTTTGAAGTTTTATTAGGAATAAATTTATAGATTTTATACATTGCCTCGAAAGGTTTTTTCTACCTCCTGGATTTGTTAATGGGTGGGCAAGCTTCTAAGGAGCCTGAGTATGGAAGACCTGGAGAAAAATCTCCTACCCTCAAGCAGGAATTTCATCAACCTTCTTTCCCAGTACCTATATTCCATCCTTTACCTGTACTGGGAAACTATCCAGATTGTGGCTGTCTGTGAATCATCTGACTTGACTCCATTGAATGGATTGTATGTTTATTATGGCCAAAGTGGATACAATAGTTACACTCATTGCTCTGTTTACCCGAAAGATGAACTGTTACAAGTGTCAGGTTGTGAGGGGCTTTCGGTCCCCTTCCCAACCCTTTGCCCCCTGCTTTTGCCCTCCACAATCAATCTGCCCCTTCCCACTGAAGTCCCCCCCCAGGACCCATCTGAATTGGTTTTGGATGGAAAGAAAAAGGAAGCACACCTGGGGTTGGTGGGGAAGCAGGAAATGGACTTTCAGACCCTGCTACTGGGCTCCTTCCTGCGTGACTCTGGGACTCGCCCCTCAGTGGCTTTAACCCTTTGAGTGGAGAACAGAAGTTGCCAAGAGGAGCAAAACATTGCCTCGCAAATCCCTCCATCTGAGTTTTGTTCCAGCCATGCAAACCAAGATCCCATGTCGCCTGAAGATGGACTTTGCTGCAGACCCCTGAATAGAGATGATATATAGAAATAATGTCCTGTTCCAGTGGATTGTGATGCACACCCAGATGTGAAACTAATGAGACACAAAAGGAGCCACATTCGGGCATCCCCTGAGCAGAGGTCTTCCAGCAAAAATCCTTTCAACCCAGAAAACACCTGTGGGTGCTTCTGACATGATGAAAAAAAGCTATTTCTTTATTTGTACTGTTTATTGCTGCTTTGTACATGTGTAAGGGTACATTTCAGATTCTACTCTACCTCACCTGACAACATGCCTGCTGAGACAGGACTCTCCACCCTGGGTCTCTCACTGTTTACTACCGGGGTAGTTAAAACTTAACTTGCCCAAAGTTCCCCCCAATAGGCTGCAGGTGCCGCTCAGTGGTGGTGGAGGTGGTGGTGTGTGCGCGCCTGGCCCTGGGGGAAGGGGAGGGGGAGCAGACGTCACACCACCCAGAGCAGCTCGCCTGCCCCCGCCGCTGCTCCTTGCCTCCTAGCATCAGCAGCAACTTTCGCGATGCCTGGACCTAGTCCTGCAGGAAGAGAATTTCCTGCAGGATGTCTGGGCATTGTGAGGTGTCCAGGCAATATGGTGCAAGCAGGGCAACTCTCGCAATGCCCAGAGTCAGACAGACTTCCTGCAGGAAGTTCTCTTCCTGCAGGACTAGGTCCAGGCATCGCGAAAGTTGCTGCTATTACCTCTGCCCCCTGGGTTTAAATGGGTGGGAGCAAACCCTAACGTTGAGTGTCTGTATTCGTCCTGTGGGTCCAGTATTCTGGGTCTCAATTGATCCACGTGCCTCCTCCAGATCAGACCAATGGCTGTTTCAATTCTGTAAGAAACAGGACCAGTTTGATCTATCACAAAACCAGGCACCCATGTAGGACCACCAGCTGCATAATTGCTGGATCGCTATATTTGTGCCTTTGTCCTCCATCCTAGAGGGATCCAATCTGTCCAGCAAGGATGACAGTTTCCTTCGCTGGAGCAATTCAGCAGGGAACAGCCCTGAGGCAAGGGGGTGAGCCTATACGTGAAGAGAAACTGACATAACTGGAGCTCTAAATCCCCTTCACCCATGCGCCAAAGCACGTCTTCGGTTGTGCGCACCTGCCACTCCACCTGGCCATTGGTGGCTGGGTAGAATGGGACGGCAGTGATGTGCCTAATTGCATTCCTTTCCATGAAGGATTGGAATTCTGCAGATGTGAACATGGACACGTTGTCGGACACCAGCACATCTGGAAGTCCAAATGCTGTGAACAGCCTCCTCAGGTGCATTATCGTTGTGGCTGAAGTGGTATTGGACACCCTAATCACTTCCAGCCACTTAGAGAATGAATCTACAACTAAAAAATAGGGCACCCCTAAATGGACCTGCAAAATCTATGTGTAACCTGGACCATGGGCCTCTGGCAGAGTCCCATTCCCGAGAGGGAAGGGGGGATTGCTCTGGGTGAGAGCATTGACAGCTGGCACAAGTGCCGACCATCTGTTCTATGTCTCGGTCCAGTTGAGGCCACCAAAAGTAGCTACAGGCAAGGGCTTTGGAACGTATAATTCCTGGGTGACTTGTGTGAAGTAAATTTAAAACCTTTTTCCTGAGGGTGACAGGAATGACCACCCACTGACCTCATAGAAGGCAACCTCGTTCCACAGACAATTCCAAACATTTGCGGTGGAATGTTTTGAATTCTTTGGCTAGAGGAGAGACGGGCCAGCCTTTTTGTACCCAAGATATGACTTTAGATAAAACCACATCCTTGGCCGTGGCTTTTAGCTATATCGGAAGGGATGACAGGGGGCGAGTCGAATGCCTCAATCATGAGGACTTGGTGATCGCTTTTGATCTCGCAATCTGCTTCCTCGACCGCAGGCAGGGGAGAACATGACAGGGCATCAGCGTGGCTGATGTCCTTGCCGGGCCTGTGCACCAGAGTGAAATGGTATGCATTTAAGAAGATGCATTTAACACAGCATCCGAAGACAGTAGTCTTAAGTTCTTGGAACGCTTTCTCCTGGCAATGGCCCCAGTGCCAAACAGTATCTTTTTTAAGGAGCTGATGCAATGGTCTGGCAACTGAGGCTTTGCGATGGAGGAAAGCATGATAGAAGTTTAACAGTCCTAGAAATGATTGCAATTTGGCTTTACATTTTGGCCTGGTTGCATTCTGCACAGCCGTTACCTTGGAGTCTCAGGGTGTGATACCTTGGGGTGTAATCCTGTACCCCGGGAACTCCACTTCTTGTGCCAGAAACACACATTTGTCCCTTCTGAGACGTAGACCAGCCCACTCGAAACATGACAGCACTCAATCGAGCCTGGCCGCTAGTTCGACGGCTGGGCATCAGCCGGACGCTGTTTGACAGCTAGGAAAGCGCGGGAACATGGCGGTTTGAATCGCCTTGACAGTTACAAGCATACATAACCCCCCCCCCACCTAAGTAGTACCTATTTATCTACTTGCAAATTTTTGCTTTCCAACTGCCAGATTGTATGAGCTGCGACAGAGACGGGAGCTCACTCCGTCATGCAACACTGGGGTCTCGAACTGATGACCTCCCAGTCTTCAAGTTCAGCATCTTAACCACTAAGCCACTACTGTTTAGGGTTACTTTAAGTCTTTTTCAGGCTTGAAGGCTGGATTCTCAGACAGTGAGAATGCTTTGGTGCAGGAAAGAGGGGAGGAAAAGTTAAACACAAAAGGCTCTGTGGAGGATTTTTCTCCCTGAGAGATCCTGCTTTCACCTCAAGTTCTTTTCCCCACACAGAGAACAAGACTGATACATGCACTCGGAGAGGACATTGGACGGGTCTGTGCCTACCCTGCCAGGAGCCTGGCATGGCTTCAAATAGATTAATGAATTGGGGTGGGGGGGAGAGCTGGGCTCAATTTTCGAGGTAAAAATAAATTTGTGTCAAAAATTATTCTGGGTTGAAAGGATTTTTGGTGGTGAAACTCCGCTCAGGGGATGTCCGAATGAGGCTCCTTCCATGCCCCCAAGATCTTTTCCCACCTAAGTGATCTCTATTTATCTACAGTATATGAATTATACCTAATTATGGATACATCTGAAATATTGGTAAAATTCAACACTAACCCACTCATGCCAACCATCTGCAGAACGCCTACTTTGGACAATTAACACAGGTTAAAACAAAATATAATAATTGCAGAAATAAATGTAATAATTATAGACACCGCTGGCTCTTCAGCTATAAACAGAGATGAGCACTGAGCCCTAGAGTCGGATATGACTGGCTTTCAAGCAAGGGCGACTTTTACATTTTACACAAAACAGGAACAATTATTAAGGTAAAGATCACCCTTGAATGGATATGAGCTCCAAGTCCACCAGCTCAGATCCAGGAAGAGCTATACGGCAAGAACAAACTTTTTTTAATTGATTAAAAACAAACCTTTTTTGCAATGCAGTGGGGTTTGGGCTTCTCGATTGCCCAGGATCTGTGGATCCCTTCTTGGATCAAAGGAAAGGGATCCAAAAGGCCCCTTCATTATAAATACAGCCCCCTTTCCCAGCATCTCCCTAAGTTAAACAGCTGTTGTGGCTTCCCCAGATGTGAGTCAATGTAATCCTGCTTTGTGGCTGTTTTTGGTTCTTTGTTTGCATCTGCATCTTTATTTCCGTTTAACCTTTGCAGATGAAGGAATTCAACTAAGAACAGACACAGCTCAATGGAAGTGTCTTTCTAACCCACTGTAAGCTTCATCTCCTGTCTGATGTTTTGAATCCCATGTGAAAATGAGGAATAAACCCTTGAGTTTTCTGACTCAGCCTGGTTAATTTTGACTCTGTCACTAGAAATAAGCCTCAATGTGATGTTACATCCTGTGGCTGAAGTCTTTGGGTTATAAAATAAGACACCTTTGCCTTGCTCTTCTAGTTTTACATTTTGTTAAGTGTAGATCACAGATGTGCTTAAAAACCCTTTGTTTTCCCATATCATATAATCTTAATATATAAACCCAAGGTGTCCTTCCGTGAGACGCATATGCGCCCTGAAACCTGACCACCACCCCCTAGAACTGCACCCATTACTTACCTTGCCCCTTAAGCTGTGTCGACGAGGGGTACTGGCAGCCCGCCGCGGATTTCTTCACCCCAAAAAGGGTCCGTGAAGGGGGCACCCCAGCCGCTGGGGAGCCCGGCAGGGAAGGCGAGTCTACGCATGTGTGACATGCACACGCAACCCAGAAGAGCCCTCCGCAGCAAGGCCGGAAAGGATTGCACATGTGCCAGTCCCCGTCCGCCAACCAGCCTGCGCCTGCGTTTCAGCTGGCTTGGCTGGCCACTGTGGGTTACCGCCTGGCTGGACTGTGCGGAGGGTGCCTCACAGGTGAGGTGAGCACAGGGGGGCAGGGCGTGGGGGGTCTCCGCGCAGCCCAGAAGAGCCTGCACTTCCCGAGTCCTCCACGCAACCTGGTTGCGCAGCCCAGAAGAGACACGGCTTCCGAAGGCCTCTACGCGAGTGGTAAGATCTACCAGGGACTTCAGGCACGAAGCCTGAACAAGCGGTGGTGCAGGGCGAGCGGCGCTGGTGCTCTAGACGCCCTTCGAGGTGCAAACCGAGCCGGCGCTTGCCCTTGCCTGCGACACCTGCACAGAAATGCCAGCAGTTGGATCCGATCTCCAGCGCCTCCCCAGCTCCAACTCCTGTCCTAGGCAAGAGTCGGATCCGGGAGCTGCGTGGAACAGCTCAGGGCAGGGAGGAGGAATGTGCGGCTCGGTGACCGGACAGGCCACAGTGGGGGCTGCACTCCTAGGCTCGCGCCGTCACAGGCAGGGCCGCTGCCTATTTGGGAACCCCTGCCCGACTAGTCATCCAGCCTTGCCTTACTTTGGCAGCCGGACATTGCGGCCTCCCTCTTCCACCCTCCTGAGGGGCACCTTGGGCGGCAGGGGGAGAGACACATGGAGGGGTGCCAGGAGGCCTGCCCTGCCCTGAGCCGTTCCACGCAGCTCCCAGATCTGACTCCTGCCTGGGACAGGAGTCGGAGCGGAGGAGGCGCTGGAGACAATGTGGGGGCAAGATCGGGGAATCGGTGTGTGTGTGTTGTGTGAGTGTTTTGTGTGGCTATGTCGTGTGTGAGAGTGTTTTGTGTCGTGTGTGATCTGTGTGGCTGTGGTGGGTGTGGGTTGTTTGCGAGTTGTGTCATGTGTGGGTATGTCGTGTGTGTTTTCTGGGTGTGTGGTCTGGAGGGGTGTTGTGTTTCGGGTGTGTGTCCCACATCCGGGCAATGCCAGGTACCTTAGCTAGTACTATATATCCACACTACATAAAATAAATGTTTCAGAATAATTTCTACTGGAAATGTTTTATGTCTTCTAAAAATGTGGAATTAAGGGAGCACCTATCAGTTAAGTTTGGCTTGTAAACGTGCTGAAATGGGCCAATGTTTGCAAAGCAATTTCCTGTCAGTTCTATCAAAATGCCTTCTCCTGGTCTAGAAATGCAACAAAGAACCCAAATACTGCATGAAGGAATGGGCAGCCATTTCTGTCTCAGCTCCTGCCAACCTACCAGTTCAAAAGCAAGAAATTGCAAGTAGATAAATAGGGACCACTTCTGTGGGGAAATATCTTGGGGATATAAAAGGAGAGTAATTTGGGCATCCCCCTCCAGCAAAAATTCTTTCAACCCAGAAAACACCTTTGCTTCTGACATGATAAAAATGTATTTCTCCATTTGTACTATTTATTATATCTTTGTACATGTATAAGTGTACAGTCCAGGTACTACTCTACTTGACAATGCACCTGCTAAGACAGGACCTTCCACCCAGGGTCTCTCGCTGTTTACCACTGTGCCGTGGTGGTTAAATCTTAACTTGCCCAAAGTGCATTAAACAACCAGGACTTGGGAAGTCTATCTTAGGCTTTCACTTGGCTGAGTCAAGCTTACAGCCCCTATTGAGATAGAGCAACTTGCATTATGCCACCTCTGTATGAGAGAACAACAAAAATATGGTAATAAAGGTAAAGGTTTCCCTTTCTCAAAAGCCAGTCGTATCCAACTCTAGGATTCAGTGCTCATCTCTGTTTCAAAGCAGACATTTTTGTGGTCATGTGGCAGGCATGACTAGACACCGGAGCACATGGAGCGCTGTTACCTTCCCACCGAAGTGGTCCCTATTTATCTACTTGCAGTTTCTTGCTTTTGAAATGCTAGGTTTGCAGGAGCTGGGACAAAGACGGGAGCTCATTCCGCCCTGCAGTACTCGGGAATCGAACTGCTGACCTTCCACCTCCCAGTCAGCATCTTAGCCACTACAGTCCCTAAAAATATGGTAGCATAGGCTTTTCTTAATAAAAGCACCTTTTCCATGGCAACACTCAAATACTTCCTGTTTCTTCCATAAGCATACTAGTAAAAGTGTAAAGATCTTTCAGAGGTATGCATTCTCAGTATCAAAATTAGATGTAAGTAAAAGTATCAACCAAAACATATGAGAGCAAATCTATAAGAGCTATTCCCCATAAAATAATAAACCATATCTAAGTAGTCATTTGGCCTAGATTCCTAATCAATTTCTGGCAAGCTTATATGATTAAATTTCCTCTCCGGGTCCAAACTTGAACTAGTTGGGGAAAACCCTTTTTACTACTCTAAAACCCATGTCATTTGAATTAACTAATTAAAACATTTCTAACACAACAGTTCCTTCACCACCACCCCATAACATTTGCATCAACCAATCAAATTGTTTCTTTGGCAACACTTTAGTCACACCATTAGCTTCTTCCTCACATAAGTTCAGCCATTTTCCCGACACACAAACAGGTTCAGACATTACAAGCCTTAAATTCAATTCAATTCAACTTTAATTTAAAACATGTTTATTATATCTTAAGTGTAACAAGAACAGAAGTACTATACAGTATTTTTGTTTGTTTCCTGATCTCACTTCTCTCTGATGCCTCTTCAACTCTTTCTTGGTTAACTTTGAGGAATCATTATTTATTTGTTTGCTTGCTTGCTCAAATTTATACAGCAGAACCCAAACTAACGGCATTTCTAGTTTCTCTCCTGTGTGAAATCTCAGATGTTTCAGAAGTTGTGAATTCCAAGCAAAACCTTTTCCACACTCCAGGCATTTAAATGGCTTGTCTCCTGTGTGGACTCTCTAAAGCAGGGGTCAGCAAACTTGGCTCTCCAGATGTTCTTGGACTTCAATTCCCAGAAGCCCTGATCAGCAGGTGCACTGACTTGGGCTTCTGGGAATTGAAGTCCAAGAAAACCTGGAGAGCCAAGTTTGCAGACCCCTGCTCTAAAGCATCACAAAGTCTGAATTCGGAGCAAAAAAATCCCCACATTACTGCCATTTGTATGATTTCTCTCCTGTGTGATCTCTCTCATGATTCACAAGGAAGGAATTCCAAGCAAAACATTCCCCATACTACTGGCACTTGACTGTTTTTTCTCTTGGCATTTGTACGGTTTATCTCCTGTGTGAGTTTTCTGATGCTTCACAAGATCTGATGATTGAGCAAATCTTTTCCCAAACTCCTGCCCTTTGAACAGTATGTCTCCTGAGTGAACTCTCTGATGAATCACAAGGGCTGAGATGTGACCAAAGCATTTCTGACAATGCAGGCATAATAATGGTTTCTTTCCTGCGTGAACTCTCTGATGGCTCACAAGGTGTGATTTCCGAGCAAAACATTTTCTACACTCTGGGCATGTGAATGGTTTCAAACCTGTGTGAATTCTCTGATGTTTCACAAGACCTGATTTCTGACCAAAACTTTTCCCACATTCCAGGCATCTGTGTGGTTTCTCTCCTGTATGAACTCTCTGATGATTCACAAGTTGCGAATTATATGCAAAACATTTCCCACATTCCTGGCATCTGTACAGTTTCTCTCCTGTATGAACTCTCTGATGATTCACAAGTTGTGAATTCTGAGGAAAACTTTTTACACACTCCTGGCATTTGTACACTTTTTCTCCTTTGTGAACTCTCTGATGATTCACAAGTTGTGAATTCTGAGGAAACTCTTTTCCACACTCCTGGCATTTGTACAGGTTCTCTCTGATGTGCACTCTTTCTTGTGGCAACTTCTGCACAATCTTTGTTCTTTGTTGCAAACATAGGCCAAACCTATTCATGAAGCGGGTACACCATCCTGCTGACGCAACAAATTGATCGATGCCTGGTGCTTTATATTTGCTATCCTTAGCCATTTGAAGAGCACGTAAGCGAATTTCCATGCGTGTTACGCAGTAACCATTTTGACAGCACTCCATAACCCATTTATGCAATTCTATCTCTAGAGCCTCATAAGAAGTTGTTAAACCACGTCGAGCTTTTTTAGCTTTTGGAATCTGTTCCAAGTCAGTCTTCATTTTCCGCCACTCCCTCACTTGTTTTTCATTAACACCAAATTCACTACTTGCAATAATGTTATTGCTCTCTTCGGCTCTTGACACAACCTTCATTTTGAAACCAGCCTCATATGACCGGCGTTTTCGTTTTGGTCCAAGATTATCAATTTCTAACAAGATAAAAAAAAGAAATACATTGAAAAAAGAAATTAATGGTAATTACACACACACACACACACACACACACACACACACACACACACACACACACACACACCTATCTTAAATAATCAATATTCTTATCTCTGGCTACACAGAGCTCAGACAGCTCATTGGTATTATGACCACAACATTATGATTAAGTACCAATAGCTAGAAAAAGAAACATGCTGTTGCTTTAACCACTTCCTGACCAGGGTGTAATTGTTGTGTGCACATACAGCATACCCTATGCTGGCGTTTGCTTTCACAAGTGAGCACAGGGTGATAAGGGTGTGTACTTACCTATTATTATTAAGTTATTTTGTTTAAATGATTCCCCCCCATTTTAAAAACTTTTTTTCAATTAACTTTGTCGCTATCATATAGGGGTTGAAAAAAGGAGAGAAAACCGTCCGAGGCAAGTGGTAACTTCGTAGAAACAATGAAAATAAGTTGTAATCTTAACCTATAAAACCAAGGGCTAGCCGTTGGAACTTGCTATAGGTTCCTACGCCTAGCCCTACTTGCCTGCACTCACTCTTCGTGCACACAGGTGGACTGGGTCCGCAGGTCAACGAAGGATTGAGAAAAGCAGCAGTTGGGCAACAGCCCCACAAACGCGAAAAAAGGAAACAACTTCATTTCCCAACGTTCTTTGCGCCGTGCCGCGCAACAGCCAATCAGGCGGAGAGGCGCGACCACAAAGAACGTTGAGAAACACCCCACGGCCAATCAACATCAAGCCACAGGAAAAAAACGTACCACAAGCACAAACCACAAACCCCATAACTACAATCCCCAGAGTCCTGCGCGCCATGAGCGCGGAGAACGCTGAGGAACCCGGCGCGCGAAAAATAAAATTTAAAAACACAACTCCGGCGCAGCGCCTCAAAGTCACGAAAAGACCCGCCGGCCTTCTTGCACGGAGCAACAGGGAAGAGAGGGTCTCCCTCTCTTCCATGCTACCCCGCCGAAGACACGCCGGGGCCAGCGAAACAAAGCCGCCGGAAAAAAGCCAAACCCCAAACACCGGCTACATCGCCATGGGGATTTCCACGTTCCGGCCAGCAAGGCCAGCACGCAACCCCCCCCCCTAAAAAAACCCCCCCAAAAAACAAAAATGGCGTGGGGATTTTCGCAATCCGGCCACCAAGGCCAAGCCGCGAAACACCCCCCCCCCAAAAAAAAAACAAGCAACAAACACAACATGGGGATTCCCACGGGCCGTCGGCATGGATATTCCAACGCGGCCGGCGCACGAAAATACCCCACCCCCGCATGAAGCGGTGATGGTATTTCCGCGGGCCAGCCATTGACACTGGTCTGCAAAAATACCCCCACCGCACCGCCACATGGTATTTCAACGGGCCAGCCACCGAGGCCGGCCCACAGAAATACCCACACCGACAACACAAACAAGAACATTCAACAAAAATCAAAAACAATAATAAACATAAAAAGGAAAAACAAAAACAACCAAAAATAAACAAGGACAAACACACAACCCCCCCCCCAAAACCCAAAACAAACCCCCCTAACAAAAAGAAATCAGAGACCTTACAAGGAGACGTCCGCTCTCATCGACGACCGGAACTGAAATGAGAAAAGGACACTACGTACCGGAGGAATACGCAGGCCAGTAGAGAAAAAACAGTCAAAATTAAAAAATTACGCAACAGCACCATCCAGTGGCCATAGGAGAAATAACACTCAATATATTCAAATTAATCTCAAAGATTAAAAAAAGAAGGAAATAAGGTTTAAAAACATTCAAAAATATCCAAAAAATAATAATAATTCAAAATAAATAAATAAGTTCTCACTAAAAAAAACCAAACATCTAAACACAGTCAAAAACATTGAATTTAAAAAAAACATACACTTACACATTTTTAAAAATTGTTACCCAAGGTACACCTATTAACAAAAAATCACATAGTAACACATTATTTTTTAAAATACAATAATTGAAAAAAATTATATCAACCTTTCCTCTTTTTTTAAAAAAAATGGTGACAGTTTAAAACACTACGTGCATATAAAAAAACATTTTTTTAAAAAAAAAATAACATACTAACCTCATTTAAATAAACATAAAACAAAAACCTTCCAACACCATTTAAAACAGCCTGGCAACGCCGGACAACCTCTGCTAGTGAGTTATAATCCTCAGGTGAGTATTTTAAACTTCAGATAAAGTACTGACAACCAGTCTGTAAATAATTGTGGTTTGTATTCTTAAATAATCTTTCAAAGAAAATTCAAAATGCTTCTTCAAAATATTTCAGAAAACAGTTCCAATAACTCAAATGGTGAGATAAGTCTCTCTTATTCTTATTAGCAGTCTATAAGTCTTTAAAAAATCAATGTTATCAATGTAATCCGATAGTCTACAGTAGACCCTCGCATAACAACATTACTTGGTTCCCCAAGTAGCGTTGCTAAGCAATTTTTTTTGTTATGCAGGTTTTTATGGAGTTTCCCGCATAACGTTTTTAGCGGATAATGACGGTTATTTTAGCATCGTTGTCCGGACGACACTAAAAACATTGTTATGCAGGGGAACACGTGGTGCATAATGATGTGTTGTTAAGCGAAAATGATGCTATTCGAATGCATTGTTATGTGTGGGTTGACTGTACAGTTCATGTAAACCAATGTGATCAAAGCTGTCCCGGTTGCTTTCAACTTTCAATTCAATCGAATCTTCTTCAGGATCACTTAGTATATGTTTATATCACATTGTACAAAGCCTCTCTAGTTAATTTCATAGTGCTCACGATGTATATTGATAACATTGACTTTTTGAAGCATTATAGACTGGTTGTCAGTACTTTACTTGAAGTTTCAAATACTCACCTGAGGATTATAACTCATTACAACTTATTTTAATTGTTTCTATGAAGTTTCCACTTGTCTCGGACGGTTCTTTCCTTTTTTCATTCTTGCATATTGCCATCTGACCAGATTGCATCATCACAAAGGGGCTAACAAGTGATACGACTCAGGGTAAAAATGTCAATTTATTTTTAAAAAATCATTTAAAGGGATGCTCAGATTTTTCTGGTGCTTTTCAGCTCTATACATCACAGAATCAGATGGTCTCCCGCACAGCTGGGAAAACAGAGCAGATGATTCAAGTATAAGCCGTCTGTTTTTTCAGCATATTTTTGGTGCTGAAAAATTGGCTTGTACTAGATTATATTGTTGTTGATTGCAGCTTGTATCTGAGAATGCATTTTTTCCTGAAGCAGGAAAAATGTCACTGACGTGAATTCTTTTAAGGATTTTGCCATTTTGCCATGAGGTGACCCACACACTTTGATCTCGGAGCCATCACCCATGTCATACATGAATCACGACATGCAGGATTTAACACTGGGAGTGCAATGGACTGCCACAGCCTTGAGGATATTATCAAGGCGTGCCTTCACAGCCAGTCCATCTGGCATGGCCTCTTCTGCCTCCATGACCGTTGGGAATCAGAGTTCCTCCTCCGCTCATTTTGCCGTTTGCCCAATAAGATGGTTTCTAGTGGCATTTCCTCCACTGAGGGTGACCATCACCCCACCTAAAGGGGCTCATCCACCCATAGCTGTTGGTCCCTTTAGGGAGTCAGGTTAGTTAACTTGAGTATTCTGTATACGGTACACTGAGACTCCTCAAAGATTGTGATATTTCTGGACCACCAGTTGGGCCCCTCAACAGTCTGAGGGGCCATTAACTTAACTATTACCCGTCTTAGCTATTTTCAGAACCCTGGATTAATGTAACCTCTTCTTTGAGCATTCCTTGTATAATCAAGTCTCTGCCTCTTTCTTCTATGATTTCATCCTACAATCACATCTTTTAGAAATAAAAACTGTAATGCTTCTTGATATACAAATACCAAATGCTTTCTCATAAATATCTGTGCATTATAATTTCAGCTCATTAACACCTTTTCTTTGATGTGTTTCCTGAAAACAAATAATATTTGCCCTCCCTTTATTAATTAGTAGCTCAATCCATTTCCTCTTAAGCAAACATTCTAGGTCCATGATGGTGAACCTTGGCATTCCAGGTGTTCTTGGACTTCAATTCCCAGAAGCCCTGATCAGCACTCCTGCAGATCAGTGATGCTGGGAATTGAAGTTCAAGAAGAGCTGGAGTGCCAAAGTTCACCATCACTGTCCTATGTCTTTCTCATCCAGTCAATAATGGCTAGCTTTATGGCAAACTTTATACCAAGAACAAACATTCTTGCAGGTACGTGAGAGGCAAACCAAATCAGAAGAGGGAAGGGATCACTGAACAAGGAACATCAAAGGAGGATACACCAACATATTCAAATGGCGGCGGCTGGTAGACAACAACACGCAGTGTCAATGTGGACACAGCGTGTGGTTGATTTACTGGACTGGCAATTACTATCAGAAACTGACTAAGATTTAATTATGGCCACCGACAAAGCCAAGGTGGTTTCATTTGGGCAGTCCAGCTCGTTCTGGGCACTAAAGAAGAATGCAATGTTTAGATCTTTATATTTTGAACCGTTGCTGTATTACTTTACTTTTATTACATAAAACAGAGAAAGAAGGAGGCCTTACTGAGAGAGGACACAGTTTGCCAGTTCTCCTCCATTACTTCCTGATGGAGGGCCTTCTGGTCTGGATCCAGCAGTGCCCACTCCTCCTGGGTAAAGGACACCGTCACCTCCTCAAATGATACTCTACCCTAAATGAAAAAGAATGGATGTCTTCTCAGTAGATTTCATAGATAACCTTCTAAAACCAAAACATTAAATCAAGAGAGGAGGTTGGATATTCTTTGGTAGTTTGACAAGTTGACCAAGGGATACAGTATTTGTAAAAGGAGACATCCAGAGATTAAATTTGGTCACATTGAGCACAGTGTTTACACTTTTTTTTCTCCCACAGAAAGCAAAAAGCCCTACTAAGAACAAAGGAAACAGGAAAAGGAACCCAATTCCTGTTCTTTGTATTTTTGGAAAAACCTCTCAGATCTTGGACCATTCTTCAAAACAGAAGATAAATAAATTTCTCATTTGCAAAATCAAGACATAAGAGGAACTGTTATTCCTTACATGGAGAACACCATGTGATAACAACCTGCTCTGAAAGGAATGAGAATATTGAAAAAGAATGGCCAGTTTGATTCGGACTAAAGTGCTTAAATACAAAGGGATTCAGATACACAAGGTAAGTTGACATTGTCCTGTCTCTACCTGATCTGGTTCTGTTCCATCACAAGGAAGAGAAGGCGGGTCATTTGTTGTTCGCGTCCTTCTGGATTCTACAGGAGAGAGAGAGGGTGGGTAGCTAATCCTCTCAGATTAAGACAGGAATCCCCAAAATATTAGCTAAATAATAAACCCTTGAACACAAGATGATTCACATCCCAGTAAAAATCACTGATTCCCCAAGAATAGAGTTTGCCCCCTTTGGAAAGTGTTTCTAACTGAAATACCAAAACGGGCAGAAAACTGTGAAATCTTTTTACTGAGTACAGAAATGTATGTGGTTTTGGTTCTTCTTCTGGCCTCTCCTTCCCCTCTCACATCAATTATTCTTCCCATCTTCCTAATTATGATAAATTATGGGGAGGTTTTATGGACTTTTTTAGAGAATTTCATAGTATTTGGTTTTAATTAGTATTGGGTATGGGTTTTAAGTGATGTTGTGAGCTGCCTTGGGTCGCTTAGGCGAAAAAGGCAGTTATATAAATCCAATAAATAAATAAATTTGAGGGTGATTAAACTTGCCGTTTCTTACAGGACATGATATTTAAATTTTCTAATGTGTTATGTTTTTGCTTCAAAATATAAAAAAAAAACCTGGCATAGTCTCTCAGATGGGAATTGAGAAGATCCCATTCTGATTCCCACTGAACCATGAAACCCCCTGGGAGACATTGAACCATTGACTCTTTCTTAGGCTGGCCTACATTGCAGGGCAGCTGGACTGAGGACAAGATAGATATGAAGAAATCTGTGAGCTTCATAGAAAAAAATGTGGAATATCAATACAACAGGAGAAAATAGCAATAATTGAAGCATACAAGGTTAAATATGGATGTTTAGAAGTCTTCTATTCCATTGGGTCGAAAACATATCTCTCTGCATTTGGCCTCCGGGTCAAAAACAAGAGGAACTGGTTGCTATGCAAAATCTTGGGATTAATGAATACCAAAAGAATTAAAAATATATGAAGCACTACCAACAGGAAATAGTCAGAGGGGGAAAGAAATACACAGACCCTCGTTTCCTTGACCCTGGGATAATGACATGCTTTCTCTGGCATTAATCCTCACCTATCAAGGTGGCACCTCCTTCATTGCCCTGATGGATCTCTCTTCGCAGGGGACTTTCTTTGGTACTGAGTTGAGGTTTCTCTCGCTTGGGGAAATCAGTCTGAATTTCCGAGGAGAAGATTATCATCTGAGGGTCCATCAAACGAAAGGAGAAAGGAGAAAAGACAAAAACAGTGATCTTAGTAGATGAGGCTGGGACTTCGGACATACTGTACATGATATCATGTTTATATTTTCTCAAAACAACAACAAAGGCAATTCTTCACCCCTTCAAGTAGCCATGGACAATTTTGGTAACTAAATAATCCCTGCCGGAACCCACCAAAATCACCTAATTCTGCTACTGCTGAATTTAGAGCTGTGCTCACAGAAGGAGTAAACCTGCAGTTTCCTTAGAAAATTGGAATGGAAGAGAATTTAAGAAATATATGAAGAGTAATTCACTTATTAAATATAATACATTCGGACATACAGTATATTGTGCTCTCAAGAATTATAAAGGACTAGAATATTTTGCCCGGCGTCGTCGGGCTTTTTAAAATTGTGTTGGATAGTAAAGGGTTTCGTTTTTTTTTTTTCTTGAACCAATGGTGCTGGGCTGTTTTAAATGGTGTTGTAAGGTTTTGTGATTTTGTGGCTTCGAGGCGCTGCGTCCGCCTGCGGGCGAACTTGCGCTCCCAGTGTTTTTTGTTTTTGTGCTGTGCTATTTATATTGGTTTTGAAGAATTTTGTTTCATGTTTATGCAAATTTTATTTTATTTAATTTTATTTTATTTAGTTTATAATTTAATTTTGGTTTTTAAAATCTTTATTTTTACGCATTTTTTATTTTGGTTTTTTGAGTGAAAAGTGATTTCTGTTTGTTTGTTTTGGTATTTTTTGAGATTAATGTGATTATTTTTGAATGTTTTTATAACTTATTTGATTAATTTTGGAATTAATCTTATTAGTTTCAATATTTGTGAATGTTTTTTTCTCTTTTGGCCTCTGGGTGGGGGTGGTGAGCTTTTCTTCCTCTCTATTATTGTTCTCTTCTGTCCTCTGGGTGTCGCTTCCGGTAAGTTTTTTCTTTATTTTCTCATTTGAGTTCCGGTCCTCATGGATAGAAGACGTCTTTTGGTTAGCTCTCTGGTTTTGGGTTTTTTTTGTTGTTTTTTTTGGGGGGGGGTCTGTGTCTTTTTTCTTGTTTGTTTTTGGCTGTTTTTGTGTTTCCTTTTTGGATTTTTGAGTGTTTTTGAGTTTACTTTTCAGGGGGGGTGGCTTTTTTTCCCGCGGGCCATGCTGGCTGGCCCATGGGGAAGAAGGGCAGCAGCAGCGGGGGGTTTCTTTTTTTCCCCGCGGGCCATGCTGGCTGGCCCGTGGGGAAGAAGGGCAGCGGCAGCAGGTTTTTTTTCTTCTTTTCTTGCGCCGGCTGGCCCATCGAAAGGAAGGGCAGCGGTGGCGTTTCTTTTTTTTCCCCCACGGGCCATGCTGGCTGGCCCGTGGGGAAGAAGGGCAGCGGAGGCAGGCGTTTTTTTTTAACTTTTATTTTCCGCGTGCCGGCTGCCTCAGCATTCTGCGCGCTAATGGCGTGCAGGACGCTGGGGCTTATAGTTTTGCCTGCGCGTGTTTGCTTACTGTAGCGGTTTCTTTCCTGCGGCTTTTTTTATTGGCCGCGGCACGTTTCCGAACGTTCCTTTTGCCGCGCCACTCAGCCTGATTGGCTCTGGCGTGGTGCAAGGAACGTTGGGAATTGAAGTTCCCTTTTTTTGCGACTGGGGGGCTCCTGCCCCCGGGTTGAAAATTTCAACTCGACAGTTACCTGCGAACCAGGTTCGGGCGAGTGAACGGAGGCCCATTACGGGCTAGTGGGGCCTGGTGCAACATCCTTTGTCACATTCCAACGGTTAATGCAACATTTTATAGGTATAGATTGATGGAGCAAACTGGAGCAGAACAGGCACCAGTCTGACAGGTAGACAGCAGTAGGCGCCGTGGGTTGTTCCCTTCAGGTTCTGAGCCCTTCTCCCAAAAGCCATGAATTTCTCTCACCTTTTGCTTTTCTGGCTTTTTCTCTTCCACCTCATTCAGACTTAGAAGGAAACCTTCTGCCAGGGTCACCGCCTGAGAACTGGTTTCTGCTCTGCATTCCCTCACCCAGCTTGACATCTTCTGGGGGAGGATGGACAGGAATTGCTCCAGAACCACCAGGTCCAGCATCTGATCTTTAGTGTGTTGCTCTGGCTTCAGCCACTGACGGCAAAGTTGGTGGAGTCGAGAACAAACCTGCTGAGGACCCTCAGCCTCCTGGTAGGAGAATCTCCTGAAGTGTTGGCGATGTGTCTCTGAGCTGAGCATCTCCTCTCCTTGGACCTCTGGCACTGCTCTTTCCTGACATGTCCCAAGGCTTTTCCCCCTGATCACACTGGGGTCCCCTCCTGCTCTGGGGCCAGATGTGTGTTGGTTGGTCATTTTATTCCTCACTCAACATGGCTTCCAATAGTGTCCTGGATCTACTCTTCTTCTGCCAGGCAAAGACTGCCTTTACAGATCAGACGACTGAAGACCTACAAAGCCAAGAGAGTTCATACAGGACAGAAAATGAAACAGAATGGCAAAGAAAGAAATCTCATTTCCAAAGGAAACTATAGAGTTTATTTTGGGGGTTTTGTGAAGGCAGGAAGAAATTTCCTTCCTGAAGAGGGTTAAATTCATTTCTCTTGTTGACCCCAGAGTGGCTCCTGGAAAGAGGCAGTTATAAGCGAAGCCATTTAAGTGAGTTTGGGTGGTCCAAGACATTTTACTGCCTGAGGCAGAGCATGAGATCTTCTCCTCTTTTACTTATGTTTTACGCAGACAAATCAACTCAATAAATCCCCCAATTCCTACCCTTGGAAACAGAACAGGTATTTACTAGTTTCCAACATTTTGGGGCAGCACGATCTGCAGGCCCAATCAACAGAAAGGCTAGTAAGATCAGAATGGGAGGTTGGGGGGGGGGGGATCAATGCTGCCCCTCGAGCCTCTGCCGCCTGAGGCTCTCGCACTCTTTCTATTATTTCTTTTATTCCATTTCCCCAAACTATAAAGGGCCACCAGTACCTTTAAACAGTTCAACACCGATCTCGAAAACCCACTTCCTGCAACACCAAACCACGTCCTTTGTTTAGCAAAATTATCTGCAGAAATTCCCATCTTTCAAAGGGATTAAAATTAGGGATGATGATGATGATGATGATCAGACACACTTAGCCCCCTATTTCCTCCTCCTCCTCCTCTTTCCTAATAAAGAGCACAGCCAGAAGACCCACCTGACCTCCTCCTCCTTTTTCTTATAGAAGAGGCTGCTGCTGCGGAAAGTTCTTTTTCAAATTTGAGCCCGGTTTTCCCGCGTGGTGTAAAGTCACTTTTTAATCGAGATGAAAAATGAAACCCTGGGTTTTTCTGTCATGTGACTGAAGCCGGGCCAGGCTCCTGGCAGGGTAGGGTTAGACCCGTCCAATCCCCTCTCCGAGCGCATGGATGAGTGAGTGTTCTCTCCTCGATTTGCGCGCGGGAAAAGGAACTTGAGCTAAAACCAGGATTTTCCCTGGAGTGGAATCATCATCCGCAAAGCCATTTTATCTAAACATCTCCCCCCCCCGCACACTTTGCTCATTACTTTTTGTCCTGCTGCCTCAAACTAATCCCATTTCCAGAGATGACTGGGAAGCCTTCCATTTCTTCTCTGACTTGTGGTTTTCATGTGTGTGGATTTTGGCTCTTCCCGCCATTGCAAACGTGGACTCTGCCCTCCTTCTGAATGAATGGGGTGAAGAGGGGGAAGGAATGGCACCTTAGACAGGAAACGTGGACTTGGGTATATGGGAGGAAGCTTCATTGAGCCAAACATGCTTTGAGGGAAAGGCTAGGAGTGTTAAGAGAGAACTAAGACACATTGAGAACATACACTAGTGCAGGGATCTGCAAACCTGGCTCTCCAAATGTTCTTGGACTTCATTTCCCAGAAGCCCTGATCCCACAGGTGTACTGGCATAGGCTTCTGGGAACTGAAGTCCAAGAACACCTGGAGAGCCAAGTTTGAGGAACCCTGCACTAGTGGAACCCACAACCTGCACTGCCTTTGGTTTCCTCCTGGTCCTGGACGATGAAGGACAAGCTCAGTGCCTTGGCAGAGCAAGCCATTGGTGGAGCTCAAGTAGACACCACCACCACCCCATCCATTATTTGTTCCCACTGCCCTAACCACCCAAAGCAGGCAAGAGAGATCACTGGGATAATGGCTGGAGCTGGAGGCAACACTTTAGGTCAGAAGTTCTCAACCTTTTTAATCCGGGGTCATGCTCCCTCAGACTGTGTGCTGCAGTTGTTGTTCAGTCGCACAGTCGATTCCGACTCTTTGCGACCCTATGGACCATTGCTCTCCAGGCACCTCTGTCCTCCACCATCCTCCTTAGTCCACACAGCCCCATGCCCATTGTGTCTACAATACCATCTAGCCATCTCATCTTTGGCTGTCCCCTTCTTCTTTTGCCCTCCACCTTCCCCAGCATCAAGGCCTTCTCAAGTGAATCCTCTCTTCTCATTTGATGTCCAAAATACTTCAACTTCATCTTTGTTATTTGTCCTTCTAAGGAGCACTCAGGGCTAATCTCTTCTAATATTGACCTATTTGTTCTCCTCGCTGTCCAGGGCTCAAAACTCTCCTCCAGCACCACATCTCAAAGGCATCTATTTTTCTGCGCTCAGCCTTTCTAATGGTCCAGCTCTCACAGCCATACATTACCACCGGAAATACCATTGCTTTGACTATGCGGACCTTTGTTTGCAGTGAGATGTCTCTACTTTTCACTATATTCCCCAGGTTTTTCATAGCTTGTCTCCCAAGAATCAGTCGCCTTTTTATTTCATGGCTGCAATCTCCATCTGCAGAGATCTTGGATCCTAAGAAAGTAAAATCTGTTACTGCTTCTACTTCTTCCCCATCTATTTTCCAGGGACTGATATGGCCTGTTGCCATTATCTTGGTTTTCTTGATATTGAGTCTCAGGCCAGTGTTCAATGTGCTGCAGTATGTAAGTTCTTTTCAAACTTTAACCCAGTTTTCCCGCGGGGTAAAGACACGCATGAACACACTTTTCATTGAGAGAAATGAAACGCTGTTTTTTTTAATGTGACTGAAGCTGAGCCAGGCTCTTAGCAGGACAGGGCTAGAATCTCCTCTCCGAGCGCATGGATGAGTGACATATATTGCTGAGGTCGAGAGGATATGTTTGTGAGCCGCCCTTCGTGAGTGGGGCGGCATATATTTCAAACATCATCATCATACCTTGAATCTGGTACAGAGTGCAACAAGCAATCTGCAGACTAACCAAGATTGGTGTGATATGGTCAGATCAGCCAATACTCTTGCCAAGACTCAAACCTTTTCCAGCAGGGCAATGAGCTTGTTCTGCATTGTCCAGGAGGTTGTGCACAGGTTGTGAGGGCACTGAAGCATGTCTCTTCTCAACATGTCTCTTAGTTCTCACTCAACCCTCCTAGCCTTTACAAATACTTTGCCATGTTGGCAAAGTATTTGGTACCCACTGAAATCTCCATAACAGCCTAATGGCATCCCCACAGGCAGAGTGTTACAAAGATTGATTCTTGAGCTTACCAATGTGTAGGTGGGAGACAGGAGAGCTACCTATGTGCCATAGATGGAAACATGCAGACTTTACTGACACTGAACCCTGATTTTCATTTCAGAGGGAGAATGACATCCCCCAACTGAAGGGGAATCCTATTAATATGAAACTGGTATTCTTCTATCAGCATCCCCTCTGTCTTCAGCCTATTACTGTATCCCCCATCCACACTGTGACTGCCTCAAGACACTTCTCCAGATTTCGGATATCGACTGTTGAGGTGGGGCAAGATTGTTCCAGTCCAGTCCACTAGTTCACGACACCAAGCACTGCAACCTTTAAATATTCCAGAAACTTCATAGTTTCTGGTTTATCTTGATTCTATGTTCAAATCATACCTCATGAGGAGCAAATTTGGAGTTGGGCGACAATACAAATTAGGAATAAATAAATAAAATAAATAAATTAGTATTTTCTTTCACTTATCTGGAGGTTGGGAGTTTAAGACCCGAGTACTGCATGATGGAGGGACTGCAGTGGCTCAAGTAGTTAAGACATTGACTGGGAGGTCAGCAGTTTAAAACCTGAGTAATGCATGACGGAATGGACACCCATCTCTGTCCCAGCTCCTGCCAACCTAGCAGTTTGAAAGCAAGAAATTGCAAGTAGATCAATAGGTGCCACTTCAGTGGGAGGGTAAACAGCATTCCATGCACTCCGGTGTCTAGTCATGCCTGCCACATGTCCACGGAAACGTCTGCAAATGCAGACAGCGCTGGCTCTTCGGCTATAAAGAGATGAGCACTGAACCCTAGAGTTGGATACAACTGGCTTTTGAGCAAAGGCGACCTTTACCTTTACTGCATAATGGAATGAGCACCCATGCCTTTGTACCTGATGTGTGTATAAATTGATGCCTTGAGGCCTCACTCTTATGTCTGATGAAGTGGATTTGATCATCAAAAGCTCACATTTAAATATAGGAGTTAGTCTTTAAGGTGCTACCGCGGTTTTTGACTTCTTTGGTTTTATTTTGTTTACTCTCTGATGGGGTTTTAACATCTCCCAAAGATAAGTACATAATGCAAATAAGCAGGTTGGTTTTGAACAGTCTACAAGAAAATATCTTGCCTCAAACAGACTGTTGTATTATTATGTTTCCTAAACAAGAAAGGAGGGGTGGTGAAATGTCCATCGCAAGAGGCTTTTCAGTAGCTGAAGAGCCATAAAAGGTACAGAACTCTTATTTTAGGGACAAAACCTTTGCTTATTTGAGAATGAGGCATCTCAGGCCAATGAGCTTGCCAGATATATAACTTTCCTCACCTTTCCCCCTAGGGCCTTGAGCAGAGTCCTGCTATTAATGAGACAGTGATTTAGTTATTAATCTGTTTTCGGATATTCCTGTAAAATCTTGACTCTTTATACAATTACAGCTTGGTACTCTACAGTTGAGGGCCATGCTGGCTTAGTGCTTAAGACACTGAGCATGATGACGGGTTGGCAGTTCAGCAGATCGAGACCCAAGTGCTGTGTAACAGAATGAGTTCCTGTCCTCTGTCCCAGCTCCTGCCAACTAAGCAGTTTGAAAGCAAAAAGTTGCAAGTAGATAAATAGGTACTGCTTTGGCGGGAAAGGTAACAATATTCTGCACACCCTGGTGGCTAATCATAAGAACAGCCTTGCTAGAACAGGCCACAGCCCATTCAGTCCTGCATTCTGTCTCACACAGTGGCTCACCATTTGCCTTCACCTGCTTAGGATTCCCTGGAAATGGCATTGATATCCTGCCTATCTCTCCAACCCAGAAGTTGTCCTTAGGTATCCATAATTATAGCCATTGATACCCTTGTCTTCCATGAACTTGTCTAATCCTTTCTTAAAGCTGTCAAGACTGACACCTGTCACCACTTCTTCTGGCAGGGAGTTCCATAGACCAGTAATCCTCTGGGTGAAAAAGTACTTTCCCCGGATTTGTTTGAGAACTAGCACCCAAAAGTTTCATGGATTGCCCCCTAGTTCTAGTGTTGTGCGATACAGAAAACAGTTTTTCCTTATCTACTTTGTCCACACCATGCATGATTTTATAAACTTCAATCAGGTCACCTCTTAGATGCCATTGTTCAAGAGTGAAGAGGCCCAACCATTGCAGCCTCAGATGGTAAGGAAGGTGTTCCAGTCCCCTAATCATTCTGGTTGCTCTCCTCTGCACTTTTTCCATGCCTGCCACATGACCACAAATATCTGCAGAAGCAGAAAGCACTGGCCCTTTGGCTGAAATTAAGATTAGCACCACCCCCTACATTCAGACAGGACTAGCTTCCAATCAAGGAAGAACTTTATTCTAATCTGAGACTTGGAAGGGTAGTAATGAAGAAATTAAAAAATATCATCAGGGCTAAGGATGTTTTTGTGGAAAACAAGACCAAGTTCCTTCATAGTCTTGTCCTCCTGATCTCTGTATACAGTTGTAAAAGCTGGGCAGTAAAAAGAACAGATGGAAAACCATGATTCATTTGAAGTACTGGGCTTGAGGGCTCTGTGGATACTCAGGATAGCCAGATAGAGGAACCAATGGGTCTTAGAGCAAATCAAGTCTGAACTTTCTCTGGAGACAAAAATGGTGATCCTGAGGCTGTCCTACTTTGGACACAGCAGTAGAAAGAATGAACTTTCCGGAATAGAATCATGCTGGTTAAGAGGCAGCAATAAAAGAGGAGACCAAACTTGAGATAGATTGACCCTGTGAGACAACCACAGGCTTGAGTTTTGTAAGAGCTGGCTAGGGCTGTTGACGATATTTTGAAGATCATGTTCAAAGGTGACTTGACAGCACATCAGAACAGCAACAACTCTGCTCTGCATATATGTTTCTATGTATGCAAACATGGAGGAAATACAGTATATAGGGACAAAGTTCTGTCTGGCTTTTTATTGCGTGTGTTCGCTCCTGGAAATTCTATGGTTTCTTTCCAGTGTCGAATCACACACTCGGCAGGTTATAACTTCTGTCCTGCGCAAATTTTCTAATGACTCACAAGCTCTGAATTCTTAAGAATCTTTTTTTAAAAAAACTACATTTACATTTTCTCAGATATTTAACAATGCTTAAATAGTCAGCAAAACAATTCCCACACTCCCGGCACTTCTAAGGGTTATCTCCAGTAAAGAACAGAAGAAACAGTAAAGAACAGTAATGGAACAGAAGGAGTGAACTCTACACAAAACATTTCCCACACTCCTACAATTTAACTGGTATATCAACAATGTGAACCTTACTATGCTTCACTTGATGTGATTTTTGAGCAAAACATTTCCCACACTCTAGGCATGTGTACGGTTTCTCTCCTGAGTGGATTCTCTGATGTTTCACAAGGTTTGTTTTCTGGGGAAAAACATTTCTGACACTCCTAGCATTTGTATGGTTTCTCTCAAGAGTGGATTCTTTGATGTTTCACAAGGTCAGAATTGCAGGCAAAACATTTCCCACACTCTTGGTAATTGTACGGTTTCCTGTGAGGATTCTCTGGTGACACACAAGCTGTGGCTTCCTGGCAAAATATTTCCCAAACTCTTGGCAATTGTATAGTTTCTCTCCTGTATGAACTATGAGGTGAAACAGAAGTGCTGAATTAAAGGCAAAACATTTCCCACATTCCTGGCATTTATATGGTTTCTCTCCTATATGGACTCTCTGATGAATCACAAGTTTTGAATTCTGAACAAAAGATTTCCCACACTCCTGGCATTTATATGGTTTCTCTACCTTGTGACTCAGACGATGTGAGCTGTGAGCAAAATAATGCCCACGTTCTTGGCATTTGTATGGTTTCACTCCTGTGTGAAGTGTCTGATAAATCGCAAGTAATGAATTCCAAGCAAAACATTTAGCACACTCCTGGCATTTGAATGGTTTCTCTCTTGTGTGGAGTCTCTGATGAATCACAAGTATTGAATTGCAAGCAAAACATTTTCCACACTCCTGGCATTTGTACCGTTTCTCTCCTGCGTGGAGTGTCTGATGAATCGCAAGTACTGAATTCCAAGCAAAACATTTTCCACGCTCCTGGCATTTGTATGGTTTCTCTCCTTTATGGACTCTCTGATGCCTCATATGCTGTAAGCTGTCAGCAAAAAGTTTCCCACATTCCTGCAATTTGTCTGGTTTGTCTCCTGAGTGGATTCTCTGATGTCTCACAAGGTCTGAATTCTGGCCGAAACATTTCCCACATTCCTGGCAATTGTACGGTTTCTCTTCTGTGTGAACTCTATGATGAATCACAAGCTCTGAATTCTGAGGAAAACATTTCTCACTCTCTTGGTATTTATACAGTTTCTCTCCTGTCTGGACCCTCTTGTGTCTCATATGGTGTGAGCTGTGAGCAAAATAATGCCCACGTTCTTGGCATTTGTATGGTTTCTCTCCTTTTTTCTAAATATTTTTATTGATTTTCAAACAAAATTACAAAACTTAAACATTTATAACATTACAGTACAGTACAATACAATAAAAAAGAACAAATGAACAAATATACATTGAATACATTCACCCTCACCCACCCTTCACCTCCCGATCACCCTCACCCAGCCTTTCACCATCTTCTGTCTTCTTCACTCCCCTTGTCTTTCCGTTGAAGGACCGCCTCCGAAGTGCAGAAGAAGGGGAGGGAGACCGAAACTAGAGCGGGTCCTTGCTATTGTTTAAGACATTAAATGAATTTTATTATTCATAGCAAAGCAGCTGTTTCTCTTTCCCTCCTGCTAATGGTTGTCATACCATTACTCATTTTATTACCTTTCCTTCAAATCATTTCTATTCAGATTTTGATCCCAAAATTATTCCACCTTTTTTCCCCTTCTTTTTTTCTATAGTCGCTATAATGATCAAAATTATTCAATTTTCTTTCTATAACTAGTTGCAGATTCTTACTCTTGTATTTCTATTTATCTATATACTGCACATCCAATTCTCTGCGAACCTTAACATATATCACCTTATAAATTATAATCTATCTATCTATTCATCTATCTAGTTAATCTTAACACAACTTGACAGAGGATTATTTACATATTTCAATCAATCAATCTCTTTCTAGAACCAAACTTCCTCCATCTTAGGGCAAAGCAAATATAGAAACCAGGGTCACAGCAAATAAAGATTATTATTATTATTTTTGTTTTAAAAGGAAACAATTTCCAAAACATCATACTCTACATGTTACTTTATGTTCTGGGCTAACCTCCCGTAATTAAAAGCTCTTCTTTAAGTTTCCTTCATTCTTCTAATCCTTCTTTAACAATATTACATGATTGTAATATAACCAAAATCTCAATTTGTTTACTTATCAAAACAACTTTCCTTACACAGAAAATTCTTATCTGTTATATTTGCTACCAATTATAACTCATATCCTTATCCCTTGACAATTTTAATTTTCTTCCTCCGCAATCTTTCTTCCTTTGTTATATCCTAATAGATAAGAGTAAGACGGACTCTTGCTGATATTTAAGACATTAAATAACTTTTGTTGTTCATAACATGCAGCTGTTTTTCTCTCTCCTTTCCTCCTACTAATGGTTATTGTACCATTACACATGTCATTGCCTTTCCTTCCAAACTTTTCTATGCAAATTTTTGATCCTAAAGTTATCTCCCCCTTTCTTTCCCTCCCCCCTACAATTACTGTACTAATTAGGCTTATTCAATACTCTTTCTGTACCAATTGCAAATTCTTACTCTTATATATTAATTTATCTATATACTGCACATCTGAAATTCTCTGCAGGCTTCCCCAACATATATTTCCTCATAATCTTAACCCCCATTAACAAAAGTTATTTACATGTTTTAATCTCTTCCTTAAATCAAACCTCCTCCATCTTACATCAGAACAAATATAGAAACCAAAATCACAGCAAATGGAAACTCATTGAAAAATAACAATTTCCAAAACATCATACTCTACATTACTACTACTTGCCCTTCCTTGACAGGGGGTTATTTACAATTTCAAACATATTAAACTTTATATTTCAAACTTTTCACTGTAATTTTCCATCCAACTTACCCCCTTTTAACCTTTCTTAATAAAAGTTATTAACCTTTTTGTGACAATTTCATAAATATTCCCTTTTACCCTTATCTTTCTCCCTGTATTTTTCACTTCTTTTATATTTTGGATTAACTTCTCAAAATTAAAAGCTCTTCTTTAAGTTTCCTCCATTCTTCTAATCCTCCCTTAATAATATTACAAGATTCTAGTATATCCAAATACACAGTTTGCTTGTTTATCACAACAACTTTACCTGCCCAAAAGAATCTTAAATGATGTAATTTTTACCAATCATAACTCACACCCTTATCCCTTAACAATGTAGTAATTGGTTTAATTTTCTTTTTCCACAATCTTTCTTCTTTATCCCTCCCCCCTACAATTACTGTACTAATTAGGCTTATTCAATACTCTTTCTGTACCAATTGCAAATTCTTACTCTTATATATTAATTTATCTATATACTGCACATCTGAAATTCTCTGCAGGCTTCCCCAACATATATTTCCTCATAATCTTAACTCCCTTTAACAAAAGGTTATTTACATGTTTTAATCTCTTCCTTAAACCAAACCTCCTCCATCTTACATCAGAACAAATATAGAAACCAAAATCATAGCAAATGGAAGCTCATTAAAAAATAACAATTTCCAAAGCATCATACTCCACATTACTACTACTTACCCTTCCTTAACATTCCTTGACAGAGGATTATTTACAATTTCAAACATATTAAACCTTATATTTCAAACTTTACACTGTAATTTTAATTTTCCATCCAACTTACCCCTTTTAACCTTTCTTAACAAAAGTTATTAACCTTTTTGTGACAATTTTATAAATATTCCCTTTTACCCTTATCTTTCTCCCTGTATCTTTCACTTCTTTTATGTTTTGGATTAACTTCTCAAAATTAAAAGCTCTTCTTTAAGTTTCCTCCATTCTTCTGATCCTCCCTTAATAATATTACAAGATTCTAGTATATCCAAATACTCAGTTTGCTTGTTTATCACAACAACTTTACCTGCCCAAAAGAATCTTAAATGATGTAATTTTTGCCAATTATAACTCACACCCTTATCCCTTAACAATGTAGTGATTGGTTTAATTTTCTTCCTCCACAATCTTTCTTCTTTAGTTATGTCCTGATAAATGTCCAGTCTTTCCCCATCCAATTTTGGTACTCGTGTACCATTTCTTCTTAAAAATGCCTTTAATTCTAATTTTCTGTCCAGACCTGCAAATTTTACCAAAACAAACCTTTTAAAAGTCCCATTTCTTCTCTTCCCCAATCTATAAACTGCTAGAATATCCTCCTGTGTAAATTCTCTCCCCATCTTCAATTCATTCAACCATTTAATAATTCTTTCTCTCAGTCGGTCTGGACTTCCCTCTGGAATATTTTTAATCACCACGTTCTTTTGTCTCGCTGTCTCCTCCAGCATGTACAGTCTTTTTTCTTGATTATCTATTCTTTTATCTTTTTCTTGCAAATCTTTTACCTTTGTTGTCTCAAAATTTTTAGTTACTACTTTCATAGAGTTGGCCAATAGATCTTAGTTCTTGTTGTCCATTCATGGCATCTTTCATTTCTTGCTTCCTTGTCACATCTATTCTGTCCAACCTTTTCTCAAGTTTACTCCAAATATCCATTTCTTTCTCCACTGCTTGCATGCCTTTTATCTCCTCTTCCACAGATTTTAATTTTGCCTCTATTGTCATAAAGTTATTATTTAATATTTTCATAAAGTTAACCAGTAAGTCCCTTAGTTCTTGTTGTCCATTCATAATTTCTTTTAATTTTGCTTCTATTGTGTCCTCCATGTACTGTCTTTTTTCTTGATTAGCCATTCTTATATCCTTTTCCTTTCCTTTTTTTTGCATCTCTTTTTTCTCCATTTCCACACGTCCATTATCTGCAGAATTCATTACTGCTTTCATCACCCTTTCCGCCTGGTCCCTGAGATCTTTTAGTGCTTCCCCATAAGATTCCATTTCAATAATTTTAGGATCTCTAGAATCTCTAGAGTAAGTCTAGAGTCTGAAATCTTTGAGGTGATGATAACTCATTTAGGGCTGACTGTTTCCCACTTCTTTTTTCTCTCCTCTCACTACTTTAAGGTCACAGCTACTTCAACAGCTGTTTCTCATCTTCGGGGGCCTGTTCTTCTTCACTCTCTCTCTCCTTTTTTATTTTGTTTCATCTTTCAAAGATCCTTTCTCTCTCAAAAAAAGGGGACAGACAGCCACCCCCTCCTTCAGTCCATCAGCTCTCTTGCCTCAGAGTTCCCCTTTTATCTCTCTTTTTAATTCAAAACTTTGCTCCAATACTTTAAGGGCATTCAAGGTTTCTCGAAGCTTTCTCCCCTCACTTTTCAAGGCTTATATCAAGCTTGCTTTTTCCACCTTGCCTTTGAAACCCAATCTTTCACTCTCTTCCACAATTCTGTTTTTCCTTCTCAGTGTCATCAATCACACCTTCCTTAATTAGGTGGTCTTTACAGCCCAAAATAAACATTAAGAGCAAACGGAGGACTTACAGAGGCTTGCAAATCTAAGTCATCCCATTCAATCGGCGTCTCTTTGCCTTTTCCAGCCTTTTCAAGCTCTGTCACACTGGCCCAGACTCTCTTGACCCCTGAATTCTTCACCTTCTTCACCCCCACAGCACTCCTCTGTCTTTTTTCTCAAATTTATCTTTGACAGCCTTTGTTTTTCCACCTTTTTAATACATTTATCTCGCAGCCTGCTTCACTCGTGTCTTACTCCCCCGCCATCTTGTTCCGGTCTCGTATGGTTTCTCTCCTGAGTGGACTTTCAGATGTCTCAAGCTTTGAACTCTGAGCAAAACCTTTCCCACACTCCAGGCATTTGTATGGTTTCTCTCCTGAATGGACTTTCAGATGTCTCACAAGCTTTGAACTCTGGGCAAAACCTTTCCCACACTCCAGGCATTTGTATGGTTTCTCTTCTGAGTGGATTCTCTGATGTTTTGTGAGTTCCGAATTCTGGCCAAAACAATTCCTACATTCCAGGCATTTGTATGGTTTCTCTCCCATATGGACTCTCTGATGAATCACAAGTATTGAATTCCAATCAAAAGATTTCCCACACTCTTGGCATTTGTATGGCTTCACTTCTGAGTGAACTCTGTGATGAATCACAAGCTCTGAATTCAGAGGAAAACATTTCTCATACTCCTGGCATTGATAGGTTTCATCTTCCATCTGGACCCTTTTGTGCCTCAGACGGTGTGAGTTGTGAGCCAAATAATGCCCACGTTCTTGGCACTTGTATGGTTCTTTCCTGTGTGGAGTCTCTGATGAATTGCAAGTATTGAATTCCGATCAAAACATTTTCCACACTCCTGGCATTTGAATGGTTTCTCTCCCGCGTGGACTTGATGTTTCCCTTTGGGAATTAAAGGTGAGGCTGCGGTAGTAATGGTGTCACAACCATCTCTCTAGCCCTGAGTAGAGCTGCCTCCCCCTACTTTGCCACTTGCCCCATCTTCTTTCATGTCCCAATCAAACCCTGGACTGTCAAAACGAGGCCACTTTCTTCGCTTTGTCATTGCCCAAGTCCAAGTCTTCATCAGTGCATATCTCTGGCAGAAATCGACAAGACCAGTAAATGGACTGTACTCTATCTCTCCGCATTCACACTGTGCATTGTTGTCCGCCAGTAGCCCCACTTGAGCATGTTGGACTTGCATTTAGGCACTCCAACCTCAGCCTTCTCAAGATCTTCCAAGTGACATAGGGGAGGTTGGGATCTTCAGCTATATCCTCCTTAAAAAATGCTCCTTGTCCAGTGAGCTCCTTCCTCCATTCTCTAATTTGGTTGTGCTCGTGTGCCCTTAAGAATGTTTGGTTTTATCAATTCAAAAAAGTTTGTTTTTGCCATACAGCTCTTCCTGGCTCTGAGCTAAGAGACTTGAGGCTCATATCCATTCAGAGGATGTCAAGGGTCAATACTCTGTACAGTGTACATAAGGCTTCTCTTGAAGCTGCTGAACAGACTACCAACAGGTCCAGAATGATAAGTGATAGATCATGATAGGTGTAAATAGATATTCTCACACTTCTCCATCTTGGCTACTTTGCACAGACTACATGTTCGCTACCGCATCAGGTTTAAAGTGTTGACCATAAAAGCCTTTATGGTTTGGGACCTTGGAGCATGATAGAACACCTGCATCTTGTCACATCCACCCCTCATACATGATCCTGTCTGAGGGTGCCAACTCAAAGAAAGGCCTATACAACTAATAAGAAATCAGGCCTTCTTGACAGTGGCGCTCTCACTATGGAACAAACTTCCCTTAGAAATTAGTGAGACTCCATCCCTCCTTGCTTGAAAGCAATTTAAAACATTTGGGGAGATCTTCTACTAACGTCTTTTTAAATGTCATGGCTGCCTACTGTTATTGCTACTTTATTGTTGTTTGTATTAATTGTACAATGTTGTTTGTACTAATTACTAAACAGGGTTCCGTGCACTCGTGTATAGTCACACCTGCCACATGCCCATGGAAATGTCTGTGCTGGCTCTTTGGCTGTGAACAGAGATGAGCACTGAACCCTAAAGTTGGATATGACTGGCTTTCGAGCGAGGGCAACCTTTCACCTTACTAAATTGTTGCTGTTTTGTGTAATGATTACTTTTATTTCTGCAATTAGACAATTGGTGCCTATATTTAATTATATGTTTTAACCTGTGTAAACTATCCAAAGTAGGCATTTTGCAGATGGGTGGCATGAGTGAACGAGTAGTTTTGAATTTTACTAATATTTCATATACATCCATAATTAGGTATAATTAATATACAATGTAATCATAGGGTTCTGCTCTGTAAAATAATTAATCTTACCAAAATAACAAGCATAGTTGGATCATTGGCAGTTTCTTTCAGAACTGGAGATTGTATGTGACAATGAATGGAAAGAACAGCAGATGAAGGTTACAGAAAAATGGACTGCCCCAAGGAAGTACAGTAAAACCTTGCATAAAGAGCACCTCGCTTAGAGACTAACTCGCTTAAAGAGCAGAATTTTTTCTGACTGGTCACCTCGCTTAACAACTAAAACCAACCAAAAACTCGCTTAACAACTAAACCGGGGTTTGCAATCCCCCCCACCAGAAGTCACTATCGTTCACTTACAATGGCAGCGGTGGTGCTTTTTCCAAGTGTTTCGTTTACAGAGCAACTTACTTAAAGAGCAATCCCTGAGGGAGAAGCCTAAGGTTGGAGTGATTTCTGTCGTCTCCTTCTCCAGACAAAGAAAAGAGGTCCTATTTGGGTTAAAAGTACCATGGAACTTGCCAAAAGATAGCTACTGCAGTCCTTTGGATGATAAGGTACCGTGGGAGGTGTTGAAGGTCCTATTGAAAAACTATTTGATGATAAATCTTCTGTTGAAAAATACCGGAGAGAAAAGTGCTAAGAAGCAGAGGGCCTTTGGCTGCAAGGCTTTTTAAAGCAATATACCTGCCATCTCCCTTTTGTTGCTGTGAGGACTTTCTTTTTCATCTCGCTGTTTCTTTTTGTTGCCAAGCAGATTCTTCTCTTTAAAAACGGAGGTTTTTTTTAGGAGGGGGGGAATCGATCCCCTCTCCCTGGTGTCCTGGGTCCAGAAGGGTTGGGGGGACATACCACTTTTGTCCCCACAAACCTCCCAACCCCTGGGGAACCAGCGGAGAGGGGGATTGCAACCCCCACCCACTGATATTAAAGGGGAAACCCCGATCTACTTTCACGACTCCACACAATCAAAGCACCATAACACAATAAAGCCCCCCTCCCCAACGCCCATGGTCTGGCCAGCAAAGCTGGCCCGTGAAAATAACCCCTCCAAAGCCGCATAAAGTGGCGTTGGAATTCCCGCGGTCCGGCCAGCCAGGCTGGCCCGCGGAAATAAACCAAACCCCCCCAAAGCCACAACAATATATATATATATATATATATATATATATATATATATATATATATATATATATATATATATATATATATATATATATATATATATATATATATATATATATATATATATATATATATATATATATATATATATATATATATAATTTACAAAAAATACCATAAAACACAATCAAAAACATCCAAGAATACACAAAAACAAACAAAAACAACACCAAAAACAATACAAAGTAAACAGAAACACAATCAAAAACAAAACAGTCAAAAGAATACAAAACCCAACCCAAACCCCCCTCCCACACACAAAAATAATACAGAAAACAAGCCAACCCACCAACACATGTCCTACCTGCATGACGACCGGAAACGGAATGGATAAAGAAAGAAACTACTTACTGGAAGAAGCTCCACCCAGAAGCCAGGAGAGAAAAAACAGTCAAAATACAAGAAAACCCCTACCAGCACCACCTGCTGGCCACAATAGTAAAAACAATTCAAAAACACACAACAGCCCCAAACAAAAGGCCACAACAGTAAAAACAAATCAAAACAATAACACAAAATCACAATTTTACACAAAAGGTCACAATAATAACAAGTCAAAAAAATTACATGAAAACACAATTTAACACAAACATGTCAATAAAATAAAATTTAAAAAATTATTAAAATCCTGTGCTGAGTTCTAACTCAAATAAAAACCCAAAACAACTAAATACATTTTAAAAACATTGAATGTAAAAAAAACCTTTACTTTCACATTATTAAAATTATTATCTACGGTACAACTATTTTTTTAAAAAACCAAAAACTAAAACATTATTCAGTTACATAAAACAGCCAGCCAAGCAAAAAAAAAAGTATAAATAAACATTTAAAAAATTACAGACTAAGCAATTTTTAACAAGCATTAACACAATTTAACCTCCCAACACAATTTAAAACAGCCCGGCAACGCCGGGCAACCTCTGCTAGTATAAAATAAAAAACTGCAAAAAAAAGAGCAATCCCGTGGAATGCATTATGATCTTTAAGCAAGATATCACTGTACCATATTTGCTGCCATAAACGCCTTTGAACTCTAGTGCTGAAGGAGACTCTTGAAAGTCCCCTGGACTGGAAAGAGATCAAATCAGTCAATCCTAAAGGAAATCAGCCCTGACTACTCCTTGGAAGGACAAATACTGAAGCTGAAGTTCAAGTACTTTGGCTACCAAATGAGAAGAGAGGACTCACTGGAGAAGGCCCTGATGCTGGGAAAGATGGAAGGCAAAAGAAGAGGGTGGCAAAGGATGAGATGGCTAGATGGCATCATTGACACAGTGGGTGTAGATTTGGGCAGGCTACGGAGGATGGCAGATGACAGAGAAGATGTCTGGTGGTCCACGAGGTTGCAAAGGGTCGGACTCAACTGTGTGATTGGAGAAAAAACAAAAAACGAAGATGCATCGAAGAATAAGAACCACCGCATTTTAAGGAAAACTTAATTTTCCATTTTTTATGAATTCCCATAATGATTAATTGTGCAAAAAATGGGGGGGGGGGTGTTAGCAGCGGCTGAAGCCTGGCTCCTTCAAAATGATCCCTCTCCCCCAATAGCCAGGGAGGGGTCCTCGGCAGGTAAAGAGGGCTCCTTTGCAGCCTGCTTCCCCCGCCCAGACCACCAAGGCTGGCTGCCCATAGCCAGGGAGGGGGGCTTGGCAGGTGAAACAGAATTTTGCCAGCCTGCTTCCCCCACCGAGGCTGACAGCTAGTAGCCAGGGAGGAGGGCTCACCTGGTCATGTGAACTGCTTTACCAGTCTTTGTCCCCCCCACGGAGACAACAGTGGCTGAACACCCATAGCCAGGGAGGCGGGGGGGCTCAGTGGATGAAGAGGACCTCTTTGCTAGCCTGCTGTGGCTGCCATGGCTAACCGCCTCGAACCAAGGAGGGCAAGTGGGTTTCTTTGTCAGCCTGCTTCCCATGCCCTCCCTGGCTACAGTAACAGTGGGAGAAGCAGGCTGGCTGGCAAAGGAACCCATTTCACCCACCCTCCCTGGCTCCGGGCGGTAAGCAGAGTCCGGATACAACCTCATCTCACTGCTCTCTGAATCTGTTTAACTCTTTCTTTGCTAACTTTGAAACAGAAAGTATTTGATTCTATATAACGCTAGATTTCATTGATGAAATTGTATTATTTTAGAGAAATAAAATTTAAATTTGATATTCTTTTACTATATCCATCCAACCTATTAAACATCAGAAATGTTTCATGTCTACACAAAATAGTGTAAGAGGGGTCCAAGTCTGTGGATTCTCACATGCAAAGGTACTACCTTCTGCAGCTTAAAGCATGGCTGCTGTGCATTTTAAACAGGAATACTTTCTCTTCCTTTCTCGCAGATGGAGAAGGGGCAGAGGAATGTTCTCAGGCTCTGTGATGAATCAATAGCACTAAAACAGTTTAAGTAGATTCCTCACTAATGGCAATCCTAGCACTTGAATGGTTTCTCTCTTGTGTGAACTCTCTTATGAATCAAAAGGTATGAAATCTGAGCTAAACATTGACCCCACTCTTGGTATTTGTTATTCCAATACATTTAAAACAGATCCCACACTAATGGCACTAGACCGGATTATTTCCCGTGTGAATTCTCTGATGACTCACAAGGTATGAATTCCGAACAAAAGATTTCCCACACTCTTGGCATTTGTATGGTTTTTCTCCTGTATGGACTCTCTGGTGTACCAGAAGGACTGAACTAGATGCAAAACATTTCCCACATTCCTGGCATTTGTACGGTTTCTCTCCTGTGTGGATTCTGCGATGAATCACAAGCTGTGAATTGTGAGCAAAACATTTCCCACACTCCTTGCATTTGTATGGTTTCTCTCCTGTGTGAACTCTCTGATGATACATAAGGTTTGAATTATGGGCAAAACATTTCCCACACTCCTGGCATTTGAATGGTTTTTCTCCTGTATGAAGTCTCTGATGATTCACAAGGTATGAATTCTGAGCAAAACATTGCCCACACTCCTTGCATTTGTATGGTTTCTCTCCTGTGTGAAGTCTCTGATGATTCAGCAGACCTGAATTCTGAGCAAAACATTTCCCACACTCCTGGCATTTGAATGGTTTCTCTCCTGTGTGAACTCTCTGATGATTAATTAGGTTTGAATTATAAGCAAAACATTTCCCACACTCCTGGCATTTGTATGGTTTTTCTCCCGTGTGAACCTTCCGATGACTCACAAGGCCAAAATTCTGAACAAAACATTTCCCACACTCCTGGCATTTGTATGGTTTCTTTCCTATATGAACCCTCTTATGATTCAAAAGGTTTGAATTATAAGCAAAACATTTCCCACACTCCTGGCATTTGTACGGTTTCTCGCCTGTGTGAACTCTCTGATGATTCACAAGGATTGTATTTTGAGCAAAACATTTCCCACAATCCTGGCATTTGAACGGTTTCTCTCCTGTATGGACTCTTTGATGAATCACAAGTTTTGAATTCCGATCAAAAGATTTCCCACACTCCTGGCATTTGAAAGGCTTTTCTCCTGTGTGAACTCTCAGATGATTCACAAGGTCTAAATTCTGAGTAAAATATTTTTGACATAACTCGCATGTGATTGGTTTCTCTCCTGTGTGTTCTCTTTGATGACTCACAAGGTTTGAATTCTGAACAAAATATCTCCCATACTCCTGGCATGTATATGGTTTCTCTCCTGTGTGAACTCCCTGATGACTTACAAAGTTTGAATTCTGAAGAAAACATTTCCCACACTCCTGGCTTTTGAATGGTTTCTCTCTGATATGCACTCTTTGATTCCTCACAAATGGCAATTTGCTATGTAAATGCTTCCCAGGATCTTCACTCATAAAGTGCTTTTTTCCATGGTGGTGTCTTTTGTGAAGCATTAGTGATTTCTCCATGACAATTTCCCCCCCAAACATGATGCATTTGTAGGGCTTCCCTTGGATACACCTTTCCTCTTCTGAGTAGTTTCTCAGGTATGTGGCAGGCTTTGATTTCTGCAGAAAAGTCTTTTCACTTTTGCAACTAACAGTTTTCTCCCTCCAGTTACCTACTGAGCAGAAGGACAAACACAGAAACATTTTAAAGAAAGACGAAGCCAGATCTACCAGGGGAAAAGTTTTTCCTAAGAAGTTGATTTTGATTAATGAAAGTCAGATTATAATACTAAGAATATTTCTGTTTATCAACATAATAGTATTTAATATTACATACACCTAATCCTCCTTTCCTTTTGCAATACATACAATCTTTTAATCCTTGTTCTTTTGTCCTTAATACAACTATTTATTAAGTTTTGATAGTCCCTTAACTCTTTGTTACATAATAAAAATAAATAAAACATTGCCTCCGGAGGCAAGGACGCGGTTTCAAGAGACTCTTTTACATATTGGTAAGCTTGTGCCTTTTGACTTTCTTACATCCACAGTAATGTTATATATCTTTGAGAACTCATGTGCAACAGTAGTTACCATTTTTAGTCATGCTAATTATCATGTTTGTATATAATTTTTATGTGCAGATCTTCCTGAAGAAGAATATAATAATTCGAAAAGTCGAAATAACTGGTATCGACTTTGAAAGAAAATATTGCTATATCAGTGAATCATTCATATCTACCTGTGAAAGAAACAGTGAACTATTTACACTTACCCACAGAGGAATTAATTTTGTTTATCCAAGAATACGTCATTACTGTAACTCTCATTAACTAACTTACCCACAGAGGAATTATTTTTGTTGTTACGCTTTTGGAAATATATTTTTATAAAGACTTTTGCTTATACATTACGGCTTCATTCTTCTTTAAGCCACAGTCACTATTTCAAACGGTTCTTTTTATCAGTTGTTCAAAATTTTCTCCATGCCTTGAGTTTTGCCACTAACATACAGTAGACCCTCGATTAACGACTAAGCTTGGTTCCCCAAGTCGTGTTGTTATCCAGATTTTGATGTTGTGTTACTGGAATTTTTTTCACCCATTTTCGGGTCCCCGCCACCCCTGGGAGGCGATCCAAGCTGTTTCCTACCCCACCAGACCTTTTCCGATGCTGCTCTAAGCAGAAACCCCGGGGTAAACCCCTTCGTCTGCTGCAGGTTTTTGCTTGCAGCAGCGTCGAAAAAGGTCCGGTGGGGTCAGAAACAACTTGGATCGCCTCCTCCGAGCCTCCCAGAGGTGACGGGGTGGTGGAGACCCGAAAATAGGCAAAAATATATCGCCCATTTTCAGGTCTCCGCCACCCCTGCCACCTTTGGGAGGTAATCCGCACCTCTGCCCACCCTATGACGCGATCTCCTACCTTTCGAAGCTAGAAAATTGCCAGCAGTGTGTAGGAGGCTTTTTTGCACCAAAGTCAACTCTCGATTAATGACGTAGCATCATTATTCGAGGAGCCGTGTTTCATCTTCTACCTTCCAAGCTGGAAAATCGCCGTGGGGGTGTCCCTATTTCTGGTTCTCTTTCTCTCCAACAGTGTGTAGGAGGCTTGAAGGATCTATTCTGCACTATTCCCGCCTTCCTAGGTGCTCCCTGTGCCGTGCAACAGCTGATAATAGTTGCGGCCGCCATTTTGAAAGAAAAAAACAAAACAAAATGGCGGCCACAACTATTATCAGCTGTTGCGCAGCACAGGGAACACCTAGGAAGGCAGGAATCATGCAGAATAGGTCCTCACAGCCTCCCACACACTGCTGGGGAGAAAGAGAACCGGAAACAAGGACACCCCCACGGCGATTTTCCAGCTGGGAAGGTAGAAGATGAAACACGGCTCCTCGAATAATGATGCTATGTTGTTAATCGAGAGATGACTTTGACGCAAAAAACCACATCGTTAGTCGAAAACGTTAATCGGGGGTCCACCGTAGTGTATTTCATAATGTTTTAATTTCAGCCACTGAAGTATTCTTTAATGCTTATTCCACTTATAACTGCCTTCATCATATCCCATACTATATTATCTTTGTTTCCCACGTTTCTGCCATATTTCCCTTAATTCTTTTTCCATGTTCTCAATTAAAGACTTACTTCTAAAAATGTTAACATCTACTTTCGATTTTGTCACTTCTCTATAAGCACATTTCACTTTAATTGTAGCCAAAGACAAAGTAAAGAAGGTGGGTTCATTTTGGCAATTGAAAGTTTGATCTGGACACTAAAGAAGAATTCAGTGTTGAGATCTTTATGTTTTGAACTGTTGCTGTTACTATCTATACCTATAAAATGGTGCGTTAACTGCAGTGGCTCAAGTTGCTAAGACGCTGACTGGGAAGCAGAAGGTCAGCAGTTCAATTCCCGAGTACTGCAGGACGGAAATGAGCTCCCGTCTTCATCCCAGCTCCTGCCAACCTAGCAGTTCGAAAGCAAGAAATTGCAAGTAGATAAATAGGGACCACTTCGGTGGGAAGGTAACAGCGTTCCGTGCACTCCGGTGTCCAGTCATGCCTGCCACATGACCACGGAAACGTCTGCAGGAGCAGACAGCGCTGGCTCTTCGGCTTAGAAACAGAGATGAGCACTGCACCCTAGAGTCGGATACGACTGGCTTTCGAGCAAGGGAAACCTTTACCTTTACCTAACCATTGGAATGTGACAACGGATGTTTAGCCAGGCCCCAGTAGCCCCATCCAAGCCTCCGTGCACTCGCCCGACCGGGGTTCGCAGGTAACTGTTGGGTTGAATTTTGCACCAGTGGGGCAGGAGCCCCCCGGATGCAAAAAAAGGGAACTTCAATTCCCAACGTTCCTTGCGCCACGCCGCACCAAAGCCAATTACACTGAGCGGCGCGAGAAAAAGGAACGTTCGGAAACGCGCCGCAGCTAATCAAAATCAAACCCGCAGAAAAAAACCGCTGCACATGCCAAAAACGCGCACGCCAAACTACAAGCCCCAACGTCCTGCGCGCCATGAGTGCGCAGAACGCTGAGGCAGCCAGCGCGGGGAAAATAAAAATAAAAAGGCAGGCCACGAAACCCCCACACTGCTGCATACAGCGGCGATGGGATTCCCATGGTCTGGTCACCCAGGCCAGCCCACAGAAAAACCCCCACCCCAACGCCGCATGACGCGGCCACCTAGGCCGGACAACGGAAATACCACCACCCCAACGCCGCATCAAGCGGCGATGGTATTTCCGCGGTCCAGCCCCCGAGACCGGCCCACGGAAATACCCCCACCCCCAACACAAAACAACACTATCCAATAACAGTCAAAAATAATAAAAACCAAAATAAAAACACAAAAAGTAAACACAAAAACATCCAAAAACACAATCCAAAAACGGTAAAAAATAATCAAAACTTAAAATAAAAAACAGAAAAAGAAAACACAAAAGCATCCAAAAACAAACAAGAAAAAACACACAGGCCCCACCCCCTCCTTACCAGGAGACGTCCTCACTCCATGACGACCGGAACTAAACTGAGGAAAGAAAGAGATTACTTACTGGAAGAAGAAGCGACACCCAGAGGACAGTAGAGAAAAATAGTAAAATACAAGAAAAGCTCACCAGCCCCACCCAGAGGCCACAAGAGAAAAAACATTCAAAAATATTCAAAATAATTACAAATAATTCCCAAATTACTGAAATAAGTTATCAAAACATTCAAAAATATTCACACTAATCACAAATAATTCAAAAAAAGAAAAAAGTTTTCACTCAGAAAAAACAAAACATCTAAACACAGTATAGAAACATTGATTTTAAAAAAACATTCTTACACATTTTAAAAATTATTATCCAAGGCCTATTTAAAAAATTCACATAGTAACACATTATTTGGTTAAATACAATAATTATAAATTTTTTTATCATCCTTTCCTCTTTTTAAAAACAAAAAAATCACAGTTTATAACGGCCCATACGTAAAAATAAAAATGTAAAAAAACACAATTAAAAACTAACCTCATTTGCATAAACATAAAACAAAAACCTTCCAAAACCATTTTAAAGAGCCCGGCACCGCCGGGCAAAATATGCCAGTTATTAAATAAAACAGGAATTAGCATCAGGCAGGGGAAGAGGGGGGCCTTACCAAGAGAGGATATGGTTTGCCAGTTCTCCTCCATGACTTCCTGGTGGAGGGATTTCTGATCAGGATGCAGCAGTGCCCATTCCTCCTGGGCGAAGGACACAGCCACCTCCTCAAAGGACACTCCACCCTGAATGAAAAAAGAAAGTCTGTCTTCTCCATAGGTTTCAAAAAGACAACCTTCTAAAGCCAAAATGTCAAATCAAGAAAAGTGGCTGGACATTTTTTGTGGTTTTGACACCCTCATGAATGGCTTTCACAACCATTCTCTTTAAGAAGAAGTCTAACAAGGGCTATTTTTGAGCTGGGAGACATCCAGAGATGTCCTTTGGTCTCATTGAGCACAATTCTTGCACTCTTATCTCTCCCAAAAGAAAATAAAAAGCTCAACAAAGGGAGCAGAAAATGGAACAGAACAAAACAAAAACACTGTAGCACTTTAAATACTAACTGTTATATTTCCATGCGAGCTTCTATGGATCAAGTCCACTTCATCAGACATGGGAGTGAGGCTTCATGGCATTAATTTATACACATCAGGTACAGGGTGATTGGTTAGCATAGCAAATTAGCATATAAATCATAGTGGCTTCATAAAATTGGTAATGGCAGATGATGTCTGGCTAGTTGTACATCTCCCTAGTTTTCAATTGCAAATGTGCGGAGTGGCAAGATACTGTTTCAATTGCAAAATTGGAGAGATATAAAACAATCACCTGACACTGAACACTAGCTAATGTGTTTAACCTTTGTGTTACTTTGTGAGCACATCCTTTGTTCTGTGGGACAGCCGATGTCAGGCATTCTCAACCTGTAGCCTCTGGGCCGGATGTTGGCCACAGCGCCATTTCATGTGGTCCCCCTACTTGATTTAACCAATTGAATGGATCCAAAGTAGCATAGTGTACATCAGGGATTCTCGACCTGTGGCCCGTGGGCTGGATGTGGCTCATGACACCATTTCATGTACCCCCCACACTACCTCCACCACACTAGGAAGTGCCATGTGGTGGAGAAAGGGCAAAATGGCCGTCCAGCCCCCGAAGCTTTCTGAGGGAGCATGACCCGGCTGCTGGCTAACAAAGGTTGAGAACTCCTGGCCTATGATGTTAAAGAGAATTTTACAGGAAAGTTTGTGAAGGGGCAACAGATAACAAAATATATATGCAGCATATATATCAGCAAATAACAATCTGTGTATCAAATTTGATAATGTCCCAAAAACCTTTGGCTAATATTCAAACCTTTGCGATGGGTGTCCAACAGATGGATGTATTTTATTTCTGCTGTCTCTCTCTGAATCCTAGTCTTGTAATTTCTCTGAACCAGAATCACAACTTTAAAGACTTGGATAGTGTTTCCAGGTAGGTTAGAATGGTCTGAGATGGTTTTCTCTGTGTTGCCATTCCGGATGTCTGATTTATTCCAATTAACTCTTTTGCGCAAAAGATTGTCCTGATTGCCCTATATAGAGCACAGAAGGGCATCTTTGGCAAGAGATGGCATACAGGTAAATCACATTGGCAGAAGAACAAATAAAACCACCTTTAATGCTGGGTGTGGTGCCGGTGGGTCCAGTAAATACTGTTTCCAGAGTGAATGTGTGGGCAAAGCTGACATCTGTGTTCGCAGCAGGGTTTAGTTCCCATCACTTTTTCACTTTTATGTACTCTGTTTGCAATTAAAATAGTATCTTGCCACTCTCCCCACATTTGCAATTGAAAAATAGAGGCTTTTATAGTGAATTTGAATAACAGCCAGAGAACACCTGCCATTACCACTTGTATGAAGCCATTATGATTTGTATGCTAATCTGTTATGCTAACCCGAGTTGTCGACCTTTTAAAGCCAGGGGGCTAGGTCATGCTCCCTTGGACGGCTATTTGCCCTTCGTCCACCACATTGCACTTCCTGGTGTGGTGGAGGCGGGGACATGAAATGGTGCCACAGCCTGCATCCAGCCCGCAGGCTGCCGCGCTCCTGGCCCCAGTGGGCCACACCACCAGCCGGCGTTCCTGGGCCCCACCCTCCCCCTAGGACTCAAAAGGCGAGGGGGTGCTGGGCGAGCTGTCACCGCCGCGCTCATGACCCCGGTGGGGCGAAGAGGCCCTCCCAGCCACACCACGGGCTGGCATTCCTGGACCCCGTCCTTCTCCCTCGCCCTAGGACTCAAAAGGCGAGAGGGTGCCAGGCGAGCCGCCGCCGCCGCCGCGCTCCTGGCCCCGGTGGTGGCTAAGAGGCCCTCCCGGCCACACCGTCAGCCTAGTGTTCCTAGGCCCCGCCCTCCCCCTAGGACTCAAAAGGCGAGGGGGTGCCGGGCGAGCTGCCGCCTCCGTGCTCCTGGCCCCGGTGGGGCATTCAGATACACACGGTGTCTTGACGTCGACATGTCCGTACCTGATCTGGTTCTGCTCCATCGCAAGGAAGAGAAAATGGAACCCCTGTTGCTTGCGTTCTTCTGGAATCTGCGGGAGAAACATAGAAAGTGGGAAGCCAGTCCTATAGACTCATCTCAGATTAAGATGTGAATTCCAAAAATATTAGCTGTAAACGGGGCCCACACCATCGGCTCCCGGGAGTAGAGGCAGGTGGGAGCCACCACAGCCGACACAGCTATTTTGGGGTAAGCCCGCGCTGCCCGGGAAGAAGGGATAAGAACTGCTGGCCCCAACTCACCGGCCCGCCGAGGACTGCTGCCGCCGGTGCAGCTGGGTTGGGGCTGGGCCCTCCCCGCCCAGGAGGGATACAAACTGCCAGCCCTGACTCTCCAGCCGACACCGGAGTCTCGCTCCCCTTCCCGGCTTACAACCAAGGGACGCTTCCCTGGTGAGAGCAGGGAAGGGACGCGAGACTGGCTTCAGCTGTGAGACGGGCAGCGTGGTGCATAAGACAAGCCACGCCGGATTCTCGCTCCCCTTCCCCGCTCACAACCAAGGGGCACTTCCCTGGTGAGAGCGGGGAAGGGGAGCGAGACTCCGGCGTGCCTGGTCTTCTTATGCACCACGCTGCCCGCCTCACAACTGAAGCCAGTCTCACTTCCCTTCCCTGCTCTCGCCAGGGAAGCGTCCCTTGGAGACTGGCTTCAGCTGTGAGGCGGGCAGCGTGGCGCATAAGAAGACCAGGCACGCCGGAGTCTCGATCGCTTCCCCGCTCTCATCAGGGAAGCGTCCCTTGGTTGTGAGCGGGGAAGGGAAGCGAGACTCCGGCGTGGCTGGTCTTCTTATGCGCCACGCTGCCTGCCTCACAGCTGAAGCCAGTCTCGCTTCCCTTCCCCGCTCTCGCCAGGGAAGCGACCCTTGGTTGAGAGCGGGTAGGTGGGAGCAAGACTCGCCGGCGGGAGCAAGAGAAGCGACCAGTGCCAAAAGAGGAGGAGACTCGTCGGTCTCCTGCCGCCGCCCTGGAAGCGCCATTCCTCCTCCTCGCCCCATTCCTCCTGTCCTCAGGCGAGGGTGCTCGGGGCCGCTTGGATATTTGGGGGGATTCCTCCACGGTCGCTTCTCTGGCCGCCTCACAACTGGGGCCAGTTTCACTCCCACCTGGCTCACAACCAAGGGAAGCGTCCGGTGGGTGTCGCGGCTTCATTCTCATGTGAAAACCCTAATGCCTCATACAACGTCCGGTGACAGTGTATGAGACATCTTTTTTCCAAGAATTGGGCGACCTTGTATGGATCCAACGTTCTATGAAGCGGACGTTGTATGGGGTATTACTGTAGTTGGACTGAGGCTAAGATAGTTACGAAGACATCCTTGAGCTTCATAGGAAAAAAAGTGGAATATCAATACAACAGGCAAAAATAGCAATAACTGAAGTGTACAAGATTAAATATGGATGTTTAGAGGTATTATATTTCACTCACTTGAAAACAAACCTCTGCTATGAGATGGTCAGAAACAGAGGAACTAGTTGTTATGTGAAATGTTTGGAATCCTAGAAATCAAAAAGAATAAAAAAGTATATGAAGAACTAATGAAGAGCGTCCCAGCGCTACCAAGGCACAATAGTCAGAGGGGGAAAGAAACACATAGACCCTCCTTTCCTTTGCCCTTGGATAACAAAATGCCTTCTCTGGCATTAATCCTCACCTATCAAGGTGGCATCTTTTTCATTGCCCTGATGGATCTCTCTTTGCGACGGACTCTCTTTGGCGCTGAATTGAGGTTTCTCTCGCTTGGGGAAATCAGGTTGAACTTCTGAGGAGAGAATTCTCATCTGAGGATCCATCAAATGAAATGAGAAAGTAGAAAAGACAAAAACAGGGATCTTAGTAGATAAGGCTGAGACTTTGGAGACACGATATCATGATTATATTTTCTAAAAAAAACAAGAAAGGCAATTCTTCACCCATGGACAATTTTGGTAGGTGAATAATCCCCTGCCTGAACCCACCAAAAGTGACCTAATCCTGCCACTGCTGAATTGGGTACTGTGCCCACAGCAGGAGCAAACCTGCAGTTTCCTTAGGGGCCATTCAACAATTATGTGATCCATTTTTAAAGGGAAATTGATGCCCCCCCCCTTAAAATTACGTAAACCAGATCTTTTGTATCGAAACTCTAATTTTTAGAGATTTTCACTATTGGTGAATTAGAAATAGACTGCACAAGCAATTCAATAATCTCAAATCAGATCAAAATTCCCTGAGATCATTTTTAAACCTAAGAAAGTGCCATGTTTTGAAACCACAGATTACATAATCTTTGACCTGAACCCCGCCCCCCGCCCCGTCCCCACAATTTTCCGTAATTCAGATGGCAGACCTCCTTGAGGATCACGTAATTGTTGAATGGCCCCTTAGAAAATCAGAATGCAAGAGAATTTAAGAAAGAGAGAGAGAATGACTTGGTTAACAAATATAATAAATCTCAACATATATTGTGCTGTCAAGGACCATAAGAGACCAATTAATGAGACTCAAGTAGGACAGGCACCAGTCTGACAGGGAGAGAGTAGGGATCATAGGCTGCCCCACTCTCAGGCTCCAAGCCCCACTCATCCCAAAAGCCATGAATTACTCTTACCTCTTTGTCTTCTAGTTTCTTCTCTTCCACCTCACTCAGACTCAGGAGGAAACCTTCTGCCAAGGCCACTGCCTGGGAACTGTTTTCCGCTCCACATTCCCTTACCCAGCTTGACATCTTCTCGGGCAGGATGGACAGCAACTGCTCCAGGACTATCAGGTCCAGCATCTGAGCCTTGGTGTGTTTCTCTGGCTTTAGCCACTGTCGGCAAAACTGGTGGAGTCGAGAGCAAACCTGCCGAGGAGCTTCAGCCACCTGGTAGTTACATCTCCTGAAGTGTTGCCATTGCGTCTCTGAGCTGAGCATCTCCTCCCCAAGGACCTCTGGCACTCTTCTTTCTTGGCATGTTCCAAAGCTTCTTCCCCTGATCACATTGGGGTCTCTTCCTGCTTTTGGGACAGATATGTGCCGTTTGGTCATTTTATTCCTCACCCAATAAGTCTTCAAATGGGGTCCTGGATCTACTCTCCTTTTGCCTGGCAAATACTGTCTTTACAGATTGTACGACTCAAGCCCTACAAAGCCAAGACAGTCCGTGGTTAGCATGGTACAGGACAGAAAATGAAGCAGAATGGCAAGGAAAGAAATCTCATTTCCAATGGAAACTACAGTTTGTTGTTAGGGGTTGCAGGAGGGGCAGCAAGAAATTCCCTTACTGTAAAGGTTTCCCTTGCTTGAAAGCCAGCCGTATCCAACTTTAGGGTTCAGTGCTCATCTCTGTTTCAAAGCCAAAGAGCCAGCGCTGTCTGCTTTCTCTTGTTGACCCCAGAGTGGCTCCTGGAAAGAGGCAGTTGTAAGGAAAGCCATTTAAGTGAGTTTGGGTGATCCAAGACATTTTGCTGCCTGAGGCAGTGTACAAGATCTTCCGCTCTTTTACATATACGTTTTATGCAGACAAATCAATTCAATAAATCTCCCAATTCCAACTTTAGAGACAGGAAAGGTATTTACTAGTTTCCAACAATTATGGGAGGGACTGCAGTGGCTCAAGTGGCTAAGACGCTAACTGGAAGGCGGGAGGTCAGCAATTCGATACCCGAATACTGCAGGACCGAATGAGCTCCCGTCTTGTCCCAGCTCCTGCCAACTTAGCTGTTCGAAAGCAAGAAATTGCAAGTAGATAAATAGGGACCACTTCGGTGGGAAGGTAAACAGCGTTCCGTACACTCCGGTGTCTAGTCATCCTGCCACATGGCCATGGAAATGTCTGCAGAAGCAGACAGCGCTGGCTCTTCGGCTATGAAACAGAGATGAGCACTGAACCCTAGAGTCGGATACGATTAGCTTTCGAGCAAGTGTGACCTTTACTAACAATTGTGTGGGCAGCAGGTTGAATCTGCAGGCCCAACAAGAGAAAAGCCAATGAGATCAGAAAGGGAGGTGTTTTTTTTTTGTTGTTTTGGGGGGGTCGGTGGGGAATCAATGCCGCCCCTCCAGCCTATGCCGTCTGAGGCACATTTCTGACTCTTTCTGATCTTTCTTAAAAACAGTAAATGGCCACCAGTCCCTTTAAGCAGGAGTTTAGCACCGAACTCCAAACCCCCTTCCTGCAACACCTACCACGTCCTTTGCTCAGCAAAATCATCTGCCGAAATGCAGCTTCCCGCCCGGTGGCTGAGTGGTTTAGGCGCTGAGCTGGAGACTGTAAGGTCGGGTTTCGATACCCGAGAGCTGCACTTGGGGGCATGAAGAAAGGAGCCTCATTAAGGCGTCCCCCCAAAAATCCTTTCAACCCAGAGTAATCTCTGACACGAACAAGCATCTGCAGAAATTCCCATTCATTTCAAAGGGCTCAAAGGGGATAGGATGATGGTGGGATGGGCAGCCACCCAATTTCTTCTCCTCCTGTTTTCTTCGCCTTCTTCCTTTCTCGGCAAAGGCCAAAGGAGACTCGCCTGCTCGTCTCCTCCTTTTCTCTATCAGGTAAAGGTAAAGGTTTCCCTTGCTCGAAAGCCAGTCGTATCCGACTCTAGGGTGCAGTGCTCATCTCTGTTTCTAAGCCGAAGAGCCAGCGCTGTCTGCTTCTGCAGACGTTTCCGTGGTCATGTGGCAGGCATGACTAGACACCGGAGCGCACGGAACGCTCAATCAATCAATCAAATTGCCGAGGCTGCAGGGAGTTCTTCCTAAAGCTGAGCCAGGCTTTTCCTCGTGGGTGAGTAAAGGAATTGCGCATGCGCGCACTTTTTATTGAGATTAAAAAAAACTTTTGTTTCCTGTCATGTGACTGAAGCCGAGCCAGGCTCCTGGCAGGGCAAACACAGTCCCGTCTAACCTCCTCTCGGAGCGCATGGATGAGTTATTGTTCTCGATTTACTGAGTCAGGGAAAGGAACTTGTGTGAAAGAAGTTTATTCTGTTCTGTCATGTGACTGAAGCCGAGCCAGACTCCTGGCAGTTTAGGCAATCACAGACCCGTCCAATCTCCTCCACGAGCGCATGGATGAGTTAGGGTTCTGTTATGTATGGAACTTGTGCCTTCGAACATCAAAGGTTCTCTCTAGAAAAAGGAATTTGAGATAAAAGCAGGGATTTCCCCTGGAGAGTAATCATCATCCGCAAAGCCCCCCCGCCCCCCACTTCGCTCATTACTCTTTTTGTCCTGCCCCAAACTAATCCCACTTCCAGAGATGATTGGGAAGCCTTCCATAATTCCTGGGGCTGCAGTGGCTCAAGTGGCTAAGACGCTGACTGGGAGGCGCAAGGTCAGCAGTTCGATTCCCGAGTACTGCAGGACGGAATGAGCTCCCGTCTTTGCCCCAGCTCCTGCCAACCTAGCAGTTCGAAAGCAAGACATTGTTGTTGTTCAGTCGCACAGTCGACTCCGACCCTTTGCGACCCCATGGACCATTTTCCTCCAGGCGCCTCTGTCCTCTACCATCCCCCTCAGCCCTCCCAGCTCTGTGCCCATTGTGTCTATAATACCATCTAGCCATCTCATCCTTGGCCTCCCCCTTCTTCTTTTGCCATCCACCTTTCCCAACATCAATGCCTTCTCAAGTGAATCCTCCCTTCTCATTTGATGTCCAAAGTATTTTAGCTTCATCTTTACTATTTGACCTTCCAATGAGCAGTCAGGGTTAATTTCTTCTAAGATTGACCTATTTGTTCTCCTCGCTGTCCAGGGGACTCTCAAAACCCTCCTCCAACACCACATTTCAAAGGCATCTATTCTTCTGCGTTCAGCCTTCCTGATTGTCCAGCTCTCACATCCATACAAAGCAAGACATTGCAAGTAGATAAATAGGGACCACTTCGGTAGGAATGTGACAGCGTTCCGTGCACTCCAGTGTCTAGTCATACCTGCCACATGACCACGGAAACGTCTGCAGAAGCAGACAACGCCGATTCTTCGGCTTTGAAACAGAGATGAGCACTGAACCCTAGAGTCGGATACAACTGGCTTTCGAGCAAGGGAACTATTTGGGCCATCATTGCTGCAGTCGCTGAGCTGTGAGCTTTCCCCCCCATTATGTACTGTTTTTAGAGTAATTTTGGCACACTGTATTATTGTATTTTATTGTATATGTGGTATTATTGCATACTTTATCTCTTATATTTTTTGGTATTTTGTATATGCTAGTTCATTTTTACTTATGGTTTGCATTGTTTATTGATTTTGTATTGAATTTACTTTTATATTACTATATTGTATCTTGAAATTGTAAAGGCATTTACTTATTTTTGTTAAAGTATATTGTATAATTTATGTATTTTTGTTTACTGTATATCATGTTTGTATATTGTATTTATTTTTGTTGGAAGCCGCCTTGAGTCGCACTTGTGCAAGTAAGGCGGGGTACAAATCTAAATAATAATAATAATAATAATAATAATAATAATAATAATAATAATAATAATAATAATAATAATAATAATAATAATAATAATAATAATAATAATTCTTTCTCCGACTTTTGTGATTTTCCTGTGTGTGAATTTTGACTCTTTCCCACTATTGCAGCCAGGAGACACTGCCCTCCTTCTGAATGAATGGGAGAGGGAGGGGGCCTTGGACAGGAGACGTGGACTTGGGTATAAGAGGAAACTTCACTCAGCCAGACATGTTTTCAGGGAAAGGCTAGGAGGGTTGAGTGAGAACTAAGAGGCATGTTGAGAACAGACATGCTGAGGTGACCTGTGCTGTGTTTGGTTTTCTCCTGGACCATGAAGAGCAAGCTCATAGCCCTGCTGGAAAATAAGATTTTAGTCTTGGCTGAGGAAGCAGCTGTTAGTGGAGCTCAAGCAATGGCCTCAAGTAGACACCACAACCCCATCCATCATTTGTTCGCAATGCCCTCACCTTCATGACCCAATGCAGGGAGTGTATTGACAGGAGAGATCATTGGAGTAATACAGTAAAACCCCAACTCACATATGCCTCAAGTTACATAAAATTCGACTTACATAATGATTTTGCACTAAAACCATGTCCCGATTTACATAAATGTCCTGATATACATAACACAATTTTCTATGGATTTGCTTTGAGTTACGTAAAAAATTCATTTTTCCTATGGGTTTGCTTTAAAGGTAAAGGTAAAGGTTTCCCTTGCTCGAAAGTGAGTTACGTAAAATATTCATTTGTCCTATGGGGTTGTTTTGATTTACATAAATATAATTTTCCAATGGGGTTGTTTTTTGTTAAGTAAAAATCATTTTTCCTATGAGTTTGCTTCGAGTTAGGTAAAAAAACCAATTTACATAAAAGCCTACGGAAAATACTTTTTACTTAAGTAAGGTTTTTACTGTAAAGTGTTGGAAGCAACACTTTAGGTACTTGGGGAAGAATCCCTGGGTGAACGGATGAAGCTCTTGGAGATAAGAGCACAGGTTGGGGAGGTTTGTTGGGAATGATTGGAAACCCTTGTGAGAAGATGATGCACAAAGGAAAGCCCAGGTAACATGGGAGCCTCCTTGTTCCCCCAGAGCCCTACTGTTTGGATCCTGCCATCCAGAGGGAAAGAGAGCCTGGAAGACTATCAGGCTTGAGGATCTTTGGAAGGAAATAATTCCTCTCCTTGGTGGGAAGTTTTGTGGAGGCAGGAACAATTGCGTCCCTATTGACAGGGAGTGGAGGCCCCAGAGAAAGGGGTGGTCCGTCACCCCGTGCACACAAAGTCTGGGCTCCCAAAGCACTAGGTCTCTGGTGGATTTGGGTTGGCACAACTGCGTAAGCCATGGGTTTTATTGTTGTTGAGTAGCTGTAAGAGGAAAGTTGAGTACGAGCAGTTGTCATGGAGGAGAGAAGAGGTAAAGGGGACCAGAGAATGGCTGGAACAGCTGCACCTGAAGATGAGCTTAGGGACCACTTCCGTGGGAAAGTAACAGCGTTCCGTGTGCTCCGGTGACTAGTCATGCCTGCCACAAGATCACAGAAAACGGCACTGGCTCTTTGGCTATAAACAGAGATGAGCATTGAACCCTAGAGTCGGATATGACTGGCTTTTGAGCAAGGCAACCTTTACCTTATAACAGAAGATCCCTGATTGGTATTCAAATTTGCTGTGAAGCTTTGCCCTGTTTAGTTGCAAGTGGTTAGTAAAGGTCCCCCTTGCTCAAAAGCCAGTCGTATCCAACTCTAGGGTGCAGTGCTCATCTCCATTTACTGCCAAAAAGCCAGTGCTGTCTGTGTTTGCAGACTTTTTCATGGTCATGTGGCAGGCATAACTAGTCTAGATCAACCACCCATTCACATGGCCACACCAACCCATTCACATGGATGGCCACACCCACCCAGTCACATGGCCACACCCACCCAGTCACATGGCCACACCCACAGTGGTACTAAAAAAATTTGAATCCCACCACTGATGTGTACCATAGGTTCGCCACCACTGATATAGATGAAATAAGGAAATAGGGTGGGGAATTTCAGCAAAGGGAGATGTGGATAAAAAGTGAGCCTACTAAACCAATAGAATTGACCCATCAGCCATCTACCTCTGCAATTGTAAAGGTCAAGCCCGAAGCAAGAAGCCTTGAGAAGATAGCAGTCCAAAACGTAACAAAGGGTGTGAGGCACACCTCAGTGCAACAAGGAGAGATCAGCTGTGATGGGGCTGAAAGTTCATCCATGCCTAGAGACTCTCTGTTCCATGCCTGTGCCAAACTTCATTGTGCCCACTGTAAAGGACAACACACCCATATTATCCCACAATCATAGGATTCGTTCCACTTTCTAGAGACCTGTACCCATTCAGCCCACACCACCTTTGTGCTGCTTCAGAGTACGTGCGGACTTTCTCCAGGCTAAAGAAATCTATGATAGTTTTCAAGCACTGACTGTTTATGCTTACAAACCAGCCAGATCAGGTAGGACATTCAGTGTGAATTAACAAAATGTAGCATTGGCAATAAAGGAAATGGAAATCTCCCACCAGCTTATGCTCTACAATAATTACAATGACTTTTGTTTCGAGGTAGCTTTTATTTAAAGAATAAGTACCTCAGAATTAAAGATAAGATGGAAAAGTCTGTATATTTATGTTCTTATTGTATTTGATATTTTGTATCTTGTATCTCATTGAATTTACTGTACTGTACTGTGATATACTGTATTTTTTGTGATATTTATTGTGATATTTTTATGCTGGATCCTGTAACTTGTAAACCGCATTGAGTCGGCCCTTGGGCAGAGAATTGCGGTGTATAAATTAAATTTAAAATCAAATAGAAAAAAGGCATATCTAGCTATATTTCCTAGCCTGGCTTGGCCAGCCAATACCTTTTATTACCTTTTTCTACCGTTTACTCACAAGCACACTCCTTTTGCGGGGGAGCACACGTGCCATCACTCATAATCAGTATCATCCTAAAACATGGTGTTTCTTACATAAGAAATGTTTAATGTCTTCTGAATAGTGTAAAAGCGGTACATGATTGAGGATTCTCACGTGCAAAAGTACTCGCCCCAGGGCTCAATCCATCGGGGTTGGGAGGCAGCTACGTCCTCTTAGCTTCAATGAGCCTAGCCCACCTGGAGGGCTTCAAAGGGGAGACATCGCTGGAGCCCGCCGCCGCTGCCGCCGCATTGCCTCACCCCAGGGCTCACTCCATTGGCCCTGGGGTTGGGAGGTAGGTGCTGCCGCGAGTTCCTTCCCCCGGTCTCACCAGCCAGGGGAAGTTGGGTGCACCCGGGGGGGGGGGACTGAGACGTTCGGTGCCTTCTTGGGTCCGGCTGGCCATGGACTTTTTCTCCTCGTTGTGTGGATCTTGGACCCTCGCCTGCCCGCCTTGGCTGGTTTTGATGGGAGGGACGAGGATTTTGTTGTATTTTTTTCTGACTGCTTAACTGAGAGATGTTATTGTATTATTGATATTTTGTATTTCTGCTTTTTCTATTGTATTTTGTGTGATTGTATTGTATTTTTATTTTGTTGTATAGCCGCCCTGAGTCGGCCTGTGCTTGAGAAGGGCTTTCTGAGAATAAGAGCGGGGAGGGTAGGTAAGATTGTTGTTTATTTGTTAAGTTTTAATTGTGGTTTTTTTGTGTGATTTTTAGTTAAGATGGTGGGATTAGGTAATAATATTTTTCATGTCCAAAATTATTCTAGGTTGAAAAGATTTTGCGGAAGACACTCCGCTGAGGGAACGCCAGAATGAGGCTCCTTTCATGTCCCCAAGATCTTTTCCCACCCAAGTGGTCCCTATTTATCGACTTGCAATTTCTTGCTTTCAAACTGCTAGGTAGGCAGGAGCTAGGACAGAGATGAACATTCAAACCTTCATGCAGTACCTAGGTCTCGAACTGCCAACTTGCCGGCCTTCCAGCTAACAAGACGAGTGTCTTAACCACTGAGCCATCGCAGCCCCTCTCAGGCTGATGAATCACTAAAACATTTAAAGCAGATTCTACACTAATGGCAATCCTGGCATCTGTGAAGTCTCTGATGAATCAAAATGTATGAATTCTGAGCTAAACATTACCATCACTCCTGGTATTTGTACGGTTTTTATACTATGTGAACTCTCAGATGGATAAAAAAAATTGAATTTTGAGCAAAGCATTTCCCTCATTTCTGGCATTTGTATGATTTCTCTCCTGTGAGAACTCTCTGATGTTTTACAAGTTGTGAATTCTGAGCAAAACATTTCCCACACTCCTGGCATTTGAATGGTTTCTCTCCTGTGTGAAGTTTCTGATGTGTCACAAGGTTTGAATTCTGTGTAAAACATTTTCCACACTCGTGGCATTTGAACGGCTTGTCTCCTGTGTGAACTCTTTGATGACTCACAAGGTATGAATTCTGAACAAAATATTTCCCACACTCCTGGCATTTGTATGGTTTCTCTCCTGTGTGAATTCTTTGATGAATCACAAGGGTTGAATTCCGAGCAAAACATTTCCCACATTCTTTGCATTTGTATGGTTTCTCTCCTGTGTGAACTCTCTGATGATTGACAAGGTCTGAATTCTGAGCAAAATATTTCCCACACTCCTGGCATTTGTATGGTTTCTCTCCTGTGTGAACTCTTTGATGTCTAACAAGGTTTGAATTCTCAGCAAAAAATCTCCCACACTCCTTGCATTTGAATGGTTTCTCTCCTGTGTGAACTCTCTGATGAATCACAAGTTGTGAATTCTGATCAAAACATTTCCCGCACTCCTGACATTTGTACGGTTTCCCTCCTGTGTGAACTCTCAGATGATTCACAAAGTCTGAATTCTGATCAAAACATTTCCTGCACTCCTGACATCTGTACGGTTTCTCTCCTGTGTGAATTCTCTGATGATTTACAAAATTTGAACTCTGGACAAAACATTTCCCACACTTCTGACATTTGTACGGTTTATCCCCTGTGTGAACTCTCTGATAATTCACAAGGTCTGAATTCTGAACAAAACATTTCCCACACTCCTGGCATTTGAATGGTTTCTCTCCTGTGTGAACTCTTAGATGTCTCACAAAGTTTGATTTCTGAGCAAAACATCTCCCACAATCCTGGCACTTATATAGTTTCTCTCCTGCGTGAACTCTCTGATGAATCACAAGACTTGAATTCTGAGCAAAACATTTCCCACCCTCCTGGCATTTGCACAGTTTCTCTCCAATATGCACGCTCAGACTCTTCACAAATGGCAATTTGCTATGTAAATGCTTCCCAGGATCTTCACTCATAAAATGCTTCTTTCCATGGTGATGTCTTTTGTGAAGCATCAGAGATTTCTTCATGAGAAAATCTTTTCCAAATGTAATGTCTTTATATGGCTTCTCTTGGAGGTACTTTCCCTTTTCTGTGTGGTTTCTTAGGTGTGCAGCAAGCTCCGATTTCTGCAGAAAAGTCTTTCCACTTTTGAGACCGGCTGTTTTTTCCCTCCAGTTACCTGTTGAGAAGAAGGACAAACACAGAAAACTCTGAAAGGAAGGGGAAACCAGATCTACTAGAGAAAGTTTTTCCTAAGAAGTGATTTCTAATAAATGCAAGGTCAGATGAAAATATATTTACTAGGTTTTGATGTACCACATCAGTCTGCAAATGTTTTACTTTGTTTCCCCACTCTTTTATTTAGTCAAGGAAGACCTTTCCCTTTTTATTTCAACACACATCAAAAGGAAGTACACAAAAAGAGCTTCCTCCAAGACTGGTATTTCTGAAACTCAATCTTCTGTTGCCACTTCTTTCTCACGCTAGGTCAGGCAAAAAAAGAAACTGCAGAATGGACTACTCACCAAAAGGTGCCTTCATTTTGTCAGTTTCATGTCTGGCCTAGCCATGAGAGAAGGAGAAGAAAATATCAGAGAGTAGACAAAAAAGTTGTCCCACTTTAAAAGATAACTGTTGTATTTTAATGTTAGCTTTTGTGGATCAAGTCCACTTCATCAGACATAAGAGTGAGACTTCATGGCATCAGTTTATACACATAGTGTAAAAACTGAAAAATCAGTATGTGAATCTGTTGAAGCCAGACTTCATACTCAGCATCTTAACCATTAAGCCACTGCAGCTCTATCACTCACTATTTGTCTCCAAAAAGTCACTCTTTCATGGGCTATTATCTGATCTTTCTCCTTCAATAGGACAAATTCTATAAAAATCAGTACAGTGGTACCTCAAACAACGATTTTAATCTGTTCCACGGGGCTCGTTGTTGTACGAAAAAATTGCTATACGATACATGCATCGTATAGCGATTTTCCATATGGGATGCATTGTACAACATTTTTATTTTTTTGCTAAGTGGTTTTTCCCATTGACAAATTGATGTACGATTTTTTCCATAGGGAAAATTGTTATGCGGGATGCCATTTCCCCCCCTCCCCCCAAACCTAACTGTTATGCAATTTCGTTGCTATACAGGGTGATTGTTGTATGAGGTTCCACGGTATATGATTCTGCCAAAGTGGAATTGGTTTACGAAAGCTAACATTAAAATACGAAAACATTTTTTTGGTGTTTTTTTTTGTTTGTTTGTTTATCCTCTTATATGCTTACAGAGACTGGCATGGTTACCATTTCAAATATTTCACTGTTCTTTCATTATTTATGTAGGGGGGAAATTAGGAATATAGCAGAATATCAAGCACAGAAACCAGTCAGGGCAGGGAATGCCAGCATAGATGCCAATCTTTCATAGTTTTACAAATATGAAAAGTTTCATGTATGACATTTAATTTTCTCCCCATGTTTCACAAAAATTATATCTAAAATGTAATTCATAATTGCCAATTTATTTAAATTTTATTTAGAACATAAACATAAATAAATGTATACAAAATAAGCAGATAAGCACATAATAACAAATTACTATGAAAACTGTGTGTCCCTCTCCACCTTCAGGACCTTGAAGATATCTATTTATTTTGTTTCACTTGTTTCTTTGGGGTTGCACAGAAAGAGCCTTCTTGAAGATTGTGGTATTTCTGAACCACAGTCAGGTGTTACCCTTGTAATGGCAACCTTGTGTTGCTGGCTAATCTTTCTCATGTTGGATCAGGAGAAAGGAAAGGTGGAATGAACTCACCAAAAGGTGCCTTCATTTTGGCAGTTTCACCTTTGGCCTAGACACGGAAGAAAACGACTTGTCTCTTAGATTTAACACATCCTAAAGGTAAAGGTCTCCCTGACTCTTGGGGACAGTTGCTCCGCTCCATTTACAGGCAAAGAGTCAGCACTGTCTGTATCTGTTTCCATGGTCGTGTGGCATGAATGACTAGATACCGAACTATAAGGAACATTGCTAACTTTTCCAACGAAACAGCACCTATTTCTCTACTTGCAATTTCTTGCTTTCAAGCTACTAAGTTGGTAAGAACCTGGGGCAGACAACGGGTGCTCATTCCATCACATAACACTTGAGTCTTGAACTGCCGACCTGCCGACCTTTCAGTCGTCAAGCTCAGCATCTTAACCACTAGCCAATGGAGCCCAACCACAACCTACTCCCTGCCATAAAAAAAATGTTTTTACATGCACTGTTAGCTGGTTTTTCTCATTCAATAAGACAAGTTCTATAAAATCTTCCCATATAACTTTAAATCTACTTGCTTTCAAAAGTCCTTTTTGTGGTCAAATCTCACGTGTCAATTTGTCATTAATAGCTATCATCCAAATTTCTTTATACCCTACAATATGTTAAACCTCAAACCTCACTTCCCCTTTTTTTGCTCTAATTAATCTCACTGCAATTGCTAAAAGTGTAATTACTTCCATTTTCCCCATATCAATTGGGCATCATCAAAATTAGATAACAATGGGGGGGAGGGGTTGGACAGCAATCAATTTTCATAGCTAAAATCTCATTCATAGAATTAAAAATCATTTCCCATTTTATCTGGATCTTCTCGCATTCCCTCCATAAATGGAAATAGCTACCAATCTGTGGTGGGTTAGTGGTTAAGATACTGTACTGAGCTTGATGACAGGATGTTTGGTGGTGGTGTTTGTTTGGTCGATTTCTATTGTAATTTACTTGTATTATTCCTCTTTGCCTACATTGTATCTTGTTGTTGGTTACTGTGAATGTTGTAAACCGCTTTGAGTCTCCCATTGGGATGAGAAAAGCGGTATAAAAATCTAAATAATAAATAAATAAATATCAGTAGGTCAGCAGTTCAAAACCCTAGAGCTGCACGACAAAGTGAGCTCCCATCTCTGTCCCAACGTCTGCCTACCTAGCAGTACCAGAGCAAGAAATTGCAAGTAGATCAATAGGTACCACTTAGGTGGGAAGGTAAACAAATTTCTGTGCACTCCCATATCTAGTCATGCCTGCCAAATGTCCATGGAAACATCTACAGACACAGCACTGTCTGTTTGGCTATAAATGGAGATTAGCACCGAACCCTAGAGTTGGATGCAACTGGCTTTACCAATCTCTTCCTTATACCTCCAACATGTTGCTGAATATTTAGAACTAGCAAGGGTTGCCCGGCGTTGCTGGGCTTTTTTTGTTTTTGTTTTTAAAAAATATGAAAAATGGTGTTGGATGATTTTTGTTGTATGTGTATTTAAATGAGTTATGTTATTTTTTTAAAATAATGTTTTTTTATACATAGGTAGTGTTTTAAACTGTTATAAAAAAATTGGATTTTAAAAAGAGGAAAGGTTGATATAATTTTTTTCCCAATAATGGCATTTTTAAAAATAATGTGTTACTATGTGGTTTTTGGTAATAGGTGTACCTTGGATAAGAATTTTTTAAAAATGTGTAAGTGTATGTTTTTTTAAATTCAATGTTTTTGACTGTGTTTAGATGTTTGGTTTTTCTTTTAGTGTGTTCTTATTTATTTATGTTTGAATAATTTTTTTGTTTGGATATTTTTGAATGTTTTTAAAACTAATTTCCCTTTTTTAAATTCTTGGAGATTAATTTGAATTCATTGAGTGTCATTTTTCCTGTGGCCACTGGGTGGTGCTGTTGCATAATTTTCTAATTTTGACTGTGTCCTGGCCTGTGTATTCTTCCTGTTCTTTTGTCATTTCAGTTGTGGACCTCGTTGAGGCTGGACGTGTAAGGTGTGTGCTGTTTTCTGTTAGGGGTGGTGGTGTTGGGATTTGTGGGGGGTTGTGTTTGTCCTTGTTTATTTTTTTTGTGGATGTTTTTGTTTCTAATTTTTATGTTTATTCTTGTTTTTGATTTTTGTGGAATGTTCTTGTTTGTGATTTTGGTGTGGGTATTTCTGTGGGCCGGCCTCAGTGGCTGGCTGGCCCATTGAAATACCATGTGGTGGTAGGTTGGGGGTATTTTCGCAGGCCGGCCACGTTGGAATATCCACGCCGCCGGCCCGTGGGAATCCCCCCATTATGTTTGTTGGTTTGTTTGTTTTGGTGGGGGTGGAGGCCTTGGTGGCTGGACTGCAAAAATCCCCACGCCGTTTTTGTTTTTGTTTTGGAGGGGGGGGATCCCAGCGTCGGGGTGTGTGTGGGCTTTCCTTCCTGGGGGCTGGCTTCTGGCCCGCAGTAAGGAAGCCCAGTGGCGGGGTGGTGGTGGTGGGCTTTCCTTACCGGGGGCTGGATTCCCTGGGCGGCCCACAGTAAGGAAGCCCAGCGGCGGGGGTGTGTGTGCTTTAATTACCAGAGGCTGTGTCGCTGTGAGCCTTACCGGGGGCTGGCTTGCGGCCCGCGGTAAGGAAGCCCAGCGGTGGGGTGGGTGGCTGGGCTTTCCTCACCAGGGGCTGGCCTCCCTGGGCGGCCCACGGTAAGGAAGCCCAGCGGCGGGGGTGTGTGCTTTTGTTACCGGGGCTGTGTGGCTGTGCGTTTTTTATTTTTATTTTGGCCGCGCCGGCTTTCCCAGAGTTCTGCGCACTCACGCCGTGCAGGACCCTGGGGATTGTATTTTTCCATTTGTGCTTTCCCTTTGTGCTCCGTTTTTTTTCATGCGGCTTGGTTTTGATTGGCCGCGCCGTGTTTCCCCAGGTTCTTTGTGCTCCCGCCTCGCAGCCTGATTGGCTGTGGCGCAGCGCGGCGCAAAGAACGTTGGGAAATGAAGTTGTTTCCCTTTTTTTGCGTTTGTGGGGCTGTTGCCCCACTGCCGGTTTTCTCAATCCTTCGTTGACCTGCGTACCCAGATCGGCCGTGTGCACGAAGGGTGAGTGCAGGCAAGTAGGGCAAGGCATAGCAACCTATAGCCAGTTCCAACGGTTAACCCTTGGATTTATAGGTTAAAATTATAACAATTCATTCTTACTGTTCTTAGGTGCTATCCCCATATTATTTTATAACAATTCTCTTAAATTCTTACTGACATGATCTTTAAAATTCTTTTCTTCGATACACTCCTTAATTCCTTTTACTCCAGATTACTAATATCTTTTTACACAAAGGTGTATTCATATCTTTTACATTATAATTTCCCTGAATTCTTTTCCATTTCACAAGTCACAGACCTACCCCTAAAAATGTTAATATATATTATCCATCATTTTACTTTATAAGCACAATTTACTTTCATCTCTATAATTATACTTGCGTGATCAGTAACCTTTGCAATATCGATATCAATAAGAACATAGACAATAAGTCATTTGACAAATATATTTGTTGTTGTTGTTCAGTCGCACAGTAGACTCCAACCCTTTGCGACCCCATGGACCATTTTCCTCCAGGCGCCTCTGTCCTCTACCATCCCCCTCAGACCTCCCAGCTCTGTGCCCATTGTGTCTATAATACCATCTAGCCATCTCATCCTTGGCCTCCCCCTTCTTCTTTTGCCCTCCACCTTTCCCAACATCAATGCCTTCTCAAGTGAATCCTCCCTTCTCATTTGATGTCCAAAGTATTTTAGTTTCATCTTTACTATTTGACCTTCCAATGAGCAGTCAGGGTTAATTTCTTCTAAGATTGACCTATTTGTTCTCCTCGCTGTCCAGGGGACTCTCAAAACCCTCCTCCAACACCACATTTCAAAGGCATCTATTCTTCTGCGTTCAGCCTTCCTAATTGTCCAGCTCTCACATCCATACATTACTACTGGGAAAACCATTGCTTTGACTATTCTAATTTTTGTTTGCAATGTAATGTCTCTGCTTTTCACTATGTTCCCCAGGTTTCTCATCGCTTGTCTCCCAAGAATCAGTCGCCTTTTTATTTCATGGCTGCAATCCCCATCTGCAGTGATCTTTGATCCTAAGAAAGTAAAATCTGTCACTGCTTCTACTTCTTCCCCGTCTATTTTCCAGGAACTGATGGGGCCTGTTGCCATTATCTTGGTTTTCTTGATATTGAGTCTCAAGCCAGCTTTTGCACTCTCCTCCTTCAGCCCAATCAAGAGATTCTTTAGGTCTTCCTCACTTTCTGCCATTAGGGTGGTATCGTCTGCATATCTCAGATTATTGATGTTTCTCCCAGCGATTTTAATCCCATATTGTGATTCCTCCATCCCTGCACTGCACATTATGTGCTCTGTGTATAGGTTGAATAAGCATGGTGACAATATGCAGCCTTGTCTTACTCCTTTTCCTATTCCAAACCACTCTGTTATTCCATGTTCTGTCCTAACTGTTGCTTCTTGGTTCATGTACAGATTTCTCAGGAGGCATATGAGGTGTTCTGGTATTCCCATCTCTTTAATTACTTGCCACATCTTGTTGTGGTCCACACAGTCAAATGCCTTAGTGTAGTCAATAAAACAAAAGTAAACTTGTTTCTGGTATTCCTTTGTTTTCTCCATGATCCAGCGTATGTTGGCGATGTGGTCTCTAGTCCCCCTGCCTCTTCTGAAACCAGCCTGCACCTCTGGTAATTCTCTCTCCACATGCTGCTGAAGTCTGTCCTGTATTATCTTGAGCATCACCTTGCTGGCATGTGGGATGAGCACGATTGTTCGATAATTTGAACATTCTTTGGCATTGCCCTTTTTTGGGATTGGGACGTATACTGATCTTTTCCAATCCTGTGGCCACTGTTTTGTTTTCCAAATCTGGTGGAATATTGAATGCAGTAATTTGACACCATCATCTTTTAGCGCTTTGAAAAATTCAACTGGGATGGCATCATCTCCACTAGCTTTGTTGTTTGCAGTGCTCTTTAGGGCCTTTATGACTTCGCTCTCCAGGATGTCTGGCTCAAGTTCAATTTCTTCATCATTGTGATTATCAGGAGTGTTGAGGTCCTTTTTGTAAAGTTCCTCTGTGTACTCTTTCCATCTTTTCTTAATTTCTTCTGCATCAGCTAGCTCCTTTCCGTCTTTGTCCCTTATCATGGTCATTTTTGCTTTAAATGTTCCCTTGATTTCCCCAATTTTTTTGAAAAGATCTCTGGTTCTGCCTCTTTTGTTGTTTTCCTCCATTTCTCTGCACTGTTCTTTTAGGTAGTTTTCCTTATCTCTCCTTGCTTTTCTTTGAAATTCTGTGTTCAAATGGTTGTAGTTTTTCCTTTCTCCTTTGACTTTTGCGTTCCTTCTTTCCTCTGCTATTTTAAGAGCCTCATCAGACAACCACTTTGCTTTCTTACTCTTCTTTTCTTTTGGTATGGTTTTCTTTGCTGCTTCCTGCATGATGTCCCTCATCTCCATCCATAATTCTTCCGGTACTCTGTCTACCGAGTCTAAGCCATTAAATCTGTTCATCACCTCCACCGTGTATTCTTTAGGGATGCTGTCTAGGTGATATCTTTCTGGTCTCCGTGTTTTCCCTATTTTCTTTAGTCTAAGCCTGAATTTTGCGATCAGTAGGTTGTGATCTGAGCCACAGTCTGCTCCAGGTCTTGTTTTTGCTGATTGTATGGAGGTTCTCCATCTTTGGCTGCAGAGTATGTAGTCAATCTGGTTTCGGTGTTGGCCATCTGGTGATGTCCATGTGTAAAGTCGCCTCTTGTGTTGCTGGAAGAGAGTGTTTGCTATGACCAGTGTGTTCTCTTGGCAGAACTCTATCAATCTTTGCCCTGCTTCATTTTGTGTTCCAAGACCAAATTTGCCTGTTATTCCCTCCACTTTTTGATTTCCTACTTTGGTATTCCAGTCTCCTAATATAATTTGGACATCATTTCTTGGTGTCTGTTCTATGAGGTGTTGTAAGTCCTCATAGAACTGGTCCATTGTGGCTTCATCTGCACCAGTGGTTGGTGCGTATATTTGGATCACAGTGACATTGAAAGGTTTGCCTTGAAATCTGACTGTCCCCGCCCTTAGGCTGCTGTTGGTGAATGCCAGGTCGGTATGTAATAAGGCCCCCCTGATTCAAGATGCCATCCAGGAAGGGCTGGCCGACCTGGCATGCATCACCGAAACCTGGCTGACGCCTGAAGATGGAGTACCTCTTTCGGACATGTGTCCAGCTGGGTTCGGTATTTGGCACCAGCCTAGAGGTGAGGGGAGGGGTGGTGGTGTCGCCATTGTTGCCAGGGAGTCTTTGGGAGTTGCTAGGGCCACTGCTCCACAAGTGGCTGGTTGTGAGGCCCTGCTTCTACGGTTGGGCCCCAAGGGTCAGTTGGGGATCTTACTCCTGTACCTGCCCCCTTGCAGGGTAAGGGATGCCCTGCCTGAGCTCCTCGAGGCCGCCTCGATGCTGGCGTTGGAGTTCCCGAGACTTATGGTTCTGGGGGACTTCAATTTGCCATCGCTGGGGATGGCTTCTGAGGTGGCAAGGGAGTTCATGGCTTCCATGGCAGCCATGGGCCTGACTCAGGTAGTTCGGGGTCCGACCAGGGGCAGTGGTCACATGCCAGACTTAGTTTTCTTGTCGGAGCAGTGGCAGAGTGATCTGAGATTACAGGATCTAGTCATCTCACCTGTGCCATGGTCAGATCACTATCTGGTGACTCTTGACTTTCTGGGGGCGATACTTCATCGTAGGGAGGCAGGGCCGATTAAAATGGTCCGCCCTCGGCGACTAATGGATCCAGATGGATTCCAGAGGGAACTGGGGGATGTTCCTCTGGATCGGCTACACGATTCACCCGGGGCACTCGTCGACCTGTGGAATAGGTCGACAACAGTAGCCTTGGATGAAATCGCGCCACTGCGGCCTCTCCACGCCCGGGGGATTAGGTCATCTCCGTGGTTTACAGATGAACTGCGTGAACTCAAACGGGCAAAGAGACGCCTAGAGCGCCGCTGGGCGAAGACCCGGGATGACTCCGATTGGACACTAGCTAGAGCTGCTATTAGGGCCTACCTAGTGGCGATGGGGGTGGTGAGGCGGCAATACTTCACCACCCTTATTGCCTCCGCTGATAATCGCCCAGCCGCCCTGTTCCGGGTAACCAGGTCCCTCCTTGGTAAGGGGAGATCGGTGCCCGGTTGGCAGGGTTCGGCTGAGGACTTTGCTGACCATCTGGTGGAGAAAATCGATCGGATTCGTTCTGGATTGAACCCTGGCGTGGACGGGGAGAGTCGGGGGGGGGGGTGCCGGTGCACAGTCTTGCTGTACGATCTGGGATCAGTTTGATCCTGTTGTCCCTGATGAAGTGGACAGGCTCCTTGCAGCTGTTCGTACCACTACATGTCCTTTGGATCCCTGTCCCACTTGGTTGGTGAAAGCCTCCAAGGAGGTAACAGGTGGCTGGGTTGGGGGGATAATAAATGCCTCGTTACGGGAGGGGGTATTTCCTGCACAGCTAAAACATGCCTTGGTGCGCCCCCTCCTGAAGAAAATGTCCCTCGACCCAGCTGTCCTTAACAACTACAGGCCAGTTTCCAACCTGCCCTTTTTGGGTAAGGTTTTGGAGAAGGCGGTGGCGCGCCAGCTGCAGAGTGTCCTGGAGGAAGCGGATTATCTAGACCCCTTTCAATCAGGGTTCAGGCCCGGGTATGGAACGGAGACGGCATTGGTCGCGCTGATGGATGATCTCTGGCGGGAGCGGGACGGGGGTTGTCCATCCGTCCTTGCTCTTCTTGACCTCTCAGCGGCCTTCGATACCGTCGACCACGGTATCCTTCTGGAACGGCTCGAAGGACTGGGGATCCAGGGCACTGTGTTGTCCTGGTTTTCCTCTTTTCTGGAGGGCCGTACCCAGTCGGTGTGGTTAGAGAGTGAGAGGTCCAGCCCTAGGCCCCTCAAGTATGGGGTGCCTCAGGGCTCTGTGCTCTCTCCTCTCTTATTTAACATCTACATGAAGCCACTGGGTGAGATCATTCGTTCCCACGGGGTGCGGTACCATCAGTACGCGGATGATACTCAGTTGTACATCTCGGCCCGTGGGGACCCCAGTGATGCTGTTGAAATCCTATCCGGATGCCTGGAGGCCATTGGGGTCTGGATGGGGGCCAATGGGCTTCGGCTGAATCCCAGCAAGACAGAGTGGCTGTGGATAAGGGGCCCCGTGTTATCCAGGGAGTTACCACCTTTGGTACTGGATGGGGCTGCTTTGCCCCAGACAGACCCAGTGCGCAACTTGGGGGTTCTTCTGGACTCGCGGCTGCTTCTAGAAGAACAAGTAGCGGCTGTGGCCAGGAGGGCTTTTGCCCAACTTCGGGTAATTCGCCAATTGCGCACGCTCCTGGACCGGGGCTCCTTGCTTATGGTCACCCATGCTCTGGTTACTTCCCGACTAGATTATTGTAATGCGCTCTACATGGGGCTGCCCTTGACGACCATCCGGAGGCTGCAGCTGGTCCAGAATGCGGCGGCCCGGGTGGTGATGGGGTGTGGGCGATATGCCCATGCCTCACCGCTACTTCGGGAGCTGCACTGGTTACCAGTTTGTCTCCGGGTGCAATTTAAGGTGCTGGTTTTGACCTTTAAAGCCCTATATGGCAGGGGGCCAGGATATCTTAGAGACCGCATCGTCCCAAGAGTGTCTGCCCGTCCAACCAGAGCGGACCGGAGGGGCTCTCTAATAGTGCCACCAACTAGGGGTGCACATCTGTCTAGCACCCGAAGGAGGGCCTTCTCCGTGTCCGCACCAACTCTCTGGAACCTCCTGCCAATAGACCTAAGACTCCAAAGTGAACTGCTGCCCTTCAGGAAAGGAGTGAAGACCTGGCTGGCAGGGCAGGTGTGGGGCCCGAATGGGACTATGGTGCCCGCCTGCTGGCTTTTATAAGAACTCTCTCTTCTTCCTTTTGTATAGTAGGTGGGATGGGTGGGCGGGATATGGGTTTTTTTTAAAGAGGGTGGGTTGTGGGTTTTTATAATGTTTTTTATGTATTTCTAGAATTATTGTAATGCCGCCCTGAGTCGGGTTCCGCCTGAGTGGGCGGCATATACAAATATGACTATAAATAAATAAATAAATAAATAAAATCATTCTGTCATTTTTGAGATTGTATCCCATTACTGCTTTTCTCACTCTTTTATTGACAATTATGGCTACTCCATTTCTTCTAAGGTTTTCTTGCCCGCAGTAGTAGATATGATGGTTTCCAGAGCTGAATTCACCCATCCCTGTCCATTTGAGCTCACTGATGCCCAAGATGTCAATGCTTATTCTTTCTATCTCATTTTTTACCACTTCCAGTTTTCCTTGATTCATAGACCTCACATTCCATGTCCCTATGCAGTATTGTTCCCTGCAACACTGTATTTCTCCTCCCCCTTTCATATCCCTCCCCCTTTTCAGATCTGCTGTGCTGAGCATCCCCTTGTTTTGCCTTTTGTTTTGGTCCATAGGGTTCTCTTGGCAAACTTTGTGGCGTGCCTTGCCGGTCTCTACGCCAGTCTTTTCCCATCACACATGTTATCACAGTTTAAACAGTTTTAAAACAAAGTATTATCATGCACAATATCACAGTTTATCACATAGTATCAAAGTAACAGTTGAACTAATTAGTGAAAGAGAAAGAAAGAAAGAAAGAAAAAGTCCAGTATATCAAGCCTCTATGTAAGTCAGTTTCTTGTACAGTCACTATGTCAGTTGCCATAAGCCATCTATGTTTAGTCAACTATATTATTTCAGTTCGATTACTTATCCTTTGCATGCACACAGCAGCTCTTGCCTCTCTTCGGCCGCATGGAGTCGGTCAAAGGCGCCGGCTCGGGCCTCGCTGTGATGGTGGTTGTGGATGGTATCTCCTGGGGGTGGTCGGGGGTATCCGGAAGTGTCCTTCTCTCTGGCCCCAGGTCTTTGGATGGGGAGGGAGGAGCAAGATCCTTTACTCACCTCCCCCTTGGGCCTCTCTGGATGGCAAATCGGCAGTAGAGCTGGGCCTTCCTGAAGCCTTTTCTTCCTCTCCAGGCCCAGGTCTCTGGATGTGGAGGGAGGGGCTGGATCCTTTACTCACCTCCCCTGTGGGCCTCTCTGCATGGAATGAGCAGTAGAGCTGGGCCTTGCTGATTCCTTTTTCTTCCTCTCTAGGCCCAGGTCTTTGGATGGGGAGGGAGGGGCTGGATCCTTTACTCACCTCCCCTGTGGGCCTCTCTGCATGGAATGAGCAGTAGAGCTGGGCCTTGCTGATTCCTTTTTCTTCCTCTCCAGGCCCAGGTCTTTGGATGGGGAGGGAGGGGCTGGATCCTTTACTCCCCTCCCCTGTGGGCCTCTCTGCATGGAATGAGCAGAAGAGCTGGGCCTTTCTGATTGCTTTTCTTCCTCTCTAGGCCCAGGTCTTTGGATGGGGAGGGAGGGGCTGGATCCTTTACTCCCCTCCCCTGTGGGCCTCTCTGCATGGAATGAGCAGTAGAGCTGGGGCTTGCTGATTCCTTTTTCATCCTCTCTAGGCCCAGGTCTTTGGATGGGGAGGGAGGGGCTGGATCCTTTACTCACCTCCCCTGTGGGCCTCTCTGCATGGAATGAGCAGTAGAGCTGGGCCTTGCTGATTCCTTTTTCTTCCTCTCCAGGCCCAGGTCTTTGACAAATATATTGTATTTGCTATTTCTATCCTTTTTCCTTACTTTCACTTATCTTTACTTCTATCCATTACCAGATCCTTCCAGTATGACTATATCTTTATAATATTTGTTTATTTCCCTAATTAGTCGTATCCGACTCTAGGGTTCAGTGCTCATCTCTGTTTCAAAGCCGAAGAGCCAGTGTTGTTTGCTTCTGCAGATGGTTCCGTGGTCATGTGGCAGGCATGACTAGACATGCTGTTACCTTCCCACGCTGTTACCTTCCCACCGAAGTGGCCCCTATTTATCTACTTGCAATGTCTTGCATTCGAACTGCTAGGTTGGCAGGAGCTGGGACAAAGGCGGGAGTTCATTCCATCCTGCAGTACTCGGGAATCGAACTGCTGACCTTCCACCTTCCAGTTAGCATCTTAGCCACTTGAGCCACTGCAGTATAACTATTGGTTAATGTAACCTCCTCTTCTTTGAATGTTCCTTGTATAATCAAGTCTCTACCTCTTTCTTCAATGATTTCATCCTAAAATCACATCTTTTAGAAATCAAAACAGTAACACTTCTTCAATTGTTGTTGTTCAGTCGCACAGTCGATTCCGACCCTTTGCAACCCCATAGACCATTGTCCTCCAGGCACCTCTGTCCTCCACCATCCTCCTCAGCCTGCCCAGTTCTGTGCCCATTGTGTCTACAATACCATCTAGCCATCTCATCTTTGGCCGCCCCTGTAACACTTCTTGACTTACAAATACCAAATGCTCTCTGATAAATATACCTGAGAGTAAATAAAACAGAACAACAAGAAAAAAGACAAAAAAACATTGCGGCACCTTAAATACTATCTCGTGTATTTGACTGTCGGCTTTCATGCCTACCACTTCAAACATCTCATAAATATCTATGCAATATACCTTCAGTTCATTAACACCTTTGCTTTGATGTGGTAAAAATGAATATTTGCTCTCCCTTTTCTAATTAGCAACTCAATCCATTTCCTCTTAAGCAAACGTCCTAGGTCTTTCTCATCAAGTCTATAATGGCTAGCATTATGTCAAGTTTTATGACAAGAACAAACATGCTAAAGGAGAGCCAACATGGCTTTTACAAGGGCAAATCATGCCTCACTAATCTGTTGGAATTTTTTGAGAGTGTCAACAAGCATCTGGATAAGGGGGATCCAGTTGACATTGTTTATCTGGACTTTCAGAAGGCTTTTGACAAGGTCCCACACCAAAGGCTCTTGAATAAACTTACCAGTCATGGAATAAAGGGACAGGTCTTGTCCTGGATCAGTAACTGGCTAAGGGACAGGAAACAGAGGGTAGCACTAAATGGACACTTCTCCAAGTGGAGGGAAGTAAAGAGTGGGGTCCCCCAAGGTTCAGTACTGGGACCCCTGCTTTTCAACCTCTTCATAAATGATCTAGAGGTAGGAGTAAAAAGCAAGGTAGCCAAATTTGCTGACGACACTAAATTACACAGGGTAGTGAAAACTGTGAGAGATTGTGAGAAGCTCCAGAGGGATCTCTTGACACTGGGGGAGCGGGCAAAACAGTGGCAAATGAGCTTCAACATTAGTAAGTGCAGAGTGATGCATGTTGGGGCAAAAAAAACCAATTACATTTATAAACTGATGGGGTCTGAACTCTCTGCGACAAACCAGGAAAGGGACCTTGGTGTCCTGGTGGACATCTCAATGAAGGTGTCAACCCAGTGTGCCTCAGCAGTGAAAAAAGCAAACTCAATGTTAGGGATCATTAGGAAGGGTATAGAAAATAAGTCAGCAAGTGTCATTTTGCCTCTTTATAAATCTATGGTGAGGCCCCATCTGGAATACTGTGTACAGTTCTGGTCGCCATACCTCCAGAAGGATATTATGGAGTTGGAGAAAGTGCAGAGGAGGGCAACAAGAATGATTAGGGGACTGGAACACCTTCCTTACCATCTGAGGCTGCAACGGTTGGGCCTTTTCACTCTTGAACGACGGCGTCTAAGAGGTGACCTGATTGAAGTATATAAAATCATGCACGGTGTGGACAAAGTAGATAAGGAAAAACTGTTTTCCCTATCGCACAACACTAGAACTAGGGGACACTCGATGAAACTTTTGGGTACTAGTTCTCAAACAAATAAGAGAAAGTACTTTTTTACCCAGAGGATTACTGGTCTATGGAACTCCCTGCCAGAAGAAGTGGTGACAGCTGTCAGTCTTGACAGCTTTAAGAAAGGATTAGACAAGTTCATGGAAGACAAGGGTATCAATGGCTATAATTATGGATACTTAAGGACAACCTCCGGGTTGGAGAGATAGGCAGGATATCTCTCAATGCCATTTCCAGGGAATCCTAAGCAGGTGAAGGCATCTCCTTGGGAATACCCTGAAGAAAATGGTGAGCCACTGTGTGAGATAGAATGCTGGACTGGATGGGCTGTGGCCTGTTCCAGCAAGGCTGTTTTTATGTTCTTATGTTTTTTTTTTATTCTTGTGGGTACGCAAGAGGAAAGCCAAATCAGAAGAGGTAGAGAGGGGCTCACTGGGAAAGGAATAAAATTAAAGGAGGATATAGTTGAGGAACCTGACCTTCCCTATGGCACTTGGAGGGCCCCAAATTGGCTGTGGGTTGGAGTCCTTAAATGCAAGACCAACATGTTCAACTGGGGGAGTGAGTGAGGGTGGTCTCTTTATTTGCTCTGACTTCTCCCCACCTTCCTGTTTGCACCTCACTGTTCAACCTTTCCGACCAACCATGGCCTGTCCCTTCAGAGTGGGGCAATTCCCCCTCTTGAATTCCCCTGGACTCTACGTGGCCTTTGGCTAGTGAAACTGTGCAGGGCTCAGATTTGGTAGCTTTGGTGGCCTGTATCACATGGTCGAGCCAGCCACTTCCCCCAATTCAATAGACACAAAGATCTATATTTATAATTTTTATTAAAGGTGGCTGGCAGACAACAACATGCTGTGTCAATGTGAACACAGCATGTGGTTGATTTATTGGTCCAGCGATTACTATCAGAAACTGATGAAGATTTAATCATGGCCAGCAACAAAACCAAGGTGGTTTCATTTAGGCAGCCCAGTTTGATATGGACACTAAAGCAGAATTTAGCATTTAGATCTTTATATTTTGAACTGTTGCTGTGTTACTATTATTAAATAGAACAGAAATTAGCATCAGGAAGGGGAAAGAAGGGGCCTTACCCAGAGAGGATACAGTTTGCCAGTTCTCCTCCAAGACTTCATGGTGGAGGACCTTCTGGTCTGGATCCAGCAGTGCCCATTCCTCCTGGGTGAAGGACACAGCCACCTCCTCAAAGGACACTCCACCCTAAATGAAAAAAGAATGGAGGTCTTCTCCATAATTTTCATAAAGGCAACCTTCTAAAGACAAAACGTTAGATCAAAGGAAGAGGCTGGATATTCTTTTTTAGTTTGACACTATCATCACACCTTCACAGTCTTTCTCTTGGAGGACAAGTTGACCAAGGGCTATTTGTGAACTGGGAGACATCTGCAGATGATATTTGATATTCGGACCTCTGCGACTGGGACGGAGAGGCCGCTGCAGCAACGGGCGCCAGGACCACCCCCACCACCGACGTCCTGGGCCCCACCCTTGGCTAGGGCTCAAAAGGCTGCGGCGATGGCGGGAGATAGGACTTTGCTGCCCCACCCCCGGATTTACTTGCGGCTGGGGCAGAGAGGCCGCTGCAGTATTGTGACGTGGTATTGTTTGGATTGATATATTGTTTGGATTGAATATTGTATAATCTTATTATATTGTCATTTTTATTGTATTGTTATTTTTGTGTTGCATTGTTATATTTTATCGTATTGCCATATTTTATTGTATTGCAATGTTTTATTTGTTGTGAGCCGTGTATGCTGAGTGGGTGGCATACAAATTGAATGAATGAAATGAATGAAAATGAAATCTGGCCTCACTGAACGCAACATTTACGCTGTTATCTCTCTCGCCACTGCCGACTGCAACTTGTATCCAAGAATGCATTTTTTCCCCTGAAGCAGAAAAATGCCATTGGTGTGAATTTGTTGAAGGTGGATCCCAGCTTGCCATGAAATGACCCACACACTATGATCATGGAGGCATATCCTGCAACACACACAAAATGAGACGTGCAGGATTCAACACCGGGACTTCAGTGGACTGCCACAGCCTTGAGGATATTATCAAGGTGCGCTTTCACAGCCAATCCATCTGGCATGATCTCTTCCACCTCCATGACCATTGGGAATCAGAGTTCATCCTCCGCTCATTTTGCCATTTGGCCCAATATAGTTTCCAGTGGCATTTCCTCCACTGAGGGCAAGCATCAACCCACCGAAAGGGGCTCATCCACCCATAGCCGTTGGCCCCTTTAGGGAGTCAGGTTAGTTAACCACCACCTGACACTCGGCGTTGAGTTGCTGGCTATACAGTCTACTTCATTACTGTAGCAGGATATCCAGCCAGACAAATTATTGTATCACTCCCACAAGAAAGCAAAAAGCCCTACTAAGAACAAAGGGAACAGAAAAAGGAAAGCAATTCCTGTTTCTTCAAATTGAGTTTGGAAAAACCTCTCAGATCTTGGATCATTCTTCGATACAGAAGAAAAATAACTCTCTCATTTGCAAATCAAGACATAAGAGGCACTGCTATTCCTCACATGAAGAACGCCATGTTATAACAACCTGCTCTGTAAGGAATGAGAGTGTGGTAGATTCTATTTAAAAAGAATGGCAGGTTTGATTCAGGACTAAAGTGCTTAAATAAAAAGCGATTCCAGATATACAAGGTGAGTTGACATGGTCCTGTCTGTACCTGATCTGGTTGTGCTCCATCACAAGGAAGAGAGGATGGGTCGCTTGTTGCTCGTGTCCTTCTGGATTCTACAGGAAAGGCAGAGAGAGTGAGAAGCCAGTCCTTTCGGATTAAGATGGGAATACCAAAAATATTAGCTAAATTATAAACCCTTGAGTACAAGAGGATTCACACCCCAGTAAAAGGCACTGGGTTCCCCAAGAATAAAGTGGAAAGTGTTTCTAAATGAAATACCAAAACAAGTAGAAAACTGTGACATCTTTTTACCGAGTACAGAAATGTATGTGGGTTTGGTTATTCTTCTGGCCCCTCCTACCCATCTCCCACCAATTATTCTTCCCATCTTCCTAATTATGATAAAAGGTTGGACGGTAATTAAATTTGATCTGTTTCTTACTGGATATTGTATTTTATTTTTAGAAACGTTTTTGTTTTAAAATACAAAAGTGATATCTTCCCTTAAAAAGCATTAGGCCAAGGGTGCCCAAACTTTTTGGGCTGCTGGCCGGCTACATGGTTCCTCCCACTGGAAGTGGAACATGCCTGCGGTTTAAAATAGTTGCAGGTGCATTTACGACAGCATTTTGTGCATGCAAGTTTTACTTCTGCTTCCAGGAGCGGTGTGGGCAGCATGGGCAAGATGATTTGGTGTCAGGGGACAGATCCGGCCCCCACACCATAATTTTGGCACTCCTGCATTAGGCGAAATATGAGCATTTCCCAAAAATGGAAAAGAAGGTGTGATGTCAAAAGCATTCTGCAACTCCTGGAATAGTCTCTGGGGTGGAGATTCGGAAGATCCCGTTCAGATTCCCACTGAACCATGAAATCTCCTGAGAGACATTGAGCCATTTACTCTCTCTTAGGCTGGCCTAAATTGCTGGATAGTTGGAATGAGGACAAGATAGTTGTGAAGAAATCTGTGAGCTTCATAGGAAAAAATGCAGATTATCAATACAACAGGAAAAAATAGCGATAACTGAAATGTGGATGGTTAAATATACAGTATATATATTTCACTCAGTTATAAAATCTCTTCGCATTTGGCCTCCTGGACATAAACAGAGGAAATTGTTGCTATGTAAAAAGTTTTGGAATGCTGAAAATTCTCTTCTCCTTCACTCATGGATAACAATATTCCTTCTATGGCATTAATCCTCACCTATCATGGTGGAACCTCCTTCATTAACCTGATGGATCTCTCTTTGCAGGGGACTCTCTTTGATGCTGGACCGAGGTTTCTCTCCCTTGAGGAAATCAGATCGAACTTCTGAGGAGAAGATGATCATCTGAGGAGCCATCAAATGCAACAAGGAGAAAATAGAAAAGACAAAAATAGTGATTGTAGTAAGCTGGGACTTTGGAAATACATACATGATATTGTGCTGATTTTCTCCACACACAAAAACAACAAAAGCAATTCATAGAAAGTTTTTTTATTTCCTCCCTCTTTTTCTGGACCCCTTCGAGTAGCCATTGACAAACTTGGTAACTGAATAATCCCTGCCTGAACCTACCAAAAGTGATCTAACACTGCCACTGCTGACTTGCCCAAAAGCAGCAGTAAACCTGAAGTTTCCTTAGAAAAGTAAAATGTAAGAGAATTCAAGAAATATATACAGAGTGATTCAGTTATTATATACAATACCTGTATAATATATTCGGGCATATATTGTCCTCTATGGAGCAAACTGGAGCAGGATAGGCACCAGTCTGACAGGGAGATTGAAATAGGGCCCTCTCAGGTCCTGAGCCTTCCTCTCAAAAGCCATGAATTGCTCTCACCTGTTGCTTTTTGGGCTTTTTCTCTTCCACCTGACTCAGACTCTGGAGGAAACCTTCTGCCAGGGCCACCGCCTGAGAACTGGTTTCTGCTCCACATTCCCTCACCCAGCTCGACATCTCCTGGGGAAGGATGGACAGGAACTGCTCCAGGACCACCAGGTCCAGCATCTCAGCCTTGGTGTGTTGCTCTGGTTTCAGCCACTGACGGCAAAGCTGGTGGAGCCGAGTGCAAACCTGCCGAGGACCCTCAGCCTCCTGGAAGGAGAATTTCCTGAAGTCTTGGCACTGCTTCTCTGAGCTGACCTCTGACACTGTTCTTTCCTGGCATGCCCCAAGGCTTCTTCCCCTGATCATATCGGGGTCTCTTCTTGCATTGGGGTCAGATGTTTGTTGGTCGGTCATTTTATTCCTCACCCAACAAAGCTTCCAACAGTGTCCTTGATCTACTCTTCTTCTGCCGGGCAAAGACCGCCTTTACAGATCAGACGACTGAAGTCCTAAATAGCCAAGAGAGTCTGAGGTTAGCACAGTACAGGACAGAAAATGAAACAGAATGGCAAGGAAAGAAACCTCATTTCCAAAGGAAACTATGGAGTTTATTGTTAGGGGTTTGGGGGTGGCAGAAAGAAATTCCCTTCCTGTAGGGGGTCAAATTCATTTATCTTGTTGACTCCAGAGTGGCTCCCTGAAAGAGAAAAGCCATTTAAGTGAGTTGTGGTGGTCCATGACATTGTGCTGCCTGTGAAAGAGGACAAGATCATCTTTTCCACCTTTTACAGATACGTTTTATGCACAGACAAATCAATGAAACAGATACCCAAATTCCTACCCTAGAAACAGGACAGGTATTTACTAGTTTCCAACAATTGGGGGGCAGCAGGTTGGATCTGGAGGCCCCACAAGAGGCCAGTGAAACCAGAAAGGGAGGTGTGTGTGTGTGGGGCAACTCATTTAAGTGAGTTGGGGTGGTCCATGACATTGTGCTGCCTGAGAAAGAGGAAAAGATCTTCTTCTTTTCCACCTTTTACAGATACGTTTTATGCACAGACAAATCAATGAAACAGATACCCAAATTCCTACCCTGGAAACAGGTCAGGTATTTACTAGTTTTCAACAATTGGGGGGCAGCAGGTTGGATCTGGAGGCCCCACAAGAGGCCAGTGAAACCAGAAAGGGAAGTGTGTGTGTGGGGGGGGGCAACTCATTTAAGTGAGTTGGGGTGGTCCATGACATTGTGCTGCCTGAGAAAGAGGACAAGATCTTCTTCTTTTCCACCTTTTACAGATATGTTTTATGCACAGATAAATCAATGAAACAGATACCCAAATTCCTACCCTGGAAACAGGACAGGTATTTACTAGTTGTCAACAATTGGGGGGCAGCATGTTGGCTCTGGAGGCCCCACAAGAGAAAGGCCAGTGAGATCAGAAAGGGACGTGGTGGTGGTGGTGGGCACCAATGCCACCCCTTCAGCTTCTGCCGTCTGAGTCCCTCTTCTCACTGTTTCTGTTATTTCTTTCTATCCATTTCCCAAACTATAAAGGGCCGCCAATACCTATAAACAGGAGTTTAGCACCGAATTCGAAACCTCCTTCCTGCAACACCTACCACGTCCTTTGCTCAGCAAAATCATCTGCAGAAATTTCCATTCATTTTTCATTTCAAAGGGCTCAAAGGGGACAGGATGATGAAATGGATGGGCAGCAGCCACAGTCCCGCCCAATATCATCTCCTCCTGTTTTCTTCCCCTTCTTCCTTTCCCAGCAAAATCAAAGGAGACTCACTCTTCCCCCCCCCCTTATCTCTTTCATATCAATGAACTAATTAAAGAGGCTGCAAGGTGGGAGGGAATTTATCCTAAAGTTGAGCCCGGTTTTCTCTCGTGGACGGGTAAAGAAGCTACGCATGCGCCCTTTTTATTGAAATAAAAAGACAATAAAGATTTTGAAATAAAAAGACAATAAAGATTTATCTATCTATCTAAATAGCTCTGGTTTTCTTTTTGTCATGTGACTGAAGCCGAGCCAGGCTCCTGGCAGGGCAAAGACAGACCCGTCCAATCTCCTCTCCGAGCGCATGGATGAGTCTTTTTTTTAAAAAAAAATAAAATCGTCTTGTTCGCCTCGTTTCAATGCCGGGAAGACCCAAAATCCACACAGGAAAACCACAGAAGTCGGAGGAGAAATAGAAGGCTTCCCAGTCATCTCTTTGGGGCAAAATAAAAGAGTAATGAGTGAAGTGTGGGGAGACAATATATGGCTTTAGGGGTGATTATCCCTCTCCGGGAGAAATTCCTGCTTTCATCTCTAGCTCCTTTTCCCGAGCAAAACGAGGCGAACGAGACGATTTTAAAAAAAAAAAAAAGACTCATCCATGCGCTCGGAGAGGAGATTGGACGGGTCTGTGTTTGCCCTGCCAGAAGCCTGGCTCGGCTTCAGTCACATGACAAAAAAGAAACCCAGAGCTATTCATTTCAATAAAAAGGACGCATGCGTAACTTCTTTACCCGTCCCACGAGAGAAAACCGGGCTCAACTTTAGGATAAACTCCCTTAGTTCATTGATATGAAAGAACCTGCTGCCCCCCCACCCCCCAATTGTTGGAAGCTAGTAAATACCTGTCCTGTTTCCAGGGTAGGAATTTGGGTATCTGTTTCATTGATTTGTTTACATAAAATATATCTGTAAAAAGTGGAAGAAATCAACCCTGACTTCATTGCAGGGACAAATAGTGAAGATGAAGCTAAAGTGCTTTGGACATCAAATGAGAAGGGAGGACTCACTTGAGAAGGCCTTGATGCTGGGAAAGGTGGGGGGCAAGAGAAGAAGGGGGCGTCCAAAGATGAGATAGATAGATGGTATTGTGGACGCAAAAGGCACAGAGCTGAGCGGGCTGAGGAGGATGGTGGAGGATAGAGGTGCCTGGAGGAAAATGGTCCATGGGGGTTGCAAAGGGTCGGAATCGACTGTGCGACTAAACAACAACAACAATGTCATGGACCACCTCAACTCACTTAAATGGCTTTTCTCTTTCAGGGAGCCACTCTGGAGTCAACAAGATAAATGAATTTGACCCCCTTCAGGAAGGGAATTTCTTTCTGCCAACCCCAAACCCCTAACAATAAACTCCGCAGTTTCCTTTGGAAATGAGGTTTCTTTCCTTGCCATTCTGTTTCATTTTTTGTTCTGTACCGTGCTAACCTCAGACTCTCTTGGCTTTGTAGGACTTCAGTCGTCTGATCTGTAAAGGCGGTCTTTGCCCAGCAGAAGAAGAGTAGATCAAGGACACTGTTGGAAGCTTTCTTGGGTGAAGAATAAAATGACCGACTAACAAACATCTGACCCCAATGCAGGAAGAGACCTCAATATGATCAGGGGAAGAGACCTTGGGGCATGCCAGGAAAGAACAGTGTCAGAGGTCAGCTCGGAGAAGCAGTGCCAAGACTTCAGGAAAGTCTCCTTCCAGGAGGCTGAGGGTCCTCGGCAGGTTTGCACTCGGCTCCACCAGCTTTGCCGTCAGTGGTTGAAGCCAGAGCGACACACCAAGGCTGAGATGCTGGACCTGGTGGTCCTGGAGCAGTTCCTGTCCATCCTTCCCCAGGAGATGTCGAGCTGGGTGAGGGAATGTGGAGCAGAAACCAGTTCTCAGGCGGTGGCCCTGGCAGAAGGTTTCCTCCAGAGTCTGAGTCAGGTGGAAGAGAAAAAGCCCAAAAAGCAACAGGTGAGAGCAATTCATGGCTTTTGAGAGGAAGGCTCAGGACCTGAGATAGAGCTGTCCAGGGCCCCTACTTCTCTCTCCCTGTCAGACTGGTGCCTATCCTGCTCCAGTTTGCTCCATCGGCCCTTATGATCATGGAGAGCACAATATATGCCCGGATATATTATATTTGATAATTGAATCACTCACTCTATTTCTTAAATTCTCTTATATTTTACTTTTCTAAGGAATCTGCAGGTTTACCGCTGCTTTTGGGCATAGCACCCAAGTCAGCAGTGACAGTGTTAAATCACTTTTGGTAGATTCAGGCAGGGATTATTCAGTTACCAAGTTTGTCAATGTCTACTCGAAAGAGTCCAGAAAAAGAGGGAGGAAATCAAAAAACTTTCTATGAATTGCTTTTGTTGTTTTTGTGTGTGGAGAAAATCAGCATGATATCATGTACGGTATTTCCAAAGTCTCAGCTTACTACAATTTTTGTATTTTCTATTTTCTCCTTGTTGCATTTGATGGCTCCTCAGATGATCATCCTCTCCTCAGAATTTCCATCTGATTTCCTCAAGGGAGAGAAACCTCAGTCCAGCACCAAAGAGAGTCCCCTGCAAAGAGAGATCCATCAGGTTAATGAAGGATGTTCCACCATGATAGGTGAGGATTAATGCCATAGAAGGAATATTGTTATCCACGAGTGAAGGAGAAGAGGATCTATGTCAGTGATGGCAAACCTTGGCACTCCAGCTGTTCTTGAACTTCAATTCCCAGATGCCCCGGTCAGCAGGAGTGCTGACTTGGGCTTCTGGAAATTGAAGTCCAAGAAAATCTGGAGCACCAAGGTTCATTATCACAGAGCTATGTATTTCTTTCCCACCTCTGTTTCTTTTTGGCTGGGAATGACTGACAATATTCATTAGTTCGTCATATATTTTTAAATGTTTTGATTTTCAGCATTCCAGGAGGCCAAATATTTAACCATCCACATTTTAGTTATTGCTATTTTTTCCCCGTTGTATTGATAATCTGCATTTTTCCTATGAAGCTCACAGATTTCTTCACAGCTATCTTGTCCTCATTCCAACCACAATGGAACCCCGGATAACAACAAAACTTGGTTCTCCAAGTCGTGTCGTTAACTGGATTTTGTCGTTATCTGAGCAGTCTCTGGATAATGACCAAAAAAAGGCTTCATGGAGATGACCGGGATAACAGGATTTTTTTTTTTGCCAATTTCTTATTCTCCACCGCCTCTGCCCACTCTGGGAGTCTCAAGGGACCTTATCCGCGCTGTTTCCAACACCTCGCTACCCCCCCCCCCCCCGGGTTGGTGCTGCAAGGAAAAACCTCCAGCTGACGAAGGAGTTTTCCCCGGTGTTTTGTCTTGCAGCACTGCCTGGGAGGGTCACAGGGTATCAAAAACGGCGTGGATAAGGTCCCTTGAGCCTCCCAGAGGGGGCAGAGGCAGCGGAGAAGCCGAAATGGGCAAAAAAAAAAAATCCATGGTAACGGGATTTTTTCACCCATTTTGGCTTTTCCACCGACTCTGGGAGGCTCAAGGGACCTTATCTGCGCCGTTTCCGACACCCCATGACCCTCCCGGGCAGTGCTGCAAGCCAAAACACCGGGGAAAACTCCTTCGTCAGTTGGAGGTTTTTCCTTGCAGCACCAACCCGGGGGGGAAGGGGTGTCCAAAGGGCCGGTGCGGACACGGAGAAGGCCCTTTTTCTTGTGCCAGAGAGGTGGGCCCCCTGGCTGATGGAACAATTAGGGAACCCCTCTGGTCCGCTCTGGTTGGACGGACAGATGTTCTTAGGGTGATGCGGTCTTTTAGGTATCCTGGCCCACTACCATACAGGGCTTTAAAGGTCATAACCAGCACCTTGAATTGCACTTGGAGGCAAACTGGTAACCAGTGCAGCTCCCGGAGCAGGGGCGAGGCACGGGCATAACACCCATGCCCCATCACTACCCAGGTTGCCACATTCTGGACCAGATTAATTTCGTATCTTGAGGTTTTACGGTAATTAGGACGACGAGAAGAATAATTGATGGGAAAAGGGTAGGAGGGGCCAGAAGAACCAAACCCACATAGATTTCTGACCCACACCGGACCCAGTCAGTATGGTTGGAGAGTGAGAGGTCCAGCCCTAGGCCCCTACAATATGGGGTGCCTCAGGGCTCGGTGTTCTATCCTCTCCTATTCAACGACTACATGAAGCCGCTGGGTGAGATCATCTGTTCCCACGGGGTGAAGTACCATCAGTATGCTGATGATACTCAACTGTACATCTCAGCCCGTGGTGATCCCAGCGATGCTGTCAAACTCCTAGCCAGGTGTCTGGAGGCTGTTGGGGTCTGGATGGGGGACAACAGGCTACAGCTGAATCCTGGCAAGACTGAGTGGCTATGGATGGGGGGTCCTGCATTGTCTAGGGAACTACCACCTTTGGTTCTGGATGGGGTTGTCTTGCCCCAGACAGATCCGGTGCGCAACTTAGGGGTCCTCTTGGACTCACGACTACTGCTCGAAGAGCATGTGGCAGTCGTGGCCAGGAGGGCTTTTGCACAACTTCGTGTAATTTGCCAATTGCGGCCATTTCTGGACTGGGACTCCTTATTCATGGTCACACATGCTCTGATCACCTCCATACTAGACTATTGCAATGCGCTCTACATGGGGCTGCCCTTGACAACCATTCAGAGGCTCCAGATGGTCCAGAACGCAGCTGTCCAAGTGGTGATGGGGTGTGGATGTTATGCCTGCGCCTCACCACTGCTCTGGGAGCTGCACTGGTTACCAGTTTGCCTCCGGGTGCAATTCAAGGTGCTGTTTATGACCTTTAAAGCCCTACATGGTAGTGGGCCAGGATACCTAAGAGACCGCATCGCCCTGAGAACGTCTGTCCGTCCAATCAGCGGACCGGAGGGGCTCCCTAATCGTACCATCAGCCAGAAAGGCTCATCTCTCTGGCACAAGAAAAAGGGCCTTCTCCGTGTCCGCACCGGCCCTTTGGAACCCCCTGCCAGCAGAACTACGAGTGCAGATGGAGTTGCTGCCCTTTAGAAAAGGTCTTAAAACCTGGCTGGTATGAGGCCCTGAGGGTAATATGGCCCCTGCCCTCTGGCTCCTGCCATAAGATACACCCTCTCCCTTCTTTTTTTGGAATGGGTGGGGTTTTAATTAGGATGGGTTTTTAACTGGTTTTTATACTTTTATTACTATGTAAGCCACCCTGAGTCGGGCTTGCCTGAGTGGGTGGCGAATAAATTTGAAAATTAAAATTAAATTAAATTAAATTAAACTCAATAAAAAGATTTTACAGTTTTTTTAACCTGTTTTGGTATTTCATCTAGAAACATTTTCCAAAGGGGCAAACTTTATTATTGGGGAAGTTAATCCTCTTGTCCTCAATGATTTATTATTTAGTTAATATTTTTGGGATTCCCATCTTAATCTGAGAGGAATGGCCTCCCATCCTCTCTCTGTCTCTCCTGTAGAGTCCAGAAGGACGCAAGCAATAAACAACCCATCCTCTCTTCTTTGTGATGAAGCAGAACCAGATCAGGTACGGACAGGACAAAACTTACCTTGTGTATCTGAATCCCTTTGTATTTAGCACTTTAGTCCTGAATCAACCTGGTCATTCTTTTTTATTAGATCCGCCACAATCTCATTCCTTAGAGAGCAGGTTTTTCAGAATTGCTTTCGGCCAGCGCACGTCCTGGCTCCCCTGTTTCAGAGGCCCACAGGTGCCAAACAGCCGAGAATAACTTGATTGACTTGGCTAACGTGGTCAGGAAGTGTGTGTTTTCTCAAAGTTGGCCCAAGAAAGCCAGGTCCAGCATAGCTGGGCAACAGGTTCGCGGGGAAATGGCGATCTGTGACAGATGTTGCAGTTTAAAATTAAAGTAGCCAAAAGCCCCTTGTCACGAGACTTTGGATTCCCATGCGAAAACACCCTTATCTAGTTTTGGGGAACAGTACGGCCTTGAAGCTGGGTAAGGTGTGTGGCAGGAAAGCAGTTACCTCAGCAGCAGCTCGCTCTTCTGAAGCTGGATTCCAAGAGTCGAAACAAAGTTCCTCCTTCGGCAACACTACCAACAAAGTAATCCAAAAAGCTGTAATCCTTCTCTTAGGAAAAAGGCTGTACAGTATTGTTAAATATCCCCATTCGATCTGATCCACTTCAGGTGGAGCAGAAAGAGCACTCTTTGCAAGCAAAGTCCTTTTATGATTTATTGCAGAATAAAACAAAGTCCAATAAACGCGAAATAGTTGAAATAAAGCATAGTCTCGGAATGAATCCTAAGTGTTGATCTCTCTGCAGAACCTATGTCCCATCACCTCTGGATTTTAGGCTGTGCTGAAATGTCCCAAAATTAGGCTAAGTGTGGAGGTATCTTGCCTCATGCGATGTTCCGATGGAGGAGTCTATCTCAGATGTAAAGAGAGATAGAGCCTCCGGTTGCAATCCAAATTCGACTTCTGAACAGAGCAAAACCTTTGATTTTTATACCATTTTCCCTGGGAAAGTGACTTTGAGAAGTGTTAATTGACATCTCAAAGTGACAGGTTTTGTACGTAAATCAAAGTGTACCAGGTGGCTATCCTATCAATGTTCCATCTCAACCCGTGAGATAGAACATCTTTCCAGACAAGGGAAGAAGAACCAAAATGTAGTTTCCCAAGAGAAAGGGATGATGCCATTCAATGGCAGGTGCCAACTTAAAATGGCTCCGCTTAGGCTAAGCAGAGAGTATCATAGAAACAACAAAAAAGCAGATTTAAAATCCTTACTTAATAACCTATATGAATATAATTTAATAAGCATTAAAAATGAAGTCTTCCCAGATGGAATCACAACAATAACGTGGTACTGTCCATGCGAGGAATAGCAGTGCCTGTTATTTCTTGATTTGGCAACAAGAAATAGTTTCCCCACTTGTTTTCCTTGGTCCAAGATCTGAAAGTTATTTGAGGTTTTCCCAAACTCAATATAAGGACAACAGGCATTACATTCCTTTTTCCTGTTCCTTTTATTCATTCATTCATTCATTTGTTCAATTTTATATAGCCACCCTTTATTCTTAGTCAAGAGATAAGAGTGTAAAAGTTGTACTCAGTGAGACCAAAGGTCATCTCTGGATGTCTCCCAGTTCACAAATAGCACTTGTTAGACTTCTTCTCAAAGAGACAGTCTGTGAAGGACATTCATGAGACTGTAAAATTTCAAAAGAATTTCCAGCCACTTCTTTTGATTTCAAGTTTTGGCTTTAGAAGGTTGTCTTTATGAAATTTATGGAGAAGTCCTCCATTCTTTTTTCCGTTTAGGGTGGAGTGTCCTTTGAGGAGGTGGCCGTGTTCTTCACCCAGGAGGAGTGGACACTGCTGGATCCTGACCAGAAGTCCCTCCACCAGGAAGTCATGAAGGAGAACTGGCAAACCGTATCCTCTCTCGGTAAGGTCCCCCTCTTCCCCTGCTTGTTGCTAATTTCTGTTGTGTTTTTTTATTATTATTATTATAATAATAATAATAATAATAATAATAATAATAATAATAATAATAATAATAATAATAATAATAATAATAATAATAATAATAATAATAATAATAATAATAATAATAATGCAGCAGTTGGTCAACATACAGTGGCACCTCATTTTTCAAAAACCTCGGATAAAGTAATTTTTGGTTTACAAATGAAAATCCATTGAAAATAATGCTTCACAATACCAGTGCCTCACAATACGAAGCAAATATTGAATTGGCTTTCAATGCATTCCTATGGAAAACCAGTTTAAGAATTTTTCGCATTAAATTCATAAATTGATATACCTCTGTATAAAATTCTCAACCCTGAGTTCTTTTAGTGTCCATATCAAACTTGACTGCCCAAATGAACTCACCTTGGCTTTGTTGCTGTCCATAATTAAATCTACATCAGTACATGTTTCTGATTGTAACCTGTAAATGAACCGGATTCTGTATCTCTCCACATTCATACAGCATGTTGTTATCTACCAACAGACCCCATTTGAGCATGTTGGTTTTGCATTCAGGAACTCCAAACCCCAGCCTATTCAGGGTCTGGCTAATAACGTAGGGAAGGTTGAATTCCTCACCCTTATCTTGGTTTAATGTTGAACTTGAAGACTGGAAGGTCTGAATTCAATACCTGAGTACTGCATGGCCGAGTGAGCTCCCGTCTCTGTCCCTGATCCTGTAAATCTAGCAGTTCGAAAGCAAGTAGATAAATAGGTACCACATTGGTGGGAAGGTAAACAGCATTCCGTGCACTCCGGTGTTGAGACATGCTTGCCACACATCCACGGAAATACCTGCAGGCACAGAAAGTGCTGGTAAAGCTAGCCATTATGGCCTGGTTGAGAAAGACCTAGGACATTTGCTTAAAAGGAAATGGATTGAGTTGCTAATTAATAAATGGAGAGTAAATATTGTTTGTTTACAGGAAACACATCAAATAAAAGGTGTGAATGAGCTGAAATTAAATTTCATAGACTGCAGTGGCTCAAGTGGCTAAGACACTGACTGGGAGGCGGAAGGTCAGCAGTTCAATTGCTGAGTACTACAGGACGGAATGAGCTCCAGTCTTTGTCCCAGCTCCTGCCAACCTAGCAGTTCGAAAACAAGAAATTGCAAGTAGATAAATAGGGACCACTTCGGTGGGAAGGTAAGCAGCATTCCGTGTGCTCTGGTGTCTAGTCATGCCTGCCACATGACCACGAGAACGTCTGCAGAAGCAGACAACTCTGTCTCTTCGGCTTTGAAACAGAGATGAGCACTGAACCCTAGAGTCAGATACGACTGGCTTTCGAGCAAGGGAAACCTTTACCTTTACTAGATATTTATGAGCAAGCATTTGGTATTTATAGTGCAAGAAGTGGTACAGTTTTGATTTCTAAAAGATGTGATTTTAGGATTAAATTAATGAAGAAAGAGGTAGAGACTTGATTAGGCAAGAAATGCTCAAAGTAGAGGTTACATTAATCAATAGGTACACTTCAAATGGTAGTTGAGAATTATTTCATAGTATAATTAGGGAAATAAACAAATATAATAAAAATATAGTTATACTGGAAGGAGCTTGTAATATGGTAATAGAAGTGAAAGGTAAGTGAAAGGTAACAGAAAAGGATAGAAATAGCAAATACAATAAATGCGCCCAATGGCTTATTGTCTATGTTTGTTCTTACCGATATTGATATTAAAAAGGTTACTGATGATTCAATTACAAATATGGATATGCAAATTAAATTGTGCTTATAAAGTAAAATGATGGATAATTCATATTAACATTTTAGGGGTAGGCCTGTGACTGGGGAAACAGAAAAGAATTCAGGGAAATTATAATGTAAAATATACGAATACACCTTTGTGTAAAAAAAATATTAGTAATCTGGAGTAAAAGGAATTAAGGAGTGTATGGAAGAAAAGAATTTTAAAGATCATGTCAGTAAGAATTAAAGAGAATTGTTATAAAATGTTACGGGGATAATACCTAAAAAGAGCAAAAATGAATTGTTATACAGTAATTCAGAATATTCAGCAACACATTGGAGGTATAGGAAGAGATAACAGTAAAGGGTAAAGGTCACCATTGCTCAAAAGCCAGTCGTATCCGACTCTAGGGTTCGGTGCTCATCTCTGTTTACAGCCAAAGAGCCAGCGCTATCTGTCTGCAGATGTTTCCGTGGATATGTGACAGGCATGACTAGACACCGGAGTGCACCAAACATTGTTAACCTTCCCACCTAAATGGTACCTATTGATCTACTTGCAATTTCTTGCTTTGGAACTGCTAGGTTGGCAGGAACTGGGACAGACGGGCACTCACTTTGTTGTGCAGCACTCGGGTTTCAAACTGCTAACCTGCCGACCTTCCAGTCATCAAGTTCAGTGTCTTAACCACTAAGCCACCACAGTTTGGTAGCTATTTCCAGTTATGGTGGGAATGTGAGGAGATCCAGGAAAAAAATGGGAAATGGCTTTTAATGAAATGAATGAGATTTTATCTATGAAAACTGATTGCTGCCCCCCCCCCTAAAACAACAACAACAACAACAACACACCATAGTTATCTAATTTCGGTGATTCTCAATTGATATGATAACAAACAGAAGTGATTACACTTTTGGCAACTGCAGTGAGATTAATTAGAGGGGAAGTGAGATTTGAAGTTTAACTTCTTGAAGGATGTAAAGAAATTTTGACAATGTCTATCAAAGACAAATTGACGCGAGATTTGGCAAGAAAAACACATTTGAAAGCAAGTAGATTTAAAGATATATGGGAAGATTTTATAGAACTTGTTCTATTGAATGAGAAGGACCAGCTAACAGCACGTGAAAGAATGTGGAGTTGTTGTTTTTTGCAGAGAGTAGGTTGTGGTTGGGCCGCAGTGGCTTAGTGGTTAAGACACTGAGCTTGACAAATGAAAGGTCGACAGTTCAAGACGTAAGTGTGCAATGGAATGAGAACCCATTGTCTGCCCCAGGTTCCTACCAACTTAGTAGTTTGAAAGCAAGACATAGCAAGTAGAGAAATAGGTACCACTCCTTCTTCCGTGTTTAGGCCAGACGTGAAACTGCCAAAATGAAGGCACCCTTAGGGGAGTTCATTCTGCAGTTCCTTTTGCCTGACCTAGTGTGAGAAAGAGTAGCAGGCAACACAAGATTGCCATTACCAGAGTACACAGGGTACCCGATTGGTTCAAAAATACCACAATTTTTGAGGAAGCACTTTCTGTGTACTTTCTTTTGAAGTATGTTAAACTAAAATAAAAAGGTAAAGGTCTTCCTTGACTAAAAAAAGTGGGGGTGAAGAAAAACATGGATAGTTTAGTATATGGGACCAAAGACAACAGGACAACCGAAGGGTTGGTTTAACGCAGGTTTATTGCATAGTGTTCCGGTGAAGCATGAGGTAATGGCGGTGATACATCTCAATATATACAGTAGCCCTCTACATTTGAATCTTGTAGCACGGTAGCTCATTGGCTGCTACCGGCGTGGCCTCGCCCAGGCACGCCTCTTTCTTCTGCTGCTGAATGCGGGGAAGGTTTTCCCGCGGCTGTCCGTGATTGAGCAATGTGAACCATGTGAGACTGAACGCTCGCAGCTGCCCTCTATGGGCTGTCTGCTCGCGTTCCTTTACAGCTGAGATCGTTGGTATTTGGAGTGGTTACATTCTTGCCTTTACAGTATAATGAACATGCACACATACATACATAACATCCCTCCCCCCTAGGATGGGACGAAGTCCCGCAACCATTGTGGCTTGCCGCACGTGCGCTTGGGGCGTGCCTGCGTCTGACCTAGTACTGGAGAGCCTGTGATCCCTGACTCCGCGGGTGCTTGTCCTGCAACGGGAAACGGGGATTCGTTAGTGGCTCTGTGGGGCGTCCGTGCCTGCCCTGCGCCCGGGGATGGGAATGGAATGAACAGTTGGGAGGTGAATCCCTGCCTGTTGCTCTCGGACCCCGGGGACCCTCCCATTGTGAACCGCGGAACCGATGAGGTCGCCCTTGTGGTTCTGCTACCTCCTGATCCCCGCTCGGGGGATCTTGAAACTGTGGTGGGCGGACTCGCCGTTGCCTCCCGTCTTGGGGGTGTCGGTCTCCGGGAAATTGGCGCTATATTGCATTCTAACTCACAGGGGCTACTGGGACTGGAAGTACCAGGGGCTGAACTGAAACCCCTCTTTTCGCTAGGACGGGTGGGGGACCACTCCGCTAACTCCCCCTGGTACTGTAAATCAACGTCTAAACTTCGATGGGCCTCTGTGTTTCGGGGGAACTTCCGAGGGGTATGTGTGTGGTCGGGGCTCTTCCTTTCTGCCGCGGACTCCCGCAAAAGATCTCTGTGGATCGATTCCCTTTCCTCCCCCCTTGGTGGGGACCCATGCTCCCCTTCTCCTCCCCCTTGGGCTAAACGGGTGGGGGAGTACCCTAACGCTGATTCGATGCTATTTTTGTCTCCGTCCTGCTCTCCGGGGACCCTGCGCCTGAGCTGGTCCACGTGTCGCCTCCACAGGAAGCCTGTACTGGTCTCCACGCGGTAGGAGACGGGGCCGGTTTGTGCTATTACGGTGCCCGGCATCCAGGCTGGCCCCGCGTTGGCATAGTTCCTGCAGTGCACCGGGGCGCCTACGCTGAAACTCTTTGTGGGTTCCACCCCTATGTTCCACCCTTTGTCCTCTACTCTCGTGGGGTCTAGCTTGGAGATTCCCGTGGCCAGCTTCCTGCGCATCAACAGCTCAGCGGGGGAGTACCCTGACGCCAATGGGGTGACCCTGTACCTTAGCAGGAATTGGCACAATTTCAGGTCGAGGTCTCCGTGGCCCATGCGCAGCAGCGCGTCTTTCGTGGTGCGCACGAGGCGCTCTACTTGGCCGTTGGTGGCCGGGTGAAAGGGGGCGGAGGTGATGTGCCAAATGGCGTTGCGCTCCATGAATGCCCCGAACTCGGCGGACGTGAAACAGCTAGCGTTATCGCTGACGAGGGTGTCGGGTAAACCGAACGTGGAAAAGACCCTCCGTAACTGTTTAATTGTTGTGGCCGAGGAGGTGCTCGAGACTGGAATGACCTCCAACCACTTGGAGAACGCGTCCACTACAAGGAGGAAGAGCGTTCCCCTGAACGGGCCAGCAAAATCTACGTGTACCCGGGACCAGGGCCCCCTTGCTGCGTCCCACTCCCTATGTGGCGAGCGGGCCTCTTCTGGCCTGGAGCTTTGGCACGCTTCGCAAGTGCCGACCATGTGTTCGATGTCGGCGTCTAGCTGGGGCCACCAAAAGTAACTGCGGGCCAGTGCCTTAGAGCGGACGATCCCTGGGTGGCTGACGTGCAGCAGTTTAAGCACCCTCGGCCGGAGAGACGTGGGGATCACTACCCGCTGTCCCCACAAAAGGCAACCCCTCTCTAGGGACAACTCTAGTTTCTTTTTGAAAAATGTGTCGAATTCCGCTGCTGGGGAAGACACTGGCCACCCTTTCTGTACCCAGGAGCAAACTGTGGCCAGCGTTTTGTCCTTGCCGGTCGCTTTAGCGATGTCGGCCGGTACTACTGGAGGGGAGTCTAGGACCTCTATCATTAAGACCTGGTGGTCCCTCTCTACCTCGCCCACGTGGCAGCAATCCCGGGGAATGGGGGACCTCGACAGGGCATCCGCATGGCTGATCTCCTTCCCGGGCCGGTATACCAACGCGTGCTGATACGCGTTGAGAAAAATGGCCCACCTGAGCATTCTCGGGGACAGGATTTGGGGTGTGGGCTTATCTGCGGTGAAAATGCCTAGCAGGGGCTTGTGGTCAGTCACTATGGTGAAGGGGCGGCCGTACACAAAATCATGAAATTTCTTGGTCCCCGCAATTATCGCTAGTGCTTCCCTGTCTGTCTGGGCATAGTTTCTCTCCGCTTGGGACAAGGACCTAGAGTAGAACGCTATTGGGGCCTCCCTCCCGTTCTCCAGTACGTGGCATAACACCGCCCCCACCCCCACCGGGGATGCATCACATATTAGGACCACTGGGCGTTTGGGATTGAAGTGGGTCAGTACAGCATCTGATGCCAGGAGTCGCTTCAGGTCATTGAAAGCCTTCTCCTGGACGTCGCCCCACTTCCATGCCTCGTCCTTTTTTAACAATTTGTGTAGCGGTTCCGCCACTGCTGCCTTCCGCGGAAGGAAGGAGTGGTAAAAATTGAGCAGTCCCAGGAACGACTGCAACTCGGGCTTGGAGGTGGGGCGAGGGGCCTTCTTGATGGCGGCCATCTTGGATTGGGATGGCCTGATTCCCTCGGGAGTAACACGGAACCCTAGGAACTCAACCTCAGTTGCGAAGAAAACGCATTTGTCTTTTCGCAACCGCAACCCCGCCTTTTCGAATATTGCCAGGGCCTTTCCCAACCTTGTTGCTAATTCGGCCCGGCTCCCCCCTGTAATCAATACGTCATCAAAGTAGGGTAACACCCCCTCTAACCCCTTCAGGAGGCGTTCCACGAGTGACTGGAAAATCCCGGGCGCCGAATTCACGCCGAATTGGAGGCGCGATACCTGGAACGCCCCTTTGTGGGTGACTATGGTCTGTGCAGCAGCTGCGGCGGGGGTCACCGGGAGTTGCTGGTAGGCTTGGGCCAGGTCGAGTTTAGCGAAACACCTCCCCCCGTGTAACCTGGCCAACAAGTGGCTGACTACCGGCACCGGATACGCATTAGGGCGGATCGCCTTATTGATGGTGCACTTGTAATCAGCGCATATGTGGACCTCCCCGTTGGCCTTGAGCGCTGTTACAATTGGAGTTTCCCACTCCGCAGAATCAACAGGAACAAGAATCCCCTGGCCCACCAATTTGTCCAACTCCGCCTCTATTTTGTCCTTTAGTGCGAAAGGCACTCTGCGCGGTTTAAGTCTGATTGGACGTACTCCAGGGTCCAGGTCGAAAGTCACTGGGGGGCCCTTGAATTTTCCGAGCCCCTTTTTGAAAACCTCGGGGTGCGCGTCGCACACGCTCTGTATTGGATCAGTCCCGGTGGCGTGTGCTCCCATGGCGTGCACCCCCCCAATGAACAACCCCAGGGGCTGGAACCATTGAGTCCCGAGGAGGCTGCATTTTCCTCCCTTGAGGACGACTAGGGGAAGCGTTGCGGTGTGCTTTTTAAACTGGACCTGGAACTTCCCAACCCCCAACACTGGGATGCGGTTCCCTTGCACGTCCTTCAGTGTGGCCCTCAACGCTTTGAGCTTGGGCCGCACGCGGGGGGCGATTTTCATGAACTCTCCCTGGGAAATAATAGAGTATGACGAACCCGAGTCCACCTCCATTCTAACAGGGGCCCCTTGTATTACTACCTCAACGAAGTAACGGGGGTGCTCCGTGGAAACGCTGCAAACCGGAGCGTCGCCCTCGCTGTCGTCGGAGATGCGCCCTACGCCGTCCCGCGTCCTCGTGGTCCGGGTGCCGTCCTTTGGCCTCGTGGTGCAGTCCTGCCTCGCCGAGCGGTCTGGAGAACTCCTTGTGGCCTCGCGCCGCTTCCGGCAGACCTTGGCGATGTGCCCGCGCCGGCCGCAGTTGTGGCACTCGGCCTTGCGGAATGGGCATTTGGCGCGGGCGTGGGCGGCGCCGCAGCCGTCGCAGCGCCGGCCCTCTCTCTGGACCCTCCGGACGTCCTCGTCGTCGCCGCTCTCCGCAGACGAGTCCGAAGCTCGCCGGGCTGCGCGCACCGAGCTCTCTGCCTTGGCGGGCTTCGGGCGCCAGTCCTGGAGCTCTTGCACCCCGGCAGTCGTGGCCTCCGCGGCCTGCGCCGTGTCGAGGACTTGTTGCCACGTGGGAGGCGGCTCCCTTTTCATCAGCGCGCGCTGAGTCTCTGTGTCCCTCAGACCGCAGAGCAGGCAGTCCCGGAGGGTGACTTCTGGGGTCTCCCACTTGCATGGGCCGGCGGCCAGCCGCAGGGCCGCGGCGAACTCAGCGACCGATTCCCCGGGCGCCTGGACTCGCCTCCAGAACGCGCTCCGAGCGGGGAACATCGCTATTGCTGGCCGGAGATGGGCGCGCAGCGCCGCCAGGAGCTCTGTGGCTTTGAGGTCGCCCACCTTCCTCGGCGCGATCAGGTCCACCAAGGTCCTCTTGGTCTCGTGTCCGAGCATGCGGACGAAAATGGCCCTCTTCTTGGCCTCATCTGAGACTTCGAGCTCCACCAGCGCTGCGTTGAAGTCTATCTCAAACAGCTCCAAGTCTCCCGGCTTCCTGATCTCGTAGCCGGCGCATGTCTTGGTCCCGTGGGCAGCCATATCCCACCTTCGTCGCCAATTTAGTATATGGGACCAAAGACAACAGGACAACCGAAGGGTTGGTTTAACGCAGGTTTATTGCATAGTGTTCCAGTGAAGCATGAGGTAATGGCGGTGATACATCTCAATATATACAGTAGCCCTCTACATTTGAATCTTGTAGCACGGTAGCTCATTGGCTGCTACCGGCGTGGCCTCGCCCAGGCACGCCTCTTTCTTCTGCTGCTGAATGCGGGGAAGGTTTTCCCGCGGCTGTCCGTGATTGAGCAATGTGAACCATGTGAGACTGAACGCTCGCAGCTGCCCTCTATGGGCTGTCTGCTCGCGTTCCTTTACAGCTGAGATCGTTGGTATTTGGAGTGGTTACATTCTTGCCTTTACAGTATAATGAACATGCACACATACATACATAACAGATAGACTGATGTGGTACGTCAAAACCTAGTAGATATCTTTTCATCTGACCTTGCATTTATTAGAAACCACTTCTTAGGAAAAACTTTTTTCTCTGGTAGATCTGGTTTCCCCTTCCTTTCAGAGTTTTCTGTGTTTGTCCTTCTTCTCAACAGGTGACTGGAGGGAGAAAACTGCTGGTCTCAAAAGTGGAAAGACTTTTCTGCAGAAATCGGAGCTTTCTGCACACCTAAGAAACCATACAGAAAAGGGAAAGTATCTCCAAGAGAAGCCATATAAAGACATTACATTTGGAAAAGATTTTCTCATGAAGAAATCTCTGATGCTTCACAAAAAACACCACTATGGAAATAAGTGCTTTATAAGTGAAGATTCTGGGAAGCATTTACATAGCAAATTGCCATTTGTGAAGAGTCTGAGCGTGCACATCAGAGAGAAACTGTGCAAATGCCAGGCGGGTGGGAAATGTTTTGCTGAGAATTCATCACTTGTGATTCATCAGAGAATTCATACAAGAGACAAACCGTTCAAATGCAAAGAATGTGGGAAAAGTTTTGCTCAGAATCTAGACCTTGTAAATCATCAGAAAATTCATACAGGAGAGGAACCGTTCAAATGCAAGGAATGTGGGAAAGGTTTTACTCGAAAATCACACCTTGTAATTCATCGAAGAGGCCATACAGGAAAGAAACCATTCCTATGCCAGGAGTGTAGGAAAAGTTTCGCTTCAAAATCACACCTTGTAATTCATCAGAGAATTCATACAAGAGACAAACCGTTCAAATGCCAAGAGTGTGGGAAAAGTTTTGCTCAGAATTCAGACCTTGTCAATCATCAGAGAGTTCACACAGGAGAGAAACCATACAAATGCCAAGAATGTTGGAAATGTTTTGCTCGGAATTCAACCCTTGTGATTCATCAGAGAGTTCACACAGGAGAGAAACCATTCATATGCCAAGAGTGTGGAAAAAGTTTTGCTCAGAATTCACAGCTTTTGAGACATCAAAGAATTCACACAGGAGAGAAACCGTACAAATGCAAGGAGTGTGGGAAATGTTTTTCTCGGAGTACAGACCTTGTGAATCATGAGAGAATTCATACAGGAGAGGATCCATTCAAATGCAAGGAATGTGGGAAAAGTTTTGCTCGAAAATCACACCTTGTAATTCATCAAAGAAGCCATACAGGAGAGAAACCATTCACATGCCAGGAGTGTAGGAAAAGTTTTGCTCGAAAATCACACCTTGTAATTCATCAAAGAAGCCATACAGGAGAGAAACCATTCACATGCCAGGAGTGTAGGAAAAGTTTTGCTCGAAAATCACACCTTGTAATTCATCAAAGAGGCCATACAGGAGAAAAACCATACAAATGCCAAGAGTGTGGAAAAAGTTTTGCTCAGAATGCAAATCTTGTGAAACATCAGAGAGTTCACACAGGAGAGAAACCATACAAATGCCAAGAGTGTGGGAAAAGATTTGCCTGGAATTCAAAACTTATTATTCATCAGAGAGTTCACACAGGAGAGAAACCATACAAATGCCATGATTGTGGAAAATATTTTGCTGATAATACAAGCCTCGTGAATCATCAGAGAGTTCACGCAGGAGAGAAACCGTACAAATACCATTAGTTTGGGATCTGCATTAAATGTTTTAAATGCTAATGATTCCTCAGAGAGTCTGAGAAGATTCTTTTGTCCCTTCCCCATCTTGGAGAAAAGAGAAAGTATCCCTGCTTAAATTGCTCTAAGATTCAGAAGGTAGTACCAATGCATATGAGAATCCGCAGACATGGAACCCTCTTACACTATTCAGGAGACATTACACATTTCCAATGTTTAATGTTATGGATGGATATAGGAGCAGGGAATAACAAACTTAACTTTAATTTAAAATAATACAATTTCATCAATGGAGTCTACCATTACATTGAAGCAAATGCTTTCACTGACAAAGTTAACCAAGAAAGAGTTAAACAGGCTTCACAGAGAAGCGAGATCAGGAAGCAAGCAAAAGTACTGTACTCCCATTCCTCTAGTTACACTTTAACATGTCATGAACGTGTCTTATTAGTAAAATAAATTACAGGACAAATAGAGAAATAGATTGTAAAGAAATAGACATTTGTATTTTCAAAATTACACTTTTGTTCAGCTGTTTCTGTTCTCAGTGAAATATCCGTATCTAGTAAGATTACAAAGCAAATAAAAGTAAAACAATTAAATCCATAATACTTTACCAGCCGAGTAGCATTTTCAATATGCATGCATTACCTGCATGGCCCACATGTGGGAAATGAGTTGTATTTATGAAGCGATTTAGCTTGCCCATGCTTGACAAGGTTTCTGGCAGCCTTGCCACTGCTGTTGGGTATGGCCTCTAACCCACCCACATTGGGTGATTCTATTAGAGCCATTACAGATTCATAGTATACTTTAAGTTATACAAATCATTTTCAAAGCTCTACATATTCCATTTAGGAGTTTAAGTAATTTAATACCACTTTTACCAGAAGTGTTGGAATTGTTTTTCTGTAAATTCAAATCTCGCTATTCATAAGAGTCCACATGCCGATTGGTGCCAGAGACATACACCGATGAGGATTTGCGTTTTGGCTGTCAGGAAAGGATTTTACTCATGAGTACGGTAGGTCTTCTAGCCCACCAGTGGATTCTTCCTGCTTCTGGGCTGCCACCGTGCTGACTGAGCCACCCAGGGAATTAGATCAGTGTAAATAAGGTAGCAAATACCCGAGTAAACACTCCAGCCATCTTAAGGTATTTTAAAAGTATATTGTAATCAGAGTAAGTTTACAGAAGAAAGTTCATCAAAAGTTCAGAAAGTACAGTAATACCCCACCATACGACTGCCCTGAGTTGTATTTATGCTACTGCCCTGGGTTACGTTTGCTGCGGGTTACGAGTGCAAATTTAATTAAAATAATTCACGGGTTATGAACGATTTTCGGTATACAACGAAGTTCAAAATGGTGCCCGTCCCCTCCGCAGGAAGTCGCAATGGAGCGCTTACCCCTGCGGCGGTGCCGTCGTCGTTGTGGTCATTGATAGGATTGTGATGTCCAGCATGTATGTATTGTGTAAGATGCATGTAACTGTATCGTTAAGAGCTCCCTCAGCACAGCACCCAGCTGAAACCACTGAGTGAGTGACTAAGCAAATGTGAACTATAAATGTAGGGATCTCAGGAGCCAGATTGCTTCATGACAAACTTCTAGCCAAACTCCTTGGCCAGACTGCTACTGCCAGGCGGCTTCTGCTCCTGGAGTCTGCTACTGCCTTTGCTGTTTCTACCGATGGAGGAGTGAGAGTCTGAAACTTTCCAGAGGACTGGAAGCCAACTGCATGGACAAAGTGAGTCCTGTTGCCAGGAACTACGGCAAGCAGAGACACTGAGCCTGGAGGCTCGGATATTTCCTCAAGCCAGGACAACAAGGCTTTGCATAGCCTAATGCCAGCCCGGGAGAAGGCTGGAGTCTTCACCAGTAACCAAGGACTTCAGTGAGTACTTTGACTCTTAGACAGGCTAGAGGCCAGCTCTGCATTAGCCTGGGACACTGCTTTGGGATTACTGCATACAAAGACTTACCACTGTTTATATTGCTTTGCTTTCATAAAGAAGGATCTACTGTTTTGTGTTTGCCCTTATGAACTTTAATGCTGAAGTAAAAGCTGTCTTATTTTCATACTAACTCTGTGTGTTACTGTCTGGGTAGAAGTGAAAACACTACACAGGCACCTCCGCTGTTGCCACAAGCTAACCGCTTAGCTCTGCAGGATTCACACCCAGACCCCAATACTTAACAGTCATTTCTGCCGCTGTTTTTGGACCGTCTGCTGCCCCTGCCTTCACTGGGAGAGTCTTCAGAACGTATCCACTCAGTTGCCGCCTTCTTCCAAACTCACCAGGCTTCGCTAAAACCAAAAATGTGCACCACTTCCAGGCACACATTTTCGACTGTAGCAAAGCCCCGGGAACTACCAGCAGAAACTACCATGAGGATGTCTTTTACGACGACGACGACATCAGCATTTCTGCTGCTGTTTTTGGACTATCCACACACACCACCACCACCACCACCTTCACTGGGAGAGTCTTCGGAACGTATCCACTCGGTTGCCGCCTTCCTCTGAACTCCCAGGGCTTCTCTACAGCTGGAAATGCGTTCCTGGAGGAGGCATTTTAGGCTGCAGCCCTGCCCAAGGACCTCGGAGGAAGGTCGGAATAGTGAAGATAAGGTCCCCAAACCCTCCCGGAGCCGGTAGTGGTGGCGGACAATCAAAAAATACCATCAGAAATGCTGTCGTCAGATGCACATTTTTGGCTACAGCGAAGGTCCCCTGGCCCTCCCGGATCCAGCAGAGGTGGAAAATGGGCTCGACGCACGTCTCCCCCAGGTCATAACCAAACAACATGGAAAAAGGAGATTGCTTCATCGCTTTTGTGGGGGTGGGAGACAATCGTGTCTGGTATGCTTTGGATTTTTTTAAAAATTATTTTTGGTCTGGTCGGGATCTTTTTTTATTTCAATGCATTCCTATGGGGAAACGTACTTTGGCTTACGAGTTTCAGGTTATGAGGGAGGCTGTTGGAACACACCTCGCTTGTAACCTAAGGTTTTGCAGTATAGTAAAACACCAACTTACATATGCCTCAAGTTACATAAAATACGACCTACATAATGATTTTGTGCTAAAACTATGTCCCATTTACACGATCTACGGGTTTGCTTCAGTTACATAAAAATTCTTTTTCCTAAGGGTTTGCTTCGAGTTAAGTAAAAATTCATTTCCCCATGGGTTTGCTTTGATTTACATAAAAATTTCATTTTTCCTATGGGTTTGCTTCGAGTTACGTAAAAATGGTTTTTCCTATGGGTTTGCTTCGAGTTACATTAAAAAACTGATTTAAGCAAAAGCCTACGGAACTGACTTTTTCGTAAGTATGGGTTTTACAGTACATCAAAATAAAGAAAATTGCTCAAGGGGAAAGCCCAGTAGCCCCCCTTCTGCCTAAAGCAACTACAGTATATTTTTGCAATTCATCTTTAGCTCAAAAGCATTGGTTCAAGAGAGCGTTTTGTCTGCTCCCTCTGGGTTACATCTCCTACTTCAGGGCCCACCTCCTTGCCATTCTCCTAAAGCAGGGATTCTCAACCTGTGACCCACAGACCGGATGCAGCCACGGCACCATTTCATATGGCCCACCACCACACCAGGAAGTGCCATGTGTTAGTGGAAAGATAAAATAGTCATCCGCCCCCCGAAACTGAGGGAGCGTGAACCAGCCCCTGGCTTAAAAAGGTTAAGGACTCCTGCCAATAATCATACAGCAGAACATGTTCATCACACATTAGGCTCCATCACTTCCAGCCCACGAGGCCAGCATGTTTACACATTCTAATCCCACTGGTATGTGTTAAAGGTTATCCCCCGCATTGAAATCTCCATCTTGGAATAGGCTAAAACCAGGGCATGAATTCTGCCCTGACATTGGCAACAACAAAGCAAAGAAAGTACAGTAGCTTCATTTTGGCACTCCAGGGTCTGATTGGGACATGGAAGAAGTAGTAATTCAGCTCTCATTAGTTTCACATCTGGGTCTGCAGCACATCCTGCTGGAACAGGACATCATTTCTTTCTTTCATCTATATTCAGGGGTCTGTAGCAAAGTGCATCATCAAGTGACATGGGATTTTTGTTCGCAAGGCTGGAATGAAACTGAGATGGAAGGATTCAGTTTGTTGTTGTTCAGTTGCACAGTTGCTTCTGATCCTTTGCGACCCTATGGACCATCGTCCTCCAGGCACCTCTGTCCTCCACCATCCTTCTCAGCCCTCCCAGCTCTGTGCCCACTGCATCCACAATGCCATCTAGCCATCTCAGCTTTGGTCGCCCCTTCTTCTTTTGCCCTCCAGCTTTCCCAGCATAAAGGCCTTCTAAAGTGAATCCTCCCTTCTCATTTCATGTCCAAAGTACTTCATCTTCATCTTTACTATTTGACCTTCCAATGAGCAGTCCGGGTTGATTCTTCTAAGATTGACCTATTTGTTCTCGCTGACCAGGGGACTCTCAAAACTCTCCTCCAACGCCACATCTCAAAGGCATCTATTTTTCTGCGCTCAGCTTTCCTAATGGTCCAGCTCACACACCCATACATTACAACTGGGAAAACCATTGCTTTGACTATGCGAAATTTTGTTTTCAAGGTGTTATGTATGTACAATGTTGCTTTAAGAAATGTATGAATGTAACCTGACCACAATTACAATGTAGCCCAGCTGTTAAAGGAACGCGAGTAAGCTGCCCATAGAGGGCAGCTGCGAGCATTCAACTCACATGGTTCTCATTCCTCAAATCACCGGCAGCCGCGGGAACTCTCCCGCACTATCAAACAACTACAGAAGAGGGGCGTGACTTGGAACGACGTCACGCCGGTAGCAGCCAATGAGCTACCGTGCAACAAGATTCAAATGTATTGCACTGCTGTATATAATGTGAGGTATCTCCGCCATTACCACATGTTCATCCTGATCATCAACCAATAAACCTGTGTTAGTCCTTCCTGCGACTCCTTCTTGGTCTTCGGTGCAAGACACTAAATTGGCGACGAAGGTGGGATCGATGGCGAATCCCAAGGTCAAGCCTTACCAGTTCGATGTCAGCGAGCCCGAACAATGGGAGCTCTACGAGTGCCAGTTCCGGCACGCGATGGAAGCCGCGGGCGTCGACGACGATGCGAAAATGCGCTCCCACTTCCTGGCCCAGGTGGGGCCGGCCACGCTGCGTATCCTGATGAACCTGGTGCCCCCCCCCCCGGAAGGTGGACGTGGTGCCCATCAACCGCATTCTGGAGCTGTTGGGCGAGCATTTCCAGCCTCCCGTCTCGATCTTCCCAGCCCGGGTCGCGTTCCACAGGCGAGACCAGCGACTGGGCAAATCCGTGTCCGCCTACGCGGCGGCCCTCAGGCTTGCAGCGGTGCACTGCCAGTGGGATGACCTGGACCAGGCCCTCCGAGACCGCATGCTGTGTGGTCTGAGGGACGAGGAGCTCCAGCGGAAGCTGATGACCCGCGACTACCGCCTCACGTTCAACGAGGTATTGTGGGAGGCCCAAGCGGCCGAGGCGGCTAGGAGCGGGGTAAAGGTGTTCAAGTCCCGAGGGGCCACATCCGAAAGGGCCAAGTCACCAGTGCAGGCGGCCCGGCGGACATCGGCGAAGACGGCCTGGCGGGCCCCCAAGCCGCCCGCTGGCACACCAACGTCGTCCGAGGAGTCGTCCACGACGGCGGACCCCTGCTCCAGCGAGGACGACGACGTCCAGAGGATCAGGAAACGAGGGGAGAAGCGACAGACCCGCGAGCGGCAGGACCGCCACTGCGACAGTTGTGGGGCGTCCCACGACCGCACGAGGTGTCCGTTCCGAAAGGCCGAGTGTCACAACTGCGGACAAAAAGGACACATCGCCCGAGCATGCAGGCGCGGGCGAGTCGAGGACAGGGGCAGTTCCAGCCATCCCCAGATGCACCAACGAAAGGCGGCCGGCACCAGGAAGATCTCGGCCAACCACAGCGAGGAAGGCGTGAACCGTGTGAGCCTGGAGCACTGGCGTTTTTTCGTAGAGGTACTGTTACAGGGACTCCCAGTGAGGATGGAGATAGACTCAGGGTCATCTTATTCCATCCTGTCCCAAAAAGAGTTTATGCGTATTCCCCCAGATAAGCGGCCCAAGCTGCGGGCCATGAAGTCACACCTACGTGATGTGCAGGGAAAGGGGATCCCAGCTGTTAAAGGAACGCGAGTAAGCTGCCCATAGAGGGCAGCTGCGAGCGTTCAACTCACATAGTTCTCATTCCTCAAATCACCGGCAGCCGCGGGAACTCTCCCGCACTATCAAACAACTACAGAAGAGGGGCGTGACTTGGAACGACGTCACGCCGGTAGCAGCCAATGAGCTACCGTGCAACAAGATTCAAATGTATTGTACTGCTGTATATAATGTGATGCACCTCCGCCATTACCACATGTTCATACTGACCATCAATCAATAAACCCAGTGTCAAGAGATCCTTCTGGAGCTCCTCACAATCTCTCACAGTTTTCGCTACCCTATATAATTTAGTGTCGTCAGCAAATTTGGCTACCTTGCTATTTACTCCTACTTCTAGATCATTTATGGCAGTCTGTCACTGCTTCTACTTCTTCCCCATCTATTTTCCAGGGACTGATAGGGCCTGTTGCCATTATCTTGGTTTTCTCGATATTGAGTCTCAAGCCAGCTTTTGCACTCTCCTCCTTCAACCTAATCAAGAGATTCTTTAGGTCTTCCTCACTTTCTGCCATTAGGGTGGTATTGTCTGCATATCTCAAATTGTTGATGTTTCTCCCAGCAATTTTGATCCCTTATTGTGCTTCCTCCATCCCTGCATTGAGCATTATGTGTTCTGTGTATGTTGAATAAGCAGGGTGATAAAATGCAGCCTTGTCTTACTCCTTTTCCTATTCCAAACCACTCTGTCATTCCGTGTTCTGTCCTAACTGTTGCTTCTTGCTTCATGCACAGATTTCTCATGAGACATATGAGATGTTCTGGTATTCCCATTTCTTTAATAACTTGCCACATTTTGTTGTGGTCCACACAGTCAAATGCCTTGGTGTAGTCAATAAAGCAGAAGTAGGCTTGTTTCTGGTATTCCTTTGTTTTTTCCATGATCCAACATATGTTGGCAATGTGCTTGTCCCGGCCCTGTGGAACCTCTTACCATCAGAACTTCGCCTCCAGGCAGAGCTGCTCCCCTTCAGGAAGGCCCTTAAGACCTGGTTGTGCCAGTGGGTATGGGGCTGATCAGCTGTAACGGCTCAGTCCCGCTGGCTGGTATGATGGCCTGCTGTAACACACCTGTCTGCTTTCATCATACCTATCTGTTTTTTAACTCTGCCCCTTGTTCCCTGTCCCTGTCCCTTCCCCTTCCTGTCCCTTCCCTTTCCTTTTTAGCTTATTTAATTTTTAACATCATTTTTGGCGTTGTTTAATTTCTTTTTAATAGTTTTTTAAACCTTGTGTGTGTACCTTTTTCTTAAGGGGTTAGGGATGGTTGTGGTTGTATTTTAACCTGTATGTATTTTTAACTGCCAAGTAAGCTGCCTTGGGTCATCCATGGATGAGGAAGGCGGGGTAGAAAATTTTAAAATAAATAATAAATAAATGTGGTCTCTAGTCTCCCTGCCTCTTCTGAACCCCGCCTTTCTTCTGGTAGTTCTCTATCCACATGCTGCTGTAGTCTATCCTGTATTATCTGTATTACCTTGCTGGCATGTGGGATGAGCGCAATTAATCGATAATTGTTCGAACATTCTTTGGCATTGCCCTTTTTTGGGATTGGAACATATACTGATCTTTTCCAATCCTGTGGCCACTGTTTTGAATTCCAAATCTGCTGGCATATTGAATGCAGTAATCTGTTTCCATCATTTTTTAGGACTTTGAACAATTCAACTGGGATACCATCATCTCCACTAGCTTTACTGTTTGCAGGGCTTTTTAGGGCCTTTCTGACCTCACTCTCCAGGATTTCTGGCTCAATTTCAATTTCCTCCTCGTTGTTATTATCACAGGTGTTGAGGTCCTTTTTGTAGAGTACTCTTTCCATCTTTTCTTAATATCTTACACATCAGCTAACTCCTTTCCATCTTTGTCCCTTATCATGGTCATTTTTGCTTTAAATGTTCCCTTGATTTCCCCAATTTTTGGGAAAAGATCTCTAGTTCTGCCTCTTTGTTGTTTTCCTCCATTTCTTTGCACTGTTCATTTACGTAGTTTTCCTTATCTCTCCTTGCTTTCCTTTGAAATTCTGTGTTCAAGTGATTATATTTTTTCCTTTCTCCTTTGACTTTTGCGTTCCTTCTTTCCTCTGCTATTTTAAGAGCCTCATCAGATAACCACTTTACTTTCTTACACTTCCTCTCTTTTGGTATGGTTTTCTTTGCTGCTTCCTGCATGCTGTCCCACATCTCTGTCTATAATTCTTCTGGCACTCTGTCTATCAGGCCCAAGCCATTAAATCTGTTCCTCACCTCCACTGTGTATTTATTAGGGATGTTGTCTAGGTCATATCTGTCTGGTTTAATTGTTTTCCCTATTTTCTTTAGTCTAAGCCTGAATTTTGCAATCAGTATGTTGTGATCTGAGCCACAGTCTGATCCAGATCCTGTCTTTGCCAACTGTATAGAGGTTCTCCATCCTTGGCTGCAGAGTATGTAATCAATCTGGTTTCGATGCTGGCCATCTGGTGATGTCCGTGTATAGAGTCGCCTCTTGTGTTTCTGGAAGAGGGTGTTTGTTATGTCTAGTGTGTTCTCTTGGCAGAACTCTATCAATCTTTGTCCTGCTTCATTCTGTGTTCCAAGACCAAACTTGCCAGTTATTCCATCTACTTTTTGATTTCCTACTTTGGCATTCCAATCTCCTATGATGATGTGTACATCATATCTTGGTGTCTGTTCTATGAGTTGTTGTAGGTCCTCATAGAACTGGTCAACCGTGGCTTCATCTGCACCAGTGGTCGGAGCGTAGACTTGAATTACTGTAATATTGAAATGTCTGGCTGAATTCTGACTGACATCATTCTATCATTTTTGAGATTATATCCCATCACTGCTTTTCTCACTTTTTTACTGACAATTATGGCTACTCTGTTTTTTTCTGAGGTTTTCTTGTCCACAGTAGTAGATATGATGATTTCCAGAGCTGAATTCGCCCATCCCTGTCCATTTAACTTGCTGATTCCCAGGATGTCAATGTTTATTCTTTCCATCTCATTTTTAACCACTTCCAATTTTCCTTGGTTCATAGATCTCACATTCCATGTCCCTATGCATTATTGTTCCCTGCAACACTGTATTTCTCCTCCCTCTTTAATGTCCCTCCCCTTCTTCCCATCTGCTGTTCTAAGCATCCTGTTTCATCTAGACTGTCCTTTTGTTTTGCCTTTTGTTTTGGTCAGTAGGGTTCTCTTGGCAACTTTGTGGCGTGGTTTGCCAGTTTCTACGCCAGTGTCCTCCCATCATACATGTTATCACAGTTTAAAAACAAAGTTCGGTAGGCAACAGAAAAAACAACCTGTCTTAGTTAAGAGTTTAAATGGCCTGTCTCCTTATAACGGGTGAGTAGCTGATGTCAAATACCACGAGAATTGCAGTTATTTGATTTAACCAATTGAATGGATCCAAGTTAGCATAATGTACATCAGGGATTCTCGACCTGTGGGCCAGGTGTGGTGCATGACACCATTTCATATGCCCCACATCCACCACACCAGGAAGTGCCATGTGGTGGAGAAAGAGCAAAATGGCCATTTGGCCCCTGAAGCTGTCTGAGGGAGCATGACCCGGCCCCTGGCTTTAAAAGGTTGAGAACTCCTGATGTACATAATGTCTATAAGAATAATCAGAAGGTATGACTGAAAAATTACCACGGCAAACAACTGATTTTGCTGTGCCCATTCTGAATTGCTCTGCCATCGTGGCAGATTCCTGTTAACATGGGAATGAGTTAACGATGCTATTGAAAAGGACTTCTCAGGAATGATTGCATCCAGAGGCAAATCCATCCATAAGTAGAAGCACTGTCAGCCTCCAGGCATGGCTCAGTATTGTATTCTGATAAACCCCATCAGGCCCTGTTTGCAGGAAGGGAAGAGAAAGGGCTTCTGTTTAAAGCAGGGATCCTCAACGGATCTGGCCCATGGCAACAAATCATCCAGCCTGTGCCCTCGCTCCAGCCAGTGCTGCTGCCTCTGCCTCAATGCTTGTCTCCTCTGCTTGGCTTGGTGTGTCCCTCCCTGTGCTCTATAGCAGGGCTTACAACATCCACCCTGCTACGGAGCGCCAGCAGGGACATGTCAAGCCAAGCAGAGGGGACAAGGAGTGCCAGTAAACCCATTCGTGTAGATTCACAGAGACTTGGGCTTCTGGGAATTGAAGTCCAAGACCAGCTGGAGTGCCATTAAGCCCATTTGTGTGGATTCACAGAGACTTGGGCTTCTGGGAATTGAAGTCCAAGAACAGCTGGAGTGCCAGTAAACCCATTCATGTGGATTCACGGAGACTTGGGCTTCTGGGAATTGAAGTCCACAAGAGGCGACTTTACACATGGACATCACCAGATGGCCAACACCGAAACCAGATTGACTACATACTCTGCAGCCAAAGATGGAGAACCTCCATACAGTCAGCAAAAACAAGACCTGGAGCAGACTGCGGCTTAGATCACAACCTACTGATTGCAAAATTCAGGCTTAGACTAAAGAAAATAGGGAAAACACGGAGACCAGAAAGATATCACCTAGACAGCATCCCTAAAGAATACGCGGTAGAGGTGATGAACAGATTTAATGGCCTAGACTCGGTAGACAGAGTACCAGAAGAATTATGGACGGAGATGAGGGACATCATGCAGGAAGCAGCAAAGAAAATCATACCAAAAGAAAAGAAGAGTAAGAAAGCAAAGTGGTTGTCTGATGAGGCTCTTAAAATAGCAGAGGAAAGAAGGAACGCCAAAGTCAAAGGAGAAAGGAAAAACTACAATCATTTGAACACAGAATTTCAAAGAAAAGCAAGGAGAGATAAGGAAAACTACCTAAAAGAACAGTGTAGAGAAATGGAGGAAAACAACAAAATAGGCAGAACCAGAGATCTCTTCAAAAAAATCGGCGAAATCAAGGGAACATTTAAAGCAAAAATGACCATGATAAGGGACAAAGACGGAAAGGAGCTAGCTGATGCAGAAGAAATTAAGAAAAGATGGAAAGAGTACACAGAGGAACTTTACAAAAAGGACCTCAACACTCCTGACAATCACAATGATGAAGAAATTGAACTTGAGCCAGACATCCTGGAGAGCGAAGTCATAAAGGCCCTAAAGAGCACTGCAAACAACAAAGCTAGTGGAGATGATGGTATCCCAGTTGAATTCTTCAAAGCGCTAAAAGATGATGGCGTCAAATTACTGCATTCAATATGCCAGCAGATTTGGAAAACAAAACAGTGGCCACAGGATTGGAAAAGATCAGTATACGTCCCAATCCCAAAAAAGGGCAATGCCAAAGAATGTTCAAATTATCGAACAATCGCGCTCATCCCACATGCCAGCAAGGTGATGCTCAAGATAATACAGGCTAGACTTCAGCAACATGTGGAGAGAGAATTACCAGAGGTGCAGGCTGGTTTCAGAAGAGGCAGGGGGACTAGAGACCACATTGCCAACATACGCTGGATCATGGAGAAAACAAAGGAATACCAGAAACAAGTTTACTTTTGTTTTATTGACTACACTAAGGCATTTGACTGTGTGGACCACAACAAGATGTGGCAAGTAATTAAAGAGATGGGAATTCCAGAGCACCTCATATGCCTCCTGAGAAATCTGTACATGAACCAAGAAGCAACAGTTAGGACAGAACATGGAATAACAGAGTGGTTTGGAATAGGAAAAGGAGTAAGACAAGGCTGCATTTTGTCACCATGCTTATTCAACCTATACACAGAGCACATAATGCGCAGTGCAGGGATGGAGGAATCACAATATGGGATTAAAATCGCTGGGAGAAACATCAACAATCTGAGATATGCAGACGATACCACCCTAATGGCAGAAAGTGAGGAAGACCTAAAGAATCTCTTGATTGGGCTGAAGGAGGAGAGTGCAAAAGCTGGCTTGAGACTCAATATCAAGAAAACCAAGATAATGGCAACAGGCCCAATCAGTTCCTGGAAAATAGACGGGGAAGAAGTAGAAGCAGTGACAGATTTTACTTTCTTAGGATCAAAGATCACTGCAGATGGGGATTGTAGCCACGAAATAAAAAGGCGACTGATTCTTGGGAGACAAGCGATGAGAAACCTGAGGAACATAGTGAAAAGCAGAGACATCACATTGCAAACAAAAATTAGAATAGTCAAAGCAATGGTTTTCCCAGTAGTAATGTATGGATGTGAGAGCTGGACAATTAGGAAGGCTGAACGTAGAAGAATAGATGCCTTTGAAATATGGTGTTGGAGGAGGGTTTTGAGAGTCCCCTGGACAGCGAGGAGAACAAATAGGTCAATCTTAGAAGAAATTAACCCTGACTGCTCATTGGAAGGTCAAATAGTAAAGATGAAGCTAAAGTACTTTGGACATCAAATGAGAAGGGAGGATTCACTTGAGAAGGCATTGATGTTGGGAAAGGTGGAGGGCAAAAGAAGAAGGGGGAGGCCAAGGATGAGATGGCTAGATGGCATTGTAGACACAATGGGCACAGAGCTGGGAGGGCTGAAGGGGATGGTGGAGGACAGAGGCGCCTGGAGGAAAATGGTCCATGGGGTCGCAAAGGGTCGGAGTCGACTGTGCGACTGAACAACAACAACAACGGAAGCAGTGTCTGTGTCTTTCCCTGGGGCTGCTCTGGCCAAGTGCGGCTTTTCAGGCAGATGCATGCAGGCACACACATCTTTCCTGGGGGTCGCACTGGGCAAGAAGAACAGCCTGCATCCCTCTTTCACCCACGCCATGCAGCTCCTTCATGCCGGAACATAGGGAAGCTGTTTGGGGAGGGGGGCTCATGGCAGTGTTCGCAGGGAAGTGTTGGGATCTCAGGGTGGTCCTGCCACTGCGGGACCACCCCAACACCCCCCCCAAAAAAAACAACCTCCAGTGCCGCTGCCACCTGGTTTAGAGTGTATGGAAAGCCCAATTCTCTAATTCCAGAAATCTCAATTTGTTTTAGACTGATAAAGTCTCACAGAATAGACATAACGAGCAGAAGAACTAGTGGGTTTCAGAATAAGGAGATGCCGCTCACACCCTGTATCTTCACAACTGTCAAATATCTCACTTTTTCCACTGAAAATGATCATATTTATTTTGGAAATTCTGAGTTATAATTAATCTTGCTGCCATGACCAATATAACAATGATAGTCAAGTAGTCTTTATAAAATAACTGTAATTTTAATATTTTAAATGTTCTTCCAACTTAGATAACTTTCTTCAGTATAAAAGGTAAGTACCGTATTTATTCGTGTATAACGCGCAAAATTTTATACCAAAAAAAGAAATCAAAGTTGGGGTGCGCGTTATACACGAGGACTGGGTGCGCGTTATAAACGAGCCTCTTTTACTTCCTTTTTAGAATTGGGTCGGCTGTCTATTGCTGTGGCGGGTGAAGGGGAGGCGGGGGGGTGGCTTTGAAGAAATTGACGGGATCTGATTGGGTGGCGCGGGAGACGAGGCGTGGCCCGGAGGTAGCTCGCAGTTCGAGCGAGGCTCCTGGAGGTCGGAAGTGCTCGTTTCGGATTGCATTTTCTGCAACAGGTGGGTCTGATTATCCCCCCCTCCCTCAATATTTTAAGGCGTGCTCTTTTTCACCAATATAACTGGTTCCCCTTTAGATGGCATCTCAGGGTATCAAGCGTAAACGTTGTGCATATGACGCTTCGTTCAAGCTCAAAGTTGTTGATCATGCTGAAATGCATGGAAACTGAGCAGCTAGCCGAGAAAATTTTATACTGAGATTTCATGGAAAATTAGGGGTGCGCGTTATACACGAGTGCGCGTTATACTCGAATAAATACGGTAATCAAATCAATTTGTTTTCAATATTGAATTAGTCAACACTTAGAGCATAACAAATTTCTTGTAATCTTATGTTTATACTTCTTTACAGGCTGAAAAACAAGCAAAAAACTCTCGAAGAAAATTTGATATATTTCTTTTCCTGAGCTTCGTTGGGAGCTTTGCTAGAAATTGTTGCTGAATTTTTATATATATATTGATCTGCAGATTACATGGAGATAAAAAGGCAATTTAACATAGGTCTCATAATGTATAGCAAACATTAATAAATCACATTCAAAACTAACTACTTCTATACACGTTCCAAAATGCATTCTTACCAATCCAGCGAAACAGAGTAATATTAAAGTTATTCTTATGCGTGTTATTGCCTCTTAATGTTTCTTCCTTTAGGGCAGTCAACGTTACTGTGAATCAGTGCAATGTTACATTTATAGTAAAGATCTAAACCACACAGGTGAGTTTCATTAACATATTCAACTTAGCATATGTCATGATCTTGATCCTTTATCTAGGGATCTTAATCGTGCCTTCCTGTCACACCTCACCACTTGCCCTCTTACCAGCAGTATCTGCCACCTCTGCTATGAGGCAACTCTCCTTATGAGTTCCCCTTGGCTCCGCTTGGCCCAGGCTAGTGATGGTGCAGGGAACCAATTATTGAGAACACTCAAATTAGGCAGCATAAACGTGGCCAATCTCTTTTCCCCCATTCCAATAGACACAACGGATCTATATTTAATAAGGTTTATTAAGTAAGTTAATGAAATGAATATAGCATGGAAAATCAAACTTGCAAACTAGTCGTTCAAAGAATACATACAAAAAATAAGAACACTTAACTGGTTATCTAGGCCCTCTGACCTTATCTGGCTCACAAGTCCATCCTGTGAGGCTCCCCCCATGGTTTTCCCCGGTGAAAGAGAGTGAACAATTACTCGCACTGTGGTTTTATTATTCTGATATCAGTCTTCCCACGTGGGGACTTCCAGCCAATTGAAATTAATTTACATTCCAATGTCTCTCTGGTATGTTGTATACAGAGCCTCCTACACAAGGAAATCTCCCTCCTGGATGTACTAAAGCACGGAGTAATTAGGTGGACAAAAAGATCATGAAAAAGCACAGTTTAAAACGGGGCTTATTTCATGACAACATATTCAAATGAACATCATTTTTCATATACAGTGGTACATCGCTTTACGAACACTTCGGCTAACGTAATTTTCACTTTACGAATGAAAATCTACTGACAATGATGCCTTGCTTTATGAATATTTTTTGAACGGATTACCCAATCATTTTCTCCTGCTGATAGTGTTTTAATTTGAATATTGTGGTTTTAGGATTTTTATGCCAAGTCTGGCCAGGTTATCCTGCTAGGGTAATAGAGAAGAACATACTGCCAGCAACTCAACGCTGAACATCAGGGGGCAGCATCTAAGAGGTGACCTGACTGAAGTGTATAAAATCATGCACGGTGTGGACAACGTAGATAAGGAAAAACTGTTTTCCCTATCGCACAACACTAGAACTAGGGGGCACTCCATGAAACTTTTGGGTACTAGTTCTCAAACGAATAAGAGAAAATACTTTTTCACCCAGAGGATCACTGGTCTATGGAACTCTTGACCCTGCCAGAAGAAGTAGTGACAGCTGTCAGTCTTGACAGCTTTAAGAAAGGATTAGACAAGCTCATGAAGGACAAGAGTATCAATGGCTATAATTATGGATACCTAAGGACAACCTCCGGGTTGGAGAGATAGGCAGGATATCTCTCAATGCCATTTCCAGGGAATCCTAAGCAGGTGAAGGCATCTGCTTGGGAATCCCCTGAAGCAAATGGTGAGCCACTGTGTGAGACAGAATGCTGCATTGGATTGGCTGTGGCCTGTTCTTATGTTCTAGTTAACTAACGTGACAACCCTGAGGTCTAGTGGCCATAGCAAAGTCCACAGGGAAGGGTGATGGTCCCCAAGTGGATTAAATCCTTCTTGAATCCACCTTTGCAAGACAGTCCTCATGGCTGATCACCATGATGATCGCCAATGTTTGGAATTGGATGTGGCAGAAGAAGAAAAAGATGCTATCTAGCTGTTCTCTGCGGGGGGTTTCTCCCCCTGTGGCTTAGTGGATAAATGCTGAGGTCGGGTTTCAATATTAAATTATTATTCCAGATGTTTTAAAAACATCTGGAATGCATTACTACTGCTCCTAGCTGTGAGATCTGGACCGTAAGGAAGGCTGAGAGCAGAAGAATAGACACTTTTGAACTGTGGTGCTGGAGGAGACTCTTGAGAGTCTCCTGGACTGCAATGAGATCAAATCAGTCCATCCTAAAGGAAATAAATCCAGACGGCTCTTTGGAAGGACAAATACTGAAGCTAAAGTACTTTGGCCACGAAATGAGAAAAGAGGACTCAATGGAGAAGGCCCTGATGCTAGGAAAGATTGAAGGCAAAAGGAGCAAGGGGTGGCAGAGGGTGAGATGGCTAGATAGCATCATTGACATGGTGGGCATAGATCTGGGCTGACTATGGAGGAAAGCAGATGACAGAGGAGCCTGGTGTGCAGTGGTCCATGGGGTCACAAAGTGTCAGATTCAACTGTGCAACTGTACAACAAACCTTTAGATTCTCCAAAAATGTCTCAAAATTCACCAACTAGGTGAGGAGACGTCTGGGTTAAATATTGTCTTATTTCTTACTAGCAGAGGTTGCCCGGCGTTGCTGGGCTGTTTTAAATTGTGTTGGAAGGTTAAACTGTGTTAATGCTTTTTAAAAATTGCTTAGTCTGTAATTTTAATTTTTAAAATGTTTAAACATTGTCTTATTTCTTATATCTCTAGAAATCTTTTTGTTTTGTTTAAACAATAAACTCTTAGGTTTTTCTGTCACTTCATATAGATCTGTGCTTCCCCAAATTGATTTATCTGGATAACTGTATTAAATTAAGCATAGTTCCCATTTGCCTAGCAATATAGTAAAATGTTATGTTGTTGTTGTTGTTCAGTCGCACAGTCGATTCCGACCCTTTGCGACCCTATGGACCATTGTTCTCCAGGCGCCTCTGTCCTCTACCATCCCCCTCAACCCTCCCAGCTCTGTGCCCATTGTGTCTATAATACCATCTAGCCATCTCATCCTTGGCCTCCCCCTTCTTCTTTTGCCCTCCACCTTTCCCAACATCAATGCCTTCTCAAGTGAATCCTCCCTTCTCATTTGATGTCCAAAGTATTTTAGCTTCATCTTTACTATTTGACCTTCCAATGAGCAGTCAGGGTTAATTTCTTCTAAGATTGACCTATTTGTCCTCCTCGCTGTCCAGGGGACTCTCAAAACCCTCCTCCAACACCACATTTCAAAGGCATCTATTCTTCTGCGTTCAGCCTTCCTAATTGTCCAGCTCTCACATCCATACATTACTACTGGGAAAACCATTGCTTTGACTATTCTAATTTTTGTTTTCAAGGTGATGTCTCTGCTTTTCACTATGTTCCCCAGGTTTCTCCCAAGAATCAGTCGCCTTTTTATTTCATGGCTGCAATCCCCATCTGCAGTGATCTTTGATCCTAAGAAAATAAAATCTGTCACTGCTTCTACTTCTTCCCCGTCTATTTTCCAGGAACTGATGGGGCCTGTTGCCATTATCTTGGTTTTCTTGATATTGAGTCTCAAGCCAGCTTTTGCACTCTCCTCCTTCAGCCCAATCAAGAGATTCTTTAGGTCTTCCTCACTTTCTGCCATTAGGGTGGTATCGTCTGCATATCTCAGATTATTGATGTTTCTCCCAGCGATTTTAATCCCATATTGTGATTCCTCCATCCCTGCACTGCGCATTATGTGCTCTGTGTATAGGTTGAATAAGCATGGTGACAAAATGCAGCCTTGTCTTACTCCTTTTCCTATTCCAAACCACTCTGTTATTCCATGTTCTGTCCTAACTGTTGCTTCTTGGTTCATGTACAGATTTCTCAGGAGGCATATGAGGTGCTCTGGTATTCCCATCTCTTTAATTACTTGCCACATCTTGTTGTGGTCCACACAGTCAAATGCCTTAGTGTAGTCAATAAAACAAAAGTAAACTTGTTTCTGGTATTCCTTTGTTTTCTCCATGATCCAGCGTATGTTGGCGATGTGGTCTCTAGTCCCCCTGCCTCTTCTGAAACCAGCCTGCACCTCTGGTAATTCTCTCTCCACATGCTGCTGAAGTCTGTCCTGTATTATCTTGAGCATCACCTTGCTGGCATGTGGGATGAGCGCGATTGTTCGATAATTTGAACATTCTTTGGCATTGCCCTTTTTTGGGATTGGGACGTATACTGATCTTTTCCAATCCTGTGGCCACTGTTTTGTTTCCCAAATCTGCTGGCATATTGAATGCAGTAATTTGACGCCATCATCTTTTAGCGCTTTGAAAAATTCAACTGGGATACCATCATCTCCACTAGCTTTGTTGTTTGCAGTGCTCTTTAGGGCCTTTATGACTTCGCTCTCCAGGATGTCTGGCTCAAGTTCAATTTCTTCATCATTGTGAGTATCAGGAGTGTTGAGGTCCTTTTTGTAAAGTTCCTCTGTGTACTCTTTCCATCTTTTCTTAATTTCTTCTGCATCAGCTAGCTCCTTTCCGTCTTTGTCCCTTATCATGGTCATTTTTGCTTTAAATGTTCCCTTGATTTCCCCAATTTTTTTGAGTAAAACCCCGACTTACATATGCCTCGAGTTACATAAAATTCGACTTACATTATTTTGTGCTAAAACCATGTCCCAATTTACACGATTTCCTATGGGTTTGCTTTGAGTTACATAAAGATTATTTTACCTATGGGTTTGCTTTGAGTTAAATAATAAACTGATTTTAGCAAAAGCCTACGGAATGGACTTTTTTTTCGTAAGTAGGGTTTTTGCTGTACTTAGAATACCCAAACCTCTTCCCTTTAATTCAATTTCTGTTAGATTTATAGGGAGCATAAAAAAACCAATCATGGGGAATATTTTTAAACTTCCGAGCTATTCTCCCAAACCATGCTTATTAGATCTGTTTTATCTTTTCTGTCACTTCAGGGTTAATCTTATGAAAATCATCCACGTAAATTGTGTTGTTCAGTCGCATAGTCGAGTCCAACCCTTTGCGACCCCATGGACCATTGCACACAAGGCACCTCTCTCCTCCACCATCCTCCTCAACCCTCCCAGCTCTGTGACCATTGCATCAACAATACCATCTAGCCATCTCATTTTGGCCGCCCCCTTCTTATTTTGCCCTCAACCTTTCCCAGCATCGAGGCTTTCTCAAGTGAATCCTCTCTTCTCATTTGATGTCCAAAGTACTTTAGCTTCATCTTTATTATTTGCCCTTCCAAGGAGCAGTCAGGGTTGATTTCATCTAAGATTGACCTATTTGTTCTCCTAGCTGTCCAGGGGACCCTCAAAAATCTCATTTCAAGGGCATCTATTCTTCTGTGCTCAGCCTTTCTTATGGTCCAGCTCTCACATTGTTACTGGAAATACCGTTGCTTTGACTATGCGGACCTTTGTTTGCAAGGTGATGTCTCTACTTTTCACTATGTTCACCAGGTTTCTCATAGCTTGTCTCCCAAAAATCAATCACCTTTTTATTCAATGGCTGCAATCACCATCTGCAGTGATCTTGGATCCTAAGAATGTAAAGCCTGTCACTGCTTCTTCCCCATCTATTTTCCAGAAAGTGATAGAACCTGTTGTGTGGGTTGCCCGTGGGAATAATTGGCAATTAAACCTCTCCCCAGGGGTTCGCTCGGCTTTCGACAGATCCGGGGACCACCTTTAGTGTCTTTTCCGGGAGACATAGAAGGAGTCGCAGTAAGGACTAACACAGGTTTATTGGTTGATGATCAGAACGAACATGTGGTAATGGCGGAGATACCTCACATTATATACAGTAGTACAATACATTTGAATCTTGCTGCATGGTAGCTCATTGGCTGCTACCGGCGTGACGTCGTCCGGGTCACACCCATCTTCAGTGGTGGATCAGTAGTAGTTTGTTGTTGCGGGGAGTTCCCGCGGCTGCAGGTGATTTGAGGAATGAGAACCATGTGAGTTGAACACTCGCAGCTGCCCTCTATGGGCAGCTTGCTCGCGTTCCTTTAACAGCTGGGCTACATTGTGATTGTGGTCAGGTTACATTCATGCATTTCTTAAAGCAACATTGTACATACATAACATCCCTCCCCCCTAGGATGGGACGAAGTCCCTCAACCATTGTGGCTTGCCGCACGTGCACCTGGGGCGTGCGGCCGCTTGACTTAACACAGGGGAGCCTGGCTCTGCGGAGTCCTGTCCTGCAACGGAAAGGGGGGACTCGTTAGTGGCTCGGTGTGGGCTCTGTGGTAACCTTGCATTGAGGGACGGGAATGGAATGAACAGTTGGGAAGTGAATCCCTGCCTACCGTTTGGGGAGTTTGGGGTCCCTCCCAGTACGAATCTCGGGACCGACGAAGAGGCCCTCGAGGCCTCACCACCCCCCGTTACCTGCCCGGGAGTTCTAGAGACTGTGGTGGGCGGACTTCCCCCTGTTGCCTGCCTTGGGGATGTGGGTCTCCGGGGGGCTGGAGCTATGGTATACTCTAACACAAAAGGACTGGGGGGACTGGAGGTACCAGGGGCTGAACTGAAACCCCTCTTTTCGCTAGGACGGGTGGGGACCACCCCGCTACACCCCCCTGGTACCGCAACTCATAATCATAATCAAACTGATCCCTCTCTTTCAAAGTATCCTCCTCTGTGGTTGGGAACCCAGGATATGCATTTGTATCCGCGGGTTCCGCCGTGTCTCCCCCTTGGGTAATGCGGGTGGGGGAGGACCCTAACGCTGATTTCTCCTCACTGGTGACTCGCCTTCTGAGTTGGTCGGCATGCCTTCTCCAGAGTAGACCCGAGCTGGTCTCGACCCTGTAGGATACTGGCCCCGTCTGCTCACTGATTGTCCCTGGAACCCACGCTGGCCCCGCAGCCGCGTAGTTCCTGCAGTGAACCGGGTCCCCTACCGAGAAACTTTTGGAGCTCTCCCCCCCTATGATTATATTTCTCCCTTCATCCTCCACCCTGGACGGATCCATCCGGTCAAAGAGCGTTACCGGACGCCTCCTCATGAGGAGTTCGGCTGGGGAGAATCCTGAAGCTAGGGGGGTTGTCCTGTAGCAGATGAGGAACTGACACAGGTGGAGGTTTAACTCACCGGGACCCATGCGCCACAGTGCGTCTTTCGTGGTGCGCACTTGGCGCTCTACCTGACCGTTTGTGGCGGGGTGAAACGGGGCAGCGGTAATGTGCCTGATGGCGTTTCGCTCAATGAACATCTTGAACTCTGCAGACGTGAAGGTACTAGCGTTATCGCTAACAAGGACGTCTGGCAGGCCGAAACAGGCAAAAAGCTTGCGCAACTGTTTGATGGTTGCCGCAGAGGAGGTGCTGTTCATGGGGATTACCTCCAACCACTTGGAGTAGGAGTCGACTACCAGCAGAAACATGGACCCGTGGAAAGGGCCAGCGAAGTCGACATGAATCCGGGACCATGGCCCGCGGGCCGTATCCCATTCCCTATGGGGCAACGGGACTCCTCGGGCCGAGAGCTCTGGCAGCTCTCACACGTGCCCACTAAACGCTCTATGTCCCCGTCTATCTGGGGCCACCAAAAGAAACTCCTGGCCAGAGCCTTGGAGCACACAATCCCGGGGTGACTGGTATGCAGTAGTCTCAGCACCTTGGCCCTTAGCTTCTCTGGGATGACTACCCGCTGGCCCCAGAGTAAGCAACCCCTTTCCAGAGAAAGCTCTACTCTACGCCTAAAAAATGGCCTGAACTGTTCCTCGGGGGGAGTAGAGGGCCACTCTTTCCTAACCCAGGAACTAACTAGGGCCAGCATTTTGTCGGCCGCCGTGGCCTTGGCGAGGTCGGCCGGGACAATGGGGGGTGAGTCGAGGGACTCGATCAGCAGGACTTGGTGATCCTGCTCTACCTCGCAAGCGGGGTCTCCTAGACTAGGGAGGGGCGACCGGGACAGTGCGTCCGCATGGGAGATCTCCTTCCCTGGGCGATAGACCAGCTCATACTGGTAGGCGTTGAGGAAAATGGCCCAACACAACATTCTTGGAGATAGAATTTGTGGGGTGGGTTTACCGGTAGTGAAGATCCCCAGAAGTGGCTTGTGATCCGTCACTACCGTAAACTTGCGACCGTATAGGAAATCGTGGAACTTCTTCGTTCCCGCGATTATGGCCAGGGCCTCCCTATCTGTTTGCGGGTAATTGCGCTCGGCTTTCGAGAGGGACCTTGAGTAGTATGCCACCGGGGCTTCCCTCCCGCTCTCCAACACGTGGCACAGGACCGCCCCCACCCCCACTGGGGACGCGTCACAGACTAAAACCACTGGTTTTTTCGGGTCGAAGTGGGTCAGGACGGCATCCGAGGACAGGAGTGACTTAAGCTCCTTGAATGCTCTCTCCTGCCTGTCCCCCCACTGCCAAGCCGCGTCCTTTTTAAGCAGCGCGTGCAGTGGCTCCGCGACCGATGCCTTCCGAGGCAGGAAGGTATGATAGAAATTTAGGAGCCCTAGAAATGACTGTAGCTCCGGTTTCGCGGTGGGGCGAGTGGCGTTTTTTACGGCAGCAACCTTTGACTCAGAGGGTTTGATCCCGTCCGGGGTTACCTTAAAACCTAGAAATTCGACCTCCCTCGCAAAGAATACGCATTTATCCCTCCTCAGTCGAAGACCTGCCCTCTCGAACACTGAGAGGACCCCATCTAGCCTTTTTGCTAACTCTAATTCGCTCCCCGCCGTTATCAACACATCGTCGAAGTATGGGAGGACGCCTGGAACCCCCTTTAGAAGGCGTTCCACGAGGGACTGGAAAATTCCGGGGCCCGAATTCACGCCAAATTGAAGGCGCGTTACCTTAAACGCCCCCTTGTGCGTCACTATTGTTTGCGTGGCGGCAGCAGCCGGGGTTACAGAGAGCTGCTGGTATGCCTGGGCCAGATCTAGCTTGGCAAAACACCTCCCCCCATGTAACGTGGCCAGCAAGTGGCTGACCACGGGCACCGGATATGCATTTGGCCGAATGGCCTTATTGATCGTACATTTATAGTCCGCACAAATTCTGACCTCCCCGTTCGACTTAAGGGCTGTAACAATCGGCGTTTCCCACTCCGCCGAGTCAACTGGAACCAAAATCCCCTGCCCCACCAATTTGTCCAGTTCTGCCTCGATCTTGTCCTTGAGGGCGAAGGGCACTCTCCTTGGTTTGAGGCGGATGGGCCGGATTTCTGGGTCCAGCTCGAAGGAAACCGGGGGCCCCTTGTATTTCCCGAGCCCCTTCTTGAAAACGTCCGGGTATGCGTTGCACATGTCCCGCATTGGGTCAGTCTCGATGGCGTTAATGCCGGACAGTTCGATTCCCAGGGGAGCAAACCACTGCGTTCCCAAAAGGCAGCACCTCCCCCCCTTGAGGACCACTAGGGGCAGTTTCTCGGAGTAGTTTTTGAACTTCACCTTGAAGTTCCCCACCCCCAACACTGGGATCCCATTTCCCTGCACGTACCGTAGGTGTGACCTCATGGCCCGCAGCTTGGGCCGCTTATCTGGGGGAATACGCAAAAACTCTTTTTGGGACAGGATGGAATAAGATGACCCCGAGTCTATCTCCATCCTCACTGGGATCCCTTGCAACGGTACCTCTACGAAAAACCGCCGGTGCTCCAGGCCCACGCGGTTCACGCCTTCCTCACTGTAGCTGGGTGAGACCTTCCTGGTGCCGGCCGCCTTCCGTTGGTGCGTCTGGGGATGGCTGGAACTCGCCTTGCCCTCGACTCGCCCGCGCCTGCATACTCGGGCGATGTGCCCCTTTCGGCCACAGTTGTGACACTCGGCCTTTCGAAACGGGCACCTTGTGCGGTCGTGGGACGCCCCACAACCGTCGCAACGGCGGTCCTGCCGTTCGCGGGCCTGCCGCTTCTCACCACGCTTCTTGATCCTCTGGACGTCGTCGTCCTCGCTGGAGTAGGGGTCCGCTGTCGTGGACGACTCCTCTGACGACGTCGGTGTGCCGGCGGGCGGCTTGGGGGCCTGCCAGGCTGTCTTCGCTGGTGTCCGCCGGGCCGCCTGTACTGGTGACTTGGCCCTCTCGGACGCGGCCCCTCGGGACTTGAACAGTCTGACCCCGCTCCAGGCCTCCTCGGCTGCTTGGGCCTCCCGCAGTACCTTGTTGAACGTGAAGCGGTGGTCGCGGGTCATCAGCCTCCTCTGAAGTTCCTCGTCCCTCAAGCCACACAACATGCGGTCCCGGAGGGCCTGATTCAGGTCATCCCACTAGCAGTGCACCGCTGCAAGCCTGAGGGCCGCCGCGTAGGCGGACACGGATTCGCCCGGTTGCTGGTCTCGCCTGTGAAACGCGACCCGGGCTGGGAAGATCGAGACGGGCGGCTGGAAATGCTCGCCCAGCCTCTCCAGGATACGGTCGATGGGCACCTCGTCCACCTTCCGGGGGGCCACCAGGGTCATCAGGATACGCAGCGTGGCCGGCCCCACCTGGGCCAGGAAGTGGGAGCGCATCTTCGCGTCGTCGTCGACGCCCACGGCTTCCATCGCGTGCCGAAACTGGCACTCGTAGAGCTCCCATTGTTCGGGCTCGCTGACATCGAACTGGTAAGGCTTGACCTTGGGATTCGCCATCGATCCCATCCTCGTCGCCAATTTAGTGTCTTTTCCGGGAGACATAGAAGGAGTCGCAGTAAGGACTAACACAGGTTTATTGGTTGATGATCAGAACGAACATGTGGTAATGGTGGAGATACCTCACATTATATACAGTAGTACAATACATTTGAATCTTGCTGCACGGTAGCTCATTGGCTGCTACCGGCGTGACGTCGTCCGGGTCACGCCCATCTTCAGTGGTGGATCAGTAGTAGTTTGTTGTTGCGGGGAGTTCCCGCGGCTGCAGGTGATTTGAGGAATGAGAACCATGTGAGTTGAACACTCGCAGCTGCCCTCTATGGGCAGCTTGCTCGCGTTCCTTTAACAGCTGGGCTACATTGTGATTGTGGTCAGGTTACATTCATGCATTTCTTAAAGCAACATTGTACATACATATCATCACCCGAGCCTGGCAGGAAAGGAAATTGGGAAGCGGGCTAGTTAAGCAAGATAGAAATAACCAGGGAGGAGGTCCTTGCATGTCTTGTTAAGCTAAACACTAACAAATCACCAGGACCAGATAGCATCTATCCACGAGTTCTCAGGGAACTTAAAGTTTGTGCCTGATGACTGGAAAGTAGCAAATGTAACACCAATTTTCAAAAAAGGATCCACGGGTGATCCAGGAAATTACTGACCTGTCAGTTTGACATGTGTCCCAGGTAAAGTGATGGAAACCATGCTAAAAGATAGAATTAATAGGTACATAGAAGAGAAGGCGCTGCTAAAGGAGAGCCAACATGGCTTTTACAAGGGCAAATCATGCCTCACTAATCTGTTGGAATTTTTTGAGAGTGTCAACAAGCATGTGGATAAGGGGGATCCAGTTGACATTGTTTATCTGGACTTTCAGAAGGCTTTTGACAAGGTCCCACACCAAAGGCTCTTGAATAAACTTACCAGTCATGGAATAAAGGGACAGGTCTTGTCCTGGATCAGCAACTGGCTAAGGGACAGGAAACAGAGGGTAGCACTAAATGGACACTTCTCCAAGTGGAGGGAAGTAAAGAGTAGGGTCCCCCAAGGTTCAGTACTGGGACCCCTGCTTTTCAACCTCTTCATAAATGATCTAGAGGTAGGAGTAAAAAGCAAGGTAGCCAAATTTGCTGACGACACTAAATTATACAGGGTAGTGAAAACTGTGAGAGATTGTGAGGAGCTCCAGAGGGATCTCTTGACACTAGGGGAGTGGGCAAAGCACTGGCAAATGAGCTTCAACATCAGTAAGTGCAGAGTGATGCATGTTGGCGCAAAAAACCCCAATTACATTTATAAACTGATGGGGTCTGAACTCTCTGCGACAAACCAGGAAAGGGACCTTGGTGTCATGGTGGACAGCTCAATGAAGGTGTCAACCCAGTGTGCCTCAGCAGTGAAAAAAGCAAACTCAATGTTAGGGATCATTAGGAAGGGTATAGAAAATAAGTCAGCAAGTGTCATTTTGCCTCTTTATAAATCTATGGTGAGGCCCCATCTGGAATACTGTGTACAGTTCTGGTTGCCATACCTCCAGAAGGATATTATGGAGTTGGAGAAAGTACAGAGGAGGGCAACCAGAATGATTAGGGGACTGGAACACCTTCCTTACCATCTGAGGCTGCAACGGTTGGGCCTTTTCACTCTTGAACGACGGCGTCTAAGAGGTGACCTGATTGAAGTTTATAAAATCATGCACGGTGTGGACAAAGTAGATAAGGAAAAACTGTTTTGCCTATCGCACAACTCTAGAACTAGGGGACACTCGATGAAACTTTTGGGTACTAGTTCTCAAACAAATAAGAGAAAGTACTTTTTCACCCAGAGGATTACTGGTCTATGGAACTCCCTGCCAGAAGAAGTGGTGACAGCTGTCAGTCTTGACAGCTTTAAGAAAGGATTAGACAAGTTCATGGAGGACAAGTGTATCAATGGCTATAATTATGGCTACCTAAGGACAACCTCCGGGTTGGAGAGATAGTCAGGCTATCTCTCAATGCCATTTCCAGGGAATCCTAAGCAGGTGAAGGCATCTCCTTGGGAATACCCTGAAGGAAATGGTGAGCCACTGTGTGAGACAGAATGCTGGCCTGGATGGGCTGTGGCCTGTTCCAGCAAGGCTGTTCTTATGTTCTTATGTTATGTTCTTATGAGATGAATCATAAACCTCGGCTGATGGCTACAGTAGAGTAAGGCAAACCTCGGCTGATGGCTACAGTAGAGCAAGGCAAACAAGCCAGGGCAGACAGAGGATAAAGTTAGATGCCCGGAGTCAATACACATAGACCCCGAGATTAGGGCAGGAACAATGGGTTTCGCCAGCTCGATGTAATTAACTGCAGGCTGTCCATTAACCACAGGGCAACGTTCAAGAGCAGACATTGTAGCTGACCACCGGAAAATGCCGCGTATAGGGGAGTCACGAGCGTCATAGGCACGTGTCACGAACCCCAAGGCAGGTTTAGTGTTTGGGAATCAAGACAATGGAAACGGCTGTAAGCTAGCCTAGCACATCTTTATTGCATGGAGTACAGTACGAACATGTGGTAATGCCGGACAAACAGCTCTTTTTATACGGTGGCTATACAATTGAATATGGCTCTTCGACAGGCATTGGCTGCTGTCCAAGTGACGTCATCCTTGGTCACGCCTTTCTTGTCCAGGTGAGGTGAGCGTGGGAATCTTTCCCGCGCAGCTGAGGGTATTTGAGTAATGTGTACCATGTGAGCTGGGCGCTCGCTACTGCCCCCAGTGGCCACTAGCTCGCGTCCTCATACAGAAGGTTACAGTGGTACATGAACCCATTCGTGTGGTTACAATTACATTACATTCAATACACAACATCCCTCCCCCCTAAGATGGGACAAAGTCCCTCAACCAAACTGGTTTCCCGCATGTGCGTTTTGGCCGTGCGGCCGTTATGCTTAACTCGGCCGTGCCCCCTCGTCTGTGTCCTCCTGGCTCTTGTCCTGCAATTGGAGAGGATGACTCGTTAGTGACTCGCCGCGGGCTTGCAGCTTTGGAATGGGCAGGAGAAGAGGGAGGAAGGGTTTCTGATGTGGGTGTGGGAAAACCGGGGGCACTAGGGGCTAAAGAAAAACCCCGCTCTTCGCTTGGACGGGTGGGGGAACACTCCGACCCCCCCCCCCGGGTTTGGTAACTCAAAATCTAATTCGGGGGCAACAGTGGCAAACTCATTTCCCTCTTCCGAGGGACTGGGTAGAACTACAGGGGCAAGCTCGTTCCTCTTTTTCAAAGGACTGGGTAAAACTGGCGTATGAAAAGGATATGAGCTTGAGCCTATGCTTCCCCCCCTTGTTTGGGACTGTTGCCGTTCGTTTTCTCCCCCTTGGGATAAGCGGGTGGAGGAGAACCCTAACACTGAATTTTGCTGCTGAGCCCCTCTGTCCGGCCCCCCAAGCACTCGATGCCTAAGTTGGTCAGCGTGCCTTCTCCAGAGGAGACCCGTGTTGGTCTCGACACAGTATGAAACTGGTCCTGTTTGATTGATGACTACCCCCGGCACCCAGGTTGGTCCTGTGGTAGCGTAGTTCCTGCAATGAACAGGCTCTCCTATCTGGAAGTTTTTGGTGGGGCTGTGTTCAATGTTCCTTCCTCTGTCCTCGACCCTAGTGGGATCCAATCTAGTTAATAATGAGTGCAACTTCCTTTTCATGAGGAGTTCCGCGGGGGAGAATCCCGATGCCAATGGCGTCACCCTGTATGCCAACAGAAACTGGCAGAGTTGCCGGTCCAGATCCCCTGGACCCATGCACCGCAGCCCTTCTTTCATTGTGCGCACCAGCCGTTCCGCCTGGCCATTTGTTGCAGGGTGAAAGGGGGCTGAGGTAATGTGCCGAATGGCATTGGACTCTAAGAACGCCTGGAACTCGGCTGACGTGAAGGAACTCGCATTGTCAATAATAATGACGTCAGGTATTCCGAAGGTGCTTATCAGCCTGCGCAGTTGTTTTATGGTTGCAGCTGACGAGGTGTTGCGCATTGGAATTACCTCTAACCACTTGGAGTATGCATCCACCACCAGCAGAAAGAATGAACCCCTGAATGGCCCTGCGAAATCTATGTGGAGGCGGGACCACGGCCCCCTAGCTGTGTCCCATTCTCTGTGTGGGAGGCGGGCTTCCTCAGGTCGAGAGCTCTGGCAGCTTTCGCAGGTGTTCACCATGTGTTCAATGTCTGCGTCTAGCTGGGGCCACCAGAAGTAGCTTCGGGCCAGCGCCTTAGAGCGCACAATCCCTGGGTGGCTGACATGCAAAAGCCGTAGCACCCTCGCTCTTAATGCTAGTGGGACTACCACCCTCTCCCCCCACAAAATACACCCCCTTTCTGTGGACAACTCAACCCTCTTCCTGAAAAATGCAACAAACTCGTCTGCGGGGGAAGCTGTGGGCCACCCCTTCTGTACCCAGGATCTCACAAGGGCTAAAGTTTTATCCTTGGCCGTGGCGGCAGCAATTTCCTTGGGCAGTATTGGGGGTGCATCTAGGGATTCTATGAGGAGGACTTGGCTATCTTGCTCTACCTCACACTTTGGGTCCCCCAGGTGGGGAAGAGGAGACCTTGAGAGGGCGTCCGCGTGGCTTATCTCTTTCCCGGGGCGGTACTCTAACGAACCCTTGTATGCATTTAGGAAAATCGCCCACCTAAGCATCCTGGGGGAGAGGATCTGTGGAGTGGGCTTGTCTGAGGTGAAGATACCCAACAGCGGCTTGTGATCGGTTACAATGGTGAATGGGCGACTGTACAAATAATCATGGAACTTCTTTGTACCCGCCACAATGGCAAGGGCCTCCCTATCTGTTTGGGCGTAATTTCGTTCTGCCTTGGACAATGATCTCGAGTAAAATGCAATTGGGGCTTCTCGCCCCCCCCCCTCTAACACGTGGCACAGGACCGCCCCCACCCCCACTGGTGAGGCGTCGCAGACCAAGACTACCGGCTTCTTTGGGTTGAAATGGGTTAGAATAGCCTCCGAGGAGAGGAGCTGCTTGAGTTCCCAGAAAGCCCGCTCCTGCTTCTCCCCCCACCGCCAAACCGCATCCTTCTTCAGCAGCCCATGCAGGGGCTCTGCAACCATCGCTTTCCTGGGCAGGAAGGAATGGTAAAAATTCAGCAGCCCCAGGAAAGACTGCAGCTCCGGTTTCGCGGTGGGGCGAGGGGCGTTTTGAATGGCTGAGACTTTGGACTCAGCGGGTTTCACCCCCTCAGAGGTTATACGGAACCCCAGAAACTCCACCTCCCTGGCCAGAAACACACATTTGTCCCTCCGCAGCCTCAACCCCGCGGATTCGAAAGCTGTAAGGACCTTATCTAGTCTCTGGGCCAGTTCTGCTTCGCTCTCCCCAGATATCAATATGTCATCGAAAAATGGCAAGACCCCCGGTAATTTCTTTAACAAACGTTCCACAAGCGACTGAAATATTCCTGGCGCCGAGTTCACGCCAAACTGTAGGCGCGTTACCTTGAATGCCCCCTTGTGAGTTACAATGGTCTGTGCAGCAGCTGTGGCTGGGGTTACTGGAAGCTGCTGGTACGCCTGCGCCAGGTCTAGTTTGGCGAAAAATTTTCCCCCATATAAAGTAGCTAGCAGATGGCTAACTACCGGCACCGGATAGGCATTAGGGCGGATCGCCTTGTTAATTGTACACTTGTAGTCAGCGCAAATTCGCACCTCCCCATTTGCTTTCAACACTGTAACAATAGGAGTCTCCCACTCTGCAGAGTCCACAGGCACTAAAATCCCTTGCCCCACTAGTTTGTCCAGTTCCGCCTCAATTTTGTCCTTTAGGGCGAATGGGACCTGCCGTGGCTTGAGTCTAATTGGGCGGACCTCCGGGTCCAGGTCGAAAGAAACTGGGGGCCCCTTGTACTTCCCGAGCCCCTTCTTGAATACCTCTGCGTGTGCGTCGCACACTGCCTGAATCTCATTCCCCCCGATGGCATGGACTCCGCCTATGAAGATGTCCAGGGGTTTGAACCATTGTGTTCCCAGGAGATTACACCCCCCTCCCTTAGAACTACCAGGGGGAGTTTCCTTCGGAGTCCCTTGTACCGTGTCTCGAAGTCCCCAATCCCCAGCACTGGAATTACATTTCCCTGCACGTCTCTTAAGTTCGCCCCCATCTCTTTGAGTTTGGGTCGCTCCTTGGGGGGAATCCGCAAGAACTCCTTATGGGAAATGAGGGAGTATACAGACCCCGAGTCTATCTCCATCTTAACAGGAACCCCTTGCAACAGTACCTCAGCATAAAAACGTGGTTGCCCTAGAGGCACGCTGTGGATGGCCAAGTCGTCTTCCGCATGTATTCCTCGGCACACGTGGTCCCCCTCTGGGTCGCCGCCGCCATCGCAGACTCTGCCAACGCCATCCCGGCTCCTCGGGGAGCGCTTACTCTCGTTCCGGCGTTGCTTGCAGACCCTGGCGATGTGGCCCTTCCGTCCACAGTTGTGGCACTCAGCCTTCCTGAATGGGCACTTGCTCCTCTCGTGGGACGCCCCGCAACCATCACAGCGCCGACCCCCCTTTCCCTTCTTCTCGCTCAGCCCCTTCCTGACCTTCCGGACCCCCTCATCTTCACTGGAGCCTGGGGTGGCAGAAGCCTCTGAGGATGTGGGCGAGCGTGGGGCAGGGGCCGCCCTCCAGGCCGCCTGGACTGCGGATGCAGCTGCCTCGACTGGTGGGGGCTTTGCCTTGAGAAGCTTGTACCCGGCCCTCGTGGATTCAGCAGCTAGGGCCTCTTGTAGTACCTCTTTAAAGGTGAGGTCGTGGCCGCGGTTCATGAGATCCCTCTGGGTTTCCCCGTCTCTCATCCCGCAGAGCATCCTGTCCCTTAGGGCCACGTCTAAAATCTCCCGCCATTCGCATGGGGTTGCCAACAAACGGAGGGCCGCTGCATACTCGGATACTGACTCACCCGGCCTTTGGTCCCTCCTCGTGAAGGCTGCCCTGGCGGAGAAGAAGGACACCTTGGGCTTGAAGTGGTTCCGCAGAACCGCCAGTATTTCAGTTACCGAAACCTGGTCCACCTCTCGTGGTGCCACCAGATCCATCAGCGCTTGCACGGCCTGGAAACCGAGCATCGTGATGAGAAGACCCTTCTTCTTTCCTGCGTCGGTGAGGCCGGCATACGCTACCGTACTCTTGAAATGCATTTCAAACCAGTCCCATCGCTCGGGATGGGTAACGTTGAAAACTGGTTGCTGTGAAGTTGTCTTGTCCCCGTGGGAATCCATCATCCCATCCTCGTCGCCAATTTAGTGTTTGGGAATCAAGACAATGGAAACGGCTGTAAGCTAGCCTAGCACATCTTTATTGCATGGAGTACAGTACGAACATGTGGTAATGGCGGACAAACAGCTCTTTTTATACGGTGGCTATACAATTGAATATGGCTCTTCGACAGGCATTGGCTGCTGTCCAAGTGACGTCATCCTTGGTCACGCCTTTCTTGTCCAGGTGAGGTGAGCGCGGGAATCTTTACCGCGCAGCTGAGGGTACTTGAGTAATGTGTACCATGTGAGCTGGGCGCTCGCTATTGCCCCCGGTGGCCACTAGCTCGCGTCCTCATACAGAAGGTTACAGTGTTACATGAACCCATTCGTGTGGTTACAATTACATTACATTCAATACACAACAGCAGGGTAATAAATACGTATCCCTGACTCTGGTCGGGGCTGGACTTCACCACACGGCTGCCTCCACGTGTCTTTCTTCCAAGCCAGCCATTCCAACACTGTTGCCATTATCTTGGTTTTCTTGATGTTGAGTCTCAAGCCAAATTTTGCACTCTCTTCTTTTAGGGTCATTATAAGTCTTTCTCAGGCAGGACAGTCGGATTCTCAGATAGCGTGAACACTTTGTTGAGAGAGAGAGAGAAAATGAGAAAATACTGGCGCAGTGGTTAAGCTGCTGTCCCCCAACCAAAAGGTTGTGAGTTCAATCCTGACCAGGGTTCAAGGTTGCCTCAGCCAATCCGAGGTCGGTAAAATGAGTAAACCAGCATGTTTGGAGCAAAATGCTGATTAACTTGTGAACCGTCCAAGCGGTACAGTAAACGCTATGGGGTGATATATAAATGGGATTATTTTGCTTTGTGGAGGATTTTTATCCCAGGAGGCATACCCTGCTTTCAGGGTTCACCTCAAGTCCATCCCCCCGCGCAAATAGAGGCGAACAAGGAGACTCGATCATCCATGCGATCGTAGTGGAGATTGGACGGGTCTGTCTGTGCTTCTTCTGTGCCAGGAGCCTGGCGCGGCTTCAGTCACATGACAGGAACAGAGGAGAAAACCAGTGGTACGTTTAGTGATGAAGTGCGCATGCGTAATCTACCCATTTCTTCTTCTCCCATCCAGGAGGCGAAACCGGGCTCAACTTTGGGGAAGAGGTTCTTTTTTTGGGGAGGGGGAGATCCCTGCAACCTCTTTAATTGATTAATTAAGAGAGAGAGAGAGAGAAAGAAAAGAGGGGAGAAGCAGGTGAGTTTTGTTCTTTGCTGGGAATGGAAGGGTGAAAGGGGAGGGGTAGAACTGTGACTTCCCATCTTATCATCATCATCATCATCATCATCCTTCCGCCTTTGAAATCCATGGAAATTTCTGCAGAGATGATTTGGCTAAACAAAGGACGTGGTCGGGTGGGTTTCGAGGTCGGTGCAAAACGATCCTTTATAGTTTGGGAAATGGATCACCAGAAAAAGGGAGAGGAGGAGGGCTTCAGACGGCAGCGGTTGGAGGGGCGGCATCGATGAACCTCCTTTTCTGATCCCACTGGCCTTTCTCTTTTGGGGGGTCCTTAGAGTCATCCTGTGCCTTCTCCCCCAATCTTTGGAAGCAATATTCTTATTTGTTGCATTTATACCCAGATTAGTAGAAGCTGAAGTACTTTGGACACCAAATGAGAAGGGAGGAATCACTTGAGAAGGCCTTGATGCTGGGAAAGGTGGAGGGCAAAAGAAGAAGGGGGAGGCCAAGGATGAGATGGCTGGATGGTATTGTAGACACAATGGGCACAGAGCTTGGTGGGCTGAGGAGAATGGTGGAGGATAGAGGTGCCTGGAGGAAAATAGTCCATGGGGTCGCAAAGGGTCGGAATCGACTGTGCGACTGAACAACAACAACAAATCTAGGAGATTTTCCTACTCTGTGCAGCTAACCACACAAAACTCACACATTAAAAACAGTCACATTTTAAAAAAATACATATTGCACACTCACGCGCGCACACACACACACACACACAAAACAAAAACCCTGTTGGCGATGGCGAGGAAATAAAAACACCTAACGCTTAGCCATTGGCGCTATATTATTAAAAGCCTCTTTTTAAGAAAATGATTTAAACAATAAAATGATTTAACAATAGTGAACATTGTCCGGTCTTCAGGGTTGGAATTGAAGGGTTTATTTCATTGATTGGTTTGTGTAAAATATATGAGTAAAACAGGGGTTCTCAACCTTTTCAAGTCGGGGGGCTCTTTCTGGTTTCAGTCAACTTCGAGGGCTGGGTGGCCATTTTGCCCTGCCTGCAGGATGGAAGAGGCCATTTTGTCCCAACAGCTTCAAAGGGGGTAGCTATTTTGTTTCTTGAGTGCCCTTGGAGGGTTGGGGTGGGGGACACATGGAATGGTGCCATGGGATTTAGGTTGGGAACCCCTGGCGTAAAAGGTGGTGGAGAAGATTTTGTCCTCTGCCTCAGGCTGCAGAATCTCTTGGGCCACCCCAAGCTTCTCGGCTAGGTTTCCTTCCAGCTGCCTCTTTCCAGCTGCCACTCTGGGGTCAACAAGCGACATGAATTTGACCCCCTTCAGAAAGGGAATCTCCCACCCAAAAAAATCATTCAAAGTGGCAATAGCTGGATAGCAGTGTCCCATTTTGGTATGAATGACTAAAACATAAGTCAAACAGCCATGCTTTAAAATCTACACTTTTTTTTCTGCTCTAAACTATGCTAAAGGAAGATGGAGCTAAGCCTGTTCCCCACAGTTTCCACTCTTAAAGTATGGTCTTGTTCTCTCCTCTTTCTCAGCCTCCTCTGTTTGGTGCTTATAAGGTAGAAATAAAGAGGAATGGATGCTATAAAAATGGTGAAAGAGAGAACAAGGAGGCCTAGTGGGTGGAATTTGGGGAAGGCAGATCCACATAAATCCTTAAAAGTGGCAATAGCCAGATATCATATGACTTTTGTGTAAGATCTTTTCCAAAGCTCTTTGAAATCCTTTCTCTTATCTGTGCCCACAGATTACACTATACAGGAATCTCGAATCCTTCAGGGTGTGGCTTTCTGAGGGGTGGAACTTTACTTAATATCTTCCGCAGGTAAAGGTAGCCCTTGCTTGAAAGTCAGTTGTATTGAACTCTAGCGTTCAGTGCTCATCTCTGTTTGTAGCCAAAGAGCCAGAGCTGTCTGTGTCTGCAGACATTTCCGTGGACATGTGGCAGGCATGCCTCAACATCGGAGTGCACGGAACACTGTTTACCTTCCCACCGAGGTGGTCCCTAGTTATCTACTTGAAATTTCTTGCTATCGAACTGCTAGGTTGGCAGGAGCTGGGAATGAGAGCAGGGCAGGTGTGGGGCACCGATGGAGGAGTGACCCCTGCCTGCTGGCTTATATAATTAAGATTTCTCTCTCTCTTTTAATGGATGGGGTGAGTGGGTAAATTATTTAGAATTTTTAATGGGGTTTTTAAGGACTTTTAATTAGTTTGATGTTGCTTTTAATTGTTGTTAGCCGGCCAGAGTTGTTGCCAAGTTGGGTGGCAATAGAAAATTAAAGAATAAATAAATAAATAAGCTCACTCCATCATGCAATACCCTCTTATCTTCCTCAAATCATCGTCAAATCCTAGATCCTTCTCCGTGTCCACAGACTAGAGACCAGAAATCCTGGACTGTGGTGTGGGCAGGATCCATGGTAATCCTTGCTATACAATCCATAGTATCACACCATTTCAAGCCATGTACAGAAGGACCCAAGATTTCTGTATCATTGACTGTGGGCACAGACATAACTTGTGATCTGAGGGTGGATTGGTGAAGGCTACATTAAATCATATTAAATTATAATAATTTCATGTCTGATTACTCTGGGTTGAAAGGGTTTTTGCTGGAGAAACTCCGCTCAGGGGACGCCTGAATGAGGCTCCTTTAATGTCCCCAAGTGCAGCCCTCAGGTATCGAAATCTGACCTTCCAGTCTCCAAGCTCGACTCCTTAACCACAAAGCCACCAGGGGAGCTGCATATTAAATTATGAGAATCTAAAATACGCTGGGACTTTGCAAGGAGAACGGGCAAATAAATGATCCAAGAAGAAGAAGAAATGGATTCTCATATTAAATTACAAGAATCCATTTCTTCTTCTTGGATCTTTGATTAGCCCAGTCTCCTTGCAAAGTCCCAATATATTTTGGAGAGAGCGAGACGGAGCAGGGTGGTAATGGAGAAGAAGGTTGTTGTTTTTAATGGAAGCCAGGTAAGAATAACTAGTTGAGCTGCTTTTCCCTTCATAGGCTATATAGCTGTGATGGCGAAACTTTTAGAGACAAAGTGCACAAACTGCTACCCAAACCCCATTTATTTATCACAAAATGCCAACACAGCAGGGCAAACTTGGTGGCAGCGGTGGAAGCACTCCCATTGGGCTACTGGGCATAGGGACAGGGCGAACTCTGTGCTGGGGGAGAGAGGAAGTTCTCCCATTGGGCACATGGGCAGGGTGAACTCTGTGCTGGGGCAACAACGTGCATGCCCACAGAGAGAGCTCTGAGTGCTACCTCTGGCATGCGTGCCAGAGGTTCACCACCACTGCTATATAGGGTAGCCGTCTCCTCCCAGTTGTGCCTGAGAGGGAAGACTGGAGGATGAGGGGCATGGGAGAGGCAAGATGGAGAAGAAGGGTATTGGAAGATTAATATGTCGAAACCTCCAACAGCAATCCTTGCATTTTCCTATCTTTTGGAAATGAGATTTCTCACCTTGCCATTCTATTTCATCTTCTGTCCTGTCCATGCTAACCTCGGAGTGTCTTGGCTTTGCAGGGCTTCAGTTGTAAAGGTAATCTTAGCCCAGCAGAAGGAGAGCAGATCCAGGACACAGTTGGGTGAGGAACAAAATGACCGACCAACACACATCTGGCCCCACAGCAGGAAGAGATCCCAAAGTTATAACAGGGGAAATCCTTGGGAAATGCCAGGAAAGAACAGTCCCAGAGGTCCTCGGGGAGGAGATGCTCAGCTCAGAGACGCAGCACCAAGACTTGAAGGAATGCTCCTCTCAAGAGGCTGACGGTCCTCGGCAAATTTGTACTCGACTCCACCAACTTTGTTGTCAGTGGCTGAAGCCGGAGCAACACACCAGGGCTCAGATGTTGGACCTGGTGGTCCTGGAGCAGTTCCTGACCATCCTCCCCCGTGAGATTTGGAGCTGGGTGAGGGAATGTGGAGCGGAAACCAGTTCCCAGGCGGTGGCCCTGGCAGAAGGCTTCCTCCTGAGTCAGGCGGAAGAGAAACAGCTAGAAGAGGAAAAGGTGAGAGCAATTCATGACTTTTGGGAGGAGGGCTCAGAGCCTGAAGGCAAGATGTGTTGACTATTTGGGGCCCAATTTAGTCTCTGAGGTTTTTGCAATTATTTATTTATTTATTTATTCAAATTTATATATTGCCTCCCAAATCGAATAAACAACTCTGGGCGGCATAACAACAGTGATAACATTACAATCATAAAAATTAAAACCCTTAAAAACCCTTAATAGACCTTAAAGATTACCCTTCGCCTTCCCATCAATTATTTTAAAATTATGGTTAAAAATGACTAAAAGAATGGGGAGGCCTTACACAATATAAGCCAACAGGATGGTGTCACCACATCACCAGTGCCCCACACCTGCTTTGCCAGTCAGGTTTCTAGTTCTTTCCTGAAGGGCAACAACTCTGCCTGGAGGCGCAACTCAGTTGGTAAGAGGTTCCCTAGGGCTGGAGAAGACACTGAAAAGGCCATCCTTCTAGTGCTAGAGAGTCGAGCCTCTATAGCTGATGACATCTTCAGAGAGTCTCTCCAGTCCGCTCTGGTGAGCCGGACAGATGTTCTCAGGGTGACGCGGTGTCTTAGGTATTCTGTCCCACTACCATGTTGGGCTTTAAAGGTCATAACCAGCACCTTGAGTTGCATCCAGAGGCACACCAGTAACCAATGCAGCTCCTGGAGCAGTGGCAAGGCACGGCCATAACGCCCGCACCCCATCGCTACCTGAGCAGCCGCATTCTGGACCAGCCTCCAAATGGTCATCAAGGGCAGCCCCATGTAGAGCGCATTACAGTAGTCTAGTCTAGAGGTGACCAGAGTGTGCGTGACCATGAGCAAGGAGCCCCGAACTAGGAGCGGGCACAACTGGCAGATCACACGAAGTTGTGCAAAAGCCCCCCTGGCCACAACTGCCACCTGCTCTTCAAGCAGTAGTCGCGAGTCCAGGAGGACCCCCACGTTACGCACCGGGTCTGTCTAGGGCAAAATAGCCCCATCCAGAACCAAAGATGGTAGCTCCTGAGATAATGCAGGGCCCCTCAGTCTTGTAGCCCACTGTCCAACAACCAGACCTCAACAGTCTCCAGACACCTGGATAGGACTTTGACTGCATCATTTGGATCACCACGGGCCGAGATGTACAGTTGAGTATCATCAACATACTGATGATACTTCATTCCATGGGAACGGATGGTCTCACCCAGATCTTTCTTCCATTTTGAAACAAGGTGGGTCTTCCTGGATGCCTAGTTTTCTAAGAAAACTGCAGGTTTACTCTTGCTAATTCAGTAGTGGTAAGATGAGCTCACTTTTGGCGGGTTCAGGCAGGGATTCTTCACTACCCAAGTTTGTGCGTGGCTACTTCAAGGGGTCAAAATGAGGAAGAAAATCCAAAAACTTTCTATGAATGGCCTTTGTTGTTGTTGTTGTTGTTGTTGTTGTCATTTTTGTCTGAGGAAATCTGAGCTTGATATCATGTACTGTACCTCCAAATTCCCAGCCTCACCTTCTAAGATCCCTGTTTCTGTATTTTCTACTTTCCCCTTGCATTTGATGGATCCTCAGAGGAAAATTATCTCTTCAGAAGTTCAGACTGATTTCCCCATGCAAGAGAAACCTCAGCTCAGCACAAAAGAGAGTCCTTCGCGGAGAGAGATCCATCAGGGCGATGAAGGAGGTGCCACCTTGATGGGTGAGGATTAATGATAAAGAAGGCATGTGGTTTTCCCCGGGTGAAGGAAAGGAGGGTCTGTGTATTTCTTTCTCCTTTTTCCTGCTGGTAGCACAGACACTCCTCATTGGTTCTTTGTATATTTTTAAATTGTTTTGATCTTCAGCACTCCAAGGTTTTTTTAAACATTGCAACCAGTTCCTAAATTTCGGTCCAGGAGGTCAAAAACAAAGACATTTGTTTTAAACTGTGTAAACTAGAATACAGTAAAACCCTGAATAATGCTAAAACTTGGTTCCACAAGTCTTTGTGTTACATAAGAACAGCCTTGCTGGAACAGGCCACAGGAGCCCATCCAGTCCAGCATTCTGTCTCACACAGTGGGCTCACCATTTCCTTCAGGGTATTCCCAAGGAGATGCCTTCACCTGCTTAGGATTCCCTGGAAATGGCATTGAGAGATATCCTGCCTATCTCTCCAACCCCGAGGTTGTCCTTAAGTATCCATAATTATAGCCATTGATACCCTTGTCCTCCATGAACTTGTCTAATCCTTTCTTAAAGCTGTCAAGACTGACAGCTGTCACCACTTCTTCTGGCAGGGAGTTCCATAGACCAGTAATCCTCTGGGTGAAAAAGTACTTTCTCTTATTTGTTTGAGAACTAGCACCCAAAAGTTTCATGGAGTGCCCCCTAGTTCTAGTGTTGTGCGATAGGGAAAACAGTTTTTCCTTATCTACTTTGTCCACACCGTGCATGATTTTATAAACTTCATTCAGGTCACCTCTTAGGCGCCGTCGTTCAAGAGTGAAGAGGCCCAACTGTTGCAGACTCAGATGGTAAGGAAGGTGTTCCAGTCCCCTAATCGTTCTGGTTGCCGTCCTCTGCACTTTTTCCAGCTCCATAATATCCTTCTGGAGGTATGGCGACCAGAACTGTACACAGTATTCCAGATGGGGCCTCACCATAGATTTATAACGAGGCAAAATGACACTTGCTGACTTATTTTCTATTCCCTTCCTAATGATCCCTAGCATTGAGTTTGCTTTTTTCACTGCTGAGGCACAGTGGGTTGACACCTTCATTGAGCTGTCCACCAGGACACCAAGATCCCTTTCCTGGTTTGTCAAAGAGAGTTCAGACACCATCAATTTATAAATGTAATTGGTTTTTTTTTTTGCCCCAATGTGCATCACTCTGCACTTATTAATGTTGAGGCTCATTTGCCACTGTTTTGCCCACTCACCCAGTGTTATCCAGGGGCTCTCTGGTGGTCCCATTAGCCAGGGACGCACATCTTACCGGGACCAGGAGGAGAGCCTTCTCAATGTCGGCCCCCGACTCTTTGGAACCTCCTGCCACCAGAGCTGCATCTCCAGGCATAACTGTATCCCTTCAGGAAGGCTCTGAAAACCTGGCTCTGCCAGCAGGCATGGGGTGCACCTGGTAGGACATCTCAGTCTTGCTGGCTCATTTAGCCCTGTGGGGTTTTAATTAAGGGATTATGTGTTTTTTTACAGATTTTAATTTTTAACGGTTTTAGCAGTGGGTTTTTAATTGTACAAGTTGTTTTATTTGATGTTAGCCGCCTTGGGTTGCCGAGGCAAGGAAGATGGCGTATAAATTTAATAAATAAATAAATAAACATGAATCGGATAACGTTAAAATCCTATGGGATGAATCACATAACGTTTAAACTTCATAGAGTAACTATGTAACTGGCACATTATCCGATGCATCCCATAGAATTTTATCGTTATGTGATGCAATTTTTTTTCCAGATTGCTTAACGTTATGCAGTTTTAGCGTTATCTGATGCAAACGTTATCCGAGGTATTACTATACCTCTAAACTTCAATATTTAATCCTGCATGGGTATTTTGTTTTTGTTATACATTATTGCTATTCTATATATTTTTCTATGAAGCTCACAGATTTCTTTGTAACTATCTTATCATGAGTCCAACTATCCTGCAATTTAGGTTAGCCTGAGACAGAGGGAATGGCTCCCAGGAGGTTTCATGGTTCAGTGGGAATCGGAACGGGATCTTCCAAATCCCAACCCTGCCTTCTATCCCAGGGGTTGCAAAATGATTTTGATATCACACACATCCTTTTCCATTCTTGGGAAACGCTCATGCTTCCCCTAGCACTTCTAAAAGAAAATATCACTTTGGCTTCCTCCACGTGAATTGGAGTTTACTTTTTGAATGATAAGAATTATATGTCACAGTGGGTTGTTACATCAGGATGCTTAGGTGGGGCATGGACAAGAAAAGGTTGGGAACCACTGCTATAAATGAACCGGCCCTTCCTCCCTGAAACTGCCTCAGTAATGACGAGGAGTAGACTTGCAGTTGCTTGTTTTTACAGTTTGCCAAGAAATGCTGGGAAATTGGCAAAGCCAATAGGTTGGTACCAGAAGTTGGAGAAGGCATGGAAGGCTACCCCAGTTATCTCTGGAAGTGGGATTAGTTTAAGGCAGGTCAAAAAATGTAGTGCACGGATTCTCAACCTACGGCCCTTAGGCCGGATGTGGCCCATCGCACCATTTCATGTGGGCCCCCACTGCCTCCATTACACCAGGAAGTGGCATATGGTCAAGGAAGGGCAAAATGGCTGTCTGGCCCCCAAAGCTGTCTGAGGGAGCATGACCCGGCCCACGGCTGAAAAAGGTTGGGAATAGGTCAGCAAGTGTCATCTTGCCTCTTTATAAATCTATGGTGAGGCCCCATCTGGAATACTGTGTACAGTTCTGGTCGCCATACCTCCAGAAGGATATTATGGAGCTGGAAAAAGTGCAGAGGAGGGCAACCAAAATGATAAGGGGACTGGAACACCTTCCTTATCATCTGAGGCTGCAACGGTTGGGCCTTTTCACTCTTGAACGACGGCGTCTAAGAGGTGACCTGATTGAAGTTTATAAAATCATGCACGGTGTGGACAAAGTAGATAAGGAAAAACTGTTTTCCCTATTGCATAACACTAGAACTAGGGGACACTCCATGAAACATTTGGGTACTAGTTCTCAAACAAATAAGAGAAAGTACTTTCTCACCCAGAGGATTACTAGTCTATGGAACTCCCTGCCAGAAGAAGTGGTGACAGCTGTCAGTCTTGACATCTTTAAGAAAGGATTAGACAAGTTCATGGAGGACAAGGGTATCAATGGCTATAATTATGGATACTTAAGGACAACCTCTGGGTTGGAGAGATAGGCAGGATATCTCTCAATACCATTTCCAGGGAATCCTAAGCAGGTGAAGGCAACTCCTTGGGAATACCCTGAAGGAAATGGTGAGCCACTGTGTGAGACAGAATGCTGGACTGGATGGGCTGTGGCCTGTTCCAGCAAGGCTGTTCTTATGTTCCTGATGTAGAGAGTGAAGTGGAGGGGAGGGGAGATAAAAATGGCTTTGCGGTTGATGATTCCTCTTGCGGGGGAAATCCTGCTTTTACCTCAAGTTCCTTCTCCCACCCAAATAGAAAAGAACAAGACAATTCATCCATGCCGAGTGGAGAGGCGATTTGATGGGTCTCTGCTTCCTCTGCCAGGAGCCTGGCTAGGCTTCAGTCACGTGACAGGAAAAGGGAAACTTTGTGTTGTTCGGTCGCACAGTCGACTCCGACCCTTTGCGACCCCATGGACCATTTTCCTCCAGGCGCCTCTGTCCTCCACTATCCCCCTCAGCCCTCCCAGCTCTGTGCCCATTGTGTCTACAATACCATCTAGCCATCTCATCCTTGGCCTCCCCCTTCTTCTTTTGCCCTCCACCTTTCCCAACATCAATGCCTTCTCAAGTGAATCCTCCCTTCTCATTTGATGTCCAAAGTATTTTAGCTTCATCTTTACTATTTGACCTTCCAATGAGCAGTCAGGGTTAATTTCTTCTAAGATTGACCTATTTGTTCTCCTCGCTGTCCAGGGGACTCTCAAAACCCTCCTCCAACACCACATTTCAAAGGCATCTATTCTTCTGCGTTCAGCCTTCCTAATTGTCCAGCTCTCACATCCATACATTACTACTGGGAAAACCATTGCTTTGACTATTCTAATTTTTGTTTGCAATGTGATGTCTCTGCTTTTCACTATGTTCCCCAGGTTTCTCATCGCTTGTCTCCCAAGAATCAGTCGCCTTTTTATTCCATGGCTACAATCCCCATCTGCAGTGATCTTTGATCCTAAGAAAATAAAATCTGTCACTGCTTCTACTTCTTCCCCGTCTATTTTCCAGGAACTGATTGGGCCTGTTGCCATTATCTTGGTTTTCTTGATATTGAGTCTCAAGCCAGTTTTTGCACTCTCCTCCTTCAGCCCAATCAAGAGATTCTTTAGGTCTTCCTCACTTTCTGCCATTAGGGTGGTATCATCTGCATATCTCAGATTATTGATGTTTCTCCCAGCGATTTTAATCCCATATTGTGATTCCTCCATCCCTGCACTGTGCATTATGTGCTCTGTGTATAGGTTGAATAAGCATGGTGACAAAATGCAGCCTTGTCTTACTCCTTTTCCTATTCCAAACCACTCTGTTATTCCATGTTCTGTCCTAACTGTTGCTTCTTGGTTCATGTACAGATTTCTCAGGAGGCATATGAGGTGCTCTGGTATTCCCATCTCTTTAATTACTTGCCACATCTTGTTGTGGTCCACACAGTCAAATGCCTTAGTGTAGTCAATAAAACAAAAGTAAACTTGTTTCTGGTATTCCTTTGTTTTCTCCATGATCCAGCGTATGTTGGCGATGTGGTCTCTAGTCCCCCTGCCTCTTCTGAAACCAGCCTGCACCTCTGGTAATTCTCTCTCCACATGTTGCTGAAGTCTATCCTGTATTATCTTGAGCATCACCTTGCTGGCATGTGGGATGAGCGCGATTGTTCGATAGTTTGAACATTCTTTGGCATTGCCCTTTTTTGGGATTGGGACGTATATTGATCTTTTCCAATCCTGTGGCCACTGTTTTGTTTTCCAAATCTGCTGACATATTGAATGCAGTAATTTGACGCCATCATCTTTTAACGCTTTGAAAAATTCAACTGGGATACCATCATCTCCACTAGCTTTGTTGTTTGCAGTGCTCTTTAGGGCCTTTATGACTTCGCTCTCCAGGATGTCTGGCTCAAGTTCAATTTCTTCATCATTGTGATTATCAGGAGTGTTGAGGTCCTTTTTGTAAAGTTCCTCTGTGTACTCTTTCCATCTTTTCTTAATTTCTTCTGCATCAGCTAGCTCCTTTCCATCTTTGTCCCTTATCATGGTCATTTTTGCTTTAAATGTTCCCTTGATTTCCCTGATTTTTTTGAAAAGATCTCTGGTTCTGCCTCTTTTGTTGTTTTCCTCCATTTCTCTGCACTGTTCTTTTAGGTAGTTTTCCTTATCTCTCCTTGCTTTTCTTTGAAATTTTGTGTTCAAATGATTGTAGTTTTTCCTTTCTCCTTTGACTTTTGCGTTCCTTCTTTCCTCTGCTATTTTAAGAGCCTCATCAGACAACCACTTTGCTTTCTTACTCTTCTTTTCTTTTGGTATGGTTTTCTTTGCTGCTTCCTGCATGATGTCCCTCATCTCCGTCCATAATTCTTCTGGTACTCTGTCTACCGAGTCTAAGCCATTAAATCTGTTCATCACCTCCACCATGTATTCTTTAGGGATGCTGTCTAGGTGATATCTTTCTGGTCTCCGTGTTTTCCCTAATTTCTTTAGTCTAAGCCTGAATTTTGTGATCAGTAGGTTGTGATCTGAGCCACAGTCTGCTCCAGGTCTTGTTTTTGCTGACTGTATGGAGGTTCTCCATCTTTGGCTGCAGAGTATGTAGTGAATCTGGTTTCGGTGTTGGCCATCTGGTGATGTCCATGTGTAAAGTCGCCTCTTGTGTTGCTGGAAGAGAGTGTTTGCTATGACCAGTGCGTTCTCTTGGCAGAACTCTTATCAATCTTTGCCCTGCTTCATTCTGTACTCCAAGACCAAATTTGCCTGTTATTCCCTCCACTTTTTGATTTCCTACTTTGGCATTCCAGTCTCCTAATATAATTTGGACATCATTTCTTGGTGTCTGTTCTATGAGGTGTTGTAAGTCCTCATAGAACTGGTCCATTGTGGCTTCATCTGCACCAGTGGTTGGTGCGTATATTTAGATCACAGTGACATTGAAAGGTTTGCCTTGAAATCTGACTGACATCATTCTGTCATTTTTGAGATTGTATCCCATTACTGCTTTTCTCACTCTTTTATTGACAATTATGGCTACTCCATTTCTTCTAAGGTTTTCTTGCCCACAGTAGTAGATATGATGGTTTCCAGAGCTAATTCACCCATCCCTGTCCATTTTAGCTCACTGATGCCCAAGATGCCAATACTTATTCTTTCCAGCTCATTTTTTACCACTTCCAGTTTTCCTTGATTCATAGACCTCACATTCCATGTCCCTATGCAGTATTGTTCCCTGCAACACTGTATTTCTCCTCCCCCTTTCGTATCCCTCCCCCTTTTCAGATCTGCTGTGCTGAGCATCCCCTTGTTTTGCCTTTTGTTTTGGTCCATAGGGTTCTCTTGGCAAACTTTGTGGCGTGCCTTGCCGGTCTCTACGCCAGTCTTTTCCCATCACACATGTTATCACAGTTTAAACAGTTTTAAAACAAAGTATTATCATGCACAATATCACAGTTTATCACATAGTATCAAAGTAAAAGTTGAACTAATTAATGAAAGGGAAAGAAAGAAAGAAAGAAAAAGTCCACTATATCAGGTCTCTATGTAAGTCAGTTTCTTGTACAGTCACTATGTCAGTTGCCATAAGCCATCTATGTTTAGTCAACTATATTATTTCAGTTCTATTACTTATCCTTTGCATGCACGCAGCAGCTCTTGCCTCCCTTCGGCCGCATGGAGTCGGTCAAAGGCGCCGACTCGGGCCTCGCTGTGATGGTGGTTGTGGATGGTATCTCCTGGGGGTGGTCGGGGGTCTCCGGAGGTGTCCTTCTCTCTGGCCCCAGGTCTTTGGATGGGGAGGGAGGGGCTGGATCCTTTACTCACCTCCCCTGTGGGCCTCTCTGGATGGAATGAGTGCAAAGAATGTATGTTACAAAAGTGGAAGATGAGGAGATTTTGTCCTTGGCCTTAGGCAGCTTTGGCCACCCGAACTCTTCTTGGATGGCTTCACTTCCAGGTTCCTCCTTCTAGGAGCCATTCTGAGGTCAACAAGAGACATGCCTTTGACCTCCCCCCCCTCCCCCCAGCCAAAAAGCATTCAAAGTGGCAATATCAGAATACAATGGAACCTCAGTTAATGTAATTAATGTGTTCTCCGGGACATTTCTTGCAGCAAAAATTACTTTAACCGAATTTCCCATAGGAATGCATTGAATGCAATTTCCCATAGGAATGCATTGAAAACCAAAATATATTAACCAAAACGTGGTTTAACATAGGAATGCATTGAAAACCAATTAATCCATTCCTGGGGGGTGGGGATCCATAAACCGAGCTACTATTTTCTATGGGTTTCCTTTTTTAATGCAATTTTTATGTTAACCAAGCCATTTAAAGATTTTGACCTTTAAAGCTCTTCATGGTAATGGGCCAGGCTACTTTAGAAACCGCATCACCCCAAGGTTTTCGACCCGCCTTACGAGAGCGAGCCGTAGGGGCTCCCTAGTGGTCCCATCAGCTAGGGAGGCACATCTCACTGGGACCAGGAGGAGACCCTTCTCGGTATCTTCACTGGCCCAATGGAACCTCCTGCCATTTGAACTGTGCCTCCAGGCAGCGTTGCTCCCCTTCAGGGAGGCCTTAAAAATGTGGCTATGCCAGCAGGTGTGGGGTACAACTGGTACCACACTCCAGCCCTGCTGGCTTATTTAACCCTGCCCGGGGTTTTTATTTATTCCTGCCTGGGTGTCCTTCTTTTAACGGGATCGGGGAGGTTTTATGGATGTTTTTAGATAGTTTTATAGTTTTAATTTAGCATTGGGTATGGGTTTTTAGTTGATGTTATGAGCCACCTTGGGTCGCCTAGGCGAAAAAGGTGGATATATAAATCCAATAAATAAATAAATAAATAAATTTTTAGCCAAGGCTCCACTATATTAGGGTCACACTTTGGCATGAATAACTAAAACACATAAGTCAAATAGCCATGTTTTAAGATCTACACCCTTCTCTCTTCTGAACTAAACTATACAGGACAGCATGGGAAGCCTTGTCAGATGAGGAATAAGATGATTGACCAACACACATCTGGCCTCAAACCAGAAAGAGACCCCGATGTTATAAATGGAAAAAGCCTTGGAACATGCCGGGAAAGAACGGTGCCAGAGGTCCTGGGGGAGGAGTTACTCAGCTCAGAAACACAACACCAACACTTCTGGAAATTCTCCTACCTGGAAACTAATGGTCCTCAGCAGGTTTGCACTCAACTCCACCAGATTTGCCATCAGTGGCTGAAGCCGGAGCAACACACCAGGGCTGAGATGCTGGACCTGGTGGTCCTGGAGCAGTTCCTGTCCAGCCTCCCCCAGGAGATGTCAAGCTGGGTGAGGGAATGTGGAGCAGAAACCAGTTCCCAAGCTGTGGCCCTGGCAGAAGGTTTCCTCCTGAATCTGAGTCAGGAGGTAGAAGAAAAGGTAGAAAAGCAACAGGTGAGAGCGATTCATGGCTTTTGGAAGGAGGACTCAGAGCCTGAAGAGGCTATATACTGTGTACAGTAAAACTGGGTTACGACGGAGATTCATTCCAACAGCCTCCATTGTGACCCAAAAAAATTGTAAACCGAAACATCCGTAGGGATGCACTGAAAAATAAAAATAAAATGGTCCTGAATTGATTATTGTAAACCAGAAAAAATACATTGCAAATTTGTAAACTGGAACGGCATTTCCATAGGATTTGCCGTTGTAAACTGCAGCAAACTTAAACCGAGGTGGTTGTAACCCGGGGTTTTACTGTATATCCCAGTTAGATTTGGAATATAGATTCTGCTGGAATTTCCTCCACGTGTCCCATATGTTCCTTGAAAGCAAGATGTTTGGTCTGTATACATTGGATTTTGAAAACTGAATCATAGTCTGGCATTTGTTGTACAGTGGAACCTCAGGTAACAAATGGCTTGGTTAACATAAAAAATGCATAACAAAAGGAAATCCATAGAAAATAGTGGCTCGGTTTAAGGATTTTTTCCTGGAATAGTTAAAAGTACAGTACAGTGGAACCTCATGCAACAACCCCCCTATATAGCAACGAAATTGTATAACAATTAGGTTTTGGGGAGAATGGCATCCCACACAACAATTTTCCCTATGGAAAAAATCATACAACCATTTTTCAATGGGAAAACCACTTAGCAAAAAAATCGTACGATGCATCCCATAGGGAAAATCGCTATACGATGCGTATAGCAATTGTTTTGCACAACAACAAGCCCCATGGAATGGATTAAAATTGTTGTATGAGGTACCACTGTATTTTGGTTTTCAATGCAATCCTATGGGAAATTGCTTTCAATGCATTCCTATGGGAAATTCGATTAAAGTAATTTTCACTGTAAGAAACATCCTGGAGAACACATTAATTACATTAACCAAGGTTCTACTGTACTTTCTCCCATTTTGAAGCAAAATGTGTTTTCCCCATGTGCCTAGTTTTTAAAAGAAAACAGCAGACTTCTGCTATAGGCACAGCATCCAACTCAGGGCTGTTGTAGGTGCAGTAGTAGGATGAGATCCCTGTTGGCGAGTAGGGTCAGGGATTGTTCATCTGCCGAGAATGTCCATGGCTTCTTGAAGGGGACAATGAGGGAAGAAATTCTAGAATGTTCTATGAATTGCCCTTGAATTACCATATTTGCTGGTGTATAAGACTCCGAGATCATAGTGTGTGGCAAGCTGGGATCCACCCTAAACAAATCCACGCCAATGATATTTTTCCTGCTTCAGGGGGAAAAAGCATTCTCGGAGATGAGTTGCAGTCGACGATGACGAAAACCCATTCCTCCCGCAAAAAAAAAAAAAAAAAAAAAACACTGGAAAAATGTGGTGTGTTTTATACTGCATATAGTGCCTATTTTGGTAATAATGGGGTGCATCTTATATTCCGATGCATCTTATACGCCGGCAAATATGGTGTAAAGCAAAGCAATCACACTTGTATTGTTATTATTATTATTATTATTATTATTATTATTATTATTATTATTATTATTATTATTATTATTATTATTATTAGTAGTAGTAGTAGTAGTAGTAGTAGTAGTAGTAGTAGTAATTCAATTTATACCCCGCCCTACTCTGCCCAGGCTGACTCAGGGCGGCTTACAACAGGTGAATCAAATCTATACCTATAAAATTAAGCGTTAACCATTGGAACTTCACATAGGATCCTAAGCCAGGCCCTACTAGCCCACACCGACCATTCGTGCACACGCCCGAACTGGGTCCGCAGGTCAACAAAGGATTGAGAAATGCACCAGTGGGGCAAGAGCCCCACAAACGCGAAAAAAGGGAAACAACTTCATTTCCCAACGTTCCTTGCGCCGCGCCAGAGCCAATCAAGCTGAGAGGCACGAGCAAAAGGAAGTTCGGAAACACGCCGCTGCCAATCAAAAGGAAACTGCAGGGAAAAAAGACGCACAAGCTGCAAACGGCAAACTACAAGCCCCAGCGTCCTCTGCGCCATGAGCGCGCAGAACACTGAGGAAGCTGGCGAGCGAAAAATAAAAAACACACCGGGAGCGCAAGTCCACCGCAGCCGGACACCGTGCCTCACAGAAAAAACAACACCGGGGGGGGGGGGTCAAGGGGGGAAAAGGCACTGCCCCCCCCCTTGAAAGTGAACCCATTCCCAGGTAAGCAAAGCCATTGGATGGCGCTCCGTCCGCTGACTTTACTTACCGCAAAAGGGTTTTGCTTTCAGCGAGGCCAAACCACGGGAACCAAAGCCCCCCTCCCCAACGGCGCCTGAAGCTCCCGATCGGAGTTTCCCCTTTATTATCACTGGGGGGGGGTTGCGCTCCCCCTCTCTACTGGCTCCCCTGGGGTTGGGAGGGTTGGGGGGACAAAAGGAGTCTGTCTCCCCAACCCTCCTGAACCTAGGGGACCCAGCAGAGAGGGGATTCCTCTCCCCCCCACACACACACCTCATTTTAAAGAGAAGAAACCAAGCGTTACTTCTCTTTAAAAACGGAGTTTTTTTGGGGGGAATCCCCCTCTCCGATGGCTTTCCTGGGTCAGGAAGGGTTGGGGAGACAGATCCCTTTTGTCCCCCCAACCCTCCCAAATCCAAGGAAGGCAGCGGAGAGGGGGATCACAAACACACACCCCACTGATATTAAAGGGGAAACCCCAATTGAGATTTTCCTTTAAATATCAGAGGGTGGGCTGGATTTGATCCCCTCTCCTGGGTTCTATGAGTCTGGAAGGTTTGGAGGGACAAAAGGGGTCTGTCCCCCCAACCCTTCCATAGCCAGGGGACATGGTAGAGAGGGGATCCCCCCGTAGGACACCCCGTTATTAAAGAGAAGAAACCAAGTGGTTACTTCTCTTTAAAAACGGAGTGTTTTGGAGGGAAACCCCCTCTCCGATGGCTCTCCAAGGCCGGCCCGCGGAAAGGACCCCCCCCCTGCTGCCTGAAGCGGTGTGGGGATTCCCGCGGTACAGCCAGCAAGGCCGGCCCGCGGAAAGGAACCCCCCCCCCAAAGCCACAACAACAAAGTACACCTAAAAATAATTAATTTAATTTAATTTAATTGTCACATTTATATACCGCTCACTCGGCCAAAGCCAACTCAGGGCGGTTCACAATAAAAATTAAAAAACACATGTTAAAAACAGTTAAAACTACCCACCCCCTAAAAACAAGGGCTGCAGGATCCAAAGGCACCATGGGGAAGAGTTCTTCTACACCAACCACCCAATGGCGGTTACCCTTCCACCTGCACCCCACACTTGACCCGCCAGCCAGGTTTTAAGTTCTTTTCTGAAAGGCAGCAATTCCGTCCGGAGACGTAGCTCTGTTGGCAGGAGGTTCCAGAGGGCCGGCGCAGACACGGAGAAGGCTCTCCTCCTTGTGCCAGAGAGGCGAGCCCCTCTGGCTGATGGAACAATTAGAGAGCCCTTCCGGTCCGCTCTGGTTGGACGGACAGACGTCCTCAGGGCGATGCGGTCTCTTAGGTAACCCGGCCCACTACCATATAGGGCTTTAAAGGTCAAAACCAGCACCTTGAATTGCACCCGGAGACAAACTGGCAACCAGTGCAGCTCCCGGAGCAGTGGCAAAGCATGGGCATAACGCCCACACCCCATCACCACCCTGGCTGCTGCATTCTGGACCAGCTGTAGCCTCCGAATGGTCGTCAAGGGCAGCCCCATGTAGAGCGCATTGCAATAATCTAGTCTGGAGGTGACCAGAGCGTGAGTGACCATGAGCAAGGAGTCCCGGTCCAGGAGTGGGCGCAACTGGCGAATCACCCGAAGTTGGGCGAAAGCCCTCCTGGTCACAGCCGCCACCTGTTCTTCTAGCAGTAGCCGCGAATCCAGGAGGACCCCCAAGTTGCGCACCGGGTCTGTCTGGGGCAAAATAGCCCCATCCAGAACCAAAGATGGTAGCTCCCTGGTTAACGCAGGACCCCTTATCCATAGCCACTCAGTCTTGCTGGGATTCAGTTGTAGCCCGTTAGCCCCCATCCAGACCCCAACAGCTTCCAGGCACCTGGAAAGGACTTTGATGGCATCACTGGGGTCCCCATGGGCCGAGATGTACAACTGAGTGTCATCCGCGTACTGATGGTACCGCACCCCATGGGAACGAATGATCTCACCCAGCGGCTTCATGTAGATGTTAAATAGGAGAGGAGAGAGCACCGAGCCCTGAGGCACCCCCCATTTGAGGGGCCTAGGACTCGACCTCTCACTCTCCAACCACACCGACTGGGTCCGACCCCTCAGAAATGAGGAAAACCAGGACCACACAGTGCCCTGGATTCCCAATCCTTGGAGCCGTTCCAGAAGGATACCGTGGTCAACGGTATCGAAAGCCGCTGAGAGGTCAAGAAGAGCAAGGACGGATGGGTGACCACCGTCCCGCTCCCGCCAGAGATCATCCATCAGTGCGACCAATGCCGTCTCGGTACCATATCCAGGCCTGAATCCTGACTGAAAGGGGTCCAGGTAATCCGCTTCATCCAGTACCCCCTGCAGCCGACGCGCCACTGCCTTCTCCAACACCTTCCCTAAAAAGGGGAGGTTGGAGACAGGCCTATAGTTGGTTAGGACAGCTGGGTCGAGGGAAGGTTTCTTCAGGAGGGGGTGCACCAAGGCATGTTTTAAAGGTGCAGGAAACACCCCCTCCCGCAATGATGCATTGATCATAGCCCCAACCCAGCCACCTGTCACCGCCTTGGAGGCTTTCACCAACCAGGTGGGACAGGGGTCCAATGGGCAGGTAGTGGCGCGCACAGCTGCAAGGAGCCTGTCCACTTCATCAGGGGCAACTGGATCAAACCGGTCCCAGATGGTATGGCAAGACTGTGCTCCAGCTCCCTCCGGACTCTCCCCATCCACGCCAGGATTAAACCCCGAGCGAATCCGATCGATTTTCTCCACTAGATGGTCAGCAAAGTCCTCAGCCGACCCCTGCCAACCAGGCACCGGGGTCCCCCTACCAAGGAGAGACCTGGTAACCCGGAACAGGGTGGCTGGGCGATTATCAGCAGAGGCAATAAGGGTGGTGAAGTATTGCCGCCTCACCACCTCCATCGCCACTAGATAGGCCCTAATAGCGGCTCTAGCTAGTGTCCAATCGGAGTCTCTCTGGGTCTTCACCCAGCGGCGCTCTAGGCGTCTCTTTGCCCGTTTGAGCTCCCGCAGTTCATCTGTGAACCACGGAGATGACCTAGCTCCATGAGCTCTGAGAGGCCGTAGTGGTGCGATTTCATCCAAGGCCGCTGTTGTCATCCTGTTCCACAGGTCAACCAGCGCCTCGGGCGAATCGTGTTGCCGATGCAGAGGGAAATCCCCCAGTTCCCTCTGGAATCCATCAGGATCCATCAGTTGCCGGGGGCGGGCAATTCTAATAGGCCCTGCCTCCCTACGATGAAGCGTCGCACCCAGGAAGTCTAGAGCCACCAAATAATGATCTGACCATGGCACAGGTGTTATGTCTAGTTTCCGTAGTCTCAGATCACTCTGCCACTGCTCCGACAAAAAGATTAAATCTGGTGTGTGGCCACTGCCCCTGGTCGGGCCCTGAATTACCTGAATCAGGTCCATAGCTGCCATGGAAGCCATGAACTCCTGAGCCACCTCGGAGCCAGTCCCCAGCGAAGGCAAATTGAAGTCCCCCAGAACCATCAGTCTAGGGAGCTCCAACGCCAACGCTGAGATGGCCTCGAGGAGCTCAGGCAGGGAGTCCCTTACCCTGCAAGGGGGCAGGTACAGGAGTAAGACTCCCAACTGACCCTTAGAGCCCAGACGCAGAAGCAGGGCCTCACAACCCAGAATTTGTGGAGCGGTAGCCCTGGCGACTCCCAGTGACTCCCTGGCTATGATGGCAACGCCACCGCCCTTACCCTCATCCCTAGGCTGGTGCCAAATACTGAACCCAGCTGGACACATTTCTGGCAGAGGAACCCCATCCTCTGGTCTCAGCCAGGTCTCAGTGATACATGCCAGGTCGGCCCGCTCCCCCATAATGGAATCTTGTATCAGGGGGGCCTTATTACATACCGACCTGGCATTCATCAGCAGCAGCCTAAGGGCAGGGTCACCCTGGGTCAGCTGCTCAGGACCTAGAGGTGTAACCGGGGGGCTGGAACGAGGGACAGATACTAAGCATCTGCCCCGCATTCCCCGAGTGCGGCCCGCCCCTCGGTACCCGCTATATCGCCCCATGCCCATCACAACCTCTATATTGGCCTCGGGAGCCTCCCTGATTGCCTTGGACAGAATGCTGCCTCTCCTTCCCGGCTGGCCGGGCAGTCTCTCCCTCCCTCCCTCCCACCCCCATATAAAACCGCCCCACCCACTCCCCCCACCACCCTCCGCAAGGCTCCAGCGGTGATGGAAGTGGTGGGGCATTCTTCCAAATCTACCTTGAGCCCTCAACTGGGGTGAAACATTCCACCCACAGTAGCGACGGCAGTGGGCCGGCTTTTCAAGGCCATCTCGAATCGTCACCTTAATTTTATCCCCATGGACCTCCAAGCCAGCCCCAGACAGACTGCTGCTGCTATTCCCTGGCAGGCAAGTTAGTCCCTCAATCCTTCTAACTCTCCCTCCCTCCCTCCACCATCTCCTCCCCCCTTTTGGCCCATATCTCCCCCCATCACCCCCAGTGGGCCGTAGAACTTTCAACTCCCCACCTCCTCCACTCAAGGCATAGGGAGGAGGAGGGAGGGAGGGCTCAGGACGCCGGTGTTGGAGGCTGCCCTGATGTCTGCAGTTGTTCCAGCTGGCCTCCAGAGTCCCAGGCAATGGAGAAGCCCCTCCAGCATAGCCTCTCTTTAAACCCCTGCTCAAGGCCAAGTCATAGGGAGGAGGAGGGAGGGAGGGCTCAGGACGCCGGTGTTGAAGTCTGTCCTGATACCTGCAGTTGTTCCAGCTGGCCTCCAGAGTCCCAGGCAATGGAGAAGCCCCTCCAGCATAGCCTCTCTTTAAACCCCTGCTCAAGGCCAAGTCATAGGGAGGAGGAGGGAGGGAGGGCTCAGGACGCCGGTGTTGAAGTCTGTCCTGATGCCTGCAGTTGTTCCAGCTGGCCTCCAGAGTCCCAGGCAATGGAGAAGCCCCTCCAGCATAGCCTCTCTTTAAACCCCTGCTCAAGGCCAAGGCACAGGGAGGAGGAGGGAGGGAGGGCTCAGGACGCCGGTGTTGAAGGCTGCCCTGATGTCTGCAGTTGTTCCAGCTGGCCTCCAGAGTCCCAGGCAATGGAGAAGCCCCTCCAGCATAGCCTCTCTTTAAACCCCTGCTCAAGGCCAAGTCATAGGGAGGAGGAGGGAGGGAGGGCTCAGGACGCCGGTGTTGAAGTCTGTCCTGATGCCTGCAGTTGTTCCAGCTGGCCTCCAGAGTCCCAGGCAATGGAGAAGCCCCTCCAGCATAGCCTCTCTTTAAACCCCTGCTCAAGGCCAAGGCACAGGGAGGAGGAGGGAGGGAGGGCTCAGGACACCGGTGTTGAAGGCTGCCCTGATGTCTGCAGTTGTTCCAGCTGGCCTCCAGAGTCCCAGGCAATGGAGAAGCCCCTCCAGCATAGCCTCTCTTTAAACCCCTGCTCAAGGCCAAGTCATAGGGAGGAGGAGGGAGGGAGGGCTCAGGACGCCGGTGTTGAAGGCTGCCCTGATGTCTGCAGTTGTTCCAGCTGGCCTCCAGAGTCCCAGGCAATGGAGAAGCCCCTCCAGCATAGCCTCTCTTTAAACCCCTGCTCAAGGCCAAGGCACAGGGAGGAGGAGGGAGGGAGGGCTCAGGACGCCGGTGTTGAAGTCTGTCCTGATACCTGCAGTTGTTCCAGCTGGCCTCCAGAGTCCCAGGCAGATAATTTAATTTTTATTTAAATAATTTATTTAATAATAATAATTATTTAATAATAATAATTATTTAAATAAAATAATTTTTTATTTAAATAATTTAAATAAAAATTCCTTAAAACAAAAAACACAAAAAAATCAAAAACATCCAAAAATACACAAAACAACCAAAAATAACACCAAAAACAATAGAAAGTAAACAAAAACAAAAAAAACCCTTCCAACACCATTTAAAACTGCCCCACAACCTCTGCTAGTACAGTATAACAATGAAATACAATATAACAATATAAACAACACACAAAATACAATAAAGCATACAATTGCAAGGTTACAAAATTACAAATCAATACAAGATAAATATGTCATAGTCCCACATACATAAACGGAGCAAAGCTCAACGTACTTAGTATCAGCAACGTCCGGCAGCAGCAAAGTCCCTCCAGTCGCGGGGTGCCGACGCAGGTGCTACCACTCCCCCCGCCAAACCGGGGGAAGGAGCTCTGCGCCTCAGCAATGGTCTTGACAGCAACAGTCCCTTTGGCCGTGAGAAGCCAAAGCCTGAAGAGGCTATACCACCACTTAGCAGCTCAGTGGGTAAAAACACTATGCTTGGAGACCCAAAGGACGGGGTTTGATTCCCCAAAAGGGCTGCATGATAGGGGAACATGGAAGGAGCCTCATTCAGGCATCCTCTGCAAAAATCCTTTCAACCCAGAGTAATCTCTAACATGAAAACACACACACACTTCCACATAGTGCTTAGTGCACTCTCTGGGCGGTTCACAAATTAACTAGCAATTTGCCCCCAACATTTTACCGACTGCGGAAGGATGGAAGGCTGAGTCAACCTTGATCCCTGGTCAGGATCTAACTCACAGCCTTTTGGTTTCATTACAGCAGGTTTACCAAGTTTATTAAGATCACTTTCTCTCTTTTCTGGTTTTCTCCCTGTTGCAGGTGATGGATCCTCAGTTAAGAATTCTCTCCTCGGAAGATCAGTCTGATTTTCCTGTGGAAGAGAAACCTCAATTCAACACCAAGGAGAGTCCTCAGCGAGTAGAGATCAATCAGGGCGACGAAGGAAGAGATCCCTTTATAGGTGAGGATTAACACTCTGTGGGGCCAGAAATATCGCTGAAATAGTGAAAAATATTCTCTGCCATGATGGAGAAATCTCAAAGTTTATTACAAGAGTGGGCAACCTACGGGCTGCGGCACTAAATCATCTGGCCTGCAACGCCGCCTCCAGAGGCGGATGCGTTTATGACAGCCATGGATGCATTTTACGGCAGTGTTTACGGTGGGGTGGGGGACCATCAGTCCGACCCGCTCAACTCTGAGGGAGTGTGACCCAGCCCCCAACTTACAAAGCTCAGTGGTTAAGAAGCTCGCCTTGTTAACTAGAAGGCTGGCAAGTCGGCAGTTCGAGACCCAGTTATTGCACGGCGGAGTGAGTGCCCGTCTCTGTTCCAGCTCCTTTCAAGCTAGCAGTTTGAAATCAAGAAATTGCAAGCAGATAAATATGGACAACTTTGGTGGGGAAAGATCTTGGGGGCATGGAAGGAGCCTCACTCGAGCGTCCCCTGAGCGGAGTTTCTCCAGCAAAAATCCTTTCAACCCGGAATAATTTCTGTCATGAAATTATTATTATACCCCAGGTTTATTCGTTCAAACAATTACAGAAATGTTTGTACTCAGTAAAAATATATCACAGTTTGGGACGTCTTTGGGATTTCCTTTGGAAAATGCTTTCCACAGAGTCTCACTTTTCTCTTGAGGATCCAGTGCCTTTTACTGGGATGTGAATTGTCTTGTGCTCAAGGGTTTCTTTTTAGCAAACATTTTTGGGTTTGTCATCTTAATCTGCGAGGAGGTTATAGAGACTGACTTCCCATCTTCTCTGTCTTTCCCACAGAAGTCAGAAATCTGCCATCAACAAGCAATCCATCCAGTCTTCCTTGCGATGGAGCAAAACCAGATCAGGTACGGACAGGACAATTTCAAGACAACTTGTGTTTTTCATCCCCTGTTTATTTGTTCATGTAAGTCCTGAATCTGGCTGGCCATTTGTTTATATAAAAAAAATTAATGTCAAAAGCACTCATAGTGATCGGAGCTCTTGGAGCAATACCTAAAGGACTCCCTAGATATTTGGAAAGTTTGGACTTATCAGACTTGAATGTCTTAACTCTCCGCAAAACAATTCTACTAGGAACTGCATATATACTCAGACGTTACCTTAACGGTTCTTAGGTCCTTGGTTAGGACTTGAACTGTTAATTTTATTCCAGTCCTTGACTGAACCAAATGGTTGATTTGTATATGATAATAATACAGTAATTTAATGTCAGAAATTATTCTGGGTTGAAAGGATTTTTGTGGAGGAACTCTGCTCAGGGAAGGCTCCTTTTATGTCCCAAAGATCATTTCCCACTGAAGTGGTCCCTATTTATCTACTTAAACTGCTGGCATGCCGACCTTCCGGCTAACAAGGCAAGCTTCTTAACCAGTGAGCCACTGCAATCCCTATTACTTTATAACCGGAGGGGCTCTCTGCTTGTACCATCTGCTAGAGGGGCCCGTCTCTCTAGCACAAGAAGGAGGGCCTTCTCTGTGTCCGCTCCGGCACTATGGAACCTCCTGCCAGTGGAACTAAGGCTGCAGATGGAATTGCTGTCTTTCAGGAAAGATCTGAAAACATGGCTGGCAAGGCAGGTGTGGGGTCCTGAAGATGTCGTGACCCCCACCTGCTGGTTGGTTTAATATCAAAGTAATTTTCCTCTTTTTAATATGTGTGGGGGTTTTACTGGGGTAAATTGTTTTAATGGGGTTGTTCTTTTTAAAGGGTTTTTAAGATTGTATGCCGCCCAGAGTCTTCATGAGTTGGGCGGCTATATGAATATGAATATAAATAAATAAATAATGAATCACTCTATCTTTTCAATGCATATTATTATTATTATATTTATATACCACTTTACTTATCCAAGGATAACTCAAAGCGGTTTCCAAAATAATATCATACAAATACAGAGCATATCTTAACCTATAAATCCAAGGGTTAACCGTTGGAACTTGCTATAGGTTGCTATGCCTCGCCCTACTTGCCTGCACTCACCCTTCGTGCACACGGCCGATCTGGGTACGCAGGTCAACAAAGGATTGAGAAAACCGGCAGTGGGGCAACAGCCCCACAAACGCGAAGAAAGGGAAACAACTTCACTTCCCAACATTCCTTGTGCCGCGCCGTGCCAGAGCCAATCAGGCTGAGAGGCTCTCGCACGGCACAGCGTTCGGAAACGCGCCGCAGCCAATCAAAAGAAAAGCATTTTAAAAAAACGCAGCACAAACACAAAGCACCAACCCATAACTACAAGCCCCAGCGTCCTGCGCGCCATGAGCGCGCAGAACGCTGAGGAAACGAGCGCCCGAAAAATTAAAAAGAAAAACAACTCATCGCCTCACAGCCAAGCACACACCAGCCGGCTTTCTTTCCCTCACCAACAGCGCCTGAAGGTCCCGACTGGAGTTTCCCCTTTAACATCAGTGGGTGGGGGGTTGCAATCCCCCTCTCCGCTGGCTACCCTAGGGTTGGGAGGTTTGTGGGGAGAAAAGGGGTATGTTGCCCCAACCCTTCTGGACCCAGGAGACCAGGCAGAGTGGATCGATTCCCCCCCCCTCCTTGAAACAACTCCGTCTTTTCTTCTCTTTAAAAACGGAGTTGTTTTAAGGAGGGGGGGGAAATCGATCCACTCTGCCTGGTCTCCTGGGTCCAGAAGTGTTGGGGCAATATACCCCTTTTGTCCCCACAAACCTCCCAACCCCAGGGGAGCCAGCGGAGAGGGGGGTCGCAACCCCCCACCCACTGATATTAAAGGGGAAACCCCGATCTACTTTCACGACTCCACACAAACAAAGCACCATAACACAATAAAGCCCCCCTCCCTACCACCTAGCCCACCCTTCCTAACCCCCAACGACCACGCCCCCCTCCCCACCACCTAGCCCACCCTTCCTAACCCCCAATGACCATGCCCCCCTCCCCACCACCTAACCCACTCTTCCTAACCCCCAATGACCACGCCCCCTCCCCACCACCTAGCCCACTCTTCCTAACCCCCAATGACCACGCCCCCCTCCCCACCACCTAGCCCACCCTTCCTAACCCCCAACGACCATGCCCCCCTCCCCACCACCTAACCCACCCTTCCTAACCCCCAACGACCATGCCCCTCTCCCCACCACCTAGCCCACCCTTCCTAACCCCCAATGACCACGTCCCTTCCCCACCACCAAATAAATAAATAATTTTTTTAAAATTACTAAAAACAGTCAAACACATCCAAAAATACACAAAAACAAAAACACCAAAAACAATATGAAGTAAACAAAGAGACAATCAAAAACAAAACAAACAGACAAAAAATACAAATTCCAACCCCCCCCCCGCCCACACACACACACACACACACACACACACGCACGCACGCACGCACACACACACACACACACACACAAAAGAAAGAAAACAAGCAAACTTACCAAAAGATGCGCTACCTCCACCAGGACTGGAAAAGAAATGAATAAAGAAAGAGGCTTCTTACCAGAAGAAGCTCCACCCAGAGGCCAGGAGAGAAAAAAAAGTCAAAATACAATAACCCCTACCAGCACCACCTGCTGGCCACAATAGTAAAAACAATTCAAAAACACACAACAGCTCCAAATAAAAGGCCACAAGAGTAAAAACAAATCAAAAACATAACACAAATTGACAATTTTACACAAAAGGTCACACCAATAAAAACAAGTTTAAAAAATTACACTAAAACACACTTTAACACAAATCACAAACATATGTCAATAAAATACAATAGAAACTTTTAAAAATCCTGTGCTGAGTTATAACTCAAATTTAAACTCAAAACATCTAAACACATTTTAAAAACATTGAATGTAAAAAACATTTACTTTTACATTATTAAAATTATTACCTACGGTACAACTAATTAAAAAAATTCAAAAAACTAAAACATTATTCGCTTACATAAAACAATTTGAAAAAATTATATCATACTTTCTTCTTTTATTAATCCTCAAACCCAAAAAAGCAGATCACAGTTAATAACAGCCAAGCCAAATTTTTTTTGCATAAATAAACATTTAAAAAATTAAAATTACAGACTAAGCAATTTTTAAAAAACATTAACACAATTTAACCTTCCAACACAATGTAAAACTATTGCAAAAATAAAATTGGTTCATTTTTTATTAAAACACACGGGGAAAAAAGCCCGGCAATGCCGGGCAACCCTTGCTAGTAAGAAATACAATAAAGATAAGTACAATAAAGCATAATAAATGCAATACCATCAATGCAAAAATACAATAAAGGTACAATAATGTAAATACAATAAAATATACAATCTTAACCTATAAAACCAAGTGTTCACCGTTGGAATTGGCTATGGGCTGCTGTGCGTCGCCCTACTTACCCGTTCCCTCCCTTCGAGAGCACGGGCGAAGTGGCTATGCAGGTCAACGAATGGTTTAAAAAATCGCGATTGGGGCATCAGCCCCACCATTGGCAAGAAAGGGAAACAACTTCATTTCCCAAAAAGCATTGCGTTTCGCCGTGTTTCTCCCAGTGTCAGCCAATCAAGATGATAAAAACAACGGACTCAGTCTTTGTTTTACGAGCCGCAACCAATCAAAAGTAGCGTTTCAAAACCTTGCCGAGCGACGGACGTCAGAAACTACAAGTCCCAGCGTCCTCCGTGCTGTGACCCCTCAGCCAATCAGGCTAAGGGACATGAGCATGGAGGAGGCTGGGAAAGCCAATGCGCCAACAACTTCCCTCCAGGAGGCACTTCGTCTCCCGGAGGGAAGCCATCCCCAGCTCATCGCGGTGGGCGGCTGGTCATGTCGGATCCTGGACTGCCTGCTTTTGGCGGCCCCCACCCAACCGGCGAGGACCTCGGCACCAGCGGAGAGGGAGAAAAGGCTGCGCCACAGAGGCATGGAAGGTGAGGCCCGGCACAGAAGGCTGCACTGGGGAAACGTAGAGTACGAAAGGCCCAACTGGCAACGGGTAAGTGGGGCGGGGGAGAGGAATTGAGGAGGGGAACGGGCCTGGGGAGCACGCCACCCACACAGGTCATAGAGAAGAAAGGGGGAGAACGAACCCCCCTCCTTCCCCCCAGTCTCAGTCCCCTGCCCCACTTACCTGTTGGCAGCTGGGCAATTCGTATTCTGCGCCTCCCCAGAGCGGCCTTCTGTGCTGGACCACTCACCTTCCATGCCTCCATGGTGTGGCCTTTCCTCCCTCAATGCCGGCGCCAAGGCCTTCATCGGTGGGGTGTGGCCCACCAAAATCAAGCAGCCCAGCCGGCAAACGATGCTCCCGCCCGCCCAGCAAAGGCCTCCTGGGTGTCCTCACCAAGGCTTGGGGGGAGGAGGAAGAGCTCCTCCTCCCCCTGCAAAGCTTCAGCATGTGTGTGTGTGTGTGTGTGTGTGTGTGTGTGTGTGTGTGTCCTCACCGAGGCTTCAGGGGGGAGGAGGAAGAGGCCTTCCTCTTCCTGCAAAGCTTTGGCATGTGTGTGTGTGTCCTCACTGAGGCGTCAGGGGGGGAGGAGGAAGAGTCCCTCCTCCCCCTGCAAGGCTTCGGCGTGTGTGTGTGTGTGTGTGTGTGTGTGTGTGTGTGTGTGCTCACCAAGGCTTCGGGGGGGGGGATGAAGAGCCCATCCTCTCCCCATGGAGCTATGGCATGTGTGTGTGTATTGTGTGTGGGTGTGTTTGTGTTGTGTGGGTGGGTGTGTTGTGTGGGTGGTTGTGTTGTTTGTGTGGATGTGTTGTGTGTAGTTCTGTTGTTTGTGTTGTTTGTGTGGTTGTGTTGTGTGTGTGTATTGAGTGTGTGTGTGTGGTTATGTTGTGTGTGCTGTGTGTATTGTGTGTGTTGTTGTGTGTGTATTGAGTGAGTGTGTGGTTGTGTTGTGTGTGTGTTGTGTGTTGTGTGTGTGTGGGGTTGTGTGTGTGATTGTTTTGTATTTGTGTATTGAATGAGTGTGTGGTGATATTGTGTGTGCTGTATGTGTGTATTGAATGAGTGTGGTTGTGTTGTGTGTGCTGTGTGTGTATTTTGTGTGTGTGTGTATGTGTTGTGTGTGTGTGTATTGTGTGCGCGTGTGTGGTTGTGTTGCATGTATGCTTATATTGTGTGTATGTCTACCCCTCAAAACCACCCCAACCACAAGCACACATGTTATACCTGCCCGGCAGGGCAAAAAATGCTGATCTTAACCTATAAAACCAACCTATAAAACTTTACAAAGTTAAAAAAATAAAAAATTTACAAAAAACAACAAAGAATTCATTGTTTTATATAAAGCACAGGGGGAAAAAAGCCCGGCAACGCCGGGCAAACTATGCTAGTATTATTATAATATCAAAAGAGAAAAGTACAATAATTCACAAAAGAGAAGGGTCGGAGCCAAGGCTCGAATACCTAAACCAGCCTTAAAAATGCAGCTGGAGCCGCAGCATAAAGAGAAGGCTGTTGTACCACAATGCTCTCCATGTGGGGTACAGCAAGGCCTGTTATGTCTGTTGCAAATGGGAATGTTTATATAAAAGCTATTGAGAAATCCTCATTTCTTTGTTCCTTTAGAGCAGAGAGTCCTTTGAAGAGGTGTCTGCATATTTAACCCAGGAGGAGTGGGCACGCCTAGATCCTGACCAGAGGGCCCTCTACAAAGAAGTCACAGAGGAGAACTGGCAAACTGGGACTTCTCTTGGTAAAGTCTCCTCTTGCCCCCTCTTAATGCAAATCTCAGTTGTTACCAATTGAATAATGACTATGAACAGGAGAGAGTAACGATAATGCTTCTGTATTGGGAATGGGTGTCCCAACTCACACTAGCCACTGTGGGATCCATAAGGCCGGACTAGGCAACCTGAAGCCCTCCAGATCTGCTGAGATTCAGTTCTCGCCAACATTCCCAGTATGGAATCATTCATCACCTTCTGAACAGCTGAGAGTTCACAGCCCATACTGGAAGACTGGAGGGAGCTGCAACTCTTAACAGTGAACAGTTTTTTGGGTCTGGCAGATCATGTATGAGGCATTGTTAATAATCTTGATAATTGTATGATGGTGAAGGTAAAGATAATGGTTGTTCTTGCTCAAAAGCCAGTCGTATCCAACTCTAGGGTTCAGTGCTCATTTCTGTTTAAAGCAAAAGAGCCAGCACTGTCTGTGTTTTCAGACGTTTCTGTGGACATGCGGCAGGCATACCAAGGCACCGGAGTGCACATAAGAACATAAAAACAGCCTTGCTGGAACAGGCCACAGCCCATCCAGTCCAGCATTCTGTCTCACACAGTGGCTCACCATTTCCTTCAGGGTATTCCCAAGCAGATGCCTGCTTAGGATTCCCTGGAAATGATATTGAGAGATATCCTGCCTATCTCTCCAACCCGGAGGTTGTCCTTAAGTATCCATAATTATAGCCATTGATACTCTTGTCCTCCATGAACTTGTCTAATCCTTTCTTAAAGCTGTCAAGACTGACAGCTGTCACCACTTCTTCTGGCAGGGAGTTCCATAGACCAGTAATCCTCTGGGTGAAAAAGTACTTTCTCTTATTTGTTTGAGAACTAGTACCCAAAAGTTTCATCGAGTGTCCCCTAGTTCTAGTGTTATGCGATAGGGAAAACAGTTTTTCCTTATCTACTTTGTCCACACCGTGCATGATTTTATAAACTTCAATCAGATCACCTCTTAGACGTCGTCGTTCAAGAGTGAAGAGGCCCAACCGTTGCAGCCTCAGATGGTAAGGAAGGTGTTCCAGTCCCCTAATCATTCTGGTTGCCGTCCTCTGCACTTTTTCCAGCTCCATAATATCCTTCTGGAGGTATGGCGACCAGAACTGTACACAGTATTCCAGGTGGGGCCTCACCATAGATTTATAAAGAGGCAAAATGACACTTGCTGACTTATTTTCAATACCCTTCCTAATGATCCCTAGCATTGAGTTTGCTTTTTTCACTGCTGAGGCACACTGGGTTGACACCTTCATTGAGTTGTCCACCAGGACACCAAGGTCCCTTTCCTGGTTTGTCGCAGAGAGTTCAGACCCCATCAGTTTATAAATGTAATTGGGGTTCTTTGCTCCAACATGCATCACTCTGCACTTACTAATGTTGAAACTCATTTGCCACTGTTTTGCCCACTCCCCCAGTGTCGAGAGATCCCTCTGGAGCTCCTCACAATCTCTCACAGTTTTCACTACCCTGTATAATTTAGTGTCGTCAGCAAATTTGGCTACCTTGCTTTTTACTCCTACCTCTAGATCATTTATGAAGAGGTTGAAAAGCAGGGGTCCCAGTACTGAACCTTGGGGGACCCCACTCTTTACTTCCCTCCACTTGGAGAAGTGTCCATTTAGTGCTACCCTCTGTTTCCTGTCCCTTAGCCAGTTGCTGATCCAGGACAAGACCTGTCCCTTTATTCCATAACTGGTAAGTTTATTCAAGAGCCTTTGGTGTGGGACCTTGTCAAAAGCCTTCTGAAAGTCCAGATAAACAATGTCAACTGGATCCCCCTTATCCACATGCTTGTTGACACTCTCAAAAAATTCCAACAGATTAGTGAGGCATGATTTGCCCTTGCAAAAGCCATGTTGGCTCTCCTTTAGCAGCGCCTTCTCTTCTATGTGCCTATTAATTCTATCTTTTAGGATGGTTTCCATCACTTTACCTGGGACACATGTCAAACTGACAGGTCGGTAATTCCCTGGATCACCCCTGGATCCTTTTTTGAAAATTGGTGTTACATTCGCTACCTTCCAGTCATCAGGCACAAAGCCTGATTTGAGGAAAAGATTATATATTTTGGCTAGGAGATCAGCAGTTTCATCTTTAAGTTCCCTGAGAACTCGTGGATGGATGCCATCTGGTCCTGGTGATTTGTTAGTGTTTAGTTTAACAAGACATGCAAGGACCTCCTCCCTGGTTATTTCTATCTGGCTTAATTCTTCGGTTTCCCTCCCTACGAAGATAGGCTCTGTATTGGGCATGTGGCCTCTGTCTTCTTCAGTGAATACTGAAGCAAAGAATTCATTGAGTCTCTCTGCAATCTCTGTTTCCTCTTTAATAACCCCTTGCCTTCCATTGTCATCTAATGGTCCAATGGCCTTCCTAGTTGGGTTCTTACTTCTAATGTACTTAAAGAAGTCTTTGTTATTTCTCTGAGTATTTTTAGCTATACGCTCCTCAAAGTCTTGCTTTGCTTTCCTGATTGTTGCCTTGCATTTGTTCTGCCAGAATTTATGTTTTTGCCTGCTGTCCTCATTCGGACAAGCCTTCCATCTTCTAAATGAGCTTTTCTTGCTCTTGATCACTTCCCAAACAGCTCCTGTAAGCCACATTGGAGTCCTCTTGGACCTGGCAGTGCCCTTTTTCCTTTTGGGTATGCATTCCAATTGAGCCTCTGTTATTGTTTTTGTAAACAGCCTCCATGCCTCTTGGAGTGTTTGGACTCTCTCAATTTTCCCTTTCAGCTTCTTTTTTACTAGTTTCCTCAACTTTGGGAAATTTCCTTTTTGAAAATTTAAGGTCTCTGTGTTAGATTTTATCAGTGACTTGCGGTCTATGATCAAGTTAAACATAATTGAGTTGTGGTCACTGTTCCCTATTGGATCAGTCACATTAACATCTTGCACCAGATCCTGAGTATTACTCAGGATCAAGTCAAGGATTCTTGTACCTCTAGTTGGGTCTTCAACCATCTGTCCCAGGGAACAATCATTTAGCACGGAATGCTATTTACCTTCACACCAAAGTGGTACCTACTTATCTACTTGCAACGTCTTGCTTTCGAACAGCTAGGTTGGCAGAGGAGTTATAGCAGGGCTCACACTTTATTAAGACTGACCAACTTCTCAAAGAGTGTCCAAGAATGAAATTTGTCTCTTATTTTCTCATTGGTTACAAAGCATTTTAGAATCGCTCAACGTGCTTGACTTGCTGCTGACATTATTCTGGTTTGATTCAATTATAAACCTACTAGTAATTTAAAGCCTTGGACAGTGGTGGCTTAGTGGTTAAGATGCTGAACTCGATAACTGGAAAGTCGACAGGTCAGCAGTTTGAGACCCGAGTACCACATGGCAGAGTAAGCATCCGTCTCTGTCCCAGCTCCTGCCAACCTAGCGGTTTGAAAGCAGGAAATTTCAAGTAGATAAATAGATGTCACTTCAGTGAGAGGATAAACAGCATTATGTGCATTTAAATGTTTAGTCATGCCTGCCACATGTCCACAGAAACGTCTGCAGATGCAGACAGCATTGGCTCTAAAAGAAAGTACTTTTTCACCCAGAGTATTACTGGTCTATGGAACTCCCTGCCAGAGGAAGTGGTGACAGTTGTCAGTCTTGACAGCTTTAAGAAAGGATTAGACAAGTTCATGGAGGACAAGAGTATCAATGGCTATAATTATGGATACTTAAGGACAACCTCCGGGTTGGAGAGATAGGCAGGATATCTCTCAATGCCATTTCAAGGGAATCCTAAGCAGGTGAAGGCATCTCCTTGGGAATACCCTGAAGGAAATGGTGAGCCACAGTGTGAGACAGAATGCTGGACTGGATGGGCTGTGGCCTGTTCCAGCAAGGCTGTTCTTATGTTCTTATGTTCTTTGGCTATAAACAGTGGTGAACACTGAACCCTAGAGTTGGATACGGCTGGCTTTCGAGCAGGGGTGACCTTTTTTGTTGTTCAGTTGCACAGTCGAGTCTGACCCTTTGTGAACCCATGGACCACCACACGCCAAGCTCCTCTGTCATCTGCCATCCTCTGTAGCCCACCCAGATCTAGCAAAGCCCTGCGTTGTACCCGAATTAGGACTACTTTATTTCAAAACTGCAGTGTGTGACGTAACAGGAGAGTGCAAAAGCTGGCCTGAGACAATATCAAGAAAACCAAGATAATGGCAACAGGTCTAATCAGTCCCTTGAAAATAGATGGGGAAGAAGTAGAAGCAGTGACAGATTTTACTTTCCTAAGATCTAAGATCACTACAGATGGCTACTGTAGCCATGAAATAAAAAGACGACTGATTCTGGGAAGACAAGTTATGAGAAACCTGGGGAATATAGTGAAAAGCAGAGACATCACCTTGAAAACCAAAATTCGCATAGTCAAAGCAATGGTATTCCCGGTGGTAATGTATGGGTGTGAGAGCTGGACCATTAGGAAAGCTGAGCGCAGAAGAATAGATGCCTTTGAAATGTGGTGTTGGATGAGAGTCCCGAGAGTCCCCTGGACGGCAAAGAGAAGAAATGGGTCAATATTAAAAGAAATCAAACCTGACTGTTCATTGGAGGGACAAATAGTGAAAATGAAGCTGAAGTACTTTAGACATCAAATGAAAAGGAAGGACTCACTTGAGAAGGCCTTGATGCTGGGAAAGGTGGAGGGCAAAAGAAGAAGGGGGCGGGGCGTCCAAAGATGAGATGGCTAGATGGTATTGTGGACACAATGGGCACAGAGCTGGGCGGGCTGAGGAGGATGGTAGAGGACAGAGGTGCCTGGAGGACAATAGTCCATGGGGTCGCAAAGGGTTGGAATCGACTGTGCGACTGAATAACAACAAACTTTTTGTTTCCTTCTTGACCCTCCCTGTCCCTGATATCTGTTCTCGGCAACTTCATTTGTAGTTCCAAAGCCTTTGCTCATTTCTCCGTTGGAGAATTAGGAAAATGGGGTGGAGGAACTGGGAAGATGCTAAAAGCCGACTCCTACCAGATCTAGTGGCTTACCTGCTCAACACATCCAATAGCTCAGTGATGGCACACCTTTTAGAGTGCCCAAACTGCAACCCAAAACCCACTTACTTATTTCAAAGTGGCAACACAGCAACAGGGGAGGAAGGAAATGCTCCCATTGGACTGCTGGGCAAAGGGGGTGGGGTGAATTCTGTGCGGGGGGAGGAAGGAAGCACTCCCATTGGGCTGCTGGGCAGAGGGGCAGGGCGAAGTCTGTGCTGGGGTTGCTTCACGGGTGCCCACAGAGAGGCACACATGGCTACGCCTTCAGTAGCTTATCCTTCATAATATTGGGAAACAAGTCAAAAATTCTATTTTGGTCCACTAAGAACCAGAAATCCAGAGATGGGAACGTTGTCCTTTAATCACAACGAAGCAAAAGGATAGAATAGAGATCAGATGTAGGGTATCAGTTGGAAATTGTAAATTAACAGATTACTAAATTCCATTGCCGTACACTACCCTTCTGCTTTTTGGCCATTTGTAGATCTGCCTAGATATGTGTATAATGGCCAAGTAAAATGGTGAAAAGGGAAAAAAATAAGTACAGTGGTACCTCATACAACGATTTTAATCCGTTCCACGGGGCTCATTGTTGTACAGAACAATTGCTATACGATTTGTTGTTGTTCAGTCGCACAGTCAATTCCGACCCTTTGCGACCCTTTGGCCCATCATCCTCCAGGCACCCCTGTCCCTCCACCATCCTCTTCAGCCCACCCAGCTCTCTGCACATTGTGTCTACAATGCCATCTCATCTTTGGCTGCCCCCTTCTTCTTTTGCCCTCCATCTTTCCCAGCATCAAGGCCTTCTCAAGTGAATCCTCCCTTCTCATTTGATGTGCAAATTACTTAAGCTTCATCTTTACTATTTGCCCTTCCAATGAGCAGTCAGGGTTGATTTCATCTAAAACTGACCTATATGTTCTCCTCGCTGTCAGGACTCTCCTCCAGCACCACATCTCAGAGGCAACTATTCTTCTGTGCTCAGCTTTCCTAATGGTCCAGCTCTCACAACCATACATTACCACTGGGAAAACCATTGCTTTGACTATGCGAATTTTTGTTTTCAAGGTGATGTCTCTACTTTTCACTATGTTCCCCAGGTTTCTCATAGCTTGTCTCCCCAGAATCAGTTGTCTTTTTATTGCGTGGCTGCAATCTCCATCTGCAGTGATCTTAGATCCTAAGAAAGTAAAATCTGTCACTGCTTCTACTTCTTCCCCATCTATTTTCCAGGGACTGATCGGACCTGTTGCCATTATCTTGGTTTTCTTGATATTAAGTCTCAAGCCAGCTTTTGCACTCTCCTTTAATCCAATCGAGGTTCTTTAGGTCTTCCTCACTTTCTGCCATTAGGGTGGTATCGTCTGCATATCTCAAATTGTCGATGTTTCTCCCAGCAATTTCGATCCCATATTGTGATTCCTCCATTCCTGCATTGCGCATTATGTGCTCTGTTTATAGGTTGAATAAGCAGGGTGATAAAATGCAGCCTTGTCTTACTCCTTTTCCTATTCCAAATCACTCTGTCATTCCATATCCTGTCCTAAGTGTTGCTTCTTGATCCATATACAGATTTCTCATGAGGCATATGAGGTGTTCTGGTATTCCCATCTTTTTAATAACTTGCCACATATTGTTGTGGTCCACACAGTCAAATGCCTTGGTGTAGTTAATAAAGCAGAAGTAGACTTGTTTCTGGTATTCCGTTGTTTTCTCCATGATCCAACGTATGTTGACAATGTGGCCTCTAGTCCCCCTGCCTCTTCTGAACTCCGCCTCATTTTCCCTATGAGTTGCATCGTACAATGATTAAATTTTGCTAAGTGGTTTTTCCCATTGAAAAATTGTTGTACGATTTTTTTCCATAGGGAAAATTGTTACGCAGGGCACCATTTCCCCTCAACCTAATTGTTATGCGATTTAATTGCTATACGAGGCAATTGTTGTATGAGGTTCCACTATACTACTAATTGCTGTAGTACGTCAAAGTCTAGCACAGGGGTTCCCAATCTAAAGCCCAAGGGCATTCGAGAAACAAAATGGCTGCACCTTTGAAGCTGTTGGGAAAAATTGTCGCCCCCTAACGTGCAGGCAAGGCAAAATGACCATCTGGCCCTCAAAGCTGACTGAGGAAGCATGACCCGGCCCCCAGCTTGAAAACATTGGGAACCCCTGGTCTAGCAGATAATCCTTCCGAGTGAGTCTTCATTAATTCAAATCCACACCTTAGGAAAACCTTTTTCCTTATCTCTATCTGTTTGTCTCTTACATTCAATTATTTTGCAATTCTTCTCCTTCTCTGTAGATAACTGGAAAGAAAAAAATGTACATCCCAAATTTGGAAAGATTTTTGCACATAAAACAAAACTTGTCAGTAACCATGGAAACCACACAGAAGAAGAAAGCGGTGTCCAAGAAGAGGCCTACAAACACCTTATGTTAGAAAAACATTTTTCTACAAATAAATCCCTGATGCTTTACAAAAAGCTCCACACTGGAAAGAAACACTTCCTAAATGTACTTCCTGGGAAACGTTTAGATTGCAAGTTACCTGTTCTAATGCATCAAAGTGTGTACACAAGAGAAAAACCATACAAATGCCAGGAGTGTGGAAAATGTTTTGCTTGGAATTCAGAACTTGAGATTCATCACAGAGTTCACACTGGAGAGAACCCATGTAAAAGCCAGGAAAACGGGAAACAGTTTACCATGAGTTCACACCTTCTCACTAATCAAAGAGTCCAAAAAAGAGAGACACTCCATATATGCCAGGAGTGTGGAAAAAGTTTTAATCATAGTTCACAGTTTAGGATACATCAGAGGGTCCACACTGGGGAAAAACCATACACATGCCAGGAGTGTGGGAAATGTTTTGCTCGAAATTCACACCTTCTGATGCATCAAAGAATCCACACAGGAGAGAAACCATACAAATGCCAAGAATGTGGGAAATGTTTCATCCAGAATTCAAAGCTTGTGAGTCATCAGAGAGTCCATACTGGAGAGAAACCATATAAATGCCAAATATGTGGGAAATGTTTTTCTCACAATTCACAGCAAGTGATTCATCAGAGAATCCACACAGGAGAAAAACCATACGAATGTCTTGAGTGTGGGAAATGTTTTGCTCGGAATTCTCAGTTTGTGAATCATCAGCGAGTCCACACAGGAGAAAAACCATACAAATGCGAGGAATGTGGGAAGTGTTTTGCTCAGAATTCGCATCTTGTGAATCATCAGAGAGTCCACACAGGAGAGAAACCATACCAGTGTCAGGAATGTGGAGAATGTTTTGCTCGGAATTCACAGCTTGTGATTCACCACAGAGTCCACACAGGAGAGAAACCATACAAATGCCAGGAATGTGGGAAAGGTTTTGCATGCAGTTCGGTCCTTCTGATACACCAGAGAGTCCATACAGGAGAGAAACCATACAAATGCCAGGAATGTGGGAAATGTTATACTCAGAATTCACAACTTGTGATTCATAAGAGAATCCACACAGGAGAGAAGCCATACAAATGCCAGGAGAATGGGAAAATTTTTGTTCAGAATTCAGAGCTTGTGATTCACGAGAAAGTCGATACAGGTGAGAAGCCATACAAATGCCTGGAGTGTGGGAAATCCTTTGCATATAATTCATTACTTCTGAGTCACCAGAGAGTCCACACGGGAGAGAAACCATACAAATGTCCACAGTGTGGGAAATGTTTTTCTGAGAGTTCAAAAGTTTTGAGACATCAGAGTGTCCATATAGTATAGAAACCATTTAAATGTCAGGAGTGTCGTAAATGTTTCTCATGGTTTACAATAAATGGAAGAGCAAATATAAAACAATGAGTGAAAAAAAGAAAATTCCCATTTGATTATAAAGCGTCCTTGTGGTGCAGTGGTTAAACAATGTAATATAACATAGGAGGAGATACATAGACAGGCCATGTTAAAAGGAGGCATCATCAGAAGGAGACGTTGCAGAAGCTTCAATGAAAAGACTGGTGAAGCTGTGTAGCAGCTGGATTATTGGGTTCCTTCCATAATAATAGCATCAAATTATTCTCAGATAAAGCAGGCAAGTTCTTGGTGAGGGTTTGAACTAATTTCTATTCTTGTGGTTCTTTTAATCATGTTCCAAGGGCTGAGAAAACTTTATAATTTTGATATTTTTTTTACTGTTAATCCGTTTTATATTTTATGAAGTGATTTTTAGCATTAAAAAGACATAATTTTGGTTGAATTTAAGATGCGGGTTAAATTGAGTGCTGTTGAATTGTATAATGAAGACGAGCTTTTATTATTTTATAATTATTACAGTAAGCATTGTGTCATGTATTTTTGATATTATGTTTAGATTCTTGTTTTCATTCTCATACATGCAGTTTTCATATTTTCAAATATACAGTATACAGCAATATACCAGAACAGTATGTTACTGTGAAGATTTTAGAACTCAAATATCTTTTACTATTTAACAGGTTTCAAGTACTTTGGAGTTTTTTATATGTACAAGCAATGTAGTTAATAAAGCGTCTAGAATGGGACTTTCAATATACGAAAAGAATTTGTGTCTCTGAAAGGCACTCAGTTTGAAAAGGCAAGAAATAAACCTTAAACCATGGGTCCCCAAACTTTTTAAGCCGGGGGCTGGTTCATGCTCCTCAGACTGTTAAGGGGCCAAACTTGTGAGAAGCACCCAGAGCCCCCCACTCTGCCCCCAACAGCTTACCTGCTTACTGGCCTGGAGGAGCTGCATAATATGGTTGAAGAAGGGGTCCAGGCTGTCCTTCTTGGCCATGATCTAGGGCAGGCAATTGTTCTTGTGTGGCTTGGCCTTGGTCTCTCTGGGTGCTGACCTTGGCCTCGCTGGGCCTCTCTTGGCTTTGGCCTCTGGGTGCTGACTCTCTGCCGCCAGGTCCAGCCATGAGCAGGTGGGGGGGCCTCCACTGGGGTCTGGCAGAGCCGAGCCAGTGGCCAAGAGATGCAGCAAGGGTGGTGGCTGGGGGGCCCCTCCACCCACACCACCCCAGAGAGGCCTCCTCAGGGAGACTCCATCAGCCTGAGGCGACTGGAGGTTGGCAAGGCTGCAGGTGCTGGCGGACAAGGCTGGGCTGGGGACCCTGCCTTCCGCCTCCACCACCCCGGAAAGCCGCCCTGGAATCTCCCTACCTTGTCCTTGGGCAAGGCAGTGAATGGTGAGCAGCCTCCAAAACTTGCAGTTCGCTGCCCACAATGCTAACCCCCTACGATGCCCACCGTTTGCCACCTATGACGCTCACTGCCTATGAAGTTGGGCCACTTTTGCCGCTCGCCCCAGGGACAAGGAAGAGAGGGGACAAGGATTGAGGTGGCACCCAAGGTGCCAGCCATGGCCACAGCGAGGGTGTGGGATGGATGACTTTATGCCACAGGTGAGATTCAGAACCCCTGCCTTAACACAAAGATTATTATGGACCTTGTTTTCCTTATTATGGAAGGTACTGAGCCCAAGTTCCCCTACTTGCTTTCAAAGAAGCATTGGATTCCTCTGGAGCTTTTGCTTACAGGTGCACCCCACTCACACCCAAAGGTTGGTTTGTGATGTCACAATTTGCAATACTCTATAATACTTGAACTTCTTGTGGCATAGACTGGGGCAAGAGTTCTCAACCTTTTTAAGCCAAGGGCCGGATCACACTCCGTCAGACAGCTTTGGGAGCCAGGGGGCCATTTTGCCCTTCCTCCACATGGGAAATGGCACTGCAGGCCGCAGATTGAGAATCCCTCAACTGAGGCATGAGTGGCCTCAAGTCCTTCACATGACTTCGAAACCTCATCTCCTTATTTGTAAGTGAATGGTAGTTTTTTGTAACTTGGTATTGTACCAACTTTGCCTTCCAAAGTGCTTGCTGTTTGCCTTGTTTTCTCATTGCTTAATCTTCATTTAAAATAAGCTTTGATGTTTTCTGCTCCAGTATTTAGAATAAGATTTGCAGTTAAACTGTGTCTTTTAAAAGTTGTCTTATTGTTGGTCCTAGGCCAAGAAATCTTCTCTCAAGAAGGTATTGGCTAAACTGGTCTCTTTCCTTTGTTTATATAACACACAAGACAAGAACTACTGTCAGTGGGCTGAATACTATTGCTTCCTTATCATCAAGACATACATGCCTTAATTGTAGTAAGTTTTACAATCAACTACACTGTTTTATTGTTTTCAATCTACTTGCTGAAAGCAGCTGACTGCTTATCTTTTTCTTCTGGATGGTATGAATCATAAGCCTGGCTGGCAGGGACTTAACTCTTCCTGGAGAATTGCCCTGAACTGAGAAATGCTGCCTCTTGGATTGAATACAATATTTTATTCGACTGTTCTTTCTAACTGTGTTTTGCTTACTCCCTATTCAGGCAACACATTAAAACGATAAAGTTGTTATTCATGCCACCTGTTTGTTATTAAAGATCACATCTGCCTGAATGTTATAAGTTCATTTGTAAACCTATGCATTCAAATTATAATGTGTAAGTGGAACATACCTGTCAAGTTTTAGACATGAAAATAAGGGAAATTTTAGATCATGCCCTTCTCTCCCAGGCCACACACCCTCCTCCCCAAAATCTAGGCACATCCAAGAGCCTAGAAGAGGAGGAGCCACAGGGGGAATGTTGAGTTCCCCTGGTGGAGGAAGAACCACCCCATAGGCATGACTGTTTCCCCTCACAGGGAAAAAGGCAGCCAGCAAGCCAGGCTTACTGTAATAATTCTATTCTAAAATTTCCCTATTCTCCCCTATTCAACTGCATTTCATATTATGGTGATTTTTCATGGAACTGGATTTGTTTTTACATTTTAATCAGTTAATTGTCTACTGTCTTAGTGTTTTGTGCCTCAATTTCATTTTTAAAAACTGTATTTAAGAGAAAACCATGGAAGTATGCTGTTTATATTGTATGCAAATATACTTGAATTTCTCTTCTGGGAAAGAGAGTGTTAAAGGGAAGTCAATAAGCCAATCAGCTTCAAGTATATTTGCATACAGCATAAAGAGGATACTTCCATGGTTTTCTCTTAAACATAGAATTTTTTTTAATTTTTTTATTGAATATAAAAAGATAAACATTACAAAAAAGAAGAAAATACAGAAAAGAGAACACGTAATTTAAAAGAAAAAAACATATTCAATTTTTATCGAATCCAATTACATTAAACATAAACATACAATTTTTAAAAATGAAATTGAGGCACAAAACGCTAAGACAGTAGACAATTAACTGATTAAAGTATAAAAAACAGTTCCATGAAAAATCACTATAATATAAAATGCAGTCGAATGGGGGGAAATAGTGTGTAATTTAGAATAGAATTGCTGGCTGCCTTTTTCCCCTATGAGGGAAAACAGTCATGCCTATGGGGTGGTTCTTCCTCCACCAGGGGGAGCCCAACACTCCTCTGCTGTGGTATGAGCTGCACACCTCATGAATAAAGACACAATTATATATGGGAGATTTACATGTTTCTGGATTTTTAAAAAAATATGGGAAATTATTAAAAATACGTGATGGTGGGAAGAAGGGCTCTAAATTACGGGGTTTTCCTGGGTAAAACAGGATACTTGACAGGTATGAAGTGGAATATTTGTTCATCTCAGCTACGTTTAAATCACATAGCATATTAGTTGCTTTGTTAATACGTATACATATAATCATATAAAAGCTATCTTATAAAGCCAAACTGTTAAGCTACTATAGAAGTTACTTTATTATATTTCATAAATTTAGTAATTACTTTGAGATTGTATTTTCTTACTAAAGCATGTGAGTTTAAGTTTATTTCTTAATATGAAGTGAGTTCTTTTGAATATATCTGCTTAATCTAACTAATGTAATTCAGTTACATAATGACTTTGCTATACCTGATTGTTCAGTTAATTCTTGATTTAAGGTACAAATGCTTTTCTAATTTTGCTTTGCCATTGTTACATACCATATATGCCAATGGTGATTCATTTACGGTACATATGTAGTTAAATAAATGTAAAAAAGGAACCTTTCTCATCTTTACTGCCTCTTATACATTAATGTAATGCAGGGGTTTATTTATTTATTTTTATATTCATATTTATATTAATATTTAGGGTTCCCAACCTAAGGCCTGCAGGCTGAATCCGGCTCCTCATGCCATGTCATGTGGCCCCTCTTTCCTCCAAGGGCATTCAAGAAACAAAATGGCCATTCCTTTGAAGCTGTTCAGACAGAATGGCCCCCCACATGCAGGCAGGGCAAAATGGCCATCCGGCCCTTGAAGCTGACAGAGCGTGAGCAGGCCCCGGCTTGAAAAGTTTGGGAATCCCTGATGTAATGGGTGTAAATCTATAAAATAAGTTATAGCATGCATGCTGATAAAAAGTTCATGGGGAACCTTGATATTTGGGCAAAAGCACCTTGAATCTTCTTTGGGTTAGAGCAGTCATTCTTATTGTGGGACCTAGGCCCCACAGGGGGACTCCAATTCCCAGAAGCTTAAGTCAGCACATTGGTTGATCAGTGCTTTGAAGAATTAGAGTCAAGTGCGCCTTATACATAGAAGACTCTGAGCCTATCCTAAGCTTTTTTTAGTTTTGACAAAATTCTGACTCTCACCGGACAAGGTGATTTGCTTGTCATTATTGCAAAGATGACACCCATATGAAGCACAAACTGATAACGAACTGAGAAGAAACAAGACCTTTCATGGTGTAAACTCCATAAATAAGATTGATTATCAGCTAAAAATAGAATGTAGACTTCTATTTAATCTCTTTTGGTGAAAGCTCTGTAAACTTGGAAGCTGTCTGGTTTTTGGTGCCATGCTTAATTGGCTTCATAAAATGTATCCCCCGGGTGCCTCATTTCTGCTAAAATTGGGAATCTTAAAATGAAACAAGGATGCTGAATCCAACACTGCTTGCTGGGAATATTAGCAATAATGAGAAATTATAGGAATTTAAAGCAGGGATTTCCAACCTATAAAAGTCTAGGTTCCATTTTTAGGGTAACCAATTTGTCCCACAATACGTTTCGGTCAATCGAATCAAAGGCTCCTCTAAGATCTATAAATGCATCAAATTATTTCTTTCTATTTCTTAGTTGTTTTGTGAGAAGGTGATATAAAATAAAACAATTATCTATTGTAATTCGTTCTTGTCTAAAACCAGCTTGTTCCGCCACTAAAATATTATTTTCCATAACCCAGTCTACTATTTTGCTCAGCAAATGCTTGGCATACATTTTGGTCACTATTCCGATGAGGCTTATCGGTCTATAATTTTTAGGGTCTATTAGGTATTGGGGGTCTGGGTGCGAATTCAACAGAGTGAAGCAGTTGGCTTTTAGCAACAGCAGAGGTTCCCGAACAGTATTTCACTCACACCCAGATAATAAGACACAGTTAATAGAGTGCATTTTGAGTTTGGGCACTCGGTCTCTAAAAGGTTCACCATCACTGTGCTAGTTTATAGGACTGGCTTCCCACCCTCTCTGTCTCTCCTGTGCAGTCCAGGGTTCGACAAACAAGTGTTCCATCTTGTCTTCTTTGAAACTCATTCTGCTTTACGATGTGCTTTTAAGGGAATTTGATCTGTAGAATTCCTGTTTGGTTATGTACTGAACTAGGACTTGAAAACTTCCACAATTTGTAATAAAATTTAAATACTCCAATAAAGTAATCCCCAGGAACTTTGTTCCTTCGGTGTTGGGTCTGATAGTTCCTTTTTCCTTCCTAGGCTGAATAGGGTCTGTCTCACTGTTATCAGGATTTGTAGCTGCCCCTCTTAAATCCTGCAGGACTGTGGAGATCTCAACCTGGAAACAGCTGCTAAGCTCCCACCTGTGAACCCTTGGGAAGGTGATGGACCTTCAAAGACTCCACCTGGAAACCCTGAGTGACTTAGCTGTAGATCCGTGGTTCCCAACGTGGGGCACATGCCCCACAGGGTGGCAATTCAAGAATGAGTAACAGCGAATAGCCTTTTAGGCTTCCTCCACGTGTTTTCATTCCATGATCGGCTTATTGAATCACTAAAGACACATCCATCAACCAAGAAAATAATGACTGTCAACAATAAAGTATGTTTGGACACGAGTAGTTGACAACGACGTGAATACAGGTGAAATTTGGAAAATTAGAATATTGTGCAAATGTCCATTCATTTCACTTAAAAGGTGAAACAAATATATGAGATAGACTCACTACATGCAAAGTGAGATATGTCATGCCTTAATTCGTTATACTGTAATTGTGATGATCATGGCATACAGCGTACATGAGATTATGTGATGACTGGGGTACATGAGATTGGGGTTTTGGGGGTTTCATAAACTGTAAGCCATAAGCATCAATGGTATAACAAAGTAAGGCTTGAACTACATGTCTCGCTTCACATTTAATGAGTCTAACTCATATATTTGTTTCACCTTTTAAGTTGCATTACTGAACTGAATGAACATTTGCACGATATTCTAATTTTCCCGAGTTTCACCTGTAGGAGATCATTTTGAATAATAAAAATTACATGTCACGGGGTTGTTACATCAGGATTTTAGAGATGCTTAGGTGGGGCATGGCCAAGAAAAGGTTGGGAACCACTGCTATAAATGAATCGGCCCTTCCTCCCAGAAACTGCCTCAGTAATGACGAGGAGTAGACTCTTGCATTTGCTTGTTTTTACACTTTGCCAAGAAACACTGGAAAATTAGCAAAGCCAATAGGTTGATACCAGAAGGCATGGAAGGCTACCCCAGTTATCTCTGGATTGGAAGTGGGATTAGTTTGAGGCAGAACAAAAAAGTGTAGTGAGTGAAGTGGTGGGGAAGATGAAATGGCTTTGCAGAGGATGCTTCCTCTCCTGGGCAGATCCTACTTTTCAGGTTAAATTCCTTTTCTCCCGCTCAAATTGAGAACAGGACCACTCATCCATGCGCTCGGAGAGGAGATTGGACGGGTCTGTGCTTGACCTGCCAGGAGCCTGGCTCGGCTTCGGTCACCTGATAGGGAAGAGGAAACAACTCAAGAGTTGCTTTTATTTGAATGATATAATGTGCGCATGCGTGACTCCCCGCCATGCGGAGTCAAAGCCGGAGTCAACTTTGGAGGGGAGGCTTTGGAAAGAACCAACTGGGACCTCTTTAGTTAATTAATGAATTAATTGAGAGAGAGAGAAAGGTGGGGAGGGGCAGGTCAGGTGAGTCTCCTTTGCTTTTTACAGGGAAATGGAGGAAAAGGGGGGAGGGGAGGAGGAAACTGTGGCATTGGCTTCCCCTTTATAGCTTGAGAAATGGATAGAAAGATATATCAGAAGGAGTGAGAGAGAGGGCCTCGGGTGGCAGAGGCTGGGTGGACGGCATTGATGCACCCCACCTCCCAAACCTCCCTTTCTGATCCCACAGGCTCCCCCCCAAAAAAAAATCATTGGAAGCAATTGTGAATTTTCTCCTGGATCTTGAGTTTGAGGGTTTTATCTCAATTCTTCTTTCATATCACAATCAAATCCTGAATTGCCAAAAATGAAGCCACTTTGGCCAACTTAAGTCCTCATAGAGCCATGATGGCGAGCCTTGGCACTCCAGATGTTCTTGGACTTCAATTCCCAGATGCCCAAGTACCCTGGGCTTCCTGTGATACATCCAGCCCGCACTGCCCTCATCGCTCCCAGAAGCGGAATATCTAGGTGATTTAGAGTCACCATTAGAAACAAATTTTTTAAACTGTATCTTAAATTTGGCTTAGTAATAATTTCTAAGTTCAACATTAATAATAATACAAATACTAAATAAAAATGATAATAATACACCCTGTGTTTTTTCAATGCCCTGGAGAAATCAGATTGTCTTAGTATTTTCATTCCAAAAACAACTTTGATCAGGTACAGGTCTATTTATTTCATCCCCTCTAAGTGAGCAATCCACAAAAGCCTGCCAAATATTCCAAAATCTGTTCTCTTTAACAATACCCCTTTTTTAATTTATCTCCCAAGTCAATTTATCATTCAATGCTAAATTCCACGTTTCTTTATACCATTCTTCAATCTTTATATTTACATCATTTTTCCAATTTCTAGCAATACATTGTCTACCCGTAGTAAGCATTATTTTTAATAACTCTTTTTCATCCTTGTTTATATTAAAACATTCCACATCTGTTAGCATAGTGGTGCCTGGCCCCAGCTTAATTTTTTTACCCATAATTTCACCAATCTCTTTCTTAACTTTTTCCCAAAAACCTTTAACCACAATACAACTCCACCACATATGTTCATATGTTCCTATTGTATCTTTGCATCTCCAACACATTTTATCTTTTTCATTATCAATCTGATGTAACCTTACTGGGGTCAAATACCACCTCCACAGCATTTTATAATTATGTTTCTTTATTCTAACCGACATAGTTCTCATTATCCTCTTTTTCCATTTATTCTTCCATATATCATTTTCTATCTTTAAATTCAATTCTTGCTCCCAACTTGTTTTCAAATCATCCTGTGGATTACCCTCCTTATTTAATATTACATACAATTTACTAACTATTCCCTTAATATTTCTATCTCCGTTTCTTATTTTTGAAATCAACTCCTCAAACTCCGTCTTCTCTCTTTCCAACTCAGGTTCACTCAAATATTTACTATTCCATTTATTTACCAACGCTATCTGGAACCAATTCAACTTCATTTGCCCAAACAAATTTGTTCTTCTATCAATATCCGTACAGGTCCGTAACCAGTCTTTCAGGAGGAAAACTTTATTCTTATCCAATACTGTACTTCTTTTACCCTTTTATCTATCTTTATTGGGAAATTTGCCATATCCTCCAATTCAATAATCAGAGAGATATTCGGGGCCAGAACCCTCTTTACTTTTTTCCATGAGCTCATTAATCCCTTCATCATAGTGTTTTTGATTGCTACTTTTCCCAAATTACCTCCTAGAAAGACCATTTTACCTATATGATTAAATTCCTTCATCTCAATTTCTTCCCAAATTACTTTTTCCCTAGCCAAGATCTTCACAACATTCTTAATTTGAAAAGCTCGGTAATATACCAACAAATTTGGCATTCCTAATCCACCTTCTTTCTGTGATAAATACCAATTTTTTTTTTATAATCTAGATCTTTCGACCATTACAAAAATTATTAATCAATTTTAGAAACTCCTTAATTTCCTTATCATTCAGTTGAATTGCTAAAGCATCAAATAAAAAGTTAATTCTGGGTAAAAGCATCATTTTGCTAAGTGCAATTCTTCCAAACCATGACAGTTTCAACTTTTGAAAATTTTTAATTTTAACTTTAATTTCAGTTTTCAAACTATCATAATTCAATTTCTTAAAATCTTCAAACCTATTTGAGATATTTATCCCTAAATATTTCAGATTATTTTTAATTTGAATATTGTCCATTCACTTTATCCTCTTCGTTTATTCCTTTTCCTATATTACATAACATCATTTCCGATTTATCCCAATTTATCTTCAAACCTGTAATATCCTCAAAATCTTTTAACTGCTCTTGAATTCTAACCAATGCCTTCTCGGGATGTTTAGCAATTATCAATGTATCGTCAGCATATAAATTTATCTTGTTTCCCATAATCCCTTCTATTGCTCCATCTTCTCTTATAGCTTTTGCTAACATCTCCATTGCCATAATAAACAGAACTGGAGATAATTGGCAACCCTGTCTTGTGCCAGCTTCTAGATTTATCTCAACAGTGACCTCATCGTTTACTCTAACAATAGCTGTACATTGTTGATATAATTGATTGATTATCCTTCTAAATTCATCACCAAATCCATAACGTTTAATTATTTCCTTAATTGAAACCCATTGTAAAGAATCAAATGCCTTAAAAATATCCAAAGATATTAATCCCACTTTTTCTTTTGTTTGTCTCACCGTGTCTATTAGATCTACCACTCTTCTTGTCAAATCTGCCATATGTCTCCCTTTCAAAAAAAACACCACCTGATCTACATTTATGTAATTGCCCATAAAATTGTTTAATCTATTCGCCAGAATCGCTGTGAAGATCTTGGCATCTTGGTTAATCAACGAGATTGGTCTATAAGATTCAACTTTTTCCAAATGCTTTCCTGGTTTTGGCAACAAAACAATTGTGGTCCTATGCCATGAAGTCGGAATTTGCCCACCATCCAGTATGTAATTATATAATTTTACCAATTTTGGTACCACTATATCCTTAAATTCCTTATAAAAAGCAGCAGGTAACTCATCTTCCCCAGGCGCTTTCCCCGTTTTCAAACTAGCTATTACCCCTTTTACTTCCTTTTCCGTTATTCGTTCTTCCATTCTGTCCTTATGCTCCTGTTTTATGCCAATATCTGTTTGCTTCTCTAATTGTCTTTTAAGCTTCTCCACATTTATCTCTTTTTTCGCATATAGGGCTTGATAAAATTCTTTCACAATTTTACATTTATCTCTAATCTTATTACGTCTCATCCCTTGTTCATTTATCAAAACTCCAATTTCTCTTTTCCCCCTCTTTTCTTTAGCTGCACTTGCTAATAATTTTGAATTTTTGTTACTATATTCAAAATATTATCTTTTTAAATAAACAAGATCCCTTTTCACCTTTGCTCCGTTACAAATATATAGTCTATTCTGGAATATGAATTATGAACCTGTGAGAAGTAAGTATATGCCCTTTCTGACCCCTTAAACTCTCTCCAAGTATCTTTCAAACCTAAGAATACCATCCAATTATCCAATATCTGTCCTTTAATACCTTTTCCACATATTAATATATTTATGCAGTCTAAATTTGACCTTACTAAGTTAAAATCTCCGGCCACAATCATCTTTGTTGTTTTCTTCTTTACCAATATTTTATACATTTTTTCTAGAAATTCAGCTTGATGGTCATTTGGAGCATATATATTCACCAGAGTTACTTCCTCATCTTCTATTTTCCCTTTAACAATCAAATACCTACCCTCTGGATCAGAAATACTATTTGTTATGTCAAACCCCAACCTAGTCGAAATCAAAATTGCCACTCCTCTTGCCTTCGATGTACCATATGACCTTTCATAATGTTGCATCCACCCTAAGAAAATTTTGTTTGTATCCTGAGATTTTTGATGAGTTTCCTGCAAAAAAGACTATATCCCGCCTGTCTTTCCTCAGAGCTGATTCAATCCTCCTTCTCTTAACCGGAGACCCTGTACCTTTCACATTCCACGTTAACACTTTAATACCCCTCATAATTTAATTCGCCACTTTCTTCTTCCACCTCTGACTTCTCCATTGGGTGTGATACCTTCTAACCCACAATAGTTAAAACAATACTTACAACAAAAAACACTCAAAACACTCAATTCTATCTCCAAAAAAGTCGCCTTCATTTCTCAAAGAGGGGAGGGGGGGAACATGGAAGATGTACGTACCAACTAAAGCTCTAGCACAATTTTTCTTACTAATAAAAACAATTTGATTTATAGAACCATCCTTAAAGACTCTTAAATTCATTCCTTGTTGTAAAGGAGGCATCCAAGAAGGGAAGTCTGGTTATAATGGGGGACTTCAATTACCCTCACATAGACTGGGTGAACTGTCGTTCAGCACATGATAAAGAGATAAAGTTCCTAGATATGCTAAATGATTGTTCTCTGGGACAGATGGTTGAAGACCCAACCAGAGGTACAAGAATCCTTGACTTGATCCTGAGTAATACTCAGGATCTGGTGCAAGATGTTACTGTGACTGATCCAATAGGGAACAGTGACCACAACTCAATTATGTTTAACTTGATCATAGACCGCAAGTCACTGATAAAATCTAACACAGAGACCTTAAATTTTCAAAAAGGAAATTTCCCAAAGATGAGGAAACTAGTAAAAAAGAAGCTGAGAGGGAAAATTGAGAGAGTCCAAACACTCCAAGAGGCATGGAGGCTGTTTACAAAAACAATAACAGAGGCTCAATTGGAATGCATACCCAAAAGGAAAAAGGGCACTTCCAGGTCCAAGAGGACTCCGATGTGGCTTACAGGAGCTGTTCAGGAAGTGATCAAGAGCAAGAAAAGCTCATTTAGAAGATGGAAGGGTTGTCCGAATGAGGACAGCAGGCAGAAACATAAATTCTGGCAGAACAAATGCAAGGCAACAATCAGGAAAGCAAAACAAGACTTTGAGGAGCGTATAGCTAAAAATACTCAGAGAAATAACTAAGACTTCTTTAAGTACATTAGAAGTAAGAACCAACTAGGAAGGCCATTGGACCATTAGATGACAATGGAAGGCAAGGGGTTATTAAAGAGGAAACAGAGATTGCAGAGAGACTCAATGAATTCTTTGCTTCAGTATTCACTGAAGAAGACAGAGACCACATGCCCAAAACAGAGCCTATCTTCGTAGGGAGGGAAACCAAAGAATTAAGCCAGATAGAAATAACCAGGGAGGAGGTCCTTGCATGTCTTGTTAAACTAAACGCTAACAAATCACCAGGACCAGATGGCATCCATCCACGAGTTCTCAGGGAACTTAAAGATGAAATTGCTGATCTCCTAGCCAAAATATATAATATTTCCCTCAAATCAGGCTTTGTGCCTGATGACTGGAAGGTAGCGAATGTAACACACATTTTCAAAAAAGGATCCAGGAGTGATCCAGGAAATTACCGACCGGTCAGTTTGACATGTGTTCCAGGCAAAGTGATGGAAACCATCCTAAAAGATAGAATTAATAGGCACATAGAAGAGAAGGCGCTGCTAAAGGAGAGCCAACATGGCTTTTGAAAGGGCAAATCATGCCTCACTAATCTGTTGGAATTGTTTGAGAGTGTCAACAAGCATGTGGATAAGGGGGATCCAGTTCACATTGTTTATCTGGACTTTCAGAAGGCTTTTGACAAGGTCCCACACCAAAGACTCTTGAATGAACTTACCAGTCATGGAATAATGGGACAGGTCTTGTCCTGGATCAGCAACTTTCTAAGGGACAGGAAACAGGTTAGCGCTAAATGGACATTTCTCCAAGTGGAGGGAAGTAAAAAGTGAGGTCCCCCAAGGTTCAGTACTGGGACCCCTGCTTTTCAACCTCTTCATAAATGATCTAGAAGTAGGAATAAATAGCAAGGTAGCCAAATTTGCTGACGACACTAAATTATACAGGGTAGTGAAAACTGTGAGAGATTGTGAGGAGCTCCAGAGGGATCTCTTGACACTGGGGGAGTGGGCAAAACAGTGGCAAATGAACTTCAACACTATTAAATGCAGAGTGATGCATGTGGGGCAAAAAAACCCCAATTACATTTATAAACTGATGGGGTCTGAACTCTCTGCGACAAACCTGGAAAGGGACCTAGGTGTCCTGGTGGACAGCTCAATGAAGGTGTCAACCCAGTGTGCCTCAGCAGTGAGAAAAGCAAACTCAATGCTAGGGATCATTAGGAAGGGTATAGAAAATAAGTCAGCAAGTGTCATTTTGCCTCTTTATAAATCTATGGTGAGGCCCCATCTGGAATACAGTGTACAGTTCTGATCGCCATACCTCAAGAAGGATATTATGGAGTTGATAAAAGTGCAGAGGAGGGCAACGAGAATGATTAGGGGACTGGAACACCTCCCTTACCATCTGAGGCTGCAACGGTTGGGCCTCTTCACTCTTGAACGACGGTGTCTAAGAGGTGACCTGATTGAAGTTTATAAAATCATGCACGGTGTGGACAAAGCAGATAAGGAAAAACTGTTTTCCCTATCGCACAACACTAGAACTAGGGGACACTCCATGAAACTTTTGGGTGCTAGTTCTCAAACAAATAAGAGAAAGTACTTTTTCACCCAGAGGATCACTGGTCTATGGAACTCCCTGCCAGAAGAAGTGGTGACAGCTGTCAGTCTTGACAGCTTCAAGAAAGGATTAGACAAGTTTATGGAGGACAAGGGTATCAATGGCTATAACTATGGATACCTAAGGACAACCTCTGGGTTGGAGAGATAGGCAGGATATCTCTCAATGCCATTTCCAGGGAATCCTAAGCAGGTGAAGGCATCTGCTTGGGAATACCCTGAAGCAAATGGTGAGCCACTGTGTGAGACAGAATGCTGGACTGGATGGGCTGTGGCCTGTTCTAGCAAGGCTGTTCTTATGTTCTTAAGTCAAACACGCCCATATGGGTGCGTTTCACTTCCGGGAGCGGCGAGGGCCAGATGAATCACAGTAAACCCATTCGTGTGGATTCACAGGGTGCTTGGACTTCCGGGAATTGAAGTCCAAGAACATCTGGAGTGCCAAGGTTCGCCATCACGGTCATAGAGATACATGTTTATGATAGTAATTAGCAGACCAGCAAATGAGCCGGATTCTGTATCTCTTCACATTCACATAGTATGTTGTTCACCAGCAGCCCCAACTTGCATGTTGGTGTTGCATTTAGAGACTTAAACCCTCAGCCTATTCAGGGTCCACCAAGTGACAAAGAGGAGGTTAAATTCTTTAGCCATATCCTCCTTTAATGTTGTTCTTTGTCCAATGAGATCCCCTCCATTTTCTAACTTGGTTTTGCTCTTGTGTACCCTCAAGAATGTTTCTTCTTGCCATAAAACTGTTTTTGGATCTTAGCTGGTGGAATCGATGCTGATGTTCGTTCAGAACAGGGGTGCCCAAACTTTGTGGGCTGGTCACATGGTCGAGCAGAAAGGTCACGTGATTCCTCCCACCCGGAAGCAGAAGTAAAACACGAATGCGCGTGCACAAAATGTGCCTGTACATGCACAGAATGCTGCTGTAAATGACCTGTGGCTGTCGTAAACTCATTTACAGCAGTGTTCTACGCACATGGAGACACATTTGGCACACATGCAGGCATGTTTAGCTTCCGGGGCCAGTGGGGCCGGATGGAATGGCGTTGCAGGCCAGATCTGGCCCGCAGGCTGTAGTTTGGGCACCACTGGTTCAGAGGATGTCAAAGGTTGTTCTCTTGCTTAATTCTCTCAGCGTCCTCTGCTACTACTCTCATTATGTTAGGTGGAGCCATACCAACTAGTGGGTATATTTTATCAACTAGTGTAGGTTCAGGGGTTCCTGTCACTATACACATGGCTTCATTAATAGCAATGACAACTTTTTTTGAGTTTGGGTGTCCTCCATGCTGGAGCAGCATACTCTGCTGTGGAGACGCTCAGGGCCAAAGCTGATGTGCACAGCATGGATTGTTGTGTTTCCTGTTTATAGTTTGTGAGTTTCCTGATAGTGTTGTTCCTTGCACAGTCGTACCTCGCTTAAAGAGCATATTGTGTTCCACGGGATTGTTCTTTAAGCGAAACACCATTGTAAGTGACCAATTGTGAATTTTGGCGGGGGGGGGGGATTGCGAACCCGGATTTAGTTGTTAAGCGAGTTTTTGGTTGGTTTTAGTTGTTAAGCGAGGCGACCATTCAGAGAAAATTCTGCTCTTTAAGCGAATTAGTCTCTAACATACCTATCAACCATCCCGTTTTACCCGGGAAAACCCCTTATTTTTAACCCCCCCGTTTAATTGATTTCCCCGTATTTTCCCTTATTTTTAAAAAAGAAATATCCTGACCGGAGCCCTCACAGGCGAAGCTGCAATATTTTTTTCTGGCCACCAGAGGTCGCTGTGTGGCTTTTCGCTTGTGGAAGGAGAGAGAGAAGGGGGGCATTCTCTTTCATTTTCCTGCCAGTCACATGGCCAAGATGGCGGCTTCGTTTCATGCTGGGACTAGGGACGGGAGTCTACTCTAGAGGTGAGCAATATTTCATATATGCAGGGGCAAATCAGCTCTTGGTCTGGGGGCAGAGACTTCTCTCTCACTCTCATGCTTTATTGAGCTGTTTCTGCCCCCTGCCTCTGTCCTGGCTGGAGGATTCCGTTTCTAGAGTTCTAGAGTTAACTTGGGAGGGGTGAGGTGGGGGATGGTGCTTGCTCACTATATGCTAAAGGTAAAGGTTTCTTTTGCTCGAAAGACAGTCGATTCTAGAGTGCCAAGGTTCGCCATCACAGTCAGAGATTCCTACACTATATGAGAGAGAGAGGGTGTGTGTCTTCCGTTTCTATACTAGAGTTAACTTGGGAGGGGCTGGGGGGCTGGGGGGATGTGCTTGATCACTATATGCTAAAGGTAAAGGTTTCCCTTGCTCGAAAGACAGTCGTTTCTAGAGTGCCAAGGTTTGCCATCACAGTCAGAGATTCCTACACTATATGAGAGAGAGAGGGTGTGTGTGTTCCGTTTCTGTTCTAGAGTTAACTTGGGTGGGGGTGGGTGGGGGCTGGGGGGAAGTGCTTGATCACTATATACTAAAGGTAAAGGTTTCCCTTGTTCGAAAGACAGTCGTTTCTAGAGTGCCAAGGTTTGCCATCACAGTCAGAGATTCCTACACTATATGAGAGAGAGAGGGTGTGTGTGTTCCATTTCTGTTCTAGAGTTAACTTGGGAGGGGTGGGGGTGTGTGTGCTTGCACGGTTGTGTAAGGGGATCTGAGTTAGGTAAAGGGTCGCCCTTGCTCAAAAGCCAATCGTATTCGACTCTAGGGTTCAGTGCTCATCTCTGTTTCAAAACCGAAGAGCCAGCGTTGTCTGCGTCTGCAGACATTTCCGTGATCATGTGGCAGGCATGACTAGACACCAGAGCGCACGGAGCGCTGTTATCTTCCCACCAAAGTGGTCCCTATTTATCTACTTGCAATTTCTTGCTTTCGAACTGCTGGGATGGCAGGAGCTGGGACAAAGACGGGAGCTCATTCCGTCCTGCAGTACTCGGGAATCGAACTGCTGACCTTCTGCCTCCCAGTCAGCATCTTAGTCACTTAAGACACTGAGCAAACAAGAAAGAAAACAAAACAAAAAGTCCCCCAAGAAAATGGGGAAAGGGTTCTTTGGCCCACACAGCTTTGTGCCCATTGCATCTACAATACCATCTAGCCATCTTATTTTTGGCCACCCCCTTCTTTTGTCCTCCACCTTTCCCAGCATCAAGGCCTTCTCAAGTGAATCCTCTCTTCACATTTGATGTCCAAAGTACTTTAGCGTCATCTTTACTATTTGACCTTTAATGAGCAGTCATGGTTGATTTCTTCTAGGATCGACCTATTTCTAACACCACATTTCAAAGGCATCTATTTTTCTGCGCTCAGCTTTCCTAATGGTCCAGCTCTCGCACCCATACATTACCACCAGGAATACCATTGCTTTGACTATGCAATTTTTTGTTTGCAAGGTGATGCATCTACTTTTAACTATGTTCCCCAGGTTTCTCATAGCTTGCTTCCAAAGCATTAGATTTTTGATCCTAAGAAAGTAAAATCTGCCAGTCATATCAAACTCTAGGGTGCAGTGCTCATCTCCATTTACAACCAAAGAGCCAGTGCTGTCTGTGTTTGCAGACATTTTCATGGCCATGTGGCAGGCATGACTAGAGCCCAGCAAGTCACATGGCTATAGTTGGCCGTGCCCATGGATTTGGCCACACCCACAGAGGGGTGTGGCCAAAATTTCCCTTATTTTCAAATCCAAACTTGACAGGTATGGTCTCTAAGCAAGGTGCTCTTTATGCGAGGTTTTACTGTACTAACTTTAGCTTTGGTATTCAGTCAGTGCTGATTAAAAGAGAGTGTCCTGTCAAGCGTATTATTATTATTATTATTATTATTATTATTATTATTATTATTATTATTATTATTATTATTATTATTATTATTATTATTATTATTATTATTATTATTATTATTATTATTATTATTATTATTAAGTTTATTATTAAGTTTATTATTAAGTTTATTATTAAGTTTATTTCTATACCGCCTTTCTTACCCAGCGGGCAACTCAAGGCGGTTCACAGCATGAAACAAACAGAAAACAGAAAACAAAAACTAAGCAAGTAACAACAGCAATAACAAACAATAACTCCTATTCAACATCTACATGAAGCCGCTGGGCGAGATTATCCGTTCCCATGGGGTATGCTGATGATACCCAGCTGTACATCTCAGCCCGTGGGGACCCCAGTGATGCAGTCAATGTCCTATCCAGATATCTGGAAGCTGATGGGGTCTGGATGGGGGACAATGGGCTACAATTGAATCCTTCCAAGACTGAGTGGCCATGGATAGGGTCCCCCGCGTTATCCAGGGAGCTACCAACTTTGGTCTTGGATGGGGCTACTTTGCCCCAGACAGACCCGGTACGCAACTTAGGGGTCCTCCTGGATCCGGGACTGCTACTTGTAGATCAGGTGGCAGCCGTGGCCAAGAGGGCTTTCGCACAGCTTCGCGTCATCCGTCAGTTGCATTCGCTCCTGGACCGGGACTCCCTGCTCATGGTCACACATGCTCTGGTGACCTCCAGGCTAGATTATTGCAATGCGCTCTACATGGGGCTGCCCTTGACGACCATTCGGAGGCTATAGCTGGTGCAGAATGCAGCAGCCCAGGTGGTGATGGGGTGTGGGCGTTATGCTCACGCCTCACCATTGCTTCAGGAGCTGCACTGGTTACCAGTTTGTCTCCGGGTGCAATTCAAGGTGCTGGTTTTGACCTTTAAAGCCCTACATGGTAGTGGGCCAGGATACCTAAGAGACCGCATCGTCCCAAGAGTGACTGTCCATCCAACCAGAGCGGACCGGAGGGGCTCTAATTGTTCCATCTACCAGAGGGGCTCGCCTCTCTGGCACACGAAGGAGGGCCTTTTCTGTGTCCGCACCAGCCTTGTGGAACCTCCTGCCAGTAGAGTTGCGGGAACAGATGGAGCTGCTGCCTTTCAGAAGAGAATTAAAAACCTGGTTGGTGGGGCAGGTGTGGGGCTCAGATGGAAGAGTGGCCCCCGCCTGTTGGCTTATAAAATGAAGCCTCCCCCATCTTTTTAATGTGGGCAGTTTTAATGTGGTTAGTTTTAATAGGTGGGTGGGTATGTTTTGGTTTTAATTGTTTTTAATATGTATGTTTTAATCTTGTTGTGAGCCTCCCTGAGTCAGGTTCGCCTGATTGGGCAGCATAGAAATTTGAACCATAAATAAATAAATACAAGATAAATAAATACAAACTACACAGCATAATCTACACAATCAATCAATATCACAATAGTAGTATCAAAAAGGTTCCCACCCCCCCAAAAAACAACCCCCAAAACACAGTGTTCAATCCCCACCATACAATACACTAGCAAAAACATATTAAACACAGCGAAGGACAGTGACCGCAAAAAGTCCTTTTTATGCCACACGGGGCGGAGCAGGTTTGGCCCATTCCTACCCCCGGGTGGCCGGACTGGGAAGGGGCTCCAAGCCCCGGCATTGGTGGTGGCCGGAAAGGTGCTTTTGAGCCCTGTAGTCACAGTCTGGTATGAATAACTAAAACTTATCAGTCAAATACTGTACCTATGTTTTAAAAACTACACCATTCTCTGTTCCAAAGTAAACTATACAGGAAGCTGTTGGAAACCTTGTTGGCTGAGGAATAAAATGACCAACCAACACACATCTGGCCCAAGAGTAGGAAGAGACCCCAATGTGATCAGGAGAAGAAGCCTTGGGACATGCCAGGAAAGAACAGGGCCAGTGGTCCTAAGGGAGGATATGTGCAGCTCAGAAACACTACGCCAACACTTCAGGAAATTCTCCTACCAAGAGGCTGAGGGTCCTCGGCAGGTTTGTTCTCTGCTCCACCAGCTTTGCCATCAGTGGCTGAAGCCGGAGCAATACACCAAGGCTGAGATGCTGGACCTGATGGTCCTGGAGCAGTTCCTGTCCATCCTCCCCCAGGAGATGTTGAGTTGGGTGAGAGAATGGGGAGCATAAACCAGTTCCCAGGCGGTGGCCCTGGCAGAAGGTTTCCTACTCAGTCAGGTGGAAGAGAAAAAGGTGAGAGCAATTCATGGCTTTTGAGAGAAGGGCTTGGAGCCTGAAGTGAGCAGCCTATGGCCCTTGATTCCCCACTTGTATCTATTCTGCTGGATGATGCCCATTTGTCCCATAAGGTCCTTAAAGGAAAGGTGTGTGTATTATCTTTAAGAACTGAATCACAGCCTTCAACATTTGATAAATTCTATTCCATTTTAAAAGATTGCATGTTCTCTTGTGAGCTTATATTCTAAGTAAACAACAGGTTAACTTCTAGCATGGGTATAGCATCCAATTCAGCGCTGTGGTGGATATAGTGGCAGGGTTAGGTCATTTTTAGTTGGTTCAGGCATGGATTGTTCACCTACCGTGATTGTCCAAGGCATACCTGTCAACCTTCCCGGATTGGCCGGGATTTCCCGGTTTTCGGCGTCGATTTTTGCCCTTTCCCGCTCTGCGCTGCCGATACCCCGGATTTCGGCAGCGGGGGAAAGGAGGCACTGCGCAGCCCATCTGCACAGATCACGTTGCACACATGCGTGGAAGGGCTCTACACTTCCGTAGCTCCCTTCCACGCATGCGCAGAAGGCTACACCGCGTGCGTAGAAGGCTACGCAAGCGGTGTAGCCCTCCACGCGCATGCGTACAACGCAACCTGCACAAACCCGGTCCGCGCAGGTCCCGGATTCGCTGGAGCCGCGGTTGACAGGTATGGTCCAAGGCTCTTCTAGGAGGGTCAAGAAAATGAAGGAATAAATGCTAGAACTTGAATGAATTTTCCTATAATAATAATAATAATAATAATAATAATAATAATAATAATAATAATAATAATAATAATAATAATAATAATAATAATAATAATATGAGCATGATATCATGTATCTCCAAAGCCGCAGCCTCATCTACTAAGATCACTGTTTCTATCATTTCCATTTTCTCCTTGCATCTGATTGATTCTCAGATGAGAATTATCTCCTCGGAAGTTCAGTCTGATTTCCCCATGCGAGAGATACCTCATTTCAGCAACAAAGAGAGTCCTCAGCTACGAGAGATACTTCAGGGCGATGAGGGACGTGCTCCCTTGATAGGTGAGGATTAATGCTCTGTGAACCATCTGCAGGCTACTCTGAAATGGGGGAAATTATTATCAGCCATAATGGGAAAATTTCAATGTTTAGTATTTCTAACTACTGTATTGTAAATGTGCTTGTACTCAGTAAAACGATATCACAGTTTGGAACATTTTGGGGAATATTTTTTGGAAAGGCTCTCCATAGGGTCTCACTTTTCTCATGGGGAACTGGTGTGTTTTACTGGGATGCGAATTGTCTTTTGTTAAAGGTTTTATTTTTGGTAAATATTTTTGGGATTGTCATCTTACTCTGGGAGGGTGTTATAGGATTCACTTCCCACCCTCTCTGTCTTTCCCGCAGAAGTCAGAAGGATGACAGCAACAAGCGATCCATTCTCTCTTCCTTACAATGAAGCAGAACCAGATCAGGTACAAACAGGACAATTTTAATGCATCTTGCCTATTTGATTCTATGTGTACTCATCCATGTTAGTCCTAAATCGGTCTGGCCATTGCTTTATATTAGGCTGCTCCACAATTTCAATGCATAAGTAGCAGGGTGTTATTGCACAGTGTTCTTCATGTGGGGAATAGGAAGGTCTAGTACAGGAGTTCCCAACCTTTTCAAGTCAGGGGCTGGGTCATGCTCTCTCAGTGAGTTTTGAGGGCCGGATGGCCATTTGGCCCTGCCTGCAGTATGGGGGTCTCATTTTGTCCCAACAGCTTCAAAGGGGTAGCCATTTTGTTTCTCGGATGCCTTTGGCCTTTTGCAGGGATTTCCAACATTTTCAAGCCAGGGGCCCGGGTCATGCTCTCTCAGTGAGCTTCGAGGGCCGGACAGCCATTTTGCCCTTCCTGCAAGATGGGGGTGGCCATTTTATCTCAACAGCTCAAAGGGGTGGCCATTTTGTTTCTGGACTTCCCTTGGAGGGGTGGGAGGCCAGATGAAATTGTGCGGATCTGGCCCACAGGCCTTATGTTGGAAACCCTTGGCCTATTATTTCTGGCTATTTCAAAAGAGGAGGTGTTGTGGTGTTTTTTTTTTTTTTTTTTGCATTTTCTTCCATTTTGAAGGATGGTCCAAGATCTGTGATCTTTTTGAGGATTTACAAAACTGAGTATGGGGATAGCAGATATTACTTTCCTGAACCTATTCCCTTTGTTCTTAGTAGTTCTTCTTGTTTTTTTGTGAGAGACAGAAGTATAATAGCAGCTATACTTAATGAGACTAAAGGTTGAGTTAGCCTACAATCTTGGTTCTCACAAAGGCACCCTAGATGCCTCCAGGAAGCACTCAAGACAGGCAGGCCATTATGAACCCTTTCCTTCCCACAATTTCTCCCCAGAAACTCAGTAAGCAAAAATAAACCGTGTGACCGTGCGTAAAATCAAACAAATGCAGGAGGAAGGCGATACCTTTTATGGGTCACTTTAAAAATAAAAAAATGCAAACTTTCATAACTCAAAGGCAAGGGTTCCCAACCCAAGGTCCATGGACCGAATCCGGCCCATGGTGCCATTTCATGTGTCCCTCCCACCCCTCCAAAGGCATTCGAGAAACAAAATGGCTACCCCTTTGAAGCTGTTGGGACAGAATGAGACCCCCATACTGCAGGCTGGGCAAAATGGCCATCCGGCCCTCAAAGCTGACTGAGAAAGCATTACCCGGGTCCCGGCTTAAAAAGATTGAGATCCCCTGCTCATCAGGCACTTTCATGGCATGCTGACCAAGCCAAGGTCTCATTCTTAGGTGATCCATGGGAAAATAAGCACCAGATAGTATATTTTTAGAATAAAAAAAACCAGGAAGCATATTACCTTCCCCAAAAGGTCTTCTTTTGTAGCTAGTAAGCTTTCTTTGTGGCCAGTGGGCGAAGGGCGGTGGAAGTCAAACCATGTGTCCTCCAGAATTGGGCAACAAATTTACTTCACCCACTAGGCATGCCAAATTAGTCCAGATCAGTCCATAACAGAGTCAATTAGAAATATTACCTAGTGGAAGTTCGTCAAATATGTGTTCTGCTGAAATTCAGAAGCCTTTCATCCTGGAGGGAATATATACTGTACCAAGTTAACAAGTAACTCTTGGTAAACTAGTTCTCCAGTAGGAAGGCTGTGAAGTCAACTCATGAAAGTTCAAACCTACAATATAAGATCCTGTCCCATTTCCTTATTTGTTGTTTTGGATCTAGAAACTTACGGAGACGGCCTCCTTTCTTTTTTTATTTAGGGTGGAATATCCTTTGAGGAGTTGGCTGTGTATTTTACCCAAGAGGAGTGGGCACTGCTGGATCCTGACCAGAGGGCTCTCCACCGGGAAGTCATGGAGGAGAACTGGCAAAATGTATTCTCTTTTGGTAAAACCTCCTTTCCTCCCATTTGATGCTAATTTCAGTTGTTACCAATTGAATATTGACTACTAACAGGAAGATGCAACAATAATGCTTCTGTATTGAGAATGGTGTTGCACCTCATGCTAGCCACTGTAGAGCCACTGAGCAGGGATTCTCAACCTGTAACCTGAGTGCGGCCCATGGCGCCATTTCATGTGGACCCCCATTGCCTCTACCGCACCAGGCTCCTGCACTGTGGGATCCATAAGGCCAGAGTGGACAACCTGATCCCCTCCAGATCTGATGAGCTCTAGTTCTCATCACATTTGCCACCATTCTTTAACCTCTGGCCAGCTGAGGGTTAATAATAATTTTGTGTCAGAAAATATTCTGGGTTGAAAGGATTTTTTGCAGAAGAAGCTGCTCAGGGAACGCCCAAATGAGGCTCCTTTCATGTCCCCAAGAGCTGGGACAGAGATGGGGGCTCAATCCATCATGCAATACCCGGGTCTTGAACTGCTGACTTGTCAGCCTTCCAGCTAATGAGGCAAGCTTCTTAACCACTGAGCCACCACAGCCCCTTAGATAAGGGTTTACTGGAAGATTGTAGGAAGCTGCAACTGTAACTGGGAATGGGGTTTAGTCCTGGCAGTTCAACTCCGGGGCATTTGTTGATAAGCTCCTTAATCATTGTGTGATAAGTTTAACCAAATGGCAACCAATGACAGATCCTTTTAGAGATGTGTTGTGCTAGTTGGCTCAGTGGTTAAGAAGCTTACTTTGTTATCTGGAAGGCCGGCAATTCGGCAGTTCAAGACCCGGGTGCTGCATAACGGCTTGAGCATCCGCCTCTGTCCCAGCTCCTGCCAGCCTAGCAGATCGTAAGCAAGAAATTGCAAGCAGATAAACAGCGACCACTTCGGTGGGAAGAGATCTTGGGGACATGAAAGGAACCACATTTGGGCATCCCCCTGGGCAGAGTTTCTCCAGCAAAAATAATTTTAACCCAGAATAATTTCTGATTGATCCTCAGATGAGAATTATCTCCTCGGAAGTTCAGTCTGATTCCCCATGCGAGAGATACCTCATTTCAGCAACAAAGAGAGTCCTCAGCTACGAGACATACTTCAGGACGATGAGGGAGGTGCTCCCTTGATAGGTGAGGATTAATGCTCTGTGAACCATCTGCAGGCTACTCTGAAAGGGGGAAATTATTATCAGCCATAATGGGAAAATTTCAATGTTTACTACAGTATTTCAAACTACTCTATTGCAAATGTGTTTATACTCAGTAAAACGATATCACAGTTTGGAACATTTTGGGGAATTTTTTTTTTTGAAAGGCTCTCCATAGGGTCTCACTTTTCTCATGGGGAACTGGTGTGTTTTACTGGGATGCGAATTGTCTTTTGTCAAAGGTTTTATTTTTAGTAAATATTTTTGGGATTGTCATCTTAGTCTGGGAGGGTGTTATAGGATTCACTTCCCACCCTCTCTGTCTTTCCCGCAGAAGTCAGAAGGATGACAGCAACAAGCGATCCATTCTCTCTTCCTTACGATGAAGCAGAACCATATCAGGTACAAACAGGACGATTTTAATGCATCTTGCCTATTTGATTCTATGTGTATTCATCCATGTTCGTCCTAAATCGGTCTGGCCATTGCTTTATATTAGACTGCTCCACATTTTCAATGCATAAGTAGCAGGCTGTTATTGCACGGTGTTCTCCATGTGGGGAATAGGAAGGCCTATTACAGGAGTTCCCAACCTTTTCAAGCCAGGGGCTGGGTCATGCTCTCTCAGTGAGCTTCAAGGGCCGGACAGCCATTTTGCCCTTCCTGCATGATGGGGTTGGCCATTTTATCTCAACAGCTTCAAAGGGGTGGCCACTTTGTTTCATAAATTCCCTTGGATGAGTGGGAGGCCAGATGAAATTGTGTGGATCTGGCCCACAGGCCTTAAGTTGGAAACCCCTGACCTATTATGTCTGACTATTTCAAAAGAGTTTTTTTTTTCATTCCATTTTGAAGGATGGTCCAAGATCTGTGATCTGTTTGAGGTTTTACAAAACTGATTGAATTTTTATTTATTTATATACCGCTTTACATGTCCTAAGACAACTCAAAGCGGTTTTACAACAGAATCAAATATACATATCAATTAATAACAATACTTAAATACTAAATATGCAAAAATATAAAACAATACTAAAATACTAAGATACAAAATATCCAAATACACTCATGCAAAGTTACACCATAATCATCTCAATTTCACAGTACAAATACAAATTACACTTATAATACTCATCACTCAGATACAAGATACAAAGTACCGCGACCCTTCCAACAGCACAACACTGGAAATTAATGGAGTCCAGAGGTCGGAGGCCAAGGCTCAGCGACCTCAACGGAGCCCGGGCCCAACGTCCGTAATGGAGCCCGGACTCAACGTCCTCAATGGCGTCTCTGGGGCGGGAGGCGGAGGGCGGCTCTTACAGCTGGACTAGTCCTCCCAGACGACTGCTGGGTGAGTGGAGCCGCTCCAAACGACGTTGGTCTTGGCACCGGGGGGGGTGGCTTTTGGGGAGCGCTGGGGCAGCCCTCATGTGCTGCTCGTCTTTCCACTTGCCGGCTGCCGGTCGAGCAATGTTGGTCCTGGCGTCGGGGGGGGGGCGGCCTTTGAGGGCGCTGGGGCAGCCCACAGGTACCGCTTGTCTTCCCATCGGCCGGCTCAAAACTGAGTATGGGGATAGCAGGTATTACTTTTCTGACCCTATTCCCTTTGTTCTTAGTAGCTCTTCTCGTTTTCTTGTGAGAGACAGAAGTATAATAGCAGCTATACTTAATGAGACTAAAGGTTGAGTTAGCCTACAATCTTGGTTCTCACAAAGGCACCCTAGATGCCTCCAGGAAGCACTCAAGACAGGCAGGCCATTATGAACCCTTTCCTTCCCACAATTTCTCCCCAGAAACTCAGTAAGCAAAAATAAACCGTGTGACCATGAGTAAAATCAAACAAATGCTAGTGAAAGGCGATACCTTTTATGGGTCACTTTAAAAATAAAAAAATTGCAAGCTTTCATAACTCAAAGGCAGGGGTTCCCAACCCAAGGCCCATGGGCCAGATCTGCCCCGTGGTGCCATTTCATGTGTCCCTCCCACCCCTCCAAAGGCATCCGAGAAACAAAATGGCTACCCCTTTGAAGCTGTTGGGACATAATGAGACCCCCATACTGCAGGCAGGACCAAATGGCCATCCGGGCCTCAAAGCTCACTGAGAGAGCATGACCCAGCCCCTGGCTTGAAAAGGTTGGGAACTCCTGTACTAGGCCTTCCTATTTCCCACATGGAGATCATTGTGTAATAACAGCCTGCCTTTGAGTTATGAAAGCTTGCAATTTTTTTATTTTTAAAAATAAAATGAGACCCTCATACTGCAGGCAGGGCAAAATGGCCATCCGGCCCTCAAAGCTGACTGAGAAAGCATTACCTGGCTCCCGGCTTGAAAAGGTTGGGAACCCCTGCTCATCAGGCACTTTCATGACATGCTGTCCAAGCCAAGGTCTCATTCATGGGTGATCCATGGAAAAATAAGCACCAGATAGTATCATTTTGCAATAAAAAAACCCAGGAAGCATATTACCTTCCCCAAAAGGTCTTCTTTTGAAGCTTGTAAGATTTCTTTGTAGCCGGGGGTCAAAGGGCGGTGAAAGTCAAACCATGTGTCCTCCAGAATTGGGCAACACATTTGCTTCACCCACTAAGCATGCCAAATTAGTCCAGATCAGTCCAAATCAGAGTCAATTAGAAGTATTACCTAGTGAAAATTCGACAAATCTCTATTCTGCTAGAATTCAGAAGCCTTTCATCCTGGAGGGAGTATATACTGTACCAAGTTAACAAGTAACTCTTGGTAAACTAGTTCTCCATTAGGAAGGCTGTGAATTCGACTCATGAAAGTTCAAACCTACAATATAAGATCCTGTCCCATTTCTTTATTTGTTGTTTTGGATCTAGAAACCTATGGAGACGGCCTCCTTTCTTTTTTTATTTAGGGTGGAATATCCTTTGAGGAGTTGGCTGTGTATTTTACCCAAGAGGAGAGGGCACTGCTGGATCCTGGCCAGAGGGCTCTTCACCAGGAAGTCATGGAGGAGAACTGGCAAAATGTATTCTCTCTCGGTAAAGTCTCCTTTCCCCCCCCCCCCCATTTGATGCTAATTTCAGCTGTTACTAATTGAATATTGACTACTAACCGGAAGATGCAACAATAATGCTTCTGTATTGAGAATGGTGTTGCACCTCATGCTAGCCACTGTGGCAGGGATTCTCAACCTGCAGCCTGTGGGCTGAGTGCAGCCCATGGTGCCATTTCATGTAGACTCCCCATCACTTCTACCACACCAGGCTCCTGCACTGTGGGATCCATAAGGCCATACAGGGCAAACTAATGCCCTCCAGATCTGCTGAGCTCTAGTTCTCATCACAGTTGCCAACATTCATCAACCTCTGGACAGCTGAAGGTTAATAATAATTTTGTGTCAGAAAATATTCTGGGTTGAAAGGATTTTTTGCAGAAGAAGCTGCTCAGGGAACGCCCAAATGAGGCTCCTTTCATGTCCCCAAGAGCTGGGACAGAGATGGGGGCTCAATCCATCATGCAATACCTGGGTCTTGAACTGCTGACTTGTCAGCCTTCCAGCTAATGAGGCAAGCTAATGAGGCAAGCTGAGCCAACACAGCTCCTTAGATAAGGGTTTACTGGAAGATTGTAGGAAGCTGCAACTGTAACTGGGAATGGGGTTTAGTCCTGGCAGTTCAGCTCCGGGGCATTTGTTGATAAGCTCCTTAATCATTGTGTGATAAGTTTAACCAAATGGCAACCAATGACAGATCCTTTTAGAGATGTGTTGTGCTAGGTGGCTCAGTGCTTAAGAAGCTTACCTTGTTATCTGGAAGGCCAGCAAGTCGGCAGTTCGAGACCCTGGTACTGCATGACAGAAAGAGTGCCTGTCTCTATCCCAACTCATGCCAACCTAGTAGATTGAAAGCAAGAAATTGCAAGCAGATAAACAACGACCACTTCGGTGGGAAGAGATCTTGGGGACATGAAAGGAACCACATTTGGGCATCCCCCTGTGCAGAGTTTCTCCAGCAAAAATAATTTTAAAATAGAATAATTTCTGACACAAAATTATTATTATTAATATCCATCATAATGTGTGGAAACGGAGATTAGGAATTAGTAGATAAAATCTCTATTGACTCCAATTTCTCTTTTGGTCCATTAAGATTCTGATATCCAGAGTTGGGACCGTTGTCCCTTAATCAAAACAAAGCTCCGTAGTTTAATAATGATAAAGAGAACATGTAAGGGGTCAGTAAGGTAGCCCTTGCTCAAAAGCCACTTGTATCTGACTCTAGGGTTCAGTGCTCATCACTGTTTATAGCCAAAGAACCAAGCCCCGTCAACATCTGCAGATGTTTCAGTGGGTACATGGCAGGCATGTCTAGACACTGGAGTGCACAAAACGCTGTTTACCTTCCCACCGAAGTGGTACCTATTTATCTACTTGCAATTTCTTGCTTTCGAAGTGCTAGGTTGGCAGGAGCTGGGACATAGACATAGCTCACTCTGTCGATGCAGTACTCGGGAATCGAACACTGACCTTCTAGTTGACGAGTTCAGTGTCTTAACCACTTGAGTCACTACAGCCCTAGGGGAGTCAGTAGGAAATTTTAATTGCACATGCTAATAAATCCTGTGTCTTACAGTAGCCTTCCGCTCCTTGTCAATTTATAGATCTGCTTAAGTATGTCTATAGAAGTTTTAGCAAAGTAAAAGGGCAAAAAAGGAGAGAAAATAAGGAAATAGTGGTGGTACTTCAGAGTCTAGGAGACTTTTTTCCAAGTTGAAACTTTATTATTAATATTGTTTCATGTACCTTTGATGATATTATATTTAAATTCTTATTTTTATTTTACTACATACAGTTTTCAAGTTGCCTGTTTTATGGCATCAAAGCATAGACACAAGAGGAAAAGCATACAAAGGCCTGGAGTATGAGAACACTTTTGCCCACAGTTCGGACCTTGCGAATCATCAGAGTGTCCATATAGGAGAGAAACTGTGGAAAAACCAGGAATATGGCAAACATTTTGCCATGAATTCATACCTTCTGAGTCATCGGAGAGTCAAGAAAGGAGAGAAGTCATACAAATGCCAGAAGTGTGGGAAATGTTTTGATCACAGTTCACAGTATGTGATTCATCTAAGAGTACACACAGGAGAGAAACCATACCAGTGCCAGGAGTGTGGGAAATGTTTTGCTCGAACTTCACACCTTCTGATGCATCAAAGAATCCACACAGGAGAGAAACCATACAAATGCCAAGAGTGTGGGAAATGTTTCATCCAGAGTTCAAAGCTTGTGAGTCATCAGAGAGTCCATACTGAAGAGAAACCATATAAATGCCAGATATGTGGGAAATGTTTTTCTTACAATTCACAGCAAGTGATGCACCAGAGAATCCACACAGGAGAAAAACCATACGAATGCCTGGAGTGTGGGAAATGTTTTGCTCGGAATTCTCAGTTTGTGAATCATCAGCGAGTCCACACAGGAGAAAAACCATACAAATGCGAGGAATGTGGGAAGTGTTTTGCTCAGAATTCGCATCTTGTGAATCATCAGAGAGTCCACACAGGGGAGAAACCATACCAGTGTCAGGAATGTGGAGAATGCTTTGCTCGGAATTCACAGCTTGTGATTCACCACAGAGTCCACACAGGAGAGAAACCATACAAATGCCAGGAATGTGGTAAAGGTTTTGCATGCAGTTCGGTCCTTCTGATACACCAGAGAGTCCATACAGGAGAGAAACCATACAAATGCCAGGAATGTGGGGAATGTTATTGTCAGAATTCACAACTTGTGATTCATCAGAGAATCCACACAGGAGAGAAGCCATACAAATGTCTGGAGTGTGGGAAATCCTTTGCATATAATTCAATACTTCTGAGTCACCAGAGAGTCCACACGGGAGAGAAACCATACAAATGTCCACAGTGTGGGAAATGTTTTTCTGAGAGTTCAAAAGTTTTGAGACATCAGAGTGTCCATATAGTATAGTATAGTCCTTGTGGTGCAGTGGTTAAACAATGTAAGATAACATAGGAGGAGATACGTAGACAGGCCACGTTAAAAGGAGGCATCATTAGAAGGAGACGTAGCAGAAGCTTAAATGAAAAGACTTGTGAAGCTGTGTAGCAGCTGGATCATGGGGTTCCTTCCATAATTATAGCATCAAATTATTCTCAGATAAAGCATTCAAGTTCTTGGTGAGGGTTTGAACTAATTTCTATTCTTGTAGTTCTTTTAACCATGTTCCAAGGGCTGAGAAAACTTTATAATTTTGATATTATTTTTTTACTGTTAATGCGTTTTATATCTTATGAAGTGATTTTTAGCATTAAAAAGACATAATTTTGGATGAATTTAAGATGCGGGTTAAATTCAGTGCTGTTGAATTGTATAATGAAGATGAGCTTTTATTATTTTATAATTATTACAGTAAGCATTATGTCATGTATCTTTGATATTATGTTTAGATTCTTGTTTTCATTCTCATACATGCAGTTTTCATATTTTCGAATATACAGTATACAGCAATATACCAGAACAGTATGTTACTGTGAAGATTTTAGAACTCAAATATCTGTTACTATTTAACACGTTTCAAGTATTTTGGAGTTTTTTATATGTAGAAGTGTCTCTGAAAGGCGCTCAGTTTGAAAAGGCAAGAAGTAAACCTTAAACCAGGGGTCCCCAAACTTTTTAAACCAGGGTCTGGTTCATCCCCCTCAGACTGTTAAGGGACCAAACTTGTGAGAAGCACCCGGAGCCCCCCACTCCGCCCCTCCCCACAGTTTACCTGCTTACTGGCCTGGAGGAGCTGCATAACATGGTTGAAGAAGGGGTCCTTCTCAGCCATGATCTAGGGCAGGCAATTGTTCTTGTGTGGCTTAGCCTTGGTCTCTCTGGGTGCTGACCTTGGCCTCGCTGGGCCTCTCGTGGCCTTGACCTCTCTGGGTGCTGAACCTCCGCCACCAGGTCCAGCCATGAGCAGGTGTGGGGCTCCACTGGGTTCCGGCAGGGCCAGGCCAGTGACCAAGAGATGCAGCAAGGGTGGTGGCTGGGGGCCCCCTCCACCCACACCACCCCAGAGAGGCCTCTACAGGGAGACACCATCAACCTGAGGCGACTGGAGGTTGGCAAGGCTGTAGGTGCTGGCGGACAAGGCTAGGCTGGGGGCCCTGCCTGCTGCCTCCGCCACCCCAGAAAGTCCCCCCGGAATCTCCCTACCTTGTCCCTGGGCAAGGCAGTGAATGGTGAGCAGTCTCCAACACTAGCAGTTCACCGCCCACAATGCTAACCCCCTACGATGAACCACCATTTGCCACCTGCGACGCTCGCTGCCTATGAAGTTGGCCACTTTCGCCGCTCGCCCAAGGGACAAGGGAAAGAGGGGACAAGGATTAAGGCGGCGCCCAAGGTGCCAGCCATGGCCACAGCGAGGGTGCGGCCTGGATGACTTTATGCCACGGGTCAGATTTGAATTTCTCTCTTGGGAAAGAGGGTGTTAAAGGGAAGTCAATGAGGCAATCGGCTTCAAGTATATTTGCATTCAGCATAAACAGGATACTTCCATGGTTTTCTCTTAAACACAGAATTTTAAAAATTGAAATTGAGGCACAAAACGCTAAGACAATAGACAATTAACTGATTAAAGTATTAAAAAACAGTTTCATGAAAAATCACCATAATATAAAATGCAGTCGAATGGGGGGAAATAGTGTGTAATTTAAAATAGAATTATTACAGTAAGCCTGGCTTGCTGGCTGCCTTTTCCCCCTATGAGGGGAAACAGTCATGCCTTGGGGTGGTTCTTCCTCCACCAGGGGGAGCCCAACGCTCCTCTGCTGTGGTATGAGCTGCACACCTCATGAATAAAGACACAATTATATATGGGAGATTTACATTTACATGTTTCTGGATTTTTTTTTTATAAAAAAAATGGGAAATTATAAAAAAAAATGTGTGATGGTGGGAAGAGGGGCTCTAAATTACGGGGTTTTCCTGGGCAAAACGGGATACTTGACAGGTATGAAGTGGAATATTTGTTCATCTCAGCTACGTTTAAATCACATAGCATATTAGTTGCTTTGTTATTACGTATACATATAATCATATAAAAGCTATCTTATAAAGCCAAACTGTTAAGCTACTGTAGAAGTTACTTTGTTACATTTCATAAATTTAGTAATTACTTTGAGATTGTATTTTCTTACTAAAACATGTGAGTTTAAATTTATTTCTTAATATGAAGTGATTTCTTTTGAATATATCTGCTTAATCTAACTAATGTAATTCAGTTACATAATGATTTTGCTATACCTGATTGTTCAGTTAATTCTTGATTTAAGGTACAAATGCTTTTTTTAATTTTGCTTTGCCGTTCTTACATACCATATATGCCAATGGTGATTCATATACGGTACATATGTAGTTAAATAAATGTAAAAAAGGAACCTTTCTCATATTTACTGCCTCTTATACATTAATGTAATGCAGGGGTTCCCAACCTAAGGCCTGCAGGCTGAATCCGGCTCCTCATGCCATTTCATGTGGCCCCTCTTTCCTCCAAGGGCATTTAAGAAACAAAATGGCCATTCCTTTGAAGCTGTTCAGACAGAATGGCTCACCACATCATGCAGGCAGGACAAAATGGCCGTCCGGCCCTTGAAGCTGACAGAGAGAGCGTGACCTGGCCCCGGCTTGAAAATTTTTAGAATCCCTGATGTAATGAGTGTAAATCTACAAAATAAGTTATAACATGCATGCTGGAACATGCATGGGGAACTTTGATATTTGGGTAAAAGCACCTTGAATCTTCTTTGGGTTAGAGCAGTCGTTCTTATTATGGGACCTAGGCCCCACAGGGGGACTCCAATTCCCAGAAGCTTAAGTCAGCACATTGGCTGATCAGTGCTTTGAAGAATTAGAGTCAAGTGCGCCTTATACGTAGAAGCCAGCGGAGAGGGGGAATCCCCCCCCCAAACACTCCGTTTTTAAAGAGAAGAAACCACTTGGTTTCTTCTCTTTAATAACGGGGTGTACTGCGGGGGGGGGAGGATCCCCTCTCTGCTGGGTCCCCTGGCTCTGAAAGGGTTGGGGGGACAGACCCCTTTTGTCCCCCCAAACCTCCAAACCCCAGGGGAGCCAGTAGAGAGGGGGATCACAACCCCCACCTACTGATATTAAAGGGGAAACTCCGATCGGGAGCTTCAGGCGCCGTTGGGGAGGGAGGCTTTGGTTCCCGTGGCCTGGCCTCGCTGAAAGGAAACACTTTTGCGGTAAGTAAAGTCAGCTGGCGGAGCGCCGTCCGCTGTCTTTGCTTACCTGGGAATGGGTTCTCTTTCAAGGGGGGGCCAAGGCACCAGTGCCTTTTCCCCCCTTGACACCCCCCCCCCCCCCCCGTTTTTGTGGCTTTTTTTCCTGTGAGGCGCTGTGTCCTGCTATTCCGGACTTGCGCTCCCAGTGTGTTTTTTATTTTTATTTTTCGTGCACCGGCTTTCTCAGCATTCTGTGCGCTCATTGCACGCAGGATGCTGGGGCTTGTAGTTTGTCGTTTGCGTTTTTTGCTTGTGCGTCTTTTTTTCTGCGGTTTGATTTTGATTGACCATGGCGCGTTTCCGAACATTCCTTTTGCTCGTACCTCTCAGCCTGATTGGCTCTGGTGCAACACGGCGCAAGGAACGTTGGGAATTGCAGTCCTTTTCCTTTGCTTGTGTTCGGGGGGGCTCCTGCCCCACTGGCGCATTTCTCAACCCCCTGTTACCTCCGTACCCAGTTTGGGCGAGTGCACGAATGCTCGGTACGGGCTAGTAGGGCCTGGCTAAGGATCGTTTGTCAAATTACAACGGTTAACACACGATTTTATAGGTATAGATAAGGGAAAATACGGGGAAATTAATGAAACGGGAGGTGGGCGGGAAGAGGGGCAAAAATAAGGGGTTTTCCCGGGTAAAATGGGATGGTTGACAGGTATGGCCCTCAGCCAAGGAAATATGGAGTCGCTGTTGCTCCCTATTACTTATTTGCCCATACCCAATTTCATTTCCGGTCGAGCCAGGATGGTATCGGGCCATACCTGTCAACCCGCGGCTCCAGAAAAAAGGGACCTGCGCAGGTCACTTTCCACGCATGTGTGGAAGGGTTTTACACTTGTGTAGAACCCTTCTACGCATGCGTGGAAAGTGTTTTTCCCCGCTGCCAAATTACGGGGTTTTGGCAGCGCGGGGCGGGTTATGACATCAATCGGCATCAAATTCCGTGTAATCCCGGCCAAATCGGGATGGTTGACAGGTATGTCTCGGGCTTGTTTGCATAGCCCGACAAACCCATTGGGAAAGGTTGCTGTCCAATCAGTGACCTGGGCAACCCACAAGTATGCTTGGACACGAGTAGCTGACAACGACGTGAATACAGGTGAAACTTGGAAAATTAGAATATCGTGCAAATGTCCATTCATTTCACTTAAAAGGCGAAACAAATATATGAGATAGACTCACTACATGCAAAGTGAGATATGTCATGCCTATTCGTTATACTGTAATTGTGATGATCATGGTGTACAGCGTACATGAGATTATGTGATGATTATGGGGTACATGAGATTGGGGGTTTGGGGTTTTCATAAACTAAGCCATAAGCATCAATAGCATAACAAAGTAAGGCTTGAACTACATGTCTCGCTTCGCATTTAATGAGTCTATCTCATATATTTGTTTCACCTTTTAAGTTGTATTACTGAACTGAATGAACATTTGCATGATATTCTAATTTTCCCGAGTTTCACCTGTAGGAGATCACTTTTAGAATAATAAAAATTACATGTCACAGGGGGTTGTTACATCAGGATTTTAGAGATGCTTGGGTGGGGCATGGCCAAGAAAAGGTTGGGAACCACTGCTATAAATGAATCGGCCCTTCCTCCCAGAAACTGCCTCAGTAGACTCTTGCAGTTGCTTGCTTTTATACTTTGCCAAGAAACACTGAAAAATTAGCAAAGCCAATAGGTTGATACCAGAAGTCAGAGAAGGCATGGAAGGCTACCCCAGTTATCTCTGGATTGGAAGTGGGATTAGTTTGAGGCAAAACAAAAAAGTGTAGTGAGTGAAGTGGTGGGGAAGATGAAATGGCTTTGCAGAGGATGATTCCTCTCCTGGGCAGATCCTACTTTTCAGGTTAAATTCCTTTTCTCCCGCTCAAATTGAGAACAGGACCACTCATCCATGCGCTCGGAGAGGAGATTGGACGGGTCTGTGCTTGCCCTGCCAGGAGCCTGGCTCGGCTTCGGTCACCTGATAGGGAAGAGGAAACAACTCAAGAGTTGCTTTTATTTCTATGATGGCAAAGCGCGCATGCGTGACTCTCTTACCTGCCGAGGTGTCAAAGCCGGAGTCAACTTTGGAGGGGAGGCTTTGGAAAGAACCAACTGGGACCTCTTTAGTTAATTAATGAATTAATTGAGAGAGAGAGAAAGGTGGGGAGGGGCAGGTCAGGTGAGTCTCCTTTGCTTTTTACAGGGAAATAGAGGAAAAGGGGGGAGGGGAGGAGGAGACTGTGGCATTGGCTTCCCCTTTATAGCTTGATAAATGGATAGAAAGATATGTCAGAAGGAGTGAGAGAGAGGGCCTCGGGTGGCAGAGGCTGGGGGGACGGCATTGATGCACCCCACCTCCCAAACCTCCCTTTCTGATCCCACAGGCTCCCCCCCCAAAAAAAAACAACATTGGAAGCAATTGTGAATTTTCTCCTGGATCTTGAGTTTGAGGGTTTTGTCTCAATTCTTCTTTCATGTCACAATCAAATCCTGAATTGCCAAAAATGAAGCCACTTTGGCCAACTTAAGTCCTCATAGAGCCATGATGGCGACCCTTGGCACTCCAGATGTTCTTGGACTTCAATTCCCAGAAGCCCAAGCACCCTGTGAATCCACATGAATGGGTTTACTGCGATTCATCCAGTCCACGCTGCCCTCGTCGCTCCCCAAAGCGGAAGTAAAACACACCCATACAGGCGCGTTTTACTTCCACTTCCGGGAGCGGCGAGGGCCGGATGAATCGCAGTAAACCCATTCGTGTGGATTCACAGGGTGCTTGGGCTTCTGGGAATTGAAGTCCAAGAACATCTGGAGCGCCAAGGTTTGCCATCGCAGTCCTAGAGATACATGTGTTTAATACTAATTAGCAGACCAGCAAATGAGCCGGATTCTGCATCTCTTCATATTCACAGAGTATGTTGTTCACCAGCAGCCCCAACTTGCATGTTGGTGTTGCATTTAGAGACTTAAACCCTCAGCCTATTCAGGGTCCACCAAGTGACAAAGAGGAGGTTAAATTATTTAGCCATATCCTCCTTTAATGTTGTTCTTTGTCCAATGAGATCCCCTCCATTTTCTAACTTGGTTTTGCTCTTGTGTACCCTCAAGAATGTTTCTTCTTGCCATAAAACTGTTTTTGGATCTTAGCTGGTGGACTCGATGCTGATGTACGTTCAGAGCAGGGGTGCCCAAACTTTGTGGGCTGGTCACATGGTCACATGATTCCTCCCACCCGGAAGCAGAAGTAAAACATGAATGCCCGTGCACAAAATGTGCCTGTACATGCACAGAATGCTGCCGTAAATGACCTGTGGCTGTCGTAAACTCATTTTCGGCAGTGTTCTACGCACATGGAGACACATTTGGCACACATGCAGGCATGTTTAACTTCCGCTTCCGGGGCCGGATGGAATGGCGTTGCAGGCCAGATCCAGCCCGCAGGCCGTAGTTTGGGCACCACTGGTTTAGAGGATGTCAAAGGTCATTCTCTTGCATGGATTGTTGTGTTCCCTGTTTATAGTTTGTGGGTTTCCTGATAGTGTTGTTCCTTGTACAGTGTTACTTCGCTTAAAAAGCATATTGCGTTCCACGGAATTGCTCTTTAAGTGAAACACCATTGTAAGAGACCAATTGTGACTTCTGGTAGTAGTGGTGGGGGGATTGCGAACACGGATTTAGTTGTTAAGCGAGTTTTTGGTTGGTTTTAGTTGTTAAGCGAGGTGACCAGTCAGAGAAAATTCTGCTCTTTAAGCGAGTTAGTCTCTAAGCAAGGCGCTCTTTATGCGAGATTTTACTGTACTAACTTTAGCTTTGGTATTCAGTCAGTGCTGATTAAAAGAGAGTGTCCTGTCAAGTGTATTATAGTCATAGTCTGGTATGAATAACTAAAACTTATCAGACAAATACTGTACCTATGTTTCAAAAACTACACCATTCTCTGTTCCACAGTAAACTATACAGGAAGCTGTTGGAAACCTTGTTGGCTGAGGAATAAAATGACCAACCAACACACATCTGGCCCAAGAGTAGGAAGAGACCTCAATGTGATCAGGAGAAGAAGCCTTGGGACATGCCAGGAAAGAACAGGGCCAGTGGTCCTAAGGGAGGATATGTTCAGCTCAGAAACACAACGCCAAAATTTCAGGAAATTCTCCTACCAAGAGGCTGAGGGTCCTCGGCAGGTTTGTTCTCTGCTCCACCAGCTTTGCCATCAGTGGCTGAAGCCGGAGCAATACACCAAGGCTGAGATGCTGGACCTGATGGTCCTGGAGCAGTTCCTGTCCATCCTTCCCCATGATATGTCAAGCTGGGTGAGGGAATGCAGAGCAGAAACCAGTTCCCAGGCAGTGGCCCTGGCAGAAGGTTTCCTCCTGAGTCAGCTGGAAGAGAAAAAGCTGGAAGAGAAAAAGGTGAGAGCAATTCATGGTTTTTGAGAGAAGGGCTTGGAGCCTGAAGTGAGCAGCCTATGGCCCTTGATTCCCCACTTGTATCTATTCTGCTGGATGGTGCCCATTTGTCCCATAAAGTCCTTGAAGGAAAGGTGTGTGTATATTTAAGAACTGAATCACAGCCTTTGGCATTTGATAAATTCTATTCCATTTTAAAAAATCGCACGTTCTCGTGTGAGCTTATTTTCTAAGTAAACAACAGGTTAACTTAAAGCACCCAATTCGGCACTGTGGTGGATACAGTGACAGGGTTAGGCCATTTTTAATTGGTTCAGGCATGGATTGTTCACCTACTGTGATTGTCCATGGCTCTTCTAGGGGGGGTCAAGAAAATGAAGGAATAAATGCTAGAACTTGAATGAATGTTCCTATAATAATATTAATATTAATATGAGCATGATATCATGTATCTCCAAAGCTGCAGCCTCATCTACTAAGATCACTGTTTCTATCTTTTCTATTTTCTCCTTGCATCTGATTAATTCTCAGATGAGAATTATCTCCTCGGAAGTTCAGTCTGATTTCCCCATGCGAGAGATACCTCATTTCAGCAACAAAGAGAGTCCTCAGCTACGAGAGATACTTCAGGGCGATGATGGAGGTGCCCCCTTGATAGGTGAGGATTAATGCTCTGTGAACCATCTGCAGGCTACTCTGAAATGGGGGAAATTATTATCAGCCGTAATGGGAAAATTTCAATGTTTAGTATTTCTAACTACTGTAAATGTGTTTGTACTCAGTAAAACAATATCACAGTTTGGAACATTTTGGGGATTTTTTTTTTGAAAGGCTCTCCATAGGGTCTCACTTTTCTCATATGGAACCGGTGTGTTTTACTGGGATGCGAATTGTCTTTTGTCAAAGGTTTTATTTTTGGTAAATATTTTTGGGATTGTCATCTTAGTCTGGGAGGGTGTTATAGGATTCACTTCCCACCCTCTCTGTCTTTCCCGCAGAAGTCAGAAGGATGACAGCAACAAGCGATCCATTCTCTCTTCCTTACGATGAAACAGAACCATATCAGGTACAGACAGGACGAATTCAACGCATCTTGCCTATTTGATTCTATGTGTACTCATCCATGTTAGTCCTAAATTGATCTGGCCATTGCTTTATATTAGACTGCTCCACATTTTCAATGCATAAGTAGCTGGCTGTTATTACACAGTGTTCTCCATGTGGGGAATAGGAAGGCCTAGTACAGGAGTTCCCAACCTTTTCAAGCCAGGGGCCTAGGTCATGCTCTCTCAGTGAGCTTCGAAGTCCGGACAGCCATTTTGCCGTGCCTGCACGGGGTGGGGTGGGATGTGTGTGGCCATTTAAAAAAAATATTTTTATTAATTTTAAAATAACAAAAATTATATAGACATACAAAATATATGTACGGAAAAACAGAAAAAATATAAAGAGTACATAAATACATAACATACATTAAAAAAACAATTTAATACATTAAATTGCTTAAACTCTATTATAACAACATTGTAAACAATGCCAAGTGTTGAACCTTATATTTATCATTCATCTTACAAAATATGTATCCCAAACCTTATTTCTATATTTTTTCTTTATATTTTTAAAGGCATTTGAGAAACAAAATGGCTACCACTTTAAAGCTGTTGAGATAAAATGGCCACCCCCATCGTGCAGGCATGGCAAAGCGTCTGTCTGGCCCTCGAAGCTCACTGAGAGAGCATGACCCAGCCCCTGGCTTGAAAAGGTTGGGAACTCCTGTACTAGGCCTTCCTATTTCCCACATGGAGATCATTGTGTAATAACAGCCTGCCTTTGAGTTATGAAAGCTTGCAATTTTTTATTTTTTAAAATAAAATGAGACCCCCATACTGCAGGCAGGGCAAAATGGCCATCCAGCCCTCAAAGCTGACTGAGAAAGCATTACCCGGCTCCTGGCTTGAAAAAGTTGGTGACCCCTGCTCATCAGGCACTTTCATGACATGCTGTCCAAGCCAAGGTCTCATTCTTGGGTGATCCATGGGAAAATAAGCACCAGATAGTATCTTTTTACAATAAAAAAAACCAGGAAGCATATTACCTTCCCCAAAAGGCCTTCTTTTGAAACTTGTAAGCTTTCTTTGTGACCGGGGGCCAAAGAGCGGAGAAAATCAAACCATGTGTCCTCCAGGTATTGGGCAACAAATTTACTTCACCCACTAGGCATGCCAAATTAGTCCAGATCAGTCTAAATCAGAGTCAATTAGAAATATTACCTAGTGAAAATTCGACAAATCTCTGTTCTGCTAGAATTCAGAAGCCTTTCATCCTTGAGGGAATATATACTGTACCAAGTTAACAAGTAACTCTTGGTAAAGTAGTTCTCCAGTAGGAAGGCTGTGAATTCAACTCATGAAAGTTCAAACCTACAATATAAGATCCTGTCCCATTTCTTTATTTGTTGTTTTGGATCTAGAAACTTATGGAGACGGCCTCCTTTCTTTTTTTCTTTAGGGTGGAATATCCTTTGAGGAGTTGGCTGTGTATTTTACCCAAGAGGAGTGGGCACTGCTGGATCCTGGCCAGAGGGCTCTTCACCAGGAAGTCATGGAGGAGAACTGGCAAAATGTATTCTCTCTCGGTAAAGTCTCCTTTCCCCCCCATTTGATGCTAATTTAAGTTGTTACCAATTAAATATTGCCTACTAACCGGAAGATGCAACAATAATGCTTCTGTATTGAGAATGGTGTTGCACCTCATGCTAGCCACTGTGGCAGGGATTCTCAACCTGCAGCCTGTGGGCTGAGTGCGGCCCATGGTGCCATTTCATGTAGACCCCCCATCACTTCTACCACACCAGGCTCCTGCACTGTGGGATCCATAAGGCCATACTGGGCAAACTAATGCCCTCCAGATCTGATGAGCTCTAGAACTCATCACAGTTGCCAACATTCATCAACCTCTGTACAGCTGAGGGTTAATAATAATTTTGTGTCAGAAAATATTCTGGGTTGAAAGGATTTTTAGCAGAAGAAGCTGCTCAGGGAACGCCCAAATGAGGCTCCTTTCATGTCCCCAAGAGCTGGGACAGAGATGGGGGCTCAATCCATCATGCAATACCCGGGTCTTGAACTGCTGATTTGTCAGCCTTCCAGCTAATGAGGCAAGCTTCTCAACCACTGAGCCAACACAGCTCCTTAGATAAGGGTTTACTGGAAGATTGTAGGAAGCTGCAACTGTAACTGGGAATGGGGTTTAGTCCTGGCAGTTCAACTCCGGGGCATTTGTTGATAAGCTCCTTAATCATTGTGTGATAAGTTTAACCAAATGGCAACCAATGACAGATCCTTTTAGAGATGCGTTGTGCTAGGTGGCTCAGTGCTTAAGAAGCTTACCTTGTTAGCTGGAAGGCCGGCAAGTCGGCAGTTCGAGACCCTGGTATTGCATGACAGAAAGAGTGCCCGTCTCTATCCCAACTCATGCCAACCTGGCAGATCGAAAGCAAGAAATTGCAAGCAGATAAACAGCGACCACTTAGGTGGGAAGAGATCTTGGGAACATGAAAGGAACCACATTTGGGCATCCCCCTGTGCAGAGTTTCTCCAGCAAAAATAATTTTAACCCAGAATAATTTCAGACATGAAATTATTATTATTAATATCCATTATAATGTGTGGAAATGGAGATTAGGAATTAGGAGATAAAAATCTCTGTATTGACTCCAATTTCTCTTTTGGTCCATTAAGATCCAGATATCCAGAGCCAGTTGTATCTGACTCTAGGGTTCAGTGCTCATCACTGTTTATAGCCAAAGAGCCAAGCCCCGTCAACATTTGCAGATGTTTCAGTGGATACATGGCAGGCATGCCTAGACACCGGAGTGCACAGAACGCTGTTTACCTTCCCACCGAAATGGTACCTATTTTATCTACTTGCAATTTCTTGCTTTCGAAGTGCTAGGTTGGCAGGAGCTGGGACATAGACATAGCTCACTCTGTCGATGCAGTACTCGGGAATCGAACTCTGACCTTCTAGTTGACGAGTTCAGTGTCTTAACCACTTGAGTCACTACAGCCCTAGGGGAGTCAGTAGGAAATTGTAATTGCACAGGCTAATAAATCCTGTGTTTTACAGTAGCCTTCCGCTCCTTGTCAATTTATAGATCTGCCTAGGTATGTCTATAGAAGTGTTGGCAAAGTAAAAGGGCAAAAACGAGAGAAAATAAGGAAATGGTGGTGGTACTTCAGAGTCTAGGAGACTTCTTTCCAAGTTGAAATTTTATTATTAATATTGTTTCATGTACCTTTGATATAATATTTAAATCCTTATTTTTATTTTACTACATACAGTTTTCAAGTTGCCTGTTGTATGGCATCAAAGCTTAGACACAAGAGGAAAAGCATACAAAGGCCTGGAGTGTGAGAACACTTTTGCCCTTAGTTCGGAGCTTGCGAATCAGAGTGTCCATATAGGAGAGAAACTGTGGAAAAACCAGGAATATGGCAAACATTTTGCCATGAATTCATACCTTCTGAGTCATCGGAGAGTCAAGAAAGGAGAGAAGTCATACAAATGCCAGAAGTGTGGGAAATGTTTTGATCACAGTTCACAGTATGTGATTCATCAAAGAGTACACACAGGAGAGAAACCATACGAGTGCCAGTCGTGTGGGAAATGTTTTGCTCAAAAGTCACACCTTGTAATTCATCAGAGAGTTCATACAGGAGAGAAACCATACACATGCCAAGAATGTGGGAAATGTTTTGTCCAGAAATCACACCTTGTGAGTCATCAGAGAGTTCACACAGGAGAGAAACCGTATACTTGCCAGGAGTGTGGGAAATGTTTTGGTCGAAGTTCAGACCTTGTGATTCATCAGAGAATTCACACAGGGGAGAAGTCATACAAATGTCAGGTATGTGGGAAATGTTTTGCCCGGAATTCATACCTTCTGAGTCATCAGAAAATGCACACAGGAGAGAAACCATACAAATGCCAGGACTGTGGGAAATGCTTTGCCCTGAATTCAAAGCTTGTGATTCATCAGAGAGTCCACACAGGAGAGAAACCATACAAATGCCAGGAGTGTGAAAAATGTTTTATTCAGAATTCACAGCTTGTGAATCATCACAGAGTTCACACAGGAGAGAAACCATACAAATGCCAGGAATGTGGGAAATGTTTTGCCCACACCTCACAGCAGGTGAGGCATAAGAAATTGCACACGGGAGAGAAACCATACAAATGCCAGCAGTGCGGAAAATGTTTTGCTGAGAATTCACAACTTGTGATTCATCATAGAGTCCACACAGGAGAGAAACCGTACCAATGCCAGGAATGTTGGAAATGTTTTACCCAGAAATCGAAGCTTGTGTTTCATCAGAAAGTTCACATAGGAGATAAATCATACACATCCAGGAGTGTGGAAAATGTTTTGCTGATCGCTCACAGCAGGTGAGGCATAATAGAGTCCACAAAGGAGAAAAACCAATAAAGTGTTAGAAGTGTGGGAAATATTTTGTGCAGAATTCACAAATTCTGTTTTGTAGTAGTGGGGACCTCAGTTAGGCCCCTGAACATGCATACAAAAATAGACAAACACAAACAAACAAACAGCCACTGATCTATTTCAGCACTGGAGAGAACTCTCAGCTTGTTTTATTCACCATACAATTGTTTATAGGGGAGTGGGAGTGGTCTTTGAGGTGATTGGTTAAGCAACTCATGTGGGATTACATAATACTGGCATGAGGAATCATGAGGTGTGCTCATGATCAAGATTGGTGAATAACAGGATGTTAGGTGTGCTTCTATTTTGGGGGATGAGTCATAGGACTTCGGCCATATCTCACCATGGCCCGTCTTCGAAAGCCAGTGTGAAAGCCTTTGGAAGACTGCCAACGATCCCTACACTGTTTCATCACAGGATCCATACAGGAGATAACCCATAGGAGTGTCGAGAGTATGTGAAATGTTTTACTGACAATTCAAGCTTTGATAAGCATAAGAAAGTGATTGCAGTGCGAAACTGTACAAATGCCAGAAATGTTGGAGATGTTTTGCTTGATATTCAGAGTTTGTGAGGCAACAGAAAATTCACACATGGGAGCAATTGTAAGTGATGAGTTATCCAAAATTCAGTACGGGGGAAACCAAAGAGCAGGGATTCTTAACCTGCAGCCTGTGGGCCAGATTTGGCCCATAGCACCATTTCATGTGTCCCTCACCGCCTCCACCGCACCAGGAAGTGCCATGTGGTGGAGGAAGGGCAAAATGGCCGTCCGGCCCCTGAAGCTATCTGAGGGAGCGTGACCCGGCCCACATCTTTAAAAGGTTAAGAACTCCTGCCAAGGAGGTTGCAGGAGTGTTGGAAATGTTTTACATATAATTAAAGCTTTGCTAAGCAGTCCAGACACGATATATTTCAGGGTTAAATATCTGAAGGAGGTATTCAAAATGGTTACAAGAATAAGTAGGACTGGCCTTCTCGAAAATTAAAGCCATTTTCAAATGGATGCTTAGGTCAGGGGTTCACAACCTATGGCCCATGGGCCAGCCCCAGCCCACGATGACAAATCATCTGGCCTGTGGTGATGACCCCGGAAGCGGAAGCAGACATGTTTATGACAGCTGTAAACCTGCACATGTGCAAACATGCCCCCCACGGTTTACTGCAGCGTTTCCGGCAGGGGGAAACCATGTGTCTGGCCCTCTTAGCTGTCTGAAGGGGCGTGGTCTGGTCCGTGACGTGAAAAGGTTGATAAACACTGTCTTAGGTGGTTCTCTAGGATAAAACAATCAGGCTCTTCTATTAAGCAAGGTCATTGAGGAGAAAACAGAAATGCCAAGAAAGAGTGCCCTTTTCATGGTTTACCATAGGCCAGTGGTGGCGAACCTTGGCACTCCAGCTGTTCTTGAACCTCAATTCCCAGAAGCCTAAGTCAGCATTCCTGCTGATCAGGGTTTCTGGGAATTGAAGTTCAAGAACAGCTGGCGTACCAAGGTTCGCCATCACTGCCATATGCTGAAGAGCAAATATAAAACAAGATGTAACATATCACAAAGATTAAAAGAAAGTCCCTATTTGACTATAAAGGGATTGTTTCTCATAGAACCATTCTGTGGGCAAAAGTGATAAGTGCATTGATGTAATCCCCAACTCAGTGGCCTAGCAGGAGTTTTAAACCCCAGCTAGATGTTGAGCTCTTTGACTGGAAGGTTGGAGTTTGATTCCTGGGTACTGCATGATGGAGTGAGCTCCCATCTCTGTCCTAGCTCCTGCCAACCTAGTAGGAAATTGCAAGTACTGTAGATAAATATGGACCACTTTGGTGGGAAGGTAAACAGCGTTCCGTGCACTCCGGTGTCGAGGCATGCCTGCCACATAACCACAGAATCGTCTGCAGACGCAGACAGCACAGGTACTTTGGCTATAAATGTCTTGAACGCTCGACTAGGTGCTGGCTTACAGGAGGCATGTACCGATCCTTTAGGCTGGAAAATTTCCTTTATCCGCACACTCCCAGTGCAGCCTAAGGTCGCCTCACTGTACCACTTCCCAATCGGCTTCAAAGAACTCCACCTGTCGCTTACAGGGAGTATGCGGTGGTTTAATATATTGGTAGCATATGGGGGCATAGAGCAAAGCACTTGGATATAGCCTGATAAACTGACATCCACTCCGTTGATGTTACTCACAAAGAGTTTTATTTTCCATAAGCATCTGAAAAAGAACAAAGACAAAGTACATAGTAATACAGAGTTAGTAAGGTTCCCTTTGATCGGGGAAGCCCCGAAGAGATATTTATCAGTCCAGCTTGGGGAGACAGAGCCCTGCCTTCTACCCAAGAGGACTAAATAACTGAGGGAAAGGGCTCTGCTTTTATACACAAAAAAGAGCAGATTTCCCTCCCACCTTTGCATTCTTGGGATGACTTAATTTGCAGGTGTTCAGAGCCACGGGGTTTTGATTGACAGGAGGGGAGGTGTCTTCTCCCTCGTGGTATAGTCAGCTGACCCTGTCGTCACCCTGTACCCTCAGGACTGCACCTGCAGTAGCTATCAATCACTCCAGTGTGGGATTGCAGCTGTGTTGATTTTATCAGAAAGGAATTGTGTGAAACAGCTCCAGTAGCTTTAGTGATAAGATTGCCATGGTTACTCAAGGATCATGACAATAAACAGATGAGCACTGAACCCTAGAATTGGGTACGGCTGGCTTTCAATCAGGGGAGACCTTTACCTAGGCGCAGATAGCTCTGGTTCTTTGGCTATAACCCGTAATGAGCACCACACCCTAGAGTCACATATGACTGGCTTTTGAGTAAGGGATAAAGGTGACCTTTATCTTACCTTCACTGGTGGGCTTCAATTTTTTTTACTACCACAGTGTGGGTGTGACCAACTCTGTGGGTGTGGCCAACTCTGTGGGTGTGGCCAGGTGACTGGGTGGGTGTGGTTAAACTACTGTATTTTAATGTGAGCTTTTGTGGATCAAGTCCATTTCGTCAGACCATTCGTTAGCAATTAGACTTCAACGCTCTAATTTCCCTTTAAAGAGTAACTGCAGCAGAGTAACTACTGGCTCAGCGTCACCCCACTCCGGGTGCCCGGACCAAGCAGCAAGGATGTTGGAGTCGCATCCGGAGTGGGGTGAGAGGTGGAGTAGGTGTAGGTGGGCGGGGCGGGGCAGGACAGGGTGGGGCAGTGGGCGGGGCCAGCCAGTTTTACTACCGGTTCTCCCGAACCTGTCCGAACTTGCTGGAGCCCACCACTGCTTATCTTACAGTTCAATAAGCAGAATTTCAAAACAATGTGAGATAGCATAGTAGGAAGACATTGCTAGAGGCCACATTAGAAGAAGGCATCAGCAGCATCAGCTTCAATGACAAGACTAGTGATGCTCCCTTCCAAAAGTCATAGTAATGTCAACATCATGTAATTCTCCTTAAAGGTAGGTGAGCGTTTGAACAGAACATTTTTGTGGGTGTCCTTTAAACTTTGATTTTTTTAAGTTTAAGAAATTTTATATGATAATAAATGATTTTCTGGATTAGAGAAACATAATTTTGGTTAAATTCAAGATGCTATTTTAATTTTCTGCTGTTGCATTGTATGATAGAATTGAACCTTTATTATTAAGCATTATTAATGTATCTTTAATATTACATTTAGATTCTTTTTCTCATTCTTCTACAGTAGACCCTCACATAATGACGTTACTTGGTTCCCCAAGTAGCGTTGTTATAGAGAAAACATCGTTATGCAGTTTCCTATGGGAGATCTCCTGCAGAACGACAAAAAAGTCATTCGCACAACGACGTTTAAAAAACCATCAAAATTCGCACAACAATGTTTTTTGTCATTGTGCGGGAGATCACGTGGGGTGTGTCGGTAGCGTTGTTAATCGAAAATGACACTATTCGAACGCATTGTTAGCCGGGGGTTCACATATATGCAATTTTAATATTTTCAAATATACACCGCATTATACCACAACAGTGTGTTACTGTGGATATCGTGAACTCAAATATCTATTCTATTTTAACACCATTGAAGTATTCTGAGGGTTTTTATATGTATAAGTGATGTCGTTAATAAAGCTTCTAGATAGGACAGGCTGATTTGCCATTACTGTAACCCTGACATCTAGATAAAGTGCAAACTGATACTGAACTAAGAAGAAACAAGACCTTTCTGGGTTTAAACCCCATCAATAAGATTGCTTGTCAACTGGAAATAGAACCTAAACTTCTGTTTAATCCTTCTTGGTGAAGGGTCTGTTGCTTTGGAAGCCAGCTCATAATTTGTGCTTAATTGGCATCATAAAACGTAACACTACAGTTCACCTTTTGTGCTAAAATCGGAATCTTAAAAAAGGATGCTGAATCTAACACTGCTAGCTGGGAATGGTAGCAATACTGAAATGCAATGATTTATAGAATCATAGAATAACTGAGTTGAAAGGGTCCTATCAGGTCATCGAGTCCACCCCCCTGCTCAATGCAGGACTCTAAATCAAAGTAGATTTGAGAGATGTTATTTTCAAAAACTGATGTGTTCAGTCCAGAGTTAAGCATATTTCATGTTTATCGGAGAGCAAACAAAACAAAAACATACAAAAAAGCCCTGTGGCACCTTAAAAACTAACTCCAGTTAATGTTAGCTTTTGTGGACCATAGGGACTGCAGTGGTTCAAGTGGCTAAGAGGCTGACTGGAAGGAGGGAGGTCAGTAGTTTGATACCTGAATACTGCTGGATGGAATGAGCTCCCGTCTTTGTCCCAGTTCCTGGCAACCTAGCAGTTCAAAAGCAAGAAATTGCAAGTAGATAAATAGGGACCACTTCTGTGGGAAGGTATACAATGTTCTAGTTATGCCTGCCACATGACCACAGAAACGTCTGCAGAAGCAGACAGCACTGGCTCTTCGGCTATGAAACAGATGAGCACTGAACCCTAGAGTCGGATACGACTGGATTTCGAGCAAGGGTGACCTTTACCTTCATGGATCAAGTCCATTTTATCAGACATAAGAGTGGATATCATGGTATACATTTATAGATATTTGATACAGCAGGGGTTCTCAATCTACGGCCCAGAGGCTGGATGCAGCACACGACACCATTTCATACGGCCTCCTCCACACTCAGAAGTGCCATGTGTGGCATGCAGGGCAAAATGGCTGTCCTGCTCGCGAAGCTGTCTGAGGGAGTGTGACTTGGCCCTCGGCTTGAAAAGGTTGAGAACCCGTGTGATATAGACCCAGAGTGGAAGGTTGAATTTGATTGTTACAGGAGATGAGTATACAAATCTATGAGTATCTCATGTTGGCCCACATGCCCCAAGCACAAGATACTAGAAGCAAAGCATTGTACAGTGGTGGGGCTCCAAAAAATTTTTTACTACCACAATGGGTGTGGTATGGTGGATGTGACCAGGGGGAAAGCCCTGTGTTGCACCCGAAGTAGGACTACAGTACAGTACTTTATTTCAAAACTTGGATGGGTGGGGCCAGCCAGAATTTCTGCTACTGGTTCTGGCAAACTGGTGTGAACCTGCTGATGCCCACCACAGGTCCCCCCAACCGTTCTTCCCGTCCCCTTCAAGTGGCACTTATGTTGCAGTGGTACAACACTCCCATTCAAACACTCCAGCTAAAAAGCTTCATAAAGCATTCCTGTACTGTATACCCCTTTGATTTCTTATGCTCACGCTCAGAGGCTGCCAAGGCAATTGAAGACTTTTTAGTGCTCACCAAACAAATCTATACTGTATCTCACTTCGTCTAAGTAGGAATTCCTTTCAACAGAACTAAGTTCTTAAAGTAGAGCACAAAGATGATGTCAAACAAAGAGCCAAAAACAAACAGGCAAAGCTCCAAAGAGTTCTTCACACATGAGAGAAAAATTTGCTTCCCTTTTCAAACAATGTGTATCTCAGTGTTAAACTGGGAAAGGGAATGTGTAAATACAGTAGCAAATTGTTGTTTTTGGGATCTTCAGGGTGCAGCAATTAACCTCTCTCTCTTGCCCTGTTCTGAGGAGTCTTGTGAAGAGAGTGGGTCACAAAAACAACAGGAAAGTGACTTTGCCCCTATATATATCCTAAACGTTTCGTACATGTTTGCCTACACTGAAACATGCATTACGAAGCAGAGCAGAATTGCTGTTGTCATGTGCTATGAAGTTGTCTTTGACTTGATCTCCAAAATGTCCTCTCTTAAACAGCCCCTCTCAGGTCTTGCAAACTCAAGCCTGAGGCTTCCCTTGCAGAATCAATTCATCTCAAGTTTGGGGTCCTCTTTTCCTGATAACTTCCTCCTGTCTTGGTACTTTAAATCTCCCACAACTTGTAATAAAGTTTAAATACTCCAATGCGGGTTCTGCGCACGCAATTGGCATACTGTCCCTGACAGAACCATCATTTGGGAGATTGCTCCTTCGAGCTTTGGTTCCAAGGGGACAGAAATTGGGGAGCGGATTAATAGCCATAGTTTAATTCACCCACAGCTGACCTGACAAACAGTTCGAGCAAGAGGAAATTGGATGACTAACTCATAAGTCATGGAATAGGTAATGTCGCACCCGCGGATTACCTCAAGCCCTAAAACTAACACCAGCCATGTTTACCCCAGGATAAGCATGGAACAATGGAGTTCCCCTGTCAGTGTTTGATTTAGTTAATTAACTTCCCCGGGAGAGGTTCCCAATTAACTCGTGTAAACATGGGACGTGATTCTTGTCAGATGACGATTCCATCACACGCAGCCTCGCTTACTCGATATATACTGATGATTTTCCCTCAATAAATCACTGGTCTTCGCTCCATCTTGCCTCGTGTCTCATTGCTTGACCAGTCTCCTCTGGGACCCAACGGCCGCCCCGCGGCCCCGATCCAATACTCCAATAAAGTATTCCCCAGGAATTTTAGTCTTTTGATTGTGGCTGGGTCCCATACTGTACTTCTATTTTCCTTCCTAGGCTAAAAAGGGTCTGTCTCTCATTTGTCAAGATTTGCAGCTGCTCCTCTTAAACCCTGCAGGACTCTGGAGGTCTCGGCCTGGAAGAAGCTACTATGCCCCAACCTGTGAGCCCTGGGGAAGGGGATGGACCTTCAGAAACTTCACCTGGAGACCCTGATGGCTAAGCTATAAATCCGTGGTTCCCAAGGTTTGCAATTCGAGAATGAGTTATAGGAAAACTTGAAGTGTAAGCAAAGTTAGTTGGAGACAGAGAGGGTGGGAAGCCAGTCCTATAAACTAGCATTTAGTGGCTCAGTGGTTAAAAAGCTCGCCTTGTTAGCTGGAAGACTGGCAAGTTGGCAGTTCTAGACCCTGGTACTGTATGACAGAAAGAGTGCCCGTCTCTACCCCAACTCCTGCCAACCTAGCAGTTCAAAAGCAAGAAATTGCAACTAGATCAATAGGGACCACCGGTGGGAAAAGATCTTGGGGACATGAAAGGAGCCTCATTTGGGCGTCCTCCTGAGCAGTTTCTCCAGCAAAAATCCTTTCAACCCAGAATAATTTCTGGCACTAAATTATTAATAATGCTTGGCTATAAACAGAGATGAGCACTCAAACCTAGAGTTGGATACAACTGGTTTCGAGCACCTTTACCGTTACCTAGGCATCTTCCTTGCAAAAAAATTATTGGCTTGCAAACAAAAATTTGCATAGTCAAAGCAATGGTATTCCCGGTGGTAATGTATGGGTGTGAGAGCTGGACCATAAGGAAAGCAGAGTGCAGAAGAATATATGCAGTGGTGGGCTCCAAAAAAAAATTTCTACCACACTGTGGGGATGGTATGGTGGGTGTGGCCAGGGGAAAGCCCTGCATTGCACCCGAATTAGGACTACTGTATTTTATTTCAAAACTTGGATGGGCAGGGCCAACCAGAATTTCTGCTACCGGTTCTAGCGAACTGGTGTGAACCTGCTGTTGTCCATCACTGAATAGATGCCTTTGGAGCTGGAGGAGAGTTTTGAGGGTCCCCTGGACAGCGAGGAGAATAAATAGGTCGTTCTTAGAAGAAATCAACCCTGACTGCTCCTTTACAGTCTCTCCCGGGCATTGGTCATGCCGGCTGAACGCAATTCTCGCCGGAATAATGGACACCTCCGGTCGAAAATGTGTCCACAGGGAAGCTAGGATGTCTACCAGCGGTACCGTCTTGAGCACTCTTTCATACCTGTCAACCTTCCCGGATTGGCCGGGATTTCCCGGTTTTCGGCATTGATTTTTGCCGTTTCCCGCTCCGCACTGCCGAAACCCTGGATTTCGGCAGCAGGGGAAAGGAGGCACTGTTGACACAATGGGCACAGAGCTGGGTGGGCTGAGGATGTTAGAGGTCAGATGTGCCTGGCAGGCAACGGTTCATGGGGTCGCAAAGGGTCGGAATCGACTGTGCGATTGAACTAGTCATCCTCCACTTCTTGAATAAAAATTATATGTCATGGGGCTGGCTGGGCTACAGACATTATGATTTTAGAGATGCTTAGGTGGGGCATGGCAAAAAATATTTTGGGAGCCACTGCTATAGGAGAATCCAGCCTTTCCTCTCAGAAGCTGCCTCAGTGATAAGTAGACTTGCAGTTGCTTCTTTTTGCATTTTGTCAAACAACAGTCGGGGAAAAAACCAAAATCAATAGGTTAGTACAAGATGTTGGAGAAGGAATGGGAGGCTTTCCCAGTTATCTCTGGCTCTGGGATTACATTGAGGCAGGAGAAAAAGTGTAGTGAGCAATGCCAGGGGTGGGGAGAACTAGATAAAATGGCTTCGCAGATGAGGATTCCTCTCCTGCTTTTGGATGGACGGGTCTGTGCTGCTCTGCCAGGAGCCTGGCACGGCTTCAGTCACGTGACAGGAAAAGAAAAAAAACCTCAGTGTTAATATTTCTTTCAATGAAAAAACGTGCGCATGCGTAATTCCCCTTACGCGCCCACGAGTCGAAGCCAACTTTGGGAGGGGAGGCTTTGGAAAGAACCCCCTGCAGCCGCTTAATTAATTAATTAATTAATTAATTAATCAATCAATCAATAGAGCCAGGGGGAAACGGCAGGTGAGTCTCTTTTGATCTTAGTTGGAATGGGAAGGGAGGAAAAAGGAGGAGGAAGAGCGAGAAACTGTGGTTGCCCATCTCATCATCATCAAAGGTAAAGGTTTCCCTTGCTCCAAAGCCAGTCGTATCCGACTCTAGGGATCAGTGCTCATCTCTGTTTCAAAGCCGAAGAGCCAGTGTTGTCTGCTTCTGCAAACGTTTCCGTGGTCACGTGGCAGGCATGACTAGACACCGGAACGCAAATACCTGTTATTCGGATTAATGGCAAAGCTTCCATGTTGAATTGCAAGACAACTATTAAAGGCAAAGGTTGCCCTTGCTTGAAAGCCAGTCATACCCAACTCTAGGGTTCAGTGCTCATCTCTGTTTATAGCTAAACAGCCAGCGCTGTCTGTGTTTGCAGATGTTTCCGTGGACGTGTGGCAGGCATGCCTACCTAGACACCGGAGTGCACAGAACACTGTTTACCTTCCCATCAAAGTGGTCCCTATTTATCTACTTGCAATTTCTTGCTTTCGAGCTGCTAGGTAATAATAATAATTTTGTGTCAGAAATGATTCCGGGTTGAAAGGATTTTTTTGTGGGAGAAACTCTGCTCAGGCGACGCCCAAATGAGGCTCCTTTCATGTCCCCAAGAGCTGGGACAGAGATGAGCACTCAATCCATCATGTAGTACCCGGGTCTCGAACTGCTGACTTGCCGGCCTTCCAGCTAACAAGGCGAGCTTCTTAACCACTGACCCACTGCAGCCCCTACATTTGCTAATGAGTTTATGATAGCTGCGGAGGCGGGGAGAACCACCAGTTCAGCTTGCTCAGCTGTTTGAAGGAGCGGTGACCCCTGATCTACTGTGTGAGTGGCCCAAGCCAAATGCCTGGTTTTTCCTTGGTTCTGACAGGAAGCCTGAGGCTGTAGATGAGAATTAAACTGAAGTAATTTCTGTGGGGCGGTGGTGACTCAACTGGTTAAGATGCTGAACTTGATAGCCGGAAGGTCAGCAATTCAAGACGTGAGTACTGCATGACGGAATGAGCTCCTGTCTCTGTCCCAACAGTTTGAAAGCAAGAAATTGCAAGTAGATAAATAGATACCCCTTTGGTGGGAAGGTAAACAGTGTTCCGTGCACTCTGGTGTCTAGTCATGCCTGACATATGTCCACGGAAACGTCTACAGATGAAGACAGCGCTGGATCTTTGCCTGTAAACAGATGAGCACTGAACTCTAGAGTCAGATATGACTCGCTTTCGAGCAAGGGCGGCCTTTATAGGTAAAGGTCAGCCTTGCTCGAAAGCCAGTCAGATCCGACTCTGGGGTTCAGTGCTCATCTCTGTTTCATAGCCAAAGAGCAAATTCCGTGGTCATGTGGCAGGCATGAAATGCTGTTTACCTTCCCATCGAAGTGGTCCCTATTTATCTACTTGCAATTTCTTGCTTTCGAACTGCTAGGTTGTCAGGAGCTGGGACAGAGATGGGAGCTCATTCCATCCTGCAATACTCAGGTATCGAACTGCTGACCTCCTGCCTCCCAGTCAGCATCTTAGCCACTTGAGCCACTGCAGTGCCTTTACCTAATTTCTGTGTAGGAAGAACTAGGTTGCGTCCATTTGCAATTCAAAATGGGAAAATTTCGCCACTAATCTGAATTACAGGTACTGTATTACCATTTGTAAATAAAACCACATACTATACCTATTTGATATGCTAATCATTCTGAACCTAGGTACCTGATGTGTACAAATTTATATCATGAAGTTTCACTCCTGATGAAGTCTGATGAAGTGGACCTGATCCATAAAAGCAAACATTAAAATAAGGCAGTTGTTCTTTAAAGTACCACAAAAAAAATTTTGTTTTCTTTTCTTTACTCTCTGATATGTTTGAAACACAGGGAAGCAGGGCTACTATTCAAAATAATTTCTGCAGATGATTTTGCTGAGCAAAGGTCGTGGTCTGTGTTGGATGAAGTGGGTTTCAAGGTTGGTGCTAAACTTTGGTTATTACGAATCGGTGTCCCTTTATAGCTTGGGAAATGGATCTCTAGAAATATCAGAAAAAGTGAGAGGAGGGCCTCAGATGGCAGAGGCTGGAGAGACGGCATTGAAGCCCCCCAAACCTCCCTTTCTGATCCCATTGGCCTTTCTCTTGTTGGGCTTACAGATCCATCCTGATCACCCCGATCGTTCAAAGCAATAGTGAACACTGTCCCATCTCTGGGGTTGAATTTGGTAATTCATTGATTGGAGTCATTGGACTATGTCAGTGATGGTGAACCTTGGCATTTCAGCTGTTCTAGAACTTCAATTCCCAGAAGTCCTGATCACGAGTGCTGGCTTGGGCTTCTGGAAATTGAAGTCCAAGAACACCTGGAGTGCCAAGGTTTGCCATCACAGGTCTTTCCAAAGTATATGTGTAAAAGGTGGGAGAGGAGATTTTTGTCGTCTGCCTCTGGCAGACGATTGTCTTGGGAACCTCAACATGCTTGAATGGTTTCCCTTCCAGCTGCCTCTTTCCATGAGCAACTCTAGGGTCAACAAGAATCATGCACTTGACCCTCTCAGGAAGGAAATCTCCCACTCAAAAATCATTCAAAGTTGCAATAGAATAATATTCCAGTCACACTTTTGTATGAATAACTAAACTTTTAAGTCAAACAGCCAGGTTGAAAAATCTATACCTTTCTCTGTTCCAAAGTAAATTCTAGAGGACACCATTGAAAGACTTGTTGGGTGAGGAATAAGATGACCGGCCAACACACATCTGCCCCCAAAGATGGAAGAGACCCCAAAGTTATCCGGGGAAGAAATCTTGGGGCATGCCAGGAAAAAATGGTGCCGGACGTCCTAAGAGAGGAGTTGCTCAGCTCAGAAACACAATGCCAACACTTCAGGAATTTCTCCTACCAGGAGGCTGACAGTCCTCAGCAGGTTTGCACCCGACTCCACCAGCTTTGCCGTCAGTGGCTGAAGCCGGAGCAACACACCAAGGCTCAGATGCTGGACCTGGTGGTCCTGGAGCAGTTCTTGTCCATCCTCCCCCAGGAGATGTCGAGCTGGGTGAGGGAATGTGGAGCGGAAACCAGTTCCCAGGCGGTGGCCCTGGCAGAAGGTTTCCTCCTGAGTCTGAATCCGGCCGAAGAGAAGAAGCTGGAAGAGAAAAAGGTGAGAGTAATTTAGGCCTTTGGGGAGAAGGGCTCGAAGCCTGAAGGCCCATTGTCCTTGCTAGATTTTGCTCCACCTATCTCACATAGTCCTTGAAGGAAAGATGTATGGTCTGTGTGTATTATATTTGGAATCTGAACCACAGTCCTCGACATTTATTAAACTTCCTTCTATTTTAAAACAAGACATGTTCTCCCATGAGCCTATTTTTCTCAGTAAACAACAGGTTAATTTCTGCTGTGAGCATAGCATTCTATTCAGCACTGTGGTAGGTGCAGTGGCAGGATTAGGCTGCTTTTGTTGGGTTCAGGCATGGATTGTTCACCTACTGTGTTTGTCTTCAAGAGAGTTAAAAAATAAGGGATTAAATCCTAGAACTTTCTATGAATTGCCTTTGAGTTACTATATTTTTGAAAAATCTGTGCATGATATGTATCTCCAAAGACTCAGCATCATCTACTAGGATCACTCTGTCTTTTCTATTTTCCTCTTGCATCTGTTGGATCCTCAGATGAGAATTCCTTCATCAGAAGCTCAGTCTTATTTCCCCATGCGAGAGATACCACAATTCAGCAACAAAGAGAGTCCTCAGCCACAAGAGATCCTTCAGGGTGATGAGGAAGGTGCCCCCTTGATAGGTAAGGATTAATGCTCTGTGAACCATCTGCAGGCTACTCTGAAATAAGGGAAGATATTATCTGCCATGGAAAAATATTATCTGCCATATTATCTGCCAATAGTTTTTAAACTATTGCAAATGTGTTTCTGCTCAGTAAAAAAGATATCACAGCCTGGAATATCTTTGTGAATTCTATTTGGAAAGGTCTTCCCCAGGGTTTCTCACTTTTCTCATGGGGAACCAAGTGCATTTTCCAGGGGTTGGAATCATCTTTTGTTAAAGGTTTTGTTTGTAGTAAACATTTTTGGGATTGTCATCTTAATCTGGGTGGAGGTTATAGAATTCACTTCCCACCCCCTGTCTTTCCAGCAGAAGTCAGAAGGATGTCAGCAGCAATCGACCCATTCGCTCTTCCTTACGATGAAACAGAACCAGACCAGGTACAGACAGGGCGATTTCAACAGGCGGAAGAGAAAAAGCCAGAGAAGCAAAAGGTGAGAGCAATTCATGGCTTTGGTCAGGAGGGTTGAGAAGTTAAGTATTTTGTGCAGCAGCAAAGCACAGCTGATTTACAATACTTTCAGTTTGAGTTTGCAAGTTCTCCAAGCCTTATACCAGGGGTTCTCAACCTATGGCCCATGGGCCGGATCCAGCCCACAGCAGCATTTCATGTGGCCCACCACCCTTGCTCCTGCTGTCGTCGGAAGTGATGGAAACAGCTGCATTTGTTTTTATGACACCTGCAGACTTGTTTTATGGTGGTTATTATGACAGGGGAACCACCAGTCCGGCCCACTCAGCTGTCAGAGTGAGCGTGACCCAACCCATGGCTTGAAAATGTTGAGAACCCCTGTCTTATACACTCCTTGCTCTAGACCAGCAATTAAACTCTCCACACGATGTTTAGAAATAGATCGATTTTTATTTTATTTATTTATTAAACTTATACCTCACCCATCAAGGAGATTTTCCTACTCTCAAATGTTTTTATACTTACAGTTGTTTCAGAGACAAATATGTGCTTTGCTTTGTAAAAATTTATGTACAGCAGTGACGCCAAACCTTTGGTTTTTGGACTTCAATTCCCATAAGCCTAAGTCAATTTCCCGAAAGCACTGATCAGCCAGTGCTTCTGAGAATTGAAGTTCCCCTGTGGGGCCTGAGCCTCACATTGGGATCCACTAATTTACAATAAATTTCCAAGTGGTACATCAAAACAGTTGATCCTAAACATACATGCTTTGCTTATAAAGCAAATATAGCAACAATAATAAAGCAGAGGGAAGAGCAGAACATCAGAACTGAGGAGAATAAGAGACCTGAGCAACATATATACAGTAAAATCCCTACTTACGAAAAGATTCTGTTCCGTTGGCTTTTGCTTAAATTGATTTTTTTTTTGTAACTTAAAACAAAGCCATAGGAAAAATGAAATTTTTATGTAAAAAGAAGCAAACCCATAGGGAAATGAATTTTTACGTAACTCGAAGAAAACCCATAGGAAAAATGAATTTTTTATGTAACTTGAAGCAAACCCATATGAAATCATGTAAATCGGGACATGGTTTTAGCATAAAATCATTATGTAAGTCGAATTTTATGTAACTGGAGGCATTTGTAAGTTGGGGTTTTACTGTACTGTCATTTAGTGTCAGAAATTATTCTGGATTGAAAGGATTTCTGCAGAAGAAACTCCTCTCAGGGAACGCCCAAATGAGGCTCCTTTCATGTCCCCAAGAGCTGGGACAGAAACAGGTGCTCAATCCATCATGCAGTATCCGGGTCTTGAACTGCCTTCCAGTTAACAAAGTGAGCTTCTTAACCACTGAGCCACTGCAGCCCCTATCTCAGGGATTCTCAACTTGTGGGCTGGATGTGGCCCCCACACCGCCTCTACCACACCAGGAAGTGCCATGTGGTGGAGGAAGGGCAAAACGGCTGTCCAGTCCCTGAAGCTGTCTGAGGGAGCGTGACCCGGCCTCCAGTTTAGAAAGGCTGAGAACTCCAGACATATCTGAACAACAACAGCTTAATACATAAAAACCATGTCAGGTGACACTAGAGGCGGGAAGTTTGGAAGACATTTCTATTGGTTTAGAATTTACATTCATAACCCATTGCACACTGGAGTGAGAGTCAGAAGAGGGCAGCCCACGGCCCCTGCTGCCCCTCCGCCTGTCAGATGAGTGGCTGTTCTGCTGAAATTTGTTCTACCCGTCCTGTATGGTTCTCTAAAGTAAGAGGTATGGTCTGTACGTATTATATTTGGAAATTGAATCATGGTCTCCTACATTTATTGTTCTTTTTCCCATTTTAAAATAAGGTGAGTCCTCCTCTGAGCCTAGTTTTATGAGTAAACAGGATTTCTTCTGGCATGGGAAGAGAACCAAATTCAATAGTGTGGTAGGTGCAGTAGCAGGATGAGATCCCTTTCTGCGGGTCCAGGCGGGGTTTATTCACAGCTACATTGTTAAAGGCTCCTCGAAGGGGTCAAGAAAATGAGGGAAGAAATCCTAGATATGTGTATGAGTCACCCAAGGATTTTTATTGTTTTTGAGAAAGCTGAGTATGGTACCATGTATCTTCAAAATCCCACCTTCATCTACTAGGATAACTATCTTTTCTATTTTCTTCTTGCATCTAATGGATCTTCAGATAAGAGTTCTCTGCTCAGAGGTTCAGTCTGATTTCCCCATGCGAGAGAAACCTCAATGGAACACCGAAGAGAGTCTTCAGCCGGGAGAGATGCATCAGGCCAATGAGGGACGTGCCACTTTGATGGGTGAGGATTAAAGCTGTGGACCATCTGCCAGGCTTTGCTGAAATAGAGCCCTGCTGGTGCAGTGTTTAAACCAAGAGTTCTCAACCTTTTAAGCCAGGGGCTAGGTCCTGCTCCCTAATACAGATTCAGGGGCTGGACAGCCATTTTGCCCTTCCTTTACCACATGGCACTTCTTGGTATGGTAGAGGTGGTGGTGGGCCACTTGAAATGGTGCCATGGGCCGCATCCAGCCCATGGGCGACAGGTTGAGAATCCATGGTTTAAACTGATGTACTGCAGCAAGAAGTTTGGGGGTCTGATCCTGACCTGGGCTCAAGGTTGACTCAGTCTTCCATCCTTTCGAAGTAGGTAAAATGAGTACCCAACATAGGGGTTCCAAAACTTTTTATGCCATGAGACGGACCACACTCCCCGGACAGTTGAGTGGGCTGGACTGGTGGTTTCCCTCGGTGTAAACGCTGCCGTAAAATGCGCCCGCAGCTGTCGTAAATGTGTTTATGACAGCTGTGGGCGTATTTATGGCTGTCGTTAATTCATCCGCTTCTGTTTCCGGTGTGGCGGTGGCAGCTACACAGGCCACATGAAATGGGCTGGCCCACAGGCTTTAGGTTGGGAACCCCTGACCCAGCTTGTTGGGGGCAAAATGCTATTTAACTTGTTAACCGCCCAGAGAGTGCACGATGGGGCAGTATATAAGTTTAATTGCTATTGCTATAGAGAAAATGTTGTCTGCCATGCTGGAGAAATCTCAGTGTTTAGTATTACCACCCTTTTGCACTGTTTTGTACTCGGTGAAAATATTTCCTAGTCTGGTACATCTTTGGGAATTCTGTTTGGAAACGCTCTCCACAGGAGTCCCACTTTTCTAGTGGGGAACCTGTGCCTTTTGATGGGATGTGAATCGTCTTGTTCGCCATGTTTTATTAGTAAACATTTTTGGGATTTTATCTGAGAGTAAATAAAACAGAAAAGCAAAAAAAAAAAAATGTTGTTGCACCTTAAAGACTAACTCCTGTATTTAACTGAACTTTCGTGGATCAAGTCCTCTTCATTAGATCATGGACTTGATCCACGAAAGCTCTCAGTTAAATAAAGGAGTTAGTCTTTAGGTGCCACAACATTTTTTGTCTCCCCCCCCCCCCCCGGTTCTGTTTTATGTACGCTGAGATATCCTTGCACAGACTAACACTGCTACCGCTTCAAATTTATTTATTTATTTATGGTTCAAATTTCTATGCCGCCCAATCAGGCGAACCCGACTCAGGGCGGCTCACAACAAAATTAAAACATACATATTAAAAACAATTAAAACCCCAACATATCCACTCACCTATTAAAACTAACCACATTAAAACTGCCCGCATTAAAAAGATGGGGGCTTCATTATATAAGCCAGCAGGCGGGGGCCACTCTTCCATCTGAGCCCCACACCTGCCCCGCCAACCAGGTTTTTAATTCTCTTCTGAAAGGCAGCAGCTCCATCTGCTCCCACAACTCTACTGGCAGGAGGTTCCACAAGGCTGGTGCGGACACAGAAAAGACCCTCCTTTGTGTGCCAGAGAGGCGAGCCCCTCTGGCAGATGGAACAATTAGAGAGCCCCTCCGGTCCGCTCTGGTTGGACAGACAGACACTCTTGGGACGATGCGATCTCTTAGGTATCCTGGCTCACTACCATGTAGGGCTTTAAAGGTCAAAACCAGCACCTTGAATTGCACCCAGAGACAAACATTTTAGGGATTGCCATCTTAATCTGAGAGGAGGTTATAGGAATCCCTTCCCACCCTCTCTGTTTTTCCCACAGACATCAGAAGGATGCAAGCAGCAATCGATCCATCCTGTCTTCCTTGTGATGGAGAAGAACGAGATCAGGTATGGCTATCAAGACATTATTAAGAAACCATGTGTATTTGATCCCCAGCACTTATTGTCCTCCATTTTTTGGATGGGTGTGTTTTCTTCGATACTGTAGGTTTTAAGTAGTTTTCTCTGCCAGAGTATATCTCTGCAGTGAACTCAGATTCTGTAGCAGACAGAGCTAAAATATCTTGTTTATGACCTGCCAATTACACCCGCTCTTGAACCGGGACTCCTTGGTCACGGTCAAACGTGCTCTGGTCACCTCCAGACTGGATTATTATAATGCGCTCTACATGGGGCTGCCCTTGATGACCATCCAGAAGCTACAGCTGGTTCAGAATGTGGCTGCCCCGGTGGTGACATGGTGTGGGCGTTAAGCCCGTGCATCACTGCTGCTACGGGAGCTGCATTGATTGCCAGTGTGCCTCTGGGTGCAATTCAAGGTGCTGGTTTTGACCTTTAAAGCCCTTCATGGCAGTGGGCCAGGATACTTAAGAGACTACATCACCCCAAGGTTTTCAACCCGTCCTATGAGAGCGGACCATAGGGGCTCCCTAGTGGTCCCATCAGCTAGAGAGGCACATCTTACTGGAACCAGGGGGGGAGCCTTCTCAGTATCTGCTCCTGCCCTATGTAACCTCTTGCCACTTGAACTGCACCTCCAGGTAGAGTTACTCCCTTTCAGGAAGGCCTTAAAAACATGCCTATGCCAGCAGGTGTGGTGTATAACTGGTACCACACCCCAGCCCTGTTGGCTCATTTAGCCCTGCCCAGGGTTTTTATTTATTCCTGCCCAGATGTCCCTCTTTTTAAGGGGACTGGGAAGGTTTTATGGACGTTTTTAGAGAATTTTATAGTATTTGGTTTTAATTAGTATTGGTATGGGTTTTAACTGATGTTGTGATGATGATGATGTTTTAACTGATGCCTTGGATTGCTTAGGTGAAAAAGGTTATATAAATCCAATAAATAAATAAATAAAATAGGTGCATTACTATATAAAACAATCAGAAAAAAATAAAATAAAAACACTGCAGCACTTTAAAGACTAACTGATATATTTTTATATCTAAAGAGGTGGACTTGATCCACAAAAGCACACAGTAAAAATATAGGCGTTAGTCTTTGAAGAGCTGCAGTGTTTTTATTTTGTTTTTATTTTTATTTTGTTTTCTGATATGCTTCTGATATGAACACGGCTACTATTCCAAAGGATTCATATATAAAAATAAGTAATCACTGGTATATATTATAATTTGTAATCTCTTCTGTCCAATCTTCCATCAATATACCCTATACATTTTGGGTTCTCACTGGTTGGTATTTTTAACTGAAGATCTATAGATCCTTTTGAAACATAGCTACACTTCTGATTGCTGTCCAGTCACTCTGTAGGTGAACTAAGTTTTCTGCTAATTATACTACGGCAGTAGCTATATCTGGTGTCAATGTAGTTGTGAGATAAAACAATTTTCCTATAGCTGTTCTATACTATTGTTTCCTAGAAGTTTGTTTTCCTTTCTAAGCTTGAAAAATTCTTATTTTTGTGAATCTTCATGTTTAACTTTAGTTTTGACAAAGTCTGATTGCAGAGGTATTGCTGCCTCGTGTGAATCTTGGAAGACCTAGTGTTTCTAAGAGTTCAACTATTTTTTTTTATTTTTGACTTAAAAAGTGTGAACCATCTGTAGGTCATTCTCCATCTGAATACCTAAATAGTATGTTACATTTCCTAATTCCTAGATCTAAACATCTTTGATAGGTTTACTATTTCTGTATATGCCTGCCCTTATGTAAAGATAAAGTCACCCTTGCTTTAAAGCCAGTCATATCCGACTCTAGGGTTCAGTACTCATCTCTGCTTATAGCTGAAGAGCCAGGGCTGTCTGCATCTGCAGATGTTTCCGTGGACATATGGCAAGCATGCCTAGACACCGGAGCATACGGAACGCTATTTACCTTCTAATCATTAACATAAATTAGATTAAATTTTAAACATCCCTGTCTGTCCCTATTGTACAGGCATTGATCTTCGTCACCTTGTTTGATTCCTTGTTTAAGTAGCATCTTCTTCAGTTTCTCGTTCCATGTTCTTGCTGCGTGTTTCTATAAGTCCTTTCTTTAGTTCACATAGGGCAGGGATTCTCAACCTGTAGCCCACAAACCGGATGCGGCCCACGGCACCATTTTATGTGGCCCCCACTGCCTCCACCACACCAGGAAGTGCCATGTGGTAGAGGAAGAGCAATATGGCTGTCCGGCCCCCAAAGCTGTGTGAGGGGGTGTGACCTGGCCCCCGGCTTTAAAAGGCTGAGAACGCCTGGCATAGGGACTGTGGTGGCTCAAGTGGTTAAGACTCTGAAACAATGACAGGAAGGTTGGAGTTCGACTGAGTGAGTTCCCATCTCTGTTCCAGCTCCTGCCAACCTAGCAGTTCGAAAGCAAGAAATTGCAAGTAGGTATGATGGGTCTTTACCCCCTCACTGGGGGTTTATTTGCCCTCCCTTCCTGCCTTGTTTTGCCAGTTCCCTTTTCCAGGCTCCTACTGACAAGTATACAGGGAATCGGAAGTTGGGTAGCATGATGTGGCCCTTTATATGCGTGGTCCAGTCACTCTCAAGTCCCAAATCAATAGACACAAAGGGTCTCAGAGTAATTATATTTATTAAAGTAAGTTAAGAAAATGGGTATCGCATGAGAAATCAAACTTGCAATGCAGTCATTCAAAAGGAAATACAAAAATAAGAAACTTAACTAATTCCCTAGGCCTCTGGCCTTATCTAGTTCCTTACCCACCTCTCGTGGGGCTCAGCTCAGGATCAGTCCATGACGAAGAGAAAGAACATCTTCAGAGCACCCAGTTTTATAGCTGATGTAACAATGATGTAACCCAAAGGTCCAGGTGCCCCTGATTGGCTCAAAGGGGTCAGATGGCCATTTTATGAGCCCCCCTGTTTCCATGCAGCCTGTCATGTACTCAATGCAGGACCATCAAACGCATAGCCATAAATCATGCAATCAAACCTCCACATAGACTTCCCTGCAACCTGAGACTAGGAGAACAGAAAAAAAACACAGACAAGAGTTTTTTCTCTGACAGTAGGTACCACTCCCATGGGAAAGGGAAACAGTGTTCTGTGCACTCCCGTGTTGACTCATGCCTGCCACATGCCCACAGAAACGTCTGAAGATGCAGACAGTGCTGGCTCTTTGGCTATAAACAGAGATGAGCACTGAACCCTAGAGTTGGATACAACTGGTTTCCGAGCAAGGGCGACCTTTACTTTAGTTTGCATACCACCTCAGGATGCTTTCTGTTGATTTATGTACAGTTCTTCTGTGATCTGTGGGTTCCAGCAGGCTCCTTGAAAGGATTAAGAAAATTAGAGAAGAAACCCTAGATATTTGATGAATCACCCATGGATATCTTTTTTAGGAACCTTAGTATTGTATCATGTACTGTATCTCCAAACTCCCAGCTTCGTTTACTAAGATCACTGTTTTTGTCTTTTCTATTTTCTCTGTGCATCTCATTGAGCTCAGATGAGAGTTCTCTGCTCAGAAGTTCAGTCTGATTCCCAAATGCGAGAGAAGCCTCAATTGAACACCAAAGAGAGTCCCCAGAGAGGAGAGACCCGTCGGAGTGACGAAGGAGGTGCCACCTTGCTAGGTGAGGATTGATGCTGTAGGCCATCTGCAGTTTATCTGCCGTGGTGGAGAAATCTCAGTGATTAGCATGATTGCAAACTATTGCAACCATGTTTATACTAAGTAAAAAAAATACCCAGGTATGATATGTTTTTGGGAAATCCATTTTGAAATACTCTCCACAGAGTATGTGAATCGTCTTTTCATCAAGGTTTTTATTTTTAGTAAATAGTTTTGAGATTGTCATTTTTAATCTGGGAGGAGGTTATAAGAGTCACTTCCTGCCCTCTCTGTCTTTTCCACAGAAGTCAGACAGATGCCAGTAACAAGCGATCCATCCTGTCTTCCTTGTGATGAAGCAGAACCAGATCAGGTGTGGACACAACAATTCTCTTGCTCTTTCTATTTGGCTTTAGAAAGCTATCTTTATGAAACCAAAGGCGACCACTTTTCTTCTTTACGTTTAGACTGGAGTATCCTTTGAGGAGGTGGTTGTGTCCTTCACCCAGGAGGAGTGGGCATTGCTGGGTCCTGACCAGAGGGCCCTCCACCAGGAAGTCATGGAGGAGAACTGGCAAACTGCATCCTCTCTTGGTATGGTCTCCTCTTTCCCCCACTTGTTATTAAGCTTGGTTGTTAAAGATAAAGGTTTCCCTTGCTCAAAAGCCAGTCGTATCCGATCCTAGGGTTCAGTGCTCATCTCTATTTCAAAGACAAAGAGCCAGCGTTGTCTGCTTCTGCAGACGTTTCCGTGGTCATGTGGCAGGCATGACCAGACACTGGAGAGCAATGGAATGCTGTTTACCTTCCCACCAAAGTGGTCCCTATTTATCTTCTTGCAAATTCTTGCTTTCGAACTGCTAGGTTGGCAGGAGCTGGAACAAAGGCGAGAGCTCCTGCAGTACTTGGGAATCGAACTGCTGACCTCCCACCTTCCAGTCAGCGTCTTAGCCGCTGTTAGGCATTGAATAATGATTACTAACAGGAAGGGGAATGGTAATGCTTACGTACTGGGAACGGTGTCCCAACTCATGCTAGCCACTGTGGGTTCCACAATGACTGGGCTCTAGTTCTGATCACTGTTACCAACATCTCCGGTGTAGAATTGTTAATCAACTTCTGAAGAGCTGGTGGTTCCCAGCCTTTACAGGAAGATTAAAGGGAGCTGAAACTTTAACTGGGAATGGGGTTTTGGTCCTGGCAGCTCAGCTATGAAGCATTTCCAAATAAGCAGCTTTATATTTGTGTGATGGTTTAATGATAAAGCTATGTTTGATTGACTCCTTAGGGTCCTTTAAGAAACAGTTGAAAGCCTTTCTGTTCGAGGAGGCTTTTAGCATTTTGCTGAAGAGCAAATAGGAAATACTCCCATTGCCTTTCTGTCACTAGAGTTTGGGGTCCTCAGTTCTGGTTTTGATTAGGTGGGTGGGGGTTCTTTTATTGTCTTAATGATGTTTGTTTCACTTTTATTTTACAGTAGAACCCTGTTTAACAAAAAAGCTCCGTTCCATGGAACTCTTTGCTATGCGTTTTTTTCGTTATGCGGATCAAATGGGCGATTCCCCGCATAATGGGGGGAGGGAAATGTTCGTTATACAGGGTTTATGTTAAGCGGGACATACCCCGGTTAACGAAAACCCCATATAACAAAAAAAATGTTATGCGGGGTATCACGCAGAACACACAAACGCTTCATTGTACAGATTTTTCTTTATACAAAGCGTTCATTATGTGGGGTTCCGCTGTATTTTAATTCTGTAAGACGCTCAGAGTGGGCGTCCATCCCAGATGGGTGGAGTATAAGTGCAATAAACAAACAAATAACATGGCTACCAATGACAGAGGCTTTTAGAAATGGGCTGTACTTCTCAACTATTCCTTTGTAGGAGTAAGAGAAGGTGGAGTAAGCAATTTTTCTGTAATTCCGAAAGTCCCCCTCTTTGTTTCCCTCCTGACACTCCCTGCTCTCTCTTCTCTCCAACTTATTTTCTAGTTCCCAGAACTCAGTAAATTTCTTTATTGTTGAATTTGAAAGATTGGGAGAAGGCTAAAATCTCTCCTACTGGATCAATGCCAGCTAAAATAATACAGAACCTAGCTCTTCTAGACTCTGACTAAAGAAAGACCTTCACTAGCTTATCCATCATAAGATTTGGAAACAGAGATCAGAAATTAGGAGGTAAACTCTCAATAATGGGTTGTGTTTATTTTTGGTAAATTGAGACCCAAAGATCTAGGGTTGGAAAAATTGTTCTTAAATAACAATAAAGCTCCAAAGTCAAATAAGGGTAGAGGAGAGAACAGATGTAGTTGGCCAGTCAGAAATTGTAATTGAACAGGCTGCTAAATCCCATGTGTTACAGTAGCCATCTCTGTATAGATGTGGTTGCGAAGTACTGTAAAAGGGAAAATGAGGGAAAATGAGGACAAAATTATTGCGGCACTTTGAAGTCTAGCATACATCTTTCCAAGTGAGTTATCAGTCATTAAAATTCACATCTTAGGAAAAACTTCCTCAGGTAGATCTGTTCCTCTCTTCCTTTCAGAGCTTGTGAATCATCAGAGAATTCATATAGGGGAGAACTCGTGTAAAATCCAGGAAAATGGGAAACAGTTTGACATGAATTCAGACCTTCTGAGTAATCCGAGAGTTCAAAGAAGAGAGAAACCATGTAAATGTCAGGAGTGTGAGAAATGTTTAGATCAAAATTCATACCTTATGATTCATCAAAGAGTCCGCACAGCAGAAACACCATTCATATGCCATGAATGTGGGAAATGTTTTGTCCGAAATTCAAATCTTCGGAAGCATCAGAGAATCCACACAGGAGAGAAGCCGTATAAATGCCAGGAATGTGGGGAATGTTTTGCTCACAGTTCACAACACGTGAGGCATATTAGGTTTCACACAGGAGAGAAACCATACAAATGCCAGGAATGTGGGAAATGTTTTCCTCTGAGTTCAGAGCTTGTGGTTCATCAGAGAGTCCACACAGGAGAAAAACCATACAAATGCCAGGAATGTGGGAAATGTTTTCCTGTGAATTCAAGGCTTCTGGTTCATCAGAGAATCCATACAGGAGAAAAACCTTACAAATGCCAGGATTGTGGCAAATGTTATATTCACAATTCACAGCTTGTAATTCATCAGAAATTGCACTCGGGAGAGAAGCCGTACAAATGCCAGGAGTGTGGAAAATGTTTTGTTCGGAATGCAGACCTTGTGATTCATCAGAGAGTCCACACAGGAGAGAAACCATATAAATGCCAGGAGTGTGGAAAAGGTTTTGCTCAAAGATCATACCTAACGATTCATCAAAGAGTCCACAAAGCAGAAACACCATTCAAATGCCATGAATGTGGGAAATGTTTTGTCCAGAATACAAATCTGGTGAATCATCAGAGATTGCACACGGGAGAGAAACCATATAAATGCCAGGAGTGTGGGAAATGTTTTGCTCACAGCTCACAGCACATAAGGCATAAGAGAGTTCACACAGGAGAGAAACCATATAAATGCCAGGAATGTGGGAAATGTTTTCCCCGGAATTCAGAGCTTGTGATTCATCTGAGAGGGCACACAGGAGAGAAACCATACAAATGCCAGGAATGTGGGAAATGTTTTCCTCTGAGTTCAAGCCTTCTGATTCATCAGAGAGTCCACACAGGAGAGAAACCATACAAATGCCAAGAATGTGGGAAATGTTTTGCTCAACGCTCTCAGTATGTGATTCATCAGAGAGTACATACAGGAGAAAACCCACACAAATGCCAGGATTGTGGAAAATGTTTTACTCAGAATTCATACCTTCTCAAGCATCAAAGTGTCCACACAGGAGAGAAGCCATACAAATGTCAGGGTTTTGGCAAATGTTTTCCTCAAAATTCTGAATTTGTGATTCATCAGAGAGTTCACGCAGGAGAAACTGTACAAGTGCCAGCAGTATGGGAATTTTTTTCTGAGAGTTCAATAGTTTTGAGACATCAGAGTATCAACACAGCATAGAAACCAATTAAATGTTAGGACTATAGGAAATATTTCTCATGATTACTATAAGCCAGGGGTTCCCAACCTACAGCCTGCAGGCTGAACCTGGCCCACAGCACCATTTCATGTGGCCCGTATCACTGCCACAGCGGAAGCAGATGCACTTACATCAGTTGTATGAGTGTTTATGTTGATGAAAACCACCTGTCTTGCCCGCTCAGATGTCCAGAGGGAGTGGTCTGTCCTGTGGTATAAAAAGATTGGAAACCCCTCCTATAAGCCGAGGGTCGGTAACCTACAGCCCGTGGGCCAAATCCAGCCCACGGCATAAAATCATTAGGCCCCTGCCCTTGCTCCAGCTGCCGCCGCTGCCAAAAGTGGATGCGTTTACAGCAGCTGCATTTATGCCTACATGCCGCATCAGAAGGAGGCATCATCATCCAGAGACATTGTAATAATAACTACAAAGACAAGACTCCACTGATGTTACATTAACAATGGAGCATTGGGTTCCTCCTCCTTCTGCTCTATCTGAATCTGAATATTGGCGATCTTCATAGTGATCAGCCATGAAGACTGACCTGAGTCTATAATGCAGTGGCCTTCCATTTGCCTTCTGCATCGCAGCATAACTCCAATACCACCGATCCAGTTCATTGAGTCACTTTCTGGTCCTGAGCCCTTTTGGCACAAAAAGTCCTCATCAGCCCCAGACCAGTTTTGATGAAGCTGAATTCAAGTGGGATGTAATCCACTTGAGGACCATCACCCTTCCCTGTGGACTTTGCCACCCAAGCTGCTAGTCCTCAGGGTGGTCAGGTTAGTTAACTGCTGTCAGCATTGAGTCGCTGGCAGTATGGTCTATTCTATTACCATAGCAGGATAACCTGGCCAAACTCAGATTCCTTCCAGAAGCCACATGTTGACGACATGTAATTCTCCTTAGAGAAAGCAATCAAGGAAGGGTTGGGAAAAGGTAAACGTTTGAACCAAACATTTTTGTGTTGTTTTTAAATTGTGCCTAAAGGACTTAGAAATACTTTATAGTTTTGATTTTTTTACTGTAGTTTTGATTTTTTTAAATAGTTTTGATTTTTCATTTTTAAGATGCTGTTTAAATTGAATGTGCTTCTATTTTTAACACCATTGAAGTACTATGAGGTTTTTTACATGTAGAAATGATGTTGTTAATAAAGGTTCTAGAATAGGACAAGCTGGATTGCCATTATTGTAACACTGACATTCAAATGAAGCACAAATTGATACTGAACTGATAAGAAACAAGACCTTCCAGGGTTTAAACCCCACCAATAAGATTGCTTATTAGCTGGAAATAGAACCCAAACCTCTGTTTAATCCAGAGATTCTCAACCTGTGGCACGTGGGCCGGATGTAGCCTGCGGCACAGTGATGCACTGGAGCGGGTTCTGTCAGGTTCTGCAGAACCGTTAGCAGAAATTTCCCCAAGCCACGCCCACTTGGTTGGCCCCACCCTCCTCCATAGCCCATAATGTTTGGCCCCGCCCACAGATTTGGCCCCACCTGCAGATTTGGCCAGCCCACAGAGTAGGTAGTAAATTTTTTTGCAGTGCATCACTGCTGCGGCACCATTTCATGTGCCCCCCCCCCTTCACCACACCAGGAAGTGCCATGTGGTGCAGGAAAGGCAAAATGGCCATCCGACCCCCGAAGCTGTCTGAGGGAGCGTGACCCGGCCCCCAGCTTTAAAAGGTTGAGAACGCCAGGTTTAATCCTTGGTGAAGGCTCTGTAGTTTTGGAAGCTTGCTCATAATTTCTACCTTGTTTAATTGGCTTAATAGAAAGTAACCCTACAGTTCCTTTTGTACGAAATTGGGAACCTTAGAATGAAAGAAGGATACTGAATCTAAAACCACTTGTTGGTAATGGTAGTAATAGTGAGAAATGATAGGAATGCAATGATTTGTAGAATCATAGAATAACTGAGTTGAAAGGGGCCATCGAATTCAACCTCTTGCTTAATGCAGGAATCCAATTCAAAGCAGGCTTTAGAGGTGGTTATTTTGAAAGACTGATGTTTTCAGCCCAAAATTAAGGGTATCTCATGTTGGCCCACATGTCCCAAGCACAAAAAACTAGAAGCAAAGCATTGCATCAGGTTCGTTAACAGTTCTCTGTAGGAATTGGGGCCGTGAGGAGGCCCTTAGGATCCCGGAGGAGACTGGTCAAAGGAACGACACGAGGCAAGATGGAGAGAAGACCAGTCTCCTCCGGGATCCTAAGGGCCTCCTCACGGCCCCAATTCCTACATCTGGTGACCCCGAGACGTGACCTACTCGAGAGTAAGCGACCCCCGAGCGGTCTACTCGTGAGTAAGCGATCAGCACAGCCAGGTTCTGCGCTTGAACCTTGTCCAATCATCCCGGAGGACAGAGCAGCAGCCCCAGTCGGAAAGCCATCCGATTGGGAAGACAGCTACGTGGTGAGGCATTACAGAGAGGCATCCTACAGCTTGCTCCCGACTTTTGCGGCGGCTTGCGCCAAAGGGAAAAACGCGTTCCGCTCAGGGCAGCTGTGAGCCCCTGACAGCGCAGTGGCCACCGAGGGCCCGTGGCCGCAGTCCACGCTCCGAGCTCTACCCAGAAAGCGACGTCGCCAGAACCTGTTGCCTGCCAAAGACGCGTCGACTCATCCCGAGGATGAATCTTCCGAGGACCCAATCGCAGGTAATATGGGGACCTGTCCTCAGCGACAGCGTCCATCCGCTAGCCAAAGAACCCATGAGGAGGGGTTCATCATCCTGGCCAGGGTATTTAATTTGCGTTTTCACAGCAGGGAGCTAGCGAGACTTTTGGTGTACCTAGGGGAACACTGCCTGCTTTACCCAGAAGTAGGTACGTTAACCCTCGAGCTCTGGGATCAGATAGGAGACTGCATTCAGCAACCCCCGAAAGCTCCAGAGGGCATAACCCGCACATGGAGCAAATGTAGGAAACTCTCAGTAGAGGATGACCCAGTCCGGATAGAGACCCAGAAAACCCCAGCGCAGTCAGAGCCATCAGCCCCAATAAGTCTCTATTCGTCATTTCAGCTTAAGCAGGGCAGTGTAGGGAGCATTCCCTCAGTGGCAGCTGCAGACGTCACTGAAGGAATTCATGGCATGAGAGGCCTTGGCGCTTCTCTGACAGTTAAAAGTTCCCTGCAAAGAAAGAACTCCATTCAGCGCAGGGGTGAGGAAGATCCATTCACGGGGAAATTGCCAGTGGCACAATTAGCTAGCGCCCAACTGCTGTGCTCAGCCTATCTGAAGGCAGACACACGTTCAGGCAGGGCTGCTCAGCGCCCACTGCTCACGGAAATCTGCACGGCCCCTGGCCACGCAGGGCTCCAGAGCAGACCCATTGCCACACTCAGGCGCAGAGCAGTGCCAAAACCCCAAGGCGCCTGCTTCCAGTGTGGAAAAATGAGACACCTTAGAAGAGAAAGCCAATCTAGACCAGGCAGATCTTCAAAAGATTGTCTTCATGCCAAATGGCCACCCTGGCATGCATCTGGCCCAGGCTAGAAAGGAGGCAGCCATCGCCCTGGCTATGCCAGAAGAACCATCCCAGCAATAGCACCCCGAGTTCCCCCAAGGCACAGGCAGAATCTGCTGGTCTCACCTTGGGAGTAGCCCAGAGAAACTTGCCCCTAAGTAGAAGCACCCAGGTGGTTGTAAAATAGCCAGCTGTGTATTAGCCATCTCCTCATGTGTAGTATAGAACGCTGCAGATCAGGGGAGGAATGTGCGAATGCGTAAATAAATGTGTGTATGCGTGGTGCACCACTGAATGTATGTCTGCAAGAACTGTGTATGATTGCAAAAGCCTTGTCTCTATGACCACAGTATGACTGGAAAAGTGTTCCTTGTGTGTAACTGAGTGGTAATGTCACTGTGAAATATGTGTTAAACAATTTGCACTCTGCTCATGGGCAGGAACCATTTAAAGTTTGAGAAAGCATGATGAACAAAGCCCCTTGCCTTGCCTGCTTAGCAGCTTAAGCAGGAGAGGAGGGGGGGGGGAATCCTAACCTGCAATAGGATATGGTTCCCCCTTCCTCCCTGGAGACCTTTTCTTTGTCAAAGGATTAAGCCACTCTTGGAAACCGGTTTTGCCACTCAGGAAAACAGATTTTTCTTTTCAGAAGCGCGATCTGAAAACAAAAATCACTTCTATGAGTTTTCCTCACTGTATCATAAGCTATGGGGCCCCTTCCTACGTCTGTGTTCCTCAAACCCCCATCTCTGTGTTTAAGGTTTTTTGAATGTCTCTTAGCGTCTGGAAGTCGTATCTCACTAGGAGTGAGAGAATTGCATTGTCTTCATGTGTGTATTGTGTTATCATCTTGTAACCTCGGTTCTCAACCTTTTAAAGTCAGGGGCCAAAGCTCCGGGGCCTCAGGCAGCTTTGGGGGTCCGCACAGTCGTTCTGCCCTTCCTGCGCCACACAGCCCTTCTTGGCTTGGTGGGGGTAGTGGCAGAGCAACGTGGGTTCCGGCCCACTCGCCCACATCTGGCCGCAGGTTGAGAATCGTTCTAACTCTCCTTCATTCTCTTAGGAAAGATATTGCTCTGGTATTTTGACTTTAATCTGTGCAAAGTAACTCACTCATTGTACCCCTTTCACAGGAAAAAGCACGCAAACAGGAACAAAATTCCTCTCCAGGCCTTAACCAATTTCTTTCTTTCTACAGCCTTCCTTTCACAGGCTCCAGGGTTAATTACTGATAGGGATTTTCTTAACAGGAGGACCCGGTTGCCTTGGTTACCTGACCTAATCTGATTTCGCTATGATAAGAGTTGTTGCCTTCTCATTGTGCTAACTTCTGACTTGTCTTTCCTCCTTTCGCCAGTGGAACTCCCTGCTGGAAATGTTTAACTTGTGTGTCTTTTCATTTTTTTGTGTATTATTTCCTTACAGCTGGCACGTCATAGTTGGCTTGTCTTTAATAAGTCTTAGTAGGTCATTTTAAGTATGGCACCTGGCCCGCAGCACCCTCTCTAGTGTGCAGACACATTTTGCAAACTCCAGAGCACAGAGGAAGGATTAGTCCCTGAGCTCCCGAGCATGTGCAGAGTGCCACCCATTAGCCAGGACTGCCTAGGACCATTTTAAGAGTGCAGTCAGGTCACACCTTCAATCAGATACAGGCATTTTTAGGCCACCCCTTCCCTTTTGGCTGCTAGTCTAAGCACAGGCAAAAGGCTAAGCCACCATCTGGCACTTTTCTAAAAGTGTGCACGCACACCATGAATGGATGTGCACAGGGGGGCCTCCATGAGAAATTTACCCAAGGGAAGCCTGGCGCTTCATGCACCAAGGTTTGCCATAAGACCCCAGACTCGTCTCAAACGCAGACAGTCACCTTGTGTAAATTTATGTCACTGGTTCCTCTTCGGGGGGCTAGCACAGTTTTCACTTATGGGGGTCGCACATATTAGGTTCTTACCTGGCAAGAGGACCAAGCTTGGCGCACGCTCCTGACTCTTCCGCAAGCGGGGAGAGTTGGCAGCCGTGAACCTCGCTTTGCGCACCTTTGCCAAAGAACGCTTCAACATAATTGCTGACAGCCAGTTTCCTAGGAATTTGCTTCACAGTCTACTGGGAGCACACATCACTCCCGTGATAGACAAAAATTTGCTAAGTTTGTTCCTCACAACTCCAATTCAGAGTCATGCATTCCCTCTTCAGAATGCCAAAGCGCTCACAAGGCAGTTCAACCTGCCACTGGGGGTCAACCCACGAGGGACAGAGGCCATTCAGGTGTGGCAAATGGACGTCACACATCCCCACATTCTGGCAAATGGCAGTACATGCACGTTTGCATTAATACAAACAAACAGAAAGGGGGGGAAACCACGTCCCACAGTTGCACAGCAATTGCTATCCTATAAGTGCAAAAACTAACTAACTCTTTCAGAATTTTTATCTCCCAAACAAGTCTCTTCCCCATGCAGGTCCCAGAGGCCAGAATCAGACCCGGATGATTGCAAAGAGCGGCGCCAGTCACTGTCCTGGATGTCATCAGCTGTCCGTCTTCCTTTATGACTTACATCTCCAAAGACATTTCTATGAACATTTTGCACACTCAGTGCCACTTCTAAGGACTTTTCCAAACTCAAGTTGCACATGAAGCCCCACCAAGAAGGGAAGCCTCAAGAAGCAGCTGAATGTCTTTTATTGCTATTGTTATCTATAGTTGCTATTATTTATACATGCCTTGTACAATGCTCCAGTTGGGATTTGCAAGGGACACTTGAATTTCTGTATGTTGTTAATAACGGCCAGCTTCCACCAAAGGAAGCCAGACCGGCCCATGTTTTGCACCGGCCCATTGCTTGGAAAGATTGAGCACCCGGTAGCCGACAATCCCCAGTTTATCTTCACACCTCCCCATAGGTGTTAGAAAGACATTTGCACAACGCCAGAAGTTGCAGAGAAGCTGCAGAATCACCCCAGGTCACAGTAAATCAATGACATATCTCATTATCTTGCCTTGCTACAGAAAGCAGTCTGAATTCAGACCCACAGCTCTGAAAAACCAGGCTGTGGTCAGTATATTCAGCGTGTCAGGCTTAGCCATAGGCGACGCTCGGAGAATTGGTCAATTGGCTTGCAGATTAGCAAAAGCCATCAACCACACCTCCTCAGCAATAGCGCTGCTCAACCAGGAGCAGGCAGAGCTTCGCCATGCCATACTGGATAATCAAGCAGCTATCGATTATCCCCTATTGTTACATCATATGGGCTGCAAGTCTGTCCACAGCATGTGTTGCTTAAATTTCACAGACAATACCCACAAGATCCAGAGCCAGCTCACGGACCTCCACACCCTAGTTAAGAACATCAAGGAGGATTCTTCATGGGGGTGGTAGGACTCCTTGTGGTCGTGGTTCCCATGGGGACGGCTTCAGATGACACTCAAAGTGATTGTGGGGGTGGTAATACTGGGCACAACAGTGTGTTGTTTCGTGCAATGTATTCCCTCACTGCTATCGAGATGTCCCCCATGGAGGGAACCCTGAAGCGTCATTCCCGCTCATCAGCTGATGCCCCTCCTATGCAGAGTCGTCGGTCAGGTCCTTAAATAAAACAGAAAGGGGAAATATGGTTTCCCCGTGCCCGATGGGCACGGAACGGCCCAGCAGAGGCCACTTCGGTGAGAAAGGCTCCCTGGCCCGTGGGCTCTGCGAGCACCCAAATTAAGGGGGGTGGATAAATTATAGGGTTTGATTCACCCAATTCACTGACCTGAACAACGGCTCTGCTGAGAGAGCAAATCTCTAACCTCTGTTACGTATTAGGCAATTACTCACTCTGAGTTAAGCTTAATCTCTGGTGCAAATAGGAGTCATGATTGCCTTAGTATAAGCCCAAAACAATGGTGTTGTTCCAGCCAGTGTTTGCCCGCACTAATTAACTTCCCCAAAAGAGATTCCCAATTAACCTGAGTAAATAGGTGATGTGATTCTCTGTCAGATAACCATCCTACCATGCACAGCCTTCTGCATAATATATACTGATGATTTTCCCTCAATAAATCACTGGTCTTCTCTCCATCTTGCCTCGTGTCGTTCCTTTGACCAGTCTCCTCCGGGATCCTAAGGGCCTCCTCACGGCCCCAATTCCTACAGTTCTCCCTGTCCCCAATAAGTGGCATTGTGTTGCAGTGGTGCAACACTCCCATTCAAGCTCTCCGGCTAAAAAACTTACAAAACTCTCACACTCATTGACTGCCAAGGCACTTGAAGACTTTGTAGTGTTCACCAAACAAATCCAACACAACTACGTGCTTTTAAAGCAGATACAGTCACACACAAAAAAACCAAAAAACACACAGGGAAAGATACAAAGATTTCTTCACACCTGAGAGAAAAGTTTGCTTCCCTTTTCAAAAATATATATGTGTATCTCAGTGTTAAACTGTGTGGGAGAAGCAATGTGTAAATAGCAAATTGTTGTTTTTCAGCTCTTCAGGGTGCAGCAATAAACCTCTTTCTCTTGCCCTGTTCTGAGAAAAAAAGAGGAAAGAGTCTTAGGAAGTCAGTGGGTCATAAGCAAAGCATCACACATACTGCTCCATAGTGCTTTGTCCACTCTGGACGGTTCACAAGTTAATTAGCATTTTGCCCCCAGCATGCTGGTTCTTCATTTTACTGACCTCAGCTGGATGGGTCACTTCTGAGCCCTGGTCAAGCTCAAATTCACAACAATTTGGTTGCAGGATAGCACTTTAATTACTACGCCACCAGGACTAATCCCCTCCCCCCCAAAAAAAAACAGGGAGGTTCACTTCATTTTTCGTGTCAAAGATTACTTTAGATTGAAAGAATTTTTGCAACTCTGAATTAAAAGGATTTTTGCAGGGGACACCTCTCAGGAATTTAGTGCCTTAACCACTACACCACTGGGGGAGCTGCAACAGGGACGTGACTTTGCCCCTATATATTTCCTCCATGTTTCCATACATAGAAACATGTATACTGATCAGAATTGCCGTTATGTGAAGTTATCTTTGACTTGATCTCCATATATCCTGCCCTCAACAGCTCTACCCAGCTCTTGGAAACCCAAGCCTGGGATTCTCTTGCAGTCAATCCATCTGATGTATGGGCTCCTCATTTCCTGCTGATTTCCTCATGCCTCAGGACTTCTTCTTTCACGTCTAGGCAAGATGTGAAACTGTCAAAATGTAGGCACCTTTTGGTGAGTTCATTCTTCAGTTGCTTTCACCTGACTCACTGTGAGAAAGATCAGCCAGCAACAATATATTATGTTTTTTAAAAACAAACAAATCACACTCTCGAGGAGGCTCTTTCTGTGTACCCCATGTCTCAGGACTTGAACCCTCCCACAATTTGTAATAAATTTTAAACACTCCAAATAAAGCATTCGCCAGGAACTTTGTTCCTTCGCATGTGGATGGGTCCCATCGTTCCTTTTTTCCTTCCGAGGCTGAAGAGGGTCTGGCTCATTATTGTCAAAATGTGCACTTGCACCTCTTAAGCCAGGGGTTTCCATCTTTTTCAAGCCAGGGTCCGGGTCACACTCAATCAGTTTTGAGGGCCAGATGGCCATTTGGCCCTGCCTGCACAATGGGGGTGGCCATTTTGTCCCAACAGCTTCAAAGGGGTAGCCATTGTGTTTCTCCAATGCCCTTGGAAGGGTGGGGCACATGAAATGGTACTGCAGGCCAGATCCGGCCCATGGGCCTTAGGTTGGGAACCTCTGTCTTAAACCCTCCAGGTCTGTGGAGGTCTCAGCCTGGAAACAGCTGCTAAGACCCCACCTGAATGCCCTGGGGAAGGGGATGGACCTTCGTGGGCTCCACTTCAACACCTGGGGGGGGGTGTTCATGGACTTCAATTCCCAGAAGCCCAAGTCAGCACTTCTGCTTATTAGGGCTTCTGGGAATCAAAGTCCAAGAACACCTGGAGTGCCAAGGTTGGCCATCACTGCTATAAAAGAATCGGCCCTTCATCCCCAGAAGCTGGTTAAGCAACAAAAGGCAAGAGGCTTGCAGTGACTTGTTTCTGCGTTTCGTCAAGCGACTGTGGAAATTAGCAAAATTAATAAATTGATATTAGAAGTCGGAGAAGGAATGGAAGGCTTCAACAGTTCTTTCTGGAAGTGGGATTAGTTTGAGGCAGGATTTAAAAGTGTAGTGAGCGAAACGGTGGGGAAGATAATATTGCTTTGCAGATGATGATTCTTCCCCCGGGGCAGGTCCTACTTTCAGGTTTAATGCTCCCCCCACCCCCCACCCCCCCCGCCAAATTTTGACGAACAAAAGTAATCCATGCGCTCGGGGAGGAGATTGGACGGGTCTGTATACTTGTCCTGCCAGGAGCCTGGCTCGGCTTCAGTCACCTGATAGGGAAGAAGGAACAACACAAAGAGTTGTATTTATTTCAATGATATAATGTGCGCATGCGTGACTCCCCGCCATGGAGGGTCAAAGCCGGAGTCAACTTTGGAGGAGAGGCTTTGGAAAGAACCCCCTGGAAGCTTTTTAATTAATTAATTAATTAATAGAGAGAGAAAATAAGGAAGTGGGGAGAGGTAGGTGAGCCTCTTTTGCTCTTTGTTGGGAAAACAAGAAAAAGGAGGAGGGAACTGTGTTCGAGCATCATCATCATCATCCTCCCCCCTTTGAAGTGTATGGAAAGGATGTGGTCGGTGTTGCAGGATTTCGAAGTCGTTGCTAAAATCCCGTTTAAATCCATTCCAGTCGGGGTTTAGGCCTGGCCAGGGACTGCAGTGGCTCAAGTGGCTAAGACGCTGACTGGGAGGCGGAAGGTCAGCAGTTCGATTCCCGAGTACTGCAGGACGGAATGAGCTCTCGTCTTTGTCCCAGCTCCTGCCAACAATCTAGCAGTTCGAAAGCAATAGATTGCAAGTAGATAAATAGGGACCACTTCGGTGGGAAAGGTAAACAGTGTTCCGTGCACTCCGTTGGCAAGTCATGCCTGCCACATGACCACGGAAATGTCTGCAGAAGCAGACAGCGCTGGCTCTTCAGCTTTGAAACAGAGATGAGCACTGCACCCTAGAGTCAGATATGACTGGCTTTCGAGCAAGGGAAACCTTTACCTTTATTGGCTGCAGTGGCTCAAGTGGTTAAGACGCTGAGCTTGAAGACTGGAAGGTAGGGGGTTCAATACCCATGTATTGCATGACGGAGTGAACTCCCCTTTACCAAAATAGCAGTTTGAAAGCAAGAAATTGCAAGTAGATAAATAGGTACCACTTTGGGAGGATGGTAAACAGTGTTCCGTGTGCTCCGGTGTCTAGGCATGCCTGCCACTTGTCCACGGAAACGTCTGCAGACAGCAGACAGCACTGGCTGTTTGGCTATAAAGCAGAGATGAGCACTGAACCCTAGAGTCGGATACAACTGGTTTTTTGAGCAAGGATGACCTTTACTATGGCATAAAGGCTGCGTTGGTCGTACTGTAAGATGAACTTCTCCAGGAAGCAGACAGGGGAGTTTCATCTCTTCTGGTGCTCCTGGACCTCTCAGCGGCTTTTGATACCGTCAATAATGGTATCCTTCTGGGACGCTTATCAGGGATGCTTATCTGGGGCACTGACTACAGTGGTTTGTATATTCACCACCCAGAGTGGGAAATATCTCAAATGGGCGGTATAAAAATGTAAGAAAGGAAGAAGATCTGGTACAGAGATTCAGAATGGTTAGCCTAACAACTAGGTATGCAGTTTTTTTAAAAAAAATAACTGGTAATACCTGTTATTCAGATTAGTGGGGAAGGTTTGCCTAGTTGAATTGCAAATGGCTGCAAGACAAGCCTTACAATTTGTTAACGAGTTTACCGTATATATCTGAGTATAAGCCAACCCGAATATAAGCCGAGGTACCTATTTTTGACCTGAAAACCCAGCAAAATAGATTGACTCGAGTATAAGCCGAGGGTGGGAAAATGTTAAAATTAATTAAATTGTCAGCGCGTCTCAATGTGGCACAGCCATAGGACCCTCATGACCGTTGGTTCTTCCTTTGTTCTGAGAGGAGTTCCAAACCTGTGGATGAGAATTCCACTGAAGTGGTTTCGGTAAAGGAAGAACCAGGTAATGATTGTCTTGCAGCTATTTGCATTTCACCTAGGCAAAGCTTCCCCGCTAATCTGAATAACAGGTATTTTTAGTCATAAAAAAACACCATACCTATCTGTTATGCTAATCATTCTGAATTCTTGTACCTAATTTCGTGTTAGAAGTTATTCTGGGTTGAAAGGGTTTTTCCGGAAGAAACTCTGTTCAAGGGATACCCAAATTAAGCTCCTTTCATGTCCTCAAGAGCTGGGACAGAGATGGACGCTCAGTCCATCATGCAGTACCCAGGTCTTGAACTGCTGACCTGCCAGCCTTCCAGCTAACAAAGCAAGCTTCTTAACCACTGAACCACTGCAGCCCTAAATTTATGCCATGAAGTCTCACTCCCATGTCTGATGAAATGGACCTGATCCATGAAAGCAAACATTAAAATGCAGCAATTAGTCTTTAAAGTACCACTTTTTGTGTGTATTATTTGCTCCCTGATATGCTTTAAAGACAGACTAACACAGCTACTATTCCAAATAAGGAAAATGATGATTTTGCTAAGCAAAGGGCGTATGTGTGTAGGATTTTGAGGTCAATGCTAAACTCCTGTTATAAGGATTTGGTGGTGCTTTATAGTTTGGGGGAAAGGATCTTCAAAGAGAGGAAGAGGAGGGCCTCAGATGGCAGAAACTAGAGAGGTGGCATTGATGGCCCCCAAATCTCCCTTTTTGATCTCATTGGCCTTTCTCTGGGCCTGCAGATCCATCCTGATCACACACACGCACCCTGATCAAACGATAGTGAATTAAATTAAATTAAAAACTGTCCCATCTCTAGGGGTGAATTTGGGTGGTAGAGGAGATTTCGTCCTCTGCCTCAGGCAGCATATTATTGTGGGACAACCCATCCCACTTGAATAGCTTCCCTTCCAGCTGCCTCTTTCCAGGATCCACCCTGGGGTCAACAAGATACATAAATTTGATCCCCTCGGTAAAGCAGTCTCTCACCCAATAATCAATTAGAATTGCAATGGCATAATGTTACAGTCACCCTTTCATATGATTAACTAAAACTTATAAGTCAGATAGGCATGTTGTAAAATCTATACCTTTTTCTGTTCCAAAGTAAACTCTACAGGGCATGGTTGGAAACCTTGTTGGGTGAGGAATAAAATGACCAACCAACACACATCTGGCCCCACAGCAGGGAGAGACCCCAACATGATCGGGGGGAGAAGCCTTAGGACATACCAGGAAATGACAGGGCCAGAGGTCTTCGGGGAGGAGATGCTCAGCTCAGAAATGCAGCGTCAACACTTCAGGAAATTCTCCTACCAGGAGGCTGATGGTCCGCAGCAGGTTTGCACCCGACTCCACCAGCTTTGCCGTCAGTGGCTGAAGCCGGAGCAACACACCAAGGCTCAGTTGCTGGACCTGGTGGTCCTGGAGCAGTTCCTATCCATCCTCCCCCAGGAGATGTCGAGCTGGGTGAGGGAATGTGGAGCGGAAACCAGTTCCCAGGCAGTGGCCCTGGCAGAAGGTTTCCTCCTGAGTCTGTGTCAGGTGGAAGAGAAAAAGTCAGAAAAGCAAAAGGTGAGAACAATTCATGCCTTTTGAGAGGAGGGCTCGGAGGCTGAAGGCCCATGGTCCTTGCTGCCCCTGTGCCGGTTAGATTTGTGTCTGTTCTGTGGGATTTTGCTCCACTGGTCTCATATATTCCTTGAAGAAAAGGTATATGGTCTGTGTGTATTATATTAGGAACCTTATCACAGTCTCCGACATTTATTGACTTTTCTTCCATTTTAATACAAGGTGGATCCTTCTGTATGTCTAGTTTTATGAGTAAACAGACTAAATTCTAGTACTGTACTGTATAGTCACAGCACCCAATTCAACACTGTGGTAGATGCAGTGTCAAATCCTCCCTGGAACCTTTCTGTGGTTCCAGGGAGGATTTGTTTGCTTACCTAGATTATTCACGGCTCCTCGAAGGGTTGAAGAAAATGTGGGAAGAAATCCTAGCTATTGATATGAATTGCCCTTGGATATTTTTTTAGATGGCTGAGTGTGGTATGTATCTACTTAGTATGGTACTGTATCATGATCATCTACTAAGACAACTGTTTCTATCTTTTGTATTTTCTCCTTGCATCTGATGGATCCTCAGATGAGAATTTTCTCCTTGGAAGTTCAGCCTGATTTCCCCATGCGAGAGATACCTCGATTCAACAACAAAGCAAGTCTTCAGCCACAAGAGATCCTTCAGGGCGATAAGGGAGGTGCCCCCTTGATAGGTGAGGTTTAATGCTCTGTGGACTGTTTTAATTGTTTCTTAAAGGTAGCCCGTGATGGGGCCTGGCGCAGGTCCACCTGTAGTGTATTCCACAGTGTTGGTGCCACCACCGAGAAGGCTCTATTTCTGGTTAAAGACTTTCAAGCCATCCTCGGGATTGGCACCTGGAACTGCGCTGACTGTGATGACCGGGTGGTGAGTGAGGCTGCTCTGAGGGAGAGACCCTCTGATAGCAAGGTCCCAAACCGTATAAAGCCTTAACACCTTGTATCTGACATGGTAGGCAACAGGTAACCAGTGCAGACCTGCCAAGGCTGGGCAAATATGATCAAATTTCTTTAAACATGTCACCAGCCTAACTGCTGCATTTCAATGTCTAGTATTTCAACCTATTGCAAATCTGCTTGTACTAAGTAAAAAGATATCCTAGTCTGGTCCATTTTTGGGAATTCTGTTCGGAAACACTCTCCACAGGATCTTGCTTTTCTTGTGGGGAACCAGTGCCTTTTGCTGGGATGTGAATCACCTTGATGTGTCTGGCCAGATATTGCTACGGTAGCGGAGTAGATTGTACAACGAGCGACTCAACGCCAAGTGTTGGGTGGCGGTAACTAACCTGACTCCCTAAAGGGGCCAATGCCTACGGTTTTATGAGCCTTGGTGATGGTTAATCTTAGTGGAGGAAATGCCACTGGAAACCATCATATTGGGGCCAACGGCAAAATGAGCAGAGGAGGAACCACTTCACTGTTCTGATTCCCAATGGTCATGGAGGCAGAAGAGGCCATTCCAGATGGCTTGGCTGTGAAGGCGCACCTGGATAATATACTCAAGGCTGCAGTAGTCCATTGCAGTCCCGGTGTTAAATCCTGCATATCTCATTTCATACATGCCGCAGGAGATGGCTCCAAGATCATAGTGTGGGGGTCACTTCATCGCAAGCTAGGATCCACCTTAAACAAATTCACGCCAATGGCATTTTCCCTGAAAATGATTTCCAGGGAAAATGTATGCAGTACTCAGATACGAGTTGCAGCTGAGAAATCGTCTTGTTCATGTTTTATTTTTAGTAAACATTTTTAGGTTTGTCATCTTAATTTGAGAGAAGGTTAAAGGATTGACTTCCCACCTTCTCTATCTTTCTTATAGACATCAGAAGGATGTTAGCAGCATTTGATCACTCTTGTCTTCCTTGCGACAGAGAAGAACCAGATCAGGTACGGACAAGACAATTTCAAGAAACCATGTGTATTTGATCCCTGATTGTCCTCCATTATTTGGATGGGTGTGTTTTCTTCTATCTCAAGGAAGTCTTTTAGTAGTTTTCTCATCCAGAATAATTCTGTGCATGCCTCTGCAGGTGTAATGAACTCAGATTCTATAGCAGACGGTGCTAAAAGATCTTGTTTATGGCTTACCCATGAACTAAGTGACTTACTATATAAAAATTAGTAACCACCGGTAGATTTACGATCTGTAAAATCTTCAGCCCAATCTGCATCAGTATACTCTATAACTATAGGTCTGTGATGGCGAACCTTGGCATTCCAGCTGTTCTTGAACTTAAATTCTCCAGAAGCCCAAGTCAGCACTTCTGCTGATCAGGGCTTCTGGGAATTGAAGTTCAAGAACAAGCTGGAGTGCCAAGGTTTCCCATCACTGCCATTGGTTTTGGGTTCTTGCTGGGTGATATTTTTAACTTAAGACCTATAGATCCTTTTAGATACCCAGCTACTCTTTTGACTGCTGTCCAGTCACTCTGTGTTGGTGAAGTAACTAGTCCAGTGATGGCAAACCTTGGCACTCCAAATGTTCTTGGACTTCGGTTACCAGAAGCTGAAGTCAGCACTCCTGATGATCATGGCTTCTGGGAGTTGAAGTTCAGGAACAGCCGGAGTGTCAAGGTTCACCATTACTGATCTAGTGTACCTATATACCAATAGTACTGGCTATATGTGGTCTAGATGTAGTTGTGTGAGAGAGATATAGTTTTCTAGAGGTTTGCTTTCTTTTCTAAGCTTGAAAAATTATTCCTTATTTTAAAGTATTTAACTTTAGTTAAAGTCTGATTGCAGAGGTATTTCTGCCTCATGTGAATCCTGAAGACCTAGTGTTTCTAAGAGTTCAACTACTTTTTATTATTGATTTATTAAGTATGCACCACCTGTGTCTTTCTGAATACCTGAATAATGTGTTACATTTCCTAATTTCTTGATCTCTACATCTTTGATAGGTTTGCTATTTCTGTGTATTCATTTCTTTACTTTCATTTGTTTCAGAGATAAATATGAGCTTTGCTTTGTAAAAAATTCTTTACAGTAAGTTTCCATGTGGTAAATCAAAACGTTTGATCCTAAACATACATGCATTCTTGTAAGACAAATATAGCAGTGAAAATAGAGTAGAGAAAAGAGCAGAACATCAGAAGTGAGGAGAATAAGACTTGAGCAACAACAGTTTAATTGAGGGGTGGCCAAACTATGGCCTACGAGCCAAACCTGGCCTTGCAGCACCCTCGCCACACCCGGAAGTGGAAGTGGTTGCATTTATCAGCTGTAAAATGCGCCTGCACATGCATAAACGCGCTCGCCATAAACGCTGAAATTAATGCACCTGAGGCTGTTGTAAATGCATTTATGACAGCCATAGGTGCATTTACGGCAGTGTTTACGGTGGGAGGAACCACATGACTGGCCCACTCAACCACGTGACTGGCCCACAGTGCAAAAAGTTTAGGGACCCCTGGCTTAATACATTAAAATCACGTAAGGTGACATTAGAGGCGGGAAGTTAGAAGACTTTTTTATTAGCTGATCAGGGATAGAATTTACATTCATAATCCATTACATGCTGGGGTGAGAGTCAGTCAGAAGAAGTCAGCCCGCTCCCAAAAGAACCACCACCACCACCCCGCTTGTTTGATTAGTGGCAGTTCTGTTGGAATTTGCTCCACCCATCCTGTATGGTCCTTGAAAGCAAGATGTATGGTCTGTGTATATTACATTTGGAAATTGAATTGCAGTCATCGACATTTATTGTTCTTTCTTCCATTTTATTGTCTAGTTTTATGAGTAAACGGGCTTACTTCTAGCATGGGCACAGCACCCAATTCAGAACTGTGGTAGGTGCAGTGGCAGGATGAGATCCCTTTCAGTGGGTTCAGGCAGGGATTGTTTACCTCCTGAGATTGTCCATGGCTCTTCAAAGCAGTCAAAAAAATGAGTGAAGAAATCCTAGAACAGGGGTGTCCAAACTTTTCGGGCACGGGCCGGTCACATGGTTCAGAAGGCCGGTCATGTGGTTCAGTGGGCCAGTCACGTGGTTCCTCCCACCGGAAGCGGAAGTAAAACATGCCTTACAATCTGTTTTGCAACATATATGTTTAGCAACAGGATGAGATAGATTTTAGGCTGCCATTTTCTCTGCTTAAACTAGGGGTGTTCAAACTATGGTCCGTGGGCCAGATCTGGCCTGGGGGGGGCATAGTTTGGTTACCCCTGTCCTAGAACTTCATATGAATTGCCCTCGAATTATTGCTTTTTTAAAGAAAGCTGGGTGTGATATCATGTACTGTATCTCAAGTCCCAGCTTCATCTGCTAAAATCATTGTTCCTGTCTTTTTTATTTTCTCTTTGCATCTTGTGGATCCTCAGATGAGAATTTTCTCCACAGAAGTTCAGTTTGATTTCCCCAGGCGAGAGAAACCTCAACTGAGCACCAAAGAGAGTCCTCAGCAAGGAGAGATCTATCGGGGTAATGAAGAAAGGGTCCCGTTGATATGCGAGGATTAACGGTCTGTGGACTGTCTTCAGACTTCACTTGAACAGAGAAAATATTATTATGTATCTGCTGTGGTGGAGAAATCTCAACATTGAGTATTTCAATCTATTGCCCATATGTTTGTACTAAGTATAAAGGGTTTCCTGAAAAAGTGTCTACAGGGTCTCACTTTTCTCATGGGGAACCAGTGCTTTTTATTGGGATGTGGTAGCTCCCCTGGTGGCTTAGTGGATAGGGCACTGAGCTGGAGACTGGAAGGTCCAGGTTTGATACCTGAGAGCTACATGATGGGGGGACATCAAAAAATCCTTTCAACCCAGAGTAATCCCAGAGTAATCTCTGATACGAAAACACACATTGAGATGTGAATTATTTTGCTCTCCATGTCTTATTTTTAGAAAACATTTTTGAGATTGTCATCTTAACTGAGCAAAATATATGGATTGACTTCCCACCGTCTATGTCAAGGTGAGGGCCAGGTCATGCTTCCTCAAACAATTGAGGGGGCCGGACTGGTTGTCCCCCCCCTGCTGTTTAGGGCTGCTGTAAATTGAGTTCGTGGCTGTCATAAAATCATTTACAGCTGTCATAAACATGGTTACGAAGGTCATGGACTCATTTAAAGCTACTGTAAATGCAGTTACGAAGGCTGCAGAATCATGGCTGTCGTAAACATGGTTACGAAGGCCACGGACTCATTTACGGCCATCGTAAATGCAGTTACGATGGCCGTAAATTAGTCCACTGCCAATGCTGCCGCCGCCAGAAGCAGCTGCAATTAGGGTGGGGGCTGGATTTGGCACCTTGGGCTGCAGGCTGAGAACCCCTGGTCTATGTCTTTCCCACAGAAGTCAGAAGGATGCCAGCAACAATCGGTCCACCCTGTCTTCCTTGTGATGGAGCAGAACCAGATCAGGTACGTACAGGACGATTTCAAGACACCTTGTGTATTTGATCCCCTGTGTATTTGTCTATGTAAATCCAGAATCAGTTTGGCCATTGCTTTATATTGGAATTCTCCACCTTTCAATGCATAAATAGCAGGCTGCTTCAACACAGTGATCTCCATGTGGGGAATAGCAAGGGCTATTGTGTCTAGCTGTTGCAAATGGGGAATATTTTTGCATTCTTTTCCACTTTGAAGGCTGGTCCTAGATCGCTTATCTGTTTGAGGTTTTACAAAACTGAACATGACGGTAGCACTGTTTTCCCCTGTTCAGTTCCTGTCCATCCTCCCCCAAGAGATGTCGAGTTGGGTGAGGGATTGTGGAGGAGAAACCAGTTCCCAGGTGGCGGCCCTGGCAGAAGGTTTCCTCCTGAGTCTGAGCCATGTGCAAGAGCAAAAGGTGAGAACAATTCCTAGCATTTAGGAAGAGGACTCCTTGCTGCCCCATTAAACCTATCAGTTTGGTGGCTGTTCTGCTTATGGTATCCTCAAAGGAAAGACATGTGGTCTGTATGTATTATATTTGGGGACTGAATCGCATACCTCAACATTTATTAAATTATCTCCCATTTTAAAACAAGACATATTCTTCTTTGAGCCTATTTTTCTAAGTAAACAATAGGTTAACTTCATATTAGACCCCCATTTAACCCTTGAGGTGCAAATTGCAGTGGTATGCAGAGCCACTTATTTCCAACTGCACCAAATTGCTCAGTTGATTCCTTGCATGGACAGACGGTCTCTCATAACACTAGTTATCTCGCTTGTAGTCTCATGTATTGATTACTGTAATACTCTCTATGCGGGGCTTCCCCTGTGCCTGTTACGGAGGCTCCAACGAGTTCAGAATGCAGCAGTCAGCTGCTTATGAGAATAAAAATATTTGATCATATCTCGCCAGCCTTGGCAGGCCTGCACTGGCTCCCTGTATCAGGTACTAGGTGTTAGTTCTAACTTCCAAAGCCCTAAACAGTTTGGGACCTTCCCACTTGATGTTACCCTCAGGACAACATCCCGCATCACTTGCTCCTCCATGATGACGCAGCTCCAGGTGCCGACCCCGAGATTAGCTTGGAAGGCCATGACTAGGAGGAAGGCCTTCTTGGTGGCACCAATGTTGTGGGATTCCCTCTCAATGGAGCTGCACCTGGTACCATGAGTTCATATGTTTAAAAAACAATTGAAAACATCTCTTTTTTAAAGAGGCCTTTGGAAATATCTCACCAACAGCATTTTATTTTGTCTATTTGCAACACAAATAGGTTTTCTTTAGGGTTTCTTGGGTTTTGATGGATTTATATGATAATTTTAATATTTGTGTCTGTATTGTTAAATTTTATGCTGTTAGCTGCCTAGAGTAGGAAAGTTTTTTTCTAGAGGGGCGGGGTATAAGTTAAATAAATAATTAAACCTCTGACATGGGTATAACACCCAATTCAGCACTGTGGTAGATGTGATGGCAGGATTAGGCCACTTTTGGTTGGTTCAGGCAGGCATGCTTCACCTACTATGATTGTCTAAGGCTCTTCAAAGAGGTCAAGAAAACTAGGGAAGAAAAACTAGAACTTTCTATGAATTACCCTTGAATTATTACTGTATATACTTGAGTATAAGATCACCTAAATATAAGCCGAGGTACCTAATTTTGACTTGAAAACCCAGGAAAATAGATTGACCCGAGTATAAGCCAAGGGTGAAAAATGCAGCAGCTGCTAGTGAGTTTCAATAATCAAAATACCTGAAAATATGGTAAAATTAATTAATTTGGCGCATCTCAATCTGGTGCGGTCTTGGGACCCTCGTGGTCGTTGACCCGAGTATAAGCTGGGTCCCCTTTTTGGAGCTCATTTTTGGGGCTAAAAAACTCAGCTTATACTCTAGTATATATGGTATTAATTTATTTGAGAAATCTGAACATGATATCATGTATCTCCGAAGTCCCAGCCTTGTCTACTAAAATCACAGTTTCTATTTTTTAATTTAATCTAATTTTAATTTAATAGATTTATATACCGCCCTATCCAATGGACTCTGGGTGGTGTACACAAGTTAATCCTAATATGAAACAATTAAAAACACTAAAAACATAGCAATATTACCCACCACCCCAGCTGTGCCATTTACTATCTAAAAACAAATCTAAAATCTACAAAACCTTAACATAAAAAAATTAATTGCAGGTGGGGGAATCCTCAGACAAGCCAGAAAGGGGAGCTTGTTGACAATCCTGGCCCCCAGACCCATTTTACCAACCACGTCTTCAGTTCTTTCCTAAATGGTAGCAACTGGCCCTGGAGGCATAGTTCTTCTGAGATGAGGTTCCATAGTGTGGGGGCTATGACCAAGAAGGCACTTTTCCTTGTGCTGGAGAGGCGAACCTCCCCAACAGATGGTACCTGAAGGGTGTCCTCTTGGTTTGCTCTCGAGGGATGGGTCAATGTCCTAGGAATGTTGCGGTCCCTGAGGCATCCTGGTCTGCTACCATGAAGGACTTTAAAGGTGACAACCAGCACCTTGAATTTTGTATTTTCTTCTAGCATCTGATGGATCCTCAGATGAGAATTCTCTCCTCGGACGTTCAGTCTGATTTCCCCATGCGAGAGAAACCTCAGTTCATCAACAAAGCAAGTCCTCAACCACAAGAGATCCTTCAGGGCGATGAGGGAGGTGTCCCCTTGATAGGTGAGGATTAATGCCCTGTGAACCATCTGCAGGCTACTGTGAAATAGAGGAAAAGATCATGATGGAGAATTTAAACGTTTAGTATTTCAAACTGCAGTGGAGCCTTGGTTAACGTAAGTACAGTAATGTGTTCTCCGGGATGTTTCTTACAGTGAATATTACGCTAACTGAATTTCCCATAGGAATGCATTGAATGCAATTTCCCATCGGAATGCACTGAAAACCAAAATACATTAATCAAAATGCAGTTTCCCATAGGAATGCACTGAAAACCAATTAATCCATTCTGAATATTCTGTAAACAGAGCCACTATTTTTTATTGATTTCCTTTTATTATGTGATTTTTATGTTAACTGAGCCGTTTGTTAACCGAGGTTTCACTGTATTGCAAATGTGCTTCTACTCAGTAAAAAGATGTCACAGTCTGGAACAGGAATTCTTAACCTTTTAAAGCCAGGGGCCAAGTCACGCTACCTCAGACAGCTTCGGGGGCCGGACAGCCATTTTGCCCTTCATCGACCACATAGCACTTCCTAGTGTAGTGGAGGCGGGGGGGGGCACTTGAAATGGTGCCGTGGGCTGCATCTGGCCCGCAGGCCACAGGTTGAGAATCCCTGATCTGCAATGTCATTGGGAATTCTCTTTGGAGAGGATCTTCACAGGTTCTCACTTTTCCCATGGGGAATCAGTGCCTTTTACTGGGATGTGAATTTTCTTCTGATCAAGATTTTATTTTTAGTACACATTTTGGGATTGTCATCTTAATCTAGAAAGAGGTTATAGAATTCACTTCTTGCCCTCTCTGTCTTTCCTACAGAAGGGAGAAGGATGCCCGCAACAAGTGATCCATCCTGTCTTCCTTACGATGGAGAAGAAACAGAACAGGTATGGACTGGATGATTTGAACACATTGTGCCTATTTGATTCCACATGTATTCATCCAATTTCGTTCCCAAATCAGGCTGGCCATTGCTTTATGTCAGAATGCCCCACACTTCTAATGCATGTTCACAGAAACATCTGCAGAAGCAGACAGTACTGGCTCTTCGGTTATGAAACAGAGATGAACACTGAACCTGGACACCTGCCCTTCCCCCTTTGGCCAGTTCGGCGGGAGGAAAGGAGCAAGACTGGCCCCAGTTGTGGCAGCGCCGGACCCGATGCTGCCCCATCCACGGGCATCCACCCCAATGCCACCGGGAGCACAATAGCCGTGGGGAGGCGCGTGGGAGCGAGAGACTCGGGCTACGGCCCCAGCTGTATTTTTAAGGCTGGTTTAGGTTGTCGAGCCTTGGCTCTGACCTTTCTCCTTTGTGGATTATTGTACTTTTCTTTTTTGATATTATAATTATATTGTATATTTTTATTGTAGTTACGTTATTGTACCTTTATTGTATTTTTGCATTGATGGTATTGCATTTATTATGCTTTATTGTACTTATCTTTATTGTATTTCTTATATTCTCTTTATTTATATGATATTATGTTGGAAACTGCTTTGAGTTATCCTTGGATTAAGTAAAGCGGTTAATAATAATAATAATAATAATAATAATAATAATAATAATAATAATAATAATAATAATAATAATAATAATAATAATAATAATAATAATAATAATAATAATAATAATAATAATAATAATAATAATCCTAGAGTTGGATACAACTGGTTTTTGAGCAAGGGTGACCTTTACCTTAATGAGACTATATGTTGATTTGGTTCTCACAAAGGCCTCCTAGATGCCTTCAGGTCTTCATGCCAGGGGCAACTCTTGGTAAACTAGTCCTCCAACAGAAAGACTATGAAGTCCACTCATGAAAGTTCAAACCTACAAAATAAGATCCTGCTACATCTCTTGATTTGTTGTTTTGATTTTAAGAGGTTATCTTTATGAAACCCAAGGAGACCTTTCCCTTTGCATTTAGGTTGGAGTATCCTTTGAAGAGGTTGCCGTGGCCTTTACCCAGGAGGAGTGGGCACTGCTGGACCCTGAACAGAGGGCCCTCCACCAGGAAGTCATGGAGGAGAACTGGCAAACTGCATTTTCTCTTGGTAAAGTTTCCTCCTTGATATTAATCCTGGTTGTTAGTACAGTAAACCCCCGGTTAGTGACGTTTCTTGGTTCCCAGTGTTGCATTGCTAACCGGGAAACGTCGTTAACCAGGAAGCAGAAACCTGCAGCAGATGAAGGGGTTTACCCTGGGGTTTCTGCTTGGAGCAGTGTCGGTAACGGTTCGTGGGGGTCGGAAACAGCTTGGATCAGCTTCCCTGAACCCCCCCAGAGGTGGCAGGGGTGGCGGGGACCCCAAAAAAGGGGGGAATCCCATCGTGATGGAGGTTTTTCTGCACATTTTGGTGTCTCCGCCACCCCTGCCCATCCCCACAAAAAGGCTGCCCACCCCCCACAAGAAGGAAGACTGATCCCCTACCTTTCCAGCTGATTGCGGGTGAAAAAAATCGCCATTTTCGGGTCCCTATTTCAGGCTCTCCGGGTCCACAGCAATGTTGGGGGTGCTTGGAGGACCTCTCCCACGCAAACCCCGTCTTCCTACGACCTTCCTGAGCCATGCTAGAAGTGGAAATAGTTGTGTCTGCCATTTTGGTGGGCAGCCTTTTTGTGGGGGTGGGCAGGGGTAGTGGAGAACCCAAAATGGGTGAAAAAAACTCAGTCATGATGGGATTTCCCCCTTTTTTTCAGGTCCCTGCCACCCCTGCCACCTCTGTGGGGACCGGGGGAGGCAATCCGCGCCTCTGCCCACTCCTACGACAAGATCTCCTAGCTTTTGAAGCTGGAAAATCGCCGTCGGTGGGGTCCCTGTTTCAGGCTCTCTGCCTCTCCAGCAGTGTGTGGGAGGCTTGGAGGACCTGTGCTGCCTAACAGCTGATTATAGTTGCGGCCTCCATTTTGAAAAATTTTTTTGACCCCGGCTCTCAACTTTAAAAGGTTGAGAAACCCTGGTCTAGCAGATATCTTTCCAAACAATTTCTCAATCATTAAAATCCACATTTTATGAAAAAGTTTTTCCTCATGTAGATCTTTTCCACTCTTCCTTTCAGAGCTTGTGAATCATCAGAGAATCCATATAGGAGAGAAACCATGTAAAAGCCAGGAAAGTGGGAAACAGTATGCTATGATGTCAGACCTACTGAGTAATCAAAGAGTCCAGAAAAGAGAGAAGCTGTACAAATGCCAAGAGTGTGGCAAATGTTTAGCTCGAAATTCATACCTTGCTATTCATCAACGAGTCCACAAAGCAGAAACACCATTCAAGTGCCATGAATGTGGGAAATGTTTTGTCCAGAATTCAAACCTTGTGAATCATCAGAGAGTTCACACAGGAGAGAAACCTTATAAATGCCAGGAATGTGGGGAATGTTTTGCTCACAGTTCACAACACGTGAGGCATATTAGGTTTCACACAGGAGAGAAACCGTACAAATGCCAGGAATGTGGGAAATGTTTCCCCCTGAATTCCGAGCTTCTGATTCATCAGAGAGTTCACACAGGAGAAAAACCATATAAATGCCAGGAATGTGGGAAATGTTTTCCTCTGAATTCAAAGCTTCTGATTCATCAGAGAGTTCACACAGGAGAAAAACCATATAAATGCCAAGAATGTGGAAAATGTTTTTCTCAAAGTTCAGAGCTTGTGATTCACCAGAGAGTGCATACTGGAGAGAAACCATACAGATGCCAGGAGTGTGGAAAATATTTTGCCCGGAATTCAGACCTTGTGATTCATCAGAGACTTCACACAGGAGAGAAACCATACACATGCCAGTTATGTGGGAAAGGTTTTGTCCAGAATTCAAAACTTCTGATTCATCAAAGAGTTCACACAGGAGAAAAACCATACAAATGCCAGGAATGTGAGAAATGTTTTGCTCACCGCTCTCAGTATGTGATTCATCAGAGAGTCCACACAGGAGAGAAACCATACAAATGCCAGTTATGTGGAAAATGTTTTGCTCAGAATTCACAGCTTGCGAATCATCAAAGAGTCCACACAGGAGAGAAACCGTATAAATGCCAGGAATGTGGAAAATGTTTTACTCGGAATTCGCTGCTTGTAAATCATCAAAGAATTCACACGGGAGAGAAACCGTATAAATGTCCAGAATGTGGGAAATGTTTTTCTTACCGCTCACAGTATGTGATTCATCTGAGAGTCCATACAGGAGAAACCCCATACAAATGCCAGGAGTGTGGCAAATGCTTTACCCAGAATTCAAACCTTTTGAGTCATGAAAGAGTCCACGCAAGAGAAAAACCATATAAATGCCAGGTGTGTGGGAAATGTTTTCCTCAAAATTCAGGGCTTGTGATTCATCAGACAGTTCATGCAAGAGAAACCTTACCAGCAGTGTGGGAAATGTTTTTCTGAGAGTTCTGCCTTGGATGAAATCGCTCCACTACAGCCTCTCTGAGCCCGTGGGGTTCGATCTTCCCCGTGGTTAACAGAAGACCTGCAGGAGCTTAAACGGGCAAAGAGACGCCGAGAGCGCCGCTGGGTGAAGACCCAGAGTGATTCTGACTGGACACTGGCTAGGGCTGCTATTAAGACCTACCTGGTGGCGATGGGGGCGGTGAAGCAACAATATTTCACTGCCCTCATTGCCTCCGTGGATAATCGCCCGGCCGCTCTGTTCCGGGTTACCAGGTCTCTCCTTGGTAGGGAGGGGCCGGTGCCCGGTTGGCAGGGTTTGGCTGAGGTTTTTGCAGACTATCTGGTAGAGAAAATCGCTCGGATTCGCTCGGGGTTTAATCCCGGCGTGGATGGGGAGGGTCGGGAGGGGACCAGAGCCCAGTCTGGTTGTGTTATCTTGGATCAGTTCGATCCAGTTGTCCCTGAGGAAGTGGACAGTCTTCTTGCAGCTGTTCGCACCACCTCCTGCCCTTTGGATCCCTGTCCCACTTGGTTGGTAAAAGCCTCCAAGGGAGTGACTGGAGGCTGGGTCGGGGCTATAATAAATGCTTCACTACGGGAGGGGGTGTTTCCTGCACCATTAAAACATGCTTTGGTGTGCCCCCTCCTGAAGAAACAATCTCTCGACCCAGCAGTTCTAGCTAATTACAGGCCGGTCTCCAACCTCCCTTTCTTAGGGAAGGTATTGGAGAAGGTGGTGATGCAGCAGTAGCAGTGGGTCCTGGATGAAGCGGATTATCTGGACCCCTTTCAATCGGGTTTCAGGCTGGATATGGTACAGAGACAGCATTGGTCTCACTGGTTGATGATCTCTTGCGGGAGCGGGACGGGGGTCATCCATCCGTCCTGGCTCTTCTGGATCTCTCAGCGGCTTTCGATACCGTTGACCGTGGTATCCTTGTGGAACAGCTCAAAGGTTTTGGGATCCAGGGCACTGTGTTGTCCTGATTTTCCTCATTTCTGGAGGGCCTACCCAGTCGGTGTGGTTGTAGAGTGAGATGTCCAGCGCTAAGCCCCTACAATGTGGGGTGCCTCAGGGCTCGGTGCTCTCTCCTCTCCTATTTAACATATACATGAAGCTGTTGAGTGAGGTTATCCGTTCCCATGGGGTGAGGTATCATCAGTATGCTGATGATACCCAGTTATATATCTCGGCCCATGGGGACCCCAGTGATGCGGTCAATGTCCAATCCAGATGTCTGGAAGCAGTTGGGGTCTGGATGGGGGACAACGGGCTACAATTAAATCCCTCCAAGACTGAGTGGCTTTGGATGGGGGGTCCCATGTTATCCAGGGAGCTACCAACTTTGGTCTTGGATGGGGCTGCTTTGCCCCAGACAGACCTGGTACGCAACTTAGGGGTCCTCCTGGATTCGGGGCTGCTACTTGTAGATCATGGTAGTGGGCCAGGATACCTTAGAGACCGCATCGTCCCAAGAGTGTCTGCCCGTCCAACCAGAGCGGACCGGAGGGACTCCCTAATTGTCCCATCTGCCAGAGGGGCCCGTCTCTCTGGAACACGAAGGAGGGCCTTTTCCATGTCCGCACCAGCCTTGTGTAACCTCCTACCAGTAGAGCCGCGGGAGCAGATGGAGCTGCTACCTTTCAGAAAAGACCTAAAAACCTGGTTGGCGGGACAGGTGTGGGGTCCAGATGGAAGGATGGTCCCCGCCTGTTGGCTTATTAAATAAGCCCCCATTTCTTTTAATTCCAATGCAGGCAGTTTTAACGTGGGTAGTCTTTTTAAGATGAACGGGATAGGTGGTTGGGTATGTTGGGTTTTTAATGGTTCAATTGTTTTTTTATGTATGTTTTAACTTCCTGTGAGCCGCCCAGAGTCGGGTTTACCTGATTGGGCGGCATAAAAATTTGAATTTAAATAAATAAATAAATAAATAAAATAAACTTTTTTCTTTCTCATATGTCGACATCATGTAATTATACTTAGACAAAGCAAACATTTTTGTGTTGTTTTTAAATTGTACTTAAAGGGCTTAGAACTACAGTACTTTATGGTTTTGATTCTTTCACTTTTAAAAAGTTTACATATTTAGAAGTATTACATTACTTAATGTAGATTAAACGCTGTTCTATTTTTAACACCTTTAAAGTACTTTGAGGATTTTATATGTAGAAGTAATGTCGTTAATACAGCTTCTAGAATAGGACAGGCTGGTTTGTTTGCCGTTATTGTAGCACTGACATCCAGATGAAGCACAAACTGATACTGAATTGAGAAGAAAAAAAGCCTTTCAGTGTGTAAACAACATCAATTGTTGCTTGTCAGGTGAGAACTGAACCTATACCATACCTGTCAAGTATCCCGTATTGGCCGGTATTTCCCATAATTTAGCGCTGCTTTTCTTCCTTTCACACCCGGAGCTGCCGCCAACCCGTAATTTGACGGCGGGAGAAAAGTAGTTTTGCGCAGGTCCCGTATGGGACAATTAGGGCCCCTCCGGTCCGCTCTGGTTGAACGGGCGGACACTCGGGATGAGGCGATCTCTAAGGATCAAGAACTGTGATGAGCATTTTGATGAGACTTTTATACTTTTCATGTTATGCACACGTGATCTTCACTCCAGATGGGCACCCCATGGGCGGTAGGCGTTTAAGAACATATAAGAACATAAGAACAGCCTTGCTGGAACAGGCCACAGCCCATCCAGTCCAGCATTCTGTCTCACACAGTGGCTCACCATTTCCTTCAGGGTATTATTCCCAAGCAGATGCCTTCACCTGCTTAGGATTCCCTGGAAATGGCATTGAGAGATATCCTGCCTATCTCTCCAACCCGGATGTTGTCCTTAAGTATCCATAATTATAGCCATTGATACCCTTGTCTTCCATGAACTTGTCTGATCCTTTCTTAAAGCTGTCAAGACTGACAGCTGTCACCACTTCTTCTGGCAGGGAGTTCCATAGACCAGTAATCCTCTGGTTGAAAAAGTACTTTCTCTTATTTGTTTGAGAACTAGTACCCAAAAGTTTTATGGAGTGTCCCCTAGTTCTAGTGTTGTGCGATAGGGAAAACAGTTTTTCCTTATCTACTTTGTCCACACCGTGCGTGATTTTATAAACTTCAATCAGGTCACCTCTTAGACGCCGTCGTTCAAGAGTGAAAAGGCCCAACCATTGCAGGCTCAGATGGTAAGGAAGGTGTTCCAGTCCCCTAAACATTCTGGTTGCCCACCTCTGCACTTTCTCCAACTCCATAATATCCTTCTGGAGGTATGGCGACCAGAACTGTACACAGTATTCCAGATGGGGCCTCACCATAGATTTATAAAGAGGCAAAATGACACTTGCTGACTTATTTTCTATACCCTTCCTAATGATCCCTAGCATTGAGTTTGCTTTTTTCACTGCTGAGGCACACTGGGTTGACACCTTCATTGAGTTGTCCACCAGGACACCAAGGTCCCTTTCCTGGTTTGTCGCAGAGAGTTCAGACCCCATCAGTTTATAAATGTAATTGGGGTTTTTTTGCCCCAACATGCATCACTCTGCACTTACTAATGTTGAAGCTCATTTGCCACTGTTTTGCCCACTCCCCCAGTGTCCAGAGATCCCTCTGGAGCTCTTCACAATCTCTCACAGTTTTCACTACCCTGTATAATTTAGTGTCATCAGCAAATTTGGCTACCTTGCTTTTTACTCCTACCTCTAGATCATTTATGAAGAGGTTGAAAAGCAGGGGTCCCAGTACTGAACCTATTCTCTTTGCTTGTCACGTACATTATGGTCGCCATACCTCCAGAAGGATATTATGGAGTTGGAGAAAGTACAGAGGAGGGCAACCAGAATGATTAGGGGACTGGAACACCTTCCTTACCATCTGAGACTGCAATGGTGGGCCTTTTCACTCTTGAGCGACGGCGTCTAAGAGGTCACCTGATTGAAGTTTATAAAATCATGCACGGTGTGGACAAAGTAGATAAGGAAAAACTGTTTTCCCTATCGCTATTGCACAACACTAGAACTAGTGCAGATCCTTTTCCCGCCCACATTGAGAACAAGTCACAAGACGACTCATCCATGCCTTCGGAGAGGTGATTGGACGGGTCTGTGCTTGCCCTGCCCGGAGCCTGGCTTTGCTTCAGTCACATGACTTGAAAGTAGAAACATGTTACATTTATTTCAATGAAAATGTGCGCATGCGTAACTCCCTTCCTAAAATCGACCGCGAGTCAAAGCCGGAGTCAACTTTGGAAAGAAGAAGAACCCCCTTTAATTTAATTTAATTAATTGAGAGATAGATGAAAGGGCAGGTGAGTCACTTTTGCTCTTTGCAGGGAAGGGAGGAAAAAGGAGGAGACAGACACTGTGGTTGCTCATCTCATCATCATCCTACCCCTTTGGAAAAGGGTGGAAATTTGTGAATAAAGGCGGAGGGGAACCGCCACGTTGTGGCACTTTAAAGACTAACTTCTGTATTTTAATATTAGTTTTGGTGGCTCAGGTCCACTTCATCAGAAATGAGAGTGAGACCACATGGCATAAATTTATACATATCAAGTACAGAGATTCAGTATAGTTAGCATAATAGATGGGTATGTGGCTTTTTTGTTTACAACTGGTAATAGCTGTTATTCAGATTAGTGGCGAAGTTTCCGTGTTGAATTGCAAACTTATTTATTTATCTGGTTTATTTATATCCCGCCCGGATGCAAGACAAGCATTGCACATTTGCTAATGCAGGATGGAATGAGCTCCAGTCTCTGTGTCCCAGCTCCAACCAAGCTAGCAGCTCGAAAGCAAGAAATTGCAAGTGTGATAAATAGGGACCACTTCGCTGGGAAGGTAAACAGCATTCCGTCCGCTCCGGTGTCTAGTCATGCCCGCCACATGACCACGGAAACGGTCTGCAGGAGCGGACAGCTCTGGCTCTTCGGCTATGAAACATAGATGAGCACTGAACCCTAGAGTGGGATACGACTGGCTTTCGAGCAAGGGTGACCTTTACCTTTTACCCTCCATGCCCTATTATTTGAGTGGCCCAGGCCAAGCACCTGGTTTTTCCTTTGTTCTGAGACAAAGCTGTAGGTGAGAATTCCACTGAAGTAGTTTCTGTAAAGGTGGTATAATAATATAACAAAATATAATATACATATAATATAAAACATATTTAGCAGCATATAACAACCTATTAGTTGTTGTGTATCAGATTTGATAATGTCCCAGAAACCCTTGAATAATATTCAAATCTTTGAGATGGGTGTCCAGCTTATGGATGTACTTTATTTATTTATTTATTTTATTTGGTTTATTTATATCCCGCCCTTCCTGCGCGAACGCCAACCAGAGTGGTTAACAACAAATGAAGAGAAAGCTCTTTTACAAAAGAAAGAGCAGTCTTGAACAATTCAAAAGGTGCACTAAAAAATACAAACACATCCTAAAAACCTCTAAAAACCTCCAATACCCCCCCTAACCCCTTAAGAAGATAAAAGACAAGAATTAAAAAGGTAAAAACCATACAAAAAGGAAGCTTAAAACCAGATAGGACGTACAAAATTCTGACAACTCACAGCTATAACATAAGGCAGCTAAACCACCCAGCGGGCCTGGACCGTTCCACATGTCGGATCCCATACCTGCTGGCATAGCCAGGTCTTAAGTGCCTTTCTAAAGGGGAGCAGCTCAGTCTGGAGGTGCAAATCCGTTAGTAAGAGGTTCCACAGGGCCGGGGCAGACACCGAGAAGGCTCTTCTCCTGGTCCCAGTCAAGTGTGCCTCTCTCGTCGAAGGGACCACCACAGAGCCTCTCAGATCTGCCCTCGTGGGATGGGTAGAATACCTTGGGGAGAAGCGGTCCTGTAAGTAACCCGGTCCATTGTCATGAAGGGCTTTAAAGGTCAAAATCAGCACCTTGAATTGCACTCAGAGGCAAACTGGCAACCAGTGCAGCTCCCGGAGCAGTGGTGAGGAGCGAACATAACGCCCCATCGCCACCCGGGCAACCGCATTCTGGACCAGCTGAAGCCTCTGAATGGTCATCAAGGGCAGCCCCATGTAGAGCGCATTACAGTAATCCAATCTGGAGGTGACCAGGGCATGAGCTCGCTGACTGGAAGGTCGGGTACAGCATGATGGAGTGAGCTCCCATCTCTGTCGCAGCTCCTGCCAATATAGCAGTTCAAAAGCAAGAAATTGCAAGTAGATAAATAGCACATAATGCGCAATGCAGGGATGGAGGAATCACAATATGGGATAAAAATTGCTGGGAGAAACATCAACAATCTGAGATATGCAGACGATACCACCCTAATGGCAGAAAGTGAGGAAGACCTAAAGAACCTCTTGATTGGATTGAAGGAAGAGAGTGCAAAAGCTGGCTTGAGACTCAATATCAAGAAAACCAAGATAATGGCAACAGGGCCAATCAGTTCCTGGAAAATAGATGGGGAAGAAGTAGAAGCAGTGACAGATTTTACATTCTTAGCATCAAAGATCACTGCAGATGGAGATTGCAGCCGTGAAATAAAAAGGCGACTGATTCTTGGGAGTCAAGCTATGAGAAACCTGGGGAACATAGTGAAAAGCAGAGACATCACATTGCAAACAAAAATTCGCATAGTCAAAGCAATGGTATTCCCAGTGGTAATGTACGGATGTGAGAGCTGGACAATTAGGAAAGCTGAACGCAGAAGAATAGATGCCTTTGAAATGTGGTGTTGGAGGAGAGTTTTGAGGGTACCCTGGACAGCGAGGAGAACAAATAGGTCAATCTTAGAAGAAATCAACCCTGACTGCTCATTGGAAGGTCAAATAGTAAAGATGAGGCTAAAGTACTTTGGGCATCAAATGAGAAGGGAGGACTCACTTGAGAAGGCCGTGATGTTGGGAAAGGTGGAGGGCAAAAGAAGAAGGGGGAGACCAAAGATGAGATGGATAGATGGTATTGTAGACACAATGGGCACAGAACTGGGAGGACTGAGGGGGATGGTGGAGGACAGAGATGCCTGGAGAACAATGGTCCATAGGGTCGCAAAGGGTCAGAATCGACTGTGCGACTGAACAACAACAACAAATAGGCACCACTTCGGTGGGAAGGTAAACAGCATTTTGTGCACTCTGGTGTTGAGGCAAACCTGCCACATATCCACGGAAACGTCTGCATACACAGAAAGTGCTGGCTCTTTCACTATAAACAGAGATGAGCACTGAACCCTAGAGTCTGATATGACTGGCTTTACCTTTTCTAGTCTGTTGTATGACAATAGATGTTTGAGATTGGGGGTTTTCTATAAGCAAGTAAGGTTCTGTCACCAAGGGCTTTGGAGAGTAAAGCATTATCTATCTATCTATCTATCTATCTATCTATCTATCTATCTATCTATCTATCTATCTATCTATCTATCTATCTATCTATCCATCAATCCATCAATCCATCAATCCATCTATCTATTTAAATTTGTATATCTGCCCAATCACCCCAGACGGCTCACAATCCAGTTGCACATGACCCTGTATAAAAGACACAACATATCATTAAAAACCTTACATGAAACACATTATTAAAATCTTTGTAACAAATAAACTAAACAGATAGACTAAAAACCCGGATGGCGTTCATATCAGCCAACGGGGTCGGCTGTTCCTCTCTCAACTCCCCACACCTGCTGGGCCAGCCATGTGTTCAGCCCTTTCCTAAAACCTGACAACTCTGTGTTGGAGATCTTTCATTATGTGTGTGAAGGTTTTTTTTTAAATGAGCTGAAAGTGCCAACCAGCGATTGCTTTGTAGTAGGTTGCTTCTGCGTACAGTATTCATCTTGCCCAATTGATTTGTTCTTCACCAATTTGGATGGGTATTGTAGGGACTGCAGTGGTTTAGTGGTTATGACGCTGAACTTGATGACTGGATGGCCGGCAGGTCAGCAGTTTGAGACCTGAGTACTGCACAATGGAGTGAGCTCCCGCCTTTGTCCCTGCTCCTGGCAGCCTAGCAGTTTGAAAGCAAGAAATTGCAAGTAGATAAAAGGTACCATTTTGGTGGGAAGATAACAGCGTTCCATGCACTCCGGCATCTACACATGCTTGTCACATATCCACGGAAACATCTGCGGATGCAGACCGTGCCGGCTCTTTGGCTATAAACAGAGATGAGCACTGAACCCTAGAGTTGGATATAACTGGCTTTCGAGCAAGGGCAATCTTTATCTGTGAGTACTGTAGTCTCAGAAATGCATTTTGTAGGTCCATGGGCTTGGCATCCCTGTCTTGTGTGCGAAGCTTCACCACTAATCTGAATAACAGGTATTACCAGATGTAAAAAAATAATTTGTTTAAATAATTACATAATTTACATAAACAATTCTGACATAAAATTATTATAACAGATGTTTTAAAAATCACATATTTATTTGTTATGCTAGCCATTGTGAATGTACCTGGTGTGTGTAAATTTATGCCATGAAGTCTCACTCCTATGTCTGATAAAGTAAACCTGATCAATGAAAGCAGACATTAAAATACAGTACAACCAATAGTCTTTAAAGTGCCACAATGTTTTTGTTTTGTTTTCTTTACTCTCTGATATGCTTGAAACACAGACTAACATGGTTACTAAAAAAATGAAATTTCAGATAACTTTGCTGAGCAAATGTCATGGTTGGTGTTGGAGGAAGAGGGTTTCGTGGTCACTGCTAAACTCCTGTTATTGGGAATTTGTGTCCCTTTATAGTTTGAGAAATGGATCTCCAGAAATATTGCAAAGAGTGAGAGGAGGGCCTCAGATGGCAGATGCTGGTGAGATGGCATTGATGGCCCCCAAACCACACTGGCCTTTCTCTTGTTGGACCAACAGTTCCATCCTGCTGTCCGCCAAACGTTAGAAGTAATAGTGAACACTGTCCAATCTCCAGGGTTGAATTTGGTGGAGTTGTTACATTGATTGGTCTGTGCAAAGTATATGTGTAAATGTGGAAGAGGAAGAGATTTTGTCCTCTGCCTCAGGCAGCAGAATGTCTTGGGCCACCCCAACCTGCTTGAATTGATTCCCCTCCAGCTGCTTCTTTCTAGGAGCCACTCTGGGGCCAACAAGAGACATGGATTTCACCAACTTGAAGGGCATCTCTCTCCCAAAAAGCATTAAAGTCACAATAGCATAATACTGCAGACACATTTTTGTAGGACTAAGTAAAATGTATAAGTCAAATAGCCATTTTAAAAATTCTACACCTTTCTCTGTTCCAAAGTAAACTTATACAGGACACGGACGGAAGCCATGTCGGGTGAGGAATAAAATGACCAACCAACACACATCTGATCCCACAGCAGAAAATGACCCCGATTTGATCAGGGAAAGAAGCCTTGGGAAATGCCAGGAAAGAACAGAGCCAGAGGTCCTCGGGGAGGAGATGCTTAGCTCAGAGATGCAATGTCAACACTTTAGGAGATTTTCCTACCATGAAGCTGATGGTCCTCGGCAAGTTTTCACTCGACTCCACTGGCTTTGCCGCCAGTGGCTGAAGCCAGAGCAACACACCAAGGCTCAGATGCTGGACCTGGTGGTCCTGGAGCAGTTCCTGTCTATCCTCCCCCAGAAGATGTCGAGCTGGGTGAGAGAATGTGGAGCAGAAACCAGTTCCCAGGCAGTGGCCCTGGCAGAAGGTTTCCTCTTGAGTCTGTGTCAGGTGGAAGAGAAAAAGCCAGAAAAGCAAAAGGTGAGAGCAATTTAGGCCTTTGGAGAGAAGGGCTTGTAGCCAGAAGGCCCATGGTCCTTGCTTCCCCTCTCTCTGTTAGATTTGTGTGTGTTCTGCTGGATTTTGCTCCACCTGTCCCACATGGACTTTGAATTAAAAATGTGCGGTCTGTGTATATTATATTTGGAAACTGAATCACAGTCCTCGACATTTATTAAACTGCCTTCCATTTTAAAACAAGACGTGTTCTCCCATGAGCCTATTTTTCTCAGTAAACAACAGGTTAATTTATGCCATTAGCATAGCATTCCATTCAGCACTGTGGTAGGTACAGTGGCAGGATTAGGCTGCTTTTGTTTGGTTCAGGCATGGATTGTTCACCTGTGATTGTAATTGGCTCTTCAAGGGGGTTGAAAAATGAGGGATTAAATCCTAGAACTTTGTATAGATTGCCTTTCAATTTATTTATTTATTTGAGAAATCTGAGCATCTGTATAAATAAAGCAGGAGTATGCGCCTGTGAGTCCTGAATGCATTTCCATGCACCAAGACAAGGCCACACAGTCCCCTGGCTCACGCCTACCATCCGCGTCCCATATTGCATAGCCAAAATCTGGGGGCCACAGGTAGGTCGTGCAAGACAAAAAACAACTACAAGCCCAACAAACCCCTGATTGGCTGGCGCGAGAACAGGAGAGGCGGGGCCGAGGTCGCACGCAGACTGAACGGAGACAGCCCGTTGGCGCTCCGTTTGGCCTCCCCGGGAGGCAAGGGCCGAAAGCGGCGATCTGTTACGCCCTCGCCTCACGAGGGGAAGCGAGCGCCTACCCGGGGGGGAGGGAGCATGGCTGCCTTCAGCCCTCACATCCCAGTGGAAGTGAGCCACTTCCCTGGGAAGTGAGGACGAATAATGGCACTCCGTTCTGCCCTCGCCTCCCGGAGGAAAATGAGTGCCTATCCTGGGGGCCAGGAACCGAAAGCGTGGCTGCCTTTGGCCCCCGCCTACCGGGGGAATTGAGCCACTTCCCTGGGAAATGAGGGCAGAGAACGGTGCTCCGTTCCACCCTCGCATCCAGGGGGGAAGCAAGTGTCTACGGGGGTGGGGGGGCAAAGTGCAGCAGCCTTCAGCCCCTGCCTCCCGGGGAACTGAACCACTTCCCCAGGAGGCGAGGGCAAAAACCGGTGCTCCGTTCCGCACACGCCTCCCAGAGGAAAGCGAGTGCCTACCCCGGGGGACAGAGGCCGAAAGCCACTTCCTCAGAAGGCCAGGGCCGCACGCGCCGCTGCCTTGTGTGTGTGGTGTGTGTGTGTGTGTGGTTTTGTGTGTTGGTGTTTGTGTGAGAGAGAGAGAAAGAGAGAGGGTGAGTGAAAGAGTGTCTGTGTGTGTGTGTGAGAGAGAGAGAGAAAGACAGACTGGGTGCGTAAGTGCCTGTGTGTGCCAGTGAGTGAGTGAGTGAAAGAGAGAGAGACGGCATGGGTCCCACCTGTCCAAAGGATTGGCACCTATACTAGTATTATATATATATGAAGTCCCAGCCTTGTCTACTGTTTCTAGCTTTTGTATTTTCTTCTTGCATCTGATGGATCCTCAGATGAAAATTCTCTTCTCGGACATTCAGTCTGATTTCCCCATGCGAGAGAAACCTCAGTGGAACACCGAAGAGAGTCTTCAGCCGGGAGAGATGCATCAGGCCGATGAGGGACGTGCCACTTTGATGGGTGAGGATTAAAACTGTGGACTGTCTGCCAGGCTTTGCTGAAATCGAGCCCTGCTGGTGCAGTGTTTAAACCAGGAGTTCTCAACCTTTTTAAGCCAGGGGCCAGGTCACGCTCCCTAAAACAGATTTGGGGGCTGGACAGCCATTTTGCCTTTCCTTTATCACATGACACGTCTTGCTGTGGTGGAGGCGGTGGGGGTCCACTTCAATGGGATGTGAATTGTCTTTTCATCAAGGTTTTATTTTTTATTAAATATTTTTGGGATTTTCATCTTAATCTTGGAGGAGGTTATGGAATTCACTTCCCACCCCCTGTCTTTCCCACAGAAGTCAGAAGGATGTCAGCAACAAACTATCGAGCCTCTCTTCCTTACGATGGAACAGAAGCAGATTTGGTACAGACACAACAATTTCAACAGGCAGAAGAGAAAAAGCCAGTAAAGCAAAAGGTGAGAGCAGTTCATGGCTTTCGGCAGGAGGGCTGAGAAGTTAAGTAGTATTTTATGCAGCAGCAAAATATGGCTGATTTACAAATACTATACCAGTGATGACAAACCTTGGCACTCCAGGTGTTCTTGAATTTCAATTCCCAGAAGCCCTGATCAGCAGGAGTGTTGGGCTTCTGGTAACGAGTGCAAGAACACGTGGAATGTCAAGGTTTGAAATCATGGTACTTATACACTCCCCACTCTCCAAAGTATTTCTTTACTTACAGTTGTTTCAGAGATAAACATGTGCTTTGCTTGATAAAATTTTATGTACAGCAGTGTGGTCCAACCAAGTGGGCGTTTTCCTCTACCCCTGCTGATCCTCACGAGCTGGGGAGAGGGGTATTTTTAAAGCTGTCCTCTCTCTCTCTCTCTCTCTTTCTCTCTCTCTCTCTCTCTCACACACACACAGTGCTGGTGGGGAATTGGTGAGTTTTGATTACCAGCAAACAAGACACACTCAATTTTTCTGGTATACTTTAAGGGAGGGAGTGGATCTTATATGTTATCAGGGTGCCCAGCATATGTGAGAGTGCTCACCTAGCTTTTCCCTGACTAGGCTTTAAGCCCTGGCCAAACAGGACTCTTTGCTTCCTACGAACTGGCCCACTTAGACTATATTCCCCAGGACCAGAACAGGGTCTCCCCAGACTCCACGGAGAAATCTGCTTGGACTGCTAGCTGACCACCACAGCTGCCTGAGATCTACTACTCTAGAGAGCTTTAAACGTAGGAGGGATATAAAAGTACTGTGTTATCTTGGTTTTCCTCATTTCTGGAGGGCCGGACCCAGTCGGTGTGGTTGGAGAGTGAGAGGTCCAGCCCTAGGCCCCTGCTTTATGGGGTGCCTCAAGGCTCCGTGCTCTCTCCTCTCCTATTCAACATCTACATGAAGCCGCTGGGCGAGATTATCCGTTCCCATGGGGTGAGGTATCATCAGTATACTGATGATACCCAGCTGTACATCTCGGCCTGTGGGGACCCCAGTGATGTGGTCAATGTCCTATCCAGATGTCTGGAAGCTGTTGGGGTCTGGATGGGGGACAACGGACTACAATTGAATCCCTCCAAGACTGAGTGGCTATGGATAGGGGGCTCCACATTATCCAGGGAGCTGCCAACTTTGGTCTTGGATGGGGCTGCTTTGCCCCAGACAGACCTGGGGTCCTCCTGGATTCGGGACTGCTACTTGTAGATCAGGTGGCAGCCGTAGCCAGGAGGGCTTTTGCACAGCTTCGCGTCATCCGTCAGTTGCATTCGCTCCTGAACCGGGACTCCCTGCTCATGGTCACACATGCTCTGGTGACCTCCAGGCTAGATTATTGCAATGCGCTCTACATGGGATTGCCTTTGACAACCATTCGGAGGCTACAGCTGGTGCAGAATGCAGCAGCCTGGGTGGTGATGGGGTGCGGGCATTATGCTCGCGCCTCACCATTGCTTCAGGAGCTGCGCTGGTTACCAGTTTGTCTCCGGGTGCAATTCAAGTTGCTGGTTTTGACCTTTAAAGCCCTACATGGTAGTGGGCCAGGATACCTAAGAGACCGCATCGTCCCAAGAGTGTCTGTCCGTCCAACCAGAGCGGACCGGAGGGGCTCTCTAATTATTCCATCTGCCAGAGGGGCTCGCCTCACTGGCACACAAAGGAGGGCCTTTTCTGTGTCCGCACCGGCCTTGTGGAACCTCCTGCCAGTAGAGTTGCGGGAGCAGATGGAGCTGCTGCCTTTCAGAAAAGAATTAAAAACTTGGTTGGCGGGGCAGGTGTGGGGCTCAGATGAAAGAGTGGCCCCCGCCTGTTGGCTTATGAAATGAAGCCTCCCCATCTTTTTTAATGCGGGCAGTTTTAATGTGGTTAGTTTTTAATAGGTGGTGGGTATGTTGGGGTTTTAATTGTTTTTAATATGTATGTTTTAATCCTGTTGTGAGCCGCCCTGAGTCGGGTTCACCTGATTGGGCGGCATAGAAATTTGAGCTGTAAGTAAGTAAGTAAGTAAGTAAGTAAGTAAGTAAGTAAGTAAGTAAGTAAGTAAGTAAGTAAGTAAGTAAGTAAGTAAGTAAGTAAGTAAGTAAGTAAGTAAAGTATCTGTGACCTTAGCGGTCTGGGAAACAGTCTTTGTTAAGACCCATGTTAATAACCACACATGGTTTAAAAAACAACAACCCACAAACCATACTTTATTGAAGATTAGGTAAATGTTCCTCATACTGCTTTAAACAGTTACAAAAGTTCACAATACATTTTATAAACCTCATTCTCTTCCCAGGAACTTAAAAGGTACTTGGTTCACCCCAAACATAAATACAACCTAACTGTTCTAAGTCCTGGCCACTTACATACATTTGCTTTTTGTAGTAGAGAATCTCTGCTTTCTCTCTCTCCTGCACTTTTCTTGTTGTTGCTTTGATTCTTCTTCATCTCTACACCATCTTTATCATCTCCTCTCTCTCTCCCCATTGCTTGCCTCCCTAATTATCAACTCCCAATCAAAGGCTTGTTTCCAACAGGTAAGAAAACCTGGTTTTCCTATCACCTTCATTCCCTCTCCTTTCCTTTCTTCCCGCCTTACACATTAGTTTCTACCAATAGGAAGAAACATAGAGGGATACTTTGTTCCCTTAGTTTACCACCAATGAAATCTCTGCCTCTAAGGGGTTTCAAAATCTTCCTTTCTATCCCCCCAGTGACAAGACAGTTACATTATCACTGCCTCTGCTCTCAATGGGTTAAACAGAGAACGTGGTACTGTGACCTAAAGTTTACCCTATAAGCATATTCCAAGCTTTAAACAGTAAATCCCAACGATATGGCATTCTGAACCATTTTAACACTTTTACCCAATTTTTAACTTATTGAAAATTTCTGTTTTCAATATTAAGAGAGAAGAGCAGAACTCCGTAGATTATGACTCCTGCTACCAATCTGCTCTGCCTGCTAGACTGGTGGCTGTTCTGGAATTTGTTTTTTATTTTATTTTATTGAATAGAAATATCAGAATAAGACCAAAAAAGAAGGATCACAGATAGGATATAACCTATGCAAAGCATTTCATACATTTATATTAACACTAGCATGGGTGGCCCGGCGTTGCCGGGCTTTTTTTGGGGGGTTTTTTAATAAAAAAAATGGCGTGCATTTTTTAAATGTTTTGGACAGGTAAGGTTTTTTTGTTTTGTTTTCCTGTACAAATGGTGCTGGGCTGTGTTTAATGGTTTTTAAAGTTTTTTTGAATTTGTGGCTTATTTGCGCTGGGTCCGGCTGTGGCGGAGTTTTTATTTTATTTTTGTTCATGCAAATTTAATTTTTTTTAAAAAAATTTTTAAAATTTTATATTTAATTTGGTGTTAAAGTGATTTATGTAATTTTTTTTTTGAGAGTAGTGTGTATATTTTGGAATGTTTTCCAAACTTATTTTCTGCATTTTGGAATTATGAATTTATCTTTATCTATCATGTGCTCCACACTCCTGCACCACACCTGGAAGGGCCATGTGGTGGAGGAAGGGCAAAATGGCCATCCGGCCCCCAAAGCTGTCTGAGGGAGTGTGTCCTGGCTCTCAACTTGAAAAGGTTGAGAACTCCTCATTTAGCACATCATGAATGCATCCTCTACTAGTTTTTATTTTGGCCTCTGGGTGGCGGTGGTGAACTTTGTTTTCTCTCTTCCATTCTCCTCTTGTCCTCTGGGTTTCAGTTCCGGTAAGTGTTACTTCCTTTATTTTGGTCATTCGAGTTCCTGTCGCCATGAAGTGAAGACGTCTTCATGGTAAGCACTCTGATTTATTTATTTATTTATTTGGGGGGAGTTGAGTTTTTGTTGGGGGGGGCTGTTGTTTTGTGTTGTATGTTTTCCTGTCTTTGTTTGTGTTTATTTTTTAAAGGTTAGATTTCTGTTTTTGAATGGTTTTGATTTGTTTTTTGGTGCGTCCTTTTTTTAAGGGGGGGGGGTGCCTTTTGTTCTCACGGGCTATGCTTGGTGGCCCGTGGGAAAGTAGGGTACTTGCAGCGGGGGTGCCTTTTCTTCCCATGGGCCATGCTTGGTTGCCCGTGGTTAGGAAGGGAACTTGCGGCCGGGGGTGCCTTTTGATCCCATGGGCCATGCTGGATGGCCCTTGGGAAGGGTGCGTTGTTGCGGGGAGGGTGCCTTTCGTTCCCACGGGCCATGCTTGTTTGTCCGTTGGGAAGAAGGGCAGTTGCGGGGGAGGGGTGGTGGGTGGTTTGTTTGTATTTTTGGCGCGGTGGCTGGCCCTTCGAATGGAAGGGCAGCGGCGGCCGAGGTTTATTTTTCCTCCGTGGGCCATACTTGCTGGCCCGTGGTGAAGAAGGGGAGTTGTGGGGTTTTTTTGTTTGTATTTTTTTTCACGCCCCGCTGGCTCTTCGAACGGAAGAGCATGGGCGGCGGGTTTGTTTCATTTTCTTCCCCCACGGGCCATGCTGGCTCGCCCGTGGGGATGAATGGCGGCGGAGCCGGCTTTCTTTAAGTTTTGTTTTCGCGCGCCGGCTGCCTCCTCGTTCTGCGCGCTCATGGCGCGCAGGATGCTGGGGCTTGTAGTAATAGGTTGGTGCTTTGTGTTTGTGATGCGTTTTTTTTAAATGCTTTTCTTTTGATTGGCTGCGGCGCGTGTCCGAACGCTGCGCCGTGCCAGAGCCTCTCAGCCTGATTGGCTCTGGCGCGCCGCGGCGCAGTGACTGTTGGGACGTGAAGTTCTTTCCCTTTCTTGCCGTTTGTGGGGCTGAGGCCCCCGTGCCGGATTTTTAAATCCTTCGTTGACCTGCGTAGGCAATTCGGCCGTGCGCACAAAGGAAGGGTGCGGGTCAGTAGGGCGACGCATAGCAACGTATAGCCAATTCCAACGGTGAACACTTGGTTTTATAGGTTAAGATTAATTGCTATTTATCCTAAAGTATATTTGGTTATAAAATGAGGTAGAAGGAAGGAAAGAAAAAATACAGATATCCGGTTGAAACTAAAAATAGATATATCACCCGTGTTTCCGTTGGGTTCACCAGCAAGGGTTTCGAGACCAATTTACCATGTTATTTTTTCCAAAAAAAAGAGTGTGTCAGGGCCTGGTTTAATCCCTTTTCTATCAGTTAATGCATAGTCAACGAAAAATTTCCATATGTCCCAAAATGGTTTTTTTGCTTTTATCCCTCTTCTTTGCTGTAGTTGAATAGTTAAATTTTCATTAAGAGCCAATTGCCATACTTCTGCATACCATCTTGTGTTGCTGATGTTTTCCCCCCTTTTGCTGATGTTTCCCCCCCTTAGGCTGTTCTGGAATTTGTTCCACCATCATGAGTGGTTCTTGAAAGCAAGATGTGTGGCCTGTCTGTTTTATATTTGGAAATTAAACCACACTCTCTGACATTTATTGTATTTTCTTCAAATTGTCCCTCGCTTTATGAGTAAGCAGGATAAATTTGAGCATGGGCACAGCATTCAATTCAGCACTGTGAGCTGTGGCAGGATGAGATCCCTTTAGGTGGGTCCAGATTGATAAAGGCTCCTTGAAGGGGTGAAGAAAATGAGGGAAGAAAACCTAGATATTTGATGAATTGCCCTTCGATATATTTTTTTGAAAGCTGAGTGTTGTATTATGACCCTCCAAACTTCCAGCTTTGTCTACTAAGATCACTGTTTCTGTCTTTTGCATTTTCTGCTTGCATTTATGGATCCTCAGATAAGAGTTTTCTGCTCAGAAGTTCAGTCTGATTGCCCTATGCGAGAGAAATCTCAACTGAACACCAACGAGAGTCCTCAGCGAGAAGTGACCCATCAGAGTGACGAGGGAGGTGCCCCCTTGATAGGTGAGGATTAATGCTGTGTGCTGTCTACAGTTTATCTGCCATGGTGGAGAAATCTCAACATTGAGTATTTCAACCCATTGCAGATATGTTTGTAGTAAGCAAAAAGCTATCCAAGTCTGGTATGTCTGGGAATTCAATTTTGAAATACTCTACCCAGGATCTCACTTTTCTCATGCAGAACCAGTGCCTCCCACCATCTTGGCGTTTCCCACAGAAGTCAGAAGGATGGCAACAACAATTGATCCATCCTGTCTTCCTTACGATGGAGCAGAACCAGATCTGGTATGGAGAGGACAATTTTAAGAAACCATGTGTATTTGATCACTTGTGTATTCATCCATATTAGTCCCAAATCAGTCTTGCCATTACTTTATAATGGAATGCTCCACCTTTCCATAGCATAAATAGCAGGCTGTTATAACATAGCAATCTCCATTTGGGGTATAGCAAGGCCTATTACGTCTGGCTGTTCCAAATAGGAAGGTTTCAGAAGCTTCTCATCATCATGCCAACATTTCCACTCATGAAAGTTCAGACCTACAATAGGAAATCTGTTGGGAAATAACCTTATATTAGTTTGGTGGTAACTACTTTTAAGTTTCCTATACTTTTCTGAAAGGGGGCTGCTGGACTAACATGGTTCAGTATAACATTAAGAGTTCTTAATGGCTGCCTGGTGGAAGATGGTACAAGCATTCCTTTGCCTCTTTGAAGCTCTCTATCTAATCTCCTGGCCTCCTGAAAGAGCCTGTTTGTGTAAACCAGATGTCATTGAAAGCCTGGGTGACATGTTGTATGTGAAAGGTTAGGTCAAGCAGGCACAGACACTCGGGCACCAGATAATAAAGTGTATGTCTTCTTATGCTTTTACCTATACCCCGGAAAGATTGATTGTTATGTCTCTTTGCTATAGCCTGCTGACATGATTGCCTTATGCACATGGGGGTTTAGGATTTTAGGAATAAACATGAGCAGGGATCCTTTGTTGGATTGTCTTGCCTCATTGCACCCACATCCTGGTGTGTGTGTACACACAGACCCTATATCTCTTGATTTGTTCTTTTGGTTTTAAAAGGTTATCTTTATGAAACTGAAGGAAACAGCTTTCTCTTTGCATTTAGGTTGGAGTATCCTTTGAGGAGGTGGCTGTGTCCTTCACCCAGGAGGAGTGGGTACTGCTGGATCCTGACCAGAGGGCCCTCCACCAGGAAGTCATGGAGGAGAACTGGCAAACTGCATCCTCTCTTGGTAAGGTCTCCTCTTTCTCCACTTGTTATTAATCTTGGTTGTTAGGCATTGAATAATGACTACTAAAAGGAAGAAGAACAATAATGCTTCCATACTGGGAATGGTGTCCCAACTAACGCTAGCCACCGTGGGATCCATAATGACAGACCGGACAACCAACCAGATGCCCTCCAGATCTGCTGGGCTCTAGTTCTCATCACTATTACTAACATTCCCACTGTAGGATTGCTAACCAACTTTTGAAGAGCTGGTGGTTCCCAGTCTTTACTGGAAGATTATTGGGAGCTGCAACTCTTAACTGGGAATGGGTTTTTGGTCCTGGCAACTCAACTGTGGAGCATTTCCAAATAAGCAGCTTTATAATTCTGTGATGGTTTAATAACATGGCTACCAACGATAGTGACAATGTTGTACTTCTCAATTATTCCTTTGTAGGAGAAAAAGAATGTGGAGTAAGCAGTTTTTCTGTAGTTCCAGAAATTTTGAGATTTCACACATGTGCTCTCCTTCTTTGTTTCCTTCCCAGTCCTTCCTGCTCTCTCTTCTCCCCAACTTAGTTTCTAGTTCCTAGGACTTTTTTTGTTGTTGTTCAGTCACACAGTTGATTCCGACTCTTTGCGACCTCATGGACCATCGCTCTCCAGGCACCCCTGTCCTCCACCATCCTCCTTAGTCCACACAGCTCCGTGCCCATTGTGTCTACAACACCATCTAGCCATCTCATCTTTGGCAGTCCCCTTCTTCTTTGCCCTCCATCTTCCCCAGCATCAAGGCCTTCTCAAGTGAATCCTCTCTTCTCATTTGATGTCCAAAATACTTCAGCTTCATCTTTGTTATTTGTCCTTCTAAGGAGCACTCAGGGCTAATCTCTTCTAATATTGACCTATTTGTTCTCCTCGCTGTCCAGGGGACTCTCAAAACTCTCCTCCAGCACCACATCTCAAAGGCATCTATTTTTCTTCGCTCAGCCTTTCTAATGGTCCAGCTCTCACAGCCATACATTACCACCAGAAATACCATTGCTTTGACTATGCGGACCTTTGTTTGCAGTGAGATGTCTCTACTTTTCACTATGTTCCCCAGGTATTTCATAGCTTGTCTCCCAAGAATCAGTCGCCTTTTTATTTCATGGCTGCAATCTCCATCTGCAGTGATCTTGGATCCTAAGAAAGTAAAATCGGTTACTGCTTCTACTTCTTCCCCATCTATTTTCTAGGGACTGATATGGCCTGTTGCCATTATCTTGGTTTTCTTGATATTGAGTCTCAGTCCAGCTTTTGCACTCTCTTCTTTAAACCTAATCAGGAGCTTCTTTAGGTCTTCCTCACTTTCTGCCATTATGGTGTTATCATCTGCATATCTCAAATTTTTGATGTTTCTCCCAGCAATTTTGATCCCATATTGTGATTCCTCCATCCCTGCATAGCGCATTATGTGCTCTGTGTATAAGTTGAATAAGCAGGGTGATAGAATGCAGCCTTGTCTTACTCCTTTTCCTATTCCAAACCACTCCGTCATTCCATACTCTGTCCTAACTGTTGCTTTTTGACTCATGTACAGATTTCTCATGAGACATATGAGGTGTTCTGGTATTCCCATCTCTTTAATTACTTGCCACATTTTGTTGTGGTCCACACAATCAAAGGCCTTGGTGTAGTCAATGAAGCAAAAGTAAGCTTGTTTCTGGTATTCCTTTGTTTTCTCCATGATCCAACATATGTTGGCAATATGGTCCTAGGACTATTATAGGGGAAATTGGGAAGAAGCTAAAATTTCTCCTACTGGGCCTATGCCAGCTAAAACAACATAGCCAATAGCTCTTCTAATGACTAAGGAAAGAACCCCACTAGTTTATCCATCATCACAGTACTGTTTTTGGAAACGAATATCAGAAATTAGGAGTTAACATCAATAATGAGTCATATTTCTCTTTTAGTACTTTAAGATCCAGATTTGGGAGCATTGTTCTTCATTCACAGAAAATGTCCAAAGTCTAATAATGATAGAATAGAGGGCAGATGTAGGAGACCAGCCACAAATTGTATTTGGACAGGCTGCTAAATCCCTTGTGTTACAGTAGCCTAGCAATTTATCATTCTATGTCTAGATGTGATGGCAAAGTAAAAGGGAAATGGAGATAAATTAAGGAAAAATTGTTCTGGTACTTCAAAGTCTAGCACAGGAGTTTTCAACCTTTATAAGCCAGGGGCCTGGTCATGCTCCCTAAGACAGCTTTGGGGGCCGGATGGCCATTTTGCCCTTCCTCCACCACATGGCACTTCCTGGTGTGGTGAAGGTGGTGGTGGGCCACATGAAATGGTGCTGCAGGCCACTTCTGGCCTGTGGGCCGCAGGTTGAGAATCTCTGGTCTAGTAGATTCCCTGGTCATTCCAAGTGACTTCTCATTCATTAAAACCCACATCTTAGGAAAACCTTTTACCTCAGGTAGATCTGTCCCTATCTTCCTTTCAGACATTTTTTGCAATTGTCTTTCTTATCAGCAGGTAACTGGAGGGAGAAAAACGTATGTCCCAAATGTGGAAAGATTTTTGCGCACGAATCAGAGCTTGCCAGTCACCGTAGAAATCACACAGAAGAGGAAAGCTGTATCCAAAAGAAGCCTGATGAGTGCATCGTCTTTGAAAAATATTTTTCTGGAAATAATGCACTGATGCTTTGCAGGAAGCTCGACACTGGAAATACATCCTTCATAAATGAAGTTCCTGGGGAAGGTTTAGATTGCAAGTTACCAGTTATGAGATATCAAAGAGAGGACACAAGAGGGAAAGCATACATAGGCCAGGAATGTGGGGACTCTTCTGGCCAGAGTTCAGAATTTGTGAATCATCAGAGAATCCATATAGGAGATAATCCGTGTAAAGACCAAGAAAATGTGGACCAGTTTGCCATGAATTCACACCTTCTGAGCAATCAGAGAGTCCAAAATAGTGAGAAGCCATATAAGTGCCAGGAATGTGGGAAATGTTTTTCTCACAGCTCACAGCACATAAGGCATAAGAGAGTCCACACAGGAGAGAAACTGTACAAATGCCAGAAGTGTGGGAAATGTTTTGCTTGGTATTCAGACTTTGTGATTCATCAAAGACTTCACACAGGAGATAAGCTATACAAATGCCAGGAATGTGGGAAATGTTTTGCTAACCGCTCTCAGTATGTGATTCATCAGAGAGTACACACAGGAGAGAAACCATACAAATGCCAGGATTGTGGGAAATGTTTTACCCAGAATTCAAACCTTCTGAGTCATCAAAGAGTCCACACGGGAGAGAAGCTGTACAAATGCCAAGAATGTGGGAAATGTTTTGCTAACCGTTCTCAGTATTTGATTCATCAGAGAGTCCACACTGGAGAGAAACCGTACAAATGCCAAGATTGTGGGAAATGTTTTACCCAGAATTCAAACCTTCTAAGTCATCAAAGAGTTCACATAGGAGAGAAGCCATACAAATGCCAGGAGTGTGGAAAATGTTTTGCTGCAAATTCAAAACTTGTCAATCATAAGAGAATCCACACAGGAGAGAAACCATACAAATGCCAGGAGTGTGGAAAATGTTTTGCTGCAAGTTCAAACCTTGTCAATCATAAGAAAATCCACACAGGAGAGAAACCGTACAAATGCAAAGAATGTGGAAAATGTTTTGATCGGAATTCACAGCTTCTGCGTCATCAAAGAATACACACAGGAGAGAAGCCATACAAATGCCAGGAGTGCGGGAAATGTTTTGCTCAGAATTCACCGCTTCTGCGTCATCAAAGAATCCACACAGGAGAGAAACCGTACAAATGCCAGGAGTGTGAGAAATGTTTTGCTCGGAATTCACAGCTTCTGAGTCATCAGAGACTTCACACAGGAGAGAAGCCATACACATGCCAGGAGTGTGGGAAATGTTTTGCTCAGAATTTACATCTTCTGCGGCATCAAAGAATCCATACAGGAGAGAAACCGTACAAATGCCAAGAATGTGGGAAATGTTTTGCTCAGAGTTCATCGCTTCTGCGTCATCAAAGAATACACACAGGAGAGAAGCCATACAAATGCCAGGAGTGTGGAAAATGTTTTGCTTGGAATTCACAGCTTCTGAGTCATCAGAGACTTCACGCAGGAGAGAAGCCATACAAATGCCAGGAGTGTGGGAAATGTTTTAATGGGATTACAGACTTTGTGATTCATCAGAGACTCCACACAGGAGAGAAGCCGTATAAATGCCAGGAAAGTGGGGAATCTTTTATCAAGAGTTCAAAGCTTCTAGTTCATCAAGGAGAGAAACCGTAGAAATGCCTGTTTGGGGAAAGTTTTCCTCAACATTCAGAACTTGTGATTCATCAGAGACTTCGCACAGGAGAAACCTTACAAGAGTCAGCAGTGTTGGAAATGATTTTCTGAGAGTTCAATAGTTTTGAAACATCAGAGTATCAACACAGCATAGAAACCAATTAAATGTTAGTAAAGATAACACTTGCTCAAAAGCCAGTCGTATCCGACTCTAGAGTTCAGTGCTCATCTCTGTTTCATAGCTGAAGAGCCAGTGCTGTTTGCTTCTACAGACGTTTCCATGGACATGTGGCATGCCTAGACACAGTAGTGCACTGAGCGCTGTTTACCTTCCCATCAAAGTGGTCTCTATTGATCTACCTGCAATTTCTTGCTTTCAAACTGCTAGATTGGCAGGAGCTGGGAAAGAGACAGGAGCTCATTCCATTGTGCAGTTATGAACTGCTGACCTGCTGCCTTCCAGTCATCGTCTTAACCACTTGAAATTGTTTACTATAAGCTGAAGAATAAATATAAAATAAGAAGCTATTGTCAAAGATATTAGTTCTCCTGGGCAAAATTAGTAGGTACATTGATGTCAAACCCAAGAGACATTGCAGCAATAGCTTCAATGACAAGACTCCACTGATGCTACGTTAACAATGTTTTTAAATTGTGCTTAAAGGACTTTGTAGTTTTGCTTTTTTTTACTTTAAAATTTGTTACATTTTAAGAAGTAATTTTAATTATTAAAGACACATAATTATGGTTACATTCAAGATGCTGTTTCAGCTGCATACTGTTGCATTGTATAATGCAGCTGTGCCATTATTAAACATTATTTAATTTAGCTTTGGTATTTGACTATTTTTTTCATTCTGTTATGGGCAATTCTCATATTTTAAAATACAGTGTATACTACAAAATACCTGAACAGTGTGTTACTGTGGAAATTTACATTTTAAGAAGTAATTTCCAGTATTGAGACTTAATTTGGGTTAAATACGAGATGATGTTTAATTTGAATGTTATATTTTTAACACCATTAAAGTACTTTGAGGTTTTTTATATACTGTATAGAAGTTATGTTGGTAACAAAGCTTCTAGAATAGGACAAGTTAGTTTGCCATTGCTGTAACACTGACATCGAGATGAAGCACAAACTGATAAGAAACAAAATCTTTCAGGGTTTAAACCCCATCAATAGCTGGAAATAGAACCTAAACTTCTGTTTGATCCTTCTTGGTTTCTTTTAAATCATGTCAGAAGCACACAAAGGTCTTTTCTGGGTTGAAAGGCATTTTGCTGGAGGAACTCTGCTCAGGGGACAACCGGATGAGGCTCCTTTTATGTCCTCAAGATCTTTTCCCACTGAAGAGGTCCCTATTTATCTACTTGCAATTACAGTACTTACTTTTGAACTGTTAGGTTGGCATAAGATGGGACAGAGACAGATGCTCATTCCATCATGCAGTACTCAGGTCTTGAACTGCCAACTTGCTGACCTTCCAGCTAACAAGGTGAGCTTCTTAACCACTGAGTCACCACACTCATCCAGTAATGAAGGTTCTGTAACCTTGGAAGCTGGCTCGTAATTTGTATCGTGTTTAATTTGCTTTATAAAAAGTAACCCAGCAAATCCTTTTGTACTAAAATTGGGAATCTTTAAAATGAAAGATGGATGCTGAATTCAAAGTTGCTTGTTGGGAATGATAGCAATAGTGAGAATTTATACCAATGCAATGATTTGTAGAGTCACAGAATAACTTAATTGAAAGGGGGCTATCAGGTCAAGTCCAAACCCCTGATCAATGCAGGACTCCAAATCAAAGCAGGCCTTAAAGATGGTTACTTTCAAAAACTGGTTTTCAGTCCAGAGTTGAGCGTATGTGATGTTGGCCCACATGCCCAAAGCACAAGAAACTGGAAGCAAAGCATTGCATCAGGTCTGCCAACTGCATCAGGTCTGCCAAAGCACCCCCATTCTAGCAGCACTTGTGTTGCAGTGGTACAACACTCTCATTCAAACACTCCAGCTAAAAAGCTTCATAAAACATTCCTGTAGATCCCTTTGGTTTCTTATGCTCATACTCATAGGCTGCCAAGGCAACTGAAGGATTTGTAGTGCTCACCAAACAAATCCACATCTAATTTCGTCTAAGTAGTGGTTCCTTTCAACAGAACTATGTACTTAAAGCATAACACAAAGATACAGTAAAACCCCAGTTCCCGAGCGCTTTGGTTTACGTTTGCTGTGGTTCACGGTGGCAAATCCAGAGAAAATGATGTGCCATTTCAAGATGATTTTTAGGCATGTGACCAGGAATTTCCCACCTACTCTCAGAAGTTGTGATATGTCACTTAATGTGGTGGCAGTGGCAGCGCTTTTTTCTGGTGTTTTGGTCAGCCTTTGACATGTCCCATGGTGGTGGGAGGCTTATCCGAGCATGATCGTGGTTGCTTCCTGGATGTGCATTTTCATCATTATTGGCGGCACACGGCAGTACCTTTTTCTTGGTGTTTTGGACAACCTCTGCCATGTCCCAAGGCAGTGGGAAGCTTGTCCAAGCATGATCGGTCTGTTTTTTTAAAAAAATTCCGCTGTTTTCTTGCTTTGTCCCAGGAGCCAATCCATGGTGCTTGGAATGCTCAGTTGGTGTGTGGCATTTACGTCATCAACTGGTTGCTCGGCGCTGTGACAGATAGGCTTTGACCTGGCCCTTGCCTTTGGGGCTCTCCTGTTCCTGGCGAGTGACTTTTATCAGCTTGCCCTATGGAACTTCCCCAAAGACTCCCAACAAGCCCAGGAGACCTAAATGCCATCCTGCATATCCTGCAGCAACCTGGGGCTTACCTGTATTAGCAGAGCCCAGCAAGTATTATGGAGAGTATTGTATTATTTGTGGTAAAGTGTGGCTTATAAGAACATAAGAACAGCCTTGCTGGAACATGCCACAGCCCATCCAGTCCAGCATTCTGTCTCACACAGTGGCTCACCATTTCCTTCAGGGTATTCCCAAGCAGATGCCTTCACCTGTTTAGGATTCCCTGGAAATGGCATTGAGAGATATCCTGCCTATCTCTCCAACCCAGAGGTTGTCCTTAGGTATCCACAATTATAGCCATTGATACCCTTGTCCTTCATGAACTTGTCTAATCCTTTCTTAAAGCTGTCAAGACTGATAACTGTCACCACTTCTTCTGGCAGGGAGTTCCATAGACCAGTGATCCTATGGGTGAAAAAGTACTTTTTCTTATTTGTTTGAGAACTAGCACCCAAAAGTTTCATGGAGTGCCCCCTAGTTCTAGTGTTATATGAAAGGGAAAACAGTTTTCCCTTATCTACTTTGTCCACACCGTGCATGATTTTATAAACTTCAATCAGGTCACCTCTTAGATGCCGTCGTTATGGCTTATGGCTTAACTCTTGTCTTACCCCCTCTTCCAAAGAACAAGCCATTGTTGATAAAGTAAAAACATTTATTGTTCTTGAAGCGTATTGTAGAAATAACAGTTCTTCCATTGGTTCAGGATACAGAATTACAGCATACAAAAATACTAATCAAAAAGGACAGTTAGGGAAATCCACACTCAGGCCTTCCCCCAGAAACAAAAGGAAAACCTGAGTAATCTAGGTAATCATGTTGGGTAGGACTAGGGACTCTGGAGTAGCACCCAGAAACCCCCAACTCGAACTCCTACTAGAACTTGAATTCTAACTAACTCGAATAACTCCCAAACCTATGTGCCTATAGGAAATAAATGAGCTTGGCCCTCCTAATTAGCATACAGCCAATTAGAGCCCAGGGTTTATACCTGTATAAACAACCACTGGTTCCCATAACATTTGTCAGGTGTTCCCGGGCTCTGGATGTTGACGTAAACGGACATTCCAGACCTGGGGAAGAAGGCAAAACATAGGCCTGAAGAAGGCAAAACATAGCCCATCTGCTAGATAAGCGCAGCAGAAAGAATTGATAGGGATGTATTATATACATGTGACTTGTATAAGATACATGAAACTATGTCTTTAAGGGTTTCAACAGAGCAGCACCCAGCTGAATTCACTGAGTGGATGACTGAGCAGAATCTTAACCTATAAAACCAAGTGTTCACCGTTGGAACTGGCTATAGGCTGCTATGCGTCGCCCTACTGACCCACACCCACCCTTCGTGCGCACGGCCGAATTCCCTACGCAGGTCAACGAAGGATTTAAAAATCCGGCACGGGGGCCTCAGCCCCACAAACGGCAAGAAAGGGAAAGAACTTCACTTCCCAACATTCCTTGCGCCGCGCTGCGCCAGAGCCAATCACACTGAGAGGCTCTCGCACGCTGCACCGTTCCGACACGCGCCGCAGCCAATCAAAAGAAACGCATTTTAAAAAAACCCAGCAAAAACACAAAGCACCAACCCATAACTACAAGCCCCAGCGTCCTGCGCGCCCACGCAGAACGCTGAGGAAAACGGCGCCCCCGAAAGTTAAAAAGAAAAACAGCTCACAGGCAAGCAAACAGCAGCCGGCTTTCTTTTAATCTCCCGCGGCGCCTGAAGCTCCCGAATGGAGTTTCCCCTTTAATATCAGTGGAAGGGGGTGGCTATCCCCCTCTCCGCTGCCAACCTACTGTTGGGAGGTTTGTCAGGATAAAAGGACTATATTGCCCCAACCCATCTGGAAACAAAACATGAGGCAGAGAGGATCGATCCCCCACCACCCATCCTTAAAAAAACTCCGTCTTTTCTTCTCTTTAAAACCGGAGTTGTTTTAAGGAGGGGGGATGGGGAACGATCCTCTCTGCCAGTTCCTCTGTGTCCAGAAGTGTAGGGCCAAAATACACCTTTTATTCCAAAAAAACACCCAACACTAGGGAAGCCAGCGGGGAGGGGGATCGCAGCCCCCACCCACTGATATTAAAGGGGAAAAACGATCTACTTTAACGATTCCACAAAAACAAAGCACCATAACACACTACAGCTCCCCTCCCCACCACCTAGCCCACCCTTCCTAACCCCCAAAGACCATGCCCCCATCCCCACCACGGGCCGCCAGCGTACATAATGCAACGAGTCTGGCCTGCGGAAAAAACCCCAGCCTAACACCACATGGTATTTCAATGGGCCACCCAGCCACCGAGGCCGGCCCACAGAAATACCCACACCAAAAACACAAACAACAACATTCAAGAAAAAGCAAGAACAATACGAAACATAAAAAGTACAAGGAAAATCTTCCACAAACAATCCAAAAATAACAAGGACAAACACAACCCCCCACCCCCCACAAATCACAACAAAACCCACAACTTACCAAGAAACACGTGCAGCCTCTCCGACAATCAGAATTGAAATGAGAAAAGAACAGGAAGAAAACACAGGCCAGGACAAAGTCAACATTACGCAACAGCACCACCAAGTGGTCACAGGAAATATTACACTCAATGAATTAAAATTGATCTCCAGCCATCTACAAAACACATAAACTTACACATTTTTAAAAAAATCTTATCCAAAGTACACCTATCACCAAAAACCACATAGGAACACATTAGTTTTAAAAATAGAATTATTGGGAAAAAATATATCAACCTTATCTCTTTTAAAAATCCAAATTTTTTAATAACAGTTTAAAACACTACCTACGTATAAAAAAACAATATATTTAAAAAATAACATAAATGATTTAAATACACATACAACAAAAAACATCCAACACCATTTCTCATAGTTTTTAAAACACAAAACCCCAAAAAAAGCCCGGCAACGCCGGGCAACCCTTGCTAGTATCATGTATAAATTGAGGCTTCTCAAAGGCCACATTGCTTCGTGCCAAAAAGTGCTGGATGCATGCTAGCCGGACTGCTTGCTAGCTTTACTGCCTTATGGACATCACTGTTTTGCCTGGAGGACAAGGCTGCTGGCTTTGCTGACACTCTCTGGAGGAGAGAAAGGGCCAGAGCAGTCTCCAGAGGTCTCGAACTCAACTGAGAGAACAAGCCTGGACAAAAAGGGTTTTGCCCAACCTACAGCCAGCCAGGAGAAGGCTGGAGTTGCAGTGAGTACTTTTACTGTGCCTCAGGACTTAAAGTAGTGCTCACAAGGACTTACAGACTGTTTATCTGCCAGAGAAGAATCTGTTGTTTTTGTTATCTTTATGAACTATTCTGCTGAGTAAAAGCTGTTTCTGTTGAACTGTTACTCTGCATCTCTGCTTGTTATTGTCTGGGAGAGAGAGATAAAACGGCGCCGCCGCTGCTGCCAAAGGCTAACTGCTTAACTCTGCATGACTCAAACCCAGACCACAACACCCAACAAGAATTATGAGGTCTTTGCAAAGAAGCAAAGCTACATTCTAAGGTAAAGGTAAAGGTTTCCCTTGCTCGAAAGCCAGTCGTATCCGACTCTAGGGTGCAGTGCTCATCTCTGTTTCTAAGCCGAAGAGCCAGCGCTGTCTGCTTCTGCAGACGTTTCTGCACACATTCTAAGACAGTTTAAAAAACCAGAGACTCCATGTTGAATAGCTTGTGACCCGTTCCATCACAGGCGCTGAACCAGGAAGTATTCAAGCACTGCAGATTAGCTCCTCGGACAAAGCGGGAAAGCAGTGGAATTTTTTTTTAAATGGACTGCTGTTGCTTGGACAAGCCTCCCAATGCCTTGGGATGTGGTGGAAGCTGTCCAAAACAAGGGGGAAAGTGCCACTGCCGCACGGTGCTGCTGGAAATGTAAGTCCAGGAAGCAACCATGCCTCCGGCCCCTGGCGGGAAAAGGTTATGAAATCTTGGGCCAAGGCATTGGCTGCCCTGGCCAGCAGATCTCAGCAAGGAAAGCGCCGGCAGGGGAGCAGCGTTGCAGCCTTCATTGAGCCGGCGGAAGGAGGAGCATCTCCCGCTGCCACCTTCTGCAGCAAGAGAGGCCAGGGTGTGGGCTCCCCGGGCTGGCAGACATTGTTGAGGAAGGCACGCCTGACGCCCACCACCAGGAAAAAGTGCCAGAGCCCAGTAAAGTAAAGCTGTGAAAAAGGTAGGGAGCTTTCTGTTGTATTTTATTAAGATAAGAAAATGTACTTTGGTTCATGACTGATCCGGTTTCTGACAAAAGTGTCGGAACGGATCAAAATCGTGAACCGAGGTTTTACTGTATAGTCAAAGAGCCAAAAACACAGGCAAAGATCCAAAGAGTTCTTCACACCTGAGAAGTTTGTTTCCTTTTTCAAAAAAAGGTATACAGTATCTCAGTGTTAAGCTGTGTGGGAGAGGCAATGTGCAGATAGCAAATTGTTGTTTTGGGGTATTCACAGCACAGCAATTAACCTTCAGTGGGTCACAAAAGCAACATGGAGGTGACTGCCCCTATATATTTGCTATACATTTCCTACATGTTTGCATACCCAGAAACATGTCAGCAGAGCAGAGTTGCTGTTGTTATGTGAAGCCGTTCTTTGCAGTGGTAGGATTCAATTTTTTTTACTACCTACTCTGTGGGCATGGTATAGTGGTTGTGGCCAGGGGGTAAGCCCTGAATTGCACCTGAACTAGGACTATTTTATTTAAAAAACTTGAATGGGCAGGACCAGTTGGAATTTCTGGTACTGGTGAACTGGGGTGAACCTGCTGAAGCCCACCACTGCATCTTTGACTTGATCTCAAAAATATTCTGCTCAGCTCTTGCAAACTCCATGCTTCCCTCAGTCATAAGAACATAAGAACAGCCTTGCTGGAACAGGCCACAGCCCATCCAGTCCAGCATTCTGTCTCACACAGTGGCTCACCATTTCCTTCAGGGTATTCCCAAGGAGATGCCTTCACCTGCTTAGGATTCCCTGGAAATGGCATTGAGAGATATCCTGCCTATCTCTCCAACCCGGAGGTTGTCCTTAGGTAGCCATAATTATAGCCATTGATAGCCTTGTCCTCCATGAACTTGTCTAATCCTTTCTTAAAGCTGTCAAGACTGACAGCTGTCACCACTTCTTCTGGCAGGGAGTTCCATAGACCAGTAATCCTCTGGGTGAAAAAGTACTTTCTCTTATTTGTTTGAGAACTAGTACCCAAAAGTTTCATGGAGTGTCCCCTAGTTCTAGTGTTGTGCGATAGGGAAAACAGTTTTTCCTTATCCACTTTGTCCACACCGTGCATGATTTTATAAACTTCAATCAGGTCACCTGAAAAGGCCCAACCGTTGCAGCCTCAGATGGTAAGGAAGGTGTTCCAGTCCCCTAATCATTCTGGTTGCCCTCCTCTGTACTTTCTCCAACTCCATAATATCCTTCTGGAGGTATGGCGACCAGAACTGTACACAGTATTCCAGATGGGGCCTCACCATAGATTTATAAAGAGGCAAAATAACACTTGCTGACTTATTTTCTATACCCTTCCTAATGATCCCTAACATTGAGTTTGCTTTTTTCACTGCTGAGGCACACTGGGTTGACACCTTCATTGAGCTGTCCACCAGGACACCAAGGTCCCTTTCCTGGTTTGTCGCAGAGAGTTCAGACCCCATCAGTTTATAAATGTAATTGGGGTTTTTTGCCCCAACATGCATCACTCTGCACTTACTGATGTTGAAGCTCATTTGCCACTGTTTTGCCCACTCCCCCAGTGTCAAGAGATCCCTCTGGAGCTCCTCACAATCTCTCACAGTTTTCACTACCCTGTATAATTTAGTGTCGTCAGCAAATTTGGCTACCTTGCTTTTTACTCCTACCTCTAGATCATTTATGAAGAGGTTGAAAAGCAGGGGTCCCAGTACTGAACCTTGGGGGACCCCACTCTTTACTTCCCTCCACTTGGAGAAGTGTCCATTTAGTGCTACCCTCTGTTTCCTGTCCCTTAGCCAGTTGCTGATCCAGGACAAGACCTGTCCCTTTATTCCATGACTGGTAAGTTTATTCAAGAGCCTTTGGTGTGGGACCTTGTCAAAAGCCTTCTGAAAGTCCAGATAAACAATGTCAACTGGATCCCCCTTATCCACATGCTTGTTGACACTCTCAAAAAATTCCAACAGATTAGTGAGGCATGATTTGCCCTTGCAAAAGCCATGCTGGCTCTCCTTTAGCAGCGCCTCCTCTTCTATGTACCTATTAATTCTATCTTTTAGGATGGTTTCCATCACTTTACCTGGGACACATGTCAAACTGACAGGCCGGTAATTTCCTGGATCACCCCTGGATCCTTTTTTGAAAATTGGTGTTACATTCGCTACCTTCCAGTCATCAGGCACAAAGCCTGATTTGAGGGAAAGATTATATATTTTGGCTAGGATATCCGCAATTTCATCTTTAAGTTCCCTGAGAACTCGTGGATGGATGCCATCTGGTCCTGGGGATTTGTTAGTGTTTAGCTTAACAAGACATGCAAGGACCTCCTCCCTGGTTATTTCTATCTGTTTTGGGCATGTGGTCTCTATCTTCTTCAGTGAATACTGAAGCAAAGAATTCATTGAGTCTCTCTGCAATCTCTGTTTCCTCTTTAATGACCCCTTGCCTTCCATTGTCATCTAATGGTCCAATGGCCTTCCTAGTTGGGTTCTTACTTCTAATGTACTTAAAGAAGTCTTTGTTATTCCTCTGAGTATTTTTAGCTATACGCTCCTCAAAGTCTTGCTTTGCTTTCCTGATTGTTGCCTTGCATTTGTTCTGCCAGAATTTATGTTTCTGCCTGCTGTCCTCATTTGGACAAGCCTTCCATCTTCTAAATGAGCTTTTCTTGCTCTTGATCACTTCCCGAACAGCTCCTGTAAGCCACATTGGAGTCCTCTTGGACCTGGCAGTGCCCTTTTTCCTTTTGGGTATGCATTCCAATTGGGCCTCTGTTATTGTTTTTGTAAACAGCCTCCATGCCACTTGGAGTGTTTGGACTCTCTCAATTTTCCCTTTCAGTTTCTTTTTTACTAGTTTCCTCATCTTTGGGAAATTTCCTTTTTGAAAATTTAAGGTCTCTGTGTTAGATTTTATCAGTGACTTGCGGTCTATGATCAAGTTAAACATAATTGAGTTGTGGTCACTGTTCCCTATTGGATCAGTCACATTAACATCTTGCACCAGATCCTGAGTATTACTCAGGATCAAGTCAAGGATTCTTGTACCTCTAGTTGGGTCTTCAACCATCTGTCCCAGGGAACAATCATTTAGCATATCTAGGAACTTTATCTCTTTATCATGTGCTGAACAACAGTTCACCCAGTCTATGTGAGGGTAATTGAAGTCCCCCATTATAACCAGGCTTCCCTTCTTGGATGCCTCCTTTACAACATTCTTCAACTGCCAGTCTCCCTCAAGAGTTTGGGTCGGAGGCCGATAGTATATGCCTACTGTTAGACCATCCTTGTGGCCTGGTACTCTTACCCACAGAGCTTCTAATGGTGACTCTAAATCACCTAGATATTCCAATTCATAAGATTTTATCACTTCTTTGACATACAAGGCTACACCACCTCCTGTTTGCCCCTTCCTATCCTTCCTGTACAGTTTGTAGCCTGGGATAACTGTATCCCATTGGTTATCATCCGTCCACCAGGTTTCAGTGATACCAATAATATCAATATTTTTATCTATTTCTAAGTATTCCAGCTCCCCTATTTTGTTCCGGAGGCTTCTGGCATTTGTATACAAGCATTTATATATGCATTTCTGACACAGTCTTTCCACCTCAGATTTGGATTCCTCTTTTCCTGCTGATTTGTCGTATCTCAGGACAGATGTGAAACTGCCAAAACGAAAGACACCTTTTGATGAGTTCATTTTGCAGTTCCTTTCACCTGACCCAGTGTGAGAAAGGTCAGCTGGCAACCTACGGTTGCCGTTACCCGGGTACACCCAATTATGTTTCAGAAATACCACAGTCTTTGAGGAGGCTCTTTTCTATGTACCCCATATCTCAGGACTTGAAACCTCCCACAATTTGTAATACCGTATTTTCCAGCGTATAAGATGACTGGGTGTATAAGACGACCCCCAACTTTTCCAGTTAAAATATAGAGTTTGGAATATACTTGCCATATAAGACTACCTCTCTTCCAATGCACACCAAATAAAAATTAACCCACACTCAACCCGAAGACGCGCAGCCCTCCGAGTCAAATGGGCAGGTTCTGGTGGAGAGCCAATCCACGCTCACGTTCTCCTCCTCGAGGTACAGGAAGATTTGTGCAGCTTGCTTCCCCTTGCTTTATACTCCCCGCACAGAGCAGGGACTCGGCCGCGGCACCACCCACCATATGCGCCGGACATATGAAGCAAGGGGAAACAAGCTGTAGTTAAGTACCTGTCCTATAAGACGACCCCCGACTTTGGCACAGATTTTTCGGGGTTAAAAAGTAGTCTTATACGCCAGAAAATACATATATTCCAATAATAAAGCATTCACCGGGAACTTTGTTCCTTCACTCACTGGTGGGTGGGTTTCATAGTTCCCTTTCCTTCCTAGGCTGAAAAGGGTCTGTTTTGCTATTGTCATGAGTTGTAACTGCTCCTCTTAAATCAGGAGTTCTCAACCTTTTAAAGATGGGGCCCGGGTCACAGTCCCTTAGACAGCTTTGGGGGCCGGTTGGCCATTTTACCCTTCTTCCTACACCACATGGCAATTCCTGGTGTGGTGGAGGCAGTGGAGGGCCACATGAAATGGTGCCACAGGCCACAGGTAAAGAATTCCTGTCTTAAATTCTCCAGAACTAGTGACCTCAGCTTGGAAGTAGTTGCTAAGCACACAGACACATAGATCACCCTGGGGAAGGTGTTGGACCTTCAAGGACTCCATTTGGACAACTTGGTTGGTTTAGCTATAGATGAAGAATCGGCCTTTCATCTCAGAAGCTGGTTAAGCAACAAAAGCCAAGATACTTGCAGTTGCTTTTTTTTTTTTTTTTTTTGCATTTCGTCAATCTGAAGAGGTCAAAGGTTCATGATAATTAAGAAGTTGTAAAAGTTAAAGAAGTGATGTCACCACTATAGAAGAAACATTGCCATTTTATTCTAAGTGCCTGAATAGCCATAAGAAAAAAATAGCAATTTGAGATGTTTAGCCAATTACCGGTAGGAGGAGATGTTTGTCTGGCTGTTGCTATGTTATATAATAATTATTTGTATTAACTATTGTGTTCTCTCTCTCTCAGTTTTAGACATATTGTGCTAGTTACATCTTAATACATCATTTTGGAGTAATGACAAAGTAGATTAAACATGAAGTCATAGGTAAAGTTAATTTGATTATAGTTAATTGGGTCAAGTTAATTTGATTATAGTTAATTGGGTCATGAACTCAAGGTAAAGGTTCATGTTTAGCAATTAAGAAAGCATATATCTAAAATACTTTTATCTAATCACCTGGGTTGTACTATTGACTAAAATACATTTTACTTCTGTAAGTCAGCTTGTTAACCGGAGATGTCATTATTAGTAGCATTCAAAGAAAATGGTATAAGAAGAGCTATGGAAAGCTGTGATTCCCATTCAGATCTTTGGAAGTATTCCATCTGAATCATATTAACATTACAAACTTGTCATGTTAATATTATAATAAAAGGCCTTTGCTGTTTATTTCACCGATAGTCATTTTCTTGAGGCAGAAGAAGCAGCCACTTCAAATCGACAGTGGAAATTAGCAAAGTCAATACAGTAATAAAGTAAAGGTAAAGGTTTCCCTTGCTCGAAAGCCAGTCGTATCTGACTGTAGGGTTCAGTGCTCATCTCTGTTTCACAGCCAAAGAGCCAGCGCTGTCTGCTTCTGCAGACGTTTCCGTGGTCATGTGGCAGGCATGACTAGGCACCGGAGTGCACGGAATGCGGTTACCTTCCTACTGAAGTGGTCCCTATTTATCTACTTGCAATTTCTTGCTTTTGTGTGGATCCGCGTGCCCAGTTGGCACGCATGGCCTCTGGCAGAGGTTAAACCTAGCGAGCACGCTCCTGGCCCCTGGCCCTTGCCAGCAGGGAGAAATTAAGGGGGGTGGATAAATGACAGGGTTTGATTCACCCAATTACCTGACCTGACCAACGAACCTGCTGAAAGAGCAAATACGTTACCTATTAGAGTAATCCCTCATCTCCGAATCTCAGTCTCATCCCAGAAGCAAACAGGAGCCCTGATTGCCTTAGTCTAAGCCCAAAACAATGGTGTTGTCTCAGCCAGTGTTTGTCCACACTAATTAACTTCCCCCCGAGAGATTCCCAATTAACCTGAGTAAATAGGTGATGTGATTGACTGTTGGGTGACGGTTTTTTCTACCTTGCCTTCTGATCTATAAATGGCTATGCCTTTTCCTCAATAAACCACTGATCATATCCTCCTCCATACTGCCTCGTATCGTTCTTTGATCAGTCTCCTCCGGGACCTACGGCCCTCAGCGGCCCCGATTCCTACACCTGGTGACCCCGAGACGTGATCTACTCGTGAGTAAGAGCGGTCTTCCTCAGAGTAGCGATCACACGGTCCGGTTCTGCGCTTGAACCGTGTCCGAATCATCCCGGAGGACAGCGCGGCACTCCGCCCGGCAGCCAGCCGATCGGAGGGACGGCCTGCGGTGAGGCAGTCCAAAGAGGCATCCTACAGCTTGCTCCCGACTTTCGCGGTGGCTTGCGCCAAAGGGAAAAACGCGTTCCGCTCAGGGCAGCTGTGAGCCCCTGACAGCGCAGTGGCCACCGAGGGCCCGTGGCCGCAGTCCACGCTCCGAGCTCTACCCAGAAAGCGTCGTCGCCAGAACCTATTGCCTGCCAAAGACGCGTTGACTCGTCCCGAGGAGGAATCTTCCGAGGACCCAATCGCAGGTAATATGGGGACCTGTCCTCAGCGACAGCGTCCATCCGCTAGCCAAAGAACTCGTGTAGAGGAGTTCAACATCCTGGCCAGGGTCTTTAATTTGCGTTTTCACAGCGGGGAGCTAGTGAGACTTTTGGTGTACCTAGGGGAACACTGCCTGCTTTACCCAGAAGTAGGTACGTTAACCCTCGAGCGCTGGGATCAGATAGGAGACTGCATTCAGCAACCCCCGAAAGCTCCAGGAGGCGTAATTCGCACATGGAGAAAGTGTAGGAAGCTCTTGGCGGAGATAGAGCCAGTCCGGATAGAGGCCAAAGAACCCCCAAGTCTGCCAGATGCGCCAGCCGAACCAACGGCGCCTACGGCGCTCTATCCGTCACTCCAATTTAGGCAGAGTAGTGTAGGGAGCTTTCCCTCGGTGACAGCTGCAGACGTCACCGGTGGAATGCAAGGAATGAGGAGCGCAGGCGCTTCTCAGAAAGCAACAGGTTCCCTAGCTACCAAAAGTGCCCTTCGGCGCACAGTAGAGGAAGAACTCAGGAAGGGGGAATTACCAGTAGAGGAGCTAGCAGAGCTCAGCCAGATATGTCCCATCCGCATGGAGATGGACGCGCTTACAGGCGCACAGCAGATAGTACACTCCCCAGTCCCGTATAAGCTTCTCATGGCTATACGGAAAGCCATTTCAGAGACAGGGCTCCAAAGTCGTTTCACAAGGGGCACGCTTCAGCAAGTGTGCGAGAACACCATGTTCATTCCCCATGATTGGAAAGCCGTCATGCGGATGATGCTCAACCCTAGCCAGTACTTAATTTGGGACAGCGAGTATCGCCTGGAGGCGCAGACAAGGGCTGCCAGGATGGGAGGCGCAGTACTTCCTGACCAGTTATATGGTTCAGGTGCCTTCGAATCCATCGATGCCCAAATCAACTTGCCTCTAGCCACTCTCCAGATGTCGGCCGAGGCCGCCTTTAGGGCGTTTTTCAAAGTCCCAGCAACTGGCAAAGCGGCTAAGAATTACACCGCTATTAAGCAAGGAGCCCAAGAGCCCTATATGGACTTCATCAATCGCCTGGAAGAAGCCATTAGCAGGCAGATTGACAATGAGCAGGCCCAACAAGAGCTCATGATGAAGTTAGCCAAGGACAACGCCAACTTAGACTGGCGTAAAATCTTGCAGTTACTAGGCAATCGTCCCGATTTGACCCTTACGGACATGATTAGAGCTTGTGCCGACGTTGGCACAGATTCCTACAAGATGGGATTGCTAGCGGCAGCGGTGCAAGGGGGTAAGAGACCAAAAGGAAAGACCCAAGGAGCATGTCACAGTTGTGGCAAGGTCGGTCACTTCGCTAGGGAGTGCCGATCCAAGGGAGGTGGGCAAAAGTCCGGCCGCCCCAAGGCTCCGAAGACCCAGTGTCCGAAATGTCAAAGAGGCTACCATTGGGCCCGAGACTGTCCGAATTCGGGAAACCGGAATGCGGGCATGTCTCTGGCCCCGGTCCAAACAGGGACTCCCCTCATTCAGAGCTCACCAGAGCTAGACTAAATCCCAGTCACACTCCAGACATTGTGAGGGCACAGGCCAGCCCCAAGGGTAGTACAGGGCTAGACTTGACTTGTCAGGCGGACGTTACATGCGACCTGCCAGGCACGGTCTATCTGGTGGATACCCAGTACATGGGTCCACTGCCCAAGGGCTTTATAGGTTTAGTTTTGCCCCGCAGCGTAGCTGGAGCACGCGGAATTTTCATAATTCCAGGAGTCGTTGACTCGAATTTTTCGGGCGTTCTCCAAGTTCAGCTTTGGACTCATCTGCCCCAAACAATCCACAAGGGAGACACCTTAGCGCAACTGATCATGGTTCCTTGTCACTCGCCAGCAAATAGCCAGGGAAGGCTCAGTGACAGCTCCGAGTCCCGGTCAGAGGACCGCTCGAGCGCCAGGGAGGCAGTACAAGGATACCAGGTCTTAGCGACAGTGGAGACCAACATTGAGTGGAAGCAGCGCCCCGTTATCGAGGTATTTTTGAACAAAAGAGTGTTCTCAGGGTTACTCGATACCGGAGCGGATGTGAGCGTGATAAGCAGAAGCCAGTGGCCAAGAGAGTGGGCCATTGAGCCGGTCTCCGATGTGTGGGGGGTAGGCGGCGTCCAGGAAGCGTTTAGGAGCCGAGAGTGGGTGGAAGTCACAATCCCAAGGGCTGACGGCACGGCGGTAATTCGGCCGCACATTCTTGACGTGCACATCAACCTTTGGGGGCGAGACATCTTGCAGCAGTACGGTGCTACGCTTACCTTTGGGTAATGGCGTTACCACTTAAATGGCTCACCGACACGCCGGTTTGGGTAGAACAATGGCCGGTAGTGGGAGAGAAATTAGTTGCCCTCAAGCAGCTAGTTAAGGAACAGCTAGACGCAGGACATATAGAACGGTCCACAAGTCCTTGGAATTCGCCAATTTTTGTGATTAAAAAGAAGTCGGGGAAGTGGCGACTCCTCCACGATCTCAGAGAGATCAATAAATGCATACAGCCAATGGGTCCGCTTCAATGCAGCATCCCCAATCCGAACATGATTCCCGAGGGGTGGGAGATTCTAGTCGTAGATCTCAAGGATTGCTTTTATACAATCCCCTTAGACCCCCAGGACCGGGAAAGGTTCGCCTTTACGGTGCCGGTTGTGAACCACGGCGAGCCCACGCAGCGTTACGCGTGGAAATTTTTGCCACAGGGCATGCTCAATTCGCCCACCCTGTGCCAAATTTATGTTCACAACGCACTGGCAAAGTTCCGAAGCCTTTACCCTAAAGCTATAGTTTGCCACTTTATGGACGACATCTTGGTCGCGATGCCGCAACTCGGCAGCGAAATGTTTTCTGACCTCCAGGCCAGCCTGGGGGACAAAGGTTTACTCATTGCCCCGGAGAAAGTGCAGAGAACCGAGCCCTTCTCATACTTGGGCCATCGGCTTCTCCGCTCTTTCGCAGCACCAGTTTTGCCTAAGATCAATTTACAGGACTCAGTCACCCTTGTAGAGTTGCAGCAAGTTTTGGGGAACATCAATTGGGCCAGACCGTATTTCCGATTGGATACGGATCTTCTAAAACCGCTCTTCTCGCTGCTAACTTTAGGTAAGCAGCCGGCAGACAGGATAAAAATTTCTCGAGACGCACGCTTAGCTATCGAGAAAGTTAACCAAGTTCTCAGCCAGAGGTGGGTAGATAGGATCACCCCAGGGCCATATGCTCCGATCCTGAATTTGTACATCGTACGGTCAGGATCCATGTTTACAGGAGCGCTCGGCGTAGATGCCGAGAAAGGGGCGAGTATCGTGGAGTGGGTGTACCTTCCGAACACCTCTTCACGAAACATCGTTCCTCCCCAAGAATTGGTCTCCGCGGTGGTCTACCACGGAAGGCTGAGAGCTAGGGACATTTCAGGGCATGATTTGGCCAAAATCGTAGTTCCATTCACCAAGGAACAAGTTCAGCAATTAATGCAGCTCGGTGACTCGCTTCCCATAGCCTTGGAAGGATTCACCGGGAGCTTGGCATACCACTTGCCAAAGGACCCCAGACTCGTCTCACTTCAGACGCAGACAGTTAGCTTGTTTGAATTGCTCTCGCTGGTTCCACTCCAGGGAGCCAGGACAGTTTTTACTGATGGTGGTCGGACATACGGTGTCTTGACCTGGCAGGAGGGCTAAGCTTGGCGCACGCTGCTAACTCTTCCACAAAAGTCCGCGCAGCGGGCAGAGTTGGCAGCGGTGAACCTTGCCTTGCGCACCTTCGCCAAGGAACGTTTAAACATCATCACTGACAGTATGTATGTTAGGAACTTGCTTCACAGTCTACCGGGAGCATACATCACTCCCGCGATAGACAAGAATTTGCTTAGCCTGTTTCTCACTGCTCAATTTCATTTGCGAAACCGCACGGAGCCGCTCTATATTGCCCACATCCGAAGTCATCAAGACCTACCGGGTCCGATTTCCGCGGGCAATAGCAGAGCGGACACGGCGGCAAAGGAAATTCAGCAACGTTCAGTTTTGGGTGTTTTTACTACTCCAATTCAGAGTCATGCCTTTTTTCACCAAAATGCCAAAGCACTTGCCAGACAATTCAATTTGCCACTCTCTCAAGCCCAAGGCATAGTTCGCTCTTGCCAGCATTGTGCAGGGGCACCGGGGGGGCCCTCGTGGGGGGTCAACCCACGAGGGACAGAGGCCAATCAGGTGTGGCAAATGGACGTCACGCATGTTCCGCAGTTTGGCAGATGGCAGTACATGCACGTCTGCATAGATACTTTTTCTCAGTTCGTTTGGGCAACGGCACAGAAAGGGGAGACTGCTTCCCACGTGGAGCAGCACCTCCTTTCCTGCATTGCAGCCATGGGCAAACCTCGGCACGTTAAAACCGATAACGCCCCGTCCTACAGCTCTAGGCAGCTGGCCACCTTCATGGCCACTTGGGATATTAAGCATACTTTTGGAGTTCCCTACAATCCGCAGGGGCAAGCGATTGTGGAACGGGTCAATCGGACGCTCAAGTCCTATATTGACAAACAAACAGAAAGGGGGGAGCCACCAGCCCTCCCCAAGTCACATGGCCAGGCACAGCATTGCCTGAATAAGGTATTGTTCACTTACAATCACCTTAATGTTTTTTCGGATTGTACGCCGCAGGAGAAGCACTTCCGCCGTTCGGAAGCTCTCCCGCGACCGATGGTCCGATACCGGGTGCCACCGGACCCTTCTTGGAGGGGCCCGGCGCCACTCGTAACCTGGGGGCGAGGGTATGCTGCAGTTATGTCTCCTACAGGTGCCGTTTGGATTCCAGCTCGGTGTGTCAAGCCGTACTTGGAACCTCATGGCGTGGACCCAGACCGACCCGAGTCCGATCCCGGAGATGGAGGACCTCACCCTGACCAAGGAGACCCACCGGGAGAAGCGACGGCCGCGGACGCCAGCACCGAAGATCACCTGGGGGATGGTCAAGACCCTTTGCAGTGAGGCCCAGGGCGCCCTCCGACGCGAGGAGAGGGAGCCGACACCGGAGAACTTCGTAGCAGCAGTCTTCGCCCAGATTGATGCCAACACCATGATCTTCACCATCATCCTGACCCTTTCCCTGCTTCTGGGGGGAGGCGCTCAGGCCGTCTCGTTGGAGGCCAACGATCTACTGCCCGGCGGAGACCTCTCTGCCCGGATGCAGTACAATATTTGGGAGAGGTTGGCGGGTCCCGTCAACCAGTCCGATTTTTGCCTCAGGCAGGACCTTGGTTCTGCTTCGATCCTCAGCACCTGCCTCATCCCAGTGTGCCATTCTCCAGGCGCGCACCCCAGGGATGGGGATTGGCTCGTGAAGAGACTTTTTGGCCCGTATAACCCAGCGGCTTCTTCAGAGTATGCCCGTTGGGAGATGCGGCTGACCATGACCTTGCCGGCTGATGCAGCCACCCTCCACACTCCTCGGGTGGCGGTCAGCCCGAACTCTACCTGTGGACGAATGTACGGCTGCGCTTCGGCTGGTCGTACCCGGCGCCGCTGCCTCAACGTTGGCAGTGGCGATTGGACTTGCAATAACCCAGTACCACTTGGCACCATGTATGCTCATATAACCCTGCCATCTGGTTGGTTCTTCACATGCAACCAGTACACGTGGAACTACATTCCTGCAAATGTTTCAGACTCTATATGTTGTATCAGTCGTTTGACATTGTTGCTCCCTACCAAGGACATGGTCACCCCAAGCACAAATGTTACTAATGTTCCAAATGTTTCCTCACTCGTACGGCACACTCGCACCACCCAGTTGGACAGCTCGTGTGAGAGCAGCTTTAGAGTAATGAGCCCTGCCGAATATCTCTCTTTGGCAGTCAGCATCTTTGGCGTGCCAGGCTTAGCCGTCGGCAACGCAAAGAGGATTGGTCGCTTGGCTTGCGGTCTAGCAAAAGCCATCAACCATACCTCCTCCGCGATAGCGCTCCTTAATCAAGAGCAGGCAGAGCTTCGCCATGCCATTCTTGACAATCGAGCGGCTATCGACTACCTCTTATTGTTGCACCACCTGGGTTGCGAATCCTTTCATGGTATGTGCTGTTTCAACCTTACCGACAACTCCCGCAAAGTACAGAGTCAGCTCACTGATCTCCACACCATAGTCCAGGGCATCACAGAGGGTTCTGCATGGGGGGCTTGGTGGAGCTCATTGTGGAACTGGATGTGGTCATGGATCCCCTGGGGGTGGCTCCAAACGGTACTCAAGGTGGTTGTGGGGGTGATTATACTAGGCATCGCACTCTGCTGCTTTGCACAATGTATTCCCTCGCTGATCTCAAGGTGCCGCCCCAGAAGGAAACCCAGTGACGTCATACCCGCTCATCAACTGGTCCCGCTCCTACGCAGGGTCGCCGGTCAGGCTCTTAAGAAAAATTAAAAGGGGAGATGTGGATCCGCGTGCCCAGTTGGCACGCATGGCCTCTGGCAGAGGTTAAACCTAGCGAGCACGCTCCTGGCCCCTGGCCCTTGCCAGCAGGGAGAAATTAAGGGGGGTGGATAAATGATAGGGTTTGATTCACCCAATTACCTGACCTGACCAACGAACCTGCTGAAAGAGCAAATACGTTACCTATTAGAGTAATCCCTCATCTCCGAATCTCAGTCTCATCCCAGAAGCAAACAGGAGCCCTGATTGCCTTAGTCTAAGCCCAAAACAATGGTGTTGTCTCAGCCAGTGTTTGTCCACACTAATTAACTTCCCCCCGAGAGATTCCCAATTAACCTGAGTAAATAGGTGATGTGATTGACTGTTGGGTGACGGTTTTTTCTACCTTGCCTTCTGATCTATAAATGGCTATGCCTTTTCCTCAATAAACCACTGATCATATCCTCCTCCATACTGCCTCGTATCGTTCTTTGATCAGTCTCCTCCGGGACCTAGGGCCCTCAGTGGCCCCGATTCCTACACTTTTGAACTGCTAGAATCAGAGAAGAATATGGAAGCCTTCTGAGCTCTTTCTGACAGTGGTGGGACTACAGTAGTTTTTGAGGCTGGACCAAAAAACAACAACTAAAGAGTGAAGTGGTGCGGAGATAAAATTGCGACGCAGATGACGATTCCTCTCCCGGGCAGATCCTGGGTTTTATTACCTCATATTTGATTTGATTTGAAGTTTAATTTATATACCGCTTTTTTCAACCCAACGGGTGACTCAAAGCGGTTTCACAAGGACAACAAAATAATACAAGAATATAAATACAGCATAATTCATACAAAATGAAAACGACAAAATATCAATACAAGATAATTCATACAATCAATACCGTATCAATAAACAACAAAACAGCAGAATCTCCAAAAATACAATATACAAATTCAATTCAGAGCAACGTATCAATAAATACAGAAAATGCAATGAAACACATTTCACAACATAACATTTCAATAAATACAATCATATCAAGATCTCAAAAATCTCTCCTCCTTTCAGAAAAGCCTGGAGGCTGTTCCTCTTCTCCCAGCGCAAATTTGTGGGGAACTAAGATTACTCATCCGTGCGCTCGGAAAAGCGATTGGACAGGTCTGTGCTTGCCCTGCCAGGAGCCTGGCTCGGCTTCAGTCACATGATGGGAAAGCAGATCCAAATGTTACATTTATTTCAATGAATATGTGCGCATGCGTGACTCCCTTACCCAGACAGACCCCACCCACGAGTCAAAGCCGGAGTCAACTTTGGAAAGACACTCTTTCCTTTCAAGCGCTTTAATTAATTAATTAATTAATTAATTAATTAATTAATTAATTAATTAGAGAGAGAAGGGCAGGTGAGTCTCTTTTTCTCTTTGCTGGGAAGGGAGGAAAAAGGAGGAGGAGGCAGAAACTGGTTGCTCATATCATCATCATCATCATCATCATCATCCCCCCTCCTTTTGAAATCCGTGGAAATTTGAGAGTGTAAAGGGGGGGATCCACGTTGTGGCACTTTATGTACTAAGAGTTGTGTTTTAATGTTAGCTTTTGTGGCTCAGGTCCACTTCATCAGACATGGGAGTGAGACCACAAGGCATAAATGTATACACATCAGGTACAGAGATTCAGAATGGTTAGCAATAACAGGTAGTTACGTGGGGATCTAAGTGGCTCAAGTGGCTAAGACGCTGACTGGGAGGCGGAAGGTCAGCAGTTCAATTCCCGAGTACTGCAGGATGGAATGAGCTCCTGTCTTTGTCCCAGCTCCTGCCAACCTAGCAGTTCGAAAGCAAGAAATTGCAAGTAGATAAATAGGGGCCACTTCGGTGGGAAGGGTAAACAGCGTTCTGTGCGCTCCAGTGTCTAGTCATGCCTGCCACATGACCACGGAAACATCTGCAGAAGCAAACAGCGCTGGCTCTGGCTTCGGCTTTGAAACAGAGATGAGCACTGAACCCTAGAGTCGGATTCGACTGGCTTTCGAGCAAGGGAAACCTTTACCTTTACTTTATTACTGTATTGACTTTGCTAATTTCTACTGTCGATTTGAAGTGGCTGCTTCTTCTGCCTCAAGAAAATAACCATCAGTGAAATAAACAGCAAAGGCCTTTTATTATAACATTAACATGACAAGTTTGTAATGTTAATATGATCCAGATGGAATACTTCCAAAGATCTGAATGAGAATCACAGCTTTCCATAGCTCTTCTTATACCATTTTCTTTGAATGCTGCTAATAATGACATCTCCGGTTAACAAGCTGATTTACAGAAGTAAAATGTAGTATTTGCCTTTTACTAAGATCACTGTAGATGGTGATTGCAGCCACAAAATAAAGAGATGCTTACTTCTTGGGAGACAAGCAATGAGAAGCCTAGATAACATAATAAAGACTAGAGACATCACCCTGCCAACAAAATCTCGCATAGTCATAGCAGTGGTGTATGGCTGCGAAAGCTGGACATGAGGAAAGTTGAGCGCAGAAGAATAGACACTTTTACATTGTAGTTTTGGAGGAGACTCTTGAGAATCTCCTGGACTGTGAGGAGAAAAATCAGTCAATCAACCCTGACTGCTCATTAGAGGGACAAATACTAAAGATATACTAAAGTATTTTGGCCACTAAATGGCCACTAAATGAGAAAAGAGGACTCACTAGAGAAGGCATTGATGCTGGGAAAGATAGAAGGATAGCAGGAAAAAGGAGAAGGGGATGCCAAAAGATGAGGTCTATCTATGGCATTGTAGATGCAATGGGCGTAGATTAGAGTGGGCTGAGGAGGATGGTGGAAGATAGAGGATCCTGGCACAGGATGGCTCATGGGGTTCCAAAGGGTTGGACTCGACTGTGCGACTGAACAACAACAACAAAATGTGGCATTTTTTTTTTTACAGTTGGTAATACCTGTTTTTCAGATTAATGGCGAAGCTTCCGTGTTGAATTGCAAATGCATGCAAGACAAGTATTACACATTTGCTAACGAGTTTACCCTCCAGGCCTACCATCTATTGTGTGAGTGGCCCACACCAAATGCTTGGTTATTCTTTTGTTTTGCAACGAATCCCAAGGCTGGGGATGAGAATTCTACTGAAGTAGTTTCTGTGAAGGTGGTATAATATTACAACATGTAATATTATGGCCCAAGTGGCTAAGACGCTGACTGGGAGGCGGAAGATTAGCAGTTTGATTCCCGAGTACTGCACGACGGAATGAGCTCCCGTCTTTGTCCCAGCTCTTGCCAACCTAGCAGTTCGAAAGCAAGACATTGCAAGTAGATAAATAAGGACCACTCCGGTGGGAAGTTAACAGCATTCCGTGCGCTCCGGTGTCTAATCATGCCTGCCACATGACCACGGAAAATGTCTGCAGCAGCAGACAGCGCTGGCTCTTCAGCTTTGAAACAGAGATGAGTACTGAAAGCTAGAGTCGGATACGACTGGCTTTCGAGCAAGGGAAACCTTTACCTTAATATAATACATATTTAGCTCATATAATAACCTATTAGTGATGGTGTAGCAAATTTAATAATTTTCCAGAAACCCTTGACTAATATTCAAACCTTTGAGATGGGTATCCAGCTTATGGTGGCACTGTACTTTATTTCTGCTGTATCTCTCTGGATCCTTGTCTTATAATGTTTGAAGGGTTAGCCATGTTAGTCTGTGCAAGCATATCTGAGAGTAAATAAAACAGAACAGCAAAAAAGACAAAAAATGTTGTGGCACCTTAAAGACTAACTCCTGTATTTAACAGTGAGCTTTCATGGTCTAAGCCCACTTTATCAGACACCATTGATGGCCCCCAAACCAAATTGGCCCTTTTCTTGTTGGGTCTGAATATCCATTTTGCTTCCCCCATCATTAGAAGCAATAGTATACGCAGTCCTGTCCAATCTCCAGGGTTGAATTTGGCAGAACTGTTTCATTGGCCTGTGCAAAGTACATGTGTAAATGTGGAAGAGTAGGAGATTTTGTCCTCTGCCTCAGGCAGCAGATTGTCTTGGGTCACTCCAACTGGCTCAAATGGCTTCCCTTCCAACTGCCTCTTTCCAGGAGCACTTTGGGGTCAACAAGAGACATGCATTTGACCAACTCAGGAAAGGAATCACCCAAAAAGCATTCAAAGTCACAATAGCATCTTTTTACAATCACACTTTTGTTTGACTAAATAGCTATGCTTTAAGATCTACTGTACACCTTTCTCTGTTCTAAAGTAAATTATACAGGACGCTGTTGGAAGCCTTGTTGGGTGAAGAATAAAATGACCAACCAACACGCACCTGGCCCCACAGCAGGAAGAGACCCCAAAGTTATCCAAGGAAGATACCTTGGGACATGCCGGGAAAGAACGGTACCAAGTGTCCTAGGAGAGGAGATGAGATGCTCAGAGACGCAGCGCCAACACTTCAGGAATTTATCCTACCAGGAGGCTGACGGTCCTCGGCAGGTTTTCACTCAACTCCATCTGCTTTGCCATCAGTGGCTGAAGCCGGAGCAACACACCAAGGCTCAGATGCTGGACCTGATAGTCCTGGAGCAGTTCCTGTCCATCCTCCCCCAGGAGATGTCAAGCTGGGTGAGGGAATGTGGAGCAGAAACCAGTTCCCAGGCGGTGGCCCTGGCAGAAGGTTTCCTCCTGAGTCTGTGTCAGGTGGAAGACAAAAAGCCAGAAAAGCAAAAGGTGAGAGCAATTTAGGCCTTTGGGGAGAAGGGCTCGGAGCCAGAAGGCCCATGTTGTTGTTGTTGTTGTTGTATGGTTCTTCTGTGATTTGTTGGTTCAGGCACGGTTTGTTCACTTACCTAAATTGTTAAAGTCATCTTGAAGGGGTCAAGAAAATGAAGGAAGAAATCCTAGATATTTGATGAAAGCTGAGTGTCATATCATGTATCTCCGAAATTCCAGCTTCGTCTACTAAGATCACTGTTTTGGTCTTTTGCATTTTCTCCTTGTATCTAATGGATCCTCAGATAAGAGTTTTCTGCTCAGAACTTCCATCTGATTTCCCCATACGAGAGAAACCTCAACTGAACACCAACAAGAGTCCTCAGAGAGAAGTGACCCATCAGAGTGACGAGGGAGGTGTACCCTTGATAGGTGAGGATTAATCTGTGTGCTGTCTGCAGTTTATCTGCCATGGTGGAGAAATCTCAACATTTAGTATTTCAACCTATTGTAGATAAGTTTGTACTAAGTAAAAAGCTATCCAAGTCTGGTATGTCTTTGGAAATTCCATTTCGACATACTCTCCACAGAGTCTCACTTTTCTCATGTGGAACCAATGCCTCCTGCCATCTTGGTCTTCCCCACAGAAGTCAGAATGATGCCGGCACCAATCAATCCTTGTGATGGAGCAGAACCAGATCAGGTACGGACAGGACAATTTCAAGAAACCATGTGTATTTGATACCCTGTCTCCATGTTAGTCCCGAATCACTCTTGCCATCTATACCTATAAGAAGGTGGATAGTTGGTGAGTGTCTGGCATTAGCGCCCACACCCGGCCCAACCATCCTGTACTGAGCCGCCTACACTTACCTTAAAACCGAACTCACAACGCCGCAAGGGTCCCGAAACAGAGAGTGGGGCAAACGGCCCACAAACACGAACAAAAAAAACCCTACACGTCCCAGTGTCCTCTGCGCCGTGCCACCCCTCAACCAATCTGGCTGAAGGACACAAGCGCAGAGGAAGCCGGGAAAGGCGGCACGCATAAAATAAAAACGCCTTATGAATCGCTGCCTGCTGCCTTTGTATTTCCCCCTCAACTGTTTCGAAGGTTTACACAGAACCATCGAAACAGTTGAGGCGGAACAAAGGCCTCCCACCCCCCCACAGCAGGGAAAGGGGGAAACGGAAAACTTCCGCCTTCCCCTTCCATGCTTCCCCCACCCCACCCCAGGCAGGGAAAGGGGGAAATAAATGCTTCTGCCTCCCCCCTTCCCTCCCTACTCACCTGGGCGCAGCCTCCACACCTGCAGCCTCCTCTCTCACTCCACCCTCTCTCTATTCCCCCCTCTCTCTCTCTATGTGTGGGTGGGTGGGGGAGGGGTTGTGTTGTGTGTGTGGTTGGGTTGTGTGGTGTGTATTGTGTGTGTATGTATGGCTGTTGTGTGTGTGTGTGTGGTTGTGGTTGTGTGTGTGTGGTTGTGTTGCGTGTATGGTTGTGTTGTGTGTGTGTACCCCCAAAAACCACCCCAACCACCAACACAAGTTATACCGGGCAAAAAATGCTAGCTGCTTTATAATAGAATGCTCCACCTTCTCAATGTATAAATTGCAGGCTATTATAACACGACAATCTCCATTTGGGGAACAGCAAGGCCTATTATGTCTGGCTGTTTCAAATGGGAAGGTTTCAGAAGCCTCTCATCCTCATGCCAACATTTCCAAAAGAAACATGATGGAGTCCTCTCATGAAAGCTCAGACCTACAATAGGAGATCCTATATCTCTTGATTTGTTATTTTGGTTTTAAAAGGTTATCTTTATGAAACCCAAGGAAACACCTTTCTTTTTGCATTTAGGTTGGAGTATCCTTTGAGGAGGTGGCTGTGTCCTTCACCCAGGAGGAGTGGGCATTGCTGGGTCCTGACCAGAGGGCCCTCCACCAGGAAGTCATGGAGGAGAACTGGCAAACTGCATCCTCTCTTGGTAAGGTCTCCTCTTTCCCCACTTGTTATTAATCTTGGCTGTTAGGCATTGAATAATGACTACTAACATGATGAAGAACAATAATGCTTCCGAACTGGGAATGGTGTCCCAACTCATGCTAGACACTGCGGGATCCATAATGACAGACTGGACAACCAACCAGATGCTCTCCAGATCTGCTGGGCTCTAGTTCTCAGTCAAACAAACAGTGGCTAGATGGTGGGTAATCACCAATACACAAGCAGAAATCCGTCTAAATAAAATCCTTTACTTCAGGTCTTGAAAATATACAAAAAATCCTTAAATCAGGTATGTATAGAGTTAGCACATGCTCTCGTACAAACGGTTTATAGATGATCTCTTTTTTGTTTTTGACTCAGTAGATATCATCCCGGAGTTTATTAATTGGATAAATTCATTAGACAGTAATTTCAAATTTTCTGGCCAATTTGATAAGACTGTTGTTCCCTTTTTTAGACATTTTGGTGTATATCTCAGAGCATAGATTATGCATGCGGTTATTCAGGAAGCCGACGGATCGAAATTCGTATCTGAATTTCAGATCCTTCCACCCTAGTCACTTTAAAAGGAACATACCCTTTAGTCTTTTAGCAAGGGCTAAGAGGAACTCAACAGAGAACAAGGACTTTATTAGATCAGCAGCCACCATTATAACTTTCCTACAGGACAAAGGGTATCCCGAGAATATCATTGATTCTCAATTTCAGAGAGTTTGTAGTACACCTAGAAAACAGTTTTTGACTCAAAAAACACGGGATACCCCTCCCATGATACATTGTTCCTTTGAGTATTCGCCGCTAGCTCTTAAAATCAAGAAGGTGATTAATAAATATTGGCATGTGATTGAAGATATCCCAGGGTGCACACTGAGACTGTGTATCGGTTTTAAGAGAACTAAAACCATTGGAAACGCTATAGTTAACTCAGACCAAAATACGAACTCCCCCCCCCCCATCATTCGGGGGCATTACCGCTGCATGGGCTGCGCGGGCTGCGCTGCCTGCCGCTTTGCTATTGAAACTAAGTATCATGATACCTGGAAAAGAAAGTGAACATAGATTATTGGGATGTACTAACTGTAACTCTAGCAATGTAATTTATGCTATAATCTGCCCCTGTGGCAAATTTTACATTGGTTTAACGGGGCGCCCCCTCAAAGTTCGGGTGTTGGAACACCGGTCCCATATCCATAGCCATATAACATCTGCTCCTCTTGTATCGCATTATCTTGACAATAATCATATTGAAGATGATATTAAGTTTCTGGCCCTAGAAAAGGTATTTCCTAAAAAAATGTAACAACTGATATGAATAATGCTCTATTGCGCAGAGAGCTTATTATATTCATCTTTTTAATTCCTTAACACCACATGGTCTAAATGCTGACCAAGACCTCAGTTGCTTCTTATAAACGTAGACTATAACTTTTAGAATTTACACCACTGATGTAAATGGGTACACCTGGACCATGTGCTGAGTATACTTAAACTTCTAACTTGAGCTATAGCACAATGTCGAGGCACACAAGAAAAAACAAAGAGGCCATGATGCAGATGAATTTATTATCAACTATTATTATCAACTAATATTAAATACACATTTAAGAATTGATTGAGAAGGTAAGCGTGTTTTCTGGACTGTGATAAAAAATGATGATAAAAAATGTAGATAAACAATGCAAATGTATATATGTATATATGAATATTGATTGGTATTTTGTATTATTATTATTATTATTATAGAAAACCCTGTTGAAGTAATCGAAAAGCTGTACACTGGATAGCTTTGGTTTTCTGCTACTCTATACATACCTGATTAAAGGATTTTTTGTATATTTTCAAGACCTGAAGTAAAGGATTTTATTTAGACGGATTTCTGCATGTGTATTGGGCTCTAGTTCTCATCATTGTTACTAACATCCCCGGTGTAGAATTGTTAATCAACCTCTGAAGAGCTGGTGGTTCCCAGCCTTTACTGGAAGATTATTGGGAGCTGCAACTCTTAACTGGGATTGGGTTTTTGGTCCTGGCAGCTCAACTGTGGAGCATTTCCAAGTAAGCAGCTTTATAATTCTGCGATGGTTTAATAACATGGCTACCAATCTTGACAATGTTGTACAGTACTTCTCAATTATTCCTTTGTCGGAGTAAAAGAATGTGGTAGGTCCAGAAAGCTCTCTCTTCTCCCCAACTTAGTTCCTAGTTCTTAGTACTAGAACTTAGTACTAGTACTAGGGAAATGGGGAAGAGGCTAAAATTTCTCCTACTGGGCCTATGTCAGCTAAAACAACACAGCCAATAGCTTTTCTAGTGACAAAGGAAAGAACTTCACTAGCTTATCCATCACAATATAGTAGAACCCCGGATAACACTAAAACATGGTTCCACGTGTCTTAGCATCCAATTTTTAACATTATGCGATACATGCATCGCATAACATTAAAATCCTATAGGATGAATCGCATAACGATAAAACTCCATAGAGTTACATTGTAACCGGCACAGGCTTCAGCGAACATTATGCGATACATCCCATAGGATTTCAACGTTGTGCGATGTAAATTTTTTCCAGATTACTCAATGTTATGCGGTTTTAGCATTATCTGGTGCAAACATTATCCAAGGTATTACTGTATTTGGAAACGAATATCAAATTAGGAGATAAAATCTCAATAACGAGTTGTATTTCTCTTTTAGTCCTTTGAGATCCAGATTTGGGAGCACTGCTCTTCATTCACAACAAATGTCCAAAGTCTTTCCAAGTGACTTCTCATTCATTAACCCACGTCTTAGGAAAACATATTACCTCGGGTAGATCTGTCTCTCTCTTCCTTTCAGACATTTTTTGCAATTGTCTTTCTTATCAGCAGGTAACTGGAGGGAGAAAAACGTATGTTCCAAATGTGGAAAGATTTTTGCGCACGAATCAGAGCTTGCCAGACACCGTAGAAACCACACAGAAGAGGAAAGCTGTATCCAAAAGAAGCCTTATGAGTGCATCGTCTTTGAAAAACATTTTTCTGGAAATAATACATTGATGCTTTACAAGAGGCTCGACAATGGAAATACATCCTTCATAAATGAAGTTCCTGGGGAAGGTTTAGATTGCAAGTTGCCTGTTATGAGACATCAAAGAGAGGACGCGAGAGGGAAAGCATACATAGGCCAGGAGTGTGGGAACTCTTTTGCCCAGAGTTCAGAACTTGTGAATCATCAAAGAATCCATATAGGAGAGAATCCGTGTAAAGACCAAGAAAATGGGGAGACGTTTGTCATGAATTCGCACCTTCTGAGTAATCAGATAGTCCAAAAAAGCAAGAAGCCGTACAAATGTCAGGAATGTGGGAAATGTTTTGCTCAGAATTCACAGCTTCTGCGTCATCAACGAATCCACACAGGAGAGAAGCCATATAAATGCCAGGATTGTGGGAAATGTTTTGCTCAAAATTCACACCTAATGATTCATCAAAGAGTCCACAAAGCAGAAACACCATACAAATGCCAGGAATGTGGGAAATGTTTTGTCCAGAGTTCAAATCTTGTGACTCATCAGAGAGTCCACACAGGAGAGACACCGTATAAATGCCAGGAATGTGGGAGATGTTTTGTCTACAGCTCACAGCTTGTGATTCATCAGAGAGCCCACACAGGAGAGAAACCATATAAATGCCATGAATGTGGGAAATGTTTTCCTCTGAATTCACAGCTTGTGGATCATCAGAGAGTTCACACAGGGGAGAAACCGTATAAATGTCAGGAATGTGGGAAACATTTTCCACGGAATTCAGATCTTTGGATTCATCGGAGAGTTCACACAGGAGAGAAACCATACAAATGCCTGGAGTGTGGGAAATGTTTTCCTCTAAATTCAAGGCTTCTTAGTCATCAAAGAATCCACACAGAAGAGAAACCGTACAAATGCCAGGTATGTGGGAAATGTTTTGCTCACAGCTCACAGCATGTGATTCATCAGAGAGGACACACAGGAGAAAAACCATACAAATGCCTGGAGTGTGGGAAATGTTTTGCTCAAACTTCACGGCTTCTGCGTCATCAAAGAATCCACACAGGAGAGAAACCGTACAAATGCCAGGAGTGTGGGAAATGTTTTGCTTGGAATTCAGATCTTGTGATGCATCAGAGAGGTCACACAGGAGAGAAGCCATACAAATGCCAGGAATGTGGGAAATGTTTTGCTAACCGCTCTCAGTATGTGATTCATCAGAGAGTCCACACAGGAGAGAAACCGTACAAATGCCAAGATTGTGGGAAATGTTTTACCCAGAATTCAAACCTTCTGAGTCATCAAAGAGTCCACATAGGAGAGAAGCCATACAAATGTCAAGAGTTGAGGAAATGTTTTCCTCAAAATTCAGAGCTTGTGAATCATCAGAGAGTACACACAGTAGAGAAACGGTACAAATGCCAGGAATGTGGTAAATGTTTTGCTTATCGCTCATGGCATGTGATTCATCAGAGAGCCCACACAGGAGAGAAACCGTACAAATGCCATGAATGTGGGAAATGTTTTGCTTCCCACTCACAGCTTGTGATTCATCAGAGAGTCCACACAGGAGAAAAACCGTACAAATGCCAGGAGTGTGGGAAATGTTTCGCTCAGAATTCACAGCTTCGGCGCCATCAAAGAATCCACACAGGAGAGAAACCGTACAAATGCCAGGAGTGTGGAAAATGTTTCACTCGAAATTCAGAACTTGTGATTCATCAGAGAGTTCACACAGGAGAAACCTTACAAGTGCCAGCATTGTATTTTTGAGACATCGGAGTATCAACACAACATAGAAACCAATTAAATGTTAGTACTGTAGGAAATATTTCTCATGGATTTCTATAAGCTGAAGAACAAATATAAAACAATGAGTGATGTAACATAATGGTATATATGTATATGTAATTGCTATTGTTAGAGAGAATATTTCTCATAGCATCTTCTAGTGGCCAAAAGTGCATTGATGTTAAACCCAGGAGATATTGCAGCAATAACTATAATGACAAGACTTCAGTGATGCTACATTAACAATGGAGCATTGGGTTCCTTCCAGAAGCCAGAGTAATGTCAATATCATGTAATTCTCCTTAGACCAAGCAAGCAAGGGTTGGGTAACATTTGAACAGAACATTTTTGTGTTCTTTTTAAATTGTGCTTAAAGGACTTTATAGTTTTGCTTATTTTACTTTTAAAATGTTCATATTTTAAGAAATAATTTTCAGTATTAAAGAGACATAATTGTGGTTAAGTTCAAGATGCTGTTTAAACTGCATACGGTTGCATTGTATAAATTCAGCTGAGCCCTTATTACTCATTATTTAATGTAACTTTGGTATTTCATTCTGTTACAGACAATTCTTGTATTTTTAAAATATATACCTGAACAGTGTGTTACTGTGGAAATTTGCATTTTAAGCAGTAATTTTCAGTATTGAGACTTAATTTGGGTTAAATTCAAGATGCTATTTAATTTGAATGTTGTTCTATTTTTAACATCATTGAGGTTTTTATATGTGAAAGTAATGTCGTTAATAAAGCTTCTAGAATAGGACAGGCTGGTTTGCCATTACTGTAACACTGACATCGAGATCAGGGATTCTCAACCTGCGGCCTGTGGGCTGAATGCAGCCCGCGGTGCCATTTCATGTGGCCCCACCGACGCCACACCAGGAAGTGCCATGTGGTGGAGGAAAGGCAAATTGGCTGCCCAGCCCCCAAAGCTGTCTGAGGGAGCATGACCCAGCCCCCGGCTTAAAAAGGTTGAGAACTCCCGATCTTGATGAAGCACAAACTGATGCTGGACTGAGAAGAAACAAGACCTTTCTGGGTTTAAATAAGATCAATAAGATTGCTTGTCAACTGGAAATAGAACCTAGACTTCTCTTTAATCCTTCTTGGTGAAGGCTCTGTAGCCTTGGAACCTGGCTCATATTTTGTACCATGTTTAATTGGCTTCATTAAAAAAAACTACAGTTGCTTTTGTACAAAAATTGGGAATCTTACAATGGAGGAAGGATGCCGAATCCAAAGCTGCTTGTTGAGAATAGTAACAATAGTGAGGAATGATAGAAATGCAATGATTTGTAGCATCATAGAATAACTGAGTTGAAAGGAGCCTATCAGGCCATCGAACCCAACCTCTTGCTTAATGGAGGAATCTATTTCAAAACATGTCTTGGAGATGATTATTTTGAAAGAGTGAGGCTTTCAGTCCAGACTTAAGGGTATCCCATGTTGGCCCACATGCCCCAAGCACAAAAAACTAGACGCAAAGCATTGCATCATGTCCTCCAACTGTTCTCCCTGTCCAAGCGACAGTTCTGTTGCAGTGGTGCTACACTCCCATTCAAGCTTTCCTTCTCAAAAGTTTCACAAAACACTCCTGTACAGCCAAACATAGGTTCCAAGGCAATTGAAGACCTTGTAGTGCTCACCAAACAAATCCACACCTCACTTGGTCTAAATAGGAGTTCCTTTCAACACAACTACGTGCTTAAAGCATAACATAAAGATACAGTCAAAGAGCCAAAAACACACAGGCAAAAATCCAAAGAGTTCTTCACGCCTGAGAGAAAAATTGGCTTCCCTTATCAAAAAATGTGTATCTCAGTGTTAAACTGTGTGGGAGAGGCAATGTGCAAATAGAAAATTGTTGTTGTGGGGGTGTTCAGGGCACAGCAATTAACCTCCAGTGAGTCACAAAAACAAGGAGGTAACTTTGGCCCTATACATTTCCTAAAAAGGGCTCAGCTGAATTTATACAATGCAACCGTATGCAGTTTAAACAGCATCTTGAACTTAAATAGATCAGAGTTGATGTTGCTTTGTCCTACGAAGTTATTTATGGCTTGATCTCCAAAATATCCTGTCCTCAACAGCCCTACTCAGCTCTTGCAAACCCAAGCCTGTGGTTTCCCTCACAGAGTCAATCCATCTCAAGTTTGGCCTCCTCTTTTCCTGATAACTTCCTTGTGTCTCAGTACTGTACTTGAAACATCCCACAACTTGCAATGAAGGTTAAATACTCCAATAAAGTATTCCCCAGGAACTTTGTTACTTCGCCGGTGGGTGGGCACCATAGTTGCTTCCCCCCCCCCCGGAGGCTGAATAGGGTTTGTCTCACTGTTGTCAGGATTTGCAACTGCTCCTCTTAAACCCTGCAGGACTGTGATAGCCTTAGTCAGGAAGTAGTGCTAAACCGCCACCTGAAAGCCCTGGGGAAGGGGATAGGCCTTTATGGGCTCCACTGGAACACCTTGGGGGCCTTAAACTGGGGGCCTGGTCATGCTCCCTCAGACAGCTTCGGGGGCTGGACCCTACCTGTCAAGTATCCTGGATTGGCCAGGAAATTCCATAATCTAGCGCTCCTTCCCACCGTCATCCCGTAATTTGACCGGCCAAGAAAGGGGGCACTGTGCATGTGCGCAGGGGTTATTGCACATGTGCAGTAACACTTGCACACATGTGCAGTAACTCCTTTCCTGGCTGGAAATTTACTGTGCATGCGTGCCTGGCTCCCGCATTTTGAAAACCGCAGCTTCACAGGTATGGGCTGGACAGTCATTTTGCCCTTTCTTCACCACATGGCACTTCCTGGTGTGGTGGAAGCAGTGGGGGCCACATGAAATGGCGTCACGGGCCACACCCAGGCAACAGGCCGCAATTTAAGAATCCCTGCTGTAGATGGTAGCCTGTGTGAATGCAGAGAAGAACGCGGTATAGCGGCTGGGGTGTAGAGACAAAATAGGTGAGGGAACACCCAGATCGACAAGAGACAGTAGCAAAGTGTGTTTAATATTATTGTGCATGTGCTTATAACTAGTGTTATCAAGCCACTAAGCTAAACTACTGGACAAGTAGTACAAACGAATTTCAAATCCATATATAAGCAACAGATACAAATGACTGTATATACACATGTAAAAGTGCAACACCCCCCCCCCCAGTCGAGTCTGCAGTGTAGGACTAAGCTATCTCCAATAATGATCCCTAGGTTCGTGGGAGCAGTACTTGCAAAATCCAGTATATAGTTCAGTCCATAGCTCTGGGATAGTTGATTCATGAAAAATGTGGGATCTTCGTTGGCATATTTTACTGCTGGTAGCCTTCTGCAATACACTCGCTGGAGAAGAATCAAATCGAGTCCAACTACAGGTCTCCGAGGGGTGGAATGTTCTTGAGTAGTTTCTTAAACGGTTTCGATGCCCCTCCAGTAAGCGGACATTTCGGAAGACTTTCTCAAGAGTCTATAATTTGACAACAATAAGAAGAACACGAAATGCTAAAATACATTCTACAAAAGTGCATTGCTAAAACCAAATACACACTATGCATATATAATCAATAGACTGGACAAAAGCATACCTAGTGAGTATGAATGACGCGTGTGAGGACCTCCATGGTGTGTTCTTATTGTGTTATCGCGTTACTAAATCCTGAGAAAATTTAAATTTAAGTACCTTCACAGGAACTGTCTCATGTGAGATTGATGTGCCTGAATATTTAATCTTAATATTTGTGAACCTCCATACTGCCTGTTCTTAAAGGCATAGAGTAAGAACACTAAAGCCTTACGAGAATATCACAAACCACATAAAGGAATGGAATCACAAAAATACAGACAGGTCCCAATCCGTATTTAAGCCGTGAGGTGTTAAAGTTTTAAAATGATGGATGTAAAACGCCTCCCTCTGCAGCAGGAAGCGTTCGATATCGACAACCTGGTGTTTGCTTGGGAGGTAAGTTTCGAGTACTACCATCTTCATCTATATGTATGTTTTTTCTCAATAAAGTTATTAACCATGGGAGCGGTGACGATTTAATTCTTAATTTGGGATTGATGTTTTCCTAGACGTACCTTGATAGGTCGTCTGGATTGACCAATATATGCCAATTGGCATGAACAGATGATCATGTAGATGGAATCACTCGTTTTACAATTTGAGAAGCAGGTTAAATCCAGAGTAAAATTACTCCCAGGTACATGGTTGGTGCGCCACATGTAAGTACAAAACTTAGTGTCCGCACGCTTGGTGTCCTATTGGAGCTCTGGAGGAGATGGTTGAATGTTGGGCAATGTCAGCTCGAGAAATATAATTAGCAATGGTATTGGTCTTACGAAACCCTATGGTGGGTCACTGCTGGCATCCTGGTATAGAATCGAGGATGTGCCAATGTCTCAGGATAATGTTTTTAATCTTATTTGCTAAGGGATTGTAATCTAGGGACCAGAATAACCCAGAATTACCTTGAGGTGTTCTCGTATTGCACCTAAGCAGAGTATTCTGGGGCGTGCGTTGACTTTATTGCGGGCTGTCTTGATGATGTTCTTGGGATAGCCCCTGTTTTTGAAAGTGGTAGATATTTTATTAGCCGCCATGTTATAGTCCTGATTCTGCGTGGAATTCCGTTTTGCCCTTAACAATAAGCTATACGGGATGTTAGCCTTAAGATGATGTGGGTGGAAAGAATTAAACTAAGTATGCGAAGCGATCTGTTGGCTTGGTAAAGTTTCGTTTGAATTCTGTCATTCCTAATAAACACTGTAAAATCCAAGAATGGTAGGGCTGCCGCCCGGAGCCGCCACCGTCCCGTAATCTGATGGCGCTGGGGGAGTAGTTACTGCACATCCTGTTCTGCGCAGAACCCTTCTACGCATGCGCAGAAGGGGATGCACAAAGGCTTCTACGTGTGCGCAGAAGGCTTCTACGCATGTGCAGAAGGGTTCTGCGCAGGTCACGTATTGTCCGGAGCCGCGCTTGACAGGTATGCATAATGCCCTTCAACGTGCATTGAGGGGGACCTTATGTTGGCAAGAGGAAATGCTGTTGAGGTGGCCCCAATATTGGGCGGATGTCATATAGTCCTTTTAATTCTTTTTGGTTTTATATATGTTAATTTTAGCTTTGTATGTTGTTACATGCTAGTGGTGCCTCTGACACGAATAAAGAAAGAAGAACTAGAAATCAGAGCAGAAATGGAAGGCTTCCCAGTTCTCTCTGGGAAATCTTTAAAAGATTAAAGCTCGAAGTGGCTTTGCATATGACGGTTCCTCTCCCGGGCGGATTCTGTTTTTTTTTTTAACCACATGTTCCTCTTCCCGCGCAAATTGAGGAGCACTAAAACGACTCATCTATGCGCTCGGAGAGGCGATTGGATAGGTCTGTTCTTGCCTGCCAGGAGCCTGGCCCGGCTTCAGTCACATGATAAGAAAGCGGAGACAAGTGTTACAGTTACTTCAATGAAAATGTGCGCATGCGTGACTCCCTTACTACCCACCTTTGAGTCAAAGCTGGAGACAACTTTAGAGGGGAAAGCTTTGCAAAGAATCCCCTGCAGCCTCTTTAATTAATTAATTAATCAAGAGAGAGAGAGAGAAAAGAGCAGGTGAGTCCCTTTTGCTCTTTGCTGGGAAGGGAGGGAAAAGTAAGAGGAAACTGGCTGCTTTTCTCAATCATCATCTCATCGTCATCATCCTCCCAGCTTTAAAATCCATGGACATTTCAGAGAGTAAAGAAGAAAAAAACCTGCTTGGTGAGAGCCTTGTTGGGGCTTGAGCGGTCTAACTAGGCAGTGTTGCCCATCTCTAAGATGCTGACTGGAAGGCGTGAGGTCAGCAGTTCGATTCCCGAGTACTGCAGGACGGAATGAGCTCCCGTCTTTGGCCCAGCTCCTGCCAACCTAGCAGTTCGAAAGCAAGACATTGCAAGTAGATAAATAGGAACTATTTCGGTGGGAAGGTAAACAGTGTTCAGCGCACTCCAGTGTCTAGTCATGCCTGCCACATGACCACGGAAACGTCTGCAGAAGCAGACAACGCTGTCTCTTCGGCTTTGAAACAGAGATGAGCACTGAACCCTAGAGTCAGATACGACTGGCTTTCGAGCAAGGGAAACCTTTACCTTTAAAGGGTCCTAAGTCGTATCCCTTAGGCAAGGTGAAAGTGGAGGGCACACACCATGGTCTGCCTAGCCAGCAGGTGACGTGATATCCAAATTTGCTAAATAAAACCGCATGCAAATGGTCTTGATTATTATTATTTATTATTATTATTATATTTACATTTCTATACCGCTTACTTCCCCTAAGAGAACTCAAAGCGGTTTACAGCATGTAAAATAAAAAATACAATCCAAAATACAGAAACAGTATACAAAACAAATTCAAAATCACAATTATAAGATAATATATAAACATCAATTAATCGCATCAAAAAGTACACAATATAAAAAATTCAAAACGTCAAATACAAATCATCACAAAGTAACTATTGCTTATGTCCATTTGCATGTGCGGGATGCTGTTCCGGAGACGTCCATTGACTCCTTGCTGAATAACGACTCCACATTATTCAAGGGTTTGTTTGTTTTATTGTATCAGAAGCGCACAAAGGTGCTTTCTGGGTTGAAATGATTTTTGCTCTGCTCAGGGGACTCCCGAATGAGGCTCTTTTCGTGTCTCCAAGATCTTTTCCCCACCAAAGTGGTCCCTATTTATCTACTTGCAATCTCTTGCTTTCGAACTGCTAGGTTGACAGAGATGGGCGCCCAAACCGCCATGCAGTACCCAGATCTTGAACTGCTGACTTGCCAGCCTTCCAGTTAACAAGGTGAGCTTTATAACATCTCAGCCACCGCATCCCTGCTATCCAAGGTAAAGAGAGAAAAAACATTAACTTTGTGGCACTTTAAAGACTATCTGCTAGTGTATATTTTTAATGTGAGCTTTCATGGACCAGATCCACTTCATCAGACATGGGAGTGAGATTTCATGAAAATAAATTTATACACATCAGGTACAGGGATTCTTGATGGTTAGCATAACAGGTAGCTACGTGGGTTTCTTTACAACTGGTAATACTGTCCCTGTTATTCGGATTAGTAATGAAGTTTCCATGGTGAATTGCAAATGGATGCAAGACAACCCTTATGGCAGGGATTCCCAACATGTGGCCTGAACCACCACCGCCACACTGGAAGCAGATGCAATTATGACAGCATTAAATGCGCTACGGCTGTTGTAAATCCATTTATGACAGCCATGGGTGCATTTTCCGGCAGTTTACACTTGGGGAAACCAGCAGTCTAGCCCACTCTGCTGTTTGGGGTGTGTGGTTTGGCCCAAGGCGTAAAAAGGTTGGGAACCTCTGCCTTACACATTTACTAATGAGTTTACCCTTCAGGCCTAGCATCTATTGCAGGGATTCTCAACCTGCGGCCCACAGACCAGATGCAGCCCACAACAACATTTCATGTGGCCCCCATCACCACCTCCACCACACCAGGAAGTGCCATGTGGTGGAGGAAGGGCAAAATGGCCATCCAGCCCCCAAAGCTGTCTGACGGAGAGTGATCCGATCTCTGGCTTTAAAAGGTTGAGAACACCTTATCTATTGTGTGAGTGGCCCAGACCAAGCACCTGTTCTTCCTTTGTTCTCAGAGGAAACCCAAGGCTGTAGATGAAAATTCCACTGATGTAGCTTTTGTAAAGGTGGTATAATATAACAACACATAATATACAACATTGTCATTGACTGTAACTCGTACCTAAGAATGCATTTTTTCCTGAAGTAGTGAATTTGTTTAAGATGGATTCCAGCTTGCCATAAATTAACCCAAACACTATGATCACAGAGCCGTCTCTTATGGCACACATGAAATGAGACATGCAGGATTTAACACCAGGGCTGCAGTGGACTGCCGCAGCCTATTTAGCCACATATAACAAACAACCTGTATCAAAATTGATAATGTCCCAGAAACCCTTGACTAATATTCAAACTTTTGAGATGGCTGTCCAGTATATGGATGCACTTTATTTCTGCTGTATCTCTCTAGATCCTTGTCTTGTACCATCTCTGTTCCAGAATGGCAACTTTCAAGTTTTGGATAGCCTACCCAGGTAGATTGAAATGGATTTCTGTGTGTTGCCATTTCTGATACCTGATTTATGTCCATTAACTCTTGCATAGACCTGTTTGTCCTATGGAAAGTTCAGGAGGGAATTTTTGGCAAAAGATGGTGTAAAGTACATTGGTAGAGGAATAAGTGAAACTGCCCTTAATGTTGTTTGTGGCATTATTGGGTACAGTAATACTATTGCAAAAAGTTAATGTGGGGGCACATGTGACATCTGGCTTTGCATATTGGATGGGTAATATCATTTCAGAAATGCATTTGTAGGTCCTTGAGCATGGCGTCCCTGTCTTATGATCAAAGCTTCACCACTAATCTGAATAACAGGTGTTACCATTTGTAAATAATAATAATAATAATAATAATAATAATAATAATAATAATAATAATAATAATAATAATTTTTGATTTATATCCCGCCCTACTCAGCTACAAGGCCGACTTAGGGATATACCTATCTATTATGCTAACTATTTTGAATCTCTGTACCTGATGTGTGTAAATTTGTGCCATGAAGTCTCACTCCCATGTCTGATGAAGAAGCAAACATTAAAATACAGCACTGAGTCTTTAAAGTGCCACAGCTTTTCTGTGTGTTTTTAGTGTATTTTATGCTTGAAACACAGACTAACATGGCTACTATTCAAAAGAAATGGAAATGTCAGATGACTGCCCAGGACTGCCGCCGCCCCAGGACCATCGCCCCAGGACCATCGCCGCAGCTGCGAGGGGGCCCCGCCCTCCTCTCCCGTCCCTTGCGCGGGGAGATAAAGGGCCGTGGGCCGCCGGGCCAGGCCCAGGACTGCCGCCGCCCCAGGAGCATCGCCGTCTTTGGCTCCTTGCTGTGGCTGCCTTGGCTCATGTTGAGACTGAGACGTGGACCTCCTTCCCCAAGTTGTTGGGGGAGTGGTAGCTCCTACGACTGTTCTCCAGTGGACATGGGGGTCTTGCTATGTTGGGTTTGCTGTAGTATAATTATATTTATTGCATTTTTATGATCTAATTATGTAGTGTAGGTTTTGTATTATGATATTATGCTTATCTGGATTGTTTTCCATTTTGAACTTGTTGTTTCTCTGTATTATCCTTTTATTGTTACTTTGATGGATTATGTTGTTAGCCGCCTCGAGTTGGTCTCGGCTGAGGAAGGCGGGATATAAATTAAACTGATTGATTGATTGATTGATTGATTGATTTTGCTGAGCAAATGACGTGGTTGGTGTTGCAGGAATGGGGGTTTGAAGTTTGTGCTAAGCTCCTGTTTATAGGGATTGGTGGCCCTTGACTGCAGTGGCTCAAGTAGTTAAGACACTGACTGGAAGGCGGGAGGTCAGCAGTTAAGTACTGCCAACCTAGCAATTCGAAAGCAAGAAATTGCAAGTAGATAAATAGGGACCACTTCGGTGGGAAGGTAAACAATGTTCCGTGTCTAGTCATGCTTGCCACATGACCACGGAAACGTCAGCAGAAGCAGACAGCACTGGCTCTTCTGCTTTGAAATAGAGATGAACACTGAACCCTAGAGTCGGATACGACTGGCTTTCAAGCAAGGGAAACCTTTTCCTATAGTTTGGGAAATGGATCACCAAAAATATCAGAAAGAGTGAGAGAAGGGACTCAGACAGCAGAGGCTGGAGAGCCGGCATTGATGGGGCCTCCTAAACTTCCATTTCTGATCTCACTGGCCTTTCTCTTGTGAGGCCTGCAGATCCATCCGGTTGCCCCCCAATCGTTAAAAGCAATAGTAAACACTGTCCTGTCCTCAGAGTTGAATTTGGGGAATTTCTTTCATTGATTGATCTGTGTAAAGTACTGTACAGTATGTGTGTAAAAGGTGGAAGAGGAGAAGATTTTTGTCCTCTGCCTCAGGCAGCAGATAGTCCTGGGCCACCCCAACTCACTTGAATGCTTCCCTTCCAGGTGCCTCTTAACAGGAGCAGCTCTGAGAAACCTCTAAGTTATGGAAGTGGAGGGGAAATAAGAGTTGAAGGGCGCAGAAGTGTCTGGTGCAAAGAGAAAGCCAAAAGCCAAAAAGTAAAAATCACATATAAATATAAATAAGCACAGGCAATAAAGTGGTAACAATTTAGGAAGATGAAATAGAATAGGGACCAGTAGAACTAAAACATAGGAAAAATTAAGGGGAGGAGACGGGGAATAGCAAAAGAAGGAACTTAGAATAGAAGGGATAGGCTCCCCCCCCCCAACAGGCAGTATTTAACCTGGGGGGATGGGACAGGAGTTTAGAGTGTTGTGTGTTGGTGGGTGTTTTACTTAATATAGTTTTTTAATTTGTTGTTGATGTTTCTCTGTTGTATTTTTGTATTATGTGTTTATCTTTATTGTAAATTTTTATTTTTTATTTTTTAAAGGAGCAATTCTGGGGCCAACAAGAGACATGCACTTGACCCCCTCAGGAAAGGAATCTCCCACCCGAAAATAATTCAAAGTCGCAATAGCATAATATTACAGTCACACTTTTGTATGACTAACTCAGGAGTGCCAAACTATGGCCCATGGCACCATTCCATGTGGCCAGCCACCACCCTCACTACATCCGGAAGTCGACGCAGACGCGCATTCGTACATATACCCATGTATGAATAAATACACCCGGGGGGTGGGGTATTTATTTTAATTTTTATGCCGCCCAATCAGGTAAACCAGACTCAGGGTGGCGTACAACAGTTAAAACATATAAAAACAGATTAAAAACCCCATCACCCACCCACATTACCCACCCTACTACCCCCCTCCCCCCAGTTAAAAGAATAAAATATAATAAAGGAAGTCAGAGGGAAACAACCGCATAGTGGGAGGGACACTAACTGAACACCAACTGGGTACTAACTGGGGATAAGCCAACAGGCTGGAGCCATAACCCCATTAAGGCCCCACACCTGCCCTGCCAGCCAAGTTTTCAGACTTTTCCTGAGGAGCAGCATGGCCAAGCCCACTCAGCTGTCTGGGGACATGGTCAGGCACACGGTGCTAAAAGCTTGGGTACCCCTGGACTAACTAAAACTTGTAAGTCAAATAGCCAAAATCTACACCTTTCTCTGTTCCAAAGTAAACTATACAGGACACCATTGGAAGCTATATTGTGTGAAGAATAAGATGACCGACCAACACATCTTTGGCTCCAGAGCAGGAGACGACTCCAGTGTTTTCAAGGGAAGAAGCCTTGGGACATGCCGGGAAAGAATGGTGCCAAAAGTCCTAGGGGAGGAGATGCTCATCTCGGAGGCGCAATGTCAACATTTCAGGAGATGCTCCTACCAGGAGGCTGATGGCCCTCGGCAGGTTTGCACCCGACTCCACCAGCTTTGCCATCAGTGGCTGAAGCCAGAGCAACACACCAAGGCTCAGATGCTGGACCTGATAGTCCTGGAGCAGTTCCTGTCCATCCTCCCCCGGGAGATGTCGAGCTGGGTGAGGGAATGTGGAGCGGAAACCAGTTCCCAGGCAGTGGCCCTGGCAGAAGGTTTCCGTCTGAGTCAACTGGAAGAGGAAAAGGTGAGAGCAATTCATTGCTTTTTGGAAGAGGTCACCTTGCTGCCCCTCTGCTTGTCAGATGTGTTGCTGTTCTGCTGGATTTTGCCCCACCCATCCCATATGGACCTTGAAGGAAAGTTGTGTGTTCTCTTTTGTATTATATTTGGGAACTGAATCACAGACTTCCAACATTTATTAAATTGCCTTCCATTGTAAAACAAGACATGTTCTCCTGTGAGCCAAAGTAAACAACAGGTTAACTTCTGGCATGGGCATAATACCCAATTCAGCTCTGTGGTCGATGTAGTGGCAGGATTAGGCCATTTTTGGTGGGTTCAGGCAGGGATTATTCACCTACAGTAATCGTCCTTGGCTCTTCTAGTGAGAGCCGTGGACTGAGGTGGAATGCAGTCTAGTGGACTGCAGTGGCTCATGTGGTTAAGACGCTGAACTCGCTGACTGGTAGGTCGGGTACTGCTGAATGGAGTGAGCTTCTGTCTCTGTCCTAGCTCCTGCTATCCTAGCTGTTCGAAAGCAAGAAATTGCATGTAGGTAAATAGGGACCACTTTGGTGGGAAGGTAAACAGCGTTTTGTGCACTCTGGTGTTGAGGCATGCCTGATACATGTCCATGAAAACGTCTGCTGACGCAGACAGTGCTAGCTCTTTGGCTGTAAACAGAGATGAGCACTGAACCCTAGAGTTGGATATGACTGACTTTCAAGCAAGGGCAACCTTTACCTTCTAGTGGGTCAAGAAAATGAAGGAATAAATCCTAGAACTTTCTATGAATTGCTCTTGAGTTGTTGTTGTTGTTGTTGTTGTTGTTGTTGTTGTTGTTGTTATTATTATTATTATTATTATTATTATTATTATTATTATTATTATTATTATTATTATTATTATTATAAATCTCAGCATGATATCATATACAGTACAGTATATCCGAAGTCCCAGCCTCCTCTGATAAGATCTCTGTTTCTGTCTTTTCTATTTTCTTCTTGCATCTGATGGATCCTCAGATGAGAATTCCCTTCTCCGACGTTCGGTCTGATATCCCCATGCGAGAGAAACCTCAATTCAACAACAAAGAGAGTCCTCAGCAAGGAGAGATCATTCAGGGTGATGAGGGAGGTGCCCCCTTGATAGGTGAGGATTAATGCTCTGTGAACCATCTGTAGGTTATGTGAAATAGGGGGAATATTACTTGCCATGGTGGAGAAATTTCAAAGTTTAGTATTTCAAACTATTGAAAATATGCCTCTACTCAGTACAAAGATATCACAGTGTGAAACGTCTTTGGGAATTCTCTTTGGAAAGGTTATCCTCGGGGTTTAACTTTTCTCTTGAGGAACCAAGAGAAGGGCAACCAGAATGATTAGGGGACTGGAACACCTTCCTTACCATCTGAGACTGCAACGGTTGGGCCTCTTCACTCTTGAACGACGGCGTCTAAGAGGTGACCGGATTGAAGTTTATAAAATCATGCACGGTGTGGACAAAGTAGATAAGGAAAAACTGTTTTCCTATCGCACAACACTAGAACTAGGGGACACTCCATGAAACTTTTGGGTACTAGTTCTAAAACAAATAAGAGAAAGTACTTTTTCCACCCAGAGGATCACTGGTCTATGGAACTCCCTGCCAGAAGAAGTGGTGACAGCTGTCAGTCTTGACAGCTTTAAGAAAGGATTAGACAAGTTCATGGAGGACAAGGGTATCAATGGCTATAATTATGGATACTTAAGGACAACCTCCGTGTTGGAGAGATAGGCAGGATATCTCTCAATGCCATTTCCAGGGAATCCTAAGCAGGTAAAGGCATCTTCTTGGGAATAATACCCTCAAGCAAATGGTGAACCACTGTGTGAGATAGAATGCTGGACTGGACGGGCTGTGGCCTGTTCCAGCAAGGCTGTTTTTATGTTCTTAACCAGTGCCTTTTTACCTGTATGTGAATCGTCTTTTCATCAAGGTTTTATTTTAGTAAATATTTTTGGGATTGTCATTTTAATCTGGAGAGAGGTGATAGGATTCATTCCACCACCACCACCCGTCTTTCCTGCAGAAGTCAGAAGGATGCCAGCAACAAGTAATCTATCCTGTTATCCTTGCGATAGAACACAACCAGATCAGGTACAGAGAGGACGGTATCAACAGACGGAAGAGAAAAAGCCAGAAAAGCAAAAGGTGAGAGCAATTCACGGCATTTGGGAGGCATTTGTTAAGTATTTTATGCAGCAGTAAAACACAGCTGATTTACAATACTTTCAGTTTGAGTTTGTAAGTTTTCCAAGCCTTATACCAGGGGTTCTCAACCTGTGGCCCATGGGATGGATCCAGCCCACAGCACCATTTCATGTGGCCCATCACCCTCACTCCCGCTGCTGCCGGAAATGGTGGAAAGAGCCACATCTGCATTTACGACAGCCGCAGACTTGTTTTACGGCAGCGTTTACAGCAGGGAGACCACCAGTCCGGCCCGCTCAGCTGTCTGAGGGAGTGTGACCCAACCCGTGGCTTAACAAATTTAATGCATTCTCAAAGACCTTGTGTACTATGAAAATTTTGTAAAGCAAATTTCCCATGGGAATGCATTGAAAACTAATTAATTCATTCCGGGGAAAAATTGTTAGCCAAGCCACTGTTTTATATGGATTTCCTTTTGTTAGGCAAATTTTGTGTTAAGCAAGTCACTTGTTAAGCGAGGGTCCACTGTACTTTGAGTTTGTGTTTGCAAGTTACCGTATTTGCCAGCTTGTAAGATGCACCCCATTATTACTAAAATAGGCCACTATAGATAGTACTAGCAGAGGTTGCCCGGTGTTGCCGGGCTGTTTTAAATTGTGTTGGAAGGTTTTTGTTTTGTTAATGTTTGTACAAATGAGGTTAGTCGGTAATTGTTATTTTTTAATGTTTATTTATACACACGGGCTGTTATTAACTGTGATCAGCTTTTTTGGGTTTGTTTTTGTGGATTAAAAAAAGAGGAAAGGATGATATAATTTTGTACAATTATATTATTTTACCAAATAATGTTTTAGTATGTCAATTTTTTTAAATAGTTGTAGCTTGGATAATAATTTAAAAAATGTGAAAGTACATGTTTTTTTTACATTCAGTGTTTTTAAACTATGTTTAGATGTTTTGGGGTTTTTTTGAGTAAAAACTACACAGGATTTTAGAAATGTTTTTATTTTATTATTTTGTGATTTGTTTGTGATTTGTGTGAATGTGTGATGTAATGTTATGTTTTTGACTGTTTTTTCTCTTGTGGCTTCTGGGTGGGGCTGTTGAGTGTTTCTTTTACTTTGACTGTTTTTTCTCTACTGGCCTCTGGGTGGCGCTTCTTCTGGTAAGTAGTCTCTTTCTTTCCAATTTCATTTCTGGACGTCGTGGAGTGAGGACATGTGCTGGTAAGTTGTCTGGTTTAATTTCTTTTGTGGGTTTGTTTTGTTTTTCTTTTTTGGTGTTTTTATGTGTGCTTTTTCTGTTTGTTATTTTGGGTTTTAGTTAATTTTGGATGTTTTTGTCTGTGTTTTTTTAATGTTATTTTGGGTTTTAGTTAATTTTGGATGTTTTTGTCTGTGTTTTTTTAAATTAATGGTTTATTTATTTTAATTTTTTTGGTGTTTTACTTTTACTTTTGTTTCTCTTTCAAGGGGCCAAGGCAGCGGCGGGGGGTGGGGGGTGGGTCTTTTTCCCCCACGGGCCATGCTGGCTGGCCCATGGGGAAGAAGGGCAGTGGCGGTGGGCGTTTTTTTTAACTTTTATTTTTCACGCGCTGGCCGCCTCAGCGTTCTGCGCGCTAATGGCGCGCAGGACACTGGGGCTTGTAGTTTTGCCTGCACGTGTTTGCTTACTTTAGCGGTTTGTTTCCTGCGGCTTTTTTTTATTGGCCGCGGCGCGTTTCCAAACGTTCCTTTTGCCGCGCCGCTCAGCCTGATTGGCTCTGGCATGGCGCGGCGCAAGGAACGTTGGGAATTGAAGTTCCCTTTTTTGTTTGCGACTGGGGGGCTCCTGCCCCTGGGTCAAAAATTTCAACCCGACAGTTACCTGCGAACCGGGTTCGGGCGAGTGAACGGAGGCCCATTACGGGCTAGTGGGGCCTGGTGCAACATCCTTTGTCACATTCCAACGGTTAACGCACCATTTTATAGGTATAGATAAGACACACTCTATTTTTCAAGTGTATTTAAGGGGAGGGGAGGGAGTCACTCTAGACCAGCAGTTAAACTCTCCATACTATGTTTAGAAATAGTTCAAAAATATGTCTTTACTTACAGTTATTTCAGAGTTAAGCATGTGCTTTACTTTGTAAAAATGCCTTTACTATTAGTTTCCATGTGGTAAATCAAAACAGTTGATCCTAAGCATACATGCTTTTCTTGTAAGGCAAATATAGCAACAGTAGAGAGAATAGAAGAACTGAGTAGAATATGACACTTGCTGCCCCTCTGCTCTGCCTGTCAGACTGGTGCCTGTTCTGCTGGAATTTGTCCCACCCGTCATGAATGGTTCTTGAAAGCAAGATGTGTGGCCTGTGTGTATTATATTTGGAAATTGAATCACTCTCTCCGACACTTATTGTACTTTCGTCATGTGTGCCTAGTTTTATGAGTAAACAGGGTAAATTCTAGCATGGGCACAGCATCCAATTCATTCTCTTCTATTTTGAAGGATGGTCCAAGATCGCTGAGCTGCTTGAGAATTTACAAAACTGAATAGTAATGTTTTCCGCACAGAAACTGAAATTCAGAAGCCTCTCATCCTCATGCCAAGTTGACATTTAACTCTCAGTAAACTACTTCTCCAACAGAAAGATGATTAAGTCCACTTATGAAAATTCAAACCTGCAATATGAGAGCCTGCTATATCTCTTGATTTGTTATTTTGGTTTTTAAAGTTTATCTTTATGAAACCTAGGGCACTTCCTTTCTTTTGTCATTTAGGGTGGAGTGTCCTTTGAGGAGGTGGCCGTGTTCTTCACCCAGGAGGAGTGGGCACTGCTGGATCCTGACCAGAGGGCTCTCCACCAGGAAGTCATGGAGGAGAACTGGCAAATTGCATCCTTTCTTGGTAAGGTCTCCTCTTTCCCCACTTGATATTAATCTTGGTTGTTAGTAATTGAATAATGAGTACTAACAAGAATGCTTCTGTACGGGGAATGGTGTCCACTGTGGGATCCATAATGACGGACTGGACAACCAGATGTGCGCCAAATCTGCTGGGCTTTAGTTCTCATCATTATTGCCAACATTCCCAGTTTGGAATTGTTAATCAACTTCTGAAGAGCTGCTGGTGCCCAGCCTTTATTGGAAGATTATAGGGAGCTTCAACTCTAACTGGGAATGGGGTTTTGGTCCTGGCAGCTTAACTGTGGAGCATTTTCAGTAAGCAGCTTTATAATTGTGTGATGGTTTAATAACTTGACTACCAATGACAGAGGCTTCTAGAGATGTGTTTTACTTCTCAATTATTCCTTTGTAGGAGTAAGTGAATGTGGAGAAAGCAGTTTTAATCTAGTTCTAGAAATTTCAAAACTTCACACATATGTGTTCCCCCTCTATGTTTCCCACCTGGCCTTCCATGCTCTCTCTCCTCCCCAACTTAGTTTCTAGTTCCTAGGATAGTGATGGGGAACCTTGGCACTCCAGCTGTTCTTGGACTTCAATTACCAGAAACCCTGATCAGCAAGAGTGCTGATCAGGGCTTCTGGGAATTGAAGTTCAAAAACAGCTGGAGTGCCAACGTTCACCATCACTGTCCTAGGACTACAATGGAGGAAATTTGGAAGAGGCTGAAATCTCTCCTACTGGATCTATGCCTGCTAAAACAACACAGCCGATAGCTCTTCTAGTGAGGAAAGAACTAATAAAGAAAGAATAAGGAAAGAACTTCACTATCTTATCCATCACAGTATTTGAAAACGGAGGTCAGAAATTGGGAATTGATATTATTGGTATCACTGAAACCTGGTGGACGGATGATAACCAATGGGATACAGTTATCCCAGGCTACAAACTGTACAGGAAGGATAGGAAGGGTAGCCTTGTATGTCAAAGAAGTGATAAAATCGTATGAATTGGAATATCTAGGTGATTTAGAGTCACCATTAGAAGCTCTGTGGGTAAGAGTACCAGGCCACAAGGATGGTCTAACAGTAGGCATATACTATCGGCCTCCGGCCCAAACTCTTGAGGGAGACTGGCAGTTGGAGAATGTTGTAAAGGAGGCATCCAGGAAGGGAAGCCTGGTTATAATGGGGGACTTCAATTACCCTCACATAGACGGGGTGAACTGTTGTTCAGCACATGATAAAGAGATAAAGTTCCTAGATATGCTAAATGATTGTTCCCTGGGACAGATGGTTGAAGACCCAACTAGAGGTACAAGAATCCTTGACTTGATCCTGAGTAATACTCAGGATCTGGTGCAAGATGTTAATGTGACTGATCCAATAGGGAACAGTGACCACAACTCAATTATGTTTAACTTGATCATAGACCGCAAGTCACTGATAAAATCTAACACAGAGACCTTAAATTTTCAAAAAGGAAATTTCCCAAAGATGAGGAAACTAGTAAAAAAGAAACTGAAAGGGAAAATTGAGAGAGTCCAAACACTCCAAGAGGCATGGAGGTTGTTTATAAAAACAATAACAGAGGCCCAATTGGAATGCATACCCAAAAGGAAAAAGGGCACTGCCAGGTCCAAGAGGACTCCGATGTGGCTTACAGGAGCTGTTCGGGAGGTGATCAAGAGCAAGAAAAGCTCATTTAGAAGATGGAAGGCTTGTCCAAATGAGGACAGCAGGCAGAAACATAAATTCTGGCAGAACAAATGCAAGGCAACAATCAGGAAAGCAAAGCAAGACTTTGAGGAGCGTATAGCTAAAAATACTCAGAGAAATAACAAAGACTTCTTTAAGTACATTAGAAGTAAGAACCCAACTAGGAAGGCCATTGGACCATTAGATGACAATGGAAGGCAAGGGGTTATTAAAGAGGAAACAGAGATTGCAGAGAGACTCAATGAATTCTTTGCTTCAGTATTCACTGAAGAAGACAGAGACCACATGCCCAAAACAGAGCCTATCTTCGTAGGGAGTGAAACCGAAGAATTAAGCCAGATAGAAATAACCAGGGAGGAGGTCCTTGCATGTCTTGTTAAACTAAACACTAACAAATCACCAGGACCAGATGGCATCCATCCACGAGTTCTCAGGGAACTTAAAGATGAAATTGCTGATCTCCTAGCCAAAATATATAATCTTTCCCTCAAATCAGGCTTTGTGCCTGATGACTGGAAGGTAGCGAATGTAACACCAATCTTCAAAAAAGGATCCAGGGGTGATCCAGGAAATTATCGACCTGTCAGTTTGACATGTGTCCCAGGTAAAGTGATGGAAACCATCCTAAAAGATAGAATTAATAGGTACATAGAAGAGAAGGCGCTGCTAAAGGAGAGCCAACATGGCTTTTACAAGGGCAAATCATGCCTCACTAATCTGTTGGAATTTTTTGAGAGTGTCAACAAGCATGTGGATAAGGGGGATCCAGTTGACATTGTTTATCTGGACTTTCAGAAGGCTTTTGACAAGGTCCCACACCAAAGGCTCTTGAATAAACTTACCAGTCATGGAATAAAGGGACAGGTCTTGTCCTGGATCAGCAACTGGCTAAGGGACAGGAAACAGAGGGTAGCACTAAATGGACACTTCTCCAAGTGGAGGGAAGTAAAGAGTGGGGTCCCCCAAGGTTCAATACTGGGACCCCTGCTTTTCAACCTCTTCATAAATGATCTAGAGGTAGGAGTAAAAAGCAAGGTAGCCAAATTTGCTGACGACACTAAATTATACAGGGTAGTGAAAACTGTGAGAGATTGTGAGGAGCTCCAGAGGGATCTCTTGACACTGGGAGAGTGGGCAAAACAGTGGCAAATGAGCTTCAACACTAGTAAGTGCAGAGTGATGCATGTTGGGGCAAAAAACCCCAATTACATTTATAAACTGATGGGGTCTGAACTCTCTGCGACAAACCAGGAAAGGGACCTTGGTGTCCTGGTGGACAGCTCAATGAAGATGTCAACCCAGTGTGCCTCAGCAGTGAAAAAAGCAAACTCAATGTTAGGGATCATTAGGAAGGGTATAGAAAATAAGTCAGCAAGTGTCATTTTGCCTCGTTATAAATCTATGGTGAGCTCCCATCTGGAATATTGTGTACAGTTCTGGTCGCCATACCTCCAGAAGGATATTATGGAGCTGGAAAAAGTGCAGAGGAGGGCAACCAGAATGATTAGGGGACTGGAACACCTTCCTTACCATCTGAGGCTGCAACGGTTGGGCCTTTTCACTCTTGAACGACGCCGTCTAAGAGGTGACCTGATTGAAGTTTATAAAATCATGCACGGTGTGGACAAAGTAGATAAGGAAAAACTGTTTTCCCTATCGCACAACACTAGAACTCGGGGACACTCCATGAAACTTTTGGGTACTAGTTCTCAAACAAATAAGAGAAAGTACTTTTTCACCCAGAGGATTACTGGTCTATGGAACTCCCTGCCAGAAGAAGTGGTGACAGCTGTCAGTCTTGACAGCTTTAAGAAAGGATTAGACAAGTTCATGGAGGACAAGTGTATCAATGGCTATAATTATGGCTACCTAAGGACAACCTCCGGATTGGAGAGGTAGGCAGGATATCTCTCAATGCCATTTCCAGGGAATCCTGAGCAGGTGAAGGCATCTCTTTGGGAATACCCTGAAGGAAATGGTGAGCCACTGTGTGAGACAGAATGCTGGACTGGATGGGCTGTGGCCTGTTCCAGCAAGGCTGTTCTTATGTTCTTATAGGAGATAACATCTCAATAATGAGTCACATTTATTTGTGGTCTATTAAGACCCAGAGATCCAGAGTAGAAAAATTTCCTAGATCAGTAATGGCAAACCTTTTAGAGACCAAGTGCCCAAACTGCAACCCAAAAAACATCTCAAAAGTGCCAACACAGCAACAGGGGAGGAAGGAAATGCTCCCATTGGGCTGCTGGGCAGAGGGGCGGCGCAAACTCTATGCTGGGGTGACTGCATGGGTGCCCACAGAGAGGGCTCGGGGTGCCACCTTTGGCATGCGTGCCATAGGTTCACCATCACTGTCCTAGATGGATCGGATATAGATGTAATAAATAAATAAGTAAGTAAGTAAGGCCCAGTGTTGTGAACATTGTTCAACAAAGCTCCAAAGTCTAATAAGGGTATGGGAGAGAACAGTTGAAGAGAGCCAGTTGGAAATTGTAATTGACCAGGCTGCTAAATCCCGTGTGTTACAGTAGCCTGGGCCTGGCAAATTATCATTCTGTGTGTATAGATGTAATGGCAAAGTAAAAGGGAAAAGGAGATAAAATAAGCACAAATGTTGTGGTACTTCAAAGTCAAGCAGATAACTTTCCAAATGAGTTCTCATTCATTGAAATCCACATCTTAGGAAAACCTTTTCCCTCAGGTAGATCAGTTCCTCTCTTCCTCTCAGACATTTTTTTCTTTTGCATTTGTCCGTCTTATCAGCAGGTAACTGGAGGGAGAAAAATGTATGTCCCAAATGCGGAAGGATTTTTGTGCACGAATCAGAGCTTGCCAGGCACCATAGAAACCACATAGAAGAGGAAAGCTGTATCCAAAATAAGCCTTATAAATGCATCTTCTTTGAAAAATATTTTTCTGTAAACAATACATTGAAATTTTGCAAGAGGCTCGACACTTGGAATACGGTCTTCAGAAATAAAGTTCCTCACAACAGCAAGTTGCCAGTTGTGAGACATCAAAGAGAGAAAGCATACATAGACCAGGAGTGTGGGAATTCTTTTGCTCAGAGTTTAGAACTGGTGAATCAACAGAGAATCCATATAGGAGAGAATCCATGTAAAAACCAGGAAAATGGGGAGCAGTTTGCCATGAATTCACACCTTCTGAGTAATCAGAGACTCCAAAAAAGCGAGAAGCCGTACAAGTGCCAGGAGTGTGGGAAATGTTTAGCTCGAAATTCATACCTTATTATTCATCAAAGAGTCCACAGAGCAGAAACACCATTCAAATGTCATGAATGTGGGAAATGTTTTGTCCAGAATTCAAACCTTGTGAATCATCAGAGGGTTCACACAGGACAGAAACCCTACAAATGCCAGGAGTGTGGGAAATGTTTTGCTCACAGCTCACAACATGTGAGGCATATGAGAGTCCACACAGGAGAAAAACCATATAAATGCCAGGAATGTGGGAAATGTTTTCCCTTGAATTCAGAGCTTGTGATTCATCAGAGAGTCCACACGGGAGAGAAACCGTACAAATGCCAGGAATGTGGGAAATGCTTTCCTCTGAATTCAAGGCTTCTGATGCATCAGAGAGTTCACACAGGAGAAAAACCATACAAATGCCAGGAGTGTGGAAAATGTTTTGCTTGGAATTCAGTCTTTGTGATTCACCAGAGACTTCACACAGGAGAGATGCCTTACAAATGCCAGGAATGTGGGGAATGCTTCATCCAGAATTCAAAGCTTCTTGTTCATCAGAGAGTTCACACTGGAGAGAAACCATACAAATGCCAGGAATGTGGGAAATTTTTTGCTGACCGCTCACAGTATGCGAGTCATCAGAAAGTGCATACAGGAGAAAAAAAGCACAAATGCCAGGAGTGTGGAAAATGTTTTGCTCGGAATTCACAGCTTGTGAATCATCAGAGAGTCCACACAGGAGAGAAACCGTACAAATGTCCGGAATGTGGGAAATGTTTCGCTCAGAATTCACAACTATTGAATCATCATCGAGTCCACTCAGGAGAGAAACCGTACAAATGTCAGGAATGTGGGAAATGTTTTGCTTGGAGTTCACAGCTTCTGAATCATCAAAGAGTCCACACACGAGAGAAACCTGGCAATTTCCTCGTGAACTGTCCAAGAGAGTGCTATTAGTAATAGCTATTGATAAGGGGATTATTTCTCATGGCATCATCCAGTTTGCAAAAGTGGTAGGTGCGTTGATGCCAAACCCAAGTTACTGGCCCAGCAGGAGATTTAAATCCCAGCCACATCTTAAAACCAGAATGTCAGAACAATGTGAGATAGCATAGTAGGGAAACACCACTACAGACCACATGGAGGCATCATCATCATCAGAAGGAGGCATTACAACAATAACTTCCATGATAAGACTCCACTGATGCTACATAAGACTCCACTGATGTTACATAAGCCATGGAGCATTGGGTTTCTTCTTATTCTGCTGTATCTGAATCCAAATATTGGCAATCATCATGACGGTTAGCCATGAAGACTGTCCTGGGAATATATTGCAGTGGCTTTCCATCAGCCTTCTGCATCGCAACATGACCTCCATACCATAGACCCACCTTTGCTAGTCTCTTTCTGGTCCTGAGCACTTTTGACACTCAAAGTCCTCCTCAGCCCCAGGCTAGGATTGATGAAGATGCTGCCCTTGGTCAAGATGGATTCAAGTGGGATTTAATCCACTTGGGGACCATCACCCTTCCCTCTGGACTTCGGCTCCTAAAGCAGCTAGTCCTCAGGGTGGTCAGGTTAGTTAACTGCCCCCTCACGCTCTGCATTGAGTAGCTGGCAGTATGGTCTCCTCTATTACCATAGCAAGTTAACCTGACCAAACTCTCTGATTCCTTCCAGAAGTCAGATTAATGTCGACATGTAATTCTCCTTAGACCAAGCAAGCAAGGGTTTGGTAAACATTTGAGCTGAACATTTTTGTGTACCAGTAGTTCCTAAATTGTGCTTAAAGTGCTTAGTTCTGATTTTTTTTAAAAAAAACTTTTAAAAAGTTTACATTTTAAGAAATAATTTTTATTATTAAAGATAAATAATTATGGTTAAGTTCAAGATGTTGTTTATGTCAGGGGAGGGGCTGGAGGAGGTTCCTAGGTTTCTGAGGGTGTCCCCAGATTTGGGGTACCCAAGCAGGGCGATCCGTCTATGTTCAGCAACCGACTAATCCCAAGAACACTCTCCCACACACTCTTCATTTTCAAATGGGGAAAGATGGCACCTCTGCTCCTTAGGCAGGAATGTGGTAGCAAGTATGGTAGCTGATTAACAGTCCTGTTATACTGTATTGCCACCTTCCCACACACAGAGAGAGACGGAGCTTTACTCTCGCCCTGGGAACTGCCCACTAATTGATTTGCCTTCAAAGGCAGAAGCGTCTCGAAAATAGATACTTTCCCAGGCCTGTCGGTGAATCAGAAAGGATTGATGAAGCATGCAAAGATGTACCTCCTTGGTTTGGCTTTATCTCAGGTCTGCTCCGCTCTGCAAAACTCCCCTCCTTTCAGATGACAAACAAGGCAGCGGCGTCTATTCCAAGTTTTTATTGAAGAATAATAATCATCCAAAAATATATTGAAATGCAGATCAAAGCAATCAATCTAACTCTACTTTAGAATACTAACTACACTGAGCATAGTCCAGAGATAGGACTCCCTAAATCTATCCTAACTTAACAAAATAAGAAAATAACTAACTCTCTAAGTTGGCATTTCTTCTCTCAGATTCTAAGTCCTTTGTCCTGATGATTTCGGCAAAGACTCAGACAAAATACTGGCTACTTTGGGCTGGAAGCCCCCATAGGATTTCCTTTAGATTTCCATGTCTTGGGTTCGAAGTGATGTGGGCTATCGCCTCCTTCCAAAAGGTCACTTCTGAACACTCAAAACCTCAGGTTGAAATACTCTTTTCTGGGGTCTTCACACCTTCCTCCAGAATGTTCAACATGTGAGATGACCTAATTGTTTTGACTAAATGTTGTTTACCTAAACAGGTGTTTCTTTTTCTTTTTTATTTTTTTTATTAAAAATTCAGAATATAATAACAAAAACTAAATGAAAATAAAGAATTACAATACAAATGCATAAACAATATACAATACAAGTACATAAAAATTCATAAAATATTAAACAATACTAGTAATAACACTAAAACAATACAGTAACTGTCAATGTAATACCTCCCCATCCTTCACTAACTCTTGATTGTTATACTCCAAGTCATTATATGCATCATAAAAATTACTTTTGCAGTATTTTCTATTTCTTGTAACATTTAGTCTCCAAGTCATCTTCATTTAAATATACCCATAAATGGTCGTATTCACTTCTTTTAATCTACCCATAACTTCTTAACTATTACAGTATTACAACGCTTTACCTAAACAAAATACAGTAAGAATACAATAATAAAAATATAATTTACAGGATTTGTCACTGTTTCCAAAAATTCAATTGATCTGGTACTGGTCCAACCCCCGCACTTGCAACCAATTTAGACTCCACAAATAACTGCCAAGTTTTCAAGAATCTATTTTCTTTAATTATACCCTTTTTAAAGGCAATTCCCAAGTTAACTTATCATTTAGTGCAAGATCCCACATTTCCTTATACCAATCTTCAATTTGCAGGATCCAAACAGGTCTTTCTGATGTACTGTAATTAAATACCCAGACAAGAATTGACACAATCCCAATTCCTAGGTTTCTGTGCAGGTACTTGTTTTTTAAGCTGTCCCCAAATATTTGAACAGATGTTAATGTCCCATGCATACCTGTCAACCTGCGGCTCCAGAAAAACGGGACCTGCGCACATTGCTTGTGTGCAGGTCGCGTTCCACGCATGTGTGAAAAGGTTTTACCCTTTCCACGCATGCACGGAAGCGCTACGCCGCTTGTGCAGCCCTTACGCAAGCGACGTAGCGCTTCCGCGCATGCATGGAAGGGGTAAAACCCTTCCATGCATGCGCTGAAAGCGTTTCCCCCGCTGCCAAATTACGGGGTTTTGGCAGCGGGGGCCGGATTATGACATCAATCGACGTCGAATTACGGGGTTTTCCCGGCCAAATCGGGAAGGTTGACAGGTATGGTCCCATGATCCACTTCTATGTGAATGTCACCTTTCCCTCTCTCTCAGGTGATGGGTTATTGACCTATTGTAACTTTGGGAATCCCCCATGTTATGCAAGTGTGAGTTCCCTAACAGGTTCTAGTGGCTGGCATTGCTACTTAGCAACCTAGATGCTTAGTGATATGTTAATGTGTGGTATGTCTGGCATGTGTGGATTGGAATGCAACTGCCTTCAGTGTGCTTCCCTTATCGAGTTAGCTCTCCTCAAACCTTTAGAGAATATACTATATGAACCTTAACACTTAATACATGTAAAGAAAATTAAAATATGAAATCATCCCTTGTGATTATCATGACAGTTTAAATTGCATTCTGTCGCATCATATAATGCCCTTATTAAGCATTATTTAATGTAGCTTTGCTATTGGTTATTATTTTTCATTCTGTTACATGCAATTCTTGGGTTTTTAAATATATACCAGAACAGTGTATTACTGTGGAAATTTTTTAATTCAAAATTCTGCTATATTTTAAGACCGTTAAGGTACTTTTATATGTAGAAATGATGTAGTTAATAAAGTTTCTAGAACAGGACAAGCTATTTTTGTTTGCCGTTGTTGCAACACTGACATCCAGATGAAACACAAACTGATACTGAGATGAGAAGAAACAAAGACTTCTCATATATTTTTTTTGAGTCATGTTTAATTGGCTTCACAAAATGTATTATCCAGTACCTCCTTTTTAGTAATATAGGTAATTTTACAGTGAATCCAGGATGCTAAATCCAGTGCTGCTTGCTGGGAATGGTAGCAGCTAATATGAAATTATAAGAGTGCTATGAAGCAGACAGCGCTGGCTCTTCGGCTTTGAAACAGAGATGAGCACTGCACCCTAGAGTTGGATACGACTGGCTTTCGAGTAAGGGAAACCTTTACCTTTACTAATGATTTATAGCAGGTGTTCTCAACCTACACACTGGGCCAGCACCAGCCTGTGGCACCAGCCCGTGGCCCTCGCTCCAGTTGCCACCACCGCCGCCTCAGTCCTTGTCTCCTCCGTTTGGTTTGGCATGTCCCTAACGGCTCTCCATAGAAGGGCGGATGTTGGTACCGGGGCGCGGTACCATCAGTATGCGGATGACACCCAAGTATACATCTCGTCTCGTGGTGATCCCAGTGATGCTGTCAAAGTCTTGTCTGAGTGTCTGAAGGCTGTTGGGGTCTGGATGAGGGACAATGGATTACAACTGAACCCTGACAAGACCGAGTGGCTTTGGATCAGGGGCCCGGTGTTATCTCGGGAGTTACCATCTTTGGATCTGAACTTGCCCCAGACAGTTCCAGTACGCAACTTGGGGGTCCTCCTGGACTCTTGACTCCTGCTTGAAGACCAGGTGATGGCTGTGGCCAGGAGGGCCTTCGCCCAACTTCAGGTGATCCGCCAGTTGCATCCGCTCCTAGACCGGGACTCCTTATGGTCACTCATGCTCTGGTCACCTTTAGACTAGATTATTGTAATGTGCTCTACATGGGGCTGCCCTTGACGACCATTCAGAGGCTGCAGTTGGTCTAGAATGCGGCTGCCTGGGTGGTGTTGGGATGTGGGCGTTCTGTCCGGGCCTCGCCACTGCTTCAGGACCTGCACTGGTTACCAATTTGTCTCCGGGTGCAATGCAAGGTGCTGGTTATGGCCTTTAAAGCCTTATATGGTAGTGGGCTGGGATACCTAAGAGACCGCATCATCCTAAGATTGTCTGCCTGACCAACTAGGGTGGACCGGAGGGGCTCTCTAATTGTGCCATCAGCTAGAGGGCCTTCTCTGTGTCCTCCCCGGCCCTTTGGAACCTCCTGCCAGTGGAACTGAGGCAACAGACGGAACTGCTGTCCTTCAGGAAAGAACTGAAAACCTGGCTGGCGGGGCAGGTGTGGGGAGGTTGGTGGAGAAATAACCCCTGCCTACTGGTTGGTTAAATAAGAGCCATCCTCCCTTCTTTAACATGTGCGGGTGGGTTTTAATGGTTTTTTAAAAGGGAGTTACTGTTTTAATGGGGTTTATTTATTGGGGGGGTCGTATTGTAAGCCGCCCAGAGTCCTTCGTAATTGGTGTGGCTATAGAAACGCAAATAAATAAGCAGAAGTGGCAGACGCATGCAACTGCCTGCGTCTTTCCCGGGGGCCGCTCTTGCCAAGCATGAGTGAGAAGGACGGCCTGGGTTCGTTCATGCAGCTCCTCCAGGCTGGTAAATAGGGAAGCAGTGTGGGGGAGGAGTGGGGAGGCTTGGGGTGGTCCCACTGCCGCCGCCACCTCTGCACCACCTTGAGCCCCACACTCCGTTTGCCTCTGCTCTTGGGAGTGGGGGGGTCTGGCCCACCAACAGTCTGACAGTCTGCAGCTTTAAAAGGCTGAGAACCCCTGATTTATAGAATCATAGAATGACAGAGTTGAATTGGGCTCGTTGGGCTGTTGAGTCCAAACCTCAGTTCAAAACAAATCTGACAGATGGTTACTTTCAAAAACTGATGCTTTCAGCCCAGAGTTAAGAGTGCTGTATCTCATGTTCACCCACACGTCCCAAGTGCAAGAAACTGGAAATAAAACATTGTCTCAGGCTGCCAACAGCTGCCCTTGTCCACATCAAGAAGGCACCCATGGCACAGTGGTGAAAATACATTATTCTAGCCGAAATGTCTCATGTTATGCATTCACTCCTAATGGGCTCCAAGGTGACTCAGCCTTCCAAGGTCAGTAAAATAAGTATCCACATGTCGGGGGAAACTTGCTAATTACATTGTGAACCATCCAGAGAGTGTAGTAAGTGCTATGGGGTGGTAAAAGTAATGGTCACCCTTGCTTGAAACCCAGTTGTATCCAATTCCAAGGTTCAGTGCTCATCTCTGTTTATAGTCAAAGAGCCAGTGCTGTCTGTGTCTGCAGATGTTTCCGTGGACATGTGGCAGGTATGCCTAGACACCGAAATGCACAGAATGCTGTTTACCTTCCCACCGAAATGGTACCTATTTATCTACCATATTTGTTGACATGCCAACCTAGCAGTTCGAAAGCAAGACATTGCAAGTAGATAAATAGGGACTACTTCGGTGGGAAGGTAACAGCATTCCGTGCGCTCCGGTGTCTAGTCATGCCTGCCACATGACCACGGAAACGTCTGCACAAGCAGACAGCGCTGGCTCTTCGGCTTAGAAACAGATGAGCACTGCACCCTAGTGTCAGATACGACTGGCTTTCGAACAAGGGAAACCTTTACCTTTACCTTAAGATACATTGGAGTATAAGACATATCCCGTTATTATCAAAATAGCCAGTGGTGGGCTCCATTTTTTTTATTACTACACTGTGGGCATGGCCAGAGGGAAAGCCCTGTGTTGCACCTGTATTTGGACTACTTTATTTCAAAACTTGGATGGGAGCAGCCAGCCAGAATTTCTACTACCTGTTCTGGTGAACTGGTGCAAACCTGCTGATTCCCACCAGTGAAAATAGGCCACTATATACAGGCCATTTTTTCCAGTGTATTTTAAGTGGGGAAAAGTGGGTCTTATATGCCAGCAAATACGGTACTGTACTTGCAATTTCTTGCTTTCGAATTGCTAGGTTGACAGGAGTTGGGACAGAGACAAGAGCTCACTCCGTTGTGCAGTACTCAGGTATCAAAACCCGACCTTCCAACTCAGTGTCTTAAGCACTAAGCTACCGCAGCCTCTATGGGGTGGTATATAAGGGTAATTGCTTGCTTGTTTATCTGCTCCTACCTCCAAGGTTCTCCATATCTTGGAAATGGCTTGGTCAGCCCTGCATTAAATCTTGTCCAGCAAGTGTTGCCTCTGAAATGTCCTGCATCCTCAAGCAAGAACACAGATGGACTGGCTGTGAATGTGCACCTTGATAATATCCTCAAGGCTGCTGCAGTCCATTGTAGTCACGGTGTTAAATCCTGCCTGTCTCATTTCATACGTGCTGTAGGAGATGGCTCCATGATTACAGAGTGTCACTTCATGGCAAGCTGGGATCCACCTTAAATTCACACCAATGGCATTTTTCCTGCTTCTGCTTATGTATTCTCAGACACGAATTGCAGCCGCCGCCATCTGTTTTATCTTTTCTGTCACTTCAGATTTTGTCATATGAAAACCATAATACTGTCTGGCCAGGTTATGTTATGTTTATGTTATGTTTATTTGATTTGTATGCTGCCCTACACAGCACATGCCGACTCAGGGCGGCTCCCTAGAGTCAGTAGACCATACTGCCAGCAACTCAATGCGGAGTGTCTGACAGCGGTTAACTAACCTGACCATCCTGAGGATTCATGGCCTTGGGTGACAAAGTTCACAGGGAAGGATGATGGTTCTCAAGTGGATTACATCCCATTTGATTGATTGAGTTGACTTGTATGCCGCCCACTCAGCATACGTCGACTCAGGGCGGCTCACAACAAATCAAACATTGCAATATTCAATCCAAACTACATCAATAGGAACAATACAACATCGCATCGCAAAATCATGTACTGTAAGTTATAAATACAACATTACGAAGAAAGTATCATCATAAAAATACAACATTACAAAATATCATCATTGCAAGGAAAATAAAAAAAAACCTTCATTTAAAGTCCATAATTGAAGGTACAGTACACAATAGTATTTATAGCTCTATATATGCCCCTCACCCAACAATTTGAATCCTTCTTGATGGAGGGCAGCAGCTTCATCCATCCTGGCCTGGGGCTGAGGAGGACTTTGCTTGCCAAAAGGGCTCAGGACCAGAAAGTGACTGGTGGATCTGGATCAGTGGTACTACGGAGGTAATGCTGTGATGCGGAAGGCAAATGAAAAGCAGCAGCATTATATTCTCAGGATAGTCTTCCTGGTACAGGTACACAGAAAGAGCCTCCTCAAAGATTGTGTTATTTTTGAGCCACAATCAGGCATACCCTGATAACCTTGTGTTGCCAGCTAATCTTTTTCACACTAGGTCAGGCCATAGGAACTGCCGAACGGAGTCACCAAAGCAGGGCCATAGCCAGAATGCTAGATGGGTGGGTGTGTGTGTGTGTGAATTTTTTTCAGGAGGGGCAAAAAATAATAATCAGGAGGGGCAACAATGTCACACTCACATAACATTGACATGGGGGGGGGGTTTGGGGGGCTGTTAGCTCAGGAGGATTTTTGCCCCCTCCGCGCCCCCCGTGGCTTCATTTTGGTAGTTTCACGTCTCGCCTAGACACGAAAGAAGTAGAATGAAAATCATCCTCTTCAAATAGTATAATATAATAATATAATATAATATAATATAATATAATATAATATAATATAATATAATATAATAGTGTTGTTGTGTTTTTTTTTGAATAGTAGCCATGTTAGTCTGTGGTTCAGGCATATCAGAAAACAAATAAAAACACTGCAGCACTTTAAAGACTAACTGCTAAATTTTTACTGTGAGCTTTCATGGATTTGAAGATGTGGACTTGATCCATGAAAGCTCACAGTAAAAAAAATGTGGCAGTTAGTCTTTAAAGTGCTGCGGTGTTTTTATTTTATTTGCTTTTGTTTTCTGATGTAATATAATAGTGTCACTTAGGATTCTCAGAAAGTGTGAATACTTTGGTGCAGGAAAGAGAATTGCACCCCAAGTTACTTTAATGCCCTCTCAAATTGAGGAGAGCCAGACGACTCATCCATGCGATCGGAGAGGAGATTGGACGGGCCTGGCCTTGCCCTGCCAGTAGCCTGGCTCGGCTTCGGTCACAGAAAAAGGGGAAAAAAACATGGAGGTATACTTTAACGCCATTTCGCGCATGCGCAGCTGCCTTGCCCATCCAGGAGGAGTGGAGTCAAAGCCGGGCACAACTTTGGAGGTGAGGTTTTGGAAAGAACCCCCCCTAGAGCCTCTTTAATTAATTAATTAATTAATTGAGAGAGAGAGAGAGAGAAGGAAAAAGGAGGAGGGGCAGGTGAGTCTCTTTTGCTCTTTGCTGGGAATCGGAGGAGAGAGGAGGAGAGAAGACTGGCCCATCATCATCATCATCATCATCATCCTTTGGAATCCTTTGAAATGGGTGGGAATTTCTGCAGATGGTTTTGCTAAGCAAAGGACATCGTGGTTAGTATTGCATGGTAGGGGGTTTCGAGGTCGGTGCCAAACTCCTGTTTAAAGGGATCAGGTGACCCTTTATAGTTTGGGAAATGGATAGACAGAAGGATCAGAAAGAGTGAGATGAGAGCTTCAGACGGCAGAGGGTGGGGGGCGGTATTGATGCCCCCCCCCAAAACAACAACAACAACAACCACCTCCCTTTCTGATCCCACTGGCCTTTCTTTTTTTATGGGGTCTGCAGATCCATCCTGCAGCCCCACAATCGTTGGAAGCAATAATGAACACTGTCCCATCTCAAGATCTTAAATAGGGTACTGTATTAATTTCATTGATATTTATTTATTAATTTATTTCTGCACATTTATATCCCGTCCTCCTGGTGGGTTCACCACTCACAACATAATAAAAATTACAATAAAAACAATTAAGCAACAATAGTTAAAACAGATCTAACAGCCCCAGTTAAAACCAGCATTAAAACCACAAACAGATCATCATTAACAAACAAACCACCCCCACCCTACCCCCATTAAAACAGAATAACCAAGCCAGGGGGAAGCCCCTCACATAGGCTAAATCAGCCACCGGGCTTGACTGGTAGAGTCAAGCGTGTCCCAAACCTGCTGGAAAAGCCATGTCTTCAGCATCTTTCTAAAGGGGAGTAGTTCCGTCTGGAGCCGCAACTCAGGTGGTAAGAGGTTCCACAGGGCTGGGGCAGACACGTAAAAGGCTCTTTTCCTGGTCCCAGTAAGATGTACCTCTTTCACTGATGGGACCACCAGTGAGCCCCTCCTGTCTGCCCTAGTAGGACGGGCTAAATTCCTTGTGGCGACGCGGTCTCATAAGTAGCCTGGTCCAATGCCATAAAGGGCTTTAAAGGTCAAAACCAGCACCTTGAATTGCACCCGGAGGCACTCCCGGAGAAGTGGTGATGCGCGAGCATGACACTCGCACCCCATCACAACCCGGGCAGCCGCATTCTGGACCAGCTGAAGCCTCCAAATGGTCACCAAGGGCAGCCCCATGTAGAGCGCATTACAATAATCCAATCTGGAGGTGACCAGAGCATGAGTGACCATGAGCAAGGAGTCCAGGAGCGGGTGCAATTGGTAAATAACATGAAGCTGTGCAAAGGCCCTCCTAGCCACGGCTGCCACCTGCTCTTCGAGCAGTAGCCACGAGTCCAGGAGGACCCCCAGATTGCGCACCGGATCTGACTGTGGCAAAGATGTTCCAGCTACGACCAAAGATGGTAACTCCCGGGATAACACGGGACCCCGCATTCAAAGCCACTCAGTCTTGCCAGGATTCAGCTGAAGCCCGTTGTCCCCTATCCAGACCCGAACAGCCTCCAGACACCTGGTCAGGACTTCGACTGCATCACTCGGGTCCCCATGAGCCGAGATGTACAGCTGGGTATCATCTGCAGACTGATGATACCTCACCCCATGGGAATGAATGATCTCACCCACTGGTTGATATGTCTGTATAAAGCAGGAGTCCTCAACCTTTTAAAGCTGGGGGCCGGGTCACGCTCCCTCAGACAGCTGCAGGGGCCGGACAGTCATTCTGCCCTTCCTCCACCACATTGCACTTCCTGGTGTGGTGGAGGCAGTGGGGGCCACATGAAATAGTGCCAGGGGCCACAATCAGCCCACTGGCTGCAGGTTGAGAATCCCCGGTATAAAGTATATGTGTAAAAGGTGGAAGAGGAGAAGGTTTTGTTCTCTGTCTCAGGCAGCAGAATGTCTTGGGTCACCCCAACCCTCTTGACTGGTGGCTGCCCCAGTGGCCCTAACTTGCTCTCCTGTTTTTTAAAAGGAGCCCTGGTGGTGCCGTGGGTAAATTGCTGTACTGCAATGAGAAGGTTGTGAGTTTGATCCTGACCAGGAGGGGATCAAGGTTGATTCAGCCTCTTCCTTCTCTCCAAGATTGGTAGAATTATTACCCAGCATGCTGGGGGCAAATGCAAATAACTCTGTGACATGCATTTGATCTCCCCACTTCAGGAAGGGAAGCTCCCACCTAATGTTTTGCATTTCCTGTCTGGCTTCTCCAATATGGAGTCCTTGCTCTCCTCAATCTTCTTGCCAGTGGAAAGCTATGAGCCACAGGATCCATGATATCTGTGCTGTACTCTGTGGACATGGTGGGATGTATTAATGGAGGGTGGATTGGGGAAGATACCATATGAAAATTAAATTAAATTGTGAGGATTTGTTTTGGATTGCATGGCTTTAATTTCTTTCTTCTGCTAAGACAGGGGTTCTCAACCTACAGTCCGCAGGATGGCCCCCGGCCCACAGCACTATCTCATGTGGCCCACGTCGTTGTCACCACTGGAAGCAGAAGTGGTCACAGGGCCGTAGCCAAGGGGTGGCCAGGGGGGATCAGTCCCCTCCTGAGCTAACAGCCTGCCCCCCCCAACGTGTGTGTGTGTGTGTGTGTGTGTGTGTGTGTGTGAGAGAGAGAGAGAGAGAGAGAGAGAGAGAGAGAGAGTGAGTGAGTGACATTGTTGCCCTTCCTGAAAAAAATTCATTCCCTCCCACCCCTCAATCTAGAATCCTGGCTATGGCCCTGAGTTGACGCATTTACGGCAGCTATAAATGTTCCCACGGTTCTCGTAAACCCATTTACGATAGCTGCGGATGCATTTTACAGTAGTGTTTACGGTGGGAGATACAATCAGTCTGACCTGCTCAACTCTGAAAGAGCATTGTCCTACCCACGGCTTTAAAAGGTTGAGATCCCTGTGCTAAGAGAGATACAACTGCCTTCCAACAGGCACACAAGGAAAGTTTGGAGAGAGTACAAAGTGTATGATCTGCCCGAGGCACAATGAACCCTAGATAAAGTCATTGACTCTCGGAGAGCAGGGGAGAGTTCTGAATTCTTATCGATCTGGTCCCTCTACCCTTCAGCACCAAAGAAAATTGCAGGGGAAAAATGGTTTGGGATGGGTAGTGAAACAAGGGATATTCTCTCAGACAATCCCATTCATTTTGGAGAACGTGGGGGAGTCTAACAAATATGGTGGAAACCTGCTTCAATTGGATTGCATTTTCTAAAAGTAGAGGTGTTAGTGGGGAAATGGGTGTGCTACATATTTGTCTCAAGGCAGTCCCTTAGTTGCTCTGAAATACTGAAAAATAATATCCAACGTGCTGGAGAAATTCCAAAGTGTAGCATTGCTTATTACTGCAGTAAAGATTGCATCGTTTTCTACTTGTTTTGGAATTTAATTTGAAAATATTCTCCAGACAGATTCACTTTTTACTTAGGGAACCTTGCCATTGACTGGGATGTGAATCCTCTTGTGTTCAAGGGTTGACTTCTCAGCAAACATTTTTGGGAATATGATCTTATTCTTAATTTATAGCGTTGACTTCTCACGCTCGTTGTCTGTTCCACAGAGGCCCGAAGGATGTCAGCAGCAAGGATTCTATCTTATCTGCCCGATGATGGAGCAGAACGACATGAGGTACAGGCAGGACAATTCAAATACATACACACATACACCCCTTGTATTTTTGATCCCCTGCACATTCTTCCATGTTAGTCCTGAATTAGGCTAGCCATTGCTTTTTAGCAAAATATTCCACACATTCAAACTTTACAAAGTAGGATGTTATAATATGGTGCTCTCTATCTAGGGCAGGGATTCTCAACCTGTGGCCCATAGCCCGGATGCGGACCATGGCACCATTTAATGTAGCCCCCCACACACACACACACACTGCCTCCACCACACCAGGAAGTGCCATGTGGTAGCATACGAGTCAAGCGCGGCTTCAGACAATATGGGACCTGCGCAGAACGTTTCTGGGTAGGTCCGTTCTACGCATGCGTAGAAACGACCTGTGCAGAACAGTTCTACGCATGCGTAGAAGCCTTCTACGCATCCCCTTCTACATAGAACCCTTCTATGCATGTGTAGAAAGGACCTGCGCAGAAGGGATGCACAGTAACTACTTTCTCCCCCGCAGCCAAATTACTGGGTAGCGGCGGCTTTGGGCGGGAAATGAAGAAAAGCGGTGCAAAAATACAGGGTAATCCCAGCCATTACGGGTTACTTGACAGGTATGTGTGGTAGCGGAAAGACAAAATGGCTGTCCAGCCCCTGAAGCTGTCTGAGGGAGCGTGACCTGGGCTCCGGTTTTAAAAGGTTGAGAACTCCTGATCCAGGGAATATCAGTGCCTATTATATTTTGCTGTTGCAAATTGGAAAGTATTTTTGTTTCTCTTCCCTTTTGAAAAAGTGTACAAGATTCTCAAAAGTGAGAATGAGCACAACAGGAATTACCTTCCTTAACCCCTTAATCTTCTGCAAATCTCACCTCACGCCTCACCGTGATGCAGCGGTGACTCTAGCTGTCCCACAGCTATGGTGACGGGAGTGTATTATCCTGGCAGGTTCAACCATGCCACAAAGGTGTCAACTAGCAGTTCGGAATGGTTCTCAATTCTGGAACTGCAGGTCAACTAAGTGGGATTGGGTACTCTGGCAATTCACCTGGCCAGTGCATTGCTCTAACATGGCCAACTTCAACATGAGACCAGCCAGCTGCGTTGTATTTAAAATAGCTGAAGGAGCATCGAAAACACGTCATCAGAACCTGCTACAGCAACAGCAGGACCTCCCAACGCTGAGAGGCTGCTAATAACAGTGAGAGATGATGCTTTGATCCACCACATCAAATTAGACGTGAAGCATGGATCAACCAAGTAAGTAATCCTTTTAGGAGTTTCTTGGCTTCCGTTTTCAGGTGGTTGAAGTAACAGAGCAAGGGCCGATCTAATCTAGCATTCTTGTCTAGATACCTCCAGGAAGCTTTCCAAGGCCGGCTGGCCATCATTTGCTCCTTCCGTCTCACTGTTGTTCCCCACCAACTAGGGATTCCAAGGCCTTCCATTTTAGAGGGAAGATGTAGCATAGTTAACAAGTGGCCCTAGGCAAAATTATCCTTCAATAAAGACCTGAGGCTATGAAGTCCACTCATGAAAGTTGTAACCTATACTATAAGATCCTGCAATTTCTCTTGGTTTGTTGTTTTGGCTTTAGAACAGTGGGGCTCGGGCCATGCCCCACAGGGGAACTTCAATTCCCTGAAGCCTAAGTCAGTACATTGGTTGATCAGTGTTTTAGGGAATTGACTTAGACTTCTGGGAATTGAAGTCTAAAAACCAAAGGTCGGGAAACACTGCTTTAGAAGGTTATCTTTATTTATGAAACCCAAGAACACTTCCTGTCTTTTTTCATTTAGTGTGGAGTGTCCTTTGAGGAGGTGGCCGTGTCCTTCACCCAGGAGGAGTGGGCACTGCTGGATCCTGACCAGAGGGCCCTTCATGAGGAGGTAATGGAGGAGAACTGGCAAACTCTTGTCTCTCTCGGTAAGGCCCTCCTCTTTCCCTGCTGATGCTAACTTCTTATGTTACCAATCAAATAATAACAATAAGGGCAACAATAATGCTTCTGTATAGGGAGTGGTGGCCCTACTCATGTTGGCTACTGTCAGATCCATAATGCTGGACTGGGCCAGATGTGCTGGGTTCCAGCTGTGATCACTAGCCAACATTCACATTGTGGAATTGTGGCAAAAATTAGTTGTTTATCAACATCTGAAGAAGTAAGTGTTCCCAGGCTACGCTGGGAGAGGTGCAGCTCCACCTGGGAATGGAGTTTTGGTCAATTGTTGGGCACTCATTAGTAAACTGTCATGTCTGATGAAGTGGACTTGATCCACGAATGCTTACATTAAAAATATAGCAGTTAGTCAGTGCCGCAGTGTTTTTGTTTTGTGATATGCCTGAAACACAGACTAACACGGCTACTATTCCAAAAAAATCATCTGTGATGATTGATTTTGTAAGATGGTTCTCATTGACGAGGTATTTTAGGGATGTGCTTTCTTTATTCATGTCAGAGGCACCATAAATGTGCTGAAAGCAGTTTGAAAGCAAGAAATTGCAAGTAGATCAATAGGGACCATTTCGGTGGGAAGGTAAACAACGTTCTGTGTGCTCCGGTGTCTAGTCATACCTGCCACATAACCACGGAAACGTCTGCAGAAGCATACAGCGCTGGCTCTTCAGGTTTGAAAAAGAGATGAGCACTGAAACCTAGAGTTGGATACGACTGGCTTTCGAGCAAGGGAAAACTTTACCTAAATGTGCTGAGAAAATAAATCTGTTCAAAATTCTTGATAGAGTGGTTCACATTCATAGCAAAGGTAGGAAAATCCAGGCCTGGTAGTTTTAAAAAGGTAGAGTTCGAGCCTGGCCAGAGGTTAAGGTTGACAGCCTTCCATCCTTCTGAGGTCGGCAAAATTAGTACCCAACATGTTGGGGGTAAAATGCTAATTACCTTGTGAACCGCCAAGGGTGTGCGCTAAGCACTGTGGGGAGGTATATAAGTGTGATTTCTTTGTTTTGTATTCTTTTAATAATAACCAACAGGTTTGAAAATAATTTATAAGTACTGTATATTTGGATGTGAAATTTAGTGGATTTTTCTTTCATGTCCCGATCAAACCCTGAACTGCCAAAATGAAGCCACTTACTTGGTTTTGTCGTTGGCCCAACTTAAGTCCTCCTCAGTGCTGTTGAGATGGCCCCATATTGGGTGGAGGCCATCTAGTCCTTTTAATTCCTTTCATTTATTTATTTATTTGATTAATTTATATCCCGCCCTCCTGATGTAGAACATCATTTAGGGGAGCTAAAAAACAACCAAAAAAGAAGAACAATACTATGAACAATTTAAAACAACAAAATCTAAAAACATTTAATTTTAGCTTTGTATGTTATTATATGCTAGTGGTGCCTCTGACACGAATAAAGAAAGAAATACATGTTTCTGGCAATAATCGGCAGACCAGTAAATGAGCTGGATTCTGTATCTCTTCGCATTCACACCAAGAGAACTGAAAATTTGTGGATATATAAGTGACTATAAGGTGGTGACACATCAAGCAAGAAAAGGGGGTTCAGTGGCTCAATGGTTAAGAAGCTCGCCTTGTTAGCTGGAAGGGGCGGCAAGTTGGAAGTTTGAGACCTGGGTACTGCATGATAGATTGAGTGCCTGTCTCTGTCCCTTGCTCTTGGGGACATGAAAGGAGCCTCATTCAGGTGTCCCCTGAGCAGAGTTTCTCCAGAAAAAAATCCTTTCAACCCAGAATAATTGCTAACACAAAATGATTATTATCAAGCAAGAATGTTTTCTAATTATTAACTGGTACAGTACAGGTTATTATGTAATATGAGAAGATTCTGAATAAAAACTAAAAAAAAAAGGAAATATTTTTCACTTGGGTACCCCATGCCATTTACTGCAATATGAATCCTCTTGTGTTCAAGGTTTGACTTTTCAACAAACTTTTTTGGGGGTGTTATAATCTTATTCTTAGGGAAATGTACAGGGTTGACTTCTCATACTCGTCGTCTGTTCCACAGAGGCCAGAAGGATGTCAGTAGCAAAGATTCTATCTTATCTACCCAGTGATGGAGCAGAACGACTTCAGGTATAGACAGCACAATTCTAAGACACGCGCACGCACACACACACACACACACACACACACACACACACACACACACACACACACACACACACACCCCTTGTGTTTTTGATTCCCAGTGGATTCAGCCACTTGAGTCCTAAAAGATGCTGACTATTCCTTTTTAGCGAAATATTCCACACATTCAAAGTTTACCCAGCAGGATATTATAATATGATGCTCTCTATGTAGGCAGTAGCAGTGCATATTATATTTGGCAGCTGCAATTAGAAAGTACTGTACAATGGTACCTCGCATAACGAACACATCGCATAGCGAAAAATTCGCACAACGAAGCGTTCATTATTTATTTATTTACACACATATGTTATGCAATACCCCGCATAACAGAATTTTTTTCATTATGTGGGGGTTTTGGTAACCGGGGTATACCCGCATAATGGAACCCCCACTAATGAACATTCCCCCCCCCCCCCCGTTATGCAGGGTATCTCCCATAGGGAACCGCATAAAGAAAAAAATGCATAGCGAAGAGCTCCGTGGAATGGAGCTTTTTCATTATGTGGGGTTCTACTATATTTTGTTTAGCTTCTCTTCTGAAGAAATGTTTAAGATCTAAGTGAGAGGAGTTTGAGGTTTTTTCCCGATACTGAATATAAGGACAGCCGAAATTACTTTCCATATTACAGTAAAAACCCTACTTGCGAAAAAAGGCCGTTCCACAGGCTTTTGCTTAAATCTGTTTTTTATGTAACTCAAAGCAAACCAATAGGAAAATGAAATTTTATGTAAATCGAACCAAACCCATAGGGAAATGAATTTTTACGTAACTTGAAGCAAACCCATAGGGAAATGAATCTTTATGTAACTTGAGGCAATCCCATAGGAAAGCGTGAAAATCGGGATATGGTTTGAGCACAAAATCATTATGCAAGTCGAATCTTATGTAACTCGAGGCATATGTAAATTGGAGTTTTGAGTAGCTCTCTCCCTTTATGTTTATGGGACTGCTAAGAGAAGAGGTCAGCAACCTATGGCCTGCAGGCCGGATCTGGCCCTTGGCACCAAATCATCTGGCCTTGCTGCCCTCATTTCCCCTGCCACCACTGCTGCCGGAAGCGGCAGAAACAGCTACAAACATGCCCATGGCTGTTGTAAACGCATCCACAGCTGTCATAAATATGTTTACGCCAGTGGCAGACATGTTTTACGGCAGTGTTGGGGGGGGCGCACCAGTCTGAGGGAGTGTGATCAGGCCACCGACTTTAAAAAGTTGCCAACCCCTGGCTAAGAGTATGAGATGAGTCATGCTCGATGAGACCAAAGGTCCATTTAACAGCATTCTGTGTCTCACAAAGTCTCCTTAGATGCCTCCAGGAACTTCTCAAAGCTGCCTAGTCACCAGGAGCTCTCACTGCTGTTTCCCAACAGCTGGAAGTTAGGCTCCTCTTTCCTGACCAACCTAGCAGTTGGAAAGCAAGAAATTGCAGGTAGATAAATAAGTACTGCTTCGGTGGGAAAGTAAACAGCATTCCATGCACTCGGGTGTCAAGGCATGCCTGCCATATGTCCACAGAAACATCTGTGGATGCAGACAGAGTTGACTCTTTGGCTGTAAATTGAGATGAGCACTGCTCCCTTGAGTCAGATACAATAGGCTTTCTATCAAAGGAGACCTTTATTCTACCATCAGAATCGGAAGGGTAGCAATGAAGAAACTAGGGAAGATCATCAAGTCTGAGGATATTTTTTGTGGAAAACAAGATCAGGTTCCCTCACAGTTTTGTCCTCTTGATCACTGTGTAAAGTTGTGAGGCATGCCTGCCACATGTCCAAGGAAATGTCTGCAGACGTAGACAACGCTGACTCTTTAGCTGTAAACAGAGATGAGCACTGAGCCCTAGAGTTGGATACGACTGGCTTTTGAGCAAGGGTGACCTTTACCTTTCTTGAAAGAAACACAAGACAAGTTGAAAAGTAGCCCTTAGTAAGCTTGTTCTTCAATAAAATGGCTGTGAAGATTATTTATGAAAGTTCAGCCCTGCATTAGAAGAACCTGCCACATCTCTTTAATCTATTGTTTTGGCTTTTGAAGATTATTTTTATGAAACCTGTGCAGAAGCCCTGCTTTCTTTTTTCATTTAGGGTAGAGTGTCCTTTGAGGAGGTGGCCGTGTCCTTTACCCAGGAGGAGTGGGCACTGCTGGATCCTGACCAGAGGGCCCTCCATCAGGAAGTCATGGAGGAGAACTGGCAAACACTAGCCTCCCTTGGTAAGGTCTCCTCTTTCCCCCACGTGGTCTTGGTCTTGGTTGTTAGTAATTGAATAACCAAGATTAATCTTGGTTGTCAGTAATTGAACAGGGACTGTGGTGGCTCTGCTGCTAAGCAGCTCACCTTGTTAGCTGGAAGGCCAGCAAGTTGGCAGTTCAAGACCCGAGTACTGTATGATGGACTATGCTCCCGTCTCTGTCCTAGCTCCTGCCAGCTTAGCAGTTTGAAAGCAAGAAATTGCAAGTAGATAAATAGGTGCCTCTTCGGTGGGAAAGGCAAACAGCATTCCATGTTGAGTCATGCCTGCCACATGTTCATGGAAACATCTGCAGATGCAGACAGTGCTGGCTCTTTGGCTATGAAACAGAGATGAGAGCACTGAACTCTAGAGTCGGATAGCTTGAAGTATCCTTTGAGGAGGTGGCTGTGTATTTCACCCAGGAGGAATGGACACTGCTGGATCCTGACCAGAAGAAAGCTCTCCACCAGGAAGCCATGAGGTCATGAACTGGGAAACTGTGTCCTTTCTCAGTAAGGCACTCTCTTTTTCCCCGGCTGATGCTAGTCTCCGTTGTCACCAGTACAATAATAATACCTAATACTGTAACTCAATACATCATGGCTCAACCTTTATTGAGACTGACGCAACTGCCACATGAGTGTGCAAGGTATATAAAATGTTCTTTGATTTTTCATCGGTTACAAAGCATTTTAGAATCATTCTCCTTTGTGTGGCTGACTGTTGGCGGACCTATAATATCAGTTTTAATGATCAAGCTAATTGTAACTTTACACTTTAAAAATCTCCATCCATTGTGCATGGAAATAAGATTAGATTCTTAGGTAAAGGTAAAGGTTTCCCTTGCTCGAAAGCCAGTCATATCCGACTCTAGGGTTCAGTGCTCATCTCTTTCAAAGCTGAAGAGCCAGTGCTGTCTGCTTCTGCAGATGTTTCCATGGTCATGTGGCAGGCATGACTAGACACCAGAGCGCACAGAACACTGTTTACCTTCCCACCAAAGTGGTCCCTGTTTATCCACTTGCAATTTCTTGCTTTTGAACTGCTAGGTTGGCACGAGCTGGGACAAAGACGGGAGCTCATTCCGTCGTGCAGTTTTCGGGAATCGAACTGCTGACCTCCCACCTTCCAGTCAGTGTGATAATCAATAAAACATGTTAAGTCCATTTCCTGAAAATCCCAAGCTCTGGATCTCAGTTTTTCGGGTCCTAAAAATTTAACATATTTGCTGGTGTATAAGACACACCAGAATATAAGTCGCACCCCATTATTGCCAAAATAGCCAACTATAGGCCACTATATGCAGTACAAAATGCACTCCCATTTTTTCAGTGTATTTTAAGGGAGGGGAAGTGGGTCTTATATGCTAGCAAATACGATAAGTGTTTGTCTGCTCTCTTCCTAGCTATCAAACAGAAGATGAGGTTTGTGTGAGTTTTGAGAGTGTCAGGATGAAAAAGGGCATTTGAAGGAGGAGATATCAAAGCAGCTCACTTGCCACAAACATAATTCCTATCACTGCTCTGATTTGTCGCTTGCCTGTTCATATTAGAGCAGTCTCAGTCAACAATGAAAAGTTGTCAGCCACCCACTGCCACATTCCCAGATTTGTTCATCTATACCTATAAAATGGTGCGTTAACTGTTGTGATTTGACAAAGGATATTTAGCCAGGCCCCACTAGCCCCGACCGAGCATTCATGCACTCGCCCGAACTGGGTACGGAGGTAACTGGGAGGTTGAGAAATGCGCCAGTGGGGCAGGAGCCCCCCGGACGCAAACAAAAAAAGGGAACTTCAATTCCCAACATTCCTTGTGCCGTGCCGCACCAGAGCCAATCAGGCTGAGCGGTGCGAGCAAAAGGAACGTTCGGAAACATGCTGCGGCCAATCAAAAGGAAGCAGCAGGAAAAAACCGCTGCACAAACTGAAATCGCAAACGCCAAACTACAAACCCCAGCATCCTGCACGCCATGAGCACGCAGAACGCTGAGAAAGCCGGCGCGTGAAAAATAAAAATAAAAAAGGCAGGCCGCGGAACCCCCACCGTCGCATACAGCGGCGATGGGATTCCCGTGGTCCAGCCACCCAGGCCGGCCCACGGAAATACTTCCACCCCAACGCCGCATCAAGCGGCAATGCAATTTCCGTGGTCCGGCCACCCAGGCCGGCCCATGGAAATACCACCACCCCAACGCCACATCAAGCGGCGATGGTATTTCCGCGGTCCAGCCACCGAGACCGGCCCACGGAAATACCCCCACCCCCAACACAAAACAACACAATCTAAAAACATTCAAAAGTAATCAAAACCAAAAATAACAAACAGAAAAAGTAAACACAAAAACATTCAAAAACAAACAAGAAAAAACATATTTCCACGGTCCAGCTACCGAGACCGGCCCACGGAAATACCTCCACCCCCAACACAAAACAACACAATCCAAAAACATTCAAAAGTAATCAAAACCAAAAATAAACACAAAAAGTAAACACAAAAACATTCAAAACCAAACAAGAAAAAACATATTTCCACGGTCCAGCTACCGAGACCGGCCCACGGAAATACCGTCACCCCCAACACAAAACAACACAATCCAAAAACATTCAAAAGTTATCAAAAACAAAAATAACCAACACAAAAAGGAAACACAAAAACATCCAAAAACAAACAAGAAAAAACACATAGAACCCCCCCCCCCAAAAAAAAAAATTAAACCAGAGACCTTACCAGGAGACGTCCTCACTCCATGACGACCGGAACTAAACTGAGGAAAGAAAGAGACTACTTACTGGAAGAAGAAGCGACACCCAGAGGACAGTAGAGAAAAATAGTAAATTACAAGAAAAGCTCACCAGCCCCACCCAGAGGCCACAAGAGAAAAAACATTCAAAAATATTCAAAATAATTACAAAGAATTCACAAATTAATAAAATAAGTTTTCAAAACATTCAAAAATATTCACAATAATCACAAATAATTCAAAAAGAAAAGAAATAAGTTTTCACTCAAAAACAAAAACAAAAAAACCCATCTAAACACAGTATAGAAACATTGATTTTAAAAAAACATATTCTTACACATTTTTAAAATTATTGTCCAAGGTACAACTATTTTAAAAAATTAACATAGTAACACATTATTTGGTTAAATACAATAATTATAAAAAGTTATATCATCCTTTCCTCTTTTTTAAAAACAAAAAACAAAAACAACAAAACGGATTGATTTATAACAGCCCATGCGTTAAAAAAAATAAAAAAAAACACAATTAAAAACTACCCTCATTTGCATAAACATAAAACAAAAACCTTCCAAAACCATTTTAAACAGCCCGGCACTGCCGGGCAAAATCTGCTAGTATGCTATAAAACAGGGGCTCCCAACCTAAGGCCCACAGGCCAGACCTGGCCCACAGCATCATTACATGTGGCCTCACACCCCTCTGAAGGCATTCAAGAAACAAAATGGCCACCCCTTTGAAACTGTTGGGACAAAACAGACACCCCCCCATTGTACAGGCAGGGCAAAGTGGCCATCTAGCCCTTGAAGCTGACTGAGAGTGTGTGACCCGGCCCTTGGCTTGAAAAGGTTGGGAACCCCAGCTGTAAAAGACCATCTTGAAGCATGCTAAAATAAAATAAAAACTGGGAAGTCAGAATGATAATCTTTAAAGGTCTCAACACAATTCTTAAAGCAAGGCATGAAATAAAAAGGCCTTCAGCTGCCATGTAGAAGAGTATAACATAGGTACAGTATCCAGATGCCCTTAAAGGAAGGTAAAGGTCGCTCTTAGTCAAAAGCCAGTCGCATTCGACTCGAGGGTTAAGTGCTCATCTCTGCTTATAGCAAAAAAGCCAGCGCTGTCTGTAGACTAAACACTGGGGTGCACGGAATGCTGTTACCTTCCCATCAAAGTGGTACCTGTTTATCTACTTGCAGTTTCTTGCTTTCAAATTGCTAGGTTGGCAGGAGCTGAGACAGAAGTGGAAGCTCACTCCATCATGCCGCACTTGGGTCTTGAACTGCTGACCTTCAATTCATCAAGTGCAATGTCTTAACCACTAAGCTGCAGCTCCCTAGGTGGCTTAGTGGTTAAGGCGCTGAGCTGGAGACTTGGAAGGACAGGTTGCGATACCCGAGAGCTGCACTTGGGGACATGAAAGGAGCCTCGTTCGGGCGTCCCCTAAAATCCTTTCAACCCAGAGTAATCTCTGACACGGAAACACACACATACCACTAAACCACTGGAGTCCCTCCCCTAAAGGAAAACAGGCAATTAATTTGTGTTTTCTTAGATATTTCTGTAGATTAGGTGGCAAATTTAAATTGGGGAGACAAACTGTTGTAGGCACTGTACAGATTCACAGATTTTCGTTCTATGTTTTTATGTGCCAAAATCCACTTTTTAAATAAATCCTCCCAACCCCACTCCCAAGATGTTGGTCTTGTCATTTCACTCTTGTTGCATTTCTTGCTTTTCCAAGGAAATATCTGGAGTGAGAAAAATGTAACTCCGAAATGTAAAAAGGCGTTTATGCAAGAATTGGAATTTGTGGAACACCAAAGAGTCGACACAAAAGAAAGCTGTATTGGAGAGAAGCCCTACAGATGTACTGTATGCAGCAAACTTTTTGCCACTGAGATATTACTGATGCTTCACAAAAGAGACCACACTGGAAAGCAATGGTTCATAAGTGAAGTGTCTGTACAATATTGTAAATTACAATCTGGGAGAAATCCAAAAGTCTACACGGGAGAGAAACCATATGAATGCCAGGAGTGTGGGAAATGTTTTGCTTGGAGGTCAAAACTTCTGAGTCATCAGAGAGTCCATTCAGGAGAGAAACCGTACAAATGCCAAGAGTGCGGAAAGGGTTTTGCATGGAGTGCAAAACTTGTGAGCCATCAGAGAGTCCACACAGGTGAAAAACCGTACAAATGCCTGGAATGTGGGAAATGTTTTGCTGACAATGCAAATCTTGTGAGGCACCAGAGAGTCCACACAGGAGAGAAACCCTATAAGTGCCAGGAGTGTGGGAAATGTTTTGCTGAGAATGCAAACCTTGTGATTCATAAGAGAGTCCACACAGGAGAGAAACCATACAAATGCCAGGAGTGCGGAAAATGTTTTGCTCGCAGCTCACAACTTGTGAATCATCAGAGAATCCACACAGGAGAGAAACCATACAAATGTCAGGAGTGTGGGAAATGTTTTGCGCGAGCCAAACAGGTTGTGGATCATAAATGGGTCCACACCAAAGAGAAACGATTCAAATGCCTGGAATGTGGGAAAAGCTTTGCTCGGAACTCAGACTTTTTGAGTCACAAGAGAGTCCACACAGGAGAGAAGCCATACAAATGCCAGCAGTGTGGAAAATGTTTTGCTCAGAATGCAAACCTTGTGAAGCATCACAAAGTCCACACAGGAGAAAAACCCTACAGATGCCAGGAGTGTGAAAAATGTTTTGCTCGAAGCTCGCAGCTTGCGAAGCACCAGAAAGTCCACACAGGAGAGAAATTGTCCAAATGCCTGGTGTGTGGGAAATGTTTTGCTCACAATTCGTATCTTGTATATCATCAGAGAGTCCACACAGGAGACAAACCATACAAGTGCAAAGAGTGTGGGAAATTTTTTGACTGTAATTCACAACTTGTGAATCATCAGAGAGTCCACACAGGCGAGAAACCATACATGTGCAAGGAGTGTGGGAAATGTTTTGCTTGGAAACCTTACCTTGTGCACCATCAGAGAGTTCACACAGGAGAGAAACCGTATAAATGCCAGGAGTGTGGGAAATGTTTTGCTGAAAATTCAAAACTTGTGATTCATCAGAGAATCCACACAGGAGAGAAGCCATACGATTGCCTGGACTGTGGGAAATGTTTTGCTGAAAAAGCAAAACTTGTGATTCATAGGAGAATTCATACAGGAGAGAAACCATACATGTGTCCAGAGTGTGGGAAATGTTTTGCTCAGAGTTCACAGCTTGTGAGTCACCAGAGAGTCCACATAGGAGAGAAAACATAGAGATGTCAGGAATATATTTTTTTTCTTGTTATTCTGAGCTATCAGAGGAGCCATGCAGAAGAGAAAACCAGTAACATGGAAAATGTTTTATTTATGTTTCAATTTTTAACCATGCATATGACAGGAGTGTGTAAAACGATTTGTTTACTATTGAGAGGCTCCAGGGAGTTCAGTTAAGAAACAATGGTTAAGCGATGATATTTTTTTTACAACTCTTGAAACAAGTGTAAACATGTTAATTAGAGGCTCTTTGCTGCTGTAGTTTCCCCTACTGCATCAATACTGGGCCACTTCACCAATTCAGGAAGTTTTCAATTTATAGGAAGCCATGTTAGTGTTGGGGTAGGTGGTTGGCCATGAAAAGTGAGACAGTTTTTATAATTTTAATTATCTACAAGGTGTCCCCAAAGTTTACTTCACGCTTAGCACACTTAGCCAAAAACAATTACTCAAATCAAAAATGTAAGTTAAAAGACAGAAAGATATTTACTCAGGATATCCTCAGAAATTTTAACAGGCTGGTTTCCCATTCGTTAGAAGGGGAGGAAGATTTTGATTAGTAACAAAGAAAAAAATGAAGGGTTTTTCTCCATTACAGCTGTGTAATTGAAAAAAAATAGAGTTCAAAATGGTTGCATTTCTGTCAAGAACATGAATAGGAGACAGGGGACTACGGCATTGATGGCCAACCTTGACACTCCAGGTGTTTTTGGATTTCAGTTCCCAGAAGGCCAGGTCAACCCACCTGCTGATCAGGGCTTCTGGGAATTGAAGTTCAAGAACAACTGGAGTGCTAAGGTTGGCCATCACTGGACTAGGTTTATGTAATCAGATTTGATTACAAATGTTAATCCTTTGAACGCTGAATTTCCATACCCCAACAGTTACCATTGATATGCACACTTCAGATGAAAAATCGGCTTTTTTGAAACAGAAATTATAGCAGTACTGTATTCTATTGGACATCATTTTGCCTGTTTAAGAAAAAACTGTCTATCTTTATTTATTTATTTTTGATATTTTTATGCTGCCTGACTTTGTGCGAACATTACTCTGGAAGGTTTCAAAAACTCAAATAAAAATCAAGAGTAAATAAATTTACAACGAGTAATAACTTAGATCAGAAAGAATGAAAAGCATTGCGTGAAACCTCCTTACAGGGTAAAATATCTGTGAAGGTTTTCAGTTGCTTCTGGAATATCTAGAGAGAGGTTCCCAACCTTTTAGCCTGCACGATGGGGATGGCCATTTTGTCCTACCAGCTTCAAAGTGGCAACCATGTTGTTTCTCAAATGTCCTTGGAGGGATGGGGGGACACATGAAATGGTCCCATGGGCTACATCTGGCCCATGGGCCTTAGGTTGGGAACCCCTGGTCTAGAGCAGTGTTTCCCAACCTTTGGTCCTTGGACCTCAATTCCCAAAGCCAATGTACTGACTTAGGTTTCTTGGAATTGCAGTCCAAGAACCAAAATTTGGGAACCATTGGTCTAGAGAGAAGGGGCCTTGAAGATGTGGATAAGGGGGAATCCAGTTGACATCGTTTATCTGGACTTTCAGAAGGCTTTTGACAAGGTCCCGCACCAAAGGCTCTTGAATAAACTTGCCAGTCATGGAATAAAGGGACAGGTCTTGTCCTGGATCAGCAACTGGCTAAGAGACAGGAAACAGAGGGTAGCACTAAATGGACACTTCTCCAAGTGAAGTAAAGAGTGGGGTCCCCCAAGGTTCAGTACTGGGACCCCTGCTTTTCAACCTCTTCATAAATGATCTAGAGGTAGGAGTAAAAAGCAAGGTAGCCAAATTTGCTGACGACACTAAATTATACAGGGTAGTGAAAACTGTGAGAGATTGTGAAGAGCTCCAGAGGGATCTCTTGACACCGGGGGAGTGGGCAAAACAGTGGCAAATGAGCTTCAACACTAGTAAGTGCAGAGTGATGCATGTTGGGGCAAAAAACCCCAATTACATTTATAAACTGATGGGGTCTGAACTCTCTGCGACAAACCAGGAAAGGGACCTTGGTGTCCTGGTGGACAGCTCAATGAAGTCGTCAAACCAGTGTGCCTCAGTAGTGAAAAAAGCAAATTCAATGCTAGGGATCATTAGGAAGGGTATCTATACCTATAAAATGGTGCGTTAACCGTTGGAATGTGACAAAGGATGTTTAGCCAGGCCCTACTAGCCCGTAATGTGCCTCCGTTCACTCGCCCGAACCCGGTTCACAGGTAACTGTCGGGTTGAAATTTGCGCCAGTGGGGCAGGAGCCCCCCGGATGCAAACAAAAAAAGGGAACTTCAATTCCAATGTTCCTTGCACCACGTCGCACCAGAGCCAATCAGGCTGAGCGGTGCGAGCAAAAGGAAAGTTCGGAAATGCGCCGCAGCCAATCAAAATCAAACCCGCAGAAAAAAACCGCTGCACAAGCCAAAAACACACACGCCAAACTACAAGCCTGCGTGCCATGAGCGCGCAGAATGCTGAGGCAGCGGGCATGGGAAAAAATAAAAAAGGCAGGCCGCGAAACCCCCACACACCCCCACCGCCGCATACAGCGGCGATGGGATTCCCATGGTCCAGCCACCCAGGCCGGCCCACAGAAATACCCCCACCCCAATGCTGCATCAAGCGGCAAGGGGAATTCCCGTGGTCCGGCCACCCAGGCCAGCCCACGGAAATACCTCCCCCCCCACACCGCATCAAGCGGCGATGGGATTCCCGTGGTCCGGCCACCAAGGCCGGCCCATGAAAAAAAACACCCCAACACCGCATGAAGCGGCAAGGCAATTTCCGTGGTCCGGCCATCCAGGCTGGACCACGGAAATACCTCCACCCCAACGCTGCATCAAGCGGCAATGGTATTTCCGCGGTCCAGCCCCCGAGACAGGCCCACGGAAATACCCCCACCCCAACACAAAACAACACACTCCAACAACAGTCAATAATAATAATAATAAAGTAAACACAAAACCATCCAAAAAACAAAATCCAAAAACAGTCAAAAATAAACAAAACAAAAAAAAGACAGAAAAAGGAAACACAAAACCATCCAAAAACAAACAATAGTAAAGACACAGAACCCCCCCCCCCCAAAAATTTTTTTTTTAAACCAGAGACCTTACCAGGAGACGTCCTCACTCCATGACGACCGGAACTAAACTGAGGGAAGAAAGAGACTACTTACCGGAAGAGGAAGCGACACCCAGAGGACAGTAGAGAAAAATAGTAGAGTACAAGAAAAGCTCCCCAGCCCCACCTAGAGGCCACAAGAGAAAAAACATTCAAAAATATTCAAAATAATAAAAATAATTCCCAAATTACTGAAATAAGTTATCAAAACATTCAAAAATATTCACAATAATCACAAAATTCAAAAAAAGAAATAAGTTTTCACTCAAAACAAAACAAAACATCTAAACACAATATAGAAACATTGATTTTAAAAAAACATATTCTTACACATTTTAAAAATTATTATCCAAGGTACAACTATTTTAAAAAATTCACATAGTAACACATTATTTGGTTAAATACAATAATTATAAAAAATTATATCATCCTTTCCTCTTTTCAAAAACCAAAAAACAAATACAAAAAATAAAACATCACAGTTTATAAAAGCCCATTCGTAAAAATATATTTTAAAAAAAACACAATTAAAAACTAACCTCATTTGCATAAACATAAATCAAAAACCTTCCAAAACCATTTTAAACAGCCCGGGACGCCGGGCAAAATATGCTAGTAGAAAATAAGTCAGCAAGTGTCATTTTGCCTCTTTATAAATCTATGGTGAGGCCCCATCTGGAATACTGTGTACAGTTCTGGTTGCCATACCTCCAGAAGGATATTATGGAGTTGGAAAAAGTGCAGAGGAGGGCAACCAGAATGATTAGGGCACTGGAACACCTTCCTTACCATCTGAGGCTGCAACGGTTGGGCCTCTTCTCTCTTCAGCGACGGCATCCAAGAGGTGACCTGATTGAAGTTTATAAAATCATGCACGGTGTGGACAAAGTAGATAAGGAAAAACTTTTCCCTATCGCATAACACTAGAACTAGGGGACACTCCATGAAACTTTTGGGTACTAGTATTCAAACAAATAAGAGAAAGTACTTTTTCACCCAGAGGATCACTGGTCTATGGAACTCCCTGCCAGAAGAAGTGGTGACAACTGTCAGTCTTGACAGCTTTAAGAAAGGATTAGACAAGTTGATGGAGGACAAGGGTATCAATGGCTATAATTATGGATACCTAAGGACAACCTCCGGGTTGGAGAGATAGGCAGGATATCTCTCAATGCCATTTCCAGGGAATCCTAATCAGGTGAAGGCATCTGCTTGGGAATACCCTGAAGCAAATGGTGAGCCACTGTGTGAGATAATGCTGGACTGGATGGGCTGTGGCCTGTTCCAGCAAGGCTGTTCTTATGTTCTTACTAGCATTGTTGTGCCTGGCAAGCTGGGCAGTTTTTATTTGTGTTTTTTCGTTTGGGGGTGATTTTGGTGGGTACACAATGCAAACACACACACAGCACAACTACACACACACACAGTACACACACACACAACCCCACACAAATGCACAATCACACACGCACAACCACACACAGCACAATCACACAACCCCACTCACACACAATGTACACACACAAAAAAACACATGCACACACACAATAGACACACTGCACACAACACAACCAAACACACTCAATACACACACATACACAACACAACTACACACACAATACAGACACACACACACACAATAATTACACACCCACACAACACAATCATACCCACACGTCATAGCTCCGCGGGGAGAGGAGGGCCTCTGCCTCCCCCCAAGCCTTGACAACACACACACACACACACACACTTGCCGAAGCTGTGTGGGGGAGGAGGGGCTCTCCCCCTCCCCTCCCCCGCACAGCCTCAGCGAGGACTCCCACGTCCAGGAGCAGAAGGGAAGGCGTTGCTGGGAGGCCAGGCTACGGAAGGGCCAGCCAGCATCAGGTAAGTGGGGTGAGGGACAGGGACTGGGGAGCAAGGGGGGCTGGTGGGTGGTGTGGTTCCTGGGCCCTCCCCCCCTCAGTGCCTCTCCCCCATCCAGCTTACCTTTTGCGTACAGCCGGGGGAGGGGGGCCTCGCCACTTTTCCGTCCCGCAGCCTGGCCCATTCCGCTCCCTCGCCCCACTTAGCTTCCTCCGGGAGACGAAGTGTCTCCAGAAGGAAGTTGTTGGCGCGTTGGTGGTTTCTTTTGACCGTGCGCGCCAGCTGCCCCGCCTCCTCCATGCTCACGCTCTTCAGCCTCATTGGCTGAGGGGTGGCATGGTGCGGAGGATGCTGGGGCTTATGGTTTTTTTTGTTGGCCACGTTAGTGGGGCAGTTGCCCCACTCTCAACGACCGGACCCTTGCGGCGATGATTGGTGTTAAGGTAAGTGCGGGCGGCTTGGTACGGGATAGGAGGGACGGGTGCGGGAGCCTTTGTTACATTCCAATGGTTAACGTCCTTCCTTATAGGTAAAGATGATGTTAGTAAAGCAAGGTGAACGATGCCTCCTTGACACATCCAGGAGGTTTCAATTGGTGACAACTTTCTATATGAATATTAGGAATTATATTAGTTATGCTTTTGGGGGGTGGGGGTGGGGATTTTGATCCTGGATGATGCTCACATTCTCTTTAATTATATACTCTTAAGAGTTGGGGACTAAGCCACAGATGATTCAAGTGGGTCCATGTGACTTTGTGATAAAGAAACACATACTTCATACCTCAGGGCTGGGAATCAAAAAATGGGCTGCCAGGTATTTTGTGGCATGAAGCTCTCCCTATTCCCAAAGGTCAATCCAAATACAACTTTTTGTATTGACATTTTCTTCAGCACTAATAATGTTTTTTTTAAAAAATCTGTTCTTTACTTTTTCAATAATAAGGCCTTCTGGCATAGGTTCGGGTTGCTTGATAAAAAATCAGAAGGCCCCTTTCCAGGTTTATTTTAAGTCCTCTGGTATTATATTTCCAGGAAATGTGATCCACTGGCTTTTGTTTACTGAATGATCATTTATAGTCCCTAAGAATAGTTTCTAGAGGAAATGTGCAAGGCTTGGATTGACCACTCTCTCTGTCCCCACCTCCTTCCCCCAAGAAGCAGATTGATATCTCACAGCCGAGTTTGGGTCCTGGAGAGCCAAACATCAGCCAGGTTTCTACCACAGTGCATATGTAAGGTTTACATAATTATGGGGTTAATGACCTTTTCAAGTCGACGGCCGGGCCACACTCCCTCAGACATCTTAGGGGGTTGGACGGCCATTTTGCCCTGCCAGCCACACATGGCACTTCCGTGTGTAGCAGAGGTAGTGAGGGGCCACATGAAATGGTGTCGTGGGCCACATCCGGCTCCCGGGCCATAGGTTGAGAAGCCCTGGCATAATTTGTTAATTAATTGAAGAGGTTCTGACATCTCAGTTGTCCCAACACTAGTAATTTGTCAATTAGCTGCAAATTTTAAACAAACATAATACAAATGCCAGTAGGATTTTGGCCAACAAATGCTTGACAAGTTTTGAGGCACTATACAGTGTATATTGAGGACCCTTTTATTTTCATGGGTGTTTTTTTTGCTCAGAGTGGACCCACAATGGAACCTCGGTTTATGTAATTAATGTGTTCTCCAGGACGTTTCTTACAGTGAAAATTGCTTTAACTGAATTTCTCATATGAATGCATTGAATGCAGTTTCCCATAGGAATGTGTTGAAAACCAATTAATCTGTTCTGGAAAAAAAATGTACATCGAGTATTATTTTCTATGGATTTCCTTTTGTTATGTGATTTTTTTGTTAACTGAGGTTCCATTGCATTTTGATTCAGTGGAGCAATTTCGTGAATTACAAGCCTGTTAAGATGCTGCACTCCGTGCACTCTCCAGTGTCTAATCATGTCTGCCATGTGTCCATGGAAATGTCTGCAGATGCAGACAGCGCTGGCTCTTTGGCTGTAAACAGAGATGAGCACCGAACCCTAGAGTCTGATACAACTGGCTTTTGAGCATGAGTGACTTTTACCTTAAGATGCTGAACTTGACTGGAAAGTCAGCAGTTCGAGACCCAAGTACAGCACAACAGAGTGAGCTCCCAGCTCTGACCCAGCTCCTGCCAGCCTAGCAGTTTGAAAGCAAGACATTGCAAGTAGATAAATCCATACCACTTTGGTGGAAAGGTAAACTGTTGGATTGGGGCCGTGAAGCGGCCCTTGGGGTCCCGGAGGAGACTGGTCGAGTAACGACACGAGGCAAGATGGAGCGAAGACCAGTGATTTATTGAGGGAAAATCATCAGTATATATTATGTTCAAGGCTGCGTGTGATAGAATCGTCATCTGACAGAAAATCACATCACATGTTTACCCGGGTTAATTGGGAACCTCTCCTGGGGAAGTTAATTAACTAAGGCAAATACTGACAGGGGAGATCCATTGTTCATGGCTTGCACAAGAGTAAACATGGCCACTATTTGCGCTCGGGCTTGGGCTAATCTGCAAGTGTGGAATTACCTAATTCCTAACTTGAGTTAGCTATTTAACTTCCTCCTGCCGAACTGCCTGCCAGGCCAGATATGAGTGAATCAATCTTATGACTATTAATCCGCACCCCAATTTCTGTACCCGCAAGGGCCAGTGACCAGGAGCCTCCCTCAACTGGTGTAACCTTTGTCAGAGACAGTTAATGCCAATTGTGCTCGCGGATACCACACTCCCTCTTTTCTTGTTATTTTTGGACCTGACAGACGGCGCTGCGCAGGAGGGGCATCAGCTGGTGTGGGGGGATGACGCTTTGGGGTTCCCTCCATGGGGGACATCTCGATATCAGTGAGGGAACACATTGCACGAAACAACACACTGCTGTGCCCAGTATTATCACCCCCACAATCACCTTGAGTGTCGTCTGAAGCCAACCCCATGGGAACCACGACCACAACGAATCCCACCACCCCCATGAAGCATCCTCCTTGATGTTCTTGACCAGGGTGTGGAGGTCCGTGAGCTGGCTCTGTACCTATGCGTGTTGTCTGTAAGATTGAAGCAACACATGCCGTGGACAGACTCGCAACCCAAATGATGTAACAACAGGGGATAATCTATGGCTGCTTGATTATCCAGTATGGCATGGTGAAGCTCTGTCTGCTCCTGGTTGAGCAGCGCTATCGCCGAGGAGGTATGGTTGATGGCTCTTGCCAAAGCGCAAGCCAATTGACCAATTCTCCGAGCGTTGCCTATGGCTAAGCCTGGCACGCTGAATATACTGACTGCTGCCTGGTTTTTCAGAACTGTGGGTCTGAATCCAGACTGCTTTCTGTAGCAAGGCAAGATAATGAGATGCGTCATTGATCTCTTACTGTGACCTAAGGTGATTCTAAGCTATTTCTGCAACTTCTGGCGTTGTGCAAATGTCTTTCTAGCACCTATGGAGAGGTGTGAAAATCATGAATACAACTTACAATGGCTGGAGATTACCGGCTACCGGGTGCTCAATCTTTCCAAGCAATGGGCCGGTGCAAACATGGGCCGGTCTGGCTTCCTTTGGTGGAAGCTGGCCGTTATTAACAATATTCGACCCTACGTATACAGAAATTCAAGTGTCCCTTGCAAATCCCAACTGGAGCATTGTACAAGGCATGAATAAATAAAGAGCAACTACAGATAATAGCAATAGAAAACATTCAGCTGCTTTTCGAAGATGAGGCTTCCCTTCTTGGTGGGGTTTCATGTGTAACTTGAGTTTGGAAAAGTCTTGTTTTGTAGAAAAGCATGGTCCTTAGAAGTAGCACTGAGTATGCAAAATGTTCATAGAAATGTCTTTGGAGATGTAGGTCATAAAGGAAGACGGACAGCTGATGACATCCAAGGCAGTGACTGGTGCCATCCTTTGCAATAGCCGGGTCTGATTCTGGCCTCTGGGACCTGCATGGGGAAGAGACTTGTTTGGGAGATAAAAATTCTGAAAGAGTTAGTTGGTTTTTGCACTTATAGGATAGCAATTGCTGTGCAACTATGGGATGTTGTTCCCCCCTTTCTGTTTGTTTGTCAATGTAGGACTTAAGCGTCCGATAGACTCGTTCCACAATTGCTTGCCCCTGCGGATTGTACGGAATGCCAAAGGTGTGCTTAATATCCCAGGTGGCCAGCTGCCTGGAGCTATAAGCTGGGGTGTCATCGGACTTTCATGTGCCGAGGTTCGCCCATGGCCGTGGGAAAGGAGATGCTGCTCCACATGGGGAGCCGTTTCTCCCTTCTGTGCTGTTGCCCAAACAAACTGTGAGAAGGTATTAATGCAAACGTGCATGTACTGCCATTTGCCAAAATGTGGGGCATGTGTGACGTCCATTTGCCACACCTGGTTGGTCTCTGTCCCTCGTGGGTTGACCCCCCCCCCCGAGGGCCCCCCTACCGCCCCTGCATGATGCAGACAGGAACGGACTATGCCTTGGGCTCGGAAAAGTGGCAGGTTGAACTGCCTTGCAAGTGCTTTGGCATTCTGATGAAAGAATGCATGACTCTGAATAGGAGTTGTGAGAAACAAACTTAGCAAATTTTTGTCTATCGCGGGAGTGATGTACGCTCCCGGTAGACTGTGAAGCAAATTCCTAACAAACTGGCTGTCAGTAATTATGTTGAAGCGTTCTTTGGCAAAGGTGCGCAAAGCGAGGTTCACGGCTGCCAACTCTGCCCGCTTGCGGAAGAGTCAGGAGCGTGCGCCAAGCTCGGTCCTCTTGCCAAGTAAGAACCTAATATGTGCGACCCCCATAAGTGAAAACTGTCCCAGCCCCCCGAAGGGGAACCAGTGACATTAATTCACACAAGGTGACTGTCTGCGTTTGAAGCGAGACGAGTCTGGGGTCTTATGGCAAACCTTGGCGCATGACGTGCCAGGCTTCCCTGGGGTAAATTTCTCATGAAGGCCCCCCTGCGCACGTCCGCCCATGGCGTACGTGCACACTTTTACTGGAGCTATTCTCGTGCTCCTGTGAGAAGGGTGCCAGATGCTGGCTTAGCCTTTTGCCTGTGCTTAGACTAGCAGCAAAAAAAGGGAAAGGGGTGGCCTGAAAATGCCTGTATCTGACTGAAAGTGTGACCTGACTGTATTCTTAAAATGGTCCTAGGCAGTCCTGGCTAATGAGTGGCACTCTGCACATTCTCAGGAGCTCAGGGACTAATCCTCCCTTTGTGCTCTGGAGTTTGTGAAATGTGTCTGCTCAAATAGAGAGGGTGCTGTGGGCCAGGTGCCATACTTAAGATGACCGACTAAAACTATTAAAAACAAGCCAGCTATGACGTGCCAGCTGTAAGGAAATAATACACATAAATGAAAAGACACACAAGTTAAACATTTCCAGCAGGGAGTTCCACTGGCGAAAGGAGGAAAGGAGGAAAGACAAGTCAGAAGTTAGCACAATGAGAATGCAACAACTCTTATCATGACGAAATCAGATTAGGTCAGATAATTAAGACCACTGGCTGGGATCATTCTTTTAAGGGATCCCTACCAGTAATTAACGCAGGAACCTGTGAAAGGAAGCAATTTAAGACTGTAGAAAGAAATAGATTGGTTACTTTTACGGCCTGAAGAGGAGTTTTGTTCCTGTAAAAAGTTAACGATTAAGCATTTTCTGAATATACAGAGCGCAAGAATGTTTGCGTGCTTTTTCCTGTGAAAGGGGTACAATGAGTGAGTTACTTTACACAGATTAAAGTCAAAATACCAGAACAGTATCTTTCTTAAGAGAATGAAGGAGAGTTAGAACGATTCTCAACCTGCAGCCAGATGTGGGCAAGTGGGCCAGATGCAGCCCACGTTGCTCTGCCACTACCTCCACCAAGCCAAGAAGGGCTGTGTGGCGAAGGAAGGGCAGGGTGACTGTCCGGACCCCCAGAGCTGCCTGAGGCCCCGGAACTTGGCCCCTGACTTTAAAGGGTTGAGAACCGAGGTTGCAAGATGATAACACAGTACACACATGAAGACAATGCAATTCTCTCATTCCTAGTGAGATACGTGACTTAAAGACGCTAAGAGACATTCAAACACCTTAAAACACAGAGATGGGGGTTTGAGGAACACAGACGTAGGGAGGGGCCCCATAGTTTATGATTTAGTGAGGAAAACTCATAGAAGTGATTTTTGTTTTCAGATCGCGCTTCTGAAAAGAAAAATCTGTTTTCCTGAGTGGCACGGATTGCAAAACCGGTTTCCAAGAGTGGCTTAATCCTTTGACAAAGAAAAGGTCTCAAGGGAAGAAGGGGGGTCACCCAGCCCTATTGCAGGTTAGGATCCCCCCCCCCAATCCACCCTCCTGCTTTCGTTGCCCTTAAGCTGCTAAGCAGGCAAGGCAAAGAGGTTTTGCTCACCATGCTCTCTCAAACCTTAAATAGTTCCTGCCCATGAACAGAGTCCAAACTGTTTAACACATATTTCACAGTGACATTACCACGCAGTTACACACAAGGAACACTTTTTCAATCATAATGTGGTCATAGAGACAAGGCTTTTGCAATCATACACAGTTCTTGCAGTCATACATTCAGTGGTGCACCACGCATACACACATTTATTTACGCATTCGCACAATCCTCCCCTGATCTGCAATGTTCTATCCTGCACATGAGGGGATGACTTATACACAGCTGGCTATCACAACCATCTGGGTGCTTCTACTTAGGGGTGAGTTTCTCTGGGCTACTCCAAGGTGAGACAAGTAGGTTCTGCCTGTGCCTTGGGACAGCTCGGGGTACTATTGCTGGGATGGTTCCTCTGGCATAGCCAGGGCGATGGCTGCCTCCATTCTAGCCTGGGCCAGATGCATGCCGGAGGGCCGGACTCGCGGATCTTGGTGCTGCCTCCTTTCCAGTGCCAGCGTGGCCATTTGGTCTTAAGCTTGTCAGGACAACCTTTTGAAGATCTGCCTGGTCTAGATTGGCATTCTCTTCTAAGGTGTCTCATTTTTCCACACTGGAAGCAGGCGCCTTGGGGTTTTGGCACTGCTCTGCGCCTGAGTGTGGTATTGGGTCTGCTCTGGAGCCCTGCGTGGCCAGGGGCTGTGCAGATTTCCGTGAGCAGTGGGCGCTGAGCAGCCCTGCCTGAACGTGTGTCTGCCTTCAGATAGGCTGAACACAGCAGCTGGGCGCTAGCTAATTGTGCCACTGGCAATTTCCCCGTGAATGGATCTTCCTCACCCATGCGCTGAATGGAGTTCTTAATTGGCAGGGAACTTTTAACTGTCAGAGAAGCGCCAGGGCTTCTCATGCCATGAATTCCTTCAGTGACGTCTGCAGCGGTCATTGAGGGAATGCTCCCTACACTGCCCTGCTTAAGCTGAAATGACGGATAGAGAGCCGCTGGGGCTGATGGCTCTGACTGCGCTGGGGGTTTCTGGGTCTTTATCCGGACTGGGTCTTCCTCTGCTAAGAGTATCCTACATTTGCTCCATGTGCGAGTTACGCCATCTGGAGCTCTCGGGGGTTGCTGAATGCAGACTCCTATTTGATCCCAGAGCTGAAGGGATAACGTACCTACTTCTGGGTAAAGCAGGCAGTGTTCCCTCAAGAACACCAAAAGCCGCGCTAGTTCTCCGCTGTGAAAGCTTATCTGATATACCCTGGCCAGGGTTTTGAATTCATCCTCATGAATTCTTTGACTAGCGGACGGACGTTGCCGCTGAGGACAAGTCCCCATATTACCTGCCGGGTCCTTTGAAGTCTCCTTCTCGGGACGATTCGACGCGTCTGGAGTTCAGGCAATAGGTTTTGCGTGACGAATCTCTGGGTAGAGCTCGGAGCGTGGACTGCCGCCACGGGCCCTCGGTGGCCTCTGCGCTGTCAGGGGTTCACAGCCGACCCTGAGCGGAACGCGTTTTTCCGTGCTGCAAGCCGCCGCGAAAGCCGGAGCAAGCTGTAGGATGCCTCTCTGAAATGCCTCTTCGCGGAGCTGTCTTCCCGATCGGCTGGCTTTCCGATCGGGCTGCCGCGCTGTCCTCCGGGGTGATCGGACACGGTTCTGGCGTAGAACCGGACCGCGTAGATCGCTTACTCACGAGTACGATCACGTCTCGGGGTCACCAGATGTTGGATTGGGGCCGTGAAGCGGCCCTTGGGGTCCCGGAGGAGACTGGTCGAGTAACGACACGAGGCAAGATGGAGCGAAGACCAGTGATTTATTGAGGGAAAATCATCAGTATATATTATGTTCAAGGCTGCGTGTGATAGAATCGTCATCTGACAGAAAATCACATCACATGTTTACCCGGGTTAATTGGGAACCTCTCCTGGGGAAGTTAATTAACTAAGGCAAATACTGACAGGGGAGATCCATTGTTCATGGCTTGCACAAGAGTAAACATGGCCACTATTTGCGCTCGGGCTTGGGCTAATCTGCAAGTGTGGAATTACCTAATTCCTAACTTGAGTTAGCTATTCAACTTCCTCCTGCCGAACTGCCTGCCAGGCCAGATATGAGTGAATCAATCTTATGACTATTAATCCGCACCCCAATTTCTGTACCCACAAGGGCCAGTGACCAGGAGCCTCCCTCAACCGGTGTAACCTTTGTCAGAGACAGTTAATGCCAATTGTGCTCGCGGATACCACAGTAAAGGCGTTCCACACACTCTGGTGTTTAGTCATGCCTGCCAATGTTCACAGAAATGTCTGCAGGCAGAGACATAATCATAATCCATGCAAGGCGTATTTTTCAATTCCAGCTGTTCTTGAAATTATCTTGAAATGTTTGAAGTGGTAGCTGTGTTAGTTTGGGCAAGCATATCTGAGAGTAAACAAAACAGAATAACAAAAAAAAGACAAAAAACTGTTGTGGCACCTTAAAGACTGACTCCTATATTTAAATGTGAGCTTTCATGGACCAAGCCCACTTCATCAGACATAAGAATGAGGCCTCAATGATCTCACACTTATTGTCTTTGTTGCTGTTCTGTTTTATAAATTGGTGCCGTGAGGCCTCAATCTTATGTCTGATGAAGTGGACTTGGTCCACAAAAGCTCACATTTAAATACAGGAGATACAGGTGAAACTTGAAAAAATTAGAATATCGTGCAAATGTTCATTCAGTTCAGTAATGCAACTTAAATGGTGAAACAAATATATGAGATAGACTCATTACATACAAAGCGAGATAGTTCAAGCCTTACTTTGTTATAATAGTGATGCTTATGGTTTTGTTGTTGTTCAGTCGCACAGTCGATTCCGACCCTTTGCGACCCCATGGACCATTTTCCTCCAGGCGCCACTGTCCTCTACCATCCCCCTCAACCCTCCCAGCTCTGTGCCCATTGTGTCTATAATACCATCTAGCCATCTCATCCTTGGCCTCCCCCTTCTTCTTTTGCCCTCCACCTTTCCCAACATCAATGCCTTCTCAAGTGAATCCTCCCTTCTCATTTGATGTCCAAAGTATTTTAGCTTCATCCTTACTATTTGACCTTCCAATGAGCAGTCAGGGTTAATTTCTTCTAAGATTGACCTATTTGTTCTCCTCGCTGTCCAGGGGACTCTCAAAACCCTCCTCCAGCACCACATTTCAAAGGCATCTATTCTTCTGCGTTCAGCCTTCCTAATTGTCCAGCTCTCACATCCATACATTACTACTGGGAAAACCATTGCTTTGACTATTCTAATTTTTGTTTGCAATGTAATGTCTCTGCTTTTCACTATGTTCCCCATGTTTCTCATCGCTTGTCTCCCAAGAATCAGTCGCCTTTTTATTTCATGGCTGCAATCCCCATCTGCAGTGATCTTTGATCCTAAGAAAGTAAAATCTGTCACTGCTTCTACTTCTTCCCCGTCTATTTTCCAGGAACTGATGGGGCCTGTTGCCATTATCTTGGTTTTCTTGATATTGAGTCTCAAGCCAGCTTTTGCACTCTCCTCCTTCAGCCCAATCAAGAGATTCTTTAGGTCTTCCTCACTTTCTGCCATTAGGGTGGTATCGTCTGCATATCTCAGATTATTGATGTTTCTCCCAGCGATTTTAATCCCATATTGTGATTCCTCCATCCCTGCACTGCGCATTATGTGCTCTGTGTATAGGTTGAATAAGCATGGTGACAAAATGCAGCCTTGTCTTACTCCTTTTCCTATTCCAAACCACTCTTATTCCATGTTCTGTCCTAACTGTTGCTTCTTGGTTCATGTACAGATTTCTCAGGAGGCATATGAGGTGCTCTGGTATTCCCATCTCTTTAATTACTTGCCACATCTTGTTGTGGTCCACACAGTCAAATGCCTTAGTGTAGTCAATAAAACAAAAGTAAACTTGTTTCTGGTATTCCTTTGTTTTCTCCATGATCCAGCGTATGTTGGCGATGTGGTCTCTAGTCCCCCTGCCTCTTCTGAAACCAGCCTGCACCTCTGGTAATTCTCTCTCCACATGCTGCTGAAGTCTGTCCTGTATTATCTTGAGCATCACCTTGCTGGCATGTGGGATGAGCGCGATTGTTCAATAATTTGAACATTCTTTGGCATTGCCCTTTTTTGGGATCGGGACGTATACTGATCTTTTCCAATCCTGTGGCCACTGTTTTGTTTTCCAAATCTGCTGGCATATTGAATGCAGTAATTTGACGCCACCATCTTTTAGCGCTTTGAAAAATTCAACTGGGATACCATCATCTCCACTAGCTTTGTTGTTTGCAGTGCTCTTTAGGGCCTTTATGACTTCGCTCTCCAGGATGTCTGGCTCAAGTTCAATTTCTTCATCATTGTGATTATCAGGAGTGTTGAGGTCCTTTTTGTAAAGTTCCTCTGTGTACTCTTTCCATCTTTTCTTAATTTCTTCTGCATCAGCTAGCTCCTTTCCGTCTTTGTCCCTTATCATGGTCATTTTTGCTTTAAATGTTCCCTTGATTTCCCCAATTTTTTTGAAAAGATCTCTGGTTCTGCCTCTTTTGTTGTTTTCCTCCATTTCTCTGCACTGTTCTTTTAGGTAGTTTTCCTTATCTCTCCTTGCTTTTCTTTGAAATTCTGTGTTCAAATGGTTGTAGTTTTTCCTTTCTCCTTTGACTTTTGTGTTCCTTCTTTCCTCTGCTATTTTAAGAGCCTCATCAGACAACCACTTTGCTTTCTTACTCTTCTTTTCTTTTGGTATGGTTTTCTTTGCTGCTTCCTGCATGATGTCCCTCATCTCCGTCCATAATTCTTCCGGTACTCTGTCTACCGAGTCTAAGCCATTAAATCTGTTCATCACCTCCACCGTGTATTCTTTAGGGATGCTGTCTAGGTGATATCTTTCTGGTTATGCTTATGGTTTACAGCTTATAAAAACCCCAACCCCCCATCCCATGTACTCCATAATCATCACATAATCTCATGTATGCTGTACACCATGATCATCACAATTACAACAAAGGCTTGACATAACTCACATTGTGAGTATCTCATATATTTGTTTCACCAAGTGAAATGAACATTTGCACAATATTTTAGTTTTTCGAGTTTCACCTGTAGTCTTTAAGGTGCTACATCATTTTTTGTCTTTTGTTCTTTTTTGTTTACTCTCAGATATACCGTACTGTATATGAAATTATCTTTTATCTCAGAATGATTTTTGCAAGGAATTCTTCAGATTGCCATAGAAAGGATCAAAAGCGCCCAGAAATCGTATTGTTTCTAACACATGTTATATATGTGATTCTGTTGTAAAACTGCTTTGAGTTGTCCCACGACAAGTAAAGCGGTATATAAATAAAATTTAATAATAATAATAACACCTGCTTGTTGCTAAATTGAGTAAATATGAATTTTGGAAATTGGTGGGGATTTTGTGTGTGTGTGTCTACAGCAAGGAAGAAGAGTGTTTTCCTCTAGCACAGTACAGGGGAATGAGAGATTTCCAGGGAAGGAAGAGCAGCTTTTCAGCCTTTCAAAGGTTTTGCCTAGGGATTTGGGGTCTGATTCTGAATTTCCTCCCCCTCCGTGCTTGCTAAGCAAAGGGCTGTTGCCAAGGGGGCGAAATATAAATAAAATTAACGCAAAATTAAGGACACTACAAATCCTTTCAGAGTTAGTAGTGGGATATTGGGACAACGGGATTATTTCGGTGAGGGAACAGGAGAAAGAAAGAAAAATTGCGACGGGGTTTTGCTGGAGGACTTTGGCAGATCTTGCTTTCACCTGCAGGTTGCTTTTCCCGCGCAAATAGAGAAGAGCAAGGTAACTAGGTTAGGCGACTGTGAGTCTTGGGCTTGACTGCTTGCCCTGCCAGGAGCCTGGCTCGGCTTCAGTCACGTGACAAGAAAAGTGCGCACGCGTACTTTTGCATCCTCCAGGGAGAGCCGGGCACAACTTTGGAGGGGAGGTTTTTGATAGAACCCCTTGCGGGTTCTTTAATTAATTAAGAGAGAGGGGGGGGAGGAGCAGCAGGTGAGCCTCCTTTGCTTCGGATTTTGGCGGGAAAGGGAGGGGGCAATGAGGTGGGGAGCCACACTTTCCTCCACCCACCCACCCACCCCTCCACGAAAGGGGCGGAGTCGGTGCTAAATTCCGATTTATAGAGACTTTTTGGTCTTTCATTGTAGATAGAAACGGATAACCAGAAATGTCAGAAAGAGAGGGTGGCCTCAGGCGGCAGAGGCTGGATGGGGCGGCATCGATCCCCTCCCTGCCTTTTCTCTTCTATCTATGGCCTTAATATGTCGCTGCTCTCCTTTGAAAGCAATGGGGTGGTGGGAGGGTATTTATTTAATTTACTGTTTTCCTGTGAGGTGTGCATGTAAACTAGAGCCCTGGTGGCGCAGTGGTTAAATTGCTTCTCCTGCAACCCAAAGGTTGTGAGTTCGATCCTGACCAGGGATCAAGGTTGACTGAAAGCCTTCCCTCCTTCCGAGGTTGGTAAAATAAGTACCCAGTGTGTGTCCGTGTGTGTGTGTGTGTGTGTGCTTGTGGTGTGTAGTGATAATTAGTGTGTACCCAAGAACACTCAAATATTATATTATTTAAAATCATACCTGTCAACCGCGGCTCCGGACAATCCGGGACCTGCGCAGAACGGTTCTGCGCATGCCGCTTTTTACGCATGCGTAAAAGCCTTCTATGCATGTGTAAAAGTGACTTGCACAGAACCGTTCTGCGCAGCTCGCTTCTACGTATGCGTAGAAAGCTTTTACGCATGCGTAGAAGGCTTCTATGATCCTCTTCTGCACAGAAGCCTTCTATGCATGCGTAGAAGGGTTCTACACATGTGTAAAAGCCTTCTACGCATGCGTAGGAGCGAGCTGCGCAGAAGGGATGCGCAGTAACGCCTTTCCCCCCGCTGCCAAATTCCGGGGTTTCGGCAGCTCCGGGCGGGAAATGGCGAAAATCGGCACCAAAAAACAGGAAGTCCTGGCCAATCCGGGAAGTTTGACAGGTATGTTTAAAATCAAGGGTTCCAAAGTGGAGCAAGCGTCTGAAGATACGCCCACGGACTCAAAAAAAAAATGCAACAGGGCTGAATCCTTAACTAATTAAGCCAGGGAAATACCTGTGAACTTTAATTTGCTTTTTTAGACTTGGGTCATACTAACCTCTATTGTTTCAGTTGTGTAATTAATATGTTACTAGCCTATTTGTTTTCCTGGAACTTTGGCCAAGGGAATCCTCTTTGTCAACATCCTTGGTTTGATTACATTTGTTAGTTAGTAGGTACGTAACAAGCAGGAATCTGAGTTAGCCATTTTAGTTTAGCAACGCTTTTTTCTGCTTATAAAATTGGATGGGAAATAAACTGAGGACAAGCCGTTTATCCTGATTCCTGAAGTCTGTCGTTCCTTCTCTCCGCTGGACAAGGCTCATAGCAACATGTGTGTCCGTCTGTGTCCGTCCTCGTGTGGACAAAATACTAATTAACTTGTGAATTGCCTAAGCGCTATGTAAGGTAAAGTTCAAAGTCACCCTTGCTCGAAAGCCAGTCGTATCCGACTCTAGGGTTCAATACTTATCTCTTTTTATAGCTGAAGAGTCATTTCCGTGGACATGAGGCAGGCATGACTAGACACCGGAGTGCACGGAATGCTATTTACCTTCCCACCGAATTGGTCCCTATTTATCTACTTGCAATTTCCTGCTTTCGAACTGCTAGGTTGGCAGGAGCTGGAACAGAGACCAGACGGGCGCTCATTCCGTCCTGCAGTACTCGGGTTTTGAACTGCCGACCTTCCGCCTCCCAGTCATTGTCTTAACCACTTGTATATAAGTGTAATAGCTTTGCATAAAGACAGGGGGATTTTGTCCTCTGCCTCAGGCAGCAGAATGTCTTGGGCCACCCCAACCCACTTGAATGGCTTCCAGCTGCCTCTTTCCAAGAGCCACTCTGGGGTCAGCAGGTCAGGATCAACAAGAGACAAGCATTTGACACCTCAGGAAGGGAATCTCCCACCTGGATTTTGTTTTGCATCTCAAATGAGGACTTTTCACCCTTCCTCTGCCATGGTTTTGTGCCACTCTGATGCTATTCACCAAAGAACCCCGTGATTTCTGAGGTGAAGCCTGTGGGGAGAAGGGAGCCAATGAATTGAAGGTGGTTGGGAGGTGAGGATATGCCATGTGAAAATCATGTAAAACCAGAAGGATCGTTTTTTTAAAAAAAAATCATGGGTTCGTTTTCTTCCCATTAAGACGGGTAGCCAAACTATGGTCCGTGGGCTGGATTTGGCCTGTGACGCCCTCCGCTACAGGAAGCAGATACACCTCGCATTTTCGCAAACGCTGCCCTAAATGCACCCATGGCTGTTGTAAACATGTGTACGACAGCTACAGATGTGTTTTATAGCAGCGTATGCACAGGCGTATTTTTGCTTCTGGTGGGAGAAACCACATGACTGGCCCACTCAACCACGTGACTGGCCCATGGCTCTAAAAGTTTGGCCACCTCTGCCTTAAGATAAACATTACAGGTTCCTAAAATGCATACAAGGTAAGGTTAGAGTCAGCCAAGAAAGGCTCTTGTCTTTTGTAATGCTGCTTCTCCTTCACAAGAATCAGCGGTGGGGGGCCCACATGAAATGGCGCTGTAGGCCACATCCAGCCCCCAGACCATAGGTTGAGAACCCTGCCTTAAGGAGTCAATCCATCATGTACTTGGTCTTTCTCTGCTCCTACCTTTTCTATAATAATATTTCCCCCAGAGAATTCTACCTTCTTGTGATTTGCCCAAAGTAGAACAGCTTCAATTTTTTATTCATTTTTGCTTCCAGAGACAGTTCAGGATTGATTTGGCATAAAACCCACTTGTTCATTTTGGCAGAGATCTTTTCCAACAGCGTATTTCAAGTGAATGGAAGAGACAGAGTCCCCAACAATGAGAAATCAATGAGGTAGGGGCCACCCTGCTAGGTAAGAATTAATGTTGAAAGGGTGAGTGTTTTGACAAGGTGAAAACTTGCTTTTTTGTTTCTATTTTTCCCCAAATATAGGGAAAATCTAGTGGAAAAATCTACTTTCTCCAGCTTTCTGTTTCTCATTTGGGTTATAGGCTGGCTTTCTACTCAGTTTTTCCCACAGAAGTCAGAAGGATGCAAGCAACAAGCAATCCATCCTGTCTTCCTTGGGATGAAACAGAACCAGATCAGGTATGGAGAGCACGATTTCAAGACACTTTGTGTATTTGATCCCCTGTATATTCGTCCATGTTAGGCCTGAATCAGCCTGGCCATTTCTTTTTATTGAATTGTAGTCTCAATCCTTATATAGCAGGCTGCTATAACATGGTGACTTCGTGATTTAGGCTTGATGACTGAAAGGTCGGCAGGTCAGCATTTCAAGACCCAAGTGTTGTATGATAAAGTGAGCTCCAGTCACCTCTACCTAGCCAATCTAGCAGATCGAAAGCTAGAAATTGCAAGTACAGTAAAACCCCGACTTACATATACCTTGAGTTTCATAATGATTTTGTGCTAAAACTATGTCCCAATTTACACGATTTCCTATGGGTTTGCTTCGAGTTAAATAAAAATTTATTTCCCTATGGGTTTGCTTTGAGTTACATAAAAAATAATTTTTCCTATGGGTTTGCTTCTAGTTACATAAAAAACTGATTTAAGCAAAAGCCTACGGAACAGACTTTTTTTTGTAAGTAGGGGCTTTACTGTATACCACTAGATACCCCTTTGGTGGAAAGGTAAACAATATTCCATGCACTCTGGTGTCTAATCATGCCTGCCACATGTCCATGGAAACATCTGTAGATGCAGACAGTGTTAGCCCTTTAGCTATAAACAGATGAACACCGACCCTTAGAGTCGGATAAGACTGGCTTTCAAGCAAAGATGACCTTTACCTATAACATGATACTCTCCGTGCAGGAAAAAGCAGCAACTATATAAAGGTGTCTGTTGCAAATGGGAAAGGTTTTGATTTTTCTTTCATTTTGAAGCATAGTCCAGGATCTGAAAGCTGACTGCAGTTTCTAAGACTGAATATGAAAATAGAAGGAATTACTTCCCTCTCAGTATTTCCTTTGTTCTAAGTAAGCTCTCTTTATCTCTGTTTTTTATGGGAAAGTTAAGAGTTTATGTAGAGTTGTACTCAATGAGACCAATGGTCCATCTTGCCTAGTATCATGTTTTTCACAAAGTCTCCCTAGATCAGGGGTTCCCAACCTTTTTACACTGTGGGCTGGACCACGCCCCATGGACAGCTGAGCGGGCCGGACTGGTGGTTCCCCCTGGCATAAATGCTGCCGAAAAACATGTCCATGGCTGTCGTAAATGCGTCTGCTTCCTCTTCTGGTGTGGCGATGGTGGTGATGTGGGCCACATGAAATGGTGCCACGGACCAGGTCTGGCCCATGGGCCATAGGTTGGGAATGCCTGCCCTAGATGCCTCCAGAAAAGTCCCAAGGGAAGCTGGTTACTATGAACCTTTTCATTCCCACTGTTGTTCCCTAGCAACTGGGACTCAGAGGCATCTTTTCTCCGAAGGAATAAAGGTCAAGTTGATGAGTATCCCTCAGAAAAACTTGTCCTCAAATAGAAAGCCTGTGAAGGCCATTTATAAAAGTTCAAAAAAAGTTCAAACTTACAATATGAGATCCGGCCATTCAAGTTTGACCGGTATCGGTTTAGGACAGGAGTTCTCAACCTTTTAAAGCCGGGGGCCGGGTCAGGCTCCCTAAGACAGCTTTGGGGGCCTGATGGCCATTTTGCCCTTCCTCCACCACATGGCACTTCCTGGTGTGTTGGTGGTGGTGGAGGGCCATATAAAATGGTGCCGTGGGCCACAGGTTGAGAATCCCTGGTTTAGGAGGTTATCTTAATAATAATAATAATAATAATAATAATAATAATAATAATAATAATAATAATAATAATAATAATAATAATAATAATAATAATAATAATAATAATAATAATAATAATAATAATTTCATGTCAGAAATTATTCTGGGTTGACATTATTCTGATTTTTGCTGGAAAAACTCCACCCAGGGACGTCCGAATGAGGCTCCTTTATGTCTCCAAAATCTTTTCCCACCAAAGTGGTCCCTGTTGATCTTTATTAAATCTATATAGGAGCCATGTTTCTTTTTTTATTTAGGGTCAAGTGTCCTTTGAGGAAGTGGCCGTATACTTCACCCAGGAGGAGTGGGCACTGCTGGATCTTGACCAGAGGGCCCTCCACCAGGAAGTCATGGAGGAGAACTGGCAAACTCTAGCCTCTCTTGGTAAGGTCCCCTCTTTTCTCAGCTGATGCAAATCTCGATTGTTATCAATTTAATAATGATTAATAACAATAATGGCAAGGATTATGCTTATGTGTTGGAGTGGTAACCCCACTCATGCTAGCCACTGTGGGATCTGTAATGCCCGACTGGGCAACCTGATGCCCTCCAGATGCACGACACTCCAGCTCCTGTCTGTTGCCCACTTTGCCAGTGTGGTATCGTGGCAAATGTTGTCATTCCTCAACATCTGAAGAGCTGAAGGTTTCTAGTTTACACTGGAAGATTCTGCAGAGTTGCAGCTCTAACTTAGAATAGGATGTTTATCTTGGCAGCTTAATGGAGGCAGTAGTAAAACCTCTATTTTAAAAGACCTCCAAGGAGCCCACTTTATTAGATACCATATTTGCCTGCATATAAAACATACTCCCCCCCGCTCCCCTTAAAGTGCACCGGAAAAATAGAGTGTGCCTTGTTTGTGCTGATAATCAAAATTATAGGGGGCTGCAGTGGTTCAGTGGTTAAGAAGCTTGCCTTCTTAGCTGGAAGGCCGGCAAGCTGGCAGTCTGAGACCCCAGTGCTGTGTGATGGATTGAGCTCCCATCTCTGGCCCAACTCCTGCCAACCTAGCAGTTTGAAAGGAAGTAATTGCAAGTGGATGAATAGGGATCACTTCAGTGGGAAAAGATCTTGGGGACATGAAAGGAACCTCATTCAGGTGTTCCCCTGAGTGGAGTTTCTCTAGCAAAAATCCTTTCAACCCAGAATAATTTCTGACACGAAATTATCATTATCAAAATTATCATGTTGAAAATTCAGTCAGCCTACCTCTCTCAGGTTTAAGAGACCCCATCCCCCAGTTCCATCCACTGCTGATCATCATGAACTGGGGGAGGGCAGCTTCTTAAAAACCCTCTCCACAGCACGTGGTGATCAGTGGGGAAAGAGCTATCTTTTTGAAGCCACCCTTCTCCCCGCTCCAACCACTGCCTGATCGCCATGAGCTTTTAAAAGTGGCCTTTTTTCCATCTGCCACTGTTCCCCCGCCCCCCCTAAAAAAATTGTTTTGTTTGTTCTCTCAATCCCTCTCTCTCTCCTCAGCCAGTTTGTCTGACACCTGGAAGGCTGGTAGCCACACATCTGCAAGAGCAGACAGATGTTTGCATGCAGCGGAAGGGGAGAGAGAGGGATGGGAAACAGCCGTAAACGCGTCTGCGGCTGTCATAAACGCATTTACAGCAGCCACTGATGCGTTTTACGGCAGCATTTACAGCGGGGGAAGCCACTAGTCCGGCCCACTCAAGTGTCTGAGGGAGTGTGACCCGGCCCACAGCTTAAAAAGGTAGAGAGATCCTGCTCTACACTGTTCATACCGGTAGTTGGTCAAGTCTGATCTAAAAACTAACTGATAAACCACGGAACAGATCAGTTATATCTGAAAATTGACCTGTTATTTTCAGAAAAGCCATGTTCTTTTTGCTAGCTAGGAATTGTGTGATTTGTAACGTGGCAGATCTAAAAACTGCCAGGTAGGAGAATACTTGTTTTAGCACAGGAGTTCTCAACCTTTTCAAGCCACGGGCCAGGTCATGCTCCCTCAGACAGCTTTGGTGGCCGGACAGTCATTTTGCCCTTCCTTCACCATATGAGACTTCCTGGTGTGGTGGAGGCAATGGGGGAGGGGGGGACATAAAATGGTGCTGTGGGCTACATCCATCCTGTGTGCCGCAGATTGAGAATCCCTGTGCATGTACCTCTCAAATACACTTAAAGACAAACCATTATAAATATATAAAATAGTTAAAAGAAGGTATATAATGTCCTGCTGGTGGTGGGTACATGTAGTAGTTTATATAAGTTTGTTACAATTTTTGTTTATTATTTTCTATATTTTATTTGCATGTTGTTTTTATTGAGAGCAAAAAATAAAATATAATATAATTATCTCCATTCTCATATTAAATTAGAATATTTAATTCCCATATTAAATTAGAATATGTCCCCTCAAAATGTTTAAACATGCAACGAGAAGAAAGGAATGGCAAACCTTAACCTGTTTAGCTTAACAAGACATGTTAAGCTAAACACTAACAAATCACCAGGACCAGATGGCAGCCATCCACGAGTTCTCAGGGAACTTAAAGATGAAATTGCTGATCTCCTAGCCAAAATATATAATATTTCCCGCAAATCAGGCTTTGTGCCTGATGACTGGAAGGTAGCGAATGTAACACCAATTTTCAAAAAAGATCCAGGGGTGATCCAGGAAATTACCGACCTGTCAGTTTGACATGTGTCCCAGGTAAAGTGATGGAAACCATCCTAAAAGATAGAATTAATAGGCACATAGGAAGGGCCAGCCGCGCGACCGCCGGGCAACCACCCCCAGCCGGGGGGTGGGGAGGAGAGCCAGCCAGCCAGCAGGGTGAGCGAGCGGCGGAAGGGCCAGCTGCGAGGCCGCCGGGCAACCACCCCCAGCCGGGGGGTGGGGAGGAGAGCCAGCCAGCCAGCAGGGTGAGCGAGCGGCGGAAGGGCCAGCCGCGCGACCACCGGGCAACCACCCCCAGCCAGGGGGTGGGGAGGAGAGCCAGCCAGCCAGCAGGGTGAGCGAGCGGCGGAAGGGCCAGCTGCGAGGCCGCCGGGCAACCACCCCAAGCGGGGGGGGGGGTGAGGAAGAGGAGGAGGAGGAGGACCGGTTGAGCAGCGGAAAGGCCAAGAGAAGACCAACTGAAAGACGGGAAGAGGGCAGAGGAGGAAAAGCAGGGGCGAGACTCAGAGTCCCTGGCAAAGGATAAGTACCTGATATGCAGATGTAGAAGACTTAATATAGAAACTGACATAGAGACTTTACACTATCTAAATACAGAAATTGACATAGAGACTGTGTATAAAGTGTATAAAGTGTGATAATATGCATGACAATATGTTGGCTAAAATGTTTTAAACTTTTAAAAACTGTGATAAAATGTATGAGGAGAGAAAAATGGCGCAGACACCGGCAACCACGCCATAAATCTTGCCAAGAGAACCCTATGGACCAAAACAAAAGGCAAAACAAAAGGGCAGGCTAGGTGATACAGGATGCTTAACACCTCAGAGGGGAGAAAGGGGAGGGACAGGAAGGGGGGAGGAGGAATGCAATGTTGTAAGGAGCAATACTGCATAGGGACATGGAATGTGAGATCAATGAACCAAGGAAAACTGGAAGTGGTAAAAAGTGAGATGGAAAGAATAAGCATTGACATCTTGGGCATCAGTGAGCTCAAATGGACAGGGATGGGTGAATTCAGCTCGGGAAACCATCATATCTACTACTGTGGACAAGAAAACCTTAGAAGAAATGGAGTAGCCATAATTGTCAATAAAAGAGTGAGAAAAGCAGTAATGGGATACAACCTTAAAAATGACAGAATGATGTCAGTCAGATTTCAAGGCAAACCTTTCAATGTCACTGTGATCCAAATATACGCACCAACCACTGGTGCAGATGAAGCCACAATGGACCAGTTCTATGAGGACGTACAACACCTCATAGAACAGACACCAAGAAATGATGTCCAAATTATTTTAGGAGACTGGAATGCCAAAGTAGGAAATCAAAAAGTGGAGGGAATAACAGGCAAATTTGGTCTTGGAACACAGAATGAAGCAGGGCAAAGATTGATAGAGTTCTGCCAAGAGAACGCACTGGTCATAGCAAACACCCTCTTCCAGCAACACAAGAGGCGACTTTACACATGGACATCACCAGATGGCCAACACCGAAACCAGATTGACTACATACTCTGCAGCCAAAGATGGAGAACCTCCATACAGTCAGCAAAAACAAGACCTGGAGCAGACTGTGGCTCAGATCACAACCTATTGATCGCAAAATTCAGGCTTAGACTAAAGAAAATAGGGAAAACACGGAGACCAGAAAGATATCACCTAGACAGCATCCCTAAAGAATACGCGGTGGAGGTGCTGAACAGATTTAATGGCTTAGACTCAGTAGACAGAGTACCAGAAGAATTATGGACGGAGATGAGGGACATCATGCAGGAAGCCGCAAAGAAAACCATACCAAAAGAAAAGAAGAGTAAGAAAGCAAAGTGGTTGTCTGATGAGGCTCTTAAAATAGCAGAGGAAAGAAGGAACGCAAAAGCCAAAGGAGAAAGGAAAAACTACAATCAGTTGAACACAGAATTTCAAAGAAAAGCAAGGAGAGATAAGGAAAACTACCTAAAAGAACAGTGCAGAGAAATGGAGGAAAATAACAAAAGAGGCAGAACCAGAGATCTTTTCAAAAAAATCGGCGAAATCAAGGGAACATTTAAAGCAAAAATGACCATGATAAGGGACAAAAACGGAAAGGAGCTAGCTGATGCAGAAGAGATTAAGAAAAGATGGAAAGAGTACACAGAGGAACTTTACAAAAAGGACATCAACACTCCTGATACTCACAATGATGAAGAAATTGAACTTGAGCCAGACATCCTGGAGAGCGAAGTCATAAAGGCCCTAAAGAGCACTGCAAACAACAAAGCTAGTGGAGATGATGGTATCCCAGTTGAATTCTTCAAAGCGCTAAAAGATGACGGCGTCAAATTACTGCATTCAATATGCCAGCAGATTTGGAAAACAAAACAGTGGCCACAGGATTGGAAAAGATCAGTATACGTCCCAATCCCAAAAAAGGGCAATGCCAAAGAATGCTCAAATTATCGAACAATCGCGCTCATCCCACATGCCAGCAAGGTGATGCTCAAGATAATACAGGATAGACTACAGCAACATGTGGAGAGAGAATTACCAGAGGTGCAGGCTGGTTTCAGAAGAGGCAGGGGGACTAGAGACCACATTGCCAACATACGCTGGATCATGGAGAAAACAAAGGAATATCAGAAACAAGTTTACTTTTGTTTTATTGATTACACTAAGGCATTTGACTGTGTGGACCACAACAAGATGTGGCAAGTAATTAAAGAGATGGGAATACCAGAGCACCTCATATGCCTCCTGAGAAATCTGTACATGAACCAAGAAGCAACAGTTAGGACAGAACACGGAATGACAGAGTGGTTTGGAATAGGAAAAGGAGTAAGACAAGGCTGCATTTTGTCACCATGCTTATTCAACCTATACACAGAGCACATCATGCGCAGTGCAGGGATGGAGGAATCACAATATGGGATCAAAATTGCTGGGAGAAACATCAACAATCTGAGATATGCAGACGATACCACCCTAATGGCAGAAAGTGAGGAAGACCTAAAGAATCTCTTGATTGGGCTGAAGGAGGAGAGTGCAAAAGCTGGCTTGAGACTCAATATCAAGAAAACCAAGATAATGGCAACAGGCCCCATCAGTTCCTGGAAAATAGACGGGGAAGAAGTAGAAGCAGTAACAGATTTTACTTTCTTAGGATCAAAGATCACTGCAGATGGGGATTGTAGCCATGAAATAAAAAGGCGACTGATTCTTGGGAGACAAGCAATGAGAAACCTGGGGAACATAGTGAAAAGCAGAGACATCACATTGAAAACAAAAATTAGAATAGTCAAAGCAATGGTCTTCCCAGTAGTAATGTACGGATGTGAGAGCTGGACAATTAGGAAGGCTGAACGCAGAAGAATAGATGCCTTTGAAATGTGGTGTTGGAGGAGGGTTTTGAGAGTCCCCTGGACAGCGAGGAGAACAAATAGGTCAATCTTAGAAGAAATTAACCCTGAATGCTCACTGGAAGGTCAAATAGTAAAGATGAAGCTGAAATACTTTGGACATCAAATGAGAAGGGAGGATTCACTTGAGAAGGCATTGATGTTGGGAAAGGTGGAGGGCAAAAGAAGAAGGGGGAGGCCAAGGATGAGATGGCTAGATGGTATTGTAGACGCAATGGGCACAGAGCTGGGAGGGCTGAGGGGGATGGTAGAGGACAGAGGCGCCTGGAGGAAAATGGTCCATGGGGTCGCAAAGGGTCGGAGTCGACTGTGCGACTGAACAACAACAAGAAGAGATGGCGCTGCTAAAGGAGAGCCAACATGGCTTTTGCAAGGGCAAATCATGCCTCACTAATCTGTTGGAATTTTTTGAGAGTGTCAACAAGCATGTGGATAAGGGGGATCCAGTTGACATTGTTTATCTGGACTTTCAGAAGGCTTTTGACAAGGTCCCACACCAAAGGCTCTTGATTAAACTTACCAGTCATGGAATAAAGGGACAGGTCTTGTCCTGGATCAGCAACTGGCTAAGGGACAGGAAACAGAGGGTAGCACTAAGTGGAGGGAAGTAAAGAGTGGGGTCCCCCAAGGTTCAGTACTGGGACCCCTGCTTTTCAACCTCTTCATAAATGATCTAGAGGTAGGAGTAATAAGCAAGGTAGCCAAATTTGCTGACGACACTAAATTATACAGGGTAGTGAAAACTGTGAGAGATTGTGAGGAGCTCCAGAGGGATCTCTTGACACTGGGGGAGTGGGCAAAACAGTGGCAAATGAGCTTCAACATTAGTAAGTGCAGAGTGATGCATGTTGGGGCAAAAAAAACCAATTACATTTATAAACTGATGGGGTCTGAACTCTCTGCGACAAACCAGGAAAGGGACCTTGGTGTCCTGGTGGACAGCTCAATGAAGATGTCAACCCAGTGTGCCTCAGCAGTGAAAAAAGCAAACTCAATGTTAGGGATCATTAGGAAGGGTATAGAAAATAAGTCAGCAAGTGTCATTTTGCCTCTTTATAAATCTATGGTGAGGCCCCATCTGGAATACTGTGTACAGTTCTGGTCGCCATACCTCCAGAAGGATATTATGGAGTTGGAGAAAGTACAGAGGAGGGCAACCAGAATGATTAGGGGACTGGAACACCTTCCTTACCATCTGAGGCTGCAACGGTTGGACCTTTTCACTCTTGAACGACGGCGTCTAAGAGGTGACCTGATTGAAGTTTATAAAATCATGCACGGTGTGGACAAAGTACATAAGGAAAAACTGTTTTCCCTATCGCACAACACTAGAACTAGGGGACACTCGATGAAGCCTTTGGGTACTAGTTCTCAAACAAATAAGAGAAAGTACTTTTTCACCCAGAGGATTACTGGTCTATGGAACTCCCTGCCAGAAGAAGTGGTGACAGCTGTCAGTCTTGACAGCTTTAAGAAAGGATTAGACAAGTTCATGGAGTACAAGGGTATCAATGGCTATAATTATGGATACTTAAGGACAACCTCGGGGTTGGAGAGATAGGCAGGATATCTCTCAATGCCATTTCCAGGGAATCCTAAGCAGGTGAAGGCATCCCCTTGGGAATACCCTGAAGGAAATGGTGAGCCACTGTGTGAGACAGAATGCTGGACTGGATGGGCTGTGGCCTGTTCCAGCAAGGCTGTTCTTATGTTCTTATTTCTAAACCACTTCTTGTGTATTCCCTACCCTTAAAAAAAAACACCCCATCATAGGTTAGTCAGCTTACTAAATCAGGGGTGCCCAAACTTTTCGGGCTGCAGGCAGGTGATGTGGTTGAGTGGGCCAGTCACGTGGATAGAATAAAGCAGCATTTAAAAATATCTGAAGATATATCAGGATTACAGGTAAATTGCGGAAAAACAGAAATGATCTTGTGCAATAAAGCCAAAGGAGATCTCTCTCTCTCTCTCTCTCTCTCTCCAGATGATAGTATATAGGTCAGGGATTCTCAATCTGCGGCCCATAGCACCGTTTCATGTGCCCCCCCTGCCTCCCTGGATTAGATCAGTGTTTCTCAACCTTTGGTCCTTCGACTTCAATTCACAAAAGCACTGATCAGCCAATTTACTGATTTAGGCTTCTGGGGATTGAAGTCCAAGGACCAAAGGTTGGGGAAACACTGGATTAGATAAAGAGCTTCATCTAGGAACCTCTGGAGATGGAAAGCTACCACATGCTACAAAGTATGTCCAAAAATGGACAATTGGAGATGGGTCAATAATTACCCTATTTATTGATATAGAAGATGCATCGGATTATAAGAAGCACCTTGTTTTTAATACACACTAGCATATTTATCCAGGCTTCACTCCGGGGGGTTTTTCCCCTGCGGGAGGGAAGGGTGGTTCGGGCTGCACCCGGAGAGGAAGCAGGGCCGAAGGACCCTGCCAATGCATCATTCCCGAATGAACGTGGAGTGCGCAGCGGCCGCCTTTGCATTTCCTGCCACCCGGGAAGATGCAGTGGTCAGGTTCTTCGGCCCTGCATCCCTGGGCAAATGTGGAGTGCGCAGCGGACGCTTTGCGATCTCCGTCACCCGGGGAGGAAGCAGGGCCACAGTACCCAGCCACGGCCTACTCCCCGGGCGAACAACGGGCGCCTTTGGTGCCTTTTCGTTTCCTGCCGCCCAAGGAGATGCAGTGGCTGGGTTCTTCGGCCCTGCATCCCCGGGTGAATGAGGACTGTGCAGCAGGCACCTTTGGCGCCTTTGCGTTTTCTGTTGGCCGGGGAGGAAGCAGGGCCAAAGTTCCCGGCCACTGCCTCCTCCCTAGGCTCTCGGGTGAATGGGGAGGGTGTAGCGCAGCGGCTGCCTGCGGCGACCTTGCTGTACACTAAGTGATGACACCAGTGTGTGCATCATTGGAGTTATTTTTTCGGATGGCTCCGGTGGGGCTTGCGCCCCACCCGCGTCATCCAGACCCCCTCTTTGACCGAAGGGGGTTGCAAGGTAGGTCCCTGGTCCTGGTCAGGTGGGTGGGTGGCAGGGGGGGAGGCAACGCAGGACCCACAAACTTCGTCCTCAAAACCCTTTATAGGTAAAGATTTTAAAGGAAAAATATAATTTTCTAAATTTCTTTATGAATTTCCAAAATGATTTCTTGTACTAATTGTATAGTTACAGTGGTACCTCGCTTAAAGAGTATAATGTGTTCCATAGGATTGCTCTTTAAGCAAGTTTGCTCTTTAAATGAAACACAGTTGTATAAGTGACCAATTGTGACTTCTGGTGGGAGGGATTGCGAACCCGGATTTAGTTGTTAAGCGAGTTTTTGGTTGGTTGTAGTTGTTAAGCGAGGCGACCATTCAGAGAAAATTCTGCTCTTTAAGCAAGTTAGTCTCTAAGCGAGGCCCTCTTTATGCGAGGTTTTACTATATTTATATCTATGAAAATGTAACTAGGAAACACTAGCTAGGTATCTATTAATCTTCATCCTCAAAACCCAGAAATTCATCTTCAGAGCTCTACTTTCTCTCCCAGGCTCAGGACCCTTTGTGATAGCCTGCAGGAGATGAACGGTGGCAGGAGCAAGGGCAGTGGGCCGCATGAAATGGCACTGTGGGCCAGATTTGGCCTGTGGGCCGTAGGTTGAGAACTCCAGACATACCTGTCTGTCCCCCCCCCCCGCCTCTTCCCCTTTCATTTCTCCTCCCCTTTCATATCTTTTATTTTTAACTATTTCCTATTCCCCTCTGTTTTCCTATTTTAATCTTTCATGATTTTTTAAACTGTGTGTGTTTTTCTTAAGGGGTTAGGGAGGGTATTGTGGGTGGGTGGGTGGGGGTTTAACTGTTTTAATCTATGTATGTTTTTAATTATGATGTAAGCCGCCTTGGATTTTCCCAGGATGAGGAAGGCGGAGTAGAAATCATGTGAATAAATAAATAAAGCCATACTGTACTTCCCTGCCCAAACGGGCTCCCATGTTCCACATTTTAAAAGTTCCTGCAGTGGATACTCATGAAAGAAAAAGAAAAACCACCTTGAAGCATGTTCACCTGGAATTAGACAAGGGAAGTGATAAAATTTAAAGGTCTTAAAGTTCAGGAAAAACAGAAAACAATAAAAAGCCCTTCAGCTGGACACTGGAAGAGTATAACATAAGAAACTAAGTGCTCCTGCAGTTAAGTAAGAAATTTCTCTTGGTTTTATTTATAGACATGTCTGTAGATGTGAGGGGAAAGTTAAAGGAATTAAAAGGAGGGAGCAAAGAAAAGCTGTTGTGACATTTCAAAGACTAACACAATAACTCTCCAAGTATGCCTTGGGATGCAGTGGCTCAGTGCTTAAGAAGCTTGCTTTGTTAGCTGGAAGGCCCGCAAATCGGTAGTTCGAGACCCGGGTACTGCATGACAGATTGAGCACCCGTCTTTGTCCCAGCTCTTGGGGCCTTGAAAGGAGCCTCATTCGAGCGTCCCCTGAGCGGTTTCTCCAGCAAAAACCCTTTCGACCCAGAATAATTACTGACGTGAAATTATTATTACTAGTATACCGTCAAAGTTCAAAATCCACTACAGTAGAAAACCTTATTTGTCTTCCTATAGATATTTCATTCTTCACTTACGTCTTTTTGCATTTGTCTTTCCCCACAGATAAATGGAGAGATGAAAATGTATCTCCTCAATCTGCAAGAACTTTCACACACAAATTAGGGTTTGCTGGACACCAGAAAACGTACAAAGAAGAAGAAAGATATTCTCATGAGAAGCCCTATGAATGCATTGTCTGTGGGAAACATTTTTCAATGAAGACATCATTGATGCTTCACAATATGGTGCATGCAGGGGAAAAGCATTTAGACAGCAAGTTACAATGCGTTAGCCATAAGGGAGAGAAAAAATACAAATGCCAGGAGTGTGGGAAATGTTTTGCCCACTGTTCAAAGCTTGTAAGTCATGAGAGAATTCATACAGGAGAAAAACCATACAAATGCCAGGAATGTGAGAAATGTTATGCTCAAAATTCAGATCTTGTGATTCATCAGAGAGTCCACACAGGTGAGAAACCTTACAAATGCCAAGAGTGTGGGAAATGTTTTGTTCGGAGCTCACAGCTTGTGAGTCATCAGAGAGTCCACATGGGAGAGAAACCTTACAAATGCCAGGAGTGTGGAAAAGGTTTTGCCCAGAATTCAAAGCTTGTGAGTCATCAGAGGGTCCACACAGGTGAAAAACCTTATAAATGCCAGGAGTGTGGGAATTGTTTTGCTCAGAATTCAAAGCTTGTGAGTCATCAAAGAGTCCACACAGGAGAGAAACCATACAAGTGCCAGGAGTGTGGGAAATGTTTTGCTCACAGTTCAGAACTTGTTTATCATAAGAGAGTCCATACAGGGGAGAAACCCTACAAATGCCAGGAGTGTAGGAAATATTTTGCTCGTAGCTCACAGTTTATGGACCATAAGAGAATCCACACAGGAGAAAAACCCTACAAATGTCACAAGTGTGAGAAATGCTTTGCTCAGAATTCACAGCTTGTGAGTCATCAGAGAGTTCACACAGGAGAGAATTTGTACAAATGTCAGGAGTGTGGGAAATGTTTTATTTGGAATTCAGAACTTGTGAATCATCAAAGAATCCACACAGGAGAGAAACCATATAAATGCCAGGAATGTGGGAAATGTTTTACTCGGAGCTCACACCTTTTGAGTCATCAGACAGTCCACACAGGAGAGAAGCCATACAAGTGCCAGGAATGCGGAAAATGTTTTGCTGAGAATTCAAACCTTATTAGTCATAAGAGAGTCCACACAGGAGAGAAACCATACAAATGCCAGGAGTGTGGGAAGTGTTTTACTCAGAATGCATCCCTTCTGAATCATCAAAGAATCCACACAGGAGAGAAACCATACAAATGCAAAGAATGTGGGAAATGTTTTGCTCGGAATTCACAGCTTGTGAGTCACCAGAGAGTCCACACAGGAGAGAGACCATACTCGTGCCAGGAGTGTGGGAAATGTTTTGCTTACAACTCACAACGTTTGAGGCATAATTGGGTCCACACAGGAGAGGAAATATAGTAATGCCAAAATGTTCCCCCCCTCACATGTCAAAACTTGTGGGCCATTAGACCTTTAGGCCTGAGTAACATGGAAAATGTTTTGTTTATAGCTGAGATTCCACATCTTGAAAAGCACCAGAAAGTCACCATACAAGAGAGAACCATAGAAAGGACCAGCCGAGTGGGAAAAAGTTTTGTTTAGCATTGAGGGCGTCCAATCAGAAAATAAGAGAATGCTTTGGCAGTTCTGTGCCTGAACAAGATGGGAGGAAGCGAATTATGGTGTTTTGTAGTAATGATGTTGGTGTCCAAAACATTATCTTGTATTGCTGTACAAAGAGAAAAGATTAATTTGGAGGATAAAGATATTTTGAGGCACACCTGGATTTGAACACAGAATGTACATAGAAGTTCTGCACTGAGTGCTTTTTAAATTTTGTTTGCCTGGGGAGAAGAGGATGGAGAGTTTATCCATGTTTGGGGTAAGTGAAGTCCACACCTTTCCAGCAGAAAATTCCCATGAGTGGGTTGAGAACTTGCAAGCACCATTCTGTGTCAGAAGTCCAGTTGGTCCCACCTGAGCTACATTCTGTAAAGTACTTTCCAAACTCGGACCGTGCGCCAAGAAGAAAGTGAGATTGCACCAAATCTTCTTTCAGCTACTTACCACACCTAATTTTAGGGATTTTTTGAAAGGAAGAAAACTGGTTAAAATAGACTCAACAAATGTACAGGCTTTCTGCCACTATTGTGTCAGATCCTTCTCAGGGCACCTGAATTTTATTCTTCGATTCCAACATAGGTTGTGGATTCATTGTGAAACTGAGAACCTTGTTTTTCTACAGTATGACCTTGAGAAATATTTTGTGCTTTTTGGGTTCTGTACAAGTATTCACTCTGAATATCCTTTAACTTTATATTTAATTTTTAAATTTTTATGCCGCCCACTCAGGTGAACCCAACTCCGGGCAGCGTGCAGCAATTAAAAACATATAAAAACAGGTTAAAAACTCCAAGTCACCTACCCACCCTCCTACCCCCCATCCCATTTAAAAAGAATAAAAGGGAATAGGAGAGATACAGCAACACAGAAGGAGGGACACTAACTGGACACTAACCAGTGATGGGCACCAAAAAAAATTAGTACCACACTGGGCGTGGCCTAACGGCATGGCCTAACTGATGGGTGTGGCCTAATCTGTGGGCATGTGACTGGGTGGCCAATTTAGTCATGCCTGCCACATAGCTCATGAAAACATCTGCAAATACAGACAGCACTGGCTCTGGCTGTAAGGAGATGAGCACTGTACCCTAGAGTCAGATACGACTGGATTTTGAGCAAGGGCAACCTTTACCTATTGTTAGATCCAAAGCTGCCAGTTGTATCTGACTCTAGGGTTCAGTGCTCATCTGTTTATAGCCAAAGAGTCAGCACTGTCTGTTTGTAGATGTTTCTGTGGACATGTGGCAGGCATGACTAGACACCAGAATGTTGCTACCTTTCCTACCAAAGTGGTTCCTATTTATCAACTTGCGGTTGCCAGGAGCTGGGACAGAGATGGGAGCTCAAATGGTCATGTCGGCCTTCCAGCCAACAAGGCAAGCTTCTTAACCACTGAGCTCAAGTGGCTAAGGCTCTGACTGGAAGGTGGCAGGTCAGCAGTTAGAGACCCAAGTGCTGGACGTCGGACTGAGCTGCTGTCTATCCCAGTTCCTGCCAACCTAGCAATTCGAAAGCAAGAAATTGCAAGTGGATAAATAGGGACCACTTTGGTGGCAAGGTAAACAGCGTTCTGTGCACTCCGGTGTCTAACTATGCCTGCCACATGACCATAGAAACGTCTGCAGAAGCAGACAGCGCTGGCTCTTCGGCTTTGAAACAGATGAGCAACCTGAACCCTAGTGTGGGATATCTCCGTTTTACCTTCGAGCTGCCTGGGCCAGCTGCAGTCTACCTCAAAGCAGCAGTGAGTCTTTTAAGGTGCCACAACATTTTTTTGTTTACTCTATGATATGCTTGCACAGAATAAAATGGCACCAATTCTAAAGTTTTATTCTGTGCAAGCAGATCAGGAGGTAACACAAAAATGTGGCACCTTAAAGACTTGTTTAGGGAGCTTCACGGCCCTCATTCCCCCCTCCACCCCCCTGGGAAATCCCTTTAGCCTCTGCTCCCCCCCCACACACACACACAGGGGGGGGGGGAGTAAACAAAACAAAAAGACACCCAGAAGGTGCCACGTCGGGCTGCTCCTTCCTCTTCCTCCTTGCCCCCCCTGCCCACTGGGCGATGAAGGAGTGATCACGTGACGGCTTTGGCTTTCCCTTCCTCCTCTAGTCCTCCAGCGAGTCCAGCGCAGCGCCTGCTGCTGCTTCCCGCACACCTCCTCCCAGGAGAGTGACAATGGCTCTTTCTTCTCCTCCAGAGCGGCTGCTTCTGCCTCCTTAATAGGCTGCAGATGCCACTCAGATGGTGGTGCAGGTGGTGGCTGTGCACCTAGGGGAGGGGGAGCTGACGTCACAACACCCAGAGCACTGCCCCCGCTCCCCTTGCTTCTTAGCAGCAGCAGCAGCACAACTTTCGCGATGCCTGGACCTAGTCCTGCAGGATGTCTGTCTGACTGGGCATTGTGAGAGTTGCCCTGCTTGCGCCATGCTGCCTGGACACCTCTCGCAATGCCCAGACAGACATCCTGCTCCTGCAGGTCCAGGCATTGCGAAGGTTGCTGCTGCTGCTAGAAGGAGGCAAGGAGCGGGGGTAGGCGAGCTGCTCTGGGTGGCGCGGCTTCCCCCAGGGCCAGCGCACACATGCTGCCACCACCATCACCCAAGCGGCACCTGAAGGAGGCAGCAGCAGCCGCTCTGGAGGAGGAGAAGGAAAAGCCGATGCTGTTGGTTCACCCGCTCTCCTGGGAAGAGGTGGACGGGGTGGGGTGGGGTGGGGGCGTGGCCAGCCAGGTCTACTACCGGTCCACTCGGGCCGGGGCGGACCAGCTGATGCCCAACACTGACACTAACTGTATAAAATGAGTGCCCAGATGGTTCCTTTGTCAGGAATTCCATGAGGTATGGCAGTGATGGCAAACCTTTTAGAGACTGAGTGCCCAAACTGCAACTCAAAAAACACTTATTTATTGCAAAGTGCCAACACAGCAACAGGGGAGGAAGTAAATGCTCTAATTGGGCAGAGGGGCAAGGCAAACTCTGTGCTGTGGGGAAGGAGGAAGCGCTCCCATTGGGCTGCTGGGCAGAGGGGTGAAGTGAGCTCTGTGCTTGGGGGAGGGAGGGAGCATTCCCATTGGGCTCCTGGACAGAGGAGCAGGGTAAACTGCTGTGGTGACTGCATGGATGCCCACAGAGAGGGCTCTGAGTGTCACCTCTGGCATGCAACATGCCTGTGACTTGTAAATGTGGAAGTGGGCTCATTTACAGCTGTTGTAAATGTGCCCACTTCCAGGGCGCGTGGTCTGGCCTGCTGAGCTGTCCAGGGTGTGTGGTCAAGCCCACAGTAGAAAAAGGATGGGAAATCCTGAGTTAAATTCTCCTTCAGTGGGAGCTTTTGAGATTCCATTTCAGTCTTTGACAATAAATAGCTGGGAATCAGGAGAAACATGGAAATCTCTAATCTTTGTTTCTTCTTCCTGCACATTTATAACAATGATTTCATTATATCATCCTAAAAGGAGAGTATTTTGCATGGATGCAGCAGCTGAAATCATGTTATAGTATGTAGTATAATATGTTTCAACTATAATTGGTCTACTGAATTGATAGTGGTGACTGTCTGGCCAGGTTATCCTGCTATGGTAATAGAATAGACCATACTGGCAGCAACGCAATGCTGAGTGTCAGGCAGTGGGTAACTAACATGACAACTCAGGATTAACGGCTTTGGGTGCAGAAGTCCACAGGGAAAGGTGATGATCCCCAAGTGGATTAAATCCTACCTGAATCCATCTTGATGAAGGGCTACAGCTTCATCAATTCTGGCCTGGGGCTGAGGAGGACTTTGCGTACTAAAAGGGCTTAGGATCAGAAAGTGACTTGCGGAACTGGATCAGTGGTACGGGTGTCATGCTGCGATGTGGATGGCATATGAAGGGCCACTGCGTTATAGTCTTAGGACAGTCTTCGTAGTATGGGTGCACAGTAAGAGCCTCTTCGAAGATAGTTATTTTTGAACAGCAATGGGGCTTATCTTGGTAACGGTAACCTTGTGTTGCCAGATAATCTTTCTCACACTAGTTCAGGGCAAAGGAGCTGCAGAATGGACTCGCCAAAAGGTGGCTTCATTTTGACAGTTTCATGTCTGTTCTAGACATGGAAGAAGAACTATGGTGGCCATGATAACAAAGCTTCAGTGGGTAAAAGGTGAAATTTATAATTTCAGTATATAGCAGCCTAAGAACCATCTTGTATTGCTTACAACCCTATTGTAAGAATGGTTATGCAGCCACACATTAGAAAGTCGTCTTCTGCCGTATCTGAATCTGAATATAGGCGATCATCATGACAACAGCTGATCCAGTTCTACAAGTCACTTTCTGGTCCTGTGTCTTTGGTACGCAAAGGCCTCCTCGGCCCCAGGCTAGTATTGATGAAACTGCTGCCCTTCATCAAGCACCACCATTCATAAGAACATAAGAATAGCCTTGTTGGAACAGGCCACAGCCCATCCAGTCCAGCATTCTGTCTCACAGTGGTTCACCATTTGCTTCACAGTATTATTCCCAAGCAGATGCCTTCACCTGATTAGGATGCCCTGGAAATGGCATTGAGAGATATCCTGCCTATCTCTCCAACCCGGAGATTGTCCTTAGATATCCATAATTATAGCCATTGATACCCTTGTCCTCCATGAACTTGTCTAATCCTTTCTTAAATCCCTGTGGATTTTGGTACCCAAGGCCATTAATCCTCAAAGTTGTCAGGTTAGTTAACTGCTGCCTGACACACGGTATTTTGTTGCTGGCAGTATGGTCTACTCCAGGGATTCTCAACCTACAGCCCGTGGGCTGGATGCAGCCCATGACACCATTTCATGTGGGCCCCCACCACCTCCACCACACCAAGAAGTGCCATGTGGTGGATGAAGGGCAAAATGGCTGTCCAGCCCCCAAAGCTGTCTGAGGGAGCTTTAAAAGGTTGAGAACTCCTGATCTACTCTATTACCATAGCAGTATAACCTGGCCAGATAGTCACCACTAGTTGAAACATTCAGTACTAAGTAACAGGATTTCAGCTGCTGCATCCATACAATATACTCTTCTTTTCAGTTTAAGACTCTGAACTTGATGACTGGCAGATCAGCAATTCGAGACCAGAGTACTGCACGATGGAGTGAGCTGTTTCCCAGCTCTAGCCAACCTAGCAGTTAGAAAGCAAGCAATTGTAAGTAGACAATAGGGACCACTTTGGGGGGGGGGAGTAACAGCATTTCATGCACTCCCATTTCTCCTCATGCTTGTCATATGTCCACAGAAACGTCTGCAGAGACAGATAGTGCTGACACTTTGACTGTAAATGGAGATGAGCACTGAACCCTAGAGTTGGATACGACTGGTTTTCGAGCAAAGGCTACCTTTACCTATGTTATACAAGAGGGATTCCTAGAGAGGAGGATGCATGGCAAGAGGGATTCCTAGAGAGGAAGATGCCAGACAAGAGGGATTCCTAGAGAGGAGGATGCCAGGCAAGAGGGATTCCTAGAGAGGAGGATGCCAGGCAAGAGGGATTCCTAGAGAGGAGGATGCCAGGCAAGAGGGATTGCTAGAGAGGAGGATGCCAGGCAAGAGGGATTCCTAGAGAGGAGGATGCCAGGCAAGAGGGATTCCTCGAGAGGAGGATGACAGGCAAGAGGGATTCCTAGAGCATGCCAGACACGAAAGATTCAGGGGCTTTGGTCCTAAGTGAGGGGAGAGAGAGACGGTTGGATCAATTTTTATACGTGGAGCATGCCAGACATGAGACATTCCTCAAGAGGAGCATGTCAGACAAGAGAAGTTCTACACAAGTGCGGTTCCTAGAGAGACACAGAGCATGGGAGACAAGAGAGATTCCTAGAGAGGGAGTATGCGAGACAAGAGAGGAGTATTACAGAGAAGGGTGGTTCCTGGAGAGGAAGTCTGCCAGACAAGAGAGGTTCCTAGAGAGGAGAGAAATGTGGGAGAAGAAGAGGGGGAGGACTCTTTTACCCGGAAATGATCGTTTCAAAGGTACGTGTGTGTTCCTTCCCTCCTCCCTTTTCGAAAGGCGTCAGGCGACCATCGGGTTGGGACAGTTGCTGCAGTAAGTCTCCTCTTATTTATTTCTGGACTACATATCCCATCCTTTTCGAGGCGGGAAGGGTTTGTTTAAAGTTCTGTGAACTGGACTGCTTAAGAAACTCGCCTCTTCCCACGTATTGGAGACAAGGCAGTATTTTGTTATTTGTTCAGCCGCACAGTCGAGTCCAGATCTATGCTGCTCACTGCATCAGTGATGCCATTTCGCAATCTCTTCCTCCGCCATCCCCTTCATTTGCCTTTGATCTTTCCTAACATCAAGGCCTTCTCCAGTGAGTCCTCTCTTCTCATTTGGTGGCCAAAGTACTTGTCCTTCCAAGGAGCAGTCAGGGCTGATTTCCTTTAGGATTGATTGATTTGATCTCCTTGCAGTCCATGGGGATTCTCAAGAGTCTCCTCCAGCACCACAGTTCTTCTTCTTATGCTGTATCCGGTTCCGAATATTGGCAATCATCATGGGGATCAGCCATGAAGACTGTCATGCGAATATAGTGCCATGGCCCCTTCATCTGCCTTTCCACATCGCAGCATGACACCCATAATACCACTGATCCACTTCCGCAAGCTACTTTCTGATCCTAAGCCCTTTTGGCACACAAAGTCCTCCTCAGCTCCAGGCCAGTATTGTTGAAGTTGCTGCCCTCCATCAAGAGTTTGCAGACATCTGTTCTTCTGCGCTCAGCCTTCCTTATGGTCCAGCTCTCACAGCCGCACATTAGTATTGGGAAGACCATTCCTTTAACTATGTAGACTTTTGTTGGCAGGGTGATGTCTGTACTATTTATTATGTTGCCTAGGCTTGCCATAGCTTACCTCCTAAAGTGTAAGCATCTTTATATTTCATGACTGCAGTCACCATCTGTAGTGATCTTAGATCCCAAGAAGGTAAAGTCTGTCAATGCTTAAATTTATTCTCCTTCAATTTGCAGGGAGTGGTGATGATGATGATGATGCTAATAATAATAATAATAATAATAATAATAATAATAATAATAATAATAATAATAATAATAATAATAATAATAATAATAATAATAATAATAATAATAATAATAAATAACTAGCAGATTTTGCCCGGCAGTGCCGGGCTGCTTTAAATGGTTTTGGAAGGTTTTTTTTCTTAATGTTGGTAAAGAGCCGGGCTGTTTTAAATTGTGTTGTAAGGGATAATTCTTTTTGGTACTTTATGTGAAAAAGAGGTGTGTTGGTGGTTAGGGGTGGTTTTGGGTGTGCACAACCACCACTACCCATACAATACCACTCCAACCACCAACACACACATTAAAAATTCCTGGCAAGGCAGGAGTGGTGTGTGTGTGTGTGTGTGTGTGTGTGTGAGAGAGAGAGAGAGAGAGAGAAGCAGTGTGTGTGTGTGTGTGTGTTGTCCCCCCAACCCTTCCAGAGCCAGGGGACTCTGCAGAGAGGGGATTCCCTCCCTCCACAGGACACCCCGTTATTAAAGAGAAGAAACCAAGCTCTTTCTTCTCTTTTAAAAAAGTTTGGGAGGGGGGTGTATTCGATCTCCTCTTCCTGGTCCACTGGGTTTGGTAGGGTTGGGGGTACAAAAGGGGTCTGTCCCCCCAACCCTTCCAGAGCCAGGGGACCCAGCAGAGAAGGGATCGTTTCCCCCCCAAAAACAACAACAACACAACACTCCGTTTTTAAAGAGAAGAAACCAAGTGGTTTCTTCTCTTTTAAAACGGAGTGTTTGGGAGGGGGGTGTATTCGATTTCCTCTCCCTGGTCCCCTTGGTTTGGTAGGGTTGGGGGGGACAAAAGGGGTCTGTCCCCCCAACCCTTCTGGACCCAGCACCTTTCATTGCCTCCCTCACCCACCCCCTAACCCTTACCTAACCCTTATCTTTTCCTGGCTCCCTCCAGCTGCGTCTTTGAAATTCTTTCCCTCTGGCTCCCACCATTTTGTTTTTTTTTTAAGTCAGCGCGCGTTCCCAGCCTCCTCTGTGCTCGTATCTCTCAGCCTGATTGGCTGAGGGGTTGCACAGTGCAAAGGATGCTGGGAATTGAAGTCCTTCTTCTTTGTTCACGTTCAGGGGGCTCCTGCCCCACTGCCACATTTCTCAACCCGACAGTTACCTGCGAACCCGGTTCGGGTGAGTGCAGGGAGGCTCTGTTGGGGCTAGTGGGGCCTGGTGCAAAATCCTTTGTCACATTCCAACGGTTAACACACAGATTTATAGGTATAGATAATAATAATATTTTATTTATATCCAGCTTTGTGATGGAGCCAGATGCTATGATCTTGATTTTTTTTTAATGTTGCATTTAGGTCAGCTTTTGCACTCTCCTCTTGCACCCTCATCAAGAGGCTCTTCTTAACTTTCTACCATTAGGTAGAAACTTTCTACCATTACATCTGCATATTTCAGGTTGTTGATGTTTCTCCCAGCAATCTTAATTCCAGCTTGTTCTTCATCCAGCCCTGCATTATGCATGATGTATGCTGAATATAGGGTAAATAAGGAGGGCGACAACATACAGACAGTATCCTGAGCTTCAAATACCTGAAATACTACAAGCCCCAGAATCCCTGACTCTGGAGTGAGCAGCATGGACGATGGGAATTGTAGTCTGAAAAAAAAATCTGTGCCCAAGCCATGGAGGGAGGTCTTGAGATTAAGGGAAGCATAATATGCTTGTTGCCCCCTATGATCACAGCTGGCGGTGGATTCTGGGTATTGTTGTTGGTGGGAAACAAAGGGAAGTTTCTCCAAGACTGAGAGGGGGCCATGCTAGCCCACATCCTTCTGAGTTTCAAGTACAGTACTACAAATTTCTGAATACCCGGACATGGGGTGAGCAGCATGGATGATGTGAGTTGTAGTTTAAAAGGAAAATTTTATGCTCAAACCATCTTAAATCTCATAACCTATTTAGAGCTCTGTCTTCAGAGGGTTGTAAAGAAAATCCTTGGTCCACCTCACAGCCATTGTGGCCAAATTCATTTTTTGATACCCACCAAAACGGCACCAGGGAGCATCTCTTCTCTCTCACTTTTTGCAGAGTGTACATTGTACAATGTTTTGCTGCTTCCCACAGTTTGGGATTCCTAACCACTTGCGGTGGCCAGTTTGGAGTCGGAGGGTGTGTGTGTGTGCTGGGATGAAGGTCCTCCCAGCTTCCCTGACAGGTGCTGGGCTTTGCGGTAGCTGGTTGGGGGTTGTAAGGGGCTGGGAGGAAGGTCCTCCCAGCTTCCCTGACAGGCGGTGGCCGGTTTGGGATGGAGAGTGGACTGGGACAAAGGTCCTCCCAGCTTGCCTGACAGGTGCTGGGCACTTGCGGTGGCCGGTTTGGGGTCGGAGGGTGTTGGGTGGAAGGTCCTCCCAGCTTCCCTGACTGGTGCTGGGCACTTGCGGTGGCCGGTTAGGGGCTGGAGGGGGTTGGGACGAAGGTCCCTCCAGCTTCCCTGACTGGTGCAGCCTGCTTGAGGTGGCCGGTTTGGGGTTGGAGGGGACTAGGAGGGATCTTTATGGCCGTAGGGGGGCCTACATAGCTGTTCCGCACTTCCCCCATGGCCAGTCCGGAAGGGGGGGGAAGGCGACCTGCATTGGCAGCAGCCCCCATCGCAGGATCTTTATGGCCGCAGAGGGGCCTACACAGCTGTTCCGTGCTTCCCCCATGGCCAGTCCGGGAGGGGGGGAAGGTGACTGGCGTTGGTGGTGGCCCCAGCAGCGGGATCTTTATGGCCGCAGGGTGCCTGATGCAGCTGTTCCACGCGTCTGGGATGGGGGGGAGGCGACCTGCATTGGCAGTGGCCCCCATTGCGGGATTTTTATGGCCCTCATTGACAGGCGCTGGGTGCTTTCGGTGGCCAGTTATGGGTCAGGGGGGCTGGGAGGAAGGTCATGCCAGCTTCCCTGACAGGTGCTGGGTGCTTTCGATGGCTGGTTTGGGGTCGGAGGGGGGCTGAGAGGAAGGGTTTTCCAGCTTCCTTGACAGGTGCTGACCGCTTTCGGTGGCCGGTTTAGGGTCAAGGGGAGCTGGTAGGAAAGTCCTCCAAGCTCCCCTACTGGTGCTGGGTGCTTGCAGTGGCCCATTTGGGGTCGTGAGGGGCTGAGAGGAAGGTCCTCCCAACTCCCCTACTGGCGCTGGGCGCTTGCAGTGGCCAATTTGGGGTCGAGGAGGGCTGGGGTAAGGTCATCCCAGCTTTCTTGACTAGCACTGGGCATTTGCAGTGGCCAGTTTGGGGTCAGAGGGGGGCCGGGAGGAAAGTAATCCCAGCTCCCCTACTGACGATGGGTGCTTGCTTTGGCTATTTCAGGTTCAGAGGTGACTTGGAGGAAGGTCCTCCCAGCCTCTGACTGATGCTGGGTGCTTTCGTTGGCCTGTTTGGGGTCAGAGGTGGGCTGGGGGGAGATCATCCCAGCTTCCCTGACAGGCGCTGGGTGCTTGCGGTGGCTGGTTTGGGGTCGCGAGTGTGGCTGGGAAGGTCCTCCCAGCTTCCCTACTGGCGCTGGGCTTTTACTTTGCTCAGTTTGGGGTCAGAGGGGTCTAGGGGGAAGGTTCTCCCAGTTCCCCTACTGGTGCTGGGTGCTTGCTTTGTCTGGTTCAAGGTTCAAGGGGGCTGGGGGGAAGGTCCTCCCAGCTTCCCTGACTGGCGCTGGGTACTTTTGGTGGTTGGTTAGGGGTTGGAGAGAAAAGTCCTCCCAGCTCCCCTACTGGCGCTGGGTGCTTGCAGTGGCCAGTTTGAGGTCTAGGGGGGCTAGGAGGAAGATCCTCCCAGTTCCCCTACTGATGCTGGGTGCTTGCGGTGGCCAGTTTGGGGTCGGAGGCGGGCTCCCCAAGATACTCAGCCCGTCCCACAAGGGCAGACAGGAGGGGCTCAATTGTGGTTCCATCTGTAAAAGAGGCTCATCTGACTTGGACCAGGAGGAGAGCCTTCTCCGTGTTTGCCCCAGCGGCCCTGTGGAACCTCCTGCCACCAGATCTCCGACTCCAGCCGGACCTCCTACCCTTCAGGAAAAAGTTGTAGACCTGGCTATGCCAGCGGATTTGGGGTGTGCTGGACTCAACCGCACAAGTCCTCTGGCTTATTTAATTCTGTCTGAGGGACCCTGTTTTTTTCTCTGTGCTCTCTCTTTTATTATTTTATTATGGGTTGAGGGTGAGTGAGGGTAGTTTTTTTTAATGTTTAGGCAATTAGGTTTTAGTGTTGTAATTCTAGTTCTTAATGGGGAGAGGGAGGTTACTGGTCATTTTTTAGTTGATGCCTTTTTAATCTGTTGTATTATTGTAGTTCTCGTTTGATATTTTTATTGTATGCTGTTCGCCGCCCTGAGTGGTGTATAAATCCCTAAATAAATAAAAGTTCCTCCCAGCTTTCCTGACTGGCGCTGGGCACTTTCGGTGGTCAGTTGGGGAGGTCAACGGGGTCTAGGAGGAAGGTCCTCCCAAGTCCCCTACTGGTGCTGGGCACTTGCTTTGGCTGGTTTGGGGTCAGAGGGGGCTGGTAGGAAGGTCTTCCCAGCTTCCCTGACTGGCACTGGGCACTTTGGGTGGCCTGTTTGGGGTTGGAGGGGGGCTGGGTTGAGGTCATCCCAGCTTCCCTAACAGGTGTTGGGCGCTTGTGGTGGCTGGTTTGGGATCGGAGTGGGGCTGGGAGGAAGGTCCTCCCAGCTTCCCTTCTGGCGCTGGGCTCTTGCTTTGCTCAGTTTGGGGTCAGAGGGGTCTAGGGGGGAAGGTCCTCCCAGTTTCCCTACTGGTGCTGGGCGCTTGCTTTGGCCAGTTCAGGGTTAAAGGGGGCTAGGGGGAAGGTCCTCCCAGCTTCCCTTCTGGCGCTGGGCTCTTGCTTTGCTCAGTTTGGGGTCAGAGGGGTCTAGGGGGAAGGTCCTCCCAGTTTCCCTACTGGTGCTGGGCGCTTGCTTTGGCCGGTTCAGGGTTAAAGGGGGCTAGGGGGAAGGTCCTCCCAGCTTCCCTGACTGGCGCTTGGCGCTTTTGGTGGCCGGTTAAGGGTCAGAGAGGGTGCTGGGAGGAAGGTCCTCCCAGCTCCCCTACTGGCGTTGGGCGCTTGCAGTGGCCAGTTTGTGGTCAAGGGAGGCTGGGAGGAAGGTCCACTCAGCTCCCCTACTGGTGCTGGGTGCTTGCAGTGGCCAGTTTGGAGTTGGAGGGTGGCTCAGAGGAAGGTCATCCCAACTTCCCTGACTGGTGCTGTGCGCTTTCGGTGACCAGTTGGGGGTCAACGCAGTCTAGAAGGAAGGTACTCCCAGGTCCCCTACTGGCGCTGGGTGATTGCTTTGGCTGGTTCAGGGGTCAGAGGGGGCTGGGAGGTAGATCCTCCCAGCTTGCCTGACTGGCGCTGGATGCTGGCAGTGGTCAGTTTTGGGTCAGAGGGGGGCTGGGAGGAAGGTCATCCCAGCTTCCCTGACAGGTGCTGGGTGCTGGCAGTGGTCGGTTTTGGGTCAGAGGGGGGCTGGGAGGAAGGTCATCCCAGCTTCCCTGACAGGTGCTGGGTGCTTGGGGAGGCCGGTTTGGGGTTGGTAGGTGGCTGGGAAGAAGGTCCTCCCAACTTCCCTGACTGGTGCTGGGCACTTTCGGTAGCTGGTTGGGGATCTAGGGGGTCTAGGAGTAAGGTCCTTTCAGCTCTTCTACTGGCGCTGGGCACTTGCTTTGTCTGGTTCGGGATCAGAGGGGGCTAGGAGATAGGTCCTCCCAGCTTCCCTGACTGGCACTGGGTCCATGCAGTGGCCGGTGTGGGGTCAAAGTGGGCTTCCCTGTCTATAGCTGGGTCCTCTCGCGGTGGCTTTTTGGGGTATGAGCGATCACGCACGGACAGTCAGGGTAGCTGGGAGGAGCTTCTATCCAGCCCCCAGACCCTAAACCGGTTACCACAAGTTTAGGTGTCCGTTCTATAGCTATTTACGTAAGATGGCTTTTTATGAAAAATGATCATTCCCATGGGGGGGGGGGATAATCAGCACAAAGGGAATGATGTAACGATCTCCCTACTTTTTCCATGCTGCTGCGGCTGCTGATTCCACCTGAGCAGTTTTTCCCCTCCTGGCTGCTTTTACTGGGACTGGGTGAGTGTGGGGGCACATTCACTCTGTTGCGCTCTTCGTTGAAGACTTCTCATTATGCGCTCCAGCTGGGAACGTGCATTGGACGAAGACCGCTGCTGCTGTCTCTGCTGCTCCCACCAGGACTAGCAGAGTGCAGGGTCACATCTGCTTGGATGTGCTCCCTTTCCGTGGCCTTTCTGTGGTGTGCTCCAGCCGGGAACGCATGTTGGACGAAGACCGCTCCATTCTGGTCTTCGCCCAACGCGTGTTCCCGGCCAAAGCACGCCACAGAGAAACCTTGGATGAAGATCACAACTGAGCGGACACATACCCCGCACTCTCCCAGTCCCAGTAGAAGCAACAGGGCCTGCAAAAAAATGTGGCAAAACTGCCATAATCGGCGCCACTGCCTCCACCACCGCCACAGTAAGTGATGTCGTGCAACTTCTGGCGGTGGGGGCTGGTGGCAAGGGATGGAATTTTTAAGTCTAAAATGGCAGGGCCACCATTTTATACTTAGAAGGAAATTCTGGAGAAACACGTTATGTAAAATGATTTATTTGCGCAACACGAGATGTGTTTTCAGCAAAATTTTCTTACGTATTACAATTTTTATGCAAGACAAAGCAAGCGTAAGTCATGGGTTTACTGTATAAAGTGATACAATTGAAACATCTTGGAATCAGACTTGGTTTCTTTACCAAAGTGATGCAGGATTTTGTGTTGTTGAGCCTTCTGCAACTTTTTGCACATTTCAAATTAATTTTTGTTACTTCCTCATATGATGGGGAAACATAGAGGAAAGGTGCGTTCATAGGAGAACCAACTGTAGAGCGGAGAGAAATCATTTTATATTTTTGTTTTATTTTGTTTCCATCAGGACAGGTTTTTCCGGCTGAATATCTAGATCTTCGTCATAATCAATTCTTCATTAGTCTTCCACTTTTCTTTGAATTTCTGCGGACCAGCTCATCAAACTAGATAGCTATCTGTCATTTTTTCACACAACTGCTCATATGGAACATAGAGCAAATTTCCAACTGGGAGGACATCATACAACTCATAAAAGAATAGACTCAGGCAAGAAACCATTACTGGAGGAAGGAAAAGACTCCCATCCACAAGAATGCCTTGAGAAACATCACACAGGAGAGAAAACTTTTAAATGCCTGGAGTGTGGAAAAAGCTTCAATCGTTCCACTTCCCTTGCTAGACATAACAGGACCCACACAGGTGAGAAGCCTTTTAAATGCCTGGAGTGTGGAAAAAGCTTCAGTCGTTCTGAAACCCTTACTACACATCACAGGACTCACACAGGTGAGAAGCCCTTTGAATGTCTGGAGTGTGGAAAAAGCTTCAGTAATTCCTCAACCCTTATTTCACATTACAGGATCCACACAGGTGAGAAGCCCTTTGAATGCCAGGAGTGTGGAAAAAGCTTCAGTCAACAAGCACACCTTGCTTCACATCGCAGGATCCACACAGGTGTGAAGTCCTTTGACTGTCAGGAGTGTGGAAAAAGCTTCAATCAACAAGCACACCTTACTTCACATCACATGATCCACACAGGTGAGAACCCCTTTGAATGCCTGGAGTGTGGGAGAGGCTTCAGTCATTTCTCACACCTTACTTCACATCACAGGATCCACACAGGTGAGAAGCCCTTTGAATGCCTGGAGTGTGGGAAAAGTTTCAGTTGTTCCTCACACCTTACTATACATCACATGATCCACACAGGTGAGAAGCCCTTTGAATGCCTGGAGTGTGGGAAAAGCTTTAGTCGTTCCTCACACCTTATTACACATCACAGAATCCACACCGGTGAGAAGCCGTTTGAGTGCCTGGAGTGTGGAAAAAGCTTTAGTCAGAAAGCAAACCTTGCTTCACATAGCAGGACCCACACAGGAGAGAAGCCTCTTGAATGCCTAGAGTGTGGAAAAAGCTTCAGTGAACATGGAAGCCTTGCTATACATAACAGGACACACACAGATGAGAAGCCATTTGAATGCCAGGAGTGTGGAAAAAGCTTCAGTCAACAAGCGAACCTTGCTTCACATTACAGAATCCATACAGATGAGAAGCCTTTTAAATGCATGGAGTGTGGAAAACGCTTCAGTAATTCCTCACACCTTACTTCACATCACAGAATCCACACAGGTGAGAAGCCGTTCGAAAGCATGAAGTGTGGAAAAAGCTTCAATCATTCCTCGGCCCTTGCTTCACATCACAGGATCCACATAGATGAGAAACCTTTTAAATGCGTTGAGTGTGGAAAAAGCTTCAGTAAGTCTTCAGCCCTTGCTTCACATCACAAAATCCACACAGGTGAGAAGCCATTTGAATGCATGGAGTGTGGAAAAAACTTCAGTCATTCCTCAGCCCTTGCTTCACATCACAGAATCCACACAGGTGAGAAGCCATTTGAATGCATGGAGTGTGGAAAAAGCTTCCGTCAACAAGCACACCTTTCTAAACATCACAGGACTCACACAAAAGTAAAAACAAGTCAAACAAATAACAATATATCAAAAGTTTACACAAATAACAAACATATGTGACAGAAATAAAATTAAAAAAAATTATAGCATCCTCTGTTGATTTTTAACTCAAAAACAAAAAACCCAAAAAAAGCAAAACACAATTTAAAATAGCCCGGCATCGCCGGGTAAACTATGCTCCATGTTCTTAAGCCTTTTTAAGTGCTTGGAGTGCCATATCCCTTTAGTTATCTATTGGCTCATAAATCCTCATTGACTGTAACTCGTATCCGAGAATGCATTTTTTCCAGACGCAGGAAAAATGTCATTGGTGTGAATTGGTTTAAGGTAGATCCCAGCTTTTCATGAAGTGACCCACACACTAGGATCACGGAACTATCTCTTGCAGCATGTATGAAATGAGACATGCAGGATTTAACACTGCAATGGACTGCTGCAGCCTTGAGGATATTAGTCATGCCTTCACAGCCAGTCCATCTGGCATGGCCTCTTTTGCCTCCATGACCGATGGGAATCAGAGTTCCTTCTCCACTCATCGAGGGATGTAGCTAGGATTCTAGATGTAGGTGGGCAAATATTTTTTTAGGATGGGCAACAGTCTCACATATATATGTCATATATCCTAAAAGATAGAATTAATAGGTACATAGAAGAGGAGGCGCTGCTAAAGGAGAGCCAACATGGCTTTTGCAAGGGCAAATCATGCCTCACTAATCTGTTGGAATTTTTTGAGAGTGTCAACAAGCATGTGGATAAGGGGGATCCAGTTGACATTGTTTATCTGGACTTTCAGAAGGCTTTTGACAAGGTCCCACACCAAAGGCTCTTGAATAAACTTACCAGTCATGGAATAAAGGGACAGGTCTTGTCCTGGATCAGCAACTGGCTAAGGGACAGGAAACAGAGGGTAGCACTAAATGGACACTTCTCCAAGTGGAGGGAAGTAAAGAGTGGGGTCCCCCAAGGTTCAGTACTGGGACCCCTGCTTTTCAACCTCTTCATAAATGATCTAGAGGTAGGAGTAAAAAGCAAGGTAGCCAAATTTGCTGACGACACTAAATTATACAGGGTAGTGAAAACTGTGAGAGATTGTGAAGAGCTCCAGAGGGATCTCTTGACACTGGGGGAGTGGGCAAAACAGTGGCAAATGAGCTTCAACATCAGTAAGTGCAGAGTGATGCATGTTGGGGCAAAAAACCCCAATTACATTTATAAACTGATGGGGTCTGAACTCTCTGCGACAAACCAGGAAAGGGACCTTGGTGTCCTGGTGGACAACTCAATGAAGGTGTCAACCCAGTGTGCCTCAGCAGTGAAAAAAGCAAACTCAATGTTAGGGATCATTAGGAAGGGTATAGAAAATAAGTCAGCAAGTGTCATTTTGCCTCTTTATAAATCTATGGTGAGGCCCCATCTGGAATACTGTGTACAGTTCTGGTCGCCATACCTCCAGAAGGATATTATGGAGTTGGAGAAAGTACAGAGGAGGGCAACCAGAATGATTAGGGGACTGGAACACCTTCCTTACCATCTGAGGCTGCAACGGTTGGGCCTTTTCACTCTTGAACGACGGCGTCTAAGAGGTGACCTGATTGAAGTTTATAAAATCATGCACGGTGTGGACAAAGTGGATAAGGAAAAACTGTTTTCCCTATCGCACAACACTAGAACTAGGGGACACTCCATGAAACTTTTGGGTACTAGTTCTCAAACAAATAAGAGAAAGTACTTTTTCACCCAGAGGATTACTGGTCTATGGAACTTCCTGCCAGAAGAAGTGGTGACAGCTGTCAGTCTTGACAGCTTTAAGAAAGGATTAGACAAGTTCATGGAGGACAAGGCTATCAATGGCTATAATTATGGCTACCTAAGGACAACCTCCGGGTTGGAGAGATAGGCAGGATATCTCTCAATGCCATTTCCAGGGAATCCTAAGCAGGTGAAGGCATCTCCTTGGGAATACCCTGAAGGAAATGGTGAGCCACTGTGTGAGACAGAATGCTGGACTGGATGGGCTGTGGCCTGTTCCAGCAAGGCTGTTCTTATGTTCTTATGTTCTTATATATATAAGCAGCTGGGAGTTTGAGGGTGGGCAAATTGCTAACTCATGGTGGGTGACACCTGCCCTGGCCACCCCCTGGCTAACGCCCCACACTCATTTTGTCCTTTGCAGTGGCATTTATTCCACTGAGGGGACTCTCAACTAAAAGGGCTTAAGAATGGAAAGTAGATTTTGATTTTGAACTAGCTGACTGGTATAAAGAAGCATGGAATATAGTTATTAATATTAAATTATATGAAATTAAGGTTAAAAAGAAATTAGTGAAAAATATGATTTTAGACTGATATGGGGAGAATTCCTGACTATGTATTAAAGTGAAAATAATCAAGCCAGAACAAGAAATATTCTTTTTGAAGTTAAGGGGCCAATATGGACATGATATGGAAAATAATCATTTGATATTGTTGATATGTATTGATTAAGAGGTTATTTGTAATTTTTGTTATATATTAAAAATTTCCCTAGATTCAATTTCTTCTTACAGCTTTCCCTAACCTTCAACAGAGTTTTTCTTATAGAATAAGCATCAAAATATTTATTAACTTTTTTCTTCGTACCATAAAGAGACATGAAATCCATATCTCAAATTTTTGCATTTAAAATCCAAATTGATTTGTCTTTATGTAATAATAATAATGTAATAGGTTTAGTAAACCCCTTGTGTCTCCTGTTTTGTCCTCTTGCAAATATTTCAATTTACGGTAATAATTGGATTCTTGTCATGCCATATAAAGTCTGATAAGGTAGAACACCGTATAACTAAAAAGCTCCGTTCCATGGAGCTCTTCGCTATGCGGTTTCCCCCGGTGATACAGATCAAATGGATGATACCCCACATAACAAAAAATATTTTCATTATATGAAGTTTTTATTAACCGGGGTATACCCCCCTTTAAAAAAAACGTATAATGAAAAAATTCGTTATGCAGGGTATCACGATTGCCGCACAAATGCTTTATTGTACTACATTTTCATTATACGAAGTATTTGTTATGCGGGATTCCACTGTAATTGTTCCTTCCATGTCAGAAGAATTCTATGGTTTACCAAAGCTGCCATATTTTGGCAAGACTATCATCACAATTAGCACAATTTTCTTCAAAAATGATTGAATTTTTAGTAACCGTAGTTGTTTCTGTCTATGTTTCAAGCCTATCAGAGAACAAACAAAACAAAATGATTGTAGCACTTTAAAGACTAATGGCTTTTTTAATATTAGATTTTGTGGATCATGTCTGTCTGATGGAGGGGACTAGATCAACAAAAGCTAATATTAAAAAACAGAAGTTAGTCTTTAAAGTGCTATAACATTTTTGTTTTGTATTCTTTATGTTCTCATATCCCAACATTGAGATGCTCAAATCTTTCCAATTCTCCAGATTATTTTTATATCTTTCTGACTACCCATATAGTTATTTTGGCACAGGTCATTCATCTTCTTTAACATAATTACCTCCAAGTTATTTATTTTCAATGTTACATTATAGCCAGATTTTTTGTTCTCATTTTTCTTCTTTCTTGGTCATATTTTTTGTCAGTGTCTTACCAGGTTCACAATTTTTTGTTTTGTAAAATTAATTTCCAATAAATGAACTTTGTCACAACTCTCGCGCTTTGCTTATTTTTTTGTCAAGGAGAATTGGAAGAATTTTGTTAATTTTAAGTACAGTGGTACCTTACATAATGAACACATCGCATAGCGATACTCTGCATAGCGGGGTTTTTGGTAACGGGTATACCTGCTTAATGGGTTAACAAACTTCTTTTTTCATTATGCAGGGCATCTCCCATGGGGAACTGCATAACGAAAAAAACCATATATCGTTAGAGCTCTATGGAATGGAGTTTTTTGTTATGCTGGGTTCTACTGAAATTGGATTTGAATTTAAAATGGCAGTTGAACACTGTCAGGGGTCACCGGGAGTGTGGCCCCCTCAGGGCCATGGATGCTCAGGTGTTAGTTCAACACTCCTTACTGTCTACCTGTCACCAGGAAAATAGTGGATGCGGCCTTGGGATCTGCCTCAAATGTTTCTCCTCAGTGCTGGGATGCAGGCAGATATTATTTTCCAAGCCTCTTTGCCCAGTGGACAGAGTGCACTCTCATGCCATGCCACTCTGTATCCGGTTATCTATAGTCCAGGCAAATGTCTTTGAACAGCCACCATCCCTGCCCTTTGGTGCTCCTGTTTGATCTTTAAAAAAAAATATTGTTATTAAGTTTTAAAAATTACAAAATAAGTGTAGAAAAAGTAACAATTGATGATGAACAAAAAAAGGCACGACATTAACATAATCATATAAAGAAAAATGCTAAAAATGCTGAAGTACAAATACACAAAATACAAAAACACTTGGTTAGAGTATACCTCATTGAATTCCATCCTAGTTCAATTAAATGTTTTCTGCAGAATAATAAATTTTAATGATCAATCTGAATTCAATATACCATATCTTTCTTGTCACTTTGTTAAATTTCTTTTTTTACAATACAGATCTAATTTTCACATTAAATATATCCTTGTATATCCATTAAATATATCCTATTAAATACCCTATTTAATCATTACCTAACCAAGATAAAACAACAAAGAAAGACTAATAATAATATACTCCAGGTGACTGTACATTTCCTTGAGGATGCGGTGGTACACGTTCTTTCACTATTTCCCAAAACTCAAATGTTCTGGTACCATTTGATCTTGTGGGAAAATGTAGCAAACCTTGCTCAAGGCTACGTTTGCAGATTGGCAGGAGCTGGGACAGACAACGGGGAACTTCATTCCGCCGTGCAGCACTCGGGTCTCGAACGGCTGGCCTGATGAACTTCTGGTCTTCAAGTTCAGCGTTTTAACCCCTAAGCTACCGGAATCCTAAATTTATAGTTGGAAACCATTCAGAAAGAGAAGATGTTATCAGATAGTGGGTTGCATGTAAAGGTGAAGACTTTTATTGAGTAAAATTTTATATCTCGTATCATTGAGTTGTTATTGTTACTGTTTGCTATTGTATTTTTGACCTTGCCTTCTGCTATATTGTATTTTGTCTTTACCATGTTGTGTATTTTGTACATTGTATTTGCTATTTTATCTTGCATTTTGTTTTTCCTATATTGTATCTTGTTTGAGGTGTTGGGAGCCACCCTGAAGTTGGCATGTGCTGAGTAGGGCGGCATACAAATCAAATAAACATAACATACCCCAGGAATCCCGTTTCATATATTATGTATATGAAAAGTAAGTCAAAGGAGTAACCACGTCCCTTGAATTCCACGACAAACACAAATTGAGCCTCTAGTGAAATCCCAACATCCACCCACATACATATTTTCTTATCAGGTCACCTATTTGGACTGGAAGGCAGAAGCTCCAGTTCAGGCCCACCTCAGGGAAGGGCACTGTAGCAGAGAAGATGAGGCCAGCAATCCCATTCCTTCTAAGCGGAGTTCCCGTGGCAGGATCTTGAAAAACGAACAGATAATATTGCAGACATTTCCTATATGCTTGGATTGTGAACACATTTGGAGAGACGGTCAACACTCCAGAGAGGATCCTGGGACATCCAAAAGGGTCTCACTCTTCATGGCTTCAGAAGGAGGTGTGAAACTGCTGCACAAAAAAAGGTTATTTGGGGGATACTTCTCAAGACACAGAATTTCAGGCTGAATCTTTTGTGAGGATTCTAAAATGGATCACTTTTCTTAGGTAGTTTTAACCAAAATCTGTGGCCATTTTGTTCACTATATTTAATAACCACAGTTTGTCTTGTATGTTGCCGTTTTAATGCATTCAGAGATGGATGCAATAACTTGAGTTTTGGGAGAGCCCCTTGGCGCAGCAATGCTGACATCAGCACAGCGCACCAGGTTCACCTTTCCAGCGCTGTGGATTTTGAAATAGAGGAGGTTCCAAAAATTTCTCCAACATGGTGATGGGCTTTGATTTGATTTGATTTGATTTATTGGACTTGTATGCCGCCTACTTGGCTACGCGACTCAGGGCAGCTAACAGCAATCACAATACATTTAACATTAAATACAATAAAAATACAATATAATACAATGCAGCAACAACAAAATAGCAACAAATACATCAACAGTATCATCAGTTAACGTCATAAGACAATCACAATCACAGCTACAGTCACTTCCCTCCGAGCGGGCAATGGGAAGGTGGAGCCCAAAGTCAGCTGGGCAGCAATATCTGGCCACCTGGTGAACCTGCGGCTTTTCTCCCCTCCAGCTACGCGGGGGGGGGGGTGAGTCAGCTGGGCAGCGATGACCGGCTGCCTGGAGAGCCTGTGGCTTTCCCCCCCTCCGACCCCGGGGGGTGGGTGGGGACCAAAGTCAGCTGGGCACCAATGTCTGGCTGCAGAGGGATTGGGACCGAGCCAGAGGCTGCTCGGAGCAGCGGTGACAGATCCCAACACAGAGGTTTTTCACAAACTCATTCTAAAAGACATAGAAAGTTTGGAAAGACAAGGAGGAGGAAGGCAGCACAATTTAACTAGAGAAGATAGGCTGACTGGAAAATCTGGGTAAGGATGATTCTATTCTCAAACAAGCAGACAAGGGTGGGGGGATTGTCATCATGGATAAAAGGACTACAGGATGGAGGTTTTGAGCCAACTTAATGATAATAATTTTTATCAAAAACTTTTTGGGGACCCCACCACCCCTTCTTAGCAGTTATTCGTACAGTCTTGTATGAGGGGGTAGCATTGAATTACATATCGGGGAAAAAACTTTGATTACTTGTATAACATGCACCCAAGGGTACCACTATTTCATATTTTGCCTAAAATTCACAAACCTACATTGCCGGGGCAAATTCCACGTGGGAGACCTATTGCAGCTGGGAACAATTCTGTTTTGGAGCCTGTAGCAAAATTTGTGGATCACCATATTAATATTCGAGATTGATGCCGTCATATATCCGTGATTCCACAGATTTTATAAAACAAGTGGAGGGCATGAAAGTACCAGAACTAGGGGGCATAATTACCTTGGATGTTGAGTCTCTGTACTCAAACATTCCTGTTGAGGAGGCTAGGAGGGTAGTAGAAAAGGTTTTTGAGAATAGGACCACTTTTTACTAGATTTGTTGGACTTATGCCTTGAGGAAAAAAAATTCAGATTTGAAAGAGAGTTCTATTTACAAATCAGCGGAGTCGCAATGGGAAGTCCAATAGCACCATCTGTGGCCAACATATATATGTCGGATTTTGAGATTAACACCATCTTAAATCCGGTCATGAATCCTTTCTATAAATACATATCAGCACTCCAGATAGAGAGGTTTATCTGCATTGTACTGATTCATTATTATTAACAGGATTAGGACCAATTGTGGACACAAGTTTTTGAATAATTGTTTTTTAAAATTTGTTTATTGATTTTCAGAAAAAAATATACAAATACAGAAAGAAGAAAGAAAAAACATAGGCAAGCATATAAATGATACATTTGACATTATCTCAAAGAAAAAGAATCTTTAAACAATAAAATTAGATGTATATAAGTCTAAATATAACACCTTTGAAATTTAACATTTAACTGAATAATTGTTTTGAGAGTATAAGTACACTAGGGTTCAGTCATCATATAACGTTCTAGCACTAAAAGAATTACACTAGAGGCCATTAGAACGTGAAAATAGGTAAGAATCTCATTATAATGTGATTATATTATTAAATGTAGACTCATGACGATGTTCTAATGCCAGTAGAAGACACTAAATGATATTATGATTTGTATCTTGTACAGAGTTATATTTTCATGAGGAAGAAAAATCGAAAAATCTATGGACCAGCTAGATTTTGGAATTTGATAATAAGAAACATATAAGAGAACTTGTTCAATGTGAGGATTTACAAGAGAATGTGAGACATACTTTTTGGGCACATAGAAGGCTCCTTTGTTGATTGCACCTATTTCAAATATATATTTTGTCCAAGATATTGAACAAGAAATTTGAAGGAATATACAAGACCAAGTGTGTTTGAAATAAAAATTATGAACTTTACATAACACACCCCTGGGGTAAGGCATGGGGACACATACCAAGCCACAGGCGTTCTTCAAAGACAGTGTCTTCCCTCTCCTTTAGGAGATCCAGGTTAAACTGGAACAATAGTTCCAGGGAGGAAAAAGGTACAGTTTGGATCAATCCAATGCAAATAGATGCGGTTCTCCTTCTAAAACTAGCAACATTCTAAACAAACATAGTGTTTTGATGGGCAGGACCATAATTCATCTTTCGGATACCCTGCATTTCCACTTTACTGGATTGTTGCGTCCAAAATCCAATCCAAATGTTTCACACCAGTCATGTGGTTCCTCTCACTGTAAACACTGTCATAAATGCACCCATAGCTGTCGTAAACACATGGGTGCATTTATGCATATGTGGGCATGTTTTATAACTGTTTCCAGGAGCGCTGATGGTGATGGCAGGCCACATGAAATGGTGCCGTGGACTGTGGCTGGTTAGCGGGCCATAGTTTGCGGTGCCCAAACTACAGACTGTGGCCCCATTCCATGTGGCCCACCACCACACACAGCACACTCAGAAGTGGATGCAGACATGCCCACAATCTGCAAACATGTCTGCACTGCACCTGGAAGTGGATGCGCATGCACAAACATGTTCATGCCATTCCTGGAAGTGGATGTGTATGAGCAAATACACTCGAGCCACACCAGTTCAAGAACATCTGGAGTGCCAAGATTGTCATCACTGTTCTAGAAAGGCACAACAGGGAACCAAACTCCCAACCTCTGGTTCTATGGCCACTTACCTAAACCACTGAGCCTAGTATGTATACCAAGTTGCAGCCTTGCATGGACTGGGAGCTTCCACTGGGAGTGGCATCCTAACTCCATGAAATATTTTGCTCTTCTTAAGAAGAGAGCCCGGCCGACCAACACACCATGAACATTTAACTACATGCCCAAAGACGTGATCATGAATCACAAGCTCACATAACCTTTTGTTTTTCTTAGTGATCCCAATAAAGGTATCACCTGCCTCCTGACTCTTTTCCATTTTTTACTATTAAAGGTAAAGTGGCATTTGAAGACGGGTGGGGTATTGTGCATATGGTGGTTCCCACTTCAGAGAAGAAGGGTAAGGAAGGCAGCTTTTGTGACGGAGCATGTCAGGCGTGAGAGATTCCTAGAGATCATAATGCCAGAGAAGAGAGAGTCCTTAAGAAGAACATGCCAGACAAGAGATTTCATAGAGAGGAGTATGCGAGTAGAGCGGTTAATAGACACTGACTGGAAGGAGGCAAGTCAGCAGTTCCTGCCAACCTAGCAGTTTGAAAGCAAGAAATCGCAAGGAGACCACTTCTGTGGGAAGGTAAACAGTGTTTTATGTGCTCCAGTGTATGGCAAACGTAGACAGTACTGGCTCTTTGGCTATGAAACAGAGATGAGTACTGAACTGTATTATGGCTTGTTTACCAGTTGGACTTGACCCTTGTCAATTTGCATATAAGAGAAAGAGATCCACTGAGGATGTTGTGGCTACGGTCCTACATGCTGTTCTGACCCATTTGGAGAAACAAGGGACTTATGCGAGACTGTTATTTGTAGATTTTAGTTCTGCTTTTAATAATATTCTTTCGCATAGACTGGTGCCCAAATTATTAGATTTGGGGCTTCTGCCATGCTTATGCAGGTGGATACTAGATTTTCTATCAGATCATTCCCAACGGGTCAGGATGGGCTCTCATGTCTCTGCGGATCTCAGTATAAGTACGGGGACACCGCAGGGCTGTGTGCTGAGCCCACTTCTGTACACACTTTACACATATAATTGTGTTCCTAGTTACCCCAGCAAAAAGATCATCAAGTTTGCAGACGACACAACGGTGGTTGGTCTGATTACTGCTGGGTGTAGTATGCCCGTGTACCTAGATTGGCCATTACTCCTCCCGATGCATTCGCTCGCTAACACACACAGCTTGAGGCTCAACATGTGCGCTGATGGAGGAGAAATTGGGGTGCGGGTTAGATTAATTAGGATTAATCATTAAGGCTTTTGGCTGAGGAGCTGCGGAGGAAATAGGACAAAGGAAAACTTGCTGACTCTAAAGGTTGAATCCCCTCTCCCCCCTTCTGGTCTCGATAAGACTGAGAGAGGCAGGCTGTGTCAACGGGAAAAGGAAGTTAGTGACCTGAGGGCTTACATTGGCCTTCGAGATAGGGCAGGAACAATGGGGTTTCACCAGCCCAGATCTAGATAACTGCAGGTTTGCCCATCTGTCACCGGACAATGGCCGGAGACAGGCGCTATCTTTACCCATCAGAAATGCCACGTTTGCATCAGCCTTCTGTGGTGCAGGTCCGAGCGCGTTAGGCTCGGAACCCGCGAGGCAGGATCAATAAATGGGCCACTCGATATCAATCGAGACTGGACTTCCCTGCATTTTCGTCTCACGTGTCCTTCTTTGCGGCCAGTCACTCCGCTCCCCTGCGGGCTCCGCCACGCCAGACGGCCCCGATCCGTGGCTCATTGCAACAGCTGGGGAGAGGGAATCAGCTTACAGGAAGGAGGTTAAGATGCTGACGGAGTGGTGTAGGGAAAACAATTTATTCCTCAATGTAAAAAAGACAAAAGAGATCACTGTGGACTTTAGAAAATGCAAATTGAACATCCAGCCACTTATTATTGAAGGGAATTGTGTGGAACAGGTCTCAGTGTTTTGATTTCTGGGAATGGAGCTGAGGGATGATCTAACATGGGGAGCAAACACCAAAGATCTGATGAAGAGAGCACAGCAGAGGTTATACTTCTTGAGAATCCTCAGGAAGAACAATCTTTCAAAGGACCTGCTGTTGGCATTCTACCACTGTACCATAGAGTGTGTGTTAACCTATGGTCTGTGTGTATGGTTTGTGAGTTGTACAGCTAGGGAAAGAACAATGCTGTCCAGGGTTGTAAAGACTGCGGAGGGGATAATCGGGCGTACTCTTCCCACTCTAGATCAAATCTATTCCACCAGGTGTTATAAGAAAGCTGTAGAGATTGCGCAAGATAGTATGCACCCCGGAAATGATCTCTTTCAGCTTCTGCCTTCTAGAAGAAGGTATAGGGTCATAAAGACCAGAACCAGCCGCTTGAGAAATAGTTTCTACCCAAAAGCAGTTCTGGCTTTGAATGCAGTGCAATGCAGTCTATGAGGGAGCTTCTGTATATAGTTTTTAGAGTTTTAGAGCTTTTTAGGGGTTAAATGTGTATATGTGGGGTGGGAGTATGTTGATAATTTTGTATAGTTGTATTTTGTTTAGGTTTTGTTGGGTTGAGAAGTGTTTTTCCCCCCAATCTCGTTCTGTGCAGGACAATGACAATAAAGATTTATCTATCTATCTAGAGTCCGATACGACTGGCCTTTGAGCAAGGGGGACCTTTACCTAGCATGCCAGACAAGAGCAATTCCTAGAGAGAAGAAGCATGCCAGAGTAGTGAGATTCATAGAGAGCAGCATGCCAGAGCAGGAAGGTATCTAGAGGAGAATGTCAGAGAAGAGAAGTTCCTAGCATGTGGAGGAGATTGCGGTGGTTTAGTGATTAAGAGTTGAACTTGACAACTGGAAGATCGGCAGGTCCGGAGTTCGAGACCCGTGTGCTGCATGACGGAGCGAGCTTCCCTCTCGATACCATCTCCTGCCAACCTAACAATTCGGAAGGAAGAAATTGCAAGTAAGTAAATAGATACCACTTCTGTGGGAATGTAAACAGTGTCCCATGTGCCTCAGCGTCTAGTCATGCCTGCCACATGTGCACAGAAACGTGGACGCAGACGCAGGCAGCACTGGCTCTTTCACTACAAGCAGAAATGAGCACCAAAACCTAGAGTCGGACACGACCGCTTTCGAGCAAGGGTAACCTTGACCAATAGTGGGAGTTTGCCAGACAAGAGGATTTCCTAGAGAGGAGGTTGCCGAACAACAAAAATTGTGGGTTTTTCGTCATCAGCGGGGGGGGGGGGCAGAGAGAGAGCGCGCATTGTTTTTTAGAGTGGCCGGCTAGATAGATTCCTAGAGAGGAGTGTGCTAGACTGCCAGACAATAGAGATTCCTAGAGAGGAGTATGCAACGTAAACGAGGTTTCTAGAGAGGAGGTTGCCAGACAAGAGAGATTCCTAGAGAGGAGTATGCCAGACAAGAGAGATTCCTAGAGAGGAGGGAAATGTGGGAGGGGAAGAGACTGACTATTCCCCCCCCCCAAACGATCCTTTCCCACATATCCCTCCTCCTCCTCCCTATTCGAGAGGCGCCCATCGGGTAGGGAGAGTTGCTGCGGCAAGTCTCCTCTTATTTCTGGACTACAAATCCCATCCTTTTAGAGGCGGGAAGTGTTTTTAAATGGACCCTAAAAAACCCTCGCCTCTTCCACGTATTGGAGACAAAGGAGGATCCCGAGCTTCAAATATCCCTTAATAAATACTACAAAACACACGAAGGAAGAAGAAGGCGGTTCGTCTTGAATCTCACCACATAAAAGGTTTGGGAACCCCCAGGCAAAGTACAGTAAAACCCCGGTTTATGTAAAAAGTCCATTCTGTATCTTTTTCCATAATACTTTTTTTACATAAATCACAGCATTTGTGTAGAGATGCATTTTGGGGGCGGGGGGCACAGAACGTAAATTGAGCGATCTTCCTACTGCTTGTCATAAGAACATAAGAACAGCCTTGCAGGATCAGGCCACAGCCCATCCAGTCCTGCATTCTGTCTCACGCAGTGGCTCACCATTTCCTTCAGGGCATTCCCAAGCAGATGCCTTCACCTGCTTAGGATTCCCTGGAAATGGCATTGAGAGATATCCTGCCTATCTCTCCAACCCGGAGGTTGTCCTTAAGCATCCATAATTATAGCCATTGATACCCTTGTCCTCCATGAACTTTCTAATCCTTTCTTAAAGCTGTCAAGACTGACAGCTGTCACCACTTCTTCTGGCAGGGAGTTCCATAGACCAGTAATCCTCTGGGTGAAAAAGTACTTTCTCTTATTTGTTTGAGAACTAGTACCCAAAAGTTTCATGGAGTGTCCCCTAGTTCTAGTGTTGTGCGATAGGGAAAACAGTTTTTCCTTATCTACTTTGTCCACACCGTGCATGATTTTATAAACTTCAATCAGGTCACCTCTTAGACGTCGTCGCTCAAGAGTGAAAAGGCCCAACCGTTGCAGCCTCAGATGGTAAGGAAGGTGTTCCACTCCCCTAATCATTCTGGTCAGGGAAGTGGGAACCGCTGCCACCGCCAGGGACATAGAGTGGGTGGTGGGGTTTCATATCCGCTTGGTTGCGCTCTTCATCCGAGGCCCCCCATGCAGCGCGGTTTGGGAATTTGCTTCCGTTTGGGTTTGGCTGGGAACGCACCTCAGACAAAAACCACTTCATCCTGCTCTTCATCCGACACGCATTCCCAGATAAACCATGCCCTGGAGAAGAGTGGGTTGGAGCAGATATGCAGGGGGAACTCCCCTTCCCGGTAGAAGCAACGGGGGTTCTGGAAAATGCAGTAAAACTGCCGCAATCATCAGCACTACCTCTGCCACTTCCACAGTAACTGATGTCTTGCGACTTCTGGCATGGGATCGGATGGTGCGGGGTGGAATTTTAGAGTTTAAAATGGTGGCACAACTTGCATAAAATGATTTATTTGTGTAAAAGGGATGCGTTTTCCAGAAAAAAAATCATTACTTAAGTCAATTTTTACGTAAATTGGTGCGTATGTACTGTAAATCAGGGTTTTACTTTACAGTGGTACCTCTTACAACAGGGCTTCTGTGGGGAGGGGAGGCAACCCTTGGGATCCACCACTTTCATCCCCCCCCCCCCCGCCTTGCCTGTTCGTTTATTTTGCCGTAAGAGGTGACAGGATTTTTCAGGGGACGTGATGCATGAACGAGGCTCCTTTGAGTGAAAGCAGGCATGGAACCAGAAGTGTGCCTAGCTGCTGAGGCTCTGCTGTGGGCTCCCTTCCCCTCTGGCTGCATGTGTTGTCACAGCATCTCGCCTTTGCCCATTTGCTGATGTGAGTGGGGCATGCCCACAACGAAAACTAAGCTCCGAGTCGAGGGATGAAGGAAGGAAGAAGGAAGGAAAGCAGAGCCACAGCAGCTTGGCACACCTCTAGTTTTCCTCCCGCTTTTACTTAAAGGAGACTTGTTTGGGTATCGCGTCTCCTGCAAAAACCCCACCACATCTCACAGCAAAATAAACAAACATGCAAGGCCGGGGGGAGGGAAGGCGAACCTTCCTTTTCAAGTCCCTGGTGAAGTGATTTTTGGGCGGATCCCCAGGGTTGCTTCCTCCCCCATGCCACCTCTGACAGAAAAATAAATGAACGGGGAAGATGCATCACACTAAGTTTCACACCTTCATTTATAAATCTTACTAGAACACTTCTGTTTACGTCTTTATTTCTTTTTGTACCTAATCTATGGAAGCCAGCCCCCCCATCTTTTTAATGCGGGCAGTTTTAATAGGTGGGTGGGTATGTTGGGATTTTAATTGTTTTTAATATGTATGTTTTAATCTTGTTGTGAGCCGCCCTGAGTTGGGTTCGCCTGATTGGGCGGCATAGAAATTTGAACAATCAATCAATCAATCAATCAATCAATCAATCAATCAATCAATCAATCAATAAATAAATAAATAAATAAATAAATAAATAAATAAATAAATAAAGTCCCTGGTGAAGTGATTTTTGGGCAGATCCCCAGGGTCGCTTCCTCCCCCATGCCACCACTGACAGAAAAATAAATGAACGGGGAAGATGCATCACACTAAGTTTCACACCTTCATTTATAAATCTTACTAGAACACTTCTGTTTACCTCTTTATTTCTTTTTGTACCTAATCTATAGGCGCCTATAATATCCTCATGCGTGAATTTTCTTTCCATTTTCAAATCATTTAACCATGCTATTATTCTTGACTTGAGTTGATCAGGCACAGTTCATTTTGTTTTGTGTTCTCCTGTGTCACCTCTACTTTGTTTCCTAACAACTCAACCTCTTTTGCATTTATGTTTAATGTATCTAATTCCACCATTTCTTTCATAATACTTTGTGTTTATGTCTGGGCGACCTCTACCATTCCTGCAACCATCTCTTGCATTTTTTGTTGAAAAAAATTGTTGGGAAGATTGTTAAAAATGTTGGTCCATAAGCCTTCAGGCACTCTATGTGTTATGTCTAATCTTTTAAATCTATTCTTCACCTTCATTGAATATTCATGAAGGATGTATTGAGTGCCCCAACTTGGCATAGCCCATAGCCTCATACCACACAAGACCCCACACCAACAGAAAGGCAATGTTTCTTGCAGGGGGAATAGCAGCTATACTTCCTTTCTAATTATTTAGGATAAGGTTGTGTGTTATCACTTCCCCTGGCAACTCAGCTGTCTAGACTGCATTGACTTTCTAATATAAAGTAGTAAATTGAAATTTCCCCTTGGAATCAGACTTGGTTTCTTTACCAAAGCGATGCAGGATTTTGCTTTGTTGAATCTTCTACAGATTTTTGGACATTTCTTGTTACACCCCCATATGCTGGGAAAACAGAGGAAAAATATGTTCAGGGGAGGACAAACTAGAGTAGAGAAGAATCGTTTTATATTTTTGTTTCTTTGTTTCCATCAGGACTGATTTTTCTGACTGAATATCTCGATCCTCTTCAGAATCAATTCTTCATTAGTCTTCCACTTTTATTTGAATTTCTGCGGATCTTCTCATCAAACTAGGTAGCTATCTGTCTTTTTTTCTCCACACAATTGCTCAGATGGAACATAGAAAAACTTTCCAAATAGGAGGATGTAATAAATGTCATGAAATATATGCTCAGGGGAGAAACCATTCCTGGAGGGAGGAAAAGGCTTTCGCCCACAAGCACACCTTGATAAACATCGCATGAGAAAGAAGACTTTAAAATGCCTAGAGTGTGGAAAAAGCTTCAGTCATTCTTCACACCTTGCTATGAATAACAGGATCCACGCAGGTGACAAGCCATTTGAATGTCTTGAGTGTGAAAAAAGCTCCAGTCAGTCCTCATCTCTTGCTAAACATCACAGGATCCACACAGGTGAGAGGTCTTTTAAATGCATGGAGTGTGATAAAAGCTTCAGTCATTCCTCATCTCTTGCTTCACATCACAGGATCCACACAGGTGAGAAGCCTTTTAAATGCATGGAGTGTGAAAAAAGCTTCAGTCGTTCCTCACACCTTGCTAGCCATAACAGGATCCACACAGGTGAGAAGCCTTTTAAATGCATGGAGTGTGAAAAAAGCTTCAGTCACTCCTCACAGCTTACTAGGCATAACAGGATCCACAAAGGTGAGAAGCCGTTTGAAAAAAGCTTCAGCCAGTCCTCAGACCTTGCTAAACATCGCAGGATCCACACAGGTGAGAGGCCTTTTAAATGCATGGAGTGTGATAAAAGCTTCAGTCATTCCTCATCTCTTGCTTCACATCACAGGATCCACACAGGGGAGAAGCCGTTTGAATGCTTGGAATGTGAAAAAAGCTTCAGTCATTCTTCACAACTTGCTAGGCATAACAGGATCCACACAGGGGAGAAGCCTTTTAAATGCATGGAGTGTAAAAAAAGCTTCAGTCAGTCTTCACACCTTGCTAGCCATAACAGGATCCACACAGGTGAGAAGCCTTTTAAATGCATGGAGTGTGAAAAAAGCTTCAGTCATTCATCACACCTTGCTAGCCATAACAGGATCCACACAGGTGAGAAGCCTTTTAAATGCATGGAGTGTGAAAAAAACTTCAGTCGTTCCTCACACCTTGCTAGCCATAACAGGATCCACAGAGGTGAGAAGCCTTTTAAATGCATGGAGTGTGAAAAACGCTTCAGTCACTCCTCACAGCTTACTAGGCATAACAGGATCCACAAAGGTGAGAAGCCGTTTGAATGCTTTGAGTGTGGAAAAAGCTACAGCCAGTCCGCAGACCTTGCTTCACATCACAGGATCCACACAGGGGAGAAGCTGTTTGAATGCTTGGAATGTGAAAAAAGCTTCAGTCATTCTTCACTTCTTGCTAGGCATAACAGGATCCACACAGGGGAGAAGCCTTTTAAATGCATGGAGTGTGAAAAAAGCTTCAGTCAGTCTTCACACCTTGCTAGCCATAGCAGGATCCACACAGGTGAGAAGCCTTTTAAATGCATGGAGTGTGAAAAAAGCTTCAGTCATTCATCACACCTTGCTAGCCATAATAGGATCCACACAGGTGAGAAGCCTTTTAAATGCATGGAGTGTGAAAAAAGCTTCAGTCGTTCCTCACACCTTGCTATCCATAATAGGATCCACACAGGTGAGAAGCCTTTTAAATGCATGGAGTGTGAAAAAAGCTTCAGTCACTCCTCACAGCTTACTAGGCATAACAGGATCCACAAAGGTGAGAAGCCGTTTGAATGCTTTGAGTGTGGAAAAAGCTTCAGCCAGTCCTCAGACCTTGCTTCACATCACAGGATCCACACAGGGGAGAAGCCGTTTGAATGCTTGGAATGTGAAAAAAGCTTCACTCATTCTTCACACCTTGCTAGGCATAACAGGATCCACACAGGGGAGAAGCCTTTTAAATGCATGGAGTGTGAAAAAAGCTTCAGTCAGTCTTCACACCTTGCTAGCCATAATAGGATCCACACAGGTGAGAAGCCTTTTAAATGCATGGAGTGTGAAAAAAGCTTCAGTCATTCATCACACCTTGCTAGCCATAACAGGATCCACACAGGTGAGAAGCCGTTTGAATGCTTTGAGTGTGGAAAAAGCTTCAGCCAGTCCTCAGACCTTGCTTCACATCACAGGATTCACACAGGTGAGAAGCCCTTTGAATGCCTGGAGTGTGGAAAACGCTTCAGCCATTCCTCAGCCCGTGCTAGACATCACAGGACCCACACAGTTAAGAAGAAAGCTTAATGACTGCATGTGTTTTTGTCTGAACAAACCATGACAGAATTCTCTCAGGCAGTAATCCTGGAGTCAGAAAAAGGCTTCAGTGATCCTGGAAACATTGCTTCACATTATAGGATCCAGACAGGATAGAAGCCTTTTTAAGTCCCTAGAGTGCCATATCCCTTCCTTTATCTAAAGGCACATAAATTGTCGGTGTTGGCTGCAACTTGTATCAGAGAATACGTTTTCTCCATAAGCAGGAAAAAGTCATTGGTGTGACTTTTTTAAAGGTGGATTCCAGCTTGCCATGAAGTGACCCACAAACTATGATCACAGAGCTTACTCCTGCAGCATGTATTAAATGAGACCTACAGGATTTAACACCTGGGACTGCCTCCATGACCATTAGGAATGAGAGTTCCTTCTCTGCTCATTTTGCCATTGGGCCCAGTGGCATTTCCTCTCCTGTGGGGACTCCACCTAAAGGGGCTCATTTGACAGTAGACATTGGCCCTTTTAGGGAAACATGTTATTTACTCAGCATTGAGTTGCCTTCCAGTCCTCAAAGTCAGCATCTTAACCACTTGAGCCACTGCTATCCCTAAAAGGCATAAAAAATGGGGTTGACAGGGTTTAGCTTCATAGCACTATGTAAAATGAATGTACTGTTCTACCTTTTTAAAGTATGATTTTGCTATATGCTAACTGGAGAAATGGACAAACCTCTGGGTAAAACTACATGCTCTGTAGATAATGACGAAGTTTGAAGAACCGATGGTAGAGCTGGAAGAGATTAAAATATCAGAAAAGGGATTAGGAAGTAAAATCTATAAAATTCCCGGGCAGGGAACATCATTGCCAGCACCTGGGTTGCTTCAGTGGCCCAGGGAGAAGAGGCGACCCCGCCGAGGCTAGCTCTGTTCCTGGCCGGAGAACATCATTGCCAGCACCTGGGTCGCTTCCGCGGCCTAGACAAAAGAGGCGCAGACGCCCCAGCTGAGGCCAGCTCCGTTCCCGGGTGGGGAACATCGCTGCCGGCACCTGGGTCGCTTCGGCGGCCCAGGGAGGCCAGCTTTACCCCCCTGACAGGGAGTTTCTATCACTGGCAGGATGGAAGGAGAATGAATGTGCCGTTACCACCATTGGTGCAATTGGGTTCTCCTGCACTGTGGTGGGATGGCAACAAGGTGGGCCTGGAGGGCTGTAGGGGTGAGGGTTTTATGCTGGGGAGGGAGGGAAACAGAGGAGCTTCCCTGCCTGTCAATGGGGGAAGGCAGCATTCTGTCTGGGGAAGGCAGGGAGGTTCCGGGGGAGCACATAAGTTTTGTGACGGGCATGGGACGATATGGCGGGTACCGAGGGGTGGGCCGCACTCGGGGAACGCGGGACTGATGTTTAGTATCTATCCCCCGTTCCAACTCCTCAGTTACACCTCCAGGCCCTGAGGAGCAGATCCTAAGTGACCCCTCCTTTAGGCTGCTGCTGATGAATGCCAGGTTGGTTTGCAATAAGGCACCGCCTGATCACAGATTCCATCGGGGGGGGGGGGGTGTGAGCCGACCTGGCATGCATTACCGAAATCTGGCTGAGGATGGCGTTCCTCTGTCAGAGATGTGTGCGGCCAAGTTCGGTATTTGGCAGCAGCCCAGGGTTGAGGAGAAGGGCGGTGGAGTTACCATATTAGTCAGAGAGTCTGGGAGTTGCCAAGGCTGCTGCTCCACAAGTTACAGGTTGTGAGGCTCTGCTCCTGTGGTTGGGCCCTATGGGTCAGTTGCGAGTCTTACTCCTGTACCTGCCCCCCTGCAGGGTAAGGGACTTCCTGCCTGAGCTCCTCAAGGCCGTCTCAGAGTTGGCATTGGAGTTCCCTAGGCTACTGGTTCTGGTGGACTCCAATTTGCGTTCGCTGGGTACTGGCTCCGAGGTTGCACAGGAGTTCATGGCTTCCATGGCAGCCATGGGCCTGACTCAGGTAATTCAGGGCCCGACCCGGTGCAGCAGCCACACACCGGATTTAGTTTTCTTGTCGGAGCGGTGGCAGAGTGATCTGAGATTACAGAAATCAGACATAACACCTGTGCCATGGTTAGATCACTGTCTGGTGACTCTGGACTTTCTGGAGGCGACGCTTCACCGTAGGGAGGCAGGGCCTATTAAATTGGCCCGCCCCCAGCAACTAATGGATCTGGTAGGATTCCAGCAGGAACTGGGGGATTTTCCTCAGGATCATCTTCTTGATTCACCTGAGGTGCTTGTCAATCTATGGAGTAGGATCGCGCAACTGCGGCCTCTCCGAGCCCGGCGGTTTAAGCCATCCCTGTGGTTCACTGGTGAACTGCAGGAACTCAAACGGGCCAAGAGACGCCTAGAGTGCCGCTGGGCGAAAACCTGGAGCCGTTCTGATTGGACACTAGCTAGAGCCGTTATTAGGGTCTATCTAGTGGTGATGGGGGTGGTGAGGCAGCAGTACTTCACCACCCTTATTGCCTCCACCGATAATCGCCCAGCCACCCTGTTTCGGGTGACCAGCTCCCTCCTGGGCAGGGAGAAGCCGGTGCTCGATTGGCAGGGTTCGGCTTAGGACTTCGCTGACCATCTCATTCACTCGGGGCTTAATCCTGGTGTGAGCAGTGAAGGTCCGGGGGGGAGGGGCTGGAGCACAGTCTTGCTGTGTGATCTGGGATCAGTTTGACCCAGTTGCTCCTGACGAAGTGGACAGACTCCTTGCAGTAGTGCAGGCCACTTCATGTCCTTTGGACCCCCTGTTCCTCCTGGTTAGTGAAAGCGTCTAAGGTGGTGACAGGAGGCTGGGTCGGGGCTATAATAAATTCATCTTTGCAGGAGGGGGTGTTTCCTACACCATTAAAACATGCTTTGGTGCGCCCCCTTCTGTAGAAACCCACCCTTGACCCAGTGTCGGGCATCAGCTGGTCCGCCCCAGTCCGAGCGGACCGGTAGGAAACCTGGCTGACCATGCCCCCTCCCCACCCCACCCACCTCTTCCCGGGAGAGCGGGCGACCCAACGGCTTTGGGCGGCACTTCGTTCTTCTCCGGACCGGCTGCGGGTGCTGCTCGGGTGGTGGTGGAGGTGGTGGCGTGTGTGCGCCTGGCCCTGGGGGAAGAGGAGGGGGAGCTGATGTCATGCGCCACCCAGGAGAGCTCACCTGTGCGCTCCCGCCGCCACTCTTTGCTGCCTCCTAGCAGCAGCAGCAACTTTCGCAATGCCTGGACCTATTATTTCTGCAGGAAGAGAACTTCCTGCAGGATGTCTGTCTGACTCTACTCTGGGCATTGAGAGAGTTGCCCTGCCTCGACACCTCTCGCAATGCCCAGACAAACATCCTGGGTGGCGCATTAAGTCAGCTCCCCCTCCTCTTCCTCCAGTGGCAGGCGCGCGCTCGCCGCCACCTCCACCAGCAGCAGCCACTCTGCAAGCAGCAGCAGAGCTGGACTCGCTGGTCCTGGAGGACTAAAGGAGGAAGGAAACGCCAAAGCATGTCACATGAGCACTCCTTCCGCCCCACCCCCACCCCATGGTAGGAAGGAACACCCCGAAGTGTCGCTTTCTGGGTAAGTGTGTCGTTTTGTTTCCTCCCCCCACCCCGTGTGTGTGTGTGTGTGTGTGTGTGTGTGATTTTACCATGGCCCAAGGTGCAGATTCCTTTCCTCTTGGAAGCCATAATAACTTCATACTGTGAGGATGGAAGTAGGAATGATGAACACTGAACATGAAGTCTTATTGGGTAACAGAAAGTAAAAGGTGAGACAAAGGGTGAAACGTGTTTGGTTATCTTAGATCAGGGGTGCCTAAACTACAGCTCGTAGTCCGGATCTGGCCCCCAGGGCGGGGGTGCGGGTGGGGTGGCAATGAGTCTTTATTTTATTTTTAATTTTTTATTTTTTAATTAATTTTCCAAAAAAGAATACATAAAAAAGAGAAAAACACATAAATAATACATTTGTATATAATTGCAAAGCCTTTAAACCTCCAACTTAATTATCCCTTTACCAAGTATTATCACAACATTCTATATCACCATTTTACTTTTCATCATTAGTATCCAATCTCTTACTTTATCTGATTTCTATTCAATCTCAATTATTTAAAAATATTATATTTCTATTTTTCCAATTATTTTCCATGGTACATTATACACATCATTCACCCAGTGTATTTACATTTCCCTGGAGGATGTGGTATTTCCCATTAATTTCATTGTACCCAGAATTTCATTTGGTCTGGTGTCGGTTTATTCCTACCTTCTCCTATCAGCGCATAATCAATAAAGTATCGCCATATATTCCAAAATCTATTTTCTTTAACTATCCCTTTTTTAAAATTTAATGTCCATGTTAGTTTTTCATTCAATGCGAGATCCCACATCTCCTTATACCATTCTTCTACTTTTATTATCATGTCGTTCTTCCAATTTTTTCGCAATACACATTCTACCCATTGTAAGCATTATAGACAGTAATTCTTTCTTATCATCCTCCAAGTTTATGTTATCCACATCCGTCAACATTATGTTACTTGGCCCTAATTTAAAACGTATTCTCATAATATTAACTATCTCTTCCTCAATTTTCCCCCCAAACTTCTCTGCCATCTTACATTCGTACCACATATGTATATATGTACCCGCTGTGTTTTTGCATCTCCAACACACTTTACTATTTTTTCTATCTATCTGATGTAATTTCAATGGGGTCAAGTACCACTTCCACAACATTTTAAAATTATGTTCTTTAACTTTGACGGACATAGATCTCATACATCTCTTTTTCCATTTATTTTTCCATTCCTTTTCAGTTATACTTATATTCAAGTCTTGTTCTCATACCTTTTAAAATGTTTCTTGTGGATTATTCTCTACATTTAATATCTTATAAATTTTGCTAACCATTCCTTTAATTCCAATCTCCGACCTTCTTACCTTCCATACTACTGTATTTTTCGCCCTATAAGACGCTCCGGCATATAAGACGCACCCAATTTTAAAGGAGGAAAATCTAGAAAAAAAAGATTCTGAACCAAATACTGTACTAAAAGGGAAGAAAAAAAAACACATCTTTTCAGAAACCCCACATGTCCAGGTACAATAAAGCCACCACAAAAATACTCAAAGTCAAAAACTACCTGCCCTAGTCAACCTCCAAGAGGAACAAAGGGCCAGGAGGGCACGATGCTTCGCAGCAGCGGCGTCTTCGGAGCCACGGAAGGCTCCCTTTATCTCCCCGCCGATGGTGGGGGTGGGGAGAGCGCGGCTGCGGCAGCGTCTTCGGAGCCTCCCGGGCCACGGAAGGCTCCCTTTATCTCCCCGCCGATGGTGGGGGCGGGGAGAGCGCAGCGGCGGCGGCGTCTTTGGAGCCTCCCGGGCCACGGAAGGCTCCCTTTATCTCCCCGCCGATGGTGGGGGCGGGGAGAGTGCGGCGGCGGCGTCGTCTTCGGAGCCTCCCGGGCCACGGAAGGCTCCCTTTATCTCCCCGCCGATGGTGGGGGTGGGGAGAGCGCGGCGGCGGCGGCGTCTTCGGAGCCTCCCGGGCCACGGAAGGCTCCCTTTATCTCCCCGCCGATGGTGGGGGCGGGGAGAGCGCGGCGTCGGTGTCTTCGGAGCCTCCCGGGCCACGGAAGGCTCCCTTTATCTTCCCGCCGATGGTGGGGGCGGGGAGAGCGTGGCGTCGGCGGCGTCTTCGGAGCCTCCCGGGCCACGGAAGGCTCCCTTTATCTCCCCGCCGATGGTGGGGGCGGGGAGAGCGCGGCGTCGGCGGCGTCTTCGGAGCCTCCCGGGCCACGGAAGGCTCCCTTTATCTCCCCGCTGATGGTGGGGGCGGGGAGAGCGCGGCTGCGGCGGCGTCTTCGGAGCCTCCCGGGCCACGGAAGGCTCCCTTTATCTCCCCGCCGATGGTGGGGGCGGGGAGAGCGCGGCTGCGGCAGCGTCTTCGGAGCCTCCCGGGCCACGGAAGGCTCCCTTTATCTCCCCGCCGATGGTGGGGGCGGGGAGAGCGCGGCGGCGGCGTCTTCGGAGCCTCCCGGGCCACGGAAGGCTCCCTTTATCTCCCCGCCGATGGTGGGGGCGGGGAGAGCGCGGCTGCGGCGGTGTCTTCGGAGCCTCCCGGGCCACAGAAGGCTCCCTTTATCTCCCCGCCGATGGTGGGGGCGGGGAGAGCTCGGCCAGGGAGCCCTTTTAACCTCACCGCCCGGTGGCAGGGAGGGACGGCTTCGCTCGGCTCGGCTCCCTTTATCTCCCCGCCGATAAAGGGAGGCGCGCCGCGCGAAGCCGTCCCTCCCCGCCCCCTGCCACCGGGCGGGGAGGTTAAAAGGGATCCCTCGGCCAGGGAGCCCTTTTAACCTCACCGCCCGGTGGCAGGGAGGGACGGCTTCGCTCGGCGCGGCTCGGCTCCCTTTATCTCCCCGCCGATAAAGGGAGCCACGCCGTGCCGCGCGAAGCCGTCCCTCCCCGCCCCCTGCCACCGGGCGCGGAGGTTAAAAGGGATCCCTCGGCCAGGGAGCCCTTTTAACCTCACCGCCCGGTGGCAGGGAGGGACGGCTTCGCTCGGCGCGGCTCGGCTCCCTTTATCTCCCCGCCGATAAAAGGAGCCGTGCCGTGCCGCGCGAAGCCGTCCCTCCCCACCCCCTGCCACCGGGCGGGGAGGTTAAAAGGGCTCCCTCGGCCAGGGAGCCCTTTTAACCTCGCCGCCCGGTGGCAGGGGGCGGGGAGGGACGGCTTCGCGCGGCACGGCTCCCTTTATCTCCCCGCCGATGGTGGGGGCGGGGAGAGCGCGGCTGCCGTATATTTGCCGTATAAGACGCACCAACTTTCCCCCCCAGTTTTGGGGAAGAAAAAGTGCGTCTTATATGGCGAAAAATACGGTAAATCTTCAAATTCAGTTTTATCTCTTTCCAAGCCCTGCTCTCTCAAATAGTTATTATTCCACTTAGTTTAATTTTAATTTAATTTAATTGTCACATTTATATACCGCTCACTCGGCCAAAGCCAACTCAGGGCGGTTCACAATAAAAATTAAAAAACACATGTTAAAAACAGTTAAAACTACCCACCCCCTAAAAACAAGGGCTGCAGGATCCAAAGGCACCATGGGGAAGAGTTCTTCTACACCAACCACCCAATGGAGGTTACCCTTCCACCTGCACCCCACACTTGACCCGCCAGTCAGGTTTTAAGTTCTTTTCTGAAAGGCAGCAATTCTGTCCGGAGACGTAGCTCTGTTGGCAGGAGGTTCCAGAGAGCCGGTGCAGACACGGAGAAGGCTCTCCTCCTTGTGCCAGAGAGGCGAGCCCCTCTGGCTGATGGAACAATTAGAGAGCCCCTCCGGTCCGCTCTGGTTGGACGGACAGACGTCCTCAGGGCGATGCGGTCTCTTAGGTAACCCGGCCCACTACCATATAGGGGTATACCATCATAATCTAACCAATTTAACCTCATCTGATCATATAACTTCACATTATCTCTACAAACTCGTATCCAACCCTTCAACAGGAAAATCTCATTCTTTAATAAAATTTATGTCACCCTACTATCCATTTTTATTGGAAAAATTTTCATATCTTGAAACTCAATTATTGGTGATATATTTGGGGATAATTTCATTTTAACCTTCTTCCATACTCCCAACATCGTCCTCATCATTCTATTTTTAACCAATATTTTTTTCTTTTTCATTCCCTAAAAAAACACTTTTACCCAACTCTTTTAATTCCATCATTTCAATTTCCTCCCATATAATTACTTCTGTCATTAAAACCCTTACAACATTTTTGATGTGGAATGCATTATAATAATTTTTCAGATTCGGTATTCCCAAACCTCCTTCTTTTTGTGACTGATACCACAGTTTCTTTGATATTCTAGGTCTTTGTCCCCCATTACAGTAATTATTTACTAAATTTTGAAACTCATTAATTTCTTTATCTGTAAGTTGGATTGGTAGGGCTTCAAATAAAAAAATTATTTTCAGCAATAACATGTTATGTTTGTTATGTTTATTTGATTTGTATGCCGCCCTACTCAGCACATGCCGACTCAGAGTTAGGCAGTGCTACCCTGACAAACCAGGACAACTTCAATTTTTGATATTGCAAAATTTTAGCTTTCAATTTTTTTTTTTGCTTATCATAATTTAATTTTTTTAAATCCTCCATTTTATTTGAAATATTTATCCCCAAATATCTCAAACTCTCCTTAATCTGTAATTTGAATCTATCTTTTATCCTTTCTTTTTCTTCCCTATCTATGTTATTCAATACCATTTCCGATTTATCCCAATTTACTCAACCCAGTTATTTGTTCAAATTCCTCTAAATATCTTTGAATTTTTCCCAACGACTTCAATGGATGTTTCATAATTATCAAGGTATCATCGGCATATAAAATAACTTTATTTCCTGCTATTCCTTCTATATCTTTATCGTCTCTTATACTATTTGCTAATGTTTCCATCGCCATGATAAATAGTGTTGGAGATAAAGGACATCCCTGTCTTGTCCCTGCTTCAAATCTCACTTCCTCTGTAAAACCGTCATTTACCCTGACATTAGCATATCCATGTTGATACAATTGTTCTATCGTTTTTATAAATCTCTCACCGAATCCATATCCTTTAATTATCTCCTTAATCGTTATCCATTGCAAGGAATCAAATGCCTTAAAAAATATCTAATGATAATAATCCTACCTTCTCTTTACTTTGTCCTGCAATATCTATTAAATCTACAATCCATCTTGTTAAGTCTGCCATATATCTGCCTCTGACAAATCCAGCCTGATCTTTGTTTATACATTTATCCATGAAACTATTTAATCTTTTTGCCAATATTGCCGTAAAGATCTTTGCATTCTGATTTATTAGGGAAATTGGCCTATATGACTCTACCTTTTCTAAATCCTTCCCAGGTTTTGGCAACAAAACTATTGTAGTTCTGTACCATGAGGGTGGGATCTGACCTCCATTAAGTATATACTGTATTTTCTGGTGTATAAGACTACTTTTTAACCCCGAAAAATCTGTGCCAAAGTCGGGGGTCGTCTTATAGGACAGGTACTTAACTGCAGCTTGTTTCCCCTTGCTTCATATGTCCGGCGCATATGGTGGGGGGTGCCGCGGCCGAGTCCCTGCTCTGTGCGGGGAGTATGAAGCAAGGGGAAGCAAGCTGCACACATCTTCCGGTACCTCGAGGAGGAGAACGTGAGCGTGGATTGGCTCTCCACCAGAACCTGCCCATTCGACTCGGAGGGCTGCGAGTCTTCGGGTTGAGTGTGGGTTAATTTTTATTTGGTGTGCATTGGAAGAGAGGTAGTCTTATACGGCAAGTATATTCCAAACTCTATATTTTAACTGGAAAAGTTGGGGGTCGTCTTATACGCCCAGTCGTCTTATACGCCAGGAAATACGGTAATTATACAATTTTAATAATTTTAGTACTACAATATCTTTAAACTCTTTATAAAATTCTGCTGGTAATCCATCCACACCTGGCGATTTATCTGTCTTCAATTTACCTATTATTTCTTTTATTTCTTCTTCAATAATCGGTTCCTCCATTCTTTGCTTATGTTCCTGACTTATTTTGTTTTTAATTTGACTTTCAATTATATCCTTTAATTTTTCCAAATTTATACTTTTTTTGAATATAACTCCTAGTAAAATTCTTTGACCACCTTACATTTATCTTTAGTTTTGTTATGCCTTATACCATTTTTGTCTACCAGAATCCCTATTTCTCTTTTACTTTTTTAATCTTTCGCTGCTCTGGCCAATAATTTTGAACTTTTATTACTGTACTCAAAATATTCCCTTTTTAGATAAATCAGATCTCTTTTCACTTTATCAATATCTTTTCCTATTAATTCCTTCTTCAATCCCTGCATTCTTTCATATATTTTCCTATCTTTGGTTATTGCATGTTTATATTGTAAGCATTTAATCTCTTTTTCAATTTCTTCCTGTTTACCTTTTAATTGTTTATTTTTAAAACTAGCCAATTTAATACTTTCCCCTCTAAATATTGCCTTCATCGTGTCCCACACTGTTATAACTAACCTCTCCTGTATGATTCTATTTCCAATTTTGTTCCCATCTTTCTACTATTTGTTCCCTGCATTCTTTATCTTTAAATAGTTTAGCATTATATCCAATTTTTCCTAACCTTTATACCATCCATTTTCATTTCTAACAATACTTTTGCATGGTCTGATTCTCTAAAAATTCCAACTTCAATATCATCCAAATTCCCTATCAAATTATCTGTAACAAATATATAGTCAATTCTAGAATACGTATTATGGACCTGTGAAAAAAAGGTATAAACCCTTTCCGATCCTTTAAGTTCCCTCTGTCATGATCGTCATATTCGAACCTGTATAGATTTATAGATGATGTTTGATCCATGTAGTGTTAAGATACATTTTGTGATTTTCCTAGGTTTAGAAATGCCAGCTTACTTTCAGCTGCACATTGGAATGTCAGGCTGACAGCCGGACATGACAAATGATAGATAAGATAAGAACTTTCTCCTGAGGGGAGGAGGGAGAAATGAGTGTCCAGTCTTGGACTTATTCCAAACACCTGCAATCCCTTGATGGGACATTTTGACGCCAGGGAGAAACGTCTCCACTCCTGTCAATCAAACTAATTACCCCCGGACACCTGCAGATTGACTCATTTCAGGAATGCAAGGGTGGGGGGCCAGATACCAAGATGAGCACGTACACTTGTCACATTTCTCATGGGAACACAGGTGTAGTCCCCATGAGGTCATCACATTCCAGGGCCACTTTTCCTATAAAAGGGGCTCCATTTTAGTACTCAAAAGCACACTCCGGAGCAAGGGCGAAGCCCTTGGCTCTCAGCCACTTTATTGAAAAGATGTCTCTTCGGGAATAGAAGCTATGCCATGCGGGGCTCTTTAGCCCCTAACAATTAAGAAGGTACCTGCTAGAAAGTTAGCAAGATATATATTTATGTTTGTTTCTTTGTTTTCATGTTTTATGTAAGTAAGATCTGTAATTGTGCTTCCAACAATAAAACTACAAAAGCCTGTAGTCAGTGTGTGCCTGCCTATTATATGGGGAAGCAACTAGGAAACCAACCAGAGCAACCAGAAGAAACTTCAGTGGTCCTTGTTGCCCAGCCGGAAGGAAGAGGTGAGAGGGGATTGCTCTGTCTATGGGAAGGGAAAAGTAAGCAGTATTTAGAAGCTTAGCTTCAACCACGGAATATTATTACCTGCCATATGCAGAAGGCTTCTCTTACCCTGTTCCCCAGTGAATCGGGCTAGGGGGAAGTATGCTCATAGAGGCAGCAGATCACAGGATCTCTGGTCCGCCATGCCGGGTGTCCCCAAGAAGTTCTGGGTGCCCAACGAAGCCCCTGTGAGGCATTTTCCTCCCCCTACATCCCTGATATCCTCCATACGTCTTTTAATCCTATTATTTTCATCCATTTGTCCAATACTTGTATTTTATCTCCTCCCCCTTCTTGTTACACTTGTGGTATCTATATTTGATCTTATTAAATTGAAATCCCCACTTACAATCATCTTTGTTCTTTCTTTTTCTAATATATTATATACCTTATCTAAAAAATTATCTTGATGTTCATTTGGTACATACAAATTCACCAGTGTTATCTCTTCATCATCTATTTTTTCCATTTATTATCAAATATCTTCCTTCTGGATCCGAAATACTTTTTACCATCTCAAATCCCAATCTATTTGATATCATAATCGCGACACCTCTGGCTTTTGATGTACCATAAGATTTTTCATAAAATTGAGTCCATCCTAAAAACAATTTATTGGTTTCTTCTGATTTTTGATGAGTTTCCTGTAAAAAGATCAGATCCGGTTTATCTTTTCTGAGGGCTGCTTCTAACCTTCTTCTCTTCACCTAACAACCAGTACCTTTCACATTCCATGTTAATACCTTTATATTCTTCATTCTCTATATTCTAACCCTAATTTTTCATTCTCTCCACTTCCTCCAATGGGCGTGCAATAAAACAAACAACAAACCCCCATCTCCCTACATCCATCAAAAATTATGATAAAGAATAAAATACCAAAAAACAAAAACAAAACCAACAACAAAAACAACAATAAAATAAAAAATATCAACAATCCACTACTATCCCTCCCCACTTTTTTACAAGTAGCCTCTGAATTACAAAGAGGGGAGGAGGGCAACGGTGCGACCTCCATTAGGACCCCAACTTAACTTCCGCTCAGATCAATCCCTCCCTCTGCTCCTCTGGGCCTATTCTCATTATCATTTCTCATCCTTCTCGTGAACCCACCACATACAATCAACTCTTTCAAAATATCCCATTCTTTAGTTCCGGGTTCCACTAATTTTGCATCCGCCATTATATCCAACACGTTAACCTCACTCATCAAATAACGTTTACCCTGTGATGGGCAAATTAAAAAGGAAGACATTTATTCTCATTAATTTTAATTGTGTGGAGTAGAAATGTCCAGTTAGATTTTTATTCTATGATGTAATGCTAATTACCAGGTGTTAGCCAGACTACAAGAAGTAGGCATTCTTTCACACACATATTGACGCCAAGATTTGAAGACCCTAAGTCTGAGAATCTGACAGATACATTTATCTCACAGGAAGAGAGAGAAGAATCTCAACCACGCACTTGCAGGTGCAAAGATACAGCTGGCAGAGTCCAGAGTCTTAATGTCGCCAGAATGACATAACTGGGAGTTTTGATATTTTTTCAATGGGGGTGTATGAAAGAAAAACGTATAAATACTGATACCTTTTTAGTGTTCGAAAGGGGTTCGGCTTTTCTCATGCCTGAGAAATGCTGCTTGTATTTTCTTTTCCTTAGAAATCGGACAATGCAGGTCTGATCTCTATGGAGTGGGCCCTGGTCCCAAAGATACTTTTTATTTAGTCAGCTTAGTTATTCATGTTTGTTTTATGATTTCTGTTTTGTGTTTTTAAATGTCAATTTTAACCGTATAATAATCTACCTCATTTTTGTAAACCAATAAAGGCTGCTAATTTATTAATTTTAGTAGTCCCTGGTTTATTCTCCTTTAAGAGAAAAAGGGAGATTTTCAGAAGTCCAGCATAAGCCATCAATTTAAGGTTTTGTCAGGAAGGCTAGATTCCAGCAGCAGAGGAGAGAAACAAGATGGCGGGACCTCTCCGAAGATTGTTTTGAGAACAACGTTATCTTGCTGGTACCTTCTTGCACCGAAGCAATCGTTTCATCTCGAGGTAAAAGCTGGACTCTCAGAGTGCCTTAGCGGGAGAGGGAGTGTAAAAAGGCTATGTTTGGGTTTCAAGAGAAACAGTCTCATAAATCCCTCATAGCTATTTTTAATTGTCAGCTGAGGCCGACTAATCAGAAAAACTGCACCTCAAAACACTGCCTGCAAAAGTTACCCTGAGCAGGGGAATCTCTGATAAAGTACTACACTGCCTCTGCACTATAAATCTTCCAGACTGCTGTCTGTTCAGTCACACAGAGCAGAGTTGTTAGTCTGAAAGAGAGGCCCGCGACATACCCATGTAAAAAAAAAAAAAAACCTCAACTGGCGTGGAAATTTTCAATTGTATCTCACCCCTTTGTCTTGGAATCTCTTTGTAATTGGTTTCATTGATTGTCTCCACATACGATACTCTATTGGTATATCATTATACACTTCAATATCTGAACCATCTATTTTTAACACTTCCAATCCCTTTTCCCGAATGAGAGCCATTAATCGCAATTTATCAGCAACATTAGCAAATTTTACCAAAACATTTCTAGCTCCAGTTTTACCCCTTCTTGAACCCAACCGAAAAACACTTACCATATCATTTAAAACCATCTTCCATTATTTCATCTAACCATTTTACAATTCTTTCTTTTAATTTATCTGGCGTGTTCTCCGGTAATTTCCGAATTATGACATTTGCACGTCTCATCTGTTCCTCCACCATGTCTAACCTTTTATCATGGTCCCCCACCTTATTTTCCCTTTCTTTTTCCCTTTCTCTTAACTCTGAGACCTCAACTTTAATCCCCACCTGCTCCTTTTTTATAACTTCTTGTTCTTTCTTAAACTCATCCTGTCCTTTTTTAAAAACATCAATACCCTTCAAAATATTTGCCATCATATCTTGCATATCCTGTTTTAGTTCCTGTTTATCGTGGACCAACATTTTCCCAATTTTTTGTTCCAAACTATCCACCTTCTGATTAAATCTGTCAAAATCTAATTTAGGACCTTGCTCCCCCTTTATTGCCACTGTTGTTGGGTTTTTTACAGTCATTATGGTCGCTGTTGTTGTTACTGCTATGGGTGTTGTCGCAGCTGTGGTTGTTATAGTCGTTGTTGCAGCTGTTGCAGTTGTCACTTTTGCTGTCGTTATTGCAATGGATTTCACAGCTGTAGGTGCCACTGTAGTTGGGGTTGTTACTATCTTCTGTTGTTGTTGCAATTGTTGTGCAATCTTTCTCACAGTCTCTTGATTCTCCAAGTCTTTTATCTCTTGTTGCATTGTCTTTTTCATCTCTAACTCCTGTTCTATCCTTGTAAGCCTTCTAAAACTCCTATCTGCAGATGTCTGTCTCTGGTCTTGTCCAACCCACTTTCTTCTCCTTCTCACTCCCTCTTCCTTGACGTTTCATTCAATTACAAATCCAATTGCAAACAGTCCTCAGTCCTTTCCCCCCAAAATACTATGTAACACAGCCAAGCTTCAGTCTTTTTTTAATGTTCTTTGAATCACTTTGTAGCAGTAACCTTCAGTAAGTTCAACACAGAGGAGCAAAACACTCCACCGCCATCAATTTTCACTGACTCCAACACTTTCCAAAGCAGGGGGGAGGGGGAAGAACAAGATAAGCTTCCAGTTCCAAAAGAAGAGATGGAAGGGAAAAGACAAAACAATTTTTCCCCAAGCGATCAAGCTCCCAGTGCCATCTTATTCCATGTTAAGGTTCAGAACAGACTCACAAATCACAATTCCAACTCCCCTTTATTTTTCGTCTTGTCCAAATATCAAAAATTTAACAGGGGGAGAGAGAGTTCCAAGAGTCACCAAAAACACCTCCTTTAAATCTGGGTTGCCTCTCATCCAAACTTTTTCAACTTCTAAGGGGGAGGGGGGATATTCTGAACACTTTGTCAACTTTTTCTTCCCAATTTTCCTTCCCTCCACCACCTCTTCCAAAGATTATCTCCTGCCACGGCTTCAATGTCCGATCCCAAATAAGATCCTCTCAGCACCACTCAGCTCCGGTATAATTCAGGGCTAGCCGGGCCGAGTGAGGCTCGCTTCCGCTTTCCCCCTTCGTATCCCAGCAAACTTACCCCTTTCGGTCCAGTCACCCACTTGCCTTTGTATCTGCCCGGCTCCGTCCCTTCTCTTCATTGCCAACCACCGTGTCCACCTCGGACAAAATCCTCGATCAGGACCCGATCCTCAGCCAGGAAAATTCTCCAGTTTAACTCTGCACCGACGAGATTCGCCCTGCCTCCACTCTTCTCCGGAATTCAAAGTTCTCGTCTCTCTCCCTTTCCCCCCGATTTTACACCATTCCAAACCAATTTACTCAGTATTTAAGTTATTTTCCCTCTGCCATCTTTTTTAAGGTCTCCGGAACATTTTTTTCACTTTTTATAGCCACTTTCATCACACTTCTTCCTGAGAAAAGGAAAGATCAGTCCGTTCAGTCCACCATTAGCCATGCCCCCCTGGCAGTGAGTCTTTAAGGTGCCACAACATTTTTGAGTTTTTGTTTTGTTTACCTCCTGATCCGCTTGCACATAATAAAACTTTAGAATTGGTGCCATTTTATTCTGTACAAGCATATCAGAGAGTAAACAAAAAATGTTGTGGCACCTTAAAGACCGATTAGGCCATGCCCACTGATTAGGCCACACTCACCAGTTAGGCCACACCCACCAGTTAGGCCACGCCCCACGGTGTGGTAGTAAATTTTTTTGCTGCCCATCACTGCCTTGACCCTGCTGTCCTAACCAACTACAGGCCAGTCTCCAATCTCCCCTTTTTGGGGAAGGTATTGGGAGAAGGCAGTGGCGTGCCAGCTGCAGGGGGCTCTGGAGGAAGCGGATTATTTTGACCCCTTTCAATCAGGGTTCAGGCCCGGACATGGTACAGAGACTGCATTGGTCTCGCTGGTGGATGATCTCAGGCGAGAGCGGGATGGCAGTCATCCAACCATCCTTGCTCTCCTTGACCACTCAGCGGCCTTCGATACCATCCACCATGGTATCCTTCTGGAACGGCTGAAAGGATTGGGGATCAAGGGCACAGTATTGTCCTGGTTTTCCTCATTTCTGGAGGGCCATACCCAGTCGGTGTGGTTGGAGAGGGAGAAATCCAGTCCTAGGCCCCTTAAATATGGGGTGCCGTAGGGCTCGGTGCTCTCTCCTCTCCTATTTAACATCTACATGAAGCCGCTGGGTGAGATAATCCATTCCCATGGGGCGCGGTCCCATCAGTACGCGGATGACACCCAGGTATACATCTTGGCCCATGGGCACCCCAGTGATGTGGTCAAAGTCCTGTCCGAATGCCTGGAGGCCGTTGGGGTCTGGATGGGGGGGCAACGGGCTTCAGCTGAACTCTAGCAAGACAGAGTGGCTATGGGTTAGGCGTCCGGGGTTATCCAGAGAGTTACCATCTCTGGTCTTGGATGGGGCAGTTCTGCCCCAGACAGACCCAGTGCGCAACTTGGGGGTCCTCTTGGATTCATGGCTGCTGCTGGAAGAGCAGGTGGCGGCCGTAGCCAAGAGGGCTTTTGCTCAACTTAATTTGCCAGTTGCGCCCATTCCTGGACCGGGACTCCTTGCTCATGGTCACTCATGCTCTGGTCGTCTCCAGATTAGATTACTACAATGCACTCTACATGGGGCTGCCCTTGACGACCATTCGGAGGCTACAGCTGGTGCAGAATGCAGCTGCACGGGTGGTAATGGCATGTGAGCATTATGCCCGCGCCTCCCCACTACTCTGGGAGCTGCACTGGTTGCCAGTTTGCCTCTGGGTGCAATTCAAGGTGCTGGTTTTGACCTTTAAAGCCCTATATGGCTGTAGGCCAGGATACCTGAGAGACCGCATCATCCCAAGAGTGTCTGCCCGTCCAACCAGAGCAGACTGGAGGAGCTCCCTAGTTGTGCCTTTAGCTAGAGGGGCTCGCCTCTCTGGCACACGGAGGAGGGCCTTCTCCGTGTCCGCTCCAGCCTTATGGAACCTCCTGCCAACAGAATTGAGGCTACAGACAGAATTGCTGCCTTTCAGGAAAGGCTTGACCTGGCTGGCGGGGCAGATGTGGGGCCCTAATGGGAATACGGCCCCGGCCTGCTGGCTCATCCCCAACTAGTCCAGTAGTGCCCTCCTCTGTGTCTTTGCATTCTTCTGCTCTCCCACTTAGCTTTTAGTTTTTAGTTTTAAATGGGGTGGGAGTAATGAGGGTGGATGGATAGTTGGATGATGGGGTTTTAACATGTTTTTAACTGTTGTACGGCGCCCTGAGTCGGGTTTTTACCTGACTGGGTGGCATAAAAATTGAATTAAATAAATAAATAAAATATTGATAGAATCAGATGCAGAACAAATAGGTTTAAGAATAAATTGGGAGATGATACGAAAGAGGTGGAATTGGTTCACATTGGTGCTACAATGTTTTTGAGTTGTGTTGTTTACACTCTGATGTCAGAACAATGAGATTCTCAAGTCTTTCCAATTCTCCAAAATTCTTTTTTATATCTTTCTGACTGTTCATATAGTTATTTTCACCTAGGTCTTTAGTCTTCTTTGACATAATTAGCTCCAAGTTATTTATTTTAAAATTGTTACTATATAGCCAGATTTATGTTCTAGTTTTTCTTTTTCCTTAGTCATATTTTTGTCAGTATTTTAGTTTTATCTTCATTTATTTTAAATCCATTACAAATCCTACCTCATGCCTCACCGTGGCTGGTCGCCCAACAGCTATGGTGGCGGGGGTGTATTGTCAGTATTTTAATTTTGTCTTCATTTATTTTATTCCCACATACCTGCCAAATTAATCCACATTTTTTAAAAAAAATCCAGAATAGTTTCTTTTGGGTGTCTAGGAAGGTCGCCATATCATCTACAAATACTCTTACTTCACAGTTATATTTCTTTTGTTTTCAAGCCTTTTCCTTTCTCTGTTTATTAACTTCTTAAATGGCACTTCCAACACAGTTATATACAGAAGATGTGACAGTGGGCATCTTTGGATAGTAATAGTAATAATTATAAAATTATTTTCACTTTTTGTTATGATATATTGATTTATCCAATCTAGAAATGTAATTCCTGCTCCCATTCCCCTCCCCGCCAATATTTTTCATCATGAATTCCCAGGAAATGTTGTTGAAAGCTTATTCCATGTTCAAGAAGATCTTTCCCAATTTCTTGTCAGAATGTTGTTCATAATATTCTATTAAATCTATAACAATTCTTCTGTTTTGTCTCATCTATCTTCTTAAGCAAAAAACAAAAACAAAAACCCATTCTGTCACCAGTTTCTTGTATCTGTCTGCAAGAATTTGAGTAAACATTTTATAATCCAAATTTTAACAGTGAGATAGTGCGATTGCTTGTAGTATTGAGCCAAGAATTCATCTGGGCCTGGTATCCCCCTCAGTGTAGGAAATGCCACTGGAAAACATCACATTGGGCGCAACGGCCAAATGAGTGAAGGTGGAACCACTTCTCTAGTCTAAATCCCAAGCGTTATGGAGGTGGATTAGAGGCCATGCCAGGTGGACTGCTAGTGAAGACGCACCTTGATTAATGTCTATTAATGTGGCAGTCCATTGCAGCCCTGGTGTTAAATCCTGCATGTCTCATTTCATATGTGCTGCATTACATGACTCCAAGATCACCATGTGTGGGTCACTTCATGCCAAGCTGGGACCCCCTTTGAACAATTTCATGCCAGTTGCACTTTTCCTGAAAATGATTTCCAGGGGAAATGTATACTTGGATATGAGTAGCAGCTGCCACTGCCGCTGATTTACTTCTCTTCAGGAATCAGGATAGTCCTCATGGAGTTTTGAATTGCATGAGATTATTGCTTCGCTACTGCAGTGGCTCAAGTAGGTAAGATGCTGACTGGGAAGCGGAAGGTCAGCAGTTCGATTCCCGAGTACTGCAGGATGGAATGAGCTCCTGTCTTCGTCCCAGCTCCTGTCAACCTAGCAGTTCGAAAGCAAGAAATTGCAAGTAGATAAATAGGGACCACTTCGGTGGTAAGGTAACAGCGTTCCGTGCGCTCCGGTGTCTAGTCATGCCTGCCACATGACCACGGAAACGTCTGCAGAGGCAGACAGCGCTCGGCTCTTCGGTTTGGAAACAGATGAGCACTGCACCCTAGAGTCGGATACGACTAGCTTTCGAGCAAGGGAAACCTTTACCTTAATCTCCATCAGTGACACTAGTATGCTAAAAAAAAAAAATCTGTTCCTCCTGGAGTTTCGGTATTACTGTATGTGCTTCTCCAAATAACCCCTAATCCAGGGGTGGCCAACCTTGGCATTCCAGCTGTTCTTGGACTTCACTTTCCAGAAGCCCTAATCAGCAGGTTTTTCCGACTTGGGCTCCTGGTAACTGAAGTCCCAGAACAGCTGGAATGCCAAGGTGGGCACCCCGTCCTAATCTCTTCACTTCTCTTTAAACCTTTTTGTTCATAGAATTTTCTATAATATTCCTTCATTACTTTTTAAATTCTGTTCTGATAATGTATCATTTCCTCACCAACCCATAACTCTCATAACACATTTTTTCTCCTCTTTTTTCATCTGACAGGTTACCCATTTTACTGTTTTATTACCAGGGTCATAAATTTTTTTGCTTGGTAAAATTCTTTTTGAATAAATGAACTTTGTCACAACTCTAGCGCTTTGCCTATTTTCTTGCCAAGGAGGATTGGGAGGATCTTGTTAATTTTAAGTACTGTAAATTGGATTTGAATTTAAAATGGCAGATGAACATAAATTGGGCCTCTAGTGAAATCCCACAATCCACCCACATAAACATTTAATTGGGTCACCCGGCTGGACTTAGAGAAGAAACCCCAGTTCAGGCTCACCCCAGTGAATGGCACTGTAGCAGAAGAGATGAGGCCAGCAAGGCTGCAGTAGGAGGCACGAAATTGCTCCACAAAAAGATACAGTAAAACCCCGAGTTACGAAAAAATTCAGTTCCATGGCCTTTTTTGTAACTCAATGGCGGGGACCAAAGGAATCTTTTCGTGAAGATTCTAAAATGGATAATTTTTCCGGGGTAGCTTTAACCGATAGCTGTAGCCATTTTGTTCATTCTATTTCTTCTGTTTAATCAGCACCACATGCGCGCACGCGCGCACACACACACACACACACACACACACACACACACACACACACCCTTGCGGAGCCGGTGGACAGGCCAGGGACAGCAGCAGAAACAGCCAAGGGGACATCGTAAAAAATGTCCCTGTGGCTGTTTCTTACACTGTCCCTGGCCTGTCTGCCGGCTCCTCAGGCTACGCTTGGGTCGAGGGGAAAGATTCCTTCAATCCCTGCCATTCTCTGAAGTCCAGAGCCATTGCTGTGTCCGAAAATGTCACACACACACACACACACACACACACACCCCACACACACACTTTTTCCAGTTGCAGCAAAGGCCTCCACTGCCACCAAGCTAAGTGATTTGTTTAGACTTCCTGCGATGAGGGTGCCTGAAACAGGTATGGATTTTTAGCACCCAAAATGATGGCACCACCATTTTGAGTGCTAAAAAGGTGTATTAAAACCCCTTTTGTAAGTTGGATTTTTTGCGCAAATCGGGACACCGATTTATCCCAAAAAACCTTTCATAACTTGAGGAATTCATAACTCGAGGCATTAGTAAATCTGGGTTTTACTGTATTTAGGGGATTTTTCTCAAGACACAGAATCTCAGCCAAAATCTTTTCGTGAAGTTTCTAAAATGGATCATTTTTCCTCGGTAGCTTTAACCGATATCTGTAGCCATTCTGTTTAATCAGCACCATAGTTCATCTTGGATGCTGCTGTTTTAATGCCTACGGAGATAGGTGCAATAGCATGAGTTTGGATTACTACTCCCAGAATCTCAAGTATACTTTCCTGAGGTCCTCCATGCCAGCCTCTCCTGTTCCCGGGAGGAAGGAATGTGGTTGGGGGAAAAGTCCATCGAATGAAGCCAACCTTTACTTACCTTTACTTCTGGTTATAACCCTTCCTTGCAATCTCCAGATTTGTCCTGAATGTTTCCTCCCAGTCTTGGGAGTTCTGGGTCTGCTTCTACCAATACTTAGGAAAGTCCTGGGAAGAGAGGATTCGTGGAGACCAGCCCCTTTCACATGTCCATATAATTCCCCCACTCAAAGGGCACACACCCTGGAATGAAGCTCCCTACTCCTACTTGACTTTCCAGGGCTTGTACTCAGGGTGACTCCAGTAAAGTTAACTGAGACTTCATTTTGGTAAGAGGTGCACAATGACCAGCGACTGTAACTCAGCCCTCTGAGTCTGTCAGGGAAAGGACTGAGCAGGCAGTTATGTCTGTTTATGAAAAGCTGTTCTGAGCAAAGAAAGTGAAGTGCAGCCCATAGAGTGACCCTTCCAACATAAACTCCCACAGAGGGTAGGGCAATGGGCGGATCACATGCCAAGCCACGGGTGTTCTTCAAAGACAGTGTCCTCTCTTGCCTTTAGGAGATCCAGGTTACACTGAGATGACAGCCACAGTTCTCCTTCTAAAACTAGCAACATTCAAAACGCACGTAGTGTTCTGATGGGTAGAACCATAATTCACCTTTGGGACAACCTGTTGTCTTTCACGCCACGGGCTGGTCATGTGGTTGAGCAGGCTGGTCACATGGTTCCTTCCACAATAATCACTGTCATAAATGCACCCACAGCTGTAATAAACGAATTTACGACAGCCATCAGTGCATTTCTGGCAGCATTTACGACATGCGCAGGCACATTTATGCATGTGTGGGCATATTTTATGACTGTGGCAAATGCACACGATTCTGGGAGCAGCGATGGTGATGGTGGGCCACATGAAATCATGCTGTGGGTTGTGGCTCAATAGCAGGCCATAGTTTGTCCACCTCTGTTCTAGAGCAGGGGTGCCCAAACTACAGACTGTAGTCCCCCCATGGCACACCCAGAAGTGGATGCAGACATCCCACGCATTTGTAAACATGCCCACGCATTTGTAAACATGCCTGTGCCGCACCTGGAAGTGGATGCGTATGCGCAAATATGTTCATGCCGCTCCCTAGCCACACCAGTTCAGAAAAATCTGGAGTGCCAAGGTTCGCCATCACTGTCCTAGAAGACACAACAGGGAATCAAACTTCTAACCTAGCGTTCCATGGCCACTTACCTAAACCACTGAGCCTAGTATACATCCTGTAATACTTTAACGTTTTGCAATGAATGTTCCCCCCCAGATTGTTTAACATGCGGTTTTTGCCCTATCTCGTGCAAACGTTATCTGAGGTATTACTGTATGTATACCAAGTTGCAGCCATGCCCCCTGTTGGGAAGCACATGGAGTCTGTATTATTCCTTTGTCTGGCCACATAAGGAAGCTAATGCTTCAGAGAGGGTTACATGGACTGGATGCTTCCTGTGGGTGGGAGTGGCATCCTAACTCCATGAAATATTTTGCACGGCCGACCAACACACCATAAACATACATGCCCAAAGACGTGATCATGAATCACAAAAGCACACGTGACATTTCGTTTTTCTTATTGATCCCAATAAAGGTATCAGCTACTTCCTGCATTCTTTACCACTAAAGATAAAGTGGCATTTGAAGATGGGTGGAGTATTATGTATATGAGGCATCCTACTTCGGAGAAGAAGGGTAAGGAAGGCACCTTTTGTGATGGAGCATGCCAGACATGAGGAGAGCCCTACAGAGAAGTGAGATTGCTAGAGAAGAACATTTCAGAGAGAAAAAAGGTTCCTAGTGAGGAGTATGCCAGACAAGAAAGAGTTTCCCATAGAGAATCATGCCAAAACCAGAGACGTTCCTCGAGTGGGAGATTTGCCAGATAAGAGAGGTTAGTGTTGGATCTGGGCCGCGAAGCGGGTTGCGCAAGCTGGATTGGGGCCGTGAAGCGGCTGGTGGGTCCCGGAGGAGACTGGTCAAGCAAGACACACGAGGCAAGAAGGAGCGAAGACCAGTGTTTAATGATGACAAATCAGAAGCATTTATGCTGGTCTGGCTGCGTGCATATGCATAGCGATACAGTGAGAATCCTGACTTCAGACATCATGTTTACACAAGTTAATTGGGGAAATATACACCGGGGGAAGCTCCTTATCTAATTAATTAACTACCGGGGACATGTATTGTTCCTTGCTATCGGAAGCAAATAAGTAGCCAACATTGACTCTAGGGCTTTAAGGAATCTGCGGACGCGAGATTACCCATTACATGCCTAGTGAGTTAGTCATTAGCTCTCCATTGTCCGAGCTCCCTGTCAGATCAGCTATTGATGAATTAAACTCTATCTAATATTCCGCTCCCCCAATTTCTATCCCCTCGGAAACCCGCGGCGACGAAGTGATCTCCGTCACCGGGGTTCTTTCAGGGACAGTATGCCAATTGCGCTCACGGAACCCACAGTTAGTAGAGAGGGAGCATGCCAGAGAAGAACAAGTCCTAGAGAGGGAGCATGCCAGACCAGGAAGGAATGTAGAGAGTAGAATTCAATACCCAGGCAGGAGAGGTTCCTGGCATGTGGAGTAGTTAAGATGCTGAACTTGACAACTGGAAGGTTGGCTGGTCAGCGAGGAGAAAGAGTGTTGGGTGGATTTTTAGAGATTAAGTATGCATGCCAGACAAGAGAGATTCCTCCAGAGGAGCATGCTTAGTGATTAAGACCTGAACTTGGCAACTAAAAGGTTGGCTGGTCAGCAGTTCCGAGTCCCGTGTGCTGTATGATGGAGTGAGCTTCTGTCTCTGTCCTAGCTCCTGCCAATCTAGCAGTTTGGAAGCAAGAAATTGCAAATAGGTAAATAGGTACCACTTCTGTGGGAATGTAAACAGCGTCCCCATGTGCTTCGGCGTCTAGTCATGCCTGCCACATACCCAGGGAAACGTCTGCAGATGCAAACAGCACTGGCTCTTTCACTACAAGCAGAAATGAGCACCAACCCCTAGAGTCGGATACGACCGGCTTTCAAGCAAGGGTAACCTTTATGAAGAGGGGGAGTTGGCCAGACAAGAGGAATTCCTAGAGAGGAGGATGCCGAACAAGAGAGATTCTGGGTTTTTCGTCCTCAGCGAGGGGGGGGGGACAGAGAGAGAGAGAGAGAGAGAGAGAGAGAGACCATTGGATGGATTTTTAGAGTGGCCGACTCGATAGATTCCTAGAGAGGAGCATGACAGACAAGAGAGGTTCCTAGAGAGGAGGGAAATGTCGGAGATGACGAAGCGGGCTCTTTCACCCGGAAGGAAATTATCCTTTCCCACATAACATGTCCCTCTGACCCTCTCTCTCCTCCCTATTCGAGAGGTGACCATCGAGTTGGGAGAGTTGGGGCGGTAAGTCTCCTTTTATTTTCTGGACTACATATCTGTTGTGTCCTCAATACTATGCCTTTAAACACGTAACAATCATCAGCTAACCCAATGTAATCAGGACGCGAGCTAATGACCACCAGGTGGCAATAGCGAGCGCCCAGCTCACACGGTTCCAATTCCCCAAAGAACTACAGCGCGGGAAGTTTCCTGCCACTACCTCACCTGGACAAGAAGGGCGTGACCAGAAATGACGTCACGCCGACAGTAGCCAATGGGCTACCGTGGAGCCACATTCAAATGTATAGCCACTGTATATATTGAGCTGTTCGTCCACCATTGCCACATGTTCCCCCGGACCACCATGCAATAAAGATGTGTTAAGCCAATACTTCGGCTGTTCCTGTGTCTTGGTTCTCATACACTAAATTGGCGACGAGGATGGGATCATGGATCCCCACGAGATCAAGACACACGCTAGTCATGCCGGTTTCGACATCAACAAGCCGGAAGATTGGGAGCTCTTCGAAATGGACTTCCAAGATGCGCTGGTGGTGTCCGACATTACGGACGAGCGAAAGAAGAGGGCCATCCTCACCCGGATGCTCGGGAATGCCACCAAAAGAGTATTGGTGGATGTAGGAATCTGATTCATGTAAAGATCTCTTCTCAATCAGTCTCATGAAGCAGCAGTTTATATCATCAGATCTTTTAAGATAGAAACTTAAGAATCCACGAAGTCCAGCTTCATTAGGCTCAGAGTAAGGAAGGAACAGAGAGAGACAGAAAACACGGCTGCAGTCTTTGGCTGAACAAAGGATACTAATGGCTTCTCTTTATTCAAGCAGAGTATCTCAGAAACGAAACTTAACCTCATTAAGCATTTCACACTCATAGCATGAGCAGGTTGCTTACAAAAGGTTTTCAGGTTTTAAAATGCAAACAAAGCCAATTCTTCTTTACAGTCCACACAAACTTTTTTCCTTTTAGTCCAATTAAAATGTCCAAATTAAAAGTCCAAATGTTGATTAAGCTTTCTTCTTAAACACTTAAACAAACACTATCTTCTCTCCAGCACAGTTCTTGGCATGGCAAGTTGAAATTAAGCCATAAATTAAGTCTCACTGACTTCACAAGACAATCCCACACAACCCCCCTTTTCAGCTTTCCTGGCAAACACACATTCCTTTATGCTCCAGCCACACCCATCTGCATTAAGGCAGGCCGATGAGGTGTGAAGGCACAAAGAACAAATTCTCCAGAAGTTGCAAGTAATTTCACAGAAGAAAATCACAGGGAATTCCAAGTTGCTTTCCCTGCAATCCTGATGCTTGAAACTTGGGGCAGCTCACTCTGGATCTCTTTGTTTGAGGGTTGGGCAGTTCAAAATCAGCCAAAAACTGTATGTCTTCTCCCTCCTTGTATTTTTGCAACAGCCTGCTGTCCATACAGGACGGATCCACACCCCTTTTCCTCTGCATTTCTTTCATCTGCAGCTTCTGAATCTCAACTTTATGACAAACTGCATCTGTTAGTTTGTACTTGCACCCCTTTCTGGGCTTGGGTTTTGTGCATTCCTCCTTTGGGCCATCCTTCCACTTCTGTAGGATCTTCCTGCCCAAATGTGAGGTATCAAGTTTACTACTCAGCTTCTCCTGCTTTTGTGATGAGGGTTGCTTCACGGGGGGGGCTGAGATCCCCTATGCTGCTCTTTGAAACACACTCCTTGCTTCCTGCCACTCTGCATGCATTAACAGCTTCAATCTGTGATGAGGTCCCCACCATTTGTTCCCCATCAGCTGGCACTAGTTGTTTTTTAGACTCGGCAGGCAGTATTGCAGCAGAGAACAGGTCTTTTGTAGGGCTAAAAGTGCTTGATTGCTGCAATGTCCCATCTCCACTTCCACCTCCACCCCCATCAGGGGGCTGTTGTTTCTCATATGATGGAGGGGCAGTTGCCATAGCCCCTCCCTTGTCTGGGGGCAAAAGCTTTGGGAGGGGGCCAGCAAGCCCCTGAGACAACAGAATATTCTTTGGAGTGAGTCTTTGAAGGCAGTCTCTGACTTCCTCCCATGTAAATAGCACTGATACAGAAATTTCATTATGCTTCTGCATTTCTCTCCCAATCTGTTTCCACTGTTTTAAGTCCAAGCATTCATCAAATTTAACCCAAGGACTGATTTTCCCTCTAGCTTTGACTAGCTTTTGTATCTGCTTCTCATCAGCCTTTCACCCATTGTTATTCAAAAGATCTGAGATATCTTTACAAAGTTCCTGCATTTGCGAAGAAAGCACGCACCCCATGATAAAAAAAATAATATTTTTCTTTTTCTTTCGTCACTCACCTAATGTGGGACCCAAAGTTGACTTTGGATGAATCTCGAGCGCTCGATTTATGACCTTCCCGGTCGTAGGTGAATGAAGACCCTGTCCCGGTCGATGAGGTGATAATTAGGTGCTAATTGCTGAAGCAGATCTCTTCAAAGTATTCCTTTGAATTTCATTCAATGGCCTCACACGGGGCACCAGTTGTAGGAATCTGATTCATGTAAAGATCTCTTCTCAATCAGTCTCATGAAGCAGCAGTTTATATCATCAGATCTTTTAAGATAGAAACTTAAGAGTCCACGAAGTCCAGGAACAGAGAGAGACAGAAAACACGGCTGCAGTCTTTGGCTGAACAAAGGATACTAATGGCTTCTCTTTATTCAAGCAGAGTATCTCAGAAACGAGACTTAGAACATAAGAACATAAGAACAGCCTTGCTGGAACAGGCCACAGCCCATCCAGTCCAGCATTCTGTCTCACACAGTGGCTCACCATTTCCTTCAGGGTATTCCCAAGCAGATGCCTTCACCTGCTTAGGATTCCCTGGAAATGATATTGAGAGATATCCTGTCTATCTCTCCAACCCGGAGGTTGTCCTTAAGTATCCATAATTATAGCCATTGATACTCTTCTCCTCCATGAACTTGTCTAATCCTTTCTTAAAGCTGTCAAGACTGACAGCTGTCACCACTTCTTCTGGCAGGGAGTTCCATAGACCAGTAATCCTCTGGGTGAAAAAGTACTTTCTCTTATTTGTTTGAGAACTAGTACCCAAAAGTTTCATGGAGTGTCCCCTAGTTCTAGTATTATGCGATAGGGAAAACAGTTTTTCCTTATCTACTTTGTCCACACCGTGCATGATTTTATAAACTTCAATCAGGTCACCTCTTAGACGTCGTCGTTCAAGAGTGAAGAGGCCCAACCGTTGCAGCCTCAGATGGTAAGGAAGGTGTTCCAGTCCCCTAATCATTCTGGTTGCCCTCCTCTGCACTTTTTCCAGCTCCATAATATCCTTCTGGAGACCAGAACTGTACACAGAACTTAACCTACATAATCAATCAGAATGTCAGAACCCAAATAAGGAGAAGAAAGGAGAATTCTTTTTCACTCTTCTACGCATGCCCAAAAGCAAGCGTTGTCTCTCAGTAAGCAAAGAGGTCTTTGTTTACACAATGTGTCAGCGACAGCCTGACAGAATCCAGATACATTCCTACAGGTGGACCTGGTATCACCGAAGAAGGTGAGCGAGCTGCCGGTCAAACAGCTCCTGAAGGCGATGTGCGACCATTTCCAGCCCTCGGTTTCGATGTTCTCGGCTCGAGACGCGTTCTGGAAGAGAGTTCAAGCGCCTGGTGAGTCCATCGCCGCCTTTGCAGTGGCCCTGCGGTTGGCCGCCAGCCCATGCAAGTGGGAAAACCTGGAAATCGCCCTCAGGGACCGCATGCTGTGTGGCCTGTGGGACGAGGAGGTTCAGCGAAAGCTGATGAACCAGGAGCCACCCCCAATGCTGCGCGAGGTTGTGAAGGCGGCGCAGGCCGCGGAAGCCACGAGGGCCGGAGTCAAGGGGTTCAGAGAAAGGACCCCACAGTCCGACAAGGCAGCGGGGTTGGTGCATGCGGCCAGACGGACGCCGAAATCTTCCACGGAGAGCAGCGACGACGAGGATGTCCGGAGGGTTCGGAAGGAAGGCCGACGATGCGACGTATGTGGAGCGGCCCACGACCACATCAAGTGCCCGTTCCGGAAGGCCGAGTGCCACAACTGCGGACGCCGGGGGCACATCGCCAAGGTCTGCAGACGGCGGCGCAGGGACCAGAAAAGCTCGTCAGACCGCTCGCCGAGGACCAAGGAGGGCGCCCAGCCCGCGAGGAAGCAGGACAGCGTGGGCCGCATCTCCGACGACAGCAGCGACGCCGCCCCAGTGTACAGCGTGTCCTTGGGACACCCCCGTTACTTTGTTGAGGTACTGGTGCAAGGGCCCCCTGTTAGGATGGAGATAGACTCGGGTTCCTCCTACTCAATCATGTCCCAGCGGGAGTTCTTGGGAATTTCCCCCCACGTGCGCCCTAAGCTCAAAGCGTTGAGGTCCACGCTGCGGGACGTACAGGGTAATAGCATTCCGGTGTTGGGGGTTGGAAAATTCAAGGTCCAGTACAAGCAGCACGCCGCAGAACTGCCCCTGGTTGTTCTCAAGGGGGGAAGTTGCAGCCTCCTCGGGACTCAATGGTTTAAGCCCCTGGATTTGTTCATTGGGGGGGTGCATGCCGTTGGGACTGAACCAATACAGGAGGTGTGCGACGCGCACCCCGAAGTATTCAAGAAAGGACTCGGAAAATTCAAGGGACCCCCAGTAGCGTTCGACCTGGACCCGGAGGTCCGCCCAATAAGACTCAAGCCGCGCAGAGTGCCTTTCGCACTAAAGGACAAAATAGAGGCGGAACTGGACAAATTGGTGGGCCAGGGGATTCTTGTTCCTGTTGATTCCGCGGAGTGGGAGACTCCGATTGTAACTGCGCTAAAGGCCAACGGGGAGGTTCGCATATGTGCTGATTATAAGTGCACCATTAATAAGGCTGTAGAAATCTGATTCATGTCTCAATCAGTCTCATGAAGCAGCAGTTTATATCATCAGATCTTTTTTAAGATAGAGAGTTAAAAGGTCTAACGGAGTCCAGCTTCATTAGACGGAGTAAGAAGGGAAACAGAGATAGAGAGAAAAGCAAACACACACGCTGGTCTTTTGGCTGAACAAAGGATACTAATGGCTTCTCTTTATTCAAGCAGAGTATCTCAGAAACGAAACTTAAGCAAGCAGAATATACCAGAAACGAAACTTAACAGAAACAAAACTTAGGGCATACAGCCAATCAGAAGTGTCAGAGCCCAAATAAGGAGAGATAAGGAGCGTTGTCTCTCATGCAAGCAAAGAGGCTTTTGTTTACAATATGTTTAGGACGACAGGCAAGACAAAAACCAGATGCCTTCCCACATAAGGCGATCCGTCCAAATGCGTATCCGGTGCCGGTAGTCAGCCACCTGTTGGCCAGATTACATGGGGGAAAGTGTTTCGCAAAACTTGACCTGGCGCAGGCCTATCAGCAACTCTCAGTAACCCCAGCTGCAGCTGCTGCGCAAACAATAGTCACTCATAAGGGGGCGTTCCAGGTGACGCGCCTACAGTTTGGCGTGAACTCGGCGCCGGGCATTTTCCAGTCGCTCGTGGAACGCCTCTTAAAGGGACTGGATGGGGTCTTGCCATACTTTGATGACGTATTGATAACGGGGGGGGAGTGAGGAGGAGTTGGCTGAAAGGCTAGACAAAGTACTGGCGGTGTTTGAAAAGGCGGGGTTGAGGTTGCGGAAAGACAAATGCGTCTTCGCAAAAGAGGTTGAGTTCTTGGGTTTCCGGGTAAACCCTGCAGGAATCAAACCCTCCAAATCAAAGGTAGCCGCAATTCAAGGTGCCCCTCGCCCCACCTCCAAGCCCGAATTGCAGTTGTTCCTAGGGCTCTTAAATTTCTACCACTCCTTCCTGCCTCGGAAGGCATGGGTAGCAGAGCCGCTGCATAGGCTGCTCAAGAAGGATGAGGCGTGGAAGTGGGGCGAGAGCCAAGAGAGGGCATTCGTTGAACTGAAACAACTCCTAGCGTCTGATGCCATTCTCACCCATTTTGACCCCAAGAAGCCGGTGGTTCTGATATGTGATGCATCCCCAGTGGGGGTGGGGGCAGTGCTGTGCCACATGCTGGAAAACGGGAGAGAGGCCCCGGTAGCATTCTACTCCAGATCCCTGTCCCAGGCTGAGCGAAACTACGCCCAAACAGACAGGGAGGCACTAGCAATAATAGCGGGGACTAAGAAGTTCCACGATTTCCTCTACGGCCGCCCCTTCACCATAGTAACCGACCACAAGCCCCTGCTAGGCATTTTCACTGCGGACAAGCCCACACCTCAGATCCTGTCCCCTAGGATGTTACGGTGGGCCATCTTCTTAAACGCGTATCAGCACGCGTTGGTGTACCGCCCAGGGAAAGAAATAAGCCACGCGGACGCCCTGTCGAGGTCTCCCCTTCCCCACACTAGCAGCACCGTGGGCGCGGAAGAAAAAGACCGCCAAGTGCTCCTGATAGAGGTCTTAGATTTGCCCCCTATTGTACCCGCAGACATCGCCAAGGCGACCGGAAAGGACAAAACGCTAGCTCTAGTCAGCTCCTGGGTGCAAAAAGGGTGGCCAGCGTCCTCCCCGGCGGCAGAGTTCGCCCCGTTTTTCAGGAAGAGGCTAGAGTTGTCCATAGAGAGAGGGTGCCTTCTGTGGGGCCAGCGGGTGGTGGTCCCCGAATCCCTGAGGCCTAGGGTACTCAAACTGCTGCACGTCAGCCACCCTGGAATTGTCCACTCCAAGGCTCTGGCCAGGAGCTATTTCTGGTGGCCCCAGTTAGACGCCGACATCGAGCACATGGTAGGCACTTGCGAGAGCTGCCAATGCTCCCGACCCGAAGAGGAGCGTCTGCCGCACAGGGAATGGGATGCGGCGAAGGGGCCGTGGTCCCGGGTGCACATTGATTTTGCGGGCCCATTTAGAGGGACACTTTTTCTCCTCGTAGTAGATGCTTACTCCAAGTGGTTGGAGGTCATTCCAGTTACGAGCATCTCCTCGGCAACGACAGTGAAGCATTTGCGTAGGGTTTTTAGCACGTTCGGTATACCCGACACCCTAATTAGTGATAACGCTAGTTGTTTCACGTCCGCAGAGTTCAGGGCATTCACTGAGATCAACGCCATTCGGCACATCACCTCCGCCCCTTTCCACCCGGCAACAAACGGCCAGGTCGAGCGCCTCGTGCGCACCACCAAAGACGCGCTGAGGCGCATGGGTCCCGGGGATCTCAACCTACAAGTGTGCCAGTTCCTGCTGGGCTACAGGGTGACCCCCCTAGCTTCTGGGTACTCACCCGCAGAGCTCTTAATGCGTAGGAAGCTGACTACGATTCTGACCAGGCTAGACCCCACAAGGGTGGAGGACACAGGGAGGAACATCGGGTTAGCAGACACGAAAAGTTTCAAAGTCGGTGCCCCAGTACATTGCAGGAACTACGCTAGCGCGGGGCCAGCCTGGGTCCTGGGCGTCGTCGTTGGGCAGACGGGTCCCGTGTCGTATTGCGTAGAGACCAGCACGGGTCTACTCTGGAGACGACACGCAGACCAACTCCGGAGCAGGGTTCCGGGACACCAGAGCGCGGACGGCGCGGAAAAGGATTCAGCGTTAGGGTTCTCCCCCACCCGTTCAGCCCAAGGGGGAGGAGAGGGGGGCCAGTGGTCCCCACCTAGGGGGGAGGGGAAGGAATCTGTCCTCATAGATATCCTGCGGGATCCCCCAAATGACGTCCCAAGAGATAAGTTTGAGTTTCAGTTACAAAACCGGGGGGTTTTTTCGGAGTGGTCCCCCACCCATCCAAGCGAGAAGCGGGGTTTTTCGTTAGCCCCCAGTGCCCCCGGTTTTTCCACAATGAAGTTTGTCCCTTCCCCAAAAGCCGCAGAACCGCGGCAAGTCACTAACGAGTCTCCCTCTCCCGTTGCAGGACAAGAGCCCAGGGGACAGAGAAGCAGTAACACTCCCGGGACAAGCCAGCCAGCATCACGCCCAAAACGCGTTTGCAATAAGCCATCTTGGATGAGAGACTTCATCTCATCCTAGGGGGAGGGATGTTGTGTCCTCAATACTATGCCTTTAAACACGTAACAATCATCAGCTAACCCAATGTAATCAGGACGCGAGCTAATGACCACCAGGTGGCAATAGCGAGCGCCCAGCTCACACGGTTCCAATTCCCCAAAGAACTACAGCGCGGGAAGTTTCCCGCCACTACCTCACCTGGACAAGAAGGGCGTGACCAGAAATGACATCACGCCGACAGTAGCCAATGGGCTACCGTGGAGCCACATTCAAATGTATAGCCACTGTATATATTGAGCTGTTCGTCCACCATTGCCACCTAGTATACATCCTGTAATACTTTAATGTTTTGCAATGAATTTTCCGCCCCAGATTGTTTAACATGCGGTTTTTGCCCTATCTCGTGCAAACGTTATCTGAGGTATTACTGTATGTATACCAAGTTGCAGCCATGCCCCCTGTTGGGAAGCACATGGAGTCTGTATTATTCCTTTGTCTGGCCACATAAGGAAGCTAATGCTTCAGAGAGAGTTACATGGACTGGATGCTTCCTGTGGGTGGGAGTGGCATCCTAACTCCATGAAATATTTTGCACGGCCGACCAACACACCATAAACATACATGCCCAAAGACGTGATCATGAATCACAAAAGCACACGTGACATTTCGTTTTTCTTATTGATCCCAATAAAGGTATCAGCTACTTCCTGCATTCTTTACCACTAAAGATAAAGTGGCATTTGAAGATGGGTGGAGTATTATGTATATGAGGCATCCTACTTCGGAGAAGAAGGGTAAGGAAGGCACCTTTTGTGATGGAGCATGCCAGACATGAGGAGAGCCCTACAGAGAAGTGAGATTGCTAGAGAAGAACATTTCAGAGAGAAAAAGGTTCCTAGTGAGGAGTATGCCAGACAAGAAAGAGTTTCCCATAGAGAATCATGCCAAAACCAGAGACGTTCCTCGAGTGGGAGATTTGCCAGATAAGAGAGGTTAGTGTTGGATCTGGGCCGCGAAGCGGGTTGCGCAAGCTGGATTGGGGCCGTGAAGCGGCCGGTGGGTCCCGGAGGAGACTGGTCAAGCAAGACACACGAGGCAAGAAGGAGCGAAGGCCAGTGTTTAATGATGACAAATCAGAAGCATTTATGCTGGTCTGGCTGCGTGCATATGCATAGCGATACAGTGAGAATCCTGACTTCAGACATCATGTTTACACAAGTTAATTGGGGAAATATACACCGGGGGAAGCTCCTTATCTAATTAATTAACTACCAGGGACATGTATTGTTCCTTGCTATCGGAAGCAAATAAGTAGCCAAAATTGACTCTAGGGCTTTAAGGAATCTGCGGACGCGAGATTACCCATTACATGCCTAGTGAGTTAGTCATTAGCTCTCCATTGTCCGAGCTCCCTGTCAGATCAGCTATTGATGAATTAAACTCTATCTAATATTCTGCTCTCCCAATTTCTATCCCCTCGGAAACCTGCGGCGACGAAGTGATCTCCATCACCGGGGTTCTTTCAGGGACAGTATGCCAATTGTGCTCGCGGAACCCACAGTTAGTAGAGAGGGAGCATGCCAGAGAAGAACAACTCCTAGAGAGGGAGCATGCCAGACCAGGAAGGAATCTAGAGAGGAGAATTCAATGCCCAGACAGGAGAGGTTCCTGGCATGTGGAGTAGTTAAGATGCTGAACTTGACAACTGGAAGGTTGGCTGGTCAGCGAGGAGAGAGAAAGAGTGTTGGGTGGATTTTTAGAGATTAAGTATGCATGCCAGACAAGAGAGATTCCTCCAGAGGAGCATGCTTAGTGATTAAGACCTGAACTTGGCAACTAAAAGGTTGGCTGGTCAGCAGTTCCGAGTCCCGTGTGCTGTATGACGGAGTGAGCTTCTGTCTCTGTCCTAGCTCCTGCCAATCTAGCAGTTTGGAAGCAAGAAATTGCAAATAGGTAAATAGGTACCACTTCTGTGGGAATGTAAACAGCGTCCCCATGTGCTTCGGCGTCTAGTCATGCCTGCCACATACCCAGGGAAACGTCTGCAGACGCAAACAGCACTGGCTCTTTCACTACAAGCCTGCCGCCGCCGCCGCCGGGCAGCCACCCCAGCCGGGGGTGAGGAGGAGGAAGAGCTGGGCGAGCGGCAAAGGGGCCTGCCGCCGCCGCCGCCGGGCAGCCACCCCAGCCGGGGGTGAGGAGGAGGAAGAGCGGGGCGAGCGGCAAAGGGGCCTGCCGCCGCCGCCGCCAGGCAGCCACCCCAGCCGGGGGTGAGGAGGAGGAAGAGCTGGGCGAGCGGCAAAGGGGCCTGCCGCCGCCGCCGCCGGGCAGCCACCCCAGCCAGGGGTGAGGAGGAGGAAGAGCGGGGCGAGCGGCAAAGGGGCCTGCTGCCGCCGCCGCCGGGCAGCCACCCCAGCCGGGGGTGAGGAGGAGGAAGAGCTGGGCGAGCGGCAAAGGGGCCTGCTGCCGCCGCCGCCGCCGGGCAGCCACCCCAGCCGGGGGTGAGGAGGAGGAAGAGCGGGGCGAGCGGCAAAGGGGCCTGCCGCCGCCGCCGCCGCCGCCGGGCAGCCACCCCAGCCGGGGGTGAGGAGGAGGAAGAGCTGGGCGAGCGGCAAAGGGGCCTGCCGCCGCCGCCGCCGGGCAGCCACCCCAGCCGGGGGTGAGGAGGAGGAAGAGCGGGGCGAGCGGCAAAGGGGCCTGCCGCCGCCGCCGCCGGGCAGCCACCCCAGCCGGGGGTGAGGAGGAGGAAGAGCTGGGCGAGCGGCAAAGGGGCCTGCCGCCGCCGCCGCCGGGCAGCCACCCCAGCCGGGGGTGAGGAGGAGGAAGAGAGCGGGGCGAGCGGCAAAGGGGCCTGCCGCCGCCGCCGCCGGGCAGCCACCCCAGCCGGGGGTGAGGAGGAGAAGGAGAGCCGGGCGAGCGGCAAAGGGGCCTGCCGCCGCCGCCGCCGCCGGGCAGCCACCCAGCCGGGGGGTGGAGGGGTGAGGAGGAGGAGGAGAGCCAGAGTCCCAGGCAAAGGATAAGTAACAGATATGCAAATGTAGAAGACCTAATATAGCAACTGACATAGAGACTTTATAATGACTAAACATAGAAACTGACATAGAGACTGTGTTTTAAAGTGTGATAATATGCATGATAATATGTTGTCTTAAATGTGTTAAACTTTTAAAAACTGTGATAAAATGTATGAGGAGAAAAAAATGGCGCAGACACCGTCAACCACGCCAAAAATCTTGCCAAGAGAACCCTATTGACCAAAACAAAAGGCAAAACAAAAGGGCAGGCTAGGTGATACAGGATGCTTAACACCACAGAGGGGAGGAAGGGGAGGGACATGAAGGGGGGAGGGGAAATGCAATGTTGCAAGGAACAATACTGCATAGGGACATGGAATGTGAGATCAATGAACCAAGGAAAACTGGAAGTGGTAAAAAGTGAGATGGAAAGAATAAGCATTGACATCTTGGGCATCAGTGAGCTAAAATGGACAGGGATGGGCGAATTCAGCTCTGGAAACCATCATATCTACTACTGTGGTCAAGAAAACCTTAGAAGAAATGGAGTAGCCATAATTGTCAATAAAAGAGTGAGAAGAGCAGTAATGGGATACAATCTCAAAAATGACAGAATGATGTCAGTAAGAATTCAGGGCAAACCCTTCAATGTTACTGTGATCCAAATATACGCACCAACCACTGGTGCAGATGAAGCCACAATGGACCAGTTCTATGAGGACTTACAACACCTCATAGAACAGACGCCAAGAAATGATGTCCAAATTATATTAGGAGACTGGAATGCCAAAGTAGGAAATCAAAAAGTGGAGGGAATAACAGGCAAATTTGGTCTTGGAGTACAGAATGAAGCAGGGCAAAGATTGATAGAGTTCTGCCAAGAGAACGCACTGGTCATAGCAAACACTCTCTTCCAGCAACACAAGAGGCGACTTTACACATGGACATCACCAGATGGCCAACACCGAAACCAAATTGACTACATACTCTGCAGCCAAAGATGGAGAACCTCCATACAGTCAGCAAAAACAAGACCTGGAGCAGACTGTGGCTCAGATCACAACCTATTGATCGCAAAATTCAGGCTTAGACTAAAGAAAATAAGGAAAACACGGAGACCAGAAAGATATCACCTAGACAGCATCCCTAAAGAATACGCGGTGGAGGTGATGAATAGATTCAATGGCTTAGACTTAATAGATAGAGTGCCAGAAGAATTATGGACAGAGATGAGGGACATCATGCAGGAAGCAGCAAAGAAAACCATACCAAAAGAAAAGAAGAGTAAGAAAGCAAAGTGGTTGTCTGATGAGGCTCTTAAAATAGCAGAGGAAAGAAGGAACGCAAAAGTCAAAGGAGAAAGGAAAAACTACAATCATTGGAACACAGAATTTCAAAGAAAAGCAAGGAGAGATAAGGAAAACTACCTAAAAGAACAGTGCAGAGAAATGGAGGAAAACAACAAAAGAGGCAGAACCAGAGATCTTTTCAAAAAATTTGGGGAAATTAAGGGAACATTTAAAGCAAAAATGACCATGATAAGGGACAAAGAAGGAAAGGAGCTAGCTGATGCAGAAGAGATTAAGAAAAGATGGAAAGAGTACACAGAGGAACTCTACAAAAAGGATCTCAACACTCCTGACAATCACAATGATGAAGAAGTAGAACCTGAGCCAGACATCCTGGAGAGCGAAGTCATAAAGGCCCTAAAGAGCACTGCAAACAACAAAGCGAGTGGAGATGATGGTATCCCAGTTGAATTCTTTAAAGCGCTAAAAGATGACGGTGTCAAATTACTGCATTCAATATGCCAGCAGATTTGGAAAACAAAACAATGGCCACAGGATTGGAAAAGATCAGTATACGTCCCAATCCCAAAAAAGGGCAATGCCAAAGAATGTTCAAATTATCGAACAATCGCGCTCATCCCACACGCCAGTAAGGTGATGCTCAAGATAATACAGGATAGACTTCAGCAGCATGTGGAAAGAGAATTACCAGAGGTGCAGGCAGGTTTCAGAAGAGGCAGGGGGACTAGAGACCACATTGCCAACATACGCTGGATCATGGAGAAAACAAAGGAATACCAGAAACAAGTTTACTTCTGTTTTATTGACTACACTAAGGCATTTGACTGTGTGGACCACAACAAGATGTGGCAAGTAATTAAAGAGATGGGAATACCAGAGCACCTCATATGCCTCCTGAGAAATCTGTACATGAACCAAGAAGCAACAGTTAGGACAGAACATGGAATGACAGAGTGGTTTGGAATAGGAAAAGGAGTAAGACAAGGCTGCATTTTGTCACCATGCTTATTCAACCTATACACAGAGCACATAATGCGCAGTGCAGGGATGGAGGAATCACAATATGGGATTAAAATCGCTGGGAGAAACATCAACAATCTGAGATATGCAGACGATACTACCCTAATGGCAGAAAGTGAGGAAGACCTAAAGAATCTCTTGATTGGGCTGAAGGAGGAGAGTGCAAAAGCTGGCTTGAGACTCAATATCAAGAAAACCAGGATAATGGCAACAGGCCCAATCAGTTCCTGGAAGATAGATGGGGAAGAAGTAGAAGCAGTGACAGATTTCACTTTTCTAGGATCAAAGATCACGGCAGATGGGGATTGTAGCCATGAAATAAAAAGGCGACTGATTCTTGGGAGACAAGCAATGAGAAACCTGGGGAACATAGTGAAAAGCAGAGACATCACACTGAAAACAAAAATTAGAATAGTCAAAGCAATGGTTTTCCCAGTAGTAATGTACGGATGTGAGAGCTGGACAATTAGGAAGGCTGAACGCAGAAGAATAGATGCCTTTGAAATGTGGTGTTGGAGGAGGGTTTTGAGAGTCCCCTGGACAGCGAGGAGAACAAATAGGTCAATCTTAGAAGAAATTAACCCTGAATGCTCACTGGAAGGTCAAATAGTAAAGATGAAGCTAAAATACTTTGGACATCAAATGAGAAGGGGGGATTCACTTGAGAAGGCATTGATGTTGGGAAAGGTGGAGGGCAAAAGAAGAAGGGGGAGGCCAAGGATGAGATGGCTAGATGGCATTGTAGACACAATGGCCACAGAGCTGGGAGGGCTGAGGGGGATAGTGGAGGACAGAGGCGCCTGGAGAGCAATGGTCCATAGGGTCGCAAAGGGTCGGAACCGACTGTGCGACTGAACAACAACAAGAAATGAGCACCAACCCCTAGAGTCGGATACGACCGGCTTTCAAGCAAGGGTAACCTTTATGAAGAGGGGGAGTTGGCCAGACAAGAGGAATTCCTAGAGAGGAGGATGCCGAACAAGAGAGATTCTGGGTTTTTCGTCCTCAGCGAGGGGGGGGGGACAGAGAGAGAGAGAGACCATTGGATGGATTTTTAGAGTGACCGACTCGATAGATTCCTAGAGTGGAGCATGACAGACAAGAGAGGTTCCTAGAGAGATGACAAGGCGGGCTCTTTCACCCGGAAAGAAATTATCCTTCCCCACATAACATCCCTCTGACCCTCTCTCCTCCTCCCTATTCGAGAGGTGACCATCGAGTTGGGAGAGTTGCTGCGGTAAGTCTCCTTTTATTTTCTGGACTACATATCCCATCCTTTTAGAGGCGGGAAGGGTTTAAGAGTTTTGTGAACTGGTCTCTTAAGAAATTCGCCTCTTCCACGTATTGGGGACAGAGAGGCTCTTTAAATACTTTAAATACTACAAAACACACGCAGAAAGAAGAAGGCGATTCATCTTGAATCTCGAAATCTCACGCAACCATTTATTTTATTTTATTTTTGAGTGATCCAATAAAGGCATCGCTTTCTTCCTGCATTTGTTTTGTATCCTGAATATGGATTTCACGGCTATCTTTGTTTGTTTGCTTAAATACTACAAGTCCCAGAATCCCCCGGTCATGCAGGGAGCGTCATGGACGGTGGGAATTGTAGTACCGAAACCGTCAGATCAAGGGAAGCCAAATGTGCTTTTGGGCGACAAGCCCTCTGTGGTCTCCGCTGACTGTGGATTCTGGGCATTGTAGTTGTCGGGAAACAAAAGAGAAGCTTCTCTAAGACTTTTGTTGTTGTTCAGTCGCCGCACAGTCGATTCCGACCCTTTGCGACCCCATGGACCCTATTGACCTCCAGGCACATCTGTCCCCCACCATCCTCCCCAGCCCGGCCAGCTCTGTGCCCATTGCGTCTTCTACAAGACCATCTGGCCATCTCATCTTTGGCCGCCCCCTTTTTCTTATGCCTTCCACCTTTCCCAGCATCAAGGCTTTCTCAAGTGAATCCTCTCTTCTCATTTGACGTCCAAAGTACTTTAGCTTCATCTTTACTATTTTACCTTGTAAAGAGCAGTCATGGTTGATTTCTTCTAAGATCTCCCAGACTGGGAGAGGGCCCCATGTTTGCTCCCCCCACCCCCTTCGCTAAGGACTTGGCTGGTGGCTTTTCCCTGGCCACACCTGGTTTGCCTCCCCTTTGGTTTCCTCCCGTCTTTGTTTTCATTCCATCTTTGTTTTCTGGTCTTTTGAAAGGGTTCAGTGTCTGCATTTAATGTGATTATCTTACATTAAAAGCAAGAGCTTTGCAAGAGCTTGGGCTTTTATATAAAACACAATTACCAGTTTAATAGCTAACTCTTGACATATTTGGAGTTTTGTCTTCAGGGTTTTTAAAACAAAATCCATGGTCCTCCTTGCAACCATTGTGGCCAAATTCATTTTTGATACCACCCCCCAAAGAAAAGAAAGAAAGCAAAGGAAAAGAAGGATCTCTTCTCTCTCGCTTTCTTCAGAGGGAGGTCTTTGAATTTAAAGAGAAAAGAGGGCGTATATCTTTACAAGGCTGCAATTCTTCCCTTAAAACCCTTGCCCTGTCAATGTTATAATTTCCCTTCTGGAGGAGTTTTCAATCTCTGAAGTCCCACACAAACAACTCTGACCCAGTAGTTCTCTTGGCTGGAGTTTCTGGGTTTGGAGGATTATTAGGATAGGCAGAAGATCTGTAGGTAGCTCTGAGGTCTTAGGAAGGGAGGATTCAGAGAGGCTTCATTCATCTTACGTACAAACGGACCCCCTGAGAGAGAAGCAAACAGGAGGAAAGAACAAACCCATTTCAGTTCTCATATACCTGTAGAAAAGCTCAAAAGGCATAGTCTTCAGGAAAGCACCTAAGGTTAGGCACTATCCTCCTTACCCCCTCCTTGCTATATCATCCATGGTCCATTCTAGGCAGCCCTTTTGGATTGAGAATTAATTACCTACTGTCTTGCAGGTGTGGGGGTGAGGGAGACCTTTTCTTCACAGTTGAATTTATTTATTTATTTTTGAATAGTAGCAGTGTTACTTTTTGGTTCAGGCATATCAGAAAACAAAAGCAAAGAAATAATAAAATATAAAGAAAACCTCTGCAGCACTATAAAGATTCAGATAAGGAGCAAATCTTCTTTCAGGAGGGACTGATTTTATCTCCTTGCAGTTCAGAGGACTCTCAGAGTCTTCTTTACTACTGGGAAGACCATTGCTTTAACTATGTGCAGTTTGTTAGCAGGGTGATGTCTCTTCTTTTTATTATGGTGCCTAGGTTTGCCATAACTTGCCTCCCAAGGACTACCATCTTTTGATTTCATGGCTGGAGTCACCATTTGTGGTGATCTAAGATCCTTGGACTGCAGTGGCTCAAGTGGCTAAGATGCTGACTGGGAGGCAGTTTGATTCCTGAGTACTGCAGGATGGAATGAGCTTCTGTCTTTGTCCTAGCTCCTGCCAACCTAGCAGTTTGAAAGCAAGAAATTGCAAGTAGATAAATAGGGACCACTTCGGTGGGAAGGTAACAGCGTTCCGTGTGCTCCGGTGTCTAATCATGCCTGCCACATAACTACGGAAAAGTCTGCAGAAGCAGGCAGCGCTGGCTCTCCGGCTTTGAAACAGAGATGAGCACTGAACCCTAGAGTCAGATACGACTGGCTTTCGAGCAAGGGAAACCTTTACCTTTACCTTTACCTTAAGATCCTTGGAAAGAAAAGCCTGTCACTGCTTCCATTTCTATTTGCCAAGGAGTGAAGCTATGATCTTGATTATTATTATTTTATATTGAGCTTCAAGCTAGTTTTTGCACTCGCTTCCCCTTCTTTTTTTTAATTTAGTTTATTAAGACATACAAAAAAGAACAAAAAAACAATAACTAACAATACAATACACAAACAAATCCATAATATCATCTTAACAAACAGTACTAAATGTTAGCACATAACGATATCTAAACTCATTAATTACTATATAACCACCGAATATTAAAAACCATTATTTCAATATCCAAGATAATAAGAACTTTCTGTGCTACCACTAATCTTTGGATAAATAATAATCACCCTGTGAATATATACATTGCCCGGAGAGTTTAATTTTCTGCTCAACTCCAGAAGCTTCTTTGAGATGGTACTGGTCCTGAACTATCATTTGCCATACACGAATGGTCCACAAATGGTTTCCATATGATCCAAAATCTATTCTCTTTTAAGTTATCTCTTTTCACTTTAATCTCCCATGTCAATTTATCATTCAGTGCTAAACTCCACATTTCTTTATACCACTCTCCAATCTGTATATCTATATCATTTTTCCAATTTCTAGCTATACATTGTCTACCCGTTATCAATACAATTTCCAATAATTCTTTTTCCTCCTTGTTTAAACCCAAACCTTCCACATTCGTTAAAAGAATGGTACTTGACACCAATTTAACACTTCTACCCATTATTTCACCAAGCTCACCTTCTATTCTTCCCCAAAAATCCCTTATTTTTTTACAGCTCCACCACATATGTTCATATTTTCCATCAAATTCTCTACATCTCCAACATGACTTATCTCTTTTATTATCCATCTGGTGAAGTCTTAATGGCGTCAAGTACCATTGCCACAACATTTTAAAATTATGTTCTTTAATTCTTACAGACATTGTTCTCATAATCCTCTTTTTCCATTTATTTTTCCACTCAATCTCCCCAATTGTTATATTCAAATTTTGTTCCCACTTCTGTTTCAAATCCTCCTGTGGATCTGCACCTCTATTCAATATGTTATAAAGCTTACTTACAAGACCTTTAATACTACTTTCCCCATTTCTAATCTTCCTTACCAACTCCTCAAATTCTGTGTATATTCTATCTAACCCTACTTCTTTTTTATATTTTTTGCTCCAATTTTTTGCTCCAATTTTTTGCTCCACCTTTAACTTCTGAAACCAATTCAAATTTAATATCTCAAATATTTTTTCCGCTCAACATCAGAATCACAAGTTTTTAACCAATCCTTCAATAAAAGCATCCAATTTTTATCCAATATTTCCATTTTTTCCTTATCTAGCTTTATTGGGAAACACATCATATCAGTCAATTCCAAAATTGGAGAGAGATTTGGGACCATGTCCTTTTTTACCTTCTTCCACACCTCCATGAGACCTCTCATCATGGTATTATTTGACCTTTTCACTCTGTCCTTTATTCCCAAAAAGATCATATTTCCAATATTTCTATATTCCTTCATCTCCAATTGCTCCCAAATTGTCTTTTCTCTTGCCAAAATCTTCACAACATTCTTAACTTGAAAAGCTCGATAATATGTTAGCAAATTTGGCATACCCAACCCCCCTTTTTTTTGAGACAGGTACCATAGCTTCTTTGGGAGCCTAGATTTTTTGCCTCCATTGCAAAAACCATTGAACATCTTTTGAAACTCATTTATTTATTTCTCTTTCAAGTGGATCACTAGTGTATCAAATAAAAAGTTAATCTTTGGTAACAATATCATTTTACACATAGCAATCCTTCTGAACCATGACAGCTTTAACTTCTGAAGCTCTTGTATTTTGTTCTTAAATTCCACTTTCAAGCTGTCATAGTTCAATCGTTTAAGTTCTTCTAATTTGTTTGAAATGATTATCCCCAAATATTTCAGCTTATCTTTAATTTGTATATTAAGTGTCGATACTATCTTACCCATCTCACTTGGTTTCAAATTACACAACATCAATTCTGATTTATCCCAATTTATCTTCAATCCAGTTATAGCTTGAAATACCTGTAAATGATCTTTAATCCTGTCCATTACCAGCTCCGGGTGCTTCACCATAAGCAGTGTATCGTCTGTATACATGCTCACTTTATTACCCATAATCCCTTCTATGTTTAAATCTTCCCTTATGCTTTTGGCTAAGATCTCCATTGCCATAATAAACAGGATAGGAGATAATGGACAGCCCTGCCTAGTGCCAGCCTCTAGCTTTACCACATCCGTAAGCTCCTCATTTACTCTAACCCTAGCATTTCCTTTTTGATATAGAAAATCTATAACCCTATTGAATTTATCCCCAAACCCATATTTCTTAACTATTTCCTTAATTGAAGACCACTGCAATGAATCAAATGCCTTAAAAATATCCAATGATAATAATCCCACCTTTTCCTTTGTTTGATTAACGTTGTCTATTAAATCTAATACCCTTCTAGTCAGGTCCGCCATGTGTCGTCCTTTTAAAAACCCAACTTGATCAACATTTATATATTCCCCCATGAAACTATTTAAGCGGTTAGCCAATATTGCTGTGAAGATCTTCGCATCTTGATTTATAAGTGAGATTGGTCTGTACGAATCCACTCTTTCCAAATTTTTACCAGGCTTTGGCAGAAGAACGATTGTAGTGTTATACCATGAAGTCGGAATTGGTCCTCCATCTAGTATGTAATTATATAACTTCACCAATTTCGGGACCACCACCTCTTTAAATTCTTTATAAAACTCTGTCGATAATCCATCATCCCCCGGGGCTTTCCCTATCTTCAGTCCGCTTATTACCTCGTTAACCTCTTTATCCGTTATCCTTTCCTCCATTTTCTCCCTATGCTCTTGTTTTATTCCATTCCCTAACTGCCTCTCCAATATCTTTTTAAGCTTTTCCAAATCTACTTCCTTTTTTGCATATAATACCTGGTAAAATTCCCTAACAATTTTACATTTATCTTTATTCTTATTACACCTTGAACCTTGCCTATCAACCAATACCCCAATTTCTCTTTTTTCCCTTTTAACCTTGGCTGCTCTTGCTAATAATTTTGAGTTCTTATTACTGAATTCAAAATACTCTCTATTTAGGTAAATCAAATCTCGTTTAACTTTATCAATATCCTTACCCATTACTTCTGCCTTAAGTCCTTGTAATTTCATAAAAAAAAATTTATCTTTGTTTTTTGCATGCTCCTCCTGTAATTGTTTTATTTCTCTTTCTTTTTCTGCCTGTTCTGCTTTATATTTTTTATATTTGAAGCTTGCCAATTTTATACTTTCCCCCCTAAAAACTGACTTCATGGTATCCCATACAACGTTAAAATTAACCTCATTATTGTCGTTCCACTGCCAACTTTCTTTCCAACTTTCCATAATTGCCTCTTTACTTTTCTGATCTTTGAACAAATTAGGATCATACCTCCAATTTCTTACTCTTCGAATATTTTTTGTGCTTTCAATTCCAAATATACTTTAGCATGGTCCGATTCCTTAATAATCCCAATTTCCGTACCTTCTATATCACCAATTAAATTTTCCGAAAGTAAAATATAATCAATTCTTGAGTAGGTCCCATGGACGTGTGAAAAAAAGGAATATGCCCTTTCCGAGCCCTTAAACTCTCTCCACGAGTCCTTCAATCCCATAACACCCATCCAATTATCCAACACCTTCCCTTTCAAACCAATTCCACTTCTAGCTATGTTTGTGCAATCTAATCCTGACCTTATCAAATTAAAATCACCAGCCACAATAGTTTTTGCAACATTTTCCAACTCCACTATTTTCCGAATTTTTTCAAGAAACTCTGCTTGGTGGTCGTTCGGAGCACAAATATTTACCAACATAATTTCCTCATCCTCTAATTTTCCTCTAAGCAACAGATATCTACCCTCTTGATCAACAATCTTTTTTGTGATTTCAAATCCCAACTTTCTAGAAATCATGATTGCCACCCCTCTTGCTTTTGAAGTACCAAACGCCATCTCATAATGTTGCATCCATCCCAAATAAAGTTTATTCGTATCTTTTGACTTCTGATGTGTTTCCTGTAAAAACAATATATCTGGTCTATCTTTTTTCAACACCAATTCCAATCTCCTTCTCTTAAGAACAGAACCTGTACCTTTCACATTCCACGATATTATTTTAATACTTCCCATAACCAAATTCTTTTCCCAGCTTTAAACTCTCCATCGGGCGTGCCACCGACAACCCTACCACCATACCAACTACATAAAACACACACTTTCACTCTCCCCACTTTCCTGCGAAAAGCCGCCTCTGTCGACCAAAGAGGGGAGAGGGGGGACATGCAAGATGCGCCTTGCTACCGGCGCTACGCGCTATTTGCCCATTCTACCTCTATCAACTACTTAAAATTACTAAAAATCTAATGCTCATTACTCCTTACCTATCTCCTCCTCCACCGCTGTGGTGTTCCCCCTGTAGCCCTACCGGTTTCCTCCCTCTCATATTCCCTCCCCAAAGCTCCAGAATCCATCAATTCTTTCTTAAGATTTTTCCATTCTTCCGAGTCTACCTTTACCAGTTCCAACAAACTCAAGTATTCCAATGGATTAGTGCCTTCAACAATAACTTGCATTCTTTTATCATAAAAAAACGCAATTGTTGCGGAAATCTCCAATTATACCTTATATTTTTACTCGTCAATAGCTTAGTGACTGGCCTCATCTTATACCTCCATATTCTTTCTTTTAATGAGATATCATTATAAACTTCCACATCTGAGCCATCAAATTTCAACGCATCAGAACCAACTCGTTTCAGATGGGCCATTACTTTTAACTTATCTGCCCAATTCGCGAATTTAACCAACACATTTCTTTGAACCACCCTCCCTCTTCTTGGGCCCACCCGGAAAACGCTTACAAAATCTTCCTGAACAAATTCTTTCCCCATATTCAAACCATTTAACCACTGAATCACCCTTTCTCTTAACAAATCCGGAGTGCGTTCCACCACCTGACGGATGACAATGTTCTGCTTTCTCATCATATCTTCCACAGCATCTATCCTTCTCTCTTGTTCCTCCAATTTCAGCTTATTCTCCCGCACCACCTCCTGAGTCCCTTTTACCTCCTTCTTTATGGCATTTACCTCGGTTTGAACCAATTTCACATTTCCCTCAATTTTTTCAAACTTAAGTCCACCTTTTTTGCAAAATCTGCAACTGGTGACATCACCTTATCTTGTTTTTTCATCATTTCATTTCTGTCTTTCACCCTTGAATCCTCATTTTTCTCCAATTTTTGAAACAACTTGCCAATTTCCACCATAATTTGAGTCTGATCGTATGGCACTGTGGGCGGGGATGAAGACTGAGTAGATTCCTCCATTGGTGCTTTTTCTTTCTTTTTAGGCTTTACAACTGGTTCTTCTTCCTTTGCTTTCCCTCTTGTACCTTTATCCATAGTAATGTAATATGTAAGAAGCCCAATGCTGCAGTTTGTTGTAAAAGTTAATCACTGAGATAAAGCTTGTAACACTGCAACCACTGGTTCCACAGATCCAATAGGGAAATTTATATGCAAGCAGAAGACCAAAAAGTTACTGTAATCCACAGAGATAAACAACTCTCCCAACAAGCAGCTCAGGAAAAAAAAAGAAGAGCAACAAATGTTGATCCACAGCAGGTCCGTTTCCCCAAAGCAAATAGTCCAATCAGTCGTCTTCCAGTTGCAATAAAAGGGCTTCAAGGGAACAGTCAGCCCAAGCTTCTCCTTTAAGAAACCAAGCCGCCAAAGAAAAAAGAGGGGGGGGGGGAGACCAGAAGGAGAAAAAATCCAAAATCCAACCAGCGAGGAGAAGTGGTGAGGAGCAGTATATTCCACAGTAAACAAACAGGTATTTGTAATCCACATGGTGAAGGAACCAAAAGGAACCAAAAGGCAAAAGCCACCCAGTCCTTCTCTTGAAGCGGACAATCAAAACGCCATTTTCCAGCGACTGCTTTAACTTTTGGGTAAAAAAAACCCCTTCTCCTTCTGAGGAACGGAAAACTTTCTCAAAGCGGTTTAAGCCGGGGAACTCCCAATCTCCTTCCAATATTATAGCCCAGACAAAAATAATTAATCCACTTTATTTTCGTCAAAACATGGCGCGATCTTCTGGTATGTAAAAGAAACCATAGCCCGAACACGATCACTTTCGTTTTCCAGGACCGCCGCCATTAACGAAACCACCACTTGCTTACATCTGCTTCCACCCGCTTCCATTTCAGAGTCCGAGCTCAATTAACAGAAAAACCCCAGCCAATTTTAGAATTTAAAGTTCCATTCATGCACTTACATGCAGGCTATTTTTGTACCGAACAACTTCCAGCCTGTCACTGCTTCCATTTCTATTTGCCAAGGAGTGAAGCTATGATCTTGATTATTATTATTTTATATTGAGCTTCAAGCTAGTTTTTGCACTCTCCTTCCCCTTCTGTTGTTTTCCTCTATTACCTCACACACTCTTTCTATAACTAAGCCTCCTTATCTCTCCTTGCTGTTTTCTGGAAATCTGAGTTCTGTTGGTTGAATCGTTAACTTTCATTTCTGCTTTTCACTATCCTTCTTTCTTCTGCTGTTTTTAGAGCCTCATCAGACGACCAATTCGCTTTCTGTGCCACGCTCTCTCAGACATCTCACAAGCCAGAAAGTCATTTTGCTCTCCCTAAACAATGTGGGTGGCCATTTTGAGGTGGCCAATTGGTCCCAACAGCTTCAAAGGAGCAGTCATTTTGTTTCTCCCTGGAAGGAGGGAGGGAGACATCAAACCTCAAAGGAGGCTTTGGACCTCCCTCCCCAACTGTGTTGGATTGCCTGCTCGGGGAAAAGGTTAGTACGGCTTGCTAGTCCTTCCTTGTGGGGCTGGGGTCCCGGAGAGGGTGTCTGAGACAAGGCCAGGTCCCAACAGTTCTATACCCGCCCCCCGGGCACCATTTCATTTTTCGATACCATGTATGGGTCCTTTTTAATGTAAACTGCTTTGAACTGCTGTTTTCAGGGGGTGGCCCGTAAGTCCCTACCAATCCATCTACTTATGTATCCAGTGTATTTGGGAGCTGTGTGGGTAGAGACTTACAGGCCATCCTGTACATTAAAAAGGAATCACACATGGCATCTCAGGGTGCAGTGGAGGCAATGGGGGGCACATGAAATGTGCTGGTGACCAGATCTAGCCCATGGGCCATATATTGGGAACCCCCAGTCTAATCCTTTTTCTACTTCTTTCATTCTAAGCTTTTATTTGCAATCAGTCGCTCATGATCTGAGCCACAGTCAGCTCTAGGTCTTGTTTTTGCTGACTGTATAGAGCTCCTCCATCTTTGACAACAGAGTACGTAATCAATCTGATTTTGGTGTTGGCCATCTGGGTACGTCCATGTGTAGAGAGTCACCTCTTAGACTGTTGGAGGAGAGTGTTTGCTATGGCCACTGCATTCTCTTCCCGAAACTCCATTGGCCTTTGCCCTGAGTTATTGTGATATTGAATAATTCATCTTCAATTTTCTGAGATAATTTTGTTGTTTCAAGATTGTATCCCATTACAGTAATACCCAGAGTTACAGAAAAACCCGGTTCCATGGCCTCTTTCATAACTTGATTTTTTTCGTAACTTGAGGCATCCTTATAGAGATGCATAGAAAAATAAAAAATAAAGAAATAAAAAGAATTTAAACTGTGAATTTCTCCTACCTTTTAGCTGCTGCTGCTTCCTTCCTCCTGCTACTCCGGAGAATGGGAACCAGGGGCCATTCAACAATTGTGTGAGCCTTGAAGGGGGAGAGGGGGTCTGCCATCTGAATTACAGAAAAATTACGTGGGGTCAGGGGGGGGTCAGGTCAAAATTACATAATCCATTTGTAGCTGTTTCTAACTGAAAGTGGGAAACCAAACCTGTGCATAAAAAGAAAGGGTTTTATTTATATTTGTGCCTTTGTCCCAGCTCAATGCGGTGAAAATGGAGGGAGAAAGCCATGCTTCCTGGTTGCAGGGAGAGCAAGAGGCTAAGCTTCCTGCCTCCCTGCAATTGGCCTGCCCGCCCATTTCCCCTGCAGCAATCAAAAAAGTCGCCCAAACCGTCGGTTTCTTTGGGGAGAGGGCGGCAAGCACGCTCTCTCTCCAAACAAACCAGCGCTCAGACTGCCGGTTTGTTTGGGGTGAGAATGCGCTTGTCCGCTCTCTCCCCAAACAAACCTGCGGTCTGGGGGACTTTTTCGATTTTGAGTGCTAAAAATTTGATTAAAACCCCTTTTGTAAGGTTTTTTTTTTTTGATAAATCCGGGACACGGATTTATCCAAAAAAAACTTTCATAACTCGAGGCATTAGAAACTCAAGGCCTTTGTAAATCAGGGTTTTACTGTATTGCTTTCCTCAAAGGCCACTCCATTTCTTTTAAGGGATTCTTGCCTCCAGTAGTAGTTGTTATGGTTTAGCCTTTTAATACTGTCCATGGGGAGGGGGGTTTGGCTGGCAAGAAAACTGGAGTGGGTTGCCAGTGCTTCCCCAGTGAATCGTGTTTTGTCTGAATTCTCTGCTGTGGCCAGTCTGTCTTGGATGCCCCATCACGGCATAGCCCATAGCCTCATCGAACCACACAAGACCCCTCACCCACAGCAAAGTAATGTTCCTTGGAAGGTCAGCAGCATCTATACTTCCCATCTAATTAATCAGGATAAGGCTGTATGTTCCCTCACTTCCCCTGGCATTTCAGCTTTTTAGAATGCACTGACTTTCTAATATAAAGTAATACAATTAAAATTTCTCCTTGGAATCAGACTCGGTTTCTTTACCAAAGCGATGCAGCATTCAGTGTTGTTGAGTCTTCTGCAACTTTTTGCAAATTTCAAATTAATCTTTGTTACTTCCCAATGTGCTTGGGAAAAACAGGAAAGGTTTGTGCATTGCAGGACCAACTAGAGCAAAGAGGAATCATTTTATATTGTTGTTTCTTTGTTTCCATCACGACTGATTTTTCAGGCTGAACATCTAGTCCGTTAGTCTGACTTTTAATTAAATTTCTGCAGATCTGCTCATCATACAAGGTAACTGTCTTTTTTCACACATCTACTCATATGGAATATAGAGCAACTTTCCAAATGGGAGGACATCATATAACTCATGAAAGAATAAAGTCATGGGAGAAAACATTCCTGGAGGGAGGAAAAGGCATTTGTCCACAAGCACACCTTGAGAAACATCATACAGGAGAGAAGCCTTTTGAATGCCTAGAGTGTGGAAAAAGCTTCAGCCAGTCCTTGGACCTTGCTTCACATCACAGGATCCACACAGGTTTGAAGCCCTTTGAATGCCTGGAGTGTGGAAAAAGTTTCAGTCATTCCTCATCCCTTGCTAGACATAACAGGATCCACAAAGGTGAGAAGGCATTTGAATACCTGGAGTGTGGAAAAAGCTTCAGTCATTCCTCACACCTTACTTCACATCACATGATCCACACAGGTGAGAAGCCATTTGAATGCCTGGAGTGTGGAAAAAGCTTCAGTCAACAAGGAAGCCTTGCTAGACATCAGAGGATCCACACAGGTGAGAAGCTGTTTGAATGCGTGGAATGTGGAAAAAGCTTCAGTCAACAAGGAAACCTTGCTAGACATCAGAGGATCCACACAGGTGAGAAGCCCTTTGAATGTGTGGAATGTGGAAAAAGATTCAGTCAACAAGGAAACCTTGCTACACATCACAGGATCCACACAGGTGAGAAGCTCTTTGAATGCCTTGAATGTGGAAAAAGCTTCAGTCATTCTTCACACCTTGCTATACATAACAGGATCCACACAGGTGAGAAGCCTTTTGAATGTCTGGAGTGTGGAAAAAGCTTCAGTCGTTCCTCAGACCTTGCTAGACATCACAGGATCCACACAGGTGAGAAGCCGTTTGAATGTATGGAGTGTGGGAAAAGATTCAGTTGTTCCTCAGACCTTGCTATACATGACAGGATCCACACAGGCAAGAAGCCTTTTAAATGCATGGAGTGTGGAAAAAGCTTCAGTCGTTCTTCACACCTTGCTATACATAACAGGATCCACACAGGTGAGAAGACTTTTGAATGCCTAGAGTGTGGGAAAAGCTTCAGTCGTTCCTCAGACCTTGCTAGACATCACAGGATCCACACAGGTGAGAAGCCGTTTGAATGCATGGAGTGTGGGAAAAGCTTCAGTCGTTCCTCAGACCTTGCTATACATGACAGGATCCACACAGGTGAGAAGCCTTTTAAATGCATGGAGTGTGAAAAAAGCTTCAGTCATTCCTCATCCCTTGCTTCACATCACAGGATCCACACAGGTGAGAAGCTCTTTGAATGCCTTGAGTGTGGAAAAAGCTTCAGTCGTTCTTCACACCTAGTTATACATAACAGGATCCACACAGGTCAGAAGCCTTTTGAATGCCTGGAGTGTGGAAAAAGCTTCAGTCGTTCTTCACACCTTGCTATACATAACAGGATCCACACAGGTGAGAAGCCTTTTGAATGCCTGGATTGTGGAAAAAGCTTCAGTCATTCCTCATCCCTTGCTACACATCACAGGATCCACACAGGCCAGCTCTTTGAATGCCTTGAGTGTGGAAAAAGCTTCAGTCGTTCTTCACACCTTGCTATACATAACAGGATCCACACAGGTGAGAAGCCTTTTAAATGCATGGAGTGTGGAAAAAGCTTCAGCCATTCCTCATCCCTTGCTTCACATCACAGGATCCACACAGGTGAGCTCTTTGAATGCTTTGAGTGTGGAAAAAGCTTCAGTCGTTCTTCACACCTTGCTATACATAACAGGATCCACACAGGTGAGAAGCCTTTTGAATGCCTGGAGTGTGCAAAAAGCTTCAGTAGTTCCTTAGCCCTTGCTAGACATCACAGGATCCACACAGGTGAGAAGCCGTTTGAATGCATGGAGTGTGGGAAAAGCTTCAGTCATTCCTCAGACCTTGCTATACATGACAGGATCCACACAGGCGAGAAGCCTTTTAAATGCATGGAGTGTGAAAAAAGCTTCAGACATTCCTCATCCTTTGCTTCACATCACAGGATCCACACAGGTGAGAAGCCTTTTAAATGCATGGATTGTGAAAAAAGCTTTAGTGATTCCTCACAACTTACTTCACATCACAGGATCCACACAGGTGAGAAGCCTTTTAAATGCATGGATTGTGGAAGAAGCTTCAGACATTCCTCAGCCTTTGCTTCACATCACAGGGTCCACACAGGTGAGAAACCTTTTAAATGCATGGATTGTGAAAAAAGCTTCAGTGATTCCTCACAACTTACTTCTCATCACAGGATCCACACAGGTGAGAAGCCTTTTAAATGCATGGATTGTGGAAGAAGCTTCAGACATTCTTCAGCCCTTGCTAAACATCGCAGTATCCACACAGGTGAGAAGCCTTTTAAATGCATGGTGTGAAAAAACCTTCAGACATTCTTCAGCCTTTACTTCACATCACAGGATCCACACAGGTGAGAAGCCTTTTAAATGCATGGATTGTGGAAGAAGCTTCAGACATTCCTCAGCCTTTGCTTCACATCACAGGATTCACACAGGTGAGAAACCTTTTAAATGCATGGAGTGTGGAAGAAGCTTCAGACAATCCACAGCCTTTGCTTCACATCACAGGATCCACACAGTTGAGAAGCCATTTGAATGCATGGATTGTGGAAAAAGCTTCAGTCAAGAAGCACAACTTTCTAGACATCACAGGACCCACAGTTAGGAAGGAAGTTTAATGGCTGCATGTGTTTTTGTCTGTGAACAAATCATGAACGAATTCACTCAGACAAGAAGCCTTTTGAGATGCCTAGTGCATGAAAAAGGCTTCAATGTTCCTGGAAACATTGCTTCACCTCACAAGATCCACACAGGATAGAAGCCTTTTTAAGTGCCTGGAACGTCATGTCCCTTTAGTTATCTATAATAATTATAGTTATCTATAATAATTTAAATCCTGTAGCACAAATTAAATGAGACATGCAGGATTTAACACATCGGACTGCTATGGATGGCCACAGCATTGAGGATATGGACAAGGTGCCAGTCTATCTGGCATGGCCTCTTCTGCCTCCATGACCATTGGGAATGAGAGTTCCTTCTCTGCTCATTTTGCCATTGGGCCCAATAGGATGGTTTCCAGTGGCATTTCCTTCCCTGTGGGGACTCCACCTAAAGGGGTTCATTTGACAGTAGCCATTGGCCCTTTTAGAGAAACATGTTATTTACTCAGCTTTGAGTTGCCTTCCAGTCCTCAAAGTCAGTGTCTTAACCACTTGAGCCACTGCTGTCCCTAAAAGGCATAAAAATGGGGTTGTCAGGGGTTAGCTCCATAGCACTATGTAAAATGAATATACTGTACTACCTTTTAAAAGTATGATTTTTCTCTATCGTAAATGGAGAAATGGACAAACATCTGGGTAAAGTTACATGCTAACTGTAGATAATGGCCAAGTTTGAAGAACCGATGGTAGAGCTGTGTAGCCGCCCTGAGTGGTGTTTACACCAATAGGGCAGGTTATAAATAAACTAAAATAAATAAATAAAGAGATCAAAAATAGCAGAAAAGGGATTAGGAAGTAAAATCTATAAAATATTGATAGAATCTGAGGCAGAACAAATAGGTAACTGGCTAGGCCCAAGTTATTCAACATGGAGTCTCTTAGGTTTTAAGACGCCACAGCCAGGCAAGTCAAACCATTCGTCGGTCCTCCCCTTCTGTGCACATGTTGGTGTGGTGAAGGGGGGACTGGCAATCACAATGGGACAACGTTGCTTTGCGCATGATGGAAAGTACATTTTGATTTTGAACTAGATGATTGGTATAAAGAGTCATAAAATATAGCTATTAATGTTAAATTAACATATGAAATTCAGTTCAAAAAGGGATTAGTGAAAATATGATTTTAGGGAGATATGGGGAGATATCCTGGCTATAAATTAGTGAAAATGAAAGGAATCAAGCAGGAACAAGAAATATTCTTTTGTGGGGTTATTTGTAGTTTTTTTTGTAATTTTGTTATATATTAAAATTTTCCCTCAAGCCGATTTCTTCTAATATTTTTTGCAAACCTTCAACAGAGTTTCTCTTATAGAATAAGTGTAAAAATATTTATTACTGGAAACTTTTTTTATTCATATCATAAAGAAGCATGTAATCCATATCACAAATATTTTCATTTGAAGTCCAAATTGATTTGTCTTTATGATTTATTTTCATATCATATTTCAAACAAATACCTTAAAAATTTGTAAACTGGGATGGCATTTCCATAGGATTTGCTGTTGTAAACTGAAGCAAACTTAAATCGAGGCGGTTGTAACCCGGAGTTTTACTGTATTTAAATTTGATAACTAAATTCTTCTCTTGCCATATAAACTCTAATAATTCTTTCTTCCAGGTCAGAAGAATTCTATGGTTTACCAGAGCTGATATACAGTACGCCAGTTCACGATTTTAGTCTGTTCTGACATTTTTGTCAGAAACCGGATCAATCCTGAACTGAAGCACGTTTCCCCATAGGAATGCATTGAACCTCTCAAAAAAACTGCCAGATGTGCTGTATAGGGGAATATTAATGAGGGAGCTAAGCAACGTACCTTTCCCAGTGCCTCTTCCAGAGCCATCGCTAAACCTTTGGATGTCTTTTAAATGTCTTTAGCGATGGCAGTGGATGAGGCGTCATGAATGCGCAAAGCAAGGCTGCCCCACTGTGATCGCCTCTCACCCCTTTGCAGGACCTACCCAGACATAGAAGAGGGAGAGGTGATTGCTTCCCCTCGTTCGTAGCACCGACCCGAGCACAGAAGGGGGGAGAGACGATCACACTTTGCCTTGTGCATTTACAGTGCCTGTTCTGGAGCTGTCGCTAAGGTGCCAGATTTAAAAGACATCCGGCACTTTAGTGACAGCTCCTGAAGAGGCATGATCGCTCAAGGCATGATCGCCCCACTGTGATTGTCTCTCCCCTCTTTTGCCATTCTATCTGCATATTTTCAAAATTAAATAATGCCATTCTAGGATTTTACGTTTCCAAACTTATTGACAATTCATTAATTTCTGCAAAATCCCTTTCCCATATTTTCTTCACATGTATTAAAAGCTGTTCTGAGCAACATTCTAAACACACGTAGTGTTTTGATGGGTAGGACCATAATTCATCTTGTCAGAAACCCTGTCTTTCTTTCGAGAATAAGAAGGAAATTCTCCTTTTGGGAAATTTGGAATCCTTTCATTCAGTATGCATTGACGGATGCAAGAGGTATCAAGCCCGGCTCAGATACCATCCAGTTTTGGAAAATATAATTTCAGACCATCCCTGAAAGATTTTGCAAGCCCCATTCAGTGCACGGGTGTTATGTCTCCAATACATAATATATCGTGGATGCAATTAGATTATATTGAGGTTTGTTTCACTTTTTTTATAATTTGTCATATTGGAAAGGGGTTTTCTTTTTCTTTGTTTTTTTTGTCTTATTGGAATGTTGTAAGCTGTGTCTTTATTTTTCGTTATGTCAATAAAAATCTATTTTAAAAAAAAGAAACCCTGTCTTTCCTCACTGGATTGTTGCCTCCAAAATCCAGTCCAGATGCATCAGAGGGAGTATGCCATACAAGCAGGGGTTCCCAAATGTTTCACGCCAGTCACATGGTTCCCAGGGGTGGCCCCCTACCGGATCACACTGGTTTGGGTGGGGGAGGGTTGTAGTAAAACTGGCTGGCCCCACCCTGCCAAAGAAGCACCCCGCCACAGCTGTCCCAGGGCTAGAGGAGGAAGAGCCAAAGAGCCCTGCTGCCGAAGCGTCCTGCTGGTGCTGCTGCCCTTTTCTGCCGTGGCCTCATTCCCGGCGCTGCAGAAGCCTCTAGCAAGATAGATTGCCGTGTTGAAGGAATTTTCCAACCCTTCTCCGTTTCAAAATCCATGGGACTGGAAGAATAAACTTGGGGCGCTGCGCTGACATCAGCCTTGGCACGCCAATTTCCTCTCCCAGCGCAGCATGCCATGGCTGACATCAGCATGGCGGCCCAATTTTATGCTTCCAGCACCGGGGATTTTGAAACGGAGAAGGCTTGGAAAATTTCATCAATATGGCGGCGATCCAGCTTGCTAGAGGCTTCTGCAGTGATGGGAACGAGAAGAGGCTGCTTCCTTGAACCAGCAGGGATGAAGCTGTGCTGTGGATTTTGAAACCGGTCACCAAAGCGCCCCATCACCTACCCCTTCTGGGTATGTCCCTCGCCGTTTTTGTCTGTCTTTTTGTTTTGTTTACTTTCTGATATGCTTGAAACACAGACAAACACAGCTACTATTTCAAACGTTTTGAATTGGTAACCATGTTAGTCTGTATTTTAAGCATATCAGGAAATAAACAAAAAGACAAAAATGTTGTGGCACCTAAAAGACCCCCATTGTGGCACATAATGGTTGGCTAGCATAACAGATAAGTTTAGAAATCAGTATGGCTTTTTACAACCAGTAATAACTGCAGTGGCTCAAGTGGTTAAGCCACTGAACTTGATGCCTGGAAGATCAGCAGGTCAGTAGTTTGAGACCCGAGTACTGCACAATGGAATGAGTCTCAGCTCCTGCCAACATAGCAGTTAAAAAGGAAGAAATTGCAAGTCGATAAATAGGGACTATTTTGTTGAGAAAGTGAACAGTGTTCCGTGTGTGCCGGTGAGTAGTCATGCCTGCAACATGGCCATAGAAACCAGCACTGGCTCTTTGGCTGTAAATGGAGATGAGCACTGAACCCTAGAGTTGGATACAACTGGCTTTCAAGCAAGGGCAACCATTATCTTTACCGAATAACAAAAGATCCCTGATTGGTATTCAAATTTGCTGTGAAGTTTGGCCCTGTTTAGTTGCAAGTGACTAGTAAAGGTAAAGCTCTCCCTTGCTTAAAAGTCAGTCATATCTGACTCTAGAGTGCAGTGCTCATCTCCATTTACAGCCATAGACCCAGTGCTGTCTGTTTGCAGAAGTTTTCATGGTCATGTGGCAGGCATGACTAGATAGCCCAGCCAGTCACATAGCCATCCCCATCTAGTCACATGGCCAACATCTGGCCATGTCCACTGAGTCACCTGACCACACCCACAGAGTAGGCCACGCCCACCACTGGTGGTTCCTCCACTGGAAATGCTGTCAGAAATGTACACATTTATGACAGCCATGAGTGCATTTACAGCATGTGTGGGTATGTTTTATAACTTTCCAGGAGCGGTAATGGTGATGGCAAGCCACATGAAATGGTGCCATGGGCTATGGCTGACTGGTGGGCCATAGTTTGCCCACCCCTGTTCTAGAACAGGGCATGGCAAACTACAGCCCGTGGTGCCATTCCATGTGGCCCACCACTGCCCGCAGCACACTCGGAAGTGGATGCAGACGTTTCCATGCATTTGCAAACACACCCACACTGCACCTGGAAGTGGATGTGTATGAGCCACACCAGTTCAAGAACATCTGGAGTGCCAAGGTTCACCATCACTGTCCTAGAAGGCACAACAGGGAATCAAACTCCCAACCTGTGATTCTATGGCCACTTAACTAAATCACTGAGCCTAGTATGACTAGCTCTGCCAGCTTTTGGGCAGAGACCTCCAAGGTGCCATTGCTGTTTCGAGGCTTTGCTCGAAACAGCGAGGGCACCGCCACCGCCCGATCGCCAGCTTCGTTTCCTGGAAGGCGAGGTGGGCCGTGCACTTTCCCTTCCCCAAAAAGTTGCAGCCGATCAGACTGCTGGTTTGTTTTGGGTGAGGGCGTGGCGCATCCTCACCCAAAACAAACCAGGGCTCTGAAGCCCAGACCGCCAGTTGGTTTTAGGTGAGGACACGCCATTCAGCGCATCCTCACCCAAAACAAACTGGCACTCCAAAGCTCAGACCGCAGGTTTCTTTTGCGTGAGGATGCACTGCGTGGTGCCTCCTCACCCAAAACCGGCACTCCGAAGCTCAGACTACTGGTTTGTTTTGGGTGAGGACATGCGATGCCTAATCACCCAATAGAAACTGCTGCTTCGAAGCTCAGAGCACCAGTTTGTTTCTGGTGAGAATGTGTGCACCTACTCTCACCCAAAACAAACTGGCAGGCCACCAACTTGCCTTCTCCGCCCGCCTTGCCTTCTCTGCATTCACCCTCCGGCCCTCCGGGAAGGGAAGCTGTTAGGCGCTTGGCTGGTCCCCTTCCCGGAGGGCTGGCAGCTGTCTCTGCACGAATGTACGACAGCTGTGAGTGTATTTACGGCAGCATTTAGGGCATGCACAGGCACATTTATTAATGTGTGGGCATGTTTTATGACTGTTGTAAATGCACCCGCTTCTGGGAGCAGCTATGGTGATGGCAGGCCACATGAAATGGTGCCATGTGCTGTGGCTGGTCAGCAAGCCATAGTTTGGTCACCCTTGTCCTAGAGCAGGGGTGCCCAAACTACAGCCCATAGCCCCATTGCACGTGGCCTGCCACTGCCAGTGGCACACCCGAAAGTGGATGCAGACGTGCCCATGCACTTGCAAACATGCATGCACCACATCTGGAAGTGGATGCGCATACGCAAGCATCTTCACACCGCTCCCGGAAGTGAATGTGCATGAGCAAATACACCTGTGCCACACCATTTCAAGAACATCTGGAGTGCCAAGGTTCGCCATCACTGTCCTAGAAGGCAAAACAGGAAATCAAACTCCCAACCTGTGATTCCCTTGGCCACTTACCTAAACCACTGAGCCAAGTATGTATACCAAGTTGAAGCCTGGGAAGCACATGGCGTCTGAATTATTCCTTTGTCTGGTCACAAAAGGAAGCTATGCTTCAGAGAGGGTTACATAGATTACATGGAGGGAGCATACCTGTCAAGTTTTGGATTTGAAAATAAGGGAAATTTTGGCCACACCCCTCTGGGTGTGGCCAAATCTGTGGGCATGGCCAAATATAGCCATGTGACTTGCTGGGCTCTAGTCATGCCTGCCACATGGCCATGTAAATGTCTGCAAACACAGACAGCACTGGCTCTTTGGCTGTAAATGGAGATGAGCACTGCACCCTAGAGTTGGATACGACTGGCAGATTTTACTTTCTTAGGATCAAAGATCGTTGCTGATGGTGATTGCAGCCATGAAATAAAAAGGCGACTGATGCTTGGGAAACAAGCTATGAGAAACCTGGGGAACATAGTTAAAAGTAGAGGCTTCATCTTGCAAACAAAAAATTGCATAGTCAAAGCAATGGTATTCCCAGTGGTAATGTATGGGTGTGAGAGCTGGACCATTAGGAAAGCTGAGCGCAGAAAAATAGATGCCTTTGAAATGTGGTGTTAGAAATAGGTCAATCGTAGAAGAAATCAACCACGACTGCTCATTAAAGGTCAAATAGTAAAGATGACGCTAAAGTACTTTGGACATCAAATGAGAAGAGAGGATTCACTTGAGAAAGCCTTGATGCTGGGAAAGGTGGAGGACAAAAGAAGGGGGTGGCCAAAAAGAAGATGGCTAGATGGTATTGTAGATGCAATGGGCACAAAGCTGTGTGGGCCAAAGAACCCTTTGCCCATCTTCTTGGGGGACTTTTGTTTTGTTTTCTTTCTTGTTTACTCAGTGGCTTAAGTGACTAAGATGCTAACTGGGAGGCAGAAGGTCAGCAGTTCAATTCCTGAGTACTGCAGGACAGAATGAGCTCCCGTCTTTGTTCCAGCTCCTGCCATCCTAGCAATTCGAAAGTGATCAGTTCATATAGTGAATTTCCCCCCCCTCTCATATAGTGATCAGGCAACAACCCCCCCCCATTTAGTGTAGAGGAGCAAGGGATTAATTCCCCCCTCTCTCATATAGTGATCAGGCAACCCCCCCCCCAATTAGTGTGGAGGAGCAAGGGATTAATTCCTCCCCTCTCATATAGTGATCAGGCAACCTCCCCCCCCCCAATTAGTGTAGAGGAGCAAGGGATTAATCTCCCCCTCTCTCTCTCATATAATGATCAGGCAACACACACACCCCAATTAGTGCGGAGGAGCAAGGGATTCCCCTCCTCTCTCTCATATAGTGATCAGGCAACCCCCCCCCCAATTAGTGAGGAGGAGCAAGGGATTAATTCCCCCCCTCTCTCTCATATGGTGATAAGGCAACCCCCCCTCCCACTGATTTGCCCCTGCATATATGAAATATATCGCTCACCTAGAGTAGACTCATGCTCCCCACAGCAAAAACGAAGCAGCCTTATGGCAGGAAAGGGAAAGAGAAACTACAACATGCCCCACACACACACACACACACCTTCGCTCTCTCTCCTTCCATAAGCGAAAAGCCTGCCACACAGCGACCTCTGGTGGCTGGGGAAAAATACTGCAGCTTTGCCTGTGAGGGCTCCGGTCAGGATATTTTTTAAAAAATAAGGGAAAATACAGGGAAATTAATAAAATGGGAGGGGGCGGGAAGAGGGGTAAAAATAAGGGGTTTTCCCAGGGAAAACAGGATACTTAACAGGTATGGGTGGGAGTGGCATCCTAACTCCATGAAATATTTTGCTTGGCCGACCAACACACCATGAACATTTTAATACATGTCCAAAAACGTGATCATGAATCACAGAAGCTCACATAACATTTTGTTTTTCTTATTGATCCCAATAAAGGTATCAGCTGCTTCCTGCATTCTTTACCATTAAAGATAAAATGGCATTTGAAGATGGGTGGGGTATTATGTATATGGGGCTTCTTACTTTGGAGAAGAAGGGTAAGGAAGGCAGCTTTTGTGATGGAGCATGCCAGACATGAGAGATTCGTAGAGATGATAATGACAGAGAAGGGGATATTCCTAGAGAAGAACATTTCAGAGAAAAAAGGTTCCTAGTGAGGAGTATGCCAGACAAGAGAGATTGCTGGAGAGGATCATGCCACACAGAGAGGTTCCTGGCGTGGGAGATTGCCACCCAGACAAGAGAGAGGTTAGTAGAGAGGGAGCATGCCAGAGAAGAGTAATTCCTAGAGAGGGAGCATGCCAGACCAGGGAGGTATCTAGAGAGGAGAATGCAAGACAGGCGAGGTTTCAAGCATGTGGAAAGGACTGCAGTGGCTTAGATGTTAAGATGCTGAACTTGACAACTGGAAGGTTGGCTGGTCAGCGAGGAGAAAGAGTGTTGGGTGGATGGATTTTTAGTGATTAAGCATGCCAGATGAGAAATTCCTAGAGAGGGAGCATGCCAGACCAGGGAGGTATCTAGAGAGGAGAATGCAAGACAGGCGAGGTTTCAAGCATGTGGAAAAGACTGCAGTGGCTTAGATGTTAAGATGCTGAACTTGACAACTGGAAGGTTGGCTGGTCAGCGAGGAGAAAGATCTAATCTCTCCTGTATTTTCATCATTGACCCTGACTTTTGCAAATCCAAATTGATATAACTGATCTATCATGTTACAAAATCTATCTCCAAATCCATAACATCGAATTATCTCTTTAATTGTAACCCATTGCAGAGAATCAAAAGCCTTAAATATATCTAATGACAATAATCCAACTTTCTCTTTTGTATGCCCTGCTATGTCAATCAAGTCCAGAACCCTCCTAATTAAATCAGACATATGACATCCTTTCAAAAATCCCGCCTGATCCTCCTTTATATAATTGCCCATGAACCCGTTTAATCTTTTTGCTATTATTGCTGTAAATATCTTAGCGTCTTGATTTATCAGAGAAATGGGCCTATAAGATTCCACTTTTTCAACATCCTTTCCAGGCTTTGGCAGCAAAACAATTATAGTTCTGTTCCATGATGTCGGTATCTTTCCCCCATCCAATATATAGTTAAACAATTTCACTAATCTTGGAACTACACTATCTTTAAATTCCTTATAAAAATCCGCTGTCAGTCCATCCTCACCCGGGGATTTACCTAGCTTCAAGTTGGCTATTATATCTTTTACCTCTTTTTCTGTTATTCGCTCCTCCATTTTATTTTTATGTTCCAATTCTATTTTTATTTGCACATGTTTTTCTAACTGTTCTCTCAACTTTTCTATATTGATATCTCTTTTAGTATACAAACTCTGGTAGAAATCTTTTACAATCTCAATCTTATCATTAGCCTTATTACATCTCACCCCTAATTTATTTATCAAAATTCCAATCTCTCTTTTCATCCTCTTTTCTTTAGCAGCTCTTGCCAATAATTTAGAATTCCTATTACTATATTCAAAATACTCTCTCTTCAAATATAATAAATCTTTTTTTACCTTCTACATATCTTTTCCTATCAACTCTGACTTTAACCTTTGAATTTTATCAAATGCTTTTTTACTATTGGTCTTTATATGTTCCTCTTGCAAATGCTTAATCTCGTTCTCTATCTCAGACTGTTTGTCTCTACGTTGTTTATTTTTAATACTAGCCAACCTAATGCATTCCCCTCTAAATACCGACTTCATGGTATCCCAAACCACATTATAGCTAACCTCTCCATTATAATTCCAGGCCCAACTTTCATTCCAATTTTCAATTATCTTTTCTTTACTCTTTTGATCATAAAATAATTTTTCATCATATCTCCAATTCCTCCTCTCCTTTTTTCCCCATCAAGTCTCAATTCCATCCAGAGTTTTGCATGATCAGATTCCTTAAAAATCCCGATTTCTACATCATCTACATTTTTAATCAAATTTTCTGTGGCCAGGATATAGTCAATTCTGGAGTATGTATTATGCACCTGTGAAAAATAAGTATAAGCCCTCTCTTGTCCCTTAATTTCCCTCCAAACATCTTTTAATCCCAAACACTTCATCCATTTATTTAGTATCTTCATTTTGACTGGTCTTCCAGCTCTAGCTACATTAGTACAGTCCTCCGGGGCCCTTATCAAGTTAAAATCTCCTGCCACAATCATATTAACTAATCTCTCTTTTTCCAGTATACCCAATACTTTATTTAAAAATTCTTCTTGATGATCATTCGGGGCGTATATATTTACCAACGTTATCTCTTCATCCTTTATTTTCCCTATAACTATTAAATATCTGCCATCTGGATCGGAAATACTCTTTAACATCTCAAAGCCAAGTCTCTTCGAAATCAAGACTGCCACCCCCTTGCTTTAGAAGTTCCATAGGACTTTTCATAAATCTGCATCCAACCCAAATAAATCTTATTTGTGTCCTCTGTTTTTTGATGCGTTTCCTGGAGAAAGACTATGTCCGGCCTATCTTTCCTCAAAGCAAATTCCTCCTCTTCATTTGGCTGCCCGTACCTTTCACATTCCATGTCAATACTTTAAAAGTCCTCATAATTTATGTAACATCCTTGCGTTTTGACCACCACAGACTCTTTTTTTGTGTAATTACCTTCACCATACATATAACTACATTTTTTCTTTTAAAAAAACCCAAACAAAAAACATTTAACATTCAAAATCGCCCTCCCCACTCTTCTTACCAAAAAGTGGCCCTTATTCTTCAAAGGGGGAGGGGGGAGACATGTAAGATGTGCATTCTAATTAAAGCTCTAGCGCCGACTCTCCTCTTCAAAATCTAACCTAATTAAAGCCCCTCATCTTTCCCTTACCCGTCTAATCCCCCTCTCTAGTACCCTACCTCACCCTGGCACCTCCGCCACCTGTCCCTCCTCCTCCTCCTCTGCTCCTCCTGTGCCCCCTTCTCTTGTTCGATCCCTGACTCTCTTTGTGTGCCCCCCGCTTCAAACAAGGCCTTCCTCAAGGCTCGCCACTCTCGAGATGCTGTTTTAACCAATCCTATCTGGCACAGATAATCTAATGAGTCCATTTCAATATCTATTGTATGCATTTTTTTTTCATAAAAGAATCTGAGCTGTTGAGGAAACTTCCAATGATAAACAATTTCACGTTCTCTTAATAATTGTGTCACAGGTTTCATCTTATAGCGCCATACCCGTCCCTCAACAGATATGTCGTTATAAACCTCAACATCACAACCATCAATTTTTAAAACGCCAGACCCAGCTTGTTTTATAAACGCCATCACCTTCAACTTATCCGCCCAATTTGCAAATTTAATCAACACATTCCTTTGGACTTTTCTCCCCTTCCTTGGGCCCAATCTAAAAACACTTGCAATATCTTCATTTACAAAATTTTCCCCCATGTTCAAATTATTCAGCCAATCCACTATTCTTTCTTTTAGCTTATCTGGCGTTTTCTCCGACAAATTTCTCATGACCGTGTTCTGTTTTCTCATCACCTCTTCCATCAGATCCAATTTCTTCCCAAAACCCTCCACTTTCAGTTTAACTTCTTTATGTTCCTCATGAAGCCCTTTCATATCATTCTGCATTAATTTCATATCCTTTTGTACCAGATTCAGAACTTTATCCACTTTCTGACTATTAGCTTCCGCTTTTATAGAAAAATCAGTAAACATGCCAACAAGTTTCTTATGGCTACCCATTAACTCCTCCTTATCTTTCACTCTCACATCCCTCATTTCTCTGAATCCTTTCGTAGTCGTTTCATCCATCTTTTCAATTTTTTTAAACAACTTCCCCAGCTCTACTAAAATTTGGGTTTGGTCCATTGCTCCCGTCTGCTCTACTGCTGCTGTTGCAGATGGTAAAGATGCATCAGCACATGGCGCTTTCTTCTCCTCTTTTCTTGCATCAGTCTTTTTTGGTCTTACAATCTCATCTTCTTTTCTCTTCTCCATTTTGGTTATAAAGTCTTCAAACAAAGCACCCAGAGCCAAAACACTTTTATACCCAACAAGCACTTCACCCCGATTTTTTCCCAGCTTGCTTTAGTATTCCCCCCCCCCAAGCAACCAAACCCCACTCCAAATGAATAAAGAAAAAAAAGCTCTTCAAATCACTCAGAGCTGTACTGTTATATCCAAAGAGGAAGACCAACAACTTTATATCCACGATGTCCAAATGAAGTGAAAAGAAAAAAAAAGCAGAGCCACAGGGTAACTTATCCAAACTCCAAGTGTTAATGGGCAGGGGGAAAAAAAGATGAGAAGCAGCTATATTTCCTTCACTCCAGAGAACCCGACTGCATCCCCACACAGATGAAAGAAGGAATATTTATACATCCAGCCACATTGGCGGCTCCCGAACCCGGTCTCTCCTCCAATCTCCCAGGCACACCAGCCGTGTTCCGCGCCTTCCAAATGGTCTCTTCCTTATTCCATCTCAGCTCTGCTGAAATCTTCACCTTCCCCCTCTACGACCTCCTTTTCCAGCCTCAGTTTCAGCATTCCAGCCATTCCACCATTGCTTCACACTCTCCACTCCTCTCCTCTCAGCCGTCCTCAAAACTTTTAACTTTCGTTTCTGTTCTTCCTCACCGCCATTACTCCTTCCCGGCTTTGCCCTCCATTACCAGGCTTATCCCTCCTCCTTCCCTCCACACTTACTGTGCCCTCTCAATTGTCCGGCACCAAGACCCTGTTCACCGCCGCCAGCGTCCTCTTTAACTTTATTTTTCCTTTTCTCTCTCTTAAAGTTCCAAAGCTCCGAAGCCCATTTCACTTTTAAAAATCGCCAGAAGCCCGTCCGACCCAAGCTGCAAGCTCAGCACAGCCGACGCTGTGCTTCCCTCGCCGCCCGCTCCTCAAACTCCGTCTCCGGCGAAAATAAACTCACTTCAAAAGACTCCCAGGCTCCAGAATTAAACTCTCTAGCAAGTCGGTTCCAATTTTTTGTTATTTAGCCACTTTAAAGTCCCATTCTCGGCACGAGCAAAGCAATGTATGTGTTAACCAGGCATCATCTTAGCCACGCCCCCCAGGCATCATCTTAGCCACGCCCCCGGCTTAGCACATCTTTATTGCATGGCATACAGTATGAACACGAGGTAATGGCGGTGATACAGCTCCTTTTATACAGTAACTATACATTTTGAATGTGGCTACACGGTACCCTATTGGCTACTGTCGGTGTGACGTCATCCAGAGTCACGCCCTTCTTGTCCAGGGTCATCTGGAGTCACGCCCTTCTTGTCCAGGTGTGTCCATGGCGGGAATGTTTCCCGCGGCTGGAGATGGTTGGGGAATTTGTACCATGTGAGCTGAATGCTCGCTGCTTCCCTCTCTGGTAGCAAGCTCGCATTCTCATACAGCTGAAATACATTGTGTTCTATTACAGATTGCTTAAGGATACATTCTTTCCTGAAGTAGTTATATTCATCTTAAAGGTATAATGCAGGGGCGTGGCTAAGATGGCCGGCGAGTAACATCTTGATTTATGTGCTCGCGCTTATCAATGTGGCAATTGAAGAGAATAAGGAATTAATGTGGCAAATTACTGAGGTATTTTGGTGGCGATAAGTCTCCTTCTTGCCTGGTGGGAAAAGCTGTGGCAGGGCGGTCGAAGTTCGGGAGGTATCCTCGGCGGGAGAGGAAGCGACGGAAGCCGTGGTTTCTCCTGACCGAGGAGCTGAGAATGGGACCGGCGAGACGGTGGTGAACCGATAAAAGTGGCACCAGCAAGAAAGTGAGTTAAACAACTGATATATATATTGATGAGAGCTTGAGGTGGCAGCGGACTGTTTTGCCCTGAAGTGATTGGAGGTGGCAAGAGTCGGCAGAAGAGAACAAAGGGGTGTTGTACTAGGAGATAATGGCGGCGATCCTGGAAATCGAAAGTGGAGTTTGTTTTTTGGACAATGGCTTTTGAGAGACCCAGGGGAGCTGCAGATCGATTTGAGGTGTGTGGAAGTGGCTATTGAAGAAAAGTGTTTGGTTTTGGGGCGCTAGTCATCTCAGCATTTTGAAGCCGAAGCTGAAGTAAAGAAGAGTGGTTCTTTAAAAAAAAAAAGTTTGCCGAGTTGGGGAAGAAGAAGGAGGAGGGGCTTCCCCCTTGAAGCCTGAAGCCGTCGCAGCCGCTGGGAAAAGGGCTTTTGTTTTGTCTGCCCTAAGAGTGGATTTACTTTTTTCTTTTTTACTCCTTCGCTGTGTGGATTATAGCTTTTAATTTTTTTCTTGGGAATTTTTCTCCTTTCTCTTTTTCTCCCCTGCTGAGCTGATACAAGTGGATACATTGGGGCATTTGCTCCCTTTGGTCCACTCCCTATGCGGGAGACGGGCCGCCTCAGGTCGGGATCCCTGGCAAGCCTCGCAAGCGCCGACCATGTGCTCAATGTCCGCGTCCAGCTGTGGCCACCAGAAGTAACTCCGGGCCAGCGCCTTTGAACGAACTATGCCCGGGTGGCTGACGTGCAGCAGTTCGAGCACTCTCGTCCGCAGGGGCGTAGGGACTACCACCCGTTGGCCCCACAGAAGGCACCCCCTCTCTAGGGACAACTCTAGCTTTTTCCTAAAGAATGGGTCGAACTCTGTACTCGGGGACGAAGCCGGCCACCCCTTCTGCACCCATGAACTGACTTTCTCCAGCGTCCTGTCCTTGCCAGTCGCCCTAGCAACGTCGGCTGGTACTATTGGGGGTGCGTCTAAAACCTCAATTAGCAACACCTGGCGGTCTCTCTCTGCTCTCGCCTTTTGGTCGTCCGACAAGGGCAGAGGGGATCTCGAAAGCGCATCAGCATGGCTGATCTCCTTTCCGGGCCTGTACTCTAACTCATGTTGGTACGCGTTGAGGAAAATAGCCCATCGCAGCATTCTCGGGGACAGGATCTGCGGCGTGGGCTTGCTTGCCGTGAAAATCCCTAACAGCGGCTTATGATCGGTCACGATTTTGAACGGGCGGCCATACAAAAAATCGTGAAATTTTTTGGTCCCCGCTACTATTGCTAACGCTTCCCTGTCGGTTTGTGCGTAATTTCGCTCCGCTTGGGACAGGGACCTTGAGTAAAACGCTACCGGGGCCTCCCTTCCGTCTTCCAACACGTGGCAAAGCACCGCCCCCACCCCCACCGGGGATGCATCACACACTAGGACCACTGGCCGTTTGGGGTCGAAATGCGTCAGGATTGCCTCAGATGTTAGGAGTTGCTTTAGCTCTTTGAACGCCCTCTCGTGTTCGTCACCCCACATCCATGTCTCCTCCTTTTTAAGTAACCGATGGAGCGGCTTGGCCACGGACGCCTTCCGCGGGAGGAATGTATGGTAAAAATTGAGGAGCCCCAGGAAGGACTGTAGCTCGGTTTTGGATGTGGGGCGAGGGGCCTTTTTAATGGCTGCTACCTTGGATTTAGACGGTTTAATCCCCTCGGGTGTGATCCGGAACCCTAAAAACTCGACTTCGGTTTCGAAAAAGACACATTTATCCTTCCTCAATCTCAGCCCCGCTTTCTCGAACACGGTCAGTACTTTGTCCAACCTTTTTGCTAGTTCAGCCTCACTCCCCCCTGTTATCAACACGTCATCAAAATAAGGCAACACCCCCTCCAGGCCCTTTAGGAGGCGTTCCACAAGCGATTGAAAAAGGCCGGGTGCCGAGTTCACGCCGAACTGTAACCGCGACACCTGGAACGCCCCCTTATGTGTAACTATCGTTTGTGCCGCGGCCGTGGCGGGGGTCACAGGAAGTTGCTGATAGGCTTGTGCCAAATCGAGTTTAGCGAAACACTTTCCCCCATTTAGCCTGGCCAAAAGGTGGCTGATCACTGGCACCGGGTATGCATTAGGGCGGATCGCCTTGTTAATTGTACACTTATAATCAGCGCAAATGCGCACCTCCCCGTTAGCCTTGAGGGCCGTTACAATTGGAGTTTCCCACTCCGCGGAATCAACAGGAATAAGAATCCCCTGGCCCACCAGTTTGTCCAGTTCCGCCTCTATCTTGTCCTTGAGTGCGAACGGCACCCTGCGTGGTTTGAGTCTTATCGGGCGGACCTCCGGGTCTATGTCGAAAGCTACAGGGGGTCCCTTGAACTTTCCGAGTCCTTTCTTAAAAACGGCGGGATGCGCATCGCAAACCGCTTGTATAGGGTCCCCCCCCACGGTATGCACCCCCCCTATGAACAAACCTAAAGGCTGAAACCACTGTGTCCCTAGGAGGCTACAGCTTCCCCCCTTGAGGACAACTAGGGGCAGTTCCGCAGAATGTCTCTTAAAATTGACCCGAAATTTCCCGACCCCCAACACCGGAATGCTGTTTCCCTGTACGTCCCGTAGTGTGGACCTCAACGCTTTAAGCTTGGGCCGCACGTGGGGGTCGATTTTCAGGAACTCTTTCTGGGGAATTATGGAATAAGAGGACCCCGAGTCAATTTCCATCTTAATAGGGGCCCCTTGTACTAATACCTCAACGAAGTAATGGGACTGTCCCGCGGACACGCTGAACACTGGGGCGTCGTCCTCGCTGCCGTCCGAGACGCGGCCCACGCCGTCCTGCTTCCTCGTGGTCTGGGCGCCATCTTTGGGCCTCGCTGGACGGTCCGGTCTGGCCGCGCGGTCTTGTGACTGCCTCCGGCCCTCTTTCCGCTTTCTGCACGCCTTGGCGATGTGCCCCCGACGGCCGCAGGTGTAACACTCGGCCTTCCTGAACGGGCATCTCGCGCGCTCGTGGGCCGCTCCGCAACCCTCGCAGCGTCGACCACCCTTCCGGACCTTCTGGACCTCCTCGCTGTCGCTGCCTTCCGTAGACGACTTTGAGGCCCGTCGAGTCGCGTGCACCGACTGTCCGGTCTTCCCGTGCGCCGAATTTTCCGCCTTGCCGGCTCTAGGACGCCACTCACGCCACTGGTGCATCTCGTCCACTCCAGCATTCGTGGACTCTGCGGCTTCCGCGGCCTCTATGACCTCTGCCAGCGTGGGTGGCGGCTCCTTATTCATCAAGCTGCGCTGTACCTCCTTGTCTTTCAGGCCACACAACACGCCGTCCCTGAGGACCAACTCCAGGATATCGCCCCATTTACAGGGGGCGGCGGCTATCCTCATGGCGGCCACGAATGCCTCAACCGACTCATCCGGCGCTTGGACTCGCCTCCAAAACGCGCTCCGAGCGGGAAACATTGCCCTCGAGGGGCAGAACCGCTCTCGCAGCAGTTTCATGATGTCGCTCGCCTTAAAGTCGCTCACCTTCTTCGGAGCGATTATGCCCACCAGCGTCCGCTTGGTTTCCATCCCGAGCATTCTGGTGAGGATGGCCCTCTTTCTCTCCTCGTCTTCTCCTTTGACTCTGAGTTCCACCAGGGCCGCCTGGAAATCCATCTCAAGCAGCTCCCAGTCTTGCGGTTTGGTGATGTTGAAACCGCTCTGTGCCCTGGCTGTTCCGTGGGGATCCATGATCCCACCTTCGTCGCCAATTTGGTGTATGCGAACCAAGACACAGGACACAGCCTCGGGCTGGGTTAACTCAGGTTTATTGCATCGTGGACAGAGGGAACATGAGGTAATGGCGGATCGATAGCTCTTTATATACAGCAGCAATACATTTGAACGTGGTGCCATGGTAGCCCATTGGCTACTGTCTGCGTGACGTCATTGCAGGTCACGCCCTTCTTGTCCAGGTGTAGGTGGTGGCGGGAAAACTTCCCGCGCTGTTGCCTTTGATGAGTTCGGACCAAGAGAGCTTGGACGCTCGCTGCTGCCAGCTGGTGGTCATTAGCTCGCGTCCTATTACAGGGTTTATATGATACAGCTGAAGGTTACATTGTTGCTATAGGCAAGGTTACATTGGCTCAGATACAGTGTAATCCATGTGTACAATAAAAACCATCAGAACACAACACTCCCTGAAAATACTGGGCATGTTTAGTGGCTGATTTTGGTGGTTGGCTCCGTTGGATTACAAATACTTACTGGTTGTTTGGTTCCTGCTTCCTGCTTCTTGTGGATTACAACAATTGATTTACTGGCTCTTCTCCATTAACTAGGTTATACTATATTCAAAGGATTGCTGGCAGCTTTGGCTACATTGGAGCAGGCTCAATTGGAGTGTTTAATAACTATATAGTGCATTGCAGCATTAGATCTTTCAGTGGATGTCATCATGGATAAGGGCACAAGAGGAAAAGCAAAGGAGGAGGAGCCTGTGGTGAAATCAAAGAGAAAGGAAAAACTACCAACGGAAGAGGTCCCCCGTTGTCATCACCACCACCTGAACCTTATGATCAAACTCAAATTATGGTGGAAATTGGTAAATTGTTTCAGAAGATGGAAAAGATGGAAGAGTAAAGGATAGAAATGAAATGTTGAAAAAGCAAGATAAGGTGGTAGAATCTGTTGTGGATTTAACAAAAAAGTAGAATTAAATTTGCAAAAAATAGAATGATGAATGGAGAAATAAGTGGAAAAAGAGGATAATGAGAACTATGTCAGTAAGAATTAAGGAACATAATTATAAAATGCTGTGGCAATGGTACTTGACACCACAGAGGTTACATCAGATTGATAATAAAAGGGATAATTTATGTTGGAGATATAAAGAGACTGTTGGAACCTACGAACATATGTGGTGGAGCTGTAAAATGATAAATGATTTTTGGAAAAGAATAGAAAACGAGGCAGGGGAAATAATGGGTAAGAAAATCAAACTGGTGTCAGGTACCATTATGTTAACGGATGTGGAGGGTGTGTGTTTAAATAAGGAGGAAAAAGAGTTATTAGAAATTATGTTAACCACGGGTAGACAATGTATTGCTAGAAATTGGAAAAATGATGTCATTATACAATTGGGGGAGTGGTATAAGGAAATGTGGAATTTAGCATTGAATGATAAAAGCATGGGAGATAAAAGTAAAAAGAGATAAACTGAAGGCAAATAGATTTTGGAATATCTGGAAGCCCTTTGTTGATCACTCCCTCACGGGTATGGATTATAGCAGACCTGTACCATCTCAGAGTAGTTTTTGGAGATAACATTGAGTCTGAACTCTCCGGGGCATTGTAAATAAACACTGGGTGATGTGTAGTTGAAAATTAAAAGTTGATAGTTGCAAATAAGTTATAGTATTGCGGGAAGGTTTTATGAATTGGTTATTGGTGCTGTGTTAATTTTTAATGTGTTTATTAAATGGTATGTGTATTATAACAGACAATAATGCAATTATCATTTATGCGATTATTTTTATGAAGCTTATGTATTTTTGTTATGTCATATTATATATATGTTTGTATTTTCTTTTGAAAATTAATCAATAATTTTTAAAAAAAAAAAAAAGGTATAATGCAGCAGTTACATTCCATACACAACAGCATCCGTCTCTGTCCCAGCTCCTGCCAACCTAGCAGTTGGGAAGCAAGAAATTGCAAGTAGGTAAACAGCGTCCCCATGTGCTTCGGGCTTCGGCGTCTAGTCATGGCTGCCACATGCCCACGGAAACGTCTGCAGATGTAGACAGCACTGGCTCTTTCACTACAAGCAGAAATGAGCACCAAACCCTAGAGTCGGATACGACCGGCTTTCCAGCAAGGGTAGCCTTTATCAAGAGGGGGAGTTTGCCAGACCCAGACAAGAGGAATTCCTAGAGAGGAGGTTTCCGAACAAGAGATTCACGAGCGAGTGAGCGAGAGAGACCATTGGATTGGATGGATTTTTAGAGTGGTCGACTGATAGATTCCTAGAGGGGAGCATGCGAGACAAGAAAGATTCCTAGAGAGGAGGGAAAAGTGGGAGTTGATGAGACCATGGAGGTATAAAAAACAGATGACATGACATCACAACTTGAAGCCGACTAATCTGACAGTCCGCCATGTTAGTTGGCCCATAACATTGCCTTATGGCACTTTGTGTGGAGTGAAAGTAGATCGGGGTTTCCCCTTTAATATCAGTGGGTGGGGGGTTGTGATCCCCCTCTCCGCTGGCTCCCCTGGGGTAGAGAGGTTTGGGGGGACAAAAGGGGTCTGTCTCCCCAACCCTCCTGAACCCAGGGGTAGAGGGGGAATCCCCCGACACCCCACATATTAAAGAGAAGAAAACAAGCCAAGCGGTTTCTTCTTGTTAACAACGGGGTGTTGGGTGGTGGTGGTGGATTCCCATCTCCCTGGTCCCCTGGGTTTGGAAGGGTTGGGGAGAGAAAAGGGGTCTTCCCTCTCAACCCTTCTGGACCCAGGAGAGGTGATCAATTCCACTCCCTCCCAAACACTCTGTTTTTAAAGAGAAGAAACCGCCTGGTTTCTTCTGTTTAATAACCGGGTGTCCTGCGGGGGGATCCCCTCTCTGCTGGGTCCCCTGGCTCTGGAAGGGTTGGAGGGACAGACCCCTTTTGTCCCCCCTCCCCAACCCAGGGGACCCAGGAAATGGGATCAATCCACCACCCCCTCTAACAACAGCAATCGTAAATATTTTGGTCCACCTAATATGGCGGCAGGCCAAGCCCACTGGCTTCAAAAAACTTACAGCATGAAGCCTGTAGTGCCATCTCCTATTTTTTATACCTCCATGGACGAAACGGACTCTTTCACCCGGAAATGATCCTTTCCCACATGTCCCTCCTACTCCCTATTCCAGAGGCGACCACCGAGTTGGGAGAGTTGCTGCCGTAAGTGCACTTTTGTTTTCTGGACTACATATCCCATCCATTTCGAGGCGGGAAGAGCTTTTAGAGTCCTGTGAACTGGACTCTTGAGAAACTCGCCTCTTCCACGTACTGGAGACAAGGCAGGATCCCGAGCTTCATGTATCTTAATAAATACTACAAAACACACGCAGGAAAAAGAAGGCGATTCATCTTGAATCTCGAAATCTCACGCAACCATTTATTTTATTTTATTTTTGAGTAATCCAATAAAGGCATCGCTTTCTTCCTGCATTTGTTTTGTATTCTGAATATGGATTTAACGGCTATCTTTCTTTGTTTGCTTAAATACTACAAGTCCCAGAATCCCCGGTCATGCAGCGAGCCGCATGGACGGTGGGAATTGTAGTACCGAAACCGTCAGATCAAGGGAAGCAAAATGTGCTTTTGGGCGACAAGCCCTCTGTGGTCTCCGCTGACTGTGGATTCTGGGCATTGTAGTTGGCGGGAAACAAAAGAGAAGCTTCTCTAAGCCTTTTGTTGTTGTTCAGTCGCTGCACAGTCGATTCCGACCCTTTGCGACCCCATGGACCCTATTGACCTCCAGGCACATCTGTCCTCCACCATCCTCCCCAGCCCGGCCAGCTCTGTCCCCATTGCGTCTTCTACAAGACCATCTGGCCATCTCATATTTGGCCGCCCCCTTTTTCTTTTGCCTTCCACCTTTCCCAGCATCAAGGCTTTCTCAAGTGAATCCTCTCTTCTCATTTGATGTCCAAAGTACTTTAGCTTCATCTTTACTATTTCACCTTGTAAGGAGCAGTCAGGGTTGATTTCTTCTAAGATCTGCCAGACTGGGAGAGGGCCCCATGTTTGCTCCCCCCACCCCCTTCGCTAAGGACTTGGCTGGTGGCTTTTCCCTGGCGACACCTGGTTCACCTCCCCTTTGGTTTCCTCCCGTCTTTGTTTTCTGGTCTTTTGAAAGGGTTCAGTGTCTGCATTTAATGTGATTATCTTACATTAAAAGCAAGAGCTTTGCAAGAACTTTTATATAAAACACAATTACCAGTTTAATAGCTAACTCTTGACATATTTGGAGTTTTGTCTTCAGGGTTTTTAAAACAAAATCCATGGTCCTCCTTGCAACCATTGTGGCCAAATTCATTTTTTTGATACCACCCCCCAAAGAAAAGAAAGAAAGGAAAGGAAAAGAAGGATCTCTTCTCTCTCGCTTTCTTCAGAGGGAGGTCTTTGAATTTAAAGAGAAAAGAGGGCGTATATCTTTACAAGGCTGCAATTCTTCCCTTAAAACCCTTGCCCTGTCAATGTTATAATTTCCCTTCTGGAGGAGTTTTCAAACTCTGAAGTCCCACACAAACAACTCTGACCCAGTAGTTCTCTTGGCTGGAGTTTCTGGGTTTGGAGGATTATTAGGATAGGCAAAAGATCTATAGGTAGCTCTGAGGTCTTAGGAAGGGAGGATTCAGGGAGGCTTCATTCATCTTATGTACAAACGAACGCCCTGAGAGAACAGCAAACAGGAGGAAAGAACAAACCCATTTCAGTTCTCATATACCTGTAGAAAAGCTCAAAAGGCATAGTTTTCAGGAAAGCACCTAAGGTTAGGCACTATCCTCCTTACCCCCTCCTTGCCATATCATCCATGGTCCATTCTAGGCAGCCCTTTTGGATTGAGAATTAATTACCTACTGTCTTGCAGGTGTGGGGGTGAGGGAGACCTTTTCTTCACAGTTGAATTTATTTATTTATTTTTGAATAGTAGCAGTGTTAGTGTTTGGTTCAGGCATATCAGAAAACAAAAATAAAGAAATAATAAAATATAAAGAAAACCTCTGCAGCACTATAAAGATTCAGACAAGGAGTAAATCTTCTTTCAGGAGGGACTGATTTTATCTCCTTGCAGTTCAGAGGACTCTCAGAGTCTTCTTTACTACTGGGAAGACCATTGCTTTAACTATGTGCACTTTGTTAGCAGGGTGATGTCTCTTCTTTTTATTATGGTGCCATAACTTGCCTCCCAAGGACTACCATCTTTTGATTTCATGACTGGAGTCACCATTTGTGGTGATCTAAGATCCTTGCACTGCAGTGGCTCAAGTGGCTAAGATGCTGACTGGGAGGCGGAAGGTCGGCGGTTTGATTCCCGAGTACTGCAGGACGGAATGAGCATCTGTCTTTGTCCTAGTTCCTGCCAACCTAGCAGTTTGAAAGCAAGAAATTGCAAGTAGATAAATAGGGACCACTTCGGTGGGAAGGTAACAGCGTTCCGTGTGCTCCGGTGTCTAATCATGCCTGCCACATAACTATGGAAAAGTCTGCAGAAGCAGACAGCGCTGGCTCTCCGGCTTTGAAACAAATGAGCACTGAACCCTAGAGTCAGATACGACTGGCTTTCGAGCAAGGGAAACCTTTACCTTTACCTTAAGATCCTTGGAAGGAAAAGCCTGTCACTGCTTCCATTTCTATTTGCCAAGGAGTGAAGCTATGATCTTGATTATTATTTTTTATATTGAGCTTCAAGCTAGCTTTTGCACTCTCTTTCCCCTTCTGTTGTTTTCCTCTGTTACTTCACACAGCTAGTCCTTTCTGTGGTCTCAGCTGACTGTGGATTCTGGGCATTGTAGTTGGCCGGAAACCAAGGGAAGCTGTAGATAGCCATAACAGTTACACATACAGTATATACCATCCCATAGCACTTATGAACTTACTGGGTGGTTCATAATGTTTTTAGCAATTTGCCCCCAACTTGCTGGTTTTTCATTTTAACAACCTCAGAAGGATGGATGGCGGAGTCAACCCTGATCTCCGTCAGGATTGAAATCAGATTGTGGGCAGGGTTTTGCCTGCAGTTATAGCAGTTGAAGCACTGTGCCTCGAGGACTCATAGTATGTCTTGTATTCATGGGAGGGACATAAATAACAAATATGTTCTTCAATATGTCCAAGTGTGTTTCTAACAAATTAAATTGGTAAGAAAACGTTGGGAGGTATCGGCAATAAAACTCTTGCTACATTCGCTGCATCAACGATGCCATCTCATCCTCTGCGTCCCCCTTCTCCTTTTGCCTTTAACCTTTCCTAGCATCAGGGCCTTTCTCCAGCGAGTCTTCTCTTCTCATTTCATGGCCAAAGTCAAGGGATCCCACCTTACGGCCTGCAGGCTTGACCTGGCCCACAGCACCATTTTACGTGGCCCACCACCACTGCACCTGGAAGTGGACACATTTATGACAGCTGTAAACTGCCTGTGTATGCATAAACATGGTTTTGTCAGCCCTAAGTGCTCTCATGACTGTCATAAATGCGGGTGCATTTACTTCTGCTTCCGGGGTATGTGGTCCGGCCGGCCCACTTGGCTGTCTGGAAGGTGTGGTCCGGCCCACTGCATAAAAAGTTTGGGAAGCCCCAGGCAAAGTACAGTAAAACCCCAATTTATGTAAAAAGTCCATTCTGCATTCGAGGTCCCCCTGCAACGTGGTTTGAGAATGTGCTTTGGTTTGGGTTTGGCTGGGAACATACCTCAGACAAAAACCCGCTTCATTCTGCCCTTCATCCGATATGTATTCCCAGCTAAACCATGCCCTGGAGAAGAGCGGGATGGAGTGGATATGCAGGGGGAACTCTCCCCTTCCCGGTAGAAGCAATTTACGTAAATTTGTGCCACAGCCCATCCAGTCCAGCATTCTGTCTTACACAGTGGCTCACCATTTGCTTCAGGGTATTCCCAAGCAGATTCCTTCACCTGCTTAGGATTTCCTGGAAATGGCATTGAGAGATATCCTGCCTATCTCTCGAACCCGGAGGTTGTCCTTAGATACCCATAATTATAGCCATTGATCCCCTTGTCCTCCATGAACTTGTCTAATCCTTTCTTAAAGCTGTCAAGACTGACAGCTGTCACCACTTCTTCTGGCAGGGAGTTCCATAGACCAGTGATCCTATGGGTAAAAAAGTACTTTCTCTTATTTGTTTGAGAACTAGTACCCAAAAGTTTCATGGAGTGTCCCCTAGTTCTAGTGTTATGCGATAGGGAAAACAATTTTTCCTTATCTACTTTGTCCACACCGTGCATGATTTTATAAACTTCAATCAGGTCACCTCTTAGATGCCGTCGCTGAAGAGTGAAGAGGCCCAACTGTTGCAGCCTCAGATGGTAAGGAAGGTTTTCTAGTCCCCTAATCATTCTGGTCAGGGAAGTGGGAACTGCCGCCACCGCCAGGGACATAGAGTGGGTGGGGGGTTTTCATATCCGCTCGGTTGCGCTCTTCATCCGAGGTCCCCCTGCAGTGCGGTTTGGGAATGTGCTTCGGTTTGGGTTTGGCTGGGAACTCACCTCAGACAAAACCCGCTTCATCCTGCTCTTCATCCGACATGCATTCCCAGCTAAACCATGCCCTGGAGAGGAGCGGGATGGAGCGGATGCAGGAGGAACTCTCCCCTTCCCAGTAGAAGCAACGGGGGTTCTAGAAAATGCAGCAAAACTGCTGCAATCATCAGCACTGCCTCTGCCGCTTCCACAGTAACTGATGTCTTGCGACTTCTGGCATGGGATCGGATGGTGCGGGGTGAAATTTTAGAGTTTAAAATGGTGGTACCACCTTACATAAAATGATTTATTTGCGTGAAAGGGATGCGTTTTCCACACAAAAAAATCATTACTTAAGTCAATTTTTACGTAAATTTGTGCATATGTACTGTAAATCAGGGTTTTACTGTACAGTGGTACCTCTTACAAAAGGGCTTCTGTGGGGAGGGGAAGCAACCCTTGGGATCCAAAACTTTCATCCCCCTTCCCCCTGCCTTGCCTGTTCGTTTATTTTGCTGTGAGAGGTGACAGGATTTTTCAGGGAACATGATGCATGAACGAGGCTTCTTTGAGTGAAAGCGGGCATGGAACCAGAAGTGTGCCTAGCTGCTGAGGCTCTGCTGTGGGCTCCCTTCCCCTCTGGCTGCATGTGTTTTCACAGCATCTCGCCTTTGCCCACTTGCTGATGCGTGTAGGGCATGCCCTTAACGAAAACTGAGCTCCAAGTCGAGGGATGAAGGAAGGAAGAAGGAAGGAAGGCAGAGCCAAAGCAGCTTGGCACACTTCTAGTTTTCCTCCCGCTTTTACTTAAAGGAGACTTGTTTGGGCATCGCGTCCCCTGCAAAAACCCCACCACATCTCACAGCAAAATAAACAAACATGCAAGGCGGGGGGGGGGGGATGGCAACCCTTCCTTTTCAAGTCCCTGGTGAAGTGATTTTTGGGCGGATCCCCAGGGTCGCTTCCTCCCCCATGCCACCTCTGACAGAAAAATAAATGAACGGGGAAGATGCATCACACTAAGTTTCACACCTTCATTTATAAATCTTACTAGAACACTTTTGTTTACCTCTTTATTTCTTTTTGTACCTAATAATTTATTATTATTTATTTCTTTTTGTACGCTTATAATATCCTCAGGCGTGAATTTTCTTTCCATTTTCAAATCATTTAACCATGCTATTATTCTTGACTTGAGTTGATCAGGCACAGCTTCCGAAATATTCTTAATTATTACATTTTGCCTCTTAGAGCGATCTTCCATACGATCTAACCTTTTTTCAATAACTTCTAACTTGGATTCACTTTGTTTTGTCTTCTTCTGTGTCACCTCTACTTTGTTCCCTAACAACTCAACCTCTTTTGCATTTATATTTAATGTATCCTTTAATTCCACCATTTCTTTCATAATACTTTGTGTTTGTGTCTGGGCGACCTCTACCATTCCTGCAACCATTTAACCATAGATTTCATGTCCCAAACCCAGGGAAAAAAAAGAATTATTCAAATGCTTGTCATTAATTCACTTTGCTTTTTCTACTTGGTTACACCCGTGATAGCCCTTAATCTGCAGAAATTTAGATTGGCACAGTATACTTAAATTTTCCAAAACTGAATCATGTCAGGGCCGGGCTTAACTCCATCTTCGTTAGTTAGCGCATACTGTATAAAAGGTTTCCAGATTTCCCAAAATGGTATTTTAATTTTTAATCCCTGTTTTAACCGAATTTGACTAGTTAATTTTTCATTTAATGCAAATTGCCAAACTTCTTTAAACCACCTGTTTTTGTTCAAGCCTTCATTAGTTTTTTATTCTTGAGCTACTAACTGGCAACCAGCAACAATGTCAAAATTAGTTCTTTTTTACCTTCATTTAATTTTAATTTTTCTTTTTCTCCTAATATAGCCAATGTGGGTTCTAATTTTATTGTTGTATCGAGAATATTATTTATCTCCTTCTCCATCACTTTCCAGAATTTATTTGTTTCCTTACAGGACCACCACAAATGCAAATATGTTCTCTTTTCTTCCTTACATTTCCAACATATGTCAGATTTATTACTATCCATTTGTTTAGCTCTAATTGAAGTGAGGTACCATCTCCATAATACTTTACAGACATGGTCCTTTTCCTTAATTGATATAGTTTTTGTTATCCTATTTTCCCGTTTTTTCTCCAGTCTTCTTCAATTTTAATATTCAATTCTTCCTCCCAAATTCTTTTAAGTGTATAATGGGTTCCTTCCCCTGGAATAAGCATTTTGTACAATTTGCCTACCAAACCTTGTAATTTTGTTTTCCCTTTTCTTATTTTCAGAACCAGCTCTTCAAAAGGCGTCTTTGTTCTGATTTCTCCTGCAATCCCCCTTATAAATTTGTCCCATTTCTCCATCCACATTTTTTGTAGCCAGTTTAATTTTAATTTATTATAGACTTCTTTCCTTCTCTGATACGTATTACAATTTCTAATACAATCTATTTTTAATAACACTTTTTCTTGCATTAGGATGGATCTTGTTTTATACGAAGATATCAATGGACAACACTGGAAATCCAAAATTTCTATTATTGGAGATAAGTCTGGTGCCAAATTCCTTTTGATTCCTCTCCATGCATTACAAATATTCTGAATTGAGAAACTATTAATTGTTATTTTATTAATTGATTGAGATAAGAATATTTCCCCTCTTAATTTTTTTAATTCTTCTTGATCTGCTTCACATATTACCTCATTTTGCTGAATTAATAATTTTATTAATTTCTTTAAGTGAAAAGCTTGATAATACGCTTTAATATTTGTAATATTTAAACCTCCATGTTTATTTTTCTTGTACCACAATCCCTTGCTGATTCTCGCTTTTTTTGTTATTACAAATACCATTTATTAATTTTTGCCAATTATTAAGTTCTGTCTCTTTAATTTTAATCGATAAATTCAGGTTAGACATAACTTTCATTTTACAGATATTAATCCTTCCAAACCATGAGGTCTTTAACCGTTTTATTTGTTCTATTAATGGCTTTAAATCATTTTTAATTTATTAAAATTGATATTATATAGATCTTTTGGTTCTTTTGTCACAAATATTTCCAAATATTTAAATCCATCTTTTATTGTAATTTTGTATCTTTCTCCAATTTTTTTCTTTCCTCCTGGGTTAAATTGCATGTGATGGCCTCAGTTTTCATCCTATTAATCTTTAATCCTGTTACTTCTTCAAAGGCTCTTAAACGAACTTGTACTTTGCTTAAATTATTATTATTATTATTTTTATAAATGCTTTTTATTAAATTTTTTGACAGACATACAAAAAAAAAAAGAAAACAGTAACAATACAAAACAATAATAACTCAAAAATGACATCAATGCAATATTAACTCACATTCATAGAGGCTGGCACCTAACAATACTTGAGCTAATTATTTACCATATAACCATCATTATTAGATACCACAATATAGAATATTACACAATCAAACAACAAAAGCTTTCTGTGCTATCTCTATTACAGTTTTTTTAGTACTTACAAATCACCCTGTGAATATGTACAATGCCCGGAGAGTTTATTTTCTATTTTAAATCCAAAAACCTCTTTGAGATGGTACAGGTCCTGAGCAATCATTTACCATGAGAGAGTGCTCCACAAACGGTTTCCATATATTCCAAAACCTATTCTCTTTTAAATTATCTCGTTTCACTTTAATCTCCCATGTCAATTTGTCGTTCAATGCTAGACTCCACATTTCCTTATACCATTCTCCGATCTGTATATCTACATCGTTTTTCCAATTTCTAGCTATGCATTGTCTACCAGTAGTTAATACAATTTCAAATAATTCTTTTTCCTCCTTATTCAAACCCAAACCTTCCACATTTGTTAAAAGAATGGTACCTGACTCCAACTTAACGCTTTTACCCAATATTTCACCAAACTCCCCTTCTATTCTTCCCCAAAAATCCCTTATTTTTTTACAACTCCACCACATATGTTCGTATATTCCATCATTTTCTTTACATCTCCAACATAACTTATCTCTTTTATTATCCATCTGGTAAAGCCTTAGTGGTGTCAAGTACCATTGCCACAACATTTTAAAATTATGTTCTTTAATTCTTACAGACATTGTTCTCATGATCCTCTTTTTCCATTTATTTCTCCATTCAACCTCCCCAATTTTTATATTTAAATTTTGTTCCCACTTACGTTTCAGGTCTTCCTGTGAATCTTTATCCTTATTCAATATAGTATAAAGTTTGCTTACAAGACCCTTAATACCTCTTTCCCCTTTTCTAATCTTTATTACCAATTCCTCAAATTCCGTCTTAATTCTGTCTATCCCTATTTCTCTTTTATATTTTTTATTCCAATTATCCACCCTTAATTTCTGAAACCAATCTAAATTTAGCTTCTCAAATATTTTTTTCCTCTTAGTATCATCATCGCAAGCTTTCAACCAGTCCTTCAGTAAGAATACCCCATCTTTAACCAATATTTCCTTTTTTTCCTTATCTAATTTTATTGGGAAACACACCATATTAGTCAATTCCAAAATTGGAGAAAGATTTGGGACCATATCTATCTTTACTTTAAAATTATTTAAAGGTTCTTTTATCACTAGCAAAGTGTCATCTGCAAATAGACTTATTTTTTTGTTCTCTATTCCCATCAATTTGTCGTTCTGCCTTATTTCATTTGCTAATAATTCCATTGCCAATATAAATAAACATGGGGACAATGGGCAACCTTGTCTTATCCCTGCATTAATACTAATTTCTTTACCTAATCGATTATTCATTTTAATTTTTGTTTTGCTTTCTTTGTACAATTGTTCAATCACATGTTTAAATTTAGGGCCAAATTGTAATTTCTCGCATATTCCTTTTATTGTTTTCCATTGAATCGAATCAAACGCTTTGTATATATCTAATGCCACATACATACTTTTTGTTTATTATTTTTCTATTTTTCAATTATATTAACTAAACGATTTATTAATATATCCATTTGTCTCCCTTTAACAAACCCTGTTTGTAATGAAATTGGTCTATATGCTTCTATATCTTTATCTTTATCTTTCCCTGGTTTGGGGATTAAAGCCGTTATCGAATTACTCCAGGATTTTGGAATCTCCCCCCTCCCTTCTAATATATAATTATATAATTTTTTAAATTTGGGAATCATTACTTCTCGACATTCCTTGTAAAATTCCGACGGAATGACGTCTTCTCCTGGCATCTTAGAGCGATCTTCTATACGATTTAACCTTGTTTGAATAACTTCTAACTTGGATTCATTTTGTTTTGTCTTCTCCTGTGTCACCTCTACTTTGTTTCCAAACAACTCAACTTCTTTTGCATTTATGTTTAATGTCCAACCAGAGCGGACCGGAGGGGCTCTCTAATTGTTCCATCTAGCAGAGGGGCTCGCCTCTCTGGCACACGAAGGAGGGCCTTTTCTGTGTCCGCACCAGCCTTGTGGAACCTCCTGCCAGTAGAGTTACGGGAGCAGATGGAGCTGCTGCCTTTCAGAAGAGAATTAAAAACCTGTTTGGCGGGGCAGGTGTGGGGCTCGGATGGAAGAGTGGCCCCCACCTGTTGGCTTATAAAATGAAGGCCCCCCCCATCTTTTTAATGCGGGCAGTTTTAATAGGTGGGTGGGTATGTTGGGGTTTTAATTGTTTTTAATATGTATGTTTTATTCTTGTTGTGAGCCGCCCTGAGTTGGGTTCACCTGATTGGGCGGCATAGAAATTTGAACCATAAATAAATAAATAAATAAATAATAAGTCCCTGGTGAAGTGATATTTAGGCAGATCCCCAGGGTTGCTTCCTCCCCCATGCCACCTCTGACAGAAAAATAAATAAACGGGGAAGATGCATCACACTAAGTTTCACACCTTCATTATAAATCTTACTAGAACACTTCTGTTTACCTCTTTATTTCTTTTTGTACCTAATCTATAGGCGCCTATAATATCCTCATGCGTGAATTTTCTTTCCATTTTCAAATCATTTAACCATGCTATTATTCTTGACTTGAGTTGATCAGGCACAGCTCATTTTGTTTTGTGTTCTCCTGTGTCACCTCTACTTTGTTTCCTAACAACTCAACCTCTTTTGCATTTATGTTTAATGTATCCTTTAATTCCACCATTTCTTTCGTAATACTTTGTGTTTGTGTCTGGGCGACCTCTACCATTCCTGCAACCATCTCTTGCATTTTTGGTGGAAAAAATTGTTGGGAAGATTGTTAAAAATGTTGGTCCATAAGCCTTCAGGCACTCTATCTGTTACGTCTAATCTTTTAAATCTATTCTTTTAAATCTGTTCTTCATTGCATATTCATGAAGGATGTAATCTAGGTCCCAATTGAGTGGCCTAATGGTATTTCCTACTTTCTTCATTCTAACCCTGAATTAGCAATTAGTAGCTCATGGTGATGAGTTATTTTGGGGGCTCATATTCCAGTGTCATATTGTTTAGCCCAAGCACTCCAACTGTCCTTGGACTTCAATCACCAGCAGCCCAAGTCAGCACCCCTGTCAATCAGGGCTTCTGGGAATTGAAGTTCAAGAATACCTGGAGTGCCAAGGATCACCATTTCTGGTTTAGCCTGTTATTAATGGGGGTTGTTTTATCAAGAAAATTGAGTGGGTTGCTAATCCTGGCCCAGTGGGTCGTGATTGTCTGAGTTCTCTGCTACAGCCATTCTGTATTGAGTGCCCCAACCTGGCATAGCCCATAGCCTCATACCACACAAGACCCCTCACCAACAGAAAGGCAATGTTTCTTGCAGGGGGAATAGCAGCTATACTTCTTTTATAATTTTTTAGGATAAGGTTGCGTGTTATCACTTCCCCTGGCAACTCAGCTGTCTAGACTGCATTGACTTTCTAATATAAAGTAGTAAATTGAAATTTCCCCTTGGAATCAGACTTGGTTTCTTTACCAAAGCGATGCAGGATTTTGCTTTATTGAATCTTCTACAGATTTTTGCACATTTCTTGTTACACCCCCATATGCTGGGAAAACAGAGGAAAAATATGTTCAGAGGAGGACAAACTAGAGTAGAGAAGAATCTTTTATATTTTTGTTTCTTTGTTTCCATCAGGACTGATTTTTCTGGCTGAATATCGCGATCCTCTTCAAAATCAATTCTTCATTAGTCTTCCACTTTTATTTGAATTTCTGCGGATCTGCTCATCAATCTGTCTTTTTTCTCCACACAACTGCTCAGATGGAACATAGAAAAACTCTCCAAATAGGAGGATGTAATAAATATCATGAAAGTATATGCTCAGGGGAGAAACCATTCCTGGAGGGAGGAAAAGGCTTTTGTCCACAAGCACATCTTGATAAACATCACACAAGAAAGAAGACTTTTAAATGCCTAGAGTGTGGAAAAAGCTTCAGTCATTCTTCACACCTTGCTATGCATAACAGGATCCACGCAGGTGACAAGCCATTTGAATGTCTTGAGTGTGAAAAAAGCTTCAGTCAGTCCTCATCTCTTGCTAAACATCACAGGATCCACACAGGTGAGAGGCCTTTTAAATGCATGGAGTGTGATAAAAGCTTCAGTTATTCCTCATCTCTTGCTTCACATCACAGGATCCACACAGGTGAGAAGCCTTTTAAATGCATGGAGTGTGAAAAAAGCTTCAGTCGTTCCTCACACCTTGCTAGCCATAACAGGATCCACACCGGTGAGAAGCCTTTTAAATGCATGGAGTGTGAAAAAAGCTTCAGTCACTCCTCACAGCTTACTAGGCATAACAGGATCCACAAAGGTGAGAAGCCATTTGAATGCTTTGAGTGTGGGAAAAGCTTCAGCCAGTCCTCAGACCTTGCTTCACATCACAGGATCCACACAGGGGAGAAGCCGTTTGAATGCTTGGAATGTGAAAAAAGCTTCAGTCATTCTTCACACCTTGCTAGGCATAACAGGATCCACACAGGTGAGAAGCCTTTTAAATGCATGGAGTGTGAAAAAAGCTTCAGTCATTCCTCACACCTTGCTAGCCATAACAGAATCCACACAGGTGAGAAGCCTTTTAAATGCATGGAGTGTGAAAATAGCTTCAGTCAATCCTCACACCTTGCTAGGCATAACAGGATCCACACAGGTGAGAAGCCTTTTAAATGCCTAGAGTGTGAAAAAAGCTTCAGTCAGTCCTCACAGCTTGCTAGGCATAACAGGATCCACAAAGCTGAGAAGCCGTCTGAATACTTTGAGTGTGGAAAAAGCTTCAGCCAGTCCTCAGACCTTGCTTCACGTAACAGGATCCACACAGGTGAGAAGACGTTTGAATGCCTGGTGTGTGGAAAAAGCTTCAGCCATTCCTCAGCCCTTGCTACACATAACAGGATCCACACAGGTGAGAAGCCATTTGAATGCCTGGAATGTGAAAAAAGCTTCAGTCATTCTTCAGACCTTGCTAGGCATAACAGGATCCACACAGGTGAGAAGCCTTTTAAATGCATGGAGTGTGAAAAAAGCTTCAGTCAGTCCTCATCTCTTGCTTCACATCACAGGATCCACACAGGTGAGAAGCCTTTTAAATGCATGGTGTGTGAGAAAAGCTTCAGTCATTCCTCACACCTTGCTAGCCATAGCAGGATCCACACAGGTGAGAAGCCTTTTAAATGCATGGAGTGTGAAAAAAGCTTCAGTCAGTCCTCACACCTTGCTAGACATAACAGGATCCACACAGGTGAGAAGCCGTTTGAATGCCTGGAGTGTGGGAAAAGCTTCAGCCATTCCTCAGACTTTGCAAGACATTACAGGATCCACACAGGTGAGAAGCCATTTGAATGCCTGGAGTGTGGAAAAAACTTTAGTCATTCCTCATGCCTTGCTAGACATAATAGGGTCCACACAGGTGAGAAGCCATTTGAATGCCTGGACTGTGGAAAAAGCTTCAGTCATTCCTCAAACCTTGCTTCACATCACAGGATCCACACTGGTGAGAAGCCCTTTGAATGCTTTGAGTGTGGAAAAAGCTTCAGCCAGTCCTCAGACCTTGCTTCACATCACAGGATCCACACAGGTGAGAAGCCTTTTGAATGCCTGGAGTGTGGAAAACGCTTCAGCCATTCCTCAGCCCGTGCTAGACATCACAGGACCCACACAGTTAAGAAGAAAGCTTAATGACTGCATGTGTTTTTGTCTGAACAAACCATGACAGAATTCTCTCAAACAGTAAGGCTGGAGTCAGAAAAAGGCTTCAGTGATCCTGGAAACATTGCTTCACATTATAGGATCCAGACAGGATAGAAGCCTTTTTAAGTCTCTGGCTGCAACTTGTATCAAAGAATACGTTTTCTCCATAAGCAGGAAAAAAGTCATTGGTCACCCAACAGCTATGGTGGCGGGGGTGTATTGTCAGTATTTTAATTTTGTCTTCATTTATTTTATTCCTACATACCTGCCAAATTAATCCGCATTAAAAAAAAAAATCCAAAATAGTTTCTTTTGGGTGTCTAGGAAGGTCACCATATCATCTACTAATGCTCTTGCTTCACAGTTATATTTCTTTTGTTTTCAAGCCTTTAATTCCTTTCTCTGTTTATTAACTTCTTAAATGGCACTTCCAACACAGTTATATACAGAAGATGTGACAGTGGTCATCTTTGGATAGGCTGCATACTCGCATCTTTTCCCCATTTATAAAATTATTTTCACTTTTTGTTATGATATATTGATTTATCCAATCTAGAAATGTATTTCCTGCTTCCATTCCCCTCCCCCCAAAAAAATTTCATCATGAATTCCCAGGAAATGTTGTTGAAAGCTTATTCCATGTCCAACAAGATCTTACCCAATTTCTTGTCAGAACGTTGTTCATAATATTCTATTAAATCTATAACAATTCTTCTGTTTTGTCTAATCTATCTTCTTAAGCAAAAAAAAAAACAACCCATTCTGTCACCAGTCACTTGTATCTGACTGCAAGAATTTGTGTAAACATTTTATAATCCAAATTTTAATTTAACAGTGAGATAGTGCGATTCCTTATAGTATTGAGCCAAGAATTCATCTGGGCCTGGTATCCCCCTCAGTGTAGGAAATGCCACTGGAAAACATCACATTGGGTGCAACGCCCAAATGAGTGAAGGTGGAACCACTTCTCTAGTCTAAATCCCAAGAGTCATGGAGGTGGATTAGAGGCCATCCCAGGTGGACTGCTAGTGAAGACGCACCTTGATTAATATCTATTAATATGGCAGTCCATTGCAGCCCTGGTGTTAAATCCTGCATGTCTCACTTCATGTGTGCTGCATTACATGGCTCCAAGATCACCATGCGTGGGTCACTTCATGCCAAGCTGGGACCCCCTTTAAACAAATTCATGCCAGTTGCACTTTTCCTGAAAATGATTTCCAGGAGGAAATGTATACTTGGATATGAGTAGCAGCTGCCATTGCAGCTGATTTACTTCTTTTCATGAATCAGGATAATCCTCATGCAGTTTTGAATTTCATGAGATTATTGCTTCGCTAATCTCCATCAGTGACACTGGTATGCTAAAAAAAATTCTGTTCCTCCTGGAGTTTCGGTATTACTGTATGTGCTTCTCCAAATAACCCCTAATCCAGGGGTAGCCAACCTTTGAGTTTTTTACGACTTGGGCTCCTGGTAACTGAAGTCCAAAAACAGATGGAATGCCAAGGTGGGCACCCCGTCCTAATCTCTTCACTTCTCTTTAAACCTTTTTGTTCATAGAGTTTTCTATAATATTCCTTCGTTACTTTTTAAATTCTGCTCTGATAATGTATCATTTCCTCACCAACCCATACCTCTCATAACACATTTTTTCTCCTCTTTTTTATCTGACAGGTTACCCATTTCACTGTTTTATTACCAGGGCCATAATTTTTTTTGCTTGGTAAAATTCATTTTCAATAAATAAACTTTGTCACAACTCTAGCGCTTTGCCTATTTTCTTGCCAAGGAGGATTGGGAGGATCTTGTTAAATTTAAGTACTGTAATTGGATTTGAATTTAAAATGGCAGATGAACACAAATTGGGCCTCTAGTGAAATCCCACCATCCACCCACATAAACATTTTCTAATTGGGTCACCTGGCTGGACTTAGAGAAGAAACCCCAGTTCAGGCCCACCCCAGTGAATGGCACTGTAGCAGAGGAGATGAGGCCAGCAAGACTGCAGAAGGAGGCGCGAAACTTCTCCACAAAAAGCTACAGTAAAACCCCGAGTTTTACACACACACACACACCCTTGCGGAGCTGGTGGACAGGCCAGGGACAGCAGCAGAAACAGCCACGGGGACATCGTAAAAAATGTCCCTGTGGCTGTTTCTTCCACTGTCCCTAGCCCATCTGCTGGCTCCTCAGGCTACGCTTGGGTCGAGGGGAAAGATTCCTTCGATCCCTGCCATTCTCCAAAGTCCAGAACCTTTGCTGTGTCCGAAAATGTCACACACACCCACACACACACACTTTTTCCAGTTGCAGCAAAGGCCTCCACTGCCACCAAGCTAAGTGATTTGTTTAGACTTCCTGCGATGAGGGTGCCTGAAACAGGTATGGATTTTTAGCACCCAAAATGATGGCACCACCATTTTGAGTACTAAAAAGGTGTATTAAAACCCCTTTTGTAAGTTGATTTTTTTGCGCAAATCGGGACACCGATTTATCCCAAAAAACCTTTCATAACTTGAGGCATTCGTAACTCGAGGCATTAGTAAATCTGGGTTTTACTGTATTTAGGGGATTTTTCTCAAGACACAGAATCTCAGCCAAAATCTTTTCGTGAAGTTTCTAAAATGGATCATTTTTCCTCGGTAGCTTTAACTGATATCTGTAGCCATTCTGTTTAATCAGCACCATAGTTCATCTTGGATGCTGCTGTTTTAATGCCTACGGAGATAGGTGCAATAGCATGAGTTTGGATTACTACTCCCAGAATCTCAAGTATACTTTCCTGAGGTCCTCCATGCCAGCCTCTCCTGTTCCCGGGAGGAAGGAATGTGGTTGGGGGAAATGTCCATCGAATGAAGCCAACCTTTACTTACCTTTACTTCTGGTTATAACCCTTCCTTGCAATCTCCAGATTTGTCCTGAATGTTTCCTCCCAGTCTTGGGAGTTCTGGGTCTGCTTCTACCAATACTTATGAAAGTCCTGGGAAGAGAGGATTCGTGGAAACCAGCCCCTTTTACATGTCCATATAATTCCCCGACTCAAAGGGCACACACCCTGGAATGAAGCTCCCTACTCCTACTTGACTTTCCAGGGCTTGTACTGAGGGCGACTCCAGAAAAGTTAACTGAGACTTCATTTTGGTAAGAGGTGCACAATGACCAGTGACTGTAACTCAGCCCTCTGAGTCTGTCAGGGAAAGGACTGAGCAGACAATTTTATCTTTTTATTAAAAGCTGTTCTGAGCAAAGAAAGTGATGTGCAGCCCATGGAGTGACCCAACATAAACTCCCACAGAGGGTAGGGCAATGGGTGGGGGTGGGGGTGGTGTTCTTCAAAGGCAGTGTCCTCCCTTGCCTTTTGGAGATCCAGGTTACACTGAGATGACAGCCACAGTTCTCCTAAAACTAGCAACATTCAAAACGCACTTAGTGTTCTGATGGTTAGGACCATAATTCACCTTTGGGACAACCTGTTGTCTTTTTCCTTTCTGGATTGTTGCTTCCAAAATCCAGTCCAAAATTCATCAGAGCGAGTATGTCATGCAAGATTCTAGAGCAGGTGTACCCAACCCTTTCACGCCGCGGGTTGAGCAGGCCGGTCATGTGGTTCCTTCCACCATAAAAACTCATAAATGCACCCACAGCTGTCATAAACGAATTTACGACAGCCGCAAATGCATTTCTGGCAGCATTTACGGCATGCGCAGGCACATTTATGCATGGTGTGGGCATGTTTTATGACTGTAGCAAATGCACCCGCTTCTGGGAGCAGTGATGTTGATGGTAGGCCACATGAAATCGTGCTGTGGCTGTGGCTGAATAGCAGGCCATAGTTTGTCCAGCTCTGTTCTAGAGCAGTGGTGCCCAAACTACAGACTGTGGCCCCATTCCATGTGGCCCATCACCCCTATGGCACTCCCAGAAGTGGATGCAGACATGCCCATGCATTTGTCAACATGCCCCTGACGCACCTGGAAGTGGATGCGTATGCGCATATATGTTCAAGCTGCTCCCGAGCCACACCAGTTCAAGAAAATCTGGAGTGCCAAGGTTCGCCATCGCTGACCTAGAAGGCACAGCAGGGAATCAAACTCCTAACCTGGCGTTCTATGGCCACTTACCTAATCCACTGAACCTAGTATACATCCCATAAGATTTTAACTTTATGCGATGTAATTTTTTTCCAGATTGCTTAACATTATGCGGTTTTAGAGTTATCTGGTGCAAATGTTATCTGAGGTATTACTGTATGTATACCAAGTCACAGCCATGCCCCCTGCTGGGAAGCACATGGAGTCTGTATTCCTTTGTCTGGCCACAAAAGGAAGCTAATGCTTCAGAGAGGGTTACATGGACTGGGAGTTTCCTGTGGAAGTGGCACCCTAACTCTGCCCAGTGGACAGAGTGCACTCTCACACCATGCCACTCTGTACCCGGTTATCTATAGTCCAGGCAAATGTTTTTGAACAGCCACCATTCCCACCCTTTGGTGCTCCTGTTTCATCTTTTTAAAAAAAATATTTTTATTAAGTTTTAAAAATTACAAAATAAGTGTAGAAAAAGTAACAATTGATGGTGAACAAAAAAAGGCACAACATTAACATGATCATATAAAGAAAAAATATTAAAAATGCTGAAGTACAAATACTCAAAAATACAAAAACACTTGTTTAGAGTATACCTCATTGAATTTCATCCTAGTTCAATTAAATGTTTACTACAGAATAATAAATTTTAATGATCGATCTGAGTTCAATATGCCGTATCTTTCTTATCACTTTGTTAAATTTCTTTTCTACAATACAGATCTAATTTTCACATTAAATATATCCTTGTATTCCTAAATGCCCTATTAAATATCCTATTTAATCATTACCTAACCAAGATAAAAAACAAAGAAAGACGAATAATAATACACCCCGCGTGACTGTACATTGCCCTGGAGGATGCGGTAGTAAACATTCTTTTTCTGTTAGAGTGGTGGAGAATTTTTTTAGTAGCGTTAAAGGTACCTTTTGCATTATTTTTGTATGAAAGGTCATCTTCAAAGAGATTTTTATTTTCTGATGCTATTTCTTTGGCATTTTTTTCTGTTGTTTGGTACATAATTGTTTATCGTCTTCCGTTATGATTTAGATATACGCTACTTTGGAATTCTCCCCTACTTTGCAATGCTTCCGTCGGTGGATTGGTTTCGTTCCTTTCCTGTTTATAATCTGTGTGTTTTTAAGGTCTCGTTATCGCGTGAGTTTCCCTTGCTGTTTTGCGTTCTTAGCGGAGCAATCTTTGCCTCGCTGTTTTCAATGTGAGTAGGTGTGGCTATAGTTTGCTTCGCTATTTTACATTTGAGTAGGCGTGGCTGTAATTGAGCTCGTTGTTTGCTAGTTGAGTAGGCGTGACTATAGTTTGGTTTGCTTTTTCCAAATTGAGTAGGCGTGAATATACTTTGGCTTGCTTTTTTCAATTATAGTAGGCGTGACTATATTTCCGTTTACATTTTTTCGTGGATGTTATTTTTCAATGGATTAATTTTGGGATGCATTTTGGAAAGCTTTATTTTCGTCATTTTGGTATACGGGTGAAGATCATTGGTGGACACTTTGTTCATGTGTGGGTAAGTGTGACTGTTTTTATGCAATTGTGTGTAATGGTTTAGCGATATTTAAGACTGTTAATGGTTGGCTGTTTGATAATTGTAAAATAAGGTATTTTTGCTCATTATTTAAATGATGTAATGTGTTGCTTATTCTTGTTCTTTTTGAAGTACTTGTTGATAGACAATGTTTTTGGTTTCATCGTTTGTTGCTAGTATGAATAAGTTATCTGCTGAAACCACTCTAGAGCACGCAACATATAATTGTCCGTGAGCGAAACATGGTTTTGTTAGGTGAACTCCGCAATGTTGTAGTAGCCTGGTACCATTACACAAGTTTGGTGGATTAAGATTTTAAGTAAAATAATAGGAGCTCCTTGTTTTAGTAATAGGTGGTGAGATGGCATTCCAGGTAATTCTAGTGAGTTTAAAAATTCTGTGGGAAAATTTACAGCATCATCTTTGTCCACTACTGTATCAGTTGATTTATATACAGTTGGTTGGTCTGGTAACATGTCTAGAATTTCCTGATTAATATTGTTAACATCATCATTTCTTGCTGCTAAGATTGCTCTTTCTGTAAGCCATTCATGATAATGATAATTGTTGTTAATGTCTGTGTATATGGCATTGATAAGTTCAAATTCTGATGGTACCATGGTGAAGAAATAATCTGGAAATGTAATGTTGTTTTCTTGATTTTTTGGCACTTTTCCATCACCAATGTTTAGAAGAAAGTCAGTAAATATTTTAGTGTTACAGTTCTGTCTTACTCTCATGTTTTCTGTTAACGTTATGCTTTGAACATGTTTCCATAAATAGGATTGGTTTATACATGCATTGATTTGATCTGCAGGTGTAGATTTTGGTATTATTGGGAGTGTTTGTCTGAAATCTCCACAAAGAAGTAGCAGTAGTCCACCCATTATTATTTTTATTGTCATTAATGTCTTGTAGAGTTCTGTGTAAAGCTTCAATAGATTTTTTATGTGCCATTGTACATTCATCCCATATAATTATTTTTGCTTCTTTCAGTACTTTGGCACGGGCACTATCTTTTGTAATGTTACATGTGGATGTTTCTTGTTTTGCTATGTCAAGTGGTATTTGGAGTGCAGAATGGGCAGTTCTACCACCTTCCATTAATGTTGCTGCTATCCCTGAGGATGCTATGCCAAATTTCCTTGTGATCGTATTTCTGCTAGAATTAGATTTGTGAGGAAGGTTTTTCCTGTTCCTCCTGAAGCTTGTAAGAAAATTATACCTCCATTTTCTCCATTTTTTAGTGTTTTGTTTGCCATGCGTATGCATTGGTCTTCAATTTCTATTAAGGCCATGTTGCAGATGTGTGCTCCATACTCAATGTTTAAAGTTGGATTTTCTTTTCTGGCTTTGATCAGTTTATCCTCACTTAGTGGGTTTTTAAACATTTCCCACAAATGTAGTGGATTAGATGGACTACATGAAGTGAGTATTATAGCTATTAAGGTTCTCATTTGGTGTGGCATAGAAATGATATTTGCTTCTTGCAAAGTTGTTTCCCAATGTTGATCAGCTTCTAATAATCCATTGTGTTGACAAACGTCTCTGTATGTTTCCATGATTTTTCCATCCACAGTTTTTAGTTCCTGAAAAGATTTTGGACCTGGTATTGTATGGAGTAGCATTCTTAGATAGAAGCATTCACTATTATTTGGATGCACAGTATATAATCTTCCTATTGCATCACTTTGATACATGTCAAGTTCAGGTATATAAGTGCCAGTTTTTCTTTGGCAGAATTGTCTCTTAGTTTTATTTCATGTATAATAAGTAGCCATATCATTATATAGAATTGTTTGTGCAAATTCATCATTCTGGCACAATTTTAAAAATGCAGTTAAAGTTGTTTCCTTAGGATTTTCTGCGACACTTGTTGCTGATTCTGGAGTGAAATATACTCTTTGGCCATTTTCAAGGTGTACACTTAAATGAAGGACTGTGGGATGTCTTTCATGAATGTGGAAGCCTAGAATACGCTAGAAACCCTCATTTGTGCTAATGTACCTTCCACATTGGTACTGTAGAATCTCATCATTTTTGTTTATGTTTCTGACATTGTAAACGGCCATGTCGCTGCCTTTATTTATATACTTGCACACATACTTTATTGATTTTACACTATTACAATATTCCACATTTATGTGTGCCTTGAAAATTTTAGATAGTAAAGGAGGTAGGGTACTATCCATGTGTTGTCAATTACTACTTCTCCTTGTGTTTTCATTGTTATTTTTGTTGTCTGCCCTCCATCCTCTACAGAACGTCTTCTGTATTGTGGGTATCCATCTCTGATGTTTGTGTTTCTTTCAGTAATGCTCTGGGATATCTTTTTGTGCAGCTTTTATCTTTCATGCATGGTGCTTGTGGGTTAAGAAGTCCACAGAGACCATGAATCATGTTTTCTTGACAATTGCATGCAGTTCAATGTCTTCATTTTCATTAGGTATTTCAGCAGGTATTATTTTATCAATTTCAGTGGGATGTATTTTGTTTTTTAGCCATATTAAGTTGTGAGCATGTGGTAGGCCACATTTCTTTTTTTAAATAATTTTTTATTAAATTTTTATACACATAAAATACAATACACAATACAAAACAAATGAATTATACAAGATAATACTTAAAACGGAAAAAACCTAAAATACAAAAAACAACAAATACGGAAAAAATGTACACACCTATCTTAATATATTTATACATTTATCCTTATAAATCAAATATCTTAAAACCATCATTGTAAATACTATCTCTTGGCTTATTACTTAAATAATTATTCTCCAATCTTAACTGCATCTCTAAACTCATTTTCCAATAAGTCATATAATACCATTATGGATAGGAAAAAACAAAACAAAAATATAACTGTATATAATGATCACCCTGTGTCTATTTCATTGCCCTGGAGAGCTCAGAATATCACACTAATTTAGTTCCAAAATCCACTTTGCTCAGGTACAGGTCTATTTCTTTCATCCCCCTTAAGGGAGTGATCCACAAAAGGTTTCCAAATATTCCAGAATCTATTTTCTTTCAAATTGTCCCTTTTTTTCCTTATCTCCCAAGTCAATTTGTCATTCAATGCTAAATTCCACATTTCTTTATACCACTCTTCAGTTTGTATAATTACATCATTTTCCCAATGTCTAGCAATACAATGTCTAGCTGCTGTTATCATTAATTCTAATAACTCTTTCTTATCCTTATTTAAATCAATGCCTTCCACATTTGTTAACAGAGTGATACCTGATCCCAATTTTACCATCTTACCCAAAATTTCTCCAATTTCTTTTTCAATTCTATTCCCGAAATCTTTAACCACTTTACAGCTCCACCACATGTGTTCATACGTTCCAATGGTATCCTTGCATCTCCAACACATTTTATCTTTTTTATTATCCATTTGATGTAACCTCACTGGGGTCAGGTACCACCTCCACAACATTTTATAATTATGTTCCTTTATTCTAACCGACATTGTTCTCATAATCCTCTTTTTCCATTTGTTTCTCTAAGTATCTTTTTCTATCTTTATATTCAATTCTTGTTCCCACCTTGATTTCAATTCCTCTTGTGGATCACCCTCCTTATTTAGAATTGTATACAATTTACTAATTAATCCCTTAATATTTTTATCTCCATTTCTGACTTTTAGAATCAGTTCTTCAATTCCAAATCATAATCGCTCATATATTTACTACTCCATATAATAATCCTCAGTCTCTGAAACCAATTGATTTTCAATTGCTCAAACAATTTTGACCTACTGACCTCATTGGTGCATATCCGAAACCAGTCCTTCAACAGGATAACCTCATTTTTCTTCAATACCTCCTTTATCTCCTCATTTATATTAATTGGAAAACTCGCCATGTCTAAAATTTCCCATATTGGAGAGACATTCAGGACCAAGTCTTTCTTCACCCTCTTCCATACACTCATTAATCCTTTCAACATAGTATTTTTAGTCACTACCTTACCCGAGTTACAACCTAAAAAGACCATTTTGCCCATATGTCTATAATCCCTCATCTCAATTTCCTCCCATATTACCTTTTCCCTGGCCAAGATCTTTACAACATTCTTAATTTGAAATGCCCGATAATATGCCATCAAATTCGGCATTCCCAACCCTCCTTCTTTCTTTGGTAAATACCATAACTTTTTTGGTAACCTAGATTTTCTTCCCCCATTACAGTAGTTATTAATCAAATCTTGAAACTCCTTAATTTCGTTATCCTTCAATTGAATTGCTAACGCAACAAAAAAAAATTATTCTGGGTAGCAACATCATTTTAGCAAGTGCAATTCTCCCGAACCATGACAGTTTCAACTTTTGAAACCTTTGTATCTTATTCTTAATTTCAATTTTCAAACTATCATAGTTCAGTCCTTTAAGCTCTTCCAATTTGTTTGATATAGTTATTCCCAGATATTTCAACTTATTCTTGATCTGAATATTAACTGTATCCTTTATCTTCCTCTGATCTCCCCCCCCCCCATATGGCAAAACATCATTTCCTGTAGGAATCGGGGCCGCTGAGGGCCGTAGGTCCCGGAGGAGACTGATCAAAGAACGATACGAGGCAGCATGGAGGAGGATAAGATCAGTGGTTTATTGAGGAAAAGGCATAGCCATTTATAGATCAGAAGGCAAAGTAGAAAAAAACCGTCACCCAACAGTCAATCACATCACCTATTTACTCAGGTTAATTGGGAATCTCTCGGGGGGAAGTTAATTAGTGCGGACAAACACTGGCTGGGACAACACCATTGTTTTGGGCTTAGACTAAGGCAATCACGGCTCCGGTTTGCTTCTGGGATGAGACTGAGATTCGGAGATGAGGGATTACTCTAATAAGTAACGTATTTGCTCTTTCAGCAGGTTCGTTGGTCAGGTCAGGTAATTGGGTGAATCAAACCCTATCATTTATCCACCCCCCTTAATTTCTCCCTGCTGGCAAGGGCCAGGGGCCAGGAGCGTGCTCGCTAGGTTTAACCTCTGCCAGAGGCCATGCGTGCCAACTGGGCACGCGGATCCACATCTCCCCTTTTAATTTTTCTTAAGAGCCTGACCGGCGACCCTGCGTAGGAGCGGGACCAGCTGATGAGCGGGAATGACGTCTCGGGGTTTCCTTCTGGGGCGGCACCTTGAGATCAGCGAGGGAACACATTGTGCAAAGCAGCAGAGTGCGATGCCTAGTATAATCACCCCCACAACCACCTTGAGTACCGTTTGGAGCCACCCCCAGGGGATCCATGACCACATCCAGTTCCACAATGAACTCCACCAAGCTCCCCATGCAGAACCCTCTGTGATGCCCTGGACTATGGTGTGGAGATCAGTGAGCTGACTCTGTACTTTGCGGGAGTTGTCAGTAAGGTTGAAACAGCACATACCATGAAAGGACTCGCAACCCAGGTGGTGTAACAATAAGAGGTAGTCGATAGCCGCTCGATTGTCAAGAATGGCATGGCGAAGCTCTGCCTGCTCTTGATTAAGGAGCGCTATCGCGGAGGAGGTATGGTTGATGGCTTTTGCTAGACCGCAAGCCAAGCGACCAATCCTCTTTGCGTTGCCGACGGCTAAGCCTGGCACGCCAAAGATGCTGACTGCCAAAGAGAGATATTCGGCAGGGCTCATTACTCTAAAGCTGCTCTCACACGAGCTGTCCAACTGGGTGGTGCGAGTGTGCCGTACGAGTGAGGAAACATTTGAAACATTAGTAACATTTGTGCTTGGGGTGACCATATCCTTGGTAGGAAGTAACAATGTCAAACGACTGATACAACATACAGAGTCTGAAACATTTGCAGGAATGTAGTTCCACGTGTACTGGTTGCATGTGAAGAACCAACCAGATGGCAGGGTGATATGAGCATACATGGTGCCAAGTGGTACTGGGTTATTGCAAGTCCAATTGCCACTGCCAACGTTGAGGCAGCGGCGCCAGGTACGACCAGCCAAAGTGCAGCCGTACATTCGTCCACAGGTAGAGTTCGGGCTGACCGCCACCCGAGGGGTGTGGAGGGTGGCTGCATCAGCCGGCAAGGTCATGGTTAGCCGCATCTCCCAACGGGCATACTCTGAAGAAGCCGCTGGGTTATACGGGCTGAAAAGTCTCTTCACAAGCCAGTCCCCATCCCTGGGGTGCGCGCCTGGAGAATGGCACACAGGGATGAGGCAGGTGCTGAGGATCGAAGCAGAACCAAGGTCCTGCCTGAGGCAAAAATCGGACTGGTTGACGAGACCCGCCAACCTCTCCCAAATATTGTACTGCATCCGGGCAGAGAGGTCTCCGCCGGGCAGTAGATCGTTGGCCTCCAACGAGACGGCCTGAGCACCTCCCCCCAGAAGCAGGGAAAGGGTCAGGATGATGGTGAAGATCACGGTGTTGGCATCAATCTGGGCGAAGACTAGTGCTACGAAGTTCTCCGGTGTCGGCTCCCTCTCCTCGCGTCGGAGGGCGCCCTGGGCCTCACTGCAAAGGGTCTTGACCATCCCCCAGGTGATCCTCGGTGCTGGCGTCCGCGGCCGTCGCTTCTCCCGGTGGGTCTCCTCGGTCAGGGTGAGGTCCTCCATCTCCGGGATCGGACTCGGGTCGGTCTGGGTCCACGCCATGAGGTTCCAAGTACGGCTTGACACACCGAGCTGGAATCCAAACGACACCTGTAGGAGACATAACTGCAGCATACCCTCGCCCCCAGGTTACGAGCGGCGCCGGGCCCCTCCAAGAAGGGTCCGGTGGCACCCGGTATCGGACCATCGGTCGCGGGAGAGCTTCCGAACGGCGGAAGTGCTTCTCCTGCGGCGTACAATCCGAAAAAACATTAAGGTGATTGTAAGTGAACAATACCTTATTCAGGCAATGCTGTGCCTGGCCCTGTGACTTGGGGAGGGCTGGTGGCTCCCCCCTTTCTGTTTGTTTGTCAATATAGGACTTGAGCGTCCGATTGACCCGTTCCACAATCGCTTGCCCCTGCGGATTGTAAGGAACGCCAAATGTGTGTTTAATATCCCAAGTGGCCATGAAGGCGGCCAACTGCCTAGAGCTGTAGGACGGCGCGTTATCGGTTTTAACGTGCCTAGGTTTGCCCATGGCTGCAATGCAGGAAAGGAGGTGCTGCTCCACGTGGGAAGCAGTCTCCCCTTTCTGCGCCGTTGCCCAAACGAACTGAGAAAAAGTGTCTATGCAAACGTGCATGTACTGCCATCTGCCAAACTGCGGAACATGCGTGACGTCCATTTGCCACATCTGATTGGCCTCTGTCCCTCGTGGGTTGACCCCCCACGAGGGCCCCCCGGTGCCCCTGCACAATGCTGGCAAGAGCGAACTATGCCTTGGGCTTGAGAGAGTGGCAAATTGAACTGTCTGGCAAGTGCTTTGGCATTTTGGTGAAAGAAGGCATGACTCTGAATTGGAGTAGTAAAAACACCCAAAACTGAACGTTGCTGAATTTCCTTTGCCGCCGCGTCCGCTCTGCTATTGCCCGCGGAAATCGGACCCGGTAGGTCTTGGTGACTTCGGATGCGGGCAATATAGAGCGGCTCCGTGCGGCCTCGCAAATGAAATTGAGCAGTGAGAAACAGGCTAAGCAAATTCTTGTCTATCGCGGGAGTGATGTATGCTCCCGGTAAACTGTGAAGCAAATTCCTAACATACATGCTGTCAGTGATGATTTTTAAACGTTCTTTGGCGAAGGTGCGCAAGGCAAGGTTCACCGCTGCCAACTCTGCCCGCTGCGCGGACTTTTGTGGAAGAGTTAGCAGCGTGCGCCAAGCTTGGCCCTCCTGCCAGGTCAAGACACCGTATGTCCGACCACCATCAGTAAAAACTGTCCTGGCTCCCTGGAGTGGAACCAGCAAGAGCAATTCGAACAAGCTAACTGTCTGCGTCTGAAGTGAGACAAGTCTGGGGTCCTTTGGCAAGTGGTATGCCAAGCTCCCGGTGAATCCTTCCAGGGCTATGGGAAGCGAGTCACCGAGCTGCATTAATTGCTGGACTTGTTCCTTGGTGAATGGAACTACGATTTTGGCCAAATCATGCCCTGAAATGTCCCTAGCTCTCAGCCTTCCGCGGTAAACCACCGCGGAGACCAATTCTTGGGGGGGAACGATGTTTCGTGAGGAGGTGTTCGGAAGGTACACCCACTCCACGATACTCGCCCCTTTCTCGGCATCTACGCCAAGCGCTCCTGTAAACATGGATCCTGACCGTACAATGTACAAATTCAAGATCGGAGCATATGGCCCTGGGGAGATCCTATCTACCCACCTCTGGCTGAGAACTTGGTTAACTTTCTCGAGTGCCAAGCGTGCGTCTCGAGAAATCTTTATCTGGTCTGCCGGCTGCTTACCTAAGGTTAGCAGCGAGAAGAGCGGTTTTAGAAGATCCGTATCCAATCGGAAATACGGTCTGGCCCAATTGATGTTACCCAAACTTGCTGCAACTCTACAAGGGTGACTGAGTCCTGTAAATTGATCCTGGGCAAAACTGGTGCGGCGAAAGAGCGGAGAAGCCGATGGCCCAAGTATGAGAAGGGCTCGGTTCTCTGCACTTTCTCTGGGGCAATGAGTAAACCTTTGTCCCCCAGGCTGGCCTGGAGGTCAGAAAACATTTCGCTGCCGAGTTGCGGCATCGCGACCAAGATGTCGTCCATAAAATGGCAAACTATAGCTTTAGGGTAAAGGCTTCGGAACTTTGCCAGTGCGTTGTGAACATAAATTTGGCACAGGGTGGGCGAATTGAGCATGCCCTGTGGCAAAAATTTCCACGCGTAACGCTGCGTGGGCTCGCCGTGGTTCACAACCGGCACCGTAAAGGCGAACCTTTCCCGGTCCCGGGGGTCTAAGGGGATTGTATAAAAGCAATCCTTGAGATCTACGACTAGAATCTCCCACCCCTCGGGAATCATGTTCGGATTGGGGATGCCGCATTGGAGCGGACCCATTGGCTGTATGCATTTATTGATCTCTCTGAGATCGTGGAGGAGTCGCCACTTCCCCGACGTCTTTTTAATCACAAAAATTGGCGAATTCCAAGGGTTTGTGGACCGTTCTATATGTCCTGCGTCTAGCTGTTCGTTAACTAGCTGCTTGAGGGCAACTAATTTCTCTCCCACTACCGGCCATTGTTCTACCCAAACCGGCATATCGGTGAGCCATTTAAGTGGCAACGCCATTACCCAAAGGTAAGCGTAGCACCGTACTGCTGTAAGATGTCTCGCCCCCAAAGGTTGATGTGCACGTCAAGAATGTGCGGCCGAATTACCGCCGTGCCGTCAGCCCTTGGGATTGTGACTTCCACCCACTCTCGGCTCCTAAACGCTTCCTGGACGCCGCCTACCCCCCACACATCGGAGACCGGCTCAATGGCCCACTCCCTTGGCCACTGGCTTCTGCTTATCACGCTCACATCCGCTCCGGTATCGAGTAACCCTGAGAACACTCTTTTGTTCAAAAATACCTCGATAACGGGGCGCTGCTTCCACTCAATGTTGGTCTCCACTGTCGCTAAGACCTGGTATCCTTGTACTGCCTCACTGGCGCTCGAGCGGTCCTCTGACCGGGACTCGGAGCGGTCACTGAGCCTTCCCTGGCTATCTGCTGGCGAGTGACAAGGAACCATAATCAGTTGCACTAAGGTGTCTCCCTTGTGAATTGTTTGGGGCAGATGAGTCCAAAGCTGAACTTGGAGAACGCCTGAAAAATTCGAGTCAACGACTCCTGGAATTATGAAAATTCCGCGTGCTCCAGCTACGCTGCGGGGCAAAACTAAACCTATAAAGCCCTTGGGCAGTGGACCCATGTACTGGGAGTCCACCAGGTAGACCGTGCCTGGCAGGTCGCATGTAACGTCCGCCTGACAAGTCAAGTCTAACCCTGTACTACCCTTGGGGCTGGCCTGTGCCCTCGCAATGTCTGGAGTGTGACCGGGATTTAGTCTAGCTCTGGTGAGCTCTGAATGAGGGGAGTCCCTGTTTGGACCGGGGCCAGAGACATGCCCGCGTTCTGGTTTCCCGAATTCGGACAGTCTCGGGCCCAATGGTAGCCTCTTTGACATTTCGGACACTGGGTTTTCGGAGCCTTGGAATGGCCGGACTTTTGTCCGCCTCCCTTGGATCGGCACTCCCTAGCGAAGTGACCGACCTTGCCACAACTGTGACATGCTCCTTGGGTCTTTCCTTTAGGTCTCTTACCCCCTTGCACCGCTGCCGCTAGCAATCCCATCTTGTAGGATTCTGTGCCAACGTCGGCGCAAGCTCTAATCATGTCCGTAAGGGTCAAATCGGGACGATTGCCTAGTGACTGCAAGATTTTACGGCAGTCTAAATTGGCATTGTCCTTGGCTAACTTCATCATGAGCTCTTGCTGGGCCTGCTCATTGTCAATCTGCCTGCTAATTGCTTCCTCCAGGCGATTGATGAAGTCCATATAGGGCTCTTGGGCTCCTTGCTTGATAGCGGTGTAATTTTTAGCCGCTTTGCCAGTTGCTGGGACTTTGAAAAATGCCCTAAAGGCGGCCTCGGCCGACATCTGGAGAGTGGCTAGAGGCAAGTTGATTTGGGCATCAATGGATTCGAAGGCACCTGAACCATATAACTGGTCAGGAAGTACTGCGCCTCCCATCCTGGCAGCCCTTGTCTGCGCCTCCAGGCGATACTCGCTGTCCCAAATTAAGTACTGGCTAGGGTTGAGCATCATCCGCATGACGGCTTTCCAGTCATGGGGAATGAACATGGTGTTCTCGCACACTTGCTGAAGCGTGCCCCTTGTGAAACGACTTTGGAGCCCTGTTTCTGAAATGGCTTTCCGTATAGCCATGAGAAGCTTATACGGGACTGGGGAGTGTACTATCTGCTGTGCGCCTGTAAGCGCGTCCATCTCCATGCGGATGGGACATATCTGGCTAAGCTCAGCTAGTTCTTCTGCTGGCAATTCCCCCTTCCTAATCTCCTCTTCAATGGTGCGCTGAAGTGGACTCTTGGTAACTCGGGAACTTGGAACTGTCAGAGAAGCGCCTACGCTCCTCATTCCTTGCATTCCACCGGTGACGTCTGCAGCTGTCACCGGGGGAAAGCTCCCTACGCTACTCTGCCTAAGTTGGAGTGACGGATAGAGCGCCGTAGGCGCCGTTGGTTTGGCTGGCGCTTCTGGCAGGCTTGGGGGTTCTTTGGCCTCTACCCGGACTGGCTCTATCTCCGCCAAGAGCTTCCTACACTTTCTCCATGTGCGAATTACGCCTCCTGGAGCTTTCGGGGGTTGCTGAATGCAGTCTCCTATCTGATCCCAGAGCTCGAGGGTTAACGTACCTACTTCTGGGTAAAGCAGGCAGTGTTCCCCTAGGTACACCAAAAGTCTCGCTAGCTCCCCGCTGTGAAAACGCAAATTAAATACCCTGGCCAGGATGTTGAACTCCTCTACACGAGTTCTTTGGCTAGCGGATGGACGCTGTCGCTGAGGACAGGTCCCCATATTACCTGCGATTGGGTCCTCGGAAGATTCCTCCTCGGGACGAGCCGACGCGTCTTTGGCAGGCAATAGGTTCTGGCGACGTCGCTTTCTGGGTAGAGCTCGGAGCGTGGACTGCGGCCACGGGCCCTCGGTGGCCACTGCGCTGTCAGGGGCTCACAGCTGCCCTGAGCGGAACGCGCGTTTCCCTTTGGCGCAAGCCGCCGCGAAAGTCGGGAGCAAGCTGTAGGATGCCTCTTTGGACTGCCTCACCGCAGACCGTCCCTCCGATCGGCTGGCTGCCGGGCGGAGTGCCGCGCTGTCCTCCGGGATGATTCGGACACGGTTCAAGCGCAGAACCGGACCGTGTGATCGCTACTCTGAGGAAGACCGCTCTTACTCACGAGTAGATCACGTCGGGGTCACCAGGTGTAGGAATCGGGGCCGCTGAGGGCCGTAGGTCCCGGAGGAGACTGATCAAAGAACGATACGAGGCAGCATGGAGGAGGATAAGATCAGTGGTTTATTGAGGAAAAGGCATAGCCATTTATAGATCAGAAGGCAAGGTAGAAAAAACCGTCACCCAACAGTCAATCACATCACCTATTTACTCAGGTTAATTGGGAATCTCTCGGGGGGAAGTTAATTAGTGCGGACAAACACTGGCTGGGACAACACCATTGTTTTGGCCTTAGACTAAGGCAATCACGGCTCCTGTTTGCTTCTGGGATGAGACTGAGATTCGGAGATGAGGGATTACTCTAATAGGTAACGTATTTGCTCTTTCAGCAGGTTCGTTGGTCAGGTCAGGTAATTGGGTGAATCAAACCCTATCATTTATCCACCCCCCTTAATTTCTCCCTGCTGGCAAGGGCCAGGGGCCAGGAGCGTACTCGCTAGGTTTAACCTCTGCCAGAGGCCATGCGTGCCAACTGGGCACGCGGATCCACAATTTCCGATTTATCCCAATTTATTTTCAGCCCAGTAATATCCTCGAAATCCTTTAGTTGGTGCCTAATTCTATTCATTACCTTCTCTGTTTTTTTTTTACAATTATCAATTGGCATACATACTTATCTTATTTCCCATAATCCCCTCTATTTTTTCATCCTCTCTTATAGCTTTAGCTAATAACTCCATTGCCATAATAAACAATATTGGAGATAAGGGACAGCCCTGTCTTGTGCCTGCCTCCAACTTTACCTCATCTGTATTCTCCTCATTTACTCTGACAGTGGCTATTCCTTGCTGATATAATTGGCCAATTACCCTTCTAAATTTGACCCCAAATCCATAACTTTTGATTATCTCCCTAATTGAAATCCATTGTAGAGAGTCAAATGCCTTAAATATATCCAAAGATATTAATCCCACTTTTTCTTTTGTTTGACTCACCGTATCAACTAAATCCACTACTCTTCTGGTCAAATTTGCCATATGTCTTCCTTTTAGAAATCCCACTTGATCTACATTTATATATTCCTCCATGAAATTATTCAAACGATTAGCAAGTATTGCTGTGAAGATCTTGGCATCTTGATTTATCAATGAAATAGGACTATAGGATTCTACTTTCTCTAGATTCTTTCCAGGTTTTGGCAAGAGTACAATTGTGGTCCTATACCATGAAGTTGGAATTTGCCCTCCATCTAATATATCTTAACCTATAAATCCAAGGGTTAACCTTTGGAACTGGCTATAGGTTGCTATGCCTCGCCCTACTTGCCTGCAATCACCCTTCCTGCACACGGCCGATCTGGGTCCGCAGGTCAACGAAGGATTGAGAAAACCGGCAGTGGGGCAACAGCCCCACAAACGCGAAGAAAGGGAAACAACTTCACTTCCCAACATTCCTTGCGCCGCGCCGCGCCAGAGCCAATCAAAAGAAAACCATTTTAAAAAAACGCAGCACAAACACAAAGCACCAACCCATAACTACAAGCCCCAGTGTCCTGTGTGCCATGAGCGCGCAGAACGCTAAGGAAGCCGGCACTCAAAAAATAAATAAAAACAAAAACACCGGGAGAGCAAGTCCGCCAAGCCACAGGAACCAAAAACCCCCTCCCCAACGGCGCCTGAAGCTCCTAATCGGAGTTTCCCCTTTAATATCACTGGGTGGGGGGGGGTGTTGTGCTCCCCCTCTCTACTGGCTCCCCTGGGGTTGAGAGGGTGGGGGGGAACAAAAGGAGTCTGTCTCCCCCACCCTCCTGACCCCAGGGGACCCGGCAGAGAGGGGATTCCCTCCCCCCCACACACGCCCCATATTAAAGAGAAGAAACCATGGTTACTTCTCTTTAAAAACGGAGTTGGGGGGAATCCCCCTCTCTACTGGCTCCCCTGGGGTTGCGAGGGTGGGGGGACAAAAGGAGTCTGTCTCCCCCATCCTCCTGACCCCAGGGGACCCGGCAGAGAGGGGATTCCCTCCCGCCCCCCACACATGCCCCATATTAAAGAGAAGAAACCAAGTGGTTACTTCTCTTTAAAAACGGAGTTGGGAGGGGGAATCCCCCTCTCTACTGGCTCCCCTGGGGTTGAGAGGGTGGGGGGGACAAAAGGAGTCCGTCTCCCCCACCCTCCTGACCCCAGGGGACCCGGCTGAGAGAGGATTTCCTCCCACCACACACACGCCCCATATTAAAGAGAAGAAACCAAGTGGTTACTTCTCTTTAAAAATGGAGTTGGGAGGGGGAATCCCCCTCTCTACTAGCTCCCCTGGGGTTGAGAGGGTGGGGGGGGACAAAAGGAGTCTGTCTCCCCCACCCTCCTGACCCCAGGGGACCCGGCAGAGAGGGGATTCCCTCCCCCCCACACACGCCCCATATTAAAGAGAAGAAACCAAGCGGTTACTTCTCTTTAAAAACGGAGTTGGGGGGGAATCCCCCTCTCTACTGGCTCCCCTGGGGTTGAGAGGGTGGGGGGACAAAAGGAGTCTGTCTGAGAGGTGACCCCCCAGGACACCAAAAAACACAAAAACAAACAATCAAAAACATTCAAAAATACACAAAAACAAACAAAAATAACACCAAAAAAGTAAACAACAACAAACATTTCCAAACACACCCAGCACCCAGCCAAACACCACAAAATCCAACCACCACCACCACCACAAATAAAGAAAAACAGCTAACTCACCACCACACGACCTCATACCACAACGACTGGAAAAGAAATGAATAAAGAAAGAGACTACTTACTGGAAGAAGCTCCACCCAGAGGCCACGAGAGAAAAAACAGTCAAAATACAAGATAACCCCTACCAGCAGCACTTACTGCCCACAATAATAATTTTTTTTCAAAAAGACACAATAGCCCCACACAAAAGGCCCCATGAGTTTTTCGAAAAAGTATATCATCCTTTATTCTTTTTTTCATCCACAAAACCAAAACACCAAACAAAACTCATCACAGTTTAAAACAGGCCATCAAAAAAAAATTGTATAAATTAAAATTTCTAAAATTTCAAATATAGATTAACCTCTTCTTTACAAACATTAACAACAACAACAAAAACTTTCCAACACCATTTAAAACAGCCCAGCAACGCCGGGCAACCTTTGCTAGTAATTATATAATTTTACCAGCTTTGGTACCACAATATCTCCAAATTTCTTATAGAAATCCGCAGGCAACCCATCTTCTCCAGGGGCTTTTCCCAACTTCAGTCTAGTAATTACCTTTTTTACTTCTTTTTCTGTCACTACTTCTTCCATTCTATCCCTGTGTTCCTGTTTTATTCTACTGATTATTTGCATCTTTAATTGCTTTTTAAGTTTCTCCTCATATATTTCTTTTCTTGCATAGAGAGCTTGATAGAAATCCTTCACAATTTTACATTTATCCTTTATTTTATTACATCTTATCCCTTGTTCATTAATCAGAACTCCAATTTCCCTCTTTTCCCTTTTATCCTTTGCTGCTTTCGCTAATATTTTTGAATTTTTGTTACTAAATTCAAAATATTCCCTTTTCAAATAAACCAAATCTCTTTTCACCTTTTCTATTTCTTTACCTACCAATTCAGTCTTTAATCTTAATAAATTAGCCAAAACTTTTTTATTCTTTGTTTTTGAATGTTCCTCCTGTAACTGCTTTATCTCCTTTTCGAGCTTATCCTGTGATAACTTGTAATTTTTATATCTATTACTCGCCAACTTTATACACTCACCTCTAAAAATCGACTTCAAGATATCCCAGACTACACTGTATTCTACCTCACCATTGTCATTCCAATGCCAACTTTCGCTCCAGTTCTTCATGATTTGTTCTTTACACTTCTGGTCTCTAAGTAGGTTAACATCATATTTCCAACTTCTCCTTGATCTAATCTCATTCCGTAATTTTAAATCCAATATCACCTTAGCATGGTCTGATTCCTTAACTATTCCAACTTCCATTTCCTCCATATTTTTAACCAAATTTTCCGTTACAAATATATAATCTATTCTAAAATAAGAGTTGTAGACCTGCGAAAAATATGAGTATACCCTTTCTGAACCCTTAAGTTCTCTCCAAGAATCTTTCAAACCTAAAGCAGTCATCCAGTTATCCAACATTTGCCCTTTAATCCCTTTTCCGCTTCTTAATATATTTGTACAGTCCAAATTTGATCTTACTAAATTAAAGTCACCAGCCACAATCATCTTCCTTGATTTTTCTTTTACCAAAATCGTACACATTTTTTCTAAAAATTCCGCTTGATGATCATTTGGGGCATATATATTCACCAACATTATTTCCTCATCGTCTATTTTCCCTTTCACTATCAAAAAATCTCCCTTCCGAATCTGAAATACTATCTGTTATCTCAAGCCCTCGTGATTTTGATGTACCATAAGATTTCTCATAATGCTGCATCCAACCTAGAAACATTTCATTTGTATCATGAGATTTTTGATGAGTTTCCTGTAAAAAGACTATGTCCGGTCTATCCCTCTTCAGAGCTGATTCTATCCTCCTCCTCTTAATTTGAGATCCTGTACCTCTTACATTCCATGTTAATACTTTTATCGCTCTCATAATTTAAATTGTCCCCCACTTTTATCCCTCCTGAGCTCTCCATTGGGTGTGCTACCAATTATCCTAACATAATTAAAACAAAACTTAAAACATAAAACACTCATTAACGACCTTCCCGCTTTTTCCTTCAAAAAAAGAAGGGGAAAAAGAACGCCTTTGACCTCCAAAGAGGGGAGGGGGGGAACGTGTAGGATAAGCCTAGTAAGCATAGTAATTAAAGCTCCAGCACACTATCCACATTTTAATAACAAAACTGTTGTGAATACCTCTTTACCTTTAAAAATTCTCACCTTCCTTCCCTTTCCCTTCTAGCCTTTGCTTGACTCCTCCTCCACCACTATCAATAACAATTCTCCCTCAGCTCCTCCCATTTGTTCTCCTCCCGCAGCACCTCTCTCATCTGTTCCACCATAATCTCTTTTTATCCCTCCCGTCGCCAGCAAATCTTTCCTTAACTCCAGCCATTCATTTGAACCCGCACTGACCAAATCAAGTAGAGTCAAATATTCCAAAGCATCGGTCCTTTCATCAATCACCTGCATCTTTTTATCATAAAAAAATCTTAACTGTTGTGGAAATCTCCAATTATATTTTATCCCTTTTTTAATCAGAATTTTTGTTGCCGGTTTCATTTTATATCTCCATCCACGTTCCTTAATTGGAATATCATTATATACCTCCACATCCACTCCATCAATTTTCAGAACTCCAGAACCAGCTTGTTTTAGAAAAGCCATCACCTTCAATTTATCCCCCCCCAATTTGCAAATTTAACCAAAACATTCCTGTGATCACTTTTCCCCCTTCTCGATCCCACTCTGTAAACACTTACAATATCCTCGTTAACAAAATCTTTCCCCATTTTCAAATTATTTAACCAATTAACAATTCTATCTCTTAGCTGGTCTGGAGTTCGTTGAATCATATGATGTACCACAATATTCTGCTTTCTCATCATCTCTTCCATCGCATCAATCCTTTTCTCTTGCTCCTCCATTTTCATCTTATTTTCTCTCACCTCCTCTTGTATCCCTTTCATTTCCCCTTTCATCGCTTTCATGTCATTTTGCATCAACTTAACATTACCCTCTAACTTATGAATATTTAAATCAATTTTTTTGGAAAGGTCAGTGATCGATCCAGTCAATTTATCCAACATTTCATTTTTATCCTTCACCCTTGCTTCATCCATCCTATCAAATTTTTGAAATAATTCACCAAGTTCCACCATAATTTGCGTCTGGTCAATTGCGGGTTCAGGCGATGATGAAGATGATGATGGGGGTGGCTCCACGTCCTTTGCTTTACCCTTCCTTTTTGGTTTCACAACTTCCTCATCCTCTCCCTTGCTCCTTGCAGCCTTATCCATTGTAATATCAAATAAAAGCTTCAATGCAGCAATCGTTTTTGATCCCACACAACGCTCTCCTTGAAAATGTTCCAGGATTCTTACAAAGACAGACAGAAGTCAAATTTATAAAGACCAATCCAGTACCAGTCCAGTACAATTAATATTTTATATCCATATTTTGCTCTTATTATAATCCAAATCTTATTTTTATAATCCAATTATGTAATAATAATCCAATAGTAAGGAAAAAGAGAGAGTAAAAAGTAAATCCCGAATTATAAATATTCCAAGGAGATGCAGATCCAAAAAACAGCACGGCCAAACAGAAAAAAAAATCCACAGGAGCTGAAGCAACTGCAAGCACTTGTATTCCAACAATATAAGGAGACAATCTCAGTAAAAAAAAAAACACCATGACTATCCCAGAGTTAAAAAATGAAGGTAAAAGTAAAAGTCTCTCTTGATTGACATAGCAGGGCATACAAAAGAGAAAGTTGGATTATTGTCATTAGATATATTTAAGGCTTTTGATTCTCTGCAATGGGTTACAATTAAAGAGATAATTCGATGTTATGGATTTGGAGATAGATTTTGTAACATGATAGATCAGTTATATCAATTTGGATTTGCAAAAGTCAGGGTCAATGATGAAAATACAGGAGAGATAAGATTAGAAGCAGGTACAAGACAGGGTTGCCCATTATCCCCAGTATTGTTTATAATGGCAATGGAGTTGTTAGCGAATATTATAAGAGGGGATAAAGGCATTGAAGGGATGGCTGGAAATAAAATAAGTTTGTATGCAGATGATACTTTGATAATAATGAAGCATCCTAGAAAGGCATTGGAAAAAATACAAGGACATCTAAAAGATTTTGAAGAGATAACAGGTCTGAGAATCAATTGGGATAAATCAGAAATGATAGCCTGTAATGTTGAGAAGGAGGAACAAGAGAGAATTAAGGCTAAATTTAAAATTCAAGTTAAAGAATGTTTGAGATATTTAGGAATAAGTATCTCAAATAAAATTGAGGATCTTAAGCGATTAAATTATGATAAACAGAAAAAAGAAATTAAAGAGAAAATAGAATTGTATAAAAAAATCAAATTGTCATGGTTTGGTAGGATAGCGTTAACTAAAATGATGTTGTTGCCAGAAATAAATTTTTTATTTGATGCGTTGCCGATTAGGTTGTTTGATAAGGAAATTAAAGATTTTCAAAACATAATAAATAATTATTGTAATGCAGGAAAAAAGCCTAGAATTGCTAAGATTTTTTGGTACTTATCTCAGAAAGAAGGAGGATTGGGAATACCTAATTTAAGGAATTATTATAGAGCTTTCCAAATTAAGAATATTATAAAACTTTTGGCAAGGGAGAAGGTTGTCTGGGAAGAAATAGAGATGAAGGAGTTAAAAATGGGTAAAGGGGTATTTCTAGGCGACAAGAAAGGGAAAATTAGTGTTAAAAATAGAATTATGAAAACAATGTTGGATGTTTGGAACAAGGTCAAAAAGAAATTGAGTCCAGAACTATCTCCTATAATAGAATTAGATGATATCAAAAGTTTTCCGATACAATTAGATAATAGTTTAAAGATGGTACTGGAAAGGAAAAATGTTTTTTTTGTTGAAGGACTGGGTTCGTGCCTGTAAAGATAGCGAGAATAAAGCAGTAATTTATTCACAGTTGAATCTGAACTGGCTTCAGAAGGTAATGTTGGATAGATGGACTGATAAATACAAGGAAGAAAGTAGTTTAGAGAGGGGTAAAACAGAATTTGAGCAACTGTTGTTAAAAATACGAAAAGGAGATATGGGATTAAAGGGTATAGTAAGCAGGATTTATAAAATTTTAAATAATGAAGGTAATCCACAAGAAACTTTGAAGTCATGCTGGGAACAGGATTTGAACATAAAAATTCAGGAAAAAATTTGGAAAGATAAGTGGGGAAAAAGATATATGAGAACTATGTCGGTAAGAATGAAAGAGCATAATTACAAAATGTTATGGAAGTGGTATTTGACTCCTGAGAGATTATTTCAAATGGACAATGCTAAAAGTAAAATGTGTTGTGTAGGAATCTGATTCATGTAAAGATCTCTTCTCACTCAGTCTCATGAAGCAGCAGTTTATATCATCAGATCTTTTAAGATAGAAACTTAAGAGTCCACGAAGTCCAGCTTCATTAGGCTCAGAGTAAGGAAAAAACAGAGAGACAGAAAACACGACTGCAGTCTTTGGCTTTACAAAGGATACTAATAGCTTCTCTTTATTCAAGCAGAGTATCTCAGAAATGAAACTTAACCTACATAATCAATCAGAATGTCAGAACCCAAATAAGGAGAGATAAGGAGCGTTGTCTCTCATGCAAGCAAAGAGGCTTTTGTTTACAAAATGTGTCAGAGACAGCCAGACGGAAAACAGATACATTCCCACAGTGTTGGAGATGTAAAAACTCTTTAGGAACATATGAACATATGTGGTGGAATTGTAAAGTGGTAAAAGAGTATTGAGGAAAAATTGAGAAGGAAATATGTGATATTATGGGGGTAGAATGTGAATTGAATTTAAATATGGTGTTGTTAACAGATTTGGAGAATTTGAAAGTAAATGAAGACAATAAGTAACTAATAGCTATTATGCTGATATCAGCTAGAATGTGTATAGCAAGGAGCTGGAAACTTGATAGAGTTCTAAAAGTAGAGGAATGGTATAAAGAGATGTGGGATCTTGCATTGAATGACAAACTGACATGGGAAATAAACAAATATAAGGGAAAAAATAGAGAAAATAGATTTTGGAAAATTTGGCAACCTTTTGTGGAATACTCACTGAATGGAGATCAGAGCAATAGCCTTGTACCAGATTATATATATTTTTGGAAATGGTAAAAAAGGCAATATCTCGCAGGCTCTTATAACTTGTAAATACACAGGGTGATTATTAGTAGTTTATGTTATGTTTAATGTAATTGGATTCGATAAAAATTGAATAAGTTTTTTCTTTTAAATTACGTGTTCTCTTTTCTGTATTTTCTTCTTTTTTGTAATGTTTATCTTTTTATATTCAATAAAAATTTATTTTTTAAAAAAGTAAAAGTCTCTGTAAAATCCAAACCGCAGCAGCGGCTTCCAGACGAGAGCCCTCTTCGCTCCTCCTCCGCACAAGCCAACCAAGAACAAACTTCTATTTTCTATTCTTGTTACCTTCTATTGATTTCTTATTCCTTAGTCTTTTCCTCCTGGCCACCTGGCCTCTTTTTCTCACTTTCTCACTTTTTTCTCACTTTCTCTCCTTCAACTTCCCGATCTTATCCAGCCATTACATTCCCTCTTTCCAACTTTAAGTTTCGATTCCTTTTCCTCTCGCCGCCATTACGCCTTCCCATCCTACCTGTCCTTCTCTTTCACAAACACCACCTCCGCCTCCCTTCAACACTTTCTTTACTTTCTTCAGGCTCGCGAACTCATTCTTCGGTTCTCATCCTCCACCGGCAGCGGTTATTTAACCCACTTTTTCCTCTGGAGCCCCTTTAAAAAGCAATAGACACCGGGTCTCGTCCAGCCCCGGACGGGCCTGCGCTGCGCCGCATTCACCCTCCGTCTGCCGAACTCTGACTCCGATGACATTTCCACGTCTAAAGATTATTTCCGAGGCTCCGTGGTCTTATTTCCAGAGATTAAAATCCCACATTTAAGTGATAAATCACATTTATTTCCCCATTCAGAGCGCAAGCTGATTGAACTGCGTGCTACTCTGGCATCGTCTTAGCCACGCCCCCCGTAGGCCACGTTTCTGCCATTCAATCATGTACATGTAACAAATAGATTCCCCAAATAATTCATTTTTGGTGATAAGATTAATTAATTGTGTTTGTTTTTGCCTGAATACTCTTGCAATTGTCATGCCTGTCCTTAGATGTTTCATTATTTCTGAGGTTATTTTTGATCTCAGGCCATGTTGGGTTACATGTAAATGTTATGAATAAGTCTGGTCTTCCATGTTTCCTAACATAGGTCATGGCATCCTGAGTATATTCATGCATATGCCTTGGGCTTCCAGTATATGTTGCTGGCAAGATGAGTAGTGTTCCCATATTTTCTAGGTTTCCATCTTGTGCAACAGCATCTTTTAAATGTATGTATTGTTCTGCTCTGTGATGTTTTTAGCCATTAGACAATGATTTCTTAAAGTTCTGTCAGTTTCCTGTCTGTTTCCTTGACTTTGTCCTGAAGTCTGTGCTGTTACAGTAAAATGTATCTCTATGGAAACGACGTTTTATGAGGCATCGCAGCAAGGATTTGGATGTTGTATGAGGCATCGCAGCTAGGATTTTGCATGCCTCACACAAAGTCCAAATCCGTATAAAGTCCAAACTTGTGGAACCAAGTTTGGACGTTGTATGAGGTATCACTGTATTTTTAAAAAAATGTTTGGAATCTTTTGTGTCTCCATTGGTGTATTCTATAAGTTGTTGTGGTGGCAATTGTTGCTGAATTTTGATTTTCCCCTCTTTACAACATAGGGATTTGGTTTCTGTTTTAAATTTTCTTGCTTGGCAGAATTTGCAAATGTTGTCTAGATTTCCAATGTGTAAATTATAATTTTGTGAATAATCAGTTTCTGGATCATAGGAAAAGGCAGCCATTTTTAATGTTAATTTCTCAGCTTTACTTCTCTCTTTTCTTTTTTCTCTTGTCTTTTTATTTTGTTGTAATCTCATTTCATTTTTTTTAGTTTCATTTGCCCTTGAACTACTGTCACTTTCTCTACGTTGTGTTAACATGCTTTCATGTTCCTGAGCATTTGTTTGTTGTGCTTTTTCTGAACATGCCTTTCTGCGTTTAGTAAGTGTTTCTTCCCTTTCCTGTGATGTCTGTTGTGTGTTTTCTAATTTTCTTTTCAATCTTTTGCTTGTTCTTTGTGCTATATTTACACTTTTTTGGTGGCATTTTGATATTTAATGTAAGTTATTTCTGAGACTTTTATAATATTTGAAAATAATGGTTATTATTGTTTGAATATAAGTTATCCCAGACAAAATGGAGTGTGCAGTGTGAATTGTTTAGATCCTTCACTGGTATTTCTCCTCTAATTTTTTTCCTACATTAGGTTTAATTGGACCTGTTATTGTTTGTTAAATATGTTTATTATTTGTAGTAGTGTTTAAAACATTTTATTATTTTATTAAGTGCAAGGTTTCAAAGTAAAACTGGGGTGTGCTCCATAAATATTTGAAAGGGAAAGTGCCTCCTAAGCAGTGTATATTTTTCAATTTTTTGTATAATTTTTTAGATCGAGTTAAAAAGTTAACGTTATATTATTTTATTAACTTTAAGTTTTGTAAGAGAAAATAGCGTGTGGTCCGTAAATTAGAGTGAAAAGTGCTCTGTAAATTTTTTAAAGGAATAGTGTCTTCTAATTAGCTTTTTTTAAAAAAAGTATTGTTAATACGTTTAATATTAAGGTTTATATTTAGAAATGAGAAAATATTTGAAACTTTATTTTATTTTCTGAAGTGTAATTTGTGAAAGAGCAAACGTAGTGTGCTCCGTAAATATTTGTAGGAAAAACTGCTCCGTAACTATTTAAAATGCGTCACGGTTTTGTTTGCTCGAACGTTTGGTCCCCACTTTGTGTTTTTATTAGTACGTGTAGTAAACGTTATAGGATTTGTTATCGATGGTTTTTTGAACTGTAATTTTTAATTGGGAGGATGGAGTGTGCTCCGTCAATAGTTTGAGGTCGAATTGATCAGATGTGTGACAGTTATTTTTCTGCAAAAGTGGCTCCTGAATTGTAGTTTTCAACTATGTGTTGTTAAATTAGTAAATAAACAGAAAGTAACACTAATAAAAAGTAAATAAACAGTAACTAAAGTGATGATAACACTAAATTTGTAAAATAATAATAAAGAAACAGGTTGATTTTTTGTATTCAAAGTTATCCGCTCCAAAATAAAGAACTATCACTAATTAAAAGTAAATAAACAGTAAAAAAAACCCGAAGGTAACCCTAAAATAAAGAACTAATAATAAAGAAAGAGGTTGGCTTTTTGTATTCAAAGTTCTCCGCTCCAAGATTGTAATGTTATTAGCTCCGTACCAATCTGCAGCCGCAAAAGTACGTAACTATGAGGTTTTTTTAATGCAGCTCCATTTGTAGCTTTTCTTTTCGCTGTTTTCGAAACATTTGACGCATTCGCTCCAAAGCACTTGATTGGCTACATTGCTGTAAATGCGTAGGATGGTGTGATTTGTACTATTTTACGTCATTTATGATTTTGTGGGTTATGGGGGAAAGCCGACAGGAGCTGGGCAGCATCCGGTTCGGGAAAGTGTGTACTTGAGTAGTGAGGAGGATGCAAAAATTACTGAGCAGAGCAAGGAGCTAGTCACCAGCACTCTAGCAGAAGGATGCAAGAGGCAGTCTAACAATGCAACTGGACTCAAAAGACTGTATCAGGAAAGCATATATAAATGCTTGTATACAAATGCCAGAAGCCTCCGGAACAAAATAGGGGAGCTGGAATACTTAGCAATAGATAAGAATATTTATATTATTGGTATCACTGAAACCTGGTGGATGGATGATAACCAATGGGATACAGTTATCCCAGGCTACAAACTGTACAGGAAGGATAGGAAGGGGCAAACGGGAGGTGGTGTAGCCTTGTATGTCAAAGAAGTGATAAAATCGTATAAATCGGAATATCTAGGTGATTTGGAGTCACCATTAGAAGCTCTGTGGGTAAGAGTACCAGGCCACAAGGATGGTCTAACAGTAGGCATATACTATCGGCCTCCGACCCAAACTCTTGCGGGAGACTGGCAGTCGGAGAATGTTGTAAAGGAGGCATCCAAGAAGGAAAGCCTGGTTATAATGGGGGACTTCAATTACCCTCACATAGACTGGGTGAACTGTTGTTCAGCACATTGATGTTTAACTTGATCATAGACCGCAAGTCACTGATAAAATCTAACACAGAGACCTTAAATTTTCAAAAAGGAAATTTCCCAAAGATGAGGAAACTAGTAAAAAAGAAGCTGAAAGGGAAAATTGAGAGAGTCCAAACACTCCAAGAGGCATGGAGGCTGTTTACAAAAACAATAACAGAGGCCCAATATGAATGCACACCCAAAAGGAAAAAGGGCACTGCCAGGTCCAAGAGGACTCCAATGTGGCTTACAGGAGCTGTTCGGGAAGTGATCAAGAGCAAGAAAAGCTCATTTAGAAGATGGAAGGCTTGTCCGAATGAGGACAGCAGGCAGAAACATAAATTCTGGCAGAACAAATGCAAGGCAACAATCAGGAAAGCAAAGCAAGACTTTGAGGAGCGTATAGCTAAAAATACTCAGAGAAATAACAAAGACTTCTTTAAATACATTAGAAGTAAGAACCCAACTAGGAAGGCCATTGGACCATTAGATGACAATGGAAAGCAAGGAGTTATTAAAGAGGAAACAGAGATTGCAGAGAGACTCAATGAATTCTTTGCTTCAGTATTCACTGAAGAAGACAGAGACCACATGCCCAAAACAGAGCCTATCTTCATAGGGAGGGAAAGCGAAGAATTAAGCAAGATAGAAATAACCAGGGAGGAGGTCCTTGCATGTCTAGTTAAGCTCAACACTAACAAATCACCAGGACCAGATGGCATCCATTCATGAGTTCTCAGGGAACTTAAAGATGAAATTGCTGATCTCCTAGCCAAAATATATAATCTTTCCCTCAAATCAGGCTTTGTGCCTGACGACTGGAAGGTAGCGAATGTAACACCAATTTTCAAAAAAGGAACCAGGGGTGATCCAGGAAATTACCGACCTGTCAGTTTGACATGTGTCCCAGGTAAAGTGATGGAAACCATCCTAAAAGATAGAATTAATAGGCCCATAGAAGAGAAGGCGCTGCTAAAGGAGAGCCACCATGGCTTTTGCAAGGGCAAATCATGCCTCACTAATTTGTTGGAATTTTTTGAGAGTGTCAAAAAGCATGTGGATAAGGGGGATCCAGTTGACATTGTTTATCTGGGCTTTCAGAAGGCTTTTGACAAGGTCCCACACCAAAGGCTCTTGAATAAACTTACCAGTCATGGAATAAAAGGACAGGTCTTGTTCTGGATCAGCAACTGGCTAAGGGACAGGAAACAGAGGGTAGCACTAAATGGACACTTCTCCAAGTGGAGGGAAGTAAAGAGTGGGGTCCCCCAAGGTTCAGTACTGGGACCCCTGCTTTTCAACCTCTTCATAAATGATCTAGAGGTAGGAGTAAAAAGCAAGGTAGCCACATTTGCTGACGACACTAAATTATACAGGGTAGTGAAAACTGTGAGAGATTGTGAGGAGCTCCAGAGGGATCTCTTGACACTGGGGGAGTGGGCAAAACAGTGGCAAATGAGCTTCAACATTAGTAAGTGCAGAGTGATGCACGTTGGGGCAAAAAACCCCAATTACATTTATAAACTGATGGGGTCTGAACTCTCTGCGACAAACCAGGAAAGGGACCTTGGTGTCCTGGTGGACAACTCAATGAAGGTGTCAACCCAGTGTGCCTCAGCAGTGAAAAAAGCAAACTCAATGCTAGGGATCATTAGGAAGGGTATAGAAAATAAGTCAGCAAGTGTCATTTTGCCTCTTTATAAATCTATGGTGAGGCCCCATCTGGAATACTGTGTACAGTTCTGGTCGCCATACCTCCAGAAGGATATTATGGAGTTGGAGAAAGTGCAGAGGAGGGCAACCAGAATGATTAGGGGACTGGAACACCTTCCTTACCATCTGAGGCTGCAACGATTGGGCCTTTTCACTCTTGAATGACGGCGTCTAAGAGGTGACCTGATTGAAGTTTATAAAATCATGCACGGTGTGGACAAAGTAGATAAGGAAAAACTGTTTTCCCTATCGCACAACACTAGAACTAGGGGACACTCGATGAAACTTTTGGGTACTAGTTCTCAAACAAATAAGAAAAAGTACTTTTTCACCCAGAGGATTACTGGTCTATGGAACTCCCTGCCAGAAGAAGTGGTGACAGCTGTCAGTCTTGACAGCTTTAAGAAAGGATTAGACAAGTTCATGGAGGACAAGGGTATCAATGGCTATAATTATGGATACTTAAGGACAACCTCGGGGTTGGAGAGAGAGGCAGGATATCTCTCAATGCCATTTCCAGGGAATCCTAAGCAGGTGAAGGCATCTCCTTGGGAATAAACTGAAGGAAATGGTGAGTCACTGTGTGAGACAGAATGCTGGACTGGATGGGCTGTGGCCTGTTCCAGCAAGGCTGTTCTTATGTTTATATTATTATGTTAAAATCTGTTTTACCTATACTATGTCTATGTGTATGTATTACTGTGGTTATTTTGCAGATTAGTAGTAGTGTATTTTCGTTTTTTAATGGAGTAAACTGGTGCGACACTAATTTTAACTCCTTAAATGGTAACGGCACTCAGATAGATAGTTTGAGACACTGTAGGCGGCTAGGATGCTGGGATATGTAGTTTTACTTGTGCTGCTAGCGGGTGTGCGTAGAAAATTTTTCTAAATGATATTTTTGATTGGCTGCGCCACGGCTGCGAACGTTCTATTTCGTCTCACGTCTAATCCTAATTGGCTGCAGCTCGCCACAGCACACAGGATTTGGGGTATTGAAGATCTTTTTATTTCTTTGCATTTGTGGGGCTGTTGCCCCACTGCCAGTTTTTTCAATCCTCCATTGACCTGCGGACCCAGTTCGCCTGTGTGCACGAAGGGTGGGTGCGGGTTAGTAGGGCCAGGCTTAGGAACCTATACGAACTTCCAACGGTTAACCCTTGGTTTTATAGGTTAAGATGTATATGAAAATTAATTCAAAGGAGTAACGATGTCCCTTGAATTCCACGACAAACACAAATTGAGCCTCTAGTAAAATCCCACCATCCACCCACATACATATTTTCCTATCAGGTCACCTGGTTGGACTGGAGGGCAGAAGCTCCAGTTCAGGCCCACCTCAGGGAAGGGCACTGTAGCAGAGAAGATGAGGCCAGCAATCCCATTCCTTCTGAGCGGAGTCCCCATGGCAGAATCTTGAAAAACGAACAGATAATATTGCAGACATTTCCTACATGCTTGAATTGTGAACACATTTGGAGAGACGGTCAACACTCCAGAGAGGATCCTGGGATATCCAAAAGGGTCTCACTCTTCATGGCTTCAGAAGGAGGTGTAAAAAGGTTATTTAGGCGATTCTTCTCAAGACACAGAATCTCAGCTTGAATCTTTTGGTAAGGATTCTAAAATGGATCACTTTTCTTAGGTAGTTTTAACCAAAATCTGTGGCCATTTTGTTTACTATATTTCATAAGTACCACAGTTTGTCTTGTATGTTGCTGTTTTAATGCATTCAGAGATGAATGCAATAACATGAGTTTTGGGAGAGCCCCTTGGCGCAGCAATGCTGACATCAGCGCAGCACACCAGGTTTACCCTTCCAGCGCCGTGGATTTGGAAATAGACGAGGCTCCAAAAATTTCCCCAACATGGTGATAGGCTTTGATTTGATTTGATTTATTGGACTTGTATGCCGCCTTCTTGGGAACGTGACTAAGGGCAGCTAACAGCAATCACAATATATCACAATACATTTAACATTAAATACAATAAAAATACAATATTTTAAATTTAATTTAATTTAATTTTAATTTAATGTAATTTAATTTAATTTTCGCACTTATATACCGCCCACTCGGGTACAACACACATAGTGTTTTGATGGGTAGGACCATAATTCATCTTTTGGATACCCTGTATTTTCTCCTTACTGGATTGTTACGTCCAAAATCCAATCCAAATGTTTCACGCCAGTCACATGGTTCCTCTCATTGTAAACACTGTCATAAATGCACCCATAGCTGTCGTAAACACATTTACGGCAGCCATGAGTTCATTTACAGCATGTGTGGGTGCGTTTATGCATATGTGGGCATGTTTTATAACTGTTTCCAGGAGCGCTGATGGTGATGGCAGGCCACATGAAATGGTGCCGTGGGCTGTGGCTGGTTAGCAGGCCATTATCTGTGGTGCCCAAACTACAGACTGTGGCCCCATTCCATGTGGCCCACCACCACACACAGCACACCCAGAAGTGGATGCAGACATGCCCACAATCTGCAAACATGCCTGCACTGCACCTGGGAGTGCCAAGATTTGTCATCACTGTTCTAGAAGGCACAACAGGGAACCAAACTCCCAACCTGTGGTTCTATGGCCACTTACCTAAACCACTGAGTCTAGTATGTATACCAAGTTGCAGTCTTTCCCCCTGCTGGGAAGCATGTGGAATCTGTATTATTCCGTTGTCTTGGCCACAAAAGGAAGCTACACTTCAGAGAGGGTCACATGGACTGGGAGCTTCCACTGGGAGTGGCATCCTAACTCCATGAAATATTTTGCTCTTCTCAAGAAGAGAGCCTGGCCGACCAACATACCATGAACATTTTAATACATGTCCAAAGACGTGATCATGAATCACAAGCTCACATAACATTTTGTATTTTCTTAGTGACCCCAATAAAGGTATCACCTGCCTCCTGCATCTTTTCTATTATTTACAATTAAAGGTTAAGTGGCATTTGAAGACGGGTGGGGTACTGTGCATATGGGGGTTCCCACTTCTGAGAAGAAGGGTAAGGAAGGCAGCTTTTGTGACGGAGCATGTCAGGCATGAGAGATTCCTAGAGATCATGATGCCAGAGAAGAGAGAGTCCTAGAGAAGAACATGCATGCCAGACAAGAGATTTTCTTAGAGAGGAGTATGCGAGTAGAGCGGTTAATAGACACTGACTGGACGGCGGCAAGTCAGCAGTTCCTGCCAACCTAGCAGTTTGAAAGCAAGAAATCGCAAGGATAAACAGGGACCACTTCGGTGGGAAGGTAAACAGTGTTCTGTGTGCTCCGGTGTCTGGCAAACGTAGACAGCACTGGCTCTTTGGCTATGAAACAGAGATGAGCACTGAACCCTAGAGTCGGATATGACTGCCCTTTGAGCAAGGGGGACCTTTACCTAGCATGCCAGACAAGAGCAATTCCTAGAGAGGGAGCATGCAGAGTAGTGAGATTCATAGAGATCAGCATGCCAGACCAGGAAGGTATCTAGAGAGGAGAATGTCAGAGAAGAGAAGTTCCTAGCATGTGGAGGGGACTGCGGTGGCTTAGTGATTAAGAGTTGAACTTGACAACTGGAAGATCGGCAGGTCAGGAGTTCGAGACCCGTGTGCTGCATGACGAAGTGAGCTTCCGTCTCAGAGAGAGCATTGTTTCTTAGCGTGGCCGACTCGATAGATTCCTAGAGAGGAGTAGCCAGACTGCCAGACAATAGAGATTCCTAGAGAGGAGCATGCAACACAAACGAGGTTCCTAGAGGGGAGCATGCCAGACAAGAGAGATTCCTAGAGAGGAGCATGCCAGACAAGAGAGATTCCTAGAGAGGAGGGAAATGTGGGAGGGGGAGAGACGGTTTATTCCCCCCCCCCGGAAACGATCCTTTCCCACATGTCCCTCTTCCTCCTCCCTATTCGAGAGGCGCCCATCGGGTAGGGAGAGTTGCTGCGGTAAGTCTCTCTTATTTCTGGACTACAAATCCCATCCTTTTAGAGGCGGGAAGGGTTTTTAAGTGGACTCTAAAAAACCCTCGCCTCTTCCACGTATTGGAGACAAAGGAGGATCCCGAGCTTCAAATATCCCTTAATAAATACTACAAAACACACGCAGGAAGAAGAAGGCGGTTCGTCTTGAATCTCGAAAACTCACGCAAGGATTTATGTCTTTTAGTGACCCAATAAAGGCATCGCCTTCTTCCTGCATTTGTTTTGTATTTTGAACATGGATCTCACCGGCTTTCTTTCTTTCTTTGCTTAAATACTACAAATCCCGGAATCCTCGACCATGCTCTGAGCAGCATGGACGCTGGGAATTGTAGTCTGAAAGGAAAGAACTCCGTGCCCAATCCGTGGACTAGGGGAAGTCCTGAGTTCAAAGGAAGCATAAAATGCTTTTGGGCGACAAGTCCTTTCTGTGGTGTCAGCTGACTGTGGATTCTGGGCATTGTAGTTGGCGGGAAAACAAGGGAAGCTTCTCTAAGACTGGGAGCCCCCCCCTCCCCCATGTATCTCATAGTGTATAATTTTCCAAGAGCTTGGGATTTTATATTAAACACTATTACCAGTTTAATAGCTAACTCTTGACCTATTTGGAGTTCTGTCTTCAGGGGTTTGTAAAGAAAATCCTTGGTCCACCTCACAGCCATTATGACCACATTCATTTTTCTTTTTATTCCCCCAAAAGGGCACCAAGGAGCATCTCTTCTCTCTCACTTTCTCCAGAGGGAGGTCTTGGCATTTAAAGAGAAAAGAGGACGTATTTCTTGAGAAGGCTGCAATTCCTCCATTAAAACTCTTGCCCTGCCAATGTTAGAATTTCCCTTCTGGAGGAGTTTTCCAACTCGGAACCTCAGGTGCTTTTGTTCTCTGAGTGCCAATGCTGAACGAACCCTCTGCAGTGTTTGTTTTGCTGGAAAGTTATTGGGGAAGTGGAAATTTTATCTTTGTAAATGACTCCAACCTGTGGGCCTCAGAGAAGGAGGGAAAGGCTTTTATTTGGAGAGGTGCTGTTTGAGGAACAGAAAGGAATCAGATCAGATGCCCTCTCACTTTAGGATATAAGCCCAGGATAGAAAGAGCACTAGGGAGTGTGGAGAGAGTCTGTCCTGGCTCCTTTGAGATAGTCTTTCTGCTCCTCCCGACAAGGGAAGATGCAAGTGGTGGAAACCTACTGTATCCAGCATGATGGGTTATCATATTCTCCTCTCCACACCCCTTAATTTTCACTCTCATCAGAGCCTTTAGGGAGTTTTACTGGACACTGACACAGTTCACTCACTCATGTGAATTTACACTCCATTTCCTGCCACTGCATTCCACAGAGTCCACCTGTAGATAGCCATAACAGTTACACGTACAGTATATACCATCCCATAGCACTTATGAACTTACTGGGTGGTTCATAATGTTTTTAGCAATTTGCCCCCAACTTGCTGGTTTTTCATTTTAACAACCTCAGAAGGATGGAAGGCGGATCTCCGTCAGGATTGAAATCAGATTGTGGACAGGGTTTTGCCTGCAGTTATAGCAGTTGAAGCACTGTGCCTCGAGGACTCATAGTACGTCTTGTATTCATGGGCAGGTACATAAATAACAAATATGTTCTTTAATATGTCCAAGTGTGTTTCTAACAAATTAAATTGGTAAGAAAACGTTGGGAGGTATCAGCAATAAAACTCTTGCTACATTCGCTGCATCAACGATGCCATCTCATCCTCTGCCTCCCCCTTCTCCTTTTGCCTTTAACCTTTCCTAGCATCAGGGCCTTTCTCCAGCGAGTCTTCTCTTCTCATTTCATGGCCAAAGTCAAGGGATCCCACCTTACGGCCTGCAGGCTTGACCTGGCCCACAGCACCATTTTACGTGGCCCACCACCACTGCACCTGGAAGTGGACACATTTATGACAGCTGTAAACTGCCTGTGTATGCATAAACATGGTTTTGTCAGCCCTAAGTGCTCTCATGACTGTCGTAAATTGTAGGAATCGGGGCCGCAGAGGGTCGGAGGTCCCGGAGGAGACTGATCAAGAAACGACACGAGGCAGTATGGAGCGAGATCAGATCAGTAGTTTATTGAAGGAAAGCTTCATCATATATAGGAGAAAAAGCGCAACGGTGGCAAAACCATCATCTGACAGAAAATCACATCACCCATCTACCCGGGTTAATGGGAAATCTTTCTTGGGGAAGTTAATTAACTGGGGCAAACATTGACAGGGGAAACACCATTGTCCAAGGATTAGGCTGGGGTAAACATGGCTTCTATTTGCACCGGGGATTACGCTCTCCTTGGAGATGAGTGATTACCTTAATGGGTAACGGGGTTAGATATTCGCTCTCTCAGCAGAACCGCTGGTCAGGTCAAGGAATTGGGTGAATCAAACCCTATCATTAATCCACCCCCCTTAATTTCTCTGCCCGCAGAAACCACGGGCCAGGAGTTTTCTCGACTGAAGTGGCCTCTGCCAGGGCCGTTCCGTGCCCACCGGGCACAGGGAATCCACATCTCCCCTTTTAGTTTCATTTAAGGACCTGACCGGCGACTCTACGCAAGAGGGGCATCAGCTGCTGAGCAGGAATGACGCTTCGGGGTTCCTTCTTGGGGCGGCACTTCGAGACCAGTGAGGGAATACATTGCGCAAAGCAGCAGATTGCTATGACTAGTATAATCACCCCCACAACCACCTTGAGTACCGTCTGAAGCCACCCCCACGGAATCCACGACCACATCCAGTTCCGCAATGAACTCCACCAAGTTCCCCATGCAGAACCCTCTCTGATGCCCTCGACTATGGTATGGAGGTCTGTGAGCTGATTCTGCACTCTGCGGGAATTATCAGTAAGATTGAAGCAACACATACCATGGAAAGATTTGCAACCCAAATGATGTAGCAATAAGAGATAGTCTATAGCTGCTCAATTGTCGAGAATGGCATGGCGAAGCTCTGCCTGCTCCTGGTTGAGCAGCGCTATCGCAGAGGAGGTGTGGTTGATGGCTTTAGCTAACCCGCAAGCCAGTCGACCAATCCGAGCGTTGCCGACGGCTAAGCCCGGCACGCCAACTATGCTGACCGCCAGTGAGACATATTCGGCTGGACTCAGAACTTTAAAGCTACTATCACATGAGCTGTCTAACTGTGCGGTGCGAGTGTGCCGTATGGGTGCGGGAACATCTGAAACATTTGTGCTTGGGGTAACCATCTCCTTAGTAGGGAGTAACAGTGTCAAACGACTAATGCAACATGTGGAATCTGATACATTTGCAGGAATGTAGTTGAAGGTATACTGATTACATGTAAAGAACCAACCAGATGGTAACGTAACATGAGCATACATTGAACCAAGTGTCTCTGGTTTATCACAAGTCCAGTTGCTGCTGCCGGTGTTGAGGCAGCGGCGCTGAGTTCGGCCGACTGCAGCGCAGCCGACCATTCGGGCACAAGTAGAGTTCGGGCTGGCCGCCACTCGCGGAGTGTAAAGAGTGGCTGCGTCAGCCGGCAAAGTCATAGTGAGCCGCAATCCCCCCCAGCGAGCGTAGGCTGCAAAGCTCGCAGGGAGATGCAGTCCGAAAATCCTCTTCAGCAGCCAGTCGCCATCCCTGGCATGCGCATCTAAAGTGTGGCACACTGGGATGAGACAGGTGCTCAGAATTGAGGCAGAACCCGCGTCCTGCTTCAGGCAAAAATCGGACTGGTTGACGAGACCCGCCAACCTTTCCCATAGGTTATAATGCATCCTGGCAGAAAGGTCTCCGTCTGGTATCAAGCCGTTGGCCCCAAGTGGGGCGGCCTGATCGCCTCCCCCCACAAGTAGGGAGAGGATCAGGATGATGAGGACTGCCACGGAGTTGGCATTAATCTGGGCAAAGACTGCAGCTTCGAAGTTCTCCGGTGTCGGCTCCTTCTCCTCGCGCCGGAGGGCGTCCTGGGCCTCATTGCAAAGAGCCTTGATCATCCCCCAGGTGACCTTCGGCGCTGCCATCTGTGGTCGCCTCTTCCGACGGGTCCTCTCGGTCAGAGTGAGGTCCTCCATCTCTGGGATCGGACTCGGGTCGGTCTGGGTCCACGCCATGGGGTTCCAAGTGAGGCTTGACACACCGAGCTGGAATCCAAACGACACCTGCAGCATACCCTCTCCCCCATGTTATGAGTGGCGCCGGGCCCCTCCAAGAAGGGTCCAGTGGCACCCGGTATTGGACCATCGGTCGCGGGAGAGCTTCCGAGCGGCGGAAGTGCTTCTCCTGCGGCGTGCAATCCGAAAAAACATTAAGGTGATTGTATGTGAACAATACCTTATTCAGACAATGCTGTGCCTGAGCCTGTGACTTGGGGAGGGCTGGTGGCTCCCCCTTTGTGTTTGTTTGTCAATATAGGACTTGAGCATCCGATTGACCCGTTCCACAATCGCCTGCCCCTGCAGATTGTAAGGAACGCCAAAAGTATGCTTAATGTCCCAAGTGGCCATGAAGGCGGCCAGCTGCCTGGAGCTGTAGGACGGGGCGTTGTCGGTTTTAATTTGCCGCGACTTGCCCATTGCCGCGATGCAGAAAAGGAGGTGCTGCTCCACATGGGAAGCAGTCTCCCCTTTCTGCGCCGTTGCCCAAACGAACTGAGAAAAGGTGTCAATGCAAACGTGCATTTACTGCCATCTGCCAAACTGCGGAACATGCGTGACATCCATCTGCCACACTTGGTTAGCCTCTGTCCCTCGTGGGTTGACCCCCCACGAGGGCCCCCCCCCGGTGCCCCTGCACAATGCTGGCAAGAGCGAACTATGCCTTGGGCTTGAGAAAGTGGCAGATTGAACTGTCTGGCTAGCGCTTTGGCATTTTGGTGAAAGAAGGCATGACTCTGAATTGGAGTAGTGAAAACACCTAACACTGAACGTTGCTGAATTTCCTTTGCCGCCGCATCCGCTCTGCTATTGCCCGCGGAAATCGGACCCGGTAGGTCTTGATGACTTCGGATGTGGGCAATATAGAGCGGCTCCGTGCGGTTTCGCAAATGAAATTGAGCAGTGAGAAACAGACTAAGCAAATTCTTGTCTATCGCGGGAGTAATGTATGCTCCCGGTAGACTGTGAAGCAAATTCCTAACATACTGGCTGTCAGTAATGATGTTTAGGCACTCTTTGGCGAAGGTGCGCAAGGCAAGGTTCACCGCTGCCAACTCAGCCCGCTGCGTGGACTTCTGTGGAAGAGTTAACAGCGTGCGCCAAGCCTGGCCCTCCTGCCAAGTCAAGACACCATATGTGCGACCTCCATCAGTAAAAACTGTCCTGGCTCCCTGAAGCGGAACCAGCGAGAGCAATTCGAACAAGCTGACTGTCTGCGTTTGAAGCGAGACAAGTTTGGGGTCTTTTGGCAAGTGGTATGCCAAGCATCCGGTGAATCCTTCCAAAGCAATTGGAAGCAAGTCACCGAGCTGCATCAATTGCTGAATTTGTTCCTTGGTGAACGGGACTACAATTTTGGCTAAGTCGTGCCCTGAAATGTCCCTAGCTCTCAGCCTTCCGCGGTAGACCACTGCGGAAACCAATTCTTGGGGAGGAACGATGTTCCGGGAAGAGGTGTTCGGCAAGTACACCCATTCCACAATACTTGCTCCTTTCTCGGAGTCCACTCCTAGAGCTCCGGGGAACATGGATCCTGCTCGCACGATGTACAAGTTCAAGATCGGGGCGTATGGCCCTGGGGTGATCCTATCTACCCACCTCTGGCTGAGAACCTGGTTAACTTTCTCAAGAGCTAAGCGTGCTTCTTGAGAAATTTGTATCCGGTCTGCTGGCTGCTTACCTAAAGTTAGCAGCGAGAAGAGCGGTTTCAAGAGATCCGTATCCAATCGAAAATACGGTCTGGCCCAATTAATGTTCCCCAAAACTTGCTGTAATTCTACCAAGGTGACTGAGTCCTGTAAATTGATCTGAGGCAAAACTGGTGCTGCGAAAGAGCGGAGAAGCCGATGGCCCAAGTATGAGAAGGGCTCGGTTCTCTGCACTTTCTCCGGGGCAATGAGTAACCCTTTCTCCCCCAGGCTGGCCTGGAGGTCTGAAAACATTTCGCTGCCGAGTTGCGGCACCGCGACCAAGATATCATCCATGAAATGGCAAACTAAAGCTTTTGGGTAAAGGTTTCGAAACTTTGCCAGTACGTTGTGAACATAAATTTGGCACAGAGTGGGCGAATTGAGCATGCCATGTAGCAAAAATTTCCACGCGTAACGCTGCGTAGGCTCACTGTGGTTCACAACCGGCACCGTAAAGGCAAACCTTTCCCGGTCCCTGGGGTCTAAGGGGATTGTATAAAAGCAATCCTTGAGATCTACAACTAGGATCTCCCACCCCTCGGGAATCATATTTGGATTCGGGATGCCGCATTGAAGCAGACCCATTGGCTGTATGCATTTATTGATCTCTCTGAGATCGTGGAGGAGTCGCCACTTCCCCGACTTCTTTTTGATGACAAAAACGGGCGAATTCCAAGGACTAGCGGACTGCTCTATATGTCCTGCGTCTAGCTGTTCTTTAACCAGTTGTTTTAGGGCGACTAATTTCTCTCCCACTACCGGCCATTGTTCCACCCATACCGGTGTATCGGTGAGCCATTTAAGTGGCAACGCCATTACCCGAAGGTAAGCGTAGCACCGTACTGCTGTAAAATATCTCTCCCCCAAAGGTTGATGTGCACGTCAAGAATGTGCGGCCGAATTACCGCTGTGCCGTCAGCCTTTGGGATTGTGACTGTCACCCACTCCTGGCTCCTAAACGCTTCCTGAATGCCGCCTACCCCCCACACATCGGAGACCGGCTCAATGGCCCACTCCCTTGGCCACTGGCTTCTGCTTATCACGGATACATCCGCTCCGGTATCCAGCAGGCCTGAGAATGATCTATTATTCAGAAATACCTTGATAACTGGGCGCTGTTTCCACTCAATGTTGGTCTCCACTGTCGCTAAGACCTGGTATCCTTGTACTGCCTCACTGGCGCTCGAGCGGTCCTCTGACCGGGACTCTGAGCTGTCCCTGAGCCTTCCCTGGCTGTCTGCTGGCGAGTGACAAGGAACCATGATCAGTTGCGCTAAGGTGTCTCCTTTGTGAATGGTTTGGGGCAGGTGAGTCCAAAGCTGAACTTGGAGAACGCCTGAAAAATTGGAGTCAACGACTCCTGGAATTACAAGAATTCCGCGTGCTCCTGCTACACTGCGGGGCAAAACTAAACCTATAAAGCCCTTGGGCAGTGGACCCATGTACTGGGAGTCCACCAGATAGACACTGCCTGGCAGGTCGCATGTAACGTCTGCCTGACAAGTCAAATCTAGCCCTGTTACCACCCTTGGGGCTGGCCTGCGCCCTCGCAATGCCTGGAATGTGACCTAAATCTAGTCTAGCTCCGGCGAGCCTTGAATCTGGGAAGTCTCTGTTTGGACCGGGGCCAGAGACGTGCCCGCGTGCCGGTTTCCCGAACTCGGACAGTTTCTGGCCCAATGGTAGCCTTTCTTGCACTTCGGACACAGGGTGTTTGGAGCCTTGGAACGGCCGGAATTTTGTCCGCCTCCCTTGGATCGGCACTCCCTAGCGAAGTGACCGACCTTGCCACAATTGTGACATGCTCCTTGGTTCTTACCTTTGGGTCTCCTACCCCCTTGCACCGCTGCCGCTAGCAAACCCATTTTATAGGATTCTGTGCCAACGTCGGCGCAAGCTCTAATCATGTCCGTAAGAGTCAAGTCGGGACGATTGCCTAGTGACTGCAAGATTTTACGGCAGTCCAAGTTGGCATTGTCCTTGGCTAACTTCATCATGAGCTCTTGCTGGGCTTCCTCATTATCGATCTGCCTACTAATCGCCTCTTCCAAGCGATTGATGAAGTCCATGTAGGGCTCCTGGGCTCCCTGCTTGACTGCGGTGTAATTCTTAGCCGCTTTGCCGGTCTCAGGGACCTTGAAAAAAGCCCTAAAGGCAGCCTCTGCCGACATCTGGAGAGTGGCGAGTGGCAAGTTGATCTGCGCATCGATGGATTCGAAGGCACCTGAACCATATAACTGGTCAGGAATTACTGCGCCTCCCATCCTGGCAGCCCTAGTTTGAGCTTCAAGGCGAAACTCGCTGTCCCAAATCAGGTACTGGCTAGGGTTGAGCATCATCCGCATGACGGCCTTCCAGTCATGAGGAATGAACATGGTGTTCTCGCACACTTGCTGAAGCGTGCCCCTAGTAAAACGACTTTGGAGCCCTGTCTCTGAAATGGCCTTCCGTATAGCCATGAGGAGCTTATACGGGACTGGTGAATGAACTATCTTCTGGGCCCCCGTGAGGGCGTCCATTTCTAGGCGAATTGGACAAATCTGACTAAGCTCAGCTAGTTCTTCCGCTGGCAAGTCCCCCTTCTTCAGTTCTTCCTCAACTGTGCGCTGAAGGGCACTCTTGGTAACCTGGGAACCTGGAACTGTCAGGGAAGCGCCTGCGCTCCCCATTCCTTGCATTCCGTCGGTGACTTCTGCAGCTGTCACCGAGGGAAAGTTCCCTACGCTACTCTGCCTAAACTGTAATGACGGATAGAGCGCCGTGGGCGCCGATGGCTCGGCTGGCGCTGGGGGTTCTTTGGCCTCTACCCGGACTGGTTCTATCTCCTCTAAGAGTTTCCTACACTTACTCCATGTGCGAATTACGCCTCCTGGAGCTTTCGGGGGTTGCTGAATGCAGTCTCCTATCTGATCCCAAAGCTTAAGGGTTAATGTACCTACTTCTGGGTAAAGCAGGCAGTGTTCCCTTAGGTACGCCAAAAGTCTCGGTAGCTCTCTGCTGTGAAACTTTAACTGAAACACCCTTGCCAGGATTCTAAACTTCCTCACGAGTTTTTTGGCTAGTGGACGGACGCTGACGCTGAGGACAGGTCCCCATATTACCTGTGAAGGGTCCTCCGAAGTTTCCTCCTCGGGACGGGTCGACGCGTCTTGGGCAAGCAATAGGTTCTGGCGACGATTCTTTGGGTAGAGCTCGGAGCGTGGTCCCCTACCACGGGCCCTCGGTGGCCTCTGCGCTGTCAGGGTTCACAGCTGACCCTGCGGAACGCATTTTTCCGTAACCTGCAAGCCGCCGCGAAAGTCAGGAGCAAGCTGTAGGATGTCTCTCTGGAGTGCCTCGCCACTTAGGCCGTCTCCCGACCGGCTGGTTTACCAGCCGGGCTGCCGGGCTGTCCTCAGGGACGATTGGCCGCGGTTCAAGCGCAGAACCGGGCCGTGTGATCGCTTACTCTGAGGTAGACCGCTCGGGGGTCGCTTACTCACGAGTAGATCACGTCGGGGTCACCAGGTGTAGGAATCGGGGCCGCAGAGGGCCGGAGGTCCCGGAGGAGACTGATCAAGAAACGACACGAGGCAGTATGGAGCGAGATCAGATCAGTAGTTTATTGAAGGAAAGCTTCATCATATATAGGAGAAAAAGCGCAACGGTGGCAAAACCGTCATCTGACAGAAAATCACATCACCCATCTACCCGGGTTAATGGGAAATCTTTCTTGGGGAAGTTAATTAACTGGGGCAAACATTGACAGGGGAAACACCATTGTCCAAGGATTAGGCTGGGGTAAACATGGCTTCTATTTGCACCGGGGATTACGCTCTCCTTGGAGATGAGTGATTACCTTAATGGGTAACGGGGTTAGATATTCGCTCTCTCAGCAGAACCGCTGGTCAGGTCAAGGAATTGGGTGAATCAAACCCTATCATTAATCCACCCCCCTTAATTTCTCTGCCCGCAGAAACCACGGGCCAGGAGTTTTCTCGACTGAAGTGGCCTCTGCTAGGGCCGTTCCGTGCCCACCGGGCACGGGGAATCCACAGTAAATGCGGGTGTGGGTGCATTTACTTCTGCTTCCGGGGTGTGTGGTCCGGCCGGCCCACTTGGCTGTCTGGGAGGTGTGGTCCAGCCCACTGCATAAAAAGTTTGGGAAGCCCCAGGCAAAGTACAGTAAAACCCCGATTTATGTAAAAGGTCCACTCTGCATTCGAGGTCCCCCTGCAATGCGGTTTGAGAATGTGCTTTGGTTTGGGTTTGGCTGGGAACATACCTCAGACAAAAACTGCTTCATTCTGCCCTTCATCCGATACGCATTCCCAGCTAAACCATGCCCTGGAGAAGAGCGGGATGGAGTGGATATGCAGGGGGAACTCTCCCCTTCCCGGTAGAAGCAATGGGGTTTCTGGAAAATGCAGCAAAACTGCCGCAACCATCAGCACTGCCTCTGCCGCTTCCACAGTAACTTATGTCTTGCAACTTCCGGCGTGGGGTCGGATGGTGCGGGGTGAAATTTTAGAGTTTAAAATGGTGGTACCACCTTACATAAAATGATTTGTTTGCGTGAAAGGGATGCGTTTTCCACACAAAAAAATCATTACTTAAGTCAATTTTTACGTAAATTTGTGCATATGTACTGTAAATCAGGGTTTTACTGTACAGTGGTACCTCTTACAAAAGGGCTTCTGTGGGGAGGGGAAGCAACCCTTGGGATCCACCACTTTCATCCCGCCTTGCCTGTTCGTTTATTTTGCTGTGAGAGGTGACAGGATTTTTCAGGGAACGTGATGCATGAACGAGGCTTCTTTGAGTGAAAGCGGGCATGGAACCAGAAGTGTGCCTAGCTGCTGAGGCTCTCCTGTGGGCTCCCTTCCCCTCTGGCTGCATGTGTTTTCACAGCATCTCGCCTTTGCCCACTTGCTGATGCGAGTGGGGCATGCCCTCAACGAAAACTGAGCTCCGAGTCGAGGGATGAAGGAAGGAAGAAGGAAGGAAGGCAGAGCCAAAGCAGCTTGGCACACTTCTAGTTTTCCTCCCGCTTTTACTTAAAGGAGACTTGTTTGGGCATCGCGTCCCCTGCAAAAACCCCACCACATCTCACAGCAAAATAAACAAACATGCAAGGCGGGGGGGGGGATGGCAACCCTTCCTTTTCAAGTCCCTGGTGAAGTGATTTTTGGGCGGATCCCCAGGGTCGCTTCCTCCCCCATGCCACCTCTGACAGAAAAATAAATGAACGGGGAAGATGCATCACACTAAGTTTCACACCTTCATTTATAAATCTTACTAGAACACTTCTGTTTACCTCTTTATTTCTTTTTGTACCTAATCTATAGGCGCTTATAATATCCTCAGGCGTAAATTTTCTTTCCATTTTCAAATCATTTAACCATGCTATTATTCTTGACTTGAGTTGATCAGGCACAGCTTCCGAAATATTCTTAATTATTACATTTTGCCTCTTAGAGCGATCTTCCATACGATCTAACCTTTTTTCAATAACTTCTAACTTGGATTCACTTTGTTTTGTCTTCTTCTGTGTCACCTCTACTTTGTTTCCTAACAACTCAACCTCTTTTGCATTTATATTTAATGTATCCTTTAATTCCACCATTTCTTTCATAATACTTTGTGTTTGTGTCTGGGCGACCTCTACCATTCCTGCAACCATTTAACCATAGATTTCATGTCCCAAACCCAGGAAAAAAAAGATTTATTCAAATCCTTGTCATTAATTTACTTTGCTTTTTCTACTTGGTTACACCCGTGATAACCCTTAATCTGCAGAAATTTAGATTGGCACAGTATACTTAAATTTTCCAAAACTGAATCATGTCAGGGCCGGGCTTAATTCCATCTTCGTTAGTTAGCGCATAGTGTATAAAAGGTTTCCAGATTTCCCAAAATGGTATTTTAATTTTTAATCCCTGTTTTAACTGAATTTGACTAGTTAATTTTTCATTTAATGCAAGTTGCCAAACTTCTTTAAACCACCTGTTTTTGTTCAAGCCTTCATTAGTTTTCCATTCTTGAGCTATTAACTGGCAACCAGCAACAATGTCAAAATTAGTTCTTTTTTACCTTCATTTAATTTTAATTTTTCTGTTTCTCCTAATATAGCCAATTTGGGTTCTAATTTTATTGTTGTATCGAGAATATTATTTATCTCCTTCTCCATCACTTTCCAGAATTTATTTGTTTCCTTACAGGACCACCACAAAAGCAAATATGTTCCCTTTTTTTCCTTACATTTCCAACATATGTCATATTTATTACTATCCATTTGTTTAGCTCTAATTGAAGTGAGGTACCATCTCCATAATACTTTACAGACATGGTCCTTTTCCTTAATTGATATAGTTTTTGTTATCCTATTTTCCCGTTTTTTCTCCAGTCTTCTTCAATTTTAATATTCAATTCTTCCTCCCAAATTCTTTTAAGTGTATAATGGGTTCCTTCCCCTGGAATAAGCATTTGGTACAATTTGCCTACCAAACCTTGTAATTTTGTTTTCCCTTTTCTTATTTTCAGAACCAGCTCTTCAAAAGGCGTCTTTGTTCTGATTTCTCCTGCAATCCCCCTTATAAATTTGTCCCATTTCTCCATCCACATTTTTTGTAGCCAGTTTAATTTTAATTTATTATACACTTCTTTCCTTCTCTGATACGTATTACAATTTCTAATACAATCTATTTTTAATAACACTTTTTCTTGCATTAGGATGGATCTTGTTTTATACGAAGATATCAATGGACAACACTGGAAATCCAAAATATCTATTATTGGAGATAAGTCTGGTGCCAAATTCCTTTTGATTCCTCTCCATGCATTACAAATATTCTGAATTGAGAAACTATTAATTGTTATTTTATTAATTGATTGAGATAAGAATATTTCCCCTCTTAATTTTTTTAAATTCTTCTTGATCTGCTTAACATATTACCTCATTTTGCTGAATTAATAATTTTATTAATTTCTTTAAGTGAAAAGCTTGATAATACGCTTTAATATTTGTAATATTTAAACCTCCATGTTTATTTTTCTTGTACCACAATCCCTTGCTGATTTTCGCTTTTTTTTGGTTATTACAAATACCATTTATTAATTTTTTGCCAATTATTAAGTTCTGTCTCTTTAATTTTAATCGATAAATTCAGTTTAGACATAACTTTCATTTTACAGATATTAATCCTTCCAAACCATGAGGTCTTTAACCATTTCATTTGTTCTATTAATGGCTTTAAATCATTTTTAATTTATTAAAATTGATATTATATAGATCTTTTGGTTCTTTTGTCACAAATATTTCCAAATATTTAAATTCATCTTTTATTGTAATTTTGTATCTTTCTCCAATTTTTTTCTTTCCTCCTGGGTTAAATTGCATGTGATGGCCTCAGTTTTCATCCTATTAATCTTTAATCCTGTTACTTCTTCAAAGGCTCTTAAACGAACTTGTACTTTGCTTAAATTATTTAAAGGTTCTTTTATCACTAGCAAAGTGTCATCTGCAAATAGACTTATTTTTTTGTTCTCTATTCCCATCAATTTGTCGTTCTGCCTTATTTCATTTGCTAATAATTCCATTGCCAATATAAATAAACATGGGGACAATGGGCAACCTTGTCTTATCCCTGCATTAATACTAATTTCTTTACCTAATCGATTATTCATTTTAATTTTTGTTTTGCTTTCTTTGTACAATTGTTCAATCACATGTTTAAATTTAGGGCCAAATTGTAATTTCTCGCATATTCCTTTTATTGTTTTCCATTGAATCGAATCAAACGCTTTGTATATATCTAATGCCGCATACATACTTTTTGTTTATTATTTTTCTATTTTTCAATTATATTAACTAAACGATTTATTAATATATCCATTTGTCTCCCTTTAACAAACCCTGTTTGATCTTCCCCAATATAATTATTTGTAAATTTATTAAGCCAATTATTCAATATTGAAGTAAAAAAAATTGCGTCCCGATTTAGTAATGAAATTGGTCTATATGCTTCTTTATCTTTATCTTTATCTTTATCTTTATCTTTATCTTTATCTTTATCTTTATCTTTATCTTTATCTTTATCTTTATCTTTATCTTTATCTTTATCTTTATCTTTATCTTTATCTTTCCCTGGTTTGGGGATTAAAGCCGTTATCGAATTACTCCAGGATTTTGGAATCTCCACCCTCCCTTATAATATATAATTACTAGCAAGGGTTGCCCGGCGTTGCCGGGCTTTTCCCCCCGTGTTTTTTAATTAAAAATGAGCCAATTTTATTTTTGCAATAGTTTTACATTGTGTTGGAAGGTTAAATTGTGTTGTTGTTTTTTTAAAATTACTTAGTCTGTAATTTTAATTTTTTAAATGTTTATTTATGTTAAATTTGTTTGGCTTGGCTGTTATTAACTATGATCTGCTTTTTTGGTTTTTTTTGAGGATTAATAAAAGAAGAAAGTGTGATATAATAACTCAGCACAGGATTTTTTTAAACTTTCTATTGTATTTGATTGACATATATTTGTGATTTGTGTGAAAGTGTGTTTAGTGTAATTTTTTTTACTTTTTTTGTGTGACCTTTTGTGTATAATTGTGAGTTTGTGTTTTGTTTGGGGCTGTTGTGTGTTTTTGAATTGTTTGTACTATTGTGGCCAGCAGGTGGTGCTGGTAGGGGTTTTGGTCGTTGGGGGTTAGGAAGGGTGGGTTAGGTGGTGGGGAGGGGGGCATGGTCGTTGGGGGTTAGGAAGGGTGGGCTAGGTGGTAGGGAGGGGGGCTTTATTGTTTTATGGTGCTTTGTTTGTGTGGAGTTGTGAAAGTAGTTCGGGGTTTCCCCTTTAATATCAGTGGGTGGGGCTTGCGACCCCCCTCTCCGCTGGCTTTCCTAGGGTTGGGAGGTTTGTGGGGAGAAAAGGGGAATGTTTTCCAAACCCTTCTGGACTCAGAACACCAGGCACAGTGGATCGATTCCCTCCCCCCCTCCTTAAAACAACTCCGTTTTTAAAGAGTAGAAAAGACGGAGTTTTTTTAAGGAGGGGGGTGGGAATCGATCCTCTCTCCCTGGTTTCCTGAGTCCAGAAGTGTTTGGGAAACATTTCCCTTTTCTCCCCACAAACCTCCCAACCCTAGAAAAGCCAGCGGAGAGGGGGGTCGCAGCCCCCACCCACTGATATTAAAGGGGAAAATCCAGGCACCATGGGTGAGGGAAAGAAAGCCGGCTGGTGTGTGTTTGGCTGTGACGCGGTGAGTTGTTTTTCTTTTTAATTTTTCGGGCGCCGTTTTCCTCAGCGTTCTGCGTGCTCATGGCGCACAGGACGCTGGGGATTGTAGTAATGGGTTGGTGCTTTCTGTGTGTGCTGCGTTTTTTTAAAATGGTTTTGTTTTGATTGGCTGCGGCGCGATTCCGAACGCTGCGCCGTGCGAGAGCCTCTCAGCCTGATTGGCTCTGGCGCGGTGCGGCGCAAGGAATGTTGGGAAGTGAAGTTCTTTCCCTTTCTTGCCCTTTGTGGGGCTGAGGCCCCCGTGCCGGATTTTAAAATCCTTCGTTGATCTGCGTAGGCAATTTGGCCGTGCGCACGAAGGGTGGGTGCGGGTCAGTAGGGCGACGCATAGCAACCTATAGCCAGTTCCAACGGTGAACACTTGGATTTATAGGTTAAGATATAATTTTTTAAATTTGGGAATCATTACTTCTTGACATTCCTTGTAAAATTCCGACGGAATGCCGGCTTCTCCTGGCATCTTAGAGCGATCTTCTATACGATTTAACTTTTTTGAATAACTTCTAACTTGGATTCATTTTGTTTTGTCTTCTCCTGTGTCCACCTCTACTTTGTTTCCAAACAACTCAACTTCTTTTGCATTTATGTTTAATGTCCAACCAGAGCGGACCGGAGGGGCTCTCTAATTGTTCCATCTGGCAGAGGGGCTCGCCTCTCTGGCACATGAAGGAGGGCCTTTTCTGTGTCCGCACCAGCCTTGTGGAACCTCCTGCCAGTAGAGTTACGGGAGCAGATGGAGCTGCTGCCTTTCAGAAGAGAATTAAAAACCTGTTTGGCGGGGCAGGTGTGGGGCTCGGATGGAAGAGTGGCCCCCACCTGTTGGCTTATAAAATGAAGGCCCCCCCCTCTTTTTAATGCGGGCAGTTTTAATAGGTGGGTGAGTATGTTGGGGTTTTAATTGTTTTTAATATGTATGTTTTAATCTTGTTGTGAGCCGCCCTGAGTTGGGTTCGCCTGATTGGGCGGCATAGAAATTTGAACCATAAATAAATAAATAAATAAATAATAAGTCCCTGGTGAAGTGATTTTTGGGCAGATCCCCAGGGTTGCTTCCTCCCCCATGCCACCTCTGACAGAAAAATAAATAAACGGGGAAGATGCATCACACTAAGTTTCACACCTTCATTATAAATCTTACTAGAACACTTCTGTTTACCTCTTTATTTCTTTTTGTACCTAATCTATAGGCGCCTATAATATCCTCATGCGTGAATTTTCTTTCCATTTTCAAATCATTTAACCATGCTATTATTCTTGACTTGAGTTGATCAGGCACAGCTCATTTTGTTTTGTGTTCTCCTGTGTCACCTCTACTTTGTTTCCTAACAACTCAACCTCTTTTGCATTTATGTTTAATGTATCCTTTAATTCCACCATTTCTTTCGTAATACTTTGTGTTTGTGTCTGGGCGACCTCTACCATTCCTGCAACCATCTCTTGCATTTTTTGTTGAAAAAAATTGTTGGGAAGATTGTTAAAAATGTTGGTCCATAAGCCTTCAGGCACTCTATCTGTTACGTCTAATCTTTTAAATCTATTCTTTTAAATCTGTTATTCATTGAATATTCATGAAGGATGTAATCTAGGTCCCAATTGAGTGGCCTAATGGTATTTCCTACTTTCTTCATTCTAACCCTGAATTAGCAATTAGTAGCTCATGGTGATGAGTTATTTTGGGGGCTCATATTCCAGTGTCATATTGTTTAGCCCAAGCACTCCAACTGTCCTTGGACTTCAATCACCAGCAGCCCAAGTCAGCACCCCTGTCAATCAGGGCTTCTGGGAATTGAAGTTCAAGAATACCTGGAGTGCCAAGGATCACCATTTCTGGTTTAGCCTGTTATTAATGGGGGTTGTTTTATCAAGAAAATTGAGTGGGTTGCTAATCCTGGCCCAGTGGGTCGTGATTGTCTGAGTTCTCTGCTACAGCCATTCTGTATTGAGTGCCCCAACCTGGCATAGCCCATAGCCTCATACCACACAAGACCCCTCACCAACAGAAAGGCAATGTTTCTTGCAGGGGGAATAGCAGCTATACTTCCTTTATAATTTTTTAGGATAAGGTTGCGTGTTATTGCTTCCCCTGGCAACTCAGCTGTCTAGACTGCATTGACTTTCTAATATAAAGTAGTAAATTGAAATTTCCCCTTGGAATCAGACTTGGTTTCTTTACCAAAGCGATGCAGGATTTTGCTTTATTGAATCTTCTACAGATTTTTGCACATTTCTTGTTACACCCCCATATGCTGGGAAAACAGAGGAAAAATATGTTCAGAGGAGAACAAACTAAAGTAGAGAAGAATCGTTTTATATATTTTTGTTTCTTTGTTTCCATCAGGACTGATTTTTCTGGCTGAATATCGCGATCCTCTTCAAAATCAATTCTTCATTAGTCTTCCACTTTTATTTGAATTTATGCGGATCTGCTCATCAATCTGTCTTTTTCTCCACACAACTGCTCAGATGGAACATAGAAAAACTCTCCAAATAGGAGGATGTAATAAATATCATGAAAGTATATGCTCAGGGGAGAAACCATTCCTGGAGGGAGGAAAAGGCTTTCGTCCACAAGCACATATTGATAAACATCACACAAGAAAGAAGACTTTTAAATGCCTAGAGTGTGGAAAAAGCTTCAGTCATTCTTCACACCTTGCTATGCATAACAGGATCCACGCAGGTGACAAGCCATTTGAATGTCTTGAGTGTGAAAAAAGCTTCAGTCAGTCCTCATCTCTTGCTAAACATCACAGGATCCACACAGGTGAGAGGCCTTTTAAATGCATGGAGTGTGATAAAAGCTTCAGTTATTCCTCATCTCTTGCTTCACATGACAGGATCCACACAGGTGAGAAGCCTTTTAAATGCCTGGAGTGTGGGAAAAGCTTCAGTCAACAAGGAAGCCTTGTTAGACATCAGAGGATCCACACAGGTGAGAAGCTGTTTGAATGTGTGGAATGTGGAAAAAGCTTCAGTCAACAAGGATACCTTGCTAGACATCAGAGGATCCACACAGGTGAGAAGCCCTTTGAATGTGTGGAATGTGGAAAAAGATTCAGTCAACAAGGAAACCTTGCTACACATCACAGGATCCACACAGGTGAGAAGCTGTTTGAATGCCTTGAATGTGGAAAAAGCTTCAGTCATTCTTCACACCTTGCTATACATAACAGGATCCACACAGGTGAGAAGCCTTTTGAATGTCTGGAGTGTGGAAAAAGCTTCAGTCGTTCCTCAGACCTTGCTAGACATCACAGGATCCACACAGGTGAGAAGCCGTTTGAATGTATGGAGTGTGGGAAAAGCTTCAGTTGTTCCTCAGACCTTGCTAGGCATAACAGGATCCACACAGGTGAGAAGCCTTTTAAATGCATGGAGTGTGAAAAAAGCTTCAGTCAGTTCTCATCTCTTGCTTCACATCACAGGATCCACACAAGTGAGAAGCCTTTTAAATGCATGGAGTGTGAAAAAAGCTTCAGTCAGTCCTCACACCTTGCTAGTCATAACAGGATCCACACAGGTGAGAAGCCGTTTGAATGCCTGGAGTGTGGGAAAAGCTTCAGCCATTCCTCAGAATTTGCAAGACATTACAGGGTCCACACAGGTGAGAAGCCATTTGAATGCCTGGACTGTGGAAAAAGCTTCAGTCATTCCTCAAACCTTGCTTCACATCACAGGATCCACACTGGTGAGAAGCCCTTTGAATGCTTTGAGTGTGGAAAAAGCTTCAGCCAGTCCTCAGACCTTGCTTCACATCACAGGATCCACACAGGTGAGAAGCCTTTTGAATGCCTGGAGTGTGGAAAACGCTTCAGCCATTCCTCAGCCCGTGCTAGACATCACAGGACCCACACAGTTAAGAAGAAAGCTTAATGACTGCATGTGTTTTTGTCTGAACAAACCATGACAGAATTCTCTCAAGCAGTAAGGCTGGAGTCAGAAAAAGGCTTCAGTGATCCTGGAAACATTGCTTCACATTATAGGATCCAGACAGGATAGAAGCCTTTTTAAGTCTCTGGCTGCAACTTGTATCAAAGAATACATTTTCTCCATAAGCAGGAAAAAAGTCATTGGTCGCCCAACAGCTATGGTGGCGGGGGTGTATTGTCAGTATTTTAATTCTGTCTTCATTTATTTTATTCCTACATACCTGCCAAGCCTTTAATTCCTTTCTCTGTTTATTAACTTCTTAAATGGCACTTCCAACACAGTTATATACAGAAGATGTGACAGTGGTCATCTTTGGATAGGCTGCATACTCGCATCTTTTCCCCATTTATAAAATTATTTTCACTTTTTGTTATGATATATTGATTTATCCAATCTAGAAATGTATTTCCTGCTTCCATTCCCCACCCTCAAAAAAATTTCATCATGAATTCCCAGGAAATGTTGTTGAAAGCTTATTCCATGTCCAACAAGATCTTACCCAATTTCTTGTCAGAACGTTGTTCATAATATTCTATTAAATCTATAACAATTCTTCTGTTTTGTCTCATCTATCTTCTTAAGCAAAAAAAAAAAAAACCATTCTGTCACCAGTCTCTTGTATCTGTCTGCAAGAATTTGTGTAAACATTTTATAATCCAAATTTTAATTTAACAGTGAGATAGTGCGATTCCTTATAGTATTGAGCCAAGAATTCATCTGGGCCTGGTATCCCCCTCAGTGTAGGAAACGCCACTGGACAACATAACATTGGGCGCAACGCCCAAATGAGTGAAGGTGGAACCACTTCTCTAGTCTAAAACCCAAGCGTCATGAAGGTGGATTAGAGGCCATGCCAGGTGGACTGCTAGTGAAGATGCACCTTGATTAATTTATATTAATGTGGCAGTCCATTGCAGCCCTGGGTGTTAAATTCTGCATGTCTCATTTCATATGTGCTGCATTACATGGCTCCAAGATCACCATGTGTGGGTCACTTCATGCCAAGCTGGGACCCCCTTTAAACAAATTCATGCCAGTTGCACTTTTCCTGAAAATGATTTCCAGGAGGAAATGTATACTTGGATATGAGTAGCAGCTGCCATTGCAGCTGATTTACATCTCTTCATGAATCAGGATAATCCTCATGCACTTTTGAATTTCATGAGATTATTGCTTCGCTAATCTCCATCAGTGACACTGGTATGCTAAAAAAAATTCCTGTCCTGCTGGAGTTTCGGTATTACTGTATGTGCTTCTCCAAATAACCCCTAATCCAGGGGTAGCCAACTTTGGAGGTTTTGGGCTCCTGGTAACTGAAGTCCAAGAACAGATGGAATGCCAAGGTGGGCACCCCGTCCTAATCTCTTCACTTCTCTTTAAACCTTTTTGTTCATAGAGTTTTCTATAATATTCCTTCGTTACTTTTTAAATTCTGCTCTGATAATGTATCATTTCCTCACCAACCCGTACCTCTCATAACACATTTTTTCTCCTCTTTTTTATCTGACAGGTTACCCATTTCACTGTTTTATTACCAGGGTCATAATTTTTTTTGCTTGGTAAAATTCATTTTCAATAAATAAACTTTGTCACAACTCTAGCGCTTTGCCTATTTTCTTGCCAAGGAGGATTGGGAGGATCTTGTTAAATTTAAGTACTGTAATTGGATTTGAATTTAAAATGGCAGATGAACACAAATTGGGCCTCTAGTGAAATCCCACCATCCACCCACATAAACATTTTCTAATTGGGTCACCCGGCTGGACTTAGAGGAGAAACCCCAGTTCAGGCTCACCCCAGTGAATGGCACTGTAGCAGAGGAGATGAGGCCAGCAAGGCTGCAGAAGGAGGCGCGAAACTTCTCCACAAAAAGGTACAGTAAAACCCCGAGTTTTACACACACACACACACACACATACACACACACACCCTTGCGGAGCCGGTGGACAGGCCAGGGACAGCAGCAGAAACAGCCACGGGGACATCGTAAAAAATGTCCCCGTGGCTGTCTCTTCCACTGTGCCTGGCCCGTCTGCCGGCTCCTCAGGCTACGCTTGGGTCGAGGGGAAAGATTCCTTCGATCCCTGCCATTCTCCGAAGTCCAGAGCCTTTGCTGTGACCAAAAATGTCCCCACACGCATGCGTACACACACTTTTTCCAGTTGCAGCAAAGGCCTTCACTGCCACCAAGCTAAGTTTTTTGTTTAGACTTCCGGCGATGGAGGTAGGTGAAATGGGATGGATTTTTAGCACCCAAAATGATGGCACCACCATTTTGAGTGCTAAAAAGGTGTACTAAAACCCCTTTTGTAAGTCAGATTTTTTGAGCAAATCGGAACACCAATTTATCCAAAAAACTCTTTCATAAATTGAGGCATTCATAACTCGAGGCATTAGTAAATCTGGGTTTTACTGTATTTAGGGGATTTTTCTCAAGACACAGAATCTCAGCCAAAATCTTTTCATGAAGATTCTAAAATGGATAATTTTTCCTGGGTAGCTTTAACCGATAACTGTAGCCATTTTGTTCATTCAGTTTATTCTGTTTAATCAGCACCACACGCACGCACACACCCTTGCGGAACTGGTGGACAGGCCAGGGACAGCAGCAGCCACAGCCGCGGGGACATCGTAAAAAATGTCCCCGTGGCTATTTCTTCCACTGTCCCTAGCCCATCTGCTGGCTCCTCAGGCTTCGCTAAGGTCGAGGGGAAAGATTCCTTCGATCCCTGCCATTCTCCGAAGTCCAGAGCCTTTGCTGTGATCGAAAATGTACCCCCCCCCCCATACACACTTTTTCCAGTTGCAGCAAAGGCCTCCACTGCCACCAAGCTAAGTGATTTGTTTAGACTTCCGGCGATGGGGGTGGGTGAAATGGGGTGGATTTTTAGCACCCAAAATGATGGCACCACCATTTTGAGTGCTAAAAAGGTGTATTAAAACCCCTTTTGTAAGTTGGATTTTTTGAGCAAATTGGGACACCGATTTATCCCAAAAAAACTTTCATAACTTGAGGCATTTGTAACTCGAGGCATTAGTAAATCTGTATTTAGGGGATTTTTCTCAAGACACAGAATCTCAGCCAAAATCTTTTCATGAAGATTCTAAAATGGATAATTTTTCCTGGGTAGCTTTAACCGATATCTGTAGCCATTCTGTTTAATCAGCACCATAGTTCATCTTGGATGCTGCTGTTTTAATGCCTACGGAGATAGGTGCAATAGCATGAGTTTGGATTACTACTCCCAGAATCTCAAGTATACTTTCCTGAGGTCCTCCATGCCAGCCTCTCCTGTTCCCAGGAGGAAGGAATGTGGTTGGGGGAAATGTCCATCGAATGAAGCCAACCTTTATAACCCTTCCTTGCAATCTCTAGATTTGTCCTGAATGTTTCCTCCCAGTCTTGGGAGTTCTGGGTCTGCTTCTACCAATACTTATGAAAGTCCTGGGAAGAGAGGATTCGTGGAAACCAGCCCCTTTTACATGTCCATATAATTCCCCGACTCAAAGGGCACACACCCTGGAATGAAGCTCCCTACTCCTACTTGACTTTCCAGGGCTTGTACTCAGGGCGACTCCAGAAAAGTTAACTGAGACTTCATTTTGGTAAGAGGTGCACAATGACCAGTGACTGTAACTCAGCCCTCTGAGTCTGTCAGGGAAAGGACTGAGCAGACAATTTTGTCTTTTTATTAAAAGCTGTTCTGAGCAAAGAAAGTGATGTGCAGCCCATGGAGTCATGCAAGATTCTAGAGCAGGTGTACCCAAACCTTTCACGCCGCGGGTTGAGCAGGCCGGTCATGTGGTTCCTTCCACCATAAAAACTGTCATAAATGCACCCAAAGCTGTCATAAACGAATTTACGACAGCCGCAAATGCATTTCTGGCAGCATTTACGGCATGCGCAGGCACATTTATGCATGGTGTGGGCATGTTTTATGACTGTAGCAAATGCACCCGCTTCTGGGAGCAGTGATGTTGATGGTGGGCCACATGAAATCGTGCTGTGGGCTGTGGCTGAATAGCAGGCCATAGTTTGTCCAGCTCTGTTCTAGAGCAGTGGTGCCCAAACTACAGACTGTGGCCCCATTCCATGGGGCCCATCACCCCTATGGCACACCCAGAAGTGGATGCAGACATGCCCATGCATTTGTAAACATGCCCCTGACGCACCTGGAAGTTGATGCGTATGTGCATATATGTTCAAGCCGCTCCCGAGCCACACCAGTTCAAGAAAATCTGGAGTGCCAAGGTTCGCCATCGCTGACCTAGAAGGCACAGCAGGGAATCAAACTCCTAACCTGGCGTTCTATGGCCACTTACCTAATCCACTGAACCTAGTATACATCCCATAAGATTTTAACTTTATGCGATGTAATTTTTTTCCAGATTGCTTAACATTATGCGGTTTTAGAGTTATCTGGTGCAAATGTTATCTGAAGTATTACTGTATGTATACCAAGTCGCAGCCATGCCCCCTGCTGGGAAGCACATGGAGTCTGTATTATTCCTTTGTCTGGCCACAAAAGGAAGCTAATGCTTCAGAGAGGGTTACATGGACTGGGAGCTTCCTGTGGAAGTGGCACCCTAACTCTGCCCAGTGGACAGAGTGCACTCTCACGCCATGCCACTCTGTACCCGGTTATCTATAGTCCAGGCAAATGTTTTTGAACAGCCACCATTCACACCCTTTGGTGCTCCTGTTTCATCTTTTTAAAAAAAATATTTTTATTAAGTTTTAAAAATTACAAAATAAGTGTAGAAAAAGTAACAATTGATGGTGAACAAAAAAAGGCACGACATTAACGTGATCATATAAAGAAAAAATATTAAAAATGCTGAAGTACAAATACTCAAAAATACAAAAACACTTGTTTAGAGTATACCTCATTGAATTTCATCCTAGTTCAATTAAATGTTTACTACAGAATAATAAATTTTAATGATCAATCTGAGTTCAATATGCCGTATCTTTCTTATCACTTTGTTAAATTTCTTTTCTACAATACAGATCTAATTTTCACATTAAATATATCCTTGTATTCCTAAATGCCCTATTAAATACCCTATTTAATCATTACCTAACCAAGATAAAACAACAAAGAAAGACGAATAATAATACACCCCGCCTGACTGTACATTGCCCTGGAGGATGCGGTGGTAAATATTCTTTTTCTGTTAGAGTGGTGGAGAATGTTTTTAGTAGCGTTAAAGGTACATTTTGTATTATTTTTGTATGAAAGGTCATCTTCAAAGAGATTTTTATTTTCTGACGCTATTTCTTTGGCATTTTTTCTGTTGTTTGGTACATAATTGTTTACCGTCTTCCATTATGATTTAGATATACGCTACTTTGGAATTCTCCCCTACTTTGCAATGCTTCCGTCGGTGGATTGGTTTCGTTCCTTTCCTGTTTGTAGTCTGTGTGTTTTTAAGGTCTCGTTATCGCGTGAGTTTCCCTTGCTGTTTTGCGTTCTTAGCGGAGCAATCTTTGCCTCGCTGTTTTCAATGTGAGTAGGTGTGGCTATAGTTTGCTTCGCTATTTTATATTTGAGTAGGCGTGGCTGTAATTGAGCTCGTTGTTTGCTAGTTGAGTAGGCGTGACTATAGTTTGGTTTGCTTTTTCCAAATTGAGTAGGCGTGAATATACTTTGGCTCTCTTTTTTCAATTATAGTAGGCGTGACTATATTCCCGTTTACATTTTTTTTCATGGATGTTATTTTTCAATGGATTAATTTTGGGATGCATTTTGGAAAGCTTTATTTTCGTCATTTTGGTATACGGGTGAAGATCATTGGTGAACACTTTGTTCGTGTGTGGGTAAGTGTGACTGTTTTTATGCAATTGTGTGTAATGGTTTAGCGATATTTAAGACTGTTAATGGTTGGCTGTTTGATAATTGTAAAATAAGGTATTTTTGCTCATTATTTAAATGATGTAATGTGTTGCTTATTCTTGTTCTTTTTGAAGTACTTGTTGATAGACAATGTTTTTGGTTTCATCGTTTGTTGCTAGTATGAATAAGTTATCTGCTGAAACCACTCTAGAGCACGCAACATATAATTGTCCGTGAGCGAAACATGGTTTTGTTAGGTGAACTCCGCAATGTTGTAGTAGCCTGGTACCATTACACAAGTTTGGTGGATTAAGATTTCTAAGTAAAATAATAGGAGCTCCTTGTTTTAGTAATAGGTGGTGAGATGGCATTCCAGGTAATTCTAGTGAGTTTAAAAATTCTGTGGGAAAATTTACAGCAGCATCTTTGTCCACTACTGTATCAGTTGATTTATATACAGTTGGTTGGTCTGGTAACATGTCTAGAATTTCCTGATTAATATTGTTAACATCATCATTTCTTGCTGCTAAGATTGCTCTTTCTGTAAGCCATTCATGATGATGATAATTGTTGTTAATGTCTGTGTACATGGCATTGATAAGTTCAAATTCTGATGGTACCATGGTGCAGAAATAATCTGGAAATGTAATGTTGTTTTCTTGATTTTTTGGCACTTTTCCATCACCAATGTTTAGGAGAAAGTCAGTAAATATTTTAGTGTTACAGTTCTGTCTTACTCTCATGTTTTCTGTTAACGTTATGCTTTGAACATGTTTCCATAAATAGGATTGGTTTATACGTGCGTTGATTTGATCTGCAGATGTAGATTTTGGTATTATTGGGAGTGTTTGTCTGAAATCTCCACAAAGAAGTAGCAGTAGTCCACCCATTATTATTTTTATTGTCATTAATGTCTTGTAGAGTTCTGTGTAAAGCTTCAATAGATTTTTTATGTGCCATTGTACATTCATCCCATATAATTATTTTTGCTTCTTTCAGTACTTTGGCACGGGCACTATTTTTTGTAATGTTACATGTGGATGTTTCTTGTTTTGCTATGTCAAGTGGTATTTGGAGTGCAGAATGGGCAGTTCTACCACCTTCCATTAATGTTGCTGCTATCCCTGAGGATGCTATGCCAAATTTCCTTGTGATTGTATTTCTGCTAGAATTAGATTTGTGAGGAAGGTTTTTCCTGTTCCTCCTGAAGCTTGTAAGAAAATTATACCTCCATTTTCTGTGGTTATTTGTGTCATAATTTGTTCATAGGCAGATTTTTGTTCATCATTAAGTAGTGGTTTATTTTGATTTATGTATTCTTTCAATCTTTCCATGTCATAGGTAGTCTCCCTTATATAATCTGCATTTAATGCATCTCCTTCATTCCTTGTAGGTTCTGGAAGGCCAACAGCTTTTAGTGTTTTGTTTGCCATGCGTATGCATTGGTCTTTAATTTCTATTAAGGCCATGTTGTAGATGTGTGCTCCATACTCAATGTTTAAAGTTGGATTTTCTTTTCTGGCTTTGATCAGTTTATCCTCACTTAGTGGGTTTTTAAACATTTCCCACAAATGTAGTGGATTAGATGGACTACATGAAGTGAGTATTATAGCTATTAAGGTTCTCATTTGGTGTGGCATAGAAATGATATTTGCTTCTTGCAAAGTTGTTTCCCAATGTTGATCAGCTTCTAATAATCCATTGTGTTGACAAACGTCTCTGTATGTTTCCATGATTTTTCCATCCACAGTTTTTAGTTCCTGAAAAGATTTTGGACCTGGTATTGTATTCTTAGATAGAAGCATTCACTATTATTTGGATGCACAGTATATAGTCTTTCTATTGCATCACTTTGATACATGTCAAGTTCAGGTATATAAGTGCCAGTTTTTCTTTGGCAGAATTGTCTCTTAGTTTTATTTCATGTATAATAAGTAGCCATATCATTATATAGAATTGTTTGTGCAAATTCATCATTCTGGCACAATTTTAAAAATGCAGTTAAAGTTGTTTCCTTAGGATTTTCTGCGACACTTGTTGCTGATTCTGGAGTGAAATATACTCTTTGGCCATTTTCAAGGTGTACACTTAAATGAAGGACTGTGGAATGTCTTTCATGAATGTGGAAGCCTAGAATACGCTAGAAACCCTCATTTGTGCTAATGTACCTTCCACATTGGTACTGTAGAATCTCATCATTTTTGTTTATGTTTCTGACATTGTAAACGGCCATGTCGCTGCCTTTATTTATATACTTGCACACATACTTTATTGATTTTACACTATTACAATATTCCACATTTATGTGTGCCTTGAAAATTTTAGATAGTAAAGGAGGTAGGGTACTATCCATGTTGTCAATTACTACTTCTCCTTGTGTTTTCATTGTTATTTTTGTTGTCTGCCCTCCATCCTCTACAGAACGTCTTCTGTATTGTGGATATCCATCTCTGATGTTTGTGTTTCTTTCAGTAATGCTCTGGGATATCTTTTTGTGCAGCTTTTATCTTTCATGCATGGTGCTTGTGGGTTAAGAAGTCCACAGAGACCATGAATCATGTTTTTCTTGACAATTGCATGCAGTTCAATGTCTTCATTTTCATTAAGTATTTCAGCAGATATTATTTTATCAATTTCAGTGGGATGTATTTTGTTTTTTAGCCATATTAAGTTGTGAGCATGTGGTAGGCCACATTTCTTTTTTTTTAATAATTTTTTATTAAATTTTTTACACATAAAATACAATACACAATACAAAACAAATGAATTATACAAGATAATACTAAAACTAAAATACAAAAAACAACAAATACGGGAAAAATGTACACACCTATCTTAATATATTTATACATTTATCCTTAAAAATCAAATATCTTAAAACCATCATTGTAAATACTATCTCTTGGCTTATTACTTAAATAATTATTCTCCAATCTTAACTGCATCTCTAAACTCATTTTCCAATAAGTCATATAATACCATTATGGATAGGGAAAAAATATATAACTGTATATAATGATCACCCTGTGTCTATTTACATTGCCCTGGAGAGCTCAGAATATCACACTAATTTAGTTCCAAAATCCACTTTGCTCAGGTACAGGTCTATTTCTTTCATCCCCCTTAAGGGAGTGATCCACAAAAGGTTTCCAAATATTCCAGAATCTATTTTCTTTCAAATTGTCCCTTTTTTTCCTTATCTCCCAAGTCAATTTGTCATTCAATGCTAAATTCCACATTTCTTTATACCACTCTTCAGTTTGTATAATTACATCATTTTTCCAATGTCTAGCAATACAATGTCTAGCTGCTGTTATCATTATTTCTAATAACTCTTTCTTATCCTTGTTTAAATCAATGCCTTCCACATTTGTTAACTGAGTGATACCTGATCCCAATTTTACCATCTTACCCAAAATTTCTCCAATTTCTTTTTCAATTCTATTCCCGAAATCTTTAACCACTTTACAGCTCCACCACATGTGTTCATACGTTCCAATGGTATCCTTGCATCTCCAACACATTTTATCTTTTTTATTATCCATTTGATGTAACCTCACTGGGGTCAGGTACCACCTCCACAACATTTTATAATTATGTTCCTTTATTCTAACCGACATTGTTCTCATAATCCTCTTTTTCCATTTGTTTCTCTAAGTATCTTTTTCTATCTTTATATTCAATTCTTGTTCCCACCTTGATTTCAATTCCTCTTGTGGATCACCCTCCTTATTTAGAATTGTATACAATTTACTAATTAATCCCTTAATATTTTTATCTCAATTTCTGACTTTTAGAATCAGTTCTTCAAATTCAGTCTTTTCTCTTTCCAAATCATAATCGCTCATATATTTACTACTCCATATAATAATCCTCAGTCTCTGAAACCAATTGATTTTCAATTGCTCAAACAATTTTGACCTACTGACCTCATTGGTGCATATCCGAAACCAGTCCTTCAACAGGATAACCTCATTTTTCTTCAATACCTCCTTTATCTCCTCATTTATATTAATTGGAAAACTCGCCATGTCTAAAATTTCCCATATTGGAGAGACATTCAGGACCAAGTCCTTCTTCACCCTCTTCCATACACTCATTAATCCTTTCAACATAGTATGTCTATAATCCCTCATCTCAATTTCCTCCCATATTACCTTTTCCCTTGCCAAGATCTTTACAACATTCTTAATTTGAAATGCCCAATAATATGCCATCAAATTCGGCATTCCCAACCCTCCTTCTTTCTTCGGTAAATACCATAACTTTTTTGGTAACCTAGATTTTCTTCCCCCATTACAGTAGTTATTAATCAAATCTTGAAACTCCTTAATTTCGTTATCCTTCAATTGAATTGCTAACGCAACAAATACAAAATTTATTCTGGGTAGCAACATCATTTTAGCAAGTGCAATTCTCCCGAACCATGACAGGTTCAACTTTTGAAACCTTTGTATCTTATTCTTAATTTCAATTTTCAAACTATCATAGTTCAGTCTTTTAAGCTCTTCCAATTTGTTTGATATAGTTATTCCCAGATATTTCAACTTATTATTGATCTGAATATTAACTGTATCCTTTATCTTCCTCTGATCTCCCCCCCCCCCCATATTGCAAAACATCATTTCCGATTTATCCCAATTTATTTTCAGCCCAGTAATATCCTCGAAATCCTTTAGTTGGTGCCTAATTCTATTCATTTCCTTCTCTGGTTTTTTTACAATTATCAATTGGCATACATACTTATCTTATTTCCCATAATCCCCTCTATTTTTTCATCCTCTCTTATAGCTTTAGCTAATAACTCCATTGCCATAATAAACAATATTGGAGATAAAGGACAGCCCTGTCTTGTGCCTGCCTCCAACTTTACCTCGTCTGTATTCTCCTCATTTACTCTGACAGTGGCTATTCCTTGCTGATATAATTGGCCAATTACCCTTCTAAATTTGACCCCAAATCCATAACTTTTGATTATCTCCCTAATTGAAATCCATTGTAGAGAGTCAAATGCCTTAAATATATCCAAAGATATTAATCCCACTTTTTCTTTTGTTTGATTCACCGTATCAACTAAATCCACTACTCTTCTGGTCAAATCTGCCATATGTCTTCCTTTTAGAAATCCCACTTGATCTACATTTATATATTCCTCCATGAAATTATTCAAAAGATTAGCAAGTATTGCTGTGAAGATCTTGGCATCTTGATTTATCAATGGAATAGGTCTATAGGATTCTACGTTCTCTAGATTCTTTCCAGGTTTTGGCAAGAGTACAATTGTGGTCCTATACCATGAAGTTGGAATTTGCCCTCCATCTAATATATCTTAACCTATAAATCCAAGGGTTAACCGTTGGAACTGGCTATAGGTTGCTATGCCTCGCCCTACTTGCCTGCACTCACACTTCCTGCACACGGCCGATCTGGGTCCGCAGGTCAACGAAGGATTGAGAAAACCGGCAGTGGGGCAACAGCCCCACAAACGCGAAGAAAGGGAAACAACTTCACTTCCCAACATTCCTTGCGTCGCGCCGCGCCAGAGCCAATCAGGCTGAGAGGCTCTCGCACGGTGCAGCGTTCGGAAACACGCCACAGCCAATCAAAAGAAAACCATTTTAAAAAAACACAGCACAAACACAAAGCACCAACCCATAACTACAAGCCCCAGCGTCCTGCGCGCCATGAGCGCGCAGAATGCTGAGGAAGCCGGCACCCAAAAAATAAGACAAAAACAAAAACACCGGGAGAGCAAGTCCGCCAAGCCACGGGAACCAAAGCCCCCCTCCCCAACGGCGCCTGAAGCTCCTAATCGGAGTTTCCCCTTTAATATCACTGGGTGGGGGGGCGTGTTGTGCTCCCCCTCTCTACTGGCTCCCCTGGGGTTGAGAGGGTGGGGGGGACAAAAGGAGTCTGTCTCCCCCACCCTCCTGACCCCAGGGGATCTGGCAGAGAGGGGATTCCCTCCCCCCCACACACATGCTCCATATTAAAGAGAAGAAACCAAGTGGTTACTTCTCTTTAAAAACGGAGTTGGGGGGGAATCCCCCTCTCTACTGGCTCCCCTGGGGTTGAGAGGGTGGGGGGGACAAAAGGAGTCTGTCTCCCCCACCCTCCTGACCCCAGGGGACCCGGCAGAGAGGGGATTCCCTCCCGCCCCCCACACACGCCCCATATTAAAGAGAAGAAACCAAGTGGTTACTTCTCTTTAAAAACGGAGTTGGGGGGGGAATCCCCCTCTCTACTGGCTCCCCTGGGGTTGAGAGGGTGGGGGGACAAAAGGAGTCTGTGTCCCCCACCCTCCTGACCCCAGGGGACCCGGCTGAGAGGGGATTCCCTCCCCCCCCCAAACACGCCCCATATTAAAGAGAAGAAAACAAGTGGTTACTTCTCTTTAAAAACGGAGTTGGGGGGGATTTCCCTCTCTACTGGCTCCCCTGGGGTTGAGAGGGTGGGGGGGACAAAAGGAGTCTGTCTCCCCCACCCTCCTGACCCCAGGGGACCCGGCAGAGAGGGGATTTCCCCCCCACACACACGCCCCATATTAAAGAGAAGAAACCAAGTGGTTACTTCTCTTTAAAAACGGAGTTGGGGGGGAATCCCCCTCTCTACTGGCTCCCCTGGGGTTGAGAGGGTGGGGGGACAAAAGGAGTCTGTGTCCCCCACCCTCCTGACCCCAGGGGACCCGGCTGAGAGGGGATTCCCTCCCCCCCCAAACACGCCCCATATTAAAGAGAAGAAAACAAGTGGTTACTTCTCTTTAAAAACGGAGTTGGGGGGGATTTCCCTCTCTACTGGCTCCCCTGGGGTTGAGAGGGTGGGGGGGACAAAAGGAGTCTGTCTCCCCCACCCTCCTGACCCCAGGGGACCCGGCAGAGAGGGGATTTCCCCCCCACACACACGCCCCATATTAAAGAGAAGAAACCAAGCGGTTACTTCTCTTTAAAAACGGAGTGGGGGGGAAATCCCCCTCTCTACTGGCTCCCCTGGGGTTGAGAGGGTTGGGGGGGGGACCAAAGGAGTCTGTCTGAGAGGGGAACCCCCCCAGGACACCAAAAAACACAAAAACATTCAAAAATACACAAAAACAAACAAAAATAACACCAAAAAGTAAACAACAACAAACATTTCCAAACACACCCAGCACCCAGCCAAACACCACAAAATCCAACCACCACCACCACCCCAAATAAAGAAAAACAACTAACTCACCACCACACGACCTCATACCACAACGACTGGAAAAGAAATGAATAAAGAAAGAGACTACTTACTGGAAGAAGCTCCACCCAGAGGCCACGAGACAAAAAACAGTCAAAATACAAGATAACCCCTACCAGCAGCACTTGCTGCCCACAATAATAATTTTTTTTCAAAAAGACACAATAGCCCCACACAAAAGGCCCCAAGAGTTTTTCGAAAAAGTATATCATCCTTTATTCTTTTTTTCATCCACAAAACCAAAACACCAAACAAAACTCATCACAGTTTAAAACAGGTCATCAAAAAAATTTGTATAAATTAAAATTTCAAAAATTTCAAATATAGATTAACCTCTTCTTTACAAACATTAACAACAACAACAAAAACTTTCCAACACCATTTAAAACAGCCCGGCAACGCCAGGCAACCTTTGCTAGTAATTATATAATTTTACCAGCTTTGGTACCACAATATCTCCAAATTCCTTATAGAAATCCGCAGGCAACCCATCTTCTCCAGGGGCTTTCCCCAACTTCAGTCTAGTAATTACCTCTTTTACTTCTTTTTCTGTCACTACTTCTTCCATTCTATCCCTGTGTTCCTGTTTTATTCCACTGATTATTTGCATCTTTAATTGCTTTTTAAGTTTCTCCTCATATATTTCTTTTCCTGCATAGAGAGCTTGATAGAAATCCTTCACAATTTTACATTTATCTTTTATTTTATTACATCTTATCCCTTGTTCATTAATCAGAACTCCAATTTCCCTCTTTTCCCTTTTATCCTTTGCTGCTTTTGCTAATATTTTTGAATTTTTGTTACTAAATTCAAAATATTCCCTTTTCAAATAAACCAAATCTCTTTTCACCTCTTCTATTTCTTTACCTACCAATTCAGTCTTTAATCTTGATAAATTAGCCAAAACTTTTTTATTCTTTGTTTTTGAATGTTCCTCCTGTAACTGCTTTATCTCCGTTTCAAGCTTATCCTGTGATAACTTGTAATTTTTATATCTATTACTCGCCAACTTTATACACTCACCTCTAAAAATTGACTTCATGGTATCCCAGACCACAGTGTATTCTACCTCACCATTGTCATTCCAATGCCAACTTTCGCTCCAGTTCTTCATGATTTGTTCTTTACACTTCTGGTCTCTAAGTAGGTTAACATCATATTTCCAACGTCTCCTTGATCTAATCTCATTCCGTAATTTTAAATCCAATATCACCTTAGCATGGTCTGATTCCTTAACTATTCCAACTTCCATTTCCTCCATATTTTTAACCAAATTTTCCATTACAAATATTTAATCTATTCTAGAATAAGAGTTGTAGACCTGCGAAAAATATGAGTATACCCTTTCTGAACCCTTAAGTTCTCTCCAAGAATCTTTCAAACCTAAAGCAGTCATCCAGTTATCCAACATTTGGCCTTTAATCCCTTTTCCGCTTCTTAATATATTTGTACAGTCCAAATTTGATCTTACTAAATTAAAGTCACCAGCCACAATCATCTTCCTTGATTTTTCTTTTACCAAAACCGTACACATTTTTTCTAAAAATTCCGCTTGATGATCATTTGGGGCATATATATTCACCAACATTATTTCCTCATCGTCTATTTTCCCTTTCACTATCAAAAATCTCCCTTCCGAATCTGAAATACTATCTGTTATCTCAAGCCCCAATCTAGCCGAAATTAAAATTGCAACTCCTCTTGATTTTGATGTACCATAAGATTTCTCATAATGCTGCATCCAACCTAGAAAAATTTTATTTGTATCATGAGATTTTTGATGAGTTTCCTGTAAAAAGACTATGTCCGGTCTATCCCTCTTCAGAGCTGATTCTATCCTCCTCCTCTTAATTTGAGATCCTGTACCTCTTACATTCCATGTTAATACTTTTATCGCTCTCATGATTTAAATTGTCCCCCACTTTTATCCCTCCTGAGCTCTCCATTGGGTGTGCTACCAATTATCCTAACATAATTAAAACAAAACTTAAAACATAAAACACTCATTAACAACCTTCCCGCTTTTTCCTTCAAAAAAAGAAGGGGGAAAAGAACGCCTTTGACCTCCAAAGAGGGGAGGGGGAACGTGTAGGATAAGCCTAGTAAGCATAGTAATTAAAGCTCCAGCACACTATCCACATTTTAATAACAAAACTGTTGTGAATACCTCTTTACCTTTAAAAATTATCACCTTCCTTCCCTTTCCCTTCTAGCCTTTGCTTGACTCCTCCTCCACCACTATCAATAACAATTCTCCCTCAGCTCCTCCCATTTGTTCTCCTCCCGCAGCACCTCTCTCATCTGTTCCACCATAATCTCTTTTTATCCCTCCCGTCGCCAGCAAATCTTTCCTTAACTCCAGCCATTCATTTGAACCCGCACTGACCAAATCAAGTAGAGTCAAATATTCCAAAGCATCGGTCCTTTCATCAATCACCTGCATCTTTTTATCATAAAAAAATCTTAACTGTTGTGGAAATCTCCAATTATATTTTATCCCTTTTTTAATCAGAATTTTTGTTACCGGTTTCATTTTATATCTCCATCCACGTTCCTTAATTGGAATATCATTATATACCTCCACATCCACTCCATCAATTTTCACAACTCCAGAACCAGCTTGTTTTAGAAAAGCCATCACCTTCAATTTATCTCCCCAATTTGCAAATTTAACCAAAACATTCCTGTGATCACTTTTCCCCCTTCTCGATCCCACTCTGTAAACACTTACAATATCCTCGTTAACAAAATCTTTCCCCATTTTCAAATTATTTAACCAATTAACAATTCTATCTCTTAGCTGGTCTGGAGTTCGTTGAATCATATGATGTATCACAATATTCTGCTTTCTCATCATCTCTTCCATCGCATCAATCCTTTTCTCTTGCTCCTCCATTTTCATCTTATTTTCTCTCACCTCCTCTTGTATCCTTTTCATTTCCCCTTTCATCGCTTTCATGTCATTTTGCATCAACTTAACATTACCCTCTAACTTATGAATATTTAAATCAATTTTTTTGGAAAGGTCAGTGATCAATCCAGTCAATTTATCCAACATTTCATTTTTATCCTTCACCCTTGCTTCATCCATCCTATCAAATTTTTGAAATAATTCACCAAGTTCCACCATAATTTGCGTCTGGTCAATTGCGGGTTCAGGCGATGATGAAGATGACAATGGGGGTGGCTCCACGTCCTTTGCTTCACCCTTCCTTTTTGGTTTCACAACTTCCTCATCCTCTCCCTTGCTCCCTTGCTCCTTGCTCTTTGCTTTTATCAAATAAAAGCTTCAATGCAGCAATCATTTTTGATCCCACACAACGCTCTCCTTGAAAATGTTCCAGGATTCTTACAAAGACAGACAGAAGTCAAATTTATAAAGACCAATCCAGTACCAGTCCAGTACAATTAATATTTTATATCCATATTTTGCTCTTATTATAATCCAAATCTTATTTTTATAATCCAATTATGTAATAATAATCCAATAGTAAGGAAAAAGAGAGAGTAAAAAGTAAATCCCGAATTATAAATATTCCAAGGAGATGCAGATCCAAAAAACAGCACGGCCAAACAGAAAAAAAATTCCACAGGAGCTGAAGAAACTGCAAGCACTTGTATTCCAACAATATAAGGAGACAATCTCAGTCAAAAAAAAAACAAAAACACCTTGGCTATCCCAGAGTTTAAAAATGTAGGTAAAAGTAAAAGTCTCTCTTGATTGATATAGCAGGGCATACAAAAGAGAAAGTTGGATTATTGTCATTAGATATATTTAAGGCTTTTGATTCTCTGCAATGGGTTACAATTAAAGAGATAATTCGATGCTATGGATTTGGAGATAGATTTTGTAACATGATAGATCAGTTATATCAATTTGGATTTGCAAAAGTCAGGGTCAATGATGAAAATACAGGAGAGATAAGATTAGAAGCAGGTACAAGACAGGGTTGCCCACTATCCCCAGTATTGTTTATAATGGCAATGGAGTTGTTAGCGAATATTATAAGAGGGGATAAAGGCATTGAAGGGATGGCTGGAAATAAAATAAGTTTGTATGCAGATGATACTTTGATAATAATGAAGCATCCTAGAAAGGCATTGGAAAAAATACAAGGACATCTAAAAGATTTTGAAGAGACAACAGGTCTGAGAATCAATTGGGATAAATCAGAAATGATAGCCTGTAATGTTGAGAAGGAGGAACAAGAGAGAATTAAGGCTAAATTTAAAATTCAAGTTAAAGAATGTTTGAGATATTTAGGAATAAGTATCTCAAATAAAATTGAGGACCTTAAGCGATTAAATTATGATAAACAGAAAAAAGAAATTAAAGAGAAAATAGAATTGTATAAAAAAATCAAATTGTCATGGTTTGGTAGGATAGCGTTAATTAAAATGATGTTGTTGCCAAAAATAAATTTTTTATTTGATGCGTTGCTGATTAGGTTGTTTGATAAGGAAATTAAAGATTTTCAAAACATAATAAATAATTATTGTAATGCAGGGAAAAAGCCTAGAATTACTAAGATTTTTTGGTACTTATCTCAGAAAGAGGAGGATTGGGAATACCTAATTTAAGGAATTATTATAGAGCTTTCCAAATTAAGAATATTATAAAACTTTTAGCAAGGGAGAAGGTTGTCTGGGAAGAAATAGAGATGAAGGAGTTAAAAATGGGTAAAGGGGTATTTCTAGGCGATAAGAAAGGGAAAATTAGTGTTAAAGATAGAATGATGAAAACAATGTTGGATGTTTGGAACAAGGTCAAAAAGAAATTGAGTCCAGAACTATCTCCTATAATAGAATTAGATGATATCAAAAGTTTTCCGATACAATTAGATAATAGTTTAAAGATGGTACTGGAAAGGAAAAAATGTTTCTTTGTTGAAGGACTGGGTTCGTGCCTGTAAAGATAGCGAGAATAAAGCAGTAATTTATTCACAGTTGAATCTGAACTGGCTTCAGAAGGTAATGTTGGATAGATGGACTGCTAAAAACAAGGAAGAAAGTAGTTTAGAGAGGGATAAAACAGAATTTGAGCAACTGTTGTTAAAAATACGAAAAGGAGATATGGGATTAAAGGGTATAGTAAGCAGGATTTATAAAATTGTAAATAATGAAGGTAATCCACAAGAAACTTTGAAGTCATGCTGGGAACAGGATTTGAACATAAAAATCCAGGAAAAAATTTGGAAAGATAAGTGGGGAAAAAGATATATGAGAACTATGTTAGTAACAATGAAAGAGCATAATTACAAAATGTTATGGAAGTGGTATTTGACTCCTGAGAGATTATTTCAAATGGACAATGCTAAAAGTAAAATGTGTTGGAGATGTAAAAACTCTTTAGGAACATATGAACATATGTGGTGGAATTGTAAAGTGGTAAAAGAGTATTGGGGAAAAATTGAGAAGGAAATATGTGATATTATGGGGGTAGAATGTGAATTGAATTTAAACATGGTGTTGTTAACAGATGTGGAGAATTTGAAAGTAAATGAAGACAATAAGGAACTAATGGCTATCATGCTGATATCAGCTAGAATGTGTATAGCAAGGAGCTGGAAACTTGATAGAGTTCTAAAAGTAGAGGAATGGTATAAAGAGATGTGGGATCTTGCATTGAATGACAAACTGACATGGGAAATAAACAAATGTAAGGGAAAAATTAAAGAAAATAGATTTTGGAAAATTTGGCAACCTTTTGTGGAATACTCACTGAATGGAGATCAGAGCAATAGCCTTGTACCAGATTATATATATTTTTGGAAATGGTAAAAAAGGCAATATCCCGCAGGCTCTTATAACTTGTAAATACACAGGGTGATTATTAGTAGTTTATGTTATGTTTAATGTAATTGGATTCGATAAAAATTGAATATGTTTTTTTCTTTTAAATTACGTGTTCTCTTTTCTGTATTTTCTTCTTTTTTGTAATGTTTATCTTTTTATATTCAATAAAAATTTATTTTTTTAAAAAAAGTAAAAGTCTCTGTAAAATCCAAACCGCGGCAGCGGCTTCCAGACGAGAGCCCTCTTCGGTCCTTCTCCGCACAAGCCAACCAAGAACAAACTTCTATTTTCTGGTTTTGTTACCTTCTATTGATTTCTTATTCCTTAGTCTTTTCCTCCTGGCCACCTGGCCTCTTTTTCTCACTTTCTCACTTTTTTCTCACTTTCTCTCCTTCAACTTCCCGATCTTATCCAGCCATTACATTCCCTCTTTCCACTTTAAGTTTCGATTCCTTTTCCTCTTGCCACCATTACGCCTTCCCGTCCTTCCTGTCCTTCTCTTTCACAAACACCACCTCCGCCTCCCTTCAACACTTTCTTTACTTTCTTCAGGCTCGCGAACTCATTCTTCAGTTCTCATCCTCCACCGGCAGCAGTTATTTAACCCACTTTTTCCTCTGGAGCCCCTTTAAAAAGCAATAGACACCGGGTCTCGTCCAGCCCCGAACGGGCCTGCGCTGCGCCGCATTTACCCTCCGTCTGCCGAACTCTGACTCCGATGACACTTCCACATCTAAAGATTATTTCCTAGGCTCCGTGGTCTTATTTCCAGAGATTAGAATCCCACATTTAAGTGATAAATCACATTTATTTCCCCATTCAGAGCGCAAGCTGATTGAACTGCGTGCTACTCTGGCATCGTCCTAGCCACGCCCCCGTAGGCCACGTTTCTGCCATTCAATCATGTACATGTAACAAATAGATTCCCCAAATAATTCATTTTTGGTGATAAGATTAATTAATTGTGTTTGTTTTTGCCTGAATACTCTTGCAATTGTCATGCCTGTCATTAGATGTTTCATTATTTCTGAGGTTATTTTTGATCTCAGGCCATATTGGATTACATGTAAATGTTATAAATAAGTCTGGTCTTCCATGTTTCCTAACATAGGTCATGGCATCCTGAGTATATTCATGCATATGCCTTGGGCTTCCAGTATATGTTGCTGGCAAGATGAGTAGTGTTCCCATATTTTCTAGGTTTCCATCTTGTGCAACAGCATCTTTAAAATGTATGTATTGTTCTGCTCTGAGTGATTTTTGATTTGTTCCATCCTCACCGTATGGAAAAAGAATGGGATACTGAAGAGTTTCATAAGACCGATGTGTTTCTGATATACGTTGCAGCTTTTTGTCATGTCGTTTAAGTATAATATCTCTTGGATGGAAAGTGTCCCCAGAAATTAGGGCTGCAACTTCATTTGTGTCTGGAGCATTATATCTCCATATATGCTCTCCTGTTGGAGTTTTGTCTGCAGCTATGACAATTTGGTATTCATTTTGTGGCATGTTTTGCATTGCATTTTTGAAAGTGTGGATGAGATTATTGTGTTCATGTAACATTCTTTGTATTTTTAGGACAATATGTTTTTTTTGTTCCTTTAATGTATGTACATCATTGTGCTGTTTCTTTTTCCTCATCTCCCATGAAATAAATTTGAAGGAACTTTGGATCTTCTTCTGGTAGTGGTAGAAGTGATCCAATATTGTCGTAAATCAGGCCTTGAATGGTGAATGTTAGATTGAATCCTTTGTGTTGTATAATATTTGTTGCTCCAAATGAGCTCATTTGGTAACATGAGTTGCATTTTCTAATACAGTAATACCTCATACAAAGTCCGCTTCATACAACATCGGATTCATACAACATCACCTAATTCCTTGAAAAAAGTTGCCTCATACAAAGTCGTGTGACTTTGTATGAGGCATTGGGGTTTTCCCAGGATGCATGGTGCCTGGGCACTATAAAAGGCAGGACACATGCGTGCATTGCTCTTGTGGGTTTTTGCATGAGGCAAAGAGTGTTTATGAGAGGTTTTGAGCGCGATTTTGGATTTTTTTTGGATTTTTTTCGTCAGAATTTTTAGAAGCATTCCTGGGATTTTTGCAGCATTCTTCAGGTTCTTGGACAATCAGGGTTGTTTGACAAGTTTTTGTAATGTTTCTAGCCCTTAGACAATGATTTCTTAAAGTTCTGTCAGTTTCCTGTCTGTTTCCTTGACTTTGTCCTGAAGTCTGTGCTGTTACAGTACAATGTATCTCTATGGAAATGACATTTTATGAGGCATCGCAGCAAGGATTTGGATGTTGTATTAGGCATCGCAGCTAGGATTTTGCATGCCTCACACAAAGTCCAAATCCTATAAAGTCCAAACTTGTGGAACCAAGTTTGGACGTTGTATGAGGTATCACTGTATTTTTTAAAAAAATGTTTGGAATCTTTTGTGTCTCCACTGGTGTATTCTATAAGTTGTTGTGGTGGCAATTGTTGCTGAATTTTGATTTTCCCCCCTTTACAACATAGGGATTTGGTTTCTGTTTTAAATTTTCTTGCTTGGCAGAATTTGCAAATGTTGTCTAGATTTCCAATGTGTAAATTATAATTTTGTGAATAATCAGTTTCTGGATCATAGGAAAAGGCAGCCATTTTTAATGTTTAATTTCTCAGCTTTACTTCTCTCTTTTCTTTTTTCTCTTGTCTTTTTATTTTGTTGTAATCTCATTTCATTTTTTTTGTTTCATTTGGCCTTGAACTACTGTCACTTTCTCTATGTTGTGTTAACATGCTTTCATGTTCCTGAGCATTTGTTTGTTGTGCTTTTTCTGAACATGCCTTTCTGCGTTTAGTAAGTGTTTCTTCCCTTTCCTGTGATGTCTGTTGTGTGTTTTCTAATTTTCTTTTCAATCTTTTGCTTGTTCTTTGTGCTATATTTACACTTTTTGGTGGCATTTTGATATTTAATGTAAGTTATTTCTAAGACTTTTATAATATTTGAAAATAATGGTTATTATTGTTTGAATATAAGTTATCCCAGACAAAATGGAATGTGCAGTGTGAATTGTTTAGATCCTTCACTGGTATTTCTCCTCTAATTTTTTTCCTACATTAGGTTTAATTGGACCTGTTATTGTTTATTAAATATGTTTATTATTTGTAGTAGTGTTTAAAACATTTTATTATTTTATTAAGTGCAAGGTTTCAAAGTAAAACTGGGGTGTGCTCCATAAATATTAGAAAGGGAAAGTGCCTCCTAAGCAGTGTATATTTTTCAATTTTTTGTATAATTTTTTAGATCGAGTTAAAAAGTTAACATATTATTTAATTAACTTTAAGTTTTGTAAGAGAAAATAGCATGTGGTCCGTAAAATTAGAGTGAAAAGTGCTCTGTAAATTTTTTAAAGGAATAGTGTCTTCTAATTAGCTTTTTTTGAAAAAAGTATTGTTAATACGTTTAATATTAAGGTTTATATTTAGAAATTAGAAAATATTTGAAACTTTATTTTATTTTCTGAAGTGTAATTTGTGAAAGAGCAAACGTAGTGTGCTCTGTAAATATTTGTAGGAAAAACTGCTCCGTAACTGTTTAAAATGCGTCACGGTTTTGTTTGCTCGAACGTTTGGTCCCCACTTTGTGTATTTATTAGTACGTGTAGTAAACGTTATAGGATTTGTTATCGATGGTTTTTTGAACTGTAATTTTTAATTGGGAGAATGGAGTGTGCTCCGTCAATAGTTTGAGGTCGAATTGATCAGATGCGTGACAGTTATTTTTCTGCAAAAGTGGCTCCTGAATTGTGGTTTTCAACTATGTGTTGTTAAATTAGTAAATAAACAGAAAGTAACACTAATTAAAAGTAAATAAACAGTAAATAAAGTGATGATAACACTAAATTTGTAAAATAATAATAAAGAAACAGGTTGATAGTAAAAATATAAGGTACAACTGGAGATTTCCACAGCAACTGCGCTTTTTCTATGATAAAAGAATGCAAGTAATTGATGAAGGGACCAATCCACTGGAGTATCTGAGTTTGCTGGAGTTGGTAAAAACAGACTCAGAAGAGTGGATAAATTTTAAGAAAGAATTGTTGGAATCGAGTGCTCTGGAGAGGGAGTATGAGAGGGCAGAGGCCGGTGGTGCCACAGGTGGAACACCGCAGGGAAAGGATGATGAGGAGGAGCTGTCGTTGATCATGGTGGAGGAGGAGACAAGTAAGGAGCAATGAGAAATAGATTATTAAAAATTAAAGCATTTAAATGATATAGAAGGGTGAGTAGCGCGTAGCACTGGTAGGTAGGCACATCTTGCATGTCCCCCCTCTCCCCTCTTTGGTTGTCGAAGGCGTCTTTTTTTTGTGAAGAAGGTGGGGAGAGAGATAGTGTGTGTTCTATGTAGATTTGTGTTTTTTGGGGGGAAGGGGTTGGTGATGGCACGCCCAATGGAGAGTTTAGAAGTTAGAAAGGAAATAGATTATGGGAAATATTAAAATATTAACATGGAATGTGAAGGGTACAGGTTCTGTTCTTAAGAGGCGGAGGCTGGAATTGGCGTTGAAGAAAGATACACCCGATATAGTGTTCTTACAGGAAACGCACCAGAAGTCAAAAGACACGAACAAACTTTTTTTGGGATGGATTCAACATTATGAGATGGCGTTTGGAACTTCAAAAGCAAGAGGTGTGGCAATTATGATTTCTAAAAAATTAGGATTTGAGATTACAAAAAGTGTTGCTGATCAAGAGGGTAGATACTTGATTGTAAGAGGAAAAATAGAAGATGAGGAAATTATGTTGGTAAATATATATGCTCCAAATGACCATCAAGCGGATTTCTTAGAAAAAGTTCGGAAAGTAGTGGAGCCAGAAAATGTTGCAAAAACTATTGTGGCTGGAGATTTTAATTTGATAAGGTCGGGTTTAGACTGTACGAATATAGCAAGATGTGGAATTGGCTTGAAAGGGAAGGTTTTAGACAAATGGATGGCTGCGATGGGTTTGAAGGACTCTTGGAGAGAGATTAAGGGCTCTGAAAGGGCATACTCTTTTTTCTCACACGTCCATGGGACCTACTCGAGAATAGATTACGTCTTTCTTACGGAAAACTTGATTAAAGATATAGAGGGAATGGAAATTGGGATCATCAAGGAATCAGATCATGCCAAAGTACTTTTGGAACTGAAATTACAAAAAGATATTCGAAGAGGAAGAAGTTGGAGGTACGATCCTAACCTATTTAAAGACCGAAAATGTAAAGAGCAAATCATGGAAAGGTGGAAAGAAAGTTGGCAGTGGAACGACAATAATGAAGTTAATTTTAACGTTGTATGGGATACCATGCAGTCGGTTTTCAGAGGGGAAAGTATAAAGCTGGCGAGTATTAAATATAAAAGACATAAGGTAGAACAGATAGAAAAAGAAAAAGAAATAAAGCAGTTACAGGAGGACCATTCAAAAAGTAAAGATAAAAAATCTTTCACTAAATTGCAAAGACTCAAAGCAGAGCTAATGGGCAAGGATATTGATAAAGTTAAAAGAGACTTGATTTATCTAAATAGAGAGTATTTTGAATTTAGTAATAGAAGTTCAAAACTATTAGCAAGAGCAGCTAAGGCCAAAAGGGAAAAAAGAGAAATTGGGGTGTTGGTTAATAAACAAGGTTTAAGGTGCAACAAGAATAGGGATAAATGTAGAATTGTGAGGGAATTTTATCAAGCATTATATGCAAAAAAGGAGGTAGATGTGGAGAGGCTCAAACAATTTTGGAGAGACAGTTAGGGAACGGAATAAAACAAGAACATAGAGAAAAAATGGAGGAAAGGGTCACTGATAAAGAGGTAAAGGAGGTAATTAGTGGGTTGAAGATGGGGAAAGCCCCGGGAGATGATGGATTATCGACAGAATTTTATAAAGAATTTAAAGATGTTGTGGTTCCAAAGTTAGTGAAGTTATATAATTATATTTTAGACGGAGGACAAATTCCGACCTCATGGTATAATACCATAATCGTTCTGCTGCCAAAACCGGGAAAGAATTTGGAAAGGGTGGAATCGTACAGACCAATTTCTCTTATAAATCAGGATGCCAAGATCTTCACATCAATATTGGCTAATCGTTTAAACAGTTTTATGGGGGTATATATATATGTTGACCAAGTTGGTTTTTTAAAAGGCAGGCACATGGCGGACTTGACTAGAAGGGTGTTAGATCTAATTGATAATGTTAATAAAAAGAAGGAAAAGGTGGGTTTATTATCATTAGACATTTTTAAGGCATTTGATTAATTACAATGGTCCTCAATCAAGGAAATAGTTAGAAATTATGGATTTGGGGATAGATTTAGAAGGGTAATTGATCTATTATACCAAAAAGGGAATGCTAGGATTAGAGTAAATGAAGAGGTTGCAGATGTGGTAAAGCTTGAGGCAGGTACCAGGCAGGGATGTCCACTATCTCCTATCCTGTTTATCATGGCAATGGAAATATTAGCCAAAAATATAAGGGATGATCCAAGTATAGAAGGGATAATGGGTAATAAAGTGAGCATGTATGCAGATGATACGTTGTTAATGGTGAAACATCCAGAGATGGTAATGGATAGGATTAAAGATCAACTACAGGTATTTGAAGCTATAACCGGACTGATGATAAATTGGGATAAATCAGAACTGATGCTGTGCAATACGGGGGTAAACGAGATGGGAAGGATAGTGGGGACACTCAATATACAAATTAAAGAAAAGTTGAAATATTTGGGGATAACTATTTCAAATAAATTGGAAGAACTTAAACGATTGAATTATGACAGTTTGAAAGTAGAATTTAAGAGTAAATTACAAGAGTTTCAGAAGCTGAATTTGTCATGGTTCGGGAGGATTGCAATTTGCAAAATGATATTGCTGCCAAAGATTAATTTCCTATTTGATGCACTTGCGATCCATTTGAAGGAGAAGGAAATTAATGAGTTTCAAAAGATGTTTAATAATTTTTGTAATGGAGGTAAAAAATCTAGACTTCCAAAGAAGTTTTGGTACTTATCTCAGAAAGAAGGGGGATTGGGTATGCCAAATTTGTTAGCATACTATCGAGCATTCCAAATTAAGAATGTCATGAAGATCTTGGCAAGAGAAAAGGCAATTTGGGAGGAATTGGAGATGAAAGACTATAGGAATATTGGCAAAATGATCTTTTTGGGAATAAAGGATAAACCGATAAAGACAAGCAATACTATGATGAGAGGCTTCATGGAGGTGTGGAAAAGAGTAAAGAAAGATATGGTCCCAAATCTCTCTCCAATCTTTGAATTGACTGATATGGTGTGTTTTCCGATAAAAATAGATAAGGGAAAAAAGGAAATATTGGACAAAAATGAAATTTCTTTATTGAAGGACTGGTTAAAAGTATGTGATGATGAAAATAAGAGGGGAAAAAATTTGAAAAGTTAAAACTGGACTGGTTTCAGAAATTGAAGGTTGATAATTGGAATAAAAAATATAGAAGGGAAGTAGGGATAGATAGAACAAAGACCGAATTTGAAGAATTGGTATTAAAGATTAGAAGAGGGGAAAAGAATATTAAGGGTCTAGTAAGCAAACTTTACATCATATTGAATAAGGGTATAGATCCACAAGATGATTTGAAACGGAAGTGGGAACAAAATCTGAATATAAAAATAGGAGAGGTTGAATGGAGAAACAAATGGAAAAAGAGGATAATGAGAACAATGTCAGTAAGAATTAAGGAACATAATTTTAAAATGTTGCGGCAATGGTACTTGACACCACTGAGGCTTCATCAGATGGATAATAAAAGGGATAATTTATGTTGGAGATGCAAAGAAACGGTTGGAACATATGAACATATGTGGTGGAGTTGTAAAAAAATAAATGATTTTTGGAGAAGAATAGAAGGAGAGATTGGGGAAATAATGGGTAAAAGAATTAAGCTGGTGTCAGGTACCATCCTATTAACAAATGTGGAAGGCATGGGTTTGAATAAGGAGGAAAAAGAATTATTGGAAATTATATTAACTACAGGTAGACAATGCATAGCCAGAAATTGGAAAAATGATGTAGTTATACAGATGAGAGTGGTATAAAGAAATGTGGAGCTTAGCATTGAATGACAAACTGACATGGGAGATTAAAGTAAAAAGGGATAAATTAAAAGAAAATAGGTTCTGGAGTATTTGGAAGCCGTTTGTGGATCACTCTCTTATGGCAGGGGACAGTTTTGGACCTGTACCATCTCAAAGAGGTTTTTGGAGATGATATAGATACTAAGCTCTCCGGGCATTGTATATATTCACAGGGTGATGTGTAATTAGTAAAGAAATAAAAAATAGTTGTAGCACTGAAAGTTTTTATGATTGTTATGGTTATAGTAATAATTCATAATGTGGGTATTCAATATTGCGGGCTATATGGCAAATAATCAATTATTATCATGTGCTATCTCTTACGAATTTGATGTAATATTGTATTGCATTGTTATTGTTTTTCTTTTCTGTATGTTTGTTAAAATTTCATAAAAATTTATTTAAAAAAAAGAAAAAAAGAAACAGGTTGATTTTTTGTATTCAAAGTTATCCGCTCCAAAGCACTTGATTGGCTACATTGCTGTAAATGCGTAGGATGGTGTGATTTGTACTATTTTATGTCATTTATGATTTTGTGGGTTGTGGGGGAAAGCCGACAGGAGCTGGGCAGCATCCGGTTCGGGAAAGTGTGTACTTGAGTAGTGAGGAGGATGCAAAAATTACTGAGCAGAGCAAGGAGCTAGTCACCAGCACTCTAGCAGAAGGATGCAAGAGGCAGTCTAACAATGCAACTGGACTCAAAAGACTGTATCTGGAAAGCATATATAAATGCTTGTATACAAATGCCAGAAGCCTCCGGAACAAAATAGGGGAGCTGGAATACTTAGCAATAGATAAGAATATTGATATTATTGGTATCACTGAAACCTGGTGGATGGATGATAACCAATGGGATACAATTATCCCAGGCTACAAACTGTACAGGAAGGATAGGAAGGGGCAAACGGGAGGTGGTGTAGCCTTGTATGTCAAAGAAGTGATAAAATCGTATAAATTGGAATATCTAGGTGATTTGGAGTCACCATTAGAAGCTCTGTGGGTAAGAGTACCAGGCCACAAGGATGGTCTAACAGTAGGCATATACTATCGGCCTCCGACCCAAACTCTTGCGGGAGACTGGCAGTTGGAGAATGTTGTAAAGGAGGCATCCAAGAAGGAAAGCCTGGTTATAATGGGGGACTTCAATTACCCTCACATAGACTGGGTGAACTGTTGTTCAGCACATTGATGTTTAACTTGATAATAGACCGCAAGTCACTGATAAAATCTAACACAGAGACCTTAAATTTTCAAAAAGGAAATTTCCCAAAGATGAGGAAACTAGTAAAAAAGAAGCTGAAAGGGAAAATTGAGAGAGTCCAAACACTCCAAGAGGCATGGAGGCTGTTTACAAAAACAATAACAGAGGCTTTGGTGTCTTGCACGGAAGACAAAGAAGGAGTCGCAGGAAGGACTAACACAGGTTTATTCATTGATGGTCAGTATGAACATGTGGTAATGGCGGAGATATCTCACATTATATACAGTAGTACAATACATTTGAATCTTGCTGCACGGTAGCTCATTGGCTGCTACCGGCGTGACGTCGTCCGGGTCACGCCCATCTTCGGAGGTGGATCAGTAGTAGTTTGCTATTGCGGGGAGTTCCCGCGGCTGCAGGTGATTTGAGGAATGAGAACCATGTGAGTTGAACACTCGCAGCTGCCCTCTATGGGCAGCTTGCTCGTGTTCCATTAACAGCTGGGCTACATTGTAATTGTGGTCAGGTTACATTCGTACATTTCTTAAGGTAGCATTGTACATACATAACATCCCTCCCCCCTAGGATGGGACGAAGTCCCTCAACCATTGTGGCTTGCCACACGTGCGCCTGGGGCGTGCGGCCGCTTGACTTAACACAGGGGAGCCAGAGGCTCCTGGTTCCGCGGAGTCCTGTCCTGTAATGGAAAGGGGGGACTCATTAGTGGCTCGATGTGGCGTCTGCGGTAACCTTGCATTGGGGGACGGGAAAGGAATGAACAGTTGGGAAGTGAATCCCTGCCTACCGTTTGAGGAGTTTGGGGACCCCCCCAGTACGAATCTCGGGACCGACGAAGAGGCCCTCGTGGCCTCGCCACCCCCCGTTGCCTGTCCGGGAGTTCTAGAGACTGTGGTGGGCGGACTCGCCCCTGTTGTCTGTCTTGGGGGTGTTGGTCTCCGGGGAGCTGGAGCTATGGTATACTCTAAAACAAAAGGGCTAGGGGGACTGGAAGTACCAGGGGCTGAACTGAAACCCCTCTTCTCGCTAGGACGGGTGGGGGACCACTCCACTACACCCCCCTGGTACTGCAACTCATAATCATTGTCAAACTGATCCCTCTCTTTCAAAGTATCCTCCTCTGTGGTTGGGAACCCAGGATATGCGTTTGTATCCGCGGGTTCCGCCGTGTCTCCCCCTTGGGTAATGCGGGTGGGGGAGGACCCTAACGCTGATTCCCCCTCACCGGTGACTCGCCTTCTGAGTTGGTCGGCGTGCCTTCTCCAGAGTAGACCTGAACTAGTCTCGATCCTGTAGGATACCGGCCCCGTTTGCTCAACAATTGTCCCTGGTACCCACGCTGGCCCCGAGGCCACGTAGTTCCTGCAGTGAACCGGGTCCCCTACCGAAAAACTTTTAGAGCTCTCTCCCCCTATGCTTATATTTCTCCCTTCATCCTCCACCCTGGACGGATCCATCCGGTCAAAAAGTGTTACCGGACGCCTCCTCATGAGGAGTTCGGCTGGGGAAAAACCTGAAGCTAAGGGGGTTGTCCTGTAGCAGATGAGGAACTGGCACAGATGCAGGTTCAACTCACCGGGACCCATGTGCCGCAGTGCATCTTTCATAGTGCGCACTTGGCGCTCTACCTGACCGTTTGTGGCGGGGTGAAACGGGGCAGCGGTTATGTGCCTGACGGCGTTCCTCTCCATAAACGTCTTGAACTCTGCCGACGTGAAGGTACTAGCGTTATCGCTTACAAGGACGTCTGGCAGGCCGAAGCAGGCAAAAAGCTTGCGCAACTGTTTAATGGTTGCGGCAGAGGAAGTGCTGTTCATGGGAATTACCTCCAACCACTTGGAGTAGGAGTCGACTACCAGTAGAAACATGGGCCCGCGGAAAGGGCCAGCGAAGTCGACATGGATCCGGGACCATGGCCCGCGGGCCGTATCCCATTCCCTATGGGGTAACCGGGACTACTCGGGCCGAGAGCTCTGGCAGCTCTCACACATGCCCACTAAGCGCTCTATGTCTCCGTCTATCTGGGGCCACCAAAAGAAACTCCTGGCCAGAGCCTTGGAGCGCACGATCCCGGGATGGCTGGTGTGCAGTAGCCTCAGCACCTTGGCCCTCAGCTTCTCTGGGATAACCACCCGCTGGCTCCAGAGTAAGCAGCCCCTTTCCAGAGAAAGCTCTACTCTGCGCCTGAAAAACGGCTTGAAATGTTCCTCGGGGGGAGAGGTGGGCCACCCTTTTCTAACCCAGGAACTAACTTGGGCCAGGATCTTGTCGGCCGCCGTGGCCTTGGCGAGGTCGGCCGGCACAATTGGGGGTGAGTCGAGAGACTCAATCAGCAGGACTTGGTGTTCCTGCTCTACCTCGCATGTGGGGTCCCCTAAGCTAGGGAGAGGGGATCGGGACAGAGCGTCCGCATGGGAGATCTCCTTCCCTGGGCGATAGACCAGCTCATATTGGTAGGCGTTGAGAAAAATGGCCCAACGCAGCATCCTGGGGGATAGAATTTGCGGGGTTGGTTTGCCGGTAGTGAAGATCCCCAGAAGCGGCTTGTGATCCGTCACTACCGTAAACTCACGGCCGTATAGGAAATCGTGGAACTTCTTTGTTCCTGCGATTATGGCTAGGGCCTCCCTATCTGTTTGCACGTAATTGCGCTCGGCCTTCGAGAGGGACCTTGAGTAGTACGCCACCGGGGCTTCCCTCCCGCTCTCCAACACGTGGCACAGGACCGCCCCCACCCCCACTGGGGACGCATCACAGACTAGCACCACTGGTTTTTTTGGATCGAAGTGGGTCAGGACAGCATCCGAAGACAGGAGTGACTTAAGCTCTTTGAATGCTCTCTCCTGCTTGTCCCCCCACCGCCAAACCGCATCTTTCTTAAGTAACGCGTGCAGTGGCTCCGCGACCGATGCCTTCCGAGGCAGGAAGGAGTGATAGAAATTTAGGAGCCCTAGGAATGACTGCAGCTCCGGTTTCGCGGTGGGGCGCGGGGCGTCTCTCACAGCCGCTACCTTGGACTCGGAGGGTTTAATTCCGTCCGGGGTTACCTTAAACCCTAGAAACTTTACCTCCCTCGCGAAGAATACGCACTTGTCCCTCCTCAATCGAAGTCCTGCCCTCTCGAACACTGAGAGAACCCCATCTAGCCTCTTTGCTAACTCTAATTCGCTCCCCGCTGTTATCAACACGTCGTCGAAGTTTGGGAGGACGCCTGGAAGCCCCTTTAAAAGGCGTTCCACGAGGGACTGGAAAATTCCGGGGGCCGAATTCACGCCAAACTGAAGGCACGTTACCTTAAATGCCCCCTTGTGCGTTACGATCGTTTGCGCGGCGGCAGCAGCCGGGGTTACAGAGAGCTGCTGGTACGCCTGGGCCAGATCTAGTTTGGCGAAACACCTCCCCCCATGTAACGTGGCCAGCAAATGGCTGACCACGGGCACCGGGTATGCATTTGGCCGAATGGCCTTATTTATTGTACATTTATAGTCCGCACAAATCCTGACCTCCCCATTTGACTTGAGGGCTGTAACAATCGGCGTTTCCCACTCCACCGAGTCAACTGGAACCAAAATCCCCTGCCCCACCAATTTGTCCAGTTCCGCCTCAATCTTGTCCTTGAGGGCGAAGGGCACTCACCTTGGCTTGAGGCGGATGGGCCGGATTTCTGGGTCCAGCTCAAAGGAAACCGGGGGGCCCTTGTATTTCCCGAGCCCCTTCTTGAAAACGTGCGGGTGTGCGTTGCACACGTCCCGCATTGGGTCAGTCTCGATGGCGTTAATGCCGGACAGTTCGATCCCTAGGGGAGCAAACCACTGCGTTCCCAAAAGGCAGCACCTCCCCCCTTTGAGGACCACTAGGGGCAGTTTCTCGGAGTAGTTCTTGAACTTCACCTTGAAGTTCCCCACCCCCAACACCGGGATCCCATTTCCCTGCACGTCCCGTAGATTGGATCTCATGGCCCGCAGTTTGGGCCGCTTCTCTGGGGGAATGCGCATAAACTCTTTTTGGGACAGGATGGAATAAGATGACTCCGAGTCTATCTCCATCCTCACTGGGACCCCCTGCAACAGTACCTCTATGAAAAACCGCCGGTGCTCCAGGCCCACGCGGTTCACGCCTTCCTCGCTGTAGCCGGCTGAGACCTTCCTGATGCCGGCCACCTTTCATTGGTGCGTCTGTGGATGGCTGGAACTGCCCTTGTCCTCGACTCACCCGCGCCTGCATACTCGGGCGATGTGTCCCTTTCGGCCGCAGTTGTGGCACTCGGCCTTTCGGAACGGGCACCTCGTGCGGTCGTGGGCCGCCCCACAACCGTCGCAGCGGCGGTCCTGCCGTTCACGGGTCTGCCGCTTCTCACCTCGCTTCTTGATCCTCTGGACGTCGTCGTCCTCGCTGGAGTAGGGGTCCGCTGTTGTGGACGACTCCTCGGACGACGTTGGTGTGCCGGCGGGCGGCTTGGGGGCCTGCCAGGCCGTCTTCGCTGGTGTCCGCCGGGCCGCCTGTACTGGTGACTTGGCCCTCTCGGACGTGGCCCCTCGGGACTTGAACAGCCTGACTCCGCTCCTGGCCTCCTCGGCTGCTTGGGCCTCCCGCAGTACCTCGTTGAACGTGAGGCGATGGTCACGGGTCATGAGCCTCCTCTGAAGCTCCTCGTCCCTCAAACCACACAGCATGCGGTCACGGAGGGCCTGGTCCAGGTCGTCCCACTGGCAATGCACCGCTGCAAGCCTGAGGGCCGCCGCGTAGGCGGACACGGATTTGCCCGGTCGCTGGTCTCGCCTGTGGAACGCGACCCGGGCTGGGAAGATCGAGACGGGCGGCTGGAAATGCTCACGCAGCCTCTCCAGGATACGGTCGATGGGCACCTCGTCCACCTTCCGGGGGGCCACCAGGGTCATCAGGATCCGCAGCGTGGCCGGCCCCACCTGAGCCAGGAAGTGGGAGCGCGTTTTCGCGTCGTCGTCGATGCCTGCAGCTTCCATTGCGTGCCGAAACTGGCACTCGTAGAGCTCCCATTGTTCGGGCTCGCTGACATCGAACTGGTACGGCTTGACCTTGGGATTCGCCATCGATCCCATCCTCGTCGCCAATTTGGTGTCTTGCACGGAAGACAAAGAAGGAGTCGCAGGAAGGACTAACACAGGTTTATTCATTGATGGTCAGTATGAACATGTGGTAATGGCGGAGATATCTCACATTATATACAGTAGTACAATACATTTGAATCTTGCTGCACGGTAGCTCATTGGCTGCTACCGGCGTGACGTCGTCCGGGTCACGCCCATAACAGCTGGGCTACATTGTAATTGTGGTCAGGTTACATTCGTACATTTCTTAAAATAGCATTGTACATACATAACATCGGCCCAATTGGAATGCATACCCAAAAGGAAAAAGGGCACTGCCAGGTCCAAGAGGACTCCGATGTGGCTTACAGGAGCTGTTCGGGAAGTGATCAAGAGCAAGAAAAGCTCATTTAGAAGATGGAAGGCTTGTCCGAATGAGGACAGCAGGCAGAAACATAAATTCTGGCAGAACAAATGCAAGGCAACAATCAGGAAAGCAAAGCAAGACTTTGAGGAGCGTATAGCTAAAAATACTCAGAGAAATAACAAAGACTTCTTTAAGTACATTAGAAGTAAGAACCCAACTAGGAAGGCCATTGGACCATTAGATGACAATGGAAAGCAAGGAGTTATTAAAGAGGAAACAGAGATTGCAGAGAGACTCAATGAATTCTTTGCTTCAGTATTCACTGAAGAAGACAGAGACCACATGCCCAAAACAGAGCCTATCTTCATAGGGAGGGAAAGCGAAGAATTAAGTAAGATAGAAATAACCAGGGAGGAGGTCCTTGCATGTCTAGTTAAGCTCAACACTAACAAATCACCAGGACCAGATGGAATCCATCCACGAGTTCTCAGGGAACTTACAAGATGAAATTGCTGATCTCCTAGCCAAAATATATAATCTTTCCCTCAAATCAGGCTTTGTGCCTGATGACTGGAAGGTAGCGAATGTAACACCAATTTTCAAAAAAGGAACCAGGGGTGATCCAGGAAATTACCGACCTGTCAGTTTGACATGTGTCCCAGGTAAAGTGATGGAAACCATCCTAAAAGATAGAATTAATAGGCCCATAGAAGAGAAGGCGCTGCTAAAGGAGAGCCACCATGGCTTTTGCAAGGGCAAATCATGCCTCACTAATTTGTTGGAATTTTTTGAGAGTGTCAACAAACATGTGGATAAGGGGGATCCAGTTGACATTGTTTATCTGGACTTTCAGAAGGCTTTTGACAAGGTCCCACACCAAACGCTCTTGAATAAACTTACCAGTCATGGAATAAAAGGACAGGTCTTGTTCTGGATCAGCAACTGGCTAAGGGACAGGAAACAGAGGGTAGCACTAAATGGACACTTATCCAAGTGGAGGGAAGTAAAGAGTGGGGTCCCCCAAGGTTCAGTACTGGGACCCCTGCTTTTCAACCTCTTCATAAATGATCTAGAGGTAGGAGTAAAAAGCAAGGTAGCCACATTTGCTGACGACACTAAATTATACAGGGTAGTGAAAACTGTGAGAGATTGTGAGGAGCTCCAGAGGGATCTCTTGACACTGGGGGAGTGGGCAAAACAGTGGCAAATGAGCTTCAACATTAGTAAGTGCAGAGTGATGCATGTTGGGGCAAAAAACCCCAATTACACTTATAAACTGATGGGGTCTGAACTCTCTGCGACAAACCAGGAAAGGGACCTTGGTGTCCTGGTGGACAACTCAATGAAGGTGTCAACCCAGTGTGCCTCAGCAGTGAAAAAAGCAAACTCAATGCTAGGGATCATTAGGAAGGGTATAGAAAATAAGTCAGCAAGTATCATTTTGCCTCTTTATAAATCTATGGTGCGGCCCCATCTGGAATACTGTGTACAGTTCTGGTCGCCATACCTCCAGAAGGATATTATGGAGTTGGAGAAAGTGCAGAGGAGGGCAACCAGAATGATTAGGGGACTGGAACACCTTCCTTACCATCTGAGGCTGCAACGGTTGGGCCTTTTCACTCTTGAACGACGGCGTCTAAGAGGTGACCTGATTGAAGTTTATAAAATCATGCACGGTGTGGACAAAGTAGATAAGGAAAAACTGTTTTCCCTATCGCACAACACTAGAACTAGGGGACACTCGATGAAACTTTTGGGTACTAGTTCTCAAACAAATAAGAGAAAGTACTTTTTCACCCAGAGGATTACTGGTCTATGGAACTCCCTGCCAGAAGAAGTGGTGACAGCTGTCAGTCTTGACAGCTTTAAGAAAGGATTAGACAAGTTCATGGAGGACAAAGGTATCAATGGCTAGAATTATGGATACTTAAGGACAACCTCGGGGTTGGAGAGAGAGGCAGGATATTTCTCAATGCCATTTCCAGGGAATCCTAAACAGGTGAAGGCATCTCTTTGGGAATACCCTGAAGGAAATGGTGAGCCACTGTGTGAGACAGAATGCTGGAATGGATGGGCTGTGGCCTGTTCCAGCAAGGCTGTTCGTATGTTTATATTAATATTTTAAAATCTGTTTTACCTATACTATGTCTATGTGTATGTATTACTGTGGTTATTTTGCAGATTAGTAGTAGTGTATTTTCATTTTTTAATGGAGTAAACTCGTGCGGCACTAATTTTAACTCCTTAAATGGTAACAGCACTCAGATAGATAGTTTGAGACACTGTAGGCGGCTAGGATGCTAGGATATGTAGTTTTACTTGTGCTGCTAGCGGGCGTGCGTAGAAAATTTTTCTAAACGATATTTTTGATTGGCTGCGCCACGGCTGCGAACGTTCTATTTCGTCTCACGTCTAATCCTAATTAGCTGCAGCTCGCCACAGCACACAGGATTTGGGGTATTGAAGATCTTTTTATTTCTTCGCATTTGTGGGGCTGTTGCCCCACTGCCGGTTTTTTCAATCCTCCATTGACCTGCGGACCCAGTTCGCCCGTGTGCACGAAGGGTGGGTGCGGGTTAGTAGGGCAGGCTTAGGAACCTATACGAACTTTCAACGGTTAACCCTTGGTTTTATAGGTTAAGATGTATATGAAAAGTAATTCAAAGGAGTAACGATGTCCCTTGAATTCCACGACAAACACAAATTGAGCCTCTAGTAAAATCCCACCATCCACCCACATACATATTTTCCTATCAGGTCACCTGGTTGGACTGGAGGGCAGAAGCTCCAGTTCAGGCCCACCTCAGGGAACGGCACTGTAGCAGAGAAGATGAGGCCAGCAATCCCATTCCTTCTCAGCGGAGTCCCCATGGCAGAATCTTGAAAAACGAACAGATAATATTGCAGACATTTCCTACATGCTTGAATTGTGAACACATTTGGAGAGACGGTCAACACTCCAGAGAGGATCCTGGGATATCCAAAAGGGTCTCACTGCTCATGGCTTCAGAAGGAGGTGTAAAAAGGTTATTTAGGCGATTCTTGTCAAGACACAGAATCTCAGCTTGAATCTTTTGGTGAGGATTCTAAAATGGATCACTTTTCTTAGGTAGTTTTAACCAAAATCTGTGGCCATTTTGTTTACTATATTTAATAAGTACCACAGTTTGTCTTGTATGTTGCTGTTTTAATGCATTCAGAGATGGATGCAATAACATGAGTTTTGGGAGAGCCCCTTGGCGCAGCAATGCTGACATCAGCGCAGCACACCAGGTTTACCCTTCCAGCGCCGTGGATTTTGAAATAGACGAGGCTCCAAAAATTTCCCCAACTTGGTGATAGGCTTTGATTTGATTTGATTTGATTTATTAGACTTGTATGCCGCCTTCTTGGGAACGTGACTAAGGGCAGCTAACAGCAATCACAATATATCACAATACATTTAACATTAAATACAATAAAAATACAATATTTTAAATTTAATTAAATTTTAATTTAATGTAATTTAATTTAATTTTCGCACTTATATACCGCCCACTCGGGTACAACACACATAGTGTTTTGATGGGTAGGACCATAATTCATATTTTGGATACCCTGTATTTCCTCCTTACTGGATTGTTACGTCCAAAATCCAATCCAAATGTTTCACACCAGTCACATGGTTCCTCTCACTGTAAACACTGTCATAAATGCACCCATAGCTGTCGTAAACACATTTATGGCAGCCATGAGTTCATTTACAGCATGTGTGGGTGCGTTTATGCATATGTGGGCATGTTTTATAACTGTTTCCAGGAGCGCTGATGGTGATGGCAGGCCACATGAAATGGTGCCGTGGGCTGTGGCTGGTTAGTAGGCCATTATCTGTGGTGCCCAAACTACAGACTGTGGCCCCATTCCATGTGGTCCACCACCACACACAGCACACCCAGAAGTGGATGCAGACATGACCACAATCTGCAAACATGCCTGCACTGCACCTGGAAGTGGATGCGCATGCACAAACATGTTCATGCCATTCCTGGAAGTGGATGTGTGTGAGCAAATACACCCGAGCCACACCAGTTCATGAACATCTGGAGTGCCAAGATTTGTCATCACTGTTCTAGAAGGCACAACAGGGAACCAAACTCCCAACCTGTGGTTCTATGGGCACTTACCTAAACCACTGAGTCTAGTATGTATACCAAGTTGCAGTCTTTCCCCCTGCTGGGAAGCATGTGGAATCTGTATTATTCCGTTGTCTTGGCCACAAAAGGAAGCTACACTTCAGAGAGGGTCACATGGACTGGGAGCTTCCACTGGGAGTGGCATCCTAACTCCATGAAATATTTTGCTCTTCTTAAGAAGAGAGCCTGGCCGACCAACATACCATGAACATTTTAATACATGTCCAAAGACGTGATCATGAATCACAAGCTCACATAACATTTTGTTTTTTCTTAGTGACCCCAATAAAGGTATCACCTGCCTCCTGCATCTTTTCCATTATTTACAATTAAAGGTTAAGTGGCATTTGAAGACGGGTGGGGTACTGTGCATATGGGGGTTCCCACTTCAGAGAAGGGTAAGGAAGGCAGCTTTTGTGACGGAGTATGTCAGGCGTGAGAGGTTCCTAGAGATCATGATGCCAGAGAAGAGAGAGTCCTAGAGAAGAACATGTATGCCAGACAAGAGATTTTCTTAGAGAGGAGTATGCGAGTAGAGCGGTTAATAGACACTGACTGGACGGCGGCAAGTCAGCAGTTCCTGCCAACCTAGCAGTTTGAAAGCAAGAAATCGCAAGGATAAACAGGGACCACTTCGGTGGGAAGGTAAACAGTGTTCTGTGTGCTCCGGTGTCTAGCAAACGTAGACAGCACTGGCTCTTTGGCTATGAAACAGAGATGAGCACTGAACCCTAGAGTCGGATATGACTGCCCTTTGAGCAAGGGGGACCTTTACCTAGCATGCCAGACAAGAGCAATTCCTAGAGAGGGAGCATGCAGAGTAGTGAGATTCATAGAGATCAGCATGCCAGACCAGGAAGGTATCTAGAGAGGAGAATGTCAGAGAAGAGAAGTTCCTAGCATGTGGAGGGGACTGCGGTGGCTTAGTGATTAAGAGTTGAACTTGACAACTGGAAGATCGGCAGGTCAGGAGTTCGAGACCCGTGTGCTGCATGACGAAGTGAGCTTCCGTCTCAGAGAGAGCATTGTTTCTTAGCGTGGCCGACTCGATAGATTCCTAGAGAGGAGTAGCCAGACTGCCAGACAATAGAGATTCCTAGAGAGGAGCATGCAACACAAACGAGGTTCCTAGAGGGGAGCATGCCAGACAAGAGAGATTCCTAGAGAGGAGCATGCCAGACAAGAGAGATTCCTAGAGAGGAGGGAAATGTGGGAGGGGGAGAGACGGACTATTCCCCCCCCCCCGGAAACGATCCTTTCCCACATGTCCCTCTTCCTCCTCCCTATTCGAGAGGCGCCCATCGGGTAGGGAGAGTTGCTGCGGTAAGTCTCTCTTATTTCTGGACTACAAATCCCATCCTTTTAGAGGCGGGAAGGGTTTTTAAGTGGACTCTAAAAAACCCTCGCCTCTTCCACGTATTGGAGACAAAGGAGGATCCCGAGCTTCAAATATCCCTTAATAAATACTACAAAACACACGCAGGAAGAAGAAGGCGGTTCGTCTTGAATCTCGAAAACTCACGCAAGGATTTATGTCTTTTAGTGACCCAATAAAGGCATCGCCTTCTTCCTGCATTTGTTTTGTATTTTGAACATGGATCTCACCGGCTTTCTTTCTTTCTTTCTTTGCTTAAATACTACAAATCCCGGAATCCCCGACCATGCTCTGAGCAGCATGGACGCTGGGAATTGTAGTCCGAAAGGAAAGAACTCCGTGCCCAACCCGTGGACTAGGGGAAGTCCTGAGTTCAAAGGAAGCATAAAATGCTTTTGGGCGACAAGTCCTTTCTGTGGTGTCAGCTGACTGTGGATTCTGGGCATTGTAGTTGGCGGGAAAACAAGGGAAGCTTCTCTAAGACTGGGAGCCCCCCCCTCCCCCATGTATCTCATAGTGTATAATTTTCCAAGAGCTTGGGATTTTATATTAAACACTATTACCAGTTTAATAGCTAACTCTTGACCTATTTGGAGTTCTGTCTTCAGGGGTTTGTAAAGAAAATCCTTGGTCCACCTCACAGCCATTATGACCACATTCATTTTTCTTTTTATTCCCCCAAAAGGGCACCAAGGAGCATCTCTTCTCTCTCACTTTCTCCAGAGGGAGGTCTTGGCATTTAAAGAGAAAAGAGGACGTATTTCTTGAGAAGGCTGCAATTCCTCCATTAAAACTCTTGCCCTGCCAATGTTAGAATTTCCCTTCTGGAGGAGTTTTCCAACTCGGAACCTCAGGTGCTTTTGTTCTCTGAGTGCCGATGCTGAACGAACCCTCTGCAGTGTTTGTTTTGCTGGAAAGTTATTGGGGAAGTGGAAATTTTATCTTTGTAAATGACTCCAACCTGTGGGCCTCAGAGAAGGAGGGAAAGGCTTTTATTTGGAGAGGTGCTGTTTGAGGAACAGAAAGGAATCAGATCAGATGCCCTCTCACTTTAGGATATAAGCCCAGGATAGAAAGAGCACTAGGGAGTGTGGAGAGAGTCTGTCCTGGCTCCTTTGAGATAGTCTTTCTGCTCCTCCCGACAAGGGAAGATGCAAGTGGTGGAAACCTACTGTATCCAGCATGATGGGTTATCATATTCTCCTCTCCACACCCCTTAATTTTCACTCTCATCAGAGCCTTTAGGGAGTTTTACTGGACACTGACACAGTTCACTCACTCATGTGAATTTACACTCCATTTCCTGCCACTGCATTCCACAGAGTCCACCTGTAGATAGCCATAACAGTTACACGTACAGTATATACCATCCCATAGCACTTATGAACTTACTGGGTGGTTCATAATGTTTTTAGCAATTTGCCCCCAACTTGCTGGTTTTTCATTTTAACAACCTCAGAAGGATGGAAGGCGGATCTCCGTCAGGATTGAAATCAGATTGTGGACAGGGTTTTGCCTGCAGTTATAGCAGTTGAAGCACTGTGCCTCGAGGACTCATAGTACGTCTTGTATTCATGGGCAGGTACATAAATAACAAATATGTTCTTCAATATGTCCAAGTGTGTTTCTAACAAATTAAATTGGTAAGAAAACGTTGGGAGGTATCAGCAATAAAACTTGCTACATTCGCTGCATCAACGATGCCATCTCATCCTCTGCCTCCCCCTTCTCCTTTTGCCTTTAACCTTTCCTAGCATCAGGGCCTTTCTCCAGCGAGTCTTCTCTTCTCATTTCATGGCCAAAGTCAAGGGATCCCACCTTACGGCCTGCAGGCTTGACCTGGCCCACAGCACCATTTTACGTGGCCCACCACCACTGCACCTGGAAGTGGACACATTTATGACAGCTGTAAACTGCCTGTGTATGCATAAACATGGTTTTGTCAGCCCTAAGTGCTCTCATGACTGTCGTAAATTGTAGGAATCGGGGCCGCAGAGGGTCGGAGGTCCCGGAGGAGACTGATCAAGAAACGACATGAGGCAGTATGGAGCGAGATCAGATCAGTAGTTTATTGAAGGAAAGCTTCATCATATATAGGAGAAAAAGCGCAACGGTGGCAAAACCATCATCTGACAGAAAATCACATCACCCATCTACCCGGGTTAATGGGAAATCTTTCTTGGGGAAGTTAATTAACTGGGGCAAACATTGACAGGGGAAACACCATTGTCCAAGGATTAGGCTGGGGTAAACATGGCTTCTATTTGCACCGGGGATTACGCTCTCCTTGGAGATGAGTGATTACCTTAATGGGTAACGGGGTTAGATATTCGCTCTCTCAGCAGAACCACTGGTCAGATCAAGGAATTGGGTGAATCAAACCCTATCATTAATCCACCCCCCTTAATTTCTCTGCCCGCAGAAACCACGGGCCAGGAGTTTTCTCGACTGAAGTGGCCTCTGCCAGGGCCGTTCCGTGCCCACCGGGCACAGGGAATCCACATCTCCCCTTTTAGTTTCATTTAAGGACCTGACCGGCGACTCTACGCAAGAGGGGCATCAGCTGCTGAGCAGGAATGACGCTTCGGGGTTCCTTCTTGGGGCGGCACTTCGAGACCAGTGAGGGAATACATTGCGCAAAGCAGCAGATTGCTATGACTAGTATAATCACCCCCACAACCACCTTGAGTACCGTCTGAAGCCACCCCCACGGAATCCACGACCACATCCAGTTCCACAGTGAACTCCACCAAGTTCCCCATGCAGAACCCTCTCTGATGCCCTCGACTATGGTATGGAGGTCTGTGAGCTGATTCTGCACTCTGCGGGAATTATCAGTAAGATTGAAGCAACACATACCATGGAAAGATTCGCAACCCAAATGATGTAGCAATAAGAGATAGTCTATAGCTGCTCAATTGTCGAGAATGGCATGGCGAAGCTCTGCCTGCTCCTGGTTGAGCAGCGCTATCGCAGAGGAGGTGTGGTTGATGGCTTTAGCTAACCCGCAAGCCAGTCGACCAATCCGAGCGTTGCCGACGGCTAAGCCCGGCACGCCAACTATGCTGACCGCCAGTGAGACATATTCGGCTGGACTCAGAACTCTAAAGCTACTATCACATGAGCTGTCTAACTGTGCGGTGCGAGTGTGGCGTATGGGTGCGGGAACATCTGAAACATTTGTGCTTGGGGTAACCATCTCCTTAGTAGGGAGTAACAGTGTCAAACGACTAATGCAACATGTGGAATCTGATACATTTGCAGGAATGTAGTTGAAGGTATACTGATTACATGTAAAGAACCAACCAGATGGTAACGTAACATGAGCATACATTGAACCAAGTGTCTCTGGTTTATCACAAGTCCAGTTGCTGCTGCCGGTGTTGAGGCAGCGGCGCTGAGTTCGGCCGACTGCAGCGCAGCCGACCATTCGGGCACAAGTAGAGTTCGGGCTGGCCGCCACTCGCGGAGTGTAAAGAGTGGCTGCGTCAGCCGGCAAAGTCATAGTGAGCCGCAATCCCCCCCAGCGAGCGTAGGCTGCAAAGCTCGCAGGGAGATGCAGTCCGAAAATCCTCTTCAGCAGCCAGTCGCCATCCCTGGCATGCGCATCTAAAGTGTGGCACACTGGGATGAGACAGGTGCTCAGAATTGAGGCAGAACCCGCGTCCTGCTTCAGGCAAAAATCGGACTGGTTGACGAGACCCGCCAACCTTTCCCATAGGTTATAATGCATCCTGGCAGAAAGGTCTCCATCTGGTATCAAGCCGTTGGCCCCAAGTGGGGCGGCCTGATCGCCTCCCCCCACAAGTAGGGAGAGGATCAGGATGATGAGGACTGCCACGGAGTTGGCATTAATCTGGGCAAAGACTGCAGCTTCGAAGTTCTCCGGTGTCGGCTCCTTCTCCTCGCGCCGGAGGGCGTCCTGGGCCTCATTGCAAAGAGCCTTGATCATCCCCCAGGTGACCTTCGGCGCTGCCATCTGTGGTCGCCTCTTCCGACGGGTCCTCTCGGTCAGAGTGAGGTCCTCCATCTCTGGGATCGGACTCGGGTCGGTCTGGGTCCACGCCATGGGGTTCCAAGTGAGGCTTGACACACCGAGCTGGAATCCAAACGACACCTGCAGCATACCCTCTCCCCCATGTTATGAGTGGCGCCGGGCCCCTCCAAGAAGGGTCCAGTGGCACCCGGTATTGGACCATCGGTCGCGGGAGAGCTTCCGAGCGGCGGAAGTGCTTCTCCTGCGGCGTGCAATCCGAAAAAACATTAAGGTGATTGTATGTGAACAATACCTTATTCAGACAATGCTGTGCCTGAGCCTGTGACTTGGGGAGGGCTGGTGGCTCCCCCTTTGTGTTTGTTTGTCAATATAGGACTTGAGCGTCCGATTGACCCGTTCCACAATCGCCTGCCCCTGCAGATTGTAAGGAACGCCAAAAGTATGCTTAATGTCCCAAGTGGCCATGAAGGCGGCCAGCTGCCTGGAGCTGTAGGACGGGGCGTTGTCGGTTTTAATTTGCCGCGACTTGCCCATTGCCGCGATGCAGAAAAGGAGGTGCTGCTCCACGTGGGAAGCAGTCTCCCCTTTCTGCGCCGTTGCCCAAACGAACTGAGAAAAGGTGTCAATGCAAACGTGCATTTACTGCCATCTGCCAAACTGCGGAACATGCGTGACATCCATCTGCCACACTTGGTTAGCCTCTGTCCCTCGTGGGTTGACCCCCCACGAGGGCCCCCCCCCCCGGTGCCCCTGCACAATGCTGGCAAGAGCGAACTATGCCTTGGGCTTGAGAAAGTGGCAGATTGAACTGTCTGGCTAGCGCTTTGGCATTTTGGTGAAAGAAGGCATGACTCTGAATTGGAGTAGTGAAAACACCTAACACTGAACGTTGCTGAATTTCCTTTGCCGCCGCATCCGCTCTGCTATTGCCCGCGGAAATCGGACCCGGTAGGTCTTGATGACTTCGGATGTGGGCAATATAGAGCGGCTCCGTGCGGTTTCGCAAATGAAATTGAGCAGTGAGAAACAGACTAAGCAAATTCTTGTCTATCGCGGGAGTAATGTATGCTCCCGGTAGACTGTGAAGCAAATTCCTAACATACTGGCTGTCAGTAATGATGTTTAGGCACTCTTTGGCGAAGGTGCGCAAGGCAAGGTTCACCGCTGCCAACTCAGCCCGCTGCGTGGACTTCTGTGGAAGAGTTAACAGCGTGCGCCAAGCCTGGCCCTCCTGCCAAGTCAAGACACCATATGTGCGACCTCCATCAGTAAAAACTGTCCTGGCTCCCTGAAGCGGAACCAGCGAGAGCAATTCGAACAAGCTGACTGTCTGCGTTTGAAGCGAGACAAGTCTGGGGTCTTTTGGCAAGTGGTATGCCAAGCATCCAGTGAATCCTTCCAAAGCAATTGGAAGCAAGTCACCGAGCTGCATCAATTGCTGAATTTGTTCCTTGGTGAACGGGACGACAATTTTGGCTAAGTCGTGCCCTGAAATGTCCCTAGCTCTCAGCCTTCCGCGGTAGACCACTGCGGAAACCAATTCTTGGGGAGGAACGATGTTCCGGGAAGAGGTGTTCGGCAAGTACACCCATTCCACAATACTTGCTCCTTTCTCGGGAGTCCACTCCTAGAGCTCCGGGGAACATGGATCCTGCTCGCACGATGTACAAGTTCAAGATCGGGGCGTATGGCCCTGGGGTGATCCTATCTACCCACCTCTGGCTGAGAACCTGGTTAACTTTCTCGAGAGCTAAGCGTGCTTCTCGAGAAATTTGTATCCGGTCTGCTGGCTGCTTACCTAAAGTTAGCAGCGAGAAGAGCGGTTTCAAGAGATCCGTATCCAATCGAAAATACGGTCTGGCCCAATTAATGTTCCCCAAAACTTGCTGTAATTCTACCAAGGTGACTGAGTCCTGTAAATTGATCTGAGGCAAAACTGGTGCTGCGAAAGAGCGGAGAAGCCGATGACCCAAGTATGAGAAGGGCTCGGTTCTCTGCACTTTCTCCGGGGCAATGAGTAACCCTTTCTCCCCCAGGCTGGCCTGGAGGTCTGAAAACATTTCGCTGCCGAGTTGCGGCACCGCGACCAAGATATCATCCATGAAATGGCAAACTAAAGCTTTTGGGTAAAGGTTTCGAAACTTTGCCAGTACGTTGTGAACATAAATTTGGCACAGAGTGGGCGAATTGAGCATGCCCTGTAGCAAAAATTTCCACGCGTAACGCTGCGTAGGCTCACTGTGGTTCACAACCGGCACCGTAAAGGCAAACCTTTCCCGGTCCCTGGGGTCTAAGGGGATTGTATAAAAGCAATCCTTGAGATCTACAACTAGGATCTCCCACCCCTCGGGAATCATATTTGGATTCGGGATGCCGCATTGAAGCAGACCCATTGGCTTTATGCATTTATTGATCTCTCTGAGATCGTGGAGGAGTCGCCACTTCCCCGACTTCTTTTTGATGACAAAAACGGGCGAATTCCAAGGACTAGTGGACTGCTCTATATGTCCTGCGTCTAGCTGTTCTTTAACCAGTTGTTTTAGGGCGACTAATTTCTCTCCCACTACCGGCCATTGTTCCACCCATACCGGTGTATCGGTGAGCCATTTAAGTGGCAACGCCATTACCCGAAGGTAAGCGTAGCACCGTACTGCTGTAAAATATCTCTCCCCCAAAGGTTGATGTGCACGTCAAGAATGTGCGGCCGAATTACCGCTGTGCCGTCAGCCTTTGGGATTGTGACTGTCACCCACTCCCGGCTCCTAAACGCTTCCTGAATGCCGCCTACCCCCCACACATCGGAGACCGGCTCAATGGCCCACTCCCTTGGCCACTGGCTTCTGCTTATCACGGATACATCCGCTCCGGTATCCAGCAGGCCTGAGAATGATCTATTATTCAGAAATACCTCGATAACTGGGCGCTGTTTCCACTCAATGTTGGTCTCCACTGTCGCTAAGACCTGGTATCCTTGTACTGCCTCACTGGCGCTCGAGCGGTCCTCTGACCGGGACTCTGAGCTGTCCCTGAGCCTTCCCTGGCTGTCTGCTGGCGAGTGACAAGGAACCATGATCAGTTGCGCTAAGGTGTCTCCTTTGTGAATGGTTTGGGGCAGGTGAGTCCAAAGCTGAACTTGGAGAACGCCTGAAAAATTGGAGTCAACGACTCCTGGAATTACAAGAATTCCGCGTGCTCCTGCTACACTGCGGGGCAAAACTAAACCTATAAAGCCCTTGGGCAGTGGACCCATGTACTGGGAGTCCACCAGATAGACACTGCCTGGCAGGTCGCATGTAACGTCTGCCTGACAAGTCAAATCTAGCCCTGTTACCACCCTTGGGGCTGGCCTGCGCCCTCGCAATGCCTGGAATGTGACCTGAATCTAGTCTAGCTCCGGCGAGCCTTGAATCTGGGAAGTCTCTGTTTGGACCGGGGCCAGAGACGTGCCCGCGTGCCGGTTTCCCGAACTCGGACAGTTTCTGGCCCAATGGTAGCCTTTCTTGCACTTCGGACACAGGGTGTTTGGAGCCTTGGAACGGCCGGATTTTTGTCCGCCTCCCTTGGATCGGCACTCCCTAGCGAAGTGACCGACCTTGCCACAATTGTGACATGCTCCTTGGTTCTTACCTTTGGGTCTCCTACCCCCTTGCACCGCTGCCGCTAGCAAACCCATTTTATAGGATTCTGTGCCAACGTCGGCGCAAACTCTAATCATGTCCGTAAGAGTCAAGTCGGGACGATTGCCTAGTGACTGCAAGATTTTACGGCAGTCCAAGTTGGCATTGTCCTTGGCTAACTTCATCATGAGCTCTTGCTGGGCTTCCTCATTATCGATCTGCCTACTAATCGCCTCTTCCAAGCGATTGATGAAGTCCATGTAGGGCTCCTGGGCTCCCTGCTTGACTGCGGTGTAATTCTTAGCCGCTTTGCCGGTCTCAGGGACCTTGAAAAAAGCCCTAAAGGCAGCCTCTGCCGACATCTGGAGAGTGGCGAGTGGCAAGTTGATCTGCGCATCGATGGATTCGAAGGCACCTGAACCATATAACTGGTCAGGAATTACTGCGCCTCCCATCCTGGCAGCCCTAGTTTGAGCTTCAAGGCGAAACTCGCTGTCCCAAATCAGGTACTGGCTAGGGTTGAGCATCATCCGCATGACGGCCTTCCAGTCATGAGGAATGAACATGGTGTTCTCGCACACTTGCTGAAGCGTGCCCCTAGTAAAACGACTTTGGAGCCCTGTCTCTGAAATGGCCTTCCGTATAGCCATGAGGAGCTTATACGGGACTGGTGAATGAACTATCTTCTGGGCCCCCGTGAGGGCGTCCATTTCTAGGCGAATTGGACAAATCTGACTAAGCTCAGCTAGTTCTTCCGCTGGCAAGTCCCCCTTCTTCAGTTCTTCCTCAACTGTGCGCTGAAGGGCACTCTTGGGAACCTGGGAACCTGGAACTGTCAGGGAAGCGCCTGCGCTCCCCATTCCTTGCATTCCGTCGGTGACTTCTGCAGCTGTCACCGAGGGAAAGTTCCCTACGCTACTCTGCCTAAACTGTAATGACGGATAGAGCGCCGTGGGCGCCGATGGCTCGGCTGGCGCTGGGGGTTCTTTGGCCTCTACCCGGACTGGTTCTATCTCCTCTAAGAGTTTCCTACACTTACTCCATGTGCGAATTACGCCTCCTGGAGCTTTCGGGGGTTGCTGAATGCAGTCTCCTATCTGATCCCAAAGCTTAAGGGTTAATGTACCTACTTCTGGGTAAAGCAGGCAGTGTTCCCTTAGGTACGCCAAAAGTCTCGGTAGCTCTCTGCTGTGAAACTTTAACTGAAACACCCTTGCCAGGATTCTAAACTTCCTCACGAGTTTTTTGGCTAGTGGACGGACGCTGACGCTGAGGACAGGTCCCCATATTACCTGCGAAGGGTCCTCCGAAGTTTCCTCCTCGGGACGGGTCGACGCGTCTTGGGCAAGCAATAGGTTCTGGCGACGATTCTTTGGGTAGAGCTCGGAGCGTGGTCCCCTACCACGGGCCCTCGGTGGCCTCTGCGCTGTCAGGGTTCACAGCTGACCCTGCGGAACGCATTTTTCCGTAACCTGCAAGCCGCCGCGAAAGTCAGGAGCAAGCTGTAGGATGTCTCTCTGGAGTGCCTCGCCGCTTAGGCCGTCTCCCGACCGGCTGGTTTACCAGCCGGGCTGCCGGGCTGTCCTCAGGGACGATTGGCCGCGGTTCAAGCGCAGAACCGGGCCGTGTGATCGCTTACTCTGAGGTAGACCGCTCGGGGGTCGCTTACTCACGAGTAGATCACGTCGGGGTCACCAGGTGTAGGAATCGGGGCCGCAAAGGGCCGGAGGTCCCGGAGGAGACTGATCAAGAAACGACACGAGGCAGTATGGAGCGAGATCAGATCAGTAGTTTATTGAAGGAAAGCTTCATCATATATAGGAGAAAAAGCGCAACGGTGGCAAAACCGTCATCTGACAGAAAATCACATCACCCATCTACCCGGGTTAATGGGAAATCTTTCTTGGGGAAGTTAATTAACTGGGGCAAACATTGACAGGGGAAACACCATTGTCCAAGGATTAGGCTGGGGTAAACATGGCTTCTATTTGCACCGGGGATTACGCTCTCCTTGGAGATGAGTGATTACCTTAATGGGTAACGGGGTTAGATATTCGCTCTCTCAGCAGAACCGCTGGTCAGGTCAAGGAATTGGGTGAATCAAACCCTATCATTAATCCACCCCCCTTAATTTCTCTGCCCGCAGAAACCACGGGCCAGGAGTTTTCTCGACTGAAGTGGCCTCTGCTAGGGCCGTTCCGTGCCCACCGGGCACGGGGAATCCACAGTAAATGCGGGTGTGGGTGCATTTACTTCTGCTTCCGGGGTGTGTGGTCCGGCCGGCCCACTTGGCTGTCTGGGAGGTGTGGTCCGGCCCACTGCATAAAAAGTTTGGGAAGCCCCAGGCAAAGTACAGTAAAACCCCGATTTATGTAAAAGGTCCACTCTGCATTCGAGGTCCCCCTGCAATGCGGTTTGAGAATGTGCTTTGGTTTGGGTTTGGCTGGGAACATACCTCAGACAAAAACTGCTTCATTCTGCCCTTCATCCGATACGCATTCCCAGCTAAACCATGCCCTGGAGAAGAGCGGGATGGAGTGGATATGCAGGGGGAACTCTCCCCTTCCCGGTAGAAGCAATGGGGTTTCTGGAAAATGCAGCAAAACTGCCGCAACCATCAGCACTGCCTCTGCCGCTTCCACAGTAACTTATGTCTTGCAACTTCCGGCGTGGGGTCGGATGGTGCGGGGTGAAATTTTAGAGTTTAAAATGGTGGTACCACCTTACATAAAATGATTTGTTTGCGTGAAAGGGATGCGTTTTCCACACAAAAAAATCATTACTTAAGTCAATTTTTACGTAAATTTGTGCATATGTACTGTAAATCAGGGTTTTACTGTACAGTGGTACCTCTTACAAAAGGGCTTCTGTGGGGAGGGGAAGCAACCCTTGGGATCCAAAACTTTCATCCCCCTTCCCCCTGCCTTGCCTGTTCGTTTATTTTGCTGTGAGAGGTGACAGGATTTTTCAGGGAACGTGATGCATGAACGAGGCTTCTTTGAGTGAAAGCGGGCATGGAACCAGAAGTGTGCCTAGCTGCTGAGGCTCTCCTGTGGGCTCCCTTCCCCTCTGGCTGCATGTGTTTTCACAGCATCTCGCCTTTGCCCACTTGCTGATGCGAGTGGGGCATGCCCTCAACGAAAACTGAGCTCCGAGTCGAGGGATGAAGGAAGGAAGAAGGAAGGAAGGCAGAGCCAAAGCAGCTTGGCACACTTCTAGTTTTCCTCCCGCTTTTACTTAAAGGAGACTTGTTTGGGCATCGCTTCCCCTGCAAAAACCCCACCACATCTCACAGCAAAATAAACAAACATGCAAGGCGGGGGGGGGATGGCAACCCTTCCTTTTCAAGTCCCTGGTGAAGTGATTTTTGGGCGGATCCCCAGGGTCGCTTCCTCCCCCATGCCACCTCTGACAGAAAAATAAATGAACGGGGAAGATGCATCACACTAAGTTTCACACCTTCATTTATAAATCTTACTAGAACACTTCTGTTTACCTCTTTATTTCTTTTTGTACCTAATCTATAGGCGCTTATAATATCCTCAGGCGTAAATTTTCTTTCCATTTTCAAATCATTTAACCATGCTATTATTCTTGACTTGAGTTGATCAGGCACAGCTTCCGAAATATTCTTAATTATTACATTTTGCCTCTTAGAGCGATCTTCCATACGATCTAACCTTTTTTCAATAACTTCTTACTTGGATTCACTTTGTTTTGTCTTCTTCTGTGTCACCTCTACTTTGTTTCCTAACAACTCAACCTCTTTTGCATTTATATTTAATGTATCCTTTAATTCCACCATTTCTTTCATAATACTTTGTGTTTGTGTCTGGGCGACCTCTACCATTCCTGCAACCATTTAACCATAGATTTCATGTCCCAAACCCAGGAAAAAAAAGATTTATTCAAATCCTTGTCATTAATTTACTTTGCTTTTTCTACTTGGTTACACCCGTGATAACCCTTAATCTGCAGAAATTTAGATTGGCATAGTATACTTAAATTTTCCAAAACTGAATCATGTCAGGGCCGGGCTTAATTCCATCTTCGTTAGTTAGCGCATAGTGTATAAAAGGTTTCCAGATTTCCCAAAATGGTATTTTAATTTTTAATCCCTGTTTTAACTGAATTTGACTAGTTAATTTTTCATTTAATGCAAGTTGCCAAACTTCTTTAAACCACCTGTTTTTGTTCAAGCCTTCATTAGTTTTCCATTCTTGAGCTATTAACTGGCAACCAGCAACAATGTCAAAATTAGTTCTTTTTTACCTTCATTTAATTTTAATTTTTCTGTTTCTCCTAATATAGCCAATTTGGGTTCTAATTTTATTGTTGTATCGAGAATATTATTTATCTCCTTCTCCATCACTTTCCAGAATTTATTTGTTTCCTTACAGGACCACCACAAAAGCAAATATGTTCCCTTTTTTTCCTTACATTTCCAACATATGTCAGATTTATTACTATCCATTTGTTTAGCTCTAATTGAAGTGAGGTACCATCTCCATAATACTTTACAGACATGGTCCTTTTCCTTAATTGATATAGTTTTTGTTATCCTATTTTCCCGTTTTTTCTCCAGTCTTCTTCAATTTTAATATTCAATTCTTCCTCCCAAATTCTTTTAAGTGTATAATGGGTTCCTTCCCCTGGAATAAGCATTTGGTACAATTTGCCTACCAAACCTTGTAATTTTGTTTTCCCTTTTCTTATTTTCAGAACCAGCTCTTCAAAAGGCGTCTTTGTTCTGATTTCTCCTGCAATCCCCCTTATAAATTTGTCCCATTTCTCCATCCACATTTTTTGTAGCCAGTTTAATTTTAATTTATTATACACTTCTTTCCTTCTCTGATACGTATTACAATTTCTAATACAATCTATTTTTAATAACACTTTTTCTTGCATTAGGATGGATCTTGTTTTATACGAAGATATCAATGGACAACACTGGAAATCCAAAATTTCTATTATTGGAGATAAGTCTGGTGCCAAATTCCTTTTGATTCCTCTCCATGCATTATAAATATTCTGAATTGAGAAACTATTAATTGTTATTTTATTAATTGATTGAGATAAGAATATTTCCCCTCTTAATTTTTTAAAATTCTTCTTGATCTGCTTAACATATTAGCTCATTTTGCTGAATTAATAATTTTATTAATTTCTTTAAGTGAAAAGCTTGATAATACGCTTTAATATTTGTAATATTTAAACCTCCATGTTTATTTTTCTTGTACCACAATCCCTTGCTGATTTTCGCTTTTTTTGGTTATTACAAATACCATTTATTAATTTTTTGCCAATTATTAAGTTCTGTCTCTTTAATTTTAATCGATAAATTCAGTTTAGACATAACTTTCATTTTACAGATATTAATCCTTCCAAACCATGAGGTCTTTAACCATTTCATTTGTTCTATTAATGGCTTTAAATCATTTTTAATTTATTAAAATTGATATTATATAGATCTTTTGGTTCTTTTGTCACAAATATTTCCAAATATTTAAATTGATCTTTTATTGTAATTTTGTATCTTTCTCCAATTTTTTTCTTTCCTCCTGGGTTAAATTGCATGTGATGGCCTCAGTTTTCATCCTATTAATCTTTAATCCTGTTACTTCTTCAAAGGCTCTTAAACGAACTTGTACTTTGCTTAAATTATTTAAAGGTTCTTTTATCACTAGCAAAGTGTCATCTGCAAATAGACTTATTTTTTTGTTCTCTATTCCCATCAATTTGTCGTTCTGCCTTATTTCATTTGCTAATAATTCCATTGCCAATATAAATAAACATGGGGACAATGGGCAACCTTGTCTTATCCCTGCATTAATACTAATTTCTTTACCTAATCGATTATTCATTTTAATTTTTGTTTTGCTTTCTTTGTACAATTGTTCAATCACATGTTTAAATTTAGGGCCAAATTGTAATTTCTCGCATATTCCTTTTATTGTTTTCCATTGAATCGAATCAAACGCTTTGTATATATCTAATGCCGCATACATACTTTTTGTTTATTATTTTTCTATTTTTCAATTATATTAACTAAACGATTTATTAATATATCCATTTGTCTCCCTTTAACAAACCCTGTTTGATCTTCCCCAATATAATTATTTGTAAATTTATTAAGCCAATTATTCAATATTGAAGTAAAAAAAATTGTGTCCCGATTTAGTAATGAAATTGGTCTATATGCTTCTTTATCTTTATCTTTATCTTTATCTTTATCTTTATCTTTATCTTTATCTTTATCTTTATCTTTATCTTTATCTTTATCTTTATCTTTATCTTTATCTTTATCTTTATCTTTATCTTTCCCTGGTTTGGGGATTAAAGCCGTTATCGAATTACTCCAGGATTTTGGAATCTCCACCCTCCCTTATAATATATAATTACTAGCAAGGGTTGCCCGGCGTTGCCGGGCTTTTCCCCCCGTGTTTTTTAATTAAAAATGAGCCAATTTTATTTTTGCAATAGTTTTACATTGTGTTGGAAGGTTAAATTGTGTTGTTGTTTTTTTAAAATTACTTAGTCTGTAATTTTAATTTTTTAAATGTTTATTTATGTTAAATTTGTTTGGCTTGGCTGTTATTAACTATGATCTGCTTTTTTGGTTTTTTTTGAGGATTAATAAAAGAAGAAAGTGTGATATAATAACTCAGCACAGGATTTTTTAAACTTTCTATTGTATTTGATTGACATATATTTGTGATTTGTGTGAAAGTGTGTTTAGTGTAATTTTTTTTACTTTTTTTGTGTGACCTTTTGTGTATAATTGTGAGTTTGTGTTTTGTTTGGGGCTGTTGTGTGTTTTTGAATTGTTTGTACTATTGTGGCCAGCAGGTGGTGCTGGTAGGGGTTTTGGTCGTTGGGGGTTAGGAAGGGTGGGTTAGGTGGTGGGGAGGGGGGCATGGTCGTTGGGGGTTAGGAAGGGTGGGCTAGGTGGTAGGGAGGGGGGCTTTATTGTTTTATGGTGCTTTGTTTGTGTGGAGTTGTGAAAGTAGTTCGGGGTTTCCCCTTTAATATCAGTGGGTGGGGCTTGCGACCCCCCTCTCCGCTGGCTTTCCTAGGGTTGGGAGGTTTGTGGGGAGAAAAGGGGAATGTTTTCCAAACCCTTCTGGACTCAGAACACCAGGCACAGTGGATCGATTCCCTCCCCCCCTCCTTAAAACAACTCCGTTTTTAAAGAGTAGAAAAGACGGAGTTTTTTTAAGGAGGGGGGTGGGAATCGATCCTCTCTCCCTGGTTTCCTGAGTCCAGAAGTGTTTGGGAAACATTTCCCTTTTCTCCCCACAAACCTCCCAACCCTAGAAAAGCCAGCGGAGAGGGGGGTCGCAGCCCCCACCCACTGATATTAAAGGGGAAAATCCAGGCGCCATGGGTGAGGGAAAGAAAGCCGGCTGGTGTGTGTTTGGCTGTGATGCGGTGAGTTGTTTTTCTTTTTAATTTTTCGGGCGCCGTTTTCCTCAGCGTTCTGCGTGCTCATGGCGCACAGGACGCTGGGGATTGTAGTAATGGGTTGGTGCTTTCTGTGTGTGCTGCGTTTTTTTAAAATGGTTTTGTTTTGATTGGCTGCGGCGCGATTCCGAACGCTGCGCCGTGCGAGAGCCTCTCAGCCTGATTGGCTCTGGCGTGGTGCGGCGCAAGGAATGTTGGGAAGTGAAGTTCTTTCCCTTTCTTGCCCTTTGTGGGGCCCCCGTGCAGGATTTTAAAATCCTTCGTTGACCTGCGTAGGCAATTTGGCCGTGCGCACGAAGGGTGGGTGCGGGTCAGTAGGGCGACGCATAGCAACCTATAGCCAGTTCCAACGGTGAACACTTGGATTTATAGGTTAAGATATAATTTTTTAAATTTGGGAATCATTACTTCTTGACATTCCTTGTAAAATTCCGACGGAATGCCGGCTTCTCCTGGCATCTTAGAGCGATCTTCTATACGATTTAACTTTTTTGAATAACTTCTAACTTGGATTCATTTTGTTTTGTCTTCTCCTGTGTCACCTCTACTTTGTTTCCAAACAACTCAACTTCTTTTGCATTTATGTTTAATGTCCAACCAGAGCGGACCGGAGGGGCTCTCTAATTGTTCCATCTGGCAGAGGGGCTCGCCTCTCTGGCACATGAAGGAGGGCCTTTTCTGTGTCCGCACCAGCCTTGTGGAACCTCCTGCCAGTAGAGTTACGGGAGCAGATGGAGCTGCTGCCTTTCAGAAGAGAATTAAAAACCTGTTTGGCGGGGCAGGTGTGGGGCTCGGATGGAAGAGTGGCCCCCACCTGTTGGCTTATAAAATGAAGGCCCCCCCCCCTCTTTTTAATGCGGGCAGTTTTAATAGGTGGGTGAGTATGTTGGGGTTTTAATTGTTTTTAATATGTATGTTTTAATCTTGTTGTGAGCCGCCCTGAGTTGGGTTCGCCTGATTGGGCGGCATAGAAATTTGAACCATAAATAAATAAATAAATAAATAAATAATAAGTCCCTGGTGAAGTGATTTTTGGGCAGATCCCCAGGGTTGCTTCCTCCCCCATGCCACCTCTGACAGAAAAATAAATAAACGGGGAAGATGCATCACACTAAGTTTCACACCTTCATTATAAATCTTACTAGAACACTTCTGTTTACCTCTTTATTTCTTTTTGTACCTAATCTATAGGCGCCTATAATATCCTCATGCGTGAATTTTCTTTCCATTTTCAAATCATTTAACCATGCTATTATTCTTGACTTGAGTTGATCAGGCACAGCTCATTTTGTTTTGTGTTCTCCTGTGTCACCTCTACTTTGTTTCCTAACAACTCAACCTCTTTTGCATTTATGTTTAATGTATCCTTTAATTCCACCATTTCTTTCGTAATACTTTGTGTTTGTGTCTGGGCGACCTCTACCATTCCTGCAACCATCTCTTGCATTTTTTGTTGAAAAAAATTGTTGGGAAGATTGTTAAAAATGTTGGTCCATAAGCCTTCAGGCACTCTATCTGTTACGTCTAATCTTTTAAATCTATTCTTTTAAATCTGTTATTCATTGAATATTCATGAAGGATGTAATCTAGGTCCCAATTGAGTGGCCTAATGGTATTTCCTACTTTCTTCATTCTAACCCTGAATTAGCAATTAGTAGCTCATGGTGATGAGTTATTTTGGGGGCTCATATTCCAGTGTCATATTGTTTAGCCCAAGCACTCCAACTGTCCTTGGACTTCAATCACCAGCAGCCCAAGTCAGCACCCCTGTCAATCAGGGCTTCTGGGAATTGAAGTTCAAGAATACCTGGAGTGCCAAGGATCACCATTTCTGGTTTAGCCTGTTATTAATGGGGGTTGTTTTATCAAGAAAATTGAGTGGGTTGCTAATCCTGGCCCAGTGGGTCGTGATTGTCTGAGTTCTCTGCTACAGCCATTCTGTATTGAGTGCCCCAACCTGGCATAGCCCATAGCCTCATACCACACAAGACCCCTCACCAACAGAAAGGCAATGTTTCTTGCAGGGGGAATAGCAGCTATACTTCCTTTATAATTTTTTAGGATAAGGTTGCGTGTTATTGCTTCCCCTGGCAACTCAGCTGTCTAGACTGCATTGACTTTCTAATATAAAGTAGTAAATTGGAATTTCCCCTTGGAATCAGACTTGGTTTCTTTACCAAAGCGATGCAGGATTTTGCTTTATTGAATCTTCTACAGATTTTTGCACATTTCTTGTTACACCCCCATATGCTGGGAAAACAGAGGAAAAATATGTTCAGAGGAGAACAAACTAAAGTAGAGAAGAATCGTTTTATATATTTTTGTTTCTTTGTTTCCATCAGGACTGATTTTTCTGGCTGAATATCGCGATCCTCTTCAAAATCAATTCTTCATTAGTCTTCCACTTTTATTTGAATTTCTGCGGATCTGCTCATCAATCTGTCTTTTTCTCCACACAACTGCTCAGATGGAACATAGAAAAACTCTCCAAATAGGAGGATGTAATAAATATCATGAAAGTATATGCTCAGGGGAGAAACCATTCCTGGAGGGAGGAAAAGGCTTTCGTCCACAAGCACATCTTGATAAACATCACACAAGAAAGAAGACTTTTAAATGCCTAGAGTGTGGAAAAAGCTTCAGTCATTCTTCACACCTTGCTATGCATAACAGGATCCACGCAGGTGACAAGCCATTTGAATGTCTTGAGTGTGAAAAAAGCTTCAGTCAGTCCTCATCTCTTGCTAAACATCACAGGATCCACACAGGTGAGAGGCCTTTTAAATGCATGGAGTGTGATAAAAGCTTCAGTTATTCCTCATCTCTTGCTTCACATGACAGGATCCACACAGGTGAGAAGCCTTTTAAATGCCTGGAGTGTGGGAAAAGCTTCAGTCAACAAGGAAGCCTTGTTAGACATCAGAGGATCCACACAGGTGAGAAGCTGTTTGAATGTGTGGAATGTGGAAAAAGCTTCAGTCAACAAGGATACCTTGCTAGACATCAGAGGATCCACACAGGTGAGAAGCCCTTTGAATGTGTGGAATGTGGAAAAAGATTCAGTCAACAAGGAAACCTTGCTACACATCACAGGATCCACACAGGTGAGAAGCTGTTTGAATGCCTTGAATGTGGAAAAAGCTTCAGTCATTCTTCACACCTTGCTATACATAACAGGATCCACACAGGTGAGAAGCCTTTTGAATGTCTGGAGTGTGGAAAAAGCTTCAGTCGTTCCTCAGACCTTGCTAGACATCACAGGATCCACACAGGTGAGAAGCCGTTTGAATGTATGGAGTGTGGGAAAAGCTTCAGTTGTTCCTCAGACCTTGCTAGGCATAACAGGATCCACACAGGTGAGAAGCCTTTTAAATGCATGGAGTGTGAAAAAAGCTTCAGTCAGTTCTCATCTCTTGCTTCACATCACAGGATCCACACAAGTGAGAAGCCTTTTAAATGCATGGAGTGTGAAAAAAGCTTCAGTCAGTCCTCACACCTTGCTAGTCATAACAGGATCCACACAGGTGAGAAGCCGTTTGAATGCCTGGAGTGTGGGAAAAGCTTCAGCCATTCCTCAGAATTTGCAAGACATTACAGGATCCACACAGGTGAGAAGCCATTTGAATGCCTGGACTGTGGAAAAAGCTTCAGTCATTCCTCAAACCTTGCTTCACATCACAGGATCCACACTGGTGAGAAGCCCTTTGAATGCTTTGAGTGTGGAAAAAGCTTCAGCCAGTCCTCAGACCTTGCTTCACATCACAGGATCCACACAGGTGAGAAGCCTTTTGAATGCCTGGAGTGTGGAAAACGCTTCAGCCATTCCTCAGCCCGTGCTAGACATCACAGGACCCACACAGTTAAGAAGAAAGCTTAATGACTGCATGTGTTTTTGTCTGAACAAACCATGACAGAATTCTCTCAAACAATAAGGCTGGAGTCAGAAAAAGGCTTCAGTGATCCTGGAAACATTGCTTCACATTATAGGATCCAGACAGGATAGAAGCCTTTTTAAGTCTCTGGCTGCAACTTGTATCAAAGAATACATTTCCTCCATAAGCAGGAAAAAAGTCATTGGTCGCCCAACAGCTATGGTGGCGGGGGTGTATTGTCAGTATTTTAATTCTGTCTTCATTTATTTTATTCCTACATACCTGCCAAATTAATCCGCATTTTTTTTAAAAAAATTCCAAAATAGTTTCTTTTGGGTGTCTAGGAAGGTCACCATATCATCTACTAATGCTCTTACTTCACAGTTATATTTCTTTTGTTTTCAAGCCTTTAATTCCTTTCTCTGTTTATTAACTTCTTAAATGGCACTTCCAACACAGTTATATACAGAAGATGTGACAGTGGTCATCTTTGGATAGGCTGCATACTCGCATCTTTTCCCCATTTATAAAATTATTTTCACTTTTTGTTATGATATATTGATTTATCCAATCTAGAAATGTATTTCCTGCTTCCATTCCCCACCCTCAAAAAAATTTCATCATGAATTCCCAGGAAATGTTGTTGAAAGCTTATTCCATGCCCAATAAGATCTTACCCAATTTCTTGTCAGAACGTTGTTCATAATATTCTATTAAATCTATAACAATTCTTCTGTTTTGTCTCATCTATCTTCTTAAGCAAAAAAAAAAAAAAAAAAAAAACCATTCTGTCACCAGTCTCTTGTATCTGTCTGCAAGAATTTGTGTAAACATTTTATAATCCAAATTTTAATTTAACAGTGAGATAGTGCGATTCCTTATAGTATTGAGCCAAGAATTCATCTGGGCCTGGTATCCCCCTCAGTGTAGGAAATGCCACTGGAAAACATAACATTGGGCGCAACGCCCAAATGAGTGAAGGTGGAACCACTTCTCTAGTCTAAAACCCAAGCGTCATGAAGGTGGATTAGAGGCCATGCCAGGTGGACTGCTAGTGAAGATGCACCTTGATTAATTTATATTAATGTGGCAGTCCATTGCAGCCCTGGGTGTTAAATTCTGCATGTCTCATTTCATATGTGCTGCATTACATGGCTCCAAGATCACCATGTGTGGGTCACTTCATGCCAAGCTGGGACCCCCTTTAAACAAATTCATGCCAGTTGCACTTTTCCTGAAAATGATTTCCAGGAGGAAATGTATACTTGGATATGAGTAGCAGCTGCCATTGCAGCTGATTTACATCTCTTCATGAATCAGGATAATCCTCATGCACTTTTGAATTTCATGAGATTATTGCTTCGCTAATCTCCATCAGTGACACTGGTATGCTAAAAAAAATTCCTGTCCTGCTGGAGTTTCGGTATTACTGTATGTGCTTCTCCAAATAACCCCTAATCCAGGGGTAGCCAACCTTGGAGGTTTTTACGACTTGGGCTCCTGGTAACTGAAGTCCAAGAACAGATGGAATGCCAAGGTGGGCACCCCGTCCTAATCTCTTCACTTCTCTTTAAACCTTTTTGTTCATAGAGTTTTCTATAATATTCCTTCGTTACTTTTTAAATTCTGCTCTGATAATGTATCATTTCCTCACCAACCCATACCTCTCATAACACATTTTTTCTCCTCTTTTTTATCTGACAGGTTACCCATTTCACTGTTTTATTACCAGGGTCATAATTTTTTTTGCTTGGTAAAATTCATTTTCAATAAATAAACTTTGTCACAACTCTAGCGCTTTGCCTATTTTCTTGCCAAGGAGGATTGGGAGGATCTTGTTAAATTTAAGTACTGTAATTGGATTTGAATTTAAAATGGCAGATGAACACAAATTGGGCCTCTAGTGAAATCCCACCATCCACCCACATAAACATTTTCTAATTGGGTCACCCGGCTGGACTTAGAGGAGAAACCCCAGTTCAGGCTCACCCCAGTGAATGGCACTGTAGCAGAGGAGATGAGGTCAGCAAGGCTGCAGAAGGAGGCGCGAAACTTCTCCACAAAAAGGTACAGTAAAACCCCGAGTTTTGCAGACACACACACATACACACACACACCCTTGCGGACCCGGTGGACAGGCCAGGGACAGCAGCAGAAACAGCCACGGGGACATCGTAAAAAATGTCCCCGTGGCTGTCTCTTCCACTGTGCCTGGCCCGTCTGCCGGCTCCTCAGGCTACGCTTGGGTCGAGGGGAAAGATTCCTTCGATCCCTGCCATTCTCCGAAGTCCAGAGCCTTTGCTGTGACCAAAAATGTCCCCACACGCATGCGTACACACACTTTTTCCAGTTGCAGCAAAGGCCTCCACTGCCACCAAGCTAAGTTTTTTGTTTAGACTTCCGGTGATGGAGGTAGGTGAAATGGGATGGATTTTTAGCACCCAAAATGATGGCACCACCATTTTGAGTGCTAAAAAGGTGTACTAAAACCCCTTTTGTAAGTCAGATTTTTTGAGCAAATCGGAACACCAATTTATCCAAAAAACTCTTTCATAAATTGAGGCATTCATAACTCGAGGCATTAGTAAATCTGGGTTTTACTGTATTTAGGGGATTTTTCTCAAGACACAGAATCTCAACCAAAATCTTTTCGTGAAGATTCTAAAATGGATAATTTTTCCTGGGTAGCTTTAACCGATAACTGTAGCCATTTTGTTCATTCAGTTTATTCTGTTTAATCAGCACCACACGCACACACACACCCTTGCGGAACTGGTGGACAGGCCAGGGACAGCAGCAGCCACAGCCACGGGGACATCGTAAAAAATGTCCCCGTGGCTGTTTCTTCCACTGTCCCTAGCCCATCTGCTGGCTCCTCAGGCTTCGCTAAGGTCGAGGGGAAAGATTCCTTCAATCCCTGCCATTCTCCGAAGTCCAGAGCCTTTGCTGTGACCGAAAATGTACCCCCCCCCCCATACACACTTTTTCCAGTTGCAGCAAAGGCCTCCACTGCCACCAAGCTAAGTGATTTGTTTAGACTTCCGGCGATGGGGGTGGGTGAAATGGGGTGGATTTTTGCACCCAAAATGATGGCACCACCATTTTGAGTGCTAAAACGGTGTATTAAAACCCCTTTTGTAAGTCGGATTTTTTTGAGCAAATTGGGACACCGATTTATCAAAAAAAAACTTTCATAACTTGAGGCATTCGTAACTCGAGGCATTAGTAAATCTGTATTTACTGTATTTAGGGGATTTTTCTCAAGACACAGAATCTCAGCCAAAATCTTTTCATGAAGATTCTAAAATGGATAATTTTTCCTGGGTAGCTTTAACCGATATCTGTAGCCATTCTGTTCATTCTGTTTAATCAGCACCATAGTTCATCTTGGATGCTGCTGTTTTAATGCGTACGGAGATAGGTGCAATAGCATGAGTTTGGATTACTACTCCCAGAATCTCAAGTATACTTTCCTGAGGTCCTCCATGTCAGCCTCTCCTGTTCCCAGGAGGAAGGAATGTGGTTGGGGGAAATGTCCATCGAATGAAGCCAACCTTTACTTACCTTTACTTCTGGTTATAACCCTTCCTTGCAATCTCTAGATTTGTCCTGAATGTTTCCTCCCAGTCTTGGGAGTTCTGGGTCTGCTTCTACCAATACTTATGAAAGTCCTGGGAAGAGAGGATTCGTGGAAACCAGCCCCTTTTACATGTCCATATAATTCCCCGACTCAAAGGGCACACACCCTGGAATGAAGCTCCCTACTCCTACTTGACTTTCCAGGGCTTGTACTCAGGGCGACTCCAGAAAAGTTAACTGAGACTTCAGTTTGGTAAGAGGTGCACAATGACCAGTGACTGTAACTCAGCCCTCTGAGTCTGTCAGGGAAAGGACTGAGCAGACAATTTTGTCTATTGAAAGCTGTTCTGAGCAAAGAAAGTGATGTGCAGCCCATGGAGTGACCCTTCCAACATAAACTCCCACAGAGGGTAGGGTAATGGGGGGGGGGTCTTCAAAGACAGTGTCCTCCCTTGCCTTTTGGAGATCCAGGTTACACTGAGATGACAGCCACAGTTCTCCTAAAACTAGCAACATTCAAAACGCACTTAGTGTTCTAATGGGTAGGACCATAATTCACCTTTGGGACAACCTGTTGTCTTTTTCCTTGCTGGATTGTTGCTTCCAAAATCCAGTCCAAAATTCATCAGAGCGAGTATGTCATGCAAGATTCTAGAGCAGGTGTACCCAAACCTTTCACGCCGCGGGTTGAGCAGGCCGGTCATGTGGTTCGTTCCACCATAAAAACTAATAAATGCACCCACAGCTGTCATAAATGAATTTATGACAGCCGCAAATGCATTTCTGGCAGTATTTACGGCATGCGCAGGCACATTTATGCATGGTGTGGGCATGTTTTATGACTAGCAAATGAACCCGCTTCTGGGAGCAGTGATGTTGATGGTGGGCCACATGAAATCATGCTGTGGGCTGTGGCTGAATAGCAGGCCATAGTTTGTCCAGCTCTGTTCTAGAGCAGTGGTGCCCAAACTACAGACTGTGGCCCCATTCCATGTGGCCCATCCCATCACCCCTATGGCACACCCAGAAGTGGATGCAGACATGCCCATGCATTTGTAAACATGCCCCTGACGCACCTGGAAGTGGATGCGTATGCGCATATATGTTCAAGCCGCTCCCGAGCCACACCAGTTCAAGAAAATCTGGAGTGCCAAGGTTCGCCATCGCTGACCTAGAAGGCACAGCAGGGAATCAAACTCCTAACCTGGCATTCTATGGCCACTTACCTAATCCACTGAACCTAGTATACATCCCATAAGATTTTAACTTTATGCGATGTAATTTTTTTCCAGATTGCTTAACATATGCGGTTTTAGAGTTATCTGGTGCAAATGTTATCTGAGGTATTACTGTATGTATACCAAGTCGCAGCCATGCCCCCTGCTGGGAAGCACATGGAGTCTGTATTATTCCTTTGTCTGGCCACAAAAGGAAGCTAATGCTTCAGAGAGGGTTACATGGACTGGGAGTTTCCTGTGGAAGTGGCACCCTAACTCTGCCCAGTGGACAGAGTGCACTCTCACGCCATGCCACTCTGTACCCGGTTATCTATAGTCCAGGCAAATGTTTTTGAACAGCCACCATTCCCACCCTTTGGTGCTCCTGTTTCATCTTTTTTTAAAAATATTTTTATTAAGTTTTAAAAATTACAAAATAAATGTAGAAAAAGTAACAATTGATGGTGAACAAAAAAAGGCACGACATAAACATGATCATATAAAGAAAAAATATTAAAAATGCTGAAGTACAAATACTCAAAAATATAAAAACACTTGTTTAGAGTATACCTCATTGAATTTCATCCTAGTTCAATTAAATGTTTACTACAGAATAATAAATTTTAATGATCAATCTGAGTTCAATATGCCGTATCTTTCTTATCACTTTGTTAAATTTCTTTTCTACAATACAGATCTAATTTTCACATTAAATATATCCTTGTATTCCTAAATGCCCTATTAAATACCCTATTTAATCATTACCTAACCAAGATAAAACAACAAAGAAAGACGAATAATAATACACCCCGCGTGACTGTACATTGCCCTGGAGGATGCGGTGGTAAACATTCTTTTTCTGTTAGAGTGGTGGAGAATTTTTTTAGTAGCGTTAAAGGTACCTTTTGTATTATTTTTGTATGAAAGGTCATCTTTTTTTAAATCTTTTTATTAAATTTTTGACAAACATACAAAAAAAGAAAAACAATAACAGTACAATATAATAATAAAACAAAAACAACATCAATACAATGTTAGCTCAAGTTCATAAGAGCTAGCACATAATAGTACTTAAACTAATTATTTACCATATAACCCCCAATATTAGATACCACATTGTAAATTATTACTATGATCATAACAATAAAAGCTTTCAGTGCTACCACTATTTTTATTTTTTAATAATTACACATCACCCTGTGAGTATATACAATGCCCGGAGAGTTTAGTTTCTGTTTCAACTCCAAAAACCTCTTTGAGATGGTACAGGTCCTGAGCTATCATTTGCCATAAGAGAATGATCCACAAACGGTTTCCAAATACTCCAGAACCTATTCGCTTTTAATTTATCTCGTTTTACTTTGATCTCCCATGTCAATTTGTCATTCAATGCTAAACTCCACATTTCTTTATACCACTCTCCAATCTGTATATCTACATCGTTTTTCCAATTTCTAGCTATGCATTGTCTACCTGTAGTTAATACAATTTCCAATAATTCTTTTTCCTCCTTATTCAAACCCAAACCTTCCACATTTGTTAAAAGAATGGTACCTGACGCCAATTTAACTCTTTTGCCCATTATTTCACCAAACTCCCCTTCTATTCTTCCCCAAAAATCCCTTATTTTTTTACAACTCCACCACGTGTTCATATGTTCCATCCGTTTCTTTGCATCTCCAGCATAACTTACCCTTTTATTATCCATCTGATGAAGTCTTAGTGGTGTCAAGTACCATTGCCACAACATTTTAAAATTGTGTTCCTTAATTCTTACAGACATTGTTCTCATAATCCTCTTTTTCCATTTATTCCTCCATTCAACCTCCCCTATTTTTATATTCAAAATTTGTTCCCACTTCCATTTCAAATCTTCCTGTGGATCTTTGCCCTTATTCAGTATAATGTAGAGTTTGCTTACCAGACCCTTAATGCTCTTTTCCCCTTTTCTGATCTTTATTACCAATTCTTCAAATTCAGTCTTTATTCTATCTATCCCTACTTCTGTTCTATATTTTTTGTTCCAATTATCCACCTTTAATTTCTGAAACCAATCCAATTTTAACTTTTCAAATATTTTTTTTCTCTTGGTATCATCATCGCAAACTTTTAACCAGTCCTTCAATAAAAACATCTCATTTTTATCCAATATTTCCTTTTTTTCCTTATCTAATTTTATTGGAAAACACACCATATCAGTCTGTTCCAAAATTGGAGAGAGATTTGGGACTATATCTTTCTTTACCTTTTCCCACACCTCCATGAGCCCTCTCATCATAGTATTATTTGACTTTTTCGGTTTGTCCTTTATTCCCAAGAAGATCATATTGCCAATATTTCTATACTCTTTCATCTCCAATTCCTCCCAAATTGCCTTTTATCTTGCCAAGATCTTCACAACATTCTTGATTTGAAATGCTCGATAGTATGCTAACAAATTTGGCATGCCCAAACCCCCTTCTTTCTGGGATAAGTACCAGAGCTTCTTTGAAAGTCTAGATTTTTTACCTCCATTACAAAAACTATTAAACATCTTTTGAAACTCATTAATTTCCTTCTCCTTCAAGTGGATCGCTAATGCATCAAATAAAAAATTAATCTTTGGGAGCAATATCATTTTGCAAATTGCAATCCTTCCGAACCATGACAGCTTCAACTTCTGAAACTCTTGTATTTTACTCTTAAATTCGGCTTTCAAACTGTCATAGTTCAAACGTTTAAGTTCTTCCAATTTATTTGAAATAATTATCCCCAAATATTTCAGCCTTTCTTTAATTTGTATATTAAATGTCCCCACTATCCTTCCCATCTCACCTACCCCCATATTACACAACATCAGTTCTGATTTATCCCAATTTATCATTAATCCGGTTATAGCTTCAAATACCTGTAAGTGATCTTTAATCCTATCCATTACCAACTCCGGATGTTTCACCATAAGCAGTGTATCATCCGCGTACATGCTCACTTTATTACCCATTATCCCTTCTATATTTAAATCATCCCTTATATTTTTGGCTAATATCTCCATTGCCATAATAAACAGAATAGGAGATAGTGGACATCCCTGCCTGGTACCAGCCTCAAGCTTTACCACATCAGTAACCTCTTCATTTACTCTGATCCTAGCATTCCCTTTTTGATATAATAAATCAATTACCCTTCTAAATCTATCCCCAAACCCGTAATTTTAAACTATTTCCTTAATTGAAGACCATTGTAATGAATCAAATGCCTTAAAAATATCTAATGATAATAAGCCCACCTTTTCCTTCGTTTGATTAACATTATCAATTAAATCTAATACCCTTCTAGTCAAATCCGCCATGTGCCGACCTTTTAAAAACCCAACTTGATCGACATTTATGTATTCCCCCATAAAACCGTTTAGACGATTAGCCAATATTGCTGTGAAGATTTTGGCATCCTGATTTATAAGAGAGATTGGTCTCTACGATTCCACTCTTTCCAAGTTCTTACCAGGCTTTGGCAGTAGAACAATTGTAGTGTTATACCATGAAGTCGGGATTGGTCCTCCATCTAAAATATAGTTATATAGCTTCACTAATTTTGGAGCCACTGCTTCTTTAAATTCTTTATAAAACTCTGTCGATAATCCATCATCCCCCGGAGCTTTCCCCATCTTCAACCCGCTAATTACCTCATTTACCTCTTTATCAGTGATCCTTTCCTCCATTTTCTCTCTATGTTCTTGTTTTATTCCGTTCCCTAACTGTCTCTCCAGTATCTTTTTGAGCCTCTCCAAATCTACCTCCTTTTTTGCATATAATGCTTGATAAAATTCCCTCACAATTTTACATTTATCTCTGTTCTTATTACACCTTAAACCTTGTTTATTAACCAATACCCCAATTTCTCTTTTTTCCCTTTTGGCCTTAGCTGCTCTTGCTAGTAGTTTTGAACTTCTGTTGCTAAATTCAAAGTATTCTCTGTTTAAATAGATCAAGTCTCGTTTAACTTTGTCAATATCTTTACCCATTAATTCTGCTTTAAGTCTTTGCAATTTCGTAAGGATTTTTTTATCTTTACTTTTTGCGTGATCCTCCTGTAACTGTTTTATTTCTCTTTCTTTTTCTATCTGTTCTACCTTATGTCGTTTATATTTAAAACTCGCCAACTTTATGCTTTCCCCTCTGAAAACTGACTTCATGATATCCCATACAACATTGAAATTAACCTCGTTATTATCGTTCCACTGCCAACTTTCTTTCCACCTTTCCATAATCTGCTCTTTACATTTTTGATCTTTAAATAAATTAGGATCATACCTCCAACTTCTTCCACTTCGGGTATCTTTTTGTAATTTCAATTCCAAAAGTACTTTGGCATGATCTGATTCCTTAATGATCCCAATTTCCATTCCTTCTATATCTTTAATCAAGTTTTCCGTAAGAAAGACATAATCTATTCTCGAGTAGGTCCCATGGACATGTGAAAAAAAGGAATATGCCCTTTCAGAGCCCTTAAACTCTCTCCAAGAATCCTTCAAACCCATCGCATCCATCCATTTATCCAACACCTTCCCTTTCAAGCCGGTTCCACTTCTTGCTATGTTCGTGCAATCTAACCCCGACCTTATCAAGTTAAAATCTCCAGCCACAATAGTTTTTGCAACATTCTCTAATTCCACTATTTTCCGAACTTTTTCTAGAAAATCCGCTTGATGATCATTTGGAGCATAAATATTTACCAACATGATTTCCTCATCCTCTATTTTTCCTCTTACAGTCAAATATCTACCCTCTTGATCAACAATACTTTTTGTAATCTCAAATCCTAATTTTTTAGAAATCATGATTGCCACCCCTCTCGCTTTTGAAGTTCCAATCGCCATCTCATAATGTTGGATCCATCCCAAAAAAAGTTTATTCGTGTCCTTTGACTTCTGGTACGTTTCCTGTAAAAACAATATATCGGGTCTATCTTTCTTCAACGCCAGTTCCAACCTCCGTCTCTTAAGAACAGAATCTGTACCCTTCACATTCCATGATAATATTTTAATATTTCCCATAACCTATCTCCTTTCTAAACTCTGAACTCTCCATCGGGCGTGCCACCACCAACCCCTTACCCCCATACCACAGAAAACTACATATAACACACACTATCTCTCTCCCCACCTTCTTCAAAAAAAAAAAGCCGCCTTTGACAACCAAAGAGGGGAGAGGGGGGACATGTAAGATGTGCCTTCCTACCAGTGCTACGTGCTACTCACCCTTCTATATCAATTAAATGCTTTAAATTTTAATACTCTAATTCTCATTGCTCCTTACTTGTCTCCTCCTCCACCATGATCAGCGACAGCTCCTCCTCTGCTTCCCTTCGCTGCGGTGTTCCACCTGTTGCCCCACCGGCCTCCGGCCTCTCATACTCCCTCCCCAAGGCTCCCGATTCCATCAATTCCTTCTTGAGATTTATCCACTCTTCCGAGTCTATTTTTACCAGCTCCAACAAGCTCAAATACTCCAATGGATTAGCCCCTTCATCAATTACTTACATTCTTTTTTTTTTTTAATTTTTAAATTTTTATTGATTTTTTAAAGCATAAGACATGAAACAAACATTTTATACATAACAGAAAAAAATAACAAAAAATTAATAAAAATAAAATCATAATATACAAAAAAGTAATAATAATAATAAAAAAGGAAAAAACATCTAAAAGAAAAAATACACTAAACAATCTACTACTCTCCCTCCCCATTTCTTTTTTACAAATGGCCTCCAAAATTCAGAGGGGGGAGGGGGGGGGTGCAGTCATACATAGGAGTCTGGATTGGGCCTGAACCTACTCCCCGTCCGGAGCTATTCCTCCTTCTGCCCCTTTTGGCATATTCTCGTTTCCATTGCTATCCCTTCTTCTATAACCACCAGATATAATCAATTCTTCCTTCAAATCAAACCACTCTTTAGTTCCTGCTTCCAATAATTTGGCCTCTATCATTACGTCCAAGACATTAATATCTTCATTGATTAAATATCTTCTTCCCAGATAAAAAAAACTTAATTGTCTTGGGAATTTCCAATTGTATCTTATTCCCCTTTCCTGGAATCTTTTTGTGATTGGCTTCATCGACTGTCTCCAGAAACGATCCTCCATTGGAATGTCGTTGTACACTTCAATGTCATGGCCTTCTACTTTTAAAACCTCTGGTCCTTTTTCACGTATAAGCGCCATTAACCTCAGTTTATCTGATACATTAGCAAATTTTAACATGACATTCCTTGACCCAGTTTTGCCCCTTCTTGAACCAAGCCTGAATACATTTACCACTTCATGCGGCGTGAAGCCATCTTCCATAATTTCGTCAAGCCATTTCACTATTCTTTCTTTTAATTTGTCTGGTGAATTCTCTGGGAATTTTCGAATTATAACATTTGCTTTTCTTAATTGTTCTTCTACATTTTCCAATCTCTTTTCATGGTCCCCAACTTTATTTTCTCTTTCCTTTTCTTTCTTTTTTAAGTCCATGACCTCTACTTTTATCATTGCTTGATCTTTTTTTATCTCTTCTTGCTCTTTTTTAATGGTCTTTGTTTCCTCTTTCATGTCTTCAATTCCCTTCATAATGTTTACTACTACATCTTGCAAATCCTTCTTCCATTCTGTTCTAGATCGAGCAAACATATTTCCAATATTATTCCCCAGGGTATCAAATCTCTCGTTAAGAATTTCAAATTCAGATTTAGTTCCTTCTCCTCCCCCTGTCGCCGATGTCGTTGGTGTTGTGGCCGTGGACGTGGTTACGATCGTTGTTGGTGTTGTTCCTGCTATCGCCGCTGTCGTTGACACTGTTGACATAGCTGTTGTTGTCGTTGTTACTTTTGCTGTTGTTATCACGATTGATTTTACTACAGATGGAGTAGACGCCGTTGGTGATATTATTGTCTTCTGTTGCTGCTGCTGCTGTAGTTGTTGTGCCATCTTTTTCACTGTCTCTTGTTCCTCCAAATCCTTTATCTCTTGTTGCATTGCTTTTTTCATTTCTTCTTTCTCCTCATCCAATCTTGTAAGCCTCCTGAAACTTCTATCGGAGGACGTTGGTCTTTGCTCTCTTGTCCAAGCCAATTTCTTCTCTTTCTCTTTCCCTCTCCCCTGCCGTTTCATTCAAATATATTTCTAACTGCTTATTATCAATTTACATATAAAGTTTAATCATTCAAAATTCACCATATATTTTATCTCTAACCAATTTTATTAAACTTTCCAAATACAGTACTTAACCCTTATTACCTCCCCCCTCCCTCTCTCTGTCCTATATATGCGCGTGTATTTACAGACACATATACACTCACATGTATACCCAGAGAGTCGTTCAAACTTCCGTTGTCCCAATTTAAATTTAATTAATTTCCCTCTTATATTTTTATCTACTTTAATATTTCCCCTCCCCACAAAATTCAAAATAAAATAAAAATAAAAACAAAAAAGAACAAGAAAAAAAGAAAAAAAGGGGAAGAATTTTTAAAAAAAAAAAAAAAAAGAAACGATTAGAAAAATCTTATTTGAAAAAATATTTAAAAATTAAAAAGCTTCAAACCAGCCAAGAGAGAAAAAAAAAACCAAACAAAAATAACAGCAATTAAAAAAAAATTTTTTTATCTCCAAAATTTAACTGTAGGGGGAGCCAACTCTCTATTGTAAATTGCAAACGATTTCCAAATCTCTTTTAAGGGGGGAAAAAGGGAGAGTCAGCAGAGACAAAGATAACACTGATGAGTTCACTTTCCTGTTCTCCAAAGTTCCGATCTACAAGCAATTTATTTCTCAGAGAACTACGCCACAACAGCTTCTTGCTTCTCTTTGTATCTCCAAAAAAATGTATGCAGGGACAGGCTTATCGTCTCTCTTCTTCTTTAAAAACCAGTTCTCTTAGACCACAGCACAATAGCGGGAGGGGGAGGCAAGGAAAGGGGAAGAAAAAAAAAATTAACAAAAGAAGGAAAGCAGGGAATACTATCCTGCCCCTTTTACTTGGCCGTTAATTTATCCACTCCCACCGGCATAAAACATTTCAAAAGGGAAGAAAAAAAAATAAGAAAAAATCAGTCTCTTTACTTCTGCTTTCTATTTCCCCCTTTCTCTTTATAAGTCTTTACAACTTTGCTCACCGTCAAACTTCTTCGCTTTCCCCTTTGCTCCTTTCCAGCGCCTCGAAGCTCCGTACGTCTCCGATCGGGGGGGGGGGGCGACGAGACCAAATGAGCCCGCTACAAAATCTCTTTCGGCCCCCCAACAGATTTACTTTTAATTCCGACGTCCACTTATGCTTTGCCCATACTTTTAAGCTCTTTTACTAGAACGCCGCTTTCCTCCCGTTTCCAGAATTTCCGTTCTTCGATCCAGAGCTCTGGGGACTCGTCGCCATTACAGGTCGCCCATCCCCCCGCTCTCAAGATCGAAACTCTGTCCTACCTCTTTTTCTCGGCGCTGCTTTGGAGCATCCAATATATTTTCCACTGCTAATTTTCCTTCTCTTTTTCCTAATCCATTTTTCAGCCGGTTTCAGGGTCTATTTTCACTTTAAAAAAGTCACTTTCTTTTCTCTCCTTTCCGAGCGGAGAAAAGCTCGTCCCTCTCAGCCCTCCATCATGACACGCCCCCCACTTACATTCTTTTGTCATAATAAAAGCGCAGTTGCTGTGGGAATCTCCAATTATACCTTATATTTTTACTCATCAACAATTTAGTTACAGGCCTCATCTTATATCTCCACGTTCTTTCTTTCAATGAAATATTATAAACTTCTACATCAGAACCATCAAATTTCAAAGCATCAGGACCAGCTCGTTTCAGAAAGGCCATTACTCTTAACTTATCGGCCCAATTTGCAAATTTTACCAAAACATTTCTTTGAACCACCCTCCCTCTTCTTGGGCCCACCCTAAATACACTTACAAAATCTTCCTGGACAAATTCTTTTCCCATATTCAAACCATTTAACCACTGAACCACTCTTTCTCTTAACAAATCCAGTGTCTGTTCCACCACCTGACGGATCACAATATTCTGCTTTCTCATCATATCTTCCACAGCATCGATCCTTCTCTCTTGCTCATCCAATTTCAGCTTATTCTCCCGCACCACCTCCTGAGTCCCTTTTATTTCCTTTTTTATGGCAATTACCTCACTTTGAACCAATTTCACATTTCCCTCTATTTTTTTCAAACTTAAATCCACCTTTTTTGAAAAATCTGCAACAGATGATACCACCTTATCTTGCTTTTTCATCATTTCATTTCTATGAAATGATAACCTCCACCGGGCGGGGAGGTTAAAAGGGCTCCCTGGCCGAGGGAGCCGAAGGACGCCGCAGCCGCCACGCGAAGCCGTCCCTCCCCGCCCCCTGCCACCGGGCGGGGAGGTTAAAAGGGCTCCCTGGCCGAGGGAGCCGAAGGACGCCGCCGCCGCTGCGCGAAGCCGTCCCTCCCCGCCCCCTGCCTCCGGGCGGGGAGGTTAAAAGGGCTCCCTGGCCGAGGGAGCCGAGGGAGCCGAAGGACGCCGAAGGACGCCGCAGCCGCCGCGCGAAGCCGTCCCTCCCCGCCCCCTGCCACCGGGCGGGGAGGTTAAAAGGGCTCCCTGGCCGAGGGAGCCGAAGGACGCCGCAGCCGCCGCGCGAAGCCGTCCCTCCCCGCCCCCTGCCACCGGGCGGGGAGGTTGAAAGGGCTCCCTGGTCGAGAGGCCCTTCGGCCACACCACCTGGTTGGCGTTCCGGCCCCGCCCTCCACCCCTCGCCAGGACTTAAAAGGCGAGGGGGTCTGCCGGGCGAGTCCACCGCCACAGCGCTCCCGGCCCCGGTGGGGGCGAAGAGGCCCTCCGGCCACACCACCGGCCAGCGTTCCGGGCCCCGCCCTCCACCCTTCGCCAGGACTTAAAAGGCGAGGGGGTCTGCCGGGTGAATCCTCCACGCAGCGCTCCCGGCCCCGGTGGGGGTGAAGAGGCCTCCCAGCCATGCCACCGGCTGGCGTCCCAGGGCCCTGTCCCCCCCTTCATAAGACTCTGGAGGCAGGGTTTTTTGTGGGTGGCTTCAGGTGAATTGTTTTATTTTTTTTCGGATGTGTGCTGATATTTTGTATTTTGTGGATTGTTTTGCTTAATATTGTAATTTGTATTATTGTACTTATGTGAAACACTGTATTGATTATTGTATTTTGAACACTGTATCTTGTATCGTATATGTAAACCCCTTGAGTTGTCCTGGGGTCATTTATATGTTGTTAGCCGCCCTGAGTCGGCCATGTGTTGAGTAGGGCGGGATACAAATTGAAGTATAAATAAATAAAATAAAAATCTTTCACCCTTGATTCCTCATTCTTCTCCAATTTCTGAAACAGCTTGCCAATTTCCACCATAATTTGAGTTTGATCATAGGGCTCTGGGGGCGGTGATGAAGACTGAGGGGCTTCTTCCATTGGTGCTTTTTCCTTCCTCTTAGACTTCACGACTGGCTCTTCCTCTTTTGCTTTCCCTCTTGTGCCTTTATCCATAGTAATGCACAATAAAAGAGTCCAATGTTGCAGAACGTTGTGAAAATTAGTCAATCAGACAGAACCTGTAACACTGCCACCACTGGTACCACCAATCCAAGCAAGACGGACAAAACTTGTAGGGGGTAAGAAATCCAACGAAGAGTTAGATACTGTAATCCACGAAGAAAAAGAAAAAAAAACAGAAGGAACCGAAGTGTACTCCCAGTAAACAGCAAAAAAAGAAAAGAGAAAAGAAAATAGTAATCCACATCAGATCCGTTTCCCCAAGGCAAGCGGTCCAACTGATCGTCTTCCGAACCACGAAAGTAAAGGCTCCAAGGAAACAGTCACCCAGAGCTTCTCGTTTAAGTCCAAGCCGCCAAAAAGGGAGGGGGAATGAGAAGAAAGAGAAAAGCCCAAAATCCAAGCAGGAAGGAAAAAAGATGTGAGAAGCAATGTGTTCAAAATGGAAACTGATATTTGTAATCCACACGGTGAAGGAACAAAAAGAAAACCAATTAAGCCTTCTCTTGAGGCGGACAAATCAAAGCGCCATTTTCCAGTGGTTACATTAACTTCAGGGTGGAAACCCCCCTTCTTCCTCTGTGGAACGGCAGACTTTCCCCACACACTTTAAACTGGAAAACACACTGCAGCCTTCAAATGCTAGAGCCCAGACAAGAACTTCTTAAGCCACTTTATTGTCGCCAGAACATGCCGCGGTTCTCCTGGGGAGCAAAGAAACCATAGACCAAAGCACAATCACTTTCATTTTCCAGGACCGCCACCATTAAGGGAACAGCCGCTTGATTTCAACTACTTCCACCCACTTCCAAGTCCAGGCTCTTCTAAGCAAAGTCTCCAGTTAACTTTAACTTTAACTTTTCCGTATATCCTTTCATGCACTTACATACGATTGTTTTCTTGCCAATTCCACTGCTGCCACAAATCTCCGCCGTCTCGTTGGTCCCGTTCTCGGCTTCTCGGCAGGAAAAGCCGCGACTGCCGTCGTGAGCCTCGCCCGCCCAGAAAAGCCTCCCGAACTTCGACCGTCCGACCTCAAAACTTCCCAAAATTTTCCAGGAAGGCAAGCAGGAGCCTTATCAACAGAAATTACCACTTTAAAATTTTCCCATTTTGCTCAATCACATTGATTACCACTTTAATAAGCGCAAGCGTCCGGGTCAAGATGTTACTCATCGGCCATTTTAGCCACACCCCCATGAAAGGTCATCTTCAAAGAGATTTTTATTTTCTGACGCTATTTCTTTGGCATTTTTTTCTGTTGTTTGGTACATAATTGTTTATTGTCTTCCGTTATGATTTAGATATACGCTACTTTGGAATTCTCCCCTACTTTGCAATGCTTCCGTCGGTGGATTGGTTTCGTTCCTTTCCTGTTTGTAGTCTGTGTGTTTTTAAGGTCTCGATATCGCGTGAGTTTCCCTTGCTGTTTTGCGTTCTTAGCGGAGCAATCTTTGCCTCGCTGTTTTCAATGTGAGTAGGTGTGGCTATAGTTTGCTTCGCTATTTTACATTTGAGTAGGCATGGCTGTAATTGAGCTCGTTGTTTGCTAGTTGAGTAGGCGTGACTATAGTTTGGTTTGCTTTTTCCAAATTGAGTAGGCGTGAATATACTTTGGCTCGCTTTTTTCAATTATAGTAGGCGTGACTATATTTCCGTTTACATTTTTTTGTGGATGTTATTTTTCAATGGATTAATTTTGGGATGCATTTTGGAAAGCTTTATTTTCGTCATTTTGGTATACGGGTGAAGATCATTGGTGGACACTTTGTTCGTGTGTGGGTAAGTGTGACTGTTTTTATGCAATTGTGTGTAATGGTTTAGCGATATTTAAGACTGTTAATGGTTGGCTGTTTGATAATTGTAAAATAAGGTATTTTTGCTCATTATTTAAATGATGTAATGTGTTGCTTATTCTTGTTCTTTTTGAAGTACTTGTTGATAGACAATGTTTTTGGTTTCATCGCTTGTTGCTAGTATGAATAAGTTATCTGCTGAAACCACTCTAGAGCACGCAACATATAATTGTCCGTGAGCGAAACATGGTTTTGTTAGGTGAACTCCGCAATGTTGTAGTAGCCTGGTATCATTACACAAGTTTGGTGGATTAAGATTTCTAAGTAAAATAATAGGAGCTCCTTGTTTTAGTAATAGGTGGTGAGATGGCATTCCAGGTAATTCTAGTGAGTTTAAAAATTCTGTGGGAAAATTTACAGCATCATCTTTGTCCACTACTGTATCAGTTGATTTATATACAGTTGGTTGGTCTGGTAACATGTCTAGAATTTCCTGATTAATATTGTTAACATCATCATTTCTTGCTGCTAAGATTGCTCTTTCTGTAAGCCATTCATGATGATGATAATTGTTGTTAATGTCTGTGTATATGGCATTGATAAGTTCAAATTCTGATGGTACCATGGTGCAGAAATAATCTGGAAATGTAATGTTGTTTTCTTGATTTTTTGGCACTTTTCCATCACCAATGTTTAGAAGAAAGTCAGTAAATATTTTAGTGTTACAGTTCTGTCTTACTCTCATGTTTTCTGTTAACGTAATGCTTTGAACATATTTCCATAAATAGGATTGGTTTATACATGCGTTGATTTGATCTGCAGGTGTAGATTTTGGTATTATTGGGAGTGTTTGTCTGAAATCTCCACAAAGAAGTAGCAGTAGTCCACCCATTATTATTTTTATTGTCATTAATGTCTTGTAGAGTTCTGTGTAAAGCTTCAGTAGATTTTTTATGTGCCATTGTACATTCATCCCATATAATTATTTTTGCTTCTTTCAGTACTTTGGCACGGGCACTATCTTTTGTAATGTTACATGTGGATGTTTCTTGTTTTGCTATGTCAAGTGGTATTTGGAATGCAGAATGGGCAGTTCTACCACCTTCCATTAATGTTGCTGCTATCCCTGAGGATGCTATGCCAAATTTCCTTGTGATCGTATTTCTGCTAGAATTAGATTTGTGAGGAAGGTTTTTCCTGTTCCTCCTGAAGCTTGTAAGAAAATTATACCTCCATTTTCTGTGGTTATTTGTATCATAATTTGTTCATAGGCAGATTTTTGTTCATCATTAAGTAGTGGTTTATTTTGATTTATGTATTCTTTCAATCTTTCCATGTCATAGGTAGTCTCCCTTATATAATCTGCATTTAATGCATCTCCTTCATTCCTTGTAGGTTCTGGAAGGCCAACTGCTTTTAGTGTTTTGTTTGCCATGCGTATGCATTGGTCTTCAATTTCTATTAAGGCCACGTGTGCTCCATACTTAATGTTTAAAGTTGGATTTTCTTTTCTGGCTTTGATCAGTTTTTCCTCACTTAGTGGGTTTTTAAACATTTCCCACAAATGTAGTGGATTAGATGGACTACATGAAGTGAGTATTATAGCTATTAAGGTTCTAATTTGGTGTGGCATAGAAATGATATTTGCTTCTTGCAAAGTTGTTTCCCAATGTTGATCAGCTTCTAATAATCCATTGTGTTGACAAACGTCTCTGTATGTTTCCATGATTTTTCCATCCACAGTTTTTAGTTCCTGAAAAGATTTTGGACCTGGTATTGTATGGAGTAGCATTCTTAGATAGAAGCATTCACTATTATTTGGATGCACAGTATATAATCTTCCTATTGCATCACTTTGATACATGTCAAGTTCAGGTATATAAGTGCCAGTTTTTCTTTGGCAGAATTGTCTCTTAGTTTTATTTCATGTATAATAAGTAGCCATATCATTATATAGAATTGTTTGTGCAAATTCATCATTCTGGCACAATTTTAAAAATGCAGTTAAAGTTGTTTCCTTAGGATTTTCTGCGACACTTGTTGCTGATTCTGGAGTGAAATATACTCTTTGGCCATTTTCAAGGTGTACACTTAAATGAAGGACTGTGGGATGTCTTTCATGAATGTGGAAGCCTAGAATACGCTAGAAACCCTCATTTGTGCTAATGTACCTTCCACATTGGTACTGTAGAATCTCATCATTTTTGTTTATGTTTCTGACATTGTAAATGGCCATGTCGCTGCCTTTATTTATATACTTGCACACATACTTTATTGATTTTACACTATTACAATATTCCACATTTATGTGTGCCTTGAAAATTTTAGATAGTAAAGGAGGTAGGGTACTATCCATGTGTTGTCAATTACTACTTCTCCTTGTGTTTTCATTGTTATTTTTGTTGTCTGCCCTCCATCCTCTACAGAACGTCTTCTGTATTGTGGGTATCCACCTCTGATGTTTGTGTTTCTTTCAGTAATGCTCTGGGATATCTTTTTGTGCAGCTTTTATCTTTCATGCATGGTGCTTGTGGGTTAAGAAGTCCACAGAGACCATGAATCATGTTTTTCTTGACAATTGCATGCAGTTCAATGTCTTCATTTTCATTAGGTATTTCAGCAGATATTATTTTATCAATTTCAGTGGGATGTATTTTGTTTTTTAGCCATATTAAGTTGTGAGCATGTGGTAGGCCACATTTCTTTTTTTTAATAATTTTTTATTAAATTTTTATACACATAAAATACAATACACAATACAAAACAAATGAATTATACAAGATAATACTTAAAACGGAAAAAAACACTAAAATACAAAAAACAACAAATACGGAAAAAATGTACACACCTATCTTAATATATTTATACATTTATCCTTATAAATCAAATATCTTAAAACCATCATTGTAAATACTATCTCTTAGCTTATTACTTAAATAATTATTCTCCAATCTTAACTGCATCTCTAAACTCATTTTCCAATAAGTCATATAATACCATTATGGATAGGGAAAAAATATATAACTGTATATAATGATCACCCTGTGTCTATTTACATTGCCCTGGAGAGCTCAGAATATCACACTAATTTAGTTCCAAAATCCACTTTGCTCAGGTACAGGTCTATTTCTTTCATCCCCCTTAAGGGAGTGATCCACAAAAGGTTTCCAAATATTCCAGAATCTATTTTCTTTCAAATTGTCCCTTTTTTTCCTTATCTCCCAAGTCAATTTGTCATTCAATGCTAAATTCCACATTTCTTTATACCACTCTTCAGTTTGTATAATTACATCATTTTTCCAATGTCTAGCAATACAATGTCTAGCTGCTGTTATCATTATTTCTAATAACTCTTTCTTATCCTTATTTAAATCAATGCCTTCCACATTTGTTAACAGAGTGATACCTGATCCCAATTTTACCATCTTACCCAAAATTTCTCCAATTTCTTTTTCAATTCTATTCCCGAAATCTTTAACCACTTTACAGCTCCACCACATGTGTTCATACGTTCCAATGGTATCCTTGCATCTCCAACACATTTTATCTTTTTTATTATCCATTTGATGTAACCTCACTGGGGTCAGGTACCACCTCCACAACATTTTATAATTATGTTCCTTTATTCTAACCGACATTGTTCTCATAATCCTCTTTTTCCATTTTTTTATCTAAGTATCTTTTTCTATCTTTATATTCAATTCTTGTTCCCACCTTGATTTCAATTCCTCTTGTGGATCACCCTCCTTATTTAGAATTGTATACAATTTACTAATTAATCCCTTAATATTTTTATCTCAATTTCTGACTTTTAGAATCAGTTCTTCAAATTCCGTCTTTTCTCTTTCCAAATCATAATCGCTCATATATTTACTACTCCATATAATAATCCTCAGTCTCTGAAACCAATTGATTTTCAATTGCTCAAACAATTTTGACCTACTGACCTCATTGGTGCATATCCGAAACCAGTCCTTCAACAGGATAACCTCATTTTTCTTCAATACCTCCTTTATCTCCTCATTTATATTAATTGGAAAACTTGCCATGTCTAAAATTTCCCATATTGGAGAGACATTCAGGACCAAGTCCTTCTTCACCCTCTTCCATACACTCATTAATCCTTTCAACATAGTATTTTTAGTCACTACCTTACCTGAGTTACAACCTAAAAAGACCATTTTGCCCATATGTCTATAATCCCTCATCTCAATTTCCTCCCATATTACCTTTTCCCTTGCCAAGATCTTTACAACATTCTTAATTTGAAATGCCCGATAATATGCCATCAAATTCGGCATTCCCAACCCTCCTTCTTTCTTCGGTAAATACCATAACTTTTTTGGTAACCTAGATTTTCTTCCCCCATTACAGTAGTTATTAATCAAATCTTGAAACTCCTTAATTTTGTTATCCTTCAATTGAATTGCTAACGCAACAAATAAAAAAATTATTCTGGGTAGCAACATCATTTTAGCAAGTGCAATTCTCCCGAACCATGACAGTTTCAACTTTTGAAACCTTTGTATCTTATTCTTAATTTCAATTTTCAAACTATCATAGTTCAGTCTTTTAAGCTCTTCCAATTTGTTTGATATAGTTATTCCCAGATATTTCAACTTATTCTTGATCTGAATATTAACTGTATCCTTTATCTTCCTCTGATCTCCCCCCCCCCATATTGCAAAACATCATTTCCGATTTATCCCAATTTATTTTCAGCCCAGTAATATCCTCGAAATCCTTTAGTTGGTGCCTAATTCTATTCATTACCTTCTCTGGTTTTTTTACAATTATCAATTGGCATACATACTTATCTTATTTCCCATAATCCCCTCTATTGTTTCATCCTCTCTTATAGCTTTAGCTAATAACTCCATTGCCATAATAAACAATATTGGAGACCACTACTCTTCTGGTCAAATCTGCCATATGTCTTCCTTTTAGAAATCCCACTTGATCTACATTTATATATTCCTCCATGAAATTATTCAAACGATTAGCAAGTATTGCTGTGAAGATCTTGGCATCTTGATTTATCAATGAAATAGGTCTGTAGGATTCTACTTTCTCTAGATTCTTTCCAGGTTTTGGCAAGAGTACAATTGTGGTCCTATACCATGAAGTTGGAATTTGCCCTCCATCTAATATATCTTAACCTATAAATCCAAGGGTTAACCGTTGGAACTGGCTATAGGTTGCTATGCCTTGCCCTACTTGCCTGCACTCACCCTTCCTGCACACGGCCGATCTGGGTCCGCAGGTCAACGAAGGATTGAGAAAACCGGCAGTGGGGCAACAGCCCCACAAACACGAAGAAAGGGAAACAACTTCACTTCCCAACATTCCTTGCGCCGCGCCAGAGCCAATCAGGCTGAGAGGCTCTCGCACGGTGCAGCGTTCGGAAACGCGCCGCAGCCAATCAAAAGAAAACCATTTTTAAAAAACGCAGCACAAACACAAAGCACCAACCCATAACTACAAGCCCCACCGTCCTGTGCGCCATGAGCGCGCAGAAAGCTGAGGAAGCCGGCACCCAAAAAATAAAACAAAAACAAAAACACTGGGGGAGCAAGTTCGCCAAGCCATGGGAACCAAAGCCCCCCACCCCAACGGCACCTGAAGCTCCTAATCGGAGTTTCCCCTTTAATATCACTGGGTGTGTGTGTGTGTGTTGTGCTCCCTCTCTCTACTGGCTCCCCTGGGGTTGAGAGGGTGGGGGGGACAAAAGGAGTCTGTCTCCCCCACCCTCCTGACCCCAGGGGACCCGGCAGAGAGGGGATTCCCTCCCCCCCCACACACACGCCTCATATTAAAGAGAAGAAACCAAGTGGTTGCTTCTCTTTAAAAATGGAGTTGGGGGAGGGGAAATCTCCCTCTCTACTGGCTCCCCAGGGGTTGAGAAGGTGGGGGTACAAAAGGAGTCTGTCTCCCCCACCCTCCTGACCCCAGGGGACCCGGCAGAGAGGGGATTCCCTCCCGCCCCCCACACACGCCCCATATTAAAGAGAAGAAACCAAGTGGTTACTTCTCTTTAAAAACGGAGTTGAGGGGGGTATCCCCCTCTCTACTGGCTCCCCTGGGGTTGAGAGGGTGGGGGGGACAAAAGGAGTCTGTCTCCCCCATCCTCCTGACCCCAGGGGACCCGGCTGAGAGGGGATTCCCTCCCCCCACACACACACGCCCCATATTAAAGAGAAGAAACCAAGTGGTTACTTCTCTTTAAAAACGGAGTTGGGGGGAATCCCCCTCTCTACTGGCTCCCCTGGGGTTGAGAGGGTGGGGGGACAAAAGGAGTCTGTCTCCCCCACCCTCCTGACCCCAGGGGACCCGGCAGAGAGGGGATTCCCTCCCCCCCACACACACACGCCCCATATTAAAGAGAAGAAACCAAGCGGTTACTTCTCTTTAAAAACGGAGTTGGGGGGGGAATCCCCCTCTCTACTGGCTCCCCTGGGGTTGAGAGGGTGGGGGGGGACAAAAGGAGTCTGTCTCCCCCACCCTCCTGACCCCAGGGGACCCGGCAGAGAGGGGATTCCCTCCCCCACACACACACGCCCCATATTAAAGAGAAGAAACGAAGCGGTTACTTCTCTTTAAAAAGGGAGTGGGGGGGGAAATCCCCCTCTCTACTGGCTCCCCTGGGGTTGAGAGGGTTGGGGGGACCAAAGGAGTCTGTCTGAGAGGGGACCCCCCCCAGGACACCAAAAAACACAAAAACAAACAATCAAAAACATTCAAAAATACACAAAAACAAACAAAAATAACACCAAAAAAGTAAACAACAACAAACATTTCCAAACACACCCAGCACCCAGCCAAACACCACAAAATCCAACCACCACCACCACCCCAAATAAAGAAAAACAGCTAACTCACCACCACACGACCTCATACCACAATGACTGGAAAAGAAATGAATAAAGAAAGAGACTACTTACTGGAAGAAGCTCCACCCAGAGGCCACGAGAGAAAAAACAGTCAAAATACAAGATAACCCCTACCAGCAGCACTTGCTGCCCACAATAATAATTTTTTTTTCAAAAAGACACAATAGCCCCACACAAAAGGCCCCAAGAGTTTTTCGAAAAAGTATATCATCTTTTATTCTTTTTTTCATCCACAAAACCAAAACACCAAACAAAACTCATCACAGTTTAAAACAGGCCATCAAAAAAATTTGTATAAATTAAAATTTTAAAAATTTCAAATATAGATTAACCTCTTCTTTACAAAAATTAACAACAACAATAAAAACTTTCCAACACCATTTAAAACAGCCCGGCAATGCCGGGCAACCTTTGCTAGTAATTATATAATTTTACCAGCTTTGGTACCACAATATCTCCAAATTCCTTATAGAAATCCACAGGCAACGCATCTTCTCCAGGGGCTTTTCCCAACTTCAGTCTAGTAATTACCTCTTTTACTTCTTTTTCTGTCACTACTTCTTCCATTCTATCCCTGTGTTCCTGTTTTATTCCACTGATTATTTGCATCTTTAATTGCTTTTTAAGTTTCTCCTCATATATTTCTTTTCTTGCATAGAGAGCTTGATAGAAATCCTTCACAATTTTACATTTATCCTTTATTTTATTACATCTTATCCCTTGTTCATTAATCAGAACTCCAATTTCCCTCTTTTCCCTTTTATCCTTTGCTGCTTTTGCTAATATTTTTGAAATTTTGTTACTAAATTCAAAATATTCCCTTTTCAAATAAACCAAATCTCTTTTCACCTTTTCTATTTCTTTACCTACCAATTCAGTCTTTAATCTTAATAAATTAGCCAAAACTTTTTTATTCTTTGTTTTTGAATGTTCCTCCTGTAACTGCTTTATTTCCTTTTCGAGCTTATCCTGTGATAACTTGTAATTTTTATATCTATTACTCGCCAGCTTTATACACTCACCTCTAAAAATCGACTTCATGGTATCCCAGACCACACTGTATTCTACCTCACCATTGTCATTCCAATGCCAACTTTCCCTCCAGTTCTTCATGATTTGTTCTTTACACTTCTGGTCTCTAAGTAGGTTAACATCATATTTCCAACTTCTCTTTGATCTAATCTCATTCCGTAATTTTAAATCCAATATCACCTTAGCATGGTCTGGTTCCTTAACTATTCCAACTTCCATTTCCTCCATTTTTTAAACCAAATTTTCCGTTACAAATATATAATCTATTCTAGAATAAGAGTTGTAGACCTGCGAAAAATATGAGTATACCCTTTCTGAACCCTTAAGTTCTCTCCAAGAATCTTTCAAACCTAAAGCAGTCATCCAGTTATCCAACATTTGGCCTTTAATCCCTTTTCCGCTTCTTAATATATTTGTACAGTCCAAATTTGATTTTACTAAATTAAAGTCACCAGCCACAATCATCTTCCTTGATTTTTCTTTTACCAAAATCGTACACATTTTTTCTAAAAATTCCACTTGATGATCATTTCGGGCATATATATTCACCAACATTATTTCCTCATCGTCTATTTTCCCTTTCACTATCAAAAATCTCCCTTCCGAATCTGAAATACTATCTGTTATCTCAAGCCCCAATCTAGCCGAAATCAAAATTGCAACTCCTCTTGATTTTGATGTACCATAAGATTTCTCATAATGCTGCATCCAACCTAGAAAATTTTTATTTGTATCATGAGATTTTTGATGAGTTTCCTGTAAAAAGACTATGTCCGGTCTATCCCTCTTCAGAGCTGATTCTATTCTCCTCCTCTTAATTTGAGATCCTGTACCTCTTACATTCCATGTTAATACTTTTATTGCTCTCATGATTTAAATTGTCCCCCACTTTTATCCCTCCTGAGCTCTCCATTGGGTGTGCTACCAATTATCCTAACATAATTAAAACAAAACTTAAAACATAAAACACTCATTAACGACCTTCCCGCTTTTTCCTTCAAAAAAAGAAGGGGAAAAAGAATGCCTTTGACCTCCAAAGAGGGGAGGGGGACATGTAGGATAAGCCTAGTAAGCATAGTAATTAAAGCTCCAGCACACTATCCACATTTTGATAACAAAACTGTTGTGAATACCTCTTTACCTTTAAAAATTCTCACCTTCCTTCCCTTTCCCTTCTAGCCTTTGCTTGACTCCTCCTCCACCACTATCAATAACAATTCTCCCTCAGCTCCTCCCATTTGTTCTCCTCCCGCAGCACCTCTCTCATCTGTTCCACCATAATCTCTTTTTATCCCTCCCGTCGCCAGCAAATCTTACCTTAACTCCAGCCATTCATTTGAACCCGCACTGACCAAATCAAGTAGAGTCAAATATTCCAAAGCATCGGTCCTTTCATCAATCACCTGCATCTTTTTATCATAAAAAAATCTTAACGGTTGTGGAAATCTCCAATTATATTTTATCCCTTTTTTAATCAGAGTTTTTGTTACCGGTTTCATTTTATATCTCCATCCACATTCCTTAATTGGAATATCATTATATACCTCCACATCCACTCCATCAATTTTCAGAACTCCAGAACCAGCTTGTTTTAGAAAAGCCATCACCTTCAATTTATCCCCCCAATTTGCAAATTTAACCAAAACATTCCTGTGATCACTTTTCCCCCTTCTCGATCCCACTCTGTAAACACTTACAATATCCTCGTTAACAAAATCTTTCCCCATTTTCAAATTATTTAACCAATTAACAATTCTATCTCTTAGCTGGTCTGGAGTTCGTTGAATCATATGATGTATCACAATATTCTGCTTTCTCATCATCTCTTCCATCGCATCAATCCTTTTCTCTTGCTCCTCCATTTTCATCTTATTTTCTCTCACCTCCTCTTGTATCCCTTTCATTTCCCCTTTCATCGCTTTCATGTCATTTTGCATCAACTTAACACTACCCTCTAACTTATGAATATTTAAATCGATTTTTTTGGAAAGGTCAGTGATCGATCCAGTCAATTTATCCAACATTTCATTTTTATCCTTCACCCTTGCTTCATCCATCCTATCAAATTTTTGAAATAATTCACCAAGTTCCATCATAATTTGCGTCTAGGTCAATTGCGGGTTCAGGCGATGATGAAGATGACGATGGGGGTGGCTCCACGTCCTTTGCTTTACCCTTCCTTTTTGGTTTCACAACTTCCTCATCCTCTCCCTTGTTCCTTGCAGCCTTATCCATTGTAATATCAAATAAAAGCTTCAATGCAGCAATCGTTTTTGATCCCACACAACGCTTTCCTTGAAAATGTTCCAGGATTCTTACAAAGACAGACAGAAGTCAAATTTATAAAGACCAATCCAGTTCCAGTCCGGTACAATTAATATTTTATATCCATATTTTGCTCTTATAATCCAAATCTTATTTTTATAATCCAATTATGTAATAATAATCCAGTAGTAAGGAAAAAGAGAGAGTAAAAAGTAAATCCCAAATTATAAATATTCCAAGGAGATGCAGATCCAAAAAACAGCACGGCCAAACAGAAAAAAAATCCACAGGAGCTGAAGAAACTGCAAGCACTTGTATTCCAACAATATAAGGAGACAATCTCAGTCAAAAAAAAAACACCTTGGCTATCCCAGAGTTAAAAAATGAAGGTAAAATTAAAAGTCTCTCTTGATTGACATAGCAGGACATACAAAAGAGAAAGTTGGATTATTGTCATTAGATATATTTAAGGGTTTTGATTCTCTGCAATGGGTTACAATTAAAGAGATAATTCGATGTTATGGATTTGGAGATAGATTTTGTAACATGATAGATCAGTTATATCAATTTGGATTTGCAAAGGTCAGGGTCAATGATGAAAATACAGGAGAGATAAGATTAGAAGCAGGTACAAGACAGGGTTGCCCACTATCCCCAGTATTGTTTATAATGGCAATGGAGTTGTTAGCGAATATTATAAGAGGGGATAAAGGCATTGAAGGGATGGCTGGAAATAAAATAAGTTTGTATGCAGATGATACTTTGATAATAATGAAGCATCCTAGAAAGGCATTGGAAAAAATACAAGGACATCTAAAAGATTTTGAAGAGATAACAGGTCTGAGAATAAATTGGGATAAATCAGAAATGATAGCCTGTAATGTTGAGAAGGAGGAACAAGAGAGAATTAAGGCTAAATTTAAAATTCAAGTTAAAGAATGTTTGAGATATTTAGGAATAAGTATCTCAAATAAAATTGAGGACCTTAAGCGATTAAATTATGATAAACAGAAAAAAGAAATTAAAGAGAAAATAGAATTGTATAAAAAAATCAAATTGTCATGGTTTGGTAGGATAGCGTTAACTAAAATGATGTTGTTGCCAAAAATAAAATTTTTATTTGATGCGTTGCCGATTAGGTTGTTTGATAAGGAAATTAAAGATTTTAAAAACATAATAAATAATTATTGTAATGCAGGAAAAAAAGCCTAGAATTGCTAAGATTTTTTGGTACTTATCTCAGAAAGAAGGAGGATTGGGAATACCTAATTTAAGGAATTATTATAGAGCTTTCCAAATTAAGAATATTATAAAACTTTTAGCAAGGGAGAAGGTTGTCTGGAAAGAAATAGAGATGAAGGAGTTAAAATAGGTAAAGGGGTATTTCTAGGCGATAAGAAAAGGAAAATTAGTGTTAAAAATAGAATGATGAAAACAATGTTGGATGTTTGGAACAAGGTCAAAAAGAAATTGAGTCCAGAACTATTTCCTATAATAGAATTGGATGATATCAAAAGTTTTCCGATACAATTAGATAATAGTTTAAAGATGGTACTGGAAAGGAAAAATGTTTCTTTGTTGAAGGACTGGGTTCGTGCCTGTAAAGATAGCGAGAATAAAGCAGTAATTTATTCACAGTTGAATCTGAACTGGCTTCAGAAGGTAATGTTGGATAGATGGACTGATAAATACAAGGAAGAAAGTAGTTTAGAGAGGGATAAAACAGAATTTGAGCAACTGTTGTTAAAAATACGAAAAGGAGATATGGGATTAAAGGGTATAGTAAGCAGGATTTATAAAATTTTAAATAATGAAGGTAATCCACAAGAAACTTTGAAGTCATGCTGGGAACAGGATTTGAACATAAAAATTCAGGAAATTTTTTGGAAAGATAAGTGGGGAAAAAGATATATGAGAACTATGTCGGTAAGAATGAAAGAGCATAATTACAAAATGTTATGGAAGTGGTATTTGACTCCTGAGAGATTATTTCAAATGGACAATGCTAAAAGTAAAATGTGTTGGAGATGTAAAAACTCTTTAGGAACATATGAACATATGTGGTGGAATTGTAAAGTGGTAAAAGAGTATTGGGGAGAAGGAAATATGTGATATTATGTGGGTAGAATGTGAATTGAATTTAAATATGGTGTTGTTAACAGATGTGGAGAATTTGAAAGTAAATGAAGACAATAAGGAACTAATAGCTATCATGCTGATATCAGCTAGAATGTGTATAGCAAGGAGCTGGAAACTAGATAGAGTTCTAAAAGTAGAGGAATGGTATAAAGAGATGTGGGATCTTGCATTGAATGACAAACTGACATGGGAAATAAACAAATACAAGGGAAAAATTAAAGAAAATAGATTTTGGAAAATTTGGCAACCTTTTGTGGAATACTCACTGAATGGAGATCAGAGCAATAGCCTTGTACCAGATTATATATATTTTTGGAAATGGTAAAAAAGGCAATATCCCGCAGGCTCTTATAACTTGTAAATACACAGGGTGATTATTAGTAGTTTATGTTATGTTTAATGTAATTGGATTCGATAAAAATTGAATATGTTTTTTTCTTTTAAATTACGTGTTTTCTTTTCTGTATTTTCTTCTTCCAGACGAGAGCCCTCTTTGCTCCTCCTCCGCACAAGCCAACCAAGAACAAACTTCTATTTTCTGTTCTTGTTACCTTCTATTGATTTCTTATTCCTTAGTCTTTTCCTCCTGGCCACCTGGCCTCTTTTTCTCACTTTCTCACTTTTTTCTCACTTTCTCTCCTTCAACTTCCCGATCTTATCCAGCCATTACATTCCCTCTTTCCAACTTTAAGTTTCGATTCCTTTTCCTCTCGCCGCCATTACGCCTTCCCGTCCTTCCTGTCCTTCTCTTTCACAAACACCACCTCCGCCTCCCTTCAACACTTTCTTTACTTTCTTCAGGCTCGCGAACTCATTCTTCGGTTCTCATCCTCCACCGGCAGCGGTTATTTAACCCACTTTTTCCTCTGGAGTCCCTTTAAAAAGCAATAGACACCCCGAACGGACCTGCGCTGCGCCACATTCACCCTCCGTCTGCCGAACTCTGACTCCGATGACACTTCCATGTCTAAAGATTATTTCCGAGGCTCCGTGGTCTTATTTCCAGAGATTAAAATCCCACATTTAAGTGATAAATCACATTTATTTCCCCATTCAGAGTGCAAGCTGATTGAACTGCGTGCTACTCTGGCATCGTCCTAGCCACGCCCCCCGTAGGCCACGTTTCTGCCATTCAATCATGTACATGTAACAAATAGATTCCCCAAATAATTCATTTTTGGTGATAAGATTAATTAATTGTGTTTGTTTTTGCCTGAATACTCTTGCAATTGTCATGCCTGTCATTAGATGTTTCATTATTTCTGAGGTTATTTTTGATCTCAGGCCATGTTGGGTTACATGTAAATGTTATGAATAAGTCTGGTCTTCCATGTTTCCTAACATAGGTCATGGCATCCTGAGTATATTCATGCATATGCCTTGGGCTTCCAGTATATGTTGCTGGCAAGATGAGTAGTGTTCCCATATTTTCTAGGTTTCCATCTTGTGCAACAGCATCTTTTAAATGTATGTATTGTTCTGCTCTGAGTGATTTTTGATTTGTTCTAATGTAAAGTAGTCTTTCAGACTCAATTTTTGCATACATATCTACAACGAACTGGTTTAACAATTTTCTGCAGTGGATTATATGATTCTATTCTTCATTTCTAATCATTAAAATGTAGGAGGAGGAGTCCATGGTTGATAATTTTTCCCCAGTTTCTTTCCCTGTTTTTGGATCCATGTGTTTCAAATTAAAGTGATAACCATCCTCACCGTATGGAAAAAGAATGGGAGACTGAAGAGTTTCATAAGACCGATGTGTTTCTGATATACGTTGCAGCTTTTTGTCATGTCGTTTAAGTATAATATCTCTTGGATGGAAAGTGTCCCTAGAAATTAGGGCTGCAACTTCATTTGCTTCTGGAGCATTATATCTCCGTATATGCTCTCCTGTTGGAGTTTTGTCTGCAGCTACGACAATTTGGTATTCATTTTGTGGCATGTTTTGCATTGCATTTTTGAAAGTGCGGATGAGATTATTGTGTTCATGTAACATTCTTTGTATTTTTAGGACAATATGTTTTTTGTTCCTTCAATGTATGTACATTGTTGTGCTGTTTCTTTTTCCTCATCTCCCATGAAATAAATTTGAAGGAACTTTGGATCTTCTTCTGGTAGTGGTAGAAGTGATCCAATATTGTCGTAAATCAGGCCTTGAATGGTGAATGTTAGATTTAATCCTTTGTGTTGTATAATATTTGTTGCTCCAAATGAGCTCATTTGGTAACATGAGTTGCATTTTCTAATACAGTAATACCTCATACAAAGTCCGCTTCATACAATATCGGATTCATACAACATCACCTAATTCCTTGAAAAAAGTTGCCTCATACAAAGTCGTGTGACTTTGTATGAGGCATTGGGGTTTTCCCAGGTTGCATTGTGCCTGGGCAGTATAAAAGACAGGACACATGCGTGCATTGCTCTTGTGGGTTTTTGCATGAGGCAAAGAGTGTTTGAGAGGTTTTGAGCGCGACTTTGGATTTTTTTTGAATTTTTTTCGTCAGAATTTTTTGAAGCATTCCTGGGATTTTTGCAGCATTCTTCAGGTTCTTGGACAATCAGGGTTGTTTGACAAGTTTTTGTAATGTTTTTAGCCCTTAGACAATGATTTCTTAAAGTTCTGTCAGTTTCCTGTCTGTTTCCTTGACTTTGTCCTAAAGTCTGTGCTGTTACAGTACAATGTATCTCTATGGAAACGACGTTTTATGAGGCATCGCAGCAAGGATTTGGATGTTGTATGAGGCATCGCAGCTAGGATTTTGCATGCCTCACACAAAGTCCAAATCCGTATAAAGTCCAAACTTGTGGAACCAAGTTTGGACGTTGTATGAGGTATCACTGTATTTTTAAAAAAATGTTTGGAATCTTTTGTGTCTCCACTGGTGTATTCTATAAGTTGTGGTGGTGGCAATTGTTGCTGAATTTTGATTTTCCCCTCTTTACAACATAGGGATTTGGTTTCTGTTTTAAATTTTCTTGCTTGGCAGAATTTGCAAATGTTGTCTTGATTTCCAATGTGTAAATTATAATTTTGTGAATAATCAGTTTCTGGATCATAGGAAAAGGCAGCCATTTTTAATGTTAATTTCTCAGTTTTACTTCTCTCTTTTCTTTTTTCTCTTGTCTTTTTATTTTGTTGTAATCTCATTTCATTTTTTTTAGTTTCATTTGCCCTTGAACTACTGTCACTTTCTCTACGTTGTGTTAACATGCTTTCATGTTCCTGAGCATTTGTTTGTTGTGCTTTTTCTGAACATGCCTTTCTGCGTTTAGTAAGTGTTTCTTCCCTTTCCTGTGATGTCTGTTGTGTGTTTTCTAATTTTCTTTTCAATCTTTTGCTTGTTATTTGTGCTATATTTACACTTTTGGTGGCATTTTGATATTTAATGTAAGTTATTTCTGAGACTTTTATAATATTTGAAAATAATGGTTATTATTGTTTGAATATAAGTTATCCCAGACAAAATGGAGTGTGCAGTGTGAATTGTTTAGATCCTTCACTGGTATTTCTCCTCTAATTTTTTTCCTACATTAGGTTTAATTGGACCTGTTATTGTTTGTTAAATATGTTTATTATTTGTAGTAGTGTTTAAAACATTTTATTATTTTATTAAGTGCAAGGTTTTAAAGTAAAACTGGGGTGTGCTCCATAAATATTTGGAAGGGAAAGTGCCTCCTAAGCAGTGTATATTTTTCAATTTTTTGTATAATTTTTTAGATCGAGTTAAAAAGTTAACGTTATATTATTTAATTAACTTTAAGTTTTGTAAGAGAAAATAGCGTGTGGTCTGTAAATTAGAGTGAAAAGTGCTCTGTAAATTTTTTAAAGGAATAGTGTCTTCTAATTAGCTTTTTAAAAAAAAGTATTGTTAATACGTTTAATATTAAGGTTTATATTTAGAAATTAGAAAACATTTGAAACTTTATTTTATTTTCTGAAGTGTAATTTGTGAAAGAGCAAACGTAGTGTGCTCTGTAAATATTTGTAGGAAAAACTGCTCCGTAACTATTTAAAATGCGTCACGGTTTTGTTTGCTCAAACGTTTGGTCCCCACGTTGTGTTTTTATTAGTACGTGTAGTAAACGTTATAGGATTTGTTATCGATGGTTTTTTGAACTGTAATTTTTAATTGGGAGAATGGAGTGTGCTCCGTCAATAGTTTGAGGTCGAATTGATCAGATGCGTGACAGTTATTTTTCTGCAAAAGTGGCTCCTGAATTGTGGTTTTCAACTATGTGTTGTTAAATTAGTAAATAAACAGAAAGTAACACTAATTAAAAGTAAATAAACAGTAAATAAAGTGATGATAACACTAAATTTGTAAAATAATAATAAAGAAACAGGTTGATTTTTTGTATTCAAAGTTATCCGCTCCAAAATAAAGAACTACCACTAATTAAAAGTAAATAAACAGTAAAAAAAACCGAAGGTAACCCTAAAATAAAGAACTAATAATAAAGAAAGAGGTTGGCTTTTTGTATTCAAAATTCTCCGCTCCAAGATTGTAATGTTATTAGCTCCGTACCAATCTGCAGCCGCAAAAGTACGTAACTATGAGGTTTTTTTTAATGCAGCTCCATTTGTAGCTTTTCTTTTCGCTGTTTTCGAAACATTTGACGCATTCGCTCCAAAGCACTTGATTGGCTACATTGCTGTAAATGCGTAGGATGGTGTGATTTGTACTATTTTACGTCATTTATGATTTTGTGGGTTGTGGGAGAAAGCCGACAGGAGCTGGGCAGCATCCGGTTCGGGAAAGTGTGTACTTGAGTAGTGAGGAGGATGCAAAAATTACTGAGCAGAGCAAGGAGCTAGTCACCAGCACTCTAGCAGAAGGATGCAAGAGGCAGTCTAACAATGCAACTGGACTCAAAAGACTGTATCAGGAAAGCATATATAAATGCTTATATACAAATGCCAGAAGCCTCCGGAACAAAATAGGGGAGCTGGAATACTTAGCAATAGATAAGAATATTGATATTATTGGTATCACTGAAACCTGGTGGATGGATGATAACCAATGGGATACAGTTATCCCAGGCTACAAACTGTACGGGAAGGATAGGAAGGGGCAAATGGGAGGTGGTGTAGCCTTGTATGTCAAAGAAGTGATAAAATCGTATAAATTGGAATATCTAGGTGATTTGGAGTCACCATTAGAAGCTCTGTGGGTAAGAGTACCAGGCCACAAGGATGGTCTAACAGTAGGCATATACTATCGACCTCCGACCCAAACTCTTGCGGGAGACTGGCAGTTGGAGAATGTTGTAAAGGAGGCATCCAAGAAGGAAAGCCTGGTTATAATGGGGGACTTCAATTACCCTCACATAGACTGGGTGAACTGTTGTTCAGCCCATTGATGTTTAACTTGATCATAGACCGCAAGTCACTGATAAAATCTAACACAGAGACCTTAAATTTTCAAAAAGGAAATTTCCCAAAGATGAGGAAACTAGTAAAAAAGAAGCTGAAAGGGAAAATTGAGAGAGTCCAAACACTCCAAGAGGCATGGAGGCTGTTTACAAAAACAATAACAGAGGCCCAATTGGAATGCATACCCAAAAGGAAAAAGGGCACTGCCAGGTCCAAGAGGACTCCAATGTGGCTTACAGGAGCTGTTCGGGAAGTGATCAAGAGCAAGAAAAGCTCATTTAGAAGATGGAAGGCTTGTCCGAATGAGGACAGCAGGCAGAAACATAAATTCTGGCAGAACAAATGCAAGGCAACAATCAGGAAAGCAAAGCAAGACTTTGAGGAGCGTATAGCTAAAAATACTCAGAGAAATAACAAAGACTTCTTTAAGTACATTAGAAGTAAGAACCCAACTAGGAAGGCCATTGGACCATTAGATGACAATGGAAAGCAAGGAGTTATTAAAGAGGAAACAGAGATTGCAGAGAGACTCAATGAATTCTTTGCTTCAGTATTCACTGAAGAAGACAGAGACCACATGCCCAAAACAGAGCCTATCTTCATAGGGAGGGAAAGCGAAGAATTAAGCAAGATAGAAATAACCAGGGAGGAGGTCCTTGCATGTCTAGTTAAGCTCAACACTAACAAATCACCAGGACCAGATGGCATCCATCCACGAGTTCTCAGGGAACTTAAAGATGAAATTGCTGATCTCCTAGCCAAAATATATAATCTTTCCCTCAAATCAGGATTTGTGCCTGACGACTGGAAGGTAGCGAATGTAACACCAATTTTCAAAAAAGGATCCAGGGGTGATCCAGGAAATTACCGACCTGTCAGTTTGACATGTGTCCCAGGTAAAGTGATGGAAACCATCCTAAAAGATAGAATTAATAGGCCCATAGAAGAGAAGGCGCTGCTAAAGGAGAGCCAACATGGCTTTTGCAAGGGCAAATCATGCCTCACTAATTTGTTGGAATTTTTTGAGAGTGTCAACAAGCATGTGGATAAGGGGGATCCAGTTGACATTGTTTATCTGGACTTTCAGAATGCTTTTGACAAGGTCCCACTCCAAACGCTCTTGAATAAACTTACCAGTCATGGAATAAAAGGACAGGTCTTGTTCTGGATCAGCAACTGGCTAAGGGACAGGAAACAGAGGGTAGCACTAAATGGACACTTCTCCAAGTGGAGGGAAGTAAAGCTTGGGGTCCCCCAAGGTTCAGTACTGGGACCCCTGCTTTTCAACCTCTTCATAAATGATCTAGAGGTAGGAGTAAAAAACAAGGTAGCCACATTTGCTGACGACACTAAATTATACAGGGTAGTGAAAACTGTGAGAGATTGTGAGGAGCTCCAGAGGGATCTCTTGACACTGGGGGAGTGGACAAAACAGTGGCAAATGAGCTTCAACATTAGTAAGTGCAGAGTGATGCATGTTGGGGCAAAAAAAACCAATTACATTTATAAACTGATGGGGTCTGAACTCTCTGCGACAAACCAGGAAAGGGACCTTGGTGTCCCGGTGGACAACTCAATGAAGGTGTCAACCCAGTGTGCCTCAGCAGTGAAAAAAGCAAACTCAATGCTAGGGATCATTAGGAAGGGTTTAGAAAATAAGTCAGCAAGTGTCATTTTGCCTCTTTATAAATCTATGGTGAGGCCCCATCTGGAATACTGTGTACAGTTCTGGTCGCCATACCTCCAGAAGGATATTATGGAGTTGGAAAAAGTGCAGAGGAGGGCAACCAGAATGATTAGGGGACTGGAACACCTTCCTTACCATCTGAGGCTGCAACAGTTGGGCCTTTTCACTCTTGAACGACGGCATCTAAGAGGTGACCTGATTGAAGTTTATAAAATCATGTACGGTGTGGACAAAGTAGATAAGGAAGAACTGTTTTCCCTATCGCACAACACTAGAACTAGGGGACACTCGATGAAACTTTTGGGTACTAGTTCTCAAACAAATAAGAGAAAGTACTTTTTCCACCCAGAGGATTACTGGTCTATGGAACTCCCTGCCAGAAGAAGTGGTGACAGCTGTCAGTCTTGACAGCTTTAAGAAAGGATTAGACAAGTTCATGGAGGACAAGGGTATCAATGGCTATTATTATGGATACTTAAGGACAACCTCGGGGTTGGAGAGAGAGGCAGGATATCTCTCAATGCCATTTCCAGGGAATCCTAAGCAGGTGAAGGCATCTCCTTGGGAATACCCTGAAGGAAATAGTGAGCCACTGTGTGAGACAGAATGCTGGACTGGATGGGCTGTGGGCTGTTCCAGCAAGGCTGTTCTTATGTTTATATTATTATTTTAAAATCTGTTTTACCTATACTATGTCTATGTGTATGTATTACTGTGGTTATTTTGCAGATTAGTAGTAGTGTATTTTCGTTTTTTAATGGAGTAACCTCGTGCGGCACTAATTTTAACTCCTTAAATGGTAACGGCACTCAGATAGATAGTTTGAGACACTGTAGGATGCTGGGATATGTAGTTTTACTTGTGCTGCTAGCGGGCGGGCGTAGAAAATTTTTCTAAATGATATTTTTGATTGGATGCGCCGCGGCTGCGAACGTTCTATTTCGTCTCACGTCTAATCCCAATTGGCTGCAGCTCGCCACAGCACACATGATTTGGGGTATTGAAGATCTTTTTATTTCTTCGCATTTGTGGGGCTATTGCCCCACTGCCGGTTTTTTCAATCCTCCATTGACCTGCGGACCCAGTTCGCCCGTGTGCACGAAGGGTGGGTGCGGGTTAGTAGGGCCAGGCTTAGGAACCTATACAAACTTCCAACGGTTAACCCTTGGTTTTATAGGTTAAGATGTATATGAAAAGTAATTCAAAGGAGTAACGATGTCCCTTGAATTCCACGACAAAAACAATTTGAGCCTCTAGTAAAATCCCACCATCCACCCACATACATATTTTCCTATCAGGTCACCTGGTTGGACTGGAGGGCAGAAGCTCCAGTTCAGGCCCACCTCAGGAAAGGGCACTGTAGCAGAGAAGATGAGGCCAGCAATCCCATTCCTTCTCAGCGGAGTCCCCATTGCAGAATCTTGAAAAACAAACAGATAATATTGCAGACATTTCCTACATGCTTGAATTGTGAACACATTTGGAGAGACGGTCAACACTCCAGAGAGGCTTTGATTTGATTTGATTTGATTTATTGGACTTGTATGCCGCCTTCTTGGGAACATGACTAAGGGCAGCTAACAGCAATCACAATATATCACAATACATTTAACATTAAATACAATAAAAATACAATATTTTAAATTTAATTTAATTTAATTTTAATTTAATGTAATGTAATTTAATTTTTGCACTTATATACCGCCCACTTGGGTACAACACACATAGTGTTTTGATGGGTAGGACCATAATTCATCTTTTGGATACCCTGTATTTCCTCCTTACTGGATTGTTACGTCCAAAATCCAATCCAAATGTTTCACACCAGTCACATGGTTCCTCTCACTGTAAACACTGTCATAAATGCACCCATAGCTGTCGTAAACACATTTATGGCAGCCATGAGTTCATTTACAGCATGTGTGGATGCGTTTATGCATATGTGGGCATGTTTTATAACTGTTTCCAGGAGCGCTGATGGTGATGGCAGGCCACATGAAATGGTGCCGTGGGCTGTGGCTGGTTAGTAGGCCATTATCTGTGGTGCCCAAACTACAGACTGTGGCCCCATTCCATGTGGCCCACCACCACACACAGCACACCCAGAAGTGGATGCAGACATGCCCACAATCTGCAAACATGCCTGCACTGCACCTGGAAGTGGATGCGCATGCACAAACATGTTCATGCCATTCCTGGAAGTGGATGTGTATGAGCAAATACACCCGAGCCACACCAGTTCAAGAACATCTGGAGTGCCAAGATTTGTCATCACTGTTCTAGAAGGCACAACAGGGAACCAAACTCCCAACCTGTGGTTCTATGGGCACTTACCTAAACCACTGAGTCTAGTATGTATACCAAGTTGCAGTCTTTCCCCCTGCTGGGAAGCATGTGGAATCTGTATTATTCCGTTGTCTTGGCCACAAAAGGAAGCTACACTTCTGAGAGGGTCACATGGACTGGGAGCTTCCACTGGGAGTGGCATCCTAACTCCATGAAATATTTTGCTCTTCTTAAGAAGAGAGCCTGGCCGACCAACATACCATGAACATTTTAATACATGTCCAAAGACGTGATCATGAATCACAAGCTCACATAACATTTTGTTTTTTCTTAGTGACCCCAATAAAGGTATCACCTGCCTCCTGCATCTTTTCCATTATTTACAATTAAAGGTTAAGTGGCATTTGAAGACGGGTGGGGTACTGTGCATATGGGGGTTCCCACTTCAGAGAAGGGTAAGGAAGGCAGCTTTTGTGACGGAGCATGTCAGGCGTGAGAGATTCCTAGAGATCATGATGCCAGAGAAGAGAGAGTCCTAGAGAAGAACATGTATGCCAGACAAGAGATTTTCTTAGAGAGGAGTATGCGAGTAGAGCGGTTAATAGACACTGACTGGACGGCGGCAAGTCAGCAGTTCCTGCCAACCTAGCAGTTTGAAAGCAAGAAATCGCAAGGATAAACAGGGACCACTTCGGTGGGAAGGTAAACAGTGTTCTGTGTGCTCCGGTGTCTGGCAAACTTTAGTGTATGGGACCAAAGACAACAGAACAACCGAAGGGTTGGTTTAACACAGGTTTATTGCATGGTGTTCCGGTGAAGCATGGGGGTAATGGTGGTGGTACATCTCATTATATACTGAGGACTATACATTTGAATCTTGCAGCACGGTAGCTCATTGGCTACTGTCGGCGTGGCCTCGCCCAGGCACGCCTTACTCTCGCAGTTGTATCTTCTTCCTGCTGAATGCGAGTATCTTCATTCTGCTGAATGCGAGTATCTTCATTCTGCTGAATGCGGAGGCATTTCCCGCGGCTGTCCGTGATTGAGCAATGTGAACCATGTGAGGCTGAACGCTCGCAGCTGCCCCAAGGGGTTGCTTGCTCGCGTTCCTTTCAGCTGAGATACATTGTAATTGTGATGGGACATTTATATCTTGATAGCTTTACAGTACATTGATATGCATACATAACACCCCTCCCCCCTAGGATGGGACGAAGTCCCGCAACCATTGTGGCTTGCCGCACGTGCGCTTGGGGCGTGCTTGCGCCTGACCTAGTACCGGAGAGCCTGTGATCCCTGACTCCGTGGGAGCTTGTCCTGCTACGGGAAACGGGGATTCGTTAGTGGCTCTGTGGGGCGTCCGTGCCTGCCTTGCGCCCGGGGATGGGAATGGAATGAATAGTTGGGAGGTGAACCCCTGCCTGTTGCTCTCGGACCCCGGGGACCCGCCTATTGTGAACCGCGGAACCGATGAGGTCGCCCTTGTGGTCCTGCTACCTTCTGATACCTTGCTCGGGGGACCTTGAGGCTGTGGTGGGCGGACTCGCTGTTGCTTCCCGTCTTGGGGGTGTCGGTCTCCGGGAAATTGGCGCTATATTGCATTCTAACTCACAGGGGCTACTGGGACTGGAAGTACCAGGGGCTAAACTGAAACCCCTCTTTTCGCTAGGACGGGTGGGGGACCACTCCGCTAACTCCCCCTGGTACTGTAAATCAACGTCTAAACTTCTATGGGCATCTGTGTTTCGGGGAAACCTCCAAGGGGTATGTGTGTGGTCGGGGCTCTTCCTTTCCGCCGCGGACTCCCGCAAAAGATCTCTGTGGATCGATTCCCTTTCCTCCCCCCTTGGTGGGGACCCATGTTCCCCTTTTCCTCCCCCTTGGGCTAAGCGGGTGGGGGAGTACCCTAACGCTGATTCGATGCTATTTTCGTCTCCGTCCTGCTCTCCGGGGACCCTGCGCCTGAGTTGGTCCACGTGTCGCCTCCACAGGAAGCCTGTACTGGTCTCCACGCGGTATGAGACGGGGCCGGTTTGTGCTATTACGGTGCCCGGCACCCAGGCTGGCCCCGCATTGGCGTAGTTCCTGCAGTGCACCGGGGTGCCTACGCTGAAACTCTTTGTGGGTTCCACCCCTATGTTCCACCCTTTGTCCTCTACTCTCGTGGGGTCTAGCTTTGAGATTCCCGTGGCCAGCTTCCTGCGCATCAACAGCTCTGCGGGGGAGTACCCTGATGCCAATGGGGTGACCCTGTACCTTAGCAGGAATTGGCACAATTTCAGGTCGAGGTCTCCGGGGCCCATGCGCAGCAGCGCGTCTTTCGTGGTGCGCACGAGGCGCTCTACTTGGCCGTTGGTGGCCGGGTGAAAGGGGGCGGAGGTGATGTGCCGAATGGCGTTGCGCTCCATGAACGCCCCAAACTCGGCGGACGTGAAACAGCTAGCGTTATCGCTGACGAGGGTGTCGGGTAAACCGAACGTGGAAAAGACCCTCCGTAACTGTTTAATTGTTGTGGCCGAGGAGGTGCTTGAGACTGGAATGACCTCCAACCACTTGGAGAACGCGTCCACTACAAGGAGGAAAAGCGTTCCCCTGAACGGGCCAGCAAAATCTACGTGTACCCGGGACCAGGGCCCCCTTGCTGCATCCCACTCCCTATGTGGCGAGCGGGCCTCTTCTGGCCTGGAGCTTTGGCACGCTTCGCAAGTGCCGACCATGTGTTCGATGTCGGCGTCTAGCTGGGGCCACCAAAAGTAACTGCGGGCCAGTGCCTTAGAGCGGACGATCCCCGGGTGGCTGACGTGCAGCAGTTTAAGCACCCTCGGCCGGAGAGACGTGGGGATCACTACCCGCTGTCCCCACAAAAGGCAACCCCTCTCTAGGGACAACTCTAGTTTCTTTTTGAAAAATGTGTCGAATTCCGCTGCTGGGGAAGACACGGGCCACCCTTTCTGTACCCAGGAGCAAACTGTGGACAGCGTTTTGTCCTTGCCGGTCGCTTTGGCGATGTCGGCCGGTACTACTGGAGGGGAGTCTAGGACCTCTATCATTAAGACCTGGTGGTCCCTCTCTACCTCGCCCACGTGGCAGCAATCCCGGGGAATGGGGGACCTCGACAGGGCATCCGCATGGCTGATCTCCTTCCCGGGCCGGTATACCAACGCGTGCTGATACGCGTTGAGAAAAATGGCCCACCTGAGCATTCTCGGGGACAGGATTTGGGGTGTGGGCTTATCTGCGGTGAAAATGCCTAGCAAGGGCTTATGGTCAGTCACTATGGTGAAGGGGCGGCCGTACACAAAATCATGAAATTTCTTAGTCCCCGCAATTATCGCTAGTGCTTCCCTGTCTGTCTGGGCATAGTTTCTCTCCGCTTGGGACAAGGACCTAGAGTAGAACGCTATCGGGGCCTCCCTCCCGTTCTCCAGTACGTGGCATAACACCGCCCCCACCCCCACCGGGGATGCATCGCATATCAGGACCACTGGGCGTTTGGGATTGAAGTGGGTCAGTACCGCATCTGATGCCAGGAGTCGCTTCAGGTCATTGAAAGCCTTCTCCTGGTCGTCGCCCCACTTCCATGCCTCGTCCTTTTTTAACAATTTGTGTAGCGGTTCCGCTACTGCTGCCTTCCGCGGAAGGAAGGAGTGGTAAAAGTTGAGCAGTCCCAGGAACGACTGCAACTCGGGCTTGGAGGTGGGGCGAGGGGCCTTCTTGATGGCGGCCACCTTGGATTGGGATGGCCTGATTCCCTCGGGAGTAACACGGAACCCTAGGAACTCAACCTCAGTTGCGAAGAAAACGCATTTGTCTTTTCGCAACCGCAACCCCGCCTTTTCGAATATTGCCAGGACCTTTCCCAACCTTGTTGCTAATTCGGCCCGGCTCCCCCCTGTAATCAATACATCATCAAAGTAGGGTAACACCCCCTCTAACCCCTTCAGGAGGCGTTCCACGAGTGACTGGAAAATCCCGGGCGCCGAATTCACGCCGAATTGGAGGCGCGATACCTGGAACGCCCCTTTGTGGGTGACTATGGTCTGTGCAGCAGCTGCGGCGGGGGTCACCGGGAGTTGCTGGTAGGCTTGGGCCAGGTCGAGTTTAGCGAAGCACCTCCCCCCGTGTAACCTGGCCAACAAGTGGCTGACTACCGGCACCGGATAAGCATTAGGGCGGATCGCCTTATTAATGGTGCACTTGTAATCAGCGCATATGCGGACCTCCCCGTTGGCCTTGAGCGCTGTTACAATTGGAGTTTCCCACTCCGCAGAATCAACAGGAACAAGAATCCCCTGGCCCACCAATTTGTCCAACTCCGCCTCTATTTTGTCCTTTAGTGCGAAAGGCACTCTGCGCGGTTTAAGTCTGATTGGACGTACTCCAGGGTCCAGGTCGAAAGTCACTGGGGGGCCCTTGAATTTTCCGAGCCCCTTTTTGAAAACCTCGGGGTGCGCGTCGCACACGCTCTGTATTGGATCAGTCCCGGTGGCGTGTGCTCCCACGGCGTGCACCCCCCCAATGAACAACCCCAGGGGCTGGAACCATTGAGTCCCGAGGAGGCTACATAACACAAACGTAGACAGCACTGGCTCTTTGGCTATGAAACAGAGATGTGCACTGAACCCTAGAGTCGGATATGACTGCCCTTTGAGCAAGGGGGACCTTTACCTAGCATGCCAGACAAGAGCAATTCCTAGAGAGGGAGCATGCAGAGTAGTGAGATTCATAGAGATCAGCATGCCAGACCAGGAAGGTATCTAGAGAGGAGAATGTCAGAGAAGAGAAGTTCCTAGCATGTGGAGGGGACTGCGGTGGCTTAGTGATTAGGAGTTGAACTTGACAACTGGAAGATCGGCAGGTCAGGAGTTCGAGACCCGTGTGCTGCATGACGAAGTGAGCTTCCGTCTCAGAGAGAGCATTGTTTCTTAGCGTGGCCGACTCGATAGATTCCTAGAGAGGAGTAGCCAGACTGCCAGACAATAGAGATTCCTAGAGAGGAGCATGCAACACAAACGAGGTTCCTAGAGGGGAGCATGCCAGACAAGAGAGATTCCTAGAGAGGAGCATGCCAGACTGCCAGACAATAGAGATTCCTAGAGAGGAGCATGCAACACAAACGAGGTTCCTAGAGGGGAGCATGCCAGACAAGAGCAATTCCTAGAGAGGGAGCATGCAGAGTAGTGAGATTCATAGAGATCAGCATGCCAGACCAGGAAGGTATCTAGAGAGGGGAATGTCAGAGAAGAGAAGTTCCTAGCATGTGGAGGGGACTGCGGTGGCTTAGTGATTAAGAGTTGAACTTGACAACTGGAAGATCGGCAGGTCAGGAGTTCGAGACCCGTGTGCTGCATGACGGAGTGAGCTTCCGTCTCAAAGAGAGAGAGCATTGTTTCTTAGAGTGGCCGACTCGATAGATTCCTAGAGAGGAGTAGCCAGACTGCCAGACAATAGAGATTCCTAGAGAGGAGCATGCAACAGAAACGAGGTTCCTAGAGGGGAGCATGCCAGACAAGAGAGATTCCTAGAGAGGAGGGAAATGTGGGTGGGGAAGAGACGGACTATTTCCCCCCCCCCCAAACGATCCTTTCCCACATGTCCCTCCTCCTCCTCCCTATTCGAGAGGCGCCCATCGGGTAGGGAGAGTTGCTGCGGTAAGTCTCCTCTTATTTCTGGACTACAAATCCCATCCTTTTAGAGGCGGGAAGGGTTTTTAAGTGGACTCTAAAAAACCCTCGCCTCTTCCACGTATTGGAGACAAAGGAGGATCCCGAGCTTCAAATATCCCTTAATAAATACTACAAAACACACGCAGGAAGAAGAAGGCGGTTCGTCTTGAATCTCGAAAACTCACGCAAGGATTTATGTCTTTTAGTGACCCAATAAAGGCATCGCCTTCTTCCTGCATTTGTTTTGTATTTTGAACATGGATCTCACCGGCTGTCTTTATTTCTTTCTTTGCTTAAATACTACAAATCCCGGAATCCCCGACCATGCTCTGAGCAGCATGGACGCTGGGAATTGTAGTCCGAAAGGAAAGAACTCCGTGCCCAACCCGTGGACTAGGGGAAGTCCTGAGTTCAAAGGAAGCATAAAATGCTTTTGGGCGACAAGTCCTTTCTGTGGTGTCAGCTGACTGTGGATTCTGGGCATTGTAGTTGGCGGGAAACCAAGGGAAGCTTCTCTAAGACTGGGAGGGGCCCCTATGTATCTCATAGTGTATAATTTTCCAAGAGCTTGGGATTTTATATTAAACACTATTACCGGTTTAATAGCTAACTCTTGACCTATTTAGAGTTCTGTCTTCAGGGGTTTGTAAAGAAAATCCTTGGTCCACCTCACAGCCATTATGACCACATTCATTTTTCTTTTTATTCCCCCAAAAGGGCACCAAGGAGCATCTCTTCTCTCTCACTTTCTCCAGAGGGAGGTCTTGGCATTTAAAGAGAAAAGAGGACGTATTTCTTGAGAAGGCTGCAATTCCTCCATTAAAACCCTTGCCCTGCCAATGTTATAATTTCCCTTCTGGAGGAGTTTTCCAACTCTGAACCTCAGATGCTTTTGTTCTCTGAGTACCGATGCTGAACGAACTCTCTGCAGTGTTTGTTTCGCTGGAAAGTTATTGGGGAAGTGGAAATTTTATCTTTGTAAATGACTCCAACCTGTGGGCCTCAGAGAAGGAGGGAAAGGCTTTTATTTGGAGAGGTGCTGTTTGAGGAACAGAAAGGAATCAGATCAGATGCCCTCTCACTTTAGGATATAAGCCCAGGATAGAAAGAGCACTAGGGAGTGTGAAGAGAGTCTGTCCTGGCTCCTTTGAGATAGTCTTTCTGCTCCTCCCAACAAGGGAAGATGCAAGTGGTGGAAACCTACTGTATCCAGCATGATGGGTTATCATATTCTCCTCTCAGCACCCCTTAATTTTCACTCTCATCAGAGCCTTTAGGGAGTTTTACTGGACACTGACACAGTTCACTCACTCATGTGAATTTACACTTCATTTCTTGCCACTACATTCCACAGAGTCCACCTGCAGATAGCCATAACAGTATACACCACCCCATAGCACTTATAAACTTACTGGGTGGTTCATAATGTTTTTAGCAATTTGCCCCCAACTTGCTGGTTTTTCATTTTAACAACCTCAGAAAGATGGAAGGCGGATCTCCGTCAGGATTGAAATCAGATTGTGGGCAGGGTTTTGCCTGCAGTTATAGCAGTTGAAGCACTGTGCCTCGAGGACTCATAGTACGTCTTGTATTCATGGGCAGGTACATAAATAACAAATATGTTCTTCAATATGTCCAAGTGTGTTTCTAACAAATTAAATTGGTAAAAAAACGTTGGGAGGTATCAGCAATAAAACTCTTGCTACATTCGCTGCATCAGCGATGCTGTCTCGCCGTCTCATCCTCTGCCTCCCCCTTCTCCTTTTACCTTTAACCTTTCCTAGCATTAGGGCCTTTCTCCAGCGAGTCTTCTCTTCTCATTTCATGGCCAAAGTCAAGGGATCCCACCCTACGGCCTGCAGGCTTGACCTGGCCTGCAGCACCATTTCATGTGGCCCACCACCACTGCACCTGGAAGTGGACACATTTATGACAGCTGTAAACTTCCTGTGTATGCATAAACATGGTTATGTCAGCCATAAGTCCTCTTATGACTGTCGTAAATGCAGGTGCAGGTGCATTTACTTCTGCTTCCGGGGTAAGTGGTCCGGCCCACTTGGCTGTCTGGGAGGCATGGTCTGGCCCACCTCATAAAAAGTATGGGAACCCCCAGGCAAAGTACAGTAAAACCCCGATTTATGTAAAAAGGCCATTCTGTATCTTTTTCCATAATACGTTTTTTACATAAATCACGGCATTTCTGTAGAGATGCATTTTGGGGGTGGGGGGACAGAACATAAATTGAGCCTACCTTTTGCATGCTGCTGCTGCTTCCTGAGTGGTTTATCTGCTTGTCATAAGAACAGCCTTGCTGGAACAGGCCACAGCCCATCCAGTCCAGCATTCTGTTTTACACAGTGGGTCACCATTTGCTTCAGGGTTTTCCCAAGCAGATGCCTTCACCTGCTTAGGATTTCCTGGAAATGGCATTGAGAGATATCCTGCCTATCTCTCGAACCCGGAGGTTGTCCTTAGGTATCCATAATTATAGCCTCCATGAACTTGTCTAATCCTTTCTTAAAGCTGTCAAGACTGACAGCTGTCACCACTTCTTCTGGCAGGGAGTTCCATAGACCAGTGATCCTCTGGGTGAAAAAGTACTTTCTCTTATTTGTTTGAGAACTAGCACCCAAAAGTTTCATGGAGTGTCCCCTAGTTCTAGTGTTATGCGATAGGGAAAACAATTTTTCCTTATCTACTTTGTCCACACCGTGCATGATTTTATAAACTTCAATCAGGTCACCTCTTAGATGCCGTCGCTGAAGAGTGAAGAGGCCCAACTGTTGCAGCCTCAGATGGTAAGGAAGGTGTTCCAGTCCCCTAATCATTCTGGTCAGGGAAGTGGGAACTGCCGCCACCGCCAGGGACATAGAGTGGGTGGGGGGTTTTCATATCCGCTCGGTTGCGCTCTTCATCCGAGGTCCCCCTGCAGTGCGGTTTGGGAATGTGCTTCGGTTTGGGTTTGGCTGGGAACTCACCTCAGACAAAACCCGCTTCATCCTGCTCTTCATCCGACATGCATTCCCAGCTAAACCATGCCCTGGAGAGGAGCGGGATGGAGCGGATGCAGGAGGAACTTCTCCCCAGTAGAAGCAACGGGGGTTCTGGAAAATGCAGCAAAACTGCCGCAATCATCAGCACTGCCTCTGCCGCTTCCACAGTAACTGATGTCTTGCGACTTTTGGCATGGGATCGGATGGTGCGGGGTGGAATTTTAGAGTTTAAAATGATGGCACCACCTTACATAAAATGATTTATTTGCGTAAAAGGGATCTGTTTTTCACCAAACAGAATCACTACTTAAGTCAATTTTTACGTAAATTGATGCATATGTACTGTAAATCAGGGTTTTACTGTACAGTGGGACCTCTTACAACAAGGCCTCTGTGGGGAGGGGAAGCAACCCTTGGGATCCACCTCTTTCATCCCGCTCCCCCCCCCCCACCGCCTTGCCTGTTGGTATACAGTATTTTGCTGTGAGAGGTGACAGGATTTTTCAGGGGACGTGGTGCTTGAACGAGGCTCCTTTCAGTGAAAGCGGGCATGGAACCAGAAGTGTGCCTAGCTGCTGAGGCTCTGCTGTGGGCTCCCTTCCCCTCTGGCTGCATTTGTTTTCACAGCATCTCGCCTTTGCCCATTTGCTGATGCGAGTGGGGCATGCCCACAACGAAAACTGAGTCAAGGGATGAAGGAAGGAAGAAGGAAGGAAGGCAGAGCCAAAGCAGCTTGGCACACTTCTAGTTTTCCTCCCGCTTTTACTTAAAGGAGACTTGTTTAGCATTGCGTCCCCTGCAAAAACCCCACCACATCTCACAGCAAAATAAACAAACATGCAAGGCCGGGGGGAGGGAAGGCGACCCTAACTTGTCAAGTCCCTGGTGAAGTGATTTTTGGGCGGATCCCCAGGGTCGCTTCCTCCCCCATACCACCTCTGACAGAAAAATAGATGAACGGGGAAGATGCATCACACTAAGTTTCACACCTTCATTTATAAATTTTACTAGAACACTTCTGTTTACCTCTTTATTTCTTTTTGTATCTAATCTATAGGCGCTTATAATATCCTCATGCGTGAATTTTCTTTCCATTTCCAAATCATTTAACCATGCTATTATTCTTGACTTGAGTTGATCAGGCACATCTTCCGAAATATTCTTAATTATTACATTTTGCCTCTTAGAGCGATCTTCCATACGATCTAACCTTTTTTCAATAACTTCTAACTTGGATTCACTTTGTTTTGTCTTCTCCTGTGTCACCTCTACTTTGTTTCCTAACAACTCAACCTCTTTTGCATTTATGTTTAATGTATCCTTTAATTCCACCATTTCTTTCATAATACTTTGTGTTTGTGTCTGGGCGACATCTACCATCCCTGCAACCATCTCTTGCATTTTTTGTTGAGAAAAATTGTTGGAAAGATTGTTAAAAATGTTGATCCATAAGCCTTCAGGCACTCTATCTGTTATGTCTAATCTTTTAAATCTATTCTTCACCTTCATTGAATATTCATGAAGGATGTAATCTAGGTCCCAATTGAGTGGCCTAATGGTATTTCCTACTTTCTTCATTCTAACCCTGAATTAGCAATTAGTAGCTCATGGTGATGAGTTATTTTGAGGGCTCGTATTCCAGTGTCATATTGTCTAGCCCAAGCACTCCAGGTGTCCTTGGACTTCAATCACCAGCAGCCCATGTCAGCACTCCTGTCAATCAGGGCTTCTGGGAATTAAAGTTCAAGAACACCTGGAGTGCAAAGGATCACCATTTCTGGTTTAGCCTGTTATTAATGGGGGTTGTTCTATCAAGAAAATTGAATGGGCGGCCCAGTGGGTCGCGATTGTCTGAGTTCTGTGCTATAGCCATTCTGTATTGAGTGCCCCAACCTGGCATAACCCATAGCCTCATACCACACAAGACCCCTCAATGCAATGTTTCTTGCAGGGGGAACAGCAGCTATACTTCTTTTCTAATTATTTAGGATAAGGTTGCGTGTTATCACTTCCCCTGGCAACTCAGCTGTCTAGACTGCATTGACTTTCTAATATAAAGTAGTAAATTGAAATGGCAGGAATGATTGAATCCACCAAAGCTGAAGTAGCAAATATTATGAAAGAGGTGTCAGAATTAAAAGAAGGGGTGTGCATGAGCACAAAGGAGGTTGAAGTATTAACAAAAGAAGTGCAGGTGATGCAAGAAAAGGTAAAAGAAGAAGAGGTGAAGATAGATGATCATCAGGCAAGATTAGAATTTTTGGAAAATCAGCACAGAAAGAGTAATGTAATAATTAGAAATATTTCCGAGGGTAGACCAGACCAATTAAGGACTAGACTATTGAGTTGGTTAAATGACTTAAAAATGGAGAAGAAGTTTGTAGCTGAGGATATTGTAAATGTATACAGATTAGGTTCTAAGAAGCACAACACTGGGAATAGAAGTGTGTTAGTGAGATTTGCAAGTGAGGGTTTGAAGTTGACCTTAATGCAGCATATCAGGAACTCTAGTTCAGATGTATTGAAATTAGAAGGAAACAATATAGAGGTCTATAATGATATTTCTGTCGAAGAGCGGACTTGGCGGAGGCAGTTGAAACCCATTACAAAGAGTCTAAGAAAAGGGAATTTTGTATTTTTGGCTTTCAACAAAAAAAATTAAAATTTATAAATTTGGGAAAATCATATGTGATAAAAGAGGGTTCATATGTCTTAGATGTCTTGGTGGATGCAAAAATAATCAAGAATAATACTAAGGAATGGAAAGACCTTAAAGAAGAGTTAATAATATCAGGAATGTATATGACTCATGATAAGAATTGTTAACAGGAGAAAAGTGTCTTAAGTACTCAATATACTCGAAACATGTATAGCACATATTATGAAGGGAAGATAAATTGTGTAGTTGTGGCATATAAAGGTAATTAAGAGTTTTGATGAATGTGTTAGGCAGAATGATTAGCAGCTAGGTTTGCAGAATTGCTCACTCCCCCCTCCACTCCTTGAGTTTCAAGGGTGTTTCCCTTTTTTTTTTTTAGAAAAGGTGGGGAGGGTGAAGAATTGTTGTTACCGTATTTATTCGTGTATAACGCGCACTCGTGTATAACGCGCACCCCTAATTTTCCATGAAACCTCGGTGTAAAATTTAGTTTCACACCACGCATTGTAATTGAATGCGTGGTGAAAAAGCTTGTTCATAAGAGCTACCTCCGGGCCACGCCTCGTCTCCCGCGCCACCCAATCAGATCCCGTCAATTTCTTCAAAGCCACGCCCCCGCCTCCCCTTCACCCACCCCAGCAATAGACAGCCGACCCAATTCTAAAAAGGAAGTAAAAGAGGCTTGCGACGGGGGTGGGACTCCGGGAGTGAGGAGGCGTATGGCGGGAAATGGCTGGAGGCGGAGGCCACGCCTCGTTCTGCTGGAGAAAACCATGCCGGCGCCGTCCTTGTAGGGTGGGTGACGTCATGCGCTCACTGAGTCTCCCGTGTGGGTGAGGAAATGAAGCGGCACAACCCTATTTGTGACGCACACTGTACACGACAAGGTGACGTGAACTCGCGGGAACTCACCATTCGTGCCCTCAAGGGACCGGCCGCCACTGCCACACCAGTCCTCGTTTATAACGCGCACCCCAACTTTGATTTCTTTTTTTGGTATAAAATTTTGCGCGTTATACACGAATAAATATGGTATATGTTTTTTGTTTTGTCAATGTATTATTTGTGGGAAGGGTTAGGTAGAGTAGACCAAATAGATAGGGTTGCACATGCCAATTGGAGATGGGGATGGTATCAATGGAATGTAACATAAATAAATATGAAGATAATTAAAGTTGTGACGTGGAATGTTAAAGGTATTGGTAATATAATCAAAAGTAAACGTATTGAAGCAGCTATTAGAAGAGATAACCCTGACGTAATTTGTTTACAAGAGACACATCAGAAAAATGATATTGTTAATAATTTGTATTTAAGGGGAATAGAGTATTATGAAAAAGCATTTGGTAATTCGAAAGCAAGAGGGGTCGCCATATTAATATCAAAAAGATTGGGTTTTATAAAATTAAAGACTATTGCCGACCCTGAAGGAAGATATCTCATAATTAGAGGAATGGTCAACAATGAGGAAGTAGTATTTGTTAATATTAACGTGCCAAATGAGAAGCAAGAAGAATTTTTGGAGGGTGTATTTCAAAAGGTAAGGGATGAAAATGTGACCAAGTTAATCATAGCTGGAGACTTTAATTTAACCAGATCGAGTTTAGATGCTACAAACGCATTAAAGCACATGCATAATAAGGCTAATATTATGGATAAGTGGTTAAAAGTAATGGGATTACGTGATGTGTGGAGAGACATCAAGGGTTCAGAAAGAGGGCATACATTTTTCTCACAGGTTCATAACTCCTATTCAAGGATTGATTACTTTTTGATTTCAGAAAGTTTGATAAGTAAAATTGAAAATATTAAAATTGGATTACTTAAGGAATCAGACCATGCCAAAATAATCTTAGAAATCAAACTGGAGGGTAAAAAAAAGGTGCGGGAGTATGGAAATATGATGCAAAATTGTTTAGGGACCAAAAGAATAAGGAAACAATAATTAAAAATTGGGATGAATGTTGGGAGATAAATGATACAATGGATGTCAATAATGGAGTTTTATGGGATACTATGAAGGCGATATTTAGGGGGGGAAATATTAAACTCTCATGCAAGAATAATAGACAGAATAATGAAAAATTAAAATTAATAGAGGAGGAAGTTAGAAAGTTGCAAGAAGAACATGTAAGAACAGGTGAAAGAAATGTATTTGATAAATTACAAAGATTAAAAATGAAAATTGTTGAAAAAGATATTGAAATAGTAAAAAAGAATTTGATTTACCTCAAAAGAAATTACTTCGAGTATGGCAATAAAAACTCTAAATTATTGGCTAAAGCAGCAGAGGAAAAAAAAGATAGAAGAAATATTCAGATTCTGATAAACGATTCTGGGGAAAATTAGAGGATAAGATTCAAATTGTTAATAAATTTTATCGGAAACTTTATTCAAAAAAGAAAATAAATGAGGTAGAGTTAAGGAGATATTTAAATAAATACTCAAGTATAAAATTAAGTCAAGAGCATAGAAGTTATATGGATGAAAGAATAATAACCAAGGAAATTAGTGATGTTATAGATAATTTAAAAGTGAGTAAGGCCCCTGGGGGGAATGGCTTATCAGTAGAATTCTATAAAGATTTTAAGGAAGTTTTAATACCAAGAATTGAAAGGATATTCAATTACATGATGGGAGGTGGGGGATAGTTCCCACATCTTGGTACAATTCAGTTATTATTTTAATACCTAAAGTTGGGAAAAATGCAGAAAAAAATTGAATCTTATAGGCCAATTTCATTGATGAACCAAGACATAAAGATCTTCACGGCGGTTCTAGCTAACAGGTTAAATAAATTCTTATGTAATTATATTAGTAAAGATCAAGTAGGGTTTTTGCGAGGTCGTATCATGTCAGATCTGACAAGAAGGATAATTGACTTATCAATTCTTGCACAGCAACAAAGTGATCACATAGGTTTTTTTCATTAGACATATTGCCTTTGATTCCATTCAGTGGATCACCATAAAACAAATTATAGAAAGGTATGGATTTGGACCAAAATTTTGTGAAGTAATTGAACAATTATATCAAAGGGGATCGGCAAGAGTCAAAATAAATGAATTCACAGAGGAAATTAAGCTAGAAGCTGGTACAAGACAAGGGGACCCACTGTCATCTTCATTGTTCATTATGGTCATGGAACTAATCACTAATGCCATAAGAGAAGATACAGAGTTGATAGGGGTAGATGGAATAAAAATTAGTCAATATGCAGATGATACATTATTAACAATAAAAAACCCTTGAGACTCATTGGAAAAAGTATATGCACATTTAGAAGAATTTCGTAAGGTAACGGGTCTTAAAGTTAATTGGGACACGTCAGAGGTAATTTTTTTAATGAGAATGTTGAAATACAGAATAGTATAAAAACTAGATTTAATTTACAAATTAGGCATAATATTAAATATTTAGGAATAAACATTTCAAATAAGTATGATGAACTGAAGAAACTAAATTATGACAAGTTGGAGAAGGAGTTAAAAGAGAAGATTTCAAGATACAAAAAATTAAAATTATCTTGGTTTGGGTGTGTATCATTATGCAAAATGAAATTGTTGCCTAAAATAAATTTTTTATTTGACACCCTCCAAATTGATATTAAAAGAAAAGAATTAGAAGTACTCCAAAATTTAATAAATAATTATTGCAACAACGGAAAAAGAGCCAGAATAACAAAAACGCTGTGGTATTCTTAACAAAAAAAAAGTGGTTTAGGAATCCCCAACATTACAAAATATTACTGGGCATTTCAACTGTAAAATTTTAATAAGGGAAAAATCGATTTGGGGGGAAATTGAACTGCGAGAAAGGTTGGGAGATGAGATACTAATGTTTTTGGGTAAAGAAAAAGTTAAAATTAACGCCGCTAACAAAATGTTAAAAACACTTTTTAAGACATAAATAGTATTGAAAAACAAATTATCTCCAGGGTTGTCACCAATTATAGAATTGAAGGATTTAAAGTGATTTCTACTTGTTTTAGATGGTAAGGCTAAAGAAATATTGGTTAGGCACAAAATAAATTTATTAAATGAATGGTTAGTAGCTTGTGAGAATAAAGAAAGATTGTCAGAAATTTGTAACCAATTGAAATTAAATTGGCTTCAAATCGTAACTTTGAAAAATTGGAATAAAAAATATAAGGAAGAAATGAGTTTAAATAGAAACTTGACAAGCTTCGAGAAGCTAGTATATAAACTAAGAAATGGCCAAATAGAAATTAAAGGTTTAGTGAGCAAATTATACAAAATATTAGATGACTCTGATGAATCTCAGAGAGCATTAAAAATAATGTGGGAGCAAGATCTAAACATTAAAATTACTGATGAATGCTGGAATGGAAAAAAACGATTATGAAAACATTATCGGTAAGAATTAAGGAGCATAATCATAAGCTATTATGGAAATGGTATATGACCCCTGTGCGATTACACTTAATTGATAAAATAAAATAAAATGTATGCTGGAGGTGTGAGGAGGATTTAGGTACATATGAGCATATGTGGTGGGGGTGCAAGAAGCTGAAGCCATTTTGGATGAATGTAGAGGATGAAATTGGTAGAATTCTGAACGTGAAAGTTAAATTGGATGTAGCTACAATTTTGCTAACAGATGTAGATAAAGTTGAATGCTGTAAAAGGGAGTTAATGGCAGTTATGTTATCAAGTGCTAGACACTGTATAGCATGGTATTGGAAAAACGAAGTTACTCCAAAAACTGAAAAATGGTGTAATGAGTTATGGAACATCGCATTAAATTTAAGAAAAGGATTAATTAAAGAAAACAAGTTTCAGGAAATGTGGAGCTGTTTCTTAGACTATACTTTGAATAATGGACAAGGTTTGAAGCCAATGCTTCATTCTGAAAATGAACTATGTAAAAACAAGGTAACCCTATCTCAATGGCATTGTAAATATCACGTGGTGAATGTTTTGTAGTTTATTGCGGGTTTTTTTGTTGTATTTTAGGGTGTACTGTATTATGTATGAATTTTGTGAAATAAAAGATTTTAAACATTAAAAAAAAAATTCTCCTTGGAATCAGACTTGGTTTCTTTACCAAAGCGATGCAGGATTTTGCTTTGTTGAATCTTCTACAGATTTTTGCACATTTCTTGTTACACCCGCATATGCTGGGAAAACAGAGGAAAAATATGTTCAGAGGAGAACAAACTGTAGAGTAGAGAAGAATTGTTTTATATTTTTGTTTCTTTGTTTCCATCAGGACTGATTTTTCTGGCTGAATATCTCGATCCTCTTCAGAATCAATTCTTCATTGATCTTCCACTTTTATTTGAATTTCTGCGGATCTGCTCATCAAACTAGGTAGCTATCTGTCTTTTTTTCTCCACACAACTGCTCAGATGGAACATGGAAAAACTTTCCAAATGGGAGGATGTAATAAATATCATGAAAGTATATGCTCAGGGGAGAAACCATTCCTGGAGGGAGGAAAAGGCTTTCGTCCACAAGCACACCTTGATAAACATCACACAAGAAAGAAGACTTTAAAATGCCTAGAGTGTGGAAAAAGCTTCAGTCATTCTTCACACCTTGCTAGGCATAACAGGATCCACACAGGTGAGAAGCCGTTTGAATGTCTTGAGTGTGAAAAAAGCTTCAGTCAATCCTCATCTCTTGCTTCACATCACAGGATCCACACAGGTGAGAAGCCTTTTAAATGCATGGAGTGTGAAAAAAGCTTTAGTCATTCCTCACACCTTGCTAGCCATCACAGGATCCACACAGGTGAGAAGCCTTTTAAATGCATGGAGTGTGAAAAAAGCTTCAGTCATTCCTCACACCTTGCTAGCCATAACAGGATCCACACTGGTGAGAAGCCTTTTAAATGCATGGAGTGTGAAAAAAGCTTCAGTCAGTCCTCACACCTTGCTAGGCATAACAGGATCCACACAGGTGAGAAGCCGTTTGAATGTCTGGAGTGTGGAAAAAGCTTCAGCCAGTCCTCAGACCTTGCTTCACATCACAGGATCCACACAGGTGATAAGCCATTTGAATGCCTGGAGTGTGGAAAAAGCTTCAGTCAACAAGCAAACCTTACTTCACATCAGAGGAGCCACACAGGTGAGAAGCCGTTTGAATGCCTGGAGTGTGGAAAATGCTTCAGCCATTCCTCAGCCCTTGCTACACATAACAGGATCCACACAGGTGAGAAGCCATTTGAATGCCTGGAGTGTGGGAAAAACTTCAGCCATTCCTCAGACTTTGCAAGACATCACAGGATCCACACAGGTGAGAAGCCATTTGAATGCCTGGAGTGTGGAAAAAACTTTAGTCATCCCTCAGCCCTTGCTAGACATAACAGGATCCACACAGGTGAGAAGCCTTTTGAATGCCTGGAGTGTGGAAAAAGCTTCAGTCATTCCTCAAACCTTGCTAGACATCACAGGACCCACACAGTTAAGAAGGAAGCTTAATGACTGCATGTGTTTTTGTCTGAACAAACCATGACAGAATTCTCTCAGGCAGTAAGCCTGAAGTCAGAAAAAGGCTTCAGTGATCCTGGAAACATTGCTTCACATTATAGGATCCAGACAGGATATAAGCCTTTTTAAGTCCCTGGAGTGCCATATCCCTTCCTTTATCTATAGGCACATAAATTGTTGATGTTGGCTGCAACTTGTATCAGAGAATACATTTTCTCCAGAAGCAGAAAAAAAATCATTGGTGTGAATTTTTCAAAGGTGGGTTCCAGCTTGCCATGAAGTGACTCACAAACTTATCACAGAGCTTTCTCCTGCAGCATGTATTAAATGAGACCTACAGGATTTAACACCTGGGACTGCAACAGACTGCCACAGCCTTGTGGATATGGACAAGGTATGCCTTCTCAGCCAGTCCATCTGGCATGGCCTCTTCTGCCTCCATGACCATTAGGAATGAGAGTTCCTTCTCTGCTCATTTTGCCATTGGGCCCAATAGGATGGTTTCCAGTGGCATTTCCTCCCCTGAGGGGACTACACCTAAAGGGGCTCATTTGACAGTAGCCATTGACCCTTTTAGGGAAACATGTTATTTACTCAGCATTGAGTTGCCTTCCAGTCCTCAAAGTCAGCGTCTTAACCACTTGAGCCACTGCTGTCCCTAAAAGGCATAGAAAATGGGGTTGTCAGGGTTCAGCTTCATAGCACTATGTAAAATGAATGTACTGTTCTACCTTTTTAAAGTATGATTTTGCTATATGGTAACTGGAGAAATGTACAAACCTCTGGGTAAAACTACATGCTAACTGTAGATAATGACCAAGTTTGAAGAACCGATGGTAGAGCTGGAAGAGATCAAAACAGCAGAAAAGGGATTAGGAAGTAAAATCTATAAAATTCCCGGGCGGGGAACATTATTGCCAGCACCTGGGTCGTTTCCGTGGCCCAGGGAGAAGAGGCGCAGACGTCCCCGCCGAGGCCAGCTCTGTTCCCGGGCGGGGAACATCGCTGCTGGCACCTGGGTCGCTTCGGCAGCCCAGGGAGGCCAGCTTTACCCCCCTGACAGGGAGCTTCTATCACTGGCAGGATGGAAGGATACTGAATGTGCTGTTACCACCATTGGTGCAATTGGGTTCTCCTGCGCTGTGGTGGGATGGCAACAATGTGGGCCTGGAGGGTTGTAGGGGTGAGGGTTTTATGCTGGGGAGGGAGAGAGGGAGGGAAACAGAGGAGCTGCCCTGCCAGTCAATGGGGGAAGGCAGCATTCTGTCTGGGGAAGGCAGGGAGGTTCCGGGGGAGCACATAAGGGTTGTGACGTGCAAGGGACGATATGGCGGGTAGCGAGGGGCGGGCTGCACATGGGGAATGCGGGACCGATGTTTAGTATCTGTCCCCCATTTCAGCTCCTCAGGTACACCTCCAGGCCCTGAGCAGCAGATCCTGAGTGACCCTTCCCTTAGGCTGCTGATGATGAATGCCAGGTCGGTTGCAATAAGGCCCCCCTGATCGCAGATTCCATCCTGGGGGAGCGGGGAGCCGACCTGGCATGCATTACCGAAATCTGGCTGAGACCGGAGTATGCCGTTCCTCTGTCAGAGATGTGTCCGGCCAGGTTCAGTATTTGGCACCAGTCCAGGGTTGAGGAGAAGGGCGGTGGAGTTGCCATATTAGTCAGAGTGTCTGTTGGAGTCACCAGGGCTGCTGCTCCGCAAGTTCCAAGTTGTGAGGCTCTGCTACTGCTGTTGGGCCCTATGGATCAGTTGGGAGTCTTACTCCTGTACCTGCCCCCTTGCAGGGTAAGGGACTCCCTGCCTGAGCTCCTCGAGGCCATCTCAGCATTGGCATTAGAGTTCCCTAGGCTAATGGGGGACTTCGCCTCTCTGGCACAAGGAGGAGAGCCTTCTCAGTGTCTGCGCCGGCCCTATGGAACCTCCTGCCAACAGAGCTACGTCTCCAGACGGAATTGCTACCTTTCAGAAAAGAACTTAAAACCTGGCTAGTGGGTCAAGTGTGGGGTGCAGGTGGAAGGGTAACCTCCATTGGGTGGTTGGTGTAGAAGAACTCCTCCCCAGTTCCCTCCTGGGCAGGGAGGGGCCGGTGCTCGATTGGCAGGGTTTGGCTGAGGACTTCGCTGACCATCTGGTGGAGAAAATCAATCTGATTCGCTCGGGGCTTAATCTTGCTGTGTGATCTGGGTTTGGTTTGACCCAATTGCCCCTGATGAAGTGGACAGACTCCTTGCAGCAGTATGGGCCACTACATGTCCTTTGGACCCCTGTCCCTCCTGGTTAGTGAAAGCGTCTAAGGTGGTGACAGGAGGCTGGGTCGGGGTTATAATAAATGCATCTTTGCGGGAGGGGGTGTTTCCTACACCATTAAAACTTGCTTTGGTGCGCCCCCTTCTGAAGAAACCAACCCTTGACCCAGCTGTCCTAACCAACTACAGGCCAGTCTCCAATCACCCCTTTTTGGGGAAGGTTTTGGAGAAGGCAGTGGCGTGCCAGCTGCAGGGGGCTCTGGAGGAAGCGGATTATCTTGACCCCTTTCAATCAGGGTTCAGGCCCGGACATGGTACAGAGACTGCATTGGTTCCGCTGGTGGATGATCTCAGGCGAGAGCGGGATGGCAGTCATCCAAGCATCCTTGCTCTCCTTGACCTCTCAGCGGCCTTCGATACCATCTACCACGGTATTCTTCTGGAACGGCTGAAAGGATTGGGGATCCAGGGCACAGTATTGTCCTGGTTTTCCTCATTTCTGGAGGGCCATACCCAGTCGGTATGGTTGGAGAGGGAGAAATCGAGTCTTAGGCCCCTTAAATATGGGTGCCGTAGGGCTCGGTGCTCTCTCCTCTCCTATTTAACATCTACATGAAGCTGCTGGGCGAGATCATCCGTTCCCTTGGGGCACGGTACCATCAGTACGTGGATGACACCCAGGTGTACATCTCGACCCGTGGGGACGCCAGTGATGTGGTCAAAGTCCTGTCTGAATGCCTGGAGGTCGTTGGGTTCTGGATGGAGGGCAACGGGCTTCAGCTGAAGTCTAGCAAGACTGAGTGGCTATGGGTTGGGGGTCCGGGTTTATCCAGAGTGTTACCATCTCTGGTCTTGGATGGGGCAGTTCTGCCCCAGATAGACCCGGTGCGCAACTTGGGGGTGTTCTTGGATTCACGGCTGCTGCTGGAAGAGCAGGTGGCGGCCGTGGCCAAGAGGGCTTTTGCTCAACTTAATTTGCCAGTTGCGCCTGCTCCTGGACCGGGACTCCTTGCTCATGGTCACTCATGCTCTGGTCACCTCCAGAATAGATTACTGCAATACACTCTACATGGGGCTGCCCTTGACGACCATTCGGAGGCTACAGCTGGTGCAGAATGCGGCTGCATGGGTGGTAATGGGGTTTGGGCATTATGCCTGCGCCTCCCCACTACTCCAGGAGCTGCACTGGTTGCCAGTTTGCCTCCGGGTGCAATTCAAGGTGCTGGTTTTGACCTTTAAAGCCCTATATGGCCGTAGGCCAGGATACCTGAGAGACCGCATCATCCCAAGAGTGTCTGCCCGTCCAACCAGAGCGGACTGGAGGAGCTCCCTAGTTGTGCCTTTAGCTAGTGGGGCTGGCCTCTCTGGCACATGGAGGAGGGCCTTCTCCATGTCTGCTCCAGCCTTATGGAACTCCTGCCAACAATTGAGGCTACAGACAGAATTGCTGCCTTTCAGGAAAGGCTTGAAGACCTGGCTGGCGGGGCAGGTGTGGGGCCCTAATGGGAATACTGCCCCGGCCTGCTGCCTCATCCCCAACTAGTCCAGTAGTGCCCTCCTCTGTGTCTTTGCATTCTTCTGCCCCTCCCTCCTAGCTTTTAGTTTTTAGTTTTAAATGGGGTGGGAGTAATGAGGGTGGATGGATAGTTGGATGATGGGGTTTTAACATGTTTTTATATGTTTTTAACTGTTGTATGGCACCCTGAGTCGGGTTTTTACCTGATTGGGCGGTATAAAAGTTGAATTAAATAAATAAATAAAATATTGATAGAATCAGATGCAGAACAAATAGGTTTAAGAATAAATTGAGAAATGATATGAAAGAGGTGGAATTGGTTTACATATGAAAACAGAGTTATGAAAAATGTGTCAGAATTAAAGAGAATTCTAACTATGAAAATGTTTTATGATCAGAATACATTGAAGCTTTTATGACGCATAATCTTCAAAAGTTTGTTGAAGATGTAAAAAAGATGTTTGGACATTTATGGTAAGAATGTAAGTGTGGAGAAATTCTAGCCAGAGGGTGGCTACAGAAAAGGAGATCAGGTCAGAGATTGACCAAGCACTTGTTGAGAATCCAGCTCAACAAGGGTGTAAGCATAAGGTCAAAAGAAACTGAAACAGCAGTCAGAGTTAAAGGTGCGCAAGCAAGGAATCTGCTCCAGCACCGGGGAGCAAGTTTTTATTGAAAAATACACAGGTTACACAGGATGTATTACGACAGCATACACAGGATGTATACGCAAGCATAGGTGCAGTGGTATTCAGCCAATAATATGACATTCTCTATAGCATAACCATATATGGCATGACATATCTCTTACTAGTACATGCGCAGTAGCTTATATCCTGCCAGGATATGCCCAAAGCTTATTCTCTGTGGCGGTACCCTTGCAAAAGCTGTTACCTGTATATTCGGCAGTAGATACGATCTAACTTCAGCTGTAAAAGGCTAATACCAAAAGCATATATTTGAAGATTACATGAAGACGCTTTTCTGCATCAAACCAGGAACTACAGAATCTCTGCACAGAAGCAGAATCTCTGCAGAGGCAGGAAGCGCTTGTTGATTCAGGAAATAGCCAACCGCAATTCTTATTGTGGTTGGCGCAGGAAAAGCTAACCACAATTGCCAGCTATATGCTACACAGTCAATGTTTTAAGCTAAAAGTATAATGAACTCCCACATGTAAGAGTGAAGAAAATATGGAAAAGTGATTTTGTGGAAATTAATGAAAAGTCAGTTAATTTGGAAATGTAAAATCCTAATGTTACTTTGGTGGGTCATGTTTGTCTGATGAAGTGGACTGGAACCTCGAAAACTAACATTGAAAAACAACAGCAAGTTTTAAAAGTGCTACAATGTTTTTGAGTTGTTTTTTTTACACTCTGATATCAGAACAATGAGATTCTCAAGTCTTTCCAATTCTCCAAATTCTTTTTTATATCTTTCTGACTGTTCATATAGTTATTTACACCTAGGTCTTTAGTCTTCTTTGACATAATTAGCTCCAAGTTATTTATTTTAAAATTGTTACTGTATAGCCAGATTTATTTTCTAGTTTTTATTTTTTCTTAGTCATATTTTTGTCAGTATTTTAGTTTTATCATCATTTATTTTAAATCCACTACAAATCCCACCTCATGCCTCACCGTGGCGCATCAGTGACCCTGGTTGCCCAACAGCTATGGTGGCGGGGGTGTATTGTCAGTATTTTAATTTTGTCTTCAATTATTTTATTCCTACATACCTGCCAAATTAATCCGCATTTTAAAAAAAAAATTCCAAAATAGTTTCTTTTGGGTGTCTAGGAAGGTCACCATATCATCTACTAATGCTCTTATTTCACAGTTATATTTCTTTTGTTTTCAAGCCTTTAATTCCTTTCTCTGTTTATTAACTTCTTAAATGGCACTTCCAACACAGTTATATACAGAAGATGTGACAGTGGGCATCTTTGGATAGGCTGCTTACTCGCATCTTTTCCCCATTTATAAAATTATTTTCACTTTTTGTTATGTTATATTGATTTATTTAACCTAGAAATGTATTTCCTGCTTCCATTCCCCTCCCCTCCCCTCCCCCCCAATTTTTTCATCATGAATTCCCAGGAAATGTTATTGAAAGCTTATTCCATGTCCAACAAGATCTTACCCAATTTCTTGTCAGAGCGTTGTTCATAATATTCTATTAAATCTATAACAATTCTTCTGTTTTGTCTCATCTATCTTCTTAAGCAAAAACAAAACAAAACCCCATTTTGTTACCAGTCTTGTATCTGTCTGCAAGAATTTGAGTAAACATTTTAAAATCGAAATTTTAACAGTGAGATAGTGCGATTGCTTGTAGTATTGAGCCAAGAATTCATCTGGGCCTGGTATCCCCCTCAGTGTAGGAAATGCCACTGGAAAACATCACATTGGGCGCAACGCCCAAATGAATGAAGGTGGAACCACTTTTCTAGTCTGAATCCCAAGCGTCATGGAGGTGGATTAGAGGCCATGCCAGGTGGACTGCTAGTGATTAATTTCTATTAATGTGGCAGTCCATTGCAGCCCTGGTGTTAAATCCTGCATGTCTCATTTCATATGTGCTGCATTACATGGCTCCAAGATCACCATGTGTTGGTCACTTCATGCAAAGCTGGGACCCCCTTTAAACAAATTCATGCCAGTTGCACTTTTCCTGAAAATGATTTCCAGGGGAAATGTATACCTGGATATGAGTAGCAGCTGCCGCTGCCGCTGATTTACTTCTCTTCATGAATCAGGATAGTCCTCATGGAGTTTTGAATTTCATGAGATTATTGCTTCGCTAATCTCCATCAGTGACACTGGTATGCTAAAAAAAATTCTGTTCCTCCTGGAGTTTCGGTATTGCTGTATGTGCTGCTCCAAATAACCGCTAATCCAGGGGTGGCCAACCTTGGAGGTTTTTCCGACTTGAGCTCCTGGTAACTGAAGTCCAAGAACAGCTGGAATGCCAAGGTGGGCACCCGTCCTAATTTCTTCACTTCTCTTTAAACCTTTTTGTTCATAGAGTTTTCTATAATATTCCTTCGTTACTTTTTAAATACTGCTCTGATAATGTATCATTTCCTCACTAACCCATACCTCTCATAACACATTTTTTCTCCTCTTTTTTCATCTGACAGGTTACCCATTTCACTGTTTTATTACCAGGGTCATAAAAAAATTTTTTTGCTTGGTAAAATTCATTTTCAATAAATGAACTTTGTCACAACTCTAGCACTTTGCCTATTTTCTTGCCAAGGAGGATTGGGAGGATCTTGTTAATTTTAAGTACTGTAATTGGATTTGAATTTAAAATGGCAGATGAACACAAATTGGGCCTCTAGTGAAATCCCACCATCCACCCACATAAACATTTTCTAATTGGGTCACCTGGCTGGACTTAGAGAAGAAACACCAGTTCAGGCCCACCCCAGTGAATGGCACTGTAGCAGAGGAGATGAAGCCAGCAAGGCTGCAGAAGGAGGCGCGAAACTTCTCCACAAATAGGTACAGTAAAACCCCGAGTTATGAAAAAAATCGGTTCCATCGCCCTTTTTGTAACTCAATGGCGGGGACCAAAGGAATCTCCTCACACACACACACCCTTGCGGAGCCGGTGGACAGGCCAGGGACAGCAGCAGCCACAGCCACGGGGACATCGTGGCTGTCTCTTCCACTGTCCCTGACCTGTCTGCCAGCTCCTCAGGCTACGCTTGTAATTGGGGAATTTTCACATACTTGAGAGGAGAGGTGTGAGTGGGGGGAAATGTATAAAAACTGAGACTTTTAGCTTCTTAGCAGCAGACACCCCACGGCCTGGGGTGACTGCCCATTTTCTTTTTCAATATGTCTTAAATGTTAGACGGCCATAAATGTCATCGGAACCCAACTTTTTACCTATTTAGCTTGCTTAGCCATTTCTATTTGTTTTATGTTTATATTTGAACTGCCTTTATCCGTATGCTATTTTACTTTATTTTTGTACCAATAAAAAGCTGTTATATTTGAAGAATTGTAGCAGAGTATTTTTATTCTCCTCAAACCTTAAAGAGGAGAATCCTTAGAATCCAGCATACAAAAACCAAGGGAGAGGGAAGCCATAAATTAGGTCTTTGCCAGGAGGAGTGAATTCCAGAGAGGAGAAGAAGACTTCATTAAAGGTTTCGTTCCTTGCAAAGGAGCGTTATCAAGTTTTGCTGAAGTCTCTTCCTGGTGAGGTAATTTTTATCTAACCCCTGGTTAGCTGGACTCTGAAAGTGTCATAAAAAGGGAGGAGGCATAAAACAGTTATTTGGGAATACTGGACATTCCAATAAGTCCTGCATTGCCATTTTAATTGCCAGATATTTCTGGACAAAGAGGTTAGCACATCTCAAAACGCTGCCTGCAAAAAGCAGTAAAAACCTCTGAAGAAGAAACAGCCCTTTTTAGGCCAAAAGGTCATAGACAGGCTGAAGAGTTGGTTTATGCCTGCCTTGACACTATAATAAACGGCTCTCTGTTAGGCAGTGCAGAAGAAGAACTAATTTTCCCTTTTTACACCTTCCACCATAAACACTGTCATAAATGCACCCACAGCTGTCTTAAACAAATTTACAACAGCCATGAGTGTATTTTTGGCAACATTTACGGCATGCGCAGGCACATTTATGCATGTATGGGCATGTTTTATGACTGGCAAATGCACCTGCTTCTGAGGGCAGCGATGGTGATGGTGGGCCACATGAAATCATGCTATGGGCTGTGGCTGAATAGCAGGCCATAGTTTGTCCACCTCTGTTCTAGAGTAGGGGTGCCCAAACTACAGACTGTGGCCGCATTCCATGTGGCCCACCACCCCCATGGCACACCCAGAAGTGGATAAAGATGTGCCCACACATTTGTAAACATGCCCGTGCCGCACCTGGAAGTGGATGCGTATGTGCAAATATGTTCACGCCGCTCCCGAGCCACACCAGTTCAAGAAAATCTGGAGTTCCAAGGTTCGCCATCACTGTCCTAGAAGGCACAACAGGGAATCAAACTCCTAACCTGGCGTTCTATGGCCTCTTACCTAAACCACTAAGTTTGATGTAGGCAGATTGATTGCACATGAACTGGCAGATGGGCTAAACACTACTTTATTGTAACATGGTCAATCTGTACATGAGGCAATGGCGGAGCCTTGCCCCTTTATATATGGTACCTGATGCATTTGAATCTCGCCCGAAGGCGCCTATTGGTTACAGTATCAGTGACGTCTTTCTGACATACTGCATACCTGACATAGTTCACCTGTGGCGGGAAGGTTTCCTGCGCTAGTTACTCATTGGGTGAATTGGAACCACGTGAGCTCCGTCAGCTGCGCTAATGGCGAGCAGCTGAACTGCATGCATACACAACATCCCTCCCCCCTAGGATGGGAGAAAGTCCCTCAACCATTGGGGCCGGCGGGTGTGCTGCGTTTGGCCGGTCGATTCATCGGTGCTGCCGGAATCAGCTGTTACGCCTGAGCCTTCCCCCTGGGAAAACTGCAGTGTCCCATCGAACCCCGGCAAGGGCAGGGATGGAGTATCTCTGTGTCGGGGAGAATGGGGAGACCTCTGGGACTACTCAAAACGCTGCTGCTCACTGGGACGAGTGAGGGAACAGTCACGTAAACTCCCCTCATCCTGTAACAAAAAATCAAACGGGTTGTTCATCTCCGGGTTGGGAGACTGTCTCCTATGGGTCTATGCGGCCTGTTATGCTGAGTCCTGTTTTCCCCCCTTGGGTTACGCGGGTAGGGGGCAACCCTAATGCTGACTCATCAAAATACCTGTTTCCCCCTGTGGCTTCCCATTTCTCTTCTAAGCTGATCGGCGTATCTCCGCCACAGCAACCCCGACCCTGTCTTTACTTGGTACAATACGGGCCCGGTTTGTTCAACCACTTCCCCAGGTACCCACGCTGGCCCTGAGCTCACATAATTTCTGCAGTACACTGGATCGCCTGCCCCAAACACTTTTCTCTGATCTACCGCCACATTCGTGCCTCTATCTTCCATCCTGGAAGGATCCAAGCGGTCAAACAATGTTGTGAGTCTTCTTCGTATCAGGATCTCCGCGGGGGATTGCCCCGATGCAAGCGTAGTAACCCTATAGCACAGGAGGAATTTGCAGAGCTGTAACTCCAGATCCCCTGGACCCATCCTCATTAGTGCCTCCTTTGTAGTGCGGACCAGGCGCTCTACTTGACCATTTGTGGCAAGGTGAAACGGAGCGGAGGTAACATGCCTGATCGCATTCCGTTCGAGGAATGCCTGAAATTTGTCAGACATGTAAGTGGTCGCATTATCCAAAATTAACACATCGGGCAGGCCAAAACACATGAACACCTTTCTCAGGTGTTTGACTGTGGCTGCGGAGGATGTGTTTCGCACTGGAATGACCTCCAGCCATTTCGAGAACGCATCAACCACTAACAAGAACATTGTACCCTGGAAAGGCCCCGCAAAGTCCACGTGGACCCTTGACCATGGTCCGCGGGCTGTGTCCCACTCCCTGGGGGGTAATCTGTGCTCCTTGGATCGTGAGTGTTGGCAAAACTCTCACTCATCCACCAATTTCTCTATGTCCTTATGAATTTTGGGCCATCAGAAATAGCTCACGATCCCCAGGTGACTCGTGTGTAGCAAGCGGAGCACCTTGGCTCGAAAAACCTCGGGAATTACTACCCTCTGGCCCCAGAGGAGGCATCCTCTCTTGAGCGAAAGCTCGAAACATTTCCTGAAGAATGATGCAAGTTCCTCGGATGGGGACGTTGCGGGCCTGCCTTTCTTTACCCATGCCAACGCCTGGGACAGAACCTTGTCTTTGGCGGTTGCCTTGGCGATATCTGAGGGCACAATGGGGGGTGAATCGAAAGACTCGATGAGCAGCACCTGGTGATCTTGCTCAACCTCGCACTCGGGTTCCCCCAGCTCCGGCAGGGGAGACCTGGAAAGCGCATCCGCGTGAGCAATGTCTTTCCCTGGGCGGTGTACCAGTGTGAACTGGTATGCGTTTAAGAAAATCACCCATCGTAACATTTGTGGGGATAGAATCTGGGGAGTGGGCTTGGCCATGACAAAGATTCCCAAGAGGGGCTTGTAGTCTGTGACAATGGTGAACTCCCTCCCATACAAGAAATCATAAAATTTCTTGGTTCCTGCGATGATTGCGAGGGCTTCCCTATCCGTCTGTGCATAGTTGCGCTCTGCTTTCGAGAGGGATCTCAAGTAGAACGCAATCGGCGCCTCCCTCCCATTCTCGAGCACGTGGCAGAGGACAGCCCCAACCCCCACCGGTGAGGCATCACACACAAGTACTAAGGGCTTTCTGGGGTCAAAATGAGTTAATATCGCCTCGGAAGATAGGAACCGCTTTAACTCATTGAACTCCCGCTCTTGACCCTCTCCCCACCGCCAGACTGCATCCTTCTTCAGTAAGCGATGCAGCGGCTCCGCCACGGATGCCTTCCGTGGGAGGAAGGAGTGGTAGAAGTTCAGGAGCCCTAAGAACGGCTGTAGCTCTAGTTTGGTGGCAGGTCTGGGGGCGTCCTGTACTGCCGCAACTTTGGATTTTGATGGTTTTACCCCATCAGGGATGATTTGAAACCCAAGAAACTCAACCTCGTTTGCATAGAACACACATTTGTCCCTTCTCAGGCGTAACCCAGCCCTCTCGAACACAGATAGTACCTGGTCTAACCTCTGGGCTAGCTCTGACTCATCCCCAGCTGTTATCAATACGTCGTCAAAATATGGCATGACCCCGGGGAGACCCTTAAGGAGGCATTCCACAAGCACCTGAAATATCCCGGGGGCTGAGTTCACGCCGAACTGGAGGCGTGTCACCTTAAATGCACCCTTGTGCGTAACTATCGTCTGGTCTGCTGCGGCCGCAGGTGTAACTGTTAACTGTTGGTAAGCCTGTGCTAGGCCCAACTTCGCAAAGCATTTACCCCCGTGTAACTTGGCTAGCAAGTGGCTAACTACCGGCACCGGGTAGGCATTGGGGCAAATTGCCTTATTGATAGTACACTTGTAATCAGCACAAATCCTAACCTCCCCGTTAGATTTCATGGCAGTTACAATCGGTGTCTCCCAATCTGCGGAGTCCACTGGAACCAAAATCCCCTGACCCACCAGTTTGTCCAGTTCCGCTTTGATTTTGTCCTTGAGTGCAAAGGGCACTCTTTGTGGCTTGAGGCGTACGGCGCAAATGAAAGGGTCAATATCAAAGTCCATGGGAGGCGCCCTGTACTCCCCAAGTCCTTTCTCGAAGACCGCATGGTGTGCATTGCATACATCCTGAATGGGGTCACCTCGGATGGCGTTGATGCCAGTCAGTGCAATACCCAGCGGTTCAAACCACTGGGTCCCTAGAAGACAACTGGACCCCCTTAAGAACCACCAAGGGCAGCTTCCTTGTGAAGTTTTTGAAACGGACAGTGAAATCTCCCACCCCCAGGATCGGAATGTAGTTATCCTGAACGTCCCGCAAATTCGTCCTGAGGGCTCTGAGTTTGGGGCGGTCCCTAGGGGGTATTTGCAGAAACTCCGTCTGTGAGACTATGGAATATGCGGTCCCTGAATCCACCTCCATCTTTACCTGGACCCCCTGCAACAGTACCTTCCAAAAAAAACGGGTGTGTCGGTCTGACACACGTCTCACCACGGTGTCCCCCGCATGCACTTTCCAGACGGCCTCGTCCTTTCGGACATAGTGGCTGGTCCGGTCAGGGTCTCGGCTTCTGCGTTGTCTGCACACCTTCGCGATGTGTCCCAAGCGTCCGCACGTGTGGTTCTCTGCCTTCTTGAAGGGGCATTTCTTCCGGTTGTGTGAGCCCCTGCACCCGTCACAGTGTCAGCTTGCTTCGGTGGTGTCTCTTTTCGGATGGCCTTTTTCTCACTTTCTGGACCTCTGGTTCGCTCTCGCTGGATTCTGAAGTGGACGTGGCGGCGGCCACCGCGGCTCTCAACTCTTGTGCACGGAGTGACGAACAGCTGTGGGCTTGCACCGTGGATGCTGAGCTTCCCAGGGCTGCGGACCTCGTCCTGCATGCCCTTCCTCCGTCATTTACCACCTCAGCAGCTTGTGCGGCCCACAAAACCTGCTCGAACGTGATGTCTTTGTCTCGGGCTAACAGTTTCCGCTGAGCCTCTTCATCCCGCAGGGCGAGTAGGAGATGGTCTCGCAGTGCCTCAGTCAGGAAGGCTCCCCACCGGCATGGAACGGCCGCAAGCCTCAGCGCGGCTACGACACAGTTTCTCCAATGGCCTGTTGGTCTCGCCGGCTAAACGGCAATCTTGCCAGGAACACGGACACCTTTGGGTGGAAATGTGCCCGCAGGGCAGCTAGGATTTCGGCCAGTGGTACCGTGTTGAGTACCCTTGGCATCAGGAGGTTCCTTGCCAGTTCCAGGGTTGGCAACCCACACTGAGCTAGTAGGCAGGCTCGCCTTTGTGCTTCGCCCTCAATCTTCTCCGCGTCCATCACGTACAAAAACTGTTCCTTGTAGAGGTCCCATGACTCCGGCTGGGAGGTATCAAACGGAGAGAGGGTGACCCTGTGGGACGCCATTATCCCACCTTCGTCGACAATTTTATGTAGGCAGATTGATTGCACACGAGCCGGCAGATGGGCTAAACACTACTTTATTGAAACATGGTCAATCTGTACATGAGGCAATGGCGGAGCCTTGCCCCTTTATATATGGCACCTGATACATTTGAATCTCGCCCAAAGGCGCCTATTGGTTACAGTATCAGTGATGTCTTTCTGACGTACTGCATACCTGACATAGTTCACCTGTGGCGGGAAGGTAACCCGCGCTAGCTACTCATTGGGTGAATTGGAGCCACATGAGCTCCGTCAGCTGTGCTAATGGCGAGGAGCTGAACTGCATGCATACACAACACTGAGCGTAGTATACATCCCATAAGATTTTAACGTTATGCGATGTAATTTTGTTTCCAGATTGCTTAACATTATGCGGTTTTAGAGTTATCTGGTGCAAACGTTATCTGAGGTATTACTGTATGTATACCAAGTCGCAGCCATCCCCCCTGCTGGAAAGCACATGGAGTCTGTATTATTCCTTTGTCTGGCCACAAAAGGAAGCTATTGCTTCAGAAAAGGTTACATGGACTGGGAGCTTCCTGTGGAAGTGGCACCCTAAGTCTATGAAATATTTTGCTCGGCCAACCAACACACCATAAACATTTTAATACATGCCCAAAGACGTGATCATGAATCACAGAAGCTCACATGACATTTTGTTTTTCTTAGTGATCCCAATAAAGGTATCAGCTGCCTCCTACGTTCTTTACCATTAAAGGTAAAGTGGCATTTGAAGACGGGTAGGGTATTATGTATAGGGGGCTTCCTATTTTGGAGAAGAAGGGTAAGGAAGGCAGCTTTTGTGATGGAGCGTGCCAGACATGAGAGAGCCCTACAGAGAAGTGACATTCCTAGAGAAGAACATTTCAGAGAGAAAAAGGTTCCTAGTGAGGAGTATGCCAGACAAGAGAGATTCCTATAGAGAATCATGCCAAAACTAGAGAGGTTCCTCAAGTGGGAGATTTGCCAGATAAGAGAGGTTAGTAGGGAGGGAGCATGCGTGAGAAAAACAAGTCATAAGAACAGCCTTGTTGGAACAGGCCACAGCCCATCCAGTCCAGCACTCTGTCACACACAGTAGCTCACCATTTGCTTCAGGGTATTCCCAAGCAGATGCCTTCACCTGCTTAGGATTCCCTGGAAATGGCATTAAGAGATATCCTGCCTATAGTCCTAGAGAGGGGGCATGCCAGACCAGGAAGGAATGTGGAGAGAATTCAATGCCCAGGCAGGAGAGGTTCCTGGCATGTGGAGTAGTTAAGATGCTGAACTTGACAACTGGAAGGTTGGCTGGTCAGCAAGGAGAGAGAAAGAGTGTTGGGTGGATTTTTAGGGATTAAGCATGCATGCCAGACAAGAGAGATTCCTCCAGAGGAGAATGCCAGACAAGAGATGTTCCGGATACGACCGGCTTTCGAGCAAAGGGTAACCTTTATGAAGAGGGGGAGTTGGCCAGACAAGAGGAATTCCTAGAGAGGAGGATGCCGAACAAGAGAGATTCTGGGTTTTTCGTCCTCAGCGAGGGGGGACAGAGAGAGAGAGACCATTGGATGGATTTTTAGAGTGGCCGACTCGATAGATTCCTAGAGAGGAGCATGACAGACAAGAGAGGTTCCTAGAGAGATGACAAGGCGGGCTCTTTCACCCGGAAAGAAATGATCCTTTCCCACATAACATGTCCCTTTGACCCTCTCTCCTCCTCCTTATTCGAGAGGTGACCATCGAGTTGGGAGAGTTGCTGCGGTAAGTCTCCTTTTATTTTCTGGACTACATATCCCATCCTTTTAGAGGCGGGAAGGGTTTAAGAGTTTTGTGAACTGGACTCTTAAGAAATTCGCCTCTTCCACGTATTGGGGACAGAGAGGATCTTAAAATACTTTAAATACTACAAAACACACGCAGGAAGAAGAAGGCGATTCATCTTGAATCTCGAAATCTCACGCAACCATTTATTTATATTTATTTTTGAGTGATCCAATAAAGGCATCGCTTTTTTCCTGCATTTGTTTTGTATTCTGAATATGGATTTCACGGCTATCTTTCTTTGTTTGCTTAAATACTACAAGTCCCAGAATCCCCGGTCATGCAGCTAGCCGCATGGACGGTGAGAATTGTAGTACCGAAACCGTCAGATCAAGGGAAGCATAATGTGCTTTTGGGCGACAAGCCCTCTGTGGTCTCCGCTGACTGTGGATTCTGGGCATTGTAGTTGTTGGGAAACAAAAGGAAAGCTTCTCTAAGACTTTTGTTGTTGTTGTTCAGTTGCCGCACAGTCGATTCCGACCCTTTGCGACCCCATGGACCCTATTGACCTCCAGGCACATCTGTCCCCCACCATCCTCCCCAGCCCGGCCAGCTCTGTGCCCATTGCGTCTTCTACAAGACCATCTGGCCATCTCATCTTTGGCCGCCCCCTTTTTCTTATGCCTTCCACCTTTCCCAGCATCAAGGCTTTCTCAAGTGAATCCTCTCTTCTCATTTGACGTCCAAAGTACTTTAGCTTCATCTTTACTATTTTACCTTGTAAAGAGCAGTCAGGGTTGATTTCTTCTAAGATCTCCCAGACTGGGAGAGGGCCCCATGTTTGCTCCCCCCACCCCCTTCGCTAAGGACTTGGCTGGTGGCTTTTCCCTGGCCACACCTGGTTTGCCTCCCCTTTGGTTTCCTCCCGTCTTTGTTTTCATTCCATCTTTGTTTTCTGGTCTTTTGAAAGGGTTCAGTGTCTGCATTTAATGTGATTATCTTACATTAAAAGCAAGAGCTTTGCAAGAACTTTTATATAAAACACAATTACCAGTTTAATAGCTAACTCTTGACATATTTGGAGTTTTGTCTTCAAGGTTTTTAAAACAAAATCCATGGTCCTCCTTGCAACCATTGTGGCCAAATTCATTTTTGATACCACTCCACCAAAGAAAAGAAAGAAAGAAAGGAAGGAAAAAGGAAAGGAAAAGAAGGATCTCTTCTCTCTCTCTTTCTTCAGAGGGAGGTCTTGGAATTTAAAGAGAAAAGAGGACGTATATCTTTACAAGGCTGCAATTCTTCCATTAAAACCCTTGCCCTGTCAGTGTTATGATTTCCCTTCTGGAGGAGTTTTCGAACTCTTTACCCCGGTTGTTTTCACTCTCTGAAGGCCCACCACACAAACAACTCTGACCCAGTAGTTCTCTTGGCTGGAGTTTCTGGGATTGGAGGATTATTAGGATAGGCAAAAGATCTGTAGGTAGCTCTGAGGTCTTAGGAAGGGAGGATTCAGAGAGGCTTCATTCATCCTATGTACAAATGAACACCCTGAGAGAGCAGCAAACAGGAGGAAAGAACAAACCCATTTCAGTTCTCATATACCTGTAGAAAAGCTCAAAAGGCATAGTCTTCAGGAAAGCACCTAAGGTTAGGCACTATCCTCCTTATCCCCTCCTTGCCATATCATCCATGGTCATAAGAACATAGAACATAAAAACATAAGAACAGCCTTGCTGGAACAGGCCACAGCCCATCCAGTCCAGCATTCTGTCTCACACAGTGGCTCACCATTTCCTTCAGGGTATTCCCAAGCAGATGCCTTCACCTGCTTAGGATTCCCTGGAAATGGCATTGAGAGATATCCTGCCTATCTCTCCAACCCTGAGGTTGTCCTTAAGTATCCATAATTATAGCCATTGATACCCTTGTCCTCCATGAACTTGTCTAATCCTTTCTTAAAGCTGTCAAGACTGACAGCTGTCACCACTTCTTCTGGCAGGGAGTTCCATAGACCAGTAATCCTCTGGGTGAAAAAGTACTTTCCCTTATTTGTTTGAGAACTAGTACCCAAAAGTTTCATCGAGTGTCCCCTAGTTCTAGTGTTGTGCGATAGGGAAAACAGTTTTTCCTTATCTACTTTGTCCACACCATGCATGATTTTGTAAACTTCAATCAGGTCACCTCTTAGACGCCGTCGCTCAAGAGTGAAAAGGCCCAACCGTTGCAGCCTCAGATGGTAAGGAAGGTGTTCCAGTCCCCTAATCATTCTGGTTGCCCTCCTCTGCACTTTTTCCAGCTCCGTAATATCTTTCTGGAGGTATGGCGACCAGAACTGTACACAGTATTCCAGATGGGGCCTCACCATAGATTTATAAAGAGGCAAAATGACACTTGCTAACTTATTTTCTATACCCTTCCTAATGATCCCTAGTATTTGCTTTTTTCACTGCTGAGGCACACTGGGTTGACACCTTCATTGAGTTGTCCACCAGGACACCAAGGTCCCTTTCCTGGTTTGTCGCAGAGAGTTCAGACCCCATCAGTTTATAAATGTAATTGGTTTTTTTTGCCCAACTAGTGTTGAAGCTCATTTGCCACTGTTTTGTCCACTCCCCCAGTGTCAAGAGATCCCTCTGGAGCTCCTCACAATCTCTCACAGTTTTCACTACCCTGTATAATTTAGTGTCGTCAGCAAATTTGGCTACCTTGCTATTTACTCCTACCTCTAGATCATTTATGAAGAGGTTGAAAAGCAGGGGTCCCAGTACTGAACCTTGGGGGACCCCACTCTTTACTTCCCTCCACTTGGAGAAGTGTCCATTTAGTGCTACCCTCTGTTTCCTGTCCCTTAGCCAGTTGCTGATCCAGGACAAGACCTGTCCCTTTATTCCATGACTGGCAAGTTTATTCAAGAGCCTTTGGTGTGGGACCTTGTCAAAAGCCTTCTGAAAGTCCAGATAAACAATGTCAACTGGATCCCCCTTATCCACATGCTTGTTGACACTCTCAAAAAATTCCAACAGATTAGTGAGGCATGATTTGCCCTTGCAAAAGCCATGGTGGCTCTCCTTTAGCAGCACCTTCTCTTCTATGTGCCTATTAATTCTATCTTTTAGGATGGTTTCCATCACTTTACCTGGGACACATGTCAAACTGACAGGTCGGTAATTTCCTGGATCACCCCTGGATCCTTTTTTGAAAATTGGTGTTACATTCGCTACCTTCCAGTCATCAGGCACAAAGCCTGATTTGAGGGAAATATTATATATTTTGGCTAGGAGATCAGCAATTTCATCTTTAAGTACCCTGAGAACTCATGGATGGATGCCATCTGGTCCTGGTGATTTGTTAGTGTTTATCTTAACAAGACATGCAAGGACCTCCTCCCTGGTTATTTCTATCTTGCTTAATTCTTCGGTTTCCCTCCCTACGAAGATAGGCTCTGTTTTGGGCATGTGGTCTCTGTCTTCTTCAGTGAATACTGAAGCAAAGAATTCATTGAGTCTCTCTGCAATCTCTGTTTCCTCTTTAATAACCCCTTGCCTTCTATTGTCATCTAATGGTCCGATGGCCTTCCTAGTTGGGTTCTTACTTCTAATGTACTTAAAGAAGTCTTTGTTATTTCTCTGAGTATTTTTAGCTATACACTCCTCAAAGTCTTGCTTTGCTTTCCTGATTGTTGCCTTGCATTTGTTCTGCCAGAATTTATGTTTCTGCCTGCTGTCCTCATTCGGACAAGCCTTCCATCTTCTAAATGAGCTTTTCTTGCTCTTGATCACTTCCCGAACAGCTCCTGTAAGCCACATCGGAGTCCTCTTGGACCTGGCAGTGCCCTTTTTCCTTTTGGGTGTGCATTCATATTGGGCCTCTGTTATTGTTTTTGTAAACAGCCTCCATGCCTCTTGGAGTGTTTGGACTCTCTCAATTTTCCCTTTCAGCTTCTTTTTTACTAGTTTCCTCATCTTTGGGAAATTTCCTTTTTGAAAATTTAAGGTCTCTGTGTTAGATTTTATCAGTGACTTGCAGTCTATGATCAAGTTAAACATAATTGAGTTGTGGTCACTGTTTCCTATTGGATCACTCACATTAACATCTTGCACCAGATCCTAAGTATTACTCAGGATCAAGTCAAGGATTCTTGTACCTCTAGTTGGGTCTTCAACCATCTGTCCCAGGGAACAATCATTTACCGTATTTATTCGAGTATAACGCGCACTCGTGTATAACGCGCACCCCTAATTTTCCATGAAACCTCGGTATAAAATTTCTTGAGTCGCGCGGCCCGGGTAGCGCGGGTGGCTGGCGTTAGCGCCTCCCCCGGAGGGTTCCCTTCTCGTCCCGGCGGGTGCGTGCAGGTGAGCGGCGGCGGCAGCGGGACCTGGGCGCCTGCCGCCGCCTGGGAGGGTAGGGCCGCGGCGTGCTCCGTGCCTACCCGGCGCCGGCTTCTTGAGTCGCGCGGCCCGGGTAGCGCGGGTGGCTGGCGTTAGCGCCTCCCCCGGAGGGTTCCCTTCTCGTCCCGGCGGGTGCGTGCAGGTGAGCGGCGGCGGCAGCGGGACCTGGGCGCCTGCCGCCGCCTGGGAGGAGGGCCGTGGCGTGCTCCGTGCCTACCCTTGAGGCTCGTTTAAAAGAGGCTCGTTTATAACGCGCACCCAGTCCTCGTGTATAACGCGCACCCAAACTTTGATTTCTTTTTTGGGTATAAAATTTTGCGCGTTATACTCGAATAAATACGGTAGCATATTCCGGTCCATTCTAGGCAGCCCTTTTGGATTGTGAATTAATTACCTACTGTCTTGCAGGTGTGGGGGTGAGGGAGACCTTTTCTTCATAGTTGAATTTATTTATTTATTTTTGAATAGTAGCAGTGTTAGTTTTTGGTTCAGGCATATCAGAAAAGAAAAACAAAGAAATAATAAAATATAAAGAAAACCTCTGCAGCACTATAAAGATTCAGACAAGGAGTAAATCTTCTTTCAGGAGGGACTGATTTTATCTCCTTGCAGTTCAGAGGACTCTCAGAGTCTTCTTTACTACTGGGAAGACCATTGCTTTAACTATGTGCACTTTGTTAACAGGGTGATGTCTCTTCTTTTTATTATGGTGCCTAGGTTTGCCATAACTTGCCTCCCAAGGACTACCATCTTTTGATTTCATGGCTGGAGTCACCATTTGTGGTGATCTAAGATCCTTGGACTGCAGTGGCTCAAGTGGCTAAGATGCTGACTGGGAGGCAGTTTGATTCCTGAGTACTGCAAGATGGAATGAGCTCCCATCTTTGTCCTAGCTCCTGCCAACCTAGCAGTTTGAAAGCAAGAAATTGCAAGTAGATAAACAGGGACCACTTCGGTGGGAAGGTAACAGCGTTCCGTGTGCTCCGGTGTCTAATCATGTCTGCCACATGACTACGGAAAAATCTGCAGAAGCAGACAGCGCTGGCTCTCCGGCTTTGAAACAGAGATGAGCACTGAACCCTAGAGTCAGATACGACTGGCTTTATTTGCGTAAAAGGGATGCATTTTCCACACAAAAAAATCATTACTTAAGTCAATTTTTATGTAAATTGGTGCATATGTACTGTAAATCAGGGTTTTACTGTACAGTGGTACCTCTTACAACAGGGCTTCTGTGGGGAGGGGAAGCAACCCTTGGGATACACCACTTTCATCCCCCCCCCCCCCCACTTGCCTGTTCGTTTACAGTGATACCTCATACAACGTCCAAACTTGGTTCCACAAGTTTGGACTTTATACGGATTTGGACTTTGTAGGAGGCATGCAAAATCCTAGCCGTGATGCCTCATACAACGTCCAGATCCTTGCTGTGATGCCTCGTACAACATTTCCATAGAGATACATTGTACAGACGGGAAAAGTCAAGGAAACAGACAGGAAACTGACAGAACTTTAAGAAATCATTCTCTAAAGGCTAAATACATTACAAAAACATGTCAAACAACCCTGGGGTGTGTGGCTAAGACGAGCATGGAGTAACACGCAGGTTGCTTTGCTCGCGCCAAAGAATGTGGATTTAATGTGGATTAATTGAAAATATTAAATGAGAAACTGCATGGAATGAAGGGTGAGAATCTCCAAAGCTTATAAAATTGAACAGAGATTGGCAAAAGTTTGAAGCCCAAGGAACGGGGGGGGGGGGGGGGATTGAGAGAGGCGCAGCCTAGGCTGTGTTACTCGAGCCACAGGAGGTGGCGGCAGTGGATGAGTGGTTTTGGAGTTGAATGGAGAATGCCAACGAAGGCTAAGTAAGTGCCGAGGGCAGCAAAAGTTGGGAAAGAAGGAGGAAGACGGGTTGGAATAATGGCGGCTGTCGATCTGGAAAGGGAAAGTTAAGACTGGAAAAGTATGGCGAGACTGGAATGAGGGGGGACAGAGGTGGAGGTGCTGTTGGAGCGTGTGAGTGTGTGAAGAGGTGGGAAGGCAAATTGAAGAAGTTTGTTACTGGACTTTGAATAAACAGCAGAGAAGGCTACTGCATTTATATCATAGCTGACTTTTTGAGCCAAGATTTCTGTTTATCAGCCCACAAACCTAACAAGAGAAGTAGTTATATTTTAAAGCTACGGTTCTGTTATGGATACTAAGTTACATCATCTCTTTCTCTGAACTTTTGCTTGGATTTTTTGGTGATTTCTCTGGGCTTTTTTTGTGGATGGAATAGACTTTGAATGAACACGGATATAAATTTGTTGCAGCTGAATTACAAAATTGGATTATAAGGCTACTGCTATTGCTATTTTGGATTGGTCTTCCTCCCTTGTTAGGGGATATATAATTCTTCTCCGCTTCACTGTGAATTACAAATTTTTATTTTTATTTTTCCTTCCTCTCTGGATTGTGTGAGAGAAAGTGCTGATACTTTTTGGTGACTTTCTTTGCTCTCTCCCCACTGATTATTTTGATTTTAGTGGCTGGAGCTTCCATTTGAGCCTACGATACTGGGATACACTGAGGGAGATATATTGTTGTTGATTTTGTAACCAAACCTAAGAAATTGGATTGCAATTGTATCAGCAGAAGAGTTCCTGACATATTTAAAGTTGGATATTAAGGGTTTATTGATTATTATTTTTTTGAGCTGGAATTGATTATAAAGGATTGGGTGGCTTCAATCAAGTCTTGGTGGATGTAAGCAACTCCCCCCCCTCTTTTCTGGAATACAATTGTTGGAGGGTGTAAGGATCTACAAGTGAAATAGCAGCTGTTGGTGGATTACAATAAAGAATTGGGTTTCCATGTTTTGGACATAAATTGTGAGAGATTATAAAAGCTTCAATCAAGCTCATGGATTCGAATTGAGTCAAGTTGAGAGCTCTGGCTTGTTTGAACTCTGGAACAGTTTCAAGGAGAGGGTTTTGTGGGACCCAAAATAATCACTGCATTGAAACTATTATTTGACATTACAATGGATAAAGCTGCAAGGAGCAAGGGGAAGGAGGAGGAGGTTGTGAAACCTAAGAGAAAAGATAAACCAGCAGCTGCGGAGACGCCTTCATCATCGCCAGAACCAACCGCTTTTGATCAGACTCAAATAATGGTTGAATTTGGTAAACTGTTCCAGAAATTCGAAAGGATGGATGAAGCAAGGGTGAAAGATAAAAATGAAATTCTGGGAAAACAGGATAAATTGGCTGTAATGGTTATTGATTTTTCTAAAAAAGTTGAGCTAAACATTCATAAGTTAGAGGGCAATGTTAAATTGATGCAAAATGATATGAAAGCGATGAAAGGGGAAATGAAAGGGATACAGGAAGAGGTGAAGGAAAATAAGGTGAAAATGGATGAGCATGAAAAAAGGATAGATGTGATGGAAGAAATGATGAGAAAACAAAATATTCTGATTCGCCATATGATTGAACGAACGCCAGACCAGCTAAGAGACAGAATTGTTGATTGGTTAAACAAATTGAAAATAGGGATATATTTTGTTAATGAGGACATTGTAAGTGCTTATAGAGTGGGACCAAGAAGGGGGGAAAATGATTACAGGAATGTTTTGGTTAAATTTGCAAATTGGGGTGATAAGCTGAAGGTACCGTGTTTCCCTGAATATAGGACCTCCTCCCATAATAGGACACCCCCCTTTTTCCCCCCTGTCTTTGAAATATAAGGCCCCACCCAAAAATAAGACCTCCTTACCTCCTGGCTGTAAGGCAGCCGGCGTGGCCCATAAGAAAGCCTGCCGCATCGGAGTCTCAATTGCCTCCCCGCTCACAACCAAGGGAAGTTTCCCCTGGTGAGAGCGGGTTCGAGACTCCGACGCGGCAGGCCTTCTTATGGGCCACGCTGGCCGCCTCACAGCTGAGACCAGTCTCGATCGGGCTTCCCTACTCACAACCAAGGGAAGCGTCCCTTGGTTGCAAGTGGGGAAGCCCGATCAAGACTGGTCTCGGCTGTAAGGCGGCCGGCTCCGATGCCTCCTCACAGCTGAGCTGAGGGCAGTCTCAATCACGCTTCCCCACTCGCAACCAAGTCTCGATCCCGCTCTCGCCAGGGGAAACTTCTCTTGGTTGTGAGCGGGGAGACAATCGATACTCCGACGCGGCAGGCTTTCTTATGGGCCATGCCGGCCGCCTCACAGCTGAGGCCAGTCTCGATTACGCTTCCCCACTCACAACCAAGGGAAGCGTCCCTTGGTTGTGGGTGGGGAAGTGCGATCAAGACTGGTATTCTTCTTCATGGAAAAATAAGACATCCCCTTAAAATAAGACCTTTTGCTAATTTTGGAGTTTTAAAAAATATAAGACAGTGTCTTATATTCGGGGAAACACGGTAATGGCCTTCTTAAAATAAGCTGGTTCTGGCGCTTTGAAAATCGATGAAAATGATGTGGAGGTATATAATGACATTGCTATTAAGGAACGTGGTTGGAGATATAAGATGAAACCTGTAACAAAATTACTGATGAAAAAAGGGATAAAATACAATTGGCAGTTTCCACAACAGTTAAGATTCTTCCATGACAGAATAATGCAGGTGATTGATACAGGAACAGACTCATTGGAGTATTTGACCTTACTGGATTTGGTTAAGGCGGGTTCAAATGAGTGGGTGGAGCTAAGGAAAGATCTGTTGGGGTTAGGAGGGATAAGGAGGGATTATGGTGAAGCAGATGAGGGGGGTGCTGCAGGAGGAGAGCAACCAGGTGGAGCAGAAAATGACTTATCATTGATTGTGGTGGAGGAAGAGCCAAGCAAAGGATAGAAGGAAAAAGGGAATGAAAGTAAGAATTCTTATAGGGGAAGAGTTTTGTTTTTACAATGTGGAAGGTGCGCTTGAGCCATAACTACCATGTGCATCTTACACGTTCCCTCCCTCCCCCCTTTGGATCATGAAGGCAACCTTTTTTTCTTGAAGAAGAAAGTCGGGAGGGTAGTATTGAGTGTTTTTTGTGGTAAGTTTTGTTATAGTTTTTTAGGGTTAGTTGGTAGCACGCCCAAGGGAGAGCTCAGAAGTGGTAGAAGAGGGTGTTTAATTGATAATGAGGGGTATTAAAATGTTAATGTGGAATGTAAAAGGTACAGGATCTGTGGTCAAGAGGAAGAGGATAGAATTAGCATTGAGGAAGGACAGACCGGACATAGTCTTTCTACAGGAAACTCATAAAAAATCTCAAGATACAAATAAAATTGTTCTTGGTTGGATGCAACATTATGAAAAGTCATATGGTACATCAAAAGCAAGAGGAGTCGCAATTTTGATTTCTGCTAAATTGGAGTTCGAGAAAATAAATAGTATTTCGGACCCAGAGGGAAGATATTTGATAGAAAAAGGGAAAATAGATGATGAGGAAGTAACCCTGGTGAATATATATGCCCCAAATGAACCTCAAGCTGAATTTTTAGAAAAAGTGCGCAAAATTTTGGTAATAGAAAAATCAGTAAAGATGATTGTAGCCAGTGACTTTAAATTAGATCAAATTTGGATTGTACAAATATTTTAAGGTGTGAAAAAGGCATTAAAGGACAGATTTTGGATAACTGGATGATTTCTTTAAATTTGAAAGATTCGTGGAGAGAGGTTAAGGGATCAGAAAGGGCATATTCATATTTTTCACATGTTCATAACTCATATTCTAGAATTGACTATGTTTGTAACTGAAAATATGGTCAAAAATATGGAGGAGATTGAAATTGGAATTCTTAAGGAGTCAGATCATGCTAAGGTGAGTCTAGAATTGAGTTTACAGAGTGAAAGTAGAAAGATAAGGAGATGGCGATATGATGTTAATTTATTTAAAGACCAAAAATGTAAAGAACAAATTATGGAGAGTTGGAAGGAAAGTTGGCATTGGAATGATAATGGCGAGGTAAATTTTAATGTGGTCTGGGATGCCATGAAGTCGGTTTTTAGAAGAGAGTGTATTAAATTGCAAGTAATAGATATAAAAACATAAGTTAGCACAGGATAAAATTGAAAGCGAGATAAAGCAGTTACAGGAGGAACATTCAAAGACGAAGGATAAAAGGGTATTTGGTAATCTACAAAGATTGAAAGCTGAATTGGCAGGCAAAGATATAGAAAAAGTGAAAAGAGATTTGATTTATCTAAAAAGAGAATATTTTGAATATAGTAAAAAATCAAAATTATTAGCAAAAGCAGCAAAAAATAAAAGGGAAAAAAGGGAAATTGGTGTTTTGATTAATAATCAAGGGATAAAATTTAATAAGATAAGAGATAAATGTAAAATTGTGAAAGATTTTTATCAAGCTTTATATGCAAGAAAAGAAATAGATGTGGAGAAGCTTAAAAATCAGCTCGAGAACCAAATGGTGAGTGGAATAAAACAGGAACATAGGGACAGAATGGAAGAACAAGTATCAGAAAAGGAAGTAAAAGAGGTAATTGCGGGTTTGAAATTGGGGAAAGCTCCTGGGGAGGATGGGCTACCTGCTGACTTTTATAAGGAGTTTAAAGATATAATAATACCAAAGTTGGTTAAACTATATAATCATATATTGGATGGTGGGCAAATTCCGACTTCGTGGTATAGGACCAGAATTGTATTGTTGCCAAAACCCGGGAAGAATTTAGAAAAAGTAGAATCATATAGACCAATTTCGCTTATAAACCAAGATGCCAAGATCTTCACAGCAATACTGGCTAATTGTTTAAACAACTTTATGGGTAACTATATAAATTTAGATCAAGTGGGTTTTTTAAAGGAGAGGCACATGACAGATTGGACTAGAAGAGTGTTAGATTTAATAGATATTGTGAGTCAAACGAAAGAAAAAGTGGGGTTAATATCTTTGGATATTTTTAAGGCATTTGACTCCCTACAATGGATTTCAATTAAGGAAATAATAAAAAGTTATGGATTTGACGATAAATTTAGAAGGGTAATTGATCAATTATATCAACATGGAATAGCCAATGTTAGAGTAAACGATGAGTTCACGGATGAGGTAAAATTTAGAGGCAGGTACAAGACAGGGTTGTCCTTTATCCCCTATATTGTTTATTATTGCAATGGAGATTCTGGCAAAAGCTATAAGAGAGGATGGAAAAATAGAGGGGATTATGGGGAATAAAATAAGCATGTATGCCGATGACACATTGATAATTGTAAAACATCCTGAGAAGGCTATGAATAGAATTAGAGTACAATTAAAATATTTTTGAAGATATTATGGGTTTAAAGATAAATTGGGATAAATCGGAAATGATGCTTTGTAATATGGGAGAAGAGGACTGAAAGAAGATAAGGGGAATGAGCAACATTCAAATTAAAGACAAGCTGAAATATTTGGGTATAAATATATCAATCTGATTGAATGACCTTAAAAATTTGAATTATGATAGTTTGAAAAACGAAATTAAGCTTAAAATTAAAAATTTTCAAAAGTTAAACCTGTCGTGGTTTGGGAGAATTGCTCTTAGCAAAATGAGGTTGTTACCTAGAATTAATTTTTTATTTGAGGCATTACCAATTCAATTGAAAGATAAGGAGATTAAGGAGTTTCAAAAACTGATAAATAATTTTTGCAATGTGGGAAAGAAGCCCAGACTTCCAAAAGAACTGTGGTACTTACCTCAGAAAGAAGGGGGTTTACGAATGCCAAATCTGGTGGTATATTATCGAGCCTTTCAAATTAAAAATGTTGTGAAGATCTTGGCAAGGGAAAAAACAATTTGGGAAGAAATTGAGATGAGGGATTATAGAAACATAGGTAAAAAAATTTTTTAGGAGGTAAGGTGGAAAAGGTAGTAACTAAAAACACTTTGATGAAAGGATTAATGAATGTATGGAAAAAAGTAAAGAAGGACCTGGTCCCGAATTCCTCTCCGATTTTGGAATTGTTAGATATGGCAAGCTTCCCGATAAAGATAGACAAAGAGGTACAGGGAATATTGGATAAGAATGAAGTATTCCTGGTGAAAGACTGGTTACGGATTTGTAGGGATAACGATAGAAAGACAAACTTGTTTGAACAATTGAAAATGAATTGGTTGCAAAAAATGATGGTAAATAATTGGAATAACAAATATATGAGAGAATATGCTTTTGATAGAGAAATGACGGAATTTGAAGAATTGATTCTAAAAGTTAGAAAGGGAGAAAAAAATATTAAGGGCTTAGTTAGTAAATTGTATACATTATTGAATAAAGAGGGTGATCCACAGGAGGAATTGAAGTCAAGCTGGGAACAAGAATTGAATATAAAGATTGAAAAAGATATATGGAAAAATAAATGGAAAAAGAGGATAATGAGAACCTTGTCGGTTAGAATTAAGGTACATAACTATAAAATGTTATGGAGGTGGTACCTGACTCCAGTGAGGTTACATCAAATCAATAATAAATGGGATAAAATGTGTTGGAGATGTAAGGATACAGTAGGAACTTATGAGCACATGTGGTGGAGTTGCATCGTGGTAAAGGATTTTTGGAAAAGAATTGAAAATGAGATTGGAGAAATATTGGGTAAGAAAATCAAGCTGGGATCGGGTACTACCATGTTAACAAATGTGGAAGGTACTAATTTAAACAAGGATGAGAAAGAATTATTTGAAATATTGCTTACGACGGGTAGACAATGTATTGCTAGAAATTGGAAAAATGACATACGCATACAGACGGAGGAGTGGTATAAAGAAATGTGGAATTTAGCATTGAATGATAAACTAACATGGGAGATAAAAGTAAATAAGGGTAGCTTGAGAGAGAACAGATTTTGGAAAATATGGAAACCTTTTGTGGATCACTCACTTATGGGTGTTGAAAGTAACATACTTGTATCGGAGCAAAGTAGTTTTTGGAGATAAAATAATGAGTCACTCTGAGCTCTCCTGGGCAATGTAAATAAACACGGGGTGTGTATATTATTGTTTTTGTTATTGTTTCCTATCCGAATTGGTAATGAATAAAAATGTGTATGACTCAGTAGTACTAGTAATTAAGTAATATTAAAAAGAAAGCTTTGAGTTAAGGGTAACAATACTTACTGTATCATATTTAAGTGAATATATTTTTAAGGGTGGCATTAATGCATTTAAAATATAATGAAAAATGTAGTAGGATAGGTTGTATCTTTTTTTTGTTCATTGATTGTTTTCTTTTGTTTATTTAGTATTTGTTCGATCTGGGCCGCAAAGCGGGTTGCGCAAGCTGGATCAGAACCGCTAAGCGGCTGTTGGGTCCCGGAGGAGACTGGTCAAGTAACGACACGCGAGGCAAGATGGAGCGAAGACCAGTAATTTAATGAAGACAAATCATCAGTATTTATCCTGTTCTGGCTGCATGTAAAAGCATAGCGACCCATTGTACTGGCAGGCTTCACACATTATGTTTACACAAGTTAATTGGGGAAGTCTACAGGGGAAGTTTATTAACTAACTTAATTAACAGCAGGGGAAGTACATTGTTCCGTGTTATCTGAGGTAAACAAGTGGCTAGTATTGGCTCTAGGGCTTAAAGGAATCCGCAGACGCGAGATTACCTATTACATGCCTAGCGAGTTAGTCATTAGCTCTCCATTGTTTGAGCTGCTTGTCAGGTCAGCTATTGATGAATTAAACTCTATCTAATATTCCGCTCCCCCAATTTCTGTCCCCTCAGGAACCCCTGGCAATGAGGTGATCACCCATTACCGGGTTTCTGTCAGGGACAGTTGACCAATTGTGTGCGCGGATCCCACACTCCCCCTTTATTTGTTAAATTGGACCTGACAGACGGCTCGCCGTAGGAGCGGCATCAGCTGACGTGGAGTGAGGACATTCCGGGGTTCTCTCCATGGGGGACACCTTGACATCAGTGAGGGAATACATTGCATGAAACAACATATGGCTATTCCCAGTATTGTCACCCCCACAATCACCTTGAGTGTTGTCTGTAGCCAATACCACGGGAACCAGGACCATAACGAATCCCACCACGCCCACGTGGCATCTTCCTTGATATTTTTAACCAAGCTATGGAGGTCTGTGAGTTAACTCTGTGCCTTGCGCGAGTTGTCCGTGAGGTTGAAACAACACATGCCATGGACAGACTCGCAACCCAAATGATGTAACAGTAAGAGGTAATCGATAGCTGCTCGATTATCCATTATGGCATGGCGAAGCTTCGTCTGCTCCTGATTAAGCAGCGCTATCGCCGAGGAGGTGTGGTTAATGGCTTTTGCCAAAGCACAAACTAATTGACCAATTCTCCGAGCGTTGTCTACGGCTAAGCCTGGCATGCCAAACAAGCTGACTGCTAATGAAACATACTCAGCTTTACTCAGAACTCTGATGTTGCTATCACATGAACTGTCTAACTGGGTGGCATGAGCGTGCCGTGTATGGGGAGATACATTAATGCTTTGGGCAACCATGTCTTTAGTGGGGAGCAGCAATGTCAAACGACTGATACAACAAAGGGAATCAGATACATTTGCAGGAATGTAGTTCCAAGTATACTGGTTACATGTAAAAAACCACCCTGAAGGTAACGTGAGCAAACATCGAGTTAATAGTCTCTGGGTTATTACAAGTCCAAGTGCTGTTGCCGGGGTTGAGGCAACGGCGCTGTGGCCCTTTGACGGTGGAACAACCGGTCATGCGAGCACAAGTAGAGTTCGGGCTGACCACCACTCGGGGTGTGTACAGAGTGGCCGCATCAGCAGGTAGGACTTTTGTGACTTGGGTTCCCCAGTGCGCGTATGTTGAAAAGGCAGTCTTGTAAAACGGACCAAATATCCGCTTCACCAACCAGTCACCGTTCCTGGCGCACGCATCTGGGGAGTGACACACCGGGATGAGACAAGTACTCAGAAGAGAGGCAGAAAAGGTGATCTGCCTCAGGCAAAAATCGGACTGATTGACGAGGTTCGCCAATCTTTCCCAAACGTTGTAATGCATCCGGGCAGAGACATCTCCGCCTGGCATCAGGTTGTTGGCTTTCAGTGAAGCTGCTTGAACCCCTCCCCCCACAAGCAAGGAAAAAATCAAGATGATGGTGGTCATCATGGAATTAGCTGTAATCAGGGAAAAGGCTGCAACCAAGATGTTCTCCGGCGTTGGCTCCTTGTCCTCCCGCCGAACGGCGTCCGCCGCCTCCTGGCACAGGGACTTGGCCATCCCCCAGGTGATCTTCGGTGCTGTCATCTGCTGTCGTCGCCTCCTCCGCTTGGCTCTCCCCATCAGGGTTAATCCCTCTATCTCCAGTAGCGGATCCGGGAGTGCCTGGGTCCACGCCATTGGACTTGAAGTGAGGCTTGACACACCGGGCTGGAATCCAGATAACACCTGTAGGAGACATAATTGCAGCATACCCTCTTCCCCATGTTATGAGTGGTGCCAGGCCCTACCAGGAAGGATCCGGTGGCACTCGGTAATGCACCATCGGCCGTGGGAGAGCCTCCGTGCGACGGAAGTGCTTCTCCTGCGGAGCGTAATCTGAAAAAACATTAAGGTGATTGTAAGTAAACAATACCTTGTTCAGACAATGCTGTGCCTGAACCTGATTTTTGGGGAGGGCTAGTTCTCCCCTTTCTGTTTGTTTGTCAATGTAGGACTTAAGTGTCCGATTCACCCGTTCCACAATCGCTTGCCCTTGCGGATTGTAAGGAACGCCGAAGGTGTGCTAAATGTCCCAATGAGATCGGAAGTGAGTCACCGAGCTGCGTCAGTTGCTGAATGTGCTCTTTTATGAATGGGACCACGGTTTTCGCTAAATCGTGCCCTGAGATATCCCTTGCTCTCAGCCTTCCTCGGTAAATCACCGTGGAGACCAGTTCCTGTGGAGGAACAATGTTTCGGGAAGAGGTGTGTGGTAAATACACCCATTCCCCGATACTCGCCCCCCGCTCGGAGTTACCCCTAGAGCTCCGGTGAACATGGATCCGGTCCGGACTATGTACAGGTTTAGAACGGGAGCATATGCCCCCTGACTAATCCTGTCCACCCATCTCTGACTGAGAACTTGGTTGACCTTTTCGAGAGTCAAGCGCGCCTCTTGAGGAATGTGTATCCGGTCTGCCGGGTGCTTACCTAGCGTTAGCAGTGAGGAGAGCGGTTTTAGAAGGTCCGTATCTAGCCTAAAATACGGTCTGGCCCAATTGATATTCCCCAGAATCTGTTGCAATTCTACAAGGGTGACGGAATCCTTTAAGTTGATCTGTGGCAAAACTGGTGCTGCGAAAGAACGGAGAAGCCAATGGCCCAAGTATGAGAAGGGCTCGGTTCTCTGAACTTTCTCTGGGGCAATGAGTAACCCTTTTCCCCCCAGAGTGGTCTTGAGGTCTCTAAACATTTCGCTGCCGAGTTGCGGCGCTGCGACCAGGATGTCATCCATGAAATGACACACTAAGACTAGGATGAAGGTTTCAAAACTTTTCCAGTGCGTTGTGAATGTAAATTTGGCACAGGGTGGGCAAGTTGAGCATCCCCTGTGGCAAAAATTTGTGGTTCACGACGCACTGTAAAAGCAAACCTTTCCCGATCCCTTGCATCTGAAGGGATGGTATAAAAAGTCTTTTAAGTCTACGACCAAGATCTCCCAACCCTCAGGGATCATGTTCGGATTTGGGATGCCGCATTAAAGCGGACCCATTGGCTGGATACATTTATTGATCTCTCTGAGATCATGAAGGAGTCGCCACTTCCCTGACTTTTTCTTAATAACGAATATGGGCGAATTCCAAGGACTGATGGACTGTTCTACATGTCCTGCGTCTAGCTGTTCTTTGACCAGCTGTTTCAGGGCGACTAATTTCTCCCCTACTACCGGCCATTGCTCTACCCAAACTGGCGTGTTGGTAAGCCATTTAAGTGGAAAAGCCATTATCCGAAAGTAAGAGTGGCATGGTACTGCTGCAGAATGTCTCGCCCCCAAAGGTTGACGTGCACGTCCAAAATGTGCGGCCGGATGACCGCTGTGCCGTCAGCTTCGGGGATTGTGACTTCTACCCAGTTCTGGCTTCTAAACGCTTCCTGAACACCGCCTACCCCCCACACATCGGAGACCGGCTCAAGAGCCCACTCACGCGGCCACTGACTCTGGCTGACCACGCTGACGTCAGCTCCGGTATCTAACAATCTGTCAAAAGGTTTTTTATTTAAAAATACCTTTATGACTGGCCACCACTTCCACTCTATGTTGGTTTCCACAGTCGCTAAGACCTGGTATCCTTGTACTGCCCCTTCTGCGCTCGAGCGGTCTGCCGACCCGGACTCTGAGCTGTCCCTGAGCCTTTCTTGGCTGCCTGCTGGCAAGTGACAAGGAACCATGATCAATTGCGCTAATGTGTCTCCCTTGTGAATGGTTTGGGGTAGGTGTGTCCAGAGTTGAACCTGGAGAACACCCGAAAAATTGGAGCCGATGACTCCCGGAATTACAAGAATCCCGCGTGTTCCTGCAATACTACGGGGCAAAACTAAACCTATATAGCCTTTAGGCAGGGGTCCCATGTATTGGGAATCGACCAGATAGACTGTGTCTGGCAAGTCGCATGTGACTTCTGACTGGCAAGTCAAATCTAGCCCGTACTGCCTTTGGGGCTGGCCTGCGTCTCCGGAATGCAGGGAATGTGATCGGAATTTAATCCAGCTCTGGCTCTCCCAGAGCAACTGAGGTCTCTGTTTGGACCGGGGCCAGAGACAAGCCCGCGTTTCGGTTTCCCAAGTTCGGGCAGTTCCTGGCCCAGTGGAAGCCTTTATTGCATCGTGGACATGGGGTGGTCGGAGCCTTGGGACGGCCGGTGGTTTGGCCGCTGCCCTTGGTGTATCGGCATTCTCTAGCAAAATGACCGATCTTGCCACAATTGTGACATGCTCCTTTGGTCCTGCCTTTGGGTTTCCTACCGCCTTGCACCGCCGCTGCTAGCAGACTCATTTTGTAGGAATCTGTACCAACATCGGCACAATCCCTAATCATGTCTGTGAGAGTCAGATCGGGACGATTGCCCAGTGACTGCAAGATCTTACGGCAGTCAAGGTTGGCGTTGTCTTTCGCCAGCTTCATCATGAGCTCCTGTTGGGCTTGCTCATTGTCTATCTGTCTACTGACCGCTTCCTCCAATCTATTGATAAAGTCCATGTAGGACTCCTGGGCACCCTGTTTGACTGCTGTGTAATTCTTGGCTGCTTTGCCAGCTGCTGGGACCTTGAGATAAGCCCTGAAGGCTGTCTCAGCTGCCAAATGGAGGGTGGCGATTGGCAAGGTGATCTGCGCATCGACGCCTTCGAACGGACCTGAACCATATAGCTGGTCAGAGATTACTGCTCCGCCTATCCTGGCAGCCCTTGCCTGCGCTTCGAGATGATACTCGCTGTCCCATAGCAAATACTGACTGGGGTTGAGCATCATTCACATGATGGCTTTCCAGTCGTATGGAATGAACATCATAGTTTCACACACTTGCTGAAGCGTGCCCCTGGTGAAGCGACTCTGGAATCCTGTCTCTGTGATTGCCTTCTGTATAGCCATAAGCAGCTTATACGGAACCAACGAATGGGTCGTTTTATTTATTTATTTATTTATTTATTCAATTTATATCCCGCCCACTCAACACAAGGCCGACTCTGGGCGGCTAACAACATAAAAAGTAACCCCAGGGCAACCCAAGGAGTTTACAGACAATATTCACAAATACAACAATAATCCTAAAAACAGCTAAAACAGTAAAAAAAAGTTAAGACTACCCACCCCCTAAAAAGCAAGGGCTGCAGGATCGAAAAGGCACCATGGGGAAGAGTTCCTCTACACCAACCACCCCATGGTGGTTACCCTTCCACCCGCACCCCACACTTGACCTGCCAGCCAGGTTTTAAGATCCCTTCTGAAAGGCAGCAACTCCGTCCGAAGACGTAATTCTGTTGGCAGGAGGTTCCAGAGGGCCGGTGCAGACACGGAGAAGGCTCTCCTCCTTGTTTGCTGTTGACCCGTGAGGGCATCTACCTCTATGTGAATTGGGCATATCTGCCTAAGCTCAGCTAGTTCTTCTGCTGGCAACTCCCCCTTACTGGTTTCTTCCTCAACCATGCGCTGGATGGAACTCTTGGTAGTCTGGGAACTTTTAACTGTCAGAGAAGCGCCAGCGCTTCTCATGCCGTGCATTCCTTCAGTGACGTCTGCAGCTGTCACTGAGGGAAAGCTCCCTACGCTGTCCTGCTTGAGCTGGAATGACGGATAGAGAGCCGTTGGGGCTGATGGCTCTGACTGCGCTGGGGGTTCCTCGGCCTCTATCCGGACTGGGTCTACCTCTGCTAAGAGCTTCCTATACTTGCTCCATGTGCTGATTATTCTATCTGGAGCTCTAGGCGTTTGCTGAAAGCAGGCTCCTATCCTATCCCAAAGTTGGAGGTTAAGCATGCCTGTTTCTGGATAAAACACAATTTTCCCCCAAGTACACCAAAAGATCCGCTAACTGGGCGCTGTGAATGCATGTATGGTTTACCCTGGCCAGGGCCTTGAACTCCATTAAGTGAGTTCTCTGGTTAGCGGTCGGACGTTGTCGCTGAGGACAAATCCCGATATTACATTCCAGTCCTTTGAAGTTTTCCTCCTCGGGATGAAGCGACGCGTCTGAGTTTAGGTAACAGGTTTGGCGTGACGAACCTCTGGGAAGGACTCGGAATGTGGACTGCGGCCACGGGCCCTCAACGGCCTCTGCGATGAAGTCAGGGTTTCACAGCCGACCCTGAGCAGAACGCGTTTTCCGCCGAGCAAGTTGCTTCAGAGCTGTGGAGCGCGCTCTGCCGCCTCTGGAATGCCTCGCTGCGTAGCAGTCACTCAGATCGGATGGCTTTCTGACCAGAGCTGCTGCGCTGTCCTCCGGGAAGACTTGGACACGGTTCTGGCGTGGAACCGGATCGCTTACTCATGAGTAAATCACGTCGGGGTCACCATATGTTGGATCTGGGCCGCGAAGCGGGTTGCACAAGCTGGATCAGAACCGCGAAGCAGCTGTTGGGTCCCGGAGGAGACTGGTCAAGTAACGACACACGAGGCAAGATGGAGCGAAGGCCAGTAATTTAATGAAGACAAATCATCAGTATTTATCCTGTTCTGGCTGCATGTAAAAGCATAGCGACCCATTGTACTGGCAGGCTTCACACATTATGTTTACACAAGTTAATTGGGGAAGTCTACAGGGGAAGTTAATTAACTAACTTAATTAACGGCAGGGGAAGTACATTGTTCCATGTTATTCGGGGTAAACAAGTGGCTAGTATTGGCTCTAGGGTTTAAAGGAATCCGCAGACGCGAGATTACCTATTACGTGCCTAGCGAGTTAGTCATTAGCTCTCCATTGTTCAAGCTGCTTGTCAGGTCAGCTATTGATGAATTAAACTATCTAATATTCCGCTCCCCCAATTTCTGTCCCCTCAGGAACCCCTGGCAACGAGGTGATCACCCATTACCGGGGTTCTGTCAGGGACAGTTGACCAATTGTATGCGCGGATCCCACAGTATTTTAGTGTATTTTTATTATTAGTATTTTTTATTATGTATTATTGTGTATTTGTATTTGTTGAAAAATTCTAATAATTTTTTTTAAAAAAACAACCCTGATTGTCCAAGAACCTGAAGAATGCTGCAAAATCCCAAAATGCTTCTAAAAATTCTGATGAAAAAATTCAAAAAAATATATATCTAAAATCGCGCTCAAAACTACTCCTAAACACTCTTCACGTCATGCAAAACCCATAAGAGCAATCCACGCATGTGTCCTGCCTTTTATACTGCCCAGGCACAATGAAACCTGGGAAAAACCAATGCCTCATACAAAGTCGCAGCAACTTTGTATGAGGCAACGTTTTTCAAGAAATTAGGCGATGTTGTATGAATTCGATGATGTACGAAGCGGACTTTGCATGAGGTATTACTGTATTTTGCTGTGAGAAGTGACAGGATTTTTCAGGGGACGTGATGCATGAACGAGGCTCCTTTGAGTGAAAGCGGGCATGGAACCAGAAGTGTGCCTAGCTGCTGAGGCTCTGCTGTGGGCTCCCTTCCCCTCTGGCTGCATGTGTTTTCACAGCATCTCGCCTTTGCCCATTTGCTTATCCAAGTCGCGGAATGAAGGAAGGAAGAAGGAAGGAAGACAGAGCCACAGCAGCTTGGCACACTTCTAGTTTTCCTCCTGCTTTTACTTAAAGGAGACTTGTTTGGGCATCGCGTCCCCTGCAAAAACCCACCACACCTCACAGCAAAATAAACAAACATGCAAGGCCGGGGGGTGAGGGGGAGGGGGGAGGGAAGGCAACCCTTCCTTTTCAAGTCCCTGGTGAAGTGATTTTTGGGCGGATCCCCAGGGTCGCATCCTACCCCATGCCACCTCTGACAGAAAAATAAATGAACGGGGAAGATGCATCACACTAAGTTTCACACCTTCATTTATAAATCTTACTAGAACACTTCTGTTTACCTCTTTATTTCTTTTTGTACCTAATCTATAGGCGCTTATAATATCCTCATGCGTGAATTTTCTGTCCATTTCCAAATCATTTAACCATGCTATTATTCTTGACTTGAGTTGATCAGGCACAGCTTCCGGAATATTCTTAATTATTACATTTTGCCTCTTAGAGTGATCTTCCATACACCTTTTTTCAATAACTTCTAACTTGGATTCATTTTGTTTTGTCTTCTCCTGTGTCACCTCTACTTTGTTTCCTAACAACTCAACCTCTTTTGCATTTATGTTTAATGTATCCTTTAATTCCACCATTTCTTTCATAATACTTTGTGTTTGTGTCTTGGCGATCTTTTACCATTCCTGCAACCATCTCTTGCATTTTTGTTGAAAAAGATTGTTGGGAAGATTGTTAAAAATGTTGGTCCATAAGTCTTCAGACACTCTATCTGTTATGTCTAATCTTTTAAATCTATTCTTCACCTTCATTGAATATTCATGAGGGATGTGATCTAGGTCCCAATTGAGTGGCCTAATGGTATTTCCTACTTTCTTCATTCTAACCCTGAATTAGCAATTAGCAATTAGTAGCTCATGGTGATGAGTTATTTTGAGGGCTCGTATTCCAGTGTCATATTGTCTAGCCCAAGCACTCCAGGTGTCCTTGGACTTCAATCACCAGCAGCCCATGTCTGCACTCCTGTCAATCAGGGCTTCTGGGAATTGAAGTTCAAGAACACCGGGAGTGCCAAGGATCACCATTTCTAGTTTAGCCTGTTATTAATGGGGGTTGTTCTATCAAGAAAATTGAGTGGGTTGCTAATCCTGGCCCAGTGGGTCGTGATTGTCTGAGTTCTCTGCTACAGCCATTCTGTATTGAGTGCCCCAACCTGGCATAGCCCATAGCCTCATACCACACAAGAACCCTCACCAACAGAAAGGCAATGTTTCTTGCAGGGGGAACAGCAGCTATACTTCCTTTCTAATTATTTAGGATAAGGTTGCGTGTTATCACTTCCCCTGGCAACTCAGCTGTCTAGACTGCATTGACTTTCTAATATAAAATAGCAAATTGAAATTTCCCCTTGGAAGCAGACTTGGTTTCTTCACCCAAGCGATGCAGGATTTTGCTTTGTTGAATCTTCTACAGATTTTTACGGCATTTTCTTGTTACACCCCCATATGCTGGGAAAACAGAGGAAAAATATGTTCAGAGGAGGACAAACTGTAGAGTAGAGAAGAATCGTTTTATATTTTTGTTTCTTTGTTTCCATCAGGACTGATTTTTCTGGCTGAATATCTCGATCTTCTTCAGAATCAATTCTTCATTAGTCTTCCACTTTTATTTGAATTTCTGCGGATCTGCTCATCAAACTAGGTAGCTATCTGTCTTTTTTCTCCACACAACTGCTCAGATGGAACATAGAAAAACTCCAAATGGGAGGATGTAATAAATATCATGAAAGAATATGCTCAGGGGAGAAACCATTCCTGCAGGGAGGAAAAGGCTTTCGTCCACAAGCATACCTTGATAAACATCACACAAGAAAGAAGACTTTTAAATGAATGGAGTGTGAAAAAAGCTTCAGTCATTCTTCACACCTTGCTAGCCATCACAGGATCCACAGAGGTACAAAGGCATTTGAATGTCTTCAGTGTGGAAAAAGCTTCTGTCATTCCTCACACCTTGCTTCACATCACAGGATCCACACAGGTGAGAAGCCTTTTAAATGCATGGAGTGTGAAAAAAGCTTCAGTCATTCCTCACACCTTGCTAGGCATAACAGGATCCACACAGGTGAGAAGCCATTTGAATGCTTTGAGTGTGGAAAAAGCTTCAGCCAGTCCTCAGAACTTGCTTCACATCACAGGATCCACACAGGTGAGAAGCCGTTTGAATGCCTGGAGTGTGGAAAAAGCTTCAGTCAGTCCTCACAACTTGCTAGGCATAACAGGATCCACACAGGTGAGAAGCCATTTGAATGCTTTGAATGTGGAAAAAGCTTCAACCAGTCCTCAGCCCTTGCAAGACATCACAGGATCCACACAGGTGAGAAGCCATTTGAATGCCTGGAGTGTGGAAAATGCTTCCGCTATTCCTCAGACCTTGCTTCACATCATAGGATCCACACAGGCGAGAAGCCGTTTGAATGCCTGGAGTGTGGAAAACGCTTCCGCCATTCCTCAGCCCTTGCTACACATAACAGGATCCACACAGGTGAGAAGCCGTTTGAATGCCTGGAGTGTGGAAAACGCTTCAGCCATTCCTCAGACCTTGCTTCACATCACAGGATCCACACAGGTGAGAAGCCTTTTAAATGCATGGAGTGTGAAAAAAGCTTCAGTCATTCCTCACACCTTGCTAGCCATAACAGGATCCACACGGGTGAGAAGCCTTTTAAATGCATGGAATGTGAAAAAAGCTTCAGTCAGTCCTCACACCTTGCTAGGCATAACAGGATCCACACAGGTGAGAAGCCGTTTGAATGCCTGGAGTGTGGAAAATGCTTCAGCAATTCCTCAGACTTTGCAAGACATCACAGAATCCACACAGGTGAGAAGCCATTTGAATGCCTGGAGTGTGGGAAAAACTTCAGCCATTCCTCAGACATTGTAAGACATAACAGGATCCACACAGGTGAGAAGCCATTTGAATGCCTGGAGTGTGGAAAAAGCTTCAATCATTCCTCAAACCTTGCTAGTCATCACAGGAGCCACACAGCTAAGAAGGAAGCTTAATGACTGCATGTGTTTTTGTCTGTGAACAAACCATGACAGAATTCTCTAAGGCAGTAAGCCTGGAGTGAGAAAAAGGCTTCAGTGATCCTGGAAACATTGCTTCACATTATAGGATCCAGACAGGATAGAAGCCTTTTTAAGTCCCTGGAGTGCCATATCCCTTCCTTTATCTATAGGCACATAAATTGTCAGTGTTGGCTGCAACTTGTATCAGAGAATACATTTTCTCCAGAAGCAGGAAAAAAGTCATTGGTGTGAATTTTAATAAGGTAGATTCCAGCTTTCCATGAAGTGACCCACAAACTATGATCACAGAGCTTTCTCCTGCAGCATGTATTAAATGAGACCTACAGGATTTAACACCTGGGACTGCAATGGACTGCCACAGCCTTGTTGATACAGACAAGGTGTGCCTTCTCAGCCAGTCCATCTGGCATGGCCTCTTCTGCCTCCATGACCATTAGGAATGAGAGTTCCTTCTCTGCTCATTTTGCCATTGGGCCCAATAGGATGGTTTCCAGTGGCAGTTCCTCCCCTGAGGGGACTACACCTAAAGGGGCTCATTTGACAGTAGCCATTGGCCCTTTTAGGGAAACATGTTATTTACTCAGCATTGAGTTGCCTTCCAGTCCTCAAAGTCAGCGCCTTAACCAGTTGAGCCACTGCTGTCCCTAAAAGGCATAAAAAATGGGGTTGTCAGGGTTTAGCTTCATAGAACTACGTAAAATGAAGGTACTGTACTACCTTTTTAAAGTATGGTTTTGCTGTATGGTAACTGGAGAAATGTACAAACCTCTGGGTAAAACTACATGCTAACTGTAGATAATGACCAAGTTTGAAGAACCGATGGTAGAGCTGGAAGAGATCAAAATAGCAGAAAAGGGATTAGGAAGTAAAATCTATAAAATTCCCGGGCGGGGAACATCATTGCCAGCACCTGGGTCGCTTCCTGTACCTGCCCCCTTGCTCCTCGAGGCCGTCTCAGCGTTGGCATTGGAGTTCCCTAGGTTAATGGTTCTGGGGGACTTCAATTTGCCTTCGCTGGGTGCTTTCTCCTCTCCTATTTAACATCTACATGAAGCCGCTGGGCGAGATCATCCGTTCCCATGGGGCGCGGTACCATCAGTACGCGGATGACATCCAGGTGTACTTCTCGGCCTGTGGGGACCCCAGTGATGTGGTCAAAGTCCTGTCCGAATGCCTGGAGGCTGTTGGTGTCTGGATGGGGGGCAACGGGCTTCAGCAAGACTGGCAGCCATGGGCCTGACTCCGGTAATTCAGGGCCCAAAGAGGTGCAGCGGCCACACACCGGATTTAGTTTTCTTGTCGGAGCGGTTGCAGAGTGATCTGAGATTACAGAAATTAGACATAACACCTTTGGACCCCTGTCCCTCCTGGTTAGTGAAAGCGTCTAAGGTGGTGACAGGAGGCTGGGTCGGGGTTATAATAAATGCATCTTTGCGGGAGGGGGTGTTTCCTACACCATTAAAACATGCTTTGGTGCGCCCCCTTCTGAAGAAACCAACCCTTGACCCAGCTGTCCTAACCAACTACAGGCCAGTCTCCAATCTCCCCTTTTTGGGGAAGGTATTGGAGAAGGCATTGGCGCGCCAGCTGCTGGGGGCTCTGGGGGAAGCGGATTATCTTGACCCCTTTCAATCAGGGTTCAGTCCCGGACATGGTACAGAGACTGCATTGGTCGCGCTGGTAGATGATCTCAGGCGAGAGCGGGATGGCAGTCATCCAACTATCCTTGCTCTCCTTGACCTCTCAGCGGCCTTCGATACCATCGACCACGGTATCCTTCTGGAACCGCTCAAAGGATTGGGGATCCAGGGCACAGTATTATCCTGGTTTTCCTCATTTCTGGAGGGCCATACCCAGTCGGTGTGGTTGGAGAGAGAAATCCAGTCATAGGCCCCTTAAATATGGGGTGCTGTAGGGCTCGGTGCTCTCTCATCTCCTATTTAACATGTACATGAAGCCGCTGGGCGAGATCATCCGTTCCCATGGGGCGCGGTACCATCACTACGCGGATGACTTCCAGGTGTATTTCTCGGCCTGTGGGGACCCCAGTGATGTGGTCAAAGTCTTGTCCGAATGCCTGGAGGCCGTTGGTGCCTGGATGGGGGGCAACGGGCTTCAGCTGAAGTCTAGCAAGACTGAGTGGCTATGGGTTGGGGGTCTGGGGTTATCCAGAGTTACCATCTCTGGTCTTGGATGGGGCAGTTCTGCCCCAGACAGATCAGTGCGCAACTTGGGGGTCCTCTTGGATTCACGGCTGCTGCTGGAAGAGCAGGTGGCGGCCGTGGCCAAGAGGGCTTTTGCTCAACTTAATTTGCCAGTTGCGCCCACTACTGGACCAGGACTCCTTGCTCATGGTCACTCATGCTCTGGTCACCTCCAGCTTAGATTACTGTAATGCAATCTACATGGGGCTGCCCTTGACGACCATTCAAAGGCTACAGCTGGTGCAGAATGCGGCTGCACGGGTAGTGATGGGGTGTGGGCATTATGCCTGCGCCTCCCCACTACTCCGGGAGCTGCATTGGTTGCTAGTTTGCCTCCGGGTGCAATTCAAGGTGCTGGTTTTGACCTTTAAAGCCCTATATGGCTGTAGGCCAGGATACCTGAGAGGCCGCATCATCCCAAGAGTGTCTGCCCGTCCAACCAGAGTGGACTGGAGGGGCTCCCTAGTTGTGCCTTTAGCTAGAGGGGCTCGCCTCTCTGGCACATGGAAGAGGGCCTTCTCCGTGTCCGCTCCAGCCCTATGGAACCTCCTGCCAACAGAATTGAGGCTACAGACAGAATTGCTGTCTTTCAGGAAAGGCTTGAAGACCTGGCTGGTGGGGCAGGTGTGGGGCCCTAATGGGAATACGGCCCCAGCCTGCTGGCTCATCCCCAACTAGTCCAGTTGTGCCCTCCTCTGTGTCTTTGCATTCTTCCTCCCATCCCTCTTAGCTTTTAGTTTTTAGTTTTAAATGGGGTGGGAGTAATGAGGGTGGATGGATAGTTGGATGATGGGGTTTTAGCATGTTTTTATATGTTTTTAACTGTTGTACGGCACCCTGAGTCGGGTTTTTACCTGAGTGGGCGGCATAAAAATTGAATTAAATAAATACATAAATAAATAAAATATTGATAGAATCAGAGGCAGAACAAATAGGTTTAAGAATAAATTGGGAGATGATATGAAAGAGATGGAATTGGTTCACATGTGAAAACAGAGTTATGAAAAATGTGTCAGAATTAAAGAGAATTATTCTAACACAGTATGAAAATGTTTTATGATCAGAATACATTGAAGCTTTTATGACGCATAATCTTTAAAAGTTTGTTGAAGATGTAAAAAAGATGTTTGGACATTTATTGTAAGAATGTAAGAATGTAAGAATGTGAAGAAAATATGGAAAAGTGATTTTGTGGAAATTAATGAAAGGTCAGTTAGTTTGGAAATGTAAAATCCTAATGTTACTTTGGTGGGTCATGTTTGTCTGATGAAGTGGACTGGAACCAGGAAAACTAACATTGAAAAACAACAGCAAGTTTTAAAAGTGCTACAATGTTTTTGAGTTGTTTTCTTTACACTCTGATGTCAGAACAATGAGATTCTCAAGTCTTTCCAATTCTCCAAATTCTTTTTTTGTTGCGATGGTCCGTGGAATCGGCCGCTAAGTGCGTGAATGGCCCACGGAGGTAGGAGTTACTGGATGCAAGGAAAGGCATGTGAGACGAATGTGTGGTGAAAGTCCAGCCCCGATCGCAATCGGGGAGGCACATTTATTACCCTGCCTCAGGCCGTTACGTGCCTAGGTGTCACGTGACCTGTTACAGATGAAGCATCTCTGGTGTTCAAGATAACATTTACCCCCAGACATGAGTCAAGAGGTCAAGGGACAACCCGCAGTAAATAGGGACCTTGACGAAACCTCTTGTTATCGCCAATCTTGGGGACCATTTGGTGCAACTAACTTCCTTAGCTGCTAACTCAGTGAATTACCTCATCCAGCCTTATCTACGGCCAGAGACGGAAGGGCGAATTCTGCCCTGAAGTCAGCAGCTTTTAAAACTTTGGCTCTTGCCCGAATTCCCAGAAGCCTCCAGCCAGGGCCTTTATGAATTATGCCAATTAATATCTAGCCCGTTTCCCAATTGCCTTTCCTTGCCAAGCCCGTGTTGGTTCTCAGCCGTGTGCATAGTGAGCGAACCTTTCGGGAAAGGATTTAAGCCAATTATATTTGCGGGCATACTACATTTTTTATATCTTTCTGACTGTTCATATAGTTATTTTCACCTTGGTCTTTAGTCTTCTTTGACATAATTAGCTCCAAGTTATTTATTTTAAAATTGTTACTGTATAGCCAGATTTATGTTCTAGTTTTTATTTTTTCTTAGTCATATTTTTGTCAGTATTTTAGTTTTATCTTCATTTATTTTTAATCCACTGCAAATCCCACCTCATGCCTCATGTCTTCATTTATTTTATTCCTACATACCTGCCAAATTGATCCGCATTTTTTAAAAAAATTCCAGAATAGTTTCTTTTGGGTGTCTAGGAAGGTCACCATATCATCTACAAATGCTCTTACTTCACAGTTATATTTCTTTTGTTTTCAAGCCTTTAATTCCTTTCTCTGTTTATTAACCTCTTAAATGGCACTTCCAACACAGTTATATACAGAAGATGTGACAGTGGGCATCTTTGGATAGACTGTATACTCGTATCTTTTCCCCATTTATAAAATTATTTTCACTTTTTTAATGATATATTGATTTATCCAATCTAGAAATGTATTTCCTGCTTCCATTCCCCTCCCACCCCCAATTTTTTCATCATGAATTCCCGGGAAATGTTGTTGAAAGCTTATTCCATGTCCAACAAGATCTTACCCAATTTCTTGTCAGAACGTTGTTCATAATATTCTATTAAATCTATAACAATTCTTCTTTTTTGTCTCATCTATCTTCTTCAGCAAAAAAAACAAAAACAAAAAACCATTCTGTCACCAGTCTCTTGTATCTGTCTGCAAGAATTTGAGTAAACATTTTATAATCCAAATTTTAACAGTGAGATAGTGCGATTGCTTGTAGTATTGAGCCAAGAATTCATCTGGGCCTGGTATCCCCCTCAGTGTAGGAAATGCCACTGGAAAAGATCATATTGGGCGCAACGCCCAAATGAGTGAAGGTGGAACCACTTCTCTACTCTAAATCCCAAGCGTCATGGAGGTGGATTAGAGGCCATGCCAGGTGGACTGCTAGTGAAGACGCACCTTGATTGTTGTTGTTGTTGTTCAGTCGCACAGTCGGTTCCGACCCTTTGCGACCCTATGGACCATTGTTCTCCAGGCATCTCTGTCCTCCACCATCCCCCTCAGCACTCCCAGTTCTGTGCCCATTGTGTCTACAATACCATCTAGCCATCTCATCTTTGGCCTCCCCCTTCTTCTTTTGCCCTCCACCTTTCCCAACATCAGGGCCTTCTCAAGTGAATCCTCCCTTCTCATTTGATGTCCAAAATACTTTAGCTTCGTCTTTACTATTAGCCCTTCCAATGAGCAGTCAATGTTGATTTCTTCTAAGATTGACCTATTTGTTCTCCTCGCTGTCCAGGGTACTCTCAAAACTCTCCTCCAACACCACATTTCAAAGGCATCTATTCTTCTGCGTTCAGCTTTCCTAATTGTCCAGCTCTCACATCCGTACATTACTACTGGGAATACCATTGCTTTGACTATTCTAATTTTTGTTTGCAATGTGATGTCTCTGCTTTTCACTATGTTCCCCAGGTTTCTCATGGCTTGTCTCCCAAGAATCAGTCGCCTTTTTATTTCATGGCTGCAATCCCCATCTGCCGTGATCTTTGATCCCAGGAAAGTAAAATCTGTCACTGCTTCTACTTCTTCCCCATCTATTTTCCAGGAACTGATTGGGCCTGTTGCCATTACCTTGGTTTTCTTGATATTGAGTCTCAAACCAGCTTTTGCACTCTCCTCCTTCAGCCCAATCAAGAGGTTCTTTAGGTCTTCCTCACTTTCTGCCATTAGGGTGGTATCGTCTGCATATCTCAGATTGTTTATGTTTCTCCCAGCAATTTTAATCCCATATTGTGATTCCTCCATCCCTGCATTTCGCATTATGTGCTCTGTGTATAGATTGAATAAGCAGGGTGATAAAATGCAGCCTTGTCTTACTCCTTTTCCTATTCCAAACCACTCTGTCATTCCATGTTCTGTCCTAACTGTTGCTTCTTGGTTCATGTACAGATTTCTCAGGAGGCATATGATGTGCTCTGGTATTCCCATCTCTTTAATTACTTGCCACATCTTGTTGTGGTCCACACAGTCAAATGCCTTAGTGTAATCAATGAAACAAAAGTAAACTTGTTTCTGGTATTCCTTTGTTTTCTCCATGATCCAACGTATGTTGGCAATGTGGTCTCTAGTCCCCCTGCCTCTTCTGAAACCGGCCTGCACCTCTGGTAGTTCTCTCTCCACATGTTGCTGAAGTCTGTCCTGTATTATCTTGAGCATCACCTTGCTGGCGTGTGGGATGAGTGCAATTGTTCGGTAATTTGAGCATTCTTTGGCGTTGCCCTTTTTTGGGATTGGGACGTATACTGATCTTTTCCAATCCTGTGGCCACTGTTTTGTTATCCAGATTTGCTGGCATATTGAGTGCAGTAATTTGACGCCATCATCTTTTAGCGCTTTGAAAAATTCGACTGGGATACCATCATATCCACTAGCTTTGTTGTTTGCAGTGCTCTTTAGGGCCTTTCTAACTTCGCTCTCCAGGATGTCTGGCTCGAGTTCAGTTTTTTCATCATTGTGGTTAGCAGGAGTGTTGAGGTCCTTTTTGTAGAGTTCCTCTGTGTACTCTTTCCATCTTTTCTTTATCTCTTCTGCATCAGCTAGCTCTTTTCCGTCTTTGTCCCTTATCATGTTCATTTTTGCTTTAAATGTTCCCTTTATTTCCCCGATTTTTCTGAAGAGATCTCTAGTCCTGCCTCTTTTGTTGTTTTCCTCCATTTCTTTGCACTGTTCTTTTAGGTAGTTTTCCTTATCTCTCCTTGCTTTTCTTTGAAATTCTGTGTTCAGAAGGTTGTATTTTTTCCTTTCTCTTTTGACTTTTGCCTTCCTTCTTTCCTCTGCTATTTTAAGAGCCTCATCAGACAACCATTTTGCTTTCTTACGCTTCTTTTCTTTTGGTATGGTTTTCTTTGCTGCTTCCTGCATGATGTCCTTTATCTCTGTCCATAATTCTTCTGGCACTCTGTCTATTGCGTCCAGGCCATTATATCTGTTCATCACCTCCACCGTGTATTCTTTAGGGATGCTGTCTAGGTGATATCTGTCTGGTCTTCTTGTTTTCCCTATTTTCTTTAGTCTTAACCTGAATTTTGCGATCAGTAGGTTGTGATCTGAGCCACAGTCTGCTCCAGGTCTTGTTTTTGCTGATTGTATGGAGGTTCTCCATCTTTGGCTGCAGAGTATGTAGTCAATTTGGTTTCGGTGTTGGCCATCTGGTGATGTCCATGTGTAAAGTCGCCTCTTGTGTTGCTGGAAGAGAGTGTTTGCTATGACCAGTGCGTTCTCTTGGCAGAACTCTATCAATCTTTGCCCTGCTTCGTTCTGTACTCCAAGACCAAACTTGCCTGTTATTCCCTCCACTTTTTGATTTCCTACTTTGGCATTCCAGTCTCCTAATATAATTTGGACATCATTTCTTGGTGTCTGTTCTATGAGGTGTTCTAGGTCCTCATAGAACTGGTCCACTGTGGCTTCATCTGCGCTAGTGGTTGGTGCATAGACTTGGATTACAGTGATATTGAAAGGTTTGCCTTGAAATCTGACTGACATCATTCTGTCATTTTTGAGGTTATATCCCATTACTGCTTTTCTTACTCTCTTATTGACAATTATGGCTACTCCATTTCTTCTAAGGTTTTCTTGCCCACAGTAGTAGATATGATGGTTTCCAGAGCTGAATTCCCCCATCCCTGTCCATTTGAGCTCACTGATGCCCAAGATGTCAATGCTTATTCTTTCCATCTCACTTTTTACCACTTCCAGTTTTCCTTGGTTCATTGATCTCACATTCCATGTCCCTATGCAGTATTGCTCCTTACAACATTGCATTTCCCCTCCCCCTTCCTGTCCCTCCCCTTTCTCCCCTCTGAGGTGTTAAGCATCCTGTATCACCTAGCCTGCCCTTTTGTTTTGCCTTTTGTTTTGGTCAATAGGGTTCTCTTGGCAAGGTTTATGGCGTGGTTGCCGGTGTCTGCGCCATTTTTCTCTCCTCATACATTTTATCACAGTTTTTTAGAGGTTTAAAACATTTAAGACAACATATTATCATGTATATTATCACACTTTAAAACACAGTCTCTATGTCAGTTTCTGTATTTAGTTAGTATAAAGTCTCTATGTCAGTTTCTATATTAAGTCTTCTACATCTGCATATCAGATACTTATCCTTTGCCAGGGAATCTGAGTCTTGCTCCCTGCTTTTCCTTCTCTGCCCTCTTCCCGTCTTTCAGTTTGTCTTTTCTTGGCCTTTCCGCTGCTCAACCGGCTCTCCTCCTCCTCCTCTTCCTCACCCCCCCCGGCTGGGGGTGGTTGCCCGGCGGCCGCGCGGCTGGCCCTTCTGCCGCTCGCTCGCCCGGCTGGCTCTCCTCCCCACCCCCCGGCTGGGGATGGTTGCCCGGCGGCTGTGCGGCTGGCCCTTCCGCCGCTCGCTCGCCTGGCTGGCTCTCCTCCCCACCCCCCGGCTGGGGGTGGTTGCCCGGCGGCCGCGCAGCTGGCCCTTCCGCCGCTCGCTCGCCCGGCTGGCTCTCCTCCTCACCCCCCGGCTGGGGGTGGTTGTCCGGCGGCCGCGCGGCTGGCCCTTCCGCCGCTCGCTCGCCCGGCTGGCTCTCCTCCCCACCCCCCGGCTGGGGGTGGTTGCCCGGCGGCCGCGCGGCTGGCCCTTCCGCCGTTCGCTCGCCCGGCTGGCTCTCCTCCCCGCCCCCCGGCTGGGGGTGGTTGCCAGAAAACTGTTACCAGAAAAATGGCTACTGGATACAGTTACAACTTCGGTTCGAGTCACTGGTGGAGCCCTTCTCCCAAGAACGAGGAAGCGTTTAATATAGGCAAAAATTAAAATTGGTTTATTGAAAAGGGGTTTAAGCGTCACTGGCCTGGTGCCGGGAAAAGCCCTAGTCTCAACCTTTTTGCCTATTAAAGTCCCTTAAGTGAGCAGCTCTTTTTGGTTCCGATGTCTTGCGTGCGAATGTGCTGAGAGCGCTGATGACATTTCCTATCAGGAGATTTTTATACCCTCCACCCAAGGGAGCTCAACTAGTTCTACTGCTAGCTAACAAGTTTACAAAATAAGAGATTTACAATGGTGAACAAAAACCCGGCCCCAGACTCTTTTGTTACATTAAAAGGTCAATCATACAGAGACAAAACAGGTCAATTACATAGAACAAAAGGTGATGGGTAGAGCAATTGCCCTGGAAATGACAGAGTTCATAGTTTAGCAAATGCAGGTTGTGACATCATTCAGGTGACATCCAATGGGCGCCAGGATTGTAATTTGGCACAAATCAGAAGTCCAGATTTTGAATCCAGGTTGAGAATTGACCAATAACGAAGATGGGCATCCTTCAGACTCCCCTGAGGAGGACCATTGCTTTGAGGCTCTTGGCAAAATTCCATTCCCACCCAGCAATTAATCTATCCTGAGTCAGCCCAAGCACTATCTACAATTGAATACAGGAGGGGTCCCAAAAACAATGAGCATGCCAGGTGCAAGAGTAAACAAAACAATACAACAAGTAAACAGAGGAATCAAGGTGGCTTGGGGCAAAATGTGAAGTGATGGCTTCCTGTGGCATTGAGCCTTCCTGGATGCTTGCAGGAGATAGGCTGAGGTGCAAGAAAAGATCCTGATTTGAGATACAAACAGAGCATGTTAAAATCAAATTTAAAATATTTTAGAGTCTTTTTTGGGGGACATAATCTATACAGAGCAAAGGAAATATGCTATCTTGAATAGAACAGTTCCAGGTATTCGAAAACATTTTTATTAAGTTATCTAACATCCCAGGTATAACTGCCAATGAAATAATATTTACTAGGAGTGATTAATTTATATTAATGTGGCAGTCCATTGCAGCCCTGGTGTTAAATCCTGCATGTCCCATGTGCTGCATTACATGGCTTCAAGATCACCATGCGTGGGTCACTTCATGCCAAGCTGGGACCCCCTTTAAACAAATTCATGCCAGTTGCACGTTTCCTGAAAATGATTTCCAGGAGGAAATGTATCCTTGGATATGAGTAGCAGCTGCCGCTGATTTACTTCTCTTCATGAATCTGGATAGTCCTCATGGAGTTTTGAATTTCATGAGATTATTGCTTCGCTAATCTCCATCAGTGACACTGGTATGCTGTTATGTATGTATGTATGCATGCTCATTATACTGTAAAGGCAAGAATGTAACCACTCCAGATACAAACGATATCAGCTGTAAAGGAACGCGAGCAGACAGCCCATAGAGGGCAGCTGCGAGCGTTCAGTCTCACATGGCTCACATTGCGCAATCACGGACAGCCGCGGGAAAACCTTCCCCGCATTCAGCAGCAGGAAAGGAGGCGTGCCTGGGCGAGGCCACGCCGGTAGCAGCCAATCAGCTACCGTGCTACAAGATTCAAATGTAGAGAGCTACTGTATATATTGAGATGTATCACCGCCATTACCTCATGCTTCACTGGAACCTCATGCAATAAACCTGTGTTAAACCAACCCTTCGGTTGTCCGGTCGTCTTTGGTCCCATACACTAAATTGGCGACGAAGGTGGGATATGGCTGCCCACGGGACCAAGACATGCGCCGGCTACGAGATCAGGAAGCCGGGAGACTTGGAGCTGTTTGAGATAGACTTCAACGCAGCGCTGGTGGAGCTCGAAGTCTCAGATGAGGCCAAAAAGAGGGCCATTTTCGTCCGCATGCTCGGACACGAGACCAAGAGGACCTTGGTGGACCTGATCGCGCCGAGGAAGGTGAGCGACCTCAAGGCCACAGAGCTCCTGGCGGCGCTGCGCGCCCATCTCCGGCCAGCAATAGCGATGTTCCCCGCTCGGAGCGCGTTCTGGAGGCGAGTCCAGGCACCCGGAGAATCGGTCGATGAGTTCGCCGCGGCCCTGCGGTTGGCCGCCGGCCCATGCAAGTGGGAACTCCCCGACGTCACCCTCCGGGACTGCCTGCTCTGCGGTCTGAGGGACACAGAGACTCAGCGCGCGCTGATGAAAAGGGAGCCGCCTCCCACGTGGCAACAAGTCCTCGACGCGGCACAGGCCGCGGAGGCCATGACTGCCGGGGTGCACGAGCTCCGGGACTGGCGCCCGAAGCCCGCCAAGGCAGAGAGCTCGGTGCGCGCGGCCCGGCGGGTTTCGAACTCGTCTGCGGAGAGCAGCGACGACGAGGACGTCCGGAGGGTCCAGAGAGAGGGCCGGCGCTGCGACGGCTGCGGCGCCGCCCACGCCCGCGCCAAATGCCCATTCCGCAAGGCCGAGTGCCACAACTGCGGCCGGCGCGGGCACATCGCCAAGGTCTGCCGGAAACGGCGCGAGGCCACCAGGAGTTCTCCAGACCGCTCGGCGAGGCAGGACCGCACCACGAGGCAGGACCGCACCACGAGGCCAAAGGACGGCACTTGGACCACGAGGACGCGGGACGGAGTAGGGCGCATCTCCGACGACAGCGAGGACGACGCGCCGGTTTGCAGCGTTTCCACGGAGCACCCCCGTTACTTCGTTGAGGTAGTAATACAAGGGGCCCCTGTTAGAATGGAGGTGGACTTGGGTTCTTCATACTCTATTATTTCCCAGGGGGAGTTCATGAAAATTGCCCCCCGCGTGCGGCCCAAGCTCAAAGCGTTGAGGGCCACACTGAAGGACGTGCAAGGGAACCGCATCCCAGTGTTGGGGGTTGGGAAGTTCCAGGTCCAGTTCAAAAAGTACACCGCAACGCTTCCCCTAGTCGTCCTCAAGGGAGGTAAATGCAGCCTCCTCGGGACTCAATGGTTCCAGCCCCTGGGTTTGTTCATTGGGGGGGTGCACGCCGTGGGAGCACACGCCGCCGGGACTGATCCAATACAGAGCGTGTGCGACGCGCACCCCGAGGTTTTTAAAAAGGGGCTCGGAAAATTCAAGGGCCCCCCAGTGACTTTCGACCTGGACCCTGGAGTGTGTCCAATCAGACTTAAACCGCGCAGAGTGCCTTTCGCACTAAAGGACAAAATAGAGGCGGAGTTGGACAAATTGGTGGGCCAGGGGATTCTTGTTCCTGTTGATTCTGCGGAGTGGGAAACTCCAATTGTAACAGCGCTCAAGGCCAACGGGGAGGTCCGCATATGCGCTAATTACAAGTGCACCATCAATAAGGCGATCCGCCCTCATGCGTATCCGGTGCCGGTAGTCAGCCACTTGTTGGCCAGGTTACACGGGGGGAGGTGTTTCGCTAAACTCGACCTGGCCCAAGCCTACCAGCAACTCCCGGTGACCCCCGCCGCAGCTGCTGCGCAGACCATAGTCACCCACAAAGGGGCGTTCCAGGTATCGCGCCTCCAATTCGGCGTGAATTCGGCGCCCGGGATTTTCCAGTCACTTGTGGAACGCCTCCTGAAGGGGTTAGAGGGGGTGTTACCCTACTTTGATGACGTATTGATTACAGGGGGGAGCCGGGCTGAATTAGCAACAAGGTTGGGAAAGGTCCTGACAATATTCGAAAAGGCGGGGTTGCGGTTGCGGAGAGACAAATGCGTCTTCTTCGCTACAGAGGTTGAGTTCCTAGGGTTCCGTGTCACTTCCGAGGGAATAAGGCCAGCACAATCCAAGGTAGCCGCCATCAAGAAGGCCCCTCGCCCCACCTCCAAGCCCGAGTTGCAGTCGTTCCTCGGACTGCTCAACTTCTACCACTCCTTCCTCCCGCGGAAGGCAGCCGTGGCAGAACCGCTTCACAAATTGTTAAAAAAGGACGAGGCATGGAAGTGGGGCGACGACCAGGAGAAGGCTTTCAATGACCTGAAGCGACTCCTGGCATCAGATGCTGTACTGACCCACTTCAATCCCAAACGCCCAGTGGTCCTGATATGCGATGCATCCCCGGTGGGGGTGGGGGCGGTGTTATGCCACGTGCTGGAGAACGGTAGGGAGGCCCCGATAGCTTTCTACTCTAGGTCCCTGTCCCAAGCGGAGAGGAACTATGCTCAGACAGACAGGGAAGCACTAGCAATAATTGCGGGGACCAAGAAATTTCATGATTTTGTGTACGGCCGCCCCTTCACCATAGTGACTGACCATAAGCCTTTGCTAGGCATTTTCACCGCAGATAAGCCCACACCCCAGATCCTGTCCCCGAGAATGCTCAGGTGGGCCATTTTTCTCAACGCGTATCAGCACGCGTTGGTATACCGGCCCGGGAAGGAGATCAGCCATGCCGACGCCCTGTCGAGGTCCCCCATTCCCCGGGATTGCTGCCACGTGGGCGGAGTAGAGAGGGACCACCAGGTCTTAATGATAGAGGTCCTAGACTCCCCTCCAGTAGTACCGGCCGACATCGCCAAAGCGACAGGCAAGGACAAAACGCTGGCCACAGTTTGCTCCTGGGTGCAGAAAGGGTGGCCCGTGTCTTCCCCAGCAGCGGAATTCGACACATTTTTCAAAAAGAGACTAGAGTTGTCCCTAGAGAGGGGTTGCCTTTTGTGGGGACAGCGGGTAGTGATCCCCACGTCTCTCCGGCCGAGGGTGCTTAAACTGCTGCACGTCAGCCACCCGGGGATCGTACGCTCTAAGGCACTAGCCCGCAGTTACTTTTGGTGGCCCCAGCTAGACGCCGACATCGAACACATGGTCGGCACTTGCGAGGCGTGCCAAAGCTCAAGGCCAGAAGAGGCTCGCTCGCCACCTAGGGAGTGGGACGCTGCAAGGGGGCCCTGGTCCCGGGTACACGTAGACTTTGCTGGCCTGTTCAGGGGAACGCTTTTCCTCCTCGTGGTGGACGTGTTCTCCAAGTGGTTGGAGGTCATTCCAGTCTCGAGCACCTCCTCGGCCACAACAATTAAACAGTTAAGGAGGGTCTTTTCCACGTTCGGTTTACCCGACACCCTCGTCAGCGATAACGCTAGCTGTTTCACGTCCGCCGAGTTCGGGGCATTCATGGAGCGCAACGCCATTCGGCACGTCACCTCCGCCCCCTTTCACCCGGCCACCAACGGCCAAGTAGAGCGCCTCGTGCGCACCACGAAAGACGCGCTACTGCGCATGGGTCCCGGAGACCTCGACTTGAAATTGTGCCAATTCCTGCTTAGATACAGGGTCACCCCACTAGCGTCAGGGTACTCCCCCGCAGAGCTGTTGATGCGCAGGAAGCTGGCCACGGGAATCTCCAAGCTAGACCCCACGAGAGTAGAGGACAAAGGGCGGAACATAGGGGTGGAACCCGCAAAGAGTTTCAGCATAGGCGCCCCGGTGCACTGCAGGAACTACGCCAGCGCGGGGCCAGCCTGGGTGCCGGGCACCGTAGTAGAACAAACCGCGTAGAGACCAGTACAGGCTTCCTGTGGAGGCGACACGTGGACCAACTCAGGCGTAGGGTCCCCGGAGAGCAGGACGGAGACGAGAACGGCATCGAATCAGCGTTAGGGTACTCCCCCACCCGTTTAGCCCAAGGGGGAGGAAAAGGGGAGCATGGGTCCCCACCAAGGGGGGAGGAAAGGGAATCGATCCACAGAGATCTTTTGCGGGAGTCCCCGACAGAGAGGAGGAGCCCCGATCACACACACACCCCGCGGAAGTTTCCCCGAAATACAGATGCCCATAGAGGTTTAGACGTTGATTTGCAGTACCAGGGGGAGTTAGCGGAGTGGTCCCCCACCCGTCCTAGCGAAAAGAGGGGTTTCAGTTCAGCCCCTGGTACTTCCAGCCCCAGTAGCCCCTGCGAGTTAGAATGCAATATAGCGCCAATTTCCCGGAGACCGACACCTCCAAGACGGGAGGCATCAGCGAGTCCGCCCACCACAGTCTCAAGGTCCCCCGAGCAGGGATCAGAGGGTAGCCGATCCACAAGGGCGACCTCATCGGTCCCGCGGTTCACAATAGGAGGGTCCCCGGGGTCCGAGAGCAACAGGCAGGGGTTCACCTCCCAACTGTTCATTCCATTCCCATCCCCGAGCGCAAGGCAAGCACGGACGCCCCACAGAGCCACTAACGAATCCCCGCTTCCCGTTGCAGGACAAGCACCCGCGGAGTCAGGGATCACAGGCTCTCCAGTACTAGGGCAGACGCAAGCACGCCCCAAGCGAACGTGCGGCAAGCCACAATGGTTGCGGGACTTCGTCCCATCCTAGGGGGGAGGGATGTTATGTATGTATGTATGCATGCTCATTATACTGTAAAGGCAAGAATGTAACCACTCCAGATACAAACGATATCAGCTGTAAAGGAACGCGAGCAGACAGCCCATAGAGGGCAGCTGCGAGCGTTCAGTCTCACATGGTTCACATTGCGCAATCACGGACAGCCGCGGGAAAACCTTCCCCGCATTCAGCAGCAGGAAAGGAGGCGTGCCTGGGCGAGGCCACGCCGGTAGCAGCCAATCAGCTACCGTGCTACAAGATTCAAATGTAGAGAGCTACTGTATATATTGAGATGTATCACCGCCATTACCTCATGCTTCACTGGAACCTCATGCAATAAACCTGTGTTAAACCAACCCTTCGGTTGTCCGGTCGTCTTTGGTCCCATACACTAAATATGCTAAAAAAATTCTGTTCCTCCTGGAGTTTCGGTATTACTGTATGTGCTTCTCCAAATAACCCCTAATCCAGGGGTGGCCAACCTTGGAGGTTTTTCCGACTTGTGCTCCTGGTAACTGAAGTCCCAGAACAGCTGGAATGCCAAGGTGGGCACCCCGTCCTAATCTCTTCACTTCTCTTTAAACCTTTTTGTTCATAGAGTTTTCTATAATATTCCTTCGTTACTTTTTAAATTCTGCTCTGATAATGTATCATTTCCTCACCAACCCATACCTCTCATAACACATTTTTTCTCCTCTTTTTTCATCTTGACAGGTTCCCCTTTTCACTGTTTTATTACAAGGGTCATAATTTTTTTTGCTTGGTAAAATTCATTTTCAATAAATGAACTTTGTCACAACTCTAACGCTTTGCCTATTTTCTTGCCAAGGAGGATTGGGAGGATCTTGTTAATTTTAAGTACTGTAATTGGATTTGAATTTAAAATGGCAGATGAACACAAATTGGGCCTCTAGTGAAATCCCACCATCCACCCACATAAACATTTTCTAATTGGGTCACCCGGCTGGACTTAGAGGAGAAACCCCAGTTCAGGCTCACCCCAGTGAATGGCACTGTAGCAGAGGAGATGAGGCCAGCAAGGCTGCAGTAGGAGGCACGAAACTGCTCCACAAAAAGGTACAGAAAAACCCGAGTTATGAAAAAATTCGGTTCCATCGCCCTTTTTGTAACTCAATGGCGGGGACCAAAGGAATCTCCTCACACACACACACACCCTTGCGGAGCCGGTGGACAGGCCAGGGACAGCAGCAGAAACAGCCACGAGGACATCGTAAAAAATGTCCCCGTGGCTGTCTCTTCCACTGTCCCTGGCCTGTCTGCTGGCTCCTCAGGCTTCGCTAGGGTCGAGGGGAAAGATTCCTTCGATCCCTGCCATTCTCTGAAGTCCAGAGCCTTTGCTGTGACTGAAAATGTCACCCCCACCACACACACACACTTTTTCCAGTTGCAGCAAAGGCCTCCATTGCCACCAAGGTAAGTGATTTGTTTAGACGTCCTGCAAAGGGGGTGCGTGAAACAGGTGTGGATTTTGAGCACCCAAAATGATGGCACCACCATTTTGAGTGCTAAATAGGTGTACTAAAAACCCCTTTGTAAGTCAGATTTTTTGAGTAAATCAGAACACCAATTTATCCAAAAAAACCTTTCATAAATTGAGGCTTTCATAACTCGAGGCATTAGTAAATCTGGGTTTTACTGTATTTAGGGGATTTTTCTCAAAACACAGAATCTCAGCCAAAATCTTTTCGTGAAGATTCTAAAATGGATAATTTTTCCTGGGTAGCTTTAACCGATATCTGTAGTCATTTTGTTCATTCTGTTTAATCAGCACAATAGTTCATCTTGGATGCTGCTGTTTTAATGCCTACGGAGATATGTGCAATAGCATGAGTTTGGATTACTACTCCCAGAATCTCAAGTATACTTTCCTGAGGTCCTTCCTGCCAGCCTCTCCTGTTCCTGGGAGGGAGGAATGTGGTTGGGGGAAATGTCCATCGAATGAAGCCAACCTTTACTTACCTTTACTTCTGGTTATAACCCTTCCTTGCAATCTCCAGATTTGTCCTGAATGTTTCCTCCCAGTCTTGGGAGTTCTGGGTCTGCTTCTACCAATACTTAGGAAAGTTCTGGGAAGAGAGGATTCATGGAGACCAGCCCCTTTCACATGTCCATATAATTCCCCCACTCAAAGGGCACACACCCTGGAATGAAGCTCCCTACTCCTACTTGACTTTCCAGGGCTTGTACTCTGGGCGACTCAAGTAAAGTTAACTGAGACTGAGGTGCACAATGACCAGCGACTGTAACTCAGTCCTCTGAGTCTGTCAGGGAAAGGAGTGATCAGGCAGTTTTGTCTCTTTATTAAAAGCTGTTCTGAGGAAAGAAAGTAATGTGCAGCCCATGGAGTGACCCAACATAAACTCCCACAGAGGGTAGGACAATGATTGGGGAGGGGGGGGTTCGCATGCCAAGCCACAGGTGTTCTTCAAAGACAGTGGTCTCCCTTGCCTTTAGGAGATCCAGGTTACACTGAGATGACAGCCACAGTTCTCCTTCTAAAACTAGCAACATTCAAAACGCATGTAGTATTCTGATGGGTAGAACCATAATTCTCCTTTAGGACAACCTGTTGTCTCTTTCCTTGCTGGATTGTTCCTTCCAAAATCCAGTCCAAAATTCATGCAAGATTCTAGAGCAGGTGTACCCAAACCTTTCACGCAGTGGGCTGGTCACGTGGTTGAGCAGGCCAGTCACGTGGTTCCTTCTGTAATGGGAATTCAAAGGATGCCATTAATTTTCATTTATTTCCGTGTGAAGTAGAGGAAGGCTTAGCCAATTAGTGCTTTTTGAGGTAATGCCAATTATAAGATTGTTGCATGCCCAGGTGTTAGTTAGAGCCCCACACCCCCATGTTCTCATCAACGCCAGTTCCAAGGACGCTTAGTCTGGGAATCTGACAGTTTGATCTATCACATGAAGATACCTAGATGGAATCTAAGATAACCATCTCACGTAATATGCAGATGCATAACACATAGCTGGATGTCCAGGTGTCCAGCTATTTGTCTCCACATGTCATAATTGGGGAATTTTCACATACTTGAGAGGGGAGGTGTGAGTGGGGGAAAATGTATAAAAACTGAGACTTTTAGCTTCTTAGCAGTAGACACCCCATGGCCTGGGGTGACTGCCCATTTTCTTTTTCAATATGCCTTAAATGTTAGACAGCCAGTCTAATGTTTATGGGGTCTCATCTGGCCCCAACCTTTTACCTATTTAGCTAGCTTAGCCATTTCTATTTGTTTTATGTTTATATTTGAACTGCCTTTATTCGTATGCTATTTTACTTTATTTTTCTACCAATAAAAAGCTGCTATATTTGAAGAATTGTAGTAGAGTATTTTTATTATCCTCAAACCTTAAAGAGGAGAATCCTTAGAATCCAGCATACAAAAACCAAGGGAGAGGAAGGCCATAAATTAGGTCTTTGCCAGGAGGAGTGAATTCCAGAGAGTAGAAGAAGACTTCATTAAAGGTTTCGTTCCTTGCAAAGGAGCGTTATCAAGTTTTGCTGAAGTCTCTTCCTGGTGAGGTAATTTTTATCTAACCCCTGGTTAGCTGGACTCTGAAAGTGTCATAAAAAGGGAGGAGGCATAAAACAGTTATTTGGGAATACTGGACATTCCAATAAGTCCTGCATCGCCATTTTAATTGCCAGATATTTCTGGACAAAGGTTAGCGCATCTCAAAACGCTGCCTGCAAAAAGCAGTAAAAACCTCTGAAGAAGAAACAGCCCTTTTAAGGCCAAAAGGTCATAGACAGGCTGAAGGGTTGGTTTATGCCTGCCTTGACACTATAGTAAACGGCTCTCTGTTAGGCAGTGCAGAAGCAGAACCAATTTTCCCTTTTTACACTTTCCACCATAAACACTCATAAATGCACCCACAGCTGTGTTAAACGAATTTACAACAGCCGTGAGTGCATTTCTGTCAGCATTTACGGCATGCACAGGCACATTTATGCATGTATGGGCATGTTTTATGACTGTGGCAAATGCACCTGCTTCTGGGAGCAGCGATGGTGATGGTGGGCCACATGAAATCATGCTATGGGCTGTGGCTGAACCTCTGTTCTAGAGCAGGGGTGCCCAAACTACAGACTGTGGCCCCATTCCATGTGGCCCACCCAGAAGTGGATGAAGATGTGCCCACACATTTGTAAACATGCCCGTGCCGCACCTGGAAGTGGATGCGTATGCGCAAATATGTTCACGCCGCTCCCGAGCCACACCAGTTCAAGAAAATCTGGAGTTCCAAGGTTCGCCATCACTGTCCTAAAAGGCACAACAGGGAATCAAACTCCTAACCTGGCGTTCTATGGCCTCTTACCTAAACCACTAAGTTTGATGTAGGCAGATTGCACACGAGCTGGCAGATGGGCTAAACACTACTTTATTGTAACATGGTCAATTTGTACATGAGGCAATGGCGGAGCCTTGCCCCTTTATATGGTACCTGATACATTTGAATCTCGCCCGAAGGCACCTATTGGTTACAGTATCAGTGACATCTTTCTGACATACTGCATACCTGACATAGTTCACCTGTGGTGGGAAGGTTTCCCGCGCTAGTTACTCATTGGGTGAATTGGAACCACGTGAGCTCCATCAGCTGCGCTAATGGCGAGCAGCTGAACTGCATGCATACACAACATCCCTCCCCCCTAGTATGGGACGAAGTCCCTCAACCATTGTGGGGGCCGGCGGGCACGCTGCGGTCAGCCGGTTGATTCAGCAGTGCTGCCGGAATCAGCTGTTGCGCCTGAGCCTTCCCCTTGGGAAAACTGCAGTGTCCCATCGAACCCCGGCAAGGGCAGGGCTGGAGTATCTCTGTGTCAGGGAGGATGGGGAGACCTCTGGGACTACTCAAAACCCTGCTGCTCACTGGGACGAGTGGGGGAACACTCACGAAAACTCCCCCCATCCTGTAACAAAAAATCAAACTGGGGTTGTTCATCTCTGGGTTGGGAGACGGTCTCCTGTGGGTCTATGCAGCCTGTTATGCTGAGTCCTGTTTTTCCCCCTTGGGTTACGCGGGTGGGGGGCAACCCTAACGCTGACTCGTCAAAATACCTGTTTTCCCCTGTGGCTTCCATTTCTCTTCTCCTAAGCTGATCAGCGTGTCTCCGCCACAGCAACCCCGACCCTGTCTTTACTTGGTACAATACGGGCCCGGTTTGTTCCATCACTTCCCCAGGTACCCACGCTGGCCCTGAGCTCACATAATTTCTGCAGTACACTGGATCGCCTGCCCCAAACACTTTTCTCTGATCTACCGCCACATTCGTGCCTCTATCGTCCACCCTGGAAGGATCCAAGCGGTCAAACAATGTTGTGAGTCTTCTTCGCATCAGGATCTCCGCGGGGGATTGCCCCGATGCAAGCGTAGTAACCCTATAGCACAGGAGGAATTTGCAGAGCTGTAGCTCCAGGTCCCCTGGACCCATCCTCATTAGTGCCTCCTTTGTAGTGCGGACCAGGCGCTCTACTTGACTATTTGTGGCAAAGTGAAACGGAGCAGAGGCAACATGCCTGATCGCATTCCGTTCGAGGAATGCCTGAAATTTGGCGGACATGTAAGTGGTCGCGTTATCCGAAATTAACACATCGGGCAGGCCAAAACACGTGAACACCTTCCTCAGGTGTTTGACTGTGGCTGCGGAGGGCGTGTTTCGCACTGGAATCACCTCCAGCCATTTCAAGAACGCATCAACCACTAACAAGAACACTGTACCCCGGAAAGGCCCTGCAAAGTCCACGTGGACCGTTGACCACGGTCCGCGGGCTGTGTCCCACTCCCTGGGGGGTAATCTGTGCTCCTTAGATCGTGAGTGTTGGCAACTCTCACACGCATCCACCAACTTCTCTATGTCCTTATGAACGTTGGGCCACCAGAAATAGCTCCTAGCCAGGGCTTTTGACTTCACGATCCCCAGGTGACTCGTGTGTAGCAAGCAGAGCACCTTGGCTCGAAAAACCTCGGGAATTACTACCCTCTGGCCCCAGAGGAGGCATCCTCTCTTGAGCGAAAGCTCGAAACGTTTCCTGAAGAATGATGCAAGTTCCTCGGATGGGGACGTTGCGGGCCAGCCTTTCTTTACCCATGCCAACACCTGGGACAGAACCTTGTCTTTGGTGGTTGCCTTGGTGATATCTGAGGGCACAATGGGGGGCGAATTGAGAGACTCGATGAGCAGCACCTGGTGTTCTTGCTCAACCTCGCACTCGTGGTCCCTGAATCCACCTCCATCTTTACCTGCACCCCCTGCAACAGTACCTTCCCAAAAATGGGTTTGTCGGTCCAACACATGTCTCACCACGGTGTCCCCCGCATGCACTTTCCGGACGGCCTCGTCTTTTCGGCTGTAGCGGCTGGTCCGGTCAGGGTCTCGGCTTCTGCATTGTCTGCACACTTTCACGATGTGTCCCAAGCATCCGCACTTGTGGCTCTCTGTCTTCTTGAAGGAGCATTTCTTCCAGTCATGTGAGACCCCGCACCCCTCACAGTGTCAGCTTGCTTCGGTGGTGTCTCTCTTTTTGGATGGCCTTTTTCTCACTTTCTGGACCTCTGGTTCGCTCTCGCTGGATTCCGAAAGGACGTGGCGGCGGCCACCGCAGCTCTCGACTCTCATGCACGGCGTGACGAACAGCTGTGGGCTTGCACCGCGGACACTGAGCTTCCCAGGGCTGCGGACCTCGTCCTGCATGCCTGTACTCCGTCCTTTACCACCTCAGCAGCTTGTGCGGCCCGCAAGACCTGCTCAAACGTGATGTCTTCGTCTCGGGCTAACAGTTTCCGCTGAGCCTCTTCATCCCGCAGGCTGAGTAGGAGATGGTCTCACAACACCTCGGGCAGGAAGGCTCCCCACCGGCATGGAACGGCTGCAAGCCTCAGTGTGGCTACGACACAGTTTCTCCAGGCCGTTGGTCTCGCCAGCTAAACGGCAATCTTGCCAGGAACACGGACACCTTTGGGTGGAAATGTGCCTGCAGGGCAGCGAGGATTTCGGCCAGTGGTACCGTGTTGAGTACCCTTGGCATCAGGAGGTTCCTTGCCAGTTCCAGGGTTGGCAACCCACACTGAGCTAGTAGGCAGGCTCGCCTTTGCGCTTCGCCCTCGATCTTCTCCGCGTCCATCACGTACAGAAACTGTTCCTCGTAGAGGTCCCATGACTCCGGCTGGGAGGTATCAAACGGAGAGAGGGTGACCCTGTGGGACGCCATTATCCCACCTTTGTCGACAATTTGATGTAGGCAGATTGATTGCACACGAGCCAGCAGATGGGCTAAACACTACTTTATTGAAACATGGTCAATCTGTACATGAGGCAATGGCGGAGCCTTGCCCCTTTATATATGGTACCTAATACATTTGAATCTCGCCCAAAGGCGCCTATTGGTTACAGTATCAGTGACGTCTTTCTGACGTACTGCATACCTGACATAGTTCACCTGTGGCGGGAAGGTTTCCCGCGCTAGCTACTCATTGGGTGAATTGGAGCCACGTGAGCTCCGTCAGCTGTGCTAATGGCGAGGAGCTGAACTGCATGCATACACAACACTGAGCGTAGTATACATCCCATAAAATTTTAACGTTATGCGATGTAATTTTGTTTCCAGATTGCTTAACATTATGCGGTTTTAGAGTTATCTGGTGCAAACATTATCTGAGGTATTACTGTATGTATACCAAGTCGCAGCCATCCCCCCTGCTGGAAAGCACATGGAGTCTGTATTATTCCTTTGTCTGGCCACAAAAGGAAGCCAATGCTTCAGAGAAGGTTACATGGACTGGGAGCTTCCTGTGGAAGTGGCACCCTAAGTCTATGAAATATTTTGCTCGGCCAACCAACACACCATAAACATTTTAATACATGCCCAAAGACGTGATCATGAATCACAGAAACTCACGTGACATTTTGTTTTTCTTATTGATCCCAATAAAGGTATCAGCTACTTCCTGCATTCTTTACCATTAAAGATAAAGTGGCATTTGAAGATGGGTGGGGTACTATGTATATGGAGCTTCCTACTTCGGAGAAGAAGGGTAAGGAAGGCAGCTTTTGTGATGGAGCATGCCAGACATGAGGAGAGCCCTACAGAGAAGTGAGATTGCTAGAGAAGAACATTTCAGAGAGAAAAAGGTTCCTAGTGAGGAGTATGCCAGACAAGATAGATTCCTATAGAGAATCATGCCAAAACCAGAGAGGTTCCTCCTGGGAGATTTGCCAGATAAGAGAGGTTAGTAGAGAGGGAGCATGCCAGAGAAGAACAACTCCTAGAGAGGGAGCATACCAGACCAGGAAGGAATCTAGAGAGGAGAATTCAATGCCCAGGCAGGAGAGGTTCCTGGCATGTGGAGTAGTTAAGATGCTGAACTTGACAACTGGAAAGTTGGCTGGTCAGCGAGGTAAGAGAAAGAGTGTTGGGTGGATTTTTAGAGATTAAGCATGCATGCCAGACAAGAGATTCCTCCAGAGGAGCATGCCAGACAAGAGATGTTCCTAGCGTGCGGAGGGGACAGCGGTGGCTTAGTGATTAAGACCTGAACTTGGCAACTAAAAGGTTGGCTGGTCAGCAGTTCCGAGTGCTGCATGACGGAGTGAGCTTCTGTCTCTGTCCTAGCTCCTGCCAACCTAGCCGTTTCGAAGCAAGAAATTGCAAGTATGTAAATAGGTACCACTTCTGTGGGAATGTAAACAGCGTCCCCATGTGCTTCGGTCTTCGGCGTCTAGTCATACCTGCCACATGCCCAGGGAAACGTCTGTAGACGCAGACAGCACTGGCTCTTTCACTACAAGCAGAAATGAGCACCAAACCCTAGAGTCGGATACGACCGGCTTTCGAGCAAAGGGTAACCTTTATCAAGAGGGGGAGTTGGCCAGACAAGAGGAATTCCTAGAGAGGAGGATGCCGAACAAGAGAGATTCTGGGTTTTTCGTCCTCAGCGAGGGAGGGACAGAGAGAGAGAGAGAGAGAGAGAGACCATTGGATGGATTTTTAGAGTGGCCGACTCGATAGATTCCTAGAGAGGAGCATGACAGACAAGAGAGGTTCCTAGAGAGATGACAAGGCGGGCTCTTTCACCCGGAAAGAAATGATCCTTTCCCACATAACATGTCCCTTTGACCCTCTCTCCTCCTCCTTATTCGAGAGGTGACCATCGAGTTGGGAGAGTTGGTGCGGTAAGTCTCCTTTTATTTTCTGGACTACATATCCCATCCTTTTAGAGGCGGGAAGGGTTTAGAGTTCGCCTCTTCCACGTATTGGGGACAAAGAGGATCTTTAAATACTTTAAATACTACAAAACACACGCAGGAAGAAGAAGGCGATTCATCTTGAATCTCGAAATCTCACGCAACCATTTATTTTATTTTATTTTTGAGTGATCCAATAAAGGCATCGCTTTTTTCCTGCATTTGTTTTGTATTCTGAATATGGATTTCACGGCTATCTTTCTTTGTTTGCTTAAATACTACGAGTCCCAGAATCCCCCGGTCATGCAGGGAGCGGCATGGACGGTGGGAATTGTAGTACCGAAACCGTCAGATCAAGGGAAGCAAAATGTGCTTTTGGGCGACAAGCCCTCTGTGGTCTCCGCTGACTGTGGATTCTGGGCATTGTAGTTGTCGGGAAACAAAAGGGAAGCTTCTCTAGGACTTTTGTTGTTGTTCAGTTGCCGCACAGTCGATTCCGACCCTTTGCGACCCCATGGACCCTATTGACCTCCAGGCACATTTGTCCTCCATCATCCTCCCCAGCCCAGCCAGCTCTGTGCCCATTGCGTCTTCTACAAGACCATCTGGCCATCTCATCTTTGGCCGCCCCCTTTTTCTTTTGGCTTCCACCTTTCCCAGCATCAAGGCTTTCTCAAGTGAATCCTCTCTTCTCATTTGATGTCCAAAGTACTTTAGCTTCATCTTTACTATTTTACCTTGTAAAGAGCAGTCAGGGTTGATTTCTTCTAAGATCTCCCAGACTGGGAGAGGGCCCCATGTTTGCTCCCCCCACCCCCTTCGCTAAGGACTTGGCTGGTGGCTTTTCCCTGGCCACACCTGGTTCACCTCCCCTTTGGTTTCCTCCCGTCTTTGTTTTCTGGTCTTTTGAAAGGGTTCAGTGTCTGCATTTAATGTGATTATCTTACATTAAAAGCAAGAGCTTTGCAAGAACTTTTATATAAAACACAATTACCAGTTTAATAGCTAACTCTTGACATATTCGGAGTTTTGTCTTCAGGGTTTTTAAAACAAAATCCATGGTCCTCCTTGCAACCATTGTGGCCAAATTCATTTTTTTGATACCACCCCCAAAGAAAAGAAAGAAAGGAAAGGAAAAGAAGGATCTCTTCTCTCTCGCTTTCTTCAGAGGGAGGTCTTTGAATTTAAAGAGAAAAGAGGGCGTATATCTTTACAAGGCTGCAATTCTTCCCTTAAAACCCTTGCCCTGTCAATGTTATAATTTCCCTTCTGGAGGAGTTTTCAATCTCTGAAGTCCCACACAAACAACTCTGACCCAGTAGTTCTCTTGGCTGGAGTTTCTGGGATTGGAGGATTATTAGGATAGGCAAAAGATCTATAGGTAGCTCTGAGGTCTTAGGAAGGGAGGATTCAGGGAGGCTTCATTCATCTTACGTACAAACGGACCCCCTGAGAGAGAAGCAAACAGGAGGAAAGAACAAACCCATTTCAGTTCTCATATACCTGTAGAAAAGCTCAAAAGGCATAGTCTTCAGGAAAGCACCTAAGGCTAGGCACTATCCTCCTTACCCCCTCCTTGCCATATCATCCATGGTCCATTCTAGGCAGCCCTTTTGGATTGAGAATTAATTACCTACTGTCTTGCAGGTGTGGGGGTGAGGGAGACCTTTTCTTCACAGTTGAATTTATTTATTTATTTTTGAATAGTAGCAGTGTTACTTTTTGGTTCAGGCATATCAGAAAACAAAAACAAAGAAATAATAAAATATAAAGAAAACCTCTGCAGCACTATAAAGATTCAGACAAGGGGTAAATCTTCTTTCAGGAGGGACTGATTTTATCTCCTTGCAGTTCAGAGGACTCTCAGAGTCTTCTTTACTACTGGGAAGACCATTGCTTTAACTATGTGCAGTTTGTTAGCAGGGTGATGTCTCTTCTTTTTATTATGGTGCCTAGGTTTGCCATAACTTGCCTCCCAAGGACTACCATCTTTTGATTTCATGGCTGGAGTCACCATTTGTGGTGATCTAAGATCCTTGGACTGCAGTGGTTCAAGTGGCTAAGATGCTGACTGGGAGGCAGTTTGATTCCTGAGTACTGCAGGATGGAATGAGCTTCTGTCTTTGTCCTAGCTCCTGCCAACCTAGCAGTTTGAAAGCAAGAAATTGCAAGTAGATAAATAGAGACCACTTCGGTGGGAAGGTAACAGCGTTCCGTGTGCTCCGGTGTCTAATCATGCCTGCCACATAACTACGGAAAAGTCTGCAGAAGCAGGCAGCGCTGGCTCTCCGGCTTTGAAACAGAGATGAGCACTGAACCCTAGAGTCAGATACGACTGGCTTTCGAGCAAGGGAAACCTTTACCTTTACCTTTACCTTAAGATCCTTGGAAAGAAAAGCCTGTCACTGCTTCCATTTCTATTTGCCAAGGAGTGAAGCTATGATCTTGATTATTATTATTTTATATTGAGCTTCAAGCTAGTTTTTGCACTCTCTTCCCCTTCTTTTTTTTTAATTTAGTTTATTAAGACATACAAAAAAGAACAAAAAAACAATAACTAACAATACAATACACAAACAAATCCATAATATCATCTTAACAAACAGTACTAAATGTTAGCACATAACGATATCTAAACTCATTAATTACTATATAACCACCGAATATTAAAAACCATTATTTCAATATCCAAGATAATAAGAACTTTCTGTGCTACCACTAATCTTTGGATAAATAATAATCACCCTGTGAATATATACATTGCCCGGAGAGTTTAATTTTCTGCTCAACTCCAGAAGCTTCTTTGAGATGGTACTGGTCCTGAACTATCATTTGCCATACACGAATGGTCCACAAATGGTTTCCATATGATCCAAAATCTATTCTCTTTTAAGTTATCTCTTTTCACTTTAATCTCCCATGTCAATTTATCATTCAGTGCTAAACTCCACATTTCTTTATACCACTCTCCAATCTGTATATCTATATCATTTTTCCTATTTCTAGCTATACATTGTCTACCCGTTATCAATACAATTTCCAATAATTCTTTTTCCTCCTTGTTTAAACCCAAACCTTCCACATTCGTTAAAAGAATGGTACTTGACACCAATTTAACACTTCTACCCATTATTTCACCAAGCTCACCTTCTATTCTTCCCCAAAAATCCCTTATTTTTTTACAGCTCCACCACATATGTTCATATTTTCCATCAAATTCTCTACATCTCCAACATGACTTATCTCTTTTATTATCCATCTGGTGAAGTCTTAATGGCGTCAAGTACCATTGCCACAACATTTTAAAATTATGTTCTTTAATTCTTACAGACATTGTTCTCATAATCCTCTTTTTCCATTTATTTTTCCACTCAATCTCCCCAATTGTTATATTCAAATTTTGTTCCCACTTCTGTTTCAAATCCTCCTGTGGATCTGCACCTCTATTCAATATGTTATAAAGCTTACTTACAAGACCTTTAATACTACTTTCCCCATTTCTAATCTTCCTTACCAACTCCTCAAATTCTGTGTGTATTCTATCTAACCCTACTTCTTTTTTATATTTTTTGCTCCAATTGTCCACCTTTAACTTCTGAAACCAATTCAAATTTAATATCTCAAATATATTTTTCCGCTCAACATCAGAATCACAAGTTTTTAACCAATCCTTCAATAAAAGCATCCAATTTTTATCCAATATTTCCATTTTTTCCTTATCTAGCTTTATTGGGAAACACATCATATCAGTCAATTCCAAAATTGGAGAGAGATTTGGGACCATGTCCTTTTTTACCTTCTTCCACACCTCCATGAGACCTCTCATCATGGTATTATTTGACCTTTTCACTCTGTCCTTTATTCCCAAAAAGATCATATTTCCAATATTTCTATATTCCTTCATCTCCAATTGCTCCCAAATTGTCTTTTCTCTTGCCAAAATCTTCACAACATTCTTAACTTGAAAAGCTCGATAATATGTTAGCAAATTTGGCATACCCAAACTCCCTTTTTTTTGAGACAGGTACCATAGCTTCTTTGGGAGCCTAGATTTTTTGCCTCCATTGCAAAAACCATTGAACATCTTTTGAAACTCATTTATTTATTTCTCTTTCAAGTGGATCACTAGTGTATCAAATAAAAAGTTAATCTTTGGTAACAATATCATTTTACACATAGCAATCCTTCTGAACCATGACAGCTTTAACTTCTGAAGCTCTTGTATTTTGTTCTTAAATTCCACTTTCAAGCTGTCATAGTTCAATCGTTTAAGTTCTTCTAATTTGTTTGAAATGATTATCCCCAAATATTTCAGCTTATCTTTAATTTGTATATTAAGTGTCGATACTATCTTACCCATCTCACTTGGTTTCAAATTACACAACATCAATTCTGATTTATCCCAATTTATCTTCAATCCAGTTATAGCTTGAAATACCTGTAAATGATCTTTAATCCTGTCCATTACCAGCTCCGGGTGCTTCACCATAAGCAGTGTATCGTCTGCATACATGCTCACTTTATTACCCATAATCCCTTCTATGTTTAAATCTTCCCTTATGCTTTTGGCTAAGATCTCCATTGCCATAATAAACAGGATAGGAGATAATGGACAGCCCTGCCTAGTGCCAGCCTCTAGCTTTACCACATCCGTAAGCTCCTCATTTACTCTAACCCTAGCATTTCCTTTTTGATATAGAAAATCTATAACCCTATTGAATTTATCCCCAAACCCATATTTCTTAACTATTTCCTTAATTGAAGACCACTGCAATGAATCAAATGCCTTAAAAATATCCAATGATAATAATCCCACCTTTTCCTTTGTTTGATTAACGTTGTCTATTAAATCTAATACCCTTCTAGTCAGGTCCGCCATGTGTCGTCCTTTTAAAAACCCAACTTGATCAACATTTATATATTCCCCCATGAAACTATTTAAGCGGTTAGCCAATATTGCTGTGAAGATCTTCGCATCTTGATTTATAAGTGAGATTGGTCTGTACGAATCCACTCTTTCCAAATTTTTACCAGGCTTTGGCAGAAGAACGATTGTAGTGTTATACCATGAAGTCGGAATTGGTCCTCCATCTAGTATGTAATTATATAACTTCACCAATTTCGGGACCACCACCTCTTTAAATTCTTTATAAAACTCTGTCGATAATCCATCATCCCCCGGGGCTTTCCCTATCTTCAGTCCGCTTATTACCTCGTTAACCTCTTTATCCGTTATCCTTTCCTCCATTTTCTCCCTATGCTCTTGTTTTATTCCATTCCCTAACTGCCTCTCCAATATCTTTTTAAGCTTTTCCAAATCTACTTCCTTTTTTGCATATAATACCTGGTAAAATTCCCTAACAATTTTACATTTATCTTTATTCTTATTACACCTTGAACCTTGCCTATCAACCAATACCCCAATTTCTCTTTTTTCCCTTTTAACCTTGGCTGCTCTTGCTAATAATTTTGAGTTCTTATTACTGAATTCAAAATACTCTCTATTTAGGTAAATCAAATCTCGTTTAACTTTATCAATATCCTTACCCATTACTTCTGCCTTAAGTCCTTGTAATTTCATAAAAAATTTTTTATCTTTGTTTTTTGCATGCTCCTCCTGTAATTGTTTTATTTCTCTTTCTTTTTCTGCCTGTTCTGCTTTATATTTTTTATATTTGAAGCTTGCCAATTTTATACTTTCCCCCCTAAAAACTGACTTCATGGTATCCCATACAACGTTAAAATTAACCTCATTATTGTCGTTCCACTGCCAACTTTCTTTCCAACTTTCCATAATTGCCTCTTTACTTTTCTGATCTTTGAACAAATTAGGATCATACCTCCAATTTCTTACTCTTCGAATATTTTTTGTGCTTTCAATTCCAAATATACTTTAGCATGGTCCGATTCCTTAATAATCCCAATTTCCGTACCTTCTATATCACCAATTAAATTTTCCGAAAGTAAAATATAATCAATTCTTGAGTAGGTCCCATGGACGTGTGAAAAAAAGGAATATGCCCTTTCCGAGCCCTTAAACTCTCTCCACGAGTCCTTCAATCCCATAACACCCATCCAATTATCCAACACCTTCCCTTTCAAACCAATTCCACTTCTAGCTATGTTTGTGCAATCTAATCCTGACCTTATCAAATTAAAATCACCAGCCACAATAGTTTTTGCAACATTTTCCAACTCCACTATTTTCCGAATTTTTTCAAGAAACTCTGCTTGGTGGTCGTTCGGAGCATAAATATTTACCAACATAATTTCCTCATCCTCTAATTTTCCTCTAAGCAACAGATATCTACCCTCTTGATCAACAATCTTTTTTGTGATTTCAAATCCCAACTTTCTAGAAATCATGATTGCCACCCCTCTTGCTTTTGAAGTACCAAACGCCATCTCATAATGTTGCATCCATCCCAAATAAAGTTTATTCGTATCTTTTGACTTCTGATGTGTTTCCTGTAAAAACAATATATCTGGTCTATCTTTTTTCAACACCAATTCCAATCTCCTTCTCTTAAGAACAGAACCTGTACCTTTCACATTCCACGATATTATTTTAATACTTCCCATAACCAAATTCTTTTCCCAGCTTTAAACTCTCCATCGGGCGTGCCACCGACAACCCTACCACCATACTAACTACATAAAACACACACTTTCACTCTCCCCACTTTCCTGCGAAAAGCCGCCTCTGTCGACCAAAGAGGGGAGAGGGGGGACATGCAAGATGCGCCTTGCTACCGGCGCTACGCGCTATTTGCCCATTCTACCTCTATCAACTACTTAAAATTACTAAAAATCTAATGCTCATTACTCCTTACCTATCTCCTCCTCCACCGCTGTGGTGTTCCCCCTGTAGCCCCACCGGTTTCCTCCCTCTCATATTCCCTCCCCAAAGCTCCAGAATCCATCAATTCTTTCTTAAGATTTTTCCATTCTTCCGAGTCTACCTTTACCAGTTCCAACAAACTCAAGTATTCCAATGGATTAGTGCCTTCAACAATAACTTGCATTCTTTTATCATAAAAAAACGCAATTGTTGCGGAAATCTCCAATTATACCTTATATTTTTACTCGTCAATAGCTTAGTGACTGGCCTCATCTTATACCTCCATATTCTTTCTTTTAATGAGATATCATTATAAACTTCCACATCTGAGCCATCAAATTTCAACGCATCAGAACCAACTCGTTTCAGATGGGCCATTACTTTTAACTTATCTGCCCAATTCGCGAATTTAACCAACACATTTCTTTGAACCACCCTCCCTCTTCTTGGGCCCACCCGGAAAACGCTTACAAAATCTTCCTGAACAAATTCTTTCCCCATATTCAAACCATTTAACCACTGAATCACCCTTTCTCTTAACAAATCCGGAGTGCGTTCCACCACCTGACGGATGACAATGTTCTGCTTTCTCATCATATCTTCCACAGCATCTATCCTTCTCTCTTGTTCCTCCAATTTCAGCTTATTCTCCCGCACCACCTCCTGAGTCCCTTTTACCTCCTTCTTTATGGCATTTACCTCGGTTTGAACCAATTTCACATTTCCCTCAATTTTTTCAAACTTAAGTCCACCTTTTTTGCAAAATCTGCAACTGGTGACATCACCTTATCTTGTTTTTTCATCATTTCATTTCTGTCTTTCACCCTTGAATCCTCATTTTTCTCCAATTTTTGAAACAACTTGCCAATTTCCACCATAATTTGAGTCTGATCGTATGGCACTGTGGGCGGGGATGAAGACTGAGTAGATTCCTCCATTGGTGCTTTTTCTTTCTTTTTAGGCTTTACAACTGGTTCTTCTTCCTTTGCTTTCCCTCTTGTACCTTTATCCATAGTAATGTAATATGTAAGAAGCCCAATGCTGCAGTTTGTTGTAAAAGTTAATCACTGAGATAAAGCTTGTAACACTGCAACCACTGGTTCCACAGATCCAATAGGGAAATTTATATGCAAGCAGAAGACCAAAAAGTTACTGTAATCCACAGAGATAAACAACTCTCCCAACAAGCAGCTCAGGAAAAAAAAAGAAGAGCAACAAATGTTGATCCACAGCAGGTCCGTTTCCCCAAAGCAAATAGTCCAATCAGTCGTCTTCCAGTTGCAATAAAAGGGCTTCAAGGGAACAGTCAGCCCAAGCTTCTCCTTTAAGAAACCAAGCCGCCAAAGAAAAAAGAGGGGGGGGGGAGACCAGAAGGAGAAAAAATCCAAAATCCAACCAGCGAGGAGAAGTGGTGAGGAGCAGTATATTCCACAGTAAACAAACAGGTATTTGTAATCCACATGGTGAAGGAACCAAAAGGAACCAAAAGGCAAAAGCCACCCAGTCCTTCTCTTGAAGCGGACAATCAAAACGCCATTTTCCAGCGACTGCTTTAACTTTTGGGTAAAAAAAACCCCTTCTCCTTCTGAGGAACGGAAAACTTTCTCCAAGCGGTTTAAGCCGGGGAACTCCCAATCTCCTTCCAATATTATAGCCCAGACAAAAATAATTAATCCACTTTATTTTCGTCAAAACATGGCGCAATCTTCTGGTATGTAAAAGAAACCATAGCCCGAACACGATCACTTTCGTTTTCCAGGACCGCCGCCATTAACGAAACCACCACTTGCTTACATCTGCTTCCACCCGCTTCCATTTCAGAGTCCGAGCTCAATTAACAGAAAAACCCCAGCCAATTTTAGAATTTAAAGTTCCATTCATGCACTTACATGCAGGCTATTTTTGTACCGAACAACTTCCAGCCTGTCACTGCTTCCATTTCTATTTGCCAAGGAGTGAAGCTATGATCTTGATTATTATTATTTTATATTGAGCTTCAAGCTAGTTTTTGCACTCTCCTTCCCCTTCTGTTGTTTTCCTCTATTACCTCACACACTCTTTCTATAACTAAGCCTCCTTATCTCTCCTTGCTGTTTTCTGGAAATCTGAGTTCTGTTGGTTGAATCGTTAACTTTCATTTCTGCTTTTCACTATCCTTCTTTCTTCTGCTGTTTTTAGAGCCTCATCAGACGACCAATTCGCTTTCTGTGCCACGCTCTCTCAGACATCTCACAAGCCAGAAAGTCATTTTGCTCTCCCTAAACAATGTGGGTGGCCATTTTGAGGTGGCCAATTGGTCCCAACAGCTTCAAAGGAGCAGTCATTTTGTTTCTCCCTGGAAGGAGGGAGGGAGACATCAAACCTCAAAGGAGGCTTTGGACCTCCCTCCCCAACTGTGTTGGATTGCCTGCTCGGGGAAAAGGTTAGTACGGCTTGCTAGTCCTTCCTTGTGGGGCTGGGGTCCCGGAGAGGGTGTCTGAGACAAGGCCAGGTCCCAACAGTTCTATACCCGCCCCCCGGGCACCATTTCATTTTTCGATACCATGTATGGGTCCTTTTTAATGTAAACTGCTTTGAACTGCTGTTTTCAGGGGGTGGCCCGTAAGTCCCTACCAATCCATCTACTTATGTATCCAGTGTATTTGGGAGCTGTGTGGGTAGAGACTTACAGGCCATCCTGTACATTAAAAAGGAATCACACATGGCATCTCAGTGGAGGCAATGGGGGGCACATGAAATGTGCTGGTGACCAGATCTAGCCCATGGGCCATATATTGGGAACCCCCAGTCTAATCCTTTTTCTACTTCTTTCATTCTAAGCTTTTATTTGCAATCAGTCGCTCATGATCTGAGCCACAGTCAGCTCTAGGTCTTGTTTTTGCTGACTGTATAGAGCTCCTCCATCTTTGACAACAGAGTACGTAATCAATCTGATTTTGGTGTTGGCCATCTGGGTACGTCCATGTGTAGAGAGTCACCTCTTAGACTGTTGGAGGAGAGTGTTTGCTATGGCCACTGCATTCTCTTCCCGAAACTCCATTGGCCTTTGCCCTGAGTTATTGTGATATTGAATAATTCATCTTCAATTTTCTGAGATAATTTTGTTGTTTCAAGATTGTATCCCATTACAGTAATACCCGGAGTTACAGAAAAACCCGGTTCCATGGCCTCTTTCATAACTTGATTTTTTTCGTAACTTGAGGCATCCTTATAGAGATGCATAGAAAAATAAAAAATAAAGAAATAAAAAGAATTTAAACTGTGAATTTCTCCTACCTTTTAGCTGCTGCTGCTGCTTCCTTCCTCCTGCTACTCCGGAGAATGGGAACCAGGGGCCATTCAACAATTGTGTGAGCCTTGAAGGGGGAGAGGGGGTCTGCCATCTGAATTACAGAAAAATTACGTGGGGTCAGGGGGGGGTCAGGTCAAAATTACATAATCCATTTGTAGCTGTTTCTAACTGAAAGTGGGAAACCAAACCTGTGCATAAAAAGAAAGGGTTTTATTTATATTTGTGCCTTTGTCCCAGCTCAATGCGGTGAAAATGGAGGGAGAAAGCCATGCTTCCTGGTTGCAGGGAGATCAAGAGGCTAAGCTTCCTGCCTCCCTGCAATTTGCCTGCCAGCCCATTTCCCCTGCAGCAATCAAAAAAGTCCCCCAAACCATCGGTTTCTTTGGGGAGAGGGCAGGCAAGCACGCCCTCTCTCCAAAAAACCAGCGCTCAGACTGCCGGTTTGTTTGGGGTGAGAATGCGCTTGTCTGCTCTCTCCCCAAACAAACCTGCGGTCTGGGGGACATTTTCGATTTTGAGTGCTAAAAATTTGATTAAACCCCCTTTTGTAAGGTTTTTTTTGGATAAATCCGGGACTCGGATTTATCCCCAAAAAACTTTCATAACTCGAGGCATTAGAAACTCGAGGCCTTTGTAAATCGGGGTTTTACTGTATTGCTTTCCTCAAAGGCCACTCCATTTCTTTTAAGGGATTCTTGCCTCCAGTAGTAGTTGTTATGGTTTAGCCTTTTAATACTGTCCATGGGGAGGGGTGGAGTTGGCAAGAAAACTGGAGTGGGTTGCCAGTGCTTCCCCAGTGAATCGTGTTTTGTCTGAATTCTCTGCTGTGGCCAGTCTGTCTTGGTTCCCCCATCACGGCATAGCCCATAGCCTCATCGAACCACACAAGACCCCTCACCCACAGCAAGGTAATGTTCCTTGGAAGGTCAGCAGCATCTATACTTCCCATCTAATTAATCAGGATAAGGCTGTGTGTTCCCTCACTTCCCCTGGCATTTCAGCTTTCTAGAATGCACTGACTTTCTAATATAAAGTAATACAGTTAAAATTTCTCCTTGGAATCAGACTTGGTTTCTTTACCAAAGCGATGCAGCATTCCGTGTTGTTGAGTCTTCTCCACCTTTTGCAAATTTCAAATTAATCTTTGTTACTTCCCCATGTGCTTGGGAAAAACAGGAAAAGTTTGTTCATGGCAGGACCAACTGTAGAGCAAAGAGGAATCATTTTATATTGTTGTTTCTTTGTTTCCATCAGGACTGATTTTTCAGGCTGAACATCTAGTCCGTTAGTCTGACTTTTAATTAAATTTCTGCAGATCTGCTCATCATACAAGGTAACTGTCTTTTTTCACACATCTACTCATATGGAATATAGAGCAACTTTCCAAATGGGAGGACATCATATAACTCATGAAAGAATAAACTCATGGGAGAAAACATTCCTGGAGGGAGGAAAAGGCATTTGTCCACAAGCACACCTTGAGAAACATCATACAGGAGAGAAGCCTTTTGAATGCCTAGAGTGTGGAAAAAGCTTCAGCCAGTCCTTGGACCTTGCTTCACATCACAGGATCCACACAGGTTTGAAGCCCTTTGAATGCCTGGAGTGTGGAAAAAGTTTCAGTCATTCCTCATCCCTTGCTAGACATAACAGGATCCACAAAGGTGAGAAGGCATTTGAATACCTGGAGTGTGGAAAAAGCTTCAGTCATTCCTCACACCTTACTTCACATCACATGATCCACACAGGTGAGAAGCCATTTGAATGCCTGGAGTGTGGAAAAAGCTTCAGTCAACAAGGAAGCCTTGCTAGACATCAGAGGATCCACACAGGTGAGAAGCTGTTTGAATGCGTGGAATGTGGAAAAAGCTTCAGTCAACAAGGAAACCTTGCTAGACATCAGAGGATCCACACAGGTGAGAAGCCCTTTGAATGTGTGGAATGTGGAAAAAGATTCAGTCAACAAGGAAACCTTGCTACACATCACAGGATCCACACAGGTGAGAAGCTCTTTGAATGCCTTGAATGTGGAAAAAGCTTCAGTCATTCTTCACACCTTGCTATACATAACAGGATCCACACAGGTGAGAAGCCTTTTGAATGTCTGGAGTGTGGAAAAAGCTTCAGTCGTTCCTCAGACCTTGCTAGACATCACAGGATCCACACAGGTGAGAAGCCGTTTGAATGTATGGAGTGTGGGAAAAGATTCAGTTGTTCCTCAGACCTTGCTATACATGACAGGATCCACACAGGCAAGAAGCCTTTTAAATGCATGGAGTGTGGAAAAAGCTTCAGTCGTTCTTCACACCTTGCTATACATAACAGGATCCACACAGGTGAGAAGACTTTTGAATGCCTAGAGTGTGGGAAAAGCTTCAGTCGTTCCTCAGACCTTGCTAGACATCACAGGATCCACACAGGTGAGAAGCCGTTTGAATGCATGGAGTGTGGGAAAAGCTTCAGTCGTTCCTCAGACCTTGCTATACATGACAGGATCCACACAGGTGAGAAGCCTTTTAAATGCATGGAGTGTGAAAAAAGCTTCAGTCATTCCTCATCCCTTGCTTCACATCACAGGATCCACACAGGTGAGAAGCTCTTTGAATGCCTTGAGTGTGGAAAAAGCTTCAGTCGTTCTTCACACCTAGTTATACATAACAGGATCCACACAGGTCAGAAGCCTTTTGAATGCCTGGAGTGTGGAAAAAGCTTCAGTCGTTCTTCACACCTTGCTATACATAACAGGATCCACACAGGTGAGAAGCCTTTTGAATGCCTGGATTGTGGAAAAAGCTTCAGTCATTCCTCATCCCTTGCTACACATCACAGGATCCACACAGGCCAGCTCTTTGAATGCCTTGAGTGTGGAAAAAGCTTCAGTCGTTCTTCACACCTTGCTATACATAACAGGATCCACACAGGTGAGAAGCCTTTTAAATGCATGGAGTGTGGAAAAAGCTTCAGCCATTCCTCATCCCTTGCTTCACATCACAGGATCCACACAGGTGAGCTCTTTGAATGCTTTGAGTGTGGAAAAAGCTTCAGTCGTCCTTCACACCTTGCTATACATAACAGGATCCACACAGGTGAGAAGCCTTTTGAATGCCTGGAGTGTGCAAAAAGCTTCAGTAGTTCCTTAGCCCTTGCTAGACATCACAGGATCCACACAGGTGAGAAGCCGTTTGAATGCATGGAGTGTGGGAAAAGCTTCAGTCATTCCTCAGACCTTGCTATACATGACAGGATCCACACAGGCGAGAAGCCTTTTAAATGCATGGAGTGTGAAAAAAGCTTCAGACATTCCTCATCCTTTGCTTCACATCACAGGATCCACACAGGTGAGAAGCCTTTTAAATGCATGGATTGTGAAAAAAGCTTTAGTGATTCCTCACAACTTACTTCACATCACAGGATCCACACAGGTGAGAAGCCTTTTAAATGCATGGATTGTGGAAGAAGCTTCAGACATTCCTCAGCCTTTGCTTCACATCACAGGGTCCACACAGGTGAGAAACCTTTTAAATGCATGGATTGTGAAAAAAGCTTCAGTGATTCCTCACAACTTACTTCTCATCACAGGATCCACACAGGTGAGAAGCCTTTTAAATGCATGGATTGTGGAAGAAGCTTCAGACATTCTTCAGCCCTTGCTAAACATCGCAGTATCCACACAGGTGAGAAGCCTTTTAAATGCATGGTGTGAAAAAACCTTCAGACATTCTTCAGCCTTTACTTCACATCACAGGATCCACACAGGTGAGAAGCCTTTTAAATGCATGGATTGTGGAAGAAGCTTCAGACATTCCTCAGCCTTTGCTTCACATCACAGGATCCACACAGGTGAGAAACCTTTTAAATGCATGGAGTGTGGAAGAAGCTTCAGACAATCCACAGCCTTTGCTTCACATCACAGGATCCACACAGGTGAGAAGCCATTTGAATGCATGGATTGTGGAAAAAGCTTCAGTCAAGAAGCACAACTTTCTAGACATCACAGGACCCACAGTTAGGAAGGAAGTTTAATGGCTGCATGTGTTTTTGTCTGTGAACAAATCATGAACGAATTCACTCAGACAAGAAGCCTTTTGAGATGCCTAGTGCATGAAAAAGGCTTCAATGTTCCTGGAAACATTGCTTCACCTCACAAGATCCACACAGGATAGAAGCCTTTTTAAGTGCCTGGAACGTCATGTCCCTTTAGTTATCTATAATAATTATAGTTATCTATAATAATTTAAATCCTGTAGCACAAATTAAATGAGACATGCAGGATTTAACACATCGGACTGCTATGGATGGCCACAGCATTGAGGATATGGACAAGGTGCCAGTCTATCTGGCATGGCCTCTTCTGCCTCCATGACCATTGGGAATGAGAGTTCCTTCTCTGCTCATTTTGCCATTGGGCCCAATAGGATGGTTTCCAGTGGCATTTCCTTCCCTGTGGGGACTCCACCTAAAGGGGTTCATTTGACAGTAGCCATTGGCCCTTTTAGAGAAACATGTTATTTACTCAGCTTTGAGTTGCCTTCCAGTCCTCAAAGTCAGTGTCTTAACCACTTAAGCCACTGCTGTCCCTAAAAGGCATAAAAATGGGGTTGTCAGGGGTTAGCTCCATAGCACTATGTAAAATGAATATACTGTACTACCTTTTAAAAGTATGATTTTTCTCTATCGTAAATGGAGAAATGGACAAACATCTGGGTAAAGTTACATGCTAACTGTAGATAATGGCCAAGTTTGAAGAACCGATGGTAGAGCTGTGTAGCCGCCCTGAGTGGTGTTTACACCAATAAGGGCAGGTTATAAATAAACTAAAATAAATAAATAAAGAGATCAAAAATAGCAGAAAAGGGATTAGGAAGTAAAATCTATAAAATATTGATAGAATCTGAGGCAGAACAAATAGGTAACTGGCTAGGCCCAAGTTATTCAACATGGAGTCTCTTAGGTTTTAAGACGCCACAGCCAGGCAAGTCAAACCATTCGTCGGTCCTCCCCTTCTGTGCACATGTTGGTGTGGTGAAGGGGGGACTGGCAATCACAATGGGACAACGTTGCTTTGCGCATGATGGAAAGTACATTTTGATTTTGAACTAGATGATTGGTATAAAGAGTCATAAAATATAGCTATTAATGTTAAATTAACATATGAAATTCAGTTCAAAAAGGGATTAGTGAAAATATGATTTTAGGGAGATATGGGGAGATATCCTGGCTATAAATTAGTGAAAATGAAAGGAATCAAGCAGGAACAAGAAATATTCTTTTGTGGGGTTATTTGTAGTTTTTTTTTGTAATTTTGTTATATATTAAAATTTTCCCTCAAGCCGATTTCTTCTAATATTTTTTGCAAACCTTCAACAGAGTTTCTCTTATAGAATAAGTGTAAAAATATTTATTACTGGTAACTTTTTTAATTCATATCATAAAGAAGCATGTAATCCATATCTCAAATATTTTCATTTGAAGTCCAAATTGATTTGTCTTTATGATTTATTTTCATATCATATTTCAAACAAATACCTTAAAAATTTGTAAACCGGGATGCCATTTCCATAGGATTTGCTGTTGTAAACTGAAGCAAACTTAAATCGAGGCGGTTGTAACCCGGAGTTTTACTGTATTTAAATTTGATAACTAAATTCTTCTCTTGCCATATAAACTCTAATAATTCTTTCTTCCAGGTCAGAAGAATTCTATGGTTTACCAGAGCTGATATACAGTACGCCAGTTCACGATTTTAGTCTGTTCTGACATTTTTGTCAGAAACCGGATCAATCCTGAACTGAAGCACGTTTCCCCATAGGAATGCATTGAACCTCTCAAAAAAACTGCCAGATGTGCTGTATAGGGGAATATTAATGAGGGAGCTAAGCAACGTACCTTTCCCAGTGCCTCTTCCAGAGCCATCGCTAAACCTTTGGATGTCTTTTAAATGTGTTTAGCGATGGCAGTGGATGAGGCGTCATGAATGCGCAAAGCAAGGCTGCCCCACTGTGATCGCCTCTCACCCCTTTGCAGGACCTACCCAGACATAGAAGAGGGAGAGGTGATTGCTTCCCCTCGTTCGTAGCACCGACCCGAGCACAGAAGGGGGGAGAGACGATCACACTTTGCCTTGTGCATTTACAGTGCCTGTTATGGAGCTGTCGCTAAGGTGCCAGATTTAAAAGACATCCGGCACTTTAGTGATGGCTCCTGAAGAGGCATGATTGCCCCACTGTGATTGTCTCTCCCCTCTTTTGCCATTATATCTGCATATTTTCAAAATTAAATAATGCCATTCTAGGATTTTACGTTTCCAAACTTATTGACAATTCATTAATTTCTGCAAAATCCCTTTCCCATATTTTCTTCACATGTATTAAAAGCTGTTCTGAGCAACATTCTAAACACACGTAGTGTTTTGATGGGTAGGACCATAATTCATCTTTTCAGAAACCCTGTCTTTCTTTCAAGAATAAGAAGGAAATTCTCCTTTTGGGAAATTTGGAATCCTTTCATTCAGTATGCATTGACGGATGCAAGAGGTATCAAGCCCGGCTCAGATACCATCCAGTTTTGGAAAATATAATTTCAGACCATCCCTGAAAGATTTTGCAAGCCCCATTCAGTGCACGGGTGTTATGTCTCCAATACATAATATATTGTGGATGCAATTAGATTATATTGAGGTTTGTTTCACTTTTTTTATAATTTGTCATATTGGAAAGGGGTTTTCTTTTTCTTTGTTTTTTTTTGTCTTATTGGAATGTTGTAAGCTGTGTCTTTATTTTTCGTTATGTCAATAAAAATCTATTTAAAAAAAAGAAACCCTGTCTTTCCTCACTGGATTGTTGCCTCCAAAATCCAGTCCAGATGCATCAGAGGGAGTATGCCATACAAGCAGGGGTTCCCAAATGTTTCACGCCAGTCACATGGTTCCCAGGGGTGGCCCCCTACCGGATCACACTGGTTTGGGTGGGGGGGGGGGTTGTAGTAAAACTGGCTGGCCCCACCCTGCCACAGAAGCACCCCGCCACAGCTGTCCCAGGGCTAGAGGAGGAAGAGCCAAAGAGCCCTGCTGCCGAAGCGTCCTGCTGGTGCTGCTGCCCTTTTCTGCCGTGGCCTCATTCCCGGCGCTGCAGAAGCCTCTAGCAAGATAGATTGCCGTGTTGAAGGAATTTTCCAACCCTTCTGTGTTTCAAAATCCATGGGGCTGGAAGGATAAACTTGGGGCACCACGCTGACATCAGCCTTGGCACGCCAATTTCCTCTCCCAGCGCAGCATGCCATGGCTGACATCAGCATGGCGGCCCAATTTTATGCTTCCAGCACCGCGGATTTTGAAACGGAGAAGGCTTGGAAAATTTCATCAATATGGCGGCGATCCAGCTTGCTAGAGGCTTCTGCAGTGATGGGAACGAGAAGAGGCTGCTTCCTTGAACCAGCAGGGATGAAGCTGCGCTGTGGATTTTGAAACAGGTCACCAAAGCGCCCCATCACCTACCCCTTCTGGGTATGTCCCTCGCCGTTTTTGTCTGTCTTTTTGTTTTGTTTACTTTCTGATATGCTTGAAACACAGACAAACACAGCTACTATTTCAAACGTTTTGAATTGGTAACCATGTTAGTCTGTATTTTAAGCATATCAGGAAATAAACAAAAAGACAAAAATGTTGTGGCACCTAAAAGACCCCCATTGTGGCACATAATGGTTGGCTAGCATAACAGATAAGTTTAGAAATCAGTATGGCTTTTTACAACCAGTAATAACTGCAGTGGCTCAAGTGGTTAAGCCACTGAACTTGATGCCTGGAAGATCAGCAGGTCAGTAGTTTGAGACCCGAGTACTGCACAATGGAATGAGTCTCAGCTCCTGCCAACATAGCAGTTAAAAAGGAAGAAATTGCAAGTCGATAAATAGGGACTATTTTGTTGAGAAAGTGAACAGTGTTCCGTGTGTGCCGGTGAGTAGTCATGCCTGCAACATGGCCATAGAAACCAGCACTGGCTCTTTGGCTGTAAATGGAGATGAGCACTGAACCCTAGAGTTGGATACAACTGGCTTTCAAGCAAGGGCAACCATTATCTTTACCGAATAACAAAAGATCCCTGATTGGTATTCAAATTTGCTGTGAAGTTTGGCCCTGTTTAGTTGCAAGTGACTAGTAAAGGTAAAGCTCTCCCTTGCTTAAAAGTCAGTCATATCTGACTCTAGAGTGCAGTGCTCATCTCCATTTACAGCCATAGACCCAGTGCTGTCTGTTTGCAGAAGTTTTCATGGTCATGTGGCAGGCATGACTAGATAGCCCAGCCAGTCACATAGCCATCCCCATCTAGTCACATGGCCAACATCTGGCCATGTCCACTGAGTCACCTGACCACACCCACAGAGTAGGCCACGCCCACCACTGGTGGTTCCTCCACTGGAAATGCTGTCAGAAATGTACACATTTATGACAGCCATGAGTGCATTTACAGCATGTGTGGGTATGTTTTATAACTTTCCAGGAGCGGTAATGGTGATGGCAAGCCACATGAAATGGTGCCATGGGCTATGGCTGACTGGTGGGCCATAGTTTGCCCACCCCTGTTCTAGAACAGGGCATGGCAAACTACAGCCCGTGGTGCCATTCCATGTGGCCCACCACTGCCCGCAGCACACTCGGAAGTGGATGCAGACGTTTCCATGCATTTGCAAACACACCCACACTGCACCTGGAAGTGGATGTGTATGAGCCACACCAGTTCAAGAACATCTGGAGTGCCAAGGTTCACCATCACTGTCCTAGAAGGCACAACAGGGAATCAAACTCCCAACCTGTGATTCTATGGCCACTTAACTAAATCACTGAGCCTAGTATGACTAGCTCTGCCAGCTTTTGGGCAGAGACCTCCAAGGTGCCATTGCTGTTTCGAGGCTTTGCTCGAAACAGCGAGGGCACCGCCACCGCCCGATCGCCAGCTTCGTTTCCTGGAAGGCGAGGTGGGCCGTGCACTTTCCCTTCCCCAAAAAGTTGCAGCCGATCAGACTGCTGGTTTGTTTTGGGTGAGGGCGTGGCGCATCCTCACCCAAAACAAACCAGGGCTCTGAAGCCCAGACCGCCAGTTGGTTTTAGGTGAGGACACGCCATTCAGCGCATCCTCACCCAAAACAAACTGGCACTCCAAAGCTCAGACCGCAGGTTTCTTTTGCGTGAGGATGCACTGCGTGGTGCCTCCTCACCCAAAACCGGCACTCCGAAGCTCAGACTACTGGTTTGTTTTGGGTGAGGACATGCGATGCCTAATCACCCAATAGAAACTGCTGCTTCGAAGCTCAGAGCACCAGTTTGTTTCTGGTGAGAATGTGTGCACCTACTCTCACCCAAAACAAACTGGCAGGCCACCAACTTGTCTTCTCCGCCCGCCTTGCCTTCTCTGCATTCACCCTCCGGCCCTCCGGGAAGGGAAGCTGTTAGGCGCTTGGCTGGTCCCCTTCCCGGAGGGCTGGCAGCTGTCTCTGCACGAATGTACGACAGCTGTGAGTGTATTTACGGCAGCATTTAGGGCATGCACAGGCACATTTATTAATGTGTGGGCATGTTTTATGACTGTTGTAAATGCACCCGCTTCTGGGAGCAGCTATGGTGATGGCAGGCCACATGAAATGGTGCCATGTGCTGTGGCTGGTCAGCAAGCCATAGTTTGGTCACCCTTGTCCTAGAGCAGGGGTGCCCAAACTACAGCCCATAGCCCCATTGCACGTGGCCTGCCACTGCCAGTGGCACACCCGAAAGTGGATGCAGACGTGCCCATGCACTTGCAAACATGCATGCACCACATCTGGAAGTGGATGCGCATACGCAAGCATCTTCACACCGCTCCCGGAAGTGAATGTGCATGAGCAAATACACCTGTGCCACACCATTTCAAGAACATCTGGAGTGCCAAGGTTCGCCATCACTGTCCTAGAAGGCAAAACAGGAAATCAAACTCCCAACCTGTGATTCCCTTGGCCACTTACCTAAACCACTGAGCCAAGTATGTATACCAAGTTGAAGCCTGGGAAGCACATGGCGTCTGAATTATTCCTTTGTCTGGTCACAAAAGGAAGCTATGCTTCAGAGAGGGTTACATAGATTACATGGAGGGAGCATACCTGTCAAGTTTTGGATTTGAAAATAAGGGAAATTTTGGCCACACCCCTCTGGGTGTGGCCAAATCTGTGGGCATGGCCAAATATAGCCATGTGACTTGCTGGGCTCTAGTCATGCCTGCCACATGGCCATGTAAATGTCTGCAAACACAGACAGCACTGGCTCTTTGGCTGTAAATGGAGATGAGCACTGCACCCTAGAGTTGGATACGACTGGCAGATTTTACTTTCTTAGGATCAAAGATCGTTGCTGATGGTGATTGCAGCCATGAAATAAAAAGGCGACTGATGCTTGGGAAACAAGCTATGAGAAACCTGGGGAACATAGTTAAAAGTAGAGGCTTCATCTTGCAAACAAAAAATTGCATAGTCAAAGCAATGGTATTCCCAGTGGTAATGTATGGGTGTGAGAGCTGGACCATTAGGAAAGCTGAGCGCAGAAAAATAGATGCCTTTGAAATGTGGTGTTAGAAATAGGTCAATCGTAGAAGAAATCAACCACGACTGCTCATTAAAGGTCAAATAGTAAAGATGACGCTAAAGTACTTTGGACATCAAATGAGAAGAGAGGATTCACTTGAGAAAGCCTTGATGCTGGGAAAGGTGGAGGACAAAAGAAGGGGGTGGCCAAAAAGAAGATGGCTAGATGGTATTGTAGATGCAATGGGCACAAAGCTGTGTGGGCCAAAGAACCCTTTGCCCATCTTCTTGGGGGACTTTTGTTTTGTTTTCTTTCTTGTTTACTCAGTGGCTTAAGTGACTAAGATGCTAACTGGGAGGCAGAAGGTCAGCAGTTCAATTCCTGAGTACTGCAGGACAGAATGAGCTCCCGTCTTTGTTCCAGCTCCTGCCATCCTAGCAATTCGAAAGTGATCAGTTCATATAGTGAATTTCCCCCCCCTCTCATATAGTGATCAGGCAACAACCCCCCCCCCCATTTAGTGTAGAGGAGCAAGGGATTAATTCCCCCCTCTCTCATATAGTGATCAGGCAACCCCCCCCCAATTAGTGTGGAGGAGCAAGGGATTAATTCCTCCCCTCTCATATAGTGATCAGGCAACCTCCCCCCCCCCAATTAGTGTAGAGGAGCAAGGGATTAATCTCCCCCTCTCTCTCTCATATAATGATCAGGCAACACACACACCCCAATTAGTGCGGAGGAGCAAGGGATTCCCCTCCTCTCTCTCATATAGTGATCAGGCAACCCCCCCCCCCAATTAGTGAGGAGGAGCAAGGGATTAATTCCCCCCCTCTCTCTCATATGGTGATAAGGCAACCCCCCCTCCCACTGATTTGCCCCTGCATATATGAAATATATCGCTCACCTAGAGTAGACTCATGCTCCCCACAGCAAAAACGAAGCAGCCTTATGGCAGGAAAGGGAAAGAGAAACTACAACATGCCCCACACACACACACACACACCTTCGCTCTCTCTCCTTCCATAAGCGAAAAGCCTGCCACACAGCGACCTCTGGTGGCTGGGGAAAAATACTGCAGCTTTGCCTGTGAGGGCTCCGGTCAGGATATTTTTTAAAAAATAAGGGAAAATACAGGGAAATTAATAAAATGGGAGGGGGCGGGAAGAGGGGTAAAAATAAGGGGTTTTCCCAGGGAAAACAGGATACTTAACAGGTATGGGTGGGAGTGGCATCCTAACTCCATGAAATATTTTGCTTGGCCGACCAACACACCATGAACATTTTAATACATGTCCAAAAACGTGATCATGAATCACAGAAGCTCACATAACATTTTGTTTTTCTTATTGATCCCAATAAAGGTATCAGCTGCTTCCTGCATTCTTTACCATTAAAGATAAAATGGCATTTGAAGATGGGTGGGGTATTATGTATATGGGGCTTCTTACTTTGGAGAAGAAGGGTAAGGAAGGCAGCTTTTGTGATGGAGCATGCCAGACATGAGAGATTCGTAGAGATGATAATGACAGAGAAGGGGATATTCCTAGAGAAGAACATTTCAGAGAAAAAAGGTTCCTAGTGAGGAGTATGCCAGACAAGAGAGATTGCTGGAGAGGATCATGCCACACAGAGAGGTTCCTGGCGTGGGAGATTGCCACACAGACAAGAGAGAGGTTAGTAGAGAGGGAGCATGCCAGAGAAGAGTAATTCCTAGAGAGGGAGCATGCCAGACCAGGGAGGTATCTAGAGAGGAGAATGCAAGACAGGCGAGGTTTCAAGCATGTGGAAAGGACTGCAGTGGCTTAGATGTTAAGATGCTGAACTTGACAACTGGAAGGTTGGCTGGTCAGCGAGGAGAAAGAGTGTTGGGTGGATGGATTTTTAGTGATTAAGCATGCCAGACGAGAAATTCCTAGAGAGGGAGCATGCCAGACCAGGGAGGTATCTAGAGAGGAGAATGCAAGACAGGCGAGGTTTCAAGCATGTGGAAAAGACTGCAGTGGCTTAGATGTTAAGATGCTGAACTTGACAACTGGAAGGTTGGCTGGTCAGCGAGGAGAAAGATCTAATCTCTCCTGTATTTTCATCATTGACCCTGACTTTTGCAAATCCAAATTGATATAACTGATCTATCATGTTACAAAATCTATCTCCAAATCCATAACATCGAATTATCTCTTTAATTGTAACCCATTGCAGAGAATCAAAAGCCTTAAATATATCTAATGACAATAATCCAACTTTCTCTTTTGTATGCCCTGCTATGTCAATCAAGTCCAGAACCCTCCTAATTAAATCAGACATATGACATCCTTTCAAAAATCCCGCCTGATCCTCCTTTATATAATTGCCCATGAACCCGTTTAATCTTTTTGCTATTATTGCTGTAAATATCTTAGCGTCTTGATTTATCAGAGAAATGGGCCTATAAGATTCCACTTTTTCAACATCCTTTCCAGGCTTTGGCAGCAAAACAATTATAGTTCTGTTCCATGATGTCGGTATCTTTCCCCCATCCAATATATAGTTAAACAATTTCACTAATCTTGGAACTACACTATCTTTAAATTCCTTATAAAAATCCGCTGTCAGTCCATCCTCACCCGGGGATTTACCTAGCTTCAAGTTGGCTATTATATCTTTTACCTCTTTTTCTGTTATTCGCTCCTCCATTTTATTTTTATGTTCCAATTCTATTTTTATTTGCACATGTTTTTCTAACTGTTCTCTCAACTTTTCTATATTGATATCTCTTTTAGTATACAAACTCTGGTAGAAATCTTTTACAATCTCAATCTTATCATTAGCCTTATTACATCTCACCCCTAATTTATTTATCAAAATTCCAATCTCTCTTTTCATCCTCTTTTCTTTAGCAGCTCTTGCCAATAATTTAGAATTCCTATTACTATATTCAAAATACTCTCTCTTCAAATATAATAAATCTTTTTTTACCTTCTACATATCTTTTCCTATCAACTCTGACTTTAACCTTTGAATTTTATCAAATGCTTTTTTACTATTGGTCTTTATATGTTCCTCTTGCAAATGCTTAATCTCGTTCTCTATCTCAGACTGTTTGTCTCTACGTTGTTTATTTTTAATACTAGCCAACCTAATGCATTCCCCTCTAAATACCGACTTCATGGTATCCCAAACCACATTATAGCTAACCTCTCCATTATAATTCCAGGCCCAACTTTCATTCCAATTTTCAATTATCTTTTCTTTACTCTTTTGATCATAAAATAATTTTTCATCATATCTCCAATTCCTCCTCTCCTTTTTTCCCCATCAAGTCTCAATTCCATCCAGAGTTTTGCATGATCAGATTCCTTAAAAATCCCGATTTCTACATCATCTACATTTTTAATCAAATTTTCTGTGGCCAGGATATAGTCAATTCTGGAGTATGTATTATGCACCTGTGAAAAATAAGTATAAGCCCTCTCTTGTCCCTTAATTTCCCTCCAAACATCTTTTAATCCCAAACACTTCATCCATTTATTTAGTATCTTCATTTTGACTGGTCTTCCAGCTCTAGCTACATTAGTACAGTCCTCCGGGGCCCTTATCAAGTTAAAATCTCCTGCCACAATCATATTAACTAATCTCTCTTTTTCCAGTATACCCAATACTTTATTTAAAAATTCTTCTTGATGATCATTCGGGGCGTATATATTTACCAACGTTATCTCTTCATCCTTTATTTTCCCTATAACTATTAAATATCTGCCATCTGGATCGGAAATACTCTTTAACATCTCAAAGCCAAGTCTCTTCGAAATCAAGACTGCCACCCCCTTGCTTTAGAAGTTCCATAGGACTTTTCATAAATCTGCATCCAACCCAAATAAATCTTATTTGTGTCCTCTGTTTTTTGATGCGTTTCCTGGAGAAAGACTATGTCCGGCCTATCTTTCCTCAAAGCAAATTCCTCCTCTTCATTTGGCTGCCCGTACCTTTCACATTCCATGTCAATACTTTAAAAGTCCTCATAATTTATGTAACATCCTTGCGTTTTGACCACCACAGACTCTTTTTTTGTGTAATTACCTTCACCATACATATAACTACATTTTTTCTTTTAAAAAAACCCAAACAAAAAACATTTAACATTCAAAATCGCCCTCCCCACTCTTCTTACCAAAAAGTGGCCCTTATTCTTCAAAGGGGGAGGGGGGAGACATGTAAGATGTGCATTCTAATTAAAGCTCTAGCGCCGACTCTCCTCTTCAAAATCTAACCTAATTAAAGCCCCTCATCTTTCCCTTACCCGTCTAATCCCCCTCTCTAGTACCCTACCTCACCCTGGCACCTCCGCCACCTGTCCCTCCTCCTCCTCCTCTGCTCCTCCTGTGCCCCCTTCTCTTGTTCGATCCCTGACTCTCTTTGTGTGCCCCCCGCTTCAAACAAGGCCTTCCTCAAGGCTCGCCACTCTCGAGATGCTGTTTTAACCAATCCTATCTGGCACAGATAATCTAATGAGTCCATTTCAATATCTATTGTATGCATTTTTTTTTCATAAAAGAATCTGAGCTGTTGAGGAAACTTCCAATGATAAACAATTTCACGTTCTCTTAATAATTGTGTCACAGGTTTCATCTTATAGCGCCATACCCGTCCCTCAACAGATATGTCGTTATAAACCTCAACATCACAACCATCAATTTTTAAAACGCCAGACCCAGCTTGTTTTATAAACGCCATCACCTTCAACTTATCCGCCCAATTTGCAAATTTAATCAACACATTCCTTTGGACTTTTCTCCCCTTCCTTGGGCCCAATCTAAAAACACTTGCAATATCTTCATTTACAAAATTTTCCCCCATGTTCAAATTATTCAGCCAATCCACTATTCTTTCTTTTAGCTTATCTGGCGTTTTCTCCGACAAATTTCTCATGACCGTGTTCTGTTTTCTCATCACCTCTTCCATCAGATCCAATTTCTTCCCAAAACCCTCCACTTTCAGTTTAACCTCTTTATGTTCCTCATGAAGCCCTTTCATATCATTCTGCATTAATTTCATATCCTTTTGTACCAGATTCAGAACTTTATCCACTTTCTGACTATTAGCTTCCGCTTTTATAGAAAAATCAGTAAACATGCCAACAAGTTTCTTATGGCTACCCATTAACTCCTCCTTATCTTTCACTCTCACATCCCTCATTTCTCTGAATCCTTTCGTAGTCGTTTCATCCATCTTTTCAATTTTTTTAAACAACTTCCCCAGCTCTACTAAAATTTGGGTTTGGTCCATTGCTCCCGTCTGCTCTACTGCTGCTGTTGCAGATGGTAAAGATGCATCAGCACATGGCGCTTTCTTCTCCTCTTTTCTTGCATCAGTCTTTTTTGGTCTTACAATCTCATCTTCTTTTCTCTTCTCCATTTTGGTTATAAAGTCTTCAAACAAAGCACCCAGAGCCAAAACACTTTTATACCCAACAAGCACTTCACCCCGATTTTTTCCCAGCTTGCTTTAGTATTCCCCCCCCCCAAGCAACCAAACCCCACTCCAACTGAATAAAGAAAAAAAAGCTCTTCAAATCACTCAGAGCTGTACTGTTATATCCAAAGAGGAAGACCAACAACTTTATATCCACGATGTCCAAATGAAGTGAAAAGAAAAAAAAAGCAGAGCCACAGGGTAACTTATCCAAACTCCAAGTGTTAATGGGCAGGGGGAAAAAAAGATGAGAAGCAGCTATATTTCCTTCACTCCAGAGAACCCGACTGCATCCCCACACAGATGAAAGAAGGAATATTTATACATCCAGCCACATTGGCGGCTCCCGAACCCGGTCTCTCCTCCAATCTCCCAGGCACACCAGCCGTGTTCCGCGCCTTCCAAATGGTCTCTTCCTTATTCCATCTCAGCTCTGCTGAAATCTTCACCTTCCCCCTCTACGACCTCCTTTTCCAGCCTCAGTTTCAGCATTCCAGCCATTCCACCATTGCTTCACACTCTCCACTCCTCTCCTCTCAGCCGTCCTCAAAACTTTTAACTTTCGTTTCTGTTCTTCCTCACCGCCATTACTCCTTCCCGGCTTTGCCCTCCATTACCAGGCTTATCCCTCCTCCTTCCCTCCACACTTACTGTGCCCTCTCAATTGTCCGGCACCAAGACCCTGTTCACCGCCGCCAGCGTCCTCTTTAACTTTATTTTTCCTTTTCTCTCTCTTAAAGTTCCAAAGCTCCGAAGCCCATTTCACTTTTAAAAATCGCCAGAAGCCCGTCCGACCCAAGCTGCAAGCTCAGCACAGCCGACGCTGTGCTTCCCTCGCCGCCCGCTCCTCAAACTCCGTCTCCGGCGAAAATAAACTCACTTCAAAAGACTCCCAGGCTCCAGAATTAAACTCTCTAGCAAGTCGGTTCCAATTTTTTGTTATTTAGCCACTTTAAAGTCCCATTCTCGGCACGAGCAAAGCAATGTATGTGTTAACCAGGCATCATCTTAGCCACGCCCCCCAGGCATCATCTTAGCCACGCCCCCGGCTTAGCACATCTTTATTGCATGGCATACAGTATGAACACGAGGTAATGGCGGTGATACAGCTCCTTTTATACAGTAACTATACATTTTGAATGTGGCTACACGGTACCCTATTGGCTACTGTCGGTGTGACGTCATCCAGAGTCACGCCCTTCTTGTCCAGGGTCATCTGGAGTCACGCCCTTCTTGTCCAGGTGTGTCCATGGCGGGAATGTTTCCCGCGGCTGGAGATGGTTGGGGAATTTGTACCATGTGAGCTGAATGCTCGCTGCTTCCCTCTCTGGTAGCAAGCTCGCATTCTCATACAGCTGAAATACATTGTGTTCTATTACAGATTGCTTAAGGATACATTCTTTCCTGAAGTAGTTATATTCATCTTAAAGGTATAATGCAGGGGCGTGGCTAAGATGGCCGGCGAGTAACATCTTGATTTATGTGCTCGCGCTTATCAATGTGGCAATTGAAGAGAATAAGGAATTAATGTGGCAAATTACTGAGGTATTTTGGTGGCGATAAGTCTCCTTCTTGCCTGGTGGGAAAAGCTGTGGCAGGGCGGTCGAAGTTCGGGAGGTATCCTCGGCGGGAGAGGAAGCGACGGAAGCCGTGGTTTCTCCTGACCGAGGAGCTGAGAATGGGACCGGCGAGACGGTGGTGAACCGATAAAAGTGGCACCAGCAAGAAAGTGAGTTAAACAACTGATATATATATTGATGAGAGCTTGAGGTGGCAGCGGACTGTTTTGCCCTGAAGTGATTGGAGGTGGCAAGAGTCGGCAGAAGAGAACAAAGGGGTGTTGTACTAGGAGATAATGGCGGCGATCCTGGAAATCGAAAGTGGAGTTTGTTTTTTGGACAATGGCTTTTGAGAGACCCAGGGGAGCTGCAGATCGATTTGAGGTGTGTGGAAGTGGCTATTGAAGAAAAGTGTTTGGTTTTGGGGCGCTAGTCATCTCAGCATTTTGAAGCCGAAGCTGAAGTAAAGAAGAGTGGTTCTTTAAAAAAAAAAAGTTTGCCGAGTTGGGGAAGAAGAAGGAGGAGGGGCTTCCCCCTTGAAGCCTGAAGCCGTTGCAGCCGCTGGGAAAAGGGCTTTTGTTTTGTCTGCCCTAAGAGTGGATTTACTTTTTTCTTTTTTACTCCTTCGCTGTGTGGATTATAGCTTTTAATTTTTTTCTTGGGAATTTTTCTCCTTTCTCTTTTTCTCCCCTGCTGAGCTGATACAAGTGGATACATTGGGGCATTTGCTCCCTTTGGTCCACTCCCTATGCGGGAGACGGGCCGCCTCAGGTCGGGATCCCTGGCAAGCCTCGCAAGCGCCGACCATGTGCTCAATGTCCGCGTCCAGCTGTGGCCACCAGAAGTAACTCCGGGCCAGCGCCTTTGAACGAACTATGCCCGGGTGGCTGACGTGCAGCAGTTCGAGCACTCTCGTCCGCAGGGGCGTAGGGACTACCACCCGTTGGCCCCACAGAAGGCACCCCCTCTCTAGGGACAACTCTAGCTTTTTCCTAAAGAATGGGTCGAACTCTGTACTCGGGGACGAAGCCGGCCACCCCTTCTGCACCCATGAACTGACTTTCTCCAGCGTCCTGTCCTTGCCAGTCGCCCTAGCAACGTCGGCTGGTACTATTGGGGGTGCGTCTAAAACCTCAATTAGCAACACCTGGCGGTCTCTCTCTGCTCTCGCCTTTTGGTCGTCCGACAAGGGCAGAGGGGATCTCGAAAGCGCATCAGCATGGCTGATCTCCTTTCCGGGCCTGTACTCTAACTCATGTTGGTACGCGTTGAGGAAAATAGCCCATCGCAGCATTCTCGGGGACAGGATCTGCGGCGTGGGCTTGCTTGCCGTGAAAATCCCTAACAGCGGCTTGTGATCGGTCACGATTTTGAACGGGCGGCCATACAAAAAATCGTGAAATTTTTTGGTCCCCGCTACTATTGCTAACACTTCCCTGTCGGTTTGTGCGTAATTTCGCTCCGCTTGGGACAGGGACCTTGAGTAAAACGCTACCGGGGCCTCCCTTCCGTCTTCCAACACGTGGCAAAGCACCGCCCCCACCCCCACCGGGGATGCATCACACACTAGGACCACTGGCCGTTTGGGGTCGAAATGCGTCAGGATTGCCTCAGATGTTAGGAGTTGCTTTAGCTCTTTGAACGCCCTCTCGTGTTCGTCACCCCACATCCATGTCTCCTCCTTTTTAAGTAACCGATGGAGCGGCTTGGCCACGGACGCCTTCCGCGGGAGGAATGTATGGTAAAAATTGAGGAGCCCCAGGAAGGACTGTAGCTCGGTTTTGGATGTGGGGCGAGGGGCCTTTTTAATGGCTGCTACCTTGGATTTAGACGGTTTAATCCCCTCGGGTGTGATCCGGAACCCTAAAAACTCGACTTCGGTTTCGAAAAAGACACATTTATCCTTCCTCAATCTCAGCCCCGCTTTCTCGAACACGGTCAGTACTTTGTCCAACCTTTTTGCTAGTTCAGCCTCACTCCCCCCTGTTATCAACACGTCATCAAAATAAGGCAACACCCCCTCCAGGCCCTTTAGGAGGCGTTCCACAAGCGATTGAAAAAGGCCGGGTGCCGAGTTCACGCCGAACTGTAACCGCGACACCTGGAACGCCCCCTTATGTGTAACTATCGTTTGTGCCGCGGCCGTGGCGGGGGTCACAGGAAGTTGCTGATAGGCTTGTGCCAAATCGAGTTTAGCGAAACACTTTCCCCCATTTAGCCTGGCCAAAAGGTGGCTGATCACTGGCACCGGGTATGCATTAGGGCGGATCGCCTTGTTAATTGTACACTTATAATCAGCGCAAATGCGCACCTCCCCGTTAGCCTTGAGGGCCGTTACAATTGGAGTTTCCCACTCCGCGGAATCAACAGGAATAAGAATCCCCTGGCCCACCAGTTTGTCCAGTTCCGCCTCTATCTTGTCCTTGAGTGCGAACGGCACCCTGCGTGGTTTGAGTCTTATCGGGCGGACCTCCGGGTCTATGTCGAAAGCTACAGGGGGTCCCTTGAACTTTCCGAGTCCTTTCTTAAAAACGGCGGGATGCGCATCGCAAACCGCTTGTATAGGGTCCCCCCCCACGGTATGCACCCCCCCTATGAACAAACCTAAAGGCTGAAACCACTGTGTCCCTAGGAGGCTACAGCTTCCCCCCTTGAGGACAACTAGGGGCAGTTCCGCAGAATGTCTCTTAAAATTGACCCGAAATTTCCCGACCCCCAACACCGGAATGCTGTTTCCCTGTACGTCCCGTAGTGTGGACCTCAACGCTTTAAGCTTGGGCCGCACGTGGGGGTCGATTTTCAGGAACTCTTTCTGGGGAATTATGGAATAAGAGGACCCCGAGTCAATTTCCATCTTAATAGGGGCCCCTTGTACTAATACCTCAACGAAGTAATGGGACTGTCCCGCGGACACGCTGAACACTGGGGCGTCGTCCTCGCTGCCGTCCGAGACGCGGCCCACGCCGTCCTGCTTCCTCGTGGTCTGGGCGCCATCTTTGGGCCTCGCTGGACGGTCCGGTCTGGCCGCGCGGTCTTGTGACTGCCTCCGGCCCTCTTTCCGCTTTCTGCACGCCTTGGCGATGTGCCCCCGACGGCCGCAGGTGTAACACTCGGCCTTCCTGAACGGGCATCTCGCGCGCTCGTGGGCCGCTCCGCAACCCTCGCAGCGTCGACCACCCTTCCGGACCTTCTGGACCTCCTCGCTGTCGCTGCCTTCCGTAGACGACTTTGAGGCCCGTCGAGTCGCGTGCACCGACTGTCCGGTCTTCCCGTGCGCCGAATTTTCCGCCTTGCCGGCTCTAGGACGCCACTCACGCCACTGGTGCATCTCGTCCACTCCAGCATTCGTGGACTCTGCGGCTTCCGCGGCCTCTATGACCTCTGCCAGCGTGGGTGGCGGCTCCTTATTCATCAAGCTGCGCTGTACCTCCTTGTCTTTCAGGCCACACAACACGCCGTCCCTGAGGACCAACTCCAGGATATCGCCCCATTTACAGGGGGCGGCGGCTATCCTCATGGCGGCCACGAATGCCTCAACCGACTCATCCGGCGCTTGGACTCGCCTCCAAAACGCGCTCCGAGCGGGAAACATTGCCCTCGAGGGGCAGAACCGCTCTCGCAGCAGTTTCATGATGTCGCTCGCCTTAAAGTCGCTCACCTTCTTCGGAGCGATTATGCCCACCAGCGTCCGCTTGGTTTCCATCCCGAGCATTCTGGTGAGGATGGCCCTCTTTCTCTCCTCGTCTTCTCCTTTGACTCTGAGTTCCACCAGGGCCGCCTGGAAATCCATCTCAAGCAGCTCCCAGTCTTGCGGTTTGGTGATGTTGAAACCGCTCTGTGCCCTGGCTGTTCCGTGGGGATCCATGATCCCACCTTCGTCGCCAATTTGGTGTATGCGAACCAAGACACAGGACACAGCCTCGGGCTGGGTTAACTCAGGTTTATTGCATCGTGGACAGAGGGAACATGAGGTAATGGCGGATCGATAGCTCTTTATATACAGCAGCAATACATTTGAACGTGGTGCCATGGTAGCCCATTGGCTACTGTCTGCGTGACGTCATTGCAGGTCACGCCCTTCTTGTCCAGGTGTAGGTGGTGGCGGGAAAACTTCCCGCGCTGTTGCCTTTGATGAGTTCGGACCAAGAGAGCTTGGACGCTCGCTGCTGCCAGCTGGTGGTCATTAGCTCGCGCCCTATTACAGGGTTTATATGATACAGCTGAAGGTTACATTGTTGCTATAGGCAAGGTTACATTGGCTCAGATACAGTGTAATCCATGTGTACAATAAAAACCATCAGAACACAACACTCCCTGAAAATACTGGGCATGTTTAGTGGCTGATTTTGGTGGTTGGCTCCGTTGGATTACAAATACTTACTGGTTGTTTGGTTCCTGCTTCCTGCTTCTTGTGGATTACAACAATTGATTTACTGGCTCTTCTCCATTAACTAGGTTATACTATATTCAAAGGATTGCTGGCAGCTTTGGCTACATTGGAGCAGGCTCAATTGGAGTGTTTAATAACTATATAGTGCATTGCAGCATTAGATCTTTCAGTGGATGTCATCATGGATAAGGGCACAAGAGGAAAAGCAAAGGAGGAGGAGCCTGTGGTGAAATCAAAGAGAAAGGAAAAACTACCAACGGAAGAGGTCCCCCGTTGTCATCACCACCACCTGAACCTTATGATCAAACTCAAATTATGGTGGAAATTGGTAAATTGTTTCAGAAGATGGAAAAGATGGAAGAGTAAAGGATAGAAATGAAATGTTGAAAAAGCAAGATAAGGTGGTAGAATCTGTTGTGGATTTAACAAAAAAGTAGAATTAAATTTGCAAAAAATAGAATGATGAATGGAGAAATAAGTGGAAAAAGAGGATAATGAGAACTATGTCAGTAAGAATTAAGGAACATAATTATAAAATGCTGTGGCAATGGTACTTGACACCACAGAGGTTACATCAGATTGATAATAAAAGGGATAATTTATGTTGGAGATATAAAGAGACTGTTGGAACCTACGAACATATGTGGTGGAGCTGTAAAATGATAAATGATTTTTGGAAAAGAATAGAAAACGAGGCAGGGGAAATAATGGGTAAGAAAATCAAACTGGTGTCAGGTACCATTATGTTAACGGATGTGGAGGGTGTGTGTTTAAATAAGGAGGAAAAAGAGTTATTAGAAATTATGTTAACCACGGGTAGACAATGTATTGCTAGAAATTGGAAAAATGATGTCATTATACAATTGGGGGAGTGGTATAAGGAAATGTGGAATTTAGCATTGAATGATAAAAGCATGGGAGATAAAAGTAAAAAGAGATAAACTGAAGGCAAATAGATTTCGGAATATCTGGAAGCCCTTTGTTGATCACTCCCTCACGGGTATGGATTATAGCAGACCTGTACCATCTCAGAGTAGTTTTTGGAGATAACATTGAGTCCGAACTCTCCGGGGCTTTGTAAATAAACACTGGGTGATGTGTAGTTGAAAATTAAAAGTTGATAGTTGCAAATAAGTTATAGTATTGCGGGAAGGTTTTATGAATTGGTTATTGGTGCTGTGTTAATTTTTAATGTGTTTATTAAATGGTATGTGTATTATAACAGATAATAATGCAATTATCATTTATGCGATTATTTTTTATGAAGCTTATGTATTTTTGTTATGTCATATTATATATATGTTTGTATTTTCTTTTGAAAATTAATCAATAATTTTTTTAAAAAAAAAATAAGGTATAATGCAGCAGTTACATTCCATACACAACAGCATCCGTCTCTGTCCCAGCTCCTGCCAACCTAGCAGTTGGGAAGCAAGAAATTGCAAGTAGGTAAACAGCGTCCCCATGTGCTTCGGGCTTCGGCGTCTAGTCATGGCTGCCACATGCCCAGGGAAACGTCTGCAGATGTAGACAGCACTGGCTCTTTCACTACAAGCAGAAATGAGCACCAAACCCTAGAGTCGGATACGACCGGCTTTCCAGTCCGCCATGTTAGTTGGCCCATAACATTGCCTTATGGCACTTTGTGTGGAGTGAAAGTAGATCGGGGTTTCCCCTTTAATATCAGTGGGTGGGGGGTTGTGATCCCCCTCTCCGCTGGCTCCCCTGGGGTTGGGAGGTTTGGGGGGACAAAAGGGGTCTGTCTCCCCAACCCTCCTGAACCCAGGGGTAGAGGGGGAATCCCCCGACACCCCACATATTAAAGAGAAGAAAACAAGCCAAGCGGTTTCTTCTTGTTAACAACGGGGTGTTGGGTGGTGGTGGTGGATTCCCATCTCCCTGGTCCCCTGGGTTTGGAAGGGTTGGGGAGAGAAAAGGGGTCTGCCCTCTCAACCCTTCTGGACCCAGGAGAGGTGATCAATTCCACTCCCTCCCAAACACTCTGTTTTTAAAGAGAAGAAACCGCCTGGTTTCTTCTGTTTAATAACCGGGTGTCCTGCGGGGGGATCCCCTCTCTGCTGGGTCCCCTGGCTCTGGAAGGGTTGGAGGAACAGACCCCTTTTGTCCCCCCCAACCCAGGGGACCCAGGAAATGGGATCAATCCACCACCCCCTCTAACAACAGCAATCGTAAATATTTTGGTCCACCTAATATGGCGGCAGGCCACGCCCACTGGCTTCAAAAAACTTGCAGCATGAAGCCTGTAGTGCCATCTCCTGTTTTTTATACCTCCATGGACGAAACGGACTCTTTCACCCGGAAATGATCCTTTCCCACATGTCCCTCCTACTCCCTATTCCAGAGGCGACCACCGAGTTGGGAGAGTTGCTGCCGTAAGTGCACTTTTGTTTTCTGGACTACATATCCCATCCATTTCGAGGCGGGAAGAGCTTTTAGAGTCCTGTGAACTGGACTCTTGAGAAACTCGCCTCTTCCACGTACTGGAGACAAGGCAGGATCCCGAGCTTCATGTATCTTAATAAATACTACAAAACACACGCAGGAAGAAGAAGGCGATTCATCTTCAATCTCGAAATCTCACGCAACCATTTATTTTATTTTATTTTTGAGTGATCCAATAAAGGCATCGCTTTCTTCCTGCATTTGTTTTGTATTCTGAATATGGATTTAACGGCTATCTTTCTTTGTTTGCTTAAATACTACAAGTCCCAGAATCCCCGGTCATGCAGCGAGCCGCATGGACGGTGAGAATTGTAGTACCGAAACCGTCAGATCAAGGGAAGCATAATGTGCTTTTGGGCGACAAGCCCTCTGTGGTCTCCGCTGACTGTGGATTCTGGGCATTGTAGTTGTCGGGAAACAAAAGGGAAGCTTCTCTAAGACTTTTTATGTTATTGTTCAGTTGCCGCACAGTCGATTCCGACCCTTTGCGACCCCATGGACCCTATTGACCTCCAGGCACATCTGTCCTCCACCATCCTCCCCAGCCCGGTCAGCTCTGTCCCCATTGCGTCTTCTACAAGACCATCTGGCCATCTTATCTTTGGCCGCCCCCTTTTTCTTTTGCCTTCCACCTTTCCCAGCATCAAGGCTTTCTCAAGTGAATCCTCTCTTCTCATTTGATGTCCAAAGTACTTTAGCTTCATCTTTACTATTTGACCTTGTAAGGAGCAGTCAGGGTTGATTTCTTCTAAGATCTGCCAGACTGGGAGAGGGCCCCATGTTTGTTCCCCCCACCCCCTTCGCTAAGGACTTGGCTGGTGGCTTTTCCCTGGCCACACCTGGTTTGCCTCCCCTTTGGTTTCCTCCCGTCTTTGTTTTCATTCCATCTTTGTTTTCTGGTCTTTTGAAAGGGTTCAGTGTCTGCATTTAATGTGATTATCTTACATTAAAAGCAAGAGCTTTGCAAGAGCTTGGGCTTTTATATAAAACACAATTACCAGTTTAATAGCTAACTCTTGACATATTTGGAGTTTTGTCTTCAGGGTTTTTAAAACAAAATCCGTGGTCCTCCTTGCAACCATTGTGGCCAAATTCATTTTTTTGATACCACCCCCCAAAGAAAAGAAAGAAAGGAAAGGAAAAGAAGGATCTCTTCTCTCTCGCTTTCTTCAGAGGGAGGTCTTTGAATTTAAAGAGAAAAGAGGGCGTATATCTTTACAAGGCTGCAATTCTTCCCTTAAAACCCTTGCCCTGTCAATGTTATAATTTCCCTTCTGGAGGAGTTTTCAATCTCTGAAGTCCCACACAAACAACTCTGACCCAGTAGTTCTCTTGGCTGGAGTTTCTGGGATTGGAGGATTATTAGGATAGGCAGAAGATCTATAGGTAGCTCTGAGGTCTTAGGAAGGGAGGATTCAGAGAGGCTTCATTCATCTTACGTACAAACGGACCCCCTGAGAGAGAAGCAAACAGGAGGAAAGAACAAACCCATTTCAGTTCTCATATACCTGTAGAAAAGCTCAAAAGGCATAGTCTTCAGGAAAGCACCTAAGGTTAGGCACTATCCTCCTTACCCCCTCCTTGCCATATCATCCATGGTCCATTCTAGGCAGCCCTTTTGGATTGAGAATTAATTACCTACTGTCTTGCAGGTGTGGGGGTGAGGGAGACCTTTTCTTCACAGTTGAATTTATTTATTTATTTTTGAATAGTAGCAGTGTTACTTTTTGGTTCAGGCATATCAGAAAACAAAAGCAAAGAAATAATAAAATATAAAGAAAACCTCTGCAGCACTATAAAGATTCAGATAAGGAGTAAATCTTCTTTCAGGAGGGACTGATTTTATCTCCTTGCAGTTCAGAGGACTCTCAGAGTCTTCTTTACTACTGGGAAGACCATTGCTTTAACTATGTGCAGTTTGTTAGCAGGGTGATGTCTCTTCTTTTTATTATGGTGCCTAGGTTTGCCATAACTTGCCTCCCAAGGACTACCATCTTTTGATTTCATGGCTGGAGTCACCATTTGTGGTGATCTAAGATCCTTGGACTGCAGTGGTTCAAGTGGCTAAGATGCTGACTGGGAGGCAGTTTGATTCCTGAGTACTGCAGGATGGAATGAGCTTCTGTCTTTGTCCTAGCTCCTGCCAACCTAGCAGTTCGAAAGCAAGAAATTGCAAGTAGATAAATAGGGACCACTTCGGTGGGAAGGTAACAGCGTTCCGTGTGCTCCGGTGTCTAATCATGCCTGCCACATAACTACAGAAAAGTCTGCAGAAGCAGGCAGCGCTGGCTCTCCGGCTTTGAAACAGAGATGAGCACTGAACCCTAGAGTCAGATACGACTGGCTTTCGAGCAAGGGAAACCTTTACCTTTACCTTAAGATCCTTGGAAAGAAAAGCCTGTCACTGCTTCCATTTCTATTTGCCAAGGAGTAAAGCTATGATCTTGATTATTATTATTTTATATTGAGCTTCAAGCTAGTTTTTGCACTCTCTTCCCCTTCTTTTTTTAAAATTTAGTTTATTAAGACATACAAAAAAGAACAAAAAAACAATAACTAACAATACAATACACAAACAAATCCATAATATCATCTTAACAAACATTACTAAATGTTAGCACATAACGATATCTAAACTCATTAATTACTATATAACCACCGAATATTAAAAACCATTATTTCAATATCCAAGATAATAAGAACTTTCTGTGCTACCACTAATCTTTGGATAAATAATAATCACCCTGTGAATATATACATTGCCCGGAGAGTTTAATTTTCTGCTCAACTCCAGAAGCTTCTTTGAGATGGTACTGGTCCTGAACTATCATTTGCCATACACGAATGGTCCACAAATGGTTTCCATATGATCCAAAATCTATTCTCTTTTAAGTTATCTCTTTTCACTTTAATCTCCCATGTCAATTTATCATTCAGTGCTAAACTCCACATTTCTTTATACCACTCTCCAATCTGTATATCTATATCATTTTTCCAATTTCTAGCTATACATTGTCTGCCCGTTATCAATACAATTTCCAATAATTCTTTTTCCTCCTTGTTTAAACCCAAACCTTCCACATTCGTTAAAAGAATGGTACTTGACACCAATTTTTTTTTATTGAATTTTTCAAAGACATACAAAAAAGAAAAGAAAACAATGACTAACAATACAATACATAAACAAATCCATAGTATCATCTTAACAAACATTACTAAATGTTAGCACATAACAATATCTAGACTCATTAATTACTATATAACCACAAAATATTAAGAAAAAAAAACACATTGTTTCAAAATCCAAAATAATAAGAACTTTCTGTGCTACCATTAATCTTTAGATGAATAATAACACCCTGTGAATATATACAATGCCCGGAGAGTTTATTTGCTACTCAACTCCAAAAACTTCTTTGTGATGGTACTGGTCCTGAACTATCATTTGCCGTACAAGAATGGTCCACAAATGGTTTCCATATATTCCAAAATCTATTCTCTTTTAAGTTATCCCTTTTCACTTTAATCTCCCATGTCAGTTTATCATTCAATGCTAAACTCCACATTTCTTTATACCACTCTCCAATCTGTATTTCTATGTCATTTTTCCAGTTTCTAGCTACACATTGTCTGCCCGTTGTCAATACAATTTCCAATAATTCCTTTTCATCTTTGTTTAAACCCAAACCTTCCACATTCGTTAAAAGAATGATACTTGACACCAGCTTAACACTTCTACCCATTATTACACCAAACTCAGCTTCTATTCTCCCCCAGAAATCCCTTATTTTTTTACAACTCCACCACATATGTTCGTATGTTCCATCAAATTCTCTACATCTCCAACATAATTTATCTCTTTTATTATCCATCTGGTTAAGTCTTAATGGCGTCAAGTACCATTGCCTCAACATTTTAAAATTATGTTCTTTAATTCTCACAGACATTGTTCTCATAATCCTCTTTTTCCATTTGTTTTTCCACTCCAACTCCCCAATTGTTATATTCAAACTTTGTTCCCACTTCCGTCTCAAATCCTCATGTGGGTCTACCCCTCTATTCAGTATATTGTAAAGCTTACTCACAAGACCTTTTATACTATTTTCCCCTTTTCTAATTCTCCATACCAACTCCTCAAATTCTGTATGTATTCTATCTAGCCCTACTTCTTTTCCATATTTTTTGTTCCAATTTTCCACCTTCAACCTCTGAAACCAATTCAAATTTAATATCTCAAATATTTTTTTCCGCTCAACAAGAGACTCACATATTTTTAACCAATCCTTCAATAAGAGCATCCCTTTTTTATTAATTATTACCTCCAATTTCTTACTCTTCGAATATTTTTTGTGCTTTCAATTCCAAATATACTTTAGCATGGTCCGATTCCTTAATAATCCCAATTTCCGTACCTTCTATATCACCAATTAAATTTTCCGAAAGTAAAATATAATCAATTCTTGAGTAGGTCCCATGGACGTGTGAAAAAAAGGAATATGCCCTTTCCGAGCCCTTAAACTCTCTCCACGAGTCCTTCAATCCCATAACACCCATCCAATTATCCAACACCTTCCCTTTCAAACCAATTCCACTTCTAGCTATGTTTGTGCAATCTAATCCTGACCTTATCAAATTAAAATCACCAGCCACAATAGTTTTTGCAACATTTTCCAACTCCACTATTTTCCGGATTTTTTCAAGAAACTCTGCTTGGTGGTCGTTCGGAGCATAAATATTTACCAACATAATTTCCTCATCCTCTAATTTTCCTCTAAGCAACAGATATCTACCCTCTTGATCAACAATCTTTTTTGTGATTTCAAATCCCAACTTTCTAGAAATCATGATTGCCACCCCTCTTGCTTTTGAAGTACCAAACGCCATCTCATAATGTTGCATCCATCCCAAATAAAGTTTATTCGTATCTTTTGACTTCTGATGTGTTTCCTGTAAAAACAATATATCTGGTCTATCTTTTTTCAACACCAATTCCAATCTCCTTCTCTTAAGAACAGAACCTGTACCTTTCACATTCCACGATATTATTTTAATACTTCCCATAACCAAATTCTTTTCCCAGCTTTAAACTCTCCATCGGGTGTGCCACCGACAACCCTACCACCATACCAACTACATAAAACACACACTTTCACTCTCCCCACTTTCCTGCGAAAAGCCGCCTCTGTCGACCAAAGAGGGGAGAGGGGGGACATGCAAGATGCGCCTTGCTACCGGCGCTACGCGCTATTTGCCCATTCTACCTCTATCAACTACTTAAAATTACTAAAAATCTAATGCTCATTACTCCTTACCTATCTCCTCCTCCACCATGATCAAAGACGGCTCCTCTTCCTCCTCTCCTCGCTGTGGTGTTCCCCCTGTAGCCCCACCGGTTTCCTCCCTCTCATATTCCCTCCCCAAAGCTCCAGAATCCATCAATTCTTTCTTAAGATTTTTCCATTCTTCCGAGTCTACCTTTACCAGTTCCAACAAACTCAAGTATTCCAATGGATTAGTGCCTTCAACAATAACTTGCATTCTTTTATCATAAAAAAACGCAATTGTTGCGGAAATCTCCAATTATACCTTATATTTTTACTCGTCAATAGCTTAGTGACTGGCCTCATCTTATACCTCCATATTCTTTCTTTTAATGAGATATCATTATAAACTTCCACATCTGAGCCATCAAATTTCAACGCATCAGAACCAACTCGTTTCAGATGGGCCATTACTTTTAACTTATCTGCCCAATTCGCGAATTTAACCAACACATTTCTTTGAACCACCCTCCCTCTTCTTGGGCCCACCCGGAAAACGCTTACAAAATCTTCCTGAACAAATTCTTTCCCCATATTCAAACCATTTAACCACTGAATCACCCTTTCTCTTAACAAATCCGGAGTGCGTTCCACCACCTGACGGATGACAATGTTCTGCTTTCTCATCATATCTTCCACAGCATCTATCCTTCTCTCTTGTTCCTCCAATTTCAGCTTATTCTCCCGCACCACCTCCTGAGTCCCTTTTACCTCCTTCTTTATGGCATTTACCTCGGTTTGAACCAATTTCACATTTCCCTCAATTTTTTCAAACTTAAGTCCACCTTTTTTGCAAAATCTGCAACTGGTGACATCACCTTATCTTGTTTTTTCATCATTTCATTTCTGTCTTTCACCCTTGAATCCTCATTTTTCTCCAATTTTTGAAACAACTTGCCAATTTCCACCATAATTTGAGTCTGATCGTATGGCACTGTGGGCGGGGATGAAGACTGAGTAGATTCCTCCATTGGTGCTTTTTCTTTCTTTTTAGGCTTTACAACTGGTTCTTCTTCCTTTGCTTTCCCTCTTGTACCTTTATCCATAGTAATGTAATATGTAAGAAGCCCAATGCTGCAGTTTGTTGTAAAAGTTAATCACTGAGATAAAGCTTGTAACACTGCAACCACTGGTTCCACAGATCCAATAGGGAAATTTATATGCAAGCAGAAGACCAAAAAGTTACTGTAATCCACAGAGATAAACAACTCTCCCAACAAGCAGCTCAGGAAAAAAAAAGAAGAGCAACAAATGTTGATCCACAGCAGGTCCGTTTCCCCAAAGCAAATAGTCCAATCAGTCGTCTTCCAGTTGCAATAAAAGGGCTTCAAGGGAACAGTCAGCCCAAGCTTCTCCTTTAAGAAACCAAGCCGCCAAAGAAAAAAGAGGGGGGGGGAGACCAGAAGGAGAAAAAATCCAAAATCCAACCAGCGAGGAGAAGTGGTGAGGAGCAGTATATTCCACAGTAAACAAACAGGTATTTGTAATCCACATGGTGAAGGAACCAAAAGGAACCAAAAGGCAAAAGCCACCCAGTCCTTCTCTTGAAGCGGACAATCAAAACGCCATTTTCCAGCGACTGCTTTAACTTTTGGGTAAAAAAAACCCCTTCTCCTTCTGAGGAACGGAAAACTTTCTCCAAGCGGTTTAAGCCGGGGAACTCCCAATCTCCTTCCAATATTATAGCCCAGACAAAAATAATTAATCCACTTTATTTTCGTCAAAACATGGCGCAATCTTCTGGTATGTAAAAGAAACCATAGCCCGAACACGATCACTTTCGTTTTCCAGGACCGCCGCCATTAACGAAACCACCACTTGCTTACATCTGCTTCCACCCGCTTCCATTTCAGAGTCCGAGCTCAATTAACAGAAAAACCCCAGCCAATTTTAGAATTTAAAGTTCCATTCATGCACTTACATGCAGGCTATTTTTGTACCGAACAACTTCCAGCCTGTCACTGCTTCCATTTCTATTTGCCAAGGAGTGAAGCTATGATCTTGATTATTATTATTTTATATTGAGCTTCAAGCTAGTTTTTGCACTCTCCTTCCCCTTCTGTTGTTTTCCTCTATTACCTCACACACTCTTTCTATAACTAAGCCTCCTTATCTCTCCTTGCTGTTTTCTGGAAATCTGAGTTCTGTTGGTTGAATCGTTAACTTTCATTTCTGCTTTTCACTATCCTTCTTTCTTCTGCTGTTTTTAGAGCCTCATCAGACGACCAATTCGCTTTCTGTGCCACGCTCTCTCAGACATCTCACAAGCCAGAAAGTCATTTTGCTCTCCCTAAACAATGTGGGTGGCCATTTTGAGGTGGCCAATTGGTCCCAACAGCTTCAAAGGAGCAGTCATTTTGTTTCTCCCTGGAAGGAGGGAGGGAGACATCAAACCTCAAAGGAGGCTTTGGACCTCCCTCCCCAACTGTGTTGGATTGCCTGCTCGGGGAAAAGGTTAGTACGGCTTGCTAGTCCTTCCTTGTGGGGCTGGGGTCCCGGAGAGGGTGTCTGAGACAAGGCCAGGTCCCAACAGTTCTATAACCGCCCCCCGGGCACCATTTCATTTTTCGATACCATGTATGGGTCCTTTTTAATGTAAACTGCTTTGAACTGCTGTTTTCAGGGGGTGGCCCGGAAGTCCCTACCAATCCATCTACTTATGTATCCAGTGTATTTGGGAGCTGTGTGGGTAGAGACTTACAGGCCATCCTGTACATTAAAAAGGAATCACACATGGCATCTCAGGGTGCAGTGGAGGCAATGGGGGGCACATGAAATGTGCTGGTGACCAGATCTAGCCCATGGGCCATATATTGGGAACCCCCAGTCTAATCCTTTTTCTACTTCTTTCATTCTAAGCTTTTATTTGCAATCAGTCGCTTATGATCTGAGCCACAGTCAGCTCTAGGTCTTGTTTTTGCTGACTGTATAGAGCTCCTCCATCTTTGACAACAGAGTACGTAATCAATCTGATTTTGGTGTTGGCCATCTGGGTACGTCCATGTGTAGAGAGTCACCTCTTAGACTGTTGGAGGAGAGTGTTTGCTATGGCCACTGCATTCTCTTCCCGAAACTCCATTGGCCTTTGCCCTGAGTTATTGTGATATTGAATAATTCATCTTCAATTTTCTGAGATAATTTTGTTGTTTCAAGATTGTATCCCATTACAGTAATACCCCGAGTTACAGAAAAACCCGGTTCCATGGCCTCTTTCATAACTTGATTTTTTTCGTAACTTGAGGCATCCTTATAGAGATGCATAGAAAAATAAAAAATAAAGAAATAAAAAGAATTTAAACTGTGAATTTCTCCTACCTTTTAGCTGCTGCTGCTTCCTTCCTCCTGCTACTCCGGAGAATGGGAACCAGGGGCCATTCAACAATTGTGTGAGCCTTGAAGGGGGAGAGGGGGTCTGCCATCTGAATTACAGAAAAATTACGTGGGGTCAGGGGGGGGGTCAGGTCAAAATTACATAATCCATTTGTAGCTGTTTCTAACTGAAAGTGGGAAACCAAACCTGTGCATAAAAAGAAAGGGTTTTATTTATATTTGTGCCTTTGTCCCAGCTCAATGCGGTGAAAATGGAGGGAGAAAGCCATGCTTCCTAGTTGCAGGGAGAGCAAGAGGCTAAGCTTCCTGCCTCCCTGCAATTGGCCTGCCCGCCCATTTCCCCTGCAGCAATCAAAAAAGTCGCCCAAACCGTCGGTTTCTTTGGGGAGAGGGCGGCAAGCACGCTCTCTCTCCAAACAAACCAGCGCTCAGACTGCCGGTTTGTTTGGGGTGAGAATGCGCTTGTCCGCTCTCTCCCCAAACAAACCTGCGGTCTGGGGGACTTTTTCGATTTTGAGTGCTAAAAATTTGATTAAAACCCCTTTTGTAAGGTTTTTTTTTTTTTTGGATAAATCCGGGACACGGATTTATCCAAAAAAAAACTTTCATAACTCGAGGCATTAGAAACTCAAGGCCTTTGTAAATCAGGGTTTTACTGTATTGCTTTCCTCAAAGGCCACTCCATTTCTTTTAAGGGATTCTTGCCTCCAGTAGTAGTTGTTATGGTTTAGCCTTTTAATACTGTCCATGGGGAGGGGGGTTTGGCTGGCAAGAAAACTGGAGTGGGTTGCCAGTGCTTCCCCAGTGAATCGTGTTTTGTCTGAATTCTCTGCTGTGGCCAGTCTGTCTTGGATGCCCCATCACGGCATAGCCCATAGCCTCATCGAACCACACAAGACCCCTCACCCACAGCAAAGTAATGTTCCTTGGAAGGTCAGCAGCATCTATACTTCCCATCTAATTAATCAGGATAAGGCTGTATGTTCCCTCACTTCCCCTGGCATTTCAGCTTTTTAGAATGCACTGACTTTCTAATATAAAGTAATACAATTAAAATTTCTCCTTGGAATCAGACTCGGTTTCTTTACCAAAGCGATGCAGCATTCAGTGTTGTTGAGTCTTCTGCAACTTTTTGCAAATTTCAAATTAATCTTTGTTACTTCCCAATGTGCTTGGGAAAAACAGGAAAGGTTTGTGCATTGCAGGACCAACTAGAGCAAAGAGGAATCATTTTATATTGTTGTTTCTTTGTTTCCATCACGACTGATTTTTCAGGCTGAACATCTAGTCCGTTAGTCTGACTTTTAATTAAATTTCTGCAGATCTGCTCATCATACAAGGTAACTGTCTGTCTTTTTTCACACATCTACTCATATGGAATATAGAGCAACTTTCCAAATGGGAGGACATCATATAACTCATGAAAGAATAAACTCATGGGAGAAAACATTCCTGGAGGGAGGAAAAGGCATTTGTCCACAAGCACACCTTGAGAAACATCATACAGGAGAGAAGCCTTTTGAATGCCTAGAGTGTGGAAAAAGCTTCAGCCAGTCCTTGGACCTTGCTTCACATCACAGGATCCACACAGGTTTGAAGCCCTTTGAATGCCTGGAGTGTGGAAAAAGTTTCAGTCATTCCTCATCCCTTGCTAGACATAACTGGATCCACAAAGGTGCGAAGGCATTTGAATACCTGGAGTGTGGAAAAAGCTTCAGTCATTCCTCACACCTTACTTCACATCACATGATCCACACAGGTGAGAAGTCATTTGAATGCCTGGAGTGTGGAAAAAGCTTCAGTCAACAAGGAAGCCTTGCTAGACATCAGAGGATCCACACAGGTGAGAAGCTGTTTGAATGCGTGGAATGTGGAAAAAGCTTCAGTCAACAAGGAAACCTTGCTAGACATCAGAGGATCCACACAGGTGAGAAGCCCTTTGAATGTGTGGAATGTGGAAAAAGATTCAGTCAACAAGGAAACCTTGCTACACATCACAGGATCCACACAGGTGAGAAGCTCTTTGAATGCCTTGAATGTGGAAAAAGCTTCAGTCATTCTTCACACCTTGCTATACATAACAGGATCCACACAGGTGAGAAGCCTTTTGAATGTCTGGAGTGTGGAAAAAGCTTCAGTCGTTCCTCAGACCTTGCTAGACATCACAGGATCCACACAGGTGAGAAGCCGTTTGAATGTATGGAGTGTGGGAAAAGATTCAGTTGTTCCTCAGACCTTGCTATACATGACAGGATCCACACAGGCAAGAAGCCTTTTAAATGCATGGAGTGTGGAAAAAGCTTCAGTCGTTCTTCACACCTTGCTATACATAACAGGATCCACACAGGTGAGAAGACTTTTGAATGCCTAGAGTGTGGGAAAAGCTTCAGTCGTTCCTCAGACCTTGCTAGACATCACAGGATCCACACAGGTGAGAAGCCATTTGAATGCATGGATTGTGGAAAAAGCTTCAGTCAAGAAGCACAACTTTCTAGACATCACAGGACCCACAGTTAGGAAGGAAATTTAATGGCTGCATGTGTTTTTGTCTGTGAACAAATCATGAACGAATTCACTCAGACAAGAAGCCTTTTGAGATGCCTAGTGCATGAAAAAGGCTTCAATGTTCCTGGAAACATTGCTTCACCTCACAAGATCCACACAGGATAGAAGCCTTTTTAAGTGCCTGGAACGTCATGTCCCTTTAGTTATCTATAATAATTATAGTTATCTATAATAATTTAAATCCTGTAGCACAAATTAAATGAGACATGCAGGATTTAACACATCGGACTGCTATGGATGGCCACAGCATTGAGGATATGGACAAGGTGCCAGTCTATCTGGCATGGCCTCTTCTGCCTCCATGACCATTGGGAATGAGAGTTCCTTCTCTGCTCATTTTGCCATTGGGCCCAATAGGATGGTTTCCAGTGGCATTTCCTTCCCTGTGGGGACTCCACCTAAAGGGGTTCATTTGACAGTAGCCATTGGCCCTTTTAGAGAAACATGTTATTTACTCAGCTTTGAGTTGCCTTCCAGTCCTCAAAGTCAGTGTCTTAACCACTTGAGCCACTGCTGTCCCTAAAAGGCATAAAAATGGGGTTGTCAGGGGTTAGCTCCATAGCACTATGTAAAATGAATATACTGTACTACCTTTTAAAAGTATGATTTTTCTCTATCGTAAATGGAGAAATGGACAAACATCTGGGTAAAGTTACATGCTAACTGTAGATAATGGCCAAGTTTGAAGAACCGATGGTAGAGCTGTGTAGCCGCCCTGAGTGGTGTTTACACCAATAGGGCAGGTTATAAATAAACTAAAATAAATAAATAAAGAGATCAAAAATAGCAGAAAAGGGATTAGGAAGTAAAATCTATAAAATATTGATAGAATCTGAGGCAGAACAAATAGGTAACTGGCTAGGCCCAAGTTATTCAACATGGAGTCTCTTAGGTTTTAAGACGCCACAGCCAGGCAAGTCAAACCATTCGTCGGTCCTCCCCTTCTGTGCACATGTTGGTGTGGTGAAGGGGGGACTGGCAATCACAATGGGACAACGTTGCTTTGCACATGATGGAAAGTACATTTTGATTTTGAACTAGATGATTGGTATAAAGAGTCATAAAATATAGCTATTAATGTTAAATTAACATATGAAATTCAGTTCAAAAAGGGATTAGTGAAAATATGATTTTAGGGAGATATGGGGAGATATCCTGGCTATAAATTAGTGAAAATGAAAGGAATCAAGCAGGAACAAGAAATATTCTTTTGTGGGGTTATTTGTAGTTTTTTTTGTAATTTTGTTATATATTAAAATTTTCCCTCAAGCCGATTTCTTCTAATATTTTTTGCAAACCTTCAACAGAGTTTCTCTTATAGAATAAGTGTAAAAATATTTATTACTGGTAACTTTTTTAATTCATATCATAAAGAAGCATGTAATCCATATCTCAAATATTTTCATTTGAAGTCCAAATTGATTTGTCTTTATGATTTATTTTCATATCATATTTCAAACAAATACCTTAAAAATTTGTAAACCGGGATGGCATTTCCATAGGATTTGCTGTTGTAAACTGAAGCAAACTTAAATCGAGGCGGTTGTAACCCGGAGTTTTACTGTATTTAAATTTGATAACTAAATTCTTCTCTTGCCATATAAACTCTAATAATTCTTTCTTCCAGGTCAGAAGAATTCTATGGTTTACCAGAGCTGATATACAGTACGCCAGTTCACGATTTTAGTCTGTTCTGACATTTTTGTCAGAAACCGGATCAATCCTGAACTGAAGCACGTTTCCCCATAGGAATGCATTGAACCTCTCAAAAAAACTGCCAGATGTGCTGTATAGGGGAATATTAATGAGGGAGCTAAGCAACGTACCTTTCCCAGTGCCTCTTCCAGAGCCATCGCTAAACCTTTGGATGTCTTTTAAATGTCTTTAGCGATGGCAGTGGATGAGGCGTCATGAATGCGCAAAGCAAGGCTGCCCCACTGTGATCGCCTCTCACACCTTTGCAGGACCTACCCAGACATAGAAGAGGGAGAGGTGATTGCTTCCCCTCGTTCGTAGCACCGACCCGAGCACAGAAGGGGGGAGAGACGATCACACTTTGCCTTGTGCATTTTTGTTGTTGTTGTTCAGTCGCACAGTCGATTCCGACCCTTTGCGACCCTATGGACCATCGTTCTCCAGGCGCCTCTGTCCTCCACCATCCCCCTCAGCCCTCCCAGTTTTGTGCCCATTGTGTCTACAATACCATCTATCCATCTCATCCTTGGCCTCCCCCTTCTTCTTTTGCCCTCCACCTTTCCCAACATCACGGCCTTCTCAAGTGAATCCTCCCTTCTCATTTGATGCCCAAAGTACTTTAGCCTCATCTTTACTATTTGACCTTCCAATGAGCAGTCAGTGTTGATTTCTTCTAAGATTGACCTATTTGTTCTCCTCGCTGTCCAAGGTACCCTCAAAACTCTCCTCCAACACCACATTTCAAAGGCATCTATTCTTCTGCGTTCAGCTTTCCTAATTGTCCAGCTCTCACATCCGTACATTACCACTGGGAATACCATTGCTTTGACTATTCTAATTTTTGTTTTCAAGGTGATGTCTCTGCTTTTCACTATGTTCCCCAGGTTTCTCATGGCTTGTCTCCCTAGAATCAGCCGCCTCTTTATTTCATGGCTGCAATCTCCATCTGCAGTGATCTTAGATCCTAAGAAAGTAAAATCTGTCACTGCTTCTACTTCTTCCCCGTCTATTTTCCAGGAACTGATCGGGCCTGTTGCCATTATCTTGGTTTTCTTGATATTGAGTCTCAAGCCAGCTTTTGCACTCTCTTCCTTCAAACCGATCAAGAGATTCTTTAGGTCTTCCTCACTTTCTGCCATTAGGGTGGTGTCGTCTGCATATCTCAGATTGTTGATGTTTCTCCCAGCAATTTTGATCCCATATTGTGATTCCTCCATCCCTGCATTGCGCATTATGTGCTCTGTGTATAAGTTGAATAAGCAGGGTGACAAAATGCAGCCTTGTCTTACTCCTTTTCCTATTCCAAACCACTCGGTCATTCCGTGTTCTGTCCTAACTGTTGCTTCTTGGTTCATGTACAGATTTCTCAGGAGGCATATGAGGTGTTCTGGTATTCCCATCTCTTTAATCACTTGCCACATCTTGTTGTGATCCACACAATCAAATGCCTTAGTGTAGTCAATAAAGCAAAAATAAACTTGTTTCTGGTATTCCTTTGTTTTCTCCATGATCCAACGTATGTTGGCAATGTGGTCTCTAGTCCCCCTGCCTCTTCTGAAACCAGCCTGCACCTCTGGTAATTCTCTTTCCACATGCTGCTGAAGTCTATCCTGTATTATCTTGAGCATCACCTTGCTGGCGTGTGGGATGAGCGCAATTGTTCGATAGTTTGAACATTCTTTGGCATTGCCCTTTTTTGGGATTGGAACATATACTGATCTTTTCCAGTCCTGTGGCCACTGTTTTGTTTTCCAAATCTGCTGGCATATTGAATGCAGTAATTTGATGCCATCATCTTTTAGAGCTTTGAAAAATTCAACTGGGATACCATCATCTCCACTAGCTTTGTTGTTTGCAGTGCTCTTTAGGGCCTTTCTGACTTCACTCTCCAGGATGTCTGGCTCAGGTTCAATTTCTTCATCATTGTGACTATCAGGAGTGTTGAGTTCCTTTTTGTAGAGTTCCTCTGTGTACTCTTTCCATCTTTTCTTAATCTCTTCTGCATCAGCTAGCTCCTTTCCGTCTTTGTCCCTTATCATGGTCATTTTTGCTTTAAATGTTCCCTTGATTTCCCGGATTTTTTTGAAAAGATCTCTGGTTCTGCCTTTTTTGTTGTTTTCTTCCATTTCTTTGCACTGTTCTTTTAGATAGTTTTCCTTATCTCTCCTTGCTTTTCTTTGAAATTCTGTGTTCAGATGATTGTATTTTTTCCTTTCTCCTTTGACTTTTGCGTTCCTTCTTTCCTCTGCTATTTTAAGAGCCTCATCAGACAACCACTTTGCTTTCTTACTCTTCTTTTCTTTTGGTATGGTTTTCTTTGCTGCTTCCTGCATGATGTCCCTCATCTCTGTCCATAATTCTTCTGGCACTCTATCTATTGAGTCTAAGCCATTGAATCTGTTCATCACCTCCACCGTGTATTCTTTAGGGATGCTGTCTAGGTGATATCTGTCTGGTCTCTTTGTTTTCCCTATTTTCTTTAGTCTAAGCCTGAATTTTGCAATCAGTAGGTTGTGATCTGAGCCACAATCTGCTCCAGGTCTTGTTTTTGCTGACTGTATGGAGGTTCTCCATCTTTGGCTGCAGAGTATGTAGTCAATCTGGTTTCGGTGTTGGCCATCTGGTGATGTCCATGTGTAAAGTCGCCTCTTGTGTTGCTGGAAGAGGGTGTTTGCTATGACCAGTGCGTTCTCTTGGCAGAACTCTATCAATCTTTGTCCTGCTTCATTCTGTGTTCCAAGACCGAACCTGCCTGTTATTCCCTCCACTTTTTGATTGCCTACTTTGGCATTCCAGTCTCCTAGAATAATTTGAACATCATTTCTTGGTGTTTGTTCTATGAGGTGTTGTAAGTCCTCATAGAACTGGTCCACTGTGGCTTCATCTGCACCCGTGGTTGGTGCGTATATTTGGATCACAGTAACATTGAAGGGTTTGCCCTGAATTCTTACTGACATCATTCTGTCATTTTTGAGGTTGTATCCCATTACTGCTCTTCTCACTCTTTTATTGACAATTATGGCTACTCCATGTCTTCTAAAGTTTTCTTGTCCACAGTAGTAGATGTGATGGTTTCCAGAGCTGAATTCGCCCATCCCTGTCCATTTGAGCTCACTGATTCCCAAGATGTCAATGCTTATTCTTTCCATCTCATTTTTTACCACTTCCAGTTTTCCTTGGTTCATTGATCTCACATTCCATGTCCCTATACAGTATTGCTCCTTACAACATTGCATTTCCCCTCCCCCTTTCCTGTCCATCCCCTTTCTCCCCTCTGAGGTGTTAAGCATCCTGTATCACCTAGCCTGCCCTTTTGTTTTGCCTTTTGTTTTGGTCCATAGGGTTCTCTTGGCAAGCTTTGTGGCGTGGTTTGCCGGTTTCTACGCCATTTACAGTGCATTTACAGTGCCTGTTCTGGAGCTGTCGCTAAGGTGCCAGATTTAAAAGACATCCGGCACTTTAGTGATGGCTCCTGAAGAGGCATGATCGCCCCACTGTGATTGTCTCTCCCCTCTTTTGCCATTCTATCTGCATATTTTCAAAATTAAATAATGCCATTCTAGGATTTTACGTTTCCAAACTTATTGACAATTCATTAATTTCTGCAAAATCCCTTTCCCATATTTTCTTCACATGTATTAAAAGCTGTTCTGAGCAACATTCTAAACACATGTAGTGTTTTGATGGGTAGGACCATAATTCATCTTTTCAGAAACCCTGTCTTTCTTTTGGGAATAAGAAGGAAATTCTCCTTTTGGGAAATTTGGAATCCTTTCATTCAGTATGCATTGACGGATGCAAGAGGTATCAAGCCCGACTCAGATACGATCCAGTTTTGGAAAATATAATTTCAGACCATCCCTGAAAGATTTTGCAAGCCCCATTCAGTGCATGGGTGTTATGTCTCCAATACATAATATATCGTGGATGCAATTAGATTATATTGAGGTTTGTTTCACTTTTTTTATAATTTGTCATATTGGAAAGGGGTTTTCTTTTTCTTTGTTTTTTTTTGTCTTATTGGAATGTTGTAAGCTGTGTCTTTATTTTTCGTTATGTCAATAAAAATCTATTTAAAAAAAAGAAACCCTGTCTTTCCTCACTGGATTGTTGCCTCCAAAATCCAGTCCAGATGCATCAGAGGGAGTATGCCATACAAGCAGGGGTTCCCAAATGTTTCACGCCAGTCACATGGTTCCCAGGGGTGGCCCCCTACCGGATCACACTGGTTTGGGTGGGGGGGGGTTGTAGTAAAACTGGCTGGCCCCACCCTGCCACAGAAGCACCCCGCCACAGCTGTCCCAGGGCTAGAGGAGGAAGAGCCAAAGAGCCCTGCTGCCGAAGCGTCCTGCTGGTGCTGCTGCCCTTTTCTGCCGTGGCCTCATTCCCGGCGCTGCAGAAGCCTCTAGCAAAATAGATTGCCGTGTTGAAGGAATTTTCCAACCCTTCTGTGTTTCAAAATCCATGGGACTGGAAGGATAAACTTGGGGCACCGCGCTGACATCAGCCTTGCCACGCCAATTTCCTCTCCCAGCGCAGCATGCCATGGCTGACATCAGCATGGCGGCCCAATTTTATGCTTCCAGCACCGGGGATTTTGAAACGGAGAAGGCTTGGAAAATTTCATCAATATGGCGGCGATCCAGCTTGCTAGAGGCTTCTGCAGTGATGGGAACGAGAAGAGGCTGCTTCCTTGAACCAGCAGGGATGAAGCTGTGCTGTGGATTTTGAAACCGGTCACCAAAGCGCCCCATCACCTACCCCTTCTGGGTATGTCCCTCGCCGTTTTTGTCTGTCTTTTTGTTTTGTTTACTTTCTGATATGCTTGAAACACAGACAAACACGGCTGCCATTTCAAAAGCTTTGAATTGGTAACCATGTTAGTCTGTATTTTAAGCATATCAGGAAATAAACAAAAAGACAAAAATGTTGTGGCACCTAAAAGACCCCCATTGTGGCACATAATGGTTGGCTAGCATAACAGATAAGTTTAGAAATCAGTATGGCTTTTTACAACCAGTAATAACTGCAGTGGCTCAAGTGGTTAAGCCACTGAACTTGATGCCTGGAAGATCAGCAGGTCAGTAGTTTGAGACCCGAGTACTGCACAATGGAATGAGTCTCAGCTCCTGCCAACATAGCAGTTAAAAAGGAAGAAATTGCAAGTCGATAAATAGGGACTATTTTGTTGAGAAAGTGAACAGTGTTCCGTGTGTGCCGGTGAGTAGTCATGCCTACAACATGGCCATAGAAACCAGCACTGGCTCTTTGGCTGTAAATGGAGATGAGCACTGAACCCTAGAGTTGGATACAACTGGCTTTCAAGCAAGGGCAACCATTATCTTTACCGAATAACAAAAGATCCCTGATTGGTATTCAAATTTGCTGTGAAGTTTGGCCCTGTTTAGTTGCAAGTGACTAGTAAAGGTAAAGCTCTCCCTTGCTCAAAAGCCAGTCGTATCTGACTCTAGAGTGCAGTGCTCATCTCCATTTACAGCCATAGAGCCAGTGCTGTCTGTTTGCAGAAGTTTTCATGGTCATGTGGCAGGCATGACTAGATAGCCCAGCCAGTCACATAGCCATCCCCATCTAGTCACATGGCCAACATCTGGCCATGTCCACTGAGTCACCTGACCACACCCACAGAGTAGGCCACGCCCACCACTGGTGGTTCCTCCACTGGAAATGCTGTCAGAAATGTACACATTTATGACAGCCATGAGTGCATTTACAGCATGTGTGGGTATGTTTTATAACTTTCCAGGAGCGGTGATGGTGATGGCAAGCCACATGAAATGGTGCCATGGGCTATGGCTGACTGGTGGGCCATAGTTTGCCCACCCCTGTTCTAGAACAGGGCATGGCAAACTACAGCCCGTGGTGCCATTCCATGTGGCCCACCACTGCCCGCAGCATACTCGGAAGTGGATGCAGACGTTTCCATGCATTTGCAAACACGCCCACACTGCACCTGGAAGTGGATGTGTATGAGCCACACCAGTTCAAGAACATCTGGAGTGCCAAGGTTCACCATCACTGTCCTAGAAGGCACAACAGGGAATCAAACTCCCAACCTGTGATTCTATGGCCACTTAACTAAATCACTGAGCCTAGTATGACTAGCTCTGCCAGCTTTTGGGCAGAGACCTCCGAGGTGCCATTGCTGTTTCGAGGCTTTGCTCGAAACAGCGAGGGCACCGCCACCGCCCGATCGCCAGCTTCGTTTCCTGGAAGGCGAGGTGGGCCGTGCACTTCCCCTTCCCCAAAAAGTTGCAGCCGATCGGACTGCTGGTTTGTTTTGGGTGAGGGCGTGGCGCATCCTCACCCAAAACAAACCAGGGCTCTGAAGCCCAGACCGCCGGTTGGTTTTAGGTGAGGACACGCCATTCAGCGCATCCTCACCCAAAACAAACTGGCACTCCAAAGCTCAGACCGCAGGTTTCTTTTGCGTGAGGATGCACTGCGTGGTGCCTCCTCACCCAAAACCGGCACTCCGAAGCTCAGACTACTGGTTTGTTTTGGGTGAGGACATGCGATGCCTAATCACCCAATAGAAACTGCCGCTTCGAAGCTCAGAGCACCAGTTTGTTTCTGGTGAGAATGTGTGCACCTACTCTCACCCAAAACAAACTGGCAGGCCACCAACTTGCCTTCTCTGCCCGCCTTGCCTTCTCTGCCTTCACCCTCCGGCCCTCCGGGAAGGGAAGCTGTTAGGCGCTTGGCTGGTCCCCTTCCCGGAGGGCTGGCAGCTGTCTCTGCACGAATGTACGACAGCTGTGAGTGTATTTACGGCAGCATTTAGGGCATGCACAGGCACATTTATTAATGTGTGGGCATGTTTTATGACTGTTGTAAATGCACCCGCTTCTGGGAGCAGCTATGGTGATGGCAGGCCACATGAAATGGTGCCATGTGCTGTGGCTGGTCAGCAAGCCATAGTTTGGTCACCCTTGTCCTAGAGCAGGGGTGCCCAAACTACAGCCCATAGCCCCATTGCACGTGGCCTGCCACTGCCAGTGGCACACCCGGAAGTGGATGCAGACGTGCCCATGCACTTGCAAACATGCATGCACCACATCTGGAAGTGGATGCGCATACGCAAGCATCTTCACACCGCTCCCGGAAGTGAATGTGCATGAGCAAATACACCTGTGCCACACCATTTCAAGAACATCTGGAGTGCCAAGGTTCGCCATCACTGTCCTAGAAGGCAAAACAGGAAATCAAACTCCCAACCTGTGATTCCCTTGGCCACTTACCTAAACTACTGAGCCAAGTATGTATACCAAGTTGAAGCCTGGGAAGCACATGGCGTCTGAATTATTCCTTTGTCTGGTCACAAAAGGAAGCTATGCTTCAGAGAGGGTTACATAGATTACATGGAGGGAGCATACCTGTCAAGTTTTGGATTTGAAAATAAGGGAAATTTTGGCCACGTGACTTGCTGGGCTCTAGTCATGCCTGCCACATGGCCATGTAAATGTCTGCAAACACAGACAGCACTGGCTCTTTGGCTGTAAATGGAGATGAGCACTGCACCCTAGAGTTGGATACGACTGGCAGATTTTACTTTCTTAGGATCAAAGATCGCTGTTGATGGTGATTGCAGCCATGAAATAAAAAGGCGACTGATGCTTGGGAAACAAGCTATGAGAAACCTGGGGAACATAGTTAAAAGTAGAGGCTTCATCTTGCAAACAAAAAATTGCATAGTCAAAGCAATGGTATTCCCAGTGGTAATGTATGGGTGTGAGAGCTGGACCATTAGGAAAGCTGAGCGCAGAAAAATAGATGCCTTTGAAATGTGGTGTTAGAAATAGGTCAATCGTAGAAGAAATCAACCACGACTGCTCATTAAAGGTCAAATAGTAAAGATGACGCTAAAGTACTTTGGACATCAAATGAGAAGAGAGGATTCACTTGAGAAAGCCTTGATGCTGGGAAAGGTGGAGGACAAAAGAAGGGGGTGGCCAAAAAGAAGATGGCTAGATGGTATTGTAGATGCAATGGGCACAAAGCTGTGTGGGCCAAAGAACCCTTTGCCCATCTTCTTGGGGGACTTTTGTTTTGTTTTCTTTCTTGTTTACTCAGTGGCTTAAGTGACTAAGATGCTAACTGGGAGGCAGAAGGTCAGCAGTTCAATTCCTGAGTACTGCAGGACAGAATGAGCTCCCGTCTTTGTTCCAGCTCCTGCCATCCTAGCAATTCGAAAGTGATCAGTTCATATAGTGAATTTCCCCCCCCCTCTCTCTCTCATATAGTGATCAGGCAACAACCCCCCCCCCCAATTAGTGTAGAGGAGCAAGGGATTAATTCCCCCCTCTCTCATATAGTGATCAGGCAACCCCCCCCCCAATTAGTGTGGAGGAGCAAGGGATTAATTCCTCCCCTCTCATATAGTGATCAGGCAACCTCCCCCCCCCAATTAGTGTAGAGGAGCAAGGGATTAATCTCCCTCTCTCTCTCTCATATAATGATCAGGCAACACACACCCCAATTAGTGCGGAGGAGCAAGGGATTCCCCTCCTCTCTCTCATATAGTGATCAGGCAACCCCCCCCCCCAATTAGTGAGGAGGAGCAAGGGATTAATTCCCCCCTCTCTCTCATATGGTGATAAGGCAACACCCCCTCCCACTGATTTGCCCCTGCATATATGAAATATATCGCTCACCTAGAGTAGACTCATGCTCCCCACAGCAAAAACGAAGCAGCCTTATGGCAGGAAAGGGAAAGAGAAACTACAACATGCCCCCCCCACACACACACACACCTTCGCTCTCTCTCCTTCCATAAGCGAAAAGCCTGCCACACAGCGACCTCTGGTGGCTGGGAAAAAATACTGCAGCTTTGCCTGTGAGGGCTCCGGTCAGGATATTTTTTAAAAAATAAGGGAAAATACAGGGAAATTAATAAAATGGGAGGGGGCGGGAAGAGGGGTAAAAATAAGGGGTTTTCCCAGGGAAAACGGGATACTTAACAGGTATGGGTGGGAGTGGCATCCTAACTCCATGAAATATTTTGCTTGGCCGACCAACACACCATGAACATTTTAATACATGTCCAAAAACGTGATCATGAATCACAGAAGCTCACATAACATTTTGTTTTTCTTATTGATCCCAATAAAGGTATCAGCTGCTTCCTGCATTCTTTACCATTAAAGATAAAATGGCATTTGAAGATGGGTGGGGTATTATGTATATGGGGCTTCTTACTTTGGAGAAGAAGGGTAAGGAAGGCAGCTTTTGTGATGGAGCATGCCAGACATGAGAGATTCGTAGAGATGATAATGACAGAGAAGGGGATATTCCTAGAGAAGAACATTTCAGAGAAAAAAGGTTCCTAGTGAGGAGTATGCCAGACAAGAGAGATTGCTGGAGAGGATCATGCCACACAGAGAGGTTCCTGGCGTGGGAGATTGCCACCCAGACAAGAGAGAGGTTAGTAGAGAGGGAGCATGCCAGAGAAGAGTAATTCCTAGAGAGGGAGCATGCCAGACCAGGGAGGTATCTAGAGAGGAGAATGCAAGACAGGCGAGGTTTCAAGCATGTGGAAAGCACTGCAGTGGCTTAGATGTTAAGATGCTGAACTTGACAACTGGAAGGTTGGCTGGTCAGCGAGGAGAAAGAGTGTTGGGTGGATGGATTTTTAGTGATTAAGCATGCCAGACGAGAAATTCCTAGAGAGGGAGCATGCCAGACCAGGGAGGTATCTAGAGAGGAGAATGCAAGACAGGCGAGGTTTCAAGCATGTGGAAAAGACTGCAGTGGCTTAGATGTTAAGATGCTGAACTTGACAACTGGAAGGTTGGCTGGTCAGCGAGGAGAAAGATCTTATCTCTCCTGTATTTTCATCATTGACCCTGACTTTTGCAAATCCAAATTGATATAACTGATCTATCATGTTACAAAATCTATCTCCAAATCCATAACATCGAATTATCTCTTTAATTGTAACCCATTGCAGAGAATCAAAAGCCTTAAATATATCTAATGACAATAATCCAACTTTCTCTTTTGTATGCCCTGCTATGACAATCAAGTCCAGAACCCTCCTAATTAAATCAGACATATGACATCCTTTCAAAAATCCCGCCTGATCCTCCTTTATATAATTGCCCATGAACCCGTTTAATCTTTTTGCTATTATTGCTGTAAATATCTTAGCGTCTTGATTTATCAGAGAAATGGGCCTATAAGATTCCACTTTTTCAACATCCTTTCCAGGCTTTGGCAGCAAAACAATTATAGTTCTGTTCCATGATGTCGGTATCTTTCCCCCATCCAATATATAGTTAAACAATTTCACTAATCTTGGAACTACACTATCTTTAAATTCCTTATAAAAATCCGCTGTCAGTCTATCCTCACCCGGGGATTTACCTAGCTTCAAGTTGGCTATTATATCTTTTACCTCTTTTTCTGTTATTCGCTCCTCCATTTTATTTTTATGTTCCAATTCTATTTTTATTTGCACATGTTTTTCTAACTGTTCTCTCAACTTTTCTATATTGATATCTCTTTTAGTATACAAACTCTGGTAGAAATCTTTTACAATCTCAATCTTATCATTAGCCTTATTACATCTCACCCCTAATTTATTTATCAAAATTCCAATCTCTCTTTTCGTCCTCTTTTCTTTAGCAGCTCTTGCCAATAATTTAGAATTCCTATTACTATATTCAAAATACTCTCTCTTCAAATATAATAAATCTTTTTTTACCTTCTGCATATCTTTTCCTATCAACTCTGACTTTAACCTTTGAATTTTATCAAATGCTTTTTTACTATTGGTCTTTATATGTTCCTCTTGCAAATGCTTAATCGCGTTCTCTATCTCAGACTGTTTGTCTCTATGTTGTTTATTTTTAATACTAGCCAACCTAATGCATTCCCCTCTAAATACCGACTTCATGGTATCCCAAACCACATTATAGCTAACCTCTCCATTATCATTCCAGGCCCAACTTTCATTCCAATTTTCAATTATCTTTTCTTTACTCTTTTGATCATAAAATAATTTTTCATCATATCTCCAATTCCTCCTCTCCTTTTTTCCCCCATCAAGTCTCAATTCCATCCAGAGTTTTGCATGATCAGATTCCTTAAAAATCCCGATTTCTACATCATCTACATTTTTAATCAAATTTTCTGTGGCCAGGATATAGTCAATTCTGGAGTATGTATTATGCACCTGTGAAAAATAAGTATAAGCCCTCTCTTGTCCCTTAATTTCCCTCCAAACATCTTTTAATCCCAAACACTTCATCCATTTATTTAGTATCTTCATTTTGACTGGTCTTCCAGCTCTAGCTACATTAGTACAGTCCTCCGGGGCCCTTATCAAGTTAAAATCTCCTGCCACAATCATATTAACTAATCTCTCTTTTTCCAGTATACCCAATACTTTATTTAAAAATTCTTCTTGATGATCATTCGGGGCGTATATATTTACCAACGTTATCTCTTCATCCTTTACTTTCCCTATAACTATTAAATATCTGCCATCTGGATCGGAAATACTCTTTAACATCTCAAAGCCAAGTCTCTTCGAAATCAAGACTGCCACCCCCTTGCTTTAGAAGTTCCATAGGACTTTTCATAAATCTGCATCCAACCCAAATAAATCTTATTTGTGTCCTCTGTTTTTTGATGCGTTTCCTGGAGAAAGACTATGTCCGGCCTATCTTTCCTCAAAGCAAATTCCTCCTCTTCATTTGGCTGCCCGTACCTTTCACATTCCATGTCAATACTTTAAAAGTCCTCATAATTTATGTAACATCCTTGCGTTTTGACCACCACAGACTCTTTTTTTGTGTAATTACCTTCACCATACATATAACTACATTTTTTCTTTTAAAAAAACCCAAACAAAAAACATTTAACATTCAAAATCGCCCTCCCCACTCTTCTTACCAAAAAGTGGCCCTTATTCTTCAAAGGGGGAGGGGGGAGACATGTAAGATGTGCATTCTAATTAAAGCTCTAGCGCCGACTCTCCTCTTCAAAATCTAACCTAATTAAAGCCCCTCATCTTTCCCTTACCCGTCTAATCCCCCTCTCTAGTACCCTACCTCACCCTGGCACCTCCGCCACCTGTCCCTCCTCCTCCTCCTCTGCTCCTCCTGTGCCCCCCTTCTCTTGTTCGATCCCTGACTCTCTTTGTGTGCCCCCCGCTTCAAACAAGGCCTTCCTCAAGGCTCGCCACTCTCGAGATGCTGTTTTAACCAATCCTATCTGGCACAGATAATCTAATGAGTCCATTTCAATATCTATTGTATGCATTTTTTTTTCATAAAAGAATCTGAGCTGTTGAGGAAACTTCCAATGATAAACAATTTCACGTTCTCTTAATAATTGTGTCACAGGTTTCATCTTATAGCGCCATACCCGTCCCTCAACAGATATGTTGTTATAAACCTCAACATCACAACCATCAATTTTTAAAACGCCAGACCCAGCTTGTTTTATAAACGCCATCACCTTCAACTTATCCGCCCAATTTGCAAATTTAATCAACACATTCCTTTGGACTTTTCTCCCCTTCCTTGGGCCCAATCTAAAAACACTTGCAATATCTTCATTTACAAAATTTTCCCCCATGTTCAAATTATTCAGCCAATCCACTATTCTTTCTTTTAGCTTATCTGGCGTTTTCTCCGACAAATTTCTCATGACCGTGTTCTGTTTTCTCATCACCTCTTCCATCAGATCCAATTTCTTCCCAAAACCCTCCACTTTCAGTTTAACCTCTTTATGTTCCTCATGAAGCCCTTTCATATCATTCTGCATTAATTTCATATCCTTTTGTACCAGATTCAGAACTTTATCCACTTTCTGACTATTAGCTTCCGCTTTTATAGAAAAATCAGTAAACATGCCAACAAGTTTCTTATGGCTACCCATTAACTCCTCCTTATCTTTCACTCTCACATCCCTCATTTCTCTGAATCCTTTCGTAGTCGTTTCATCCATCTTTTCAATTTTTTTAAACAACTTCCCCAGCTCTACTAAAATTTGGGTTTGGTCCATTGCTCCCGTCTGCTCTACTGCTGCTGTTGCAGATGGTAAAGATGCATCAGCACATGGCGCTTTCTTCTCCTCTTTTCTTGCATCAGTCTTTTTTGGTCTTACAATCTCATCTTCTTTTCTCTTCTCCATTTTGGTTATAAAGTCTTCAAACAAAGCACCCAAAGCCAAAACACTTTTATACCCAACAAGCACTTCACCCCGATTTTTTTCCAGCTTGCTTTAGTATTCCCCCCCCCCAAGCAACCAAACCCCACTCCAACTGAAGAAAGAAAAAAAAGCTCTTCAAATCACTCAGAGCTGTACTGTTATGTCCAAAGAGGAAGACCAACAACTTTATATCCACGATGTCCAAATGAAGTGAAAAGAAAAAAAAAAGCAGAGCCACAGGGTAATTTATCCAAACTCCAAGTGTTAATGGGCAGGGGGAAAAAAAGATGAGAAGCAGCTATATTTCCTTCACTCCAGAGAACCCGACTGCATCCCCACACAGATGAAAGAAGGAATATTTATACATCCAGCCACATTGGCGGCTCCCGAACCCGGTCTCTCCTCCAATCTCCCAGGCACACCAGCCGTGTTCCGCGCCTTCCAAATGGTCTCTTCCTTATTCCATCTCAGCTCTGCTGAAATCTTCACCTTCCCCCTCTATGACCTCCTTTTCCAGCCTCAGTTTCAGCATTCCAGCCATTCCACCATCGCTTCACACTCTCCACTCCTCTCCTCTCAGCCGTCCTCAAAACTTTTAACTTTCGTTTCTGTTCTTCCTCACCGCCATTACTCCTTCCCGGCTTTGCCCTCCATTACCAGGCTTATCCCTCCTCCTTCCCTCCACACTTACTGTGCCCTCTCAATTGTCCGGCACCAAGACCCTGTTCACCGCCGCCAGCGTCCTCTTTAACTTTATTTTTCCTTTTCTCTCTCTTAAAGTTCCAAAGCTCTGAAGCCCATTTCACTTTTAAAAATCGCCAGAAGCCCGTCCGACCCAAGCTGCAAGCTCAGCACAGCCGACGCTGTGCTTCCCTCGCCGCCCGCTCCTCAAACTCCGTCTCTGGCGAAAATAAACTCACTTCAAAAGACTCCCAGGCTTCAGAATTAAACTCTCTAGCAAGTCGGTTCCAATTTTTTGTTATTTAGCCACTTTAAAGTCCCATTCTCGGCACGAGCAAAGCAATGTATGTGTTAACCAGGCATCATCTTAGCCACGCCCCCCAGGCATCATCTTAGCCACGCCCCCGGCTTAGCACATCTTTATTGCATGGCATACAGTATGAACACGAGGTAATGGCGGTGATACAGCTCCTTTTATACAGTAACTATACATTTTGAATGTGGCTATACGGTACCCTATTGGCTACTGTCGGTGTGACGTCATCCAGAGTCACGCCCTTCTTGTCCAGGGTCATCTGGAGTCACGCCCTTCTTGTCCAGGTGTGTCCATGGCGGGAATGTTTCCCGCGGCTGGAGATGGTTGGGGAATTTGTACCATGTGAGCTGAATGCTCGCTGCTTCCCTCTCTGGTAGCAAGCTCGCATTCTCATACAGCTGAAATACATTGTGTTCTATTACAGATTGCTTAAGGATACATTCTTTCCTGAAGTAGTTATATTCATCTTAAAGGTATAATGCAGGGGCGTGGCTAAGATCGCCGGCGAGTAACATCTTGATTTATGCGCTCGCGCTTATCAATGTGGTAATTGAAGAGAATAAGGAATTAATGTGGCAAATTACTGAGGTATTTTGGTGGCGATAAGTCTCCTTCTTGCCTGGTGGGAAAAGGTGTGGCAGGGCGGTCGAAGTTCGGGAGGTATCCTCAGCGGGAGAGGAAGCGACGGAAGCCGTGGTTTCTCCTGACCGAGGAGCTGAGAATGGGACCGGCGAGACGGTGGTGAACCGATAAAAGTGGCACCAGCAAGAAAGTGAGTTAAACAACTGATATATATATTGATGAGAGCTTGAGGTGGCAGCGGACTGTTTTGCCCTGAAGTGATTGGAGGTGGCAAGAGTCGGCAGAAGAGAACAAAGGGGTGTTGTACTAGGAGATAATGGCGGGGATCCTGGAAATCGAAAGTGGAGTTTGTTTTTTGGACAATGGCTTTTGAGAGACCCAGGGGAGCTGCAGATCGATTTGAGGTGTGTGGAAGTGGCTATTGAAGAAAAGTGTTTGGTTTTGGGGCGCTAGTCATCTCAGCATTTTGAAGCCGAAGCTGAAGTAAAGAAGAGTGGTTCTTTAAAAAAAAAAGTTTGCCGAGTTGGGGAAGAAGAAGGAGGAGGGGCTTCCCCCTTGAAGCCTGAAGCCGTCGCAGCCGCTGGGAAAAGGGCTTTTGTTTTGTCTGCCCTAAGAGTGGATTTACTTTTTTCTTTTTTACTCCTTCGCTGTGTGGATTATAGCTTTTAATTTTTTTCTTGGGAATTTTTCTCCTTTCTCTTTTTCTCCCCTGCTGAGCTGATACAAGTGGATACATTGGGGCATTTGCTCCCTGAAAATACTGGGCATGTTTAGTGGCTGATTTTGGTGGTTGGCTCCGTTGGATTACAAATACTTACTGGTTGTTTGGTTCCTGCTTCCTGCTTCTTGTGGATTACAACAATTGATTTACTGGCTCTTCTCCATTAACTAGGTTATACTATATTCAAAGGATTGCTGGCAGCTTTGGCTACATTGGAGCAGGCTCAATTGGAGTGTTTAATAACTATATAGTGCATTGCAGCATTAGATCTTTCAGTGGATGTCATCATGGATAAGGGCACAAGAGGAAAAGCAAAGGAGGAGGAGCCTGTGGTGAAATCAAAGAGAAAGGAAAAACTACCAACGGAAGAGGTCCCCCGTTGTCATCACCACCACCTGAACCTTATGATCAAACTCAAATTATGGTGGAAATTGGTAAATTGTTTCAGAAGATGGAAAAGATGGAAGAGTAAAGGATAGAAATGAAATGTTGAAAAAGCAAGATAAGGTGGTAGAATCTGTTGTGGATTTAACAAAAAAGTAGAATTAAATTTGCAAAAAATAGAGTGATGAATGGAGAAATAAGTGGAAAAAGAGGATAATGAGAACTATGTCAGTAAGAATTAAGGAACATAATTATAAAATTGTTATGTATGTATGCGTGCATGTTCATTGTACTGTAAAGGCAAGAATGTAACCACTCCAAATACAAACGATCTCAGCTGTAAAGGAACGCGAGCAGACAGCCCATAGAGGGCAGCTGCGAGCGTTCAGTCTCACATGGTTCACATTGCTCAATCATGGACAGCCGCGGGAAAACCTTCCCCGCATTCAGCAGCAGAAGAAAGAGGCGTGCCTGGGCGAGGCCACGCCGGTAGCAGCCAATGAGCTACCGTGCTACAAGATTCAAATGTAGAGGGCTACTGTATATATTGAGATGTATCACCGCCATTACCTCATGCTTCACCGGAACACCATGCAATAAACCTGTGTTAAACCAACCCTTCAGTTGTCCTGCTGTCTTTGGTCCCATACACTAAATTGGCGACGAAGGTGGGATATGGCTGCCCACGGGACCAAGACATGCGCCGGCTACGAGATCAGGAAGCCGGGAGACTTGGAGCTGTTTGAGATAGACTTCAACGCAGCGCTGGTGGAGCTCGAAGTCTCAGATGAGGCCAAGAAGAGGGCCATTTTCGTCCGCATGCTCGGACACAAGACCAAGAGGACCTTGGTGGACCTGATCGCGCCGAGGAAGGTGGGCGACCTCAAAGCCACAGAGCTCCTGGCGGCACTGCGCGCCCATCTCCGGCCAGCGATAGCGATGTTCCCCGCTCGGAGCGCGTTCTGGAGGCGAGTCCAGGCGCCCGGGGAATCGGTCGCCGAGTTCGCCGCGGCCCTGCGGCTGGCCGCCGGCCCATGCAAGTGGGAGACCCCAGAAGTCACCCTCCGGGACTGCCTGCTCTGTGGTCTGAGGGATACCGAGACTCAGCGCGCGCTGATGAAAAGGGAGCCGCCTCCCACGTGGCAACAAGTCCTCGACACGGCGCAGGCCGCGGAGGCCACGACTGCCGGGGTGCAAGAGCTTCAGCACTGGCGCCCGAAGCCCGCCAAGGCAGAGAGCTCGGTGCGCGCGGCCCGGCGAGTTTCGAACTCGTCTGCGGAGAGCAGCGACGACGAGGACGTCCGGAGGGTCCAGAGAGAGGGCTGGCGCTGCGACGGCTGCGGCGCCGCCCACGCCCGCGCCAAATGCCCATTCCGCAAGGCCGAGTGCCACAACTGCGGCCGGCGCGGGCACATCGCCAAGGTCTGCCAGAAACGGCGCGAGGCCACAACAAGGAGTTCTCCAGACCGCTCGGCGAGGCAGGACCGCACCACGAGGCCCAAGGACGGCACCCGGACCACGAGGACGCGGGACGGCGTAGGGCGCATCTCCGACGACAGCGAGGACGACGCTCCGGTTTGCAGCGTTTCCACGGAGCACCCCCGTTACTTCGTTGAGGTAGTAATACAAGGGGCCCCTGTTAGAATGGAGGTGGACTCGGGTTCGTCATACTCTATTATTCCCCAGGGAGAGTTCATGAAAATCGCCCCCCGCGTGCGGCCCAAGCTCAAAGCGTTGAGGGCCACACTAAAGGACGTGCAAGGGAACCGCATCCCAGTGTTGGGGGTTGGGAAGTTCCAGGTCCAGTTTAAAAAGCACACCGCAACGCTGCCCCTAGTCGTCCTCAAGGGTGGAAAGTGCAGCCTCCTCGGGACTCAATGGTTCCAGCCCCTGGGGTTGTTCATTGGGGGGGTGCACGCCGTGGGAGCACACGCCACCGGGACTGATCCAATACAGAGCGTGTGCGACGCGCACCCCGAGGTTTTCAAAAAGGGGCTCGGAAAATTCAAGGGCCCCCCAGTGACTTTCGACCTGGACCCTGAAGTACGTCCAATCAGACTTAAACCGCGCAGAGTGCCTTTCGCACTAAAGGACAAAATAGAGGCGGAGTTGGACAAGTTGGTGGGCCAGGGGATTCTTGTTCCTGTTGATTCTGCGGAGTGGGAAACTCCAATTGTAACAGCGCTCAAGGCCAACGGGGAGGTCCGCATATGCGCTGATTACAAGTGCACCATCAATAAGGCGATCCGCCCTAATGCTTATCCGGTGCCGGTAGTCAGCCATTTGCTGGCCAGGTTACACGGGGGGAGGTGTTTCGCTAAGCTCGACCTGGCCCAAGCCTACCAGCAACTCCCGGTGACCCCCGCCGCAGCTGCTGCGCAGACCATAGTCACCCACAAAGGGGCGTTCCAGGTATCACGCCTCCAATTCGGCGTGAATTCGGCGCCCGGGATTTTCCAGTCACTCGTGGAACGCCTCCTGAAGGGGTTAGAGGGGGTGTTACCCTACTTTGATGACGTATTGATTACAGGGGGGAGCCGGGCCGAATTAGCAAGCAGGTTGGGAAGGGTCCTGACTATATTCGAGAAAGCGGGGTTGCGGTTGCGGAAGGACAAATGCGTTTTCTTCGCAACTGAAGTTGAGTTCCTAGGGTTCCGTGTTACTCCCGAGGGAATCAGGCCATCCCAATCCAAGGTGGCCGCCATCAAGAAGGCCCCTCGCCCCACCTCCAAGCCCGAGTTGCAGTCGTTCCTTGGACTGCTCAACTTTTACCACTCCTTCCTTCCGCGGAAGGCAGCAGTAGCGGAACCGCTACACAAATTGTTAAAAAAGGACGAGGCATGGAAGTGGGGCGACGACCAGGAGAGGGCTTTCAATGACCTGAAGCGACTCCTGGCATCAGATGCGGTACTGACCCATTTCAATCCCAAACGCCCAGTGGTCCTGATATGCGATGCATCCCCGGTGGGGGTGGGGGCGGTGTTATGCCACGTACTGGAGAACGGGAGGGAGGCCCCGATAGCGTTCTACTCTAGGTCCTTGTCCCAAGCGGAGAGGAACTATGCCCAGACAGACAGGGAAGCCCTAGCGATAATTGCAGGGACTAAGAAATTTCATGATTTCGTGTACGGCCGCCCCTTCACCATAGTGACTGACCATAAGCCCTTGCTAGGCATTTTCACGCAGATAAGCCCACACCCCAAATCCTGTCCCCGAGAATGCTCAGGTGGGCCATTTTTCTCAACGCGTATCAGCACGCGTTGGTATACCGGCCCGGGAAGGAGATCAGCCATGCGGATGCCCTGTCGAGGTCCCCCATTCCCCGGGATTGCTGCCACGTGGGCGAAGTAGAGAGGGACCACCAGGTTTTAATGATAGAGGTCCTAGACTCCCCTCCAGTAGTACCGGCCGACATCGCTAAAGCGACCGGCAAGGACAAAACGCTGACCACAGTTTGCTCCTGGGTACAGAAAGGGTGGCCCGTGTCTTCCCCAGCAGCGGAATTCGACACATTTTTCAAAAAGAAACTAGAGTTGTCCCTAGAGAGGGGTTGCCTTTTGTGGGGACAGCGGGTAGTGATCCCCACGTCTCTCCGGCCGAGGGTGCTTAAACTGCTGCACGTCAGCCACCCGGGGATCGTCCGCTCTAAGGCGCTGGCCCGCAGTTACTTTTGGTGGCCCCAGCTAGACGCCGACATCGAACACATGGTCGGCACTTGCGAAGCGTGCCAGAGCTCCAGGCCAGAAGAGGCCCGCTCGCCACATAGGGAGTGGGACGCAGCGAGGGGGCCCTGGTCCCAGGTACACGTAGACTTTGCTGGCCCGTTCAGGGGAACGCTTTTCCTCCTTGTGGTGGACGCGTTCTCCAAGTGGTTGGAGGTCATCCCAGTCTCGAGCACCTCCTCGGCCACAACAATTAAACAGCTACGGAGGGTCTTTTCCACGTTCGGTTTACCCGACACCCTCGTCAGCGATAACGCTAGCTGTTTCACGTCCGCCGAGTTCGGGGCGTTCATGGAGCGAAACGCCATTCGGCACATCACCTCCGCCCCTTTTCACCCGGCCACCAACGGCCAGGTAGAGCGCCTCGTGCGCACCACGAAAGACGCGCTGCTGCGCATGGGCCCCGGAGACCTCGACCTGAAATTGTGCCAATTCCTGCTAAGGTACAGGGTCACCCCATTGGCGTCAGGGCACTCCCCCGCAGAGCTGCTGATGCGCAGGAAGCTGGCCACGGGAATCTCCAAGCTAGACCCCATGAGAGTAGAGGACAAAGGGTGGAACATAGGGGTGGAACCTTCAAAGAGTTTCAGCGTAGGCGCCCCGGTGCACTGCAGGAACTACGCCAGCGCGGGGCCAGCCTGGGTGCCAGGCACCGTAGTAGAACGAACCGGCCCCGTCTCATACCGCGTGGAGACCAGTACAGGTTTCCTGTGGAGGCGACACGTGGACCAACTCAGGCGCAGGGTCCCCGGAGAGCAGGACGGAGACGAGACAAGCAGTGAATCAGCGTTAGGGTACTCCCCCACCCGTTTAGCCCAAGGGGGAGGGAAAGGGGAACATGGGCCCCCACCAAGGGGGGAGGGAAGGGAATCGATCCACAGAGATCTTTTGCGGGAGTTCGCGGCAGAAAGGAAGAGCCCCGACCTCACACATACCCCCCGGAATTTTCCCCGAGACACAGATGCCCATAGAAGTTTAGACGTTGATTTACAGTACCAGGGGGAGTTAGCGGAGTGGTCCCCCACCCGTCCTAGCGAAAAGAGGGGTTTCAGTTCAGCCCCTGGTACTTCCAGTCCAAGTAGTCCCTGTGAGTTAGAATGCAATATAGCGCCAATTTCCCGGAGGCCGACACCCCCAAGACGGGAGGCAACAGCAAGTCCGCCCACCACAGTCTCAAGGTCCCCCGAGCAAGGATCGCAAGGTAGCAGGACCACAAGGGCGACCTCATCGGTTCCGCGGTTCACAATAGGCGGGTCCCTGGGGTCCGAGAGCAACGGGCAGGGGTTCACCTCCCAACTATTCATTCCGTTCCCATCCCCGGGCGCAAGGCAGGCACGGACGCCCCACAGAGCCACTAACGAATCCCCGTTTCCCGTTGCAGGACAAGCACCCGCGGAATCAGGGATCACAGGCTCTCCAGTACTAGGTCAGACGCAGGCACGCCCCAAGCGCACGTGCGGCAAGCCACAATGGTTGCGGGACTTCGTCCCATCCTAGGGGGGAGGGATGTTATGTATGTATGCGTGCATGTTCATTGTACTGTAAAGGCAAGAATGTAACCACTCCAAATACAAACGATCTCAGCTGTAAAGGAACGCGAGCAGACAGCCCATAGAGGGCAGCTGCGAGCGTTCAGTCTCACATGGTTCACATTGCTCAATCACGGACAGCCGCGGGAAAACCTTCCCCGCATTCAGCAGCAGAAGAAAGAGGCGTGCCTGGGCGAGGCCACGCCGGTAGCAGCCAATGAGCTACCGTGCTACAAGATTCAAATGTAGAGGGCTACTGTATATATTGAGATGTATCACCGCCATTACCTCATGCTTCACCGGAACACCATGCAATAAACCTGTGTTAAACCAACCCTTCGGTTGTCCTGCTGTCTTTGGTCCCATACACTAAAAAAATGCTGTGGCAATGGTACTTGACACCACAGAGGTTACATCAGATTGATAATAAAAGGGATAATTTATGTTGGAGATATAAAGAGACTGTTGGAACCTACGAACATATGTGGTGGAGCTGTAAAATGATAAATGATTTTTGGAAAAGAATAGAAAACGAGGCAGGGGAAATAATGGGTAAGAAAATCAAACTGGTGTCAGGTACCCTTATGTTAACGGATGTGGAGGGTGTGTGTTTAAATAAGGAGGAAAAAGAGTTATTAGAAATTATGTTAACCACGGGTAGACAATGTATTGCTAGAAATTGGAAAAATGATGTCATTATACAATTGGGGGAGTGGTATAAGGAAATGTGGAATTTAGCATTGAATGATAAAAGCATGGGAGATAAAAGTAAAAAGAGATAAACTGAAGGCAAATAGATTTTGGAATATCTGGAAGCCCTTTGTTGATCACTCCCTCACGGGTATGGATTATAGCAGACCTGTACCATCTCAGAGTAGTTTTTGGAGATAACATTGAGTCTGAACTCTCCGGGGCATTGTAAATAAACACTGGGTGATGTGTAGTTGAAAATTAAAAGTTGATAGTTGCAAATAAGTTATAGTATTGCGGGAAGGTTTTATGAATTGGTTATTGGTGCTGTGTTAATTTTTAATGTGTTTATTAAATGGTATGTGTATTATAACAGACAATAATGCAATTATCATTTATGCGATTATTTTTTATGAAGCTTATGTATTTTTGTTATGTCATATTATATATATGTTTGTATTTTCTTTTGAAAATTAATCAATAATTTTTTTTTAAAAAAAAATAAGGTATAATGCAGCAGTTACATTCCATACACAACAGCATCCGTCTCTGTCCCAGCTCCTGCCAACCTAGCAGTTGGGAAGCAAGAAATTGCAAGTAGGTAAACAGCGTCCCCATGTGCTTCGGGCTTCGGCGTCTAGTCATGGCTGCCACATGCCCACGGAAACGTCTGCAGATGTAGACAGCACTGGCTCTTTCACTACAAGCAGAAATGAGCACCAAACCCTAGAGTCGGATACGACCGGCTTTCCAGCAAGGGTAGCCTTTATCAAGAGGGGGAGTTTGCCAGACCCAGACAAGAGGAATTCCTAGAGAGGAGGTTTCCGAACAAGAGATTCACGAGCGAGTGAGCGAGAGAGACCATTGGATTGGATGGATTTTTAGAGTGGTCGACTGATAGATTCCTAAAGGGGAGCATGCGAGACAAGAAAGATTCCTAGAGAGGAGGGAAAAGTGGGAGTTGATGAGACCATGGAGGTATAAAAAACAGATGACATGACATCACAACTTGAAGCCGACTAATCTGACAGTCCGCCATGTTAGTTGGCCCATAACATTGCCTTATGGCACTTTGTGTGGAGTGAAAGTAGATCGGGGTTTCCCCTTTAATATCAGTGGGTGGGGGATTGTCATCCCCCTCTCCGCTGGCTCCCCTGGGGTAGAGAGGTTTGGGGGGACAAAAGGTGTCTGTCTCCCCAACCCTCCTGAACCCAGGGGTAGAGGGGGAATCCCCCGACACCCCACATATTAAAGAGAAGAAAACAAGCCAAGCGGTTTCTTCTTGTTAACAACGGGGTGTTGGGTGGTGGTGGTGGATTCCCATCTCCCTGGTCCCCTGGGTTTGGAAGGGTTGGGGAGAGAAAAGGGGTCTGCCCTCTCAACCCTTCTGGACCCAGGAGAGGTGATCAATTCCACTCCCTCCCAAACACTCTGTTTTTAAAGAGAAGAAACCGCCTGGTTTCTTCTGTTTAATAACCGGGTGTCCTGCGGGGGGATCCCCTCTCTGCTGGGTCCCCTGGCTCTGGAAGGGTTGGAGGAACAGACCCCTTTTGTCCCCCCCAACCCAGGGGACCCAGGAAATGGGATCAATCCACCACCCCCTCTAACAACAGCAATCGTAAATATTTTGGTCCACCTAATATGGCGGCAGGCCACGCCCACTGGCTTCAAAAAACTTGCAGCATGAAGCCTGTAGTGCCATCTCCTGTTTTTTATACCTCCATGGACGAAACGGACTCTTTCACCCGGAAATGATCCTTTCCCACATGTCCCTCCTACTCCCTATTCCAGAGGCGACCACCGAGTTGGGAGAGTTGCTGCCGTAAGTGCACTTTTGTTTTCTGGACTACATATCCCATCCATTTCGAGGCGGGAAGAGCTTTTAGAGTCCTGTGAACTGGACTCTTGAGAAACTCGCCTCTTCCACGTACTGGAGACAAGGCAGGATCCCGAGCTTCATGTATCTTAATAAATACTACAAAACACACGCAGGAAGAAGAAGGCGATTCATCTTCAATCTCGAAATCTCACGCAACCATTTATTTTATTTTATTTTTGAGTGATCCAATAAAGGCATCGCTTTCTTCCTGCATTTGTTTTGTATTCTGAATATGGATTTAACGGCTATCTTTCTTTGTTTGCTTAAATACTACAAGTCCCAGAATCCCCGGTCATGCAGCGAGCCGCATGGACGGTGGGAATTGTAGTACCGAAACCGTCAGATCAAGGGAAGCAAAATGTGCTTTTGGGCGACAAGCCCTCTGTGGTCTCCGCTGACTGTGGATTCTGGGCATTGTAGTTGGCGGGAAACAAAAGAGAAGCTTCTCTAAGCCTTTTGTTGTTGTTCAGTCGCTGCACAGTCGATTCCGACCCTTTGCGACCCCATGGACCCTATTGACCTCCAGGCACATCTGTCCTCCACCATCCTCCCCAGCCCGGCCAGCTCTGTCCCCATTGCGTCTTCTACAAGACCATCTGGCCATCTCATATTTGGCCGCCCCCTTTTTCTTTTGCCTTCCACCTTTCCCAGCATCAAGGCTTTCTCAAGTGAATCCTCTCTTCTCATTTGATGTCCAAAGTACTTTAGCTTCATCTTTACTATTTCACCTTGTAAAGAGCAGTCAGGGTTGATTTCTTCTAAGATCTGCCAGACTGGGAGAGGGCCCCATGTTTGCTCCCCCCACCCCCTTCGCTAAGGACTTGGCTGGTGGCTTTTCCCTGGCGACACCTGGTTCACCTCCCCTTTGGTTTCCTCCCGTCTTTGTTTTCTGGTCTTTTGAAAGGGTTCAGTGTCTGCATTTAATGTGATTATCTTACATTAAAAGCAAGAGCTTTGCAAGAACTTTTATATAAAACACAATTACCAGTTTAATAGCTAACTCTTGACATATTTGGAGTTTTGTCTTCAGGGTTTTTAAAACAAAATCCGTGGTCCTCCTTGCAACCATTGTGGCCAAATTCATTTTTTTGATACCACCCCCCAAAGAAAGGAAAGGAAAAGAAGGATCTCTTCTCTCTCGCTTTCTTCAGAGGGAGGTCTTGGAATTTAAAGAGAAAAGAGGGCGTATATCTTTACAAGGCTGCAATTCTTCCCTTAAAACCCTTGCCCTGTCAATGTTATAATTTTCCTTCTGGAGGAGTTTTCAAACTCTGAACCCCCGTTGTTTTCAATCTCTGAAGTCCCACACAAACAACTCTGACCCAGTAGTTCTCTTGGCTGGAGTTTCTGGGATTGGAGGATTATTAGGATAGGCAAAAGATCTGTAGGTAGCTCTGAGGTCTTAGGAAGGGAGGATTCAGAGAGGCTTCATTCATCTTATGTACAAATGGACCCCCTGAGAGAGCAGCAAACAGGAGGAAAGAACAAACCCATTTCAGTTCTCATATACCTGTAGAAAAGCTCAAAAGGCATAGTCTTCAGGAAAGCACCTAAGGTTAGGCACTATCCTCCTTACCCCCTCCTTGCCATATCATCCATGGTCCATTCTAGGCAGCCCTTTTGGATTGAGAATTAATTACCTACTGTCTTGCAGGTGTGGGGATGAGGGAGACCTTTTCTTCACAGTTGAATTTATTTATTTATTTTTGAATAGTAGCAGTGTTAGTGTTTGGTTCAGGCATATCAGAAAACAAAAATAAAGAAATAATAAAATATAAAGAAAACCTCTGCAGCACTATAAAGATTCAGACAAGGAGTAAATCTTCTTTCAGGAGGGACTGATTTTATCTCCTTGCAGTTCAGAGGACTCTCAGAGTCTGTTTTACTACTGGGAAGACCATTGCTTTAACTATGTGCACTTTGTTAGCAGGGTGATGTCTCTTCTTTTTATTATGGTGCCATAACTTGCCTCCCAAGGACTACCATCTTTTGATTTCATGACTGGAGTCACCATTTGTGGTGATCTAAGATCCTTGCACTGCAGTGGCTCAAGTGGCTAAGATGCTGACTGGGAGGCGGAAGGTCGGCGGTTTGATTCCCGAGTACTGCAGGACGCAATGAGCTTCTGTCTTTGTCCTAGTTCCTGCCAACCTAGCAGTTTGAAAGCAAGAAATTGCAAGTAGATAAATAGGGACCACTTCGGTGGGAAGGTAACAGCGTTCCGTGTGCTCCGGTGTCTAATCATGCCTGCCACATAACTATGGAAAAGTCTGCAGAAGCAGACAGCGCTGGCTCTCCGGCTTTGAAACAAATGAGCACTGAACCCTAGAGTCAGATACGACTGGCTTTCGAGCAAGGGAAACCTTTACCTTTACCTTAAGATCCTTGGAAGGAAAAGCCTGTCACTGCTTCCATTTCTATTTGCCAAGGAGTGAAGCTATGATCTTGATTATTATTTTTTATATTGAGCTTCAAGCTAGCTTTTGCACTCTCTTTCCCCTTCTGTTGTTTTCCTCTGTTACTTCACACAGCTAGTCCTTTCTGTGGTCTCAGCTGACTGTGGATTCTGGGCATTGTAGTTGGCCGGAAACCAAGGGAAGCTGTAGATAAACCAAGGGAAGCTGTTCATAATGTTTTTAGCAATTTGCCCCCAACTTGCTGGTTTTTCATTTTAACAACCTCAGAAGGATGGATGGCGGAGTCAACCCTGATCTCCGTCAGGATTGAAATCAGATTGTGGGCAGGGTTTTGCCTGCAGTTATAGCAGTTGAAGCACTGTGCCTCGAGGACTCATAGTATGTCTTGTATTCATGGGAGGGACATAAATAACAAATATGTTCTTCAATATGTCCAAGTGTGTTTCTAACAAATTAAATTGGTAAGAAAACGTTGGGAGGTATCGGCAATAAAACTCTTGCTACATTCGCTGCATCAGCGATGCCATCTCATCCTCTGCGTCCCCCTTCTCCTTTTGCCTTTAACCTTTCCTAGCATCAGGGCCTTTCTCCAGCGAGTCTTCTCTTCTCATTTCATGGCCATAGTCAAGGGATCCCACCTTACGGCCTGCAGGCTTGACCTGGCCCACAGCACCATTTTACGTGGCCCACCACCACTGCACCTGGAAGTGGACACATTTATGACAGCTGTAAACTGCCTGTGTATGCATAAACATGGTTTTGTCAGCCCTAAGTGCTCTCATGACTGTCATAAATGCGGGTGCATTTACTTCTGCTTCCGGGGTATGTGGTCCGGCCGGCCCACTTGGCTGTCTGGGAGGTGTGGTCCGGCCCACTGCATAAAAAGTTTGGGAAGCCCCAGGCAAAGTACAGTAAAACCCCAATTTATGTAAAAAGTCCATTCTGCATTCGAGGTCCCCCTGCAACGTGGTTTGAGAATGTGCTTTGGTTTGGGTTTGGCTGGGAACTCACCTCAGACAAAACCCGCTTCATCCTGCTCTTCATCCGACATGCATTCCCAGCTAAACCATGCCCTGGAGAAGAGCGGGATGGAGTGGATATGCAGGGGGAACTCTCCCCTTCCCGGTAGAAGCAACGGGGTTTCTGGAAAATGCAGCAAAACTGCCACAACCATCAGCACTGCCTCTGCCGCTTCCACAGTAACTGATGTCTTGCGACTTCCGGCGTGGGGTCGGATGGTGCGGGGTGAAATTTTAGAGTTTAAAATGGTGGTACCACCTTAAATAAAATGATTTATTTGCGTGAAAGGGATGCGTTTTCCACACAAAAAAATCATTACTTAAGTCAATTTTTACGTAAATTTGTGCCACAGCCCATCCAGTCCAGCATTCTGTCTTACACAGTGGCTCACCATTTGCTTCAGGGTATTCCCAAGCAGATTCCTTCACCTGCTTAGGATTTCTTGGAAATGGCATTGAGAGATATCCTGCCTATCTCTCGAACCCGGAGGTTGTCCTTAGATACCCATAATTATAGCCATTGATCCCCTTGTCCTCCATGAACTTGTCTAATCCTTTCTTAAAGCTGTCAAGACTGACAGCTGTCACCACTTCTTCTGGCAGGGAGTTCCATAGACCAGTGATCCTATGGGTAAAAAAGTACTTTCTCTTATTTGTTTGAGAACTAGTACCCAAAAGTTTCATGGAGTGTCCCCTAGTTCTAGTGTTATGCGATAGGGAAAACAATTTTTCCTTATCTACTTTGTCCACACCGTGCATGATTTTATAAACTTCAATCAGGTCACCTCTTAGATGCCGTCGCTGAAGAGTGAAGAGGCCCAACTGTTGCAGCCTCAGATGGTAAGGAAGGTTTTCTAGTCCCCTAATCATTCTGGTCAGGGAAGTGGGAACTGCCGCCACCGCCAGGGACATAGAGTGGGTGGGGGGTTTTCATATCCGCTCGGTTGCGCTCTTCATCCGAGGTCCCCCTGCAGTGCGGTTTGGGAATGTGCTTCGGTTTGGGTTTGGCTGGGAACTCACCTCAGACAAAACCCGCTTCATCCTGCTCTTCATCCGACATGCATTCCCAGCTAAACCATGCCCTGGAGAGGAGCGGGATGGAGCGGATGCAGGAGGAACTCTCCCCTTCCCAGTAGAAGCAACGGGGGTTCTAGAAAATGCAGCAAAACTGCTGCAATCATCAGCACTGCCTCTGCCGCTTCCACAGTAACTGATGTCTTGTGACTTCTGGCATGGGATCGGATGGTGCGGGGTGAAATTTTAGAGTTTAAAATGGTGGTACCACCTTACATAAAATGATTTATTTGCGTGAAAGGGATGCGTTTTCCACACAAAAAAATCATTACTTAAGTCAATTTTTACGTAAATTTGTGCATATGTACTGTAAATCAGGGTTTTACTGTACAGTGGTACCTCTTACAAAAGGGCTTCTGTGGGGAGGGGAAGCAACCCTTGGGATCCAAAACTTTCATCCCCCTTCCCCCTGCCTTGCCTGTTCGTTTATTTTGCTGTGAGAGGTGACAGGATTTTTCAGGGAACATGATGCATGAACGAGGCTTCTTTGAGTGAAAGCGGGCATGGAACCAGAAGTGTGCCTAGCTGCTGAGGCTCTGCTGTGGGCTCCCTTCCCCTCTGGCTGCATGTGTTTTCACAGCATCTCGCCTTTGCCCACTTGCTGATGCGTGTAGGGCATGCCCTTAACGAAAACTGAGCTCCAAGTCGAGGGATGAAGGAAGGAAGAAGGAAGGAAGTCAGAGCCAAAGCAGCTTGGCACACTTCTAGTTTTCCTCCCGCTTTTACTTAAAGGAGACTTGTTTGGGCATCGCGTCCCCTGCAAAAACCCCACCACATCTCACAGCAAAATAAACAAACATGCAAGGCGGGGGGGGGGGATGGCAACCCTTCCTTTTCAAGTCCCTGGTGAAGTGATTTTTGGGCGGATCCCCAGGGTCGCTTCCTCCCCCATGCCACCTCTGACAGAAAAATAAATGAACGGGGAAGATGCATCACACTAAGTTTCACACCTTCATTTATAAATCTTACTAGAACACTTTTGTTTACCTCTTTATTTCTTTTTGTACCTAATAATTTATTATTATTTATTTCTTTTTGTACGCTTATAATATCCTCAGGCGTGAATTTTCTTTCCATTTTCAAATCATTTAACCATGCTATTATTCTTGACTTGAGTTGATCAGGCACAGCTTCCGAAATATTCTTAATTATTACATTTTGCCTCTTAGAGCGATCTTCCATACGATCTAACCTTTTTTCAATAACTTCTAACTTGGATTCACTTTGTTTTGTCTTCTTCTGTGTCACCTCTACTTTGTTCCCTAACAACTCAACCTCTTTTGCATTTATATTTAATGTATCCTTTAATTCCACCATTTCTTTCATAATACTTTGTGTTTGTGTCTGGGCGACCTCTACCATTCCTGCAACCATTTAACCATAGATTTCATGTCCCAAACCCAGGGGAAAAAAAGAATTATTCAAATGCTTGTCATTAATTCACTTTGCTTTTTCTACTTGGTTACACCCGTGATAGCCCTTAATCTGCAGAAATTTAGATTGGCACAGTATACTTAAATTTTCCAAAACTGAATCATGTCAGGGCCGGGCTTAACTCCATCTTCGTTAGTTAGCGCATACTGTATAAAAGGTTTCCAGATTTCCCAAAATGGTATTTTAATTTTTAATCCCTGTTTTAACCGAATTTGACTAGTTAATTTTTCATTTAATGCAAATTGCCAAACTTCTTTAAACCACCTGTTTTTGTTCAAGCCTTCATTAGTTTTTTATTCTTGAGCTACTAACTGGCAACCAGCAACAATGTCAAAATTAGTTCTTTTTTACCTTCATTTAATTTTAATTTTTCTTTTTCTCCTAATATAGCCAATGTGGGTTCTAATTTTATTGTTGTATCGAGAATATTATTTATCTCCTTCTCCATCACTTTCCAGAATTTATTTGTTTCCTTACAGGACCACCACAAATGCAAATATGTTCTCTTTTCTTCCTTACATTTCCAACATATGTCAGATTTATTACTATCCATTTGTTTAGCTCTAATTGAAGTGAGGTACCATCTCCATAATACTTTACAGACATGGTCCTTTTCCTTAATTGATATAGTTTTTGTTATCCTATTTTCCCGTTTTTTCTCCAGTCTTCTTCAATTTTAATATTCAATTCTTCCTCCCAAATTCTTTTAAGTGTATAATGGGTTCCTTCCCCTGGAATAAGCATTTTGTACAATTTGCCTACCAAACCTTGTAATTTTGTTTTCCCTTTTCTTATTTTCAGAACCAGCTCTTCAAAAGGCGTCTTTGTTCTGATTTCTCCTGCAATCCCCCTTATAAATTTGTCCCATTTCTCCATCCACATTTTTTGTAGCCAGTTTAATTTTAATTTATTATAGACTTCTTTCCTTCTCTGATACGTATTACAATTTCTAATACAATCTATTTTTAATAACACTTTTTCTTGCATTAGGATGGATCTTGTTTTATACGAAGATATCAATGGACAACACTGGAAATCCAAAATTTCTATTATTGGAGATAAGTCTGGTGCCAAATTCCTTTTGATTCCTCTCCATGCATTACAAATATTCTGAATTGAGAAACTATTAATTGTTATTTTATTAATTGATTGAGATAAGAATATTTCCCCTCTTAATTTTTTTAATTCTTCTTGATCTGCTTCACATATTACCTCATTTTGCTGAATTAATAATTTTATTAATTTCTTTAAGTGAAAAGCTTGATAATACGCTTTAATATTTGTAATATTTAAACCTCCATGTTTATTTTTCTTGTACCACAATCCCTTGCTGATTCTCGCTTTTTTTTTGTTATTACAAATACCATTTATTAATTTTTGCCAATTATTAAGTTCTGTCTCTTTAATTTTAATCGATAAATTCAGGTTAGACATAACTTTCATTTTACAGATATTAATCCTTCCAAACCATGAGGTCTTTAACCGTTTTATTTGTTCTATTAATGGCTTTAAATCATTTTTAATTTATTAAAATTGATATTATATAGATCTTTTGGTTCTTTTGTCACAAATATTTCCAAATATTTAAATCCATCTTTTATTGTAATTTTGTATCTTTCTCCAATTTTTTTCTTTCCTCCTGGGTTAAATTGCATGTGATGGCCTCAGTTTTCATCCTATTAATCTTTAATCCTGTTACTTCTTCAAAGGCTCTTAAACGAACTTGTACTTTGCTTAAATTATTATTATTATTATTTTTATAAATGCTTTTTATTAAATTTTTTGACAGACATACAAAAAAAAAAGAAAACAGTAACAATACAAAACAATAATAACTCAAAAATGACATCAATGCAATATTAACTCACATTCATAGAGGCTGGCACCTAACAATACTTGAGCTAATTATTTACCATATAACCATCATTATTAGATACCACAATATAGAATATTACACAATCAAACAACAAAAGCTTTCTGTGCTATCTCTATTACAGTTTTTTTAGTACTTACAAATCACCCTGTGAATATGTACAATGCCCGGAGAGTTTATTTTCTATTTTAAATCCAAAAACCTCTTTGAGATGGTACAGGTCCTGAGCAATCATTTACCATGAGAGAGTGCTCCACAAACGGTTTCCATATATTCCAAAACCTATTCTCTTTTAAATTATCTCGTTTCACTTTAATCTCCCATGTCAATTTGTCGTTCAATGCTAGACTCCACATTTCCTTATACCATTCTCCGATCTGTATATCTACATCGTTTTTCCAATTTCTAGCTATGCATTGTCTACCAGTAGTTAATACAATTTCAAATAATTCTTTTTCCTCCTTATTCAAACCCAAACCTTCCACATTTGTTAAAAGAATGGTACCTGACTCCAACTTAACGCTTTTACCCAATATTTCACCAAACACCCCTTCTATTCTTCCCCAAAAATCCCTTATTTTTTTACAACTCCACCACATATGTTCGTATGTTCCATCATTTTCTTTACATCTCCAACATAACTTATCTCTTTTATTATCCATCTGGTAAAGCCTTAGTGGTGTCAAGTACCATTGCCACAACATTTTAAAATTATGTTCTTTAATTCTTACAGACATTGTTCTCATGATCCTCTTTTTCCATTTATTTCTCCATTCAACCTCCCCAATTTTTATATTCAAATTTTGTTCCCACTTACGTTTCAGGTCTTCGTGTGAATCTTTATCCTTATTCAATATAGTATAAAGTTTGCTTACAAGACCCTTAATACCTCTTTCCCCTTTTCTAATCTTTATTACCAATTCCTCAAATTCCGTCTTAATTCTGTCTATCCCTATTTCTCTTTTATATTTTTTATTCCAATTATCCACCCTTAATTTCTGAAACCAATCTAAATTTAGCTTCTCAAATATTTTTTTCCCTCTTAGTATCATCATCGCAAGCTTTCAACCAGTCCTTCAGTAAGAATACCCCATCTTTAACCAATATTTCCTTTTTTTCCTTATCTAATTTTATTGGGAAACACACCATATCAGTCAATTCCAAAATTGGAGAAAGATTTGGGACCATATCTATCTTTACTTTAAAATTATTTAAAGGTTCTTTTATCACTAGCAAAGTGTCATCTGCAAATAGACTTATTTTTTTGTTCTCTATTCCCATCAATTTGTCGTTCTGCCTTATTTCATTTGCTAATAATTCCATTGCCAATATAAATAAACATGGGGACAATGGGCAACCTTGTCTTATCCCTGCATTAATACTAATTTCTTTACCTAATCGATTATTCATTTTAATTTTTGTTTTGCTTTCTTTGTACAATTGTTCAATCACATGTTTAAATTTAGGGCCAAATTGTAATTTCTCGCATATTCCTTTTATTGTTTTCCATTGAATCGAATCAAACGCTTTGTATATATCTAATGCCACATACATACTTTTTGTTTATTATTTTTCAATTTATCAATAATATTAACTAAACGATTTATTAATTTATCCATTTGTCTCCCTTTAACAAACCCTGTTTGATCTTCCCCAATATAATTATTTGTAAATTTATTAAGCTTATTATTCAATATTGAAGTAAAAAAAATTGCGTCCCGATTTAGTAATGAAATTGGTCTATATGCTTCTATATCTTTATCTTTATCTTTCCCTGGTTTGGGGATTAAAGCCGTTATCGAATTACTCCAGGATTTTGGAATCTCCCCCCTCCCTTCTAATATATAATTATATAATTTTTTAAATTTGGGAATCATTACTTCTCGACATTCCTTGTAAAATTCCGACGGAATGACGTCTTCTCCTGGCATCTTAGAGCGATCTTCTATACGATTTAACCTTGTTTGAATAACTTCTAACTTGGATTCATTTTGTTTTGTCTTCTCCTGTGTCACCTCTACTTTGTTTCCAAACAACTCAACTTCTTTTGCATTTATGTTTAATGTCCAACCAGAGCGGACCGGAGGGGCTCTCTAATTGTTCCATCTAGCAGAGGGGCTCGCCTCTCTGGCACACAAAGGAGGGCCTTTTCTGTGTCCGCACCAGCCTTGTGGAACCTCCTGCCAGTAGAGTTACGGGAGCAGATGGAGCTGCTGCCTTTCAGAAGAGAATTAAAAACCTGTTTGGCGGGGCAGGTGTGGGGCTCGGATGGAAGAGTGGCCCCCACCTGTTGGCTTATAAAATGAAGCCCCCCCCCATCTTTTTAATGCGGGCAGTTTTAATAGGTGGGTGGGTATGTTGGGGTTTTAATTGTTTTTAATATGTATGTTTTATTCTTGTTGTGAGCCGCCCTGAGTTGGGTTCACCTGATTGGGCGGCATAGAAATTTGAACCATAAATAAATAAATAAATAAATAAATAATAAGTCCCTGGTGAAGTGATTTTTAGGCAGATCCCCAGGGTTGCTTCCTCCCCCATGCCACCTCTGACAGAAAAATAAATAAACGGGGAAGATGCATCACACTAAGTTTCACACCTTCATTATAAATCTTACTAGAACACTTCTGTTTACCTCTTTATTTCTTTTTGTACCTAATCTATAGGCGCCTATAATATCCTCATGCGTGAATTTTCTTTCCATTTTCAAATCATTTAACCATGCTATTATTCTTGACTTGAGTTGATCAGGCACAGCTCATTTTGTTTTGTGTTCTCCTGTGTCACCTCTACTTTGTTTCCTAACAACTCAACCTCTTTTGCATTTATGTTTAATGTATCCTTTAATTCCACCATTTCTTTCATAATACTTTGTGTTTGTGTCTGGGCGACCTCTACCATTCCTGCAACCATCTCTTGCATTTTTGGTGGAAAAAATTGTTGGGAAGATTGTTAAAAATGTTGGTCCATAAGCCTTCAGGCACTCTATCTGTTACGTCTAATCTTTTAAATCTATTCTTTTAAATCTGTTCTTCATTGCATATTCATGAAGGATGTAATCTAGATCCCAATTGAGTGGCCTAATGGTATTTCCTACTTTCTTCATTCTAACCCTGAATTAGCAATTAGTAGCTCATGGTGATGAGTTATTTTGGGGGCTCATATTCCAGTGTCATATTGTTTAGCCCAAGCACTCCAACTGTCCTTGGACTTCAATCACCAGCAGCCCAAGTCAGCACCCCTGTCAATCAGGGCTTCTGGGAATTGAAGTTCAAGAATACCTGGAGTGCCAAGGATCACCATTTCTGGTTTAGCCTGTTATTAATGGGGGTTGTTTTATCAAGAAAATTGAGTGGGTTGCTAATCCTGGCCCAGTGGGTCGTGATTGTCTGAGTTCTCTGCTACAGCCATTCTGTATTGAGTGCCCCAACCTGGCATAGCCCATAGCCTCATACCACACAAGACCCCTCACCAACAGAAAGGCAATGTTTCTTGCAGGGGGAATAGCAGCTATACTTCCTTTATAATTTTTTAGGATAAGGTTGCGTGTTATCACTTCCCCTGGCAACTCAGCTGTCTAGACTGCATTGACTTTCTAATATAAAGTAGTAAATTGAAATTTCCCCTTGGAATCAGACTTGGTTTCTTTACCAAAGCGATGCAGGATTTTGCTTTATTGAATCTTCTACAGATTTTTGCACATTTCTTGTTACACCCCCATATGCTGGGAAAACAGAGGAAAAATATGTTCAGAGGAGGACAAACTAGAGTAGAGAAGAATCTTTTATATTTTTGTTTCTTTGTTTCCATCAGGACTGATTTTTCTGGCTGAATATCGCGATCCTCTTCAAAATCAATTCTTCATTAGTCTTCCACTTTTATTTGAATTTCTGCGGATCTGCTCATCAATCTGTCTTTTTTCTCCACACAACTGCTCAGATGGAACATAGAAAAACTCTCCAAATAGGAGGATGTAATAAATATCATGAAAGTATATGCTCAGGGGAGAAACCATTCCTGGAGGGAGGAAAAGGCTTTCGTCCACAAGCACATCTTGATAAACATCACACAAGAAAGAAGACTTTTAAATGCCTAGAGTGTGGAAAAAGCTTCAGTCATTCTTCACACCTTGCTATGCATAACAGGATCCACGCAGGTGACAAGCCATTTGAATGTCTTGAGTGTGAAAAAAGCTTCAGTCAGTCCTCATCTCTTGCTAAACATCACAGGATCCACACAGGTGAGAGGCCTTTTAAATGCATGGAGTGTGATAAAAGCTTCAGTTATTCCTCATCTCTTGCTTCACATCACAGGATCCACACAGGTGAGAAGCCTTTTAAATGCATGGAGTGTGAAAAAAGCTTCAGTCGTTCCTCACACCTTGCTAGCCATAACAGGATCCACACCGGTGAGAAGCCTTTTAAATGCATGGAGTGTGAAAAAAGCTTCAGTCACTCCTCACAGCTTACTAGGCATAACAGGATCCACAAAGGTGAGAAGCCATTTGAATGCTTTGAGTGTGGGAAAAGCTTCAGCCAGTCCTCAGACCTTGTTTCACATCACAGGATCCACACAGGGGAGAAGCCGTTTGAATGCTTGGAATGTGAAAAAAGCTTCAGTCATTCTTCACACCTTGCTAGGCATAACAGGATCCACACAGGTGAGAAGCCTTTTAAATGCATGGAGTGTGAAAAAAGCTTCAGTCATTCCTCACACCTTGCTAGCCATAACAGAGTCCACACAGGTGAGAAGCCTTTTAAATGCATGGAGTGTGAAAATAGCTTCAGTCAATCCTCACACCTTGCTAGGCATAACAGGATCCACACAGGTGAGAAGCCTTTTAAATGCCTAGAGTGTGAAAAAAGCTTCAGTCAGTCCTCACAGCTTGCTAGGCATAACAGGATCCACAAAGCTGAGAAGCCGTCTGAATACTTTGAGTGTGGAAAAAGCTTCAGCCAGTCCTCAGACCTTGCTTCACGTAACAGGATCCACACAGGTGAGAAGACGTTTGAATGCCTGGTGTGTGGGAAAAGCTTCAGCCATTCCTCAGCCCTTGCTACACATAACAGGATCCACACAGGTGAGAAGCCATTTGAATGCCTGGAATGTGAAAAAAGCTTCAGTCATTCTTCAGACCTTGCTAGGCATAACAGGATCCACACAGGTGAGAAGCCTTTTAAATGCATGGAGTGTGAAAAAAGCTTCAGTCAGTCCTCATCTCTTGCTTCACATCACAGGATCCACACAGGTGAGAAGCCTTTTAAATGCATGGTGTGTGAGAAAAGCTTCAGTCATTCCTCACACCTTGCTAGCCATAGCAGGATCCACACAGGTGAGAAGCCTTTTAAATGCATGGAGTGTGAAAAAAGCTTCAGTCAGTCCTCACACCTTGCTAGACATAACAGGATCCACACAGGTGAGAAGCCGTTTGAATGCCTGGAGTGTGGGAAAAGCTTCAGCCATTCCTCAGACTTTGCAAGACATTACAGGATCCACACAGGTGAGAAGCCATTTGAATGCCTGGAGTGTGGAAAAAACTTTAGTCATTCCTCATGCCTTGCTAGACATAATAGGGTCCACACAGGTGAGAAGCCATTTGAATGCCTGGACTGTGGAAAAAGCTTCAGTCATTCCTCAAACCTTGCTTCACATCACAGGATCCACACTGGTGAGAAGCCCTTTGAATGCTTTGAGTGTGGAAAAAGCTTCAGCCAGTCCTCAGACCTTGCTTCACATCACAGGATCCACACAGGTGAGAAGCCTTTTGAATGCCTGGAGTGTGGAAAACGCTTCAGCCATTCCTCAGCCCGTGCTAGACATCACAGGACCCACACAGTTAAGAAGAAAGCTTAATGACTGCATGTGTTTTTGTCTGAACAAACCATGACAGAATTCTCTCAAACAGTAAGGCTGGAGTCAGAAAAAGGCTTCAGTGATCCTGGAAACATTGCTTCACATTATAGGATCCAGACAGGATAGAAGCCTTTTTAAGTCTCTGGCTGCAACTTGTATCAAAGAATACGTTTTCTCCATAAGCAGGAAAAAAGTCATTGGTCACCCAACAGCTATGGTGGTGGGGGTGTATTGTCAGTATTTTAATTTTGTCTTCATTTATTTTATTCCTACATACCTGCCAAATTAATCCGCATTAAAAAAAAAATCCAAAATAGTTTCTTTTGGGTGTCTAGGAAGGTCACCATATCATCTACTAATGCTCTTACTTCACAGTTATATTTCTTTTGTTTTCAAGCCTTTAATTCCTTTCTCTGTTTATTAACTTCTTAAATGGCACTTCCAACACAGTTATATACAGAAGATGTGACAGTGGTCATCTTTGGATAGGCTGCATACTCGCATCTTTTCCCCATTTATAAAATTATTTTCACTTTTTGTTATGATATATTGATTTATCCAATCTAGAAATGTATTTCCTGCTTCCATTCCCCTCCCCCCAAAAAAATTTCATCATGAATTCCCAGGAAATGTTGTTGAAAGCTTATTCCATGTCCAACAAGATCTTACCCAATTTCTTGTCAGAACGTTGTTCATAATATTCTATTAAATCTATAACAATTCTTCTGTTTTGTCTCATCTATCTTCTTAAGCAAAAAAAAAAAACAACCCATTCTGTCACCAGTCACTTGTATCTGTCTGCAAGAATTTGTGTAAACATTTTATAATCCAAATTTTAATTTAACAGTGAGATAGTGCGATTCCTTATAGTATTGAGCCAAGAATTCATCTGGGCCTGGTATCCCCCTCAGTGTAGGAAATGCCACTGGAAAACATCACATTGGGTGCAACGCCCAAATGAGTGAAGGTGGAACCACTTCTCTAGTCTAAATCCCAAGAGTCATGGAGGTGGATTAGAGGCCATCCCAGGTGGACTGCTAGTGAAGACGCACCTTGATTAATATCTATTAATATGGCAGTCCATTGCAGCCCTGGTGTTAAATCCTGCATGTCTCACTTCATGTGTGCTGCATTACATGGCTCCAAGATCACCATGCGTGGGTCACTTCATGCCAAGCTGGGACCCCCTTTAAACAAATTCATGCCAGTTGCACTTTTCCTGAAAATGATTTCCAGGAGGAAATGTATACTTGGATATGAGTAGCAGCTGCCATTGCAGCTGATTTACTTCTTTTCATGAATCAGGATAATCCTCATGCAGTTTTGAATTTCATGAGATTATTGCTTCGCTAATCTCCATCAGTGACACTGGTATGCTAAAAAAAATTCTGTTCCTCCTGGAGTTTCGGTATTACTGTATGTGCTTCTCCAAATAACCCCTAATCCAGGGGTAGCCAACCTTTGAGTTTTTTACGACTTGGGCTCCTGGTAACTGAAGTCCAAAAACAGATGGAATGCCAAGGTGGGCACCCGTCCTAATCTCTTCACTTCTCTTTAAACCTTTTTGTTCATAGAGTTTTCTATAATATTCCTTCGTTACTTTTTAAATTCTGCTCTGATAATGTATCATTTCCTCACCAACCCATACCTCTCATAACACATTTTTTCTCCTCTTTTTTATCTGACAGGTTACCCATTTCACTGTTTTATTACCAGGGCCATAATTTTTTTTGCTTGGTAAAATTCATTTTCAATAAATAAACTTTGTCACAACTCTAGCGCTTTGCCTATTTTCTTGCCAAGGAGGATTGGGAGGATCTTGTTAAATTTAAGTACTGTAATTGGATTTGAATTTAAAATGGCAGATGAACACAAATTGGGCCTCTAGTGAAATCCCACCATCCACCCACATAAACATTTTCTAATTGGGTCACCTGGCTGGACTTAGAGAAGAAACCCCAGTTCAGGCCCACCCCAGTGAATGGCACTGTAGGAGAGGAGATGAGGCCAGCAAGACTGCAGAAGGAGGCGCGAAACTTCTCCACAAAAAGCTACAGTAAAACCCCGAGTTTTACACACACACACACACACCCTTGCGGAGCCGGTGGACAGGCCAGGGACAGCAGCAGAAACAGCCACGGGGACATCGTAAAAAATGTCCCCGTGGCTGTTTCTTCCACTGTCCCTAGCCCATCTGCTGGCTCCTCAGGCTACGCTTGGGTCGAGGGGAAAGATTCCTTCGATCCCTGCCATTCTCCGAAGTCCAGAACCTTTGCTGTGTCCGAAAATGTCACACACACCCACACACACACACTTTTTCCAGTTGCAGCAAAGGCCTCCACTGCCACCAAGCTAAGTGATTTGTTTAGACTTCCTGTGATGAGGGTGCCTGAAACAGGTATGGATTTTTAGCACCCAAAATGATGGCACCACCATTTTGAGTACTAAAAAGGTGTATTAAAACCCCTTTTGTAAGTTGATTTTTTTGCGCAAATCGGGACACCGATTTATCCCAAAAAACCTTTCATAACTTGAGGCATTCGTAACTCGAGGCATTAGTAAATCTGGGTTTTACTGTATTTAGGGGATTTTTCTCAAGACACAGAATCTCAGCCAAAATCTTTTCGTGAAGTTTCTAAAATGGATCATTTTTCCTCGGTAGCTTTAACCGATATCTGTAGCCATTCTGTTTAATCAGCACCATAGTTCATCTTGGATGCTGCTGTTTTAATGCCTACGGAGATAGGTGCAATAGCATGAGTTTGGATTACTACTCCCAGAATCTCAAGTATACTTTCCTGAGGTCCTCCATGCCAGCCTCTCCTGTTCCCGGGAGGAAGGAATGTGGTTGGGGGAAATGTCCATCGAATGAAGCCAACCTTTACTTACCTTTACTTCTGGTTATAACCCTTCCTTGCAATCTCTAGATTTGTCCTGAATGTTTCCTCCCAGTCTTGGGAGTTCTGGGTCTGCTTCTACCAATACTTATGAAAGTCCTGGGAAGAGAGGATTCGTGGAAACCAGCCCCTTTTACATGTCCATATAATTCCCCGACTCAAAGGGCACACACCCTGGAATGAAGCTCCCTACTCCTACTTGACTTTCCAGGGCTTGTACTGAGGGCGACTCCAGAAAAGTTAACTGAGACTTCATTTTGGTAAGAGGTGCACAATGACCAGTGACTGTAACTCAGCCCTCTGAGTCTGTCAGGGAAAGGACTGAGCAGACAATTTTATCTTTTTATTAAAAGCTGTTCTGAGCAAAGAAAGTGATGTGCAGCCCATGGAGTGACCCAACATAAACTCCCACAGAGGGTAGGGCAATGGGTGGGGGTGGTGTTCTTCAAAGGCAGTGTCCTCCCTTGCCTTTTGGAGATCCAGGTTACACTGAGATGACAGCCACAGTTCTCCTAAAACTAGCAACATTCAAAACGTACTTAGTGTTCTGATGGTTAGGACCATAATTCACCTTTGGGACAACCTGTTGTCTTTTTCCTTTCTGGATTGTTGCTTCCAAAATCCAGTCCAAAATTCATCAGAGCGAGTATGTCATGCAAGATTCTAGAGCAGGTGTACCCAACCCTTTCACGCCGCGGGTTGAGCAGGCCGGTCATGTGGTTCCTTCCACCATAAAAACTCATAAATGCACCCACAGCTGTCATAAACGAATTTACGACAGCCGCAAATGCATTTCTGGCAGCATTTACGGCATGCGCAGGCACATTTATGCATGGTGTGGGCATGTTTTATGACTGTAGCAAATGCACCCGCTTCTGGGAGCAGTGATGTTGATGGTAGGCCACATGAAATCGTGCTGTGGCTGTGGCTGAATAGCAGGCCATAGTTTGTCCAGCTCTGTTCTAGAGCAGTGGTGCCCAAACTACAGACTGTGGCCCCATTCCATGTGGCCCATCACCCCTATGGCACTCCCAGAAGTGGATGCAGACATGCCCATGCATTTGTCAACATGCCCCTGTGTAGGAATGCATCTGGATTCTGTCTTGCCTGTCTTCTGACACATATTGTAAACAAGGCCTCTTTGCTCACTGAGAGACAACGCTCCTTATCTCTCCCTTCTTTGGGTTCTGACATTCTGATTGATTATATAGCTTAAGTTTCGTTTCTGGTAAACAATGCTTGCCCAAGATTCGTTTCTCGCTCTCTCTGCCTAAATAAAGAAAAGGTTTCAGTAGCGTTTGACCAGCCAAAGAGAGCAGTCGTGTCTGCTTTTGTCTGTCTCTGTTTCTCCCTACAAAAAGCCTAATGAAGCTGGACTCATAGGTACCTCAAAAGATCTGAGAATATAAACTGCTGCTAATGAGGCTGACTGATTGAGAAGGTATCTTTACATGAATCAAATCCCAACACCCCTGACGCACCTGGAAGTGGATGCGTATGCGCATATATGTTCAAGCTGCTCCCGAGCCACACCAGTTCAAGAAAATCTGGAGTGCCAAGGTTCGCCATCGCTGACCTAGAAGGCACAGCAGGGAATCAAACTCCTAACCTGGCGTTCTATGGCCACTTACCTAATCCACTGAACCTAGTATACATCCCATAAGATTTTAACTTTATGCGATGTAATTTTTTTCCAGATTGCTTAACATTATGCGGTTTTAGAGTTATCTGGTGCAAATGTTATCTGAGGTATTACTGTATGTATACCAAGTCACAGCCATGCCCCCTGCTGGGAAGCACATGGAGTCTGTATTATTCCTTTGTCTGGCCACAAAAGGAAGCTAATGCTTCAGAGAGGGTTACATGGACTGGGAGTTTCCTGTGGAAGTGGCACCCTAACTCTGCCCAGTGGACAGAGTGCACTCTCACACCATGCCACTCTGTACCCGGTTATCTATAGTCCAGGCAAATGTTTTTGAACAGCCACCATTCCCACCCTTTGGTGCTCCTGTTTCATCTTTTTTAAAAAATATTTTTATTAAGTTTTAAAAATTACAAAATAAGTGTAGAAAAAGTAACAATTGATGGTGAACAAAAGAAGGCACAACATTAACATGATCATATAAAGAAAAAATATTAAAAATGCTGAAGTACAAATACTCAAAAATACAAAAACACTTGTTTAGAGTATACCTCATTGAATTTCATCCTAGTTCAATTAAATGTTTACTACAGAATAATAAATTTTAATGATCGATCTGAGTTCAATATGCCGTATCTTTCTTATCACTTTGTTAAATTTCTTTTCTACAATACAGATCTAATTTTCACATTAAATATATCCTTGTATTCCTAAATGCCCTATTAAATATCCTATTTAATCATTACCTAACCAAGATAAAAAAACAAAGAAAGACGAATAATAATACACCCCGCGTGACTGTACATTGCCCTGGAGGATGCGGTAGTAAACATTCTTTTTCTGTTAGAGTGGTGGAGAATTTTTTTAGTAGCGTTAAAGGTACCTTTTGCATTATTTTTGTATGAAAGGTCATCTTCAAAGAGATTTTTATTTTCTGACGCTATTTCTTTGGCATTTTTTTCTGTTGTTTGGTACATAATTGTTTATCGTCTTCCGTTATGATTTAGATATACGCTACTTTGGAATTCTCCCCTACTTTGCAATGCTTCCGTCGGTGGATTGGTTTCGTTCCTTTCCTGTTTATAATCTGTGTGTTTTTAAGGTCTCGTTATCGCGTGAGTTTCCCTTGCTGTTTTGCGTTCTTAGCGGAGCAATCTTTGCCTCGCTGTTTTCAATGTGAGTAGGTGTGGCTATAGTTTGCTTCGCTATTTTACATTTGAGTAGGCGTGGCTGTAATTGAGCTCGTTGTTTGCTAGTTGAGTAGGCGTGACTATAGTTTGGTTTGCTTTTTCCAAATTGAGTAGGCGTGAATATACTTTGGCTTGCTTTTTTCAATTATAGTAGGCGTGACTATATTTCCGTTTACATTTTTTCGTGGATGTTATTTTTCAATGGATTAATTTTGGGATGCATTTTGGAAAGCTTTATTTTCGTCATTTTGGTATACGGGTGAAGATCATTGGTGGACACTTTGTTCATGTGTGGGTAAGTGTGACTGTTTTTATGCAATTGTGTGTAATGGTTTAGCGATATTTAAGACTGTTAATGGTTGGCTGTTTGATAATTGTAAAATAAGGTATTTTTGCTCATTATTTAAATGATGTAATGTGTTGCTTATTCTTGTTCTTTTTGAAGTACTTGTTGATAGACAATGTTTTTGGTTTCATCGTTTGTTGCTAGTATGAATAAGTTATCTGCTGAAACCACTCTAGAGCACGCAACATATAATTGTCCGTGAGCGAAACATGGTTTTGTTAGGTGAACTCCGCAATGTTGTAGTAGCCTGGTACCATTACACAAGTTTGGTGGATTAAGATTTTAAGTAAAATAATAGGAGCTCCTTGTTTTAGTAATAGGTGGTGAGATGGCATTCCAGGTAATTCTAGTGAGTTTAAAAATTCTGTGGGAAAATTTACAGCATCATCTTTGTCCACTACTGTATCAGTTGATTTATATACAGTTGGTTGGTCTGGTAACATGTCTAGAATTTCCTGATTAATATTGTTAACATCATCATTTCTTGCTGCTAAGATTGCTCTTTCTGTAAGCCATTCATGATAATGATAATTGTTGTTAATGTCTGTGTATATGGCATTGATAAGTTCAAATTCTGATGGTACCATGGTGAAGAAATAATCTGGAAATGTAATGTTGTTTTCTTGATTTTTTGGCACTTTTCCATCACCAATGTTTAGGAGAAAGTCAGTAAATATTTTAGTGTTACAGTTCTGTCTTACTCTCATGTTTTCTGTTAACGTTATGCTTTGAACATGTTTCCATAAATAGGATTGGTTTATACATGCATTGATTTGATCTGCAGGTGTAGATTTTGGTATTATTGGGAGTGTTTGTCTGAAATCTCCACAAAGAAGTAGCAGTAGTCCACCCATTATTATTTTTATTGTCATTAATGTCTTGTAGAGTTCTGTGTAAAGCTTCAATAGATTTTTTATGTGCCATTGTACATTCATCCCATATAATTATTTTTGCTTCTTTCAGTACTTTGGCACGGGCACTATCTTTTGTAATGTTACATGTGGATGTTTCTTGTTTTGCTATGTCAAGTGGTATTTGGAGTGCAGAATGGGCAGTTCTACCACCTTCCATTAATGTTGCTGCTATCCCTGAGGATGCTATGCCAAATTTCCTTGTGATCGTATTTCTGCTAGAATTAGATTTGTGAGGAAGGTTTTTCCTGTTCCTCCTGAAGCTTGTAAGAAAATTATACCTCCATTTTCTGTGGTTATTTGTGTCATAATTTGTTCATAGGCAGATTTTTGTTCATCATTAAGTAGTGGTTTATTTTGATTTATGTATTCTTTCAATCTTTCCATGTCATAGGTAGTCTCCCTTATATAATCTGCATTTAATGCATCTCCTTCATTCCTTGTAGGTTCTGGAAGGCCAACTGCTTTTAGTGTTTTGTTTGCCATGCGTATGCATTGGTCTTCAATTTCTATTAAGGCCATGTTGCAGATGTGTGCTCCATACTCAATGTTTAAAGTTGGATTTTCTTTTCTGGCTTTGATCAGTTTATCCTCACTTAGTGGGTTTTTAAACATTTCCCACAAATGTAGTGGATTAGATGGACTACATGAAGTGAGTATTATAGCTATTAAGGTTCTCATTTGGTGTGGCATAGAAATGATATTTGCTTCTTGCAAAGTTGTTTCCCAATGTTGATCAGCTTCTAATAATCCATTGTGTTGACAAACGTCTCTGTATGTTTCCATGATTTTTCCATCCACAGTTTTTAGTTCCTGAAAAGATTTTGGACCTGGTATTGTATGGAGTAGCATTCTTAGATAGAAGCATTCACTATTATTTGGATGCACAGTATATAGTCTTCCTATTGCATCACTTTGATACATGTCAAGTTCAGGTATATAAGTGCCAGTTTTTCTTTGGCAGAATTGTCTCTTAGTTTTATTTCATGTATAATAAGTAGCCATATCATTATATAGAATTGTTTGTGCAAATTCATCATTCTGGCACAATTTTAAAAATGCAGTTAAAGTTGTTTCCTTAGGATTTTCTGCGACACTTGTTGCTGATTCTGGAGTGAAATATACTCTTTGGCCATTTTCAAGGTGTACACTTAAATGAAGGACTGTGGGATGTCTTTCATGAATGTGGAAGCCTAGAATACGCTAGAAACCCTCATTTGTGCTAATGTACCTTCCACATTGGTACTGTAGAATCTCATCATTTTTGTTTATGTTTCTGACATTGTAAACGGCCATGTCGCTGCCTTTATTTATATACTTGCACACATACTTTATTGATTTTACACTATTACAATATTCCACATTTATGTGTGCCTTGAAAATTTTAGATAGTAAAGGAGGTAGGATACTATCCATGTGTTGTCAATTACTACTTCTCCTTGTGTTTTCATTGTTATTTTTGTTGTCTGCCCTCCATCCTCTACAGAACGTCTTCTGTATTGTGGGTATCCATCTCTGATGTTTGTGTTTCTTTCAGTAATGCTCTGGGATATCTTTTTGTGCAGCTTTTATCTTTCATGCATGGTGCTTGTGGGTTAAGAAGTCCACAGAGACCATGAATCATGTTTTTCTTGACAATTGCATGCAGTTCAATGTCTTCATTTTCATTAGGTATTTCAGCAGGTATTATTTTATCAATTTCAGTGGGATGTATTTTGTTTTTTAGCCATATTAAGTTGTGAGCATGTGGTAGGCCACATTTCTTTTTTTAAATAATTTTTTATTAAATTTTTATACACATAAAATACAATACACAATACAAAACAAATGAATTATACAAGATAATACTTAAAACGGAAAAAACCTAAAATACAAAAAACAACAAATACGGAAAAAATGTACACACCTATCTTAATATATTTATACATTTATCCTTATAAATCAAATATCTTAAAACCATCATTGTAAATACTATCTCTTGGCTTATTACTTAAATAATTATTCTCCAATCTTAACTGCATCTCTAAACTCATTTTCCAATAAGTCATATAATACCATTATGGATAGGAAAAAACAAAACAAAAATATAACTGTATATAATGATCACCCTGTGTCTATTTCATTGCCCTGGAGAGCTCAGAATATCACACTAATTTAGTTCCAAAATCCACTTTGCTCAGGTACAGGTCTATTTCTTTCATCCCCCTTAAGGGAGTGATCCACAAAAGGTTTCCAAATATTCCAGAATCTATTTTCTTTCAAATTGTCCCTTTTTTTCCTTATCTCCCAAGTCAATTTGTCATTCAATGCTAAATTCCACATTTCTTTATACCACTCTTCAGTTTGTATAATTACATCATTTTCCCAATGTCTAGCAATACAATGTCTAGCTGCTGTTATCATTAATTCTAATAACTCTTTCTTATCCTTATTTAAATCAATGCCTTCCACATTTGTTAACAGAGTGATACCTGATCCCAATTTTACCATCTCACCCAAAATTTCTCCAATTTCTTTTTCAATTCTATTCCCGAAATCTTTAACCACTTTACAGCTCCACCACATGTGTTCATACGTTCCAATGGTATCCTTGCATCTCCAACACATTTTATCTTTTTTATTATCCATTTGATGTAACCTCACTGGGGTCAGGTACCACCTCCACAACATTTTATAATTATGTTCCTTTATTCTAACCGACATTGTTCTCATAATCCTCTTTTTCCATTTGTTTCTCTAAGTATCTTTTTCTATCTTTATATTCAATTCTTGTTCCCACCTTGATTTCAATTCCTCTTGTGGATCACCCTCCTTATTTAGAATTGTATACAATTTACTAATTAATCCCTTAATATTTTTATCTCCATTTCTGACTTTTAGAATCAGTTCTTCAATTCCAAATCATAATCGCTCATATATTTACTACTCCATATAATAATCCTCAGTCTCTGAAACCAATTGATTTTCAATTGCTCAAACAATTTTGACCTACTGACCTCATTGGTGCATATCCGAAACCAGTCCTTCAACAGGATAACCTCATTTTTCTTCAATACCTCCTTTATCTCCTCATTTATATTAATTGGAAAACTCGCCATGTCTAAAATTTCCCATATTGGAGAGACATTCAGGACCAAGTCTTTCTTCACCCTCTTCCATACACTCATTAATCCTTTCAACATAGTATTTTTAGTCACTACCTTACCCGAGTTACAACCTAAAAAGACCATTTTGCCCATATGTCTATAATCCCTCATCTCAATTTCCTCCCATATTACCTTTTCCCTGGCCAAGATCTTTACAACATTCTTAATTTGAAATGCCCGATAATATGCCATCAAATTCGGCATTCCCAACCCTCCTTCTTTCTTTGGTAAATACCATAACTTTTTTGGTAACCTAGATTTTCTTCCCCCATTACAGTAGTTATTAATCAAATCTTGAAACTCCTTAATTTCGTTATCCTTCAATTGAATTGCTAACGCAAAAAAAAAAAATTTATTCTGGGTAGCAACATCATTTTAGCAAGTGCAATTCTCCCGAACCATGACAGTTTCAACTTTTGAAACCTTTGTATCTTATTCTTAATTTCAATTTTCAAACTATCATAGTTCAGTCCTTTAAGCTCTTCCAATTTGTTTGATATAGTTATTCCCAGATATTTCAACTTATTCTTGATCTGAATATTAACTGTATCCTTTATCTTCCTCTGATCTCCCCCCCCCCATATTGCAAAACATCATTTCCTGTAGGAATCGGGGCCGCTGAGGGCCGTAGGTCCCGGAGGAGACTGATCAAAGAACGATACGAGGCAGCATGGAGGAGGATAAGATCAGTGGTTTATTGAGGAAAAGGCATAGCCATTTATAGATCAGAAGGCAAAGTAGAAAAAAACCGTCACCCAACAGTCAATCACATCACCTATTTACTCAGGTTAATTGGGAATCTCTCGGGGGGAAGTTAATTAGTGCGGACAAACACTGGCTGGGACAACACCATTGTTTTGGGCTTAGACTAAGGCAATCACGGCTCCGGTTTGCTTCTGGGATGAGACTGAGATTCGGAGATGAGGGATTACTCTAATAAGTAACGTATTTGCTCTTTCAGCAGGTTCGTTGGTCAGGTCAGGTAATTGGGTGAATCAAACCCTATCATTTATCCACCCCCCTTAATTTCTCCCTGCTGGCAAGGGCCAGGGGCCAGGAGCGTGCTCGCTAGGTTTAACCTCTGCCAGAGGCCATGCGTGCCAACTGGGCACGCGGATCCACATCTCCCCTTTTAATTTTTCTTAAGAGCCTGACCGGCGACCCTGCGTAGGAGCGGGACCAGCTGATGAGCGGGAATGACGTCTCGGGGTTTCCTTCTGGGGCGGCACCTTGAGATCAGCGAGGGAACACATTGTGCAAAGCAGCAGAGTGCGATGCCTAGTATAATCACCCCCACAACCACCTTGAGTACCGTTTGGAGCCACCCCCAGGGGATCCATGACCACATCCAGTTCCACAATGAACTCCACCAAGCTCCCCATGCAGAACCCTCTGTGATGCCCTGGACTATGGTGTGGAGATCAGTGAGCTGACTCTGTACTTTGCGGGAGTTGTCAGTAAGGTTGAAACAGCACATACCATGAAAGGACTCGCAACCCAGGTGGTGTAACAATAAGAGGTAGTCGATAGCCGCTCGATTGTCAAGAATGGCATGGCAAAGCTCTGCCTGCTCTTGATTAAGGAGCGCTATCGCGGAGGAGGTATGGTTGATGGCTTTTGCTAGACCGCAAGCCAAGCGACCAATCCTCTTTGCGTTGCCGATGGCTAAGCCTGGCACGCCAAAGATGCTGACTGCCAAAGAGAGATATTCGGCAGGGCTCATTACTCTAAAGCTGCTCTCACACGAGCTGTCCAACTGGGTGGTGCGAGTGTGCCGTACGAGTGAGGAAACATTTGAAACATTAGTAACATTTGTGCTTGGGGTGACCATATCCTTGGTAGGAAGTAACAATGTCAAACGACTGATACAACATACAGAGTCTGAAATATTTGCAGGAATGTAGTTCCACGTGTACTGGTTGCATGTGAAGAACCAACCAGATGGCAGGGTGATATGAGCATACATGGTGCCAAGTGGTACTGGGTTATTGCAAGTCCAATTGCCACTGCCAACGTTGAGGCAGCGGCGCCAGGTACGACCAGCCAAAGCGCAGCCGTACATTCGTCCACAGGTAGAGTTCGGGCTGACCGCCACCCGAGGGGTGTGGAGGGTGGCTGCATCAGCCGGCAAGGTCATGGTTAGCCGCATCTCCCAACGGGCATACTCTGAAGAAGCCGCTGGGTTATACGGGCTGAAAAGTCTCTTCACAAGCCAGTCCCCATCCCTGGGGTGCGCGCCTGGAGAATGGCACACAGGGATGAGGCAGGTGCTGAGGATCGAAGCAGAACCAAGGTCCTGCCTGAGGCAAAAATCGGACTGGTTGACGAGACCCGCCAACCTCTCCCAAATATTGTACTGCATCCGGGCAGAGAGGTCTCCGCCGGGCAGTAGATCGTTGGCCTCCAACGAGACGGCCTGAGCGCCTCCCCCCAGAAGCAGGGAAAGGGTCAGGATGATGGTGAAGATCACGGTGTTGGCATCAATCTGGGCGAAGACTGCTGCTACGAAGTTCTCCGGTGTCGGCTCCCTCTCCTCGCGTCGGAGGGCGCCCTGGGCCTCACTGCAAAGGGTCTTGACCATCCCCCAGGTGATCCTCGGTGCTGGCGTCCACGGCCGTCGCTTCTCCCGGTGGGTCTCCTCGGTCAGGGTGAGGTCCTCCATCTCCGGGATCGGACTCGGGTCGGTCTGGGTCCACGCCATGAGGTTCCAAGTACGGCTTGACACACCGAGCTGGAATCCAAACGACACCTGTAGGAGACATAACTGCAGCATACCCTCGCCCCCAGGTTACGAGCGGCGCCGGGCCCCTCCAAGAAGGGTCCGGTGGCACCCGGTATCGGACCATCGGTCGCGGGAGAGCTTCCGAACGGCGGAAGTGCTTCTCCTGCGGCGTACAATCCGAAAAAACATTAAGGTGATTGTAAGTGAACAATACCTTATTCAGGCAATGCTGTGCCTGGCCCTGTGACTTGGGGAGGGCTGGTGGCTCCCCCCTTTCTGTTTGTTTGTCAATATAGGACTTGAGCGTCCGATTGACCCGTTCCACAATCGCTTGCCCCTGCGGATTGTAAGGAACGCCAAATGTGTGTTTAATATCCCAAGTGGCCATGAAGGCGGCCAACTGCCTAGAGCTGTAGGACGGCGCGTTATCGGTTTTAACGTGCCTAGGTTTGCCCATGGCTGCAATGCAGGAAAGGAGGTGCTGCTCCACGTGGGAAGCAGTCTCCCCTTTCTGCGCCGTTGCCCAAACGAACTGAGAAAAAGTGTCTATGCAAACGTGCATGTACTGCCATCTGCCAAACTGCGGAACATGCGTGACGTCCATTTGCCACATCTGATTGGCCTCTGTCCCTCGTGGGTTGACCCCCCATGAGGGCCCCCCGGTGCCCCTGCACAATGCTGGCAAGAGCGAACTATGCCTTGGGCTTGAGAGAGTGGCAAATTGAACTGTCTGGCAAGTGCTTTGGCATTTTGGTGAAAGAAGGCATGACTCTGAATTGGAGTAGTAAAAACACCCAAAACTGAACGTTGCTGAATTTCCTTTGCCGCCGCGTCCGCTCTGCTATTGCCCGCGGAAATCGGACCCGGTAGGTCTTGGTGACTTCGGATGCGGGCAATATAGAGCGGCTCCGTGCGGCCTCGCAAATGAAATTGAGCAGTGAGAAACAGGCTAAGCAAATTCTTGTCTATCGCGGGAGTGATGTATGCTCCCGGTAAACTGTGAAGCAAATTCCTAACATACATGCTGTCAGTGATGATTTTTAAACGTTCTTTGGCGAAGGTGCGCAAGGCAAGGTTCACCGCTGCCAACTCTGCCCGCTGCGCGGACTTTTGTGGAAGAGTTAGCAGCGTGCGCCAAGCTTGGCCCTCCTGCCAGGTCAAGACACCGTATGTCCGACCACCATCAGTAAAAACTGTCCTGGCTCCCTGGAGTGGAACCAGCAAGAGCAATTCGAACAAGCTAACTGTCTGCGTCTGAAGTGAGACAAGTCTGGGGTCCTTTGGCAAGTGGTATGCCAAGCTCCCGGTGAATCCTTCCAGGGCTATGGGAAGCGAGTCACCGAGCTGCATTAATTGCTGGACTTGTTCCTTGGTGAATGGAACTACGATTTTGGCCAAATCATGCCCTGAAATGTCCCTAGCTCTCAGCTTTCCGCGGTAAACCACCGCGGAGACCAATTCTTGGGGGGGAACGATGTTTCGTGAGGAGGTGTTCGGAAGGTACACCCACTCCACGATACTTGCCCCTTTCTCGGCATCTACGCCGAGCGCTCCTGTAAACATGGATCCTGACCGTACAATGTACAAATTCAAGATCGGAGCATATGGCCCTGGGGAGATCCTATCTACCCACCTCTGGCTGAGAACTTGGTTAACTTTCTCGAGTGCCAAGCGTGCGTCTCGAGAAATCTTTATCCGGTCTGCCGGCTGCTTACCGAAGGTTAGCAGCGAGAAGAGCGGTTTTAGAAGATCCGTATCCAATCGGAAATACGGTCTGGCCCAATTGATGTTACCCAAACTTGCTGCAACTCTACAAGGGTGACTGAGTCCTGTAAATTGATCCTGGGCAAAACTGGTGCGGCGAAAGAGCGGAGAAGCCGATGGCCCAAGTATGAGAAGGGCTCGGTTCTCTGCACTTTCTCTGGGGCAATGAGTAAACCTTTGTCCCCCAGGCTGGCCTGGAGGTCAGAAAACATTTCGCTGCCGAGTTGCGGCATCGCGACCAAGATGTCGTCCATAAAATGGCAAACTATAGCTTTAGGGTAAAGGCTTCGGAACTTTGCCAGTGCGTTGTGAACATAAATCTGGCACAGGGTGGGCGAATTGAGCATGCCCTGTGGCAAAAATTTCCACGCGTAACGCTGCGTGGGCTCGCCGTGGTTCACAACCGGCACCGTAAAGGCGAACCTTTCCCGGTCCCGGGGGTCTAAGGGGATTGTATAAAAGCAATCCTTGAGATCTACGACTAGAATCTCCCACCCCTCGGGAATCATGTTCGGATTGGGGATGCCGCATTGGAGCGGACCCATTGGCTGTATGCATTTATTGATCTCTCTGAGATCGTGGAGGAGTCGCCACTTCCCCGACGTCTTTTTAATCACAAAAATTGGCGAATTCCAAGGGCTTGTGGACCGTTCTATATGTCCTGCGTCTAGCTGTTCCTTAACTAGCTGCTTGAGGGCAACTAATTTCTCTCCCACTACCGGCCATTGTTCTACCCAAACCGGCGTATCGGTGAGCCATTTAAGTGGCAACGCCATTACCCAAAGGTAAGCGTAGCACTGTACTGCTGTAAGATGTCTCGCCCCCAAAGGTTGATGTGCACGTCAAGAATGTGCGGCCGAATTACCGCCGTGCCGTCAGCCCTTGGGATTGTGACTTCCACCCACTCTCGGCTCCTAAACGCTTCCTGGACGCCGCCTACCCCCCACACATCGGAGACCGGCTCAATGGCCCACTCCCTTGGCCACTGGCTTCTGCTTATCACGCTCACATCCGCTCCGGTATCGAGTAACCCTGAGAACACTCTTTTGTTCAAAAATACCTCGATAACGGGGCGCTGCTTCCACTCAATGTTGGTCTCCACTGTCGCTAAGACCTGGTATCCTTGTACTGCCTCACTGGCGCTCGAGCGGTCCTCTGACCGGGACTCGGAGCGGTCACTGAGCCTTCCCTGGCTATCTGCTGGCGAGTGACAAGGAACCATAATCAGTTGCACTAAGGTGTCTCCCTTGTGAATTGTTTGGGGCAGATGAGTCCAAAGCTGAACTTGGAGAACGCCTGAAAAATTCGAGTCAACGACTCCTGGAATTATGAAAATTCCGCGTGCTCCAGCTACGCTGCGGGGCAAAACTAAACCTATAAAGCCCTTGGGCAGTGGACCCATGTACTGGGAGTCCACCAGGTAGACCGTGCCTGGCAGGTCGCATGTAACGTCCGCCTGACAAGTCAAGTCTAACCCTGTACTACCCTTGGGGCTGGCCTGTGCCCTCGCAATGTCTGGAGTGTGACCGGGATTTAGTCTAGCTCTGGTGAGCTCTGAATGAGGGGAGTCCCTGTTTGGACCGGGGCCAGAGACATGCCCGCGTTCTGGTTTCCCGAATTCGGACAGTCTCGGGCCCAATGGTAGCCTCTTTGACATTTCGGACACTGGGTTTTCGGAGCCTTGGAATGGCTGGACTTTTGTCCGCCTCCCTTGGATCGGCACTCCCTAGCGAAGTGACCGACCTTGCCACAACTGTGACATGCTCCTTGGGTCTTTCCTTTAGGTCTCTTACCCCCTTGCACCGCTGCCGCTAGCAATCCCATCTTGTAGGATTCTGTGCCAACGTCGGCGCAAGCTCTAATCATGTCCGTAAGGGTCAAATCGGGACGATTGCCTAGTGACTGCAAGATTTTACGGCAGTCTAAATTGGCATTGTCCTTGGCTAACTTCATCATGAGCTCTTGCTGGGCCTGCTCATTGTCAATCTGCCTGCTAATTGCTTCCTCCAGGCGATTGATGAAGTCCATATAGGGCTCTTGGGCTCCTTGCTTGATAGCGGTGTAATTTTTAGCCGCTTTGCCAGTTGCTGGGACTTTGAAAAATGCCCTAAAGGCGGCCTCGGCCGACATCTGGAGAGTGGCTAGAGGCAAGTTGATTTGGGCATCGATGGATTCGAAGGCACCTGAACCATATAACTGGTCAGGAAGTACTGCGCCTCCCATCCTGGCAGCCCTTGTCTGCGCCTCCAGGCGATACTCGCTGTCCCAAATTAAGTACTGGCTAGGGTTGAGCATCATCCGCATGACGGCTTTCCAGTCATGGGGAATGAACATGGTGTTCTCGCACACTTGCTGAAGCGTGCCCCTTGTGAAACGACTTTGGAGCCCTGTTTCTGAAATGGCTTTCCATATAGCCATGAGAAGCTTATACGGGACTGGGGAGTGTACTATCTGCTGTGCGCCTGTAAGCGCGTCCATCTCCATGCGGATGGGACATATCTGGCTAAGCTCAGCTAGTTCTTCTGCTGGCAATTCCCCCTTCCTAATCTCCTCTTCAATGGTGCGCTGAAGTGGACTCTTGGTAACTCGGGAACTTGGAACTGTCAGAGAAGCGCCTACGCTCCTCATTCCTTGCATTCCACCGGTGACGTCTGCAGCTGTCACCGGGGGAAAGCTCCCTACGCTACTCTGCCTAAGTTGGAGTGACGGATAGAGCGCCGTAGGCGCTGTTGGTTTGGCTGGCGCTTCTGGCAGGCTTGGGGGTTCTTTGGCCTCTACCCGGACTGGCTCTATCTCCGCCAAGAGCTTCCTACACTTTCTCCATGTGCGAATTACGCCTCCTGGAGCTTTCGGGGGTTGCTGAATGCAGTCTCCTATCTGATCCCAGAGCTCGAGGGTTAACGTACCTACTTCTGGGTAAAGCAGGCAGTGTTCCCCTAGGTACACCAAAAGTCTCGCTAGCTCCCCGCTGTGAAAACGCAAATTAAATACCCTGGCCAGGATGTTGAACTCCTCTACACGAGTTCTTTGGCTAGCGGATGGACGCTGTCGCTGAGGACAGGTCCCCATATTACCTGCGATTGGGTCCTCGGAAGATTCCTCCTCGGGACGAGCCGACGCGTCTTTGGCAGGCAATAGGTTCTGGCGACGTCGCTTTCTGGGTAGAGCTCGGAGCGTGGACTGCGGCCACGGGCCCTCGGTGGCCACTGCGCTGTCAGGGGCTCACAGCTGCCCTGAGCGGAACGCGCGTTTCCCTTTGGCGCAAGCCGCCGCGAAAGTCGGGAGCAAGCTGTAGGATGCCTCTTTGGACTGCCTCACCGCAGACCGTCCCTCCGATCGGCTGGCTGCCGGGCGGAGTGCCGCGCTGTCCTCCGGGATGATTCGGACACGGTTCAAGCGCAGAACCGGACCGTGTGATCGCTACTCTGAGGAAGACTGCTCTTACTCACGAGTAGATCACGTCGGGGTCACCAGGTGTAGGAATCGGGGCCGCTGAGGGCCGTAGGTCCCGGAGGAGACTGATCAAAGAACGATACGAGGCAGCATGGAGGAGGATAAGATCAGTGGTTTATTGAGGAAAAGGCATAGCCATTTATAGATCAGAAGGCAAGGTAGAAAAAACCGTCACCCAACAGTCAATCACATCACCTATTTACTCAGGTTAATTGGGAATCTCTCGGGGGGAAGTTAATTAGTGCGGACAAACACTGGCTGGGACAACACCATTGTTTTGGCCTTAGACTAAGGCAATCACGGCTCCTGTTTGCTTCTGGGATGAGACTGAGATTCGGAGATGAGGGATTACTCTAATAGGTAACGTATTTGCTCTTTCAGCAGGTTCGTTGGTCAGGTCAGGTAATTGGGTGAATCAAACCCTATCATTTATCCACCCCCCTTAATTTCTCCCTGCTGGCAAGGGCCAGGGGCCAGGAGCGTGCTCGCTAGGTTTAACCTCTGCCAGAGGCCATGCGTGCCAACTGGGCACGCGGATCCACAATTTCCGATTTATCCCAATTTATTTTCAGCCCAGTAATATCCTCGAAATCCTTTAGTTGGTGCCTAATTCTATTCATTACCTTCTCTGTTTTTTTTTTACAATTATCAATTGGCATACATACTTATCTTATTTCCCATAATCCCCTCTATTTTTTCATCCTCTCTTATAGCTTTAGCTAATAACTCCATTGCCATAATAAACAATATTGGAGATAAGGGACAGCCCTGTCTTGTGCCTGCCTCCAACTTTACCTCATCTGTATTCTCCTCATTTACTCTGACAGTGGCTATTCCTTGCTGATATAATTGGCCAATTACCCTTCTAAATTTGACCCCAAATCCATAACTTTTGATTATCTCCCTAATTGAAATCCATTGTAGAGAGTCAAATGCCTTAAATATATCCAAAGATATTAATCCCACTTTTTCTTTTGTTTGACTCACCGTATCAACTAAATCCACTACTCTTCTGGTCAAATTTGCCATATGTCTTCCTTTTAGAAATCCCACTTGATCTACATTTATATATTCCTCCATGAAATTATTCAAACGATTAGCAAGTATTGCTGTGAAGATCTTGGCATCTTGATTTATCAATGAAATAGGACTATAGGATTCTACTTTCTCTAGATTCTTTCCAGGTTTTGGCAAGAGTACAATTGTGGTCCTATACCATGAAGTTGGAATTTGCCCTCCATCTAATATATCTTAACCTATAAATCCAAGGGTTAACCTTTGGAACTGGCTATAGGTTGCTATGCCTCGCCCTACTTGCCTGCAATCACCCTTCCTGCACACGGCCGATCTGGGTCCGCAGGTCAACGAAGGATTGAGAAAACCGGCAGTGGGGCAACAGCCCCACAAACGCGAAGAAAGGGAAACAACTTCACTTCCCAACATTCCTTGCGCCGCGCCGCGCCAGAGCCAATCAAAAGAAAACCATTTTAAAAAAACGCAGCACAAACACAAAGCACCAACCCATAACTACAAGCCCCAGTGTCCTGTGTGCCATGAGCGCGCAGAACGCTAAGGAAGCCGGCACTCAAAAAATAAATAAAAACAAAAACACCGGGAGAGCAAGTCCGCCAAGCCACAGGAACCAAAAACCCCCTCCCCAACGGCGCCTGAAGCTCCTAATCGGAGTTTCCCCTTTAATATCACTGGGTGGGGGGGGGTGTTGTGCTCCCCCTCTCTACTGGCTCCCCTGGGGTTGAGAGGGTGGGGGGGAACAAAAGGAGTCTGTCTCCCCCACCCTCCTGACCCCAGGGGACCCGGCAGAGAGGGGATTCCCTCCCCCCCACACACGCCCCATATTAAAGAGAAGAAACCATGGTTACTTCTCTTTAAAAACGGAGTTGGGGGGGAATCCCCCTCTCTACTGGCTCCCCTGGGGTTGCGAGGGTGGGGGGACAAAAGGAGTCTGTCTCCCCCATCCTCCTGACCCCAGGGGACCCGGCAGAGAGGGGATTCCCTCCCGCCCCCCACACATGCCCCATATTAAAGAGAAGAAACCAAGTGGTTACTTCTCTTTAAAAACGGAGTTGGGAGGGGGAATCCCCCTCTCTACTGGCTCCCCTGGGGTTGAGAGGGTGGGGGGGACAAAAGGAGTCCGTCTCCCCCACCCTCCTGACCCCAGGGGACGCGGCTGAGAGAGGATTTCCTCCCACCACACACACGCCCCATATTAAAGAGAAGAAACCAAGTGGTTACTTCTCTTTAAAAATGGAGTTGGGAGGGGGAATCCCCCTCTCTACTAGCTCCCCTGGGGTTGAGAGGGTGGGGGGGGACAAAAGGAGTCTGTCTCCCCCACCCTCCTGACCCCAGGGGACCCGGCAGAGAGGGGATTCCCTCCCCCCCACACACGCCCCATATTAAAGAGAAGAAACCAAGCGGTTACTTCTCTTTAAAAACGGAGTTGGGGGGGAATCCCCCTCTCTACTGGCTCCCCTGGGGTTGAGAGGGTGGGGGGACAAAAGGAGTCTGTCTGAGAGGTGACCCCCCAGGACACCAAAAAACACAAAAACAAACAATCAAAAACATTCAAAAATACACAAAAACAAACAAAAATAACACCAAAAAAGTAAACAACAACACACATTTCCAAACACACCCAGCACCCAGCCAAACACCACAAAATCCAACCACCACCACCACCACAAATAAAGAAAAACAGCTAACTCACCACCACACGACCTCATACCACAACGACTGGAAAAGAAATGAATAAAGAAAGAGACTACTTACTGGAAGAAGCTCCACCCAGAGGCCACGAGAGAAAAAACAGTCAAAATACAAGATAACCCCTACCAGCAGCACTTACTGCGCACAATAATAATTTTTTTTCAAAAAGACACAATAGCCTCACACAAAAGGCCCCATGAGTTTTTCGAAAAAGTATATCATCCTTTATTCTTTTTTTCATCCACAAAACCAAAACACCAAACAAAACTCATCACAGTTTAAAACAGGCCATCAAAAAAAATTTGTATAAATTAAAATTTCTAAAATTTCAAATATAGATTAACCTCTTCTTTACAAACATTAACAACAACAACAAAAACTTTCCAACACCATTTAAAACAGCCCAGCAACGCCGGGCAACCTTTGCTAGTAATTATATAATTTTACCAGCTTTGGTACCACAATATCTCCAAATTTCTTATAGAAATCCGCAGGCAACCCATCTTCTCCAGGGGCTTTTCCCAACTTCAGTCTAGTAATTACCTTTTTTACTTCTTTTTCTGTCACTACTTCTTCCATTCTATCCCTGTGTTCCTGTTTTATTCTACTGATTATTTGCATCTTTAATTGCTTTTTAAGTTTCTCCTCATATATTTCTTTTCTTGCATAGAGAGCTTGATAGAAATCCTTCACAATTTTACATTTATCCTTTATTTTATTACATCTTATCCCTTGTTCATTAATCAGAACTCCAATTTCCCTCTTTTCCCTTTTATCCTTTGCTGCTTTCACTAATATTTTTGAATTTTTGTTACTAAATTCAAAATATTCCCTTTTCAAATAAACCAAATCTCTTTTCACCTTTTCTATTTCTTTACCTACCAATTCAGTCTTTAATCTTAATAAATTAGCCAAAACTTTTTTATTCTTTGTTTTTGAATGTTCCTCCTGTAACTGCTTTATCTCCTTTTCGAGCTTATCCTGTGATAACTTGTAATTTTTATATCTATTACTCGCCAACTTTATACACTCACCTCTAAAAATCGACTTCAAGATATCCCAGACTACACTGTATTCTACCTCACCATTGTCATTCCAATGCCAACTTTCGCTCCAGTTCTTCATGATTTGTTCTTTACACTTCTGGTCTCTAAGTAGGTTAACATCATATTTCCAACTTCTCCTTGATCTAATCTCATTCCGTAATTTTAAATCCAATATCACCTTAGCATGGTCTGATTCCTTAACTATTCCAACTTCCATTTCCTCCATATTTTTAACCAAATTTTCCGTTACAAATATATAATCTATTCTAAAATAAGAGTTGTAGACCTGCGAAAAATATGAGTATACCCTTTCTGAACCCTTAAGTTCTCTCCAAGAATCTTTCAAACCTAAAGCAGTCATCCAGTTATCCAACATTTGCCCTTTAATCCCTTTTCCGCTTCTTAATATATTTGTACAGTCCAAATTTGATCTTACTAAATTAAAGTCACCAGCCACAATCATCTTCCTTGATTTTTCTTTTACCAAAATCGTACACATTTTTTCTAAAAATTCCGCTTGATGATCATTTGGGGCATATATATTCACCAACATTATTTCCTCATCGTCTATTTTCCCTTTCACTATCAAAAAATCTCCCTTCCGAATCTGAAATACTATCTGTTATCTCAAGCCCTCGTGATTTTGATGTACCATAAGATTTCTCATAATGCTGCATCCAACCTAGAAACATTTCATTTGTATCATGAGATTTTTGATGAGTTTCCTGTAAAAAGACTATGTCCGGTCTATCCCTCTTCAGAGCTGATTCTATCCTCCTCCTCTTAATTTGAGATCCTGTACCTCTTACATTCCATGTTAATACTTTTATCGCTCTCATAATTTAAATTGTCCCCCACTTTTATCCCTCCTGAGCTCTCCATTGGGTGTGCTACCAATTATCCTAACATAATTAAAACAAAACTTAAAACATAAAACACTCATTAACGACCTTCCCGCTTTTTCCTTCAAAAAAAGAAGGGGAAAAAGAACGCCTTTGACCTCCAAAGAGGGGAGGGGGGGAACGTGTAGGATAAGCCTAGTAAGCATAGTAATTAAAGCTCCAGCACACTATCCACATTTTAATAACAAAACTGTTGTGAATACCTCTTTACCTTTAAAAATTCTCACCTTCCTTCCCTTTCCCTTCTAGCCTTTGCTTGACTCCTCCTCCACCACTATCAATAACAATTCTCCCTCAGCTCCTCCCATTTGTTCTCCTCCCGCAGCACCTCTCTCATCTGTTCCACCATAATCTCTTTTTATCCCTCCCGTCGCCAGCAAATCTTTCCTTAACTCCAGCCATTCATTTGAACCCGCACTGACCAAATCAAGTAGAGTCAAATATTCCAAAGCATCGGTCCTTTCATCAATCACCTGCATCTTTTTATCATAAAAAAATCTTAACTGTTGTGGAAATCTCCAATTATATTTTATCCCTTTTTTAATCAGAATTTTTGTTGCCGGTTTCATTTTATATCTCCATCCACGTTCCTTAATTGGAATATCATTATATACCTCCACATCCACTCCATCAATTTTCAGAACTCCAGAACCAGCTTGTTTTAGAAAAGCCATCACCTTCAATTTATCCCCCCCAATTTGCAAATTTAACCAAAACATTCCTGTGATCACTTTTCCCCCTTCTCGATCCCACTCTGTAAACACTTACAATATCCTCGTTAACAAAATCTTTCCCCATTTTCAAATTATTTAACCAATTAACAATTCTATCTCTTAGCTGGTCTGGAGTTCGTTGAATCATATGATGTACCACAATATTCTGCTTTCTCATCATCTCTTCCATCGCATCAATCCTTTTCTCTTGCTCCTCCATTTTCATCTTATTTTCTCTCACCTCCTCTTGTATCCCTTTCATTTCCCCTTTCATCGCTTTCATGTCATTTTGCATCAACTTAACATTACCCTCTAACTTATGAATATTTAAATCAATTTTTTTGGAAAGGTCAGTGATCGATCCAGTCAATTTATCCAACATTTCATTTTTATCCTTCACCCTTGCTTCATCCATCCTATCAAATTTTTGAAATAATTCACCAAGTTCCACCATAATTTGCGTCTGGTCAATTGCGGGTTCAGGCGATGATGAAGATGATGATGGGGGTGGCTCCATGTCCTTTGCTTTACCCTTCCTTTTTGGTTTCACAACTTCCTCATCCTCTCCCTTGCTCCTTGCAGCCTTATCCATTGTAATATCAAATAAAAGCTTCAATGCAGCAATCGTTTTTGATCCCACACAACGCTCTCCTTGAAAATGTTCCAGGATTCTTACAAAGACAGACAGAAGTCAAATTTATAAAGACCAATCCAGTACCAGTCCAGTACAATTAATATTTTATATCCATATTTTGCTCTTATTATAATCCAAATCTTATTTTTATAATCCAATTATGTAATAATAATCCAATAGTAAGGAAAAAGAGAGAGTAAAAAGTAAATCCCGAATTATAAATATTCCAAGGAGATGCAGATCCAAAAAACAGCACGGCCAAACAGAAAAAAAAATCCACAGGAGCTGAAGCAACTGCAAGCACTTGTATTCCAACAATATAAGGAGACAATCTCAGTAAAAAAAACCACCATGACTATCCCAGAGTTAAAAAATGAAGGTAAAAGTAAAAGTCTCTCTTGATTGACATAGCAGGGCATACAAAAGAGAAAGTTGGATTATTGTCATTAGATATATTTAAGGCTTTTGATTCTCTGCAATGGGTTACAATTAAAGAGATAATTCGATGTTATGGATTTGGAGATAGATTTTGTAACATGATAGATCAGTTATATCAATTTGGATTTGCAAAAGTCAGGGTCAATGATGAAAATACAGGAGAGATAAGATTAGAAGCAGGTACAAGACAGGGTTGCCCATTATCCCCAGTATTGTTTATAATGGCAATGGAGTTGTTAGCGAATATTATAAGAGGGGATAAAGGCATTGAAGGGATGGCTGGAAATAAAATAAGTTTGTATGCAGATGATACTTTGATAATAATGAAGCATCCTAGAAAGGCATTGGAAAAAATACAAGGACATCTAAAAGATTTTGAAGAGATAACAGGTCTGAGAATCAATTGGGATAAATCAGAAATGATAGCCTGTAATGTTGAGAAGGAGGAACAAGAGAGAATTAAGGCTAAATTTAAAATTCAAGTTAAAGAATGTTTGAGATATTTAGGAATAAGTATCTCAAATAAAATTGAGGATCTTAAGCGATTAAATTATGATAAACAGAAAAAAGAAATTAAAGAGAAAATAGAATTGTATAAAAAAATCAAATTGTCATGGTTTGGTAGGATAGCGTTAACTAAAATGATGTTGTTGCCAGAAATAAATTTTTTATTTGATGCGTTGCCGATTAGGTTGTTTGATAAGGAAATTAAAGATTTTCAAAACATAATAAATAATTATTGTAATGCAGGAAAAAAGCCTAGAATTGCTAAGATTTTTTGGTACTTATCTCAGAAAGAAGGAGGATTGGGAATACCTAATTTAAGGAATTATTATAGAGCTTTCCAAATTAAGAATATTATAAAACTTTTGGCAAGGGAGAAGGTTGTCTGGGAAGAAATAGAGATGAAGGAGTTAAAAATGGGTAAAGGGGTATTTCTAGGCGACAAGAAAGGAAAAATTAGTGTTAAAAATAGAATTATGAAAACAATGTTGGATGTTTGGAACAAGGTCAAAAAGAAATTGAGTCCAGAACTATCTCCTATAATAGAATTAGATGATATCAAAAGTTTTCCGATACAATTAGATAATAGTTTAAAGATGGTACTGGAAAGGAAAAATGTTTTTTTTGTTGAAGGACTGGGTTCGTGCCTGTAAAGATAGCGAGAATAAAGCAGTAATTTATTCACAGTTGAATCTGAACTGGCTTCAGAAGGTAATGTTGGATAGATGGACTGATAAATACAAGGAAGAAAGTAGTTTAGAGAGGGGTAAAACAGAATTTGAGCAACTGTTGTTAAAAATACGAAAAGGAGATATGGGATTAAAGGGTATAGTAAGCAGGATTTATAAAATTTTAAATAATGAAGGTAATCCACAAGAAACTTTGAAGTCATGCTGGGAACAGGATTTGAACATAAAAATTCAGGAAAAAATTTGGAAAGATAAGTGGGAAAAAAGATATATGAGAACTATGTCGGTAAGAATGAAAGAGCATAATTACAAAATGTTATGGAAGTGGTATTTGACTCCTGAGAGATTATTTCAAATGGACAATGCTAAAAGTAAAATGTGTTGTGTAGGAATCTGATTCATGTAAAGATCTCTTCTCACTCAGTCTCATGAAGCAGCAGTTTATATCATCAGATCTTTTAAGATAGAAACTTAAGAGTCCACGAAGTCCAGCTTCATTAGGCTCAGAGTAAGGAAAAAACAGAGAGACAGAAAACACGACTGCAGTCTTTGGCTTTACAAAGGATACTAATAGCTTCTCTTTATTCAAGCAGAGTATCTCAGAAATGAAACTTAACCTACATAATCAATCAGAATGTCAGAACCCAAATAAGGAGAGATAAGGAGCGTTGTCTCTCATGCAAGCAAAGAGGCTTTTGTTTACAAAATGTGTCAGAGACAGCCAGACGGAAAACAGATACATTCCCACAGTGTTGGAGATGTAAAAACTCTTTAGGAACATATGAACATATGTGGTGGAATTGTAAAGTGGTAAAAGAGTATTGAGGAAAAATTGAGAAGGAAATATGTGATATTATGGGGGTAGAATGTGAATTGAATTTAAATATGGTGTTGTTAACAGATTTGGAGAATTTGAAAGTAAATGAAGACAATAAGTAACTAATAGCTATTATGCTGATATCAGCTAGAATGTGTATAGCAAGGAGCTGGAAACTTGATAGAGTTCTAAAAGTAGAGGAATGGTATAAAGAGATGTGGGATCTTGCATTGAATGACAAACTGACATGGGAAATAAACAAATATAAGGGAAAAATTAAAGAAAATAGATTTTGGAAAATTTGGCAACCTTTTGTGGAATACTCACTGAATGGAGATCAGAGCAATAGCCTTGTACCAGATTATATATATTTTTGGAAATGGTAAAAAAGGCAATATCTCGCAGGCTCTTATAACTTGTAAATACACAGGGTGATTATTAGTAGTTTATGTTATGTTTAATGTAATTGGATTCGATAAAAATTGAATAAGTTTTTTCTTTTAAATTACGTGTTCTCTTTTCTGTATTTTCTTCTTTTTTGTAATGTTTATCTTTTTATATTCAATAAAAATTTATTTTTTAAAAAAGTAAAAGTCTCTGTAAAATCCAAACCGCAGCAGCGGCTTCCAGACGAGAGCCCTCTTCGCTCCTCCTCCGCACAAGCCAACCAAGAACAAACTTCTATTTTCTATTCTTGTTACCTTCTATTGATTTCTTATTCCTTAGTCTTTTCCTCCTGGCCACCTGGCCTCTTTTTCTCACTTTCTCACTTTTTTCTCACTTTCTCTCCTTCAACTTCCCGATCTTATCCAGCCATTACATTCCCTCTTTCCAACTTTAAGTTTCGATTCCTTTTCCTCTCGCCGCCATTACGCCTTCCCATCCTTCCTGTCCTTCTCTTTCACAAACACCACCTCCGCCTCCCTTCAACACTTTCTTTACTTTCTTCAGGCTCGCGAACTCATTCTTCGGTTCTCATCCTCCACCGGCAGCGGTTATTTAACCCACTTTTTCCTCTGGAGCCCCTTTAAAAAGCAATAGACACCGGGTCTCGTCCAGCCCCGGACGGGCCTGCGCTGCGCCGCATTCACCCTCCGTCTGCCGAACTCTGACTCCGATGACATTTCCACGTCTAAAGATTATTTCCGAGGCTCCGTGGTCTTATTTCCAGAGATTAAAATCCCACATTTAAGTGATAAATCACATTTATTTCCCCTTTCAGAGCGCAAGCTGATTGAACTGCGTGCTACTCTGGCATCGTCTTAGCCACGCCCCCCGTAGGCCACGTTTCTGCCATTCAATCATGTACATGTAACAAATAGATTCCCCAAATAATTCATTTTTGGTGATAAGATTAATTAATTGTGTTTGTTTTTGCCTGAATACTCTTGCAATTGTCATGCCTGTCCTTAGATGTTTCATTATTTCTGAGGTTATTTTTGATCTCAGGCCATGTTGGGTTACATGTAAATGTTATGAATAAGTCTGGTCTTCCATGTTTCCTAACATAGGTCATGGCATCCTGAGTATATTCATGCATATGCCTTGGGCTTCCAGTATATGTTGCTGGCAAGATGAGTAGTGTTCCCATATTTTCTAGGTTTCCATCTTGTGCAACAGCATCTTTTAAATGTATGTATTGTTCTGCTCTGAGTAATTTTTGATTTGTTCTAATGTAAAGTAGTCTTTCAGACTCAATTTTTGCATACATATCTACAACAAACTGGTTTAACAATTTTCTGCAGTGGATTATATGATTCTGTTCTTCATTTCTAATCATTAAAATGTAGGAGTAGTAGTCCATGGCTGATAATTTTTCCCCAGTTTCTTTCCCTGTTTTTGGATCCATGTGTTTCAAATTAAAGTGATAACCATCCTCACCGTATGGAAAAAGAATGGGATACTGAAGAGTTTCATAAGACCGATGTGTTTCTGATATACGTTGCAGCTTTTTGTCATGTCGTTTAAGTATAATATCTCTTGGATGGAAAGTGTCCCCAGAAATTAGGGCTGCAACTTCATTTGTTTCTGGAGCATTATATCTCCGTATATGCTCTCCTGTTGGAGTTTTGTCTGCAGCTATGACAATTTGGTATTCATTTTGTGGCATGTTTTGCATTGCATTTTTGAAAGTGCGGATAAGATTATTGTGTTCATGTAACATTCTTTGTATTTTTAGGACAATATGTTTTTTTGTTCCTTCAATGTATGTACATCGTTGTGCTGTTTCTTTTTCCTCATCTCCCATGAAATAAATTTGAAGGAACTTTGGATCTTCTTCTGGTAGTGGTAGAAGTGATCCAATATTGTCGTAAATCAGGCCTTGAATGGTGAATGTTAGACTGAATCCTTTGTGTTGTATAATATTTGTTGCTCCAAATGAGCTCATTTGGTAACATGAGTTGCATTTTCTAATACAGTAATACCTCATACAAAGTCCGCTTCATACAACATCGGATTCATACAACATCACCTAATTCCTTGAAAATAGTTGCCTCATACAAAGTCGTGTGACTTTGTATGAGGCATTGGGGTTTTCCCAGGTTGCATTGTGCCTGGGCAGTATAAACGGCAGGACACATGCGTGCATTGCTCTTGTGGGTTTTTGCATGAGGCAAAGAGTGTTTATGAGAGGTTTGAGCGCGATTTTGGATTTTTTTTGAATTTTTTTCGTCAGAATTTTTAGAAGCATTCCTGGGATTTTTGCAGCATTCTTCAGGTTCTTGGACAATCAGGGTTGTTTGACAAGTTTTTATAATGTTTTTAGCCATTAGACAATGATTTCTTAAAGTTCTGTCAGTTTCCTGTCTGTTTCCTTGACTTTGTCCTGAAGTCTGTGCTGTTACAGTAAAATGTATCTCTATGGAAACGACGTTTTATGAGGCATCGCAGCAAGGATTTGGATGTTGTATGAGGCATCGCAGCTAGGATTTTGCATGCCTCACACAAAGTCCAAATCCGTATAAAGTCCAAACTTGTGGAACCAAGTTTGGACGTTGTATGAGGTATCACTGTATTTTTAAAAAAATGTTTGGAATCTTTTGTGTCTCCATTGGTGTATTCTATAAGTTGTTGTGGTGGCAATTGTTGCTGAATTTTGATTTTCCCCTCTTTACAACATAGGGATTTGGTTTCTGTTTTAAATTTTCTTGCTTGGCAGAATTTGCAAATGTTGTCTAGATTTCCAATGTGTAAATTATAATTTTGTGAATAATCAGTTTCTGGATCATAGGAAAAGGCAGCCATTTTTAATGTTAATTTCTCAGCTTTACTTCTCTCTTTTCTTTTTTCTCTTGTCTTTTTATTTTGTTGTAATCTCATTTCATTTTTTTTAGTTTCATTTGCCCTTGAACTACTGTCACTTTCTCTACGTTGTGTTAACATGCTTTCATGTTCCTGAGCATTTGTTTGTTGTGCTTTTTCTGAACATGCCTTTCTGCGTTTAGTAAGTGTTTCTTCCCTTTCCTGTGATGTCTGTTGTGTGTTTTCTAATTTTCTTTTCAATCTTTTGCTTGTTCTTTGTGCTATATTTACACTTTTTTGGTGGCATTTTGATATTTAATGTAAGTTATTTCTGAGACTTTTATAATATTTGAAAATAATGGTTATTATTGTTTGAATATAAGTTATCCCAGACAAAATGGAGTGTGCAGTGTGAATTGTTTAGATCCTTCACTGGTATTTCTCCTCTAATTTTTTTTTCCTACATTAGGTTTAATTGGACCTGTCTTCTAATTAGCTTTTTTAAAAAAAGTATTGTTAATACGTTTAATATTAAGGTTTATATTTAGAAATGAGAAAATATTTGAAACTTTATTTTATTTTCTGAAGTGTAATTTGTGAAAGAGCAAACGTAGTGTGCTCCGTAAATATTTGTAGGAAAAACTGCTCCGTAACTATTTAAAATGCGTCACGGTTTTGTTTGCTCGAACGTTTGGTCCCCACTTTGTGTTTTTATTAGTACGTGTAGTAAACGTTATAGGATTTGTTATCGATGGTTTTTTGAACTGTAATTTTTAATTGGGAGGATGGAGTGTGCTCCGTCAATAGTTTGAGGTCGAATTGATCAGATGTGTGACAGTTATTTTTCTGCAAAAGTGGCTCCTGAATTGTAGCTTTCAACTATGTGTTGTTAAATTAGTAAATAAACAGAAAGTAACACTAATAAAAAGTAAATAAACAGTAACTAAAGTGATGATAACACTAAATTTGTAAAATAATAATAAAGAAACAGGTTGATTTTTTGTATTCAAAGTTATCCGCTCCAAAATAAAGAACTATCACTAATTAAAAGTAAATAAACAGTAAAAAAAAACCCGAAGGTAACCCTAAAATAAAGAACTAATAATAAAGAAAGAGGTTGGCTTTTGTATTCAAAGTTCTCCGCTCCAAGATTGTAATGTTATTAGCTCCGTACCAATCTGCAGCCGCAAAAGTACGTAACTATGAGGTTTTTTTAATGCAGCTCCATTTGTAGCTTTTCTTTTCGCTGTTTTCGAAACATTTGACGCATTCGCTCCAAAGCACTTGATTGGCTACATTGCTGTAAATGCGTAGGATGGTGTGATTTGTACTATTTTACGTCATTTATGATTTTGTGGGTTATGGGGGAAAGCCGACAGGAGCTGGGCAGCATCCGGTTCGGGAAAGTGTGTACTTGAGTAGTGAGGAGGATGCAAAAATTACTGAGCAGAGCAAGGAGCTAGTCACCAGCACTCTAGCAGAAGGATGCAAGAGGCAGTCTAACAATGCAACTGGACTCAAAAGACTGTATCAGGAAAGCATATATAAATGCTTGTATACAAATGCCAGAAGCCTCCGGAACAAAATAGGGGAGCTGGAATACTTAGCAATAGATAAGAATATTTATATTATTGGTATCACTGAAACCTGGTGGATGGATGATAACCAATGGGATACAGTTATCCCAGGCTACAAACTGTACAGGAAGGATAGGAAGGGGCAAACGGGAGGTGGTGTAGCCTTGTATGTCAAAGAAGTGATAAAATCGTATAAATCGGAATATCTAGGTGATTTGGAGTCACCATTAGAAGCTCTGTGGGTAAGAGTACCAGGCCACAAGGATGGTCTAACAGTAGGCATATACTATCGGCCTCCGACCCAAACTCTTGCGGGAGACTGGCAGTCGGAGAATGTTGTAAAGGAGGCATCCAAGAAGGAAAGCCTGGTTATAATGGGGGACTTCAATTACCCTCACATAGACTGGGTGAACTGTTGTTCAGCACATTGATGTTTAACTTGATCATAGACCGCAAGTCACTGATAAAATCTAACACAGAGACCTTAAATTTTCAAAAAGGAAATTTCCCAAAGATGAGGAAACTAGTAAAAAAGAAGCTGAAAGGGAAAATTGAGAGAGTCCAAACACTCCAAGAGGCATGGAGGCTGTTTACAAAAACAATAACAGAGGCCCAATATGAATGCACACCCAAAAGGAAAAAGGGCACTGCCAGGTCCAAGAGGACTCCGATGTGGCTTACAGGAGCTGTTCGGGAAGTGATCAAGAGCAAGAAAAGCTCATTTAGAAGATGGAAGGCTTGTCCGAATGAGGACAGCAGGCAGAAACATAAATTCTGGCAGAACAAATGCAAGGCAACAATCAGGAAAGCAAAGCAAGACTTTGAGGAGCGTATAGCTAAAAATACTCAGAGAAATAACAAAGACTTCTTTAAATACATTAGAAGTAAGAACCCAACTAGGAAGGCCATTGGACCATTAGATGACAATGGAAAGCAAGGAGTTATTAAAGAGGAAACAGAGATTGCAGAGAGACTCAATGAATTCTTTGCTTCAGTATTCACTGAAGAAGACAGAGACCACATGCCCAAAACAGAGCCTATCTTCATAGGGAGGGAAAGCGAAGAATTAAGCAAGATAGAAATAACCAGGGAGGAGGTCCTTGCATGTCTAGTTAAGCTCAACACTAACAAATCACCAGGACCAGATGGCATCCATTCATGAGTTCTCAGGGAACTTAAAGATGAAATTGCTGATCTCCTAGCCAAAATATATAATCTTTCCCTCAAATCAGGCTTTGTGCCTGACGACTGGAAGGTAGCGAATGTAACACCAATTTTCAAAAAAGGAACCAGGGGTGATCCAGGAAATTACCGACCTGTCAGTTTGACATGTGTCCCAGGTAAAGTGATGGAAACCATCCTAAAAGATAGAATTAATAGGCCCATAGAAGAGAAGGCGCTGCTAAAGGAGAGCCACCATGGCTTTTGCAAGGGCAAATCATGCCTCACTAATTTGTTGGAATTTTTTGAGAGTGTCAAAAAGCATGTGGATAAGGGGGATCCAGTTGACATTGTTTATCTGGGCTTTCAGAAGGCTTTTGACAAGGTCCCACACCAAAGGCTCTTGAATAAACTTACCAGTCATGGAATAAAAGGACAGGTCTTGTTCTGGATCAGCAACTGGCTAAGGGACAGGGAACAGAGGGTAGCACTAAATGGACACTTCTCCAAGTGGAGGGAAGTAAAGAGTGGGGTCCCCCAAGGTTCAGTACTGGGACCCCTGCTTTTCAACCTCTTCATAAATGATCTAGAGGTAGGAGTAAAAAGCAAGGTAGCCACATTTGCTGACGTCACTAAATTATACAGGGTAGTGAAAACTGTGAGAGATTGTGAGGAGCTCCAGAGGGATCTCTTGACACTGGGGGAGTGGGCAAAACAGTGGCAAATGAGCTTCAACATTAGTAAGTGCAGAGTGATGCACGTTGGGGCAAAAAACCCCAATTACATTTATAAACTGATGGGGTCTGAACTCTCTGCGACAAACCAGGAAAGGGACCTTGGTGTCCTGGTGGACAACTCAATGAAGGTGTCAACCCAGTGTGCCTCAGCAGTGAAAAAAGCAAACTCAATGCTAGGGATCATTAGGAAGGGTATAGAAAATAAGTCAGCAAGTGTCATTTTGCCTCTTTATAAATCTATGGTGAGGCCCCATCTGGAATACTGTGTACAGTTCTGGTCGCCATACCTCCAGAAGGATATTATGGAGTTGGAGAAAGTGCAGAGGAGGGCAACCAGAATGATTAGGGGACTGGAACACCTTCCTTACCATCTGAGGCTGCAACGATTGGGCCTTTTCACTCTTGAACGACGGCGTCTAAGAGGTGACCTGATTGAAGTTTATAAAATCATGCACGGTGTGGACAAAGTAGATAAGGAAAAACTGTTTTCCCTATCGCACAACACTAGAACTAGGGGACACTCGATGAAACTTTTGGGTACTAGTTCTCAAACAAATAAGAAAAAGTACTTTTTCACCCAGAGGATTACTGGTCTATGGAACTCCCTGCCAGAAGAAGTGGTGACAGCTGTCAGTCTTGACAGCTTTAAGAAAGGATTAGACAAGTTCATGGAGGACAAGGGTATCAATGGCTATACTTAAGGACAACCTCGGGGTTGGAGAGAGAGGCAGGATATCTCTCAATGCCATTTCCAGGGAATCCTAAGCAGGTGAAGGCATCTCCTTGGGAATAAACTGAAGGAAATGGTGAGTCACTGTGTGAGACAGAATGCTGGACTGGATGGGCTGTGGCCTGTTCCAGCAAGGCTGTTCTTATGTTTATATTATTATTTTAAAATCTGTTTTACCTATACTATGTCTATGTGTATGTATTACTGTGCTTATTTTGCAGATTAGTAGTAGTGTATTTTCGTTTTTTAATGGAGTAAACTGGTGAGACACTAATTTTAACTCCTTAAATGGTAACGGCACTCAGATAGATAGTTTGAGACACTGTAGGCGGCTAGGATGCTGGGATATGTAGTTTTACTTGTGCTGCTAGCGGGTGTGCGTAGAAAATTTTTCTAAATGATATTTTTGATTGGCTGCGCCACGGCTGCGAACGTTCTATTTCGTCTCACGTCTAATCCTAATTGGCTGCAGCTCGCCACAGCACACAGGATTTGGGGTATTGAAGATCTTTTTATTTCTTTGCATTTGTGGGGCTGTTGCCCCACTGCCAGTTTTTTCAATCCTCCATTGACCTGCGGACCCAGTTCGCCTGTGTGCACGAAGGGTGGGTGCGGGTTAGTAGGGCCAGGCTTAGGAACCTATACGAACTTCCAACGGTTAACCCTTGGTTTTATAGGTTAAGATGTATATGAAAATTAATTCAAAGGAGTAACGATGTCCCTTGAATTCCACGACAAACACAAATTGAGCCTCTAGTAAAATCCCACCATCCACCCACATACATATTTTCCTATCAGGTCACCTGGTTGGACTGGAGGGCAGAAGCTCCAGTTCAGGCCCACCTCAGGGAAGGGCACTGTAGCAGAGAAGATGAGGCCAGCAATCCCATTCCTTCTGAGCGGAGTCCCCATGGCAGAATCTTGAAAAACGAACAGATAATATTGCAGACATTTCCTACATGCTTGAATTGTGAACACATTTGGAGAGACGGTCAACACTCCAGAGAGGATCCTGGGATATCCAAAAGGGTCTCACTCTTCATGGCTTCAGAAGGAGGTGTAAAAAGGTTATTTAGGCGATTCTTCTCAAGACACAGAATCTCAGCTTGAATCTTTTGGTGAGGATTCTAAAATGGATCACTTTTCTTAGGTAGTTTTAACCAAAATCTGTGGCCATTTTGTTTACTATATTTCATAAGTACCACAGTTTGTCTTGTATGTTGCTGTTTTAATGCATTCAGAGATGAATGCAATAACATGAGTTTTGGGAGAGCCCCTTGGCGCAGCAATGCTGACATCAGCGCAGCACACCAGGTTTACCCTTCCAGCGCCGTGGATTTGGGAATAGACGAGGCTCCAAAAATTTCCCCAACATGGTGATAGGCTTTGATTTGATTTGATTTATTGGACTTGTATGCCGCCTTCTTGGGAACGTGACTAAGGGCAGCTAACAGCAATCACAATATATCACAATACATTTAACATTAAATACAATAAAAATACAATATTTTAAATTTAATTTAATTTAATTTTAATTTAATGTAATTTAATTTAATTTTCGCACTTATATACCGCCCACTCGGGTACAACACACATAGTGTTTTGATGGGTAGGACCATAATTCATCTTTTGGATACCCTGTATTTTCTCCTTACTGGATTGTTACGTCCAAAATCCAATCCAAATGTTTCACGCCAGTCACATGGTTCCTCTCATTGTAAACACTGTCATAAATGCACCCATAGCTGTCGTAAACACATTTACGGCAGCCATGAGTTCATTTACAGCATGTGTGGGTGCGTTTATGCATATGTGGGCATGTTTTATAACTGTTTCCAGGAGCGCTGATGGTGATGGCAGGCCACATGAAATGGTGCCGTGGGCTGTGGCTGGTTAGCAGGCCATTATCTGTGGTGCCCAAACTACAGACTGTGGCCCCATTCCATGTGGCCCACCACCACACACAGCACACCCAGAAGTGGATGCAGACATGCCCACAATCTGCAAACATGCCTGCACTGCACCTGGGAGTGCCAAGATTTGTCATCACTGTTCTAGAAGGCACAACAGGGAACCAAACTCCCAACCTGTGGTTCTATGGCCACTTACCTAAACCACTGAGTCTAGTATGTATACCAAGTTGCAGTCTTTCCCCCTGCTGGGAAGCATGTGGAATCTGTATTATTCCGTTGTCTTGGCCACAAAAGGAAGCTACACTTCAGAGAGGGTCACATGGACTGGGAGCTTCCACTGGGAGTGGCATCCTAACTCCATGAAATATTTTGCTCTTCTCAAGAAGAGAGCCTGGCCGACCAACATACCATGAACATTTTAATACATGTCCAAAGACGTGATCATGAATCACAAGCTCACATAACATTTTGTATTTTCTTAGTGACCCCAATAAAGGTATCACCTGCCTCCTGCATCTTTTCTATTATTTACAATTAAAGGTTAAGTGGCATTTGAAGACGGGTGGGGTACTGTGCATATGGGGGTTCCCACTTCTGAGAAGAAGGGTAAGGAAGGCAGCTTTTGTGACGGAGCATGTCAGGCATGAGAGATTCCTAGAGATCATGATGCCAGAGAAGAGAGAGTCCTAGAGAAGAACATGCATGCCAGACAAGAGATTTTCTTAGAGAGGAGTATGCGAGTAGAGCGGTTAATAGACACTGACTGGACGGCGGCAAGTCAGCAGTTCCTGCCAACCTAGCAGTTTGAAAGCAAGAAATCGCAAGGATAAACAGGGACCACTTCGGTGGGAAGGTAAACAGTGTTCTGTGTGCTCCGGTGTCTGGCAAACGTAGACAGCACTGGCTCTTTGGCTATGAAACAGAGATGAGCACTGAACCCTAGAGTCGGATATGACTGCCCTTTGAGCAAGGGGGACCTTTACCTAGCATGCCAGACAAGAGCAATTCCTAGAGAGGGAGCATGCAGAGTAGTGAGATTCATAGAGATCAGCATGCCAGACCAGGAAGGTATCTAGAGAGGAGAATGTCAGAGAAGAGAAGTTCCTAGCATGTGGAGGGGACTGCGGTGGCTTAGTGATTAAGAGTTGAACTTGACAACTGGAAGATCGGCAGGTCAGGAGTTCGAGACCCGTGTGCTGCATGACGGAGTGAGCATCCGTCTCAAAGAGAGAGAGCATTGTTTCTTAGCGTGGCCGACTCGATAGATTCCTAGAGAGGAGTAGCCAGACTGCCAGACAATAGAGATTCCTAGAGAGGAGCATGCAACACAAACGAGGTTCCTAGAGGGGAGCATGCCAGACGAGAGAGATTCCTAGAGAGGAGCATGCCAGACAAGAGAGATTCCTAGAGAGGAGGGAAATGTGGGAGGGGGAGAGACGGACTATTCCCCCCCCCCCGGAAACGATCCTTTCCCACATGTCCCTCTTCCTCCTCCCTATTCGAGAGGCGCCCATCGGGTAGGGAGAGTTGCTGCGGTAAGTCTCTTATTTCTGGACTACAAATCCCATCCTTTTAGAGGCGGGAAGGGTTTTTAAGTGGACTCTAAAAAACCCTCGCCTCTTCCACGTATTGGAGACAAAGGAGGATCCCGAGCTTCAAATATCCCTTAATAAATACTACAAAACACACGCAGGAAGAAGAAGGCGGTTCGTCTTGAATCTCGAAAACTCACGCAAGGATTTATGTCTTTTAGTGACCCAATAAAGGCATCGCCTTCTTCCTGCATTTGTTTTGTATTTTGAACATGGATCTCACCGGCTTTCTTTCTTTCTTTGCTTAAATACTACAAATCCCGGAATCCTCGACCATGCTCTGAGCAGCATGGACGCTGGGAATTGTAGTCTGAAAGGAAAGAACTCCGTGCCCAACCCGTGGACTAGGGGAAGTCCTGAGTTCAAAGGAAGCATAAAATGCTTTTGGGCGACAAGTCCTTTCTGTGGTGTCAGCTGACTGTGGATTCTGGGCATTGTAGTTGGCGGGAAAACAAGGGAAGCTTCTCTAAGACTGGGAGCCCCCCCCCTCCCCCATGTATCTCATAGTGTATAATTTTCCAAGAGCTTGGGATTTTATATTAAACACTATTACCAGTTTAATAGCTAACTCTTGACCTATTTGGAGTTCTGTCTTCAGGGGTTTGTAAAGAAAATCCTTGGTCCACCTCACAGCCATTATGACCACATTCATTTTTCTTTTTATTCCCCCAAAAGGGCACCAAGGAGCATCTCTTCTCTCTCACTTTCTCCAGAGGGAGGTCTTGGCATTTAAAGAGAAAAGAGGACGTATTTCTTGAGAAGGCTGCAATTCCTCCATTAAAACTCTTGCCCTGCCAATGTTAGAATTTCCCTTCTGGAGGAGTTTTCCAACTCGGAACCTCAGGTGCTTTTGTTCTCTGAGTGCCAATGCTGAACGAACCCTCTGCAGTGTTTGTTTTGCTGGAAAGTTATTGGGGAAGTGGAAATTTTATCTTTGTAAATGACTCCAACCTGTGGGCCTCAGAGAAGGAGGGAAAGGCTTTTATTTGGAGAGGTGCTGTTTGAGGAACAGAAAGGAATCAGATCAGATGCCCTCTCACTTTAGGATATAAGCCCAGGATAGAAAGAGCACTAGGGAGTGTGGAGAGAGTCTGTCCTGGCTCCTTTGAGATAGTCTTTCTGCTCCTCCCGACAAGGGAAGATGCAAGTGGTGGAAACCTACTGTATCCAGCATGATGGGTTATCATATTCTCCTCTCCACACCCCTTAATTTTCACTCTCATCAGAGCCTTTAGGGAGTTTTACTGGACACTGACACAGTTCACTCACTCATGTGAATTTACACTCCATTTCCTGCCACTGCATTCCACAGAGTCCACCTGTAGATAGCCATAACAGTTACACGTACAGTATATACCATCCCATAGCACTTATGAACTTACTGGGTGGTTCATAATGTTTTTAGCAATTTGCCCCCAACTTGCTGGTTTTTCATTTTAACAACCTCAGAAGGATGGAAGGCGGATCTCCGTCAGGATTGAAATCAGATTGTGGACAGGGTTTTGCCTGCAGTTATAGCAGTTGAAGCACTGTGCCTCGAGGACTCATAGTACGTCTTGTATTCATGGGCAGGTACATAAATAACAAATATGTTCTTTAATATGTCCAAGTGTGTTTCTAACAAATTAAATTGGTAAGAAAACGTTGGGAGGTATCAGCAATAAAACTCTTGCTACATTCGCTGCATCAACGATGCCATCTCATCCTCTGCCTCCCCCTTCTCCTTTTGCCTTTAACCTTTCCTAGCATCAGGGCCTTTCTCCAGCGAGTCTTCTCTTCTCATTTCATGGCCAAAGTCAAGGGATCCCACCTTACGGCCTGCAGGCTTGACCTGGCCCACAGCACCATTTTACGTGGCCCACCACCACTGCACCTGGAAGTGGACACATTTATGACAGCTGTAAACTGCCTGTGTATGCATAAACATGGTTTTGTCAGCCCTAAGTGCTCTCATGACTGTCGTAAATTGTAGGAATCGGGGCCGCAGAGGGTCGGAGGTCCCGGAGGAGACTGATCAAGAAACGACACGAGGCAGTATGGAGCGAGATCAGATCAGTAGTTTATTGAAGGAAAGCTTCATCATATATAGGAGAAAAAGCGCAACGGTGGCAAAACCATCATCTGACAGAAAATCACATCACCCATCTACCCGGGTTAATGGGAAATCTTTCTTGGGGAAGTTAATTAACTGGGGCAAACATTGACAGGGGAAACACCATTGTCCAAGGATTAGGCTGGGGTAAACATGGCTTCTATTTGCACCGGGGATTACGCTCTCCTTGGAGATGAGTGATTACCTTAATGGGTAACGGGGTTAGATATTCGCTCTCTCAGCAGAACCGCTGGTCAGGTCAAGGAATTGGGTGAATCAAACCCTATCATTAATCCACCCCCCTTAATTTCTCTGCCCGCAGAAACCACGGGCCAGGAGTTTTCTCGACTGAAGTGGCCTCTGCCAGGGCCGTTCCGTGCCCACCGGGCACAGGGAATCCACATCTCCCCTTTTAGTTTCATTTAAGGACCTGACCGGCGACTCTACGCAAGAGGGGCATCAGCTGCTGAGCAGGAATGACGCTTCGGGGTTCCTTCTTGGGGCGGCACTTCGAGACCAGTGAGGGAATACATTGCGCAAAGCAGCAGATTGCTATGACTAGTATAATCACCCCCACAACCACCTTGAGTACCGTCTGAAGCCACCCCCACGGAATCCACGACCACATCCAGTTCCGCAATGAACTCCACCAAGTTCCCCATGCAGAACCCTCTCTGATGCCCTCGACTATGGTATGGAGGTCTGTGAGCTGATTCTGCACTCTGCGGGAATTATCAGTAAGATTGAAGCAACACATACCATGGAAAGATTTGCAACCCAAATGATGTAGCAATAAGAGATAGTCTATAGCTGCTCAATTGTCGAGAATGGCATGGCGAAGCTCTGCCTGCTCCTGGTTGAGCAGCGCTATCGCAGAGGAGGTGTGGTTGACGGCTTTAGCTAACCCGCAAGCCAGTCGACCAATCCGAGCGTTGCCGACGGCTAAGCCCGGCACGCCAACTATGCTGACCGCCAGTGAGACATATTCGGCTGGACTCAGAACTTTAAAGCTACTATCACATGAGCTGTCTAACTGTGCGGTGCGAGTGTGCCGTATGGGTGCGGGAACATCTGAAACATTTGTGCTTGGGGTAACCATCTCCTTAGTAGGGAGTAACAGTGTCAAACGACTAATGCAACATGTGGAATCTGATACATTTGCAGGAATGTAGTTGAAGGTATACTGATTACATGTAAAGAACCAACCAGATGGTAACGTAACATGAGCATACATTGAACCAAGTGTCTCTGGTTTATCACAAGTCCAGTTGCTGCTGCCGGTGTTGAGGCAGCGGCGCTGAGTTCGGCCGACTGCAGCGCAGCCGACCATTCGGGCACAAGTAGAGTTCGGGCTGGCCGCCACTCACGGAGTGTAAAGAGTGGCTGCGTCAGCCGGCAAAGTCATAGTGAGCCGCAATCCCCCCCAGCGAGCGTAGGCTGCAAAGCTCGCAGGGAGATGCAGTCCGAAAATCCTCTTCAGCAGCCAGTCGCCATCCCTGGCATGCACATCTAAAGTGCGGCACACTGGGATGAGACAGGTGCTCAGAATTGAGGCAGAACCCGCGTCCTGCTTCAGGCAAAAATCGGACTGGTTGACGAGACCCGCCAACCTTTCCCATAGGTTATAATGCATCCTGGCAGAAAGGTCTCCGTCTGGTATCAAGCCGTTGGCCCCAAGTGGGGCGGCCTGATCGCCTCCCCCCACAAGTAGGGAGAGGATCAGGATGATGAGGACTGCCACGGAGTTGGCATTAATCTGGGCAAAGACTGCAGCTTCGAAGTTCTCCGGTGTCGGCTCCTTCTCCTCGCGCCGGAGGGCGTCCTGGGCCTCATTGCAAAGAGCCTTGATCATCCCCCAGGTGACCTTCGGCGCTGCCATCTGTGGTCGCCTCTTCCGACGGGTCCTCTCGGTCAGAGTGAGGTCCTCCATCTCTGGGATCGGACTCGGGTCGGTCTGGGTCCACGCCATGGGGTTCCAAGTGAGGCTTGACACACCGAGCTGGAATCCAAACGACACCTGCAGCATACCCTCTCCCCCATGTTATGAGTGGCGCCGGGCCCCTCCAAGAAGGGTCCAGTGGCACCCGGTATTGGACCATCGGTCGCGGGAGAGCTTCCGAGCGGCGGAAGTGCTTCTCCTGCGGCGTGCAATCCGAAAAAACATTAAGGTGATTGTATGTGAACAATACCTTATTCAGACAATGCTGTGCCTGAGCCTGTGACTTGGGGAGGGCTGGTGGCTCCCCCTTTGTGTTTGTTTGTCAATATAGGACTTGAGCGTCCGATTGACCCGTTCCACAATCGCCTGCCCCTGCAGATTGTAAGGAACGCCAAAAGTATGCTTAATGTCCCAAGTGGCCATGAAGGCGGCCAGCTGCCTGGAGCTGTAGGACGGGGCGTTGTCGGTTTTAATTTGCCGCGACTTGCCCATTGCCGCGATGCAGAAAAGGAGGTGCTGCTCCACGTGGGAAGCAGTCTCCCCTTTCTGCGCCGTTGCCCAAACGAACTGAGAAAAGGTGTCAATGCAAACGTGCATTTACTGCCATCTGCCAAACTGCGGAACATGCGTGACATCCATCTGCCACACTTGGTTAGCCTCTGTCCCTCGTGGGTTGACCCCCCACGAGGCCCCCCCCCCGGTGCCCCTGCACAATGCTGGCAAGAGCGAACTATGCCTTGGGCTTGAGAAAGTGGCAGATTGAACTGTCTGGCTAGCGCTTTGGCATTTTGGTGAAAGAAGGCATGACTCTGAATTGGAGTAGTGAAAACACCTAACACTGAACGTTGCTGAATTTCCTTTGCCGCCGCATCCGCTCTGCTATTGCCCGCGGAAATCGGACCCGGTAGGTCTTGATGACTTCGGATGTGGGCAATATAGAGCGGCTCCGTGCGGTTTCGCAAATGAAATTGAGCAGTGAGAAACAGACTAAGCAAATTCTTGTCTATCGCGGGAGTAATGTATGCTCCCGGTAGACTGTGAAGCAAATTCCTAACATACTGGCTGTCAGTAATGATGTTTAGGCACTCTTTGGCGAAGGTGCGCAAGGCAAGGTTCACCGCTGCCAACTCAGCCCGCTGCGTGGACTTCTGTGGAAGAGTTAACAGCGTGCGCCAAGCCTGGCCCTCCTGCCAAGTCAAGACACCATATGTGCGACCTCCATCAGTAAAAACTGTCCTGGCTCCCTGAAGCGGAACCAGCGAGAGCAATTCGAACAAGCTGACTGTCTGCGTTTGAAGCGAGACAAGTCTGGGGTCTTTTGGCAAGTGGTATGCCAAGCATCCGGTGAATCCTTCCAAAGCAATTGGAAGCAAGTCACCGAGCTGCATCAATTGCTGAATTTGTTCCTTGGTGAACGGGACTACAATTTTGGCTAAGTCGTGCCCTGAAATGTCCCTAGCTCTCAGCCTTCCGCGGTAGACCACTGCGGAAACCAATTCTTGGGGAGGAACGATGTTCCGGGAAGAGGTGTTCGGCAAGTACACCCATTCCACAATACTTGCTCCTTTCTCGGGAGTCCACTCCTAGAGCTCCGGGGAACATGGATCCTGCTCGCACGATGTACAAGTTCAAGATCGGGGCGTATGGCCCTGGGGTGATCCTATCTACCCACCTCTGGCTGAGAACCTGGTTAACTTTCTCGAGAGCTAAGCGTGCTTCTCGAGAAATTTGTATCCGGTCTGCTGGCTGCTTACCTAAAGTTAGCAGCGAGAAGAGCGGTTTCAAGAGATCCGTATCCAATCGAAAATACGGTCTGGCCCAATTAATGTTCCCCAAAACTTGCTGTAATTCTACCAAGGTGACTGAGTCCTGTAAATTGATCTGAGGCAAAACTGGTGCTGCGAAAGAGCGGAGAAGCCGATGACCCAAGTATGAGAAGGGCTCGGTTCTCTGCACTTTCTCCGGGGCAATGAGTAACCCTTTCTCCCCCAGGCTGGCCTGGAGGTCTGAAAACATTTCGCTGCCGAGTTGCGGCACCGCGACCAAGATATCATCCATGAAATGGCAAACTAAAGCTTTTGGGTAAAGGTTTCGAAACTTTGCCAGTACGTTGTGAACATAAATTTGGCACAGAGTGGGCGAATTGAGCATGCCCTGTAGCAAAAATTTCCACGCGTAACGCTGCGTAGGCTCACTGTGGTTCACAACCGGCACCGTAAAGGCAAACCTTTCCCGGTCCCTGGGGTCTAAGGGGATTGTATAAAAGCAATCCTTGAGATCTACAACTAGGATTTCCCACCCCTCGGGAATCATATTTGGATTCGGGATGCCGCATTGAAGCAGACCCATTGGCTTTATGCATTTATTGATCTCTCTGAGATCGTGGAGGAGTCGCCACTTCCCCGACTTCTTTTTGATGACAAAAACGGGCGAATTCCAAGGACTAGTGGACTGCTCTATATGTCCTGCGTCTAGCTGTTCTTTAACCAGTTGTTTTAGGGCGACTAATTTCTCTCCCACTACCGGCCATTGTTCCACCCATACCGGTGTATCGGTGAGCCATTTAAGTGGCAACGCCATTACCCGAAGGTAAGCGTAGCACCGTACTGCTGTAAAATATCTCTCCCCCAAAGGTTGATGTGCACGTCAAGAATGTGCGGCCGAATTACCGCTGTGCCGTCAGCCTTTGGGATTGTGACTGTCACCCACTCCCGGCTCCTAAATGCTTCCTGAATGCCGCCTACCCCCCACACATCGGAGACCGGCTCAATGGCCCACTCCCTTGGCCACTGGCTTCTGCTTATCACGGATACATCCGCTCCGGTATCCAGCAGGCCTGAGAATGATCTATTATTCAGAAATACCTCGATAACTGGGCGCTGTTTCCACTCAATGTTGGTCTCCACTGTCGCTAAGACCTGGTATCCTTGTACTGCCTCACTGGCGCTCGAGCGGTCCTCTGACCGGGACTCTGAGCTGTCCCTGAGCCTTCCCTGGCTGTCTGCTGGCGAGTGACAAGGAACCATGATCAGTTGCGCTAAGGTGTCTCCTTTGTGAATGGTTTGGGGCAGGTGAGTCCAAAGCTGAACTTGGAGAACGCCTGAAAAATTGGAGTCAACGACTCCTGGAATTACAAGAATTCCGCGTGCTCCTGCTACACTGCGGGGCAAAACTAAACCTATAAAGCCCTTGGGCAGTGGACCCATGTACTGGGAGTCCACCAGATAGACACTGCCTGGCAGGTCGCCAATAACGTCTGCCTGACAAGTCAAATCTAGCCCTGTTACCACCCTTGGGGCTGGCCTGCGCCCTCGCAATGCCTGGAATGTGACCTGAATCTAGTCTAGCTCCGGCGAGCCTTGAATCTGGGAAGTCTCTGTTTGGACCGGGGCCAGAGACGTGCCCGCGTGCCGGTTTCCCGAACTCGGACAGTTTCTGGCCCAATGGTAGCCTTTCTTGCACTTCGGACACAGGGTGTTTGGAGCCTTGGAACGGCCGGAATTTTGTCCGCCTCCCTTGGATCGGCACTCCCTAGCGAAGTGACCGACCTTGCCACAATTGTGACATGCTCCTTGGTTCTTACCTTTGGGTCTCCTACCCCCTTGCACCGCTGCCGCTAGCAAACCCATTTTATAGGATTCTGTGCCAACGTCGGCGCAAGCTCTAATCATGTCCGTAAGAGTCAAGTCGGGACGATTGCCTAGTGACTGCAAGATTTTACGGCAGTCCAAGTTGGCATTGTCCTTGGCTAACTTCATCATGAGCTCTTGCTGGGCTTCCTCATTATCGATCTGCCTACTAATCGCCTCTTCCAAGCGATTGATGAAGTCCATGTAGGGCTCCTGGGCTCCCTGCTTGACTGCGGTGTAATTCTTAGCCGCTTTGCCGGTCTCAGGGACCTTGAAAAAAGCCCTAAAGGCAGCCTCTGCCGACATCTGGAGAGTGGCGAGTGGCAAGTTGATCTGCGCATCGATGGATTCGAAGGCACCTGAACCATATAACTGGTCAGGAATTACTGCGCCTCCCATCCTGGCAGCCCTAGTTTGAGCTTCAAGGCGAAACTCGCTGTCCCAAATCAGGTACTGGCTAGGGTTGAGCATCATCCGCATGATGGCCTTCCAGTCATGAGGAATGAACATGGTGTTCTCGCACACTTGCTGAAGCGTGCCCCTAGTAAAACGACTTTGGAGCCCTGTCTCTGAAATGGCCTTCCGTATAGCCATGAGGAGCTTATACGGGACTGGTGAATGAACTATCTTCTGGGCCCCCATGAGGGCGTCCATTTCTAGGCGAATTGGACAAATCTGACTAAGCTCAGCTAGTTCTTCCGCTGGCAAGTCCCCCTTCTTCAGTTCTTCCTCAACTGTGCGCTGAAGGGCACTCTTGGGAACCTGGGAACCTGGAACTGTCAGGGAAGCGCCTGCGCTCCCCATTCCTTGCATTCCGTCGGTGACTTCTGCAGCTGTCACCGAGGGAAAGTTCCCTACGCTACTCTGCCTAAACTGTAATGACGGATAGAGCGCCGTGGGCGCCGATGGCTCGGCTGGCGCTGGGGGTTCTTTGGCCTCTACCCGGACTGGTTCTATCTCCTCTAAGAGTTTCCTACACTTACTCCATGTGCGAATTACGCCTCCTGGAGCTTTCGGGGGTTGCTGAATGCAGTCTCCTATCTGATCCCAAAGCTTAAGGGTTAATGTACCTACTTCTGGGTAAAGCAGGCAGTGTTCCCTTAGGTACGCCAAAAGTCTCGGTAGCTCTCTGCTGTGAAACTTTAACTGAAACACCCTTGCCAGGATTCTAAACTTCCTCACGAGTTTTTTGGCTAGTGGACGGACGCTGACGCTGAGGACAGGTCCCCATATTACCTGCGAAGGGTCCTCCGAAGTTTCCTCCTCGGGACGGGTCGACGCGTCTTGGGCAAGCAATAGGTTCTGGCGACGATTCTTTGGGTAGAGCTCGGAGCGTGGTCCCCTACCACGGGCCCTCGGTGGCCTCTGCGCTGTCAGGGTTCACAGCTGACCCTGCGGAACGCATTTTTCCGTAACCTGCAAGCCGCCGCGAAAGTCAGGAGCAAGCTGTAGGATGTCTCTCTGGAGTGCCTCGCCGCTTAGGCCGTCTCCCGACCGGCTGGTTTACCAGCCGGGCTGCCGGGCTGTCCTCAGGGACGATTGGCCGCGGTTCAAGCGCAGAACCGGGCCGTGTGATCGCTTACTCTGAGGTAGACCGCTCGGGGGTCGCTTACTCACGAGTAGATCACGTCGGGGTCACCAGGTGTAGGAATCGGGGCCGCAGAGGGCCGGAGGTCCCGGAGGAGACTGATCAAGAAACGACACGAGGCAGTATGGAGCGAGATCAGATCAGTAGTTTATTGAAGGAAAGCTTCATCATATATAGGAGAAAAAGCGCAACGGTGGCAAAACCGTCATCTGACAGAAAATCACATCACCCATCTACCCGGGTTAATGGGAAATCTTTCTTGGGGAAGTTAATTAACTGGGGCAAACATTGACAGGGGAAACACCATTGTCCAAGGATTAGGCTGGGGTAAACATGGCTTCTATTTGCACCGGGGATTACGCTCTCCTTGGAGATGAGTGATTACCTTAATGGGTAACGGGGTTAGATATTCGCTCTCAGCAGAACCGCTGGTCAGGTCAAGGAATTGGGTGAATCAAACCCTATCATTAATCCACCCCCCCTTAATTTCTCTGCCCGCAGAAACCACGGGCCAGGAGTTTTCTCGACTGAAGTGGCCTCTGCTAGGGCCGTTCCGTGCCCACCGGGCACGGGGAATCCACAGTAAATGCGGGTGTGGGTGCATTTACTTCTGCTTCCGGGGTGTGTGGTCCGGCCGGCCCACTTGGCTGTCTGGGAGGTGTGGTCCGGCCCACTGCATAAAAAGTTTGGGAAGCCCGATTTATGTAAAAGGTCCACTCTGCATTCGAGGTCCCCCTGCAATGCGGTTTGAGAATGTGCTTTGGTTTGGGTTTGGCTGGGAACATACCTCAGACAAAAACTGCTTCATTCTGCCCTTCATCCGATACGCATTCCCAGCTAAACCATGCCCTGGAGAAGAGCGGGATGGAGTGGATATGCAGGGGGAACTCTCCCCTTCCCGGTAGAAGCAATGGGGTTTCTGGAAAATGCAGCAAAACTGCCGCAACCATCAGCACTGCCTCTGCCGCTTCCACAGTAACTTATGTCTTGCAACTTCCGGCGTGGGGTCGGATGGTGCGGGGTGAAATTTTAGAGTTTAAAATGGTGGTACCACCTTACATAAAATGATTTGTTTGCGTGAAAGGGATGCGTTTTCCACACAAAAAAATCATTACTTAAGTCAATTTTTACGTAAATTTGTGCATATGTACTGTAAATCAGGGTTTTACTGTACAGTGGTACCTCTTACAAAAGGGCTTCTGTGGGGAGGGGAAGCAACCCTTGGGATCCAAAACTTTCATCCCCCTTCCCCCTGCCTTGCCTGTTCGTTTATTTTGCTGTGAGAGGTGACAGGATTTTTCAGGGAACGTGATGCATGAACGAGGCTTCTTTGAGTGAAAGCGGGCATGGAACCAGAAGTGTGCCTAGCTGCTGAGGCTCTCCTGTGGGCTCCCTTCCCCTCTGGCTGCATGTGTTTTCACAGCATCTCGCCTTTGCCCACTTGCTGATGCGAGTGGGGCATGCCCTCAACGAAAACTGAGCTCCGAGTCGAGGGATGAAGGAAGGAAGAAGGAAGGAAGGCAGAGCCAAAGCAGCTTGGCACACTTCTAGTTTTCCTCCCGCTTTTACTTAAAGGAGACTTGTTTGGGCATCGCGTCCCCTGCAAAAACCCCACCACATCTCACAGCAAAATAAACAAACATGCAAGGCGGGGGGGGGGGATGGCAACCCTTCCTTTTCAAGTCCCTGGTGAAGTGATTTTTGGGCGGATCCCCAGGGTCGCTTCCTCCCCCATGCCACCTCTGACAGAAAAATAAATGAACGGGGAAGATGCATCACACTAAGTTTCACACCTTCATTTATAAATCTTACTAGAACACTTCTGTTTACCTCTTTATTTCTTTTTGTACCTAATCTATAGGCGCTTATAATATCCTCAGGCGTAAATTTTCTTTCCATTTTCAAATCATTTAACCATGCTATTATTCTTGACTTGAGTTGATCAGGCACAGCTTCCGAAATATTCTTAATTATTACATTTTGCCTCTTAGAGCGATCTTCCATACGATCTAACCTTTTTTCAATAACTTCTAACTTGGATTCACTTTGTTTTGTCTTCTTCTGTGTCACCTCTACTTTGTTTCCTAACAACTCAACCTCTTTTGCATTTATATTTAATGTATCCTTTAATTCCACCATTTCTTTCATAATACTTTGTGTTTGTGTCTGGGCGACCTCTACCATTCCTGCAACCATTTAACCATAGATTTCATGTCCCAAACCCAGGAAAAAAAAGATTTATTCAAATCCTTGTCATTAATTTACTTTGCTTTTTCTACTTGGTTACACCCGTGATAACCCTTAATCTGCAGAAATTTAGATTGGCATAGTATACTTAAATTTTCCAAAACTGAATCATGTCAGGGCCGGGCTTAATTCCATCTTCGTTAGTTAGCGCATAGTGTATAAAAGGTTTCCAGATTTCCCAAAATGGTATTTTAATTTTTAATCCCTGTTTTAACTGAATTTGACTAGTTAATTTTTCATTTAATGCAAGTTGCCAAACTTCTTTAAACCACCTGTTTTTGTTCAAGCCTTCATTAGTTTTCCATTCTTGAGCTATTAACTGGCAACCAGCAACAATGTCAAAATTAGTTCTTTTTTACCTTCATTTAATTTTAATTTTTCTGTTTCTCCTAATATAGCCAATTTGGGTTCTGATTTTATTGTTGTATCGAGAATATTATTTATCTCCTTCTCCATCACTTTCCAGAATTTATTTGTTTCCTTACAGGACCACCACAAAAGCAAATATGTTCCCTTTTTTTCCTTACATTTCCAACATATGTCAGATTTATTACTATCCATTTGTTTAGCTCTAATTGAAGTGAGGTACCATCTCCATAATACTTTACAGACATGGTCCTTTTCCTTAATTGATATAGTTTTTGTTATCCTTCTCCAATTTTTTTTTTCCTCCTGGGTTAAATTGCATGTGATGGCCTCAGTTTTCATCCTATTAATCTTTAATCCTGTTACTTCTTCAAAGGCTCTTAAACGAACTTGTACTTTGCTTAAATTATTTAAAGGTTCTTTTATCACTAGCAAAGTGTCATCTGCAAATAGACTTATTTTTTTGTTCTCTATTCCCATCAATTTGTCGTTCTGCCTTATTTCATTTGCTAATAATTCCATTGCCAATATAAATAAACATGGGGACAATGGGCAACCTTGTCTTATCCCTGCATTAATACTAATTTCTTTACCTAATCGATTATTCATTTTAATTTTTGTTTTGCTTTCTTTGTACAATTGTTCAATCACATGTTTAAATTTAGGGCCAAATTGTAATTTCTCGCATATTCCTTTTATTGTTTTCCATTGAATCGAATCAAACGCTTTGTATATATCTAATGCCGCATACATACTTTTTGTTTATTATTTTTCTATTTTTCAATTATATTAACTAAACGATTTATTAATATATCCATTTGTCTCCCTTTAACAAACCCTGTTTGATCTTCCCCAATATAATTATTTGTAAATTTATTAAGCCAATTATTCAATATTGAAGTAAAAAAAATTGCGTCCCGATTTAGTAATGAAATTGGTCTATATGCTTCTTTATCTTTATCTTTATCTTTATCTTTATCTTTATCTTTATCTTTATCTTTATCTTTATCTTTATCTTTATCTTTATCTTTATCTTTATCTTTATCTTTATCTTTATCTTTATCTTTATCTTTATCTTTATCTTTATCTTTATCTTTATCTTTATCTTTATCTTTATCTTTCCCTGGTTTGGGGATTAAAGCCGTTATCGAATTACTCCAGGATTTTGGAATCTCCACCCTCCCTTATAATATATAATTACTAGCAAGGGTTGCCCGGCGTTGCCGGGCTTTTCCCCCCGTGTTTTTTAATTAAAAATGAGCCAATTTTATTTTTGCAATAGTTTTACATTGTGTTGGAAGGTTAAATTGTGTTGTTGTTTTTTTAAAATTACTTAGTCTGTAATTTTAATTTTTTAAATGTTTATTTATGTTAAATTTGTTTGGCTTGGCTGTTATTAACTATGATCTGCTTTTTTGGTTTTTTTTGAGGATTAATAAAAGAAGAAAGTGTGATATAATAACTCAGCACAGGATTTTTTAAACTTTCTATTGTATTTGATTGACATATATTTGTGATTTGTGTGAAAGTGTGTTTAGTGTAATTTTTTTTACTTTTTTTGTGTGACCTTTTGTGTATAATTGTGAGTTTGTGTTTTGTTTGGGGCTGTTGTGTGTTTTTGAATTGTTTGTACTATTGTGGCCAGCAGGTGGTGCTGGTAGGGGTTTTGGTCGTTGGGGGTTAGGAAGGGTGGGTTAGGTGGTGGGGAGGGGGGCATGGTCGTTGGGGGTTAGGAAGGGTGGGCTAGGTGGTAGGGAGGGGGGCTTTATTGTTTTATGGTGCTTTGTTTGTGTGGAGTTGTGAAAGTAGTTCGGGGTTTCCCCTTTAATATCAGTGGGTGGGGCCTGCGACCCCCCTCTCCGCTGGCTTTCCTAGGGTTGGGAGGTTTGTGGGGAGAAAAGGGGAATGTTTTCCAAACCCTTCTGGACTCAGAACACCAGGCACAGTGGATCGATTCCCTCCCCCCCTCCTTAAAACAACTCCGTTTTTAAAGAGTAGAAAAGACGGAGTTTTTTTAAGGAGGGGGGTGGGAATCGATCCTCTCTCCCTGGTTTCCTGAGTCCAGAAGTGTTTGGGAAACATTTCCCTTTTCTCCCCACAAACCTCCCAACCCTAGAAAAGCCAGCGGAGAGGGGGTTCGCAGCCCCCACCCACTGATATTAAAGGGGAAAATCCAGGCGCCATGGGTGAGGGAAAGAAAGCCGGCTGGTGTGTGTTTGGCTGTGATGCGGTGAGTTGTTTTTCTTTTTAATTTTTTGGGCGCCGTTTTCCTCAGCGTTCTGCGTGCTCATGGCGCACAGGACGCTGGGGATTGTAGTAATGGGTTGGTGCTTTCTGTGTGTGCTGCGTTTTTTTAAAATGGTTTTGTTTTGATTGGCTGCGGCGCGATTCCGAACGCTGCGCCGTGCGAGAGCCTCTCAGCCTGATTGGCTCTGGCGTGGTGCGGCGCAAGGAATGTTGGGAAGTGAAGTTCTTTCCCTTTCTTGCCCTTTGTGGGGCTGAGGCCCCCGTGCCGGATTTTAAAATCCTTCGTTGACCTGCGTAGGCAATTTGGCCGTGCGCACGAAGGATGGGTGCGGGTCATAGGGCGACGCATAGCAACCTATAGCCAGTTCCAACGGTGAACACTTGGATTTATAGGTTAAGATATAATTTTTTAAATTTGGGAATCATTACTTCTTGACATTCCTTGTAAAATTCCGACGGAATGCCGGCTTCTCCTGGCATCTTAGAGCGATCTTCTATACGATTTAACTTTTTTGAATAACTTCTAACTTGGATTCATTTTGTTTTGTCTTCTCCTGTGTCACCTCTACTTTGTTTCCAAACAACTCAACTTCTTTTGCATTTATGTTTAATGTCCAACCAGAGCGGACCGGAGGGGCTCTCTAATTGTTCCATCTGGCAGAGGGGCTCGCCTCTCTGGCACATGAAGGAGGGCCTTTTCTGTGTCCGCACCAGCCTTGTGGAACCTCCTGCCAGTAGAGTTACGGGAGCAGATGGAGCTGCTGCCTTTCAGAAGAGAATTAAAAACCTGTTTGGCGGGGCAGGTGTGGGGCTCGGATGGAAGAGTGGCCCCCACCTGTTGGCTTATAAAATGAAGGCCCCCCCCCTCTTTTTAATGCGGGCAGTTTTAATAGGTGGGTGAGTATGTTGGGGTTTTAATTGTTTTTAATATGTATGTTTTAATCTTGTTGTGAGCCGCCCTGAGTTGGGTTCGCCTGATTGGGCGGCATAGAAGTTTGAACCATAAATAAATAAATAAATAAATAAATAATAAGTCCCTGGTGAAGTGATTTTTGGGCAGATCCCCAGGGTTGCTTCCTCCCCCATGCCACCTCTGACAGAAAAATACCGTATTTATTCGAGTATAACGCGCACTCGTGTATAACGCGCACCCCTAATTTTCCATGAAACCTCGGTATAAAATTTTCTCGGCTAGCTGCTCGGTTTCCATGCATTTCAGCATGATCAACAACTTTGAGCTTGAACGAAGCGTCATATGCACAACGTTTACGCTTGATACCCTGAGATGCCATCTAAAGGGGAACCAGTTATATCGGTGAAAAAGAGCACGCCTTAAAATATTGAGGGAGGGGGGGATAATCAGACCCACCTGTTGCAGAAAATGCAATCCGAAACGAGCACTTCCGACCTCCAGGAGCCTCGCTCGAACTGCGAGCTACCTCCGGGCCACGCCTCGTCTCCCGCGCCACCCAATCAGATCCCGTCAATTTCTTCAAAGCCACCCCCCCGCCTCCCCTTCACCCGCCGCAGCAATAGACAGCCGACCCAATTCTAAAAAGGAAGTAAAAGAGGCTCGTTTATAACGCGCACCCAGTCCTCGTGTATAACGCGCACCCCAACTTTGATTTCTTTTTTTGGTATAAAATTTTGCGCGTTATACACGAATAAATACGGTAAATAAACGGGGAAGATGCATCACACTAAGTTTCACACCTTCATTATAAATCTTACTAGAACACTTCTGTTTACCTCTTTATTTCTTTTTGTACCTAATCTATAGGCGCCTATAATATCCTCATGCGTGAATTTTCTTTCCATTTTCAAATCATTTAACCATGCTATTATTCTTGACTTGAGTTGATCAGGCACAGCTCATTTTGTTTTGTGTTCTCCTGTGTCACCTCTACTTTGTTTCCTAACAACTCAACCTCTTTTGCATTTATGTTTAATGTATCCTTTAATTCCACCATTTCTTTCGTAATACTTTGTGTTTGTGTCTGGGCGACCTCTACCATTCCTGCAACCATCTCTTGCATTTTTTGTTGAAAAAAATTGTTGGGAAGATTGTTAAAAATGTTGGTCCATAAGCCTTCAGGCACTCTATCTGTTACGTCTAATCTTTTAAATCTATTCTTTTAAATCTGTTATTCATTGAATATTCATGAAGGATGTAATCTAGGTCCCAATTGAGTGGCCTAATGGTATTTCCTACTTTCTTCATTCTAACCCTGAATTAGCAATTAGTAGCTCATGGTGATGAGTTATTTTGGGGGCTCATATTCCAGTGTCATATTGTTTAGCCCAAGCACTCCAACTGTCCTTGGACTTCAATCACCAGCAGCCCAAGTCAGCACCCCTGTCAATCAGGGCTTCTGGGAATTGAAGTTCAAGAATACCTGGAGTGCCAAGGATCACCATTTCTGGTTTAGCCTGTTATTAATGGGGGTTGTTTTATCAAGAAAATTGAGTGGGTTGCTAATCCTGGCCCAGTGGGTCGTGATTGTCTGAGTTCTCTGCTACAGCCATTCTGTATTGAGTGCCCCAACCTGGCATAGCCCATAGCCTCATACCACACAAGACCCCTCACCAACAGAAAGGCAATGTTTCTTGCAGGGGGAATAGCAGCTATACTTCCTTTATAATTTTTTAGGATAAGGTTGCGTGTTATTGCTTCCCCTGGCAACTCAGCTGTCTAGACTGCATTGACTTTCTAATATAAAGTAGTAAATTGGAATTTCCCCTTGGAATCAGACTTGGTTTCTTTACCAAAGCGATGCAGGATTTTGCTTTATTGAATCTTCTACAGATTTTTGCACATTTCTTGTTACACCCCCATATGCTGGGAAAACAGAGGAAAAATATGTTCAGAGGAGAACAAACTAAAGTAGAGAAGAATCGTTTTATATATTTTTGTTTCTTTGTTTCCATCAGGACTGATTTTTCTGGCTGAATATCGCGATCCTCTTCAAAATCAATTCTTCATTAGTCTTCCACTTTTATTTGAATTTCTGCGGATCTGCTCATCAATCTGTCTTTTTCTCCACACAACTGCTCAGATGGAACATAGAAAAACTCTCCAAATAGGAGGATGTAATAAATATCATGAAAGTATATGCTCAGGGGAGAAACCATTCCTGGAGGGAGGAAAAGGCTTTCGTCCACAAGCACATCTTGATAAACATCACACAAGAAAGAAGACTTTTAAATGCCTAGAGTGTGGAAAAAGCTTCAGTCATTCTTCACACCTTGCTATGCATAACAGGATCCACGCAGGTGACAAGCCATTTGAATGTCTTGAGTGTGAAAAAAGCTTCAGTCAGTCCTCATCTCTTGCTAAACATCACAGGATCCACACAGGTGAGAGGCCTTTTAAATGCATGGAGTGTGATAAAAGCTTCAGTTATTCCTCATCTCTTGCTTCACATGACAGGATCCACACAGGTGAGAAGCCTTTTAAATGCCTGGAGTGTGGGAAAAGCTTCAGTCAACAAGGAAGCCTTGTTAGACATCAGAGGATCCACACAGGTGAGAAGCTGTTTGAATGTGTGGAATGTGGAAAAAGCTTCAGTCAACAAGGATACCTTGCTAGACATCAGAGGATCCACACAGGTGAGAAGCCCTTTGAATGTGTGGAATGTGGAAAAAGATTCAGTCAACAAGGAAACCTTGCTACACATCACAGGATCCACACAGGTGAGAAGCTGTTTGAATGCCTTGAATGTGGAAAAAGCTTCAGTCATTCTTCACACCTTGCTATACATAACAGGATCCACACAGGTGAGAAGCCTTTTGAATGTCTGGAGTGTGGAAAAAGCTTCAGTCGTTCCTCAGACCTTGCTAGACATCACAGGATCCACACAGGTGAGAAGCCGTTTGAATGTATGGAGTGTGGGAAAAGCTTCAGTTGTTCCTCAGACCTTGCTAGGCATAACAGGATCCACACAGGTGAGAAGCCTTTTAAATGCATGGAGTGTGAAAAAAGCTTCAGTCAGTTCTCATCTCTTGCTTCACATCACAGGATCCACACAAGTGAGAAGCCTTTTAAATGCATGGAGTGTGAAAAAAGCTTCAGTCAGTCCTCACACCTTGCTAGTCATAACAGGATCCACACAGGTGAGAAGCCGTTTGAATGCCTGGAGTGTGGGAAAAGCTTCAGCCATTCCTCAGAATTTGCAAGACATTACAGGATCCACACAGGTGAGAAGCCATTTGAATGCCTGGACTGTGGAAAAAGCTTCAGTCATTCCTCAAACCTTGCTTCACATCACAGGATCCACACTGGTGAGAAGCCCTTTGAATGCTTTGAGTGTGGAAAAAGCTTCAGCCAGTCCTCAGACCTTGCTTCACATCACAGGATCCACACAGGTGAGAAGCCTTTTGAATGCCTGGAGTGTGGAAAACGCTTCAGCCATTCCTCAGCCCGTGCTAGACATCACAGGACCCACACAGTTAAGAAGAAAGCTTAATGACTGCATGTGTTTTTGTCTGAACAAACCATGACAGAATTCTCTCAAGCAGTAAGGCTGGAGTCAGAAAAAGGCTTCAGTGATCCTGGAAACATTGCTTCACATTATAGGATCCAGACAGGATAGAAGCCTTTTTAAGTCTCTGGCTGCAACTTGTATCAAAGAATACATTTCCTCCATAAGCAGGAAAAAAGTCATTGGTCGCCCAACAGCTATGGTGGCGGGGGTGTATTGTCAGTATTTTAATTCTGTCTTCATTTATTTTATTCCTACATACCTGCCAAATTAATCCGCATTTTTTTTAAAAAAATTCCAAAATAGTTTCTTTTGGGTGTCTAGGAAGGTCACCATATCATCTACTAATGCTCTTACTTCACAGTTATATTTCTTTTGTTTTCAAGCCTTTAATTCCTTTCTCTGTTTATTAACTTCTTAAATGGCACTTCCAACACAGTTATATACAGAAGATGTGACAGTGGTCATCTTTGGATAGGCTGCATACTCGCATCTTTTCCCCATTTATAAAATTATTTTCACTTTTTGTTATGATATATTGATTTATCCAATCTAGAAATGTATTTCCTGCTTCCATTCCCCACCCTCAAAAAAATTTCATCATGAATTCCCAGGAAATGTTGTTGAAAGCTTATTCCATGCCCAATAAGATCTTACCCAATTTCTTGTCAGAACGTTGTTCATAATATTCTATTAAATCTATAACAATTCTTCTGTTTTGTCTCATCTATCTTCTTAAGCAAAAAAAAAAAAAACCATTCTGTCACCAGTCTCTTGTATCTGTCTGCAAGAATTTGTGTAAACATTTTATAATCCAAATTTTAATTTAACAGTGAGATAGTGCGATTCCTTATAGTATTGAGCCAAGAATTCATCTGGGCCTGGTATCCCCCTCAGTGTAGGAAATGCCACTGGAAAACATAACATTGGGCGCAACGCCCAAATGAGTGAAGGTGGAACCACTTCTCTAGTCTAAAACCAAAGCGTCATGAAGGTGGATTAGAGGCCATGCCAGGTGGACTGCTAGTGAAGATGCACCTTGATTAATTTATATTAATGTGGCAGTCCATTGCAGCCCTGGGTGTTAAATTCTGCATGTCTCATTTCATATGTGCTGCATTACATGGCTCCAAGATCACCATGTGTGGGTCACTTCATGCCAAGCTGGGACCCCCTTTAAACAAATTCATGCCAGTTGCACTTTTCCTGAAAATGATTTCCAGGAGGAAATGTATACTTGGATATGAGTAGCAGCTGCCATTGCAGCTGATTTACTTCTCTTCATGAATCAGGATAATCCTCATGCACTTTTGAATTTCATGAGATTATTGCTTCGCTAATCTCCATCAGTGACACTGGTATGCTAAAAAAAATTCCTGTCCTGCTGGAGTTTCGGTATTACTGTATGTGCTTCTCCAAATAACCCCTAATCCAGGGGTAGCCAACCTTGGAGGTTTTTACGACTTGGGCTCCTGGTAACTGAAGTCCAAGAACAGATGGAATGCCAAGGTGGGCACCCCGTCCTAATCTCTTCACTTCTCTTTAAACCTTTTTGTTCATAGAGTTTTCTATAATATTCCTTCGTTACTTTTTAAATTCTGCTCTGATAATGTATCATTTCCTCACCAACCCATACCTCTCATAACACATTTTTTCTCCTCTTTTTTATCTGACAGGTTACCCATTTCACTGTTTTATTACCAGGGTCATAATTTTTTTTGCTTGGTAAAATTCATTTTCAATAAATAAACTTTGTCACAACTCTAGCGCTTTGCCTATTTTCTTGCCAAGGAGGATTGGGAGGACCTTGTTAAATTTAAGTACTGTAATTGGATTTGAATTTAAAATGGCAGATGAACACAAATTGGGCCTCTAGTGAAATCCCACCATCCACCCACATAAACATTTTCTAATTGGGTCACCCGGCTGGACTTAGAGGAGAAACCCCAGTTCAGGCTCACCCCAGTGAATGGCACTGTAGCAGAGGAGATGAGGTCAGCAAGGCTGCAGAAGGAGGCGCGAAACTTCTCCACAAAAAGGTACAGTAAAACCCCGAGTTTTGCAGACACACACACATACACACACACACCCTTGCGGACCCGGTGGACAGGCCAGGGACAGCAGCAGAAACAGCCACGGGGACATCGTAAAAAATGTCCCCGTGGCTGTCTCTTCCACTGTGCCTGGCCCGTCTGCCGGCTCCTCAGGCTACGCTTGGGTCGAGGGGAAAGATTCCTTCGATCCCTGCCATTCTCCGAAGTCCAGAGCCTTTGCTGTGACCAAAAATGTCCCCACACGCATGCGTACACACACTTTTTCCAGTTGCAGCAAAGGCCTCCACTGCCACCAAGCTAAGTTTTTTGTTTAGACTTCCGGTGATGGAGGTAGGTGAAATGGGATGGATTTTTAGCACCCAAAATGATGGCACCACCATTTTGAGTGCTAAAAAGGTGTACTAAAACCCCTTTTGTAAGTCAGATTTTTTGAGCAAATCGGAACACCAATTTATCCAAAAAACTCTTTCATAAATTGAGGCATTCATAACTCGAGGCATTAGTAAATCTGGGTTTTACTGTATTTAGGGGATTTTTCTCAAGACACAGAATCTCAACCAAAATCTTTTCGTGAAGATTCTAAAATGGATAATTTTTCCTGGGTAGCTTTAACCGATAACTGTAGCCATTTTGTTCATTCAGTTTATTCTGTTTAATCAGCACCACACGCACACACACACCCTTGCGGAACTGGTGGACAGGCCAGGGACAGCAGCAGCCACAGCCACGGGGACATCGTAAAAAATGTCCCCGTGGCTGTTTCTTCCACTGTCCCTAGCCCATCTGCTGGCTCCTCAGGCTTCGCTAAGGTCGAGGGGAAAGATTCCTTCAATCCCTGCCATTCTCCGAAGTCCAGAGCCTTTGCTGTGACCGAAAATGTACCCCCCCCATACACACTTTTTCCAGTTGCAGCAAAGGCCTCCACTGCCACCAAGCTAAGTGATTTGTTTAGACTTCCGGCGATGGGGGTGGGTGAAATGGGGTGGATTTTTGCACCCAAAATGATGGCACCACCATTTTGAGTGCTAAAACGGTGTATTAAAACCCCTTTTGTAAGTCGGATTTTTTTGAGCAAATTGGGACACCGATTTATCAAAAAAAAACTTTCATAACTTGAGGCATTCGTAACTCGAGGCATTAGTAAATCTGTATTTACTGTATTTAGGGGATTTTTCTCAAGACACAGAATCTCAGCCAAAATCTTTTCATGAAGATTCTAAAATGGATAATTTTTCCTGGGTAGCTTTAACCGATATCTGTAGCCATTCTGTTCATTCTGTTTAATCAGCACCATAGTTCATCTTGGATGCTGCTGTTTTAATGCGTACGGAGATAGGTGCAATAGCATGAGTTTGGATTACTACTCCCAGAATCTCAAGTATACTTTCCTGAGGTCCTCCATGCCAGCCTCTCCTGTTCCCAGGAGGAAGGAATGTGGTTGGGGGAAATGTCCATCGAATGAAGCCAACCTTTACTTACCTTTACTTCTGGTTATAACCCTTCCTTGCAATCTCTAGATTTGTCCTGAATGTTTCCTCCCAGTCTTGGGAGTTCTGGGTCTGCTTCTACCAATACTTATGAAAGTCCTGGGAAGAGAGGATTCGTGGAAACCAGCCCCTTTTACATGTCCATATAATTCCCCGACTCAAAGGGCACACACCCTGGAATGAAGCTCCCTACTCCTACTTGACTTTCCAGGGCTTGTACTCAGGGCGACTCCAGAAAAGTTAACTGAGACTTCAGTTTGGTAAGAGGTGCACAATGACCAGTGACTGTAACTCAGCCCTCTGAGTCTGTCAGGGAAAGGACTGAGCAGACAATTTTGTCTATTGAAAGCTGTTCTGAGCAAAGAAAGTGATGTGCAGCCCATGGAGTGACCCTTCCAACATAAACTCCCACAGAGGGTAGGGTAATGGGGGGGGGGGTCTTCAAAGACAGTGTCCTCCCTTGCCTTTTGGAGATCCAGGTTACACTGAGATGACAGCCACAGTTCTCCTAAAACTAGCAACATTCAAAACGCACTTAGTGTTCTAATGGGTAGGACCATAATTCACCTTTGGGACAACCTGTTGTCTTTTTCCTTGCTGGATTGTTGCTTCCAAAATCCAGTCCAAAATTCATCAGAGCGAGTATGTCATGCAAGATTCTAGAGCAGGTGTACCCAAACCTTTCACGCCGCGGGTTGAGCAGGCCGGTCATGTGGTTCGTTCCACCATAAAAACTAATAAATGCACCCACAGCTGTCATAAATGAATTTATGACAGCCACAAATGCATTTCTGGCAGTATTTACGGCATGCGCAGGCACATTTATGCATGGTGTGGGCATGTTTTATGACTAGCAAATGAACCCGCTTCTGGGAGCAGTGATGTTGATGGTGGGCCACATGAAATCATGCTGTGGGCTGTGGCTGAATAGCAGGCCATAGTTTGTCCAGCTCTGTTCTAGAGCAGTGGTGCCCAAACTACAGACTGTGGCCCCATTCCATGTGGCCCATCACCCCTATGGCACACCCAGAAGTGGATGCAGACATGCCCATGCATTTGTAAACATGCCCCTGACGCACCTGGAAGTGGATGCGTATGCGCATATATGTTCAAGCCGCTCCCGAGCCACACCAGTTCAAGAAAATCTGGAGTGCCAAGGTTCGCCATCGCTGACCTAGAAGGCACAGCAGGGAATCAAACTCCTAACCTGGCATTCTATGGCCACTTACCTAATCCACTGAACCTAGTATACATCCCATAAGATTTTAACTTTATGCGATGTAATTTTTTTCCAGATTGCTTAACATATGCGGTTTTAGAGTTATCTGGTGCAAATGTTATCTGAGGTATTACTGTATGTATACCAAGTCGCAGCCATGCCCCCTGCTGGGAAGCACATGGAGTCTGTATTATTCCTTTGTCTGGCCACAAAAGGAAGCTAATGCTTCAGAGAGGGTTACATGGACTGGGAGTTTCCTGTGGAAGTGGCACCCTAACTCTGCCCAGTGGACAGAGTGCACTCTCACGCCATGCCACTCTGTACCCGGTTATCTATAGTCCAGGCAAATGTTTTTGAACAGCCACCATTCCCACCCTTTGGTGCTCCTGTTTCATCTTTTTAAAAAAATATTTTTATTAAGTTTTAAAAATTACAAAATAAGTGTAGAAAAAGTAACAATTGATGGTGAACAAAAAAAGGCACGACATAAACATGATCATATAAAGAAAAAATATTAAAAATGCTGAAGTACAAATACTCAAAAATATAAAAACACTTGTTTAGAGTATACCTCATTGAATTTCATCCTAGTTCAATTAAATGTTTACTACAGAATAATAAATTTTAATGATCAATCTGAGTTCAATATGCCGTATCTTTCTTATCACTTTGTTAAATTTCTTTTCTACAATACAGATCTAATTTTCACATTAAATATATCCTTGTATTCCTAAATGCCCTATTAAATACCCTATTTAATCATTACCTAACCAAGATAAAACAACAAAGAAAGACGAATAATAATACACCCCGCGTGACTGTACATTGCCCTGGAGGATGCGGTGGTAAACATTCTTTTTCTGTTAGAGTGGTGGAGAATTTTTTTAGTAGCGTTAAAGGTACCTTTTGTATTATTTTTGTATGAAAGGTCATCTTTTTTTAAATCTTTTTATTAAATTTTTGACAAACATACAAAAAAAGAAAAACAATAACAGTACAATATAATAATAAAACAAAAACAACATCAATACAATGTTAGCTCAAGTTCATAAGAGCTAGCACATAATAGTACTTAAACTAATTATTTACCATATAACCCCCAATATTAGATACCACATTGTAAATTATTACTATGATCATAACAATAAAAGCTTTCAGTGCTACCACTATTTTTATTTTTTAATAATTACACATCACCCTGTGAGTATATACAATGCCCGGAGAGTTTAGTTTCTGTTTCAACTCCAAAAACCTCTTTGAGATGGTACAGGTCCTGAGCTATCATTTGCCATAAGAGAATGATCCACAAACGGTTTCCAAATACTCCAGAACCTATTCGCTTTTAATTTATCTTGTTTTACTTTGATCTCCCATGTCAATTTGTCATTCAATGCTAAACTCCACATTTCTTTATACCACTCTCCAATCTGTATATCTACATCGTTTTTCCAATTTCTAGCTATGCATTGTCTACCTGTAGTTAATACAATTTCCAATAATTCTTTTTCCTCCTTATTCAAACCCAAACCTTCCACATTTGTTAAAAGAATGGTACCTGACGCCAATTTAACTCTTTTGCCCATTATTTCACCAAACTCCCCTTCTATTCTTCCCCAAAAATCCCTTATTTTTTTACAACTCCACCACGTGTTCATATGTTCCATCCGTTTCTTTGCATCTCCAGCATAACTTACCCTTTTATTATCCATCTGATGAAGTCTTAGTGGTGTCAAGTACCATTGCCACAACATTTTAAAATTGTGTTCCTTAATTCTTACAGACATTGTTCTCATAATCCTCTTTTTCCATTTATTCCTCCATTCAACCTCCCCTATTTTTATATTCAAAATTTGTTCCCACTTCCATTTCAAATCTTCCTGTGGATCTTTGCCCTTATTCAGTATAATGTAGAGTTTGCTTACCAGACCCTTAATGCTCTTTTCCCCTTTTCTGATCTTTATTACCAATTCTTCAAATTCAGTCTTTATTCTATCTATCCCTACTTCTGTTCTATATTTTTTGTTCCAATTATCCACCTTTAATTTCTGAAACCAATCCAATTTTAACTTTTCAAATATTTTTTTTCTCTTGGTATCATCATCGCAAACTTTTAACCAGTCCTTCAATAAAAACATCTCATTTTTATCCAATATTTCCTTTTTTTCCTTATCTAATTTTATTGGAAAACACACCATATCAGTCTGTTCCAAAATTGGAGAGAGATTTGGGACTATATCTTTCTTTACCTTTTCCCACACCTCCATGAGCCCTCTCATCATAGTATTATTTGACTTTTTCGGTTTGTCCTTTATTCCCAAGAAGATCATATTGCCAATATTTCTATACTCTTTCATCTCCAATTCCTCCCAAATTGCCTTTTATCTTGCCAAGATCTTCACAACATTCTTGATTTGAAATGCTCGATAGTATGCTAACAAATTTGGCATGCCCAAACCCCCTTCTTTCTGGGATAAGTACCAGAGCTTCTTTGAAAGTCTAGATTTTTTACCTCCATTACAAAAACTATTAAACATCTTTTGAAACTCATTAATTTCCTTCTCCTTCAAGTGGATCGCTAATGCATCAAATAAAAAATTAATCTTTGGGAGCAATATCATTTTGCAAATTGCAATCCTTCCGAACCATGACAGCTTCAACTTCTGAAACTCTTGTATTTTACTCTTAAATTCGGCTTTCAAACTGTCATAGTTCAAACGTTTAAGTTCTTCCAATTTATTTGAAATAATTATCCCCAAATATTTCAGGCTTTCTTTAATTTGTATATTAAATGTCCCCACTATCCTTCCCATCTCACCTACCCCCATATTACACAACATCAGTTCTGATTTATCCCAATTTATCATTAATCCGGTTATAGCTTCAAATACCTGTAAGTGATCTTTAATCCTATCCATTACCAACTCCGGATGTTTCACCATAAGCAGTGTATCATCCGCGTACATGCTCACTTTATTACCCATTATCCCTTCTATATTTAAATCATCCCTTATATTTTTGGCTAATATCTCCATTGCCATAATAAACAGAATAGGAGATAGTGGACATCCCTGCCTGGTACCAGCCTCAAGCTTTACCACATCAGTAACCTCTTCATTTACTCTGATCCTAGCATTCCCTTTTTGATATAATAAATCAATTACCCTTCTAAATCTATCCCCAAACCCGTAATTTTAAACTATTTCCTTAATTGAAGACCATTGTAATGAATCAAATGCCTTAAAAATATCTAATGATAATAAGCCCACCTTTTCCTTCGTTTGATTAACATTATCAATTAAATCTAATACCCTTCTAGTCAAATCCGCCATGTGCCGACCTTTTAAAAACCCAACTTGATCGACATTTATGTATTCCCCCATAAAACCGTTTAGACGATTAGCCAATATTGCTGTGAAGATTTTGGCATCCTGATTTATAAGAGAGATTGGTCTCTACGATTCCACTCTTTCCAAGTTCTTACCAGGCTTTGGCAGTAGAACAATTGTAGTGTTATACCATGAAGTCGGGATTGGTCCTCCATCTAAAATATAGTTATATAGCTTCACTAATTTTGGAGCCACTGCTTCTTTAAATTCTTTATAAAACTCTGTCGATAATCCATCATCCCCCGGAGCTTTCCCCATCTTCAACCCGCTAATTACCTCATTTACCTCTTTATCAGTGATCCTTTCCTCCATTTTCTCTCTATGTTCTTGTTTTATTCCGTTCCCTAACTGTCTCTCCAGTATCTTTTTGAGCCTCTCCAAATCTACCTCCTTTTTTGCATATAATGCTTGATAAAATTCCCTCACAATTTTACATTTATCTCTGTTCTTATTACACCTTAAACCTTGTTTATTAACCAATACCCCAATTTCTCTTTTTTTCCCTTTTGGCCTTAGCTGCTCTTGCTAGTAGTTTTGAACTTCTGTTGCTAAATTCAAAGTATTCTCTGTTTAAATAGATCAAGTCTCGTTTAACTTTGTCAATATCTTTACCCATTAATTCTGCTTTAAGTCTTTGCAATTTCGTAAGGATTTTTTTATCTTTACTTTTTGCGTGATCCTCCTGTAACTGTTTTATTTCTCTTTCTTTTTCTATCTGTTCTACCTTATGTCGTTTATATTTAAAACTCGCCAACTTTATGCTTTCCCCTCTGAAAACTGACTTCATGATATCCCATACAACATTGAAATTAACCTCGTTATTATCGTTCCACTGCCAACTTTCTTTCCACCTTTCCATAATCTGCTCTTTACATTTTTGATCTTTAAATAAATTAGGATCATACCTCCAACTTCTTCCACTTCGGGTATCTTTTTGTAATTTCAATTCCAAAAGTACTTTGGCATGATCTGATTCCTTAATGATCCCAATTTCCATTCCTTCTATATCTTTAATCAAGTTTTCCGTAAGAAAGACATAATCTATTCTCGAGTAGGTCCCATGGACATGTGAAAAAAAGGAATATGCCCTTTCAGAGCCCTTAAACTCTCTCCAAGAATCCTTCAAACCCATCGCATCCATCCATTTATCCAACACCTTCCCTTTCAAGCCGGTTCCACTTCTTGCTATGTTCGTGCAATCTAACCCCGACCTTATCAAGTTAAAATCTCCAGCCACAATAGTTTTTGCAACATTCTCTAATTCCACTATTTTCCGAACTTTTTCTAGAAAATCCGCTTGATGATCATTTGGAGCATAAATATTTACCAACATGATTTCCTCATCCTCTATTTTTCCTCTTACAATCAAATATCTACCCTCTTGATCAACAATACTTTTTGTAATCTCAAATCCTAATTTTTTAGAAATCATGATTGCCACCCCTCTCGCTTTTGAAGTTCCAATCGCCATCTCATAATGTTGGATCCATCCCAAAAAAAGTTTATTCGTGTCCTTTGACTTCTGGTACGTTTCCTGTAAAAACAATATATCGGGTCTATCTTTCTTCAACGCCAGTTCCAACCTCCGTCTCTTAAGAACAGAATCTGTACCCTTCACATTCCATGATAATATTTTAATATTTCCCATAACCTATCTCCTTTCTAAACTCTGAACTCTCCATCGGGCGTGCCACCACCAACCCCTTACCCCCATACCACAGAAAACTACATATAACACACACTATCTCTCTCCCCACCTTCTTCAAAAAAAAAAAGCCGCCTTTGACAACCAAAGAGGGGAGAGGGGGGACATGTAAGATGTGCCTTCCTACCAGTGCTACGTGCTACTCACCCTTCTATATCAATTAAATGCTTTAAATTTTAATACTCTAATTCTCATTGCTCCTTACTTGTCTCCTCCTCCACCATGATCAGCGACAGCTCCTCCTCTGCTTCCCTTCGCTGCGGTGTTCCACCTGTTGCCCCACCGGCCTCCGGCCTCTCATACTCCCTCCCCAAGGCTCCCGATTCCATCAATTCCTTCTTGAGATTTATCCACTCTTCCGAGTCTATTTTTACCAGCTCCAACAAGCTCAAATACTCCAATGGATTAGCCCCTTCATCAATTACTTACATTCTTTTGTCATAATAAAAGCGCAGTTGCTGTGGGAATCTCCAATTATACCTTATATTTTTACTCATCAACAATTTAGTTACAGGCCTCATCTTATATCTCCACGTTCTTTCTTTCAATGAAATATTATAAACTTCTACATCAGAACCATCAAATTTCAAAGCATCAGGACCAGCTCGTTTCAGAAAGGCCATTACTCTTAACTTATCGGCCCAATTTGCAAATTTTACCAAAACATTTCTTAGAACCACCCTCCCTCTTCTTGGGCCCACCCTAAATACACTTACAAAATCTTCCTGGACAAATTCTTTTCCCATATTCAAACCATTTAACCACTGAACCACTCTTTCTCTTAACAAATCCAGTGTCTGTTCCACCACCTGACGGATCACAATATTCTGCTTTCTCATCATATCTTCCACAGCATCGATCCTTCTCTCTTGCTCATCCAATTTCAGCTTATTCTCCCGCACCACCTCCTGAGTCCCTTTTATTTCCTTTTTTATGGCAATTACCTCACTTTGAACCAATTTCACATTTCCCTCTATTTTTTTCAAACTTAAATCCACCTTTTTTGAAAAATCTGCAACAGATGATACCACCTTATCTTGCTTTTTCATCATTTCATTTCTATGAAATGATAACCTCCACCGGGCGGGGAGGTTAAAAGGGCTCCCTGGCCGAGGGAGCCGAAGGACGCCGCAGCCGCCACGCGAAGCTGTCCCTCCCCGCCCCCTGCCACCGGGCGGGGAGGTTAAAAGGGCTCCCTGGCCGAGGGAGCCGAAGGACGCCGCCGCCGCTGCGCGAAGCCGTCCCTCCCCGCCCCCGCCTCCGGGCGGGGAGGTTAAAAGGGCTCCCTGGCCGAGGGAGCCGAAGGACGCCGAAGGACGCCGCAGCCACCGCGCGAAGCCGTCCCTCCCCGCCCCCTGCCACCGGGCGGGGAGGTTAAAAGGGCTCCCTGGCCGAGGGAGCCGAAGGACGCCGCAGCCGCCGCGCGAAGCCGTCCCTCCCCGCCCCCTGCCACCGGGCGGGGAGGTTGAAAGGGCTCCCTGGTCGAGAGGCCCTTCGGCCACACCACCTGGTTGGCGTTCCGGCCCCGCCCTCCACCCCTCGCCAGGACTTAAAAGGCGAGGGGGTCTGCCGGGCGAGTCCACCGCCACAGCGCTCCCGGCCCCGGTGGGGGCGAAGAGGCCCTCCGGCCACACCACCGGCCGGCGTTCCGGGCCCCGCCCTCCACCCTTCGCCAGGACTTAAAAGGCGAGGGGGTCTGCCGGGTGAATCCTCCACGCAGCGCTCCCGGCCCCGGTGGGGGTGAAGAGGCCTCCCAGCCATGCCACCGGCTGGCGTCCCAGGGCCCTGTCCCCCCCTTCATAAGACTCTGGAGGCAGGGTTTTTTGTGGGTGGCTTCAGGTGAATTGTTTTATTTTTTTCGGATGTGTGCTGATATTTTGTATTTTGTGGATTGTTTTGCTTAATATTGTAATTTGTATTATTGTACTTATGTGAAACACTGTATTGATTATTGTATTTTGAACACTGTATCTTGTATCGTATATGTAAACCCCTTGAGTTGTCCTGGGGTCATTTATATGTTGTTAGCCGCCCTGAGTCGGCCATGTGTTGAGTAGGGCGGGATACAAATTGAAGTATAAATAAATAAAATAAAAATCTTTCACCCTTGATTCCTCATTCTTCTCCAATTTCTGAAACAGCTTGCCAATTTCCACCATAATTTGAGTTTGATCATAGGGCTCTGGGGGCGGTGATGAAGACTGAGGGGCTTCTTCCATTGGTGCTTTTTCCTTCCTCTTAGACTTCACGACTGGCTCTTCCTCTTTTGCTTTCCCTCTTGTGCCTTTATCCATAGTAATGCACAATAAAAGAGTCCAATGTTGCAGAACGTTGTGAAAATTAGTCAATCAGACAGAACCTGTAACACTGCCACCACTGGTACCACCAATCCAAGCAAGACGGACAAAACTTGTAGGGGGTAAGAAATCCAACGAAGAGTTAGATACTGTAATCCACGAAGAAAAAGAAAAAAAACAGAAGGAACCGAAGTGTACTCCCAGTAAACAGCAAAAAAAGAAAAGAGAAAAGAAAATAGTAATCCACATCAGATCCGTTTCCCCAAGGCAAGCGGTCCAACTGATTGTCTTCCGAACCACGAAAGTAAAGGCTCCAAGGAAACAGTCACCCAGAGCTTCTCGTTTAAGTCCAAGCCGCCAAAAAGGGAGGGAAATCCAAGCAGGAAGGAAAAAAGATGTGAGAAGCAATGTGTTCAAAATGGAAACTGATATTTGTAATCCACACGGTGAAGGAACAAAAAGAAAACCAATTAAGCCTTCTCTTGAGGCGGACAAATCAAAGCGCCATTTTCCAGTGGTTACATTAACTTCAGGGTGGAAACCCCCCTTCTTCCTCTGTGGAACGGCAGACTTTCCCCACACACTTTAAACTGGAAAACACACTGCAGCCTTCAAATGCTAGAGCCCAGACAAGAACTTCTTAAGCCACTTTATTGTCGCCAGAACATGCCGCGGTTCTCCTGGGGAGCAAAGAAACCATAGACCAAAGCACAATCACTTTCATTTTCCAGGACCGCCACCATTAAGGGAACAGCCGCTTGATTTCAACTACTTCCACCCACTTCCAAGTCCAGGCTCTTCTAAGCAAAGTCTCCAGTTAACTTTAACTTTAACTTTTCCGTATATCCTTTCATGCACTTACATACGATTGTTTTCTTGCCAATTCCACTGCTGCCACAAATCTCCGCCGTCTCGTTGGTCCCGTTCTCGGCTTCTCGGCAGGAAAAGCCGCGACTGCCGTCGTGAGCCTCGCCCGCCCAGAAAAGCCTCCCGAACTTCGACCGTCCGACCTCAAAACTTCCCAAAATTTTCCAGGAAGGCAAGCAGGAGCCTTATCAACAGAAATTACCACTTTAAAATTTTCCCATTTTGCTCAATCACATTGATTACCACTTTAATAAGCGCAAGCGTCCGGGTCAAGATGTTACTCGTCGGCCATTTTAGCCACACCCCCATGAAAGGTCATCTTCAAAGAGATTTTTATTTTCTGACGCTATTTCTTTGGCATTTTTTTCTGTTGTTTGGTACATAATTGTTTATTGTCTTCCGTTATGATTTAGATATACGCTACTTTGGAATTCTCCCCTACTTTGCAATGCTTCCGTCGGTGGATTGGTTTCGTTCCTTTCCTGTTTGTAGTCTGTGTGTTTTTAAGGTCTCGATATCGCGTGAGTTTCCCTTGCTGTTTTGCGTTCTTAGCGGAGCAATCTTTGCCTCGCTGTTTTCAATGTGAGTAGGTGTGGCTATAGTTTGCTTCGCTATTTTACATTTGAGTAGGCATGGCTGTAATTGAGCTCGTTGTTTGCTAGTTGAGTAGGCGTGACTATAGTTTGGTTTGCTTTTTCCAAATTGAGTAGGCGTGAATATACTTTGGCTCGCTTTTTTCAATTATAGTAGGCGTGACTATATTTCCGTTTACATTTTTTTGTGGATGTTATTTTTCAATGGATTAATTTTGGGATGCATTTTGGAAAGCTTTATTTTCGTCATTTTGGTATACGGGTGAAGATCATTGGTGGACACTTTGTTCGTGTGTGGGTAAGTGTGACTGTTTTTATGCAATTGTGTGTAATGGTTTAGCGATATTTAAGACTGTTAATGGTTGGCTGTTTGATAATTGTAAAATAAGGTATTTTTGCTCATTATTTAAATGATGTAATGTGTTGCTTATTCTTGTTCTTTTTGAAGTACTTGTTGATAGACAATGTTTTTGGTTTCATCGTTTGTTGCTAGTATGAATAAGTTATCTGCTGAAACCACTCTAGAGCACGCAACATATAATTGTCCGTGAGCGAAACATGGTTTTGTTAGGTGAACTCCGCAATGTTGTAGTAGCCTGGTATCATTACACAAGTTTGGTGGATTAAGATTTCTAAGTAAAATAATAGGAGCTCCTTGTTTTAGTAATAGGTGGTGAGATGGCATTCCAGGTAATTCTAGTGAGTTTAAAAATTCTGTGGGAAAATTTACAGCATCATCTTTGTCCACTACTGTATCAGTTGATTTATATACAGTTGGTTGGTCTGGTAACATGTCTAGAATTTCCTGATTAATATTGTTAACATCATCATTTCTTGCTGCTAAGATTGCTCTTTCTGTAAGCCATTCATGATGATGATAATTGTTGTTAATGTCTGTGTATATGGCATTGATAAGTTCAAATTCTGATGGTACCATGGTGCAGAAATAATCTGGAAATGTAATGTTGTTTTCTTGATTTTTTGGCACTTTTCCATCACCAATGTTTAGAAGAAAGTCAGTAAATATTTTAGTGTTACAGTTCTGTCTTACTCTCATGTTTTCTGTTAACGTTATGCTTTGAACATATTTCCATAAATAGGATTGGTTTATACATGCGTTGATTTGATCTGCAGGTGTAGATTTTGGTATTATTGGGAGTGTTTGTCCGAAATCTCCACAAAGAAGTAGCAGTAGTCCACCCATTATTATTTTTATTGTCATTAATGTCTTATAGAGTTCTGTGTAAAGCTTCAGTAGATTTTTTATGTGCCATTGTACATTCATCCCATATAATTATTTTTGCTTCTTTCAGTACTTTGGCACGGGCACTATCTTTTGTAATGTTACATGTGGATGTTTCTTGTTTTGCTATGTCAAGTGGTATTTGGAATGCAGAATGGGCAGTTCTACCACCTTCCATTAATGTTGCTGCTATCCCTGAGGATGCTATGCCAAATTTCCTTGTGATCGTATTTCTGCTAGAATTAGATTTGTGAGGAAGGTTTTTCCTGTTCCTCCTGAAGCTTGTAAGAAAATTATACCTCCATTTTCTGTGGTTATTTGTATCATAATTTGTTCATAGGCAGATTTTTGTTCATCATTAAGTAGTGGTTTATTTTGATTTATGTATTCTTTCAATCTTTCCATGTCATAGGTAGTCTCCCTTATATAATCTGCATTTAATGCATCTCCTTCATTCCTTGTAGGTTCTGGAAGGCCAACTGCTTTTAGTGTTTTGTTTGCCATGCGTATGCATTGGTCTTCAATTTCTATTAAGGCCACGTGTGCTCCATACTTAATGTTTAAAGTTGGATTTTCTTTTCTGGCTTTGATCAGTTTATCCTCACTTAGTGGGTTTTTAAACATTTCCCACAAATGTAGTGGATTAGATGGACTACATGACGTGAGTATTATAGCTATTAAGGTTCTAATTTGGTGTGGCATAGAAATGATATTTGCTTCTTGCAAAGTTGTTTCCCAATGTTGATCAGCTTCTAATAATCCATTGTGTTGACAAACGTCTCTGTATGTTTCCATGATTTTTCCATCCACAGTTTTTAGTTCCTGAAAAGATTTTGGACCTGGTATTGTATGGAGTAGCATTCTTAGATAGAAGCATTCACTATTATTTGGATGCACAGTATATAATCTTCCTATTGCATCACTTTGATACATGTCAAGTTCAGGTATATAAGTGCCAGTTTTTCTTTGGCAGAATTGTCTCTTAGTTTTATTTCATGTATAATAAGTAGCCATATCATTATATAGAATTGTTTGTGCAAATTCATCATTCTGGCACAATTTTAAAAATGCAGTTAAAGTTGTTTCCTTAGGATTTTCTGCGACACTTGTTGCTGATTCTGGAGTGAAATATACTCTTTGGCCATTTTCAAGGTGTACACTTAAATGAAGGACTGTAGGATGTCTTTCATGAATGTGGAAGCCTAGAATACGCTAGAAACCCTCATTTGTGCTAATGTACCTTCCACATTGGTACTGTAGAATCTCATCATTTTTGTTTATGTTTCTGACATTGTAAATGGCCATGTCGCTGCCTTTATTTATATACTTGCACACATACTTTATTGATTTTACACTATTACAATATTCCACATTTATGTGTGCCTTGAAAATTTTAGATAGTAAAGGAGGTAGGGTACTATCCATGTGTTGTCAATTACTACTTCTCCTTGTGTTTTCATTGTTATTTTTGTTGTCTGCCCTCCATCCTCTACAGAACGTCTTCTGTATTGTGGGTATCCACCTCTGATGTTTGTGTTTCTTTCAGTAATGCTCTGGGATATCTTTTTGTGCAGCTTTTATCTTTCATGCATGGTGCTTGTGGGTTAAGAAGTCCACAGAGACCATGAATCATGTTTTTCTTGACAATTGCATGCAGTTCAATGTCTTCATTTTCATTAGGTATTTCAGCAGATATTATTTTATCAATTTCAGTGGGATGTATTTTGTTTTTTAGCCATATTAAGTTGTGAGCATGTGGTAGGCCACATTTCTTTTTTTTAATAATTTTTTATTAAATTTTTATACACATAAAATACAATACACAATACAAAACAAATGAATTATACAAGATAATACTTAAAACGGAAAAAAACACTAAAATACAAAAAACAACAAATACGGAAAAAATGTACACACCTATCTTAATATATTTATACATTTATCCTTATAAATCAAATATCTTAAAACCATCATTGTAAATACTATCTCTTAGCTTATTACTTAAATAATTATTCTCCAATCTTAACTGCATCTCTAAACTCATTTTCCAATAAGTCATATAATACCATTATGGATAGGGAAAAAATATATAACTGTATATAATGATCACCCTGTGTCTATTTACATTGCCCTGGAGAGCTCAGAATATCACACTAATTTAGTTCCAAAATCCACTTTGCTCAGGTACAGGTCTATTTCTTTCATCCCCCTTAAGGGAGTGATCCACAAAAGGTTTCCAAATATTCCAGAATCTATTTTCTTTCAAATTGTCCCTTTTTTTCCTTATCTCCCAAGTCAATTTGTCATTCAATGCTAAATTCCACATTTCTTTATACCACTCTTCAGTTTGTATAATTACATCATTTTTCCAATGTCTAGCAATACAATGTCTAGCTGCTGTTATCATTATTTCTAATAACTCTTTCTTATCCTTATTTAAATCAATGCCTTCCACATTTGTTAACAGAGTGATACCTGATCCCAATTTTACCATCTTACCCAAAATTTCTCCAATTTCTTTTTCAATTCTATTCCCGAAATCTTTAACCACTTTACAGCTCCACCACATGTGTTCATACGTTCCAATGGTATCCTTGCATCTCCAACACATTTTATCTTTTTTATTATCCATTTGATGTAACCTCACTGGGGTCAGGTACCACCTCCACAACATTTTATAATTATGTTCCTTTATTCTAACCGACATTGTTCTCATAATCCTCTTTTTCCATTTGTTTCTCTAAGTATCTTTTTCTATCTTTATATTCAATTCTTGTTCCCACCTTGATTTCAATTCCTCTTGTGGATCACCCTCCTTATTTAGAATTGTATACAATTTACTAATTAATCCCTTAATATTTTTATCTCAATTTCTGACTTTTAGAATCAGTTCTTCAAATTCCGTCTTTTCTCTTTCCAAATCATAATCGCTCATATATTTACTACTCCATATAATAATCCTCAGTCTCTGAAACCAATTGATTTTCAATTGCTCAAACAATTTTGACCTACTGACCTCATTGGTGCATATCCGAAACCAGTCCTTCAACAGGATAACCTCATTTTTCTTCAATACCTCCTTTATCTCCTCATTTATATTAATTGGAAAACTTGCCATGTCTAAAATTTCCCATATTGGAGAGACATTCAGGACCAAGTCCTTCTTCACCCTCTTCCATACACTCATTAATCCTTTCAACATAGTATTTTTAGTCACTACCTTACCTGAGTTACAACCTAAAAAGACCATTTTGCCCATATGTCTATAATCCCTCATCTCAATTTCCTCCCATATTACCTTTTCCCTTGCCAAGATCTTTACAACATTCTTAATTTGAAATGCCCGATAATATGCCATCAAATTCGGCATTCCCAACCCTCCTTCTTTCTTCGGTAAATACCATAACTTTTTTGGTAACCTAGATTTTCTTCCCCCATTACAGTAGTTATTAATCAAATCTTGAAACTCCTTAATTTTGTTATCCTTCAATTGAATTGCTAACGCAACAAATAAAAAAATTATTCTGGGTAGCAACATCATTTTAGCAAGTGCAATTCTCCCGAACCATGACAGTTTCAACTTTTGAAACCTTTGTATCTTATTCTTAATTTCAATTTTCAAACTATCATAGTTCAGTCTTTTAAGCTCTTCCAATTTGTTTGATATAGTTATTCCCAGATATTTCAACTTATTCTTGATCTGAATATTAACTGTATCCTTTATCTTCCTCTGATCTCCCCCCCCCCCATATTGCAAAACATCATTTCCGATTTATCCCAATTTATTTTCAGCCCAGTAATATCCTCGAAATCCTTTAGTTGGTGCCTAATTCTATTCATTACCTTCTCTGGTTTTTTTACAATTATCAATTGGCATACATACTTATCTTATTTCCCATAATCCCCTCTATTGTTTCATCCTCTCTTATAGCTTTAGCTAATAACTCCATTGCCATAATAAACAATATTGGAGACTACTACTCTTCTGGTCAAATCTGCCATATGTCTTCCTTTTAGAAATCCCACTTGATCTACATTTATATATTCCTCCATGAAATTATTCAAACGATTAGCAAGTATTGCTGTGAAGATCTTGGCATCTTGATTTATCAATGAAATAGGTCTGTAGGATTCTACTTTCTCTAGATTCTTTCCAGGTTTTGGCAAGAGTACAATTGTGGTCCTATACCATGAAGTTGGAATTTGCCCTCCATCTAATATATCTTAACCTATAAATCCAAGGGTTAACCGTTGGAACTGGCTATAGGTTGCTATGCCTTGCCCTACTTGCCTGCACTCACCCTTCCTGCACACGGCCGATCTGGGTCCGCAGGTCAACGAAGGATTGAGAAAACCGGCAGTGGGGCAACAGCCCCACAAACACGAAGAAAGGGAAACAACTTCACTTCCCAACATTCCTTGCACCGCGCCAGAGCCAATCAGGCTGAGAGGCTCTCGCACGGTGCAGCGTTCGGAAACGCGCCGCAGCCAATCAAAAGAAAACCATTTTTAAAAAACGCAGCACAAACACAAAGCACCAACCCATAACTACAAGCCCCACCGTCCTGTGCGCCATGAGCGTGCAGAAAGCTGAGGAAGCCGGCACCCAAAAAATAAAACAAAAACAAAAACACTGGGGGAGCAAGTTCGCCAAGCCATGGGAACCAAAGCCCCCCACCCCAACGGCACCTGAAGCTCCTAATCGGAGTTTCCCCTTTAATATCACTGGGTGTGTGTGTGTGTGTTGTGCTCCCTCTCTCTACTGGCTCCCCTGGGGTTGAGAGGGTGGGGGGGGACAAAAGGAGTCTGTCTCCCCCACCCTCCTGACCCCAGGGGACCCGGCAGAGAGGGGATTCCCTCCCCCCACACACACACGCCTCATATTAAAGAGAAGAAACCAAGTGGTTGCTTCTCTTTAAAAATGGAGTTGGGGGAGGGGAAATCTCCCTCTCTACTGGCTCCCCAGGGGTTGAGAAGGTGGGGGTACAAAAGGAGTCTGTCTCCCCCACCCTCCTGACCCCAGGTGACCCGGCAGAGAGGGGATTCCCTCCCGCCCCCCACACACGCCCCATATTAAAGAGAAGAAACCAAGTGGTTACTTCTCTTTAAAAACGGAGTTGAGGGGGGTATCCCCCTCTCTACTGGCTCCCCTGGGGTTGAGAGGGTGGGGGGGACAAAAGGAGTCTGTCTCCCCCATCCTCCTGACCCCAGGGGACCCGGCTGAGAGGGGATTCCCTCCCCCCACACACACACGCCCCATATTAAAGAGAAGAAACCAAGTGGTTACTTCTCTTTAAAAACGGAGTTGGGGGGAATCCCCCTCTCTACTGGCTCCCCTGGGGTTGAGAGGGTGGGGGGACAAAAGGAGTCTGTCTCCCCCACCCTCCTGACCCCAGGGGACCCGGCAGAGAGGGGATTCCCTCCCCCCCACACACACACGCCCCATATTAAAGAGAAGAAACCAAGCGGTTACTTCTCTTTAAAAACGGAGTTGGGGGGGAATCCCCCTCTCTACTGGCTCCCCTGGGGTTGAGAGGGTGGGGGGGGGACAAAAGGAGTCTGTCTCCCCCACCCTCCTGACCCCAGGGGACCCGGCAGAGAGGGGATTCCCTCCCCCACACACACACGCCCCATATTAAAGAGAAGAAACGAAGCGGTTACTTCTCTTTAAAAAGGGAGTGGGGGGGGAAATCCCCCTCTCTACTGGCTCCCCTGGGGTTGAGAGGGTTGGGGGGACCAAAGGAGTCTGTCTGAGAGGGGACCCCCCCAGGACACCAAAAAACACAAAAACAAACAATCAAAAACATTCAAAAATACACAAAAACAAACAAAAATAACACCAAAAAAGTAAACAACAACAAACATTTCCAAACACACCCAGCACCCAGCCAAACACCACAAAATCCAACCACCACCACCACCCCAAATAAAGAAAAACAGCTAACTCACCACCACACGACCTCATACCACAATGACTGGAAAAGAAATGAATAAAGAAAGAGACTACTTACTGGAAGAAGCTCCACCCAGAGGCCACGAGAGAAAAAACAGTCAAAATACAAGATAACCCCTACCAGCAGCACTTGCTGCCCACAATAATAAATTTTTTTTCAAAAAGACACAATAGCCCCACACAAAAGGCCCCAAGAGTTTTTCGAAAAAGTATATCATCTTTTATTCTTTTTTTCATCCACAAAACCAAAACACCAAACAAAACTCATCACAGTTTAAAACAGGCCATCAAAAAAATTTGTATAAATTAAAATTTTAAAAATTTCAAATATAGATTAACCTCTTCTTTACAAAAATTAACAACAACAAGAAAAACTTTCCAACACCATTTAAAACAGCCCGGCAACGCCGGGCAACCTTTGCTAGTAATTATATAATTTTACCAGCTTTGGTACCACAATATCTCCAAATTCCTTATAGAAATCCACAGGCAACCCATCTTCTCCAGGGGCTTTTCCCAACTTCAGTCTAGTAATTACCTCTTTTACTTCTTTTTCTGTCACTACTTCTTCCATTCTATCCCTGTGTTCCTGTTTTATTCCACTGATTATTTGCATCTTTAATTGCTTTTTAAGTTTCTCCTCATATATTTCTTTTCTTGCATAGAGAGCTTGATAGAAATCCTTCACAATTTTACATTTATCCTTTATTTTATTACATCTTATCCCTTGTTCATTAATCAGAACTCCAATTTCCCTCTTTTCCCTTTTATCCTTTGCTGCTTTCGCTAATATTTTTGAATTTTTGTTACTAAATTCAAAATATTCCCTTTTCAAATAAACCAAATCTCTTTTCACCTTTTCTATTTCTTTACCTACCAATTCAGTCTTTAATCTTAATAAATTAGCCAAAACTTTTTTATTCTTTGTTTTTGAATGTTCCTCCTGTAACTGCTTTATCTCCTTTTCGAGCTTATCCTGTGATAACTTGTAATTTTTATATCTATTACTCGCCAACTTTATACACTCACCTCTAAAAATCGACTTCAAGATATCCCAGACTACACTGTATTCTACCTCACCATTGTCATTCCAATGCCAACTTTCCCTCCAGTTCTTCATGATTTGTTCTTTACACTTCTGGTCTCTAAGTAGGTTAACATCATATTTCCAACTTCTCTTTGATCTAATCTCATTCCGTAATTTTAAATCCAATATCACCTTAGCATGGTCTGGTTCCTTAACTATTCCAACTTCCATTTCCTCCATTTTTTTAACCAAATTTTCCGTTACAAATATATAATCTATTCTAGAATAAGAGTTGTAGACCTGCGAAAAATATGAGTATACCCTTTCTGAACCCTTAAGTTCTCTCCAAGAATCTTTCAAACCTAAAGCAGTCATCCAGTTATCCAACATTTGCCCTTTAATCCCTTTTCCGCTTCTTAATATATTTGTACAGTCCAAATTTGATCTTACTAAATTAAAGTCACCAGCCACAATCATCTTCCTTGATTTTTCTTTTACCAAAATCGTACACATTTTTTCTAAAAATTCCGCTTGATGATCATTTCGGGCATATATATTCACCAACATTATTTCCTCATCGTCTATTTTCCCTTTCACTATCAAAAATCTCCCTTCCGAATCTGAAATACTATCTGTTATCTCAAGCCCCAATCTAGCCGAAATCAAAATTGCAACTCCTCTTGATTTTGATGTACCATAAGATTTCTCATAATGCTGCATCCAACCTAGAAACATTTCATTTGTATCATGAGATTTTTGATGAGTTTCCTGTAAAAAGACTATGTCCGGTCTATCCCTCTTCAGAGCTGATTCTATCCTCCTCCTCTTAATTTGAGATCCTGTACCTCTTACATTCCATGTTAATACTTTTATCGCTCTCATAATTTAAATTGTCCCCCACTTTTATCCCTCCTGAGCTCTCCATTGGGTGTGCTACCAATTATCCTAACATAATTAAAACAAAACTTAAAACATAAAACACTCATTAACGACCTTCCCGCTTTTTCCTTCAAAAAAAGAAGGGGAAAAAGAACGCCTTTGACCTCCAAAGAGGGGAGGGGGGGAACGTGTAGGATAAGCCTAGTAAGCATAGTAATTAAAGCTCCAGCACACTATCCACATTTTAATAACAAAACTGTTGTGAATACCTCTTTACCTTTAAAAATTCTCACCTTCCTTCCCTTTCCCTTCTAGCCTTTGCTTGACTCCTCCTCCACCACTATCAATAACAATTCTCCCTCAGCTCCTCCCATTTGTTCTCCTCCCGCAGCACCTCTCTCATCTGTTCCACCATAATCTCTTTTTATCCCTCCCGTCGCCAGCAAATCTTTCCTTAACTCCAGCCATTCATTTGAACCCGCACTGACCAAATCAAGTAGAGTCAAATATTCCAAAGCATCGGTCCTTTCATCAATCACCTGCATCTTTTTATCATAAAAAAATCTTAACGGTTGTGGAAATCTCCAATTATATTTTATCCCTTTTTTAATCAGAGTTTTTGTTACCGGTTTCATTTTATATCTCCATCCACATTCCTTAATTGGAATATCATTATATACCTCCACATCCACTCCATCAATTTTCAGAACTCCAGAACCAGCTTGTTTTAGAAAAGCCATCACCTTCAATTTATCCCCCCAATTTGCAAATTTAACCAAAACATTCCTGTGATCACTTTTCCCCCTTCTCGATCCCACTCTGTAAACACTTACAATATCCTCGTTAACAAAATCTTTCCCCATTTTCAAATTATTTAACCAATTAACAATTCTATCTCTTAGCTGGTCTGGAGTTCGTTGAATCATATGATGTATCACAATATTCTGCTTTCTCATCATCTCTTCCATCGCATCAATCCTTTTCTCTTGCTCCTCCATTTTCATCTTATTTTCTCTCACCTCCTCTTGTATCCCTTTCATTTCCCCTTTCATCGCTTTCATGTCATTTTGCATCAACTTAACACTACCCTCTAACTTATGAATATTTAAATCGATTTTTTTGGAAAGGTCAGTGATCGATCCAGTCAATTTATCCAACATTTCATTTTTATCCTTCACCCTTGCTTCATCCATCCTATCAAATTTTTGAAATAATTCACCAAGTTCCATCATAATTTGCGTCTAGGTCAATTGCGGGTTCAGGCGATGATGAAGATGACGATGGGGGTGGCTCCACGTCCTTTGCTTTACCCTTCCTTTTTGGTTTCACAACTTCCTCATCCTCTCCCTTGTTCCTTGCAGCCTTATCCATTGTAATATCAAATAAAAGCTTCAATGCAGCAATCGTTTTTGATCCCACACAACGCTTTCCTTGAAAATGTTCCAGGATTCTTACAAAGACAGACAGAAGTCAAATTTATAAAGACCAATCCAGTACCAGTCCGGTACAATTAATATTTTATATCCATATTTTGCTCTTATAATCCAAATCTTATTTTTATAATCCAATTATGTAATAATAATCCAGTAGTAAGGAAAAAGAGAGAGTAAAAAGTAAATCCCAAATTATAAATATTCCAAGGAGATGCAGATCCAAAAAACAGCACGGCCAAACAGAAAAAAAAATCCACAGGAGCTGAAGAAACTGCAAGCACTTGTATTCCAACAATATAAGGAGACAATCTCAGTCAAAAAAAAACACCTTGGCTATCCCAGAGTTAAAAAATGAAGGTAAAAGTAAAAGTCTCTCTTGATTGACATAGCAGGACATACAAAAGAGAAAGTTGGATTATTGTCATTAGATATATTTAAGGGTTTTGATTCTCTGCAATGGGTTACAATTAAAGAGATAATTCGATGTTATGGATTTGGAGATAGATTTTGTAACATGATAGATCAGTTATATCAATTTGGATTTGCAAAGGTCAGGGTCAATGATGAAAATACAGGAGAGATAAAATTAGAAGCAGGTACAAGACAGGGTTGCCCACTATCCCCAGTATTGTTTATAATGGCAATGGAGTTGTTAGCGAATATTATAAGAGGGGATAAAGGCATTGAAGGGATGGCTGGAAATAAAATAAGTTTGTATGCAGATGATACTTTGATAATAATGAAGCATCCTAGAAAGGCATTGGAAAAAATACAAGGACATCTAAAAGATTTTGAAGAGATAACAGGTCTGAGAATAAATTGGGATAAATCAGAAATGATAGCCTGTAATGTTGAGAAGGAGGAACAAGAGAGAATTAAGGCTAAATTTAAAATTCAAGTTAAAGAATGTTTGAGATATTTAGGAATAAGTATCTCAAATAAAATTGAGGACCTTAAGCGATTAAATTATGATAAACAGAAAAAAGAAATTAAAGAGAAAATAGAATTGTATAAAAAAATCAAATTGTCATGGTTTGGTAGGATAGCGTTAACTAAAATGATGTTGTTGCCAAAAATAAAATTTTTATTTGATGCGTTGCCGATTAGGTTGTTTGATAAGGAAATTAAAGATTTTAAAAACATAATAAATAATTATTGTAATGCAGGAAAAAAAGCCTAGAATTGCTAAGATTTTTTGGTACTTATCTCAGAAAGAAGGAGGATTGGGAATACCTAATTTAAGGAATTATTATAGAGCTTTCCAAATTAAGAATATTATAAAACTTTTGGCAAGGGAGAAGGTTGTCTGGGAAGAAATAGAGATGAAGGAGTTAAAAATGGGTAAAGGGGTATTTCTAGGCGACAAGAAAGGGAAAATTAGTGTTAAAAATAGAATTATGAAAACAATGTTGGATGTTTGGAACAAGGTCAAAAAGAAATTGAGTCCAGAACTATTTCCTATAATAGAATTGGATGATATCAAAAGTTTTCCGATACAATTAGATAATAGTTTAAAGATGGTACTGGAAAGGAAAAATGTTTTTTTTGTTGAAGGACTGGGTTCGTGCCTGTAAAGATAGCGAGAATAAAGCAGTAATTTATTCACAGTTGAATCTGAACTGGCTTCAGAAGGTAATGTTGGATAGATGGACTGATAAATACAAGGAAGAAAGTAGTTTAGAGAGGGGTAAAACAGAATTTGAGCAACTGTTGTTAAAAATACGAAAAGGAGATATGGGATTAAAGGGTATAGTAAGCAGGATTTATAAAATTTTAAATAATGAAGGTAATCCACAAGAAACTTTGAAGTCATGCTGGGAACAGGATTTGAACATAAAAATTCAGGAAAAAATTTGGAAAGATAAGTGGGGAAAAAGATATATGAGAACTATGTCGGTAAGAATGAAAGAGCATAATTACAAAATGTTATGGAAGTGGTATTTCCAGAGATTAAAATCCCACATTTAAGTGATAAATCACATTTATTTCCCCATTCAGAGTGCAAGCTGATTGAACTGCGTGCTACTCTGGCATCGTCCTAGCCACGCCCCCCGTAGGCCACGTTTCTGCCATTCAATCATGTACATGTAACAAATAGATTCCCCAAATAATTCATTTTTGGTGATAAGATTAATTAATTGTGTTTGTTTTTGCCTGAATACTCTTGCAATTGTCATGCCTGTCATTAGATGTTTCATTATTTCTGAGGTTATTTTTGATCTCAGGCCATGTTGGGTTACATGTAAATGTTATGAATAAGTCTGGTCTTCCATGTTTCCTAACATAGGTCATGGCATCCTGAGTATATTCATGCATATGCCTTGGGCTTCCAGTATATGTTGCTGGCAAGATGAGTAGTGTTCCCATATTTTCTAGGTTTCCATCTTGTGCAACAGCATCTTTTAAATGTATGTATTGTTCTGCTCTGAGTGATTTTTGATTTGTTCTAATGTAAAGTAGTCTTTCAGACTCAATTTTTGCATACATATCTACAACGAACTGGTTTAACAATTTTCTGCAGTGGATTATATGATTCTATTCTTCATTTCTAATCATTAAAATGTAGGAGGAGGAGTCCATGGTTGATAATTTTTCCCCAGTTTCTTTCCCTGTTTTTGGATCCATGTGTTTCAAATTAAAGTGATAACCATCCTCACCGTATGGAAAAAGAATGGGAGACTGAAGAGTTTCATAAGACCGATGTGTTTCTGATATACGTTGCAGCTTTTTGTCATGTCGTTTAAGTATAATATCTCTTGGATGGAAAGTGTCCCTAGAAATTAGGGCTGCAACTTCATTTGCTTCTGGAGCATTATATCTCCGTATATGCTCTCCTGTTGGAGTTTTGTCTGCAGCTACGACAATTTGGTATTCATTTTGTGGCATGTTTTGCATTGCATTTTTGAAAGTGCGGATGAGATTATTGTGTTCATGTAACATTCTTTGTATTTTTAGGACAATATGTTTTTTGTTCCTTCAATGTATGTACATTGTTGTGCTGTTTCTTTTTCCTCATCTCCCATGAAATAAATTTGAAGGAACTTTGGATCTTCTTCTGGTAGTGGTAGAAGTGATCCAATATTGTCGTAAATCAGGCCTTGAATGGTGAATGTTAGATTTAATCCTTTGTGTTGTATAATATTTGTTGCTCCAAATGAGCTCATTTGGTAACATGAGTTGCATTTTCTAATACAGTAATACCTCATACAAAGTCCGCTTCATACAATATCGGATTCATACAACATCACCTAATTCCTTGAAAAAAGTTGCCTCATACAAAGTCGTGTGACTTTGTATGAGGCATTGGGGTTTTCCCAGGTTGCATTGTGCCTGGGCAGTATAAAAGACAGGACACATGCGTGCATTGCTCTTGTGGGTTTTTGCATGAGGCAAAGAGTGTTTGAGAGGTTTTGAGCGCGACTTTGGATTTTTTTTGAATTTTTTTCGTCAGAATTTTTTGAAGCATTCCTGGGATTTTTGCAGCATTCTTCAGGTTCTTGGACAATCAGGGTTGTTTGACAAGTTTTTGTAATGTTTTTAGCCCTTAGACAATGATTTCTTAAAGTTCTGTCAGTTTCCTGTCTGTTTCCTTGACTTTGTCCTAAAGTCTGTGCTGTTACAGTACAATGTATCTCTATGGAAACGACGTTTTATGAGGCATCGCAGCAAGGATTTGGATGTTGTATGAGGCATCGCAGCTAGGATTTTGCATGCCTCACACAAAGTCCAAATCCGTATAAAGTCCAAACTTGTGGAACCAAGTTTGGACGTTGTATGAGGTATCACTGTATTTTTAAAAAAATGTTTGGAATCTTTTGTGTCTCCACTGGTGTATTCTATAAGTTGTGGTGGTGGCAATTGTTGCTGAATTTTGATTTTCCCCTCTTTACAACATAGGGATTTGGTTTCTGTTTTAAATTTTCTTGCTTGGCAGAATTTGCAAATGTTGTCTTGATTTCCAATGTGTAAATTATAATTTTGTGAATAATCAGTTTCTGGATCATAGGAAAAGGCAGCCATTTTTAATGTTAATTTCTCAGTTTTACTTCTCTCTTTTCTTTTTTCTCTTGTCTTTTTATTTTGTTGTAATCTCATTTCATTTTTTTTAGTTTCATTTGCCCTTGAACTACTGTCACTTTCTCTACGTTGTGTTAACATGCTTTCATGTTCCTGAGCATTTGTTTGTTGTGCTTTTTCTGAACATGCCTTTCTGCGTTTAGTAAGTGTTTCTTCCCTTTCCTGTGATGTCTGTTGTGTGTTTTCTAATTTTCTTTTCAATCTTTTGCTTGTTATTTGTGCTATCTTTACACTTTTGGTGGCATTTTGATATTTAATGTAAGTTATTTCTGAGACTTTTATAATATTTGAAAATAATGGTTATTATTGTTTGAATATAAGTTATCCCAGACAAAATGGAGTGTGCAGTGTGAATTGTTTAGATCCTTCACTGGTATTTCTCCTCTAATTTTTTTCCTACATTAGGTTTAATTGGACCTGTTATTGTTTGTTAAATATGTTTATTATTTGTAGTAGTGTTTAAAACATTTTATTATTTTATTAAGTGCAAGGTTTTAAAGTAAAACTGGGGTGTGCTCCATAAATATTTGGAAGGGAAAGTGCCTCCTAAGCAGTGTATATTTTTCAATTTTTTGTATAATTTTTTAGATCGAGTTAAAAAGTTAACGTTATATTATTTAATTAACTTTAAGTTTTGTAAGAGAAAATAGCGTGTGGTCTGTAAATTAGAGTGAAAAGTGCTCTGTAAATTTTTTAAAGGAATAGTGTCTTCTAATTAGCTTTTTTTAAAAAAGTATTGTTAATACGTTTAATATTAAGGTTTATATTTAGAAATTAGAAAACATTTGAAACTTTATTTTATTTTCTGAAGTGTAATTTGTGAAAGAGCAAACGTAGTGTGCTCTGTAAATATTTGTAGGAAAAACTGCTCCGTAACTATTTAAAATGCGTCACGGTTTTGTTTGCTCAAACGTTTGGTCCCCACGTTGTGTTTTTATTAGTACGTGTAGTAAACGTTATAGGATTTGTTATCGATGGTTTTTTGAACTGTAATTTTTAATTGGGAGAATGGAGTGTGCTCCGTCAATAGTTTGAGGTCGAATTGATCAGATGCGTGACAGTTATTTTTCTGCAAAAGTGGCTCCTGAATTGTGGTTTTCAACTATGTGTTGTTAAATTAGTAAATAAACAGAAAGTAACACTAATTAAAAGTAAATAAACAGTAAATAAAGTGATGATAACACTAAATTTGTAAAATAATAATAAAGAAACAGGTTGATTTTTTGTATTCAAAGTTATCCGCTCCAAAATAAAGAACTACCACTAATTAAAAGTAAATAAACAGTAAAAAAACCCGAAGGTAACCCTAAAATAAAGAACTAATAATAAAGAAAGAGGTTGGCTTTTTGTATTCAAAATTCTCCGCTCCAAGATTGTAATGTTATTAGCTCCGTACCAATCTGCAGCCGCAAAAGTACGTAACTATGAGGTTTTTTTTTAATGCAGCTCCATTTGTAGCTTTTCTTTTCGCTGTTTTCGAAACATTTGACGCATTCGCTCCAAAGCACTTGATTGGCTACATTGCTGTAAATGCGTAGGATGGTGTGATTTGTACTATTTTACGTCATTTATGATTTTGTGGGTTGTGGGAGAAAGCCGACAGGAGCTGGGCAGCATCCGGTTCGGGAAAGTGTGTACTTGAGTAGTGAGGAGGATGCAAAAATTACTGAGCAGAGCAAGGAGCTAATCACCAGCACTCTAGCAGAAGGATGCAAGAGGCAGTCTAACAATGCAACTGGACTCAAAAGACTGTATCAGGAAAGCATATATAAATGCTTGTATACAAATGCCAGAAGCCTCCGGAACAAAATAGGGGAGCTGGAATACTTAGCAATAGATAAGAATATTTATATTATTGGTATCACTGAAACCTGGTGGATGGATGATAACCAATGGGATACAGTTATCCCAGGCTACAAACTGTACAGGAAGGATAGGAAGGGGCAAACGGGAGGTGGTGTAGCCTTGTATGTCAAAGAAGTGATAAAATCGTATAAATCGGAATATCTAGGTGATTTGGAGTCACCATTAGAAGCTCTGTGGGTAAGAGTACCAGGCCACAAGGATGGTCTAACAGTAGGCATATACTATCGGCCTCCGACCCAAACTCTTGCGGGAGACTGGCAGTCGGAGAATGTTGTAAAGGAGGCATCCAAGAAGGAAAGCCTGGTTATAATGGGGGACTTCAATTACCCTCACATAGACTGGGTGAACTGTTGTTCAGCACATTGATGTTTAACTTGATCATAGACCGCAAGTCACTGATAAAATCTAACACAGAGACCTTAAATTTTCAAAAAGGAAATTTCCCAAAGATGAGGAAACTAGTAAAAAAGAAGCTGAAAGGGAAAATTGAGAGAGTCCAAACACTCCAAGAGGCATGGAGGCTGTTTACAAAAACAATAACAGAGGCCCAATATGAATGCACACCCAAAAGGAAAAAGGGCACTGCCAGGTCCAAGAGGACTCCAATGTGGCTTACAGGAGCTGTTCGGGAAGTGATCAAGAGCAAGAAAAGCTCATTTAGAAGATGGAAGGCTTGTCCGAATGAGGACAGCAGGCAGAAACATAAATTCTGGCAGAACAAATGCAAGGCAACAATCAGGAAAGCAAAGCAAGACTTTGAGGAGCGTATAGCTAAAAATACTCAGAGAAATAACAAAGACTTCTTTAAATACATTAGAAGTAAGAACCCAACTAGGAAGGCCATTGGACCATTAGATGACAATGGAAAGCAAGGAGTTATTAAAGAGGAAACAGAGATTGCAGAGAGACTCAATGAATTCTTTGCTTCAGTATTCACTGAAGAAGACAGAGACCACATGCCCAAAACAGAGCCTATCTTCATAGGGAGGGAAAGCGAAGAATTAAGCAAGATAGAAATAACCAGGGAGGAGGTCCTTGCATGTCTAGTTAAGCTCAACACTAACAAATCACCAGGACCAGATGGCATCCATCCACGAGTTCTCAGGGAACTTAAAGATGAAATTGCTGATCTCCTAGCCAAAATATATAATCTTTCCCTCAAATCAGGCTTTGTGCCTGACGACTGGAAGGTAGCGAATGTAACACCAATTTTCAAAAAAGGAACCAGGGGTGATCCAGGAAATTACCGACCTGTCAGTTTGACATGTGTCCCAGGTAAAGTGATGGAAACCATCCTAAAAGATAGAATTAATAGGCCCATAGAAGAGAAGGCGCTGCTAAAGGAGAGCCACCATGGCTTTTGCAAGAGCAAATCATGCCTCACTAATTTGTTGAGTTGACATTGTTTATCTGGACTTTCAGAATGCTTTTGACAAGGTCCCACTCCAAACGCTCTTGAATAAACTTACCAGTCATGGAATAAAAGGACAGGTCTTGTTCTGGATCAGCAACTGGCTAAGGGACAGGAAACAGAGGGTAGCACTAAATGGACACTTCTCCAAGTGGAGGGAAGTAAAGCTTGGGGTCCCCCAAGGTTCAGTACTGGGACCCCTGCTTTTCAACCTCTTCATAAATGATCTAGAGGTAGGAGTAAAAAGCAAGGTAGCCACATTTGCTGACGACACTAAATTATACAGGGTAGTGAAAACTGTGAGAGATTGTGAGGAGCTCCAGAGGGATCTCTTGACACTGGGGGAGTGGACAAAACAGTGGCAAATGAGCTTCAACATTAGTAAGTGCAGAGTGATGCATGTTGGGGCAAAAAAAACCAATTACATTTATAAACTGATGGGGTCTGAACTCTCTGCGACAAACCAGGAAAGGGACCTTGGTGTCCCGGTGGACAACTCAATGAAGGTGTCAACCCAGTGTGCCTCAGCAGTGAAAAAAGCAAACTCAATGCTAGGGATCATTAGGAAGGGTTTAGAAAATAAGTCAGCAAGTGTCATTTTGCCTCTTTATAAATCTATGGTGAGGCCCCATCTGGAATACTGTGTACAGTTCTGGTCGCCATACCTCCAGAAGGATATTATGGAGTTGGAAAAAGTGCAGAGGAGGGCAACCAGAATGATTAGGGGACTGGAACACCTTCCTTACCATCTGAGGCTGCAACAGTTGGGCCTTTTCACTCTTGAACGACGGCATCTAAGAGGTGACCTGATTGAAGTTTATAAAATCATGTACGGTGTGGACAAAGTAGATAAGGAAGAACTGTTTTCCCTATCGCACAACACTAGAACTAGGGGACACTCGATGAAACTTTTGGGTACTAGTTCTCAAACAAATAAGAGAAAGTACTTTTTCCACCCAGAGGATTACTGGTCTATGGAACTCCCTGCCAGAAGAAGTGGTGACAGCTGTCAGTCTTGACAGCTTTAAGAAAGGATTAGACAAGTTCATGGAGGACAAGGGTATCAATGGCTATTATTATGGATACTTAAGGACAACCTCGGGGTTGGAGAGAGAGGCAGGATATCTCTCAATGCCATTTCCAGGGAATCCTAAGCAGGTGAAGGCATCTCCTTGGGAATACCCTGAAGGAAATAGTGAGCCACTGTGTGAGACAGAATGCTGGACTGGATGGGCTGTGGCCTGTTCCAGCAAGGCTGTTCTTATGTTTATATTATTATTTTAAAATCTGTTTTACCTATACTATGTCTATGTGTATGTATTACTGTGGTTATTTTGCAGATTAGTAGTAGTGTATTTTCGTTTTTTAATGGAGTAACCTCGTGCGGCACTAATTTTAACTCCTTAAATGGTAACGGCACTCAGATAGATAGTTTGAGACACTGTAGGATGCTGGGATATGTAGTTTTACTTGTGCTGCTAGCGGGCGGGCGTAGAAAATTTTTCTAAATGATATTTTTGATTGGCTGCGCCGCGGCTGCGAACGTTCTATTTCGTCTCACGTCTAATCCCAATTGGCTGCAGCTCGCCACAGCACACATGATTTGGGGTATTGAAGATCTTTTTATTTCTTCGCATTTGTGGGGCTATTGCCCCACTGCCGGTTTTTTCAATCCTCCATTGACCTGCGGACCCAGTTCGCCCGTGTGCACGAAGGGTGGGTGCGGGTTAGTAGGGCCAGGCTTAGGAACCTATACAAACTTCCAACGGTTAACCCTTGGTTTTATAGGTTAAGATGTATATGAAAAGTAATTCAAAGGAGTAACGATGTCCCTTGAATTCCACGACAAAAACAATTTGAGCCTCTAGTAAAATCCCACCATCCACCCACATACATATTTTCCTATCAGGTCACCTGGTTGGACTGGAGGGCAGAAGCTCCAGTTCAGGCCCACCTCAGGAAAGGGCACTGTAGCAGAGAAGATGAGGCCAGCAATCCCATTCCTTCTCAGCGGAGTCCCCATTGCAGAATCTTGAAAAACAAACAGATAATATTGCAGACATTTCCTACATGCTTGAATTGTGAACACATTTGGAGAGACGGTCAACACTCCAGAGAGGCTTTGATTTGATTTGATTTGATTTATTGGACTTGTATGCCGCCTTCTTGGGAACATGACTAAGGGCAGCTAACAGCAATCACAATATATCACAATACATTTAACATTAAATACAATAAAAATACAATATTTTAAATTTAATTTAATTTAATTTTAATTTAATGTAATGTAATTTAATTTTTGCACTTATATACCGCCCACTTGGGTACAACACACATAGTGTTTTGATGGGTAGGACCATAATTCATCTTTTGGATACCCTGTATTTCCTCCTTACTGGATTGTTACGTCCAAAATCCAATCCAAATGTTTCACACCAGTCACATGGTTCCTCTCACTGTAAACACTGTCATAAATGCACCCATAGCTGTCGTAAACACATTTATGGCAGCCATGAGTTCATTTACAGCATGTGTGGATGCGTTTATGCATATGTGGGCATGTTTTATAACTGTTTCCAGGAGCGCTGATGGTGATGGCAGGCCACATGAAATGGTGCCGTGGGCTGTGGCTGGTTAGTAGGCCATTATCTGTGGTGCCCAAACTACAGACTGTGGCCCCATTCCATGTGGCCCACCACCACACACAGCACACCCAGAAGTGGATGCAGACATGCCCACAATCTGCAAACATGCCTGCACTGCACCTGGGAGTGCCAAGATTTGTCATCACTGTTCTAGAAGGCACAACAGGGAACCAAACTCCCAACCTGTGGTTCTATGGCCACTTACCTAAACCACTGAGTCTAGTATGTATACCAAGTTGCAGTCTTTCCCCCTGCTGGGAAGCATGTGGAATCTGTATTATTCCGTTGTCTTGGCCACAAAAGGAAGCTACACTTCAGAGAGGGTCACATGGACTGGGAGCTTCCACTGGGAGTGGCATCCTAACTCCATGAAATATTTTGCTCTTCTCAAGAAGAGAGCCTGGCCGACCAACATACCATGAACATTTTAATACATGTCCAAAGACGTGATCATGAATCACAAGCTCACATAACATTTTGTATTTTCTTAGTGACCCCAATAAAGGTATCACCTGCCTCCTGCATCTTTTCCATTATTTACAATTAAAGGTTAAGTGGCATTTGAAGACGGGTGGGGTACTGTGCATATGGGGGTTCCCACTTCAGAGAAGGGTAAGGAAGGCAGCTTTTGTGACGGAGCATGTCAGGCGTGAGAGATTCCTAGAGATCATGATGCCAGAGAAGAGAGAGTCCTAGAGAAGAACATGTATGCCAGACAAGAGATTTTCTTAGAGAGGAGTATGCGAGTAGAGCGGTTAATAGACACTGACTGGACGGCGGCAAGTCAGCAGTTCCTGCCAACCTAGCAGTTTGAAAGCAAGAAATCGCAAGGATAAACAGGGACCACTTCGGTGGGAAGGTAAACAGTGTTCTGTGTGCTCCGGTGTCTGGCAAACTTTAGTGTATGGGACCAAAGACAACAGAACAACCGAAGGGTTGGTTTAACACAGGTTTATTGCATGGTGTTCCGGTGAAGCATGGGGGTAATGGTGGTGGTACATCTCATTATATACTGAGGACTATACATTTGAATCTTGCAGCACGGTAGCTCATTGGCTACTGTCGGCGTGGCCTCGCCCAGGCACGCCTTACTCTCGCAGTTGTATCTTCTTCCTGCTGAATGCGAGTATCTTCATTCTGCTGAATGCGAGTATCTTCATTCTGCTGAATGCGGAGGCATTTCCCGCGGCTGTCCGTGATTGAGCAATGTGAACCATGTGAGGCTGAACGCTCGCAGCTGCCCCAAGGGGTTGCTTGCTCGCGTTCCTTTCAGCTGAGATACATTGTAATTGTGATGGGACATTTATATCTTGATAGCTTTACAGTACATTGATATGCATACATAACACCCCTCCCCCCTAGGATGGGACGAAGTCCCGCAACCATTGTGGCTTGCCGCACGTGCGCTTGGGGCGTGCTTGCGCCTGACCTAGTACCGGAGAGCCTGTGATCCCTGACTCCGTGGGAGCTTGTCCTGCTACGGGAAACGGGGATTCGTTAGTGGCTCTGTGGGGCGTCCGTGCCTGCCTTGCGCCCGGGGATGGGAATGGAATGAATAGTTGGGAGGTGAACCCCTGCCTGTTGCTCTCGGACCCCGGGGACCCGCCTATTGTGAACCGCGGAACCGATGAGGTCGCCCTTGTGGTCCTGCTACCTTCTGATACCTTGCTCGGGGGACCTTGAGGCTGTGGTGGGCGGACTCGCTGTTGCTTCCCGTCTTGGGGGTGTCGGTCTCCGGGAAATTGGCGCTATATTGCATTCTAACTCACAGGGGCTACTGGGACTGGAAGTACCAGGGGCTAAACTGAAACCCCTCTTTTCGCTAGGACGGGTGGGGGACCACTCCGCTAACTCCCCCTGGTACTGTAAATCAACGTCTAAACTTCTATGGGCATCTGTGTTTCGGGGAAACCTCCAAGGGGTATGTGTGTGGTCGGGGCTCTTCCTTTCCGCCGCGGACTCCTGCAAAAGATCTCTGTGGATCGATTCCCTTTCCTCCCCCCTTGGTGGGGACCCATGTTCCCCTTTTCCTCCCCCTTGGGCTAAGCGGGTGGGGGAGTACCCTAACGCTGATTCGATGCTATTTTCGTCTCCGTCCTGCTCTCCGGGGACCCTGCGCCTGAGTTGGTCCACGTGTCGCCTCCACAGGAAGCCTGTACTGGTCTCCACGCGGTATGAGACGGGGCCGGTTTGTGCTATTACGGTGCCCGGCACCCAGGCTGGCCCCGCGTTGGCGTAGTTCCTGCAGTGCACCGGGGCGCCTACGCTGAAACTCTTTGTGGGTTCCACCCCTATGTTCCACCCTTTGTCCTCTACTCTCGTGGGGTCTAGCTTTGAGATTCCCGTGGCCAGCTTCCTGCGCATCAACAGCTCTGCGGGGGAGTACCCTGATGCCAATGGGGTGACCCTGTACCTTAGCAGGAATTGGCACAATTTCAGGTCGAGGTCTCCGGGGCCCATGCGCAGCAGCGCGTCTTTCGTGGTGCGCACGAGGCGCTCTACTTGGCCGTTGGTGGCCGGGTGAAAGGGGGCGGAGGTGATGTGCCGAATGGCGTTGCGCTCCATGAACGCCCCAAACTCGGCGGACGTGAAACAGCTAGCGTTATCGCTGACGAGGGTGTCGGGTAAACCGAACGTGGAAAAGACCCTCCGTAACTGTTTAATTGTTGTGGCCGAGGAGGTGCTTGAGACTGGAATGACCTCCAACCACTTGGAGAACGCGTCCACTACAAGGAGGAAAAGCGTTCCCCTGAACGGGCCAGCAAAATCTACGTGTACCCGGGACCAGGGCCCCCTTGCTGCGTCCCACTCCCTATGTGGCGAGCGGGCCTCTTCTGGCCTGGAGCTTTGGCACGCTTCGCAAGTGCCGACCATGTGTTCGATGTCGGCGTCTAGCTGGGGCCACCAAAAGTAACTGCGGGCCAGTGCCTTAGAGCGGACGATCCCCGGGTGGCTGACGTGCAGCAGTTTAAGCACCCTCGGCCGGAGAGACGTGGGGATCACTACCCGCTGTCCCCACAAAAGGCAACCCCTCTCTAGGGACAACTCTAGTTTCTTTTTGAAAAATGTGTCGAATTCCGCTGCTGGGGAAGACACGGGCCACCCTTTCTGTACCCAGGAGCAAACTGTGGACAGCGTTTTGTCCTTGCCGGTCGCTTTGGCGATGTCGGCCGGTACTACTGGAGGGGAGTCTAGGACCTCTATCATTAAGACCTGGTGGTCCCTCTCTACCTCGCCCACGTGGCAGCAATCCCGGGGAATGGGGGACCTCGACAGGGCATCCGCATGGCTGATCTCCTTCCCGGGCCGGTATACCAACGCGTGCTGATACGCGTTGAGAAAAATGGCCCCCCTGAGCATTCTCGGGGACAGGATTTGGGGTGTGGGCTTATCTGCGGTGAAAATGCCTAGCAAGGGCTTATGGTCAGTCACTATGGTGAAGGGGCGGCCGTACACAAAATCATGAAATTTCTTAGTCCCCGCAATTATCGCTAGTGCTTCCCTGTCTGTCTGGGCATAGTTTCTCTCCGCTTGGGACAAGGACCTAGAGTAGAACGCTATCGGGGCCTCCCTCCCGTTCTCCAGTACGTGGCATAACACCGCCCCCACCCCCACCGGGGATGCATCGCATATCAGGACCACTGGGCGTTTGGGATTGAAGTGGGTCAGTACCGCATCTGATGCCAGGAGTCGCTTCAGGTCATTGAAAGCCTTCTCCTGGTCGTCGCCCCACTTCCATGCCTCGTCCTTTTTTAACAATTTGTGTAGCGGTTCCGCTACTGCTGCCTTCCGCGGAAGGAAGGAGTGGTAAAAGTTGAGCAGTCCCAGGAACGACTGCAACTCGGGCTTGGAGGTGGGGCGAGGGGCCTTCTTGATGGCGGCCGCCTTGGATTGGGATGGCCTGATTCCCTCGGGAGTAACACGGAACCCTAGGAACTCAACCTCAGTTGCGAAGAAAACGCATTTGTCTTTTCGCAACCGCAACCCCGCCTTTTCGAATATTGCCAGGACCTTTCCCAACCTTGTTGCTAATTCGGCCCGGCTCCCCCCTGTAATCAATACGTCATCAAAGTAGGGTAACACCCCCTCTAACCCCTTCAGGAGGCGTTCCACGAGTGACTGGAAAATCCCGGGCGCCGAATTCACGCCGAATTGGAGGCGCGATACCTGGAACGCCCCTTTGTGGGTGACTATGGTCTGTGCAGCAGCTGCGGCGGGGGTCACCGGGAGTTGCTGGTAGGCTTGGGCCAGGTCGAGTTTAGCGAAGCACCTCCCCCCGTGTAACCTGGCCAACAAGTGGCTGACTACCGGCACCGGATAAGCATTAGGGCGGATCGCCTTATTAATGGTGCACTTGTAATCAGCGCATATGCGGACCTCCCCGTTGGCCTTGAGCGCTGTTACAATTGGAGTTTCCCACTCCGCAGAATCAACAGGAACAAGAATCCCCTGGCCCACCAATTTGTCCAACTCCGCCTCTATTTTGTCCTTTAGTGCGAAAGGCACTCTGCGCGGTTTAAGTCTGATTGGACGTACTCCAGGGTCCAGGTCGAAAGTCACTGGGGGGCCCTTGAATTTTCCGAGCCCCTTTTTGAAAACCTCGGGGTGCGCGTCGCACACGCTCTGTATTGGATCAGTCCCGGTGGCGTGTGCTCCCACGGCGTGCACCCCCCCAATGAACAACCCGAGGGGCTGGAACCATTGAGTCCCGAGGAGGCTACATAACACAAACGTAGACAGCACTGGCTCTTTGGCTATGAAACAGAGATGAGCACTGAACCCTAGAGTCGGATATGACTGCCCTTTGAGCAAGGGGGACCTTTACCTAGCATGCCAGACAAGAGCAATTCCTAGAGAGGGAGCATGCAGAGTAGTGAGATTCATAGAGATCAGCATGCCAGACCAGGAAGGTATCTAGAGAGGAGAATGTCAGAGAAGAGAAGTTCCTAGCATGTGGAGGGGACTGCGGTGGCTTAGTGATTAAGAGTTGAACTTGACAACTGGAAGATCGGCAGGTCAGGAGTTCGAGACCCGTGTGCTGCATGACGGAGTGAGCATCCGTCTCAAAGAGAGAGAGCATTGTTTCTTAGCGTGGCCGACTCGATAGATTCCTAGAGAGGAGTAGCCAGACTGCCAGACAATAGAGATTCCTAGAGAGGAGCATGCAACACAAACGAGGTTCCTAGAGGGGAGCATGCCAGACAAGAGAGATTCCTAGAGAGGAGCATGCCAGACTGCCAGACAATAGAGATTCCTAGAGAGGAGCATGCAACACAAACGAGGTTCCTAGAGGGGAGCATGCCAGACAAGAGCAATTCCTAGAGAGGGAGCATGCAGAGTAGTGAGATTCATAGAGATCAGCATGCCAGACCAGGAAGGTATCTAGAGAGGGGAATGTCAGAGAAGAGAAGTTCCTAGCATGTGGAGGGGACTGCGGTGGCTTAGTGATTAAGAGTTGAACTTGACAACTGGAAGATCGGCAGGTCAGGAGTTCGAGACCCGTGTGCTGCATGACGGAGTGAGCTTCCGTCTCAAAGAGAGAGAGCATTGTTTCTTAGAGTGGCCGACTCGATAGATTCCTAGAGAGGAGTAGCCAGACTGCCAGACAATAGAGATTCCTAGAGAGGAGCATGCAACAGAAACGAGGTTCCTAGAGAGGAGCATGCCAGACAAGAGAGATTCCTAGAGAGGAGGGAAATGTGGGAGGGGGAGAGACGGACTATTCCCCCCCCCGGAAACGATCCTTTCCCACATGTCCCTCTTCCTCCTCCCTATTCGAGAGGCGCCCATCGGGTAGGGAGAGTTGCTGCGGTAAGTCTCTTATTTCTGGACTACAAATCCCATCCTTTTAGAGGCGGGAAGGGTTTTTAAGTGGAGTCTAAAAAACCCTCGCCTCTTCCACGTATTGGAGACAAAGGAGGATCCCGAGCTTCAAATATCCCTTAATAAATACTACAAAACACACGCAGGAAGAAGAAGGCGGTTCGTCTTGAATCTCGAAAACTCACGCAAGGATTTATGTCTTTTAGTGACCCAATAAAGGCATCGCCTTCTTCCTGCATTTGTTTTGTATTTTGAACATGGATCTCACCGGCTTTCTTTCTTTCTTTGCTTAAATACTACAAATCCCGGAATCCTCGACCATGCTCTGAGCAGCATGGACGCTGGGAATTGTAGTCTGAAAGGAAAGAACTCCGTGCCCAATCCGTGGACTAGGGGAAGTCCTGAGTTCAAAGGAAGCATAAAATGCTTTTGGGCGACAAGTCCTTTCTGTGGTGTCAGCTGACTGTGGATTCTGGGCATTGTAGTTGGCGGGAAAACAAGGGAAGCTTCTCTAAGACTGGGAGCCCCCCCTCCCCCATGTATCTCATAGTGTATAATTTTCCAAGAGCTTGGGATTTTATATTAAACACTATTACCAGTTTAATAGCTAACTCTTGACCTATTTGGAGTTCTGTCTTCAGGGGTTTGTAAAGAAAATCCTTGGTCCACCTCACAGCCATTATGACCACATTCATTTTTCTTTTTATTCCCCCAAAAGGGCACCAAGGAGCATCTCTTCTCTCTCACTTTCTCCAGAGGGAGGTCTTGGCATTTAAAGAGAAAAGAGGACGTATTTCTTGAGAAGGCTGCAATTCCTCCATTAAAACCCTTGCCCTGCCAATGTTATAATTTCCCTTCTGGAGGAGTTTTCCAACTCGGAACCTCAGGTGCTTTTGTTCTCTGAGTGCCGATGCTGAACGAAACCTCTGCAGTGTTTGTTTTGCTGGAAAGTTATTGGGGAAGTGGAAATTTTATCTTTGTAAATGACTCCAACCTGTGGGCCTCAGAGAAGGAGGGAAAGGCTTTTATTTGGAGAGGTGCTGTTTGAGGAACAGAAAGTAATCAGATCAGATGCCCTCTCACTTTAGGATATAAGCCCAGGATAGAAAGAGCACTAGGGAGTGTGAAGAGAGTCTGTCCTGGCTCCTTTAAGATAGTCTTTCTGCTCCTCCCAACAAGGGAAGATGCAAGTGGTGGAAACCTACTGTATCCAGCATGATGGGTTATCATATTCTCCTCTCAGCACCCCTTAATTTTCACTCTCATCAGAGCCTTTAGGGAGTTTTACTGGACACTGACACAGTTCACTCACTCATGTGAATTTACACTTCATTTCTTGCCACTACATTCCACAGAGTCCACCTGCAGATAGCCATAACAGTATACACCACCCCATAGCACTTATAAACTTACTGGGTGGTTCATAATGTTTTTAGCAATTTGCCCCCAACTTGCTGGTTTTTCATTTTAACAACCTCAGAAAGATGGAAGGCGGATCTCCGTCAGGATTGAAATCAGATTGTGGGCAGGGTTTTGCCTGCAGTTATAGCAGTTGAAGCACTGTGCCTCGAGGACTCATAGTACGTCTTGTATTCATGGGCAGGTACATAAATAACAAATATGTTCTTCAATATGTCCAAGTGTGTTTCTAACAAATTAAATTGGTAAAAAAACGTTGGGAGGTATCAGCAATAAAACTCTTGCTACATTCGCTGCATCAGCGATGCTGTCTCGCCGTCTCATCCTCTGCCTCCCCCTTCTCCTTTTACCTTTAACCTTTCCTAGCATTAGGGCCTTTCTCCAGCGAGTCTTCTCTTCTCATTTCATGGCCAAAGTCAAGGGATCCCACCCTACGGCCTGCAGGCTTGACCTGGCCTGCAGCACCATTTCATGTGGCCCACCACCACTGCACCTGGAAGTGGACACATTTATGACAGCTGTAAACTTCCTGTGTATGCATAAACATGGTTATGTCAGCCATAAGTCCTCTTATGACTGTCGTAAATGCAGGTGCAGGTGCATTTACTTCTGCTTCCGGGGTAAGTGGTCCGGCCCACTTGGCTGTCTGGGAGGCATGATCTGGCCCACCTCATAAAAAGTATGGGAACCCCCAGGCAAAGTACAGTAAAACCCCGATTTATGTAAAAAGGCCATTCTGTATCTTTTTCCATAATACGTTTTTTACATAAATCACGGCATTTCTGTAGAGATGCATTTTGGGGGTGGGGGGACAGAACATAAATTGAGCCTACCTTTTGCATGCTGCTGCTGCTTCCTGAGTGGTTTATCTGCTTGTCATAAGAACAGCCTTGCTGGAACAGGCCACAGCCCATCCAGTCCAGCATTCTGTTTTACACAGTGGCTCACCATTTGCTTCAGGGTTTTCCCAAGCAGATGCCTTCACCTGCTTAGGATTTCCTGGAAATGGCATTGAGAGATATCCTGCCTATCTCTCGAACCCGGAGGTTGTCCTTAGGTATCCATAATTATAGCCTCCATGAACTTGTCTAATCCTTTCTTAAAGCTGTCAAGACTGACAGCTGTCACCACTTCTTCTGGCAGGGAGTTCCATAGACCAGTGATCCTCTGGGTGAAAAAGTACTTTCTCTTATTTGTTTGAGAACTAGCACCCAAAAGTTTCATGGAGTGTCCCCTAGTTCTAGTGTTATGCGATAGGGAAAACAATTTTTCCTTATCTACTTTGTCCACACCGTGCATGATTTTATAAACTTCAATCAGGTCACCTCTTAGATGCCGTCGCTGAAGAGTGAAGAGGCCCAACTGTTGCAGCCTCAGATGGTAAGGAAGGTGTTCCAGTCCCCTAATCATTCTGGTCAGGGAAGTGGGAACTGCCGCCACCGCCAGGGACATAGAGTGGGTGGCGGGTTTTCATATCCGCTCGGTTGCGCTCTTCATCCGAGGTCCCCCTGCAGTGCGGTTTGGGAATGTGCTTCGGTTTGGGTTTGGCTGGGAACTCACCTCAGACAAAACCCGCTTCATCCTGCTCTTCATCCGACATGCATTCCCAGCTAAACCATGCCCTGGAGAGGAGCGGGATGGAGCGGATGCAGGAGGAACTTCTCCCCAGTAGAAGCAACGGGGGTTCTGGAAAATGCAGCAAAACTGCCGCAATCATCAGCACTGCCTCTGCCGCTTCCACAGTAACTGATGTCTTGCGACTTTTGGCATGGGATCGGATGGTGCGGGGTGGAATTTTAGAGTTTAAAATGATGGCACCACCTTACATAAAATGATTTATTTGCGTAAAAGGGATCTGTTTTTCACCAAACAGAATCACTACTTAAGTCAATTTTTACGTAAATTGATGCATATGTACTGTAAATCAGGGTTTTACTGTACAGTGGGACCTCTTACAACAAGGCCTCTGTGGGGAGGGGAAGCAACCCTTGGGATCCACCTCTTTCATCCCGCTCCCCCCCCTCACCGCCTTGCCTGTTGGTATACAGTATTTTGCTGTGAGAGGTGACAGGATTTTTCAGGGGACGTGGTGCTTGAACGAGGCTCCTTTCAGTGAAAGCGGGCATGGAACCAGAAGTGTGCCTAGCTGCTGAGGCTCTGCTGTGGGCTCCCTTCCCCTCTGGCTGCATTTGTTTTCACAGCATCTCGCCTTTGCCCATTTGCTGATGCGAGTGGGGCATGCCCACAACGAAAACTGAGTCAAGGGATGAAGGAAGGAAGAAGGAAGGAAGGCAGAGCCAAAGCAGCTTGGCACACTTCTAGTTTTCCTCCCGCTTTTACTTAAAGGAGACTTGTTTGGCATTGCGTCCCCTGCAAAAACCCCACCACATCTCACAGCAAAATAAACAAACATGCAAGGCCGGGGGGAGGGAAGGCGACCCTAACTTGTCAAGTCCCTGGTGAAGTGATTTTTGGGCGGATCCCCAGGGTCGCTTCCTCCCCCATACCACCTCTGACAGAAAAATAGATGAACGGGGAAGATGCATCACACTAAGTTTCACACCTTCATTTATAAATTTTACTAGAACACTTCTGTTTACCTCTTTATTTCTTTTTGTATCTAATCTATAGGCGCTTATAATATCCTCATGCGTGAATTTTCTTTCCATTTCCAAATCATTTAACCATGCTATTATTCTTGACTTGAGTTGATCAGGCACATCTTCCGAAATATTCTTAATTATTACATTTTGCCTCTTAGAGCGATCTTCCATACGATCTAACCTTTTTTCAATAACTTCTAACTTGGATTCACTTTGTTTTGTCTTCTCCTGTGTCACCTCTACTTTGTTTCCTAACAACTCAACCTCTTTTGCATTTATGTTTAATGTATCCTTTAATTCCACCATTTCTTTCATAATACTTTGTGTTTGTGTCTGGGCGACATCTACCATCCCTGCAACCATCTCTTGCATTTTTTGTTGAGAAAAATTGTTGGAAAGATTGTTAAAAATGTTGATCCATAAGCCTTCAGGCACTCTATCTGTTATGTCTAATCCTTTAAATCTATTCTTCACCTTCATTGAATATTCATGAAGGATGTAATCTAGGTCCCAATTGAGTGGCCTAATGGTATTTCCTACTTTCTTCATTCTAACCCTGAATTAGCAATTAGTAGCTCATGGTGATGAGTTATTTTGAGGGCTCGTATTCCAGTGTCATATTGTCTAGCCCAAGCACTCCAGGTGTCCTTGGACTTCAATCACCAGCAGCCCATGTCAGCACTCCTGTCAATCAGGGCTTCTGGGAATTAAAGTTCAAGAACACCTGGAGTGCAAAGGATCACCATTTCTGGTTTAGCCTGTTATTAATGGGGGTTGTTCTATCAAGAAAATTGAATGGGCGGCCCAGTGGGTCGCGATTGTCTGAGTTCTGTGCTATAGCCATTCTGTATTGAGTGCCCCAACCTGGCATAACCCATAGCCTCATACCACACAAGACCCCTCAATGCAATGTTTCTTGCAGGGGGAACAGCAGCTATACTTCTTTTCTAATTATTTAGGATAAGGTTGCGTGTTATCACTTCCCCTGGCAACTCAGCTGTCTAGACTGCATTGACTTTCTAATATAAAGTAGTAAATTGAAATGGCAGGAATGATTGAATCCACCAAAGCTGAAGTAGCAAATATTATGAAAGAGGTGTCAGAATTAAAAGAAGGGGTGTGCATGAGCACAAAGGAGGTTGAAGTATTAACAAAAGAAGTGCAGGTGATGCAAGAAAAGGTAAAAGAAGAAGAGGTGAAGATAGATGATCATCAGGCAAGATTAGAATTTTTGGAAAATCAGCACAGAAAGAGTAATGTAATAATTAGAAATATTTCCGAGGGTAGACCAGACCAATTAAGGACTAGACTATTGAGTTGGTTAAATGACTTAAAAATGGAGAAGAAGTTTGTAGCTGAGGATATTGTAAATGTATACAGATTAGGTTCTAAGAAGCACAACACTGGGAATAGAAGTGTGTTAGTGAGATTTGCAAGTGAGGGTTTGAAGTTGACCTTAATGCAGCATATCAGGAACTCTAGTTCAGATGTATTGAAATTAGAAGGAAACAATATAGAGGTCTATAATGATATTTCTGTCGAAGAGCGGACTTGGCGGAGGCAGTTGAAACCCATTACAAAGAGTCTAAGAAAAGGGAATTTTGTATTTTTGGCTTTCAACAAAAAAAAATTAAAATTTATAAATTTGGGAAAATCATATGTGATAAAAGAGGGTTCATATGTCTTAGATGTCTTGGTGGATGCAAAAATAATCAAGAATAATACTAAGGAATGGAAAGACCTTAAAGAAGAGTTAATAATATCAGGAATGTATATGACTCATGATAAGAATTGTTAACAGGAGAAAAGTGTCTTAAGTACTCAATATACTCGAAACATGTATAGCACATATTATGAAGGGAAGATAAATTGTGTAGTTGTGGCATATAAAGGTAATTAAGAGTTTTGATGAATGTGTTAGGCAGAATGATTAGCAGCTAGGTTTGCAGAATTGCTCACTCCCCCCTCCACTCCTTGAGTTTCAAGGGTGTTTCCCTTTTTTTTTTTAGAAAAGGTGGGGAGGGTGAAGAATTGTTGTTATATGTTTTTTGTTTTGTCAATGTATTATTTGTGGGAAGGGTTAGGTAGAGTAGACCAAATAGATAGGGTTGCACATGCCAATTGGAGATGGGGATGGTATCAATGGAATGTAACATAAATAAATATGAAGATAATTAAAGTTGTGACGTGGAATGTTAAAGGTATTGGTAATATAATCAAAAGTAAATGTATTGAAGCAGCTATTAGAAGAGATAACCCTGACGTAATTTGTTTACAAGAGACACATCAGAAAAATGATATTGTTAATAATTTGTATTTAAGGGGAATAGAGTATTATGAAAAAGCATTTGGTAATTCGAAAGCAAGAGGGGTCGCCATATTAATATCAAAAAGATTGGGTTTTATAAAATTAAAGACTATTGCCGACCCTGAAGGAAGATATCTCATAATTAGAGGAATGGTCAACAATGAGGAAGTAGTATTTGTTAATATTAACGTGCCAAATGAGAAGCAAGAAGAATTTTTGGAGGGTGTATTTCAAAAGGTAAGGGATGAAAATGTGACCAAGTTAATCATAGCTGGAGACTTTAATTTAACCAGATCGAGTTTAGATGCTACAAACGCATTAAAGCACATGCATAATAAGGCTAATATTATGGATAAGTGGTTAAAAGTAATGGGATTACGTGATGTGTGGAGAGACATCAAGGGTTCAGAAAGAGGGCATACATTTTTCTCACAGGTTCATAACTCCTATTCAAGGATTGATTACTTTTTGATTTCAGAAAGTTTGATAAGTAAAATTGAAAATATTAAAATTGGATTACTTAAGGAATCAGACCATGCCAAAATAATCTTAGAAATCAAACTGGAGGGTAAAAAAAAGGTGCGGGAGTATGGAAATATGATGCAAAATTGTTTAGGGACCAAAAGAATAAGGAAACAATAATTAAAAATTGGGATGAATGTTGGGAGATAAATGATACAATGGATGTCAATAATGGAGTTTTATGGGATACTATGAAGGCGATATTTAGGGGGGGAAATATTAAACTCTCATGCAAGAATAATAGACAGAATAATGAAAAATTAAAATTAATAGAGGAGGAAGTTAGAAAGTTGCAAGAAGAACATGTAAGAACAGGTGAAAGAAATGTATTTGATAAATTACAAAGATTAAAAATGAAAATTGTTGAAAAAGATATTGAAATAGTAAAAAAGAATTTGATTTACCTCAAAAGAAATTACTTCGAGTATGGCAATAAAAACTCTAAATTATTGGCTAAAGCAGCAGAGGAAAAAAAAGATAGAAGAAATATTCAGATTCTGATAAACGATTCTGGGGAAAATTAGAGGATAAGATTCAAATTGTTAATAAATTTTATCGGAAACTTCATTCAAAAAAGAAAATAAATGAGGTAGAGTTAAGGAGATATTTAAATAAATACTCAAGTATAAAATTAAGTCAAGAGCATAGAAGTTATATGGATGAAAGAATAATAACCAAGGAAATTAGTGATGTTATAGATAATTTAAAAGTAAGTAAGGCCCCTGGGGGGGATGGCTTATCAGTAGAATTCTATAAAGATTTTAAGGAAGTTTTAATACCAAGAATTGAAAGGATATTCAATTACATGATGGGAGGTGGGGGATAGTTCCCACATCTTGGTACAATTCAGTTATTATTTTAATACCTAAAGTTGGGAAAAATGCAGAAAAAAATTGAATCTTATAGGCCAATTTCATTGATGAACCAAGACATAAAGATCTTCACGGCGGTTCTAGCTAACAGGTTAAATAAATTCTTATGTAATTATATTAGTAAAGATCAAGTAGGGTTTTTGCGAGGTCGTATCATGTCAGATCTGACAAGAAGGATAATTGACTTATCAATTCTTGCACAGCAACAAAGTGATCACATAGGTTTTTTTCATTAGACATATTGCCTTTGATTCCATTCAGTGGATCACCATAAAACAAATTATAGAAAGGTATGGATTTGGACCAAAATTTTGTGAAGTAATTGAACAATTATATCAAAGGGGATCGGCAAGAGTCAAAATAAATGAATTAACAGAGGAAATTAAGCTAGAAGCTGGTACAAGACAAGGGGACCCACTGTCATCTTCATTGTTCATTATGGTCATGGAACTAATCACTAATGCCATAAGAGAAGATACAGAGTTGATAGGGGTAGATGGAATAAAAATTAGTCAATATGCAGATGATACATTATTAACAATAAAAAAACCTTGAGACTCATTGGAAAAAGTATATGCACATTTAGAAGAATTTCGTAAGGTAACGGGTCTTAAAGTTAATTGGGACACGTCAGAGGTAATTTTTTTAATGAGAATGTTGAAATACAGAATAGTATAAAAACTAGATTTAATTTACAAATTAGGCATAATATTAAATATTTAGGAATAAACATTTCAAATAAGTATGATGAACTGAAGAAACTAAATTATGACAAGTTGGAGAAGGAGTTAAAAGAGAAGATTTCAAGATACAAAAAATTAAAATTATCTTGGTTTGGGTGTGTATCATTATGCAAAATGAAATTGTTGCCTAAAATAAATTTTTTATTTGACACCCTCCAAATTGATATTAAAAGAAAAGAATTAGAAGTACTCCAAAATTTAATAAATAATTATTGCAACAACGGAAAAAGAGCCAGAATAACAAAAACGCTGTGGTATTCTTAACAAAAAAAAAGTGGTTTAGGAATCCCCAACATTACAAAATATTACTGGGCATTTCAACTGTAAAATTTTAATAAGGGAAAAATCGATTTGGGGGGAAATTGAACTGCGAGAAAGGTTGGGAGATGAGATACTAATGTTTTTGGGTAAAGAAAAAGTTAAAATTAACGCCGCTAACAAAATGTTAAAAACACTTTTTAAGACATAAATAGTATTGAAAAACAAATTATCTCCAGGGTTGTCACCAATTATAGAATTGAAGGATTTAAAGTGATTTCTACTTGTTTTAGATGGTAAGGCTAAAGAAATATTGGTTAGGCACAAAATAAATTTATTAAATGAATGGTTAGTAGCTTGTGAGAATAAAGAAAGATTGTCAGAAATTTGTAACCAATTGAAATTAAATTGGCTTCAAATCGTAACTTTGAAAAATTGGAATAAAAAATATAAGGAAGAAATGAGTTTAAATAGAAACTTGACAAGCTTCGAGAAGCTAGTATATAAACTAAGAAATGGCCAAATAGAAATTAAAGGTTTAGTGAGCAAATTATACAAAATATTAGATGACTCTGATGAATCTCAGAGAGCATTAAAAATAATGTGGGAGCAAGATCTAAACATTAAAATTACTGATGAATGCTGGAATGGAAAAAAACTATTATGAAAACATTATCGGTAAGAATTAAGGAGCATAATCATAAGCTATTATGGAAATGGTATATGACCCCTGTGCGATTACACTTAATTGATAAAATAAAATAAAATGTATGCTGGAGGTGTGAGGAGGATATAGGTACATATGAGCATATGTGGTGGGGGTGCAAGAAGCTGAAGCCATTTTGGATGAATGTAGAGGATGAAATTGGTAGAATTCTGAATGTGAAAGTTAAATTGGATGTAGCTACAATTTTGCTAACAGATGTAGATAAAGTTGAATGCTGTAAAAGGGAGTTAATGGCAGTTATGTTATCAAGTGCTAGACACTGTATAGCATGGTATTGGAAAAACGAAGTTACTCCAAAAACTGAAAAATGGTGTAATGAGTTATGGAACATCGCATTAAATTTAAGAAAAGGATTAATTAAAGAAAACAAGTTTCAGGAAATGTGGAGCTGTTTCTTAGACTATACTTTGAATAATGGACAAGGTTTGAAGCCAATGCTTCATTCTGAAAATGAACTATGTAAAAACAAGGTAACCCTATCTCAATGGCATTGTAAATATCACGTGGTGAATGTTTTGTAGTTTATTGCGGGTTTTTTTGTTGTATTTTAGTGTACTGTATTATGTATGAATTTTGTGAAATAAAAGATTTTAAATATTAAAAAAAAAATTCCCCTTGGAATCAGACTTGGTTTCTTTACCAAAGCGATGCAGGATTTTGCTTTGTTGAATCTTCTACAGATTTTTGCACATTTCTTGTTACACCCGCATATGCTGGGAAAACAGAGGAAAAATATGTTCAGAGGAGGACAAACTGTAGAGTAGAGAAGAATTGTTTTATATTTTTGTTTCTTTGTTTCCATCAGGACTGATTTTTCTGGCTGAATATCTCGATCCTCTTCAGAATCAATTCTTCATTGATCTTCCACTTTTATTTGAATTTCTGCGGATCTGCTCATCAAACTAGGTAGCTATCTGTCTTTTTTTCTCCACACAACTGCTCAGATGGAACATGGAAAAACTTTCCAAATGGGAGGATGTAATAAATATCATGAAAGTATATGCTCAGGGGAGAAACCATTCCTGGAGGGAGGAAAAGGCTTTCGTCCACAAGCACACCTTGATAAACATCACACAAGAAAGAAGACTTTAAAATGCCTAGAGTGTGGAAAAAGCTTCAGTCATTCTTCACACCTTGCTAGGCATAACAGGATCCACACAGGTGAGAAGCCGTTTGAATGTCTTGAGTGTGAAAAAAGCTTCAGTCAATCCTCATCTCTTGCTTCACATCACAGGATCCACACAGGTGAGAAGCCTTTTAAATGCATGGAGTGTGAAAAAAGCTTTAGTCATTCCTCACACCTTGCTAGCCATCACAGGATCCACACAGGTGAGAAGCCTTTTAAATGCATGGAGTGTGAAAAAAGCTTCAGTCATTCCTCACACCTTGCTAGCCATAACAGGATCCACACTGGTGAGAAGCCTTTTAAATGCATGGAGTGTGAAAAAAGCTTCAGTCAGTCCTCACACCTTGCTAGGCATAACAGGATCCACACAGGTGAGAAGCCGTTTGAATGTCTGGAGTGTGGAAAAAGCTTCAGCCAGTCCTCAGACCTTGCTTCACATCACAGGATCCACACAGGTGATAAGCCATTTGAATGCCTGGAGTGTGGAAAAAGCTTCAGTCAACAAGCAAACCTTACTTCACATCAGAGGAGCCACACAGGTGAGAAGCCGTTTGAATGCCTGGAGTGTGGAAAATGCTTCAGCCATTCCTCAGCCCTTGCTACACATAACAGGATCCACACAGGTGAGAAGCCATTTGAATGCCTGGAGTGTGGGAAAAACTTCAGCCATTCCTCAGACTTTGCAAGACATCACAGGATCCACACAGGTGAGAAGCCATTTGAATGCCTGGAGTGTGGAAAAAACTTTAGTCATCCCTCAGCCCTTGCTAGACATAACAGGATCCACACAGGTGAGAAGCCTTTTGAATGCCTGGAGTGTGGAAAAAGCTTCAGTCATTCCTCAAACCTTGCTAGACATCACAGGACCCACACAGTTAAGAAGGAAGCTTAATGACTGCATGTGTGAACAAACCATGACAGAATTCTCTCAGGCAGTAAGCCTGAAGTCAGAAAAAGGCTTCAGTGATCCTGGAAACATTGCTTCACATTATAGGATCCAGACAGGATATAAGCCTTTTTAAGTCCCTGGAGTGCCATATCCCTTCCTTTATCTATAGGCACATAAATTGTTGATGTTGGCTGCAACTTGTATCAGAGAATACATTTTCTCCAGAAGCAGGAAAAAAGTCATTGGTGTGAATTTTTCAAAGGTGGGTTCCAGCTTGCCATGAAGTGACTCACAAACTTATCACAGAGCTTTCTCCTGCAGCATGTATTAAATGAGACCTACAGGATTTAACACCTGGGACTGCAACAGACTGCCACAGCCTTGTGGATATGGACAAGGTATGCCTTCTCAGCCAGTCCATCTGGCATGGCCTCTTCTGCCTCCATGACCATTAGGAATGAGAGTTCCTTCTCTGCTCATTTTGCCATTGGGCCCAATAGGATGGTTTCCAGTGGCATTTCCTCCCCTGAGGGGACTACACCTAAAGGGGCTCATTTGACAGTAGCCATTGACCCTTTTAGGGAAACATGTTATTTACTCAGCATTGAGTTGCCTTCCAGTCCTCAAAGTCAGCGTCTTAACCACTTGAGCCACTGCTGTCCCTAAAAGGCATAGAAAATGGGGTTGTCAGGGTTCAGCTTCATAGCACTATGTAAAATGAATGTACTGTTCTACCTTTTTAAAGTATGATTTTGCTATATGGTAACTGGAGAAATGTACAAACCTCTGGGTAAAACTACATGCTAACTGTAGATAATGACCAAGTTTGAAGAACCGATGGTAGAGCTGGAAGAGATCAAAACAGCAGAAAAGGGATTAGGAAGTAAAATCTATAAAATTCCCGGGCGGGGAACATTATTGCCAGCACCTGGGTCGTTTCCGTGGCCCAGGGAGAAGAGGCGCAGACGTCCCCGCCGAGGCCAGCTCTGTTTCCGGGCGGGGAACATCGCTGCTGGCACCTGGGTCGCTTCGGCAGCCCAGGGAGGCCAGCTTTACCCCCCTGACAGGGAGCTTCTATCACTGGCAGGATGGAAGGATACTGAATGTGCTGTTACCACCATTGGTGCAATTGGGTTCTCCTGCGCTGTGGTGGGATGGCAACAATGTGGGCCTGGAGGGTTGTAGGGGTGAGGGTTTTATGCTGGGGAGGGAGAGAGGGAGGGAAACAGAGGAGCTGCCCTGCCAGTCAATGGGGGAAGGCAGCATTCTGTCTGGGGAAGGCAGGGAGGTTCCGGGGGAGCACATAAGGGTTGTGACGTGCATGGGACGATATGGCGGGTAGCGAGGGGCGGGCTGCACATGGGGAATGCGGGACCGATGTTTAGTATCTGTCCCCCATTTCAGCTCCTCAGGTACACCTCCAGGCCCTGAGCAGCAGATCCTGAGTGACCCTTCCCTTAGGCTGCTGATGATGAATGCCAGGTCGGTTGCAATAAGGCCCCCCTGATCGCAGATTCCATCCTGGGGGAGCGGGGAGCCGACCTGGCATGCATTACCGAAATCTGGCTGAGACCGGAGGACGCCGTTCCTCTGTCAGAGATGTGTCCGGCCAGGTTCGGTATTTGGCACCAGTCCAGGGTTGAGGAGAAGGGCGGTGGAGTTGCCATATTAGTCAGAGTGTCTGTTGGAGTCACCAGGGCTGCTGCTCCGCAAGTTCCAAGTTGTGAGGCTCTGCTACTGCTGTTGGGCCCTATGGATCAGTTGGGAGTCTTACTCCTGTACCTGCCCCCTTGCAGGGTAAGGGACTCCCTGCCTGAGCTCCTCGAGGCCATCTCAGCATTGGCATTAGAGTTCCCTAGGCTAATGGGGGACTTCGCCTCTCTGGCACAAGGAGGAGAGCCTTCTCAGTGTCTGCGCCGGCCCTATGGAACCTCCTGCCAACAGAGCTACGTCTCCAGACGGAATTGCTACCTTTCAGAAAAGAACTTAAAACCTGGCTAGTGGGTCAAGTGTGGGGTGCAGGTGGAAGGGTAACCTCCATTGGGTGGTTGGTGTAGAAGAACTCCTCCCCAGTTCCCTCCTGGGCAGGGAGGGGCCGGTGCTCGATTGGCAGGGTTTGGCTGAGGACTTCGCTGACCATCTGGTGGAGAAAATCAATCTGATTCGCTCGGGGCTTAATCTTGCTGTGTGATCTGGGTTTGGTTTGACCCAATTGCCCCTGATGAAGTGGACAGACTCCTTGCAGCAGTATGGGCCACTACATGTCCTTTGGACCCCTGTCCCTCCTGGTTAGTGAAAGCGTCTAAGGTGGTGACAGGAGGCTGGGTCGGGGTTATAATAAATGCATCTTTGCGGGAGGGGGTGTTTCCTACACCATTAAAACTTGCTTTGGTGCGCCCCCTTCTGAAGAAACCAACCCTTGACCCAGCTGTCCTAACCAACTACAGGCCAGTCTCCAATCACCCCTTTTTGGGGAAGGTTTTGGAGAAGGCAGTGGCGTGCCAGCTGCAGGGGGCTCTGGAGGAAGCGGATTATCTTGACCCCTTTCAATCAGGGTTCAGGCCCGGACATGGTACAGAGACTGCATTGGTTCCGCTGGTGGATGATCTCAGGCGAGAGCGGGATGGCAGTCATCCAAGCATCCTTGCTCTCCTTGACCTCTCAGCGGCCTTCGATACCATCTACCACGGTATTCTTCTGGAACGGCTGAAAGGATTGGGGATCCAGGGCACAGTATTGTCCTGGTTTTCCTCATTTCTGGAGGGCCATACCCAGTCGGTATGGTTGGAGAGGGAGAAATCGAGTCTTAGGCCCCTTAAATATGGGTGCCGTAGGGCTCGGTGCTCTCTCCTCTCCTATTTAACATCTACATGAAGCTGCTGGGCGAGATCATCCGTTCCCTTGGGGCACGGTACCATCAGTACGTGGATGACACCCAGGTGTACATCTCGACCCGTGGGGACGCCAGTGATGTGGTCAAAGTCCTGTCTGAATGCCTGGAGGTCGTTGGGGTCTGGATGGAGGGCAACGGGCTTCAGCTGAAGTCTAGCAAGACTGAGTGGCTATGGGTTGGGGGTCCGGGTTTATCCAGAGTGTTACCATCTCTGGTCTTGGATGGGGCAGTTCTGCCCCAGATAGACCCGGTGCGCAACTTGGGGGTGTTCTTGGATTCACGGCTGCTGCTGGAAGAGCAGGTGGCGGCCGTGGCCAAGAGGGCTTTTGCTCAACTTAATTTGCCAGTTGCGCCTGCTCCTGGACCGGGACTCCTTGCTCATGGTCACTCATGCTCTGGTCACCTCCAGAATAGATTACTGCAATACACTCTACATGGGGCTACCCTTGACGACCATTCGGAGGCTACAGCTGGTGCAGAATGCGGCTGCATGGGTGGTAATGGGGTTTGGGCATTATGCCTGCGCCTCCCCACTACTCCAGGAGCTGCACTGGTTGCCAGTTTGCCTCCGGGTGCAATTCAAGGTGCTGGTTTTGACCTTTAAAGCCCTATATGGCCGTAGGCCAGGATACCTGAGAGACCGCATCATCCCAAGAGTGTCTGCCCGTCCAACCAGAGCGGACTGGAGGAGCTCCCTAGTTGTGCCTTTAGCTAGTGGGGCTGGCCTCTCTGGCACATGGAGGAGGGCCTTCTCCATGTCTGCTCCAGCCTTATGGAACTCCTGCCAACAATTGAGGCTACAGACAGAATTGCTGCCTTTCAGGAAAGGCTTGAAGACCTGGCTGGCGGGGCAGGTGTGGGGCCCTAATGGGAATACTGCCCCGGCCTGCTGCCTCATCCCCAACTAGTCCAGTAGTGCCCTCCTCTGTGTCTTTGCATTCTTCTGCCCCTCCCTCCTAGCTTTTAGTTTTTAGTTTTAAATGGGGTGGGAGTAATGAGGGTGGATGGATAGTTGGATGATGGGGTTTTAACATGTTTTTATATGTTTTTAACTGTTGTATGGCACCCTGAGTCGGGTTTTTACCTGATTGGGCGGTATAAAAGTTGAATTAAATAAATAAATAAAATATTGATAGAATCAGATGCAGAACAAATAGGTTTAAGAATAAATTGAGAAATGATATGAAAGAGGTGGAATTGGTTTACATATGAAAACAGAGTTATGAAAAATGTGTCAGAATTAAAGAGAATTCTAACTATGAAAATGTTTTATGATCAGAATACATTGAAGCTTTTATGACGCATAATCTTCAAAAGTTTGTTGAAGATGTAAAAAAGATGTTTGGACATTTATGGTAAGAATGTAAGTGTGGAGAAATTCTAGCCAGAGGGTGGCTACAGAAAAGGAGATCAGGTCAGAGATTGACCAAGCACTTGTTGAGAATCCAGCTCAACAAGGGTGTAAGCATAAGGTCAAAAGAAACTGAAACAGCAGTCAGAGTTAAAGGTGCGCAAGCAAGGAATCTGCTCCAGCACCGGGGAGCAAGTTTTTATTGAAAAATACACAGGTTACACAGGATGTATTACGACAGCATACACAGGATGTATACGCAAGCATAGGTGCAGTGGTATTCAGCCAATAATATGACATTCTCTATAGCATAACCATATATGGCATGACATATCTCTTACTAGTACATGCGCAGTAGCTTATATCCTGCCAGGATATGCCCAAAGCTTATTCTCTGTGGCGGTACCCTTGCAAAAGCTGTTACCTGTATATTCGGCAGTAGATACGATCTAACTTCAGCTGTAAAAGGCTAATACCAAAAGCATATATTTGAAGATTACATGAAGACGCTTTTCTGCATCAAACCAGGAACTACAGAATCTCTGCACAGAAGCAGAATCTCTGCAGAGGCAGGAAGCGCTTGTTGATACAGGAAATAGCCAACCACAATTCTTATTGTGGTTGGCGCAGGAAAAGCTAACCACAATTGCCAGCTATATGCTACACAGTCAATGTTTTAAGCTAAAAGTATAATGAACTCCCACATGTAAGAGTGAAGAAAATATGGAAAAGTGATTTTGTGGAAATTAATGAAAAGTCAGTTAATTTGGAAATGTAAAATCCTAATGTTACTTTGGTGGGTCATGTTTGTCTGATGAAGTGGACTGGAACCTCGAAAACTAACATTGAAAAACAACAGCAAGTTTTAAAAGTGCTACAATGTTTTTGAGTTGTTTTTTTTACACTCTGATATCAGAACAATGAGATTCTCAAGTCTTTCCAATTCTCCAAATTCTTTTTTATATCTTTCTGACTGTTCATATAGTTATTTTCACCTAGGTCTTTAGTCTTCTTTGACATAATTAGCTCCAAGTTATTTATTTTAAAATTGTTACTGTATAGCCAGATTTATTTTCTAGTTTTTATTTTTTCTTAGTCATATTTTTGTCAGTATTTTAGTTTTATCATCATTTATTTTAAATCCACTACAAATCCCACCTCATGCCTCACCGTGGCGCATCAGTGACCCTGGTTGCCCAACAGCTATGGTGGCGGGGGTGTATTGTCAGTATTTTAATTTTGTCTTCAATTATTTTATTCCTACATACCTGCCAAATTAATCCGCATTTTAAAAAAAAAATTCCAAAATAGTTTCTTTTGGGTGTCTAGGAAGGTCACCATATCATCTACTAATGCTCTTATTTCACAGTTATATTTCTTTTGTTTTCAAGCCTTTAATTCCTTTCTCTGTTTATTAACTTCTTAAATGGCACTTCCAACACAGTTATATACAGAAGATGTGACAGTGGGCATCTTTGGATAGGCTGCTTACTCGCATCTTTTCCCCATTTATAAAATTATTTTCACTTTTTGTTATGTTATATTGATTTATTTAACCTAGAAATGTATTTCCTGCTTCCATTCCCCTCCCCTCCCCTCCCCCCCAATTTTTTCATCATGAATTCCCAGGAAATGTTATTGAAAGCTTATTCCATGTCCAACAAGATCTTACCCAATTTCTTGTCAGAACGTTGTTCATAATATTCTATTAAATCTATAACAATTCTTCTGTTTTGTCTCATCTATCTTCTTAAGCAAAAACAAAACAAAACCCCATTTTGTTACCAGTCTTGTATCTGTCTGCAAGAATTTGAGTAAACATTTTAAAATCGAAATTTTAACAGTGAGATAGTGCGATTGCTTGTAGTATTGAGCCAAGAATTCATCTGGGCCTGGTATCCCCCTCAGTGTAGGAAATGCCACTGGAAAACATCACATTGGGCGCAACGCCCAAATGAATGAAGGTGGAACCACTTTTCTAGTCTGAATCCCAAGCGTAATGGAGGTGGATTAGAGGCCATGCCAGGTGGACTGCTAGTGATTAATTTCTATTAATGTGGCAGTCCATTGCAGCCCTGGTGTTAAATCCTGCATGTCTCATTTCATATGTGCTGCATTACATGGCTCCAAGATCACCATGTGTTGGTCACTTCATGCAAAGCTGGGACCCCCTTTAAACAAATCATGCCAGTTGCACTTTTCCTGAAAATGATTTCCAGGGGAAATGTATACCTGGATATGAGTAGCAGCTGCCGCTGCCGCTGATTTACTTCTCTTCATGAATCAGGATAGTCCTCATGGAGTTTTGAATTTCATGAGATTATTGCTTCGCTAATCTCCATCAGTGACACTGGTATGCTAAAAAAAATTCTGTTCCTCCTGGAGTTTCGGTATTGCTGTATGTGCTGCTCCAAATAACCGCTAATCCAGGGGTGGCCAACCTTGGAGGTTTTTCCGACTTGAGCTCCTGGTAACTGAAGTCCAAGAACAGCTGGAATGCCAAGGTGGGCACCCGTCCTAATTTCTTCACTTCTCTTTAAACCTTTTTGTTCATAGAGTTTTCTATAATATTCCTTCGTTACTTTTTAAATTCTGCTCTGATAATGTATCATTTCCTCACTAACCCATACCTCTCATAACACATTTTTTTCTCCTCTTTTTTCATCTGACAGGTTACCCATTTCACTGTTTTATTACCAGGGTCATAATTTTTTTTTTGCTTGGTAAAATTCATTTTCAATAAATGAACTTTGTCACAACTCTAGCACTTTGCCTATTTTCTTGCCAAGGAGGATTGGGAGGATCTTGTTAATTTTAAGTACTGTAATTGGATTTGAATTTAAAATGGCAGATGAACATAAATTGGGCCTCTAGTGAAATCCCACCATCCACCCACATAAACATTTTCTAATTGGGTCACCTGGCTGGACTTAGAGAAGAAACACCAGTTCAGGCTCACCCCAGTGAATGGCACTGTAGCAGAGGAGATGAAGCCAGCAAGGCTGCAGAAGGAGGCGCGAAACTTCTCCACAAAAAGGTACAGTAAAACCCCGAGTTATGAAAAAAATCGGTTTCATCGCCCTTTTTGTAACTCAATGGCGGGGACCAAAGGAATCTCCTCACACACACACACCCTTGCGGAGCCGGTGGACAGGCCAGGGACAGCAGCAGCCACAGCCACGGGGACATCGTAAAAAATGTCCCCGTGGCTGTCTCTTCCACTGTCCCTGGCCCGTCTGCCAGCTCCTCAGGCTACGCTTGTAATTGGGGAATTTTCACATACTTGAGAGGGGAGGTGTGAGTGGGGGGAAATGTATAAAAACTGAGACTTTTAGCTTCTTAGCAGCAGACACCCCACGGCCTGGGGTGACTGCCCATTTTCTTTTTCAATATGTCTTAAATGTTAGACGGCCATAAATGTCATCGGGGCCCAACTTTTTACCTATTTAGCTTGCTTAGCCATTTCTATTTGTTTTATGTTTATATTTGAACTGCCTTTATCCGTATGCTATTTTACTTTATTTTTGTACCAATAAAAAGCTGTTATATTTGAAGAATTGTAGCAGAGTATTTTTATTCTCCTCAAACCTTAAAGAGGAGAATCCTTAGAATCCAGCATACAAAAACCAAGGGAGAGGGAAGCCATAAATTAGGTCTTTGTCAGGAAGAGTGAATTCCAGAGAGGAGAAGAAGACTTCATTAAAGGTTTCGTTCCTTGCAAAGGAGCGTTATCAAGTTTTGCTGAAGTCTCTTCCTGGTGAGGTAATTTTTATCTAACCCCTGGTTAGCTGGACTCTGAAAGTGTCATAAAAAGGGAGGAGGCATAAAACAGTTATTTGGGAATACTGGACATTCCAATAAGTCCTGCATCGCCATTTTAATTGCCAGATATTTCTGGACAAAGAGGTTAGCACATCTCAAAACGCTGCCTGCAAAAAGCAGTAAAAACCTCTGAAGAAGAAACAGCCCTTTTTAGGCCAAAAGGTCATAGACAGGCTGAAGAGTTGGTTTATGCCTGCCTTGACACTATAATAAACGGCTCTCTGTTAGGCAGTGCAGAAGAAGAACTAATTTTCCCTTTTTACACCTTCCACCATAAACACTGTCATAAATGCACCCACAGCTGTCTTAAACAAATTTACAACAGCCGTGAGTGCATTTTTGGCAACATTTACGGCATGCGCAGGCACATTTATGCATGTATGGGCATGTTTTATGACTGGCAAATGCACCTGCTTCTGGGGGCAGCGATGGTGATGGTGGGCCACATGAAATCATGCTATGGGCTGTGGCTGAATAGCAGGCCATAGTTTGTCCACCTCTGTTCTAGAGTAGGGGTGCCCAAACTACAGACTGTGGCCGCATTCCATGTGGCCCACCACCCCCATGGAACACCCAGAAGTGGATAAAGATGTGCCCACACATTTGTAAACATGCCCGTGCCGCACCTGGAAGTGGATGCGTATGCACAAATATGTTCACGCCGCTCCCGAGCCACACCAGTTCAAGAAAATCTGGAGTTCCAAGGTTCGCCATCACTGTCCTAGAAGGCACAACAGGGAATCAAACTCCTAACCTGGCGTTCTATGGCCTCTTACCTAAACCACTAAGTTTGATGTAGGCAGATTGATTGCACATGAACTGGCAGATGGGCTAAACACTACTTTATTGTAACATGGTCAATCTGTACATGAGGCAATGGCGGAGCCTTGCCCCTTTATATATGGTACCTGTTGCATTTGAATCTCGCCCGAGACATAATTTCTGGTTACAGTATCAGTGACGTCTTTCTGACATACTGCATACCTGACATAGTTCACCTGTGGCGGGAAGGTTTCCTGCGCTAGTTACTCATTGGGTGAATTGGAACCACGTGAGCTCCGTCAGCTGCGCTAATGGCAAGCAGCTGAACTGCATGCATACACAACATCCCTCCCCCCCTAGGATGGGAGAAAGTCCCTCAACCATTGGGGCCGGCGGGTGTGCTGCGTTTGGCCGGTCGATTCAGCGGTGCTGCCGGAATCAGCTGTTACGCCTGAGCCTTCCCCCTGGGAAAACTGCAGTGTCCCATCGAACCCCGGCAAGGGCAGGGATGGAGTATCTCTGTGTCGGGGAGAATGGGGAGACCTCTGGGACTACTCAAAACGCTGCTGCTCACTGGGACGAGTGAGGGAACAGTCACGTAAACTCCCCTCATCCTGTAACAAAAAATCAAACGGGTTGTTCATCTCCGGGTTGGGAGACGGTCTCCTATGGGTCTATGCGGCCTGTTATGCTGAGTCCTGTTTTCCCCCCTTGGGTTACGCGGGTAGGGGGCAACCCTAACGCTGACTCATCAAAATACCTGTTTCCCCCTGTGGCTTCCATTTCTCTTCTCCTAAGCTGATCGGCGTTTCTCCGCCACAGCAACCCCGACCCTGTCTTTACTTGGTACAATACGGGCCCGGTTTGTTCCACCACTTCCCCAGGTACCCACGCTGGCCCTGAGCTCACATAATTTCTGCAGTACACTGGATCGCCTGCCCCAAACACTTTTCTCTGATCTACCGCCACATTCGTGCCTCTATCTTCCATCCTGGAAGGATCCAAGTGGTCAAACAATGTTGTGAGTCTTCTTCGCATCAGGATCTCCGCGGGGGATTGCCTCGATGCAAGCGTAGTAACCCTATAGCACAGGAGGAATTTGCAGAGCTGTAGCTCCAGATCCCCTGGACCCATCCTCATTAGTGCCTCCTTTGTAGTGCGGACCAGGCGCTCTACTTGACCATTTGTGGCAAGGTGAAACGGAGCGGAGGTAACATGCCTGATCGCATTCCGTTCGAGGAATGCCTGAAATTTGTCGGACATGTAAGTGGGCGCATTATCCAAAATTAACACATCGGGCAGGCCAAAACACATGAACACCTTTCTCAGGTGTTTGACTGTGGCTGCGGAGGATGTGTTTCGCACTGGAATGACCTCCAGCCATTTCGAGAACGCATCAACCACTAACAAGAACATTGTACCCTGGAAAGGCCCCGCAAAGTCCACGTGGGCCCTTGACCATGGTCCGCGGGCTGTGTCCCACTCCTTGGGGGGTAATCTGTGCTCCTTGGATCGTGAGTGTTGGCTAAACTCTCACTCATCCACCAATTTCTCTATGTCCTTATGAATGTTGGGCCATCAGAAATAGCTCACGATCCCCAGGTGACTCGTGTGTAGCAAGCGGAGCACCTTGGCTCGAAAAACCTCGGGAATTACTACCCTCTGGCCCCAGAGGAGGCATCCTCTCTTGAGCGAAAGCTCGAAACGTTTCCTGAAGAATGATGCAAGTTCCTCGGATGGGGACGTTGCGGGCCTGCCTTTCTTTACCCATGCCAACGCCTGGGACAGAACCTTGTCTTTGGCGGTTGCCTTGGCGATATCTGAGGGCACAATGGGGGGTGAATCGAAAGACTCGATGAGCAGCACCTGGTGATCTTGCTCAACCTCGCACTCGGGTTCCCCCAGCTCCAGCAGGGGAGACCTGGAAAGCGCATCCGCGTGAGCGATGTCTTTCCCTGGGCGGTGTACCAGTGTGAACTGGTATGCGTTTAAGAAAATCACCCATCGTAACATTTGTGGGGATAGAATCTGGGGAGTGGGCTTGGCCATGACAAAGATTCCCAAGAGGGGCTTGTAGTCTGTGACAATGGTGAACTCCCTCCCATACAAGAAATCATAAAATTTCTTGGTTCCTGCGATGATTGCGAGGGCTTCCCTATCCGTCTGTGCATAGTTGCGCTCTGCTTTCGAGAGGGATCTCAAGTAGAACGCAATTGGCGCCTCCCTCCCATTCTCGAGCACGTGCCAGAGGACAGCCCCAACCCCCACCGGTGAGGCATCACACACAAGTACTAAGGGCTTTCTGGGGTCAAAATGAGTTAATATCGCCTCGGAAGATAGGAACCGCTTTAACTCATTGAACTCCCGCTCTTGACCCTCTCCCCACCGCCAGACTGCATCCTTCTTCAGTAAGCGATGTAGCGGCTCCGCCATGGATGCCTTCCGTGGGAGGAAGGAGTGGTAGAAGTTCAGGAGCCCTAAGAACGGCTGTAGCTCTGGTTTGGTGGCAGGTCTGGGGGCGTCCTGTACTGCCGCAACTTTGGATTTTGATGGTTTTACCCCATCAGGGATGATTTGAAACCCAAGAAACTCAACCTCGTTTGCATAGAACACACATTTGTCCCTTCTCAGGCGTAACCCAGTCCTCTCGAACACAGATAGTACCTGGTCTAACCTCTGGGCTAGCTCTGACTCATCCCCAGCTGTTATCAATACGTCATCAAAATATGGCATGACCCCGGGGAGACCCTTAAGGAGGCATTCCACAAGCACCTGAAATATCCCGGGGGCTGAGTTCACGCCGAACTGGAGGCGTGTCACCTTAAATGCACCCTTGTGCATAACTATCGTCTGGTCAGCTGCGGCCGCAGGTGTAACTGTTAACTGTTGGTAAGCCTGTGCTAGGCCCAACTTCGCAAAGCATTTACCCCCGTGTAACTTGGCTAGCAAGTGGCTAACTACCGGCACCGGGTAGGCATTGGGGCAAATTGCCTTATTGATAGTACACTTGTAATCAGCACAAATCCTAACCTCCCCGTTAGATTTCATGGCAGTTACAATCGGTGTCTCCCAATCTGCGGAGTCCACTGGAACCAAAATCCCCTGACCCACCAGTTTGTCCAGTTCCGCTTTGATTTTGTCCTTGAGTGCAAAGGGCACTCTTTGTGGCTTGAGGCGTACGGCGCAAATGAAAGGGTCAATATCAAAGTCCATGGGAGGCGCCCTGTACTCCCCAAGTCCTTTCTCGAAGACCGCGTGGTGTGCATTGCATACATCCTGAATGGGGTCACCTCGGATGGCGTTGATGCCAGTCAGTGCAATACCCAGCGGTTCAAACCACTGGGTCCCTAGAAGACAACTGGACCCCCTTAAGAACCACCAAGGGCAGCTTCCTTGTGAAGTTTTTGAAACGGACAGTGAAATCTCCCACCCCCAGGATCGGAATGTAGTTATCCTGAACGTCCCGCAAATTCGTCCTGAGGGCTCTCAGTTTGGGGCGGTCCCTAGGGGGTATTTGCAGAAACTCCGTCTGTGAGACTATGGAATATGCGGTTCCTGAATCCACCTCCATCTTTACCTGGACCCCCTGCAACAGTACCTTCCAAAAAAAACGGGTGTGTCGGTCCGACACACGTCTCACCACGGTGTCCCCCGCATGCACTTTCCAGACGGCCTCGTCCTTTCGGACATAGTGGCTGGTCCGGTCAGGGTCTCGGCTTCTGCGTTGTCTGCACACCTTCGCGATGTGTCCCAAGCGTCCGCACGTGTGGTTCTCTGCCTTCTTGAAGGGGCATTTCTTCCGGTTGTGTGAGCCCCTGCACCCGTCACAGTGTCAGCTTGCTTCGGTGGTGTCTCTTTTCGGATGGCCTTTTTCTCACTTTCTGGACCTCTGGTTCGCTCTCGCTGGATTCTGAACTGGACGTGGCGGCGGCCACCGCGGCTCTCGACTCTCGTGCACGGAGTGACGAACAGCTGTGGGCTTGCACCGCGGATGCTGAGCTTCCCAGGGCTGCGGACCTCGTCCTGCATGCCCTTCCTCCGTCATTTACCACCTCAGCAGCTTGTGCGGCCCACAAAACCTGCTCGAACGTGATGTCTTTGTCTCGGGCTAACAGTTTCCGCTGAGCCTCTTCATCCCGCAGGGCGAGGAGGAGATGGTCTCGCAATGCCTCAGTCAGGAAGGCTCCCCACCGGCATGGAACGGCCGGAAGCCTCAGCGCGGCTACGACACAGTTTCTCCAACGGCCTGTTGGTCTCGCCGGCTAAATGGCAATCTTGCCAGGAACACGGACACCTTTGGGTGGAAATGTGCCCGCAGGGCAGCGAGGATTTCGGCCAGTGGTACCGTGTTGAGTACCCTTGGCATCAGGAGGTTCCTTGCCAGTTCCAGGGTTGGCAACCCACACTGAGCTAGTAGGCAGGCTCGCCTTTGTGCTTCGCCCTCAATCTTCTCCGCGTCCATCACGTACAAAAACTGTTCCTTGTAGAGGTCCCATGACTCCGGCTGGGAGGTATCAAACGGAGAGAGGGTGACCCTGTGGGACGCCATTATCCCACCTTCATCGACAATTTTATGTAGGCAGATTGATTGCACACGAGCCGGCAGATGGGCTAAACACTACTTTATTGAAACATGGTCAATCTGTACATGAGGCAATGGCGGAGCCTTGCCCCTGCTGAATTCTTTGCTTCAGTATTCACTGAAGAAGATAGAGACCACATGCCCAAAATAGAACCTATCTTCGTAGGGAGGGAAACCGAAGAATTAAGCAAGATAGAAATAACCAGGGAGGAGGTCCTTGCATGTCTTGTTAAGCTAAACACTAACAAATCCCCAGGACCAGATGGCATCCATCCACGAGTTCTCAGGGAACTTAAAGATGAAATTGCTGATATCCTAGCCAAAATATATAATCTTTCCCTCAAATCAGGCTTTGTGCCTGATGACTGGAAGGTAGCGAATGTAACACCAATTTTCAAAAAAGGATCCAGGGGTGATCCAGGAAATTACCGGCCTGTCAGTTTGACATGTGTCCCAGGTAAAGTGATGGAAACCATCCTAAAAGATAGAATTAATAGGTACATAGAAGAGGAGGCGCTGCTAAAGGAGAGCCACCATGGCTTTTGCAAGGGCAAATCATGCCTCACTAATCTGTTGGAATTTTTTGAGAGTGTCAACAAGCATGTGGATAAGGGGGATCCAGTTGACATTGTTTATCTGGACTTTCAGAAGGCTTTTGACAAGGTCCCACACCAAAGGCTCTTGAATAAACTTACCAGTCATGGAATAAAGGGACAGGTCTTGTCCTGGATCAGCAACTGGCTAAGGGACAGGAAACAGAGGGTAGCACTAAATGGACACTTCTCCAAGTGGAGGGAAGTAAAGAGTGGGGTCCCCCAAGGTTCAGTACTGGGACCCCTGCTTTTCAACCTCTTCATAAATGATCTAGAGGTAGGAGTAAAAAGCAAGGTAGCCAAATTTGCTGACGACACTAAATTATACAGGGTAGTGAAAACTGTGAGAGATTGTGAAGAGCTCCAGAGGGATCTCTTGACACTGGGGGAGTGGGCAAAACAGTGGCAAATGAGCTTCAACATCAGTAAGTGCAGAGTGATGCATGTTGGGGCAAAAAACCCCAATTACATTTATAAACTGATGGGGTCTGAACTCTCTGCGACAAACCAGGAAAGGGACCTTGGTGTCCTGGTGGACAGCTCAATGAAGGTGTCAACCCAGTGTGCCTCAGCAGTGAAAAAAGCAAACTCAATGTTAGGGATCATTAGGAAGGGTATAGAAAATAAGTCAGCAAGTGTCATTTTGCCTCTTTATAAATCTATGGTGAGGCCCCATCTGGAATACTGTGTACAGTTCTGGTCGCCATACCTCCAGAAGGATATTATGGAGTTGGAGAAAGTACAGAGGAGGGCAACCAGAATGATTAGGGGACTGGAACACCTTCCTTACCATCTGAGGCTGCAACGGTTGGGCCTTTTCACTCTTGAACGACGGCGTCTAAGAGGTGACCTGATTGAAGTTTATAAAATCATGCACGGTGTGGACAAAGTGGATAAGGAAAAACTGTTTTCCCTATCGCACAACACTAGAACTAGGGGACACTCCATGAAACTTTTGGGTACTAGTTCTCAAACAAATAAGAGAAAGTACTTTTTCACCCAGAGGATTACTGGTCTATGGAACTCCCTGCCAGAAGAAGTGGTGACAGCTGTCAGTCTTGACAGCTTTAAGAAAGGATTAGACAAGTTCATGGAGGACAAGGCTATCAATGGCTATAATTATGGCTACCTAAGGACAACCTCCGGGTTGGAGAGATAGGCAGGATATCTCTCAATGCCATTTCCAGGGAATCCTAAGCAGGTGAAGGCATCTCCTTGGGAATACCCTGAATTAAATGGTGAGCCACTGTGTGAGACAGAATGCTGGACTGGATGGGCTGTGGCCTGTTCCAGCAAGGCTGTTCTTATGTTCTTATGTTATGTTCTTTATATATGGCACCTGATACATTTGAATCTCGCCCAAAGGCGCCTATTGGTTACAGTATCAGTGACGTCTTTCTGACGTACTGCATACCTGACATAGTTCACCTGTGGCGGGAAGGTAACCCGCGCTAGCTACTCATTGGGTAAATTGGAGCCACATGAGCTCCGTCAGCTGTGCTAATGGCGAGGAGCTGAACTGCATGCATACACAACACTGAGCGTAGTATACATCCCATAAGATTTTAACGTTATGCGATGTAATTTTGTTTCCAGATTGCTTAACATTATGCGGTTTTAGAGTTATCTGGTGCAAACATTATCTGAGGTATTACTGTATGTATACCAAGTCGCAGCCATCCCCCCCTGCTGGAAAGCACATGGAGTCTGTATTATTCCTTTGTCTGGCCACAAAAGGAAGCTATTGCTTCAGAAAAGGTTACATGGACTGGGAGCTTCCTGTGGAAGTGGCACCCTAAGTCTATGAAATATTTTGCTCGGCCAACCAACACACCATAAACATTTTAATACATGCCCAAAGACGTGATCATGAATCACAGAAGCTCACATGACATTTTGTTTTTCTTAGTGATCCCAATAAAGGTATCAGCTGCCTCCTACGTTCTTTACCATTAAAGGTAAAGTGGCATTTGAAGACGGGTAGGGTATTATGTATAGGGGGCTTCCTATTTTGGAGAAGAAGGGTAAGGAAGGCAGCTTTTGTGATGGAGCGTGCCAGACATGAGAGAGCCCTACAGAGAAGTGACATTCCTAGAGAAGAACATTTCAGAGAGAAAAAGGTTCCTAGTGAGGAGTATGCCAGACAAGAGAGATTCCTATAGAGAATCATGCCAAAACTAGAGAGGTTCCTCAAGTGGGAGATTTGCCAGATAAGAGAGGTTAGTAGGGAGGGAGCATGCGTGAGAAAAACAAGTCATAAGAACAGCCTTGTTGGAACAGGCCACAGCCCATCCAGTCCAGCACTCTGTCACACACAGTAGCTCACCATTTGCTTCAGGGTATTCCCAAGCAGATGCCTTCACCTGTTTAGGATTCCCTGGAAATGGCATTAAGAGATATCCTGCCTATAGTCCTAGAGAGGGAGCATGCCAGACCAGGAAGGAATGTGGAGAGAATTCAATGCCCAGGAGGAGAGGTTCCTGGCATGTGGAGTAGTTAAGATGCTGAACTTGACAACTGGAAGGTTGGCTGGTCAGCAAGGAGAGAGAAAGAGTATTGGGTGGATTTTTAGGGATTAAGCATGCATGCCAGACAAGAGAGATTCCTCCAGAGGAGAATGCCAGACAAGAGATGTTCCGGATACGACCGGCTTTCGAGCAAAGGGTAACCTTTATCAAGAGGGGGAGTTGGCCAGACAAGAGGAATTCCTAGAGAGGAGGATGCCGAACAAGAGAGATTCTGGGTTTTTCGTCCTCAGCGAGGGGGGACAGAGAGAGAGAGAGAGAGAGACCATTGGATGGATTTTTAGAGTGGCCGACTCGATAGATTCCTAGAGAGGAGCATGACAGACAAGAGAGGTTCCTAGAGAGATGACAAGGCGGGCTCTTTCACCCGGAAAGAAATTATCCTTCCCCACATAACATCCCTCTGACCCTCTCTCCTCCTCCCTATTCGAGAGGTGACCATCGAGTTGGGAGAGTTGGTGCGGTAAGTCTCCTTTTATTTTCTGGACTACATATCCCATCCTTTTAGAGGCGGGAAGGGTTTAAGAGTTTTGTGAACTGGACTCTTAAAAAATTCGCCTCTTCCACGTATTAGGGACAGAGAGGATCTTAAAATACTTTAAATACTACAAAACACACGCAGGAAGAAGAAGGCGATTCATTTTGAATCTCGAAATCTCACGCAACCATTTATTTTATTTTATTTTTGAGTGATCCAATAAAGGCATCGCTTTCTTCCTGCATTTGTTTTGTATTCTGAATATGGATTTCACGGCTATCTTTCTTTGTTTGCTTAAATACTACAAGTCCCAGAATCCCCGGTCATGCAGCTAGCCGCATGGACGGTGAGAATTGTAGTACCGAAACCGTCAGATCAAGGGAAGCATAATGTGCTTTTGGGCGACAAGCCCTCTGTGGTCTCCGCTGACTGTGGATTCTGGGCATTGTAGTTGGCGGGAAACAAAAGAGAAGCTTCTCTAAGACTTTTGTTGTTGTTCAGTCGCTGCACAGTCGATTCCGACCCTTTGCGACCCCATGGACCCTATTGACCTCCAGGCACATCTGTCCCCCACCATCCTCCCCAGCCCGGCCAGCTCTGTGCCCATTGCGTCTTCTACAAGACCATCTGGCCATCTCATTGTTGGCCGCCCCCTTTTTCTTATTGTTGTTGTTCAGTCGCACAGTCGGTTCCGACCCTTTGCGACCCTATGGACCATTGTTCTCCAGGCACCTCTGTCCTCCACCATCCCCCTCAGCACTCCCAGTTCTGTGCCCATTGTGTCTACAATACCATCTAGCCATCTCATCTTTGGCCTCCCCCTTCTTCTTTTGCCCTCCACCTTTCCCAACATCAGGGCCTTCTCAAGTGAATCCTCCCTTCTCATTTGATGTCCAAAATACTTTAGCTTCGTCTTTACTATTAGCCCTTCCAATGAGCAGTCAGTGTTGATTTCTTCTAAGATTGACCTATTTGTTCTCCTCGCTGTCCAGGGTACTCTCAAAACTCTCCTCCAACACCACATTTCAAAGGCATCTATTCTTCTGCGTTCAGCTTTCCTAATTGTCCAGCTCTCACATCCGTACATTACCACTGGGAATACCGTTGCTTTGACTATTCTAATTTTTGTTTGCAATGTGATGTCTCTGCTTTTCACTATGTTCCCCAGGTTTCTCATGGCTTGTCTCCCAAGAATCAGTCGCCTTTTTATTTCATGGCTGCAATCCCCATCTGCCGTAATCTTTGATCCCAGGAAAGTAAAATCTGTCACTGCTTCTACTCCTTCCCCATCTATTTTCCAGGAACTGATTGGGCCTGTTGCCATTACCTTGGTTTTCTTGATATTGAGTCTCAAACCAGCTTTTTCACTCTCCTCCTTCAGCCCAATCAAGAGGTTCTTTAGGTCTTCCTCACTTTCTGCCATTAGGGTGGTATCGTCTGCATATCTCAGATTGTTTATGTTTCTCCCAGCAATTTTAATCCCATATTGTGATTCCTCCATCCCTGCATTTCGCATTATGTGCTCTGTGTATAGATTGAATAAGCAGGGTGATAAAATGCAGCCTTGTCTTACTCCTTTTCCTATTCCAAACCACTCTGTCATTCCATGTTCTGTCCTAACTGTTGCTTCTTGGTTCATGTACAGATTTCTCAGGAGGCATATGATGTGCTCTGGTATTCCCATCTCTTTAATTACTTGCCACATCTTGTTGTGGTCCACACAGTCAAATGCCTTAGTGTAATCAATGAAACAAAAGTAAACTTGTTTCTGGTATTCCTTTGTTTTCTCCATGATCCAACGTATGTTGGCAATGTGGTCTCTAGTCCCCCTGCCTCTTCTGAAACCGGCCTGCACCTCTGGTAGTTCTCTCTCCACATGTTGCTGAAGTCTGTCCTGTATTATCTTGAGCATCACCTTGCTGGCGTGTGGGATGAGTGCAATTGTTCGGTAATTTGAGCATTCTTTGGCGTTGCCCTTTTTTGGGATTGGGACGTATACTGATCTTTTCCAATCCTGTGGCCACTGTTTTGTTTTCCAGATTTGCTGGCATATTGAGTGCAGTAATTTGACGCCATCATCTTTTAGCGCTTTGAAAAATTCGACTGGGATACCATCATATCCACTAGCTTTGTTGTTTGCAGTGCTCTTTAGGGCCTTTATAACTTCGCTCTCCAGGATGTCTGGCTCGAGTTCAGTTTTTTCATCATTGTAGTTATCAGGAGTGTTGAGGTCCTTTTTGTAGAGTTCCTCTGTGTACTCTTTCCATCTTTTCTTTATCTCTTCTGCATCAGCTAGCTCTTTTCCGTCTTTGTCCCTTATCATGGTCATTTTTGCTTTAAATGTTCCCTTTATTTCCCCGATTTTTCTGAAGAGATCTCTAGTCCTGCCTCTTTTGTTGTTTTCCTCCATTTCTTTGCACTGTTCTTTTAGGTAGTTTTCCTTATCTCTCCTTGCTTTTCTTTGAAATTCTGTGTTCAGAAGGTTGTATTTTTTTCTTTCTCTTTTGACTTTTGCCTTCCTTCTTTCCTCTGCTATTTTAAGAGCCTCATCAGACAACCATTTTGCTTTCTTACGCTTTTTTTCTTTTGGTATGGTTTTCTTTGCTGCTTCCTGCATGATTTCCTTTATCTCTGTCCATAATTCTTCTGGCACTCTGTCTATTGTGTCCAGGCCATTATATCTGTTCATCACCTCCACCGTGTATTCTTTAGGGATGCTGTCTAGGTGATATCTGTCTGGTCTTCTTGTTTTCCCTATTTTCTTTAGTCTTAACCTGAATTTCGCGATCAGTAGGTTGTGATCTGATCCACAGTCTGCTCCAGGTCTTGTTTTTGCTGATTGTATGGAGGTTCTCCATCTTTGGCTGCAGAGTATGTAGTCAATTTGGTTTCGGTGTTGGCCATCTGGTGATGTCCATGTGTAAAGTCGCCTCTTGTGTTGCTGGAAGAGAGTGTTTGCTATGACCAGTGCGTTCTCTTGGCAGAACTCTATCAATCTTTGCCCTGCTTCGTTCTGTACTCCAAGACCAAACTTGCCTGTTATTCCCTCCACTTTTTGATTTCCTACTTTGGCATTCCAGTCTCCTAATATAATTTGGACATCATTTCTTGGTGTCTGTTCTATGAGGTGTTCTAGGTCCTCATAGAACTGGTCCACTGTGGCTTCATCTGCACTAGTGGTTGGTGCATAGACTTGGATTACGGTGATATTGAAAGGTTTGCCTTGAATTCTGACTGACATCATTCTGTCATTTTTGAGGTTATATCCCATTACTGCTTTTCTTACTCTCTTATTGACAATTATGGCTACTCCATGCCTTCTAAGGTTTTCTTGTCCACAATAGTAGATATGATGGTTTCCAGAGCTGAATTCACCCATCCCTGTCCATTTTAGCTCACTGATGCCCAAGATGTCAATCAATGCTTATTCTTTCCATCTCATTTTTTTACCACTTCCAGTTTACCTTGGTTCATTGATCTCACATTCCATGTCCCTATGCAGTATTGCTCCTTACAACATTGCATTCCTCCTCCCTCCTTCCTGTCCCTCCCCTTTCTCCCCTCTGAGGTGTTAAGCATCCTGTATCACCTAGCCTGCCCTTTTGTTTTGCCTTTTGTTTTGGTCCATAGGGTTCTCTTGGCAAGATTTATGGCGTGGTTGCCGGTGTCTGCGCCATTTTTCTCTCCTCATACATTTTATCACAGTTTTTAAAAGTTTAAAAACATTTAAGACAACATATTATCATGCATATTATCACACTTTAAAGCACAGTCTCTATGTCAGTTGCTATATTAAGTCATTTTAAAGTCTTTATGTGAGTTACTATATTAAGTCATCAACATTTTTGCATATTTAACTACTTATCCTTTGTATGGGGCTCTGAGTCTCACCCCCTGGTTTAACTCCTTTGCCTTCTTCCCTTCTGCCAATTGGACCTCTCCTTCGGCGCTTGGTTGTTTTCAGGGCTTGGAAAAGGCTCTCGTCGGGGCGGCTGGCTGGCCTCTCCCCGCCCGGCTGGTCTTCCTCCTCCCTTGCCGGCCCGGCTGGAGATGGTGGGGACCGGCTCGGAAGGGCTCGCGTTGGGGCGGCTGGCTGGCCTCTCCCCGCCCGGCTGGTCTTCCTCCTCCCTTGCCGGCCCGGCTGGAGATGGTGGGGACCGGCTCGGAAGGGCTCGCGTTGGGGCGGCTGGCTGGCCTCTCCCCGCCCGGCTGGTCTTCCTCCTCCCTCACCGGCCCGGCTGGAGATGGTGGGGACCGGCTCGGAAGGGCTCTCGTCGGGGCGGCTGGCTGGCCTCTCCCCGCCCGGCTGGTCTTCCTCCTCCCTTGCCGGCCCGGCTGGAGATGGTGGGGACCGGCTCGGAAGGGCTCGCATTGGGGCGGCTGGCTGGCCTCTCCCCGCCCGGCTGGTCTTCCTCCTCCCTCACCGGCCCGGCTGGAGATGGTGGGGACCGGCTCGGAAGGGCTCGCGTTGGGGCGGCTGGCTGGCCTCTCCCCGCCCGGCTGGTCTTCCTCCTCCCTCACCGGCCCGGCTGGAGATGGTGGGGACCGGCTCGGAAGGGCTCTCGTCGGGGCGGCTGGCTGGCCTCTCCCCGCCCGGCTGGTCTTCCTCCTCCCTTGCCGGCCCGGCTGGAGATGGTGGGGACCGGCTCGGAAGGGCTCGCGTTGGGGCGGCTGGCTGGCCTCTCCCCGCCCTGCTGGTCTTCCTCCTCCCTCACCGGCCCGGCTGGAGATGGTGGGGACCGGCTCGGAAGGGCTCGCGTTGGGGCGGCTGGCTGGCCTCTCCCCGCCCGGCTGGTCTTCCTCCTCCCTTGCCGGCCCGGCTCGAGATGGTGGGGACCGGCTCAGAAGGGCTCGCGTTGGGGCGGCTGGCTGGCCTCTCCCCGCCCGGCTGGTCTTCCTCCTCCCTTGCCGGCCCGGCTGGAGATGGTGGGGACCGGCTCGGAAGGGCTCGCGTTGGGGCGGCTGGCTGGCCTCTCCCCGCCCGGCTGGTCTTCCTCCTCCCTTGCCGGCCCGGCTGGAGATGGTGGGGACCTTATGCCTTCCACCTTTCCCAGCATTAAGGCTTTCTCAAGTGAATCCTCTCTTCTCATTTGACGTCCAAAGTACTTTAGCTTCATCTTTACTATTTTACCTTGTAAAGAGCAGTCAGGGTTGATTTCTTCTAAGATCTCCCAGACTGGGAGAGGGCCCCATGTTTGCTCCCCCCACCCCCTTCGCTAAGGACTTGGCTGGTGGCTTTTCCCTGGCCACACCTGGTTTGCCTCCCCTTTGGTTTCCTCCCGTCTTTGTTTTCATTCCATCTTTGTTTTCTGGTCTTTTGAAAGGGTTCAGTGTCTGCATTTAATGTGATTATCTTACATTAAAAGCAAGAGTTTTGCAAGAACTTTTATATAAAACACAATTACCAGTTTAATAGCTAACTCTTGACATATTTGGAGTTTTGTCTTCAGGGTTTTTAAAACAAAATCCATGGTCCTCCTTGCAACCATTGTGGCCAAATTCATTTTTGATACCACTCCACCAAAGAAAAGAAAGAAAGAAAGAAAGGAAAAGAAGGATCTCTTCTCTCTCGCTTTCTTCAGAGGGAGGTCTTGGAATTTAAAGAGAAAAGAGGACGTATATCTTTACAAGGCTGCAATTCTTCCATTAAAACCCTTGCCTTGTCAGTGTTATGATTTCCCTTCTGGAGGAGTTTTCGAACTCTTTACCCCGGTTGTTTTCACTCTCTGAAGGCCCACCACACAAACAACTCTGACCCAGTAGTTCTCTTGGCTGGAGTTTCTGGGATTGGAGGATTATTAGGATAGGCAAAATATCTGTAGGTAGCTCTGAGGTCTTAGGAAGGGAGGATTCAGAGAGGCTTCATTCATCCTATGTACAAATGAACACCCTGAGAGAGCAGCAAACAGGAGGAAAGAACAAACCCATTTCAGTTCTCATATACCTGTAGAAAAGCTCAAAAGGCATAGTCTTCAGGAAAGCACCTAAGGTTAGGCACTATCCTCCTTATCCCCTCCTTGCCATATCATCCATGGTCATAAGAACATAGAACATAAGAACATAAGAACAGCCTTGCTGGAACAGGCCACAGCTCATCCAGTCCAGCATTCTGTCTCACACAGTGGCTCACCATTTCCTTCAGGGTATTCCCAAGCAGATGCCTTCACCTGCTTAGGATTCCCTGGAAATGGCATTGAGAGATATCCTGCCTATCTCTCCAACCCTGAGGTTGTCCTTAAGTATCCATAATTATAGCCATTGATACCCTTGTCCTCCATGAACTTGTCTAATCCTTTCTTAAAGCTGTCAAAACTGACAGCTGTCACCACTTCTTCTGGCAGGGAGTTCCATAGACCAGTAATCCTCTGGGTGAAAAAGTACTTTCCCTTATTTGTTTGAGAACTAGTACCCAAAAGTTTCATGGAGTGTCCCCTAGTTCTAGTGTTGTGCGATAGGGAAAACAGTTTTTCCTTATCTACTTTGTCCACACCATGCATGATTTTGTAAACTTCAATCAGGTCACCTCTTAGACGCCGTCGCTCAAGAGTGAAAAGGCCCAACCGTTGCAGCCTCAGATGGTAAGGAAGGTGTTCCAGTCCCCTAATCATTCTGGTTGCCCTCCTCTGCACTTTCTCCAACTCCATAATAGCCTTCTGGAGATATGGCGACCAGAACTGTACACAGTATTCCAGATGGGGCCTCACCATAGATTTATAAAGAGGCAAAATGACACTTGCTAACTTATTTTCTATACCCTTCCTAATGATCCCTAGTATTTGCTTTTTTCACTGCTGAGGCACACTGGGTTGACACCTTCATTGAGTTGTCCACCAGGACACCAAGGTCCCTTTCCTGGTTTGTCGCAGAGAGTTCAGACCCCATCAGTTTATAAATGTAATTGGTTTTTTTTGCCCAACTAGTGTTGAAGCTCATTTGCCACTGTTTTGTCCACTCCCCCAGTGTCAAGAGATCCCTCTGGAGCTCCTCACAATCTCTCACAGTTTTCACTACCCTGTATAATTTAGTGTCGTCAGCAAATTTGGCTACCTTGCTATTTACTCCTACCTCTAGATCATTTATGAAGAGGTTGAAAAGCAGGGGTCCCAGTACTGAACCTTGGGGGACCCCACTCTTTACTTCCCTCCACTTGGAGAAGTGTCCATTTAGTGCTACCCTCTGTTTCCTGTCCCTTAGCCAGTTGCTGATCCAGGACAAGACCTGTCCCTTTATTCCATGACTGGCAAGTTTATTCAAGAGCCTTTGGTGTGGGACCTTGTCAAAAGCCTTCTGAAAGTCCAGATAAACAATGTCAACTGGATCCCCCTTATCCACATGCTTGTTGACACTCTCAAAAAATTCCAACAGATTAGTGAGGCATGATTTGCCCTTGCAAAAGCCATGGTGGCTCTCCTTTAGCAGCGCCTTCTCTTCTATGTGCCTATTAATTCTATCTTTTAGGATGGTTTCCATCACTTTACCTGGGACACATGTCAAACTGACAGGTCGGTAATTTCCTGGATCACCCCTAGATCCTTTTTTGAAAATTGGTGTTACATTCGGTACCTTCCAGTCATCAGGCACAAAGCCTGATTTGAGGGAAATATTATATATTTTGGCTAGGAGATCAGCAATTTCATCTTTAAGTTCCCTGAGAACTCATGGATGGATGCCATCTGGTCCTGGTGATTTGTTAGTGTTTAGCTTAACAAGACATGCAAGGACCTCCTCCCTGGTTATTTCTATCTTGCTTAATTCTTCGGTTTCCCTCCCTACGAAGATAGGCTCTGTTTTGGGCATGTGGTCTCTGTCTTCTTCAAAGAATACTGAAGCAAAGAATTCATTGAGTCTCTCTGCAATCTCTGTTTCCTCTTTAATAACCCCTTGCCTTCCATTGTCATCTAATGGTCCGATGGCCTTCCTAGTTGGGTTCTTACTTCTAATGTACTTAAAGAAGTCTTTGTTATTTCTCTGAGTATTTTTAGCTATACGCTCCTCAAAGTCTTGCTTTGCTTTCCTGATTGTTGCCTTGCATTTGTTCTGCCAGAATTTATGTTTCTGCCTGCTGTCCTCATTCGGACAAGCCTTCCATCTTCTAAATGAGCTTTTCTTGCTCTTGATCACTTCCCGAACAGCTCCTGTAAGCCACATCGGAGTCCTCTTGGACCTGGCAGTGCCCTTTTTCCTTTTGGGTGTGCATTCATATTGGGCCTCTGTTATTGTTTTTGTAAACAGCCTCCATGCCTCTTGGAGTGTTTGGACTCTCTCAATTTTCCCTTTCAGCTTCTTTTTTACTAGTTTCCTCATCTTTGGGAAATTTCCTTTTTGAAAATTTAAGGTCTCTGTGTTAGATTTTATCAGTGACTTGCAGTCTATGATCAAGTTAAACATAATTGAGTTGTGGTCACTGTTCCCTATTGGATCACTCACATTAACATCTTGCACCAGATCCTAAGTATTACTCAGGATCAAGTCAAGGATTCTTGTACCTCTAGTTGGGTCTTCAACCATCTGTCCCAGGGAACAATCATTTAGCATATTCCGGTCCATTCTAGGCAGCCCTTTTGGATTGTGAATTAATTACCTACTGTCTTGCAGGTGTGGGGGTGAGGGAGACCTTTTCTTCATAGTTGAATTTATTTATTTATTTTTGAATAGTAGCAGTGTTAGTTTTTGGTTCAGGCATATCAGAAAAGAAAAACAAAGAAATAATAAAATATAAAGAAAACCTCTGCAGCACTATAAAGATTCAGACAAGGAGTAAATCTTCTTTCAGGAGGGACTGATTTTATCTCCTTGCAGTTCAGAGGACTCTCAGAGTCTTCTTTACTACTGGGAAGACCATTGCTTTAACTATGTGCACTTTGTTAACAGGGTGATGTCTCTTCTTTTTATTATGGTGCCTAGGTTTGCCATAACTTGCCTCCCAAGGACTACCATCTTTTGATTTCATGGCTGGAGTCACCAATTGTGGTGATCTAAGATCCTTGGACTGCAGTGGCTCAAGTGGCTAAGATGCTGACTGGGAGGCAGTTTGATTCCTGAGTACTGCAAGATGGAATGAGCTCCCATCTTTGTCCTAGCTCCTGCCAACCTAGCAGTTTGAAAGCAAGAAATTGCAAGTAGATAAATAGGGACCACTTCGGTGGGAAGGTAACAGCGTTCCGTGTGCTCCGGTGTCTAATCATGTCTGCCACATAACTACGGAAAAATCTGCAGAAGCAGACAGCGCTGGCTCTCCGGCTTTGAAACAGAGATGAGCACTGAACCCTAGAGTCAGATACGACTGGCTTTATTTGCGTAAAAGGGATGCATTTTCCACACAAAAAAATCATTACTTAAGTCAATTTTTATGTAAATTGGTGCATATGTACTGTAAATCAGGGTTTTACTGTACAGTGGTACCTCTTACAACAGGGCTTCTGTGGGGAGGGGAAGCAACCCTTGGGATACACCACTTTCATCCCCCCCCCCCCACTTGCCTGTTCGTTTACAGTGATACCTCATACAACGTCCAAACTTGGTTCCACAAGTTTGGACTTTATACGGATTTGGACTTTGTAGGAGGCATGCAAAATCCTAGCCATGATGCCTCATACAACGTCCAGATCCTTGCTGTGATGCCTCGTACAACGTTTCCATAGAGATACATTGTACAGACGGGAAAAGTCAAGGAAACTGACAGAACTTTACGAAATCATTCTCTAAAGGCTAAATACATTACAAAAACATGTCAAACAACCCTGGGGTGTGTGGCTAAGACGAGCATGGAGTAACACGCAGGTTGCTTTGCTCGCGCCAAAGAATGTGGATTTAATGTGGATTAATTGAAAATATTAAATGAGCAACTGCATGGAATGAAGGGTGAGAATCTCCAAAGCTTATAAAATTGAACTGAGATTGGCAAAAGTTTGAAGCCCAAGGATCGGGGGGGGGGGGGGATTGTGAGAGGCGCAGCCTAGGCTGTGTTACTCGAGCCACAGGAGGTGGCGGCAGTGGATGAGTGGTTTTGGAGTTGAATGGAGAATGCCAACGAAGTCTAAGTAAGTGCCGAGGGCAGCAAAAGTTGGGAAAGAAGGAGGAAGACGGGTTGGAATAATGGCGGCTGTCGATCTGGAAAGGGAAAGTTAAGACTGGAAAAGTATGGCGAGACTGGAATGAGGGGGGACAGAGGTGGAGGTGCTGTTGGAGTGTGTGAGTGTGTGAAGAGGTGGGAAGGCAAATTGAAGAAGTTTGTTACTGGACTTTGAATAAACAGCAGAGAAGGCTACTGCATTTATATCATAGCTGACTTTTTGAGCCAAGATTTCTGTTTATCAGCCCACAAACCTAACAAGAGAAGTAGTTATATTTTAAAGCTACGGTTCTGTTATGGATACTAAGTTACATCATCTCTTTCTCTGAACTTTTGCTTGGATTTTTTGGTGATTTCTCTGGGCTTTTTTGTGGATGGAATAGACTTTGAATGAACACGGATATAAATTTGTTGCAGCTGAATTACAAAATTGGATTATAAGGCTACTGCTATTGCTATTTTGGATTGGTCTTCCTCCCTTGTTAGGGGATATATAATTCTTCTCTGCTTCACTGTGAATTACAAATTTTTATTTTTATTTTTCCTTCCTCTCTGGATTGTGTGAGAGAAAGTGCTGATACTTTTTGGTGACTTTCTTTGCTCTCTCCCCACTGATTATTTTGATTTTAGTGGCTGGAGCTTCCATTTGAGCCTACGATACTGGGATACACTGAGGGAGATATATTGTTGTTGATTTTGTAACTAAACCTAAGAAATTGGATTGCAATTGTATCAGCAGAAGAGTTCCTGACATATTTAAAGTTGGATATTAAGGGTTTATTGATTATTATTTTTTTGAGCTGGAATTGATTATAAAGGATTGGGTGGCTTCAATCAAGTCTTGGTGGATGTAAGCAACTCCCCCCCCCCTCTTTTCTGGAATACAATTGTTGGAGGGTGTAAGGATCTACAAGTGAAATAGCAGCTGTTGGTGGATTACAATAAAGAATTGGGTTTCCATGTTTTGGACATAAATTGTGAGAGATTATAAAAGCTTCAATCAAGCTCATGGATTCGAATTGAGTCAAGTTGAGAGCTCTGGCTTGTTTGAACTCTGGAACAGTTTCAAGGAGAGGGTTTTGTGGGACCCAAAATAATCACTGCATTGAAACTATTATTTGACATTACAATGGATAAAGCTGCAAGGAGCAAGGGGAAGGAGGAGGAGGTTGTGAAACCTAAGAGAAAAGATAAACCAGCAGCTGCGGAGACGCCTTCATCATCGCCAGAACCAACCGCTTTTGATCAGACTCAAATAATGGTTGAATTTGGTAAACTGTTCCAGAAATTCGAAAGGATGGATGAAGCAAGGGTGAAATATAAAAATGAAATTCTGGGAAAACAGGATAAATTGGCTGTAATGGTTATTGATTTTTCTAAAAAAGTTGAGCTAAACATTCATAAGTTAGAGGGCAATGTTAAATTGATGCAAAATGATATGAAAGCGATGAAAGGGGAAATGAAAGGGATACAGGAAGAGGTGAAGGAAAATAAGGTGAAAATGGATGAGCATGAAAAAAGGATAGATGTGATGGAAGAAATGATGAGAAAACAAAATATTCTGATTCGCCATATGATTGAACGAACGCCAGACCAGCTAAGAGACAGAATTGTTGATTGGTTAAACAAATTGAAAATAGGGATATATTTTGTTAATGAGGACATTGTAAGTGCTTATAGAGTGGGACCAAGAAGGGGGGAAAATGATTACAGGAATGTTTTGGTTAAATTTGCAAATTGGGGTGATAAGCTGAAGGTACCGTGTTTCCCTGAATATAGGACCTCCTCCCATAATAGGACACCCCCCTTTTTTCCCCCTGTCTTTGAAATATAAGGCCCCACCCAAAAATAAGACCTCCTTACCTCCTGGCTGTAAGGCAGCCGGCATGGCCCATAAGAAAGCCTGCCGCATCGGAGTCTCAATTGCCTCCCCGCTCACAACCAAGGGAAGTTTCCCCTGGTGAGAGCGGGTTCGAGACTCCGATGCGGCAGGCCTTCTTATGGGCCACGCTGGCCGCCTCACAGCTGAGACCAGTCTCGATCGGGCTTCCCTACTCACAACCAAGGGAAGCGTCCCTTGGTTGCAAGTGGGGAAGCCCGATCAAGACTGGTCTCGGCTGTAACGCGGCCGGCTCCGATGCCCTCCGATTGAGGGCAGTCTCAATCACGCTTCCCCACTCGCAACCAAGTCTCGATCCCGCTCTCGCCAGGGGAAACTTCTCTTGGTTGTGAGCGGGGAGACAAACGATACTCCGACGCGGCAGGCTTTCTTATGGGCCATGCCGGCCGCCTCACAGCTGAGGTCAGTCTCGATTACGCTTCCCCACTCACAACCAAGGGAAGCGTCCCTTGGTTGTGGGTGGGGAAGTGCGATCAAGACTGGTATTCTTCTTCATGGAAAAATAAGACATCCCCTTAAAATAAGACCTTTTGCTAATTTTGGAGTTTTAAACAATATAAGACAGTGTCTTATATTCGGGGAAACACGGTAATGGCCTTCTTAAAATAAGCTGGTTCTGGCGCTTTGAAAATCGATGAAAATGATGTGGAGGTATATAATGACATTGCTATTAAGGAACGTGGTTGGAGATATAAGATGAAACCTGTAACAAAATTACTGATGAAAAAAGGGATAAAATACAATTGGCAGTTTCCACAACAGTTAAGATTCTTCCATGACAGAAAAATGCAGGTGATTGATACAGGAACAGACTCATTGAGTATTTGACCTTACTGGATTTGGTTAAGGCGGGTTCAAATGAGTGGGTGGAGCTAAGGAAAGATCTGTTGGGGTCAGGAGGGATAAGGAGGGATTATGGTGAAGCAGATGAGGGGGGTGCTGCAGGAGGAGAGCAACCAGGTGGAGCAGAAAATGACTTATCATTGATTGTGGTGGAGGAAGAGCCAAGCAAAGGATAGAAGGAAAAAGGGAATGAAAGTAAGAATTCTTATAGGGGAAGAGTTTTGTTTTTACAATGTGGAAGGTGCGCTTGAGCCATAACTACCATGTGCATCTTACACGTTCCCTCCCTCCCCCCTTTGGATCATGAAGGCAACCTTTTTTTCTTGAAGAAGAAAGTCGGGAGGGTAGTATTGAGTGTTTTTTGTGGTAAGTTTTGTTATAGTTTTTTAGGGTTAGTTGGTAGCACGCCCAAGGGAGAGCTCAGAAGTGGTAGAAGAGGGTGTTTAATTGATAATGAGGGGTATTAAAATGTTAATGTGGAATGTAAAAGGTACAGGATCTGTGGTCAAGAGGAAGAGGATAGAATTAGCATTGAGGAAGGACAGACCGGACATAGTCTTTCTACAGGAAACTCATAAAAAATCTCAAGATACAAATAAAATTGTTCTTGGTTGGATGCAACATTATGAAAAGTCATATGGTACATCAAAAGCAAGAGAAGTCGCAATTTTGATTTCTGCTAAATTGGAGTTCGAGAAAATAAATAGTATTTCGGACCCAGAGGGAAGATATTTGATAGAAAAAGGGAAAATAGATGATGAGGAAGTAACCCTGGTGAATATATATGCCCCAAATGAACCTCAAGCTGAATTTTTAGAAAAAGTGCGCAAAATTTTGGTAATAGAAAAATCAGTAAAGATGATTGTAGCCAGTGACTTTAAATTAGATCAAATTTGGATTGTACAAATATTTTAAGGTGTGAAAAAGGCATTAAAGGACAGATTTTGGATAACTGGATGATTTCTTTAAATTTGAAAGATTCGTGGAGAGAGGTTAAGGGATCAGAAAGGGCATATTCATATTTTTCACATGTTCATAACTCATATTCTAGAATTGACTATGTTTGTAACTGAAAATATGGTCAAAAATATGGAGGAGATTGAAATTGGAATTCTTAAGGAGTCAGATCATGCTAAGGTGAGTCTAGAATTGAGTTTACAGAGTGAAAGTAGAAAGATAAGGAGATGGCGATATGATGTTAATTTATTTAAAGACCAAAAATGTAAAGAACAAATTATGGAGAGTTGGAAGGAAAGTTGGCATTGGAATGATAATGGCAAGGTAAATTTTAATGTGGTCTGGGATGCCATGAAGTCGGTTTTTAGAAGAGAGTGTATTAAATTGCAAGTAATAGATAAAAAAACATAAGTTAGCACAGGATAAAATTGAAAGCGAGATAAAGCAGTTACAGGAGGAACATTCAAAGACGAAGGATAAAAGGGTATTTGGTAATCTACAAAGATTGAAAGCTGAATTGGCAGGCAAAGATATAGAAAAAGTGAAAAGAGATTTGATTTATCTAAAAAGAGAATATTTTGAATATAGTAAAAAATCAAAATTATTAGCAAAAGCAGCAAAAAATAAAAGGGAAAAAAGGGAAATTGGTGTTTTGATTAATAATCAAGGGATAAAATTTAATAAGATAAGAGATAAATGTAAAATTGTGAAAGATTTTTATCAAGCTTTATATGCAAGAAAAGAAATAGATGTGGAGAAGCTTAAAAATCAGCTCGAGAACCAAATGGTGAGTGGAATAAAACAGGAACATAGGGACAGAATGGAAGAACAAGTATCAGAAAAGGAAGTAAAAGAGGTAATTGCGGGTTTGAAATTGGGGAAAGCTCCTGGGGAGGATGGGCTACCTGCTGACTTTTATAAGGAGTTTAAAGATATAATAATACCAAAGTTGGTTAAACTATATAATCATATATTGGATGGTGGGCAAATTCCGACTTCGTGGTATAGGACCAGAATTGTATTGTTGCCAAAACCCGGGAAGAATTTAGAAAAAGTAGAATCATATAGACCAATTTCGCTTATAAACCAAGATGCCAAGATCTTCACAGCAATACTGGCTAATTGTTTAAACAACTTTATGGGTAACTATATAAATTTAGATCAAGTGGGTTTTTTAAAGGAGAGGCACATGACAGATTGGACTAGAAGAGTGTTAGATTTAATAGATATTGTGAGTCAAACGAAAGAAAAAGTGGGGTTAATATCTTTGGATATTTTTAAGGCATTTGACTCCCTACAATGGATTTCAATTAAGGAAATAATAAAAAGTTATGGATTTGACGATAAATTTAGAAGGGTAATTGATCAATTATATCAACATGGAATAGCCAATGTTAGAGTAAACGATGAGTTCACGGATGAGGTAAAATTTAGAGGCAGGTACAAGACAGGGTTGTCCTTTATCCCCTATATTGTTTATTATTGCAATGGAGATTCTGGCAAAAGCTATAAGAGAGGATGGAAAAATAGAGGGGATTATGGGGAATAAAATAAGCATGTATGCCGATGACATATTGATAACTGTAAAACATCCTGAGAAGGCTATGAATAGAATTAGAGTACAATTAAAAGATTTTTGAAGATATTATGGGTTTAAAGATAAATTGGGATAAATCGGAAATGATGCTTTGTAATATGGGAGAAGAGGACTGAAAGAAGATAAGGGGAATGAGCAACATTCAAATTAAAGACAAGCTGAAATATTTGGGTATAAATATATCAATCTGATTGAATGACCTTAAAAATTTGAATTATGATAGTTTGAAAAACGAAATTAAGCTTAAAATTAAAAATTTTCAAAAGTTAAACCTGTCGTGGTTTGGGAGAATTGCTCTTAGCAAAATGAGGTTGTTACCTAGAATTAATTTTTTATTTGAGGCATTACCAATTCAATTGAAAGATAAGGAGATTAAGGAGTTTCAAAAACTGATAAATAATTTTTGCAATGTGGGAAAGAAGCCCAGACTTCCAAAAGAACTGTGGTACTTACCTCAGAAAGAAGGGGGTTTACGAATGCCAAATCTGGTGGTATATTATCGAGCCTTTCAAATTAAAAATGTTGTGAAGATCTTGGCAAGGGAAAAAACAATTTGGGAAGAAATTGAGATGAGGGATTATAGAAACATAGGTAAAAAAAATTTTTAGGAGGTAAGGTGGAAAAGGTAGTAACTAAAAACACTTTGATGAAAGGATTAATGAATGTATGGAAAAAAGTAAAGAAGGACCTGGTCCCGAATTCCTCTCCGATTTTGGAATTGTTAGATATGGCAAGCTTCCCGATAAAGATAGACAAAGAGGTACAGGGAATATTGGATAAGAATGAAGTATTCCTGGTGAAAGACTGGTTACGGATTTGTAGGGATAACGATAGAAAGACAAACTTGTTTGAACAATTGAAAATGAATTGGTTGCAAAAAATGATGGTAAATAATTGGAATAACAAATATATGAGAGAATATGCTTTTGATAGAGAAATGACGGAATTTGAAGAATTGATTCTAAAAGTTAGAAAGGGAGAAAAAAATATTAAGGGCTTAGTTAGTAAATTGTATACATTATTGAATAAAGAGGGTGATCCACAGGAGGAATTGAAGTCAAGCTGGGAACAAGAATTGAATATAAAGATTGAAAAAGATATATGGAGAAATAAATGGAAAAAGAGGATAATGAGAACCTTGTCGGTTAGAATTAAGGTACATAACTATAAAATGTTATGGAGGTGGTACCTGACTCCAGTGAGGTTACATCAAATCAATAATAAATGGGATAAAATGTGTTGGAGATGTAAGGATACAGTAGGAACTTATGAGCACATGTGGTGGAGTTGCATCGTGGTAAAGGATTTTTGGAAAAGAATTGAAAATGAGATTGGAGAAATATTGGGTAAGAAAATCAAGCTGGGATCGGGTACTACCATGTTAACAAATGTGGAAGGTACTAATTTAAACAAGGATGAGAAAGAATTATTTGAAATATTGCTTACGACGGGTAGACAATGTATTGCTAGAAATTGGAAAAATGACATACGCATACAGACGGAGGAGTGGTATAAAGAAATGTGGAATTTAGCATTGAATGATAAACTAACATGGGAGATAAAAGTAAATAAGGGTAGCTTGAGAGAGAACAGATTTTGGAAAATATGGAAACCTTTTGTGGATCACTCACTTATGGGTGTTGAAAGTAACAGACTTGTATCAGAGCAAAGTAGTTTTTGGAGATAAAATAATGAGTCACTCTGAGCTCTCCTGGGCAATGTAAATAAACACGGGGTGTGTATATTATTGTTTTTGTTATTGTTTCCTATCCGAATTGGTAATGAATAAAAATGTGTATGACTCAGTAGTACTAGTAATTAAGTAATATTAAAAAGAAAGCTTTGAGTTAAGGGTAACAATACTTACTGTATCATATTTAAGTGAATATATTTTTAAGGGTGGCATTAATGCATTTAAAATATAATGAAAAATGTAGTAGGATAGGTTGTATCTTTTTTTGTTCATTGATTGTTTTCTTTTGTTTATTTAGTATTTGTTCGATCTGGGCCGCAAAGCGGGTTGCGCAAGCTGGATCGGAACCGCTAAGCGGCTGTTGGGTCCCGGAGGAGACTGGTCAAGTAACGACACGCGAGGCAAGATGGAGCGAAGACCAGTAATTTAATGAAGACAAATCATCAGTATTTATCCTGTTCTGGCTGCATGTAAAAGCATAGCGACCCATTGTACTGGCAGGCTTCACACATTATGTTTACACAAGTTAATTGGGGAAGTCTACAGGGGAAGTTTATTAACTAACTTAATTAACAGCAGGGGAAGTACATTGTTCCGTGTTATCTGAGGTAAACAAGTGGCTAGTATTGGCTCTAGGGCTTAAAGGAATCCGCAGACGCGAGATTACCTATTACATGCCTAGCGAGTTAGTCATTAGCTCTCCATTGTTTGAGCTGCTTGTCAGGTCAGCTATTGATGAATTAAACTCTATCTAATATTCCGCTCCCCCAATTTCTGTCCCCTCAGGAACCCCTGGCAATGAGGTGATCACCCATTACCGGGTTTCTGTCAGGGACAGTTGACCAATTGTGTGCGCGGATCCCACACTCCCCCTTTATTTGTTAAATTGGACCTGACAGACGGCTCGCCGTAGGAGCGGCATCAGCTGACGTGGAGTGAGGACATTCCGGGGTTCTCTCCATGGGGGACACCTTGACATCAGTGAGGGAATACATTGCATGAAACAACATATGGCTATTCCCAGTATTGTCACCCCCACAATCACCTTGAGTGTTGTCTGTAGCCAATACCACGGGAACCAGGACCATAACGAATCCCACCACGCCCACGTGGCATCTTCCTTGATATTTTTAACCAAGCTATGGAGGTCTGTGAGTTAACTCTGTGCCTTGCGCGAGTTGTCCGTGAGGTTGAAACAACACATGCCATGGACAGACTCGCAACCCAAATGATGTAACAGTAAGAGGTAATCGATAGCTGCTCGATTATCCATTATGGCATGGCGAAGCTTCGTCTGCTCCTGATTAAGCAGCGCTATCGCCGAGGAGGTGTGGTTAATGGCTTTTGCCAAAGCACAAACTAATTGACCAATTCTCTGAGCGTTGCCTACGGCTAAGCCTGGCATGCCAAACAAGCTGACTGCTAATGAAACATACTCAGCTTTACTCAGAACTCTGATGTTGCTATCACATGAACTGTCTAACTGGGTGGCATGAACGTTCCGTGTATGGGGAGATACATTAATGCTTTGGGCAACCATGTCTTTAGTGGGGAGCAGCAATGTCAAACGACTGATACAACAAAGGGAATCAGATACATTTGCAGGAATGTAGTTCCAAGTATACTGGTTACATGTAAAAAACCACCCTGAAGGTAACGTGAGCAAACATCGAGTTAATAGTCTCTGGGTTATTACAAGTCCAAGTGCTGTTGCCGGGGTTGAGGCAACGGCGCTGTGGCCCTTTGACGGTGGAACAACCGGTCATGCGAGCACAAGTAGAGTTCGGGCTGACCACCACTCGGGGTGTGTACAGAGTGGCCGCATCAGCCGGTAGGACTTTTGTGACTTGGGTTCCCCAGTGCGCGTATGTTGAAAAGGCAGTCTTGTAAAACGGACCAAATATCCGCTTCACCAACCAGTCACCGTTCCTGGCGCACGCATCTGGGGAGTGACACACCGGGATGAGACAAGTACTCAGAAGAGAGGCAGAAAAGGTGATCTGCCTCAGGCAAAAATCGGACTGATTGACGAGGTTCGCCAATCTTTCCCAAATGTTGTAATGCATCCGGGCAGAGACATTTCCGCCTGGCATCAGGTTGTTGGCTTTCAGTGAAGCTGCTTGAACCCCTCCCCCCACAAGCAGGGAAAAAATCAAGATGATGGTGGTCATCATGGAATTAGCTGTAATCAGGGAAAAGGCTGCAACCAAGATGTTCTCTGGCGTTGGCTCCTTGTCCTCCCGCCGAACGGCGTCCGCCGCCTCCTGGCACAGGGACTTGGCCATCCCCCAGGTGATCTTCGGTGCTGTCATCTGCTGTCGTCGCCTCCTCCGCTTGGCTCTCCCCATCAGGGTTAATCCCTCTATCTCCAGTAGCGGATCCGGGAGTGCCTGGGTCCACGCCATTGGACTCGAAGTGAGGCTTGACACACCGGGCTGGAATCCAGATAACACCTGTAGGAGACATAATTGCAGCATACCCTCTTCCCCATGTTATGAGTGGTGCCAGGCCCTACCAGGAAGGATCCGGTGGCACTCGGTAATGCACCATCGGCCGTGGGAGAGCCTCCGTGCGACGGAAGTGCTTCTCCTGCGGAGCGTAATCTGAAAAAACATTAAGGTGATTGTAAGTAAACAATACCTTGTTCAGACAATGCTGTGCCTGAACCTGATTTTTGGGGAGGGCTAGTTCCCCCCTTTCTGTTTGTTTGTCAATGTAGGACTTAAGTGTCCGATTCACCCGTTCCACAATCGCTTGCCCTTGCGGATTGTAAGGAACGCCGAAGGTGTGCTTAATGTCCCAGGTGGCCATGAAGGTGGCCAGCTGCCTGGAGCTATAAGCCGGACCGTTATCGGTCTTCACGTGCCGTGGTTTGCCCATGGCTGCGAAGCAGGAGAGGAAATGCTGCTTCACATGGGAAGCCGTTTCTCCCTTCTGAGCCGTAGCCCAAACGAACTGCGAGAAAGTGTCAATGCAGACGTGCATGTACTGCCATCTGCCAAAATGCGGAACGTGTGTGACATCCATCTGCCACACCTGGTTGGCCTCAGTCCCTCGTGTGTTGACCCCGCACAAGGGTCCCCCCACCGCCCCTGTGCAATGTGGGCAGGAACGGACTATGCCCTGGGCTTGGGAAAGTGGCAGGTTGAACTGCCGTGCAAGTGCTTTGGCATTCTGGTGGAAGAATGCATGACTCTGAATCAGAGTCGTGAAGACTCCCAAGACTGACCGTTGCTAAATTTCCTTTGCAGCCACATCTGCTTTACTATTGCCCGCGGAAATCGGTCCAGGCAGATCCTGGTGACTTCTGATGTGGGCTATATAGAGCGCCTCGGTGCGGTTCCGCAAATGAAATTGAGTTGTGAGGAAAAGGCTTAACAAGTTTTTGTCTATCGCGGGAGTGATGTACGCTCCCAGTAGACTGTGAAGCAAATTCCTAACATACTGGCTGTCAGTAATTATGTTTAAGCGTTCTTTGGCAAAGGTGCGTAAGGCGAGGTTCACTGCTGCTAATTCCGCCCGCTGCGCAGATTTCTGCGGAAGAATTAAAAGCGTGCGCCAAGCCTGGTCCTCTTGCCAAGTAAGAACACCGTACGTTCGACCCCCATCAGTGAAACTGTCCTAGCCCCCTGAAGTGGAACCAGGGACATTAATTCACACAAACTGACTGTCTGCGTTTGAAGCGAGACGAATCTGGGGTCTTTCGGTGTTGTGTCCAAGTGTTACGCATTTCAAAGGAACACAGCGCGTGAACCGGATCCGCCAAAGGGGCGCCCTCTTCAAAGGAGGGGCACATATCAAAGCGGAGCGGGAGACCAAATGGGGTAATAAACTGGAGTGTCCGCTGGTATGTTTCCTTGCTGTTGTTGTAATGGAAAACCGCTGTATATAAGATACCATCTTTCCCCACATCCTCACTCTCGTCTCCCGACCTGAATAAAGCATTACTATGCTTAACCCACACGCTGCGTGCTAGTCTACTTCTTGCGAGAATCTAACATTGGCGACGAAGGTGGGATATGGCTGCTACTGCATCTTCCATCGGACCTTTGGACATTGCAAAGCCGGAGACATGGCCCATGTACGAGATCCAGTTCGAGAACTTTGTAATCGCTGCGGAGATTGAGGATGAAGGGCGACAGAAGGCGTTGTTCCTGGCCCATTGTGGTTTGCCCACGATTGAGCTGGCCGGGCATCTGCTGCTGCCACAGGCACTGAGGGAAGCCCCATTGACCGACATCCTGGCGGTGCTCCGAGAACACTTCAAGCCTGTCGTTTCCATCTTCCCAGCCAGGGTTGCCTTTTACAGGCGAGATCAGAAGGTGGGGGAGACGGTAGCTGAGTACGTTGCGGCTCTCCGACAGGCTGCCGTGCCGTGCCAATGGCGTGACCTGGAGGAGGCCTTAAGAGACCGGCTTCTCGTGGGCCTCAGGGACGAAGCTACTCAGCGGCGGCTGATAAAGAGAAATAGGTTGACTTTTGCCCAGGTCCTGGAAGAAGCTTTGGCGTCCGAGGCTGCACACGCCGGGGTAAAGATCCTCCATGCCGAAACTGCTGCTCCTGCCCGTGGTGAGTCGGCCGTCCAGCTGCAGCAATGCGCTACTCCAGTGGATACTGACGATGCGTCAGAGGAGGGTACTGTCGGGAGGGTTCGCCAGCATACCCCCCAAGCTTCAAGGAGCAACGTTGCGCCATGCCAAGGCTGTGGGGGAAGGCACCTCCGCTCACGGTGCCCGTTCAAGACGGCCGAATGCCACGAGTGTGGGCGGAAGGGGCACATTGCACGGGTGTGCCGCCAGCGATCCGAAGGTCACCCCGGGGACAGAGGTCAGAGCAGGACGGAACACCCAATTTCCACAGTCCGCGTCGGAAGGAAGACATCATCGGGTGTACAGTCAGGTCGGGAGACGAGAGTGAGGATGTGGGGAAAGATGGTATCTTATATACAGCGGTTTTCCATTACAACAACAGCAAGGAAACATACCAGCGGACACTCCAGTTTATTACCCCATTTGGTCTCCCGCTCCGCTTTGATATGTGCCCCTCCTTTGAAGAGGGCGCCCCTTTGGCGGATCCGGTTCACGCGCTGTGTTCCTTTGAAATGCGTAACACTTGGACACAACATCCCTCCCCCCTTAGTGAGAAACAACCTTTCCCCAACGCACGGGCGGCCCAGACGAGTTTGTGGGCCACCCATCCATTGGGGAAAGGTTGTTTCTCACTAAGGGGGGAGGGATGTTGTGTCCAAGTGTTACGCATTTCAAAGGAACACAGCGCGTGAACCGGATCCGCCAAAGGGGCGCCCTCTTCAAAGGAGGGGCACATATCAAAGCGGAGCGGGAGACCAAATGGGGTAATAAACTGGAGTGTCCGCTGGTATGTTTCCTTGCTGTTGTTGTAATGGAAAACCGCTGTATATAAGATACCATCTTTCCCCACATCCTCACTCTCGTCTCCCGACCTGAATAAAGCATTACTATGCTTAACCCACACGCTGCGTGCTAGTCTACTTCTTGCGAGAATCTAACATTCGGGAAATGGTATGCCAAACATCCAGTGACTCCTTCCAATGAGATCGGAAGTGAGTCACCGAGCTGCGTCAGTTGCTGAATGTGCTCTTTTATGAATGGGACCACGGTTTTCGCTAAATCGTGCCTTGAGATATCCCTTGCTCTCAGCCTTCCTCGGTAAATCACCGTGGAGACCAGTTCCTGTGGAGGAACAATGTTTCGGGAAGAGGTGTGTGGTAAATACACCCATTCCCCGATACTCGCCCCCCGCTCGGAGTTACCCCTAGAGCTCCGGTGAACATGGATCCGGTCCGGACTATGTACAGGTTTTGAACGGGCGCATATGCCCCCTGACTAATCCTGTCCACCCATCTCTGACTGAGAACTTGGTTGACCTTTTCGAGAGTCAAGCGCGCCTCTTGAGGAATGTGTATCCGGTCTGCCGGCTGCTTACCTAGCGTTAGCAGTGAGGAGAGCGGTTTTAGAAGGTCCGTATCTAGCCTAAAATACGGTCTGGCCCAATTGATATTCCCCAGAATCTGTTGCAATTCTACAAGGGTGACGGAATCCTTTAAGTTGATCTGTGGCAAAACTGGTGCTGCGAAAGAACGGAGAAGCCAATGGCCCAAGTATGAGAAGGGCTCGGTTCTCTGAACTTTCTCTGGGGCAATGAGTAACCCTTTTCCCCCCAGAGTGGTCTTGAGGTCTCTAAACATTTCGCTGCCGAGTTGCGGCGCTGCGACCAGGATGTCATCCATGAAATGACACACTAAGACTAGGATGAAGGTTTCAAAACTTTTCCAGTGCGTTGTGAATGTAAATTTGGCACAGGGTGGGCAAGTTGAGCATCCCCTGTGGCAAAAATTTGTGGTTCACGACGCACTGTAAAAGCAAACCTTTCCCGATCCCTTGCATCTGAAGGGATGGTATAAAAAGTCTTTTAAGTCTACGACCAAGATCTCCCAACCCTCAGGGATCATGTTCGGATTTGGGATGCCGCATTAAAGCGGACCCATTGGCTGGATACATTTATTGATCTCTCTGAGATCGTGAAGGAGTCGCCACTTCCCTGACTTTTTCTTAATAACGAATATGGGCGAATTCCAAGGACTGGTGGACTGTTCTACATGTCCTGCGTCTAGCTGTTCTTTGACTAGCTGTTTCAGGGCGACTAATTTCTCCCCTACTACCGGCCATTGCTCTACCCAAACTGGCGTGTTGGTAAGCCATTTAAGTGGAAAAGCCATTACCCGAAAGTAAGAGTGGCATGGTACTGCTGCAGAATGTCTCGCCCCCAAAGGTTGACGTGCACGTCCAAAATGTGCGGCCGGATGACCGCTGTGCCGTCAGCTTCGGGGATAGTGACTTCTACCCAGTTCTGGCTTCTAAACGCTTCCTGAACACCGCCTACCCCCCACACATCGGAGACCGGCTCAAGAGCCCACTCACGCGGCCACTGACTCTGGCTGACCACGCTGACGTCAGCTCCGGTATCTAACAATCTGTCAAAAGGTTTTTTATTTAAAAATACCTTTATGACTGGCCACCGCTTCCACTCTATGTTGGTTTCCACAGTCGCTAAGACCTGGTATCCTTGTACTGCCCCTTCTGCGCTCGAGCGGTCTGCCGACCCGGACTCTGAGCTGTCCCTGAGCCTTTCTTGGCTGCCTGCTGGCAAGTGACAAGGAACCATGATCAATTGCGCTAATGTGTCTCCCTTGTGAATGGTTTGGGGTAGGTGTGTCCAGAGTTGAACCTGGAGAACACCCGAAAAATTGGAGCCGATGACTCCCGGAATTACAAGAATCCCGCGTGTTCCTGCAATACTATGGGGCAAAACTAAACCTATATAGCCTTTAGGCAGGGGTCCCATGTATTGGGAATAGACCAGATAGACTGTGTCTGGCAAGTCGCATGTGACTTCTGACTGGCAAGTCAAATCTAGCCCGTACTGCCTTTGGGGCTGGCCTGCGTCTCCGGAATGCAGGGAATGTGATCGGAATTTAATCCAGCTCTGGCTCTCCCAGAGCAACTGAGGTCTCTGTTTGGACCGGGGCCAGAGACAAGCCCGCGTTCCGGTTTCCCAAGTTCGGGCAGTTCCTGGCCCAGTGGAAGCCTTTATTGCATCGTGGACATGGGGTGGTCGGAGCCTTGGGACGGCCGGTGGTTTGGCCGCTGCCCTTGGTGTATCGGCATTCTCTAGCAAAATGACCGATCTTGCCACAATTGTGACATGCTCCTTTGGTCCTGCCTTTGGGTTTCCTACCGCCTTGCACCGCCGCTGCTAGCAGACTCATTTTGTAGGAATCTGTACCAACATCGGCACAATCCCTAATCATGTCTGTGAGAGTCAGAGCGGGACGATTGCCCAGTGACTGCAAGATCTTACGGCAGTCAAGGTTGGCGTTGTCTTTCGCCAGCTTCATCATGAGCTCCTGTTGGGCTTGCTCATTGTCTATCTGTCTACTGACCGCTTCCTCCAATCTATTGATAAAGTCCATGTAGGACTCCTGGGCACCCTGTTTGACTGCTGTGTAATTCTTGGCTGCTTTGCCAGCTGCTGGGACCTTGAGATAAGCACTGAAGGCTGTCTCAGCTGCCAAATGGAGGGTGGCGATTGGCAAGGTGATCTGCGCATCGACGCCTTCGAACGGACATGAACCATATAGCTGGTCAGGGATTACTGCTCCGCCTATCCTGGCAGCCCTTGCCTGCGCTTCGAGATGATACTCGCTGTCCCATAGCAAATACTGACTGGGGTTGAGCATCATTCACATGATGGCTTTCCAGTCGTATGGAATGAACATCATAGTTTCACACACTTGCTGAAGCGTGCCCCTGGTGAAGCGACTCTGGAATCCTGTCTCTGTGATTGCCTTCTGTATAGCCATAAGCAGCTTATACGGAACCAACGAATGGGTCGTTTTATTTATTTATTTATTTATTTATTCAATTTATATCCCGCCCACTCAACACAAGGCCGACTCTGGGCGGCTAACAACATAAAAAGTAACCCCAGGGCAACCCAAGGAGTTTACAGACAATATTCACAAATACAACAATAATCCTAAAAACAGCTAAAACAGTAAAAAAAAGTTAAGACTACCCACCCCCTAAAAAGCAAGGGCTGCAGGATCGAAAAGGCACCATGGGGAAGAGTTCCTCTACACCAACCACCCCATGGTGGTTACCCTTCCACCCGCACCCCACACTTGACCTGCCAGCCAGGTTTTAAGATCCCTTCTGAAAGGCAGCAACTCTGTCCGAAGACGTAATTCTGTTGGCAGGAGGTTCCAGAGGGCCGGTGCAGACACGGAGAAGGCTCTCCTCCTTGTTTGCTGTTGACCCGTGAGGGCATCTACCTCTATGTGAATTGGGCATATCTGCCTAAGCTCAGCTAGTTCTTCTGCTGGCAACTCCCCCTTACTGGTTTCTTCCTCAACCATGCGCTGGATGGAACTCTTGGTAGTCTGGGAACTTTTAACTGTCAGAGAAGCGCCAGCGCTTCTCATGCCGTGCATTCCTTCAGTGACGTCTGCAGCTGTCACTGAGGGAAAGCTCCCTACGCTGTCCTGCTTGAGCTGGAATGACGGATAGAGAGCCGTTGGGGCTGATGGCTCTGACTGCGCTGGGGGTTCCTCGGCCTCTATCCGGACTGGGTCTACCTCTGCTAAGAGCTTCCTATACTTGCTCCATGTGCTGATTATTCTATCTGGAGCTCTAGGCGTTTGCTGAAAGCAGGCTCCTATCCTATCCCAAAGTTGGAGGTTAAGCATGCCTGTTTCTGGATAAAACACAATTTTCCCCCAAGTACACCAAAAGATCCGCTAACTGGGCGCTGTGAATGCATGTATGGTTTACCCTGGCCAGGGCCTTGAACTCCATTAAGTGAGTTCTCTGGTTAGCGGTCGGACGTTGTCGCTGAGGACAAATCCCGATATTACATTCCAGTCCTTTGAAGTTTTCCTCCTCGGGATGAAGCGACGCGTCTGAGTTTAGGTAACAGGTTTGGCGTGACGAACCTCTGGGAAGGACTCGGAATGTGGACTGCGGCCACGGGCCCTCAACGGCCTCTGCGATGAAGTCAGGGTTTCACAGCCGACCCTGAGCAGAACGCGTTTTCCGCCGAGCAAGTTGCTTCAGAGCTATGGAGCGCGCTCTGCCGCCTCTGGAATGCCTCACTGCGTAGCAGTCACTCAGATCGGATGGCTTTCTGACCAGAGCTGCTGCGCTGTCCTCCAGGAAGACTTGGACACGGTTCTGGCGTGGAACCGGATCGCTTACTCATGAGTAAATCACGTCGGGGTCACCATATGTTGGATCTGGGCCGCGAAGCGGGTTGCACAAGCTGGATCAGAACCGCGAAGCAGCTGTTGGGTCCCGGAGGAGACTGGTCAAGTAACGACACACGAGGCAAGATGGAGCGAAGGCCAGTAATTTAATGAAGACAAATCATCAGTATTTATCCTGTTCTGGCTGCATGTAAAAGCATAGCGACCCATTGTACTGGCAGGCTTCGCACACTATGTTTACACAAGTTAATTGGGGAAGTCTACAGGGGAAGTTAATTAACTAACTTAATTAACGGCAGGGGAAGTACATTGTTCCATGTTATTCGGGGTAAACAAGTGGCTAGTATTGGCTCTAGGGTTTAAAGGAATCCGCAGACGCGAGATTACCTATTACGTGCCTAGCGAGTTAGTCATTAGCTCTCCATTGTTCAAGCTGCTTGTCAGGTCAGCTATTGATGAATTAAACTATCTAATATTCCGCTCCCCCAATTTCTGTCCCCTCAGGAACCCCTGGCAACGAGGTGATCACCCATTACCGGGGTTCTGTCAGGGACAGTTGACCAATTGTATGCGCGGATCCCACAGTATTTTAGTGTATTTTTATTATTAGTATTTTTTATTATGTATTATTGTGTATTTGTATTTGTTGAAAAATTCTAATAATTTTTTTTAAAAAAAACAACCCTGATTGTCCAAGAACCTGAAGAATGCTGCAAAATCCCAAAATGCTTCTAAAAATTCTGATGAAAAAATTCAAAAAAATATATATCTAAAATCACGCTCAAAACTACTCCTAAACACTCTTCACCTCATGCAAAACCCATAAGAGCAATCCACGCATGTGTCCTGCCTTTTATACTGCCCAGGCACAATGAAACCTGGGAAAAACCAATGCCTCATACAAAGTCGCAGCAACTTTGTATGAGGCAACGTTTTTCAAGAAATTAGGCGATGTTGTATGAATTCGATGATGTACGAAGCGGACTTTGCATGAGGTATTACTGTATTTTGCTGTGAGAAGTGACAGGATTTTTCAGGGGACGTGATGCATGAACGAGGCTCCTTTGAGTGAAAGCGGGCATGGAACCAGAAGTGTGCCTAGCTGCTGAGGCTCTGCTGTGGGCTCCCTTCCCCTCTGGCTGCATGTGTTTTCACAGCATCTCGCCTTTGCCCATTTGTTTATCCAAGTCGAGGAATGAAGGAAGGAAGAAGGAAGGAAGACAGAGCCACAGCAGCTTGGCACACTTCTAGTTTTCCTCCTGCTTTTACTTAAAGGAGACTTGTTTGGGCATCGCGTCCCCTGCAAAAACCCACCACACCTCACAGCAAAATAAACAAACATGCAAGGCCGGGGGGTGAGGGGGAGGGGGGAGGGAAGGCAACCCTTCCTTTTCAAGTCCCTGGTGAAGTGATTTTTGGGCGGATCCCCAGGGTCGCATCCTACCCCATGCCACCTCTGACAGAAAAATAAATGAACGGGGAAGATGCATCACACTAAGTTTCACACCTTCATTTATAAATCTTACTAGAACACTTCTGTTTACCTCTTTATTTCTTTTTGTACCTAATCTATAGGCGCTTATAATATCCTCATGCGTGAATTTTCTGTCCATTTCCAAATCATTTAACCATGCTATTATTCTTGACTTGAGTTGATCAGGCACAGCTTCCGAAATATTCTTAATTATTACATTTTGCCTCTTAGAGTGATCTTCCATACACCTTTTTTCAATAACTTCTAACTTGGATTCATTTTGTTTTGTCTTCTCCTGTGTCACCTCTACTTTGTTTCCTAACAACTCAACCTCTTTTGCATTTATGTTTAATGTATCCTTTAATTCCACCATTTCTTTCATAATACTTTGTGTTTGTGTCTTGGCGATCTTTTACCATTCCTGCAACCATCTCTTGCATTTTTGTTGAAAAAGATTGTTGGGAAGATTGTTAAAAATGTTGGTCCATAAGTCTTCAGACATTCTATCTGTTATGTCTAATCTTTTAAATCTATTCTTCACCTTCATTGAATATTCATGAGGGATGTGATCTAGGTCCCAATTGAGTGGCCTAATGGTATTTCCTACTTTCTTCTTTCTAACCCTGAATTAGCAATTAGCAATTAGTAGCTCATGGTGATGAGTTATTTTGAGGGCTCGTATTCCAGTGTCATATTGTCTAGCCCAAGCACTCCAGGTGTCCTTGGACTTCAATCACCAGCGGCCCATGTCTGCACTCCTGTCAATCAGGGCTTCTGGGAATTGAAGTTCAAGAACACCGGGAGTGCCAAGGATCACCATTTCTAGTTTAGCCTGTTATTAATGGGGGTTGTTCTATCAAGAAAATTGAGTGGGTTGCTAATCCTGGCCCAGTGGGTCGTGATTGTCTGAGTTCTCTGCTACAGCCATTCTGTATTGAGTGCCCCAACCTGGCATAGCCCATAGCCTCATACCACACAAGAACCCTCACCAACAGAAAGGCAATGTTTCTTGCAGGGGGAACAGCAGCTATACTTCCTTTCTAATTATTTAGGATAAGGTTGCGTGTTATCACTTCCCCTGGCAACTCAGCTGTCTAGACTGCATTGACTTTCTAATATAAAATAGCAAATTGAAATTTCCCCTTGGAAGCAGACTTGGTTTCTTTACCCAAGCGATGCAGGATTTTGCTTTGTTGAATCTTCTACAGATTTTTACGGCATTTCTTGTTACACCCCCATATGCTGGGAAAACAGAGGAAAAATATGTTCAGAGGAGGACAAACTGTAGAGTAGAGAAGAATCGTTTTATATTTTTGTTTCTTTGTTTCCATCAGGACTGATTTTTCTGGCTGAATATCTCGATCTTCTTCAGAATCAATTCTTCATTAGTCTTCCACTTTTATTTGAATTTCTGCGGATCTGCTCATCAAACTAGGTAGCTATCTGTCTTTTTTCTCCACACAACTGCTCAGATGGAACATAGAAAAACTCCAAATGGGAGGATGTAATAAATATCATGAAAGAATATGCTCAGGGGAGAAACCATTCCTGCAGGGAGGAACAGGCTTTCGTCCACAAGCATACCTTGATAAACATCACACAAGAAAGAAGACTTTTAAATGAATGGAGTGTGAAAAAAGCTTCAGTCATTCTTCACACCTTGCTAGCCATCACAGGATCCACACAGGTACAAAGGCATTTGAATGTCTTCAGTGTGGAAAAAGCTTCTGTCATTCCTCACACCTTGCTTCACATCACAGGATCCACACAGGTGAGAAGCCTTTTAAATGCATGGAGTGTGAAAAAAGCTTCAGTCATTCCTCACACCTTGCTAGGCATAACAGGATCCACACAGGTGAGAAGCCATTTGAATGCTTTGAGTGTGGAAAAAGCTTCAGCCAGTCCTCAGAACTTGCTTCACATCACAGGATCCACACAGGTGAGAAGCCGTTTGAATGCCTGGAGTGTGGAAAAAGCTTCAGTCAGTCCTCACAACTTGCTAGGCATAACAGGATCCACACAGGTGAGAAGCCATTTGAATGCTTTGAATGTGGAAAAAGCTTCAACCAGTCCTCAGCCCTTGCAAGACATCACAGGATCCACACAGGTGAGAAGCCATTTGAATGCCTGGAGTGTGGAAAATGCTTCCGCTATTCCTCAGACCTTGCTTCACATCATAGGATCCACACAGGCGAGAAGCCGTTTGAATGCCTGGAGTGTGGAAAACGCTTCCGCCATTCCTCAGCCCTTGCTACACATAACAGGATCCACACAGGTGAGAAGCCGTTTGAATGCCTGGAGTGTGGAAAACGCTTCAGCCATTCCTCAGACCTTGCTTCACATCACAGGATCCACACAGGTGAGAAGCCTTTTAAATGCATGGAGTGTGAAAAAAGCTTCAGTCATTCCTCACACCTTGCTAGCCATAACAGGATCCACACGGGTGAGAAGCCTTTTAAATGCATGGAATGTGAAAAAAGCTTCAGTCAGTCCTCACACCTTGCTAGGCATAACAGGATCCACACAGGTGAGAAGCCGTTTGAATGCCTGGAGTGTGGAAAATGCTTCAGCAATTCCTCAGACTTTGCAAGACATCACAGAATCCACACAGGTGAGAAGCCATTTGAATGCCTGGAGTGTGGGAAAAACTTCAGCCATTCCTCAGACATTGTAAGACATAACAGGATCCACACAGGTGAGAAGCCATTTGAATGCCTGGAGTGTGGAAAAAGCTTCAATCATTCCTCAAACCTTGCTAGTCATCACAGGAGCCACACAGCTAAGAAGGAAGCTTAATGACTGCATGTGTTTTTGTCTGTGAACAAACCATGACAGAATTCTCTAAGGCAGTAAGCCTGGAGTGAGAAAAAGGCTTCAGTGATCCTGGAAACATTGCTTCACATTATAGGATCCAGACAGGATAGAAGCCTTTTTAAGTCCCTGGAGTGCCATATCCCTTCCTTTATCTATAGGCACATAAATTGTCGGTGTTGGCTGCAACTTGTATCAGAGAATACATTTTCTCCAGAAGCAGGAAAAAAGTCATTGGTGTGAATTTTAATAAGGTGGATTCCAGCTTTCCATGAAGTGACCCACAAACTATGATCACAGAGCTTTCTCCTGCAGCATGTATTAAATGAGACCTACAGGATTTAACACCTGGGACTGCAATGGACTGCCACAGCCTTGTTGATACAGACAAGGTGTGCCTTCTCAGCCAGTCCATCTGGCATGGCCTCTTCTGCCTCCATGACCATTAGGAATGAGAGTTCCTTCTCTGCTCATTTTGCCATTGGGCCCAATAGGATGGTTTCCAGTGGCAGTTCCTCCCCTGAGGGGACTACACCTAAAGGGGCTCATTTGACAGTAGCCATTGGCCCTTTTAGGGAAACATGTTATTTACTCAGCATTGAGTTGCCTTCCAGTCCTCAAAGTCAGCGCCTTAACCAGTTGAGCCACTGCTGTCCCTAAAAGGCATAAAAAATGGGGTTGTCAGGGTTTAGCTTCATAGAACTACGTAAAATGAAGGTACTGTACTACCTTTTTAAAGTATGGTTTTGCTGTATGGTAACTGGAGAAATGTACAAACCTCTGGGTAAAACTACATGCTAACTGTAGATAATGACCAAGTTTGAAGAACCGATGGTAGAGCTGGAAGAGATCAAAATAGCAGAAAAGGGATTAGGAAGTAAAATCTATAAAATTCCCGGGCGGGGAACATCATTGCCAGCACCTGGGTCGCTTCCTGTACCTGCCCCCTTGCTCCTCGAGGCCGTCTCAGTGTTGGCATTGGAGTTCCCTAGGTTAATGGTTCTGGGGGACTTCAATTTGCCTTCGCTGGGTGCTTTCTCCTCTCCTATTTAACATCTACATGAAGCCGCTGGGCGAGATCATCCGTTCCCATGGGGCGCGGTACCATCAGTACGCGGATGACATCCAGGTGTACTTTTCGGCCTGTGGGGACCCCAGTGATGTGGTCAAAGTCCTGTCCGAATGCCTGGAGGCTGTTGGTGTCTGGATGGGGGGCAACGGGCTTCAGCTGAACTCTAGCAAGACTGGCAGCCATGGGCCTGACTCCGGTAATTCAGGGCCCAAAGAGGTGCAGCGGCCACACACCGGATTTAGTTTTCTTGTCGGAGCGGTTGCAGAGTGATCTGAGATTACAGAAATTAGACATAACACCTTTGGACCCCTGTCCCTCCTGGTTAGTGAAAGCGTCTAAGGTGGTGACAGGAGGCTGGGTCGGGGTTATAATAAATGCATCTTTGCGGGAGGGGGTGTTTCCTACACCATTAAAACATGCTTTGGTGCGCCCCCTTCTGAAGAAACCAACCCTTGACCCAGCTGTCCTAACCAACTACAGGCCAGTCTCCAATCTCCCCTTTTTGGGGAAGGTATTGGAGAAGGCATTGGCGCGCCAGCTGCTGGGGGCTCTGGGGGAAGCGGATTATCTTGACCCCTTTCAATCAGGGTTCAGTCCCGGACATGGTACAGAGACTGCATTGGTCGTGCTGGTAGATGATCTCAGGCGAGAGCGGGATGGCAGTCATCCAACCATCCTTGCTCTCCTTGACCTCTCAGCGGCCTTCGATACCATTGACCACGGTATCCTTCTGGAACCGCTCAAAGGATTGGGGATCCAGGGCACAGTATTATCCTGGTTTTCCTCATTTCTGGAGGGCCATACCCAGTCGGTGTGGTTGGAGAGAGAAATCCAGTCATAGGCCCCTTAAATATGGGGTGCTGTAGGGCTCGGTGCTCTCTCATCTCCTATTTAACATGTACATGAAGCCGCTGGGCGAGATCATCCGTTCCCATGGGGCGCGGTACCATCACTACGCGGATGACTTCCAGGTGTATTTCTCAGCCTGTGGGGACCCCAGTGATGTGGTCAAAGTCTTGTCCGAATGCCTGGAGGCCGTTGGTGCCTGGATGTGGGGCAACGGGCTTCAGCTGAAGTCTAGCAAGACTGAGTGGCTATGGGTTGGGGGTCTGGGGTTATCCAGAGTTACCATCTCTGGTCTTGGATGGGGCAATTCTGCCCCAGACAGATCAGTGCACAACTTGGGGGTCCTCTTGGATTCACGGCTGCTGCTGGAAGAGCAGGTGGCGGCCGTGGCCAAGAGGGCTTTTGCTCAACTTAATTTGCCAGTTGCGCCCACTACTGGACCAGGACTCCTTGCTCATGGTCACTCATGCTCTGGTCACCTCCAGCTTAGATTACTGTAATGCAATCTACATGGGGCTGCCCTTGACGACCATTCAAAGGCTACAGCTGGTGCAGAATGCGGCTGCACGGGTAGTGATGGGGTGTGGGCATTATGCCTGCGCCTCCCCACTACTCCGGGAGCTGCATTGGTTGCTAGTTTGCCTCCGGGTGCAATTCAAGGTGCTGGTTTTGACCTTTAAAGCCCTATATGGCTGTAGGCCAGGATACCTGAGAGGCCGCATCATCCCAAGAGTGTCTGCCTGTCCAACCAGAGTGGACTGGAGGGGCTCCCTAGTTGTGCCTTTAGCTAGAGGGGCTCGCCTCTCTGGCACATGGAAGAGGGCCTTCTCCGTGTCCGCTCCAGCCCTATGGAACCTCCTGCCAACAGAATTGAGGCTACAGACAGAATTGCTGCCTTTCAGGAAAGGCTTGAAGACCTGGCTGGCGGGGCAGGTGTGGGGCCCTAATGGGAATACGGCCCCAGCCTGCTGGCTCATCCCCAACTAGTCCAGTTGTGCCCTCCTCTGTGTCTTTGCATTCTTCCTCCCATCCCTCTTAGCTTTTAGTTTTTAGTTTTAAATGGGGTGGGAGTAATGAGGGTGGATGGATAGTTGGATGATGGGGCTTTAGCATGTTTTTATATGTTTTTAACTGTTGTACGGCACCCTGAGTCGGGTTTTTACCTGAGTGGGCGGCATAAAAATTGAATTAAATAAATACATAAATAAATAAAATATTGATAGAATCAGAGGCAGAACAAATAGGTTTAAGAATAAATTGGGAGATGATATGAAAGAGATGGAATTGGTTCACATGTGAAAACAGAGTTATGAAAAATGTGTCAGAATTAAAGAGAATTATTCTAACACAGTATGAAAATGTTTTATGATCAGAATACATTGAAGCTTTTATGACGCATAATCTTTAAAAGTTTGTTGAAGATGTAAAAAAGATGTTTGGACATTTATTGTAAGAATGTAAGAATGTGAAGAAAATATGGAAAAGTGATTTTGTGGAAATTAATGAAAGGTCAGTTAGTTTGGAAATGCAAAATCCTAATGTTACTTTGGTGGGTCATGTTTGTCTGATGAAGTGGACTGGAACCAGGAAAACTAACATTGAAAAACAACAGCAAGTTTTAAAAGTGCTACAATGTTTTTGAGTTGTTTTCTTTACACTCTGATGTCAGAACAATGAGATTCTCAAGTCTTTCCAATTCTCCAAATTCTTTTTTTGTTGCGATGGTCCGTGGAATCGGCCGCTAAGTGCGTGAATGGCCCACGGAGGTAGGAGTTACTGGACGCAAGGAAAGGCATGTGAGACGAATGTGTGGTGAAAGTCCAGCCCCGATCGCAATCGGGGAGGCACATTTATTACCCTGCCTCAGGCCGTTACGTGCCTAGGTGTCACGTGACCTGTTACAGATGAAGCATCTCTGGTGTTCAAGATAACATTTACCCCCAGACATGAGTCAAGAGGTCAAGGGACAACCCGCAGTAAATAGGGACCTTGACGAAACCTCTTGTTATCGCCAATCTTGGGGACCATTTGGTGCAACTAACTTCCTTAGCTGCTAACTCAGTGAATTACCTCATCCAGCCTTATCTACGGCCAGAGACGGAAGGGCGAATTCTGCCCTGAAGTCAGCAGCTTTTAAAACTTTGGCTCTTGCCCGAATTCCCAGAAGCCTCCAGCCAGGGCCTTTATGAATTATGCCAATTAATATCTAGCCCGTTTCCCAATTGCCTTTCCTTGCCAAGCCCGTGATGGTTCTCAGCCGTGTGCATAGTGAGCGAACCTTTCGGGAAAGGATTTAAGCCAATTATATTTGCGGGCATACTACATTTTTTATATCTTTCTGACTGTTCATATAGTTATTTTCACCTCGGTCTTTAGTCTTCTTTGACATAATTAGCTCCAAGTTATTTATTTTAAAATTGTTACTGTATAGCCAGATTTATGTTCTAGTTTTTATTTTTTCTTAGTCATATTTTTGTCAGTATTTTAGTTTTATCTTCATTTATTTTAATCCACTGCAAATCCCACCTCATGCCTCATGTCTTCATTTATTTTATTCCTACATACCTGCCAAATTGATCCGCATTTTTTAAAAAAATTCCAGAATAGTTTCTTTTGGGTGTCTAGGAAGGTCACCATATCATCTACAAATGCTCTTACTTCACAGTTATATTTCTTTTGTTTTCAAGCCTTTAATTCCTTTCTCTGTTTATTAACCTCTTAAATGGCACTTCCAACACAGTTATATACAGAAGATGTGACAGTGGGCATCTTTGGATAGACTGTATACTCGTATCTTTTCCCCATTTATAAAATTATTTTCACTTTTTTAATGATATATTGATTTATCCAATCTAGAAATGTATTTCCTGCTTCCATTCCCCTCCCACCCCCAATTTTTTCATCATGAATTCCCGGGAAATGTTGTTGAAAGCTTATTCCATGTCCAACAAGATCTTACCCAATTTCTTGTCAGAACGTTGTTCATAATATTCTATTAAATCTATAACAATTCTTCTTTTTTGTCTCATCTATCTTCTTCAGCAAAAAAAAAAAACAAAAACAAAAAACCATTCTGTCACCATTCTCTTGTATCTGTCTGCAAGAATTTGAGTAAACATTTTATAATCCAAATTTTAACAGTGAGATAGTGCGATTGCTTGTAGTATTGAGCCAAGAATTCATCTGGGCCTGGTATCCCCCTCAGTGTAGGAAATGCCACTGGAAAAGATCATATTGGGCGCAACGCCCAAATGAGTGAAGGTGGAACCACTTCTCTAGTCTAAATCCCAAGCGTCATGAAGGTGGATTAGAGGCCATGCCAGGTGGACTGCTAGTGAAGACGCACCTTGATTAATTTATATTAATGTGGCAGTCCATTGCAGCCCTGGTGTTAAATCCTGCATGTCTCATTTCATATGTGCTGCATTACATGGCTTCAAGATCACCATGCGTGGGTCACTTCATGCCAAGCCCGGACCCCCTTTAAACAAATTCATGCCAGTTGCACGTTTCCTGAAAATGATTTCCAGGAGGAAATGTATCCTTGGATATGAGTAGCAGCTGCCGCTGATTTACTTCTCTTCATGAATCAGGATAGTCCTCATGGAGTTTTGAATTTCATGAGATTATTGCTTCGCTAATCTCCATCAGTGACACTGGTATGCTAAAAAAAATTCTGTTCCTCCTGGAGTTTCGGTATTACTGTATGTGCTTCTCCAAATAACCCCTAATCCAGGGGTGGCCAACCTTGGAGGTTTTTCCGACTTGTGCTCCTGGTAACTGAAGTCCCAGACCAGCTGGAATGCCAAGGTGGGCACCCCGTCCTAATCTCTTCACTTCTCTTTAAACCTTTTTGTTCATAGAGTTTTCTATAATATTCCTTCGTTACTTTTTAAATTCTGCTCTGATAATGTATCATTTCCTCACCAACCCATACCTCTCATAACACATTTTTTCTTCTCTTTTTTCATCTTGACAGGTTCCCCTTTTCACTGTTTTATTACAAGGGTCATATTTTTTTTTGCTTGGTAAAATTCATTTTCAATAAATGAACTTTGTCACAACTCTAACGCTTTGCCTATTTTCTTGCCAAGGAGGATTGGGAGGATCTTGTTAATTTTAAGTACTGTAATTGGATTTGAATTTAAAATGGCAGATGAACACAAATTGGGCCTCTAGTGAAATCCCACCATCCACCCACATAAACATTTTCTAATTGGGTCACCCGGCTGGACTTAGAGGAGAAACCCCAGTTCAGGCTCACCCCAGTGAATGGCACTGTAGCAGAGGAGATGAGGCCAGCAAGGCTGCAGTAGGAGGCAAAAAAATGTCCCCGTGGCTGTCTCTTCCACTGTCCCTGGCCTGTCTGCTGGCTCCTCAGGCTTCGCTAGGGTCGAGGGGAAAGATTCCTTCGATCCCTGCCATTCTCTGAAGTCCAGAGCCTTTGCTGTGACTGAAAATGTCACCCCCACCACACACACACACTTTTTCCAGTTGCAGCAAAGGCCTCCATTGCCACCAAGGTAAGTGATTTGTTTAGACATCCTGCAAAGGGGGTGCGTGAAACAGGTGTGGATTTTGAGCACCCAAAATGATGGCACCACCATTTTGAGTGCTAAATAGGTGTACTAAAAACCCCTTTGTAAGTCAGATTTTTTGAGTAAATCAGAACACCAATTTATCCAAAAAAACCTTTCATAAATTGAGGCTTTCATAACTCGAGGCATTAGTAAATCTGGGTTTTACTGTATTTAGGGGATTTTTCTCAAAACACAGAATCTCAGCCAAAATCTTTCCGTGAAGATTCTAAAATGGATAATTTTTCCTGGGTAGCTTTAACCGATATCTGTAGTCATTTTGTTCATTCTGTTTAATCAGCACAATAGTTCATCTTGGATGCTGCTGTTTTAATGCCTACGGAGATATGTGCAATAGCATGAGTTTGGATTACTACTCCCAGAATCTCAAGTATACTTTCCTGAGGTCCTTCCTGCCAGCCTCTCCTGTTCCTGGGAGGGAGGAATGTGGTTGGGGGAAGTGTCCATCGAATGAAGCCAACCTTTACTTACCTTTACTTCTGGTTATAACCCTTCCTTGCAATCTCCAGATTTGTCCTGAATGTTTCCTCCCAGTCTTGGGAGTTCTGGGTCTGCTTCTACCAATACTTAGGAAAGTTCTGGGAAGAGAGGATTCATGGAGACCAGCCCCTTTCACATGTCCATATAATTCCCCCACTCAAAGGGCACACACCCTGGAATGAAGCTCCCTACTCCTACTTGACTTTCCAGGGCTTGTACTCTGGGCGACTCAAGTAAAGTTAACTGAGACTGAGGTGCACAATGACCAGCGACTGTAACTCAGTCCTCTGAGTCTGTCAGGGAAAGGAGTGATCAGGCAGTTTTGTCTCTTTATTAAAAGCTGTTCTGAGGAAAGAAAGTAATGTGCAGCCCATGGAGTGACCCAACATAAACTCCCACAGAGGGTAGGACAATGATTGGGGAGGGGGGGGTTCGCATGCCAAGCCACAGGTGTTCTTCAAAAACAGTGGTCTCCCTTGCCTTTAGGAGATCCAGGTTACACTGAGATGACAGCCACAGTTCTCCTTCTAAAACTAGCAACATTCAAAACGCATGTAGTATTCTGATGGGTAGAACCATAATTCTCCTTTAGGACAACCTGTTGTCTCTTTCCTTGCTGGATTGTTCCTTCCAAAATCCAGTCCAAAATTCATGCAAGATTCTAGAGCAGGTGTACCCAAACCTTTCACGCAGTGGGCTGGTCACGTGGTTGAGCAGGCCGGTCACGTGGTTCCTTCTGTAATGGGAATTCAAAGGATGCCATTAATTTTCATTTATTTCCGTGTGAAGTAGAGGAAGGCTTAGCCAATTAGTGCTTTTTGAGGTAATGCCAATTATAAGATTGTTGCATGCCCAGGTGTTAGTTAGAGCCCCACACCCCCATGTTCTCATCAACGCCAGTTCCAAGGACGCTTAGTCTGGGAATCTGACAGTTTGATCTATCACATGAAGATACCTAGATGGAATCTAAGATAAGCATCTCACGTAATATGCAGATGCATAACACATAGCTAGATGTCCAGGTGTCCAGCTATTTGTCTCCACATGTCATAATTGGGGAATTTTCACATACTTGAGAGGGGAGGTGTGAGTGGGGGAAAATGTATAAAAACTGAGACTTTTAGCTTCTTAGCAGTAGACACCCCATGGCCTGGGGTGACTGCCCATTTTCTTTTTCAATATGCCTTAAATGTTAGACAGCCAGTCTAATGTTTATGGGGGCTCATCTGGCCCCAACCTTTTACCTATTTAGCTAGCTTAGCCATTTCTATTTGTTTTATGTTTATATTTGAACTGCCTTTAGACGTATGCTATTTTACTTTATTTTTGTACCAATAAAAAGCTGTTATATTTGAAGAATTGTAGCAGAGTATTTTTATTCTCCTCAAACCTTAAAGAGGAGAATCCTTAGAATCCAGCATACAAAAACCAAGGGAGAGGGAAGCCATAAATTAGGTCTTTGTCAGGAAGAGTGAATTCCAGAGAGGAGAAGAAGACTTCATTAAAGGTTTCGTTCCTTGCAAAGGAGCGTTATCAAGTTTTGCTGAAGTCTCTTCCTGGTGAGGTAATTTTTATCTAACCCCTGGTTAGCTGGACTCTGAAAGTGTCATAAAAAGGGAGGAGGCATAAAACAGTTATTTGGGAATACTGGACATTCCAATAAGTCCTGCATCGCCATTTTAATTGCCAGATATTTCTGGACAAAGGTTAGCGCATCTCAAAACGCTGCCTGCAAAAAGCAGTAAAAACCTCTGAAGAAGAAACAGCCCTTTTAAGGCCAAAAGGTCATAGACAGGCTGAAGGGTTGCTTTATGCCTGCCTTGACACTATAGTAAACGGCTCTCTGTTAGGCAGTGCAGAAGCAGAACCAATTTTCCCTTTTTACACTTTCCACCATAAACACTGTCATAAATGCACCCACAGCTGTGTTAAACGAATTTACAACAGCCGTGAGTGCATTTCTGTCAGCATTTACGGCATGCACAGGCACATTTATGCATGTATGGGCATGTTTTATGACTGTGGCAAATGCACCTGCTTGTGGGAGCAGCGATGGTGATGGTGGGCCACATGAAATCATGCTATGGGCTGTGGCTGAACCTCTGTTCTGGAGCAGGGGTGCCCAAACTACAGACTGTGGCCCCATTCCATGTGGCCCACCCAGAAGTGGATGAAGATGTGCCCACACATTTGTAAACATGCCCGTGCCGCACCTGAAAGTGGATGCGTATGCGCAAATATGTTTACGCCGCTCCCGAGCCACACCAGTTCAAGAAAATCTGGAGTTCCAAGGTTCGCCATCACTGTCCTAAAAGGCACAACAGGGAATCAAACTCCTAACCTGGCGTTCTATGGCCTCTTACCTAAACCACTAAGTTTGATGTAGGCAGATTGCACACGAGCTGGCAGATGGGCTAAACACTACTTTATTGTAACATGGTCAATCTGTACATGAGGCAATGGCGGAGCCTTGCCCCTTTATATGGTACCTGATACATTTGAATCTCGCCCGAAGGCACCTATTGGTTACAGTATCAGTGACATCTTTCTGACATACTGCATACCTGACATAGTTCACCTGTGGTGGGAAGGTTTCCCGCGCTAGTTACTCATTGGGTGAATTGGAACCACGTGAGCTCCATCAGCTGCGCTAATGGCGAGCAGCTGAACTGCATGCATACACAACATCCCTCCCCCCTAGTATGGGACGAAGTCCCTCAACCATTGTGGGGGCCGGCGGGCACGCTGCGGTCAGCCGGTTGATTCAGTAGTGCTGCCGGAATCAGCTGTTGCGCCTGAGCCTTCCCCTTGGGAAAACTGCAGTGTCCCATCGAACCCCGGCAAGGGCAGGGCTGGAGTATCTCTGTGTCAGGGAGGATGGGGAGACCTCTGGGACTACTCAAAACCCTGCTGCTCACTGGGACGAGTGGGGGAACACTCACGAAAACTCCCCCCATCCTGTAACAAAAAATCAAACTGGGGTTGTTCATCTCTGGGTTGGGAGACGGTCTCCTGTGGGTCTATGCAGCCTGTTATGCTGAGTCCTGTTTTTCCCCCTTGGGTTACGCGGGTGGGGGGCAACCCTAACGCTGACTCGTCAAAATACCCGTTTTCCCCTGTGGCTTCCATTTCTCTTCTCCTAAGCTGATCAGCGTGTCTCCGCCACAGCAACCCCGACCCTGTCTTTACTTGGTACAATACGGGCCCGGTTTGTTCCATCACTTCCCCAGGTACCCACGCTGGCCCTGAGCTCACATAATTTCTGCAGTACACTGGATCGCCTGCCCCAAACACTTTTCTCTGATCTACCGCCACATTCGTGCCTCTATCGTCCACCCTGGAAGGATCCAAGCGGTCAAACAATGTTGTGAGTCTTCTTCGCATCAGGATCTCCACGGGGGATTGCCCCGATGCAAGCGTAGTAACCCTATAGCACAGGAGGAATTTGCAGAGCTGTAGCTCCAGGTCCCCTGGACCCATCCTCATTAGTGCCTCCTTTGTAGTGCGGACCAGGCGCTCTACTTGACTATTTGTGGCAAAGTGAAACGGAGCAGAGGCAACATGCCTGATCGCATTCCGTTCGAGGAATGCCTGAAATTTGGCGGACATGTAAGTGGTCGCGTTATCCGAAATTAACACATCGGGCAGGCCAAAACACGTGAACACCTTCCTCAGGTGTTTGACTGTGGCTGCGGAGGGCGTGTTTCGCACTGGAATGACCTCCAGCCATTTCAAGAACGCATCAACCACTAACAAGAACACTGTACCCCGGAAAGGCCCTGCAAAGTCCACGTGGACCCTTGACCACGGTCCGCGGGCTGTGTCCCACTCCCTGGGGGGGTAATCTGTGCTCCTTAGATCGTGAGTGTTGGCAACTCTCACACGCATCCACCAACTTCTCTATGTCCTTATGAACGTTGGGCCACCAGAAATAGCTCCTAGCCAGGGCTTTTGACTTCACGATCCCCAGGTGACTCGTGTGTAGCAAGCAGAGCACCTTGGCTCGAAAAACCTCGGGAATTACTACCCTCTGGCCCCAGAGGAGGCATCCTCTCTTGAGCGAAAGCTCGAAACGTTTCCTGAAGAATGATGCAAGTTCCTCGGATGGGGACGTTGCGGGCCAGCCTTTCTTTACCCATGCCAACACCTGGGACAGAACCTTGTCTTTGGTGGTTGCCTTGGTGATATCTGAGGGCACAATGGGGGGCGAATTGAGAGACTCGATGAGCAGCACCTGGTGTTCTTGCTCAACCTTGCACTCGTGGTCCCTGAATCCACCTCCATCTTTACCTGCACCCCCTGCAACAGTACCTTCCCAAAAAAATGGGTTTGTCGGTCCAACACATGTCTCACCACGGTGTCCCCCGCATGCACTTTCCGGACGGCCTCGTCTTTTCGGCTGTAGCGGCTGGTCCGGTCAGGGTCTCGGCTTCTGCGTTGTCTGCACACTTTCGCGATGTGTCCCAAGCATCCGCACTTGTGGCTCTCTGTCTTCTTGAAGGAGCATTTCTTCCAGTCATGTGAGCCCCCGCACCCCTCACAGTGTCAGCTTGCTTCGGTGGTGTCTCTCTTTTTGGATGGCCTTTTTCTCACTTTCTGGACCTCTGGTTCGCTCTCGCTGGATTCCGAAAGGACGTGGCGGCGGCCACCGCAGCTCTCGACTCTCATGCACGGCGTGACGAACAGCTGTGGGCTTGCACCGCGGACGCTGAGCTTCCCAGGGCTGCGGACCTCGTCCTGCATGCCTGTACTCCGTCCTTTACCACCTCAGCAGCTTGTGCGGCCCGCAAGACCTGCTCGAACGTGATGTCTTCGTCTCGGGCTAACAGTTTCCGCTGAGCCTCTTCATCCCGCAGGGCGAGGAGGAGATGGTCTCGCAATGCCTCAGTCAGGAAGGCTCCCCACCGGCATGGAACGGCTGGAAGCCTCAGCGCGACTACGACACAGTTTCTCCAACGGCCTGTTGGTCTCGCCAGCTAAACGGCAATCTTGCCAGGAACACGGACACCTTTGGGTGGAAATGTGCCTGCAGGGCAGCGAGGATTTCGGCCAGTGGTACCGTGTTGAGTACCCTTGGCATCAGGAGGTTCCTTGCCAGTTCCAGGGTTGGCAACCCACAGAGCTAGTAGGCAGGCTCGCCTTTGCGCTTCGCCCTCGATCTTCTCCGCGTCCATCACGTACAGAAACTGTTCCTCGTAGAGGTCCCATGACTCCGGCTGGGAGGTATCAAACGGAGAGAGGGTGACCCTGTGGGACGCCATTATCCCACCTTTGTCGACAATTTGATGTAGGCAGATTGATTGCACACGAGCCAGCAGATGGGCTAAACACTACTTTATTGAAACATGGTCAATCTGTACATGAGGCAATGGCGGAGCCTTGCCCCTTTATATATGGTACCTAATACATTTGAATTTCGCCCAAAGGCGCCTATTGGTTACAGTATCAGTGACGTCTTTCTGACGTACTGCATACCTGACATAGTTCACCTGTGGCGGGAAGGTTTCCCGCGCTAGCTACTCATTGGGTGAATTGGAGCCACGTGAGCTCCGTCAGCTGTGCTAATGGCGAGGAGCTGAACTGCATGCATACACAACACTGAGCGTAGTATACATCCCATAAGATTTTAACGTTATGCGATGTAATTTTGTTTCCAGATTGCTTAACATTATGCGGTTTTAGAGTTATCTGGTGCAAACATTATCTGAGGTGTTACTGTATGTATACCAAGTCGCAGCCATCCCCCCTGCTGGAAAGCACATGGAGTCTGTATTATTCCTTTGTCTGGCCACAAAAGGAAGCCAATGCTTCAGAGAAGGTTACATGGACTGGGAGCTTCCTGTGGAAGTGGCACCCTAAGTCTATGAAATATTTTGCTCGGCCAACCAACACACCATAAACATTTTAATACATGCCCAAAGACGTGATCATGAATCACAGAAACTCACGTGACATTTTGTTTTTCTTATTGATCCCAATAAAGGTATCAGCTACTTCCTGCATTCTTTACCATTAAAGATAAAGTGGCATTTGAAGATGGGTGGGGTACTATGTATATGGAGCTTCCTACTTCGGAGAAGAAGGGTAAGGAAGGCAGCTTTTGTGATGGAGCATGCCAGACATGAGGAGAGCCCTACAGAGAAGTGAGATTGCTAGAGAAGAACATTTCAGAGAGAAAAAGGTTCCTAGTGAGGAGTATGCCAGACAAGATAGATTCCTATAGAGAATCATGCCAAAACCAGAGAGGTTCCTCCTGGGAGATTTGCCAGATAAGAGAGGTTAGTAGAGAGGGAGCATGCCAGAGAAGAACAACTCCTAGAGAGGGAGCATACCAGACCAGGAAGGAATCTAGAGAGGAGAATTCAATGCCCAGACAGGAGAGGTTCCTGGCATGTGGAGTAGTTAAGATGCTGAACTTGACAACTGGAAAGTTGGCTGGTCAGCGAGGTAAGAGAAAGAGTGTTGGGTGGATTTTTAGAGATTAAGCATGCATGCCAGACAAGAGATTCCTCCAGAGGAGCATGCCAGACAAGAGATGTTCCTAGCGTGCGGAGGGGACAGCGGTGGCTTAGTGATTAAGACCTGAACTTGGCAACTAAAAGGTTGGCTGGTCAGCAGTTCCGAGTGCTGCATGACGGAGTGAGCTTCTGTCTCTGTCCTAGCTCCTGCCAACCTAGCCGTTTCGAAGCAAGAAATTGCAAGTATGTAAATAGGTACCACTTCTGTGGGAATGTAAACAGCGTCCCCATGTGCTTCGGTCTTCGGCGTCTATTCATACCTGCCACATGCCCAGGGAAACGTCTGTAGACGCAGACAGCACTGGCTCTTTCACTACAAGCAGAAATGAGCACGAAACCCTAGAGTCGGATACGACCGGCTTTCGAGCAAAGGGTAACCTTTATGAAGAGGGGGAGTTGGCCAGACAAGAGGAATTCCTAGAGAGGAGGATGCCGAACAAGAGAGATTCTGGGTTTTTCGTCCTCAGCGAGGGAGGGACAGAGAGAGAGAGAGAGAGAGAGAGAGACCACTGGATGGATTTTTAGAATGGCCGACTCAATAGATTCCTAGAGAGGAGTATGACAGACAAGAGAGGTTCCTAGAGAGGAGGGAAATGTCGGAGATGACGAAGCGGGCTCTTTCACCCGGAAAGAAATAATCCTTCCCCACATAACATGTCCCTTTGACCCTCTCTCCTCCTCCCTATTCGAGAGGTGACCATCGAGTTTGGAGAGTTGGTGCGGTAAGTCTCCTTTTATTTTCTGGACTACATATCCCATCCTTTTAGAGGCGGGAAGGGTTTAAGAGTTTTGTGAACTGGACTCTTAAGAAATTCGCCTCTTCCACGTATTGGGGACAGAGAGGATCTTCAAATACTTTAAATACTACAAAACACACGCAGGAAGAAGAAGGCGATTCATCTTGAATCTCGAAATCTCACGCAACCATTTATTTTATTTTATTTTTGAGTGATCCAATAAAGGCATCGCTTTTTTCCTGCATTTGTTTTGTATTCTGAATATGGATTTCACGGCTATCTTTCTTTGTTTGCTTAAATACTACGAGTCCCAGAATCCCCCGGTCATGCAGGGAGCGGCATGGACGGTGGGAATTGTAGTACCGAAACCGTCAGATCAAGGGAAGCATAATGTGCTTTTGGGCGACAAGCCCTCTGTGGTCTCTGCTGACTGTGGATTCCGGGCATTGTAGTTGTCGGGAAACAAAAGGGAAGCTTCTCTAAGACTTTTGTTGTTGTTGTTCAGTTGCCGCACAGTCGATTCCGACCCTTTGCGACCCCATGGACCCTATTGACCTCCAGGCACATCTGTCCTCCATCATCCTCCCCAGCCCGGCCAGCTCTGTGCCCATTGCGTCTTCTACAAGACCATCTGGCCATCTCATCTTTGGCCGCCCCCTTTTTCTTATGCCTTCCACCTTTCCCAGCATCAAGGCTTTCTCAAGTGAATCCTCTCTTCTCATTTGATGTCCAAAGTACTTTAGCTTCATCTTTACTATTTCACCTTGTAAAGAGCAGTCAGGGTTGATTTCTTCTAAGATCTCCCAGACTGGGAGAGGGCCCCATGTTTGTTCCCCCCACCCCCTTCGCTAAGGACTTGGCTGGTGGCTTCGCTTTTCCCTGTCGACACCTGGTTTGCCTCCCCTTTGGTTTCCTTCCATCTTTGTTTTCATTCCATCTTTGTTTCCTAGTCTTTTGAAAGGGTTCAGTGTCTGCATTTAATGTGATTATCTTACATTAAAAGCAAGAGCTTTGCAAGAACTTTTATATAAAACACAATTACCAGTTTAATAGCTAACTCTTGACATATTCGGAGTTTTGTCTTCAGGGTTTTTAAAACAAAATCCATGGTCCTCCTTGCAACCATTGTGGCCAAATTCATTTTTTTGATACCACCCCCCAAAGAAAAGAAAGAAAGGAAAGGAAAAGAAGGATCTCTTCTCTCTCGCTTTCTTCAGAGGGAGGTCTTTGAATTTAAAGAGAAAAGAGGACGTATATCTTTACAAGGCTGCAATTCTTCCCTTAAAACCCTTGCCCTGTCAATGTTATAATTTCCCTTCTGGAGGAGTTTTCAATCTCTGAAGTCCCACACAAACAACTCTGACCCAGTAGTTCTCTTGGCTGGAGTTTCTGGGATTGGAGGATTATTAGGATAGGCAAAAGATCTGTAGGTAGCTCTGAGGTCTTAGGAAGGGAGGATTCAGAGAGGCTTCATTCATCTTATGTACAAACGAACACCCTGAGAGAGCAGCAAACAGGAGGAAAGAACAAACCCATTTCAGTTCTCATATACCTGTAGAAAAGCTCAAAAGGCATAGTCTTCAGGAAAGCACCTAAGGTTAGGCACTATCCTCCTTACCCCCTCCTTGCCATATCATCCATGGTCCATTCTAGGCATCCCTTTTGGATTGAGAATTAATTACCTACAGTCTTGCAGGTGTGGGGGTGAGGGAGACCTTTTCTTCACAGTTGAATTTATTTATTTATTTTTGAATAGTAGCAGTGTTAGTTTTTGGTTCAGGCATATCAGAAAACAAAAACAAAGAAATAATAAAATATAAAGAAAACCTCTGCAGCACTATAAAGATTCAGACAAGGAGTAAATCTTCTTTCAGGAGGGACTGATTTTATCTCCTTGCAGTTCAGAGGACTCTCAGAGTCTTCTTTACTACTGGGAAGACCATTGCTTTAACTATGTGCACTTTGTTAGCAGAGTGATGTCTCTTCTTTTTATTATGGTGCCTAGGTTTGCCATAACTTGCCTCCCAAGGACTACCATCTTTTGATTTCATGGCTGGAGTCACCATTTGTGGTGATCTAAGATCCTTGGACTGCCGTGGCTCAAGTGGCTAAGATGCTAACTGGGAGGCAGTTTGATTCCCGAGTACTGCAGGATGGAATGAGCTCCCATCTTTCTCCTAGCTCCTGCCAACTTAGCAGTTTGAAAGCAAGAAATTGCAAGTAGATAAATAGGGAGGACTTCGGTGGGAAGGTAACAGCGTTCCGTGTGCTTCGGTGTCTAATCATACCTGCCACATAACTACGGAAAAGTCTGCAGAAGCAGACAGCGCTGGCTCTCCGGCTTTGAAACAGAGATGAGCACTGAACCCTAAAGTCAGATACGACTGGCTTTCGAGCAAGGGAAACCTTTACCTTTACCTTAAGATCCTTGGAAAGAAAAGCCTGTCACTGCTTCCATTTCTATTTGCCAAGGAGTGAAGCTATGATCTTGATTATTATTATTTTATATTGAGCTTCAAGCTAGTTTTTGCACTCTCCTTCCCCTTCTGTTGTTTTCCTCTATTACCTCACACACTCTTTCTATAACTAAGCCTCCTTATCTCTCCTTGCTGTTTTCTGGAAATCTGAGTTCTGTTGGTTGAATCGTTAACTTTCATTTCTGCTTTTCACTATCCTTCTTTCTTCTGCTGTTTTTAGAGCCTCATCAGACGACCAATTCGCTTTCTGTGCCACGCTCTCTCAGACATCTCAGAGGCCAGAAAGTCATTTTGCTCTCCCTAAACAATGTGGGTGGCCATTTTGAGGTGGCCAATTGGTCCCAACAGCTTCAAAGGGGCAGTCATTTTGTTTCTCCCTGGAAGGAGGGAGGGAGACGTAAAACCTCAAAGGAGGCTTTGGACCTCCCTCCCCAACTGTGTTGGATTGCCTGCTCGGGGAAAAGGTTAGTACGGCTTGCTAGTCCTTCCTTGTGGGGCTGGGGTCCCGGAGAGGGTGTCTGAGACAAGGCCAGGTCCCAACAGTTCTATACTGCCCCCCGGGCACCATTTCATTTTTCGATACCATGTATGGTTCCTTTTTAATGTAAACTGCTTTGAACTGCTGTTTTCAGGGGGTGGCCCGTAAGTCCCTACCAATCCAACTACTTATGTATCCAGTGTATTTGGGAGCTGTGTGGGTAGAGACTTACAGGCCATCCTGTACATTAAAAAGGAACCACACATGTCATCTCAGGGTGCAGTGGAGGCAATGGGGGGCACATGAAATGTGCTGGTGACCAGATCTAGCCCATGGGCCATATATTGGGAACCCCCAGTCTAATCGTTTTATATATATTCTTCACCTTCACAGAAGATTCATGAGGGATTCATCTAGGTCACAATTGAGTGGCCTAATGGTTTTTAAAAAAACTTTCTTCATTATAACCCTGAATTCGCATTCAGTAGCTCATGATGGTGGGCTACTTTGGTATTCCAATTTCGTACGATAAGGAGGACATCTTTTTTGTGTGTCAACACTAGAAGGTAGTCCTTGTCCTCTGCACTTCCTCTGTAGAATATTGGACACCTTCTGACCTGAGGGGCTCATCTTCAAGCGTGATGTTGTTTAGCCCTGGCACTCCAGGTGTCCTAGGATTTAAATTACCAGCAGCCCAAGTCAGCACTCCTGCTGATCAGGGCTCCAGGAATTGATGTTCAAGAACACCTGGAGTGCCAAGGTCTTTTAAAAAAAAATTATTTCACAAATCTTATACATAATACATCACATTACAATGCATAAAAAATTAAATAACACAGCAACATAAAACAAAACATTCACCACCTGTTATTTGCATTGCCATAGAGACAGAGTTACCCCATTTTTACTAAACTCGTTTCCAAAATATAAGCTAATCGGGCATTTAATTAATCCTTTTCTTAAATTTAATTCCCAGGTGAGTTTATCATTTAGTGCGATATTCCATAACTCATTGTAAAGGTAAAGGTATCCCTTGCTCGAAAGCCAGTCGTATCCAACTCTAGGGTGCAGTGCTCATCTCTGTTTCTAAGCCGAAGAGCCAGCGCTGTCTGCTTCTGCAGACGTTTCCGTGGTCATGTGGCAGGCATGACTAGACACCGGAGCGCATGGAACGCTGTTACCTTCCCACCGAAGTGGTCCCTATTTATCTACTTGCAATTTCTTGCTTTTGAACTGCTAGGTTGGAAGGAGCTGGGATGAAGACGGGAGCTCATTTCCGTCCTGCAGTACTCGGGAATCGAACTGCTGACCTTCCGCTTCCCAGTCAGCGTCTTAGCGACTTGAGCCACTGCAGTACCATTCTTCAATTTTTGGGGTAACTTCATTTTTTCAATACACGCTATACAATGTCTGGCACTTGATAACATAATTGCCAATAGTTCCCTTTTACAACAATCAACTTTATCTACATCTGTTAGCAATATTGTAACTACATCCAATTTAATCTCTACATTCAATATTCTTCCAATGTCATGCTCTACTTTCATCCAGAATGGCTTCACCTTCTTGCATCCCCACCACATGTGCTCGTACGTTCCTATATCCTCCTCACAACTCCAACATACATTTGATTTTGTCCTGTCAAATAAATGTAACCGCACAGAGGTCATGGAGTGCAAAGGTTTGCCATCACTGGTATAGCCTGTTAATAATGTCCATGGGGGTTTTTTGTCTAGAAAACTGGAGGGGGGGGGGTTTGCCAATCCTGCCCCATCAAGCATGATAGGTTATCATGTTCTCCTCTCAGCACCCCTTAATTTTCACTCTTAGCAGAACCTTTAGGGACTTTTGCTGGACAATGACACAGTTCACTCACACGTGTGAAATATACACTCCATTTCTTGGCACTACATTCTACCTGTAGATAGCAATAACAATTTAACTTATATACCACCCCATAGCACTTGTGAATTCTCTTGGTGTTCCACAAAATTAACAGTTTTGCCCCAAACTTGTGATTATTTGTTTTCCCAATCTCAGAAGGATAGATAGCTGAGCTAACCCTGAGCCCCGTCAGGCTTGAAGGTGCTATTGGGTGGTATATACATGTGATTGTTTTGCTTTTCCTACTTGTTTCATTCTAAGCTTTTATTTGCAATCAGTCGCTCATGATCTGAGCCACAGTCAGCTCTAGGTCTTGTTTTTGCTGACTGTATAGAGCTCCTCCATCTTTGACAACAGAGTACATAATCAATCTGATTTTGGTGTTGGCTATCTGGGTACGTCCATGTGTAGAGTCACCTCTTAGACTGTTGGAGGAGAGTGTTTGCTATGGCCACTGCATTCTCTTCCCGAAACTCCATTGGCCTTTGCCCTGAGTTATTGTGATATTGAATGATTCATCTTCAATTTTTTTACTGAGATAATTTTGTTGTTTTAAGATTGTATCCCATTACAGTAAAACCCAGAGTTACAGAAAAACCCGGTTCCATGGCCTCTTTCATAACTCAATTTTTTTCGTAACTCGAGGCATCCCTATAGAGATGCATAGAAAAATAAAAAATAAATAAAAAGAATTTAAACTGCGAATTTCCCCTACCTTTTAGCTGCTGCTGCTTTTTTCCTCCTGCTACTCCGGAGAATGGGAACCAGGGGCCATTCAACAATTGTGTGAGCCTTGAAGAGGGGGTCTGCCATCTGAATTACGGGGGGGGGGGTGTCAGGTCAAAATTACATAATCCATTTGTAGCTGTTTCTAACTGAAAGTGGGAAACCAAACCTGTGTATAAAAAGAAAGGGTTTTATTTATATTTGTGCCTTTGTCCCAGCTCAATGCGGTGAAAATGGAGGGAGAAAGCCATGCTTCCTGGTTGCAGGGAGATCAAGAGGCTAAGCTTCCTGCCTCCCTGCAATTTGCCTGCCAGCCCATTTCCCCTGCAGCAATCAAAAAAGTCCCCCAAACCATCGGTTTCTTTGGGGAGAGGGCAGGCAAGCACGCCCTCTCTCCAAAAAACCAGCGCTCAGACTGCCGGTTTGTTTGGGGTGAGAATGCGCTTGTCTGCTCTCTCCCCAAACAAACCTGCGGTCTGGGGGACTTTTTCGATTTTGAGTGCTAAAAATTTGATTAAACCCCCTTTTGTAAGGTTTTTTTTTGATAAATCCGGGACTCGGATTTATCCCCAAAAAACTTTCATAACTCGAGGCATTAGAAACTCGAGGCCTTTGTAAATCGGGGTTTTACTGTATTGCTTTCCTCAAAGGCCACTCCATTTCTTTTAAGGGATTCTTGCCTCCAGTAGTAGTTGTTATGGTTTAGCCTTTTAATACTGTCCATGGGGAGGGGTGGAGTTGGCAAGAAAACTGGAGTGGGTTGCCAGTGCTTCCCCAGTGAATCGTGTTTTGTCTGAATTCTCTGCTGTGGCCAGTCTGTCTTGGTTCCCCCATCACGGCATAGCCCATAGCCTCATCGAACCACACAAGACCCCTCACCCACAGCAAGGTAATGTTCCTTGGAAGGTCAGCAGCATCTATACTTCCCATCTAATTAATCAGGATAAGGCTGTGTGTTCCCTCACTTCCCCTGGCATTTCAGCTTTCTAGAATGCACTGACTTTCTAATATAAAGTAATACAGTTAAAATTTCTCCTTGGAATCAGACTTGGTTTCTTTACCAAAGCGATGCAGCATTCCGTGTTGTTGAGTCTTCTCCACCTTTTGCAAATTTCAAATTAATCTTTGTTACTTCCCCATGTGCTTGGGAAAAACAGGAAAAGTTTGTTCATGGCAGGACCAACTGTAGAGCAAAGAGGAATCATTTTATATTGTTGTTTCTTTGTTTCCATCAGGACTGATTTTTCAGGCTGAACATCTAGTCCGTTAGTCTGACTTTTAATTAAATTTCTGCAGATCTGCTCATCATACAAGGTAACTGTCTGTCTTTTTTCACACATCTACTCATATGGAATATAGAGCAACTTTCCAAATGGGAGGACATCATATAACTCATGAAAGAATACACTCATGGGAGAAAACATTCCTGGAGGCAGGAAATGGCATTTGTCCACAAGCACACCTTGAGAAACATCATACAGGAGAGAAGCCTTTTGAATGCCTAGAGTGTGGAAAAAGCTTCAGCCAGTCCTTGGACCTTGCTTCACATCACAGGATCCACACAGGTGAGAAGCCATTTGAATGTCTGGAGTGTGGAAAAAGCTTCACTCATTCCTCAGACCTTGCTAGACATCAAAGGATCCACACAGGTGAGAAGCCCTTTGAATGCGTGGAATGTGGAAAAAGCTTCAGTCAACAAGGAAACCTTGCTACACATCAGAGGATCCACACAGGTGAGAAGCCCTTTGAATGCGTGGAATGTGGAAAAAGCTTCAGTCAACAAGGAAACCTTGCTACACATCAGAGGATCCACACAGGTGAGAAGCCCTTTGAATGCCTTGAATGTGGAAAAAGCTTCAGTCGTTCTTCACACCTTACTATACATAACAGGATCCACACAGGTGAGAAGCCTTTTGAATGTCTGGAGTGTGGAAAAAGCTTCAGTCGTTCTTCACACCTTACTATACATAACAGGATCCACACAGGTGAGAAGCCTTTTGAATGTCTGGAGTGTGGAAAAAGCTTCACTCATTCCTCAGACCTTGCTAGACATCACATGATCCACACAGGTGAGAAGCCATTTGAATGTCTGGAGTGTGGAAAAAGCTTCACTCATTCCTCAGACCTTGCTAGACATCAAAGGATCCACACAGGTGAGAAGCCCTTTGAATGCGTGGAATGTGGAAAAAGCTTCAGTCAACAAGGAAACCTTGCTACACATCAGAGGATCCACACAGGTGAGAAGCCGTTTGAATGTATGGAGTGTGGGAAAAGCTTCAGTTATTCCTCAGACCTTACTAGACATCACAGGATCCACACAGGTGAGAAGCCTTTTGAATGTCTGGAGTGTGGAAAAAGCTTCACTCATTCCTCAGACCTTGCTAGACATCACATGATCCACACAGGTGAGAAGACATTTGAATGTCTGGAGTGTGGAAAAAGCTTCACTCATTCCTCAGACCTTGCTAGACATCAAAGGATCCACACAGGTGAGAAGCCCTTTGAATGCGTGGAATGTGGAAAAAGCTTCAGTCAACAAGGAAACCTTGCTACACATCAGAGGATCCACACAGGTGAGAAGCCGTTTGAATGTATGGAGTGTGGGAAAAGCTTCAGTTATTCCTCAGACCTTACTAGACATCACAGGATCCACACAGGTGAGAAGCATTTTAAATGCATGGAGTGTGAAAAAAGCTTCAGACATTCCTCATCCCTTGCTAAACATCACAGGATCCACACAGGTCAGAAGCCTTTTGAATGCCTGGAGTGTGGAAAAAGCTTCAGTCATTCCTCATCCCTTGCTTCACATCACAGAATCCACACAGGTGAGAAGCCATTTGAATGCCTTGAGTGTGGAAAAAGCTTCAGTCGTTCTTCACAACTTGCTATACATAACAGGATCCACACAGGTGAGAAGCCTTTTAAATGCATGGAGTGTGGAAAAAGCTTCAGTCATTCCTCATCCCTTGCTTCACATCACAGGATCCACACAGGTGAGAAGCCATTTGAATGCCTTGAGTGTGGAAAAAGCTTCAGTCGTTCTTCACAACTTGCTATACATAACAGGATCCACACAGGCGAGAAGCCTTTTAAATGCATGGATTGTGAAAAAAGCTTTAGTGATTCCTCACAACTTACTTCACATCACAGGATCCACAGAGGTGAGAAGCCTTTTAAATGCATGGATTATGGAAGAAGCTTCAGACATTCTTCAGCCCTTGCTAAACATCGCAGTATCCACACAGGTGAGAAGCCTTTTAAATGCATGGTGTGAAAAAACCTTCAGACATTCCTCAGCCTTTACTTCACATCACAGGATCCACACAGGTGAGAAGCCTTTTAAATGCATGGATTGTGGAAGAAGCTTCAGACATTCCTCAGCCTTTGCTTCACATCACAGGTTCCACACAGGTGAGAAAGGTTTTAAATGCATGGAGTGTGGAAGAAGCTTCAGACAATCCACAGCCTTTGCTTCACATCACAGGATCCACACAGTTGAGAAGCCATTTGAATGCATGGATTGTGGAAAAAGCTTCAGTCAAGAAGCACAACTTTCTAGACATCACAGGACCCACAGTTAGGAAGGAAGTTTAATGGCTGCATGTGTTTTTGTCTGTGAACAAATCATGAACGAATTCACTCAGACAAGAAGCCTTTTGAGATGCCTGTGCATGAAAAAGGCTTCAATGTTCCTGGAAACATTGCTTCACCTCACAAGATCCACACAGGATAGAAGCCTTTTTAAGTGCCTGGAACGTCATGTCCCTTTAGTTATCTATAATAATTATAGTTTGTGGGGTTTCACGGTGCGATTGCTGTGACTCATTGGCCATAAATCGTGTATAATTGTCTCCTTTACCTCATCTGTTTTTACACAGCAACCTAGAGGCCCCTTTTGGGTCTCTCAAGGCTTTTGCCCCTCCCTGCACTGATCAGGGATGGCACTTAGCTAGCACGCAGCTTCTGTCCAATTAGAGCAAGGTGTGCACGAGGAAGACATGCAGATAGTTAACCAATTAAGTAGCCTCCTGTTATCGCAGATAACCAATGAAAACATCTTACATGCTCTCTCTGGAATGTCTTTGTCCTGCTTCTAATAAAGTCCAGCCGGACTGCTTTTTTGGATGCCTTTGAATAAATTCATGCCTATGCCTTTGAATAAATTCATGCCTTTGGATGAATTCAAGCCTCCGCGTCTCTTTGATCCCAACATAAACACTTCATCTGGTGACCCGCGCCGTGATCACTGGATCCCAACTCCCCTGCTCATCGGCTGGAATAGCCCCCTGACGCGTCCCTCAGCTTTCGAGCTCCCGATTGTGAGTATGGGGGGGGGAAGTTTCTTCAGGGCCAAGAGCCCATGCAAACGAATTGCAGAGATCCATCAAGGAGAGCGGATGTACAGACATCACGCTTGATAGTATAGAAGGCTTCACTAAGGGAGTCAAATGCCAATGTCCCTGGCACCCAGAAATTGGATCACTCAAATGGGATGATGGGCAAAGAGCAGAAACAAAAGAAGGGCAAGACTTTACTCCAAAGAATCTTTTGTTCTCCCAGAAGTTTACTTTACAATTGCCACAGATTTTCCCCCCAGCCAAGGGATGGAGTCTGACTGTCTCTCCATCATATGGGACACAACAGCAGGAGCCCCCTGATGGAGATGGGGGTGGAAATGGAGATGGGACATTATGTTCTGACTTGCAACAAGCAAGTCCTTTTAGCCCTACAAAAGACCTGTTCTCTGCTGCTTTAACTCCAGATGTGTTAGATATGGAAACTGTTGCTGCTGGTCCAGTGAACAGAGAGGCTCTTGCCGAGCCTAAGAAACCACAAATGCCAGCTGATGAGGAACAAATGGTGGAGACCTCATCACAGATTGACGCTAGCAATGCATGCAGAGTGGCAAGAAGCAAGGAGTGTGTTTCACAGAGCAGCATGGGGGATCTCAGCCCCCCCGTGAAGCAACCCTCTTCACAAAAGCCGGAGAAGCTGAGTAGTAAACTTGATACCTCACGTTTGGGCAGGAAGATCCTACAGAAATGGGAGGATGGCCCAGAGGAGGAACGCACAAAACCCAAGCCCAAAAAGGGGTCTTCTCACAAGTACCAATTAACAGATGCAGTTTGTCATAAAGTTGAGGATCAGCTACTGCAGATGACAGAAAACCAGAGGAGGAGGGGGGTCAATTCTGCCGCGATGGACAACAGACTGCTTCAAAAGTACAAGGAGTTTTTGGCTGATTTTGAGCTATCCACCCCTCAAACAAAGAAATTCGAATGGGCTGTTCCAAGTTTCAGGCGTCCTCATTGCAGAGAAAGCAAATGGAAATTTCCTGTGATTTTCACCTTATCGGCCTGCCTTAGTACAGATGGGGACGGCCGGAGCATGAAGGAATGTGTGTTTGCCTGAAAGGCTGAGAGGGGGGGTGGGGGTTGGCTGGTTGTCTTGTGAATTCAGTGAGAAGTAGTTTATGGCTTAGTTTCACCCTGCCATGCCAAGAAGAAGTGTTTGTTTTAAAAAAAAAACTGAACTGGAGAGAAGATCGTGTTTTAAATTGTAATCTGAGCTTCAATCAATTTGGACATTTTAATTGGACTAAAAAGTTTGTGTGACTCTAAAAAGAATTGGCTTTGTTTGCATTATTAAACCTGAAAACCTTTTTTAAATTGGGTGAATGGTTCAACTGTATGATCATGCTATTTTCTGTTTTATATTCAAATGCCTTTAAATGCTCTGCTGATATTAGTACCTGTTTTATGAGTGTGAAATGCTTTGATGATATTTGTGCTGTATTGATTTACCATGCTATGCTGGTTTTAAGTCATTGAATGCTAGTAAAAGTTATTAATGCCTCTCTCACTTTTACACCAGTGAGAGAAGAAAAAATTTAATGCCTTACTCATGTAATTGGGGAGTGAGAATTGCTTTCTAGAATGCTGTAGAGACCTCCTTCATGTAAGAAGAGATTCTCTTGCTTAGGGAAAGACCTGATTTTGCTTACACCAGTGAGAGAAGAAGAGAAATATGCCTTATTCTTGTAAGGAAGAAGAGAGATGTTCATATTTTGTTGATGCTTAAATATCCTGCTTAATCTCTTGCTTGGGGAATGACCTGTATTTTGCTTTTGTTATATATTTTGCTTATGATATATTTTGTGTTATGTTACTGCATTTTTCAAGATTCCTTTAGAAGTACATGAGAAAGTTTTCAGTCCTATTATAGCTGTTAGCAGTGACACATGTAAATGAGTTTTGATGCTGTTTCTCTATGTTCCTATTGTAGCTGTTAGCATGCTAGAAAATATGCCAAGGTTGTGAACTGTACTCGACATAAGTCAAAGCCTCACTGTTTCCCTCCCGGGGTCGACACCGGGGGAGAAACTGAGGACCTTCTTTTTAACTTTGGAACTATATTCCTGCTTACCTCTCTACAACCATTTGTTGCCTTCAAGCTTGTTTGTGCATTTGTGAATTCTGATAACTGCCTGTTCAATGCATACCTTCGTTGCCAGCCTGCAAGGACGCTTCCGGCTCGCAAATGCAAGGGTTAAATTTATTATGCTTATAAGCTTCTTAAAAACAGAGGGGGGAAGATGTGGGGTTTCACGGTGCGATTGCTGTGACTCATTGGCCATAAATCGTGTATAATTGTCTCCTTTACCTCATCTGTTTTTACACAGCAACCTAGAGGCCCCTTTTGGGTCTCTCAAGGCTTTTGCCCCTCCCTGCACTGATCAGGGATGGCACTTAGCTAGCACGCAGCTTCTGTCCAATTAGAGCAAGGTGTGCACGAGGAAGACATGCAGATAGTTAACCAATTAAGTAGCCTCCTGTTATCGCAGATAACCAATGAAAACATCTTACATGCTCTCTCTGGAATGTCTTTGTCCTGCTTCTAATAAAGTCCAGCCGGACTGCTTTTTTGGATGCCTTTGAATAAATTCATGCCTATGCCTTTGAATAAATTCATGCCTTTGGATGAATTCAAGCCTCCGCGTCTCTTTGATCCCAACATAAACACTTCAATAGTTATCTATAATAATTTAAATCCTGTAGCACAAATTAAATGAGACATGCAGGATTTAACACCTGGGACTGCTATGGATGGCCACAGCATTGAGGATATGGACAAGGTGCCAGTCCATCTGGCATGGCCTCTTCCGCCTCCAGAATGATTAGGGGACTGGAACACCTTCCTTACCATCTGAGACTGCAACGGTTGGGCCTCTTCACTCTTGAACGACGACATCTAAGAGGTGACCTGATTGAAGTTCATAAAATCATGCACGGTGTGGACAAAGTAGATAAGGAAAAACTGTTTTCCCTATCGCATAACACTAGAACTAGGGGACACTCCATGAAACTTTTGGGTACTAGTTCTCAAACAAATAAGAGAAAGTACTTTTTCACCCAGAGGATTACTGGTCTGTGGAACTCCCTGCCAGAAGAAGTGGTGACAGCTGTCAGTCTTGACAGCTTTAAGAAAGGATTATACAAGTTCATGGAGGACAAGAGTATCAATGGCTGTAATTATGGATACTTAAGGACAACCTCCGGGTTGGAGAGATAGGCAGGATATCTCTCAATATCATTTCCAGGGAATCCTAAGCAGGCATCTGCTTGGGAATACCCTGAAGGAAATGGTGAGCCACTGTGTGAGACAGAATGCTGGACTGGATGGGCTGTGGCCTGTTCCAGCAAGGCTGTTCTTATGTTCTTATGACCATTGGGAATGAGAGTTCCTTCTGTGCTCATTTTGCCATTTGGCCCAATAGGATGGTTTCCAGTGGCATTTCCTCCCCTGAGGGGACTACACCTAAAGGGGTTCATTTGACAGTAGCCATTGGCCCTTTTAGAGAAACATGTTATTTACTCAGCTTTGAGTTGCCTTCCAGTCCTCAAAGTCAGCGTCTTAACCACTTGAGCCACTGCTGTCCCTAAAAGGCATAAAAATGGGGTTGTCGGCGCGTTCTGCCCCGGTGGGGGCGAAGAGAGGGCCATTCCATCGGCCTCTCACCTGGCCGGCGTCCTCCAGCCCCGCCTTCCCCTCGCCCTTGGACTTAAAAGGCGAGGGGCGCCCGGGTGAGCCTGCCGCCGCTGCGCGTTCTGCCCCGGTGGGGGCGAAGAGAGGGCCATTCCATCGGCCTCTCACCTGGCCGGCGTCCTCCAGCCCCGCCTTCCCCTCGCCCTTGGACTTAAAAGGCGAGGGGCGCCCGGGTGAGCCTGCCGCCGCTGCGCGTTCTGCCCCGGTGGGGGCGAAGAGAGGGCCATTCCATCGGCCTCTCACCTGGCCGGCGTCCTCCAGCCCCGCCTTCCCCTCGCCCTTGGACTTAAAAGGCGAGGGGCGCCCGGGTGAGCCTGCCGCCGCTGCGCATTCTGCCCCGGTGGGGGCGAAGAGAGGGCCATTCCATCGGCCTCTCACCTGGCCGGCGTCCTCAGGCCCCGCCTTCCCCCTCGCCCTTGGACTTAAAAGGCGAGGGGCGCCCGGGTGAGCCTGCCGCCGCTGCGCGTCCTGCCCCGGTGGGGGCGAAGAGAGGGCCATTCCATCGGCCTCTCACCTGGCCCCGCCCTCCTCTCCCGTCCCTTGCGCGGGGAGATAAAGGGCCGTGGGCCGCCGGGCCAGGCCCAGGACTGCCACCGCCCCAGGACCATCGCCGTCTTTGGCTCCTTTGCTGTGGCTGCCTTGGCTCATGTTGAGACTGAGACGTGGACCTCCTTCCCCAAGCTGTTGGGGGAGTGGTAGCTCCTACGACTGTTCTCCAGTGGACATGGGGGTCTTGCTATGTTGGGTTTGCTGTAGTATAATTATATTTATTGCATTTTTATGACCTAATTATGTACTGTAGTTTTTGTATTATGATATTATGCTTATCTGGATTGTTTTCCATTTTGAACTTGTTGTTTCTCTGTATTATCTTTTTATTGTTACTTTGTTGGATTATGTTGTTAGCCGCCTCGAGTTGGTCTCGGCCGAGGAAGGCGGGATATAAATTAAACTGATTGATTGATTGATTAGCTCCATAGCACTATGTAAAATGAATATACTGTACTACCTTTTAAAAGTATGATTTTTCTATATTGTAAATGGAGAAATGGACAAACATCTGGGTAAAGTTACATGCTAACTGTAGATAATGGCCAAGTTTGAAGAACCGATGGTAGAGCTGTGTAGCCGCCCTGAGTGGTGTTTACACCAATAGGGCAGGTTATAAATAAACTAAAATAAATAAATAAAGAGATCAAAAATAGCAGAAAAGGGATTAGGAAGTAAAATCTATAAAATATTGATAGAATCTGAGGCAGAACAAATAGGTAACTGGCTAGGCCCAAGTTATTCAACATGGAGTCTCTTAGGTTTTAAGACGCCACAGCCAGGCAAGTCAAACCATTCATCGGTCCTCCCCTTCTGTGCACATGTTGGTGTGGTGAACGGGGGGACTGGCAATCGCAATGGGACAACGTTGCTTTGCGCATGATGGAAAGTACATTTTGATTTTGAACTAGATGATTGGTATAAAGAGTCATAAAATATAGCTATTAATGTTAAATTAACATTTGAAATTCAGTTCAAAAAGGGATTAGTGAAAATATGATTTTAGGGAGATATGGGGAGATATCCTGGCTATGAATTAGTGAAAATGAAAGGAATCAAGCAGGAACAAGAAATACCGTATTTATTCGAGTATAACGCGCAAAATTTTATACCCAAAAAAAGACTCAAAGTTTGGGTGCACGTTATACACGAGGACTGGGTGCGCGTTATACACGAGCCTCTTTTAAACGAGCCTCAAGAGCACGCCGCGGCCCTCCTCCCAGGCGGCGGCAGGCGCCCAGGTCCCGCTGCCGCTGCCGCTCACCTCCACGCACCCGCCGGGTCGAGAAGGGAACCCTCCGGGGGAGTGCCGCGGCGTGCTCCGCGCTACCCGGGCCGCGCGACTCAAGAAGCCGGCGCCGGGTAGGCACGGAGCACGCCGCGGCCCTCCTCCCAGGCACCCAGGTCCCGCTGCCGCCGCCGCTCACCTCCACGCACTACCCGGGCCGCGCGACTCAAGAAGCCGGCGCCGGGTAGGCACGGAGCACGCCGCGGCCCTCCTCCCAGGCGCCCAGGTCCCGCTGCCGCCGCCGCTCACCTCCACGCACTACCCGGGCCACGCGACTCAAGAAGCCGGCGCCGGGTAGGCACGGAGCACGCCGCGGCCCTCCTCCCAGGCGCCCAGGTCCCGCTGCCGCCGCCGCTCACCTCCACGCACTACCCGGGCCGCGCGACTCAAGAAGCCGGCGCCGGGTAGGCACGGAGCACGCCGCGGCCCTCCTCCCAGGCGCCCAGGTCCTGCTGCCACCGCCGCTCACCTCCACGCACTACCCGGGCCACGCGACTCAATAAGCCGGCGCCGGGTAGGCACGGAGCACGCCGCGGCCCTCCTCCCAGGCGCCCAGGTCCCGCTGCCGCCGCCGCTCACCTCCACGCACTACCCGGGCCGCGCGACTCAAGAAGCCGGCGCCGGGTAGGCACGGAGCACGCCGCGGCCCTCCTCCCAGGCGCCCAGGTCCCGCTGCCGCCGCCGCTCACCTCCACGCACTACCCGGGCCGCGCGACTCAAGAAGCCGGCGCCGGGTAGGCACGGAGCACGCCGCGGCCCTCCTCCCAGGCGCCCAGGTCCCGCTGCCGCCGCCGCTCACCTCCACGCACTGCCCGGGCCGCGCGACTCAAGAAGCCGGCGCCGGGTAGGCACGGAGCACGCCGCGGCCCTCCTCCCAGGCGCCCAGGTCCCGCTGCCGCCGCCGCTCACCTCCACGCACTACCCAGGCCGCGCGACTCAAGAAGCCGGCGCCGGGTAGGCACGGAGCACGCCGCGGCCCTCCTCCCAGGCGCCCAGGTCCCGCTGCCGCCGCCGCTCACCTCCACGCACTACCCGGGCCGCGCGACTCAAGAAGCCGGCGCCGGGTACAGTAGGCACTGCTGAGATCTGATTGGGTGGCGCGGGAGACGAGGCGTGGCCCGGAGGTACGGTAGCTCGCAGTTCGAGCGAGGCTCCTGGGGGTCGTTTCGGATTGCATTTTCTGCAACAGGTGGGCCTGATTATCCCCCCCTCCCTCAATATTTTAAGGCGTGCTCATTTTCACTGATATACCGGTAACTGGTTCCCCTTTAGATGGCATCTCAGGGTATCAAGCGTAAACGTTGTGCATATGACGCTGCGTTCAAGCTCAAAGTTGTTGATCATGCTGAAATGCATGGAAACCGAGCAGCTAGCCGAGAATTCACTGTACCAGAGACGAATGTTAGAGAGTGGAGAAAACAGAAAGTCATCCTGAAAAATATGAATAAAACAAAAAAAGCACAACGAGGGAGACAAGCCATGTACCCAGACATGGAGAAGGAACTTTATGAATGGATCATTGACCAAAGAAGTAGTGGGTACATCGTCACATCACTCCACATAAGACTTCAAGCCCAAAAGTTTTGCAAAGATGCAAACTTCAAAGCCTCTAATGGATGGGCACAAAAATTTATGAAAAGGCATGCTCTTGCTATACGCCAGAGAACAAAGATAGCACAGAAGCTGCCTAAAGAATTAGAAGATAAGATCGCTTCATTCCATACCTTTATAATAAACCAACGCAAGAAGATTGAGTTTGAACTATCACAGATAGGCAATATGGATGAGACCCCCATGTGTTTTGACATACCAGGCAGCAGGACAATTGATAGCAAAGGGAAGCACACAATCCAGATTAGAACCACAGGCCATGAGAAAACTCATTTCACCGTTGTGTTATCCTGTATGGCAGACGGATTTAAACTTAAACCAATGGTGATTTTTAAAAGAAAGACTATTCCAAAAGGAGTTAAATTTCCACCAGGTGTTGTGGTCCATTGTCATCCTAAAGGATGGATGGATGAGAAGGGCATCATTTTATGGTTAAATAGAGTTTGGAATACTAGACCAGGCGCACTACTGAAGAAATCCATGCTTGTATGGGACCAGTTCCGCTCACACCTGACAGACACTGTGAAAGACAAACTAAAAAGTCTAAAAACATTGCAAGCTGTGATTCCAGGTGGACTAACCTCTATTCTTCAGCCACTAGATGTCGTTGTAAACAAACCCTTCAAAGACAGAGTCAGGGAAAAGTGGATTACTTGGATGAAATCCGACGACAAAGAATTGACTGCTAAAGGAAACCTCAAGAAACCTGACCTAGCTCTCGTGACATCCTGGGTTAAAACATCATGGGAAGATATTCCAAAAGAAATGATCATCAAGAGTTTTTTGAAGACAGGCATCAGCAATAAAATGGACGGCATAGAAGACGACTTACTGTGGGATTCAGACTCAGAAGAAAGCGAAGAAACTGGAGAAACAGATTTTCCTGCCAACTGGGACACTGATGAAAAATTAACTCGAGAAGAATGGGAACAACTCTTTGGTGTATCTGATGATGATTCTGACTTTGATGCATTTTAAAGTAAGGGGAATGAGTGGAGCTCTCTCTCAGTGGTCGTAGGTGATGTGCTGCGGCCAATCCTAACAGCACTCAGAATATAGTCAGTGGAAAAGAGTTTGAAGCATTTTTAATGCTTTTTGGCATTGTGCTTACACCAGTTTACGTTGTTAATAAATGTTTTTTTCATGGCCGCACGTGTTCAGCAACGTTTTTTATGTCAATTTCAATGCGTGGTGTGAAAAAAATTTTATACCGAGATTTCATGGAAAATTAGGGGTGCGCGTTATACACGGGTGCGCGTTATACTCGAATAAATACGGTATTCTTTTGTGGGGTTATTTGTAGGTTTTTTTTTGTAATTTTGTTATATATTAAAATTTTCCCTCAAGCCGATTTCTTCTAATATTTTTTGCAAACCTTCAACAGAGTTTCTCTTATAGAATAAGTGTAAAAATATTTATTACTGGTAACTTTTTTTATTCATATCATAAAGATACTTCAATACTTCACCACCCTTATTGCCTCCGCTGATAATCGCCCAGCCGCTCTGTTCCGGGTAACTAGGTCCCTCCTCGGTATGGGGAGATCGGTGCCCGGTTGGCAGGGTTCGGCTGAGGACTTTGCTGACCATCTGGTGGAGAAAATCGATCGGATTCGTTCAGGACTGAATCCCGGCGTGGATGGGGAGGGTCGGGGGGGTGCCGGAGCACAGTCTTGCTGTACGATCTGGGATCAGTTTGATCCTGTTGTCCCTGATGAAGTGGACAGGCTCCTTGCAGCTGTACGTGCCACTACATGTCCTTTGGACCCCTGTCCCACCTGGTTGGTGAAAGCCTCCAAGGTGGTGACAGGTGGCTGGGTTGGGGCGATAATAAATGCATCCTTACGGGAGGGGGTATTTCCTGCACCATTAAAACATGCTTTGGTGTGCCCCCTCCTGAAGAAAATATCCCTTGACCCAGCTGTCCTTAACAATTACAGGCCGGTTTCCAACCTGCCCTTTTTGGGTAAGGTTTTGGAGAAGGCGGTAGCGCGCCAGCTGCAGAGTGTCCTGGAGGAAGCGGATTATCTAGACCCCTTTCAATCAGGATTCAGGCCCGGGTATGGTACAGAGACGGCATTGGTCGCACTAATGGATGATCTCTGGCGGGAGCGGGACGGGGGTTATCCATCCGTCCTTGCTCTTCTTGACCTCTCAGCGGCCTTTGATACCGTCGACCACGGTATCCTTCTGGAACGGCTCAAAGGACTGGGGATCCAGGGCACCGTGTTGTCCTGGTTTTCCTCTTTTCTGGAGGGCCGTACCCAGTCGGTGTGGTTAGAGAGTGAGAGGTCCAGCCCTAGGCCCCTCAAGTATGGGGTTCCTCAGGGCTCGGTGCTCTCTCCTCTCTTATTTAACATCTACATGAAGCCACTGGGTGAGATCATCCGTTCCCACGGGGTGCGGTACCATCAGTACGCGGATGACACCCAGTTGTATATCTCGGCCCGTGGGGACCCTAGTGATGCTGTTGAAATCCTATCTGGATGCCTGGAGGCCATTGGGGTCTGGATGGGGGCCAATGGGCTTCGGCTGAATCCCAGCAAGACAGAGTGGCTGTGGATAAGGGGCCCCGTGTTACCCAGGGAGTTACCACCTTTGGTACTGGATGGGGCGGTTTTGCCCCAGACAGACCCAGTGCGCAACTTGGGGGTCCTTCTGGATTCACGGCTGCTGCTGGAAGAACAAGTGGCGGCTGTGGCCAGGAGGGCTTTTGCCCAACTTCGGGTGATTCGCCAGTTGCGCACGCTCCTGGACCGGGGCTCCTTGCTTATGGTCACCCATGCTCTGGTCCCTTCCTGACTAGATTATTGTAATGCGCTCTACATGGGGCTGCCCTTGACGACCATTCGGAGGCTGCAGCTGGTCCAGAATGCGGCAGCCCGGGTGGTGATGGGATGTGGGCGATATGCCCATGCCTCACCGCTACTTCGGGAGCTGCACTGGTTACCAGTTTGTCTCTGGGTGCAATTCAAGGTGCTGGTTTTGACCTTTAAAGCCCTATATGGCAGTGGGCCAGGATACCTTAGAGACCGCATCGTCCCAAGAGTGTCTGCCCGTCCAACCAGAGTGGACCGGAGGGGCTCTCTAATGGTGCCATCAGTTAGGGGTGCACATCTGTCTAGCACCCGAAGGAGGGCCTTCTCCGTGTCTGCACCAACTCTCTGGAACCTCCTGCCAACAGATCTAAGACTTCAAAGAGAATTGCTGCCCTTCAGGAAAGGATTGAAGACCTGGCTGGCAGGGCAGATGTGGGGCCCGAATGGGATCACGGTCCCCGCCTGCTGGCTTACGTAAAGAATTAAGAACTCTCTCTTCCTTTTTTTAGAGTGGGTGGGATGGATGGGTGGGATAAGGGTTTTTTTAAGTGGGTGGGATATGGGTTTTTTTAAAGTGTTTTTATGTGTTTTTAGAATTTGTTGTAATGCCGCCCTGAGTTGGGTTCTGCCTGAGTGGGCGGCATATATAAATACGACTAAATAAATAACATAAAGAAAGAAAGAAGCATGTAATCCATATCTCAAATATTTTCATTTGAAGTCCAAATTGATTTGTCTTTATGATTTATTTTCATAACATATTTCAAACAAATACCTTAAAATGTGTAAACCGGGATGGCATTTCCATAGGATTTGCTGTTGTAAACTGAAGCAAACTTAAATCGAGGCGGTTGTAACCCGGAGTTTTACTGTATTTAAATTTGATAACTAAATTCTTCTCTTGCCATATAAACTCTAATAATTCTTTCTTCCAGGTCAGAAGAATTCTATGGTTTACCAGAGCTGATATACAGTACGCCAGTTCACGATTTTAGTCTGTTCTGACATTTTTGTCAGAAACCGGATCAATCCTGAACTGAAGCACGTTTCCCCATAGGAATGCATTGAACCTCTAAAAAAACTGCCAGATGTGCGGTATAGGGGAATATTAATGAGGGAGCTAAGCAACGTACCTTTCCCAGTGCCTCTTCCAGAGCCATCGCTAAACCTTTGGATGTCTTTTAAATGTCTTTAGCGATGGCAGTGGATGAGGCGTCATGAATGCGCAAAGCAAGGCTGCCCCACTGTGATTGCCTCTCACCTCTTTGCAGGACCTACCCAGACATAGAAGAGGGAGAGGTGATTGCTTCCCCTCGTTCGTAGCACTGACCCGAGCACAGAAGGGGGGAGAGACGATCACACTTTGCCTTGTGCATTTACAGTGCCTGTTCTGGAGCTGTCGCTAAGGTGCCAGATTTAAAAGACATCCGGCACTTTAGTGACGGCTCATGAAGAGGCATGATCGCTCAAGGCATGATCGCCCCACTGTGATTGTCTCTCCCCTCTTTTGCCATTCTATCTGCATATTTTCAAAATTAAATAATGCCATTCGAGGATTTTACATTTCCAAACTTATTGACAATTCATTAATTCCTGCAAAATCCCTTTCCCATATTTTCTTCACATGTATTAAAAGCTGTTCTGAGCAACATTCTAAACACACGTAGTGTTTTGATGGGTAGGACCATAATTAATCTTTTCAGAAACCCTGCCTTTCTTTCGGGAATAAGAAGGAAATTCTCCTTTTGGGAAATTTGGAATCCTTTCATTCTGTATGCATTGACGGATGCAAGAGGTATCAAGCCCGGCTCAGATACGATCCAGTTTTGGAAAATATAATTTCAGACCATCCCTGAAAGATTTTGCAAGCCCCATTCAGTGCATGGGTGTTATGTCTCCAATACATAATATATCGTGGATGCAATTAGATTATATTGAGGTTTGTTTCACTTTTTTTATAATTTGTCATATTGGAAAGGGGTTTTTTTTGTTTTTTTCTTATTGGAATGTTGTAAGCTGTGTCTTTATTTTTCGTTATGTCAATAAAAATCTATTTAAAAAAAAGAAACCCTGTTTTTCCTCACTGGATTGTTGCCCCCAAAATCCAGTCCAGATGCATCAGAGGGAATATGCCATACAAGCAGGGATTCCCAAATGTTTCACGCCAGTCACATGGTTCCCAGGGGTGGCCCCCTACCGGATCGCACTGGTTTGGGTGCGGGAGGGTTGTAGTAAAACTGGCTGGCCCCACCCTGCCAAAGAAGCACCCCGCCACAGCTGTCCCAGGGCTAGAGGAGGAAGAGCCAAAGAGCCCTGCTGCCGAAGCGTCCTGCTGGTGCTGCTGCCCTTTTCTGCCGTGGCCTCATTCCCAGGGCTGCAGAAGCCTCTAGCAAGATAGATTGCCGTGTTGAAGGAATTTTCCAACCCTTCTCCGTTTCAAAATCCATGGGACTGGAAGAATAAACTTGGGGCGCTGCGCTGACATCAGCCTTGGCACGCCAATTTCCTCTCCCAGCGCAGCATGCTGTTACCTGAAAATTGGCAACCTTTTATGGGACCATTCACAGGCAGGGTTGAATCAGGAACAAACTCACAGACAAAGTGTTTTGATACAATTTTAAAGATGTTTACTTATGAATCAAATAAGGAAATAAAATACCAAATAAGAGAATTAAGAAATCCAGTTAGATGGAGTTCACTTTAGAAATACAGAAGATTGCTTAAAAATACTTAAACATATGGAGTTACTCAGGAATAAAAATAAATGAAGAAGTTACTATAAATGAAAAGCTTACGTAAAGATAGAAAGGGGAAAGGAAGAGAAGATTGCTTAGAAATCACATGCTTAAGATTTGCCTAAGGAAAAGAAAGAGATAGGGAGGAAAAGCTTGCTGGAGGTAGAGAAAGAGTGAGAGAGAAAGAGAGGGGGGGGGGGGAGAGAAAGCCATCCTGACTGGATCAGGGAGTGAGAAGGTGAAGGTGCAGAAGAAGAGGTGCAGAAGGAGAGGCCGAAGAGCCAAGAGTCTCAAGAAACCCTTCCTTTATAGATGAAACAATTCAAAAATCCAGACAATTTCAATCAAACAGGATCACAAGGTAAATTAGTGATGGACAGTCCCCTCCTCCATGAAGTGATGCCCAAAATATCAGTAGCAAATGGCTAAACCCCCAAATTGCATAACTATAAATCTTAATACAGAAATCTACATAGCCCCCTCCCAAACAGCCCATTTCCTGAGATAGTGGTCTTTGATCTGTGGATGAAAGCAGTGTCACCTCCTTGTTAAGTCCTTCATCCTGTCCCATGCATAATCAACTATCCTTGATGTACTTCAGGTTTTAAAGAAAAAGAAACATTTTGGGAGTTCAGAAAATACAGAGTCATTTTACAATATTCTTCATGTGGCAGAAACAGCATTTTACAATTATTTTTCATGTAGCAGAAACCAAATAGCTATTGCAAGTGTTACAATTAGAGATTTGAGTAAAACAAAAGGCTGGATAAGAAGCAACCATGGCAACAAATTGTCCATATCTGGATGATGGTAGTTGACTTCTTCTTTGACAACAATTCCTTGAGAGCACAGGGTATGGTCATTGATATATATGCTTTTATCAGAATTTATCAGCACTGTTCCTTGAAATGATAAGATATAACATTCAGGGTTAGTAATCGTGCACACAGGCAGGTTTTCATGAAAGTTACCTATTTTAAAAGAAATCACTCTAATGCCACTCTGAGCTTCAAGTTTAACAATAGTTCTTGGGCAGCCAGGACAGACAAATTAACATCCCAAAAGGTAGCTTCCAAGAAATCAGGCGCCTGGCTTATTGCCCATTAACTTTCCAGCTCCACCTGAGTCAAGGGAAATTAGAAGTTTTAAGTAACTTTATTTGAGAATATAGAAATCAGACTAAGAGTGATATTATAATACTTCAAAATATTTTGCATTCAAAATATCATGTTACAATGCCATGGCTGACATCAGCATGGCGGCCCAATTTTATGCTTCCAGCACCGCAGATTTTGAAACGGAGAAGGCTTGAAAAATTTCATCAATATGGCGGCGATCCAGCTTACTAGAGGCTTCTGCAGTGATGGGAACGAGAAGAGGCTGCTTCCTTGAACCAGCAGGGATGAAGCTGTGCTGTGGATTTTGAAACCGGTCACCAAAGCGCCCCATCACCTACCCCTTCTGGGTATGTCCCTCGCCATTTTTGTCTGTCTTTTTGTTTTGTTTACTTTCTGATATGCTTGAAACACAGACAAACACGGCTACTATTTCAAACGTTTTGAATTGGTAACCATGTTAGTCTGTATTTTAAGCATATCAGGAAATAAACAAAAAGACAAAAATGTTGTGGCACCTAAAAGACCCCCATTGTGGCACATAATGTTTGGCTAGCATAACAGATAAGTTTACAAATCAGTATGGCTTTTTACAACCAGTAATAACTGCAGTGGGTCAAGTGGTTAAGCCACTGAACTTGATGCCTGGAAGATCAGCAGGTCAGTAGTTTGAGACCCGAGTACTGCACAATGGAATGAGCGCCCATCTCAGTCTCAGCTCCTGCCAACATAGCAGTTGAAAAGCAAGAAATTGCAAGTCGATAAATAGGGGCTATTTTGTTGAGAAAGTGAACAGTGTTCCGTGTGTGCCGGTGAGTAGTCATGCCTGCAACATGACCATAGAAACCAGCACTGGCTCTTTGGCTGTAAATGGAGATGAGCACTGAACCCTAGAGTTGGATACAACTGGCTTTCCAGCAAGGGCAACCATTACCTTTACCGAATAACAAAAGATCCCTAATTGGTATTCAAATTTGCTGTGAAGTTTGGCCCTGTTTAGTTGCAAGTGACTAGTAAAGGTAAAGCTCTCCCTTGCTCAAAAGCCAGTCATATCTGACTCTAGAGTGCAGTGCTCATTTCCATTTACAGCCATAGAGCCAGTGCTGTCTGTTTGCAGAAGTTTTCATGGTCATGTGGCAGGCATGACTAGATAGCCCAGCCAGTCACATAGCCATCCCCATCTAGTCACATGGCCAACATCTGGCCATGTCCACTGAGTCACCTGACCACACCCACAGAGTAGGCCACGCCCACCACTGGTGGTTCCTCCCACTGGAAATGCTGTCAGAAATGTACACATTTATGACAGCCATGAGTGCATTTACAGCATGCGTGGGTGCGTTTATGCATGTGTGGGTATGTTTTATAACTTTCCAGGAGCGGTGATGGTGATGGCAAGCCACATGAAATGGTGCCATGGGCTATGGCTGACTGGCGGGCCATAGTTTGCCCACCCCTGTTCTAGAACAGGGCATGGCAAACTACAGCCCGTGGTGCCATTCCATGTGGCCCACCACTGCCCGCAGCACACTCGGAAGTGGATGCAGACGTTTCCATGCATTTGCAAACACGCCCACACTGCACCTGGAACTGGATGTGTATGAGCCACACCAGTTCAAGAACATCTGGAGTGCCAAGGTTCACCATCACTGTCCTAGAAGGCACAACAGGAAATCAAACTCCCAACCTGTGGTTCTATGGCCACTTAACTAAATCGCTGAGCCTAGTATGACTAGTTCTGCCAGCTTTTGGGCAGAGACCTCCGAGCTGTTTCGAGGCTTTGTCCCCTCCCCCAACCCCCTCCCCAACCGAGGGGACCCAGGAAATGGGATCAATCCACCACCTCCTCCGACACAAGCAATCGTAAATGTTTTGGTCCACCTAATATGGCGGCAGGCCACGCCCACTGGCTTCAAAAAACTTACAGCATGAAGCCTGTAGTGCCATCTCCTGTTTTTTATACCTCCATGGACGAAACGGACTCTTTCACCCGGAAATGATCCTTTCCCACATGTCCCTCCTACTCCCTATTCCAGAGGCGACCACCGAGTTGGGAGAGTTGCTGCCGTAAGTACACTTTTGTTTTCTGGACTACATATCCCATCCATTTCGAGGCGGGAAGAGCTTTTAGAGTCCTGTGAACTGGACTCTTGAGAAACTCGCCTCTTCCACGTACTGGAGACAAGGCAGGATCCCGAGCTTCATGTATCTTAATAAATACTACAAAACACACGCAGGAAGAAGAAGGCGATTCATTTTGAATCTCGAAATCTCACGCAACCATTTATTTTATTTTATTTTTGAGTGATCCAATAAAGGCATCGCTTTTTTCCTGCATTTGTTTTGTATTCTGAATATGGATTTCACGGCTATCTTTCTTTGTTTGCTTAAATACTACAAGTCCCAGAATCCCCGGTCATGCAGCTAGCCGCATGGACGGTGAGAATTGTAGTACCGAAACCGTCAGATCAAGGGAAGCATAATGTGCTTTTGGGCGACAAGCCCTCTGTGGTCTCCGCTGACTGTGGATTCTGGGCATTGTAGTTGGCGGGAAACAAAAGAGAAGCTTCTCTAAGCCTTTTGTTGTTGTTCAGTCGCTGCACAGTCGATTCCGACCCTTTGCGACCCCATGGACCCTATTGACCTCCAGGCACATCTGTCCTCCACCATCCTCCCCAGCCCGGCCAGCTCTGTCCCCATTGCGTCTTCTACAAGACCATCTGGCCATCTCATATTTGGCCGCCCCCTTTTTCTTATGCCTTCCACCTTTCCCAGCATCAAGGCTTTCTCAAGTGAATCCTCTCTTCTCATTTGATGTCCAAAGTACTTTAGCTTCATCTTTACTATTTCACCTTGTAAAGAGCAGTCAGGGTTGATTTCTTCTAAGATCTCCCAGACTGGGAGAGGGCCCCATGTTTGCTAAGGACTTGGCTGGTGGCTTCGCTTTTCCCTGGCGACACCTGGTTCACCTCCCCTTTGGTTTCCTCCCGTCTTTGTTTTCTGGTCTTTTGAAAGGGTTCAGTGTCTGCATTTAATGTGATTATCTTACATTAAAAGCAAGAGCTTTGCAAGAGCTTGGGCTTTTATATAAAACACAATTACCAGTTTAATAGCTAACTCTTGACATATTTGGAGTTTTTGTCTTCAGGGTTTTTAAAACAAAATCCGTGGTCCTCCTTGCAACCATTGTGGCCAAATTCATTTTTGATACACCCCCCCCCCCAAAAAAAAAAGAAGAAGAAGAAGAAGAAGAAGAAATAAAAGGAAAACAAGGATCTTTTCTCTCTCGCTTTCTTTAGAGGGAGGTCTTTGAATTTAAAGAGAAAAGAGGACGTATATCTTTACAAGGCTGCAATTCTTCCCTTAAAATCCTTGCCCTGTCAATATAATTTCCCTTCTAGAGGAGTTTTCAAACTCTGAACCCTGGTTGTTTTCACTCTCTGAAGTCCCACCACACAAACAACTCTGACCCAGTAGTTCTCTTGGCTGGAGTTTCTAGGATTGAAGGATTATTAGGATAGGCAGAAGATCTGTAGGTAGCTCTGAGGTCTTAGAAAGGGAGGATTCAGAGAGGCTTCATTCATCTTATGTACAAATGGACCCCCTGAGAGAGCAGCAAACAGGAGGAAAGAACAAACCCATTTCAGTTCTCATATACCTGTAGAAAAGCTCAAAAGGCATAGTCTTCAGGAAAGCACCTAAGGTTAGGCACTATCCTCCTTATCCCCTCCTTGCCATATCATCCATAGTCCATTCTAGGCAGCCCTACTGTCTTGCAGGTGTGGGGGTGAGGGAGATCTTTTCTTCACAGTTGATTTTATTTATTTATTTATTGTAGCAATGGCGCTCAGTTGTTGGAGTGGCTGGTCGCAAGGAAGACACGCGAGACAATCGTGCGGTGAAGTCGGGTGGCACGTATTTATTACCCAGCCTTGGGGTGATGCACGCCTAGCCTGTACCCCAATTGCCTTTCCAGCAAAGTCCGGTTGTTCCCCGGATGTGTCCAAAATCGGGCGAACCCCTTGGGAAAGGTTTGGCCAATTATTCCCATAGGCAACCCACATTCCCCCTTCTTTTACTAGTTAAATCAGCCTGGCTGAGGGCACGGTAAATGTTAGGCATGATCTGCTTGGGCATAACTGTCTCTCGGGGTCTCTGCCATGAGGTACACATTGACAAGAGTGAAGGATTGCACTGCGCAAAGCAGCAAAGCATAATTCCCACTGCTATGATGATGATTATGGTATGGGGCGCAGCCTGCACCCACCTCCAGGGGATCCATGACTACAGTGCTAGCCCAATTATGACTTCTTGACTGAGGTGTCAAGTTTGGTTACCTGGTCCTGCTTTTTGCGAGAGGTGTCCGTCACGTTGAGACAGCACATGTCCCAGGCAGATTCAAAACCCAAATGGTGTCCAAGCAGCAAATAGTCAATTGCTGTGCAGCTGTCTAAGACCGCATGTCTCAGTTCAGCCTGCTCTCTGTTTAACATGGCAATGACTTATGAGGTGTGATTGATGGCTTTCGCTGGGGGATCTAACTCCCCCCCCCCCAGTGATAGAAATGGTTTTCCTAAGGTAATCCTTAGCTTCCCTGCAAAAGGGCTTCTCTGGCCATTATGCAAACCTTTCCTCACACATAGGAAAGTGTGATTGGCACGGACATAAGCAAACACAAAGTAATTGAACGATTACAATAGCCAGGGATTTCTTTGGCTGTGGGATGATCAACCTTTGCATAGATGTGGCTCAGTTTGGCTACTTTCTTCTACCCGTGGCGAAGATATGACCTCCTAGCAAGGGGTGGTATCGGGGTGGCAGATGTGAGGGTAATATGCAACAGGGTGTGTGCAAAATTCACAATCTAGTTCATATGTCCCTTGAAAATCCTACCTTGAGCATTGTACAAAGGCAAAGAATTCAAAGATATGCAAAGACATTACAAACAATAGCAACTAGTGAAACATATACACAAGCATTCAGCTGCTTCTCTTGACGCTGATCCTTGAAGTGGGGTTACATGTGGCGAAGCCATGAATTGTCCCAATTGTCCTTTGGTGTGGATTTTATTGCATAACTCAATATGTCCATTGGTAACTTGAAGAATCTGTATTTGTGGCAGTCCAAGTTGGCATAAAGGTAAGGCAAGGTTGTGTGTTTAACTGAGCATGATGTCCTTTGAAGTCCCAATTGGTGGGTAACATTGAGTGGCTTGTGTGTATGTGTGTGCGGTGTCCATGTGTGTGTGTCCCAAATCCTCCCCCCTTGGGGTAAAAACATGCCCAAATCATCGAAAAATGGATGGCTGGTGTCATCTTTGGCTGATGTCTGCGCTTGCTGCATTTTGGCTGTTGGCTAGGACCTGCTGTCATCTAACATCTCCTGGTTCTGGCTTCTGAGCCTCCAGAAATGGACCCGCAGAGGGGATAAAAGCTGGCTGCGAAAGCAGCCTTGGAAATCCTGGGAGAAAAAGTCTGAGAGAGTTAGTTTTTGTAATTATATGTAAATATTGCCTTAGCTGAGTACCCGGGGGGGGGGCCTCCCCCTTTCTTTTAACTGAAAGAAAAGACAGTGTAGGTTAACTCATTCTATGATTGCTTGACATGGAATTGTAAAGAGTGCCATTTAGATGCAGAACTTCCTGATTCCTGCTAGGAAGAAAACAAGAATGTTAGATCAAGAAAGAACGGATTCTTGTGAAATCCTCCATGTCCCAAGGGAAAGCTGTGAATGTTGAAAAAATCAGTAATTAGAATAACATAATGACTATCTGTGATGATATTCAGTGGCTCCTGGGTGAACATTTTCAGAACAGGGTTCGCTGCTGCCAGCTCCGCTCTCTGTGCTGATTTCTGCGGAGCTGTCAGCAACATTTTCCAAGCTTGTTCCTCGTGCCAAGTGAGAACTCCGTACATTTTCCCCCCGTCAGTGTATACTGTCTTGGCCCCCTGGAGGGGAATCAAGGACAGCATTTCCTGCAACCTGACTGACTGAGCCTGAAGTGAGACTAGTCTGGGGTCCCTTGGCAAGTGGTATGCCAGGCCCCCTGTGAACCCTTCTAATGCAGTGGGCAGGGTGTCTCCCAGCTGCAATAGCTGCTGCGTCTGCTCTTTATTGAATGGCACGACTATCTTGGCCAAGTCGTGTCCTGAAATGTCCCTTGCTCTCAGCCTCCCCTTGTGAATGACTGTGGCTAACAGTTCTTGCGGAGGGACGATGTTCCTGGAGGAGGGGTTCGGTAGATACACCCATTCCACAATCCCCCCCCCCCCGCTGGAGTCTATACCTAGTGCTCCTGCGAACATGGTCCCAGGTCTAATGATGTACAGGTTTAGGATGGGGGTGTATGGCCCCTCGCTAATCCTGTCTACCCATCGATGGCTGAGAATGCGCTTTACTGCCTGTAGCATTTGCTTAGCCTCACGCGGAATGTGTATCTGGTCGGCTGGCTGCTTTCCTTGGGTTAGCAGCAAAAAAAAGTGGTTTTAAAAGGTCTGTGTCTATTTTAAAATATGACCTTGCCCAGTTAATGTCCCCTAAAATTTGCTGGAGTTCTACTAACGTGACTGAGTCTTTAATATTGATCTTAGGCAGCACTGGCGCTGTAAAAAATCGAAGCAGCTGATGTCCCAGATAAGAATAGGTTTTGGCTCTCTGCACTTTCTCAGGAGCTAATGACTAATCCTTTTCCCCCCCAGTGTGCTCTGGAGGTCACAAAACACGTCGCTGCCTAATTTGGGCGCTGCGATCAATATGTCATCCAGGAAATGGCAGACTAAGACTTAGAAGGACAAACAAGCTAAAAAGACAGTCTTAATGTGCAATGCTGTGGTGGAAAAAACATTACAATGAAGAAACGAGTTAAAAATTTCATACAGTGTTACTCTAATGACAAGAGCATGCAACAAAGGAAAAGGTCAGAGGATGAAAAAGTCAGAGGTTAACTTCTTTTCAGTTAATGAGAATGTAACGCTCCCTTGAGTTCCTGTTTCTGTGGAAAGAGATAGCAATCTTGTCAATGAAGAGTTAATTAACTAAGGAGGCTGTGGAAAAACACTACACAGTTCACAAAGAGGTTGGAAATTAGTTCCAGGCATGTTATGACTGCAGGAAAACAAATTGCCTTTGAAATGTGGTGCTTAGGAGAGAAGTTTGCAAAAATCGAAGCGTTATTTATGTAATGTAAAGGGATTCGGCATAGTTATAGCAGAGCTGTGGGAATAAATAACTCCAAGTCGTTAGACTTGTTCATAACGTAATGGGTTGGTGACATTTTACCTTGATCAAGATTCTATTTAGCTTCAAGTGCCAGTGTCATACTTAATGCAAAATCTGGACCTGTGATTTTGCCTGCTGAGAACCTCAATTTCATACGATCTGACTTTACTATATTCTTAAAACATTTAGACAAGACTAGACAAGACTTACTATTCATTACCTATTATTTAACCAGCTATGAGACATGTCCCAAACCTCTGGATCCATCGTCCCTGCTTTTGGGTAGAACAGACAGTGTTCCTCCAGATGCACCACCAGGTCCATCAGGCGGTTCCTCCTCACCCTTATCTGAAACTGTCTGGCCAGGGCTTTGAGCTCTTCCACCTGAGCCCGCTGCCTGATGGTAGAATTTTGCACCCCCCCAAGCGAGCCCCCATTACTACCTGGTTGGGGGTTTCCCGGATGCGCATCTGCGGGACGAGTCTAGGTAGTACGGCGGGGCGGGTGATGCACAGGACGATGTCCCTCAGGTCTGGTCAGTGGATCAGGATCGCGGCTGTGGCTCTATGCCGCGGGCTTCTGCTGCTCTGCCTCTGCTATTTCAGGATCACCGCTCTCCCCTGGCTTTGGAACGCGTCCGTTCCTATGCATGGGGTCTGCTGGGCTTGTGGTTGCATTGGCTTCCTTGCTTCAAGATCGTCACAGCCTCCGCTAGGGACTGCACTGGCCTAGCCTTGAGATTGCATCAGGTTCTGAACGGGGTAGCGTTCCGATCAGAATCACGTTGTGGCTTCAGAGAAGAATCATGTCGGGGTCACCATATGTTGCAATGGCTCTCAGGTGTTGGAATGGCTGGCTGCAAGGAAGACACGCAATACAATCGTGCAGTGACGTCCAGCCCGATCTGGGTCGGGTGGCATGTATTTATTACCCTGCCTTGGGGTGATGCACGCCTAGGATGCGCATGACCTTCTAATACAGAAGGCTTGCATACATGACACTTCCGGTGGTCGAGCTACATTGACCACTCTTTTTTTTTTTAAATTGGATTTATACCCCGCTCCACTCAGCCCAAAAGGCCAACTCAGAGCGGCTTACAACACAATAATATAAGTACAATTACAACAAAAAATTAATATACATACAATTAACATACAATTATAACAATATAATAATACAAAAATACAATATAATCATAACACATCAAAATATAGACATAATATAACAGCATGAAAATACAATAGGAAAACAATAGTAATACAATACAATAAATTACACAATGAATTATACAATAGACATTTAATTACACAGTCCCTCGGCTACTAATCCCATGGCCCGCACATTATTGAACGGAGCCAAAGAAGAAGACAACCCGGCCCCAACACAGCCGAGGCCAGGAAATGGACCGACAACTCTGGCGGTGTGGCTTTGAATGTCCCGCCGCAACAACGCCAGTCAGCTGTGCTCCCACCTCCCCCACCGGCGGGGCGGGGGAGGGAGCCGTGGTGGACTGGCAGGTGCCACTCGTTCCACCGGCCGGCTGCCGGTCGAAAGCCCCGCCGGGCTTGGTGGAGGCTGGGGCGGCTTTTGAGGGCGATGGAAAGCCCTCAGGTGCCGCTCGTTCCACCGGCCGGCTGCCGGTCGAAAGCCCCGCCGGGCTTGGTGGAGGCTGGGGCGGCTTTTGAGGGCGATGGAAAGCCCTCAGGTGCCGCTCGTTCCACCGGCCGGCTGCCGGTCGAAAGCCCCGCCGGGCTTGGTGGAGGCTGGGGCGGCTTTTGAGGGCGATGGAAAGCCCTCAGGTGCCGCTTGTTCCACCGGCCGGCTGCCAGTCGAAAGCCCCGCCGGGCTTGGTGGAGGCTGGGGCGGCTTTTGAGGGCGATGGAAAGCCCTCAGGTGCCGCTCGTTCCACCGGCCGGCACCGGCCGGCTGCCCACTCTTAGAAGTTACTCAGGGGTTGCTGAGTATCTTGGACCTTGGGTTAGCATAAAGAGTCTAATTAACAGGGTTGGCGAAACCCATTGTTCCTGCCCTGATCTCGGAGCCTTATGTGTATTGACTCCGGGCATCTATCTTGCTCAGCTGTCTAGCACAGTTTATTTACCCAACTTAATCTGCAGCCAGAAGCGGAAGATTGTGTGTTACCTTAGAGTCATCACCTTTGACTTTTGCCCTATTTCCATCGTAGCCATCAGCCAAGGCTTTATGAATTGCCCCCCAAACTAGCTAACTAGCCAGTACCCCAATTGCCTTTCCAGCAAAGTCCGGTTGTTCCCCGGATGTGTCCAAAACTGGGAGAACCCCTTGGGAAAGGTTTTGCCAATTATTCACACGGGCAACCCACAATTTTTGAATAGTAGAAGTATTCGTTTTTGGTTCAGGCATATCAGAAAACAAAAACAAAGAAATAATACAATATAAACAAATCCTCTACAGCACTATAAAGATTCAGACAAGGAGTAAATCTTCTTTCAGGAGGGACTGATTTTATCTCCTTGCAGTTCAGAGGACTCTCAGAGTCTGTTTTACTACTGGGAAGACTATTGCTTTAACTATGTGCACTTTGTTAGCAAGGTGATGTCTCTTCTTTTTATTATGGTGCCTAGGTTTGCCATAACTTGCCTCCCAAGGACTACCATCTTTTGATTTCATGGCTGGAGTCACCATTTGTGGTGATCTAAGATCCTTGGACTGCAGTGGCTCAAGTGGCTAAGACGCTGACTGGGAGGCAAAAGGTCAGCAGATTGATTCCCAAGTACTGCAGGATGGAATGAGCTCCTGTCTTTGTCCTAGCTCCTGCCAACCTAGCAGTTTGAAAGCAAGAAATTGGAAGTAGATAAATAGGGACCACTTCGGTGGGAAGGTAACAGCGTTCCATGCGCTCCGGTGTCTAGTCATGCCTGCCACATGACTACGGAAAAGTCTGCAGAAGCAGACAGCGCTGGCTCTCCGGCTTTGAAACAGAGATGAGCACTGAACCCTAAAGTCAGATACGACTGGCTTTCGAGCATGGGAAACCTTTACCTTAAGATCCTTGGAAGGAAAAGCCTGTCACTGCTTTCATTTCTATTTGCCAAGGAGTGAAGCTATGATCTTGATTATTATTTTTTATATTGAGCTTCAAGCTAGCTTTTGCACTCCTTCCCCTTCTGTTGTTTTCCTCTTTTACTTTGCACACTCTTTCTATAACTAAGCCTCCTTATCTCTCCTTGCTGTTTTCTGGAAATCAGAGTTCTGTTGGTTAAATCTTTCACTTTCATTTCTGCTTTTCACTATCCTTCTTTCTTCAGCTGTTTGTAGAGCCTCATCAGACGACCAATTCGCTTTCTGGTATTTCTTTTTCTTTGGGATGGTTCTAGTTCTTACTTCCTGTATCTATACCTATAAAATGAAGTTAACCGTTAGAACTTCACATAGGATCCTAAGCCAGGCCCTACTAGCCTGCACCGACCATTCGTGCACATGCCCGAACTGGGTTCGCAGGTCAACAAAGGATTGAGAAATGCGCCAGTGGGGCAAGAGCCCCACAAACGCGAAAAAAGGGAAACAACTTCATTTCCCAACGTTCCTTGTGCCGCGCCAGAGCCAATCAGGCTGAGAGGTGCAAGCAAAAGGAACGTTCGGAAATGCGCTGCGGCCAATCAAAAGAAAACCGCAGGGGGAAAAACGACGCACAAGCCGAAAACGCAAACGCCAAACTACAAGCCCCAGCATCCTGTGCACCACGAGCACGTAGAACCCTGAGGAAGCTGACGAGCAAAAAAAAACACACCACACACTGCCGGACACAGCGCCTCACAGAAAAAACAACAACAAAAACGGGGGGTCAAGGGGGGGAAAGGCACTGCCCCCCCTGAAAGTGAACCCATTTCCAGGTAAGCAAAGCCATCAGACAGCGCTCCGTCCGCTGACTTTACTTACTGCAAAAGGGTTTCACTTTCAGCGAGGCCAAGCCGTGGGAACCAAAGCCCCCCTCCCCAATGGCGCCTGAAGCTCCCGATCGGAGTTTCCCCTTTGATATCACTGGGTAAGGGGGTTGCGCTCCCCCTCTCTACTGGCTCCCCTGGGGTTGGGAGGGTTGGGGGGACAAAAGGGGTCTGTCTCCCCAACCCTCCTGACCCCAGGGGACCCAGCAGAGAGGGGATTCCCCTACACACACACACACACACCATATTAAAGAGAAGAAAACAAGCGGAGTTTTTTTTGGGGGGGGAATCCCCCTCTCCGATGGCTCTCCTGGGTCTGAAAGAGTTGGGGAGACAGACCCCTTTTGTCCCCCCAACCCGCCCAAACCCAAGGAAGCCAGCGGAGAGGGGGATCACAACCCCCCCACTGATATTAAAGGGGAAACCCCAATTGAGATTTCCCTTTTAATATCAGAGGGTGGGCTGGATTCGATCCCCTCTCCTGGGTCCCATGAGTCTGGAAGGTTTGGGGGGGGGGACAAAAGGGGTCTGTCCCCCCAACCTTTCCAGGGGACACAGGGGACACAGCAGAGCCAGGGGACACAGCAGAGAGGGGATCCCCCTGTAGGACACCCCGTTATTAAAGAGAAGAAACCAAGCGGTTACTTCTCTTTAAAAACGGAGTGTTTTGGGGAGGAAACCCCCTCTCCGATGGCTCTCCAAGGCTGGCCAGTGGAAAGGACCCCCCCCAACTCCGCCTGAAGCGGCATGGGGATTCTCGCGGTCCAGCCAGCAAGGCCAGCCCGTGGAAAGGAACCCCCCCCCCAAGCCACAACAACAAACAAAACTTTTAAAAATAAATAGATTATTTAAATAAAAATTCCTTAAAACAAAAAACAATCAAAACATCCAAAAATACACAAAAACAACCAAAAATAACCCCAAAAAACAATGCAAAGTAAACAAAAACAAAAATTTACAAACACACACAGCACCCAGCCAAACACCACAAAATCCAACCCCCCCACACACACACCCACACACACACAAAATAAAGAAAAACAGCCAACTCACCAGCACACAACCTCATTCCACGACGACCGGAAAAGAAATGAATAAAGAAAGAGACTACTTACCGGAAGAAGCTCCACCCAGAGGCCACGAGAGAAAAAACAGTCAAAATACAAGATAACCCCTACCAGCCCCACCTGCTGGACACAATAGTAAAAACAATTCAAAAAGACACAACAGCCCCACACAAAAGGCCCCAAGTCAAAAACATAACACAAAATCACAATTTTACACAAATCACAAACATATGTCAATAAAATAAAATAAAAACTATTCAAAAATCCTGTGCTGAATTTTAACTCAAACAAAAGCCAAAAACATCTAAACACAGTTTAAAAACATTTATTGTAAAAAATATGTACTTTCACATTTTTAAAATTATTACCTACGGTACAACTATTAAAAAAATACATACTAAAACATTATTTGGTTAAATAATTTTTTTTAAAAAAGTATATCATCCTTTGTTCTTTTTCTAATCCACAAAACCAAAACACCAAACAAAACTGATCACAGTTTATAACAGCCTGCCAAAAAAATGTGCATAAATAAAAATTTCAAAAATTTCAATTATAGACTAACCTCTTCTTTGCAAACATTAACAACAAAAAACAAAACCTTCCAACACCATTTAAAACAGCTCAGCAACGCTGGGCAACCTCTGCTAGTATTGTTATAAACCTCTGTCCACAATTCTTCTTCAGACACTCTATCTGTTACGTCTAATCCAGGGGTTCGCTACCTTTTCAAGCTGGGGGCTGGGGCACGCTCTCTAAGACATCTCAGAGGCCAGAAAGCCATTTTGCTCTCCCTAAACAATGTGGGTGGCCATTTTGAGGTGGCCAATTGGTCCGAACAGCTTCAAAGGGGCTGTCATTTTGTTTCTCCCTTGAAGGAGGGAGGGAGACGTCAACCCTCAAAGGAGGCTTTGATCCTCCCTCCCCAACTGTGTTGGATTGCCTGCTTGGGGAAAAGGTTAGTACGGCTTGCTAGTCCTTCCTTGTGGGGCTGGGGTCCCAGAGGGGGTGTCTGAGACAAGACCAGGAGCCCAACAGTTCTATACCCCCCCCCCCGGCACCATTTCATTTTTCTATACCATGTATGGTTCCTTTTTAATGTAAACTGCTTTGAACTTCTGTTTTCAGGGGGTGGCCCGTAAGTCCCTACCAATCCATCTATTTATGTATCCAGTGTATATGGAGCTGTGTGGGTAGAGACTTACAAGCCATCCTGTACATTAAAAAGGAACCACACATGGCATCTCAGGGTGCAGTGGAGGCAATGGGGGGCACATGAAATGTTCTGGTGACCAGATCTAGCCCATGGGCCATATATTGGGAACCCCCAGTCTAATCCTTTTATATATATTCTTCACCTTCACAGAAGATTCATGAGGGATTCATCTAGGTCACAATTGAGTGGCCTAATGGTTTTTAAAAAAACTTTCTTCATTATAACCCTAAATTCGCATTCAGTAGCTCATGATGGTGGGCTACTTTGGTATTCCAATTTCGTATGATAAGGAGGACATCTTTTTTGTGTGTCAACACTAGAAGGTAGTCCTTGTCCTCTGCACTTCCTCTGTAGAATATTGGACACCTTCTGACCTGAGGGGCTCATCTTCAAGCGTGATGTTGTTTAGCCCTGGCACACCAGGTGTCCTAGGATTTAAATTACCAGCAGCCCAAGTCAGCACTCCTGCTGATCAGGGCTTCTGGGAATTGAAGTTCAAGAACACCTGGAGTACCAACATAAGAACATAAGAACAGCCTTGCTGGAACAGGCCACAGCCCATCCAGTCCAGCATTCTGTCTCACACAGTGGCTCACCATTTCCTTCAGGGTATTCCCAAGCAGATGCCTGTTTAGGATTCCCTGGAAATGATATTGAGAGATATCCTGCCTATCTCTCCAACCCGGAGGTTGTCCTTAAGTATCCATAATTATAGCCATTGATACTCTTGTCCTCCATGAACTTGTCTAATCCTTTCTTAAAGCTGTCAAGACTGACCGCTGTCACCACTTCTTCTGGCAGGGAGTTCCACAGACCAGTAATCCTCTGGGTGAAAAAGTACTTTCTCTTACTTGTTTGAGAACTAGTACCCAAAAGTTTCATGGAGTGTCCCCTAGTTCTAGTGTTATGCGATAGGGAAAACAGTTTTTCCTTATCTACTTTGTCCACACTGTGCATGATTTTATAAACTTCAATCAGGTCACCTCTTAGACGTCGTCGTTCAAGAGTGAAGAGGCCCAACCGTTGCAGCCTCAGATGGTAAGGAAGGTGTTCCAGTCCCCTAATCATTCTGGTTGCCCTCCTCTGCACTTTTTCCAGCTCCATAATATCCTTCTGGAGGTATGGCGACCAGAACTGTACACAGTATTCCAGATGGGGCCTCACCATAGATTTATAAAGAGGCAAAATGACACTTGCTGACTTATTTTCTATACCCTTCCTAATGATCCCTAGCATTGAGTTTGTTTTTTTCACTGCTGAGGCACACTGGGTTGACACCTTCATTGAGTTGTCCACCAGGACACCAAGGTCCCTTTCCTGGTTTGTCGCAGAGAGTTCAGACCCCATCAGTTTATAAATGTAATTGGGGTTCTTTGCCCCAACATGCATCACTCTGCACTTACTAATGTTGAAACTCATTTGCCACTGTTTTGCCCACTCCCCCAGTGTCGAGAGATCCCTCTGGAGCTCCTCACAATCTCTCACAGTTTTCACTACCCTGTATAATTTAGTGTCGTCAGCAAATTTGGCTACCTTGCTTTTTACTCCTACCTCTAGATCATTTATGAAGAGGTTGAAAAGCAGGGGTCCCAGTACTGAACCCTGGGGGACCCCACTCTTTACTTCCCTCCACTTGGAGAAGTGTCCATTTAGTGCTACCCTCTGTTTCCTGTCCCTTAGCCAGTTGCTGATCCAGGACAAGACCTGTCCCTTTATTCCATGACTGGTAAGTTTATTCAAGAGCCTTTGGTGTGGGACCTTGTCAAAAGCCTTCTGAAAGTCCAGATAAACAATGTCAACTGGATCCCCCTTATCCACATGCTTGTTGACACTCTCAAAAAATTCCAACAGATTAGTGAGGCATGATTTGCCCTTGCAAAAGCCATGTTGGCTCTCCTTTAGCAGCGCCTTCTCTTCTATGTGCCTATTAATTCTATCTTTTAGGATGGTTTCCATCACTTTACCTGGGACACATGTCAAACTGACAGGTCGGTAATTCCCTGGATCACCCCTGGATCCTTTTTTGAAAATTGGTGTTACATTCGCTACCTTCCAGTCATCAGGCACAAAGCCTGATTTGAGGGAAAGATTATATATTTTGGCTAGGAGATCAGCAGTTTCATCTTTAAGTTCCCTGAGAACTCGTGGATGGATGCCATCTGGTCCTGGTGATTTGTTAGTGTTTAGTTTAACAAGACATGCAAGGACCTCCTCCCTGGTTATTTCTATCTGGCTTAATTCTTCGGTTTCCCTCCCTACGAAGATAGGCTCTGTTTTGGGCATGTGGCCTCTGTCTTCTTCAGTGAATACTGAAGCAAAGAATTCATTGAGTCTCTCTGCAATCTCTGTTTCCTCTTTAATAACCCCTTGCCTTCCATTGTCATCTAATGGTCCAATGGCCTTCCTAGTTGGGTTCTTACTTCTAATGTACTTAAAGAAGTCTTTGTTACTTAAAGAAGTCTTTGTACCAAGGTTTGCTATCACTGGTTTAGCCTGTTAATAATGTCCATGGGGTTTTTTTTGTCTAGAAAACTGGAGGGTGTGTGTGTGCCAATCCTGCCCCATCAAGCATGATAGGTTATCATGTTCTCCTCTCAGCACCCCTTAATTTTCGCTTTTAGCAGAACCTTTAGGGACTTTTGCTGGACAATGACACAGTTCACTCACACATGTGAAATATACACTCCATTTCTTGGCACTACATTCTACCTGTAGATAGCAATAACAATTAAACTTATATACCACCCCATAGCGCTTGTGAATTCTCTGGGTGTTCCACAAAATTAACAGTTCTACTCCAAACTTGTGATTATTTGTTTTCCCAATCTCAGAAGGATAGATAGCTGAGCTAACCCTTAGCCCCGTCAGGCTCGAAAGTGCTATTGGGTGGTATATACATGTGATTGTTTTGCTTTTCCTACTTTTTTCATTCTAAGCTTTTATTTGCAATCAGTCGCTCATGATCTGTGCCACAGTCCAGGAAATTACCGACCTGTCAGTTTGACATGTGTCCCAGGTAAAGTGATGGAAACCATCCTAAAAGATAGAATTAGTAGGCACATAGAAGAGAAGGCGCTGCTAAAGGAGAGCCAACATGGCTTTTACAAGGGCAAATCATGCCTCACTAATCTGTTGGAATTTTTTGAGAGTGTCAACAAGCATGTGGATAAGGGGATCCAGTTGACATTGTTTATCTGGACTTTCAGAAGGCTTTTGACAAGGTCCCACACCAAAGGCTCTTGAGTAAACTTACCAGTCATGGAATAAAGGGACAGGTCTTGTCCTGGATCAGCAACTGGCTAAGGGACAGGAAACAGAGGGTAGCACTAAATGGACACTTCTCCAAGTGGAGGGAAGTAAAGAGTGGGGTCCCCCAAGGTTCAGTACTGGGACCCCTGCTTTTCAACCTCTTTATAAATGATCTAGAGGTAGGAGTAAAAAGCAAGGTAGCCAAATTTGCTGACGACACTAAATTATACAGGGTAGTGAAAACTGTGAGAGATTGTGAGGAGCTCCAGAGGGATCTCTTGACACTGGGGGAGTGGGCAAAACAGTGACAAATGAGCTTCAACATTAGTAAGTGTAGAGTGATGCATGTTGGGGCAAAAAAACCTAATTACATTTATAAACTGATGGGTTCTGAACTCTCTGCGACAAACCGGGAAAGGGACCTTGGTGTCCTGGTGGACAGCTCAATGAAGGTGTCAACCCAGTGTGCCTCAGCAGTGAAAAAAGCAAACTCAATGCTAGGGATCATTAGGAAGGGTATAGAAAATAAGTCAGCAAGTGTCGTTTTGCCTCTTTATAAATCTATGGTGAGGCCCCATCTGGAATACTGTGTACAGTTCTGGTCGCCATACCTCCAGAAGGATATTATGGAGTTGGAGAAAGTACAAAGGAGGGCAACCAGAATGATTAGGAGACTGGAACACCTTCCTTACCATCTGAGGCTGCAACGGTTGGGCCTTTTCACTCTTGAACGACGTCGTCTAAGAGGTGACCTGATCGAAGTTTATAAAATCATGCACGGTGTGGATAAAGTAGATAAGGAAAAACTGTTTTCCCTATCGCATAACACTAGAGCTAGGGGGCACTCCATGAAACTTTTGGGTACTAGTTCTCAAACAAATAAGAGAAAGTACTTTTTCACCCAGAGGATTACTGGTCTATGGAACTCCCTGCCAGAAGAAGTGGCGACAGCTGTCAGTCTTGACAGCTTTAAGAAAGGATTAGACAAGTTCATGGAGGACAAGGGTATCAATGGCTATAATTATGGATACTTAAGGAAACCTCCGGGTTGGAGAGATAGGCAGGATATCTCTCAATGCCATTTCCAGGGAATCCTAAGCAGGTGAAGGCACCTCCTTGGGAATATCCTGAAGGAAATGGTGAGCCACTGTGTGAGACAGAATGCTGGACTGGATGGACTGTGGCCTGTTCCAGCAAGGATGTTCTTATGTTCTTATGTCAACTCTAGGTCTTGTTTTTGCTGACTGTATAGAGCTCCTCCTTCTTTGATAAGGTTTCCCTTGCTCGAAAGCCAGTCGTATCCGACTCTAGGGTTCAGTGCTCATCTCTGTTTCAAAGCCGAAGAGCCAGCATTGTCTGCTTCTGCAGACGTTTCCATGGTCATGTGGCAGGCATGACTAGACACATGGAACGCTGTTACCTTCCCACCAAAGTGGTCCCTATTTATCTACTTGCAATTTCTTGCTTTCGAACTGCTAGGTTGGCAGGTACTGGGACAAAGACGGGAGCTCAATCCGTCCTGCAGTACTCGGGAATCGAACTGCTGACCTTCCACCTCCCAACAAAGTATTTAATCTGATTTTTATGTTGGCCATCTGGTGACATCCAAGCATACCTGTCAACCCGCGGCTCCGGAAAAACGGGACCTGCGCACATCGCTTGTGTGGAAGGGTTTAACCTCTAAGGGCTGCGCAAGCGGCGTAGCACTTCTGCGCATGCGTGGAAAGCATTTCCCCCCACTGCCAAATTGTGGGGTTTTGGCAACGCGGGGCGGGTTATGACGTCAATGGACGTCAAATTACGGGGTTTTCCCGGCCAAATCGGGATGGTTGACAGGTATGCATCCATGTGCAGAGTCACCTCTTAGACTGTTGGAAGAGAGTGCTTGCTATGGCCACTGCATTCTCTTCCCGAAACTCCATTGGCCTTTGCCCTGCTTCATTTCGCACTCACACTTACCATTATCCCAGTTACCTTTTGACATCCTACTTTGGCATTCCAATTTCCTATGATGAAATTGACATGTTTTTCTGGCTTCAGTTCTAGAAGGTGGTTTAGATCTTCATAGAACTGGTTGACTTCAGCCTCTTTTGCATCAGTGGTTGGTACATAGACTTGATTTATTGTGATATTGAATGATTCATCTTCAATTTTTTTACTGAGATAATTCTGTTGTTTTAAGATTGCATCCTATTACAGTAAAACCCTGAGTTATGGAAAAAAACGGTTCCATGGCCTCTTTCGTAACTCAATTTTTTTCGTAACTCAAGGCATCCCTATAGGGATGCATAGAAAAATAAATAATAAATAAATAAAAAGAATTTAAACTGAGACTTCTCCTTACCTTTGGGCTGCTGCTGCTTCCTTCCTCCTGCTACTTTGGAGAGTGGGAAACAGGGGCCATTCAACAATAACGTGTACCTTGAAGGGGTGGAGGGGCTCTGCCATCCAAATTACAGAAAAATTACGTGGGGTCAGGGGGGTCAGGTCAAAATTACATAATCCATTTGGAGCTGTTTCTAACCGACAGTGGGAAACCAAACCTGTGCATAAAAAGAAAGGGTTTTATTTATCTTTGTGCCTTTGTCCCAGCTCCATGCGGTGAAAATGGAGGGGGAAAGCCATGCTTCCTGGTTGTAGGGAGAGCAAGAGGCTAGGCTTCCTGCCTCAGTGCAATTGGCCTGCCCGCCCATTTCCCCTGTATTTTGCACCACTTGCTGGTGGTGCAAAATACATCACTATTTGGTTCAGATTACGTAATTTTATGGGGGGAGGGGGTAAAAGCTAAAATTACGGTCATATTACATGGGATAGGGCTCAATTTTCCCAGGAAAAGGATCACATAATTGTGAATGCCCCATACAACCACATCGCTGTCGGGTAGAGCTTGGGCTCATCTTCCAGTGTGATAGTGTTTATTGTGATGATGAACTTTGGCACTCCAGGTGTTATTTGACTTCAATTGCCAGAAGCCCAAGTCAGCACTCCTGCCAATCAGGGCTTCTGGGAATTAAAGTTCAAGAACATCTGGAGTACCAAGGTACTCACGGTTTAGCCTTTTAATACTGTCCATGGGGGTGGGGGTGGGGGGTTGGCAAGAAAACTGGAGTGGGTTGCCAGTGCTTCCCCAGTGAATCGTGTTTTGTCTGAGTTCTCGGCTGTGGCCAGTTTGTCTTGGATGCCCCATCACGGCATAGCCCATAGCCTCATCGAACCACACAAGACCCCTCACCCACAGCAAGGTAATGTTCCTTGGAAGGTCAGCAGCATCTATACTTCCCATCTAATTAATTAGGATAAGGCTAATTGTTCCCTCACTTCCCCTGGCATTTCAGCTTTCTAGAATGCACTGACTTTCTAATATAAAGTAATACAATTAAAATTTCTCCTTGGAATCAGACTTGGTTTCTTTACCAAAGCGATGCAGCATTCTGTGTTGTTGAGTCTTCTCCACCTTTTGCAAATTTCAAATTAATCTTTGTTACTTCCCCATGTGCTTGGGAAAAACAGGAAAAGTTTGTTCATGGCAGGACCAACTGTAGAGCAAAGAGGAATCATTTTATATTGTTTCTTTGTTTCCATCAGGACTGATTTTTCAGGCTGAGCGTCTAGATCCTCTTCAGAATCAATTCTTCATTAGTCCAAATTTTAATTAAATTTCTGCAGATCTGCTCATCAAACTAGGTAACTGTCTGTCTTTTTCACATATCTACTCATATGGAATATAGAGCAACTTTCCAAATGGGAGGACATCATACAACTCATAGAAGAATACGCTCAAGGGAGAAAACATTCCTGGAGGCAGGAAAAGGCATTTGTCCACAAGCACACTTTGAGAAACATCATACAGGAGAGAAGCCGTTTGAATGCCTAGAATGTGGAAAAAGCTTCAGTCATTCTTCACACCTTGCTAGGCATAACAGGATCCACACAGGTGAGAAGCCTTTTAAATGTATGGAGTGTGGAAAAAGCTTCAGTCATTCCTCATCCCTTGCTAGACATAATAGGATCCACACAGGTGAGAAGCCTTTTAAATGCCTGGAGTGTGGAAAAAGCTTCAGTCATTCCTCAAACCTTACTTCACATCACAGGATCCATACAGGTGAGAAGCCCTTTGAATGCCTTCATTGTGGAAGAAGCTTCAGTGATTCCTCAGCCCTTGCTTCACATCACAGGATCCACACAGGTGAGAAGCCCTTTGAATGCCTGGAGTGTGGAAAAAGCTTCAGCCAGCCCTCATCCCTTGCTTCACATCACAGGATCCACACAGGTCTGAAGCCCTTTGCATGTCTAGATTGTGGAAAAAGCTTCAGTCGTTCCTCACAGCTTGCTACACATAAACGGATCCACACTGGTAAAAAGCCTTTTAAATGCCTGGCATGTGAAAAAAGCTTTAGTCAATCGTCATCCCTTGCTGCACATCACAGGATCCACACAGGTGAGAAGCCCTTTGAATGCATGGAGTGTGGAAAAAGCTTCACTAATTCCTCAGCCCTTGCTACACATTACAGGATCCACACAGGTGAGAAGCCTTTTAAATGCATGGAATGTGGAAGAAGCTTCAGACATGCCTCAGCCTTTGCTTCACATCACAGGATCCACACAGGTTCAAAGGCGTTTGAATGTCTTCAGTGTGGAAAAAGCTTCTGTCATTCCTCATCCCTTGCTTCACATCACAGGATCCACACAGGTGAGAAGCTCTTTGAATGCCTTAAGTGTGGAAAAAGCTTCAGTCATTCTTCTGACCTTTCTATACATAACAGGATCCACACAGGTGAGAAGCCCTTTGAATGCCTGGAGTGTGGAAAAACCTTTGGTCGTTCGTCAAACCTTGCTAGCCATCACCGGATCCACACAGGTGAGAAGCTGTTTGAATGCATGAAGTGTGGGAAAAGCTTCAGTCATTCCTCATCCCTTGCTAGACATAACAGGATCCACACAGGTGGGAAGCCTTTTAAATGCATGGATTGTGAAAAAAGCTTCAGTGATTCCTCAGCCCTTGCTTCACATCACAGGATCCACACAGGTGAGAAGCCTTTTAAATGCATGGATTGTGAAAAAAGCTTCAGTGATTCCTCAGCCCTTGCTTCACATCACAGGATCCACACAGCTGAGAAGCCTTTTAAATGCATGGAGTGTGGAAGAAGCTTCAGACATTCCTCAGCCTTTGCTTCACATCACAGGATCCACACAGGTGAGAAGCCGTTTGAATGCATGGATTGTGGAAAAAGCTTCAGTCAAGCAACACAACTTTCTAGACATCACAAGACCCACAGTTAGGAAGGAAGTTTAATGACTGCATGTGTTTTTGTCTGTGAACAAATGAACGAATTCACTCAGACAAGAAGCCTTTTGAGATGCCTAGTGTGTGAAAAAGGCTTTATTGTTCCTGGAAACATTGCTTCACCTCACAAAATCCGCACAGGATAGAAGCCTTTTTAAGTGCCTGGAATGTCATATCCCTTTAGTTATTTAATAAGAACATAAGAACAGCCTTGCTGGAACAGGCCACAGCCCATCCAGTCCAGCATTCTGTCTCACACAGTGGCTCACCATTTCCTTCAGGGTATTCCCAAGCAGATGCCTGCTTAGGATTCCCTGGAAATGATATTGAGAGATATCCTGCCTATCTCTCCAACCCGGAGGTTGTCCTTAAGTATCCATAATTATAGCCATTGATACCCTTGTCCTCCATGAACTTGTCTAATCCTTTCTTAAAGCTGTCAAGACTGACAGCTGTCACCACTTCTTCTGGCAGGGAGTTCCATAGACCAGTAATCCTCTGGGTGAAAAAGTACTTTCTCTTATTTGTTTGAGAACTAGTACCCAAAAGTTTCATGGAGTGTCCCCTAGTTCTAGTGTTATGCGATAGGGAAAACAGTTTTTCCTTATCTACTTTGTCCACACCGTGCATGATTTTATAAACTTCAATCAGGTCACCTCTTGGACGTCGTCGTTCAAGAGTGAAGAGGCCCTACCGTTGCAGCCTCAGATGGTAAGGAAGGTGTTCCAGTCCCCTAATCATTCTGGTTGCCCTCCTCTGCACTTTTTCCAGCTCCGTAATATCCTTCTGGAGGTATGGCGACCAGAACTGTACACAGTATTCCAGATGGGGCCTCACCATAGATTTATAAAGAGGCAAAATGACACTTGCTGACTTATTTTCTATACCCTTCCTAATGATCCCTAGCATTGAGTTTGCTTTTTTCACTGCTGAGGCACACTGGGTTGATACCTTCATTGAGTTGTCCACCAGGACACCAAGGTCCCTTTCCTGGTTTGTCGCAGAGAGTTCAGACCCCATCAGTTTATAAATGTAATTGGGGTTCTTTGCCCCAACATGCATCACTCTGCACTTACTAATGTTGAAACTCATTTGCCACTGTTTTGCCCACTCCCCCAGTGTCGAGAGATCCCTCTGGAGCTCCTCACAATCTCTCACAGTTTTCACTACCCTGTATAATTTAGTGTCGTCAGCAAATTTGGCTACCTTGCTTTTTACTCCTACCTCTAGATCATTTATGAAGAGGTTGAAAAGCAGGGGTCCCAGTACTGAACCCGGGGGGACCCCACTCTTTACTTCTCTCCACTTGGAGAAGTGTCCATTTAGTGCTACCCTCTGTTTCCTGTCCCTTAGCCAGTTGCTGATCCAGGACAAGACCTGTCCCTTTATTCCATGACTGGTAAGTTTATTCAAGAGCCTTTGGTGTGGGACCTTGTCAAAAGCCTTCTGAAAGTCCAGATAAACAATGTCAACTGGATCCCCCTTATCCACATGCTTGTTGACACTCTCAAAAAATTCCAACAGATTAGTGAGGCATGATTTGCCCTTGCAAAAGCCATGTTGGCTCTCCTTTAGCAGCGCCTTCTCTTCTATGTGCCTATTAATTCTATCTTTTAGGATGGTTTCCATCACTTTACCTGGGACACATGTCAAACTGACAGGTCGGTAATTCCCTGGATCACCCCTGGATCCTTTTTTGAAAATTGGTGTTACATTCGCTACCTTCCAGTCATCAGGCACAAAGCCTGATTTGAGGGAAAGATTATATATTTTGGCTAGGAGATCAGCAATTTCATCTTTAAGTTCCCTGAGAACTCGTGGATGGATGCCATCTGGTCCTGGTGATTTGTTAGTGTTTAGTTTAACAAGACATGCAAGGACCTCCTCCCTGGTTATTTCTATCTGGCTTAATTCTTCGGTTTCCCTCCCTACGAAGATAGGCTCTGTTTTGGGCATGTGGCCTCTGTCTTCTTCAGTGAATACTGAAGCAAAGAATTCATTGAGTCTCTCTGCAATCTCTGTTTCCTCTTTAATAACCCCTTGCCTTCCATTGTCATCTAATGGTCCAATGGCCTTCCTAGTTGGGTTCTTACTTCTAATGTACTTAAAGAAGTCTTTGTTATTTCTCTGAGTATTTTTAGCTATACGCTATAAGCACATAAATTGTCATGAAGTGACCAACACACTATATCACACACAGAGCCATCTCCTATAGCACGAGTTAAATAAGAAATGCAGGATTTAACACCTGGGACTGCTATGGATGGCCACAACCTTGAGGATATGGACAAAGTGCCAGTCCATCTGGCATGGACTCTTCCCCCTCCATGACCTTTGGGAATGAGAGTTCCTTCTCTGCTCATTTTGCCATTGGGCCAAATAGGATGGTTACCAGTGGCATTTCCTCCCCTAAGGGGATTCTACCTAAAGGGGCTCATTTGACAGTAGACATTGGCCCTTTTGATTTGTTGTCTGTACGGTCTACTCCATTATCGTAGTGGGATGTCCAGCCAGACATGTAGGCTCTTAAATATTCAAAAAGATTTAATGTAAAATCCCAGAAAAGTGAAAGAAGGAAATTTTAAAGTGTAAAGTTTGCCACTGCTCAAAAGGCAGTCGTTTCCGACTCTAGGGTTCAATGCTCATCTCTGTTTACAGCCAAAGAGCCAGTGCTGATTCCTTCTGCAGAAGTTTTTGTGGACATATGGAAGGCATGTCTGTACACCAGAGAGCATGGAATCCACTTTACCTTCCCACTAAAGTGGTACCTGTTTATCTACTTGCAATTTCTTGCTTTCAAACTGCTGGGTCGGCAGGAGCTGGGACAGAGACTGGAGTTCATTCTGCAGCTGGTCCAGAATGCGGCAGCCCGGATGGTGATGGGGTACGGGCATTATGCTCGCGCCTCGCCATTGCTTTGGGAGCTGCACTGGTTACCAGTTTGCCTCTGGGTGCAATTCAAGGTGCTGGTTTTGACCTTTAAAGCCCTACATGGCAGTGGGCCACGTTACCTAAGAGACTGCATCGTCCCGAGAGTGTCAGCCCGTCCAACTGTACTACCTTTTTAAAGTATGATTTTTGCTATATGGTAACTGGAGAAATGGACAAATATCTGGGTAAAGCTACATGCTAACTGTAGATAATGACCAAGTTTGAAGAACCAATGGTAGAGCTGGAAGAGATCAAAATATCAGAAAAGGGATTAGGAAGTAAAATCTATAAAATATTGATAGAATCTGAGGCAGAACAAATAGGTTTAAGAATAAATTGGGAGATGATATGAAAGAGGAGAAGTCGGTTCAAATATGAAAACAGAGCTTATGAAAAATGTGTCAGAATTAAAGAGAATTGCTATAACACAGTATGAAAATGGTTTATGATCAGAATACTGTACATTGAAGCTTTTATGACACATCATCTTCAAAAAGTTTGTTGAAGATGTAAAAAGATGTTTGAACTTCTCTTCATTTATGGTGGGAATGTAAGAATGTGAAGAATATATGGAAAAGTGATTTTGTGGAAATTAATGAAATGTCAGTTAGTTTTGAAATGTAAAATCCTAATGTTAGCTTTCGTGGATCATGTCTGTCTAATGAAGTGGACTGGAACCATGAAAATTAACATTGAAAAACAGCAGTAAGTCTTTAAAGTACTACAATGTTTTTGGGTTGTTTTCTTTATGCTCTGGTGTCAGAACAATGAGATTCTCAAGTCTTCCAAATTCTTTTTTTATATCTTTCTGACTATTCATATACCAGTAGTTATTTTTACCCAGGTCTTTAGTCTTCTTTGACATAATTAGCTCCAAGTTATTTATTTTAAAATTGTTACTTTATACCCAGATTTTTGTTGAAGTTTTTCTTCTTTCTTAGTCATATTTTTCTCACTATTTTAGTTTTACATTCATTTATTTTAAATCCATGCAAATCCCATTTTATGCCTCAACGTATCTCCCACCCACCCCCACCCCCCATTTTTAGGCTACAGCCAAGCGCCAGGACTTAGCAGAGTGGAGAACAGCTCTGATCTTCTCGAGGGTTAAGAGTTAGCCACCAATGCATCAAATGCAATAGCATTTTGATTTCTTGCAAAGAAACATCAGTATGTTGTGCTTGCTTAAATGCAGCCTGGTCAGCTATTACATTAACCCCCATATAGCGATTATAATTGGTTTCAATAGGTCCATGGTTGTTCGAAAAAAATCGCTGTACGATACATGTATCGTACTGTGATTTTCCCTATGGGATGATTCGTACAATGATTTTCGCCATGGAAATACTAACAGCGCAGGGTTGTTTTTGCCCTGAGAAGTGCTTTTCCAGGGGTAAAGCACTTCCCAGGGCAATAGCAACCTTGCGCTGATAGCGAGAACGATTCTCGCTGGGGCCCCTGCTGTTTCGGCAATGTCCCCCCTCTTTTTAGGCTACAGCCAAGCCCCAGGACTTAGGAGAGTGGTGGCGACAGATGGGATCATTTCCCCCGACTGATGGGAAAAGATCCCATTGGTCACCATCCGTCTCCCAAGTCCTGGGGCTTGGCTGCAGCTTAAAATCCCCCCCCCAATTTTTAGGCTACAGCCAAGCGCCGGGACTTGGGAGGCGGACGGCGACTGATGGGATCTTTTCCCATCAATCGGGGGAAATGGTCCCATCTGTCCCCACCACTCTCCTAAGTCCCGGGGCTTGGCAGTAGCGTAAAAATGGGGGGGGGATATTTTAGGCTGCAGCCAAGCGCCAGAACTTGGGAGACGGACAGTGACCGATGGGATCTTTTCCCATCAGCCGGGAAAATGATCCCATCTGTCCCCGCCACTCTCCTACGTCCCGGGACTTGGCTGCAGCCTAAAATATCCCCTCCACTTCTTAGGCTTCAGCGGGTGGCCCCCGCCTTCCCTCCCTCCCTCCCATGGCTGTAAGAGGTTCATAGCGGCATAGAGATGAGCGAGACTCCCTTGCGCTATGTTATGTACTGAATAGAATGTTACAAGTACTCTTTAACTGATTGTATCCGGTAATTGTATCCATTGTATCTAATCAGAGACACATTGTAGCAAACTGTTAAGGATGCTACTGCCAGTGGCAGTAGCAGGATCCAGCTCACATGATACAGATTTCCCCCCCCGAATACCTGAAGGGCGGGAAACCTTCCCGCCACACCGCACCTGGAGAAGATGGGCGTGACGATCCATGACGTCACACAGACAGTAATCAATGAACTATCACCCGAATTATTCAAAATGTACAGTGTGCTATACATTTTGTATATAAGGGCCAGCCGCGGCCACGAGGAGGAGAGCCATCCAGCCGGGCGAGCGGCAGAAGGGCCAGCCGCGCCGCCGCCGGGCAACCACCCCCAGCCGGGGGGTGGGGAGGAGAGCCAGCCAGCCGGGCGAGCGAGCGAGCGGCGGAAGGGCCAGCCGCGGCCGACACCGGGCTACCACTCCCAGCCGGGGGTGAGGAGGAGAGCCAGCCAGCCGGGCGAGCGGTGGAAGGGCCAGCCGCGCCGCCGCCGGGCAACCACCCCCAGCCGGGGGGTGAGGAAGAGGAGGAGAGCCATCCAGCCGGGCAAGCGGCGGAAGGGCCAGCCGCGGCCACGAGGAGGAGAGCCAGCCAGCCGGGCGAGCGGCAGAAGGGCCAGCCGCGCCGCCGCCGGGCAACCACCCCCAGCCAGGGGGTGGGGAGGAGAGCCAGCCAGCCGGGCGAGCGAGCGAGCGGCGGAAGGGCCAGCCGCGGCCGACACCGGGCTACCACTCCCAGCCGGGGGGTGAGGAGGAGAGCCAGCCAGCCGGGCGAGCGGTGGAAGGGCCAGCCGCGCCGCCGCCGGGCAACCACCCCCAGCCGGGGGGTGAGGAAGAGGAGGAGAGCCATCCAGCCGGGCAAGCGGCGGAAGGGCCAGCCGCGGCCACGAGGAGGAGAGCCAGCCAGCCGGGCGAGCGGCAGAAGGGCCAGCCGCGCCGCCGCCGGGCAACCACCCCCAGCCAGGGGGTGGGGAGGAGAGCCAGCCAGCCGGGCGAGCGAGCGAGCGGCGGAAGGGCCAGCCGCGGCCGACACCGGGCTACCACTCCCAGCCGGGGGGTGAGGAGGAGAGCCAGCCAGCCGGGCGAGCGGTGGAAGGGCCAGCCGCGCCGCCGCCGGGCAACCACCCCCAGCCGGGGGGTGAGGAAGAGGAGGAGAGCCATCCAGCCGGGCAAGCGGCGGAAGGGCCAGCCGCGGCCACGAGGAGGAGAGCCAGCCAGCCGGGCGAGCGGCAGAAGGGCCAGCCGCGCCGCCGCCGGGCAACCACCCCCAGCCAGGGGGTGGGGAGGAGAGCCAGCCAGCCGGGCGAGCGAGCGAGCGGCGGAAGGGCCAGCCGCGGCCGACACCGGGCTACCACTCCCAGCCGGGGGGTGAGGAGGAGAGCCAGCCAGCCGGGCGAGCGGTGGAAGGGCCAGCCGCGCCACCGCCGGGCAACCACCCCCAGCCGGGGGGTGAGGAAGAGGAGGAGAGCCATCCAGCCTGGCAAGCGGCGGAAGGGCCAGCCGCGGCCACGAGGAGGAGAGCCAGCCAACCGGGCGAGCGGCAGAAGGGCCAGCCGCGCCGCCGCCGGGCAACCACCCCCAGCCAGGGGGTGGGGAGGAGAGCCAGCCAGCCGGGTGAGCGAGCGAGCGGCGGAAGGGCCAGCCGCGGCCGACACCGGGCTACCACTCCCAGCCGGGGGGTGAGGAGGAGAGCCAGCCAGCCGGGTGAGCGGTGGAAGGGCCAGCCGCGCCGCCGCCGGGCAACCACCCCCAGCCGGGGGGTGAGGAAGAGGAGGAGAGCCATCCAGCCGGGCAAGCGGCGGAAGGGCCAGCCGCGGCCACGAGGAGGAGAGCCAGCCAGCCGGGCGAGCGGCAGAAGGGCCAGCCGCGCCGCCGCCGGGCAACCACCCCCAGCCGGGGGGGGAGAGGAGGAGGAAGAGAGCCGGTTGAGCAGCGGAAAGGCCAAGAGAAGGCCAACTGAAAGACGGGAGGAGGGCAGAGGAGGAAAAGCAAGGGGAGAGACTCAGAGCCCCAGGCAAAGGATAAGTACCTGATATGCAGATGTAGAAGACTTAACATAGAAACTGACATAGAGACTTTATACTAACTAAATACAGAAATTGACATAGAGACTGTGTATAAAGTGTGATAATATGCATGATAATATGTTGTCTAAAATGTTTTTAAACTTTTAAAATCTGTGATAAAATGTATGAGGAGGGAAAAATGGCGTAGACACCGGCAAACCACGCCACAAAGCTTGCCAAGAGAACCCTATGGACCAAAACAAAAGGCAAAACAAAAGGGCAGGCTAGGTGATACAGGATGCTTAACACCACAGAGGGGAGAAAGGGGAGGGACAGGAAGGGGGAGGGGAAATGCAATGTTGCAAGGAGCAATACTGCATAGGGACATGGAATGTGAGATCAATGAACCAAGGTAAACTGGAAGTGGTAAAAAATGAGATGGAAAGAATAAGCATTGACATCTTGGGCATCAGTGAGCTAAAATGGACAGGGATGGGCGAATTCAGCTCTGGAAACCATCATATCTACTACTGTGGGCAAGAAAGCCTTAGAAGAAATGGAGTAGCCATAATTGTCAATAAAAGAGTGAGAAAAGCAGTAATGGGATACAACCTTAAAAATGACAGAATGATGTCAGTCAGATTTCAAGGCAAACCTTTCAATGTCACTGTGATCCAAATATACGCACCAACCACTGGTGCAGATGAAGCCACAAAGGACCAGTTCTATGAGGACTTACAACACCTCATAGAACAGACACCAAGAAATGATGTCCAAATTATATTAGGAGACTGGAATGCCAAAGTAGGAAATCAAAAAGTGGAGGGAATAACAGGCAAATTTGGTCTTGGAGTACAGAATGAAGCAGGGCAAAGATTGATAGAGTTCTGCCAAGAGAACGCACTGGTCATAGCAAACACTCTCTTCCAGCAACACAAGAGGCGACTTTACACATGGACATCACCAGATGGCCAACACCGAAACCAGATCGACTACATACTCTGCAGCCAAAGATGGAGAACCTCCATACAGTCAGCAAAAACAAGACCTGGAGCAGACTGTGGCTCAGATCACAACCTACTGATCTCGAAATTCAGGCTAAGACTAAAGAAAATAGGGAAAACACGGAGACCAGAAAGATATCACCTAGACAGCATCCCTAAAGAATATGCGGTGGAGGTGATGAACAGATTCAATGGCTTAGACTCGGTAGACAGAGTACCAGAAGAATTATGGACGGAGATGAAGGACATCATGCAGGAAGCAGCAAAGAAAATCATACCAAAAGAAAAGAAGAGTAAGAAAGCAAAGTGGTTGTCTGATGAGGCTCTTAAAATAGCAGAGGAAAGAAGGAACGCCAAAGTCAAAGGAGAAAGGAAAAACTACAATCATTTGAACACAGAATTTCAAAGAAAAGCAAGGAGAGATAAGGAAAACTACCTAAAAGAACAGTGCAGAGAAATGGAGGAAAACAACAAAAGAGGCAGAACCAGAGATCTCTTCAAAAAAATCGGCGAAATCAAGGGAACATTTAAAGCAAAAATGACCATGATAAGGGACAAAGACGGAAAGGAGCTAGCTGATGCAGAAGAAATTAAGAAAAGATGGAGAGAGTACACAGAGGAACTTTACAAAAAGGACCTCAACACTCCTGACAATCACAATGATGAAGAAATTGAACTTGAGCCAGACATCCTGGAGAGCGAAGTCATAAAGGCCCTAAAGAGCACTGCAAACAACAAAGCTAGTGGAGATGATGGTATCCCAGTTGAATTCTTCAAAGCGCTAAAAGATGACGGCGTCAAATTACTGCATTCAATATGCCAGCAGATTTGGAAAACAAAACAGTGGCCACAGGACTGGAAAAGATCAGTATACGTCCCAATCCCAAAAAAGGGCAATGCCAAAGAATGTTCAAATTATCGAACAATCGCGCTCATCCCACATGCCAGCAAGGTGATGCTCAAGATAATACAGGATAGACTTCAGCAACATGTGGAGAGAGAATTACCAGAGGTGCAGGCTGGTTTCAGAAGAGGCAGGGGGACTAGAGACCACATTGCCAACATACGCTGGATCATGGAGAAAACAAAGGAATACCAGAAACAAGTTTACTTTTGTTTTATTGACTACACTAAGGCATTTGACTGTGTGGACCACAACAAGATGTGGCAAGTAATTAAAGAGATGGGAATTCCAGAGCACCTCATATGCCTTCTGAGAAATCTGTACATGAAACAAGAGGCAACAGTTAGGACAAAACACGGAATGACAGAATGGTTTGGAATAGGAAAAGGAGTAAGACAAGGCTGCATTTTGTCACCATGCTTATTCAACCTATACACAGAGCACATAATGCGCAGTGCAGGGATGGAGGAATCACAATATGGGATTAAAATCGCTGGGAGAAACATCAATAATCTGAGATATGCAGACGATACCACCCTAATGGCAGAAAGTGAGGAAGACCTAAAGAATCTCTTGATTGGGCTGAAGGAGGAGAGTGCAAAAGCTTGCCTGAGACTCAATATCAAGAAAACCAAGATAATGGCAACAGGCCCCATCAGTTCCTGGAAAATAGACGGGGAAGAAGTAGAAGCAGTGACAGATTTTACTTTCTTAGGATCAAAGATCACTGCAGATGGGGATTGTAGCCATGAAATAAAAAGGCGACTGATTCTTGGGAGACAAGCAATGAGAAACCTGGGGAACATAGTGAAAAGCAGAGACATCACACTGAAAACAAAAATTAGAATAGTCAAAGCAATGGTTTTCCCAGTAGTAATGTATGGATGTGAGAGCTGGACAATTAGGAAGGCTGAACGCAGAAGAATAGATGCCTTTGAAATGTGGTATTGGAGGAGGGTTTTGAGAGTGCCCTGGACAGCGAGGAGAACAAATAGGTCAATCCTAGAAGAAATTAACCCGGATTGCTCACTGGAAGGCCAAATAGTAAAGATGAAGCTAAAATACTTTGGACATCAAATGAGAAGGGAGGATTCACTTGAGAAGGCATTGATGTTGGGAAAGGTGGAAGGCAAAAGAAGAAGGGGGAGGCCAAGGATAAGATGGCTAGATGGCATTGTAGACACAATGGGCACAGAGCTGGGAGGGCTGAGGGGGATGGTGGATGACAGAGGCGCCTGGAGAGCAATGGTCCATAGGGTCGCAAAGGGTCGGAACCGACTGTGCGACTGAACAACAACACCAACACAGTGTGCTATAAATAGAGCTGTTTGGTCCGCCATTACCTCATGTTCACTCTGACTACCATGCAATAAAGTTGTGTTTTAGCCCTTACTGCAGCTCCTTCTTTGTTTTCCGTGCAAGACACCAAACGCTATCAGCGCAGGAGAGCCTTTGGTCGGAGAAGTGCTTTCCAATGGGTAAATCACTTCGCTGGCCAAAGGCTCCCTGTCGCTGATAGCAAGAGTCTCACTCATCCCTCTTCCATTTCAGCAGAGGGAGGATTGAGACACCCTTGTGCTATCAGTGCTGGGCTGCTTTCCCCCTGGGAATGCACTTCCCAGGAGGAAAGCAACCCAGCCCTGCCAGTTCACAAAGGGGCTTTGGGGGGCTCCCCCATGCCACCCCAAAGCCACCCGGCTTCTGCCTTTTTTTTTTTTAAAAAAATTGTATCATACAACGATGAAAATTGTTGTACGATACAAACATTTTTAAAAGCAATCGTTGTACGATGCAATCGTACTGTATTGGCTTCCACTGTATTTGGTCACCAATTTCAAGCTATTGTGTAATTGCTCACTTTGGTCACGAGGCGGCGCTGTTGCATTACTTATGGAATTATCCATTACTTATGGAATTATCTGGAGCTTCCTCAACCTTTTGCTTACTCAAGGCAGTCTGACAGTGTGTAACCACGGGGAACATTTCTGCCTGGCCCATTTCCTTCTTTGCCTTGAAAGATTTATAAATCAACTAGCATGGGTAGCCCGGCGATGCCGGGCTTTTTTTGGGGTTTTTTTTTTAAATAAAACAATGCCTTTTTTTTGGGGGGGGGGGGTTTAATAAACACTCCTGCACCACACGTGGAAGTGCCATGTGGTGGAGGAAGGGCAAAATGGCCATCCGGCCCCCAAAGCTGTCTGACGGAGTGTGTCCTATCGTGTTGGATACTAAAGGCTTTCGTTTATTTGTTGAAGCAATGGTGATGTGCTGTTTTAAATGGTGGTGTATTTGTTTTTGAATAATATTATTTATTTTTAAATTTAATTTTGTTTTTTAAAATGTTCCTTTTATTTATTTTGGTTTTTCATAGTGAAAAGTGGCTTTATTTTGGTAATTTTTGAGATTAGTGTGGTTTTTTTTTTGAATGTTTGTATAAATTATGTTATTAAATGTAGAATATTATGTTTTAAATATTGTAGAATGTTGTTTCTGTTTTGGCCGCTGGGTGGTGGTGTTGAGCTTTTGAGCTGTAAGTTTCCTCTTTCTCATTTGTGTTCTGGTTCTCGTAGTAGGAAGACGTCTTTTTACAATGTAAGGTATGTGGGGGTTTTTTTGGGGGGAGGGGTTGGGGGTTGATTCTTTTTGGGGGGTGTATGTGTGTGTTTATCTTCTTCATATTTGGCTGTTTGTGTGTTTATTGTTTTGGTTTTGGTGTGTTTTTGAATGGTTTTGTTTTGAGATTGTTTGTGTTTTTTCAAGTGTGTGTGTGTGTGTGTGGGGGGTGGCTTTCTTTCTCGCAGGCCATGCTGGATGGCCCGTGGGAAGGAAGGCCAATTGCGGGGATGTTTTTTTTCCCCATGGGCCATGCTGGATGGCCCGTGGGAAGGATAGGCATTTGCGGGGAGGCTTTCTTTCCCACGGGCCATACTTGCTGGCCCATGGGAAGGAAGGGCAGAGGCAGTGGGGTGTTCATTCTTTTTTCCCGCGGGCCATACTGGCTGGCCCGGTGGGAAAGAAGGGCAGTTGCGGGGGCTGGGTGGGTGGGTTTTTTGCTTTAACTTTTGGTGCTGTGGCTGGCCCTTCGAAGGGAAGGGCAGCGGCGGCCGGGGGTGCATTATTTTTTTGTTTGTTTCTCGTTTTTTTGGCCCGCCGGCTGGCCCTTCGATCGGAAGGGCCATGGTGGTGGTGGTGGTGGTGGGGTTTCCCCCACGGGCCATGCTGGCTCGGCGGTGGGCTTTTTTTTAACTTTTATTTTTCGTGCGCCGGCCCTTCGAACGGAAGAGTAGCGGCGGCGGGTTCTCCCCCCCCCACGGGCCATGCTGGCTCGCCCGTGGGGTTGAATGGTTGCGGAGGCGGTTTTTTTTTGTTTTGTTTTTGCGCGCCGGCTGCCTCCTCGTTCTGCTCGCACATTGCGCGCAGGACGCTGGGGCTTGTAGTAATGTGTTGGTGCTTTGTGTTTGTGCTGCGTTTTTTTAAAATCCTTTTCTTTTGATTGGCTGCGGCGCGTGTTCGAACGCTGCTCCGTGCGAGAGCCTCTCAGCCTGATTGGCTCTGGCGCGGCGCGGCGCAAGGACTTTCGGGACGTGAAGTTCTTTACGTTTCTTGCCGTTAGTGGGGCTGATGCCCCAATCGCGATTTTTTAAACCATTCGTTGACCTGCGTAGGCACTTAGCCCGTGCTCTCGAAGGGAGGGAACGGGTAAGTAGGGCGACGTATAGCAGCCCATAGCCCATTCCAACGGTGAACACTTGGTTTTATAGGTTAAGATTAAGGCTTTCTAAAGAACATGTTCTACAGAATATTCATAGTCTTGTAACAATAAAGCCCATTTGAGCAACCTTTGATTGGAACCTACAATACAATACAATTTTAATTTATATCCCACCCTTCTCGGCCAAAGCTGACTCAGGGCAGCAAATTACAACAGGTCAACATTTCATTTTGCTCAAGGATCTTAAAGCATAATGATCAGTGTGAAGTTGAAACTTTATACCCCATAAAAATGGGCAAAGTTTTGTTATGGTATCTGGCTAGGCCCAAGTTATTCAACATGGAGTCTCTTAGGTTTTAAACTGTCTTAGCATTGTAGCTTTGCTTCTTTTCAAAGGCCTCTTCTGCAACTCTTATCTTGCAGGTGGCTCAGAGAAGCTATGGTTTGGCTTTCTCTCTAGGCCTGGAATGTACTTCCTGTGTCAACAGCCTGAGCTGGAAAAGTACAGACTTGTGTTATGAGAAGCAGGGACTGTTTGTAAACCACTGGGTGCTGATTGGTTGCATGCTAATTAGGTAGGCCAAACTCATGGGTTTCTATAAGCACGTGGGTTTGATAGTCAGTTAGTTGGAGTTGACGGGAGTTCCGCTCTCTGGTAGAGATTGGGTATCCAGAGGACCGTGACAGGTCAAAAGGATTATTTAGGATTAGACAGGTTTCCCTTTTATTTTCTGGGAGAAACTTGGGTGTGAATTTCCCTAATTTTTATTTTTGATTAGTGATTTTTAATGCTTATTTCTGTATCCCGAACCTCAAGAAACTGCTTTTACTTTACTATGCTTTGTGAACAATACACATTTTTTTATTTCATCAACAATGCCTATTCTTTGGAAAGGGGGTTGAGGTAAGAGTTAAACCAGACGCCACTGTAAACCACACGCTATCACAAATTACACCAACTCTCCATAATCCTTGGCTGGGCATGCCAAGGCAGATAAGCCCCAGGTTTTTTGTTTTTTTGCTGCAGGGAATTGCAGGATGGCTCTATAAGCCTTCTGGGCTGGAGTCTTTGGGTGTGGAGAGGCCCTTTGGCAAGGCCAGGTAAGGTCTGTCAGTCATATGGTGGCAGCAGTGGGATTAATTTTGATCATAAGCAATTTGGTGCAGTGGTGGTTAACTGTTAACCCCTGAAAAGATCAGAGCTGTTCTCTGGATGGAGGAAATAGATTTCTTCAATCAAGGTGTTGTTGTTGTTTTGGGGGGGATGCTGTCTTTTTTTATAGAGGGGAAGAAGCATTCAGTTGACTCCCAAGTCTTTTACTTAGTTTTAACTAGGTTAGGTCAAGCCGCAACCTTTGCCAGGGCCAGGACGTTGTCCTCTGCCTGGGATTGCAAATAATTGCTCTGGCTTTGCACAGCCAGGGGTGAGAACAATTAACTTCAAGCTGCAGGGATCTGTCAGCAATGTGGAGAAGAGGACTCTACGCAGAAGAGGACTCGCCCCATCCCAAACTGAGGCAATTCTTGCCTGTAGAATGTCTGCCATGGAAGTTTCGGATCAGGAGGGTAAGCCAGAAGACACCACCCTCCCTCCAAATTTAACTCCACAAGACACGGCTGGAACCAGTGGCAGAGGTCAGACCCCATCGCCTACACCTCCTGTGAATGAAGAGGGAGCCAAGCTGAAAAAGGAGAAGGGTAAGAGACCTCTTTCTAGCGGGAATCAAAGCTCCAAGAGGGCTCTCTTTGACCCATACACCAGGGAGAAACTTCTAAACCCAGATGATCTTTCTGATTGGCCTGCACCCTTAAAATCTTCATCTTCCGAAGAGGATTCGTATGAATCAGGTGAATCGGACCCCGAGAAAGAGGAAGACCAGAAGCCAAGAAGACCCAGAAGGAAGCCTCACCGCTCTGACCTAGCAGATGCTGTGGCCCAACTTGTGCAAATGCAAAAACTCCTGCTGAAGCAAGCAATGAAAAAGTGGAAACAGGATCTCTCCAATGTGGATTGGAAGTTGCTGCCAAAGTACAAGCAAGGTGATGATATTTTCATTTATTTATTTAGGTATTTATATACCGCTTTCCTTGTCAGAGACAACTCAAAGCAGTGCAATGCAGTACATACAAATATCAGTTATCAGTTAACAATAATTATCAAACAACAGTGCAAAACATACAAAACATACAAAACATACAAAACATACAAATTACAATCAAAGTTCAAGGCATAATGTAGAACACAATAGTCGCCCACTGGCCACCCCCAGCAACTCACCCCAGTCCCCAAAAAGTCCCAATATGGAAAATAATGGACCCCTGCCACCAAGGTCCAAGTCCTGGCCAGCAGAATGGGGGAGGGGGAAGTCTGAAGTACCGGCAAAGGTGGTCTGCAGAGGTGGTCTGCAGAGGCGGCGGTGGCTCCCTTTTGAGCCCTCTGGGTGGGCGCGGCTCAGAGGGTGGGGACGGCGGTGGCAGCAGCTCACACCTGCTTCCACTTCCCGGAGCCAATGGTGTGGGCCCCGGGGCCAGGTAGGGAGCGTTGGCAGTGGCAGCGGTGGCTCTCTTTCCAGCCCTCCGGGTGGGCAAGGCTCAGAGAGCGGGAACAGCGGCGGCGGCGGCTCCCACTTGCTTCCACTCCCCAGAGCCAATGGTGTGGGCCCCGGGGTGAGGCAGGGAGCACTGGAGGAGGAGGAGGTGGCAGCGGCTTCCTTTTCAGCTCTCCAGGCAGGTAGGGCTCGAAGGGCAGGGATAGTGGTGGCGGCTCCCACCTTCCTCCACTCCCTGGAGCTGATGGCGTTGGCCCTGGGGCGAGGCAGAGAGTGCTGAAGGTGGTGGTGGCGGCTCACCTTTCAGCCCTCCGGGCTGGCGAGGCTTAAAGGGCGGCAGCGGCTCCCACCTGCCTCCACTCCCCGGAGCCAATGGCATGGGCCCCAGGGCGAGGCAGGGAGCACTATTCTTATCATAATTTGAATCAGAGTGGAATACCTGGATGTCCACAAGAAGTATTGGGGGAAGTTACTTCGAACACAAGTCTCCCACGATTTTGGTGAGTTTATTCATTCCCTTGATAAAAGGATTAAATGGGAAAAACTGGTAGATAAAATACTTGATAAAATATTTAAACTAGTGAAAGCTTGAGGGCCAGTTTCAGGGCGAGAAGATGGGACGGTAAGGGATCTTTTTCTACCTTCCTCATGAGTGCCCAGAGGAGATACTCTAGATGGATTGAGGCAGAGAAAGTTAAGACTTTGGAGGATATGACTAGAGTACTGATTCAGGAGCATTTTGTGTGATCTCTTCCTCAAGAATTGAGAATTCCAGTTTTGGAGAAAGAATACAAATCTCTTTTGGAGCTAGGGCAGTCTGCAGACTTGCTTTGGTCAATTAGGGGCTCTGAAAGTAAATCCAGGCTGCAGTTTCAAACAGCCCAGAGAAGAGAAGCAAGGCCAGACCCAGATAAAAAGCAGGCTGGCCCAAACAGAAGGGAGGGGGACTGTAAAACCTTTCCTCCTCCTCAGGGACAACAAAAGACTGAGATTGTTTGTTTTGGTTGTAAGCAAAAGGGACATTTGAAGAAGGACTGTAAACAAAAACAAAACATGATTATAATCTCAGAGAAAAGCCTGAAGTTGAAAAAACCTCTAAAGTTAAAATAGACCAATCTGATGTTTCTTCTGTGCCATCTGCTTCACAGCAGAATGCAAGTGCACTGTAGCCCACCTCCTCCTCCAGCTCAGGTGCCAGGCGACAAGAGGAATTTGACCTCTCTGTACAGACTTCTGCAAGGCTTGCAGACCCGGCAGATTTAACCTCATCCTTGCTGAATCAGCTACCATCTGATATTGCCTTGGGCTTGTGTATTCAAAATAAACAGATTTGTCTGGTAGGGCCTACTGATTTCTTAGACAAAGAGGAAATTGAATAGACTAAAAGGTCCAGGACCAGGCAACTCATTTTTGTCTGTCTGGATGGGACTCAAAAAGAAGTACCGGATTCTTTTTTAGATTCTGGGTCAGACTTTACTTCGGTCCATAAAAGCCTTGTACAAGATTGCCAAAGTCTTCCTAATACCCAGATGCCAGTTCAGTCATATTCCTTGAACCAGAGCTCCTTGCAATTTGCTCTTGTGGCTAAAATGTACCTTAAATATGGGTGGTGGTAAGGAAAAAATCCTGCTTAGTTCATGAAAACCCCCATCAGGCATCAGTGATTATTGGAGTTTCATTGATTTATAAATCTTTCAAGGCAAAGAAGGAAATGGGCCATACAGAAATGTTCCCTGTGGTTACACGCCGTCAGGCTGCCTTGAGTAAGCAAAAGGTTGAGAAAGCTCCAGATAATTCCATAAGTAGTGCAACATCGCCACCTTGTGACCAAAGTGAGCAATTACACAATAGCTTGAAAATTGGTAACCAAATGATAGCTGACCAGGCTGCATTTAAGCAAGCTGTACTGATGTTTCTTTGCAAGGAATAATGTCTCCAAGGACAGCCCTAGTCATTTCATTGAAGCAATCAGTGTTCTCCTTTACAAGCTTACTCAACAGGAGGATCCTTCATTGCCTCCCAGAAGACCGCTAATTGTACCTAAGCTATATAGGGATGTTATTCTCAAATTAGCACATGACTCTCACTTTGCCATGCATGGAGGTAGGCATTAGCGAGTAACAGACCAATTCTATTGGCCTGGGGTAAAATGTAAAAGATGTAAAATAATATATTAAATCATGTGATTTGTGTCAAAGAATGGGAAATAATTTGAGTAAAACGAAGGCCAAAATGGAGTCCCCTGAATTCTCCAGTTTTGAAAACTCAAATTGATGTGTTGGGGCCTTTACCTTCAAGCAGAGGAGGGAAGAAGTTCATTTTGGTCTACATTGACACTATGAGTAAATGGATAGAAGCTATTCCAATCTCAAATTGTTCAGCAATTTTGGTTGCAAAGGCCTTCATGGAGATAATCAGTCACGTTGGTTTACCAAAAGTTTTCACCAGTGACCAAGGGACAGCTTTCACCTCTGCCCTTATGAAGAAGGTGTGCCAGTTGGCAGGTGTGCAACAAAATTTCAGTGCCAGTCATCATCCACAAAAACATGGCTGCATCGAACGTTCACAAGCGACAATACAGTGCACGTTAACTGCTTTTGCTCAAGGCCCAGGCTGGGCGGATGGACTACCTTTTCTTCTTCATGCCTACAGGATACAAAAATTGGCCAGTTCTAAATATGTTTCTGTTCTTGATTTGACCAAAGGCTTTTGGCAAATTTCTTAACAGAGGATGCCAAGCTGAAGACTGCCTTTTCTCTTCCTAATGGTAAACAATATGCTTTTACACGTTTGCCATTTGGCTTGAGAAACTCTCCAGCTACGTTCCAGAGGATGATGGACAAGGTGTTAGATGGGTTACCTTTTTCTAAAGCTTACATTGATGATGTTGCTATTTTTAGTGATGATTTTCAGTCACACCTGACTCACATTGAAACTGTTTTGCAGAGAATTCAAGAGGCTGGATTAATTTAATTTTAATTTAATTTAATAGATTTATATACCGCCCTATCCAAGGACTCTGGGCAGTGTACACAAGTTAAAACCAATATACAGGTAAAACAATTGTAAAACAGTTAAAAAACACCTTAAAAAGCATAACAATATTAACACACCCCCACCCCCCACCAGCCGTGCCATCCATTATCTAAAAACAAATATAAAATCTACAAAAACCTTAAAAAATTAATTACAGGAGGAGGGAAGCCTCAGGTGAGCCAAAAAGGGGAGCTTGTTGACAATCCTGGCCCCCAGACCCATTTTGCCAACCACGTCTTCAATTCTTTCCTAAATGGTAGCAACTGGGTCTGGAGGCGTAGTTCTTCTGGGAGGAGGTTCCATAGTGTGGGGGCTATGACCAAGAAGGCCGTTAAGGTCTCAAAATGTCAATGGTGTTTGGGGAAAGTGATCTACCTAGGCCACACTGTTGGAAGTGGTCAATTGGAACCTCTTGATTCAAAGGTCAAAAGTGTCAAAGATTGGCCTGTTCCTACCACCAAGAAACAGGTGAAATCTTTCCTAGGCCTTGTTGGTTTTTGCCGTGCTTTCATTCCTGAGTTTAGTGAAATTGCTCATCCACTCACAGAGCTTACCAAAAAGAAAATGCCTGTTAAGGTTAAATGGGATTCTAATTATCAAAGGTCTTTTGATTTGTTAAAAGAAAAGATGGTAACCGCTCCCTATTCTGAAAGCACCTAATTTTGACAAGGAGTTCATCTTGAAGACAGATGCAAGCAATTATGGCATACGAACTTGTCTTATGCAAAGTGATGACATAGGTACTCTTCATCCAATTTCCTACTTCAGTAGGGAACTGCTGCCATATGAACAAAGGTATGCCATTATTGAGAAGGAATGTTTGGCCATAATTTGGGCCATAACAAAACTTCATCCATTTTATGGGGTAGAAGGTTTCAACTTCACACTGATCATAATGCTTTAAGATTCTTGAGCAAAATGAAAGGTTCCAATCAAAGGTTTTTAAAATGGGCTTTGTTGTTACAAGACTATGACTATTCTTTAGAACACATCTGCGGGTCCAAAAATGTCCACATGGACTCTTTAAGCAGAATGTACCCTGAAAAGGAAGACCTACCAGAAGGTGAAGAGATTACCTGAAATGATGTGTAACTGCCTGTTGGTATTCTGTTTGCTTTGCACTGCAATGCGTAATTTTGTATTAAGTGTACCTCCTGTTTTCTTTTCAGAAACTGGAAGAAGTTTAATTGCTTAAACCCTGAGTATTCAAAAAGGGTATGGTTTACTGCCTATACATGTTTCATAACGTGTTCCTTGATCCGATTTCTTCTAATATCTTTCGCAAACCTTCAACAGATTTTTTCTTATAGAATAAGCATAGCAATCTTTATTACTGGTAACTTTTTTCATATCATAAAAAAGCATGTAGTCCATATCTCAAATGTTTTCCTTCTGAAGTCCAAATTTATTTGTCTTTTGATTTATTTTTATATCCAAATCAGAGCAGCTGTGCAGTAATAATGTTATAGATTCGGTAAACCTCATCTGCCTCCTGTTTTGTCCTCTTGGAAATAGAGTAAAACCCCATGTTACGGTGGATGTCCGTTCCAACAATTTCCATTGTAATCTGAAAAAATTGTAACCCGAAACATCAATAGGGATGCATTGAAAAATAAAAATGGTCCTTAATTGATTGTTGTAAACCAAAACAAATACATTAAAAATTTGTAAACCGGGATGGCATTTCCATAGGATTTGATGTAGTAAACTGAAGCAAACTGAAGTCAAGGCGGTTGTAACCCGGAGTTTTGCTGTATTTAAATTTGATAACTAAATTCTTCTCTTGCCATGATGTTGTGTTCTATCACTGTACCTTTTACAATGTATCCATTCACGTGTATCCAATGTAACCATGCTTGTGTAACATTATAACCAGCAGCTGCTTAACTGTAGCCCTTACAATAGGACGCAAGCTAATGACCACCTGGTGGCAATAGCGAGCATTCAAGCTCTCCTGGCCCAGACTCACCAGCAAACAACAGCACGGGAAGATTCCCGCCATCACCTACACCTGGACAAGAAGGGCGTGACCGTCCGTGACGTCACGCGGACAGTAACCAATAGACTGTCGAGCCACATTCAAAATGTATAGCCACTGTATATATTGAGCTACCCATCCGCCATTACCTCATGTTCCCCCGGATCATCATGCAATAAACCTGTGTTAAGCCAACCCTTCAGCTGTACATTGTCTTTGGTCCCATACACTAAACATATAAACTCTGATAATTATTTCTTCCAGGTGAGAAGAATTCTATGGTTTACCAGAGCTGATATACAGTAAAATGCCAGTTCACGATTTTAGTCTGTTCTGACATTTTTGTTAGAAACCGGATCAATCCTGAACTGAAGCATGTTTCCCCATAGGAATGCATTGAACCTATCAAAAAACTGTTGGGGAATATAATTGAGGGAGCTAAGCTCCCTACCTTTCCCAGTGCCTCTTCTGGAGCCATCGCTAAACCTTTGGACCTCTGGCACCTTTAGCGTTGGCAATGGATGAGGTGTCATGAATACGCAATCACAGTGGGGTGAACATGCCTTGAGCATTCACGGCGCCTCTTCAGGAGCCGTCACTAAAGCACCAGATGTTTTAAATCTGGCGCCTTAGCGACGGCTCCAGAACAGGCACTTTAAATGCACAAGGCAAGGTTGCCCCACTGCGATCACCTCTCACCCCCTTGCAGGACCTACCCAGACATAGAAGGAGGAGAGGTGATTGCTTCCCCTCCTTCGCAGCACTGACCCAGGCACAGAAGGGGGGAGAGACGATCACAGTGGGGCGACCTTGCCTTGTACATTTACAGTGCCTGTTCTGGAGCCGTTGCTAAGGCGCCAGATTTAAAACATCTGGCGCTTTAGTGACGGCTCCTGAAGAGGCGCCATGAACGCTCAAGGCATGTTCACCCCACTGTGATTGTCTCTCACCTCTTTTGCCAATCTATCTACATATTTTCAAAATTAGATAATGCCATTCTAGGATTTTACATTTCCAAACTTATTGACATTTCATTAATTTCTGCAAAATCCCTTTCCCATATTTTCTTCACATGTATTAAAAGCTGTTCTGAGCAAAGAAAGTGAAGTGCAGCACATGGAGTTACTACCTGGTGACCCTTCCAACATGAACTTTCAGAGAGAGGGGAAGGCATGGGGAAACATACTAAACCAGAGGTGTTCTTCAAAGACAGTGTCCTCTCTCTCCTTTAGGAGATCCAGGTTACACTGGAACAATAGTCCCAAGGAGGAAAGAGGTACAGTTTGGATCAATCCAATGCAAATAGATGTGGTTCTCCTAAAATTAGCAACATTCTAAACACACACAGTGTTTTGATGGGTAGGACCATAATTCATCTTTCAGAAACCCTGTCTTTCCTCACTGGATTGTTGCCTCCAAAATCCAGTCCAGATGCATCAGAGAGAGTATGCCATACAAGCAGGGGTTCTCAAATGTTTCATGCCAGTCACATGGTTCCCAGGGGTGGCCCCCTACTGGATCACACTGGTTTGGGTGGGGGAGGGTTGCAGTAAAACTGGCTGGCCCCACCCTGCCAAAGAAGCACCCCGCCACAGCTGTCCCAGGGCTAGAGGAGGAAGAGCCAAAGAGCCCTGATGCCGAAGCATCCTGCTGGTGCAACCTGCCCTTTACTGCCGTGGCCTCGTTCCCAGCGCTGCAGAAGCCTCTAGCAAGCTGGATTGCCGTGTTGAAGGAATTTTCCAACCCTTCTCTGTTTCAAAATCCGTGGGACTGGAAGGGTAAACTTGGGGCGCCGCGCTGACATCAGCCTTGGCACTCCAATTTCTTCTCCCAGCGCAGCGTGACATGGCTGACATCAGCATGGCAGCCCAATTTTACCCTTCCAGCACCGGGGATTTTGAAACGGAGAAAGCTTGTAAAATTTCATCAATATGGCGGCGATCCAGCTTGCTAGAGGCTTCTGCAGTGATGGGAACGAGCAGAGGCTTGAACCAGCAGGGATGAAACTGTGCTGTGGATTTTGAAACAGGTCACCAAAGCGCCCCATCATCTACCACTTCTGGGTATGTCCCTCACCGTTTTTGTCTGTCTTTTTGTTTTATTTACTTTCTGATATGCTTGAAACACAGACAAACACGGCTACCATTTCAAAAGTTTTGAATTGGTAACCATGTTAGTCTGTATTTTAAGCATATCAGGAAGTAAACAAAAAGACAAAAACGTTGTGGCACCTAAAAGACCCCCATTGTGACACATAATGTTTGGCTAACATAACAGATAAGTTTACAAATCAGTATGGATTTTTACAACCAGTAATAACTGCAGTGGCTCAAGTGGTTAAGCCACTGAACTTGATGCCTGGAAGATCAGCAGGTCAGTAGTTTGAGACCTGAGTACTGCACAATGTTATGAACTCCCATCTCAGTCTCAGCTCCTGCCAGTTCAAAAGCAAGAAATTGCAAGTAGATAAATAGGGACCATTTTGTTGGGAAGGTAAACAGCGTTCCGTGCGCTCCGGTGTCTAGTCATGCTTGCCACATGACCGCAGAAACGTCTTCAGAAGCATACAATGCTGGCTCTTCAGCTTTGAAACAGAGATGAGCACTGAACCCTAGAGTCGGATACAACTGGCTTTCGAGCAAGGGAAACCTTTACCTAGCATGCCAACCTAGCAGTTCAAAAGCAAGAAATTGCAAGTAGATAAATAGGGACCACTTTAGTGGGAAGGTAACAGCGTTCCGTGCGCTCCGGTGTCTAGTCATGCCTGCCACATTACCACGGAAACGTCTGCAGAAGTAGACAACGCTGGCTCTTCAGCTTTGAAACAGAGAAGAGCACTGAATCCTAGAGTCGGATATGACTGGCTTTCGAGCAAGGGAAACCTTTATCTTAGCATGCCAGAGAAGAGCAATTCCTAAAGAGGGAACATGCTAGACCAGGAAGGTATCTAGAGAGGATCATGCCAGACCAGAGAGGTTCCACGAGTGGGAGTTTTGCCAGACAAGAGAGGTTGATAGAGAGGTAGCATGTTAGAGAAGAACAATTCCTAGAGAGGGAGCATGCCAGACCAGGAAGGAATCGAGAGAGGAGAATGCCCAGACAGGAGAGGTTTCAAGCATGTGGAAGGGACTGCAGTGGCTTAGAAGTTAAGATGCTGAACTTGACAACTGGAAGGTTGGCTGGTCAGCAAGGAGAGAGAAAGATTGTTCGGTGAATTTTTAGAGATTAAGCATGCCAGACAAGAGAGATTCCTAGAGAGGAACACACCAGACAAGAGATGTTCCTAGTTCCTGGCGTGCAGACAGAGGGGATAGCGGTGGCTTAGTGATTAAGACCTGAACTTGGCAAGTCAGCAGTTGGAGTCCCATGTGCTGCATGACGGAGTGAGCTTCCGTTTCTGTCCCAGCTCCTGCAAACCTATCAGTTTGGAAGCAAGAAATTGCAAATATGTAAATAGGTACCACTTCTGTGGGAATGTAAACAGCGTCCCCATGTGTGCTTCGGCGTCTAGTCATCATAGCTGCCACATGCCCAGGGAAACGTCTGCAAGACGTAGACAGCACTGGCTCTTTCACTAGAAGCAGAAATGAGCACCAAACCCTAGAGTCGGATACAACCAGCTTTCGAGCAAGGGTAACCTTTACCAAGAGTGGGCGTTTGCCAGACAAGAGGAATTCCTAGAGAGGAGGTTGCCGAACAAGAGAGATTTAGGGTTTTTCGTCCTCAGCGAGGGGGGACACAGAGAGAGAGAGAGACCATTGGATGGATTTTTAGAGTGGCCGACTCGATAGATTCCTAGAGAGGAGTGTGCCATACAAGAGAGATTCCTACAGAGTAATAAACCAGACAAGAAAGATTCCTAGAGAGGAGTGTGCCAGACAGGAGAGATTCCTAGAGAGGAATAAGCCATACAAGAGAGGTTCCTAGACAGGGAGCGTGCCAGACAACAGAGGTTCCTAGAGAGGAGGGAAGCGTGAGACAGTCTCTTTCACCCGGAAATGATCGTTTCCCACATGTCCCTCCTCCCCCATTTCGAGAGGCGACCATCGAGTTGGGAGAGTTGCTGTGGTAAGTCTCCTCTAGTTTCTGGACTACAAATCCCATCCTTTTCGAGGCGGGGAGGGCTTTTAGAGTTCTGTGAACTGGACTCTTAAGAAACTCGCCTCTTCCACGTTTTGGAGACAAGGGAGGATCCCGAGCTTCAAATACCTTAAATACTACAAAAGACGCAGGAAGAAGGCGATTCATTTTGATCTCTAAATCTCACGCAACCATCATCGTCATCATCATCATCATCATTTATTATTATTATTATTATTATTATTATTATTATTATTATTATTATTATTATTATTATTATTATTATTATTATTATTATTATTATTATTATTATTATTATTATTATTATTTAGTAAGTAGTTTTTTTCCTACTTTCTTCATTCTAACCCTGAATTCGCATTCAGTAGCTCATGATGGTGGGCTACTTTGGTATTCCAATTTCCTATGATAAGGAGGACATCTTTTTTGTGTGTCAACACTAGAAGGTAGTCCTTGTCCTCTGCACTTCCTCTGTAGAATATTGGACACCTTCTGACCTGAGGAGCTCGTCTTCCAGCGTCATGTTGTTTAGCCCTGGCACTCCAGGTGTCCTAGGATTTCAATTACCAGCAACTCAAGTCAGCACTCCTGCCGATCAGGGCTTCTGGGAATTGAAGTTCAAGAACAGCTGGAGTGCCAAGGTTTGCCATCACTGGTTTAGCCTGTTAATAATGTCCATGGGGTTTTTTTTGTCTAGAAAACTGGAGGGCGTTGCCAATCCTGCCCCATCAAGCATGAATGGTTATCATATTCTCCTCTCAGGACTCCATAATTTTCGCTCTTAGCAGAACCTTTAGAGCATTTTGCTGACACTGAAACAGTTCACTCACACGTGTGAAATATACACTCCATTTCTTGGCACATTCTACCTGTTAGATAGCAATAACAATTAAACATATACTATCCCATAGTGTTTGTGAACTCTCTGGGTGTTTCACAATATTAACAATTTTGTCCCCGGTTTGTGATTATTTGTTTTACCAATCTCAGAATGATGGATAGCTGAGTTAGTCCTGACCCCCGTCAGGCTCGAAAGTGCTATTGGGTGGTATATAAGTGTGATTGTTTTGCTTTGCCTACTTTTTTCATTCTGAGCTTTTATTTGCAATCAGTCGCTCATGATCTGAGCCACAGTCAGCTCTAGGTCTTGTTTTTGCTGACTGGATAGAGCTTCTCCATCTTTGACAACAGAGTACGTAATCAATCTGATTTTGGTGTTGGCCATCTGGTGACGTCCATGTGTAGAGTCACCTCTTACATTGTTGGAAGAGAGTGTTTGCTATGGCCACTGCATTCTCTTCCCAAAATTCTATTGGTCTTTGCCCTGCTTCATTTTGTACTCCAATTTGCCCATTGTCCCAGTTACCTTTTGATTTCCTACTTTGGCATTCCAATTTGCTATAATGGAATTGACATCTTTTTCTGGTTTCAGTTCTAGAAGGTGTTTTAGATCTTAATAGAACTGATTGACTGCAGCCTCTTCTGTATCAGTGGTTGGTATATAGACTTGAATTATTGTGATATTGAATAATTAATCTTAAATTTTTTACTGAGATAATTCTGTCGTTTTAAGATTGTATCCCATTATTGCTTTCCTCAGAGGCCCCTCCATTTTTTTAACGGATTATTGCCCACAGTAGTAGTTGTTATGGTCCCCTGAGTTAAATTCACCCATCCCTATGTTGATGTGATATTTTGGGAATTTTGTATTGCTTTATTAGTTTTTGCTAAAGTGTATTTTTGGTTCTGTTATTCTGTATCGTTAGATTATAGTTTTGATTATATTGTCATGCTGTATTTCTGAATTTTGTATTTCATTATTGTATCTTTAAATGTCTTGTAAGCCGCTTTGAGTCATCCATTGGATTGAGGGAAGTGGGATATAAATTAAACATCATAATTACTACTACTACTACTACTACTACTGCTACTGCTACTGCTACTGCTACTACTACTACTACTACTACTACTACTACTACTACTACTACTACTTAGTTCCCTGATTCCCAATATATCAATGCTCAGTCTTATCTCATTTTTCAATACATCTTGGTTTACAGATTTTTACGTCCTGAGCCCCCCCCTTCCTCCTCCTCCCTATGCCTTGAGTGGAGGAGGCGGGGAGTTGAAAGTTCTACGGCCCACTGGGGGCGATGGGGGGAGATATGGGCCAAAAAGGGGGGGGAGATGGTGGAGGGAGGGAGGGAGAGTTAGAAGGATTGAGGGACTAACTTGCCTGCCAGGGAATAGCAGCAGCAGTCTGTCTGGGGCTGGTTTGGAGGTCCATGGGGATAAAATTAAGGTGACGATTCGAGATGGCTTTGAAAAGCCGGCCCACCGCCGTCGCTACTGTGGGTGGAATGTCTCACCCCAGTTGAGGGTTCAAGGTAGATTTGGAATAATGCCCCATCACTTCCATCACCGCCAGAGCTTTGCGGAGGGTGGTGGGGGGAGTGGGTGGGGCGGTTTTATATGGGGGTGGGAGGGAGGGAGGGAGAGACTGCCCAGCCAGCCAGGAAGGAGAGGCACCATTCTGTCCAAGGCAATCAGGGAGGCTCCGGGGGCCAATATAGAGGTTGTGATGGGCATGGGGCGATATAGCGGGTACCAAGGGGCGGGCCGCACTTGGGGAATGCGGGGCAGATGCTTAGTATCTGTCCCTCGTTCCAGCCCCCCAGGTTACACCTCTAGGTCCTGAGCAGCTGACCCAGGGTGACCCTGCCCTTAGGCTGCTGCTGATGAATGCCAGGTCGGTATATAATAAGGCCCCCCTGATACAAGATTCCATTATGGGGGAGCAGGCCGACCTAGCATGTATCACTGAGACCTGGCTGAGACCAGAGGATGGGGTTCCTCTGTCAGAAATGTGTCCAGCTGGGTTCAGTATTTGGCACCAGCCTAGGGATGAGGGTAAGGGCGGTGGCGTTGCCATCATAGCCAGGGAGTCACTGGGAGTCGCCAGGGCTACCGCTCCACAAATTCTGGGTTGTGAGGCCCTGCTTCTGCATCTGGGCTCTAAGGGTCAGTTGGGAGTCTTACTCCTGTACCTGCCCCCTTGCAGGGTAAGGGACTCCCTGCCTGAGCTCCTCAAGGCCGTCTCAGCGTTGGCGTTGGAGTTCCCTAGACTGATGGTTCTGGGGGACTTCAATTTGTCTTCGCTGGGGACTGGCTCCGAGGTGGCTCAGGAGTTCATGGCTTCCATGGCAGCTATGGACCTGATTCAGGTAATTCAGGGCCCGACCAGGGGCAGTGGCCACACACCAGATTTAATCTTTTTGTCGGAGCGGTGGCAGAGTGATCTGAGACTACGGAAATTAGACATAACACCTGTGCCATGGTCAGATCATTATTTGGTGGCTCTAGACTTCCTGGGTGCGACGCTTCATTGTAGGGAGGCAGGGCCTATTAGAATGGCCCGCCCCCGGCAACTGATGGATCCTGATGGATTCCAGAGGGAACTGGGGGATTTCCCTCTGGATCGGCAACACGATTCGCCCGAGGCGCTGGTTGACCTGTGGAACAGGATGACAACAGCGGCCTTGGATGAAATCGCACCACTACGGCCTCTCAGAGCTCATGGAGCTAGGTCATCTCCGTGGTTCACAGATGAACTGCGGGAGCTCAAACGGGCAAAGAGACGCCTAGAGCGCCGCTGGGTGAAGACCCAGAGAGACTCCGATTGGACACTAGCTAGAGCCACTATTAGGGCCTATTTAGTGGCGATGGAGGTGGTGAGGTGGCAATACTTCACCACCCTTATTGCCTCTGCTGATAATCGCCCAGCCAGCCTGTTCCGGGTTACCAGGTCTCTCCTTGGTAGGGGGACCCCGGTGCCTGGTTGGCAGGGGTCGGCTGAGGACTTTGCTGACCATCTAGTGGAGAAAATTGATCGGATTTGCTCGGGGTTTAATCCTGGCGTGGATGGGGAGAGAATCCTGGCGTGGATGGGGAGAGTCCGGAGGGAGCTGGAGCACAGTCTTGCCATACCATCTGGGACCAGTTTGATCCAGTTGCCCCTGATGAAGTGGACAGGCTCCTTGCAGCTGTGCGCGCCACTACCTGCCCATTGGACCACCTGGTTGGTGAAAGCCTCCAAGGCGGTGACAGGTGGCTGGGTTGGGGCTATGATCAATGCATCATTGCGGGAGGAGGTGTTTCCTGCACCTTTAAAACATGCCTTGGTGCGCCCCCTCCTGAAGAAACCTTCCCTCGACCCAGCTGTCCTAACCAACTATAGGCCTGTCTCAAACCTCCCCTTTTTAGGGAAGGTGTTGGAGAAGACAGTGGCGCGTCGGCTGCAGGGGGTACTGGATGAAGCGGATTACCTGGACCCCTTTCAGTCAGGATTCAGGCCTGGATATGGTACCGAGACGGCATTGGTCGCACTGATGGATGATCTCTGGCGGGAGCGGGACAGTGGTCACCCATCCGTCCTTGCTCTTCTTGACCTCTCAGCGGCTTTCGATACCGTTGACCACGGTATCCTTCTGGAACGGCTCCGAGGATTGGGAATCCAGGGCACTGTGTGGTCCTGGTTTTCCTCATTTCTGAGGGGTCAGACCCAGTCGGTGTGGTTGGAGAGTGAGAGGTCCAGTCCTAGGCCCCTCAAATGGGGGGTGCCTCAGGGCTCGGTGCTCTCTCCTCTCGTATTTAACATCTACATGAAGCCGCTGGGTGAGATCATTCGTTCCCATGGGGTGCGGTACCATCAGTATGCGGATGACACTCAGTTGTACATCTCGGCCCATGGGGACCCCAGTGATGCCGTCAAAGTCCTTTCTAGGTGCCTGGAAGCTGTTGGGGTCTGGATGGGGGCTAATGGGCTACAACTGAATCCCAGCAAGACCGAGTGGCTATGGATAAGGGGTCTTGCGTTAACCCGGGAGCTACCATCTTTGGTTCTGGATGGGGCTATTTTGCCCCAGACAGACCCGGTGCGCAACTTGGGGGTCCTCCTGGATTCGCGGCTACTGCTAGAAGAACAGGTGGCGGCTGTGACCAGGAGGGCTTTCGCCCAACTTCGGGTGATTCGCCAGTTGCGCCCACTCCTGGACCGGGACTCCTTGCTCATGGTCACTCACGCTCTGGTCACCTCCAGACTAGATTATTGCAATGCGCTCTACATGGGGTTGCCCTTGACGACCATTCGGAGGCTGCAGCTGGTCCAGAATGCGGCAGCCCGGGTGGTGATGGGATGTGGGCGATATGCCCATGCCTCACCGCTACTTCGGGAGCTGCACTGGTTACCAGTTTGTCTCCGGGTGCAATTCAAGGTGCTGGTTTTGACCTTTAAAGCCCTATATGGCAGTGGGCCGGGTTACCTAAGAGACCGCATCGCCCTGAGGACGTCTGTCTGTCCAACCAGAGCGGACCGGAGGGGCTCTCTAATTGTTCCATCAGCCAGGGGGGCTCGCCTCTCTGGCACAAGGAGGAGAGCCTTCTCCGTGTCTGCGCCAGCCCTCTGGAACCTCCTGCCAATAGAGCTACGTCTCCGGACGGAATTGCTGCCTTTCAGAAAAGAACTTAAAACCTGGCTGGCGGGTCAAGTGTGGGGTGCAGGTGGAAGGGTAACCTCAATTGGGTGGTTGGTGTAGAAGAACTCCTCCCCATGGTGCCTTTGGATCCTGCACCCCTTGTTTTTAGGGGGTGGGTAGTTTTAACATGTGTGTTTTTTTTACTGTGAACCGCCCTGAGTTGGCTTTGGCCGAGTGAGCGGTATATAAATGTGACAATTAAATTAAATTTAAATTAAATTACAGGTTCTTATGCAATATTGTTCTTTACAGCATTGGACTTTCCTTTCTCCATCAGATTCACCATAACTGAACATTGTTTCGGCTTTGGACCAGCCGCTGTACTCTTTCTGAGAATAATTATACTTCTCCCCTGCTCTTCCCTATTAGCATATTGGATACCTTCCGACCTGAGGGGCTCATCTTCCAGTGTCATATTGTTTATTTTGATGGTGAACTTTGGCACTCCAGGTGTTATTGGATTTCATTTACCAGAAGCCCAAGTCAGCACTCCTGCCAATCAGGGCTTCTGGAAATTGAAGTTCAAGAACACCTGGAGTACCAAGGTTCACCATCACTGGTTCAGCCTTTTAATACTTACTGTCCATGGGGGGGGGGGGTTGGCAAGAAAATGAGTGGGTTGCCAATCCTTTCCCAGTTAATCATATTTTGTCTGAGTTCTCTGCTCTGGCCAGTCTGTCTTGGGTGCCCCAACACAGCATAGCCCATAGCCTAATCAAACCACACAAGACCCATCACCATCACCCACAGCAAGGTAATGTTCCTTGGAGGGCAACAACATCTATACTTCCCATCTAATTATTCAGGATAAGGCTATATATTCCCTCACTTTCCCTGGCATTTCAGCTTTCTAGAATGTACTGACTTTCTAATATAAAGTACTGTAATGCAATTGAAATTTCTCCTTGGAATCAGACTTGGTTTCTTTACCAAAGTGATGCAGCATTGTGTTGTTGAGTCTTCTGCAACTTTCTGCAAAATTTAGATATATATACAGTGGTACCTCATACAGTGGAACCCCAAATAACGACACGTTCGAGTAACGTCATTTTCGTACAATGTCACGGTTTTTTCTGCAAAGTCTCATCCCGCAAAACGACCTCACGTCATGACTTTGCAGAAAACCGCACTTCCTGCGCAGCAGAGGAAAGAGTTTCCCCCACTGTTTTGCCTTCTAGTAGTCTGGGCAGGTGGGGTGGGGGGGAATCTGAAACAGCCCCATCAACTCCCTCTAGCTTTAGAGAGGCACCTGGGGTACTTCTGCCCACCCATCCCCAAAAAGAACGAAGTGGTCTCCTACCTGTTCATGCTGGTTGTGGAGGAAAATCCCCCTGCCTGCCCCGACAAACAGCTGATAAAAGGTTGTGGTGGCCATCTTGCTTTTAGTTCTTTTGTACTTCAATTCCCAGAAAGCCAAAGCTTCCTGTCCAAGAAAATGCCTGCCGCATGCATTTTTACAGGAAGCTTTGGCTTTCTGGGAATTAAAGTCCAAAAGAGCAAAAAGCAAGATGGCCACCACAACTTTTTATCATCTGTTTGTCAGGGCAGGCAGGGGGATTTTTCCTCCACAACCAGCCACGTCGTTCTTTTTGGGGTGGGGGTGTGCAGTGGCACCCCGGGTGCCTCTCTCCAAAAAACCCACCTCCACCTGCCTGGACTGCTGGAAGGCTAAACGGTGGGGAAAACTTCGTCAGCTGCAGTTTATGGCTTGCAGCAGCGTCCAAGGGGGTTCGGGGGGTGGGAAAAAGCCCCAATCGGCTACCCCAAGCCTCCTGGAAGTGGCAGGGGTGGCGGAGACCCCAAAATGGGTGACAAAAAATTCTGCACAAACAATGATGAAATCCGAATAATGATGTGACTTGGGGAACCAAGCTTTATCGTTATTTGGGGATTCAGTGTACAATGATTTTAATCCATTCCACGGGGCTTGTTGTTGTACAAAACAATTGCTATACAATGCATGCATTGTATAGCGATTTCCCCTATGGGATGCATGTACAACAAAAAAATTTTTGCTAAGTGGTTTTTCCCATTGAAAATTTTTTGTACTTTTTTCCATAGGGAAAATTGTTATGCGAGATACCATTTCCCTCCAAAACCTAATTGTGTGATTTTGTTTCTATATGGGTGATTGTTGTAAGAGGTTCCACTGTGTGTGTGTGTGTGTGTGTGTGTGTGTGTGTGTGTGTGTGTGAGTGGGTGAGTGAGTGAGTGAGTGAGTGAAAGAAAATATCTAGATCCTCTTCAGAATCAATTCTTCATTAGTCTTCCACTTTTATTTTAATTTCTGCAGATCTGCTAATCAAACAACATCACTATCTGCCCCCCACACACACACACACACAAATGATCATATGGAATGTAGAGCAACTTTCCAAATGGAAGGACATCATACAACTCATGAAATAATACACTCAGGGGGGAAACCGTTCCTGCAGGGAGGAAAAGGCTTTCGTCCACAAGCACACCTTGAGAAACATCACACAGGAGAGAAGCCTTTTGAATGCCTAGAGTGTGGAAAAAGCTTTAGTCATCCCTCAGCCCTTGCTAGACATAACAGGATCCACACAGGTGAGAAGCCATTTGAATGCATGAAGTGCGGAAAAAGCTTCAGTCATTCCTCAGACCTTTATAGACATAACAGGAGTGTCCACACAGGTGAGAAGTTGTTTGAATGCATGGAGTGCGGAAAAAGCTTCAATCGTTCCTCACACCTTACTTTACATCAGAGGATCCACACTGGTGAGAAGCCGTTTGAATGCCTGGAGTGTGGAAAAAGCTTCAGTCATCCCTCAGACCTTACTTCACATCACAGGATCCACACAGGTGAGAAGCCGTTTGAATGCATGGAGTGTGGGAAAAGCTTCAGACTTTCCTCACACCTTACTTCACATCACAGGATCCACACAGGTGAGAAGCCATTTGAATGTCTTGCGTGTGGAAAAAGCTTCAATCAACAAGCAAACCTTTCTAAACATCACAGGACCCACACAGCTAGGAAGGAATTTTAGTTACTTCATGTGTTTTCACCTGTGAACAAACCATGAAATAATTCAGGTGAGAGCCTTTTAAATGCTTGGAGTATGTAAAAGGCTCCAGTGATCTTGGATACATTGCTTCACATCACAGGATCCACACAGGATAGAAGCCTTTTTAAGTCCCTGGAGTGCCATATCCCTTCCTTTGTCTATAAGCCCAGGAATTGTAATTGTAGCCTGCAACTCGCATCAAAGAATGTCTTTTTCCAAAAGCAGGAAAAATGCCATTGGCATGAAGTGACCCACACACTAGGATCACGGAGCCATCTCCTGCAGCACGTATGAAATGAGACATGCAGGATTTAAAGCGGGACTGCAATGGACTGCCACAGCCTTGAGGATGTGGACAAGGTGTGCCTTCACAGCCAGTCTATCTGGCATGGCCTCTTCTGCCTCCATGACCGTTGGGAATCAGAGTTCCTCCTCTGCTGATTTTGCCATTTCCAGCGGTATTTCCTTCCCGAAGGGGACTCCACCTAAAGGGGCTCATTTGACAGTATCCGTTGGCCCTTTTAGGGAGTCAGATTATTTTCTTGGCGTTGAGTTGCTGGCTGTATGTTACATAAGAACATAAGAACATAAGAACAGCCTTGCTGGAACAGGCCACAGCCCATCCAGTCCAGCATTCTGTCTCACACAGTGGCTCACCATTTCCTTCAGGGTATTCCCAAGGAGATGCCTTCACCTGCTTAGGATTCCCTGGAAATGGCATTGAGAGATATCCTGCCTATCTCTCCAACCCGGAGGTTGTCCTTAGGTAGCCATAATTATAGCCATTGATAGCCTTGTCCTCCATGAACTTGTCTAATCCTTTCTTAAAGCTGTCAAGACTGACAGCTGTCACCACTTCTTCTGGCAGGGAGTTCCATAGACCAGTAATCCTCTGGGTGAAAAAGTACTTTCTCTTATTTGTTTGAGAACTAGTACTCAAAAGTTTCATGGAGTGTCCCCTAGTTCTAGTGTTGTGCGATAGGGAAAACAGTTTTTCCTTATCCACTTTGTCCACACCGTGCATGATTTTATAAACTTCAATCAGGTCACCTCTTAGACGCCGTCGTTCAAGAGTGAAAAGGCCCAACCGTTGCAGCCTCAGATGGTAAGGAAGGTGTTCCAGTCCCCTAATCATTCTGGTTGCCCTCCTCTGTACTTTCTCCAACTCCAAATGGGCGGTATAGAAGTCAAATAAATAAATAAATAAAATTTCAGGCTGCTGGGTTGTCAGGAGCTGGGTCAGATACTGGAGCTCATTCCATCGTATGTTACTTGGGTCTTGCACTGCTGACCTTCCAGTCGTCTAGTCCAGCATCTTAACCCACCGCAGCCCCTAAAAGGTGTAAAAAAATGGGATTGCCATAGTTTAGGTTCATAGCACTATATAAAATGAATATACTAAAAATAAAGGTATTCCTTCCTCGCAAGCCAGTCATATCTGACTCTAGGGTTCAGTGCTCATCTCTTTCAAAGCAGAAGAGCCAGCGCATGGAACGCTGTCTACCTCCCCACCGATGTTGTCGCTCTTTATCTACTTGCAATTTCTTGCAAGCAGATAAAGGTTCCGTTCCAGGACAAGCTGCGGGTGTGTCTGCACACACCTGTAGCCCATCCTGGAAGGGAAGGGGCCAAGCACCTGGCCCGTTCCTTTCCAGGACGAGCTGCAAGTGTGTCTGCACACACCCGCAGCCTGTCCTGGAAGGGAAGGGCCCATGCACATGGCCCGTTCCTTTCCAGGACAAGCTACGAGTGCGCCCGCACTCATGCGCAGCCTGTCTTGGAAAGGAAAGGGCCAAGCGCTTGGCCCGTTCCCTTCCAAAACAAGCCTCTTCTGGGGCCAAGTGGGTCGCCTGCCTCCTTGGAAAGGGAACCGGGGATCAGAGCGTCTGATCCCCGGTTCCCTTTCCAAGGAGGCAGGTGAGTGGAAATCGAAGCCCCAAAGCCGGCAGGACTGCTCTCTGCCTTGGTACTGCCTTTCCAAGCGCAGACCAGCCTTGTGGGCTTTGAGGCTTGGATCTCCGGTGGTGCCCTCACTGTTTGGAGGCACCTCGGAGATCTCTGCCCAAAGCCGGCAGGCCTGGTCTCCTCCTGGGAAGGCGCTTCCTGAGGGAAAGCAGCCCTGCCGGCTTTGGGGCAGAGATCTCTAGAGGAAATCTGGGGGGAAATGGATGAACAGCACAACATTAACATTGTGTGGTGCAGATTTTCCCCCAGATTTCCCTTCGTTATCTGGTTTTAATGTTGTGCGGTGCAAACGTTAATCAGGGTTTTACTGTATTATCTAATTTTGAAAATATGCAGATAGAATAGCAAAAGGAAATGATTATGATAATAGTGGTTACAGCACTGAGAATGGACATAGTCATGGATGGAAAATACATTTTGATTTTGAACCAGATGACTGATATAAAGAGGCATGAAATATAGCAATTAATATTAAATTAACATTTGAAATTCAGGTCAAAAAGAGATTAGTGAAAAATATTATTTTAGGGAGATATGGGGAGAATTCCTGACTATGTATTAGTGAAAGTGAAAGTAATCAAGCCAGAATAAGAAATATTATTTTTTAAGTCAAAGGGCCAATATGGAAATGATACAGAATAAAATCATTAGTTATTGTTGATATGTATTGATTAAGTGGTTATTTGTAATTTTTTTGTAATTTTTGTTATACAGTATATTAAAAAATTTCCCTCAACCCATTTTCTTCTAATATCCTTCCCAAACCTTCAACAGAGTTTTTGTTATAGAATAAGCATAAAAGTCTTTATTAACTTTTTTCTTCATATCATAAAATAGCATGCAATCCATATCTCAAACATTTTCCTTTTAAAGTCTTAACTGATTTGTCTTTATGATTCATTTTCATATCCAAATCTGAGCAGCTGTGAAATACAGTAATAATGTTATAGATTCGGTAAGCCCCATTTGCCTCCAATTTTGTCCTCTTGGAGATACAGTACAGCAAAACCCCAGGTTACGGAGGTCCGTTCCAACAGCCTCCTTTGTAACCCCAAAAAATTGTAACCCAAAACATCCATAGGGATGCACTGAAAAATTAAAAAATGGTCCTTAATTGATCATTGTAAACCGAAACAAATACATTAAAAATTTGTAAACCTTGATGGCATTTCCATAGGATTTGCTGTTGTAAACCGAAGCAAACTTAAACCAAAGTGGTTATAACCTGGGATTTTATAGTACAGTGGTACCTCACATAACAAACGCTTCGTATAATGAAAAAATCATATAATGAAGTGTTTGTTAGGCAATGGCGATGCCCCACATAACAAATTTTTCCCCATTATGTGGTGGTTTTTTGGTAACCGGGATATACCCGGTCAATGGGAACCCCAGATAATGAACATTTTTTGTTCTTTATCTGGGGCATCTCCCATTAGCTTCGCATAATGATAAAAAACGCACAGCAAAGAGCTCCGTGGAACGGAGGTTTTTTTTTGTTATGTAGGGTACTACTGTATTTGAATTTGATAAGTAGATGCTTCTCTCGCCATTGCGCTGCCGCGCCCTCCTCAGCCCCTCCATCGGCCGGGAGGATAAAGAGACGCCCGTGGCCTCGGGCGGCAGGATGTGCCGACGTGCCCTCCTCGGCTCCCAAGGCTTCCATCCTCCTTGGCACCACTGGTGGCTTTGGTTGAGGGGCCGTGGCATACTCATGCGGTGACTTTCATTTTGTTGTTGTGGGACTTCTAAAATGAGTGTTGTTCTCTTTTTGCAATGTTTCTATGATACTGTGAGATGATGATATGATATTATTGATTATATTATGTTTTATTATATTGTGGTGCTGGATGTATTGTGATTGTTGTTAGCCGTCCTGGATCGCATAGCTGAGTGGGCGGCGGCATACAAATCCAATAAATCAAATCAAATTAAACATATAAACTCTGATAATTCTTTCTTCCATGTCAGAAGAATTCTATGGTTTACTAGAGCTGGTATACAGTAAAACGCCGGTTCACTATATTAGTCTGTTCCAACAGTTTTGTCAGAAACCGGATCAATCCTGAACCGAACACATTTCAGCATAGGAATGCATTGAACCTCCCGCCTGTCGCTACCCCCCCCCCCCAAAAAAAAAGTGGGACGTGCGGTATAGGGGAATATAAATGAGGGAGGTAAGCTCCCTACCTTTCCCTACCTTGCCTGGGCTCTGGTGCTTCTTCCTCAGGGTCAGCATCTGGCGACAAACAGCAGTGGTTTGTCCGGCCATCAGGGCCAGCCATGTGCAGGGCTCTCCCACTGCTGAAGATGCCACAGTCGGGCAAGGCAAACTGCTCGCCTGTCCCCCGTTCTGTGCACATGTTGGTGTGGTGAAAGGGGAGAGGTGATCGCGATGGACAACATTGCCTTGTGCGCTCATGGCGCCTGTTCCAGAGCCACCGCTAAGGCACCGGATTTAAAAGACATCTAGTGCTTTAACGACGGTTCTGGAAGAGGCGCCGTAGATGCGCAAGGGAAGATTGCAACACTGCGATCGCTTTCCCCCTTCGCCGCACCTACCCAGGCACCTAAGGAGGAGAAGCAATTGCAGTGGGGTTAACTTGCCTTGTGTGTTCCTGATGCCTCTTCCGGAGCCATCACTAAAGCTTTGGATATCTTTTAAATCTGGCACCTTAGTGATGGCTCTGGATGAGGCACCATGAATGTGCAAAGCAAGGCTTCCCCACTGCGATCGCCTCTCAGTTCTTCGCATCATCTGCCTGGGCATAGAAGGGGGAGAGGTGATTGCCTCCCCTCCTTCGCAACACTGACCTGGGCACAGAAAAGGGGAGAGACTATCACAGTGAGGCGACCTTGTCTTGTGCATTTACAGTGCCTGTTCTGGAGCCGTCACTTAGGCATCAGATTTAAAAGACATCCGGCACGTTAGTGACAGCTACAGAAGAGGTGCTTTGAACGCTCAAGGCAAGGTCGCCCCACTGTGATCATCTCTCCCCTCTTTTGCCATTCTATCTGCATATTTCCAAAATTAGATAATAATGCTATTCTAGGATTTTACATTTCCAAACTTATTGACATTTCATTAATTTCCGTAAAACCACTTTCCCATCTTCACGTTTATTAAAAGCTGTTTTGAGCAAAGAAAGTGAAGTGCAGCACATGGAGTTACTACCTGGTGACCCTTCCAACATGAACTCCCAGAGGGAGGGAAGGCATAGGGACACATACCAAGCCACAGATGTTCTTCAAAGACAATGTCCTCCCTCTCCTTTAGGAGATCCAGGTTACACTGGAACAATAGTCCCAGGGAGGAAAGAGGTACAGTTTGGATCAATCCAATGCAAATAGATGTGGATACAAGCAGGGGTTCCCAAATGTTTCATTCCAATCACGTGGTTCCCAGTGTTGGGCCCCTACCGGATCGCAGTGGTTTTTTTTTTTTTAAACTGGCTGGTCATGTCCCCACCCCGCCCACCGCCTGCTCCTCCTCTCACCCAGACCCCACTTTGGGCGCACTTATTTTTCTGCGGGAGGGGAAGGAGGAATACACGCCACAGTCCCCTGGGCGGTTCTTGCACCACCAAAGCACGCCGCTGTCATTGTCCCTGGGGGGGGGGGGTAGAGGAGGAAGAGCCAAAGCGCCCTGCCACCAAAGCGCCCTGCCACCAAAGCGCCCTGCTGCCGCTGCCCACCCCCTTTCTGCCTTGGCCCTTGTTCCCATCGCTGCAGAAGAAGCCTTTTGCAAGCTGGATCGCCACGTTGAAGAAACTATCCATGCCTTCTCCATTTCAAAATCCGTAGTGCTGGAAGGGTAAACTTGGGGTGCTGCACTGATGTCAGCCTTGGCGCGTCAAGGTACTTCCCCCGCATAGCGTGCCAAGGTAAACATCAGCGTGGTGCCCCAAGTTTACCCTTCCAGCGCCACGGATTTTGAAACGGAGAAGGCTCTGAAAATTTCTTCAACACGGCGGGCCAGCTTAGTAGAGGCTTTTGCAGTGATGGGAACCAGCAGAGGCTGCTTCCTTGGACCAGCAGGAATGAAGTTGCGCTGTGGATTTTGAAATGGGCTGCCAAAGCGCACTGCCGCCTGCCCCTTCTGGGTAAGTCCGTCGCCGTTTTTGTCTTTTTGTTGTTTACTTTCTGATATGCTTGAAACAAGACTAACACACGGCTACCATTTCAAAAGATTTGATTTGGTCATGTTAGCCTGTTTTTTTCCAAGCACATCAGGAAGTAAACAGAAAGACAAAAACGTTAAAGACTAACTGCTGTATTTTAATGTGAGTTTTTGTGGATTGAGTCCACTGAGCACACAATGGTTGGCTAGCATAACAGATAAGTTGTACAAATCTGTGTGGCTTTTTACAATCGGTAATAACTGCAGGGGCTCAAGTGGTTAAGCCACTGAACTTGATGCCTGGAAGATCAGCAGTTTGAGACCCGAGCACTGTACAATGGAATGAGCTCCCATCTCATTCCTAGCTCCTGGCAACCTGGCAGTTTGAAAGCAAGAAATTGCAAGTAGATAAATAGGGACCACTTCGGTGGGAAGGTAAACATCATTCCATGCGCTCCAGTGTCTAGTCATGCCTGCCACATAACCACGGACATGTCTGCAAACGCAGACTGTGCTGGCTCTTTGGCTATGAAACAGTTGAGCACTGAGCGCTAGAGTCATATATGACTGGCCTTTGTGCTAGGGTGACCTTTACCTAGCATGCCAGACAAGACCAATTCCTAGAGAGGGAGTATGCCAGAGTAGTGAGATTCCTAGAGAGCCACATGCCAGACCAGGAAGGTATCTAGAGAGGAGAATGCCCAGACAGGAGAGGTTCCTGGCATGTGGAAAGGACTGCAGTGGCTTTAGTAGTTAAGATGCTGATCTTGACAACTGGAAGATCGGCAGGTCATAAATAAATAAATAAATAGAGTTTAAGCCTATCAGACAAGAGAGATTCCTCGAGAGGAGCTTTAGTGTAAGGGACCAAAGACAATACAACAGCCGAAGGTTGGCTTAACACAGGTTTATTGCATGATGATCCGGAGGAACATGTGGTAATGGCGGCTGGGTAGCTCCATATATACAGCTGGCTATACATTTGAATGTGGCTCGTTGGCAGACTATTGGTTGCTGCCTGCGTGACGTCGTAGGAGGTCACGCCCTTCTTGACCAGGTGAGGAGGTCGCGGGGAATCTTCCTGCGCTGCTGATCCAGGTGGCTTTGATCCATTAGAGCTGGACGCTCGCTACTGCCCTCTGGTGGTCACTAGCTCGCGTCTCCTTATTAAGCATACATTGATACAGGTGATGGTTATAACGTTGCACACAGAAAGGTTACATTGATAACACATGGTAAAGGTACATTGTTAAAGGCACTGCTTTACAGAACACAACATCCCTCCCCCCTAGGATGAGACGAAGTCTCTCAGCCAAGATGGCTTGTTGCGTGTGCGTGTGGGCCGTGAAGAAGGCTGCCCCCCCCGGGGGCGTTATTGCTTCTTTGTTCCCTGGTCCCTTGTCCTGAAATGGGAGAGGGAGACTCGTTAGTGGCTTGCCGCTGTCTGGCGGTCTTAGGGGAAGGGAAAAACTCCATTGTGGGCAGACCGGGGGGCGTCGGGACTAACGGAAAACCCCTCTTCTCGCTTGGACGGGTGGGGGACCACTCCGAAACCCCCCCCCCGGTTCTGAAAATCAAAATCTAAGTTGGTAGGGGTACCCGCATTTGTGGGGACTTCCCGCGAGATATGTATGGGGTCGGGTTCCTCCCCCTCGGAAAGATCCCCCAGGGTATCTACGAGGATATCCTCCTCCCCCCTTGGTGGGGGCCCACGGTCCCCTTCTCCTCCCCCTTGGGCTAAACGGGTGGGGGAGAACCCTAACGCTGATTTATTTCCTGCGTGAACCGTGTCCTGCTCATCGGAGACTCTGCGTCGGAGCTGGTCTGCGTGCCGCCTCCATAGGAGCCCTGTGCTGGTTTCCACGCGGTATGACACGGGGCCGGTTTGTTCCACGACTACGCCCGGCACCCAGGCTGGGCCCGTGCTGGCGTAATTCCTGCAATGCACGGGGGCGCCTATGCTGAAACTCTTTGTAACTTCCAGCCCGATGTTCCTTCCTTTGTCCTCTACCCTCGTGGGGTCCAGCCTAGTAAGGATGGTGGTCAGCTTCCTGCGCATTAAGAGCTCTGCGGGGGAGTATCCTGACGCCAACGGGGTCACCCTGTACCCTAGCAGAAACTGACACACTTGTAGGTTCAAATCCCCTGGGCCCATGCGCCGCAACGCGTCCTTCGTGGTGCGGACGAGGCGCTCTACTTGGCCGTTGGTGGCCGGGTGAAACGGGGCGGAAGTAATATGCCGAACGGCGTTAATCTCCATGAATGCCTTAAACTCGGAGGACGTAAAACAACTAGCGTTGTCGCTAATTAACGTGTCGGGTATGCCGAACGTGGAAAAGAGCCTCCGCAAGTGCCTAATGGTCTGGGCCGAGGAGGTGCTCGTGACTGGGATAACCTCCAACCATTTGGAGAAAGCGTCCACAACAAGGAGGAATAGGGTGCCTCTGAACGGGCCCGCGAAATCAACGTGCACCCGGGACCACGGCCCCTTAGCCGCGTCCCATTCCCTGTGGGGAAGGCGGGCCTCCTCCGGTCTGGAGCATTGGCAACTTTCGCAAGTGCCGACCATGTGCTCGATGTCGGCGTCTAGCTGGGGCCACCAGAAGTAACTCCGGGCCAGCGCCTTGGATCGCACGATGCCGGGGTGGCTGACGTGCAGCAGTTTGAGCACCCGCGGCCGAAGGGAAGTGGGAATCACCACCCGCTGCCCCCACAAGAGACATCCCCTCTCTAGGGACAGTTCTAGCTTTTTTCTGAAGAATGGAGCGAACTCCTCCGCTGGGGAGGATGCGGGCCACCCTTTCTGTAGCCAGGAGCTTACTGTCGCCAACGTTTTGTCTTTCTCTGTCGCTTTGGCAATGTCGGCGGGCACTACCGGGGGCGAATCCAGCACCTCTATCATGAGAACCTGATGGTCCCGCTCCCCCATGCTCACCTGGCTGGGCGTTAGGGGAAGGGGAGACCTAGATAGGGCGTCCGCATGGCTGATCTCTTTCCCGGGCCGGTAGACCAACGCGTGCTGATACGCGTTGAGAAAAATGGCCCACCTGAGCATCCTTGGGGACAGGATTTGAGGGGTGGGCTTATCCGCGGTAAAAATGCCTAGCAGGGGCTTGTGGTCCGTCACGATGGTGAAGGGGCGGCCATACAGAAAATCGTGAAATTTTTTCGTCCCCGAGACTATCGCTAATGCCTCCCTGTCCGTCTGTGCGTAGTTTCTCTCTGTTTGGGACAGGGACCTGGAGTAAAATGCTATCGGGGCCTCCCTTCCGTTCGCCAGCACGTGGCACAGCACTGCCCCCACCCCCACTGGAGATGCATCACAGATCAGAACTACTGGGCGTTTGGGGTCGAAGTGGGTCAGTATGGCGTCGGACGCCAGGAGGCTTTTCAGCTCACTAAATGCCCTTTCCTGGTCATCGCCCCACTTCCATGCCTGGTCTTTCTTAAGCAGCCTGTGTAGCGGTTCGGCCACCGCTGCCTTCCGGGGGAGGAAGGAGTGGTAAAAGTTGAGCAGCCCTAGGAACGACTGCAACTCGGGCTTGGAGGTGGGGCGGGGGGCTTTCTTGATGGCTGCCACCTTAGACTTGGATGGTTTTATCCCCTCAGGAGTCACACAAAACCCTAGGAACTCAACCTCGGTTGCGAAGAAGACGCATTTGTCCTTTCGCAACCTCAGCCCCGCCTTTTCGAATATCGTCAGTACCTTCCCCAACCTCTTGGCCAATTCAGCCCGACTCCCCCCTGTTATTAACACGTCATCAAAATAAGGCAACACCCCCTCCAGTCCCTTCAGGAGGCGTTCCACGAGTGACTGGAAAATTCCTGGCGCCGAATTCACGCCGAATTGGAGGCGCGTCACCTGGAACGCCCCCTTATGGGTGACTATGGTCTGCGCAGCAGCTGCGGCAGGAGACACCGTAAGCTGCTGGTAGGCCTGTGCTAAGTCGAGCTTAGCGAAACACTTTCCCCCGTGTAACCTGGCCAGCAGATGGCTGACTACCGGCACCGGATATGCATTCGGGCGGATCGCCTTGTTGATGGTGCACTTGTAGTCGGCGCATATGCGGACCTCCCCATTGGACTTTAGAGCAGTTACAATTGGAGTTTCCCACTCCGCAGAATCTACAGGCACAAGAATCCCCTGACCCACCAATTTGTCCAGTTCCGCCTCTATCTTGTCCTTGAGTGCGAACGGCACCCGGCGTGGTTTTAGGCGAACAGGGCGGACCTCCGGGTCCAGGTCGAAAGTCACTGGGGGCCCCTTGAATTTCCCTAGTCCCATTTTGAAGACTTCGGGGTGCGCCTCGCACACCTCCTGAATCGGGTCAGTCCCAACAGCGTGCATCCCCATGGCATGCACCCCCCCAATGAACAAACCCAGGGGCTGGAACCATTGAGTCCCGAGGAGGCTGCAATTTCCTCCCTTGAGCACGACCAGGGGAAGGGACGCGGCGTGCTCCTTGAATTTGACCTGAAATTCTCCAACCCCCAACACTGGAATACTGTTCCCTTGCACGTCCCGTAGTGTGGCCCTCAACGCTTTGAGCTTGGGCCGCTTTTGGGGGGCAATTCCACAAAACTCCCTCTGGGAAATGATTGAATATGAGGACCCCGAGTCAATTTCCATCCTAATGGGCACCCCTTGGACTAGTACCTCAACAAAGTAGATTCAGAAGGCTTTTGACAAGGTCCCACACCAAAGGCTCTTGAATAAACTTACCAGTCATGGAATAAAGGGACAGGTCTTGTCCTGGATCAGCAACTGGCTAAGGGACAGGAAACAGAGGGTAGCACTAAATGGACACTTCTCCAAGTGGAGGGAAGTAAAGAGTGGGGTCCCCCAAGGTTCAGTACTGGGACCCCTGCTTTTCAACCTCTTCATAAATGATCTAGAGGTAGGAGTAAAAAGCAAGGTAGCCAAATTTGCTGACGACACTAAATTATACAGGGTAGTGAAAACTGTGAGAGATTGTGAAGAGCTCCAGAGGGATCTCTTGACACTGGGGGAGTGGGCAAAACAGTGGCAAATGAGCTTCAACATCAGTAAGTGCAGAGTGATGCATGTTGGGGCAAAAAAACCCAATTACATTTATAAACTGATGGGGTCTGAACTCTCTGCGACAAACCAGGAAAGGGACCTTGGTGTCCTAGTGGACAGCTCAATGAAGGTGTCAACCCAGTGTGCCTCAGCAGTGAAAAAAGCAAACTCAATGTTAGGGATCATTAGGAAGGGTATAGAAAATAAGTCAGCAAGTGTCATTTTGCCTCTTTATAAATCTATGGTGAGGCCCCATCTGGAATACTGTGTACAGTTCTGGTCGCCATACCTCCAGAAGGATATTATGGAGTTGGAGAAAGTACAGAGGAGGGCAACCAGAATGATTAGGGGACTGGAACACCTTCCTTACCATCTGAGGCTGCAACGGTTGGGCCTTTTCACTCTTGAACGACGGCGTCTAAGAGGTGACCTGATTGAAGTTTATAAAATCATGCACGGTGTGGACAAAGTGGATAAGGAAAAACTGTTTTCCCTATCACACAACACTAGAACTAGGGGACACTCCATGAAACTTTTGGGTACTAGTTCTCAAACAAATAGGAGAAAGTACTTTTTCACCCAGAGGATTACTGGTCTATGGAACTCCCTGCCAGAAGAAGTGGTGACAGCTGTCAGTCTTGACAGCTTTAAGAAAGGATTAGACAAGTTCATGGAGGACAAGGCTATCAATGGCTATAATTATGGCTACCTAAGGACAACCTCCGGGTTGGAGAGATAGGCAGGATATCTCTCAATGCCATTTCCAGGGAATCCTAAGCAGGTGAAGGCATCTCCTTGGGAATACCCTGAAGGAAATGGTGAGCCACTGTGTGAGACAGAATGCTGGACTGGATGGGCTGTGGCCTGTTCCAGCAAGGCTGTTCTTATGTTCTTATGTAAAGTAGCGGGGGTGTCTCGTAGACACGCTGAACACCGAGGCGTCGTCCTCGCTGCCGTCGGCGATGCGGCCCACGCCGTCCTACTTCCGCGTGGCCTGGGCGCCGTCTTTTGGTTTCGCTGGCCGGTCTCGTCCCGCGGAACGGTCTGGGGAGCTCCTCCGGGACTCGCGCTTCTTCCTGCACACCTTGGCGATGTGCCCGCGGCGGCCGCAGTTGTGGCACTCGGCCTTCCGGAAGGGGCATTTCACGCGGTCGTGGGCCGCGCCACAGCTGTCACATCGTCGGCTCTCCTTCCGGACCCTCTGCACGTCCTCGTCGTCGCTGCTCTCTGTAGACGACCTCGAAGTTCGCCGGGCCGCATGTACCGGAGCCTCTGCTTTGCTTGACTTTGGCCGCCAGTCCTGGAGTTCTTGGACCCCGGCCTTCGTAGCTTCTGCGGCCTGGGCCGCTCTAACGACCTCCTGCAGCGTGGGAGGTGGCTCTTGGTTTATTAATGTGCGCTGAGTCTCGGCGTCGTTCAGGCCGCACAGCACACAGTCTCGGAGGGTGATTTCGACGTTCTCCCATTTGCACGGGCCGGCCGCCAGCCGCAGGGCCGCCACGAACGCGGCGACCGTCTCCCCGGGCGCTTGGACTCGCCTCCAAAACGCACTCCGAGCGGGAAACATCGCCGTGGCGGGCCGGACGTGCTCACGCAGCAACTGCATGAGTTCCTTGGCCTTGAATTCGCTCACCCTCCTCGGTGCAATCAGGTCCACCAAGGTCCTTTTTGTTTCTTGTCCGAGCATTCTGGTGAAGATGGCTCTTTTCTTCGCCTCTTCCGTAACTTCGGACTCGATCAGTGCGGCCTGGAAGTCCATTTCGAAGATCTCCCAGTCGCCCGGTCTCCTGATTTCGAAACCGGCGCATGTCTTGGTCCCGTGGGCTGCCATCCCATCCTCGTCGCCAATTTAGTGTAAGGGACCAAAGACAATACAACAGCCGAAGGTTGGCTTAACACAGGTTTATTGCATGATGATCCGGAGGAACATGTGGTAATGGCGGCTGGGTAGCTCCATATATACAGCTGGCTATACATTTGAATGTGGCTCGTTGGCAGACTATTGGTTGCTGCCTGCGTGACGTCGTAGGAGGTCACGCCCTTCTTGACCAGGTGAGGAGGTCGCGGGGAATCTTCCCGCGCTGCTGATCCAGGTGGCTTTGATCCATTAGAGCTGGACGCTCGCTACTGCCCTCTGGTGGTCACTAGCTCGCGTCCCCTTATTAAGCATACATTGATACAGGTGATGGTTATAATGTTGCACACAGAAAGGTTACATTGATAACACATGGTAAAGGTACATTGTTAAAGGCACTGCTTTACAGAACACAACAGGAGCATACCAGACAAGAGAGGTTCCTAGGGCGGGGAGGGGACAGTGGTGGCTTAGTGATTAAGAAGCTGAACTTGACAACGGAAAGGCTGGCAGTTCTAGACCCATGAAGGAGTGAGCGTCCGTCTCTGTCCCAGCTCCTGCCAACCTAGCAGTTCGGAAGCAAGAAATTGCAAGTAAGTAAACAGGTACCACTTCTGTGGAAATGTAAACAGTGTACCATGGTGCTTCGGCGTCTAGTCATGCCTGTCACATGTCCACAGAAACGTCTTCAGACGCAGACAGCACTGGCTCTTTCAGTACCAGCAGAAATGTGTACCGAACCCTAGAGTTGGATACGACTGGCAAGAGTGGGAGTTTGCCAGACCCAGACAAGAGGAGTTCCTAGAGAGGAGGTTGCCGAACAAGAGAGATTCTGGGTTTTTCGTCCTCACTCCTCAGCGAGGGGGAGTGAGAGTGGCCGACTTGAGATTCCTAGAGAGGAGTATGACAGATAAGAAGTTCCTAGAGAGGAGTGTGTGAGACAAGAGAGATTCCTAGAGAGGAAGGAAATGAGGGAGGGGAAGAGACCATGGAGGTATAATATGTCCCTCTTCCTTTTTCGAGAGGCGACCTGACCATCGAGTTGGGAAAGTTGCTGGGGTAAGTCTACTCTTAATTCTGGACTACATATCCCATCCTTTTCGAGGCGGGAAGGGGTTTTAGAGTTTTGTGAACTGGACTCTTAAGAAACTTGCCTCTTCTACGTATTGGAGATAAGGCAGTACTGTATCCCGAGCTTCAAATACCTTAAATACTACAAAACACACGCAGGAAGAAGAAGGCGATTCGTCTTGAATCTCGAAAACTCATGCAAGGATTTATTTTTTGAGTGGTCCAATAAATGTATCGCCTTCTTTCTGTCTTTGTTTTGTATTTTGAATAGGCAGTACTGTATTATGAATCACACCATCTTTCTTTGTTTGCTTAAATACTACAAGTCCCAGAGTCCCCGACCATGAGGCGACTAGCATGGACGGTGGGAGTTGTTGCTCGAAAAGAAAAAAAAAAGAGCAGTGGTGTGCTGGCCCACAGGGATACAGGGACTCACCCCGGTGCTCCCCAGCGACTGGCGCCCCCCAGAAGCAGGCAGAGGTAATGGGAATGTATGGAGTTTCTCTCTCTACACACACACCCCCCCCCATAGGCATCCCCATCACTTCCTGTCCACTGCCCTCCCAAGGTGCCCAACACACCCCTGATTTCGTGCCCATCCCGTGGAGGGAAGGTCTTGAGATCAAGGGAAGCATAATAAGCTTTTGAGTGACAAGCCCTCTGGACTCAGCTGACTGTGAATTCTGGGCTTTGTAGTTGGCGGGAAACCAAGGGATGTTTCTCCAAGACTGGGAAAGGGTTCATCATGTTTGCTCCCCCTCCCCTTTGCTAAGGACTCGGCTGGTGGCTTTCCCTTGACAACCTCTGGTTCGCCTCCCCTTTGGTTTCCTCCTGCCTTTGTTTTCTCATCTTTTGAAAGGGTTCAGAGACTGTTTTAATGTGAAAAGACTTTTAACTTGATTCTCTCATAGTGTTTCATTTGCAAGAGTTTAAACCTTTATATAAAACACTACTAAGATACCAGCTTAATAGTTAACTCTTGACGTATTTGGAGTTCTGTTTTTGGGTTGTTGTTTTTTTAAAAGAAAATCCTTGGTCCACCTCGCCATTGTGGCTGGGCCGCCATCAGAAATTTCTGGGCTCCATACTGAGCAATCCTATTCCCCCCCCCCCCCCCCACACACACACACACTTTTCTCTCTCCTCGCATTGGGTTGGCGGCGGTGGCTGGAATACACAATTTCCCAAAAGAAATAGATGGGCAGTTGTATCCAACGTTAGAGTTCAGTGCTCATCTCTGATTACAGCCAAAGAGTCAGTGGCCTTGATCCACGAAAGCTCACATTGAAATACAGCAGTTAGTCTTTAAGCCTTGCTTGAAAGCCAGTTGTATTCAACTTTAGAGTTCAGTGCTCATCTCTGATTACAGCCAAAGAGCCAATGATGTCTGCATTCGTAGATGTTTCCATGGACATGTGGCAGGCATGACTAGACACCGGAGCGCATGGAATGCTATTTACGTTCCTAATGATGAGCTCCTGTCATCCCTCCCAGCTCTTGCCAACCTAGCAATTAAAAAGCAAGAAATTGCAAGTAGATAATTAAGGATATCTACTAGCAATTTCTTGCTTTCCAACTCCTAGGTTGGCAAGAGCTGGGAGGGATGATGGGAGCTCATCATTACACACACACACTCACACTCCATCCCCACCCACAGAGAGAGGAAGAGGAAGAGAGTGAGACTCACCGGAAGTTGCAGCTTCACCTCCCAACAGTCAGGAGCTCTGCTGCTCTGGAGCTGAAGCAGCTGCTGCCGGGTGGCCTCCCTCCTTCCTGACGCTGCTTGCCTTGCCCAGAGCAGCGTGGCAAGGGGGAACTTGCCGGGGCGCGCACTTCTTTAGGCTCAGCTGTACTTCCTTTCTGCGCGCGTCCTTCGGCAATGCTCCCACACGGGCCTCGTTTGCTCAGGGCCGAAGCCCGAAGGTTCCTGTAGGAAGCAGCCCCGGTGTGCGCGGTCTCTTCCAGACTGAGCCTGGCGCAGCACGCCTCGTGGTCAAGGCTTCAGCCCACGATGCGCGCCGGTCAGGCCCCTGCCAGCTCCAGGCCCCGGGTGGCAGTACCCCCTGTGCCCCCCCTGACGGCGGCCTTGCATTGTGGCCAAATTTATTTCTGGATCCCTGATGAGGACATTGTAGAGCGTTTCTACTTTCTCCAGATGGAGGTCTTGGTATTTAAAGAGAAAAGAGGAGTTATTTCTTTACAAGGCTGCAATTCCTCAATTAAAACCCTTGTCCTGCTAATGTTATAATTTCCCTTCCGGAGGAGTTTTCAGACTCTGAACCTCAGATGTTTTTGTTCTCTTAAGTTCCACACTCCCAACTCTGATCCAGTTAAAACCCTTGCCCTGCTAATGTTATAATTTCCCTTGTGGAAGAGTTCTTAAAAGTCTAAACCTCAACTCTGACCCAGTGGGTCTCTTAGCTGGGACTTTAGGGACTGGAGGATTATTAGGAAAGGGAAAGCATCTGTAGGCAGCTGTGAGGGGGTCTCAGGAAGGGAGGATCTAGGGAGGCTTCATTCATCCTATGCACAAACGGACCACTACCACCCCCTTGAGAAGGCAGGAAAGAGGAGGAAAGAACAAGCCCTTTTCAGTTCTCATATAGAAAAGCACTAGCAGAGGTACTCGCTTCGCTGGGTGCCCGCCCCCATGCGGGATCCATGTGTGGGACCCATGCGGGACCCTCACCCTCACCCTCACGCCCCCAACGCCCCTGGAGTCCCCGTCGTGCCCCCCTGAAGTGTTTGGGAAGGCCTACCTGGTGCTGCTCCGGGTCTCCCTTCCCTGGGTGTCCGTGCGGCCCCAAGTCTTTCTCAGCCATGGTGGCGGCTCCTCCCTCTGGCGCCCAGATCCTTGGCATGGTGGCGGTGGCCAACTCCTTGGCGGTTCTGGCTTCTGGGGACGGGTGCTGGGGGCACCCTCTTTGCGGCCCTTTTTTGGGGCGAAGGCCCCAGGACCGTGCTACCGGAACCCCGCGCCAGCCACTCCAGATGGTTGAGGTAGGCTGGGATGGTGTTGTTCGGGCGGGGGGTGCAGGTCCGGCACTGTGTATGGCCAACATACAGCGCCGGTCCTTGATTTTAGTTATAAAGACTATCTTCCTTATCTCCTCCTTTCCATGTTATCCCTGATCCGTTCTAGGCAGCTTTTTGGATTGAGAATTAATTAGAACATTGTCGGTATACCACTGTGGTGTGTGGGTGAGAGAGAGAGATTCACTGTGTCAGGTAGCTCCACTTTGACTAAAGGGATTCCCGTTTGTCATGTCTTGAGATTTAATGTTTGCAGAATATACATAGCCTTGGAATGCCGATGGTGAATCAATCCTCTGCAGAGTTTGTTTCTCTGGAAAGTTATTGGGGAAGTGGAAACTTTCTCTTAGTGAATGACTCAGAGAGGGAGGGAAAGGCTTTTATTTGGAGAGGTGCTGTTTGAGGAGCAGAAAGGAGTCAGATCAGATGTCCCCCTCCCCCCTTAAGGACATAAGCCCAGGATAGAAATAGCACTAGGGCAGTGATGGTGAACCTTTGCACTCCAGATTTTCTTGAACTTCAATTCCCAGAAACCCAGATCAGCAGGAGTGCTGACTTAAGCTTCTGGTAATTGCAGTCCAAGAACACCTGGAGTGCCAAGGTTCACCATCACTGCACTAAGGAGTGTGATGAGAGTCTGTCCTGGTGGATTATCATGTTCTCCTCTCAGCACCCCTTAATTTTCATTCTTATCAGAAACTTTAAGGAGTTTTGCTGGACACTGACACAGTTCACTCACACATGTGAATTTACAGTCCATTTTTTACCACTACATTCCACAGAGTCCACCTCTAGATAGCAATAACAATTACACTTATGAGTGTAATTGTTATTTTACCAAACTCAGAAGGATGGATGGCTGAGTCAATCTTGAGCCCCATTAGGAATGAAATCAGATCATGGCCTGAGATTTGTCTGCAGTATAGCAGGTTAAGCACTGCGCCTTGAAGGATTCACAGTACGTTTTGTATCCATAGGCAAGGACATAAAGAACAAATGTGTTCTTCAATACGTCCAAGTGTGTTTCTAACAAATTAAATTGGTAAGAAACATTGGGAGGTATCAGCAATAAAACTATTGATATCTAGCCATCTCATCCTCTGCCGCCCCCTTCTCCTTTTTTTGCTAATATCCAGTGAGTCATCTTCTCATTTGATGGTCAAAGTACTGGAATTTTAGCTTCAGTGTTTGTCCTTCCAAGGAGCAGTTGGGATTGATTTCCTTCAGGATGGACTAATTTTATTTTATTTTTTCCAGTTCAGAGGACTCTCAAAAGTCTCCTCTGGCACCACAGTTCAAAGTCATCAATTCTTCTGCACTCAGCTGTCCTTATGGTCCAGCTCTCCCAGCCATACATTACTGCTGGAAAGACCATTGTTTTAACTTTGCAGACTTTTTTTGGCAGGGTGATGTCTCTGCTTTTTATTATGCTACCCAGGTCAGCCATAGCTTTCCTCCCAAGGAGTAACATCTTTTTATTTCATGGCTGCAATCACCATCTGCAGTGATCTTAAACCTTCAGAAGGTAAAGTCTGTCACTTCTTCAATTTCTTCCCCTTCTATTTGCCAGGGAGTGATGGAGCTGGTTGTTATGATCTTGCTATTTATTTATTTTTTGAAGGGGAGTTTTTCAAACTAGCTTTTCCACTCTCCTTCCCTTTCTGTTGTTTTTCTCTATTGCTTTGCAATCTTTCTTTTACTAAGCCTCCTTATCTCTCCTTACTGTTTTCTGGAAATCAGTGTTTAGTTGGGTGAAACTTTCTCTTTCACCTTTGCTTTTCACTTTTCTTCTTTCTTCAGATATTTGTATAGCCTCATCAGACAACACATTTCGCTTTCTTGAATTTATTTATTATTGAGATGTTTATAATTCTTGCCTCCTGCATGTTGTTATAAACCTCCATCCATAATTTCCAGACTATTTATTTGTTATGTCTAATCCCTTAAAACCTTTACTTCACCTCCACTGAATATTCATGAGGCATGTCAGCTAGGTCAGGGGCCCCCAACCTTTTTTACACTATGCAACGGTTTCATGCTAAACCATTTCTCCATGGACTGGTAAGTGAAGTGGCCCAGTTGTCTGCCAGCCACACCGTATGACTCGAGCAGTGAGGTAGTGTTGAGGGTTGGTAGAGCTAGCCAAATAACTAAGTAGATTCAAGGTTCAAGAAAATTATTCATTTATTATTTACAAAACTCATGAGAATTATCTTTTCATCTTATCTTAACAGGAACTTCACTGAAGGAGATCATCATCAAGAGTGACTGTTGGAATGACAGTTGGTCCAGAGGTAAGAACTTTCACATAAAGTGGGAGGGGTTTGTGCAGTGTTGCATCATGGTAAATGTAGTACAAATTAGTTTGATGTTCTATCTTGGCAATGCCCCTTCTAACATCGAACTGATTTGGAAAACAAGGATAAGTACAATGTTACAGGTGATACAATATCATATTTATATATTTACACACAATTTTCTGGTCAAGTAAGAATGTTGGTTTGAGGGGAGAGGTTTGGTAAGAATATCGGCAATTTGTTCTTTTGTATCGCAATGTACTGCCTCTATGAAACCCATTTCAGATAATTGTCTTGCGTGTTTATACTTGATATCTATGTGCCTAGATCGGTGACCTATCGCTTCCGCTTTAGATATCTCAATCGTGGCCTTATTGTCCTCATGGATGACTATGGGGTACAATGGTTTTCCCCAGATACTTGATACGAGGCCATCGAACCAAATTAAGTTGTACGGAGCCTTAGATAGACATACAAATTCAGCCTCAGCAGTGGCGGTTGATACCAGTTTTTGTTTTCCAGTGTACCAATATACTGGACTGCCATTTAACATGATCACATAGCCTAATGTGCTTTTTCTCGTCTTTATGTCCCCAGCCCAATCTGCATCAGCGAAACAGGAAAGTTTTGGACCTTCGATCAAGTTGAGGGTGAGTGAGAACTTTGTGTCTGCTGTGTGTTTTAGATCTTAGTAACCTTTTCACCGCATTCCACTGGTAAATTTTTGGACTGCTTATGTTAGGCTTTTGTGCCTGTGTGTGTGTGTGTGCATTTAAAAGAGCATGCGGTCAAGAAGGACACAGCAGGGCATGGGTGCGAGATACACGCAGGCACACAGTTTGGTTGAAAGAAAAGATTCGTTTTATAAACTGTAACTGAAATAAGATATCTTCTCTCAACAAAGTTCAAACACAAGCATATAACAGTCTCTGTAGCAGTTGGCAACCAACAACTGAGTGACACAGAACTTGGCAACAGTCCCACAAACAGAAGATATGCCAACACTGGCCCGGGCAGGGCTCGGCGGCTTTATCTGAACAGTTAGAGATGGAATGCTTACTCAGAAGTCCAGGCTTGGCTTCAGATTCCTTTCTCCCTCTCTCTCTGCTGCTCCAGGAAGCTTTCAGTCTCAGTAGACCTGACACAGAGATCTTTGCTGTTCTTCCTTTCACGTTGTCACTGGGTTGCACTTCTTCCAGATTCAGCTCACTCTCCTTACTCTCCTCGAACCCTCCTCTTACTCTCCTCAGTCTCTCCTCAAAGTGGGCTTCTGGAGCCATTGCTTATATTACTCTGAGTTTGCTGATTCATTGTTCAACCATTATCGGCTGTGACTAAACTCTTAAGGTGATACACATTGTCCTATACAGCACACAGAAACCCATGTGGCTTAACAACTTGCATGTCCAGACAACAGGTTCACCGATAAGGTTATATCTGGTCTTGTCCAATTTGAAATGTACAGCAATGAGCCTATCACCAATCTGTATAAGGTGTTATCTTCAAATGTTTCATCATTGTTGTACATATTTTTTAGAAAATCTGTCTGTATGGGGGTATCACTTGGTTTGGATTCTGACATGTTACACTTATCTAGTAATTTGATTATTTTTTCCTTTGTGATAGTTTGAACCCATCTGTGGTTTTAGTGATTTGCACTCCTAAATATTTGTCAACTTTCGCTAGGGTTTTTAGGGGGAATTGTTTTTTTAACCCTTGGGCGAAGTTGTCGCATTTTGATTTTTCCTTTCCTATATATAATATGTCGTCAACATAAATTAATACCTTTTCTGTTCTTGCCCTTTCCTAATGAATACACATTTATCAGCAGAAGTAGCTATGAAACCCATAGACTCCAAAACCTTTGATAGACAGTCATACCACCTCTTTCCAGACTGCTTCAGCCCATATAAATTTTTTTAAAGCACCCAGGTTTTCCTTTCATTGGGATCGATCTCCTGTGGTGCTCTGACGTATATTTCTTTGTCTAGGTCTGCATGTAGATAGACGGTTTGAACATCGAATTGACATGCCTGTTCTTTTAAAATTGAAGCGGTCACTAGAGCAGTTTTGACGCTCTGATCTTACTGTTGGTGAATAGGTGTCTGTATAGTCATCTGGAAAAGTTTGGGAAAAACCTTGAGCTACTAATCTGGCTTTATGTAATGATTTGTTATCCTCCAGGGATTTGATTTTAAAAATCCATTTTGTGCCAATTGTTTTTGGGTTCTCTGGGACTTCTGCAAGGGTGTATACATTTAGTTTTTTAATACTATCTAATTCTTATTGTATGGCCTCCTCCCACTTGAGTCATTTCTCATGTGGGAGCGCGAGTACCTCTTGGTAACTTTTGGGAGTGACTATAGTGTCACTGATTGACATTATATAATCTTCCAATCGTTTGGGTACTTTGGTTTTGTTAGTTCTGTTCAACCTTCTGGTAGGTGTTTTGGATGAGTTTATACTTTTAGATGTGGTCTTTTGGTTGCACTCATTGGCACTGCTGGCCTCGAGGCTTGGGTGTTTCTCTTTCCAATCGTTGGCACTGGTTTGGCACCCTTTTAACTCATATGATTGCGAGGGAATGGCTTTTGTGGTGGTTTGGTTTATTTATTACCTCATTAGAGTATAATTTTGACCAATTAGTATTCTCATGAAAATTTGCAGACCTAGATACAATTACAGTGATGCCTCATACAACATACAAACTTAGTTCCACAAGTTTGGACTTTATACGGATTTGGACGTTGTATGAGGCATGCAAAATCCTAGCCGTGATGCCTCATACAATGTCCAAATCCTTGCCGCAATGCCTCATACAGCGTTTCCATAGAGATACATTCTACTGTAACAGCACAGACTTCAGGGCAAAGTCAAGGAAACAGACAGGAAACTGACAGAAGAGGCCACACCATCGGCCGGCGTTCCCGGGCCCCGCCCTCCCCCTTGCCCTTGGACTTAAAAGGCGAGGGGGTGCCGGGTGAGCTGCCGCCGCCACACTCCTGGCCCCGGTGGGGGTGAAGAGGTCCTTCCAGCCACACCATCGGCCGGCGTTCCCGGGCCCCGCCCTCACCCTCAGACTTAAAATGCAAGGAGGTGCCGGGTGAGTTGCCGCCGCCACGCTCCTGGCCCCAGTGGGGGCGAAGAGACCCTCCCAGCCACACCATCGGCCAGCGTTGGCGGGTCCTGCCCTCCCCCCTCGCCCTCGGGCTTAAAAAGCGAGGGAGTGCTGGGCGAGCTGCCGCCGCCACACTTCTGGCCTCAGTGGGGGCGAAGAGGCCCTCCCGGCCACACCATCGGCCGGCGTTCCCGGGTCCTGCCCTCACCTTTGGGCTTAAAAGGTGAGGGGGTGCTGGGTGAGCTGCTGCCGCCGCGCTCCTGGCCCATGTGGGGGCGAAGAGGCCCTCCCGGCCACACCATCGGCCGGTGTTCCAGGGCCCCGCCCTCCCCCCCCTCGCCCTCGGACTCAAAAGACTAAAGGCAGGGGATTTTGTGGGTGGTCTTGGCTGATCTGTATCTATTGCATTTTTGCATTATAATTGGTGTAATACTATGTACTGTTATGTAATTTTGCGTTATTATTTACTTGTAAAACTGTATTTTGCTTTGTACTATTGTTATATTGTATTTCTGTATGTTTCTATGTATTGTGAACCGCTTTGGGTCGTCTGCTAGACGAAAAAAGCGGTATATAAAAATAAATTCAAATCAAACGTTAAGAATGCATTGTCTAAAGACTAAATACATTACAAAAACATGTCAAACAACCCTGATTTTATACAACAAGTTTTTAATTTTTGAAACCTTTATGAAGTGCAGGTTTAAAAGTTAACATGTCCCATCATGCAGCACAGTGTTAATCTGCAGCCATGCAGCCGATCATCCATTTTGTACAAGCTACTGTAAACAATTACTGGATGGAAGCAAGGACAAAATGGATGGCAACATGTCCCATCATGCAGCACAGTGTTAATCATCCAAACAGCAGCAAACAACAAACAATTAAAATCGCGCTCAAAACCACTCCTAACCACTCTTCACCTCGTGCAAAACCCACAAGAGCAATGCACGCATGCGTCCTGCCTTTTATACTGCCCAGGCACAATGCAACCTGGGAAAAACCTCAAAGTCTTTGTATGAGGCAACTTTTTTCAAGAAATTAGGTGATGTTGTATGAATTCGATGTTGTACGAAGCGGACTTTGTATGAGGTATTACTGTATTCTGGATTGGTTGTCTATAAATCTGTAGGCTTCTGAACCTGGCTCATATCCCATGAATTTCAGTCTTTTGGAGGCCGTATCTCCCTTCTCATTTGTTTAGAAATGAGGACGTCTGCAAGTACCCCGAAAACATGAAGGTGAGATAGATTTGGCTTTCGACCGTACATGGCTTCATATGGTGTTTTGTTAACTACACTTGACCAAATTCTGTTTACTGTGTAATTGCAATACAAGAGTGCTTCCCTCCAGTAAGACTGGCCTAAACTAGCGTCTTTAAGCACACACCTGACCATCGTCTGTAGCACCCCGTTCCTGTGTTCTGCTACGCCATTCTGAAATGCTGAGAAGGGTGAGGTAGTGTAATGTATTATGCTGAGTTTGATGGCCCAGTCTTTGAATTCTCTGGATAGGAATTCAGACCCTCGATCAGTCATTATTTGTTTGATCTTTGTGTCATTTTATTTATTTATTTATTTTGTTAAATTTCTATACCGCCCACTTGACCAAGGCCGACTCAGGGCGGTTCACAATTATAGATTAAACAGATAAAAACAGATAAAAACATACAGAATTAAAAACCCGCCCCCTAAAAAAGGAGTGCAGATACCGATGGAACCGTGGGGGAAGGCATACTCCTCTATATCAACCACCCAACGGAAGCCACCCCTCTACCTGCACCCCAAACGTGGCCCGCCAGCCAGGTTTTTAGTTCTTTCCTAAAGGGCAACAACTCCGTCTGGAGGCGCAGTTCTACTGGCAGGAGGTTCCAAAGGGCCGGTGCAGACACAGAGAAGGCCCTCCTCCTTGTGCCAGAGAGGCGAGCCCCCCTGGCTGATGGCAAAATTAGAGAGCCCCTCCGGTCCGCTCTGGTTGGACGGACAGAGCGATGCGGTCTCTGAGGTAACCTGGCCCACTACCATATAGGGCTTTAAAGGTCAAAACCAGCACCTTGAATTGCACCCGGAGGCAAACTGGTAACCAGTGCAACTCCTGAAGCAGTGGTGAGGCATGGGCATAACGTTCACACCCCATCACCACCCGGGCCGCAGCATTCTGGACCAGCTGCAGCCTCCGAATGGTCATCAGGGGCAGCCCCATGTAGAGTGCATTACAATAATCTAGTCTGGTCACAAGTGCGTGAGTGACCATGAGCAAGGAGTCCCGGTCAAGGAGTGGGCGCAACTGGTGAATCACCCGAAGTTGGGCGAAGGACCTCCTGGCCACAGCCGCCACATGTTCTTCTAGCAGCAGCCGTGAATCCATGAGGACCCAGGTCATGCTGGGTCTCTACCGTCTTGTAAAACTCTTTGAACTTTGTGAAGGTTTCCCTTTTATACTGAGGGTATACACAAAACCGTATTGGCTGAAATTGTCAACGATTGTAAGAAAGTACCTTTTTTGACCAATGGATAATTTGAGTGGCCCCACAAGGTCCATATGTATTAACTAGATGGTGTGTGACATACTCCTTTGGGATGACCTGGGTCTTGGACTGGCTTTGGCCTTAGAACACTTACATACTGAACATTCAAGGTAATTTTCACAATCTTTTTTTCTTTAAACCATCTGAACAATTCAACGTTTTCTTAACTACAGGAAAACTTATATGCCCCAGTTTCCTGTGCAATAAATGAGTGCAACTGCCATGTATTGGTTTTCCAATGGATATTCTTACAGCACCATTTTCTTCCCCTTGTATTTCCCCATCATTAGTTTTCATCATCGCTGATTGTAACATACCCTTCTTTTCTCCCTATTTCAGCATTGTCATTTTTGTATTCGAAGTTGCCATTAATCTGACCTTTGACCTTTGTGCTGGGTTGAAAATATGCTAAACCATCAGTCATCACTACTTCCCCAGTATTTTTACCATTGTTAGTAATTCTCACTTTTCCCTTCTTGAAGAATACATTAATTTCTGTATCTTTACTGATACAGTACTGAGCCAGACATCCTGGAGAGCGAAGTCATAAAGGCCCTAAAAAGCACTGCAAACAACAAAGCTAGTGGAGATGATGGTATCCCAGTTGATTTCTTTAAAGTGCTAAAAGATGACGGCGTCAAATTACTGCATTCAATATGCCAACAGATTTGGAAAACAAAACAATGGCCACAGGATTGGAAAAGATCAGTATACGTCCCAATCCCAAAAAAGGGCAATGTCAAAGAATGTTCAAATTATCGAACAATCGCGCTCATCCCACACACCAGTAAGGTGATGCTCAAGATAATACAGGATAGACTTCAGCAGCATGTGGAAAGAGAATTACCAGAGGTGCAGGCAGGTTTCAGAAGAGGCAGGGGGACTAGAGACCACATTGCCAACATACGCTGGATCATGGAGAAAACAAAGGAATACCAGAAACAAGTTTATTTCTGTTTTATTGACTACACTAAGGCATTTGACTGTGTGGACCACAACAAGATGTGGCAAGTAATTAAAGAGATGGGAATACCAGAGCACCTCATATGCCTCCTGAGAAATCTGTACATGAACCAAGAAGCAACAGTTAGGACAGAACATGGAATGACAGAATGGTTTGGAATAGGAAAAGGAGTAAGACAAGGCTGCATTTTGTCACCATGCCTATTCAACCTATACACAGAGCACATAATGCGCAGTGCAGGGATGGAGGAATCACAATATGGGATTAAAATCGCTGGGAGAAACATCAACAATTTGAGATATGCAGACGATACCACCCTAATGGCAGAAAGTGAGGAAGACCTAAAGAATCTCTTGATTGGGCTGAAGGAGGAGAGTGCAAAAGCTGGCTTGAGACTAAATATCAAGAAAACCAAGATAATGGCAACAGGCCCAATCAGTTCTTGGAAGATAGATGGGGAAGAAGTAGAAGCAGTGACAGATTTTACTTTTTTGGGATCAAAGATCACTGCAGATGGGGATTGTAGCCATGAAATAAAAAGGCGACTGATTCTTGGGAGACAAGCAATGAGAAACCTGGGGAACATAGTGAAAAGCAGAGACATCACACTGAAAACAAAAATTAGAATAGTCAAAGCAATGGTCTTCCCAGTAGTAATGTACGGATGTGAGAGCTGGACAATTAGGAAGGCTGAACGCAGAAGAATAGATGCCTTTGAAATGTGGTGTTGGAGGAGGGTTTTGAGAGTACCCTGGACAGCGAGGAGAACAAATAGGTCAATCTTAGAAGAAATTAACCCTGAATGCTCACTGGAAGGTCAAATAGTAAAGATGAAGCTGAAATACTTTGGACATCAAATGAGAAGGGAGGATTCACTTGAGAAGGCATTGATGTTGGGAAAGGTGGAGGGCAAAAGAAGAAGGGGGAGGCCAAGGATGAGATGGCTAGATGGCATTGTAGACACAATGGGCACAGAGCTGGGAGGGCTGAGGGGGATGGTGGAGGACAGAGGCGCATGGAGAGCAATGGTCCATAGGGTCGCAAAGGGTCGGAACCGACTGTGCGACTGAACAACAACAAACTCAGTTTGATTACTGCTAGAACGTTATAAGGTATTTCTGGTATGAAAAGTACCTCTTTGATTCTTCCCAGTCCTGGGATGTTAATGTCACCTTTCCCGAGCACTTGTGCTAATTTTTGGTTAGCAACCTTGATTTTAAACCAAGTCTCAGTGAATGAATCGAAAATGTTCTTATCACATGAGGTGTGAGTAGTGGCCCCTGAATCAATTAACCAGTATTGACCTTGATCAGTCATATCAGACTTTGAATCATCATATCTGAACCTGTTCATAGAGTCTGTGTCAGATCTACGCATTTCCCCCCTTTGCTCTGTCTTCCTGTTTAGGACTTGGTGACCTTCTGAGTCCTGGTCTATATTTGGGCCTTATGTTAGGGGGAGACCTGTTTTGGTAGTTGCGATTGTGAAAATTATTATAGTCACTTGTTCAATCTTGTCTCGAGACTCTAGGGCAGTTTTTCTTTAAGTGTTTATAAGAACCACATATGAAACATTCGGGCAGAGTATTTACTTGTTTTGCAAATTCAACCCTTTTTGCCACTTTATTTTCTTTATGAAAGTAAGCTCGGTCCCTCCTTAGATTGTCCTCTGCAATGAGTCTGCCTGATAGGAAATCTAAAGAGATGTCACCATAGTTAAAGCTATCTAATTGACTAATGAACCCATCCTAGCTGTGGTCAAGTGAGTTTATAATTATACTGACAAGGCTCTCTTCAGTGATCGTTTGCCCTCTTTGGATCAGCTGAGACCTCATATCGTTTAATCTAAGCAGGTGCTCACTCATGGTAGTTCCGGACCTTAATTTTGCGGAATGGAAGTCCCTAGACAGCCTGCTTGTGGTACTTCTGCTCTTACTGTGAAATAGGTTGCACAGTTTTCCCCATACCTCAGAAATTGTAAGACCACTTGGTATGCTTGTGTATATGGCTGGCTCTATGGAGCTCAATAGCAGGTAAAAGGCCTTATGATGTAAACAGTTTATCTCCATAGTCCACGGTCTTTCAGGCGGGTCTAGGATGAGGAACAAGGCATTGTCCCTCATTAATAGAACTTGGAACTGTTGAGCGTTGGGAAGAGCATTCTGCTGATTCGAGTTGGTGATGCTAATCCTTTGTTTATTTATTTATTTTTATATTTATAAGTCACATTTGTATATGCCGCCCACTCAGGCAGAACCCGACTCAGGGCGGCATCACAACACTTCTAAAAATACACAAAACATTATAAAAACCTGTAAAAACCCACTTCCCCCCCATTTAAAAACCCATATCCCACCCACCCATCCCACCCACCATACAAGAAGAGAGAGTTCTTATAAAAGCCAGCCGGCGGGAACCATAGTCCCGTTCGGGCCCCACACCTGCCCTGCCAGCCAGGTCTTTACTCCTTTCCTGAAGGGCAGCAGTTCACTTTGAAGTCTTAGATCTGTTGGTAGGAGGTTCCAGAGGGTTGGTGCGGACACGGAGAAGGCCCTCCTTCGGGTGCTAGACAAATGTGCACCCCTCGTTGACGGCACCATTAAAGAGCCCCTCCGGTCCGCTCTGGTTGGACGGGCAGTCACTCTTGGGATGATGCGGTCTCTAAGGTATCCTGGCCCCCTGCCATATAGGGCTTTAAAGGTCAAAACCAGCACCTTAAATTGCACCCGGAGACAAACTGGTAACCAGTGCAGCTTCCGAAGCAGCGGGGAGACATGGGCATATCGCCCACACCCCATCACCACCCGGGCCGCCGCATTCTGGACCAGCTGCAGCCTCCGAATGGTCGTCAAGGGCAGCCCCATGTAGAGCGCATTACAATAATCTAGTCGGGAAGTAACCAGAGCATGAGTGACCATAAGTAAGGAGCCCCGGTCCAGGAGCGTGCGCAATTGGCAAATCACCCGAAGTTGGGCAAAAGCCCTCCTGGCCACAGCCGCCACTTGTTCTTCCAGCAGCAGCCGTGAGTCCAGAAGGACCCCCAAGTTGCGCACTGGGTCTGTCTGGGGCAAAACAGCCCCATCCAGTACCAAAGATGGTAACTCCTTGGATAACCTGGGGCCCCTTATCCACAGCCACTCTGTCTTGCTGGGATTCAGTCGAAGCCCATTGGCCCCCATCCAGACCCCAATGGCCTCCAGGCATCCAGATAGGATTTCAACAGCATCACTGGGGTCCCCACGGGCCGAGATGAACAGCTGGGTGTCATCCGCGTACTGATGGTACCGCACCCCGTGGGAACGAATGATCTCACCCAGTGGCTTCATGTAGATGTTAAATAAGAGAGGAGAGAGCTCTTAAATAAGAGAGGAGAGGTTGTTGGTGTTCAGGGCTGTCGGTGAACTGACAGTAGGGCATAGGGATACAGACAGTCAGGTTTGAAATCCCTGCCCTCTCTTCTCGTTTGCTGTTGGTTGGATCCAACTGTGCATGATTGGCCTTTTATGCATGTGTGGTATTCATTTCAAGCTAGTCATCGAGGAGGAAAAAGCTCCTGAAAGCAGAAACAGGGTGTCTGGTTCCAGAGACTGCTCGTCGCCCTGCTGCTTCATCTCTAGATTCAAGATGAGGTTGTGGGTAAGCTGGAGCTACTGCATGCTGAGAGAGATGGTACTCTGGAGAAAAACGGTCACTTGAGAGGTTCAGCATGTTCCGTGGTGGTGGGTAGATGCCTTTTTTGGAGTGTGGATGGTAGAGAGTCATCTCGGGGCTGATCGTTGGAGGTGCAGCGGCTTGTCGTGAACTCTTGATTTGCCTGATTTCCGTGATAGTGAAATCAGTCCCGAAGGCAACAGAGAGAGTGTCCAAAGCTTTGGAAATCTCCTGTTCCGATGGTGTCTTGAGTGATTTGTGAGAGTTGGTTTGCGATTGACCCTTCATACGCGTTTAGGATCGGAGATTCTATGTTGCTTAGCTGAGGTATTTTGGAAAATGACCAGCTGGTGTTGTCAGCTCTTTCTATTAGTTCATTTAGTTGTTTGTGACTGTTATGCTTAAAGCCCAATCTCTCCTCTGTGTCGGGATGTAGATTACAGTATTCTCCGCTCTCTATTTTGAACTTTCCTTTCTGATTGGTTGCCTATCAGCCATTTTTGTGTGCGGGAGATTCAAATTAGTGTTCAGAAATTAGTGCCTCAGGAAACCTTACCCTTTCTACCGACCCGAACCCCAATTTTGAGAGGCATACCCGGTTGGTATGGGGAGGATTGTCGCCTTCGTCAGTTTTCTGTCCTCTGTCATTGATGTTGGTGGAGCACAACAGTAGGTTCCTTAATTTGATGGGGGGAACTTCGTACCCCATAGATGGATCAATGATCCTCAACACGGTTGATTTTAGTTTTGCAGCCTTGTTCATGTTCTTGTCTCCTCGTTTACATTGGGTTGATTCAGTCCCAGTTGGTACGTAAAGTGGAATTGACAATTGTGATTGTCCTTCAGCTGCTTCATTCTGAGTATTGTGGATTTCTTCTCCTATGGTGGTTCTGGCGCTGGCCCTCTGTGGTGTCAGTTGAGCCGCCATCCTTCGGGATAAGGCTCTCATGACATATGCTGACCTTTCTGTGGATTCTTTTCTCTTGTCATCATTTTGCTCCTTTTTGACTTCAATTTTGGCAACCGAGCTCTGCTACCATTTGTTGAAGGTTGGTAAAGTAAAGGTAAAGGTTTCCCTTGCTCGAAAGCCAGTCGTATCCAACTCTAGGGTGCAATGCTCATCTCTGTTTCTAAGCCGAAGAGCCAGCGCTGTCTGCTTCTGCAGACATTTCCATGGTCATGTGGCAGGCATGACTAGACACCGGAGCGCACGGAACACTGTTACCTTCCCACCAAAGTGGTCCCTATTTATCTACTTGCAATTTCTTGCTTTCAAACTGCTAGGTTGGCAGGAGCTGGGATGAAGACGGGAGCTTATTTCCGTCCTGCAGTACTCGGGAATCGAACTGCTGACCTTCCGCTTCCCAGTCAGCGTCTTAGCGACTTGAGGTTGGTAGATCTAGACAAATAACGAAGTAGATTCGAGGTTCAAGAAAATTATTCATTTATTATTTACAATACTCATGAGAATTATCTTTTCATCTTATCTTAACAGGAGCTTCACTGAAGGAGATCATCATCAAGAGTGACTGTTGGAATGACAGTTGGTCCAGAGGTAAGAGCTTTCACATAAAGTGGGAGGGGCTTGTGCAGTGTTGCATCATGGTAAATGTAGTACAAATTAGTTTGATGTTCTATCTCGACAAGTAGCACACTGTATACAAGCAGTTGTGTGTGGAGACCCTCCATATTTTATCAATGTGGAGGAGGGGTCCAGCCATCTGCCTATCTGTTGTGTCTGAAGCCCATGCTCTCGCTCCATTCGCTGCATAGAACTGATGGAGCAATTTGAGAGCAGAAGGCTGCCACCGGATCTCCCACCGCCACTCACCTCTGTGGCCTGGTTTGGGACTTCCAGTGACCCGGTATGGGTCAACGGCCCGGTGGTTGGGGACCCCTGATCTAGGTCATACCTGAGTGGCCTTATGGTTTTTCCTACTTTCTTCATTCTAAGCCTGAATTAGCCATCAGTAGCTTATGATCTGAGCCACAGTCTATTCCAGGACTTGTTTTTGCTGCAGTCCATTCATGAGGGTTTCCGTCAAGGTCATACCTGAGTTGACCTAATTAGCATTTGGGGGGCAAAATGCTAATTAACTTGTGAACCACCCAGAGAGTGCATAAAGCGCTATGGGGCAGTATATAAGTGTGATTAATTTGTTTAGCTTTGCCTACTTTCTACATGCAGAGCTTTTATTTGCAATCAGTAGCTCCAGCTCTTGTTTTCGCTGACTGTATAGAGCTTCTCCATCTTTAATAGCAGAGTACATAATCGATCTGATTTTGGTGTTGGCCATCTGGTGACGTCTATGTGTAGAGTCACCCCTTAGATCAGGAGTTCTCAACCTTTTAAAACTGGGGGCCAGGTCGCACTCCCTCAGATAGCTTTGGGGGCTGGATGGCCATTTTGCTCTTCCTATGATGAAAAGGACATCTTTTTCTGGTTTCAGCTGTAGGTGTTTTAGATCTTCATAGAACTGGTTGACTTCAGCCTCTTCTGCATCAGTGGTTGTGGCTAGACTTGAACTACTGTGAGATTCAATGATTAACCTGCAATTTCTTACTGAAATTATTGCTTTCCTTGAAGGCCCCTCCATTTCTTTTTAGGGATTGTTGCCCACAGTAATAGTTGTTATGGTCCTCTGAGTTAAATTCACCCATCCCTGTCCACTTTAGTTCCCTGATTGCCAAGATATCAATGTTCTGTCATTCCATCTCATTGTTGAAGCCATCCAGCTTGCCTTGGCTTATAGATCTTGCATTACAGGTTCCTGTGCAATATTGTTCTTCACAGCATCAGACTTTCCTTTCCCCATCAAATTTATCCACAGCTGAGCATCTTTTCGACTTTGGACCAGCCGCTTCACACATTCTTGGACTACTTATACTTGTCCCCTGCTTTTCTCCATTAGCATATTGGATACCTTCCGACCTGAGGGGCTCATCTTCCAGTGTCATATTATTTAGTCCTGTGATGGTGATCTTTGACACTCCAGAAGTCCTTGGATTTCAATAACCAGAACCCCCAAGTCAGCAATCCTGCTGATCAGGGCTTCTGGGAATTGAAGTTAAAGAACACCAGGAATGCCAAGGGTCCACCATCACTGGTTTAGCCTGTTAATAATGTCCACACAGGTTTTTTGGCAAGAAAACAAGTGGGTTGCCAGTCCTGCCAAGCGGATCGTGTTTTGTCTGTATTCCCTGCTGTGGCCAGTCTGTCTTGGGTACCCCTATACAGCATAGCCCATGGCCTAATCAAACCACACAAGACTACCTCACCCACAACAAGGCAATGTTCCTTGGAAGGGCAACAGCATCTCTAGTTCCCTTATAATTAATCAGGATAAGTCTGTATGTTCCCTCACATCCCCTGGCATTTCAGCTTTCTAGAATGCACTGACTTTCTGATATAAAGAAATACAATTGAATTTTTTTCTTGGAATCAGACTTGTTTTCTTTACCAACGCAATGCAAGATTCTGTGTTGTTCAGTCTTCTGCAACTTTTTGGACGTTTTGAATTCATCTTTGTTCCCATATGCTGGGAAAACACAGAGGAAAGGTGTACGGATAGGAGAACCAACTGTAGAGCAGAGAGGAATCATTTTTGTTCCTTTTTTTCCATCAGGACTGATTCTACTGGCTGAATATCTAGATCCTCTTCAGAATAAATTCTTCATTAGTCTTCCAATTTTATTTGAATTTCTGCGGATCTGCTCATCAAACTAAGTCACTATCTATTTTTCCACACAACTGCTCCTATGGAACGTAGAGCAACTTTCCAAATGGGAGGACATCATAAAATAATAGGCTCAGGGAAGAAACCATTCCTGGAGGGAGGAAAAGGCTTTTGTCCACAAGCACACCTTGAGAAACATCACACAGGAGAGAAGACTTCTAAATGCCTGGAGTGTGGAAAAAGCTTCAGTAACCGTGGGAGCCTTGTTACACATCACAGGATCCACACAGGTGAGAAGCCTTTTAAATGCATTGAGTGTGGAAAAACCTTCAGTCATTCCTCAGCCCTTGCTAGACATAACAGGATCCACACCGGTGAGAAGCCGTTTGAATGCCTGGAGTGTGGAAAAAGCTTTAGTCATTCCTCAGCCCTTGTTAGACATAACAGGATCCACACAGGTGAGAAGCCATTTGAATGCCTGCAGTGTGGAAAAAGCTTCAGTCGTTCCTCAGACCTTACTTCACATCACAGGATCCACACAGGTGAGAAGCCATTCAAATGTATGGAGTGTGGGAAAAGCTTCATTCAGTCCTCACACCTTGCTTCACATCACAGGATCCACACAGGTGAGAAGCCATTTGAATGCATGGAGTGTGGAAAAAGATTCAATCGTTCCTCAGACCTTACTTCACATCAAAGGATCCACACAGGTGAGAGGCCGTTCAAATGTATGGATTGTGGGAAAAACTTCAATCGTTCCACACACCTTACTTCACATCACATGATCCACACAGGTGAGAAGCCATTTGAATGCCGTGAATGTGGAAAAAGCTTCAGTCGTTCCTCACTCCTTACTTCACATCATAGGATCCACACAAGTGAGAAGCCATTTGAATGCCTGGAGTGTGGAAAAAGCTTCAGTCATTCTTCAGCCCTTGGTACGCATAACAAGATCCACACAGGTGAGAAGCCATTTGAATGCCTGGAGTGTGGAAAAAACTTTAGTCATCCCTCAGCCCTTGCTAGACATAACAGGATACACACAGGTGAGAAGCCATTTGAATGCATGGAGTGTGGAAAAAGCTTCAGTCAACAAGCAAACCTTGCTTCACATCACAGGATCCACACAGGTGAGAAGTCCTTTGAATGCATGGAGTGTGGAAGAAGCTTCATTCGTTCCTCAGACCTTACTTCACATCACAAGATTCACACAGGTGAGAAGCCGTTTGAATGCCTGGAGTGTGGAAAAAGCTTCATTCGTTCCTCAGACCTTACTTCACATCACAGGATCCACACAGGTGAGAAGCCATTCAAATGTATGGAGTGTGGAAAAAGATTCAATCGTTCTTCACACCTTACTTCACATCACAGGATTCACACAGGTGAGAAGCCATTTGAATGTCTTGAGTGTGGAAAAAGCTTCAGTCAACAAGCACAGCTTTCTGGACATCACAGGACTCACACAACTAGGAAGAAAGTTTAATTACTGCATGTGTTTTCACCTGTGAACAAACCACGAAATAATTCACTTAGGTGAGAAGCCTTTTAAATGCCTTGAGTGTGTAACAAGCTTCAGTGATCCTGGATACATTGCTTCACATCACAGGATCCACTCAGGATAGAAGCCTTTTTAAGTCCCTGGAGTGCCATACCTCTTTAATTATCTATAAGCCCAGAAATTGTAATTGTAGCCTGCAACTCATATCCAAAAATGTATTTTTCCGAAAGCAGGAAAAGTGCCTTTGGCATGAATTTGTTTAAGGTGGATCACAGCTTGCCATGAAGTGACTCACAAACTAGGATCACGGAGCCATCTCTTATGAAATGAGACCTGCAGGATTTAACATTGGGACTGCAATGGACTGCCACAGCCTTGAGGATATGGATAAGGTGTGCCTGCACAGCCAGTCCATCTGACATGGCCTCTTCTGCCTCCATGACCATTGGAAATTCCTCCTCTGCTGATTTTGATGTTTCCAGTGGCGTTTCCTCCCCTGAGGGGACTCCACCTAAAGGGGCTCATTTGACAAGAGCAGTTGGCCCTTTAAGGGAGTTAGGTTATTTAATTGGCATTGAGTTGTTGGCTGTACGGTCTACTACATTACTACAGTGGGATGTCCGGCCAGACATGTAGGCCTATAAATATTCAAATAGATTTAGTGTTAAATGCTAGAAAACTGAAAGAAGGAAAATTTAAATTGTATAGGTCACTCTTGTTCAAAAGCCAGTTGTATCCAACTCTAGGGTTCAGTGCTCATCTCTGTTTACAGCCAAAGAAAAAGTGATGTTTGTGTCTGTAGAAGTTTCCGTAGACATGTGGCAGGCCTGACTAGACAGTGGAGTGCATGGTACCCAGTTTATCTTCCCACCAAAGTGGCCTCTATTTCTCAACTTGGAATTTCTTGCTTTCCCCTATAAATAAATACCTGGTGATGCCAATTATTATTATTATTTTATTTTATTCCATGATGTATTTGTTGTTGGTGATTTTTATTTGCTGTGGGCACCTTTTGTAATTCATTTTCTGTTTCTTCACCACCCAGAGTGAGTGGGATAAAACCCAAATGGGCAGTATAGAAATCTAATAAATAAATAAATAAAAATTCAAGCTTCTAGGTCATCAGGAGCTGGGACACAGACTGAAGCTCATTCATAAGAACATAAGAACAGCCTTGCTGGAACAGGCCACAGCCCATCCAGTCCAGCATTCTGTCACACACAGAGGCTCACCATTTGCTGCAGGGTATTCCCAAGCAGATGCCTTCACCTGCTTAGGATTCCCTGGAAATGGCATTGAGAGATATCCTGCCTATCTCTGCAACCCGGAGGTTGTCCTTAGGTATCCATAATTATAGCCATTGATACCCTTGTCCTCCATGAACTTGTCTAATCCTTTCTTGAAGCTGTCAAGACTGACAGCTGTCACCACTTCTTCATCTGGCAGGGAGTTCCATAGACCAGTGACCCTCTGGGTGAAAAAGTACTTTCTCTTATTTGTTTGAGAACTAGTACTCAAATGTTTCATGGAGTGCCCCCTAGTTCTAGTGTTATGCGATAGTGAAAACAGTTTTTCCTTATCTACTTTGTCCACACCGTGCATGATTTTATAAACTTCAATCAGGTCACCTCTTAGACGCCGTCGTTCAAGAGTGAAGAGGCCCAACTGTTGCAGCCTCAGATGGTAAGGAAGGTGTTCCAGTCCCCTAATCACCATAGATTTATAAAGAGGCAAAATACTTGCTGACTTATTTTCTGTACCCTTCCTAATGATCCCTAGCATTGAGTTTGTTTTTTTCACTGCTGAGGCTCACTGGGTTGACACCTTCATTGAGTTGTCCACCAGAACACCAAGGTCCCTTTCCTGGTTTGTCGCAGAGAGTTCAGAACCCATCAGTTTATAAATGAAATTGGGGTTTTTTTTGCCCCAACATGCATCACTCTGCACTTACTAATGTTAAAGCTCATTTGCCACTGTTTTGTCCACTCCCCCAGTGTCAAGAGATCCCTCTGGATCCCTCTGAACTTTCATCTTTAAGTTCCTTGAGAAATCATGGATGGATACCATCTGGTCCTCCTCACAATCTCTCACAGTTTTCACTACCCTGTATAAGTTAGTATTGTCAGCAAATTTGGCTACCTTACTATTTATTCCTACTTCTAGATCATTTATGAAGAGGTTGAAAAGCAGGGGTCCCAGTACTGAACCTTGGGGGACCCCACTCTTTACTTCCCTCCACTTGGAGAAGTGTCCATTTAGTGCTACCCTCTGTTTCCTGTCCCTTAGCCAGTTGCTGATCCAGGACAAGACCTGTCCCTTTATTCCATGACTGGTAAGTTTATTCAAGAGCCTTTGATGCGGGACCTTGTCAAAAGCCTTCTGAAAGTCCAGATAAACAATGTCAACTGGATCACCCTTATCCACATGCTTGTTGACACTCTCAAAAAATTCCAACAGATTAGTGAGGCATGATTTGTTCTTGCAAAAGCCATATTGGCTCTCCTTTAGCAGCACCTTCTCTTATGTGCCTCTTAATCTTATCTTTTAGGATGGTTTCCATCACTTTACCTAGGACACATGTCAAAATGACAGGTCGGTAATTTCCTGGATCACCCCTGAATCCTTTTTTGCAAATTGGTGTTACATTTGCTACCTTCCAGTCATCAGGCACAAACCCTGATTTGAGGGAAAGATATATTTTGGCTAGGAGATCAGCAATTTCATCTTTAAGTTCCTTGAGAACTCATGGATGGATACCATCTGGTCCTGGTGATTTGTTAGCATTTAGTTTAACAAGTCATGCAAGGACCTCCTCCCTGGTTATTTCTATCTGGCTTAATTCTTCAGTTTCCCTCCCTACGAAGATAGGCTCTGTTTTGGGCATGTGGTCTCTGTCTTCTTCAGTGAATACTGAAGCAAAGAATTCATTGAGTCTCTGCAATCTCTGTTTCCTCTTTAATATCCCCTTGCATACCTGTCAAGTTTTGGATTTGAAAATAAGGGAAATTTTGGCCACACCCCTGTGTGGCCAAATATAACCATGTGACTTGCTGGGCTCTAGTCATGCCTGCCACATGGCCATGAAAATGTCTGCAAACACAGACAGCACTGGCTCTTTGGCTGTAAATGGAGATAAGCACTGCACCCTAGAGTTGGATACGACTGGCAGATTTTACTTTCTTAGGATCAAAGATCTCTGCAGATGGTGATTGCAGCTGTGAAATAAAAAGGTGACTGATGCTTGGGAAACAAGCTATGAGAAACCTTGGGAACATAGTTAAAAGTAGAGGCATCACCTTGCAAACAAAAAATTGCATAGTCAAAGCAATGGTATTCCCGGTGGTAATGTGTGGGTGTGAGAGCTGGGCCATTAGGAAAGCTGAGCGCAGAAAAATAGATGCCTTTGAAATGTGGTGTTAGAAATAGGTCGATCCTAGAAGAAATCAACCATGACTGCTCATTAAAGGTCAAATAGTAAAGATGACGCTAAAGTACTTTTGACATCAAATGAGAAGAGAAAATTCACTTGAGAAGGCCTTGATGCTGGGAAAGGTGTAGGACAAAAGAAGGGGGTGGCCAAAAATAAGATGGCTAGATGGTATTGTAGATGCAATGGGCACAAAGCTGTGTGGGCCAAAGAACCCTTTCCCCATTTTCTTGTTTACTCAGTGGCTTAAGTGACTAAGATGCTGACTGGGAGGCAGAAGGTCAGCAGTTCGATTCCCAAGTACTGCAGGACAGAATGAGCTCCCATCTTTGTCCCAGCTCCTGCCATCCTAGCAGTTTGAAAGCAAGAAATTGCAAGTAGATAAATAGGGACCACTTTGGTGGGAAGGTAACAGCATTCCGTGCGCTCTGGTGTCTAGTCATGCCTGCCACATGACCACGGAAATGTCTGCAGACGCAGACAATGCTGGCTCTTCAGCTTTGAAACATAGATGAGCACTAAACCCTAGAGTCGGATACGATTGGCTTTTGAGCAAGGGAGACCCTTTACCTTTACCTAACTCAGATCCCCTTACACAACCGTGTAAGCACACTGGATCTATGAGCTCTGATAATTCTCCCCATGTATTTTGGATCTGCTCTCTCGTACAAAAAACAGCTTCTTGTTCTAAAAATTGGCTGCTGTAGGAATCTATGACTGTGATGGTGAACCTTGGCATTCTAGATACGACTGGCTTTAGAGCAAGGGAAACCTTTACCTTTAGCAAAAAATAAGGGATATCACGGGGAAATTAATAAAACTGAAGGGGGCGGGAAGAGGGGTAAAAATAAGGGGTTTTCAGGGGGGGAAACGAGATACTTGACAGGTATGTCCCCTTGCCTTCCATTGTCGTCTAATGGTCCAATGGCCTTCCTAGTTGGGTTCTTCTAATGTACTTAAAGAAGTCTTTGTTATTTCTGAGTATTTTAGCTATATGCTCCTCAAAGTCTTGCTTTGCTTTCCTAATTGTAGTGTTCCATTGTGCAGTACTCGGGTCTTGAACTGCTGACCTTCCAGTCATCAAGTTCAGCATCTTAACCCACCGCAGCCCCTAAAAGGTATAAAATGGGATTGCCAAGGTTTCCCTTGCTCAAAAGCCATTCGTGTCCGACCATAGGGTTCAGTGTTTGTCTCTGTTTCAAAGCTGGAAGAGACAGCACTGTCTGCTTTTGCAGATGTTTCCGTGGTCATGTGGCAGGCATGACTAGATACGGGAGCGCACGGAATGCTGTCTACCATTCCACCAAAATGGTCCCTATTTATCTACTTGCAATTTCTTGCTTTCGAACTGCTAAGTTGGCAGGAGCTGGAACAAAGACGGGAGCTCATTCTGTTCTGCAGTACTCGAGAATCAAACTGCTGACCTTCAGCCTCCCATTCTGCGTCTTAGCCACTTGAGCCGCTGCATTATATTACCATTTAAAGTATTGTTTTGATACAGTATATTGTAATTGGAGAAATGGACAAACAGCTGGGTAAACCTACATGCTAACTGTAGACAATGAGTGTTAGGATGTAGAGTGACCCATGAATTGCAAGGGCGCGTCAGCAAAAAGTCTGAGTGCCCAATGAACAACACAGATACACTTTATAGTGAGAAGAGTGGTTTACTTGTGGCAAATCAAAGGTTGAAAGCAAAGACGAAAGGCTTTTCAGAGTCAAGCACAGCGATAGCTGAGATAGTCAAGACGATGGTTCAAAAGAAAGCAGAACATTCTTTTCACCTTACCAGTCTATAACAATCATGGAGAACAACAGTCCAATCGCAAATAGTCCGAAGCAAAGTAACAGTAAGCAGCAAGCTGCAGCTGGAGCCTAAGCAGTAGTTGAACTCCAACCAACAGAGCTTCAAACAGTCTGTGGATGTGAAGAAGTTAAGCACACAGCAGATGGCAACCGTCGAGTTGGGAGAGTTGCTGGGGTAAGTCCCCTCTTATTTCTGGACTACAAATCCCATCCTTTTTGAGGCAGGATGGGTTTAGAGTTCTGTGAATTGGACTCTTAAGAAACCCGCCTTTCCCACGTATTGGAGACAGGATCCCGAGCTTCAGATACCTTAAATACTACAAAACACACGTAGGAAGAAGGCGGTTCATCTTGAATCTCGAAAACTCACCTGACAATTTATTATTTTAGTGATCCAACAAAGGCATCGCCTTCTTCCTGCATTTGTTTTGTATTTTGAACATGGATCATGTTGCGACTCAGGCCTCAGGAGAACAGGTATCGAGACAGACACATCGTAGGTCAGGTTGACAGCTTAAACTTTATTTTTTACATGGCATATTTATAATCATTTTCAACTCACCTAAGTTAGTGACTTCCTAAGATTCTTTCTACTATGTGCTTAATAGCTAACAGACTGTAATTAACTAACAGAATTGACACAAGGATTTCCTGGCCAAAGGTTTCAGGAAGAGCAAACAAACAAGACTGGTTAATTAACAAAAGTATATGTGAAACAATAGAATTAGTTGTGACCCATGCCAGAGTTCGAACTCTGGTCAATTTGTCTTGCAAGACTGTTTGTCTTGCATTAATTAGTTACAAATTCCTCCACGTTGCGAGCCACACAAAGATGGACAATTATGAGTTTGACAGCGTATCATCAACATCTAGAGAAAATGCTAAGCCGAGCGACTTTTCTCTGCCTCACTGGATTGGAATCCGTGTATATTAAACAACATTATATATGATTTTGGGGTTAACATGGGTCCTAACTAATTACTACGAGTGTCTTTCTTTCTTTGCTTACATACGACAAATCCTGGAGTCCCTGACCAGCATGGACACTGGGAATTGTAGTTCGAAAGGAAAAAATTCCGTGCCCAAACCGTGGAGGGAAAGTCTTGAGTTCAAAGGAAGCATAATATGCTTTTTGGTGACAAGCCCTTTCTGTGGTCTCAGCTTACTGTGGATTCTGAGCATTGTAGTTGACAGGAAACAGGGAAGCTGCTCTAAGACTGGGAGTGGTCCATGTGTCTCATAATGTATAATTTTGCAAGAGCTTGGGATTTTATATTAAACACTATTACCAGTTTAATAGCTAACTCTTGACCTAGTTGGAGTTTTCATCTTCAGGGTTTTGTAATGAAAATCCTTGGTCCACCTCACATCCATTATGACCAAATTCTTTTTTTTAATTCTCCCAAAAGGGCACCAAGAAGCATCTCTTCTCTCTCACTTTCTCCAGAGGGAGGTCTTGGCATTTAAAGAGAAAAGAGATGTATCTTTTGGGGGAGAGCAGTTTCCTTTGGGTGAGAGCGGGCGCGGGCGGTCTCCCCCAAAGTAGACTGGCGGTCTGAGCATCGAAGCACTGGTTTCCTTTGGATGAGAGCAGTGCGGTCTCCCACAAAGGAAACCAGAGGCGGTGGTCTGAGAGTCAGAGCGCCGGTTTTCTTTGGGTGAGAGATGCGCCTGCTCTCCCCTAAAGGAAACCGATGGTCAGAGTGCTGGAGTGCCAGTTTCCTTTGGGTAAGAGCGTGCATGTGGTCTCCTGTAAAGGAAACCGGCGGTTTGAGTGCTGGAACGCCGGTTTCCTTTGGGTGAGAGTGTGCGTGCGGTCTCCCCAAAGGAAAACTGTGGTCTGAGCACCGTAGCACCGTTTTCCTTTGGATGAGACCGCACACCCACTCTGGTAAGTTTCCAAATAAACTTACCAGTCATGGAATAAAGGGAGAGGTCTTGTCCTGGATCAGCAACTTGCTAAGGGACAGGAAACCGAGGGTAGCACTAAATGGACACTTCTCCAAGTGGAGGGAAGTAAAGAGTGGGGTTCCCCAAGGTTCAGTACTGGGACCCCTGCTTTTCAACCTCTTCATAAATGATCTAGAGGTAGGAGTAAAAAGCAAGGTAGCCAAATTTGCTGACGACACTAAATTATACAGGATAGTGAAAACTGTGAGAGATTGTTAGGAGCTCCAGAGCGATCTCTTGACACTGGGGGAGTGGGCAAAACAGTGGCAAATGAGTTTCAACATTAGTAAGTGCAGAGTGATGCATGTTGGGGCAAAAAACCCCAATTACATTTATAAAGTGATGGGGTCTGAACTCTCTGCGACAAACCAGGAAAGGGACCTTGGTGTCCTGGTGGACAACTCAATGAAGATGTCAACCCAGTGTGCCTCAGCAGTGAAAAAAGCAAACTCAATGTTAGGGATAATTAGGAAGGGTATAGAAAATAAGTCAGCAAGTGTCATTTTGCCTCTTTATAAATCTATGGTGAGGCCCCATCTGGAATACTGTGTACAGTTCTGGTCGCCATACCTCCAGAAGGATATTATGGAGTTGGAGAAAGTACAGAGGAGGGCAACCAGAATGATTAGGGGACTGGAACACCTTTCTTACCATCTGAGGCTGCAACGGTTGGGCCTTTTCACTCTTGAACGACGACGTCTAAGAGGTGACCTGATTGAAGTTTATAAAATCATGCACGGTGTGGACAAAGTAGATAAGGAAAAACTGTTTTCCCTATTGCACAACACTAGAACTAGAAACTTTTGGGTACTAGTTCTCAAACAAATAAGAGAAAGTACTTTTTCACCCAGAGGATTACTGGTTTATGGAACTCCCTGCCAGAAGAAGTGGTGACAGCTGTCAGTCTTGACAGCTTTAAGAAAGGATTAGACAAGTTCATGGAGGACAAGGGTATCAATGGCTATAATTATGGATACTTAAGGACAACCTCGGAGTTGGAGAGATAGGCAGGATATCTCTCAATGCCATTTCCAGGGAATCCTAAGCAGGTGAAGGCATCTCCTTGGGAATACCCTGAAGGAAATGGTGAGCCACTGTGTGAGACAGAATGCTGGACTGGATGGGCTGTGGCCTGTTCCAGAAAGGCTGTTCTTATGATGCCCTGATTGCCAGTTTCCTTTGGGCGAGAGCAGGCGCGGGCGGTCTCTGTTTCAAAATCTGCGGTGCTGGAAGGGTAAACTTGGACGCTGCGCTGACATCAGCTTTGGCGTGCCAAGGGACTCTCCCAGTGCAGCATGTCAAGGCAGACATCAGTGTGGCACCCCAAATTTAACCTTCCAGCGCTGTGGATATGGAAATGGAGAAGGCTCGGAAAATTCCTTCAGCGCGGTGATCCAGCTTGCTAGAGGCTTCTCTAGTGATGGGAATGAGCAACAGAGACTGCTTCCATAGACCAGCAGGGACGAAGCTGTGCTGTGGATTTGGAAATGGTCTGCGGAAACGCCCTGCTGCCTGTCCCTTCTGGGTATGTCCCTCGCTGTTTTTGTCTGTCTTTGTGTTTTGTTTACTTTCTGATATGCTTGAAACAGACTAAGTTTTGAATTGGTAGCCATGTTAGTCTGTGTTTCAAGCATATCAGGAAGTAAACAAAAAGACAAAAACTTTGTGGCACCTTAAAGACTAACTGCTGTATTTTAATGTGAGCTTTTGTGGATTGAGTCCACTTGGCACACAATGGTTGGCTAGCATAACAGATAAGTTGTACAAATCAGTGTGGCTTTTTACAACTGGTAATAACTGCAGTGGTTCAGGTGGTTAAGCCACTGCAGTGGCTCAAGTGGTAAAGGGCAACCTTTATCTTTAACTAATAACAGAAGATCCCTGATTGGTATTCAAATTTGCTGCAAAGTTTGGCCCTGTTTAGTGGCAAGTGACTAGTAAAGGTAAAGGTCTCCCTTGCTCAAAAGCCAGTTGTATCTGACTCTAGGGTGCAGTGATCATCTCCATTTACAGCCAAAGAGCCAGTGCTGTCTGTTTGCAGAGGTTGTCATGGTCATGTGGCAGGCATGATGATGGCCCATCAAGTCACATGGCCAACATCTGGCCATGTCCACTGAGTCACCTGACCACACCCAAAGATTAGGCCACACCCACAGTGGTAGTAGAGTTTTTGAAGCCCACCACTGTTAGTTCCTCCCACTGTAAATGCTGTCATAAATTCACCCATAGCTGTCGTAACATTTGTCACAGCCATGAGAGCATTTACAGCATGCGTGGGGGCATTTATGCATGTGTGGCCATGTTTTATAACTTTCCAGGAGTGGTGATGGTGATGGTGGGCCACATGAAATGGTGCCATTGGCTGTGGCTGGCTAGTGGGCCATAGTTTGCCCACCTCTGTTCTAGAACAGGGGTGCTCAAACTACAGACCGTGGCACCATTTCATGTTGCCCACCACTGACTGCAGCACACCCGGAAGTGGATGCAGACGTGCCACACATTTGCAAACATGCCCGCACTGCACCTGGAAGTGGATGCGCATGCACAAACATGTTCATGCCATTCCTGGAAGTGGATGTGCATGAGCAAACACACCCAAGCCACACCAGTTCAAGAACATCTGGAGTGCCAAGGTTCCCCATCACTGTCCTAGAAGGCAAAATGGAATCAAAATCCCAACCTGTGGTTCTATGGCCACTTACCTCAACCACTGAGCCTAGCAGGTATACCAAACTGAAACCTTGCCCCCTGCTGGGAAGAACATGGCATCTGGATTATTCCTTTGGCCACAAAAGGAAGCTACGCTTCAGAGAGGGTCACATGGACTGGGAGCTTCCTGTGGGTGGGAGTTGCATCCTAACTCCATGGGATATTTTGCTGTTCTTAAGAAGAGAGCCTGGCAGACCAACGCACCATGCACATTTTAATACATGCCAGAATAAGTGAGAATCACAGAAGCTCACGTAATGGTTTTTTGTTTTTTTTTAGTGATCCCAATAAAGGAATCCGCTGCCTCCTGCATCTTTTGCATTCTTTACCATTAAAGGTAACGTGGCATTTGAAGACGGGTGGGGTATTGTGCATATGGGGTTTCCCACTTCGGAGAAGAAGGGTAAGGAAGGCAGCTTTTGTGATGGAGCATGCCAGACATGAGAGATTCCTAGAGATGAAAATACCAGAGAAGTGAGATTCCTAGAGAAGCACATGGCAGACAAAAGATTTTCTTAGGAGTATGCCAGAGTAGAGAGATTAATAGACACTGACTGGAAGGTGGCAGGTCAGCAGTTCGATACCCTAATGCTGTACAGCAGGACAGAGTGAGCTGCTGTCTCTGCCCCAACTCCTGCCAACCTAGCAGTTCGAAAGCAAGAAACTGCAAGTAGATAAATAGGGACCACTTCGGTGGGAAGGTAAACCGTGTTCTGTGCACTCTGGTGCTTAGTCATTACCTGCGACATGACCACAGAAACGTCTGCAAACGCAGACAGCACTGGCTCTTTGGCTATGAAACAGATGAGCACTGCACCCGAGTCGGATACGACTTGCCTTTGAGCAAGGGGGACCTTTACCTAGCACGCCAGACAAGAGCAATTCCTAGAGAGAGGGAACATGCCAGAGTAGTGAGAATCATAGAGAGCAGCATGTCAGACCAGGAAGGTATCTAGTCAGAGAGGAGAATGTCAGAGAAGTTCCTAGCATGTGGAGTAGACTGTGGTAGTTTAGAGATTACAAGATAAACTTGACAACTGGAAGATTGGCAGGTCAGGAGTTCGAGTCCCGTGTGCTGCATGACGGAGTAAGCTTCCGTCTGGATCCCATCTCCTGCCAACCTAGCTGTTCGAAAGGAAGAAATTGCAAGTACAGTACAGTAGATAAATAGGTATCACTTCGGAAGGTAAGCAGCGTCCCATGTGTTGCGGCGTCTAGCCATACCTGCCACATGCCCACAGATGTGTCTGCAGACGCAGACAGCACTGGCTCTTTCACTACAAGCAGAAAGACTTAACTGCTGTATTTTAATGTTGGATACGACTGGCTTTCGAGCAAGGGTAACCTTTAGCAAGAGTGGGAGTTTGCCAGACCCAGACAAGAGGAGTTCCTAGAGAGGAGGTTGCCAAACAAGAGAGATTCTGGGTTTTTCGTCCTCAGCGGGGGTGCGGGGGGGGGGAGTGTGAGAGAGACCATTGGATGGGTTTTTAGAGTGGCCGACTCGATGGATTCCTAGAGAGGAGTGTGGCAGACAAGAGAGATTCCCAGAGAGGAGGGAAATGTGGGAGGGGAAGAGATGGATTCTTTCACCCGGAAATAATCCTTTCCCACATTTCCCTCCTCCCATTTCGAGAGGCGACCATCGAGTTGGGAGAGTTGCTGCAGTAAGTCTCCTCTTATTCCTGGACTACGTATCCCATCCTTTTAGAGGCGGGGAGGACTTTTAGAGTTCTGTGAACAACTGGACTCTTAAGAAACTCGCCTCTTCTACGTATTGGAGATAAGGCAGTACTGTATCCCGAGCTTCAAATACCTTAAATTACTACAAAACACACGCAGGAAGAAGAAGGCGATTCGTCTTGAATCTCGAAAAACTGACGCAAGGATTTATTTTTTGAGTGGTCCAATAAATATATCGCCTTCTTCCTGTCTTTGTTTTGTATTTTGAATAGGCAGTACTGTATTATGAATCACACCATCTTTCTTTGTTTGCTTAAATACTACAAGTCCCAGAATCCCCGACCATGAGGCAAGTAGCATGGAAGGTGGGAGTTGTCGCTCGAAAGGAAAAAAATCCGTGCAGTGGTGTGCTATCCCACAGGGATACAGGGACTAACCCCGGTGCTCCCCAGCGACTGACGCCCCCCAGAGGCAGGCAGAGGTAATGGGCATGTATGGGGTTTCTCTCCCCCCCCCCCCCATAGGCGTCCCCATCACTTCCTGCCCACTGCCCTCCCAAGGTGCCCAACACACACCCCTGATTTCGTGCCCATCCCGTGAAGGGAAGGTCTTAAGATCAAGAAGGAAAGCATAATAGGCTTTTAGGTGACAAGCCCTCCGTGGTCGCAGCTGACTATGGATTCTGGACATTGTAGTTGGTGGGAAACCAAGGGAAGCTTCTCGAAGACTGGAAGGGGACTCATCATGTTTGCTCCCCCCTCCCCTTCGGTAAAGACTCGGCTGGTGGCTTTCCCTTGACAACCTCTGGTTTGTCTCCCCTTTGGTTTCCTCCCGTCTTTGTTTTCTCGTCATTTGAAAGGGTTCAGAGACTGTTTTAATGTGAAAAGACTTTTAACTTAATTCTCATAGTGTTTCACTTGCAAGAGTTTGAGCCTTTATATAAAACACTACTAAGATACCAGCTTAATAGTTAACTCTTGACGTATTTGGAGTTTTGTCTTAGGGTGTTTTTTTAAAAAAAGAAAATCCTTGGTCCACCTCACAGCCATTGTGGCCAAATTCATTTCTAGATTAATGAGAGGGCATTATGGAGCGTCTCTTTCTCACTTTCTCCAGAATGAGATCTTGGTATTTAAAGAGAAAACAGGAGTTATTTCTTTACAAGGCTGTAATTCCTCAATTTCAGACTCTGAACTGTGTACAGTTCTGGTCGCCATACCTCCAGAAGGATATTATGGAACTGGAAAAAGTGCAGAGGAGGGCAACCAGAATGATTAGGGGACTGGAACACCTTCCTTACCTTCTGAGGCTGCAATGGTTGGGCCTCTTCACTCTTGAACGACGGCGTCTAAGAGGTGACCTGATTGAAGTTTATAAAATCATGCACGGTGTGGACAAAGTAGATAAGGAAAAACTGTTTTCCCTATCGCATAACACTAGAACTAGGGGGCACTCACACATGTTCACTCACACATGTGAATTTACAGTCCATTTCTTGCCACTGCATTCCACAGAGTCCACCTTTAGATAGCAATAACAATTACACTTATGAGTGTAATTGTTATTTTACCAAACTCAGAAGGATGGATGGCTGAGTCAACCTTGATCCCCATTAAGATTGAAATCAGATCATGGGCTGAGATTTGCCTGCACTATAGCAGGTTAAGCACTGTGCCTTGAGGATTCACATTATGTCTTGTATCCATAGGCAAGGACATAAAGAACAAATGTCTTCTTCAATACGTCCAAGTGCGTTTCTAACAAATTGGTAAGAAACATTGGGAGGTATCAGCAATAAAACTATTGATATCTAGCCATCTCATCCTCTGCCGCCCCTTCTCCTTTTGCCTTTAATCTTTGGTAATATCAGGGCCTTCTCCAGTGAGTTGTCTCTTCTCATTTGATAGTCAAAATACTTGAGTGTTTGTCCTTCCAAGGAGCAGTTGGGGTTGATTTCCTTCAGGATGGACTAATTTTATTCTATTTTCAGTTCAGAGGACTCTCAAAAGTCTTCTTGGGAGTTGTAATTCCCATTCCTTTTCCCATTTTGGGAAATTTTCAGACCCATTTTCAGACCCACGCTGGGCTGATCTCAGTGGCATTAGGTAGGTGTGTACAAAGCATTACAGGATAGGCTCCAGGGGTGTGGGAGCCTTTCCCGGACACATACCTTACATCTCTTCCTTATAGGTTAAGATTGAGATGGTTCTAATTCTTGCCTCCTGCATGTTGTTATAAACCCCCATCCATAATTTTCCAGACTATCTATTTGTTATGTCTCTTCCCTTAAAACCTTCCTTCATCTCCACTGAATATTCATGAGGGATGTCATCTAGGTCAGAGCCCCCCAACCTTTTTTACACTATAGAACGGTTTCATGTTAAACCATTTCTTCATGGATTGGTAAGTAGAAGGGCCCAGTTGTCTGCCAGCCACACCGTATGACTTGAGCAGTGAGGTAGCACACTATACAAGCAAGTGTGTGTGGAGATCCTCCATATTTTATCAATGTGGAGGAGGGGTCCATCCATCTGTTGTGTCTGAAGCCCATGCTCTCGCTCCATTCGCGGCTAATGGTTTTTCCTACTTCATTCTAAGCCTGAATTAGCCATCAGTAGCTCATGATCTGAGCCATAGTCCATTCCAGGACTTGTTTTTGCTGCAGTCCATTCATGAGGGATTCCATCAAGGTCATATCTGAGTTGACCAAATTAGCATTTTGCCCCCAACATGCCTGGCACCCAGCATGTTGGGGGCAAAAAGCAAATTAACTTGTGAACCGCCGAGAGAGTGCACAAAGTGCTATGGGGCAGTATATAAGTGTGACTGATTTGCTTTGCTTTTCCTACTTTCCTCATTCAGAGCTTTTATTTGCAATCAGTAGCACATGATCTGGGCCACAGTCAGCTCCAGCTCTTGTTTTTGTTGACTGTATAGAGCTTCTACATCTTTAATAGCAGAGTACATCAATCTGATTTTGGTGTTGGCCATCTGGTGATGTCTATGTGTAGTGTCAACCCTTAGATCATGAGTTCTCAACCTTTTAAAATGGGGGGCCAGGTCACACTCCCTCAGATAGCTTTGGGGGCTGGATGGCCATTTTGCTCTTCCTATGATGAAAAGGACATCTTTATCTGGTTTCAACTATAGAAGGTGTTTTAGATCTTCATACATTCTGTAACTACTTATACTTGTCCTCTGCTCTTCCCCATTAGCATATTGACACCTTCTGACCTGAGGGGCTCATCTACCAGCATCATATTGTTTAGCCCTGTAATGGTGAACTTTAACACTCCAGATGTCCTTGGATTTCAATAACCAGAACCCCAAGTCAGCAATCCTGCTGATCAGGGCTTCAGGGAATTGAAGTTAAAGAACACCAGGAATGCCAACGGTCACCATCACTGGCTTAGCCTGTTAATAATATTCACATGGTTTTTTTGGCAAGAAAACTGGAGTGAGTTGCCAGTCCTGCCCCAGCGGATCATGTTTTGTCTGAGTTCTCTTCTGTGGCCAGTCTGTCTTGGGTACCTCTACACAGCATAGCCCATAGCCTCATGAAACCACACAAGACGCCTCACCCAGAGCAAGGCAATGTTCCTTGGAGAGGCAACAGCATCTCTACTTCCCTTATAATTAATCAGGATAAGTCTGTATGTTCCCTCACATCCCCTGGCATTTCAGCTTTCTAGAATGCACTGACTTTCTAATATAAAGAAATACAATTGAAATTTCTTCTTGGAATCAGACTTGGTTTCTTTACCAAAGCAATGCAAGATTGTATTGTTCAGTCTTCTGCAACTTTTTGGACATTTTGAATTCATCTTTGTTCCCATATGCTGGGAAAACACAGAGGAAAGGTGTATGGATAGGAGAACCAATCGTAGAGCAGAGAGGAATCATTTTTGTTTCTTTTTTCCATCAGGACTGATTCTACTGGCTGAATATCTAGATCTTCTTCAGAATAAATTCTTCATTAGTCTTCCAATTTTATTTGAATGTTTGCGGATCTGCTCATCAAACTAAGTCACTATCTGTCTATTTTTCCATACAACTGTTCCAATGGAATGTAGAGCAACTTTCCAAATGGGAGGACATAATAAAATAATAGGCTTAGGGAAGAAACCATTCCTGGAGGGAGGAAAAGGCTTTTGTCCACAAGCATACCTTGAGATACATCACACAGGAGAGAAGACTTCTAAATGCCTGGAGTGTGGAAAAAGCTTCAGTAACCGTGGGAGCCTTGCTACACATCACAGGATCCACACAGGTGAGAAGCCTTTTAAATGCATTGAGTGTGGAAAAAGCTTCAGTCATTCCTCAGCCCTTGCTTCACATTACATGATCCACACAGGTGAGAAGCCATTTGAATGTATGGAGTGTGGAAAAAGCTTCAGTCGTTCCTCACACCTTACTTCACATCACAGGGTCCACACAGGTGAGAAGCCGTTTGAATGCCTGGAGTGTGGAAAAAGCTTCAGTCATTCCTCAGCCCTTGCTTCACATCACAGGGTCCACACAGGTGAGAAGCCATTTGAATGCCTGGAGTGTGGAAAAAGATTCAGTCAACAAACAAACCTTTCTGGACATCACAGGATCCACACAGGTGAGAAGCCATTCAAATGCCTGGAGTGTGGAAAAAGCTTCAGTTATTCCTCAGCCCTTGCTTCACATCACAGGGTCCACACAGGTGAGAAGCCATTTGAATGCCTGGAGTGTGGAAAAAGGTTCAGTCAACAAACAAACCTTTCTGGACATCACAGGATCCACACAGGTGAGAAGCCATTTGAATGCCTGGAGTGTGGGAAAAGCTTCAGTCATTCCTCAGCCCTTGCTAGACATAACAGGATCCACACAGGTGAGAAGGTGTATGAATGCCGTGAGTGTGGAAAAAGCTTCAGTCGTTCCTCACTCCTTACTTCACATCACAGGGTCCATACAGGTGAGAAGCCTTTTGAATGCCTTGATTGTGGAAAAAGATTCAATCAACAAACAAACCTTGCTTCGCATCACAGGATTCACACAGGTGAGAAGCCATTCGAATGCCTGGAGTGTGGGAAAAGCTTCAGTCATTCCTCAGTCCTTGCTAGACATAACAGTATCCACACAGGTGAGAAGCCATTTGAATGCCTGGAGTGTGGAAAAAGCTTCAGTCGTTCCTCACACCTTGCTTCACATCACAGTGTCCACACAGGTGAGAAGCCATATGAATGCCTAGAGTGTGGAAAAAGCTTCAGCCATTCCTCAGCCCTTGCTACACATAACAGGATCCACACAGGTGAGAAGCCATTTGAATGCCTGGAGTGTGGGAAAAACTTTAGTCATCCCTCAACCCTTGCTAGACATCATAGGGTCCACACAGGTGAGAAGCCATTCAAATGTATGGAGTGTGGAAAAAGATTCAATCGTTCGTCACACCTTACTTCACATCACAGGATCCACACAGGTAAGAAGCCATTTGAATGTCTTGAGTGTGGAGAAAGCTTCAGTCAACAAACACAGCTTTCTGGACATCACAGGGCTCACACAGCTAGGAAGAAAGATTAATTACTGCATGTGTTTTCACCTGTGAACAAACCATGAAATAATTCTCTTAAGTGATAATCAGCCTTTTAAATGCCTTGATTGTGTAAAAGGCTTTAGTGATCCTGGATACATTGGTTCACATCACAGGATCCACTCAGGATAGACCCCTTTTTAAGTCCCTGGAGTGCCATATCGCTTTAATTATCTATAAGCCCATAAATTGTCATTTTAGGCTGCAACTCGTACCCAAGAACACATTTTTCTTGAAGCAGGAAAAATGCCTTTGGCATGAATTTGTTTAAGGTGGATCCAGCTTGCCATGAAGTGACTCTCACACTAGGAGAGCCATCTCTTATGAAGCCATCTCTTATGAAATGAGACCTGCAGGATTTAACATTGGGACTGCAATGGACTACCACAGCATTGACAATATGGACAAGGTGTGCCTACACACCCAGTCCATCTGGCATGGCCTCTTCTGCCTCAGTGACCATTGAACCATGATGCCATGAAGTCGGTTTTTAGAGGGGAGAGTATTGAGTTGGCCAGTATTAGAAATAAACAATTTAAGGAAACACAAGACAAAGTTGAAAAAGAGATAAAGCGGTTACAAGAAGAGCATGTAAAGACAAATGATAAGAAGGTTTTTGACAGGATGCAAAGATTAAAGATGGAACTGGTAGGAAATGACATTGAAAAGGTAAAAAGTGACTTGGTATATTTAAAAAGGGAATATTTTGAATACAGTAATAAGAATTCAAAATTTTAGCAAGAGCTGCTAAAGAAGAGAAATAAAAGGGAAATTGGAATTTTGATTAATAAAGAGGGAATAAAATGTAATTGGATTAGGGATAAATGTAAGATTATCAAAGATTTCTATCAAGGATTTATATGCTAAAAAGAATATAGATTTGGGAAAATTAAAGGATCAATTGGGGAAACAAATAAAAAATAAGATAAAACAGGAACATAGAAGTAGAATGGAAGAGCAAATAATGAAGAAATAAATAAAAGAAGTAATAGCCAACTTGAAGTCAGATAAATCCCCGGGGGAAGATGGGTTATCAGCAGAATTTTATAAGGAATTTAAAGACATTGTGGTTTCATAATTGATGAAATTATATAATTATATTTTGGAAGGAGGGAAAATTCCGACCTCATGGTGTAGAACTATAATTGTTTTATTACCAAAACCTGGAAAAGATCTAGAAAAAGTGGAATCATATAGGCCTATTTCTCTGATAAATCAAGATGCTAAGATTTTTACAGCGATATTGGCAAATAGACTGAATAGTTTTATGAGTAATTACATAAATGAAGATCAAACGGGTTTTTTGAAAGGAAGACATATGGCGGATTTGACAAGGAAAGTATTAGATTTAATAGATATTGTAGGACAAACAAAAGAGAAAGTTGGTTTATTTTGTTGTTGTTCAGTCGCACAGTCGATTCCAACCCTTTGCGACCCTATGGACCATCGTTCTCCAGGCGCCTCTGTCCTCCACCATCCCCCTCAGTCCTCCCAGTTCTGTGCCCATTGTGTCTACAATACCATCTATCCATCTCATCCTTGGCCTCCCCCTTCTTCTTTTGCCCTCCACCTTTCCCTACATCACGGCCTTCTCAAGTGAATCCTCCCTTCTCATTTGATGCCCAAAGTACTTTAGCCTCATCTTTACTATTTGACCTTCCAATGAGCAGTCAGTGTTGATTTCTTCTAAGATTGACCTATTTGTTCTCCTCGCTGTCCAGGGTACCCTCAAAACTCTCCTCCAACACCACATTTCAAAGGCATCTATTCTTCTGCGTTCAGCTTTCCTAATTGTCCAGCTCTCACATCCGTACATTACCACTGGGAATACCATTGCTTATTATCACTAGATATTTTTAAGGCATTTGATTCATTACAGTGGGTAACAATTAACGAGATAATTAAATGTTATGGATTTGGAGATAAATTCAGAAGGGCAATTGAACTATTATATCAATATGGTACTGCCATTGTTAGGGTAAATGATGATGTTACAGAAGTAAAATTAGAAGCTGGAACAAGGCAGGGTTGTCCATTATCACCGATTTTATTTATCATGGCAATGGAGTTGTTGGCAAAGGCTATAAGAGAAGATAAGGATATTGAAGGAATACTAGGAAATAAGATAAATTTGTATGCTGATGATAGTTTGATAACAATGAAGCATCCTAGGAAGGCACTAGAAAGAATACAAGAGCAGTTAAAAGATTTTGAAGAGATGACAGGTTTGAGAATAAACTGGGATAAGTCGGAAATGATACTGTGTAATATTGATAAGGAGGAACAACAGAAAATAAAGGGTAAATTTAAATTACAGGTTAAAGATAATTTGAAGTATTTGGGAATAAATATTTCAAATAAATTTGAGGATCTTAAGAAATTGAATTATGGAAAACAGAAAATGGAAATTAAAGATAAAATACAGCAATATCAAAAGTTGAAGTTGTCTTGGTTCGGCAGGATTGCGCTATGTAAAATGATGTTGTTACCGAGAATTTTTTTTGTTTGATGCCCTGCCAATCCAATTAAATGATAAGGAAATTAAGGAATTTCAAAATTTGTTTAATAATTTTTGTAATGGTGGAAGGAAACCTAGAATTGTAAAAAAAAAAACCTGTGGTACTTATCTCAGAAAGAAGGAGGACTAGGCTTGCCAAATTTGAAGAATCATTACAGAGCTTTTCAAATTAAAAATATTGTGAAATTTTTAGCAAGGGAGAAGGCAATATGGGAAGAAATTGAGATGAGGGATCTAAATCAAATGGGGGAATGGTCTTTTTAGATAGTAATATGGGGACAATTGTTACAAAAAATAAAATGATGAAGACATTATTAGGAGTATGGAAAAAGTTGAAGATGGAATTGGCTCCAGATACATCTCCTATAATAGAAATAGAGGATATCAAAAATTTTCCAATACAAATTGGCAAAAGAGTGAAAGAAGTTTTTTTTAGAAATGATGTTTTTCTGTTGAGAGACTGGATACGAGTTTGTAAAGATGGAGAGAGAAAAGCAGATATGTTTGCACAACTGAGGTTGAACTGGCTCCAGATAGTGTTGGTAAATAAGTGGAATAGTAAATATTTGATGGAAGTCAGTTTGGAAAGAGGTTTGACCGAGTTTGAAGAATTGATATCAAAGATAAGAAAGGGAGAAAGGGGTATTAAGGGGTTAGTAAGTAAAATATATATATATAATGTTAAATAAAGATGGTAATCCACAGGAAGTGTTGAAAATAAATTGGGAACAAGAATTGAAAATAAAGATTGTAGATGAGGTTTGGAAAAATAAATGGAAGAAAAGGATTATGAGAACAATGTCTGTTAGAGTGAAAGAACATAATTATAAAATGTTGTGGAAATGGTACTTGACCCCAGTGAGGTTACATCAAATAGATAAAAATAAGGATAAAATGTGTTGGAGATGTAAGGACACACTGGGAACATATGAACACATGTGGTAGGGTTGTAATGTGGTAAAGGATTTTTGGGGAAAAATTGAGAAAGAGATTTGTGCTGTTATGGGTATGAGACTCAAATTGGGGCCAAGTACTGTTTTGTTGACAGATGTGGAAAATATGGATTTAAATAAGGATAATTTATTTAATTTAATTTAATTTAATTATCACATTTATATACCGCTCACTCGGCCAAAGCCAACTCAGGGCGGTTCACAATAAAAATTAAAAACACAAGTTAAAAACAGTTAAAACTACCCACCCCCTAAAAACAAGGGCTGCAGGATCCAAAGGCACCATGGGGAAGAGTTCTTCTACACCAACCACCCAATGGAGGTTACCCTTCCACCTGCACCCCACACTTGACCCGCCAGCCAGGTTTTAAGATCTTTTCTGAAAGGCAGCAATTCCGTCCGAAGACGTAGCTCTGTTGGCAGGAGGTTCCAGAGGGCCGGTGCAGACACGGAGAAGGCTCTCCTCCTTGTGCCAGAGAGGCGAGCCCCTCTGGCTGATGGAACAATTAGAGAGCCCCTCCGGTCCGCTCTGGTTGGACGGACAGACGTCCTCAGGGCGATGCGGTCTCTTAGGTAACCCGGCCCACTACCATATAGGGCTTTAAAGGTCAAAACCAGCACCTTGAATTGCACCCGGAGACAAACTGGCAACCAGTGCAGCTCCCGGAGCAGTGGCAAAGCACGGGCATAACGCCCACACCCCATCACCACCCGGGCTGCCGCATTTTGGACCAGCTGTAGCCTCCGAATGGTCGTCAAGGGCAGCCCCATGTAGAGCGCATTGCAATAATCTAGTCTGGAGGTAACCAGAACGTGAGTGACCATGAGCAAGGAGTCCCGGTCCAGGAGTGGGCGCAACTGGCGGATCACCCGAAGTTGGGCGAAAGCCCTCCTGGTCACAGCCGCCACCTGTTCCTCTAGCAGTAGCTGTGAATCCAGGAGGACCCCCAAGTTGCGCACCGGGTCTGTCTGGGGCAAAATAGCCCCATCCAGAACCAACGATGGTAGCTCCCGGGTTAACGCAGGACCCCCTATCCATAGCCACTCAGTCTTGCTGGGATTCAGTTGTAGCCCGTTAGCCCCCATCCAGACCCCCACAGCTTCCAGGCATCTGGAAAGGACTTTGACGGCATCACTGGGGTCCCCATGGGCCGAGATGTACAACTGAGTGTCATCCGCGTACTGATGGTACCGCACCCCATGGGAACGAATGATCTCACCCAGCGGCTTCATGTAGATGTTAAAAAAATAAAAAATAACTATTGTCGATAATGTTGACAACGGGCAGACAGTGCATTGCCAGGAATTGGAAAAATGAAGCAATTTTGAAAATAGAAGAATGGTATAAGGAGATGTGGGATCTTGTGTTGAATGATAAACTAACATGGGAAATGAATAAGAAAAAGGGTATAGTTAAAGAAAATAGATTTTGGAAAATATGGCAATTATTTGTGGATTACTCATTGAAGGGGGATAAAGGGAATAGACCAGTACCTGATCAAATGAGTTTTTGGGGTTAGAAAACAACTGTGATACTCCGTTTTCTCCAGGGCATTGTAAATAACATTGGGTGTATTATGTGAAAAGTGTTTAGTGAATTTTAATTATTGTATTTTTACTTTGACTTAGTAGTTGTATTAAACTGATGATTTTAAGATCAGAGTTTGAATATGTATATTAGGATAACTGCAAGAGTATTAAAATGTATTAAAAATTTTGGAAATATAATTAAAGATGTATGGAAGAAAGGGGAAGGTAGTATATTACTAAATTGTAGTTTAATTGTATTCCCATGTTTTTTTCTTTTCTTATTTTTTGTCATATATATTGTATTTGTAAGTATGATGTCTGTATTTTTATTCATAGTCATTTTTTTAAAGTTGTATTATTGTTAAAAAATTAATATATATTTTTAAAAAATTAAATTGATTTGTCTTTATGATTAATTTTCATATCCAAATCACAGCAGCTGTGTAATAATAATGTTATAGGTTTGGTAAACCCCATCTGCCTCCTATTTTGTCCTCTTGGAAATATTTTAATTTAATAACTGGATTTTTCTCTTGCCATATAAGCTCTGATAATTCTCTCTTCTAGGTCAGAAGAATTCTATGGTTTACCAGAGCTGCTATATTATTACAAAATAGAAAGTTATTAGCCTTAGAAGGATATGATAATATATTTGGGTGGCATGCTTATATGTGGTATGAAAAGTACAAAACTCATAGTTCTTTTCAATATCACTATATAAGAATTAATCTGTTAAATGTATGGCTGAAATATAAAAGGTATATAGGTGACGGAAGACCACTATGGATTGTACCCATGGAAGTTATTGCTGCCAGAACTGAAAATAAAGAATTTGAAATATAAAGAAATTCTGAACGTTGATAGTGCAGATATAACATTAAAAGATAAAAAAGATCTAGGCTTCTAGTATGAATGGTTACAATATGTACTAATTGCTGATTTATTTAAATCTGACAAAAAGAAATATAGTTTTTTTTAAAGAAACAGAATTGGAAAGGTTGTTAGGAGATAATAAAAATCTAATCTCCAATATATAAAAATTATTGTTACAGTGGTATACTGAAGATGAAAAAGTTAAATCACAGATGATTAAATGGGCCATTAATATTAATAGAGACATTGAAATTGAAAATTGGGAGTATCTATGGAAAAAAATCAATGAAAATTACTACATGCGTGAATCTGAAAGAAAACAGTTTTAAAATGGTGTATAGATGGTATTTGACTCCAAAAAAACTTGCAAATATGAATAGTAAAACGTCTGATAAATGTTGGAAATGTTATGATCATGAAGGGTTCTTCTATCATATGATGTGGACATGTAAGAAAGCTAAAGAATATTGGTCAACTATTCATGAGTAAATGTGTAAAATACTGAAAACGTATCTACCAAAAGAACCGGAAATATTTCTGCTGAGCTTAAATCGACAAAACTTAAACAAGAGTGAACAAACTATATCATGGTATATGTTGATTGCTGCAGGAATGTTATTTGCTCAGTATTGGATGTAATGGGAATTCTAAGGAAGCCATTGATTTTCATTTATTTCTGTGTGAAGTAGAGAAATGTTTAGCCACTTAATGCTTTATAGTGCTTTATGAATTAATGCTAATTATAAGATTGTTGCATGCCCAGGTGCTAGTTAGTACGCCTTTCTCACACATTCTCATCGATGCCAATTCCAAGGACACCTTAGTCTGGGAATCTGACTATTCCATCTTTCACATAAAGATGGAATCTAAGATAAGCAGCTCCCGTACTGTGCAGGTGCATAACTCACAGCTGGATGTCCAAATGTCCAGTCATTTGTCTCCTTATGTCATATTTGGGGAATTTTCAAATGTTTTGAGAAGGGAGGTGTGAGTGGGGAAAATGTATAAAAACGGAAAAATTTGAGCGAGCAAGCAGACATCCCATGGCCTGGGATGATTCTGTCCATTTTCTTTTTCAATATGCCATAAATGTCAGATCCCAAATCTGATATTAATGGGGACTCTTAGCAGCCCAACTTTTTACCTATTTAGCTAGCTTAGTCATTTATATTTGTGTTATGGTTTATGTTTCTATTTGAACTGCCTTTATCCGTATACTATTTTACTCTATTTCTGTATTAATAAAAAGCTGCTATATTTGAAGAATTGTAGTAGCGTATTTTTATTCTCCTCACACCTTAAAGAGGAGAAGATTTAGAATCCAGCATTCAAAAACCAGAAGGGAGAGGGAGGCTATAAATTAAGTCTTTTGTCAGGAGGAGTGAATTCCAGAGAGAAGAAGAAGTCTTCATTACGGTTTTGTTCTTTGAAAAGAAGTGTTACCAAGTTGCTGAAGTCTCTTCCTGCTTGAGGTAATTTTTATCTAAATCCCTGGTTAGCTGGACTCTGAAAGTGTCATCAAAAGGGAGGAGGCATAAGGGTAGATTTTTGGGAATACTTGAAATACCAATAAGTCCCGCATCGCCATTTTAATTGCCAAATATTTCTGGACAATCAGAGGTGAGCGCATCTCAAAATGCTGCCTGAAAAAAGAAAAAGCAGACAAACCTCTGGGAAAGAATGTATGCCTGCCTTGACACTATAATGAATGGCTCTCTGTCCGGCAGTACAGAGAAGGACCAATTAATTACCTGTTGACATTGGAAACAAGAAAAACTTCCTAGTGTTAAAGACTGGAAATGGAAAATGTTACACTATATGGACATGGATAAACTTACTAGGAATTTAAGAGATGAAGACCCATATGGTTTAAGGACGGACTGGAGAAAATTAATCGAACACTTCGAGAAAGATTTTGATCTGAAAGGCCTAATGATTGGATATAATATTTATTGTAGGAATCGGGGCCGCTGAGGGCCGTAGGTCCCGGAGGAGACTGATCAAGAAACGATACGAGGCAGTATGGAGCGAGATCAGATCAGTAGTTTATTGAGGGAAAACTTCAACATATATAGAGGGAAAAGCGCAACGGTGGCAAAACCGTCATCTGACAGAAATCACATCACCTGTTTACTCGGGTTAATTGGGAATCTCCTTGGGGGAAGTTAATTATCTGGGACAAACATTGACATGGGAAGCACCATTGTCCAAGGATTAGGCTGGGGTAAACATGGCTTCTATTTGCGCCTGAGATTAGACTGAGACTCGGAGATGAGTGATTACTCTAATGGGTAACAGAGTTAGATATCTGCTCTCTCAGCAGATCCGCTGGCCAGGTCAAGGAATTGGGTGAATCAAACCCTATCATTTATCCACCCCCCCTTAATTTCTCTGCCCGCAGAGCCCACGGCTCAAGGAGCGTTCTCCCGAAGTGGCCTCTGCGCGGGCCGTTCCATGCCCACCAGGCATGGGGAATCCACATCTCCCCTTTTAATTTAATTTAAGGACCTGACCTGCGACTCTGCGTAAGAGGGGCATCAGCTGCTGAGCGGGAATGGCGTTTCAGGGTTTCTTCTTGGGGCGGCATTTCGAGATCAGTGAGGGAATACATTGTGCAAAGCAGCATAACGCTATGCCTAGTATAATCACCCCCACAACCACCTTGAGTACCGTCTGGAGCCACCCCCACGGAATCCACAACCACATCCAATTCCACAATGAACTCCACCATGTTCCCCATGCAGAACCTTCTCTTATGCCCTCGACTATGGTGTGGAGGGCCGTGAGCTGACTCTGTACCTTGCGGGAGTTGTCAGTAAGATTGAAGCAACACATACCATGGAAGGATTCGCAGCCCAAATGATGAAGCAATAAGAGGTAGTCTATAGCCGCTCTATTGTCAAGTATGGCATGGCGAAGCTCTGCCTGCTCCTGGTTGAGCAGCGCTATTGCCGAGGAGGTATGGTTGATGGCTTTGGCTAATCCGCAAGCCAACCGACTAATCCTCCGAGCGTTGCCGACGGCTAAGCCTGGCACGCCAATTATGCTGACCGCCAACGAGACGTATTCGGCTGGACTCATAACTCTAAAGCTGCTCTCACATGAGCTGTCTAACTGGGTGGTGCGAGTGTGGCGTATGGGTGCGGAAACATGTGTAACATTTGTGCTTGGGGTAACCATATCCTTAGTAGGGAGTAACAGTGTCAAACGACTAATGCAACAAGTAGCATCTGATACATTTGCAGGAATGTAGTTCCACGTGTACTGATTACATGTGAAGAACCAACCAGATGGTAACGTAACATGAGCATACATTGAACCAAGCTTCACCGGGTTATTGCAAGTCCAATTGCCACTGCCAACGTAGAGGCAGCGGCGCCGGGTTCGACCGACTGAGGAGCAGCCGGTCATTCGAGCACAAGTAGTGTTCGGGCTGACCGCCACTCGAGGAGTGTGGAGAGTGGCTGCATCAGCCGGCAAAGTCATGGTGAGCCGCATCTCCCAACGGGCGTACTCTGCAGAAGCCGCTGGGTTGTATGGGCTGAAAATCCGTTTCACGAGCCAATCCCCATCCCTGGGGTATGCGCCTGGAGAGTGGCACACTGGGATGAGGCAGGTGCTCAAGATTGAGGCAGAACCAATGTCCTGTCTCAGGCAAAAATCGGACTGGTTGACGAGGCCCGCCAACCTTTCCCAAATGTTGTACTGCATCCTGGCAGAAAGGTCTCCGCCGGGCACCAAATCGTTGGCTTTCAACAAGGTAGCCTGAACGCCTCCCCCGCAAAACAGGGAGAGGATCAGGATGATGGTGACTGCCATGGTGTTGGCGTGAATTCGGGCGAAGACTGCAGCCGCGAGGTTCTCCGGTGTCGGTTCCTTCTCCTCGCGTCGGAGGGCGTCCTCGGCCTCACTGCAAAGGACCTTGACCATCCCCCAGGTGATCTTCGGCGCTGCCGGTGGCCGTCTCCTCCGGCGGGTTTTGTCGGTCAGTGTGAGGTCCTCCATCTCCGGGATCGGACTCGGGTCGGTCTGGGTCCACGCCATGTGGTTCCAAGTGAGGCTTGACACACCGAGCTGGAATCCAAACGACACCTGTAGGAGACATAACTGCAGCATACCCTCTTCCCCAGGTTACGAGTGGCACCGGGCCCCTCCAAGAAGGGTCCGGTGGCACCCGGTATCGGACCATCGGTCGTGGGAGAGCCTCTGAATGGCGGAAGTGCTTCTCCTGCGGCGTGCAATCCGAAAAAACATTAAGGTGATTGTATGTGAACGATACCTTATTCAGACAATGCTGTGCCTGAGCCTGTGACTTGGGGAGGGCTGGTGGCTCCCCCCTTTCTGTTTGTTTGTCAATATAGGACTTGAGCGTCCGATTGACCCGTTCCACAATTGCTTGCCCCTGCGGATTGTAAGGAACGCCAAAAGTATGCTTAATGTCCCAGGTGGCCATGAAGGCCGCCAGCCGCCTGGAGCTGTAGGACGGGGCGTTATCGGTTTTAATTTGCCGCGGCTTGCCCATTGCCGCGATGCAGGAAAGGAGGTGCTGCTCCACGTGGGAAGCAGTCTCCCCTTTCTGCGCCGTTGCCCAAACAAATTGAGAAAATGTGTCAATGCAAACGTGCATGTACTGCCATCTGCCAAACTGCGGAACATGCGTGACATCCATCTGCCACACTTGGTTGGCCTCTGTCCCTCGTGGGTTGACCCCCCCACGAGCCCCCCCCCCGGTGCCCCTGCACAATGCTGGCAAGAGCGAACTATGCCTTGGGCTTGAGAAAGTGGCAGATTGAACTGTCTGGCGAGCGCTTTGGCATTTTGGTGAAAAAAGGCATGACTCTGAATCGGCGTAGTGAAAACTCCTAACACTGAGCGTTGCTGAATTTCCTTTGCCGCCGCGTCCGCTCTGCTATTGCCCGCGGAAATCGGATCCGGCAAGTCTTGATGACTGCGGATGTGGGCAATATAGAGCGGCTCCGTGCGGTTTCGCAAATGAAATTGAGCAGTGAGAAACAGACTAAGCAGGTTTTTGTCTATCGCGGGAGTGATGTATGCTCCCGGTAGACTGTGAAGCAAATTCCTGACATACTGACTGTCTGTAATGATGTTTAAACGTTCCTTGGCGAAGGTGCGCAAGGCAAGGTTCACCGCTGCCAACTCTGCCCGCTGCGCGGACTTTTGTGGAAGAGTTAACAGCGTGCGCCAAGCCTGGCCCTCCTGCCAAGTCAAGACACCATATGTGCGACCACCATCAGTAAAAACTGTCCTGGCCCCCTGAAGCGGAACCAGCGAGAGCAATTCGAACAAGCTGACTGTCTGCGTTTGAAGTGAAACGAGTCTGGGGTCTTTTGGCAAGTGGTATGCCAAGCATCCGGTGAATCCTTCCAAAGCAATTGGAAGCGAGTCACCGAGCTGCATCAATTGCTGAATTTGTTCCTTGGTGAACGGGACTACAATCTTGGCTAAATCGTGCCCTGAGATGTCCCTAGCTCTCAGCCTTCCGCGGTAGACCACCGCGGAAACCAGCTCTTGGGGAGGAACGATGTTCCGGGAAGAGGTGTTCGGCAAGTACACCCATTCCACGATACTCGCTCCTTTCTCGGCATCTTTGGATCCTGCAGCCCTTGTTTTTAGGGGGTGGGTAGTTTTAACTGTTTTAAACATGTGTTTTTTAATTTTTATTGTGAACCGCCCTGAGTTGGCTTTGGCCGAGTGAGCGGTATATAAATGTGACAATTAAATTAAATTAAATTAAATTAAATTAAATCTATGCCGAGCGCTCCGGTGAACATGGATCCTGCCCGTACGATGTACAAGTTCAGGATCGGAGCATATGGCCCTGGGGTGATCCTATCTACCCACCTCTGGCTGAGAACTTGGTTCACTTTTTCGAGAGCTAAGCGCGCTTCTCGAGAAATGTGTATCCGGTCTGCCGGCTGCTTACCTAAAGTTATCAGCGAGAAGAGCGGTTTTAAAAGATCCGTATCCAATCGGCAATACGGTCTGGCCCAATTAATATTACCCAGAACTTGCTGCAATTCTACAAGGGTGACTGAGTCCTGTAAATTGATCTGAGGCAAAACTGGTGCTGCGAAAGAGCGGAGAAGCCGATGACCCAAGTATGAGAAGGGCTCGGTTCTCTGCACTTTCTCTGGGGCAATGAGTAAACCTTTGTTCCCCAGGCTGGCCTGGAGGTCTGAAAACATTTCGCTGCCGAGTTGCGGCACCGCGACCAACATGTCATCCATGAAATGGCAAACTATCGCTTTTGGGTAAAGGCTTCGGAACTTTGCCAGTGCGTTGTGAACATAAATTTGGCACAGGGTGGGCGAATTGAGCATGCCCTGTGGCAAAAATTTCCACGCGTAACGCTGCGTAGGCTCACTGTGGTTCACAACCGGCACCGTAAAGGCGAACCTTTCCCGGTCCCTGGGGTCTAAGGGAATTGTATAAAAACAATCCTTGAGATCTACGACTAGGATCTCCCACCCCTCGGGAATCATATTAGGATTTGGGATGCCGCATTGAAGCGGACCCATTGGCTGTATGCACTTATTGATCTCCCTGAGATCGTGGAGGAGTCGCCACTTCCCCGACTTCTTTTTAATGACAAAAATTGGCGAATTCCATGGACTTGTGGACCGTTCTATATGTCCTGCGTCTAGCTGTTCTCTAACCAGCTGCTTGAGGGCAACCAACTTCTCTCCCACTACCGGCCATTGTTCTACCCAAACCGGCGTATCGGTGAGCCACTTAAGTGGCAACGCCATTACCCGAAGGTAAGCGTAGCACCGTACTGCTGTAAAATATCTCTCCCCCAAAGGTTGATGTGCACGTCAAGAATGTGCGGCCGAATTACCGCCGTGCCGTCAGCCCTTGGGATTGTGACTGTTACCCACTCTCGGCTCCTAAACGCTTCCTGAATACCGCCTACCCCCCACACGTCGGAGACCGGCTCAATGGCCCACTCCCTTGGCCACTGGCCCCTGCTTATCACGCTGACATCTGCTCCGGTATCTAACAGGCCTGAGAATGATCTATTATTCAGAAATACCTCAATAACCGGGCACTGTTTCCACTCAATGTTGGTCTCCACTGTCGCTAAGACCTGGTATCCTTGCACTGCCTCACTGGCGCTCAAGCGGTCCTCTGACCGGGACTCGAAGCTGTCACTGAGCCTTCCCTGGCTGTCTGCTGGCGAGTGACAAGGAACCATGATCAGTTGCGCTAGGGTGTCTCCTTTGTGAATTGTTTGGGGCAGGTGAGTCCACAACTGAACTTGGAGAACGCCTGAAAAATGCGAGTCAACGACTCCTGGAATTATAAAAATTCCGCGTGCTCCAGCTACACTGCGGGGCAAAACTAAACCTATAAAGCCCTTGGGCAGTGGACCCATGTACTGGGAATCCACCAGATAGACCGTGCCTGGCAGGTCGCATGTAACGTCTGCCTGACAAGTCAAATCTAGCCCTGTGCTACCCTTGGGGCTGGCCTGTGCCCTCGCAGTGCCTGAAATGTGACCTGAATCTAGTCTAGCTCTGGCGAGCCTTGAATCTGGGAAGTCTCTGTTTGGACCGGGGCCAGAGACGTGCCCGTGCGCCGGTTTCCCGAACTCGGACAGTTTCTGGCCCAATGGTAGCCTTTCTTGCACTTCGGACACAGGGTGTTCGGAGCCTTGGAACGGCTGGAATTTTGTCCGCCTCCCTTGGATCGGCACTCCCTAGCGAAGTGACCGACCTTGCCACAATTGTGACATGCTCCTTGGGTCTTTCCTTTAGGTCTTCTACCCCCTTGCACCGCTGCCGCTAGCAAACCCATTTTATAGGATTCTGTGCCAACGTCGGCGCAAGCTCTAATCATGTCCGTGAGAGTCAAGTCAGGACGATTGCCCAGTGACTGCAAGATTTTACGGCAGTCTAAATTGGCATTGTCCTTGGCTAGCTTGTTCATGAGCTCTTGCTGGGCTTCCTCATTATCGATCTGCCTACTGATCGCCTCCTCCAAGCGATTGATAAAATCCATGTAGGGCTCTTGGGCTCCCTGATTGACTGCGGTGTAATTCTTAGCCGCTTTGCCGGTCGCAGGGACCTTGAAAAAAGCCCTAAAGGCAGCCTCTGCCGACATCTGGAGAGTGGCTAGTGGCAAGTTGATCTGCGCATCGATGGATTCGAAGGCACCTGAACCATACAACTGGTCAGGAATTACTGCGCCTCCCATCCTGGCAGCCCTAGTTTGAGCCTCAAGGCAAAACTCACTATCCCAAATCAAGTACTGGCTAGGGTTGAGCATCATCCGCATGACGGCTTTCCAGTCATGAGGAATGAACATGGTGTTCTCGCACACTTGCTGAAGCGTGCCCCTTGTAAATCGGCTTTGGAGCCCTGTCTCTGAAATGGCCTTCCGTATAGCCATGAGCAGCTTATACGGGACTGGTGAATGAACTATCTTCTGGGCCCCCGTGAGGGCATCCATTTCTAGGCGAATTGGACAAATCTGACTAAGCTCAGCTAATTCTTCCGCTGGCAAATCCCCCTTCTTCAGTTCTTCCTCAACTGAAGGGCACTCTTGGTAACTAGGGAACCCGGAACTGTCAGAGAAGCGCCTGCGCTCCCCATTCCTTGCATTCCGTCGGTGACGTCTGCAGCTGTCACCGAGGGAAAGTTCCCTACGCTACTCTGCCTAAACTGGAGTGACGGATAGAGCGGCGTGGGTGCCATTGGCTCGGCTGGCGCTGGGGGTTCTTTGGCCTCTACCCGGACTGGTTCTATCTCCTCTAAGAGTTTCCTACATTTGTTCCAAGTGCGAATTACGCCTCCTGGAGCTTTCGGGGGTTGCTGAATGCAGTCTCCTATCTGATCCCAGAGCTCAAGGGTTAACGTACCTACTTCTGGGTAAAGCAGGCAGTGTTCCCTTAGGTACGCCAAAAGTCTCGGTAGCTCTCTGCTGTGGAACTTTAACTGAAACACCCTGGCCAGGATTCTAAACTCTTCTTCACGAGTTTTTTGGCTAGCGGACGGACGCTGTCGCTGAGGACAGGTCCCCATATTACCTGCGAAGGGTCCTCCAAAGTTTCCTCCTCGGGACGGGTCGACGCGTCTTGGGCAAGTAATAGGTTCTGGCGACGATTCTCTGGGTAGAGCTTGGAGCGCGGTCCCCTACCACGGGCCCTCGGTGGCCTCTGCGCTGTCAGGGCTCACAGCTGACCCTGCGGAACGCGTTTTCTCCGTAACCTGCAAGCCGCCGCGAAAGCCGGGAGCAAGCTGTAGGAAGCCTCTCTGGAATGCCTCGCCGCTTAGGCCGTCTCCCGACCGGCTGGTTTACCGGCCAGGCTGCCGCGCTGTCCTCCGGGACGAGTGGCCGCGGCTCAAGCGCAGAACCGGGCCGTGTGTCTCTCTGAGTAGACCGCTCGGGGGTCGCTGACTCACGAGTAGATCACGTCGGGGTCACCAGGTGTAGGAATCGGGGCCGCTGAGGGCCGTAGGTCCCGGAGGAGACTGATCAAGAAACGATACGAGGCAGTATGGAGCGAGATCAGACCAGTAGTTTATTGAGGGAAAACTTCAACATATATAGAGGGAAAAGCGCAACGGTGGCAAAACCGTCATCTGACAGAAATCACATCACCTGTTTACTCGGGTTAATTGGGAATCTCCTTGGGGGAAGTTAATTATCTGGGACAAACATTGACATGGGAAGCACCATTGTCCAAGGATTAGGCTGGGGTAAACATGGCTTCTATTTGCGCCTGAGATTAGACTGAGACTCGGAGATGAGTGATTACTCTAATGGGTAACAGAGTTAGATATCTGCTCTCTCAGCAGATCCGCTGGCCAGGTCAAGGAATTGGGTGAATCAAACCCTATCATTTATCCACCCCCTTAATTTCTCTGCCCGCAGAGCCCACGGCTCAAGGAGCGTTCTCCCGAAGTGGCCTCTGCGCGGGCCGTTCCATGCCCACCGGGCATGGGGAATCTGCAATTTATTGAATCTAATATTGGTTTTTGATGTATTAGAAGTGTTTAGATATCCGGTTAAACAATTATAGGGGAGTTATATTTTAAGGGGGCGGTGACTGGGCTGCTGAAAGTCAACATGGGGAAGGGAGGGGTGGGTCTGTGTGTGGGAATTGACAATGTTTATCTTTTACTATCTGGATTTTTCTTCTGTTTTGTTGGAAAATAAAGTACTTATATATATATATATATATATATATATATATATATATATATATATATATATATATATATATATATATATATATATATATATATATATATATATATATATATATATATATATATATATATATATATATATATATATATATATATATATATATATATATATATATATATATATATATATATATATATATATAAAAAGGCAACACAACCCAGCCCGGCTGGCTTATCTAGTTCTGCCCGGGGTTTCAATTGAGGGGTCAGGGTTTTTATGGACTTTTACATGTTTTATAGTTTTAATGTGTGGATTTAATTGTAAGGGGATGTTTTAAGTTGATATGAGCTGCCTTGGTTCGCCAATACAAATTCAATAAATAAATAAAATAAATAAGTGATTGGATTTTAAATTAAAATTACACTTGGACACAGATTGGGCCTCTGGTGAAACTCCCATCCCCAACATAAACATTTGCTAATCAGGTCACTTGGCTGGACTGGAGAGCAGGAGCCGCAGTTCAGGCCCACTCCAGTGAACAGCATTGTAGCAGAAGAGATGAGGACAGATGAGGAGATGAACCAATGTGGAAGATGTCAGAATTGCCTCAAAACAGCTGTGCCAGATGATCGATTAGGCTGAGGAAATTTGTCCACACTCCCTGTCCTCTCAGCCCAGATCCTGGCCCGCCTGACTGTCAGCTAACGGTCTCCTTACGTTCATGGACTGTGTTTTGGTAATGTGCTCGGTTTATGCCTGACCCCTTGATCCATATCAAGAACTACAAAATTACAAGTTATCTTGGACCTTTAGATCCAGGTATTTATTTAAACTTAGTTGTTAAGTCCAAAAATATAGTTTCTCGAAAATATACAAATACAGAAATAAAGAAATAAATTGCTGGTTACATATCCAAAGCAAAGTTTTGCAAGTTAGTTCACTTTTCCTTAGTAAAATTAAAATGCGAAGCCTGTGCTATTTCCCTAAGATTTCTCATCTTGGTTGTTATAATCCAAGACAGCTTCTGTGTCTTTCTAAGTTAGCGTCCAGCTCTCATACACTGACTAGCTGACACTCAGCGCCTCCTGCCCAAATTTCCAAGTGTGACTTTTTTTTAAAATTTAGCTGGGCACTTCCAATTAAACCCACTTAATTGGCCCTGTATTCCAAAACAATTTTTTTCCTCAGGATGCTGCAGAGCATCTTGACCTGTTTCTTAATTGATATGTGAGAATCTACTAATTGTGTTTCTGGTCTGACGTCATTTTTGGCTGAATGCCCAGAATCCTTTATCAGACTCACTGTCCTGGCTATACACCCAGAACTCCTATCAACCAGGTGTGCCTTCCTCTGTCACTTCCAGCCGTAGTATTTGCTACTAACTGGCAGTTCTTCTGACCTTGACTGCCTGGCAGTTCCCAAAATATTTGTGTACCAAGTCACGCTCTGCTCTTTCTAGTATAGCATCTTTGGTTAGCAAAATCAGGCCTTGCTGTTCTACTGTTAAAAAATTGGCAAACATTAAGATAATGACAGAAGAATATATGGTCAGGGAGAATCGTGAAAAACCTATCTGTGAAAATCAAGGAACATTGCCACAAATTGCTATGGAGATGGTACATCCAATTCGGACACATGAAATAGATACTAGTTATTCAAAAACAATGTTGGAAAAGATGAAAAATCAAAGATGGGATCTATTTACATTTACGGTGGCAATGCAAAGAGATACACATTGTTTGGGGAAATGTTTTTAATGATGAAATCAACTCGCTGTTGAATTGGGTGGCAATAGAAATTTGACTAAATAAATACAGTGGTACCTCGCTTAAAGAGCATAATGCATTCCTGGGATTGCTCTTTAAGCGAGTTTGCTCTTTAAGCGAATCACCATTGTAAGTGATCAATTGTGACTTCTGGTGGGGGGAGATTGCGATCCCCGATTTAGTTGTTCAGCGAGTTTTTGGTTGGTTTTAGTTGTTAAGCAAGGCAACCATTCAAATAAAATTCTGCTCTTTAAGCAAGTTAGTCTCTAAGCGAGGCGCTCTTTATGCGAGTTTTTACTGTACACTATGTATGAATTAGAAGATAGCATTACTGATGGATTTAAATGATATTAAAATTGACAAAAATAAAAGAGAGTTAGTAATAATAATGGTAACAGCAATGAGACTTTTGATCGCAAAGAATTAGAAAATGAACATCTCCATAGATATAAAAGAGTGGTACACTGAAACCCTGTATAACAAAAATAATCCGTCCTGTGATGCTGTTCACTATGCGATTTTTTCGTTATACAAACATTTCTAGGGGAAAACTCGTATAACAAATATTCCTATGTGGTCCATCATCTATTTGTGTACTTATTCATTGGCTATAGGGAGAATATTTTATGACTCTTAAAATAGTACAGTTTTAAGATGTTTCTTGAAAACAACTAAAGTAAAATGAACGAGCTAAAATAGGGGTTGCCAACCTTTTTAAGTCATGGGCCAGGCCACACTGTCTCATACAGTTGAGTGGGCCAGACTGGTGGCTCCTCCTGCCGTAAACACTGCCTTAAAACACGTCTGTGAAGTTTTGCAAGGTCTGGTTTTGTTTGTTTTATTTATTTTCTTGCACAGACATTTTGGAAGCTAGAATGTTTGGGCCATGTGGTAACAATATTCTAGCTCGGTGGTGACAAACCTTGGAACTCCAGATGTTCTTGAACTTCAATTCCCAGAAGCCTAGATCAGCAAGAGTGCTGACTTGGGCTTCTGTGAATTGAACACATGGAGTGCCAAGGTTCATTAATTCTATTCTAGCTGAACACTCAGGACTGCTTTGGATACAATACAAGGAGGGGAGGCGGCAAGGGTGTAATCACAAGGAGTGGGGGAGGAAGGGGGAGGAAAATCACCCTAAGGACAGGAGTCAAAGAAATAAAAGTAGCAAAATTTAATATTTAACAAATAAAGTGAAGCATATATAACATGTAAAGTATGGCAACCCGGTCATATAGGCGTAAGAATGCAAACAATAGGGATAAAACTCCTATGTCATGCTATGAAAACTGTAAACAGGATGAAACAGGGTCATCAACCACATTCATACAAAAATCAAAAAGTATCCCTAAAGTTAATCCAAAACCCCTATCGGACAAATAGGACCTGAGATGACAAATAAAGCGACTCTAAATATGCCACCGTAAAATAGTAACGAAAGGAAAATCAGTCGTAAAGTTCATATACAAGTCCGAAGCGGATGCAGAGTCGTAAGGTCCAGCCGAGAGGTCAAAAAGGAGATAACTTCAATCCAAAGAAGTCAAAAATCCGGGTGCCACAGTAAAATAGCAACTTCAGTAGGTAATGAAGAGGTAAGTCGTTGCAGGAGGAGGAAGATCAGTCCATATCCTTCCGGTAAAATGGATATTTCGTAGTCCTTTATCAAGACTCTGCAACCGTCAAACAAAATACACACTAATGTTCGGAACATATACATGGAAAAATATATATGGAAAATATATATAGGGTACTCAAACAGCACGAATAGACAAAATACAACCACAAAAGGAAGAAAGAGAAAGGTACCTGGATCATCAGTAAACGCGCTCAAACTGCAGTTCTCCCGGGGGGAAGGCTCGGGTGCAGCGGCCGAACCCGGCAGCACCGCTGAATCAGCTGGTCGGCCGCAACGCATCTGACGGCCCCCACAATGGTTGAGAGACTTCGTTCCATCCTACGGGGGGAGGGATGTTGTGTATGCATGTAATTCATCTGCCTCTTGCATGAAACTCAGCTGCCAGCTATAGTGCAGCTGAAGGAGCTCAGCTCACGTGGCTCCAATCACCCAATCAGTAACTAGCGCGGGAAACCTTCCCACCACAGGTGAGCCACGCCAGATATGCAGTACGTCAGAATGACTGGCACTGCAACCAATGGGCATCTTTTGGGCGAAATTCAAATGTATTGTACCATATATAAGGAGATACGCCTCTGCCATTACATCAAATAGGCGACGAGGATGGGATTATGGCATCCCACAGGTTCACCATCGCTCCATTCAATACCTCCCAGCCAGAGTCATGGGACTTCTACGAAGAACAGTTTCTGTACGCGATGGAACGCGGAGAAAATAGAGAGCGAGGTGTAAAGATGAGCCTGCCTACTGGCTCAGTGTGGGTTGCCAACTCTGGAACTGGCAAGGAACCTCCTAATGCCAAGGGTACTCAAAATAGTACCCCTGGCTGAAATCCTCGCTGCTTTGCGGTGCCCTGTGGTGGAGTATGTCGCCGTGCTGAGACTGGCGGCTGTCCCATGCCAGTGGGGAGCCTTCCTGGCCGAGGCGTTGCGAGATCGTCTCCTACTCGGCCTGCGGGATGAGGAGGCTCAGCGGAACCTGTTGGCTCGGGACGAAGACATCACGTTTGAGCAGGTCTTGCGGGCTGCGCAAGCTGCTGAGGCGGTAAAGGACAGAGTACGGGCAGTGCAGGGTGAGAACCGCAGCCTCCAGAAACTCAACGTCTGCGGTGCAGGCCCACAGTTGTTCATCTTGCAGGGAGCGGGAGTCGAGAGCCGTGGCAGCCGCTGGCACGTCCTCGTCGGATTCCAGCGAGAGCGACCAGAGGTCCAGAAGGTGAAAAAAAAGCAACCCGAAAAGAGTGACGCCACCAAAGCAAGCCAACGCTGCGAGGGGTGCAGGGGCTCACACGACCAGAAGAAATGCCCCTTCAAGAAGGCAGAGTGCCAAAACTGCGGGCATTTGGGCCACATCACAAAGGTGTGCAGACAACGCAGAAGCCAAGACCCTGACCAGACCAGCCGCTAAGGCCGAAAGGACGACACCATCCAGAAGGTGCATGTGGAGGACACCGTGGTGAGACATGTGTCGGACCAGCGCACCCATTTTTTTGTGAAGGTACTGTTGCAGGGGGTCCAGGTGAACATGGAGGTGGACTCAGGGACTGCCTAATCCATAGTCTCGCAGACGGAGTTTCTGCGAATACCCCCTAGAGACCACCCCAAGCTGAGAGCCCTCAGAACGAACTTGCGGGACGTGCAGGGAAACTACATCCCAATCCTGGGGGTGGGGGACTTTACCATCTAACTTCACAAGGAAGTTGCCCTTGGTGGTACTTAAGGGGGGGGGGTTCCAGTTGTCTCCTGGGAACCCAGTGGTTCGAACAGCTGGGCATTGCATTGACTAGCATCAATGCCGTCCGTGGCGACCCCATTCAGGACGTGTGCAATGTGCACCCTGTGGTCTTCGAGAAAGGACTTGGGGAGTACAGGGGGCCGCCTGTGGACTTTGATATTGACCCTTCCGTTCACCCCGTGCGGCTCAAGCCGCGAAGAGTGCCTTTTGCACTGAAGGACAAGATAGAAGCGGAACTGGACAAACTGGTGGGTCAGGGGATTCTGGTTCCGGTGGACTCCGCAGATTGGGAGACACCGATTATAACTGCCATGAATTCTAATGGGGAGGTTAGGATTTGTGCTGATTACAAGTGTACTATCAATAAGGCAATTTGCCCCAATGCCTACCCGGTGCCGGTAGTTAGCCACTTGCTGGCCAAGTTACACAGGGGTAAATGCTTTGCAAAGTTGGACCTAGCGCAGGCTTACCAACAGTTAACAGTCACACCTGCGGCCGCAGCTGCCCAGACAATAGTTACACACAAGGGTGCATTTAAGGTGACACGCCTCCAGTTCGGCGCGAACTCGGCCCCCAGAATATGTCAGGTGCTTGTAGAACGCCTCCTTAAGGGATACTCTGGGGTGTTACCATACTTTGACGATGTATTGATAACAGCTGGGGATGAGTCAGAGCTAGCCCAGAGGTTAGACCGGGTGCTGTCTGTGTTTGAGAAGGGACAGGTGCATATTCTTCGCAAACGAGGCAGAGTTTCTGGGGTTTCGGATCACCCCCGACGGGGTAAAGCCCTCGAAATCCAAGGTTGTGTCCGTTCAGGACGCCCCCACACCAGCCACTAAGTCAGAGCTGCAGTCGTTCTTGGTGCTCCTGAACTTCTACCACTCCTTCCTCCCACAGAAGGCATCTGTGGCAGAGCCGTTACACCGCCTACTGAAAAAGGACGCAGTCTGGCAGTGGGGGGAGGCTCAAGAGCGAGCATTCAGTGAGTTAAAACAGCTCCTCTCTTCCGAGGCAATATTAACTCACTTCGACCCCAAGAAGCCCATAGTGCCTGTGTGTGATGCCTCACCGGTGGGGGTCGGGGATGTCCTCTGCCACATGTGTGAGAACAGGAGGGAGGCACCGATTGCATTCTACTCAAGATCCCTCTCGAAAGTGGAGTGCAACTGTGCCCAGACAGACAGGGAGGCACTCACGATCATTGCAGGGACAAAGAAATTCCATGATTTCTTGTATGGGAGGGAGTTCACCATTGTCATGGACCACAAAACCCTCCTGGGAATTTTTGTCTTGGCCAAGCCCACCCCACAGATCTTGTCCCCTAGAATGTTACGGTGGCCGATTTTCCTAAATGCATACCAGTTCACACTGGTGCATTGCCCATGGAAAGACATCGCTCACGTGGATGCGCTTTCCAGGTCTCCCCTGCCGGAGCTGGGGAAACCAGAGTGCGGGAGGTGTTCACATGTTTTGGCTTGCCCGATGTATTAATTTTGGATAACGCGACCACTTTCACATCTGCTGAATTTCAGGCATTCCTCGAGTGGAATGTGATCAGGCATGTTATCTCCGCCCCTTTTCACCCTGCCACAATTGGCCAGGTAGAACACCTGGTCCGAACTACAAAGGAGGATGGGTCTGGGGGACCCGGAGCTACAGCTCTACAAATTCCTCCTGTGCTATAGGGTCACTCTGTTAGCATTGGGGCAATCCCCCGCAGAGAATCTGATGCGAAGGAGGCTCTCAACATTTCTTGACCGTTTGGATCCTTCCAGGGTGAAGGATAAAGGTACAAATGTGGCAGTAGACCAGATGAAAGTGTTCAGGGCAGGCGACCAGGTATATTGCAGAAATTATGGGAGTTCAGGGCCAGCGTGGGTACCCAGGGAAGTGGTGGAGCAAACCGGGCCAGTATCATACAGAGTCGAAACCTGGTCGGGGCTGCTGTGGTGAAGGCACACTGACCAGCTTAGGAGAAGGGTCACGGAAACCACGGGGGAAAGTGATATAGAAGAATCAGCATTAGAGTTGCCCCCCAAGTGCTTAAACCAAGGGGGATACAGGACTCAGCATAGCAGGCTGCCTAGAGCCACAGGAGTCAACCTCCCAACCCGAAGAGGAAGACTCCCAGTTTAATTTTTTGTTGCAGGATGGGGGGAGTTTTCACGAGTGTTCCCCCACTCATCCCAGTGAGCAGCGGGGTTTTGGGTTGTCCCAAAGGTCTCCCCACCATCCACGATTCAGAGATACCCCATCCCTGCCCTTGCCCGGTTTCGACAGGTCCCTGCAGTTCTCCCGGGGGGAAGGCTCGGGTGCAGCGGCCGAACCTGGCAGCACCGCTGAATCAGCTGGTCAGCCGCAACGCATCTGACGGCCCCCACAATGGTTGAGAGACTTCGTCCCATCCTGGGGGGGGGATGTTGTGTATGCATGTAATTCATCTGCCTCTTGCATGAAACTCAGCTGCCAGCTATAGCGCAGCTGAAGGAGCTCAGCTCACGTGGCTCCAATCACCCAGTCAGTAACTAGCATGGGAAACCTTCCCGCCACAGGTGAGCCACGCCAGGTATGCAGTATGTCAGAATGACGTCACTGGCACTGCAACCAATGGCCGCCTTTTGGGCAAAATTCAAATGTACCATATATAAGGAGGTACGCCTCCACCATTACTTCATGTACAGATTGACCATGCTGCAATAAAGAAGTGTTTGGCCCACTTGCTGGCTCGTGTGCAATCAATCTGCCTACATCAAAAAACATTAAAAGCTTTTCTTACACACTTCAATATTTTCTTGGTTGCCAGTGGGAATCTGACTGGAAAATACCTTCCTGGCGTGAAAGTGCTATTCAGTGTTCCTTCACAAAACATCCCTTTGGATTTGTAAGGTGTTTAGTATTCCCAATTCCTGTGGATAGTTTTTGCCTTATGACAGAGTCTGGCAGGAAAGAAAGGCAACATTTGGTCAACTCATAGGTTGCCTTAGATCAGAAATCAGAGAACGCAGAGGAGGGGTTGATTAATCTCAAAGTTAGAAGAACCTTTCAAGGCATTTGAGTTAGTTCTGAAAGATCATGGTGGAAAATCGTCCCAAGAGTGTCTGTCCGTCCAACCAGAGCGGACCGGAGGGGCTCTCTAATTGTTCTATCTGCCAGAGGGGCTCCCCTCTCTGGCACACGAAGGAGGGCCTTTTCCGTGTCCACACCGGCCTTGTGGAACCTCCTGCCAGTAGAGTTGCGGGAGCAGATGGAGCTGCTGCCTTTCAGAAAAGAATTAAAAACCTGGTTGGCGGGGCAGGTGTGGGGCCCGGATGGAAGAGTGGCCCCCGCCTGTTGGCTTATAAAATGAAGCCTCCCCATCTTTTTAATGCGGGCAGTTTTAATGTGGTTAGTTTTCAATAGGTGGGTGGGTATGTTGAGGTTTTAATTGTTTTTAATATGTATGTTTTAATTCTGTTGTGAGCCACCCCGAGTTGGGTTCACCTGATTGGGCGGCATAGAAATGTGAGTTATAAATAAATAAATAGTACAGAACACTCCAGGTTAGACTTCTTCGGTTCAGATGTCCAATAATGAACAAACGAAGGTGCCTAATCGATCCTGGACCTGGCGACCCTTGGAAAAATTCCTAACTGGAGATAGAGAACTGGATCAGAAACCAGTTCTTAGGATGTAGCCTTGGCAGAAAGGTTCCTCCCGAGACAGGCAATGGAGAAAAGTCCAGAAGGGCTGCAGGTGGGGAGGTTTGGTAGTTTGAAAGGAATACGAAGGTGGGGAAACACAATCTCATAATCAGGCTTTCTTCTTTATCATTCCCCATACTTAGGGTCCCCCCGCAACAAACCTCATCCCCCTATTTGTCTTCAAGGGCTGGACTAGACTCCTAGGAATCAAAATATGATGGTAAGGTTTTATGGTGTTTGCTTTGGTCTTTTTAACATTGTGAGCTGCCCAGAGTGGGAGTGTATCCCAGACGGATGGGGTATAAGTCAAATAAATACATAAAATAAATAAATAAGCATAGATTTCTCCAGGAAGCCCAGAGTAAAATGAGACAAGCTGCTTCTAAAGCTGGACTATCAAACTGTAGGATTGCACTCAGGGCCCTGGTATCTCCCAGCTGAGTCTTAATTTCCATTTGCTAGATGGCAAGGGGAAGAGGGGGACTATATTAAAACATTATTTACACCTAGTTTACCCAACAATTTGCAATGGCTGAAATCCAGTTTTAATGTCACTCAAAAGGCATAATTCTGGGAAGCAAATTGCTTCAAGAGGAGAAATCTCCATCGATGTTACCTACATCATTAAGTTTCTTAACTGAAGCAATTCACCTGTTACACCTTTTTTGTAACTATGCAACAGGATTTCAGCCTATATTATTCAGTATTATGAAAGAGTAAAATCTGTGAAGTATTAAAAAGTGCTGAACAAAAACCCTTTGAAGCATAGAGTGATTCCTAGAGAGGGATTATACCAGGCAAAAGAGATTCCTAGAGAGGGCAAACGAGAGATTCTGGATCTCTGGGCATAGAATGGGAGACAGACAGAGAGATGGATTTCTATGGAGAGATTTGGGATCTTTGGTGGTGGTGGGGGAGTAGGAGGGATTTCTATTTATGGAGCATGCTGGACAAGACAGATTCCTAGGGAGAAGCATGACAGACCAGAGAGGTTCCTAGAGTGGGAGGTATAGTAAAAGGTAAAGGTTTCCCTTGCTCGAAAGCCAGTCGTATCCGACTCTAGGGTTCAGTGTTCATCTTTGTTTCAAAGCCGAAGAGCCAGCGTTGTCTGTTATCGCAGACGTCTCCGTGTGGTCATGTGGCAGGCATAATTAGACACCGGAGCGCACGGAACGCTGTTTACCCTTCCCACCGAAGTGGTCCCTATTTATCTACTTGCAATCTCTTGCTTTCGAACTGCTAGGTTGGCAGGAGCTGGGACAAAGACGGGAGCTCACTCCGTCCTGCAGTACTCGGGAATCGAACTGCTGACCTTCCGCCTCCCCAGTCAGCGTCTTAGCCACTTGAGCCACTGCAGGAGGTATGTCAGACAAATAATAAGAATAATTTCGTGGCAGAAATTATTCCAGGTAGAAAGTATTTTTTGCTGAAGAACTCCGCTCAGGGAACGCCCAAATGAGGCTCCTTTCGTGTTCCCCAAGAAGAGCCTCCCAGCCAGACCCAGGTAACAACAAGGCGAGAACTTCTTAACCACTGAGCCACAGCTTTTCCTAGAGAGGGAACATGCCAGACAAGAGAGATTCCTAGAGGGGGAACATGTGCTAGACAAGAGAGATTCCTAGAGAGGAAGGAAATGTGGGAGATGAAGAGGCGGGCTCTTTCACCCGGAAATGATCCTTTCCTACGTGTGTGTCCCTCCCTTTTCGAGAGAGGCGACCATCGAGTTGGAATAGTGGCTGTGCTACGGTAAGTCTCCTCCTATTTCTGGACTACAAATCCCATCCTTTTAGAGGCGGGAAGAGTTTTTAAGTGGACTCTTAAAAAAATAATAACTCGCCTTTCCCACGTATATTAGGGACAAGGGAGGATCCCCGACCTAGCAGTTTGAAACCAAGAAATTGCAAGTAGATAAATAGGGACCACTTCCGTGGGAAGGTAACAGCGTTCTGTGCGCTCCGGTGTCTAGTCATGCCTGCCACATGACCACGGAAATGTCTGCAGAAGCAGACAGCGCTGGCTCTTCGGCTTAGAAACAGAGATGAGCACTGCACCCTAGAGTCGGATACGACTGGCTTTCGAGCAAGGGAAATTTAGTGTATGCAAACCAAGACACGGGACACAGCCTCGGGCTGGGTTAACTCAGGTTTATTGCATCGTGGACAGAGGGAACATGAGGTAATGGCGGATCAATAGCTCTTTATATACAGCAGTAATACATTTGAACGTGGTGCCATGGTAGCCCATTGGCTACTGTCTGCGTGACGTCATTTCAGGTCACGCCCTTCTTGTCCAGGTGTAGGTGGTGGCGGGAAAACTTCCCGCGCTGTTGCCTTTGATGAGTTCGGACCAAGAGAGCTTGGACGCTCGCTGCTGCCAGCTGGTGGTCATTAGCTCGCGTCCTATTACAGGGCTTATATGATACAGCTGAAGGTTACATTGTTGCTATAGGCAAGGTTACATTGACTCAGATACATTTCAATCCATGTGTACAGTAAAACCATCAGAACACAACATCCCTCCCCCCTAGGACGAGACAAAGTCTCGAGCCCACCTTAACACACTCCCCCCCCCTTATGAGACAAAGTCTCTCAGCCAAGATGGCTTATTTCGAACACGCTGGGGTCTCGGTGCGGGCTGCCTCTCCCTGGGATTGCTACCTTCTCTTTGTCCCCTGGTCTCCTGTCCTGCAATATGAGAGGGAGACTCGTTAGTGACTTTCCGCGGCTCCGCGGCGCTGTTGGGAGGTGTGCTCTTTCTTAGGGAGGAACCGGGGGCACTGGGGGCTAACGAAAAACCCCTCTTCTCGCTTGGATGGGTGGGGGAACACTCCTGAAAACCCCCCCGGCTCGCCAAATCAAAATCAAAATCACTATCGGGGGCAGCGGTCGCGAACTCCTCTCCCCCTTCCCCGGCCCCTGCTAGAGCTGGCGTATCAAAGGGATATGAGTCGGGGCCGCTGCTTCTGCTTCCTTCCCCCCATGCTTGGGACTGTTGTCCACTGCTGTCTCCCCCTTGGGTTAAGCGGGTGGGGGAGAACCCTAACGCTGAATCCTGTTGCTGAGCTCCACTGACTGGCCCAATCACCCGGTGCCTCAGTTGATCTGCGTGCCTCCTCCAGAGGAGGCCGGTGTTCGTCTCGACCCGGTACGACACTGGCCCCGTCTGTTCTACAACCGTCCCTGGTACCCAGGCTGGCCCTGCGCTGGAATAGTTCCTGCAGTGAACAGGGTCACCGGCAGCGAAACCTTTCGAGACTGCCAACCCCACGTTTTTCCCTTTATCCTCGACTCTCGTTGGGTCTAGCCTGGACAGGAGCGTGGTCAGTTTTCGCCGCATCAAGAGCTCTGCCGGCGAGTAGCCGGATGCCAAAGGGGTCACCCTATACGCTAAGAGGAATTGGCACACTTGGTGATTCAGGTCCCCCGGGCCCATGCGCCGCAGCGCCTCCTTCGTTGTACGCACCAACCGTTCCACTTGGCCATTCGTGGCCGGGTGAAACGGTGCGGACGTGATATGCCGAATGGCGTTTGTCGCCATGAATGCCCCGAACTCAGCGGAGGTGAAACAACTAGCGTTATCGCTGACTAAAGTGTCGGGTAAACCGAACGTGGAAAAGACTCTCCGTAGCCGGCTAATTGTCGTGGCGGAGGACGTGCTTTTTACCGGGATAACCTCCAGCCACTTGGAGAACGCATCCACGACTAGGAGAAACATGGTTCCTCGGAATGGGCCAGCGAAATCTACGTGCACCCTGGACCATGGCCCCCGTGCTGTGTCCCATTCCCTATGTGGAAGACGGGCCGCCTCAGGGCGGGACCCCTGGCAAGCCTCGCAAGTGCCAACCATGTGCTCAATATCCGTGTCCAGCTGCGGCCACCAGAAGTAACTCCGGGCCAGCGCCTTTGAACGAACTATGCCCGGGTGGCTGACGTGCAGCAGTTCGAGCACCCTCGTCCGCAGGGGCGCAGGGACCACCACCCGTTGGCCCCACAGAAGGCACCCCCTCTCTAGGGACAACTCTAGCTTTTTCCTAAAGAACGGGTCGAACTCCGTACTCGGGGACGAACCCGGCCACCCCTTCTGCACCCATGAGCAAACCTTCGCCAGCGTCCTGTCCTTTCCTGTCGCCCTAGCAATGTCGGCTGGCACTATTGGGGGAGCGTCTAAAACCTCAATTAGCAACACCTGGCGGTCCTTTTCTGCTCTCGCCTTTTGGGCGTCCGACAATGGCAAGGGGGATCTCGAAAGCGCATCAGCATGGCTGATCTCCTTTCCGGGCCTGTACTCCAACTCATGTTGGTACGCGTTGAGGAAAATAGCCCATCGCAGCATTCTCGGGGACAGGATCTGCGGCGTGGGCTTGTGCGCCGTGAAAATCCCTAACAGCGGTTTGTGATCGGTCACGATTTTGAACGGGCGGCCATACAAAAAATCGTGAAATTTTTTGGTCCCCGATACGATTGCTAATGCTTCCCTGTCGGTTTGCGCGTAATTCCGCTCCGCTTGGGACAGGGACCTTGAGTAAAATGCTACCGGGGCCTCCCTTCCGTCCTCCAACACGTGGCACAGCACCGCCCCCACCCCCACCGGGGATGCATCACAAACTAGGACCACAGGCCGTTTGGGGTCGAAATGCGTCAGGATTGCCTCAGATGTTAGGAGTTGCTTTAGCTCCTTGAACGCCCTCTCGTGCTCATCACCCCACATCCACGGCTCCTCCTTTTTCAGCAACCGATGGAGCGGTTCGGCCACGGACGCCTTCCGCGGGAGGAATGTATGGTAAAAATTTAGGAGCCCCAGGAAAGATTGCAGCTCGGTCTTGGATGTGGGGCGAGGGGCCTTTTTAATGGCTGCTACCTTGGATTTGGACGGCTTAATCCCCTCGGGTGTGATTCGGAACCCTAAAAACTCGACCTCTGTTTCGAAAAAAACACATTTATCTTTCCTCAATCTCAGCCCCGCTTTCTCGAACACGGTCAGTACCTTGTCCAACCTTTTCGCTAGTTCAGCCTCACTCCCCCCTGTTATCAACACGTCATCAAAATAAGGCAACACCCCCTCCAGGCCCTTTAGGAGGCGTTCCACGAGCGATTGAAAAAGACCGGGTGCCGAGTTCACGCCGAACTGTAACCGCGACACCTGGAACGCTCCCTTATGTGTAACTATCGTTTGTGCCGCGGCCGTGGCGGGGGTCACAGGAAGTTGCTGATAAGCTTGTGCCAAATCGAGCTTAGCGAAACACTTTCCCCCATTTAGCCTGGCCAAAAGGTGGCTTATCACTGGCACCGGGTATGCATTAGGGCGGATCGCCTTGTTAATTGTACACTTATAATCTGCGCAAATGCGCACCTCCCCGTTAGCCTTTAGAGCCGTTACAATTGGAGTTTCCCACTCCGCGGAATCAACAGGAATAAGAATCCCCTGGCCCACCAGTTTGTCCAATTCCGCCTCTATCTTGTCCTTGAGTGCAAACGGCACCCTGCGTGGTTTGAGTCTTATCGGGCGGACCTCCGGGTCTATGTCGAAAGCTACAGGGGGTCCCTTGAACTTTCCGAGTCCTTTCTCAAAAACGGCGGGATGCGCATCGCAAACCGCTTGTATTGGGTCTCCCCCCACGGTATGCACCCCCCCTATGAACAACCCTAAGGGCTGAAACCACTGTGTTCCCAGGAGGCTACAGCTTCCCCCTTTCAGGACAACTAGGGGCAGTTCCGCAGAATGTCTCTTAAAATTGACCCGAAACTTCCCAACCCCCAATACCGGAATGTTGTTTCCCTGTACGTCCCGTAGTGTGGACCTCAACGCTTTAAGCTTTGGCCGCACGTGGGGGTCGATTTTCAGGAACTCTTTCTGGGGAATTATGGAAAAGGAGGACCCCGAGTCAATTTCCATCTTAATAGGGGCCCCTTGTACTAATACCTCAACGAAGTAATGGGACTGTCCCGCGGACACGCTGAACACTGAGGCGTCGTCCTCGCTGCTGTCCGAGACGCGGCCCACGCCGTCCTGCTTCCTCGTGGTCTGGGCGCCATCTTTGGGCCTTGCTGGACGGTCCGGCCTGGCCGCGCGGTCTTGTGATTGCCTCCGGCCCTCTTTCCGCTTTCTGCACGCCTTGGCGATGTGCCCCCGACGGCCGCAGGTGTAACACTCGGCCTTCCTGAACGGGCATCTCGCGCGCTCGTGGGCCGCTCCGCAACCCTCGCAGCGTCGACCGCCCTTCCGGACCTTCTGGACCTCCTCGCCGTCGCTGCCTTCCGTAGACGACTTTGAGGCCCGCCGAGTCGCGTGCACCGACTGTCCGGCCTTCCCGTGCACCGAATTTTCCGCCTTGCCGGCTTTAGGACGCCACTCACGCCACTGATGCATCTCGTCCACTCCGGCATTCGTGGACTCTGCGGCTTCCGCGGCCTCTATGACTTCGGCCAGCGTGGGTGGCGGCTCCTTATTCATCAAGCTGCGCTGCACCTCCTTGTCTTTCAGGCCACATAACACGCCGTCCCTGAGGATCATCTCCAGGATGTCGCCCCATTTACAGGGGGCGGCGGCTATCCTCATGGCGGCCACGAATGCCTCAACCGACTCGTCTGGCGCTTGGACTCGCCTCCAAAACGCGCTCCGAGCGGGAAACATTGCCCTCGAGGGGCAGAACCGCTCTCGCAGCAGCTTCATGATGTCGCTCGCCTTAAAGTCGCTCACCTTCTTCGGAGCGATTATGCCCACCAGCGTCCGCTTGGTTTCCATCCCGAGCATTCTGGTGAGGATGGCCCTCTTCCTCTCCTCGTCGTCTTGTTTGACTCTGAGTTCCACCAGTGCCGCCTGGAAGTCCATCTCAAGCAGCTCCCAGTCCTGCGGTTTGGTGATGTTGAACCCGCTCTGTGCCCTGGCTGTTCCGTGGGGATCCATCATCCCACCTTCGTCGCCAATTTAGTGTATGCAAACCAAGACACGGGACACAGCCTCGGGCTGGGTTAACTCAGGTTTATTGCATCGTGGACAGAGGGAACATGAGGTAATGGCGGATCAATAGCTCTTTATATACAGCAGTAATACATTTGAACGTGGTGCCATGGTAGCCCATTGGCTACTGTCTGCGTGACGTCATTTCAGGTCACGCCCTTCTTGTCCAGGTGTAGGTGGTGGCGGGAAAACTTCCCGCGCTGTTGCCTTTGATGAGTTCGGACCAAGAGAGCTTGGACGCTCGCTGCTGCCAGCTGGTGGTCATTAGCTCGCGTCCTATTACAGGGCTTATATGATACAGCTGAAGGTTACATTGTTGCTATAGGCAAGGTTACATTGACTCAGATACATTTCAATCCATGTGTACAGTAAAACCATCAGAACACAACAGGAAACCTTTACCTTTTGGATCCCCGAGCTTCAAATATACCTTAAATACTACAAAATGCACGCAGGAAGAAGGCGATTCATCTCGAAAACTCACGCAAGGATTTACTTTTTGAGTGATCCAACAAAGGCATCGCCTTCTTCCTGCGTTTGTTTTGTATTCTGAATATGGATCTCACTCACCGAGTCACCGTCTATCTTTGTTTGCTTAAATACTACAAGTCCCAGAATCCCCGGTCATGGCGGTGAGCAGCATGGGCGGTGGGAGTTGTAGTCCGCACGGAAAGAATTCCGTGCCCAAACCGTGGACTAGGGAAAGTCTTGAGATCAAGGGAAGCATGATATGCCTTTGGGCGACAAGCACTCTGTGGTCTCAGCTGACTGTGGATTCTGGGCATTGTAGTGGGCGGGAAACCAAGGGAAGCGTCTCTAAGACTGGGAGGGGCCCCAATATGTTTGACACACACACACACACACACACACACACACACACACACACACACACACACACACACACACACACACACACACACACACACACACACACACACACACACGAGGGAAGGACTCTGCTGGACAACCTCTAGTTCGCCTCTTTGGTTTCTTCCCGTCTTATTTATACATATTTATTTACTCGGATTTCTATAACCGCCCCAATCACAAGGACCCTGGGCGGCTTACAGTATGACCCCCCCCCCACTCCCCACCCCACACAATAAATAGAACCCCATTAAAAGAGTAAATCCCTTAAAAAACCACCCGCACATGCTTTGTTTTCTAGTCTTTTGAAACGATTCAGTGGCAACTTTTAAAGCGAACAACACATTTTAAAAATGGTTTCTCTTCTGGTGTTTCATTTTGCAATATCTTGGGTTTTTATATAAAACACTATTACCAGTTTAATAGTTAAAACTCTTGACGTACAGTATTTGGAGTTCCCTCTCCAGGGGTTTGTAAATAAAATCCACCTCGCAGCCATTGTGGCCAAATTCGTTTTTTGGATCTCCCCCCCCCCCCCAAAAAAGGGGGGGCACCAAGGAGCCCTTTTCTCTTTCATTTTTTTCCAGAGGGAGGTCTTGACAAAGAGAAAAGAGGACCTATTTCTTGACAAGGCTGCAATTCCTTTCTGGAAACCCTTAATATAGATATAGGCAAAGACCAAAGCCAGGATTGGAGTCCACCACCCTATGTTGTTCCTTATGAGTTCTGCCGGGATAAAGTCCGCACCTGGCGCCTACATTGTCCTCTCTTGTCTGATGAGATACTTGATTTTTGAAGCTGGGACCAGGGGTCACTCGGATAGATCCTTCATTCTCGGTGGGGTTGTCACATTAGCAAGATCTTTATACAGCCTCCTAAAATGAGACTCCCAAGCAAACGATGCTGTGTGGGAGTCCAGAGGGGCAGAGACGCTAGCAGCCTGTAAAGCTATTATGCGTCAAAAAAAAAGAAAGAAGAATTTCTCCTTGCCACAGCATCTTTGACAATGATTGCCAACCTTGGCACTCCAGGTGTTCTTGAACTACAATTCCCCAAAGCCCTGATCAGCAGGAGTGCTTCCTTGAGCATCTGGTAATTCAATTACTAGAAAATCTTACTAATGTGACAACCCTACAAAGAATGAAGAGATTCTTCAGTGCTCCCTCAATGTTCCATAAAACGTGTGCCACGCATGCGCAGAACGCATTTAGTAGCCTGCTCATGTATGGTGTGCATTTTACTTCCGCTTTCGGCAGCAGCAAGGGCATCGGGGGCTGGGGCTGGCCCATAGCCTGTAGGTTGCAGATGCCTGCTCTATCACTTTGCACTGTTTCTTTATCTAAGCCATCCTTATCTCCGTGCTGTTTTCTGGAAATCAGTGTTAAGTTGGGTGAATCTTTCTCTTTCACCTTTATTTTTTGCTTCCCTTCTTTCCTATGCGAACCTTTGTTAGCAGGGTGATGCTTCGAGGACTTATAGTACGTTTTGTACCTGTGGGCAGGGACATAAAGAACAAATGTGTTCTTCAATATGTACAAGTGTGTCTCTAACAAATTAAATTGGTAGTGATGGGGTGCAGGCGCTATGTCCGTGCCTCGCCTCTGCTTCGGGAGCTGCACTGGTTACCAGTTTGCCTCCAGGTGCAATTCAGGATGCTGGTAATGACCTTTAAAGCCCTTCATGGAAGTGGGCCAGGTTACCTAAGAGACCGCATTGCCCCCAGAGAGTGTCCGACCCACAAGGGCAGACCGGAGGGGCTCCCTCAGTGTTCCATCGGCTAGAGAGGCTTGCCTCTCTAGCACAAGGAGGAGGGCCTTCTCCGTGTCCGCCCCAACCCTGTGGAACCTCCTGCCAGTAGACTTATGGCTACAGACAGAATTGCTGCCCTTTCGGAAAGGGTTGAAAACCTGCCTGGCAGGGCAAGTATGGAGGGCCGACGGGGTGTTGACTCCCGCTCATTGGCTCTGTTAGAGTTATATGTCCCTTTTACTGATGGGTGGGGAGGGAAGGGTCTCTTTTAAATTTGGGATGGTTTTAAATAGTTTTTCATTGATTTTTAAGGGGGTTTGTGTTTTATCTATGTTGTGGTATGCCGCCCTGAGTTGCCCTACGGCAAGAGGGCGGCATATAACTACAAATAAATAAATAAAAATAATAAGAAATGTTGGGAGGTATCAGCAATAAAGCAGTTGAGATCTCTTGGTACATTCACTGCATCATTGATACTGTCTAGCCATCTCACCCTCTCCATGACATATTTTGCTGTTCTTAAGAAGAGAGTGTGGCAGACCACCAGGCCATGAACATTTTAATGCATGCCTGAAGAAGTGGTCTTGAACCATGAAAGTTCGCACAAGTTTTGTTTTCCTTACTGATCCAATAAAGGTATTGCCTGTTTCCTGCATCTTCTACATAAGAACATAAGAACAGCCTTGCTGGAACAGGCCACAGCCGATCCAGTCCAGCATTCTGTCTCACACAGTGGCTCACTATTTCCTTCAGGGTTTCCCCAAGGAGATGCCTTCACCTGCTTAGGATTCCCTGGAAATGGCATTGAGAGATATCCTGCCTATCTCTCCAACCCCGAGGTTGTCCTTAAGTATCCATAATTATAGCCATTGATACCCTTGTCCTCCATGAACTTGTCTAATCCTTTCTTAAAGCTGTCAAGACTGACAGCTGTCACCACTTCTTCTGGCAGGGAGTTCCATAGACCAGTAATCCTCTGGGTGAAGAAGTACTTCTCTTATTTCTTTGAGAACTAGTACCCAAAAGTTTCATCGAGTGTCCCCTAGTTCTAGTGTTGTGCGATAGGGAAAACAGTTTTTCCTTATCTACTTTGTCCACACCGTGCATGATTTTATAAACTTCAATCAGGTCACCTCTTAGACGCCGTCGTTCAAGAGTGAAAAGGCCCAACTGTTGCAGCCTCAGATGGTAAGGAAGGTGTTCCAGTCCCCTAATCATTCTGGTTGCCCTCCTCTGTACTTTCTCCAACTCTATAATATCCTTCTGGAGGTATGGCGACCAGAACTGTACACAGTATTCCAGATGGGGCCTCACCATAGATTTATAAAGAGGCAAAATGACACTTGCTGACTTATTTTCTATACCCTTCCTAATGATCCCTAGCATTGAGTTTGCTTTTTTCACTGCTGAGGCACACTGGGTTGACATCTTCATTGAGCTGTTCACCAGGACACCAAGGTCCCTTTCCTGGTTTGTCGCAGAGAGTTCAGACCCCATCAGTTTGTAAATGTAATTGGGGTTTTTTGCCCCAACATGCATCACTCTGCACTTACTAATGTTGAAGTTCATTTGCCACTGTTTTGCCCACTCCCCCAGTGTCAAGAGATCCCTCTGGAGCTCCTCACAATCTCTCACAGTTTTCACTATCCTGTATAATTTAGTGTCGTCAGCAAATTTGTCTACCTTGCTTTTTACTCCTACCTCTAGATCATTTATGAAGAGGTTGAAAAGCAGGGGTCCCAGTACTGAACCTTGGGGGACCCCACTCTTTACTTCCCTCCACTTGGAGAAGTGTCTATTTAGTGCTACCCTCTGTTTCCTGTCCCTTAGCCAGTTGCTGATCCAGGACAAGACCTGTCCCTTTATTCCATGACTGGTAAGTTTATTCAAGAGCCTTTGGTGTGGGATCTTGTCAAAAGCCTTCTGAAAGTCCAGATAAACAATGTCAACTGGATCCCCCTTATCCACATGTTTGTTGACACTCTCAAAAAATTCCAACAGATTAGTGAGGCATGATTTGCCCTTGCAAAAGCCATGTTGGCTCTCCTTTAGCAGCGCCTTCTCTTCTATGTGCCTATTAATTCTATCTTTTAGGATGGTTTCCATCACTTTACCTGGGACACATGTCAAACTGACAGGTCGGTAATTTCCTAGATCACCCCTGGATCCTTTTTTGAAAATTGGTGTTACATTCGCTACCTTCCAGTCATTAGGCACAAAGCCTGATTTGAGGGAAATATTATATATTTTGGCTTGGAGATCAGCAATTTCATCTTTAAGTTCCCTGAGAACTCGTGGATGGATGCCATCTGGTCCTGGTGATTTGTTAGTGTTTAGCTTAACAAGACATGCAAGGACCTCCTCCCTGGTTATTTCTATCTTGCTTAATTCTTCGGTTTCCCTCCCTACGAAGATAGGCTCTGTTTTGGGCATGTGGTCTCTGTCTTCTTCAGTGAATACTGAAGCAAAGAATTCATTGAGTCTCTCTGCAATCTCTATTTCCTCTTTAATAACCCCTTGCCTTACATTGTCATCTAATGGTCCAATGGCCTTCCTAGTTGGGTTCTTACTTCTAATGTACTTAAAGAAGTCTTTGTTATTTCTCTGAGTATTTTTAGCTATACGCTCCTCAAAGTCTTGCTTTGCTTTCCTGATTGTTGCCTTGCATTTGTTCTGCCAGAATTTATGTTTCTGCCTGCTGTCCTCATTTGGACAAGCTTTCCATCTTCTAAATGAGCTTTTCTTGCTCTTGATCACTTCCCGAACAGCTCCTGTAAGCCACATCGGAGTCCTCTTGGAACTGGCAGTGCCCTTTTTCCTTTTGGGTATGCATTCCAATTGGTCCTCTGTCATGGAGGACAACTGGAGTGCCAAGATTCATCATCACTGGTTTAGCCTGTTAATAATGTCCATGGGGTGTTTGTTTGTTTGTACTTTTGGTCCACAGCACCATTTCATGTGGCCAATTGCCACCACACCTGGAACCATAAAATGTGCCCACGCATGCGTACATTTGGATATGTCAGCTGTAAATGCACTCATGGCTGTCATAAACTTGGAAGCGGGCACATTTTACAGCTTCCAGGTCTGCTTCTGGGGTTTTACAGCTTTCAGGTCTGCCCACTTGGCTGTCCTGGGTGTGTGGTCAGGCCCAAAGCATAAAAAGGTTGAGAACCTCTGACCTAAGTACTTGAGTTTAGCTTCAGCATTTGTCCCTCCAAGAAGCAGTCAGCATTGGCTTCCTTTAGGATTTTCTGATTTTATTTCCTTGCAGTTCAGAGGACTCTCAAAAGACTCCTCCATTAGCACACTTCAAAGGCATCCATTCTGCACTCAGTCTTCCTTATGATCCAGCTCACAGCCATACATTACTACTGGGAAGACCATTTCTTTAAGCATGTGGACTTCTGTTGGCTGGGTGATGTCTCTTCTTTATGCTGTCTAGGTTTGCCATTGCTTGCCTCCCAAGGAGTAACATCTTTTTATTGCATTGCTCCTGTCCCCATCTTCAGTGATTTTAAATTCTCAGAAGGCAAAGTCTGTCACTGCTTCCTAAAATGGTGGCATCAGCCATTTTTTTTTGTTCAGGACTACATCTCCCAGAAATCCTAGCAGTTCAAAATGGCTGCCACCATCATTTTAGGATTAAAGATGGCTGCCACCCCCTACACCCAAAGTCACAATGCACTGCTTACTGCTGCGGAGGTGTCGTTGTTGTCATCGGATAAAGTCCCCAAATGACATGGAAAAGGTAAGGAGATTGCTCCATTGCTTTTGTGGGGATGGGGGATGATCTGGAAAATTTCTTTGTGATTTTGCTGGTTAGTTTGTTTGTTTGTTTTTGTTAAATATTTTTGTTCCGGTTGGATCTTTTTTATTTTCACTGCATTCCTATGGGAAAATGTGCCTTGGGTTACGTTTGCTTTGTGTTACAGTGGAGGCTGTTGGAATGGACGTCCGTCATAACCCGAGGTTTTACTGTACGATTGAAAATTTTCCTTTGAATCAGACTTGGTTCTTTACCAAAGCAATACAGGATTTTAATTTTAATTTAATTTTTCAATTTGTTTGCTGCCCACTCAGGCAAAGCCCAACTCAGGGCGGCTTAACAGAATCTAAAAACCAACACAATTAAAAACAGTAAAAAAAAACACCACCCCCTTAAAACTCCCACCCACCCCATGCAGAGGAGAAAGGGTGCATCTCATGGCAAGAGCCAGTAAGCGGGGGCCAGATTGCCCTCAAGGCCCCACAACTGCCCCGCCAGCCAGGTCTTAAGTCCTTTTCTGAAGGGCAGCAACTCCGTCTGCACCCATAGCTCTACTGGCAGGAGGTTCCAAAGGGCCAGTGTGGAGAAGGCCCTTTTTCTATTGATATGTTGAGTCTTCTGCATATTTTTGCACATTTCCAATGTATGCAAGTGAGGACCACCTGTAGAGCAAAGAGGAATCATTTTATATTTTTGTTTTTGTTTCCATCAGGACTGATATTCCTGGCTGAAAATCTAGATCCTCATCAGAATCAATTCTTCATTAGTCTTTTTTCACACAACCGCTCATATGGAACATAGAGCGACTTCTCAACTGGGAGGACATCATACAACTGATGAAAGAATACAATCAAGGGAGAAACCATTCCTGGCTGGAGGAAAAGGATTTCATCCACAAACACACCTTGATAAACATCACATAGGAGAGAAGACTTTTAAATGCCTGGAGTGTGGAAAAAGTTTCAATCGAGGACACCTTGCAAGGCACAACAGGACCCACACAGGAGAGAAGCCCTTTGAATGCCTGGAGTGTGGGAAAAGATTCAATCGTTCTGAAACCCTTGCAACGCATCACAGGACTCACACAAATGAGAAGCCCTTTGAATGCCTAGAGTGTGGAAAAAGCTTCAGTAATTCCTCATACCTTGCGTCACATCACAGGATCCACACAGGTGAGAAGCCTTTTAAATGCCTTGAGTGTGGAAAAAGTTTTAGTCATTCCTCAAACCTTGCTTCACATCACAGGATCCACACACGTGAGAAGCCTTTTAAGTGCCTTGAGTGTGGAAAAAGCTTCAGTCATTTCTCACACCTTACGTCACATCACAGGATCCACACAGGTGAGAAGCCGTTTGAATGCATGGAGTGTGGAAAAAGCTTCCGTTATTCCTCTAGCCTTACTTCACATCACAGGATCCACACAGGTGAGAAACCCTTTGAATGCCTTAAGTGTGGAAAAAGCTTCAGTCATTCCTCAGCCCTTACTTTACATCACAGGATCCACAGAGGAGAGAAGCCTTTTAAATGCCTGGAGTGTGGAAAAAGATTTAGTCAACAAGCACATCTTGCTAGACATCACAGGATTCACACACATGAGAAACCCTTTGAGTGCCTGGAATGTGGGAAAAGCTTTAGTCAACCAACAAGCCTTACTTTACATCACAGGATCCACAGAGGAGAGAAGCCTTTTAAATGCCTTAAGTGTGGGAAAAGCTTCAATCAACAAGTACACCTTGCTTCACATCACAGGATCCACACAGATGAGAAGCCGTTTGAATGCCTGGAGTGTGGAAAAAGCTTCAGGAATTCCTCAAACCTTACTTCACATTACAGGATCCACACAGGTGAAAAGCCATTTGAATGCCTGGAGTGTGGAAAAAGCTTCCGTCATTCCTCAAGCCTTACTTCACATCACAGGATCCACACAGGTGAGAAACCCTTTGAATGCCTGGAGTGTGGAAAAAGCTTCAGTGATTCCTCAGCCCTTACTTCACATCACAGGATCCACAGAGGAGAGAAGCCTTTTAAATGCCTGGAGTGTGGAAAAAGCTTCAGTCAGTCCTCAGCCCTTAATTCACATCACAAGATCCACAGATCAGAGAAGCCTTTTAAATGCATGGAGTGTGGAAAAAGCTTCATCCAGTCCTCAAATCTTGCTAAACATCACAGTATCCACAGAGGAGAGAAGCCTTTTAAATGCTTGGAATGTGGGAAAAGCTTCCGTCAGTCCTCAACCCTTACTACACATAAGAGGACTCACACAGGTGAGAAGCCCTTTGAATGCCTGGAGTGTGGAAAAAGCTTCAGTCAACAAGCACACCTTTCTAAACATCATAGGACCCACACAGCTGGGAAGCATGTTGAATGAATGTATGTGTTTTTGTCTGAAATCAAATCCTGAAAGAATTCACTCAGCCGAGAAGCCTTTTAAATGCAAGGAATACGAAAAAGGCTTCAGTGATTCTGGAAATATTACTTCACATCACATGATTGAGCTTCAATCGTTCTGTCTGGACAGATATCCCACTATGTTAACGGAGCAAACAATACAACCAGTGACTCAATGCCAAGTGTTGGGTGGTGGTGAATAACCTGGCTCCTCAAAGGTACCAACGGCTATGGGTGAATGAGCCCCCTGGGTAGGGCGATGGCTTCCTCAGTGGAAAAAATGACACTGGGAACTATCACATTGGTCCAAACGGCACAATGAGAGGAGAAGGAATTACTTCACTATTCTGATTCCCAACAGTCATGGAGGCAGAAGAGGCCTTGCCAGACGGACTGGCTGTGAAGTCACATTTGATAACATCTACAAGGCTGGGGCAGTCCATTGCAGTCCTCGTGTTAAATCTTGCATGTCTCATTTCATAAGTGCTGCAGGAGATGGCTCCATGGTCATAGTATGTGGGTCACTTCATGGCAAGCTGGAATCCACCTTAAACAAATTCATGCTAGTGGCATTTTCCTGCTTGCCTCGGAGGGTGAAGGTGACCCAGAACAAGCCAGCCTCCAATACCAAACCTGCCCTGTGGCAGGAAAAAAACCAGTAGTAGTGAAAGTGAAAGGAAGCGAGAGAGAGAGAAATTCTTTTTGAAGTTAAGGGGCCAATATGGAAATTATATAGAAAATAATCATTTGATATGTTTTGATTAGGAGGTTATTTGTAGGATTTTTGCAATTTTTGTTATACAGTATATTAAAAATTCCATCAATACAATTTCTTCTTATATCTTTCCCAAACCTTCAACACAGTTTTTCTTATAGAATACTAGCAGATGTTTTAAACGGTGTTGGAAAGTTTTTGTTGTTGTTGTTAATGTTTGTAAAGAAGAGGTTAGTCTATAATTTAAATTTTTAAAATTTTTATTTATACAAATTTTTGATGGCCTGTTATAAACTGTGATAAGTTTTGTTTGATGTTTTGGTTTTGTGGATGAAAAAAAGAATAAAGGATGATATACTTTTTCCAAAAAAATTATTTAACCCAATATTTTTAAGTATGTATTTTTTTTAAAATTGTTGTACTGTAGGTAATAATTTAAAAAATGTGAAAGTACATGTTTTTTACAATAAATGTTTTTAAACAGTGTATTGATGTTTTTGTTTTTTATTTGAGTAAAAATTCAGCACAGGATTTTTGAATAGTTTTTATTTTATTTTTTGACATCTGTTTTTGATTTGTGTAAAATTGTGATTTTGTGTTATTTGTTTTTACTCTTTGGGCCTTTTGTGTGGGGCTATTGTGTCTTTTTGATTTTTTTTTACTATTGTGGGCAGCAAGTGGTGCTGGTAGGGGTTATCTTGTATTTTGACTGTTTTTTCTCTCGTGGCCTCTGGGTGGAGCTTCTTCCAGTAAGTAGTCTCTTTCTTTATTCATTTCTTTTCCAGTCGTTGTGTTGTGAGGACGTGTGGTGGTGAGTTGGCTGTTTTTCTTTCTTTAGGGTGGTGGTGGTGGTTGGATTTTGTGGTGTTGTGCTGGGTGTGTTTGGAAATGTTTGTTGTTTACTTTGTATTGTTTTTTTGGTGTTATTTTTGTTTTTGTGTATTTTTGAATATTTTTGATTGTTTTTGTGTTTTTTGGTGTCCTGCGGGGGGGATCCCCTCTCTGCCGTCTCCCCTGGCTCTGGAAGGCTTGGGGGGACAGGCTCCTTTTGTCCCCCCAAACCTTCCAGACTCATGGGACCCAGGAGAGGGGATCGAATCCAGGCCACCTTCTGATATTAAAAGGGAAATCTCAATTGTGGTTTCCCCTTTAATATCAGTGGGGGGGAGGTTGTGATCCCCCTCTCCGCTGGCTTCCTTGGGTTTGGGAGGGTTGGGTTGAGAAAAGGGGTCTGTCTCCCCAACCCTTCCGGACCCAGGAGATCCATCGGAGAGGGGGATTCCCCCCCCAAACTCCATTTTTAAAGAGAAGTAACCGCTTGGTTTCTTCTCTTTAATATGGGGTGTGTGTGTGTGTGTGTGGGTAGGGGAATCCCCTCTCTGCCAGGTCCCCTGGGGTCAGAAGGGTTGGGGAGACAGGCTCCTTTGGTCCCCCCAACCCTCTCAACCCCAGGGGAGCCAGTAGAGAGGGGGAGCACAACATCCCCCCCCCACCCAGTGATATTAAAGGGGAAACTCCGATTAGGAGCTTCAGGCGCCGTTGGGGAGAGGGGCTTTGGTTCCCGCGGTTTGGCGGGCTTGCTCTCCTGGTGTTTTTGTTTTTGTTTTATTTTTTGGGCGCTGGCTTCCTCAGCGTTCTGCGTGCTCATGGCGCGCAGGACGCTGGGGCTTGTAGTTATGGGTTTGTGCTTTGTGTTTGTGCTGCGTTTTTTTAAAAACGGTTTTCTTTTGATTGGCTGCAGCGCGTTTCCGAACGTTCCTTGTGCCGCGCCATGCGAGAGCCTCTCAGCCTGATTGGCTCTGGCGTGGCACGGCGCAAGGAATGTTGGGAAATGAAGTTGTTTCCCTTTTTTCGCGTTTGTGGGGCTGTTGCCCCACTGCCTGTTTTCTCAATCCTTTGTTGACCTGCGGACACAGATCGGCCGTGTGCACGAAGGGTGAGTGCAGGCAAGTAGGGCAACGCATAGCAACCTATAGGAAGTTCCAACGGTTAACCCTTGGTTTTATAGGTTAAGATGCATCAAAATCTTTATTAACTTTTCTCTTCGTACCATAAAGAGGCATAAAATCCATACCTTAAATTTTTGCATTTTAAAATCCAAATTAATTTGTCTTCATGATTAATTTTTGTGTCCAAATCAGAGCAGCTGTGTAATAATAATGGAATAGGTTTAGTAAACCCCATCTGCCTCCTGTTTTGTCCTCTTGCAAATATTTCAATTTAATAATTGGATTCTTCTCTTGTAATATAAACTCTGATAATTCTCTCTTCCATGTCAGAAGAATTCTATGGTTTACTAGAGCTGGTATATTTTGAAATAAAAATAGAGGTTTGGGCAAGACAATTATCTTGATTAGCGTAATTATTCCCAACAATCATTGAATTTTTTGGAACAGTAGTTGTATTGGTCTAGGTTTCAAGCCTATCAGAGAACAAACAAAACAAAAACATTGTAACATTTTTAAAGACTAACTGCTGCTTTTTTAATGTTAGCTTTTGTGGATCATGTCTGTCTATTGAAGTTGACTTGATCTACAGAAGCTAACATTAAAAAACAGCAGTTAGTCTTGAAAGTGCTACAACATTTTTGTTTTGTTTCCTTTGTACTCTATCTCATGATGGAGGGGCACCTAGGGGTTGAAGGGAGACCCCTCAGATTGGGGTCCCTGGGCTGGAAGAGTGGCTATGCTTCCAATGAAGCTGTGCGCTGTGGTAGCTGGCGAACAGTCCTTTTTAAATGCCACCTTCCATAGTAGAGTTTGCAAAATCACACCGTTCAGAAAAATTTTTTGGAACATCACTGCAGAATATTTTTTAACTGAAAAAGCTGAGAAAACAATCGTTGCAGTTTTCAAAATGTCTTTTTACTTATCTTATTCAAAAAACAAATGTATACTTAATCTTCAGTACAAAGTATCATAGTCCATACATGTAACAGTAAATGCAAAAATAACTCCAAGAAAATACTACAAGAACACAGAACTTCCTTGTTGCTTCGGGCAAAAAAAAAATTTTAAAGCTGTAAAGACTTCCTTTTGAAGAGAATTCGATAAATCTCTTTTCATATTAAATATCATCAGGAAAGGAAAGTGATGAAGTTCTGTAGAAACATATAAACATATAGGCAACTCAGTTTCATTATTACATTATCCAATACTGGAAACATTTTAATGTAAAACAATAACGTTTCCCAACAGTTATAATAAAGCACATTACATATCACATTAATCTTACCAAGTTCATTTCATTATTTTGCTCACATCTAAACCTCACAATGTTGATTCTTTCGGGGCAGACGTTAAAATCCTAGCTCCTGTAACCTTGGATTTATGTTCTCCAAATACTACTAATCTACCACACCTGAGAAAATTCTTACCACCTGGGCTCCAGGAGTGTTGACCCACAGCAAAAACGTGCAGCAGATACTTTAAAGAAAACATGATAAAATATCTATGATACTTTGTACTGAAGATTAAGTATACCTTTGTTTTTTGAATAAGATAAGTAAAAAGACATTTTGAAAATTTCAACAATTGTTTTCTCAGCTTTTTCAGTTAAAAAATATTCTGCAGTGGTTTCCCAAAAATTTTTTTCTGAACAGTGTGATTTTGCAAACTGTTTGATACCGTTCTACCCCGATTTGACAAGACCTTCCATAGTAGAGACACGGAGTGGATTTGGCTTATGGGAAACCGCTCTAAAAGATATTTTTACTTTCAAAGTCCTGGGATACACAGCAGTTTATTATTCTCAAAGCCTTGTAAGGGTTGCAGGTGCGCCACCGCCTCTTGAGTTACTCTGGCAACCTTATCTTGTTCCAAGTAATTGTCCTTTCATTATTTCTCACTCTGTCTCTACACCCCCTCGGTCCCTCCTTAAAAGTTAAATCCGTGTCAAGTGTAACCACAGGGCTTCGGCTACTCCCAAATCTGGTATCTGCAATGGCACGCCGCTCCTCCTTTCCTTCCAAAAACGAGGCTTGTGATGTCCTTTCAATTCTTTATTTGCAGAAATGTATTCAAAATCCAGATGCAAAATATAAAAATAGGTGCACAAAATCTAGTTAAAATAACTAACAAAGTCCATGGTTGGACTCCTAAATCTATCCTAGTCTTAAGAGTCTAATAAAATAACAAAATAGTAATTTTCAAAGAAAAAGATGCATTTCTTCTTAGAGACTAAGACATTCTGCCTTGGTTGGTTTCGTCAGGGTCTTAGAAAATAGGTTGGGCATGGAGGACCCCATTTCCTTGTCTCTATTCTCCCATTTCGATATTGTGGGTGACAAGGGTTCTGCTAATTCGAAAAATGTTCCTCTCGAACCCCTAAACATAAAGATTTATATACAATTCCATGGTCACCCACTCCCCTTTGGATTTTGGTTTCCATAAACAATGATGTCACATTGATGTCAAACTTTCCACACAGGTGTTGTGCTCCTGGGTGGCGACCCCAAATGCTTTTTGGTGTCCCTTTTATCTTTCCCCTTTAGTGATGTAAAAGTGTAGAAGTTCCTGTCAGAGTTTAAATGTGAGAGGTGAAAGAGTTCCTTCCGTAGGAACTGGGTGGACTTGCTCCCCCCTCTTATCAAAGGTTGTTGACCGAATGTGAACCTTAGTTTATTCTAGTTTACGTCCCTTGTTATGCAAATGTGCATGCTCAGGGAAATCTTGCAAGTGTCCTGTCTGCTAAAGAGGGAACTTAGTGACTAGTGACGCTGTGTCTGGGGAATGTGATTGGTATGTCACTGACACTGACATTGCTTCTTCCGAAGAAATGCAGTCTCTCTCAACCTAAGAAACCATACTATAACTACAGTATAATTAAATAAATGAAAAGTGATTCAAAGGATTAACACATTCCTTGAATTCCACTACACTCTGATATCCCAGCAATGAGATTCTCAAGTCTTTCCAATACTGTACTCCAAATTCTTTTTTATACCTTTCTGACTACCAATATACTGTAGTTATTTTCACACAGGACTTTAGTCTTCTTTGACATAATTATCTCTAAGTTATTTATTTTCATTGTTACTTTATAGACATACTTTTGTTCTATTTTTCTTTCTTTCTTGATCATATTTTGTCAGTATTTTAGTATTATCTTCATTTATTTTAAAGCCACTGCAAATCCCGTCTCACGTCTCACCGTGGCACATCGGTGACCCTGGTTATCTGACAGCTATGGTGGCAGGGGTATTTTGTCAGTATTTTAGTTATATCTTCATTTATTTTAATCCTACCTACCTGACAAATTAATCCCCAATTTTTTTAAATCCCAGAATATTTTCTTTGGGGTCTCTAGAGTCTAGAAAGATCACCCGCAGCAGAAAAAGGTTGGGAACTGCTGGAGTTTTGGTATTACAGTACATGCTTCTTCAAATAACCCCTAATCCAGGAGAGGCCAGCCTTGGCACTCCAGCTGTTCCCCGGATCAGCAGGTTTTTCTGACTTGGGCGTCTGGTAACTGAAGTCCCAGAACAGCTGGGGTGTCAAGGTTGGCCACCCCTGTCCTAATCTCTTCATTGCTCTTTCAAAAAAAATGTTCATAGAGTTTACTATAATATTCCGTCATCAGTTTTAAAATTCTGTTCTGGTAATGTGAGAATCAAGGAACATCGTCACAAATTGCTATGGAGATTGTACATCCAATTCAGATTCATCAGATAGATAATACTTATTCAAAACCAATGTTGGAAATGTAAAGTCGAAAATGGGACCTATTTACATTTATGGTGGCATTGCAAAGAGGTAAACATTGTTTGGAAAAAAAGGTTTTGATGAAATCAATAAGATATTATTAAAACTATCTATGAATCGGAAGATAGCATTACTTATGGGCGTTACATGATATTAAAATTGACAAAAATAAAAGCGTTATAATAATGGTAACAACAGTGAGACTTTTGATTCACAAAGAATTGGGAAATAAACCTCTCCACAGATATAAAGAAATGTAGGAAATAGCTTTTAATGACAAATTGATTTGTGATCTGAAGGTTAAAAAAGGAATGATTGAAAGAAATGGTGTTGTTTTTTTTAGTATAGTATGTGGGAAGATTTTTCCTGATATGTTCTACAAAGTTCAAGAGGAATTAAGCCTAATAAAGAAACTATGACCTTTGAAAATAAGGGAATACCTGTACAGTATATCGATATACAGTTGGGCGGGGAATGTATGGTTCCAAGGGTGGTTGGTGCACATTATAGAGATAGGTAATAAAGAAACTATTTGTGTAAAGGTTCTTTTCTCTGTTTTGTTATTCAGTATATCTATATCTATAATTATAAATCCAAGGGTTAACCGTTGGAACTTGCTATACGTTTCTGCACCCGTCCATCCTATCCCGTACTGAGCCTCCTGCACTCGCCCGAACCTGGCCCGGAGGTTACTGCAGGGTTGCAAAAGACGCCAGTGGGGCAAGAGCTCCACAAACGCGAAAAAAGGTAAAGAACTTCACTTCCCAACGTTCTCTGTGCTGCGCCACAGCCAATCAAGCTGAGAGGCGCGAGCAAAAAGAACGTTGGGAAGCGCGGCCAATTAAAATCGAGCCACAGAAAAAAAACACCACACCAAACAAAAAAGGCAAAACTCAAAGTCCCATCGTCCTACGCACCGTGAGCGCACAGAACTCTGAGAAAACCGGCATGCGAAAAATAAAATTAAAAAACGCAACAGGAGCGCAAGTCCACAGCAGGTGAACGCAGCGCCTCACAAAACAAACACCCACAAAAAACCACGGCAACACCACTGCTGGCCTTCTTTCCCAGAGCAACGGGGAGAAGAGGGACTCCCTCTCCTCCATGCTACCCCATTAAAGACACGGTGAGACCACCACCGGCCTCGCGGCTGCCTCTCCCTGGCCCCCTTCACTGGCCAAGGGGATCCGAGGCACCTGGGCTGCTCTCCTCCGACCCCCGCCTCCGCGTTGATAAATAAGATGATGCGCTCGACGCCTGCGGGACCTTACGTCTGCCTCTCCCTAGCCCCGTAACCGCCTGGCTGTTTAGATTGAGGGGTCCCGAGCTCTCCCCTGAGACGCTCCATTGCTCAGGGGATGGGAGCCTCCTGCGAGCTGCTTGTCGCTATGCTAAAGGACTCCGTCTCTCAGACTCTATTTTTTATGTAAGCGCGGGTTCTTCTCTTACTTAATTATCTATTTGGGGTGCTTGACTATATGTATTTTGAACATTGTATTTTGTATTAAATTATGCTTTTATTGTATTGTGTTGTGATGTAATTTCTATATCTATTATTGTATACTTTTCTGCTGCTGTCTGCTTTCAGTCACCGCTTTGAGTCACCTTCAGGCAGAGTAGAGCGGTATACAAAAATAAAGTGGAAGTGGATCACGCATGCGCAAGATTCCACGCCCCTGGAAGGACAGAACAGACTGGGGATGAGTGCCAGGCCAGGGCAGCCTTGACTGGGCATGCCCGCCCACAAGGTTCCGCCCCAACCCAGATATCCGGGGTTGCAGACGGACCCGCCAATGCCGCCTTGACCTGTTGCTCCCCCACCGCACACTACAGCTGGCGGGTGGCGATTGCAGCCGGGGTCCTTCACCCTCTAGTGGGTTGCCTCAGGCAGTAGGAAGGCTTCATTGGGGGGACAGGACCTCCCCCCAAATGGAGCCTCCCTTCTGCTTGAGGGCGGAGGAGCCAGGTGGCGATCGCTGCCCGCCAGCTGTAGTCGCTAGGGAGGGTGGTGTCGCTCCTCGTACTCAGGTCAGGTTGCTGGTGTGCTCTTGGCACCCAGAGCCCTGACATTTCGGCACCGCATTCCCTGTAGCCAGCGCTCCCAAGGGCTTTGTGTGCATTGGGGGAGCGACAGCTCAAGGGGCCGTCACAGGGCCCGTCTGCCCCCGAGTTGCTGCCGCGCATGCCTGCTGAAGCGCTGGCCTGCCTCATGCGCGGCGGGGCTGGGACAGCCCCCACCTCCATGTGCGTCGTGTGTGGTGTGTGTGGCTGTGGTGTGTGTGTTGTGTCAGCATGTGTTGTGTCGGTGTGTGTTGTGTGGGTGGGCTGTGTGATGTGTCTGGGTGTGGGGGGTGTTGTGTGTCAGGAGTGTTGTGTGTCAGGTGTGTGTGCTGTGTGTGTTTTGTGCAAGTGTGTTGTGATGTGTGTAGCTGTGGTGTGTGTGTGCTGTGTGTTGAGGGAGTGTTGTGTGTGTAATGTGTTGTGTGTGATGTGTCTGGATGAAACTTATGCAGTGGGTTGGGTCCCTCACCCGGGCAACGCTGGGTACCCCACTACATATTTTTATGTATTGTTATTACAATTAATTTAATAAAAACTCAAAAAAAAAATCCCAGAAGCCCTAAGCAGCAGGCTTGTTGACTTAGGCTCCTGGTAAGTGAAGTCCCAGAACAGGTGGAGTGCCAAGGTTAGCCAATCCTATCCTAATCTCTTCACTGCACTTTAAACTTTTTTTGTTCATATTGTTTCCTATAATATTCCTTCATCACTTTTTAAAATTCTGTTCTGGTAATGTATCAGTTCCTCACCAAACCCTTCCTCTCACATCACATTTTTGTTCTTTATCTTCATCTGATAGGCCAGACATGTATTACCATGTTCATAATTTCTTTGGTAACATTTATTTTCAATAAATGAACTTTGTCAAAACTCTCGCGCTTTGCCTGCTTTCTTGTCAAGTAGGATTGGGAGAATGTTAATAAGTATTACCGTAATTGGATTTCAATTTAAAATGACAGTTGGAAACAGATTGGGCCTCTGGTGAAACCCCCACCCCCAACATAAACTTTTGCTCATCAGGTCACCTGGCTGGATTGGAGAGCAGAAGACCCCAGTTCAGGCCCACCCCAGTGAAGGGCAGGATCTTGAAATCCAAATAAAAAATATTGCAGACATTTCATACATGTCTGGATTGTGAGTACATTTGGGGAGACGGTCAACACTCCAGAGAGGATCCAGGGACATCTGGAATGGTCTCACTCTGCATGACTGCAGAAGGAGGTGTGAATCTCCTCCACAAAAAAGTATGTAGACACAGAATTCCAGCCTAAATAAGAAAAATGAGTTTGTTGACATTTGGGGAGAATTTATTGATTTTGTCTTGGGAAAATCCAAAGGAATCAAACCAGGTTGTGAATATACTAGCAGGAATGCTGGGCTTTGCCCGGGCAGGGTTTTGGGGGGGGGGGCTGTCTGGCGTTGCCTGGGGCCCTGTTTTCTAACTGGACTGCCCCCTGCGTGCTGCCAGCCCCAGCCCCCACTGTTTGTGCCCCCCTGCTGCCAGCCCCAGGCCCCCCTCACCCACCGCACGCTGCCATGCCCTGGTCCCCCTCATTTCGCCTGCTGCCGCCGCCCCCCCAACCATAAGAGCGGTAGTCTGCCTGGTCCGTGCAGCCGTGTGCTCAGCAGTGTGTTCTGCATTGCCAGGCAATGCGGAACATGCTGCCCAGCGCACAGGCAGCTCCTCTGGTTTGGCCCCCTGAGTTCTGCCAGCCCCAGGACCCCCCACATCATTTGGCCCCACCACTAGCCCCCCCATCGCTAGCTGCCCCCGTGCACTGCCAGCTCCAGGCCCCCACCGCCCCACCTTCCCCCACACAAACACGTCCAGCCTAGGCCCCCGTGTCACCCCCTGTCCATGTGTAGGCCCCCCATGTGCTGGCTAGTCACAAACCTGACCTCCCCCCCCGACAGTTGCCTTACTTGTGGGGCCTCCTCTGTGTAGCCCAGACTGGTGCTTCCGCGCATCTCCCAGTAATGTGGCCTACATCTCCAGGCAACGGCTACTGCTTCCGGCTGCCACAAGTGCCGGAAGCGGCAACCGTTGCCTGGAGACGCAGGCCACACTGGTGGGAGACACACAGAAGCACCGGACTGGGCTGTATGGAGGGGCCCCCTGCATGCCGACTAGTCAGCGGGCCGCGCTCTTGGGAAACCGCATCCCTCCATGACGGTTGCCTTACCTGTGGGGCGTCCTCCATGCAGCACAGTCCGGCACTTCTGCGTGTCTCCCAGTAGCATGGCCTGCGTCTCCAGGATGCTGCGGGCACAATCCACATTATGAATACAGAAAACCCCCGAGTTATGCAAAAAGTCCATTCCCTGGCAAGTTGCATAACTCAATATTTTGCATAACTCAAGGCATCCCAATAGGGATGCATTGGGGGAAAATGCAATTTAAAAGTAGCGATCTCCGTACCTTTTGGATGCTTGCTTCTGCTGCTTCCTCATGCAGGTCAGGTGAGTGGAAATGGCTGCCCCTGCTGCTTCTACTACTTTGGTAGAGCATGGGGAGGCATATCTGCACTGGGTTTCTATGGGGCTCCAGTCTGGCTAGGGATGAGCTCCGGCAGTAAATCTCCATGGCCATGCTGGGCTTCTACAGGGTTCCGGTCCGGCTGGGGACAAGCTGGAGCTTTTGTGCTTCCGGGTTCTGTAGGACTTCAATTCCCAGAAGCCCATGCACAATGGAAAGCTCCCAAGCACAGGAAGCTATTTGTTTGTTTTTCCAATTAATATAGCCGTCCAACTCGGAACGAATCTGGGCGGCTCACAACATTAAAATCAACATCACAGTCTAAATCTTAAAACTCATTAAAAACCCAATAAAAATACTACAAGCCATCTCCGTTTTGCCTGGGGACACCATTTGGAGGGGACTAGAGTCTCACAGAAGCCTTCGGTTTAGCTCTGAAGTACGTCCCCAGCCACACCGGAGCCCCACAGAAGCTGTCAAACATGGCAAAAGGGCAGCAATCACTGCTGCTTCCTCCATCGCCAAGATAAGTTACCTCTTTTTACTTCTGACATTGGGGGCGGGTGTCATGAGGTGGATTTTTAGTGCTCAAAATGGTGGCAACACACACAATTTTGAGTGCTAAAAACTTGAACTTTAGATCCCAAAATGGTGGCAGCGCCATTTAATGTAATTTAATTTTTAAATTTTTATGCCGCCCACTCAGGCAAACCCGACTCAGGGCGGCATACAGCAATTAAAAATATGAAAACATTAAAAATCCCAAATCACCAACCCACCCTACTACCCCCATCCCATAAAAAGAATAAAAGGGAATCGGAGGGATACAACAACAGAGAGGGAGGGACACTAACTGAACATTAACTGGAGACAAGCCAACAGACTGGCCGTATTCCCATTAAGGCCCCACACCTGCTATATCTATCTATATAATCTATCTTTCTATCTATCTATATAAAACCAAGGTGTCATGGCATGAGATGCTTATGCAACTCCACACCATGGTATCGACCATGCTGGGACTGCGCCCACACCTACCTTGACTGGTCAGCTGTGCTGGTGTGGGGCACCAGAAGCCTGCCGCGGGTTCCTTCACCCCAAAAAGGGGCCATGAAGTGAGCACCCCAACCCGCCAGCAGGGCCGGCAAGAGAATGTGGGACTGTGCATGCACAAGAGTCTAGGACCATCTGGCTCATGCATGCACAAGATTCCACCCCCCACCCCCCAGAAGGACAGAACAGACTGGGCATGCATCCTTTAGAGTTACAGAATTAAGGAGATGTATATAATGGGCTTCTCGTTTAAGCAAGATCTTCTCTAAATTTGTGATGGTGTAACTGAGTGGTCGTATTACCTCTATAACTATGAATTTGAGTTGGCTATCGGAATGATTTTTTTCAAGGTAATGCGAAACCATCAGGACCATTGTGTGTTCTGATGACATATTCGAGACCTATGTTCGGTGATCCTGATCCTGACAGGTCTCATCATCCCACGTAAACGAGCCCACAAGGTCAAAAACAGAAATAAATGCACAATGGGTTTTTTAAAAAAATCTTTTTATTAAATTTTTGACAAACATACAAAAAAAGAAAACCAATAACAGTACAATATAATAATAAAACAAAAACAACATCAATACAATGTTGGCTCAAATTCATAAGAGCTAGCACATAATAGTACTTAAACTAATTATTTACCATATAACCCCCAATATTAAATACCACATTGTAAATTATTACTATAATCATAACAATAAAAGCTTTCTGTGCTACCACTATTATTATTTTTTAATAATTACACATCACCCTGTGAATATATACAATGCCCGGAGAGTTTAGTTTCTGCTTCAACTCCAAAAACCTCTTTGAGATGGTACAGGTCCTAAGCTATCGTTTACCATAAGAGAATGATCCACAAACGGTTTCCAAATACTCCAAAACCTATTCTCTTTTAATTTATCTCGTTTTACTTTGATCTCCCATGTCAATTTGTCGTTCAATGCTAAACTCCACATTTCTTTATACCACTCTCCAATCTGTATATCTACATCGTTTTTCCAATTTCTAGCTATGCATTGTCTACCTGTAGTTAATACAATTTCCAGTAATTCTTTTTCCTCCTTATTCAGACCCAAACCTTCCACATTTGTTAAAAGAATGGTATCTGACACCAACTTAACACTTTTGCCCATTATTTCACCAAACTCCCCTTCTATTCTTCCCCAAAAATCCCTTATTTTTTTACAACTCCACCACATGTGTTCATATGTTCCACCCGTTTCTTTACATCTCCAACATAACTTATCCCTTTTATTATCCATCTGATAAAGTCTTAGTGGTGTCAAGTACCATTGCCACAACATTTTAAAATTGTGTTCTTTAATTCTTACAGACATTGTTCTCATAATCCTCTTTTTCCATTTATTTCTCCATTCAACCTCCCCTATTTTTATATTCAAATTTTGTTCCCACTTCCGTTTCAAATCTTCCTGTGGATCTTTACCTTTATTCAGTATAGTGTAAAGTTTGCTTACAAGACCCTTAATGCTCTTTTCCCCTTTTTTGATCTTTATTACCAATTCTTCAAATTCAGTCTTTGTTCTATCTATCCCTACTTCTCCTCTATATTTTTTATTCCAGTTATCCACCTTTAATTTCTGAAACCAGTCCAATTTTAACTTCTCAAATATTTTTTTTCTCTTGGTATCATCATCGCAAGCTTTTAACTAGTCCTTACATAAGAACATAAGAACATAAGAACAGCCTTGCTGGAACAGGCCACAGTCCATCCAGTCCAGCATTCTGTCTCACACAGTGGCTCACCATTTCCTTCAGGGTATTCCCAAGCAGATGCCTTCACCTGCTTAGGATTCCCTGGAAATGATATTGAGAGATATCCTGCCTATCTCACCAACCCGGAGGTTGTCCTTAAGTATCCATAATTATAGCCATTGATACTCTTGTCCTCCATGAACTTGTCTAATCCTTTCTTAAAGCTGTCAAGACTGAAAGCTGTCACCACTTCTTCTGGCAGGGAGTTCCATAGACCAGTAATCCTCTGGGTGAAAAAGTACTTTCTCTTATTTGTTTGAGAACTAGTACCCAAAAGTTTCATGGAGTGTCCCCTAGTTCTAGTGTTGTGCGATAGGGAAAACAGTTTTTCCTTATCTACTTTGTCCACACCGTGCATGATTTTATAAACTTCAATCAGGTCACCTCTTAGACGTCGTCGTTCAAGAGTGAAGAGGCCCAAACTTTGCAGCCTCAGATGGTAAGGAAGGTGTTCCAGTCCCCTAATCAATCTGGTTGCCCTCCTCTGCACTTTTTCCAGCTCCATAATATCCTTCTGGAGGTATGGCGACCAGAACTGTACACAGTATTCCAGATGGGGCCTCACCATAGATTTATAAAGAGGCAAAATGACACTTGCTGACTTATTTTCTATACCCTTCCTAATGATCCCTAGCATTGAGTTTGCTTTTTTCACTGCTGAGGCACACTGGGTTGACACCTTCATTGAGTTGTCCACCAGGACACCAAGGTCCCTTTCCTGGTTTGTCGCAGAGAGTTCAGTAAGAACATCTCATTTTTATCCAATATTTCCTTTTTTTCCTTATCTAATTTTATTGGAAAACACACCATATCAGTCAATTCCAAAATTGGAGAGAGATTTGGGACCATATCTTTCTTTACCTTTTTCCACACCTCCATGAGCCTTCTCATCATAGTATTATTTGACCTTTTCGACTTGTCCTTTATTCCCAAGAATATCATATTACCAATATTTCTATACTCTTTCCAATTCCTCCCAAATTGCCTTTTCTCTTGCCAAAATCTTCACAACATTCTTGATTTGGAATGCTCGATAGTATGCTAACAAATTTGGCATGCCCAAACCCCCTTCTTTCTGAGATAAATACCAGAGCTTCTTTGAAAGTCTAGATTTTTTACCTCCATTACAGAAACTATTAAACATCTTTTGAAACTCATTAATTTCCTTCTCCTTCAAATGGATCGCTAGTGCATCAAATAAAAAATTAATCTTTGGCAGCAATATCATCTTGCAAATTGCAATCCTTCCGAACCATGACAGCTTCAACTTCTGAAACTCTTGTATTTTACTCTTAAATTCGGCTTTCAAACTGTCATAGTTCAATCGTTTAAGTTCTTCCAATTTATTTGAAATAATTATCCCCAGATATTTCAGCTTATCTTTAATTTGTATATTAAGTGTCTCCACTATCCTTCCCATCTCGCCTACCACCAAATTACACAGCATCAGTTCTGTTTTATCCCAATTTATCATTAATCCGGTTATAGCTTCAAATACCTGTAGGTGATCTTTAATCCTATCCATTACCACTCCGGATGTTTCACCATAAGCAGTGTATCATCCGCATACATGCTCACTTTATTACCCATTATCCCTTCTATATTTAAATCATCTTAACCTATAAATCCAAGGGTTAACCGTTGGAACTGGCTATAGGTTGCTATGCCTCACCCTACTTGCCTGCACTCACCCTTCGTGCACACGGCCGATCTGGGTACGCAGGTCAACGAAGGATTGAAAAAACCGGCAGTGGGGCAACAGCCCCACAAATGCGAAGAAAGGGAAACAACTTCACTTCCCAACATTCCTTGCGCCGCGCCGTGCCAGAGCCAATCAGGCTGAGAGGCTCTCGCACGGGGCAGCGTTCGGAAACGCGCCGCAGCCAATCGAAAGAAAAGCATTTTAAAAAAACACAGCACAAACACAAAACAGCAACCCATAACTACAAGCCCCAGCGTCCTGCGCGGCATGAGCGCACAGAGCGCTGAGGAAACCGGCGCCCGAAAAATGAAAAAGAAAAACAACTCACAGCCAAGCACACACCAGCCGGCTTTCTTTGCCTCACCAACAGCGCCTGAAGCTCCCGACTGGAGTTTCCCCTTTAATATCAGTGGGTGGGGGTTGCGATCCCCCTCTCTGCTGGCTACCCTAGGGTTGGGAGGTTTGTGGGGAGAAAAGGGCTATATTGCCCCCACACTTCTGGAAACAAAAGATCAGGCAGAGAGGATCGATCCCCCACCCCCCTCCTTAAAACAACTCCGTCTTTTCTTCTCTTTAAAAATGGAGTGGTTTTAAGGAGGGTGGGGGGTGGGGATTCGATCCAGTCTGCCTGATCTTTTGGTTCCAGAAGTGTGGGGGCAATATAGCCCTTTTCTCCCCACAAACCTCCCAACCCTAGGGTAGCCAGCGGAGAGGGGGCTCACAACCCCCACCCACTGATATTAAAGGGGAAACCCCATCTACTTTCACGACTCCACACAAACAAAGCACCATAACACACTAAAGCCCCCCTCCCCACCACCGAGCCCACCCTTCCTAACCCCCAATGACCATGCCCCCCTCCCCACCACCGAGCCCACCCTTCCTAACCCCAACAACCATGCCCCCCCTCCCCACAACCTAGCCCACCCTTCCTAACCCCCAAAGAAAAACAACTCACCGCTTCACAGCCAAGCAAACACCAGCTGGCTTTCTTTGCCTCACCAACAGTGCCTGAAGCTCCCGACTGGAGTTTCCCCTTTAACATCAGTGGGTGGGGGGTTGCAATACCCCTCTCCGCTGGCTACCCTAGGGTTGGGAGGTTTGTGGGGAGAAAAGGGCTATATTGCCCCCACACTTCTGGACCCACAGGAACAGGCAGAGAGGATCGATCCCCCACCCCCCTCCTTAAAACAACTTCGTCTTTTCTTCTCTTTAAAAACGGAGTGGTTTTAAGGAGGGGGGTGGGGGATCAATCCACTCTGCCTGTTCCTCTGTGTCTAGAAGTGTTGGGACAATATACACCTTTTCTCCCCACAAACATCCAAACCCTAGGGTAGCCAGCGGAGAGGGGGGTCACAACCCCCACCCACTGATATTAAAGGGGAAACCCGATCTACTTTAACAATTTCACACAATCAAAGCACCATAACACGCTAAAGCCCACCTCCCCACCACCGAGCCAACCCTTCCTAACCCCAACGACCACGCCCCCTAGCCCCCCCTTCCTAACCCCCAACGACCATGCCCCCCTCCCCACTACCTAACCCACCCTTCCTAACCCCCAACGACCATGCCCCTCTCCCCACCACCTAGCCCACCCTTCCTAACCCCCAACGACCATGCCCTTCTCCCCACCACCTAGCCCACCCTTCCTAACCCCCAACGACCATGACCCCTCCCCACCACCTAGCCCACCCTTCCTAACCCCCAATGACCATGTACCTTCCCCACCACCAAATAAATAATTTTTTAAAAATTAATAAAAACACTCAAACACAACCAAAAATACACAAAAACAAAAACACCAAAAACAATACGAAGTAAACAAAGACACAATCAAAAACAAAACAAACAGACAAAAAATACAAACTCCAACCCCCCCTCCCCCCCGCCCACATACACACACAAAAGAAAGAAAACAAGCAAACTTACCAAAACAGGTGCTACCTCCACCAGGACTGGAAAAGAAATGAATAAAGAAAGACCCTACTTACCAGAAGAAGCTCCACCCAGAGGCCAGGAGAGAAAAAAAATACAATAACCCCTACCAGCACCACCTGCTGGCCACAATAGTAAAAACAATTCAAAAACACACAACAGCCCCAAACAAAACACAAATTAACAATTTAACACAAAAGGTCACACCCGTGTGTTTTAATAAAAAATGAGCCAATTTTATTTTTGCAATAGTTTTACATTGTGTTGGAAGGTTAAATTGTGTTATTTTTTTAAAAAAATTGCTTAGTCTGTAATTTTAATTTTTTTAATGTTTATTTATGTAAAATTTGTTTGGCTTGGCTGTTATTAATTGTGATCTGCTTTTTTGGGGTTTTTTGAGGATTAATAAAAGAAGAATGTATGATATAATTTTTTCAAATTGTTTTATGTAAGCGAATAATGTTTTAGTTTTTTGAATTTTTTTAATTAGTTGTACCGTAGGTCATAATTTTAATAATGTAAAAGTAAATGTTTTTTACATTCAATGTTTTTAAAATGTGTTTAGATGTTTTGAGTTTAAATTTGAGTTATAACTCAGCACAGGTTTTTTTAAAGTTTCTATTGTATTTTATTGACATATATTTGTGATTTGTGTGAAAGTGTGTTTAGTGTAATTTTTTTACTTGTTTTTTTTGGTGTGACCTTTTGTGTTAAATTGTTAATTTGTGTTTTGTTTGGGGCTGTTGTGTGTTTTTGAATTGTTTTTACTATTGTGGCCAGCAGGTGGTGCTGGTAGGGGTTATTGTATTTTTTTTCTCTCCTGGCCTCTGGGTGGAGCTTCTTCTGGTAAGTAGGGTCTTTCTTTATTCATTTCTTTTCCAGTCCTGGTGGAGGTAGCACCTGTTTTGGTAAGTTTGCTTGTCCCTTATATTTTTAGCTAATATCTCCATTGCCATAATAAACAGGATAGGAGATAGTGGACATCCCTGCCTAGTACCAGCCTCAAGCTTTACCACATCAGTAACCTCTTCGTTTACTCTGATCCTAGCATTCCCTTTTTGATATAATAAATCAATTACCCTTCTAAACCTGTCCCCAAACCCGTAATTTTTAACTATTTCCTTGATTGAAGACCATTGTAATGAATCAAATGCCTTAAAAATATCTAATGATAATAAGCCCACCTTTTCCTTCGTTTGATTAACATTATCAATTAAATCTAATACCCTTCTAGTCAAATCCGCCATGTGCCAACCTTTTAAGAACCCAACTTGATCGACATTTATGTATTGCCCCATAAAACCGTTTAGACGATTGGCCAATATTGCTGTGAAGATTTTGGCATCCTGATTTATAAGAGAAATTGGTCTGTACGATTCCACTCTTTCCAAGTTCTTACCAGGCTTTGGCAGTAGAACGATTGTAGTGTTATACCATGAAGTCGGGATTGGTCCTCCATCTAAAATATAATTATATAGCTTCACTAATTTTGGAACCACCACTTCTTTGAATTCTTTATAAAACTCTGTCGATAATCCATCATCCCCCGGAGCTTTCCCCTTTTTCAACCCACTAATTACCTAATTTACCTCTTTATCATTGATCCTTTCCTCCATTTTCTCTCTATGTTCTTGTTTTATTCCGTTCCCTAACTGTCTCTCCAGTATCTTTTTGAGCCTCTCCAAATCTACCTCCTTTTTTGCATATAATGCTTGATAAAATTCCCTCACAATTTTACATTTATCTCTGTTCTTATTACACCTTAAACCTTGTTTATTAACCAGTACCCCAATTTCTCTTTTTTCCCTTTTGGCCTTAGCTGCTCTTGCTAATAGTTTTGAACTTCTGTTGCTAAATTCAAAGTATTCTCTGTTTAAATAGATCAAGTCTTGTTTAACTTTGTCAATTTCTTTACCCATTAATTCTGCTTTAAGTCTTTGCGATTTCGTAAGGATTTTTTTATCTTTACTTTTCGCATGATCCTCCTGTAACTGCTTTATTTCTCTTTCTTTTTCTATCTGTTCTACCTTATGTCTTTTATATTTAAAACTCGCCAACTTTATGCTTTCCCCTCTGAAAACCGACTTCATGGTATCCCATACAACATTGAAATTAACCTCGTTATTATCGTTCCACTGCCAGCTTTCTTTCCACCTTTCCATTATCTGCTCTTTACATTTTTGATCTTTAAATAAATTAGGATCATACCTCCAACTTCTTCCACTTCGGGTATCTTTTTGTAATTTCAATTCCAAAAGTACTTTGGCATGATCTGATTCCTTAATGATCCCAATTTCCATTCCTTCTATATCTTTAATCAAGTTTTCCGTAAGAAAGACATAATCTATTCTCGAGTAGGTCCCATGGACATGTGAAAAAAAGGAATATGCCCTTTCAGAGCCCTTAAACTTTCTCCAAGAATCCTTCAAACCCATCGCATCCATCCATTTATCCAACACCTTCCCTTTCAAGCCAGTTCCACTTCTTGCTATGTTCGTGCAATCTAACCCCGACCTTATCAAGTTAAAATCTCCCGCCACAATAGTTTTTGCAACATTCTCTAATTCCACTATTTTCTGAACTTTTTCTAGAAAATCCGCTTGATGATCATTTGGAGCATAAATATTTACCAACATGATTTCCTCATCCTCTATTTTTCCTCTTACAATCAAATATCTACCCTCTTGATCAGCAATACTTTTTGTAATCTCAAATCCTAATTTTTTAGAAATCATGATTGCCACCCCTCTCGCTTTTGAATCCATCCCAAAAAAAGTTTATTCGTGTCCTTTGACTTCTGGTGCGTTTCCTGTAAAAACAATATATCGGGTCTATCTTTCTTCAACGCCAGTTCCAACCTCCGTCTCTTAAGAACAGAACCTGTACCCTTCACATTCCATGATAATATTTTAATATTTCCCATAACCTATCTCCTTTCTAAGCTCTGAACTCTCCATCGGGCGTGCCACCACCAACCCCTTACCCCCATACCACACAAAACTACATATAACACACACTATCTCTCTCCCCACCTTCTTCAAAAAAAAAAAGCCGCCTTTGACAACCAAAGAGGGGAGAGGGGGGACATGCAAGATGTGCCTTCCTACCTGTGCTACGCGCTACTCACCCTTCTGTATCAATTAAATGCTTTAAATTGTAATAATCTAATTCTCATTGCTCCTTACTTGTCTCCTCCTCCACCATGATCAGCGACAGCTCCTCCTCCTCTTCCCTTCGCTGCGGTGTTCCACCTGTTGCCCCACGGCCTCCGCCCTCTCATACTCCCTCCCCAAGGCTTCCGATTCCATCAATTCCTTCTTGAGATTTATCCATTCTTCCGAGTCTATTTTTACCAGTTCCAACAAGCTCAAATACTCCAATGGATTAGCCCCTTCATCAATTACTTGCATTCTTTTGTCATAATAAAAGCACAGTTGCTGTGGGAATCTCCAATTATACCTTATATTTTTACTCATCAACAATTTAGTTACAGGCCTCATCTTATATCTCCACGTTCTTTCTTTCAATGAAATGTCATTATAAACTTCTACATCAGAACCATCAAATTTCAATGCATCAGGACCAGCTCGTTTCAAATGGGCCATTACTCTTAGCTTATCGGCCCAATTTGCAAATTTTACCAAAACATTTCTTTGAACCACCCTCCCTCTTCTTGGGCCAATGGGGTTTTGCAGTTAGAAAAACTGTGCAGTTTCTGAGAAAAGCCTAAATGGGGTATCGAGATTTCCTTAGCATCCCAGGAAAATTTGCAATAACTGCAATTCTGGCATCTATAGTGCCCAATTAGTAATTCTGTCAAGGGGGATCTAATTAAACAGTCACTTGTTCCCAATGGTTCTAGTGCATCTGAAACCTATCTTTGGGCAGACTTGGCAGCCCGGTATGTCAGAGACAATGTACCATTGCTGTAAAATAGACCTCTTAATACTGTTTGCCAAGGGTGAGTACTCTATGTACCAGAAAATTCCCCCTTCATTTGATTCTTGTCTCCTGCTGAAAAACTTACATCTGGGTGTTTCCGAGACCTGATAAGCATTATTGACGATGTCTAATGGGTAACCTCTCGACGCTAGCCTGTTACTGATTTCTTGGGCGGCCTCTTTAAAATCCCTATCTGAGGTGGAATTTCTCTTGGCCCGTGATAGAAGACTACGGGATATTTCTCCTAAGATGAATAGGATGAAAAGATTGGAAACTGAGATATGCGTTACAATCTGTGCTCTTCCTATACAGTTTTGTATTGAGTTTTCGTGCATTGTTGACAAAAACTACAAGATTCAAAAATGGTAAGGAAGTCCTGCTGGAAATGTGACTAAAAGTTAGATGAGGATTCATGCCACCTACCCATGAAATGAAAAGTGGAACGTAATCAAAATCATCAAAAACAAAAAGATAATCAATACACCTCTTGTAAATAATAATATGATAAAAAAGGGTTTAACTGTTGAATTGAGAATAGGTTTCAAACTCAATCATATAAATAATTGCAACTGAAGGTGCCAGTGGGCTACCCATCGCCACACCTTTTGCCTGGAGAAAAAAATCATCCTCAAACCGAAAATATTTTTTCCTTTTCCCCAACTTTTCTTTAGTAAAATAAAAATGTGAAGCCTGTGCTATTTCCCCAAGATTTCTCATCTTGGTTGTTATAATCCAAGGCAGCTTCTGCGTCTTTCTAAGTTACATGCTGTAAAAAAATCCTTTGTCAGCGTCCAGCTCCCATACACTGACTAGCTGATACTCAGCGCCTCCTGTCCAAATTTTCAAGTCTGGCATTTCCAATTATACCCACTTAATTGGCCCTGTATTCCAAAACAATTTTTTCCCTCAGGATGCTGCAGGAGCATCTTGACCTGTTTCTTAATTGATATGTGAGAATCTACCAATTGTGTTTCTGGTCTGAGGTAATTTTTGGCTGAATGCCCAGAATCCTTTATCAGACTCACTGTCCTGGCTATATGACCAGAACTCATATCAACCAGGTGTGACTTCCTTGGTCCCTTCTAGCCATACTTGTATTTGCTACTAACTGGCAGTTCTGACCTTGACTGCCTGGCAGTTCTCAAAATATTTGTGTACTGAGTCACGCTCTGCTCTCTCTAGTATAGCAACTTTGGTTAGCAAAATCAGGCCTTGCTGTTCTACTGCTAAAAGAATGGCAAACATGAATACAAGAAGACAAGTGAATCTATATAAATAAAACAGAAGTGTGCGTCTGTGGGTCCCGAATGTGTTCCCACACCCCTGCACCAAATCCCCTAGGATTTGGCACATACATACCTTCAGTGCTCCGGTTTGCCGTGCACGGTGCCCCAGGGCGCTCGCCCCACAAATTCAGAAAAACAAACCAAACTTCATCTCCCAGCAGGCACTGTGGCTCACCACAGCCAATCGGGGAGACCAGGACGAGGCCAGAAGAGGTGTGGCCATGCCTGCATGCCATGAACTCCACAAAGGCCGCAGGGAACGTCAACCCCTAGCAGGCTGTTGGTTCCGTGCTTGACTATGACTAGGGGCAGTTGTGTGCGGATACCCATGAAGTTCACAGTAAAGGTTCCTGCCCCCAGTACTAGGATCTGACACCCCTGGAATCCCTTAGTGACCTTTTGAACGCCTTCAGCTTGGGGCGAGATGCACTGGGGATCCAGAGGAACTCTTTCTGAGGGATGATGGAGAATGAAGTACTGTACATGAATCGACCTCCATCCAGAACGGCACAACCTGTAGCTTGAGACAGGCATAAAACCAGTTTCTGACACTGGACACCTGGCTCTGGTCTGAAGACCCGGAGGACACCTTGGCAATGGACGACTCTCGCCACTTGCCACGCTTGGTTTCTAGTGTTGGGGCCCTCCACCTGCGCTTCTGGCACACTTTAGCGATGTGCCCCTTCCGTCTGCAGTTGTGGCACTCTGCATTATGGAACAGGCATTTCTGCCTCTCATGCCGACCTCTGCATCTATCACACTTCTGGCGAGGCTTTTTGTCGCGGTCGCTGCGTTGGTCTCGATGCTTGCGGTGGACCTTCTAGACCTTGCCCTCGTCGTCACTGGACCCAAACGATGAGGTTGAGCCAGGAGACGCAGACGATGAGGATGAGCAGCGGTGGGCCTGGATGGATGACTCGGTGGCACCGGCAGTTGCGTGGCAATAGCAGAACAACTTCACTTTGGACCATGCGGCCTCAGACGCCAGTGCTTCATCCAGCACGGACTGAAAGGTCAGTATCTGACAGGTCATGAGGCGACGTTGGGCATCTTTGTCCCTCATGCCGGCCAGCGGACAGTCACGGAACACCTCTTCATGGTTGTCCCACGTGCATGGGGCAGCAGCAAGGTGTAGCGCAGCGGCATACTCCGCCACAGACTCTCCCAGACGCTTCTCTCTCCAGTGGAATGTCACCCGGGCCGGGAAAATTGACACCTCGGGCTGCAGATGCCTCCTCAGCGCAGCCAGGATCTCAGCGAGCGGCACTTCATCCACGTCCCGAGGGAGGATGAGGTGGATTGCCAGCTCCAGCATCTCGGATCCGCACTGGGATAGGAAGCAGGAGTGCATCTGAGCCCCATCTGGGCCGCCATGGCATGGCGGAACCGGCACTCGTAGAGTGCTAACTTGTCTGGATGGGCCACGTGGAAGGGACCAATGTTTCCTATCCCATCCTCGTTGCCAATTTGGTGTTCAGAAACTGGAGATGACAACCAGCAAAGTGAAATACAGCTCTTTTATTTCTGGGGTCTGAACACAACTTGGAGGGGAACAACATGGACTTATATACACAATAAACTAGATACAATTGAGCTGGAACAAACATAATTGGGTGATTTGAATACATGATACAAAGTATATACATTTGACAGTTCTGGAGCGCACCTCTCGGCATTTGAAAATTGCGCGCTCGAAGTCTCACGATACCACGCCAGTTGCCGAAATCTCACGGCTGTCAAACAGCGTGGCTGTTTGACAGCAGTTTACACGGGATATTTGGCGGTTTGAATGTTCAACATGTCACCAACACAGTTATCATACATAACACATAATCAGTCTTTCTTCTTTATCATTCTCTCAGACGTTTGGCTAACGGTTCACCAAGAGCTGCCCCTATTTGTCTTCAAGAGCTGGACTAGACTCCTAGAAATCAAAATATGATGGTAAGGTTTTATGGTGTTTGCTTTGGTCTTTTTAACATTGTGAGCTGCCCAGAGTGGGAGTGTATCCCAGACGGATGGGATATAAGTCAAATAAATACATAAAATAAATAAATAAGCATAGATTTCTCCAGGAAGCCGAGTAAAATGAGACAAGCTGCTTCTAAAGCTGGACTATCAAACTGTAGGATTGCACTCAGGGGCCTGGTCTCTCCCAGCTGAGTCTTAATTCCCATTTGCTAGATGGCAAGGGGAAGAGGGGAACAATATTAAAACATTATTTACACCTAGTTTACCCAACAATTTGCAATGGCTGAAATCCAGTTTTAATGTCACTCAAAAGGCATAATTCTGGGAAGCAAATTGCTTCAAGAGGAGAAATCTCCATCGATGTTACCTACAGCATTAAGTTTCTTAACGTGAATCAATTCACCTGTTACACCTTTTTTGTAACTACGCAACAGGATTTCAGCCTATATTATTCAGTATTATAAAAGAGTAAAATCTGTGAAGTATTAAAAAGTGCTGAACAAAAACCCTTTGAAGCATAGAGTGATTCCTAGAGAGGGATTATACCAGGCAAGAGAGATTCCTAGAGAGGGCAAACAAGAGAGATTCCGGATCTCTGGGCATAAAATGGGAGACAGACAGAGAGACGGATTTCTATGGAGAGATTTGGGATCTTTGGTCTTGGGGGGGGGGTGTAGGAGGGATTTCTATTGATGGAGCATGCCGGAGACAGATTCCTAGGGAGAAGCATGACAGACCAGAGAGGTTCCTAGAGTGGGAGGTATAGTAAAAGGTAAAGGTTTCCCTTGCTCGAAAGCCAGTCGTATCCGACTCTAGGGTTCAGTGTTCATCTTTGTTTCAAAGCCAAAGAGCCACCGCTGTCTGTGTCTGCAGACATCTCCGTGGTCATGTGGCAGGCATGACTAGACACCGGAGCACATGGAACGCTGTTTACCCTTCCCACCGAAGTGGTCCCTATTTATCTACTTGCAATATCTTGCTTTCAAACTGCTAAGTTGGCAGGAGCTGGGACGAAGACAGGAGCTCATTCTGTCCTGCAGTACTCGGGAATCGAACTGCTGACCTTTCTCCTCCCTTGTCAGTGTCTTAGCCACTTGAGCCACTGCAGGAGTTATGCCAGAGACAGATAATAAGAATAATTTCGTGGCAGAAATTATTCCAGGTAGAAAGGATTTTTGCTGAAGAAACTCTACTCAGGGAATGCCCAAATGAGGCTCCTTTCATGTCCCCCAAGAAGAGCTGGGACAGAAATGGGTGCTCAACCCAACATGCAGTACCCGGGTCTTGAACTGCTGACTGGCCAGCCTCCCAGGTAACAACAAGGCAAGCTTCTTAACCACTGAGCCACAGATTTTCCTAGAGAGGGAGCATGTCAGACCAGAGATCCTCCTAGAGAGGGCGTGGGTTCTTTCACCCAGAAATAATCCTTTTCCACGTCTGTGTCCCTCAGTCCCACTCCTCCCTTTTCGAGAGTGGCGACCATCATCAGGTTGGGAGAGCTGCTGCGGTAAGTCTCCTCTTATTTTTGGACTACAAATCCCATCCTTTTTGAGGCAGGAAGGGTTTTTAAGTGGACTCTTTTGGTGTTCAGAAATTGGAGACGACAACCATCGAAGTGAAATACTGCTCTTTTATTTCTGGGGTCTGAACGCAACTTGGAGGGGAACAACGGGGACTTATATACACAATAAACTAGATACAATTGAGTGGGAACAAACATAATTGGGTGATTTGAATACATGTTACATAGTATATTTTGATAGTTCAGGAGCGCGCCTCTTGGCATTTGAATTTTGTGTGCTCGAAATCTCGTGATACTTCGCAATCTGCCGAGATCTGATGGCTGTCAAACAGTGACGCTGTTTGACAGTAGTTTCCGCAGGATATTTGGCAGTTTGAATGTTCAACATGTCATTAACACATTTATCATACATAACAACTCTTTTTTTTAAAAAAACTCATCTTTCTCACGTATTGGAGACAAGGGAGTATCCCGAGCTTCAAATATACCTTAAATACTACAAAACACACGCAGTCCAGTATTCGGGGGTCTCAACTGGTCGCGTGCCATCTCCAGATCAGACCATTGGCTGTTTCGATTCTGTAAGAAACAGGACCAATTTGGTCTAGCACAAAACCTGGTACCCACATAGGGCTGCCAGCTGCATAATTGCGGCAATAGACAGGGTCCTCAGCTGAGAACCCTTTTTGGTGTTGGATCCTTATATTAATACCCTTGTCCTCCACCCTAGAGGGATCCAACCTATCCAGCAAGGATGTGAGTTTCTTTTGCTGGAGCAGTTCAGCAGGAGATAGCCCGGAGGTGAGTGGGGTGAGCTATATGTGAGGAGAAATTGACATATTTGAAGTTCCAGATCTTCCCCCATGTGCCGCAACACATCTTTGGTGGTGCGCAACTGCCGCTACACCTGGCCATTGGTGGCAGGGTGGAAAGGGGTGGCAGTGATGTGCCTAATAGCATTCCATTCCATGAAGGATTGGAACTCTACAGTTGTGAAAGTGGACGCGTTGTCGGACACCAGAACATCTGGAAGACCAAACGTGGCGAACAGCCTTCTCAAATGCATGATCGTAGTGGACGAAGTAGTGCTGGACACTCGGATTACTTCCAGCCACTTAGAGTAGGAGTCCACTACCAATAGAAATAGAGCCCCCCTAAACTGTCCCGCAAAATCAATATGTATCCTGGACCATGGGCCCCTGGCAGAGTCCCATTCCCGGGATGGAAGATGAGATTGCTCGGGGCGAGAACATTGGCAGCTGGCACAAGTGCCGACCATTTGTTCAATATCCTGGTCCAGTTGGGACCACCAAAAATAACTACGGGCGAGGGCTTTTGAGCGGACAATCCCCGGGTGACTGGCATGAAGCAATTTCAAAGCCTTTTGGTGCAGGGTGACAGGAATGACCACCCGCTGGCCCCACAAAAGACAGCCCCGTTCAATGGACAGTTCTAAATGTTTTTGGTGAAATGTTTTAAACTCCTCAGCTGGAGGAGAAATGGGCCAGCCTTTCTGTACCCAAGAAATCACCCTTGATAAGACGGTATCCTTGGCTGTGGCTTTGGCTATGTCAGACAGGACAACCGGAGGCGAGCCGAGGGCTTTGATCATTAGGACCTGGTAGTCCTGTTCGATCTCGCAATCCGGCTCCCCGACCCCGGGCAGGGGTGAGCACGACAGAGCATCAGCTTGTCACTCTTGGTTTCAGGTGTTGGGGGTCCTTGCTTGCACTGCCGGCACACTTTGGCTATGTGTCCCTTCCGTCCGCATTTGTGGCATTCTGCTTTACGGAATGGGCATTTCTGAGGGTCGTGCTGACCCCTGCAGCCGTCACACTTTTGGAGAGGCTTCTTCACCTGGTCACCGCGGTGCTCCTGATGTTTTCGGTGGACTTTCCGGACCTTGCCCTTGTCGTCACTGGACCCAGACAACGAGGTTGAGCCTGGAGACGCCGAAGACAATGATGACAAGCAACAGTGGGCCTGGACAGTGGACTCGGCAGTACTGGCAGTTGCGTTACGATGGCAGAACAACTTTACTCCCGACCGTCGGCCTCAGACGCCAGTGCCTCGTCCAGCACGGACTTGAAGGTCAGCGTCTTACGGGTCATGAGGCGACGTTGGGCATCTTTGTCCCTCATGCCGGCCAACTATGGACGTTGAAGCTCTTTACACCAACTTCCCCACAGATGCTGCTAGGTTAGTTATCCAAGATGTATTAGATTCTAGAGATATATGTGAACCTCCTACTCATTTTTTGATTGACTTATTAGACATAGTTCTTGAAAATAATTACTTCTGTTTTGAAGATTCTATTTATCTCCAGACTAAAGGAGTGGCAATGGGCACGGCCCTCGCGCCAAGTCTTGCCAATATTTTCATGATTAGTTTTGAAGAAAAGTACATTTATAACCAGTCTAACCCATTTTTGCAGCACATTCTTATATATAAAAGATATATCGACGATTTGATTTTTGTAATTGATCATCATGATTTTGCGAATGATTTTGCATCATGGCTCAACCAATGTGATGAGAATCTAAGGTTTACTCATCAGACAGACCACCACTCTCTCCCTTTTCTTGATGTAAATGTATATATCTCAAGCAATAGATGATTGGGCGTTAGTCTCTATTAAAAACCCACCAACAGAAGTGCGTATTTAAATTACAATTCACATCACCCGCCGCATGTTAAGAACAATATTCCCTTCGGATTATTTGCACGTGCTAAAAGGAATTCTACCTTATATGAGGATTTTGCCACTACTGCTAATAGGATTAGGTCTACTCTAATACATAGAGGGTTTCCTGAACATATAGTTAGTTATAACCTTGACAAAATCAGAAAGACACCCAGACCTAATCTCTTTAAAGACAAGGATCGAGTCAGGGGAGGCTCCATCTACACCTCTTTTGAGTTCTCACCCTTAGCACTAAAAATTAAATGCACTATTTACAAGTTTTGGCACATAGTTCAAGATCTTCCAGGATGCCATGATAAGCCCACCATTGGATTTACAAAAACTAAAACACTTGGAAATATTATTTCTAAATCAGATCATACAGCACGTTGTTCTAATGAACCACCCCTGGCTATGGGACATTTCCATTGCTACAGCTGCATCCAATGCAGATACAGTTGGGAAACTAAAGAGATACATATTCCAGGTCAAAGCTCCTTTAAAATCAGACATTTCAGCAATTGTAATAGTTCTAATGTGGTATATATGATAGAATGTCCTTGTCGCAAACGATGTATTGGACAAAGTTCTTGCCCTATAAAAACTGGAATATCTGAACATCATTCTAAATTTCACCTTAATGATTTATCTGCACCTCTTACTCCGCATTTTGTCGAATTGGGTCATTCTGATAAAGATATAAAAATTGTAGTTCTGGAACAGGTTCGTCCTTCTAAATATGAGAAAATTAATGTACGCAAAAAACTTTTGCAGTGTGAAGCTTTCTATCTTCATTTTTTTAAAACTTTAGCTCCGCAGGGACTCAATTCTGAAATTGAACTCTCCTCCTTTCTTTGAGCTTCCAGGTTTGTAATTATTAGTAGTCCTTTTTACTTTTTACCTTTTCCGCGCAGGTGTTTTCCATTCTACACCTGTTAGTAATATTTTCTCTACATAAGCGTTAGAGGTAGCAGACCTAATTAACATCCCAATGCACATTATACAGTATTTGTAGAGAGGCGATGGACACGTATAAATAATTACTAAAAATGTGGTAAGCTTTCTTCATTTATTATTGCTACTTTCTAAGCTATTTTTGACTTATTACTCAAAGAACTGGTAATTTTCTCCCCAAATGCTTCCAAATTAACAGAGATTATATAACTTAACTGTTTAGTTTCTGAACTTATATTATCTTGTAATATATCATATATAGTGCAGCTCATATTTGGTAAGCATTGTTGCATATAATAGTAATATTATTATCTGCCATTATTGTATATATACTATAATTATTTTTTATTAATTGTTTGTAGATTCCTTGATAAAATACAGCAAGTCTGAAAAGCTAATAAACCGGATAGCTTCGGAAATATCCTCACTTCTACATATCTATCTACAAGTTGTATTTCGTGGACCTTCAGCATTTACTCATGGTCCCTTATACTAAATTATTATATATTTTCTGCATATTTTTTGCATATGCTTAGAAGACTTTACCTTTGGTCCTTGACCTCCCTCTTCTGAGAGTTATTATTTTGCTTTATCATTTATTGTATACCTGATTCTCAAGACATTTAGCTTTCAATTTTTGAATTTACAGAATTTTTTGTACCTGTTATTAGGACTTGAATTGTCCTCTTTGCATTCATTGATTGTACGCGAAACCAAGGGAAGCTTCTCCAAAACTGGGAGGGAGAGAGCCCTATGTTTGCTTCACCCCCCTTCGCGAAGGACTCGGCTTGTGGGAGTCCATTATAACATTTAGCCTATAATAATTAGCTGTGTAGCATTTAGTTAGCAATTATGGTTAGCTCTTCCTGCGCTCAGGCACAGTTTCCTGAACTAGCAATTGTTTCCTGCCTCTGTGCAGTCTTAAGTTTCCTGAGTTAACAGTTGCCTGGCAACTTCATGTATTCTGTGCTTTTGGTATCAGCTTTTTACTGCTGAAATTATATCGTATTTACTGCTGAATTTACAGGTAACAGCTTTTGCAAGGGTACCGCCACAGAGAATAGGCTTTGGGCCTATTCTGGCAGGATATAAGCTACTGTGCATGTACTAGTAAAAGATATAGGTCATGTTCCATATATGGTTATGCTGTAGAGAATGTCATATTATTGGCTGAATACCACTCACCTATGCTTTTGTATACATCCTGTGTATGTTTTCGTAGACATCCTGTGTAACCTGTAACTTCAATAAAACTTGCTTCCCCGGTGCTGGAGCAGAGAATTTTTGTGCACCATTAACTCTGACTGCAGTTCAATTTCTTCTGACTTTATGCTTACACGTTTTGAGCTGGACTCTCAACAAGTGCTTGGTCAATCTCTGACCTAATCTCCATTTCTGTAGCCACTCTCTGGCCAGAATTTCTCCACATCGGCTGGACGCCGTCTAGTTCGCCTCCTCTTTGGTTTCTTCCTGTCTTTGTTTTCTAGTCTTTTGAAACAATTTAGTGGCGACTTTTAAAGCGAACAAAACATTTTAAATGTTTTCTCTTCTGGTGTTTCATTTTGCAATTTCCCAAAGCCCTGATCAGCAGGAGTGCTTCCTTGAGCATCTGGTAATTCAATTACCAGAAGATCTTACTAATGTGACAACCCTACAAAGAATGAAAAGATCTACCCGAGAACACCTAGAGTGCCAAGGTTAGCCATCACTAATCTATGAGGTGTTCCCACATAGCCCTTGTGTCTTGTTTTTCCTTGAGTGCCACTAAGCCCTTATATTGTTTTTTTTGAGGGAGCATAGATGATCAAGGGTTGTTTTGTTACTGTCTCTAGATTCTAATTTGTATTTCTTGTAAGCTAAGTTAAGTGCTTTCTTGTCTGCCACACACTCCTTATCAAACCTAGGTTTTGATGCGATGCCAGGTCTCTTCACTGTGAGGTCAGGATCGCGTGCCAAAGAAGATTGAAGCTTTCTTACTAGGTTTATGTAATTCTATTGTGTGGGTTTTTTGTGATTTATTTCCTGAACCAAAGGCTGTATGAATTTCCTGAAGATTGGTCTCTGCTAAGACTTCCTTCATTGTTTGGTATAAATGCTGAGTCTTGGTGACACGACACCTTGTTGATCCAACAGTGGAGATTGCAGGAGTGAAGCATTCCCGAGGGTGCGTCTGACTGGTGAGTGGCTTCAGGTAGATGGAAAGGGGTAAATAGTCATTTTCGAAATATGGTAGAGCTTTTACATCACAGCATGACTCATAAGAACAGCCTTGCTGGAACAGGACACAACCCATCCAGTCCAGCATTCTGTCTCACACAGTGGCTCACCATTTGCTTCAGGGTATTCCCAAGCAGATGCCTTCACCTGTTTAGGTTTCCCTGGAAATGGCATTGAGAGATATCCTGCCTATCTCTCCAACCCGGAGGTTGTCCTTAGGAACCCACAATTAGAGACATTGATACTCTTGTCTTCAATGAATTTGTCTAATCCTTTCTTAAAGCAGTCAAGACTGACACCTGTCACCACTTCTTCTGGCAGCGAGTTCCATAGACCAGTGATCCTCTGGGTGAAAAAGTACTTTCTCTTATTTCTTTGAGAACTAGTACCCAAATGTTTCATAGAGTGCCCCCTAGTTCTAGGGTTGTGCGATAGGGAAAGCTTTTTCCTTATCTACTTTGTCCACACCGTACATGATTTTATAAACTTCAATCAGGTCACATCTTAGACGCCGTCGTTCAAGAATGAAGAGGCCCAACTGTTGCAGCCTCAGATGGTAAGGAAGGTGTTCCAGTCCCCTAATCATTTTGGTTGCCTTCCTCTGCACTTTTTCCAGCTCCATAATATTCTTCTAGAGGTATGGCGACCAGAACTGTACACAGTATTCCAGATGGGGTCTCACCATAGATTTATAAAGAGGCAAAATGACACTTGCTGACTTATTTTCTATACCCTTCCTAATGATCCCTAGGATTGAGGTTGCTTTTTTCACTGCTGAGGCACACTGGGTTGACACCTTCATTGAGCTGTCCACCAGGACACCAAGGTCCCTTTCCTGGTTTGTCAAAGAGAGTTCAGACCCCATCAGTTTATAAATGTAATTGGGGTTTTTTGCCCCAATGTGCATCACTCTGCACTTACTAATGTTGAAGCTCATTTGCCACTGTTTTGCCCACTCCCTCAGTGTCAAGAGATCCCTCTGGAGCTCCTCACAATCTCTCACAGTTTTCACTACCCTGTATAATTTAGTGTCATCAGCAAATTTGGTGACCTTGCTATTTACTCCTACTTCTAGATCATTTATGAAGAGGGTACTGAACCTTGGGGGACCCCACTCTTTACTTCCCTCCACTTGGAGAAGTGTCCATTTAGTGCTACCCTCTGTTTCCTGTCCCTTAGCCAGTTGCTGATCCGACCTGTCCCTTTATTCCATGACTGGTAAGTTTATTCAAGAGCCTTTGGTGTGGGACCTTGTCAAAAGCCTTCTGAAAGGCCAGATAAACAATGTCAACTGGATCCCCCTTATCCACATGTTTGTTGACACTCTCAAAAAAGTCCAACAGATTAGTGAGGCATGATTTGCCCTTGCAAAAGTCATGTTGGCACTCCTTTAGCAGCGCCTTCTCTTCTATGTGCCTATTAATTCTATCTTTTAGGATGGTTTCCATCTCTTTACCTGGGACACATGTCAAAGTGACCGGTCGGTAATTTCCTGGATCACCCCTGAATCTTTTTTTAAAAAATTGGAGTTACCTTCGCTACCTTCCAGTAATCAGGCACAAACCCTGATTTGAGGGAAAGATTATATATTTTGGCTAGGAGATCAGCAATTTCATCTTTAAGTTCCATGAGAACTCGTGGATGGATGCCATCTGGTCCTGGTGATTTGTTAGCATTTAGTTTAAGAAGACATGCAAGGACATCCTCCCTGGTTATTTCTATCTGGCTTAATTCTTCAGTTTCCCTCCCTACGAAGATAGGCTCTGTTTTGGGCATGTGGTCTCTGTCTTCTTCAGTGAATACTGAAGCAAATAATTCATTGAGTCTCTCTGCAATCTCTGTTTCCTCTTTAATAACCCCTTGCCTTCCATTGTCATCTAATGGTCCAATGGCCTTCCTAGTTGGGTTCTTACTTCTAATGTACTTACATAAGAACATAAGAACAGCCTTGCTGGAACAGGCCACAGCCCATCCAGTCCAGCATTCTGTCTCACACAGTGGCTCACCATTTCCTTCAGGGTATTCCCAAGGAGATGCCTTCACCTGCTTAGGATTCCCTGGAAATGGCATTGAGAGATATCCTGCCTATCTCTCCAACCCGGAGGTTGTCCTTAGGTAGCCATAATTATAGCCATTGATAGCCTTGTCCTCCATGAACTTGTCTAATCCTTTCTTAAAGCTGTCAAGACTGACAGCTGTCACCACTTCTTCTGGCAGGGAGTTCCATAGACCAGTAATCCTCTGGGTGAAAAAGTACTGGGTGAAAAAGTACTTAAAGAAGTCTTTGTTGTTTCTCTGAGTGTTTTTAGCTATACGCTCCTCAAAGTCTTGCTTTGCTTTCCTGATTGTTGCTTTGCATTTGTTCTGCCAGAATTTATGTTTCTGCCTGCTGTCCTCATTCAGACAAGCCTTCCATCTTCTAAATGAGCTTTTCTTGCTTTTGATCACTTCCCGAACAGCTCCTGTAAGCCACATCAGAGTCCTTTTGGACCTGGCAGTGCCCTTTTTCCTTTTGGGTATGCATTCCAATTGAGCCTCTGTTATTGTTTTTGTAAACAGCCTCCATGCCTCTTGGAGTGTTTGGACTCTCTCAATTTTCCCTTTCAGCTTCTTTTTTACTAGTTTCCTCATCTTTGGGAAATTTCTTTTTTGAAAATTTAAGGTCTCTGTGTTAGATTTTATCAGTAACTTGCGGTCTATGATCAAGTTAAACATAATTGAGTTGTGGTCACTATTCCCTATTGGATCAGTCACATTAACATCTTGCATTACTCAGGATCAAGTCAAGGATTCTTGTACCTCTAGTTGGGTCTTCAACTATCTGTCCCAGGGAACAATCATTTAGCATATCTAGGAACTTTATCTCTTTATCATGTGCTGAACAACAGTTCACCCAGTCTATTGAGGATAATTGAAGTCCCCCATTATAGCCAGGCTTCCCTTCTTGGATGTCTCCTTTACAACATTCTCCAACTGCCAGTCTCCCTCAGGAGTTTTGGTCAGAGGCCAATAGTATATGCCTACTGTTAGACCATCCTTGTGGCCTGGTACTCTTACCCACAGAGTTTCTAATGGTGACTCCAAATCACCTAGATATTCCAATTCATACAATTTTATCACTTCTTTGACATTCAAGGTAACCCCATTGCCCCTTCCTACAGTATCCTTCCTGTATAGTTTGTAGCCTGGGATAACTGTATCCCATTGGTTATCATCCGTCAACCAGGTTTCAATGATGCCAATAATATCAATATCTTTATCTACTGCTAAGTATTCCAGCTCCCCTATTTTGTTCCGGAGGCTTCTGGCATTTGCATGCAAGCATTTATATATGCTTTTCTGATACAGTCTTTTGAGTCCAGTTGCATTGTTAGACTCCCTCTTGCATCCTTCTGCTAGAGTGCTGGTGACTAGCTCCTCGCTCTGCTCAGTAATTTTTGCATTCTCCTCACTACTCAAGTACACACTTTCCCGAACTGGATGCTGCCCAGCTCCTGTCGGCTTTCCCCCAGTTATCAGTTTTAAAGCTGCTCTGCAGCCTTTTTGATGTTGAGTGCCAGCAATCTGGTCCCATCATGGTTCAAGTGCAACCCATCCCTCCTGAACAGATTTGGCTTGTCCCAAAATGTTTTCCAGTTCCTGACAAATCTGAAGCCCTCCTCTCGCCACCACTTGCCTCATCCACGCATTGAGGCTTCTGAGCTCTGCCTGCCTGGTAGGTCCTGCACGAGGAACAGGCAGCACTTCTGAAAATGCTACCTTGGAGGTCCAGGACTTCAAACTTCTTCCTAACAACCTCAATTTGGCTTCCAGGACTGACCGCTTGGCCTTCCCAACATCATTGGTACCAACATGTACCATGACCACTGGCTCCTTCCCAGTTCTCTCTAACAAGCTATCTAGATTTCTCGTGATGTCTGCAACTTTTGCACCTGACAGGCAAGTCACCATACGGTTATCATGTGCATCACAAATCCATTTCTCTGTATTTCTAATTATTGAATCGCCTAGTACAAGGAGCCTCTCTCCTGCAATCTGTTCATCTACATGCACCTCATCAACTATATTAAGGGAGAGGACTTCAGTTTGTTCCATTGTTTATCTTCTTGTATCCCATACCCATACCTGTCAACCGCGGCTCCGGACAACCTGGGACATGCACAGAACGGTTCTGTGCAAATCACCTTCTACGCATGCGTAGAAGGCTTTTACGCTTGCATAGAACCCTTTTACGCTTGTGTAGAACCCTTCTACGCATACGTAGCCTTCTATGCATTCATAGCCTTCTACGCATGCATAGAAGGGTTCTACGCAAGCGTAAAAGGGTTCTACACAAGTGTAAAAGCCTTCTACGCATGCGTAGAAGGTGACTCGCGCAGAAGGGATGCGCAGTACCTCTTTCCCCCCGCTGCCAAATTCCGGGGTTTTGGCAGCTCTGGGCGGGAAATGGCACAAATCGGCGCTGAAAAATGGGAAATCCCGGCCAATCCGGGAAGGTTGACAGGTATGCCCATACCACTGATCCAGTTCCGCAAGTCACTTTCTGGTTCTGAACCCTTTTGGCACGAAAAGTCCTCCTCAGCCCCAGGCCTGTATTGATCAAGATGGACTCACATGGGATTTAATCCACTTGGGGACCATCCCCCTTCCTTGTGGACTTTGGCACCAAAGGGCATTAATCTTCAGGGTGGTCAGGTTAGTTAGCCGCCAGATACTTGCCATTGAGTCACAGTCAGTATGGTCTACTCTGTTACCATAGCAGGATAACCTGGCCTGACTGTCAGGGATGGAACCAGATGCTATGATCTTTGGGGGCCTGGGGGTTATGTTGAATTTCAAACTAGCTTTTTCTCTCTCCTTCCACTTTTCCTCTATTACAGCAGTTCTCAACGTTTTCAGGTGTGTTAGTTCTGCACTAGGTAAGGATATTTACTAGCACTCTTATTTGTATTATTGATGTTGTTTGTTTCCTATTCCATTTTGTTAGGAGAGGAGGAGCTTGCAAAGGACTCCACCTTGATCTAACGGCTCCTTCCTGATCTTACTCTTCATATGCATATCTAATTCAAGGTTGGTTGATTTTGGTTCAAGGTTGGTTCATATCTAGTTCAAGGTTGGTTGGGTTTTGCAGGATGTTTGGTTGATGTCCCCAAAACAAGAGGGTCTGGGCCAGAGTTGATCCCCAGTTCCAAGGTGCCTTCAGGTTGTCTTATAGCAGCTGATTGGGCCAGTCACGTGTTTTTTTCCACCTGAAGCAGAAGTAAAACGTGTGCCACGCATCCACAGAACGCATTTAGTAGTGTTCTGCTCATTTGTGGTGTGCATTTTACCTACGCTTCCAGCAGCAGCGAGGACATTGGGGGCCGGGTTTGGCCCACAGGCTGTAGGTTGCAGATGCCTGTTCTATCACTTTGCACTGTTTCTTTATCTAAGACATCCTTATCTCTCCATGCTGTTTTCTGGCAATCAGTGTTGAGTTGAGTGAATCTTTCTCTTTCACCTTTGCTTTTTGCTTCTCTTCTTTCTTCAGATATTTTTCGAGTCTCATCAGACAACCAATTCGCTTTCTGGCAATTCTTTCTCTTTGGGATAGTTCAAATTCTTGCCCTCCTGTATCTTGTTATAAACATCTGCCCGTAATTCTTCAGACATTCTATCTGTTATGTTTAATCCCTTAAATCTGTGCACATTCACTGAATATTCATGAGGGATTTCATCTAGGTCATATTTGAATGGTCTATTTTTTTTCCTAATTTCTTCATTCTAAGACTGTATTTGCAATCTGTAGCACATGATCTGATCCACAGTCAGCTCCAGACCTTGTTTTTGCTGACTGTATAGAGCTTCTCCATCTTTGACAGCAGAGTACATAATCAGTCTAATTTTGGTGTTGACCATCTAGTGATGTCCATGTGTAAAGTCACATGTGTAAACATTATTTACACCTAGTCTTACCCAACGGGAGGATTGAAGCTGCCTGGTTACAACACACACACACATACAAAACCAATAAAATAAGGTAATACCTCGGATAATGATTGCATTGGATAACACTAAATTCGGATAACGTTGTGAAATTTTGATTATCATTTTTTTGCATTGCATTGCACTACATTATTTTAGCATTATCCAATGCATCATATTGCCTTGCGCAGAGACACCCTCTGGCCCTCCGGGAAGAGAACCGACTAGGCGCATGGCCACTTCCCTTCGCAGAGGGCCGGCGGGTGAGTCCAGAGACACCTGCTGGTCCTCTGGGAAGGGAAGCGGCCAAGTGCCTGGTTGGTTCCCTTTGCGGTGAGTCAAGAGACCCACCAGCCTTCCGCGAAGAGAAGCGGCCAAGTTTCCGCTTTCCCCCATCCAAGCCAGGGATCAAATGCTATGGTCCCCGACTTGGTGTGGGGGAAAGCGGGTGGGCGCACTCGCTCCTGGCTTCCCCCAAAGAAAACTGTCTTTTTTTAAACGTTATCCAATGCATGCATCGGATAACGCTAAAAATCGGATAACGCTAATACTTGTGGAACCAAGTTTTAGCGTTATCCAAGGTATTACTGTTACTAACAAATGCCTGAAATCCAGTTTTGATGTTAAAAGGCATAATTCTGGGAAGCAAATTTCTTATAGAGGAGAAATCTCCATAGATGTTATCTACATCATTACGTTTCTTAACTTCAAGCAATTTGTCTAAGTTACATCTTTTTTGTAACTATGCAATAGGATTTCAGCCTATATTATTTAGTATTGTGAAAGAGTAAAATCTATGAAGCATTAAAAAGTGCTGAATGAAAACCCTGTAAAGCAGAGAGAGAATCCAAGAGAGGGATTATACCAGGCAAGAGAGATTCCTAGAGAGGGCACACAAGAGATATTCTGGATCTCTGGGCATAGAATGGGAGACAGACAGAGAGACGGATTTCTGTGGAGAGATGGTGACACAAAAGATGAATTTATAGAACATGCCAGACAATAGAGAGTTGGGATCTTTGGTCTACAGTGAGGAGGGAGAGTAGGATGGATTTCTAGTGATGGAGTATGTTGGGCAAGACAGATTCTTAAGGAGGAGAATAGCAAACCAGAGAGGTTCCAGAGAGGTATGCCAGACAGATAATAAGAATAATTTCATGTCAGAAATTATTCCGGGTAGAAAGGATTTTTGCTGAAGAAACAACGCTCAGGGAACGCCTAAATGAGGGTCCTTTCATGTCCCCAAGAAGAGCTGGGACAGAAATGGGTGCTCAATCCATTGTGCAGTACCCGGGTCTTGAACTGCCAACTTGCCAGCCTTCCAGCTAACAAGGCAAGCTTCTTAACCCCGAGCCACCGCTTGTCCAAGAGAGAAGCATGTCAGACCAGAGATGTTCTTATAGAGCAGGGGTCAGCAAACGTGGCTCGCCAGATGTTCTTGGACTTCAATTCCCAGAAGCCCTGATCAGCAGGTGTACTGACTTGGGCTTCTTTGGTAATTGACGTCCAAGAACAGCTGGAGAGGCAGGTTTGCTGACCCCTGCTATAGAGGGAGCATGACAGACAAGAGAGTTTGCTAGCACGTGGGGGTGACTTTGGTGGCCTAATAGTAAAGCCCCTGAACTTGACAAACGGAAGGTCGGCTGGTGAGCAGTTCGAGACTGCTGCATGATGGAGTGAGTTCCTGTCTCTGTCCCTGATCTAGCCAACCTACCCGTTCAAAAGCAAGAAATTGCAAGTAAATAAACGACTTTGAAGCAGGACTTCGTGTCTAGTCATGCCTCCCACATGTCCACGGAAACATTTGCAGACGCAGACAGATGAGCAGTGAACCCTAGAGTCGGATACGACTGGCTTTCAGGAAAGGGCAATCTTTACTTCTACCTAGAGTGGGAGTTTGCCAGACAAGAGAGATTCCTAGAGAGGGAGAATGCCAGACAGATAAGATGCCAGACAAGAGAAATTCCTAGAGGAAACATGGGAGAGATTCCCCAGAACGGAAGCATGCCAGACTAGAGAAATTCCTAGAGAGGAAGCATGGGAGAGAAGAGAGATACCTAGAGAGGGAGCAAGTTAGACAAGCGAAGTTCCTAGAGTGGGAGCATGGGAAACAAGAGGGATTCCTAGAGAGGGAGCATGGGAGACAAGATAAATTTCTAGAGAGGGAGCATGCTACACAAGAGAGGTTCCTAGAGGGGAGGGAAATTTGGGAGACAAAGAGGCGGCTCCTTTCACCCAGAAATGATCCTTTCCCACATGTCCCTCCTCCATTTTCTAGAGTTGCTGCGGTAAGTCAGTTTTTATTTCTGGACTACAAATCCCATCCTTTTAGAGGCGGGAAGGGTTTAGAGTTCTGTGAACTGTACTCTTAAGCAACTCGCCTCTTCCAGGTTTCGGAGACTGGCAGGAGGATCCCGAACTTCAAACACTGTACCTTAAATACTACAAGTCCCAGAATCCCCAACCATGAGGTGATCAGCATATACGGTGGGAGTTGTAATCTGTTGACTGTGGATTCTAGGCATTGTAGTTGGTGAGAAACCAAGAGAAGCTTCTCCAAGACTGGGAGGGGCCCATCATGTTTGCTCCCCACGCCCCTTCGCTAAGGACTCGGCTGCCTGGTGGCTTTCCCTTGACGACCCCTGGTTCGCCTCCCCTTTGGTTTCCTCCCGTCTTTGTTGTCTGGTCTCTTTTGAAATGGTTCAGTGGTTGCTTTTAGTGTGAACAAAACATTTTAAATGGTTTCTCTTATGGTGTTTCATTTTGCAAGAGCTTGGGTTTTTATATAAGACTACTATGAGCACTTTAAGACAAGGACTCTCAACCTACAGCCGGCTACACATTTCATGTGGTCCTCCACCACCTCCACCACACCAGGAAGTGCCATGTGGTGGAGAAAGGGCAAAATGGTCGTCCAGCCCTCAACGCTGCCTGAGGGAGCGTGACCCGGCCCCCAGCTTTAAAAGGTTGAGAACTGCTTTAAGAGTTATCCCTTGAGTATTTGGATTTCTGTCTTTAGGTTTTTGTAAAGAAAATCCTTTGTCCATCTTGCAGCCATTGTAGCCAAATTCATTTCTGGATCCCCAATGACGACATTGCAGAGCGTTTCTTCTTTCTCACTTTCTCCAGATGGAGGTCTTGGTATTTAAAGAGAGAAGAGGAGTTATTTCTTTACAGTGCTGCAATTCCTCTCTTAAAACCCTTTGTAGGAATTGGGGCCGTGAGGAGGCCCTTAGGATCCCGGAGGAGACTGGTCAAAGGAATGACACGAGGCAAGATGGAGCGAAGACCAGTGATTTATTGAGGGAAAATCATCAGTATATATTATGTCCAAGGCTGCGCATGGTAGAATGGTCATATGGCAGAAAATTACATCACCCATTTACCCGGGTTAATTGAGAACCTCTCTTGGGGAAGTTAATTAACTAGGACAAACACTGACCATTGTCTGAGGCTTAGGCTAGGGTAAATATGGCTTCTATTTGCACCAGAGATTAAGCTTAACTCAGAGTGAGTAATTGCCTAATACGTAACAGAGGTTAGAGATTTGCTCTCTCAGCAGAGCCGCTGTTCAGGTCAGGGAATTGGGTGAATCAAACCCTATCATTTATCCACCCCCCTTAATTTCTCTGCCCGCAGAGCCCACGGCTCAGGGAGCGTTCTCCCGAAGTGGCCTCTGCGCGGGCCGTTCCATGCCATTGGGGCATGGGGAGACCACATTTCCCCTTTCTGATTTATTTAAGGACTTGACCGACGACTCTGCCCAAGAGGGGTACCAGCTGATGAGCGGGAATTACGCTTCGGGGTTCCCTCCATGGGGGACATCTCGATAGCAGTGAGGGAATACATTGCACGAAACAACACACTGTTGTGCCCAGTATTACCACCCCCACAATCACTTTGAGTGTCGTCTGAAGCCGTCCCCATGGGAACCACGACCACAAGGAGTCCTACCACCCCCATGAAGAATCCTCCTTGATGTCCCTAACTAGGGTGTGGAGGTCCGTGAGCTGGCTCTGTATCTTGTGGGTATTGTCTGTGAGATTTAATCAACACATGCTGTGGACAGACTTGCAGGCCATATGATGTAGCAATAGGGGATAATCGATAGCTGCTTGATTATCCAGTATGGCATGGCGAAGCTCTGCCTGCTCCTGGTTGAGCAGCGCTATTGCTGAGGAGGTGTGGTTGATGGCTTTTGCTAATCCGCAAGCCAATTGACCAATTCTCCGAGCGTTGCCTATGGCTAAGCCTGACACGCTGAATATACTGACTACAGCCTGGTTTTCCAGAGCTGTGGGTCTGAATTCAGACTGCTTTCTGTAGCAAGGCAAGATAATGAGATGTGTCATTGATACTGTGACCTGGGTTGATTCTAAGATATCTCTGCAGCTTCTGGCATTGTGCAAATGTCTTTTCTAACACCTATGGGGAGGTGTGAAAATAGGCTGGGGATTATCGGCTACCGGGTGCTCAAACTTTCCAAGCAATGGGCCGGTGCAAAACATGGGCCGGTCTGGCTTCCTTTGGTGGAAGCTGGCCGTTATTAACAATATACAGAAATTCAAGTGTCCCTTGCAAATCCCAACTGGAGCATTGTACAAGGCATGTATAAATAATAGCAACTACAGATAACAATAGCAATAAAAGACATTCAACAGCTTTTCGAAGGATGAGGCTTCTCTTCTTGGTGGGGTTTCATGTGTAACTTGAGCTTGGAAAAGTCTTGTTTTGGGGAAAAGCATGGTCCTCAGAAGTAGCACTGAGTATGCAAAAATGTTCATAGAAATGTCTTTGGAGATGTAAGTCATAAAGGAAGACGGACAGCTGATGACATCCAGGACAGTGACTGGTGCCGCTCTTTGCAATCATCCGGGTCTGACTCTGGCCTCTGGGACCTGCATGGGGAAGAGACTTGTTTGGGAGATAAAAATTCTGAAAGAGTTAGTTGGTTTTTGCACTTATAGGATAGCAATTGCTGTGCAACTATGGGACGTGGTTTCCCCCCCCCCTTTCTGTTTGTTTGTATTAATGCAAACGTGCATGTACTGCCATTTGCCAAAATGTGGGGATGTGTGACGTCCCTTTGTCACACCTGGATGGCCTCTGTCCCTCGTGGGTTGACCCCCCACGAGGGCCCCCCGGTGTCCCTGCACGATGCAGACAGGAACGGACTATGCCTTGGGCTTGGGAAAGTGGCAGGTTGAACTGCCTTGCGAGCGCTTTGGCATTCTGAAGAGGGAATGCATGACTCTGAATTGGAGTTGTGAGGAACAAACTTAGCAAATTTTTGTCTATCACGGGAGTGATGTGTGCTCCCGGTAGACTGTGAAGCAAATTCCTAGGAAACTGGCTGTCAGCAATTCTGTTTAAGCGTTCTTTGGCAAAGGTGCGCAAAGCGAGGTTCATGGCTGCCAACTCTGCCCGCTTGCGGAAGAGTCAGGAGCGTGCGCCAAGCTTGGTCCTCTTGCCAAGTAAGAACCTAATATGTGTGACCCCCATAAGTGAAAACTGTCCTAGCCCCCTGAAGAGGAACCAGTGACATAAATTCACACAAGGTGACTGTCTGCGTTTGAAGCGAGACGAGTCTGGGGTCTTATGGCAAACCTTGGCGCATGAAGCGCCAGGCTTCCCTTGGGTAAATTTCTCAAGAAGGCCCCCCTGCGCACATCCGCCCATGGCGTGCATGCACACGTTTAGAAGAGTGCCAGATGGTGGCTAGCCTTTTGCCTGTGCTTAGACTAGCAGCCAAAAGGGAAGGGGTGGCCTAAAAATGCCTGTATCTGATTGAAGGGTGTGACCTGACTGCACTCTTAAAATGGGCCTAGGCAGTCCTGGCTAATGAGTGGCACTCTGCACATGCGCAGGAGCTCAGGGACTAATCCTTCCTCTGTGCTCTGGAGTTTGCAAAATGTGTCTGCACACTAGAGAGGGTGCTGCGGGCCAGGTGCCATACTTAAAATGACCTACTAAGACTTATTAAAAACAAGCCAACTATGACGTGCCAGCTGTAAGGAAATAACACACAAAGATGAAAAGACACACAAGTTAAACATTTCCAGCAGGGAGTTCCACTGGCGAAAGGAGGGAAGGAGGAAAGACAAGTCAGAAGTTAGCACAATGGGAATGCAACAACTCTTATCATAACGAAATCAGATTAGGTCAGGTAACCAAGGCAACCGGGTCCTCCTGTTAAGAAATACCTATCAGTAATTAACCTGTGAAAGGAAGGAGTGTAAGGCTGTAGAAATAAGGCCTGGAAAGGAATTTTGTTCCTGTAAAAAAGGTAAGCATTTTCTGAGTATACAGAGCGCAAGAATGTTTGCGTGCTTTTTCCTGTGAAAGGGGTACAATGAGTGAGTTACTTTGCACAGATTAAAGTCAAAATACCAGAACAGTATCTTTCCTAAGAGAATGAAGGAGAGTTAGAACGATTCTCAACCTGCGGCCAGATGTGGGCGAGTGGGCCAGAGCCCACGTTGCTCTGCCCCTACCCCCACCAAGCCAAGAAGGGCTGTGCGGCGAAGGAAGGGCAGGATGACTGTCCGGACCCCCAGAGCTGCCTGAGGCCCCGGAACTTTGGCCCCTGACTTTAAAAGGTTGAGAACCGAGGTTACAAGATGATAACACAATACGCACATGAAGACAATGCAATTCTCTCACTCCTAGTGAGATACGACTTCCAGACGCTAAGAGGCATTCAAAAAACCTTAAACACAGAGATGGGGATTTGAGGAACACAGACGTAGGAAGGGGCCCCATAGCTTATGATACAGTGAGAAAAACTCATAGAAGTGATTTTTGTTTTCAGATCGCGCTTCTGAAAAGAAAAATCTGTAAGGGTTGCAGAACCGGTTTCCAAGAGTGGCTTAATCCTTTGACAAAGAAAAATCTCAAGGGAGGAAGGGGGAACCACCCCGCCCTATTGTAGGTTAGGATTCCCCCCCCCTCCTCTCCTGCTTAAGCTGCTAAGCAGGCAAGGCAAGGGGCTTCGTTCATCATGCTTTCTCAAACTTTAAATAGTTCCTGCCCATGAGCAGAGTGCAAATTGTTTAACACATATTTCACAGTGACATTACCACGCAGTTACACACAAGGAACACTTTTCCAGTCATACTGTGGTCATAGAGACAAGGCTTTTGCAATCATACACAGTTCTTGCAGACATACATTCAGTGGTGCACCACGCATACACACATTTATTTACGCATTCGCACATTCCTCCCCTGATCTGCAGCGTTCTTTACTACACATGAGGAGATGGCTAATACACAGCTGGCTATTTGCAGCCATCTGGGTGCTTCTACTTAGGGGCCAGTTTCTCTGGGCTACTCCCAAGGTGAGACAAGTAGGTTCTGCCTGTGCCCTGGGGGAACTCGGGGTACTATTGCTGGGATGGTTCCTCTGGCATAGCCAGGGCGATGGCTGCCTCCTTTCTAGCCTGGGCCAAATGCATGCCAGGGTGGCCATTTGGCATTGAGACAATCTTTTGAAGATCTGCCTGGTCTAGATTGGCTTTCTCTTCTAAGGTGTCTCATTTTACCACACTGGAAGCAGGCGCCTTGGGGTTTTGGCACTGCTCTGCGCCTGAGTGTGGCAATGGGTCTGCTCTGGAGCCCTGCGTGGCCAAGGGCCGTGCAGATTTCCATGAGCAGTGGGCGCTGAGCAGCCCTGCCTGAACGTGTGTCTGCCTTCAGATAGGCTGAGCACAGCAGTTGGGCGCTAGCTAATTGTGCCACTGGCAATTTCCCCGTGAATGGATCTTCCTCACCCCTGCGCTGAATGGAGTTCTTTCTTTGCAAGGAACTTTTAACTGTCAGAGAAGCGCCAAGGCCTCTCATGCCATGAATTCCTTCAGTGACGTCTGCAGCTGTCACTGAGGGGATGCTCCCTACACTGCCCTGCTTAAGCTGAAATGACGAATAGAGACTCCTTGGGGCTGATGGTTCTGACTGCGCTGGGGTTTTCTGGGTCTCTATCCGGACTGGGTCTACCTCTGCTGAGAGCTTCCTACATTTGCTCCATGTGCGAATTATGCCCTCTGGAGCTTTCGGGGGTTGCTGAATGCAGTCTCCTATCTGATCCCAGAGCTCAAGGGTTAACGTACCTACTTCTGGGTAAAGCAGGCAGTGTTCCCCTAGGTACACCAAAAGTCTCGCTAGCTCCCTGCTGTGAAAACGCAAATTAAATATCCTGGCCAGGATCTTGAACTCTTCCTCACAAGTTCTTTGGCTAGCGGATGGACGCTGTCGCTGAGGACAGGTCCCCATATTACCTGCGATTGGGTCCTCCGAAGTTTCCTCCTCGGGACGAGTCGACGCATCTTTGGCAGGCAACAGGTTCTGGCGACGTCGCTTTCTGGGTAGAGCTCGGAGCGTGGACTGCGGCCACGGGCCCTCGGTGGCCACTGCGATGTCAGGGGCTCACAGCTGTCCCTGCGGAACGCGTTTTTCCGTAACCTGCAAGCCGCCGCGAAAGTCGGAAGCAAGCTGTAGGATGCCTCTCTGTAATGCCTCACCACGTAGCTGTCTTCCCAATCGGATGGCTTTCCGACTGGGGCTGCTGCTCTGTCCTCCGGGATGATTGGACAAGGTTCAAGCGCAGAACCTGGCTGTGCTGATCGCTTACTCACGAGTAGACCGCTCGGGGGTCGCTTACTCACGAGTAGATCACGTCGGGGTCACCAGATGTAGGAATTGGGGCCGTGAGGAGGCCCTTAGGATCCCGGAGGAGACTGGTCAAAGGAACGACACGAGGCAAGATGGAGAGAAGACCAGTGATTTATTGAGGGAAAATCATCAGTATATATTATGTCCAAGGCTGCGCATGGTAGAATGGTCATATGGCAGAAAATTACATCACCCATTTACCCGGGTTAATTGAGAACCTCTCTTGGGGAAGTTAATTAACTAGGACAAACACTGACCATTGTCTGAAGCTTAGGCTAGGGTAAATATGGCTTCTATTTGCACCAGAGATTAAGCTTAACTCAGAGTGAGTAATTGCCTAATACGTAACAGAGATTAGAGATTTGCTCTCTCAGCAGAGCCGCTGTTCAGGTCAGGGAATTGGGTGAATCAAACCCTATCATTTATCCACCCCCCTTAATTTCTCTGCCCGCAGAGCCCACGGCTCAGGGAGCGTTCTCCCGAAGTGGCCTCTGCGCGGGCCGTTCCATGCCATTGGGGCATGGGGAGACCACAACCCTTGCCTTGCTAATGTTATAATTTTCCTTCCAGAGGAGTTTTCAGACTCTGAACCTCAGATGTTTTTGTTCTCTTAAGTCCTGCACACATTACTCTGACCCAGTGTTTCTCTTGGCTGAGGCTTCAGGGACCCCGGAGGGTTATCAGGAAGGGGAAAATATCTGTAGGCAGCTGTGAGGGGGTCTCAGGAAGGGAGGATCTAGAAAAGGCTTCATTCATCCTATGCACAAATGGACCCCATGAGAGAGTAGAAAAGCGGGAAGAAGAAACCCTTTTCAGCTCTCATATAGAAAAGCTCAAACGGCTCAGTCCCCAGAAAAGCACTGCAGATTCGGCACCAGCTCGCTTCCTTATCCTCTCCTTGCCATATCATCCCTGATTTTTTTGATTGCCATTTAATTACAATACCTACTGTCTTGCAGGTATACCACTGTGATGCGAGGGTGAGGGAGACCTTTTGATCACAGTGTCAAATGGCTCCACTTTGGTTAAAAGAATCCCCTTTGTCATGCCGTGAGATTTAATGTTTACCAGATATACATAACCTTGGAGTGCTGATGCTGAACCAACCCTCTGCAGAGTTTTATTCTCTGGAAAGTTACTGGAGAAGTGGAAACCTCTCTTAGGAAATGACTCCAAACTGTGAACTTCAGAGAAGGAAAAGGCTTTAATTTGGAGAGGTGCTTTTTGAGGAGCAGAAAGGAATCAGACCAGATCCCCCGATCCTCCCCCCCCCAGAACAGTTTAATGCTAAACAATTTTTCTAGGAGGGGCCCAATTGCCTGCCAGCCACACCATACAGCTTGAGCAGTGAACTATCACACTGTACACTAGCATGTGTGTGTGTGTAGACCCTCCATAACTAAGCAATGTGGAGAAGGGGGCTGGCTACCTGCCCATCTGCTGCATCTGAAGCCCGTGCTCTCGTTCCATTTGCCAGGAGACCCAGTGGAGCACGTTCAGAGCAGAAGGCTGCCCACAGGTCTTCCAGTGCCACCCACCCATGTGGCCCGGTTCGGGACTTCCAGTGGCCCAGTATGGGTCAATGGCCAGTAGTTGGGGACCCTTGATCTACGTCATACCTGAGTGGCTTAATGGTTTTTCCTACTTTCTTCTTTCTAAGTCTAAATTAGCAATCAGTAGCTCATGTTTTTGCTCCATTCATGAGGGATTCTATCTATGTAATGCCAGTGGCTCAAGTGACTAAGACGCTGACTGGGAGGCGGAAGGTCAGGAGTTCGATTCCAGAGTACTGCAGGACGGAATGAGCTCCCATCTTTGTCCCAGCTCCTGCCAACCTAGCAGTTCGAAAGCAAGAAATTGCAAGTAGGTAAATAGGGACCACTTTGGTGGGATGATAACAGCGTTCCGTGCACTCCAGTGTCTAGTCATGCCTGCCACATGACCACAGAAACGTCTGCAGAAGCAGACAGCGCTGGCTCTTCCGGCTTTGAAACAGAGATGAGCACTGAACCTAGAGTCGGATATGACTGGCTTTCGAGCAAGGGAAACCTTTACTTTTACCTTTACAGCATGTTGGGGGCAAAATGCTAATTAACTTGTGAACTGCCCAGATAGTGCACAAAGTGCTACGGGGCAGTATATAAGTGTGATTGCTTTGCTTTGCCTTTGCTGCTTTTTTCATTCTAAGCTTTTATTTGTAATCAGTAGCTCATGATCTGAGCCACAGTCAGCTCCAGCTCTTGTTTTTGCTGACTGTATAGAGCTTCTCCATCTTTGACAGCAGAGTATGTAATCAATCTGATTTTGGTGTGGGCCATCTGGTGATATCTATGTGTAGAGTCACCCCTTAGACCAGGAGTTCTCAACCTTTTAAAGCCAGGGGCCGGGTCACTCTCCCTCAGACAACATTGGGGGCCAGATGGCCATTTTGCCCTTCCTCCACCACATGGCACTTCCTGTTGTGGTGGAGGCAGGGGGGGACATGAAATGACGGACGTGGTGGGCTGCATGTTGCCTGCGAGGCGCACATTGAGAATGCCTGCCATAGATTGTTCGAAGAAAGTGTTTGCTATGGCCAGTGCATTAGCTTCCCAAAACTCTATTAGCCTTTGCCCTGCTTCATTTTGTACTCCCATTTCCCCATTATTCCTGTACCTTTTGACTTCTTACATTGGCCTTCCAATTTCCTATGATAAGGACAGCTTTTTCTGGTGTCAGTTCTAGGTGTCTTAGACCTTCATAGAACTGGTTGACTTCAGCCTCTTCTGCATCAGTGGTTGGGGCATAGACTTGAATTACTGTGGGATTGAATGATTAATCTTGTTTTTTACTTAAATAATTCTGTCATTTTAAGATTGTTTCCCATTATTGTTTTCCTCAAAGGCTACTCCATTTATTTTAAGGGATTCTTACCCACAGTAGTAATTGTTATGTGTTGTAAATGGTCCGTGGAAGTCGAGGTGCTGAACTCAAGGAAGGCACGCGAGACTGAAGTATGATGGAAAAGGCCAGCCCCGATACCCCGGGGTGGTCTGTATTTATTGACTACATTCGGGAGCAATCATGTATACCCCGCGTGAGACACCCGTGACAGAAAGCTGCTACGTAGCACTCGGCTGGTTGGGTTACACTTGCCAACCTGCGTGCCCAGGTTAGCCATAAGCATACTAATCACCAGATTGTGGCGAGACTTACTGTTCCCGCCTTATCGAGGTCCTGAAGCCTCTGTGTACCTATGCATAGCTATTTGGTCTAGCTGCGGTTGGTGTCTGCTCAGCCCTTATGCGCGGACGTGAGCCAGAATCATGTGCTGTTTATGAGACCTTGGGTCTCTTTACCTCATGACATTTGTCCTACTCTTAAAGCCCCCAGCCAAGGAAACATGGAGTCGCTAATGCTCCCTACTGCTATTAGCCCGTACCCAATTTCCTTTCCGGTAAAGTCCAGTTGGTCTTTGAGGCGGTTTTCTCACCGAACGAACCCATCGGAAAAGGTTGCTGTCCAATCCAGTGATTTGGGCAACCCACATTCCGTTTTTCTTTGTTTTCTAAAGCAACCTGGCTGAGAACTTGATAGACATAGGGCATAAGCTGTCGAGGTGTGATTGTTTCCTGACGTCTCCATCCTGGGTGGCGCATGGACAGGAGTGAGGGAATGCATTGCACAAAACAGCATAGCATGACCCCTACTACCACAACACCAGCGGTGACCTTAAGTGTTGTTTGCAACCAGTTCCATGGCACCCAGGACCAGAGCTCATTCCACAACCCCAATTGGTGTTTTGTTGAATGTGTGAGACTATTTTTCCCAAGTCAGTGATTTGACTTTGGATTCTGCGGGAGTTATCTGTGAGATTGAAGCAACGCATATTGTGAATTGTCTCGTATCCTAAGTGATGGAGGTAAAGGTAAAGGTTTCCCTTGCTCGAAAGCCAGTCGTATCCGACTCTAGGGTGCAGTGCTCATCTCTGTTTCAAAGCCGAAGAACCAGTGCTGTCTGCTGCAGCAGATGTTTCTGTGGTCATGTGGCAGGCATGACTAGACACCGAAGCGCACGGAACGCTGTTTACCTTCCCACCGAAGTGGTCCCTATTTATCTACTTGCAATTTCTTGTTTTTGAAGTGCTAGGTTGGCAGGAGCTAGGACAAAGTGATGGAGAAGCAAATAATCAATAGCTGCTCAGTTATCCAATACTGCATGCCTAATTTCTACTTGCTTTTGATTAAGTAAAGCTATAGCGGAAGAAGTGTGATTAAGACCTTTGACCAGGGCGCATGCCAACTGGCTAAGCCTACGAGTGTTACCTGCTGGGAGTCCAGGTACTCCGACTATACTTACCGCTAAGGCAACATACTCAGCTTTACTGAGTAACTTTACACTGCTATCACAAGTTGGATCTAGCTGGGCTGCTCCTGTGATTCGCGCTGGCCGTCGTGCTGCTTGTTATGGTGTAAGCATTTCCCTTTTTGGGAGAACCAGTGTTAAGCGACTGATACAGCAAAATGAATCTGACACATTAGCTGGAATATAGTTCCACTTAAGCTGATTGCAAGTGAAAAACCACCCCGTGGGCAAAATGACATGATTATACATTATACCAATAACGTCTGGATGATTACATTTCCAAATCTCTTTTCCCGGATCAAGGTAACTATGGTGAAGTTCCCTGACTGAGGAACAGCCTGTCATCTTGGCACAAGATGTGTCTGGGTTGATCACCACTCTGGGTGTGTTTAGAGTGACTGCATCAGCGGGCAAAGTTGTTGTGACATGAGTCCCCCAGTTTGTGTAAGTGGCATATGTGATTCTGCGGTAACGTCCAAGTACCCGCTTAGGCACCCACTCAATGTCCAGGGTCTGCTCTCCTGGAGCACGGCAGACTGGGACAAGGCAGTTGCTCAACAATGAAGCAGGGGCCGCATCCTGCTTGATGCAAAAGTCAGATTGGTTGACCAGTCCGGCAAGTCTTTCCCAAATGTTATACTGGAGCCTGGCGTTCAAGTACTTGCCAGGCGTCAAGTCCCCAGAGGAAGCCCCTACCCATACCCCCAAAAGCAAGGAGAGAATCAGGATGACCATCAGGGAATTGTAGGTGATTTGAGCTAGCACTGCGGCCACCATGTTTTGTGGGGTGGGCTCAGTGTATTGCTCAACCAAGGTGGACATGGCATCATCAAACAGGGTTTTGACCATTCCTCAAGTGATTTTCAGGTCTGGTCTTGGCCGGAACCATCTCCTCCGTCTAGGTCCCCCGGTCAGACTCATTCCTTCCATCTCGGGCAGGGGGTCCTGGACCGATCGCCTCCACACCATGGGGCTCGAGATACGGTTTTACACAACAAGCTGGGATCCAAATGGCACCTGTAGGAGACATAATTGCTGCATACCCTCTTCCCCATGTTACCAGGGGAGCTGGACCCTTCCAGGAAGGATCCGACGGGACCCGATAACCCACCATGGGGCACGGGAGGCATTCCCAAGTACGGAAATGCTTCTCCTGCGGGGTGCAGTCGGCAAAGATGTTAAGGTGATTGTACGTGAACAAAACCTTATGCAAGCGCTGCTGTGCCTGAGCCTGAGTTCTTGGCATGGCTACTTCTTCCCTTCTTTCTTGTTTTTCAATATAAAACTTTAGCATCCAGTTCACCCGTTCGACAATGGCTTGTCCTTGGGGGTTGTACGGTACTCCGAAAATGTGCCTAACGTCCCAGACGGCCAAGAATGTGGCTAGCTGTCTTGAGCTATAGGCAGCGAATTGTCGGTTTTCAAGCGATCTGGTTTGCCCATGACCACAAAACATGTCAAGAGGTGTTGCTCTACATGAGTTGCAGATCCGCCTTTCTGAGGCCCAGACGAACTGCAAGAAAGTGTCGATAGAGACGTGCATGAACTGCCATCTCCCAAATTGTGGAACGTGCGTCACGTCCATTTGCCACGGTTAGCTCCTGTACTTCTTGGGTTAACCCCCCATGCTTGGCCCCCCAGGTGCTCCTGCACATTGCTGGCAGGAATGAACTATTCCTTGAGCTTGTGACAATGGCAGATTGAACTGCCTCGCCAGTGCCTTCGCATTCTGGTGGAAGAATGCGTGACTTTGGATCGGGGTCGAGAAAACTCCAGAAACCAACTTTTGTTGCACTTCCCTTGCAGCCGCATCGGCTCTGCTGTTGCCCTCAGAGAGGAGACCGGGCAGATCCTGGTGACTTCTAATGTGGGTGACATAGAGCTTTTCCTTGAGGTTGCGCAAATGGAACTGCATGGTCAAGAACAGACTTAACAAGTTTTTCTCTATCGCAGGAGTGATATAAGCTCCTGGTAGGCTGTGAATCAAATTCCTCACATACTATCTGTGATGATGTTCAGTGGCTCCTGGGCGAATGTTCTTAAGGCTAAGTTCGCTGCTGCCAGTTCCGCTCTCTGTGCAGATTTCTGTGGAAGTGTCAACAGAGTCCTCCAAGCCTGCCCTTCGAGCCACTCAGAATACCATATATTTCCTCCCATCGGTGAATGCTGCCTTCGTTCCTTTAAGTGGGATCAAGGACAACATTTCCCCCAATTCTACTGTCTGCGTCTGTAGCGAAACAAGTGTCGGGTCTTTTGGCAGATGATACACCAAATTCCCTGTAAAACCTTCCAATGCAATCAGGAGAGAGTCTCCTAACTGCATGAGCCTTTCTACCTGGTCTTTGGTAAATGGGACCACTATCTTGACTATGATGTTGTATTGTTGTATGTTTTTGTATATTGTGAACCGCTTTGGGTCGTCCACAGGATGAGGAAAGCGGTATACAAATAAAATAAATAAATAAAATAAAAAATAAATAGATCGTGTCCCGAAATGTCCCTTGCTCTCAACCTCCCTCTATAGATCACTGTCGCTACCAGCTCTTGAGGGGGAATGACGTTGCGGGATGGGGTGCTCGGTAAATACACCCATTCCACAATTTTTGCCCCCCCCCCTCGGAGTCTATTCCTAGTGCTCCGGTGAACATGGTCCCAGTTCTGACTATGTACAGATTCAGCACCTGAGCGCCTGGCTCCTTGCTGATTCTATCTACCCATCTTTGGCTGAGAACGCGGTTTACCTCCTGAAGAGTCAGTTTTGCCTCTCGACTGGCTGCTTTCCTAATGTAAGCAGTGAGAAGAGCGGTTTTAAAAGCTCCGTGTCTAATCTGAAATATGGACGTGCCCAATTGATGTTACCTAGAACCTGTTGAAGTTCTACTAATGTGATGGAATCCTTAATAAGGACCCTAGGCAGCACTGGTGCTGCATAAGATCTGAGAAGCCGGTGACCCAAATATAGATAGGGTTCGTTTCTCTGAACTTTTTCCGGTGCAGTGATCAATCCTTTTCCCCCCAGAGTGCTCTGGAGGTCACAGAATGTGCCACTGCCCAATTTTGGCACTGCGATCAAAATGTCATCCATGAAATGACAAACTAAGACCTTAGGGTGCAGGTTCCGGAACCTTTCCATTGTGTCGTGGACATAAATTTTACACAGAGTGGGCGAGTTAAGCATGCCCTGTGGCAAAAATTTCCACACGAACCTTTGGGGTGGCTCCCTATGGTTGACAACTGGCACCGTAAAGGCGAACCTCTCCCTGTCCCTAGGATCTAAAGCAGTGATGGGCAGTCTTGGCCCTCCAGCTGTTCTTGAACTTCAATTCCCAGAAGCTCAAATCAGCACTCCTGCTGATCAGGGCCTCTGGAAATTGAAGTTCAAGAACAGCTGGAGGGCCAAGACTGCCCATCATTGATCTAAAGGGATGGTGTAAAAACAGTCTTTCAAGTCTACGACTAGAATTTCCCACCCTTCAGGGATCATGTTCGGATTGGGGATGCCGCACTGAAGCGGTCCCATGGGTTGAATGCACTTGTTGATTTCCCTCAAATCGTGAAGAAGTTGCCATTTGCCTGACTTCTTCTTGATGTTGAAAATGGGAGAGTTCCACGGACTGGTGGAATGCTCTATGTGTCCCGCTTCAAGCTGCTCCTTAACAAGCTGCTTCAAAGCCACTAATTTCCCCCTCACAATCAGCCATTGGTCTATCCATACCGGCTCATCGGTTAACCATTTGAACGGTAGGGCCATTACCCAAACGTCAGGGTTGCATGATACTGCTGCAGAATGTCCCTACCCCAGAGATTGACAGGCATGTTCAAAATGTGTGGCCTGATGACCACGGTGCCGTCTGCCTCTGGAATAGTGACCCCTACCCAGTCGCTGCTCCTGAAAGCTTCCTGGACTCCTCCCACTCCCCACACATCTCTCACTGGCTCAATGGCCCACTCTGGGGGCCACAAATCCTTGCTAATTACACTAACTTCTGCTCCAGTGTCAAGCAGTCCATCAAAAGGTCTTTCATTCAAAAATACCTTGATGACTGGTCGCTGCTTCCACTCTATGCTCTGCTCGACTGTCACTATGATCTGGAATCTTTCCACTGCCCCTTCCTCTCTTTGGCGGTCTGTTGACCCGAATCCTGCGTCTCCTCTGACAACTTCCTTGCCCCCACCTGGCAGTTGATAGGGAACCATGATCAATTGCGCTACTGAGTCTCCTTTGCTAATTGTCTGGGGTAACTGTGTCCAAAGCTGGATCTTAATGATTCTGGTGTAATCGGAGTCGATGACTTCCGGGATCACAAACATTCCCTTTTTCCCAGCACTGCTCCAAGGCAAGACTATTCCCACGATGTTGCGGGGCAGGGGTTCCTGATACTGGGAATTGACCAGATAGACTGCGCCTGGCAGGTCACAAGTGACGTCTTCCTGGCACACCAAATCTAGTCCTGCGCTGCCCTTGGTTTCTGCCTGTGCCTTGGAGATGCTGGGTGTCAGAACGGATGTTGTTACTGGGATTCCTGCCCTGGGGCTGTCAGGGCAGGCGTTGTCCCTATTTGAACCGGGGCTAGGGACACACCCGCTACTTGGTTTCCCGATTTGGGGCAATGACATACCCAATGGAAGCTGTTGTGGCACCTTGGACACTGGGTGGTTGGATCGGGTGGACGGCCCGATGACCGGCCGCCCCCTTGTTTTGGGGCTGTTTCGACCTACAGTCTCTCTCGTAGTGTCCTGTCTTGGCATACCGGTGGCAAGCGCCCTTGACCTTATTCTTGGGACGGTTTCCCCCTTGCACTGCCGCTGCTAACAGACCCATTTTGTAAGAGTCTGTCCCAACATCAGCACAAGCTCTGATCATGTCTGTGAGCACCAGATCAGGACGATGACCCATTGCCTGCAAAACTTTTCAACAATCAAGGTTGGCATTGTCCTTTGCCAGTTTCATCATGAGATCTTCCTGTGCCTCCTGGTTGTCTACCTGCCTGCTAATTGCTTCCTCTAGCCTATTGATGAAATCCATGTAGGGCTCTTGTGCACCCTGTTTGATGGTGGTGTAATTCTTAGCTCCCTTGCCGGAAGCTGGGACCTTGAGATTTGCTCTGAAAGCAGTCTCAGAAGCTAGCTGGAGTATAACTGCTGGCAGGAGAGACTGTACTGGGATAGATTCAAACTGACCCGAACCATAAAGTTGCTCCGGGATTACTGCTCCGCCCATTTTAGCTGCTCTAGCCTGTGCTTCCATCCTGTACTCGCTGTCCCACAAAAGATACTGGCTGGGGCTTAACATCATCCGCATGACGTTTTTCCAGTCATGAGGAATGCGTGTGGTGGATTCACAGAGCTGCCGAAATGTGCCCTTTGAGAATCTGCTTTGAAGTCCTGTCTCTCCAATGGCTTTGCGAATCTCCGCAAGCAACTTGTATGGAATTGGTGTGTACACCGCCGTTTGATCACCCGTGAGGGCGTCCATCTCCAGGCGGACTGGACATCGCTGTTGAAGCGCAGCCAACTCGTCGGTCGGTATCTCTCCTTTACGTGTCTTCTCCTCTACCATCAATTGAAAAGGACTTTTGGTTACTTGGGAAGCGCCTATGCTCCCCGAGATTCCGCCCCCTCCCGCGGCTTCTGCAGGTGCCGCTGGAGGAGAGTCTCCCATGCCCCCATGTCTAAAGTGGATGATCGGGCAGAGATGTGTTGGGGCTGATGGTTCCTCGTACACTGGAAGTACTGGGGAAGTATCCATCTCTGCTTGGGCTGAATTTGCTGCTGAAATTGCTTGTCTACACTTACTCCACGTGTCGATGATATCGGCAGGTGCCCTGGGCTCCTGCCTAAGGCAGTATCCTATCCTATCCCAAATTTCTGGTTCTATCGCTCCTGCTTCCGGGTAGAACAAACAATGCTCCCCCAGATACTTCACCAGTGCTGTCAGATGCTGTCTGCTTACACTGATGTGGTGTTGCCTGGCCAGGGCTTCAAGGTCACCGCAGTGAGCCTCTTGCCTGTCAAATGCTTCCCCGAGTGAGCCCCCATTACCACTCGGTGGGGAATTCCCTGGATGTCTTACACAACTCACGAGTTGATGCTACCACAGGATGCGTCCGAGCGGTACGGCTGGGTGGGTGAAGCACAGGATGATGTCCCTCAGATTTGGCTGATGGATAGGGATTGCGGCCTCGGTCACCACGCATCCGCTGCTCTGCCTTCTGCTGCTGTGTATCTTGGCTTTCCCCGGCTTTGGAACGCATCCGTTCCCATGCATGAGGTCTGCCGGTGTGTGAGTGCGCTGCCTCCCTTGAGACTGTGCTGAGATCCGATTGGAGATGCTTTCCAATCAGAACTGCTCCGTTACTCCCGAGTAGACTCATCGAGGGTCACCATCTGTTGTAAATGGTCCATGGGAGTTGAGGTGCTGAACTCAAGGAAGGCACGCGAGACTGAAGTATGATGGAAAAGGCCAGCTCCGATACCCCGAGGTGGTCTGTATTTATTGACTACATCGGGAGCAATCACGTATACCCCGCATGAGACCCCCGTGACATAAAGCTGCTACGTGGCACTCGGCTGGTTGGGATACACTTGCCAGCCTGCGTGCTCAGGTTAGCCATAAGCATACTAATCAGCAGATTGTGGCGAGACTTACTGTTCCCGCCTTATCGAGGTCCTGGAGCCTCTGTGTACCTATGCATTTGGTCTAGCTGTGGTTGGTGTCTGCTCAGCCCTTGTGCGCGGACGTGAGCCAGACATCATGTGCTTTTTATGAGACCTTGGGTCTCTTTACCTCATGACATTTGTCCTACTCTTAAAGCCCCCAGCCAAGGAAACATGGAGTCACTAATGCTCCCTACTGCTACTAGCCCGTACCCAATTTCTTTTCCGGTAAAGTCCGGTTGGTCTTCGAGGCGGTTTTCTCACCGAACGAACCCATCGGGAAAGGTTGCTGTCCTATTCAGTGATTTGGGCAACCCAGAGTTATGGTCCCCTGAGTTAAATTCACCCATCCCTGTCCACCTTAGTTCCCTGATTCCCAAGATATCAATGCTCAGTCTTTCCATCTCATTTTTGAACACGTTTGGCTTGCCTTCGTTCATAGATCTTGCATTAAAGGATCCTATGCAATATTGTTCTTCACAACATCAGACTTTCCTTTCACTGACAGATTCATCCACAGCTGAGCATCCTTTCAGCTTTAGACCAGCTGCTTCACTCTTTCTGGGAATACTTGTACTTGTCCCCTGCTCTTCTGCATTGGCATATTGGACACCTTCCAACCTGAGGAGCTCATCTTCCAGAATCATATTGCTTAGCTCTGTGATGGTGACCTTTGACACTCCAGGTGTCCTTCAATTACCAGAAGCCCAAGTCAACAATCCTGCTGATCAGGGCTTCTGGGAATTGAAGTTAAAGAACACCTGGAATGCCAAGGTTCACCATCAATGCTTTAGCCTGTTAATACTGTCCATGGTTTTTTTTGCAAGAAAACTAGAGTGGGTTGCCAATCCCCACAGTGAATTGTGTTTTGTCTGAGTTCTCTGCTTTGACCAGTCTTTCTTGGGTGCCCCTACACAGAATAGCCCATGGTCTCATCGAACCATACAAGACCCCTTACAGCAAGGCAATGTTCCTTGGAGGGGCAATATCATCTATACTTCCCAACTAATTATTCAGGATAAGGTTGTATGTTCCCTCATTTCCCCTGCATTCCAGCTTTCTAGAATGAACTGATTTTCTAATATAAAGTTCTGTGGAACGCCACATAACGACAACATTGTATAATGACAAAACTGGATACGACAGCAAATTTGAGGAAAAGGCGTGCACCGGATAACGACGTTTTGTCGTTATCCGATGCTGTCATTTTAATGTTCTCACCCGCTGCCCCTGCTGGCAGGGGCGGCAGGTGAAAGCAGAAAAATGCTCACCCTCCAGGGGTAGAACCGGCCAAGCGCGTGGGTGCTCCTCCCCCTGGAGGACGAGCGTTTTCTGGGTGAACCCACCACTGTTGCAGGCAAGGTTGACTGGTGCCTTGCCTGCAATGGCGGTGGGTGGATCTACGTGCCCCCCTGGAGATCGGTACTCACCCACCATCACCGGTAGCAGGGGTGTGGCGGATAGGTGTGCACATGCCGCCACTGTAAAACGCCCACTTCCATTGACTTGGGTTTCTGGGAATTGAAGTCCAAAACCAAGAGAAGGGGGCATTTCACACCGGCGGTGCATGTGCGCGCAGATCCACCACACACCCGCTGCCAGCCGGGAGCCAGTCACTCCAGGAAGCAAAAGGGTGTGTATTCCAGTGACAGCGGGTGAGTACTGATCCACGGCAGCGGGTGGGGCTCGAAATAGACCTCTGGTTTGTTTTGAGTGGGAACGCGCCGCATGCCGCGTTGTTACCCAAAACAAACCTGAGCTGATCGGAACTCCGGTTTGTTTTGGGTGGGAATGTGGCGCGTTCTTACAAAAAAAAACTGCACCGCTTGGACCTCCGGGGGAGAGAAGTGGCCACGTGCTTGGCCGGTTCTCCCCCCGGAGGACCGGAGGGTGAGTGCCCACTTTCCCCCAAACCAATCCAGGGCTTGGTTTGGGTAAAAGCGGCTTTTTTAAAGCAATATTTGGTGCATGCACTGTATACCGACAAAAAAAAGCTGATTTCAAATTTTGTTGTTGTCTGATGCATGCACTGGACAATGACAAAAATGGACAACGACCCGTCAATATCCGGAGTATTACTGTAATACAATTAAAATTTCATATTGGAATCAGACTTGGTTTCTTTACCAAAGTGATGCAGGAATTTGTTTTGTTGAGTCTTCTGCAGATTTTTGCACATTTCCAATTAATGTTTGTTACTACGCCATATGCTGAGGAAACACAGAGGAAATGTGTGCTCATAGGAGGAACTGTAGGCCAGAAAGGAATCATTTTATATTTTTGTTTCTTTGTTTCCATCAGGACTGATTTTTCCAGCTGAATATCTAGATCCTCTTCAGAATCAATTCTTTATTTGTCTTCCACTTTTATTTGAATTTCTGCGGATCTGCTCATCCAACTAGGTAGCTATCTGTCTTTTTTCCCACATAACTCTTCATATGGAACGTAGAGCAACTTTCCAACTGTGAGGACATCATACAACTAATAAAAGAATAGGCTCAGGGGAGACACTATTCCTGGCGGAAAGAAATAGCTTTCATCCAAAAACACACCTTGATAAATATTGCACAGGAGAAAAGCCTTTTAAATGCCTGGAGTGTGGAAAAAGCTTCAATGACCGTTGGAACCTTGCTAGATATAACAGGACCCACACAGGTGAGAAGCCTTTTAAATGCCTTGATTGTGGGAAAAGCTTAAATCATTCTGAAAACCTTATTACACATTGCAGTTTCTACACAGGTGAGAAGCTCTTTGAATGCCTAGAGTGTGGAAAAAGCTTCAGGAATTCCTCATCCCTTGTTTCACATGACAGCATCCACACAGGGGAGAAGCCCTTTGAATGCATGGAGTGTGGAAAAAGCTTCAGTCATTCCTCAGCCCTTGCTATACATCACAGAATCCACACAGGAGAGAAGCCCTTTGAATGCCTGGAGTGTGGAAAAAGCTTCAGTCAGTCCTCAGCCCTTGCTTCACATCATAGGATCCACACAGGAGAGAAGCCCTTTGAATGCCTGGAGTGTGGAAAAAGTTTCAGTCATTCCTCAGCCCTTGCTATACATCACAGGACTCACACAGGAGAGAAGCCCTTTCAATGCCTTGAGTGTGGAAAAAGCTTCAGACATTCCTCATCCCTTGCTTCACATTGCAGTTTCCACACAGGTAAGAAGCCCTTTGAATGCCTGGAATGTGGGAAAAGCTTCAGTCGTTCCTCAACCCTTGCTAGACATCACAGGATCCACACAGGTGAGAAGCCCTTTGAATGCCTGGAATGTGGGAAAAAATTCAATCGTTCCTCAAGCCTCACTACACACAAGAGGACTCACACAGGAGAGAAGCCCTTTGAATGCCTTGAGTGTGGAAAAAGCTTCAGTCAACAAGCATCCCTTGCTTCACATCAAAGGATCCACACAGGAGAGAAGCCCTTTGAATGCCTGGAATGTGGGAAAAAATTCAATTCTTCCTCACAGCTTACTACACATCATAGGACTCACACAGGAGAGAAGCCCTTTGAATGCCTGGAGTGTAGAAAAAGCTTCAGTCGTTGCTCAACCCTTGCTAGACACAACAGGACTCACACAAGAGAGAAGCCCTTTGAATGCCTGGAGTGTGGAAAAAGCTTCAGTTTACGAGGAAACTTCACTTCACATCGCAGGATCCACACAGGTGAGAAGCCTTTTTATTGCTTTGAATGTGGAAAAAGCTTCTGTCAACAAGCACAACTTGATAGTCATCACAGGATCCATACAGGAGAGAAGCCTTTTAAATGCCTAGAATGTGGAAAAAGCTTCAATCAATCCTCAACCTTTGCTTCACATCACAGGGTCCACACAGGTGAGAAGCCATTTGAATGCATGAAGTGTGGAAAAAGCTTCAGTTGTTCCTCATCCCTTGTTTCACATCACAGGATCCATACAGGTGAGAAACCCTTTGAATGCCTGGAATGTGGAAAAAACTTCAGCCATTCCTCAGGCCTCGCTTCACATAAGAGGACTCACACAGGAGAGAAGCCCTTTCAATGCCTGGGTTGTGGAAAAAGCTTCAGTCATTCCTCAGCCCTCACTAGACATAAGAGGACTCACACAGGAGAGAAGCCCTTTGAATGCCTGGAGTGTGGAAAAAGCTTCAGTTATTCCTCAGCCCTCACTACACATAAGAGGACTCACACAGGAGAGAAGCCCTTTGAATGCCTTGAGTGTGGAAAAAGCTTCAGTCGACAAACATCCCTTGCTTCACATCGCAGGACTCACACAGGAGAGAAGCCCTTTGAATGCTTGGAGTGTGGAAAAAGCTTCAGTTTACGAGGAAGCTTCACTTCACATCACAGGATCCACACAGGTGAGAAGCCTTTTTATTGCTTTGAGTGTGGAAAAAGCTTCAGTCATCAAGCACAACTTGCTACACATCACAGGGTCCATACAGGAGAGAAGCCTTTTAAATGCCTGGAATGTGGGAAAAGCTTCAGTCGTTCCTCAGCCCTCGCTACACATAAAAGGACTCATACAGGAGAGAAGCCCTTTTGAATGCCTTGAGTGTGGAAAAAGCTTCAGTCATTCCTCAGCCCTTGCTACATGTAATAGGACTCACACAGGAGATAATCCTTTTGAATGCCTTGAGTGTGGAAAAAGCTTCACTCAACAAGCACCCCTTGCTTCACATAACAGGATGCACACAGGAGAGAAGCCCTTTGAATAAGTGGATTGTAGAAAATAATTCAATTGTTCCTCACACCTTACTACACATCGCAGGACTCACACAGGAGAGAAGCCCTTTGAATGCCTAGAGTGTGGAAAAAGCTTCAGTGAACGAGAAAGCCTCACTCACATCGCAGGATCCACACAGGTTGCTTTGAGTGTGGAAAAAGCTTCAGCCAACAAGCACACCTTGTTAGACATAACAGGACCCACACAGGTAAGAAGCCCTTTCAATGTCTGGAGTGTGGAATAAGCTTCAGTCAAGAAGTATACTGTACTTTGCTTCACATCACAGGGTCCACACAGGCTCAGGGGAGACACTATTCCTGGAGGAAAGAAATAGCTTTCTTCCAAAAACACACCTTGATAAATATTGCACAGGTGAGAAGCCTTTTAAATGCCTGGAGTGTGGAAAATGCTTCAGTCAACAAACAAGCCTTGCTTAACATCACAGGGCCCACACAGCCGGGAAGGAAGTTTAATGACTTCATGTGTTTTGGTCTGTGAACAAATCAAGAAAGAATTCCCTCAGGCGAGAAGCCTTTTAAATACCTGGATTGTGAAAAATGCTTCAGTGGTCCTGGAAACATTTCTTCACATCACAGGATCTACACAGGCTAGAAGCCTTTTAAGTGCCTCATGTGCCATATTCATTTAGTTATCTGTTGGCACATAATCATTGTCTTCATCTGTAAAGAAATGAATTATGCTTTAGCTTTCTCCAAGATAGAGAATTTGGTGTGTAGGAGTTCCTTCATACCAGTTTTGGCATGTATACAATGCTGGCCTTGTGAGTTGGAAGAGATGGAACCTAATGTGTCATGCTGTAAGATCATTGGTTCGTATTCCTAAGGGGGATGGCCAGAAGGTGGACCCAGTGGGAAGAGATATGGGGGGGGGCAAGGTGACAGACACTCTCTTGGATGCTATGCTTTTGAACTGCAAAAATGTAGAGGCTTGAGAAAGAAGGGGGACCATGGGCTATCTCTTGAATAACCTGCTTTCTTTATTTCTAAATGCTTCCTGATCTTTAGCTGGACTGTATTCTGTACTATGCTTTGATTTCAATATACTGTACTTTTAAATACATGAAGAGATCTGGAGTGATTACTTGGCTCACATTACCTGAATCTACACTAGTTTCATGTGCACCCTTTGCGCACCACCTGTATTTAGGTCAGGGGTGACTGGGCACACTGATAGGTGAAGCCTAAACTGCTGGATCTGATCCGGACCAGGGAAGCAGGATCAGGTGCAATCCCATCATCAAGAGGCTGGAGGACGTCTGAGTCCTACTTGGGAGTAAGTGGATTGTCATATTGTCATTGGCTGCAACTTGTATCTGGGAATGCATTTTTTTCCTCAAGCAGGAAAAATGTCATTGGCTTGAATTTGTTTAAGGTGGATCTCGGCTTGCATTAAAGTGACCCACACACTAAGAAGGTAGAGCTGGAAGTGATCAAAATTGCAAAAAGGGATTACTAAATAGAATCTATAAAATATCGATAGAATCTGAGACAGAACAAATAGGTGTAAGAATTAGTTGAGAGATGACTAGGAGACAATATGAAAGAGGAGGAATGGATTCAAATATGGAAACAGAATTATGAAGAGTATGTCAGAATTAAAGAATTAATTAAATTAACAGTATGAAAATTGTTTAAGCATTTGTTGAAGATGTAAAAAAGATGTTTGAACATATCTTCATTTATGCTGGGAATGTAAGAATGTGCAGCAAATATGGAAAAGTGGTTTTGCGGAAATTAATGGAATCTCAGTTTGGAAATGTAACATCCTAAAATATGCAGATAGAATGGCAAAAGGAAATACTTAGTATAATAGTAGTTACAGCACCGAGAATGGACATAGCCTAGGATGGAAAGTAGATTTTGATTTTGAACTAGATGACTGCTATAAAATTGCATAATCCAGAGCTTTAGTATTGAAACTCTAATTTTTAGGGCTTTTCACTATTGGTGCTGTTGTAATGCTCCCCCCGGAGGATCGGAGCGGCAGCAAGGAAGGTACACGAGACAGATGTGAGCGGCAGCAAGGAAGGTACACGAGACTTCCAACGCCGCCCCAGCTCCACCGCCGGGAAGCCTGCGCAGCGCCAGACGCCGGGGGCATTCCATCTCCCCCGGTGTCTTCGGACCCCGCCCACTGCCAGGGAGGTCGTATTCATTGTTGTTTTCTCTTCTTCTCTGGGACTTAATGTTTTGGTATTTTTGCTTTTGAAATTGTATTGTAGTGCATATTTTATTTATATTTTGTTGTAACTGAATGGTATATTTTGTAGTCTGAAATTTTGTAACTGTATCTCTGGAGATGTGTATTGTATTATTATTATTATTATGCATTTATTGTCCACCATGTAAACTGCCCTGAGTTGGGTTGTACCTGAGTGGGCGGTATATAAGCGCGAAAATTAAATTTAAATTAAATTAAATTAAATTAAATGTGTGGTGGAAAAAGCCAGTCCTGAATCACTCGGGTGGTCTGAATTTATTGACTACATTCTGGATCACTTGCGCACAGACTGCGCATGGACCCTTATTACAGAAAGCTTGCTTACGTAGCATGTTGCTGGCCGAAGTACATTTGCCAGCCTAAGAAAGTACTGCGTGCCTAGGTTCACCATAGGCAGACTAATCAGCAGATGTAACGAGACTCACTGTTCCCATCTTATCTCAGAGTCCATGTAACTCTGGGTATCTATGCTTAGCTGTTTGGTCTAGCTGCAGCTTTGTGTCTCCGCGGACGTGAGTGAGATACTGTGAGCTGTTTACTAGGTACTATGACATTTGGGTGACTTCTCTCCTACTCCTTTCAGCACCCCCAGCCAAGCAATATGGATTCTCTATTGCTGCCTAATGCTATTGGCCCGCAATCCAATTTCCCTTCCAGCCGAGCCAGGTTGGTCTCGAGCCGTCGTGCATAGCCCGACAAACCCATTGGGAAAGGTTAATAGCCAATCAATAACGTGGACAACCCACAACTCCCTTTACTTTCTAAAGCAACTTGGCTGAGAGCCTGGGAAACGTAGGGCATAAGCTGTCTAGGTGTGATTTATATTTTGGGGTCTCCGTCCTGAGTTGCACATTGACAGGAGTGAGGGTATGCACTGTGTAAAACAGCATAGCATGATTCCCACTACCACTACGCCAGCAGTGACTTTAAGCGTAGTTTGTAGCCAGTTCCATGGAATCCAGGACCAGAGCTCATCCAAACACCCCCAGTTGGAGTATTTTCAGATATGTGTGACTATGGTGTCCAAGTCAGTGATTTGACTTTAGATTCTGCGGAAATGGTCTATGAGGTTGAAACAACACATGTGGTGAACTGCTTCACAACCCAAATGATGTAGAAGCAATAACTAATCAATTGCTGTACGATTATCCAAAACTGCATGTCGAATTTCAGCTTGCTCTCGGCTTAATAAAGCAATAGCTGATGAAGTGTGATTGAGAACTTTTGGCTAGCGCGCACGCTAGCTGACCAATTCTACGTGCATTACCCACTGCAAGTCCGGGCACCCCTATAAGGCTAGCAGCTAAAGATACATACTCTGCTTTACTGAGTAACCTGATGTAGCTGTCACATGTTTCATCGAGCTGGACTGCTCGAGCGAACCGGGCTGGCCGTGGGGTTAATGTGTGTAGTGTGACCATTTCCCTTTTTGGGAGTACCAGTGTTAAATGACTTATACAGCAATATGAATCTGATACATTGGCAGGTATAGTTCCGAGTATGCTGGTTACAAGTGAAAAACCATCCTGTGGGCAAAATAACATGATAATACATTATACCAATAATTTCTGGGTGATTACATTTCCAAGTCTCTTTAACAGGGCTAAGGCAATGGGGGCGCAGCCCCTCGACTGAGGAGCAGCCGGTCATCCTGGCACAAGATGTGTTTGGGCTGACTGCCACTTGGGGTGTGACTAGAGTAACTGCATCAGCGGGCAAGGTCTTTGTTACCTGAGTCTCCCAGTTTATGTAAGTACATAAGAACATAAGAACATAAGAACAGCCTTGCTGGAACAGGCCACAGCCCATCCAGTCCAGCATTCTGTCTCACACAGTGGCTCACCATTTCCTTCAGGGTATTCCCAAGGAGATGCCCTCACCTGCTTAGGATCCCCTGGAAATGGCATTGAGAGATATCCTGCCTATCTCTCCAACCCGGAGGTTGTCCTTAGGTAGCCATAATTATAGCCATTGATAGCCTTGTCCTCCATGAACTTGTCTAATCCTTTCTTAAAGCTGTCAAGACTGACAGCTGTAACCACTTCTTCTGGCAGGGAGTTCCATAGACCAGTAATCCTCTGGGTGAAAAAGTACTTTCTCTCATTTGTTTGAGAACTAGTACCCAAAAGTTTCATGGAGTGTCCCCTAGTTCTAGTGTTGTGCGATAGGGAAAACAGTTTTTCCTTATCTACTTTGTCCACACCGTGCATGATTTTATAAACTTCAATCAGGTCACCTCTTAGACGCCGTCGTTCAAGAGTGAAAAGGCCCAACCGTTGCAGCCTCAGATGGTAAGGAAGGTGTTCCAGTCCCCTAATCATTCTGGTTGCCCTCCTCTGTACTTTCTCCAACTCCATAATATCCTTCTGGAGGTATGGCGACCAGAACTGTACACAATATTCCAGATGGGGCCTCACCATAGATTTATAAAGAGGCAAAATGACACTTGCTGACTTATTTTCTATACCCTTCCTAATGATCCCTAACATTGAGTTTGCTTTTTTCACTGCTGAGGCACACTGGGTTGACACCTTCATTGAGCTGTCCACCAGGACACCAAGGTCCCTTTCCTGGTTTGTCGCAGAGAGTTCAGACCCCATCAGTTTATAAATGTAATTGGGGTTTTTTGCCCCAACATGCATCACTCTGCACTTACTGATGTTGAAGCTCATTTGCCACTGTTTTGCCCACTCCCCCAGTGTCAAGAGATCCCTCTGGAGCTCTTCACAATCTCTCACAGTTTTCACTACCCTGTATAATTTAGTGTCGTCAGCAAATTTGGCTACCTTGCTTTTTACTCCTACCTCTAGATCATTTATGAAGAGGTTGAAAAGCAGGGGTCCCAGTACTGAACCTTGGGGGACCCCACTCTTTACTTCCCTCCACTTGGAGAAGTGTCCATTTAGTGCTACCCTCTGTTTCCTGTCCCTTAGCCAGTTGCTGATCCAGGACAAGACCTGTCCCTTTATTCCATGACTGGTAAGTTTATTCAAGAGCCTTTGGTGTGGGATCTTGTCAATAGCCTTCTGAAAGTCCAGATAAACAATGTCAACTGGATCCCCCTTATCCACATGCTTGTTGACACTCTCAAAAAATTCCAACAGATTAGTGAGGCATGATTTGCCCTTGCAAAAGCCATGTTGGCTCTCCTTTAGCAGCACCTTCTCTTCTATGTGCCTATTAATTCTATCTTTTAGGATGGTTTCCATCACTTTACCTGGGACACATGTCAAACTGACAGGCCGGTAATTTCCTGGATCACCGCTGGATCCTTTTTTGAAAATTGGTGTTACATTCGCTACCTTCCAGTCATCAGGCACAAAGCCTGATTTGAGGGAAAGATTATATATTTTGGCTAGGATATCAGCAATTTCATCTTTAAGTTCCCTGAGAACTCGTGGATGGATGCCATCTGGTCCTGGGGATTTGTTAGTGTTTAGCTTAACAAGACATGCAAGGACCTCCTCCCTGGTTATTTCTATCTTGCTTAATTCTTCGGTTTCCCTCCCTACGAAGATAGGCTCTGTTTTGGGCATGTGGTCTCTGTCTTCTTCAGTGAATACTGAAGCAAAGAATTCATTGAGTCTCTCTGCAATCTCTGTTTCCTCTTTAATAACCCCTTGCCTTCCATTGTCATCTAATGGTCCAATGGCCTTCCTAGTTGGGTTCTTACTTCTAATGTACTTAAAGAAGTCTTTGTTATTTCTCTGAGTATTTTTAGCTATACGCTCCTCAAAGTCTTGCTTTGCTTTCCTGATTGTTGCCTTGCATTTGTTCTGCCAGAATTTATGTTTCTGCCTGCTGTCCTCATTTGGACAAGCCTTCCATCTTCTAAATGAGCTTTTCTTGCTCTTGATCACTTCCCGAACAGCTCCTGTAAGCCACATCGGAGTCCTCTTGGACCTGGCAGTGCCCTTTTTCCTTTTGGGTATGCATTCCAATTGAGCCTCTGTTATTGTTTTTGTAAACAGCCTCCATGCCTCTTGGAGTGTTTGGACTCTCTCAATTTTCCCTTTCAGTTTCTTTTTTACTAGTTTCCTCATCTTTGGGAAATTTCCTTTTTGAAAATTTAAGGTCTCTGTGTTAGATTTTATCAGTGACTTGCGGTCTATGATCAAGTTAAACATAATTGAGTTGTGGTCACTGTTCCCTATTGGATCAGTCACATTAACATCTTGCACCAGATCCTGAGTATTACTCAGGATCAAGTCAAGGATTCTTGTACCTCTAGTTGGGTCTTCAACCATCTGTCCCAGGGAACAATCATTGAGCATATCTAGGAACTTTATCTCTTTACCGTGTGCTGAACAACAGTTCACCCAGTCTATGTGAGGGTAATTGAAGTCCCCCATTATAACCAGGCTTCCCTTCCTGGATGCCTCCTTTACAACATTCTCCAACTGCCAGTCTCCCTCAAGAGTTTGGGTCGGAGGCCGATAGTATATGCCTACTGTTAGACCATCCTTGTGGCCTGGTACTCTTACCCACAGAGCTTCTAATGGTGACTCCAAATCACCTAGATATTCCAATTCATACGATTTTATCACTTCTTTGACATACAAGGCTACACCACCTCCTGTTTGCCCCTTCCTATCCTTCCTGTACAGTTTGTAGCCTGGGATAACTGTATCCCATTGGTTATCATCCGTCCACCAGGTTTCAGTGATACCAATAATATCAATATTTTTATCTATTGCGAAGTATTCCAGCTCCCCTATTTTGTTACGGAGGCTTCTGGCATTTGTATACAAGCATTTATATATGCTTTCCTGATACAGTCTTTTGAGTCCAGTTGCATTGTTAGACTGCCTCTTGCATCCTTCTGCTAGAGTGCTGGTGACTAGCTCCTTGCTCTGCTCAGTAATTTTTGCATCCTCCTCACTACTCAAGTACACACTTTCCCGAACCGGATGCTGCCCAGCTCCTGTCGGCTTTCCCCCAGTTATCAGTTTAAAAGCTGCTCTGCAGCCTTTTTGATGTTGAGTGCCAGCAATCTGGTCCCATCATGGTTTAAATGCAACCCATCCCTCCTGAACAGATTTGGCTTGCCCCAAAATGTTCTCCAGTTCCTGACAAATCTGAAGCCCTCCTCTCGACACCACCGCCTCATCCACGCATTGAGGCTTCTGAGCTCTGCCTGCCTGGTAGGTCCTGCGCGAGGGACAGGCAGCACTTCTGAAAATGCTACCTTGGAAGTCTGGGACTTCAATCTTCTTCCTAACAACCTAAATTTGGCTTCCAGGACAGACCGCTTGGCCTTCCCAATATCATTAGTACCAACGTGTACCATGACAACTGGCTCGTTCCCAGTTCTCTCTAACAATCTATCTAGATTTCTTGTGATGTCTGCAACTTTTGCACCTGGCAGGCAAGTCACCATACGGTTATCATGTGCATCACAAATCCATTTCTCTGTATTTCTAATTATTGAATCGCCTAGTACAAGGAGCCTCTCTCCTGCAATCTGTTCATCTACATGCACCTCATCAACCATATTAAGGGAGAGAACCTCAGTTTGTTCCTGTTGTTCATCTTCCTGGATCTCATCAAGTGTGATGAAGGAGAGATCATCAGGTGGAACCAGTTGTTCCTCTGTGTGTTCCTCATCAGGTGTGATAAGGGAAAGAGCCTCAAATTTATTCTGTAATTTCAGACTCTCAGAGTGATCCCCTACTCTTCTCCTCCTTTGAGTCACATTCCTCCAACCATCTCCCTCCTGAGTTAGTGAAGGGCCTTCTCCCTCAGAACTGTACCCTGTCACTTCTTTGTCCAGCATAGTCTGCTCCGCTCTGTCCAAGAACAGCTCAAGCTCCTTAATTTGTTGGTGGTTAGATATGCGTGCCTCTAGCTGCTGGACCTTCTCTTCTAGTAGTGCAACCAGCTTGCACTTGCTGCAAGTGTAGTTCTCCATATGCTTTGGCAAGAACACAAACATGGCACAAGAATTACAGGTAACTACAGCTGTTCCCTCAGAATCCATTTTAACAAGTGCAGTATTGTGGGCCTCAAAAATATACACGTTTACTACCTTTCTACCTAGTAAGACTATATTTTTATTGTTCCTAGTTTGTAATCTCGCGCGCCGTTAGGCGCGCGGGCCTCTAAAGCAGCTCTACTCCAACTGCAAAACTTACCAGTGCTCACTTCCTTTGTTTGGCTCTCCTCAGCAGCAGCTCTGCTTAAGAGCACATGCAGAGTCAAAATGGCTGACCCTGAAAGAGCTCAGAGCTTTTAAAGGATAGTGTGGCTCCGCCCCTATGAGTCACAGTTCAGGGAAGGGCCTGGTGTGGCCCTGCCCCCCTGCTTCTGGAAGCTTCAAACTGCTTCCTCTGTTTGAACAGAGGTGGCTCTCAGCAGTTTCAATTATCAATTTAAATTAGTGGAGGCCTCTAAAGCAGCTCTACTCCAACTGCAAAACTTACCAGTGCTCACTTCCTTTGTTTGGCTCTCCTCAGCAGCAGCTCTGCTTAAGAGCACATGCAGAGTCAAAATGGCTGACCCTGAAAGAGCTCAGAGCTTTTAAAGGATAGTGTGGCTCCGCCCCTATGAGTCACAGTTCAGGGAAGGGCCTGGTGTGGCCCTGCCCCCCTGCTTCTGGAAGCTTCAAACTGCTTCCTCTGTTTGAACAGAGGTGGCTCTCAGCAGTTTCAATTATCAATTTAAATTAGTGGAGGCCTCTAAAGCAGCTCTACTCCAACTGCAAAACTTACCAGTGCTCACTTCCTTTGTTTGGCTCTCCTCAGCAGCAGCTCTGCTTAAGAGCACATGCAGAGTCAAAATGGCTGACCCTGAAAGAGCTCAGAGCTTTTAAAGGATAGTGTGGCTCCGCCCCTATGAGTCACAGTTCAGGGAAGGGCCTGGTGTGGCCCTGCCCCCCTGCTTCTGGAAGCTTCAAACTGCTTCCTCTGTTTGAACAGAGGTGGCTCTCAGCAGTTTCAATTATCAATTTAAATTAGTGGAGGCCTCTAAAGCAGCTCTACTCCAACTGCAAAACTTACCAGTGCTCACTTCCTTTGTTTGGCTCTCCTCAGCAGCAGCTCTGCTTAAGAGCACATGCAGAGTCAAAATGGCTGACCCTGAAAGAGCTCAGAGCTTTTAAAGGATAGTGTGGCTCCGCCCCTATGAGTCACAGTTCAGGGAAGGGCCTGGTGTGGCCCTGCCCCCCTGCTTCTGGAAGCTTCAAACTGCTTCCTCTGTTTGAACAGAGGTGGCTCTCAGCAGTTTCAATTATCAATTTAAATTAGTGGAGGCCTCTAAAGCAGCTCTACTCCAACTGCAAAACTTACCAATGCTCACTTCCTTTGTTTGGCTCTCCTCAGCAGCAGCTCTGCTTAAGAGCACATGCAGAGTCAAAATGGCTGACCCTGAAAGAGCTCAGAGCTTTTAAAGGATAGTGTGGCTCCGCCCCTATGAGTCACAGTTCAGGGAAGGGCCTGGTGTGGCCCTGCCCCCCTGCTTCTGGAAGCTTCAAACTGCTTCCTCTGTTTGAACAGAGGTGGCTCTCAGCAGTTTCAATTATCAATTTAAATTAGTGGAGGCCTCTAAAGCAGCTCTACTCCAACTGCAAAACTTACCAGTGCTCACTTCCTTTGTTTGGCTCTCCTCAGCAGCAGCTCTGCTTAAGAGCACATGCAGAGTCAAAATGGCTGACCCTGAAAGAGCTCAGAGCTTTTAAAGGATAGTGTGGCTCCGCCCCTATGAGTCACAGTTCAGGGAAGGGCCTGGTGTGGCCCTGCCCCCCTGCTTCTGGAAGCTTCAAACTGCTTCCTCTGTTTGAACAGAGGTGGCTCTCAGCAGTTTCAATTATCAATTTAAATTAGTGGAGGCCTCTAAAGCAGCTCTACTCCAACTGCAAAACTTACCAGTGCTCACTTCCTTTGTTTGGCTCTCCTCAGCAGCAGCTCTGCTTAAGAGCACATGCAGAGTCAAAATGGCTGACCCTGAAAGAGCTCAGAGCTTTTAAAGGATAGTGTGGCTCCGCCCCTATGAGTCACAGTTCAGGGAAGGGCCTGGTGTGGCCCTGCCCCCCTGCTTCTGGAAGCTTCAAACTGCTTCCTCTGTTTGAACAGAGGTGGCTCTCAGCAGTTTCAATTATCAATTTAAATTAGTGGAGGCCTCTAAAGCAGCTCTACTCCAACTGCAAAACTTACCAGTGCTCACTTCCTTTGTTTGGCTCTCCTCAGCAGCAGCTCTGCTTAAGAGCACATGCAGAGTCAAAATGGCTGACCCTGAAAGAGCTCAGAGCTTTTAAAGGATAGTGTGGCTCCGCCCCTATGAGTCACAGTTCAGGGAAGGGCCTGGTGTGGCCCTGCCCCCCTGCTTCTGGAAGCTTCAAACTGCTTCCTCTGTTTGAACAGAGGTGGCTCTCAGCAGTTTCAATTATCAATTTAAATTAGTGGAGGCCTCTAAAGCAGCTCTACTCCAACTGCAAAACTTACCAGTGCTCACTTCCTTTGTTTGGCTCTCCTCAGCAGCAGCTCTGCTTAAGAGCACATGCAGAGTCAAAATGGCTGACCCTGAAAGAGCTCAGAGCTTTTAAAGGATAGTGTGGCTCCGCCCCTATGAGTCACAGTTCAGGGAAGGGCCTGGTGTGGCCCTGCCCCCCTGCTTCTGGAAGCTTCAAACTGCTTCCTCTGTTTGAACAGAGGTGGCTCTCAGCAGTTTCAATTATCAATTTAAATTAGTGGAGGCCTCTAAAGCAGCTCTACTCCAACTGCAAAACTTACCAGTGCTCACTTCCTTTGTTTGGCTCTCCTCAGCAGCAGCTCTGCTTAAGAGCACATGCAGAGTCAAAATGGCTGACCCTGAAAGAGCTCAGAGCTTTTAAAGGATAGTGTGGCTCCGCCCCTATGAGTCACAGTTCAGGGAAGGGCCTGGTGTGGCCCTGCCCCCCTGCTTCTGGAAGCTTCAAACTGCTTCCTCTGTTTGAACAGAGGTGGCTCTCAGCAGTTTCAATTATCAATTTAAATTAGTGGAGGCCTCTAAAGCAGCTCTACTCCAACTGCAAAACTTACCAGTGCTCACTTCCTTTGTTTGGCTCTCCTCAGCAGCAGCTCTGCTTAAGAGCACATGCAGAGTCAAAATGGCTGACCCTGAAAGAGCTCAGAGCTTTTAAAGGATAGTGTGGCTCCGCCCCTATGAGTCACAGTTCAGGGAAGGGCCTGGTGTGGCCCTGCCCCCCTGCTTCTGGAAGCTTCAAACTGCTTCCTCTGTTTGAACAGAGGTGGCTCTCAGCAGTTTCAATTATCAATTTAAATTAGTGGAGGCCTCTAAAGCAGCTCTACTCCAACTGCAAAACTTACCAGTGCTCACTTCCTTTGTTTGGCTCTCCTCAGCAGCAGCTCTGCTTAAGAGCACATGCAGAGTCAAAATGGCTGACCCTGAAAGAGCTCAGAGCTTTTAAAGGATAGTGTGGCTCCGCCCCTATGAGTCACAGTTCAGGGAAGGGCCTGGTGTGGCCCTGCCCCCCTGCTTCTGGAAGCTTCAAACTGCTTCCTCTGTTTGAACAGAGGTGGCTCTCAGCAGTTTCAATTATCAATTTAAATTAGTGGAGGCCTCTAAAGCAGCTCTACTCCAACTGCAAAACTTACCAGTGCTCACTTCCTTTGTTTGGCTCTCCTCAGCAGCAGCTCTGCTTAAGAGCACATGCAGAGTAGCATATGTTATATGGCGATAGCGTCCAAGTACCTGTTGAGGCTCCCATTCAATGTCCCAGCCTGCTTGCCCAGAGCATGGCAGACTGGAATAAGGCAAGTGCTCAAAAGCGAGGCAGGGTCCATGTTTTGTTCAAGGCAAAAGTCAGATTGGTTGGCAGGTCTAGCAAGTCTTTCCCAAATGTTGTACTGGAGCCTGGTGTTTAATTCCTCGCCAGGTGTCAAGTCCCCTGAAGAAGCCCGGACTCCTCCCCCCCAAAAGCAAGGAAAGCATCAAGACAACCATCAGGGAATTGTAGATGATAAAGACCGTGGCTTGCTTTCTGTTAGTAAGGCAATGTGATGAGTTGTGTCATTGATCTTTCACTGGGGGGATTAACCTCTTCCCCCCCTCTCAGTGGCAGAATTAGTAATTTCTTAGGCTACTTTGCAAAGTGACCTCTTCTGGTAACTATGCAAATGCTTCTCTAACACAATAGTGTGATTCACACTGAGATAATGAATTACAATAGCCAGGGGTTACTCTGGTTCCAGGAAGCTCAACCTTCGGTAGATGTGGCCCTGTTTGACTTTTCTCCCACCCGTGGCCAAGATATGTTCTCCTAGCGAGGGTAGCATTGAAAGGGGCAAATGTGTGAGTAACATGCAATCATGTGTACAAGAATTCATATAACCCTTGAAAAGCCCACTCGAACATAGTACAAAGGCATGGAAAAGGCATTGAAATATGAAGATAATACAAGCAAATTGCAGTAAAACATAGACATTCATCTGTTTTCCTTGAGTTTCTGTGGTGAAACTCTTTGAGATATTTATGAATTGTCCTTTTGGTGTGAATTTTAACTAAAAATGTCCATAGAAGGTGACAGTCCATTTTAGGCAAAATAGTGTGTTCACTGAATGTAGTTCATGGATGTAGCATTGCATGTCCATTGTGTGTGCAAAATGTCCATTGTGTGTGCAAAATGTCCATTGTGTGTGCAAAATGTCCATTCCCAAATCCACCCCCCTCGAGGTAAAAGGAAGCATGCCAAAATCATTTTAGGAGTGGAAAAATTATGGACAGCTGATGTCATCTTTAGGCAATTCTTGCACCTGATGGGCTTGGTTTCTCAAGGTGGTGGTTCTGGCTGGGCTTCCAGGGATTGGCCTGCATTAGAGTGAGAAAGACTAGCTGCAAATGCAGCCTTGAGAAAGTTAGTTTTGCAATTATATGGCTGAGCATTAGCTGTAGATTGGGGGGGGGGCTACTTCCCTCTTTCCTTACTGTCTGAAAGAAAAAAAACAGTGTGGGTTAATTCATTCTGCCCTTGCTGCATAAACTGGCCTGAGACTCAATATCAAGAAAACCAAGATAATGGCAATAGGCCATATCAGTCCCTGGAAAATGGATGGGGAAGAAGTAAAAGCAGTAACAGATTTTACTTTCTTAGGAGCCAAGATCTCTGCAGATGGGGATTGCAGCCATGAAATAAAAAGCCGACTGATTCTTGGGAGACAAGCTATGAAAAACCTAGGGAACATAGTGAAAAGTAGAGATATCTTACTACAAACAAAGGTCTGCATTATCAAAGCAATGGTATTTCTGGTGGCAATGTATGGCTGTGAGAGCTGGACCATTAGAAAGGCTGAGTGAAGAAAAATAGATGCCTTTGAGATGTGGTGCTGGAGGAGAGCTCCGAGAGTTCCCTTGACAACGAGGAGAACAAATGGGTCAATATTAGAAGAGATTAGCTCTGACTGCTCCTTAGAAGAACAAATAACAAAGACAAAGTTGACATCAAATGAGAAGAGAGGATTCACTTCAGAAGGCCTTAATGCTGGGGAAGGTGGAGGGTAAAAGAAGAAGGGGGCTGCCAAAGATGAGATGGCTAGATGGTATTGTAGACACAATAAGCATGGGGCTGAACAACAACAACAAAGCCCTTTATTGATAGACACAATTATTTTGGCCAAATCGTATCCTGAAATGTCGTGAATGACTGTGACCACCAACTCCTGCTGCAGAAGAAGGATTTGGTACAAACACCCATTCCACTATTTTGCCCCCCCCCCAGCTGGAGCCCGTGCCTAGCGCTCCAGTGAACAGGATGCATGTTCTAATGATGTATAGATTTAGCGGGGGGGGGGGTAATGACCCCTCTGCCAATCCGATCTACCCAGCGGAGGCTGAATAGATGGCTTACTGCCTGCAATGCTTACTTAGCCTTATTTTGGCATGTGCCTTGGCTAATAGCGAAAAAGGGTGGCCTTGAGAGGCTTGTGTCTAATTAGAACATAAGAACATAAGAACAGCCTTGCTGGAACAGGCCACAGCCCATCCAGTCCAGCATTCTGTCTCACACAGTGGCTCACCATTTCCTTCAGGATATTCCCAAGCAGATGCCTTCACCTGCTTAGGATTCCCTGGAAATGATATTGAGAGATATCCTGCCTATCTCTCCAACCCGGAGGTTGTCCTTAAGTATCCATAATTATAGCCATTGATACTCTTGTCCTCCATGAACTTGTCTAATCCTTTCTTAAAGCTGTCAAGACTGACAGCTGTCACCACTTCTTCTGGCAGGGAGTTCCATAGACCAGTAATCCTCTGGGTGAAAAAGTACTTTCTCTTATTTGTTTGAGAACTAGTACCCAAAAGTTTCATGGAGTGTCCCCTAGTTCTAGTGTTATGCGATAGGGAAAACAGTTTTTCCTTATCTACTTTGTCCACACCGTGCATTATTTTATAAACTTCAATCAGGTCACCTCTTAGACGCCGTCGTTCAAGAGTGAAGAGGCCCAACCGTTGCAGCCTCAGATGGTAAGGAATTAGAGTTATGACCTTGTCTAATCAGTGTTCCCCAGAATTCTTGCTGGAGTTCTTCTGAGTGTTTAATATGGATCTTAGGTAAAAACTGGTTTTGCACAAAATTTCTTTGCTCTCTGCACTATCTCAGGAGCTAGGCTAATCTTTTCTTTCCCCCGTGTACTTTGGGGGTTACAAAATGTGTCGCTGCCTAATTAAAAAAGGCAGACTAAAACTTCAGAAGGACAAACAAACTAAAGGCACAATTTTGGCTGAAAACATTAGAATGAAGAAACATGTTATCAGTTAGCACTCCCTTGAATTTCTTTCGCTGTCGAGAAAGCTAGCAACCCTGTCCATGAAAGGTTAATTAACTGAAGTAGTTGTAAAAAAGCATTATACCATACACAAAAGGTTTGGACTTGGTCCCAGGCATGTTAAGACTGCAAGGAAATAAATTGCCATTGAGACGTGGTGCTTTGGAGAAAAGTTTGCAAAAACAAAGACATTATTCATGTCATCTAAATGGATTAGGCATCGCTGTGGAAATAAATTCAAGTCGTGTGCTTTTGTTCATAACACAGAGGGTTAGTAACCTTTTATCTAGATCAAAATTCCATTAACTAACGTGCCGGGGTCAGATTTCATGCAAAACCTGAGCCTGTGATTTCATACTACATTCTTAAAAACGTTAGACAGTTACTTAGACAAAATTTATATGCATTAACCAGAAATGAGACATATGATATGAAGATTTTGGAGGCTACAGGGGCCCCATATTCCATGAAGATTTTTCCTTTTTGGAGAAGACACTGGCTGGGTGAAAAAAAACCTCAGAGGGGCAATCCATCCACAGTTCGCGACACTGTGAAAAGACTGTCTCCCCTGCTCCAGTGCAGGTTTCCTTGGTGTCAATTTCCCTCACTTTGCAGTTCCCTACCAGTGTCTTTTACTTCTTTCGCTTCTGCTGCAACTTCTACTCCTGCTTCTATTAACATCCCTGCTTCTCTTTCTCCCTTTGCTCCTGCTTCTAGTCTTGCTGACACTTTTTTCCTTCTCTTTACTTACTGTCACTTTCACTCCCCCTCTCTTCCTCTACTCTCTCCTTCTCTTTCTCTATCTTCTCCTTATTACCACTCCTTCTACCTTTGCCCTCGGTGCTTAATCTGCTAAGCATACTGCCAGGCAAGAAAGTTTTACCTTCCGGTCCTTTTCACACTTCCTCCAGCCTGTCCCTTGAATGGACCAGGGCTGGGGTGACCTTTCAATGGCCATGGAAAGCAATGTATCTAACACTGTCTAGAACACAATATCTGGCATTTCACATTTAATGTTGCAACATTATAACACAATCATTCGAACACATAGCAACCTTCTTCCAATTATTTCAATCACACTTGGTACACCACACATACATTCTCACATTCAGGCTTTTTGGATATGAATAATGTATCTAATACATGAAGAAATGATTCCTTGCTGCCTAATCTAGGCGATTTCTCAGATGGCTTTACAACCCTCTGGGCTTTTACTCAGGAGCGAGTTTCCTTTCTATTTCTGTGCTACTTCGAGACAAGACAAGTCAGTTTCTGCCTTTGCCTCAGGAATGCTTGGGGTAACTATTGCTGGAATTTTTCCTCTGGGGTAGCCAGAGCGGTGACTACCTTCTTTTGGACCTAGGCTGAAAGTGTGACCGCTGGCCAGTTTCCTAGACCAAGACCCTGGCTGGCCCAGTGGAAGCCCTGATGGCAACGTGGGCACTTGGCGGTAGGCTTATTCAGACAGCTCCTCGAAGAGCTGCCTTTCCCCTCTTGTGGAGGGGTGCCTTTCCCTCTGCTGCCTGGTCTTGACCGGCATTCTCTTTTAAATTGCCCCATCTTCCCGCACTGGAAACAAGCGACTTTAGGCTTCTGCACTGCTCTGTTCTCGAGTTCTTTAGTGGATCTGCCCTGGAGTCTGTGTCGCAAATGGCTGTGCAGGTCTCCGGGAGCAGTCTGCATAAGGCGGGCATTTGGATAACAGTCTGTCTGCTCAAAAATGTGTCTGCCTCTATGCAGGCTGAACACAGCAGCTGTGTTTTAGCTAATTGCGCTGCTGGCAATTTCCCCTTGCATTGATCTTTTTCACTCCTCTGTAAGGAAGGACCTCTGACTGCCTTTGAAGTGCCTGGGCTTTCTAAGTCCTCCCTGCCCCCATGCTGGTTGATAATTGGGTAGAGACACGCTGGAGCATAAACTGGCGGATTTTGGGTCTCTACTCGGGCTGGACTAAGTGCTGAAATGATCTGTCTACATTTGCTCCAAGTCCCCATGATGTTAGTGGGTGCTTGGGTTTTCTGCTTAAGGTGGTTCCCTACTTTATCCCAAATCTCTGGATAACCTGCTTCTGGGTAGAACAAACAATGCTCCCCCAGATACCTCACGAGATCCATCAGACGGTGTCTGAATACCCAAATCTGATGTCGCCTGGCCAGGGCTTCGAGCTCATCCCTATGAGTCACTTGCCTGACGGAGAAGTTTAGCTTTCCCCAAGCTAGCCCCCTTTGCTACCTGGCGGGGAAATTCCCGGGATGTCTTACACAATTTACGAGTTGATGCTTCCGCAGTACGAGTTGGGGTAGCATGGTGGGGCGGGTGAGGCGCTGAATGATGTCCTTCTGGACCGGTCAGTGGATCGGGATCATGGCGCTGGTTGCCGGCCGCTGGTCTGCTCTGCTGCTCTGCCTTAGTTGGTTCAGGATCACGGCTCTCCCCGGCTTCGGAACATGTCCGTTCCTATGCGTGGGGCTGCCAGGCTTACTAATGCTTTCCTTCCTCAAGATGGTGCTGAGTTCTGATTGGAGTTGCTGTCTGATCAGAACCACTCCGTAGCCTCCGAGAGAAATCGGTCCGCGACTCTCGAGTAGAGCCGCTCCATGAAACTCAAGTAATCACATTGGGAGGCACCAGATGTTGTAATGCTCCCCCCAGAGGATTGGAGTGGCGGCAAGGAAGGTACACGAGACAGTTGTGTGGTGGAAAAAGCCAGTCCCGAATCACTCGGGTGGTCTGCATTTATTGACTACATTCTGGATCACTTGCGCACAGACTGTGCATGGACCCCTATTACAGAAAGCTTGCTTACACAGCATGTTGCTGGCCAAAGTACATTTGCCAGCCTAAGAAAGTACTGCGTGCCTAGGTTCACCATAGGCAGACTAATCAGAAGATGTAGCGAGACTCACTGTTCCCATCTTATCTCAGAGTCCATGTAACTCTGGGTATCTATGCTTAGCTGTTTGGTCTAGCTGCAGCTTTGTGTCTCCGCGGACGTGAGTGAGATACTGTGAGCTGTTTACTAGGTACTGTGACATTTGGGTGACTTCTCTCCTACTCCTCTCAGCACCCCCAGCCAAGCAATATGTATTCTCTATTGCTGCCTAATGCTATTGGCCCGCGATGCAATTTCCCTTCCAGCCAAGCTAGGTTGGTCTCGAGCCGCTGTGTGTAGCCCGACAAACCCATTGGGAAAGGTTAATAGCCAATCAGTAATGCGGGCAACCTATATGGTGCCTAAAAAGTGCCATGTTTTGAAACCACAACAGCTCCAAATGGATTATGTAATCTTTGACCTGAAACCCCCCCCCCCCCCACACACACACACACACACAATTTTCCATAATTGAGATGGCAGATGCACTCCCCCCCCTTGAGGATCATGTAATTGTTGAATGGCCCCTGCATAATAAAATAATACAGGCTTGGTAAACACCATCAGCCTCCTGTTTTGTATCTTGGAATTACTGTATTTCAATTTAATAATTGGATTCTTCTCTTGTCATATAAACTCTAATTCTTCATTCCATGTCAGAAGAATTTATTGTTTACCTGAGTTGGTATATTTCAAAATAAAAATCTAGGTTTTGACAAGACTATCATTTTGATTAGTGCAATTATTCCCAACAATGATTGATTTTTTTTGGAACAATAGTTGTGTTATTCTATGCTTCAAGCCAATCAGAGAAGAAATGAAACAAAAACAGTGTGGCGCTTTGAAGACTAACTGCTGTTTTTTCATGTTAAATTTGTGGATCATATCTATCTGATGAAGCAAGTCTTTCCAATTTTCCAAATAGCATCTGATAGCTATTGTGGTGGGGGTATATTGTCAGTACTGTTTTTTAGTTTTATCTTCATTTATTTTATTCCTACATACCTGCCAAATTAATCCAGAATGGACCATAATCCAACTGGTCCAGAATGCGGCTGCTCGAGTAGTGATGGGGTGTGGGTGGTATGCCCGTGCCTCACCACTACTTCAGCAGCTGCACTGGTTGCCAGTATGCCTCCGGGTGCAATTCAAGGTGCTGGCTATTACCTTTAAAGCCCTACATGGTAGTGGTCCAGGATACCTAAGGGAACATCACCCCAAGAACATCTGCCCACCTCCTGTTGGGTCCAAGCGTTATTTATTAAAGTCGCTATGAGCGCCGTAAAGTCTACGGTGGAATAGCGCGCCTTTTTCAAAAGTGCCAATTTCAAACTACTGTCAAAATAGCTGATTCGTCAGTACAAACTTTCCCGCTTCTCCGGAAGCCCGCCGAAAATGTATCCACTTGTGTAACTGCCATTCTCACTGTATATAAGCTGGCCATCTTGTACATGTTCCCCAGTCCAATTTCCTGAGCTGATAATAAATCACTTGTGTTTGACCCAATCCTGCTGGTCAGAATACTTCTTGTGTTTGACCCAATCCTGCTAGTCAGAATACTTCTTAAGCGCCGGACTCAACACCGTCCCACCAGAGCAGACAAGAGAGGCTCTCTAATTGTTCCATCTGCTAGAGAGGCATATCTCTCTAGCACCAGAAAGAGGGCCTTCTCAGTGTCCGCTCTGGCCCTATGGAACCTCCTGCTAACTGAGTGGCGTCTACAGACGGAGTTGCTGCCCTTCAGGAAAGGGCTAAAAACCTAGCTGGCAAAGCAGGTGTGGGGCCCCAATGATGGCATGGCCCCTGCCTGCTGCCTGATTTAAATATTAATAATTATCTCTCCCTCTTTTTAAGTGGTAGTAATGCCCAGTAAGAGTTTTTAATGGGGTTTTTAATTGTAGTTGGTTTTTATCTTTTGTAAGTCGCCCTGAGTCCTTGGAGTTGAGCAGCAATATAAATATTGAAATAAATAAATAAATAAAATCCCCAATTTTAAAAAATTCCAGAATATTTTCTTTAGGGTCTCTAGGAAGATCACCATATCATCTACAAATGCTCTTACTTCACAGTGATATTCCTTTATTTTTCAAGCCTTTAATTCCTTTCTCTTTATTTAAACTTCATAAAGAGCACATCCAAACACAGTTATGTACAGGAGAAGTGGCAGTGGGCATCCTTGACATTTACCTTTGGATAGGCTGCGTACTCACATCTTTTCCCTATTTATACAATTATTTTTGCTTTTTACTTCTACTGTATATTGATTTGTCGAAGCTAGAAATGTATTTCGCACCTCCATTTCCCCCCTTTTTACTATCTTGAATTCCCAGGAGATGTTATTGAAAGCTTATTCTGTGTCCAAGAAGATCTTATCCATTTTCTTGTCAGAATGTTGTTCATAATAAGCCAATAAATCTATAACAATGCTTCCTTTTTGTCTCACCTTTCTTCTCAGCAAAAAAACCTGCCTGATCTTCTACAATCCATTCTGTCATCAGTCTCTTGTATCTGTCTGCAGGAATTTGAGTAAATACTGTATTTTATAATACAGATTTAACAGCGAGATAGGCCTGTGATTGTTTGTAATGCTGAGCCAAGAATTCATCTGAGCCTGATTCTCTTCTATCCTTATCCCCCTCAGTGGAGGAAGTGCCACAGGAAAACATCATATTGGGCCTAACAGCAAAATGAGTGGAGGTGAAACCACATCACTATTCTAATTCTGAAGGGTCATGGAGGCGGAAGAGACCATGCCAGATCATATCTATCCTCTATTGCAGTCCCAGTGTTAAATCCTACCTGTACACGTCTCATTTCATATGTGCTGCAGGAGATGGCTCCGAGATTACTGTGTGTGGGTCATGTCATGGCAAGCTGGGATCCACCTTAAACATATTCACGCCAATGGCACTTTCCCTGAAAATTACTTCCAGGGAAAACATATATCTGAATATGAATAGCTGGGGAAGATAATCCGTTCCGACGGGGTGAGGTATCATCAGTATGCTGATTATATTCAGCTATACATATCGGCCCGTGGTGATCCAAGCGATGCTGTCGGAGTCCTATCCAGGTGCCTGGAGGCTGTTGGGGTCTGGATGGGGGACAATGGGCTACAACTGTATCCTGACAAGACTGAGTAGCTATGGATCAGGGGCCCTGCGTTATCTTGGGAGCTACCATCTTTGGTTCTGGATGGAGCTATTTTGCCCCAACCAGACCCGGTGTGTAATGTGGGGGTCCTCCTGGACTCGTGGAACCTGCGCGATGAGCAGGTGGCAGTCATGGCCAGGAGGGCTTTTGCACAACATTGTGTTATACGTCAGTTATGGCCACTCCTAGATCTGGACTGCTTGTTCAAGGTCACGCATGCTCTAGTCACCTCCAGACTTGACTATTGCAATGTGTTCTACATGCAGCTGCCTTTGATAACCATTCGGAGCCTGCAGTTGGTCGACAATGCGGCTGCCCGGGTGGTGATGGGGTGCGGGCATGATGCCCATGTCTTGCCACTGCTTCAGGAGCTGCACTGGTTACCGGTATGCCTCCAGGTGCAATTCAAGGTGCTGGTAATGACCTTTAAAGCCCTACATGGTAGTCGGCAAGGATACTTAAGAGGCCGCATCACCCTGAGAACATCTGTCTGTCCCAGCAGAGCAGACCAGAGAGGCTCTCTCATTGTGCCATCTACTAGGGTGGCTCGTCTCTCTAGCACCAGAAGTAGGGCCTTCTCATTGTCTGCTCCAGCCCTATGGAACTTCCTGCCAATTGAGCTGCTTCTCCAGGCGGAGTTGCTGTCCTTCACGAAAGGACTAAAAACCTGGCTGCCAAAGCAGGTGTGGGGCAGGGGCTGGAGTAATTTTTGATGGCAGTTTTAATTGGGTTTTATTGGTTTTTAAAATGTGATTGGTTTCATTTTCTGTGAGCTGCCCAGAGTCTTCGGAGATGGGCAACAATATAAATCAGAAAAATAAATGAATAAATAAATAAATAGCAGCTGCCACTGCTACTGATTTGCTTCTCTCCACAAATCAGGATAGCCCTCATGGAGTTTTGAATTTCATGAAATTATTGCTTCACTATTCTCCATCAGTGACATTGGTTTGCCTCCCAAAAAATTCTTTTTCTCCTGGAGTTTTGGTATCACGTGGATTGGATTTGAATTTAAGATGACATTTGGACACAGATTGACTCTAGTGAGCCACTCTCCCCATATATACATTTGCTAATCAGGTCACCTGGATGGACTGGAGAGCAGAAGCCACAGTTCAGGCCTACCCCCAAGTGAAGGGCACTGTAGCAGAGGAGACGAGGCCAGCAATCCCATTCCTCCTGAGAGGAATCCCTGTGGCAGGATCTTGAAAACCAAACAGTCGGTGAGAATTAAGGAACATAACTATAAAATACTATGGAAATGGTGCTTAACTCCTGTGATTCTTGCTTAAGTGGTCAGGGTCAAGGGAAGGGGTTCGGTGGGCTGATAGGGTCTCAAGTTTGAGAAGCTCCTTTCACAGGGCTTCCAACTCACCCCCTCTTTCCATCGCGGCTGGATCTTCTCATCAGTGGCCGAGCTTGTAGCCTTGTCTGCTCCTGTTTCTCTCAATGAGATATATGTGACTCTGGGACTGCAGCCAAAGCTTTCTTATCGGCCATGTGCCTCGGAATCCAGATAAGCACACAGACAGGCAAACAGAGAAGATGCCTTTTCAATGATTTTTATTAACCTACTTCTACACTTAAAACACATTTCTAATAAAATAAAAACATATAAAATCAGTCTAAGTAATAAGAGAATGGGGCTTCTGAGCCCCCCATCTCTAGATAAGCATCTTGAAGACCCGAGTGACAAAGTTTTCACAAAGTTTCACCCCCTGGAAGATGTTCGTTCTCTCTCCTCCTTTTTCTTCTCCTTCCTTCTCCCTTATAGGGTTCCTGGGTAACCATGGTAATTTAGATTTATGTCAAAGGTGTGATTGACAGTTAACCATGCACCTTCTAGAGTTGCCACCCCTCATGAGAAAGTATTCTTGCTGACCTACATGAGAAAGCTGTCTAGCTAGCATGTACAGAGTGGCAATCATGTTCCCTGAGAGACGGAACATGGTTGATAAGAGGCAAATATGTTCCCTACAAGGCGGAACATATTTGATAACAAGCGGAACATGGGTTCTGCCTAACATGTAAGTGAAGATATACACCTGGTTATTTTGCAAGCTCTGCAAACTCACAGCATTCCTGTGGTTTAGCAAGCATACAGGGCAGAAGAGCCAAGCCTGATTTCCCAGCCCCCCCCTTCTTCTTGTGTTATTCAGCTTGCCTTTGCTTTGGCAAGCCTGGACATGCCTGAAAACAGGGCAAATCCCTTAACTGAGCTGGTAACCATGGCTCTTTATAGGAGACCCACTTATTGGGATAATTGTGGTGGGTCTTTATATGTCAGACCCACTTATTTCAGATGGAAAGTCTACATTATCAGGCCTTTATGGGGAGGTCTGCTCATTGAATTAGGTGACATTAATGCTGTTACAAGCCCTCATGTGAGGCTTGCCTATTGGAAAGCCCTCCTACACAGACTAGGCCCCTAGTGAATATCATGACAGTCAGCACAAAGTTAGATGTCGGACAAACTTTTCATTTTAACTTAATCAAATATTTATAGGAGATGACTGGAAATTCTGTAGACTGTTCTCACATTTGCACTGCCTTGCTGTGTTTATCTAACAACAGCAGCAACAACAACAAAAAAGAGATATAATATTTTGTTTCTGAATTTCTGTTCTTTCTAACTTCTTGATCTTTCCCCCATCTTTACCGACACTAAAAGGGCCTGATGGCCAATATACAGTTTAGCCTCTAATACTTTGTATGATTTTTAGACTTCAAGTTCTTCAGTCCTTTACATAGTGTACTTCAGTTAGAGCTTGAAGTTCAAAGCATTATATGTGTTGTATAATGCTGTGAAGTGCCTCAAATAAAGGGTGGGCAGAAAGGAGCCCCCCCCCTCTACAGCTGTGCAATTGCAGGTGTTAAAATGTTGATCCTATATCTTTAAACCTCGCTGTTTGTAAACAAAATATGCTTGTATAGTTGTTTCTACCTGTAACCATCTGAAAGCATAAGCATGGGCCGGTTGCACCTTCTAATGCTTGAAACAGTGACCTACCATCCTTATGTCCTTCAAGTTGCAGAAGCTTCCTATTTGTCTGAACAAGCTAATGATATTAGACTAGTTTGATCAAAAACAAGTAATAGGGGAGTCATTCAGTACAGCCCCTGGGGACAAGTGCTTAACACTATGGGCAATATGCTATGGGCTATTGCTACATCCCCTACCCCAACAACCAACCATACCTGTCAAGTTTTGGATTTGAAAATAAGGGAAACACTGTGGGCGGGGCTACCTCGGTGGGTGTGGCCAAATCTGTGGGTTTAGCCAAATCTGACCATGTGATTTGCTGGGCTCTAGTCATGCCTGCCACATTACCATGACAATGTCTGCAAACAGACAGTACTGGCTCTTTGGCTGTAAATGGAGATGAGCACTGCACCCTAGAGTCGGATACGACTGGCTTTTGAGCAAGGAAGACCTTTACTAAACACTTGCATAAACAGGGCCAAACTTCACAGCAAATTTGAATACCATTCAGGGATTTTCTGTTATTAGGTAAAGGAAAAGGTTGCCCTTGCTCGAAAGCCAGTCAAAGCCAACTCTAGGGTTATATGCTCATCTCTGTTTATAGCCAAAGAGCCAGTGCTGTTTTGTGTGGTCATGTGGCAGGCATGACTAGACACCGGAGTGCACAGAACACTGTTTACCTTCCCTCCAAAGTGGTTCCTATTTAGCTACTTGCAATTTCTTGCTTTTGAACTGCTAGGTTGGCAGGAGCTGGGACTGAGATCAGAGCTTATCACACACACACACACACACACACACACACACACACACACACACACACACACACACACACACACACACACACACACGATTTGTGCAGCCATGTAAGCAGAACTCCAAGTACAAGGTCAGATGCTCCCACAAGGAGCCCTATGCTTAATTCTTTTTTATTGTATTTCTCTTTTAGATTAATAAATAAAATATATAAAACAAAAAAACCTTAACTGCTGCTACATGCCCTACAAACAAACAGATTTTGGAGTGCATCCCTAAATTGGGGTCCCTGGACTGCACCCCAAAATGGGCAAAACAGCCTAAGGATTGAACCCCTAAATGAGGGGAGGGAGAAGGGGAAGGAGGGGAGGGACAAAAGACTGACCCTAAAGGGGAGGGGCACCTGTCAAGTTTGATCCAAGGTACTCCCTATATTCTTCTCAGGAGGGTATAGTGAAATAGCCTTCCGTGTTTCCCCATTTAAGGGGTGAAATACCTGCTGGATAGAATGAATCCTCCCCAATTGCCATTAAGTACCAATCACTCTGTACCAGATGTGTATAAATTACAGCAGTTAGCCCTTAAAGTGCTACAATGATTTGTTTTATTTATTCTCTGATATGCTTGAAACACAGACTAAAGCGGCTACTATTCCAACCTGAGAATAGTTTGAAATGTTTAATTCTGATGTATTCTTTCACGTCAGCCTGAGGGCAAAGGTGTGTGTGTGTTAGGTTGGTAGGAGCTGGGACAGAGACAGGAACTTACTCCATTGTGCAACACTCGGATCTTGACCTGCAACTTTCCAGTCAAAAAGTTCGGCATCTTAACCACTAAGCCACCACAGCCCCCTCTTCTGTTACCTCTTTACAAATACAGTACAGCTTAGGGACCAGTGCTGCTTGCTTCTGCAGACATTTCTATGGTTATGTGGCAGGCATGACTAGACACCGGAACGCATAGAACGCTGTTTACCTTCCCACCAAAGTGGTCCCTATTTATCTACTTGCAATTTCTTGCTTTCGAACTGCTAGGTTGGCAGGAGCTGGGACAGAGATGGGTGCTCATTCTGTCCTGCTGTATTCAGGTATTAAACTGCTGACCTGCCACCTTCCAGTCAGCACCTTAGCCAGTTGAGCCTACTTGGGTAGGACAATAATTCATCTTTGGGACACACTATGTTTCCTCCTTACTATATTGTTGCTTCCAAAATTCAATCCAAAATTCATTAGAGGGAGTATGTCACATACAGGTACTGTACAAGATTATAGAAAGTGTCATACAAGAATTATTGCTAAAGAGAGAGCAGCATGCCAGACAAGAGGGATTCCTAGAGGGGCTGCATTGCATACAAGAAGGATTCCTAGAGGGGGAGGGTGCGCTGGGTCAGGGTGCCAAACTAGGGAGATTCCTAGAAAGGAGCATGTTAGCATGGAGGTATAATAAAACAGAAGATGGCACTACAGGCTTCATGCTGTAAGTTTTTTGAAGCCAGCGGGCGTGGCCTGCTGCCATATTAGGTGGACCAAAATTTTAGCAGACTACAGTTTACGATTGTTTCTTGTGTTGGAGGGGTGGTGATGGATTGATCCCCTCTCCTGGGTCCCCTGGGTTGGGGGGGACAAAAGGGGTCTGTCCCCCCAACCCTTCCAGAGCCAGGGGACCCGGCAGAGAGGGGATCCCCCCGCAGGACACCCCGTTATTAAAGAGAAGAAACCAAGCAGTTTCTTCTCTTTAAAAACGGAGTGTTGGGGGGTGGGGGTGGAATCGATCCCCTCTGCCGGGTCTCCTGGATCCAGAAGTGTTGGGGGGCAGACCCCTTTTGTCCCCCCAAACCCAGGGGACAATGGAGAGGGGTCAATTCCCATACCTGTCAAGTTTTGGATTTGGAAATAAGGGAAATTTCCCGGCAAATACAGGATACTTGACAGCTATGCTTATCCTGTGCTGCCCTCCAATGGTGGCAATAGGGCATTGCAGTCTAATTAATAAGGGGTGGCGGCAGGAAAGAGGGTAAAATAAGGGGTTTTCCTGGCAAATAAGGGATACTTGACAACTATGTCGATTCCACACCTCTGTGTTTGGGGGGGGGTGCGATCCCCCTCTCCGCCTGGTTCCCTGGGTTCAGGAGGGTTGGGAAGACAGACACCTTTTATCCCCCCCAAACCTCCCAACCCCAGGGGAGCCAGCGGGGAGGGGGATCGCAACCCTCACCCACTGATATTGAAGGGGAAACTCCAATCGGGTTTTCCCTTTTAATATCAGGGGGTGGGTGGATTCGATCCCCTTTCCCGGGTCCCGTGGGTCCAGGAGGGTTGGGGGGACAAAAAGGGTCTGTCCCCCCCAACCCTTCTGGACCCAGGGGAGCCAACGGAGAGGGGGATTGCAACCCCCCACCCACTGATATTAAAGGGGAAACCCCATCTACTTTCACGACTCCACACAATCAAAGCACCATAAGGCAATGTTTTGGACCAACTAACATGGCGGACTGTCAGATTAGTCGGCTTCAAGTTTGTGACATCATGTCATCTCCTGTTTTATTATACCTCCATGCATGATAGACAAGAGGTTTCTAGAAAGTGAGTTTGACAGACAAGAGAGATACATTAATTACGGTGTATGACAGAAAAAAGGGATTCCTAGCAGTTCGAAAGCAAGAAATCGCAAGGAGATAAATAGGGACCACTTCGGTGGGAAGTGTGCGCTCCGGTGTCTAGTCATGCCTGCCACATGACCACAGAAACGTCTGCAAAAGCACACAGCGCTGGCTCTTCGGCTATGAAACAGAGAAGAGCACTGAACCCTAGAGTCAGATACGACTGGCTTTCGAGCAAGGGCAACCTTTACTTAAGAGAGGAAGCATTGATACAGACAAGAGAGATGCCTAGAGAGGGAGCTTGCCAGAAAATAGAGATTCCTAGAAAGGCAGCAGGCCAGATGAGATATTCCTAGAGAGGCAGCACGCTTAACAAGGGAATCAGCAAGAGAGTGGGAGCTGGGCGAGAGAGATGGATTCCTAGACTAAATTGGAAAGGTGAGTAGGTAGGAGGACCAGGACTATGACTTTTAGAGTCGAGGCAGTCCTCCTTTCCGCAGCATCCTTTGAAAATACTGTATAATCCCCTTTCAGGTTTTAGAGTAATTGGATCCTAGAAGAAGCGGTGCCAGTTGGATGAGGAGGAGACTGAGGTCGAGCTGTTTCTTCTGCTCCTTTTGTGAAGATTGGGTGGCCCTTTCCCTGCCCCACACCCTGCCCTGGGACCTTGGATCTGGGAAAAACCCCTCCAGGAAACAGAGGCAATTGGGAAAAGAGCAGATTTCCCCACAAATGCAACAGCCAGAGGGTCCCTCTTCATTGCAAATCCAGGAGCATCACACAAACACACACAGCATTCCTGCTTCCATTCACATCGATTTCCAGGCATTGGCATTAAAGGTAACGTGGCATTTGAAGAAGGGTATTATGTATAGGGTGGGTGTGTTACTACTTCGGAGAGGAAGAGGAAGGAAGGAAGCTTTTGCAAGCAGGTGGAAGAAAAAGCACCTTGATGAAAGAAGAAAAGGAAGGTAGAATAGTGGTGACAGATCTGGATGGAAAGATCTTCACCTGTTCAAATATTTATTCATTCAAATTAGCCATCTGTTTCATCAACTGTATTAAATTAATTCAATTTGTTAAACAGCCCACTAGAGTACATGTATGTATGTATGTATGTATGTATGTATGTATGTATGTATGTATGTATGTATGTATGTATGTATGTATGTATGTATGTATGTTATTCATTCATTCATTCATTCATTCATTCATTCATTCATTCATTCATATTTATAAACCATCTCTGGGAGATTTTCCCACTCTGGGTGGTTTACATTTGTTAACATCAGAAACATAGACAACATTCATGGTATGTAAGTGTAACATCATCCAATTAAGCACTTAGTCATTGGCTATAGGGAGAATGTTCACATAAGCCACTTCAAACAGTAAAGTTTTAAGATGTTTATTGAAAGCATCCAAAGTACTGTATAATGAAAGAGACAAAACCCAAAGCGAGAACAGTTCCCTTCCTCTTGTAGATTGGATTTAATATTTAGCCAGACCTGACACCATTTCATATGGCCCATCACTACCCTTGCTGCACCCAAAAGTGGAAGTGCACGCATTTATGTCAGCCATAAAACATGCCCACGCATGTGTAAACATGGAAGTGGGTGCATTTACAAATGTCATAAACGTGCCTGCACCTGCTTCCAGGCCTGCTCAGTTGTACAGGTTGGGAAACCCTGTCCTAAAGCATGCATGATAAGAGAGATTCTGGGTCTTTGGTCCTAAGTGAGGAGAGACAGTTAGATAGAATTTTAGCAGTAATAATTTTGTGTCAAAAATTATTCTGGGTTGAAAGGATGGAACAAGCCAGACAAGAGAGATCCCTAAAGAGGAGCATGCTACACAAGCAAGGTTTCTAGAGAGGAAGTATGCCAGACAAAAGAGACTCCTAGAGAGGAGCATGCCAGACAAATGAAGTTTAGTGGCTCAAGTGGCTAAGATGCTGACTGGAAGGCAGGAGGTCAGCCGTTCGATTCCCGAGTACTGCAGGACAGAATGAGCTCCTGTCTTTGTCCCAGCTCCTGCCAATCTAGCAGTTCGAGAGCAAGAAATTGCAAGTAGATAAATAGGGACCACTTCAGTGGTAAGGTAAACAGTGTTCTGTGCACTCCGGTGTCTAGTCATGCCTGCCACATGACCATGGAAATGTTTGCAGAAGCAGACAGCACTGGCTTTTTGGCTTTGAAACAGATGAGCACTGAACCCTAGAGCCAGATACGACTGGCTTTCAAGCAAGGGATACCTTTGCCTTACTAATGAAGACCATGCCACCGAACTGAGATTCCTAGTGCAAGAGTAATGCATCGGCTATGAAAGGGACTGGTGTGGTTCAAGTGGCTAAGACGCTGACTCGAACGTGGGAGGTCAGCAGTTTGATTCCCATGTCTGAGTTTTTGCAATGTATATTTCATTTTTTATTTTCCCCCTGTTTGTTGCTTTGAAATGTGTATTGCTCTTGAAATGTTTTTTTAGAAATATTGCTTTGCAACTGTAATTTGTGATACTCTGTCTTTTTGTTAGCCGCCCAGAGTCGCATTGCGAGTGGGGCGGCATCCAAGTTGAAATATAACAACAACAACAACAACAACAACAACAACAATAATGCAGGATGGAATGAGCTCCCATCTTTGTCTCAGCTCCTGCTCACCTAGCACTTTGAAAGCAAGAAATTCCAAGTAGATAAATAGATGGGAAGGTAAACAGTGTTCCGTGTCTAGTCATGCCTGCCACATGACCACGGAAACATCTGCAGAAGCAGACAGCGCTGGCTCTTCAGCTTTGAAACAGAGATGAGAGCACTGAACCCTAGATTCGGATACAACTGGCTTTCTAGCAAAGGATACCTTTACCTTACTAGAGAGGACCATGCCACCGAACTGAAATTCCTAGTGTGAGAGCATACTAAACAAGAGAGATTCCTAGGGATAATAATTTTGTGTCACAAATTATTCTGGGTTGAAAGGATTTTTGCGGATGAATCTTTGCTCAGGAAAGGCCCAAATGAGGCTCCTTTCATGTCCCCAAGAAGAGTTGGGACAGAGAGATGGGCGCTCAATCTGCCATGCAGTCCTTGGCAGGGCCGTGACGGCATATCAGCTGTCCAGGCAGCGCCCCGCCCTGTCCCAGGAATCTCCGTCCCAGGGTGTGGGCAGAAATTTATTTTATTTTTAAAAATTCTTAACTAAAAAGTTATAAAACATGCCCAGGCATGTGTAAACACGGAAGTGGGCACATTGACAAATGTCATAAACGTGCATGCGCCTGCATCCTGGGTGTGGTCAGGCCCATGGCTGCCTTCTATCCTTCCAAGGTCAGTAAAACAAGTACCCAGCAATGTTGGGGGCAAAATGCCAATTAACTTGTGAACTTTCCCGAGAGTGCTATGGGGTGGTAGGTATATACAGTACGTGTAATTGCTATTGCTATATTAATGTACTCTATGTGTATCTTTGTATAGTTGCTTAAATGGTTGTAGGATTTTGCAGGTGGGTGAACTGAAATGGCTTTTGAGCGGGGCTGCCCTCTTTCTGCATCCTGCCATTCTTTCCTTGCTCAGGTGCAAGGAAAGTCTCCTTCTGCCTCTTTGCGAAGCCTCCCTTGCAGCCTCTCATGGCTTCCTCCTCCACCACCTCTCTCCAATGTCCTGTGGGCTGGTGGTGGGGAGAGGTGGAGGGCAGCCAACGAGGCGAGGGGAAAACCTCTCGTGGAGTCATGGCTGCTTGGGGTAATTGAAGAGCACCATTGAGGCGTGGAAGGAACCGGGAATCGAACCAGCGGCCCCAGGGGAGGGGGAGATACAGAAGAGGGAGCCCAGTGCAGCGCCCAGGTGCAAGCTGAGTCCTCTCTCTCTCACACACACACACGCATACACACACCATTCTTTCTCCCCTGCACGCACGTGTGCGTGCACACTCACACAGACAGACGCGCGCGTGTGTCTCCACCTTCCAGCAGATGCCCAACACACACACACCCTTTTCCTATTGGCAAGGCGAAAGAGAGAGAGAAAGAGAAAGAGATGCTCATTGATTTTTCAGGAAGATAAGTGGCTAAGACGCTGACTGGAAGGTGGAAGGTCAGCAGTTCGATTCCCGAATTATGCAAGACAGAATGAGCTCCTGCCAACCTAGCAGTTTGAAAGCAAGAAATTGCAAGTAGATAAGTAGGGACCACTTCGGTGGGAAGGTAAACAGCGTTCCGCGCACTGCGGTGTCTAGTCATGCCTGCCACATGACCACGGAAACGTCTGCAAAAGCAGACAGCGCTGGCTTTTCGGCTTTGAAACCAAGATGAGCACTGAATCCTAGAGTCGGATACGACTGGCTTTCGAGCAAGGGAAACCTTTACCTTTACTATGCCCATTTTACTTTAGAAACCTCTCCCCTTGGAATGAGAGAACAAAGTTTAAATAATAACTATGGAGTCAATGTTTTATTTTGTTAATTATAATGAATATGTAAATTTGGTCATACAGATATCTGTGTCTTTTTTTTTTTTTTTTGTAGTAATAACTTCCAGCGATAGCTCTTCCAAATCATGTGGGAATCTCATTCTACGAAGAAAATACAGCAATAAGTAAAGGTAAAAGTCACCCTTACTCCAAAGCCTACTCTAAAGCCAGTTGTATTCCAACTCTAAAGCCAGTTGTATCGAACTCTAGGGTTCAGTGCTCATCTTTGTTGATTGATTGATTGATTGATTGATTTGTATGCCGCCCACTCAGCATATGCCGACTCAGGGCGGCTCACAAAAATCACAACATATCAAACATTACAGTACAATAAAATATAACAATGCAATAAAAATAACAATACAATAAAATGTAAGTGTTTCAAAGCCAAAGAGCCAGCGCTGCCTGCTTCTGCAGACGTATCCGTGGTCATGTGGTAGGCATGACTAGACACCGGAGCGCACGGAATGCTGTTTACCTTCTCACCTAAGTGGTCCCTATTTATCTACTTGCAATTTCTTGTTTTTGAATTGCTAGGTTGGCAGGAAAATACAGCAATAGAAGACTTATTTAAGATGACTGAGGCAATGAACAGGCATTTTTTTGCAAAAAAGAAATTGCTTATTCTTTTAAAACGAAATAATTTCAACTAATACTAATTGAAGGGGAAAAACACAGAAACTGATTAGATGCCATTGTATTTGGGATACATTAAAAAAATAACATGATTCAAAAGTGTCCCCAATAGTGCTGGAACGGAGAGAAATACTGTTTTGACTCAAATTCTCTTGTGAAATGCTAATGTCATAACATTTGGGAAATATATTTTCTCAATTTAAGATTCACAGTAGACATTTGTTGAAGGCCTGGTCTCACAACTTGGCATGGAATGGATAATTTCTAGTGATTTCATAAATTGAGGCAATTTGCCTCAAAGCTATGCTGAATTGCACAAGAGTAACTAACCAAGAGGGTTTCAATCTTCAGTCCAGAAACTGCTGCTGACATGAGTTCAAGGTTGACTCTGCCTTCCATACTTCCAAGGTCGGTAAAACAATTACCCAGCATGTTGGGGGCAAAATGCTAATTAACTTGTGAACCTTCCAGAGAGTGCTATGGGGTGGTATATACGTGTAATTGCTATTGCTATACTTATGTACTCTATGTGTATCTTTGTATAGTTGCTCATGTAAGTGAGTTAAATGGTTTTTGAGCAGGGCTGCCCTCTTTCTGTATTCTGTAATTGAGGCATCAGTCCCTTTTTGACCTCTGCTGCAATTCTGGAATAAGTTGATGTGCAGTGCATCTGTGGTTCATTTCCCTACCTTATTTCTTCTCCCCTTTTTACTTCAACAATGATGGGTATAAACATCATTAGTGTACCTGGCTCTTCATATCATGGGAGGCTCCTCTGCCATTCTCTGCAGCCCACTCAGGTCTACGTCCATTGTGTCTGTGATGCCATCCTGCCACCTCATCCTCTGCTGTCCTCTGTAATAAAGAAATTAACAACATACAATTACTAAGTAATAATAACAGAAGAAAAGGAAAAAAAATCACAGAATAATACACACCAACAATAAAAGTAATTCATCATAAAGTAACCTCATATATATCAAATATTACTCATGTGTAAAAACTACGTTAAATGTTCCACTTATCATAAATTTTATAATCCCTTTACAAATAATCATATTAATAAGTACCCAATATTGATTATTAGTCCTCTCATCGTTTAAAAAAAAATACAAACAAAAACACCCTGTGTTATTTACAATCCTCTGGATACAGCTGTTTGACTTACCATGTAATTACTTCCAAAAACTCATTTGGCCAGGTACTGGCTTGCCACCGCTACCCCTAATTAGTGTATAATCCAAGAAAGGCTTTTAGATGTCCCAAAATTTATTTTCCTTCATTATCCCTTTTTAAAAAATCAATTCCCATGTAAGCTTATCATTCAAGACAATTTCCCACATCCCTTTATACCAGTCTTCTATTTCTAATTTTGAGTTGGTTTTCCAATTTTTTGCAATGCATTGCTTAGCAACAGTTAAAAATATAGATATTAAATTCTTATTTTCATGTATATTTAAACCCTCTAAATCTGTCAACAGAGCACCACTTGACTGCAGGGGGAGGCGGAGAGCCGGAAACAGGCACCCAACGATTGCGCCTCAAACAGCATAAAAAGGCTCTCTGCCTCCCCTGCAGCGTCTGGGAGGGTGGGAGGACCTTTTTTGCCCTATTCCCGTCTTCCTAGGACGTCCCTGGGCGGCACAACAGCTGAAAACAGTTGTGGCCGCCATTTTGTTTGGCGCCCCAAACAGCGTGAAAAGGTAGGAGATCACATCATCCTTTTTGTGGGGGTGGGCAGCCAGTGTACGGGTGCTCCATTCGGCGCCTGCCTTCTGGAGAAGGCAGCTGGGATTTTTTTTTTTAGTGTTATCCAATGCATCCATTAGATAATGCTAAAAACTGGATAACACTAAGACTTGTGGAACCAAGTTTTGCCGTTATCTGGAATATTACTGTAAATCAATTTGATATGTGTTCTGTGATTTAGATAGAAGCTTTACCTTTCCATCATCCCAGGGACACCTGATCTATTTCTGGTTGCTTGATGTGGATCTTAACTTGAAAAAGTTACAACCGCCTGTTTTCTTCCTTGGCAATGAGATGTTTTTGTTTAATTAAGGAAGATTCGTTCCTAATGAAATGTGAGATATAATGCTTGCCTAACTTATACTTAAATTCATGCCTACTGCCTCACTTTGGTGAGTCCCTGAATCAGTCTGGGAGGATTTAGGGGGTGGGGGTGCCAGAGGTAATGGGAATGTATGGGAATCACCCCCAACCCCCAAATCACTCTCATCACTCCCTGTCCAGTGCACTCCCAAGGTGCCCAGCACAGGCCTGGTACCCAGGTCTCGAACTGCCAACTTATCAGACTTCTGGCTAACAAGACAAGCTTCTTAACCACTGAGCCATTCCTCCTACTTCCTAGAGATAAGAATACCAGACAAGAGAGGTTCCCAGATGAGCAGGCCAGAAAAGAGAGATTCCTATAGAAGCAGCACGCCAGACAAGAGAGGTTCCTAGATACGGAGTATGCTAGACAAGCAAAGTTCCTAGCTAGGGAGCATGTCAGACAAGTAAGGTTCCTAGGGAAGGTGTATGCCAGAAAAGAGAGATTCCTAAAGCGGGAGCGTGGGAGACAAGAGTGGTTGCTAGGGAGGAGGGAAATGTGAGAGGGGAAGAGTCAGCCTCTTTCACCCAGAAATTATCCTTACCCACATGTCCCTCCTTCCTTTTTGAAAAGAAAACATCAGGTTGGGAAAGTTGTGTTCATAGGAGGACAAACTATAGAGCAGAGAGATATTGTTTTATATTTTTGTTTCTTTGTTTCCATCAGGTCTGATTTTTCTGGCTGAATATCTAGACAAGTTATTTGCAGCCTGTGGGCCTAATCCATCCCACACATAACATTAATCCAGCCACTCCTTGGACCAGGGGTGGGCATCAGCAGGTTTGCACCAGTTAGCCAGAACCAGTAGCAGAAATTCTGGCTGGTCCCGCCCACCCAAGTTTTGAAATAAATAGTCCTAATTTGGGTGCAACACAGGGCTTTCCCCCTGGCCATGCCCACCATACCGCGTCCACAGTGCGGTAGTAAACATTTTTTGAGCCCACCACTGCCTACGACCGCATCAACCTGCCCCCCACCGTTGAAAGTCATGATACGTCTCTTACCGCCATGGTGGCAATAGCGTGTTCCTTCAAGGCTTTTGGACAGGTTCTGCCACTTACCAGGGCAGCAGGCGCCTTTGTGGAGCCTGAGACCTTTGTTTTCAAAAATTTCCATGGCTCCCCCACTCTGTCTCTGCACGAATCCCCAGTGCTTAGAGACTTCCTTTGGTGGGTGGCACTGGTTTCCTGGCTTTTGGATACTTCCTGGTTCAGAACTGGAAAACCAGGTGCTGACGTCAGCGGCATGCACCAAAGGAAGTCTCTAAGCACTGGAGATTTGCTGCAAAGACAGAGTGGTGGAGCCATGGAAAAATTTGAAAATGGAGCGATCGGGGCTCTGCGAAGGCTCTTGCTACCATGGGAAGCAGCAGAGCAGCCGTGTGCTGATGATGATAACTGAAATGTAAGTACAGTAAAACCTTGGATAAAGACTGCACCGCATAACACTAAAATTGGATTTTGACCCGATATTTTTTGGAGGAATTGCATTGGATAACGCTAAAATAGCAACTTCCCCCAAAATATCCAGTGGTTATCTGATTTTAGCGTTATGTGTGCTGCCCTCCAGGAGACCCACCCGCCGCCGCTGCTGGCACGGAGCCCACCACGCCCGGCTCCCCCCCCCCGGCAGGTTTTGCCTTGCAGCACCGCAATTCGTGATGGATTTTTTTTGCCCATTTTGGGCTCTCCGCCACCCATGCCGCCTCTGGGAGGGTCGGGGGACCCGATCCGCACAGTTTCCGACGTCCCCAACCTTCCCGGGCGGTGCTGCAAGGCAAAACCTGTAACCAACGAAGGACGCCTTGCAGCACCGTCCAGGAAGGTCGGGGGCCGTTGGAAACAGCACGGATCGGTCTTTGTCCTTTTCCTCTTTTCAAATCCTGTATGCCTATTATTATATAGAATCCGAAGACATTCACTCCAAATAGTCAAACCACTTCTGACCCTTGGCTTGGTTTGGGTGAAAGCCCCAGCTTTTTAAAAGCGATATCTGATGAATGCATCGGATAACGCTAAAAATCGGATAACAAGCAGACTTATGGAACCAAATTTGGTTGTTATCCTAGGTATTACTGTACAGGGATCCCCCATGCCTCTGGCCCCTGGCAGGAAGATTTGTGGGTGGGTCCAGCCCCTGGTGGGTTAATGTTGTGAAAGCCTGATCTAGATCCTCTCCAGAATCAATTCTTCATTAGTCTTCTACTTTTATTTGAATTTCTGCAGATCTGCTCATCAAACTAGGAAGAGGTCTGTCTTTTTTCACACATCTTCTCATGGAACATAGAGCAACTTTTCAACTGGAAGGGCATCATACAATTCATGAAAGAATAGGCTCAGAAGAGAAACCATTCCTGGAGGGAGGAAAAGGCATTCGTCCACAAGCACATCTTGATAAACATCACACAGGAGAGAAGCATTTTCAATGCCTGGAGTGTGGAAAAAACTTCCGTGAACGCAGAAGCCTTGCTAAACATTACAGGATCCACACAGGAGAGCAGCCTTTTAAATGCCTAGAGTGTGGAAAAAGCTTCAGTCATTCCTCAGCCCTTTCTTCACATCACAGGACCCACACAGGAGAGAAGCCTTTTAAATGCATGGAGTGTGGAAAAACCTTCACTCATTCCTCACACCTCACTTCACATCACAGGATCCACACAGGAGAGAAGCCCTTTGAATGCTTAGAGTGTGGGAAAAGCTTCAGTCACTTCTCATCCCTTGCTAGACATCACAGGATCCACACAGTTGAGAAGCCCTTCGAATGCTTGGAGTGTGGAAAAAGCTTCAGTGAACGTGGTAGCCTTGCTTCACATCACAGGATCCACACAGGAGAGAAGCCCTTTGATTGCCTGGAGTGTGGAAAAAAATTCAATCGTTCCTCACACCTTACTTCACATCAAAGGATCCACACAGGTGAGAAGCCCTTTGAATGTCTGGAATGTGGAAAAGGCTTCAGTCGTTCCTCAAACCTTACTTCACATCAAAGGATCCACACAGAAGAGAAGCCCTTTGAATGCTTTGAGTGTGGAAAAAGCTTCAGTGAACGTGGAAGCCTTGATAAACATCACAGGATCCACACAGGTGAGAAGCCCTTTGAATGCCTTGAGTGTGGAAAAAGCTTCAGTCGTTCCTCACACCTTACTTCACATCAAAGGATCCACACAGGTGAGAAGCCCTTTGAATGCCTGGAGTGCAGAAAAATCTTCAGTGACCATAGAAACCTTACTAGACACCACAGGATCCATACAGGTGAGAAGCCCTTTCAATGCCTGGAGTGTGGAAAAAGTTTCAGTAACCGTGGCAACCTTGCTATGCATCACAAGATTCACACAGGCGAGAAGCCTTTTAGTTGCCTGGAGTGTGGAAAAAGCTTTAGTCAACAAGCAAACCTTGCTTCACATCACAGGATCCACACAGGTGAGAAGCCCTTTGAATGCCTGGTATGTGGGAAAAGCTTCAGTAAAAAAGTAAACCTTGCTTCACATCATAGGATCCATACAGGTGAGAAGCCCTTTGAATGCCTGGAATGTGGAAAAAGTTACAGTCAACAAGCAAATCTTGCTTCACATTACAGGATCCACACAGGTGAGGTCCTTTGAATGTCTGGTGTGTGGAAAAAGCTTCAATCAGTCCTCAGCCCTTGCTTCACATCAGAAGAACCACACAGCTGAGAAGAAAGTTTAATGACAGCATATATTTTGGCTTACAAACAAATTCACTCAGGTGAAAAGCCTTTTAAATGCTTGGAGTATGAAAAAGATTTACGTCATTCCTCATCCCTTGCTTTACATCACATGACCGAGGCATGAGAGAAACCTTTTAAATGCTTGAAGTATGGAAAGAGCTTCAATCAACAAGGAAATTCAATTTCAATTTATACCCTGCCTTTCTTGGCCGAGGCCGACTCAAGGTGGCAACGACACATCAATGCAATACAATATAACAAAATCAGTATAAAGATACAACAATTCAAGATACAATAGATCTAGACACAGTTACAAAAAATTCATCACAATCCACATTATATAATACAAAATATAAAAATGTTGTGTTTTGGGATCAAGGAGACAGCGGAGGCTTGATTCATGAAGAGGCATAAGGGCGAGATAGCCCGGACGGAGTTTATTAGGAATAACAGGACAAAGGAAATTCCAGAGAAGGGTATGCAATATATTCTTATTGGTTACCTGCGATAACATAAGGTTACTTAATTGGCTAAATATCAGCATGTCTGCCTCGTGCTCACCTTGCTAATTGGACAGAAGCTGCGTGCTAGCTGAATGACTGCGTGCCATCCCTGGGCATGGTAGGGAGGGCCAGAAGGCCTGGAGTGAGAGGCCCAAGCTGGGGCCTCTAAGCTACGGTAAAAACAGATGAGGTAAGGAGAATGATCACCCACGATTTATGACCATGGTGTGCCAATAAGCCACAGCGATCGTGCTGTGAAACTCCTCACATCTTCCCCCTTCTGTTTTTAAGAAGCTTATAAGCATAATAAATTTGGTCCTTGCGTACACGAGGCCGGAAGCGAAATCCTTGCAGGCAGGTGGCTAGCAACGAAGGTATGCATTGAATAAAGCAACAGGCAGTTATCAGAATGGCAAGAATAATTAAACCATACTGCAGAATGGTCCGTACCCAGGCTCCATTGGGAAGCCAGGTCCAAAGAGTGCTCCACCACGAAGGCAGAGGGTTTTGCTTAATATCAGAAACAATTTTGGTTAAAGAATCCAATTGGTTTTGTACCTTATTAGAATTATCGGATAAGTTAAAGCAACACATATTACGCACAGACTCACAACCTTGATGATGCAACATCAGCAAATAATAAAATGGCGTTGCGAAGCTGAAATTGCTCCCTGTTCAGGAGGCTAATAGCTTGGGAAGTGTGATTAACAGCTTTTACAAATGCACAAGCAAGCTTTCCAAGCTGCCTTGCATTCCCGGCTGCCAGGCCAGGCACACCAACAAGACTGATGGCCAAAGATGTATACTCGGCCTGGGAAAGCACCTTAACAGTGCTATCGCAATCAGAGGGTAACTGCTCAGCGGCAGTACCTCAGGCGATGCGTTTGCGGGCGGGACGCTGACGGACCAGCGTAGTGCGGTTGGGCAAAGCAACAATCATACGACTAAGGCAACAAGTGGTTTTAGAGAGGTTAGCAGGAATATAGTTCCAAGTTCGTGACCCACAGGTCCAGAACCACCCAGAAGGCAACAGAATGTGCTGAAAGTTAAAATGAAGGTCCTCTGTTTCTCTCCCGGCGCAATTAAGGCCGCGACCGGGCTGGAAACAGCGAGGCTTTGACTTATGTTGAGTACAATTCACAACCCTGGCACATTTACTAGCATTACTAACAGCTACAATAGGAGTATAGAGAGACAGGGCATCAACGGGCAGCCTTTTGGTTGCCTTTCCCCAGCAAGAGAATAAGCAAAACATTTAAGCATGAACAAAACATGAACATTTCTCTTCTTCCTTACATGAAGGAGGTTTCTGTAGCATTCTAGCAAGCATTTCTCACTCCCCAATTACATGAGTAAGGCATTACATTTCTTCTTCTCTCACTGGTGTAAATGAAAGAGGCATTCAATAACTTAAAACCAGCATAGCATGGTAAATCAAATATAGTAGAAATATCATTAGAGCATTTCACACTCATAGCATGAGCAGGTAGACAATTTTTTTAAAAAGGCTTTCAGGTTTTATAATGCAAACAAGGCCAATTCACTTTAGAGTCCACACAAACTTTTTAGTCCAATTAAAATGTCCAAATTAAAAGTCCAAATGTTGATTGAAGCTTTCTTCTTCTCAGATTAGAGCTTAAACACTATCTTCTCTCCAGCACAGTTCTTGGCATGGCAAGGTTGAAGTTAGGCCATAAATTAATTCTCACTGAATTCACAAGACAACCAGACAACCCCCCTTCAGCTTTTCAGGCAAACACACATTCCTTCTCCAGAACTTGCAAGTAACTTCCACACTGATGAACAGTACAGGGAATTCCCATTTGCTTTCCCTGCAATCCTGATGCTTGAAACTTGGAACAGCCCACTCTGGATCTCTTTGTTTGAGGGTTGAGCAATTCAAAATCAGCCAAAAACTGGACTATGTCTTCTCCCTCCTTGTATTTTTGCAAAAGCCTGCTGTCCATAGAGGAAGGATCCACACCCCTTTTCCTCTGGACTTCTTCCATTTGCAGCATCTGAATCTCAACTTGATGACAAACTGCACCTGTTAGGTTGTATTTGCGAGAAGACCCCTTTCTGGGCTTGGGTTTTCTGCATTCCTCCTCTGGGCCATCCTTCCACTTCCTGGCCACACGTGAGGAATCAAGTTTACTACTCAGCTTCTCCTGCTTTTGTGATGAGGGTTGCTTCAGGGGTGAGCTGAGGTCTCCTGTGCTGCCCTTGGAATCACACTCCTTGCTTCCTGCCACTTTGCGTGCATTAATAGCTTCAATCTGTGATGAGGTCCCCACCATTTGTTCCCAATCAGCTGGCACTAGTTGTTTTTTAGACTTGGCAGGCAGTATTGCAGCAGTCCCATTTGCCAGAGCCTCTCTGTTCACTGGATATACAGCAACAGGTTCCATATCCAGCACAGCTGCAGTTAAAGCAGCAGAGAACAGGTCTTTTGTAGGGCTAAAAGTGCTTGATTGCTGCAAGGCAGGATATAATGTCCCATCTCCTTTTCCACCCCCACCTCCATCAGGGGGCTTATGCTGTTGTTTCTCATATGATGAAGGGCCAGTAGGACTCCCTCCCTTGGCTGGGGGCAAGAGCTGTGGAAGGGGAGCAGCAAGCCTCTGGGACAACAAAATATTTCTTGGAGTAAATCTTTGAAGACAGTTTCGGACTTCATGCACCTCTTTAGTTTCTGCTCTTTGCCCATTCTTATTCAGATGATATGAGAGATCTTTACAAAACTCCTGCTGCTGCGATGTTAACGCACCCCCCATCTCAACCGTAATGGGAAAAGCAGAAGGACTCTCTTCTTGCCACTCTTCCGCCTCCTCCAGAGACAAAACCCCATCGCTCTTGGCTCGATGTATAGCAGAGCGAACATTTCCCATCACACCGCCAGGGTAGGCAGGCGGCGCCTGGAGAACCAGGCTCGGGACGGGCGGCACCAATGGTGCAGTAGGTGGTAAAATAGCAGGCAGCACTTTTGGATAAGGAGGTGGTGGGTCCTCGGGTGGATGAGTCAGAGGATTGGTCAGGGATGCCTCTGCTGGTACCAATTTCCTGACTGCCTCATTAACTCTGTGCCAAATCAATAAATGATGAACTGCTGCCCTCGGTTCTTCCAATAAAATTGTTCCAATTCTTTGCCAATCATTCCGTTTGAGTGATCCAATTTCTGGGTACCAAGGACATTGGCATTCGACTTCCTTAATGAAGTCTTCTAGACTATTAAGCATGATGTCTGGACATCCGCTCTCCTTGATGATTTTCTGCAATTCTTTTGCATGGGTCTTTTGCCCTAAAGAAAGTCCCCCCCCCCATACTCACAATCGGGAGCTCGAAAGCTGAGAGGTGCACCAGGGGGCTATTCCAGCCGGTGAGTCGGGGAGTTGGGATCCAGCAATCACGTCGCGGGTCGCCAGATGTTGTGTTTTGGGATCAAGGAGACAGCGGAGGCTTGATTCATGAAGAGGCATAAGGGCGAGATAGCCCGGACGGAGTTTATTAGGAATAACAGGACAAAGGAAATTCCAGAGAAGGGTATGCAATATATTCTTATTGGTTACCTGCGATAACATAAGGTTACTTAATTGGCTAAATATCAGCATGTCTGCCTCGTGCTCACCTTGCTAATTGGACAGAAGCTGCGTGCTAGCTGAATGACTGCGTGCCATCCCTGGGCATGGTAGGGAGGGCCAGAAGGCCTGGAGTGAGAGGCCCAAGCTGGAGCCTCTAAGCTACGGTAAAAACAGATGAGGTAAGGAGAATAATCACCCACGATTTATGACCATGGTGTGCCAATAAGCCACAGCGATCGTGCTGTGAAACTCCTCACATAAAAATAGCACAGAAAAGCATAAGTACAGTATAATATAACAAAATTAAAATACCGCTCACCGACTTCCCTGCGGCCAATGCCGGACCGGGGAAGGAGCTCTGGCGGGACGGCAAAGGTGGCAGTTTTCAAGTCCGCAGTGGTGCCGCTCACCATCTTCAGCGAGGCCCTGGGAGAGGCTGGAAGGGTCCCTCTGCGGCATCCGTGCCTGCTCCAATGTTCTTTTAAAATCCCCGCCTGGACGGGAGAAAGGGAGGGGCACTGGGAGCAGGTGCCTCCCATCCCGGGGCTGATGGCAGGGCCCCGGGAGAGGCTGGAAGGGTCCCTCTGCGGTGTCCGTGCCTGCTCTAGCGTCCTTTTAAACTCCCTGGGAGCTCATTCCATCCTGCAGTACTGTACTCGGGAATCGAACTGCTGACCTTCCGCCTCCCAGTCAGCGTCTTAGCCACTTGAGCCACTGTAGTCCCATCTATACCTATAAAATGGTGTGTTAACCGTTGGAATGTGACAAAGGATGTTGCACCAGGCCCCACTAGCCCATAATGGGCCTCCGTTCACTCGCCCGAACCCGGTTCGCAGGTAACTGTCGGGTTGAAATTTTCGGCCGCGGGGCAGGAGCCCCTCGGACACAAACAAAAAAAGGGAACTTCAATTCCCAACGTTCCTTGTGGCAAAAGGAATGTTCGGAAACGCGCCGCAGCCAATAAAAAAAAAGCAGCAGGAAAAAAACGCTTCAGTAAGCAAACACGCACAGGCAAAACTACAAGCCCCAGCGTCCTGCGTGCCATTAGCGCGCAAAACGCTGAGGCAGCCGGCGCGTGAAAAATAAAAGTAAAAAAAAGCCTGCCGCCGCTGCCCTTCTTCCCCACGGGCCAGCCAGCATGGCCCGCGGGGGGAAAAAAGAAACCCCCCGCCGCCGCTGCCCTTCCTTTCGATGGGCCAGCCAGCGCGCGAAAAATAAAATAAAAAAACCCACCACCGCTGCCCTTCTTCCCCACAGGCCAGCCAGCATGGCCTGTGGGAAAGCCACCCCCCCCCCCCCCGCTGCTGCCCTTCCTTCCCACGGGCCAGCCAGCATGGCCTGCAGGAAAGAAAGCCACCCCTGAAAAAGTAAACGCAAAACAACCCAAAAACAATAAAAAACACTCAAAAATCCAAAATCCAAAAAGGAAACACAAAAACAGCCAAAAACAAACAAGAAAAAACACACAGACACCCCCCCAACTCCCCCCCCCCAAAAAAACCAAACACAAAAAAACAGAGAGCTTACCATAAGATGTCTTCTATCCATGAGGACCGGAACTCAAATGAGAAAATAAAGAAAATACTTACCGGAAGCGACACCCAGAGGACAGAAGAGGAAAATTGTAGAGAGGAAGAAAAGCTCACCACCCCCACCCAGAGGCCACAAGAGAAAAAACATTCAAAAATATTGAAACTAATAAGATTAATTCCAAAATTAATCAAATAAGTTATAAAAACATTCAAAAATAATCACACTAATCTCAAAAAATACAAAAAAAACAGAAATCACTTTTCACTCAAAAAAATGCGTAGAAATAAAGATTTAAAAAACCAAAATTAAATTTTAAACTAAATAAAATTAATTTACATTAAATAAATTAAATTAAAATAAAATTTGCATAAACATAAAACAAAAACCTTCAAAAACCAATTTAAAGAGCCCGGCACTGAGGAAGCCGGCACGCAAAAAACAACAACAAAAAAACACTGGGAGCGCAAGTCCGCCGCAGGCGGATGCAGCGCCTTGAAGCCACAAAATCACAAAACCTTACAACACCATTTAAAACAGCCCAGCACCATTGGTTCAAGAAAAAAACAACCGAAACCCTTTAGTATCCAACGCAATTTTAAAAAGCCCGGCACCACAGGGCAAAATATGCTAGTACATTATAAAAATGGGATTGTCGTAGCTTAAGTTTATAGCAGTATGTAAAATACTGTAAAGTATTGTTTTGAGATATTGTACCTGGAGAAATGGACAAACAGCTGGGTAAAATTACGTGCTAACTGTAGACAATTACCAAGTTTGAAGAACTGATGTTAGAGATGGAAGAGTTGAAAAGGGATTAGTAAGTAAAATCTATGAATTCTTGACAGAATCTGAGGCAAAAAAAATAGATTTAAGAATAAATTGGGAGATGGCTGTAGGAGACAATATGAAAGATGAGGACTGGATTCAAATATCAAAACAGATATGAAAAATGTGTCAGGTAGAATTAAAAAGAATTGTTATAACACATAATGAACATGGTTTATGATGAGAATACAGTACATTGAAGCCTTCATGACATAACATATTCAAAAGTTTGTTGAATATTTAAAAAGATGCTTGAATATATCTTCACTTATGGTGGGAATGTAAGAATGTGAAAAATAAATGGAAAAGTGGTTTTGTAGAAATTAATGTAATGTCAATTAGTTTGGAAATGTGTCCTAAAATAGTATTATAATTTAATTTTGGAAATATGCAGATAGAATGGCAAAAGGAAATAATTACTATAATAGTGTTTACAGCACCGAGAATGGACATAGTCAAGTATGGAAAGTAGATTTTGATTTTGAACTAGATGACTGGTATAAAGAAGCATTTTGTTGTTATTAATGATAAATTAACATATGAAATTCAGGTAAAAAAGAGATTAGTGAAAAATATGATTTTAGAGAGATATGGGAAGAATTCCTAGACTATGTATTAGTTAAAGTGAAAGGAATCAAGTCAGAACAAGAAATATTCTTTTTGAAGTTAAGGGGCCAATATGGAAATGATATAGAAAATGATACAGAAAATAATCATTGGATATCGTTCTTTCTTTATTCGTGTCAGAGGCAGCCCATGGAGTTACTGCCTGGTGATGCTTCCAACATAAACTTCTAAAAGGGGGCGGGGGCGGGGGGACACATACAAAGCCACAGGTATTCTTCAAAGACTGTGTCATCATCAGTGGTGCGCTTCTGCTGGTACGTCCCAGTCCAGGTGTGCACTAAGCCATGCGTCTGTTGCTGTTTCGGCTGCCACCGCTGCTTCGGCCACCTCTGCCTCCTCTAACACTTCATCCACCACCACAGCTACTTCAGCCACGGCAGCTGTCGCCACCTCTGTCTCCTCCGACGCTGACACTTTGCCCGCTGCTGCCTCTGCCTCTGCTCCCAGTTCAGGCGCAGAAAGCGGTGGCGGTGGCAGGAGAAGCGGCGGCAGCAGAGCAGCCACTTGAAGAGGAGGAGGAGGAAGAAGAGGAGGAGGAGGAAGAGCCGCGGCAGAGGGGGACCGATAGGGACCACTTTGTTGGGAAGGTAAACAGAGTTCTGTGGAAGGAGGGACAGGGACCACTTTGTTGGGAAGGTAAACAGAGGTGCGTGCATGTGTGTGTGTGTGTACTGAGGTGTGGAGCCTTGGGCAGCGTCTGGGCCAGGCTAAGGGGGTTTTCCATGGAGGGAATGAGGGCCATAGAGTTCCCTGGGTCAGTTAGTCTTTAAGGTGCCACAACGTTTTTGTCTTTTTGTTTTTTCCTGATATGCTTGAAACACAGACTAACACAGCTACCATTTCAAAAGTTTAATTCTGTGCAAGCATATCAGAGAGTAAAGAAAACAAAAAGACAAAAACGTTGTGGCTCCTTAAAGACTAACTGCTATACAGTATTTTAATGTGAGCTTTTGTGGATCAAGTCCACTGGCTCTTTGGCTGTAATCAGAGATGAGCATTGAACCCTAGAGTTGGAGATGACTGGCTTTCAAGCAAAGGCAACCTTTACCTTTATGGCTTTACCTAATAACAGAAGATCCCTGATTGGTATTTAAACTTGCTGTGCCTGTTTAGTTAAAGGTTGCCCTTACTCAACAGCCAGTCATATCTGACTCTAGGACTGCAGTGCTCCATTTACAACTAAAGAACCAGTGCTGTCTGTGTTTGCAGACGTTTTCATGGCCATGTGGCAGGCATGACTAGATCATCCACCCAATCACATGGCTCCGCCCACAACGTAGGCTCTGCCCACAGTGTGGTAGCAAAAATTTTTGATGCCCACCACTGGTCATCATCATAGTCCTCTCCCTCCTTTAGGAGATCCAGGTTACACTGGGGTGAGAGCCCCAGTGAGGAAAGAGGTACAGCTTGGATCAATCCAATGCAAATACTGTAGATATGTTTCTCCTCTGAAAGCAACATTCAAAACCTATGTAACATTCTGATGGGTAGGACCATAAGTAATCTCTGGGACACCTTATATTTCCTCCTCACTTGATTGTTGCCTCCAAAATCTAATCAGAGGGGGTACGTCATACTTCAAGCATACCGGTCAAGCACAGCTCCAGAGATTACGGGACCTGCGCAGAACATTTCTGCGCAGGTCCGTTCTACGCATGCGTAAAAGCGACCTGTGTAGAAACGTTCTGCGCAGGTCGTTTCTACGCATGCGTAGAAGGCTTTTGTGCATGCGTAGAAGGCTTCTACGCATCCCCTTCTGCACAGAAGCCTTCTACGCATGCGGAGAAGGGTTCTACGCATGCGTAGAAAGGACCTGCGCAGAAGGGATGTGCAGTAACTCCTTCCCCCCCCCCCCCCCCGCTGCCAAATTACGGGGTAGCGGCAGCTCTGGCATACCTGTCAACCTTCCCGGATTGGCCGGGATTTCCTGGTTTTCGGCGCAGATTTGCGCCATTTCCTGCCCCACGCTGCCAAAACCCCGGAATTTGGCAGCGAGGGAAAGGAGGTACTGCACAGCTCTTCTGCGCAGGTCACCTTCTACGCATGCATAGAAGGGTTTTACGCTTGCGTAGAACCCTTCTACACTTGCGTAGAACCCTTCTATGCATGCGTAGAAGGCTACGCACGTGTAGAAGGGGACTACGCAAGCGTAAAACCCTTCTACGCATGCGTAGAAGACGACCCGGGCAGAACCGTTCTGCGCAGGTCCTGGATTGGCTGGAGCAGTAGATGACAGGTATGAGCTCCGGGCAGGAAAAGAAGAAAATCGGCACGGAAATACGGGAAATCCCGGCCAATCCGGAATACTTGACAGGTATGACTTCAAGAGAGAAGTGTCATTCAAGAGGGATTCCTAGAGAGGAGCATGCCAGACCAGAGAGATTCCTAGAGTGGGAGTTTGCCAGAGAAGAGGGATTCCTAGATGAGTATGACAGGAAAAAAAGGGATTTTCAGCGAGAGAATATGACAGACAAGAAGGATTCCTAGAGAGGCAGCACTCCTGATAAGAGGGAATCTGGGTCTTTGGTCTTAGGAAGAGGTGGAAATTTATTTCCTAGGCTGAATTAGAAAGGTGAGTAGGAGGACTATGACCTTTAGAGCCGATGCATCCCTCCTCTCCACAGCCTCCTGTGGAAATACAGTAAAACCCCGACTTAAAGAAAAAAATCGATTCCCTAGCCTATTTCGTAACTCGATTTTCCCCCCTGTAACTTGAGGCATCCCCAAAGGGGTGCATAGGGAAAAAAATAGACTGAGTGATTTCCTACCTTCTGGCTGCTGCTGCTTCCTTTTCTTACACTTCCAGCGGAGTAGGTGGATGACTGGGAGTGATTTTTAGTGCACAAAATGGTGGCACCACCATTTTGAGCGCTAAATGTATTTTCGTATGTCGTCGTCCCCCGTCCCCCCCGTAATTCAGGGTTTTTGCAAGTGGGTAGAAGGACATGCACCTTGATGACAGAGAGAAGATGGAAGGTAGACTAGTTGGGATAGATCTGGATGGAAAGATCACCTGTTCAAGTATTTATTCATTCAAATTAGCCATCAGTTTAGTCAACTGTATTAAATTAAATCAATTTGTTAAGCAGCCAACCAGGGCATCGAGATTAAAAGTATGTATGTATCTCCTTGACTGATTGATTTCTAAACTGTCTATCTTGGGAACTTTCCCACGCTTGGCGGTTTACAATAATTAACACAAGAAATATAGACAGAATAACAATTCATGGTATCTAAGTGTAGCATCATTCATTTATGCACTTAATCATTGATTCTAGGGAGAATGTTTACAGGAGCCACTTTAAACAGTATAATGAAAGAGATAAAACCAAAACTGAGAACAATTCCCTTCCTGTTATGGTTTGGATTTAATATGTAATTTCATAAAGTAGGCCACTCTAGAATATCTATAGTAAAGATAAAAGTTGCCCTTGCTTGAAAGCCAATCGTATCTGACTCTAGGGTTCAGTGCTCATCTCTGTTTAGAGCCAAACAGCTAGTGCTGCATTTCCATGGACATGTCGCAGGCACGGAACAGTGTTTACCTTCCCACTGAAGAGGTACATCTACTTGCAATTGTTTGCTTTCAAACTGCAAGGTTGGCAGGAGCTGGGACAGAGACTGGAGCTCATTCCGTCATGCAGTACTCAGGTCTTGAACTGCTGGCCTTACAGTCATCAAGTTCATTGTCTTAACCAATTTAGCCACTGCATACATGCACTATAATAATAATAATGGCATTTCTGCTCCAATAAGATGCTTCTGCCTGGGTTGAAAGATTTAGCCATTGACAACCACCATTGCCACCGTTGCCCAGGGGATGTAATCTCTAATTCCTGTTTGTTTAATATATGTTAATATTAGCTTTGTATGCTATTATATGCTTGTGGTACCTCTGACACAAATAAAGAAAAGAATAATTGCATACTGTCAAGTCATTTCTGACTTAGGGTGACCCTTTTCCGTGTTTTCTAGGTAGTAGAGGTATCTTACCATTCCTTTCTTTCTGACCTGGCTGTTCTAGAAACTCCCAACCTGTGGTTCCATAGCCAGTGATTCTCAACGTTTTCAAGCCGCGGGCCTGACCACACTTCCTGGGCAGCTGATCGGGCTGGTCACGTGGTTCCTTCCACCTGGAAGCAGAAGTAAAACACGTGCGATGTATGCGAAGAATGCGTTTTTCTTCCATGTCCGGGAGTGGCGAGGATGTTGGGGGCGGATGAATTGGCGTTGGAGGCCAGGTCTGGCCTGTGAGCCGTAGGTTGCAAATGACTGACCTAAACACTGAGCTATCCAGCCAGATTTTTTAAAAAAGAAAACATACAACTGGGTGAATGTATCTTCATCAGCCTTGCATATTAAGATAATACAGTAGCTTGTTATGTCAACCTATTCTTTCAGCTTGTCAAAAGCAAGAAATTACAAGTAAATAAATAGGTACAACTTCGGAGGGAAGGTAAACAGGCGATCCGTGTACTTCTGTGTCTAGCCTTGCATGTCACATGTCTATGGAAATGCCTGCAGACACCGACAGATGATCACTGAACCCTAGAGTTGCATACGACTGGCTTTTGAGCAAGCGCAATCTTTATTTTTACCTAAAGAATCTCTTGATTGGGCTGAAGGAGGAGAGTGCAAAAGCTGGCTTGAGACTCAATATCAAGAAAACCAAGATAATGACAACAGGCCCAATCAGTCCCTGGAAAATAGATGGGGAAGAAGTAGAAGCAGTGACAGATTTTACTTTCTTAGGATCTAAGATCACTGCAGGTGGTGATTGCAGCCACGAAATAAAAAGGCGACTGGTTCTTGGGAGACAAGCTATGAGAAACCTGGGGAACATAGTAAAAAGCAGAGACATCACCTTGCAAACAAAAGTCCACATAGTCAAAGCAATGGTATTCCCGGTGGTAATGTATGGTTGTGAGAGCTGGACCATTAGGAAAACTGAGCATAGAATAATAGATGCCTTTGAAGTGTGGTGTTGGAGGAGAGTTTTGAGAGTCCCCTGGACGGCAAATAGAACAAATAGGTCAATCTTAGAAGAAATCAACCCTGACTGCTCATTAGAAGGGCAAGTAGTAAAGATGAAGCTATAGTACTTTGGACATCAAATGAGAAGAGAGGATTCACTTGAGAAAGCCTTGATGCTGGGAAAGGTGGAGGGCAAAAGAAGAATGGGGCATCCAAAGATGAGATGGCTAGATGGTATTGTAGACACAATGGGCACAGAGCTGGGCGGGTTGAAGAGGATGGTGGAGGACAGAGGTGCCTGGAGGACAATGGGCAAAGGGTCTGAATCGACTGTGTGACTGAACAACAAGAGAGGGAGCATGTGGGAGACGACAATCGGGATTACTAGAGAGGCGGATGCCACACAAGAGAGATTCTGTGTCTTTAGTCCTCAGCGAGGAGAGAGAGAGAGAGACAGCTGAGCTGAATGGATTTTAGAGGAGTGCCAGACTCGATAGATTCCTAGAGAGGAGTATTCTGGACGATAGAGGTTGGGTTGCTAGATAGGGAGTAAGACAAGAGAGATTCCTAGAGAGGAGCATGGCTGACAAAAAGAGGTTCCTAGAGAGGAGGAAGCAGAGGTTCCTAGAGAGGAGTATTACAGAGAAGGGAGGTTCCTAGAGCGGGAGCCTGCCAGGCAAGACATTCCTAGCAAGGGAGCATGGGAGACAAGAGAGGTTCCTAGAGAGGAAGGAAATGTGTGAGAAGAGGCGGGCTCTTTCAGCAGGAAATGATCCTTTCTCCCACAACATGTCCCTCCTCCCTTTATGAGAGGCGACCATCGGGTTGGGAGAGAGAGTTGCTGGGGTAGGTCTTCTCTCATTTCTAGACTACATATCCCATCCTTTTAGAGGCGAGAAGAGTTTAGAGTTCTGTGAACTGGACTCTTAAGAAACTCGCCTCTTCCAGGTTTTGGAGACGGACAGGATTCCGAGCTTCAAATACCTTACATACTACAAGTCCCAGAATCGCCGGTCATGGGGCGAGCAGCATGAATGATGGGAGTTGTAGTGTGAAAGGATAATTCCGTGTGGCCAAACCGTGGAGGGAATGTCTTGAGATAAAGGGAAACATAATGTGTTTTTGGGCGACAAGCCCTCTGTGGTCTCAGCTGACTGTGGATTCTGGGCTTTGTAGTTGGCGGGAAACCAAGGGAAGCTTCTCCAAGACTGGGAGGGGCCCATTCATTCCCTTTGCTAAGGAGTCGGCTGGTGGCTTTTCCCTGGCGACACCTGTCTTCAGGGGGGTTGTAAAGAAAATATTTGATCCACCTCGCAGCAATTGTGGCCAATTTCATTTTTGGTAGGTAAAGGTCACCCTTCCTCGAAAGCCAGTCATATCTGACTCGGGTTCAGTGCTCATCTCTGTTTATAACTGAAGAGCCAGTGCTGTCTGCATTTGCAGACATTTCCGTGGGCATGTGGCAGGCATGCCTAGACACCAAAGTACACAGAACACTGTTTTACCTTCCTACCGAAGGTACCTATTTATTTACTTGCAATTTCTTGCTTTCGAACTGCTAGGTTGGCAGGAGCTGGGAACAGAGACAGGGACTCACTCCGTCATGCAGTACTCGGGTACCAAGCTGCTGACCTTCCGCCTCCCAGTCAACATCTTAACCACTTGAGCCACCAAGGAGTGTCTCTTTTCTCTCACTGTTTCCAGAGGGAGGTCTTGATATTTAAAGAGAAAAAAAGGATGCATTTATTTACAAGACTGCAAGTCCTCTCTTAGTATAGAGATAGGTAAGGAGTGAAGCCCGGATTGGATTCATACACTCCACGTTGTTCCTTATGAGCTTGGTCGGGATAAAGTTCGCACCTGGTGCATTCTTTGTATCTTTTTTATGCTTTTTATCTGTCAGCAACCCAGAGTTGCCTCGGCGAGGGGGCGGCAATACAAATCATTATAATTATCTATTAATTTCCCTGTCCAATGAGAGATTTGACTCCTGAAGCTGAGACTGGGGGCCACTTGGGTAGCTCCTTCATTCTTGGTGTGATTGTCACATTAGTAAGATCTTCATACAGCCTCCTAAAGTGAGACTCCCAAGCAACTGCTGCTGTGTGAGAGTCCAGAGGGGCAGAGATGCTAGCGGCCTGTAAAGCTATTATGTGGCAAAAAGCAGAGGAATTTCCCCTCTTTGCAGCATCTGTGAGGTGTTCCCAGGTATCTTGTTTTTTCTTGAGTGCCACTAAGCCCTTACATCGTTTTTTTGAGGGAGCACAGATGGTCAAGGGATGTTTTGTTACTATCCCTAGATTTTAATTTGTATTTCTTGTAAGATAAGTTAAGGGCTTTCTTTGCTGACGCACACTCCTTACCAAACCAAGGTTTCAAATGCAATGCCAGGTATCTTCGCTGTGAGGTCAGGATTGTGTGCCAAAGAAGACTGAAGCTTTCTTACTATGTTTATATATAATTCCATTGTTTTTGCGATGCATTTGCTGAACCAAAGGTCAGTTGAATTTACTGAAGATTGGTCTCTGCTAAGACTTCCTTCATCGTCTGGTCCAAATTCTGAGTCCAGGTGACGCGACATCTTGTTGACCCAACAGCGGAGATTGCAGGAGTGAAGCATTCCCGAGGGTGCGTCTGACTGGTGAGTGGCTTCAGGTAGGTGCAGAGGGGTAAATCAGGGGTTCTCAGCCTAGGGCCCAAGGGCCAGATGTGGCCTGCAACACAGTTTCATGTGCCCCCTCCCCACTGCCTCTGACACACTCGGAAGTGCCATGTGTGGAGGGCAGGGCAAAATGGCCGTCCAGCCCCCAAAGCTGTGTGCGGGAGCATGACCTGGCCCTCGGCTTGAAAAGGTTGAGAACCTTGGTAACTTTTGGGGAGGACTTCAAACTTTTCTACGTTCTGCACTAAATTGGACGAGGTTAGAATGTAATCAATTGTGCTGGTTTTAGCCCCTGCCAGAAATGTGTATTCGCCAGGTTGATCTCCCACACGCTAGCCATTTCCTGTAAGGAGGTTAAGCTGATTTACCATCTTTGCCAGGCATAAAACAGCATAATTTGCTGATTTATCTTTAGAAGATCATGTAAAGGGGGTGTTGAGTGAGATGAAGTCGTGTGTGTGTGCGTTATAGATGAAATCTGGTATTTAGAGCATGATCATCTGACCTCAGCCTAGCATTAAAGTCTGCTCCAAGCATGACCCTGGCTTTTGAATATTCCTCTTGAAGGTTGCTCACATAGTTTTCCAGTTCTGTCCATATGGAAAATGGTTTCAGATTTCCTTAGTGCTGGATGTAGATACATGTTGATTATTGAGAGTGTGTCTGACCCCAACTTGAGTGATAGGGCCATGGCCAGTTGTTTTAGAGGGGAGATAAGTGTTAGCTCTGCTCTCAAGGAGTTAGCAATAAGTATGCCTAAACCTCCTTTTTTTTAGATAGATAGATAGATAGATAAATCTTTATTGTCATTGTCCTGCACAGAACAACGAGATTCATTCTCCCTTGGCCATGACCTCTCCTAGCTTCTAGTTCATATGAATGGTGACCCTGTACCAGGAGTTCATCATCTGACCAAGTCTCCTGGATCAGGATAATGTCTTTCCCTGTAAATTGTTCACACAGCTTGAGGCCCCTAAGCCGTGCCAGCCAAGTACATTCCAGGATAAGATATTTTGCATGTTAGTTCTTCCTTATGTCAATTTACTTCTTTGGTGGTTTCTGTTATCGGGGGATGACTGCTGGTAGTCAAATCCACCCAGATTGTGTTGTGTTGGCTTTCACTAGAGGACTGAGGTTGATTCAGGTGTCAAGGAGTTCTTGAGCTTGAGCTATATGATTATTATTATTATTATAGATTTATTTGTACCCCGCCTTACTAGCGGCAAACTACAATAAATGCATACATATTACAAATACAAGATAACAATGTCAGCATAATATAAATTCAAACAATAAACTGATTACAGATTAATACAGAAAAACAATACTAAGCAATGAAAAGCCACACAATAACCCCCTCCCTGGCCCGGTGTTGCTGGCTCTGGGGATAGGCAGAAAGTCCTCGATGGTGCAGCGGCAATGGCAGGGTCAGCGTCCTTTTGAGCCCTCCAGTCTGGGTGGGCTCGGAGGGACGGCGGCAACACACCTGCCTCTCATCCCTGGGCTGGTGTTGCTGGCTCTGGGGAGAGGCGGAAGGTCCTCGGCTGCTGCAGTATGCTGCAAAATATCTATAATAGGCATTTTGGGGTTAGGGTTGCACAAGGGGAGGGGTTGGGTAGGCCCCCCCCCGGCCTTTGATAGGCAGAGGTCGCCATCCTCATCCAGTTGCTTTGCCCCAGGACTTGACCTGTGACTTTCCCCAGGCTCCAAAAGATGGAAGCGGTGGAGTTTGCAAAACACCGGAGCTTCTTGGGCGGGACCTCTCCCAGGACTGAGGTAATTATCAGAGATATCCTCAGTACTTCTGCAGCCTCCTCAGCTAGCCCTTTGAGTATTTTCAGTGGGATGTCATTGGGAGTCCACCCTAACCCTCTCATGTGGATCTTAATCACTTTCTTGCTTTTGTATTATGTCTGGGTCTCCCGATAGAAATGATGTTGTACCCCTTGGAATGTTAGAGTAGGAGCTTGCTGGCATAGGCTGTTAGCTTGCCAAAATTTGGATCTGTAGAAGCTCCTGGTCTTAAATCTGTAGAGTTGGTTCCCACCACCTTTGGGTGTCTTTAAGCATGATGAAGTCATCCACTTGTTGCTTGAAGATTGTGCCAGCAGTCTTTGTCAAAAGCTGTCTTTGGTCAAGATCATCATGAGAAGATAGCCCTGCACTGCTATTTTACAAAGTTTCCTTGCAGCACTTCGAAGACAGAGTAGTCGGTCGACTGCTAGTTGGTCATAATTTGGTGACTCCATCTCTTTAAAAACATGTTGGGGAGTCAGATCATAAATCTTCAGCTGTACTGAAAGCCTTTGGAACCTTGAGGGATTTTTACTGTTTTAAAAGCCAGAAAAGTCCTCTCGTGGTTTTGCAAACTTGGAAGAAAGTGGAAGTGAAAAAGATCAGGTGACTGTACGGGGGTGGGTGGGTGGGTATCTAAAATCTGGGTGAGAAAAGAGATTATACTGAATTTATTTTTCCATCGGTGGGTGTATTTGCTTAGGAGGACTATCACCATTTGATCACGCTGTAAAATCCTCTGCACCTTGTTTTTGTTACAGATCATTAACTCTTGCTGTAACCCAGAAGTTGTTAGCTGGGCTGAGGCCAGGCTGAGGGCTCCAGCAACATTCCCTGCTAATAATAATTTTGTGTCAGAAATTATTCTAGGCTGAAAGGATTTTTGCTGGAGAAACTCTGCTCAGGGAATGCTCAAAAGAGGCTACTTTCATGTCTCCAGGAGCTGGGGACAGAGACGGGCACTCAATCTGTCATGCAGTACCTGGGTCTAAAACTGCCGACTTGCCAGCTAACAATGTGAGCTTCTTAACCACTGAGCTATCGCAGTTCCTTGTGTTACCTGAAAATTGGTAACCTTTTACATTTTATGGGATTGTTCTATGGCATTACTTGTTCCCTGCTGAATTAGTCTAGATAAAGTTTAGGTGGAATTTGGGCAAAGTCCTGTTTCAAATTTTCTAGCTGTTCCCCAATATTATCAAGGCAATTAAAATTGCCAGAAGGGATTCGGCCAAAATAAGACAAATATCACTCAGTTGTTGTATAATCTTGAAGGATTTTTTTATTACAATTTTTTTAAAAAAAAAATCACGAGGAAGGCAATACCTTTATTGGATCGCTGAAAATTAAATTGATGCAAGCTTTCAAGATCTAAAATCTCTTCTTTGGGCATGATGTCTCCTTGCCAGGTACTGTACAAGTCTTAGAAATGCACAAGGAACAACAGTAAAAAGCTTTTAGGCGCGCGCGCGCACACACACACACACACGTTCTTAATGCATTTCTAAGACTTGTACAGTAATACCTCATACAAAGTCCACTTCATACAACATCGAATTCATACAACATCGCCTAATTTCTAGAAAAAAGTTACCTCATACAAAGTCGCTCGACTTTGTATGAGGCATTCAGTTTTTCCCAGGTTGCATTGTGCCTGGACAGTATAAAAGACAGGATACATGCGTGCATTGCTCTTGTGGGCTTTGCACAAGGCAAAGAGTGTTTAGGAGTGGTTTTGAGCATGATTTTGGATTGTTTTGAATTTTTCATCAGAATTTTTAGAAGCATTCCTGGGATTTTTGCAGCATTCTTCAGGTTCTTGGATAATCATGGCTGTTTGACATGTTTTTGTAATGTATTTAGCCTTTAGACAATGTTTTCTTAAAGTTCTGTCAGTTTCCTTTCTGTTTCCTTGACTTTGCCCTGAGGTCTGTGCCGTTACAGTACAATGTATCTCTATGGAAATGATGTTGTACGAGGCATCGCGGCAAGGATTTGGACGTTGTATGAGGCATCGCGGCTAGGATTTTGCATGCCTCATACAAAGTCCAAATCCGTATAAAGTCCAAACTTGTGGAACCAAGTTTGGACGTTGTATGAGGTATCACTGTACCTGGCAAGGAGATATCATGCTCGAAAAAGAGATTTTGGATCTCCAAAGCTTGCATCATTTTAATGTTCAGTGATCCAATAAAGGTATCTTCCTCCCGCATTTGTTGCATTTTTTGGTATGGTTAAAACTCGCTTAGAGACTAACTTGCTTAAAGAGAAGAATTTTCTCTGAATGGTCACCTCGCTTAATAACTAAAACCAACCAAAAACTTACTTAATAACTAAATTGGGGCTCGCAATTCCCCCTGCCAGAAGTCATAATTGGTCACTTACAGTGATAGCGGCAGTGCTTTTTCTGACTTTCGCTTAAAGAGCATCTCGCTTAAAGAGCAATCCCGTGGAACACATTATGCTCTTTAAGTGAGGTACCACTGTAATTTTATATAGATCACACGACTAATCTGTTTTTGTTTTATGTTGAGTTTCAAGCTAGCTTTTGCACTCTCCTTCCCTTTCTGACTTTGCACTGTTTCTTTAACTAAGCCTCCTCATCCCTCCTTGCTGTTTTCTGGAAAACAGTATTCAGTTGGGTGAATCTTCCTATTTCACCTTTGCTTTTCGCTTTCCTTCTTTCTTCAAATATTTGTAGAGCCTCATCCGATGACAAATTTGCTTTCTGGCATTTCTTTTTCTTTGGGATGGTTTTTAATTCTTGCCTCCTGTATCTTGTTATAAACCTCCATCTATAATCCTTCAGACACTCTTATCTGTTATATCTAATCCGTTAAACCTGTGCTTATCAGGGCTTCTGGGAATTGAAGTTCAAGAACACCTGGAGTGCCAAGCATATCAGAAAGTAAAAACAAAAATACTGCATCACTTTAAAGACTAACTGCTATATTTTTAATGTGAGCTTTCGTGGAACAAATCCATGATCATGTCTGATGAAGTGGACTTGTTCCACAGAAGCTCACATTAAAAATATAGCAGTAAGTCTTTAAAGTGCTGCAGTGTTTTTATTTTTATTTATTTTTTTACTTTATGATATGCTTGAAACACAGACTAACATAGCTACTATTCCAAAACATTCAAAAATGGAGTGCCAATGTTCACCATCTCTGGTTTAACCTGTTAATAAAGTCCATGGATTGTTTTTTGCCTAGAAAACTGGAGTGAGTTGCCAATCCTGCCCCCGTGGATCATGTTTTATCTGAGTTCTCTGATACGGCCAGTCTGTCTTGGGTGCCCCGATACGCATAGCCCATATCCTCAACAAACCACGCAAGACGCCTCACCCACAGCAAGGCAATGTTCCTTGGAGGGGGAACAACATCTATACTTCCCTTCTAATTTTTCAGGATAATATTGCATGTTCTCTCACTTCCCCTGGCATTTCAGCTTTCTAAAATACACTGACTTTTTAATATACTGTAAAGTAATACAATTGAAATTTCTCTTTGCAGTCACACTTGTTTTCTTTACCAAAGCAAATCAGGGTATTGTTTTGTTGAGTCTTATGCAAATTTTGCACATTCTGATTTACCTTTGTTGTTTCCATATGCTGTGAAAATAGAGCAAAGGTGTGTGCATAGGATGACCAACTGTAGAGCAGAGAGAAATCATTTTATATTTTTGTTTCTTTATTTCCATCAGGACAGCTGAATATCTTGATCCTCTTCAGAATCAGTTCTTCATTAGTCTTCCACTTTTATTTGAATTTCTACGGCTCTGCTTATCAACCTAGGTAGCTGTCTGACTTTTTTTACACAACCGCTCATATGGAACATAGAGCAACTTTTCAACTGGGAAGACATCAAACATCTCATGAAAGAATATGCTCAGAGGAGAAACCATTCCTGGAGGGAGGTAAAAGCTTTCGTCGACATCCACACCTTGATAAACATCACAGAACCCACATAGGAGACAAGCCTTTTAAATGCCTGGAGTGTGGAAAAAGCTTCAGTCATCGTGGACACCTTGCTTCACATTGCAAGATCCACACAGGAGAGAAGCCTTTTAAGTGCCTGGAGTGTGGAAAAAGCTTCAGTCACAGTGCAAGCCTTGCTAGACATAACAGGACCCACACAGGTGAGAAGCCCTTTGAATGCAAGGAGTGTGGAAAATGTTTCAGTCAAATTGGAAACCTTGCTAAACATCACATGATCCATAGAGGTGAGAAGCCCTTTGAATGCCTGGATTGTGGGAAAAGCTTCAATCGTTTTGAAACCCTTGCTAGACATAACAGGACACACACAGGTGAGAAACCCTTTGAATGTCTGGAGTGTGGAAAAAGCTTCACTGAACGTGGAAGCCTTACTAGACATCACAGAAACCACACAGGTGAAAAACCCTTTGAATACCTGGAGTGTAGGAAAAGCTTCAGTCATTCCTCAGCCCTTGCTTCACATCGCCGGATCCATACAGGAGAGAAGCCGTTTAAATGCATGGAGTGTGGAAAAAGGTTCAGTCATAGCTCAGCCCTTGCTTCACATCACAGGGCCCACACAGGTGAAAAGCCTTTTAAATGCCTGGTGTGTGGAAAAAGCTTAAGTGATAATGGAAGCCTTGCTAAACATCACAGGACCCACACAGGCGAGAAGCCTTTTAAATGCCTCCAGTGTGAAAAAAGCTTTACAGTTTCTGAAAGCCTTGCTAGACATCACAGGACTCACACAGGTGAGAAGCCCTTTGAATGCCTGAAATGTGGAAAAAGCTTCAGTCAACAAACAAACCTTGCTAGACATAACAGGATCCACACAGGTGAGAAGCCTTTTAAATGCCTGAAGTGTGGAAAAAGCTTCAGTCATCAACCAAACCTTGCTAGACATAACAGGATCCATACAGGTGAGAAGCCTTTTAAATGCTTGGAGTGTGGAAAAAGCTTCAGTCACAGTTCAACCCTTGCTTCACATCACAGGATCCACACAGGTGAAAAGCCTTTTAAATGCATGGAGTGTGGAAAAAGCTTCAATCGCTCTCAAACACTTGCTATACATCACAGGACTCACACAGGTGAGAAGCCCTTTGAATGCCTGGAGTGTGGGAAAAGATTCGATAAGCGTGGACGCCTCGCTAAACATCACATGACTCAGGGGTGTGGGAAAATGTTCAGTCATTCCTCAGCCTTTGCTTCACATCACACGAACCACACAGGTGAGAAGACTTTTAAATGCCTGGAGTGTGAAAAAGGCTTTAGTTAATCTGCAAACATTGCTTCACATAACAAGATGCACACAGGATAGAAGACTTATAATTGCTCAGATTGCCATATTCCTTTAGTTATCTTTAGGCCCATAAATATTCAAAAAGATTTTGTGTAAAATCCCAGAAAAGTGAAATAATTGTTTTAGAAAGGTGTTAAAAATAATAGGATTGTCATGGTTTATATTGTAACTAGAGAAATGGACAAACAGCTGAGTAAAACTACATGTCAACTGTAGACAATGACCAAGCTTGAAGAATCGATGGTAGAGATGGAAGAGATCAAGATAGCAAAAAAGGATTAGTAAGTAAAATTATAAAATATTGACAGAATCTGAAGCAGAACAAATAGGTATAAGAATAAGTTGGGAGATGGATGTAGGACACAATATGAAAGAGGAGAAATGGGTTCAAATATGAAAACAGAGTTATGAAAATGGCTTATGATCAGAATACATTGAAGCTTTTATGACACAACACATTCAAAAGTATTTTGAAGATGTTCAAGTATTTATTCACTAAGATTAGTTAGTCATCAGTTTCATCAACAGTATTAAATTATTTCAATTTGTTAAGCAGTCCACCAGAGCACCAAGATTAAAGTACAGTGATATCTCATACAACGTCCAAACTTGGTTCCATAGACAGGAAACTGACAGAACTTTAAGAAATCATTGTCTAAAGGCTAAATACATTACAAAAACATGTCAAACAACCCTGATTTTAGGGGACAAACCATACAACAAGTTTTTAACTTTTCGAAACTTTATGAAGTGCAGGTTTAAAAGTTAACATGTCCCATCATGCAGCACTGTGTTAATCTGCAGCCATGCAGCCGATCATCCATGTTGTACAAGCTACTGTAAACAATTACTGGATGGAAGCAAGGACAAAAAAGATTCCAACAAGTCCCATCATCCACTGTGCCAAAGAATGGTCCAAGAACCCGAAGAATGCTGCAAGAATCCCAAGAATGCTTCCAAAAATTCTGATGAAATTTTTTTTGAAAAAATCCAAAATCACACTCAAAACCACTCCTAAACACTTTGCCTCGTGCAAAACCCACAAGAGCAATGCACGCATGCATCCTGCCTTTTATACTGCCCAGGCACAATGCAACCTGGGAAATGCCTAATGCCTCATACAAAGTCGCAGCAACTTTGTATGAGGCAACTTTTTTCAAGGAATTAGGCGATGTATGAATTCGATGTTGTACGAAGCGGATTTTGTATGAGGTATTACTGTATTTATATTTATTTGATTTCTATACCATCCATCTGGGATATTTACAATGTTTAAGAAGAAATATGGACACAATAACAATTGATGGTATCCACGGGGGTAGCATCATCCATTTATGTACTTATTCATTGGCTATAGAGATAATGTTCTTATAAGCCTCTTTAAACAGTACAGTAAAACCCCAATTTACGTAAAAAAAAGTCTGATCCATAGTTTTTTTATATAAATTGGGGTTTTACATAAATCGATGCATCTCCATAGGGATGCATTGAAAAATAAAAAACAGGTTTGAAATTGGTTTTCAATGCATCTGTATGGAGAATCGCGCTTTGTGCCCCAAGTGGCCATCTTTGCAATTACATACAATTCCCCCCATTCCCCCCCTTCTTCGAGAAAGAGAGCTCTTCTCCGAAGCACATTGCAAGTCAGACTGCTGCCTCCCGCTGTTTGTCCAAGCCTTCTCTGGGTTGCAGATTCTCTCCAAAGTGCATTGCAAGTAGAGTTGCCATAATTCCCTCCCACAAAACCGGGACAGAAGTAAAGGTTGCCCTTGCTCAAAAGCCAGTTGTATCCGACTCTAAGGTTCAGTGCTCATCTCTGTTTCAAAGCCGAAGAGCCAGTGCTATCTGCTTCTGCAGATGTTTCCGTGGTCATGTGGCAGGCATGACTAGACACGGAACGCTGCTTACCTTCCCCCCGAAGTGGTCCCTATTTGTCTACTTGCAATGTTTTGCTTTCAAACTGCTAGGTTTGCAGGAGCTGGGACAAAGACGGGAGCTCATTCCATCCTGCAGTACTCGGGAATCCAACTGCTGACCTGCCGCCTTCCAGTCAGTGTCTTAGCCACTTGAGCAGGCATAACTACAGTGCAAAGACCATTTTTCAGCAATTGGTTAAATCTTTTGGATTAATCACATCTTTTCCTCCATGTTATAAATTCCAGCTCCCTCCAGTTTTAAAAAAAACCTGCAGTGTCAAAACATTAAAGAATATGAAGTAAGATCCACCTACCTATATTAATTTCAGAAACTGGAGTAATTCAGTGTACCCAATCTCTTTCTTTGGCCACCGTCCAAGCTACTGCTGCCGTGACTGCGGCTGCTGCTACAGATGCTGGCTGCTGGTGCTTCAATAGAGGCGCTGCTCTAAGGCAGCAAGAAAAAGGTGTGATTTTTTTCTTCAAACCAAGCATGCCCCTTGGTTTGAAAACTGGGAGTTTTCAATGTTTTTTGGGTTTTTTTTAACCAAGCTGGGACAGTTACAACCCGGGAAATTCCCGGTTTTCCGTGACGTATGGCAACCCTAATTGCAAGTCAAACTGATCCAGAGAAGGCTTGGACAAGCAGCAAGAGGCAGCGGTTTTCCTTGGACCGTGCTTTCCTCCCCCGGAGAAGGCTCCGACAAACAGCTGAACACTCACCTAGTCCCCGTACAAAGCAGCGGGGACTCTGGAAAATGCAGTAAAAGTGCTGCTATCGCCACTGCCGCCTCTACCACCACCACCAATGTAAGTGATTTCTTGTGACTTGCGGCGGTGGGGGCAAGTGGCACGGGGTGGAATTTGTAATTACAAGACAGTAAAACCCCTTACGTAAGTCGATTCTTATGTAAGTAGAGGTATACGTAGATCGGGGTTTTACTGTACAGTTTTAAGAAGTTTCTTGAAAACATCCGAAGTAAAATGAAAGAGATAAAAAAACAAAAGTGAGAACCTCTCCCTTCCTGTTATTATGAATTGGATTTAACATGTAGCTTCATAAAGTAGGACACTGTAGAGCAGGGATTCTCAACCAACGGCCCACAGGCCGGATGCAGCCCATGGCACCATTTCATGGGGGCCCCCACTGCCTGCACCATACCAGGAAGTGCCATGTGGTGGAGGAAGAGCAAAATGACCATCCAGCTCCCAAAGCTGTGTGAGGGAGCGTGACCCGGCCCCCGCTTAAAAAGGTTGAGAACTCCTGTAGAATATTTATACTGTACAGTACTAGGAATTCCAGGAATTGAAGTCCAAAAACCAAAGGTTGGGAGTCACTGGACTGAGTGGATCCTTCTAATGCTAGAGTTTTATATTTCTATGAAAAGAAGCATTTGAAATAGGAGAGAGAAACTGGGGTTCATCCTTCTTGGCTTACTCACTTGCTTCCATTTTTCCTTCTTTCCTTCCATCCTTGCTTGCTTGCTTCTGCTCTTTCTTTCTCTGACTCAATCATTTGCTTCAATTCTTTCTTTCCATTCGTGTTTGCTTGCTTTCATTCTTTCTTTCTCTGGCTCCCCTTCCCTCTCTCTCCTTTTCTTTCTTTCTTTCTTGCATGCTTGCTTTTATTGTTATTGCTGTTGTTTGCTATTTGACCCCTCTTCTTCTGGGAGGCGTCCTGGAGCTACGCAACTTGCCCAGAGCCACACAGGCTGTCTTTTCACCCAGGAGGCACAAGTGGGGAATGTAACTCCGCAACCAGATACAGTACCTAACACGCAGAACTATCCAGCCAGTTTATGAAATATAAGTTACGAAAACATAAATATTTGATTTCTCTAGCTTGCTTGCATAACTCGGGAGTCTTACCACAGTCAATAGCTATTAAGGAAGGAAAGAATTCCTCTTCCCCTGTAACACAGCCACGCAAAATTAATCCTTATTTTAACAACAGCAAAAAAATTTTTGTTTTAATCATATTCCACTTGGGAATTGATGTTTGTGAAAGGAGCAGTCTAAATGTAACATATTTTTAATACTTCACAGGAGATGATTCAGGGATGATGTTGCCAATATTTGTTTGCCCATCTCTTGTTCCTGATGCCATGGAAGCCAGTTTCGTACACCTGAATCAGGTATGGGGGGGAAATTGCTAGAGTGACAAACTGGGGGTTATCTGGATTTCTCTGGCCACTTCGCATCTCTAGGGGCTTAAATAAATGAATTTCACTCCCTCTCCTTCTATCTCAGGTTTCTTTCAGATACAGCATTTTTCCCCTGTAGTTTGTTCTGGGTTCTGAACTCATTTTACTGGCGTTTCCCCAGATATCCAAACAATGTTCCTTTTATCTCGTTTTATACCAGGGACTTTTCTGGCTTGCTCTCTCTGAATCCTTAGATTATTTTTGGGGAGCACTTTGAGTTTAAGGTAGAGTTTACTACTATGGAATTTCCAAGGCAGTCTAAGTGTGAAGTTTAGCCCTAAAGCACTGAAATCGTCCTCAGAGGAGGAGGAGGCATCCCTTGCTGTAGGCAAATGTCTTCTACACTCTCATCTCTTACACATCACATCAACACTACATAAAGCTCACAAAACATATCCTCCTTATACCTGCATCTTCGCCATTTCTCCTCTTCTGCCACCTTGCCAGTTTATTGTAATGAAGAGGTATCATGGCCACCAGCCAGTAAAATAAACCATTTAAAAGAATAATAACCTTCAGCAGAGGCAATGCTGATGAGCTGCCAACTAGGAATTGGTCTGTTATTTATTTTAGACTCTTGTCTCCCAGAATTTGACTGGAAGCAGCGATGGATGGAAGGAAGAATGGATGGATGGATAGATAACCACTGGACGTTTTGTGGAAGAATTGGAGGCCCCTCCTAAGATACTGTACGAATAGTTATGGAGAAATTATAATGAAGGTTAAATGAGAGTAGTAGAGAGGGTTGGCTTTGGACAGTTAGACTAAAAAAGATACAATAAGAAATGCAACTATTAGGATTTATTTAGAAAAAGCTCAAAATTAAAACAGGGCAATAATTGGGGAATTGGAAGAAGTTCTTTTAATGTGGTCCTCAGGGCTTTTCCCTCTTTCTTGGGTTTTTCTCATCTTTTTCTTTCCTTTTTTTTCTTTCCTAATAAACTAGATTTTTCCCCGTGTGTGTGTGTGTGTGTGTGTGTGTGTGTGTGTGTGTGTGTGTATTAAAATCCTTTGTTTCTTTCTTGATCTTCTTTCTCCTATTTCTTTTTGCGTAGTGTTAATTTGTGTTATTCAGTTTAGTCAGGATGTATACATTTTTCTTGTTTTTTTCTTTTGTTTTTCTTTCCTTTTCTTTTTTCTTCTTTTGTAATAACTAGATTTTTTCTTAGTATAAATAAAAAAACCTTTCTTTTTTCTTTTTCTTTTTGGGTAATATTTATTTGTTTTATTAATTTTAATTTGTAATCAGGATGTATATAGCTTTGGTTAATTTGTTTTTGTCATTATACTATTCTTATCCTTTTCCCCTTTTTATGGTTTTTTTGTTGTTTCGTCAAGAAAAGAATATTAAATTTGTAGGAAGTTATTCAGCGGGTTCAAAATGCTGCAGCTAGACTAATCAACAGCATGAGGAAGTTTGAGCTATCATCATCATCAAGTTAACAAAGCCTACAGAGCAACTTTTCCTACTTATCTGTTATCTTTTGTTTCCCGGTGCCACTTTTCTCGTTTTAAAAAGAAGGAAACTGCCACAGCAGTTCCTCGGAGCCACAAAGACTGGCAAGGGTTTGTGGGAAGGTTAATTCTTCGAAAGAGGGAAGGTTAATTCTTCAAAAGAGGCCTATAGAGCAAGACTGGGGACTGTGGTGTCTTAGTGGTTGAGACTCAACTTGAAGACTGGGAGGTCGGAGTTCAATACCCGATTACTACATGATGGAATGAGTGCCTGCCCCTGTCTCAGCTCCTACCAACCTAATAGTTCAAAAGCAAGAAATTGCAAGTACAGTAGATAAATAGGTACCACTTTGGTGGGAAGGTAAACAGCGCTCCATGCACTCCAGTCTAGGAATGCCTGCCACATGGCCACGGGAACATCTGCAGATGCAGACAGCCCTAGAGTCAGATACAACTGGCTTTCGAGCAAGAGCAACCTTTAACTTTAGAGAGCAAGACTATCCAACCATGGACCTTTGCACATCATATGAAGCCCTGGGAGTCACAGGGTCCAACAGGATCCAAAGTCATTTGTGTAGATTGGGGAAGGTTTCTCTATGGAGTTTGATTTTGAAGAGGGAGGTAGAATCCCTGGCAAATACTGGGTCTTGGGAAACCAAAAGAAACAAAAATCTCATGCCTGATATTAACAAGCACTGGGGCACCTTAGCACCAAACTATTAACATTTGGAATACTATCCCTAGTACATACTATGACTTCCTGAAGATCTGGATTAGTGTTTCCCAACCTTTGGTTCTTGGACTTCCAATTCCCAGAAGCCTAAGTCAGTACATTGGCTCATCATTATTTGTGAGGGGAAAATGTTTTCTCTTCCAGAATCCAGTGACCTTTGATGAAGTGGCTGTGTATTTCACCGAGGAGGAGTGGTCCCTAATGGAACTAAACCAGAAAGCCCTTTACCAGGAAGTAATGGAGGAGAATTATGAGACAGTAGCTTCTCTTAGTAAGGCTTCTTCTTGCTCTTTATTTGAGGGGTAAACCTGTGCCTTAAAGTAAACCATGAATAATAGAAACCCTATATTTAATACCTATATCTGATTCATAAAAGCAGAGGCGGGGCTTCAATTATCTCCATCATTCAACACTAGAGCTACTAAAATGTCTGCCTCTGTTCTTTATAAACATTTTATTGCATTCAGTGGCCTCTTGTGACCAGCTCTGGTAATGTGTCATAGAAATATCTATGTACAGTAAAGCCTCTACGTACAAATGTTTTCGTTCCATGAGGTTATTTGTACAGGTACAGTATGTCAAAAAAATTGTATGTCGAAAACACATTGCATTACCAGAAGAGGCCACTAGATGTCACTGGTGTTTTTTTTAATGTCAAATTTTTTCCTATTAAAATTTGTATGTCGATTTAGCCAGGATTTCTCTTTGCACATCACATTTTTTGTAAGTTGAATCATTTGTATGTCAGGGTTCCACTGTATCAGGGATTTTTATTTAATATTTTTAACCCAGGGATAACTGAAATCACAGATGCTGTGTGTTGACCTGTAGAACTCATTTTGCTATCATGTAATTCTTTCTTCTTCTGGAGCCCCTGCACATAGAGGCTTCAACTCGAAGATTTTATGCAAAGCCACCTCAGATAGCAGCAAGCTTAGAAATCTGGAATTCCATCTTTAATTCCATTTTGAGATACAGTAATAGGATACTCCCAGATTCAAATTTAATTTAAGGTTATAAGATATCCTCTGTTAGTTTAAGCCTTTCTATTTTAGGACATAAGATAGCCTTTGTTAGTTTAGTTAATAGTCTTACTATATGCCTCCAGGAAGTTTACATTTGGGGCATGAAGGCATTATTCCATTTTGATGTAGCTCTTGGACAAGTGTAAAACAGAGGTACGCTGTTTTTGAAAATGGGGCATCTAACTTTATAGGATTCACTTGCACAGGACTGTACTTGGAGTTGAATGGCTCTTCTCATCTAATCCAGGTTTCCTCTCCCTGCACAAGATCATGAGTGGAGAGCCTTCAGCCTTACCAGGGGATGATGGAATTGCAACCCCCATGATTGCATGTTATAGGTAGACCTTCTAGGCTGGAGCTGGTAGGGCCAAATTTCTCCACCTTTAGGCTAAACCCAGAGTTTGGACAAGGCACTTTTTCAGTTGAAAAAGCTGAGTGGTGCTGACCTCAGTATGTCAGGGTTCACTATGTGGAGAGTATTGTCAAGGGTGTACATAGTCTTAACAACAAAATCTGGATTAAACTTCTCTTTCATGACATTTCCTTTTTCTCTGGTCTCTTGCTCAAAGTTCAAGTCAGTTGCAGTAATTGGTTGGTTTCTAATTCTACCTCTCTCTTCAGCTCTTTCACATTCATTCTCTCTTTTTTTCCCTCCAGGAGGTGATGTTCAGGAGATGATGCTTAAAGAACCACCATGGGAGAAAATGTCAGGAAGAGCTGACACCAGACAGATGGAAGTGCCCCTATCTTCTGAAATAAAACAGAAGGCGATGGACAATTCATTTACTTCTCCAGTTAGCGGTGACGTTGGTGAACTCCCAGCCTGGGAAAATGTAGACGCAGGAGAGGAACCAAATTGGTGTCACGTTTATGGGGGAAACTTTCCTTCTGAATCGAGCCTTATTACTCATTGGTCAGTAGTCCACTCCAAGGAGAAGCCCTTTAAGTGTTTAGATTGCAACAAGGGTTTCAGCTACAAGTCAACGCTTCAGAGACACCTGAAGCGCTCCTGTCCCTCAGCCAAGTGGAGAAATGCATTCTTTTCCCCCGTCACGTTTTTTAGCCACTTTGAGAAGACATTTCCAAATAGAAATGTCACAAACGAAGACGTCTTATTTCTATTTGATTCTTTTAATGCCTAGCCCATTTCTAAAACTTTGCAATGCCTTCATCCACAGAGCTTGAAAAATAACTAGTTACCTATAATTAATTTTAAGCAGTGAAAATATAATTCAGTTACATATGTGCTGACTTAACTGGGAATAGGTTTACATGTTTTGTTTTGAAAATTCCTTTTTAAAGTCACCTTTACACAATATTTTACAAGTAACATGGTCACCTTTAACTGTGGTTTTGTTTAATGAGCAGTGGTTTTGGTTTTGGCTTAATGAACCACCACCCCAGGAATGGATGATCTCGGCCAACGGCTTCATGTAGATGTTAAAAGAAGCCCATCTTGCAGGGACCAGGAGGAGGGCCTTCTACGTGTCAGCCCCGCGCTCTGGAACCTCTTACTACTCGAACTACGCCTCCAGACGGAGCTGCTCCCATTTAGGAAACAACTGAAAACATGTATATGCCAGCAGGTATGGGGCATGGATGCATCAAATTTCCAGTCCCGCTGGCTTATTTAGCCAATATTGGGTTTTGTCCTATTCAATTTTTAACAGTGTTGGGTGGGTGGGGATCTTTTAGATGATTTTAAACAGGATTTTAAATGGGCATGTTACACTGTTTTTATTGTCTTTGTTTTTATCTTATGTTGTTGAGCCACTTTGGGTCACTTTCGAGTGAGGGAAGTGGGATAGAAATGTTTTAAATAAATAAATAAATAGGAGAGGTGAGAGTACCGAGCCCTAAAGCACCCCATATTTTAGAGGCCTAGGGCTGGACATCTCATCCTCCAACCTCACCAGCTGGGTCCGGTCCCTCAGAAATGAGGAAAACCAGGATCACACAGTGCCCTGGATCCCCAATCCACGAAGCCGTTCCAGAAGGATACCGTGGTCGATGGTATCGAAGAACACTGAGAGGTCAAGAAGAGCAAGGATGGATGGGTGACCTCTGTCCTGCTCACACCAGAGATCATCCAACAGTGTGACCAATGCAGCCTCAGTACCATATCCAGGCCTGAATCCTGACTGAAAAGAGTCCAGATAATTCACTTCATCCAGGACTCCCTGTAACTGCCGTGCCACTGCCTTCTCCAAAACCTTCTCTAAAAGAGAGGTTGGATGCCAGCCGATAGTTGGCCAGTATCGTGGGGTCGATATGGCCATTCTTCAACATTCCTGAGAAGAGATGTATAAATTGGTTTTGTTTTCTGATTATGCTATAAATATTTACATAAGATTTAGCCACTAGAGGGAATGAGGCAGGGCCATAGGCAGGGGGTGGCCAGGGGGATCACACACCCCCCCTGAGCTAACAGCCCGCCCTTCCACCCCACCCTGGTATGCCAATGTTATATATCTTAACCTATAAGAAAGGGATGTGGCCTTGCGTGTGCAGAATGCATTTCCACACCCGTCCAGCCTATCCCATAATGCACCGTTCACACTTACCTTACTTCCCTGACATCGCTGCAAGGGTCCGGAGAATGAGAGTGGGTCCAGCACCCACAAACGCCAACAAAAAAACCCTCTAGGTTCCAGCATCCTCCACGGCACACCACAGCCAATCAGGCAGGACGGCCTGAGCGTGGAGGAGGCAGGACAGCCAGCGTGAAAATGCTAAAACCAACGGCTGCATCGCACGCACGCTACAGCTGAGGGACTTCCCTGCCCTACCCGGGTGGACTGGGCCCAGACTGATGGGAAGGGTGAGAGGCAGGTATCCGTCAAGGAAGGCGCTCTCCCTGATGGATACCTACCTCTCGCCCTGCCATTCCCCCCATGCTGCTTCGAGGCACCCCTCAAAACATCGGAGGGCAAAATGCACAGGTGGCATAAGGGAATGGCCCTCCCCTCAGCCAGGGGTAGCACCATAGGGGAACAGGCCAGTGTCACGGCTTGAGCCCCCCCACAAAAAAACCCGTCGAAGACAAGTACCAATGCTAGTATATTTATATGTGTGTGTGACATTGTTGCCCCTCCTAAAAAATATCCGCTCTCCCAAATCTAGAATCCTGGCTACGGCCCTGGAATGAGGGAGTATTTTGCTATTTTTCCCCAGAACCATGATAAGGAAAGGTAAAGATAAAGGTCACCCTTGCTCAAAAGCCAATCATATCCAATTCTTGGGTTCAGTGCTCATCTCTGTTTTTTAGCCGAAGTGCATTTGCAGACATTTCCATGCATGTGGCAGGCATGCCTAGACACCAAAGTGTACGGAATGCTGTTTACCTTCCCACCAATTTCTTGCTTTCGAGCTGCTAGGTTGGCAGGAGCTGGGACAGAGATGGGTGCTTATTCCGTCCTGTAGTACTCTGGTTTTGAACTGCTGATGACAACATAGTGGAAAAACCTGTTGTGTAAATTATCCTTTGTAAGGGTGATTGTGTCAGCAAACAGAGGAAGACCACCAGTTACTGAAGAGTTCCTGATTTGATCCCAGAGCTCTCCCACTTCTCATTGTGTATGAGTTGGATGGAAGTAGTAACTCTTCAATGGTTGGCAGTGTCCCCTCCCAGTGACCTTTCATTAGGAGGGTGTAATTGTGCAACAGGATTTGGGCCATTGTTTTAATACCACATGTTGCAGTCGATCATTTGCTCTCCTAAAACAGCATTATTATCAAATTTTGGAAATGCTATATGCAGATAGAATGGCAAATGGAAATAATTATTATAATAGTGGTTACTGCAGTGAGAATGAACATAGTCAATGATGGAAAGTGGATTTTAATTCTAAACTAGATGACTGGTATAACGAGGCATGGAACATAGCTATTAATGATAAATTAACATGTGAAATTCAGGTTAAAAAGAGATTAGTGAAAAATATGTTTTTAGGGGTGATATGGGGAGAGTTTCTGGACTATGTATTAATGAAAGTGAAAGGATTCAAGCCAGAACATGAAATATTCTTTTTGACTTTAAGGGGCCAATATGGAAATTACAGTAAAACCCTTACTTACGGGGGAAAAAGTCCGTTCCGTAGGCTTTTGCTTAAATCGGTTTTTTATGTAACTCGAAGCAAATCCATAGGAAAAATGAAATGTTTATGTAAATCGAAGCAAACCCATAGATAAATGATTTTTTATGTAACTCAAAGCAAACCCATAGGAAAAAGAATTTTTATGTAACTCGAAACAAACCCATAGGAAATTGTGTAAATTGGGACATGGTTTCAGCACAAAATCATTCTATAAGTCGAATTTTATGTAACTCAAGGCATATGTAAGTCAGGGTTTTACTGTATATAGAAAATAATCATTGGATATTGTTGATATGTATTGATTACGAAGTTATTCATAGGTTTTTTTGTAATTTTGTTTTATATTTAAAAAAATTCCCTCAATACAATATCCCAAATATTTTCCTTTTAAAGTCCAAATTGATTTGTCTTTATGATTCATTTTAGTATCCAAATCAGAGCAGCTGTGTAATAATAATAATGTTATAGATTTGGTAAACCCCATCTGCCTCCTGTTTTGTCCTCTTGGAAATATATCAGTTTAATAACTGGATTCTTTCTCTTGCCATATAAACTCTGGTAATTCTTTCTTCCATGTCAGAAGAATTCTGTGGTTTACCAGAGCTGGTATATTTTGAAATAAATATTCCAGAAGTGAAATTATGTTTCACCTGTGCTTTCTTCACACTTCTTATAAATTCTACTATGGATGATTTTCAAGAAGACCTTAAGAGCATGACTCATGAGGCTAATCATTTTGCACTCTCAGGACTCTGCATTTGGTTTCTTCGACCGGGTAACAAAGGTTAATTATTATTATTATTATTATTTATTCAATTTATATCCCGCCCTACTCAACACATGGCCGACTCAGGGCGGCTAACAACATATAAATGACCCCAGGACAACTCAAGGGGTTTACATATAAGATACAAGATACAATGTTCAAAATACAATAATAAATACAATGTTTCAAGTAAATACAATAATACAAATTACAATATTAAGCAAAACAATCCACAAAATACAAAATATCAGCACCACATCAAAATAGAAAACAATTCAACCGAAGCCACCCACAAAAAACCCCTGCCTCCAGAGTCTTATGAAGGGGAGGACAGGGCCCTGGAAAGCCAGCCGGTGGTGTGGCCGGAAGGCCTCTTCGCCCCCACCGGGGCCGGGAGCGCTGCGGCGGTGGATTCGCCCGGCAGACCCCCTCGCCTTAAGTCCTGGCGAGGGGTGGAGGGTGGGGCCCGGAATGCCGGCCGGTGGTGTGGCCGGAAGGCCTCTTCACCCCCACCGGGGCCAGGAGCACTGCGTGGAGGATTCGCCCAGCAGACCCCCTCGCCTTTTAAGTCCTGGCGAGGGGTGGAGGGCGGGGCCCGGAACGACGGCCGGTGGTGTGGCCTGAAGGCCTCTTCACCCCCACCGGGGCCGGGAGTGCTGCGGCGGTGGATTCGCCCGGCAGACCCCCTCGCCTTTAAGTCCTGGCGAGGGGTGGAGGGCGGGGCCCGGAACGCCAGCCGGTGGCATGGCTGGAAGGCCTCTTCACCCCCACCGGGGCCGGGAGCGCTGCGTGGAGGATTCGCCCAGCCGACCCCCTCGCCTTTTAAGTCCTGGCGAGGGGTGGAGGGCGGGGCTTGGAACGCCGGCCGGTGGTGTGGCCGGAAGGCCTCTTCGCCCCCACCGGGACCGGGAGCGCTGCGGCGGTAGATTCGCCCGGCAGACCCCCTCGCCTTAAGTCCTGGCGAGGGGTGGAGGGCGGGGCCCGGAACGCCGGCCGGTGGTGTGGCCGGAAGGCCTCTTCACCCCCACCGGGGCCAATTGCTCGGAAGGATTCCTGTATCATAAATGGTGTTTAAAAGGTCAATTACTTCTTTGACAGAAGTTTCAAAATTTCTACTGAGATGTCATCTGGTCCTCTTGCTTTCCCAACTTTGGATCTTTGAAAGTTCTTACAACCTCACTATTGCCATTTATGACAGGCTGTTCACCTCTTTCATCACTAAGCAGCTCTCTTATGTATTCTTTCCATACGTTGATCTTATCTCTTATTTCCACTGCAAGATTCCCATCCTTGTCCTTTAACAATGCATGTGTCTTATGTAGTCTTCTGCCGGTAACTTCCCTGATCTTTTTATGTACATTGAAAAAATCATGCTTAATTTGGTATTTTTCTATCTCAGCTTCCTTTGCAGCTCTTATTTTGCTCATAATCATCCTCTGTAGATCAATTTTTCCTTGTCCTGATTCTTATACTGTAGGTCCTTATTTCCATTAAATTGAGTATGTCATCTGTCATCCATTCTTTATTCTTATGGTTTGGCTTTTGTTTGCAAAAGTGTATCTGTCTAACTTGCTGGGTTATTTCTTTTATTATTCCCCATTTCTCTTCTACACATCTTTCCCCTTGATGTTTTCTCATTTTTTCTAATTTGTCTCTCACTGTCTCTTTTGCCGCTGTTCTACACTCTTTGTCCTTTCATTGGAAGGACAAATACTGAAGCTAAAGCTCAAGTACTTTGGCCACCAATTGAGAAGAGTGGGCTTACTCGAGAAGGCCCTGATGCTGGGAAAGATAGATGGCAAAAGGAGAAGAGGGCGCCAGAGGATGAGGTGGCTAGATGGCATCAATGCAATGGGTTTAGATCTGTGAGGGCTGAAAAGGATGGTGGAGGACAGAGGAGCCTGGCATATGATGGTTGGGGAAAGCCTGGTTGGTGAAAGCCTCCAAGGTGGTGACAGGTAGCTGGGTTGGGGCGATAATAAATGCATCATTACGGGAGGGGGTGTTTCCTGCACCGCTAAAACATGCTTTGGTGCGCCCCCTCCTGAAGAAGATATCCCTTGACCCAGCTGTCCTTAACAACTACAGGCCGGTTTCCAACCTTCCCTTTCTGGGTAAGGTATTGGAGAAGGCGGTGGTGCGCCAGCTGCAGAGTGTCCTTGAAAAAGTGGATTATCTAGACCCCTTTCAATCAGGATTCAGGCCCGGGTATGGTACGGAGACGGCATTGGTCGCACTGATGGATGATCTCTGGCGGGAGCGGGACGGGGGTTATCCATCCGTCCTTGCTCTTCTTGACCTCTCAGCGACTTTCGATACCGTCGACCACGGTATCCTTCTGGAACGGCTCAAAGGACTGGGGATCCAGGGCACTGTGTTGTCCTGGTTTTCCTCTTTTCTGGAGGGCCGTACCCAGTCGGTGTGGTTGGAGAGTGAGAGGTCCAGCCCTAGGCTTCTCAAGTATGGGGTGCCTCAGGGTTCGGTGCTCTCTCCTCTCCTATTTAACATCTACATGAAGCCACTGGGTGAGATCATTTGTTCCCACGGGGTGCTGTACCATCAGTACGCGGATGACACTCAGTTGTACATCTCGGCCCGTGGGGACCCCAGTGATGCCGTTGAAATCCTATCCGGATGCCTGGAGGCCGTTGGGGTCTGGATGGGGGCAAATGGGTTTCGGCTGTATCCCAGCAAGACAGAGTGGCTATGGATAAGGGGGCCCGTGTTATCCAGGGAGCTACCATCTTTGGTACTGGATGGGGCTGTTTTGCCCCAGACAGACCCGGTGCGCAATCTGGGGGTCCTTCTGGACTCGCAGCTGCTGCTAGAAGAACAGGTAGTGGCTGTGGCCAGGAGGGCTTTTGCCCTACTTCGGGTGATTCACCAGTTGCGCACGCTCCTGGATTGGGACTCCTTGCTTATGGTCACTCATGCTCTGGTCGCTTCCCAACTAGATTACTGTAATGCGCTCTACATGGGGCTGCCCTTGACGACCATTCAGAGGCTGCAGCTGGTCCAGAATGCAGCAGCCCGGGTGATGATGGGGTGCGGACGATATGCCCGCACCTCACCGCTACTTCGGGAGCTGCACTGGTTACCAATTTGTCTCCGGGTACAATTCAAGGTGCTGTTTTTGACCTTTAAAGCCCTATATGGCAGTGGGCCAGGATACCTTAGAGACCGCATCGTCCCAAGAGTGTCTGCCCGTCCAACCAGAGTGGACCGGAGAGGCTCTCTGATGGTGCCATCAACTAGGGGTGCACATCTATCCAGCACCCGAAGGAGGGCCTTCTCTGTGTCCGCACCAACCCTCTGAAACCTCCTGCCAACAGAACTAAGACTTGAAAGAGAATTACTGCCCTTCAGGAAAGGACTAAAGACCTGGCTGGCAGGGAGAGTGTGGGGCCCGAATGGGAACACAGTCCTTGCCTGCTGGCTTATGTAAACAACTAAGAACTCTCTCTTCTTTTTAAAGTGGGTGGGATATGGGTTTTTAAAGTGTTTTTATCTGTTTTAGAATTTGTTGTAATGCCGCCCTGAGTCAGGTTCTACCTGAGTTGGCGGCATATATAAATATGACTAATAAATAAATAATAAATAGGGAGGCTGCCCGCGGCCAGGAGCAGCCGCGAGACCACCCCAGCCGGGGGTGAGGAAGACCAGGCAGGCGGCGGGAGAGGTCGCGATCCTCCGCCGCCGCCGCGAGGAGGCTGCCCACGGCCAGGAGCAGCCGCGAGACCACCCCAGCCGGGGGTGAGGAAGACCAGGCAGGCGGCGGGAGAGGTCGCGATCCTCCACCGCCACCGCCGCGAGGAGGCTGCCTGCGGCCAGGAGCAGCCACAAGACCACCCCAGCTGGGGGTGAGGACGACCAGGCAGGCGGCGGGAAAGGTCACCATCCACCACCGCCACCAGAGGCAGAGGAAGAGGAACAGCTGAGCCACGGGGGAAAACATCCACTGCCCGCCACTCCCAGAGACAACAACCCCACCTGGGGAGTGAGGACACAAGGATAAGTAGCTGATGTGAAAAAATGTAGCTGAATTAATATAGCAACTGACATAGAGACTTTACACTGACTTAATATAGCAATTAACATAGAGACTGTGTTTTAGAGTGGGATAATAGGCATGATAATATGTTGTTTAAACTGTTTTAAACTTTTAAAACTGTGATATGATGTATGATGCGAGGAAAAAAATGGCGTAGAAACCGGCAAACCACGCCAAAAGCTTGCCAAGAGAACCCTATTGACCAAAACAAAAGGCAAAACAAAGGAGCAGGCTAGGTGATACAGGATGCTTAACACCACAGAGTGGAGGAAGGGGAGGGACAGGAAGGAGGGAGGAGGAATGCAATGTTGTAAGGAGCAATACTGCATAGGGACATGGAATGTGAGATCAATGAACCAAGGCAAACTGGAAGTGGTAAAAAATGAGATGGAAAGAATAAGCATTGACATCTTGGGAATCAGTGAGCTAAAATGGACAGGGATGGGCGAATTCAGCTCTGGAAACCATCACATCTACTACTGTGGACAAGAAAACCTTAGAAGTAGCCATAATTGTCAATAAAAGAGTGAGAAGAGCAGTAATGGGATACAACCTCAAAAATGACAGAATGATGTCAGTAAGAATTCAGGGCAAACCCTTCAATGTTACTGTGATCCAAATATATGCACCAACCACGGGTGCAGATGAAGCCGCAGTGGACCAGTTCTATGAGGACTTACAACACCTCATAGAACAAACACCAAGAAATGATGTCCAAATTATTTTGGGAGACTGGAATGCCAAAGTAGGCTATCAAAAAGTGGAGGGAATAACAGGCAAGTTCGGTCTTGGAACACAGAATGAAGCAGGGCAAAGATTGATAGAGTTCTGCCAAGAGAACGCACTGGTCATAGCAAACACCCTCTTCCAGCAACACAAGAGGCGACTTTACACATGGACATCACCAGATGGCCAACACCGAAATCAGATTGACTACATGCTCTGCAGTCAAAGATGGAGAACCTCCATACAGTCAGCAAAAACAAGACCTGGAGCAGACTGTGGCTCAGATCACAACCTACTGATTGCAAAATTCAGGCTTAGACTAAAGAAAATAGGGAAAACAAAAAGACCAGACAGATATCACCTAGACAGCATCCCTAAAGAATACACGGTGGAGGTGATGAACAGATTCAATGGCTTAGACTCAATAGATAGAGTGCCAGAAGAATTATGGACAGAGATGAGGGACATCATGCAGGAAGCAGCAAAGAAAACCATACCAAAAGAAAAGAAGAGTAAGAAAGCAAAGTGGTTGTCTGATGAGGCTCTTAAAATAGCAGAGGAAAGAAGGAACGCAAAAGTCAAAGGAGAAAGGAAAAAATACAATCATTTGAACACAGAATTTCAAAGAAAAGCAAGGAGAGATAAGGAAAACTACCTAAAAGAACAGTGCAAAGAAATGGAGGAAAACAACAAAAGAGGCAGAACCAGAGACCTTTTCAAAAAAATCCGGGAAATCAAGGGAACATTTAAAGCAAAAATGACCATGATAAGGGACAAAGACGGAAAGGAGCTAGCTGATGCAGAAGAGATTAAGAAAAGATGGAAAGAGTACACAGAGGAACTCTACAAAAAGGAACTCAACACTCTTGATAGTCACAATGATGAAGAAATTGAACCTGAGCCAGACATCCTGGAGAGTGAAGTCAGAAAGGCCCTAAAGAGCACTGCAAACAACAAAGCTAGTGGAGATGATGGTATCCCAGTTGAATTTTTCAAAGCTCTAAAAGATGATGGCATCAAATTACTGCATTCAATATGCCAGCAGATTTGGAAAACAAAACAGTGGCCACAGGACTGGAAAAGATCAGTATATGTTCCAATCCCAAAAAAGGGCAATGCCAAAGAATGTTCAAACTATCGAACAATCGCGCTCATCCCACACGCCAGCAAGGTGATGCTCAAGATAATACAGGATAGACTTCAGCAGCATGTGGAAAGAGAATTACCAGAGGTGCAGGCTGGTTTCAGAAGAGGCAGGGGGACTAGAGACCACATCGCCAACATACGTTGGATCATGGAGAAAACAAAGGAATACCAGAAACAAGTTTACTTTTGCTTTATTGACTACACTAAGGCATTTGATTGTGTGGATCACAACAAGATGTGGCAAGTGATTAAAGAGATGGGAATACCAGAGCACCTCATATGCCTCCTGAGATATCTGTACATAAACCAAGAAGCAACAGTTAGGACAGAACATGGAATAACAGAGTGGTTTGGAATAGGAAAAGGAGTAAGACAAGGCTGCATTTTGTCACCCTGCTTATTCAACTTATACACAGAGCACATAATGCGCAATGCAGGGATGGAAGAATCACAATATGGGATCAAAATTGCTGGGAGAAACATCAACAATCTGAGATATGCAGACGACACCACCCTAATGGCAGAAAGTGAGGAAGACCTAAAGAATCTCTTGATCGGTTTGAAGGAAGAGAGTGCAAAAGCTGGCTTGAGACTCAATATCAAGAAAACCAAGATAATGGCAACAGGCCCGATCAGTTCCTGGAAAATAGATGGGGAAGAAGTAGAAGCAGTGACAGATTTTACATTCTTAGGATCTAAGATCACTGCAGATGGAGATTGCAGCCATGAAATAAAAAGGCGACTGATTCTTGGGAGACAAGCTATGAGAAACCTGGGGAACATGGTGAAAAGCAGAGACATCACCTTGAAAACAAAAATTAGAATAGTCAAAGCAATGGTATTCCCAGTGGTAATGTACGGATGTGAGAGCTGGACAATTAGGAAAGCTGAACGCAGAAGAATAGATGCCTTTGAGGTGTGGTGTTGGAGGAGAGTTTTGAGGGTACCCTGGACAGTGAGGAGAACAAATAGGTCAATCTTAGAAGAAATCAACACTGACTGCTCATTGGAAGGTCAAATAGTAAAGATGAGGCTAAAGTACTTTGGGCATCTAATGAGAAGGGAGGAGTCACTTGAGAAGGCCGTGATGTTGGGAAAGGTGGAGGGCAAAAGAAGAAGGGGGAGGCCAAGGATGAGATGGATGGATGGTATTGTAGACACAATGGGCACAGAACTGGGAGGACTGAGGGGGATGGTGGAGGACAGAGGCGCCTGGAGAACGATGGTCCATAAGGTCGCAAAGGGTCGAATCGACTGTGCGACTGAACAACAACAACAATAAATAAATAAATGGCCCATGGGGTTGCAAAGGGTCAGACTTGACTGTGCGACCAAACAACAATAACACATTCACATCAAAACCAGTTTTCATTGTTTTAGTTATGATTTTATGCAATTTTAGGCAGAGATGACATATTAGTGGGTTATGGCCTGATAAAATATCAGCTCCAGGATACGTCTTTGCTGACAAGATGCTGTTATGAAACCTGTTTATAGCAACAAAGTCTGTTTGATTTCTAATAATATTATTTGGACTATCGGCAGGGGACTTCCAAGTGTACAGTCATCTAGGTAGCATCTTAAGCCCTGTGTTGGTGATCACTAGATCTTCTCTGCAGAACTGTACAAGGCAGTTTTTCCCCTCCTTCCTTTTTCTAAGGTTATACAGTCCCACTATACTCGATGTCTTCATCCAGTTTGTCTACAGTGGATGCATAGACTTGTATGACAATCATGTTGAAAGGTTTGCCTTTAGTTTTATCATTATGATGATCCTATCTGAAAATGGTATCACACTAAACACTGTGTTCTTTATCGCTTTGCTCTGGATTACCCCAATTCCATGCCAGTAATGTTTTTCATTGTTTCCTGAGTAATAGACTTTTAATTTAATTTAATTTAATTTAATTTTTGCATTTGTATTGCTGCCCCCTCGCCGAATCAACTCTGGGCGGCTCACAATAAAAACATAAAAGACAATAAAACATCCATAAAAACCCATCCCCATTAAAAGCCCACCCACCCCATCTGTAAAAAGAGGGAGGATTTTAAACAAGCCAGCAGGCGGGAGTCACTCCTCCGTTAGTGCCCCACACCTGCTGCGCCAGCCAGGTTTTAAGTCCTTTCCTGAAGGGCAGAGTACATGGACCATGTACTCTGACACACTACATTGGTCCACTCCTGGCCACCTTGTGTCACTCAGTTCCATGATATCAATGTTCAGTCTCTTCATTTCCTTTACTACATTATAGATCTTTCCTTTTTCATTAATACTCCTGACATTCCAGGTACAAATGTTTATGGCTGACCCTGAGATTCTTAGCACCCTTTGCCCACTGAAGGGCTGCCGGGGGACTGAGGGTCATGTTTATTTGGCTTTCAGCCATGAAGATTGTCCTGGGAACAATCTCAAGTTAACTGAGGCTTCGAATTTGTTAAGAGGTGCCTAAAGACGTAGTGAGGGACTGCAGTCGCTCAAGTGGCTAAGACGCTGACTGGGAGGCGGAAAGTCAGCAGTTCGATTCCCGAGTACTGCAGGATGGAATGAACTCCCGTTTTTGTCCCAGCTCCTGCCAACCTAGCAGTTCGAAAGCAAGACATTGCAAGTAGATAAATAGGGACTACTTCAGTGGGAAGGTAACAGCGTTCGGTGCGCTCCGGTGTCTAGTCATGCCTGCCACATGACCATGGAAATGTCTGCAGAAGCAGACAGCGCTGGCTTTTTGGCTTTGAAACAGAGATGAGCACTGAACCCTAGAGTCGGATACGACTGTCTTTCGAGCAAGGGAAACCTTTAAAGATGTAGTGACTGTAACTCATCCCCCTGAGACTGTTGGGGAAAGGACTGAGAGGGCAGGTGCTTTGCCTTTATTAAAAGCTGTTCCAAGCAAAGAAAGTGAACTGCAGCCTATGACGTTACAGCACCTGTGACTTCCCAAGGAGGGGAGGCCGTGGGGACATATACCAAGCTACAGGTATTTTTCAAAGTGTCATAATAGACCTCCCCCACTTTTAGGAGATCCAGGTTACACTGGGATTACAGCCCTAGTAAGGAAAGACAGTCTCGATCATTCTAATGCAAATAGGTGTGGTTGTCCTTCTAAAACTAGGTTTCCCTTGCTTGAAAGCCAGTCGTATCTGACTCTAGGGTTCAGTGCTCATCTCTGTTTCAAAGCCGAAGAGCCAGCATTGTTCGCTTCTACCGATGTTTCCATGGTCATGTGGCAGGCATGACTAGACACTGGAGCGCATGGAACGCTGTTACCTTCCCACCGAAGTGGTCCCTATTTATCTACTGTACTTGCAATTTCATAGCTGGAAAAAGTGCAGAGGAGGGCAACCAGAATGATTAGGGCACTGGAACACCTTCCTTACCATCTGAGGCTGCAACGGTTGGGCCTCTTCACTCTTGAACGATGGCGTCTAAGAGGTGACCTGATTGAAGTTTATAAAATCATGCACGGTGTGGACAAAGTAGATAAGGAAAAACAGTTTTCCCTATCGCATAACACTAGAACTAGGGGGCACTCCATGAAACTTTTGGGTGCTAGTTCTCAAATAAGAGAAAGTACTTTTTCACCCAGAGGATCACTGGTCTACGGAACTCCCTGCCAGAAGAAGTGGTGACAGCTGTCAGTATTGACAGCTTTAAGAAAGGATTAGACAAGTTCATGGAGGACAAGGGTATCAATGGCTATAACTATGGATACCTAAGGACAACCTCCGGGTTGGAGAGATAGGCAGGATATCTCTCAATGCCACTTCCAGGGAATCCTAAGCAGGTGAAGGCATCTGCTTGGGAATAATACCCTGAAGCCAATGGTGAGCCACTGTGTGAGACAAAATGCTGGACTGGATGGGCTGTGGCTTGTTCCAGCAAGGCTGTTCTTATGTTCATATATAAGATTCTACAGTAGATAGGAAACATGCCAGATGACAGATATTACTAGAGAGGAGCATGCCAGATGAGAGAGGTGCCAAGAGATGAGCATGTCAAACAAGAGAGATTCCTAGAGGGGGAGCATGTCAGATGAGAGGGATTCCTAGAGAGGGCATATGCTGGACAAGAGATTTTTCTAGAGGGGAGCATGCCAAACATCGAGATTTCTAGAGGGGGAGCATCCAAGAAAAGAGAGAAGATTTCTAGAGAAGCAGCATGCCAGACAAGAGATATTCCTAGAGGGAATCTGGAAAAGAGGGAATCTGGGTCTTTGGTCTTAAACAAGGAGAGATGGATTCCTAGGATGAATTGGAGAGGTGAGTATGAGGACTATGATTTCCAAAGCCGATGCAGTCCTCCTTTTTGCACCATCTTGTGTAATTGTACTTCTTTTTAGGTTTTGGAGTAACTGGATGCTAGAAGAATGAGTGCCAGTTTTGATTCACCTTCCATTTCCTCCGTCAGCTGATAATTGGATGAAGAGGAGAGTGAGGTTTAGCTGTTTCTTCAGATCCTTTTGTAAAAAATTTTTAAAAAAGTTATGGGGTTTTTGCACAAAATACATATATAAACACATCAAAACTTATTATAAAAAATATAACATAAGCAAAAAACAACAATCCGTTAATTAAACAGAAACTAAATATGCCTAATGTTGCGTAGTTGATACATGCCAACTTCTAATCTCTAATTTATCCTTTTCTTAAACTACATGATAAAAGGCTTAGAACACAACATCGACCTTCTTATTTTATTTCTCCTACAAAAAAGTAATAAAAAAGGAAAGAATATATTAAAAAAATAAGAAGAAAAGAAGGGGGAAGGGAAAGGAGATAAGAAAAACAAGAAACAATTAAACAATTCACCCTGTGATATATACAATGCCTGTGGGGGGACGCGGCTCTTCTCATCATTCTTTCAATATTTCCAAAAGTCCAATTGATCTGGTACTGGCCTGCTTCCTGCTCCTTTCTTTAGTGCAAAATCCACAAAGGGTTTCCAAATTGAACAGAATCTGTTCTCTGTAATTAATCCTTTCCCCCCCTTCAAATCCCAGGATAATTTGTCATTTAAAGCCAATTGCCAAGTTTCCTTATACCAATCTTCAGTACTAATTTTGTCAATTCCTTTCCACTTCCTTGCTATACACTGTCTCCCAGTTGTCATCAAAATTGAAACCAATTCTATGTTATCCTTATCCAATTTTTTATCTGATCCTTTTGTGAAGATTGGGTGGCCCTTTCCCACACCCCTGGGACCTTGGATCTGGGAAAACCCCATCCAGGAAACATAGGCAATTGGGAAAAGAGCAGATTTTCCCACAAATGCAACAGCCAGAGGGTTCCTCTTCATTGCAAATCCAGGAGCATCACACAGCATTCCTGCTTCCATTCACATCAATTTCCAGGCTGATTGCATTGGCATTAAAGGTAAAGTGGAATTTGAAGAAAGGTGTGGAGTGGCATTATGTATTATGAGAAGGGGTTCCTAGAAAGGAGAAGGAAGATAGCTTTTGCAAGAGGGTAGAATGAGGTCAGCAGTACTGCCATGACACAGTGAGCGCCCGTCTCTGTCCTAGCTCCTGCCAACCTAGCAGTTTGAAAGCAATAAATTGCAAGTAGATAAATAGGGGCCACTTTGGTGGGAAGGTAAACAGTGTTCCGTGCACTCTGGTGTCTAGTCATGCCTGCCACATGACCACAGAAACGTCTGCAGAAGCAGACATCACTGGCTCTTCGGCTTGGAAACAGATGAGAGCACTGAACCCTAGTGTCAGATACTATTTGATGTCTATACCATCCATATGGGATATTTTCCCACTCTGGGGGGGTTTACATTAGTTAACCAGAAATATAGACACAATAACATTTGTTTGGCATCATCCAATTATGCACTTATTCTTTAGCTATAGGGAGAATGTTTTTATAAGTCTCTTTAAACAGTACAGTTTTAAAAAGTTTCTTGAAAACATCCAAAGTAAAATGAAAGAGATAAAAGCCAGAACAGATCGTTTCCTCTTATGGATTGAATTTAACCTTTTCAAGCCCAGAGCCAGGTCATGCTCTGTAGCGATGTCTGGCCGCTAGGGCGGCGTTAGAGCCCGGAGGAGACTGATCAATGACAACACGAGGCAACAGGAGCGAGATCAGATCAGTACTTTATTGGAAAAAGGCAACATCATTTATAGGGAAAAAAGCGCAACGGTGGCAAGCTGTCACCTGACAGGAAAATTACCTCACTCACGTACACGGGTTAATGGGGAATTCTTCAAAGGGGAGTTTAATCAGCTGGGGCAAACATGGATTCAGGGACCTCATTGTCTTGGGGATTAGGCAGGGACAAACATGGCTTATTTGCGCCAGGGATTTCCCGAGCTGGGAGATGAGCTAGGCACTTAATGTTTGACAGAAGTCAGCTATCTGCTTACTTGGCCGAGTCGCAGGTCAGGTCACGGTAATTGGGTGAATCAAACCCTATACTTTATTCACCCCCCTTAATTTGGCTGCCCGCAGAGCCCGCGGCTCAAGGAGCGTCCTCCTGAAGCGGCCTCTGCAAGGGCCGTTTCCATGCCCGATGGGCATGGGGAAACCGCATCTCCCCTTTATTTTCTATTTAAGGACCTGACTGGCGACCCTGCGCAAGAGCGGCATCAGCTGTTGAGCGGGTATGACGTCACGGAGTTTTTCCCTGGGGCGGCACTTGGAGATCAGCGAGGGAATGCACTGAGCAAAACAACAAAGCGTAATGCCTAGTATGGTTATCCCCACCACTACCTTAAGCACCGTTTGCAGCCACCCCCAGGGAATCCATGACCACATCCAATTCCACAGGGAACTCCACCAAGCCCCCCATGCGGAACCCTCTGTAATACCCTGGACTATGGTGTGGAGGTTCGTGATCTGGCTTTGGATCTTACGGGAGTTGTCAGTAAGATTGAAGCAGCACATTCCATGAAAGGATTCGCAACCCAGGTGGTGCAGCAAGAGGAGGTAGTCGATAGCCGCTCGATTGTCAAGAACGGCCTGGCGAAGTTCTGCCTGTTCCTGATTGAGGAGCGCTATCGCTGTGGAGGTATGGTTAATGGCTTTTGCCAAACCGCAAGCCAAGCGGCCAATCCTCCGCGCGTTGCCGACGGCCAAGCCTGGCACGCCGACAAGGCTGACTGCTAGGGATACATACTCAGCGGGACTCATTACTCTGAAGCTGCTGTCACAAGAGCTGTCTAACTGGGTTGTGCGTGTGTGCCGTATGAGTGGGGAGACATTTGAAACATTGGAAACATGTGAAACATTAGAAGCATTTGTGCTTGGGGCAATCATGTCCTTAGTAGGGAGTAACAGTGTCAAACGACTGATACAACACATTGAGTCCGACAAATTCGCAGGAATATAGTTCCATGTGAACTGGTTGCAGGTGAAAAACCACCCTGAAGGTAGGGTGACGTGAGCGTACAGCGAAATGAGTGTCTCTGGTTTATTACAAGTCCAGTTGCCGCTGCCGGGGTCAAGGCAGCGGCGCCGAGTCGGACCGCCTGAGGTGCAGCCGGTCATTCGGGTGCAAGCAGCGTCCGGGCTGACCGCCACTCGAGGGGTATGAAGAGTGGCTGCGTCAGCCGGCAAGGTTGATGCAAGTCGCCGCCCCCCCCCCCAGCGTGCGTATGCTGAGAAGGTGGTAGGAGTGTGTGGGCCGAAGAACGCCTTCAACAACCAATCGCCATCCTTGGTGCGCGCGTCCAGAGCGTGGCACACGGGGATGAGACAGGTGCTGAGGATAGATGCAGAACCAATGTCCTGCCGTAGACAAAAATCGGACTGGTTGACGAGACCCGCCAACCTTTCCCACAAGTTGTACTGCATTCGTGCAGAAAGATCTTCACCAGGCGGCAAACCGTCAGCCTGGATCGGAGCAGCCTGAACGCCTCCCCCCAGAAGCAGGGTGAGGGCCAGGATGACGATGATCGCCATGGAGTTGGCATGGATCTGGGCAAAGACTGCTGCTACGAGGTTCTCCGGTGTCGGCTCCTTCTCCCCGCGCTGGAGGGCGTCCTCAGCTTTACTGCAAAGTGCCTTGACCATCCCCCAGGTGATCTTCGGCGCCGCCGGTGGCCGTCTCCTCCGGCGGGTCTTGTCGGCCAGCGTGAGGTCCTCCATCTCCGGGATCGGACTCGGGTCGGCCTGGGTCCACGCCATGTGGTTCCAAGTGAGGCTTGACACACCGAGCTGGAATCCAAACGACACCTGTAGGAGACATAACTGCAGCATACCCTCTTCCCCAGGTTATGAGCGGCACCGGGCCCCTCCAAGAAGGGTCTGGTGGCACTCGGTACCGGACCATAGGTCGCGGGAGAGCTTCCGAACGGCGGAAATGCTTCTCCTGCGGCGTGCAATCCGAAAAAACATTAAAGTGATTGTATGTGAACAATACCTTGTTGAGACACATCTGTGCTTCTCCCTGTGACTTGGGGAGGGCTGGTGGCTCCCCCCTTTCTGTTTGTTTGTCAATATAGGACTTTAGCGTCCGATTGACCCGCTCTACAATCGCTTGCCCTTGCGGATTGTAGGGAATTCCAAATGTGTGCTTGATGTCCCAAGTAGCCATGAAGGCGGCCAACTGCCTGGAACTGTAGGCCGGCGCGTTGTCCGTCTTCACGTGCCGCGGTTTGCCCATCGCCGCAATGCAGGAAAGGAGGTGCTGCTCCACGTGGGTGGCAGCCTCCCCTTTCTGCGCCGTTGCCCAAACGAACTGAGAAAAAGTGTCAATGCAGACGTGCATGTATTGCCATCTGCCGAACTGCGGCACATGCGTGACGTCCATCTGCCATACCTGATTAGCCTCTGTCCCTCGTGGGTTGACCCCCCACGAGGGCCCCCCCGGCGCCCCTGCGCAATGCTGGCAAGAGCGGACTATACCTTGGGCTTGAGAAAGCGGCAGATTGAACTGTCTAGCGAGTGCCTTGGCATTTTGGTGAAAAAAGGCATGACTTTGGATTGGAGTAGTGAAAACTCCCAAAACTGACCGTTGCTGAATTTCCTTTGCCGCCGCATCCGCTCTGCTATTGCCCGCGGAAATCGGACCCGGTAGGTCTTGGTGACTTCGGATGTGGGCAATATAGAGCGGCTCTGTGCGGTTCCGCAAATGAAATTGAGCCGTGAGAAACAGACTGAGCAGGTTCTTGTCTATCGCGGGAGTAATGTAAGCTCCCGGTAGACTGTGAAGCAAATTCCTTACATACAGACTGTCAGTAATGATATTTAACCGTTCCTGGGCGAAGGTGCGCAAGGCAAGGTTCACGGCTGCCAACTCCGCCCGCTGCGCGGACTTCTGTGGAAGAGTTAGCAGCGTGTGCCAAGCTTCGCCCTCCTGCCAAGTCAGGACACCATATGTGCGTCCCCCATCGGTAAAAACTGTCTTGGCCCCCTGAAGCTGGACCAGCGAGAGCAATTCGAACAAACTGACTGTTCCTGTCTGAAGTGAGACAAGCCTAGGGTCTTTGGGCAAGTGGTATGCCAAGCTTCCGGTGAATCCTTCCAAGGCTATCGGAAGCGAGTCACCTAGCTGCATCAACTGATGGATCTGTTCCTTGGTGAACGGGACTACGATCTTAGCTAAATCGTGCCCAGAAATGTCCCTTGCTCTCAGCCTGCCGCGGTAGATCACCGCGGAGACCAGTTCTTGGGGCGGAACAATGTTCCGAGAAGAGGTGTTTGGCAAGTAGACCCACTCCACAATTTTCGCTCCCTTCTCTGAGTCTACTCCTAGCGCTCCAGTGAACATGGATCCCGACCGTACGATGTACAAATTCAGGATCGGGGCATATGGCCCCGGGGCGATCCTATCCACCCACCTCTGGCTGAGAACTTGGTTCACCTTCTCGAGCGCCAAGCGCGCGTCTCGAGAGATTTTGATCCGGTCTGCCGGCTGCTTACCTAAGGTTAGCAGCGAGAAGAGCGGTTTTAGGAGATCCGTATCTAAACGAAAATACGGTCTGGCCCAATTGATGTTCCCCAAAACTTGCTGCAATTCTACAAGGGTGACTGAGTCTTGTAAATTTATCTGAGGCAGGACTGGTGCTGCGAAAGAGCGGAGAAGCCGATGGCCCAAGTATGAGAAGGGCTCGGTTCTCTGCACCTTCTCAGGGGCAATGAGTAAGCCTTTGTCCCCCAGGCTGGCCTGGAGGTCAGAAAACATTTCGCTGCCGAGCTGCGGCAACGCTACTAAGATGTCGTCCATGAAGTGACAAACAATTGCTTTAGGGTAAAGGCTTCGGAACTTTGCCAGTGCGCCGTGAACATAAATTTGACACAGGGTGGGCGAATTGAGCATGCCCTGTGGCAAAAATTTCCACGCGTAACGCTGCGTGGGCTCACCGTGGTTCACGACCGGCACCGTAAAGGCGAACCTTTCCCGGTCCCTGGGGTCTAGGGGGATTGTATAAAAGCAATCCTTGAGATCTACAACTAGGATCTCCCACCCCTCGGGAATCATATTAGGATTTGGGATGCCGCATTGAAGCGGACCCATCGGCTGAATGCATTTATTGATCTCCCTGAGATCGTGGAGGAGTCGCCACTTCCCCGACTTCTTCTTAATCACAAAAATTGGCGAATTCCAGGGGCTTGTGGACTGTTCTATGTGTCCTGCGTCTAGCTGTTCCTTAACTAGCTGCTTGAGGGCAACTAATTTCTCTCCCACTACCGGCCATTGTTCTACCCATACCGGAGTGTCGGTGAGCCATTTAAGTGGCAACGCCATTACCCGAAGGTAAGCGTAGCACCGTACTGCTGGAGAATGTCTCGCCCCCAAAGGTTGATGTGCACGTCAAGAATGTGCGGCCGAATTACCGCTGTGCCGTCAGCCTTTGGGATTGTGACCTCTACCCACTCTCGGCTCCTGAACGCTTCCTGGACGCCTCCTACCCCCCACACATCGGAGACCGGCTCAATGGCCCACTCTCTTGGCCACTGGCTCCTGCTTATCACGCTCACATCCGCTCCGGTATCGAGTAACCCTGAGAACACCCTTTTGTTCAAAAATACCTCGATAACGGGGCGCTGTTTCCACTCAATGTTGGTCTCCACTGTCGCTAAGACCTGGTATCCTTGCACTGCCTCACTCGCGCTCGAGCGGTCTGCTGAACCGGACTCTGAGCTGTCCCTGAGCCTTCCCTGGCTGCCTGCTGGCGAGTGACAAGGAACCATGATCAGTTGCGCTAACGTGTCTCCCTTGTGGATGGTTTGGGGCAGGTGCGCCCAAAGCTGGACCTGGAGAATGCCTGAAAAATTCGAGTCAATGACTCCTGGAATTATGAAAATTCCGCGTGCTCCAGCTACACTACGGGGCAAAACTAAACCTATAAAGCCTCTGGGCAGGGGTCCCATGTACTGGGTGTCGACTAGATAGACTGTGCCTGGCAGGTCGCATGTAACGTCCGCCTGGCAAGTCAGTTCTAGCCCCGTGCTGCCCCTGGGGCTGGCCTGTGCCCTCGCAGTGCCTGGGATGTGCCTAGAATCTAGTCTCGGTCTGGGGAGTTCTGGATCTGGGTGAAGGAAGCCTCTGTTTGGACTGGGGCCAGAGACGTGCCCGGATTCCGGTTTCCCGAATTCGGACAAAACCTGGCCCAATGGTAGCCTTTCTGGCACTTCGGGCAGAGGGTGTTCGGAGCCTTGGGACGGCCGGACTTTTGTCCGCTTCCCTTGGATCGGCACTCCCTAGCGAAGTGACCGACCTTGCCACAAGTGTGACATGCCCCTTTGTTCTTGCCATTGGATCTTCTTCCCCCCTGCACCGCTGCCGCTAGCAGACCCATCTTGTAAGAGTCTGTGCCAACGTCGGAGCATGCTCGAATCATGTCCGTTAAGGTTATGTCAGGGCGATTGCCCAAGGACTGCAAGACTTTACGGCAGTCCAAGTTGGCGTTGTCTTTGGCTAGCTTAATCATGAGCTCTTCCTGGGCGTGCTCATTGTCAATCTGCCTGCTAATTGCTTCTTCCAGGCGATTGATGAAGTCCATGTAGGGCTCTTGGGCTCCCTGCTTAATGGCGGTGTAATTTTTGGCCGTTTTGCCAGACGCTGGGACCTTGAAGTATGCCCTATAGGCAGCCTCGGCTGACATCTCTAGGGTGGCGAGAGGCAAGTTGATTTGAGCGTTAATGGACTCAAAGGCGCCTGAACCATACAGCTGGTCAGGGATTACCGCGCCTCCCATCCTGGCAGCCCGAGCTTGCGCCTCTAGGTGGAACTCGCTGTCCCAAATCATGTACTGGCTGGGGGTGAGCATCATCCTCATGACGGCTTTCCAATCATGAGGAATCCACATGGTGGTCTCGCACACCTGCTGGAGCGTGCCCCTCGTAAAACGACTTTGGAGCCCTGTCTCTGAGATTGCTTTCCGTAAAGCCATGAGAAGCTTGTACGGGACTGGGGAGTGTACTACCTGCTGTGCGCCCGTGAGCGCGTCCATTTCCAAGCGGATGGGACAAATCTGTCGAAGTTCTGCTAGCTGTTCTACTGGCAATTCCCCCTTCTTGAGTTCTATCTCAGCTGTGCGCTGAAGGGCACTCTTCACGACTAGGGAACCTGGGGTTGTCAGAGAAGCGCCAGCGCCTCTCATTCCTTGCGTTCCCTCGGTGACGTCTGCAGCTGTCACCGCGGGAAGGCTCCCTGCGCTACTCTGCTGATACTTGAATGTCGGGTAGAGTGCGGTGGGCGCAGTCGGCTCGACTGGCATGCCTGATGGCTTCTCTAACGGGGGTTCTTCCGCGTCTACCCGGACTGGCTCGATCTGCTCTAAGAGTCTCCTACATTTCCGCCATGTGCGGACTATCCCTCCCGGAGCTTTCGGGGTTTGCTGAATGCAGTCTCCTATCTGATCCCAGAGCTTCAGGGTTAACGTACCTACTTCTGGGTAAAGTAGGCAGTGTTCCCTGAGGTACGCCAGAAGTCTCGCTAGCTCCCTGCTGTGAAATCGTAACTGAAAAACCCTGGCCAGGATTATGAACTCTTGCTCCCGAGTTCTTTGGCTAGCGGACGGACTTGGTCGAGGAGAACAAGTTCCCATATTACCTGCGATGGTCCTCCGAAGTCTCCTTCTCGGGACGAAGTTCGACGCGTCTTTGCAGGCAACAGGTTCGGGCGACGAGTGTCTGGGGTAGCCCTCGGAGCGTGGACCTTCTGCCACGGGCCCTTCTAACGGCCTCTGCGATGTCAGGGGCTCACAGCCTGCCCTGAGCGGAACGCGTTTCCCTCTATGGCAAACCTCGCGAAAGTGAGGAGTGAGCGGTAGGAATGTCTCTCTGGAATGCCTCGCGGCGGGCCGTCCTCTGTCCGGCTGGCTGCCGACCAGAGCGCCGCGCTATCCTCCGGGCTGGCGGGTCGCGGTTCAAGCGCAGAACCGGACCGCGTGGAGCGCTACTCACGAGTAGACCTCTCCGGGGTCTCTTACTCACGAGTAAATCACGTCGGGGTCACCAGCTGTAGCGATGTCTGGCCGCTAGGGCGGCGTTAGAGCCCGGAGGAGACTGATCAATGACAACACGAGGCAACAGGAGCGAGATCAGATCAGTACTTTATTGGAAAAAGGCAACATCATTTATAGGGAAAAAAGCGCAACGGTGGCAAGCTGTCACCTGACAGGAAAATTACCTCACTCACGTACACGGGTTAATGGGGAATTCTTCAAAGGGGAGTTTAATCAGCTGGGGCAAACATGGATTCAGGGACCTCATTGTCTTGGGGATTAGGCAGGGACAAACATGGCTTATTTGCGCCAGGGATTTCCCGAGCTGGGAGATGAGCTAGGCACTTAATGTTTGACAGAAGTCAGCTATCTGCTTACTTGGCCGAGTCGCAGGTCAGGTCACGGTAATTGGGTGAATCAAACCCTATACTTTATTCACCCCCCTTAATTTGGCTGCCCGCAGAGCCCGCGGCTCAAGGAGCGTCCTCCTGAAGCGGCCTCTGCAAGGGCCGTTTCCATGCCCGATGGGCATGGGGAAACCGCAATGCTCTCTCAGTCAGCTTCGAGGGCCAGACAGCCATTTTGCCCTGCCTGCACGATGTTCCATCAGCTTTAAAGAGGCAGCCAATTTCTTTCTCAAATGCCCTTGGATGAAATGGCACTGTGGGGTGGGTCTGGCCCACAGGCCTTAGGTTGGGAACCCCTGATTTAACATGTAGCTTCATAAAGTAGGATACCATAGAATATTTATGCTAGGAATTCTAGGAATTGATGTCCAAAAATCCAAGGGTTAGGAATCACTAAGTGGATCCCTCCAATGCTAGAGTTTTATATTTCTATGAAATGAAGCCCTTGAAATAGGAGAGAGATGCTGTACTGGGGTTCATCCTTCCTTCCTTCCTTCTTTCTTTCCTTTCTTCCTTCCTCATTTGCTTGCTCTCTTACTTCCATTCTTCTTTCTTTCCTTCCATTCTTGATTGCTTGCTTCCATTCTTTCTTTCTCTGGCTCTCCTTCCCCCTCTCTCCTTCTTTCCTTCCTCGCTTATTTTTATTGTTGTCATTGTTGCTGTTTCTGTTGTTCACTATTGTGACCCTTTACAAGGTTTTCTAGGTAGAACATATTCAGAAATGGTTTCTAATTCCCCTTCTTCTGAGATATACTCTGGAGTTGTGCAACTTGCCCAGGGCCACACAGGCTGGGTTTTCACCCAGGAGGCACAAGTGGGAATTTAACTCCACAGCCAGATACCTAACATGTGGAACTATCCAGCCATTTTATGAAATATAAGTGTATGAATATATAAATATTTGATTTCTCTAGCTTGTTTGCATAACTGCTGTACTCAGGAGTCTAACCACAGTCAATAGCTATTAGAGAAGGGAAGAATTCCTCTTCCCCTGTAACACAGCTACACAAAATTAACCCTTATTTTAACAACAAAAACAAAAATTGGGTTTAATCATAATTCCCTTGGGAATTGATGTTTGTGAAAGGAGCAGTCTAAATGTAACAGATTTTTTTAATAAGAACATAAGAACATAAGAACAGCCTTGCTGGAACAGGCCACAGCCCATCCAGTCCAGCATTCTGTCTCACACAGTGGCTCACCATTTCCTTCAGGGTATTCCCAAGCAGATGCCTTCACCTGCTTAGGATTCCCTGGAAATGATATTGAGAGATATCCTGCCTATCTCTCCAACCCGGAGGTTGTCCTTAAGTATCCATAATTATAGCCATTGATACTCTTGTCCTCCATGAACTTGTCTAATCCTTTCTTAAAGCTGTCAAGACTGACAGCTGTCACCACTTCTTCTGGCAGGGAGTTCCATAGACCAGTAATCCTCTGGGTGAAAAAGTACTTTCTCTTATTTGTTTGAGAACTAGTACCCAAAAGTTTCATGGAGTGTCCCCTAGTTCTAGTGTTATGCGATAGGGAAAACAGTTTTTCCTTATCTACTTTGTCCACACCGTGCATGATTTTATAAACTTCAATCAGGTCACCTCTTAGACGTCGTCGTTCAAGAGTGAAGAGGCCCAACCGTTGCAGCCTCAGATGGTAAGGAAGGTGTTCCAGTCCCCTAATCATTCTGGTTGCCCTCCTCTGCACTTTTTCCAGCTCCATAATATCCTTCTGGAGGTATGGCGACCAGAACTGTACACAGTATTCCAGATGGGGCCTCACCATAGATTTATAAAGAGGCAAAATGACACTTGCTGACTTATTTTCTATACCCTTCCTAATGATCCCTAGCATTGAGTTTGCTTTTTTCACTGCTGAGGCACACTGGGTTGACACCTTCATTCAGTTGTCCACCAGGACACCAAGGTCCCTTTCCTGGTTTGTCGCAGAGAGTTCAGACCCCATCAGTTTATAAATGTAATTGGGGTTCTTTGCCCCAACATGCATCACTCTGCACTTACTAATGTTGAAGCTCATTTGCCACTGTTTTGCCCACTCCCCCAGTGTCGAGAGATCCCTCTGGAGCTCCTCACAATCTCTCACAGTTTTCACTACCCTGTATAATTTAGTGTCGTCAGCAAATTTGGCTACCTTGCTTTTTACTCCTACCTCTAGATCATTTATGAAGAGGTTGAAAAGCAGGGGTCCCAGTACTGAACCTTGGGGGACCCCACTCTTTACTTCCCTCCACTTGGAGAAGTGTCCATTTAGTGCTACCCTCTGTTTCCTGTCCCTTAGCCAGTTGCTGATCCAGGACAAGACCTGTCCCTTTATTCCATGACTGGTAAGTTTATTCAAGAGCCTTTGGTGTGGAACCTTGTCAAAAGCCTTCTGAAAGTCCAGATAAACAATGTCAACTGGATCCCCCTTATCCACATGCTTGTTGACACTCTCAAAAAATTCCAACAGATTAGTGAGGCATGATTTGCCCTTGCAAAAGCCATGTTGGCTCTCCTTTAGCAGCGCCTTCTCTTCTATGTGCCTATTAATTCTATCTTTTAGGATGATTTCCATCACTTTACCTGGGACACATGTCAAACTGACAGGTCGGTAATTTCCTGGATCACCCCTGGATCCTTTTTTGAAAATTGGTGTTACATTCGCTACCTTCCAGTCATCAGGCACAAAGCCTGATTTGAGGGAAAGATTATATATTTTGGCTAGGAGATCAGCAATTTCATCTTTAAGTTCCCTGAGAACTCGTGGATGGATTCCATCTGGTCCTGGTGATTTGTTAGTGTTTAGTTTAACAAGACATGCAAGGACCTCACAGGAGGTCCTTAATACTTCACAGGAGATGATTCAGGGATGATGTTGCCAATATTTGTTTGCTCATCTTTTGTTCCTGATGCCATGGAAGCCAGTTGTGTACACCTGAACCAGGTATTTGGGAGGGGGGGAGATTGCTAGAGAGATAAGGTGAGGATTATCTAGATTTCTCTGGCCACTTCGCATCTCTTAAATAAATGAATTTCTCTCCCTCTCCTTCTATCTCAGGTTTCTTTCAAAAACAATTTTTTTCTTCTTCTTGTTTATTCTGGCTTCTGAACTCATCTTACTGGAGTTTTCCCAGACATCCAGACAACATTCCTTTTATCTCACTATGTACCTGATACTTTTTCTGGGCTTTTCTGTCAATATAACTCAGAATCCTTAGATTATTTTTGAGGGGTACCTTGAGTTCAGGGTAGAGTGTAATACTCGGAAATTGCCAAGACAGTAATAGGGAAGTTTAGTGCTAAAGCACTGACATTGGCCTCTTCTTCTTTGTCTATAGCAGGAGTGCCCAAACATTTTGTGCTGGGGGCCTGACCACACTCCCAGAATGTAGTGATGATAATTAGTGTGTGCCCAAGATCACCCAAAAATCATATAGTATATTATTTAATATAAAGGATTCCAGCCCGTTGGGGCAGAGAGAGATTTTCTCTGAGGAGTTTTAAAGGCACGCCCTTAGCTGAAAACAGTTCACCAAGTGGGGGAATCACAGCGGACCTGGATCCTTAACTAATTAAACAGGGCAAATAGACCTGTATTGACCAGAACATGACTTTTGACTTGGGTCACCCTAATCTCTATTGTTTTGCTTCTGTAATTAATATATGATTAGTTCTGTTTCTTTGCTTTCCGGGAAACCTTGGTAAGGTAATCCCTTTTGTACACATCAACCATGCTAATTACTTCTGTTACTTATTAAGCACGTCTGCAGCGAAACTCTTCTGTTATTCAGTAGTTAGCTATTTTAGTTAGCCTATGCTATTTTTTGCTTATAAAATGCTGTAGAAAATAAAGTCTTGTTACTGTCATCCCTTATCGATAAAGTCCGTGTGCCAGTCATTTCTCCTGCTGGGAAGGCTCATAGCAACACCGGAACAGCTGAGCAGGCATGATTATGCCCTGGAAGCTATAGGCAAATGTTTTCTATACTCTCCTTTCTAACACACCAGCATATAATAAGAAGCACAACTATTGTGCTGGGATTTGTTTAGAAAAAGTTCAAAATTAAAGAAGAAGGTAATACTGTACTTTAGAATTGGTGGAAGTTCTTTTAATGTGGCCAGGGCTGTTTGCTCTTTTTTTCCTTTTCTTTTTCTTTCCTTTCTTTCCTCTTTTCTTCTTTTCTTATAAACTAGGTTTTCCCCTTTTTTTCCCTTAGTATAAATAAATAATTTTTCCTTCTTTCTTTCTTGATCTTCTTTTCTTTTTCCTTCTTTTTAGTAGTGTTATAATAATAATTTCGTGTCAGAGATTACTCTGGGTTGAAAAGATTTTTAGGGGATGGCCGAATGAGGCTCCTTTCACATCCCCAAGCTGCCGGGTATCAAAACCCGACCTTCCAGTCCCCAGTTCAGTGCCTTAACTTCCAAGCCACCGTGGGAGCTTAATTTGTATTATTCCAGTTGATTTGTAGTCAGGATGTATATAGCGTTGGTTAATTTGCTTTTGTCGTTATATTATTCTTATCCCCTTCTTCCTTTTTATGGTTTTTGTGTCTGTTTCGCCAATAAAATAATATTAGAAATTTTAAGATTTTTTTTAAAAGCTGACAAAGCATTTTTTCCTGCTTATCTGCATGTTTCTGGTGCCACTTTTCTTATTTTAAAAAGAAAGAAACTGCCCGCCCTGTGGTCCTTCGGAGCCACAAAGACCTGCCAGGGTTCATAGGAAGGTCAACTCTTTGAAAGAAGTAGCTCTCTAGACTCTCAGTCAGCTTCGAAGGCAGGCAGGACAGCCATTTTGCCCTGCCTGCAGGGCTGTAGCCACAGCCCTACCTGCCTGCATTAGGAAGTTGGCCATTTTGTCCTAACAGCTTCAAAGGGATGGCCATTTTGTTTCTCGAATGCCCTTGGAAAGGTGGGGGCACGTAAAATGGCACCATGGGCCAGATCCAGCTCATGGGTCTTAGGTTGGGAACCCCTATGCTAGAGTAATGTTTCCCAAACTGTGTTCCATGGAACACTGGTTTCATAGAGGACTGCAAAAAATTGATATGTTTGTGAGAGGAAAATGTTTTCTTTTCTTTCAGAATCCAGTGACCTTTGATGAAGTGGCTGTGTATTTCACTGAGGAGGAGTGGTCCCTAATGGAACCAAACCAGAAAGCCTTACACCAGGAAGTAATGAAGGAGAATTATGAAATACTGGCTTCTCTTGGTAAGACTTCTTCTTGCTCTTTATTTGAAGGAGAAACCAGTTAAATAGTAACTATTGGTTCCCCCTCCATATCCACAAAGGATATTTTCCAAGACCTTCTGTAGATACCTGAAACCATGATTAGTAGCAAACTCTATATCTGAGTCATAGAAGTAGGGGAGGGGTTTCAAATGTCTCCATCTTTCTACACTAGAACTACTAAAATGTCTGCCTCTGTTCTTTATAAACATTCTACTGCATACAGTGGCCTTTTGTGGCCAGCTCTGGTAATGCACCATAGAAATACCTACCGTATATACTAGAGTATAAACTGAGTTTTTAGCCCCAAAAATGAGTCCCAAAAAGTGGACCCTGCTTATACTCGGGTCAGTGACAACGAGGATCCCAAGACCGAGGCGGATTGAGATGCACCAACAATTTAATTAATTTTACCATGTTTTCAGGTATTTTGATTATTGAAACTCACTAGCAGCGGCTGCATTTCCCACCCTCGGCTTATACTCGGGTCAATCTATTTTCCTGGGGTTTTGGATCAAAATTAGGTACCTCATCTTATATTCTGGTCGGTTTATACTCAAGTATATACCGTATACATTTCAAGAATTTTTGTTGAATATTTTAGACCCATGAATAACTAAAACTACATATACTGAACCTGTGAGTATGGGTAATGACCTGTACAACCGAGCTCCTTCCTTCGGCCCAGCCTGGCCGCGGGGAAGTGGAAGCAGTTGAGCTCCGTGGGGACACTGCCTGGCCGTGGGGAAGTGGGAGCTGTTGCTGCCGCCGGACGCCAATGCGCTGACCTCCTTCCCCCGGTCTGGCCAGCTGGGGGAAGTGGGAGCACCTGTACGGCGGCCCCCATGAGCCCCAGCTCCGTTGAAGACGTGAGCCTCAGGCTCCGTCAAAGACGTTGAGACCTGGGCTCCATATCGACGTTGAGACCTGGGCTCCGTAGGGATGCTGAGCCCGGGCTCTGTAGGGACTTGAGCCTTGGACTCCCCACCCGCAGCCCGTAATTCCGGCGCGGGATGAGGAACAGCTGCTGCTGCCCAGCCACCCCTCTGGCCTCGTTTGGCCGGAGGGTAGAAAAGGTGCTGGTGCGCTCGGACTGGAGGACTGGAGGACTATTACAATTGTGGTTAGGTTTTTTTTTATTTTTCTTGTTAAAATTAATGTTTTGTCATTTTGATATTGATATGTAACTTCATAATTATACTGTATATTTTTGTTGTAAGCCGCCCTGAGTCATATTTTTGTTGAGTAGGGCGGGATATAAATCTAATAATAAATAAAATAAAATAGCCCCTCTTCTTTCTTTCTGGAGCCCCTGCATGAGGAGGCTTCAGCAGGATGAGTTTGAGCAAAGCCACCTCAGATAGCAGCAACCTTAGGATAAAGGTATATGTGGTCCATGCTTGAAAGCCAGTCGCATCCGACTCTAGGGTTCAGTGCTTGTCTCTGTTTATAGCCAAAGAGCCAGCGTTGTCTGCATATGCAGACATTTCTGTGGATATGTAGCAGGCATGCCTCAACACCGGAGTGCACAGAATGCTGTTTACCTTCCCATCAAAGGTAAACATTTATCTATTTGCAATTTCTTGTTTTTTGAACTTCTAGGTTGGCAGGAACTGGGACAGAGACAGGAGCTCACTCGGTCATGCAGTACCCGGGAATCGAACTCTGACCTTCTAGTCAGTGAGTTCGGCATCTTAACCACATGAGCCACCGCAGCAACCTTAGATATCTGGAATTCCACCTTTAATTTCATTTTGAGATAACAGGATACTCACAGATTAAAATTTAAGGATATAAAATAATCCCCTGTTTATTTAAGGGCATAAGAAATCCTTTGTTGGTTTAGTTAAGAGTTTCGCTATATGCCTTCAGGAAGCTCACACTTTGGGTGTGAAGGCATTATTCCATTTTTTTATGTAGCTCTTGGACAAGTGGAATACAGAGGTATACTGTTTTTGAAAATGGGACCTCTAACTCTATAGGATTCACTTGCATAGGACTGTTCTTGAAGAGCTCTTCCCGTCTAATCTAGGTTTCCTTTCCCTGCACAAGATCATGAGTGGAGAACCTTCGACCTTAACAGTGGTTGGAATTGCAATGCCCATGATTGCATGTTATAGATAGAGCTTCTAGGCTGGAGATGGTAGGGCCAAATGTCTCCACTTTTAGACTAATAATAATAATAATAATAATAATAATAATAATAATAATAATAATAATAATAATAATAATAATAATAATAATAATAATAATAATAATAATAATAATAATAATAATAATAATAATAATAATAATAATAATAATAATTTCGTGTCAGAAATTATTCTAGGTTGAAAGGTTTTTTTGTGTGGAGGAAACATCCCTTAGGGAACACCTGAATGAGGTTCCTTTCATGTCCCCAAGAGCTGGGACAGAGACGAGTGCTCAATCCATCATGCAGTATCCGGGTCTCGAACTGCTGACTTGCCAGCCTTCCAGCTAACAAGGCAAGTTTTTAACCACTGAGCCACTGTTGTCCCACCTTTAGACTAAACCCAGAGTATGGACAAGGTACTTTTTTGGTTGAAAAAGCTGAGTGGTGCTGAATTCAGTACCTCAGGGCTCACTGTGTGGAGACTGTACTCAGGGTTTGTTATTTGGAGAGTATTGTAAAGGCCTGAGTAAGAGTGAAGATTATTAAAGGAAACACATTTATTCCGGTGGCAATTTGAACAAAATGTTACCTTAAATAGTCAGACAACAAGATGAAGGGAGTTTTGATGTTGCTGCAATCCTGGCTGCTCCTTAGAAGGTCAAATAGTAAAGATGAAGCTAAAATACTTTGGTCATCAAATGAGAAGAGCGAATTCACTTGAGAAATCCTTGATGCTGGGAAAGGTGGAAGGCAAAAGAAAAAGGGGGGCGGCCAAAGAGGAGATGGCTAGATGGTATTATAGATGCAAAGGGTACAGAGCTGGGTGGATTGAGGAGGAGGATGGAGGACAGAGGTGCCTGGAGGATAACGGTTCATGGAGTCGCGAAGGGTCAGAATCGACTGTGCAACTGAACAACAACGTGAGAGAGGGGCGCATGAGTTCTCAAAATCCACCGATGTCTGAGGAAGTTGGTGGAGTTGTAGTAAAAAAAAAACTAAATCTGCACTGCTCCAGACCTGTTGAAATCAATGGGGCTCAAATTCATCCTGCGCACCTTAAATCCCAGTGGTGTCACTGAGTCTACAAAGTCTAACAATAATAATCTGGATTAAACTTCTGTTTTGCAGCATCTACTTTTCCTCTGGTCTCTTGCTCAAAATTCAGTCAGTTGCGATAGTTGGTTGGTTTCAGATTTTGCCTCTCTCTTCAGCTCTTTCATACTGTGTCCTTTTTTCTCCCTTCTAGGAGGTGATGTTCAGGAGACGATGCTTGAAAAACCAACATGGAAGAAAATGCCAGAAAGGGCTGATGATGGACAGATAGAAGAGCCTCTGTCTTCTGAATTAAAACAGCAGGCGACGGACAATTCATTTACTTCTCCAGCTGTCGGTGATGTTAGTGAAATCTCAACTTGGGAAAATGTAGACGCAGGAGAGGAACACAATCGGTGTCATGTTTACAGGGAAAACTTTCCTTCTGAATCGAGCCATATTACTCATTGGCAAGTCCACTCCGAGGAGAAGCCCTTTAAATGTTCAGATTGTAACAAGGGTTTCAGCTACAAGTCAACACTTCAGAGACACCTGAGAATCCACACCGGGGAGAAACCCTTTAAATGCTCTGATTGTGGAAAGAGCTTCATTTGGAAATGCCTCCTGCTTTCGCACCAGAAAATCCACACCGGAGAGAGACCGTTCAAATGTTTTGAGTGTGGGAAGACCTTTAGCAGTGCTAAATATCTTACGTCCCATCAAAGAGTCCACACTGGAGAGAAGCCATACACATGCCAGGAGTGCAGGAAGACTTTTAGCCACAGGGCAAGCCTAAGTTCCCACCTCCGGATCCACACGGGAGAAAAACCATATAAATGCTTAGAGTGTGGAAAAAGCTTCACCCAACAATCGAACCTCATTGTCCATCAGAAGAGCCACACAGGGGAGAAACCATATGTGTGTTTGGCGTGCGGGAAGCGGTTCAGCCACAGCGCCAGCCTGTCCCACCATCGTCAGCTTCACACGGGGGAGAAGCCATACGAATGCGCCGAGTGCGGGAAGCGCTTTGGTGTCAGCAAATCCCTTATCGCCCATCAGAGAATCCACACCAGCGAGAAGCCGTTCACCTGCTTGGAGTGCGGGAAGAGCTTTATGTGGCGGTTTGTGCTCCTGTCGCACCAGAAGACACACACCGGGGAGAAGCCATACAAATGTGTGGCCTGCGGGAAGCGGTTCAGGCATAATGGCAGCATTCTCCGCCACCAGCGGCTTCATACAGAGCAGAAGCTGTACGGATGGCCAGTGAGCAGAAAGGGATTTTGCGATGGCACAGACCTATGCTTGCATCCAGGAATCCCCCCCAGGACAAAGCAATTACGAGTATTTGGGGTGCAGAGGGAACTTTTATCTGAGTAGCAGCCTTATTTCTCCCAAGACTATCCACAGTCAGTTGGCAAAGTCCAAGTGGGGTGGACTCACTGGATCCATTGCTGAATGATCAGCTGTAGCAATAGGTAAAGGTTTGATTTGCTCGAAATCCAATCATGTGTAACTCATCTCTGTTTACAGCCAAAGAGCCAGCGCTGTGGTCATGTGGCAAGCATGACTAGACATGGAATGCTGTTACCTTTCCCGCTGAAGTGGTACCTATTTATCAACTTGCAATTTCTTGATTTAGAACAACTAGGTTGGCAGGAGCTGGGACAGAGACAGGAACTCACTCTGTCATGCAGCACTCGGGTCTTGAACTGATGATTTGATGATCCGTCTGGTCGTCAAGCTCAGCTTCTTAACCACTAAGCCACACTGCAATTAGCAACTCCACTTATATACCAACTCATAGAGCTTATGTACTCTCTGAGCGGTTCACAAGGTAATTATTTTTGCCCCCAACATTCTGGGTACTCATTTTACTGACCTTGGAAGATTTGAAGGCTGAGTCAACCTGGATCCCTGTCATGATCGAACTCACAATGTCTGCAGTTTGAGGCTGCAGCAAAGCAGTTTAACTTCTGCCCCATTGCTTCAGTGGACCTCTTTGGGCCAGGGTGAACTTTGAAATTTGGGCCCAAATGAATCCTGAAGCAAGAATCAGCCAATATATATCTGTTTTCCTAGCTATGTTTTTTGTTTTAGTCACACTAGTTTTCTAACCTTATAAAAAGGGAAGTTGTTAAGTTCTCTGGTAGCTGCTTTAACTGACCTTTATTGCTTTTGTGGTATGCTTTTTTCCTAATTGTCTCCCCCATTATGTTTATTAGCCATTTTGAGAAGGCATTTCAAAGTAAAAATGTCAGAAATGAAGACATATTTTTCCTAATAATTTCTAGCCCGTTTCTAATACAGTACTTTGCAATGCCTTCATCCACAGAGCTCGAAAGGTAACTAGTTACTTGTAATTAATTTTGTTTGTTGTTGTTGTTCAGTCGCACAGTCGGTTCCGACCCTTTGCGACCCTATGGACCATCGTTCTCCAGGCGCCTCTGTCCTCCACCATCCCCCTCAGTCCTCCCAGTTCTGTGCCCATTGTGTCTACAATACCATCTATCCATCTCATCCTTGGCCTCCCCCTTCTTCTTTTGCCCTCCACCTTTCCCAACATCACGGCCTTCTCAAGTGAATCCTCCCTTCTCATTTGATGCCCAAAGTACTTTAGCCTCATCTTTACTATTTGACCTTCCAATGAGCAGTCAGTGTTGATTTCTTCTAAGATTGACCTATTTGTTCTCCTCGCTGTCCAGGGTACCCTCAAAACTCTCCTCCAACACCACATTTCAAAAGCATCTATTCTTCTGCGTTCAGCTTTCCTAATTGTCCAGCTCTCACATCCGTACATTACCACTGGGAATACCATTGCTTTGACTATTCTAATTTTAGTTTTCATGGTGATGTCTCTGCTTTTCACTATGTCCCCCAGGTTTCTCATAGCTTGTCTCCCAAGAATCAGTCGCCTTTTTATTTCATGGCTGCAATCCCCATCTGCAGTGATCTTAGATCCTAAGAATGTAAAATCTGTCACTGCTTCTACTTCTTCCCCATCTATTTTCCAGGAACTGATCGGGTCTGTTGCCATTATCTTGGTTTTCTTGATATTGAGTCTCAAGCCAGCTTTTGCACTCTCTTCTTTCAAACCGATCAAGAGATTCTTTAGGTCTTCCTCACTTTCTGCCATTAGGGTGGTGTCGTCTGCATATCTCAGATTGTTGATGTTTCTCCCAGCAATTTTGATCCCATATTGTGATTCCTCCATCCCTGCATTGCGCATTATGTGCTCTGTGTATAAGTTGAATAAGCAGGGTGACAAAATGCAGCCTTGTCTTACTCCTTTTCCTATTCCAAACCACTCTGTCATTCCGTGTTCTGTCCTAACTGTTGCTTCTTGGTTCATGTACAGATTTCTCAGGAGGCATATGAGGTGCTCTGGTATTCCCATCTCTTTAATCACTTGCCACATCTTGTTGTGATCCACACAATCAAATGCCTTAGTGTAGTCAATAAAGCAAAAGTAAACTTGTTTCTGGTATTCCTTTGTTTTCTCCATGATCCAACGTATGTTGGCAATGTGGTCTCTAGTCCCCCTGCCTCTTCTGAATCCAGCCTGCACCTCTGGTAATTCTCTTTCCACATGCTGCTGAAGCCTGAATTATTTAAATTATTGCCTTTGTGTTATTTTAAAACAGGGTATGGCCTAAGCAACTAAAAGTAACTACTAGTTACTTTTGAAAAATGGATCAGTAAAGATTTATTTCATTTTAAATGTGACTATGGTGGTTAACAGTTTTTAATCTCTTGCTATTATATCTTGAGCATGTCCCCTTAATCTGTGCAAAATTACTTGGATGTTATAAGATGCTTTTTTGACAATAAAAGATGCCTATCTTGACAGGAGGAAGACCAAGCGTCTGGTGAAGAAGTAAAAGAGGAAGCAAAGAGGAAAAGAGAAGAAGGAGTTGGTGTACACAACTGATATTTTGCATTGGTTGATGGAAAAATTGTGCACAAGAGCTAATTAATGCCTATGCTAACTTCTTAATTTGCTAACAAGAATTAGTCCAATTGCATTGTGCTATGGGCCATAAACATCAAAATGTGAGCCACTGCATGAGAGGGCATCAGGAGTGGCCATATACCATGTGATGTAATGAAGCATCAGCCATCCCCTATGGGAAATAATGAGCCCAGTTTCATCAGAAAATTAACTGAGTTCCCCAACAGACTTAAAATATCAGTTTTTAATCACTGTAATTTCCTGACTAGAGGCATTATCTATGGATAGCTGGCTGGCTTTTCATTTGGTTGTGATTTGCCACCTGTGTGAGAATTTTGGTATCTACCTGTACTAGGTTTTTATCTCTGCCAGCTCATTCCCAGAATCCAGATACAGTGGAACCTTGGTTAACGTAATTAATGCATTCTCCAGGACATTTCTTACAGCGAAAATTACTTTAACCAAATTTCCCATAAGAATGCATTGAATGCAATTTCCCATAGGAATGCAGTGAAAACCAAAATACTTTAACTGGAACGCAGTTTCCCATAGGAATGGATTGAAAACCAATTAATCTGTTCCAAAAAGAATTCTGTAAACCGAGCCACTATTTTCTATGGATTTTCTTTTGTTACGAAATTTTTATGTTAATCGAGCCGTTTGATAACCAAGGTTCTACTGTACTGTAATTGTATCCTTTCTCTCCTGTACGAACAATGAAACTTCTTTGTTCAATAATACCAGGTTTTGTTCATAAGTGTTCTTGGCCTGTGTGAGTCATTTGGTGTCTCTTGAAGTTTGATTGATGAGAGAAGATCTTCCCACACTCTAGGTCAGTGATGGTGAACCTTTTAGAGACCAACATGGCAACAGGGGAGGGAGGAAGCGGACCCATTTGAGCTGCTGGGCTGAGGAGCAGGGCGAACTCTGTGCTGGGAAAACGGAGGGAGCACTCCTATTGGGCTGCTGGGCAGAGGGGCGGGGTGAATCCTCTCCTGGGGTGATGATGCACATGCCCACAGAGACGGCTCTGAGTGCCCTCTGGCACACGTGCCATAGGTTCACCACTACTACTCTAGGTTTTTATAGGGTACTAGCATTTTTTGCCCGGCCTTGCTGGGCAGGTATTTATTTTTTGTTGGTGGTGAGGTGGTTTTGGGTCATGCGGAGATGGGAGGCAGGGAAGGGGGGGGGGACGTGGACACAATCCGTTCTCCCTTCCCTGCCGGTAATGTGGGTCCCGCCGAGGAGGCTACGCGCAGTCAGGCATTTTGCAACCTGTTTTTTCTCTCATTTTTTTTCTCTGCCCTTTTACCGCCACCGCTGTCAGCCAGTCCAAAAAGCAACAGGCCCCACACTCAGCTCCTGTGCTGCCTGAATGTGAGTGAGGAGCCTGCTGCTGGTGGCTCCGGCCAGCAGCGGTGGAAGGGCCTCACCTGGAGCCGCCTCCGCCTTCCTCGCCCGCCACCGATGTTCCTTGTCCCCCCCCAACATTCCCGTGGGGAACAGAAGAGGGTTCGGCTAACCCTGTCTCCCTTCCGCCGAAGCTCCGCTACCTCCCGCTCGCGGCCTGGCAAAAGAGGTGGGCGGAGGTTTGGGGATGGGTCCTTGCGTTTTGGCTTCATTGGGGGCCCCTCCCCCACCAGCCAGCAGCATCACCTGAAGCTGCCTCTGCCTCTCTCACTCGCTGCCGCCGCCTCTTTCCCGGCTGCTCCGTCCTTCAGGCTTGGCAGTGGTGGAGGTTGGGGGCACTTGAGTGTTGGGGCTCACACACTGGGCGCCAGGGTGGTTGCTGCGTGTAGGGACTGTCCCGCCTCCTCCACACTCGGGCCGTCCTGCCTGATTGGCTGTGGCGTGCTGTGGCACGGTGGACACTGTGACTTGGGAGTTTTTTTTGTTGGCGTTCATGGGGAGAACGCCCCACACTCGGCTTCCGGACCCTTGCAGGGTTGATGTCCGGGAGTTAAGGTAAGTGTTGCCGGCTCATTACAGAATAGGCTGGACGTGTGCAGACACGCATTCCGGACATGCATGGCCACATCCCATTTTTATAGGTATAGATGCTTCTCTTGGTGCACCATGGGGTAGACAAAAAGAGCCTCCTCAAAGATTGTGGTATTTTTGAACCACAGTTGGACGTACCCAGGCCAATGGCAACCTTGTGTTGCTGGCTAATCTTTCTCACACTAAGTCAGGTAAACGGAACTACAAAATGAACTCACCAAAAGGTGCCTTTATTTTGATCAGTTTCATGTCTGGTCCTCCTTGTTTTATTTTAACATGATGAATAAATATTTTAAGATAAGTCCGGGTTCAAATATTTTATAAATCATTTCTAAAAAAATATGTATGGTATCAAATTATTTTCAATTCCAAAAATTTCCGTTTTTTCCTAGGGAAAAAAAAAGTTTTTTTCCGAGGTTCAAAATTTCCAGAAATTTTACATCTCTATGCATGGTTAAGCAGAAGGGGAGGGTACAAAGGGGATGTTAGAAATTTCCTCCTGACCCCTTTCCAGGACAATGCTCTGACCCTCAGCCTGATGGATGGCTATTCACTATCATGGTTTCCACATGCGACCTTGTCTTGATTTTAGAGTGACTTTTGATTCATATAGTATTAAGACACATATTGAGGTTTTCTTAGGCTTAAAAAGCCAGCTCTCATTTTAAAGCACATTGGCATGCCAGGCCGTTAGTCTGACATGACAGTGATGCATAGTTAGATTCTTTACCTCCCCAAAGGGAGGAGGGAAAAGTGAGCATCCAGGACTGGACACATTCCAAGATCTGTACCTGCAGGTCCTCACATGAAGTTGATGAGCTGTCAGAGCTCCAAACCACGTGATAGATGATGGACAGCTATACCAGCTGACCACCCCACAAGGGAAAGGACATCTCCACTCATGTCAATCAAACCCCAGCTGCAAGAAAACCTGCAGAACAGGACTTTCCCAGAGGAAAGCACGTCCCATCCTCATGGGAACACAGGTGCATTCCAAGGTACTCTTTCTCAATAAAAGGAACCCAATTTGAGCACTCAGGAGGCACTTCTGGAGCAAGGGTGAAACCTTTGTCTCTGGGCATCACAATCTTGATTTTAGCGGGAGCTTCTGTCCGGCAGCTCCACAACATGGGTCTTCGGGGCTAACGCTTAGCCATGCGGGGCAGAACAGCCCCAAACCAAGAAGCCTTCCTGCTAGGGAACTAGCATGGTTTTATTTTGCTTATTTGTTTTATTAGCTTGTGTTTTGTGTAGTGTAGATTAGTTTAAGATCTCTATCCAGTGTTTTGTTTCCTTCAATAAATCTTCAAAAGCCAGTCGTGTTTTGCCTGCCTTTATCAAGAAGGAGAAGGAAACCCAGCAGAGCAGGAGAGGCTCCATCTAACAGCCACTTTTCCTCATCTCTTCCAACACCGGAAATCTTCCAGGATTTCGGCCTTTTAAAGGGAGGAGGGCGAGTGGTGAGTCATAAGCTGTGTGTCATAGGCATCAGCACTAAGAAGCCTAGCTTCTGTCAAGCTATCAATATTACCTGCCATATGCAGAAGGCTACTTTGTCCCTCTCCCCCAGCAAATTGGGCTAGGGTGAGGAGTGTTCACTAAGGCACAGCAGGATGTTGGATCTAAGGTCCGCCCTGCCAGGTGTTTCCCAAAAAAACTGGGTGCCCAATGCAGCCTTTGTGAGGCATTTTCCTCCCCCTTGACCCTGATATTCACAACTCAAGCGTGCACGCGCGCGCACCATACCTGTCAAGTTTTGGATGTGGAAATAAGGGAAATTTCCTGGCAAATACGGGATACTTGACAGCTATGCTTATCCTGTGCTGCCCTCCAATGGTGGCAATAGGGCATTGCAGTCTAATTAATAAGGGATGATGGCGGGAAAGAGGGTAAAATAAGGGGTTTTCCCGGCCAATAAGGGATACTTGACAGCTATGGCGCGCACACACACGCATGCACACACCTTTGGCCCACCTAAGACACTTAATGAATCCAAAAAGGGTTTTCACTGCTTAGATCGGAAAACATGTAAAGCTAATTCACTAAAATCTCCTGAGTTCTTCCTTTCTAACCTCATCTCTTAGGTGAGGACCGTGAAAACTCTGGGTAAGTTGTTCCTTTCCTCCCAAGAATGTGAGTTTGGAACAAAGATTGAGGCAACACAAGAGAAACATAAACACAAGGAACTGCCAGAGATTTCTTACCTGTGGGTAATTGGGTAGGAATGGCTAGAGAAAAGAAGACTGTCGTGTGTGTGTGTGTGTGTGTGTGTGTGTGTGTGTGTGTGTGTGTGTGTGTGTGCGCGCGTGCGTGCGTGCACGTGCGTGTGTGTGTGTGTGCGCCACCTCTAGGCTCAGCTCTATTTCTATGGGGCTTCCTCCCTCCCAGACACCCCCCCTCCGCCCCATTACCTTTCTTCCTCTTCAAGTGGATACAGCCCCATGGCCCAAAGACAAGACCCAGCAGGGCCCCCACCACCCCTGTTCACAATTTGCTCCATGCAGAGTCCGACCTCCTGGTATCCTTGGGGAGAACAGGAGACCCAGGTAGGGAGGGAGGGGGAATTTAGGAGCACCTTCCTTGTTTCCCCTTCCCTTTTCTGACCCTTTCCCACCTTTCTAGGATGGTTTTCCAGGTTTTCTCATTTTGGCCAATCTGCTCCTTACTGTAAGCTACTGTAGTGGCTCAAATGGGTAAGACGCTGACTGGGAGACGGAAGGTCAGCAGTTCGATTCCCGAGTACTGCAGGACGGAATGAGCTCCCGTCTCTGTCCCAGCTCCTGCCAACCCTAGCAGTTTGAAAGCAAGAAATTGCAAGTAGATAAATAGGAACTGTAGGAATCGGGGCCGCTAGGACGGCCGTTGGGTCCCGGAGGAGACTGATCAAGTAACGATACGAGGCAGTATGGAGCGAGATCAGATCAGTGATTTATTGAAGGAAAAGTATCTACATTTATAGATCAGAAGGCAAGGCAGAAAAAACCGTCATCTGAGAGAAAATCACATCACCTATTTACTCAGGTTAATTGGGAATCTCTCTTGGGGAAGTTAATTAACATGGACAAACATTGACAGGGGAAACACCATTGTCTAGGATTTAGACTGGGGTAAACATGGCTACTATTTGCACCAAGGATAAGGATAAACTCGGAGATGAGTGATTACCTTAATGGATAACAGAGTCTAGAGAAATGCCTTCTCAGCGGAACCGTCGGTCAGGTCATTAATTGGGTGAATCAAACCCTATTATTAATCCACCACCCTTAATTTCTCTGCCCGCAGAGCCCACGGGCCAGGGAGCGTTCTCCCAAAGTGGCCTCTGTGCGGGCCGTTCCATGCCATTGGGGCATGGGGAATCCACAAGGAACCATTTTGGCGGGAAGGTAACAGCATTCCATGTGCTCCGGTGTCTAGTCATGCCTGCCATATGACCACGGAAACGTCTGCAGAAGCAGACAGCGCTGGCTCTTTGGCTTTGAAACAGAGATGAGCACTGAACCCTAGAGTCGGATACGACTGGCTGTCGAGCAAGGGAAACCTTACCTTTACCTTTAAGCTCCTTGGGGCGGAGGCTGTGCTACATAGGAAACTGTGGCCAACAGGGGACCATCATCTCCCGAAATAATCTTCCACAAGATGACTTATGGGGCAAAGGGGAATTGGGAGTGCAACGGCACAGGATCTCTCTAGGGCTAGGAAGTGTGGGGCTGTAGTAACTGTGGGTAGAAGGTGTCAGAGGCTTTACCTGTTTCAATGTCTACCCCTATTTTAATGCAACCGCTACAATGAACAATCGCTTCCTCAAACAGTTTTCAGAAACAAAAAGCTCAGACGAACTCAAAAGTAATCCTAGCCCTCCACCTAATGACTCGGATGTAAATGGCTTTTTCCCCATAACGACAATGCTCCAATCTTGAAGCAAGCTAATTTTGAAGAAACCAAGGGAGAAACTTCTTTGAATACCTGTATGCCTTTGAGTGATGTCATGCAAAGCCACTGTGGGAGGGCGGACAGGAAATGATGGGGGCGCCTATTGGGGTTTGGGGGAGAAAAATCCCATACATTCCCATTACCTCTGCCTGGCGGGGGGGGGGCGCCAGTTGCTGAGGAGCACCGGGATAAGTCCCTGTATCCCTGTGGGACAGCAAGCATACCACTGTTCTTGACACCCTTCAACAACATATTGATTTGGTCTTGATTCTATAGATTGTGATGTTCGTATACAATTAATTTGGTTATACAGGTAGTTAAATTTTACCAGGATTCAAACAAACAACCCTTTATTTGAATGTTTCTGTTTGCTTAGAAATGTTAGGAAACTGATGTTTAAGGTGATTTCTTTTCCTGAACACTTAATAACATGTGGAGATAGTTTTCTCTAAATTACAAGATGCTAGCTTAATTTGTACATGAAACAAGAAGCAACAGTTAGGACAGAACACGGAATGACAGAATGGTTTGAAATAGGAAAAGGAGTAAGACAAGGCTGCATTTTGTCACCCTGCTTATTCAACTTGTACACAGAGCACATTATGCGCAATGCAGGGATGGGGGAATCACAATATGGGATCAAATTGCTGGGAGAAACATCAACAATTTGAGTTATGCAGACGATACCACCTTAATGGCGGAAAGTGAGGAAGACCTAAAGAATCTCTTGTTTGGGCTGAAAAAGGAGAGTACAAAAGCTGGCTTGAGACTCAATATCAAGAAAACCAAGATAATGGCAACAGGCCCCATCAGTTCCTAGAAAATAAATGGGGAAGAAGTACAAGCAGTGACAGATTTTACTTTCTTAGGATCTAAGATCACTGCAGATGGTGACAACAGCCATGAAATAAAAAGACGACTGATTCTGGAGAGACAAGCTATGAGAAACCTGGGGAACATAGTGAAAAGTAGAGACATCACCTCGAAAACAAAAATTCGCATAGTCAAAGCAATGGTATTCCTGGTGATAATGTATGGTTGTGAGAGCTGGACCATTAGGAAAGCTGAGTGCAGAAGAATAGATGTCTTTGAGTTGTTGTGTTGGAGGAGAGTTTTGAGAGTCCCCTGGACAGCGAGGAGAACAAACAGGTCAATCTTAGAAGAAACTAGCAGAGGTTGCCCGGCATTGCCGGGCTGTTTTAAATGGTGTTAGAAGTTTTTTTGGATAATGTTTGTAAAGTAGAGGTTAGTCCATCCATGGGCAAACTATGGCCCACGGGCTGGATCCGCCCCGTTCGGCTGTTCTATCCGGCTCGTGGTGTTGGAAGTTTTTTTTTGATAATGTTTGTAAAGTAGAGGTTAGTCCAGCCATGGGCAAACTACGGCCCATGGGCTGGATCCAGCCCGTTCGGCTGTTCTATCAGGCCCGTGGATCCGAAAGAACAGAGGGTTCTCTTTATATTAGTTCACACAAACACTCCACCCATGCTTTTGTTCCGGCCCTCCGGTCCAGTTTAAGAACCCATTGTGGCCCTCAAGTCAAAAATTTTGCCCACCCCTGGGTTAGTCTATAATTGAATTTTAAAAAATGTTTATTTATCAAAAAAAATTTTTTTTTGGCATTGCCAGGCTGTTTATGTAAGCAAATAATGTTTTTCTATGTGTTTTTTTTTAATAATGTGTCTGTATATATTTTTTTAAAAATTCAATTTTTTAAAACTGTGTTTAGATTTTATTTTTTGAGTGAAAACTGTAAACAGGATTTTAGAAATGTTTTAGAAATGTTATTATTTCAACTCTTTTTGACTGTGTTTTCTTCTGTGTCCTCTGGGTGGTGCTGTTGCGCTTTTCTTTTTCTTTGACTTTCTTTCTCCACTGTCCTATGAGTGTCTCTTGTTCCGGTAAGTAGTCTGTCTTTCCTCATTTCATTTCCGGATCTCGTTCAGTAAGGTCGTTTGGGTGAGTTCTCCGTTTTAATTTCTTTTGGAGGTTTGTATTGTAATTTTTTTGGTGGGGGGTTCTGTATGTTTGGTGTTTGTGTTATTTTTGGGTTTGTTTTAGATGTTTTTGGTTGTGATTTTTGTGTAATTTTTTACTTTATGGTTTATTTTTGGGGTAAGTGAAGGCACTGTGCGGAGCGCTGTCCGATGCCTTTGCTTTGCGGGGGAATTGTTTTGCTTTCAAGGGGGGGAAGACAATGATGCCTTCGCCCCCTGTTGAAAGCGAAACACTTCCTCATAAGAACATAAGAACATAAGAACAGCCTTGCTGGAACAGGCCACAGCCCATCCAGTCCAGCATTCTGTCTCACACAGTGGCTCACCATTTCCTTCAGGGTATTCCCAAGCAGATGCCTTCACCTGCTTAGGATTCCCTGGAAATGATATTGAGAGATATCCTGCCTATCTCTCCAACCCGGAGGTTGTCCTTAAGTATCCATAATTATAGCCATTGATACTCTTGTCCTCCATGAACTTGTCTAATCCTTTCTTAAAGCTGTCAAGACTGACAGCTGTCACCACGTCTTCTGACAGGGAGTTCCATAGACCAGTAATCCTCTGGGTGAAAAAGTACTTTCTCTTATTTGTTTGAGAACTAGTATCCAAAAGTTTCATGGAGTGTCCCCTAGTTCTAGTGTTATGCGATAGGGAAAACAGTTTTTCCTTATCTACTTTGTCCACACCGTGCATGATTTTATAAACTTCAATCAGGTCACCTCTTAGACGTCGTCGTTCAAGAGTGAAGAGGCCCAACCGTTGCAGCCTCAGATGGTAAGGAAGGTGTTCCAGTCCCCTAATCATTCTGGTTGCCCTCCTCTGCACTTTTTCCAGCTCCATAATATCCTTCTGGAGGTATGGCGACCAGAACTGTACACAGTATTCCAGATGGGGCCTCACCATAGATTTATAAAGAGGCAAAATGACACTTGCTGACTTATTTTCTATACCCTTCCTAATGATCCCTAGCATTGAGTTTGCTTTTTTCACTGCTGAGGCACACTGGGTTGACACCTTCATTGAGTTGTCCACCAGGACACCAAGGTCCCTTTCCTGGTTTGTCGCAGAGAGTTCAGACCCCATCAGTTTATAAGTGTAATTGGGGTTCTTTGCCCCAACATGCATCACTCTGCACTTACTAATGTTGAAACTCATTTGCCACTGTATTGCCCACTCCCCCAGTGCCGAGAGATCCCTCTGGAGCTCCTCACAATCTCTCACAGTTTTCACTACCCTGTATAATTTAGTGTCGTCAGCAAATTTGGCTACCTTGCTTTTTACTCCTACCTCTAGATCATTTATGAAGAGGTTGAAAAGCAGGGGTCCCAGTACTGAACCTTGGGGGACCCCACTCTTTACTTCCCTCCACTTGGAGAAGTGTCCATTTAGTGCTACCCTCTGTTTCCTGTCCCTTAGCCAGTTGCTGATCCAGGACAAGACCTGTCCCTTTATTCCATGACTGGTAAGTTTATTCAAGAGCCTTTGGTGTGGGACCTTGTCAAAAGCCTTCTGAAAGTCCAGATAAACAATGTCAACTGGATCCCCCTTATCCACATGCTTGTTGACACTCTCAAAAAATTCCAACAGATTAGTGAGGCATGATTTGCCCTTGCAAAAGCCATGTTGGCTCTCCTTTAGCAGCGCCTTCTCTTCTATGTGCCTATTAATTCTATCTTTTAGGATGGTTTCCATCACTTTACCTGGGACACATGTCAAACTGACAGGTCGGTAATTTCCTGGATCACCCCTGGATCCTTTTTTGAAAATTGGTGTTACATTCGCTACCTTCCAGTCATCAGGCACAAAGCCTGATTTGAGGGAAAGATTATATATTTTGGCTAGGAGATCAGCAATCTCATCTTTAAGTTCCCTGAGAACTCGTGGATGGATTCCATCTGGTCCTGGTGCTTTGTTAGTGTTTAGTTTAACAAGACATGCAAGGACCTCCTCCCTGGTTATTTCTATCTGGCTTAATTCTTCGGTTTCCCTCCCTACGAAGATAGGCTCTGTTTTGGGCATGTGGCCTCTGTCTTCTTCAGTGAATACTGAAGCAAAGAATTCATTGAGTCTCTCTGCAATCTCTGTTTCCTCTTTAATAACCCCTTGCCTTCCATTGTCATCTAATGGTCCAATGGCCTTCCTAGTTGGGTTCTTACTTCTAATGTACTTAAAGAAGTCTTTGTTATTTCTCTGAGTATTTTTAGCTATACGCTCCTCAAAGTCTTGCTTTGCTTTCCTGATTGTTGCCTTGCATTTGTTCTGCCAGAATTTATGTTTCTGCCTGCTGTCCTCATTCGGACAAGCCTTCCATCTTCTAAATGAGCTTTTCTTGCTCTTGATCACTTCCCGAACAGCTCCTGTAAGCCACATTGGAGTCCTCTTGGACCTGGCAGTGCCCTTTTTCCTTTTGGGTATGCATTCCAATTGGGCCTCTGTTATTGTTTTTGTAAACAGCCTCCATGCCTCTTGGAGTGTTTGGACTCTCTCAATTTTCCCTTTCAGCTTCTTTTTTACTAGTTTCCTCAACTTTGGGAAATTTCCTTTTTGAAAATTTAAGGTCTCTGTGTTAGATTTTATCAGTGACTTGTGGTCTATGATCAAGTTAAACATAATTGAGTTGTGGTCACTGTTCCCTATTGGATCAGTCACATTAACATCTTGCACCAGATCCTGAGTATTACTCAGGATCAAGTCAAGGATTCTTGTACCTCTAGTTGGGTCTTCAACCATCTGTCCCAGGGAACAATCATTTAGCATATCTAGGAACTTTATCTCTTTATCATGTGCTGAACAACAGTTCACCCAGTCTATGTGAGGGTAATTGAAGTCCCCCATTATAACCAGGCTTCCTTCTTGGATGCCTCCTTTACAACATTCTCCAACTGCCAGTCTCCCTCAAGAGTTTGGGTCGGAGGCCGATAGTATATGCCTACTGTTAGACCATCCTTGTGGCCTGGTACTCTTACCCACAGAGCTTCTAATGGTGACTCCAAATCACCTAGATATTCCAATTCATATGATTTTATCACTTCTTTGACATACAAGGCTACACCACCTCCCGTTTGCCCCTTCCTATCCTTCCTGTACAGTTTGTAGCCTGGGATAACTGTATCCCATTGGTTATCATCCGTCCACCAGGTTTCAGTGATACCAATAATATCAATATTCTTATCTATTGCTAAGTATTCCAGCTCCCCTATTTTGTTCCGGAGGCTTCTGGCATTTGTATACAAGCATTTATATATGCTTTTCTGACACAGTCTTTTGTGTCCAGTTGCATTGTTAGACTGCCTCTTGCATCCTTCTGCTAGAATGCTAGTGACTAGCTCCTCGCTCTGCTCAGTAATTTTTGCATCCTCCTCACTACCCAAGTACACACTTTCCCGAACCGGATGCTGCCCAGCTCCTGTCGGCTTTCCCCTATAAAGTAAAGGAACCCGGCGGAGCACCGTCCGGTGCCTTTGCTTTGCAGGGGAATTGTTTTGCTTTTGGGGGGGGAGGCAATGAAGCCTTTGCCCCCTGTTGAAAGCGTTGTGTGTGCGGGGGGGTCCCTTCCCGTGGCCTCAGGCGGCGTGTGGGGAGAGTCTTCCTTTCCAACAGCCTGGACTCGATGTCCGGAGCATGGGAAGGCAAGCTCCATTTTTCAGGCAGCGTTGGGGGGTGTCTTCTCTTCCCGCAGGCTAGGCAGCCATGCCGTGTTGCAGGAACCCAAGCGCCGGCTATATTTTTATTTTTTGTGCGGTGGATTTCTCAGAGTTCTGTGCGCTCATGGCACACAGAACTCTGGGGCTTGTAGTTTGTGGGTATTTTTCCCTTTGCATTGCGTTTTTTCCTACGGCTCATTTTTGATTGGCCACAGCGCGCTTTTTCCAACGTTCTTTGTGGGGACACCTCTCAGCCTGATTGGCTGTGGCACGGCGCTGCGCAAAGAACATTGGCAAATGAAGTTTGTTAGGGATGTCATGGGGAACACCCTGGTATTGTAAATAATACATGATATGTGGTACTACAGCTTTAAGAGTAACTTACTGAACTGTGGACAGGTGATGGTAATGATGGAATGAATCAGCATTTGTCACTGCATAAAATAGAGCCAGTAGTTTGCTTATTTGCTCTGGATTTAATCTGGTAGCCACGCTGCCTGAATGCTCTGGATCTTGATCTTGTAGCCATGCTGCCCGAATGCTCAGGAATTAACCTAGTTGCCATGCTGCTGCACATGGACTAATGCTCTTGGACATATGCCATGAAGTTGTACTGAAGTTCTGCTGAACTTTGTTACCTGAAGCTCTTATGCAAATAGCTTGTGAATTGGATTACAGCAAGAAGGTCTGTCTTCCAGGTAATCTTCCTAGGGTACTGTTTTTTGCATACCTGAAAGGGGAGAAGCTGCTGGCTATATGTTGGCTTTCCAGGACAGAGAAAGTGTGCCAGCATAGCCTTACTGATTTCTATATGTTTACTCTCCAGGACAGAGAAAGTGTGCCAGCATAGCCTTACTGATTGCTATATGTTTACTCTCCAGGACAGAGAGAGTGCTTTGTTAAAGACTGTAAATACTAGAGCAAACCTGGACTGAATTTGTTTGCCATACTCTGTAAACCAAGCCAGGGAAGAGCTAGGCTGAAGCAGGAGATTTTGCTGTGTGCAAGAACTTACTGTGAAACTGAAAGACTAAGTTTGTTTGCATAGTTGTTCACAGATAAGATACTACTGTTTGTAGGAATTGGGGCCGTAAAGCGGCCCTTGAGGTCCCGGAGGAGACTGGTCAAAGAAACGACACGAGGCAAGATGGAGCGAAGACCAGTGATTTATTGAGGGAAAATCATCAGTATATATTATGCAGAAGGCTGCGCATGGTAGGATGGTTATCTGACAGAGAATCACATCACCCATTTACTCGGGTTAATTGGGAACTTCTCTTGGGGAAGTTAATTAACTTGGACAAACACTGACCATTGTCTGAGCCTTAGGCTAGGGTAAATATGGCTTCTATTTGCACCAGAGATTAAGTTTAACTCAGAGTGAGTAATTGCCTAATACGTAACAGAGGTTAGAGATTTGCCCTCTCAGCAGAGCCGTTGTTCAGGTCACGGAATTGGGTGAATCAAACCCTATCATTTATCCACCCCCCTTAATTTCCCTGCTGGCAAGGGCCAGAGGCCAGGAGTCTGCTCACTGGTTTAACCTCTGCCAAGGTCCCGTGCCAATTGGGCAAGGGGAAACCACATCTCCCCTTTCTTATTTACTTAAGAGCCTGACCGGCGACTCTGCGTAGGAGGGGCATCAGCTGCTGAGCGGGAATGACGCTTCGGGGTTTCTTCCTGGGGCGGCACTTCTTGATCAGTGAGGGAATACATTGTGCAAAGCAGCAGATGGCTATGCCCAGTATAATCACCCCCACAGCCACCTTGAGTACTGTCTGGAGCCACCCCATGGGAACCACGACCACAAGGAGTCCTACCACCCCCATGAAGAATCCTCCTTGATGTTCATAACTAGGGTGTGGAGGTCCGTGAGCTGGCTCTGTATCTTGTGGGTATTGTCTGTGAGATATAAGCAACACATGCTGTGGACAGACTTGCAGCCCATATGATGTAACAATAGGGGATAATCGATAGCTGCTTGATTATCCAGTATGGCATGGCGAAGCTCTGCCTGCTCCTGGTCGAGCAGTGCTATTGCTGAGGAGGTGTGGTTGATGGCTTTTGCTAATTCGCAAGCCAATTGAGCGTTGCCTATGGCTAAGCCTGACACGCTGAATATACTGACTACAGCCTGGTTTTTCAGGGCTGTGGGACTGAATCCAGACTGCTTTCTGTAGCAAGGCAAGATAATGAGATGTGTCATTGATACTGTGACCTGGGGTGACTCTAAGCTATTTCTGCAGCTTCTGGTGTTGTGCAAATGTCTTTTCTAACACCTATGGGGAGGTGTGAAGATTACAATGGCTGGAGATAGCCGGGTACCGGGTGCTCAATCTTTCCAAGTAATGGGCCGGTGCAAAACATGGGCCGGTCTGGCTTCCTTTGGTGGAAGCTGGCCGTTATTAACAACATACAGAAATTCAAGTGTCCCTTGCAAATCCCAATTGGAGCATTGTACAAGGCATGTATAAATAATAGCAACTACAGATAACAATAGCAATAAAAGACATTCAGCTGCTTCTTGAGGCTTCCCTTCTTGGTGGGGCTTCATGTGCAACTTGAGTTTGGAAAAGTCTTGTTTTGGGGAAAAGCATGGTCCTCAGAAGTAGCACTGAGTATGCAAAAATGTTCATAGAAATGTCTTTGGAGATGTAAGTCATAAAGGAAGACGGACAGCTGATGACATCCAAGGCTGGTGCCATCCTTTGCAATAGCCGAACTTGGCATCCGGGCCTGATTCTGGCCTCTGGGACCTGCATGGGGAAGAGACTTGTTTGGGAGATAAAAATTCTGAAAGAGTTAGTTAGTTTTTGCACTTATAGGATAGCAATTGCTGTGCAACTATGGGACGTTGTTCCCCCCCTTTCTGTTTGTTTGTATTAATGCAAACGTGCATGTACTGCCATTTGCCAAAATGTGGGGATGTGTGACGTCCCTTTGTCACACCTGAATGGCCTCTGTCCCTCGTGGGTTGACCCCCCACGAGGCCCCCCCCCCCGGACTATGCCTTGGGCTTGGGAAAGTGGCAGGTTGAACTGCCTTGCGAGTGCCTTGGCATTCTGAAGAGGGAATGCATGACTCTGAATTGGAGTGGTGAGGAACAAACTTAGCAAATGTTTGTCTATCACGGGAGTGATGTGTGCTCCCGGTAGACTGTGAAGCAAATTCCTGTGAAACTGGCTGTCAGCAATTATGTTGAAGCGTTCTTTGGCAAAGGTGCGCAAAGCGAGGTTCACGGCTGCCAACTCTGCCCGCTTGCGGAAGAGTCAGGAGCGTGCACCAAGCTTGGTCCTCTTGCCAAGTAAGAACCTAATATGTGCGACCCCCATAAGTGAAAACTGTCCTAGCCCCCTGAAGAGGAACCAGTGACATAAATTCACACAAGGTGACTGTCTGCGTTTGAGACGAGTCTGGGGTCTTATGGCAAACCTTGGCGCATGAAGCGCCAGGCTTCCCTTGGGTAAATTTCTCATGGAGGCCCCCCTGTGCACATCCATTCATGGTGTGCGTGCACACTTTTAGAAAAGTGCCAGATGGTGGCTTAGCCTTTTGCCTGTGCTTAGACTAGCAGCCAAAAGGGAAGGGGTGGCCTAAAAATGCCTGTATCTGATTGAAGGGTGTGACCTGACTGCACTCTTAAAATGGTTCTAGGCAGTCCTGGCTAATGGGTGGCACTCTGCACATGCTCGGGAGCTCAGGGACTAATCCTTCCTCTGTGCTCTGGAGCTTGCAAAATGTGTCTGCACACTAGAGAGGGTGCTGCGGGCCAGGTGCCATACTTAATATGACCTACTATGACTTATTAAAAACAAGCCAACTATGACGTGCCAGCTGTAAGGAAATAACACACACAAAAAATGAAAAGACACACAAGCTAAGCATTTCCATTTCCAGCAGGGAGTTCCACTGGCGAAAGGAGGGAAGGAGGAAAGACAATTCAGAAGTTAGCACAATGGGAATGCAACAACTCTTATCATAACGAAATCAGATTAGGTCAGGTAGCTAAGACAACCGGGTCCTTCTGTTAATTCATCCTGGAGCCTGTGAAAGGAAGGCTGTAGAAAGAAAGAGATTGGTTAAGGCCTGGAGAGGAATTTTGTTCCTGTTTGCGTGCTTTTTCCTGTGAAAGGGGTACAATGAGTGAGTTACTTTGCACAGATTAAAGTCAAAATACCAGAACAATATCTTTCCTAAGAGAATGAAGGAGAGTTAGAACGATTCTCAACCTGCGGCCAGAGGTGGGCGAGTGGGCCAGATGTGGCCCATGTTGCTCTGCCACTTCCCCCGCCGAGCCAAGAAGGGCTGTGCGGCGAAGGAAGGGCAGGATGACTGTCCAGACGCCCAGAGCTGCCTGCGGCCCCGGAACTTTGGCCCCTGACTTTAAAAGGTTGAGAACCGAGGTTACAAGATGAGAACACAGTACACACATGAAGACAATGCAATTCTCTCACTCCTAGTGAGATACGACTTCCAGACGCTAAGAGACATTCAAAAAACCTTAAACACAGAGATGGGGGTTTGAGGAACACTTATGATACAGTGAGGAAAACTCATAGAAGTGATTTTTGTTTTCAGATCGCGCTTCTGAAAAGAAAAATCTGTAAGAGTTGCAGAACCGGTTTCCAAGAGTGGCTTAATCCTTTGACAGAGAAAAAGTCTCAAGGGAGGAAGGAGGAACCACCCCGCCCTATTGTGGGTTAGGATTCCCCCCCTCTCCTCCTCTCCTGCTTAAGCTGCTAAGCAGGCAAGGCAAGGGGTTTTGTTCATCATGCTTTCTCAAGCTTTAAATAGTTCCTGCCCATGAGCAGAGTGCAAATTGTTTAACACATATTTCACAGCGACATTACCACGTAGTTACACACAAGGAACACTTTTCCAGTCATACTGTGGTCATAGAGACAAGGCTTTGCAATCATACACAGTTCTTGCAGACATACATTCAGTGGTGCACCACACATACACACATTTATTTACGCATTCGCACATTCCTCCCCTGATCTGCAGCGTTCTATACTACACATGAGGAGATGGCTAATACACAGCTGGCTATTTTACAACCACCTGGGTGCTTCTACTTAGGGGCAAGTTTCTCTGGGCTACTCCCAAGGTGAGACCAGCAGATTCTGCCTGTGCCTTGGGGGAGCTCGGGGTACTGTTGCTGGGATGGTTCTTCTGGCATAGCCAGGGCGATGGCTGCCTCCTTTCTAGCCTGGGCCAAATGCATGCCAGGGTGGCCATTTGGCATGAAGACAATCTTTTGAAGATCTGCCTGGTCTAGATTGGCTTTCTCTTCTAAGGTGTCTCATTTTTCCACACTGGAAGCAGGCGCCTTGGGGTTTTGGCACTGCTCTGCGCCTGAGTGTGGTAATGGGTCTGCTCTGGAGCCCTGCGTGGCCAGGGGCCGTGCAGATTTCCGTGAGCAGTGGGCGCTGAGCAGCCCTGCCTGAACGTGTGTCTGCCTTCAGATAGGCTGAGCACAGCAGTTGGGCGCTAGCTAATTGTGCCACTGGCAATTTCCCCGTGAATGGATCTTCCTCACCCCTGCGCTGAATGGAGTTCTTTCTTTGCAGGGAACTTTTAACTGTCAGAGAAGCGCCAAGGCCTCTCATGCCATGAATTCCTTCAGTGACGTCTGCAGCTGCCACTGAGGGAATGCTCCCCACACTGCCCTGCTTAAGCTGAAATGACGAATAGAGACTTCTTGGGGCTGATGGTTCTGACTGCGCTAGGGTTTTCTGGGTCTCTATCCGGACTGGGTCATCCTCTACTGAGAGTTTCCTACATTTGCTCCATGTGCGGGTTATGCCCTCTGGAGCTTTTGGGGGTTGCTGAATGCAGTCTCCTATCTGATCCCAGAGCTCGAGGGTTAACGTACCTACTTCTGGGTAAAGCAGGCAGTGTTCCCCTAGGTACACCAAAAGTCTCGCTAGCTCCCTGCTGTGAAAACGCAAATTAAATACCCTGGCCAGGATGATGAACCCTTCCTCATGGGTTCTTTGGCTAGCGGATGGACGCTGTCGCTGAGGACAGGTCCCCATATTACCTGCGATTGGGTCCTCGGAAGATTCCTCCTCGGGACGAGTCGACGCGTCTTTGGCAGGCAATAGGTTCTGGCGACGACGCTTCTGGGTAGAGCTCGGAGCGTGGACTGCGGCCACGGGCCCTCGGTGGCCACTGCGCTGTCAGGGGCTCACAGCAGGCCCTGAGCGGAACGCGTTTTTCCCTTTGGCGCAAGCCGCCGCGAAAGTCGGGAGCAAGCTGTAGGAAGCCTCTTCTGTAATGCCTCGCCGCTTAGCTGTCTTCCCAATCGGATGGCTTCCGACTGGGGCTGCTGCTTTGTCCTCCGGGATGATTGGACAAGGTTCAAGCGCAGAACCTGGCTGTGCTGATCGCTTACTCACGAGTAGACCGCTCGGGGGTCGCTTACTCTCGAGTAGATCACGTCGGGGTCACCAGATGTAGGAATTGGGGCCGTAAAGCGGCCCTTGAGGTCCCGGAGGAGACTGGTCTTCGCTCCATCTTGCCTCGTGTCGTTTCTTTGACCAGTCTCCTCCGGGACCTCAAGGGCCGCTTTACGGCCCCAATTCCTACAACTGTTTATGTCCTTTTCATCATCACCTCTGCTGAGTAAAAGCTCTTTATGTTTTGCACCGTTCAACTGTGCAATCACGGAGAGAAGTAACGCCTCTCCGTGATGTGGATTCTTTCTCTCCAGGAGGCAAAGGTGCCTTTGCCTTCCGAAGAGAAGAAATCACTTTTCTCTGGGTTGGCTGGAACCGAAATTCCTTTCTCAGCCAACCGGGAGAGAAGGAACGCCTGATTCCTAAACCAGGAAAAAAATGTAGAAAAATAGAGTCATACAGATCAATAGCATTGATCAACCAAGATGCCAAAATTTTTAATGCCATAATAACAAATAGACTAAATACGTTTTTGGGTAATTATATAAATACAGATCAGGTTGACTTTATGAAAGGCTGAAGTATGGTGGATTTAACGAGAAGGGTAGTATGGTGGTAGTAGTAGTAGTAGTAGTAGTAGTAGTAGTAGTAGTAGTAGTAGTAGTAGTAGTAGTAGTAGTAGTAGTAGTAGTAATAATAATAATAATAATAATAATAATAATAATAATAATAATAATAATAATAATAATAATAATAATAATAATATTTTTTAATTTATACCCCGCCCTACTCGGTGCAGGCCGACTCAGGGCGGCATTATAACATTTGAAATAAAAATACAATATAACCCCACAAAGTACAATAAGTAAAGCAATAAATACAGAATGTCAATAATACAATCTAACCTCACAAAATACAATAGAGTAAGGCTACAAGTACATAAACAAGCAGGAAAAATGCAACACAGTCCTCATCTCCCTCAAGGCCAAGAGTGGCCGAGAAGGAGAGCTGCTACCAGTATCGCCTCCTCCCTCCTGTCAACCAGCCAAGAGCCGGCAGGCGAGTGTCTGAGTCCTGTAGCAGTGGTGGCAAGGTCTTAATATAGCCGCCATGCCAGCTATCACAGCTGTGCACAGCTGAATCAACAAAAGAACAAATAGGAGTAATATTATTGGACATTTACAATGCTTTCGACTCTTTACAATGGGTACCTCTTAAAGAAATTACTAAAAATCTTGGATTCGGACAGAAGTTTAGAAATATAGTTGGACAAATATATCAATCAAGTACAGCACAGCAAAAGTGAAGATAAATGAGGAATATACGGATGACATTAAATTGGAAGCAAGTACTAGGCAGGGTGACCCTCTATCAGCAAGTTTATTTATTATGGCTATGGAGGTTTTGGCGAATGTTTTAAGAGAAGATAAGGACGTGGAAGGGGTAAATGCTGATAAAGTAAATATGTATGCTGATGATACATTATTAATTGTGGGATCCGCGCACACAATTGGTATACTGGCCCTGACAGAACCCCGGTGATGGGTGATCACCTCGTTACCAGGGGTTCCTGAAGGGACAGAAATTGGGGGAGCGGAATATTAGATAGGGTTTAATTCATCTATATCTGACCTGACAAGCAGCTCGGACAATGACTAACTCGCTAGTCATGTAATAGGTAATCTCGCACCTGCGGATTACTCTAAATCCTAAAACCAATACCAGCCACATGTTTACCCCGGATAACATGGAACAATGTATTTCCCCTGTCGTTGATTAAGTTAGTTAATTAACTTCCCCTGAAGACTTCCCCAATTAACTCATGTAAACATGGCATGTGGATCCTGTCAGATCGCAGTTCTTTTGCATGCAGCCTGTACATGATAAATACTGATGATTTGCCTTCATTAAATCACTGGTCTTCGCTCCATCTTGCCTCGTGTCTCATTGCTTGACCAGTCTCCTCCGGGACCCTACAGCCGCTTTGCGGCCCCGATCCAACAATTAATAGTAAAAAAACAAACACTAAAAACATTACCAAGAATACAGATGCATTTAAAGAATTTTCAGGATATGACTGGTTTAAGCGTGAACTGGGAAAAATCAGAACCTATTGTTTTTAATTCGAATAGTGAAGATTTGGGAAAGTTAAAGGACAAATATAAAAGTACTAACTCTCCGACGGGACTCTATAAATTTGGAACTATACCCCACAGCTTCACTAAACTCAAGTTATAAATATATATTTATCAACGGCATATATGGTTAAAAATATTGTAGGATTTATCTCCAGATTCTTTGACTGTTTAATGTCTGTTTTGCACTATTGTATTACTATATTATTATGCATGTGGGGGAGTGTATTTAACTATGTTCCCGTTGGGATTTGGTAGACTCCCCCAACTCATCATGAGACCCAAAGGCAAATTAAATATTGGGACAGTTAGCTTTGCTCTTACAACATAAGAAAATACTGACCAGCACAAAGAAACGCCTCACATAAATAATATTAATCCCCACCATAGGTTACCAGGACTAAATATGGACAATTGCAACAAAACATAAACAAATGTTAGTCAGCAGGGAAATGAGATGACTGAGAAAGGCTGCTGGGGTGACTAGGAGGGATAAAATCAGGAATGAGATTCTAAGGGAAAGATTTTCAACAGAACCAATCTTGCACTACATACAGAGACAACAAATAAAGTGCTTGGCCCATCTGGAGAGAATGTCTTGGAATTTCATACTATACAAGGCATCATATGTGGAAAGAGGAGAAGGACAAAGACCACGAGGCAGACCGAGAGGAAGGTGGAGAAAAAGCATAAAAGAAATATTACAAGCACACCAAATAACACCAGTGGAGGCTGCTAGAAGTGCATGTGACATTGTTGCCTCCCCTCCCCCCAATCTAGAATCCTGGCTACGGCCCTGCAAACTCACCTCACCTGCCGACCACCTGCCCTCTCTGAGCCAAAACCTCGTAGTTGTGGTGCCACAGTCTTCAGCGCCTCCTCCAGGCTCACTGGGTCTTTGGCTATAAACAGAGATGAGCACTGAACCCTAGAGTTGGATATGACTGGCTTCCAAGCAAGGGCAAACTTTACCTTTACCTAATAACAGATGATCGCTGATTGGTATTCAAATTTGCTGTGAAGTTTGGCCCTGTTTAGTTGCAAGTGGTTAGTAAAGGTAAAGGTCCCCCTTGCTCAAAAGCCACTCGTATCTGACTCTAGGGTGCAGTGCTCATCTCTATTTATAGCCGAAGAGCCAGTGCTGTCTGTGTTTGCAGACATTTTCATGGTCATGTGGCACTGGCATGACTAGATCACCCACCCAGTCACATGGCCACGCCCACAGAGTAGGCCAGTGATGGTGAACCTTTTAAAGACCAAGTGCCCAAACTGCAACCCAAAGCCCACTTATTTATCGCAAAGTGCTAACACAGCAACAGGGGAGGAAGGAAATGTTCCCGTTGGGCTGCTAGGCAGAGGGGTGGGGTGAATTCTGTGCTGGGGGGAGGGAGGAAGCGCTCCCATTGGGCTGCTGGGCAGAGGGGCAGAGCAAACTCTGTGCTGGGGTGACTGCACGAGTGCCTACAGAGAGGGCTCCAAATGCCACCTCTGGCACGCATGCCATAGATTCGCCATCACTGGAGTAGGCCATGCCCACAGTGTGGTAGTAAAAAAAATTGGAGCCCATCACTGAATGGACCCGCTCCTCCATCATGTTGAGGAAGTGACACTCTTGCTTTTCCTGGAGCAGGAACTGAACCGGCGCCAATGGGGTTCTCTGACCTGTTCCTGTTTCCGTCCCCCTCAGGTGAAGACTTTGGCTTGGCTCAGTTCAGGGCTGGAAGGCTCGGTGGTTTCAGGAGAAAGAGAATTCCTCCCCCATTCTCACTCCGCCCACGGAAAGACTTGGGTGGACTTGTGCAAACTGCACAGTAGTCCCAGGGCGCCCCTGAGAGGAAGGGAAAGGGAAAGCACTCTTGGGGGGACTCTCTAACTAGAAATTTTGGACTTGGAAATATTACTGCACCATTTCCATGATCTTAAAATGGCTGACAAGCATTATCTGTTTAAAAATGATGAGTCACATTATAGGAAGTGGAAGTGGGAGGTACTTGCTGATTTGAACTTTTGAACCTCCCCCCCATCATAAAATGTTACTGTTTCAGGTAGCAAGGTATAAAAAAAGGGGCAGCCATGTTTTGTTGCAGCAGACTCAGACAGAGACTAAACAGGTCACTCAACTACTGAGGTAGTGAACTGTTGCAATGGCTACCAGATGTAGTAGTGGCTGGCCGCAAGGAAGACACGCGAGACAATTGTGCGGTGAAGTCCAGCCCTGATCTAGGTCGGGTGGCACGTATTTATTACCCTGCCTTGGGGTGATACGTGCGTAAGATGCGTGTGACCGCCTAATACAGAAGGCTTGCATACGTGGCATTTTCGGGTGGTCAGCACAATGCCTGTTCTTGGACATTGCCCTGTGGTTAATAGACAACCCACAACTAATTAAGGTCTGATCTGGCGAAACCCATTGTTCCTGCCCTATCTCGGAGCCTTATGTGTATTGACTCCGGGTACCTAGCTTGTTCTGCTGTCTGGCACAGCTTATTTGCCCAACTTAATCTGCAGCCAGAAGTGGAGGATTGTGCATTTCCATTAGAGTCATCATCCTTGGTTTTTGCCCTGTTTCTATCGTAGCCATCAGCCAAGGCTTTATGATTTGCCCCCCAAACTAACTAACTAGCCCGCACCCCAATTGCCTTTCCTGCCAAGCCCGGTTGGTCCCCCGATCTGTTGAAGGCTGGGCGAACCCCTCAGGAAAGGTTTGGCCAATTATTCCTGTGGGCAGCACACACACACACAATGTAATTTAGGGAGTGGAGACTATATAGAAGGGGAAGGGTGTTATTCTCCTGAGTGCAGGGGAGAGGGAATTTCCCACTAAAGATATATGGGAAAAAATATACACGGGGATCTTGGACTGGCAATGATAAAGAAAATGAGACTTCAAACTGTATATGCAAATTATGTACACTTTTATTTTCAAAACATATTTACAAAAAACTATTAACAAAACTGTTTATCTATCTCTAAAGGTAAAGGTAAAGGTTTCCCTTGCTCGAAAGCCAGTCGTATCCGACTCTAGGGTGCAGTGCTCATCTCTGTTTCTAAGCCGAAGAGCCAGCGCTGTCTGCTTCTGCAGACGTTTCCGTGGTCATGTGGCAGGCATGACTAGACACCGGAGCGCACGGAACGCTGTTACCTTCCCACCGAAGTGGTCCCTATTTATCTACTTGCAATTTCTTGCTTTCGAACTGCTAGGTTGGCAGGAGCTGGGATTATCTATATTTATCTACCTATCTATATCTATCTATATATCTCTATCTAGATAGATAGGATAGATAGAGATAGTGATAGATAGATAAACAGTTTTGTTAATAGTTTTTTTTGTAAATATGTTTTGAAAATAAAAGTGTACATAATTTGTATATACAGTTTGAAGTCTCATTTTCTTTATCAGGGTCAGTCCAAGATCCCTGTGTGTGTGTGTGTGTGTGTGTGTGTGTGTGTGTGTGTCTTTCTCTCTCTCTCTCTCTCTCTCTCTCTCTCTAGATAGATAGATAGATAGATAGATATAGATATGTATATGTATATGTATGTATGTGTATATATATAATTTTATTTTTTTCTGACAAGAACAGCCCAAGAAAGGGACAGCGTTAAAGTGGAAAGGCGTGGCACCGCACATAATAACGATTACTAATTATTCACAGTAGATTTTTTTGGAAGGGGGAAAAAAAGCCTTCCTCCTCTCATCAGAAGAGACTCTCCCCCCCCCTCCCCGCCCATCCTTTCTTAGGGAGGAAAGGGCGCTCCAAATTCTCGCTGGGAGGGTAAAGGTAATGTCCCCCACCCCACCCCACCCCACCCAGGAGGGCTCTTCTCTTCCTGCCCCCTTCCAAAAGACCCCCTGCCTCGCTTTCTTTGAGCTTTGCCTGGGTTTCAACAGTCTGGGTTATAAAAGAACAACAGCGTCGTGGGCTTTCGTTAAAATTAAAGCTCTTCTATATTCAGAAACAGAAGCTGGGGGGGGGGGGATTTCGCTCCGCTTCCCCCAGACTCAGTTTACATTAAATGGGACCCCGAATGAGGAGGGGGAGGAGCAACAGAGGGGGAGGGGTCGCTCACTTTCAGGGGACTCCCCTTCACCTGCCCACTAATAACCTCCCACCCACCCCAGCATAAAATCTGTTGGTGGGTCCTAGGAGGAGTTTGTGGGGTCCGATCTGAGAGGGGGCCACACCAGTAAAATACCTCCAGGAGCTGCAAAAGGCATAAACTGGACTCCACCACCCAACCTGCTTTCCAGGTGTGTGTGTCTCCCTTCTCATCATTTTCCAAAGTGTGTGTAGGGGGGGAGAGACATCTTCTGGGCCTCTCTCTCTCACACACATACACACACACACACCTTTCCCTCCATGACCCTCTCCTTCTGCCCCTTACCTGCCCCCCTCAAAATCCCCCTATTTATTTATTTATTTATTTATGGGACTGCAGTGGCTCAAGTGGCTAAGATGCTGACTGGGAGGTGGAAGGTCAGCAGTTCGATTCCCGAGTACTGCATGACAGAGTGAGCTCCCGTCTCTGTCCCAGCTCCAGCCAACCTAGCAGTTCAAAAGCAAGAAATTGCAAGTAGATAAATAGGGACCACTTCGGTGGGAAGGTAAACAGCGTTCCGTGCACTCCGGCGTCTAGTCATGCCTGCCACATGACCACGGAAACGTCTGCAGAAGCAGACAGCGTTGGCTCTTGGGCTCTGAAACAGAGATGAGCATTGAACCCTAGAGTCGGATACGACTGGCTTTCGAGCACGGGAAACCTATTTATTTATTTATTTTAGGCTCTGTGACGGGACCTTGTGGGCAATGAGACAACTTTCGGGCGAGTCCCTTGACTGAGAAGACCCCGGTAGCTTTCCCACAGGCAGGCTGTCGAAGTTAGCTGCGCAACAGAGTGAGTTCATATAAAAAACCAACCGTTTCCCCTGCCAAAATGGCATCTTCCACCCCTACATCGTATGCAACATCTGAGAGTGCCTGCAGAACACCATCCAAACCAGTCTTACAGGTACGACCAAAACAGCCACTGCTAAAGATTCTGCAAACTGCAGGTGTTCAGGGTGAAATTTTCACAGTGAAGGAGGTCCTACATTACATTGGAGAGTATATTATTCTGAAGGAGCTGTATGACAAACAACAGCAGCATATGGTATATTGTGGAGGAGACCAACTAGGAAATCTTCTGGGATGTGAAAGTTTCTCTGTGAAAGATCCAAGCCCAGTTTATGACATGGTGAAACGGAATGTGACTCCTGTTTCTGTTGTAGATGCTGCACAGACACTTACTGTCGCAAAGGATCAGAGTGTTGATAATCCAAGCCAAGATCAACTGAACAGTAGCTCTGAGAGATATCTCAGCACTGGGAACAAAGAGAATGAAGACCACACGTCTGTCTTAGCTGGCTCAAAGTATACATGCGGAGAGGACAAAGAGAGAGCAGCAATAGATAACCAATCAAAGGAGCAAACCTCACTGGATCTAATGTTTGAAGAATGGGATATACCTGGCCTTCCATGGTGGTTTTCTAAGGCTAAGAGTAATGGCTCCACAGATATACATACTAATCAGGATGCCATTGTTTCAGATACAACTGATGACTTGTGGTTCCCTGATGAAACTGCTTCAGATCATTTAGATATTACAGTCTCAGAAAAAAGAATTCATTATGAACAAGCTAACAGTGATGATAAAGAGAACAGCAAAATGGCAAGTGAAGTTACATGTTCGGATGACTTTGAAGAGTCACAGTCTTTAAGTGATGACACAGATGTAGATGTTCCCGCAGAGGACTGTTGGCAGTGTTCCAAATGTAAGAAGTTCAACTCTCCCAGTAAAAGGTATTGCTTCCGCTGCTGGGCCTTAAGGAAAGACTGGTTCTCTGATTGTCCCGAGCTAGCACATCTCTTCACATCTGATATTGCCACAGTGCAGAGTAAAGTGGACACAGAAGGTATGGATGTCCAAGACTGCCAAAGGGTGGTATCTGTTCCAATTGTACAACCCAAAGATCTATGTCAATCGAAAGACAAATGTAGCCTAAGTCCTAAAAGTTCCATAGAATCCCTGGATACGGCACAGGGATCTCAAGGCAGAACCCTTTCACTGCCATTTGGTAAGTGTAAAGAGGAAGGAGAGGAAGAGTTGCAATCCCTTGAGGATAGCAAAGAATTGTTGAAGCCTTGCATTTTGTGCCAGAAGAGGCCACGGGACGGGAATATTGTCCATGGAAAGATAGGGCATCTAGTGACATGCTTCTCATGTGCACGACTTTTAAAAAAGGTGCGATCACCTTGCCCGTTGTGTAAAAAACAGATTCAAGTAGTGATTAAAACTTACATAGCATAGCAGTGTCACTTAGTGGGAGCTGTTATAAAAGGCACTTTTTTGTCTGTTACATAGATATGGATATGGTGCGATTATCATTTTGTGTTTTCTGTTTATGTGTGAGCATCCAAATGCACGTGAGGGGTTAAATTAGCATGTGATTTTTAGTCTCCCCTGAAAGATTTTGGCACTAATGCATTTCCCCCCATGGGGAGAAAGATGTGATTCTAATGAGGAAACAGCCTTGTATTTCTACATCGAGAAGTTCTTAATCTGTATGTTTTTCTGTTGTTCAAAAGACAAAAGGGGGCAGTTAATGAGTCCGTTTCTGACCCTGCCGTGGAAAAGAGGAGGTCACTCTAAGCCAGTGATGGTGAACCTTGGCACTCCAGTTGTTCTTAGACTTCAGTTCGCGGAGGCCCGGGTCCCTGTGGGTCCATATGAATGGGTTTACTGCGCGTTTGCAGTGGGCCTATTCATTTGGATTCGCGGGGACTTGGGTTTCTGCAGGTTGGAGTCCAGGAGCAGCTAGAGTGCCAAGGTTCGACATCACAGCTCTAAGCTGAGTACGTACTCAGTTGCCATTGCCAAAGCAGTTGAATATGTGCTGCATTCCTGTGCATCACTTCTATAAGTGAGTTATCTGACAATCTGATCTCAACAGTTTAGCATTTTTCTACAAAGATAAAAAAAAGTATGCATATTATTATTTTTTGTCAAAAGGCCTTAATTGTTGGTAGTATAATAAGAAGTGTAGCACTCTGTGGGTATGTCTAATAAGCATTGTGGTATAGCCGTGACAGAATTGCCTCTGAATGTTGCAGTCTGTTTTCCAAATGCGTGTACTGTTTAAATTGACTTTGTATGTGAGCATGGAAAAGGGAGGAGGGGAATAGTTGTGACACTGTGTTGTTGAATTATATTTTTGTTATTGCGCTACCAGCTAGGTATCTGATATATTTTGTAGTTTCCCCTCATAACTCAGTGACGCAACTGTGGTTGTATAACTAAGAAGAATTAATTTTAGACACTATTCCAGCAATCCATGCAGCCAGGTTCTGATGGCTATGGTTATCTGAGAATGCAAGCTAGTCAGTAGGCTGCTGTAGAATAAGTGACAAATACTTTCAAAGTATTCTATAGTTAGATCCTAGCCCAGTGGTGTTTAAGAAAATAGATTACAAACTAAATGCAAATTTAAAATGTCTCTTAAGTTCAGTAGATCTTTCCTTGGCACTGATTTATTTTCTGAGCAGAAAGAGCAATGGATAATTTAGGTTTGTCAGATATTCAAAACTTCTTAAAAGCCAGTTCTTTGAAACCTATATATAGGTAATGTTATAAAAAGAGTATAGCTTGTTGTTTGCACAAAAGACAATTGTAACCTTTAACAGTCAGACGTTTTACCTGATTTCAAGTTGTCAGAGTGATCAGACTTGTTCCTATTATTTTTTCAACCCATAAAGATAAAGCAGATCTATTGGAGTAAAACTGAGAACCCAAAGTTGTTGTTCTTCATGTCAGGTTGTTGGGAGTCTGCTACCTATTTGCATCTTTTCTGGGTGCTATATGGAACTGTATCAGATGTGAAAATATTCTCGAATGGATGTCATTACAACTTCTCTGTCCAATCTGAGACCTTAGCTCTAAACTCTGATAATTTTTGCTTCTGAAAATAGACCATGTTAAATGGTAAGTATATAAACCAGGGGTGCCCATACTACGGCCCGAGGGCCGGATTTGGCCCCTGACACCAATTCATCAGGCCTGCAGAGCCCTCGTCGCTCCTGGAAGCAGAAGTAAAATGCGCGTTGAACCACATGACTGGCTCCCTGAACCATGTGACTGGCCCGCGGGCCGAAAAGTTTAGGCACCCCTGGTGTAAATAAAGACTTAGAAGTTTTAGATTATCTTCACGGTGGTAAAAACCATTCTTAAAATAGGGTGATGATATACCTCTAAAATATCTCAACATATTTAGATGATTGTCTTGTCCACATTGTGGACAGAGCAAGATATCATACTCAGGTATGAGGGATGATCACAAAAATGACTCCCAGTAGAAGTCTTCCTCTTTCCCTTTGTCTTTATGTTACATGACTTTGCATACCCATCACTTGTGAAATGATGCCGGTTATACCTGCATGTTATAGCATGGAGATTGGGGAGATAGAAGTGTTTTCAGCACCAGTTAAATTTTGACGTTTAGATCTGTTCCAGAGCCCCCCGTATATTTGAATTCTTTCTCTATTTGATTCCAGTTTTGTATTGGGGAAGTGTGGGTTGGAAATTCTCTTCTTTTGTGGGTGATTCTGTAAGCCTAACTAGCCCTTTGCTGTATTCATTCTGTAATCTGTTTGAAATAAAACATTTTCTCATTATTTTTATTTTTTTATCTACGAGATTTCAAGGCAGCTTACATGAAAGTTAAAAACATACATGGTTAAAAATGACAAAAAACCACCAATACCCTCCCTAACCCCTTAAGAGACAAATACAAAACACGATTTGAAATTGTTCAAAAATAAAAGGAATTAAAAGATACAAAGAATGGAAAAAGTTAAAAAGATTAAAGATTTTAAAAAGGGGAGGGAAGAGGAGGGATAAAAACAGACAGGTGCGTTACGGGACGGCCATCATACCAGCCAGCGTGGCTGGGCCGTCTCAACTGTTGGGCCCCATACCCGCTGGCACAGCCAGGTCTTAAGCGCCCTCCTAAAGGGGAGTACAGTGATACCTCATACAACGTCCAAACTTGGTTCCACAAGTTTGGACTTTATACGGATTTGGACTTTGTATGAGGCATGCAAAATCCTAGCCGCGATGCCTCATACAACGTCCAAATCTTTGCCGCGATGCCTCATACAACGTCATTTCCATAGAGATACATTTTACTGTAACAGCACAGACTTCAGGACAAAGTCAAGGAAACAGACAGGAAACGGACAGAACTTTAAGAAATCATTGTCTAAAAGCTAAAAAAATTACAAAAACATGTCAGACAACCCAGATTGTCCAAGAACCTGAAGAATACTGCAAAAATCCCAGAAATGCTTCTAAAAATTCTGATGAAAAAATTCAAAAAAAATCCAAAATCACGCTCAAAACCACTCCAAAACACTCTTCGCCTTATGCAAAACCCACAAGAGCAATGCCCGCATGTGTCCTGCCTTTTATACTGCCGAGGCACAATGCAACCTGGGAAAACCCCAATGCCTCATACAAAGTCGCACGACTTTGTATGAGGCAACCTTTTTCAAGGAATTAGGCGATGTTGTATGAATCCGATGTTGTATGAAGCGGACTTTGTATGAGGTATTTCTGTAGCTCCATCTGGAGGCGCAATTCAGGTGGTAAGAGGTTCCACAGAACTGGGGCAGGCACAAAATTATTAAATGGCAAAATAATAATATTGAAATTCCCCTTTCCGTTCCTCACATCAAAACCACCATCCCCACTGCCATCATCATTCCCATCATCCTCTCCAACGCTGAGCCCATGGCTGCTGCTGCTGTCCCACAAAGATACGGAGGCATGCCTGCCATATGACCACAGAAAGGTTTGCAAATGCAGCCTGCACTAGCTCTTTGGTTATAAACAGAGATGAGCACTGAACTCTAGAGTCGGATATGACTGGCTTTTGAGTATTTGTGGCAGGTCTCAGAGTGCATCCCCCACAGATATGAGTAAGTGTGAGGAGTGATCTATACCTTGAAAGTCTTGTTAGGATCATAACTAGAAAGCCTTAGACTTTTTAAAAGATAGGGTCCAAGCTACCTAAAAAGCCTGCCCAAATCTCCCATTATGAGCCTTCCCTTCTTCAAGGAAGGCCCTTCTCTTGGTTCCACCATCTTCACAGGAGCTTTTGGGTCTGCAGTGGCTCAGTGGTTAAGAAGCGCACCTTGTTAGCTGGAAGGCCGGCAAGTCGGCAGTTTTAGACCCAGGTACTGCATGATGAATTGAGTGCCTGTCTCTGTCCCAGCTCTTAGGGACATGAAAGGAGCCTCATTCGGGCATTCCCTGAGGAGTTGCTCCAACAAAAATCCTTTCAACCCAGAATAATTTCTGACATTAAATTATTACAAGAGCTTTTTGGTGAGGACCCAGGGAAGAAAACTGTGGAATTCCCTCCCACTGGAGCTCAGGAAGGCCGTCTCGTTGCTGTCCTCACAGATAATGTGAATGTGGGAGAGTATTTTATGGCTTAAATGTTAAATGGTTTTTTATTATTTTAATTGTAGGGACATTTTTTCACTTGAATGTTTTTATGGTTGTTTGTAAGCCACCCAGAGTCGCCTCTGCGAGGGGGGCAATGAAACAAATTGAATAATAAATAAATAAATAATCTGGGAAAAGAGACTAATTCTGCTGCCAGTGCATACAGTGCAGGTGGGCCTCAATCGTGTGTGATACAGCTGGATCAGGACTAGCTAGGATTCTAGATTTAGGGTGCCAAAAAAAATTTCAGGAGGGGCAAAAAAATTGTCAGGAGGGGCAACAATGTCACATTTACATACAGGTGAAACTCGGAAAATTAGAAAATCGTGCAAATGTTCATTAATTTCACTTAAAAGGTGAAACAAATATATGAGGTAGACTCATTAAATGCAAAGCGAGAGATGTCATGCCTTAATTCGTTATAATTGTGATGATCATGACGTACAGCGTACATGAGATTATGTGATGATTATGGGGTACATGAGATGGGTTTTTTTCATAAGATGTAAGCAATAAGCTTCAATACTGTATTATAACCATACCTGTCAACCTTCCTGGATTGGGCAGGATTTCCCGTTTTTCGGCGCCGATTTTCACCATTTCCCGCCTGGAGCTGCCGAAACCCCAGAATTTGGCAGTGTGTGTGAGGGGGGGAGGCGTTACTGCGCATCCCTTCTGCGCAGCTCGCTTCTACACATGCGTAGAAGGCTTTTATGCATGCGTAGAACCCTTCTACGCATGCGTAGAAGGCTTCTGTGTAGAAGGGGATCGTAGAAGCCTTCTACGCATGCGTAGAAGGCGACCTGCGCAGAACCGTTCTGCGCAGGTCCCGGATTGTCCGGAGCCGCGGTTGACAGGTATGATTATAACAAAGTAAGGCTTGAACTATCTCGCTTTGCATGTAGTGAGTCTGTCTATCTCTTATTTATTTCACCTTTTAAATTGCATCATTGAACTGAATTAACATTTGCATGATATTCTAATTTTCCGAGTTTCACCTGTATATAACATTGGCATCACAGGGTGGGTTTGTGGAGGGAAGGAGGGTTTTCGCCCCCCACAGACCCCTCTCTGGCTACAGCCCTGCCCGGAGTAGGGGATGGTCTGGAGAGAGAGAGAGAGATAAACTGGAGATTATATGGACTACGAGTTCCAGAATTCCTCAGAAAGCAGAGCCTCCTAAGGGATCCTGGGAGTTGCAGTCCTCCGACTCCCTGCCACTGAGCCCAACAGGGAAAGGAGGACAGAAGAAGAGAGAGAGACTGACTCAGTAGAAGGGGCGTGTCTGCAAGATCAGAAGCTCCTCCCCTCCGCCCATGTGTGGCTCTGGCTCTTCTTAGGGGAGGAAGGAAAGAGACTCGGTAGGGTGCAGGGGACCCCCCCAAAACAACAACAACAAAAAAAAAAGATGGTGGCAGCCTTGGGTGGAGGAACAAGGGGAAGAGCCTGGATAGTTGGGAGGAGAAGGAAGGGAAATTCGCCCCCCACCCCTTCCCCAATTTGTTCCTAGCAGCAAGGGTGGGGGTGAGGGCCAAAGGGACTACAACTCCCATCATCCTTCCACACCAGCCATAGTGTCTATAATAGGTAATGGGAATTTTGGACGCCAAGGAGATATGGAGAGGGGGTTATATAGTTCCTTCCCCAGCTTTGAAGAGGTGCTATGGATCAGTGCATGCTTACTTATGAGTGGTTCTCGCACCAAAAGCATGCAGGGTATGAATACAATCGATTGATTGCCACTCATCTGATTTTTAGTGGCTCCCTACCTCTCTCTCTCTCTCTTCCTGACAACCTGGCAGTTTGAAAGCAAAAAATTGCAAGTAGATAAATGGGGACCACATCGGTGGGAAGGTAAACAGCATTCTGTGCGCTCAGTGTCTAGTCATGCCTGCCACATGTCCACAAAAAACATCTGCAGCCGCAGACAGCACTGGCTCTTTGGCTATAAACAGGTGAACACTGAACCCTAGAGTCAGATACAACTGGCCTTCGAGCAAGGGTGACCTTTACCTACCTACTTACTTACCTACTTATCTATCAATCAGTTTATTTTATTTTACTACCACTCATCTGATTTAGCTAGCATTGATTTAGTTGTCACCTATCTGTCTGTGTGTCCATCCAACCAACCAACCACCCCATCTGGGAGACATTTCTGGGCGGTTTACATTCATAAAACATAGGCATAAAAATTAAATAACAATAACTTTTAAATCCGATCTTAGCCTATTAAATCAGAACAGAGACCAATCTCTCTGCCTGCTAAATGTAATTCCATGTTTCATGGGGTGGGCAAATTACTTTTTATTGTGGTTCTACTTCTCCACCCAGGGAAAGTAGGTGAGTGGATTCAAAGCACATAGGAAGCCTGTTAAATCTGTAGGGCAAGTGTCATGTGGAGAGGAAAGCGGCTTGTGGTGGGCAAGGTGATGCTTTGTCCCAAGAGAGTTGAAAGGAAAACACAGCCCCCTCCACCCCCATAGCTGCAGAGAGGTATTTGGTGGTGTTGACGCATCTCCAGGGTGTTTGCCTTCCTTCTCCTTCAAGTGCTGGATTTGATTCTTAATATTGACGATCATCATGTTAATCAACCATGAAGATTGTCCTGGGGACCATATAATGCAGTGGCCTTCCAATTGCCTTCTGTATTGCAGTGTAACACCCTTGCCTCAGATCCAGTTCCACAAGTCACTTTCTGGTCCTGAGCACTTTTGGCACACAAAGTCCTCCTGGGCCCTAGGCCAGTATTGATGAAGCTGCTGCCCTCCATCAAGATGGGATTTAATCCACTTGGGGACCATCGCCCTTCCCTGTGGACATTGCCACCCAACACCATTAGGTCTCAGGGTTGTCGGATTAGTTAACTACCGACTGATGAGAGTCGCTGACAGTATGGTTGCTTTCTAAGAAAATGCGTTCTGCGCACGTGCAGGGCGTGTTTTACCTCCGTTTCCAGGTGGGAGTAACTACGTGACCAGCCCGATCAGCTGTCCAGAAGGTGTGGTCAGGCCCACAACCTGGTAATGTTGAAAAACACTGGTTTATATATTCATCCTCTTGTTCCAAAAAGATAATACAGTAAAACCCCAACTTACATATGCCCCGAGTTACATAAAATTCGACTTACATAATGTTTTTTGCACTAAAACCATGTCCTGATTTACATAAATGTTCCAATTTACATAACATAATTTCCTATGGGTTTGTTTCAAGTTAAGTAAAAATTCATTTTTCCTATGAGTTTGCTTCGATTTAAGTAAAATCCCGATTTACATAAAAGCCTAAGGAACAGACTTTTTACGTAAGTAGGGGTTTTACTGCACAGATTGCTTTGGCATTAGGAAAAAAAGCAATTATTGTTGATTATTGTAATGGTAATACTATGAGGTTGCTTATTGTGAATTTGTGTTGGAAGATTGGTATAAAGATCTATGGAATATAGCAATAAATGAGAGATTGACATGTGAATTAAAGTTAAAGAACGGATTGGTTAAAAAAATAATTTTAAAGAAATTTGGGGAGAGTTTCTTTGGATCTTGGGGACATGAAAGGAGCCGCATTCAGGTGTCCTCCTGAGAAGAGTTCTTATAGCAAAAATCCTTTCAACCCAGAGTAATTTCTGATACAAAAGTATTATTATCTTTGTGTTATTCTGACATGATAAAAAATTTAAGAAGCTAAATCTAAAGGAGCAAGACCAGAACAAGAATATGTAGCAGGGGTTCCCAACCTAAGGTCCATGGGCCACACCATTTCATGTGATCCCCATTCCCCACCCCTTCAAGGACATTCGAGAAACAAAATGGCCATCCCTTTGAAACTGTTGGGACAAAATGGCCACCCCCATCGTGCAGGCAGGGCAAAATGGCCATCTAGCCCTCAAAGCTGACTGAGAAAGTGTGACCTGGCTGCCCAGCTTGAAAAGGTTGGGAACCCCTGATACATAGCTTTTTGGAAATGGAATAATTATATAAAGTGAATGTTGTGTTTGAATAATAGAATGAAACCGTACAACATCCCATTGGTGGTGGGTGTACATATTTGTTAATGTGATGATGTTATTTTATTCCCTTCCCCCATCCATATGCCCTTTTAATTAAATTCAGGGATTCTCAACCTGCAGCCCATGGGCCGGATGCAGCCTGTGGCACCATTTCATTTGGCCCCCCACTGCCTCCACTACACCAGGAAGTGCCATGTGGTGGAGGAAGGGCAAAATGGTCATCTGGCCCCCCAAAGCTGTCTTAGGTAGCGTGACCCAGCCCCCGGCTTAAAAAGGTTGAGAACTGATTTAGTTATTATGGTTAGTTTTATTACTGTTAGACTTTATGGTCAGTGCCTTGCCTTGGATACTTTGGAGTTGTTATTCAGTGAGCAGTCTGTGCATTGGTGGACGTCTCCGCGATGATATTCTGCACATGCAAATGGAGTTTAAAAATCCATTTGGATATCATGTCACCCACTGGCTAGGCAGATCATGACATGTGCTCTCTGCTTTTCACCTTGCCCAAGGGATTCAATGGAGAATGCTTTGATGAGTTTTAGTCCCATCATTGACAAGAGATGGAAGATATTGCCTAGTTATACCCCTCAAGCTCCAATGCCAGACAAGGCTCTTACCTAGCTAGTAGGGGTATGGTCAGTATGTTTGTTTGTATTTTTATTGTTGGGACATTTAAAAAAATAATGACATGTATAATAAAACTTTTAGTCATCTTTTGGTTGTATATTTACCGGTATATGGTTAGCTGGAAGGCGGGCAAGTCAGCAGTTGGAGACCTAGGCACTGTGTGACAGAATGAGCTCCCATCCCTGTCCCAGCTCCTGCCAACCTAGCAGTTTGAAAGCGAGAAATTGCAAGTCGATAAATAGGGACCACTTCAGAAGGAAAAGATCTTGGGGACATGAAAGGAGCCTCATTCGGGTGTCCCCTGAGCGGAGTTTCTCCAGCAAAAATCCTTTCAGCCCAGAATAATTTCTGACATGAAACAATAACAATAACAAAAAAAAATCTTGGTACAGCCGTTTGTCAAAAGTACAGCGTATGAATACTTTGTTGGCTTTTATTTATCGTTCACTTGCCTCTCCGTTTGTTCTCTTTATGAATTGCATTCAATTGGAAAGTGTTCTTCTCCAATAGATTTGAGGAGTGGTACAAAGAAATTTGAAACATAGCACTGAATGATAAGACGGCATGTGAATTAAAAATTAAAAAGGGGATATCAAAGAACAACAAAATTTTGAATACTGTATCGGGAGATTTTATTGAATATGTTTTCCAAAACTCTAAAGGGTTCAAGCCAGGTCAAGAAAGTATTAACTTTTGGAACTAGGGGAAGGTACTGTATAGCAATTAAATTAGAGCATTAAAATATGTGGAGAGGAAAAGGAAGTTCAAAGGGTGGAGGGTGCACTTATTAAATGTTAAATATGTTTTATGCAAATTTGAATAAGGTTAATTAATAGGTTTCTTCTTCTTGTACCATATATGATTCTGAATATTGGCGATCATCATGGCAATCAGCCATGAAGACGGCCGTGCGAATATAATGCCATGGCCATCTGCCTTCCACATTGCAGCATGTACCACCTACACCACTGATCCAATTTCACAAGTCACTTTCTGGTCTTGAGCCATTTTGGCACAGAAAGTCCTTATCAGTCCCCATCCAGTCTTAATGAAGCTGCTGCCCTCCATCAAGATGGATTCAAGTGGGATTTAATCCTCTTGGGGACCCTCACCCTTCCCTGTGGACTTTGGTACCCAAAGCCGTTAGTCCTCAGGGTTGTCAGTTTTGTTAACCACCACCTTATGCTCAGCATTGAGTTGCAGGCAGTATAAGAACAGCCTTGCTGGAAGAGGCCACAGGAGCCCATCCAGTCCAGCATTCTGTCTCACACAGTGGCTCACCATTTCCTTCAGGGTATTATTCCCAAGCAGATGCCTTCACCTGCTTAGGATTCCCTGGAAATGGCATTGAGAGAAATGGCAAGTGGTCCGTGGATCCCAGCACTGCCAGATCACAAAGGGGCTTTTGGGGGGTGGGGGAAAGGCTCCCCCACGCCACCCCATAGCCACCCGGCTATATATATATTTTAAAAATGGCATTGTACAATGATGAAAATCGTATGATACGATTTTTTTTAAAAAGGCAATTGTTGTACGATTTCATTGCTGTGCGATGCAATCATTATACGGGGTTTTATTGTACAGTATCTCGAAACACAAGGAAAACACATTGCATTACCAGAAGTGGCCACTTTTTTGTATCTTTAAAAAAATCCTATTAAAATTCGTATCTTGAATTTTCCTCCCAAGATCTCTTTTTGTATCGCGAGGTTGACTGTATAAGTGTGATTGCTGTTACTATTTCTGAGTTTTTTGCCCCCCCAAAAAAAAAACAAAAAAAAAAAACTCCTACATATTCAAGTACAGAGCTTTCAGTCTCTTCTTGCTTATGGACCCTTATTTCTACTACCCCATGATATAATCTTTACCTGAATGTTTCCCTATTATCCATGCTAGGGCCTGCCTGTAAGGTGTATTTGTGCCTTTTAGATACCAGTCTCTATCCTAGAAACATTTGTTCTCCTTTCAGCAAAAACAAGCATTTTTGGGCCCTTACCTCATTCTCTGCTAACTAAAACCTCACTCACCAGCCTTGCCTATCTGGCCACAAAGTCATCCTAAGGGCCGAGAGTCCGTGATTGTTGGAAGGCTGTCTGAGCTTGCTTCCAGGCTGAGAAACCTGGCTGCTGGACCCCCATCTCTCACACCTCTCCTGTTTTAATCCACTAGGAGACCCTCACCCGTCCCTGTGGACTTCACCACCCAAGGCCATTTGTCTTAAGGTTGTCAGGTTAGTTAACTGCTGCCTGACAATCAGTGTTTAGTCACTTGCAGCAGGGTCTACTATATTACCATAGCAGGATAACCTGGCCAAACTGGCTAGAAATATTTTGCATTTTTTTTAAAAACAACAGCATCTGTGTGATTGCATCTTAACTCAGAGGGAACAAAGAAGTATTTTGAGAATGTCCTGCAAGTCTGAGGGCTTTGACCCTTTGAACCCTAGCTATACACCTGTCCTCAACACTCCTGACAGCCTGTGCTGGTGATTGCGGTGGGAAATCACAACTCCACGACATTTGGAGGCCCATGTCCCTATTCCACAACCCCACAGGTGAATAGCCAGATCCTCTCTCATTTCTTCCCTCTTTAGAAAAATAGCAATTACACTTATATGCCGCCCCATAAGTACTTATGTGGCGGTTCTACGCAGTAATTAGCATTTTACTCACAACAGGTTGGATACTCATTTTACGGACTTTGGAAGGATGGGAATCTGAGTCAACCTTAAATCCCATCAGGATCAAGCTCACAACATGTTGTCTGTAGTACAGCAGTTTAACCACTGTGCCACCAAGACTCCTTTAAATAAAAAAAGCAGGGGATTAAGCTAGTTCCTTGATTGTGTGTTTTTCTTCCACTTTGCCAATTTAAGTGCCTTTTCTTTTCTTTCAAGGTGGGGATTTTTGGCAGTCTAAGGATGAAGAAGAAAGCAGTAGATGGGATTCAGAAAAGAACAGAGGTTCAGAATGGGAAGGGCCGAGCACAAAAAACCAAGCCAAGCAGAAGAAACCATACCAGTGCCTGGAATGCGGAAAGAGCTTCAGCCACCGATCGAGCTTCAATACGCACGGGATTATCCATACTGGAGAGAAACCATACAAATGCTTGGATTGTGGGAAGCGGTTCCTTCGCCGATCAAGCCTGAGCAGACACCAGCTGATCCACAGCGGGGAGAAACCCTACAAATGCCTGGCTTGTGCCAACAGCTTTGTGGAGAAAAGGAGCCTTGCTGCGCATCAAGCAAAGCACACGAGAGGAAGACTGTACAAATGCCTGGAATGTGAAAAGACATTCAACCACAGATCGGTCCTCAATATACACAGAGTCATTCACACAGGGGAGAAACCCTATAAATGCTTGGAGTGTGGGAAAGGCTTTCTCGGGAGGAAATGCCTTGTTATGCATCAGAGGAAGCATACTGGAGAGAAACCTTATCAGTGCTTGGAGTGTGGAAAGAGCTTCACCTGGAGAAACCTTTTCATTATTCACCAGCGAATGCACACAGGGGAGAAGCCCTACGAATGCCAGGAGTGTGGGAAAAGTTTCCATTACAATGCCAGCTTCTTGGTCCATCAGATGAAGCACAGAGGAGAAAAGCCACACCAATGCTTGGATTGTGGGAAGAGCTTCTCTTACAAATCCAGCTTCAACAGGCACCAAATAATTCACTTGGGAGAGAAACCTCATAAGTGCCCCGAGTGTGGGAAAGGCTTCATTGAGAAGAAGGCCCTCTTCATCCATGAGAGGAATCATACGGGAGATAAACCATATAAATGCCCGGAGTGTGGGAAGGGCTTCACTTGTAGAAGACTGCTGAATAACCACCAGCGCATTCACACAGGGGAGAAGCCATATGAGTGCCAACAGTGTGGGGAACGGTTTCGTTACCATGGGAGCTTGATTGTGCATCAGATGGGTCACACGGGCGCAGTGCCCTACGAATGTCTGGAGTGTGGGAAATGTTTCAGGCGGAGACCTCATCTTAGGAGGCATCAGGTTATTCATGCTGAAGAGAAGCCGTTCAAATGTCCAGAATGTGGGAAAGGCTTTACAGAGAAGAGGGGGCTCGCTGCCCATCAGAGGAATCACACGGGAGAGAAACCCTACAAATGTATGGAATGCGGAAAGGGCTTTGCCTGGCAAAGGTTGCTCAGCACCCATCAACGAATTCACACAGGTGAGAAACCATATGCATGCAAGGTGTGCGGCAAGGGTTTCCGCTATCACGCCAGCTTTGTTTCGCATCAGAGGAGTCACACAGGAGAGAAACCATATAAATGCCTGGAATGTGGGAAGAGCTTCAATCAGAAATCGTACCTTAGTAAACACCAGACAATTCATTTGAGGAAACCAGATTATTCTCATGCAGAGAGGCCGTACAAATGCCATGTTTGCAGTAAGAACTTCTGCCACAAATCAAGTTGCGATAGGCATCAAAGGTTTCACACCGGGGAGAAGCCCTATAAATGCCCGGCCTGTTCAAAAAGCTTTATAGACAAAAGGAGCTTTATTGTACACCAGTTTATCCATACTGAGGCAAAACCACCAGAGTGCGTTGAAAGCTGGAAGAACATTAGCCTGAGATCAGACCAGATCAGAAAACCAATTATTTATACTGGGAAGAAACCCCATAAATGCCTTGATTGTGGAAAGTGCTTTTCTGACTTCTCAAGATACAAAAGGCACCAAATTATTCACACAGGGGAGAGACCCTACAAATGCCTTGAATGTGGGAAGAGCTTCAATCTGAGTTCAAATCTTAGCCGGCACCAAATTACTCATGCAAAGGAGAAGCCCTATAAATGCCTGGCGTGTGGGAAAGGTTTTAGCCGTGCCTTCAGTCTCCTTACACATCAAGTGAATCACACGGGAGAAAAGCCATATAAATGCCTGGAATGTGGGAAGAGCATGTCTCACAGATCAAGTTACAACCGTCACCAAATGATCCATGCGCCAGAAAAACCGTTTAATTGTCTGGAATGTGGGAAAGGTTTTATTGAGAAGAGAAGCTTCCTCGCTCACCAAACGATTCATACAAGACAGAAACCGTATGAATTTCTGGACTGCACAAATAGATTGGCAGAGATCAAAGCCCAGTAGACACTGGACGGATTCCATGTAAACAGAAAGTTGCTTGAGGTTCCACTTTTACTCCTTCCAGTTCGCAGTTACAGTTTGATAAAAATGAATATTGTGTGTTCACCGGAATCCTCAACATAAAGAAGAATTTGGCTGAACATTTCCCATTTGGTACCTCTGATGCGTCACTACCTCATATGATTTTTGTGTTAGGGGGCTCTCTTTTTTTCATTTGGAATTAGTTCCACATTCCATTTTTCTTCTAGAAATTCTTGAAATGAGGAGCGGAAGAGAGGCTTAGCCTGTACCTATCTTTCTGCTTCCTCCCTCTGGGAAAACTCTGAAATCTAGACTCTTCTCTTGCTTTGGTCCAGTTTCGGACTCATTTTCAAAGAGCATGTGGTAGAGTTTTGCCCATGCAGACCAGTCCTTTTGAGTTCTAGAGGGACTGTTTGCTTGTGACAAACATGAAGAAAAAGGACTGAACCATAACCATCTTTATCATTGTACGTTTTGGAGTTCTGTGGCTCAAGAAGAGACTGATCAAGGCTTGAAATTTTGGTTCAGGATCACCGTAATGGATATCAATGTATGACAACCGGAGATGCAGCCTTGAGGAAGAGAAGGTCCTTAAAGCCTCAGAAACCTTGAATACCTTCAGATAGAATAGATGGTGCGTGGCTGGAGATAGTGCAACACACAAATTATTTTGCATTGGGATATCTGTTCCCACCCCCAACCTCCACCACTTTAATATGAATTTTGAATATCACTCTCTTGGGCTGGCTATTCAATAACACATAGGATAAAGTATATAGGAAAATAAGATTTTAAAACCATGTCTGTTAAAATAATCTATGACACTACTTTCGATCATTTCTTCATAGTATGATGATCATTTCCCACACAATGTGTTCTTGAGGTATCTTAGGGCTGTGATAGCGAACCTTGGCACTCTAGATGCTCTTGGACTTCAATTCCCAGAAGCCCAAGCACCCTTGTGAATCCACATGAATGGGTTTACTGCGATTCATCTGGCCCGCACTGCCCTCGTCGCTCCTGGAAGCGGAAGTAAAATGCGCCCTTATGGTTTGGAAAAGCCCTTTTCTTGCAGATCCCTACCTTCCTGTCAGGAGGTGACCGGGGGGGGGGGCATTATCTGGGCAAGTTCACTCTGAAAGGTGATCTCTTTTGGGAGTGAAATCACCCACTTTCCCTCCCTGGCTCCTGTTGGCTAGCAGGTGAGGGGGGGAGCTGACCTGGGCAAGTTTGCTGGCAAAAGTAATCTGTGGCAGGGGTTGCCAACTTTTTAAAGCTGAGGGCCGGGTCATGCTCCCTCAGACAGTTGAGCAGGCTGGACTGGTGGTCCCCCCACCATAAATGCTGCCATAAAATGCATCCACTGCTGTTGTAAACTCAGGGGCGTTTATAGCTGTCGTGAATGCATTTACAACAGCTGTGGGCACATTGTTGTAAACCCATCCACTTCTGGCAGTGGTGGTCTGGGCCAGATGATTTGACACCAATGGGCCCGGACCGGCCAAAGTGCCATAGGTTGCCCACCCCTGTCCTGTGGGAACAATCTCACCTGCTTTCCCACCCTGCTGCCTAATGGCCATCAGGAGGCGAGGGGGGCGGGGGGGGGGAGGGGTTGTCCAGGCAAGTTTGTTCACAAATCAATCTCCTTTGAGAGTGATCGCACCAGCTTTCCCTCCCCACCTCCTGACAGTCATCAAAAAGCAATGAGGGCAGGCTCACCCAGGCAAGATCGCTCCTTTGGAAACCGCCCTTCACTCGGCTTCCAAAGAACCACACTAGCAGGGCGAGGGAGGCTTTAAAATAGCCCTTTCCTGTCTCCAGCCACTGATCCTCTTTAGCCACTGATCCTCTTTAGCCACCAAGCTGCACCAGCTTTTGTGTGTGTGTGTGTGTGTGTGTGTGTGTGAGAGAGAGAGAGAGAGAGAGAGAGCTGTTACTGGTGCAGAAAACACAGTTTTTCTGGTGTATTTTAATAGAGGAAGTGCATCTTATACACTGGCGAATATGGTATTTTGTCTGAAGCACCATGAATATCATGTATTTCTGATGAGCTGCTATACCAGTGATGGCCAACCTTGGCACTCCAGGCATTCTTGGACTTCAATTACCAGAAGCCTAAGACAGCACTCCTGCTGATCAGGGCTTCTGGGAATTGAAGTTCCAGAAAACGTGGACTGCCAAGGTTCGCCACCACTTTACTTTATTTCTAAGGCTAAATACGTTGATGAAAGATTAGGTGATGGGTAGTAACTGCCAATACATTTGGGATAAACATTAGTGTGTCGTGTTTTGATACAGAAGAAACCTTGCAATTAAAAGGAAATATCGAAGAGTATGCAAAGGTTTGGTCCTGCAATTGTCGTAGAATAGTTTTATTTGGAGTAATTCAAAACACATTTAAGATAAAAGTGAGTTTTCAGGCATTGAGATTTTCTGTTCCTTTGCCTGAAATATAGGATATCGTTGAGTGGGGTATATTATTGTGTGTGTGTGTGGGGATGTTGTGGTGTGTTAGCATCCTTTAGGTGCATCTGTTGAAATGGAGAGTTAGCCAAGTTCTGAAACCAACAGAATGAAATTTAACAGTGATAAGTGCAAAGTTTTACATGAGGTTGGGGGACCAGATGGACAGATACAAGACGGGGAATAATTGGCTCAGGAACACTACGAGTAAGGGTCTTGGAAATGTTGTATATCACAAGCTTTATATGAGTCAACAGAGATGCAGAAAAGGCCAATTCTGTACTAGGCCAGTGATGGCGAACCTTTTAGAGACCCAATGCCCAAACTGTAACCCAAAACCCACTTATTTATCACAAAGTGCCAACACGGCAATTTAACCTGAGTACTGAGGTTTTAGTTTAGAAAAAACTCCTACATTAACATCAAAAGAAAAACACAATAATAGAGCTTTCAATTATAAAAATAACTTTTTATTGAAAGGTGAAAACTTGCATTTGTCATATGCTTTTGAATAATGTAATTTTTGCTGTTGTATGCATGCTGATAATTTGTCTAACCTTGGCTCATACTTTGTAAATCTGAGAGCAACAAATGCAGCACTCAAGTCATCTGTTAGTCTGTTTCTGGTGTCAGATTCGACATAATTCAAAGCTTGAAACAGCCGCTCGCAAGCATTAGATGATCCAAACAAAGTAAGGAAAGCAGTCCCAAGTGCTTTCATTGACTTAAAATTATCTGGCAGAGAATTCCACACTTTAAGGATTTCATTTTCAGAATTAACTGTGCCGTCCTCAGTCATCCTTTCAATTTTCTCAAGTGTTTCACGCAGGTCATAGAATTTATTTTTCCAGATAGAGCTTTCTTGAAATTCCAATAACTCCATTTCCAGATTTCCTAAATCTAACCAGTGTAAGCAGGAAAGATCAAGTTCTTCAAATTTGGCTTTATCTGGAGAAGTAAGAAAACACAGTGTTGTCTCCATTTTACGGAACTGTAAAAATCTGTTACTAAAGTTCACCTTTGCAGCTGCTACAATGCTAGAAAATTCCTTGTAGATTTCCTGACGGCTTGTAGGATTGTCTACACATCCTGTGGACTTTTCTAAATGTATTTTTAGATTTGGAAAATATTTCAGCTGCCCACTTTCAATGTCTCTTTCAAAAACCTGCAGTTTTCTCTCAAATGCTTTGATATCACAAAACATCATTTCTGCTGTTTTCCCTACACCTTGTAGTTGTTTGTTCAGTACATCAAAGTGTAGTGTAAAATCTGTAAAAAACATGAGGTTGGTGAGCCAGACCATATCAGTGAGCTGTGGATATTCCTGCCCTTTTTCATTCATAAACATCCTAATTTCATCCAAGCAGGCTACAAATCTCTCCAGGACCCGTCCTCTGCTCAACCACTGGACATTATTGTGCATAAGTAAACAATGATACTGTGCCTGAACCTCCTCAAGAAGAGCTTGAAACTGCTGAAAATTCGTTGCACAAGCCACGATGTAATTCACCATTTTTGTAACATCTTTGAGGACATCGTCAAATTTTTTGCTGCTTTCCCTCGCAGAAAGAGCCCCTTGATGTATAATACAGTGGAACTGAATGACTTGATGTTTTGTTTCTTTAACAAAGAACTGTACAAAACCAGATGTTGCTCCCACCATACAAGGTGCCCCGTCACTAGTAATTGAAACCACTCTTTCTGGCCTTATGCCTTGTGACAAGAAAGCCTCCATCACAGCATTGTAGATATCGACCCCTTGGGTTCTTTCAGGCAAAGACACCAGTTTCACCAGTTCTTCTCTCATGATGTCACCGACAGCATAACGCAAAATTACTGCTAGCCTGGCATGATTATTTATATCTGTGCGCCCATCCAAGCACATGGAGTAACAGGCTGCCTTTTGTAAGTCAGCAGTGAGCTGCTGACTTACATCATTTGCCATGCGCTGGACTCGATCTTTAAGAGTATTTCTGCTAAGCGGCATCTCAGAGATGCGTTGAATAATTTTATCCTTGTTTGGGAAATCATGGAAAAGGGAATTACTTCCAGACAGCATGGCTGTTTTGATAATATCCCCATCAGGGAGGGACTTGCCATATTTTGCTATACACAATGAAATCTGAAAACTGGCAGCTGTCAGATGATTTGTTCTAGAACGTTCATGGCAAAAACTAAGATATTTCCTCACTTTTCCTTCAAGAAACTCTTTTCTTTCAGTTTCACCAAGTTGGGCAACACTTTTGTGGTTGGTGCCTAAGTGCCGTCTGACACTTGATGTGCGACACACAACACTTTTATTACACAGAAGACATAATGCTTTCCCATTGCATTCAACCACGCCAAATGACTCTGTCCAGGCCTCTTGGAATGGTCTTTGATCCATTTTCACTTTTTTTGCTGTACTCATTTTCAAGTCTTCAAGATTTGGAGTCTACAAAAACACAAAAAAAAAATATGAAGCACCCAATACAAATCTATCCCTGTACCGAAAATAGCTAATACAGTGGTACCGCATACAACGATTTTAATCAGTTCCACGGGGCTCATTGTTGTACGAAACAATTGCTATACGATACATGCATCTTATAGCGATTTTCCCTATGGGATGCACCGTACAACTTTTTTTTAATGCTAAGTGGTTTTTCCCATTGAAAAATTGTTGCATGATTTTTTCTATAGGGAAAATTGTTATGCAGGACACCATTTCCCCCCAAAACCTAATCGCTATGCGATTTTGTTGCTATACTGGGCAAATGTTGTATGAGGTTCCACTGTACTGTTAGTTACCGATAACACTAAACAAATGGATATTCTCTAAATCAGGAGTTCTCAACCTTTTTAAGCCGGGGGCCGGGTCACGCTCCCTCAGCTTTGGGGCTGGATGGCCATTTTCCCCTTCCTCCACCACATGACACTTCACCACATGGTGGAGGCAGTGGGGGGGACACATGAAATGGTGCCATGGACCGCATCCAGCCCACAGGCTGCAGGTTGAGAATGGGTTCCTTTTGAATTTACTGACCACCACGCAATGGGGCAATGTTGTTCCACTGACCACCAGCTTTTGGCCTGCTCTGAAAAAGGCATCTGAGTGCATTTCCTACCTTTGATTCATCTCGTGGCATCAATTTATACACATCAAGTATAGAGGCACATAAGGGTTGGCCAGCCTAACAGAAAAGCAAAATTGTGGCCTTTTTAAACAACTGGCAATATTGGGGAATCCCCGGTTGTTATTCAGATTTGCTGTGAAGCTTGGCCCTGTTGAGTTGCAAATTGCTGCCAAACAAACTTCTCTTGCAAGCCGATGCATCACATCCAAAGTTTGGATACAAAACAAACTTTGTGGCATTACACATGCCAATGAGTCAACATCGATCAGCAATTGTGTGAGTGACCTGGGCAAAACTACAGCATGTAACAACCTATCAGGTGTGCTGCATCTAATTTTATATTGTCCCAGGAAGCCTTGACTAATATTAACCCCTTTTAATTAACTGTCATTATTGCTAGTTGTAAAAAGCTACAATTCTACTTTTCTTCTAGGCTGGCCAACCTTTGTGTGCCTCTATACAGTACCTGATGTGTATAAATTGATGCCATGAGGTCTCGCTCTTAGATCGGACAAAGTAGGCTTGATCCAAAAAAGTTCCCATTTAAATACAGGAGTTAGTCTTTAAGGTACCACAACATGTTTTTTTTTAAGTGTTAGCCTATGCAAGCATATAAGAGAGTAAAACAACAACAACACAAAAAAGTTATGGCATCTTAAAGACTTAACTCTTGTATTTAAGTGAGAGCTTTCATGGATCAAGTGTGAGTGACATAAGTCTCTTATGTTTGACAAAGTGGACCTGATCCACGAAAGCTCACATTTAAAGACAAGAGTTAGTCTTTAAGGGGCCACAACTTTTTTTGTATTTTTGTTTACTCACTGATAAACAGTATTGTTGTTTTGTTTATTCTGTGAGATTACAACCCCTGAGTTGGGTGTCTAGCATATGTATATGTTTTATTTCTGCTCTTTCTCTGTCTCTTTCTGGATCCTTGTCTTGTAATTTTATGGTTCCAGAAAAACTGGGGCAGGCGGCAGGTGGCATGATGCACTTTTTGGGCTAATAGGGATGGGAGAGAGAGACCGAGGTTTTAGGTGATTTTGTAAGTTTTTAGGTAAAGGTAAAGGTTCCCCTTGCTCGAAATCCAGTCATATCTGACTCTAGGGTTCAGTGCTCATCTGTTTCAAGGCTGAAGAGCCAGCGCTGTCTGCTTCTGCAGACGTTCCCATGGTCATGTGGCAGGCATGACTAGACTCCAGAGCGCACGGAGAGCTGTTACCTTCCCACCGAAGTGGTCCCTATTTATCTACTTGCAATTTCTTGCTTTCGAACTGCTAGGCTGGCAGGAGCTGAGACAAAGACAGGAGCTCATTTTGTCCTGCAGTACTTAGGAATCGAACTGCTGACCTTCCACCTCCCAGTCAGCATCTTTTTAGCCACTTGAGCCACTGCAGTCTTTAAGTTTTAGGGACTCCCTAAGGGCGAGCTGGGAGGGCAACTGGCACATGTCAGGAAGGAGTGAAATAATGCAAGTGAGAAAGAAGGGTGGCTCCAACCTCTCTTACCACTGGGAGATGAAACCGTCCCCTAAAGGCATTTCCCACTCAGTCCCTGCCGCACTCTGATAATTTTAATTTAATCTTTAATTTAATTTAATAGTCATATTTATATATGCCGCCCACTCAGGCAGAACCCGACTCAGGGCGGCATTACAACAAGTTCTAAAAACACATAAAAACACTTTAAAAGCCCCATATCCCACCCACTTTAAAAAAAACCATATCCCACCCACCCATCCCACCCACTATAAAAGAAGGGAGAGTTCTTAATTCTTTACGTAAGCCAGCAGGCGGGGACCGTGTTCCCATTCGGGGCCCCCCACACCTGCCCTGCCAGCCAGGTCTTCAATCCTTTCCTGAAGGGCAGCAATTCTCTTTGAAGTCTTAGATCTGTTGGCAGGAGGTTCCAGAGAGTCGGTGCGGACACGGAGAAGGCCCTCCTTCGGGTGCTGGACAGATGTGCACCCCTAACTGATGGCACCATTAGAGAGCCCTTCCGGTCCGCTCTGGTTGGACGGGCAGACACTCTTGGGACGATGCGGTCTCTAAGGTATCCTGGCCCACTGCCATATAGGGCTTTAAAGGTCAAAACCAGCACCTTGAATTGCACCCGGAGACAAACTGGTAACCAGTGCAGCTCCCGAAGTAGCGGTGAGGCATGGGCATATCGCCCACATCCCATCACCACCCGGGCTGCCGCATTCTGGACCAGCTGCAGCCTCCGAATGGTCAAGAGGCACCTTCGTGCATGTACACCCAAGCAGGAGTGCACAAAATGTTATATATATTTAGCTTCCTCCTGGTCCTTTACCCAGCTTCCTCCTGGTCCTTTACCCTATATAATCTTAACCTATAAAACCAAGCGTTAACCGTTGGAACTTCGCATAGGTTCCTAAGCCAGGCCCTACTAGCCCACACCTACCATTCGTGCACACGCCCGAACTGGGTCCGCAGGTCAACAAAGGTTTGAGAAAAGCGCCAGTGGGGCAAGAGCCCCACAAATGCGAAAAAAGGGAAACAACTTCATTTCCCAACGTTCCTTGCGCCGCGCCAGAGCCAATCAGGCTGAGAGGCGTGAGCAAAAGGAACGTTCGGAAATGCACCGTGGCAAATCAAAAGAAAACCGCAGGAAAATGATGCACAAAACGACGCACAAGCCGAAAACGCAAACGCCAAACTACAAGCCCCAGCATCCTGCGTGCCATGAGCACGCAGAACACTGAGGAAGCTGGCGAGCGAAAAATAAAAATAAAAACACACTGGGAGCGCAAGTCCGCAGCAGCCAGACACAGCGCCTCACAGAAAAAAGCCACAAAAACCAGGGGGGGGGAAGGGGGGGAAAAGGCACTGCCCCCCCCTTGAAAGTGAACCCATTCCCAGGTAAGCAAAGCCATTGGACGGCGCTCCGCCTGCTGACTTTACTTACCGCAAAAGGGTTTCGCTTTCAGCAGAGAGGGGATTCTCCTCCCTCCACACACACACACACCATATTAAAGAGAAGAAAACAAGCGGTTTCTACTCTTTAAAAATGGAATGTTTGGGAGGGGGGTGGAATCGATCCCATCTCCTGGGCTCCATGAGTCTGGAAGGTTTGGGGGGACAAAAGGGGTCTGTCCCCCCCAAACCTTCTAGACCCAGAAGACCAGGGAGAGGGGATCGATTCCACCACCACCCCAAACACACTGTTTTTAAAGAGAAGAAACCAAGCAGTTTCTTCTCTTTAAAAACGGAGTTTTTCTTTTGGGGGGGGGATTCCCCCTCTCCGATGGCTCTCCTGGGTCCGGAAGGGTTGGGGAGACAGACCCCTTTTCTCCCCCCAACCCTCCCAACCCCAGGGGAGCCAGCAGAGAGGGGGATCGCAACCCCCACCCACTGATATTAAAGGGAAAACCCCGATCAACTTTCACGACTCCACACAATCAAAGCACCATAACCACCACCCCCAACGCCGCCTGAAGCAGCGCTGGGATTTCCACGCCCTGGACAGTGAGCCCGGCCCACGGAAAGGAAACCGCCCCCCCCAAAGCCACAACATAAAAACAAACTTTTAAAAATAAATCAATGCTTAAATAAATAAATAAAAACACAAAAACAATCAAAACCATCCAAAAATACACAAAACCAAACAAAAATAACACCAAAAAACAATAAAAAGTAAACAAAAACAAAAATTAAGAAACACAAACTGCACCCAGCCAAACACCACAAATTCACAAACAAAAACCAGCCAAACACCACAAAATCCAACACACACACACCCTCCCACAACATAAAGAAAACAAGGCAACTCACCCCCACATCCTCCCTCCACAATGACTGGAAATGAAATGAGGAAAGAAAGAGACTACTTACCGGAAGAAGTGCCACCCAGAGGTCAGTAGAGAAAAAAACAGCCAAAGTAAAGGAAATACTCAACAGCCCCCCCCCCCCCCCCGAGGCCACAATAGACAAAACAGTCAAAAACATTACATCACACATTCACACAAATCACAAATCTCACAATAAACACATCTAAACAGTTTAAAAACATTAAATGTATAAAAATATGTACTTTCACATTTTTAAATTATTACCTAAGGTACAACTATTTAAAAAAATCCCCCACAAACTAAAACATTATTCGGTTAAAAAAACAATTTGAAAAAATTATATCACTCTTTTTTTAATCCACAAAAAAACCCAAAAAAGATGAACACATTTTATAACAGCCCGCCCAAAAAAAGAAGGGATAAACATTTTTAAAAATTCAATTATAGACTAACCCAGGGGTGGGCAAACTTTTTGACTCGAGGGCCACAATGGGTTCTTAAACTGGACCGGAGGGCCGGAACAAAAGCATGGGTGGAGTGTTTGTGTGAACTAATATAAAGAGAACCCTCCGCTCTTTCGGATCCGCGGGCTGGATAGAACAGCCAAATGGGCAGGATCCTGCCCATGGGCCGTAGTTTGCCCACGGCTGGACTAACCTCTACTTTACAAACATTATCAAAAAAAACTTCCAACACCACAGGTCGGATAGAACAGCCGAACGGGGCAGATCCTGCCCACGGCTGAACTAACCTCTACTTTACAAACATTATTTTAAAAAAATCCCTTCCAACACCATTTAAAACAGCCCGGCAATGCCAGGCAACCTCTGCTAGTGTGTGTGTGTGTGTGTGTGTGTGTGTGTGTGTGTGTGTGTGTGTGTGTGTGTGTGTGTGTGTGTGTGTGTGTGTGTGTGTGTGTGTGTGTGTGTGTGTGTAGCTTCCTCCTGGTCCTTTACCCAGAGCCAACTCTGGCAAATTCTGTGCTGGGTTGATGGCGCACATGCCCACAGAGAGGGCTCCGAATGCCCCATCTTGCACGTGTGTCATAGGTTTGCCACCACTGCACTAGATGTTGCATGAATTCACTTGCAAAGTCTCGCTGCTGAAGCCAGCAGGAAGAACAACCCTGTCAATAATAATTATAATTTCATGTCAGAAATTATTGTAGTTGAAAAGTTTTTTGCAGAAGAAACTCTGCTCAGAGAATGCCCAAATGAGCCTCCTTTCATGTCCCCAAGAGCTGGGACAAAGACGGACGCTCAATCTGTCATGCAGTACCCGGGTCATGAACTGCTGACTTATCAGCCTTCCAGCTAACAAGGTGAGCTTCTTAACTACTGAGCCACTGCAGCCCCTCCCCAGTAATGGCGAACCTTGGCACTCTAGCTGTTCTTGAACTTCAATTCCCAGAAGCCCTGATCAGCAGGAGTGCTGACTGGGGCTTCTGGGAATTGAAGTCCAAGAACACCTGGAGTGCCAAGTTTAGCCATAACAGCCGTACCCTGTCAATGAAAGAGAACTTTTTTTACCTGATCATACCACTGAGCAGCTCTTTTCATTTCACTGGGATGACAATCAGATCTGGAATGTATTTCTGGCTTTCCTTCACTGTCTTTGAAGGGGGCAAAAATAGAGAGAGGGTGGGATTACATATGTATACAGTACAGTATATATATATATATATATTTCTGTACTAAATCCTTCTGTGAAAACTATTTCACTCTATTTACTACAGGATTCAACAACAGAAAATGCTGGATTTCAGTTAGGGTTGTTCTAACCAACTTCCCCAATCCATTGTCCTTTAGATATGGTGAGCAAAAATAGAGAAATCTACAGACTGGAGGATGGGACATGTAGTGAAATATTAAAAGGCTTCCTTGCTCAAAAGCCAGGCACGTCTGACTCTTGCAGGTGGTGCTCTCCTCCCTCTGCAGACTAAGAGCCAGCACTATCTGTGTCTGTATCCATCCGTGGTCACGTGGTAGGCATGGCTAGACACCAGAGCACAAGGTACAATGTTACCTTCCCAGCCGAAACAGTACCTATTTATCTACTTGCAATTTCTTGCTTTCAAACTGCTAAGTTGGCAGGAGCTGCAACAGATGATGGCAGCTCACTCTGTCACATAGCACTTGGGTCTCGAACTGATGACCTGCCAAGCTTCCAGTCTTCAAGCTCAGCACAGCCGCATGTGTAGTCTAACAAAGACCTCATAATGTCACAGTATTTCTGTGTTTTAGAAAGAAGAACCTAGGGCTACACATGTAAAGGTACAGCTCAGGTTCTACTCAACTTTACCTGACAAAGTACCTGCTAAGACCGCACCCAACACCCTAGGTCTCTCGCTGTTTACCACATTGTCCGGGCGTTAAAAATGTAACTTGCTCAAAGTGCATTAAACAACCAGGACTTGGGAAGTTTATTTTAGGCTTAGGGGCTGAGTTAAGCTTCCAGCCCCTATTGAGGTATAGCTCCTTGCATTAAACCACCCTTGTATGAGAGAACAAAAAGGTATGGTAGCATGGGCCTTTCTTCAATAAGCACCTTTTGTATGGCAACACTCAAAACCTCCCCCTTTCTTCAATAAGCACAGTTAATGTTAAAATATTTCATTTATTAAAACAAACAAATCAAGACACATTAGGTAAAAGTCGCCCTTGCTTGAAAGCCAGTCGTACCCAGCTCTAGGGTTCAGTGCTCATCTCGGTTTCAAAGCCGAAGAGCCAGAGTTGTCTGTTTCTGCAGACAGTTCTGTGGACATGTGGCAGGCATGACTAGACACCAGAATGCATGGAATGCTGTTACCTTTCCAACCAAAGTGGTCCCTATTTTCTTGCAATTTATTGCTTTTCGAACTGCTAAGTTGGCAGGAGCTGGGGCAGAGACAGGAGCTCACTCCGTCGTGCAGTACTGTACTCGGGAATCGAACTCTGACCTTCCTAGTCATCGAGTTCAGCGTCTTAACCACTTGAGCCACCGCATATAACAATTCCTTCAACCCCCATAACATCTGAATTAACCAATGGCAACTAATCAAGCCAAAAGCCTTTCTTGAAAGGTAAAATGGAAAACGTGTGCCAATGCATAAGGAACTAATTTCCACATGATGAACCTTGTGTTGACTCTTTACAATCTGGCAGAAGAAATTAATTATTAAAAATACACTAGAGTGCCTCTTTGATTAAGACAAGGCTTCAACCCATGGCACCATTTCAAGTGGGCCCCCCACCATCTCCACCACACCAGGAAGTGCCATGTGGTGGAGGAAGGGCAAAATGGCCATCCGGCCCCCAAAGTTGTCTGAGGGAGTGTGACCCAGCCCCCAGTTTAAAAAAGAACTCCTGCTCTGGGCAGTTCACAGAGTAATTAGCATTTTGCCCCCAACATACTGGGTACTCATTTTACTGACCCCTTGAGCCCTGGTCAGGATCGAACTCACAACCTTTCAATCACTGTGCCACCAGGGCTCAGTGAAGTTACGCTGAACAACCCCAAGTAAAAGGTAGAATGTTATGGACAACTTGTTCGTAAATGGCTTCTTCTTAACAATTATTGGAAATCGACAAATAGCTTCAGTCTTCTTGTGTTCTTACAACTAAATTGTTTCTCAACTGGAATAACCCATTACGAGGACAAATATTTCTGCACTATATACGCCCAACACTTTGATATTTCGCCACCCTCGGACTTCTGAAGTCCGCCGCCCTTGGACTTTGCAGCCGGGGCGGAGAGGACGGCGTGGCAACAGGCACCACAACCTCTCCACCAATGGCGCCCTGGGCCCTGCCCCTGGCTCAAAAGGCCACTTTGACAGCAGGACTTCTGCGGGCGGCGTGAAGAAGCCGCCACGGCAACAGGTGCCAGGACCTCTCTACCACCGGTGCCCTGGGTCCCGCTCCTGGCCAGGGCTCAAAAGGCTGCTGCAGCGGCGGGCGGTAGGACTTCACTGCCACCCCCCCCCCCTTGGACTTACTTGCAGCTGGGGCAGAGAGGCCGCTGCAGTATTGTGAGGTGTTGTTGTTTGTATTGAATACTGTATATTGTTTGGCTTGAATACTGTATAATTATTGTGTATTGATTATTATGTATTGAGTATATTGTATATATGTATTGTTATATATTTTTTGTATGATTATTGTGTGAGCCTCCCCAAGTCGGGTTTCCTGATTGGGCAGCATATAATGCGAAAATTAAATTAAATTAAATTTCAGTAGTTTCTTTCTTGGCAGAACACACAATCAAATAGATGGCTCTTCAAATAAGACAAGAATACCTACCCAACAGTTGGGTAAGGCATCTCGCTCCATAATTAGATGTAGGAAGTGTGATCCCCCCCATTCTACCTCCTGGAAGAGTCTCATTGCCTGACATGCTGTAGTGCAGGCATTCTCAACATTTTAAAGCCAGGGGCCGGGTCACGCTCTCTCAGACAGCTTCGGGGGCCGGACGGCCATTTTGCCCTTCCTCCACCACATGGCACTTCCTGGTGTGGTGGAGACAGGGGAAGGGGCACATGAAATGGTGCCACGAGTCGCATCTGCCACACAGGCCGCAGATTGAGAATCCCTGCTGTAGTCTCAGTCTAAGACAGGCACTGGACAGCATGAGAAGGAACTATTACTACTACTACCTAACAGACATCTAGTCTCCAAATCCCTTGAAATACTAGTTCCCCTCTATTCAGCACTGGTTAGGCCTCATCAAGAGTACTACATCCAGTTCTGAACACCACACTTTAAGAAGGATGCCAACAAAGAACAAGTTCAGAGGAGGGTAACAAGAATGATGAGGGGACTAGAAACCTAAACCTAGGAGGAAAGACTGAAGGAACTGGCCATGTTTAGCCTTGAGGAAATGCGACTGAGAGGACATGATAGCATTTTTCAAATTTTAGAAAAACTGTCAATATGGTGAATGAGCAGGATGGGACTGCAGTGGCTTAGTGGTTAAGAAGCTCACCTTGCTAGCTGGAAGATCAGCAAGTCGGCAGTTCAAGACCCGAGTACTGCATGAGTGTCCATCCCAGCTCCTGCCAACGTAGCAGTTCGAAAGCAAGAAATTCCCAGTACCGTAGATAAATAGGGACCACTTTGGTGGGATCTTGGGGACATAAAAGGAGCCTCATTTGGAGTCCCCTGAGCGAGTTCCTCCAGCAAAAATCCTTTCAACCCAGAAAGTACCTTTGTGTGCTTCTGACACAATTTTTTTAAAAATGAGCTGAGACAACCTTGTTCTTGATCATCCTAGAGTTCAGAACAAGTAACAATGGGCTCAAGTTGCATGCAGCCAAATTTTGGTTAATTATCAGGAAAAACATCCTGTTTAGAACAGTATGACAACAGAACCCATGATCTCGGGAGGTGGTAAGCGCTCCGATGCTGAGGCGATTCAAGAGAAAATTAGACAGCCCTTTATCCAAAAAGGAACCTCACCAAGATAGACTCCGTGCTCATAATTCTCTAGCATGACGTTCATGTACTTTCTTTGGTCCAGATCCAGCTGAGCCCCTTCTTCCTTGGTGAAATGTACAGCCACCTCCTCAAAAGACACTAGATCCTGAAAGAAGAGAGACTGTTGGACTTATTGTGGTAAAAATAATTTTCTACAGTTACTACTTGGGTCTCCTTTCCCATTTGCTCTAGTAGGCAAAGCTATGCTTCTATTGGTTGTCAGTGTGCGCTTAGTGCGTTCTCTGTGCAGTTCTCAAGGTAATTAGCATTTTGCCCCCAACATACTTGGTACTCATTTTACCCACCGCCTTCTTCCATGTCTAGGCTAGACATAAAACTGCCAAAATGAAGGCACCTCCTGGTGAGTTCATTCTGCAGCTCCTCACACCCAGTATGAGGAAAATTAGCAGAAAAATGAAAGGCTGTTTTTAAAGCCCTCTGCCATTTCTTTCATGTTCCAGGCAAAATCATCAACTACCTCTGCAGAACTATCTTCCAACCCAGCATCCCAGGTGGTCTTCGCCTTCCCCTATATCAGTGATGGCAAACCTTTTAGAGACTGAGTACCCAAACTGCAATCCAAACCCCACTTTTTTATATCGCAAAGTGCCAACACAGCAACAGGGGAGTAAGGAAACACTCCCATTGGGCTGCTGGGCCAAGGGGGTGGGGTGAACTCTGTGCTGGGGGAGGGAGGAAGCGCTCCCATTGGGCTGCTGGGCAAAGGGGTGGGGTGAACACTGTGCTGTGGGGAGGAAGTGCTCCCATTGGGCTGCTGGGCAAAGGGGGTGGGGTGAATGCTGTGCTGGGGGAGGGAGGAAGCGCTCCCATTGGGCTGCTGGGCAAAGGGGTGGGGTGAACACTGTGCTGTGGGGAGGAAGTGCTCCCATTGGGCTGCTGGGCAAAGGGGGTGGGGTGAATGCTGTGCTGGGGGAGGGAGGAAGTGCTCCCATTGGGCTGCTGGGCAAAGGGGGTGGGGTGAATGCTGTGCTGGGGGAGGGAGGAAGTGCTCCCATTGGGCTCCTGGGCAAGGGGCAGGGCAAACTCTGTGCTGGGGTAACTGCACAGGTGCCCACAGATGGCTCCGAGTGCCACCTCTGGCACACATGTCATAGGTTCACCACCACTGCCCTATATGGTAAACATACAGCATTTCCCACCATGAAACCCCCTTAGCTTCCCACCCCCCTTTGCTTGGAGGGCATCCCTTTTCTTTTCGTAGGACCTCACCTCTTTCAATGAGATGGAGACCTCCTCTTTTAAGCCGCCAGGCCTCTCCTGCAGTGAGGCATCTGTTGGAAAACCCTGCTGGACAACCTCCTTGTCCAAGAGTATCCCCATCTTTTCCAAGGGAGGGCCACACATATCCGCCGCCATCTCTTTCGGTGAGACCTCCTGCAGGGGATGGCTCTTCTCTTGGAAGACCCCCACTTTCTCTGACAGCAGAGCATCTCTCGGGAGACTGTGCAAAACACCCCCCAAGGTGGCCCATTTCTCCTCCACCAAGGCGTTTTGTGGGGCGCAGAAACTCTGCTCTGGTGAGAGGTGGCAAAAGGGAGCCTCTTTCCCCTGCAGGATCTCCATCTTCATGTCCATGAGGTCTCCAGTGTCCTCCAGTGAAGAACCCCACGGGGCACCCTTTGGGGCAGGTAGCTCCAGCAAGACCCTTTGCTTCTCCTCCCTATGGAAGCCCTGCTGTGGGGCACTGCCAGGCAAGCCGTTCCATCTCTTCTCATGGGTGTCCGGCTCTTCCACCACTGAGATGTTTTGTGGGGCACAGAAACTCCGCTCTGGCGCATCATAGCAAAGAGGAGCCCCTTTCCCTTGAAGAGTCCCCGTCTCCGTGGGTCCCCCTTTAGTGTCCTCCAGTGGAAAACCCCATGGGACACCCTTATTCGGGGCAGGTGGCACCACCTGCAACATCCCTGGCTCCTCCGTAGGCACGCCTTGCCAAGCACTGTTGGGCAAGGCGGCCATCTCCTGAAAGGCGGCCGCTGCCACTACCACCACCACACGTTGGAGGTCACCCTGGAAGCTCCGCTGCCCCCATGAGGCAGCCCCATCTGTGGCAACCGACTTGTCCCGCCAGAAGGGGGCGCCCATGATCCCTTCAGAGCCAGAGCGAGCCCCTGCGGCCTCCAGTACCGTCGTCGACGTCGTCTCACAGGCTTCTTTCCCCCCTGTGGCCATTTTAGGAGCGATGACGCCCCCCGCGGCCATTTTGGGAGCGACGCCCCCCGCGGCCATTTTGGGAGCCTCGGGGGGAGGGAAAGGGGCCGACAAGGCTGGGACTGGGGGGCGGGAGCGTAGTCGGCAAGAAGGCAGCCGGGCGGCGGGTCTCAGGCGGCCCTCCTCAGGAGTAGGAGGCTGCTGCTTGGTGGGCTTCTGGCGCAGGGCCTGGATGCGGCGGATGAGAGCCAGGCCCAGGTCGGAGGCGCGGAGGAGCCGCTCCTGGGCGGCCTCTTCGGGCAGGCCGCCCCATGATGGCTCCCACCCCAGCGCCAGGCTCTCCCAGCGGCGCTGGGCTTCGCGCAGCTCCCGCAGGCACTCCTCGGCCCTCATCCGCCCCAGGCGCACCTGCCGCCGCCCTTTGCTCCGCGCCTCCCGCACCCAGTCCGAGATGTGGGACGCCTGCAGCGCCTCCACCTCGGCCAGTAGCCGCTCCAGGCGCTCCGGGGAGTAGAGCTGGGCCAGGTCGCTGCTGCTGCTGTCGCTGCAGGCCTCGGGACTCCTCGCCATGATCATAAGGCCCATGCCGTTGCCTCTTCCTCGGCCCGACCCGGCCCTGGGGAGGGAGGAGAAGGGCGGGGGGGGGGGAGGAGGCGCCTTCCCACGACACGTGAATGAGGAGGAGGCGGGTTGAGGCCGGGTCGGGACGGAGGGAGACCTCTGCTCGGGTCTTTCTTCCCCCCTTGGACAGATTACATGGCTGGGTTGCAAAAAGAAAAAAAAAGTAGCTTCGCCAAGCTCAGAGAGATTGTTTCCCCCCCCCCCCACACACACACACACTTCCGTGTCTATGCCACATGTGAAACTGTCAAAATAATACTTTCGCGTCAGAAATTATTCTGGGTTAAAAGGGTTTTTGCTGGAGAAACTCCGCTCAAGGGACGCCCCCAAATGAGGCTCTTTTTATATCTCCAAGTTCAGAGAGAGTGGGCTTTTTTTTCCCCTCCCACTTCCGTGTCTAGGTCACACGTGAAGCTGGCAAAATAATAATACATTCGTGTCAGAAATTGTTCTGGGCTGAAAGGAATTTTGCTGGAGAAACTCCCCTCGGGACACCCCCGAATGAGGCTCTTATATCTCGAGAGGGCTTTTTTTCCCTCCCACCCACTTCTATGTCAAAGCCACACGTGAAATTGCCAAAATAACAATACTTTCGTGTCAGAAATTATTCTGGGTTGAAAGGATTTTTGGTGGAAAAACTGTTCAGGGGACGCCCGAATGAGGCCCCTTTTATATCTCCAAGCTGAGAGAGTGGGCTTTTTTCCCTCCCACTTCTGTGTCTAGGCCACACGTGAAACTGCCAAAATAATAATACATTCGTGTCAGAAATTGTTCTGGGTTGAAAGGAATTTTGCTGGAGAAACTCCCCTCGGGACACCCCCGAATGAGGCTATTTTTATATCTCGAGAGGGCTTTTTTTTCTCCCACTCACTTCTATGTCAAAGCCACACATGAAATTGCCAAAATAATACTTTCGTGTCAGAAATTATTATGGGTTGAAAGGAATTTTGCTGGAGGAACTCCTCTCAAGGGACACCCAAATAAGGCTCCTTTTATATCTCCAAGCTCAGAGAGTGGGCTTTTTTCCTCCCACTTCCGTGTCTAGGCCACACGTGAAACTGTCAAAATACTTTTGTGTCAGAAATTATTCTGGGCTGAAAGAATTTTTGCTGGAGAAACTCTTAAGGGGACGCCCGAATGAGGCTCCTTTCATGTCCGCAAGATCTTTTCCCACCGAAGTGGTCCCTATGTATCTACTTGCAATTTCTTGCTTTCAGTCTAGGTTGGCAGAAGCTGGGACAGGGATGAGAGCACACACTGTCATACAGTCTCCAACTGCTGACTTGCCTGCCTTCCAGCTGACCAGAGGCAGGCACTTAATCTGTCATACAGTATCCGGGTCCCAAACTGCCAACTTGTTGGCCTTCCAGCTAATGAGGCGAGCTTCTTAACTACTGAGCCACTGAGGCCCTTAACTACCAAAATGAAGGCACCTTTGGGCGAGTTCATTATTTTTTTGTCCTCACGTGCCTCCCATTCAGACCGTGGCCCTGGGACCAAGTGGGCTTACTGGTAAAAGAATGGCAAAATTCACACACACGCCCCCCCCAAAAAAATACCATGTACTGTACCTCACAAGGGCAGTTTGTTCTGTGGAGAAAACACGCCAGCGGACCTAGACCCACACAATCTTATTTTATTTACTATTTATTTTATTTACTATTGTACCCCACCCTTTTGATGCAAGTACCACTCAGAGTGGCTTACAATAAATAAAAATGTTGTTGTTGTTGTTCAGTCGCACAGTCGACTCCGACCCTTTGCGACCCCATGGACCATTTTCCTCCAGGCGCCTCTGTCCTCCACCATCCCCCTCAGCCCTCCCAGCTCTGTGCCCATTGTGTCTATAGTGCCATCTAGCCATCTCATCCTTGGCCTTCCCCTTCTTCTTTTGCCCTCCACCTTTCCCAACATCAATGCCTTCTCAAGTGAATCCTCCCTTCTCATTTGATGTCCAAAGTACTTTAGCTTCATCTTTACTATTTGACCTTCCAATGAGCAGTCAGGGTTAATTTCTTCTAAGATTGACCTATTTGTTCTCCTCGCTGTCCAGGGGACTCTCAAAACCCTCCTCCAACACCACATTTCAAAGGCATCTATTCTTCTGCGTTCAGCCTTCCTAATTGTCCAGCTCTCACATCCATACATTACTATTGGGAAAAATGTACGTATTTATTTATTGTTCACATTTGTATCCCTGCCCCCTTGCCAAAGCGACTCAATTTTATACACATTTTGTAAGGCGTCTATTCTTCTGTGCTCAGCTTTCCTTATGGTACAGCTCTCTCAGCCATACATCACTACTGGGAAGCCTTATCGATGTGGACTTTTGTTAGGGTAACGTCTCTACTATTTATCATGCTGCCTAGGTTGCCTGCCAAGGAGTAAGCGTCTTTTTATTTCATGGCTGCAGTCACCATCTGCAGTGATCTTAGATCACAAGGTGGTAAAGTCTGTCACTACTTCCATTTCCTCTCCTATTTGCCAGGAAGTGATGGGTCTGGATGCCATGATCTTGGTGGGGGTTTTTATGTTGAGTTTCAGGCAAGCTTTTGCACCATCCTCTTTCACCCTCCTCAAGATAACAATTACACTTATAAAGGTAAAGATCACCCTTGTTCAAAAACTAGTTTATATGTTTTGGGTTCAGTCAGTGGTGGGCTCAAAAAAAAATTACTACCATGTTGTGGGCATGGTATGGTGAGCGTGGTGGCCAGGGGTAAAGCCCTGTGTTGCACCTGAATTAGGACTACTGTACTTTATTTCAAAGCTTGCATAGGCAGGGCCAGCCGGAATTTCTGCTACCAGTTCTGGCAAATTGGTGCAAACCTGCTGATGCCCACCACTGGGTTCGGTGCTCATCTCTGTATACAGCCAAAAAGGCAGCAGATGTTTCCATGATTATGTGGCAGGCATGACTAGATGCTGAAGCACATGAGATGCTGTTACCTTTACTGCCAAAGTAGTACTTATTTATTGCAATTTCTTGCTTTTGAACTGCTAGGTTGCCAGGAATTGGGACAGATGGCAAGAGCTCACTGTTGCACAGCACTCTCAGGCAACAAAATAGCTTGGGCCATCCCATCCTTGACTCCTCCTCTAGCTGCCTCTCCTGCCCAAAATTTGGGGCTCCCCTTTCCATGATGGGTTGGAGTGCCACCTCTTCCTACACACCTTTCTTCTTCTCGCCTCCCCCCAGTTCCCGCCATCATCACCCTCTCAGGCAGCAGGACAGACTCATCATCCTTCCCAGACACAATGGAGGAAGCTAACCCATACCCTAGGAATGGAGAAGCCCAAACCCATTTCCATCTGGAAGAAAAAACAGGACAGGAAAGGATCTGTTTGGAGAGGAGCACTTCCTATGGGGAGCACTTCTGTCTCTCCTCTAAGCACGGAAGCTGAGAGCACCGCTTTTGTGTCTTGCACGGAAGACAAGGAAGGAGTCGCAGTGAGGACTAACACAGGTTTATTGGTTGATGATCAGGATGAACATGTAATGGCGGAGGTACAGCTCATTATATACTGCAGTACATACATTTGAATCTCGTTGCACGGTAGCTTATTGGCTGCTACCGGCGTGACGTCATTCTGAGTCACACCCATCTTCTCCAGGTGATCCTCGCGCGGGAAAGGTTCCCGCGGCTGCCGGTGATTTTGGGGAATGTGAACCATGTGAGCTGAACGCTCGCAGCTGCCCTCTATAGGCAGCTTGCTCGCGTTCCTTAACAGCTGAGCTACATTGTAATTGTGGTCCGGTTACATTCATACATTTCTTAAAGCAACATTGTACATACATAACACCCCTCCCCCCTAGGATGGGACGAAGTCCCTCAACCATTGTGGTTTGCCGCACGTGCGTCTGGGGCGTGTGGCCGCTTGACTTAACACAGGGGAGCCGGGGGCTCCTGGTTCCGCGGAATCCCTTCCTGCAATGGAAAGGGGGGACTCATTAGCGGTTCGGTGGGGACTCTGCAACAACCTTGCATTTGGGGATGGGAATGGAACGAACAGTTGGGACGTGAACCCCTGCCCCCCGCTCGAGGAGCTTGGGGTCCCCCCCAGTACGAATCTCGGGACCGACGAGGAGACCCTCGTGGTCTCGCCATCCCCTGTTGCCTGTCCGGGAGTTCTAGGGGCTGAGGCGTGTGGATTCCCCCCTGCTGCCTGATTCGGGGGTGTCTGTCTCCGTGGGGCTGGAGCTATGGTATATTCCAAAACAAAAGGGCTGGGGGGACTGGAGGTACCAGGGGCTGAACTGAAACCCCTCTTCTCGCTAGGACGAGTGGGGGACCACTCCGCTACGCCTCCCTGGTACTGCAAATCATAATCAAGCTCATCCCTCTCTTTCAAAGTATCCTCGTCTGTGGGTGAGGATCCAGGGTATGCATTTGTATCGGCGGATGCCGCCGTATCTCCCCCTTGGGTAACACGGGTGGGGGAGGACCCTAACGCTGATTCCCCTTCACTGGTGACTCGCCTTCTAAGTTGGTCGGCGTGCCTTCTCCAGAGTTGACCCGAGCTAGTCTCGACCCTGTAGGATACTGGCCCCGTCTGCTCAATGATCGCCCCTGGTACCCATGCTGGCCCCGAGGCCGCGTAGTTCCTGCAGTGAACCGGGTCCCTTACCGAAAAACTTTTGGAGCTATCTACCCCTATATTTACATTTCTCCCTTCATCCTCCACCCTGGACGGATCCATCCGGTCAAAAAGTGTTACCGGACGCCTCCTCATGAGGAGTTCGGCTGGCGAAAAACCTGAAGCTAGGGGGGTTGTCCTGTAGCAGATGAGGAACTGGCACAGATGAAGATTCAACTCGCCGGGACCCATGCGCCGCAGTGCGTCTTTCGTAGTGTGCACTTGGCGCTCTACCTGACCGTTTGTGGCGGGGTGAAAAGGGGCAGCGGTAATGTGCCTGATGGCGTTTCTTTCAATAAACGTTTTGAACTCTGCAGACGTGAAGGTACTAGCGTTATCGCTAACGAGGACGTCTGGCAGGCCGAAACAGGCAAAAACTTTGCGCAACTGTTTAATGGTTGCCGCAGAGGAGGTGCTGTTCATTGTGATTACTTCTAACCACTTTGAATAGGAGTCGACTATCAGTAGAAACATGGACCCGCGGAAAGGGCCAGCGAAGTCGACATGAATCCGGGACCATGGCCCGCGGGCCGTGTCCCATTCCCTATGGGGTAACCGGGACTCCTCGGGCCGAGAGCTCTGGCAGCTCTCACACGTGCCTACTAAATGTTCTATATCCGCGTCTATCTGGGGCCACCAAAAGAAGCTCCTGGCTAGAGCCTTGGAGCGCACTATTCCCGGGTGGCTGGTATGCAGTAGCCTCAGCACCTTAGCTCTTAGCTTCTCTGGGATGACTACTCGTTGGCCCCAAAGTAGGCAGCCCCTTTCCAGGGAAAGCTCTACTCTACGCCTGAAAAATGGCTTGAAAAACTCCTCGGGTGGAGTGGATGGCCACCCTTTCCTAACCCAGGAACTGACTTGGGCCAGTATCTTGTCGGCCGCCGTGGCCTTGGCGAGGTCGGCCGGCACGATGGGGGGTGAGTCGAGGGACTCGATCAGCAGGACTTGGTGGTCCTGCTCTACCTCGCATGTGGGGTCTCCTAAACTAGGGAGGGGAGATCGGGACAGTGCGTCCGCATGGGAGATCTCCTTCCCTGGGCGATAGACCAGCTCATACTGGTAGGCGTTAAGGAAAATCGCCCAACGTAGCATTCGGGGGGACAGGATTTGGGGGGTGGGCTTGCCTGTGGTGAAGATTCCCAGGAGAGGTTTGTGATCAGTCACCACCGTAAACTTGTGGCCGTATAGGAAATCATGGAACTTCTTGGTTCCCGCAATTATGGCCAATGCCTCCCTATCTGTTTGCGCGTAGTTGCGCTCGGCCTTTGAAAGGGACCTAGAGTAATATGCAACTGGGGCTTCCCGCCCGCTCTCCAACACGTGGCATAGCACCGCCCCCACCCCCACTGGGGACGCATCGCAGACTAAAACTACTGGTTTCCTCGGGTCAAAATGGGTCAGGACAGCATCCGAGGATAAAAGTGCCTTTAGCTCCCTGAAAGCTTTCTCCTGCCTATCTCCCCACCGCCAAACCGCCTCTTTCTTTAAGAGCGCGTGCAGTGGCTCCGCAACGGATGCCTTCCTTGGCAGGAAGGAATGGTAAAAATTTAAGAGCCCTAGAAATGACTGCAGCTCCGGTTTCGCGGTGGGGCGAGGGGCGTTTTGCACGGCCGCAACCTTGGACTCGGAGGGCTTGATGCCCTCTGGGGTTATCTTGAACCCAAGGAACTCAACCTCCCTCGCAAAGAATACACATTTGTCCCTTCTCAGTCGAAGTCCCGCTTTCTCGAATACCGAAAGGACCCCGTCTAGCCTCTTAGCTAACTCTAATTCGCTCCCAGCTGTTATCAACACATTGTCAAAATATGGGAGGACGCCTGGAAGTCCCTTTAAAAGGCGTTCCACGAGGGACTGGAAGATCCCGGGGGCCGAATTCACGCCGAACTGTAGGCGCGTTACCTTAAATGCCCCCTTGTGCGTGACGATGGTTTGCGCAGCGGCAGCAGCTGGGGTTACGGAGAGCTGCTGATATGCCTGCGCCAGATCTAGCTTGGCAAAACACCTCCCCCCATGCAACGTGGCCAGTAAGTGGCTGACCACGGGCACCGGATATGCATTTGGCCAAATGGCCTTATTAATCGTACATTTATAGTCCGCACAAATCCTGACCTCCCCGTTTGATTTAAGAGCCGTAACAATCGGCGTTTCCCACTCCGCCGAATCGACTGGAACCAAAATCCCCTGCCCCACCAATTTGTCCAGTTCCGCCTCGATCTTGTCCTTGAGGGCGAAGGGCACTCTCCTTGGCTTGAGGCGTATGGGTCGGATTTCTGGGTCCAAGTCAAAGGAAACTGGGGGCCCCTTATAAGTCCCGAGCCCCTTCTTGAAAACGTCCGGGTGTGCATTGCACACGTCCCGCATTGGGTCAGTCTCGATGGCGTTAATGCCGGACAGTTCGATTCCCAGGGGAACAAACCACTGCGTTCCCAGAAGGCAGCATCTTCCCCCCTTGAGCACCACTAGGGGCAGTTTCTCGGAGTAACTCTTGAACTTCACCTTGAAGTTCCCCACCCCCAACACTGGGATCCCCTTTCCCTGCACGTCCCGTAAGTGTGACCTCATGGCCCGCAGTTTGGGCCGCGCATCTGGGGGAATGCGCATGAACTCTTTTTGGGACAGGATGGAATATGATGACCCCGAGTCTATCTCCATCCTCACCAGGACCCCCTGTAACAGTACCTCTACGAAAAAACGCCGGTGCTCCAGGCCCACGCGGTTCACGCCTTCCTCGCCGTAGCTGGTTGAGACCTTCCTGGTGCCGGTCGCCTTCCGTTGGTGTGCCTGGGGGTGGCTCGAGGCGCCCTTGTCCTCAGGTCGCCCGGGCCTGCATACTCTAGCGATGTGCCCTTTTCGGCCGCAGTTGTGACACTTGGCCTTCCGAAACGGGCACCTCGTCCGGTCGTGGGACGCCCCACACCCATCGCAGCGGCGGTCTTGCCGTTCGCGGGTCTGTCGCTTCTCCCCGCATTTCTTTATTCTCTGGACGTCGTCCTCCTCGCTGGAGCAGGAGTCTGCCGTCGCGGACGACTCCTCAGACGTCACTGGTGTGCCGGCGGGCGACTTGGGGGCCCGCCAGGCCGTCTTTGCCGGTGTCCGCCGGGCCGCCTGCACTGGTGACTTGGCTCTTTCGGATGTGGCCCCTCGGGACTTGAACACTCTGACCCCGCTCCTGGCCGCCTCGGCTGCCTGGGCCTCCCGCAGTACCTCGTTGAACGTGAGGCGATAGTCGCGTGTCATCAATTTCCTCTGGACCTCCTCGTCCCTCAGGCCGCACAGCATGCGGTCTCGGAGTGCCGTGTCCAGGTCTTCCCACTGGCAGTGCACCGCTGCCAGCCTGAGGGCCGCCGCGTAGGCGGACACGGACTCTCCCGGGCGCTGGTCCCGCCTGTGGAACGCGACCCTGGTCGGGAAGATCGACACGGGGGGCTGGAAGTGCTCACACAGCAACTCCAGGATGCGGTCGAGAGGGATCACGTCCACCTTCCGGGGGGCCACCAGGTTCATCAGGATGCGCAGCGTGGCCGGCCCCACCTGGGCCAGGAAATGGGAGCGCATCTTCGCGTCGTCATCGACGCCCGCGGCTTCCATTGCGTGCCGAAACTGGCACTCGTACAGCTCCCATTGCTCTGGGTCGCTGATATCGAAGTGGTAAGGCTTGACCTTGGGATTCGCCATCGATCCCACCTTCGTCGCCAATTTTGTTTCTTGCACGGAAGACAAGGAAGGAGTCGCAGTGAGGACTAACACAGGTTTATTGGTTGATGATCAGGATGAACATGTGGTAATGGCGGAGGTACAGCTCATTATATACTGCAGTACATACATTTGAATCTCGTTGCACGGTAGCTTATTGGCTGCTACCGGTGTGACGTCATTCTGAGTCACGCCCATCTTCTCCAGGTGATCCTCGCGCGGGAAAGGTTCCCGCGGCTGCCGGTGATTTTGAGGAATGTGAACCATGTGAGCTGAACGCTCGCAGCTGCCCTCTATAGGCAGCTTGCTCGCGTTCCTTAACAGCTGAGCTACATTGTAATTGTGGTCCGGTTACATTCATACATTTCTTAAAGCAACATTGTACATACATAACAACTGCGCAACCAGAAAGCACAACATTTTATAACATATGAAAAGTGGGAAGCATATATGATGAATAAGATGTAAGTTGCATGATTCTTCCTTGTCTAGGTCAGACGTAAAACTGCCAAAATAAATGCATCCCATTCTGTTAGCTAAGAGGATGGAAATAAAATTTTGTGGTCTGACATTTTAGCTTGGCTAGCTAGCAACAAACAATTCTAAAACTATGTTTTGTTTCATGCTTGCGGTTTGGCATTTAAACACCTTTTTCCAGCACAGAAGTTATTAACAAATTCCATATTCCCCCAGTCTGTGCAGTTTCACGCTCCCTCCTTTTCCCAGAGTTTACATACCTGCATTTATTCTGACCACACAATTACAGGACCCAACAATGTCACACTACACATAAAGGGTATTTTTATTTGACTCATTTTCTCTAACTAAACCCTTAACCTAATGTTTTGTTTCCTTTTTACTATTCTCTGCAAATACCCTTTTATTTTGTATTAAAGACACTATAAAAAATAACTACAAAAACCAAATATACAACAAATTTAAAAAAATTCTATGTGTACCCCACCCCACTCCACCCATTGGGTTTTAGATTGAAATGATATAAGTAGATATATTGTCTTAATATTCAAAGCTGGGAACCTGAAGATTTTTATTTTTTGAGCTACTTTACTACAAGTATACACAGGGTCCACTTGTCTCATGCGTCGTTGAGTCTGTTCCCACTGTAATTCTAGTGAACAGAGAGTTTAGGATTGAAATGAGAATAGAATGTGCTCTTTCAGGATTTTCTGAATGTATTAAAATTGCACTCTTTTCCCTGAATGGGGACCATTTTCTGACAATCAGAATATATCCTCCTGGCTTTTCAGCATAGTGCTTCATGAAACCCTGACATGGGAATTTTTAAATACCAATATTTTATACCAGGAGGGAAAGAGTGAACCAATAACAAAATCCTCACACGAGGTTATATATATTTTTCTTGTCTCCATGAAAACACTGTACACGAATAGCTGAGAAATAAAAAGTTTGGTACAATGTCAGACATCCTGCTCTCCTTTGCTCCTGTTAAAGAGTTCAGAAGGTACTTTTCAGAAGGAAGACAGAAACAGGATTTTAACTCAGGATGCTGTTTGAAGAGTAAACCATAACGTTACCTACTTCATGCCTGAAAACCTTGTCCTCCTCAGGCAGAAGACAATATAAAATGGGCTCAGAACAGAGCCCATATGCTCCAAACCAGGCCTTCTTGTGAAGTCCTTCATACTGCCATTGGATAGATCAGGGATTCCCAAACTTTGTGCCATGGGTCTGACCATGCCCCCGGAAGCAGACGCGTTTGCGCATGCACACACCCAACCACTTCCAGGAGTGGCACGGGTGCATTTGTGCATGCGCAGGCACATCCCCAACCACTTTTGGGTGTGGCACGGACACGCATGGCCATTGGCGGGGGGATCCCCATCCACTTTCAGGAGCGGTGAGGGCAGCATGGGCCTGATGAATTGGTGCCACTGACCATATCTGGTCCACAGGCGTTTGGGCACCCCTGGCATAGTTAAATGCCATGTGAAGCTTTTGTCACCTAAATTATCTGTTTCAGCTCTGTTGACTTAGAACAAAATGCCATAGTGACCCTACTCTCATCTTGTTCAGGTCATTTCATACTTTTATCCATTATTTACTAGCATGTATGATTGGAATGTGAACTCTCAATAATACATGTTCCCTTCAACAAGGACTTTGAAGTGTTTCTCTCCTACATGGATTTTTTTGATGGCTAGTAAGACTGTAACTCTGAGCAAAACATTTTCCACATTCCTGACATTTGTACGGTTTCTCTCCTGAGTGGATTCGTTCATGCGTCACAAGCACTGAACTATGGGCAAAACATTTCCCACACTCATGGCATTTGTATGGTCTTTCTCCTGTGTGCACCCTCTGATGAATCACAAGATCTGCATTCCGAGCAAAACATTTCCCACAGTTCTGGCATTTGTATGGTTTCTCTCCTGTGTGGACAATCTGATGGCTCAGAAGTTGAGAATTGTGAGCAAAACATTTCTCACACTCCTGGCATTTGTAAGGTTTCTTTCCCGTGTGTCCTTTCTTATGCTTAGCAAGGCTTGAATTATGAGCAAAACATTTCCCACACTCCAGGCACTTGTACGGTTTTTCTCCTGTGTGAACTGTCTGATGAATCAGAAGCACTGAACTCTGAGCAAAACATTTTCCACATTCCTGGCATTTGTATGGTTTCACTCCTGTGTGTGTCCGCTGATGAGTCACAAGATCCGAATTCTGGGCAAAACATTTCCTACACTCCTGGCATTTGTATGGCTTCTCTCCTGTGTGGACTCTATGATGAATCACAAGCTGTGAATTGTGAACAAAACATTTTCCACACTCTTGGCATTTGTATGGTTTCTCTCCTGTGTGGACTTTCTGGTGACTTAGAAGCTGTGAATTCCGAGCAAAACATTTCTCACACGTTTGGCATTGGTACGGTTTCTCTCCTGTGTGAATTCTCTGATGAATGACAAGTTCTGAGTTCCAAGCAAAACATTTCTCACATTCCTTGCACTTGTACAATTTCTGTCTTCTGTGGACTCTCTGGTGAATAAGAAGCATTGAACGATCAATAAAACACTTTTCATGATCCTTGCATTCATAATTTTTTTCGCTTGTGTGGCTTCTTTGATGGGTCATAAACTCTGAGTTCCAGGAAAAACACTTTCCACATTCCTGGCACTTGTATGTTTTATCTCCTGTGTGGACACTCTGATGCTTTACAAGCACTGAATTCTGAGCAAAACCTTCCCCACACTCCATGCATTTGTATGGTTTCTCTCCTGTGTGAGTTCTTTGATGAATCAGAAGCATTGAACTCTGAGCAAAACATTTCCCACACACCAGGCAGCTGTATGGTTTCTCTCCTGTGTGGACTCTCTGATGAATCATATCAAAGCATTTCCCACACTCTTGGCATTTGTATGGTTTCTCTCCTGTATGGACTCTCCCATGAATCACAAGATCTGAATTCCGAGTAAAACATTTCTCACACTCTTGGCATTTGTATGTTTCCTCTTGTGTATGGATCCTTTGATCACTCATAGGAACTGAATTCTGAACAAAACTTTTCCCACACTCGTGGGATTTGTAAGATATTTCACTTGCATGGATTCTCTTATGCTTAGCAAGGTTTGAATTTTGAGCAAAACCTTTCCCACAATCATTGCATGTGTATGGCTTCTCCCCTGTGTGGACTCTTCGGTGATTTAGAAGCTGAGAATTCCGAGCAAAACATTTCCCACACTCCTGGCATGTGTATGGTTTCTCTCCTGTGTGCACTGTCTGATGAATCAAAAGCATTGAACTTTGTGCAAAACATTTCCCACACTCCTGGCATTTGTATGGTTTTTCTCCTGTGTGAACTCTCTGATGAATCACGTGCTGTGACCTCTGAGCAAAACATTTCCCACACTCCTGGCATTTGTAGGGTTTTTCTCCTGTGTGGATTCTCTCATGCATCACAAGCACTGAACTCTGAGCAAAACATTTCCCGCATTCCTGGCATCTGTATGGTTTCTCTCCTGCGTTGACCATCTGATGTCTTACAAATACCAACCTGGGATCTAAACCTTCCCCTGAAACTTCACTTATGAGGCACTTCTTTCCAGGCTGGAGCCTTTTATGAAGTATCAGTGATTTCCTTGTGCCAGGACATTTTCCAAACATAATGAATTCATTGGGCTTTTTTTCAATATAGCTTTCTTTTCCTGTGCCAATTCTTTGATGCCTGGGTACCTCTAATTTGGGTGTGATTTTTTTTTCATATTTGAGACAAGGTTTTTCCTGTTCCCAGTTACCTGCTGAGAAGGAGAAATGAAAAAAAAAAGAATGAAAAGAAGAGACAAAGATATCTACCAGGAATTTTTTTTTCCTTAGGAACATAATTTTGATGAACAAAGGCTCACATAGAAAGATACCTGCTAGCATCTTTCATGCCTTAACAGTTTGTCCTAATCTTCTGTCCTTTTCCCCCCTTTTACTTCACATCTGCAGAAGAAAAACCAAGAAAACTGCATGATTCTTTCAGGGGCATAAGGTAAATATTTTACCCTCTTTTAGGATCAGAGTAAAGGCCTTGTTACTTCATGTGTTATTTCATGAACTGTATGAGGGCCTTTAAAACTGATCACTCTTACTTAGCCCTGGATTTAATTAAGTTTAACATACTGTACTTCAGAATAGTATTACTGTTCTATCATTAATCCAGTAAGAACAAATTTGACAACGTGACAGATAAGGGAGTGTAGGAATCAATCGGGGCAGGAAAGGCTAGCATGGCTGTCAACCTTTCATAGTTTTCTGAGACTGCTCTAAAATGATTTACGAACCACATAGTGGTTGCATTTTAACTTCTGTTCCCTTTGTTCTTTGCTGGTCTTGGATAAAGATTTGATTTGATAACAAGTAAACTTTCCCCTCTCCCCCACCCCACCTTTCTGGAACCTTCTACAATTGCTCTAACTCCAAATCCTGTACGCTGGATATGAATTGTGTGCAGCAGATCTACAAAATGACAGGTAGGAGAACGGTGTCATAAAGCACACGATTTAACAGCCTGTGCAATTATAATTTCCAAATGATCCCCTACATCTACTCTCTACTTTATCTTCATTAAACCTTTGACTTTTGTTGTAATTAAGTAACAGTGTTTCATACTCTAAATCTCCAGGTCTTAAGGGATCAAAAGCTAAATGTGTATCAACACTTTGGTTTTATCTCCTAACTTTCAATCTCTGGTCCAAATATTACAATGGCTACACTACTGAAAGGCTGTATTTAGTCATCTGGTGTACACAGAAAGAACCTCCTCAAAAATTGTGAACACAATCGGGGGTACTCTCAGCGGCAACCTTGCTGGCTAATCTTTCTAACACTAGATCAAATCAAAGGAACTGAAGAATGAATTTAGTTAGCCACCAGTTTTTGGACTGTGTTCTGTTATCTGGCCTAGCTGAAGAATCGCCTTTGTTCAAGGAGCAAAATGTTTGTATTTTTCACAGTCTTCGACTTATTTCTATTTTACTAATGGAGAAAAGCACTGGGGCTTGGGAACATGAAGCTAAGTTGTGGAGAAGAGAGAGCAGAGAGGGTCAGAAGAGAGACAAAGAAGGAGAGCACATCTGTGTGCAGTTTTAAAATGTGTAATAGATTGAGATTCTATCTCTGGAACAGGAGTGCACAAACTATGGCCCATGGGCCGGATCCAGTCCTGACGCCAATTCATCTGGCCCGCGCCACCCCCGGAAGTAAAACGCACATGAATATAATGCATTTACGACAGCTGCAGGTGCATTGACGGTACATGTGTTCTGCACATGTGTGGGCGCATCTTACTTCCGCTTCTGGTGGGAAGAACAATGTGACCAGCCCACTGAACCACATGATCAGCCTGCAGCCCAAAAAGTTTATAGGTACTCTTGCTTTAGAACTACAGGAAAAAGATGCTTATTCCACACTCTGTGTGGTAAATTAAATATTTGCACAGAGCTATCCTCTCCTTTATAAGCATCAACTCTCCTAGTCACAATTCGCAGGGCAGGCTTTTCAAACTCTTTCCTGGTTGTCTTTTCTGGACACGATCAACCTTCTTACTTTCTTTGTTAAATGGTGATGATTGTAAATGGACACAGAAGTTCAGGGAAAACTCTCAACAAAGCAGAACACACTTCTGTGGTTGCAGATTAAAATCCCATCAGCCCTTTTTATGGTTACACATCACATTGCTGGATTCCCCCTTCACTTTGGAGCAACCAAATAATTGAGATCCAGAATTTGGAACGTTCAGAAAAAGAGCTTAACTTATTTCATTACTAAACAGTGAGCTCAAAAATCTCGCTTGTTTCTATATGCACTGGATAGAGAGCAGGCAACAGTGGTGGGAACTGGAACTCAGCATTGCTGAAGGGAATCAGGTTGCTCAGTCTTGCAATAAGGATCCCACAGTGCATAGCATGAATTGGGACACCTCTCCAACCCAGAAGCATTACTGTTGACCTTACTGTTACTAATCATCATTCCATTGGAAACAACAGATAAATGTTGAGCCCTCTGTATTGTTATTATTGGAGCTCTGGTGGCGCAGGCGTTAAACTGCTGCACCGCAACCAAAAGGTTGTGAGTTCGAAACTGACCAGGACCCAAGGTTGACTCAGTCTTCTATACTTCAGTGATCATAAAATGAGTACCCAGCATGTTGGGGGCAAAATCCTAATTAACTTGTGAACTGCCCAATGCGTGCACAAAGTGCTATGGGGCAGTATATATGTGTGATGGTTTTGCTTTGCGTTATTAGACATTATTGCACTGGTAACAACATTGACTAGCAGCAGACAAGGAAAATAGGAGCTTTACCAAGAGAGGACACCGTTTGCCAGTTCTCTTCCATGACTTCTTGGTGGAAGACCCTCTGGTCAGGATTCAGCAGTGCCCACTCCTCATGGGTGAAGTACACGGCTACCTCTTCAAAGGACACTTGACCCTAAATAAAAAAAGAAAGAAAGGTTTCTGCATAGGTTTCATAAAGATAACCTCCTAAAGCCAAAACAACAAAGAGAGTAAAATGGCTGGGTTCTCTCTCTGGCAGTTTTAAACTTTTACAAATGGACTTCTCAGCCTTTCTACTGGGGGACAAGTTTACCAAGGGCTAGGAGCCACCTTGGCCATTATTGTTAAGTTTTATGCAGTGCTCAGCAATAAGGTGGGGCAGTTTTAGGCAGACTTAGTTTGAAATACAAGTTCTCCAAAGCTTTACCCCCCCCCTCCTCCCAATTCAGCACAGCAATAAATACACTTCACTAAATGTTCAGAAAGAACAAAATATTGTTTACCCACAATTGTGTCAGAGAAATATACATGTGCTCTGGATTCTTGATAAGAATAGTCTCGGAAAGAAATTAAAGTTAAGAGTCTTTTAGTTCTTTTAGGCTTGCAAAATGGTGAGACCAAATATACATGTTCCCCCTTAAAGGCGAAAAAGTGTGAGAAAGGACTGAACAACAATGCCTTAATACATGCAAAATGGTTCAGGTGATTCCCTAGACTGAGGCAGGAAGACAGAAACTTTATTGGGCAGTTAGGGACAAAGCAATATTAGTCTAGTATTTTGTCTCCATGTTATACAAACACTCACTGCATGCTGGGGTTGCACTAAAGTACTCAACAATCATGTCCCTTCCTAGAAGAGAATTCTCTGAATTCCAATTTCTGGGGTACAACAGTGGGAACGAAGGGCTCATAGTGGCCTGCCTGCTTTGGGGACTTCCTGGAGACATCTAGGGAAATTTTGTAAGAAACAGAATGCTGGCTAGATTGATTTTTGGTCCCATTTAACACAATTCCTATTATATTTTTTACTTTTCCCACAATAAAATAGAGACAGACAGAGCTATTCAGAAGTATAGAACAGGGAGTGGAAACTAATTCCTGCTATTCTCATAATCAGTTTTGTAAACCCTCAAACAGCTCACACATCTTTGATCATTCTTTAAGATGGGAGAAAATGGGGGAAAAACTTTCCCATTTGCAACAGCCAGACATAATAGGCCTTACTATTCCCCACATAGGAATAGCAAGTGTTATAACAACAGGCTATATATGCATTGAAAAGGTGGAGTATCCCATTATAAAGCAATGGTCAGTCTGACTTGCAACTAACATGGACAAATATACATGGAATAAAATACACAATGTGTCTTGAATTCATACTCTCTGTACCTGATCTGGTTCTGCTCCATCACAAAGAAGATAGGATGGATCACTTGTTCCTGGAAACCTTCTGACTTCTGCATGAAAGACAGAGAGGGTGGGAACTGAATGCTATAACCTCCTCTCGGATTAAGACGATAATCTCATTTTTTTGTGCTTAAAATAAAGCCTGGATTATCAGGTGATTCCCATCAAAGTACCTGTAAAAGGTTTTTGTTTCCAAGAGTGAGCCTCTCTGGAAAACCTTTCCGAACAGAATTTCCAAAGATGTCCTAGACCAGGGGTCAGCAACCTACAGCCCATGGGCTGAATCTGGCCCGCAGCACCAAATCATCTGGCCCGCCATGCCCTTGCTCATTCCACCTCCACTGGAAGCAGCGTAAACAGCCGTAAATGCACCCGCAGCTGTCATAAACACATTTATGACAACCATGGACACATTTTACGGCAGTGTTTATGGCAGGAGGACCACCAGTCTAGCCCCATCAACTGTAGGAGGAAGCGTGACCCGGCCCCCAACTCAAACAGGTTGCCAACCCTTCCTAGACTGTGATATCTTTTTAATGAGTACAACCATTTCTGCAATAGGCTGAAATACTCAATGCTAAGATTTCCCCATCATGGTAGAGAATATTTTTAACCATTTCAGCAAAGCCTGCAGATGGTCCACAAAGCATTAATCCTCACCTATCGAGGAAGCACCTTCCTCATCACCCTGATGGAACTCTCCTTGCTGAGGACTTTTTTTGGTGATGAATTGTGGTTTCTCTTCCACAGGGAAATCAGACTGAATTTGTGAGCAGAAAACTTTCACCTGAGAATCCATCACACAGTACAAGGAGAAAGTAGAAAACACAGGAACAGTAATCTTATTAGACAAGGCTGGGACTTGAGAGAAACATGCTATCATGTTCAGATTTCAAAAAAAAAAAAAAAGAAACCCACATGCGATTCAAACAAAATTCTATGGCTTCTTCCCTTATTTTCTTGACCCCTTTGAGGAGCTATGGACAATCTTGATAGGTGAAACATTCCTGCCTAAATCCACCGAAATTGGTCTATTCCTTCCATTGCACCTACCACAGCTCTAAATTAGGTGTTGTGACATGCTTTGTGGGGCAGCAAGGGACGTGGGCTGTCGCCTTCAGGCTCCGAGGCCCCCTCATCCCAAAAGCCATGAATTGCTCTCACCATTTGGTCTTCTAGCTTTTTCTCTTCCACCTGACTCAGGAGGAAACCCTCTGCCAGGACCACTGCCTCAGAACTGGTTTACACTCCACATTCCCTCACCCAGCTTGATATCTCCTGGGGAAGGATGGACAGGAACTGCTCCAGGACCACCAGGTCCAGCATTTGAGCCTTGGTGTGTTGCTCTGGCTTCAGCCACTGAAGGCAAAGCTGGTGGAGTCCGGGGCAAACCTGCCGAGGACCCTCCCCATTGACTGGGCTGGGCTTGCCTGCGATGGCACACGTGCCCACAGAAAGGCCTATACCTGCCACCTGTGGCATGTTTGCCATAGGTTCACCACCATTGTTCTAGGATTCCTTCCCTCATTTTCTTGACCCCCTTCAAGAGCCACTTTTACAATCTCGGTAGGTGAACAATCTCTGACTGAATCTACCAAAAGTCATCTCATCTCGCTAATTTACCTACCACACTGCTGAATTGGGTGCTGTGCCCATGTCAGACATAAGCCTGTTGCTTACTCATAAAACTAGGCACACAGGGGGACCCACATTGTTTCAGAATGGAAGAAAGAACGACAAAGATCAGAGACTGTGAAACCATTTCTACATATAATACCCACAGACCACATGTCTTTCTTTCAAGCATATGGCACGGGTGGAGCAAAATCCAGCAGAACAGTCACAAATCTAATAAACTGAAGGGCAGTAAGGACCATTGGCAGCTCCCTTCAGGCTTTGAGCCATCCGCACAAAAGCCATGAATTGCTCTTACCTTTTGCTCTTCCGCCTGGCTCAGACTCAGGAGGAAACCTTCTGCCAGGGCCACTGCCTGGGAACTAGTTTCCGCTCCACATTCCCTCACCCAGCTTGACATCTCCTGGGGGACGATGGACAGGAACTGCTCCAGGACCACCAGGTCCAGCATCTCAGCCTTGGTGTGTTGCTCTGGCTTCAGCCACTGAAGGCAAAGCTGGTGGAGTCCGGTGCAAACCTGCCGAGGACCCTCAGCTTCCAGATAGGATAATTTCCTGAAGTGTTGGCGCTGCTTCTCTGAGCTGAGCATCTCCTCACTGAGGACTTTTGGCAATGTTCTTTCCTGGCATGTCTCAAGGTTTCTTCCCCTGATCATGTTAGGGTCTCTTCCTGCTCTGACAATGGATGAATGTTGGTCGGTCATTTTATTCCATACCCAAAAATGCTTCCCAAAGTGTTCTGTATAATTTAGAATAGAGAAAAGTATAGATTTTAAAACATGCATGTTTGGCTTATGAGTATTAGTTATTTAGTGTGGAATGAGTTCCCGTCTTTGTCCCAGCTCCTGCCAACCTAGCAGTTCGAAAGCAAGAAATTGCAAGTAGATAAATAGGAACCACTTCAGTGGAAAGGTAAAGTGTTCCATGCGCTCTGGTGTCTAGTCATGCCTGCCACATGACCACGGAAACGTCTGCAGAAGCACACAGCACTGACACTTTGGCTTTGAAACAGAGATGAGCACTGAACCCTAGAGTCGGATACGACTGGGTTTCGAGCAAGGGAAACCTTTACCTTAATATTCTGCTACTGCCAGTTTAATGTCAGAGATTCCCTTCCTGAGAGAGTCAAATGCATGTCTATGGTTGATCCCAGAGTGGCTCCTGGAAAGAGGCAGCTGGAGGGAACCCAGAGGGTGGGTGGCCCAAGACATTTTGCTGTCTGAGGCAGAGGACAAAACTTTCTCCTCTTCCACCTGTTACATATATAATGTACTTTACACCAGTAGTCAGAAACCTACGGCCTGCTGGCTGGGTCTGACCTGTGGTGTTAAATCATCTGGCCCACCACTCTCACTCCTGCCACCTCCACGAGAAGCAGTGGACGCAGCTGTTATAAATGCATAAATGTGTTTTACAGCAGCATTTACAGTGTGTGTGTGTGTGTGTGGGGGAGACCAGTCTGGCCCCCTCCGCTGTCTGAGGAGGGCAGCCGTGGCTCAGTGGTTAAAGAGCTCGCCTTGTTAGTTGGAAGGCCAGCAAGTCAGCAGTTCGAGACCCTGATACTGCGTGACGGATTGAGCGCCCGTCTGTGTCCCAGCTCCTGCCAAGAACTTGCAAGTAGATAAATAGGGAGTACTTCGGTGGGAAAATATCTTGGGGACATGAAAGGAGCCTTATTCTGGTGTCCCCGAGCGATGTTTCTCCAGCAAAAATCCTTTTCAGCCCAGAATAATTCCTGACACAAAATTATTATAACTGTCTGAGGGAGTGTGTCTCGGCCCCCCGACTTAAAAAGGTTGCCGACCCCTGCTTTACACAGATCAATAAATCAAATAAATCCCCCAACATCAACTCTGGAGACAGGGCAGTGTTCAGTATTATTTTCCAATGATTGGGAGGCAGCAAGATGGATCCAAGAGTTTTTTTTGGGGGGGCATCAATACCGCCCCTCCAGCCTCTGCCGCCTGAGGCCCTCCTCTCACTCTTTCTGATATTTCTGGTGATCCATTTCCCAAATTATAAAGTAAAGGTAAAGGTTTCCCTTGCTCAAAAGCCAGTCGTATCCGACTCTAGGGTGCAGTGCTCATCTCTGTTTCTAAGCCAAAGATCCAGCGCTGTCTGCTTCTGCAGACATTTCCGTGGTCATGTGGCAGGCATGACTAGACACCGGAGCGCACAGAACGCTGTTACCTTCCCACCGAAGTGGTCCCTATTTATCTACTTGCAATTTCTTGCTTTCGAACTGCTAGGTTGGCAGGAACTGGGACAAAGACGGGAGCTCATTTCCGTCCTACAGTACTCGGGAATCGAACTGCTGGCCTTGCGCCTCCCAGTCAGCGTCTTAGCTACTTGAGCCACTGCAGTCCCTTCCCAAATTATAAAGGACCACAAACTCCTAATAATAAAAAAGAGTTTAGAACCGATCTCGGGACCCCCTTCCTTCAACACCAACCCACATCTTTTGTTCAGCAGAAGGGTGGGAAGGGTGATTGATGATGATGATGATGATGATGATGATTAACCATAGTTTTCAATCCTCTTCCTCTCTTCCTTTCCCAGCAAAGAGGAAAAGAGACTCACCTATCCCTCCCCACTTTTCTATCTTAACTAATTAATTAATTAGAGAGACTGCAGGAGGTTATATCCAGACAGAGCCTCCCCTCCAAAGTTGAGCCTAGATGGCTTTGACTCGCTCGGAGACATATAAACAAGGTACGCATGCGCACAAGTTAAAAAAAATCATATGACTGAAGCCGAGCCAGTCTCCTGGCAGGGCAAGGCACAGACCCGCTCTATCTCATCTCCGAACGCATGGATGAGTCTTCTAGCTAGCTCTCAATTTGCGCGGGAAAAGGAACTTGAGGTGAAGTTCTCCACAGAACCTCTGGGATTTAATTTATTTTCTTTTCTCTCTCTCTCTCTTTCTTACACCAAAATATTCACACTGTCTGAGAATTCGACTGTTAGGTCAGAAAAAAAAACTTGCAGTATATTTTTATTTATTTATCCTGCCAACCTAGTAGTTCGAAAGCAAGAAATTGCAAGTAGATAAATAAGGACCACTTCGGTGGGAAGGTAACAGCGTTCCGTGCGCCCCGGTGTCTAGTCATGCCTGCCACATGACCACAGAAGCGTCTGCAGATGCAGACAGCGCTGGCTTTTCGGCTTTGAAACAGATGAGCACTGAACCCTAGAGTTGGATACGGCTGGCTTTCGAGCAAGGGAAACCTTTACCTTTACTATTTATTTATTTATCATTTGTATTGCCGCCCAACTCATACCTGTCAAGTTTTAGATTTGGAAGTAAGGGAAATTTCCCAGCAAATACGAGATACTTGACAGCTATGCTTATCCTTTGCTGCCCTCCAATGGCGGCAATAGGGCATTGCAGTCTAATTAATACGAGATGACGGCAGGGAAGAGGGTAAAAAAGGGGTTTTCACGCCAATACGGGATACTTGACAGCTATGCTTATCCTTTGCTGCCCTCCAATGGCGACAATAGGGCATTGCAGTCTAATTAATACGAGATGACGGCAGGGAAGAGGGTAAAAAAGGGGTTTTCCCGGCCAATACGGGATACTTGACAGCTATGCTTATCCTTTGCTGCCCTCCAATGGCAGCAATAGAGCATTGCAGTCTAATTAATACGGGATGACGGCAGGGAAGAGGGTAAAATAAGGGTTTTTCCCGGCCAATACAGGATACTTGACAGCTATGGCCCAACTCCGAAGACTGGGCGGCTCACAGAAAATAAAACTGATGGCAGTTTAAAAAAAAAGCAGTAAAGGTAAAGGTTGTGGCAGGCATGATTAGATCACATGGACACCCCAGCAACCTACATAGGTGGCCTCGCCCACATAGGTGGCCCCACCCATAGTGTGGTAGTAAAAATTGTTTATGCCCATCACTGCCGGTTTCCCTTCACTGAAGCCACGCCACGCCAGGCTCTTGGCAGGGCAAGCACAGGTCCCTCAAATCTCCTTTCCAACCGCATGGATGAGTCCTCCTCTGTTTGTGCGGGGGAAAGGAATTTGAGGTGAAAACAGCCAGAGATCATCTGCCATTACCAATTGTACAAAGCCACAATTGTACAAAGTCACTCTGTACCAGATGTGTATAAATTGATGCCATTGAAGTCTCACTCCCATGTTTGATGAAGTGGGTTTGATCCACGAAACCTCACATTGAAATATAACAGTTAGTCTTTAAAGTGTGACTGCCTTTTTGTTTTGTTTATTCTCTGATATTCCTGTCATCCACAAATCCATTTTATCACACACACATCCTTTGCTCACTTACCTTGTTTTCTGCCTCAAAATAATCCCAATTCCAGAGATAACTGGGAAGGCTTCGTTGTCTTGTCCAATGTCTAGTACCAACCTATTGGTTTTGATATTTTGACAATTCCTTGACAAAAATGCAATTAAAAACAAGCAACTGCAAATATAATAGCCTTCATTGGTAAGGCAGCTTCTGGAAAGAAAGTCCTGTTCTTCTATAACAGGGGTGGCCAACCTTGTTGCTCCTGGTGTTCTTGGACTTCAATTCCCAGAAGCTCAAGTCAGCACACCTGCTGATCAGGGCTTCTGGGAATTGAAGTTCAAGAAAACCTAGAGCACCAAGGCTAACAACTCCGGTCCTATAGCTAAGCCATCCAAAGTGGAATCTCAGGGCTTTCAGGTGGGGGTTTAGCCATTGCTGTAATAATTTTGTGTCAGAAATTATTTTGGGTTGAATTTTTTTTTTTTTTGCGGACGAACACCCAAATGAGGCTCCTTTCATGTGCCCAAGAGCTGGGACAGAAACGGGCGCTCAATCCGTCTTGCAGATTATTTATCATCTATATCTCATTTAAACTCCATAAACATAAAAAGACTTGTTATGGAGACATTTGCAAGAATTTTAATAGCCAGGAATTTGAAATCGTATTGATATCTAGGTTTAGAGCAGTGGTGGTGAACCTATGGTATGCGTGCCAGAGGCGGCACTTGGAGCCCTCTGTGTGGGCACCCGTGCAGTCACCCCAGTACAGTTTGCCCTGCCCCTCTGCCCAGCAGCCCAATGGGAAAACTTCCTCCCTCCCCCAGCTCAGAGTTTACCCCACCCTTCTGCCCACCAGCCCAATGAGAGTGCTTCTCTTCCCCCCCCCCACCAATAGTTTGCTCCGCCTCTCTGCTCAGTAGCCCAATGGGAACATTTCCTTCCTTCCCTGTTGCTGTGTTGGCACTTTGAGATAATTAATTGGGCTTTGGGTTGCAGTTTGGGCACCCGGTCTCTAAAAGGTTCGCCATCACTGGTTTAGAGGAATGGTATAAGGAGATCTGGACTTTGACGATTAATGATAAAGTAACATGCAAAATGAAACTGAAAAGAGGTATTATTTTTTTAAAAAAGTGATGTAACAGCAGCATAAATCTTTATAGTTTAGAAGCAGGAAGCCAGGATTGGCATATTCCTTTCCCCCAAGATGGCCCTCTGAAACCAGTAGCTTTTTATGTGACTGGCGAATGGTGTAATTCAAAACCAATCCTCCTGGACTGTGAAACAAATCTACCCACCAGATATTTCAAATTAGTCCAAATTAAAGTCCATTCTGAACATTATGTAGTGAAAGCTGTTCTTTTTGCTGTGCTGATCTTTAAAGTCCCTGCTGTATGAAACTGCTGTTTGTCCCATTTTACACCTAAGATTGAGCCTGGCTGGACTACATACTCCATGCCACGTTAGCCTGAAGTAGTCTAGGGAAGCTTGCTAAATTTGGAATAAAGTGACCTGAAATAGGTATCATCTCTTTCCTGCATTTGTTTTAATATCCTATTTTAGAGTCTTTTTCCTTGATTGTTGTTCCCACTTTGTATTGCAACCTTATTTTGCTATATTTTGCTCCCTTTTGCTTTATACTTTTTAAAACACTTTTTAATAAACTTTAAGATATTTTTCTAAGTGGCATCATTGGAGTTACAAGGGTCAGGTACTGTCTAAAAAAGGGCTCATAGCTGGGAGTGGTCTTTGCAAATGAGCCCTTGCCTTTCTTCTCTGCAGGTGCAGCTGATTCCGCAGCTGCATCCTGCACCTTTCTGATGTGCTTGGTTCCACCTCCTCTTCACTGACACTTGATGCTTCAGCATTGCTGGCTGTACTCCTGTCATGTCTGATCAACAGGAGGCAGTTCCACGCTGATAGTGGGCTGAGATACTGGCAGAAAGTCTTCCTCATTAGACCTGGGTTCCAGGGGCAGAAAGTCTTCCTCATTGAACCTGGGCTCAAGGGCCACAACAATCTGTCTGCTTTTTTATTGTATGTGTAAGCAAAACACTTTGTTTACTCCTGGGAAATTCTATGATTTCTTTCCTGTGCAGATTTTCTGATGATTCACAGGCTCTGAATTCCTAAGAAATAAAATTACCATAATCCAGGCATATTTACAGTTTCTGTACTCCATGGACTCTCATATACTTAACAATGCTTAAATTGTCAATAAAACAATTCCCACACTCCCGGCACTTCTATGGTTTATCTTCAGTAAAGGACCTCTAATGGAACAGGAGTGAACTCTACACAAAACATTTCCCACACTCCTACAATTTAATTGGTTTCTCTCCTGTATGACGCTTACTATGCCGCACTAGATGTGAATTTTGAGCAAAACATTTCCCACACTCTTGGCAACTGTATGGTTTCTCTCCTGAGTGGATTCTCTGATGTTTCACAAGATCTGAATTCCCAGCAAAACATTTCCCACACATTAGGCAGTTGTATGGTTTATCTCCTGTGTGGATCCTCTGGTGATACACAAGATGTGGCTTCCTGGCAAAATATTTCCCGCACTCCTGGCATTTGTATGGTTTCTCTCCTGTGTGGACTCTAAGGTGCGACAGAAGTGTTGAATTAAATGCAAAATATTTCCCACACTCTTGGCAACTGTATGGTTTTTCTCCTGTGTGGACCCTCTGATGTTTCACAAGGTATGAATTCTGGGCAAAATATTTCCCACATTCTTGGCATTTGTATGGTTTCTCTCCTGTGTGGAGTCTGAGGTGCAACAGAAGTGCTGAATTAAATGCAAAAGATTTCCCACATTCTTGGCAATTGTATTGTTTCTCTCCTGTGTGGACTCTATGATGTTTCACAAGGTATGAATTCTGGGCAAAACATTTCCCACATTCTTGGCATTTATATGGTTTCTCTCCTGAGTGGACTCTATGATGTTTCACAAGGTTTGAATTCATGGCAAAACATTTCCCACATTCCAGGCATTTGTATGGTTTATCTCCTCTATGGACTCTCTGATGAATCATGAGATTTGAATTCCGGTCAAAAGATTTCCCACACTCTTGGCATTTGTATTGCTTTTCTTCTGTGTGAACTCTGTGATGAATCACAAGCTCTGAATTCAGAGGGAAAAAATTCTCACATTCCTGGCATTTATATGGTTTCTCACCTGTGTGGACCCTCTTGTGCCTCAGATGGTGTGAGCTTTGAGAAAAATAATGCCCACATTCTTGGCATTTATATGGTTTCTCTCCTGCATGGACTTGTCGATGTCTCACAAAAGGCAACTTGCAATCAAAATGTTTCCCACGATCTTCACGGATGTAGCACTTCTTTCCACTGTCGAGCCTTTTACAAAGAATCAGTGAGTTCTCTCTTCCAAATTCAATGCATTTATAAATTTCCTCTTGGATACAGGTTTCTTCTGTGTGATTTCTACGGTGTCTGGCAAGCTCTGATCTAGTCTCAAAAAACTTTCCACATTTGAGACATACATTTTTCTCCCTCCAGCGACCTGCTGAGAAGAAGCAAATAAACAAATAAACAAACAAACAAACAAACTGAAAGAAAGAAACAAACATCTGTCTGAAAAAATGGTTTCCCTAAGATATAGATTTTAATAAACAAGAACATACAGTAGACCCTCGCATAACGATGTTACTTGGTTCCCCAAGTAGCGTCGTTATGCAGAAAGTGTCGTTATTCGAATAACGACAAAAACATCGTTATTCTAATAATGATGGTAAAAATACCGTCGTTATTCAAATAAAGATGTTTTTGTTGTTATTCAAATAATGACAGTAAAAATACCGTCGTTATTCGAATAACGACTTTTTTGTCGTTATTCAAATGATCTTGTGGGGTGCGTCAGTAGCGTCATTAATAGAAAATGATGCTATTCGAACGCGTCATTAGGCGTGGGTTCACTGTACTTGGAAAAGATGACTGTTGGATTTTCAAGTACCAAAACAATGTGTCTTTCTTTTTTCTCCTTTTCTCCGTCATCAAATTTGTAGAAATATCTAGGCAGATCCATTAATTGCCAGGGAGCAGCAAAAGTACAGGATTTAGTGGCCTGTGAAATTACAATTTCCAATTGACCCCCTACACCTTCTCTCTACTCTATTTTTATTAGACTTTGCAGAGTTGAAATTAAAGAATTATGTTAATGTTCCCATCTCTGGATAGGATAGTGAAAGACTTCCTTTAGTCCCAGGGGTACCCAAACTTTTTCCCACCAGGGGCCTGACCATGCCCACTCAAACAGCCGAGCAGGCCTATCACGTGGTTCCTTGTTGCGGCGCGTTAATTCAACGTGTATTTTGGGGTTTTTTTGGCCACCCCTGCCAATTCCAATGGAGGAGGGAGCAATATAGGAACATTTTTGACCCCTTTTTGAATTTTTCGTTATGTTTTTGCCACATTTTCACACTTTTCAGCACCTTTTCGGCACTTCTGGCAGTGGCAATTTCCAGTGCCTGCGGCAATCCAGCCCGTAGGCCAGATAGTGACATCATGTGGGCTGGCCCATAGTTTGGGTACCCCTGTTTTAATCAGTCACCAGAAGAGCGATTGGCTCCGTTTTTATAGCTGGCAAAGAGAATGAATCACCAGATCTGCTGAGTATGCTCAGCTTTTCAGAAGTTGATTAAAAAAAACCTATTCTCGTTGTAATGTTACACTGGGAGTGTTGGCAATGGTGATGAAAACGAAAGCTCTGTACATCTGGAGGGCATCTGGTTGCCCAATCAAGCATTATGGATCCCCACAGTGGCTAACATGAGTTGGAACAGAAGCATTATACTTGCCCTTACTGTTAGTATTTTTTTTTCAATTGGTAACAATCGGGACTAGCATCCAATGGGGAAAGAGGAGACCTTACCAAGAGAGGATGCAGTTTGCCAATTCTCCTCCATGACCTCCTGGTGGAGGGCCCTCTGGTCAGGATCTAGCAGTGCCCATTCCTCCTGGGTGAAGGACACAGACACCTCCTCGAAGGATACTCCACCCTAAATGAAAATGTGAAATGAGGTTTCATCAAGATAACCTCATGAAGCCAAAATAGCAAAGAGATGTGGCAAGATCTCATATTGTAGGTTTAAACTTCCATGAGTGGACTTCACAGCCTTTCTACTGGAGGACCAGTTTACCAAGACTTACTTGACAACTGGGCATGTATTCATTCCAGAATGAAAGGTTTCATAGTGGCTTGCCTGCCTTCGTTTCATCATGGAGGCATCTAGGGTGCCTTTGCAAAAACCAGAATTGTAGCCTAAACCAACCGAAAATTTGTTGTTTTTGTTTATATATACAGTATATATGTTATTTATATATGTTTTTCATCAACTCTTTTTTAGTTTTAGTTTATGTGTCAGTGGCTCAAGTGTTTAAGACACTGAACTCACTGAACGGAAGGTCGAGTTCGATTCCCAGGTACTGTATGACGGAGTGAGCTCCCATCTTTGTCCCAGCTCCTGCCAACCTAGCAATTTGAAAGCAAGAAATTGCAAGTAGATAAATAGGGATCACTTCGGTGGGAAGGTAAACAGCGTTCCACACACTCTGGTGTTGAGGCATGCCTGCCACATGTCCAAGGAGATGTCTGCAGATGTCTGGCTCTTTGGCTATAAACAGAGATGAGCATTGAACCCTAGAGTCAGATATGATTGGCTTTCAAGGGCAAACTTTAGCTTTATAGAGCAAGACTATCCAACCTATACCCAGCATATAATTCAATACTATATTTATATTTCTTCATACCACCATTTAAGGAGGTGCATACCTTCCAATTCCTTGCTATCAATAATATCACAGCTGTTATCATAGCTGTAATCAATTCTTTCTTATATTTGTCAGCTGTTATATCATTTAGATCAATTAGTACAGCAGCCTTGGGGCTCATACATATTTTCAAGGATAACATCTTGTTTATTTCCTCAAACACTTTCCCCCATGAGTTATACACCCATACTCAGCCTTGCAAAACCCCAAACAGCTCACAGTTCTTGGGTCATTCTTTAAAATGGAAGAGAATTGGGGAGTGGGAGGGACCTTTCCCTCTTGCAACAGCCAACTGGGCCTTGCTATTCCCTGCATGAAGAGCATCATGTTATAACAGCCTGGTATTTATTGAAAAGGAGGAGAATTCTATTATAAAACAATTGCCAGACTGATTCAGGAATAACGTGGCTGAATGCACAGGGATCAAATACACAAAGTCTCTTGATATCTCCCTGTCCGTACCTGTTCTGGTTGTACTCTATCGCAAGGAAGACTGGATGGATCACTTGTTGCTGGCAAACTTCTGACTTCTGTGGGAAAGACAGAAAGGGGGGGCAGTGATGTGAATCCTATAACCTCCTCTCAAATTAAGATGATAATCCCAAACTTATTTAACAAAAAAAATGAGCACAAGACAATTCACATCCCAATAAAAGAAGAGTGTTTCCTCTGGAGAGTGTTTCCAAAAGGAATTCCCAATTACGTATGTCCCACGCTGAGCACAAACACATTTTTTATAGTTTGAAATACTAAACATTGAAATTTCTCCACCATGGCAGATAATGTTTCCCCCTATATTTGAGAGTAGCCTGCAGGCAGTCCACAAAGCATTAAAATTCACCTATGAAGGGGAGACCTCCTTCATCGCCCTGAGGGATCTCTCCTCGCTGGAGACTCTCTTTGGTGTTGAATCGAGGTTTCTCTTGCACTGGGAAATCAGGCTGAATTTTGGAGGTGAGGATTCTCATCTGAGGATACATCACATGCAACAAGGAGAAAATAGAAAATGAAATAAGAGATATTAGTAAGTGAGACTGGGACCATGCTTATCTTAACCTATAAAACCAAGGATTAACCGTTGGAACTTGGTATAGGTTCCTAAGCCTCGCTCCGCCTGGTTCCTTTACTTTACGAGGAAGTGTTTCACTTTCAAGGGAGGGAGAAGGCATCATTGCCTCCCCCCCTTGAAAGCAAAAAAATTCCCAGGTAAGCAAAGGCACTGGATGGCGCTCCACAGGGTGCCTTCACTTAACCCAAAAATAAACCATAAAGTAAAAAATTACACAAAAATCACAACCAAAAACATCCAAAAACAACCAGAAACAAACCCAAAAATAACACAAAGACCAAACACACAGAAACCGCCCCCCCCCAAAAAAAATATAAACCCCCAAAATAAATTAAAATAGAGAACTCACCCCAACGACCTTACTCTACGAGATCCTGAAATGAAATGAGGAAAGAGAGACTACTTACCGGAACAAGCAACACCCACAGACCAGTGGAGAAAGAAAGTCAAAGTAAAAGAAAAGCGCAACAGCACCACCCAGAGGACACAGGAGAAAACACAGTTATAAATATTCAAAAGAAAGAATAACATTTCTTTTTTTTTAATTAAATTTTTATTAAATTTTTCAAAAATATACAGACATACAAAACAATACATCATAAAAATAAATATATTTCACAAAAAATAACCAACATATCCGATAATTGATCCAATACATTTTTGTGCCTATCTTTACTATAAAACATCCCATAAAAAGAGAATTAACATTTAATTATGATTTAGTAGTTAACATCTAACCTATTTCAAAAATTCTTCCCGGAACCCTTTATTTATTACTACCACTAAATCCGTTCCCATAAAACAATTCAATAATATTTTGATTTAGATACAACCATCGAAATCCAATTTTCACATACAGCACACCCTGTGTTTATTTACATTGCCCTGGAAAGCTCAGTGTCTCATTATTTACCTCCAAAAACTATTTTGAGCTGGTACAGGTCTACTTCTTTCTGAGCCCATGAGTGAGTGATCCACAAAGGGCTTCCAAATATTCCAGAATCTATTCTCTTTCAACTTATCCCTTTTTTCTTTTATCTCCCATGCCAGTTTGTCGTTCAATGCTAAGTTCCACATTTCTTTGTACCATTCTTCCGTCTGTATAATTACATCGTTTTTCCAATGTCTAGCGATACATTGTCTACCCGTTGTTAACATTATTTCTAATAACTCTTTTTCCTCCTTGTTTAGATTCATACCATCCACATCTGTTAGTATAATGGTACCTGACACCAGTTTAATTCCCCCCCCCCCCAATATTTCATCAATCTCTTTTTCTAATTTTCTCCAAAAGTCCTTTATCATCTTACAACCCCACCACATATGTTCATAAGTTCCTATAGTATCTTTACATCTCCAACATAAATTATCTTTTTTATTGTCAATCTGATGTAACCTCATTGGTGTCAGATACCATCACCACAACATTTTATAATTATGCTCTTTAATTCTAACTGACATAGTTCTCATTATCCTCTTTTTCCACTTATTTCTCCATTCATCTTTTTCTATCTTTATATTCAAATCCTGTTCCCACTTCAGTTTCAAATCCTCCTGTGGATCACCCTCCCTATTTATTAAAACATAAAGTTTGCTAACTAGACCCTTAATGTATCTATCTCCTTTTCTAATTTTTGAAACTAATTCTTCAAATTCCATCTTTTCTGTATCTATATCTAGTTCTCTCCAATATTTGCAATTCCAATTATTAACCTTCATTATCTGGAACCAATTCATTTTCAACTGTTCAAACAACTTTTTCTTCCTACCTTCATCCCTGCAGATCCTTAACCAGTCTTTCACCAAGGAAACTTCATTTTTATCCAATATTTCCTTTATTTCTTTGTCTATTTTTAATGGAAAACAAGCCATATCTGCTAATTCCAAAATTGGAGAGATGTTTGGGGCCAAATCGTTCTTTAATCTTTTCCACACATTCATAACTCCCTTCATCATTGCATTACTAATAGCTGTCTTTCTGACCTTATCTCCCAAAAAAATCATTTTACCTATATTCCTAAAATCTTTCATCTCAATCTCCTCCCAAATTACTTTTTCTCTTGCCAAGATCTTCACAACATTCATAATTTGAAAATCACGGTAATATGCCACTAAATTCGGCATTCCTAAACCACCTTCTTTCTGAGGTACATACCATGATTTCTTTAATAATCCAGGCTTCTTGCCTCCATTACAGAAATTATTGAACAACTTTTGAAACTCATTAATTTCCTTGTTCTTCAATTGAATTGCCAATGCATCAAATAAAAAATTAATTCTTGGTAACAACATCATTTTGCTAACTGCAATTCTTCCAAACCATGACAATTTCAACTTTTGAAAACTTTGTATTCTGGTCTTAATTTCCATTTTCAAACTATCATAATTCAATCTTTTAAACTCTTCCAATCTATTTGATATGATTATCCCCAAATATTTCATCTTATCTTTAATTTGAATGTTGCTCAATCCGTTTATCTTCCTCCTCGCCCCTTCTCCCATATTACACAACATTATTTCCGATTTATCCCAGTTTATCTTCAAACCCGTAATATCCTCAAAATCCTTAAATTGTATTCTAATCCTATCCATAACCCTCTCAGGATGTTTAACAATTATCAATGTATCATCTGCATACATACTTATTTTATTCCCCATTATCCCTTCTATTTTTGCATCCTCTCTTATACTATTAGCCAATATTTCCATTGCCATGATAAACAATATAGGGGACAGAGGACAACCCTGCCTAGTACCAGCCTCTAGCTTTACCTCATCCGTGACCTCATCATTTACTCTAACCTTGGCAATCCCTTTTTGATATAATAAGTCAATTACTCTTCTAAATTTATCCCCAAATCCATAACTTTTAATTATTTCCTTGATCGAGGTCCATTGTAGAGAATCAAATGCCTTAAAAATGTCCAAAGATATTAATCCCACTTTTTCTTCTGTTTGATTCACATTATCTATTAAATCCAACACTCTTCTAGTCAAGTCTGCCATGTGCCTCCCTTTTAAAAATCCCACTTGATCTGGATTTATATAATCGCCATAAACTTATTTAAGCGATTAGCCAATATTGCTGTGAAGATCTTAGCATCTTGATTTATAAGAGAGATTGGTCTATACGATTCCACTTTTTCCAAATTCTTTCCCAATTTTGGCAACAGAACAATTGTAGTCCTATACCATGAAGTCGGAATTTGTCCACCATCTAATATATAATTATATAATTTTACTAACTTTGGTACCACAACATCCTTAAATTCCTTGTAGAAATCGGACGGCAGTCCATCCTCTCCTGCGGCTTTCCCCAACTTCAAGCCCGTAATTACCTCCCTTACCGCCTTTTCTGAAACTTGTTCTTCCATTTTATCCCAATGTTCCTGTTTTATTCCAATCGTTATTTGCCTTTCTAAAAAAAAATTAAGCTTCTCCACATCTGTCTCTTTTTTTGCATACAAAGCTTGATAAAATTCCTTCACAATTTTGCATTTATCACCGATCTTATTACACCTTACCCCTTGATTGTTGACCAAAACTCCAATTTCTCTTTTTTCCCTTTTAACTTTTGCCGCTTTTGCCAATAGTCTTGAATGTTTATTACTAAATTAAAAATATTCTCTATTTAAATAAATCAAGTATCTTTTAACCTTTTCTATATCTTTACCCACCAATTCGGCCTTCAATCTTTGTAATTTAGCAAAAAAAATCTTATCTTTCTTTTTTGAATGTTTTTCCTGTAACTGTTTTATTTCCTTTTCAATTTCATCCTGCGCTAGCTTGTACTTTTTAAATCTATTACTTGCCAACTTTATACTTTCCCCTCTAAAAACCGACTTCATGGCATCCCAAACCACATTAAAGTTTACCTCATCATTATCATTCCATTGCCAGCTTTCCATCCAACTTTCTTTGGCATGATCTGATTCCTTAAAAATTCCTATTTCAATCTCCTCGATATTTTTAACCATATTTTCAGTTACAAATACATAATCTATTCTAGAATAGGAGTTATGAACATGTGAAAAATAAGAATACGCCCTTTCCAATCCCTTAATCTCTCTCCAAGAGTCTTTCAAACCTAATGCAACCATTCAATTATCCAAAATCTTCCCTTTCATACCTGCTCCACACCTTGTTATATTTGTGCAATCCAGATTTGACTTTACCAGATTAAAATCACCCGCCACTATCATCTTTGCTGATTTTTCTATTACCACAATTTTGCAAAAATTTTCTAAAAATTCGGCTTGATGTTCATTTGGAGCATAAATATTCACCAAGGTTATTTCCTCATCATCTATCTTCCCCTTCACTATCAAATATCTGCCTTCTGGATCTGAGATACTTTTTGTTATCTCGAATCCTAGTCTAGTAGAAATCAGGACTGCAACTCCTCTTGCCTTTGATGTTGCACCCAACCTAAGAAAATTTTGTTTGTATCCTGTGATTTTTTATGAGTTTCCTGTATGAAGACTATGTCAGGTCTATCCTTCCTCAAAAACGATTCTAACCTCCTCCTCTTAAGAACAGAACCTGTACCTTTTACATTCCACGTTAAAACTTTAATACTTCTCATATTTTAATTCAAGATCATCCTCTCTCACTACCAAACTCTCCATTAGGCGTGCTACCTCTAACCCATCACAATTAAAATAAAACATCAAACATAGAACACACAAAACCAACCTCCCCACTTTCTTCAAAAAAAAAGCCGCCTTCGTTCTCCAAAGAGGGGAGGGGGGGACATGCAAAATGAGCGTAAAAACTAATGCTCTAGCCACCATCCCCATTATAAAACCTATTTATAAAAGCCTTATATCATATAAAATTCTTACATACTATTCTTTTACTCTGTAGCCCTTACTTAGCTCTTCCTCCACCACAATCAATGATAACTCATCCTCTTCTCCTCCCTGCTGCCCACCACCTGTGGCACCCACATCTGCACCCTCATAATCTCTTCTTATGGCGCCCGATTCAAGCAAATCTTTTCTAAAAGCTACCCACTCCTCAGAGCCCGCCTTAACCAGATCAAGCAAACTCAAGTACTCCAGTGGATCAGTCCCTGCATCAATGACCTGCATTTTTTCCCATAAACAAATCTTAACTGTTGTGGAAATCTCCAATTATATCTTACACCTTTTTTCATCAACATTTTGGTTACCGGCTTCATCTTATATCTCCAAGCTCGTTCCTTAATAGAGATATCATTGTACACTTCCACATCAGAGCCATCGATTTTCAGAGCGCCAGAACCAGCTTGTTTTAGAAAAGCCATTACCCTAAGCTTATCTCCCCAATTTGCAAATTTAACCAAAACATTTATTTGAACAACATTTCCTCTTCTTGGACCCACTCTGTATGCACTTACAATATCCTCCTGTACAAAATCCTTTCCCATTTTCAAATTGTTTAACCACTGAACAACTCTATCTCTAAGCTGGTCTGGCGTCCTTTCAATCAAATGACGTATCACAATGTTCTGTTTTCTCCTCAATTCTTCCATAGCATCAATCCTTTTTTCATGTTCATCCACTTTCATCTTATTTTCCCTCACCCCTTCCTGTGTCCCTTTTATTTCCCCTTTCATGGTTTTCACCTCATTTTGCATCAACTTAACATTTCCCTCTATTTTTTGCAAACTTAATTCTACTTTTTTTGGAGAAATCCACAACAGTTGAAACCACCTTGTCCTGTTTTTTCAACATTTCATTTTTATCCTTCACCCTTGCCTCTTCCATCTTCTCAAATTTCTGAAACAATTTACCAAATTCAACCATATTTTGAGTTTGATCATAAGATTCAGGTGATGGTGATGATGATGGAGGGGCCTCCTCCACTGGCACTTTATCCTTTCTCTTAGGTTTCACCACGGGCTCCTCCTCCTTTGCTTTTCCTCTTGTAACCTTATCCATGGTAACGTCCACTAAAAGCTTCAATGCTGCAATGCTCTTGACTCTCGTTGAGCCCTCCTCTTGAACCTGTTCCAGTGCTGCCAATATTATAACCAATGGTGATTGTAATCCCTTGAACTTGATTAGACTTGATTAAAAATTCAACAGCAATTTAATTATTATAATCCGCAGGCAGCAAAAATCCAAAAACTCCAATAAATCCAAATAGGAAAAATTTACAAAATTTATAATCCAATTGTTGAAGAAAAAAGAAAGAAAACCACACTTTCCACTGCCCAATCTTGATTGTAGCAATCGAATAAAAGAGTAAAAAAAAATTATAATCCACAATGCAATCAATGCTCTTTAAACTTCTTCTTTATTATAAGCCAAATAAAAAAATAAAAAAAAACATCTATATATATCAACTTCAAAAAGGGAAAAAGGAAAGAAATAAGCCAATTTAAATTTTGTTCTGTTCTCTGCTGGTTATGCAAGCACCAAAGTAAGATTGTATCCACCAAACTCAGTTTCTTGGGTAAAAATGGAAAAAAAGAAAGTAAGATTATATCCACAAGGCTCAGAGACTTGAATTTAGGGAAATAAAAAAAGGCACTGTTGCTATCTAAGAAAAAAATTGTCTTGACCAAAAAACAGGTTAACAGCTCCCACACTAAATATTTATAAAAAGAAAAAAGAAAAATCCACATACACAAATTGCACTGAACAGCAACTTTCCAAATGTTCCAAATCAGGACCAAACTTGTAACCCAAGCTGAGTATCAAGAATATTTATATTCCAACTGCAGCGAGCAATCCTTCCCGTTCTTTCAAACCTTGCTCCTTCTGCAGAGAGAGCAGGGTAGGTCTGCCATTAATCTCTGTCCGCGGCTTCGATCTTTGTGGGGTGCCCCCTTCCTTTCTTCTCCAATCCCCCCAAATTCAAAATCCCTCTACCGTTCTTTTTCCTTCTTCACTTTCAAAACTTTCACCCTCCTTCTCCTTTTACCCTCCTTTGACTCTCCTCTCTTTCTTCTTTTTATTCCAAAACAAACCAAAACCTTCCTCGTTGTTTTGTTCTGATCTTCCCCCAGAACTTAACTTTCACTTTCTGACTGAGCCGCCACCATTAGTCCCCTTCATAGGGTTTTTTCGCTCTCTCTCGGACACTTCATGAACCCGCCTTCCCCTCTCCGCTCTCCACTCACCCAACAGCCACGCCAGCCACGGCACCGAAATTTATTCTTTGCCTTTTCAGCTGTTCGAACTTTTCTCGACCTTCCGATCCCGTCCTTTGTTGGTCCCGTCCGCCACAAGCCAGCTGGTAAAGCCGCGGCTTTCGCCGCTAGCTTCTCCAGCTGAAAGTGCTTCCCGAACTCCAACCACAGAGATAAAATTTGCAGATTTTCTTCACTTAAGCTTATGTAAGCTATTTTTCCACTTTTAAAATTGCTTTATATTTATTATCTCATTTAATACCTCTTTGTAGTGCGCGAGCTCCTGGGTTAGTATGTTAGCCCATCGCCATCTTAGCCACACCCCAGAATAACATTTCTAAAACATTTCTTAAATCCTGTTTACAGTTTTCACTCAAAAAATAAATAAACATCTAAACACAGTTTAAAAACACTGAATTTAAAAATATATATACTCACACATTATTAAAAAAAACCCATAGAAAAACATTATTAGGTGACATAAAATAATTCTAAAAAATCATATCATCCTTTAAAACAGCCCGGCAACGCCGAGCAACCTCTGCTAGTTATATATAAAATTCAAGGGCATTTTATACAAAGTTCTAGGATTTCTTCCCTCATTTTCTTGACCGCTTTGAGGCAACATAGACAATCTTGGTAGGTGAACAATCCCTGCCTAGACCCACCAAAAGAGATTTCATCCTGTCTCTATAATAATTTTGTGTCAATTATTCAGGGTTGAAAGGACTTTTGCTGAAGAAACTCTGCTCATGGGATGACCGAATGGGGCTCCATTCATGTCCCCAAGATCTTTTTCCACTGAAGTGGTCCCTGTTTATCTACTTGCAATTTTTTGCTTTCAATCTGCTAGGTAGGCAGGAGCTGAGACGGAGACAGGCACTCAATTCATCATGCAGTACCCGAGTCTCAAACTACCAACTTGCCGGCCTTCCAGCTAACAAGGCAAGCTTCTTAATCACTGAGCCACTACAGGCCTGCCACTGCACCTACTACAGTGCTGAATTAGGTGCTGTGCCCAAGCCTGTTGTTTACTTGGAAAACAAGGACCAGCCTTGTTTCAAAATGGAAGGTAAAGGTTACCCTTGCTCAAAAGCCAGTCATATCCGACTGTAGAGTTCAGTGCTCATCTCTGTTTATAGCCAAAAAGCCAGTGCTGTCTGCATCTGCAGACATTTCCATGGACATGTGGCAGGCATGACTAAACACCAGAGTTCACGGAACACTGTTTACCTTCCCACCGAAGTGGTCCCTATTTAGCTACTTGCAATTTCTTGCTTTTGAACTGCTAGGGTTGGCAGAAGCTGGGACAGAAATGGGAGCTCAATCCGTCATGCAGTACTTGGGTATCGAACTGCTGACCTGCCGCCTTCCAGTCAGCATCTTAACCACTTGAGTCACTGCAGTCCCCTCAAAAATGGAAGAAAAGACAACAAATCTTAGAGACTGTGATTTAGTTACCAAATATAATACACACAGATCACACATCATGGGACGGGTGGAGCAAAATCCAGCAGAACAGTCGCTGCTGGAGGGGCAGCAGGGGCTGTGGGTTGCCCCCTTCTGTCTCCAAGCCCTCCTCCCCCAAGGCCTAAATTGTTCTCACCTTCTGCTTTTCTGGCTTTTTATCTTTCACCTGACTCAGGATGAAACCTTCTGCCAGGGCCACTGCTTGGGAACTGATTTCTGCTCCACATTCCCTCACCCAGCTCGACATCTTCTGGGGAAGGATGGACAGGAACTGCTCCAGGACCACCAGATCTAGCATCTCAGCCTTGGTGTGTTGCTCCGGCTTTAGCCACTGACGGCAAAGTTGGTAGATCCGAGAGCAAACCTGTCGAGGACCATCAGCCTCCTGGTAGGAGAATTTCCTGAAGTGTTGTCGCTGCTTCTCTGAGCTGAGCATCTCCTCCCATAAGACCTCTGGCTCTGTCCTTTCCTGGCATGTCCCAAGGCTTCTTCCCCTGATCACACTGGGATCTTTTTCTGCTCTGGGGCCAGATGTGTGTTGGTTGGTCATCTTATTCCTTACCCAACAAGGACTTCCAATGGCTTTCTGTACAGTTAACTTTGGAACAGAGAAAGGTGTAGTTTTAAAAACATGGGCATATCTATTAATTAATTAAACAAACAAACAAACAGGCTACGTGTGCTTCCCAAAACTTCATCTTGAAAGTTCAGCCCAGCTCTCGCTGGGTGCGAAAGTTAAAGGTAAAGGTTTCTCTTGCTCGAAAGCCAGTCATATCCGACTCTAGAGTTCAGTGCTCATCTGTTTATACCCAAGATCCAGCACTGTCTGCGTTTGCCCACGTTTCCATGGTCATATGGCAGGCATGACTAGACACCAGAGCGCACCGAACGCTGTTTACCTTCCCACCGAAGTGGTCCCTATTTATCTACTTGCAATTTCTTGCTTTCGAACTGCTAGGTTGGCAGGAGCTGGGGCAGAGACGGGAGCTCATTCCGTCATGCAGTATTCTATTCGGTATCGCACAATTTTTAATGCCATGGGTGTTCTACTTTTTTACCTTTTCCTGGAATATTAGCCGTGTTAGTCTGTGTTTCAAGCACTTTAATATCAACTTTAAAATTTAACAGCTAGCCTTCAGAGTGGTACGTTTTCCATTTGTTTTTGCTCTGATTTTCCTGTCACGTGATTGAAGCCGGCCCAGGCTCCTGGCAAAGCAAGCGCAGACCCGTCCAATCGCCTCTCCGAGCGCATGGATCACTCGTCTTGTTTTCTATTTGCGCGAGAAAAAACTCATAGTCGTCTGCTACTCATTCGAACACACATTTTCCCTAGAGGTCACTTTTGGTGGATCTGTCTCTGGTGGCTCCATAAACCAGGGAATCTCAATCTGCGGCCCATGGGCCAGATGTGGCCCTCGGTGCCATTTCATGTGGGCCCATCACCACCTCCACCACACCAGGAGGCAGTGGTGGGATTCAGCAGGTTCGCCCCAGTTTGCCAGAACCAGTAGCAGAAATTGTGGCTGATCCTCATCCAAGTTTTGAAATAAAGTAGTCCTAATTCAGGTGCAATGCAGGGCTTTCCTCCTGGCCACACCCACAAATAAGGTAGTAACATTTTTTGAATCTCAGCACTGCCAGGAAGTGTCATGTGGTAGAGGAAGAGCAAAATGGCCGTCCGGCCCTTCAAGCATACCTGTCAAGTTGCTGGTGTCCAAATACCGGAAGGTTTCCGGGCGCCGGCATTGGCGCATGCACAGCTGCTTCTGATGTCAGAGACAACTGTGTGCATGCGCAGTAACCGCTGCGCGCATGCACAGAAACCTTCAGCCAGGAAAGGGGTTATTGCGCATGCGTGCCCGTCAGAGGCAGCAGCGCGCATGCACAGTAACCCCTTTCCTGGCCGTTCAAATACAGAATGATGGCGGGAAGCAGCATGACGGTAAATCCCGGCCAAAATGGGATAATTGACAGGTATGCCCTGAAGCTGTCAGGGCCACAAGTGTGACCTGGCCCCCAGTTTAAAAAGGTTGAGAAATCCTGCCATAAACCAATCTTGGCATGAAACATGTGACCACACGCAGTACACTGAATAGACGGTGGAGGACATAGTTGAGTTTGACGAAGCTTTCGTGTTTGCCGCTTTGCCTATTTGTGTCTGCGGCATTCTCCTTCAAAATGATTGGTAGCAGCAGAGATGGTTTGGTGCCAAAGTGGGCAATCTTTGGCTGCTGTCTCCCAAGTTTGTGATTTTATACCTGACACCTTCATGGTTTGTTTCAGCTGGTCCTTGTCACGCTTCAAAGGAGCTCCACGAAGTCTTGTACCGAAGCTAAGTTCCCCATAAAGAAATTGACAAGGAAGCCTGGAACCATGCCCTATCCATCTAAGACAATGGCCTATGATGGAAACTTCAATGTTATTTACATGTAAATGTAAATAACATTTGCTTTCTCGAGAGCTGCAATGTTGGTGACTGTCGTGTCCGGCCCTTATAAGCAATAGTCCAGGCAGCAATGAACAGAACAACAACAGGAGTTTATTGAACAGTCTTTCAGGTTACACTTACAAGGCACTCCGGACATAAGATGGCTATACGAATCCCATGTAATCAGTCCCTCTGGATTCTGCCGTAGAAGAGGCAATGCACTAAGCTACACCATTACAGTGATAGCGTATAGAGGAGACCCAGGCTTAGCTCATTACTGGCTAACCTGTGCGTACAGGGAGGTATAGATCCGGTCCGGCCCCACCCTTCTTTATCCATGGGGCTTATATAGTGTCTCTCCGGTGGTGACTCCTTGATACAAAGTAGTGACCCGCCGGACAAGCATAACCAACCAATCATAACAGGATATATAAGTATGAACCAATCAGGAACAGGATCCAAAAGAGTGCTCAATCACAGAACTCTAATTAGCATAATGAGCACGCCCTGGGAGGGAGATTTCGCGCAAACTTTAGCTCCTAATTTGGATGGCAGGAAACCGCCATTTTCTCTTTGCAAGGTGTTGCCTGAGCAACTTGCAAATCTGCCTTAATACACAACAGTGACATAGTCATCCCACATGATATTCAAGATGGACCTTAACTTTTGTTGGTGAAAGCGTTCAAGCTTTTTGATGTCTTGGCGACAGAGGGTCCATGTTTCACAGCCATACAATAATGTTGAGATAACAACAGCTTGGTATAACATGAACTTAGTCTGGATCGTTAAATCTTTGTTAAACAAATACATATAATAACCATGGTTGGGAGAATAGCGTTGTGGAAGATAAAAATATTGCCCAAGATTGATTTTCCCCCCTGTTTTATATGATCCCTATAAAGCTAACAAATTGAATGAGAGAAAAGAGGCTTGGGTATTCCAAATACTGTATAACATTTTACTATGTTGATATGCCGCTGATAGTGCATCATCTGCTCTCACACTCGAGGAGCTTCAACAGTCAGTCAATTGTTTCAAGAATGCATGTGATTGTTTTGGCTTCACCATAAATGCTCAGAAAAGTAAGGTACAGTGATACCTCATACGATGTCCAAACTTGGTTCCACAAGTTTGGACTTCATACGGATTTGGACTTTGTATGAGGCATGCAAAATCCTAGCCGTGATGCCTCATACAACGTCCAAATCCTTGCTGCGATGCCTCACACAACGTCCAAATCCTCGCCACGATACCTCATACGTCATTTCCATAGAGATACATTGTACTGTAACAGCACAGACTTCAGGGCAAAGTCAAGGAAACAGACAAGAAACTGACAGAACTTTAAGAAATCATTGTCTAAAGGCTAAAAACATTACAAAAACTTGTCAAACAACCCTGATTGTCCAAGAACCTGAAGAATGCTGCAAAAATCCCAGGAATACTTCTAAAAATTCTGACGAAAAAATTAAAAAAAATCAAAAACCACGCTCAAAAACACTCTTTGCCTCATGCAAAACCCACAAGAGTAATGCACGCATGTGTCCTGCCTTTTATACTGCTCAGGCACAATGCAACCTGGGAAAACCCCAATGCCTCACAACGTCACACGACTTTGTATGAGGCAACTTTTTTCAAGGAATTAGGCGATGTTGTATGAATCCGATGTTGTATGAAGCGGAGTTTGTATGAGGTATTACTGTACTTGCACAATCTGCCCCAAAGACAGCCCTTCCAGAGTTCTGCATTCACCATCTCAGATTTGACACTGGAATAAGTAGACCAGTTTTCTTACCTTGGTAACATTCTGTCTAAAAACTGCACCTGCAAACAAGATGTGGCAAAGAGAATTGGTGCTGCCCATTCCACCTATGGATGCTTTACATACTGGGTCTTCATGAACAAAGATTTAACAAACCAGACTACACTCATGGTATACCAAGGTGTTGTTATGTGAACGTTACTGTATGGCTGTTAAAAGTTGATGAAGTTGGGAAAATGGACTATAACTGGAATCTATAAGTTGGGTTAAAAAAAAAACCTAATTTCTGAGGCAAGGTTCTGGATCGGTACATAACCGGACAGAGGTTCTGGAAAATCTAAAGGTAGCCCTAATAAAACAATTTGGAAAAATGTAATGTATTAAGGTTGAAAGAATAGCTAAATAAGAAATCTAATAAAGACCAAATAAAGGAAATATAAGGAACGGAACAAGGTGAGATATTTTGGTAAAACTTGATCCAGTTGGAAAAACGGATTATAACTGGGAACTATAAAGTGGGTTTTAATTTTTTTAAAACCTAAAATAAGACGAATAATGAATTGTATAGATGGAACAGGCTGACTTAAGTGAAGCAAGAAGACATCTGGTAAGCAAATATATATCAAATATTGATGGAAAAAGAGCAAAGCACCATTTATGAATAAACTGAGAAACAGAGTTAGGTATGAGTAAGGAGCAGTAAGAATGGAATAAAATTTGTAAGAAGGATATTATAGAAAATGTTACAATTAAATAAAATTGTTATTAAAAATATGGAAATTGTACCTAGCAATAGTAACATCCAGTGGTTACAAATACAGACACTAGTTATATGTCTGGCCAGGTTATCCTATGATCATAGAGCAACTTTAAGTAACCTGACAACCCTAAGGACTAAATGGCCTTGGGTGCCGAAGTCCACAGAGAAAGGTGGAGGTCCCCAAGTGGATTAAGCCCCACTTGAATCCGTCTTGATAGAGGGACGCAGCTTCATCGATCCTGGCCTGGGGCTGAGGAGGACTTTGTGTGTCAAAAAGGCTCAAGACCAGAAAGTGATGAAGCCTGTGGCTGTCCTACTTTGGACACATCAGGAGAAGGGATGAAGTCTTATGCTGGAAAAGGTGGAAGGCAGCAGGAAAAGAGGAGACCAAACTTCAGATGGATTGACTCTGAGGGAAACCATAGGCTTGAGTTTGCAAGAGCTAAACAGGGTTGTTCAGGACATGACATTTTGGAGATCGTCAGATATGGCTTTAATTTAATTTAATTTAATCTTTGCACTTTTATGCCGCCCAAGCAGGAAACTCGACTCAGGGTGGCATAAAGCAACAACTGTGCTATGCTTTGCATTTTCATAGAAAATATATAGGGGGAAACTCACCTTCCTGTTGTTTTTGTGACCCACCGCATTCACAAGACCTCTCTACATAGGAGTTATTTTCTCAGAACAGGGAGAAAGAGGTTAATTGGTGACCAATGAAGACCCCAAAAGCAGCAATTTGCTTTTTACACACTACTTCTCCCACATAGTTTAACAACGAGATACACATTTTTTCAAAAGGGAAGCAGACTTTTCCCTCAGGTGCAAAGAACTCTTTGAATCTTTGCCTGTGACTGCATCTTCATGCTCTGCTCATACCTGTCAAGTTTTGGGAAATTTCTGTCAAATAAGGGAAATTTGCTGGCCAAAATGGGAAACTGGACAGCTGTGCTTATCCTGTGCTGGCCTCCAGTCTAATTGCAGTCTAACTAATACGAGAGGACGGCAGGAAAGAGTGTAAAATATGGGGGTTTGACAGAAATTTCCCAAAACTTGACAGGTATGGCTCTGCTATAATAATTTCATGCCAGAGATTATTCTGGGTTGAAACGGTTTTTCCAGAAGAAACTCAGGGAATACCCAAATGAGGCTCCTTTCATGTCCCCAAGCATCATTGCAACAGCTGTCTTTAATGAACACATTGATTTGGTCAAGTTGGTTAACCCACAGTGGAATAATTTTTGTTAAACGTATCAAGAGAAGATATTAATACAGCCTTGTCACAGAAGAATTTTATTTAACCCATAGTGGAATTATTTTTGTTGATCTTTGAAACATATAAGAAGCAGTAAAGGAATATTTCAAAAAAATGGAATTCTTTTGTACTATTTTTCGTCTCAAATGGTTTAATACTCTCCAGTGCATACACCGTTTCGCCCTAATTCTTTATTGATACACTTTATGGAGCCAATTAAACATAGCATTAAAAATGAGCAAGCTTCCAAGATTACAGACCCTTCACCCAAAAGTTTAGGTTTTATTTCCTGTTGGCAAAGCAATCTTCTTGGAGTTTACACTCTGAATGGTATTGTTTCTTCACAGTTCAGTATCAGTTCGCGCTTCATCTGGGTGTCATCTTTGCAATAATGGCAAGCAACCATGTACTGTGAGTCAGAATTTTGTAAAGCTAAAAAAAGCTTATTTTGGACTCAGAGTCTTCTATGTGTAACACATAGACAACTCTGACTCTCTAACCCAAGGGTTCCCAATCTATGGCCCGTGGCACCATTTCATGTGGCCTGCCTGCTGCCACACCTGGAAATGAAAGCGGATGCATTTATGTCAGCCGTAAATGCGCCCGCAGCTGTCATAAACATGGAAGCAGGCACATTTATAGCTGCTGTAAATGCGTTTACAACAGCCATAAATGTGCTCGCTTCCGCGGGCCGTGGACCGGGCCCAATCAGCTGTCCATTGGGCGTACTCAGGCTTGCAGTGTAAAACAGTTTGGCCCACCCTGCTCTAACCCAAAGAAGATTCTCGGTTCTTTTACCAAACCTCCAAGGTTCTCCAAGAAAAAATTATTGCCCAGCACACACGCTAAAATTTATTTTATAGATTTACACACTTTACATTCATTAATAAGAGGCAGTAAAGATGACTACGTTTCCTTTTCCCCCATTTATTTAACTACATGTGTACAGTATATAAATCACTATTGGCAAGAACAAAAAAACATCATCAGAAAAGCATTTGTAGCTCAAATCAACAATTATCTGAACAATCAGATATAACTATAGTGGTACCTCGGATAAAGTCCAATTTGGATAAAGTTGCAGTTTTCATGCACTCGTGATGCATCACATAAAGTCCAAAACCACTAAAATGGTCGTTATTTGAGGTATTTGGTATAGGAACCTCGGATAACGTCCATTTTTGGACGTTATCCAATGCATCGCCCATTTGATTCGGATAAAGTCCAAAATCAGATAAAGTCCAAACTTGTGGAACGGAGTGTGGATGTTATCTGAGGTTCTACTGTATAAGTAATTATGTAACTGAATTGCATTAGTTATATTACACAGATACTGTATAGTAAAAAGCAATCACTGCATATTAATGAACAAACTTAAATTTACATGTTTTAGTAAGAAAATCCAATCTCACAAAGTAATTACTAAATTTATAAAATGTAACAAAGTAGCATAATGCTTCTATAGTAACTGAACTGGTTTTATAAGATAGCTTTTACATGATTATATGCATAGGCAGTAACAACGCAACTAACGATATGTGATTTAAATGCAAGGTCACCCTTACTCAAAAACCAGTTGTATTTGACTCTAAGGTTCAGTACTAATATCTGCTCAGAGCCAAAGAGCCAGTGCTGCCTACGTTTGCAGATGTTTCTGTGGACATGTGGCAGGCATGACTAGTGCGTGAAACACTGTTTACCTTCCTACCAAAGTGGTCCCTATTTATCTACCTGCAAATTTTTTATTATTTTTTTGCTTTCAAATTGCTAGGTTGGCAGGAGCTGGGACAGAGTACTGTCATGCAGTACTTGGTTACTGAACTCCGACCTTCTAGTCTTCAAGTTCAGTGTCTTAATCACTTGAGCCAATGCAGTCCCGATTTAAATGTAGCAGATATGAATATTTCACTTATGGTACATATTATAATTTGAATGAATAGGTTTACAAATGAACTTATAATATTATGACCTTTAATGACACAAATGACATGTATAACAACTTTATCAGTTTACCTGTGTTGCCGGGATAGGGGGCAAACGAAACACAGTTAGAAAGAACAGTTGAATAAAATAATTGTGCTCAATTCAAAAGGCAGCATTTTCTAGTTAAGGGAATTGCCCAGAAAGCATTAACATCTCAGATAACTTTCTGTCTCTGCCAGCAGGGCTCAAGTTTCATACCAGCCAGCAGAGGAAGACAGTGACTTTCAGTCAGTAAGAATAATAGAGTAGTTGATTGCAAAACTTACTACAATTCAGGCGGGGGTTCTCAAATTTTTCCAGCCACAGTCCAGGTCACACTCCCTCAGACATCTGAGCAGGCCAGACTGGTGATTCCCCCTGCAAACGCTGTCGTAAAACGTGTCTGTGACTGTTTTAAATGCATTTACAACAACTACCGCCCCAGGCCCTGCCCCCCCCCAAAAGCCCCCGCTGCCACAATCACCTCTGGATAAGTCCTGCGCAACCACGTGGGGTGCCAGAAGTGCCTCCTATGGGACCGGAAGTGCCTCCCATGATTGCACTGGGTGCCGGAAAAGCTCTGTGCAATGGCGTTAGGCCCCACACTGCCGTGCTCCTCTGGACAAGGCCCTGCGCGGCCGCACCATACCTCAGAAAGTCTCGTGCCATCACACCAGGTGTCAGACAAGCTTTGGGCTGCTGCTGCCACCACTGTAGGTTTACAACAGTGGTAAATGCGGACGTGGCTGTTTCCACCGCTTGCAGCAGTGAGGGTGGTGGGCCACATGATATGGCATTATGGGCCAGATTCGGCCCGTAGGTTGAGAGCCCCTGAAATAAGGCATGTATGTCTGATGAGAAGGAAGCAATAGTATTCAGAGCACTGACAGTGGCTCATTTTGTTTGTTACATAAACAAAAGACAGCTCATAAATCTGTTGGCATCTCTTACTTTCAGTTTACTCCAAGTATACCCAGACTACGGCCCACAGGCCAGCTATGGCCCCTGAAGGCATTCTATCAGGCCCATGACGCCCTCACTAAAGCAAGAAGTAAATATGGATGCGTGGAAAGAGGCCATTTTACTTCCTGGTTTGGTGTGGATGTTTCTGTGGAGTAAAATGGCCAGTTCCATACGTGCACAGAAGCGTCCACACCAAACCAGGAAGTAAAATGGCTGCTTTTGTGCATGCGCAGAAGTGTCTGTGCCAAACCAGGAAATAAAATGGCTGCTCATGCGCCAACATGCCCATTCTGGGGATGTGGGCTGGCCCGCTCAGCTGTTCTGGGGGTGTGGTCAGGCCCCAGCCTAATAAATTTGGGTACACCGGGGTTTAGCTAATACCTTTTTGAGAGAACATTTCTTGGTGTAGCAGCAACAATAAGACAACTTCTAAAAGATTCTAAATACTGTAGCAGAAAATATCAAAGCTTATTTCAAATGACAATTAAGCAATGAGAAAAGGAGATGAGGATTCAGGGTCAGTGGAAGACCTTACGGACACTTAACACACCTGTCTATACAGCAGAAATCCAAGTCTTATATAACAAATTGTGACATCGGAGCCCAACGTTTGGGTGTGAGTGGGGAGCACCTGTAAGCAAAGGCTCAAAAGGAATCCAATGCTTCTTTGAAAGCAAGGAGGGGAACTTGAGCTCAGTACCTTCCATAATAAGGAAAACAGGAAGCAGGCTGGCACAAGATCCATATTAATTTTTGTTTTAAGGCTTATTTCCTGTTTTTTTTAATAACTTAGTGCCTTTCAGAGACACAAATCCTTTTCAGATATTGGCAGTCTTGTTCTGGAAGCTTTATTAAATACATTGCTTCTACATATAAAAATCCCCGAAGTACTTGAAACGTGTTAAAAATGTAACAGATATCTGAGTTCATAATCTCCACAGTAACACATTGTTGTGGTATACTGCTGTCTATATTTGAAAAATATGAAAACTGCTCATAGGAGAATGAAAATAAGAATCTAAATGTAATATCAAAGGTATCTGTACATGAAATAATGCTTAATAAGGTGTGGGTGCATTATACAATTCAACAGCATGCCATTTAAACAGCATTTTTAATTTAAATAAAACTATGTCTCTTTAATGTTGAAAAACAATTAAGATATAAAATTTCTTAAAAGTCAAAAATCAAAACTATAAAGAATGTCTAAGCCCCTTAAGCATGATTTAAACAACATCCATGAAAACGTCCAGTTCAAACACTCACCTGGCTTTATCTAAGAAAAATTACATGATTTTGATATTATTATGGCTTCTGAAAGGAATCCAATACTCCAGGCTCAGGGGCTCCCAACCTTATTATGCCATGGGCCGGACCATGCACCGCAGACAGCTGAGCAGGCCGGACCTGTGGTTTCTTCGGCATAAACGCTGCCGTAAAACACGTCTGCAGCTGCCGTAAATGTGTTTTCAACAGCTGTTGGTGCATTTACAGATGTCGTAAATGTGTCCGCGATGGCAATGCAGAGCACATGAAATGATGCAGTGGGCCAGAGCTGGCCCACAGGCAATCATTTGGGAACCCCTGCTCCAGCTGCTACACAGCTTCACTGGAGTCTTGTCATTGGAGCTGCAGCTATATCTCCTAATGACGAAGATGTCTCTTTCTGATGTGGCCTATTACTGAGTCTTCCTATTATGCTATCTCACATTGTTTTGAAATTCTGCTTTTAAACTGTGGCTGGAGCTTAAAATGGCTGGGCCATTGAGATGGGGACCACATCAGGAGAAATAATCATTGTAGCAATAGCAATTATACCTATATACTGTTCCATCGTGCTTATGAACTCTGGGCAGTTTACAAGGTAATTAGCAATTTCATCCCAATGCATTAGGTACTAATTTTACCGACTTTAGAAGCTGAGTCAACCTTAAGCCCTGTCAGGATCAAACTCAGATTGTGGCTTGAGTCTGCATATAGTACAGCATTTTAACCACTGCACCAGGGCTCTTTATAATCAAATGGGGACTTTTTTATTCTTTGTGATATGTTACATCACTCATTGCTTCATATTTGCTCCTCACTCATTTATATTTATTTAATTTGCTCCTCACATTCCCCACACTCCTGACATGTAATTGGTTTCTATACTATGTGGACTCTCTGATTTCTAAAACTGTTTGAACTCTCAGAGGAACATTTCCTACCCTACTGGCATTTGTATGGGTTTCTCTCCTGTGTGGATTCTCCGGTGAGTCAGAAGTACTGAATTGTATGCAAAAGACTGTCCACACTCTGGGCATTTGTACGGTTTCTCTCCTGTGTGAACCCTATTATGCCTGACTTGCTGTGAGCTTTGAGCAAAACATTTCCCACACTCTTGGCATCTGTATGGTTTGTGTCCTGTGTGTATTCTTTGATGAACTACCAGATTTGAATTAACGGCAAAATATTTCCCACACTCCTGGCATTTGTAAGGTGTCTCTCCTTTGTGGACTCTTTGATGAATCACAAGCAAAGAATTCCTAGGAAAACATTTTTCACACTCTTGGCACTTGTAAGGTTTTTCTCCTGTGTGAATCCTCAGATGAATCACAAGGTTTGAATTCCTTGCAAAATATTTCCCACACTCCTGGCATTTGTATGGCTTCTCTCCTGTGTGAATTCTCTGATGAATCACAAGCTTTGAATTCTCGGCAAAACATTTCCCACATTCCTGGCATTTGTATGGCTTCTCTCCTGTGTGAACTCTCTGATGAATCACAAGACTTGATTTCTCAGCAAAATGTTTCCCACACTCCTGGCATTTGTATGGTTTCTCTCCCGTGTGAATTCTCTGATGAACCACCAGATTTGAATTCCCGGCAAAACATTTCCCACACTCCTGGCATTTGTAAGGTGTCTCTCCTTTGTGGACTCGCTGATGAATCACAAGCAAAGAACTCCTAGAAAAGCATTTCCCACATTCTTGGCACTTGTAGGGTTTTTCTCCTGTGTGAATTCTCCGATGAACCACCAGATTTGAATTCAAGGCAAAACATTTCCCACACTCTTGACACTTGTAGGGTTTCTCTCCTCTGTGGACTCTCTGGTGAAACCAAAGGCTTGAATTCCTTGCAAAATATTTCCCACATTCCTGGCATTTGTATGGCTTCTCTCCTGTGTGAACTCTCTGATGAATCACAAGCTTTGAATTCTGGTTAAAACATTTTCCACACTCCTGGCATTTGTATGGTTTCTCTCCTGTGTGCATTCTCTGATGAACCACAAGGTTTGAATTCACGGCAAAATATTTCCCACACTCCTGGCATTTGTACGGTTTCTCTCTTGTGTGAATTCTTTGAATCCCCACAACAGGCAATTTGCAATCTAAACATTTCCCAGGAAGTTCAGTTGTGAAGCACATCTTTCCACTGTCGAACTTTTTGCAAAGCATCAACGATTTCTTTGTAAAACAATATTTCTCAAACACAATCCATTGATAGGGCTTCTCTTGGGTTTCCTTTTCTACGTGGTTTCTATGGTGTGTGTCAAGTTCTGATGTTTGCAAAAAAATCTTTCCACATTTTGGACATACATCTTTCTCCTTCCAGTTACCTGTTGAAAGAAAGGATAATTGCCAAACAAAAACTGAAAGGAAGAGATGGAAAGATCTACCTGAGGAAAATGTTTACTAAGATGTAGATTTAGATTAATGAGAAATCACTTGCATCACTCTGCACTTACTAGTGTTGTTGTTCATTTGCCACTGTTTTGCCCACTCCCCCAGTGTCAAGAGATCCCTCTGGAGCTCATCACAATCTCTCACCGTTTTCACTACCCTGTATAATTTAGTGTCAGCAGCAAATTTGGCTACCTTGCTATTTACTCCTACTTCTAGATAATTTATGAAGAGGTTGAAAAGCAGGGGTCCCAGTACTGAACCTTGGGGGACCCCTCTTTACTTCCCTCCATTTGGAGAAGAGTCCATTTAGTGCTACCCTCTGTTTCCTGTCCCTTAGCCAGTTGCTGAGCCAGGACAAGACCTGTCCCTTTATTCCATGACTGGTAAGTTTATTCAAGAGCCTTTGGTGTAGAACATTGTCAAAAGCCTTGACTTTAAAGTAACACAATAATTTGTCCTTATTTTCTCTCCTTAACCCCCTTCATTTGCCATTATATTTATACCAGTGTTTCCCAACCTTTGGTTTTTTGGACTTCGATTCCCAGAAGCCTAAGTCAATTCACCAAAGCACTGATCAGCCAATGTACTGATTTAGGATTCTGGAAATTGGAGTCCTCCCTGTGGGGTGTGGGCCCCATGTTGGGAGCCACTGATCTATACACATGAAATCTAGCAGCCTGTGGAATCTCAATTTCTGACTAAACCACTACATCTGGTTCTCTACTCTTACCTTATTAGACTTTGGAGCTTCATTGGGATTAAAGAACAATGTTCCCAACTCTGGATCTCTGGGTCTTAATGGACCAAAAGAGAAATGTAATTTAATACTGGGATTTTATCTCCTAATTGCCGATCTTCATTTCCTATTATTATGATAGATAAGATCATGAAAGACTTTCTTTAGTCAGTTACCAGAAGAGCTACTGACTGCATTGTTCTAGCTGGCATTGATCCAGACATCCTGCTACGGTAACAGAGCAGACCATACAGCCATCGACCCAACACCGAGTGTTGAGTGGCAGTAAATAACCTGACTTCCCAACGGTCAAGGCAGTGGAAAAGGCCATGCCTGATGGACTGGCTGTGAAGGCGCACCTTGATAATATCCTCAAGGCTGCAGCAGTCTGTTGTAAGTAGTCATGGTGTAAAATTCTGCATGTCTAATTTCTTTTGTGCCACAGGAGATGGCTCTATGATCATAGTGTGTGGGTCACTTCTTGGCAAGCTGGGATCCACCTTAGACAAATGCACGCCAATGACATTTTTCCTGTTTGTCAATTTCCCCCATCTTTCTAATTCTCCAATGGAGACATGCACTAATAATAATAATAATAATAATAATAATAATAATAATAATAATAATAATAATAATAATAATAATAATAATAATAACAACAACAACAACAACAACAACAACAACAACAACAACAACAACAACGATAATGATAATAATTTCATGTCATAAATTATTCTGGGTTGAAAGGATTTTTGCGGAAGAAACTCCGCTCAGGGAATGCCCAAATGAATCTCCTATCCTGTCCCCAAGAGCTGGGACAGAGACGGGCGCTCAATCCGTCATGCAGTACTTGGGTGTCGAACTGCCAACTTGCTTGCCTTCCAGCTAACAAGACAACCTTCTTAACCACTGAGCCACCACAGCCCCAAGATATGCATGAGATCTGGGAAATAGAAACTAAGCTGGGGGAAACACGGAAGAGAGTGGTTTAGGAGTATACCTGTCGGCTCTGGACAATACGGGACCTAAACAGAACTCTTCTGCGCAGGTCCCTTCTGTGCATGTGTAGAAGCCTTCTGTGCATCCCCTTCTGCACATGCGTAGAAGGGTTCTGCGCAGAAGGGGATACGCAGTAACTACTTTCCCCTGCCGTCAAATTACAGGATGGTGGTGGCTCTGGGTGGGAAAGTAAGAAAAGCGGTGCTGAATTACGAGAAATCTCGGCTAATACGGGATACTTGACTGGCATGGTTAGGAGGGTGGGTTCAGTTTCAACATTTATAATAGCCTGGAATTCTGTCTCTGGAACAACAGGAAAAAAATGCTTACTCTACATTCTATTACTCCTACAACTGAGTAACAGAGGAGTCCAACCTATCACTAAAAGGCTCTCTCATTGGTTACCATGTTGTTAAACCATCACATAATGATCAAGGAGATTGATCAACAAAAGTCTCACAGTGTTCAACAGGACAAAACCCCATTCCCAGTTAGGAGTTGGAGCTCCATGTAAGCTTCCAGTAAAGGCTGGATACCTTCAGATGGTTAAGAGATTGATGAACAATTTTATACTGGGAATGATGGCAACAGCGGTGAGAAATAGAGTTCGTCAGACCTGGAGGGCATCAGGGTGCCTAGTATGGAATTATGGACCCCACAGTGGCTAGCATGAGGAGGGACACCACTCCCAATAGGTCGCCCTTGCTCAAAAGCCAGTTGTATCCGACTCAAGAGTTCAGTGCTCACCTCTGTTTATAGCCAAAGAACCAGCGCTATCCGTGTCTTCAGACGTTTCCATAGACATGTGGCAGGCACAGAATGCCAAAGTGGTCCCTATTTATCTACTTGCAATTTCTTGCTTTCAAACTGCTGGTTGGCAGGAGCTGGGACAGACGACGGGCGCTCACTCCGTCGTGTGGTACCTGGGAATCGAACCTTCCAGTCAGCGAGTTCAGTGTCTTAACCACTTGAGCCACCGCAGTCAGTACAGAAGCATTATTGTTACTCCTTCCTGTTAGTAGTCAAACTTACCAAAAGAGGAAGCAGTTTGCCAGTTCTCTTCCATGACTTCCTGATAGAGGGCCCTCTGGTCTGGATCCAGCAGGACCCATTCCTCTTGGGTGAAGTACACAGCTAACTCCTCAAAGGACACAGGACCCTAATTGGAAAAAAAGAAATGATGTCTTCTCCATAGGTTTCATCTAGATAAACATCTAAAGCAAGTGGTGGCAAACCTATGGCACATGTGCCAGAGGTGGCACTCGGAGCCCTCTCTGTGGGCACTCATGCAGTCACCCCAGCACAGAGTTTACCCTGCCCCTCCACCCAGCCAATGGGAGCGCTTCCTCCTTCCCCCGGCACAGAGTTCACTCTGCCCCTCTGCCCAGCAGCCCAATGAGAGTGTTTCCTTCCTCCCCTGTTGCTGTGTTGGAACTTTGTAATAAAGGTGGGACCGCGGTTTTGTCACCACGAACCATATGGAATGGCATTGGGGGCCGGGGCTGGCCTATGGGCCGTAGGTTGCAAACCCCTGATATAAAGCAATGTAATTAATTATTTTTATCAATTTTCAAAGCATCATTGTTTCCTCATTATTTTCAAAACATCATTGTTCCCTCAGTGAGGCAAAACCTTCTCACCTACAAAGGTGGCCTGGAAAGCCTTATCAACCTGGCTGTGGAGTCTCTAGTCAACAGAAAACAGATACGAGAATAATAAATTTCCCTGTCAGCTTCAGTGAGAGAGAGTTTCACGAGATAAAGCTTCCTAGTGGCCAAAGCTTTGCACTTTTAACCAGAAATAAAACACACTTTTACACAGAAGGTTAACATTTAAACAGTAAAGCAGACCCAGACCCTTCATCTTTTCAGAGAGGAAAAGGCACAGAAAAATACTGTTAGTACATTGAGCAAATTGTATTACAAAGTCTAGGACTGTGGTGGCAAACCTATGGCACGCAAGCCATCACCCCAGCACAGAGTTTGTCCCGCCCCTTTCCCCAGCAGCCCAATGGAAACGCTTCCCCCTTCCCCTCAGCACAGAGTTCGCTCCACCTTTTTGTCACTTTGTGCTAAATAAGTGGGTTTGGGGTTGCAGTTTGGGCACTCGGTCTCTAAAAGTTCGCCATCATTGTTCTAATGCCAAAAAAAACCAATAAAGACATATGGCAGGATCTTATATTGTAGGTTTGAACTTTAATGAGTGGACTTCACAGCCTAGTTTCTAATGGAGGCATCTTGGGTGCCTTTTTGAGAACAAAGATTGTACGCTAAATCAACCTCTAGTCTTATTAAGCATGGCGACAATTACACACTTATATCTTTCACAAGAATTTGAAAAGTGCTACAAAGAATGAAAGGTATAGGGCAGGAAAGTAACACCTGCTGTTCTAATAATCAGTTTTGTAACAGAGCAGGGCGGGTTGAGGAGGATGGTGGAGGACAGAGGTGCCTGGTGGGCAATGGTCCATAGAGTCGCAAAGGGTCGGAATCGACTGTGCAACTGAACAACAACAACAAAATATCAAACAGCTCACAGATCTTGGACCATTATTAAAAATGTGCAGCATACAGACACAATAGGCCTTGCTATTCCCCACATGGAAAGTACCATATTATAGGTAAAGGTCCCTGGCTAGCAGGGCAGGTGTGGGGCACCGAGGGAGGGGTGACCCCCACCTGCTGGCTCATATAAAGATTTCTCACTCTCTTTTAATGGAATTGGGTAAATGGGTAAATTATTTAGAATTTTAATGGGGTTTTTAAGGGCTTTTGAATTAGGTTGATGTTGCTTTTAATTGTTAGCCACCCAGAGTCATTGCCGAATTGGGAGGCAATAGAAATTTGAAGAATAAATAAATAAAAATAAAGGTCACCCTTGCTCAAAAACCAGTCATATCCAACTCTAGGGTTTAGTGCTCATCCCTGTTTATAGCCAAAAACCCAGCGATATCTGCGTCAGCATTTTCGTGGACATGTGGCAGGCATGAAGCGCATGGAACGCTGTTTACCTTCGCACCAAAGTTGTACCTATTTATCTACTTCCAATTTCTTTTTTTGAACTGCTAGGTTGGCAGGAGCTGGGACAGAGGCAGGAGCTCACTCCATCATGCAGTACTCAGGTATAGAACTCCAATCTTCCAGTCTTTACGTTCAGCATCTTAACCTCTGAGCCACTGCAGTCCCCCAACACCATGTTATAATAGCTTAATTGAAAATTATAATTATAATAGCTTAATTGAAAATTAAAATTGAAAATGTGAGCATTCCAATATAAAGCAATGGCCAGAATGATTAGGGTCTAACAAGATAGATAGATAGATAGATAGATAGATAAATCTTTATTGTCATTGTCATTGCTTTTCAACCTCTTCATAAATGATCTAGAGGTAGGAGTAAATAGCAAGGTAGCCAAATTTGCTGATGACACTAAATTATACAGGGTAGTGAAAACTGTGAGAGATTGTGAGGAACTCCAGAGGGATCTCTTGACACTGGGTGAGTGGGCAAAACAGTGGCAAATGAGCTTCAACATTAGTAAGTGCAGAGTGATGCATGTTGGGGCAAAGAACCCCAATTACATTTATAAACTGATGGGGTCTGAACTCTCTGCGACAAACCAGGAAAGGGACCTTGGTGTCCTGGTGGACAACTCAATGAAGGTGTCAACCCAGTGTGCCTCAGCAGTGAAAAAAGCAAACTCAATGCTAGGGATCATTAGGAAGGGTATAGAAAATAAGTCAGCAAGTGTCATTTTGCCTCTTTATAAATCTATGGTGAGGCCCCATCTGGAATACTGTGTACAGTTCTGGTCGCCATACCTCTAGAAGAATATTATGGAGCTGGAAAAAGTGCAGAGGAGGGCAACCAGAATGATTAGGGGACTGGAACACCTTCCTTACCATCTGAGGCTGCAACGGTTGGGCCTTTTCACTCTTGAACGACGGCGTCTAAGAGGTGACCTGATTGAAGTTTATAAAATCATGCACGGTGTGGACAAAGTAGATAAGGAAAAACTGTTTTCCCCATCGCACAACACTAGAACTAGGGGACACTCGATGAAACTTTTGGGTACTAGTTCTCAAACAAATAAGAGAAAGTACTTTCTCACCCAGAGGATTACTGGTCTATGGAACTCCCTGCCAGAAGAAGTGGTGACAGCTGTCAGTCTTGACAGCTTTAAGAAAGGATTAGACAAGTTCATGGAGGACAAGGGTATCAATGGCTATAATTATCGATACTTAAGGACAACCTCCAGGTTGGAGATAGGCAGGATATCTCTCAATGCCATTTCCAGGGAATCCTAATCAGGTGAAGGCATCTGCTTGGGAATAATACCCTGAAGCCAATGGTGAGCCACTGTGTGAGACAGAATGCTGGACTGGATGGGCTGTGGCCTGTTCCAGCAAGGCTGTTCTTATGTTCTATTGTCTTGCACAAAACAACGAGATTGGGGGGAAAAACACTTAACAACACAGATAAATACACTGGGGATAAAATACACAAGTTGTCTTGAAACCGTCCTCTCCGTACCTGATCTGATTCTGCTCCGTCACAAGGAAGACAGGATGGATCGCTTGTTGCTGGCATCCTTCTGACTTCTATGGGAAAGACAGAGAGGCTGGGAAGTTACTGCTATAACCTCCGCTCACATTATGATGTGCCCGATTCTAATCCCATTAAAAGTATAAAATGATTCACATCCCAGTAAAAGGCACTGGTCTCCCGAAAGAAAAGTGAGACTCTCTGGACCAGGGGTTTCCAACCTAAGGGCCATGGGCTGCATCTGGCCCACAGCACCATTTAATGTGACCCCCACCTATCCAAGGGCATTTGAGAAACAAATTGGCCACCCCTTTGAAGCTGTTAGGACAAAATGGCCATCCCCATTGTGCAGGAAAGGCAAAATGGCTGACCGGCCCTCAAAGCTGTCTGAGGGAGCATGACCCAGGCCCCGGCTTGAAAAGGTTGCTCTAGAGAGTGTTTCTAAATGGAAATCCCAAAGACATACCAGACTAGGAAATATTTTTACTGAGTACAAACATTTCTGCAGTAGTTTGAAATACTAAGTGTTAAATTTCTCTACCGTGGCAGATAATATTTTTCAGGGTAGGTTGTAGAGAGTCCACGAAGTATTACCGTAATCCTCACCTATCAAGGAAGCCCTTCCTTCCTCGCCCTGATGGATCTCTCCTTGCTGAGGACTATCTCTGGGGCTGAATTGAGGCTTTCCTTGTAATGGGAAATCAGACCGATCTTCTGAGGAGAGGATTCTCATCTGAGGATCCATCACATGCAACAAGGAGATAGAAAAGACAAGAACAATAATCTTAATAGACAAGACTGCAACTTTGTGAAATACATGCTAACTCAACTTTCTAATTAAAGTAATAATTCAACAATAATAAATACAAAGATCTAGGACAGTGATAGCGAACCTTTTAGAGACCGAGTGCCCAAGGAGGAGGCATACACCTGCACCCTCACACCTGAACCCCCACTGCACATGGGCTGTCACCTCGTCCAAGTGCCGCCTCTGTCCTAGGAGAGGTGGGTGGAGGGTGTCTGGTCGCCTCACATCACCCACACCGCCCAGGTGGGATTTCAGCCTCTTCTCTCACCTCCCCATTGGTGAAGGGAGAGGGGTGACACTGACTGGGCTGGGCTTGCCTGTGATGGCACACGTGCCCACAGAAAGGCCTATACCTGCCACGTCTGGCATGCTTGCCATAGATTCACCACCACTGTTCTAGGATTCCTTCCATTTTCTTGACCTCCTTCAAGAGCCATTTTTACAATCTCGGTAGGTGAACAATCCCTGCCTGAATCTACCAAAAGTCAACTCATCTTGCTAATTTACCTACCACACTGCTGAATTGGGTGCTGCGCCCATGTCAGACGTAAGCCTGTTGCTTACTCATAAAACTAGGCACACAGGGGGACCCACATTGTTTCAGAATGGAAGAAAGAACGACAAATATCAGAGACTGTGAAACCATTTTTACATATAATACCCACAGACCACATGTCTTTCTTTCAAGGAGCATATGGCACGGGTGGAACAAAATCCAGCAGAACAGCCACAAATCTGATAAACTGAAGGGCAGTAAGGATCATTGGCAGCTCCCTTCAGGCTTTGAGCCCTCCGCACAAAAGCCATGAATTGCTCTTACCTTTTGTTCTTCCACCTGACTCAGACTCAGGAGGAAGCCTTCTGCCAGGGCCACTGCCTGGGAACTAGTTTCTGCTCCACATTCCCTCACCCAGCTCGACATCTCCTGGGGGACGATGGACAGGAACTGCTCCAGGACCACCAGGTCCAGCATCTCAGCCTTGGTGTGTCGCTGTGGCTTCAGCCACTGATGGCAAAGCTGGTGGAGCCGGGTGCAAACCTGCCGAGGCCCATCAGCCTCCAGGTAGGATAATGTCCTGAAGTGTTGGTGCTGTTTCTCTGAGCTGAACACCTCCTCCCTGAGGACGTCTGGCACTATTCCTTCCTGGCATGTCCCAAGGCTTCTTCCCCTGATCACGTTGGGGTCTCTTCCTTCTGCGTTGCCAGATGTGTGTTGGTTGGTCATGTTATTTCTCACCCAACAAGGCTTCCAATGGTGTCCTGTCTAATTAAGTTTAGAACAGAGAAATGTGTAGATTTTAAAACACGGCTGTTTGACTTGTGAGTTTTAGATTTTCATACAAAAGGTGACCATAATATTGTATTGTCTGAATAATTTTGGGTGGGAGATTCCCTTCCTGAGGGTGTCAAATGACTGCCTTTTTGGGGGCTCAGAATGGCTTCTGGAAAGAAACAGGTGGAAGGGAAGCCACTCAGGAGGGTTGGGGTGGCCCAAGACATCCTGCTGCCTGAGGCAGGGCACAAAATCTCCACCTCTTCTGCCTTTTCCACATATACTTTGCACAGACCAATATATGAAATTAATACCCTTGTTTAAGGTACAGTACCCTTATTTAAAGCCTCCAGATGGGGACATTGTTCACTATTGCTTCCCAGGACTGAGGATGCAGCAGAACAAGAGAATGGCCAGTAGGATCGGAAAGGGAGGTTTTGGGGGGCCATAATTACCACCCTTACAGCTTCTACCGCCTGAGGCCCTCCACTCACTCTTTCTGATATTTCTGGTGATCTCTTTCCCAAACTATAAACCAATCCCTTTAAACAGGAGTTTAGCACCGACCACGAAACCCCCTTCTTGCAAAATCATCTGCAGAAATGTCCATGCATTTCAAAAGGCACAAAGTGGGGATGATGATAATGATGATGGGAAGCCAGTTTCCTACTTCTCTTCCCCTACAAAGTGCAAAAAAAAAAGACTCGCCTGCCCTGCCCCTCCCTTCTTTCTCTCTTAATAATTAATTAGAGGTTGCAAGGGGTTGTTACTTCCCGAAGCTGATTTCTACCTTTCCCTCTTGGAAGGGCAAAGGATTTGCGCATGCGCATGCTTTACAGTGAAGAAATGTAACCCTGGTTTTCCCTTTTCCTGTCACGCGAGTGAAGCCGAGCCAGACTCCTGGCAAGCAGGGCAAGCACAGACCCGTCCAATCTCCTCTCCGAGCGCATGGATGTTAGCCTCAAATTGTTAGCCTCAATTTGCGGGGGTGGGGTGGGGGTTAACCTGCCCGGACGAGAGAGGAATCATCATCCGCAAATCCATTTTGTCGCCCCCCCCCCCCGCGATTTAGTTCACTCGCTTTCTTTCCTGCCTCAAACTAATCCCACTTCCAGAGATAACACTGGGATGCCTTCCATTTCTTCTCCGACCTCTAGTACCAACCTATTTGAATGTGCTCAATTCCACAGTTCCTTAACAAAATGCAAAAATAAGCTACTCCAAGTCTACTAAGCGTCGTTACTAAGAGGAAGGATGACCCCAAGTGGAGCCCAAGTGGCTCTCGGGTGGGGCCTGCTCCCAGGCTGAGACTGCCACAGTCCTGAAGGATTTAAGACAGGAGTGGCCAAATTATGGCCATAGCTGTCAAGTATCCCTTATTGGCTGGGAAAACCCCTTATTTTACCCTATTTCCTGCCGTCATCCCTTATTAATTAGACTGCAATGCCCTATTGCCGCCATTGGAGGGCAGCACAGGATAAGCATAGCTGTCAAGTATCCCGTATTTGCTGGGAAATTTCCTTTATTTCCAAATCCAAAACTTGACAGGTACAATTATGGCCCATGGGCCAGATCTGACTTTGACGCTTGTGGATGTAGAATTTACATGTGCATATCGCTGCTGTTTATTGCACCCACAATGAAGAAAACAATGGCTAGACGGTGGGTAATCACCAATACACAAGCAGAAATCCGTCTAAATAAATTCTTTACTTCAGGTCGTGGAAATATACAAAAAATCCTTAAGTCAGGTAGTATGAATTAGCAGAAAACCAAAGCTATCCGGTGTACAGCTTTTCGAATACTTCCAACTGGGTTTTCTATAACAATACAAAGTAACAATCAATACATATACACTAAACAGATAATATATACAATATTATATACAAGTATTTACATTGATGTTGGGAAAGGTGGAGGGCAAAAGAAGAAGGGGGAGGCCAAGGATGAGATGGCTAGATGGTATTATAGACACAATGGGCACAGAGCTGGGAGGGCTGAGGGGGATGGTAGAGGACAGAGGCGCCTGGAGGAAAATGGTCCATGGGGTCGCAAAGGGTCGGAGTCGACTGTGCGACTGAACAACAACAACACATTTCTTATCTCAGTCCAGAAAACACGCTTACCTTTATCAATCAGTTCTTAAATGTATGTTCAATATTAATTCATAATAAATTCATTCATGATTCTACTGCGTCATGGCCTCTTAGTTTTTTCATGTGTGCCTCAACGTTGTGTGTTAGCTTAAACTAGTGATTTAAATACACTAAGCCCATGGTCCAGGTGTAGCAATTAACATCAGTAGTTCTTTAATAGCACATGGTCTAAATGCTGACCAAGACCTCAGTTGCTTCTTATAAATGAGGACTGTAGCTTTTAGAATGTGTACTACTGATGTTAATTGTTTAGTGTATTGAGGATTCCGCGTGCCCGGTTGGGCATCGGTGGCCTCTGGCAGAGGTTAAACCAGTGAGCAGACTCCTGGCCTCTGGCCCTTGTCAGGGCGTAAGGGGGGTGGATAAATGATAGGGCTTGATTCACCCAATTCCTTTGACCTGACCAACGGATCTGCTGAAAGAGCGAATATCTAACCCGGTTACCCATTAGAGTAAATCACTCACCTCCAGGTCTCAGTGTAATCTCTGGTGCAAATAGAAGCCATGTTTGTCCCTGCCTAATCCCCAAGACAATGAGGCTCCTAAATCCATGTTTACCCCAGTTAATTAACTTCCCCAAAGAGGTTCCCAATTAACTTGAGTGCTCAGGTGATGTCATTCCTGTCAGCTGACAGTCTTGCCAGCGTTGCGCTTTTTCCTTCCATATATGTTGCAGCCTTTTCTCAATAAACTACTGGTCTTCGCTCCATCTTGCCTCGTGTCGCTCCTTTGACCAGTCTCCTCCGGGATCCTAAGGGCCTCCTCACGGCCCAATTCCTACATCTGGTGACCCCGACGTGATTCTATTCGTGAGTAAGAGACCCCGGAGAGGTCTACTCGTGAGTAACGAGCCACGCGGTCCGGTTCTGCGCTAGAACCGCGACCCATCATCCTGGAGGACAGCACAGCACTCCGGCCGGCAGCCAGCCGATCGGAGGAGTGGCCTGTGGCGAGGCATTCCAGAGAGACATTCCTACAGCTTGCTCCCGCTTTCGAGGAGGTTGCCATAGAGGGAAACGCGTTCCGCTCAGGGCAGGCTGTGAGCCCCTGACATCGCAGAGGCCGTTAGAAGGGCCCGTGGCAGAAGGTCCACGCTCCGAGGTCTACCCCAGACACTAGACGCCCGAACCTATTGCCTGACAAGACGCGTCGACTCGTCCCGAGAAGGAACCTTCCGGAGACCCCACTGCAGGTAATATGGGGACTTGTTCTCACAGACCAAGTCCGTCCGCTAGCCAAAGAACTCATGAGGAAGGGTTCAAGATCCTGGCCAGGGTATTTAAGTTGCGTTTTCACAGCAGGGAGCTAGCGAGACTTTTGGCGTACCTCAGGGAACACTGCCTACTTTACCCAGAAGTAGGTACGTTAACCCTGAAGCTCTGGGATCAGATAGGAGACTGCATTCAGCAACCCCCGAAAGCTCCAGAGGGCATAACCCGCACATGGAGCAAATGTAGGAAGCGCTCAGTAGAGGATGACCCAGTCCGGATAGAGACCCAGAAAACCCCAGCGCAGTCAGAACCATCAGCCCCAAGAAGTCTCTATTCGTTATTTCAGCTTCAGCAGGGCAGTGTAGGGAGCATTCCCTCAGTGGCAGCTGCAGACGTCACTGAAGGAATTCATGGCATGAGAGGCCCTGGCGCTTCTCTGACAGTTAAAGGTTCCCTGCAAAGAAGGAACTCCATTCAGCGCATGGGTGAGGAAGATTCATTCACGGGGAAATTGCCAGTGGCACAATTAGCTAGCGCCCAACTGCTGTGCTCAGCCCATCTGAAGGCAGACACACGTTCAGGCAGGGATGCTCAGCGCCCACTGCTCACGGAAACCTGCACGGCCCCTGGCCACACAGGGCTCCAGAGCAGACCCATTTCCACACTCAGGCGCAGAGCAGTGCCAAAACCCCAAGGCGCCTGCTTCCAGTGTGGAAAAGTGAGACACCTTAGAAGAAAAAGCCAATCTAGACCAGGCAGATCTTCAAAAGATTGTCTTCATGCCAAATGGCCACCCTGGCACGCGTTTGGCCCAGGCTAGAAAGGAGGCAGCCATCGCCCTGGCTATGCCAGAAGAACCATCCCAGCAATAGTACCCCGAGTTCCCCCAGGGCACAGGCAGAACCTACTTGTCTCACCTTGGGAGTAGCCCAGAGAAACTTGCCCCTAAGTAAAAGCACCCAGATGGCTGCAAATAGCCAGCTGTGTATAAATCATTTCCTCATGTGTAGTATAGAACACTGCAGATCAGGGGAGGAATGTGCGAATGCGTAAATAGATGTGTGTATGTGTGGTGCACCACTGAATGTATGACTGCAAGAACTGTGTGTGATTGCAAAAGCCTTGTCTCTATGACCACAGTATGACTGAAAAAGTGTTCCTTGTGTGTAACTGCGTGGTAATGTCACTGTGAAATATGTGTTAAAACAGTTTGCACTCTGTTCATGGGCAGGAGCTATTTAAACTTTGAGGAAGCATGATGAGCGAAACCCTTTGCCTTGCCTGCTTAGCAGTTTGGGCAGGAGAGGGGGGGGGGAATCCTAACCTACAATAGGCCTTCTTCCCTTGAGACTTTTTCTTTGTCAAAGGATTCAGCCTCTCTTGGAAACCGGTTTTGCAATCAGGAAAACAGATTTTTCTTTTCAGAAGCGCGATCTGAAAACAAAAAATCACTTCTATGAGTTTTCCTCACTGTATCATAAGCTATGGGGCCCCTCCCTACGTCTGCGTTCCTCAAACCCCATCTCTGTGTTTTAAGGTTTTTTTGAATGTCTCTTAGCGTCTTGGAATCTCACTAGGAGTGAGAGAATTGCCTTGTCTTTATGTGTGTACCGTGTTATCGTCTTGTAACCTCGGTTCTCAACCTTTCAAGTCAGGGGCCAAATTCCGGGGCCTCAGGCAGCTCTGGGGGTCCGGACAGTCATCCTGCCCTTCCTTCACCACACAGCCCTTCTTGGCTTGGCGGGGGGAGTGGCAGAGCAACATGGGCCACATCTGGCCCACTCGCCCACATCTGGCCGCAGGTTGAGAACCGTTCTAACTCTCCTTCATTCTCTGGTATTTTGACTGTAATCAGTAACTCACTCATTGTACCCCTTTCACAGGAAAAAGCACGCAAACATTCTTGCGCTCTGTACCTTTTTTACAGGAACAAAATTCCTCTCCAGGCCTTAATTGTAACCAATTCATTTCTTCCTACAGCCTTAACTTGCTTCCTTTCACAGGCTCCAGGATTAATTAACAGGAGGATCCCAGCCAGTTGCCATGGTTACCTGACCTTATCTGATTTCGTTATGATAAGAGTTGTTGCATTCTCATTGTGCTAACTTCTGACTTGTCTTTCCTCCTTTTCTCCTTTCGCCAGTGGAACTCCCTGCTGGAAATGCTTAACCTGTGTGTCTTTTCATTTTTTGTGTATTATTTCCTTACAGCTGGCACGTCATAGTCGGTTTGTCTTTAATAAGTCTTAGGTCATTTTAAGCATGGCACCTGGCCCACAGCACCCTCTCTAGTGAGCAGACACATTTCGCAAACTCCAGAGCTCTGAGGAAGGATTAGTCCCTGGGCTCCCGAGCATGTGCAGAGTGCCACTCATTAGTCAGGACAGCCTAGGACCATTTTAAGAGTGCAGTCAGGTCACACCCTCAATCGGATACAGGCATTTTTAGGCCACCCCTTCCCTTTTTGCTGCTAGTCTAAGCACAGGCAAAAGGCTAAGCCAGCATCTGGCACCCTTCTCACAGTAGCACCAAAATCGCTCCAGTGAAAGTGTGCACGCACACCATGAATGGAGGTGTGCAGGGGGGCCTTCATGAGAAATTTACCCACGGGAAGCCTAGCACTTCATGCGCCAAGGTTTGCCATAAGACCCCAGACTCGTCTCACTTCTAGCAGACAGTCACCTTGTGTGAATTCATGTCACTGGTTCCTCTTCAGGGGGCTAGGACAGCTTTCACTTATGGGGGTCGCACATATTAGGTTCTTACTTGGCAAGAGGACCAAGCTTGGCACACGCTCCTGACTCTTCCGCAAGCAGGCAGAGTTGGCAGCCGTGAGCCTCGCTTTGCGCACCTTTGCCAAAGAACGCTTCAACATAATTGCTGACAGCCAGTTTCCCAGGAATTTGCTTCACAGTCTACTGGGAGCACACATCACTCCCGTGATAGACAAAAATTTGCTAAGTTTGTTCCTCACAACTCCAATTCAGAGTCATGCACTCCAATTCAGAATGCCAAGGCGCTCGCCAGACAGTTCAATCTGCCACTTTCTCAAGCCCAAGGCATAGTTCGCTCTTGCCAGCGTCGTGCAGGGGCACCGGGGGGGCCCCCGTGGGGGGTCAACCCACAAGGGACAGAGGCCATTCAGGTGTGGCGAATGGACGTCACACATCCCCACATTTTGGCAGATGGCAGCACATGGACGTTTGCATTAAAACCTTCCCACAGTTTGTTTGGGTAACAGCACAGAAGGGAGTAACGGCTCCCCATGTGGAGCAGCATCTCCTTTCCCACGGCCAAGGGCGAACGTCGGCACACGACGTCCGTTGACGCCCCAGCTTATAGCTCCAGGCAGCTGGCCACCTTCAGGGCCACCTGGGATATTAAGCTCACTTTTGGCGTTCCTCACAATCCGCAGGAGCAAGCGATTGTGGAACGGGTCTATCGGACGCTTAAGTCCTACATTGACAAACAAACAGAAAGGGGGGGAAAACCACGTCCCATAGTTGCACAGCAATTGCTATCCTATAAGCGCAAAAACTAACTAACTCTTTCAGAATTTTTATCTCCCAAACAAGCCTCTTCCCCATGCAGGTCCCAGAGGCCAGAATCAGACCCGGATGATTGCCAAGAGCAGCACCAGTCACTGTCCTGGAATGTCATCAGCTGTCCGTCTTCCTTTATGACTTACATCTCCAAATACATTTTTCTATGAACATTTTGCACACTCAGTGCCACTTCTAAGGACTTTTCCAAACTCAAGTTGCACATGAAGCCCCACCAAGAAGGGAAGCCTCAAGAAGCTGCTGAATGTCTTCCATTGCTATTATTATCTGTAGTTGCTATTATTTATTCATGCCTTGTACAATGCTCCAGTTGGGATTTGCAAGGGACACTTGAATTTCTGTATATTGTTAATAACGGCCAGCTTCCACCAAAGGAAGCCAGACCGGCCCATGTTTTGCATCGGCCCATTGCTTGGAAAGATTGAGTACCCGGTAGCTGGTAATCCCCAGTTAGCTTCACACCTCCCCATAGGTGCTAGAAAGACATTTGCACAATGCCAGAAGCTGCAGAGATAGCCTAGAATCTCCCCAGGTCACAGTAAGAGATCAATGACACATCTCATTATCTTGCCTCGCTACAGAAAGCAGTCTGAATTCAGACCCACAGCCCTGAAAAACCAGGCTGTAGTCAGTATATTCAGCGTGTCAGGCTTAGCCATAGGCAACGCTTGGAGAATTGGCTTGCGGATTAGCAAAAGCCATTGACCATACCTCCTCAGCAATAGCGCTGCTCAGCCAGGAGCAGACAGAGCTTCGCCATGCCATACTGGATAATCAAGCAGCTATCGATTATCCCCTGTGGTCACATCATTTGGGCTGCAAGTCTGTCCATGGCATGTGTTTCTTTAACCTCGCAGGCAATACCCACAAGATACAGAGCCAGCTCGCGGACCTCCACACCCCAGTTAGGGACATCAAGGAGGATTATTCATGGGGGTGGCAGGACTCCCTATGGTCGTGGTTCCCATGGGGATGGATTCAGACGACACTCAGAGTGATTGTGGGGGTGGTAATACTGGGCACAACAGTGTGTTGTTTCATGCAATGTATTCCCTCACTACTATCGAGATGTCCCCCATGGAGGGAACCCCGAAGCGTCATTTCCGCTCATCAGCTGGCACCTCTCTAACGCAGAGCCGCTGGTCAGGCTCTTAAATTAAACAGAAAGGGGAGATGAGGATTCCGCGTGCCCGGTTGGGCATCGGTGGCCTCTGGCAGAGGTTAAACCAGTGAGCAGACTCCTGGCCTCTGGCCCTTGTCAGGGCGTAAGGGGGGTGGATAAATGATAGGGCTTGATTCACCCAATTCCTTTGACCTGACCAACGGATCTGCTGAAAGAGCGAATATCTAACCCGGTTACCCATTAGAGTAAATCACTCACCTCCAGGTCTCAGTGTAATCTCTGGTGCAAATAGAAGCCATGTTTGTCCCTGCCTAATCCCCAAGACAATGAGGCTCCTAAATCCATGTTTACCCCAGTTAATTAACTTCCCCAAAGAGGTTCCCAATTAACTTGAGTGCTCAGGTGATGTCATTCCTGTCAGCTGACAGTCTTGCCAGCGTTGCGCTTTTTCCTTCCATATATGTTGCAGCCTTTTCTCAATAAACTACTGGTCTTCGCTCCATCTTGCCTCGTGTCGCTCCTTTGACCAGTCTCCTCCGGGATCCTAAGGGCCTCCTCACGGCCCAATTCCTACAGTGTATATGTATTGATTGTTACTTTGTATTGTTATAGAAAACCCAGATGAAGTATTCGAAAAGCTGTACACCGGATAGCTTTGGTTTTCTGCTAATTCATACTTACCTGACTTAAGGATTTTTTGTATATTTCCACGACCTGAAGTAAAGGAATTTATTTAGACGGATTTCTGCTTGTGTATTGGTGTTTATTGCACCCACTGCTGTTGTAAACGCATTTGCAACAGCCATGGGTGCATTTATGGCAGCATTCTGCACATGCATGGGCGCCTTTTACTTCTGCTTCTGGTGGGAGGAACCACCTGACCAGCCCGTTGAACCATGTGACTGGCCCATGGCCTGAAAAGTTTGACCACCCCTGGTTTAAGAGGTTGTTGTTGTTCAGTCGCACAGTCGATTCCGACCCTTTGCGACCCTATGGACCATTGGTCTCCAGGCACCCCTGTCCTCCACCATCCTCCTCAGCCCGCTCAGCTCGGTGCCCGCTGCGTCCACAATACCATCTAGCCATCTCATTTTGGGCCGTCCCCTTTTTCTTTTGCCCTCCACCTTTCCCAGCATCAAGGCTTTCTCAAGTAAATCCTCTCTTCTCATTTGGTGTCCAAAGTACACAGTGAGGCAGACTGGCTTCATTCTACTAGGAAAGAAAAAGGAACTGTGAGACCCACCCAACACTGAAGGAACTAATTTCCTAGGAAATGCTTTATTGGAGTCGGCGCCAGTAATGCACTGCAGCAGGTTGTCAGGTTCTGCAGAACCAGTAGTGGAAATTCCCCCACGCCACGCCCACCGCTATAGCCCATAATGCAGGATGTTTGGCCCCGTCCACAGTTTTGGCCAGCCCACAGAGTAGGCAGTAAAAAATTTTTGCACTGCATCACTGGTTGGCGGCGACTGCCACTGGGTCTGAGTATACATTTTTTTCCTGTCCCAGAGCGCCAGGAGGCTTGGTATTGGAGGCCGGCTGATTCTGGGCCACCTTCTCCCTCCAAGGCAAGCAGATAAAATGCCACTCGTGTGGATGTGTTTAAGGTGGATCTCAGAGTGCCATGAAGTGGCCCACACACTAGGATCACGGAAGCTCCTCCTGCTGCATGCATGAAATGAGACATGCAGGATTTAACACCGGGACTGCAATGGAAACCAAACCTGACTGCTCATTGGAAGGTCAAATAGTAAAGATGAAGCTGAAGTACTTTGGACATCAAATGAGAAGGGAGGATTCACTTGAGAAGGCCTTGATGCTGGGAAAGGTGGAGGGCAAAAGAAGAAGTGGGCGACCAAAGATGAGATGGCTAGATGGTATTGTAGACGCAATGGGCACAGAGCTGGGCGGGCTGAGGAGGATGGTGGAGGACAGAGGTGCCTGGAGGACAATGGTCCATAGGGTCGCAAAGGGTCGGAATCAACTGTGCGACTGAACAACATGAAATAATGCTTAACAATAAAGGCTTTGGTGTATTATACACTAGCACACAATCTAAACAGCATCTTGAATTTAACCAAAACTATGCCTCTTTAGTACTGTAAATAACTTAAGATATAAAACTTCTTAAGTCAAAAATCAAATCTATACATTCCTAAGCCCTTTAAGCATGATTTGAAAAAATGATTTTAAAAACACCCACCAAAATTTTAAGTTCAAACGCTCACCAAGTTTTATCTAAGGGGAATTACATGATGTTGATATTACATTAGCTTCTAGAAGGAAACCAATATTCCAGCTGCTACACAGCCTCACCATAGTTGTCATTGAAGCTGATGCTACAATATCTCCTTATGATAACGGTGCCCCCTTCTGATGTGGCCTGTAAATGTGTCTACCTACTTAGCTATCAGGGACTGCTGTGGCTCAAGTGGTTAAGATGCTGAACTCACTGACTGGAAGGTCAGAGTTCTGGGCATTGCATAATGGAGTGAGCTCCTGTCTCTGTCCAAATTCCTGCCAGCCTAGAAGTTCAAAAGCAAGAAATTGCAAGTACTGTAGATAAATAGGGAGTACTTCAGTGGGAAAGTAAACAGCGTTTGCTGCACTCTGGTGTTGAGGCATCCCTGCCACATGTCCACGGAAACATCTGCAGACGCACACAGCATTGGCTCTTTGGCTATAAACAGAGATGAAACTGAACCCTAGAGTACTGAACCCTCGACTGGCTTTTAGGGAAGGGCAACCTTACATTTTAATCACATATCGTTAATTGCTTTGTTACTTGCCTATGCATATAATCATGTAAAAGCTATCATAAAGCCAGTTAAGTTACTATAAAAGAATTATGCTAATTTGTTACATTTTATAAATTTAGTACTTACTTTATTTTGTGAGATTGGATTTTTTTACTAAGCATGTAAGTTTAAGTTTGTTCATTAATATGCAGTGATTTATTCTGAATATAACTGCTTAATATAACTAATGCAATTCAGTTACATAATTACAGGAATATCTGATTGTTCAGTTAATTATTGATTTAGGCTACAAATGCTTTTATGACGATGCTTTGTTGTTCTTGCATGCCATGTATGCCAAAAGTGATTCATTTCCACATCTAATTAAATAAATGGGGTGGGTGGGGAGAAAACCTCCCTCTTATAAATGAATTTAAAGCATGTAAATCTATAAAATAAAATTTAGCATGTGTGCTGGGCCATAACATTTTCTGGGAGTTTTGGTAAAAGAATCCAGAAGTTCTTTAGTAATTTAATGTGACCCGCCACTGCCCTTGCTGCTACCAGAAGTGTAAGTGGACAGCCTTAAAACATGCCCACGAGTGTGTAAACATACCCATGCCTGCCGTACATGCTGCTGTAAATGCACCCGTGGCTGTCATACACGTGTTTATGACAGCTGCAGGCACGTTTTACAGCAGCATTTACAGCAGGAAGAACCACGTGACCGGCCCAATCAGCTGTCTGGGTGGGCATGGTCCATCCCGTGGTGCAAAAGGTTGGGAACTCCTGAGTTAGATGTTGGTCTAAAGAAAATGCCTGAGTAGGAAGATCACACACTATTTATTTATTTATTTATTTATTTATTTATTTATACCCCACCCTATTGGTGCAAACACCACTCAGGGCGGCTTACAAAAAGAAAGTCCCATATCATAATAAAACCCTAAAATACATCTAAAGTTAAAAACAATATTAAGACCCCTATCTAAAGAAGAATTATAAAACTAAACCAAACCCTACAATACCCACCCTAACCCCTTAAGAAGACAAAAAGGAATTAAAACAGGAATTAAAAGGTTTTTTAAAAAGGTGGGTGGTGGGGGAGAATAAAATAAGACAGGTCAATTGAAGGTACTATATAAGCCAGCGGGACTGGGCCGTCACACCTGCTGGCCCCCACACCCGCTGGCATAACCAGGTTCTCACGGTCTTCCTAAGGGGGAGCAGGGTGGAAGGAGGTTCCACAGGGCCGGGGCAGCCACTGAAAAGGCTCTTCTTCTGGTCCCCGTCAGGTGAGCTTCTCTTGTAGAAGGGACCAACACTGAGCCTCTCCGGTCTGCCCTCGTAGGATGGGTAGAATACCTTGGGGTGATGCGGTCTCTTACGTATCCAGGTCCACTGCCATGTAGAGCTTTAAAGGTCAAAACCAGCACTTTGAATTGCACCCAGAGGCACACTGGCAACCAGTGCAGCTCCCGAAGCAGTGGTGAGGCATGAGCATATCACCCCGCCCCATCACCACCCAGGCAGCAGCATTCTGGACTAGCTGAAGCCTCTGAATGGTCATCAAGGGCAGCCCCATGTAGAGCGCATTGACCAGAGCGTGAGTTACTATGAGCAGGAAGTCCTGGTCCAGGAGCGGGCGTAATTGGTAAATAACTACTTATTACCAATTGTACTACATTAGTCTGACTGGTTTTCAAACAGGAACAACCAGGAATTAAAAACCTACAAGAGGTTTCTCTAGCCCGAGGAGTGATCCTATTCACTTAAAAGCAGAAAAGGTTTTTAAGCTGGCTTCCTAAAACAGTGGTAGCATCATACAGGATGGAAAGGGTCCTCTGGCTAGTCAGCAAAAAGGATTAACTCACTTTGCAACCATTACACTGGGCAAAACAATTTTATCCATTACTGGCATTTTTATGGTCTCTCTCCTGTGTGGACACTCCAGTGTTTCACAAGGTGCGTTTTCTGGACAAAACATTTCCCACATTCTTGGCATTTGTATGGTTTCTTTCCAGTGTGAACCCTCTGATGAATCACAAGAGGTGAACTCTGGGCAAAACATTTTCCACATTCCTGGCATTTGTATGGTTTATCTCCTGTGTGGACCCTATTATGCCTCAGAAGGTGTGAGCTGTGAGAAAAACATTTCCCACACTCCTGGCATTTGTGTGGTTTCTCTCCTGTGTGAACTTTGTGATTAATCATGAGATTAGAATCCAGTGCAAAACATTTCCCACATTCCTGGCATTTGTATGGTTCCTATCTAGTATGGACTTTCTTATGACTCACAAGAGTTGAATTCTGAGCAAAACATTTCCCACAGTCCTGGCATTTGTAGGGTTTCTCTTCAGTATGGACTCTCTTATGACGCACAAGAGTTGAATTCAGTGCAAAACATTTTCCACACTCCTGGCATTTGTGTGGCCTCTCTCCTGTGTGGACCCTATTATGTCTCAGAAGGTGTGAGCTGTGAGAAAAACATTTCCCACACTCCTGGCATTTGCGTGGTTTCTCTCCTGTGTGAACTTTGTGATGAATCATGAGATTAGAATTCTGGCTTCTCCCCTATGTGAACTCTCTGATGTTTCACAAGAGATGAATTCTGAACAAAACATTTCCCACACTCCTGGCATTTGTATGGTTTATCTCCAGTATGGGCTCTCTCATGATCCACAAGAGTTGAATTCTGAGCAAAACATTTCCCACACTCCTGGCATTTGTATGGTTTATCTCCAGTATGGGCTCTCTCATGATCCACAAGAGTTGAATTCTGAGCAAAACATTTCCCACACTCCTGGCATTTGTAGGTTTTCTGTCCTGTTTGAACTCTCTGATGAATCCGAAGGTCTGAATTCCAAGCAAAACGTTTCCCACACTTCTGGCATTTATAGAGTTTCTGTCCTGCATACACTCTTTGTTGACTCACAACAAGCAACTTACAATCTAAATGTTTCCCGGGGACTTCACTTTTAAAGTGCTTCTTTACAGTGTGAAGCCTTTTGTAAAGCGCCAGCGATTTCTCTGTAGAAAAGTATTTTCCAAACATGATGCATTTATAGGGCTTCTCTTGGATACAACTTCCTTCTTCTGTGTGGTTTCCATGGTGTCTGGCAAGCTCTGCTTTGTGCGCAAAAATCTTTCCCCATTTGGGACATACATTTTTATTCCTCCAGTTACCTGCTGAGAAGAATATACTGTCATATATATTTTTTCATGGCGCTCACCTCAAAAAGCGCTCAGATCAAAAGTCAAAATATTAGCCCTAAAAACACAAGTTGCCTTACCTGATAATGCCTCCAGGCAACACTTAACAGTATTGCCACATCCCCCCTCCCCTTCTTGTTACTCAAGGGCTACTTTTTTTTTGCTAAAAGGTGGGTTGGGTAAAGATTTGGTGTTATTGGTTATGTTTTTTGTTGTTCTTGTTTTTTATGTGGGAAAATTAAGGCTTTTTAGTGCACATGCCACTTGGAGACTGAGTCTTTTCAATGAAATGGTAAATATTGGTTAATGAAGAGTGTTAAAATTTTAACGTGGAACATAAAGGGTGCTGGAAATCAAATAAAATGAAAATGCTTAGAAGTTGCAATCAGAAAAGACAGGCCGGACATTGTTTATCTCCAAGAAACACATCAGAAATCAGGCGATTTTAATTAATTACATTTAAAATGGATAGAAACATATGAAAAATCATTTGGATCTTCTAAAGCTAGAGGCGTCACAATATTAATTTCAAGAAGGATAGGATTTGTTAAAACTAAGAGGGTAGGCTCCTTATTGTAAAGCTGTTGATTAATAATGTGGAAATTGTGTTAGAGAGCATCTACGCTCCAAACAAAAATAAAAAAAAAATTCTTAGAAAAAGTATATCAAATCTTAAAAAAAGAAAATTCGTTGAAAATAATTGTAGCAGGCGATTTTAATTTAACAAGGTCTAATTTAGATACTACAAATCCGGTAAAGCACAAAAGTCGTAGTGATAAAGTGATGGATGAATGGATGAGAAACATGGATCTCAAAGACGCATGGAGAGAAACTAAAGGATTAGAAAGAGGATATACATACAAGAGGTTTCTCTAGCCCGAGGAGTGATCCTATTCACTTAGAAGCAGAAAAGGTTTTTAAGGTGGCTTCCTAAAACAGTGGTAGCATCATACAGGATGGAAAGGGTCCTCTGGCTAGTAAGCAAAAAGGATTAACTCACTTTGCAACCATTACACTGGGCAAAACAATTTTACCCATTACTGGCATTTTTATGGTCTCTCTCCTGTGTGGACTCTCCAGTGTTTCACAAGGTGCGTTTTCTGGACAAAACATTTCCCAAATTCTTGGCATTTGTATGGTTTCTTTCCAGTGTGAACTCTCTGATGAATCACAAGAGGTGAATTCTGGGCAAAACATTTTCCACATTCCTAGCATTTGTATGGTTTATCTCCTGTGTGGACTCTCTGATGAATCACAAGGTTTGAATTCTGGGCAAAACATTTCCCACACTCATGGAATTTGGGTGACCTCTCTCCTGTGTGGACCCTATTATGCCTCAGAAGGTGTGAGCTGTGAGAAAAACATTTCCCACACTCCCGGCATTTGTGTGGTTTCTCTCCTGTGTGAACTTTGTGATGAATCATGAGATTAGTATTCAGTGCAAAACATTTCCCACATTCCTGGCATTTGCATGGCTCCTATCTAGTATGGACTCTCTTATGACCCACAAGAGTTGAATTCTGAGCAAAACATTTCCCACAGTCCTGGCATTTGTAGGGTTTCTCTCCAGTATGGACTCTCTTATGACCCACAAGAGTTGAATTCAGTGCAAAACATTTCCCACACTCCTGACATTTGTGTGGCCTCTCTCCTGTGTGGACCCTATTATGCCTCAGAAGGTGTGAGCTGTGAGAAAAACATTTCCCACATTCCTGGCATTTGTATGGTTTCTCTCCTGTGTGAACTTTGTGATGAATCACAAGATTATGATTCAGTGCAAAACATTTCCCACATTCCTGGCATTTGTATGGTTTCTCTCCTGTGTGAACTCTTTGATGAATCACAAGGTGTGAATTTGCGGCAAAACATTTCCCACACTCCTGGCATTTGTGTGGCCTCTCTCCTGTGTGGACCCTATTATGCCTCAGAAGGTGTGAGCTGTGAGAAAAACATTTCCCACACTCCTGGCATTTGTGTGGTTTCTCTCTTGTGTGAACTTTGTGATGAATCACAAGATTATAATTCAGTGCAAAACATTTCCCACACTCCTGGCATTTGTATGGTTTATCTCCAGTATGGGCTCTCTTATGATCCACAAGAGTTGAATTCTGAGCAAAACATTTCCCACACTCCTGGCATTTGTAGGGTTTCTGTCCTGTGTGCACCCTCTGATGAATCCGAAGGTCTGAATTCCAAGCAAAATGTTTCCCACACTTCTGGCATTTATAGAGTTTCTGTCCTGTGTACACTCTTTGTTGACTCACAACAAGCGATTTACAATCTAAATGTTTCCTGGGGACTTCACTTTTAAAGTGCTTCTTTACAGTGTGAAGCCTTTTGTAAAGCGCCAGCGATTTCTCTGTAGAAAAGTATTTTCCAAACATGATGCATTTATAGGGCTTCTCTTGGATACAACTTCCTTCTTCTGTGTGGTTTCCATGGTGTCTGGCAAGCTCTGCTTTGTGCGCAAAAATCTTTCCCCATTTGGGACATACATTTTTATTCCTCCAGTTACCTGCTGAGAAGAATATACTGTCATATATATTTTTTCATGGCACTCCCCTCAAAAAGCGCTCAGATCAAAAGTCAAAATATTAGCCCTAAAAACACAGGTTGCCTTACCTGATAATGCCTCCAGGCAACACTTAACATTATTGCCACATCCCCGTCCCCTCCTTGTTACTCAAGGGCTACATTTTTTTTTTGCTAAAAGGTGGGTTGGGTAAAGATTTGATGTTATTTGTTATGTTTTATGTTGTTCTTGTTTTTTATGTGGGAAAATTAAGGCTTTTTAGTGCACATGCCACTTGGAGACTGAGTCTTTTCAGTGAAATGGTAAATATTGATTAATGAAGAGTGTTAAAATTTTAACGTGGAACATAAAGGGTGCTGGAAATCAAATAAAACGAAAACACTTAGAAGTTGCAATCAGAAAAGACAGGCCGGACATTGTTTATCTCTAAGAAACGCATCAGAAATCAGGCGATGTTAATTAATTACATTTAAAATGGACAGAAACATATGAAAAATCATTTGGATCTTCTAAAGCTAGAAGCGTCACAATATTAATTTCAAGAAGGATAGGATTTGTTAAAACTAAGAGCATAGCCAATCCAGAGAGTAGGTTCCTTATTGTAAAGGGGTTGATTAATAACATGGAAATTGTGTTAGCGATCATCTACGTTCCAAACAAAAACCAAAACAAATTCTTAGAAAAAGTATATCAAATCTTTAAAAAAGAAAATTCATCAAAAACAATTGTAGCAGGCGATTTTAATTTAACAAGGTCTAATTTAGATACTACAAATCCGGTAAAGCACAAAAGTCATAGAGTGATGGATGAATGGATGAGAAACATGGATCTCAAAGACGCATGGAGATAAACTAAAGGATTAGAAACTAAAGGATTAGATGAAGTACATTAGAAGTAAGAACCCAACTAGGAAGGCCATTGGACCATTAGATGACAATGGAAAGCAAGGGGTTATTAAAGAGGAAACAGAGATTGCAGAGAGACTCAATGAATTATTTGCTTCAGTATTCACTGAAGAAGACAGAGACCACATGCCCAAAACAGAGCCTATCTTCGTAGGGAGGGAAAGCGAAGAATTAAGCAAGATAGAAATAACCAGGGAGGAGGTCCTTGCATGTCTTGTTAAGCTAAACACTAACAAATCACCAGGACCAGATGGCATCCATCCACGAGTTCTCAGGGAACTTGAAGATGAAATTGCTGATCTCCTAGCCAAAATATATAATATTTCCCTCAAATCAGGCTTTGTGCCTGATGACTGGAAGGTAGCGAATGTAACATCAATTTTCAAAAAAGGATCCAGGGGTGATCCAGGAAATTACCGACCTGTCAGTTTGACATGTGTCCCAGGTAAAGTGATGGAAACCATCCTAAAAGATAGAATTAATAGGCACATAGAAGAGAAGGTGCTGCTAAAGGAGAGCCAACATGGCTTTTGCAAGGGCAAATCATGCCTCACTAATCTGTTGGAATTTTTTGAGACTGTCAACAAGCATGTGGATAAGGGGGATCCAGTTGACATTGTTTATCTGGAGTTTCAGAAGGCTTTTGACAAGGTCCCACACCAAAGGCTCTTGAATAAACTTACCAGTCATGGAATAAAGGGACAGGTCTTGTTCTGGATCAGCAACTGGCTAAGGGACAGGAAACAGAGGGTAGCACTAAATGGACACTTCTCCAAGTGGAGGGAAGTAAAGAGTGGGGTCCCCCAAGGTTCAGTACTGGGACCCCTGCTTTTCAAACTCTTCATAAATTATCTAGAGGTAGGAGTAAAAAGCAAGGTAGCCAAATTTGCTGATGTCACTAAATTATACAGGGTAGTGAAAACTGTGAGAGATTGTGAGGAGCTCCAGAGGGATCTCTTGACAGTGGGAGAGTGGGCAAAACAGTGGCAAATGAGCTTCAACATTAGTAAGTGCAGAGTGATGCATGTTGGGGCAAAAAAAAACCAATTACATTTATAAACTGATGGGGTCTGAAATCTCTGCGACAAACCAGGAAAGGGACCTTGGTGTCCTGGTGGACAACTCAATGAAGGTGTCAACCCAGTGTGCCTCAGCAGTGAAAAAAGCAAACTCAATGTTAGGGATCATTAGGAAGGGTATAGAAAATAAGTCAGCAAGTGTCATTATGCCTCTTTATAAATCTATGGTGAGGCCCCATCTGGAATACTGTGTACAGTTCTGGTCGCCATACCTCCAGAAGGATATTATGGAGTTGGAGAAAGTGCAGAGGAGGGCAACCAGAATGATTAGGGGACTGGAACAGCTTCCTTACCATCTGAGGCTGCAACGGTTGGGCCTTTTCACTCTTGAACGACGGCGTCTAAGAGGTGACCTGATTGAAGTTTATAAAATCATGCACGGTGTGGACAAAGTAGATAAGGAAAAACTGTTTTCCCTATCGCACAACACTAGAACTAGGGGACACTCGATGAAACTTTTGGGTACTAGTTCTCAAACAAATAAGAGAAAGTACTTTTTCACCCAGAGGATTACTGGTCTATGGAACTCCCTGCCAGAAGAAGTGGTGACAGCTGTCAGTCTTGACAGCTTTAAGAAAGGATTAGACAAGTTCATGGAGGACAAGGGTATCAATGGCTATAATTATGGATACTTAAGGACAACCTCCGGGTTGGAGAGATAGGCAGGATATCTCTCAATGCCATTTCCAGGGAATCCTAAGCAGGTGAAGGCATCTCCCTGGGAATACCCTGAAGGAAATGGTGAGCCACTGTGTGAGACAGAATGCTGGACTGGATGGGCTGTGGCCTGTTCCAGCAAGGCTGTTCTTATGAAAGAGGATATACATATTATTCGCAAGTTCATAACTCCTACTCTAGGTTAGACTATATATTGACATCACCAAATTTGATTAATAAGGTTGAGAATATTGAGATAGGTGCAATTAAAGAATCAGACCATGCCAGAATGATATAAATGATGTGACAGACAGAATTTTGTGGGACACTATGAAAGCTGTGTTTAGGGGCAAAAGTATTAAATTATCATGTATTAAAAATAAAGAGTTCAAGGAAAGACAAATAAAATTGGAAGATGAAATTAAACAACTTCAAGATGAGCAGGCCAGAACGAAAGATAAGAACATCATGGATAAGTTGCAAAACTTGACATCAGAGATAATTGGAAAAGACATTGAAAAAATAAAGAAGAATCTAATATATTTAAAAAGAGAATATTTTGAATTTAGCAATAAAAGTTCAATAATGTTAGCAAGGGCTGCAGAGGGGAAAAAAGAGAAAAGAGAGATAAGAACATTGTTAGACAAACCGGGAAAAGATGTAATAGAATAGAAGATAAATTAAAAATAGTAAAATAATTTTTATCAAGAACTGTATACAGATAAAAAAATAGATGAAGAGAAATTAGATCATTACTTAAAATGGGGACCAAAAGTTAAAAGTAAATTCCAAACATGCAAATTATACGGAAGAAAAAATATCTGAAAAGGAAGTTATTAGTTGTAGATAAATTGAAAGTAGGTAAGGCACCCGGGGAGGATGGTTTGACAGTAGAATTTTACAAGGAGTTCAAGGAAATAGTGACACCTAAAATTACAAGAATTTTCAATAAAGTATTGGAGGGAGGAAAAGTACCACCATCACGGTATAAATCAAATATAATTTTGATCCCCAAACTGGGCAAAAATTTAGAGAAAATTGAGTCATATAGGCATATCTATATCTATAGGCATCGGCCCCGGGAGTGGAGACAGGTGGGAGCCGCCGGAGCCGCCGCCGGAGCCGTCACAGCTGCCTTCGCTCTCCGGGCCCGCCCGCCCGGAGAGCAGAAAAGGACGCCGCCGACGCCGGCCCTCGAGGAGCTCCCTGTCTCGCCCGGAGCCATGCCATCGGCCCGGGAGTGGAGACAGGTGGGAGCCGCTGCAGCGATTCTTGGACCTTGCTGGGTCGGCGTGGGGAAGGAATGGGTGGCACATGCGGACATTGTTCCCTCACCCCTGGTCCTGTCCAGCCAGTGGTCAGAAGAGGGACGCTTGCAATTATGGGGGAGGGTAGCTGCCATCACCCGAACCTTTCCCTGCTCCGGCATTGGCTGTGGGGATGTGGGGAAGTGGGAGCTTTTGGGTGCTCCCACTGGAGGGGGGGGTAGTATGGGGCTTGCGTTTTTTGAGATTAACTGTATGGGATTTTCTTTTCTTTTTTCTTGTAATGTGTTAATTTTCAATCTGTTCTTGTAATTATGTAATTATATTTGTAACATTGTATTTATATGTGTTGTAAGCCGCTTTGAGTGGCACTTGTGCTATGAAAGCGGGGTAGAAATTAAAACTTATTATTATTATTATATCTCACTCAAGAATCAAGATGTGAAAATATTTACGGCAATATTGGGTAATAGATTAAACAAATTTATGGACAAATACATTAATGAGGAACAGGTAGGGTTTATTAAGGGAAGACACATGTCGGACTTAACGAGAAGAGTTATGGATTTAATGATTATGGCCCAACATGGTAAAGAAAAGATAGGTATACTTTTGCTCGACATATATAAAGCCTTTGACTCGTTACAATGGATTTCTATAAATAAGATTGTAGATAGTTATAGGTTTGGTGTTAGATTTAAGAGGGTGATTGAACAATTATACCAACAAGGTGTTTGTTGTTCAGTCGCACAGTCGATTCCGACCCTTTGCTACCTAGTATAGACCATCGTCCTCCAGGCACCTCTGTCCTCCACCATCCTCCTCAGCCCGCCCAGCTCTGTGCCCACTGCATCCACGATGCCATCTCATCTTTGGATGTCCTCTTTTTCTTTTGCCCTCAACCTTTCCCAGCATCAAGGCTTTCTCAAGTGAATCCTCCCTTCTCATTTGATGTCCAAAGTACTTTAGCTTCATCTTTACTATTTGACCTTCTAAGGAGCAGTTAGGGTTGATTTCCTCTAAGATCGACCTATTTGTTCTCCTCGCTGCCATGAGACTCTCAAAACTCTCCTCCAACACCACAACTCAAAGGCATCTATTTTTCTGTGCTCATCTTTCCTAATGGTCCAGCTCTCACACCCATACATTGCCATCGGGAAAACCATTGCTTTGACTGTGGATTTTTGTTTTCAAGGTGATGTCTCTACTTTTCACTATGTTCCCCAGGTTTCTCATAGCTTGTCTCCCCAGAATCAGTCGTCTTTTTATTTCATGGCTGCAGTCACCATCTGCAGTGATCTTAGATCCTAAGAAAGTAAAATCTGTCACTGCTTCTACTTCTTCCCCATCTATTTTCCAGGGACTGTTCAGACCTGTTGCCATTATCTTGGTTTTCTTGATATTGAGTCTCAAGCCAGCTTTTGCACTCTCCTCCTTCAGCCCAATCAAGAGATTCTTTAGGTCTTCCTCACTTTCTGCCATTAAAGTGGTATCGTCTGCATATCTCAAATTGTTGATGTTTCTCCCAGCAATTTTGATCCCATATTGTGATTCCTTCAGCCCTGCATTGAGCATTATGTGCTCTGTGTATAAGTTGAATAAGCAGGGTGACAAAATGCAACCTTGTCTTACTCCTTTTCCTATTCCAAACCACTCTGTCATTCCGTGTTCTGTCCTAACTGTTGCTTCTTGTTTCATGTACAAATTTCTCAGGAGGCATATGAGGTGCTCTGGTATTCCCATCTCTTTAATTACTTGCCACATTTTGTTGTGGTCCACACAGTCAAATGCCTTGGTGTAGACAATAAAGCAGAAGACTTGTTTCTGGTATTCCTTTGTTTTCTCCATGATCCAATGTATGTTGGCAATGTATGTTGGTCCCCCTGCCTCTTCTAAACCCAGCCTGCGCCTCTGGTAGTTCTCTCTCCACATGCTGCTGAAGTCTATCCTGTATTATCTTGAGCATCACCTTGCTGGTGTGTGGGATGAGTGCAATTGTTCGATAATTTGAACATTCTTTGGCATTGCCCTTTTTGGGGACTGGAACGTATACTGATCTTTTCCAATCCTGTGGCCACTGTTTCGTTTTCCAAATCTGCTGGCATATTGAATGTAGTAATTTGATTCCATCATATTTTAGGGCTTTGAAAAATTCAACTGGGATACCATCATTTTCACCAGCTTTGTTGTTTGCAGTGCTTTTTAGGGCCTTTCTGACTTCACTCTCCAGGATGTCTGGCTCAAGTTCCATTTCCTCATCATTGTTATTATCAGGAGTATTGAGGTCCTTTTTGTAGAGTTCCTCTGTGTACTCTTGCTATCTTTTCTTAATCTCTTCTGCATCGGCTAACTCCTTTCCATCTTTGTCCCTTATCATGGTCATTTTTGCTTTAAATGTTCCCTTGATTTCCCCAATTTTTTGAAAAGATTTCTGTCCTGCCTCTTTTGTTGTTTTCCTCCATTTCTTAGGTAGTTTTCCTTATCTCTCCTTGCTTTCATTTGAAATTATTTGCTTAAGTGATTGTATTTTTTTCTTTCTCCTTTGACTTTTGTGTTCCTTCTTTCCTCTACTATTTTATGGGCCTCATCAGACAACCACTTTGCTTTCTTACGCTTCTTTTCTTTTGGTATGGTTTTCCTTGCTGCTTCCTACATGATGTCCCGCATCTCTGTCCATAATTCTTCTGGCGCGTTGTCTATCAAGTCTAAGCCATTAAATCTGTTCCTCACCTCCACCGTGTATTCATTAGGGATGTTGTCTAGGTTATATCTGTCTAATTGTTTCCCCTATTTTCTTTAGTCCTAGCCTGAATTTTGCAATCAGTAGATTGTGATCTGAGCCACAGTCTGCTCCTGGTCTTGTTTTTGTTGACTGTATGGAGGTTCTCCATCTTTGGCTGCAGAGTATGTAATCAATCTGGTTTCGATGTTGGCCATCTGGTGAAGTCCATGTGTAAAGTTGCCTCTTGTGTTGCTGGAAGAGGGTGTTTACTATGACTAGTGCGTTCTCTTGGCAGAACTCTATCAATCGTTGCCCTGCTTCATTCTGTGTTCCAAGACCAAACTTGCCTGTTATTCCATCTACTTTTTGATTTCCTACTTTGGCATTCCAATCTCCTATGATAATGTGGACATCATTTCTTGGTGTCTGTTCTATGAGGTGTCGTAGGTCCTCATAGAACTGGTCAACTGTGGCTTCATCTGCACCAGTGGCCGGTGCATAGTCTTGTAATACTGTGATACTGAAAGGTTTGCTTTGGATTCTGACTAACATCATTCTATCATTTTTGAGATTATATCCCATTACTGCTTTTCTCACTCATTTATTTACAATTATGGCTACTCCATTTTTTTGGAGGTTTTCTTGTCCACAATAGTAGATACAGTATTATGGTTTCCAGAGCTGAATTCGTCCATCCCTGTCCATTTTAACTCACTGGTTCCCAAGATGTCTTTCCATCTCATTTTTAACCACTTCCAGTTTTCCTTGATTCATAGATCACACATTCCATGTCCCTATTCCATGTCCCTATACAGTATTGTTCCTTGCAACACTGTATTTCTCCTCCCCCTTTCCTGTCCCTCCCCTTCTTCCGATCTGCTGTTCTAAGCATCCTGTTTCATCTAGACTGCCCCCTTTGTTTTGCCTTTTGTTTTGGTCAATAGGGCTCCCTTGGCATCTTTCTGGCATGGTTTGCCGGTTTCTACCCCAGTATCCTCCCATCATACATGTTATCACAGTTTAAAAACAAAGTTTAAAAACAAAGTAAAAATAAATGATGAGGTCACAGATGATATTAAATTAAGTGCAGGAATGAGACAAGGAGATCCGCTGTCGCCTACTTTATTTCTCATGGCCATGGAGCTATTCGCAAACACAATAAGAAATGATCATGAAATAGAAGGAGTAGACAGTATTAAAATCAGCTTATGTGCGGATGATACCCTATTAACAATTTAAACCCCACAAAAATCAATAGAAAAGGTTCAACATCACCTTAAGGATTTCCAAGATGCAACCGGATTAGTAATAAGTTGGAACAAGTCGGAAGCAATTTTTTTAATGAAAAAGACAATGATCAGAAAAAGGTAGGAGCTAGATTTAAAATACAAATTAAAAATAATATAAAATATTTGGGGGTTAATATTTCATATAGAAATGAAAATCTAAAGAAGTTGAATTATGATACATTGGAAAAAGAATTAAAAGAAAAATTACAAAGGTACAAAAAATTTAAATCTGTCCTGGTTTGCAAAATGAAAATAATACCTAAAATAAATTTCTTGTTTGATAATTTACAAATTCAGATTAAAGAGAAAGAATTAAAAGTTTTTCAAAATATGATGAATACTTTTGCAATGGAGGAGAAAAAACACAGTTACCAAAAAAATTATGGTATTTACCTCAAAGTTCAGGAGGGTTAGGTATACCAAATATTAAAAATAATTATAATGTGTTTAAACTTAAAAGTATTTGTAAGATACTAATGAGGAAAGAAGTATTGTGGGGAAAAATTACGATGCGGGAAATCTCGGGAATTAGGAACGCATTTTTTTTTTGGATAAAAATAAAATAAAGATCAGTCCAAAAAATAAGCTGTTAAAGACTTTGGTAGATACGTGGAAGGCTTTAAAGGGAAAATTAGCTCCGGATACATCTCCGATCACTGAATAAAAGGATATGAGATCTTTTCCACTTGTGATTAATACCAGGCTCGAAGAAGTAATTGTTAAAACGAGGTCTATATGCTAAAAGATTGGATTAAAATTTGTAAAGATAGAGACAAGAAAATAGATTTGTACAAACAATTGAAGATTAATTGGTTACAAATTATTGCCGTTAACAAATGGAATTAAAAATACAATGATAAAATTAGTTTGGAAAGAAATAGAACAAGTTTTGAGGATTTGGTATATAAATTAAGATTAGGTGACATAGGAATCAAAAGATTGGTTAGTAAGTTATACAAGATATTGAATCAGGAAAATTCACAAGAGGTCTTAAAGGCAAGGTGGAAACAAGATTTAAATATAAAAATAAGTGAAGCATCCTGAAAAAGCAAATGGAAGAAGAGAATTATGAGAACACTGTCGATTTGAGTCAAAGAACACAATTATAAAATGCTTAGGAGGTGGTATCTGACCCCTGTACGTCAACACTAAATAGATAGTACGAAATCAAGCAAATGTTGGAGATGTGAAACTTCTTTAGAATTGTACCTTCATATGTGGTGGGGATGCACAAGACTGAAATCTTTCTGGACAAAGGTGGAAGATGAAATTAAAGGAATACTGGGAGCAGATATCAAACTAGATGAGAGTATTGTTATGTTGACAGACATAGATAAATTGAATTTAGACAAGTATAAAAAAGACCTGCTATCGATTATGTTAACAACGGCTAGACAGTGTATAGCCCGAAATTGGAAAAATGAGCATGAAATAAAAATTGAAGACTGGTATAGAAGCATGTGGACAATAGCATTGAATGATAAATTAACCTGGGAATTACACCAGAAAAAGGGATTAATAAAAGAGAATAAATTTTATGAGATATGGAAACATTATATAGAGCATATACTAATTAAGGACCAAGGGATTAAGCCAGCGCCTGACCAGCTCATATTTTGGAGATAGACTTGGATTCATGGAAAGTACTCAGTCTCCTTGGCATTGTAAACAACACTGGGTGAATTTTATTTTATTGTGCATACATACTTAGTTGTTGCCTAGTGTAAGGTTGGATAGATAGTTAAACTAAGGTACATTGCTAAACAATATGTGAAGAAGTAAGGAATCCTGGTGTAAATATTGAAGAAACAATTTTGATTTATAGCGTATAAATTCCTACCCTCTAGTAGTAAAGTTATAACTTAATAGCAATTAGCGATCTTATAGGCTAATTAAGTATTGTTTTTGCATTGTATTTTATATACTATGTTGTTGTTTTTTCTCTCTTTACAATTATTTATTTGTAGCATTATTTTCTTTCTTTTGTATTACATGTGACAGTTAATTTTAAAAAAATTAAAAAAGACTTAACAGTATTGTAATATTTGTGGCTCCCCATGGGCTCAACTCTCCCCTCTCTTTACGCTGAAGAAGCAGAAAAATCTTTGCGCTTCTTATTGTACTGGTCCCCACTCCAAGAAAAATGGGCAGGGCAGAAGAGTGAGTCTATATAGGGGCAGAACTTCCCCCAGACAAACAGACTCTGAATGGGCGAAGCCCTTCATGTGTTTCCAAAGGACGTCGTCACATTGGCATTAGTGCTTATGGTTGTTGTGCTTGTCACCTGATACTGAAATGAAACAGTCTCGTAAACAAAAGAAGGTGGTTTTCTGTTATGCTCCTATACCAATGATGGCAAACCTTTTGGAGAGCATGTACCCAAACTGTAATCCAAAACCCGCTTATTTATCACAAAGTGCCCACATGGTGGGGGCGAACTCTGTGCTGGGGGGAAGGAGGAAGCGCTCCCATTGGGCTGCTGGGCAGAGTGAACTCTGTGCTGGGGGGAAGGAGGAAGCACTACCATTGAGCTGCTGGGCAGAGTGAACTCTGTGCTGGGGGGAAGGAGGAAGTGCTCCCATTGGGCTGCTGGGCAGAGTGAACTCTGTGCTGGAGGGAAGGAGGAAGCGCTCCCATTGGGCTGCTAGGCAGAGTGAACTCTGTGCTGGGGGAAGGAGGAAGTGCTCCCATTGGGCTGCTGGGCAAAGGGGTGAGGTGAACTCTGAGCTGGGGTGACAGCTCGCATGCCATAAGTTCGCCACCACTGTCCTAAACTTTGTAATACAATTCACTCAATTTACTAAAAGTATTTTTCTGTACCTGTTCCTCACTGAAATGAATAAGGGTCTGCTTTAATGTTTATGTTAACCTTCTGTCTAAAAGTGTTTTTTATTTCTGATTAAAAGTGCAACGCTTTGCCCGCTAGGAAGCTTTATCATGTGTTTTCACCCAAAGTGAAACTCTTTCTCACTGAAGCTGGCAGGGAAATTTATTATTCTCCTATCTGTTAAAGGGTCTGCTTTAATGTTGATGTTAACCTTCTGTCTAAAAGTGTGTTTTATTCCTGACTAGCAGATTTTGCCCGGCGGTGCCGGGCTGTTTTAAATTGTGATGGGACGTTATTTTTTTATTGTTTGTAAAAAACTGCTTAGTCTGTAATTGTTATTTTTAAAATGTTTATTTATATATAAAAAAATTGGCTGGGCTGTTATAAACTGTGATCAGCTTTTTTGGGGGTTTTTTGTGGATTAAAAAAAGAACAAAGTATGATATAATGTTTTCAAATTGTTTTATTTAACCAAATAATGTTTTAGTTTGTGGTTTTTTTTAAATAGTTGTACCGTAGGTAATAATTTTAAAAATGTAAAAGTACATGTTTTTTATATTCAGTGTTTTTGAACTGTGTTTAGATGTTTTGGGTTTTTATTTGAGTTAAAACTCAACACAGGATTTTAGAAATGTTTTTATATTATTTTATTGACATATGTTTGTGATTTGTGTAAAATTGTGATTTTGTGTTGTTTTTGCTTTTACTCTTGTGGCCTTTTGTGTAAAATTGTGATTTTGTGTTATGTTTTTGACTTGTTTTTACTCTTGTGGCCTTTTGTTTGGGGCTGTTGTGTCTATTTGAATTGTTTTTACTATTGTGGCCTGCAGGTGGGGCTGCTAGTGGATCTCGTTTACTCCTGGCCTCTGGGTGGTGCTTATTCCGGTAGGTCGTCTCTTTTTGTCTTCATTTGTGTTCCGGTCGTCGAGGAGGGAGGACGTCTGGTGAGTTGGCTGGTTTCCTTTATTTTGGGGTTTGGTTTATTTTGCTTTTGTGGTTGTTGTCTGGGATGTTTTTCTGTTTGGTTGTTGTTGTATTGTTTTATTTTTAGGTTTAATTGGTTTGGTTTTTTGTGTTTTTATTTACTTTTTCTTGTTTGTGTAATTTGTGTTTTTTTCGTTTGGTACTTAGTTGTTTTGTAAGTGGTTTTGTGTGTTTTTTGTTTTAAGTAATGGTTGTTTTTAATTATGGTTTTATTTTTGTTAGGTTGTTAGGTGTGTGTGTGTCTGAGCGTGTGAGGGAGAGAGAGGAGGCTGCCGCCGGGTGAGTACCTCCGGTAGGCGAAGGCAGCGGCCGGAATGCCATTCGCTGCCTTTGCTTTCCAGAGGAATTGTTTCGCTTTCGGGGCGGGGGGGGGAAGGCACTGATGCCTTCGCCCTCCCTTGAAAGCGAAACACTTACTTGGAAAGTAAAGGCAGCAGCCAGAGCGCAGTTCGCTGCCTTTGCTTTCCGGAGGAATTGTTTCACTTTCAAGGGGGGGGGGGCGCGAAGGCATCAGTACCTTTTTCCCCCTTGAACCCCCCCCCCGGTTTTGTGGTTTTTTTCCACCCCGGCTCAACTTTTCTTGAGGCCGGTGGTGGTCTCGCCTTGTCTTCGGCGGGGTAGCGTGGAGGAGAGGGTGTCCCTCTCCTCCCCGTTGCTCCGTGAAAGGCCAGCGGGTATTTGCTTGGCTGTGAGGCGGACTTGCGTTCCCATTGTTTTTTATTTTTATTTTTCGCGCACCCCCTTTCTCAGCGTTCTGCATGCTCATGGTGCGCAGGACAATGGGGCTTGTAGTTTTGTGTTTGTGGTTTCTGTTTGTGCGGCGGTTTTTTTCTGTGGCTTGTTTTTTATTGGCCGTGGCGCATTTCCCAACGTTCTTTTTGCTTGTGCCTCTCAGCCTGATTGGCTGTGGCGCGGTGCGGCGCAAGGAACGTTGGGAAGTGAAGTCTTTTCCTTTTGTTTGCGTTTGTGGGTCTCCTGCCCCACTGGCGCATTTCTCAACCCCCCAGTTACCTCCGCACTCAGTTCGGGCGAGTGCACGAATGCTCGGTACGGAATACTATGGCCTGGTGCGGAATCATTTGTCAAATTATAACGGTTAACCACGGATTTATAGGTATAGATTAAAAGTGCAAAGCTTTGCCCACTAGGAAGCTTTAGCATGTGTTTTCACCCAAAGTGAAACACTTTCTCACTGAAGCTGGCAGGGAAATTTATTATTCTCCTATCTGTTTTCTGTTGACTAGAGGCTTAAGCCTGTCAACCCTTTCTAGGCAACTTTTGTAGGAGAGAAGGTTTAAGCGGAGGCGAGGACGCGAAGTAAAGAAATAACTTATAAACTGGTAAGCTTGATTTTAAGACATTGTTTTTTCATGATAGACAGGATGTGTATTGGAGGCGCTAGAACTTTCATCAATAATAACAAATGAGAAGGAATTTATGTTATGGTGTATATGCAGTTCTAGCTATATTAACTTTTATGTTATTTGTAATCTTTTGTGTGCAGATTTCCTGAGGAAGAAAAAATAGTTCGAAAAGTCGAATAAACTGGTATCAACTTTGGAAATTATAGCTGTACCAGTGAATCTTCCATTTATAAAACACCCATAAAGGAATACTTTTTGTTATTAAGAATATTGACTACACAGCCTTTCGTTTGCAAGAAGATTTAAGTATAAACTGTATGTAGTTAGCCTATCACCAAGTCGGATATATTTTTGTTGAACTTTACATCAATATATAAAGTTACATTTTTGAGGAAATATCACTTTGTATATCGTCATTTTCATCTCAAACTGTTTTTTCTATCTGTTGAGTGCTATACTGTTTGCGCCCATTTTTTCCCTTCACCCAAAGTGAAACACTTTCTCACTGAAGCTGGCAGGGAAATTTATTATTCTCCTATCTGTTTTCTGTTGACGAGAGACTCCACAGCCAGGTTGAAAAGGCTTAAGCCTGTCAACCCTTTCCAGGCAACTTTTGTAGGTGAGAAGGTTTTGCCTTACTGAGGGAACAATGATGTTTTGAAAATAAAGAGGGAAAGATTATGGTATTTGATCACACTCAAGTGACATATGTTATGTATTGGTAAATTTATTAAGCCATCTTTACCTTGACTATTATTTTTCTCTTTTACTTAATAATTATACAAGTGCCTTATTCCTATGAGAGCTCTTAAAGTCATAGTTACATTTTCAATTGCTGTTCCTTTTGAAATATACAGCATATTAATTTAGTAATCTATACTTATAAGAAGGTGGATGGGTGGTGAGTGTCCGGCATTAGTGCCCATACCCGGCCCAAACATCTTGTACCGAGCCGCCCATACTTACCTTAAAACTGAACTCACAACGCCGCAAGGGTCCCAAAACAGAGAGTGGGGCAAATGCCCCACAAACACGAACAATAAAACCTACACATCCCAGCGTCCTCTGCGCCGCGCCACCACTCAGCCAATCAGGCTGAAGGACGCGAGCACGGAGGAGGCTGGGAAAGCCAGCATGCGCAAAATTAAAAAACGGCTCACGCAGCGGGAACGCAAGGCCGCCGAAGGCAGACGCAGCGCTTCTCCGCCCTAGGGTAAGTTGAGGGGAAAAAACAAAGACAGCAGGCAGCGATTTCGTGAGGGGAGGCCCTTATGGATCGCTGCCTGCTGCCTTTGTTTTTTCCCCATTAACTGTTTTGCTCTGTGTGTGTGTGTGTGTGTGTATTGTGTGGTTGCGTTGTGTGTGTGGTTGTGTTGTGTGTGTGTGGGGGGGTTGTTTTGTGTGGTGTGTGTGTGTGTCTGTGTGTGTGTGTGTGTACTCCCCAAAACCACCCCAACCACCAACACACAAGTTATACCTGCCCGGTAGGGCCGGGCAAAAATGCTAGTTACTTTATAAGTTCATATATCCTTCCGAAGATATGTGAATTTTGTATAGTTCAATAATATGCAATAAGCTCATTTGAGTGTATCTGCCTGTTATGCCGTAGTTTAACTCTGGAGTAAGTCATTATCTAAAGTTTCTTACAGTTACATCTGATTATTCAGTTAATTTTTTATTTAAGCCACAACTGCTTTTATGATACAAGGGGTTCTCAATCTACAGCCCACGGTGCATTTCATGTGGCACATAGCTCTCACCCACTCTAGCGGCGGAAACTGCCACATGTTTACGACAGCTGCAGGCGCAATTTATGCCAGTGTTTACGGTGGAGGAACCATCAGCCCGGCCCGCTCAGCTGTCTTTGGGCATTACACAATTATCAAGGAGCTTACTTAGAAATACCCCACAGTTGAGCTGCCTGGACCAAAACCACATTCCTAGTTAGAGTTGCAGCTCCCTACAATTTTCCAGTAAAAGCTGGGAACCCTCAACTGTTCATAAGCAGATGAACGATTAACTACTGGGAATGTTGGCAACAGTGATGAGAACTAGAGCTCAGCAGATCTGGAGGGCATCAGGTTGTCCAACCGGCATTACAGATCCCAAAGCCTCTAGCATGAGTTGGGACAACACTCTGAGTACAGAAGCATTATCATTGCCCTTTCAGTTAGTATTATTTTTTCAATTGGTCACAAGCGAGATTAACATCATAAGAACATAAGAACAGTCTTGCGGGAACAGGCCACAGCCCATCCAGTCCAGCATTCTGTCTCACACAGTTGCTCACCATTTGCTTCAGGGTATTCCCAAGCAGATGCCTTCACCTACTTAGGATTTCCTGGAAATGGCATTGAGAGATATCCTGCCTATCTCTCCAATCTCTCTCAAATGGGGAAAGGGGGGGGGCTTACCAAGAGAGTATGCAGTTTGCCAGTTCTCCTCCATGACTTTCTGGTGGAGGGCCTTCTGGTCAGGATCCAGCAGTACCCACTCCTCCTGGGTGAAGGACACGGTCACCTCCTCAAAGGATACTCCAACCTAAATGCAAAAAGAAAGGTCTCCTTGGGTTTCATAAAGGTAACCTTCTAAACCTCGGGCTCCCAACCTTTTCATTCCAGGGGCCGGGTCACTCTCGGTCATCTTTGAGGGCTGGATGGCCATTTTGCCCTGCCTTCACGATGGGGGTGGCCATTTTGTCTCAACAGCTTCAAAGGGGGTGGCCATTTTGTTTCTCGAATGCCCTTGGATGGTCATGGGGGGCACATGAAATGGTGCCATTGGCTGGATCTGACTCTCAGGCTTTAGGTTGGTAACCCCTTTTCTAAATCCAAAACAACTAATAAAGAAATAGGGCAGGATCTTATATTGTAGGTTTGAACTTTCATGAGTGGACTTCATTGACTTACTGTTGGAGAAGTAGTTTACCAAGAATTACTTGTCAGCTTCACATTTATTCCATCTAGGATGAGAGGCTTCTGAATCCCAGTTTATAAGGAAAAACAGTGGGAAGGAATGGGTTCATAGTGGCTGGCCGGCCTTGGTTGCTTCTTGGTGGCATCTAGGGTGCCTTTGAGAGAACCAATAATGTAGGCTAACTCAACCTTTAGTCTCATTAAGCATAGCTATTACACTTCTGTCTCTTACAAGAAAAAAAAGAAGAGCTACTAAGAATGAAGAGAATAAGGTCAGGAAAGTAATACCTGCTATCTTCATACTCAGTTTTGTAAAACCTCAAACAGATCACAGATCTTGGGCCATTCTTCCAAATGGAAGAGAATTTTAAAAAATATTTCCCGTTTGTAACAGCCACATTCTTCTTCTTCCGGGTCTAGTCCAGACGTGAAACTGCCAAAATGAAGGCACCTTTTGGCGGGCAGTGGTCCATAGGGTCGCAAAGGGTCAGAATCGACTGGGCGATTGAACAACAACAACAAAAATGTGTGAATTCCAATATAAAGCAATGGCCAGACTGATTAGGGTCTAACAAGGATAAATACACTGGGGATAAAATACACAAGTTGTCTTGAAACCGTCCTCTCCGTACCTGATCTGATTCTGCTCCGTCACAAGGAAGACAGGATGGATCGCTTGTTGCTGGCATCCTTCTGACTTCTATGGGAAAGACAGAGAGGCTGGGAAGTTACTGCTATAACCTCCTCTCACATTATGATGTGCCCGATTCTAATCCCATTAAAAGTATAAAATGATTCACATCCCAGTAAAAGGCACTAGTTCCCCAAGAGAAAAGTGAGACCCTCTAGAGCAGGGGTTCCCCAACCTAAGGCCCATGGGCTGGATCTGGCCCACAGCACAATTTAATGTCCCCTCCCCACCTCTCCAAGGGCATTTGAGAAACAAAATGGCCACCCCTTTGAAGCTGTTAGAACAAAATGGCCACCTCCATTGTGCAGGAAGGGCAAAATGGCCGTCCTGCCCTCGAATCTGTCTGAAGGAGCGTAACCCAGGTCTCGACTTGAAAAGGTTGCTCTAGAGCAGGGGTCTTAAAACTTGGCTCTCCAGCTGTTCTTGGACTTCAATTCCCAGAAGCCAAAGTCAGCACATCTGCCGATCTGGACTTCTGGGATTTGAAGTACTGTATGACAACATCTGGAGAGTCAAGTTTGCAGACCTATGGTATAGACCATAGGTCAACAAACCAGGCTCTCCAGATGTTCTTAGATTTCAATTCCCAGAATCCCTGATCAGCAGCCTTCTGGGAATTAAAGTCCAAGAACACCTGGAGAGCCAAGTTTGAAGAACTCTGCTCTAGAGAGTGTTTCTAAATGGAATTCACAATGACATACCAGACTAGGAAATATTTTTTACTGAGTACAAACATTTCTGCAGTAGTTTGAAATACTAAGTGTTACATTTCTCCACCATGGCAGATAATATTTTTTCAGGGTAGGTTGTAGAGAGTCCACAAAGTATTACCGTAATCCTCACCTATCAAGGGGGCCCTTCCTTCCTCGCCCTGATGGTTCTCTCCTTGCTGAGGACTATCTTTGAGGCTGAATTGAGGCTTCCCCTGTACTGGGAAATCAGACGGATCTTCTGAGGAGAGGATTCTCATCTGAGGATCCATCACACGCAACAAGGAGAAAGAAAAGACAAGAACAATAATCTTAGCAGACAAAGCTGCAACTTTGTGAGAAACATGGTGACTCAGCTTTCTAATTAAAGTAATACTTCAACAGCAATAAATACAAAGTTCTAGGACAGTGATGGCAAACATTTTAGAGGCTGAGTGCCCAAGGAGGAGGCACACACCTGTACCCTCACACCTGGACCCCCACCGCACGTGCGATGCCATCTTGGCCATCTCCTAGGATAGTGATGGCAAAGCTTTTAGAGACCGAGTGCCCAAACTGCAACCCAAAACCCACTCATTTATCACAAAGTGCTAACACGGCAGGGCTGCTGGCCAGAGGGGCAGGGAAAACTCTGTGCTGGGGTGACTGCACGGGTGCCCACAGAGAGGGCTCCAAGTGCCGCCTCTGTCCTAGGAGAGATGGATGGAGTGTATCTGGTCACCTCACGTCGCCCACACCACCCAGGTGGGATTTCAGCCTCTTCTCTCACCTCCCCATTGGTGAAGGGAGAGGGGTGGGTGGGGATGCAATGCTGCCATTGGCAGTGACTGGGCTGGGCGAGGTTTGCCTGTGATGGCATGCGTGCCCACAGAAAGGCCTATACCTGCCACCTCTGGCACGCTTGCCATAGGTTCACCACCACTGTTCTAGGATTCCTTTCCCTTGTTTCCTTGACCCCCTTCAAGAGCCATTTTTACAATATCGGTAGGTGAACAATCCCTGCCTGAATCTACCAAAGGTCCTCATCCTGCTAATTTAGCGACCACACTGCTGAATTGGGTGCTGTGCCCATGTCAGATAAGAACATAAGAACATAAGAACAGCCTTGCTGGAACAGGCCACAGCCCATCCAGTCCAGCATTCTGTCTCACACAGTGGCTCACCATTTCCTTCAGGGTATTCCCAAGCAGATGCCTTCACCTGCTTAGGATTCCCTGGAAATGATATTGAGAGATATCCTGCCTATCTCTCCAACCCGGAGGTTGTCCTTAAGTATCCATAATTATAGCCATTGATACTCTTGTCCTCCATGAACTTGTCTAATCCTTTCTTAAAGCTGTCAAGACTGACAGCTGTCACCACTTCTTCTGGCAGGGAGTTCCATAGACCAGTAATCCTCTGGGTGAAAAAATACTTTCTCTTATTTGTTTGAGAACTAGTACCCAAAAGTTTCATCGAGTGTCCCCTAGTTCTAGTGTTATGCGATAGGGAAAACAGTTTTTCCTTATCTACTTTGTCCACACCGTGCATGATTTTATAAACTTCAATCAGGTCACCTCTTAGACGTCGTCGTTCAAGAGTGAAGAGGCCCAACCGTTGCAGCCTCAGATGGTAAGGAAGGTGTTCCAGTCCCCTAATCATTCTGGTTGCCCTCCTCTGCACTTTTTCCAGCTCCATAATATCCTTCTGGAGGTATGGCGACCAGAACTGTACACAGTATTCCAGATGGGGCCTCACCATAGATTTATAAAGAGGCAAAATGACACTTGCTGACTTATTTTCTATACCCTTCCTAATGATCCCTAGCATTGAGTTTGCTTTTTTCACTGCTGAGGCACACTGGGTTGACACCTTCATTGAGTTGTCCACCAGGACACCAAGGTCCCTTTCCTGGTTTGTCGCAGAGAGTTCAGACCCCATCAGTTTATAAATGTAATTGGGGTTCTTTGCCCCAACATGCATCACTCTGCACTTACTAATGTTGAAACTCATTTGCCACTGTTTTGCCCACTCCCCCAGTGTCGAGAGATCCCTCTGAAGCTCCTCACAATCTCTCACAGTTTTCACTACCCTGTATAATTTAGTGTCGTCAGCAAATTTGGCTACCTTGCTTTTTACTCCTACCTCTAGATCATTTATGAAGAGGTTGAAAAGCAGGGGTCCCAGTACTGAACCTTGGGGGACCCCACTCTTTACTTCCCTCCACTTGGAGAAGTGTCCATTTAGTGCTACCCTCTGTTTCCTGTCCCTTAGCCAGTTGCTGATCCAGAACAAGACCTGTCCTTTTATTCCATGACTGGTAAGTTTATTCAAGAGCCTTTGGTGTGGGACCTTGTCAAAAGCCTTCTGAAAGTCCAGATAAACAATGTCAACTGGATCCCCCTTATCCACATGCTTGTTGACACTCTCAAAAAATTCCAACAGATTAGTGAGGCATGATTTGCCCTTGCAAAAACCATGTTGGCTCTCCTTTAGCAGCGCCTTCTCTTCTATGTGCCTATTAATTCTATCTTTTAGGATGGTTTCCATCACTTTACCTGGGACACATGTCAAACTGACAGGTCGGTAATTTCCTGGATCACCCCTGGATCCTTTTTTGAAAATTGGTGTTACATTCGCTACCTTCCAGTCATCAGGCACAAAGCCTGATTTGAGGGAAAGATTATATATTTTGGCTAGGAGATCAGCAATTTCATCTTTAAGTTCCCTGAGAACTCGTGGATGGATTCCATCTGGTCCTGGTGATTTGTTAGTGTTTAGCTTAACAAGACATGCAAGGACCTCCTCCCTGGTTATTTCTATCTGGCTTAATTCTTCGGTTTCCCTCCCTACGAAGATAGGCTCTGTTTTGGGCATGTGGCCTCTGTCTTCTTCAGTGAATACTGAAGCAAAGAATTCATTGAGTCTCTCTGCAATCTCTGTTTCCTCTTTAATAACCCCTTGCCTTCCATTGTCATCTAATGGTCCAATGGCCTTCCTAGTTGGGTTCTTACTTCTAATGTACTTAAAGAAGTCTTTGTTATTTCTCTGAGTATTTTTAGCTATACGCTCCTCAAAGTCTTGCTTTGCTTTCCTGATTGTTGCCTTGCATTTGTTCTGCCAGAATTTATGTTTCTGCCTGCTGTCCTCATTCGGACAAGCCTTCCATCTTCTAAATGAGCTTTTCTTGCTCTTGATCACTTCCCGAACAGCTCCTGTAAGCCACATTGGAGTCCTCTTGGACCTGGCAGTGGCCTTTTTCCTTTTGGGTATGCATTCCAATTGAGCCTCTGTTATTGTTTTTGTAAACAGCCTCCATGCCTCTTGGAGTGTTTGGACTCTCTCAATTTTCCCTTTCAGCTTCTTTTTTACTAGTTTCCTCATCTTTGGGAAATTTCCTTTTTGAAAATTTAAGGTCTCTGTGTTAGATTTTATCAGTGACTTGCGGTCTATGTTCAAGTTAAACATAATTGAGTTGTGGTCACTGTTCCCTATTGGATCAGTCACATTAACATCTTGCACCAGATCCTGAGTATTACTCAGGATCAAGTCAAGGATTCTTGTACCTCTAGTTGGGTCTTCAACCATCTGTCCCAGGGAACAATCATTTAGCATATCTAGGAACTTTATCTCTTTATCATGTGCTGAACAACAGTTCACCCAGTCTATGTGAGGGTAATTGAAGTCCCCCATTATAACCAGGCTTCCCTTCTTGGATGCCTCCTTTACAACATTCTCCAACTGCCAGTCTCCCTCAAGAGTTTGGGTCGGAGGCCGATAGTATATGCCTACTGTTAGACCATCCTTGTGGCCTGGTACTCTTACCCACAGAGCTTCTAATGGTGACTCCAAATCACCTAGATATTCCAATTCATACGATGTAAGTCTGTTGCTCACTCATGAAACTAGACACGCAGGGGGACACACCTTGTTTCAGAATGGAAGAGAGAACGACAAATATCAGAGACTGTGATACCATTTCTAAATATAATACCCACAGACCACACTTCAAGGAGCATATGGCACGAGTGCTGTACCCACCAGGAGGGCGGGATATAAATGTGCAAAATAAATAAATAAATAATAAAATCCAGCAGAACAGCAACAAATCTGATAAACTGAAGGGCAGTAAGGATCATTGGCAGCTCCCTTCAGGCTTTGAGCCCTCCGCACAAAAGCCATGAATTGCTCTTACCTTTTGCTCTTCCACCTGACTCAGACTCAGGAGGAAACCTTCTGCCAGGGCCACTGCCTGGGAACTAGTTTCTGCTCCACATTCCCTCACCCAGCTTGACATCTCCTGGGGGAGGATGGACAGGAACTGCTCCAGGACCACCAGGTCCAGCATCTCAGCCTTGGTGTGTTGCTCTGGCTTCAACCACTGACGGCAAAGCTGGTGGAGTCGAGTGCAAACCTGCCGAGGCCCATCAGCTTTCAGGTAGGATAATGTCCTGAAGTGTTGGCGCTGCTTCTCTGAGCTGAACACCTCCTCCCTGAGGACGTCTGGCACTATTCCTTCCTGGCATGTCCCAAGGCTTCTTCCCCTGATCACGTTGGGGTCTCTTCCTTCTGCGTTGCCAGATGTGTGTTGGTTGGTCATGTTATTTCTCACCCAACAAGGCTTCCAATGGTGTCCTGTCTAATTAAGTTTAGAACAGAGAAATGTGTAGATTTTAAAACACGGCTGTTTCACTTGTGAGTTTTAGATTTTCATACAAAAGGTGACCATAATACTGTATTGTTTGAATAATTTTGGGTGGGAGATTCCCTTCCTGAGGGTGTCAAATGACTGCCTTTTGGGGGGCTCAGAATGGCTTCTGGAAAGAGACAGGTGGAAGGGAAGCCATTCAGGAGGGTTGGGGTGGCCCAAGACATCCTGCTGCCTGAGGCAGGGCACAAAATCTCCTCCTCTTCTGCCTTTTCCACATATACTTTGCACAGACCAATATATGAAATTAATACCCTTGTTTAAGGTACAGTACCCTTATTTAAAGCCTCCAGATGGGGACAATGTTCACTATTGCTTCCCAGGACTGAGGATGCAGCAGAACAAGAGAATGGCCAGTAGGATCGGAAAGGGAGGTTTTGGGGGGCCATAATTACCGCCCTTCCAGCTTCTGCCGCCTGAGGCCCTCCACTCACTCTTTCTGATATTTCTGGTGATTTCTTTCCCAAACTATAAACCAATCCCTTTAAACAGGAGTTTAGCACCGACCACGAAACCCCCTTCCTGCAAAATCATCTGCAGAAATGTGCATGCATTTCAAAAGGCACAAAGTGGGGATGATGATGATGATGATGGGAAGCCAGTTTCCTTCTTCTTTCCCCCTACAAAGTGCAAAAAAAGATTCGCCTGCCTCCCCCCCCTTTCTCTTTTAATTAAAGAGACTGCAGTGGCTCAAGTGGCTAAGACGCTGACTGGGAGGCAGAAGGTCAGCAGTTCGATTCCCAAGTACTGCAGGACGGAATAACCTCCCGTCTTTGTCCCAGCTCCTGCCAACCTAGCAGTTCGAAAGCAAGAAATTGCAAGTAGATAAATAGGGACCACTTCAGTGGGAAGGTAACAGCGTACCGTGCACTCCGGTGTCTAGTCATGCCTACCACATGACCACACGGAAACATCTGCAGTAGCAGACAGCGCTGGCTCTTCGGCTTTGAAACAGAGATGAGCACTGAACCCTAGAGTCGGATACGACTGGCTTTCGAGCAAGGGAAGCCTTTACCTTTAAGGGGTTACTGTTTCGAAGCTGATTCCGCTTTTCCCTCGTGGAAGGGCAAAGGATTTACGCATGCGCATACTTTATAGTGAAGAAATGTAACCCTGGTTTTCCCTTTTCCTGTCACGCGACTGAAGCCGAGCCAGACTCCTGGCAAGCAGGGCAAGCACAGACCCGTCCAATCTCCTCTCCGAGCACATGGATGTTAGCCTCAAATTGTTAGCCTCAATTTGCGCGGGGCGGTGGGGGGGAATTTATCCTGCCCGGGAGAGAGAGGAATCATCATCCGCAAATCCATTTTATTTCCCCCACGACTTAGTTCACTCGCTTTCTTTCCTGCCTCAAACTAATCCCACTTCCAGAGATAACACTGGGATGCCTTCCATTTCTTCTCCGACCTCTAGTACCAACCTATTTGAATGTGCTCAATTCCACAGTTCCTTAACAAAATGCAAAAATAAGCAATTCCAAGTCTACTAAGCGTCGTTACTAAGAGGAAGGGTCTGTTCTTCTGAAGCTAAGGACCCCCAAGGCCTCCCAAGTGGAGGCCATGAAGGTCCATTCCCTTCCCACAGGACTCTCAGGTGGGAGCTTAGCAGCGGCTTCCAAGCTGAGAGTGTCACCGTCCTGGAGGGTTTAAGACAGGAGGAGTGGCCAAACTATGGCCCTTGGACCAGATCTGACCTGTGACACTCCCGGAAGTGGAAGTAGAATGTGCCTGTGCATATCGCTGCTGTTATTGCACCCACGGCTGTTGTAAACGCGTTTGCGACAGCCACGGGTGCATTTATGGCAGCGTTCTGCACATGCGTGGGCGCCTTTTACTTCTGCTTCTGGTGGGAGGAACCACCTGACCAGCCTGTTGAACCCTGTGACTGGCCCGTGGCCCGAAAAGTTTGGCCACCCCTGGTTTAAGAGGAGCAGTTGCAAATTCTGACAACAGTGAGGCAGACCGGCTTCATTCTACTAGGAAAGAAAAAGGAACTGTGAGACCCACCCAACACTGAAGGAACTAATTTCCTAGGAAATGTTTTATTGGAGTTGGTGGTGTTTCACTTAAAGAGCAATCCCCAATGCATTATGCTCTTTAAGCAAGGTACCACAGTATTACATAATGTGGAATTTCCCCATCTTTCTCTTAGGGCCTGGAGCAGAGTCCTTGCTGTTCATGAGAAAGTGTTATCTGTTTTTGGATTTTCCTGTGCAATTTTGGCTCAGTATGCATTTGCAGCTGGGTATTCTACATTGAGAGCAATGGTGGCTTAGTGATTACGGTAAGAAGTTGAGCTTGACTACCAGTTGAGCAGTTCATAAGAACATAAGAACAGCCTTGCTGGAACAGGCCACAGGCCATCCGGTCCAGCATTCTGTCTCACACAGTGGCTCACCACTTGCTTCAGGGTATTCCCAAACAGATACATTCACCTGCTTAGAAATCCCTGGAAATGGCATTGAGAGATATCCTGCCTATCTCTCCAACCCCGAGGTTGTCCTTAGGTATCCATAATTATAGCCATTGATACCCTTGTCCTCCATGAACTTTTCTAATCCTTTCTTAAAGTTGTCAAGACTGACAGCTGTCACCACTTCTTCTGGCAGGGAGTTCCATAGACCAGTGATCCTCTGGGTGAAAAAGTACTTTCTCTTATTTGTTTGAGAACTAGTACCCAAAAGTTTCATGGAGTGTCCCCTAGTTTTAGTGTTTTCCTTATCTACTTTGTCCACACCGTGCATGATTTTATAAAATTCAATCAGGTCACCTCTTAGACGCCGTCGTTCAAGAGTGAAGAGGCCCAACCGTTGCAACCTCAGATGGTAAGGAAGGTGTTCCATTCCCCTAATCATTCTGGTTGCCCTCCTCTGCACTTTCTCCAACTCCATAATATCCTTCTGGAGGTATGGCAGATCAACACTCAAGCATTGTACATCAAAGTGAGTTTCCACCATCTGTCCCAGCTTCTGCCAGCCTAGCCGTTCAAGAGCAAGAAATTGTAAGTAGATAAATAGGTACTGGTTTGAAAGGAAAGGTAAGTGTTCCATGTGCTTTAGCATTTAGTCATGCCTTCCACTAGACTGTTTTCAGTCAAAGATCCAGGAGAATGAAAATAAGAATTGAAATGAAATATGAAAGGTACATGAAATAATGCTTAATAATAAAGGCTTTGGTGTATTATGCACTAGCACACAATCTAAACAGCATCTTGAACTTAAACCTAAATTATGCCTCTTTAATACTGTAAATAACTTAACATATAAAAGTTTTAGGTCAAAAATCAAATCTATACATTCCTAAGCCCTTTAAGCATGATTTGAAAAAATGATTTTAAAAACACCCACCAAAATGTTAAGTTCAAACGCTCACCAAGTTTTATCTAAGGGGAATTACATGATGTTGATATTAAATTAGCTTCTAGAAGGAAACCAATGCTCCAGCTGCTACACAGCATCATCATAGTCTTGTCATTGAAGCTGATGTTGCAATGTCTCATGATGATGGTGCCTCCTTCTGATGTGGCCTGTAAATGTGTCTCCCTACTTAGCTATCAGGGACTGCTGTAGCTCAAGTGGTTAACATGCTGAACTCACTGACTGGAAGGTCAGAGTTCAATTCCTGGGAATTGCATAATGGAGTGAGCTCCTGTCTCTGTCCAAGCTCCTGCCAACCTAGAAGTTCAAAAGCAAGAAATTGCAAGTAGATAAATAGGGAGCCCTTCAGTAGGAAGGTAAACAGCGTTTTGTGCACTCTGGTGTTGAAGCATCCCTGCCACATGTCCACGGAAACATCTGCAGACGCAGACAGCATTGGCTCTTTGACTAGAAACAGAGATGAACACTGAACCCTCGACTGGCTTTTAAGCAAGGTCAACCTTACATTTAGATCACATATTGTTAATTGCTTTGTTACTTGCCTATGCATATAATCACGTAAAAGCTAGCTTATAAAACCAGTTAAGTTAATATAAAAGAATTATGCTAATTTGTTACATTTTATAAATTTAGTAAGTGCTTTGTGAGATTGGATTTTCTTACTAAAGCATGTAAATTTAAGTTTGTTCATTAATATGCAGTGATTTATTCTGAATATATCTGCTTAACAGAACTAATGCAATTCAGTTGCAATTCAGTCGGCCTCGGTTGAGAAGGCGGGATATAAATTAAAAATATTATTATTATTATTATTATTATTATTATTATTATTATTATTATTATTATTATTATTATTATTATTATTATTATTATTATTATTATTATTATTATTACTACTACTACTACTACTTACAGGAATATCTGATTGTTCAGTTAATTATTGATTTAAGCTTCAAATGCTTTTCTGGTGATGCTTTGTTGTTCTTACATACCCTGAGTTGGGTTCGCCTGAGTGGGCAGTGTAGAAATGTGAAGATTAGATTAAACTAGCATAGGTGCCTGTCTTTGATGGGGGTTTTTTGGGGGGTGCGCTACCCGTGGGGTGGGGGTGGCTTGGGGAGTTTTTTCTTTCTTTTCATTTTGCCTCCCTCCACACCGTTTGTGATGCCCCCTGGCTCTCATTAAAGGAACCTGGGCAGACTCACCCCGGCATGATGATGAGGGAGGGATGATAGGTATTGAGGGGGAAATTTAGGAAGAAAGGAAGACAGGAGGGCAAGAATGAGGGAGGGAAGGAAAGAAGGAAGGAAGGGAGGGGAGAAGAACGGCTGGAGGTAGGGAAGGAAGGATGAGAGCTAATTACCCAGCTTTGGCCGGGTGTTTGTTGTATGTTTAGGTTTTTCGGACCCTGATACACCCCAACTCTCTCTCTCTCTCATATTCAGGCACACCCACACACACACACACACGTGACTGATCCGGAACCCACTGTCTTGAGCATTGTCTTACACACACAGACACACACTCCCTGTCTCTCTCTCTGTCTCTCGCTCACACAGCATTGATGTACATTGAAAGTGTCTCGTTCCTGGGCTGTAGAGGCTTAAATGAAATGGGTTCGTTCCATCAGTCATTCTCTCTCAAGTTCAACCAATTGCAGTTCAACATGCAAATCAGCTCTCTCCAACATTCTGTTTCCAGGCCTGGCTAGATTCTCTCCGGAATTCCAGGACCTTTGCCTGTCAGTCATTCATTCTCAACCAATGACAGTCCAACATGCAAATCAGCTCTCTCCAACATTCTGTTTCCAGGCCTAGCTGTTAAACTGCTGTTTTTCTCCCATGGCACCATGGGAGTTGTAGTTTCCATTCTTTTCCCCATTTTGTGGGGCATAGGCCCCACTGTCGGCCCCCGGACCCTCGCGGCGATGGTCTCAGTTGGGTAAGGTATATGTGCACGGCGCATTATGGGATAGGCTGGATGGGTGTGGAAACGCATTCCGCACACGCATGGCCCAATCCCTTTCTTACAGGTATAGATTAAATTTTAATAATTGCCAATAGTAATTCATATACAGTACACATGTAATTAAATAAATTGGAGGGGGGACTATGTCATCTTTACTGCCTCTTATAAATGAATGAAAAGCATGTAAATCTATAAAATAAAATTTAGCATATGTGCTGGGCCATAACATTTTCTTGGGGAACCTTGGAGTTTTAGTAAAAGAACCCAGAAGTTCTTTAGTAATTTCATATGGCCCACCGCTGCCCTTGCTGCTACCAGAAGTGCAAGTGGACAGCCTTAAGACTGCCCACGAATGCGTAAACGTGCCCACGCCTGCCGTAAATGTTGCTGTAAATGCACCCATGGCTGTCATACACGCATTTATGACAGCCGTAGAAACGTATTACAGCAGCATTTACAGCGGGAGGAACCATGTGACCGGCCCGCTCAGCTGTCTGTGGGGCACGGTCTGTCCCGTGGCACAAAAGGTTGGGAACCCCTGAGTTAGATGTTGGACTAAAGAACATGCCTGAGTAGGAAGATCACACACTACTTATTACCAATTGTACTACTTAGCCTGACTGGTGTTCAAACAGGAACAACCAGGAATTAAAAATCTACAAGAGGTTTCTCTAGCCCGAGGAGTGATCCGATACACTTAGAAGCAGGCTCCCTAAAACAGTGGTAGCATCATCGAGGATGGAAAGGGTCTTCTGGCTAGTTAAAAGGATTAACTCACTTTGCAACCATTACACTGGGCAAAACATTTTTACCCATTACTGGCATTTTAATGGTTTCTCTCCTGCGTGGACTCTCCAGTGTTTCACAAGGTGTGTTTTCTGGACAAAACATTTTCCACATTCCTGGCATTTATATGGTTTTTCTCCAGTGTGAATTCTCTGATGAATCACAAGTTCTGAATTTGTAGTAAAACATTTCCCACATTCCTGGCATTTATATGGTCTCTCTCCTGTGTGGACTCTCTGATGAATCCGAAGGTCTGAATTCCAAGCAAAACATTTCTCACATTCCTCACATTTGTATGGTTTCTCTCCTGTGTGAACTCTCTGATGTTTCACAAGAAGTGAATTCATGGCAAAACATTTCTCACACTTCTGGCATTTGAATGGCTTCTCTCCTGTGTGGACCTTTTGATGAAACCAAAAGCTTGAATTTCGAGTAAAACATTTCCCACACTGCTGGCATTTGTAGGGTTTCTCTCCTGTATGAAGTCTCTGGTGAACCAGAAGCTCTGAATTCAGAGGAAAACATTTCCCACACTCCTGACATTTGTATGGTTTCTCTCCTGTGTGAAGTCTCTGATGAATTGTAAGATTTGAATTCTGGGTAAAACATTTTCCACACTCCTGGCATTTGTAAGGTTTCTGTCCTGTGTGTACTCTCTGATGAAACCAAAGGCTTGAATTCTGAGCAAAATATTTCCCACACTCGTGGCATTTATATGGCTTCTCTCCTGTGTGGACTCTTTGATGAATCACAAGCTTTGAATTTTGAGCAAAATGTTTCCCACACTCCAGACATTTGTAGGGTTTATCTCCTTTGTGGACTCTCTGATGAATAATAAGCTTTGAATTCAGGGCAAAACATTTCCCACACTCCTGGCATTTGTATGGTTTCTCTCCTGTGTGAACTGTCTGATGACTCACAAGTTTTGACTTACAAACAAAACCTTTTCCACATTCCTGGCATTTGTATGGTTTCTCTCCTGTGTGGACTCTGTGATGAATCACAAGCTGCGTATTCTGAACAAAACATTTTCCACACTCCTGGCATTTGTATAGCCTCTTTCCTGTGTGGACCCTATTATGCCTCAGAAGGTGTGAGCTGTGAGAAAAACATTTCCCACACTCCTGGCATTTGTGTGGTTTCTCTCCTGTGTGAACTCTGTGATGAATGACAAGATTTGAATTCAATGCAAAACATTTCCCACATTCCTGGCACTTGTAGGGTTTCTGTCCTGTGTGAACTCTCTGATGAAGCACAAGCTTTGAATTCTGAGCAAAACATTTCCCACACTCCTGGCATTTGAAGGGTTTCTGTCCTGTGTGAACTCTCTGATGTTTCACAAGAGGTGAATTCATGGCAAAACATTTTCCACATTCCTGGCATTTGTATGGTTTATCTCCAGTATGGGCTCTCTTATGACCCACAAGAGTTGAATTATGAGCAAAACATTTGCCACACTCCTGGCATTTGTAGGGTTTCTGTCCTGTGTGAACTCTCTGATGACTCACAAGCTGTGAATTATGAGCAAAACATTTCCCACACTCCTGGCATTTATAGGGTGTCTGTCCTGTGTGCATTCTTTGTTGACTCACAACAGGTGTCTTATGATCTAAATGTTTCCCAGGGACTTCACTTTTAAAGTGCTTCTTTACAGTGTGAAGCCTTTTGTAAAGCACCAGTGATTTCTTTGTAGAAAAGTATTTTCCAAACATGATGCATTTACAGGGCTTCTCTTGGATACAGCTTCCTTCTTTTGTGTGGTTTCCATGGTGTCTTGCAAGCTTTGCTGTGTGTGCAAAAATCTTTTCCCATTTGGGACATACATTTTTATTCCTCCAGTTACCTGCTGAGAAGAAAATATTGTCATATATCATTTTTCATGGCACTCACCTCAAAAAGTGCTCGGATCAAAGGTCAAGCCTTACCTGATAATGCCTCCAGGCAAAACTTAACCACAGTAGACCCCCACACGTCAAACTTTGGTTCCCAAGGTCACGACGTTGTACGCATTTTGATGTTGTATGGGAGTGTTGGGTGTGTGTGGGTTGAATCCCCTCTCCCAGGTCCCCTGGGTTCGGGAGGGTTGGGGGGACAAAGGGGGTCTGTCCCCCCAACCTTCCGGACCCAGGGGACCTGTGCGAAGGGAAGAAGGAAGTGCAGTTTTTCTGCAAAGTCACCTTCCACACAACGACGTGACGTCGTTGTGCATGAGACTTTGCAGAAAAACACGCGTCATTGAGCAAAAATGACGTTCAATGAACACGTCGTTGTGCAGGGTCCACTGTATTGTAATATTTGTGGCTCTCCATGGGCTCAACTGTCCCTTCTCTTTATGCTGAAGAAGCAGAAAAGTCTTTGCATTTCTTATCATACTGGTTCCAACTCCAAGAAAAATAGGCAGGGCAGAAAAGTGAGTCTATACAAGGGAAGAACTTCCCCCAGATAAAGAGGCTCTGACTGGGTGAATCCCTTTATGTGTTTCCGAATGATGTCGCCACATCGGCATTAGTGCTTATGGTTGTTATGCTTGTCACCTGATACAGAAATGAAACAGTCTCGTAAACAAAAGAAGGTGGTTTTGTTTTATGCTACTAGACCAATGATGGCGAACCTTTTAGAGACCAAGTACCCAAACTGCAATCCAAAACCCGCTTATTTATCACAGAGTGACCACACGGTGGGGGAGAACTCTGTGCTGGGGGGATGGAGGAAGCACTCCCATTGGGCTGCTGGGCAGAGCGAACTCTGTGCTGGGGGAAAGGAGGAAGTGCTCCCATTGGGCTGCTGGGCAAAGAGGCGGGGCAAACTCTGTGCTGGAGTGACAGCTCGCATGCCATAGGTTCGCCACCACTGTGCTAGACTTTGTAATACAATTCGCTCAATATACTAAAAGCATTTATCTGTACCTTTTCCTCACTGAAATGAATAAGGGTCTGCTTGAATGTTTATGTTAACCTTCTGTCTAAAAGTGTGTTTTATTTCTGATTAAAAGTGCAAAGCTTTGCCCACTAGGAAGCTTTATCATGTGTTTTCACCCAAAGTGAAACTCTCTCTCACTGAGGTAAAGATAAGAAAATTTATTATTCTCGTATCTGTTTTCTGTTGACTAGAGACTCCACAGCCAGGTTGAAGAACCATCAACAATTTGAGATACGCAGATGATACCACCCAAATGGCAGAAAGTGAGGAAGACTTAAAGAATCTGCTGCTTAGGTTGAAAGAAGAGAGTGCAAAAGCTGGCTTGAGACTCAATGTCAAGAAAACCAAGATAATGGCAACAGGCTCTATCAGTCCCTGGAAAATAGATGGGGAAGAAGTAGAAGCAGTGACAGATTTTACTTTCTTAGGATCCAAGATCACTGCAGATGGGGACTGCAGCCATGAAATAAAAAGGCGACTAATTCTTGGGAGGCAAACTATGAAAAACCTGGGGAACATAGTGAAAAGTAGAGACATCACCTTGCAAACAAAAGTTTGCATAGTCAAGGCAATGGTATTCCCGGTGGTAATGTGTGGTTGTGAGAGCTGGACCATTAGGAAAGCTGAGCGCAGAAGAATAGACACCTTTGTAATGTGGTATTGGGAAAACAATGTTGGATGTTTGGAACAAGGTCAAAAAGAAATTGAGGCCAGAACTATCTCCTATAATAGAATTAGATGATATTAAAAGTTTTCCGATACAATTAGATAATAGTTTAAAGATGGTACTGGAAAGGAAAAATGTTTCTTTGTTGAAGGACTGGGTTCGTGCCTGTAAAGATAGTGAGAATAAAGCAGTAATTTATTCACAGTTGAATCTGAACTGGCTTCAGAAGGTAATGTTGGATAGATGGACTGATAAATACAAGGAAGAAAGTAGTTTAGAGAGGGATAAAACAGAATTTGAGCAATTGTTAAAAATACGAAAAGGAGATATGGGATTAAAGGGTATAGTAAGCAGGATTTATAAAATTTTAAATAATGAAGGTAATCCACAAGAAACTTTGAAGTCATGCTGGGAACAGGATTTGAACATAAAAATTCAGGAAAAAATTTGGAAAGATAAGTGGGGGAAAAGATATATGAGAACTATGTCGGTAAGAATGAAAGAGCATAATTACAAAATGTTATAGAAGTGGTATTTGACTCCTGAGAGATTATTTCAAATGGACAATGTTAAAAGTAAAATGTGTTGGAGATGTAAAAACTCTTTAGGGACATATGAACATATGTGGTGGAATTGTAAACTGGTAAAAGAGTATTTTGGAAAAATTGAGAAGGAAATACCGTATTTTTCGCCTTATAAGACGCACTTTTTCTTCCCCAAAACTGGGGGGGAAAAGTTGGTGCGTCTTATAAGGCAAATATACGGCAGCCGCGCTCTCCGCGCCCCCACCATCGGCGGGGAGATAAAGGGAGCCGCGCCGCGCCGCGCCAAGCCGCGCCGCGCGAAGCCATCCCTCCCCGCCCCCTGCCACCGGGCGGGGAGGTTAAAAGGGCTCCAGGGAGCCCTTTTAACCTCCCCGCCCGGTGGCAGGGGGCAGGGAGGGACGGCTTCGCGCGGCGCGGCGCGGCGCGGCGCGGCGTGGCTCCCTTTATCGGCGGGGAGATAAAGGGAGCCGAGCCGCGCCGAGCCAAGCCGCGCCGCGCGAAGCCATCCCTCCCCGCCCCCTGCCACCGGGCAGGGAGGTTAAAAGGGCTCCCTCGGCCAGGGAGCCCTTTTAACCTCCCCGCCCGGTGGCAGGGGGCGGGGAGGGACGGCTTCGCGCGGCGCGGCTCGGCTCCCTTTATCGGCGGGGAGATAAAGGGAGCCGCGCCGAGCCAAGCCGCGCCGCGCGAAGCCATCCCTCCCCGCCCCCTGCCACCGGGCGGGGAGGTTAAAAGGGCTCCAGGGAGCCCTTTTAACCTCCCCGCCCGGTGGCAGGGGGCAGGGAGGGACGGCTTCGCGCGGCGCGGCGCGGCGCGGCGCGGCGTGGCTCCCTTTATCGGCGGGGAGATAAAGGGAGCCGAGCCGCGCCGAGCCAAGCCGCGCGAAGCCATCCCTCCCCGCCCCCTGCCACCGGGCGGGGAGGTTAAAAGGGCTCCAGGGAGCCCTTTTAACCTCCCCGCCCGGTGGCAGGGGGCGGGGAGGGACGGCTTCGCGCGGCGCGGCTCGGCTCCCTTTATCGGCGGGGAGATAAAGGGAGCCGAGCCGCGCCGAGCCAAGCCGCGCCGCGCGAAGCCATCCCTCCCCGCCCCCTGCCACCGGGCAGGGAGGTTAAAAGGGCTCCCTCGGCCAGGGAGCCCTTTTAACCTCCCCGCCCGGTGGCAGGGGGCAGGGAGGGACGGCTTCGCGCGGCGCGGCGCGGCGCGGCGTGGCTCCCTTTATCGGTGGGGAGATAAAGGGAGCCGAGCCAAGCCGAGCCAAGCCGCGCCGCGCGAAGCCGTCCCTCCCCGCCCCCTGCCACCGGCCGGGGAGGTTAAAAGGGCTCCCTGGCCGAGGGAGCCGAAGACGCCGCCGCTGCCGCGCTCTCCCCGCCCCCACCATCGGCGGGGAGATAAAGGGAGCCTTCCGTGGCCCGGGAGGCTCCGAAGACGCCGCCGCTGCCGCGCTCTCCCCGCCCCCACCATCGGCGGGGAGATAAAGGGAGCCTTCCGTGGCTCCGAAGACGCCGCTGCTGCGAAGCATCGTGCCCTCCCGGCCCTTTGTTCCTCTTGGAGGTTGACTAAGGCAGGTAGATTTTGACTTTGAGTATTTTTGTGGTGGCTTTATTGTACCTGGACATGTGGGGTTTCTGAAAAGATGTGTTTTTTTTCTTCCCTTTTAGTACAGTATTTGGTTCAGAATCTTTTTTTCTAGATTTCCCTCCTTTAAAATTGGGTGCGTCTTACATGCCGGAGCGTCTTATAGGGCGAAAAATACGGTATGTGATATTATGGGGGTAGAATGTGAATTGAATTTAAATATGGTGCTGTTAACAGATGTGGAGAATTTGAAAGTAAATGAAGACAATAAGGATCTAATAGCTATTATGCTGATATCAGCTAGAATGTGTATAGCAAGGAGCTGGAAACTTGATAGAGTTCTAAAAGTAGAGGAATGGTATAAAGAGATGTGGGATCTTGCATTGAATGACAAACTGACATGGGAAATAAACAAATATAAGGGGAAAATTAAAGAAAATAGATTTTGGAAAATTTGGCAACCTTTTGTGGAATACTCACTGAATGGAGATCAGAGCAATAGCCTTGTACCAGATTATATATATTTTTGGAAATGGTAAAAAGGCAATATCCCGCAGGCTCTTATAACTTGTAAATACACAGGGTGATTATTAGTGTTTATGTTATGTTTAATGTAATTGGATTCAATAAAAATTGAATATGTTTTTTTTTCTTTTAAATTACGTGTTTTCTTTTCTGTATTTTCTTCTTTTTTGTAATGTTTATCTTTTTATATTCAATAAAAATTTATTATCAAAAAAAAAAGTAATGTGGTATTGGAGGAAAGTTTTAAGAGTCCCCTGTACAGCGAGGAGGACAAATGTCGACCTTAGAAGAAATCAACCCTGACTGCTCCTTAGAAGGTCAAATAGTAAAGATGAAGCTAAAGTACTTTGGACATCAAATGAGAAGAGAGGATTCACTTGAGAAAGCCTTGATGCTGGGAAATGTGGAGGGCAAAAGAAGAAGGGGGCGGCCCTAAATGAGATGGCTAGATGGTATTGTAGATGCAATGGACACAGAGCTGGGCAGGTTAAGGAAGATGGTGGAGGACAGAGGTGCCTGGCGGGCAATGGTCCATAGGGTCGAAAATTTCAACCCGACAGTTACCTGCGAACCGGGTTCGGGCAAGTGAACGGAGGCCCATTACGGGCTAGTGGGGCCTGGTGCAACATTCTTTGTCACATTCCAACGGTTAACACACCATTTTATAGGTATAGATTGAACTGAACTGAAGTTAAGAGTATCATTATTTTTATTAGTGTTATTATTTTCATTGCGCCAGCACCAATGATTTTTTGCATTCGTACATATTATTAAACCATTACACCAAGGGTGCCCAAACTTTTCAGGCAACGGGCTGGTCACTTGTTTGATCATGCCTGTCATGTGGTCCCTCCCACTGGAAGCAGAAGTAAAACATGTGGGCGCATTTTACTTCCGCTTCTGGGAGTGGCATGGACGGCATGAATTGGCATCGTGGGCCGGATCTGGCCCATGGACCATAGTTTGGGCATTACACAATGATCAAGGAGCTTACTTAGAAATGCCCCACAGTTGAGCTGCCTGGACCAAAACCACATTCCCAGTTAAAGTTGCAGCTCCCTACAATTTTCCAGTAAAAGCTGGGAACCCTCAGCTGTTCATAAGCAGATGAATGACTATCTACTGGGAATGGTGGCAACAGTGATGAGAACTAGAACTCAACAGATCTGGAGAGCATCAGGCTGTCCAATCGGCATTACAGATCCCAAAGCCTCTAGCATGAGTTGGGACAATACTCTGACAATACAGAAGCATTATCGTTGCCTTTTCAGTTAGTATTCTTTTTTCAATTGGTCACAAGCGAGATTAACAACATAAGCACAGCCTTGCTGGAACAGGCCACAGGAGCCCATCTAGTCCAGCATTCTGTCTCACACAGTGGCTCACCATTTGCTTCAGGGTATTATTCCCAAGCAGATGCCTTCACCTATTTAGGATTCCCTGGAAATGGCATTGAGAGATATCCTGCCTATCTCTCCAATCTCTCTCAAATGGGGAAAGGGGGGCGGGACCTTACCGAGAGAGGATGCAGTTTGCCAGTTCTCCTCCATGACTTCCTGGTAGAGGGCCTTCTGGTCAGAATCCAGCAGTTCCCACTCCTCCTGGGTGAAGGACACGACCACCTCCTCAAAGGATACTCCACCCTAAAGGAAAAAAGAAAGGTCTCCTTGGGTTTCATAAATAAAGATAACCTTTTAAAGCAGGGTTTCCCAACCTTTTCAAGCCAGGGGCCAGGTCACGCTCTCTTGGTCATCTTCGAGGGCTCGACGGCCATTTTGTCCTGCCTGCACGATGGGGGTGGCCATTTTGCCTCAACAGCTTCAAAGGGGGTGGACATTTTGTTTCCTGAATGCCCTTGGAGGGAGTGGTGGTACATGAAATGGTATGTATACTGCAATGATTACAACCGTTCAAATACAAATAGTCTTCAATGATGCCAAATAGTCTTCAACGATGCAAGATATATTTAATGCAAAAATAAATGTTCATTGGTTCATGTATATAACTTCCAAAAATAATTGTCACTAGCAGAGGTTGCCCGGCGTTGCCGGGCTGTTTTAAATTGTGTTGGAAGGTTAAATTGTGTTAATGTTTTTTAAAAATTGTTTAGTCTGTAATTTTAATTTTTAAAATGTTTATTTATGTAAAAAATTTTTTGGCTTGGCTGTTATTAACTGTGATTTGCTTTTTTTGGTTTTTTTTTGAGGATTAATAAAATAACAAAGTATGATATATATTTTTTCAAATTGTTTTATGTAAGCAAATAATGTTTTAGTTTTTTGAATTTTTTTAATTAGTTGTACCGTAGGTAATAATTTTAATAATGTAAAAATAAATGTTTTTTATATTCAATGTTTTTAAAATGTGTTTAGATGTTTTGTGTTTTAATTTGAGTTAAAACTCAGCAGAGGATTTTTAAAAGTTTCTTTTTTAATATATTTTTATTAATTTTTATAAATGAACAGTACATAAAACAATATAAAGAAATAAAACATATACAAACATACCTAAAATACAAAGTAATCAAAAAGTTTCTATTGTATTTTATTGACATATGTTTGTGATTTGTGTTAAAGTGTGTTTTAGTGTACTTTTTTTTGACTTGTTTTTATTGGTGTGACCTTTTGTGTAAAATTGTGAATTTGTGTTATGTTTTTGATTTGTTTTTACTCTTGTGGCCTTTTGTTTGGGGCTGTTGTGTGTTTTTGAATTGTTTTTACTATTGTGGCTAGCTGGTGGTGCTGGTAGGGGTTATTGTATTTTGACTGTTTTTTCTCTCCTGGCTTCTTCTGGTAAGTAGTCTCTTTCTTTATTCATTTCTTTTCCGGTCCTCGTGGAGGTAGGGCATATTTTGGTAAGTTTGCTTGTTTTCTTTCTTTTGTGTGTGTGTGTGTGTGGGGGGGGGGGGTGGAATTTGTATTTTTGTCTGTTTGTTTTGTTTTTTATTGTGTTTTTGTTTACTTTGTATTGTTTTTTGGTGTTGTTTTTGTTTGTTTTTGTGTATTTTTGGATGTTTTTGACTGTTTTAGTAATTTTTTAAAAATTATTTTTTTATTTGGTGGTGGCAAGGGTGTGTGGTCGTTGGGGGTCAGGAAAGGTGGGCTAGGTGGTGGGGAGGGGTGTGGTCATTGGGGGTTAGGAAGGGTGGGGTAGGTGGTGGGGAGGGGCGTGGTCAGTGGGGGTTAGGAAGGGTGGGTTAGGTGGTGGGGAGGGGACGTGGTCGTTGGGGTTAGGAAGGGTGGGCTAGGTGGTGGGGAGGGGGGCGTGGTCATTGGGGGTTAGGAAGGGTGGGCTAGGTGGTGGGGAGAAGGCGTGGCCATTGGGGGTTAGGAAGGGTGGGCTAGGTGGTGGGGAGGAGGCGTGGTCATTGGTTGTTAGAAAGGATGGGCTAGGTGGTGGGGAGGGGGGTGTGGTTGGTGGGGGTTAGGAAGGGTGGGCTAGGTGGTGGGGAGGGGTGTGTGGTTGGTGGGGGTTAGGAAGGGTGGGCTAGGTGGTGGGGAGGGGGCATGGTCGGTGGGGGATAGGAAGTGTGGGCTAGTTGGTGGGGAGGGGGCGTGGTTGGTGGGGGTTAGGAAGTGTGGGCTAGGTGGTGGGGAGGGGGGCTTTATTGTATTATGGTGCTTTGATTGTGTGGAGTCGTGAAAGTAGATCGGGGTTTCCCCTTTAATATCAGTAGGTGGGGGGTTGCGATCCCCCTCTCCGCTGGCTTCCCTGGGGTTGGGAGGTTTGGGGGGACAAAAGGTGTCTGTCCCCCCAACCCTTCTGGACCCAGGTGACCAGGGAGAGTGGATCGATTCCCCCCTCCAAATAAAAAAACTCCGTTTTTAAAGAGAAGAAACCGCTTGGTTTCTTCTCATTAAAGACGGAATTTTTTTGGGGGGGGGGAATCTGCGCGCCTCATTATAAAACACAACAGGAGCGCAAGTCCCCAGCATGCAGATGCAGCGCGTCACAGCCTTGCAAAACAAACAAGCCACAAAACTCCACCGTGAGACACCCACCAGCCTTCTTTCCCGGAGCAATGGGGAGAAGGGGGACTCCCTCTCTTCCATGCTACTCCGCTGAAGACATGGCAAGACTACCGCCAGCCTCAAGGAAAGTTGAGCCGGGGTGGAAAAAACAAAAACCCAAAAACAGGCAACAGTTCGTCAGGAAAAGCACCCTCCCTGACGGATGAGTGGCTGATGCCTTTGAACTTACGAATACAAAAGCAGCAGCCAGCAATCTGCATGGAAGAGCCCTACCCCTTACAGATCGCTGCCTGCCCATCTCTGGTTAGGTAAGCCAGGAGAAAAAGAAGACAGAGAGGAGAGAACCATCGCTAGGCAGAGAAAGCTCTTCTCTGCCTCCTTCTCCCCCGACCTACCTAACAAACCTTCCTGGGAGAAGAACGGGCTGACTGCCTCCTCCTTCTTTCCCCCATGGCTGCATCGAAACCAAAATTAGAAGCAGCAATGGGGAAAAGAGGAACCGACAGGCAGCCTGTTCTTCACACTAAAGTAAACACCAAAAACAAACACCAAGATTAATAAAAAAATAACACACAAATAAATCAATAATTTAAAAAACCATTAATAAACAAAAAGTAAACCACAAATACACAAACAAAAACATCCACAATACCACAAAACCACATACAAAACACCTAACTACAACACGAAAAAACCCACAAATTACACAAACAACAACGAATTACAAAAATAAACAACAACAAAATAAGAAAAATTAAGCAAAACCAGAAATAACCAAACCAATTACACAAACCTAAAACTCAACCAAGACAAAAAAGAACAAACAGAACCACCTCCCAGCCCACTACCACAAAAACAAAACAAAGAAAAACCCCAGAAGAAAGAAAACCAGAGAACTCACCAGCACGTCCTCACTCCACGACGACCGGAACAGAAATGAAGAAACAAAGAGACTACTTACCGGAAGAAGCCCCATCCAGAGGCCAGGAGAGAAAAACACGTGAAATGAAACCAAAACCACTAGCAGCCCTACCTGCAGGGCAGAATAGTAAAAACAACTCAAAAACACACAACAGCCCAACCTAGAGGCCACAAGAGTTAAACAACTCAAAAACATAACAATAAATCAAAAGTTTACACAAATCACAAACATATGTTAAATAAATAAAATAAAAAGATGTATAACAACCTGTGTTGAGTTTTAACTCAATTAAAAACCCAAAACATCTAAACACAGTTTAAAAACACTGAATTTAAAAAACATGTACTTTCGTATTTTTAAAAATATTACCTACAGTACAACTATTTACAAAAAAACCACAAACTAAAACATTATTTAGATAAATAAAACAATTTGAAAAAATTATATCATCCTTTGTTCTTTCTTTAATCCACAAAAAAAAGATGATCACAGTTTATAACAGCCCGGCAACGTCGGGCAACCTATGCTAGTATAATCTTAACCTATAAAATCAAGCATTAACCGTTGGAACTTCAGATACAATCCTAAACCAGGCCCTACTAGCCCGCACCGACCATTCGTGCACACAGCCAAACTGGGTTCGCAGGTCAACAAAGGATTGAGAAATGCGCCAGTGGGGCAAGAGCCCCACAAACGTGGAAAAAGGGAAACAACTTCATTTCTCAAAGTTCCTTACGCCGCGCCGCGCCACAGCCAATCAGGCTGAGAGGTGCGAGCAAAAGGAACGTTCGGAAACGCGCCACGGCCAATCAAAAGGAAACTGCATTAAAAAAATGAAGCACAAGCCGAAAACGCAAACACCAAACTACAAGCCCCAGTGTCCTGCGCACCATGAGCGCGCAGAACAGAGGAAGCTGGCGAGCGAAAAATAAAAATAAAAAACACACCGGTAGCACAAGTCCTCCACAGCCGGACACAGCGCCTCACAGGGAAAAAAAAACCAACACAGGGAGGGGGGGTCAAGGGGGGGAAAGGCACTGCCCCCCCCAAAGTAAATCCATTCCCAGGTAAGCAAAGCCATCGGATGGCGCTCCGTCCGCTGACTTTACTTAGCGCAAAAGGGTTTTGCTTTCAGTGAGGCCAAGCCGCAGGAACCAGAGCCCCCCTCCCCAACGGCGCCTGAAGCTTCCGATCGGAGTTTCCCCTTTAATATCACTGGGTGGGGGGGTGCGCGCTCCCTCTCTCTACTGGCTCCCCTGGGGTTGGGAGGGTTGGGGGGGGACAAAAGGGGTCTGTTTCCCCAACCCTCCTGACCCCAGGGGACTCGGCAGAGAGGGGATTCCCCTCCACACACACACCATATTAAAGAGAAGAAACCAAGCAGTTACTTCTCTTTAAAAACGGAGGTTTTTTGGGGGGTAATCCCCCTCTCCGATGGCTCTCCTGGGTCCAGAAGGGTTGGGGAGACAGACCCCTTTTGTCCCCCCAATCCTACCAAACCAAAGAAAGCCAGTGGAGAGGGGGATCACAACCCCCCCCCCCACTGATATTAAAGGGAAACCCCCAATTGAGATTTCCCTTTTAATATCAGAGGGTGGGCTGGATTTGATCCCCTCTCCTGGGTCCCATGAGTCTGGAAGGTTTGGGGGGGACAAAAGGGGTCTGTCCCCCCAACCCTTCCAAAGCCAGGGGACACGGCAGAGATGGGATCCCCCCGTAGGACACAAAAAAACACAATCAAAAACATCCAAAAATACACAAAAACAACCAAAAATAACACCAAAAAACAATACAAAGTAAACAAAAACAAAAATTTCCAAACACACACAGCACCCAGCCAAACACCACAAAATCCAAACACACACACACACACACAAACCCAAATAAAGAAAAACAGCCAACCCACCACCACACGACCTCACTCCACGACGACCGGAAAAGAAATGAATAAAGAAAGAGACTACTTACCGGAAGAAGCTCCACCCAGAGGCCACGAGAGAAAAAACAGTCAAAATACAAGGTAACCCCTACCAGCCCCACCTGCTGGCTACAATAGTAAAAACAATTCAAAAAGACACAACAGCCCCACACAAAAGGCCCCAAGAGTAAAAACAAAAACATAACACAAAATCACAATTTTACACAAATCAAAAACATATGTCAATAAAATAAAATAAAAACTATTCAAAAATCCTGTGTTGAATTTTAACTCAAATAAAAACCAAAAACATCTAAACACAGTTTAAAAGCATTTATTTTAAAAAAAACATGTACTTTCACATTTTTAAAATTATTACCTATGGTACAACTATTAAAAAAATACATACTAAAACATTATTTGGTTAAATAATTTTTTTTAAAGTATATCATCCTTTGTTCTTTTTTTAATCCACAAAACCAAAACACCAAACAAAACTTTTCACAGTTTATAACAGCCCGCCAAAAAAAATGTGTATAAATAAAAAAATTTTAAAAATTCAATTATAGACTAACCTCTTCTTTACAAACATTAACAACAACAAGAAAACACCTTCCAACACCATTTAAAACAGCCCAGCAACACCGGGCAACCTTTGCTAGTATAATCTATGTATAACTGAAATCAAGGTCCGGTGCTGTATATTCCTTATACAAATCCACACCCCTGCATCGATCGCACTGAAACTCGGCACATACATACCTTGGGCCGAAGAGACAGTCACTGCAAGGGTGTCAAGCCCCATGGGGAGGGGTACACCCCCTAAACCAATCTGCAAAGGGGACGCCCCCACCGACAGGAGAAAAAGCAAGGGGAAAAAGCCAACCGGGGTGGGTGGGTGGGTTGTGATGTCATCGCCACAGCTTAACCAATTCCCAGCTGACCAGATCTGGGGCTCTGTGATATCACAGGGCTCCCTCATACAAAGTGACACCCCTGCACCAATTGCGCTGGAAACTGTGTGCACGCCTACCTTCAATGTCTGGGGTGGCCGGTGTGGGTAACTGGCAGCCTGCCTTGGGGTCCTTGCCCCCGAAAAGGGGCTGCAACCCCCCCCACGGGCCGGCAGAAACAACCAGGGGAGGTGACAGTGCATGCACAAGAATCCACACATGCGCCTAACCCTGCCTGGCGTTTCAGGCTGTGGCGCATATGCAAAATTCCACGCATGCGCCAAATCTGCCTGACATTCCAGGTGACACACGACCTAGCCACCAGTACGGACAGCAGCCATTACGGCCGCCCCCACCCCAGCGACTATTGTTAGCGGGTGGCCACCGCAGCATGGCTCCTCTGCACTCCTGAGGCACGCCTTGGGTGGGGGGAGAACCCACAGCCAGGGGGCGGGCGGAGGACGGGACCAGGCTGCCTTCCGCAGGCCTCCGCCCCAATGGGTCCTCTGCCCACCCGCCCAAATGGAGCCTCCCTTCCGCCTGACACAACCAACAGGAGGATGGGGGGCCGGGCTGTGATGGCTACCCACTGACTGTAGTCGCTGGAGAGGCCGGCGGCAGCTGCCAAAATCAGGCTGAGACGGCGCCTCGTGGTGGGGCTGAGAGAGCAGCCGCAACAACAACAGACAAAAAGGTAAAACAGCTGGGGCGGGGGGGGGGCAGGCCCGGGTCTCTCCTTGGCCCGGGTAGGGTACCCCCGGGCAACACAGAGTCCTCTGCTAGTTTATACTGTAATGCAAATATCGTGTGATTAATTCCTGTAATCCAAAGCCCTTCCGGTAAATATTGGCTTTTCAAAATAATATTTTTCATCAGAGGATCTGTTAAATGAGGTAGAAATCAATTTCAGTGCATCTAAGCCTCATTAGCATTCTCCTTCGTGCTCTCTGATGTACTACCTCATTTAACAGATCCTCTGATAAAAATATTATTTTGAAAAGCCAATATTTACCGGAAGGGTTTTGGATTACAGGATTTAATCATACGAGATTTGGATTACAGTATAAATTATACAAGATTACTGCATTTACTTTAAAAACTTTGATTTTGGAATACAGATTGTGAATTCTTTGAATTGCCAACATGAATCAATGACAATTATTTTTGGAAGCTATATACACGAACCAATGAACATTTATTTTTGCATTAAATATATCTACAACTTGCATCATTGAAGACTATTTGGCATCATTGAAGACTATTTGTATTTGAATGGTTGTAAACATTGCAGTATACATTCAATCACCGTTCTGCCCATTTTTTGCTTGGTACATGAAATGGTGCCATGGGCTGGATCTGACCCTCGGGCCTTAGGTTGGGAACCCCTGTTCTAAAGCCAAAACAACTAATAAAGAAATAGGGCAGGATCTTATATTGTAGGTTTGAACTTTCATGAGTGGACTTCATTGACTTTCTGTTGGAGAAGTAGTTTACAAAGAATTACTTGTCAGCATCATAATTATTCCATCTAGGATGAGAGGCTTCTGAATCCCAGTTTATGAGGAAAAACAGTGGGAAGGAAAGGGTTTATAGTGGTTGGCCGGCCTTAGGTGCTTCCTGGCGGCATCTAGGGTGCCTTTGAGAGAAGCAAAAATGTAGGCTAAATCAGCCTTTAGTCATAGCTATTACACTTCTGTCTCTTACAAGAAAAAAGAAGAGCTACTAAGAATGAAGAGAATAGGGTCAGGAAAATAATACCTGCCGTCCTCATACTCAGTTTTGTAAAACCTCAGACAGATCACAGATCTTGGGCCATTCTTCCAAATGGAAGATAATTTTAAAAAATCTTTCCCATTTGTAACAGCCAGACATCTTCTTCTTCCGTGTCTAGGCCAGACGTGAAACTGCCAAAATGAAGGCACCTTTTGTTGAGTTCATTCTTCAGTTCCTTTCACCTGACCTAGTGTGAGAAAGATTAGCTGGCAACACGAGGTTGCCATTATCAGTGTACGCCCGATTGTGGTTCTAAAAATACCACAATCTTCAAGGAGGCTCTTTCTGTGTACCCCTGACATAATAGGGCAGTGGTGGCGAACCTATGGCATACATGCCAGACATGGCACTCCCAGCCCTTTTTGTGGGCATGCAAGCCGTCTCCCCAGCAGAGTTAGCCCCGTCCACCTGCTCAGCAGCCCAATAGGAGAGCTTCCTCCTTCCCCTAGCACACAGTTTACCCCACTCCTCTGCCCATCAGCCCAATGGGAGTGCTTCCTCCTTCCCCCCAGCACAGAGTTTGCCCTGCCCCTCTGCCCAGCAGCCCATTGGGAGCACTTCATCCCTCCTGCAGCGCAGAGTTCGCTCTGCCCCTCTTTTTGGGCACTCAGTCTCTAAAAGGTTTGTATCACTGCAATAGGGGATCATCATGTTATAACAGCCTGCTATTTATGCAATGAAAATATGGAGCGTTCAAATATAAAGCAATGACCAAACTGATTCAGGACTAACATGGACAAATACAAAAGGGATCATATACACAAGGTGTCTTGAACTCATTCTGTCCGTACCTGATCTGATTCTGCTCCATCGCAAGGAAGACAGGATGGATTGCTTGTTGCTGGCACCCTTCTGACTTCTATGGGAAAGATAGAGAGGGTGGAAAGTCAATCCTATAACCTCCTCTCAGATTAAGATGACAATCTCAAAAACGTTTTCTTAAAACAAACCCTGGATCACAAGACGATTTACATCCAAGTCAAAAGAAAAGTGAGCCTCTCTGGAGAGCATTTCCAGATGGAATTCCCAAAGACGTCCCAGTCTGTGATATCTTTTTACTGAATACAAACATTTCTTACAATAGTTTTCAACCTATGGCCCGTGAGCTGGACCTGGCCCACAGTGCCATTTCATGTGGCCCACTGCCCTCGTTCCCACTGCCAGAAGCAACAGAAACAGCCACATCTGCATTTATGACAGCCATGGACGCATTTTACAACAGTGTTTATGGCAGGAGGGGCCACCAGTCCAGCCCACTCAGCTGTCTGAGGGAGCATGACCCAGCCCGCAGCTTGAAAAGGTTGAGAACCCCTGTACTGAGCTTTGTGATTTCTCCACCATTGCAGAGAACATTTTTCATGATTCCAGAGTAGCTTACAGATGGTCGACAGAGCATTAATTCTCACCTATGAAGGGGGCACGTCCCCCCTGTTGGAGCTCTCTGCGTTGCGGATTCTCTTTGTTGTTGAATCGAAGTTTCTCTCGCGAGGGGAAATCAGACTGAACGCCTGAGGAGAGGTTTCTCATCTGTGGATCCATCACATGTAATAAGAAGATAGAAAAGACAGAAACAGTGACTTTAGTAGGTGAGGCTGGGATTTTGGAGAGACAAGATATCATGCTCCGTATTCTCAATAAAAATAAATAAATAAAGGGCAATTCATACAAAGTACAAGGATTTCTTCCCTCATTTTATTGACTGCGTTGTGTGTCCATGGACATTCTTTGTAGGTGAACAAACCCTGAACCCACCAAAAGTGATCCCATCCTGCTACTGCACCTACCACAGTCCTAAATTTGGGTGCAGTGCTCATTGTTTTCTCAGCCTGTTTTTTACACAGCAAGCTAGGCACACAGAAGGACCTGCCTTGTTTCAAAATGGGTGAAAGAATAACAAACGTCAGAGACTGTGCTTCAATTTCCAAATAGAATACACACAGACCACGCATCTTGCTTTCAAGGACCCTATGGGACAGATGGAGCAATTTCTAGCACACAATCTGACAGGCTTTGTGGGGCAGCGAGGGCTGTGGGCCATGCCCCCTTCTGTTTCCGAGCCCCCCCCCCAAGCCATTAATTGCTCTCACCTTCTGCTTTTCTGGCTTTTCCTCTTCCACCGGGCTCAGACTCAGACGGAAACCTTCTGCCAGGGCCACTGCCTGGGAACTGGTTTCCGCTCCACATTCCCTCACCCAGCTTGACATCTCCTGGGGAAGGATGGACAGGAACTGCTCCAGGACCACCAAGTCCAGCAACTCAGTCTTGGTGTGTTGCTCCGGCTTCAGCCACTTATGGCAAAGCTGGTCAAGTTGATTGTAAACCTGCCGTGGACCCTCAGCCTCTTGGTAGGAGAATTTCCTGAAGTGTCGGCGCTGCGTCTCTGAGCTGAGCATCTCTCCCTCTAGGACTTCTGGCACCGTCCTTTCCTGGCATGTCCCAAGGTTTCTTCTCCAGATCACATTGGGGTCTCTTCCTGCTCTGAGACAAGGTGTGTGTTGGCTGGTCATCTTATTTCTCACCCAACAAGGGTTCCATAGGTGTCCTGGATCTACTCTTCCCCCGCTGGGCAAAGACTTCCCTCACATATCATACAATTTCTTCCTCTTCCATGTCTAGGCCAGATGTGAAACTGCCATGAAGTCCTGCTAAGCCAAGACACTTTAAGATTAGCATTAGCAGGACAGACCCAATACCCTCCTTTTCTCCTCCCCCTCATTCCCCCCACACACACACACACACACATTCAGGCAGCCTTGCTAAGACAGACCCAACATCCCTCCTGGGTGCAAATAGATAGCAGAGTAACCCACACCAGAGGACAGAGGGAGCAGCCCAACTAACATCCTTGCATGCAATCCTTTATACCAGGAGTTTCCAACCTAAGACCTGCGGGCCAGATCCAGCCTGCAGCACCATTTCATGTGGCCTCCCACTCTCTCCAAGGGCATTCAAGAAACAAAATGGGCACCCCTTTGAAGCTGTTGGGACAAAATGGGCACCCCCATCATGCAGGAAGGGCAATATGGACGTCCGGCCCTCAAAGCAGACTTGAGAGAGCATGACTTGACCCCTGGCTTGAAAACGTTGGGAACCCCTGCTTTATACCTTCTGTCCCATTTCCAGAATTTGATTTTCCTTCTCTCTCTTTCCAAATGATCTTGCTGGAGTTTTGCAAGGAGAATGGGTTAATAAAGGATCCAAATAGGGAAAAATGGATTTCATATGAATTCACGTGATCCTCACCAAACCACAGTCAATGACACAGAAATAATGGGTCCTCCTGCACAACCCCTCTTCTTCTTCTGCCATATCCGAATCCGAATATTGACAATCCTCATGGCGATCAGCCATAAAGACTGTCCTGAGAATATAATGCAGTGGCCTTTCATTTGCCTTCTGCATTGCAGCATGACACCTGTACCACTGATCCAGTTCCACAAGTCACTTTCTGGTCCTGAACCTTTTTTGCATGCAAAGTCCTCACCAACCCGAGGCCAGTATTGATGAGGCTGCTGCCCGTCATCAAGATGGATTCAAATGGGATTTAATCCACTTGGGGACCATCACCCTTCCCTGTGGACTTTGGCACCCAAGGCTATAGTCCACAGAGTGGTGGGGTTAGTTAACCGCCACCTGACACTCAGCATTGTGCATAAGACTTGCAGTGGTGCAAAACTATGGATTGTTTGGAAAGGATTATCACAGATCCTGCCCACATAACAGTCCAGGATTTCTGGGCTCTAGTCTGTGGACATGGAGAAGGATCTAGGATTTGATGGTATTTTGAGGAAAATCTTATGTAAGGATCCACCACCACCCCAGAAAGCCATACACTGAAGCAGGAGTTCTCAACCTTTTTAAGCCAGGGGCCGGGTCATGCTCCCTCAGACAGTTTCGAGGGCCGGACAGCCATTTTGCTCTTCATCCACCACATGGCACTTCCTGGTGTGGTGCAGGTGTCACATGAAATGGTGCCGTAGGCTGCATCCGTAATCCGTCCCACAGGTTGAGACTCCCTGCACTGAAGGATTCCTGGCTCCTGTAGCATAATCTGTGGCCACAGGTGGAAGAAAGAATTTCATGGAGTTTGGGAGAGAGATCTCTTACAAGAGTCAAAATAAATCCATTTTTTATTATATCGATTTGCCTTTTCCTTTTTTATATATATAAAGGAAAATCTCTCCCACGTTTTACAGAGCAAACAATGAAATAAGTCCCCCAGTTTCATCCCTGGAGACAGGAAATAGTTCACTATTGCTTCCAATAGAGATCAGGAGTAGAGCTCAAGAAGAACAAGAGGGCATCAGTAGGGAATGTTTTGACGGAGGACATCATCAGTGCCGACCCTCCAGATTCTGCCGCCTGAGGTCCTCTTCATTTCCTAAAGTATAAAGGACCACTAATCCCTTTCAATAGAAGCTTAGTACCAATTTTGCCAAACTAACAGTTCGAAAGCAAGAAATTGCAAGTAGATAAATAAGGTTGGAAAGTAAACAGCGTTCCGTGCGCTCCGGTGTCTAGTCATGCCTGCCACATGACCACGGAAATGTCTGCAAAAGCAGACAGCGATGGCTCTTCGGCTTTGAAACAGAGATGAGCACTGCACCCTAGAGTCGGATACGACTGGCTTTCGGGCAAGGGAAACCTTTACCAATCTTGAAAACCCCTTCCTACAACACCCACCACGTGATTTGCTCAGCAAATTCATCTGCAGAAATTTCCACGCATTTCAAAGGGCTCAAATGGGGGATGATGGGGATGATGATGGGCCAGTTTTCTCTCCTCCTTCTCGCCACCTCCTCCCACCCCCTTTTTTCCTTTTCCCAGAAAACAAACAAAGGAGACTCACCTGCCCCTCCCACCTTGTCATTCTTAATTAATTAACGATCCTGCAAAAGGGGTTTTCTTTCCAAAGTCTCCCCCTTGGAAAGTTGCCCCTTGCTTTGACTCCTCGATGGATGAGTTTACGCATGCGCGCAATTTAAAAATGGCGTTAAACTCTTCTCCCCTTTCTCGTCATGTGACTGAAGCCGAGCCAGACTCCTGGCAGGACGAAGCCAGGCCCATCCAATCGCCTCTCCGAGCTCATGGATGAATAATCGTCTTGTTCTCCCATTTGCGCGGGAAAAGGAACTTGAGATCTCCCCGAGAGAAAAATCCACTACAGAACCGCTGGAATTCAATATTTCCCCCCCATATCTATCTATGCCCGTTTCCTGCAAAAACAAAAAATCCCACTCCCAGAGTTTAGTGTATGGGACCAAAGACAACCGGACAACCGAAAGGTTGGTTTAACACAGGTTTATTGCAAGAGGTTCCAGTGAAGCATGAGGTAATGGCGGTGATACATCTCAATATATACAGTAGCTCTCTACATTTGAATCTTGTAGCACGGTAGCTCATTGGCTGCTACCGGCGTGGCCTCGCCCAGGCACGCCTCTTTCTTCTGCTGCTGAATGCGGGGAAGGTTTTCCCGCGGCTGTCCGTGATTGAGCAATGTGAACCATGTGAGGCTGAACGCTCGCAGCTGCCCTCTATGGGCTGTCTGCTCGCGTTCCTTTACAGCTGGTATCGTTTGTATCTGGAGTGGTTACATTCTTGCCTTTACAGTATAATGAACATGCATACATACATACATAACATCCCTCCCCCCTAGGATGGGACGAAGTCCCGCAACCATTGTGGCTTGCCGCACGTGCGCTTGGGACGCGCTTGCGTCTGACCTAGTACTGGAGAGCCTGTGATCCCTGACTCCGCGGGTGCTTGTCCTGCAACGGGAAACGGGGATTCGTTAGTGGCTCCGTGGGGCGTCCGTGCCTGCCTCGCGCCCGGGGATGGGAAGGGAATGAATAGTTGGGAGGTGAACCCCTGCCTGTTGCTCTCTGACCCCGGGGACCCACCTATTGTGAACCGCGGAACCGATGAGGTCGCCCTTGTGGTTCGGCTACCTTCTGATCCCTGCTCGGGGGACCTTGAGACTGTGGTGGGCGGACTCGCTGATGCTTCCCGTCTTGGGGGTGTCGGTCTCCGGGAAAATGGCGCTATATCACATTCTAATTCACAGGGGCTACTGGGACTGGAGGTACCAGGGGCTGAACTGAAACCCCTCTTTTCGCTAGGACGGGTGGGGGACCACTCCGCTAACTCCCCCTGGTACTGTAAATCAACGTCTAAACTTCTATGGGCATCTGTGTTTCGGGGAAACTCCCGCGGGGTATGTGTGTGGTCGGGGCTCTTCCATTTTTTCGGGGACTCCCGCAAAAGATTTCTGTGGATCGATTCCCTTTCCTCCCCCCTTGGTGGGGACCCATGCTCCCCTTTTCCTCCCCCTTGGGTTAAGCGGGTGGGGGAGTACCCTAACGCTGATTCGATGCTATTCTCGTCTCCGTCCTGCTCTCCGGGGACCCTGCGCCTGAGTTGGTCCACGTGTCGCCTCCACAGGAAGCCTGTACTGGTTTCTACGCGGTATGAGACGGGGCCGGTTTGTTCTACTACGGTGCCCGGCACCCAGGCTGGCCCCGCGCTGGCGTAGTTCCTGCAATGCACCGGGGCGCCTACGCTGAAACTCTTTGTGGGTTCCACCCCTAGGTTCCGCCCTTTGTCCTCTACTCTCGTGGGGTCTAGCTTGGAGATTCCCGTGGCCAGCTTCCTGCGCATCAACAGCTCTGCGGGGGAGTACCCTGACGCTAGTGGGGTGACCCTGTATCTTAGCAGGAATTGGCACAATTTCAGGTCGAGGTCTCCGGGGCCCATGCGCAGTAGCGCGTCTTTCGTGGTGCGCACGAGGCGCTCTACTTGGCCGTTGGTGGCCGGGTGAAAAGGGGCAGAGGTGACGTGCCGAATGGCGTTTCGCTCCATGAATGCCCCGAACTCGGCGGACGTGAAACAGCTGGCGTTATCGCTGACGAGGGTGTCGGGTAAACCGAACGTGGAGAAGACCCTCCTTAACTGTTTGATTGTTGTGGCCGAGGAGGTGCCTGAGACTGGAATGACCTCCAACCACTTGGAGAACGCGTCCACCACGAGGAGGAAAAGCGTTCCCCTGAACGGGCCAGCAAAGTCTACATGTACCCGGGACCAGGGCCCCCTTGCCGTGTCCCACTCCCTAGGTGGCGAGCGAGCCTCTTCTGGCCTTGAGCTTTGGCACGCTTCGCAAGTGCCGACCATGTGTTCGATGTCGGCGTCTAGCTGGGGCCACCAAAAGTAACTGCGGGCCAGCGCCTTTGAGCGGACGATCCCCGGGTGGCTGACGTGCAGCAGTTTAAGCACCCTCGGCCGGAGAGGCGTGGGGATCACTACCCGCTGTCCCCACAAAAGGCAACCCCTCTCTAGGGACAACTCTAGTTTCTTTTTGAAAAATGTGTCGAATTCCGCTGCTGGGGAAGACACGGGCCACCCTTTCTGTACCCAGGAGCAGACTGTGGCCAGCGTTTTGTCCTTGCCTGTCGCTTTGGCGATGTCGGCCGGTACTACTGGAGGGGAGTCTAGAACCTCTATCATTAAGACCTGATGGTCCCTCTCTACTTCGCCCACGTGGCAGCAATCCCGGGGAATGGGGGACCTCAACAGGGCGTCGGCATGGCTGATCTCCCTCCCGGGCCGGTATACCAACGCGTGCTGATACGCGTTGAGAAAAATGGCCCACCTGAGCATTCTCGGGGACAGGATTTGGGGTGTGGGCTTATCTGCGGTGAAAATGCCTAACAAAGGCTTATGGTCAGTCACTATGGTGAAGGGGCGGCCGTACACAAAATCATGAAATTTCTTGGTCCCCGCAATTATTGCTAGTGCTTCTCTGTCTGTCTGAGCATAGTTTCTCTCTGCTTGGGACAAGGACCTAGAGTAGAACGCTATCGGGGCCTCCCTACCGTTCTCCAGCACGTGGCATAACACCGCCCCCACCCCCACCGGGGATGCATCGCATATCAGGACCACTGGGCGTTTGGGATTGAAGTGGGTCAGTACGGCATCTGATGCCAGGAGTCGCTTCAGGTCATTGAAAGCCTTCTCCTGGTCGTCGCCCCACTTCCATGCCTCGTCCTTTTTTAACAATTTGTGTAGCGGTTCTGCCACGGCTGCCTTCCGCGGGAGGAAGGAGTGGTAGAATTTGAGCAGTCCGAGGAACGACTGCAACTCGGGCTTGGAGGTGGGGCGAGGGGCCTTCTTGATGGCGGCTACCTTGGATTGGGCTGGCCTTATTCCCTCGGGAGTGACACGGAACCCTAGGAACTCAACCTCTGTAGCGAAGAAGACGCATTTGTCTCTCCGCAACCGCAACCCCGCCTTTTCGAATATTGTCAGGACCTTTCCCAACCTAGTTGCTAATTCGGCCCGGCTCCCCCCTGTAATCAATACGTCATCAAAGTAGGGTAACACCCCCTCTAACCCCTTCAGGAGGCGTTCCACAAGTGACTGGAAGATCCCGGGCGCCGAATTCACGCCGAATTGGAGGCGCGATACCTGGAATGCCCCTTTGTGGGTGACTATGATCTGCGCAGCAGCTGCGGCGGGGGTCACCGGGAGTTGCTGGTAGGCTTGGGCCAGGTCGAGTTTAGCGAAACACCTCCCCCCGTGTAACCTGGCCAACAAGTGGCTGACTACCGGCACCGGATACGCATTAGGGCGGATCGCCTTATTGATGGTGCACTTGTAATCAGCGCATATGCGGACCTCCCCGTTGGCCTTGAGCGCTGTTACAATTGGAGTTTCCCACTCCGCAGAATCAACAGGAACAAGAATCCCCTGGCCCACCAATTTGTCCAACTCCGCCTCTATTTTGTCCTTTAGTGCGAAAGGCACTCTGCACGGTTTAAGTCTGATTGGACGTACTCCAGGGTCCAGGTCGAAAGTCACTGGGGGGCCCTTGAATTTCCCGAGCCCCTTTTTAAAAACCTCGGGGTGCGCGTCGCACACGCTCTGTATTGGATCAGTCCCGGCGGCGTGTGCTTCCACGGCGTGTACCCCCCCAATGAACAACCCCAGGGGCTGGAACCATTGAGTCCCGAGGAGGCTGCATTTACCTCCCTTGAGGACGACTAGGGGAAGCGTTGCGGTGTGCTTTTTAAACTGGACCCGGAACTTCCCAACCCCCAACACTGGGATGCGGTTCCCTTGCACGTCCTTCAGTGTGGCCCTCAACGCCTTGAGCTTGGGCCGCATGCGGGGGGCGATTTTCATGAACTCCCCCTGGGAAATAATGGAGTATGAAGAACCCGAGTCCACCTCCATTCTAACAGGGGCCCCTTGTATTACTACCTCAACGAAGTAACGGGGGTGCTCCGTGGAAACGCTGCAAACCGGCGCGTCGTCCTCGCTGTCGTCGGAGATGCGCCCTACTCCGTCCCGCGTCCTCGTGGTCTGGGTGCCGTCCTTTGGCCTCGTGGTGCGGTCCTGCCTCGTGGTGCGGTCCTGCCTCGCCGAGCGGTCTGGAGGACTCCTGGTGGCCTCGCGCCGTTTCCGGCAGACCTTGGCGATGTGCCCGCGCCGGCCGCAGTTGTGGCACTCGGCCTTGCGGAACGGGCATTTGGCGCGGGCGTGGGCGGCGCCGCAGCCGTCGCAGCGCCGGCCCTCTCTCTGGACCCTCCGGACGTCCTCGTCGTCGCCGCTCTCCGCAGACGAGTTCGAAACTCGCCGGGCCGCGCGCACCGAGCTCTCTGCCTTTGCGGGCTTCGGGCGCCAGTCCTGAAGCTCGTGCACCCCGGCAGTAGTGGCCTCCGCGGCCTGTGCCGTGTCGAGGACTTGTTGCCACGTGGGAGGCGGCTCCCTTTTCATCAGCGCACGCTGAGTCTCTGTGTCCCTCAGACCGCAGAGCAGGCAGTCCCGGAGGGTGATGTCGGGGAGCTCCCACTTGCATGGGCCGGCGGCCAACCGCAGGGCCGCGGCGAACTCCTCGACCGATTCCCCGGGTGCCTGGACTCGCCTCCAGAACGCGCTCCGAGCGGAGAACATCGCTATTGCTGGCCGGAGATGGGCGCGCAACGCCGCCAGGAGCTCTGTAGCTTTGAGGTCGCTCACCTTCCTCGGCGCGATCAGGTCCACCAAGGTCCTCTTGGTCTCGTGTCCGAGCATGCGGACGAAAATGGCCCTCTTTTTGGCCTCATCGGAGACTTCGAGCTCCACCAGCGCTGCGTTGAAGTCTATCTCAAACAGCTCCAAGTCTCCCGGCTTCTTGATCTCGTAGCCGGCGCATGTCTTGGTCCCGTGGGCAGCCATATCCCACCTTCGTCGCCAATTTAGTGTATGGGACCAAAGACAACCGGACAACCGAAAGGTTGGTTTAACACAGGTTTATTGCAAGAGGTTCCAGTGAAGCATGAGGTAATGGCGGTGATACATCTCAATATATACAGTAGCTCTCTACATTTGAATCTTGTAGCATGGTAGCTCATTGGCTGCTACCGGCGTGGCCTCGCCCAGGCACGCCTCTTTCTTCTGCTGCTGAATGCGGGGAAGGTTTTCCCGCGGCTGTCCGTGATTGAGCAATGTGAACCATGTGAGGCTGAACGCTCGCAGCTGCCCTCTATGGGCTGTCTGCTCGCGTTCCTTTACAGCTGGTATCGTTTGTATCTGGAGTGGTTACATTCTTCCTTTACAGTATAATGAACATGCATACATACATACATAACACAGAGATAATTGGACGTCCTGGAATTTTTCCACTCTCTGACTTCAGCACCTGTTATTTTCCACAGTATAATGGAACCTCGCTTAACAAATTTAATGCATTCTCCGGGACTTAAAGTGTACTACGAAAAATTTGTAAAATGATTTCCCCATAGGAATGGATTGAATTCAATTTCCCATAGGAATGCATTGAAAACCAAAAACTGTTAACCAAAATGCAATTTCCCATAGAAATGCATTGAAAACCAATTAACCCATTTCAAAAAAAAAAGTTAACCGAGCCACTATTTTAAACGGATTTCCTTTTATTATGTGATTTTTGTGTTAAGCGAGCCGTTTGTTAAGCGAGGTTCCTCTGTACACAGAAAGAGCCTCAAAGTTTGTTCCTGCAAACTATATGGCTGAACGGGAACCAGTGAAACAATCCAAGAAAACCGTTCACAGCAAGTCGATGAAAGAGCAGACAAAAACAAAATGTATCAAAATAATGTTGTTTTGAGAAAATGAGTCTTAATGTGTTATGGTCACATTTTAAAGAGTTTCTTCCAAGAATGTTTCAAATGAAAATATTTCCACAAAATCAACTGAGAGGACTGTGTTATATTTACACTTATTCAAAAATACATAGAAAAATGTACTGGACAATATAACTAACAGTTTCAAACAAAAAGTTCAAATATCTTATGAGTTAATCTCCTCTCACTCACAGGTCTTCAAATAATTCCCAAAAGTATACACAAAAAATACGCGGGGACTAATGTCTGGTAGTTTAAGGCAAAAATATATCTTTCAAGTTTATTTCCTCTCTCTCAAAATCTATCCAGTATACAGATTTTTCATAATTAAAATTCCTTTTTCAAGAGACTCATTTTTCTCAATACAACATTATTTTGATACTGCACATCTTGTTTTTGCCTGTTCTTTCATCAACTTGCTGTGAACGGTTTTCTTGGATTGTTTCAAAGTTTGTTCCTGGCATGATGATGGTCTGCCAGGGCAGGCTCTGTTCTTAAAAACAGCAGCTGGTTTGATACTCTGTGGCGGCTCTTACTTAGTATCCTCAGTAGTTCCATAAACAAAGTCAGCATTGTGATCCAGGTATAAAACATACGCAGAAGTAGAAGGTGATACCTTTTCTGGATCACTAAATAAAAATAACATTGCGAGCTTTCGTGATTCATGATCACTTGAGCCTGGCAGATCATCATGCCACGAACATTTGAATGCACGCCTGAAGAAATGATCATGAATCACGAAAGCTTGCGATGATATTTTTAGTTTAGTGAAACAGAAAATTGTACTCAATTGTACTCAATTGTAGCGATGTTGGGCCGCTAGGGCGGCGCTAGGTCCCGGAGGAGACTGATCAATGACAACACGGGGCAACAGGAGCGAGATCAGATCAGTGGTTTATTGGAAAAATACATACGCCTTTTATAGATCAGAAGGCAGGTAGATCAGAAGGCAGGTAGAAAAAACCATCACCCGGGAGTCAATCACATCACCTGTTTACTCAGGTTAATTGGGAAACCCCTCGAAGGGAAGTTAATTATTTCAGACAAACACGGGATGAGGGAAGCCATTGTTTAGGGCTTAGACAGGGGTAAACATATTCACTATTTGCACCGGGGATTTCCTTGGCCAGGAGATGAGTGTTTACCTAATCAGTCACTGGGGTTAGCGATCTGCCCACCTTGCAGAATCGTCGGTCAGGTCATGTAATTGGGTGAATCAAACCCTATCATTTATTCACCCCCCTTAATTTAGCTGCCCGCAGAAGCCACCGCCAGGAGCCTTCTCACCTAAGCAGCCTCCGCCGGGGCTGTTCCATGCCAGATGGGCATGGGGAATCCGCACTCAATTGTGAGGGACTGCAGTGGCTCAAGTGCCTAAGATGCTGACTGGGAGGCGGAAGGTCAGCAGTTCGATTCCCGAGTACTGCAGATACAGAATGAGCTCCCGTCTTTGTCCCAGCTCCTGCCAACCTAGCAGTTCGAAAGCAAGTAATTGCAAGTAGATAAATAGGGACCACTTCGGTGGGAAGGTAACAGCGTTCTGTGCGCTTCGGTGTCTAGTCATGCCTGCCACATGACCTGCAGCAGCAGACAGCGCTGACTCTTTGGCTTTGAAACAGAGATGAGCACTGCACCCTAGAGTCGGAAACGAGTGGCTTTCAAGCAAGGGAAACCTTTACCTTTACTACTCAATTGTGGCACAGTATTTTTGAACCACAATCGGGCCTACCCTGTTAACAGCAACCTTGTGTTGCTGGCTAATCTTTCTCACACTAGGTCAGGCAAAAGGACCTGCAGAATGAACTCACCAAAAGGTGCCTTCATTTTGGCAATTTTGCGTTTGGCCCAGACATGGAAGAATTTTCCACAGTGCCTTGATATTTTCCACAGTGCCTTCAGTAAAGTACAAAAGGAAAAGTCCCTGCTCTAATGAGTTTACAGCTATAATTTGTTGGCTTGCCAAAAACCAGAATTGGTTGGCAGAGAACATATCCTTTTCCACACACAAAGTTCCAAATAAATAAGAGCATTTTTAGTCCAGAGGGTCAAGCACTCGGCAGTTAAACAGATTCTCTCCTGCCCAGAAAAAAAGTATCCATGAGACCATCTCAGACTGAAACAAAGCTACATTTTAGGGAATGCTTTAGCAGGGACGTAGCCAGGATTTTAGATTTGGGGGGGGGTGTCAGGAGGGGCAACAATGTCACACACACACACACACACACACACATAACAATGACATCCCGGTGTGGGTGGGTGGGCTGTTAGCTCAGGAGGGTTTTCACACACACACACACACACACACACACACACACCCTCCTGTGCTTTAGTAAAGGTTTCAGTTGCACGAAAGCCAGTCGTATCCGACACTAGGGTTGTTGGAAATTGCTGATCCATTTATATGAATTTAGATATGATTGATGCATAGATATCACTGTGTGTGTTTATGAGTTACAATTGTATCCTTCTGTCAGTAGGTGGTAGTAGAGAGCAACTCCACCTCTATCTAATGCTGTAAGAATATAATGGAATGTTGGGCGATTTAAATCTGAACTGATAGTTGGGAAATGACAGTTGGAGAATGACAGTTGGTCAGAGAGGAGTCTGCTGTTAGCTCTGAGAGAGTGAGGGTGTAGTCTGAGGTCTCTCCCTCATATCTCTGTGTGGTGAAATGTCAGTGGTTAAAGTTTTCTGTAAATAGTTTATATTTGTTCAAACAATATTAAATTACAATTCCTTTTAAACAATAGAGTCCTCTCATCATTTTTATCAGGGTCAAGTCAAGATTCATCTACTCAGTCACAATATATTTTATTTATTTTATTATTTTTCCATGACAAGGGTTCAGTGCTGATCTGTTTCAAAGCCGAAGAGCCAGTGCTCTCTGCTTCTGCAGACATTTCTGTAGTCATGTGGCAGGCATGACTAGACACCAGAGTGCATGGAACGAAGGAATACTTTATTGCAAGCATTAAAGCATTACAAACCGGGAGAGACTGTACAGCGTTTAGTCCTTCACTGGAGCCTTTATTGCAGGGGTGGCTAAACTATGGCCTGTGGGCTGGATGCATAATCTTCTGAAGGCAATAAGGGTAAAACTGAGGTTATCCTACTTTGGGCATATCACAAGAAAGCATGAAATCTCTGGAAAAGACAATAATGCTGGGAATGGTGGGAGGCTGCAGGAAAGGAAGACCAAATATGAGGTGGGTTGACTCCCTAAAGCTGTGGTTCCCAACATGGGGCAAATGCCCCACAGGGGGGCAATTTGATTTTTAAGGGGGCCAATAGTTTAATGGTCTGCTAAGCTTCCTCCACATGAATAGGAATTCATTTTTTGAATACAGTAATAACAATTATAGTCACATGATTTTAGAGATGCTTTAGGTGGGGCATGGCCAAAAAGAAAAAAGAAAAAAAGCTTAGATACAACTGCCCTAAAGGAAGATACAGGTTGCTAATTTCTTCATCTACTCAACTTTAAGCGCTTCAGCACCAAATTATTTAATCTTATTAACTATTCATCAACTTCCATTGTGGGCTTAGATTTTTTTAAGGTCTAGTTCAGAGGTTCGCAACCTACAGCCCACGGGCGGACCTGGCATGCAGCATCATTTCATATGGCTCACTGCTGCCTCCACTGCCAGAAGTAATGAAAACAGCGGCATCCACATTTACGGCCATTGTAAATGCACCTGCGGCTATCGTAAACGCATTTACGGCAGCCGTAAATGCACCCGCAGCTATTGTAAATGTGTTTACAACAGCTGCGGACACATTTTACAGCAGCATTTATAGTGGGTGGAACCACCAGTCTGGCCCACTCATCTGCCTAAGAGAGCGTCACCCATGAAAAGGTTGGGAACTCTTGCTCTAGTTGGTTCATCCAACAATACAGTAGTGTTAATATGTTCAACCCAGATGGTAAATATTGCTGTTTATAGTGTGCTGTGAGTTATTTTCTGCTCCCACAATAACTCTAGTGAACCAAGAGGTTAAGAATGAAGTAAGTGAGAGTGTATTTTGTCTAGTTGCACCAAGGATGAGAAAGAGTGCCCCTGTGCAAAATGCAGAGTACATTTGTTCTCCACCCTCAGCAACCAAATTCTCCCGGAGCCCACGCCATCAGCCTGGGTGGGAGGCAGCTGTGGCCGCTGGCGTTGCCACCCTCCGGCCTCACTTGACCGGTCCAGCTTACATTTATTTTCCAATTACAACACCCACATGCCATACTTTGGCTTCATCTTTTGTTTAGACCTAAATGAGATGTTAAGAGTGGAACATCTGTGAGCCACAAAGATGCACCAGATTGTCTTCTGAGTTTTGTCTCTCATCTCCCATCATCCTTGGATCAGCTCTACTACATAGACTGTTGAAGAGAGACAAAGGAGCTTCTGCCTGATATTTTAAAAATCTATCAATTCACCCAATCAATTTCTGTGAGGCATCGGAAGCATCACAAAAGACACGTCAGGCATATCAGAGAATAAACAAAAATGCTGTAGCGCTTTAAAGCCTAATTGTTATACTGTATTTTAATGCAAGCTTTTGTGGATCAAATATTGGGAGTGAGACATGGGAGTGGAGCTGTTTTGTTTTGTTTATTCTCTGATATGCCTAAATCAAAAGTCCACAAACTTAAAGTGATGGTCTTCCCAGAGGTGGCTGGATGGCATCATTGATGTAGTGGGCGGGCTGTAGAGGATGGCAAATGACAGAGGAGCCTGGCGTACGGTGCTCCATGGGGTTGCAAAGGGTCGGACTTGGCTGAACAATAAAACACCCTTGAATGGATTCTCCTCTCACTTTCTCTTTGTAGAAATGACGTGGGTCCAGCAGAGACATTCATCCAGCCCCATCAGCAAAGGAATTCTGATGTTTTGATTGTATTAATTATGCATTGCCTTTTGTATTTTATTGTATATCTTGCTCTGTTTATTGTATTTATATATGTTGTAAGCCGCTTTGAGTGGCACCTGTGCCAGGAAAGCGGGATAGAAATAAAACTTAATAATAAAAAATAATAAAAACTAATAATTTTTCACCCAAAAATGACCCAACATGCTACAAATCCTGTATCTTTGACCCCTATGGACCACAGCACACCTGGCTCCTGTCATCCGCCACCCTCTGGAGTCTGCCCAGTTCCATGCCTACCACCTCAAAGATGATATCTAACTCTCACCCTCTACCGTCCGCTTCTTCCTTTGCCTTCGATCTTTCCCAGCATCAAGGCCTTCTCCAGTGAGTCCTCTCTTCTCATTTGGTGACCAAAGCACTTCAGCTTCAGCTTTTTAGTGTTTGTCCTTCCAAGGATAAGTCAGGGTTTATTTCCTTCAGGATGGCCTGATTTGATCTCCTTGCAGTCCAGGTGACTCTCAAGAGTCTTCTCCAGCGCCACAATTCAAAGGCGTCTATTCTTCTGTGCTCAGAATCCAGGTCTCACAACCATACATTACCACTGGGAAGACCATCGCTTTAACTTTGTGGACTTTTGTTGGCTGGGTGATGTCTCTTCTTTTTATTATGCCACCTAAGTTTGCCATAGCTTTCTTCCCAAGTGTTGTGTTCTGTTGGTTTTATTGTACACACGGATTACAATGTATCTGAGCCAATGTAACCTTACCTATAGCAACAATGTAACCTTCAGCTGTATCATATAAACCCTGTAATAGGACGCGAGCTAATGACCACCAGCTGGCAGCAGCGAGCGTCCAAGCTCTCTTGGTCCAAACTCATCAAAGGCAACAGCGCGGGAAGTTTTCCCGCCACCACCTACACCTGGACAAGAAGGGCGTGACCCGCAATGACGTCACGCAGACAGTAGCCAATGGGCTACCATGGCACCACGTTCAAATGTGTTACTGCTGTATATAAAGAGCTATCGATCCGCCATTACCTCATGTTCCCTCTGTCCACGATGCAATAAACCTGAGTTAACCCAGCCCGAGGCTGTGTCCTGTGTCTTGGTTTGCATACACCAAATTGGCGACGAAGGTGGGATAATGGATCCCCACGGAACAGCCAGGGCACAGAGCGGTTTCAACATCACCAAACCGCAAGACTGGGAGCTGCTTGAGATGGATTTCCAGGCAGCCTTGGTGGAACTCAGAGTCAAAGGAGAAGACGAGGAGAGAAAGAGGGCCATCCTCACCAGAATGCTCGGGATGGAAACCAAGCGGACGCTGGTGGGCATAATCGCTCCGAAGAAGGTGAGCGACTTTAAGGCGAGCGACATCATGAAACTGCTGCGAGAGCGGTTCTGCCCCTCGAGGGCAATGTTTCCCGCTCGGAGCGCGTTTTGGAGGCGAGTCCAAGCGCCGGATGAGTCGGTTGAGGCATTCGTGGCCGCCATGAGGATAGCCGCCGCCCCCTGTAAATGGGGCGATATCCTGGAGTTGGTCCTCAGGGACGGCGTGTTGTGTGGCCTGAAAGACAAGGAGGTACAGCGCAGCTTGATGAATAAGGAGCCGCCACCCACGCTGGCAGAGGTCATAGAGGCCGCGGAAGCCGCAGAGTCCACGAATGCCGGAGTGGACGAGATGCACCAGTGGCGTGAGTGGCGTCCCAGAGCCGGCAAGGCGGAAAATTCGGTGCACGGGAAGACCGGACAGTCGGTGCACGCGACTCGACGGGCCTCAAAGTCGTCTACGGAAGGCAGCGACGGCGAGGAGGTCCAGAAGGTCCGGAAGGGTGGTCGACGCTGCGAGGGTTGCGGAGCGGCCCATGAGCGCGCGAGATGCCCGTTCAGGAAGGCCGAGTGTTACACCTGCGGCCGTCGGGGGCACATCGCCAAGGCGTGCAGAAAGAGGAAAGAGGGCCGGAGGCAGTCACAAGACCGCGCAGCCAGACCGGACCGTCCAGCGAGGCCCAAAGATGGCGCCCAGACCACGAGGAAGCAGGACGGCGTGGGCCGCGTCTCGGACGGCAGCGAGGACGACGCCTCAGTGTTCAGCGTGTCCGCGGGACAGTCCCATTACTTCGTTGAGGTATTAGTACAAGGGGCCCCTATTAGGATGGAAATTGACTCGGGGTCCTCCTATTCCATAATTCCCCAGAAAGAGTTCCTGAAAATCGACCCCCACGTGCGGCCCAAGCTTAAAGCGTTGAGGTCCACACTACGGGACGTACAGGGAAACAGCATTCCGGTGTTGGGGGTCGGGAAATTTCGGGTCAAGTTTAAGAGACATTCTGCGGAACTGCCCCTAGTTGTCCTCAAAGGGGGAAGCTGTAGCCTCCTAGGGACACAGTGGTTTCAGCCCTTAGGTTTGTTCATAGGGGGGGTGCATACCGTGGGGGGGGACCCAATACAAGCGGTTTGCGATGCGCATCCCGCCGTTTTTAAGAAAGGACTCGGAAGGTTCAAGGGACCCCCTGTGGCTTTCGACATAGACCCGGAGGTCCGCCCGATAAGACTCAAACCACGCAGGGTGCCGTTTGCACTCAAGGACAAGATAGAGGCGGAACTGGACAAACTGGTGGGCCAGGGGATTCTTATTCCTGTTGACTCCGCGGAGTGGGAAACTCCAATTGTAACGGCTCTAAAGGCTAACGGGGAGGTGCGCATTTGCGCTGATTATAAGTGTACAATTAACAAGGCGATCCGCCCTAATGCATACCCGGTGCCGGTGATCAGCCACCTTTTGGCCAGACTAAATGGGGGAAAGTGTTTCGCTAAACTCGATTTGGCACAAGCCTATCAGCAACTTCCAGTGACCCCCGCCACGGCCGCGGCACAAACGATAGTTACACATAAGGGAGCGTTCCAGGTGTCGCGGTTACAGTTCGGCGTGAACTCGGCACCCGGCCTTTTTCAATCGCTCGTGGAACGCCTCCTAAAGGGCCTGGAGGGGGTGTTGCCTTATTTTGATGACGTGTTGATAACAGGGGGGAGTGAGGCTGAACTGGCGAAAAGGTTGGACAAAGTACTGACCGTGTTCGAGAAAGCGGGGCTGAGATTGAGGAAGGACAAATGTGTTTTTTTCGAGACCGAGGTCGAGTTTTTAGGGTTCCGGATCACACCCGAGGGGATTAAGCCGTCTAAATCCAAAGTAGCAGCCATTAAAAAGGCCCCTCGCCCCACATCCAAAACCGAGCTGCAGTCTTTCCTGGGGCTCCTCAATTTTTACCATACATTCCTCCCGCGGAAGGCGTCCGTGGCCGAACCGCTCCATCGGTTACTTAAAAAGGAGGAGCCATGGATGTGGGGTGACGAGCACGAGAGGGCGTTCAAGGAGCTAAAGCAACTCCTAACATCTGAGGCAATCCTGACGCACTTCGACCCCAAACGGCCAGTGGTCCTAGTCTGTGATGCATCCCCGGTGGGGGTGGGGGCGGTGCTTTGCCACGTGTTGGAGGACGGAAGGGAGGCCCCGGTAGCGTTTTACTCAAGGTCCCTGTCCCAAGCGGAGCGAAATTACGCACAAACCGACAGAGAAGCGTTAGCAATAGTAGCGGGGACCAAAAAATTTCACGATTTTTTGTATGGCCGCCCGTTCAAAATCGTGACCGATCACAAGCCGCTGTTAGGGATTTTCACGGCAAGCAAGCCCACGCCACAGATCCTGTCCCCGAGGATGCTGCGATGGGCTATTTTTCTCAACGCGTACCAACATGAGTTGGAGTACAGGCCCGGAAAGGAGATCAGCCATGCTGATGCGCTCTCGAGATCCCCTCTGCCCTTGTCGGCGGACCAAAAGGCGAGAGCAGAAAGAGACCGCCAGGTGTTGCTAATTGAGGTTTTAGACGCACCCCCACTAGTACCAGCCGACATTGCTAGGGCGACAGGCAAGGACAGGACGCTGGAGAAAGTTAGTGCATGGGTGCAGAAGGGGTGGCCGGCTTCGTCCCCGGGTACAGAGTTCGACCCATTCTTTAGGAAAAAGCTTGAGTTGTCCCTAGAGAGGGGGTGCCTTCTGTGGGGCCAACGGGTGGTGGTCCCTGCGCCCCTGCGGACGAGGGTGCTCGAACTGCTGCACGTCAGCCACCCGGGCATAGTTCGTTCAAAGGCGCTAGCCCGGAGTTACTTCTGGTGGCCACAGCTGGACGCGGACATTGAGCACATGGTCGGCACTTGCGAGGCTTGCCAGGAATCCCGACCTGAGGCGGCCCGTCTGCCGCATAGGGAGTGGGACACGGCAAGGGGGCCGTGGTCCAGGGTGCACGTGGATTTCGCTGGCCCGTTCAGAGGAACCATGTTTCTCCTGGTGGTAGATGCGTTCTCCAAGTGGCTGGAGGTTATCCCAGTAAAGAGCACGTCCTCCGCCACGACAATTAGCCGGCTAAGGAGAGTCTTTTCCACGTTCGGTTTACCCGACACTTTAGTCAGCGATAACGCTAGTTGTTTCACCTCCGCTGAGTTCGGAGCATTCATGGAGGCAAACGCCATTCGGCATGTCACATCCGCACCTTTTCACCCGGCCACGAATGGCCAAGTGGAACGCCTAGTGCGTACAACAAAGGACGCGCTGCGGCGCATGGGCCCGGGGGACCTGAATCACCAGGTATGCCAGTTCCTTTTAGCGTATAGGGTGACCCCTTTAGCGTCAGGCTACTCGCCGGCGGAGCTCTTGATGCGGCGGAAACTGACCACGATCCTGTCCAGGCTAGACCCGACGAGGGTCGAGGATAAAGGGAAAAACATAGGGTTGGCAGTCTCGAAAGGTTTCGCCGCCGGGGACCCTGTTCACTGCAGGAACTATTCCAGCGCAGGGCCGGCCTGGGTACCAGGGAAGGTTGTTGAACAGACGGGGCCAGTATCGTACCGGGTCGAGACTAACACCGGCCTCCTCTGGAGGAGGCACGCAGACCAACTGAGGCACCGAGTGAGTGGGCCAGTCAGTGGAGCTCAGCAACAGGATTCAGCGTTAGGGTTCTCCCCCACCCGCTTAACCCAAGGGGGAGACAGCAATGGACAACAGTCCCAAACAAGGGGGGAAGGAAGCAGAAGCAGCGGCCCCGACGCATATCCTTTTGATACGCCAGTCCTATCAGGGGTCGGGGAAGGGGGAGAGGAGTTCGCGCCCGCTGCCCCCGATAGTAATTTTGAGTTTGATTTTGCGAGCCGGGGGGGTTTTCAGGAGTGTTCCCCCACCCGTCCAAGCGAGAAGAGGGGTTTTTCGTTAGCCCCCAGTGCCCCCGGTTCCTCCCTAAGAAAGAGCACACCTCCCAACAACGCCGCGGAGCCGCGGAAAGTCACTAACGAGTCTCCCTCTCATATTACAGGACAGGAAACCAGGGGACAAAGAGAAGGTAGCAAACCCGGGGAGAGGCAGCCCGCATCGAGACCCCAGCGTGTTCGAAATAAGCCATCTTGGCTGAGAGACTTTGTCTCCTAAGGGGGGGGAGTGTGTTTAAGTGTGGGCTCGAGACTTTGTCTCGTCCTAGGGGGGAGGGGTGTTGTGTTCTGTTGGTTTTATTGTACACACGGATTACAATGTATCTGAGCCAATGTAACCTTACCTATAGCAACAATGTAACCTTCAGCTGTATCATATAAACCCTGTAATAGGACGCGAGCTAATGACCACCAGCTGGCAGCAGCGAGCGTCCAAGCTCTCTTGGTCCAAACTCATCAAAGGCAACAGCGCGGGAAGTTTTCCCGCCACCACCTACACCTGGACAAGAAGGGCGTGACCCGCAATGACGTCACGCAGACAGTAGCCAATGGGCTACCATGGCACCACGTTCAAATGTGTTACTGCTGTATATAAAGAGCTATCGATCCGCCATTACCTCATGTTCCCTCTGTCCACGATGCAATAAACCTGAGTTAACCCAGCCCGAGGCTGTGTCCTGTGTCTTGGTTTGCATACACCAAACCAAGGAATAATCATCTTTTTATTTTATTTTTATTTTATGGCTGCAATCACCGTCTACTTCACCATTTCCAATTCTTCCCCTTCTATTTGCCAGGGAGTGATGGGACCAGATGTCATTATCTTGGTGGTGGCATTTTCTGACGTTCAGTATCTGCTGTTTCAGTTATCCATTGACGATTGTTTTTTTTTTTTTTTGCAGCACCGACCACGTCCTTTGCTCAGCAAAATCATCTGCAGAAGTTTCCATGCATTTCAATTCAAAAGGGGGGGGGGAGGATGATCCAGTTTTCCCCTTCCCTCCATTTCCTAGCAAAGAGCAATTGAGACTCACCTGCCCCTCCTCTTTTTTCTCACTCTTAATTAATTAAAGAAGCTGCAGGGGTTTCATTCCAAAGCCGCCCCTAAAAAGTTGAGCCCATCTTTCCCTGGGCGCGAAATTGCATGTGCATTGCCATGTCACTGCCATGCCAGGCTCCAGACAGGCAATGCACAGACCTGTCCAATCTCCTCTCTGAGCACCTAATTTGAAGTGAAATGAGCACCTAATTTGAATCCTAATTTGAAGTGGTAAAGGTCACCCTCTCGAAAGCCAGTCGTATCCGACTCTAGGGTTCAGTCCTCATCTCTGTTTCAAAACCGAAGAGCTAGTGCTGTTTGCTTCTGCACACGTTTCCATGGTCATGTGGCAGGCATGACTAGACCATACCTGTCAAGTATCCCGGATTGGCCAGGATTTCCTGTATTTTCACGCCGATTTTCGCCATCTCCCGCCTGGAGCTGCCACTACCCCGTAAGTTGCAGCGTGGGGGAAAGGAGTTACTGCTCATCCCTTCTGCGCAGGTCCTTTCTGCGTAGAAGGCTTATGTGCAGAAGGGGATGCATAGAAGCCTTCTACGCATGCGTAGAAGTGAGCTGCGCAGAACAGTTCTGTGCAGGTCCCGTAATCTCCGGAGCTGCGTTTGACAGGTATGGACTAGACACCGGAGCACACGGAACACTGTCACCTTCCCACTGAAGTGGTCCCTATTTATCTACTTGCAATTTCTTGCTTTCGAACTGCTAGTTGGCAGGAGTTGGGACAAAGAGCTCACTCCATCATGCACGCAGTACCCGGGAATTGAACTGCTGACCTTCCAGTCAGCGAGTTCAGCGTCTTAACCACTAGAGCCGTGAAGTGGAATTGGAGATATAATAATAATTTAGTGTCAGAAATAATTCTGGATTGAAAGGATTTTTGCAGAAGAAATTACACAAGGAACGCCCAAATGAGTTTTCTTTCATGTCCCCAAGAGCTGGGACAGAGATGGGCGCTCAATCCGTCACGCAGTACCTGGGCCTCAAACTGCCAACTTGCCAGCCTTCCAGCTAGCAAGGCAAGCTTCTTAACCACTGAGCCACCGCAGTGAAAACAGGATCTGTTCAAGAGAGAAGTCCTTCAGAAACCCTCTGCAATTTTATTTTTCTCCTGTTTTCTTGCCAAAATAACCCCACTGTCCAAGGATCCCACTGCCAACTCTGAACTGATTTGTGGTGACCTTAATAGGGATTTCAGGATTTGGCGTTGCCTTTTACAGTACAGTACAGTACAGTAAAACCCCAACTTACATATGCCTCGAGTTACATAAAATGCGACTTACATAATGATTTTGTGCTAAAACCATGTCCCGATTTACACGATTTCCTATGTGATGTGTATGGAAACACTATATCTTTAAGAATGTGTAACCACTTCGATGTAAGAATGTAACCTTGTAATGAACACAATGTTTCTCAGCTGCAATGGAATGCGAGCTTGCTACTCATAGAGGGCAGCTGCGAGCGTTCAGCTCACATGGTACAAATTCCCCAATTACTGTCAGCCGCGGGAACATTCCCACCACAGCTACACCTGGTGAAGAAGGGCGTGACTCAGGATGCCGTCACGCAGGCGGTGGCCAATGGGCTACCGTGCATCCATATTCAAATGTGTTGTTGCTGTATAAAAGGAGCTGTACCTCCGCCATTACCACATGTTCAGATTGCATACCCTCCAATAAAGATGTTTGGCCTCATAGCTGCTGCCTATTGCGTATCAATCTGTAGATGTTAAATTGGCGACGAGGATGGGATCATGGCGTCCCACAAGATCAAGGCACACCCATTCGACATCAATGATCCCGAGCAATGGGAGCTGTACGAATGCCAGTTCCGGCACGCGATGGACACTGCCGGCATTGAAGACGAAGGGAGGATACGTTCGCATTTCCTGGCCCAGATCGGGCCGGCCACGTTGCGCCTCCTGATAAACCTGCTGGCACCCAGGAAGGTCGACGTGGTTCCAATTGACCTCCTGATGATGTTGCGGGAGCATTTCTAGCCGACCATCTCAATCTTCCCGGCCTGGGCCATGGTTCCAGAGGCGAGACCAACACCCGGGCGAATCCGTGTCTGCCTACACGGCAGCCCTCAGACCACAGAGTGGGTGGTACCACGTTTCGATTTTAAGGCTTGAAGTATGAGTTTCTTTAACACATGAAGGACACACAAGATCCACTCGAATCATCCATGGCGTAGTCCCCAAGTCACAAAAGTAACATGTTCCCAACCTTTTCAAACCGGGGGCCGGGTCATGCTTTCTCAGTGAACTTTGAGGGCTGGACATCCATTTTGCCCTGCTGCACAATGCCCTCCTGACCATTTGGTCCCAACTGCTTCAAAGGGATGGCCATTTTGTTTTCTCGAATGTCCTTGGAGGGGTATGGGGCTACATGAAATGGCACTGCAAGCCGGATCTGGCCCACGGTTGGGAACCCCTGATTTAAAAGAACCCTAATCCCCTTGTCTTGTTTCTTGGGAGCACTTGTCCATTTATTGAGGGAAATGTAAACATTCTGAGCTTTCTCTGTAATTTTTCAGGCATGGAGGAAAATCTTTCTTCATTTTTTTTATAACTTTGCAACTAATTTAAATCTTCCTCCTCTTCTAACAATTTTCTTTCTTCATTTTTTTTTATAACTTTGAAACTAATTTAAATCTTCCTCCTCTTCTAACAACCTTCAACCTTCTAACAGGTTGAAACCAACCTGTTAAGATTTCTGAGCATATCCTGAGCTAATTTCTTTTATCTCACATTTTTGCTCTGAGTGTTTTTAGCTGGCAAGCATGCAAAGTGTGAGGGGAACTTTGGAGAGAAATTGTAGATAACTCAAATCATAGTAACTGCCCCATCTTCCTTGGACAAACACCTCCCCCAATGCTAGCACGGTTTCCTATAATTACACCATAGAGAACATGTTGGCCAGAAATGAACCAGTGAGGTGACCCAATGTCGATACAGATGAGGAAACTACAGGAGCAAAAAGCCTACAGAAAGTTCACACTGTAGCTCTCCTTATGTACCCAGTTGAACAAAATTATGCATAATTTGAGATACAAATGACAAACCACTAATAACTGATGGTTGACACAATTTACATTATTGTACTTAATGAGAGTGTAATTCAGGGGTTTTCAACTTTTCTACACCACGGGCTGGACCACGCCCCCTGAAGCAGGTGCATTTACTGCTGTTGTAAATGTGTCCATTTCTGCTTCCAGTGCGGCGGGGATGTGGGCCACAGGAAGTGGTGCTGCAGGCCATAGGTTGAGAACCCCTGGTGTAACTCATCCAGAGGATCTCGGCTGGTAATCCCTTAGTCTGCTCAACTCTAAGTCCTTTTGCGCCAAATTCTTTAATTCCATTAACTGTTCATCAACTCCCACCATAGGTTTAGGTTTCTCTGAAGATTTAGCACAGGGATTCTCAGCCTATGGGCCAGATGCAGCCTGCAGCACCATTTTATGTGGCCCACCACCACCTCCACCACACCAGGAAGTGCTATGTGGTGGAGAAAGGGCAAAACGGCCGTCCGAGGGAGCGTGACCAGGCACCAGCTTAAAAAGGTTGAGATAACTTCTGATTTAGCAGGATCATTTAATAATACACTAGCGTTAATGTGTTCAACCCAGATGACAAATACTGTACTGTACTGCTATTCAGCAGTAACATCATGTACTGGGAGTTAAGAGAAACTTTATCCTGGGTGTGCTGTGAATTACTTTCTGCTCCCACTCTGGTTCTAGTGAACTAAGAGGTGAGGATTCAATGTGCTTTTCGTGTGCTTCCTAAATATGCCAAGAAGTCCACTCTTTTCCCAGAATGAGACCAATTTTCACAATCAGAATATATCCCATTAGCTTATCAGCATCGTGTTTCACCAAACACTGTCATGCAATATTTTTTAATTCTAACATTTTAAACCAGCAGGAACAGATCAGTCCACCAATTGGGAAAGGGGGGGGGAGCAGTTTGTTGGGACTTTGAAGTTTTCTTTTTCTCAAAAAATAACTCTTTGCCGGGCTCATAGCTAAGAAAGGAATACTTCTTGTTCCTCTTCTTGGATTTAGAAGGTGCCTAACAGAATGTAGCTAGACAGAAATTGTGGCTCAGGGTGCTATCTGAGGGGCTCTCAACTTCATCTTTTGGCATTTGCTGCTGGAAAAGTGTGTGAATTTGCCCATCCAGCTTTTCTTCCTCAGTCACAAGATAATACAAAATAGCAGGCTCAGTGGGGAGCCCATAGGCCAGTGATGGCAACTCTTGGCACTTCGGCTGTTCTTGGACTTCAACTCCCAGAAGCCCTGAACAGCAGAAATGGTGACTTGGGCTTCTGGTAATTGAAGTGCAAGAACGCTTGGAGTGCCAAGGATCGCCATCACTGCCATAGGCTATCATATGCTCTGAAACAGGCGTTCTTCCCAATTTTCCCACTTTGTATATCAATGCTACGTGAAGCTCTGAACACCAAAATTAGTAGATACAACTCTGTTGCCTTGTCACAAAATGCAATGGTGCCCCATTCCATCGTATTTGGGGTTCATTGGCTATAAATATATCCTCTTATCCATTATTTTCTGACTGAACTCCCTAAAATCCTTCAATGGTAAACATTTCACGCATTTCTGTCATATGTATGGTTAGAATCTGAGCTATAATCTTTTTTCCATGTTATGGAGATTTGTAGGCTTTCTCTCACATACGGATCCTCTGATGGCTCCAAATCTATACCTATAAGAAGGTGGATGGGTGGTGAGTGTCCGGCATTAGTGACTACACCCGGTCCAAACATCCTGTACCGAGACTCCCACACTTACCTGTAGACCTAACTAACAAGGGCACAAGGGTCCGGACACCGAGAGTGGGGCAACCTCCCCACAAACACGAACAAAAAATCCCTACAAGGCCCAGCGTCCTCCGCGCTGCGCCACCCCTCAGCCAATCAGGCTGAAGGGCGCGAGCGCGGAGGTGGTGGGGCATGCGGCGCACACATTAAAAAAACTGCGGCCCAACACGCAAACCACTTCCCTCCAGGCGGGCGGGCGGGCACGTCGGTTGCCGGCTGGGCCGCCTGCTTTTGGTGCTCCCCGCCTGACCAGCGAAGGCCTTGGCGCCAGCGGGAACAGAGGAGAGGCCGCTCCACAGAAGCACAGAAGGTGTGCGGCCTAGCCCGCAAGGCAACAGGTAAGTGGGGCGGAGGACAAGGATGGGGGGGGGAACAGGCCTGGGGACCACGCTGCCCGCCCTGTTCTCGGAGGAGAAAGGTGGAACACGAACCCGCCCCCCTGCCCATTCCCCCACTCAGTCCCTGTTCCCCGCCCCACTTACCTGTTGCCGGCTGGGCCGTTCGCACTCTGTGCCTCCCTGGCATGGCCTTCTGAGCTGGGCCACTTGCCTTCCACACCACCGCGGCCTAGCCTGATGAACACAGAGTGAGCAAACCAGCGGCTTCAGCGGGGTTGCGGGAAGGAGAGGGAGCCCCTTATCTCCACGCGGCTTCGGCAGGGTTGCGGAGAGGGGGGGCCCTTCCCTGACAGAGGAAGGGAGCCTCCTTTCCCTCCAGGCGAGGGCCGTACGTGTGTGTGTGGTTGTGTGTGTGTTTGTTTATTGTGTGTGTGTGTGGTTGCATTGTGTGTGTGTGTGTGTTTGTGTTGTGTGTGTACCCCCAAACCCCACCCCAACCACCAACACACACACAAAACCTGATGCTAGTCTCAGAATAATAAGGAGGGGGGGGGGAAATCTCCACATTCCTGGCATTTCTATGATTTCTCTTCTATGTGGACTTTCTGGTGACTCAAGAGATGTGATCTCTGAGTAAAATATTTCCCACATTCCCGACATTTGTATGGCTTCTCTCCTGTATGGACTCTCTGGTGACTCACAAGCTGTGAACTCCGAGCAAAACATTTTTCACACTCTGGGCATTTGTAAGGTTTTTCACCTGTATGGACTCTCTTATGACTCACGAGCTGTGAGCTCCGAGCAAAACATTTCCCACACTCTTGGCATATGTAAGGTTTTTCTCCTGTATGGACTTTCTGGTGACTCACAATCTCCGAGTTCCGAGCAAAACATTTCCCACACTCCTGGCATTTGAATCGTTTCTCTATTGTGTGGACCCACTTATGGTCCACAAGCTGTTCACTCCGAGCAAAACATTTTCCACACACTGGGCATTTGTATGGTTTCTCTCCTGTGTGAATTCTCCTATGAATCACAAGCTTTGCATTTTCAGCAAAGCTTTTCCCACAATCCTGGCAGTTGTATGGTTTCTCTCCTGTGTGAATTCTCCTATGTATCACCAATTTTGAATTTTCAGCAAAACATTTCCCACATTCCTGGCATTTGTATGGTTTCTCTCCTGTGTGGACTCTCTGATGATGCACAAGATATGGTTTCCAAGCAAAACATTTCCCACATACCTGGCATTGGTATGGTTTCTCTCCAGTGTGGACTCTTTGATGGTTTACAAGTTGTGAAGTGCAATCAAAGCATTTCTGACACTCCTGGCACTTATATGGTTTGTCTCCTGTGTGGACTCTCTGATGATACACCAGGTATGAATTGTGAGCAAAACATTTCCCACACACCTGGCATTTGGACAATTTTTCTCTAGTATGGACTCTGTGATGGGTCGCAAGCTGTGAGCTTCGAGCAAAACATTTCCCACACACCTGACATTTGTATGGTTTCTCTCCTGTGTGGATCCTTTTATGATCCACAAAATGGGAAAACCAACCAAAGCATTTCCCACACTCCTGGCACTTGTATGGTTTTTCTCCTGTGTGGATTCTCTGATGAATTACAAGATCTGAATTCCGGGCAAAACATTTCCCGCATTCTTGGCATTTGTATGGTTTCTCTCCTGTGTGGACTCTTTGATGGTTCAGAAGCTGTGAAGCCTGAGCGAAACATTTTCCACACTCCTGACATTTGTATGGTTTTTCTCCTGTGTGGACTCTCTGATGATTCGCAACCTGTGAGCTCCGAGCAAAACATTTTCCACACTCCTGGCATTTGTATGGTTTTTCTCCTGTGTGGACTCTATTATGAATCACAAGGTTTGCATTTTCAACAAAACATTTCCCACACTCCTGGCATCTATATGGTTTTTCTCCTGTGTGGACTTTCTGGTGCCTCACAAGATTTGCATTGTCCGCAAAACATTTCCCACACTGCTGACATTCATAAGGTTTCTCTCCTGTATGGATTCTCTGATGACTCACAAGTTTTGAGCTCCAAGCAAAACCTTTCCCACACTCCTGGCATTTGTGCGGTTTCTCTCCTGAATGGATTCTCTGATGATTTACAAGTTTTGAACTCCAAGCAAAACATTTCCCACAGTCCTGGCATTTGTATGGTTTCTCTCCTGGATGGACTCTTTGTTTTCTCTTAGATTGTAATTTATAAGGTTTTACAGAAACTTCGCTTATTAACCACGGCTTTCCAGTGTGGTCTTTCTTGTGAAGCATCAGTGATATCTCTGTAATAAAAAGTTTTTCGCATATGATACATTTGTATGGCTTCTCTTCAATACAATTTTCCTCTTCCTTATGGGTTCTTTGAAGTCCCGCAAGCTCCAATTTGTACAAAAAAGTCTTTCCATATTTGGGAGATACATTTTTCACACTCCAGCTATTTCCTGGAAAGAACGACAAATTCAGAAAAGACTGAAATGAAGACACAAACAGATCTACATGAGGAAAAAGAGTGTTCATAAAAAGGTGGATGTTGGTACATGAAAGCTCCCATGAAAAGAAATCTACTGTTTTCAGTGCCACAACAGTTTCTTCTCCTCCCTCGCCCCATTTAACTTTGCCACCACATCTACAGGCATATTTAAGAAAAGCAAGATTAACAGTCTGCTTTTGTGCTGCTTTCTCACCTGGCTACCTGCATTACACTCTTCCAGGGTCTATCTGAAGGTCTTTTTTATTTCATGTGTTGTTTTTAAGAAATATATTATGGCAGGAGTTCACAACCTACGGCCTGTGGGCCGGATCCAGCCCACAGCACGATTTCTTGTGGCTCACTGCCCTTGCCGCTCCCAGAAGTGGCGGAAACAGCCAGATCTGCATTTACGTCTGTTGTAAACGCATTTATGATTGCTGTAAATGTGCCCGCTGCTGTCGTAAATGCATTTACAACAGCTATGGACACATATTACCAATCCGGCCTGCTCAGCTGCCTGAGAGTGTGACGCGGCCCGCAGCATGAAAAGGTTGAGAACTCCTGTACTATGGCCTTTAAATGTTATCATTCTCTCCTTCCCAGTTTTTTTTTAGTTTAGCATGTTTCAAAATGGTTTTATTGTTCTTTTATAATGTACTGTACTCTCGTGGGATCAAGCATGGCATTGTGGCTGACAACTTTTCTTAGTCAACTGAGACTGCTCTAAAATGAACAGGCAGGCCACAAATCAGAGTATTCATAGGAATGATGTTTGTGGCAAGTGTCCTGCTTTGATATTTCTCGCTTAAACTTGTCTTCCCCCTTACGGCACTTTCTGTATTTGCACAAACCTTGTTTTCTGTTTGCTAGCTAAGGACAGAGCTGATACACTTAACCCTTTTAGCACCCAAGAAACTGAGATCCAGGGCTTGGAATATTCAGGAAATTGACTTAACATGTTTCGTCGATCATCAGTGATCTAAAAATCTAACCTTATTTCCATGTACTGTACATGGGAGATGGAGATTTCTAGGTGTAAAGTTACTATTAACTTAATAAATTAAAACTGAAACCACAGGATTGTCAAATAAGGTTGAGTGATTCTAAAGATTTTAAAGTGGTTCTGTAGCAAATGAAAATTTCAGAGAATTTAAAAACGTTTTAGAACTCCTGTGATAATTTGTTTAGTCTTAATAAAGGTTGAGCCTTGCTGTTTCTCTTATTATTGCAACAAACACAGGGAGGGAGGGGAGGGGGGTAAATCCTCTAAGTTTGGCTAAAGGAGGTGACGTCCACCCCAATTTCTACTACCACTGTCTTTTTCCAGGAGTCTGTCCCAGGCCTCTGCACATTCCAATGTGCGCGGAAATTCTGAGGCTAGGGGGAAATCTTTACTAGGTTTCTCCTGATAGCTAAAGCACAACAGCCAAACCAAGTAGGTCAGAATTGTATATACATACTCGAGTATAAGTCAGGTTTTTATCCCCCAAAATGAGGTCCAAAAATGGGACTCAACTTATACTCAAGTCAACGTAAACACTCAAAAACATAGCCACACAAATGTCTAAATTAATTAATTGTACTGTATTTTCATGTATTTTAATTATTGAAACTCACTAGTAGCTGCTGCATTTTCCACCCCCAACTTATACTCAGGTCACTCTATTTTCCTAGTTTTAGAAGTACAAATTAGGTACCCCGGCTTATATTTGGGATGACTTATATTTGAGTATATTAGGGTAGTTCAAAATAATAACTAATAAAGATAGAGTAGTGTTTGGCCCTCTTGCCAAGGCACCTTCTTTAGGCATCCCGACCCTTACAATTCACAAAACGATGCATCTAATAATATTCAAAATTTATTTAAAAAACCAAATGTTAAAAATCATAAAGTATCAGAACAGTTATAAAGTAGAATAAAATAACCTTTCATTTCCCATATCCCTGTAAAAATAAAAAAGCATTCTAACTAACTCTCTTCAGGTTGTAACTCAGGGGTTCCCAACTTAAGACGCATGGGCTGGATTTGGCCTACATCGCCATTTCATGTGGTTCCCCTCCCACCCCTCCAAGGGCATCCGAGAAACAAAATGGCCACCCCTTTGAACCTGTTGGGACAAATTATTGTTGTTGTTGTTGTTGTTGTTGTTGTTGTTATTGTTGTTGTTGTTGTTGTTGTTATTGTTGTTGTTATTATTATTATCATCATCATCATAATCATATATCATCATTATTTGTTCAATTTCTATAAAATGGCCACCCCCATCATGCAGGCAGGGCAAAATGGCCATCCAGCCCTCAATGCTGACTGAGAGAGCGTAACCCGGCCCCCTGTTGAAAAGGTTGGGAACCTCTGGCCTGTTCTAACTAATCCTCCTCAGGTTCTAACTTAAACTTTTTTCAGCTTCTAACTAACTCACCTCGGTTTCTAACTAATTTTCCTCAGTTTCTGACTCTCTTCATGTTTTAACCTAAACTGACAACTTTTCATTTTTTTCCTCACTTTCATACTAACATTAACCAATCAGATGAAAACACCTCACATTGGTCACTTTCCCACCTTCTGGGTAAAAATACCTCACACCGACCACTTTCCAACTTCTGGAAACTTTGTCCCAGAAGTTAATTCTTCACACAAACAGTCCCTGCAGCCATTTTAAATTGAGGCTTATTTTCTACCCTTCACAATGACGACTTGGCCTTATTGCACTTGTAGAAACAGAGATTAGCCTCAGCCAGGGAAAGAGAGAGCCTTACTGAGAGAGAGTAGAGTTTGCCAGTTCTCCTCCATGACTTCCTGGTGGAGGACTTTCTGGTCAGGATCCAGCAGTGCCCATTCCTCCTGGGTGAAGGACACGGCCACCTCCTCAAAGGACACTCCACACTAAATGGAAAAAAAGAATGGAGGCATTCTCCATGGGTTTTACAAAGCCAAAAATAACAATTTGTAAAAAGTGGCTAAATTTTATATTGCAAATCTGAACTTTCACAAATGGACATCACAGTCTTTGTATTGCAAATTTACCAAAAGGATACTTGGCAATTAGGCTACGGCCTCCCTCTCAGATGGCAAGCCCAAACTTTTTGGGCTGCAGGCCCGTTCACGTGGTCAAGTGTGCCAGTCATGTGGTTCCTCCCACCCAGAAGCAAAATGCGCCCACGAAGAACGTGCCCACACATGTGCAGGACTCTGCCATAAATTTGGTTTTTTTGAAATGTTTCTGAATTTTTTTTGATATTATGCAATTGTTTTTGATACCATGTAATAGTGATATTTTGTTTCTTTGTTAGCCGCCCAGAGTCACTCTGCAAGTGGGGCGGCATACAAATTGAACAATTAAATTAAATTACATTTAAAATAAATGACCCGTGGCTGTTGTAAGCACGTTTACTACAGCTGCGGGTCATTTACAGTACCGTTATGCGCATGCGTGTTTTTCTTCCGCTTCCAGGAGTGGTGTGGGCCGGATTAATTGGCGCCACGGGCCAAACCTGGCTCACAGGCCGTAGTTTGGGCACCCCGGCCTGTTCTAGGATGAAAGTCCTCTGATTACGAGTTGCTGGGGAGCAACTGTGAGAAAGAAATTTTTGAAATGGCAGCTGTGTTAGTCCGTGCAAGAATATCAGAGACTAAATGAAACAAAAAACAAACAAAAAAACCAAGCGGTTTCTTCTCTTTAAAAACGGAGGTTTTTTAGAAGAGGGGGGAAAATCGATCCACTCTCCCTGGTCTCCTGGGTCCAGAAGGGTTGGGGGGGACAGATCCCTTTTGTCCCCACAAACCTCCCAACCCCAGGTGAGCCAGCGGAGAGGGGGATTGCAACCCCCCACCCACTGATATTAAAGGGAAAACCCCGATCTACTTTCACAACTCCGCACAATCAAAGCAACATGACAATAAAGCCCCCCTCCCCAATGCCCGTGGTCTGGCCAGAGAAGCCGGCCCGCGGAAATAACCCCCCCCCAATGCCGCATAAAGCGGCGTTGGAATTCCCGCGGTCCAGCCAGCCAGGACGGCCCACGGAAATAAACCAACCCTCCCCAAAGCCACAACAACAACAAAAAATTATAAAAATAAATAAATGTCAAAAAATATCTTAAAACACAATCAAAAACATCCAAAAATACACAGAAACAAACAAAAACAACACCAAAAAACAATACAAAGTAAACAAAAACACAATAAAAAAACAAAACAAACAGTCAAAAAATACAAAACCCAACCCACCCACCCCAAATAAAGAAAACAAGCAAACTCACCGCCACATCTCCTACCTGCACGACAACCGGAAACGAAATGAATAAAGAAAGAGACTACTTACCGGAAGAAGCTCCACCCAGAGGCCAGGAGAAAAAAACCAGTCAAAATACAAGAAAACCCCTACCAGCACCACCTGCTGGCCACAATAGTAAAAACAATTCAAAAACACACAACAGCCTGAAACAAAAGGCCACAACAGTAAAAACAAATCAAAACAATAACACAAAATCACAATTGTACACAAAAGGGTACAATAATAAGTCAAAAAAATTACACAAAAACACAATTTAACACAAATCCCAAACATATGTCAATAAAATAAAATAAAATCATTATTAAAATCCTGTGCTGAGTTCTAACTCAAATAAAAACCCAAAACAACTAAACACATTTTAAAAACATTGAATGTAAAAAACATTTACTTTCACATTATTAAAATTATTACCTACGGTACAACTATTTTAAAAAAAAACAAAAACTAAAACATTATTCAGTTACATAAAACAGCCAGCCAAGCCAAAAAAAATTTGCATAAATAAACATTTTAAAAATTACAGACTAAGCAATTTTTAACAAACATTAACACAATTTAACCTTCAAACACAATTTAAAACAGTCCGGCAACGCCGGGCAACCTCTGCTAGTAAGAGCATAAGAACAGCCTTGCTGGAACATGCCACAGCCCATCCAGTCCAGCATTCTGTCTCACACAGTGGCTCACCATTTGCTTCAGGGTATTCCCTGCTTAGGATTCCCTGGAAATGGCATTGAGAGATATCCTGCCTATCTCTCCTACCCGGAGGTTGTCCTTAGGTATCCATAATTATAGCCATTATGTCCTCCATGAATTTGTCCAGTCCTTTCTTAAAGCTGTCAAGACTGACAGCTGTCACCACTTATTCTGGCAGGGAGTTCCATAGACCAGTGATCTTCTGGGTGTAAAAGTACTTTCTCTTATTTGTTTGAGAACTAGTACCCAAAAGTTTCATGGAGTGCCCCCTAGTTCGAGTGTTGTGCGATACCCAAAAGTTTCATGGAGTGCCCCAATCTCGTTGTTCTGTGCAGGACAATGACAATAAAGATTTATCTAATCTAATCTAATAAGGAAAACAGATGTATAAGGTACTTATATATCCTCACCCACAGCATCATGTTAAACTAGACTGCTATATACACATTGATAATATGGTTTATTTAATTAAAAAGGAATGGCCAAACACATTCAAACACATTCAAGAGTAAAGTAGATTCAGATACACATGGTATGTGGTAATGATCACATCCGTACCTGATCGGTTTTTGCTCCACCACAAGGAAACCAGGATGGAATGCTTGTTGCGGGCATCCTTTTCACCCCTTTGGGAGAGACAAAGAGGGTGGGAATTCAGTCCTATAAACATGTCTCAGAATATAAGATCCTAATCCCACCAAAATGTTTGCTAAATAGTAAACTCTTGAGCAAACATTTTTGGGGATTAGGAAGGGTAAGAAATGGAAGTAGATACAGACTTTACCTTCTTGGGATCTAAGATCACTGCAGATGGTGACTGCAGCCATGAAATAAAAAGACACTTACTCCTTGGGAGGTAAGCTATGGCTGACCTAGGCAGCATGATAAAAAGTAGAGACATAACCCTGCCAACAAAAGTCTGCATAGTCAAAACAATGGTCTTCTCAGTAGTCATGTATGGCTGTGAAATCTGGACCCTAAGGAAGGCTGAGCGCAGAAGAATAGATGCCTTTGAATTGTGGTGCTGGAGAAGACTCTTGAGAGTCCCCTGGACTACAAGGAGATCAAATCAGTCGATCCTGAAGGAAATCAACCCTGACTGCTCATTGGAAAGACAAATACTGAAGCTGAAGTGTTTTGGCCACCGAATGAGAAAAGAGCACTCACTGGAGAAAGCCCTGATACTAGGAAAGATCAAAGGCAAAAGGATGAGATGGCATTGTTGGCACAGTGGGTATAGATCTGGGCAGGCTATGGAGGATGGCAGATGATAGAGGAGCCTGGCGTGCGGTGGTCCATGGGGTCACAAAGGGTCAGACTCGATTGTGCGACTGAACAACAACAGGGGGGAAAATTCTTGAGCACAATTGGATTCACATCTCAGCGAAATGCACTCATTCCTCAAATGAAAACTCTGCCCTTTCTGGAGAGTATTACCAGCTGAAATACCAAAAAGCAGTACAAAACTATGAGGTCCTTTTGCTAATAATAATTTCATGTCATAAATTATTCTGGAGAAACTCCGCTCAGGGGACGCAGGAATGAGGCTTCTTTTGTGTCCCTAAGATCTTTTTCCCCATCGAAGTGGTCCCTATTTATCTACTTGCAATTTCTTGCTTTCGATCTGCTAGGTTGGCAGGAGCTGGGACAGACCCAGGTGCTCAATCCATCATGCAGTACCCGGGTTTTGAACTGCCGACTTGCCAGTCTTCCAGCTAACAAGGCGAGCTTCTTAACCACTGCAGCCTCTGTCTTTTCCTGAATCCAGAATATTTGAGGAAAACTGTAGTTAGTGCTACTAAAAATTAGGATGTCTCCGGCATGTTGGATATTTTCCACCATTTTGGAGCACCCAGGAGACTATCCATAGTGAAAGTGTGGCATGCCCACAGTTGTTTCGCTTGCTCTTTCCACAAGTTTTAAGAACTGAAGGACATTGTCACCTTATTTTGTTTGCCCCACTTTCTCCAAAATGGACAGAAAATCTGACAGCATATTCCTTGTTCCTCCCATGGGGCTAGGTATGAGGATGGTTCGGAAACTGCAGCAAGTAGAATGAGGCCACCTCGCTAGTGATGGTGATCCAGCATTTTGACCGGATACCCCCTAATCTGGCCTGGTTCCACTGGTTATTCGAAGGATTCCAGGACTGGAAGTCAAGGTTTTTGTATACTAATCTATAAAGCCCTGAGGCTATGGTGGCTTAGTGATTAAGACGCTGATCTCGGCAACTGGAAGGTCACCTGTTAAGCAGATCAATACCCAAGTGCTACAGGGTGGAGCGAGTTCCTGTTGTCTGTCCCAGCTCCTGCCAACCTAACAGTTTGAAAGCAAGAAATTGCAAGTAGATAAATAGGTACTGCTTAGGCAGGAAAGGTAGCAGCATTCTGTGCCCTTCGGCAATTGGTTAGATATGCTTGCATGAAATGTAATGATTTAAATTGTGGTTCTGAATCATCAATCGATAATGGCTTGCCACTTGAACCTCTTATTATGCATCAGTCCATATTGCTGGGCTCACAATGAGAGATGTAAGCATGGACTTGTTAATTAGAAGCAATACACTGCAGCAGTTTACCCCAATGGAGTGATATCAGGATATCTCGCCGGTTGGATTCTGACTTAGCATGTTATGTTCTATGTAATCAGCAGGACTGCAGTGTCTTAGTGGTTAAGATGCTGAACTTCATGACTGGAAGGTTGGCAGTTCAACACCCAAGTGTTGCGTAACAGGGTGCACTCCCATCTCTGTCCCAGCTCCTGACAAGGTAGCAGTTAAAAAGCAAAAAATAATAATTTGCAAGTAGATAAACAGGTACCCCTAAAGTAGGAAAAGTATTAGCATCCTGTGCACTTCGGCATCTAGTCATTCCTGCCACATGACCATAGTAGCATCTGAATATGCAGATAGCACTGCTTCTTTGACTGTAATCAGAGATGAACACCCTTAGTGTTGTCTTGGAACCCTCAGCTCTTTAGATAGTGATGAATGACTATCACTATGACTGAATTTTTTGGAATAGTAACCGTGTTAGTCTATGTTTCGGGCTTATCAGAAAGCAAAAACAAAAACTCTAATGAAGTGGACTTGATCCACAAAAGCTCATATTTAAAATTATAGCAGTTAGCCTTTAAAGTGCTGCAAAGGTTTTTTGGGTTTTTTTTCTTTTTTCTTTCTGATATTACCACTCCATATTGTCGATGGGAACTGGAGTTCAACACATCTGGAGGGCATCAGGTTGGCATTGTAGATCCCACAGTGGCTAGTGTGAGGTGGGACTCACAGTCACCAACCTCTCCAACACAGGGGTGTAATCACCGAATGATTGCTACTGTAATTGCCATTATTTCACTGGTAACAACACAAATTTGCACCAACCAAGGAAAGAGGGGACATTACCGAGAGAGAACATGGTTTGCCAGTTCTCCTCCATGACTTCCTGATGGAGGGCCCTCTGGTCTGGATCCAGCAGTGCCCACTCCTCCTGGGTGAAGGACACGGCCACCTCCTCAAAGGACACTCCACCCTAAAGGAGAAAAAAAGCAGGGCTTCCAAGTAACTTTCACAAAGACCACATCCTAAGAAACAACAACTAGTAAAAAAAATTGGCTGGATCTTATATTGCAGAGTTAGACTTTCACGAATGAGATTCATACCCTATTGCAGTGGTGGCGAACCTATGGCATGCGTACCAAAGGGGGTACTGACAACACTCTCTATGGGCATGTGTACTGTCGTCCCAGCACAGAGTTCATCCCGCCCCTCTGCCCAGCAGCCCAATGGGAGCACTTCCTCCCTCCCTCAACACAGAGTTCATCCCACCCCTCTGCCCAGCAGCCCAATGGGAGCGCTTCCTCCCTCCCTCAGCACAGAGTTTGCCCCACCCCTCTGCTCAAAAGCCCACTGGGAGCACTTCCTCCCTCCCGTCTTGGTTAAGGCAGGCAGCTCACATGCGGCATGAGAGTGCGGCACAGACGGCAGCCTGTTGAGTCTGTGGCAAAAGGTGAGTTTAGGTACTTGGTCTCTAAAAGGTTCATCATTCCTGCTCTATTGGAAAACATGTTTTTATCAAAGGCTACTTGTCAGCTTGGCATGTGTTCCTTTCAGGATGAAGTACCCTGAATCCCAGTGGCTACAGAAAAACTAGTAAGGCCAGGGGCTACTGGTGGCCAGCTTGCTTGGAGGTTTCTCGGAGGTATCTAACGATCCCCTTGTGAGAAACAGGATGCTAGACTAGATTGGACTTTGGTCTCATTGAGCATGGTTCCTCTTATACTTTACTAGCAGAGGTTGCCCGGCGTTGCCGGGCTGTTTTAAATTGTGTTGGAAGGTTAAATTGTATTAATGCTTGTTAAAAATTGCTTAGTCTGTAATTTTTAAAATGTTTATTTATACAATTTCTGGGGGGCTTGGCTGGCTGTTTTATGTAGCTGAATAATGTTTTAGTTTTTGGTTTTTTAAAAAATAGTTGTACCGTAGGTAATAATGTTAATAATGTGAAAGTAAATGTTTTTTACATTCAATGTTTTTAAAATGTGTTTAGTTGTTTTGGGTTTTTATTTGAGTTAGAACTCAGCACAGGATTTTAATAATTATTTTATTTTATTTTATTGACATATGTTTGTGATTTGTGTTAAATTGTGTTTTCATGCAATTTTTTTGACTTGTTATTATTGTGACCTTTTGTGTAAAATTGTGATTTTGTGTTATTGTTTTGATTAGTTTTTACTGTTGTGGCCTTTTGTTTGGGGCTGTTGTGTGTTTTTGAATTGTTTTTACTATTGTGGCCAGCAGGTGGTGCTGGTAGGGGTTTTGTTGTATTTTGACTGTTTTTTCTCTCCTGGCCTTTGGGTGGAGCTTCTTCCGGTAAGTAGTCTCTTTCTTTATTAATTTCGTTTCCAGTCGTCGTGCAGGTAGGACATGTGTTGGTGAGTTGGCTTGTTTTCTGTATTTTGTGTGTGTGTGTGTGTGTGTGGGGGGGGTGTTGGGTTTTGTATTTTTTGACTGTTTTGTTTTTGATTGTGTTTTTGTTTACTTTGTATTGTTTTTTGGTCTATATATGTTGGTTTCTTCTCTTTAGAGACGGAGGTTTTTTTTAGGAGTGTGGAGGGAAGCAATCCACTCTCCCTGGTCTCCTGGGTCCAGAAGGGTTGGGGGGACAGATCCCTTTTGTCCCCACAAACCTCCCAACCCCAGGTGAGCCAGCGGAGAGGGGGATTGCCACCCCCCAGTTACTGATATTAAAGGGGAAACTCCAATCAGGACCTTCAGGCGCCGTTGGTGAGGGAAAGAAGGGCAGTTGGTGTTTGCGTGGCTGTGAGACGGTGTTTTTTTTAAATCGGGCGCCGGCTTCCTCAGCGTTCTGCGCGCTCATGTTGTGCAGGACTCTGGGGCTTGTAGTTATGGGTTTGTGATTTGAGGTTGTGGTGCATTTTTTTCTGCGGCTTGATTTTGATTGGCCCTGGCACGTTTCTCAATGTTCTTTGTGGTCGCGCCTCTCAGCCTGATTGGCTGTGGCGCGGCGCAAAGAACGTTTGGAAATGAAGTTGTTTCCCTTTTTTCGCGTTTGTGGGGCTGTTGCCCCATTGCCGGTTTTCTCAATCCTTCGTTGACCTGTGGACCCAGTTCGCCTGTGTGAACGAATGGTGGGTGCAGGTTAGTAGGGCCAGGCTTAGGAAACTATACGAACTTCCAACGGTTAACCCTTGGTTTTATAGCTTACTAGCATAGTTTGCCCGGCGTTGCCGGGCTTTTTAAATATGTTTTGTATAGTTATGGGTTTTTTTCCTTTGTGGAGCAATTGTTGGTTGGCTCTTATGTTTTTTTTTTGGTTGTGTTGTTTTTCCTTTCAAAAATGATACTGACTCATATATATTTTTTACAAAAATATTTTTTTTATTCTTTTCAAAATGCTGGTTTGTTTTTTAACATTTATCAAATTTAACTTTGCTCCTTTTCCTATTTACTAACAATAACTGGTTTTTTTTACAAAGGATAACTTTTTAACTTTAACTGTAGTTTGCATATTGTTGTGTTTTGTGTTGTTTGTGCCATCCGTTGTTTTTTTCGAATCTGCAATATAAGGAAATGTAGTGTTAGTTACAGTTTTTTGTTTGTTTTCTATTTTTGTTTTTCTTTTGTGTTTTAAATTTGTCATTTTTGGGGGGATCTTTAAATGGATATTTATTGTGTTAGATTGTTAGGTTTACCTTCATTCATCTTGTGTTGTCCATTTTCCTTGGCCGTCATCTTGTTTGTCATCTTTTGGGTGAACTGTGGAAAGAGATTACTTGGTTAAGTTTTTATTTATTTTTTTAGGATTATTTGTCAATTCATTTATGTGTAAATATCTTTTCTTACCTCTTGGTCTTCTTAATGGATATTTGCTAATGGTGATGTAGTTGTCTAGTATTTCCAATGGTGTTTGTAATCTGTGTCTGTTTGTTGGACTCATTAGCCACTGTAGTTGCATTTTTATTATTTCGTCTACTGTGAGAGTTGTTGGGTTGCTGTATTGTCCATAGGTGTCATTTGCGTGGTTATGTTCTCCCTTGTTAGTTGGTCTTGTATTGTCCTGTCCTGTTTTTTATTAATCTTATCTATTATGTTCTGCAATTGTTCATTTTCCTGGACTGTACTAATTTTGTTGTCTGATTCTGTTTGTGTAGATTTGTCTATGTTCCATTTTTGGTCTGTTTGTGATGCTTTGTCTTTTTGCTGGCCATTTTCAATTCCCTGGTTTCTTGGTTGTTGATTTTTTGGTTTTGTGTTCATTGTGGCAATTGTGTTAATTTTCCATGGCAATATTTCTTGACGTTTCTGATTTGTTCTGGGTGTCCAGGTCCATTCATTTCTGGCTGATTCACTTTTGTTTTTAATGTCCTGTATTTGTGATTTCTGTTGGGGTGGCTTTTCCTTTCTTCTCACTACTTGCATTTCTTTTGTTTGTGCTGCTTTCTCTATTTCACTTTGTTTGGGTATTTCTGCAATTGTTGGTTCGTTTACCTCTGTTGTTGTTTCTGTCTTTGTTTGCCCATCAATTATCTTATTAGGTGGGCCTTTTTTTTCAATGTCTATTTTGCTGGGGTGGCTTATATCTAAATAAGTTCATGGAGGCTAGGACGGGGCGCTTGTGGCTTTGCCATTGCAGGTGGGGGGGGCTTTTCTAAATAAGTTCACGGAGGCTAGGACGGGGTGCTTGTGGCTTTGCAATTGCGGGGGGGGGGCTTTTTCAAATAGGTTCATGGAGGCTATTACTGGGCGCTTGTTGTTTTGCAATTGCGGGTGGGGGGGGCTGGGTTAATTTTCCCCCCCTTCGGGTCATGCTGGCTTTGCCTTTTGGAAGTTTTTTTTTTTGCTTTGTTCTCGGCGGCAGTCATGGGGAAGACGGGCCCCGGTGGTGTGGGGTTTTTTGTTCCCCCCCCCCCCCGCAGGCAATGCTGCCTTGTCCGTGGGGAAGATGAGCATTTGCTGTTGTCTTTTTTTTTAACCTTTTTTCGTTTTCACGCCGTCCGCCTCAGCGTTCTGTGTGCTAATGGCACGCAGGACACTGGGGTTTGTAGTTATGGGTTGGTGCTTTGTGTTTGTGCTGCGTTTTTTTAAAATGGTTTTCTTTTGATTGGCTGCGGCGCGTATCCGAACGCTGCACCGTGCGAGAGCCTCTCAGCCTGATTGGCTCTGGCGCGGCGCGGCACAAGGAACATTGGGAAGTGAAGTTGTTTCCCTTTCTTCGCGTTTGTGGGGCTGTTGCCCCACTGCCGGTTTTCTCAATCCTTCGTTGACCTGTGTACCCAGATCGGCCGTGTGCACGAAGGGTGAGTGCAGGCAAGTAGGGTGAGGCATAGCAACCTATGGCCAGTTACAACGGTTAACCCTTGGATTTATAGGTTAAGACTAGCAGAGGTTGCCTGCTGTTGCCAGGCTGTTTTAAAGGATGAAACAATTTTTTAGAATTATTTTATGTCACCAAATAATGTTTTTCTCTGTTTTTTTTAATAATGTGTGAGTATTTTTTTAAAAAAATTCAATGTTTTTAAACTGTGTTTAGATGTTTATTTATTTTTTGGGTGAAACTGTAAACAGGATTTAAGAAATGTTTTAGAAATGTTATTCTTTATTTTGAATATTTTTGACTGTGTTTTCTCCTGTCCCCTCTGGGTGGTGCTGTTGCGCTTTTATTTTACTTTGACTTTCTTTCTCCACTGGTCTGTGGGTGTCGCTTGTTCCGGTAAGTAGTCTCTCTTTCCTCATTTCATTTCCGGATCTCGTAGAGTAAGGTCGTTTGAGTGAGTTCTCTGTTTTAATTTATTTTGGGGGTTTGTATTTTTTTTGGGGGGGGGGTCTTTGTGTTATTTTTGTGTTTGTTTTTGGATGTTTTTGGTTGTGATTTTTGTGTAATTTTTTACTTTTTGTTTTATTTTTGGGGTAAGCGAAGGCACCATGCGGAGCGCTGTCTGGTGCATTTGCTTACCTGGGAATTTTTTCGCTTTCAAGGGGGGTAAGGCAATGATGCCTTCTCCCTCCCTTGAAAGCGAAACACTTCCTCGTAAAGTAAAGGAACCGTTCGGAGCTCCGTCCAGTACCTTTGCTTTGCGGGGGAATTGTTTTGCTTTCAAGGGGGGAAGGCAATGATGCCTTTGCCGCCTGTTGAAAGCATTTTGGTTGGTGGTGGGGGCTTCCCTTCCTGCGGCCTTTCGTCGGTGGCCGGGCCGCGGGAAGGCCAGCGTCGTTTTTCTCTCGTGTCCTCTGGGGGGATGCGTTGTTGTGTGTGTGTGGTGGGGTTCCCTTCCCGCGGCCTGGGCTCGTTGGCCGGGCCCTGGGAACCCCAGTGCCACTGTAGGCGGCGTAGGGTGGGGGGTCTTCCCTTCCCATAGGCTGTGCTCGGTCGGTGGCCCGTGGTAAACTCAGCACCGCCTCAGGCGGCGTGTGGAGGGAGTCTTCCTTTCCCACAGCCTGGGAAGGCAAGCTCCGGTTTTCAGGCAGTGTTGGGGTGTGTGTGTCCTCCCTTCCCGCAGGCTAGGCAGCCATGCCATGTTGCGGGAACGCCAGCGGCGCCTGTATTTTTCTTTTTCGTGTTGCGGGAACCCAAGCGGCGGCTGTATTTTTTTTTCGCATGGCAGATTTCTCAGAGTTCTGTGCGCTCATGGCACGCAGAACTCTGGGGCTTGTATTTTTTGGTTATTTTTCCCTTTGTGTCACGTTTTTTTCCCCTGCGGCTCGTTTTGGATTGGCCGCAGCGCCTTTTCCAATGTTCTTTGTGGTCACGCCTCTCAGCCTGATTGGCTGTGGCGCGGCACAAAGAATGTTGGGAAATGAAGTTGTTTCCCTTTTTTCGCGTTTGTGGGACTTTGCCCCACTGCCGCTTTTCTCAATCCTTTGTTGACCTGCGGACCTGGTTCGCCCGTGTTCACGAATAGTGGGTGCGGGTCATTAGGGCGAGGCTTAGGAACCTATAGCAAGTTCCAACGGTTAACCCTTGGTTTTATAAGTTAAGAAGATCTCACAAGAAAGCAAAAAAGGGAAATAGGTGATAAAAGGTAATTCCTGCTGTTCTCATATTCAGTTTCAAAAAAACCTCAAAGACTGCACAGCTCTTGGACTATTCTTCAAAGCAGAAAAGAAACAACACAAAACCTCATTTGCAACAGTGAAATGTAAAAGTTATTGCTATTCCACAAACACAATAATAATTTTGTGTCAGAAATTATTCTGGGTTGAAAGGATTTTTGCGAGAGAATCTCTGCTCAGGGAATGCTCAAAAGAGGCTCTTTTCATGTCCCTAAGAGCTGGGACAGAGACAGGCGCTCAATCCGTCATGCAGTACCTGGGTTTTGAACTGCCAACTTCCAGCTAACAAGGTGAGCTTCTTAACCACTGAGTCACCACAGTACCGCTCATCCCCCCAAAAAAAAAAACCCCCAGAGAGCACCATGTTGTAAGAGTCAACCATATAAATCAGTGGTGTCCAAACCATATAAATCAGTGGTGCCCATGGGCCGGATATGGCCCCAAATGCTAATTCACCTGGCCCACGCCACCCTCTTCGCTCCCGGAAGTGGAAGTAAATCGCATACAGGTGTGTTTTACTTCCGCTTCTGGGAGCAACGAGGGTGGTGTGGGCCAGATAAATTGCCATTGGGGGCCAGATCTGGCCCATGGGCCATAGTTTGGGCACCCATGATATAAACATTGAAAATATTGAGCAGTTTTCTAAAAGCAAAGTAAAGCATTAATACAATAATAATTTCGTGTCAGAAAAAAATTTTGTGGAGGAAACTCTGCTCAGAGAACGCCCAAATGAGGCTCCTTTCATGTCCCCAAGAGCCAGGACTGAGACGGATGCTCAATCTGTCATGCAGTACCCGGGTCTCAAACAGCCGACTTGCCAGCCTTCCAGCTAACAAGGCGAGCTTCTTAACTACTAAGACACTGCAGCCCCTTAGCAAAGCAGTCAAACTAATATACAGTACTACTCCATAGTAGTGCTTAGTGCACTCTCTGGGCGCTTCATAAGTTAATTAGCATTTTGCCCCCAACATGTTGGGATACTCAATTTACTGTCCTCAGAAGGATGGAAGGTTGAGTGAACCTTGAGCCCTGGTCAGGATCAAACTCACAACCTTTGGGTTTCAGGACAGTAGTTTAACCATTGCGCCACCAGGGCTCCTTAAAAAAGGAATGGTTTGCTTCATTCTGGAGTAAAGCGTTTGAATGCACAAGGAATCAAATACACAATGCATCTTACAGTCCTCTTCTCCATACCTGATGAAGTTCTGCTCCATCACAAGGAAGACAGGGTGGATTGCGTGTTGCTGGCATCTTTCCAGCTCCTGCAGGAGAGACCCAAAGGGCAGGAAGCCAGTCATAGAAGCTTCTGTCAGAAGGAGTTGGTCATCCAAAAATGCTTGCTAAAATCTAAACCATTTGATCCTAAGAAGAAGCACATCCTAGTAAATGGAACTATTTCCCAAGGTGAAAAGTGTGCCCCTCTGGAGAGTATGTGTAACTCAGGAGTTCTCAACCTTTTAAAGCCGGGGGCCGGGTCACACTCCCTCAGACAGCTTCAGGGGCTGGACAGCTTCCTTGCCCTTCCTCTACCACATGGCACTTCCTGGTGTGGTTGAGGTGGTGGTTGAGAATCCCCAGTGTAAATTAAATTCCAAGAGGAGCACAAGGCTGTGAGACTTACTGAATGCTAAAAAGTATATAAAATAGGGGTTCCCAACGTAAGGCCCACAGGCCGGATCCGGCTCACAGTGCAATTTCATGTGGCCCCCCACCCCACCAAGGGCATTCGAGAAACAAAATGGCCACCTATTTTGAAGCTGTTGGAACAAAATGGTCACTCCCATTGTGTAGGAAGGGCAAGATGTCCGGCCCTCAAAGCTGACTGAGAGAGTGTGACCTGGCATGACAAGGTTGGGAACCCCCGTTATACAAGATGGAATGCTTCTTCCTGGTATCCTTCAGGCCCCGGTCGGAGAGACATTGAAGGTGGGAAGCCAGTCCTATGACCTCTTTTCAGAATAAAATCATAACCCCAAAACTGTTTACTAAAAAGTGAATCTTTTAGGACAGGATTCATATCACAGTAAAAGACACCGATTTAACAACTGAAAAGTTTGTCCTTCTCGAGAGTTTCCAAATGAAATTCCAAAAGAGGTACAAAACTATTATTATTATTATTATTATTATTATTATTATTATTATTATTATTATTATTATTATTATTATTATTATTATTATTATTATTATTATTATTATTATTATTATTATTATTATTATTATTATTATTATTATTATTATTATTATTATTATTATTATTATTATTGGTAGAGGTTTCTGCAGTAGTTGAGATTTCTCTACTGTGTGAGATAATATTTTTCACTATTTCAGAGGAGCTAGACCAGGGGTTCCCAACCTACAACCCAGCGTTGTTCCATGCAGCCCGTCACCCCTATGTGGCACCCAGAAGGGGAAGCGGATGCATTTATGTCAGCCGTAAAACGTGCCCATGCATGCACAAATGCACCTGCAGCTGTCATGAATGCAGAAGTGGGCGCAGCTTTGGCTTCCGGGGCGTGGTCTGGCCTGCTCAGCTCTGCGGGGATGTGGTCTGGCCTGCGGCATAAAAAGATTGCCACCCCTGAGCTAGACCACAGAGTATGCCCACAATTTTTTATCCACTTCCTTTAGGAAATGCAAACAAATCAAGCAATTTCTGCCATATTCCTTAGACCAGAGATTCTCAACCTGTGGCCCATGGGCTGCATGTGGCCCACAGCACCATTTCATGTGGGGCCCCCACTGCCTCCACCACACCAGAAAGCGCCTGGTGAAATGGCCTTCTGGCCCCTGAAGCTGACTGAGGGAGTGTGATCCGGCCCCTAGCGTTAAAAGTTGAGAAATCCAGCCTTAGACCTCCACATTCTCCAAAACAGGGGAAATTTGACAGAACATTCCTTATTTCTCTACCTATCCCAAAGCTCTTGCCTCAACCATCAATATACTTTGGTGCTGCAGTGGGGAGGACTGGACTTCTAAGAAGACAAAACTCCCCTCTGCTCTGAGAATCACTGTCTTTTACTGGGGTTGACTGTTCTTCTGGCAAACCATACCCATTTCCCATCAATGCTTCATCTCAAGAGGATTCACTTGAGAAAGCCTTGATGCTGGGAAATGTGGAAGGCAAAAGAAGAAGGGGCGGCCAATGATGAGATGGCTAAATGGTAACGGTAACGGTTTGCCTTGCTCGAAAGCCAGCCGTATCAGACTCTAGGGTGCAGTGCTCATCTCTGTTTCAAAGCCGAAGAGCCAGTGCTGTCTGCTTCTGCAGACGTTTCCGTGGTCATAGGGCAGGCATGACTAGACACCGGAGTGCACGGAACGCTGTTACCTTCCCACCGAAGTGGCCCCTATTTATCTACTTGCAATTTCTTGCTTTCAAACTGCTAAATTGGCAGGAACTGGGACAAAGACGGGAGCTCATTTCCGTCTTGCAGTACTCGGGAATCGAACTGCTGACCTTCCACCTCCCAGTCAGCGTCTTAGCCAATGCAGTCCCCTAAATGGTATTGTAGATGTACTGGGCACAGAGCTGGGTGTGTTGAGGAGGATGGTGGAGGACAGTCAGGTGAAACTCGGAAAATTAGAATATCGTGCAAATGTTCATTCAGTTCAGTAATGCAACTTAAAAGGTGAAACAAATATATGAGATAAACTCTTTACATGCAAAGCGAGATAGTTCAAGCCTTACTTTGTTATAATATTGATGCTTATGGCTTACAGCTTATGAACCCCCCCCCCCAATCTCATGTACCCCATAATCATCACATAATCTCATGTACGCTGTACGCATGATCATCACAATTATAACAAATTAAGGCATGACATCTCTCGTTTTGCATGTAGTGAGTCTATCTCATATATTTGTTTCACCTTTTAAGTGAAATGAATGAACATTTGCAAGATATACTAATTTTCCGAGTTTCACTTGGAGGTGTCTGGAGGACAATGGTCCATAGGGTCTCAAAGGGTCGGAATCGACTGTGCGACTGAACAACAACAACCCCCCAATCATTTATTACAATACATTGTTCAAATGATGGACAGTCTTTCTCCTTTTATTTGCCCTGGTTTTGTACAGTAAATTACATTTTCATTAACATTCTTTTTAACCTCTCTCTCTCTCTCTCTCTCTCTCTCTCTCTCTCTCTCTCTCTCTCTCTCTCTCTCTCTCTCTCTCTCTCTCTCTCTCTCTCTCTATATATATATATATATATATATATATATATATATATATATATATATATATATAGATAGATAGATAGATAGATAGATAGATAGATAGATAGATAGATAGATAGATAGATAGATAGATAGATAGATAGATAGATAGATAGATAGATAGATAGATAGATATAGATATAGATATAGATATAGATAGATAGATATAGATAGATAGATAGATAGATAGATAGAGAGAGAGAGAGAGAGAGATAGACAGACAGACAGACAGACAGACAGACAGACACACAGACACACACACACACACAAACACACACATTTTTCATTTCAAAGTAGAAATTGGTACCCAAACAATGTTTCCAACGGTGTCCTGGATCTGCTCTCCTCCTGCTGGGCAGATTATCTTTACAGATGATGTAAAAACTCCGTGGTTAGCAAACAGAAATACTACACAACCAGACAGCAAGGCTGAGATGGGAGACCAGCAGGTGTTGTTGTTGATGGAGGTCTTCCTCTCTTCCTCTCCCTCCTTCTCGCCTGCCCCCCAGTTCATCCCACCCTCTCAGGCAGCCCTGCTGGGAGTGGGACAGACCCAGCATCCTTCCCACCCAGGCGCAACTGGGAAGGAGGCAGTGGCGGCGGCTAACTGGCTAAGGCACATACAGCACTAGGAACGGAGAAGCAGTATGAGCCTGTTTCCCTCCAGGAGGAGAAAAAGAAGGGACAGGAAAGGACCCAATTAGAGAAAGAACACTGCATATAGGGAAACAAACATAGCTCCTACTCCCGCCGGCCAATGCCGTTCTAGGAATCCTAACTCAGTGCTTTTGACCCTTAGATGCCAGGTGGATGATTCTTCTCCAGGTCTTCCAAAGTGGATCTATTGTGGACACACGTCCTTTGCATTTGGGTTTTTTGTGCTTCTCAGACAACGGGATCTGTGGCTCCCTTCTGAGTTTATGGGGGGGAGGGGGGGATCCCAGAGGTCCCTTGCACAGTAAAGGTCGTATCCGACTCTAGGTTTCAGTGCTCATCTGTTTCAAAGCCGAAGAGCCAGCGCTGTCTGCCTCTGCACAGGTTTGCGTGGTCATGTGGCAGGCATCAGGCATGCCTCAACGCCGGAGTGCAGTGCACGGAACGCTGTTTACTTTCCCACCGAAGTGGGTACCTATTTATCTGCTTGCAGTTTCTTGCTTTTGAACTGCAGGGTTGGCAGGAGCTGGGACAGAGACGAGAGCTCACTCCATCCTGCAGTACTCGGGAATCGAAGTGCTGACCTTCTGCCTCCCAGTCAGCGTCTTAGCCACTTGAGTCACTGCAGTCCCTCGCCCTTCTCACTCTTAGTTGTAGCGATGTCTGGCCGCTAGGGCGGCGTTAGAGCCCGGAGGAGACTGATCAATGACAACACGAGGCAACAGGAGCGAGATCAGATCAGTAGTTTATTGGAAAAAGGCAACATCATTTATAGGGAAAAAAGCGCAACGGTGGCAAGCTGTCATCTGACAGGAAAGTTACCTCACTCACGTACACAGGTTAATGGGGAATTCTTCAAAGGGGAGTTTAATCAGCTGGGGCAAACATGGATTCAGGGACCTCATTGTCTTGGGGATTAGGCAGGAACAAACATGGCTTATTTGCGCCAGGGATTTCCCGAGCTGGGAGATGAACTATGGACTTAATGCTTGACAGAAGTCAGCTATCTGCTTACTTGGCCGAGTCGCAGGTCAGGTCGCGGTAATTGGGTGAATCAAACCCTATACTTTATTCACCCCCCTTAATTTGGCGGCCGCAGAGCCCACGGGCTGGGAGCGTCTCTCACCGCGGTGGCCTCTGGCGGGCCGTTCCATGCCCTGTGGGGCATGGGGAAACCGCATCTCCCCTTTATTTTCTATTTAAGGACCTGACTGGCGACCTTGCGCAAGAGCGGCATCAGCTGTTGAGCGGGTATGACGTCACGGAGTTTCTCTCTGGGGCGGCACTTGGAGATCAGCGAGGGAATGCACTGAGCAAAACAACAAAGCGTAATGCCTAGTATGGCTATCCCCACCACTACCTTAAGCACCGTTTGCAGCCACCCCCAGGGGATCCATGACCACATCCAATTCCACAGGGAACTCCACCAAGCCCCCCATGCGGAACCCTCTGTAATACCCTGGACTATGGTGTGGAGGTTCGTGATCTGGCTCTGGATCTTACGGGAGTTGTCAGTAAGATTGAAGCAGCACATTCCATGAAAGGATTCGCAACCCAGGTGGTGCAGCAAGAGGAGGTAGTCGATAGCCGCTCGATTGTCAAGAACGGCCTGGCGAAGTTCTGCCTGTTCCTGATTGAGGAGCGCTATCGCTGTGGAGGTATGGTTAATGGCTTTTGCCAAACCGCAAGCCAAGCGGCCAATCCTCCGCGCGTTGCCGACGGCCAAGCCTGGCACGCCGACAAGGCTGACTGCTAGGGATACATACTCAGCGGGACTCATTACTCTGAAGCTGCTGTCACAAGAGCTGTCTAACTGGGTTGTGCGTGTGTGCCGTATGAGTGGGGAGACATTTGAAACATTGGAAACATGTGAAACATTAGAAACATTTGTGCTTGGGGCAATCATGTCCTTAGTAGGAAGTAGCAGTGTCAAACGACTGATACAACACATTGAGTCCGACAAATTCGCAGGAATATAGTTCCATGTGAACTGGTTGCAGGTGAAAAACCACCCTGAAGGTAGGGTGACGTGAGCGTACAGCGAAATGAGGGTTTCTGGTTTGTTACAAGTCCAGTTGCCGCTGCCGGGGTCAAGGCAGCGGCGCCGAGTCGGACCGCCTGAGGTACAGCCGGTCATTCGGGTGCAAGCGGCGTCCGGGCTGACCGCCACTCGAGGGGTATGAAGAGTGGCTGCGTCAGCCGGCAAGGTTGATGCAAGTCGCCGTCCCCCCCAGCGGGCGTATGCTGAGAAGGTGGTAGGAGTGTGTGGGCCAAAGAACGCCTTCAACAACCAGTCGCCATCCTTGGTGCGCGCGTCCAGAGCGTGGCACACGGGGATGAGACAGGTGCTGAGGATAGATGCAGAACCAATGTCCTGCTGTAGACAAAAATCGGACTGGTTGACGAGACCCGCCAACCTTTCCCACAAGTTGTACCGCATTCGTGCGGAAAGATCTTCGCCAGGCGGCAAACCGTCGGCCTGGATCGGAGTAGCCTGAGCGCCTCCCCCCAAGAGCAGGGAAAGGGCCAGGATGATGGTGATCGCCGCTGTGTTGGCGTGAATCAGGGCAAAAACTGCAGCTCTGAGGTTCTCCGGCGTCGGCTCTTTCTCCTCGCGCTGGACGGCGTCCTGGGCGTCACTGCAAAGAGCCTTGACCATCCCCCAGGTGATCTTGGGCATCGGCGGCCGTTTCCTCCGGCGGGTCCTCTCGGTCAGGGTGAGGTCCTCCATTTCCGGGATCGGACTCAGGCCGGCCTGGTTCCACGCCATGCGGTTCCAAGTAGGGCTTGACACACCGGGCTGGGATCCAAACGACACCTGTAGGAGACATAACTGCAGCATACCCTCTTCCCCAGGTTATGAGCGGCACCGGGCCCCTCCAAGAAGGGTCTGGTGGCACTCGGTACCGGACCATAGGTCGCGGGAGAGCTTCCGAACGGCGGAAATGCTTCTCCTGCGGCGTGCAATCCGAAAAAACATTAAGGTGATTGTATGTGAACAATACCTTGTTGAGACACATCTGTGCTTCTCCCTGTGACTTGGGGAGGGCTGGTGGCTCCCCCCTTTCTGTTTGTTTGTCAATATAGGACTTTAGCGTCCGATTGACCCGCTCTACAATCGCTTGCCCTTGCGGATTGTAGGGAATTCCGAATGTGTGCTTGATGTCCCAAGTAGCCATGAAGGCGGCCAACTGCCTGGAACTGTAGGCCGGCGCGTTGTCCGTCTTCACGTGCCGCGGCTTGCCCATCGCCGCAATGCAGGAAAGGAGGTGCTGCTCCACGTGGGAGGCCGCCTCCCCCTTCTGCGTCGTTGCCCAAACGAACTGAGAAAAGGTGTCAATGCAGACGTGCATGTATTGCCATCTGCCGAACTGCGGCACATGCGTGACGTCCATCTGCCATACCTGATTAGCCTCTGTCCCTCGTGGGTTGACCCCCCACGAGGGCCCCCCCGGCGCTCCTGCGCAATGCTGGCAAGAGCGGACTATACCTTGGGCTTGAGAAAGCGGCAGATTGAACTGTCTAGCGAGTGCCTTGGCGTTTTGGTGGAAAAAGGCATGACTCTGGATTGGAGTAGTGAAAACTCCCAAAACTGAACATTGCTGAATTTCCTTTGCCGCCGCATCCGCTCTGCTATTGCCCGCGGAAATCGGACCCGGTAGGTCTTGGTGACTTCGGATGTGGGCAATATAGAGCGGCTCTGTGCGGTTCCGCAAATGAAATTGAGCAGTGAGAAACAGACTGAGCAAGTTCTTGTCTATCGCGGGAGTAATGTAAGCTCCCGGTAGACTGTGAAGCAAATTCCTCACATACAGACTGTCAGTGATGATGTTTAAGCGTTCCTCGGCGAAGGTGCGCAAGGCAAGGTTCACGGCTGCCAACTCTGCCCGCTGCGCGGACTTCTGTGGAAGAGTTAGCAGCGTGCGCCAAGCCTCGCCCTCCTGCCAAGTCAGGACACCATATGTGCGTCCCCCATCGGTAAAAACTGTCTTGGCCCCCTGAAGCGGGACCAGCGAGAGCAATTCGAACAAGCTGACTGTTCCTGTCTGGAGTGAGACAAGCCTAGGGTCTTTGGGCAAGTGGTATGCCAAGCTTCCGGTGAATCCTTCCAAGGCTATCGGAAGCGAGTCACCTAGCTGCATCAACTGATGGATCTGTTCCTTGGTGAACGGGACTATGATCTTAGCTAAATCGTGCCCAGAAATGTCCCTTGCTCTCAGCCTGCCGCGGTAGATCACCGCGGAGACCAGTTCTTGGGGCGGAACAATGTTCCGAGAAGAGGTGTTTGGCAAGTAGACCCACTCCACAATTTTCGCTCCCTTCTCTGAGTCTACTCCTAGCGCCCCAGTGAACATGGACCCTGACCGTACGATGTACAAATTCAGGATCGGGGCATATGGCCCCGGGGCGATCCTATCCACCCACCTTTGGCTGAGAGCTTGGTTCACCTTCTCGAGCGCCAAGCGCGCGTCTCGAGAGATTTTGATCCGGTCTGCCGGCTGCTTCCCTAAGGTTAGCAGCGAGAAGAGCGGTTTTAGGAGATCCGTATCTAAACGAAAATACGGTCTGGCCCAATTGATGTTCCCCAAAACTTGCTGCAACTCTACAAGGGTGACTGAGTCTTGTAAATTTATCTGAGGCAGGACTGGTGCTGCGAAAGAGCGGAGAAGCCGATGGCCCAAGTATGAAAAGGGCTCGGTTCTCTGCACTTTCTCAGGGGCAATAAGTAAGCCTTTGTCCCCCAGGCTGGCCTGGAGGTCAGAAAACATTTCGCTGCCGAGCTGCGGCAACGCTACCAAGATGTCGTCCATGAAGTGACAAACAATTGCTTTAGGGTAAAGGCTTCGGAACTTTGCCAGTGCGCCGTGAACGTAAATTTGACACAGGGTGGGCGAATTGAGCATGCCCTGTGGCAAAAATTTCCACGCGTACCGCTGCGTGGGCTCACCGTGGTTCACGACCGGCACTGTAAAGGCGAACCTTTCCCGGTCCCTGGGGTCTAGGGGGATTGTATAAAAGCAATCCTTGAGATCTACAACTAGGATCTCCCACCCCTCGGGAATCATATTCGGATTTGGGATGCCGCATTGAAGCGGACCCATCGGCTGAATGCATTTATTGATCTCCCTGAGATCGTGGAGGAGTCGCCACTTCCCCGACTTCTTCTTAATCACAAAAATTGGCGAATTCCAGGGGCTTGTGGACTGTTCTATGTGTCCTGCGTCTAGCTGTTCCTTAACTAGCTGCTTGAGGGCAACTAATTTCTCTCCCACTACCGGCCATTGTTCTACCCATACCGGAGTGTCGGTGAGCCATTTAAGTGGCAACGCCATTACCCGAAGGTAAGCGTAGCACCGTACTGCTGGAGAATGTCTCGCCCCCAAAGGTTGATGTGCACGTCAAGAATGTGCGGCCGAATTACCGCTGTGCCCTCAGCCTTTGGGATTGTGACCTCTACCCACTCTCGGCTCCTGAACGCTTCCTGGACGCCTCCTACCCCCCACACATCGGAGACCGGCTCAATGGCCCACTCTCTTGGCCACTGGCTCCTGCTTATCACGCTCACATCCGCTCCGGTATCGAGTAACCCTGAGAACACCCTTTTGTTCAAAAATACCTCGATAACGGGGCGCTGCTTCCACTCAATGTTGGTCTCCACTGTCGCTAAGACCTGGTATCCTTGCACTGCCTCACTCGCGCTCGAGCGGTCTGCTGAACCGGACTCTGAGCTGTCCCTGAGCCTTCCCTGGCTGCCTGCTGGCGAGTGACAAGGAACCATGATCAGTTGCGCTAACGTGTCTCCCTTGTGGATGGTTTGGGGCAGGTGCGCCCAAAGCTGGACCTGGAGAATGCCTGAAAAATTCGAGTCAATGACTCCTGGAATTATGAAAATTCCGCGTGCTCCAGCTACACTACGGGGCAAAACTAAACCTATAAAGCCTCTGGGCAGGGGTCCCATGTACTGGGTGTCGACTAGATAGACTGTGCCTGGCAGGTCGCATGTAACGTCCGCCTGGCAAGTCAGTTCTAGCCCCGTGCTGCCCCTGGGGCTGGCCTGTGCCCTCGCAGTGCCTGGAATGAGCCTAGAATCTAGTCTCGGTCTGGGGAGTTCTGGATCTGGGTGAAGGAAGCCTCTGTTTGGACTGGGGCCAGAGACGTGCCCGGATTCCGGTTTCCCGAATTCGGACAAAACCTGGCCCAATGGTAGCCTTTCTTGCACTTCGGGCAGAGGGTGTTCGGAGCCTTGGGGCGGCCGGACTTTTGTCCGCCTCCCTTGGATCGGCACTCCCTAGCGAAGTGACCGACCTTGCCACAAGTGTGACATGCCCCCTTGTTCTTGCCATTGGATCTTCTTCCCCCCTGCACCGCTGCCGCTAGCAGACCCATCTTGTAAGAGTCCGTGCCAACGTCGGAGCATGCTCGGATCATGTCCGTTAAGGTTATGTCAGGGCGATTGCCCAGGGACTGCAAGATTTTACGGCAGTCCAAGTTGGCATTGTCTTTGGCTAGCTTAATCATGAGCTCTTCCTGGGCGTGCTCATTGTCAATCTGCCTGCTAATTGCTTCTTCCAGGCGATTGATGAAGTCCATGTAGGGCTCTTGGGCTCCCTGCTTAATGGCGGTGTAATTTTTGGCCGTTTTGCCAGACGCTGGGACCTTGAAGTATGCCCTATAGGCAGCCTCGGCTGACATCTCTAGGGTGGCGAGAGGCAAGTTGATTTGAGCGTTGATGGACTCAAAGGCACCTGAACCATACAGCTGGTCAGGGATTACCGCGCCTCCCATCCTTGCAGCCCGAGCTTGCGCCTCTAGGCGGAACTCGCTGTCCCAAATCATGTACTGGCTGGGGGTGAGCATCATCCTCATGACGGCTTTCCAATCATGAGGAATCCACATGGTGGTCTCGCACACTTGCTGGAGCGTGCCCCTCGTAAAACGACTCTGGAGCCCTGTCTCTGAAATCGCTTTCCGTAAAGCCATGAGAAGCTTGTACGGGACTGGGGAGTGTACTACCTGCTGTGCGCCCGTGAGCGCGTCCATCTCCAAGCGGATGGGACAAATCTGTCGAAGCTCTGCTAGCTGTTCAACTGGCAATTCCCCCTTCTTGAGTTCTATCTCAGCCGTGCGCTGAAGGGCACTCTTCACGACTAGGGAACCTGGGGCTGTCTGAGAAGCGCCAGCGCCTCTCATTCCTTGCGTTCCCTCGGTGACGTCTGCAGCTGTCACCGCGGGAAGGCTCCCTGCGCTACTCTGCTGATACCTGAATGTCGGGTAGAGTGCGGTGGGCGCAGTCGGCTCGACTGGCATGCCTGATGGCTTCTCTAACGGGGGTTCTTCCGCTTCTACCCGGACTGGCTCGATCTGCTCTAAGAGTCTCCTACATTTCCGCCATGTGCGGACTATCCCTCCTGGAGCTTTCGGGGTTTGCTGAATGCAGTCTCCTATCTGATCCCAGAGCTTCAGGGTTAACGTACCTACTTCTGGGTAAAGTAGGCAGTGTTCCCTGAGGTACACCAGAAGTCTCGCTAGCTCCCTGCTGTGAAATCGTAACCGAAAAACCCTGGCCAGGATTATGAACTCTTGCTCCCGAGTTCTTTGGCTAGCGGACGGACTTCGTCGAGGAGAACAAGTCCCCATATTACCTGCGATGGTCCTCCGAAGTCTCCTTCTCGGGACGAAGTTCGACACGTCTTTGCAGGCAACAGGTTCGGGCGACGAGTGTCTGGGGTAGCCCTCGGAGCGTGGACCTTCTGCCACGGGCCCTTCTAACGGCCTCTGCGATGTCAGGGGCTCACAGCCTGCCCTGAGCGGAACGCGTTTCCCTCTATGGCAAACCTCGCGAAAGTGAGGAGTGAGCGGTAGGAATGTCTCTGGAATGCCTCGCGGCAGGCCGTCCTCTGTCCGGCTGGCTGCCGACCAGAGCGCCGCGCTATCCTCCGGGCTGGCGGGTCGCGGTTCAAGCGCAGAACCGGACCGCGTGGAGCGCTACTCACGAGTAGACCTCTCCGGGGTCTCTTACTCACGAGTAAATCACGTCGGGGTTACCAGCTGTAGCGATGTCTGGCCGCTAGGGCGGCGTTAGAGCCCGGAGGAGACTGATCAATGACAACACGAGGCAACAGGAGCGAGATCAGATCAGTAGTTTATTGGAAAAAGGCAACATCATTTATAGGGAAAAAAGCGCAACGGTGGCAAGCTGTCATCTGACAGGAAAGTTACCTCACTCACGTACACAGGTTAATGGGGAATTCTTCAAAGGGGAGTTTAATCAGCTGGGGCAAACATGGATTCAGGGACCTCATTGTCTTGGGGATTAGGCAGGGACAAACATGGCTTATTTGCGCCAGGGATTTCCCGAGCTGGGAGATGAACTATGGACTTAATGCTTGACAGAAGTCAGCTATCTGCTTACTTGGCCGAGTCGCAGGTCAGGTCGCGGTAATTGGGTGAATCAAACCCTATACTTTATTCACCCCCCTTAATTTGGCGGCCGCAGAGCCCACGGGCTGGGAGCGTCTCTCACCGCGGTGGCCTCTGGCGGGCCGTTCCATGCCCTGTGGGGCATGGGGAAACCGCACTTAGTTAATTAATTAATTAAAGAGTCTGCAGGGGGTTCTTTCCAAAACCTTCCTTCCAAAGTTGTGACCGGCTTTGACTCATGGATGGGTTACATCAGTGTTACACTGGGTTACATTAAGAAAAATAGACGTTCAATTTGTTTCCTCTCTCTTGTCATGTGACTGAAGCTGAGCTAGGCTTCTGGCAGGGCAAGCAGGTAGCCCTTGCTCGAAAACCAGTCGTATCCGACTCTAGGGTTCAGTGCTCATCTCCGTTTATAGCCAAAGATGCCTGCGTCTGCATTTTCAACGCTTTGCCTTCCCACCGAAGTGGTCCCTATTTATCTACTTGCAATATCTTGCTTTTGAACTGCTAGGTTGACAGGAGCTGGGACAGAGACAGATCGATTGGGGGGTGGGCTGGAGGGCCATTTTGCCCTTCCTCCACCACATGGCACTTCCTAGTGTGGTGGTGGTGGGGGGTGGGTGGGACAGATGAAATGGTGCCGCAGGCCGCATCTGGCCAACAAAACAGGCGGTTCCCAGAGGGGATGGGAATGTGGGAGTCAGAGGGAGAGGCGGCCTCCTTCATTCATCCCCTTTGAAAGCCCTGCTCCAGAGTTGCCAATCGGAAACCGGGAACTTTTTACATCCGGACTACAAATCCCATCTGCTTTCAGGTGCATGCAGAGTAAGAGTTTTACCGAGCCAGAGTCTTATAAAAAGGTACCTTTTCCCCAATCCTGTGTCGCGTATGTAGAGTCTCCACAGCTCGACGAGAGCCCATGTTTCTTTCTGAGTACTACAACCCCCATAGTCTCCTGTCAGAAGGGCTGCTGGCGGGGGATATGGGAGTTGTAGTACAATAACGCCCCACGGAAACCGAGGAGGGAAGGATTATGTAGATCGTGGTTGGGAGACATGGCACCATGGAGGTATAATACCTCCATGCCTTTAGTGTATGGGACCAAGGACACCCGGACAGCCGAAGAGCTGGCTTAACACAACTTTATTACATGCTGGTCAGAGGGAACATGTGGTAATGGCGGATGAACAGCTCAATATATACAGTGGCTATACATTTGAATGTGGCTCCTTGACAGTCCATTGGCTACTGTCCGCGTGACGTCATTGTAGGTCACGCCCTTCTTGTCCAGGTGAAGGTAGTGGCGGGAATCTTCCCGCGCTGTTGTTCTAGGTGAGTCTTGGACCAATGAGCTTGGACGCTCGCTATTGCCATCTAGTGGTCACTAGCTCGCGTCCTATTAAGGTTACAGTGATGCAGCTGAAGGTTACAATGTTACACATAGAAAAGGTTACATTGGATACACATGGATCGGTACATTGTTTAAAGGCACAGGCTTTAGGACATAAGAACATAAGAACATAAGAACAGCCTTGCTGGAACAGGCCACAGCCCATCCAGTCCAGCATTCTGTCTCACACAGTGGCTCACCATTTCCTTCAGGGTATTCCCAAGGAGATGCCTTCACCTGCTTAGGATTCCCTGGAAATGGCATTGAGAGAGATCCTGCCTATCTCTCCAACCCGGAGGTTGTCCTTTGGTAGCCATAATTATAGCCATTGATAGCCTTGTCCTCCATGAACTTGTCTAATCCTTTCTTAAAGCTGTCAAGACTGACAGCTGTCACCACTTCTTCTGGCAGGGAGTTCCATAGACCAGTAATCCTCTGGGTGAAAAAGTACTTTCTCTTATTTGTTTGAGAACTAGTACCCAAAAGTTTCATGGAGTGTCCCCTAGTTCTAGTGTTGTGCGATAGGGAAAACAGTTTTTCCTTATCCACTTTGTCCACACCGTGCATGATTTTATAAACTTCAATAAACACAACACCCCTCCCCCCTAGGATGAGACGAAGTCTCTTAGCCAAGATGGTTTATTGCACTCGTGTTTGGGCCGCGATGTGGGTTGGCCCACCCAGGGGCCGCTCCCGCTTCCTTGTTCCCTGGACCCTTGTCCTGTAATGGGAGAGGGAGACTTGTTAGAGGCTTGCTGCGGTTTTGCAGCTTTAGGGGAAAGGGTAGATTCCGTTGTGGTTGAACCGGGGGCACCAGGGGCTAACGTAAAACCCCTCTTCTCGCTTGGATGGGTGGGGGACCACTCCGAAAAAACCCCCCGGTTCTGAAAATCAAAATCAAACTCTGTTGGGGGATCCCTCGGGATATCTACGAGGACAAATTCCTTCTCCTCCCCCCTTGGTGGGGACTCTGGACCCCCCTCCCCTCCCCCTTGGGCTAAACGGGTGGGGGAGAACCCTAACGCTGAATTTGTATCCGTGTTTCCGGCGCCCTGATTCCCTGGGACCCGGCTCCGGAGCTGGTCCACGTGCCGCCGCCACAGTAGACCTGTGTTGGTCTCCACACGGTACGATACGGGACCGGTCTGTTCCACAACCACCCCCGGCACCCAGGCTGGCCCCGCGCTGGCGTAGTTCCTGCAATGTACCGGGGCACCCACGCTGAAACTCTTGGTGGCTTCTAACCCTATGTTCCTCCCCTTGTCCTCAACTCTCGTGGGATCTAGTCTAGTGAGTATGGTGGTCAGCTTCCTGCGCATTAAAAGCTCCGCAGGGGAGTAGCCTGACGCTAGCGGGGTCACCCTGTACCCTAGCAGAAACTGACACACTTGCAGGTTGAGGTCCCCGGGGCCCATGCGCCGCAGCGCGTCCTTCGTGGTGCGTATGAGGCGCTCCACTTGGCCATTGGTGGCCGGATGGAAAGGGGCGGAGGTGATGTGCCGGATGGCGTTAATCTCTGTGAATGCCCTGAACTCGGCGGACGTGAAGCAACTAGCGTTATCACTAATTAGAGTGTCGGGTATGCCGAACGTGGAAAAAATTCTCCGCAAATGCTTAATTGTCGCGGCCGAGGAGGTGCTCGTGACTGGGATGACCTCCAACCACTTGGAGAAAGCGTCCACAACAAGGAGAAACAGGGTTCCTCGGAACGGGCCCGCGAAATCTATGTGCACCCGGGACCACGGCCCCTTAGCCGCGTCCCATTCCCTGTGGGGAAGGCGGGCCTCCTCCGGTCTGGAGCATTGGCAGCTCTCGCAAGTGCCGACCATGTGCTCGATGTCGGCGTCTAACTGGGGCCACCAGAAGTAACTCCGGGCCAGCGCTTTGGAGCGCACAATTCCGGGGTGGCTGACGTGCAGCAGTTTAAGCACCAGCGGTCGAAGGGATGTAGGGATCACCACCCGCTGCCCCCACAAGAGGCACCCCCTCTCTAGGGACAGTTCCAGCTTCTTCCTAAAAAATGGGGTGAATTCCTCTGCTGGGGAAGACGCCGGCCACCCTTTCTGTACCCAGGAGCAAACCGCCGCCAACGTCTTGTCCTTCCTTGTCGCTGTGGCAATGTCAGCGGGCACTATGGGGGGCGAATCCAAAACCTCTATCATGAGCACCTGGCGGTCACGCCCCTCTCCGCCCATCTGGCTCTGCGTTAGGGGAAGGGGGGGACCTTGATAGGGCGTCCGCATGGCTGATCTCTTTCCCGGGCCGGTACACCAACGCGTGCTGATAGGCGTTGAGAAAAATGGCCCACCTAAGCATTCTCGGGGACAGGATCTGTGGGGTGGGCTTATCTGCGGTAAAAATGCCTAGTAGGGGCTTGTGGTCAGTCACGATGGTGAAAGGGCGGCCATACAGAAAATCGTGAAATTTTTTGGTCCCCGCAACTATCGCCAGCGCCTCCCTGTCTGTCTGGGCGTAGTTTCTCTCCGCTTGGGACAGGGACCTGGAGTAAAACGCTATTGGGGCCTCCCTCCCGTTTTCCAACACGTGGCATAACACTGCCCCCACCCCCACCGGGGATGCATCACAGATCAGTACCACCGGCCGTTTGGGGTCGAAATGGGTCAGAATGGTGTCAGACGCCAGGAGTTGTTTCAGTTCCGTGAATGCCCTCTCCTGGTCATCGCCCCACTTCCATGCCGCATCTTTCTTGAGCAACTTGTGAAGCGGCTCAGCCACCGCAGCCTTCCGTGGAAGGAAGGAGTGGTAGAAATTTAAGAGCCCTAGGAACGACTGCAACTCGGGCTTGGATGTGGGGCGAGGAGCTTTCTTGATGGCGGCCACCTTGGATTTGGACGGTTTGATCCCCTCGGGTGTTACTCGGAACCCTAAGAACTCAACCTCCTTCGCGAAGAAGACGCATTTGTCTTTTCGCAACCTCAACCCCACCTGTTCGAACGCCGCCAGGACCTTGTTTAGCCTTTCAGCCAACTCAACCTCACTCCCCCCCGTTATCAATACGTCATCAAAATATGGTAAAACGCCATCCAGCCCTTTGAGGAGGCGTTCCACGAGCGACTGGAAAATTCCAGGCGCCGAGTTCACGCCGAATTGGAGGCGCGTCACCTGGAACGCCCCCTTATGCGTGATTATGGTCTGTGCAGCAGCTGCGGCAGGGGTTACCATGAGTTGCTGATAGGCCTGTGCCAGGTCGAGCTTAGCGAAACACTTTCCCCCATGTAACCTGGCTAGCAAATGGCTGACCACCGGCACCGGGTACGCATTAGGGCGGATTGCCTTATTAATGGTGCACTTATAATCGGCGCAAATGCGAACCTCCCCATTGGCCTTCAATGCTGTGACAATTGGAGTTTCCCACTCCGCGGAATCAACAGGAACAAGAATCCCCTGGCCCACTAATTTGTCCAGTTCCGCCTCTATTTTGTCCTTGAGTGCAAAAGGCACCCGGCGCGGTTTGAGTCTGATTGGGCGGACCTCCGGGTCCAGGTCGAACGTTACTGGGGGTCCATTGAATTTCCCAAGTCCCTTCTTGAAGACTTCGGGGTGCGCGTCGCACACCTCCTGTAACGGGTCAGACCCAACGGCGTGCACCCCCCCAATGAACAGACCCAGGGGCTGAAACCATTGAGTCCCGAGGAGGCTGCAATCACCCCCCTTAAGAACGACTAGGGGGAGTTCCGCGGCGTGCCGCTTGTACTGAACCTGGAAATTCCCAACCCCCAACACCGGGATACTGTTCCCTTGCACGTCCCGAAGCGTGGACCTCAACGCTTTGAGCTTGGGCCGTACGCGGGGGGCAATTCTCAAAAACTCCCTCTGGGAAATGATTGAGTAAGAGGAGCCAGAGTCAATCTCCATCCTTACAGGGGCCCCTTGCACCAGTACCTCAACAAAGTAACGGGGGTGTCCCATGGACACGCTGAAAACCGGGGCGTCGTCGTCGCTGTCGTCGGAGATGCGGCCCACGCCGTCCTGCTTCCTCGTGGGCCGGGCGCCAACCTTTAGTCTCGTCGAGCGGTCTGGCCTCGCTGGGCGGTCAGGCGAGCTCCTCCGGTCCCTCGCTGGGCGGTCGGGCGAGCTCCTCCGGTCCTTGCGCCGTTGTCTGCAGACTTTGGCTATGTGCCCGCGTCGCCCGCAGTTGTGGCACTCGGCCTTTCTGAACGGGCACCTGGCACGGTCGTGAGCCGCCCCGCAGCCGTCGCAACGCCGGCCCTCCTTCCGGACCCTCCGGACGTCCTCGTCATCGCTACTTTCGGCGGATGATTTCGAAATTCGCCGGGCTGCGTGCACCGAACTCTCTGCTTTGTCGGCCTTCGGCCGCCAGTCCTGGAGCTCTTGCACCCCGGCCTTCGTGGCTTCCGCGGCCTGTGCCGCTTTCAGGACCTCCTGCAACGTGGGGGGTGGCTCCTGATTCATTAGCGTGCGCTGAATCTCGGCGTCCTTCAGGCCGCATAGCACGCAGTCCCTGAGGGTGACTTCCAAATTCTCCCATTTGCATGGGCCGGCAGCCAGACGCAGGGCCTCTACGAAAGCGGCGACCGACTCACCAGGCGCTTGGACTCGCCTCCAAAACGCGCTCCGAGCGGGAAACATCGCTACCGAGGGCCGGAAATGGTCTCGCAGCACCGTCAGGAGCTCCTTTGCCTTGAATTCAGCCGCCTTTTTGGGTGCGATGAGGTCAATCAATACCCTCTTGCCGTCGTGCCCGAGCATTCTGGTGAGGATGGCTCTCTTCTTCGCCTCGTCCGTCACCTCGAACTCCACCAGCGCGCCTTGGAAGTCCATTTCGAAGAGTTCCCAATCTTGGGGTTTCTTGATGTCGAAACCGGCGTATGTCTTGGTCCCGTGGGCAGCCATGATCCCACCTTCGTCGCCAATTTAGTGTATGGGACCAAGGACACCCGGACAGCCGAAGAGCTGGCTTAACACAACTTTATTACATGCTGGTCAGAGGGAACATGTGGTAATGGTGGATGAACAGCTCAATATATACAGTGGCTATACATTTGAATGTGGCTCCTTGACAGTCCATTGGCTACTGTCCGCGTGACGTCATTGTAGGTCACGCCCTTCTTGTCCAGGTGAAGGTAGTGGCGGGAATCTTCCCGCGCTGTTGTTCTAGGTGAGTCTTGGACCAATGAGCTTGGACGCTCGCTATTGCCATCTAGTGGTCACTAGCTCGCGTCCTATTAAGGTTACAGTGATGCAGCTGAAGGTTACAATGTTACACATAGAAAAGGTTACATTGGATACACATGGATAGGTACATTGTTTAAAGGCACAGGCTTTAGGACACAACAATGCCCCATGCATTGCACGCGTTACTGCAAGGCAGGGTCTGCCTGGGGATTCTGGGCTTTGTAGTAGAAGTAAAAACAAAGGGAATCATTTCACAGCTCTCTGGGAGGGACCACGTGTTTTCCCACCCACTAACTAGGAAGGACTCGTTGGGCGTCTTTTTCTTCCAGCTCAAGACAAAAAAGGAACGGCGTTACATTCCTGAGCAGAGGAACGAAGGAGGGACCACGTCTTCCTCCTCCTCGGCAGAGGAACGGAGTTACTTTCTGTGTCTGGCGTTACTTCCCTGGGAGATGAGCCTCCCTCTTGTTCTCTTCTGTCCCTTTGTTTATTCAACTACTAGCAGAGGTTGCCGGGCTGTTTTAAATTGTGTTGGAAGGTTAAATTGTGTTAATGTTTTTTAAAAATTGCTTAGTCTGTAATTTTAATTTTTAAAATGTTTATTTATGTAAAAAAATTTTGGCTTGGCTGTTATTAACTATGATCTGCTTTTTTGGTTTTTTTTTTTTTGAGGATTAATAAAAGAACAAAGAATGATATAATTTTTTCAAATTGTTTTATGTAAGCGAATAATGTTTTAGTTTTTTGAATTTTTTTAATTAGTTGTACCGTAGGTAATAATTGTAATAATGTAAAAGTAAATGTTTTTTACATTCAATGTTTTTAAAATGTGTTTAGATGTTTTGGGTTTTAATTTGAGTTAAAACTCAGCACAGGATTTTTAAAAGTTTCTATTGTATTTTATTGACATATGTTTGTGATTTGTGTTAAAGTGTGTTTTAGTGTATTTTTTATTTGTTTTTATTGGTGTGACCTTTTGTGTAAAATTGTGAATTTGTGTTATGTTTTTTATTTGTTTTTACTCTTGTGGCCTTTTGTTTGGGGCTGTTTTGTGTTTTTGAATTGTTTTTACTATTGTGGCCAGCAGGTGGTGCTGGTAGGGGTTATTGTATTTTGACTATTTTTTCTCTCCTGGCCTCTGGGTGGAGCTTCTTCTGGTAAGTAGTCTCTTTCTTTATTCATTTCTTTTCCGGTCCTCGTGGAGGTAGGACATCTTTTGGTAAGTTTGCTTGTTTTCTTTCTTTTGTGTGTGTGTGTGGGGTGGAATTTGTATTTTTGTCTGTTTTGTTTTTGATTGTATTTTTGTATACTTTGTATTGTTTTTTTGGAGTTTTTGTTTCTTTTTGTGTATTTTTGGATGTTTTTGACTGTGTTTTTAGTAATTTTTTAAAATTTATTTATTTATTTGGTGGTGGGGAGGGGGCGTGGTCGTTGGGGGTTAGGAAGGGTGGGCTAGGTGGTGGGGAGGGGGGCGTGGTCATTGGGGGTTAGGAAGGGTGGGCTAGGTGGTGGGGAGGGGGCATGGTCGGCGGGGGTTAGGAAGGGTGGGCTAGGTGGTGGGGAGGGGGGCGTGGTCGTTGGGGGTTAGGAAGGGTGGGCTAGGTGGTGGGGAGGGGGCATGGTCGTTGGGGGTTAAAAAGGGTGGGCTAGGTGGTGGGGAGGGGGCGTGGTCATTGGGGGATAGGAAGGATGGGCTAGGTGGGGAGGGGGCATGGTCATTGGGGGATAGGAAGGGTGGGCTAGGTGGTGGGGAGGGAGCGTGGTCGGTGGGGGATAGGAAGGGTGGGCTAGGTGGTGGGGAGGGGGGCTTTATTGTGTTATGGTGCTTTGATTGTGTGGAGTCGTGAAAGTAGATGGGGTTTCCCCTTTAATATCAGTGGGTAGGGGGTTGCGACCCCCCTCTCCACTGGCTCCCCTAGTGTTGGGAGGTTTGGGGGGACAAAGGGGGTATGCCCCCCCCAACCCTTCTGGACCCAGGAGACCAGGGAGAGTGGATCGATTCCCCCCCTTAAAACAACTCCGTTTTTAAAGAGAAGGAACCGCTTGGTTTCTTCTCTTTAAAGATGGAGTTTTTTTACGAGGTGGGGGGGAATCGATCCACTCTCCCTGGTCTCCTGGCTCCAGAAGGGTTGGTGGGGCATACCTCTTTTGTCCCCACAAACCTCCCAACCCTAGGGGAGCCAGGGGAGAGGGGGCTCACAACCCCCCACCCACTGATATTTAAAGGGAAACTCCAGTCGGGACCGTCAGGCGCCGTGGGTGAGGGAAAGAAAGCCGGCTGGTGTTTGCTTGGCTGTGAGGCGGTGAGTTATTTTTCTTTTTAATTTTTCGGGCGCCGGTTTCCTCAGCGTCCTGCCCGCTCATGTTGCACAGGACTCCGGGGCTTGTAGTTATGGGTTTGTGATTTGTGGCTGTGGTGCGTTTTTTTTTCTGCGGCTGGATTTTGATTGGCCGCGGCGCATTTTTCAATGTTCTTTGTGGTCGTGCCTCTCAGCCTGATTGGCTGTGGTGCCGTGCGGCGCAAAGAACATTGGGAAATGACGTTGTTTTCCTTTTTTCGCGTTTGTGGGGCTCTTGCCCTACTGGCGCATTTCTTAATCTTGCGTTTACCTGGGTACCCAGTTCGGGCGTGTGCACGAATGGTGAGTGCAGGCTAGTAGGGCCTGGCTAAGGAGCCTATGCAAAGTTCCAACGGTTAACCCTCGATTTTATAGGTTAAGATTATCAGTTTTAGTTGTTAAGTCCTGAGAAGTTTTTTTAATGTTTTAAGGGGTTGTAAATTAAAAACCCTTCAGTTTAGAATTGTATTAATTAAGTAGCTGCTTTTAAAGAGGAAAACTCTTTGTTTCTCTTGCCTTGGTTAAATTTCAAGAGCTTTGATTTTTCCGTTTTTTTAAAAAACTTCTGGGTTGTTTTTCTTATTTTTAATTCTGTCTTCAGGGGGTTGTAAATTAAAACCCTCCATCCAGACAAAGGTCCACCTCGTAGCTATTGTGTCCAAATCCACTTTTGGCTAAAAAAAAAAACAAAAAACCAAATGTTTTGTATTCTTAAGTTCTACATACACAACTCTGACCCAGTGTGGGTCTCTTGGCTGGGGCTTCAGGGAGTGGAGGTTTAATATCGCCAAGAGGGCAAAGCAGCTATGAGGTCTCTGGAAGGGATGCTCCAGAGAGGCTTCATTTAGCCTATGCTTACCAGGCAGGGGAGACACCTTGATCATTTAGCCTACTAGCAGAGGTTGCCTGGCGTTGCCGGGCTGTTTTAAATTGTGTTGGAAGGTTAAATTGTGTTAATTTTTAAAAATTGCTTAGTCTGTAATTTTAAATTTTAAAATGTTTATTTATGTAAAAAAATTTTTGGCTTGGCTGTTATTAACTGTGATCTGCTTTTTTGGTTTTTTTTTTAGGATTAATAAAAGAACAAAGTATGATATAATTTTTTCAAATTGTTTTATGTAAGCGAATAATGTTTTAGTTTTTTGAATTTTTTTAATTAGTTGTACCGTAGGTAATAATTTTAATAATGTAAAAGTAAATGTTTTTTACATTCAATGTTTTTAAAATGTGTTTAGATGTTTTGGGTTTTAATTTGAGTTAAAACTCAGCACAGGATTTTTAAAAGTTTCTATTGTATTTTATTGACATATGTTTGTGATTTGTGTTAAAGTGTGTTTTAGTGTAATTTTTTTGACTTGTTTTTATTGGTGTGATCTTTTGTGTAAAATTGTGAATTTGTGTTATGTTTTTGATTTGTTTTTACTCTTGTGGCCTTTTGTTTGGGGCTGTTTTGTGTTTTTGAATTGTTTTTACTATTGTGGCCAGCAGGTGGTGCTGGTAGGGGTTATTGTATTTTGACTATTTTTTCTCTCCTGGCCTCTGGGTGGAGCTTCTTCTGGTAAGTAGTCTCTTTCTTTATTCATTTCTTTTCCGGTTCTCATGGAGGTAGGACATCTTTTGGTAAGTTTGCTTGTTTTCTTTCTTTTGTGTGTGTGTGGTTTCTTCTCTTTAAAGACTGAGTGGTTTTTTTAGGAGTTGGGGGGGATCAATCCACTCTCCCTAGTCTCCTGGGTCCAGAAGGGTTGGGGGGACAGAACCCTTTTGTCCCTACAAACTTCCCAACCCCAGGTGAGCCAGCAGAGAGGGGGATAGCCACCCCCCACTTACTGATATTAAAGGGGAATCTCCAATTGGGACCTTCAGGCGCCGTTGGTGAGGGTAAGAAGGGCAGTTAGTGTTTGCGTGGCTGTGAGTAGGTTTTTTATTTTTATTTTTATTTTTCGGGCACCGGCTTCCTTAGCGTTCTGCGCGTTCATGTCGCGCAGGACTCTGGGGCTTGTAGTTATGGGTTTGGGATTTGAGGTTGTGGTGCGTTTTTTTCCCTGCGGCTCAATTTTGATTGGCTGCGGTGCGTTTCTCAATGTTCTTTGTGGTCGCGCCTCTCAGCCTGATTGGCTGTGGTGCGACGCGGCGCAAAGAACATTGGGAAATGAAGTTGTTTCCCTTTTTTCGCGTTTGTGGGGCTCTTGCCCCTACTGGCGCATTTCTCAATCTTGCCTTTACCTGCGTACCCAGTTCGGCCGTGTGCACGAATGGTGAGTGCGGGCTAGTAGGGCCTGGCTGAGGAGCCTATGCAAAGTTCCAACGGTTAACCCTCGATTTTATAGGTTAAGATGCCAGTGATGGTGAACCTTGACACTCCATATGTTCTTGGACTTCAATTCCCAGAAGCCCAAGTCAGCACTCCTGCTGATCAGGGCTTCTGGGAATTAAAGTTCAAGCAAGAACATCTGTAGTGCCAAGGTTTGCCATCACTGGCCTATGCAAATACACAATTTTTTAAAAATACACCCCCGCCCCCGGCAAGGCTGGGCAATCAGCTAGTTCATTATGATACCTTCTGTCTTGCAATATACAGTATACCACTATGGGTGTGGGGTAGGGGTGAGGGAAACCTTATATTCACATCAGAGAGTAAACAATAAAAAATGCTGTGGCACCTTAAAGACTTATTCCCAGTGGTGGGCTTCAGCAGGTTCGCACCAGTTCGCCAGAACCAGTAGCAGAAATTCTGGCTGGCCCTGCCCAGCCAAGTTTTGAAATAAAGTAGTCATAATTTGGGTGCAATGCAGGGCTTTACCCCTGGCCTTGCCCACCATACCGCTCCCACAGCGTAGGTAGTAAAAAATTTGAATCCCACCACTGGGCAGACATGACTTAGATCACCCACCCAGTCATATGACCACAGTGTGGTAGTAAAAAAATGTGGAGCCCATCACTGCTTATTCCTATATTTTAATGTTAGCTTTCATGGATCAAGTTCACTTTGTCAGCCTTGATCCATGGAAGTTAATATTAAAATGCAGGAATTAGTCTTTAAGGTGGCAAGTTATTTTTTTATCTTTTTGTTTTTGTGTACTCTGTGATATGCTTGCACAGACTAACTCAGCTACCACTTAAAAAAATTATTTTATTCACAGTGCCAGATGACTTCAGTTTAGCTACAGGCTGAGGACTTGTGGTCCATAAGTTTGGGGTCCCTTTCATATGTAATAAAATACATAAATTTTTAAAGATAGGGAAAGAATAATTTCAGGGATTTTTCTACTGAAATGCCATTGCAAGATGAGACAAGCTAGTGGTTATTATGTGCTGTTATCAGCCAAGAATTTAACTCACAGACTACCCTAACATTCAGCAGTTGCCTCAGGTGGCATACACTGAATTGTGCCAGCCAATCCTTGGAAGATGGAGGTGGTTTTTCCTCGTGAAACAAACCTGGGTTTCCATGAAACTGATCACATTCTCTCATTGCCTTGCCACAGTTAAAGAAAAGTTCCACAACCAATCCAGTTTAATTCTAAACAATCATGTTTTTTTTAAAGATTATTACACAGAAAGGGTACACAGAAAGAGCCTCCTTGAAGATTATAAAACCCCTACTTATGTAAAAAGTCTGTTCCATTGGCTTTTATGTAAATCGGGTTTTTACTTAACTCGAAGCAAACCCATAGGAAAAATTAATTTTTTACACAACTCAAAATAAACCCATAAGAAAATGATATTTATATAAATCGAAGCAACCCCACAGGAAAAATGAAAATTTTCCATAACACGAAGCAAATCCATAGGAAATTGCGTTATGTAAATCAGGACATGGTTTTAGTGCAAAAATCATTATGTACATTGAATTTTATGTAATTTGAGGCATATGTAAGTCAGGGTTTTACTATACAGTGATACCTCATACAACGTCCAAACTTGGTTCCACAAGTTTGGACTTTATACGGATTTGGACTTTGTATGAGGCATGCAAAATCCTAGCCGCAATGCCTCATAAATGTCCAAATCCTTGCCGCGATGCCTCGTACAAGATCGTTTCCATAAAGATACATTGTACTGTAACAGCACAGACTTCAGGGCAAAGTCAAGGAAACTGACAGAACCTTAAGAAATCATTGTCTAAAGGCTAAATATATTACAAAAACATGTCAAACAACCCTGACTTTAGGGGACAAACCAACTTGGGGAAAAACCCCAATGCCTCATACAGTGACTTTGTATGAGGCAACTTTTTTCAAGGAATTAGGCGATGTATGAATTCGATGTTGTACGATGCGGACTTTGTATGAGGTATTACTGTATTATTGAACCATAATTGGGCGTACACTGGTAACGGCAACCTTGTGTTGCCAGCTAATTTCTCACATTAGGTCAGCAAAAAGGAACTGCAGAATGAACTCACCGAAAGGTGCCTTCATTTTGGCAGTTTCACATCTGGCCTTGTCATGGAAGGGAGAAAAAAATATATCCCCTTTTCCCAGAAGGATTAATATTTTTTACAAGGTTTAACTCCTTTACTTCACCAGCATGACCGGTTTGGCGGTGGGTCAGTAATGGTGTGGGGTGGCATTTTCCTGGAGGACCACACAGCCCTCCATGTGCTCGCCGGAGGTAGCCTGACTGCCATTAGGTACCGAGATGAGATCCTCAGAACCCTTGTGAGACCATATGCTGGTGCGGTTGGCCCTGGGTTCCTCCTAATGCACGACAATGCTAGGCCTCATGTGGCTGGAGTGTGCCAGCAGTACCTGCAAGACGAAGGCATTGATCCTATGGACTGGCCCACTCGTTCCCCAGACCTGAATCCGATTGAGCACATTTGGGACATGTCTCATTCATCCACCGACGTCACGTTGCACCACAGTTGGGGGTTGCTTTAGTCCAGGTGTGGGAGGAGATCCCTCAGGAGACCATCCACCACCTCACCAGGAGCATGCCCAGGCATTGTAGGGAGGCCACACACACTAATGAGCCTCATTTTGACTTGATTTAAGGGCATTACATCACAGTTGGATCAGCCTGCAGTGTTTTTCTTCCACTGTCACTCTGAGTGTAACTCCAAATCCAGACCTCCATGGGTTGATGAATTTATTTCCCATTGTTAAGTTTTGTGTGATTTTGTTGTCAGCACATTTGACTACAGTATGTGAACAACAATAGGAATGCAGTATTTCAGTCATTCAGATCGTGGGATGCCTTATCTTTGTGTTCCCTTTATTTTTTTGAGCAGTATATTTTGACATATGTGCACCTACCACCATGGGACATTAACATTTTATCCAAAGGTCTCTAAACAATCTTGTCTTCTTGAGGTTATCCTTTTTCCAGAATGTTGAATATTCTTGAACAGCTTTAACTCCCTTAGATATAACAAATACATATTTAATGAATTCACCTCAAATATCTATAAATCGTTTTCCTTTATTAACCTTTTTAAAAAATTAATTCACATGTCACATCTTATTATTTATAGCAATACTAGCAAAGGTTGCCCGGTGTTGCCGGGCTGTTTTAAATGGTGTTGGAAAGTTTTTGTTGTTGTTGTTGTTAATGTTTGTAAAGAAGAGGTTAGTCTATAATTGAAATTTTTAAAATTGTTATTTATACAAAAAAAAATTATGGCCTGTTATAAACTGTGATGAGTTTTGTTTGTGTTTTGGTTTTGTGGATGAAAAAAAGAATAAAGGATGATATACTTTTTCGAAAAACTCTTGGGGCCTTTTGTGTGGGGCTATTGTGTCTTTTTGAATTTTTTTATTATTGTGGGCAGCAAGTGCTGATGGTAGGGGTTATCTTGTATTTTGACTGTTTTTTCTCTCGTGGCCTCTGGGTGGAGCTTCTTCCGGTAAGTAGTCTCTTTCTTTATTCATTTCTTTTCCAGTAGTTGTTGTGTGAGGTTATCTGGTGGTGGTTTGGCTGTTTTTCTTTATTTGGGGTGGTGGTGGTGTTTGGATTTTGTGGTGTTTGGCTGGGTGCTGGGTGTGTTTGGAAATGTTTGTTGTTTACTTTTTTGATGTTATTTTTGTTTGTTTTTGTGTATTTTTGAATGTTTTTGATTGTTTGTTTTTGTGTTTTTTGTGTCCTACGGGGGGGATCCCCTCTTTGCCGTCTCCCCTGGCTCTGGAAGGCTTTGGGAGACAGACCCCTTTTGTCTTCCCAAACCTTCCAGACTCATGGGACCCAGGAGAGGGGATCGAATCCAGGCTACCCTCTGATATTAAAAGGGAAATCTCAATTGGGGATTCCCCTTTAATATCAGTGGGGGGGTGTGATCCCCCTCTCCGCTGGCTTCCTTGGGTTTGGGAGGGTTGGGTTGAGAAAAGGGGTCTGTCTCCCCCACCCTTCCAGACCCAGGAGAGCCATCGGAGAGGGGGATTCCCCCCCAACCTCCGTTTTTAAAGAGAAGTAACCGCTTGGTTTCTTCTCTTTAATATGGGGCATGTGTGTGTGTGGGGAAGAGAATCCCCTCTCTGCCAGGTCCCCTGGGGTCAGGCGGGTTGGGGAGACAGGCTCGTTTGGTCCCCCCAAACCTTCCAGACTCATGGGACCCAGGAGAGGGGATCGAATCCAGGCTACTCTCTGATATTAAAAGGGAAATCTCATTTGGGGTTTCCCCTTTAATATCAGTGTGTGTGGGGGGGTTGTGATCCCCCTCCGCTGGCTTCCTTGGGTTTGGGAGGGTTGGGTGGACAAAAGGTGTCTGTCTCCCCCACCCTTCCGGACCCAGGAGAGCCATCGGAGAGGGGGATTCCCCCCCAACTCCGTTTTTAAAGGGAAGTAACCGCTTGGTTTCTTCTCTTTAAAATGGGGCATGTGTGTGTGTGTGTGGGGAAGGGAATCCCCTCTCTGCCGGGTCCCCTGGGGTCAGGAGGGTTGGGGAGACAGGCTCCTTTGGTCCCCCCAACCCTCTCAACCCCAGGGGAGCCAGTATAGAGGGGGAGCACAACACCCCCGCCCCCACCCAGTGATATTAAAGGGGAAACTCCGATTAGGAGCTTCAGGCGCTGATGGGGAGGGGGGCTTTGGTTCCCGCGGCTTGTCGGACTTGCTCTCCCGGTGTTTTTGTTTTATTTGTTGGGCGCCGGCTTCCTCAGCGTTCTGCGCGCTCATGGCATGCAGGACGCTGGGGCTTGTAGTTATGGGTTTGTGCTTTGTGTTTGTGCTGCGTTTTTTTAAAATGGTTTTCTTTTGATTGGCTGTGGTGCATTTCCGAGCGTTCCTTGCGCCGCGCTGTGCGAGAGCCTCTCAGCCTGATTGGCTCTGGCGTGGCACGGCGCAAGGAATGTTGGGAAAGGAAGTTGTTTCCCTTTTTTTGCGTTTGTGGGGCTGTTGCCCCACTGCCTGTTTTCTCAATCCTTTGTTGACCTGCGGACCCAGATTGGCCGTTTGCACGAAGGGTGAGTGCAGGCAAGTAGGGCGAGGCATAGCAACTTATAGCCAGTTCCAACAGTTAACACTTGGTTTTATAGGTTAAGATTCCATAGTTCTTTATACTAGTCTTTCAGTCTAAAATTCATATAGACCAGTGATGGCAAACCTTGGCACTCCAGATGTCGTTTAACTTCAATTCCCAGAAGCTGACTTGGGCTTCTCGTAATTGAAGTCCAAGAATATCTGGAGTGCCATGGTTCACCATCACTGTTATAGACTGTCCAATTTTAAAGCCAGTCGTATCCGACTCTAGGGTTCAGTGCTCATCTCTGTTTATAGCCAAAGAGCCAGTGCTGTCTGCATCTGCCGGTGTTTCTGTGGTTATGTGGCAGGCATGACTAGACACCGAAGCGCACGGAAGGCTGTTTACCTTCCCAACGAATTGGTCCCTATTTATCTACTTGCAATTTATTGCTTTCGAACTGCTAGGTTGGCTTTCAAAAAGCTAGGTTGAACCACACCTACTCACTCAGCTGAGCAGGCCAGTCACATGGTCCCTGGCGGTGGTGGCACATGAATACACACCACTTTCCCATGCGTTTTTCCATCCTCCAATGCTTCCCTTGGAGGAAGGAGTGTCAGAGGAGCTTTTTCATACCTTTTTTTGTTTTTTGGTGCTTGTTTTCGCGTTGTTTTGGTACAAAAACACACTGATTCCGGCACTTCTGATGACGTTACTGCACTCTCGGTTTCGGTGGCAAGGCACCAGTGGTTTTTAGACTTTGGGAAATTTTACTCTAATAAAGTTTTGGAGTATTCGAGAGTATCCCCAGCTCTAAAGCTCTTGTTTCATTCCAATATGACAAGTCCTAGAATCCCTAGCCGCAGCACAATTGCAGAGGACGCTGGGAGTTCTAGTCTGAAAAGAAAATTCAGTTCCAAATCTGCGGAGAGAGTGAGAGGCGCCGTATGGTTTTGGACCACAAGGCCTCTGTGGTAGTGTCTGGCTTGGGGATTCTGGGTGTTGTAGGTGGAGGAAAAGCCAAGGGAGATGTTTCCAAGCACCTAGGCCAATGGTGGTGAACCTATGACACGTGTACCACAGGGGACACTCAGAGCCCCCTGTGAGCACATGCATCATCGTCCCAGTGAGGTGACGTGACCAGAACACTGTACGCACACATACTCCTGTACTTCCAATTGTTGTTGCATGGGTGAGTGTGAGTGCCCAAGTAGATGGAGCAGGATGAGGTGATGCACGGGCATCACACGTGTGCATGCACCTACCCATGTGATGTCGCCGGTGCACTTGGAGCGGTGCACACACTGTGCCTGCCCACATACTGCTGTCGCCTCCACCGCCTCCTTGGGCACTCGAGTACTTCTTTATTTTTTCCATCGGGACTTATTTTTCACCTTGACTCTCTCTAGATGTTTGTCAGAATTGGTTCTTAATTAGTCTTCAACTTTAATTGACTTTTCAGGCATCTGCTACTCAAACTAGGTAATTGTCTTTTTCCCCCTCAGTCTTTCGGCACAGCTGTTGATATGGAATGCAGAGCAAGTAATCTATTGAGAAGACATCATAAAGCTCATAAAAGAATACACTCAGGGGAGAAGCCATTCCAATGCCTGGAGTGTGAAAAAAGTTTCAGTCAAAATGGACACCTTGCTAACCATTGCAGGATCCACACAGGAGAGAAGCCTTTTAAATGCCTGGAATGTGGAAAAAGCTTCAGTGTCAGTGGAAGCCTTGCTAACCATTGCAGGACCCACACAGGAGATAAACCTTTTAAATGCCTGGAGTGTGGAAAAAGCTTTAGTCAAAATAATAGCCTTGCTTCACATCACAGGATCCACACAGGTGAGAAGCCTTTTAAATGTCTGGAGTGCGGAAAATGTTTCAGTGAAAATGGACACCTTGCTAACCATCGCAGGACCCACACAGGAGAGAAACCTTTTAAATGCCTGGAGTGTGGGAAAAGTTTCAGTCAAAATGCCAGCCTTGCTAAACATCACAGGACCCACACAGGCGAGAAGCCTTTTAAATGCCTGGAGTGTGGGAAAAGCTTCAGTCAAAATAATAGCCTTGCTTCACATCACAGGATCCACACAGGTGAGAAGCCTTTTAAATGTCTGGAGTGTGGAAAAAGCTTCAGTGTCAGTGGAAGCCTTGCTGACCATCGCAGGACCCACACAGGCGAGAAGCCTTTTAAATACCTGGAGTGTGGAAAAAGCTTCAGTCAAAATAATAGCCTTGCTTCACATCACAGGATCCACACAGAGGAGAAGCCATTCCAATGCCAAGAGTGTGGGAAAAGTTTCAGTCAAAATAGATACCTTGCTAACCATTGCAGGACCCACACAAGAGAGAAACCTTTTAAATGCCTGGAGTGTGGAAAAAGCTTCAATGTCAGTGGAACCCTTGCTTACCATCGTAGGACCCACACAGGAGAGAAACCTTTTAAATGCCTGGAGTGTGGAAAAAGCTTCAGTCAAAATAATAGCCTTGTTTCACATCACAGGATCCACACAGGTGAGAAGCCTTTTAAATGTCTGGAGTGCGGAAAATGTTTCAGTGAAAATGGACACCTTGCTAATCATCGCAGGACCCACACAGGAGAGAAACCTTTTAAATGCCTGGAATGTGGGAAAAGTTTCAGTCAAAATGCCAGCCTTGCTAAACATCACAGGACCCACACAGGTGAGAAGCCTTTTAAATGCCTGGACTGTGGGAAAAGCTTCAGTAGACATACAAACCTTGCTGAACATCAAAGGATCCACACTGGAGAAAAGCCTTTTAAATGCCTAGAGCGGAAAAAGCTTCAGTCAAAATAATAGCCTTGCTTCACATCAGAGGATCCACACAGGCAAGAAGCCTTTTTAATGCCAGGAGTGTGGTAAAAGCTTCAGTCAAAATAATAGCCTTTCTTCACATCACAGGATCCACACAGGCGAGAAGCCTTTTAAATGCCAAGAGTGTGGGAAAAGCTTCAGTAGAAGTACAAACCTTGCTAAACATCACAGGATCCACACCGGAGAAAATTCATATAAATGCCTGGCATGTGGAAAAAACTTCAGTCAAAGTTTACACTTTTCTTCACACAACTGGACACACACTGGAGAGAAGTGTTTTAAATTTATGGAGTGTGGAAAAAGCTTCTCTGACAGTGAAAACCTTACTAGACATCACAGGATTATCATTCAGTGTGCAAACCCGGATATCTATTGCATTTCCCACACAGGCAAAAAGTCCTTTGAATATCTCATGTGGAAAGAGCTTTAGATGGCAAACATTCTTCAATACTCATCAATGAATTCACACCAGGAAAATACCATACAAACATGTGGTGGATTGAAGGAGCTGTATCCAAGATGTAAAGTCATTTTATTGTTTGGGGTGTGTTTGCACACTGAATGATAACCCTTCTGCTCAGCAAGCAGTCAAATGCCTTCTCCCCTGACAGAATTCCTTCACAAGAAATAAAGTGTATTCTCAGAACAAAGCTGTTCTGAGAACTAGAACCCTCACTTATTAGTAAATCTTTTACCCATTGAAGAAGCCGCTTCAGTGTTTAGTATGTGGGGGGAAACTCCGCCGTAAACATACCTAATTTTCCATCACAAAATTGAGGGGTAAAACCATTGGAATGCTAGAAGTGTAGAAAAGCCTTTAGAATGGAAAGGCTCCTTAGGGTCCATCAAAGAATCAATACAGAAGAGAAGCAACCTAAATTTTAGGGTACAGGCAACACACCATGTGATTTACTAAACATCTCAAAAGTCATAGAAGGGTTAAATTCCAATGGTAACTTCAAGACTCTCCAGTTAAGACTCATCAATGGGAGTGATTATATTGTCAAGACTCATCAATAGGAGTGATTATATTGTTCTGCTGCCTCTGTAACTTGCCTGACCCAAATTAAGCAGTGTGCAGCATGAAGATGATATCATCCACCTCTGGCCAGTTTCGGTGCCATTCTGAAAGACACTAAGGGTCTATTAATGGAATTAGACAGTTAAAAGTATCTCATGAAAAAAAGGATTTGCTAAGGACCTTCCTAACCTTTGCAAGATTAATGATTGCAAAACAATGGAAAATTATTCCCAGCCTTAAGATTGATGACTGGTATAAAGAGGTATGGGACATAGCTTTAAATCAAGGATTCTCAATCTATGGCCCATGGTGCCATTTCATGTGGCCCACCTCCACCACACCAGGAAGTGTCATGTGGTGGAGGAAAGGCAAAATGGCTATCTGGCCACCAAAGCTGTCTGAGGGAGCATGACTCGGCCCCCAGCTTTAAAAGGTTGAGAAACCATGCTTTAAATGATAAATGGGAACTTAAAATTAAAGGTTTGATTAAATGCAATCAGTTTTAGAAAACTTGGAAACATTTTATTGAATCTGCAGTGAAAACAAAAATTGGGTACAAACCTGTTCAAGAAACTTTGGAATTTTGGAAAGGTGAAAATGCATGTTGAAAATTTTATTTTTTGACAAATGATGATAATGGCTCCCCATACTGGTTTTGGGTGCACATAGTACAGAATTTACATATGTTACTAAGAAAGTACAGTAAAAACCCAATTTACATAAAAAGTCATTCCATAGCTTCTTACGTAAATAGGGTTTTTACATAAATTGATGCATCTCCATAGGGATGCATTGGGAAAAAAAAACAGGCTTGAAATTGGTTTTCAATGCATCTGTATGGAGAATTGTGCTTTGTGCCCCTAGTGTCCATCTCTGTATTGACATGCTATCCCCCCCTCCCACCAGCTTTTTTTTTCCTTCTCCGAGAAAGAGAGCTCTTCTCTGAAGCATGTTGCAAATCAGACCACTGCCTCCTGCTGTTTGTCCAAGCCTTCTCTGGGTCGCAGATTCCCTCCAAAGTGCATTGCAAGTAAAACTGCAATCCAGAGAAGGCTTGGACAAGCAGCAGGAGGCAGTGGTTTGGCTTGGACCGTGCTTCTCTCCCCTGGAGAAGGCTCCGACAAACAGCTGAACACTCACCTAGTCCCCATAGAAGTAGTGGGGACTCCAGAAAATGCAGCAAAAGTGCTGCCATCGCCGTTGCTGCCACGACCGCCAAGGTAAGTGATTTATTGCGACTTCCGGCGGTGGGGGCGAGAGGCACAGGGTGGAATTTGTAATTCTAAGATGGTGATGACATTATCTTAGAATTCAAGACAGTAAAACCCCTTATGTAAGTAAATTTTTACGTAAGTAGAGGCGTACTTAAATCAGAGTTTTACTGTAATTAATAACTATAGTGTATAGTAACTAATAACAAATTATTAAACATAAGAAATTACAAACTGCTTAAATAACAAACATAGAAGTAAGCAAAAGTAACTATAAGTATTGAACAGAAATTTCTAACTATTGAAATGAGGTTAAGATTTGGTAACTGCTTTACTCACAATATGCTTACTGTTTTTTCTATTATAATCTTTCTATTATTTTTTATTATTTTTTAATGTTTATTTTGTCTAAATTCTATTTTATTTCATTCTATTTTATTGTAATCTTATTTTAAAAACAATTACTTGGTACTTCCAACACCTGAAAGACAAATATACCAACCATTTAGGTATGAATTTATATGCAGCCTTTATTGATTTTAAGGCATCTTTTGACAGCATATCAAGGGTCAGACTTTGGGACATCCTGTGTAGCTCCTCCATTAATAAAAGACTTTTGCTCCTAATCTATCTTTACCTATAAAATGTTGGATGGGCCGTGCGTGTCCGGCATGCATGGCCACACCCGTCCTGACTATCCCGTAATGAGGTGGCTACACTTACCTTTTGACCCTACAAGTATCACCGCAAGGATCCGGAAGCCAAGAGTGGAGCCAATGCCCCACAAACCCAAACAAAAAAACCTACCCTTCCCAGCGTCCTCCGCGCCGCGCCCATAGCTGTCAAGTATCCCTTATTGGTCGGGAAAACCCCTTATTTTACCCTCTTTCCCGCCATCATCCCTTATTAATTAGACTGCAATGCCCTATTGCTGCCATTGAAGGGCATCACAGGATAAGCATAGCTGTCAAGTATCCCGTATTTGCTGGGAAATTTCCCTTATTTCCAAATCCAAAACTTGACAGGTATGGCCGCGCCACCCCTCCACCAATCAGGCTGAAGGATGTGAGCGCAGAGGAGGCGGGAGAGCCAGTGCATGCAAAAAAATGGCCAACACATGCGCCTTTTCCCATCATCACCTGGTATCTCTCTGGCGGCCCTTCCCCCAGCCGCCGGCCCAGCTGAGATCACCCAGTAGGTCCCCTACCCCCAACATTGCCGGCAGGGAAAGGGAATGGAACGCTTCTGCCTCCCCCCATCACCAACAGGGAAAGGGGGAAGGGAACGCTTTCCCCTCCCCCCTCCCCTGCCTCCCCCCCATTGCCGGCAGGGAAAGGGGAAAGGAAACGCTTTCCCCTCCCCCTTCCTTGCCTCCCCCGTGGCACCGGCAGGAAAAGGGAACACTTCCGCCTCCCCCTTCCCCTACCGCCCCTTGCCGGCAGGGAAAGGGGGAACGGAACACTTCCCCCCCTTCCCTGCCTTCCCCGCCTTGCCGGCAGGGAAAGGGGGAACAGAACGCTTCCCTCTCCTCCCTTCCCTGCCTCTCCCCCCCCATCACCAGCAGGAAAAGGGGAAACGGAAAGCCTCCACCTCCCCCCTTCCTTCCCTACTCACCCAGGCACCGCCTCCTCACCTGCAGTCTCCCTCCCCTCTGTGTGTGTGTGTGTACCACCCCAACCACCAACACACACACTATACCTGCCCGGCAAGGCCGGGCAAAAATTGCTAGTAAGTTATATAATAAAACTGGCCTCAGAGATAGATGCAAACGGAGAGGGGAATCTCTCTGATTTCATACAAACAGCAAAGGGGTGAAACAATGATGTATTCTGGAGCCACTGCTCTTTAATATCTACATCAATTCTCTGATTAAAACTCTTCAAAGAGTTGATGTTCATGTCCCCAAACTAGCTGATAGACACTTCCCAATTCTCCTTTATGCAGATGACGCAGTTCTCCTCTCCCTGTCCCCCAGAGGATTGAAGTGGGCATTAAATAGAACTCTGGCCTCCTTTTGTAACGAGGAGCGACTAATAATCAATTATGACAAATCTAAAGTCTTAGTTTTTCTAACAAAAGACAAAAGCACAAATGAACAATAACTCTCATGAATTAGAACAAGTCAAATGCTTTAAATACCTGGGCATAGTATTTCAGGCTTGAAGGAAATCAACAGCCCAGATAAATCATGCCACCTCTAATGACCAGAAAAGTTCACATGCAATAATAAAATTATTTTGACAGCAGGGGGCAAAATACATCTCAGACGCAATTAAACTGTTTATGGCAAAAACAGTAGCTCAGCTCTTATATGGGATACAACTAGGCTCATATTCATATTTAAGGGCCTATGAAATTATTCAATTGAACTTCCTTAGGGCTCTGTTTGGCACCCCTAAATGTACCAATGCCGTTTTGAAGCTGGAAGCAGATGTGCCAAGCATAAAGACGCAGATCTGGACTACAATAGAATTCTAATCTCAGGGCTTAACACCATGTTTAACCCAACAGGCCTGGTGCCGCTGCTGGTGTCAGACAGCTACCAATCATGTTGGTACCGTACCTGTGTTTAGGCATTCTGCAGCCTTGGCTTCTCCCTGAATACTTGGGCCAATTAATGCTTGTGAAGGCGAAAACATTAGTAAAAAGGAGAATAAGGGACATTGATCGCCAAAATGACATTGCCAATGCCTCACAGTTTTATCATCAACTCCAAGGCAGTTGTAAACTCACCACTGCAGGGTATCTTTATAGTCTCTCTTTAGGTAAATATAGATGGGCCTTCTCTAGAGCTTGTTTTGATGCTTTCCCATCAGCAATTTTGGCAGGAAATTTCAAGGAACTCCTTATCCACAAATAATATCCCTGTGGATCAAGGGAGTTGGAGACCCTGGCCCATGTACTACTGCGATGCCCTCTTTATGATGCTCCTAGAGACATTTTAATTGCCCCGACAATATCTGGAATTTCAGGCCATAGCAATAAGTTTTATGTTGAATACCTCTTAAGGGATGTGGATTTTAAGCTCATGCATCAGGTAGCCAGCTATCTATATCAAGCCATTCAATGCAGGAAAACTTTTAACTAGAGGATATGCTACCGTTTTATTGTCTTCTCTTATTGCTAACAAGGTGTGAAATAGTTTTTATGTGTAAAGGCTGGGCCAAGACCGTAACAATAAAGTATATGTATGTATGAAAAACAATAATATATATATTTTTAAAAAACACACTGAGGTCTCTCAAATTGGGATCTTTATTGTCTCTTTTCTTCATTCTGTGTCGTACAGATCCATGCTAATCAGCCACGTTCTGGTACATGCTGTGTGCATGTAGGGATGCCATACGTCCTGTTTTTCCGTGATTTTCACGGATTCGTGGTGTCCCATCCGGTTCAAGGAAAAACATGTAAAAATCCCGGTTCAAGGAAAAATACTGTATGTAAAAAGCTACGGAGGATTCCTTTAGACTGCAAAGGATTAAATGCATAGAGTCAGCATTCCTAAAGAAGAAGGGAACACTATGGATAGAAAGTGAGAAAGACAACTTCACTTCACTTCCTTTCTAGGAATGCTGACTATGCATTTAACCCTTTGCAGTCTGAAGGAATCCTCCATAGCTTTTTTACATATTTTCTTCCAAGGGATCCTCATGTGGGGTTTGAAGGTGAGTCCAACTCAATGGGGTGTGTGTGAAGGGTAGGGTAGGGATGGCCTCAGGGAGAGGAAGGGTCTTAGAGTTTGCAGTGTCTAGTCATGCCTGCCACATGACCACAGAAACATCTGCAGAAGCAGACAATGCTGGCTTTTCGGTTTGGAAACAGATGAGCAGTGAACCCTAGAGTCGGATACAACTGGCTTTCAAGCAAGGGAGTCCCAGTTTGGGGGAATAGAATTATGGCAACCCTATGTGCATGTCATACAAGCATACTTCAGTTTCTGTTCTCCACTTCAGCTGATTACATATACATGTTTATCTCGAGTCGACGTTACTCAATTCCTCTGCTACACTTTTCCAAGATTGTCTGATTTAGCAAGTTTTTTCAATCCCATACATCAATTTGTATTCTTCATTTTACATGACTCATATCTGAAATCAACACATCCATCCCATATTACATCTGCCTTGAGGGTAACCTCTCACTTTTTGTTCTGCAATTTCCCAGCAATTATGGTCTAGGACAGTGATGGCAGACCTTGGCACTCCAGGTGTTCTTGAACTACAATTCCCAGAAGCCCTGATCAACATGATAGCTGACTTAGGCTTCCTGTAATTAAAGTCCAAGAACACCTGGAGTGCCAATGTTCACCATCACTGGTCTGGGTGGTCAGCTTCCAAACTAAGAAACTTTTCTTTGCACACGGCCCAAAAGTACTCCAAGGAGAAGGGATATCAAGCTTCTCTCGTTGCACATGGCCCAACACATCCTGGTACTTTCATATATTCCCATGGGACATCTCAACTGTATAATGTATCTGCCTTCTTCCTCCACTGGATCATTTTCACTTTAGAATTGGCCCATTTACCTGTATTGTCAGGTACCACAAATAAATGTCCTCTTATCCAACTATATGACATTCTGCCTGGTGTTTCTCCACCAAGGGAAACTGGGAAAATTGGGTATTTTTAAATTCTTATTTTCAAAAATGTCAAAATTGCTCATAAGCCAGTTGTATCTGACACTAGGGTTCAGTGCTCATCTCTGTTTCAAAGCCGAAAAGACAGCGCTGTCTGCTTCTGCAGATGTTTCCGTGGTCATGTGGCAGGCATGACTAGACACCGGAGTGCACGGAACGCTGTTTACCTTCCCACCAAAGTGGTCCCTATTTATCTACTTGCAATTTCTTGCTTTCGAACTGCTAGGTCGGCAGGAGCTGGGACAGAGACGGGAGCTCAATCCATCATGCAGTACCCGGGAATCGAACTCCAACCTAGTCAGTGACTTCAGCGTCTAAACCACTTGAGCCACTGGGGGTTCAGGTAACACTGGCTCTAGAATAGCATTAGTAGGTACCACTGTGGGTAGAGATTGAACAGGTGCATTTTTTGCACAGATGTATGCCCCTATCTAGAAATTTTAGCTCTCCAGATTGGGGGGAAAAGGACCACATCCTGGTGGAAGAGCATCCTTTTGAGCACTCTCTGTGTGGAAGTGGACTACTCTGCAGGGTGGGGTGGGGAAGGGTAGCTCATACCGTATATCTAAAAAGCACATTCTGGCAGCTTTAAGATTAACTGAGCCTGCTGTATAGATCTGGCTGTGATTTTTTGAACTTTTGTGGGTTTTCTACACCCTCTACACTACAGCTGTCTAGCATCCAGCTTCTGGGAAAGATGTGGAAGGAAGTTCCTGTTATGTTGCACCAGGGGTTCAAAACCTTTTCACGCCATGGGCCTAACCATGCCCCCCCCCCCCCGACAGCTGAGCGAGCCTGATGACACCCCTCCCCCTTAAAGTGAAAGTGGGCACATTTACGACTAACGTAAACACGCCCTCTTCCACATTTACGACAGTTATGGGCGCATTTACGGCTGATGTAAGCGCACCCACATCCCATTTACAACAGTTCCAGGCACATTTACAGCTGACGTAAACACGTCTGCTTCCATTTCTGGGTGCAGTGGCAGGCCAAATGAAATGGCGACGCTGGCTGTAGGTTGGGAACCCCTGTATTACAAGGTCTAATAAAAGTATCACCCATCAGTTAGTTGCCTTTGCATACTGTACAAAGGCCACCCCGATTTCTTTTTCGTTATAGTTTGCGCTTTGCCAGATACAAATCCCCTTCCTCAGACAGATGCACACTTGGTCTTCTTCACCTCAATGAATTCTGATGGGTTTTTCAAATTCATCCTGATTTTTCTGCTCTTTGTGTTGACACTGGTTAATCTATTGAGGAAGGGGGCGGGAGAAAACATTCTCTCTTCTGTGATAATTAAAGAAAACATTGAGTATGGTATTTATAACAGTTTTTTGCCTCCTTTGGGAAATCTTGCATGAATGGGTTTCTTTCTACACTGCAGCCACCCCCCACAAGCATTTTCCTGACTTCCTTCTTCTCCACTGAGTTTATAGGTAAAGGTAAAGTCACCCTTGCTCGAAAGCCAGTCATATCCAACTCTAGTGTTCAGTGTTCATCTCTGTTTATAAGCCAAAGAGCCAGCTCCGTCTTCATTTGGAGACATCTCCATGGACATGTGGCAGGCATGCCTAGACACTGAAGTGTACGGAACACTCTTTACAAGAAAGCAAGTAACTGCAAGTAGATAAATAGGTATCACTTCGGTGGGAAGGTAAACAGCTGAGTCCTTAGATTTCAATTATTTTTAAAATTATATTGAACTGTCATAGTGTTGCAATTGTTCTTTGGCAAGACAGTAAATAAAATACTGTACTGCCACAGCAGTCTAAGTACTGTACAGTATAAGGAATGGAGGAGAGAGATAGACCATTTCCAGTCTGAGGGGAACCTTGCAAACTTTATGGGGCAAACCGAGGGGCACAGAACATGTAGACACATTTATGTATCCAAAAGAATACAGCAGTTCAGGAACCCATAGAAAATAAACACCTGACGGGTGATTTAAAAGAACCCAGATTTAAGCAGGTTAATTCCCACATCAGCTGTGTGTCCTGCATTCTTCATTTTTAAAATTGATTTTGAAACTGTCAAAACAGATGCAAAGGCAATATTTTGTTAAGTTTTTAATGCAGCAGTAAAGCTGAAGTAAAAAGCACTGCAAACAACAAAGCTAGTGGAGATGACGGTATCCCAGTTGAATTTTTCAAAGCTCTAAAAGATGATGGAATCAAATTACTGCATTCGATATGCCAGCAGATCTGGAAATCAAAACAGTGGCCACAGGATTGGAAAAGATCAGTATACCTTCCAATCCCAAAGAAGGGTAGTGCCAAAGAGTGTTCAAATTATCGAACAATTGCGCTCATCCCACATGCTAGCAAGGTGATGCTCAAGATAATACAGGATAGACTTCAGCAGCACGTGGAGAGAGAATTGCCAGAGGTGCAGGTGGGTTTCAGAAGAGGCAGGGGGACTAGAGACCACATTGCTAATATACGGTGGATCATGGAGAAAACAAAAGAATATCAGAAACAAGTATACCTCTGCTTTATTGACTACACCAAGGCCTTTGATTGCGTGGACCACAATAAAATGTGGCAAGTACTTAAAGAAATGGGAATACCAGAACACCTCATATGCCTCATGAGAAATCTGTACAAGAGTCAAGAAGCAACAGTTAGGACAGAACACGGAATAGGTTTGGAATAGGAAAAGGAGTAAGACAAGGCTGCATTTTATCACCCTACCTTTTCAACCTATACACAGAGCACATAATGTGCAATGCAGGGATGGAGGAATCACAATACGGGATAAAAATTGCTGGGAGAAACATCAACAATCTGAGATATGCAGACGATACCACCCTAATGGCAGAAAGTGAGGAAGATTTAAAGAAGCTACTGATTAGGTTGAAAGAAGAGAGTGCAAAAGCTGGCCTGAGACTTAACATCAAGAAAACCGAGATAATGGCAACAGGCCCTATCAGCACCTGGAAAGTAGACGGGGAAGAAGTAGAAGCAGTGACGGATTTTAATTTCTTGGGATCTAGGATCACTGCAGATGGTGACTGCAGCCATGAAATAAAGAGGCGACTGATTCTAGGGAGACAAGCCATGAGAAACCTGGGGAACATAGTGAAAAGTAGAGACATCACCTTGCAAACAAAAATCTGTATAGTCAAAGCAATGGTATTCCCGGTGGTAATGTATGGATGCAAGAACTGGATCATTAGGAAGGCTGAGCGCAGAAGAATAGACGCCTTTGAGATGTGGTGTTGGAGGAGAGTTTTGAGAGTACCCTGGACAGCGAGGAGAACGAATAAGTCAATCTTGAAAGAAATCAGTCCTGGCTGCTCCTTCGAAGGTCAAATAGTAAAGATGAAGATGAAGTACTTTGGACACCAAATGAGAAGAGAGGATTCACTTGAGAAAGCCTTGATGCTGGGAAAGGTGGAGGGCAAAAGAAAAAGGGGACGGCCAAAGATGAGATGGCTGGATGGCATTGTGGACGCAGCGGGCACCGAGCTGAGCGGGCTGAGGAGGATGGTGGAGGACAGGGGTACCTGGAGATCAATGGTCCATAGGGTCGCAAATGGTCGGAGTCGACTGTGCGAGTGAACAACAACAACAACAAAGCTGAAGAGTCTTACAATCAGCTTCAGTTTGAATCGCACATTCTCCAATGATATTCTCCAAGAGGTCATCTTTCTCCTTCAAGTAGAGATTCATGGAAATCTCCTTACAGTGGAGAAGGACAAGATTCATTCTTCTCTTCAATTTTAGTTTTTCTCCTCTTGCCTCTTCCTTTCTCAGCGCCTGCTTTCCTGCAATCCTGAAACATTTCTTCCTCAGACTTCTTCTATCCTACACCAGGAGCTGAAAATGCACAAAAATGCACAACCTGGCTTTACTTGAAAGCGTAAAACAGTCCAAATTCAGGAAACAAAACCAAAGTAAGTATTAACTAAATTAATCATAATCAATCAAAAGTATATCACCTGCAGAAGTCTTTTGGCGCCATATCCAAACACTCTTGCGAAGAAAGTATCAGGATGCTGTAGAAATGTTAGGTGATTTGATATGTTACTCATACAGTACTTTGGTTTTTTTTTTTTAATAATTTTTATTAAGTCTTTAATAAACATACAGAAAAAGAAAAGAAAACATTAACAGTACATTAACAGTACATTACACTAACAAGTCCATATATCATACTAACAAACATTACTATATGCTAGCACATAACAATATCTATATTCATTAACTACTATTTAACCACCAAATATTAAGAACCTTTATTTCAAAGTCCAAAATAATAGAAAGAAACTTTCTGTACTACCACTAATCTTTTTAACCAAATAAAAAACACCCTGTGAATATATACAATGCCCGGAGAGTTTATTTTCTACTCAAGTCCAGAAACTTCTTTGAGATGGTACTGGTCCTGAACTATCACCTGCCATAATAGAGTGATCCACGAACGGTTTCCATATATTCCAGAATCTATTCTCTTTTAAATTATCTCTTTTGACTTTAATCTCCCATGTCAATTTATCGTTCAATGCTAAACTCCACATTTCTTTATACCATTCTCCAACCTGAATATCTACATCGTTTTTCCAATTTCTGGCTATACATTGTCTACCCGTTGTCAGTACAATTTCCAGTAATTCTTTTTCCTCCTTGTTTAAACCCAGATCTTCCACATTCGTTAAAAGAATAGTACCCGACACCAACTTAACACTTTTACCCAATATTTCACCAAATTCATTTTCTATTCTTCCCCAAAAATCCCTTATTTTTTTACAACTCCACCACATATGTTCATATGTTCCATCAAATTCTTTACATCTCCAACATAACTTATCTCTTTTATTATCCATCTGGTAAAGTCTTAATGGTGTCAGGTACCATTGCCACAGCATCTTGAAATTATGTTCTTTAATTCTTACAGACATTGTTCTCATAATTCTCTTTTTCCATTTATTTTTCCATTCAGTCTCCCCAATTTTTATATTCAAATTTTGTTCCCACTTCCGTTTCAAATCCTCCTGTGGATCTGCACCTCTATTCAATATATTATAAAGCTTACTTACAAGACCCTTAATACTACTTTCCCCTTTTCTAATCTTCCTTACCAATTCCTCAAATTCCGTAAGTACTCTATCTGACCCTAGTTCTCTTTTATATTTTTTATTCCAATTGTCCACCTTTAACCTCTGAAACCAATTCAAATTTAATATCTCAAACATTTTTTTCCGCTCGGCATCAACATCACATGCTTTTAACCAATCCTTCAATAACAACGTCCCATTTTTATCCAATATTTCTATTTTTTCTTTGTCTAATTTTATTGGGAAACACATCATATCAGTCAATTCCAAGATTGGGGAGAGATTCGGAACCATATCTTTTTTTACCTTCTTCCACACCTCCATGAGACCTTTCATCATAGTATTATTTGACCTTTTCACCTTATCCTTCATTCCCAGAAAATTCAAGTTTCCAATACTTCTATATTCTTTCATTTCCAATTGTTCCCAAATTACCTTTTCTCTTGCCAAGATCTTCACAACATTCTTGACTTGAAATGCTCGGTAATATACTAAGAGGTTTGGCATACCCAACCCCCCTTTTTTCTGAGACAAATACCATAGTTTCTTTGGAAGCCTAGATTTTTTTCCTCCATTACAAAAGTCATTAAACATTTTTTGAAACTCATTGATTTCTTTCTCTTTTAAATGGATCGCGAGCGTATCAAATAAAAAGTTAATCTTTGGTAACAGTATCATTTTACACATAGCAATCCTTCCAAACCATGACAGCTTTAACTTCTGAAGTTCTCGTATTTTATTCCTAAATTCAATTCTCAAGCTGTCATAATTCAATCGTTTAAGTTCTTCTAATAAAGGCAAAACAAAAGGGCAGGCTAGGTGATACAGGATGCTTAACACCTCAGAGGGGAGAAAGGGGAGGGACAGGAAGGGGGGAGGGGAAATGCAATGTTGTAAGGAGCAATACTGCATAGGGACATGGAATGTGAGATCAATGAACCAAGGAAAACTGGAAGTGGTAAAAAGTGAGATGGAAAGAATAAGCATTGACATCTTGGGCATCAGTGAGCTCAAATGGACAGGGATGGGGGAATTCAGCTCTGGAAACCATCATATCTACTACTGTGGGCAAGAAAACCTTAGAAGAAATGGAGTAGCCATAATTGTCAATAAGAGAGTAAGAAAAGCAGTAATGGGATATAACCTCAAAAATGACAGAATGATGTCAGTCAGATTTCAAGGCAAACCTTTCAATACCACTGTAATCCAAGTCTATGCACCAACCACTAGCGCAGATGAAGCCACAGTGGACCAGTTCTATGAGGACCTAGAACACCTCATAGAACAGACACCAAGAAATGATGTCCAAATTATATTAGGAGACTGGAATGCCAAAGTAGGAAATCAAAAAGTGGAGGGAATAACAGGCAAGTTTGGTCTTGGAGTACAGAACGAAGCAGGGCAAAGATTGATAGAGTTCTGCCAAGAGAATGCACTGGTCATAGCAAACACTCTCTTCCAGCAACACAAGAGGCGACTTTACACATGGACATCACCAGATGGCCAACACCGAAACCAAATTGACTACATACTCTGCAGCCAAAGCTCTATATATAAGGCAGTAACGTATTTGAATGTGGCTCCACGGTAGCCCGTTGGCTACTGGTCCGCGTGACGTCATGGCTGGTCACGCCCTTCTTGTCCAGGTGTAGGTAGCGGCGGGAAACTTCCCACGCTGCGGTCTTTGATGGGTTTGAACCAAGAGAGCTTGGACGCTCGCTGCTGCCAGCTGGTGGTCATTAGCTCGCGTCCTATTACAGGGTTTATGTGATACAGCTGAAGGTTACATTGTTACTCATTGGCAAGGTTACATTGGTTCAGATACATTGATATCACATGTAGAAGGTTACACTATTAGGACACAACACTCCTCCCCCCTAGGATGAGACGAAGTCTCTCAGCCAAGATGGCTTATTTCGAACACGCTGGGGTCTCGGCGCGGGCTGCCCTGCCCCGGCTTCGCTCCCTCCTCCTTGCTCCCTGGCTTCCTGCCCTGCAATCGGAGAGGATGACTTGTTAGTGGTTTGCCGCGGCTCTGCGGCTTTGTTGGGAGGTGTGTGCTTTGTTTGGGAAGAACCGGGGACACTGGGGACTAACGAAAAACCCCTCTTCTCGCTTGGATGGGTGGGGGAACACTCCGAAAAACCCCCCCGGCTCGCAAAATCAAAATCAAAATCGGATTCGGGGGAAGCGGCAGCGGCGGCCGCACACTCCTTTTCCCTCCCCCCGGGCTCGGATAGAACTGGGGTATCAAAAGGATATGAGTCGGGCTCGCTGCTTTCCCCCCTGTCTCCCCCTTGGGCTAAACGGGTGGGGGAGAACCCTATCGCTGAATCATGTTGCTGTGCTCCACTGGTCGGCCCCTCGCTTACTCGGTGCCTCAGTTGGTCAGCGTGCCTCCTCCAGAGGAGGCCGGTGCTAGTTTCCACCCGATAGGACACTGGCCCCGTCTGTTCTATTATCGTCCCTGGCACCCAGGCTGGGCCTGCGTTGGCATAGTTCCTGCAATGTACAGGATCGCCTATGCCGAAACCTTTCGAGACCGCTAACCCTATGTTCTTCCCTTTGTCCTCGACCCTCGACGGGTCTAGCCTGGACAAAAGCGTGGTCAGTTTCCTCCGCATCAGCAGCTCGGCCGGCGAGTAACCAGACGCTAAGGGGGTCACTCTGTACGCTAATAGAAATTGACAAACCTGGTGATGTAGATCTCCCGAGCCCATGCGCCGCAGTGCATCCTTTGTGGTGCGCACCAACCGTTCCACTTGGCCATTCGTGGCCGGGTGAAACGGCGCGGATGTGACATGCCGAATTGCATTTGCCTCCATGAATGCCGCGAACTCAGCGGACGTGAAACAACTGGCGTTATCGCTGACCAAAGTGTCGGGTAAACCGAACGTGGAAAAAACCCTCCTTAGCTGGCGAATGGTAGTGGCGGAGGATGTGCTCTTTACCGGAATGACCTCCAGCCACTTTGAGTATGCATCCACCACCAGGAGAAACATGGTTCCCCGGAATGGGCCAGCAAAATCTACGTGCACCCTGGACCACGGTCCCCTCGCTGCGTCCCATTCCCTATGTGGTAGGCGGGCCACCTCCGGTCGAGAGCATTGACATGCCTCACAAGTGCCAACCATCTGCTCTATGTCGGCGTCCAGCTGGGGCCACCAGAAGTAACTCCAGGCCAACGCCTTGGAACGGACGATCCCCGGGTGGCTGACGTGCAACAGCTTTAGCACCTTCGGCCGCAGGGACGTAGGAACCACCACCCGTTGGCCCCACAAAAGGCACCCCCTCTCTAAAGACAACTCCACTCGCTTTCGGAAGAATGGGTCGAATTCCGTGCCTGGGGATGACGCCGGCCACCCCTTCTGCACCCACGAGCATACCTTCTCTAGTGTTCTATCCTTTCCGGTCGCCCTGGCAATGTCGGCCGGTACTATCGGGGGTGACTCTAAGACCTCTATTAGCAATACCTGGCGGTCTCTTCTTACCCCTGCCTTCTGGTCGTCCGACAATGGTAACGGCGACCGTGAGAGCGCGTCTGCATGGCTGATTTCCTTCCCTGGCCGGTATTCTAACTCATGTTGATATGCGTTAAGAAAAATAGCCCACCGCAGCATCCTCGGGGACAGGATCTGTGGCGTGGGCTTATTTGCAGTGAAGATCCCTAACAGGGGCTTGTGATCAGTAACGATCTTGAACGGCCGACCATACAGAAAATCGTGAAATTTCTTGGTTCCCGCTACTATCGCTAGTGCCTCCCTATCGGTCTGTGCGTAATTCCGCTCTGCTTGGGACAGGGACCTTGAATAAAACGCTATCGGGGCCTCCCTTCCGTCATCTAACACGTGGCAAAGCACCGCCCCCACCCCCACCGGGGATGCATCGCAGACCAAAACTATGGGCCGTTTGGGGTCGAAATGGGTCAGGATTGCCTCGGATGTGAGGAGTTGCTTTAACTCTGAGAACGCTCTTTCTTGCTCGTCACCCCACAGCCATTTTTCCTCTTTTTTAAGCAGCCGATGAAGCGGCTCGGCAACAGACGCCTTCCGTGGAAGGAAGGTATGGTAGAAATTGAGAAGCCCCAGAAATGACTGAAGCTCGGTTTTGGAAGTGGGGCGAGGGGCTTTCTTAATGGCGGCTACCTTAGATTTGGACGGCCTAATTCCCTCGGGTGTGACACGGAACCCTAAAAACTCAACCTCTGTTTCGAAAAATACACATTTGTCTTTTCTCAGTCGCAGCCCCGCTTTCTCGAACACGGCCAGGACCTTATCCAATCTGTGGGCCAGCTCAGCCTTACTCCCCCCCGTTATCAACACGTCATCAAAATATGGCAACACCCCCTCCAGCCCCTTCAGGAGGCGTTCCACTAGCGACTGAAAAATGCCAGGTGCCGAGTTCACGCCGAACTGTAACCTCGACACCTGGAACGCCCCCTTATGTGTGACTATTGTTTGTGCCGCCGCTGTGGCGGGGGTTACCGGGAGTTGCTGGTAGGCCTGTGCTAAATCGAGTTTAGCGAAACACTTTCCCCCATTCAGCCTGGCCAGAAGGTGGCTGACCACTGGCACCGGGTATGCATTAGGGCGGATTGCCTTATTAATGGTACACTTATAATCAGCGCAAATGCGCACCTCCCCGTTAGCCTTCAGTGCTGTTACAATTGGAGTCTCCCACTCCGCGGAATCCACAGGAACGAGAATTCCTTGACCCACCAGTTTGTCCAGTTCCGCCTCTATTTTGTCCTTAAGCGCGAACGGTACCCTGCGCGGTTTAAGTCTTATCGGGCGGACCTCCGGGTCTAAGTCGAAGGCTACAGGGGGTCCCTTGAACTTTCCCAGTCCACTTTTAAAAACGGCGGGGTGTGCGTCACACACTGCTTGTATTGGGTCCTCGCCTACGGCATGCACCCCCCCTATGAACAGGCCTAAGGGCTGAAACCACTGTGTTCCGAGGAGGCTACAACTCCCCCCTTTTAGCACCACTAGGGGAAGTTCCGCAGAATGTCTCTTAAAGCGAACCCGGAACGTTCCGACCCCCAACACTGGAATGCTGTTCCCCTGAACGTCCCGTAGTGTGGCCCTCAACGCTTTAAGTTTGGGCCGCACGTGGGGGTCGATTTTCAAGAACTCTCTCTGGGGAATTATAGAATAGGAGGACCCCGAGTCAACTTCCATCCTAATAGGGGTCCCTTGTACTAGTACCTCAACAAAGTAATGGGGCTGTCCCGCAGACACGTTGAACACAGGAGCGTCGCCCTCGCTGTCGTCCGAGATGCGGCCCACGCCGTCCTGCTTCCTCGTGGCCCGGGCGCCATCTTTGGGCCTCGCTGGACGGTCCGGTCTGGCTGAACGGTCTTGCGAATGTCTCCGGCCCTCTTTCCATTTCCTGCACGCCTTGGCGATGTGCCCCCGACGTCCGCAGTTGAAGCACTCGGCTTTCCTGAATGGGCACTTCACGCGCTCATGGGCCGCTCCGCAACCATCGCAGCGGCGCCCGCCTCTCCGGACCTTCTGGACCTCCTCGCCATCGCTACTTTCTGACGACGATTTCGAGGTCGGTCGGGTTGCATGCACCGACTGACCGGACTTCCCGTGCGACGAGTTTTCCGCCTTGCCGGCCCTCGGACGCCACTCACGCCACTTGTGCATCTCGTCTACTCCAGCATTCGTGGATTCCGCGGCTTCCGCGGCCTCTACAACCTCTTCCAGTGTGGGTGGTGGCTCCCTGTTCATCAAGCTGCGCTGTACTTCCTTGTCCTTCAGGCCACACAGCACTCCGTCCCTGAGGGCCATTTCTAGGATGTGGTCCCATTTGCAGGGGGCGGCGGCTACCCTCATAGCCGTTACGAAGGCTTCTACCGACTCATCCGGCGCTTGAACTCGCCTCCAAAACGCACTCCGAGCGGGAAACATTGCCCTCGAGGGTCGGAAACGCTCACGCAGCATTTTCATGATGTCACCGGCCTTGAAATCGCTCATCTTCTTCGGTGCAAGGATGCCCACCAGCGTCCGCTTGGTTTCCATCCCAAGCATGCGAGTGAGGATGGCCCTCTTCCTTTCCTCGTCGTCTTCTTTGACTTTGAGCTCCACCAGTGCCGCCTGGAAGTCCATCTCAAAAAGCTCCCAGTCTTGCGGTTTGGTGATGTTGAACCCGCTCTGTGTCCTGGCTCCGTGGGGATCCATAATCCCACCTTCGTCGCCAATTTAGTGTATGAGAGTCAAGACACAAGGCACAGCCAAAGGCTGGGTTAACTCAGGTTTATTGCATGGTGGACAGAGGGAACATGAGGTAATGGCGGACGAACAGCTCTATATATAAGGCAGTAACGTATTTGAATGTGGCTCCACGGTAGCCCGTTGGCTACTGGTCCGCGTGACGTCATGGCTGGTCACGCCCTTCTTGTCCAGGTGTAGGTAGCGGCGGGAAACTTCCCGCGCTGCGGTCTTTGATGGGTTTGAACCAAGAGAGCTTGGACGCTCGCTGCTGCCAGCTGGTGGTCATTAGCTCGCGTCCTATTACAGGGTTTATGTGATACAGCTGAAGGTTACATTGTTACTCATTGGCAAGGTTACATTGGTTCAGATACATTGATATCACATGTAGAAGGTTACACTATTAGGACACAACAACCTGATTCTGTTCTTTCCTTCTATAATAAACTAGCAGAGGTTGCCCGGCATTGCCAGGTTGTTTAAAATGAGTTTTTTTTAAATGGACCATTAGAAAGGCTGAGCGAAGAAAAATAGATGCCTTTGATATGTGGTGTTGGAGGAGAGTTTTGAGAGTCCCTTGGACAGTGAGGAGAACAAATAGGTCAATAGTAGAAGAGATTACCCCTGAGTGCTCATTATAAGGTCAAATAGTAAAGATGAAGATGAAGTATTTTGGACATCAAATGAGAAGAGAGGATTCACTTGAGAAGGCCTTAATGCTGGGGAAGGTGGTGGGCAAAAGAAAAAGGGGACAGCCAAGGATGAGATGGCTAGATGGAATTGTAGATACAATGGGTATGGAGTTGTGTGGACTGAGGAGGATGGCGTTGCCAGGCGCCCAGCGGCGGTGTGTGTGTGGGGGCTTCCCTTGTCAGGGGCTGCCTTGTGGCCCGCGGTAAGGAAGCCCAGTGGCAGGGGTGTATGTGGGCTTCCCTTACCGGGGGCTGCCTTGCGGCCCGCGATAAGAAAGCCCAGCAGCAGGGGTGTGTGGGTTTCCCTTACTGGGGGCTGCCTTGCGGCCTGCAGTAAGGAAGCCCAGCGGCAGGGGTGTGTGTGGGCTTCCCTTACCGGGGGCTGCCTTGCGGCCTGCGGTAAGGAAGCCCAGCAGCGGGGTGTGTGTGGGCTTCCCTTACCGGGGGCTGCCTTGCGGCCTGCGGTAAGGAAGCTCAGCGGCGGGGTGTGTGTGGGCTTCCCTTACCGGAGGCTGCCTTGCGGCCCGCAGTAAGGAAGCCCAGTGGCAGGGTGTGTGTGGGCTTCGGTAAGGAAGCCCAGTGGCGGGTGTGTGTGTGAGCTTCCCTTACCGGGGCATGCCTTGTGGCCCACGGTAAGGCAGCCCAGCGGCGGGGTGTGTGTGTGGGCTTCCCTTACCGGGGGCTGCCTTGCGGCCCGCGGTAAGGAAACCCAGCAGCGGGGTGTGTGTGTGGGCTTCCCTTACCAGGGGCTGCCTTGCGGCTCGCGGTAAGGAAGCCCAGCGGTGGGGTGTGTGTGGGCTTCCCTTACCGGGGGCTGCCTTGTGGCCCACGGTAAGGAAGCCCAGAGGCGGGGGGTTGTGGGCTTCCCTTACCGGGGGCTGGCTTGCAGGCCGCAGTTAGGAAGCCCAGTGGCGGGGGGGGGGCTTTACTTACCGGGGCTGGCTTCCCTGGGATGCGCCGGCTTTCTCAGAGTTCTGCGCGCTTACGGCACGCAGGACACTGGGGATTGTATTTTTTAATTTGTGCTTTCCCTTTGTGCTTCTTTTCCCCCCCGTGCGGCTTGTTTTTGATTGGCCTTGCCGCATTTCCCCATGTTCTTTGTGCTCCCGCCTCTCAGCCTGATTGGCTGTGGCGCAGCACGGAGCAAAGAACATTGGGAAATGAAGTTGTTTCCCTTTTTTTGCGTTTGTGGGGCTGTTGCCCCACTGCCGCTTTACTCAATCCTTCGTTGACCTGCGGACCCAGTCCGCCCGTGTTCCCGAAGGGTGAGTGCAGGCAAGTAGGGCCAGCCGTAGGAACCTATAGCAAGTTCCAATGGTTAACCCTTGGTTTTATAGGTTAAGATGTCAGTGAAATACATATTCTTTGGCTCTGGAAAAAATACTTGGCAATTCATAACACTCATTTCAGATATGCATAATGACCTCTGTAAATCCACTGACACCCAGCCAGATTTAAGTCATGGTCAGAGAACTTAGTTTTCTGCATTCACTCATCTGTGCCCCTATTTGTGCCCCTATTTATCCCCCACCCCAGTGAGATTGTGCACAATCAACCCATCATTAGTAAATACTCATTTGATCTCTTACAGAAAGTAAAAGTGGAATGTAAAACACATTAATATTCCAATCCACATTTTTTTAGGTAATCATGATTTTAAATGCCACCATTTTTTTGAGACTCCACATTTAGAAAATATTGGTTTTTTACATCAGGGAAGAGTAGCATTAAGCTGCAGAATAATAGGTAAAAATGAAAATTTCTTTGTGCTTGCCCAGTTGGTCCTTTTGTTAAATTACAGATCTGTTGTATATTTAGGCATATTTGCAAGTAGTGCGGGCAGCACCTTTGCAAGAGTAAAATGGCGGTTTCCCGCCATCCAAATTAGGAACACAAAGTGGCGTGAAAACCCCTGCACAGGGCGTGCTCATTATACTAATCAAAGTCTTGTGATTGGCTACAGTTTTGGATCCTGTTCTCCATTGGTTAAATACATATATTCCCTGCTATGATTGGTTAGTTACGGTTGTCTGATGGGTCGCTACTTTGTATCAAGAAGCCACCACCGGGGAGACACTATATAAACCCCACGGGTAAACAAGGGTGGGGCTGGACTGGATCTATACTTCCCTCTCCATACAGTTTGCCAGCAACATGCTAGCCTGGGTCTCCTCCATTATGCTACAATCCTAATGTAGCTAGGTATTGCCTCCTTCCTTGGCACACTCCAGAGGGACTGATTCCATGGGACTGTATAGCCATCTCTCTGTCTGGAACGCCTTGTAAGCTCATCTTGAATAGACTGTTAAATAAAGACTTGTTGCTGTTTTGTTCATCGTTGTTTGGACTATTGCTTGCAAGGGCCGGACATAACAAGATCTCACATCAGAAAAGGCTTATACATTTCCTTCAGTTTCCAAACCAATTTGTAATACAAGATGGAATTGTATTGTGTCAGGATCAGTATTAGTCTTTGTAATTTTGTATCTTTAACATTGTAGAAATTGCCATATTGTGGAGAGTTCTAGTGTAACTTATTTGCTTTTCCCCTTTACTTATATTATGTTTTTCCTGACTTGTAATCTTGTAATTTGATGACATTATTGCTTTATTATTGTATTGTTCATTTATTGTGTTATGTTTACCTGTATTATTGTACTATCCTATTGTTATTATGTACACCGCTTTGAGTTGCCCGCTGGGTGAGTAAGCGGTATAGAAATTAAACTTGAAATGAAAAATGAAAATGAAATGGAGAACCTCCATACAATCAGCAAAAACAAGACCTGGAGCAGACTGTGGCTCAGATCACAACCTACTGATCGCAAAATTCAGGTTAAGACTAAAGAAAATAGGGAAAACAAGAAGACCAGACAGATATCACCTAGACAGCATCCCTAAAGAATACACGGTGGAGGTGATGAACAGATATAATGGCCTGGACGCAATAGACAGAGTGCCAGAAGAATTATGGACAGAGATAAAGGACATCATGCAGGAAGCAGCAAAGAAAACCATACCAAAAGAAAAGAAGCGTAAGAAAGCAAAATGGTTGTCTGATGAGGCTCTTAAAATAGCAGAGGAAAGAAGGAAGGCAAAAGTCAAAAGAGAAAGGAAAAAAATACAACCTTCTGAACACAGAATTTCAAAGAAAAGCAAGGAGAGATAAGGAAAACTACCTAAAAGAACAGTGCAAAGAAATGGAGGAAAACAACAAAAGAGGCAGGACTAGAGATCTCTTCAGAAAAATCGGGGAAATAAAGGGAACATTTAAAGCAAAAATGAACATGATAAGGGACAAAGACGGAAAAGAGCTAGCTGATGCAGAAGAGATAAAGAAAAGATGGAAAGAGTACACAGAGGAACTCTACAAAAAGGACCTCAACACTCCTGCTAACCACAATGATGAAAAAACTGAACTCGAGCCAGACATCCTGGAGAGCGAAGTTAGAAAGGCCCTAAAGAGCACTGCAAACAACAAAGCTAGTGGGTATGATGGTATCCCAGTCGAATTTTTCAAAGCGCTAAAAGATGATGGCGTCAAATTACTGCACTCAATATGCCAGCAAATCTGGATAACAAAACAGTGGCCACAGGATTGGAAAAGATCAGTATACGTCCCAATCCCAAAAAAGGGCAACGCCAAAGAATGCTCAAATTACCGAACAATTGCACTCATCCCACACGCCAGCAAGGTGATGCTCAAGATAATACAGGACAGACTTCAGCAACATGTGGAGAGAGAACTACCAGAGGTGCAGGCCGGTTTCAGAAGAGGCAGGGGGACTAGAGACCACATTGCCAACATACGTTGGATCATGGAGAAAACAAAGGAATACCAGAAACAAGTTTACTTTTGTTTCATTGATTACACTAAGGCATTTGACTGTGTGGACCACAACAAGATGTGGCAAGTAATTAAAGAGATGGGAATACCAGAGCACATCATATGCCTCCTGAGAAATCTGTACATGAACCAAGAAGCAACAGTTAGGACAGAACATGGAATGACAGAGTGGTTTGGAATAGGAAAAGGAGTAAGACAAGGCTGCATTTTATCACCCTGCTTATTCAATCTATACACAGAGCACATAATGCGAAATGCAGGGATGGAGGAATCACAATATGGGATTAAAATTGCTGGGAGAAACATAAACAATCTGAGATATGCAGACGATACCACCCTAATGGCAGAAAGTGAGGAAGACCTAAAGAACCTCTTGATTGGGCTGAAGGAGGAGAGTGCAAAAGCTGGTTTGAGACTCAATATCAAGAAAACCAAGGTAATGGCAACAGGCCCAATCAGTTCCTGGAAAATAGATGGGGAAGAAGTAGAAGCAGTGACAGATTTTACATTCTTAGGATCTAAGATCACTGCAGATGGGGATTGCAGCCATGAAATAAAAAGGCGACTGATTCTTGGGAGACAAGCCATGAGAAACCTGGGGAACATAGTGAAAAGCAGAGACATCACATTGCAAACAAAAATTAGAATAGTCAAAGCAATGGTATTCCCAGTAGTAATGTACGGATGTGAGAGCTGGACAATTAGGAAAGCTGAACGCAGAAGAATAGATGCCTTTGAAATGTGGTGTTGGAGGAGAGTTTTGAGAGTACCCTGGACAGCGAGGAGAACAAATAGGTCAATCTTAGAAGAAATCAACATTGACTGCTCATTGGAAGGGCTAATAGTAAAGACGAAGCTAAAGTATTTTGGACATCAAATGAGAAGGGAGGATTCACTTGAGAAGGCCCTGATGTTGGGAAAGGTGGAGGGCAAAAGAAGAAGGGGGAGGCCAAAGATGAGATGGCTAGATGGTATTGTAGACACAATGGGCACAGAACTGGGAGTGCTGAGGGGGATGGTGGAGGACAGAGATGCCTGGAGAACAATGGTCCATAGGGTCGCAAAGGGTCGGAACCGACTGTGCGACTGAACAACAACAACAACAAATACTTCAACTTATCTTTGATTTGTATATTAAGTGTCGACACCGTCCTACCCATCTCGCTCAATTTCAAATTACACAACATCAATTCAGATTTATCCCAATTTATCTTTAATCCTGTTATAGCTTGAAATACTTGTAGATGATCTTTAATCCTGTCCATTACCTGTTCCGGGTGCTTCACCATAAGCAATGTATCATCAGCGTACATGCTCACTTTATTACCCATAATCCCTTCTATATTTGAATCCTCCCTTATACTTTTAGCTAAAATCTCCATTGCCATTATAAACAAAATAGGAGATAACGGACAACCCTGCCTAGTGCCTGCCTCTAGCTTTACCACATCCGTGAGCTCCTCGTTTACTCTAACCCTGGCATTTCCTTTTTGATATAGTAAATCAATAACCCTATTAAATTTATCTCCAAACCCATATTTTCTAACTATTTCCTTAATTGAAGACCACTGCAATGAGTCAAATGCCTTAAAAATATCCAATGATAGTAGTCCCACTTTTTCCTTTGTTTGATTAACACTGTCTATTAAATCTAATACCCTTCTAGTCAAATCCGCCATGTGTCGTCCTTTTAGAAACCCAACTTGATCAACATTTATATATTCCCCCATAAAACTATTTAAACGGTTAGCCAATATTGCCGTGAAGATCTTCGCATCTTGATTTATAAGCGAAATTGGTCTGTACGAATCCACTCTTTCCAAATTCTTACCAGGTTTTGGCAAAAGAACAATTGTAGTGTTATACCATGAAGTCGGGATTGATCCTCCATCTAGTATATAATTATATAACTTCACCAATTTCGGGACCACCACCTCTTTAAATTCTTTGTAAAACTCTGTTGATAATCCATCATCCCCCGGGGCTTTCCCTATCTTCAATCCGCTTATTACCCCCTTAACCTCTTTATCAGTTATTTTTTCCTCCATTTTCTCCCTATGCTCTTGCTTTATCCCATTCCCTAACTGCCTCTCCAATATCCTTTTAAGCTTTTCCATATCTATTTCTTTTTCTGCATATAACACCTGGTAAAATTCCCTAACTATTTTACATTTATCGCTATTCTTATTACACCTTAAACCTTGCCTGTCAACTAACACCCCAATTTCTCTTTTTTCCCTTTTAACCTTAGCTGCTCTTGCTAATAGTTTTGAGTTCTTATTACTAAATTCAAAATATTCTCTATTTAAATAAATCAAGTCTCGTTTAACTTTATCAATATCTTTACCCATTACTTCTGCCTTAAGTCCTTGTAGTTTCAAGAGAATTTTTTTATCTTTACTTTTTGCGTGTTCTTCCTGTAATTGTTTTATTTCCTTTTCTTTTTCTATGTGTTCTGCTTTATACCTTTTATATTTGAGGCTTGCCACTTTTATGCTTTCCCCCCTAAAAACTGACTTCATGGTATCCCATACAATGTTAAAATCAACCTCATTATTATCATTCCATTGCCAACTTTCTTTCCAACTTTCCATAATTGCCTCTTTGCTTTTCTGATCTTTGAACAAATTAGGATCGTACCTCCAATTTCTAACTCTTTGAATATTTTTTGATGCTTTCAATTCCAAACATACTTTAGCATGATCCGATTCCTTAATAATCCCAATTTCCGTACTTTCTATATCCCCAATTAAGTTTTCCGACAGAAAAACATAATCTATTCTCGAGTAGGTCCCATGTACATGCGAAAAAAAGGAATATGCCCTTTCCAAGCCTTTAAACTCTCTCCACGAATCCTTCAAACCCATAACTTTCATCCATTTGTCCATCGCCTTCCCTTTCACACCCATTCCACTTCTAGCTATGTTTGTGCAATCCATTCCTGACCTGATCAAATTAAAATCACCAGCCACAATAATTTTTGCAACATTTTCCCACTCCACTATTTTCCGAATTTTTTCAAGAAACACTACTTGGTGGTCATTTGGAGCATAAATATTTACCAACAATATTTCCTCATCCTCCAATTTTCCTCTTAACAACAAATACCTACCCTCTTGATCAGCAATCTTTTTTGTGATTTCAAATCCTAACTTCCTAGAAATCATAGTTGCCACCCCTCTTGCTTTAGATGTTCCAAACGCCATCTCATAGTGTTGCATCCAACCCAGATAAAGTTTATTCGTATCTTTTGATTTCTGATGTGTTTCCTGTAAAAATAAAATATCTGGTCTATCTTTTTTCAACGCCGATTCCAACCTCCGTCTCTTAAGAACAGAACCTGTACCTTTCACATTCCACGATATTATTTTAATACTATCCATAACCAAATTCTTCTCCCAACTTTAAACTCTCCATCGGGCGTGCCACCAAAAACCCTTCACCATACCCACTACATAAAACACACATTTTTCACTCTCCCCACCTTCCAACGAAAAGTCGCCTCTGTCAACCAAAGAGGGGAGAGGGGGGACCTGCAAGATGCGCCCTACTGCCGGCGCTATGCGCTATTTACCCATTCTACCTCTATTAGATAATTAAGATTACTACTATCTAATGCTCATCCTTCCTTACCTATCTCCTCCTCCATCATAATCAAGGACGGCTCCTCCTCCTCCTCCCCTCGTTGTGGTGTTCCACCTGTTGCCCCACCGGGCTCCTCCCTCCCATATTCCCTCCCCAAAGCTCCAGAATCCATCATTTCCTTCTTAAGATTTTTCCATTCTTCCGAATCTACTTGTACCAATCCCAACAAACTCAGATATTCCAATGGATTAGTGCCTTCATCAATAACTTGCATTCTTTTATCATAGAAAAAGCGCAATTGTTGTGGAAATCTCCAATTATACCTTATATTTTTACCCATCAATAATTTAGTAACAGGCCTCATCTTATATCTCCATGTTCTTTCTTTTAGTGAAATATCATTGTAGACTTCTACATCTGAGCCATCAAATTTCAACGCATCTGAACCAACACTTTTCAGATGAGCCATTACTTTTAATTTATCTGCCCAATTTGCAAATTTAACCAACACATTTCTTTGAGCCACTCTCCCTCTTCTTGGACCCACCCGGAATACACTTCCTAAATCCTCCTGAACAAATTCCTTCCCCATTTTTAAACCATTTAACCACTGAACCACCCTCTCTCTTAACAGATCCGGAGTGCGTTCCGGTACCTGACGGATCAAAATGTTCTGCTTTCCCATCATATCTTCGACAACATCTATCCTCATTTCTTGTTCCTGCAGTTTTAACTTACTGTCCCGCACCACCTCCTGAGTCCCTTTTACTTCCTTCTTTACCGCATCCACCTCGATTTGAACCACTTTCAGCATTCCCTCAAATTTATTCAAACTTAAGTCCACCTTTTTGGTATAATCTGTCAGTGTTGACATCATCTTTTCTTGCCTTTTAAACATTTCATTTTTATCTTTCACCCTTGAAGCCTCATTTTTCTCCATTTTTTGCGACAACTTGCCAATTTCCACCATAATTTGAGTCTGGTCCAATGACACTGTGGGCAGAGCTGTTGGCTGAACAAATTCATCCATTGGTGCTTTTTCAATCTTCTTAGGTTTTACAACCTGTTCTTCTTCTTTTGCTTTCGCTCTCGTACCTTTATCCATAGTGATGTAATATATTTCAAACCCAATGTTGCAGATCGCTGTAACAATTCCAATACAGTAAGGCTTACTACACTGCAGCCATAGGTTCCACCAATACAACCGGCAAGTTCTTATGTCAGCAGAAGATCCAAAATTTACTGTAATCCACAACGATGAAACAAAGGAAAACAAAAGAAAACAGCTCTCCAAACAGGCAGTTTAAAAGTAAAAATTGTTAACCACAAATAATCCTTTCCCACAAAACCAGCAGTCAAATGACGTCTTCCAACCACAGCAAAAAGGCTTCAGAAAAACAGTTAATCAGGTTGCTGGGGGGGGGGGGAGCTCAGAAGGAAAGAAAAATCCAGCCACCAAGGGGTTAAGGTGAGAAGTTGAGCAGCTATTTGTAATCCACACGGTGATGGAACCCTACAATCAAAGCCACATAATCCTTCCTTTGAAGTGGATAATCAAAGCACCCTTTTCCAGCGAGTGCCTTAACTTTGAAGTGAGAAGAGGCCCCCCCTCTTCCCCCTCTTCCCTAAATGAGCAGGCAGCTTAGGCAGGAGAGAAGAGAAAGAAAAAAAAAACAAACTCCCACTGCTTCTCCTCTTTTCTAGTCCAGAGAGGAGGTAGAAAAAAAGAAAAAGGAAAATTAATCCACTTTATTGATCTCAGAATGTGGCGCGGTCCTCTGGTATGTAGAAAAAAAAACCACAGTCTATACACGATCACTTTCGTTTTCCCTGACCGTCGCCATTACAGTACCTCCAGCTCTTCCCCCCCTTTTTTCTTCTTCTGAAAAACTCAGCCGGTTTTATAGCTTATAGCTAAGAATGTAGCTCCCTTCAGGCACTTACACACAAATTGCCTTCACTCCAGCCGCTTCTTGCCACTTCCAAAACCAGTTCCAAAGCCTTCTCCTCACTCTCGCTGATCCCATTCCTCGGCTCTCCAGCGGAAAAGCCGCGACTGCCGTCACAGCTCAACCGCCCAGAAAAACCTCCCGAACTTCGATCATCCAGCTTCAAAATCTCAGCAAACTTTCCAAGGAGACAGGCAAGGATCTTAACTTTAAGCTTTACCACTTGAAAATTTTTCTATTCCGCTCCTTCACATCGTTCACCACTTTGTTGAGCGCGAGCGTCCGAAACTAGATGTTACACAGCGGCCATCTTAGCCAAAACCCTGCCAGAGGTGCAGGTGGGTTTCAGAAGAGGCAGGGGGACTAGAGACCACATTGCTAATATACGGTGGATCATGGAGAAAACAAAAGAATATCAGAAACAAGTATACCTCTGCTTTATTGACTACACCAAGGCCTTTGATTGCGTGGACCACAATAAAATGTGGCAAGTACTTAAAGAAATGGGAATACCAGAACACCTCATATGCCTCATGAGAAATCTGTACAAGAGTCAAGAAGCAACAGTTAGGACAGAACACGGAATAGGTTTGGAATAGGAAAAGGAGTAAGACAAGGCTGCATTTTATCACCCTACCTTTTCAACCTATACACAGAGCACATAATGTGCAATGCAGGGATGGAGGAATCACAATACGGGATAAAAATTGCTGGGAGAAACATCAACAATCTGAGATATGCAGACGATACCACCCTAATGGCAGAAAGTGAGGAAGATTTAAAGAAGCTACTGATTAGGTTGAAAGAAGAGAGTGCAAAAGCTGGCCTGAGACTTAACATCAAGAAAACCGAGATAATGGCAACAGGCCCTATCAGCACCTGGAAAGTAGACGGGGAAGAAGTAGAAGCAGTGACGGATTTTAATTTCTTGGGATCTAGGATCACTGCAGATGGTGACTGCAGCCATGAAATAAAGAGGCGACTGATTCTAGGGAGACAAGCCATGAGAAACCTGGGGAACATAGTGAAAAGTAGAGACATCACCTTGCAAACAAAAATCTGTATAGTCAAAGCAATGGTATTCCCGGTGGTAATGTATGGATGCAAGAACTGGATCATTAGGAAGGCTGAGCGCAGAAGAATAGACGCCTTTGAGATGTGGTGTTGGAGGAGAGTTTTGAGAGTACCCTGGACAGCGAGGAGAACGAATAAGTCAATCTTGAAAGAAATCAGTCCTGGCTGCTCCTTCGAAGGTCAAATAGTAAAGATGAAGATGAAGTACTTTGGACACCAAATGAGAAGAGAGGATTCACTTGAGAAAGCCTTGATGCTGGGAAAGGTGGAGGGCAAAAGAAAAAGGGGACGGCCAAAGATGAGATGGCTGGATGGCATTGTGGACGCAGCGGGCACCGAGCTGAGCGGGCTGAGGAGGATGGTGGAGGACAGGGGTACCTGGAGATCAATGGTCCATAGGGTCGCAAATGGTCGGAGTCGACTGTGCGAGTGAACAACAACAACAACAAAGCTGAAGAGTCTTACAATCAGCTTCAGTTTGAATCGCACATTCTCCAATGATATTCTCCAAGAGGTCATCTTTCTCCTTCAAGTAGAGATTCATGGAAATCTCCTTACAGTGGAGAAGGACAAGATTCATTCTTCTCTTCAATTTTAGTTTTTCTCCTCTCGCCTCTTCCTTTCTCAGCGCCTGCTTTCCTGCAATCCTGAAACATTTCTTCCTCAGACTTCTTCTATCCTACACCAGGAGCTGAAAATGCACAAAAATGCACAACCTGGCTTTACTTGAAAGCGTAAAACAGTCCAAATTCAGGAAACAAAACCAAAGTAAGTATTAACTAAATTAATCATAATCAATCAAAAGTATATCACCTGCAGAAGTCTTTTGGCGCCATATCCAAACACTCTTGCGAAGAAAGTATCAGGATGCTGTAGAAATGTTAGGTGATTTGATATGTTACTCATACAGTACTTTGGTTTTATCTTGCCAGCTTTCTCATAAAGTCTTTTGTAGGAATCGGGGCCGCTGAGGGCCGTAGGTCCCGGAGGAGACTGATCAAAGAGCGATACGAGGCAGCATGGAGGAGGATATGATCAGTGGTTTATTGAGGAAAAGGCATAACCATTTATAGATCAGAAGGCAAGGTAGAAAAAACCGTCACCCAACAGTCAATCACATCACCTATTTACTCAGGTTAATTGGGAATCTCTCGGGGGGAAGTTAATTAGTGCGGACAAACACTGGCTGAGACAACACCATTGTCTCGGGCTTGGACTAAGGCAATCATGGCTCCTGTTTGCTTCTGGGATGAGACTGAGATTCGGAGATGAGGGATTACTCTAATAGGTAACGCATTTGCTCGCTCAGCAGGTTCGTCGGTCAGGTCAGTTAATTGGGTGAATCAAACCCTATCATTTATCCACCCCCCTTAATTTGGGTGCTCGCAGAGCCCACGGGCCAGGGAGCCTTTCTCCCGAAAGTGGCCTCTGCCGGGCCGTTCCGTGCCCACGGGGGCACGGGGAAACCACATCTCCCCTTTTTAAATTTTCTTAAGAGCCTGACCAGCGACCCTGCGTAGGAGCTGGACCAGCTGATGAGCGGGAGTGACGTCTCAGGGTTTCCTTCTGGGGCGGCACCTTGAGATCAGCGGGGGAATACATTGTGCAAAGCAGCAGAGTGTGATGCCTAGTATAATCACCCCCACCGCCACCTTGAGTACCGTTTGGAGCCACCCCCAGGGGATCCAGGACTACATCCAGTTCCACAATGAACTCCACCAAGCTCCCCATGCAGAGCCCTCTGTGATGCCCTGGACTATGGTGTGGAGATCAGTGAGCTGGCTCTGTACTTTGCGGGAGTTGTCAGTAAGGTTGAAACAGCACATACCATGAAAGGATTCGCAACCCAGGTGGTGCAACAATAAGAGGTAGTCGATAGCCGCTCGATTGTCAAGAATGGCATGGCGAAGCTCTGCCTGCTCTTGATTAAGGAGCGCTATCGCGGAGGAGGTATGGTTGATGGCTTTTGCTAGACCGCAAGCCAAGCGACCAATCCTCTTTGCGTTGCCGACGGCTAAGCCTGGCACGCCAAAGATGCTGACTGCCAAAGAGAGATATTCGGCAGGGCTCATTACTCTAAAGCTGCTCTCACATGAGCTGTCTAACTGGGTGGTATGAGTGTGCCGTATGAGTGAGGAAACATTTGAAACATTAGTAACATTTGTGCTTGGGGTGACCATATCCTTAGTGGGGAGTAACAATGTCAAGCGACTGATACAACATATAGAGTCTGAAACATTTGCAGGAATGTAGTTCCACGTATACTGGTTGCATGTGAAGAACCAACCAGATGGCAGGGTGATATGAGCGTACATGGTGCCAAGTGGTACTGGGTTATTGCAAGTCCAATTGCCACTGCCAACGTTGAGGCAGCGGCGCCGAGTACGACCAGCTGAAGCGCAGCCGTACATCTGCCCACAGGTAGAGTTCGGGCTGACCGCCACCCGAGGAGTGTGGAGGGTGGCTGCATCAGCCGGCAAGGTCATGGTCAGCCGCATCTCCCAACGGGCATACTCTGAGGAAGCCGCTGGGTTATATGGGCTGAAAAGTCTCTTCACAAGCCAGTCCCCATCCCTGGGGTGCGCGCCTGGAGAATGGCACACTGGGATGAGGCAGGTGCTGAGGATCGAAGCAGAACCAAGGTCCTGCCTGAGGCAAAAATCGGACTGGTTGACGAGACCCGCCAACCTCTCCCAAATGTTGTACTGCATCTGTCAGAGAGGTCTCCGCCGGGCAGCAGATCGTTGGCTTCCAATGAAGCGGCCTGAGCGCCTCCCCCCAAAAGCAGGGAAAGGGTCAGGATGATGGTGAGCGCCAGGGTGTTGGCATGAATCTGGGTGAAAACTGCAGCTGTGAGGTTCTCCGGTGTCGGCTCCTTCCTTTCGCGCCGGACGGTATCCTCCGCCTCACGACAAAGGATCTTGACCATCCCCCAGGTGATCTTGGGTGCTGTCGTCGGTTGCCGTTTCCTCCGACGGGTCCTCTCGGTCAGGGTGAGGTCCTCCATCTCCGGGATCGGACTCTGGTCGGTCTGGGTCCACGCCATGTGGTTCCAAGTAAGGCTTGACACACCGAGCTGGAATCCAAACGACATCTGTAGGAGACATAACTGCAGCATACCCTCTTCCCCAGGTTATGAGCGGCGCCGGGCCCCTCCAAGAAGGGTCCGGTGGCACCCGGTAACGGACCATCGGTCGCGGGAGAGCTTCCGAACAGCGGAAGTGCTTCTCCTGCGGCGTGCAATCCGAAAAAACATTAAGGTGATTGTAAGTGAACAATACCTTATTCAGACAATGCTGTGCCTGAGCCTGTGACTTGGGGAGGGCTGGTGGCTCTCCCTTTTCTGTTTGTTTGTCAATATACGACTTGAGCGTCCGATTGACCCGTTCCACAATCGCTTGCCCCTGCGGATTGTAAGGAACGCCAAAAGTATGCTTGATATCCCAAGTGGCCATGAAGGCGGCCAGCTGCCTGGAGCTGTAGGATGGCGCGTTATCGGTTTTAACGTGCCGAGGTTTGCCCATGGCTGCAATGCAGGAAAGGAGGTGCTGCTCCACGTGGGAAGCAGTCTCTCCTTTCTGCGCTGTTGCCCAGACGAACTGAGAAAAAGTGTCTATGCAGACGTGCATGTACTGCCATCTGCCAAACTGCGGAACATGCGTGACGTCCATTTGCCACACCTGATTGGCCTCTGTCCCTAGTGGGTTGACCCCCCACGAGGGCCCCCCCGGTGCCCCTGCACAATGCTGGCAAGCGCGAACTATGCCCTGGGCCTGAGAGAGTGGCAAATTGAACTGTCTGGCGAGCGCTTTGGCATTCTGGTGAAAAAATGCATGGCTCTGAATTGGAGTAGTAAAAACACCCAAAACTGAATGTTGCTGAATTTCCTTTGCCGCCGCGTCCGCTCTACTATTGCCCGCGGAAATCGGACCCGGTAGGTCTTGATGACTTCGGATGTGGGCAACATAGAGCGTCTCCGTGCGGTTTCGCAAGTGAAATTGAGCAGTGAGAAACAGGCTAAGCAAATTCTTGTCTATCGCGGGAGTGATGTATGCTCCCGGTAGACTGTGAAGCAAATTCCTAACGTACATGCTGTCAGTGATGATGTTTAAACGTTCCTTGGCGAAGGTGCGCAAGGCAAGGTTCACCGCCGCTAACTCTGCCCGCTGCGCGGACTTTTGTGGAAGAGTTAGCAGCGTGCGCCAAGCTTGGCCCTCCTGCCAGGTCAAGACACCGTATGTCCGACCACCATCAGTAAAAACTGTCCTGGCTCCCTGAAGCGGAACCAGCGAGAGCAATTCGAACAAGCTGACTGTCTGCGTTTGGAGTGAGACTAACCTGGGGTCCTTTGGTAGGTGGTATGCCAAGCTCCCGGTGAATCCTTCCAACGCTATGGGAAGCGAGTCACCGAGCTGCATTAATTGCTGGACTTGTTCCTTGGTGAACGGGACTACGATTTTGGCCAAATCCTGCCCTGAAATGTCCTTAGCTCTCAACCGTCCGCGATAAACCACCGCGGAGACCAATTCTTGGGGAGGAACGATGTTTCGTGAAGAGGTGTTTGGAAGGTACACCCACTCCACGATACTCGCCCCTTTCTCGGCATCTACGCCGAGCGCTCCTGTGAACATGGATCCTGACCGTACGATGTACAAATTCAAGATCGGAGCATATGGCCCTGGGGTGATCCTATCTACCCATCGCTGGCTGAGAACTTGGTTAACTTTCTCGAGAGCCAAGCGTGCGTCTCGAGAAATTTTTATCCGGTCTGCTGGCTGCTTACCTAAAGTTAACAGCGAGAAGAGCGGTTTCAAAAGATCCGTATCCAATCGGAAATACGGTCTGGCCCAATTGATGTTCCCCAAAACTTGCTGCAACTCTACAAGGGTGGCTGAGTCCTGTAAATTGATTCTAGGCAAAACCGGTGCTGCGAAAGAGCGGAGAAGCCGATGACCCAAGTATGAGAAGGGCTCGGTTCTCTGCACTTTCTCTGGGGCAATGAGTAAACCTTTGTCCCCCAGGCTGGCCTGGAGGTCAGAAAACATTTCGCTGCCGAGTTGCGGCATCGCGACCAAGATGTCATCCATAAAATGGCAAACTATAGCTTTCGGGTAAAGGCTTCGGAACTTTGCCAGTGCGTTGTGAACATAAATTTGGCACAGGGTGGGCGAATTGAGCATGGCCTGTGGCAAAAATTTCCACGCGTAACGCTGCGTGGGCTCACTGTGGTTCACAACCGGCACCGTAAAGGCGAACCTTTCCCGGTCCCGGGGGTCTAAGGGGATTGTATAAAAGCAATCCTTGAGATCTACGACTAGAATCTCCCACCCCTCGGGAATCATGTTCGGATTGGGGATGCCGCATTGAAGTGGACCCATTGGCTGTATGCATTTATTGATCTCTCTGAGATCGTGGAGGAGTCGCCACTTCCCCGACTTCTTTTTAATCACTTGTGGACCGTTCTATATGTCCTGCGTCTAGCTGTTCCTTAACTAGCTGCTTGAGGGCAACTAATTTCTCTCCCACTACCGGCCATTGTTCTACCCAAACCAGCGTATCGGTGAGCCATTTAAGTGGCAACGCCATTACCCGAAGGTAAGCGTAGCACCGTACTGCTGCAAGATGTCTCGCCCCCAAAGGTTGATGTGCACGTCAAGAATGTGCGGCCGAATTACCGCCGTGCCGTCAGCCTTTGGGATTGTGACTTCCACCCACTCTCGGCTCCTAAACGCTTCCTGGACGCCGCCTACCCCCCACACATCGGAGACCGGCTCAATGGCCCACTCTCTTGGCCACTGGCTTCTGCTTATCACGCTCACATCCGCTCCGGTATCGAGTAACCCTGAGAACACTTTTTTGTTCAAAAATACCTCGATAACGGGGCGCTGCTTCCACTCAATGTTGGTCTCCACTGTCGCTAAGACCTGGTATCCTTGCACTGCCTCACTGGCGCTCGAGCGGTCCCCTGACCGGGACTCGGAGCTGTCACTGAGCCTTCCCTGGCTATCTGCTGGCGAGTGACAAGGAACCATGATCAGTTGCGCTAAGGTGTCTCCTTTGTGAATTGTTTGGGGCAGATGAGTCCAAAGCTGAACTTGGAGAACGCCTGAAAAATTCGAGTCAACGACTCCTGGAATTATGAAAATTCCGCGTGCTCCAGCTACGCTGCGGGGCAGAACTAAACCTATAAAGCCCTTGGGCAGTGGACCCATGTACTGGGAGTCCACCAGATAGACCGTGCCTGGCAGGTCGCATGTAACGTCCGCCTGACAAGTCAAGTCTAACCCTGTACTACCCTTGGGGCTGGCCTGTGCCCTCGCAATGTCTGGAGTGTGACCGGGATTTAGTCTAGCTCTGGTGAGCTTTGGGTGAGGGGAGTCCCTGTTTGGACCGGGGCCAGAGACATGCCCGCGTTCCGGTTTCCCGAATTCGGACAGTCTCGAGCCCAATGGTAGCCTCTTTGACATTTCGGACATGGGGTTTTCGGAGCCTTGGAACGGCCGGACTTTTGTCCGCCTCCCTTGGATCGGCACTCCCTAGCGAAGTGACCGACCTTGCCACAACTGTGACACGCTCCTTGGGTCTTTCCTTTTGGTCTCTTACCCCCTTGCACCGCTGCCGCTAGCAATCCCATTTTGTAGGATTCTGTGCCAACGTCGGTGCAAGCTCTAATCATGTCCGTAAGGGTCAAATCAGGACGATTGCCTAGTGACTGCAAGATTTTACGGCAGTCTAAATTGGCGTTGTCCTTGGCTAACTTCATCATGAGCTCTTGTTGGGCCTGCTCATTGTCAATCTGCCTGCTAATGGCTTCCTCCAGGCGATTGATGAAGTCCATATAGGGCTCTTGGGCTCCTTGCTTGATAGCGGTGTAATTTTTAGCCGCTTTGCCAGTTGCTGGGACTTTGAAAAACGCCCTAAAGGCGGCCTCGGCCGACATCTGGAGAGTGGCTTTTTTTTTTTTTTTTTTTTGACTCTGCATGTGCTCTTAAGCAGAGCTGCTGCTGAGGAGAGCCAAACAAAGGAAGTGAGCACTGGTAAGTTTTGCAGTTGGAGTAGAGCTGCTTTAGAGGCCTCTACTAATTTAAATTGATAATTGAAACTGTTGAGAGCCACCTCTGTTCAAACAGAGGAAGCAGTTTGAAGCTTCCAGAAGCAGGGGGGCAGGGCCACACCAGGCCCTTCCCTGAACTGTGACTCATAGGGGCGGAGCCACACTAGCCTTTAAAAGCTCTGAGCTCTTTCAGAGTCAGCCATTTTGACTCTGCATGTGCTCTTAAGCAGAGCTGCTGCTGAGGAGAGCCAAACAAAGGAAGTGAGCACTGGTAAGTTTTGCAGTTGGAGTAGAGCTGCTTTAGAGGCCTCTACTAATTTAAATTGATAATTGAAACTGCTGAGAGCCACCTCTGTTCAAACAGAGGAAGCAGTTTGAAGCTTCCAGAAGCAGGGGGGCAGGGCCACACCAGGCCCTTCCCTGAACTGTGACTCATAGGGGCGGAGCCACACTAGCCTTTAAAAGCTCTGAGCTCTTTCAGAGTCAGCCATTTTGACTCTGCATGTGCTCTTAAGCAGAGCTGCTGCTGAGGAGAGCCAAACAAAGGAAGTGAGCACTGGTAAGTTTTGCAGTTGGAGTAGAGCTGCTTTAGAGGCCTCTACTAATTTAAATTGATAATTGAAACTGCTGAGAGCCACCTCTGTTCAAACAGAGGAAGCAGTTTGAAGCTTCCAGAAGCAGGGGGGCAGGGCCACACCAGGCCCTTCCCTGAACTGTGACTCATAGGGGCGGAGCCACACTAGCCTTTAAAAGCTCTGAGCTCTTTCAGAGTCAGCCATTTTGACTCTGCATGTGCTCTTAAGCAGAGCTGCTGCTGAGGAGAGCCAAACAAAGGAAGTGAGCACTGGTAAGTTTTGCAGTTGGAGTAGAGCTGCTTTAGAGGCCTCTACTAATTTAAATTGATAATTGAAACTGCTGAGAGCCACCTCTGTTCAAACAGAGGAAGCAGTTTGAAGCTTCCAGAAGCAGGGGGGCAGGGCCACACCAGGCCCTTCCCTGAACTGTGACTCATAGGGGCGGAGCCACACTAGCCTTTAAAAGCTCTGAGCTCTTTCAGAGTCAGCCATTTTGACTCTGCATGTGCTCTTAAGCAGAGCTGCTGCTGAGGAGAGCCAAACAAAGGAAGTGAGCACTGGTAAGTTTTGCAGTTGGAGTAGAGCTGCTTTAGAGGCCTCTACTAATTTAAATTGATAATTGAAACTGCTGAGAGCCACCTCTGTTCAAACAGAGGAAGCAGTTTGAAGCTTCCAGAAGCAGGGGGGCAGGGCCACACCAGGCCCTTCCCTGAACTGTGACTCATAGGGGCGGAGCCACACTAGCCTTTAAAAGCTCTGAGCTCTTTCAGAGTCAGCCATTTTGACTCTGCATGTGCTCTTAAGCAGAGCTGCTGCTGAGGAGAGCCAAACAAAGGAAGTGAGCACTGGTAAGTTTTGCAGTTGGAGTAGAGCTGCTTTAGAGGCCTCTACTAATTTAAATTGATAATTGAAACTGCTGAGAGCCACCTCTGTTCAAACAGAGGAAGCAGTTTGAAGCTTCCAGAAGCAGGGGGGCAGGGCCACACCAGGCCCTTCCCTGAACTGTGACTCATAGGGGCGGAGCCACACTAGCCTTTAAAAGCTCTGAGCTCTTTCAGAGTCAGCCATTTTGACTCTGCATGTGCTCTTAAGCAGAGCTGCTGCTGAGGAGAGCCAAACAAAGGAAGTGAGCACTGGTAAGTTTTGCAGTTGGAGTAGAGCTGCTTTAGAGGCCCGCGCGCCTAACGGCGCGCGAGATTACAAACTAGGAACATAAGAACAATATAGTCTTACTAGGTAGAAAGGTAGTAAACGTGTACATTTTTGAGGCCCAGAATACTGCACTTGTTAAAATGGATTCTGAGGGAACAGCTGTAGTTACCTGCTATTCTTGTGCCATGTTTGTGTTCTTGCCAAAGCACATGGAGAACTACACTTGCAGCAAGTGCAAGCTGGTTGCACTACTAGAAGAGAAGGTCCAGCAGCTAGAGGCCCGCATATCTAACCACCAACAAATTAAGGAGCTTGAGCTGTTCTTGGACAGAGCGGAGCAGACTATGCTGGACAAAGAAGAGACAGGGCACAGTTCTGAGGGAGAAGGCCCTTCACTAACTCAGGAGGGAGATGGTTGGAGGAATGTGACTCAAAGGAGGAGAAGAGTAGGGGATCACTCTGAGAGTCTGAAATTACAGAATAAATTTGAGGCTCTTTCCCTTATCACACCTGACGAGGAACACACAGAGGAACAGCTGGTTCCACCTGATGATCTCTCCTTCATCACACTTGATGAGATCCAGGAAGATGAACATCAGGAACAAACTGAGGTTCTCTCCCTTAATATGGTTGATGAGGTGCATGTAGATGAACAGATTGCAGGAGAGAGGCTCCTTGTACTAGGCGATTCAATAATTAGAAATACAGAGAAATGGATTTGTGATGCACATGATAACCGTATGGTGACTTGCCTGCCAGGTGCAAAAGTTGCAGACATCACAAGAAATCTAGATAGATTGTTAGAGAGAACTGGGAACGAGCCAGTTGTCATGGTACACGTTGGTACTAATGATGTTGGGAAGGCCAAGCGGTCTGTCCTGGAAGCCAAATTTAGGTTGTTAGGAAGAAGATTGAAGTCCCGGACTTCCAAGGTAGCATTTTCAGAAGTGCTGCCTGTCCCTCGCGCAGGACCTACCAGGCAGGCAGAGCTCAGAAGCCTCAATGCGTGGATGAGGCGGTGGTGTCGAGAGGAGGGCTTCAGATTTGTCAGGAACTGGAGAACATTTTGGGACAAGCCAAATCTGTTCAGGAGGGATGGGTTGCATTTAAACCATGATGGGACCAGATTGCTGGCACTCAACATCAAAAAGGCTGCAGAGCAGCTTTTAAACTGATAACTGGGGGAAAGCCGACAGGAGCTGGGCAGCATCCGGTTCGGGAAAGTGTGTACTTGAGTAGTGAGGAGGATGCAAAAATTACTGAGCAGAGCAAGGAGCTAGTCACTAGCATTCTAGCAGAAGGATGCAAGAGGCAGTCTAACAATGCAACTGGACACAAAAGACTGTGTCAGAAATGCATATATAAATGCTTGTATACAAATGCCAGAAGCCTCCGGAACAAAATAGGGGAGCTGGAATACTTAGCAATAGATAAGAATATTGATATTATTGGTATCACTGAAACCTGGTGGACGGATGATAACCAATGGGATACAGTTATCCCAGGCTACAAACTGTACAGGAAGGATAGGAAGGGGCAAACAGGAGGTGGTGTAGCCTTGTATGTCAAAGAAGTGATAAAATCTTATGAATTGGAATATCTAGGTGATTTAGAGTCACCATTAGAAGCTCTGTGGGTAAGAGTACCAGGCCACAAGGATGGTCTAACAGTAGGCATATACTATCGGCCTCCGACCCAAACTCTTGAGGGAGACTGGCAGTTGGAGAATGTTGTAAAGGAGGCATCCAGGAAGGGAAGCCTGGTTATAATGGGGGACTTCAATTACCCTCACATAGACTGGGTGAACTGTTGTTCAGCACATGATAAAGAGATAAAGTTCCTAGATATGCTCAATGATTGTTCCCTGGGACAGATGGTTGAAGACCCAACTAGAGGTACAAGAATCCTTGACTTGATCCTGAGTAATACTCAGGATCTGGTGCAAGATGTTAATGTGACTGATCCAATAGGGAACAGTGACCACAACTCAATTATGTTTAACTTGAACATAGACCGCAAGTCACTGATAAAATCTAACACAGAGACCTTAAATTTTCAAAAAGGAAATTTCCCAAAGTTGAGGAAACTAGTAAATAAGAAGCTGAAAGGGAAAATTGAGAGAGTCCAAACACTCCAAGAGGCATGGAGGCTGTTTACAAAAACAATAACAGAGGCCCAATTGGAATGCATACCCAAAAGGAAAAAGGGCACTGCCAGGTCCAAGAGGACTCCAATGTGGCTTACAGGAGCTGTTCGGGAAGTGATCAAGAGCAAGAAAAGCTCATTTAGAAGATGGAAGGCTTGTCCAAATGAGGACAGCAGGCAGAAACATAAATTCTGGCAGAACAAATGCAAGGCAACAATCAGGAAAGCAAAGCAACACTTTGAGGAGCGTATAGCTAAAAATACTCAGAGGAATAACAAAGACTTCTTTAAGTACATTAGAAGTAAGAACCCAACTAGGAAGGCCATTGGACCATTAGATGACAATGGAAGGCAAGGGGTTATTAAAGAGGAAACAGAGATTGCAGAGAGACTCAATGAATTCTTTGCTTCAGTATTCACTGAAGAAGATAGAGACCACATGCCCAAAACAGAACCTATCTTCGTAGGGAGGGAAACCGAAGAATTAAGCAAGATAGAAATAACCAGGGAGGAGGTCCTTGCATGTCTTGTTAAACTAAACACTAACAAATCACCAGGACCAGATGGCATCCATCCACGAGTTCTCAGGGAACTTAAAGATGAAATTGCTGATCTCCTAGCCAAAATATATAATATTTCCCTCAAATCAGGGTTTGTGCCTGATGACTGGAAGGTAGCGAATGTAACACCAATTTTCAAAAAAGGATCCAGGGGTGATCCAGGAAATTACCGGCCTGTCAGTTTGACATGTGTCCCAGGTAAAGTGATGGAAACCATCCTAAAAGATAGAATTAATAGGTACATAGAAGAGGAGGCGCTGCTAAAGGAGAGCCAACATGGCTTTTGCAAGGGCAAATCATGCCTCACTAATCTGTTGGAATTTTTTGAGAGTGTCAACAAGCATGTGGATAAGGGGGATCCAGTTGACATTGTTTATCTGGACTTTCAGAAGGCTTTTGACAAGGTCCCACACCAAAGGCTCTTGAATAAACTTACCAGTCATGGAATAAAGGGACAGGTCTTGTCCTGGATCAGCAACTGGCTAAGGGACAGGAAACAGAGGGTAGCACTAAATGGACACTTCTCCAAGTGGAGGGAAGTAAAGAGTGGGGTCCCCCAAGGTTCAGTACTGGGACCCCTGCTTTTCAACCTCTTCATAAATGATCTAGAGGTAGGAGTAAAAAGCAAGGTAGCCAAATTTGCTGACGATACTAAATTATACAGGGTAGTGAAAACTGTGAGAGATTGTGAAGAGCTCCAGAGGGATCTCTTGACACTGGGGGAGTGGGCAAAACAGTGGCAAATGAGCTTCAACATCAGTAAGTGCAGAGTGATGCATGTTGGGGCAAAAAACCCCAATTACATTTATAAACTGATGGGGTCTGAACTCTCTGCGACAAACCAGGAAAGGGACCTTGGTGTCCTGGTGGACAGCTCAATGAAGGTGTCAACCCAGTGTGCCTCAGCAGTGAAAAAAGCAAACTCAATGTTAGGGATCATTAGGAAGGGTATAGAAAATAAGTCAGCAAGTGTCATTTTGCCTCTTTATAAATCTATGGTGAGGCCCCATCTGGAATACTGTGTACAGTTCTGGTCGCCATACCTCCAGAAGGATATTATGGAGTTGGAGAAAGTACAGAGGAGGGCAACCAGAATGATTAGGGGACTGGAACACCTTCCTTACCATCTGAGGCTGCAACGGTTGGGCCTTTTCACTCTTGAACGACGGCGTCTAAGAGGTGACCTGATTGAAGTTTATAAAATCATGCACGGTGTGGACAAAGTGGATAAGGAAAAACTGTTTTCCCTATCGCACAACACTAGAACTAGGGGACACTCCATGAAACTTTTGGGTACTAGTTCTCAAACAAATAAGAGAAAGTACTTTTTCACCCAGAGGATTACTGGTCTATGGAACTCCCTGCCAGAAGAAGTGGTGACAGCTGTCAGTCTTGACAACTTTAAGAAAGGATTAGACAAGTTCATGGAGGACAAGGCTATCAATGGCTATAATTATGGCTACCTAAGGACAACCTCCGGGTTGGAGAGATAGGCAGGATATCTCTCAATGCCATTTCCAGGGAATCCTAAGCAGGTGAAGGCATCTCCTTGGGAATACCCTGAAGGAAATGGTGAGCCACTGTGTGAGACAGAATGCTGGACTGGATGGGCTGTGGCCTGTTCCAGCAAGGCTGTTCTTATGTTCTTATGTTCTTATGGCTAGAGGCAAGTTGATCTGGGCATCGATGGATTCGAAGGCACCTGAACCATATAACTGGTCAGGAAGTACTGCGCCTCCCATCCTGGCAGCCCTTGTCTGCGCCTCCAGGCGATACTCGCTGTCCCAAATTAAGTACTGGCTAGGGTTGAGCATCATCCGCATGACGGCTTTTCAGTCATGGGGAATGAACATGGTGTTCTCGCACACTTGCTGAAGCGTGCCCCTTGTAAAACGACTTTGGAGCCCTGTTTCTGAGATGGCTTTCCGTATAGCCATGAGAAGCTTATACGGGACTGGGGAGTGAATTATCTGCTGTGCGCCTGTGAGCGCGTCCATTTCCATGCGGATGGGACATATCTGGCTAAGCTCAGCTAGTTCTTCTGCTGGCAATTCCCCCTTCCTAATCTCCTCTTCAATGGTACGCTGAAGTGGACTCTTGGTAACTCGGGAACTTGGAACTGTCAGAGAAGCGCCTGCGCTCCTCATTCCTTGCATTCCACCAGTGACGTCTGCAGCTGTCACCGGGGGAAAGCTCCCTATGCTACCCTGCCTAAATTGGAGTGACGGATAGAGCGCCGTAGGCGCCGTTGGATTGGCTGGCGCTTCTGGCAGATTTGGGGGTTCTTTGGCCTCTATCCGGACTGGCTCTATCTCCGCCAAGAGCTTCCTACACTTTCTCCATGTGCGAATTACGCCTCCTGGAGCTTTCGGGGGTTGCTGTATGCAGTCTCCTATCTGATCCCAGAGCTCGAGGGTTAACGTACCTACTTCTGGGTAAAGCAGGCAGTGTTCCCCTAGGTACACCAAAAGTCTCGCTAGCTCCCCGCTGTGAAAACGCAAATTAAATACCCTGGCCAGGATGATGAACCCCTCCTCATGGGTTCTTTGGCTAGCGGATGGACGCTGTCGCTGAGGACAGGTCCCCATATTACCTGCGATTGGGTCCTCGGAAGATTCCTCCTCGGGACGAACCGACGCGTCTTTGGCAGGCAACAGGTTCTGGCGACGTCGCTTTCTGGGTAGAGCTCGGAGCGTGGACTGCGGCCACGGGCCCTCGGTGGCCACTGCGCTGTCAGGGGCTCACAGCTGCCCTGAGCGGAACGCGCGTTTCCCTTTGGCGCAAGCCGCCGCGAAAGCTGGGAGTAAGCTGTAGGAAAGCCTCTTTGGACTGCCTCACCGCAGGCCGTCCCTCCGATCGGCTGGCTGCCGGACGGAGTGCTGCGCTGTCCTCCGGGACGATTCGGACACGGTTCAAGCGCAGAACCGGACCGTGTGATCGCTACTCTGAGGAAGACCACTCTTACTCACGAGTAGATCACGTCGGGGTCACCAGGTGTAGGAATCGGGGCCGCTGAGGGCCGTAGGTCCCGGAGGAGACTGATCAAAGAGCGATACGAGGCAGCATGGAGGAGGATATGATCAGTGGTTTATTGAGGAAAAAGCATAACCATTTATAGATCAGAAGGCAAGGTAGAAAAAACCGTCACCCAACAGTCAATCACATCACCTATTTACTCAGGTTAATTGGGAATCTCTCGGGGGGAAGTTAATTAGTGCGGACAAACACTGGCTGAGACAACACCATTGTCTCGGGCTTGGACTAAGGCAATCATGGCTCCTGTTTGCTTCTGGGATGAGACTGAGATTCGGAGATGAGGGATTACTCTAATAGGTAACGCATTTGCTCGCTCAGCAGGTTCGTCGGTCAGGTCAGTTAATTGGGTGAATCAAACCCTATCATTTATCCACCCCCCTTAATTTGGGTGCTCGCAGAGCCCACGGGCCAGGGAGCCTTTCTCCCGAAAGTGGCCTCTGCCGGGCCGTTCCGTGCCCATGGGGGCACGGGGAAACCACAGTCTTTAAGATCAACAAATTAAATTTCAGTGTAATACTCTATGGTTGCTCCACCTCTGTCTCCATGGTGCAGCAATTAAGCTGCAGGCAAAACTCTGCTCACAATCTAAGTTTGAATCTGATGGGCTCAAGCTTGACTCAGCCTTCCATCCTTCCAAAGTTGGTAAAACAGATACTCAGCTTGCTGGTGATAAACTTTAGTTTGCATTATTACCTTGTGAAGTACCCAGAGAGTGCTTCAGTACCACCAGCAACAGCATCATGTTTTGACTTATACAATCATTTTCCAGATGGAGAATCTCCAAATGTGGTTCTCCATTCCCTTCTTCTGGGGCTGTGCAGTTCACCCAAGGCTACACAGCTGGCTTTTCTCCTGGGAGGCACAAGTGGGGGAAATTGAACTTCCAACCTCTGGCTCAGTAGCCAGATATTTAAGCCACTGGGTATCCAGCCAGTACTATTTTGGGGGGAGGGGAGGGGAGTGTATAAGCAGCTGTGTTTTGCATTTACATTTCTTTAGACACAATGGTCAATGTGGAGGATAAGCCATTCAAGCTGGCAGCAAGATAAATTGGTATATTTATTTTATGTATCTATTTCTGAAGTATGTATACCCTTTAATTAGTGGTGTACTGGCCCACAGGGATACAGGGACTCATCCCGGTGCGCCCCATCGACTGCCCCCCCCGAGGCAGGCAGAGGTAATGGGAATGTATGGGATTAGTCCCCCCCCACCCTCCCCAATAGGTGCCCCTGTCACTTTCTGTCCACCGCCCTCCCAAGGTGCCCAGCACACCCCTGCCCTTAATAGCAATAGTAATTACACAATAGTGTACTCTTGGCGGTTCACAAGGTCACCCCAAGGCATTCTACCCGTCCTACGAGGGCAGACCAGAGGGGCTTCTATGGTGCTCCCTTTGACAAAACACACTTGATGGGGACCAGGAGAAGAGCCTTCTCTGTGTCTGTCCCAGCCCTGTGGAACCTCTTACTACCGTAACTGCGCCTCCAGATAGAGCTGCTCCCCTTTAGAAAGGCACTCAAGACCTGGTTATGCCGGATTGTGTGGGAACCGACATGTGGAACGGCCCAGGTCCGCTGGCTGGTTTAGCTGCCTTAGGTTACCGCTGTGACTGTCAGAATTTTGTACTTTCTCTGTTTTTATAAAGAACTGCTGGCCCAACTTACCGGCCCACCAAGGACTCCACTGCCAGCACAGCTGTCTTTGGGGCCTGCCCCTCCCTGCCTGGGAGGGATGGGGAACTGTCACAGGCTGCAGACATCTCTTTCCCTCCCAGCCTTGTTAGGGGGGGTCAAAAGGCTGCCCTCAACCATGGGCTGAAGGACTTCTTCCATGTTTTTGGACTCAGTCAGTGGGTTTAGGTTGTGTTGCTTTATAATGATGTGATTTTTGTATTTGTAAGTCGAACAATTAATTGTATTATTGACTTGACTTGATTGTTTGTAAAGTTTATTGTGACTTGTATTATTTATGATATTTTGCACTGTTATTTCTGTATGTTGTTGTATTTCCCCCTGCCCCTCCTCCTCCCCTTCCCCCGTACTTATGATTTGCTTTGTATTTATTTGATTGTTTTGTAAACCGCTTTGAGTGGTCAATAGACTAGTAAAGCGGTATATAAGCATAAAGGTAAAGGTAAAGGTTTCCCTTGCTCGAAAGCCAGTCGTATCCGACTCTAGGGTGCAGTGCTCATCTCTGTTTCTAAGCCGAAGAGCCAGCGCTGTCTGCTTCTGCAGACGTTTCCGTGGTCATGTGGCAGGCATGACTAGACACCGGAGCACACGGAACGCTGTTACCTTCCCACCGAAGTGGTCCCTATTTATCTGCTTGCAATTTCTTGCTTTCGAACTGCTAGGTTGGCAGGAGCTGGGATGAAGACGGGAGCTCATTTCCGTCCTGCAGTATACTATATAAGCATACTAAATGTTGGAATCTGATTCATGTAAAGATCTCTTCAATCAGTCAGCCTCATTAGCAGCAGTTTATATCCTCAGATCTTTTGAGGTAGAGACAGAAAAAACACGACTCCAGTCCTTGGCTGACAAACGATACTCATGCCTTCTCTTTATTCAGGCAGAGAGTCTCAGAAACGAAACTTAAGCAAGCAACGTATATCAGAAACGAAACTTAACAGAGACAAAACTGAGGGCCCACAGCCAATCAGAAGTGTCAGAGCCCAAATAAGGAGAATACTTTTTCACTATTCTACGCATGCAAGCAAAGAGGCTTTTGGTTACAAAATGTGTCAGAGACAGGCAAGACAGAAACCAGATGCCTTCCCACATGTCCTCCTTTTTCATTTAAATTTGAGAGAGGGACGGCTAATCATACCCCTGCATGTAATCATACTCCATAACTACTCCTCCATATACATCATCACTGTCCTCCCGGACATCGTACCCCTCCTGACTCATGGTACCTTGTTCCGGAGGATGATACCTCATTGAGTACAATTGCCGTCGTGCAAAACCCGATGTCTCCCTTCTACGCAGTGGACATGTGTTACACATAGAAATAAGGTTAGGAATACAAGTAATGCAAAAATACAAAGGTATAAAGCAGATAATAATAATAAACCCATAAAAGAAAACTTGTCTAAGGACAGACAAATCAGGCAACCAAGAAGTCACCCAATCAAAGAGATTAACATCAGTGTGTACATTGTTAGTAATGCTCTCCTGTAAATTCTGAAGTTCTTTCTCAATAGTATTATTCAGATAAAATAACCCAATGCTGCACATTGATATTGTCCTGGATGGAAATTCGTGGCAACTCCATTAAAAAAGAACCACATGTTAGGATCCTTAATTTGCCATCCATTGCAAATTGAACCACTATCTATAGCAGAATAATCAGGAGTAAACATAGGAAACACATCATATATATCTTCAATAGTAGTGTTAAACAAGGTATAATTAAGCTTATAAGAACTGTTATAACTACCCCATAACCAAAAATAATCATCACAACCCGTATAATTGCCTACACTCCACAAAACCCTTTGTGCTTGAGTCCAGTACTTCCATTTACTATTCCAGACTCCAGAACTATGACAGCAGAAACAAAGTCCTTTAGTGTATTTCTTGAATGTCATGCTTCGCCAGCGGGTGTTGTTAAATTGTTCTGGAGGATTAGAGAAGAGCGTAGACCTATCAACATGTTGCAAATGTCCAATAACCAACTCTGGCGTGTTGAACAATGCCGGAAGAAAGGCCATTTGAGACACGGCCAGTGGATGCTCATAGTATAACGTTGCATTCTTACCATGAACTTCAAACATATAGTTAGCATGACGAATCCAAAAGTTGGGGTTGCCCCCATGAGGCATTGTTCTTACAGCTGGAAGCACAGTAAGAAAGAAAAGAACAAATGTCAGCACATTTAGTCTACTGGTGAACCACCATCCTGGAGCTGAGTAACCTTCTTCTCTCTCCATGGGTGGATCGCTCAAGCAGGAATCCACACAGGTCCTGAGGTTGTAGAAACCGCTGCGTATCCTCGTCCCCAGGTGATTAGAGGTACAGGACCCTTCCACTCAGGATCCGGCTGCTGCCGATAAACGACCAATGGCTTAGGAAGACACTCCTCGGTCCTGAAATGCAATTCGACTGGAGAGTGTGACCTGTTATGGGGAGCAAGAAGAAAATTAAGAGTATACAGTACTTTAGCAACAGCTGTAGGTATTTCAGCCACAGGAACCCCTCTATCTCCCACTTGCTTGTGTAACAAATTTTTGAATGTCAGGTGGGCTCTTTCAACAATCGCCTGTCCAGTCGAGTTATAGGGTATTCCATGGGTTAGCTTAATGTCCCACTGACGGCAAAAGTCCTGAAAGGCAGAAGAAACATATGATGACCCATTGTCTGTCTTAAGGCTTTTAGGTTTACCCATTACCGCAAACAAACGAATGCAATGTTGTATAACATGTCTGGATGTTTCACCCCGTAAGGGTGTAGCCCATATAAATCCAGAGAAGGTATCAACAGTCACATGTAACTTAGAAAGCGGAGCCAAAGCAGGTACTTGCGTGACATCCATCTGCCATAGCTGATTAGCTTCTGTTCCTCGAGGATTAACAGCATCAAATGGCAGGAATATAGGAGACTTCGTACAGGAAGCACAGGATGACACAATGTCTCTAGCCTGTGACATAGGAATGGAAAATCGTTTATGCAAAACCTTAGCAGATTGATGAAACATTGCATGACTGTCAATGGGGTTGTCAAAGAGAGAAAAAACCTCAGCAGAGTCTCGGAGAGCAGAATCTGCTCGTGCATTGCCCTCCGTCAAATAACCTGGGATCCTTGTGTGAGAGCGTATGTGGACAATGAAGAAAGGGACCGTACGGTTAGAAAGAAAACCTTGAAGCTGTTGGAATAAAGCAAAAAGATCCCTATCCATCGATGGAGACAAATAAGCTTGAGCTAAAGTAAAAACAAGGCGGTAAACATATTGAGTATCCACAATCAGGTTAAAAGGCACATCAGAAAACGTAGAGAAAGCAAGTATGACCGCTGCCAGTTCCGACCGCTGGGCCGATGCTTGAGGTCCTGTAAAAACAACCTCCCATTCCCCAGTAGGACCCTGCCATGTAAGGACTCCACGGGAGGGGGAGCCATCCGAGAAAAGAGTAACGGCATGCAAGATAGGTTGCATGCAAAGCGGGGATGACAGGGAGTAAGAAGTGAGATTCAGCAAGGTAAACCGCTTATCCTTGGGGGGGTTAAATTTAACTTGTCCCACAAAGTCCGCCATGGCCACCTGAAATGCCTCAGAATGCTGTAGCAAGGCGGTTAGCTGATCCTGCGAAAAAGGAAAACAAACAAAGTCAACGTCATAGCCAGTCAAATGCTTTGCCCTAGTACGGCATTTGAGGAAAAGATCAGCAATCGCATCAGGCAGGCGATAACAGTTTTTCGAGGGAGTGTGCGCCAAGTGTAACCATTCCACGATGGCCACCTTCTGAGCGTTGACAGGCGCGAACAAAACCGCAGTGGGCAGCCTCGGTGTGGGAAGAAGAGCGCATGCCAGCGCAACGGTGCCTGAGGGCACCCGATCCACAGCGATGGTATGCAGCTTTTCGTTGAGGCGTTGAAGAGCTGTACGCATCTCCGTTGTGCAGGGAATGATGTCCGCTGGAGAAGTGTGTCCAGAAAGAGCAGCAAAGAGTGGTGACAGTTCCTCCGTGCTCAGGGCCAAGAAAGGACGAGCCCAATTTATGTTCCCTAGCAATTGTTGCAATTGTACAAGAGTGAACTGCTCTGGAATAGCTATCGTTGGCAATAGCGGAATTGAAGCGGTAGCTGAGAGTCTATGTCCCAGATATTGGAATGGATACATCTGCTGTACTTTTTCAGGAGCTATGATCAAGCCCGCTTGTTGCAAAATGTCTGCTAGGTCCTGCAGGTGTTTCTCCGTGACTTGTGGACCATGCAATAAAATGTCATCTGTGTAATGATAGACTTTAACCTCTGGATGACGTTGCCTGAAAGGTTCCAAAGCCTTGTTCACAAAATGTTGGCATAGAGTCGACGAGTTGGCCATACCCATAGGCAAGACACACCATTCAAACCATTGAGTAGGATGTTCATTATTGTATACTGGCAATGTAAATGCAAATTTTTCTCTGTCTGGTGGCGCTAGCAAGATTGTATAAAAACAGTCCTTCAAATCTATGACCATGAGTTGATGATCTTCAGGAATCATGTTCGGATTAGGAAGTCCAGATTGTAGAGGTCCCATTGGCAAGATGTGCTCATTAACTTTTCTCAAATCATGTAACAATCGCCATTTTCCAGACTTCTTTTTCACCACAAAAATTGGAGAGTTCCAAGGACTAGTGGTTGGTTGAATATGTCCCAGATTTAATTGCTCCTGTACAAGGGCCTCCGCCGCCTGGAGCTTTTCTCTTGAGAGCAGCCATTGATCCGTCCACACTGGTGGGGTGTTTTTCCATTGTAGTGGAAGTGCATGCAACGGCGCTGCAGGGGAGGCCCGTATCAAAAATTTGTCTGCAAGGTACACCCTGTTTTAGCCAGGAGATCCCGGCCCCACAGAGTAATAGGAATATCCATAATCAGGGGGTGAAGAGAAACTTTTGTTCCCCCTGAGGTCTCAAAGACGATTGGATGAACACTTTGCTGTGCTGGCTCGTACCCGCCCACCCCATAAACTTCCCTACAGGGGCGGACGGCCCATCCAGTCGGCCAATCTTTTTTTGCCACCACTGAAATATCGGCTCCTGTATCGACCAATCCAGCCACTGAACGTCCACCCATAAGCAGCGAGCGGGTCGGTCTATCCTCGGTGATTTGTATCACCGCCATAGCTGCTGTTACAGTCGCCTCCTGGGATGGAGTTACAGTGGTCCCTAGTGGGAGCAGATGAAGGCGTCCTACAGGTTGTCCCTTAGGCAGGGTGAGATGTTGCGTGGCTGATGCAGGGATGACAATTTCTTGGTGACCCAATGTAACTGACCCTGCTGCAATGTGTACAGAAGCGGGTAAGGCGTCTGGGCAAGGAAGAACGATGCCCATCATGCCCTGGAAATTAACATCATCAACCATTGTGGGAAGAGCCTCCACACACCCTGGCATAGTAAAAGTACAGTCCTTAGATAACCTCAATAAAAGTCCTTCTTTTATAGGATGGTTTTTTCTATATCGTGAAATCATTTCTTGGGCAAGTTCCATATCTTCTGCCAAAACCTCCGCTATTGCTTCCTCACTGACCTCTGGTAGCCCTATTATTTTGCCTGGGCCCGAGCCTGGCCCGCACTCCCATTTCCCTGCTGCTGTGGAGAAAAGTCAGAGTCTTTGTGCTGAGCAGCTGAGGGATTGGCATTAGGATTTGAGCGGCACTGATTGGCCCAATGGTACCCTTTCTGGCAAATGGGACACTTCCTTGAAGGGCGTGCTGCCTGCTTTTGAGAGAAGCGACATTGTGCTTTAAAATGTCCTTCTTTTCCACAGCCAAAACAACGTTTGTTTTGAGCCTGAGTTGTGGGCAATTGAACTGCAGCTGCCAGAAGTTGAGCCTTGTAACTGTGAGTCCCCACATTTTGACAAACTTTCATCATGTCTGCTATAGATGTTCCTGGCCTAGCATAAACAGCTGTCAGAGCCCCTTTACAATCCTCATTGGCATTTTCAAAAGCCAGTTGTTTCATGAGCATTTCCCGTGTCGGCACATTTTCCACCTGGCGGCTGAGAGCAGTCATGAGTCTGTTAATAAACTCAGTGTAATCCTCTTTAGGGCCCTGCCTTATTGCTGCAAATCCAGCAACTGAGCTATCCCCTTTGGAAGGAATCTTATTCCAGGCACGCATGACTATCTGTGCAATCTCTCCCAGCTGGGCATCAGTGAGTGCCAACTGCTGTGTGGGGTTGGCAAAATTTCCCTCCCCACATAACATATCCATCGTGAGTGCAGGGCGTGTATGGTTTACCTCCCAAGCCATATCCCTCCACTCTTGCAAGCAGAGCATGGCTTCTGCAGGAGGCAGGAGCGCTTTAATCATCTGTTTCCAATCCACTGGTAGCAATTTTTGAGAAGCAATGGCTTCCAACAAAGCTTTCGTAAAAGGTGCATTAAACCCATAGTCACGTATGCTGACTCTTAGTTCCTTCATATATTTGTAATGGAGGGTTTCATATCTGTCTGGGACTGCCAGTGCATTGCCCACAGCCGGAGCCCCCCTTATCACTGGGTATATTTCAGGAGATTCCACATCCAGCACAGCTGCCGTTAAAGCAGCAGAGAATTGTGTTTTGGTAAGGCTAAAAGTGCTTGATTGCTGCAAGGCAGGATATAATGTCCCATCTTTTCCACCTCCACCCCCATCAGGGGGCTGTTGTTTCTCATATGATGGAGGAGCAGTTGCCATAGCCCCTCCCTTGTCTGGTGGCAAAAGCTTTGGAAGGGAGCCAGCAAGCCCCTGAGACAACAGAATATTCTTTGGAGTGAGTCTCTGAAGGCAGTCTCTGACTTCCTTCCATGTAAATAATATTGATTCAGAAATTCCATTATGCTTCTGCATTTCTCTCCCAATCTGTTTCCACTGTTTTAAGTCCAGACATTGATCATATTTAACCCAAGGACTGATTCTTTCTATAGCTTTAACCAGCTGCTGTATCTTCTTCTCATCAGCCTTTCGCCCATTGTTAATCAAAAGATCTGAGATATCTTTACAAAGTTCATTCATTTGCGAAGACAATATGCACCCCATTTTCCACTCACCCTATTGTAATTCTCAAGCGCTTGATTGGACCTTTCCTCTGGTCGGAGGTGAATGAAGACCTTGTCCCCGGTCGATGAGGTGTTAATTGCTGAAGCAGAGTTCAAAGCATTCCTTTGAATTTCATTCAATGGCCTCGCGACGGGGCACCACTTGTTGGAATCTGATTCATGTAAAGATCTCTTCAATCAGTCAGCCTCATTAGCAGCAGTTTATATCCTCAGATCTTTTGAGGTAGAGACAGAAAAAACACGACTCCAGTCCTTGGCTGACAAACGATACTCATGCCTTCTCTTTATTCAGGCAGAGAGTCTCAGAAACGAAACTTAAGCAAGCAACGTATATCAGAAACGAAACTTAACAGAGACAAAACTGAGGGCCCACAGCCAATCAGAAGTGTCAGAGCCCAAATAAGGAGAATACTTTTTCACTATTCTACGCATGCAAGCAAAGAGGCTTTTGGTTACAAAATGTGTCAGAGACAGGCAAGACAGAAACCAGATGCCTTCCCACAACTAACTAACTAAATAAATAAATAAATTTTATGCACTTTTTGTATGGCTTTTATCTTTTTAACTTTTATTATTCTTCTCTTAAGGGTTTAGGGAGGGATTGGAGGGTTTTAGATGTTTTAAGATTGTGTATGTATTTTATTATATATTTTTATCTTTTGTATTATGCACTGTGTTGTGTTGAGATTGCTTTTTTTGGTTTTAAAGAGCTTTCTTTTCTTATGTTGTTTGCCACTCTGTGTGGCGCTAGCGCCAGAAGGGCAGGATATAAATATTTCAATCAATCAATCAATCAATCAATCGCATCGCTGCTGCCCCACTTGCTTGATACTCATTTTACCAACTTTGGAAGGATGAAAGATTGAGTTTAACCTCTGCACCACCAGGGCTCTTAACCTCTTAACACTACTTGAACACTACTTTGGACAGCAAAAGGTAAAGGACTCCCCTTGCTCTAAACAGAGGCATGTCTGACTAGGTGGGCGATGCTCATGTCGGTTTACAGCAAAAGAAGCAGCACTATCTGCAGATGTTTCCATCATCATGTAGTAGGCACAACTAGATGCCAGAGCATATAGAATGCTGTTACCTTTCCTGCTGAGATGGTACCTGTTTATCTACTTTCAACCTCTTGCTTTTGAAATGTAAGTTTGGCAGGAGCTGGGGCAGAATATAGGACCTCACTCCACTTGGGTTTCCAATGGCTGACCTGCTTAATGTCTGGTCATCAAGCTCAATGTCTTAACAACTAAGCCTCAGTGGCCCCATATGTGTATATAAAATCACATGCAATATAAACCGAACAAGCTGGCAACAGAATAATCCAACAAAAAATAATAAGAATAAATTGCAAAAAAATAAATTTGCAAAAATTTAATTTAATGTAATTTAATTATTTGATTTCTACACCGCCCACTCGGCCTAGGCCGACTCAGGGCAGTTCACAATCTTAACCTATAAATCCAAGGGTTAACCGTTGGAACTTGCTATAGGTTGCTATGCCTCGCCCTACTTGCCTGCATTCACCCTTCGTGCACACGGCCGATCTGGGTACGCAGGTCAACAAAGGATTGAGAAAACAGGCAGTGGGGCAACAGCCCCACAAACGCGAAAAAAGGGAAACAACTTCCTTTCCCAATGTTCTTTGCGCCGCGCCCACCACAGCCAATCAGGCTGAGAGGCGCAACCACAAAGAACATTGAAAAACGCACCGCAGCCAATCAAAATTGAGCCGCAGCAAAAAAAAAACCGAACCACAGCCACAAATCACAAACCCATAACTACAAGCCCCAGAGTCCTGCGCGACATAAGCGCGCAGGACGCTGAGGAAATTAAAAAGAAAACCAACTCACCTAGCCCACCGTTCCTAACCCCAACGACCATGCCCCCTCCCCACCACATAGCCCACCGTTCCTAACCCCAACGACCATGCCCCCTCCCCACCACCTAGCCCACCCTTCATAACCCCAACGACCATGCCCCCCTCCCCACCACCTAGCCCACCCTTCATAACCCCAACGACCATGCCCCCCTCCCCACCACCTAGCCCACCCTTCCTAACCCCAATGACCATGCCCCCCTCCCCACCACCTAGCCCACCCTTCATAACCCCAACGACCATGCCCCTCTCCCCACCACCTAGCCCACCCTTCATAACCCCAATGACCACGCCCCTCTCCCCACCACCTAGCCCACCCTACCTAACCCCAACGACCATGCCCCCTCCCCACCACCTAGCCCACCCTACCTAACCCCAACGACCATGCCCCCTCCCCACCACCTAGCCCACCCTTCCTAACCCCAACGACCATGCCCCCCTCCCCACCACCTAGCCCACCCTTCCTAACCCCAACGACCATGCCCCCTCCCCACCACCTAGCCCACCCTTCCTAACCCCAATGACCATGCCCCCCTCCCCACCACCTAGCCCACCCTTCCTAACCCCAACGACCATGCCCCCCTCCCCACCACCTAGCCCACCCTTCCTAACCCCAACGACCATGCCCACCTCCCCACCACCTAGCCCACCCTTCATAACCCCAACGACCACGCCCCTCTCCCCACCACCTAGCCCACCCTTCATAACCCCAACGACCATGCCCCCCTCCCCACCACCTAGCCCACCCTACCTAACCCCAACGACCATGCCCCCCTCCCCACCACCTAGCCCACCCTTCATAACCCCAACGACCATGCCCCCTCCCCACCACCTAGCCCACCCTTCCTAACCCCAACGACCATGCCCCCCTCCCCACCACCTAGCCCACCCTTCATAACCCCCAACGAAAAACAACTCACCGCCTCACAGCCAAGCACACACCAGCCGGCTTTCTTTCCCTCACCAACAGCGCCTGAAGGACCCGACTGGAGTTTCCCCTTTAACATCAGTGGGTGGGGGGGTTGGGATCCCCCTCTCCGCTGGCTACCCTAGGGTTGGGAGGTTTGTGGGGTCAAAAGGGGTATGCCCCCCACCCCAACCATTCTGGACCCAGGAAACCAGGGAGAGTGGATCGATTCCCCCCCTCCTAAAAAAACTCCGTCTTTAAAGAGAAGAAACCAAGCGGTTTCTTCTCTTTTAAAACGGAGTTGTTTTAAGGAGGGGGGTGGAATCGATCCACTCTCCCTGGTCTCCTGGGTCCAGAAGGGTTGGGGGGACATACCACTTTTGTCCCCCCAAACCTCCCAACCCCAGGGGAGCCAGCGGAGAGGGGGGTCGCAACCCCTCACCCACTGATATTAAAGGGGAAACCCCAATCTACTTTCATAACTCCACACACTCAAAGCACCATAACACAATAAAGCCCCCCTCCCCACCACCTAGCCCTCCCTTCCTAACCCCCAATGACCATGCCCCTCTCCCAACCACCTAGCCCACCCTTCCTAACCCCCAACGACCATGCCCCTCTCCCCACCACCTAGGCCACCCTTCCTATCCCCCACCAACCACGCCCCCTCCCCACCACCTAGCCCACCCTTCCTAACCCCCAACGACCATGCCCCCTCCCCACCACCTAGCTCACCCTTCCTAACCCCCAACAACCATGCCCCTCTCCCCACCACCTAGCCCACCCTTCCTATCCCCCACCAACCACGCCCCCTCCCCACCACCTAGCCCACCCTTCCTAACCCCCAACGACCATGCCCCCTCCCCACCACCTAGCCCACCCTTCCTAACCCCCAACGACCATGCCCCTCTCCCCACCACCTAGCCCACCCTTCCTATCCCCCACCAACCACCCCCCTCCCCACCACCTAGCCCACCCTTCCTAACCCCCAACGACCATGCCCCCTCCCCACCACCTAGCTCACCCTTCCTAACCCCCAATGACCATGCCCCCTCCCCACCACCAAATAAATAAATTTTTTAAAATTACTAAAAACACAGACAAAAACATCCAAAAATACACAAAAACAAAAACACCAAAAACAATACGAAGTAAACAAAAACACAATCAAAAACAAAACAAACAGACAAAAAATACAAATTCCAACCCCCCCCCGCCCACACACACACACACACACACACAAAAGAAAGAAAACAAGCAAACTTACCAAAAGATGTCCTACCTCCACCAGGACTGGAAAAGAAATGAATAAAGAAAGAGACTACTTACCAGAAGAAGCTCCACCCAGAGGCCAGGAAAGAAAAAACAGTCAAAATACAATAACCCCTACCAGCACCACCTGCTGGCCACAATAGTAAAAACAATTCAAAAACACACAACAGCTCCAAACAAAAGGCCACAAGAGTAAAAACAAATCAAAAACATAACACAAATTCACAATTTTACACAAAAGGTCACACCAATAAAAAGTCAAAAACATTACACTAAAACACACTTTAACACAAATCACAAACATATGTCAATAAAATACAATAGAAACCTTTAAAAAATCCTGTGCTGAGTTTTAACTCAAATTTAAACCCAAAACATCTAAACACATTTTAAAAACATTGAATGTAAAAAACATTTACTTTTACATTATTAAAATTATGACCTATGATACAACTAATTAAAAAAATTCAAAAAACTAAAACATTATTCGCTTACATAAAACAATTTGAAAAAATTATATCATACTTTGTTCTTTTATTAATCCTCAAAAAAACAAAAAAACAAAAAAGCAGATCACAGTTAATAACAGGCAAGCCAAAAAATTTTACATAAATAAACATTTAAAAATTAAAATTACAGACTAAGCAATTTTTAAAAAACATTAACACAATTTAACCTTCCAACACAATTTAAAACAGCCCGGCAACGCCGGGCAACCTCTGCTAGTCTATACCTATAAAAAGAGGCCTTAACCGTTGGGTTCGTTCAAAGGCTCCCGCACTAGGCCTAACCATCCCCAACCTAGCCTTCCGCACTCACTGTAACCCCTGCCTTTTCAGCGCAACGGGGTTTTGGTCATCACCAGTGGGGCAGCAGCCCCACAAACGCGACCAAAAAAAAAAGTATTACGATTCCCAGAGTTCTCTGCGCTGCACAACTCCTCAGCCAATCAGGCGGAGGGACGCAAGCGCAGAGGAGGCTGGGAAAGCATGCGCTGACTAAAAAAAACGCCGGGAGCCAGAGGGAAAGACTTTTTTTAAAAAAACCAGTCAGTGCCAGGAAAAGGTAATTGCGGTCGGTGGGGGTTAGGGGGTGAGTGGGTGAGGCAAGGCCCCAGTAACCACGCCACCGCCCCACCACCTAGCCCCCCCTCCCTAACCCCCACCAACTTGGAAGACCCCCAAGTTGCGCACCGGGTCTGTCTGGGGCAAAATAGCCCCATCCAGAACCAAAGATGGTAGCTCCTGAGATAACGCAGGGCCCCTTATCCATAGCCACTCAGTCTTGCTGGGATTCAGTTGTAGCCCATTGTCCCCCATCCAGACCCCAACAGCTTCTAGGCACCTGGGAAGGACTTTGACAGCATCACTGGGGTCCCCACGGGGCAAGATATACAACTGAGTGTCATCCGCATACTGATGGTACTGCACCCCGTGGGAACGGATGATCTCACCCAGACTCAAGTCAGCGAAAGAAAGATCTAAAGCAAAACCTTCCCTATTTTAAAGGGGGGTCATAATACTTTTCTTCCTACTTTTGTTTTGCTTGAGGTTTTGTTCTTGCTGAAAGAGGATATCATGGCTGCCTCTCTGAAAACAGCTATACAGTATATGAATGTAAAGGAAAGCTTATCCAGAAATTCCACACTGGCAAAATTTTCCTCCATGACTTCCATGTGAAAAGTCTTTAAGCCCCTTACGGATCGTTGCCTGCTGATCTCCCCGTTAGGTAAGCCAGGGGGAAAAGGAGGCCCAGAGAAGAGAACCATTGTGAAGCAGATAGCTCATCTCTGCCTCCTTTTCACCCGACCTTACCTAACAAACCTTACCGGATGAAGAGCGAGCTGGCTGCCAGCTCTTCCTTTTCCCCATCACTGCATTGAAACCTAATTTTGAAGCAGCAATGGGGAAAAAGAAGATACGACCAGGCAGGCCGTTCTTCACACAACAAAACACAACAACAACAAAACCCAACAGTTAACCAAAACGCAAAGCACCAAAATTAGTAAAACACAAATAAATAAACAAATAATTAAAATAAACCCAGTAAACAACAAAACAATAAACAACAAAATCAACAAAAAACACCTGAAATACCAATGGCTAACAAAAAACCATAAAAGCACACTAAAAACACCTATCTACAACACAAAAATACCTAACTCAACAAACAATAATAACATAAATTAAAGAAAGAAATACGGAAAAAATCAAAACAATAAATAACCAGAAATAATTAAAACACTTAAACACATCTAAAACCCACAATACAAACAAGCCAAAACACTGGGGGGGGGGGTGTTAAGTAGAAACTCTCTACTTAAACCCCCCCCAGCCCAACACCACAAAATCAAAACAAAATAAAAAGAGAATAAACAATCAAGAAACACTTTGGGGGGTTTAAGTAGAAACTCTCTACTTAAACCCCCAACCCAACACCACGAAATAAAAAAAACAAAAAAACAATAAACAATCAAGAGCACTTACCAAACATGTCCTCCCTCCATGGGAATAAACTGAATAAAGAAAGGAAAATCACAATAATCTTAATGATAGCCCCACCTAGAGGCCAGGAGAGTAAAACCAGTAAAAAAATATGTAAAAAATCAAAATGACAAATATACATCAAATAAAATAAATCAAATAAAGTCACAAGCCACAAATGCAAAACACCCCCACCCAAACCACCCCTAACCAAAAAAAACACACAAATAAAAAATGCCCGGCAAGGCCGGGCAAACTATACTAGTACTGTATAAAATCAAATTGACTCCATCAAGTGGCCCTTGATGTCATTTCGACCACAACCCCTGTCACAGACTGTTTTGCAGTATACAGTAAAACAAATTATAGATAAAGGTACATGCTCAGAGAATCCAATAAAGATCATTTTTTTGTCCTGGTATCAAAATCCTGCATTTGCCTTTGTCAAGAATGGCTGAGACTGTGACAAGTGAAAGGCTGCGTTGTTTGTTGATGCCATGCTTTTAAAAGGCAGAACGATTGTGACACAAATTATAATAAAAAGCTGGGCTTCATTTCAGGGTTCAGTAGCTTTGGTGGACTTCACTGTGCATTTCTCCAAAGAGGAGTGGGCACTACTGCTCTTCCTTGCGGATTGCTGGCTGCTGTTTTTCTATTACCTCCACTGCTGTTTCGTGCTAGTTCTCAAAATAGCAGTGTGGGTAGTAGAAAGCAGCCAGTCATTTGCTAGGGAGAGTGCTTCCCCTGACGGATTGCTGCCTGCTGCTTTTTTCCCCCCACCCTGGCTCAACTTACCTTGAGGCCGGCGGTGGTATCGCTGTGTCTTCGGTAGGGTAGCGGGGAGGAGAGGGAGTCCCTCTTCTCCCTGTTGCTCCGGGAAAGAAGGTCGGCAGTTGTCTCGTCGTGTTTTTTTGTGGGTTTTTGTTTGCGAGGCCGTGAAGCGCTGCGTTCGCGTGTGGCAGCCTTGCACTCCCGTTGTGTGAGGTGTTTATTTTATTTTTCGCACGCTGGCTTTTTTAGTGTTCTGCCCGCTTGCGCCCTTCAGCATGATTGGCTGAAGTGGTCACGGCGCGGAGGACGCTGGGACTTAAAGTTTAGTTTATTTTGTTTGCGTTCGTGCGGTGGTTTTTTTTCCCTGCAGCTCGGTTTCTATTGGACACGCCGCCTTTCCCAACATTATCTTTGCTCTCGCCTGTCAGCCTGATTGGCTGAGGGGTGGCGCAGCGCGGATGACATTGGGAATTGAAGTTGTTTTGTTTTGTTTGCGATCGTGGGGCTGTTGCCCCACTGCCGACTGCGGAACCCTTGCGGCGCTGTACGGGCCGGGTAAAGGCGAGTGTAGGCGGCTCAGTACAGGACAGTATGGACGGGTGCGGGAACCTTTGTTACATTCCAATGGTTAACGTCCTTCCTTATAGGTATAGATACACAGCTAACCAGGTTACAAACAAAGTATGAATATGTCAATCATCATTAATTGTTATAGGTGTCTATGGCTATTTATAATTTTCTTTACATTTTAGAATGTGGCTAAAATATCTTCTTGCATTTTTTAATGATTGCAAGTGTTTTATCTTTTTGAAGGAATAGTTTTCCTCTACATGAAATAAAAATTAAATCAAAACCGTAAAAACAGCTTGACTGATTCACTTTTCTACTCCTAAAATAGTAGATTAAAAACTCCAAGATACCAAAGGGTAGATAGAACTCTTTCATCGGGAGCAATATACAACTTATTCTTCTGCTCAGGAGCGGAAAGGAACATTTATCTCAAGCGATCTACATCAGGAGTTCTCAATCTTTTTAAGACGGGTCCGGGTCATGTTCCCTTTGGGGGCCAGACAACCATTCTACCCTTACTCCACTACATGGCACTTCCTGGTGTGGTGGAGGAGGTGAGGGGCCACAGGATAAGTGGTGGGCATCAGCAGGTTCGCACCAGTTCACCAGAACAGGTAGGAGAAATTCTGGCTGGCCGTGCCCATCCCAGTTTTGAAATAAAGTAGTCCTAATTTGGGTGCGACGCAGGTCTTTCCCCTTGACCACGCCCACCATACTACGCCCACAAATGTTTCCCTTGGTCGAAAGCCAGTCGTATCTGACTCTAGGGTTCAGTGCTCATGTTTCAAAGCCGAAGAACCAGCACTGTCTGCTTCTGCAGACGTTTCTGGGGTCATGTAGCAGGCATGACTAGACACTGGAGTGCACGGAAATGCTGTTTACCTTCCCACTGAAGTGGTCCCTATTTATCTACTTGTAATTTCTTGCTTTTGAACTAGGTTGGCAGGAGCCGGGACAAAGACGGGAGCTCATTCCGTTCCGCAGACTCGGGAATCGAACTGCTGACCTCCCACCTTCCAGTCAGCGTCTTAGCCACTTGAGCCACTGCAGTCCCATGCCCAGTGTGGTAGTAAAATTATTTGGAGCCCAGCAGGCCGCATCTGGCCCATGGGCAGCAGGTTAAGAATCCCTGATTTACATAGATTTTATGCCAGTGCCAGAAAGATGGGGATGAGGAGGTTCTTCCAGGGTTTGGAGAGCAGACTTTTGTTAATGCAGCCTAAAATAGCATTTGTCCATATTTGCAGTCCTTTTGGCTCCAATTCAGCTCCAGATCTACAACAATCACAAGATCCTTCTCGCTCTTAACTTTTTGAGCATGGCTGTGAATGGGTTAAAGGCAACAGAAAGAGAGATTCGTAGAGGGAATAAATATGGGAGCAAAAGAGGAGGGCTTTATCATACAGTAGTCATCTCCCACCCACCCCCGCCCCACCTCCCTGTTCTGGCGCCTTTTCCTTCCAACGCAAGATGGAAGGAATGGCGTTACAGGTGAAACTCAAAAAATTAGAATATCGTGCAAATGTCCATTCATTTTACTTAAAAGGTGAAACAAATATATGAGATAGACTCATTACATGCAAAGCGAGATATGTCATGCCTTAATTCGTTATGATTGTAATGATCATGGCGTACAGCGTACATGAGATTATGTGATGATTATGTGGGACATGAGATTGGGGGGTTGGGGTTTTTATAAGCTTTAAGTCATAAGCATCAGTATTATAACAAAGTAAGGCTTGAATTATCTCGCTTTGCATGTAATGAGTCTATCTCATATATTTGCTTCACCTTTTAAGTTGTTACTGAAATGAATGAACATTTGCACAATATTCTAATTTTCCGTGTTTCATCTGTACATTCCTAAGCAAGGGAACAAAGGTGGGGTGGAGGGGCCAAATAAATAGGTTTTTCCACTGGTATAAATGTATTTCCCTGTCTAGAAAATGCCTGCTAAATGATGGCCGTTTTCCAGTTCCTTTGGAGAAGTCTTGGCGAGGGCTGCTGGGCAAAGAGGACCATCTTGAAGTGGCGCTTCTGGGCAAGGTTGGCTAGGGGGAAGTCAAAGCAGCTGTGTCAGCCTTTAGGGACCAGAGGCCCCTCCTGCCCCATTACAGGGCCCTCCCTGGTGGAAGGGCGTCCCTTGGGTCTCCCTGCTCTGCATGGAATAAGGACTTACAAAGGGGTGAAAGACAGTGATGGTGAACCTTGGCACTCCAGGTTTCCTTGGACTCCAATTACCAGAAGTCCAAGTCAGGACTCCTTCTGATCAGGGCAATCTGGTAATTAAAATTCAAGAACGGCTGGCATGCCAAAGTTCGCCGTTCACTGATCTAAGACAGCGATGGTGAACCTTATAGAGAGCGAGTGCCCAAACTGCAACCCAAAAATCCACTTATTTATCGCAAAGTTCCAACACTGCACTAGGGGAGGATGGGAACGCTCCCACTGGGCTGCTGGGCACTGCAGAGGGGCAAGGTAAAGTCTGTGCTGGGGGAGGAAGTGCTCCCACTGGGCTGCTGGGCAGAGGGGCGGGGTGAACTCTGTGCTGGGGGTGGAAGAAAACGCTCCCACTGGGCTGCTGTGCTGGAGTGACTGCACGGGTACCCACAGAGGGCTCCAAGTGCCACATCTGGCACACATGCCATTGGTTCACCATTATTGATCTAAGAGAACATGAGCATCATCCAGGATCAAAGGGTTTTATTCCGAAAACAGCACTGATGTGATTTATAATATTCAGCCACCAATTGGAACCTCAACAATGTTTGAAGGAGGCATCATCGAAATTGTGTCACCAACACCAAGGGGGAACGCGACAGGGGTGTCCTAAAAGGGCAAAATGGTTTTGAATTTAATACTGCTATAATTTCTACTGTTTCAAATAACTTTTTATTTAAACTGTGCTTGTTGATGTTAAATTGGCTTCCTACTGATTACATCGAACAAAACATGCTGGCTAGAATCCGACTGGTGAGGTACCCCATTATCAATGCAGCTGGATAAACTGCAGCAGTGAATTGCTGCTAATTGACAAGTCCATACTTGTTATCCCTCATTGTGAGTCCGGTGGCATGAACTGATGCATAGTAAGAGGTACAAGTAGCAAACCATTAATGACTAATGATTCGGCCCAACAGTTTACATCATGGCCAACAGAACTAACCAATTCAGACTTCCATTTTCCTTAATCAGCTTCAGCACCAAATTCTTTCATTTCAGGAACTTCACATAGCTCTGAGAACACCAGAGGGCAAATACAGTAGACCACCACTTTAAGGACACATCGCCTAAGGGAAAACTCATTACAGTGGAACCCTGGATAACGATCCATCCGCACAACAACAAATTCGGGTAACGACGCTGGATTTTCTGAAAAGTCATGCCCCGGATAACAACATTAAATCGTTATCTGGTGCATCGTGTTTGGTCTCCTACCTGTTCACACTGGAGATGAAAAAACCGCCATCTTCGGGTCTCTGTGTCCAGCTCTCGGCCTACCCAGGAGTATCTGGGAGGATCTATCCCGCGCTGTTTCCACCTTTCTAGCACCTTCCCTGACCCGCACAACAGCTGAGAAAAGTTGTGGCCGTCATCTTGTTTTTGAAGAGAGAAAAAGATGGTAGCCGCAACTTTTCCCAGCTGTTTGGCGGGCCAGGGAGGTGCTAGGAAGACAGGAACAGTGCAGAATAGGTCCTCCCAGCCACTCCGGGGTAGGCGGAGAGCCGGCCACAGGGACCCAAAGATGGCGATTTTTTCCTCCAACCAGTGTGAACAGGTAGGAGACCATGGCGTCCTTTTTCTGGAGGTGGGCAGAGGCAGCTTGGGTGCCTCTATTAGGCTCCAGGGAGGTGACCCGGGCTGTTTCTGACCTCCCCCGAGTTCCCCCCGCTGCTCCAAGCCAAAACACCAGGGGAAACTCTGTCGTTGGCTGCAGTTTTTGGCTTGGAGCAGCGTGGGGGGGAGATCAGGTGGAGGTCAGAAACAGCTCGGATCACCTCCCCGGAGCCTAACAGGCACCCGTGATGGTGGAGAAGCAGAAATGGGCCAAAAAAATTGATCACCAAGGAATTGTTTTCGCCCATGTCGGCTTCTCCGCTGCCTCTGCCCCCTCTGGGATGCTCAAGGGACCTTATCCGCGCTGTTTCTGACACCCCGCAACCCTCCCAGGCGGTGCTGCAAGGAAAAACCTCCAGCTGACAAAGGCGTTTTCCTCGGTGTTTTGGCTTGCAGCATCACCTGGGGCGGTCGCGGGGTGTCAGAAACAGCACAGATAGGGTCCATTGAGCCTCCCAGGGGTGGGTGGTGGAGAACACGAAATGTGTGGGGGGAAATTCCATCATGACGGAATTTTTTTGCCCATTTTGGCTTCTTCACCAAAATGGGGAGCTGCAGCCACAATTTACAACAGCTGTAAATGTGCCCATGGCTGTCATAAACACATTTACGACAGCTATGGACACATTTAATGGGAGTGTTTATGGCAGGGGGGACCACCAGTCCAGCCCACTCAGCCGTCTGAGGGGGCATGGTCTGGCCCATGGCTTAAAAATATTGAGAACCCCTGATTTACAACATATTCCTCTAGCAGAGTCTGAATTACAAATTAAAAAATCTCCCATGCTTAGTTTAAAGTGTTTCTCTCCGGAATGATTTTTCTGCTAGTTACTAACAGGTGAATTCTAAGGAAGGCATTTCCTGAATTTTTGGCATTTCCATGGTTTCTCTCCTGTGTGGACTCTGATGATTCACAAATTATGAATTGTAAGCAAAACATTTCCCGCACTACTGTCATTTGCATAGTTTCTCTTCTGTATGGACCCTCTTGTGTTTCAGAAGCTGTGAGCTCCGAGCAAAACATTTCTCACATTCCTGGCATTTGTATGGTTTCTCCCCTGTGTGGACCCTCTTATGAATTACAAGATCTGAATTCCAAGCAAAACATTTCCCACATTCTTGGCATTGGTATGGTTTCTCCCCTGTGTGGACTTTCTGATGACTCAGAAGCACCGAATTGTAAGCAAAACATTTTCCGCATGTCTGGCATTTGTACGGTTTCTCTCCTGTGTGGACTCGCAGATGGCGAGCAAGGTTTGAATTCTGATCAAATTGTTTTCCACAACTTTGGCATTTGTAGGGTTTCTCCCCTGTGTGGATTCTCTTATGTTTCAGAAGCTGTGCACTTTGAGCGAAACATTTCCCACACTCCTGGCATTTGTAGGGTTTTTCTCCTGTGTGGACTCTCTGATGACTCACCAGCTGTGATTTCTGACCAAAACATTTCCCACACTCTTCACAATTGTATGGTCTCTCTCTTGTGTGGATTCTTTTATGCCTCACAAAATGTGAACTCTGAGCAAAACATTTCCCGCAGTCCTGGCATTTGAATGGTTTCTCTCCTGTGTGGATTCTCTGATGGATCACAAGATTTGCATTATCAGCAAAACCTTTCCCACACTCCTGGCATCTGTACGGTCTCTCTCCTCTGTGGACACTCTTATGGTTCACAAGTTCTAAACCCTGGGCAAAACATTTCCTACTCTGCTGGCATTTGTATGGTTTCCCTCCCATGTCTACACTTTGATGGTTCCTAAATTGAAATTTGCAAAATGAACGTTTCCTAGAGACTTCATGTATGAAATTTCCTTTGGCAGCGTAGAGCCTTTTGTGAAGCGTCAATGATGTTTTCATGGGGAAATGTTTCCCGTGGATGCATTCGTAGGGCTTCTCCTGGATACAACTTTCTTCTTTTGCATGGGATTTCCAATCTCCAGCAAATTCTAATTTGTATGTTAAACTCTGTCCACATTTAGGAACTACACCACTTTGATTCCTCCAGTTACCTGTGGAGAACATGAAGAAATGCAGAAAAGACAAAGGATAAAACCAACAGATCTACAAAAGAAAAAGATTTTACAGTGGAACCTCGGTTAACATAAAAATTGCATAACAAAAGGAGTCGGCCTAGTCCGAGTGGGTGGCATAGAAATTGAACAAACTAAATAAATAAAATCCATAGAAAATAGTGGCTTGGTTTAAGGATCTTTTTTCACAACATATAAATTGGTATCCAATGCATTCTTATGGGAAACTGCATTCAATGCATTCCTATGGGAAATTTGGTTAAAGTAATTTTCACTGTAAGAAGCGTCCCAGAGAACACATTAATTACGTTAACCAAGGTTCCACTGTACTTAAGAACTGGATTTTGATGAATGAACACTCCCATGAAATGGCAGCTGCTAATCTTTGAAGTGCTACAACAGTCTATCCGTATTTTCTTCCTTTTACAGTAAACCCCCTACTTACAAAAATAAAGTCCATTCCATAGGCTTTTGCTTAAATTGTTTTTTATGTAACTCGAAGCAAACCCATAGGAAAAAAATATTTTACGTAACTTGAAGCAAACCCATAGGAAAAATGAAATTTTTATGTAAATCGAAGCAAACCCACAGGGAAATGAATTTTTACGTAACTCAAAGCAAAACCATAGGAAAAAGAATATTTATGTAACTCGAGGCAAACCCATAGGAAATTGATAACTGCAGCGAGGCCGCCAGGCTTGACTTACATATGCCTCGAGTTACATAAAGATTCTTTTTCCTATGGGCTTGCTTGGATTTACATAAAATTTTCATGTTTCCTATGGGTTTGCTTCAAATTACATAAAAATTTTTTTAAGCAAAAGCCTACAGAACGGACTTTTTTGTAAGTAGTTTTTTTTTTACTGTATATCAATTCCCATTTTGGGGTACAAAGAGTCTCCTGAAAGACCGTGATATTTTTGAACCACAATTGGACGTTCCCCGGTAACAGCAACCTTGTGTTGCTGGCTAATCTTTCTCACACTAGGTCAGACGAAGGGAACTGCAGAATGAACCCACCAAAAGGCACCTTCATTTTGACTGTTTCACATCTGTTTCACATCTGGCCTAGACATGGAAGAAGAATTCCCATTTTAAATCATGCAGTCAACATTTTGCAAAGTAGTTATAGAAAAGTACATCACTGAGAGGCCCTGTCATTGGTAGCCATCTTACAAAAGGCGTTTACTATCAAATGTGCCCTATAATTGAACTGTCAGAACCAAAATCATGGGTCCCGGCTAGACCTATACCTCTCCTGAAGCTTCTAGGCTGAGAACTTTCAGTTTTTCAGATATTGTGGAACTACTGTTCTCATTAGAACTATACTTTCACAAAGTGTTCAACTGTTGTTATGAGCCTTACCCAGCGGAGAGAAGGAATGAGACAGACTTCATAGGTAATGGGTTACAGCTTCTTCTCAGTTTATTTTCCATCCAATTTTATAAGCAGAAAAAGCATAGGCAGAAAAAGCTAACAAAAAAGGATAAACTGCTGAATAACTGCAGAATTACCCTGCGGACATGTTTAATAGGTAACAGAAGTAATTTAGTTTGGCTGTTGTTGACTGAAGGGATTTCCTTGGCCGAAGTTCCAGGAAAACAAACAAATAGGACTAGTTGTTTTCGTGCCCTAGTAACTAACAGGCTATGATTGCCTAGCCAGTGTTGACAGGAAGATTTCCTGACCAAAGGTCACCAGAAAAGTCACAGAAACAATTGGTTAATCTTTAGAGCATTCAAGTGAAACAATGGGGATTAGTCTGAACCCAAGTCAGAGATCCTCTGCCAAACAAGAAAACAGGTATTTTTACCCTGCTTAATTAGTTAAGGATTCTTCCACGTTGCAATCTATTGCGAGATTGAATAGTGTGCCATTAACCACTCAGAGAAAAAGCCAGGCCGGGCAATAATTCTCTGTCACCCCAGCTCAGAATCCTTTTATATTAAATAATACAATATATGATTTTGGGTGATCTTGGGTACACACTAATTATCATCCATACATTCAACTGTTATTAGAGATGGTGCTCAGTACATCTGGAGGTCCATGAGGTGGCCCACTCCAGCACCATAAATCCCAGTGTCAGGCCTGAATTGGGACACCACTCCCAACAGAGAAGCATAATGCTTGCTGCTATTGTTACTCATCATTACTGCAACGGTAAGCAAGGATTAGCATCAAAAGGGAAGGGGGGGGGGCTCACCAAGAGAGGACACCGTTCGCCAGTTCTCCTCCATGACTTCCTGATGGAGGACCTTCTGCTCAGGATCCAGCAGTGCCCACTCCTCCTGGGTGAAGGACACGGCCACCTCCTCAAAGGACACTCCACCCTAAATGAAAAAAAAAAGAATGGAGGTTTTCTCTCCATAGGATTCATAAAGACAACCTTCTAAAGCCAAAACATTATGTAAAGAGAAGGATCTGATATTGTAGGTTTGAACTTTGATAAATGAACTTCACTGCTTTTCTTTAGGAGGACAAGGTGACTAAAGGCTACCAATAACTTTGGCATATGTCCCTTCAAAGATGAAAGGTCCCTGAAACCCAGTTGCTGGAGAGCAACAGTGGGAAGAAAATTACCTTTGAAGGCCATCCCACCTTGGGATCATCCTGGAGGAACCTTTGTGAGAAACAGCATGCTAGATCTCATTGACAATGGCTCCTCTTATACCAGTGATAGCAAACCTTGGCACTCCAGGTATTCTTGGACTTTAATTCCTAGAAGCCCAAGTCAGAACACCTGCTTTTCAGGGCTTCTGGGAATTGAAGTTCAAGAACATCTGGAGTGCCAAAGTTCACCATCACTGTCTTATACTCAGTTCTCCCACAAAAAATAAAGGAAGCTACCCAAAACAAAGGAAATAGAGGAAGGCAATTCTTGCTGTCCTCATACTCAATTTTGTAAAATTTCAAACAATCCACAGATCTTAGACCATTGATGGTGAAACTTTTAGAGACTGAGTGCCCAAACTCCCGTCCACGCCACATCCTCACGCCATATGTGAGCCACCTGCCTTACCCCGGAAAGGGGAGGGAGGAAAGGGCTAAAAACCTGACTGGAAAAGCAAGTGTGAGGCATCAGCAACGTGATTACCCCTGCCTGCTGGCTGATTTAGTAAGAACACTCTCTCCCTCTTTTAATTTCTTTAATCTGTAGAGGTTGGTAGCAGTTTTAATGGGGTTTTTATTGGTTTTAAAATGTGATATTGGTTTTATTTTCTGTGAGCCACCCAGAGTCTTCGGAGTTAGGCGGCAATATAAATCAGATAAGTAAATAAACAAACAAACGCTCCCATTGGGCTGCTGGGCAGAGGGGCATGGTGAACTCTGTGCTACGGGGAGGGAGGAAGCACCCCATTGGGTTGCTGGGCAGAGAGGCGGGGCGAACTCTGTGCTGGGGTGATGGTGTGTGTGCCCCCAGAAAGGATCTGAGAGCCCCCTCTGGCATGTGTTGCCATAGGTTCGCCACCACTGTCTTAGACTATTCTTCAAAACAGAAGAGAAACAACAGTCTTTTCCATTTGCAACAGCCAGATATTTCATTTAGTTTTAATTCAATTTCCCCACTTGTATCGCTGTGCGGATTAACAACTTTTTTTAACGTCATTGTGCAGATAATGACAGTTTTTTGCTGCTAGATGGCGCAGCTGCCATTGAAAACCGCACAATGACGCTACTTGGGGAACCAAGCAACGTCGTTATGTGAGGGTCTACTGTACTGTAATTGTCCTGCCCATACCTGATCCATTTCTTCTCCATCACAAGGAAGACAGGATGGAATGCTTGCTGATGGGATCCTTCTGGCTCCTGTGTGGGAGACAAAGAGGGTCAGAAGCCAGTCCTATAACCTCATCTCAGAATAAAGGGGCTGTGGTGGCTCAGAGATGGATGGGATATAAATACAATAAATACATAAAATTTTAAAAGACTGGATTTCAAAGGCAGTAGAACTCATTGTCTGCATGTGAGGTCAATTCTTCCTCTGGCTGCTGCTATTTTGCTCCTAGCTAATTATTTTGCTTTTAGCTAATTATTACAAAGAACTGTGTTGGCTTAGTGGTTAAGATGCTGAACTTGACGACTGGAAGGTCAATAATCAGCAGCTCGAGACCTGAGTGCTGCATGATGGAGTGAGCTCCCGTCTGTCCCAGCTCTTGCCAACCTAGCAGTTCGAAAGCAAGTCGTTGCTATGCTTGCCCCCATGTCGACAGAAATGTCTGTCGTCACAGACAGCGCTGGCTCCTTGGCTATAAGCCAGTGGTGGGCATCAGCAGGTTCGCACCAGTACGCGCATACCAGTAGTAAAAATGGCTGGCCTCACCCCCTCCTCCTCCTAGAAGAGGCTTCTGAGGGGGCTGGCTCCATTTCCCCCTTCATCAAAGGCTTTTCCTGGGCTCCGTTTCACCCCAAAGCATATCCCCAGCCACTCCAGAGTGGCTGGGGATGTGCTTTGGGGTGAAACGGAGCCCAGGAAAAGCCTTTGATGAAGGGGGAAATGGCTTCAGAGGTCCGCTATAGTGATGAAAATTGAAGGCTTCTATTTTCATAGCTCTATAGCTAAGAGCAGTCACATGGCAAACAGGCCATGCCCATCCAGTCACATGGCCATGCCCACAGTGTGGTAGGAATTTTTTTATGCCCACCACTTCTATAAACAGAGATGAGCACTGAACCCTACAGTCAGATACGACTGCCTTTCAAGCAAGGGCAACCTTTCAAGCAAGGGGTGAGTGTCTTTTTAAAAAAACTTTCATATGCTCTGTTTCATATGGGGAACATATTTTTTTTACGAAAGAAAATGCTTTTATGTTTTTCTTTTCATTTTAAATAACAAAAATGACATTTTCTTTAAAAGGTGCAGGATGACAGCATAAAAAGGGTTCTGTGATGTCAAAATCATTGCAACCTCTGAGATGGAGTCTCAGGGGATCCCATTCAGGGTTCCACTGGAACATGCAAATCTCCTGATGTATGTTGACCCACTGTCTCTCTCTCTCTCTCTCCATACATGTATACACACAGATAGATAGATAGATAGATAGATAGATAGATAGATAGATAGATAGATAGATAGATAGATAGATAGATAGATAGATAGATAGATAGATAGATAGATAGATAGATTAGCCTGGTCTGCCTCACAAGAGAGATGTAGTGAAGATAATAGAATTAGAAAGTCATCTTTGAGCATTTTAGATGAAATGTGGGCTATTCACATAACAACCACCACCAAAGTATAGTACAGTACCAGTAACTGAAGCATGTAAGATAAAATGTGGATGTTTGTTCTGGATCTCTGCTACTCCTAATTTGTGCCTTAGAGGTTTTCTACTTCACACGGATAAGAATAAATATCTTCCCATTTGTCCTCCTCAGATAAAGCAGGAGTTCTCAACCTTTTTAAGCCAGGAAGATTCACGCTCCCTCCGACAGCTTTGGGTGCTGGACAGTCATTATGCCCTTCCTCCACCACATGGCACTTCCTGGTGTGGTGGAGGCGGTGGGGAACCACATGAAATTGTGCTGCAGGCCACATCCGGCCCATGGGCTGCAGGTTGAGAATCCTTGACATAAAGAATTAAAGAAGCGTTTTCCCCTCCCTCCTAGGAAACACAGGTCGTGTTCCCACACCACTTGTTCCCAGACAGCATAGCTGCAGGTGCCGAACCTGAGATTAGCAAGAAAGGCTATGATTCAAAGAGGAGCCTTCTCGGCGGTGGCACCAACATTGTGGAACTCTTTTCTAGTGGAGCTGCTCCAGGCTCCATCTCTGCCTATATTTAAAAAACAACTAAAAATCATTCCTTTTTAAAGAGGCCATTAAAGAGATACTGCCAACAGCCTAGCGTAAGGTTGGGATTAACGTTTCCGTCACCAAAAGGTTTTTTCTTGTTGTAGCTAGCACTTTTATTTTTAACGTGTGGATGCTAGTTTTCCTTTCTTGATATTTATAATTTTATTCCATTTTATTTATATTTTGAAATTGTAAATATTATTACTATTATTACTATTACTATTACTATTACTATTATTATTATTATTATTATTATTATTATTATTATTATTATTATTATTATTATTATTATTATTATTATTATTATTATTATTATTACTACTACTACTACATTGTATGCCACCCAGAGTGGGACAATATCCTAGATGGGTGGGATTGTCAGTTGCAATGCATATCTGTGAATACTCCCACCCACCCCCCGAAGCAGGAAAAATGCCATTGGCGTGAATTTGTTCAAGGTGGATCCCAGCTTGCCATGAAGTGACCCACACACTGTGATCATGGAACCATTTCCTACGGCACGTATGAAATGAAACATGCAGGATTTAACACCAGGACCACAATGGACTGCCACAGCCTTGTACTGTATTTGCTGGTGTGTAAGACCCACTTTCCCACTTTAAAATACACTGGAAAATGGAGTGCGTCTTTTACTGTATACAGTGGGCTAATTTGGTAATAATGTAGTGCATCTTATACTCTGATGCACCTTATACACCGGCAAATACTGGTAATTGATAAATTATATAAATGTAATAAATAAATAAACAGAGCCTCTTTTATTTTCACACAGGGGAAAACACACACATCCAAATCTAGCAACCCAAACCTTACCTATCAAGGCGGCATCTCCTTCATTGTTCCTTCTTTGAGGGGAAATCTCTTTGGTGTCAACTTGAGGTTTCTCTCCCATGGGGAAATCAGGCTGCACTTCTGGAGAGAGATTCCTAATCTGAGGATTCATGATGTGAAATAAGAAGATTTGGGGGGTGGAGAGAGAAAAGACACAGTGGGGTTTGGGAGATTCACGATATCATGCTCAGATTTTACAAACAAACAAACTCAAGAGCAATTCATAGAATGTTCTGGGATTTTCTTCACCACCTTGAGTAACCATGGACAATTTGGAGCACTGGTGGTGCAGTGGTTAAACTGCTGTACTGCAACCAAAAGGTTGTGAGTTCGATCCTGAATCATGGATCAAGGTTGACTCAGGCTTCCATCCTTCCAAGGTTGGTAAAATGAGTCCCCAGCATGTTGGGGGCAAAATGCTAATTAACGTGTGAACCGCCCACAGCAGGGATCTTCAGCCTGCGGTGCGCAAACTGTATCCGGCTTGTGGCAGCAAACCATCTGGCCCATGCTCTCGTTTCAGCCTCCACTTCCACTGCCGCCTCCTCAATCATTCTCCGTTTGGCTTGGCACGTCTCTAATGGTGCTCCGTAGAAGGGCAGATGTTGTAAGGCTTACAACATCCACCCTGCCACGGAGCACCGTTGGGACATGTCAAGCCAAGCAGAGGAGACAAGGACTGAGGTGGTGGCATGAAGTGGCCGTGTTTCCATTGGCCACGGGAGCGTTTGCTTCACCCATGTGACACAGTTCCTCCAGGCCGTCAAGTAGGGGAGGAGTGGGTTTCTGGGGTGTGGGCTCAGGGTGGTTGCCACTGATGCCTTTGGCAGTGGGGGGGGGGCACTGCTGCCTTTGGCAGTGGGGGGGGGGGCACCAGGCTAGCCCCTCAACAGTCTGAGGGAGCATGACCTGGCCCCTGGCTTAAAAAGGGTGAGGATCCTTGACCCAGAGTGTGCACTAAGCACTATACGGTAGTATATAAATTTGATTGCTTTGCTCTGCAATCTCTGCCCAAAATTACCAAAAAGATATCATGCTACTGTACCTACCACAGTGCTTTATCAGGTGCTGTGCCTAAGGCAGAAGTAAACCTTCTGTTTCTTTAGAAAACTAGGCATATACAGAAAGGACACACCTTGTTTTGAAATGCAAGTACAGTAATACCCCGGTTAACGTCTGTGTTAAAACTGGATAACGTTGGGGAATTTGAGGAAAATTTTGCACCGCACAATGTTAAGATAACATTGTGCGATGCAAAAGTTTTCCTCAAATTCCCCAACATTGATCTCTGCCCCAAAGCAGAGCACCAGCTTCCTTGGGGGGAGACCGAGAGTGCACGCCCTCACCCCAAGGAAACCAGCGCTCAGATGCTCAGAATGCCAGCTTCCTTGTGGGGAGACCGGGCGTGCGTGCCCTCGACCAGTCCTGCCAATTTTGGGGCTTGGCTCGATCCGCCTGCCTCTTTGGAAAGGGCAGCGGGGATTCCACGCATGGAATCCCTGCTGCCCTTTCTAAAAAGGCAGGCGGATCGACCCCGTTCCCTTTCCTCTTCGGAAAGGGAACCAGGCTGTTGTGCAATCAATGTATCGCACAACGTTAAAAACCGGATAACGCTAAGACTTGTGGAACCAAGTTTTAGCATTATTCTTGCTTTCAAGGACTGCATGAGATGGATGGAACAAATACCAGCAGAACAGCCACAAATCTGACATGCTCAATGGGCTGCCCACTTCAGGCGCCGATCCTTCTTCCCCAAAGCCATGAATTGCTCTCACCTTTTGCTCTTCCAGCTTCTCTTCTTCTGCCAGATTCAGACTCAGGAGGAAACCTTCTGCCAGGGCCACTGCCTGGGAATTGGTTTCCACTCCACATTTCCTCACCCATTTCGACATCTCCTGGGGAAAGATGGACAGGAACTGCTCCAGGACAACCAGGTCCAGCATCTGAGCCTTGGTGTGTTGTTCCGGCTTCAGCCATTGACGGCAAAGCTGGTGGAGTTGCGTGTAAACCTGCAAAGGACTGTCAGCCTCCAGGTAGGAGAATTTCCTGAAGTGTTGGCGCTGCATCTCTGAGCTGAGCATTTTATCACCTAGGACATTATTTATTCCCCAACACGCACCAAGGCATCCGGTCTTGTTAACATCAGGATCTCTTCCTGCTCTGGGACCAGATGTGTGTTGGTCTGCCATTTTGTTCCGTATTCAACAATGCTTCCAATTATGCCCCGGATCTACTCTCCTCCTGCTGGGCAAAGACTGTCTTCACAGATCATATGACCGATTCCCTGCAACATCAGGACACTCCGAAGTTAGCACTGATAAAGATGAAAAATGAAACACAACAGCAATCATCCAAGTCACATTTCCAAAGGAAAGACAGGAGAATTAGAAGCCTTGAGATAACAATAATTTCATGTCAGAAATTATTCTGGGTTGAAAGGATTTTTTGCTGGAGAAACTCTGCTCAGGAGATGCCCGAATGAGGCTCCTTTCATGTCCCCAAGACCTTTCCCCACCAAAGCGGTTCCTATTGATCTACTTGCAATTTCTTGCTTTCAAACTGCTAGGCTGTCAGGAGCTGGGACAGAGACAGATGCTCAAATCATCATGCCGACATGCCGGTCTTCCAACTAACAAGGTGAGCTTCAGGATTATTCCTTCTACTGACAATCACAAAGCACCAGATAATGAGAACAGCAGCATCTTCATGCTGACTGATCTATTTCTGACCACTCAAATCCATTCTTCACACATAGCCATAAAAACTTCTCTATTTCTTCTATATGCCAATACAGTGGAATCTTGTATAATGAATGCATCATAAAATGAAAAAATTCGTACAGTGAAGAGAATTTTGGGACAAATGGGTGCACTGAGTCCCCACAGTCCTAAATAAAGATACAGTAGAACCTTGTATAATGAAAATAATTGGTTCCACAAGGCACTTCATTACATTATCTTTTTTGTTGTACGATGCATGCATGCATCGTACAATGAAAATCTCTATGGGGAAAATTGTACAACAAAAATCTCTATGGGGAAAATCGTGCAACAAAATCTCTATGGGGAAAATCATACAAAGAAAATTTTCATTGTATGATTTTTCTCCATAGAGATTTTCGTTGTACAATTTTCCCATATTTTCGTTGTACAATGAAAAAAATCATATAACAAAGTGCCTTGTTATATGGCTACCTTGCTATTTACTCCTACTTCTAGATCATTTATGAAGAGGTTGAAAAGCAGGGGTCCCAGTACTGGACCTTGGGGGACCCCACTCTTTACTTCCTTCCACTTGGAGAAGTGTCCAGTTAGTGCTACTCTCTGTTTCCTGTCCCTTAGCCAGTTGCTGATCCAGGACAAGACCTGTCCCTTTATTCCATGACTGGTAAGTTTATTCGAGAGCCTTTGGTGCGGGACCTTGTCAAAAGCCTTCTGAAAGTCCAGATAAACAATGTCAACTGGATCCCCCTTATCCACATGCTTGTTGACACTCTCAAAAAATTCCAACAGATCAGTGAGGTATGATTTGCCCTTGCAAAAGCCATGTTGGCTCTCCTTTACCAGCACCTTCTCTTCTATGTGCCTATGTGCCTAGGATAGACAATTGTGATATAACTAAACACACATGAAGACGGAACATGAAAAATAAATTAAAAAGAAGGCAATATGTAGCACAGGCAATTAGAGGCTATGATGCAATTACAGTCCCAATAATATCTATCAGAAATCTGCAAGAACCCGTCATCTTAATAATTCTTCCAGCCTCTGTTCCAACTGCAGACACCAAAGATGAAGTTGAAAGTTTTTATGCAAGTACCTGGTAAGAAACTAATCACATACCAAAAAAAGATGATTGGAATGTCAAAGAAGAAAACAAAGCAGAGCTAAATAATTTTGGAAAGTTTGGTTCACAGGGGTCAGCAAAGAGCAAGAAAACAACTTGTTGTGTTCTGTGAGGCCAACAATCTGTTTATTGTAAATAGTTACTTCAAGTAACCAAATGCCAGTTAGACAATGTAGAACCAGACAGATTTTGTAATGAAAGCAGGAGAAGCAGCTTTATTCTCTCTGCCAGAACAAGGCCAGCAGCAGATTATAGTAGTGATCATAAACTCTTGATATAAAATAAAATATTAGAATAAAGCTGAAGATCACTAAAGATATCCTAGTGCCAAAGATAATTCAAACAATTATTTTGATGACTTTAAAATCAACAAAATAGAACAGAATTGCATTACCAAACTGAAGAACTGAGATTTCATAAAAGAGATTCTTCTTCTTCCGTTACTAGGCCAGATGAAGGTGCCTTTTGATGGGTTAATTCTGCAGTTCCTCTTGCCTGACCTAGTGTGAGAAAGATCAGCCAACAACACAAGGTTCCCATTACAAGAGTAGACCCAATTGTGGTTCAAGAATACCACAGTCTTCAAGGGGGCTCTTTCTGTGTACTACATACCAGAGATATTACTGGGGAAGAGTTGAAAAAGACAATTCCTGCAGCTAAAGAAAGGTAAAATCTACATGGGTGACCGTAGAAACACTTCAAACTGTTAAGGGCAGTGGAGAAGCCAAAGTAAAGTGGTAGAAATAAGGGTCACAACCCTAAATATAACTTTTTAGTGATTATCACTGGGGTACACAGAAAGAGCCTCCTTGAAGATTGTGGTATTTTTGAACCACAATCAGACGTACCCTAGTAATAGCAACCGTGCGATCTTTCTCACACTACGTCAGTCGAAGGTGATAATTTGAAAAAGGAGGGCTGACGGGTCTAAAAAGGAGGACTTTCACAAATCAAACGAGGTTTTTTTAAATATAATTTGCTTTATTTTAATCATATTTAGCTGAACTGCCAATTTTCTAAAGAAGTTCTTGGTTTTTTTAACAAATAAGTGTTGTAGAAAAGGAGGACATGTCCTCCTTTAGGATACCATCTGGCAACCCTAGTTGAAGGGAACTGCTGAATGAACACACCAAAAAGTTGCCTTCGTTTTGGCAGTTTCACCTCTGGCATAGACATGGAAGAAAAAGTGGCTATTATCATTTTTGGGAGCCTTTTCTGTGGGAGGGTGTGTGTGTGTGGGGTCAAATGTATGTCTCTTGTTGAGCCCAGAGAGGATCCTAGAAAGAAGCAGCTGGAAGGGAGCCCAGTTAAGAATGTTGGGGCAGCCCAAGATATTCTGCTGCCTGAGGCAAAAGGGCAAAATCCCCCCACCCCACCCAGTAATTTCCACACAAACAAATACTGTACATCTTAACCTATAAAATCGAGGGTTAACCGTTGGAACTTTGCATAGGCTCCTTAGCCAGGCCCTACTAGCCTGCACTCACCATTCGTGCACACGCCCGAACTGGGTACGCAGGTAAACACAAGATTGAGAAATGCGCCAGTGGGGCAAGAGCCCCACAAATGCGAAAAAAGGGAAACAACTTCATTTCCCAATGTTCTTTGCGCTGCGCCGCACCACAGCCAATCAGGCTGAGAGGCGCGACCACAAAGAACATTGAGAAACGCGACATGAGTGCGTAGGATGCTGAGCAAGCCAGCGCCCGAAAAATTAAAAAGAAAAACAACTCACCACCTCACAGCCAAGCAAACACCAGCTGGCTTTCTTTCCCTCACCAACAGCGCCTGAAGGTCCCAACTGGAGTTTCCCCTTTAATATCAGTGGATGGGGGGTTGCGAGCCCCCTCTCCGCTGGCTACCCTAGGGTTGGGAGGTTTGTGGGGACAAAAGGGGTATGCCCCCCCCAACCCTTCTGGACCTAGGAGACCAGGGAGAGTGTATCAATTCCCCCCTCCTAAAAAAACTCTGTCTTTAAAGAGAAGAAACCAAGCAGTTTCTTTTCTTTAAAAACGGAGTTGTTTTAAGGAGGGGGAGGGAATCGATCCACTCTCCCTGGTCTCCTGGGTCCAGAACGGTTGGGGGGACATACCCCTTTTGTCCCTCCAAACCTCCTAACTCCAGGGGAGCCAGCGGAGAGGGGGGTCGCAACCCCCACCCACTGATATTAAAGGGGAAACCCCATCTACTTTCACGACTCCACACAATCAAAGCACCATAACACAATAAAGCCCCCTCCCCACCACCTAGCCCACCCTTCCTATCCCCCACTGACCACGCCCCCTCCCCACCACCTAGCCCACCCTTCCTAACACCCACCGACCACGCCCCTCCCCACCACCTAGCCCACCCTTCCTAACCCCCACCGACCACGCCCCCTCCACACCACCTAGCCCACCCTTCCTAACCCCGACCAACCACGCCCCCTCCACACCACCTAGCCCATCCTTCCTAACCCCCACCGATCATGCCCCCTCCCCACCACCTAGCCCACCCTTCCTAACCCCCACCGACCATGCCCCCTCCCCACCACCTAGCCCACCCTTCCTAACCCCCAACAACCACGCCCCCTCCCACCACCAAATAAATAAATAATTTTTAAAAAATTACTAAAAACAGTCAAAAACATCCAAAAATACACAAAAACAAACAAAAACACCAAAAACAATATGAAGTAAACAAAAACACAATCAAAAACAAAACAAACAAACAAAAATACAAATTACACACACACACACACACACACACACACACACAGACAAAAGAAAGAAAACAAGCAAACTTACCAAAATATGTCCTACCTCCACGAGGACCGGAAAAGAAATGAATAAAGAAAGAGACTACTTACCAGAAGAGGCTCCACCCAGAGGCCAGGAGAGAAAAAAGTCAAAATACAATAACCCCTACCAGCACCACCTGCTGGCCACAATAGTAAAAACAATTCAAAAACACAAAACAGCCCCAAACAAAAGGCCACAAGAGTAAAAGCAAATCAAAAACATAACACAAATTCAAAATTTTACACAAAAGGTCACACCAATAAAAACAAATAAAAAAAAATTACACTAAAACACACTTTAACACAAATCACAAACATATGTCAATAAAATACAATAGAAACTTTTAAAAATCCTGTGCTGAGTTTTAACTCAAATTAAAACCCAAAACATCTAAACACATTTTAAAAACATTGAATGTAAAAAACATTTACTTTTACATTATTAAAATTATTACCTATGGTACAACTAATTTAAAAAATTCAAAAAACTAAAACATTATTTGCTTACATAAAACAATTTGAAAAATTATATCATACTTTGTTCTTTTATTAATCCTCAAAAAAAACCAAAAAAAGCAAATCACAGTTAATAACAGCCAAGCCAAAAAAACTTTACATAAATAAACATTTTAAAAATTAAAATTACAGACTAAGCAATTTTTAAAAAACATTAACACAATTTAACCTTCCAACACAATTTAAAACAGCCCGGCAATGCCGGGAAACCTCTGCTAGTGAAATATCTCACATTTCTAACCCTGGATCAATGGAAACAAAGAATAGAGCTCTGTGGGGCTGAGTGAGAAGTGAAAGGCAGGGGAAGAGGGGGAATCAGAAAGGGAGGGTTGTGGGCCATCAATGCCGCCCCTCCAGCCTCTGCCGTCTGAGGCCCTCCTCTCACTCTTTCTGGTGATCCCTGTCCCAATCCCTTTAAACCAACTCCACCCCCCCTTTTTTTTTTTTTGCAACATAACCACGTCCTTTGCTCAGCAAAGTCATCATCTGCAAAATGTCCATGCATTTCAAAGGGGGGGGAGGATGATGAGAATGATGATGAGCCAGTTTTCTCCCTTCCTTCCCTCCTTCTCCTCCTTTTTCCCAGCAAAGTGTAAAAGAGACTCACCTGCCCCTCCTCTAACAATCTCTGTTAATTAATTAATTAACTAAAGAGACTGCAGGGGTTTTTCTTTCCAAAGCCTCCCCTCCAAAGTTGAGCCAGGCTTTCCCGTCTCTGGACGGGAATTACGCATGCGCTGTTTTTTTATCGAGCTAAGCGTAATACAGTACAGTACTGTACTTTTTTTTCCCCTCCCACATCCCTCTTCTTCTCGCCTCCCCTTAGTTTCCCCCTTCTCCCCCTCTCTTGCAGCCCTGTTGGGACAACAAGACCCATCATCCTTCCCAGGTGCAACTGGGTAGGTAGAGGTTAAATGACACCCTAGGAACAGAGGAGACCGAGCCTTAGATTCCCGCCGGAGGGTGAAAAAGGAAGGAACGGAAGGGACCCTTTTGGAAACAGAACACTTCCTGTTGGAACGGAAGTTTCCGCTTCATAGTCCAACGCCCTTCTAGGAATCCCAATGTGGTGCTTTTAACCCCCTAGAGGCCAGATGGATTTTCCAGTCTTCCAAAACTGGACCATGAATGGAAAACACTGGGGTTTTTGGCTTCTCGGGCACCGGGATCTGTGGGTCCCTTTCTGGGATGGAGGGGAGGAATCCAAGAGATCCTTTGCATAGAAATTATTAGCTGTTTCTCGTCCAAGGCAAAGGAAGGGAGGACTCCAAACTGGAAACGCCACTTTGGGTGTTTTCTGGGTTGGAGAGTCCCTTGGCAAAAGGGGAGTCAGAGATGCATGTCTCTTGCTTATCCCAGGGTGGCTCCTGGGAAGAGGCAGCTGGAAGTGGATTGGAGTGGCTCAAGACATTCTGCTGCCTGAGGCAATGGGCAAAACTCCTTCCTCCTCCTTCACACGCATACCTCACACAAATTAAGTAAATTCCAGGCATATCAGAAAACAAAAACACTGCAGCACTTTCTAGACTATATATATATATATATATACACACACACACACACACATATATATATATATACACACACACACACACATATACACATATACATATATATATATACATATACATATACATATACATATACATATACATATATATATACACACACACACACACACACACACATACATACATATATATAAATAAAATAAAAATATAATAATATATTATCTGGTGGCACAGTGGGTAAACTGCTGTCCTGCAACCAAAAGGTGGGAAGTTCAATTCTGACCAGGGTTCAAGGTTGACTCAGCCTTTCATTCTTCTGAGGTCAGTAAAATTAGTAACCAGTATGTTGGAGGCAAAATTGTAATCAACTGGTGAACTGCCCAGGGAGTGCACTGAGCGCTATAGGACAGTAGTATATACAGGTAAGTGTGATTGCTTTGCTTTTAGCAGATAATCTCTGGTTGTTTATTGGCATGCTTATCTGTCATTCTGATTAATCACTCTATGCCTCTGTATCTGGTGTATTTAGTCTCACTCATATGTTTGATGAGGTGGACTTGATCTACGAAAGCTCACATTAAAAATATAGCAGTTAATCTTTAAAGTGCTGCAGTGTTTTTGTTTTCTGATATGTATGTCCAAAACACAGACTAACACGGCTACTATCCCAATCAATAATTTCCCACATTTTCAACCTACCCTGGAGATGGGACAGTGACCAAAATAAGGGGCTCCAATGGTAGTGGCGGGAGTACAGCTTTGCAGGTCTAAGGGAAAGCAGTGCCACCCCTCTAGTCTATGCTGCCCGAGACCATTCCTTTCACTCCATCTGATATTTCTGGTGATCAATTTCCCTAAGAAAAAGGCCTTTGATCCCATAAATAGGAATTTAACACTAACCTTCACTCTTCTTCCTGCAATGCCGACCACCTTCTTTGCTCACAAAATCATCCGTAGTAATTTTCCATGCATTTCAAGGGGGGATGATGATGTTTCCTCCTCCCTCCCTGTCCCCTCCTCCATTTTTATTTCTCTCTCTTTTACTTAATTAATTAAAGAGGCTGTAGGAGGTTCTTTCCAAAGCCTCCTCTCCAAAACTGAGCCCAGATCTTGCTGGGTGTGAATGTAGGCAGCGAGGAAAAACAAGAGATGAGTTATGATTTGTGCGAAGATGTATCTGCCACCCTATCACTGGGCATAAGAACAGCCTTGCTGGAACAGGCCACAGCCCATCCAGTCCAGCATTCTGTCTCACAAACTTTATTAAGGCCATAATTCAGGGGTTCCCAACCTTTTCAAGCTGGGGGCTGGGTCACGCTCTCTGTCAGCTGAGGGCTGGATGGCCATTTTGTCCTGCCTGCACGATGGGAGTGTCCATTTTGTCCCAACAGCTTCAAAGGGGATGCCCATTTTGTTTCTTGAATGCCCTTGGAGGGGTGGGAGGCCACATGAAATGGTGTTGTCGGCTGGATTTGACCTGTGGGCCTTAGGTTGGGAACCCCTGCCATAACTGATGTTGCCGATTTCCCCCATTTCTGTGCCCCTAAATCTTTTTTTCTTGAGAATGCATATTTTCTTCCAACTAAAGCTGCTCCCTAGTGTAGACCTTTAGTGTAAGGGACCAAAGACAATGAAACAGCCGAAGGGTTGGCTTAACACAGGTTTATTGCATGATGATCTGGAGGAACATGTGGTAATGGCGGATGGGTAGCTCAATATATACAGCTGGCTATACGTTTGAATGTGGCTCGTCGGCAGACTATTGGTTGCTGCCTGCGTGACGTCGTAGAAGGTCACGCCCTTCTTGTCCAGGTGAAGAGGTGGCGGGAATCTTCCCGCGCTGCTGATCCAGGTGAATCTGAGCCATGAGAGCTGGACGCTCGCTATTGCCATCTAGTGGTCACTAGCTTGCGTCCCCTTATCAGGTTTACATTGATACAGCTGAAGGTTATATTGTTGCACACAGAAAGGTTACATTGTTACCACATGGCTAGGTACATTGTTAAAGGCACAGCTTTACAGAACACAACATCCCTCCCCCCTAGGATGAGACGAAGTCTCTCAGCCAAGATGGCTTATTGCACGTGCGTTTGGGCCGTGATGAGGGCTAACCCCCCCCCCCGGGGGCGCTACTGCTTCTTTGTTCCCTGGTCCCTTGTCCTGTAATGGGAGAGGGAGACTCGTTAGTGGCTTGCCGCGGTTTGGCGGCCTTAGGGGAAGGGAAAAACTCCATTGTGGGCAGACCGGGGGCGATCGGGGCTAACGAAAAACCCCTCTTCTCGCTTGGACGGGTGGGGGACCACTCCGAAAAACTCCCCCGGTTCTGAAAATCAAATTCTAACTCAGTTGGGGTATCCGCATTTGTGGGGGAATTCCGCGAGATATGTATGGGGTCGGGTTCCTCCTCCTCTGAAAAATCCCCCAAGATATCTATGGGAACATCCCCCCTTTCCACCTCCCCCCTTGGTGGGGACCCGCGGCCCCCTTTTCCTCCCCCTTGGGCTGAACGGGTGGGGGAGAACCCTAACGCTGATTTTTTCTCTGTTTGGTCTGCGCCCTGCTCATCGGGGACCCTGCGTCGGAGCTGGTCCGCGTGCCGCCTCCACAGTAGCCCTGTGCTGGTTTCCACGCGGTACGACATGGGGCCGGTTTGCTCCACAACTACGCCCAGTACCCAGGCTGGGCCCGTGCTGGCGTAATTCCTGCAATGCACGGGGGCGCCTACACTGAAACTCTTTGTGGCCTCTAGCCCAATGTTCCTTCCCTTGTCCTCTACCCTCGTGGGGTCTAGCCTAGTAAGGATGGTGGTCAGTTTCCTACGCATTAAGAGCTCTGCGGGGGAGTATCCTGACGCCAACGGGGTCACCCTGTACCCTAGCAGAAACTGACACACTTGTAGGTTCAGATCCCCGGGGCCCATGCGCCGCAACGCGTCCTTCGTGGTGCGGACGAGGCGCTCCACTTGACCATTGGTGGCTGGGTGAAACGGGGCGGAGGTGATATGCCGAACGGCGTTAATCTCCATGAATGCCCTAAACTCAGAGGACGTGAAACAACTAGCGTTGTCACTAATTAATGTGTCGGGTATGCCGAACGTGGAAAAGAGCCTCCGCAAATGCTTAATGGTCTGGGCCGAGGAGGTGCTCGTGACTGGGATAACCTCCAACCACTTGGAGAAGGCGTCCACGACAAGAAGAAACAGGGTGCCTCTGAACGGGCCCGCGAAATCAATGTGCACCCGGGACCACGGCCCCTTGGCCGCGTCCCACTCCCTGTGGGGAAGGCGGGCCTCCTCTGGTCTGGAGCATTGGCAACTTTCGCAAGTGCTGACCATGTGCTCGATGTCGGCGTCCAACTGGGGCCACCAGAAGTAGCTCCGGGCCAGCGCTTTGGATCGCACGATGCCGGGGTGGCTGACGTGCAGCAGTTTGAGCACCCACGGCCGAAGGGAAGTGGGAATCACCACCCGCTGCCCCCACAAGAGGCACCCCCTCTCTAGGGACAGCTCTAACTTTTTCCTGAAAAATGGGGCGAACTCCTCCGCTGGGGAGGACGCCAGCCACCCTTTCTGCACCCAGGAGCTAACTGCCGCTAACGTCTTGTCCTTCTCTGTCGCTTTGGCAATGTCGGCGGGCACTACGGGGGGCGAATCCAGCACCTCTATCATAAGAACCTGATGGTCTCGCTCCCCCTTGCTCACCTGGCTGGGCGTCAGGGGGAGGGGAGATCTTGATAGAGCGTCCGCATGGCTGATCTCTTTCCCGGGCCGGTAGACCAACGCGTGCTGGTACGCGTTGAGAAAAATAGCCCACCTGAGCATCCTCGGGGACAGGATCTGTGGCGTGGGCTTATCTGCGGTAAAAATGCCTAGCAGGGGTTTGTGGTCCGTTACAATGGTGAAGGGGCGGCCATACAGAAAATCGTGAAATTTTTTCGTCCCCGCAACTATCGCTAGTGCCTCCCTGTCTGTCTGTGCGTAATTTCTCTCCGCTTGGGACAGGGACCTGGAGTAGAATGCTATCGGGGCCTCCCTTCTGTCTTCCAGCACGTGGCACAGCACCGCCCCCACCCCCACCGGGGATGCATCACAGGTCAGGACTACCAGGCGTTTGGGGTTGAAATGGGTCAGAATGGCATCAGACGCTAGGAGACTTTTTAGTTCACTAAATGCCCTCTCTTGGTCATCGCCCCACTTCCATGTCTTGTCTTTTTTAAGCAGTTTGTGTAGCGGTTCAGCCACTGCTGCCTTCCGGGGGAGGAAGGAGTGGTAAAAGTTGAGCAGCCCTAGGAACGACTGCAGCTCGGGCTTGGAGGTGGGGCGGGGGGCTTTCTTAATGGCGGCCACCTTGGATTTGGATGGTTTTATCCCCTCAGGAGTCACACAAAACCCTAGGAACTCAACCTCGGTCGCGAAGAAGACGCATTTGTCCTTTCGCAGTCTCAACCCCGCTTTTTCGAATATTGTCAGGACCTTCCCCAACCTCTTGGCCAATTCGACCCGACTCCCCCCCCCCATTATTAACACGTCATCAAAATAAGGCAACACCCCCTCTAGCCCCTTCAGGAGGCGTTCCACGAGTGACTGGAAAATTCCAGGCGCCGAATTTACGCCGAACTGAAGGCGCGTCACCTGGAACGCCCCCTTATGGGTGACTATGGTCTGCGCAGCAGCTGCGGCAGGGGACACCGTAAGCTGCTGGTAGGCCTGTGCTAAGTCGAGCTTAGCGAAACACTTTCCCCCGTGTAACCTGGCCAGCAGATGGCTGACTACCGGCACCGGATACGCATTCGGGCGGATCGCCTTATTGATGATGCACTTGTAATCGGTGCATATGCGGACCTCCCCATTGGCCTTTAGTGCAGTTACAATTGGAGTTTCCCACTCCGCAGAATCAACAGGCACAAGGATTCCCTGGCCCACCAATTTGTCCAGTTCCACCTCTATCTTGTCCTTGAGTGCGAACGGCACCCTGCGTGGTCGAATTGAGTCGAATTGGGCGGACCTCCGGGTCTAGGTCGAATGTCACTGGGGGCCCCTTGAATTTCCCCAGTCCTTTTTTGAAAACTTCGGGGTGCGCCTCGCACACCTCCTGAATCGGGTCAGTCCCAACGGCGTGCATCCCAACGGCGTGCACCCCCCCAATAAACAAACCCAGGGGCTGAAACCATTGAGTCCCGAGGAGGCTGCAATCTCCCCCTTTAAGCACGACTAGAGGGAGAGACGCGGCGTGCTTCTTGAATTTAACCTGAAATTCTCCAACCCCCAACACTGGAATGCTGTTCCCTTGCACGTCCCGTAGTGTGGACCTCAACGCTTTGAGCTTGGGTCGCCTGTGGGGGGCAATTCTCAAAAACTCCCTCTGGGAAATGATTGAATATGAGGACCCCGAGTCAATTTCCATTCTAATGGGAACCCCTTGAACTAGCACCTCAACAAAGTAGCGGGGGTGTCCTGCGGACACGCTGAATACTGGGGCGTCGTCCTCGCTGCCGTCGGAGATGCGGCCCACGCCGTCCTGCTTCCGCGTGGCCTGAGCGCCGTCCTTGGGTCTCGTTGAGCGGTCTTGTCCCGCGGAACGGTCTGCCGAGTTTCTCCGGGTCTCGCGCCTCTTCCTGCACACCTTGGCGATGTGCCCGCGGTGGCCGCAGTTGTGACACTCGGCCTTCCGAAACGGGCATTTTACGCGGTCGTGGGCCGCTCCACAGCCGTCGCACCGCCGGCTCTCTTTCCGGACCCTCCGGACGTCCTCGTCGTCGCTGCTCTCTGCGGACGACCTCGAAGCTCGCCGGGCTGCATGCACCAGAGTCTCTGCCTTGCTCGACCTCGGCCGCCAGTCCTGGAGTTCTTGTACCCCAGCCTTTGTAGCTTCCGCGGCCTGTGCCGCTCTGATGACCTCCTGCAACGTGGGAGGCGGCTCTTGGTTCATTAATGTGCGCTGGGTTTCGGCGTCGTTCAGGCCGCACAGCACACAGTCCCGGAGGGTGATTTCGACATTCTCCCATTTGCACGGGCCGGCCGCCAGCCGCAGGGCCGCCACGAATGTGGCGACCATCTCCCCGGGCGCTTGGACTCGCCTCCAGAACGCGCTCCGAGCGGGAAACATCGCCGTGGCGGGCCGGACGTGCTCACGCAGCATCTGCATGAGTTCCTTGGCCTTGAATTCGCTCACCCTCCTCGGTGCGATCAGGTCCACCAAGGTCCTTTTGGTTTCTTGTCCGAGCATCCTGGTGAAGATGGCCCTTTTCTTTGCCTCTTCCGTGACTTCGGACTCAATCAGTGCTGCCTGGAAGTCCATTTTGAAGATCTCCCAGTCGCCCGGTTTCCTGATTTCGAAACCGGCGCATGTCTTGGTCCCGTGGGCTGCCATCATCCCACCTTCGTCGCCAATTTAGTGTAAGGGACCAAAGACAATGAAACAGCCGAAGGGTTGGCTTAACACAGGTTTATTGCATGATGATCCGGAGGAACATGTGGTAATGGCGGATGGGTAGCTCAATATATACAGCTGGCTATACATTTGAATGTGGCTCGTCGGCAGACTATTGGTTGCTGCCTGCGTGACGTCGTAGAAGGTCACGCCCTTCTTGTCCAGGTGAAGAGGTGGCGGGAATCTTCCCGCGCTGCTGATCCAGGTGAATCTGAGCCATGAGAGCTGGACGCTCGCTATTGCCATCTAGTGGTCACTAGCTCGCGTCCCCTTATCAGGTTTACATTGATACAGCTGAAGGTTATATTGTTGCACACAGAAAGGTTACATTGTTACCACATGGCTAGGTACATTGTTAAAGGCACAGCTTTACAGAACACAACAAGGCCTTTGTTCTCATTGTCCTGGACTATTTTGTGCCACCTTTTTATTTCTATTTTTCCCTTGGCAGCAGCCTTTGCTTAACATGCAAAGCTGGAGAGATTTAGACCTGTCCCTAGGGAAGGGTCCCTGAAAGGATAAAGGATGAATAGCTGCAAAGTGGGTGTTTGACCTCTAGCTAAGTCTCACACACTGCATCAATTAACTCATTAGCAGATGTGTAATGTCAGAATGTTTATTTTGTATCCACTAAACATTTACAACTTAACATAAGAACAGCCTTCCTGGAACAGGCCACAGCCCATCCAGTCCAGCATTTTGTCTCACACAGTGGCTCACCATTTCCTTCAGGGTATTTCCAAGCAGATGCCTTCACCTGCTTAGGATTCCCTGGAAATGGCATTGAGAGATAGCCTGCCTATCTCTCCAACCCGGAGGTTGTCCTTAGGTATCCATAATTATAGCCTCCATGAACTTGTCTAATCCTTTCTTAAAGCTGTCAAGACTGACAGCTGTCACCACTTCTTCTGGCAGGGAGTTCCATAGACCAGTGATCCTCTGGGTGAAAAAGTACTTTCTCTTATTTGTTTGAGAACTAGCACCCAAAAGTTTCATGGAGTGCCCCCTAGTTCTAGTGCTATGCAATAGGGAAAACAGTTTTTCCTTATCTACTTTGTCCACACCATGCATGATTTTATAAACTTCAATCAGGTCACCTCTTAGACGTCGTCGTTCAAGAGTGAAGAGGCCCAACCGTTGCAGCCTCAGATGGTAAGGTTGGGAGCCCCTGACTTAAAAGAACCAAACCTCACGATAATCAAACTAAAGCCTAATCTTTTGCTGTTACTATTGTAAATAGCCACACTGATCGTATATTATTACTGGTTGTAAATAGTACAATGATATGCAAGCCTATCTGTTACGACAACCAACCATTGTGCGCCTCTATACCCGATATGTATAAATTGATACCATGAAAACTCACTCTTATGTCTGACGACTTTTCTGTGGACATGTGGCAGGCATGCCTAGACACAGGAATGCACAGAATACTGTTTACCTTCCCACCAAAGTGTCCCCTATTTATCTACTTGCAATTTCTGGCTTTCAAACTGCTAGGTTGGCAGGAGTTGGGACAGAGACGGGAGCTCACTCTGTTGTGCAGTACTCGGATATTGAACCCTGACATTCAAGCCTTCAAGCTCACCATCTTAACCATTAAGCCGCTCAGTGCATACAGTAAAACCCCAACTTACAAACGCCTCGAGTTACATAAAATTCAATTTACATAATGATTTTGTGCTAAAACCATGTCCCTTTTTACACAATTTCCTATGGATTTACTTCGATTTACATAAAAATTACATTTTTCCTATGGGTTTGCTTCGAGTTACATAAAAAACCGAATTAAGCAAAAGCCTATGGAATGGACATTTTTCGTAAGTAAGGGTTTTACTGTATTTTCCTTTTAAAATCACAAATTAAGAATGGGCAAGAATCTTATGATGGCTGGGCTGTATGATGCATCTGAAAGCCTTTTCTTGTTTCTCAAAACCACCCCCTAGGAAGGAAAAAACTTGCCCAGTGATACACTGTGCAATGACAAATTGTGACTCTAGGAGACATAATTCTGCTCAAAAACAATGTTCGCAAAATAGAACAATTTTAGCAAAAATTGATCATTTTTTTAAAATAAACTGGATTTTTTTTCCTTTCCATACTAGAAGTGACCTTTCAGTCTCCTCGTTCTGTTAAGAGTGGAAGAGCTAACCATGTATGGTCTCAGAACAAAAAAAGAACCATGATTCTGCTCAAAAACAATGTCTTTAAAATAGAACGATTTAACCAAAATGGCACCAGTAAACCATTGAAATTTTTTAACCTCCCAAACTGTTCAGAGTGGACTACAAAAGAAAGAACCAGACTAGCAAATCATCTGAATGAAACACATCTTTTGAGTATTCTCAAGGAGACAAATTTTTTGACAATTATAATACAGTGGAACCTCAGTTAACAAATGGTTCGGTTAACATAAAGGTAAAAGTTTCCCTTGCTCAAAAGCCAGTCGTATCCGACTCTAGGGTTCAGTGCTCATCTGTTTCAAAGCCAAAGAGCCAGCGCTGTCTGCTTCTGCAGATGTTTCCATGTCATGTCATGTGGCAGGCACGACTAGACACCGGAGTGCACAGAACGCAGTTACCTTCCCACCGAAGTGGTCCCTATTTATCTACTTGCAATTTCTTGCTTTCGAACTGCAAGGTTGGCAGGAGCTGGGACAAAAACAGGAGTTCATTCCTTCCTGCAGTACTCGGGAATTGAACTGCTGACCTTCCGCCTCCCAGTCAGCGTCTTAGCCACTTGAGCCATAAAAACCGCATAACAAAACAAAATCCATAGAAAATAGTGGCTCAGTTTGCGGAATTTTTTCAATGCATTCCTATGGGAAACCACGTTTCAGTTAAAATATTTTGGTTTTCAATGCTTTCCTGAGAAATTGCATTCAATGCATTCCTATGGAAAATGCAGTTAAAGTAATTTTCGCTGTAAGAAACTTCCCGGAGAACGCATTAGTTACGTTAATCGAGGTTCCACTGTATGTCGCTTTCGTTTTTCAGCATTGTTTTGCACCAAACCCTGGCATGTAGTGTTTTAATCCCAATATTTTACACCAACAGGGTTGAAAACTGTATCAATGGAAGAAAGCCATAATCTGTTGGGACATTTTTCACTCAGAGGTTTTATTTTTCTCTAAAAAAATAACTCTGTACATGGTAGGTAGGTAAGAAAAAAGGATTTGATGCAATTTCACACTTCCTATTCAAGTTGGCTCACAGTCAGCATTCAGAAGATGCTTTACAAAAGGCAGCCAGGTGAAATGACAGGAGCTTTGACCCAGGATGCTATTTGAGAGGCTCCTGACCTCCTCTGTGGTATTGGCTGCTGGAAAAATGCTGAAGAAAGAGGAGGAGAAAGAGAAATGGAAGTCACAATATTTGGGCATTACGGCAAATATGAAAGTATGCAGTCACTGGGGTCAGGTCAAAGAGAGGCATTATAAAACATACCATTATTGGTCGCTGTGGTATGCTGAAGTTTTATAGCAAAAATTCAATGGTTGCTAGTCTTGTTTTTTTCACTACTACTTCTGAAGTCTTTACCACTACAAGTTTTTGAATGCACGCCGCCTATGTGTATTCTAAACTTTATTTGTGCATATTCCAGTTACTCTCTCTCTCAGGAAATTACTGCCATAAAGATTGTTCTTTCTATAATCGGGGACATCCCTGTTTTATTTGATGACGAGCTTCAATATTGATCAAGGACTGGACTGGCATGGAGTGGTATATATAATTCATTTTTAGTAAAAATGTTCAATTCTATTCTGAGATAAAAAAATTCGTGTCAGAAATTATTTTGGGTTGAAAGGATTTTTGCTGAAGAAACTCCACTCGGGACGCCTGAATGAGGCTCCTTTCATGTCCCCAAGATCTTTTCCCACCCAAATGATCCCTATTGATCTACTTGCAATTTCTTGCTTTTGAATTGCTAGTTTGGCAGGAGCTGGGACAGAGACGGGCACTCAAACTGCTAGTTTGGCAGGAGCTGGGACAGAGACGGGCACTCAAACTGTCATGCAGTACCCGGGTCTCGAACTGCTGACTTGCCGGCCTTTCAGCTAACAAGGCGAGCTTCTTAACCATTGAGCCACCGCAGCCCCTATGGAGTGGTTACTTAGCAGTATTTATCATACTTCTGATTATAATACTGTTCTCTGGGAAGCCTGCCAAACAGCTCACAATCAGCCCTCTCATGGGGGTAAGAAATAGACAACAGCAGAAATTCCATAGTGTTGAACCTGGAGGGATGGTTACATCCTTGGAGAAATCTAGTTTTTCAGGCACACCTAAATTGGTAAGGGGCTTAAATGAAACTGTACTTTTTGTTTCGACATTAATAATAAAAAATTCCAACACTCCTGCCATTTGTATGATTTCTATTGTGCATGGAGCCTTTTATGATCTGCAAACTGTGAGCTCCAAGCAAAACATTTCCCACACTCCTGGCATTTGTATGGTTTCTCTCCTGTGTGGACTCTCTGGTGAATTACCAGCTGTGAACTCCAAGTAAAACATTTCCCACACTCCTGGCATCTATATGGCTTTTCTCCTATGTGAATCTTCTGATGATTCAGAAGTTGTGATTGCTGAGCAAAGCATTTCCCACACTCTTGACACTGGTATGGTTTTTCTCCTGTGTGGATTCTCTGATGACTTACAACCTGTGTTTTACGAGGAAAACATTTTCCACACTCTGGGCACTTGTATGGTTTCTCTCCAGTGTGGGTTCTCTTATGCCTCACAAGTTGTGACTTCTGAGCAAAACATTTCCCACATTCCTGGCATTTGTATGGTTTCTCCCCCGTGTGGACTCTTTGATGATCCACAAACTGGGAGCTACGGGCAAAACCTATCCCACACTGATGGCATTTGTATGGTTTCTCTCCTGTGTGGGCCCTCTTATGATTCACAAAATGTGAACTCCAAGCAAAACATTTCCCACACTCTGGGCACTTGTATGGTTTCTCTCCTGTGTGGACTCTCTGATGACTCACAAGCTCTGAATTCCTAGCAAAATATTTCCCACATTCCTGGCATTTGTAGGGTTTCTCGCCTGTGTGGACTTTCTGATGACTCAGTAGCTGTGAGCTCAGAGTAAAACATTTCCCACACTCCTGACATTTGTACGGTTTCACTCCTGTATGGATTCTCTTATGTCTCACAAGTTGTGAGGTCTGAGCAAAACATTTCCCACACTCCTGACATTTAAATGGTTTCTCTCTTGTATGAACCCTCTTATGATCCACAAGCTGGGAACTCCGAGCAAAACATTTTCCACACACTTGGCATTTGTATGGTTTTTCTCCAGTGTGGACTCTCTGATGATCCACAAGCTGGGAACGCCGAACAAAACATCTCCCACACTCCTGGCATTTGTACGGTTTCTCTCCGGTGTGGGTTCTGTCATGGTTCACAAGATGCGAGATCCTAGAAAAACATTTCCCACACTTGTTGCATTCATGCAGTTTCTCTTCTGTGTGGGCTTTCTTATGCTTCACAAGTTGTGGTTTCTGAGAGAAACCTTTCCCACACTCCTGGCATTTGCAAGGTTTTTCTTCTATGTGGCCTGGCTGATGATTTATAAGCTCTGGATTCAAAGAAAAATATTTCTCACACTCCTCACATTTGAAAGGTTTCTCTTCTGTGTGGACTCTCAGGTGGCTCACAGATTGTAACTTGCAGTCTAAAAGTTCCACAGAGACTTTACTTACGAACCAGTTTTTTATAGTATGTTCTCTTTTGTGAAGCATCAGTGATATCTCCATGGTAAAATGTTTTCCACACATGATACATCTGTAGAGTTTTTCTTGGAAACAACTTTTATCTTCTGTCTTGCTCACCCGAACAGGATTTAATTTGTGCATAAATGTTTTTCTACATTTGGGAGATACATTTTTCTCATTCCAGTTGTCTCCTGAGAAGAAAAACAATACTAAAATGAAGACACAAACAGATCAACATGGTCTTTCCAAATAATTGCTCCGGCCCTATGGAAAATCCTGCCAATTGAACTGTGTCTCCAGACAGAGTTGCTGTCCTTCAGGAAAGGGCTAAAAACCTGGCTGGCAAAGCAGGTGTAGGACACCAGCGATGTGGTGACCCCTCCCTGCTGGCTGATTTAGTAAGAACACTCTCCCCCTCTTTTAATATTTTAATCTCTTTTAATCTGTAGGGGTTGGAGTAATTTTTGGTGGCAGTTTTAATGGGGTTTTTATTGGTTTTTAAAATGTGTTTGGTTTTATTTTCTGTGAGCTGCCCAGAGTTTTCGGAGTTGGGCAGGAATATAAACCAGAAAAACAAATAAATAAAAAGCAAAATCCCAACTTACAAATGCCTTGAGTTACATAAAATTTGAGTTACATAATGATTTTGTGCTAAAACTATGTCCCGATTTACACATTTTCCTATGGGTTTGCTTCGAGTTACATAAAGATTCTTTTTCCTATGGGTTTGCTTCGAGTTACGTAAAAATTCATTTCCCTATGGGTTTGCTTCGATGTACATAAAAATTTCATTTTTCCTTTGGGTTTGCTTCGAGTTACGTAAAAAATATTTTTTCCTATGGGTTTGTTTCAAGTTACAAAGAAAATCTATTTAGGCAAAAGCCTACAGAATGGACTTTTTTTCTTAAGTAGGGGTTTTACTGAATAAATAAATGGCTTTGATGCATGAAAGTTCCTAGGGGGGTGGGGAGAACTGCTAGTCTTTGACATGTCATATCTACAGTATCTGTCTTCCCCAATTTGAATTTGCCATCTATTCTACAGGCAAAAATAAGAGAAGGAAGATTAACAGTCTGCTTTGCTTCAGGTGCAAATGGAATGTAGTTTACACTTTTCTAGTGAATGTGTAATAATCTAAATAAAAAGTGAATTAAAAGCCTTTTTATTTCATGTATTTTTATTAAAAAAAACACACACCCTGTATTAGAGTCTTTAAATGTTATCACTCTGCCCTTCCCTGCTTTACATTGGTTTTACTGTTCTTTTATAGCAGGGGTGGCCAACCTTTTTCTGTTGTAGGCCTGACCATGCCCTTGGACAGCACACCCCAGAAGCGGGTGCATTTTCGGCTGATGTAAATGCGCCCACTTCTGCATTAATGCCAGCTACAGGTGCATTTTATGGATGATGTAAACATGCTTGCTTCCACTTCCGGGTGGGTGAAGGCAGTGACAGGCCAGATGGGATGGCATCGGGGGCAGGTGCCAGGTCTGGCCTGTGGGCCATAGGTTGGGAACACCTGCTTTTATAGCATAGGAACAAATTTGTGAATGGGGCAGAAGCATACCTGTCAACCATCCTGATTTGGCCAGGATTACCCCGTAATTTGATGTCGATTGATGTCATAACCCGCCCCGCGCTGCCAAAACCCCGTAATTTGGCAGCGGGGGAAAACACTTTCCATGCATGCGTGGAAGCACTACGCCGCTTGCGTAGGGGCTGCACAAGTGGCGTAGCGCTTCCACGCATGCGTGGAAAGCGACCTGCACACAAGCGATCTGCGCAGGTTCCGTTTTTACGGAGCCGCGGGTTGACAGGTATGGGCAGAAGATGGCTGACAACTTTTGATAGTTCACTGAGACTGATTTAAAATTAGCAGGCAAGTAACAGCAAAACCTCCATTATTGCACTGGTAACAGTAGAAATCAGCATCAGGCAGGGGGAAGGGGGAGTGGGCTTACCAAGAGAGGATAGGGTTTGCCAGTTCTCCTCCATGACTTCCTGGTGGAGGGTTCTCTGGTCAGGATCCAGCAATGCCCACTCCTCCTGGGTGAAGTACACGGCCACCTCCTCAAAGGACACAGGACCCTAAATGAAAAAAGAAAGCAGAACTTCTGCCTAGGTTTCATAAATATAATCTCCCAATGCCAAAACAACAGATAGTGAGATGGTTGGATCTTGTATTGTACTGTTGAACTTTCATGAATGAACTTCACAGCCTTTTTATTGAAGAACAAGTTTACCAAGGGATATTTCTGAACTTGGCAGGCATGTGGTCCTTTCCAGCAAGAAGAAGGAAAGAGATATTGGTGACTAGGCAGCTTTTGGAGATTCCTGGAGGCATCTAGGGAGACTTTGTGAGAAACAGGATGCTATGCTAGATGGACCTTTGGTCTCGTCAAGCATGGCTCCTCTCCCACTTTTAGCATTCCCACTGCTACTTCTTTTTCTGCTGAATCTAAACCCGAAATCTACAACTCAATGAAGGTGTCAACCCAGTGTGCCTCAGCAGTGAAAAAAGCAAACTCAATGCTAGGGATCATTAGGAAGGGTATAGAAAATAAGTCAGCAAGTGTCATTTTGCCTCTTTATAAATCTATGGTGAGGCCCCATCTGGAATACTGTGTACAGTTCTGGTCGCCATACCTCCAGAAGGATATTATGGAGTTGGAGAAATACAGAGGAGGGCAACCAGAATGATTAGGGGACTGGAACACCTTCCTTACCATCTGAGGCTGCAACGGTTGGGCCTCTTCACTCTTGAGCGATGGCGTCTAAGAGGTGACCTGATTGAAGTTTATAAAATCATGCACGGTGTAGACAAAGTAGATAAGGAAAAACTGTTTTCCCTATCGCACAACACTAGAACTAGGGGACACTCCATGAAACGTTTGGGTACTAGTTCTCAAACAAATAAGAGAAAGTACTTTTTCACCCAGAGGATCACTGGTCTATGGAACTCCCTGCCAGAAGAAGTGGTGACAGCTGTCAGTCTTGACAGCTTTAAGAAAGAATTAGACAAGTTCATGGAGGACAAGCGTATCAATGGCTATAATTATGGATACTTGACAACCTCCGGGTTGGAGAGATAGGCAGGATATCTCTCAATGCCATTTCCAGGGAATCCTAAGCAGGTGAAGGCATCTCCTTGGGAATACCCTGAAGGAAATGGTGAGCCACTGTGTGAGACAGAATGCTGGACTGGATGGGCTGTGGCCTGTTCCAGCAAGGCTGTTCTTATGTTCTTATGAAATCAGCCTTGAAGACTCTCCTGAGAATATAGTGCAGTGGCCTTTTATCTGCCTTCCACATTGCAGCATGACACCCATAGTACCACCGATCCAGCTCCACGAGTCACTTTCTGGTCCTGAGCCCTTTTGGCACGCAAAGTCCTCATCAGCCCCAGGCCAAGATTGATGAAGCTGCTGCCCATCATCAAGATGGATTGTTTTTTCTCTCTTTATTTTTATACTTCCAAAATCCATCAATAGGGCTACCCTAGTTGAATTTTTCAAAGCCCTAAAAGATGATGGAATCAAACTACTGCATTCAATATGCCAGCAGATTTGGAAAACAAAACAGTGGCCACAGGATTGGAAAAGATCAGTGTACGTTCCAATCCTCAAAAAAGGCAATGCCAAAGAATGCTCAAATTACCGAACAATTGCGCTCATCCCACATGCCAGCAAGGTGATGCTCAAGATAATACAGGATAGGCTGCAGCAACATGTGGAGAGAGAATTACCAGAGGTGCAGGCCGGTTTCAGAAGAGGCAGGGGGACTAGAGACCTTTGATGTACTGGAACCGAGACAATAGAAGCAGCCGCAGTCTGGCTTAACACATCTTTATTGGCACACCGTTAGACTGAACATGTGGTAATGGCGGAGGTACAGCTCCTTTTATATTGCAACAATACTTTTGAACCTGGTTACACGGTAGCGTATTGGCTGCTACCTGCGTGACGTCATTCTGAGTCACGCCCTTCTTCTCCAGGTGTTCCTTGCGCGGGAAGGTTCCTGCGGCTGACGGTAATTGGGGAATTTGTACCATGTGAGCTGAACGCTCGCAGCTGCCCTCTATGGGTAGCTAGCTTGCGTTCCATTAACAGCTGAGATACATTGTTATCATTGTTAGGTTACATTCGGACATTGCAGTGGCTACATTCATTCTTAAAGAGATACAGTTTCATACACAACAAGACCACATTGCCAACATACGTTGGATCATGGAGAAAACAAAAGAATACCAGAAACAAGTCTACTTTTGTTTTATTGACTACACCAAGGCTTTTGACTGTGTGGACCACAACAAAATGTGGCCAGTAATTAAAGAGATGGAAATACCAGAGCATCTCATATGTCTCATGAGAAATCTGTACATGAGTCAAGAAGCAGCAGTTAGGACAGAACACTGAATGACAGAGTGGTTTGGAATATGGAAAGGAGTAAGACAAGACTGCATTTTGTCACCCTGCTTATTCAATCTATACACAGAGCACATAATGTGCAATGCAGGGATGGAGGAATCACAATATGGGATCAAAATTGCTGGGAGAAACATCAACAATTTGAGATATGCAGACTATACCACCCTAATGGCAGAAAGTGAGGAAGACCTAAAGAACTTCTTGATTGGATTGAAGGAAGAGAGTGCAAAAGCTGCCCTGAGATTTAATATCAAGAAAACCAAGATAATGGCAACAGGTCCAATCAGTCCCTGGAAAATAGATGGGGAAGAAGTAGAAGCAGTGACAGATTTTACTTTCCAGGGATCTAAGATCACTGCAGATGGAGACTGTAGCCATGAAATAAAAAGACGACTGATTATGGGGAGACAAGCTATGAGAAACCTGGGGAATATAGTGAAAAGCTGAGACATCACCTTGAAAACAAAAATTCGCATAGTCAAAGCAATGGTATTCCCAGTGGTAATGTATGGGTGTGAGAGCTGGACAATTAGGAAAGCTGAACGCAGAAGAATAGATGCTTTGAGATGTGGTGTTGGAGGAGAGTCCTGAGAGTCCCTTGGATAGCAAAGAGAACAAATAGGGCAATACTGGAGGCAATCAATCCTGACTGTTCATTGGAGGGACAAATAGTGAAGATGAAGCTAAAGTACTTTGGACATCAAATGAGAAGGGAGGACTCACTTGAGAAGGCCTTGATGCTGGGAAAGGTGGAGGGCAAGAGAAGAAGGGGGCATCCAAAGATGAGATGGATAGATGGTATTGTGGACACAATGGGCACAGAGCTTGGCGGGCTGAGGAGAATGGTGGAAAATAGAGGTGCCTGGAGGAAAATGGTCCATGGGGTCGCAAAGGGTTGGAATCGACTGTGCGACTGAACAACAAAGGACATCGTTGTTGTTGTTGCTGCTGCTGCTGCTGTTGTTGTTATAATACCGCCTTCCTCACCCTAGGGTGACCCAAAGCGTTTTACAAAAATAAAATACCAAATATACAAAAACATTTCATCAAATTACAATCAGAATCACAGTACCAGAGCAATTACAAAGTAGTTCACAAAACAAAGTACCAGATATACCAAAACATTTAATCAAGTTACAATATCAAATCACAGTACCAGGGCAATTACAAAAAAGCAAACGCCTCATATGGCTACTGTGGCTTATGTCCTTCTTCAGGTGGGGAGAGTCGGCGGCGAGGTCCTGTGGCGTCGGACCGCATTGTCCTTTTTATTCCCAACGAGGCGGGACTCCAAGGAGAGTGGCTACAGTTGCCTAGAATCCCCTGGCCGGTAACAAGGACCGGGGAGAGGCAGCGGCAAGGTCCCATTGCAAAGGTATTGAAAGGATTTGTTCAATTTTTCTGAATACACTTTCCCAAATTTCTTTTATTAAGGTACAATTCTACCAAAAGTGTAGATAAGCGAGAAAAGAAAGATATGATCTGTAATTTGGTAACCACGATGAGTTTAATCATAATTAGGAAATGGAAATCGGATAGTAAAATAGAATGAGAAGAGTGGTACAATGAAATATGGAATATGGCAATAAATGATAAATTAACACTAGATTTAAAAGTAAAAAAGAAATTTTTAAGAAATCCAATTTTAAGGACATATGAGGAGAGCTTCTTGACTATGTATTGTACTTATGATTCTTTTATTTTATATATTCTATTGTTTCTATAATTTGTAATTTATACTTCTTTCCAAAATCTTAACCTATAAATCCAAGGGTTAACCGTTGGAACTGGCTATAGGTTGCTATGCCTCGCCCTACTTGCCTGCACTCACCCTTCGTGCACACGGCCGATCTGGGTACGCAGGTCAACGAAGGATTGAAAAAACCGGCAGTGGGGCAACAGCCCCACAAACGCAAAGAAAGGGAAACAACTTCACTTCCCAACATTCTTTGCACCGCGCCGCGCCAGAGCCAATCAGGCTGAGAGGCTCTCGCACGGCGCAGCGTTCGGAAACGCGCCGCAGCCAATCGAAAGAAAAGCATTTTAAAAAAATGCAGCACAAACACAAAACAGCAACCCATAACTACAAGCCCCAGCGTCCTGCGCGCCATGAGCGCGCAGAGCGCTGAGGAAACCGGCGCCCGAAAAATGAAAAAGAAAAACAACTCACAGCCAAGCACACACCAGCCGGCTTTCTTTCCCTCACCAACAGCGCCTGAAGCTCCCGAATGGAGTTTCCCCTTTAACATCAGTGGGTGGGGGTTGCGATCCCCCTCTCCGCTGGCTACCCTAGGGTTGGAAGGTATATGGGGAGAAAAGGGGTATATTGCCCCAACACTTCTGGAACCAAAAAATCAGGCAGAGTGGATCGATCCCACCCCTCCCCCTCCTAAAAAAAACAACTCCGTCTTTTATTCTATTTAAAAACGGAGTGGTTTTAAGGAGGGGGGGGTCGATCCACTGTGCCTAATCTTTAGGTTCCAGAAGTGTTGGGGCAATATACCCCTTTTCTCCCCACAAACCTCCCAACCCTAGGGTAGCCAGCGGAGAGGGGGGTCACAACCCCCACCCACTGATATTAAAGGGGAAACCCAATCTACTTTCACGACTTCACACAATCAAAGCACCATAACACACTAAAGCCCCCCTCCCCACCACCGAGCCCACCCTTCCTAACCCCAACGACCACACCCCTCCTAGCCCACCCTTCCTAACCCCAACGACCATGCCCCCTGCCCACTACCTAACCCACCCTTCCTAACCCCCAACGACCATGCCCCTCTCCCCACCACCTAGCCCACCCTTCCTAACCCCCAATGACCACGTCCCTTCCCCACCACCAAATAAATAAATATTTTTTTTAAAAAATTACTAAAAACAGTCAAACACATCCAAAAATACACAAAAACAAAAACACCAAAAACAATATGAAGTAAACAAAGACACAATCAAAAACAAAACAAACAGACAAAAAATACAAATTCCAACACCACCACCACCCCGCCCACACACACACACACACACACACACACACAAAACAAAGAAAACAAGCAAACTTACCAAAAGATGTGCTACCTCCACCAGGACTAAAAAAGAAATGAATAAAGAAAGAGACTACTTACCAGAAGAAGCTCCACCCAGAGGCCAGGAGAGGAAAAAAAAGTCATAATACAATAACCCCTACCAGCACCACCTGCTGCCCACAATAGTAAAAACAATTCAAAAACACACAACAGCTCCAAATAAAAGGCCACAAGAGTAAAAACAAATCAAAAACATAACACAAATTCACAATTTTACACAAAAGGTCACACCAATAAAAACAAGTAAAAAAAATTACACTAAAACATATGTCAATAAAATACAATAGAAACTTTTAAAAATCCTGTGCTGAGTTATAACTCAAATTTAAACTCTAAACATCTAAACACATTTTAAAAACATTGAATGTAAAAAACATTTACTTTTACATTATTAAAATTATGACCTACGGTACAACTAATTCAAAAAATTCAAAAAACTAAAACATTATTCACTTACGTAAAACAATTTGAAAAAATTATATCATACTTTCTTCTTTTATTAATCCTCAAAAAAACCCAAAAAAGCAGATCCCAGTTAATAACAGCCAAGCCAAAAATATTTTACATAAATAAACATTTAAAAAATTAAAATTACAGACTAAGCAATTTTTAAAAAACATTAACACAATTTAACCTTCCAACACAATTTAAAACTATTGCAAAAATAAAATTGGTTCATTTTTTATTAAAACACACGGAGAAAAAAGCACGGCAACGCCGGGCAACCCTTGCTAGTGACATTTGTTCTTGGCCTGGTTTCTTTCCTTTCCCTTTTATCAGTACATAGTCAATTCACAGCATATGAAGGGAGCACATAGTATTTTTGTATATTGTATAGTGCTTTGTTGTTTATTTGTTTGTTTACTGACTTCTTGTTTTCTGTAATGTGTATTTATTGTTATTTTTATTTGAAAATATATATTTTTATTTTTTATTTTTAAAAAGATGATTACAGTGGGATTTAATCCACTTGGGGACCATCACCCTTCCCTGTGGACTTTTGCACCCAAGGCCATTAAGGCCTCCTGGTGGTCAGGATAGTTAACCACCACCTGATACTCGGCATTGAGTCGCTAGCAGTATAGTCTACTCAATTCTGAACCTGTGGTCTGTGGGCCAGATGTGGCCCATGGCACTATTTCATGTGGCCCCCACTGCCTCCACCACACCAGGAAGTGCCATGTGGTGGAGGAAGGGCAAAATGGCTGTCCGGCCCCCAAAGCTGTCTGAGGGAGCGTGATCTGGCCCCCAGCTTTAAAAGGTTGAAAACTTGTGGTCTGCTCTATTACCATAGCAGGATAACCTGACCAGACTGGGAGTGTTCCCACAGTTAAACAAAAAGAGCTACTCAGCACGTGGGAATGGAGAGTGGAAGGTAATTCCTGCTGTCTTCCTATTCTATTTTGAAATACAGTCTAACCTCAGTTAACAAACAGCTCAGTTAACATAAAAATCATATAACAAAAGGAAATCCATAGAAAATAGTGATTCAGTTTACATAATTATTTTTTTCAGAACAGATTAATTGGTTTTCAATGCTTTCCTACAGGAAACCATGATTCGGTTAATGCATTTTGGTTTTCATTGCATTCCTATGGGAAATCAAATTCATTGCACTCCTATGGGAAATTCACTGTAAAAAATGTCCCCCGGGCTGTTCCAAGATGACGAACTGAGTGGAGGCTTTTTTGATCGCTGCTGAAAAGGGGAAACTACATAAAGTGGTTTAATAGTTAGAGGGTGTCGAGAGAAGAATAATTTTCTTTTTTTGTTTGTTTGTTTGTTGTTTCTGCTATATTTTATGTGAGAGAAAGGTACTGGAGAGCGGCTGAGTGGGCGCCGACCAGTTGGGAGCCCCAGTTCACAAGAGAACAGTGATCAGGGAACGGAGCTCAAATATTGAACGCTTCCTTTTTTTTTTTTTTTTGTTTGTTACCTGGTCCTGGAGAGGAACTTTAAGGCATAGACCACAGCGAGTGAGGCTGTGCTAAGTGGGGTTGAAGCACAGGGACGAGTCAGGCCAGGATCAGTGAGACCAGAACGAGCGAGCGAGAGCGAGCGCAAGAGCGAGAACGAGCGCAAGAGCGAGAGCGAGCGAGAGCGGATGAGTGGTCTGGCCGGCAGGGTTGCTGATTTTTGGTGGAGGTTCCTGTGGCTGTGAGTTTGAAGCACGGAGGCAAGCGAGCAATGCCAGGTAGGCAGGCGGAGTGAACGGGGGTGCAGTCTTCAGACAGGAGGTGACCAAGTGAATCCTGAAGAGTGGAGAGAGGACCTGAGGCCCCAAGTGCAGGTTGTGCCATAACGCGCTGTGTGGCGAGCCTGGATCTGTGTTGCATCAATAATGGAGACGGAGGCGATTTCGCAGACGAGGAAGACGAACCCAGATGGAAGCGCGGACAAGCAGCAATGGAAAAACCAAGCAAGTAGGGTAAGTCCGATTGGGTTTCGACGTGGAGAGCTGAAGCAAGCCTCGGTCGGCCCAGCCGGCACCTAGTTGGAGTCGAATGGAGCTGTGAGAGCCGGGAAATGGGTTCGTTCCTCCGGAGTCTGTGCCTGCATGGAATCTCTGTTGAGATGATCAATTTCAAATTTTTGATGCCTATAGAGTTTGAGAGATTCTGAGCTCGAATGAAATTTTCCTCCTGTGTGACTGTGTCGGGACTGACTGTTTTTTCGTAGTTGGAAAGGCAAAAGTGAGTTAAAACAATGGGAAATTAAGAACTGAAAGAGGTGGTGGACTTGCTTGTGATTTTTTTTTTGCAGAGGATTTTTTTGGGGGACCTTAAAATTGTCTTTTATATATGATTTTTAAGTTTATTTAAGATGGCGGAATAAAGTTGAGAAGCTGAAGAAGAGAGAAGAAGTCACACGCTTTTTGTTTAGTCTGGACTGGCTGTGTTTTCCTTCTCCTCTGAGTTCCACTCTTCATTCACGCTCCTTTAAGAATTTGTAAGGTGGCACAGGACAGGTCGGGACTTTGGGGGATATGAGACTGAAAGTACGAGATCATATGAGTTAATTTCATGTTAACATCAGAAATTATTGTCTTGGTTAACATTTCTTTTTAAATATTACAAGGACACTGAATGATTTGGAAATATATGAGCTATTATGGACTGACATAAACTATATTTTTGATCAGAAAGAACTCAAATAATTCAAAGTTTTTATTAGAAAACTTTATCTGATTTAAAGTTGAGTTTTTATGTTGACGATATGAACTTAGTGGTTGTTGAATGAGTTTTTATGCACCACACAGACTTAAGACTTAAAAATTACAAGATATAACTGGACAATTTGGATTAACTACTGATTATATAAAGAACTGGGAAAATTGGGTGAATTTGGTCTATGGTGAAGGTTTCTTAATCTATTGTGTTTTTTATTGCCAATTTTTTAATTATTAATGTACAAGAATTATAAGTGAGAAAATTGTATAAATCATATACTATTGTGAATAATATTTTTGGGGGGTGGGCTAATAAGGTGGATTTAGTTTGTCTATAATTAATTCAGAAGATAAAAGTACTTTTTATGAATTGTCCAGAAGCGGTATATGAATTGTTTTCTGAAGAGCAAGTTTAAGTGGATGAAGCAACGTGGAAGAGGAAAAGAGAAGGAAAAAACTGCGGGTTGGGTAAGGGATCGAGAAACGTCCTCTGACAGGAGTTATCAGAGACTCGTTCGGGCAGAAGAAGTAAATAAACAGATGAAGGCATTACAACAGGAGGTTAAAGACGCAGAAGAGCAAGAGAGAATAAGGAAGATATTACAACAGCAGAAACAACAACCAAAAAAAGTTCATGCATCTTTAGCAATAACGGCTGTGACACCAGCCAAAACAACTGCATCAACTATTTCATTAATTACAACAGTCTCAGACACTACAGGGGCGGTAACAACATCAGTAACAAGAATGACTTCAATGGCAACAGACACAACTACTTCGGTTATAACAACAATGGCATCAACTATAGTACCTCTAACGACGACGACAACAACTTTAGCAACTCCAATAATAACAACACCAGTTATATCTGTAATGGGAGCAACTTCGGCACCGCCAGTGACATCAATATTAAGTGAAGCAACAACAGGTACCTCTGGAAAAACACCACCAGCAGGGGCAATCAAAGACGACAAAAGATACAATGGGGCCTAAGACTGAATTTCAAATAGTGTGTGATATGTTAAAAGCAATGGAGTCCGTGATTAAGGTAGGGCTTGCAGAGGCCGAAAGCCAGAGAAATAAAATGACAGATAAATCTGTAAGAAACGTCCCAGAGAACGCATTAATTACGTTAACCGAGGTTCCACTGTACCTCAAACGCTCAGATCTTGGACTGTTATTCAAAAGGGAAAAGAAACAACTCTTTCCTATGTGCAACAGCCAAATATAATAAGTAAGACTATTCCCTGCATGGAGAGTACTGTACCAGGTCATGCCATCCTGCTACGTACATTTTGAATGTATACAGCACTTTATTCAAAAGGAATAGCCAGACTGATACAGGATTAACACAGATGGATACAAAGGGATTCAAACACGCAAGGTGTCCTGAAGTCGTCCTGTCCATACCTGCTCTGGTTCTGCTCCATCACAAGGAAGACAGGATGGGATCCTTGTTCCTGGCATCCTTCTGGTTTCTGTGGGAAAGACAAAGCAGGAAGGGAATCCTATAACCCCGCCCTAAGGTTAAGGTGATAATCCCCCAAAAGTTTACCTCAAATAAACCCTTGAGCACAAGGTGATTCAGATAAAAAGCCTTTGGACATGAAGACATATAGATCTATTTTATTAATAAATCAAGTTGCTAAGATCAATGAATGAATGGGTTTATTGATAATTATATGAAGACTGATAAGAGTGGGTTCATAGGTGGAAGAAAGATGACAGCTCTAACTGGGAGAGTCCTAAATGTGATTCATATGATAAATGAGAATAAATTGAAAGCAGAAATAGCTGCTTTAGATACATTATTTATTTATTTATTTATTAAATTGTAAGTCTATGTGATTTTACTCTGCATTTTAGACGGAGGTTTTATGCAACGGTTTTAGCTGTGAATGCTTTCTATTGCATTTCTCTGTGTTTATTACATTGTATTTCCTTTTCTGTTATAAGCCGCCCTGAGTGGTGCTCGCACCAGGAGAGCAAGGTAAAAATAAACAAAACAAAACAAAAAAATAAATAAATATTCAAATTGTTTATCTATCTATCTATTCATTCATTCATTCATTCAATTTTATTATTCAATTTTATTGATTCAATTTGTATATTTATTTAATTATTCAAATTGTATATATATTTTTATTCAATTGGTATAGCCACCCCAATTGACATGCAACTCTGGGCGGCGTACATAAAATCCCCAACGTTTAAACTATAGAAACTCTTAAAATTCCTAAAAACCTTTAAAATTCCTAAAAACACTGAAAACTACCTCCCACCCGCACAAATTAAAAATCTAGTTAAAAACTTTTAAAAGCATGGATGATCCTGCTCTAAATGAGTCAGTGGGGGGGTGGTGGTTGATCCCTCTCCATGGATGACGAAAAAACCGTTTGAATGAAAATGATAACTGTGTTGTCTCTGAAGATAATGTGTAATAAATGTATCCAACTTGGTAAAAGGTTCAAATGCTTTAATCTTCTTCACAAACGAAAGGCTGAATATATACAAGAATTAATAACGAAAAAATTCCTCTATGGGTAATTTTTCACAGTTCTTCTAAGGTAATTTTTACAGTTCTTGATAACACAAATAATTCCTCTATGGGTATGTATGATTCACTGATACAGCTATTATTTTCAAAGTCGATACCAGTTATTTCGACTTTTCGAATTGCTTTTTCTTCCTCAGGAAATCTGCACACAAAGATAATTGTACATAAATGTAATAATTAGCATGACAAAATAATCCGGACTACTGTTACATTTGATAAATTTCTTATAAACTATTATTATTATCCTAATGCAAGTTCTAGCAGCTCTATTACACGTCTGATCAAGGACTCAAATACTGTATCTAAAAAGAAAGGAACTTACCAATGTGTAAAGGTTTCTTAACAACGCGTCCTCGCCTCCGCTCATTCTATTAGGTGCGTATGGACGTTAATAATGGTTGTGAAGCAGCTGCCTTTATGCTTAGTGAAAGATGACACACGTGTAACCAATGTAATTAACTCCCGAAACCTCCTACTGTAGCCGCAAGCACTTATGACCTTATAGTGTTGGTTTGAACCTTCATGAATAGCCTTCACGGCCTTTTTATTGAAGAATATATGTTTACTAAGGGCTACTTGTCAACTTGGCCTCTGGAACAGCAGTGATGATCAGGCAGCCTTGCGAACTTACTGGAAGCATCTAAAGAGGGGTTCTCAACCTATTTCAGATGGGGGGCCGGGTCACACTTCCTCAGACAGCTTTGGGGGCTGGATAGCCATTTTGCCCTTCCTCCACCACATGGCGCTTCCTGGTGTGGTGGAGGTGCTGGGGGGCCCACATGAAATGGCACTGTGGGTCACATCCGGCTCTAGGTTGAGAATCTCTGATCTAAGGTCTCTTTTGTGAGAAGCAAGAGGCTAAACTAGATTAATCTTTGGTCTCATTGAGCATGGCACCTCTCGTACTCTTAGCGTTCCTCCAAGTAAACAGAAAGAGTTACGGAAAATGGGGGAATAGAAAGAGGAAGGTAATTCCTGCTGTCCTCGTGAAAAAACCTCAAACAACTCTCTGATCTTGGACTGTTATTCAAAAGGGAAAAGAAATAAAAGTATTTCCCATTTGCAACAGCAAAATCAAATTAGAAGATAGAGGAAGGAGCTCACTCGACAAAGAATAAAATTAAAGGAGGGTATGGCTGAAGAACTCAGCCTCCCCTACGTCAGTGTGAGGACCCTGAATAGGTTGAGGGTATGGGTAAAGGTAAAGGTTGCCCTTGCTCAAAAGCCAGTCATCTCCGCCTCTAGGGTTCAGTGCTCATCTCTGTTTCAAAGCCAAAGAGCCAGCGCTGTCTGCATTTGCAGATATTTCCATGGACATGTGGCAGGCATGCCTAGACACCGGAGTTCACGGAACGCTGTCTTGAGGGTAGGAGGCCATAAATCAGGGGTTCCCAACCTAAGGCATGTGGGCTGGATCCGGCCTATGGTGCCATTTCATGTGCCCCCCCCCCACCTCTCCAAGGGCATTCAAGAAACAAAATGGTCACCCCCCCCCCTATTAGGAGAAATAGGAAAAATGAGATTAAGCGAGGGTAAAAAAGAACTAATTTTGACATTGCTGCTGGTTGCTAGACAGCTGATAGCCCAAGAATGGAAGTGTAATGAAAATTTGAATAAGAATAGGTGGTATAAAGAGGTTTGGCAACTGGCATTAAATGAAAAATTAACTAGCCATATCCGGCTAAAACAGGGATTAAAAATCAAAATACAATTTTGGGAAATTTGGAAACCTTTCATACAGTACGCGCTAACTAGTGAAGAAGGGGTTAAGCCTGGCCCTGACATGATTCAATTTTGGAAGATTTAAGTATACTGTGCCAATCGAAATTACTGCAGAATAGGATTTTGCACGGGTTTAAAAGTAGAAAGAATGAGTGAACAAGAATTTGAATAATATATGGTTGTTATTCCTTTCTTCTTTCTTTGGGAGGGGGATAAGCTATTGTCTTTTTTTCTTTTTATGTAATTGTTGCCTTGAAGTATTTCTCTCTCTTTTTTTTACTATTAGTTTTAAGTATGTATATTTTTATGTTTGTTTGTAATTTATGTTTATTAATAAAAGCTTACCGTAATAAAAAAATGGTCACCCCTTTGAAGCTGTTGGGACAAAATGGCGACCCCCTCCCATCATGCAGGCAGGGCAAAATGGCCGTCTGGCCCTCTAAGCTGACAGAGAGATCATGACCCGGCCCCGAGCTTGAAAAGGTTGGGAACCCCTGCCCTAGATGCAAAACCAGCATGCTCCAGTGGGAGTTGCAGATGGATAACATGTTCTGTGAATGTGGAATGTGGAATCCAGCTGATTTTACTGCCAGAAACATGCACTGAAGAGGACTTAAGTTTGGCCAAGGACAAAGCCAAGAGGGTGGGTTCATTTTGGTAGTCCAAGGTTTGATCGGGACAGGAAAGAAGAAGAAATAATAGGTAAAGCTATGACTTGTGTGGAGAGCACCGTAATATAACCGCCTGCTATATAAATATGGAACGCGTGCAGCATTTCCTTAAAGGAAGGCAAAGATTCAAGTGGTTAAATACACAGGGATTTACATACCTAAGGTGTCATTCTCAGGGCCGGCATCAGAAATTTCCGGGCCCAGTACACCCCCCCCCCATTTTGGCGACACCCCTGGGGGTTTCTGCACATGCATCGTTATGCGCAGATCAGTGGTTTCCCGGTGCTGCCGGGCTCCCGTCATCTCTGGGCCCAGGACGGGAGTCCTGATGGTCCCCCCCTGATGGCGGCCCTGGTCATCCTCTCTAGTACAGTGATACCTCATACAACGTCCAAACTTGGTTCCACAAGTTTGGACTTTATGCAGATTTGGACTTTGTATGAGGCATGCAAAATCCTAGCTGCAATGCCTCATACAACGTTCAAATCCTTGCCGCGATGCCTCATACAACGTCGTTTCCATAGAGATACATTGTACTGTAACAGCACAGACTTCAGGGCAAAGTCAAGGAAACAGACAGGAAACAGACAGAACCTTAAGAAATCATTGTCTAAAGGCTAAATACATTACAAAAACATGTCAAACAACCCTGATTTTAGGGGACAAACCATACAAGTTTTTAACTTTTGAAAACTCTATGAAGTGCAGGTTTAAAAGTTAACATGTCCCATCATGCGGCACAGTATTAATCAGCAGCCATGTGGCCGATCATCTATTTTGTACAAGCTACTGTAAACAATTATGGCTACCTAAGGACAACCTCCGGGTTGGAGAGATAGGCAGGATATCTCTCAATGCCATTTCCAGGGAATCCTAAGCAGGTGAAGGCATCTCCTTGGGAATACCCTGAAGGAAATGGTGAGCCACTGTGTGAGACAGAATGCTGGACTGGATGGGCTGTGGCCTGTTCCAGCAAGGCTGTTCTTATGTTCTATGTTCTTAATTACTGGATGGAAGCCAGGACAAAATGGATGCCAACATGTCCCATCATGCAGCACAGTGTTACTCATCCAAACAGCAGCAAACACCAAACAATTGCTCACCCCACTAAACAGTGTCCCCCTCAAAAAGACCAACATAAGAAAAATTATGGAGCACTCAATCTGTTTTTAAAAACCACAGCAGCAAACACCAAACAATTGCCCACCTTACCAAAAAATTGCCCTCCCCCATCCACCTCCCCACTCTTTGCCTCATGCAAAACCCACAAGAGCAATGCACGCATGCACCCTGCCTTTTATAATGCCCAGGCACAATGCAACCTGGGAAAAACCCCAATGCCTCATACAAAGTCAGAGCGACTTTGTATGAGGCAACTTTTTTCAAGGAATTAGGCGATGTTATATGAATTCGATGTTGTATGAAGCGGACTTTGTATGACGTATTACTGTACCTGATCTTGTTCTGCTTCATCACAAAGGAAGCCAGTTGAAACCCTTGTTGCTGTCAAAATGAAGGCACCATTTGGTGAATTCATTCTGCAGTTCCTTCCGCCCAACCTAGTGTGAGAAAGATTAGCAGGCAACACAAGATTGCCATTACCAGGGTACACCCAATTGTGGCTCAAAATACAATACCATAATTTTTTCGAAGAGGCTCTTTCTGTGTACCCCTCAGAAAAAGATGGCAATCCCTCACATTTTTGCTAAAATGTAAACACTTGAGTGGGGACTGTGGGGACTCAAGTGGTTAAGACACTGGATTCACTGACTGGAAGGTTGGAGTTCGATTCCTGGGTCCTGAACGATAGAGTGAGCTTCCGTCTCTGTCCCACCTGCCAACCTAGCAGTGCGAAAGCAAAGAATTGCAAGTAGATAAATAGGGAACACTTTGGTCGGAAGGTAAACAGCATTCCTTGCATTCCGGTGTCTAGTCATGCCTGCTACATGTCCATGGAAACATCTGCCGACACACACAGTGCTGGCTCTTTGGCTATGAAACAGAGATGAGTACTGAACCCTAGAGTCAGATACGACTGGCTTTCAAACAAGGGCAACCTTTACCCTTTACCTAAACACTCGTGTACCATGAGGTCTTTTTACTGAGTGTAGAAATTATTGCAATAGTTAATATTAAAAATTGGGATTTCTCCAACACGTCATGTAATAGTTTTCACTATTTCAGGGGAGAGAGGGGATCGCCCATGGAGAAAAACGTAACTCCCCAATAAATTTCTTCCACATCCTTTCCTGAAATACACAAAAATAAAGCAAGTTTTCACCTTATTTGGTTGACTGCACAGTCTCCAAAATGGATGGGAAGTCTGGCAGAATATTCCTTGTTTCTCTCCCTAGCCTGTTTCCCCCAATTTCCATGATGCTGAATGTCTAGGGCAGTGGTGGCGAACCTATGGCATGCGTGCCAGAGGCGGCACTAGAACCCCTCTCTGTGGGGTCCATGCAGTCACCCCAGCACAGTTTGCCCTGTCCCTCTGCCCAGCAGCCCAATGGGAGCACTTGCTCCCTCCTCCCAGCACATTCACCCCACCCCTCTGCCCAGCAGCCCAATGGGAGCGTTTCCTTCTCCCCCTGTTACTGTGTTGGCATTTTGCGATAAATATGTGGGTTTTGGGTTGCACTTTGGGCACTCGATCTCTAAAAGGTTCTGCATCACTGGTCTAGGGAGACAGAATTCTCCCCCACTGCCCAAAAGACACTGCTTTGATGTTGGGTTGATGCTTCCTCCGGCCACTCCAACTTCTTCCCATCAATAATTGTCGCTCTTCTTGCTAATTATGCCCCCTCCAAACAGGAGGTTCGTTTCTTACAGGAAACTGGATTTCATTTACAGTGGAACCTCATACAACAATCGCCCCGTATAGCAACAAAATCGTATAACAATTAGGTTTTGGGGGGAAATGGCGTCCCGCATAACAAATTTTCCTATGGAAAAAATCGTACAATAATTTTTCAATGGGAAAAATCACTTAGCGAAAAAAAAAAAGTTATGCGATGCATCCCATAGGGAAAATCGCTATACGATGCATGCATCGTATATTACAATTGTTTCATACAACAACAACCCCCGTGGAATGGATTAAAACAGTGGTATGCGGTACCACTATACTACTTTTTTTAAACAAAAAAAAAGTATTTGCATTAATTTTTCATTTGAAATTTCTCTTTTGAAAAGTGTCACAATCATTTCTCAAGAACTAAAAAAGGCTCACGATGCCAAAGTGTTTTGGATCCGTGGACTTAAGAGTGCAGGACTGGGAACAACACGATCTTTTTAGCCTTAATCCTTTCCTATCCAGATGGCATCTCCTTCATGGCCCTGAATGATCTCTCATTGCAAAGGAGTCTTGTTTGGTGTTAAACTGAGTTTATTTTTCTCCCACAGGGAAATCAGAATGGACTTCTGAAGAGAAATTTCTCCTCTGAAGATCCATGACATGAAATAAGATTGTTTTCTTGGCACTTTTAAGCAGCCATGGACAACCTCAGTGGGTGGATAATCCCCACCTAACCCCCACCCCCCAAGGGATTGGACGCTACCATTGCAACTACCACAGGACTGAACTGATTCTGTGCTCATTGCAAAAGTAAGACTCCTATTTCTTTAGAAAAGACAGGGAGGACACACTTTGTTTTAATATAGCAATAAAAAAGGGGGACTTATATAAACTACTAACTCTACCTATCTCAACATTTAACACTTCCACCTATACCATATTATTTATATATTTGTCCCGTCTTTCCAGAAAAATGCCTATCCTTGTCTTAGTCTTACACCTTTCCCTAAAGCAGGGATTCTCAACCTGTGGCCTGCGGGCCGGATGCAGCCCACGGCACCATTTCATATCCCCCCCCCCCCCGCCTCCATCGCACCCGGAAATGCCATGTGGTGGAAGAGCAAAAAGGCCCCCAAAGATATCTGGTGGGAGTGTGACCCGGCACCGGCTTTAAAAGGTTGAGAACTACAGCACTAAAGCCTTACCTTAGATACTTTGGGTTCGTTACTCAGCGAGGAGTCCTTGTATGAGTAGACGTGTCTGTGATGACATTCCGCTCAACTTTGAACTTGAACAGAACAGAAGAAGTTCACTAAAGCTGAAGTACTTTGGACATCAAATGAGAAGGGAGGATTCACTTGAGAAGGCCTTGATGCTGGGAAAGGTGGAGGGCAAAAGAAGTAGGAGGCCATAGATGAGATGGCTAGATGGTATTGTAGACGCAATGGGCACAGAACTGGGAGGGCTGCAGAGGATGGTAGAGGACAGAGGCACCTGGAGGACAATGGTCCATAGGGTCGCAAAGGGTTGGAATCGACTGTGCGACTGAACAACAACAAACAAATCTCTCCAAAACCATTCTTTTTTTAGCCATCCCTTTTAAAAATGTAATTTACATGTCAATCTATCATTTATTGATATATTCCATATTTCTTTAAACCCGTCATCAAACTCAAATTCACAATCTATTTTCCATTTTTTAAAAAAACAAGGATTAGTATCAAAGCTGTTAGCATAACAATAATAAATTTCTTTCTTATTTCTTTCTCTCTGTTTATTCCCAAAATCCATTAATAATACTATTCTAGGACAAACCTCTAATTTTATAGACAGTGTTTGATTAATTTCCAGAAAGACCCTTTTTTATGTTTTTAAAAAATAATGATAATCCCATCATAAATGAAGATATGAAGATACAGTACACACATCCTGGCAAGAATTACTGTACTCTTACTCATTATACATTCATTCATTCAATTTGTTTAGCCGCCCCAATCAACATTAATTAACTGAAATGCCAATCCATATTGTATAGCACATTCCAGATGGTTCACAACATAATCACCAAATCACAGAGACTAATTGGCCATCCCAGGTAACAGCACTAGCAGCAAACAAATTTTGAACAATTCTGTTTTTGATTATTTTTCTTAAAAACTGAGAATGAAAGGCTTTACAGGCGATGACCAAAACATTCAACAGAGCATGGAAACTTAAAAGGAAGCCAATGGAGACATGAAAAGACTGGAAATAGGTGTTCATACCTGTTAGTACCTATGATCTGTCTGGCTGCAGCATTTCGGGGGCTTTTTAATGGTTAAGAGATGCTGAGGTTGGCATGTCAGCAGTTCAAGACTTGAGTGCTGCGTGATGGAGTGAGTGCTCGTTACCACATCCCAGCTCCTGCCAACCTGGCAGTTCAAAAGCAAGAAATTGCAAGCAGATAAATAGGTGCCACTTCGGTGGGAAGGTAACAGCGTTCCTCCGTGCACTCTAGTGTTTTAGTCGCCATGCCTGCCACATGTCCACGGAAACGTTTGCAGACACAGTCAGTGCTCTTTTGGCTGTAAACGGAGATGAGCACTGAACCCTACAGTCGGATACGACTGGCTTTCAAGCAAGGGAGACACATTTACCAAATGCCCCCTCCTCCTCCAAAATTGAGCCAAGGTCGGGTCTCGCTGTTTCTAAAGTATCCATGACATAGGTGCTCAACTTCTTTTCCCTGCTTCTGTCACGTGACTGAAGCCGAGCCAGGCCCCTTGGCAGGGCAAAAACCGACCCCTCCAGTCTCCTTGCCGAGCACATGGATGAGCCCGTCTTGCAGCTTTCCTCTAATATGCGGGGGAAAGAAACTCGAGGTAAAAAGCAGGATCTACTCTGGATGGACTGCAGTGGCTCAAGTGGCTAAGACGCTGACTGGGAGGCGGAAGGTCAGCAGTTCGATTCCCGAGTACTGCAGGGCGGAATGAGCTCCCGTCTTTGTCCCAGCTCCTGCCAACCTAGCCGTTCGAAAGCAAGACATTGCAAGTAGGTAAATAGGGACCACTTCGGTGGGAAAGGTAACAGCGTTTTGTGCGCTCCGGTGCCTAGTCATGCCTGCCACATGACCACGGAAATGTCTGCAGAAGCAGACAGCGCTGGCTCTTCGGCTTTGAAACAGAGATGAGCACTGAACCCTAGAGTCGGATACGACTGGCTTTCGAGCAAGGGAAACCTACTCTGGTCAGGAATTGTCCTATAGGGCTGGCCTGATCGAGGTAACTACTAGGAGGAGGTCCGACACCAATTCGTCCAGCCTATGCCACTTCCGGGAGCGGCAAGGGTGGCGTGGGCCAGATGAATTGGTGTGTGTGTGTGTGGGCCCACAGGCCGTAGTTTGTGCACCCCTGTGCTAGAGCATCTCCCAGGAAGGAGTGAAGCCCATTTCCGGTTCCCACCTCCAAGTGCAGCGCCTTTTTCCTTCCCCTTTGCCCCCCAAATACCTACTTGGAAGTTCCAGGCAGGGCTTTAGGTAGTTATTTGGAGGACAATAGAAGCAGGTAAGGAGGAGGGAAGTGGCGATTCAGCGGTTAAAGCAGTGTTTCCCAACGTGGGGCCCAGGCCCCACAGGGGGACATCAATTCCCAGAAGCCTAAGTCGGCACATTGGCTGATCAGTGCTTTGGGGAATTGACTTTGGCTTTTGGGAATTGAAGTCCCAAAACCAAAGGTTGGGAAACACTGGGTTGGAGGAAGGGGGGTGGGCTTTGTCTTGACATTTGGGGGGTAAGGTAATAATAATAATAATAATAATAATAATAATAATAATAATAATAATAATAATAATAATAATAATAATTAGTAGTAGTAGTAGTAGTAGTAGTAGTAGTAGTAGTAGTAGTAGTAGTAGTAGTAGTTTTATTTCTATCCCACTTTCCTGACACAAGTGCCACTCAAAGCGGCTTACAACATATATAAATACACTATCACAAATATAATTACACAGTTACAAAATAAATAAGGTAAGAGGAGTGTTTGGGGGGACATTGCTTGTGGGAAGGGGAGACTTGCCTGGAGGGGAGTCCCTGGAAGAACACAGCGCCCCTCTTTGCCCTCCAAGGCTGGGACACCCACCCCCAAGCCCTCATCTTCTTCCCATCCTACAGGGTCAAACCTTCCCCACGGATTCCCCTTCCTTTTGAACTGGTATAGTTGGAAACCAGTTTCCCAGGGACTGGCACTAGTAGTGCTTGGAGGAGGCCTCTGCAGAATAGGAAGGCTGGGATGGGTTCAATGAAGGTTGCGCCCCCACCTCTGCGGTCTGGTGATTAGGGTTGATTTGGAGAAGGGGATCCATCTGGGTTTTCATCACAGGACCCAAAGCAGGGAGCTTAATCCCTTTTCTATCGAAAGACAGAAGCCCCTTTGCCATGATAAAGATGTTTGGGAATGGGAGAGAGTTTGTAACCCTCGGGTATTTATTTTATTGTTGTCTGGTGGTGTTTATTTGTTTGTATGCCACCCAGAGAGAGAAATATACCAGATGGATGATGTTAAAATCAGTAAACAGCTATAGATCAGTGTTGCCCAACCTTGGATTTCAATTCCCAAAAGCACTGATGAGCCAATATACTGACTTAGACTTCTGAGAATTGAAGTCCAAGAACCAAAGGTTAAGAAACACTGCTGTAGATAGTTGGTTGGTGAAAATTTTCTAATGCCTTAACATTCTTTATGGGATTGATAATCGGGTCTTTTTGTGTAAATCAAGGACTGAATGGTCCTGCATCGCCAACTGCCAGGATCCAGGATGCTAGATAAAGTCTCGTGGCATTGCTGTGCTTCCTCAGATTTACAGGTAGGGAACGAAATCTCAGAACAGGCAGTCCTAGAAGAGGGAAAAGGCTGTTTTAGTGTGTGCTTCACAGACAGGAATAAAGCATTTATTTACAGCAGAAACAATGATTTTGTATGTACAGTGGAACCCTGCATAACGAATGCTTCGCATAATGAAAATTTCATACAATGAAGCATTTGTGTGGCAATCGCGATACCCTGCATAATGAAAGCATTTTTTGTTAAGTGGGGTATATCCCGGTTAGCGAAAATCCCATATAAACAAACATTTTCTTTTCGTTATGCAAGGTATCGCTCATTTGATCCGCACAACGAAAAAACCGCATAGCGAAGAACTCTGTGGAACAGAGCTTTTTCGTTATGCAGTGTTCTACTGTATGTGGGTTAAGTTAAAGATAGTGATAAGTAAGGTTATCTTGAAATTAACGTGGAACCAAAAACACCTGCATGTCATACCTTACCTTGAAAAGAACCTCTGTTTGAATCTATAGCAGGGATTCTCAAGCTGTGGCCCATGGGCCGGATGCAGCCCACAGCACCATTTCATGTGGGGCCCCCACCACCTCCACCAGGAAGTGCCAGATGGTGTAGGAAGGGCAAAATGGCCGTCCGGCCCCTGAAGCTGTCTGAGGGAGCATGACCCGGCCCCTGGCTTAAAAAGGTTAAGAATTCCTGATCTATAGGAATCTGTCTTCCTTTCAGTGAAGAGGCCCCTTAGGTTAGAGCCCTAGCATCAGCATTTGATCCTGTGGCTCTCATCCCAGAACCATCCTTTGATTAGGGCTTTAAATATAACAGAACTTTCCCATGTCTTGCTCTTCCTCCAAGTCTTGTTTCTTCCGCCGTTTCTACAGAGGAAAGAAGGTACACTCATGCCCTTCCTTTGGCTCTTTTGGTGGAAATGAACGTGCAAGAGTCTTCCGGTGCTGAACCTGGCAAACATCCAAATGACATGGAGCTTTGGGCCAATGAGGAATTCCAAGAAAGGACTGCACAAGCCAACCTCGATGGGGACTCTCACAACCCAGATATCCCGGGTCAGCATTTCTGGGAGTTCTGCTACCGGGAGAATGAAGGGCCTCGAGCAGTTTGCAGCCAACTCTTCCATCTCTGTTGCCAGTGGCTGAAGCCGGAAAAACACACCAAGTCCGAGATCTTGGACTTGGTGGTCCTGAAACAGTTTCTGGATGTCCTCCCAACTGAGTTAGGGAGCTGGGTCAGAGAGTGTAGGCCGGAATCCACTTCCCAGGCCGTGTCCCTGGCCGAAGGTTTCCTCATGAGCCAGAATGTGGATGACAAGCATGAGTTACAGCTGGTGAGAGTTCCAAGTCTTCCTGACATTTAATTTAATTTAATTTTCATATTTCTATAGCCACCCTGCTCACAAGGACTCTAGGCGGCTTACAATACTAAAAAAAAAAAACCCAACACAGATAAAAAACCCATTAAAATACAAATACACCCTATTAAAACCCATTTTTAAAAAAACCACTCACAATTACAAGAAAGAGAGAGAATTACAGAGGATCACTGGTCTATGGAACTCCTTGCCAGAAGAAGTGGTGACAGCTGTCAGTCTTGACAGCTTTAAGAAAGGATTAGACAAGTTCATGGAGGACAAGGGTATCAATGGCTATAATTATGGATACCTAAGGACAACCCCCGGGTTGGAGAGATAGGCAGGATATCTCTCAATGCCATTTCCAGGGAATCCTAAGCAGGTGAAGGCATCTGCTTGGGAATATCCTGAAGGAAATGGTGAGCCACTGTGTGAGACAGAATGCTGGACTGGATGGGCTCCTGTGGCCTGTTCCAGCAAGGCTGTTCTTATGTACAGTACTCTGTTACGTTAGATCAACCAGCAGGCTGGGGTCACTCCTCCATCAGCGCCCCACCAGCCAGGTTTTCAGTCCTTTCCTAAAGGGCAGCAATTCCATCTGCAGCCTTAGTTCCACTGGCAAGAGGTTCCATAGGGCCGGTGCGGATGCAGAGAAGGCCCTCCTTGTGCTAGAGAGACGAGTCCCACTAGCAGATGGTACGAGTAGAGAGCCCCTCTGGTCCTCTCTGGTTGGACAGACGGACGATCTTGGGGCGACATGCTGGGAAAGTGCCCACCCTTTTATGGGAACCAAAGCATGCCTCCGTTTTCTTCTCAAAACTCAGATCTTCTCCTGTACTATTTTTTTATTCATTTCTTTGTTCTTTTGTGGTGGTTAAGAATCTCGCCTTGTTAGCCGGAAGGCTGGCAGTTCAGCAGTTTGAGACCCGGGTACTGCATGACGGTTTGCGCGCCCGTCTCTGTCCCAGCTTCTGCCAACCTAGCAGATCGAAAGCAAGAAATTGCAAGTAGATAAATAGGAACCACTTCGGTGGGAAAAGATCTTACAGACTTGAAAGGAGCCTCATTCGGGCGTCCCCTGAGTGGAGTTCCTCCAGCAAAAATCCTTTCAGCCCAGAATAATTTCTGACATGAAGTTATTATATAGTCCAAATTTAGTTTCGGGTACAGGAGTTTTTAGAATTCTTCTCTGGCTTCCCTCAGGCAGTGAATGCTCTGTTGGGCCCAAACAAGAGGCCTCTTGTTCTGAAGGCTACAAAGGAGAAGATCAGAAGACTTGCCTTTCCTGGTAAGAAGTTTTCCTTTCTCGTATCTCTCCACCATAAGCATCCTTACTAGGGCTCAAGGTTGACTCAGCCTTCCATCCTTCTGAGGTCAGTAAAATGGATACCAAGTATGTTGGGGGCAAAATGCTAATTAACTTGTGGGCCATCCAGAGAGTGCACTAAGCGCTATGGGGTGGTATATAAGTGATTGCTTTGCTTTTAGATGTTTTAAGTTTTTCTTAATCAAAATATGATGAGATTATATCTTAACCTATAAATCCAAGGGTTAACCGTTGGAACTGGCTATAGGTTGCTATGCCTCGCCCTACTTGCCTGCACTCACCCTTCGTGCACACGGCCGATCTGGGTACGCAGGTCAAAGAAGGATTGAAAAAACCGGCAGTGGGGCAACAGCCCCACAAACGCGAAGAAAGGGAAACAACTTCACTTCCCAACATTCCTTGCGCCGCGCCAGAGCCAATCAGGCTGAGAGGCTCTCGCACGGGGCAGCGTTCGGAAACGCGCCGCAGCCAATCAAAATAAAACCATTTTAAAAAAACGCAGCACAAACAGAAAGCACCAACCCATTACTACAAGCCCCGGCGTCCTGCGCGCCATGAGCACGCAGAACGCTGAGGAAAACGGCGTCCGAAAAATTAAAAAGAAAAACAACTCGCCGCGTCACAGCCAAACACACACCAGCCGGCTTTCTATCCCTCACCCACGGCGCCTGAAGGACCCGACTGGAGTTTCCCCTTTAATATCAGTGGGTGGGGGTTGCGATCCCCCTCTCCACTGGCTACCCTAGGGTTGGGAGGTTTGTGGGAACAAAAGGGGAATGTTTCCCAAAGCCTTCTGGACTCAGGACACCAGGGAGAGGGGATCGATTCCCACCCCCCTCCTTAAAAAAACTCCGTCTTTTCTACTCTTTAAAAACGGAGTTGTTTTAAGGAGGGGGGGAGGGAATCGATCCACTGTGCCTGGTCTACTGGGTCCAGAAGAGTTGGGGGGACATACCTCTTTTGTCCCCACAAACCTCCCAACCCCAGGGGAGCAAGCAGAGAGGGGGGTCGCAAGCCCCACCCACTGATATTAAAGGGGAAACCCCGATCTACTTTCATAACTACACACAAAAAAAGCACCACAAAACAATAAAGCCCCCCTCCCCACCACCTAACCCACCCTTACTAACCCCCAACGACCATGCCCCCCTCCCCACCACCTAGCCCACCCTTCCTAACCCCCAACGACCATGCCCCCCTCCCCACCACCTAGCCCACCCTTCCAAACCCCCAACGACCATGCCCCCCTCCCCACCACCTAGCCCACCCTTCCAAACCCCCAATGACCACGTACCTTCCCCACCACCAAATAAATAATTTTTTAAAAATTACTAAAAACACTCAAACACAGCCAAAAATACACAAAAACAAAAACACCAAAAACAATACGAAGTAAACAAAGACACAATCAAAAACAAAACAAACAGACAAAAAATACAAACTCCAACCCCCCCCCCGCCCGCCCACACACACACACACAAAAGAAAGAAAACAAGCAAACCTACCCAAACAGGTGCTACCTCCACCAGGACTGGAAAAGAAATGAATACAGAAAGACCCTACTTACCAGAAGAAGCTCCACCCAGAGGCCAGGAGAGAAACAAAAGTCAAAATACAATAACCCCTACCAGCACCACCTGCTGGCCACAATAGTAAAAACAATTCAAAAACACACAACAGCCCCAAACAAAACACAAATTCACAATTTTACACAAAAGGTCACACCAAAAAAAACAAGTAAAAAAATTACACTAAACACACTTTCACACAAATCACAAATATATGTCAATAAAATACAATAGAAACTTTAAGAAATCCTGTGCTGAGTTATTATATCATACTTTCTTCTTTTATTAATCCTCAAAAAAAACCAAAAAAGCAGATCACAGTTAATAACAGCCAAGCCAAACAAATTTAACATAAATAAACATTTAAAAAATTAAAATTACAGACTAAGCAATTTTTGTAAAAAAACAACACAATTTAACCTTCCAACACAATGTAACACTATTGCAAAAAAAAAATGGCTCATTTTTAATTAAAAAACACGGGGGGGGGGGGGAAGCCCGGCAATGCCGGGCAACCCTTGCTAGTATGATATATTTTTGCACAGCTAATGAATGCTTATACAGAATGTTTACAAACACCCCTTGGTTTCCCTTGCAGACCTCGGGAACATGCTGGGGATGCATCCTTGTTCATCTCTTTTTTCTGGAGGAATGGGACCAGTGCCTGTGCAGCCAGAATTGGTAGCGGTAAATTAATGGGGAGATGGGGGAACATGGGTTCCAGTTTATACACAAAATGAATTTTTCACCTTCTGTTTACTCCTGTCAAATCCTCCCACTAGGAAGGCTGACATGATGAAAAGTGAAAGGTCAAATCCTGTACTGTAACTCTCAGCTGCCTTCTTCATGTGATCCTCTTCTAGTCTAACATTTTTAAATAGCTTCTTTTTATTTCAGGGTCCAATCACTTTTGAGGACATCACTGTGTCTTTCGCGGAGGATGAGTGGGCTCTGCTGGATCCAGGCCAAAGGCTTCTCCACCTGGAAGTGATGGAGGAGAATTTTGCTCACGTCGTGTCTCTGGGTAAGCTTTATGATGTGTTACATCTGTTTTCAGAGAGCTAATTTAGTCTCTTTCAGGAACTGAAAAACAGTGAACCAAGCAAATACATAAACCGGGAGTGTCCAAACTATTGCCCATGGGCCGTATCTGGCATGCGGTGCCAAATCATTCAGCCTGCCCTGCCCTGCCTTCACCACTCCCAGAAGCAGAAGTAAAATGCAGCCACGCATGCACAAAACATTAAATGTAAATGCACCGGTGACTGTTGTAAATGCGTTTACGACAGCAATGGGTGCATTTACAGCAGTGTTTTGAACATGCTGTAATGAGATGGTCACATGTCATGCTACATGGGTTCTCCCTGTTTCTTAACTTGCCTTGCAAAAGCTGTTTTGCCCCTTGGCTTGCAAGTGGGCCTCCTGATTTCCTCTTGAAATCTTTTATGATGCTTATAGCCATATGGTGGCCAGGAAGGCCTGTTTATTTTGTTTTACAACTCAGGCCAGAGATTCTCTCCTTGCATCACCCGACACCTACAGCCAATTAATTTGGAGGCCAGGTGTTGTTTAGATAGCTTTTTGACCCTGATTGGGGCTGGACAGGCTCTCATCTCGTAGGTCAGAGTCTCTGGGTAAAGGAGGGGCCCAGGTGGCAAGGCCTAGAGAGACTGAAAGCTGACACATGCATGGGCACATTTTATTTCCACTTCCAGTGGGAGGAATCACGTGACTGGCCTGCTGAACCATGTGACCGGCCCACGTCCTGAAAAATTTGGGCACCCCTGACATAAACTAATTTATAATGGCAACTTTAAGATGAAGAATGATGAAAAGCAGATTTCAGATTTGTTAATTTTAAAGGGCTTTTGACAAATTAAAAATCAGTGGATGCAACTGTGATAGCCCGGACACAGTCTGAAACTGCCCAGCCAGCAGCTGCTGCTGCACCAAAAGGTGAGAGAAAGTCTTATAATTAGTTTACAGGGTCAAAGCAGGGTCATCGTCAGGAGTCCAGACTCCAGAGTCAAAAGCAAGTCAAGAGCAACTGAAGAGTCAAGGGTTTTCTAGAAGTGTCATCAAGGTCACATGCAGGGGTTCAGGGTTCCAAAGGTCCTGGTCCAGGTCTGGCAATGTCAGGATCCAAGTAGGGAAATTGGTCCGACAAGAGCTTGCCAGCACACCCTAGCTTTAAGGAGACTCAGACCCCACAGCTAAGGGCCGGTTCAAGAGGCCTGTCTGAGCACTCCTTCGCCTCAGCTGCAGGGTTTGTTTTAATTTAATTAATTTAATTTAATAGATTTATATACCGCCCTATCCAATGGACTCTGGGTGGAGTAACATGCTAAAACCAATATAAGACAATTAAAAACATAGCAATAGCGAAATGACTACACCCCACCACATTCTGGACCAACTACAGTCTCCGGATGATCATCAAGGGCAGCCCCATGTAGAACGCATTACAATAGTCCATAGGGGAGGTGACCAGGTGAAGACTTACTCAAATAGCAAGTCCTTAATAAGGCTCTGCACCTCTCTAGATGTGCTGGCTTGCTCTTGATCATTCTGAGTGCTGGCACCTGGCCTAGCTGTCAAGCGCCAATCGTCCTTCTGGCCTTGGCCCTGAGGAGCCGGCTCTGAACTGACAAGTCAGCTGCAGGGGTGGAGTCAGATCCATGTCCTGATCTGGGCCGGACACGGGCTGAGGGACTGGCAACAAGTCGTCCTCAGGCTCAGACTCCAGATCGGAGCTGGCAGCAGGGCTGCCCAACTGTCCTCCTCCTCCTTGCACCCAGGGCCACAACAGCAACATATTTATATGTAACATAAGAACATCAAATTACATAGCAATTCTATTGCTCTCTTTTCAAGGATCTTTGAGGATAGAGTCAAAGGTCTTCTGTTTGTTTATGTTTATTGGATTTATACCCCACTCTACTCAAGCACAAGGCCGACTCAGAGCGGCAATACAACAGAATTCATATACATACAGATTACAGCAATGTGATAATACACATAATCACAGATACCAAATAAATAATCAGAAAAATCCACAAAGGTACAAAATATCAACACAACATCAAAATATCAGCAATCAATAATTACAATTCAAATTACAAGATGTGAAAACATCAAAATACAATGGTTAATTGTGGCTAAACCTATTAAAAAGTTCTGTTGGCAAATTTTACGCTGTCAGTAAAACTAGGTTGTGGTTTTTTCCTCCTTTTTAGCTCTTGATAAGAGAGAAGAAATGTTCAAAGAAGAACCACATCTGGTATGCCTAGAATATGTTGCAGAGGTGGAAGGGAAACGCCAAATGAGAAAAGCTGAAACCAAAGAGAAGGGGAATAAACCTTTTCTTGCTCCATATGAAAATTTTCACGTCGCTCTATTTAAAGAAGAACTCTATCAAAACAATGAGAGTCTTAAGGGCTTGCTATTTGAGAAAGTCTTCACCTGTCCAAGCAGTCAAAATGCTCATTGGCAGCCCCACGTAGGGAGAAAACTGTTGGAGTATGAAGATTTTTTAAAGAAGTCATCTCCTGAAGAAGATTGGGGAAGACATGGAGTTGGAGACATATTTGGATGCCTGGATCGTGAAAAGAACTTCAGTCAGAGCCAATACCTTCCTTCTGATGAGAGGATCCAAATAAAGGAGAAACGGTTTCAGTGTTTGGAATGCGGGAAAAGGTTCAGGTACAATTCATACCTTGTTGAACACGAGAGGATCCACACAGGCGAGAAACCCTTTAATTGCCGGGAATGTGGAAAGAGCTTCAGTCAAACCACAACCCTAGCTAACCACATGAGAATCCACACTGGGGAGAAACCGTATAAATGCTTGGAATGCGGGAAGAGGTTCAGTCAGAACTCCAGCCTTTATTGCCACATAAGAATCCACACGGGGGAGAAACCCTACAAATGTCTAGAATGTGGGAATGGCTTCAGTCGGAGCACACTCCTTGTTTCCCATATGAGGATCCACACTGGAGAGAAACCCTTCAAATGCTTGGAATGTGGAAAGAGCTTCAGTCGGAGCACGCTGCTTTCCAACCATGTGAGAATCCACACGGGAGAGAAACCGTTTAATTGCTTGGAATGTGGAAAGGACTTTAGGGATAAGGGGAACTTAGCTTCCCATTTGAAAACCCACCAACGGGACAAACCACTCAAATGCACTGTATGTGGAAAGTGCTTCCGCTGGAACTCAAGTCTTGTTTCCCATGTGAGAATCCACACGGGAGAGAAACCCTTTGAATGCATGGAATGTGGGAAAAGTTTCAGTCAGAGAGCAAACCTTGCTTCTCATCGGAAAATCCACACCGGAGAGAAGCCCTTTAAGTGCCCGGAATGTGGAAAGGGCTTCAGTCGGGGCTCATATCTTGTTCACCACACGGAACGCCACAAAGAAAAGCTATTCAAATGCTTGCAGTGTGGGAAGAGTTTCTGTGGAAGAAGCAAGCTTCACTCTCATCAACGAACCCACACAGGCTAGAAACCATTTGAGTAGGTGGAACGTGCTTCTGCTTCAGCCCACGTTGTCCAGAAAGTCAGGTGTTCTGTTGGAAACAGGATCCACCTTGGATACAAAGAGACATATATTGTATATAAGAATGCATTGGAAAATGGAATTTCTATACCTTGTGAAACTTGTTACAATAATTCTAAAATAGTATTTTTCCCAGTGTGTTCGTATTTGAAATAAACATCTTTTAAAAGAAATATCCCAGCATTTTTCAAAGCCACTTAAGTTCTTAAATCAGGAGTTCCCAACCTATGACCCGTGAGCCTAATCCGGGCCATGGAGCTCATTAATATGGCCCACGGTGGTCACCCCAGCATCTCCAGAAGCTCCCACCACCACAGGAGGTCCCAGTACATCACAGTGGTGGTGGCAATTGTGCTGTTTTTGTGGCTTCTTGCACAGTCTCCGCTGCTTCCCATGGTGGCAGAAGGTTTTTCACACCATTTTCGCTCCATTTTGGGAATTGTTTGCCACTTTTCTGCTGTGTTTTGGCAGCTAAACCACGGTGGTTGGGGACTTCCGGTGCCGGGCAGAGATTCCGGCAGCACCTGGGTTCCCAGCGCTGATCCAGGAAGTCCCCAACTGCTGTGTTCTAGCTGCTGGAATGCAGCAGGAAAGGAGCAAAAAAATTCCCAAAACGGAGCGAAAATGCTCCGCAAAGCTTCCCGCTGCCCTGGGGAGCAGCAGAGGCTGTGTAAGCAGCCGCAAAAATGGTGCAATTGCCAACAATGACAAACGTAAGTAGTGGGAGCAACCACACCTCCGGCCACCACAGCTGAGTATCGGGTAGGGGGAACGATTCCTGGCAGGAAAACATTGGGAACGCCTGTCTTAAATAAACGACTAACATGCCTCACTCAATCCCAACCTCCCTAAAGAGGTGGGGTCCATCTTGACCCAGGCCTCAGTTTGCAGGGAAATAGCTCTTTGTTTGGCTAGTTGTGTTTCTGCCCCCCCCCCCAATTGAATCAACGCCCTTCTACAGACCAATGGGAAAGAGCATTCAAGGTCTGGCTGGAAGGTCGAAGCAGGGTGAGTAGGTGGATTAAACAGAGAAGTGGTTTCACTTGAGAAGGACCAGATGCTGTCTCTGACCTCCTGAAACTGTGAAGAAGAATTGGGGTCTTCTTGGCTGCCTACAGAGAAAAATCTCAATAATGGAAATGTCAAGCTTCTGGGGCACTTGAGTTACTTTTGTTACCTTAATTAATGCAAGGACAGCGTGCCAACTGTTCTGTCTTGCCGTTACTTGTGGATGAAGTTTGTTTTGTCATTCTGAACTTCTGCTTCTCCTTAAACTTGTCTACCTCTTCTTTTAACCTTTCTCATACTGTTTTTGTATTCCAATCTGATATTGCACTTAGAAGTATTTTTTTAAAAAATCCATCCCAATCGAATATTACACTTAGAAGTATGTTTAAAGATCCAAAAAGTAAAGGGATATTTTCTGCTTTGAATTTTAAAAAAATAAAATAAAATGGTGTGAAACCTGATTTGTTTCTCCCTCTTAAAATACCTTCAAAGCAACTTTGGAAGTTGCCTGTTACTATTTGTCATCACTGTTAACTTGTTTTGCGACATGAAGTCGGGACCGAATTATAATGACCTAATAGAACTTCCATGAATGCGGTGGCTCGAGTGTTTAAGACACTGAACTCGCTGACTGGATAGGTTGGAGTTCAATTCCCAGGTTACTGCATGACGGAGTGTGCTCTTGTCTCTGTCCCAGCTCCTGCCAACCTAGCAGTTCGAAAGCAAGTAATTGCAAGCCGATAGGTACCACTTTGGTGGGAAGGTTAACAGCATCCTGTGCACTCCGGTGTTGAGGCATGCCTGCCACATGTCCACAAAAATGTCTACAGATGCAGACAGCTTTGGCGCTTTGGCTATAAACAGATGAGCACTGAATCCTAGAGTTGGATATGGCTGGCTTTACCTTTACTAGTAGGACTTCCAAGGTAGGTGAGGTTGTTAAGAACTGGTTTTACCATTTCTACACCCTCCAGTGACCTTCCATGGCTCAGCTTGGATTTAAACCCGGGCTTCTTGAATGCTATCCTATCACATTATCTGCTACATCTCACTGCATATCCTAATAAATAACTAGTTGCGAATAAATACATTCATAGCAAAAGTAGTTACTGACAAGCTCTGCTTTAGACATCAACATAAACAGCAGAGACTCCAGCCGTTTTCTTTCCAACGCCTTGCATGCATTACAACTATAATAAATGTTATGAGACATTGTATTAGAAGGAAATAAAACTAGTTTGCTAACTCAAAACTACTCAGGGAAATGAAGTTGTGCTTTGGAAATGCATGGAGCATGTTGCATGCCTGTGACTTTGGCTTTCAGGTGTGGAAGGAAAATAATCACCAGGAGTAGCTTTTAAACATCCAGAGATTAAACAGATCCAGAGATCCTTTTCTCCAAAAGGAGGCCATCTAATTCCAAAATACAAAATCCTAATAAAGTGAAATTGGGCGGAATAAAATTAAGGAAAGGGAACTCTGCGGTGTTGAAAGAGGCAGTTCCCTTTTTGAAGCACAGAGAGGTTTTCCATCTTTTAGGCCATCAACAATGACAATAAACAATACATTTATATCAGGGATGGGCAACCTACAGCCTGAGGGTCGGACCTGGCCCATGGCACCAAATTACCCGTCCCGCATCACTGCCATTGCTGGAAACGGACACGTTTACGACAGTCGTAAACGCACCCACATCTGTCATAAATGCATTTACAACAACTGTAAATGCACCTGTGGCTGTTGTAAATGTGTTTTAAACTGCTTTAAATTTGACGATGACTGAGAAGACACATTCCTATAGATACAAAGAGGATTTGAAGAGCTATTTTCCAGGCAAAGACAGGTGTGACATGGAGTTGTTTATGGTACCGCACTCATTTCAATATAACACTACTTGTCCCTTTTTAAAAAATCTATCTAACTTAACCCCTTATGTATAAAACCATTGTTTCTGCTGAAAAAAATTACTCCACTTATTTCTTCATAAAGGCCTCCCTTGGCATCAAGTAGTTGGTGCGTAAAAATTGCCAATCCCTTTATTTTAGTTTATTACATTTATACTCCACCCTTCTGGAATATTTTCCTACTATGGGTGGCTTACAACACAATAATAATAAAAATCTTCACAATAATAAAAATTATGTAGTATCTTTTTTAGAGATGTTGGGGAGCTATTAAGCCACATTTCTTTTTCTGATCTGGGATTTCAGAATATAAAGCAGAATGATGATTTCCAAATCAAACTGGCGGACAGGGTATGATGGAGGAACTCCCGAAGTTGTGTACCTGTTTCTCTCCTTGGAAGAAGTTCTGTTGACAATAGACAGTTCCTGGTTTGGGATACTAGATTCCTTCCATCTTCCCAAAAGCCTCTGTGCTTCTTCTCCTCTCCTCTCATTCATGCCACTGGGAGTCCCCTTTAAAATGAATTGAGATTTCCTTTCCTTTTGCCCCACGGGAGGGAAGAAAGAGGGAAAGGGCTCACTATCTATGGTTGGACTCCTGTGGTAGTGCAAAGGACTGGTGGTTTTATTTCCATGGGCAATCAAGAGCTATTGACTTTACAAAAAACCTGCCCTTCAACCTTTGGTATCCAGTGAGGGAAACTCAGTTGTAGTCTAATAAGGAAGGGACACATGTGCAGTCTTTTTGAGTGGACACAGAAATGGGATGTGAGCAGGGACTCTGAGCAGGCAGTGGAGGACCTCCTGGGCTCGCTCTTCTCTCTCCCCTTCCTCTCTAGGAATCTTGTTCCATTCACTTTAACCCAGTGTTTCTCAACCTTTGGTTCTTGGACTTCAATTCCCAGAAGCCTAAGTCAGTTTCCCAAAGCACTGATCAGTTAATGTACTGACTTAGGGTTCTGGGAATTTAAGTCCAAAAGCCAGAGGTTGAGAAACACTGCTTTAACCCTTAGATGGCCATGAGCCTGCGTGGCCATCTAAGCAGTGATGGGCATCAGCAGGTTCGCACCAGTTCGCCAGAACCGGTAGCAGAAATTCTGGCTGGCCCCGCCCATCTAAGTTTTGAAATAAAGTAGTCCTAATTTGGGTGCAATACAGGGCTTTCCCCCTGGCCACGCCCACCATACCACACCCACAGTGTGGTAGCAAAAAATAAATAAATTGAGCCCACCACTGCATCTAAGGGAGTCGTTCCAAACAGGAGCCAAGGAAACGGGTTTCTTTTGGTCGGAAATGCAGAGGCTCTGAAGGCAGCCCCTTATTAGAAGAATCTAAAACAGGGATTCTAAATCTGCGGACTGTGGCCGGACATGGCCTGTGGTGCCATTTAATGTGGCCCCATCCACCACCACCTCCACCACACCAGGAAGTGCTATGTGGTGGAGGAAAGGCAAAATGGCCGTCCAGCCCCCAAAACTGTCTGAGGGAGAGTGACCTGGCCCCTGGCTTAAAAAGTTTGAGAACTCCTGATATAAAATAATTCAGGCAGTGGGATCACTGCATACCAAGATTGGACTCTAGTAGTAGTGCGAAGGGCTGGTGGCTTGATTGCCATGGGCAATCAAGAAGAATATGAACAAAGCAGTGGCCGAACAGTACAATCCATAGAAGCAATATCTATGGGTTGCTTCTGAACTGGAATTATTGTGCATTATTTAAGTATATTAAAGATTATTACTATAAAATTATTATACTATATATTACAGAACTATTACATTATAAAATTATTTTGTTGTTGTTGTTCAGTTGCACAGTCGATTCCGACCCTATGCGACCCTATGGACCATTGTCCTCCAGGCACCTCTGTCCTCCACCATCCTCCTCAGCCTGCCCAGCTCAGTGCCCATTGCGTCTACAATACCATCTAGCCATCTCATCTTTGGACGCCCCCTTCTTCTTTTGTCCTCCACCTTTCCCAGGATCAAGGCTTTCTCAAGTGAATCCTCTCTTCTCATTTGGTGTCCAAAGTACTTCAGCTTCATCTTTACTATTTGACCTTCTAAGGAGCAGTCAGGACTGATTTCTTTCAAGGTTGACTTATTTGTTCTCCTTGCTGTCCAGGGTACTCTCAAAACTCTCCTCCAACACCACATCTCAGAGGCATCTATTCTTCTGCACTCAGCCTTCCTAATGATCCAGCTCTCGCATCCATGCATTACCACCGGGAATACCATTGCTTTGACTATGCGAATTTTTGTTTTCAAGGTGATGTCTCTGCTTTTCACTATATTCCTGTTGTGTATGTAACTTAAGCGAACTGTGATTGAAAGCAAACATGTAACCAAGTGAAATGTGAATGAAATCAGATCTAGTGATCCTCCATTTCCCCCCTCCCTTTTCCCCCTTGTAATACTCCTCTTGTGTAGATATCGCGGGACTGCGTTCCCGCCGTAGATGTACCTATTGTTTACTCATTACCCAATCAAGTGTTGTCACCTGGCTGTCTACCTACACTGACCAATCATGTGGTTCCGCACCAGGTTTGAATCGTTACTGTTACATATATAAGGAGCATCGCTCCGCCATTGACCTCATGTTCAGATTGACTACACTGCAATAAAGATGTGTTTGGCCCCCTGACTGCTGCCTACTGCGTATCAATCTGCAAACATCAAATTGGCGACGAAGGTGGGATTAATGGCTTCCCACAGCATCAAGCTACCTCCGTTCGACCTCAAGGAACCAGAGAAATGGACTCTGTACGAGCGCCAGTTCAAGCACGCGATAGCAGCTGAGCTGATTGATGATGATGAGCAAATGCGTTCTTGCTTCCTCGCACAATGCGGCCTCCCCAAGCTCGAGCTTGCAACCCCCTCTTGCTGCCCCGGGACATCGATACGGTCCCGCTCAATGAGATCCTGGCCGCGCTGCCGAACCACCTTCAGCCAAAGGTGTCGATCTACCCGGCGAGAGTTGCCTTCCACAGGCAAGACCAGCGCCGGGAGAGTCCGTGGCTGAGTACGCAACTGCCCTCAGGTTAGCCATTGCCCCTTGCTGGTGGGACAACCTGGAGGAAGCCCTGAGGGACTGCCTGCTGTCCGGGATGCAGGATGAGGAAGCCCAGCGGAGGCTGATGGCCAGAGACCATCTCACATTCAACTCCATCCTGCAGGAGGCTCTGGCGGCTGAAGCAGCAAGGTCCGGGGTAAAAGACCGCCCAAAGTTTGCCCCCACGCTCGTCCAGCTCATCTTCATCTCCGGAGGCCTCTTCATCCTTGGGGTCCGGGTCCAGTGATGACAACGACGACGTCCAGAAAGTCCGGAGAAAGTCAGCCAAGAAGCAGGCCAGCGAGAAGGCCCACCGTTGATGCGATGGCTGTGGAGCGTCCCACGACTGGAAAAAGTGTCACTTCCGGAAGGCCGAATGCCACCATTGCGGGTGCCGAGGCCACATTGCAAAGGTATGCAGGTGTCGTCGGAAGCAGGACCAGGAGCCATCCGAGCGCCCTCGAGGAAAAGAAGGGGCCATCAGAAAGATTTCCATGGATGAGCCGACCGTGGGCCTTGTGTCCAACGCACACCGACGTTTCTTTGTTGAGGTACTGTTGCAGGGGGTCCCAGTTAGGATGGAGGTGGATTCAGGCTCATCCTACTCCATCGTGTCCCAGAAAGAGTTTCTGCACATTCCCCCCAATGTGCACCCAAAATTTAAGGCCCTCAAGACGTCCTTGCGGGATGTGCAGGGCAACCTGATTCCTGTTTTGGGGGTGGGGGACTTCAGGGTCAAGTTCAAGGGTTTCACAGAGAAGCTGCCCCTAGTGGTTCTTAAGCGGGGTTAGAGCTGCCTCCTGGGGAGCCAGTGGTTTGCTCCCTTGGGAATTGAACTGTCCAGCATTAACACCATTGAGACAGACCCAGTGCAAGATGTGTATGATGCACACCCAGCGGTCTTCGAGAAGGGGCTCGGGAAGTATAGGGGTCCCCCAGTCTCGTTTGACCTGGATCCAGCAATGAGACCCATACAGCTCAAGCCATGAAGAGTACCCTTTGCCCTCAAAGACAAGATTGAGGCGGAACTGGACAAACTGGTGGATCAGGGGATTTTGGTTCCAGTGGACTCTGCAAAGTGGGAGATACCGATTGTTACTGCTATGAAATCCAACGGGAAGGTTAGGATTTGTGCTGATTACAAATATACAATTAACAAGGCCATTCACCCCAATGCCTACCCGGTGCCGGTAGTTAGCCATTTACTAGCCACTTTACACGGGGTAAATGCTTTGCAAAATTAGATTTAGCGCAGGCTTATCAGCAGTTAACGGTTACACCTGCTGCAGCAGCTGCCCAGACGATTGTTATGCACAAGGTGTGTTTAAGGTGACACGCCTTCAGTTCGGTGTGAACTCAGTCCCCGGGATATTTCAATCACTGGTGGAACGCCTTCTCAAGGGTCTCCCCGGGGCTCTCCCTTACTTTGATGACGTTTTGATCACAGCTGGGAGTAAGTCAGAACTAGCTAAGAGGTTGGACAAAGTCTTAACTGTGTTTGAGAAGGCGGGGTTGCAGCTGAGAAGAGATAAATGTGTGTTTCTTGCAAGGGAAGTAGAGTTCCTAGGGTTTAAGATAACCCCCGAAGGAGTTAAGCCCTCCGACTCAAAAGTTGCGGCTGTTCGAAACGTCCCTCGCCCTACAGCGAAGCCAGAATTGCAGTCCTTCTTGGGACCTCTCAATTTCTATCATTCCTTCTTGCCAAGGAAGACTTCCGTGGCGGAGCAAATGCATCATCTTTTAAAGAAAGATGCAGTTTGGCGGTGGGGGGAGGGTCAGGAAAGGGCCTTCAAAGAGTTAAAACAGCTCCTGTCATCAGAGGCAATCTTAACTCACTTCGACCCAAGAAAGCCTGTGGTGTTAGTTTGCGATGCTTCACCAGTGGGGGTGGAGGCAGTGCTGTGCCACGTGTTGGGAAACAGGCAAGAAACCCCAGTTGCCTTTTACTCAAGGTCCCTTACAAAAGCAGAGCGCAATTATGCGCAAACGGACAGGGAGGCTATTGCGATAGTCGCTGGAACCAAAAAGTTCCACGATTTCCTCTATGGTCGGGAGTTCACTATTGTAACTGACTACAAGCCACTGTTGGGAACCTTCACCATGTGCAAGCCCACACCCCAGATCCTGTCCCCTAGAATGCTTCGGTGGGCGATATTCCTAAATGCTTACCAGTTTACACTGGTCCACCGCCCGGAAAAGGAGATCAGCCACGCTGATGCACTTTCTCGGTCTCCCTTACCTGAGTTAGGGGAACCCGAGTGCGAGGTTGAGCAGGATCACCAGGTATTGCTGATCAAATCCCTTGACTCGCCCCCACTTGTGCCCACAGATCTCGCCAAGGCTACGGCGAAGGACAAGGTTCTGTCCCTGGTTGTTTCATGGGTAAAGAAGGGGTAGCCCACGACTCCTCCAGCCGAGGAGTTCAAAGCATATTTCCAAAAGAGGTTCGAGCTTTCGATAGAGAGGGGCTGCCTCTTGTGGGGCCACAGGGTGGCCATTCCTGAAGTATTGCATTCAAAGGTACTCAGACTGCTACACATTAGCCATCTGGGAATCGTGCGCTCAAAGGCTTTGGCCAGGAGCTATTTCTGGTGGCCCCAAATAGACTCAGATATTGAGCAGTTGGTGGGCACTTGCGAGAGTTGCCAGAGTTCTCGACCCGAAGAGTCCTGACTTCCTTCCAGAGAATGGGACACAGCCCGCGGACCATGGTCACGATTACACATCGACTTCGCTGGTCTGTTCAGGGGCACACTCTTTTTGCTAATGGTCGACTCCTTTTCAAATGGTTGGAGGTTATTCCAATGCCTAACACCTCCTCGGCCGCAACCATTAAGCAGTTGCAGAGGCTATTCAGTTGTTTTGGTTTACCCAATGTGCTTGTCTCCGACAATGCCAGTACATTCACGTCCGTCGAATTCCAAGCATTCCTCGAGAGGAATGCGATTAGATACATCACGTCTGCCCCATTTCACCCCACAACAAACGGCCAGGTTGAACACGTGCGAACTACTAAAGGGGCACTTCGGCGAATGGGCCATGGGAATTTAGAGTTGCAATTGTGCCAGTTCCTCCTTTGCTACAGGGTAACCCCCCTGGCATCTGGGCTGTCACCAGCCGAACTCTTGATGCGCAGGAGACTGGTCTTGCTTTTCAACCGGCTGGATCCAACCAGGGTGGAGGATAAGGGGAGGAATGTGGAAATTGCGCACACAAAGGTATTTGCAGCTGGTGACCCAGTACATTGCAGGAATTATGCAGCTGCCAGCCCAACTTGGGTCCCAGGGGTTGTGGTCAAGCAAACAGGACCAGTGTCCTACCAGGTAGAGACAAGTAAGGGGCTACTGTGGTGGTGGCACGCCGACCAGCTCAGGCGTCGGGTCACGGATTTTCAGGGAGATGAAGGTCTGGGTGATCAACGTTAGGGTTCTCCCCCACCCGCTTATCCCAAGGGGGAGATGCGGCAGACAGCCCACCAAGGGAATCGAATCCCTGGCTCATTCATCCTATGCAAATAGGCAGGGAAGAGTACGAAAGCCCAGACCCTGACAGTTTAGATTTTGAGTTACAGGACCAGGGGGAGTTTGCCGAGTGTTCCCCCACTCGTCCAAGAGAGAAGTGGGGCTTTGATTTCTCCCCAGCACCCCCCCCCCCCCCGTCCTCTGGTATTTGAGTCTACCTCTACTCCCAATCAAACGAGGCAATTTTCTGTTGAGTCACCCCCTACTCAGAGTAACAGGTGGGAATTTCCTTTAAGTTATTCTCCATCCCTTCCAGGTTTTGATTTAGAGTGATCCCCTGCTCCAGCTGAAACAAAATGGGGCTTTGATTTGAACTATCCCCTCTGAAATGGGCCAGTGCTCCCGACATGCCACTAGCGCTACTCGTTTTCCCACTGCGGAACGAGAGCCTGCGGAACCCAAACCCCTCAATTCCTCCAAGTTCAGCCAAGCAGCTGTGCGGCCCAAATGAACATGCAGCCCACCACAATGGTTGAGGGACTTCATCCAATCCTAGGGGGGAGGGATGTTGTGTATGTAACTTATGCGAACTGTGATTGAAAGCAAACATGTAAGCAAGTGAAATGTGAATGAAATTGGATCTAGCGATCCTCCCTTTCCCCCTCCCTTTCCCCCCTTGTAATACTCCTCTTGTGTAGATATCGCAGGACTGTGTTTATTTATTTATTTATTTATTTATTTATAGTCATATTTGTATATGCTGCCCACTCAGGCGGAACCCGACTCAGGGCGGCATTACAATAATTCTAGAAATACATAAAAAACATTATAAAAACCCACAACCCACCCCCTTTAAAAAAAAACCATATCCCGCCCACCCATCCCACCTACTATACAAAAGGAAGAAGAGAGAGTTCTTATAACTCTCCCGCCGTGTTCCCGCCGTAGATGTACCTATTGTTTACTCATTACCCAATCAAGTGTTGTCACCTGGCTGTTTACCTGCACTGACCAATCATGTGGCTCCGCACCAGGTTTGAATCGTTACTGTTACATATATAAGGAGCATCGCTCCGTCATTGACCTCATGTTCAGATTGACTACACTGCAATAAAGATGTGTTTGGTCCCCTGACTGCTGCCTACTGCATATCAATCTGCAAACATCAAAATTCCTCAGGTTTCTCATAGCTTGTCTCCCCATAATCAGTTGTCTTTTTATTTCATGGCTACAGTCGCCATCTGCAGTGATCTTAGATCCTAGGAAAGTAAAATCTGTCACTGCTTCTACTTCTTCCTCATCTATTTTCCAGGGACTGATTGGACCTGTTGCCATTATCTTGGTTTTCTTGATATTAAGTCTCTCTCAAGCCACCTTTTGCACTCTCCTCCTTCAATCCAATCAAGAGGTTCTTTAGGTATTCCTCACTTTCTGCCATTAGGGTGGTATCGTCTGCATATCTCAAATTGTCGATGTTTCTCCCAGAAATTTTGATCCCAGATTGTGATTCCTCCATCCCTGCATTGCGCATTATGTGTTCTGTGTATAGATTGAATAAGCAGGGTGATAAAATGCAGCCTTGTCTTACTCCTTTTCCTATTTCAAACCACTCTGTCATTCCGTGTTCTGTCATAACTGTTGTTTCTTGGTTCGTGTACAGATTTCTAAAATTATAAAATCACTAAATTGTAACATTCAATAATCACATTGTATTGTTACAGATATTCAAATGTTGTATGTCTGAAGAAGGAATACTCTGAAAAAAATCTGTAACCAGGGAGATTTTTGCATAGCATTTGGATTAAATTTTTCCGAGTCTCGAACGGTTGTCAGTTTGCTTCTACGGGCAATCAAGAGACATTGAATTTACAAAAGACCTGTCCCTCAACTATTGGTCCAAGAGTCTTGCCCTGTGGCAATCAAGCCACCAGCCCTTCGCACTGCCACAGCAGCCCAATCATCATAGAGAGAGTAAGGTCTGGTATGAAGCACAGAAGGAAGAGGAAAAGCCTTTCTGATTTTCCCCCCCTCCATTCCCGATCCTCGTGACGCCACTTCGACCCCAGAACTCGCGCAAATTATGTTATCCGGACAAGTTGTTATGTGAGGGTTGACTTGCTTCCAAGGTCTCTCACGCTATTTATTTTTTATTTTTAAAGAAAAGTGACTCCTGGCTATGCTACCAACCTCACTCCCATGTCTGAAATTGAATTTTGAAGGTATAGTTGCTCTAAAGCAGTTCTCAACCTTTTAAAGCCAGGGGCCGGGTCACGTTCCCTCAGAGCTTTGGGGGATGGACAGCTATTTTGCCCTTCCTCCACCATGGCACTTCCTGGTGTGGTGGAGGCGTGGGGGGGGGGTGGCGGCACATGTAATGGTGCTGTGGGCCACATCTGGCTGATGGGCTGCAGGTTGAGAATCCCTGTTCTAAAGCAACCAACCTTTTTCTGGGCCAGTCTAAGCATTTCTAAACTGGAATGGATGAAGAACACAAACTCTTTAAGACCATAAAGCCATACCTGTCAAGTATTGCATATTGGCCGGGATTTCCCGTATTTCATTGCTCGTTCCTCCCCATTCCTGTCGCCGTCCCATATTTTGAACGGCGTGGAGTTACTGTGCATCAGAGAGGTGCGCATGTGCAAAGAGGTTCTGTGCATGCACAAAGGGGGTTCTGCACATGAAGTTGTTGCTGCGCATGCGTGCCCAGGCCGAAGCAGTTCCCGTATTTTCCGGAGCCACGCTTGATGGGTATGCATTAAGTAAAGAAAGTTCCAATACGTTGGCCGTATAATGAGGAATAACATAAAATATAGAATACTCCAACTCGCTCTGCAAGGAAAAATCCCTAGGACGAGAGGTCCTGGACACAGATGGATTTCATGACTGAAGAACCTGAGAGACTGCTGTTCGCTGCTGTCATAAACACATTTACAACAGCCGTGGGGGCATTTACGGCACATTTTCAGCTGTTTCTGCCGCTTCTGGCAGCGGTGGCAGCAGCAGGAGTGAGATTGGTGGGACACATAAAATGGAATCACAAACAGGCCATAGGTTGCGAACCCCTGCCTAGCTGCTGTATTTTAATGTTAGCTTTTGTGGATCGAGTCCACTTTGTCAGATATAAATAGTAGATAATGTGACAGACCAAGATTCAGGAGGCCTGGGTTCAAATTGCCACTTAACCATGAAACGTCTGCTCAAGATGCAGAAATTGTTAAAGTATTTCTCAAATACATCAGGCTTGACTCAAAACAAATCTCACATCTTGGGGAGGTGGGGAGACAGACTGCTAGTTCTTTGTTTAGGAGCCTAAGTGTCTTTCACAGATACTTTAAAAAAGACAAATTTATTTAAAATACTAACAGAGAAAAGCACAATATTAAGATGAAATTATTATGAGTTCTGCAGACAGAAGGGAAGCAGAAAGGGAGAAGTATGACTCCATTTTTCAATGTATGCACATATACAGGTCATCCTTTATGCCGGGGGTCAGCAAACTTGGCTCTCCAGATGTTCTTGAACTTCAATTCCCAGAAGCCCTGATCAGCAGGTGTGCTGACTTGGGCTTCTAGGAATTGAAGTCCAAGAACACCTGGAGAGCCAAGTTTGCTGACCTCTGCTCTATACATATCTGCAGGAGAAATGTTACATCATCTGTGGATAACTGAAACCTCTGAAAACAGCACACTCAGCATTTAAATACACATGCCTGGTCATAGAGGAGTGTGCACACAGATGTATTTATGCATGTGTGTTAATAAAATTGATGCCATAAAAATCCTTCTAACCATTTTGCAGGCAATAGCGATGCATGAATCTGGAATTTATAAGTGTATATTTCTAGATTCATAGAATACTGAAACTACAAAAATGGAGCCCATGGTTTAGGGGCAGGAGGCGGGGACATGTATTGCATATGTGTATCTATGTGAAAGATTAATCTTGTATCTTACACTCCAAAACATCTGTGTTTCTTGACAGTGTATGCTGATGGTGAAGTGCTCTTCAGATTCTAAGCAAATTGTTTCTAGCAGGTGTGGATTCGTTGATGGGACTGAAGTTTGCTTTTCCCACAGAAGCTCTTTCCACACTGTGAGCATTTAAATGCTTTTTCTTCCATGTAGTGTCTCATATGGCGAACAAGGTACATGTTCCAAATGAAGCCCTTTCCACATTCCAGGCACTTAAAGGGCTTCTCGCCTGTGTGGATTTTCCTATGGGAAGCCAGGTTTGCTCTCTGACTGAAGCTCTTCCCACATTCCAAGCATTTAAAGGGTTTCTCTCCCGTGTGGATCCTCACGTGAGAAACAAGACTTGAGTTCCAACGGAAGCACTTTCCACATACAGTGCATTTAAGTGATTTATCCTCCTTGTGGATTTTCATATGGGAAGCTAGGTTTCCTTTATCCCTAAAGCTCTTTCCACACTCCGAACATTTAAAGGGTTTCTCTCCTCTATGGATTCTCCCATGGCAGACAAGGAGGGTGCTCCGATTGAAACTCTTTCCACATTCCAGGCATTTGAATGGCTTCTCCCCGGTGTGGATTCTCATGTGACAAGAAAGTCCTGAGTTCTGGCTGAAGTGTTTTCCACATTTCAAACAAGTAAATGGTTTGTCGCCAGTATGGATTTGCATATGGGAAGTGAGGGTTGCCTTATCCCGAAAGCTCTTTCCACACTCCAAGCATTTAAACAGTTTCTCCCCTGAGTGGATTTTCATATGGGACGAACGGGTTGCCTTATCCCGAAAGCTCTTTCCACACTCCAGGCATTTGAATGGTTTCTCTCCAGTGTGGATTTTCATATGGGAAGAAAGGTTTGCCCTCTCGCTGAAGCTCTTCCCACATTCCAAGCACTTAAAGGGTTTCTCTCCTTTGTGGCTTCTGATGTGGCGAACAAGGTGTGTACTCCGACTGAAGCTCTTTCCACATTCCAGGCATTTAAAAGGTTTCTCCCCTGTGTGGATTCTCATGTGAGATACGAGGTATGAATTGTAGCTGAACTTCTTTCCGCATTCGAAGCACTGAAATGGTTTCTCATATGAAAACTTTCAGTGGAAGGAAGGTGTTTGCTCGAACTAAAGGTTCTTTCATGAATCAAGCTTTCAAATATTTCCCCAGCTACATATGGTTTCAAATCTTTTTTAGGAGAGGATGTCTTTAAAAAATTGTGGTATTCCAAGCAGTCCCACAGTTTCTTCCCTATGTGGGTTTGCCAGTGGGAGTTTAGGCTGCCTTGACAACTGAAACTTTTCTCACACACAGAACACTTAAGACTCACATTCCTTTGATCAGTTTTTCCTCTAAGTGGTACTACATGAAAATGTTTATGTGGAGAAAGAAAAGAACTATCCTCCTTTTCTTTTGTTTCAGTTTTTATCCTCTGGTGTTTACTTTCCTTCTCAGTGATATTTTCCAAAACTACGAGACACGGTTTTCCCGTGAATCTTCTTCCTCTCATACCAGGAGCTAAAAGGGGAAAAACACACAACCTAGTTTTACTGCAAATGTAAATTTTGTTTGGAAACAGAAACAATTAACGATGAGCCTAGCCGCAATTAACCATACACCTTTGACATGCAGAAGATCCTTGGCTCTATTCTCAAACACCCATTAATACCTTCAAAATTAACAAAGTTGAGAACTATCTTTCATGGTTGTATGCCAAACTTTCATCTTAAATCTGCCACTATACATTATATTTGTGCTTGGCTTGCTGTTTCTAAATTTCTGAAAGAGACTGACTTGGCTGTCTGAAAACCACTGTAACAGATCATAAAGCTTACCCAGAGACACTAAATGAGAAAAATTATCTTCCATGACTTCCTGATAGAGAGCCCTTTGGCCTGGATCCAGCAGAGCCCACTCCTCCTCCGTGAAAGACACAGAGATGTCCTCAAAAGTGATTTGACCCTGAAATAAAAGGGTTTTTTATTTAAAAAAACTACACAAGAGGATTGACATCAACACAGGTAAGAGTTACAGTATAGCAGCGGTTCTCAACCTTTTAAACTGGAAGGCAGGGTCACGCTCTCTCAGACAGCTGAGTGGGCCAGACTGGTGGTTCCCCCCTCCCCAAATCCTACCATAAAATGTGTCCATTGCAGTTGTAAATGCGTTTACGACAGCCGCAGTCACATTTATGGCTGTTGTAAATGCCTTCACAACAGCCATAAATGCAGACATGGCTGTTTCCGCCACTTCCGGTGGTGGTGGTGGCAGGAATGGCCCACTGGGCATAGGTTGAGAACCACTAAAGATTCAACCCTTCACTTTTCATTACATTACCCTTCCCCATGGAGGGCTCTGACAGAAGCAAAAATTAATTTAGATCAGTGGTTCCCAACATGGGGCCCAGACCCCGCAGGGAGACTTCAATTCCCAGAAGCCTAAGTCAGTATATTGGCTGACTTAGAGCTTTGGGGAATTGACTTAGGCTTCTGATAATCAAAGTCCAAAAACCAAAGTTTGGGAAACACTGATTTAAATCCAGTGAAGTGTATGAAGAGGAGAATGGCCATGTATCTCCCCATTTCCACATTTGTTTCCCCCCTACCTGTTCCAGCTGCACAGGCATGGTTTCCATTCCTCCAGAAAGAAGAGCTATACAAGAATGTGTTCCAAGCATGTTCCCGAGGTCTGCAAGGGAAACCAAGGGGTGTTTTTAGTCATTCTGCATAAGCATTATATTAATTAGCTGTGTTGTGTGTTGTGTGTGTGTGTGTGTGTGTGTGTGTGTATGTATGTATGTATGTGTGTGTGTACATATATATGTATGTGTGTGTGTGTGTATATATATATATATATATATATATATATATATATATATATATATATATATATATATATATATATATATATATATATATATATATATATATATATATATATATATATATATATATATATATATATATATATATATATATATATATATATATATATATATATATATATATATATATATATATATATATATATATATATATATAAAATATTTTGATTAAGAAGAACTTCAAAATCATGTGATGGCAGATAAGCTAAAATGCAATTCATGAACCTGGGAAAGATATAAGGAAGCAAAAAGTAGATACTGTATATGATGAGAAATTTCTTACTGGTTTTTCCACTTTTCTTCCCAGTCTTCAGAAGAGGAGGCCTCTGCTTCATGTCCAACAGAGCATTCACTGCCCGAGAGAAGCCGGAGAAGAAATCTGAACACTCCTGTATCCAAAACTAAATTTGGACCATAAGCAAAAGACTAGAGAAAGGTCTCGAACTGCTGTCCTACAGACCTTGTGGTTATTGTCTTAACCATTAAACCACTGTGGCCCCTCACTCTTCATTGACTACAAGCCTGCTGCAAATGTTGTCCTTTCCACCAAGAGGCCCTTTCTCCTTAACACCCACTTGCTTTACAAATGGAAACTGATTTCTGATTTGAGAAAAATCAGAGAGTAAACAAAATGACAATGACACAAAGCACGTCGTGGCACATTGAAGACTGAATTATGAGTCAGCTTGAGTTCCTATGCCCTCAGATGCAAATTATCTGTACTTTATTTTATTTTAGTTCAGTTTGTGACGTATTTGTCAGTTGCTTGTTTGAGCTGCTGTGTGTTGTTGTTATTTGTTATCTGCTTGTTCACCACCCAGAGTGGGATACCACCCAAATGGGCGGTATAGAAAGACAATAAATAAATAAATGACACTAACTCCTGTATTTAAATACAGTATGAGCTTTCTTGGATTAAGTCCATTTTGTCAGATTCTGATTTGAGTAATATTCTCTTGGATACCAAAGGACTCCCAGAGAGATAGAAGACACCTCTGCCTGATGTGTTAAGAGGCCAAATGTCTCAGCCTTGAAGCACGTTAGCAAAACAATCACACTTATATACCGCCCTATAGCGCTATGGTTTATTTACCTAGCCCCATAGTGTTAGGGACTGCAGTGGCTCAAGTGGCTAAGATGCTGACTGGGAGGCGGAAGGTCAGCAGTTCGATACCTGAATACTCCAGGATAGAATGAGCTCCTGTCTTTGGCCCAGCTCCTGCCAACCTAGCAGTTCGAAAAAAAGAAATTGCAAGTAGATAAATAGGGACCACTTTGTTGGGAAGGTAACAGTGTTCCGTGCGCTCTGGTGTCTGTCTAGTCATGCCTGCCACATGACCATGGAAACGTCTGCAGAAGCAGACAGCGCTGGCTCTTCGGCTTTGAAACAGAGATGAGCACTGACCCCTAGAATCGGATACGACTGGCTTTCGAGCCAGGGAAACCTTTACCTTTACATAGCACTTAGTGCACTCTCTTGGCAGTTCACAGCAGCTTGTCCCTCAGTATGCTGGGTACTCATTTTCCGGACCCTGGAAGGATGGAAGGCTTTGAGTCAACTTTGAGTACTAGTCAGGATCGAACTCACAACCTTTTGGTTGCAGAACAGCAGTTGAACCACTGCGCCACTAGGGCTCCTTAGGATATTTTAGAACAGGGGTCTATGGGGGTCTCTGCTAACAAGTCTGCAGAGGTCACCTCTTTAGTGTCTTGCACGGAAGACAAAGAAGGAGCCGCAGTGGGGGCTAAAATACAGGTTTATTTCATTGTGGTCAAGATGAACATGTGGTAATGGCGGAGGTACAGCTCATTATATACTGCAGTACATACATTTGAATATCGTTGCACGGTAGCTTATTGGCTGCTACCGGCGTGACGTCATTCTGAGTCACGCCCATCTTCTCCAGGTGATCCTCGCGCGGGAAAGGTTCCCGCGGCTGCCGGTGATTTGGGGAATGTGAACCATGTGAGCTGAACGCTCGCAGCTGCCCTCTATAGGCAGCTTACTCGCGTTCCTTAACAGCTGGGTTACATTGTAATCATTGTCAGGTTACATTCATACATTCTTAAAGTAATACTGTTACATACACAACCCTCCTCCCCCCTAGGACGGGACGAAGTCCCTCAACCATTGTGGCTTCCCGCACGTGCGCTTGGGGCGTGCGGCTGCTTGGCTTAGCACAGGGGAACTAGGGGCTCCGAGTTCCGCAGAGTCTCGTCCTGCAATGGAAAGGGGGGACTCGTTAGTCGTTTGGCGGGGACTCTGCGACAACCTTGCATTGGGAGAAGGGAACGGAACATACAGTTGAGATGTGAACCCCTGCCTGTTGCTTGTGACGCCTGGGGACCCCCCCAGCACGAACCTCGGGACCGACGAGGAGGCCCTTGTAGCCTCCCCCCGGTTCCTTTCGCCTGCAACCGGCGTACTTGCGCCACCCCCTGCTGCCTGACCCGGAGTTCTAGGGGATGAGGAGAGCGAATTCCTCCCTGCTGCCTGGCTCGGGGGGCTTGGTGATATGGTGTATTCTAAAACAAAAGGGCTGGGGGGACTGGAGGTACCAGGGGCTGAACTGAAACCCCTCTTCTCGCTCGGACGGGTGGGGGACCACTCCGCGACACCCCCCTGGTACTGTAACGTAAGGTCAAACTCATTCATCTCTTTCAAAGTATCCTCCTCCTCGGCTGAGAATCCAGGGTATGCATTTGTACCCGAGGACACTGCCGTGTCTCCCCCTTGGGTTACGCGGGTGGGGGAGGACCCTAACGCTGATTCCCCTTCATTAGTGACTCGCCTTCTGAGTTGGTCAGCGTGCCTTCTCCAGAGTAGACCTGTGCGAGTCTCGACCCTATAGGACACTGGCCCCGTTTGTTCAATGATCGTTCCTGGAACCCACGTTGGTCCCGAAGCCGCATAGTTTCTGCAGTACACCGGGTCCCCTACCGAAAAACTTTTGGAGCTCTCTACCAGTATATTCCTCCCTTCATCCTCCACCCTGGTCGGATCCAACCGATCAAAAAGAGTTACCGGCCGCCTCCTCATGAGGAGCTCCGCCGGTGAGAGTCCAGAAGCTAGGGGAGTTGCCCTATAGCATATGAGGAACTGACACAGTTGGAGGTTCAACTCACCGGGACCCATGCGCCGCAGTGCGTCCTTCGTAGTGCGCACTTGGCGCTCTACCTGACCGTTTGTGGCGGGGTGAAATGGGGCAGCGGTGATGTGGCGGATGGCATTCCTCTCGATAAATGCCTTGAATTCCGCAGAGGTGAAGGTACTAGCGTTATCGCTAACGAGGGTGTCCGGCAGGCCGAAACAACTAAACACCCTGCGCAAGTGCTTAATGGTGGCGGCAGATGAGGTGCTAGTCATGGGGATCACTTCCAACCATTTGGAATACGAGTCGACTATCAGCAGAAACATGGACCCACGGAAGGGGCCAGCGAAGTCGACGTGTATGCGGGACCACGGCCCCCGGGCCGTGTCCCATTCCCTATGGGGTAGCCTGGATTCCTCGGGACGAGAGCTCTGGCAACTCTCACACGTGCCCACTAAATGCTCTATCTCAGCGTCTATCTGGGGCCACCAGAAGTAACTCCTTGCCAGCGCCTTGGAGCGCACTATTCCTGGGTGGCTGGTATGCAGTAGCCTCAGCACCTTCGCCCGCAACTTTTCGGGGATAACTCCCCGCTGGCCCCAGAGCAAGCAGCCCCTTTCAAGGGAAAGCTCTACTCTACGCCTGAAAAATGCCTTGAAATGCTCTTCGGGGGGAGTTGCGGGCCACCCTTTCCTTACCCAGGAGCTGACTTGGGCCAGAATTTTGTCGGCCGCCGTGGCTTTGGCGAGGTCTGCTGGGACTATGGGGGATGAGTCGAGAGACTCGATCAGCAGGACTTGATGGTCCTGCTCTACCTCGCATGCGGGATCTCCTAAACTAGGGAGGGGAGACCGGGACAGCGCGTCCGCATGGGAGATCTCCTTCCCTGGGCGATAGACCAGCTCATACTGGTAGGCGTTAAGGAAGATCGCCCAACGAGCATTCGGGGGGACAGGATTTGAGGGGTGGGCTTGCCTGTGGTAAAGATTCCCAGGAGAGGCTTGTGATCAGTCACCACCGTAAACTCGCGGCCGTATAGGAAATCGTGGAACTTCTTGGTTCCCGCGATTATGGCCAGGGCCTCCCTATCTGTTTGCGCGTAGTTGCGCTCGGCCTTTGAAAGGGACCTGGAGTAGTATGCAACCGGGGCTTCCCGCCCGCTCTCCAACACGTGGCACAGCTCCGCCCCCACCCCCACTGGGGACGCATCACAGACTAAAACTACTGGTCTCCTCGGGTCAAAGTGGGTCAGGACAGCATCCGAGGATAAAAGCGCTTTTAGCTCCCTGAAAGCTTTCTCTTGCCTATCTCCCCACCGCCAAACCGCCTCTTTCTTTAATAGCGCGTGCAGTGGCTCCTCAACGGATGCCTTCCTTGGCAAGAAGGAATGGTAAAAATTTAGGAGCCCTAGAAATGACTGCAGCTCCGGTTTCGCGGTGGGGCGAGGGGCGTTTTGCACAGCCGCAACCTTGGACTCGGAGGGCTTGATGCCCTCCGGGGTTATCTTCAACCCGAGGAACTCAACCTCCCTTGCAAAGAATACACATTTGTCCCTTCTCAGTCGAAGTCCCGCTTTCTCGAATACTGAAAGGACCCTGTCTAGCATTTGCGCTAGTTCTGATTCGCCCCCCGCTGTTATCAAGACATCGTCAAAATATGGGAGCATGCCTGGAAGCCCCTTTAAAAGGCGTTCCACAAGGGACTGGAAGATCCCGGGGGCCGAATTTACGCCGAACTGTAGGCGCGTTACCTTAAATGCCCCCTTGTGCGTAACGATGGTTTGCGCAGCAGCAGCAGCTGGGGTTACTGTGAGCTGCTGGTACGCCTGCGCCAGGTCTAGCTTGGCAAAACACCTCCCCCCATGCAATGTGGCCAGTAAGTGGCTAACCACTAGCACCGGATATGCATTTGGCCGAATGGCCTTGTTAATTGTACATTTGTAGTCAGCGCAAATCCTGACCTCCCCATTTGATTTTAAGGCTGTAACAATTGGAGTCTCCCACTCCACTGAATCATCTGGAACCAAAATCCCCTGCCCCACCAATTTGTCCAGCTCCGCCTCAATCTTGTCCTTGAGGGCGGAAGGCACTCTTCTTGGCTTGAGGCATATGGGTCGGATTTCTGGGTCCAATTCAAAAGAAACTGGGGGCCCCTTGTAAGTCCCGAGCCCCTTCTTGAAAACGTCCGGGTGCGCATCGCACACGTCCCACATTGGGTCAGTCTCTATGGCGTTAATGCCGAACAGTTCAATTCCCAGGGGAGCAAACCACTGGGTTCCCAAAAGGCAACATCTTCCCCCCTTGAGAACCACTAAGGGCAGTTTCTCTGTGTAATTTTTGAACTTCACTGTGAAGTTCCCCACCCCCAACACTGGGATCCCATAGCCCTGCACGTCCCGCAAGTGTGACTTCATGGCCCGCAGCTTGGGCCGCGCATTTGGGGGAATGCGCATGAACTCCTTTTGGGACAGGATGGAGTAGGACGACCCCGCGTCTATCTCCATCCTCACTGGAACCCCTTGTAACAGTACCTCTACGTAGAAACGCCGGTGCTCCAGGCCTACATGGTTCACGCCTTCCGCGCCGTCGTTGGCTGAGACCTTTCCGATGCCGTCCGCCTTCCGCTGATGTGCTCGAGGGTGTTTCGATGCGCCCTTGTCTTCGGTTCGCCCACGCCGGCAGACTCTGGCGATGTGGTCCTTCCGACCGCAGTTGTGGCACTCGGCCTTCCGGAATGGGCATCTTGTCCGGTCGTGAGATGCCCCACAGCCGTCGCAACGGCGACCTTGTCGCTCGCTGGTCTGGTGCTTCTCCCCACGTTTCTTTACCTTCTGGACGTCGTCCTCCTCGCTGGAGCAGGAGTCCGCCGTCGTGGACGACTCCTCGGAGGTCACTGGCGTGCCTGCGGGCAACCGGGGTGCCCGCCAGGCCGTCCTCGCCGACGTCCGCCGGGCCGCTTGCACGGGTGACTTGGCCCTCTCGGTTGCGGCCCCTCAGGACTTGAACACTCTGACCCCGCTCCTGGCCGCCTCGGCTGCTTGGGCTTCCCGCAGCACCTCATTGAACGTGAGGCGATGATCGCGGGTGATCAGCTTCCTCTGGACCTCCTCGTCCCTCAGGCCACACAGCATGCGGTCTCGGAGGGCCGTGTCCAGGTCCTCCCACTGGCAGTTGACCGCCGCGAGCCTGAGGGGCGCCGCGTAGGCGGACACGGACTCCCCCGGGCGCTGGTCCCGTCTGTGGAATGCGACCCTGGCTGGGAAAATCGAGACTGGAGGCTGGAAGTGTTCGCCCAGTAGCGCCAGGATGCGGTCGATGGGCACCACGTCTACCTTCTGGGGAGCCACCAGGTTCATCAGGATACGCAGCGTGGCTGGCCCCACCTGGGCAAGGAAGTGCGAGCGCATCTTGGCATCGTCGTCGATGCCTGCAGCTTCCATCGCGTGCCAAAACTGGCACTCGTACAGCTCCCATTGTTCTGGGTCGCTGATATCAAATTGATGATTCTTGACCTTGGGATGCACCATGGATCCCACCTTCGTCGCCACTTTAGTGTCTTGCATGGAAGACAAAGAAGGAGCCGCAGTGGGGGCTAAAACACAGGTTTATTTCATTGTGGTCAAGATGAACATGTGGTAATGGCGGAGGTACAGCTCATTATATACTGCAGTACATACATTTGAATATCGTTGCACGATAGCTTATTGGCTGCTACCGGCGTGACGTCATTCTGAGTCACGCCCATCTTCTCCAGGTGATCCTCGCGCGGGAAAGGTTCCCGCGGCTGCCGGTGATTTGGGGAGTGTGAACCATGTGAGCTGAACGCTCGCAGCTGCCCTCTATAGGCAGCTTACTCGCGTTCCTTAACAGCTGGGTTACATTGTAATCATTGTCAGGTTACATTCATACATTCTTAAAGTAATACTGTTACATACACAACAACCTCCCAATCCAGCTTCCATATCAGCACAGATTCCAGTCCATAGGAAACTGGGGGGTGGGGAGAGGATCGGTGAGGAAGGCTGGGCTTCTCAGGCTAAAAAGGGAGATTTATTATTATTATTATTATTATTATTATTATTATTATTATTATTATTATTATTATTATTATTATTATTATTATTATTATTATTATTATTATTATTATTATTATTATTATTATTATTATTATTATTATTATTATTATGGGGGGAGGCGGGATCCCAAGGAGGAGCTGGCTCAGCATTTCCTTGTTCTGTACAACCCCCACTTCCAAGCAAATCTAAAGTCCCCACCCTTTCTCCCTCCAAGCGCTGCTACACTATTTCCCTGTCCCACTCCTCCCCCCCTCGCCCTTTATTTGCACGTTTTTCACCCCCAAGTGGCTAAGACGCTGACTGGGAAGCGGAAGGTGAGCAGTTCGATTCCCGAGTACTGCAGGACGGAATGAGCTCCCGTCTTTGTCCCAGCTCCTGCCAACCTAGCATTTCGAAAGCAAGAAATTGCAAGTAGATAAATAGGGACCACTTCGGTGGGAAGGTAACAGCGTTCCGTGCACTCCCGATGTCTAGTCATGCCTGCCACATGACCACGGAAACGTCTGCAGAAGCAGACAGCGCTGGCTCTTCAGCTTTGAAACAGAGATGAGCGCTGAACCCTAGAGTCGGATACGACTGGCTTTCGACCAAGGGAAACCTTTACCTAACCGACAAGGACGCACCCACCTGCAGCCTCGCCCGGAACTCTCTTTCTCGAGCAGGCGCTGTGGAGGGAAGGAAAAAGGTGCTGCACCACAAAGGCGGAAACAGGAAATGGGCTTTCAGCACCACCTCGCTCCTTCTTGCGTGACACTCTGGCACAGCCAACTATTCAGTGGTTTTAACCCCTCTGGGAGAAAACCAGAAATTTAAGAAATAAAGTGCTTCGGGAGCGCAAAGGCTTGAAACATCATCCATTTTTATTGGCATAAAATGGCTTGAGTGTTATTTTCATGTGAAAGAATCGAACAATGGAGAGATGCTGCACTTGGAGAGCTCATCTTATTATTATATTATATTATATTATATTATATTATATTATATTATATTATATTATATTATATTATATTATATTATATTATATTATATTATATTATATTATATTATATTATATTATATTATTTTGGTGTCTTGCAAGGAATACAATAGAAGGAGCCGCAGTAGGGCTAAACACAACTTTATTGCATGATGGTCAGGGTGAACATGAGGTAATGGCGGACAAACAGCTCTATTTATAGTACACTGTACATTTGAATATCCCGGTGTGGTAGCTCATTGGCTACTGTCCGCGTGACTTCACAGCTCGTCACGCCCATCTTCTCCAGGTGCGTTGTGGCGGGAAGGTTTCCCGCTCTGCAGGTATTCGGAGAATCTGTACCATGTGAGCCGGATGCTCGCTACTGCCACCTGTGGCCACTTAGTTTGCATCCTTATACAGCTTGTTACAATGTGTTTCTGATTAGATACAATTGGATACATTGACTGGATACATTCTGTTAAAGGGAACCTTGCAACATTCACTCAATACATAACACCCCTCCCCCCTAGGTAAGGATGAAGTCCTTCAGCCACTGAGGCTTCCCGCATATTCGCTTTGGGCGAGTGGCAGCCGTACTTTGACCTGGGGTCCCTGCATGCTCTTGATTACTCTGTCCTCGTCCTGCAATGGGAGAGGGTAACTCGTTAGCGATTGGCCGCTAGTTCTGAGCCGGGGATTGGGAAGGTCTGGGTGTAGGAGTAAACTCCAGGGACGTGAAACCGGGGGCTCCGGGGACTAAAGCAAAACCCCGCTCTTCGCTCAGAGAGGTGGGGGACCACTCCAAAAAATCCCCCCGGTTTCCTAACTCAAAGTCTAACTCTTCGAAATCCTCCTCTTCCAAATTGTTCCTGTAACCCGGGGGGTCAAAAGGATGCGGATTTGTTTCATTTCCCTCCCCCCTGTGGTCTGCATCTCCCCCTTGGGATAAGCGGGTGGGGGAGAACCCTAACGCTGAGATCTCTGCTTGATCACTCCCGGCTTGCCTACCTACTATCCTACCCCTGACCTGGTCGGCATGCCTCCTCCAGAGGAGTCCTGTGCTTGTCTCGACATTGTAAGAGACTGGCCCCATTTGGCCGACCACTACTCCAGGCACCCAGATGGGTCCACCGGCCGTGTAATTCCGGCAATGCCCTGCCTTGCCGATCCCGAAACTCTTGGTGCCCCCCGTTTCTATGTTTCTACCCGTGTCCTCCACCCTGGTTGGGTCTAAATGTGAGGGGATTGTGGCGGCTTTCCTCCGCATGAGGAACTCGGCGGGCGACAGACCCGACGCTAAAGGGGTTACCCGATACCTTAACAGAATGTCCCATTCTCTGTGCGGAAGACGGGACTACTCGGGGCGGGTGCCTTGGCAGCTCTCGCACGTGCCAATCAAGTGTTCTATGTCTGCATCCAACTTGGGCCACCAAACGTAACTCCTAGCTAGCGCCTTGGAGCGCACGATCCCCGGGTGGCTGATGTACAACATCTTCAGCACCAGAGACCTCAAAACTTCGGGGATTATTATCCGCTGCCCCTAGAGTAGGCAGCCCCTTTCTAAGGAGAGTTCGTCTCTCCTCCTGCCATAAACCCTGAATTCCTCCATAGGGGAGGTTGCTGGCCACCCTTTTTGCACTCATGAACTGACTAGGGCCAACAACTTGTCTTTCGCCGTAGCTTTAGCGATCTCTGCTGGCAGTATCAGGGGCGACTCTAGGGCATCAATCAGGAGCACCTGGTGGTCCTGCTGTACCTTGCACTCTGGGTCCCCTGCCTGTGGGAGGGGTGACCTGGAAAGGGCGTCGGCATGGCTGATCTCCTTGCTGGGACGGTAGGTCAATGCATACTGGTACGTGTTGATGAAAATGGCCCATCGCAGAATCCTTGGGGACAAGATCTGCGGGGTTGGCTAGTTAGTGGTAAAGATTCCTAGCAGGGGCTTATGGTCTGTCACGACTGTGAATGGTCTGCCATAAAGGAAGTCGTGGAACCTTTTGGTTCCCGCAACAATTGCCAGGGCTTCCCTATCTGTTTGCGCGTAGTTGCGCTCTGCCTTGGACAGGGATCTTGAATAGAACGCCACCGGGGCTTCTCGCCTGCTCTCTAGCATGTGGCAGAGGACTGCCCCCACCCCCACCGGTGAGGCGTCACAGACTAAAACAACGGGTTTCTTGGGATCGAAGTGGGTCAAGACAGCCTCGGAGGATAGAAGCTGCTTGAGCCCTTGGAATGCCCATTCCTGGCTGTCCCCCCACCGCCAAGCCGCATCTTTCTTGAGTAGTTTGTGCAGTGGCTCTGCTACCGACTCCTTTCCTGGCAGGAAAGAGTGGTAAAAATTTAGGAGTCCTAGGAAGGACTGTAGTTCGGCCTTGGTGGTGGGGCGAGGGGCATCCTGCACTGCCGACACCTTTGACTCTGCTGGTTTGATGTCCTCAGGGGTTATCCAGAAACCCAGAAACTGTACCTCTTCAGCAAAAAACACACACTTATCCTTTCTCAACCTGAGCCCCGCTTTCTCGAACACGGTTAGAACCCGGTCTAACCTCTTGGCTAATTCTTGTCCCCCCCCCTCCCCGCCGTTATCAAAACATCGTCAAAGAAAGGGAAAACACCTGGGAGCCCTTTCAACAATCTTTCCACGAGGGACTGAAAAATCCCTGGAGCCGAATTTACGCCGAGTTGGAGGCGCATCACTTTAATTTCTTTTTTTTTTTTAATTAATAATCATAAAATACAAACAAACATAAACATATAAATACTTAAAACTAACAATAAAGGGGAAAAAACACCAAGAAAAGAGAAAGGAATAACAACAATATATCAATATCTTGTTCACTCTTTCATTCTTTCAACTTTTAATCCGTGCAAAACCCTATTCTGCAGCAATTTCAATTGGCACAATATACTTAAATCTTCCAAAATTGAATCATGTCAGGGCCAGGCTTACTTCCTTCTTCACTTGTTAATGCGTGCTGTATGAAAGGTTTCCATATTTCCCAAAATTGTATTTTGATTTTAAAACCCTGTTTTAACCTAATTTGGCTAGTTAATTTTTCATTTAGTGCTAGTTGCCAAACCTCTTTATACCACCTATTCTTATTTAGATTTTCGTTACCCTTCCATTCTTGGGCTATCAGCTGTCTAGCAACCAGCAACAATGTCAAAATTAATTCTTTATTACCCTCACTTAATCTCATTTTTCCTATTTCTCCTAATATAGCTAGTTTGGGTTCTAGAATCATTGTTATGCCAAGAATCTCGTTTATCTCCTTCTCTATCACTTTCCAAAATGAATTTGTTTTCTTACAAAACCACCACAGATGCAAATATGTCCCCTTTTGTTCATTGCATCTCCAACACAATTCAGATTTATTAATATCAATTTGCTTGAGTCTGATTGGGGTAAGGTACCACCTCCAAAGTACCTTGCAAACATGCTCCTTTTCCTTGATTGACATAGTTTTTGTTATTCTGTTTCCCCACTTTTTCCTCCACTCTTCTTCTTCAATTTTAATATTTAAATCTTCCTCCCAAATTCGTTTAAGTGTATAGTGTGATCCTTCCCCTGGGATAAGCATTTGGTACAGTTTACCTACTAACCCCTGAAATCTTATCTTCCCTTTCCTTATTTCCAAGACCAATTCTTCAAATGGCGTCTTTGCCCTAGGTACTCCTATAATCCCCCTTATCGATTTGTCCCATTTCTCTATCCCCAATTCTTGTAGCCAATTTAATTTTAATTTATTATATACCTCCTTCCTTTTCTGATATGTATTGCAATTTTTAATCCATTCTGTTATTAACAACACTTTTTCTTGCAATAGAATAGGTCTTATTTTTTGTGAGGATAATAATGGGCAACTCTGGAAATCTAAAATTTCTAAAATTGGGGAAATGTCTGGTGCCAATTTCCTCTTAACCCCTTTCCATACGTTATAAATATTCTTTATAGAAAAGCAGTTAATCTCTGTTTTATTATTTACTTGTGCAAGAAATGTTTCACCTTTTAATTTTTTAAATTCTTCTTGATCCCCTTCACCTATTACCTCATTTTGCTGAATTAATAATTTAATTAATTTCTTTATATGAAAGGCTTGAAAATACGCTTTAATGTTTGGAATGTTTAATCCTCCCTGTTTATTTTTCATGTACCATAATCCTTTACTAATTCTTGCTCTTTTATTATTATTGCAAATTCCGTTTATCAATTTTTGCCATTTATTTATTTCTGACTCTTTAATTTTAATCGGTAAATTTTCAAACAGAAAATTCAATTTGGGTATAACTTTCATTTTACAAATATTAATCCTTCCAAACCATGAAGTCTTTGCTCGTTTTATCTGTTCTAGTAATGGTTTCAATTTATTTCTTAACTTATTGAAGTTAATATTATATAGATCTTTTGGATCGTTCGTCACAAATATTCCCAAATATTTCAATTCATCTCTTATTGTAATACTAAATCTATCTCCAATTTTTTTCTTTTCCTCCTGGGTTAAATTGCATGTGATAGCCTCAGTTTTCGTCCAATTAATTTTTAATCCTGTTACTTCTTCAAAGGCTCTTAAATGTTCTTGTATTTTATTTAAATTATTTAAAGGATCTTTTACAACTAATAAAGTATCATCCGCAAATAGACTTATTTTTTTATTTTCTATTCCTACTAATTTCTCATTTTGCCTTATATCATTTGCTAGCAGTTCCATTGCCAATATAAATAAACATGGGGACAGTGGACATCCTTGTCTTGTCCCCGCGTTTATATCAATTTCTTTCCCCAGACAATTATTCATTTTAATTTTAGATTTGCTTTCTTTATACAATTGTCCTATCACATGATTAAATTTAGGGCCGAATTGCAATTTCTCACATATTCCTTTTATTGTTTTCCATTGAATTGAGTCAAATGCTTTATATATGTCTAATGCCACTATACATACTTTTTGTTTATTATTTTTTAATTTATCAATAATATTAATTAACCGGTTTATTAATTTATCCATTTGTCTTCCTTTAACAAATCCTACTTGGTCTTCTCCAATATAAGTGTCTATGAATTTATTAAGCCGATTGTTAATTATTGAAGTAAAAATTTTTGCATCCTGATTTAATAATGATATTGGTCTATATGCTTCTATATTCTCTTTATCCTTTCCAGGTTTAGGAATTAGAGCCATTATCGAATTACTCCAAGACTTGGGGATCTCCCCCCCTTCCAATATATAATTATATAAATTTTTTAACTTGGGAATTAATACCTCTCGGCATTCCTTATAAAATTCCGAAGGGATACCATCCTCTCCTGGCGTTTTATCCTTTTTTAAGTTGTTAATTACCTCTTCAATCTCCTTGTCTTTAATATCTTGTTCCATTATATTTACATGTTCTTCCTTTAATTGGTATGTCAAATTTCTATTCAAATATGCTTGAAGTACATTATCATCAATTCTATGTTCTGTATATAATTTTGTATAGAATTCTTCTGCTACTGATAATTTATTTTCCAATTTATACTGCCTTATACCTTCTTTATTAATTAGAGCCTCTATATATCCCTTACTTTTTTTTTGTCTTACTTTTTTTGCTAAATTTTTCATATCTTTATTATTGAATTCAAAATCATTTCTTTTTAAATATGCCAAATCTACCCTAACCTTTTCAACTTCTGCTGCAATTGTTTCCTTTTTTAATGCCTGTAATTTATTCCAAATTGAGATACTTCCTGTAGCTGCGTGCCTCCTTTCTAGTTCTTTTATGTCTTTATCTCTTTTAATTACTTGACTTTTCATTTTTTTTTCAAATATTGCTTTCTCTTGTATATAGTCACCTCTAATAACCGCTTTCATTGCATCCCAAAGGATATGTAATTCCACCTCACCCGTATCATTATCTTCCCAGTTCTTTATCCATTTATTTATTAATCTTTTTTTTATCTCTTCATTTTTTAATAGTTTAGTATCCATCCTCCATACCTTATTTTGATAGGTACTGATATTCAGCCGCATCTCTATCGAAATAAATGTGTGATCTGAGATATTAAAATTGCCATAATTAAAGTTTTCTAAATTCGTAAGCATATTTTCTGACACAAAGAAATAATCCAAGCGAGAATAAGATCTATGTTTTAAGGAGCAAAAGGTAAATATTTTTTTTTTACCTGCCAACATTCTCATCGCATCCTGTAATCCTAATTTCCCTATCCATTTGTCAATCAATTTATCTTGAGTCTTTCTAAAATTATTTGTTGTATCTAATCCTGACCTGATTAAGTTAAAATCTCCCCCTATAATTAAATTTACTGATCTTTCTTTTTTTATAATGGGTAGAATTTTATCTAGAAAGACCCCTTGATTCTTGTTTGGTGAGTATACGTTGACAAATGTATACTCTTCCTCCTCTATTTTACCTTTTATTAGCTGAAACCTTCCCTCCTTATCTTTAATGTTCTTGCTCATTGAAAAATCTAGTTTATTCGATATTAATATAGCAACCCCTCTTGAATTACTTGAGCCTAGGCTTTTCTCATATATTTCCATCCCTTTTACATAAATATTATTCTTATTTTCGCTTTTCTGATGTGTCTCCTGGAGAAAAATGATATCCGCTTTTTCCCTTCTCAGAACTCCTTCCACACGTTTCCTCTTAATTTGGTTCCCTAGGCCCCTGACATTCCATGAGATAATTTTTAACTTTTTAAGTATACATATTTAGTGCTTTCTCTACTGTTACTGCAGAATTCCCCATAATATGTGAACCAATACCTCAACCCACAACAAGTTATACTCTCCCTCCTCCAGCGCATCTTAAATTAAATAATATACAATTATCTTAAGAAGAAGAAAATATACAAAAATAACAAAACTTAAACAAACCAACAATCAAACAAATAAGAAAGAGGGAAAAACAGGGGGGAAAAAACTCTGCCCTCCCCACTTTCTACTAAAGTAACCTTTGAAAACCAAAGAGGGGAGGGGGGTTGCGGTTGGCGAGTGGACCTTAATACTTAACATCCGTTTCTTGTTCATTATTTATTTCTTATTTCAAATGGTTATCTTAATTTGTCATAATTTATTCCATGCAGTAGATTCTCTCTTTTTATCCTTTAATGACCTAGTCTTTCCCTCCTTCTGCTCCTTCAACTTCCTCCTCTTCCCGTTCTAACATGGGCGTTACTCCCACATTTATTAAGCCATCTTTAAGTTGCTTCCATTCTGTAGACCCTTTTTCTATAATCTTAGCTTCCATCAAAATTTCTAAGACATCAGATTCTTCCCTAATCCAATAATTCTTCCCCTTCACTGTAAAAATTAATTGTTTATGTGGTCTCCATTTATATTGTATGTTTTTCTCACGCAATTTTTTTGTGATTGGCTTAATTTGTAGTCTCCAAATGCGTTCTTCTAACGAAATATCTTTATATATTTCTAGCTGTGCCCCCTCCATTTTTAAAGCATCATCCCCCGAGGAGTTAACATATTTCATTATCCTTAACTTTTGTCCTAGATTTCCAAATCTTAAAAAAACATTTCTAGGTCTTTCTTGGCTCCTTTTTTTTCCTAGTCTGTACACACTGTCTATATCCTCCAATTCCATTTCCTCCCCCATTCCCATTGCGTTAATCCATTCTACCAATCTTTGTCTCAAGTTATCCGGGTTCCGTTCTGGTATATTCCTAATAACCACGTTGCACCTTCTCTCCTGATCTTCCATTCTTTCCAACCTTTTATCATATTTTTTCTGTTTCTCCTCTTTTAACTGTGCCTGCTCCTTGACCTCTCTTAACTCATGTTTCATTTCCCAAACTTCTTTCCCAATAGCATTCATCCCCTCCTTCAATTCATCTATTTCTTTCAATAAATTGGTACACTCTTTCTTGGTGTTCTTAAATGCTTGTGTGATACTTTCTTTTATTTCTTTTTGAAATTTCTGATTATCTTTTGCTCGCTGATCTTCTAATGTTTGTAGTTTAGCTTGAAGTTCTTCCTCTAATTTATCAAACCTAAGCTCCAGGTCTCCTCTTAAATCATTTAAATCTGGACTTGGGCCTCTATCACCAACCTGCTCCTCTTCTACCTCTTTAACCCTCCCCTTGTCAAACCCCTTTTTTTTGGTAGCCATCTGTCTTCTTGACTCCTCTCCTATCAGAATCTCTTGACCCCCCCCCCCCCACTTCTATTTGTTTTTCTTTCTCTTCCTGATCTAAGGCTTCTTGTTGTTTAATCTTTAACCTCCTTTCAGCTACTTTCTTCCTCAGCTCTTCTAGTTCTTGGATCTCGATAAGTTCTTCCTGCAACGATTTTCTTCTCCTACCCTCCTGTTCTCTTCTCTCCAATCTATCTGTTCTCACCCACTTTAAATCCTGTTCAAAATTATCAATTTTTTTGCTCATTAAACTGCTGCCTTTTAACCACAGGATCCTAAATTAACAGTTCATTAGTGCATTAATATACTTATAATATAATAAGTGTAGAAAAAAAGTAGAATATATCTGATTATATACCAATAGAGAATAATAAATTCAAAGTTTAAATGGAGAACAATCAAATACTGCTTTAAGAGAGCCGTTCAATTCCTCTTTCTTAAATCCCCTCTTTCCAAAGAAAGAAAGAAAAAACCCCAGGTGTTCCAAAACCAAGATAAGGGGAGATATGCAAATTAAATTCCCAGCTGGTGAGTCTCTGAGTCCTTGGAGCGTTGCAACCCTATGCTCCTTTTAGCAATGCTGTATCCCTCTGTAGTCCTCTATCCTTCTGCTTTCTGCTTCTGCTTGCAGAGTACACAATCCTGTAACAGTCCGAATTTTAACTGGACACACAATGAAAAACCTTTTTATCAGCTAATTAGTGTCCATAAACCGCTGGGAATCCAATAGTCCGATAATCCAATATTCACTGTTTCTTTACTGCCTTCTCATAGCCACAGTCCCGTCCTTGTAATCCAGCAAAAAGAGAGTCTTTTACTGTAATATTTTAATTCTGTTGGTTCTGTTAGCCTCAGTCTCTTTTGGAGCTCCGGGATCCCTCACCTTGCTCCACTCAGTGTCTGTGCCCCGCTTTTATCTACTGTACTTTCCGTTCCTCTCAGTTTCTTATATTTCTTTCATTCCTCTTTAAACCTCTTAAACCCCAGGTTTCGCTGTATGTTTAATTGTTTATATTCCCTGAAGATAGAGGTCTTCCAGCCTTTCGGTCTCGAAGTATCTCTTAGATTGCTGGCACATTTCAAACAGGCTGCTCAAACAACCTGGGCGTGGGATTGTTTCAACATCAGCTTCTTAGTTCCGCAATTAAATAACAAAGACTAAGTGATTAGCAAGTCTTCTTAGTTCCACACTCATACCTCGCTCCCCTGCAGAGACAGCCCCGAGTTACCTCAGTCTCTCCTTGAGCATGAGAATCTGCGAAGTTGAGTGTTTGTTTAAGTCCTCTTGTTAAATCCCACTGTCCGACTTTTAATCTCCAAAGTTTCAGTATTCAGTATTCAATATTCCAAAACTTAAGGCTTAAAGAGAAAGTTCTTAATTCTCCTTTCTTCCTTTCTTTTTCAAATAGTTTTGTATCCCAAAACTGCAAAGACCGGTAAACTCAGTCAGTCAGTCTTTTCATTCTCGAAACCTTTCGAGCCTGAGAGGAAGCACGCCCCAAGCTCTTGCAGAGAAAGAATAACAACTTGTCCCCAGCCAAAAGATCTTTGATTTCTCGGCAACCTCTCTATATTTTACCCTCCAAATTAACCTGGCCGAAGATATTGATCTCACACTCCGTTTAATATACTTTTGAGCCCAAAACGCAACTCCAAAATACCTCCTTTCCCGCTTTTAAGCGGCTCTCCCTTCAGAACAAACGGAAAACGATACCGGTCAGTCCGCCATGATGCTCCGCAGCCCCCAGGCGCATCACTTTAAAGGCTCCCTTATGAGTAACAATGGTTTGAGCGGAAGCGGCAGCTGGGGTCACCGTTAATTGTTGGTATGCCTGCGCTAAATCTAGCTTGGCGAAACACCTCCCCCCATGCAAGGTTGCTAACAGGTGACTTACTATCGGCACCGGGTACGCATTTGGGCAAATTGCCTTGTTAATCGTGCACTTGTAATCGGCACAGATTCTGACCTCCCCATTAGCCTTAAGCGCCGTAACAATGGGGGTTTCCCACTCGGCGGAGTCCACAGGTACCAAAATCCCCTGACCTACCGGTTTGTCCAGTTCAGTCTCAATTTTGTCCTTTAGTGTGAAAGGCACTCTCCGTGGCTTGAGCCTGATGGGCCAGAGGTGGACGTGGTAGACTCGGAGGGCCCCTACTCTCCATGGGAAGAATAGCTGTGGACTGGGACCGCCGGCGGGGGGGCCCCAGCCACCGTGGTCCTGGCCCGGCACACCTGTTCGCCTTGTTGCACTGACTCAGTGGCTTGGGCAATGCGCAGGACATGCTCGAAGGAGATGCTCTCGTCCTTGGCCAGTAATTTTTTCCTGGCCCCCTCATCTCGCAGGCCCAGCAGGAGCCTGTCTCGCAGCGCCTCGCTCGGGGAGGCTCCCCGCCGGCAAGGCACGGCAGCTACCCTTGGACCTGCCACAAAGTCAGCCACGGACTCACCGGCCCGCTGGCACTGCTGCTGAAAGGCCAGCTTTGCCAGGAACACCGACACTTTTGGACGAAAGTGCTTCCTCAGCTCGGTGAAGATCTCATCTAGTGGTACCTCCCTGAGCGGCCTCGGCGTCAGGAGGTTCGTTGCCAGCTCTAGTGTTTCCAGGCCGCACTGGGCCAGCAGGAATGCACGGCACTGGGCTTTTTCCTCGATGCCCTCGAGGTCCATCGCATATAGGAACTGCTGTTCGTAGAGTTCCCATTTCTCTGGATTCATGGTGTCAAAAGGCGCGATGTTCACTTTTCGGGACGCCATCCCACCTTCGTCGCCAATTTGGTGTCTTGCAAGGAAGACAATAGAAGGAGCTGCAGTAGGGCTAAACACAACTTTATTGCATGATGGTCAGGGTGAACATGAGGTAATGGCGTACAAACAGCTCTATTTATAGTACACTGTACATTTGAATATCCCGGTGTGGTAGCTCATTGGCTACTGTCCGCGTGACGTCACAGCTTGTCACGCCCATCTTCTTCAGGTGCGGTGTGGCGGGAAGGTTTCCCGCTCTACAGGTATTCGGAGAATCTGTACCATGTGAGCCGGATGCTCGCTACTGCCACCTGTGGCCACTTAGCTCGCATCCTTATACAGCTTGTTACAATGTGTCTCTGATTACATACAATTGGATACATTGACTGGATACATTCTGTTAAAGGGAACCTTGCAACATTCACTCAATACATAACAATTATATTATATTATATTATATTATATTATATTATATTATATTATATTATATTATATTATATTATATTATATTATATTATATTATATTATATTATATTATATTATAGTACAGTACAGTACAGTACAGTACAGTAAAATTGGCCAATTCTGTGGGTGTGGCCAAATCTGTGGGCGTGGCCAAACAACCTGCATTATGGGCTATGGAGGTGGGCATGGCCAACCAAGTGGGCATGGCCTGGGGGAATTTCCGCTACCAGTTCTGCAGAACCTGCAGTGCATCACTTATAGTATAGTATAGTGTGGACCCCCACCTAATGGCATGTTCGACTAACATTTTCAATTAGCAATGCGTTGTTAGCAGCAAAGTCATCTCTCGGTTAACGACGTAGCGTCATTATCCAAGCGGCCATGTTTCATCTCCTACCTTCCAAACTGGAAAATTGCCTTGGGGGGTGGGTGTCCCTGTTTCCATTTCTCTTTCTCCCCATCAGTGTGTGGGAGGCTGTGAGGACCTATTCTGCACTATTCCCGCCTTCCTAGGTGCTCCCTGTGCCGTGCAACAGCTGATAATAGTTGCAGCCACCATTTTGTTTAGTGTTTTTGTTTTTCAGGAATAGGTCCTCACAGCCTCCCACACACTGCTGGAGAAGCAGAGAGCCAGAAACAGGGGGACACACACTCCCATGGCAATTTTCTAGCTTCGAAAGGTAGATCGCATCATAGGGTTGGGCAGAGGCATGGATCGCCTCCCCCAAGCCTCTCAGAAGTGGCAGGGGTCACGGGGACCCGAAAATGGGTGAAATTTTTTCGGCCCATTTTCGGGTCCCAATCACCTCTGGGAGGCGATCCAAGCTGTTTCCGACCCTACCGGACCTTTTCTGATGCTGCTACAAGCAAAAACCTGCAGCAGACGAAGGGGTTTACCCCGGGTTTTTTGCTTGCAGCAGCGTCGAAAAAAGTCTGGTGGTGTTGGAAACAGCTTGGATCACCTCCCCGATGTGGCAGGGGTGGTGGAGACCCGAAAATGGGTGAATTTGTTTCTCCCATTTTTGGGTCCCCGCCACCCCTACCACCTCTGGGAGGCTCGGGGGAGGCAATCCAAGCTGTTTTCCAATGCTGCTGCAAGCAAAAACCTGCAGCAGATGAAGGGGTTTATGCTTGCAGCAGTGTCACAAAAGGTCCAGTGGGGTCAGAAACAGCTTGGATCGCCTCCCCCGAGCTTCCCAGAGGTGGCAGGGGTGGCGGAGACCCGAAAATGGGCGAAAAAAATTCCACCCACATAACGTCAAAATCCGGATAATGACACGACTTGGGGAATCAAGTTTTACTACTTCCACTGTAGTATAGTATAGTATAGTATAGTATAGTATAGTATAGTATAGTATAGTATAGTATAGTATAGTATAGTATAGTATAGTATAGTATAGTATAGTATAGTATAGTATAGTATAGTATAGTATAGTATAACTGCAGTGGCTCAAGTAGCTATGACGTTGACTGGAAGGCAGGAGGTCAGCAGTTTTTGATTTCCGAATACTGCAGGACTGAATGAGCTCCCGTCTTTGTCCCAGCTCCTGCCAACCTAGCAATTTGAAAACAAGAAATTGCAAGTAGATAAATAGGGGCAACTTCAGTGGGAAAGTAAACAGTGCTCTGTGTGCTCCAGTGTTTTGTCATGCCTGCCACATGACCACAGAAAAGGCTGCAGAAGCGGACAGCGCTGGCTCTTTAGCTTTGAAACAGAGATGAATACTGAACCCTAGAGTTGGATACGACTGGCTTTCGAGCAATCTTTACCTTTACTATATTGCAAGATAACATGGTTCTCTGAGTGTGATGTCTTTGTGAGCCACCTTAAACCCAATATAGAGAGAAAAGAAGAAAATATATACTAAAGATGGCTGTTAGGTTATTTATTTCTGCGTTAATTGATTTTTTAAATATATATTTAATGCACTGGAATATTCCTTGAGCCTTTCGATCCCAATGGGTTTTATTAAAAGAATTTTGATTTTTTGCCAGTTACAAAAGGAGAAAGTGGTTTTTCCTAGGCATTTCTTCATATTGCTTGAAGGTAATCATCAATAAAAATTGGGGAAATCAAGGGAACATTCAAAGCAAAAATGACCATGATAAGGGACAAAGATGGCAAGGAGTTAGCTAATGCAGAAGAGATTAAGAAAAGATGGAAAGAATACAGAGGAACTTTACAAAAAGGACCTCAACACCACTGATAATCACAATAATGAGAACAGTGAATGTGAGCCAGATCCTAGAGAGTGAAGTTAGAAAGGCCCTAAAAAGCACTGCAAACAACAAAGCTAGTGGAGATGACGATATCCCAGTTGAATTTTTCAAAGCTCTAAAAGATGATGGAATCAAATTACTGCATTCGATATGCCAGCAGATCTGGAAATCAAAACAGTGGCCACAGGATTGGAAAAGATCAGTATACCTTCCAATCCCAAAGAAGGGTAGTGCCAAAGAGTGTTCAAATTATCGAACAATTGCGCTCATCCCACACGCTAGCAAGGTGATGCTCAAGATAATACAGGATAGACTTCAGCAGCACGTGGAGAGAGAATTGCCAGAGGTGCAGGCGGGTTTCAGAAGAGGCAGGGGGACTAGAGACCACATTGCTAATATACGGTGGATCATGGAGAAAACAAAGGAATATCAGAAACAAGTATACCTCTGCTTTATTGACTACACCAAGGCCTTTGACTGTGTGGACCACAATAAAATGTGGCAAGTACTTAAAGAAATGGGAATACCAGAACACCTCATATGCCTCATGAGAAATCTGTACAAGAGTCAAGAAGCAACAGTTAGGACAGAACACGGAATAGGTTTGGAATAGGAAAAGGAGTAAGACAAGGCTGCATTTTATCACCCTACCTTTTCAACCTATACACAGAGCACATAATGCGCAATGCAGGGATGGGGAAATCACAATATGGGATAAAAATTGCCGGGAGAAACATCAACAATTTGAGATATGCAGACGATATGACCCTAATGGCAGAAAGTGAGGAAGATTTAAAGAAGCTACTGATTAGGTTGAAAGAAGAGAGTGCAAAAGCTGGCCTGAGACTTAACATCAAGAAAACCAAGATAATGGCAACAGGCCCTATCAGCACCTGGAAAGTAGACGGGGAAGAAGTAGAAGCAGTGACGGATTTTACTTTCTTGGGATCTAGGATCACTGCAGATGGTGACTGCAGCCATGAAATAAAGAGGCGACTGATTCTAGGGAGACAAGCCATGAGAAACCTGGGGAACATAGTGAAAAGTAGAGACATCACCTTGCAAACAAAAATCCGTATAGTCAAAGCAATGGTATTCCCGGTGGTAATGTATGGTTGCGAGAGCTGGACCATTAGGAAGGCTGAGCGCAGAAGAGTAGACGTCTTTGAGATGTGGTGTTGGAGGAGAGTTTTGAGAGTACCCTGGACAGCGAGCAGAACAAATAGGTCAATCTTAGAAAAAAATTAACCCTGACTGCTCATTGGAAGGTCAAATAGTAAAGATGAAGCTGAAGTACTTTGGACACCAAATGAGAAGAGAGGATTCACTTGAGAAAGCCTTGATGCTGGGAAAGGTGGAGGGCAAAAGAAAAAGGGGACGGCCAAGGATGAGATGGCTGGATGGCATTGTGGATGCAGCGGGCATCGAGCTGAGCGGGCTGAGGAGGATGGTGGAGGACAGGGGTACCTGGAGATCAATGGTCCATAGGGTTGCAAAGGGTCGGAATCGACTGTGCGACTGAACAACAAAATCATCAATATTTGGTGGGAGGTAGGGAAAAAAGTAAAAAAAGTAATCACACTTATACACATGGGCTCTCAACATTTTCAAGCTGTGGGCCAGGTCACGCTCCCTCGGATAGCTGAGCAGCCAGGCTGGTGGTTGCCCCCGCCATAAAAATGTGTCAGCAGATGCATTTACGACAGCCATAAATGTGGACACGTCTGTTTCTGCCACTTCCAGCAGCGGTGGGAGCAGTGGGCCCCATGAAGTGGTACCACAGGACTGATCCGGCCCACAGGCTGAGAACCCCTGCTCTTATGACACTGCAGCGCTTAGTACACTCTGGGTGGTTCATAAAGTAATTAGCATTTTGCCTCCAACATGCTGGGTCCTCAGTTTACTGACCTCGGAAGGATGGAAGGCTGAGTCAACCTTGGTCCTGGTCAGGGTCAAACTCACAACCTTTTGGCTGCAGTACAGCAGTTGAACCACTGAGCTTGGTCGGATCAATGCCCACCCGCACCCCCCACTGTCGATGCCTGGGAAAAGGGAACGTGAAAGGAAAACCTAGGAAAAAGGGTCAGGATTCATTATGGGGCAGGGCTGTTGAGGACAAGACATTCTGGAGGCCACTCATTCATAAGGTTGACACAAGTTGGGAGGGCAACTTGACATAACACGACCAAAGGCAGATCCAGCGTTCAGCGTTCAGCGTTCAGCTTCGTAGCATCGCCCATCAGTTCTTCAGAAAAAGGGGATAAATGTTAGAGGTGTGCCATTTGAGAGTTACTTTTAACTCTGACCTCACCTGGTTCAGGGCCTACGGACGAGACTTTCAACGCCTGCTTTCCCCTTTCTTGATGTATATTAGAAGCAACTGCCCTGGCGTTTCCTAGGAGGATTAGGACCTCTTGGGAGTCGCTGTCTCATTAGGTGTTATAAAAGGACCTTTTCAAGCCGTTACACCGCCATGAAGAGAGGCAAGGTACTGTACATAGAGCCTCCTCAAAGGCTGTGGTATTTTCAACCCACAACCCGCCGTACCCTGGTAACGGCAACCTTGTGTTGCTAGCTAATCTTTCTCACACTAGGTCTGTGATGGCGAACATTGGTACTCCAGATGTTCTTGGACATCAATTCCCAGAAGCCTACGCATCCTGTGAATCCACACAAATGGGTTTACTGCGATTCATCTGGCCTCATCGCTCCCGGAAGCGGATGTAAAACACGCCCATACGGAGGAAGGGTTAACCCGGAAGAGTCTTAACCGTACGGGCACGTTTTACTTCTGCTTCCGGGAGCGACGAGGGCAGCGTGGGACAGATGAATCGCAATAAACCCATTTGTGTGGATTCATAGGGTGCTTGGGCTTCTGGGAACTGAAGTCCAAGGACACCATCACGGACCTAGATCAGGCAAAAGAAACCACACAATGGACTCGCCAAAAGGTGGCTTCCTTTCGGTTTCATTTTGTTTACTCTCTGATATTCATTTTGGTGGTTTCACGTCTGGCCTAGACACGGAAGAAGAAAATATAAAATTTCCCTTTTATTCTGCTCTTTAGGTGGTGCTCTCTAGAGTCCAAAGTGCAACATGACTATAATTTCCAGGGAAAATAAATAAATAACACCCCCCTAATAAGTACACCAGAGGGGTCGAAATAGCTTAGTGCGCAAGGCGCTAAAATTGACGACTGGAAGGTCAGCAGTTTGAGACCTGAATGCTGAATGCTGCACTGAATGGAGTGATCTCCCGTCTCTGTTCCAGTTCTTGCAAGACTAGCAGTTACAAAGCAAGAGATTGCAAGTAGATAAATAGGGACCACTTTGGTGGGAAGGTAAACAGCGTTCCGTGCACTCCGGTGTCTAGTCATGCATGTCACATGACCACGGAAACATCTGCAGACGCAGGCAGCTCTGGCTCTTTGGCTATAAATGAAGGTGTCAAACATGCCTGGCTTTCAAGCAAGGGAGACCATAACCTTTAGCTACGAATCAGGAAGTCAAACTATTATAGTATCCAATGAAACTTGAGCCATCCTATGAGAAGCAACAGTACACTTTTGTCAATAAGAACACACAGTTTTATTGAGATTAAGAAAACTTCACATAGAACGAATGTTTGAATTATGAAAGACTCCATCTTGTGGGGGAAAGGAGGCTTTGGCTGGGACAGTGTAAGAGGAACAATCTCAAAATAGGACATAAAGGCTGTTTTGGGGGGAGCTGTTCTTGCATCGTAACACCTTCTCTAGGAGCCCTAAGGAGTGATGGGTGGGAATTTTGAGAGTTGAAAGGTATAAGAAGATGCCCGAATGGTTCCTTTGACAGACTGGGGAGTGTGTGTGACCCAGCTAGTGTGAAAATTAGTAGAAAGGCCATGGTCTCCTAGTGCCAGAATGTCACATTCTTGCCAACACAAGTTAAGTCTCTGCTCTCTCAGTTAACTCCTTTCCATGTTCTCCCCATTTGTTTCTCTCTAAGTGTCCTGACACCGAGTCACCTCCAAGACAGAGCTTGGCAAAATCCCATCTTTCCTAATGTTCTCGGATTCCAGCTGCACACACACTACATCATGCAGAAGGCCAGGACTGGATTCAGAAGGAGGAATAGGTGGAAGAAACAGCAGCAATTTAAGCTACCCAGATGACACTATCTTACTGGCAGAAAGCAGCAATGAGTTGAAATGACTTTTAAGGAAAGTGAAAGGAGAAAGTGGCAAAGCAAGAATGCAGTTGAACATCACGGCGACCAAAATCAGGACTACACTACACTAACTTTAACACTGACAAGGAAGACACTGAAATAGCAAAAGACTCTCTACTTTGCAGATACCTTGGACCGCCAGAAAGACAAACAAGTGGGACCTAGAGCAAATCAAGCCTGAACTGTCACTAGAGGCAAAAATGATGAAGCTAAGGTTGTCTGATTCTGGGAGGATTGTGAGAAAGAGAGATTATCTGGAGGAGACAATAACCATCAGCAAAGTTAATGGCAACAGGAAAAGAGGAAGGCCAAATGCGAAATGAATTGACTCACTAAGGGAGGGCTTCTCAGCCTTGGTGCCCCAGGTGTTCTTGGACTTCAATTCCCAGAAGCTCAAGTCAGCACACCTATTTTGATCAGGGTTTCTGGGAATTGAAGTCCAAGAACATCTAAGGCAGTGGTGGTGAACCTATGGAGCGCATGCCAGAAGAGGCACTCAGAGCCCTCTCTGTGGGCACATGCGCCATCATCTAGCACAGAGTTTGCCCCACCCCTCTGCTCAGCAGCCCAATGGGAGCGCTTCCTCCCTCCCCAGCACAAAGTTCACCCCGCCCCGCTGCCCAATGGGAACGCTTCCTTCCTCCCCCAACACAAGGTTCACCCTGTCCCTCTGCCCAATGGGAAGGCTTCCTCCCTCCCACGATCACAGAGTTCACCCCACCCCTCTGCCCAGCAGTCCAATGGGAATGCTACCTCCCTCCCCCAGCACAGAGTTCACCCCGCCTTTTTGTTTGGGCACTCGGTCTCTAAAAGGTCCACCATCACTGATCTAGGGCACCAAGGTTGAGAAACCCTGCTCTAAAGGACGCCAAACACTTGAGTTTGCAAGAGCTGAGCAGGACTGTTGAGGACAGGACAACTTAGGGAACTCTCAAATGTTGCAGGCGACGTGATGGCACACGTAAGAACTGCAACCATTTGTAGGGTACTTGCAGTGCTCTCAGATTATGGAGAAATAGTTGCACTGTTCTCATCTGTGTGGCTTGCTTGGTGGCTTGCAAAGTGTATTCCTTCCCCAGAGGTCTCTGCACACTCCATGAAGTTCCACAGCATTTCCCTCCCTCTGTGGACTCGGCTGTGAGAAGTGAGGTTTGCCCGTTGGCTGAAGCGCTTGCCGCACTCCAAGCAGCCAAACGGCTTCTCCCCTGTGTGGATCCTCGTATGAGAGACGAGATGCGTCCTCTGGTTGAATGTCTTCCCACATTCCAGGCACTCGAAAGGCTTCTCCCCTGTGTGGATTCTCATGTGGGAGCGGAAACTCGCGCCCTGGTGGAACGTCTTCTCACACTGCGGGCATTTGAATGGCTTCTCCCCTGTGTGGATCCGCATGTGGGAACGAAGGGTGCTTCGGTGGCGGAAGCTCTTCCCACATTCGGAGCACGCGAAGGACTTCTCCCCTGTGTGGATCCTTTGGTGGCAACTCAGGCTGCTCCGGTCACGGAAGCTCTTCCCGCACTCTGAGCAAGAAAACGGCTTATCCTCCGTGTGGATTCGCATGTGGGAGGCCAGATTCGTGCTGTGATGGAAGCACTTGCCGCACTCTGGGCACTCAAAGGGCTTCTCCATCGTGTGGATCCGCTGGTGGGAATTTAACCGGCTCCTCTTGTGAAAACACTTCCCGCATTCTAAACATTCGAACATTTTCTCGCCAGTGTGGATTCTCTGGTGGCAACTGAGAGTGCTCCGGTCGCTGAAGCTCTTCCCGCACTCCAAGCAAGTGAAGGGCTTCTCTCCCGTGTGGATTCTCATGTGGCGGGCAAGGTAGCAGTTTTGGCTGAAGCTCTTCCCGCACTCTGAGCAGGTAAAAGGCTTCATCCCGCTGTGGATTCTCATGTGGCGGGCGAGGCTGGGGTTGTGACCGAACCGCTTCCCGCACTGCAGGCATTCAAAAGGTTTCTCCCCCGTGTGGATTCTCTGATGGGAGCTAAGAGTGCTTCGGTCACCGAAGCTCTTCCCGCATTCGGAGCACGTAAAGGGTTTCTCCCCAGTGTGGATCCTCATATGGGAAACAAGGTATCTGCTCTGGCTGAAGCTCTTTCCACACTCTGAGCATGGGAAGGGTTTCATCCCTATGTGGATTCGTAGATGGCGAGCGAGGCTTGTGCTGTGACTGAACCTATTTCCGCATTCTGTGCATTCAAATGGCTTCTCCCCTGTGTGGAGTCTCATATGAGGAGGTAAGTCGGTGCTCTGGCCGATGTTGTTTTCACAGTCCAAGTATCGAAAGGGTTCTTCTTCTGTATGGATTCTCAGATCTCTTACTGGAACTGAAGTATCACAAAACTCCTGCCTATAGTCTGAATATTCCACCCTTCCTCTCCCTCGGTGTATCTGCCAGTGAACATTTGGACTGGTCGGATGGCTGGAGCTTTCCTCGAACTCAAAACTGTCGTTGCTTTTCTTGATTCCTTCTTGGAGAGAGGTTGCCAGAAAATTCTGATCTGGAAAAAGGAAATATTCGTTTTTCTTCTCTTCGGTTTCCGTTTTTATTCCCTCCACTGCGACTTTTCCCAAGCGTACTTCAAGACGTTCTGCTTCGGCCCTTCTCCCTCTCAAAACAGGTGCTGAAAGAAAACAGGACAAATACCTGGCTATGGTGCAAATGTGAAATGGAATCTCAAATTGGGAAACAGAGCCAGTTAAGTACAAATGAACTGAGCTACAATGAACAGAAGTGCATCACCTGCAGAACAGCATCAGAGTGCTAAACAAATACAACTTGATGCATAGCAGAGAATCAACCAAAACAAAAACGCTGTGGCACTTTAAAGACTGTTATATTTTAATGTGAGCTTTCATGGATCAAGTCCACTTCATCAGAATTGGTCCACGAAAGCTCACATTAAAATATAACAGTTAGTCTTTAAAGTGCCACAACCTTTTTGTTTTGTTTATTCTGATATACCTGAAACACAGACTAACACTATTCAAAAAAAGACAACTTAATGGATTACTCATAATTGACTTTATTAATTTAACTTATTTAATTTATTAATTTAATTTAACATTCAGAGTGATGCACGTTGGGGCAAAAAAAACCCTATTACATTTATAAACTGATGGTTCTGAACTCTCTGCGACAAACCAGGAAAGGGACCTTGGTGTCCTGGTGGACAACTCAATGAAGGTGAAAAAAGCAAATCAATGCTAGGGATCATTAGGAAGGGTATAGAAAATAAGTCAGCAAGTGTCATTTTTGCCTCTTTATAAATCTATGGTAAGGCCCCATCTGGAATACTGTGTACAGTTCTGGTCGCCATACCTCCAGAAGGATATTATGGAGCTGGAAAATGTGCAGAGGAGGACAACCAGAATGATTAGGGAACTGGAACACCTTCCTTACCATCTGAGGCTGCAACGGTTGTGCCTAAAAGGTGACCTGATTGGAGTTTATAAAATCATGCACGGTGTGGACAAAGTAGATAAGGAAAAACTGTTTTCCCTATCGCACAACACTAGAACTACGGGTTGGAGAGATAGGCAGGATATCTCTCAATGCCATTTCCAGGGCATCCTAAGCAGGTGAAGGCATCTGCTTGGGAATAATACCCTGAAGCAAATGGTGAGCCACTGTGTGAGACAGAATGCTGGACTGGATGGGCTGTGGCCTGTTTCAGCAAGGATGTTCTTATGTTCTTAACTTTGATTTATCAATCATGAAGCCTTTAAGACATGTTATCCAGGAGTGATAGTCTCATTAGATCCACCCCGACTGATCTTCTTACTGGACATTATAAATGCCAACATTGCAATTTTTGTAAACACACTTGAGACGCTAAAGAAATTTCTTTTCCTCATCTGGGCTTTTACCGCAAACTTCTAAATTTTTCTAATAGTGGCACTGCCAGCTGTAAAGGTAAAGGTAAAGGTTTCCCTTGCTCGAAAGCCAGTCGTATCCGACTCTAGGGTGCAGTGCTCATCTCTGTTTCTAAGCCGAAGAGCCAGCGCTGTCTGCTTCTGCAGACGTTTCCGTGGTCATGTGGCAGGCATGACTAGACACCAGAGCGCACGGAACGCTGTTACCTTCCCACCAAAGTGGTCCCTATTTATCTACTTGCAATTTCTTGCTTTTATTTTGTATTTTAGTCATGCTTGACTAAATTAGAATATGATGTTAAAAATTGTTAATGTTTATTGTAGATACGTTATTATCTTCCTGATGAAGAATCTCGAAAACCGTATATCAAAATGGGTTTGAAGAGGTTAACGAAGGAAGTTTAGCACAGTTAAAGACACAGTGTTTCAAGTCAAGCCGAGATAACAAGCAGTTTCATGTAGTCAAGCCAAGACACACCAAGAATAACCAGCGGACTTTTTACAAAGAGTTACAGACGCTGAACAGTTTTCAGTTTCGCTTATATTCTTCATACAGAGTGTTTACTTTTGTAAGAAGATACTTTTGGATTTTGTATACAGTGAATCAACTAGTTTAATTTATGGTCAAACAGAATATAAAGTATATTGAAGTTCACGAACTGTCTCTTTATTTTTGCTATTAGACAAAGGAGTCTAACTTTTTTTACTGAATTACTCTAGTTACATTCTGGATCTAGCATATATACATATTTCCATTGGCCTTAACGGTGTGCATTTTTTCTTAAATTAATTTGCAGCGGCAGTGATAAGCACTGACTTAGGCTTCTGGGAACTGAAGTCCGAAAACCATAGGTTGGAAAACACAGCTTTAAGATTAATACATTTATGTGAGTCTGAGGTTTTGCAGTAGTCATTTACTTCTTCAAGCCTTAAAGTCAATTCAACTTAAACTTGCCATAATACTTTTCTTGTTGTTTCTGCTTTTTTTGTGTATCTTGTTCTTGCTGGAAGAGACTACAGAGCCTGCCAAGCACTGGCCCTCCTGAGCCCGTGTTGCCCAGGTCGAAAGGAGGAACAAAATGCCATTTGGTGCGATCTCTGTGTGTCCAGATAACATTTTGCTCCTCCAGAGTAACAAAATGACAGCCAACCACACAGGCTCATCAGCTGGGAATCAGATCCTTTATGCAGCAGCCCAATCAGTGGTATTGGACATTTGTCCCACTTGCCAGATGATAGGGGAAATGATGGCTCTAGATAGAGATCACGCTGCAACTATCGTCCTCTATTTTATTCCATCCCTACGGTGAACATGCTGGGAACTCAAAGGGTTTCTCCATGATGGGGACAAGATAAATCACAGCAGGGCAATTTATTGAACCGCCTAACAGGCTCACAAAATGGCACATAATGGTGCAATCAGACCAACCCACCTCGTCTGGTCCATAAAAAAAAATAACAGGCTATATGCCAGTGATGGCGTAACTTTTAGAGACCGAGAGCCCAAACTCGACAGGCTGCTGTCTGTGCCACAGAGGGGTGGGGCAAACTCTGTGCTGGGGGGGGAGGAAGCACTCCCTTTGGACTGCTGGGCAGAGGGGTGGGTTGAACTCTACACTGGGGGGAGGGAGGAAGCACTCCCATTGGGCTACTGGGCAGAGGGATGGGCCAAACTCTGTGCTGGGGGGATGGAGGAAGCACTCCCTTTGGGCTGCTGGGCAGAGGGGTGGGGTGAACTCTGTGCTGCAGGGATGGAGGAAGCGCTCCCATTGGGCTGCTGAGCAGAAGGGCAGAGCAAACTTTGTGCTGGGGCAACAGTGCATGTGCCCACAGACAGAGGGCTCTGAGTGCTCCCTCTGGCACACATGCCATAGGTTCACCACCACTGCCAGATGCCCATGTAGACAATCTCAAACAGGCAGCAGTGGGTTAGTGATTAAGATGCTGAGCTCAATGGCCAGAAAGTCGGCACGTCAGCAGTTCTAGCCCAAGTACTGCATGAAAGAGTGAACGTCAGTCTCAGCTCCTGCCAACCTAGCAGTTTGAAAGCAAAACATTGCAAGTAAATAAATAGGTACTGCTTTTGTGGGAAAGGTAACAGTGTTCCATGAGCTTTGGCATGGAGTCGTGAAACTTAGGCCGTCTCAAACGTGGCTACTTTGCTAAAAGCAGCTGCAAGGGAAAGTAAAGGAAAGCTTACCCAGAGACACAAGACTGGCTAGATTCTCCTCCATGACTTCCCTGTGCAGAGCCCTCTGGCCTGGACCCAGCAGAGCCCAGTCTTCCTCAGAGAAATAAACTGCAACGTCTTCAAAAGCTACCGAGCCCTGAAATAAAAGGAGAGCTTCTTATCCTGACAGAAGCCGCGACTGTTCTACTTTTAAAGTTAAGCTGCAGGAGAAATCCAAGGCATATCAGAGAATAAACAAAACAGAACAAAAACAAAAATGCTGTAACATTTCAAAGGCTAAATGTTATCCGACTCTAGGGTTCAATGTTCATCTCTGTTTCAAAGCCGAAGAGCCAGTGCTGTCTGCTTCTGCAGACGTTTCCATGGTCATGTGGCAGGCATGACTAGACACCGGAATGCACGGAATGCTGTTTACCTTCCCACCGAAGTGGTCCCTATTTATCTACTTGCAATTTCTTGCTTTCGAACTGCTAGGTTGGCAGGAGCTGGGAGAAAGACGGGAGCTCATTCTGTCCTGCAATACTTGGGAATCGAACTGCTGACCTTCCGCAACCCAGTCAGTGTCTTAGCCCACTAACTGTTATACTGTACAGTATTGCAATGTGAGCTTTCGTGGATCAAGGTCTTATGAAGTGAACTCAATCCACGAAAGCTCACATTGAAATATAACAGTTAGTCTTTAAAAGTGCTGCAGGGTTTTGTTTTGTTTATTCCCTGATATGCCTGAAACACAGACTAACATGGCTACTATTCACAAAAAAAAAATCAATTATGAAGGAGAAATCCAATATAGTATCAATTTGTTGACACTTATCTATTGAAGCGCAAATCAACCGAACACCGAAATGTTCTATCCTTTGCCTTCTGTTTGCACCATCGGCTCATCCCATCTTTTTTTGGTGGTCTGCCTAGAGGTCTTTTGTAGTCCCTTGGTATCCAGTCTGTAAGCCGACTGGCCCATCTATTATTTTTTAGGCGGGTGATATGGCCCGTCCATTTTTTTTTTTGTCACATATAGTTCATTGACTACATCGCACAGTCTGGTTCTTTGACGCAATTCCTTATTGCTTATATTATCCCTGATTGTTATACGGCACATCTGTCACTCCATTGCTTTTTGTGGGTACAGTAGACCCTCGAATAACGACACTACTTGGTTCCCCAAGTAGCGTCGCTATAGGGGAAACGTCATTGTGCAGTTTTCAATGGCAGCTGCGCCATCTAGTGGCAAAAAGCTGTCATCAGCACAACGACGTTAAAAAAAGTTGTTAATCCGCACAAGTTTTTCGTCGTTGTGCGGATAGTCACGTGGCGAGTGACGATGCGTCGGTAAGCAGAAATGACGCTAATAAAACACGTCGTTACTCGGGGTTTTACTGTACTGCCAGTTTTCCCTTCCTCTAATTTTGTTATTGCTATTCTTATAAGGAGCCCTGGTGGTGCAGCGGTTTAGCTGCTGTTCTGCAACCAAAAGATTGCAAGTTCGATCCTGACCAGGGCTCAAGGTTGACTCAGCCTTTCATCTTTCTGTGGTTGATAAAATTAGCGCCCAGGATGTTGGGGGCAAAACATGCTAATTAACTTGTGAACCGCCCAGAGAGTGTACTAAGTGCTAAACATGTGACTGCTTTGCTTACAGAAGAAAACCATAAAAAAATATTGGATTCGAACCTCAAAATGTCTCAGTCCTAGATTCCCTCACTTGCAATTGGGACAAAAGGAAACCCAATGGGGAAGCTTATCTCAGTTCTAGGGGAAAAAGTGGGACCCCTCTCATCTCCCCCATGGATTCCCCCTCTACCTGTTCTGGATGCAGTGGTGCTGTTCCCATTCCCCCACAAAAAAGAGATGAATGAGGAAGTGTCCCCAGCCGGCTTCCAGGGTCTGGAAGAGAGAAAAAAAGGGGCAAGGTAAAGGTCACCTTTGCTTGAAAGCCAGTTGTATCTGACTCTAGGGTTCAGTGTTCATCTCTTTTTATAGCTGAAGAGCCAGTGCTGTTTGTGTCTGCAGATGTTTCTGTGGACATGTGGCAGGCATGCCGAGATACTGAAGTGCACAGAACGCTGTAGGAGGATGTTACCGTAATTCTCCATAAACATTTTATCCCCTATCAGTTTTCTAAAAAGTCATTCATCTTGCTTTATTTAGGTAAAGGTCAAGGTTACCCTTGCTCAAAAGGCAGTCGTATCCGACTCTAGGGTTCAGTGCTCATCTCTGTTTCAAAGCTCAAGAGCCAGCACTGTCTGCTTCTGCAGACATTTCCGTGGTCATGTGGCAGGCATGACCAGACGCCGGAGTGCACGGAACACTGTTTATCTTCCCATCAAAGTGGTCCCTATTTATCTACTTGCAATTTCTTGCTTTTGAACTGCTAGGTTGGCAGGAGCTAGGACAGAGATGGTTGCTCACTCTGTCGTGCAGCACTCGGGCCTAGAACTGCTGACCTACCGACTTTCCAGTCTTCAAGTTCAGCATCTTAACCAGTAAGACACCATAGTACCTTGCTTTATTTAAGAAAATATAAACTGTCTACAACAGGTATGGGGGAAGGGAGCGACCAAACTTTTCGCACCACGGGCTTGACCACGCCCCCGGACAGCTGAGACCACGCCCCCAGAAGCAGAAACGGGCATGTTTACGACAGCCCTAAATGTGCCCACTTCCACATTTACTACAGGTGCGGGCGCATTTACGCATGCGTGGGCCAGGCGTATTTAACATGTGACGTAAACATGTCTGCTTCCGCTTCTGGGTACTGAAGAATATACTGATATATACCTTACCTGGCAAAGCAGTTCTTTTATCCTTCTTTGCATTTTTCAGGAGACGAGACCTCTCTCTCGGGTCCAACAGAGCATCCAATACCTGAAATACACAGAAATACTCTGAAAACTGCAGCGCTCATGGGGAAAAAAGAATAACAACCCACACATGAAAGGAGAAAGAAATTAAAGAACAAATGCTACAGGAAAAACTAACTACTTTAAGAGGAATGAAGGACGCGCATTGGCTGAATTTTTTTCATAAAAGAATGGACACCTTTCTGGGCCCTTTAAGGATACAGTGCGCAACTGTGACTTCTATGGTTTACTCACCACCACGCCTCATAGCAAAATAAATCTAAAGCATGTTTTATGCCATGCTTTAAATCAGGGGTGCCCAAACTACAGCCCGTGGGCCGGTTCCGGCCCATGGCACCATTCCAGCCAGCCCGCTCCGCTCCTGGAAGCAGAAGTAAAACGCACCCATGCATGCGCAAAACAATGCCATAAATGACCCGCGGCTGTTGTAAACGTATTTACAACAGCTGGAGGTGTGTTTATGGCAGCGTTATGCGCACACGTGTTTTATTTCCGCTTCTAGTGGGAGGAATCATGTGACTAGCCTGCTCAACGTGACCGGCCCATTGTCTGAAAAATTTGGGTACCCCTTATTTAGATTTTCTTTGCCACAGTGCAAGCTGGTGAGTAAACCATAGTGAAACGTAGTTAGAACTGTTAGCAGTCTAGGCTAGGCCACAGAAATATAGCTATTTTATTATTATTATTATTATTATTATTATTATTATTATTATTATTATTATTATTATTATTATTATTATTATTATTATTATTATTATTATTAGAAAGGGGCGAGAAAAATACTCCTTTTTCCTATCTTGTGCCTGATCCTGAACCCTCCTAAGTGAATCTGCTTGTAACCATAAGAAGTCTCCCCCCCCCCCCACTTATAATATAGAGCTTAAGCTGGTGGGAGAAAATGCAGTTTATCTCATTATTGGTAATGCAATCATGAAATTAATTCACACTGCATGTCCTACCTCTGTGATGGCGAACCTTGGCACTCCAGCTGTTCTTGGACTTCAATTCCCAGAAGCCCAAGTCTCTGTGAATCCACACGAATGGGTTTACTGTGCATTAACCCATTCTGAAACTGCCTACACATAGTAAACCCATTTGTGTGGATTCACAGGGACTTGGGCTTCTGGGAATTGAAGTCCAAGAACAGCTGGAGTGCCCAGGTTCGCCATCACTGTCCTACCTGAACTGGCTGGTTTGTAAGCCTAAACCAGGGGTGCCTAAACTATGGCCTGTTGGCCATATCTGGCCCACAAGGACTGTTTCATGTGCCCCCCCTCCAGGGGCATTCGAGAGAGAAAATGGCTGCCCCTTTGAAGCTGTTGGGACAAAATGGCCTCCCCCATCATGCAGGCAGGGCAAAATGACCGTCCGGCCCTCAAAACTGACTGAGAGAGCATGGCCCATCCCCCTGGCTTGAAAAGGTTGGGCGCCCCTGGCCTAAACAGTCAGTTGTTGAAACCTATCATAGATTTCTCTAGCCTGGAACAAGACCACAGGGACTCCGAAGCAGCACAAAGGTTGGTGTGGACTTCTGGAAGGGGTCCAGGTCTCTGGAAGGTGGAACGAGTCCTATGATAGTGGGATAAGTGAGGGGCATGAGCCCTACAGCCCCTCCATAAGATGAAAAGCTCACCAGCTGCTCCTTCTGCTTCTGATCTTCTGCCTGGCTCAGGAGGAAACCTTCTGCCAGGGAAACTGCCTGGGAGGTGGTTTCAGGTCCACATCCAGCCACCCAGCTTCCCATCGCTGGCGGAATAACGGCCAGGAATTGTTCGAGAATGATCAAGTCCAGCATCTCGGCCTTGGTGCGTTTTTCTGGCTTCAGCCATTGGCGACAGAGGTGGTGGAGTTGGCTACAAACCGCTCGTGGACATTCATCCTCCTGGTAGTAAAACTCCCGGAAGTGCCGGCGCTTAACATCTGGGTTGGCCTCTGCAGTTCGTTCTTTGCACCAAGCCTCCATGTCATCGGGCCATTCCACACCGAGAGCGTTTTGTGTGTTCATCTCCTCCAAAAGTGCCACAGGAACAGAATGAAACGAGCCTTGTTATCTCTAGAAAAAGACACACAGTCCACAGAACAATTCATGGACAACAAGAGGCAGCTCTGCTTGGTCTGCTAAACAGTCAACTCGCTTGAAGTACTTCAGCGCTCAAAGATTTTCATGTTCTGCTGTAGGAGGTAATCAAACAAATGCAGAGCGGAAGCAATACCTTTTATAGCTGGCTCAAGTGGTAAAGATGCTGAACTCAATGACTGTAAGGCTAAAGCTGGAGTCCTGAGTACTGTACATCCTGCCAACCTAGCAGTTTGAAAGCAAGAGATGGCAAGTAGATAAACAGATACCACTTCAGCGTTCCGTGCACTCCAGTGCCGAGGCATGCCTGCCACATGTCCACGGAAACATCTGTAGATGAAGATAGTGTGGCTCTTTGGCTGTAAACAGAGATGAACACTGAACCCTAGAGTTGGATACGACCAGTGTTACGCTGCTACAGGTGCCCACAGGTGTCCGGGCAACGGTAGCGGAAATTCCCCAGGCCACGCCTACTTGGCCAGCCACGCCCACTTGGCCAACCACACCCACTTGGCTGGCCATGCCCACCTCCCTAGCCCAGGCCATGGTGTAGGGAGGCCAAGTGGGTGTGGCCCACAATTAGCCATGCCCACAGTTAGCTACGCCCATGGTGGGGGTAGTAAAAAAAATTGCAGCGCATCAAACGATACAGCTGGCTTTCGGGCAAAGCAAAAGGAATCCAGAGAGCCTCACAGGCCTTCTCTCTCTCCCCCCATTCCCCATGCATTTCTGATGCATCTTCCCTGCAGACAAGCCCAGTACACACATGTACCCATTCCTGGGAGAGGCTTTCAGATAGGTGCCCAAATTTTAAACCTGGAACATATCACAAATACAGTACAATATTTTCCCACTTCCAGCGATATCTAGCCTGAGATCTCCTTTCCTGATGGTAAAGCTGGGAAAACATAGAATTTCTGCGACTCTTATTTTCATCCTGGGACCCTAGCAACTAAAAATGCATGCCTGGTCACTATTGGATTTCCACAGGGACTAATTATTGACCCGCCCATTCACTTACCCTATTCGACTCTAGGGTGCGGTGCTCATCTCTGTTTACAGCCAAAGAGCCAACGCTCTCTGCATCTGGCAGACATTTCCGTAGGCATGTGGCACGCATGTGACTGGACACCAGACTGCATGAAACGCTGTTTACCTTTTACACCAAAGTGGTACCTATTGATCTAATTGCAATTTCTTGCTTTTCAAACTGCTAAGTTGGCAGGAGCTGGGGCAGGTGATGGGGGCTCACTCTATCGTGTAGCACTCAGGTCTCGGACTGCTGACCTGCCGACCTTCTAGTCATCAAGTTCGGTGTCTTAACTTAACCAGGCAGGGCTCTGTCCCAGCTCTTAGGGACATGAAAGGAGCATCATCCAGGTGCCCTCCTGAGCAGTTTCTCCAGCAAAGGCACTTCAACCCAGAATAATTTCTAACACGAAATTATTATTATTATTACAAACTAAACCATCACAGTCCACTGCATAGCTGTCAAGTATCCCTTATTGGCCGGGAAAACCCCTTATTTTACCCTCTTTCCCGCCGTCATCCCTTATTAATTAGACTGCAATGCCCTATTGCCACCATCGGAGGGCAGCACAGGATAAGCATAACTGTCAAGTATCCCGTATTTGCCGGGAAATTTCCCTTATTTCCAAATCCAAAACTTGACAGGTATGCTCCACTGACACCAGTGCCAGATGCTAATCCCTGGAGAACTGGTTTCCAACCCTCCCAGTTTAAAAGGATGGGAAATCCCTGGGGAGGAAGGCTTAGCTTCATAAGCTGGAAGAAAAGAAGGGGGAGATCCTGGAGAAGAAAGGGGTGGGGGTTTTGTTGGGGGGGGCGGCGATACCCCACAAAAGGAGACTTACCTGTCCAGGTATTGGGATAGAGAGAGGGGCCCCTGGTTCTTCCAGAGACTCCTTGCCTTCTGAAGCTCCCCTTCTCTGGGGTCTCTTCCCACCCCTTCCCCCTTCTTTCTCCACCCCCAAATGCAAACCAAGTGACCCCCTTTACCCAATCTCTGCCTCCCCCTTTCTTCTCCCGCCTGGGGCTCACCCTCTTCGGAGCCCCCCCACCCCAAAAGGAGCCACCTGCAACCGGGCCTGGAATTCCCCAGAGGGGGGTTTCGGGGGGAAGACAATAGGCAGCGCACCCCGGAGGGCGGAAACAGGAAGTAGACTTTCAGCCCCTCTCTCAGTTTCTTCCTGAGTGACGCTCTGGGCTCGCTACTCTATGGCTTTAACCCCTTCAGGAGGGTTGGAAAGTCGTGTTAGGACAACGTTCTATGCCAGGACAAGAGTTCTCAACCTTTTTTAAGCCGGGGGGCCAAGTCACGCTCCCTCAGACAGCTTCAGGGGCCAGACGACCATTTTGCCCTTCCTCCACCACATGGCACTTCCTGGTGTGGTGGTGGGGCACCTGAAATGGTGCTGTGGGCCACATCCGGCCCATGGACCGCAGGTTGGGAATCCCTGTTCTATGCCTTGCGTTGCTCATTTCCCCCTTGGCCAGTCCCTGAACCTTATTTTTCTCTCTCATCCCTAATTGTTGTTTCTTCTGGGAGGACAGATTTGTTACAAAACAAACACGGAAAGCAAGTCTTCCTTTCCACAAGGTGGATCTTTGGGGTGACTGCTATAGCAGGGCAGGGGAAGGTCAGGAAGGAGGCAGAGCTCTTTCTGGGCCAAACTGATCTGGAAACAGACATTTGATCAGGGATCCTCAACCTACGGCCCACGGCCCAAATCTGGCCCACGGCACCAATTAATCCTGCCCACAGCAAGGATCATAAGAACAGCCTTGCTGGAACAGGCCACAGCCCATCCAGTCCAGCATTCTGTCTCACACAGTGGCTCACCATTTCCTTCAGGGTATTCCCAAGCAGATGCCTTCACCTGCTTAGGATTCCCTGGGAATGGCATTGAGAGATATCCTGCCTATCTCTCCAACCCCGAGGTTGTCCTTCGGTACCCTTAATTATAGCCATTGATACACTTGTCTTCCATGAACTTGTCTAATCCTTTCTTAAAGTTGTCAAGACTGACAGCTGTCACCACTTCTTCTGGCAGGGAGTTCCATAGACCAGTAATCCTCTGGGTGAAAAAGTACTTTCTCTTATTTGTTTGAGAACTAGTACCCAAAAGTTTCATGGAGTGCCCCCTAGTTCTAGTGTTATGCGATAGGGAAAACAGTTTTTCCTTATCTACTTTGTCCACACCGTGCATGATCCTGGGGCCACTGATGCCACCACCACCAAAAGTGGCGGAAATGCTGCAAAAAAAGCAGCGAAAACACAGCAAAAAATCTGGAAACGCGCCGTCCTCGCTCCTGCCACCTCATGAAGAGGTGAAAATTTCTGAGATCATGCTGTGAATGCCACTGCTGTCACCACCAGAAACCACACCTCCAGCCTGCTCACCTGTAGGGGGACGGGCGTGACCGGCCATGGCAAAAAAATGTTGCATCTCTTGCATTTAAAGATGTGGTGATACCAGAATTGGCTCTATGACCGCCCTCCACTAGCAGGTATAGCAACTTAAAGCTCAAGAGCTTGGGACGTCAAGGTCAAATGTATGACACAGACCAAGTTATGGCACCCTGAAAGAGGCTAGAGATGGCTAGAGCCTTTTCAGTGGTGGCTCCCTCGATGTGGAATGAATTACCAGTCAAAATCCATCAGGCAGCCTTTCTTAACCTTTCTTAAAACAGCTGGAAACTTACATTTTTTAAAGGAGGCCTTTGCTGATTGTCTCCTATGTGAGTGTGTGTCTGTTTATTTTAGAATTTATTTCATTTAGGGTCCAAGCTCCCCTGGTGGCTTAATGGTTTAAGCGCTGAACTGGAGACTGGAAGGACGAGGTTTGATATACGAAAGCTGCACTTGGGAACATGAAAAGAGCCTCATTCCAGCATCCCCTAAAATCCTTTCAAACCTGAGTAATCTCTGACATGAAAACACATTTAGGGTCCTGGGAGATCGAGAATGTAAATATCTTACAAGTACTGTATATGTTTATCTGTGTTTAATTTTTTTTCTTTTATTTTTCAAACGCTGCATTTAATTCTTATGAACCTTTTATAAACCACCTGTATGCTGTGCACTAAAATAATTATTTATAAATACTGCAAACAAATGACACTTGAACAATACCCTCAATGCACTATAAAACTCCTTGGTAGTGATGGCCCATCACAGCTAATATTTATTATTGAAAGAGTTACACACCAGACTGAATCGAGACGATCATACCATGTTCAACTGAGTATAAAGGTACTAGCTTTTTTTTTTTTGCCCGGCGATGCCGGGCTGTTACAAACTGTGATCATCTTTTTTGGTTTTTTTGTGGATTAAAAAAAGAACAAAGGATGGTATAATTTTTTCAAATTGTTTTATTTAACCAAGTAATGTTTTAGTTTGTGGGTTTTTTAAATAGTTGTACTGTAGGTAATAATTTTAAAAATGTGAAAGTACATGTTTTTTTTACATTCAATGTTTTTAAACTGTGTTTAGATGTTTTGTTTTTTGTTTTTTGAGTTAAAACTCAACACAGGATGTAATAAATTTTTATTTTATTTTTTTGACATATGTTGGTGATTTGTGTAAAATTGTGATTTATTGTTATGTTTTTGACTTGTTTTTACTCTTGTGGCCTCTAGGTGGGGCTGTTGAGTCTTTTTGAGTTGTTTTTACTATTCTGCCCTGCAGGTGGGGCTGCTAGTGGTTCTGTTTTAGTTTCTCTGTTTTTTCTCTCCTGGTCTCTGGGTGAGGCTTCTTCTGGTAAGTAGTCTCTTTGTTTCTTCATTTCTGTTCTGGTCATCGTGGAGGGAGGACGTGTTGGTGAGTTGTCTGGTTTTCTTTCCTCTGAGGTTTTTCTTTGTTTTGCTTTTGTGGTGGTGGGCTGGGAGGTGTTTCTGTTTGTTCTTTTTTGTTTTGGTTTAGTTTTTGGTTTGTTTAATTGGTTTGGTTATTTCTGGTTTTGTTTAATTTTTATTTCGTTGTGTTTGTGTACTTTGTGGGGTTTTTGTGTTGTAGTTAGGTGTTTTGTATGTGGTTTTGTGTCATTGTGGATGTTTTTGTTTGTGTATTTTGTGTTTTTTGTTTATTAATTGTTTTTTAATTATTGATTTATTTTTGTTTTATTATTTTTTAATAATTTTGGTGTTTGTTTTTGGTGTTTTTAGTTTAAAGAACGGGCTGCCTGTCGGTTCTTCTTTCCCCATTGCTGCTTTGAATTTTGGTTTAGATGTAGCAATGAGGAAAGGAGGGAGGAGGCAGTCAGCCTGTTCTTCTCTCGGGAAGGTTCGTTAGGTAGGTCGGGGGAGAAGGAGGCAGAGAAGAGCTTTCTCTGCCTAATGATGGTTCTCTCCTCTCTGTCTCCTTTTTCTCCCAGCTTACCTAACCGGAGATCCGCAGGCAGCAATCCATAAGGGGTGGGGCTCTTCCTTGCTGATTGCTGGCTGTTGTTTTTGTATTCAGAAGTACAAAGGCATCAGCCAGTCATCCACCAGGGAGGGTGCTTCCCCTGATGAACTGCTGCCGGTTTTTGGGTTTTTCCCCCCACTCTGGCCCAACTTTACTTGATGCTGGTGGTGGTCTCGCCGTGTCTTCGGCTGGGTAGCGTGGAGGAGAGGGAGTCCCTCTTCTCCTCGTTGCTCCGGGAAAGGACTGCAGGTGTTTCACGATGGCGTTTTGTGGCTTTTTATTTTGCGTGGCTGTGAGGCGCTGAATCTGCCTGCTGGGGACTTGTGCTCCCGTTGCTTTTTGTAAGTTTATTTTTCGCGCACTGGCTTTCTCAGCGTTCTGCACGCTCAGGGCACGCAGGACGCTGGAACTTGTAGTTTTGCGTTTGTGGTTTGCGTTCGTGTGGCGGTTTTTTCCCTGTGGCACAATTTCAATTGGCCGTGACGCGTTTCCCAACGTTCTTTTTGCTCGCGCCTCAGCCTGATTGGCTGCGGCGCGGCGGGGTGCAAAGAATGTTGGGAATTGAAGTCCTTTTTCTTTGTTTGCATTCGTGGGGCTCCTGCCCCACTGGCACATTTCTCAACCCGACAGTTACCTCCATACCAGGTTCGGGCGACTGCAGGAGGCTCGGTATGGGCTAGTGTGGACGGGTGCGGGAGCATTTGTCAAATTCCAATGGTTAACGCTTGGATTTATAGGTATAGATAAGGGCTCATCAGGAATGTCAAGGTATTCTGAATGTTTTACCAGGATTGTAAGTTCCAAACTTGCTCCATCTCGCTTAAGAGGAGAATATATCACTGTTTGTGCTCTGTTGAAGTTTAACAGAATGAGTCCAGAAGACATTAGTTTGATCAACTGCAACAGCTTTATTCATTTATGCATACAAAGCTTAAAGTTACTGTATTTGCTGGTGTATAAGATCCACTTTCTGGAGTGTGTCTTGTACTGTATATACTGGCCTCTAGTGGCCTATTTTGGTAATAGTGGAGTGTGTCTTGTACGCTGGCAAATACAGTACAGTAAAACTCCTATTTATGTAAAAAGTCATTCCGTAGACTTTTGCTTAAATCGTTTTTTTATGTAACTTGAAGCAAACCCATATGAAAAATTATTTTTTACATAACTCAAAGCAACCCCATAGGAAACATGAAATTTTTATGTAAATCGAAGCAAACCCATAGGGAAATGAATTTTTACATAACTCGAAACAAACCCATAGGAAAAATGACTTTTTTATGTAACTTGAAGTAAATCCATAGGAAATCATGTTATGTAAATCGGGACATGGTTTTAGCACAAAATCATTATGTAAGTCGAATCTTATGCAACTTGGGGCATATGTAAGTCGGGGTTTTACTGTACTTCCAAGATGTTGTGAACACATAACAGGTATGTTACTCCAAAAACTATTTTACAGCTACAGTAAAACCCCTACTTACGAAAAAAGTGCGTTCCATAGGATTTTGCTTAAATCAAATTTTTATGTAACTCGAAGTCAAACCCATAGGAAACATGAAATTTTTATGTAAATCAAAGCCAACCCATAGGGAAATGAATTTTAATATAACTCAAAACAAACCCATAGGAAGGATTTTTATGTAACTCGAAGCAACCCCATAGGAAATCGTGTAAATCGGGACATGGCTTTAGCACAAAATCATTATGTTAGTCAAATTTTATGTAACTCGGGGCATTTGTAAATCGGGATTTTACTGTATTTGCAAAGCTGCAGATACACTGCAGATACATTACCCATGGAAACTGAATTTAAATTGTGCACAAATACTTAAATCAGACAAATCTACTAAAGTCAGACAAATCTATTGAATGTTATTTTTACCAGGAAAACCTTAAAAGTGCATCGTGTTAAAAATGTGAAAATTAATAAAAATAGACATATTTTAACCTTTTAGCAAATTTGCACACTCACGGAAAAAAATTTTTTTAGCTGCTCACTCAGCCATATGCCAGTTAAAATACACGGAGGAAAATCCATTATTTTGGTGTGCTCTTTCCTGGCTGTTTTATTATTGTTACCCTTCCTTCCACCTTGGCTCTTTGGCAGGGCTTGCTTTCATTGTGACACAAATTACTTCACTGACTCTGTTCCTGTTGATATTTCACTGCTGGCCTGTATCTTTCTAGCTGGCTTTTCAGAGTAGAAACAGGGACTCCCTTTCTGGGACTGTGGTGGCTTAGTTGTTAAGATGCTGAACTTGATGACTGGAAGGTTGGCAGGTTAGCCGTTTGAGGCCCGAGTACTGCACGATGGAGTGAGTGCCCATCTCTGCCCCAGCTCCTGACAACCTAGCAGTTCAAAAGCAAGAAATTGCAAGTAGATAAATAGGTACCACTTCAGCAGGGAAGGTAAGTGTTCCATGCACTCTGGTGTCTAGGCATGACTGACACATGTCCACAGAAATGTCTGCAGACGTAGGCAGCACCGGCTCTTTGGCTGTAAATAGAGATGAGCACCAAATCCTAGAGTCGGATATGACTGGCTTTTGAACAAGGGTGACCTCCAATCATCCTAGTTCAAAGGGGGAAGCTGGGAAGCTGTGGCTTCATAGACTGGAATGAAGGATATGAGCTTCCAACAGAGGAAGAGGCAGTGGGTTTTTGGGACCATCCTTCAAGTAGGCTCACCTTCAGTGGTTAAGAAACGTGCCTTGTCAGCTGGAAGGCCGGCAAGTCGGCAGTTCGAGACCCGGGTACTGCATGACGGATTGAGCTCCAGTGTCTGTCCCAGCTGCCAACCTAGTAGTTTGAAAGCAAGAAATTGCAAGTCAATAAATAGGGAAACATACTGTGAGAAAAGACCTTTGGGACATGAAAGGAGTCTGATTTGGGTGTCCCCTGAGCGGAGTTTCTCCAGCAAAAATCCTTTCATCCCAGAATAGTTTTTGACACAAAATTATTATTATTACATGCCCCATCCCTGAAGGAAAGAGAAGCAGGAAGGAGTGAGTGCATGGCTGTTTCAGGAGCTCCCCACTAGCCAAAGCTCTCTTTCTCCCATCTTTCCCCCAAAAGCAAAGCCAAAGGATCCACTTTCTTCAAGGCCTGCCCCACCACCTTTCCTCCTCTCCAGCTGGAGTTCACACGTTTCCAGGGCCTCTCTAAACAAAGAACCAGGTTGCAATCTCAGGCGGAACTCCCGAGAGGGGGCTCTGCAGGGAAGAAAAAAGGAGACACACCACGGAGGCAGAAACAGGAAGTTAACTTCTCAACTTCCTATGTGACTCTCTGGGACTCATTAGTCAATGGCTTTAACCCCTTGGGGAAGAAAGCCAAGGTTGGTAAGAAAGAGGCGGGAGCTGAAAGACTTGAAACATCATCCTGCTGAGGGACATAAAATCTACCGAACGTAATTTTTACCTGGAAAACTGATGCTGTACTTTGAAATCCTATCTTGGTTTTAATTCAATATTATAATCCGTTCCACTGTGACATAAGAGTTTTTCTCCCTGTGATGTCTTTGTTATCTACCCCCTCTATTTTAAAAATTTAGTTCTTATAAACAGTATACAATAAAAAGAGCAAAGTTAAAACAGGGGGAAAAATCTATAATGCCCGGTCGCCGACCCACACATTCCTCCCTGCCCTGCCTGGGACAGGAGTCGGATCCGGGAGCTGGGGCGGCGCTGGAGACGATGCAGGGGCAGCAAGGCCGGGGAGTCGGTGTGTGTGTGTGTTGTGCGAGTGTGTTGTGTCATGTGTGATGTGTGTGGCTGTGGTGGGTGGGTGTGTTGTGTGTGTGTAGGGGTCGGGAGGGTATTGGGTGGGTGTGTTGTGTGTGTCAGGTGTGTGTGTTGTGCGAGTGCTTTGTGTCGTGTGTGTGTCCTGTGTGTAGGGGGTGTATTGTGTGGGTGTGTCATGTGTGGATGGGTGTTTTCTAGGGGTGTGGTCTGGGGGGTGTTGTGTGTCTGGGGGGTTGTGTGTTGGGGGGGTGTCCCTCACCCGGGCAACGCCGGGTACCCCTGCTAGTTTCTGTACTAATTTTTTCGCTGGAACTTTCCCCTGAGCCTTGCAATTGCAATAAAAGAGAACATTTACTACAGCTCTTCAAGGTCCAACTACACTCCAACCACCCCCCACCCGGATGTTTCTAGAGGTGTCCCAAAATAGGCAAGATATCGAAGGAGGCAATTAACTCTTAGAATATCCAAGTTTTCTGACACTGTTTTCCCTAGGATTTACTTCTAGTATCTTTTCTTCACACATGAATATTATGTATGACTCCATTTACGGCCTTTGAAACACTTCTTATAAAAATGTGTATTGTAGGCTGCGAAGGCTCAAGTGGTTAAGATGCTGAACTCGATGACTGGAAGGTCAGGGTTCAATTTCAAAGTACTGCACGACGGAGTGAGCTCCCATCTCTGTCCCAGCTCCTGCCAACCTAGCAGTTCGAAAGCAAGAAATCGCAAGTAGATAAATATAGACCACTTTGGTGGGAAGGTAAACAGTGTTCAGTGCACTCTGGTGTCGAGGCATGTCTGCTATGTGTCCTTGGAAACATCTGCAGATGAAGACAGCGCTGGTTCTTTGGCTATAAACAGAGATGAGCACTGAACCCTAGAGTCGGATATGACTGGCTTTCGAGCAAGGGCAAACTTTACCTTACCTTTACCTATTGTAGGCTGGTTTTATATGACTGCTTGAGCATAACTTCTTCAGTTACTGGGTGCTGTTACAGAGAGCTTTGCTGATCTTTAAACTCCACATCCATCTTAGTAGTTACTTCTCATGAAATCTGCACCCTAGTTGGAGATCATATCCCACAAATCTCTGCAGCACCTACTCTGTACCTTGGATTCTCTGCCACATTAAGATAAACCTTATTTTTTTTCTCCTCTCACACACCGTGAGCAATCACAACATGTTCCGCACTTTACGGATCACCGGAAGGCAGACGAAGGACGCGCCGTTCCTGAACGTTTCTCTACATCCCAAGGATATAACTGTTTCTACCTTGAGTGGATTCTCATATGTCGAGCAAGGTCTGCACTCCAGTGGAACGATGCCTCACAGGCCAAGCATTTAAATGGTTTCTCCCCTGCGTGGATTCTCCGATGGGAAGCAAGGTTTGAGCTCCCACGAAAGCCCTTGCCACACTCCAGGCACGTAAAAGGTTTCTCCCCAGTGTGGATTCTCATGTGGCGGGCGAGCTGGGTCTGTTGACTGAAGCTCTTTCTGCATTCTGAGCATTCAAAGGGTTTCTCTCCGCTGTGGATCCTCCTATGGAGGGCCATGTTTGTCTTCTGAGTGAACGTCTTTCCACATTCGAGGCACTGAAATGGCTTCTCCCCAGTGTGAATTCTCACGTGAGTGCGAAAACTCGCACCCTGGAGGAAACTCTTTCCACATTCCAAGCATTTGTATGGCTTCTCCCCAGTGTGGGTCCTCACATGGGAAAGGAGGGTGCTTCGATGCCGGTAGTTCTTTCCACACTCGGAGCACTTAAATGCCTTCTCCCCGGTGTGGATTCTCATATGGGAAGAAAGGTTCCGGTTCTGACCAAACCTCTTCCCACATTCCAGGCATTCGAAGGGCTTCTCCCCTGTGTGGATTCTTTGATGGCAGGTAAGAGTGCTTCGATCACCAAAGTTCTTTCCGCATTCCAAGCACGGGAAGGGTTTCTCCCCTGTATGGATCCTTATATGGTCCGCCAGGTAGCTTCTCCGACAGAAGCTCTTCCCGCATTCTGCACAGTGATACGGTTTCTCCCCTGTGTGGATTTTCATGTGGAAAGCAAGGCTTGTGCTGTGACTGAAGGTCTTCCCACATTCCAGGCACTCAAATCGTTTCTGCCCTGGGTGGGGCTTCATATCAGAAATAACATCCGGGCTCTGACTGACACCCTTTTGACAGTTCAAGTATCTGAATGCTTCCTCTTTTCTCTGCAGCCTCAGATGTTTTTCAATGGATGAAGTGCCACAAAAGTCTGCAGTGTATTTTGATCTTTCCGTTACTTTCTTCCCTCTGTGGATCTGCCAGTGAACATTTAGACTGGCCCGACACTTTGAACTTTGCTTCCACTTCAGATTTTTGTTGCTCTGGTCTACGTGGTCAGAAAATTCAAGGAAGTTATGCTGTGGAAAAAGAAAAGATCTATTCTTCTCTTTGTTTTCAGTTTTCTGGGGTTTTCTGTTCTCTGTGACTTTTTTGAAGTATACTTGAAGCGTTTTTTTCGTCATCCTGCCTTCACTCACATTAGCAGCTGAAAGAAGAAACAAAAAACAAAACCTGGCTGTAATGAAAATGCAAAGTTAGCTTTAAATTGGAATACAAAACCAATCAAGTTTTCTTCTTGTGTCTAGGCCAGACACGAAACTGCCAAAATAAAGCCACCTTTCTGCAATTCCTCTCGCATGACCTAGTGCGAGAAAGATTAGCCAGCACAAGGTGGCCACTGCCCAAGGTATGCCCAATTGTGGTTAAAAAATACCACAATCGTTGGCTGCAACTCATATCCAAGAATGCGTTTTTTTCCTGGATAGCAGGGAAAATGCCACTTGTGTGAATTTGTTTAAGGTAGATCCCAGCTTGCCATGAAGTGGCTCACACACTATTATCACAGAGCCATCTCCTGCGGCATATATGAAACGAGACATGCAGGATTCAACACCGGGACTGCAATGGACTGCTGCAGCCTTGAGGATATTAACAAGGTGTGCCTTCACAGCCAGTCCATCTGGGATGGCCTCTTCTGCCTCCATGACTGTTGGGAATCAAAGTTCCTCCTTGGTTCATTTTGCCATTGGGCCCAACATGATGATTTCCAGTGGCATTTCCTCAGCTATGGGGACCATCACCCCACCTAAAGGGGCTCATCTGCCCATAGCCATTGGCTCCTTTAGGAACTCAGGTTATTTACCACCACCCAACACTCGGCATTGTGTCGCTGGCTGTACGATCTACTCCATTACCGTAAGCGGGATGTCTGGCCAGACCATCAAGTATAAGCTACCTTAACCACAATTAAGGAGAAACTTAGTACCTGCAGAAGACTCTACAGCCAAATGTTAAGGAAGAAAGCATTATAATGTTTTAGAAATGCCATGGAATTTTATGTTGTTGTGCTATTCATAACTTGGATTTGTTAACAATAAAGGCTAAAGATTAATAAATTTATCTCAGCATGGATTTTTTGTGGCTGTACTCCATACCCTCAGATAGATTTTATTTATTTATTAATTTATTTGATTTGGGTTGTGGTACCAGTTGTACCCCACACCTGCTGCCATAGCCATGTTGCTAAGGCCTTCCTGAAGGGGAGCAACTCTGCCTGGAGGTGCAGTTTAGGTGGCAGGAGGTTCCATAGGGCCGGAGCAGATACCAAGAAGGCTCTCCTCCTGGTCCCAGTGAGATGTGCCTCCCTGGCTGATGGGACCACTAGGGAGCCCCCATGGTCTGCTCTTGTAGGATGGGTCGAAAACCTTGCGGTGATACGGTCTCTTAAGTATCCTGGCCCACTACCATGAAGAGCTTTAAAGGTCAAAATCAGCACCTTGAATTGCACCCGGAGGCACACTGGCAACCAATGCAGCTCCCGTAGCAGCGGCGAGACACGGGCATAATGTCCACACCCCGTCACCACCCAGGCAGTTACATTCTGAACCAGCTGTAGCCTCTGGATAGCCATCAAGGGCAGCCCCATGCAGAGCACATTACAATAATCCAGTCTGGAAGTGAGCAGTGCATGGGTGACTGAAAGCAAGGAGTCCCAATTGGCAAATAATATGGAGTTGAGCAAAAGCCCTCCTAGCCACAACTGCCACCTGTTCTTCGAGCAGTAGTCTTGAGTCCAGGAGGACCACCAAATTATGTGCCGTGTCTGCCTGGGGCAAAGAAGCCCCATCCAGCACCAAAGATGGTAGCTCCCGGGATAACGCAGGGCCCCGAACCCACAGACACTCAGTCTTGCTGGGATTCAGCTGAAGTCCATTGTCCCCCATCCAAACCCTTACAGCCTCCACGCACCTGGATAGGACTTCGACTGCATCACTCGGGTTCCCACGGGCCGAGATATACAGTTGGGTATGATCAGCATATTGATACTTCACCCTGTGGGAACAGATGATCTCGCCTAGCGGCATCATGTAGATGTTAAGTAGAAGAGGTGAGAGTACCGAGCCCTGTGACACCCCATACTGGAGAGGTCTAGGGCTGGACAACTCATCTTCCAACGACACCGACTGGGTCCAGCCCCTCAGAAATGAGGAAAACCAGGACCACACAGTGCCCTGGGCCCCTAGTCCTTGGAGCCGTTCCAGAAGGATACTGTGGTCGACAGTATCAAAGGCCGGTGAGAGGTCAAGAAGAGCAAGGACAGAGGGATTACCCCTGTCCCATTCACACCAGAGATCATCCATAAGTATGACCAATGCAGTCTCGGTACCATATCCGGGCCTGAATCCTGACTGAAAAGGGTCCAGATAATCTGCTTCATCCAGAACCCCCTGGAGCTGCCGTGCCACTGCTTTTTCCATTACCTTCCCTAAAAAGGGGAGGTTGGATACAGGCCTGAAGTTAGCCAATATTGTTGGGTCGAGCGAGAGTTTCTTCAGTAAGGGGCGCACCAGCCCATGTTTGAATGATGCCGGAAAACCCCGTCCCATAAAGAAGCATTTACCATTGCTCTGACCCAACTGCCTGTCACCGCCTTGGCAGATTTAATCAGCCAGGCGGGGCATGAATCTAACAAGCAGGTGGTGTCACGAACAGCCCCCAGGAGCCTGTCCACTTCCTCAGGGACAACTGGATCTAACCGATCCCAGATAACACAGCTAGACTGTGATCCGGTCATCTCCAGACCCTTTGTCTCCACGTCGGGGTTAAACCTCAAGCGAATCCGAGCAAATTTTCTCTGACAGATAACCGGCAAAATTGTCAGCCGAGCCCTGTAATCCACAAAGGCTGACAGTGAGATAAATTTCCCACAATACTCTTGTAACCTTTTCCTAGTATTATTCTTTCTGAAAGTGTCTAACAGGAGTACCTCTGTGAAAACAAATATGACGGAAGGGAAAGCTTACTCAACGACACCAGGTGGCCAAAAATTTCCTCCATGACTTCATCATACAGAGCTTTTTGGTCTGGATCCATCAGAGTCCACTCCTCCTTGGAGAAATACACTGCGACCTCTTCAAAATCTACCAAACCCTGAAATAAAAAAGCGTCCTTTTAAAAATACATTCCAGAAGAGAACTACGCCAACAAATGTCCAATCCCACCCTTCACATTCCAGTCCAAAAGTCAAAGAAGCAGATTCAATGGGAATATGTGGTTTTTTTCCCCTGTACTAGAGAGGAAAGTAAGGCTCCAGGATTCTCCCCCACCTGCCCATTAATTCACCTTTACCTGTTCAGACTGCACAGGCGGCGTTTTCATTCTCCCACAAAGAAGAGTTGAACAAAGATGCGTCTTTCCAGGATCTGTGTGCAAGAACAAAGGATGAGAAGATGATCGTTCTTCACAAATATGCTATCTCTTATTTGCCAGAGTAAACAAAACAAAAATAAAAAAGCCAAAAATCATTGCGGCACCTTAAAGATTTACTACTGTATTTTAATGTTAGTTTTCATGGATCTTTTGTTGGGATTATATTTTGAATTGTATTATTGCTATACCTTACTGTGACTTTGATATTTTTTGTAAAGTATATTGTAATCACATTATTATTGCACTTTGCACTGTATTTCTGTATGTCTGTTGTATTTCTCCCCCTCCCCCTACTTATGATTTGCTTTGTACTTATTGTAAACCGCTTTGAGTTGTCAGTAGACAAGTAAAGCGGTATATAAGAGAAATATATAAGCGGTATATGAGAAATTTCGTTGTTCCTGCAAGGGGACAATGACAATAAAGATTTATCTCTATCTCTATATAAGCACACTAAATAAATAAATAAATCAAGTTCACTTCGTCAAACTTAAGAGTGAAACTTTATGGCATTAATTTATACAAATCAACTACAGATGCCAATGGTTGGTTAGTACAACAAATAAGTTTACAAATCAGTGTGGCTTTTTGCAACAAGCAATAACAAAAACTCCCTGATAGGCATTCAGACTTATTACTGTGAAGTTCTGTGGAAGTGGCAAATGGTTTGTAGAGTACTGCAGGACAGAATGAGCTCCTGCCAACCTAGCAGTTTGAAAGAAAGAAATTGCAAGTAGATTAATAGGGACCACTTTGGTGGGAAGTTAAATAGCGCTCCGCATGCTCCGGTGTCTAGTCATGCCTGCCACGTGACCACAGAAACGTCTGCAGAAGCAGACAGCGCTGGCTCTTTGGCTTTGAAACAGATGAGCACTGAACCCTAGAGTCAGATACGGTTGGCTTTTGAGCAGGGAAACTTTTACCTTACCTGACTCTAGAGCAGTGATGGCGAACCTTGGCACTCCAGGCATTTGTTCTTGGACTTCAGTTACAGGAAGCCCAAGTCAGCACTCCTGCTGATCAGGGCTTCAGGCTCATCTCCGTTTTTATCCAACTGTCTGCATCTGCAGATATTTCCATGGTCATGTGGCAGGCATGACTAGCTGACAGAGAGCATGGAATGCTGTTACCTTTCCCACCGAAGGGGTACCTATTTATCATCTTGCAATTTCTTGCTTTCAAACTGCTAGGTTAGCAGGACCTGGGACAGACGGCAGGCACTCTCTCCATCATCCACAACTCAGGCCTCTAACTGCTGACCTTCTGATCAACAGGGTTGTCATTGTCATCAGCGGTGGTGGTGGGGAGTGGTGGGGGCTCAGGGTGGTCGCTGCCACCCGCGGGACCACCAGTCCGGCCCCTCAACAGTCTGAGGGAGCGTGAACTGGCCCCTGGCCTACATGTCGGAGTATGGAGTGTCAGGGTTGGCCACCCCTGGTCTACATGAGCCCAGAGAATCTAAACTTCAACTTGGGAGGAGATGTAAGGGAGTCCAGATGGAATGTACTAAAAAGTTTCTTGCCTGGCAAGGCAGCTCCTCCATGCATTTCCTTTGTATTCTTCAGGAGAAGAAACCTTTGAATTGGGTTCGATGCAGTGCCCACTACCTGAGGAAAGCCAAAGAAGAATCCTGAAACCCCCCAGCCCTCAGAAGAAAATAAGGACAACCAATAGAAATTATAGAAAGAAATAAAGAATAAATGGCATTGGTGGGCATAAGCAGGTTCGTACCAGTTCGCCAGAACCGGTAGCAGAAATTCTGGCTGGCCCCACCCATCCAAGTTTTGAAATAAAGTACAGTAAAACCCCGACTTACAAATGCCCCTAGTTACATAAAATTCAACTTACATAATGTTTTTGTGCTAAAACCATGTCCCGATTTACATGATTTCCTATGAGTTTGCTTCAAGTTACATAAAGATTATTTTTCTTATGGGTTTGTTTCGAGTTACGTAAAAAATCATTTCCCTATGGGTTTGCTTCGATTTACATTAAAATTTCATTTTTCTTATGGGTTTGTTTCGAGTTACGTAAAAAATCATTTCCCTATGGGTTTGCTTCGATTTACATTAAAATTTCATTTTTCTTATGCGTTTGCTTCGAGTTATGTAAAAAAACGATTTAAACAAAAGCCTATGGAATGGACTTTTCCCCGTAAGTAAGGGTTTTACTATAGTCCTAATTTGGGTGCAACGCAGGGTTTTCCCCTGGCCATGCCCACCATGCCACAGCCCACCACTGATAAATGGTATAGGAATAGGTCTTAACTTTGAAAATAATAATCATTTCGTGTCAGAGATCACTCTGGGTTGAAAGGGGTTTTGCTGGAGAAACTTGGCTCAGAGGACGCCCGAATGAGGCTCCTTTCATGTCCCCAAGTGCAGCCCTCCAGTATTGAAACCTGACCTTCCAGTTTCCAAGCTCAGCATCTTCACCCCTAAGCCACCGGGGGAGCCACAACTTTGAAAAGAAAGGGGAATGCACTTTGATAACCATAAAGAGGAAAGGAAGGATTTGTTCTTCATCACCCCAGAGTACAAAACATGTAATAATGGGCTGAAATTACAAGAAGCCTGATATAGGCTGAATATTAGGAAAAACTTCTTAACAGCTAGAGCAGTACAACAGTGGAACCAACTACCTCGAGAGGAAGGAAGTGCTCCAACACTGGAAGCATTCAACAGAGAATTGGGCAACCATCTGTCATATCTGCTTTGATCCAGATTCCTGCATTGAGCAGGGGGTTGGACTCGATGACCTAAAGCCCATTCCAAATCAGTTATTCTATTGTGGGGGTTCTCAACCTGTGGGCCAGATATGGCCCTTGGCGCCAAATAATCTGGCCCCCAACCTTGCTCAAGAAGCCCCTGCCACCACCGCCTCCCCGAAGCTGTGCTATGTTTTTCCTTTTTTAAACTGTAAGTAACATTTCAAAGCTGTTTACATTAAAAAGGAACCACACATGGCACAACTTCTGATGGTGGCAGGAGTGAGGGCAGTGAGCCACATGAAATAGCACCACCAGATGCAATTGCATTGAGCAGGGGGTTGGACTCGATGACCCAAAAGGGCCCCCTTCCAACTCAGTGATTCTGTGATTTGATTAAGCAATTTTCATAAAAGAGTGGGAATTTCCCCAGCCCTCTCAGAAAGTCCAGAACTCTCACCAGCTGCTCCTCATGCTTCTTGTCAGCCCTCTGGCTCAGGAGGAAGCCTTCCGCCAGGGACACGGCCTGGGAAGTGGATTCCGGCCTACACTCTCTGACCCAGCTCACCAGCTCGGCTGGGAGGACGTAAAGGAACTGTTTGAGGACAATCAAGTCTAGGATTTCAGCCTTGGTGTGTTTATCCGGCTTCAGCCACTGGCAAGAGAGACGGTGGAGTTGGCTACAAATTGCTCGAGGTCCTTCATCCTCCCGGTAGCAGAACTCACGGAAATGCTGGTTCTGAATGTCTGGGCCAAGTGAGTCCCCAGTGAGGTTGGCACGTGCAGTTCGTCTTGGGAATTTATTGGTTCTTCGAATCTCCATGTCTTCTAGCTGTTTCCCACCCTTTGCACCAGCACAATTTTGCATGTCCATGTTCTCCAAAAGAGCCAAAGGAATAGAACAGGTTTACTTCTCTCTGCAAAAGAGATTTATTTATTTGTGTATGGTACTTGTACACATTGAGTTAACTTATAGCAAGAAAGAACAATGTATATATATATATCTTAACCTATAAAACCAAGGGTTAACCGTTGGAATTTGCAATAGATTGCTATGCCTCGCCCTACTTGCCTGCACTCACCCTTCATGCACACGGCCAATCTGGGTCCGCAGGTCAACAAAGGATTGAGAAAACAGGCAGTGGGGCAACAGCCCCACAAACGCGAAAAAAGGGAAACTACTTCATTTCCCAACATTCCTTGCACCGTGCCGCGCCAGAGCCAATCAGGCTGAGAGGCTCTCGCACGGCGCGGGGCAAGGAACGTTCGGAAACGTGCCGCAGCCAATCAAAAGAAAACCGTTTTAAAAAAACGCAGCACAAACACAAAGCACAAACCCATAACTACAAGCCCCAGCGTCCTGCGCGTCATGAGCATGCAGAACGCTGAGGAAGCCGGCGCGCTAAAATTAAAATAAAAACAAAAACACCGGGAGAGCAAGTCCGCCAAGCCGCGGGAACCAAAGACCCCTCCCCAACGGCGCCTGAAGCTCCTAATCGAAGTTTCCCCTTTAATATCACTGGGTGGGTGGGGGGGGAGTGTTGTCCTCCCCCTCTCTACTGGCTCCCCTGGGGTTGGGAGGGTTGGGGGGACCAAAGGAGTATGTCTCCCCAACCCTCCTGACCCCAGGGGCTGGCAGAGAGGGGATTCCCCTCCCCCCCACACACACCCCATATTAAAGAGAAGAAACCAAGTGGTTTCTTCTCTTTAAAAACGGAGTTGGGGGGGGAATCCCCCTCTCCGATGGCTCTCCTGGGTCCGGAAGGGTTGGGGAGACAGACCCCTTTTCTCCACCCAACCCTCCCAAACCCAAGGAAGCCAGCGGAGAGGGGGATCACAACCCCCCCCCCCGATATTAAAGGGGAAACCACAATTGAGATTTCCCTTTTAATATCAGAGGGTGGCCTGGATTCGATCCCCTCTCCTGGGTCCCATGAGTCTGGAAGGTTTGGGGGGACAAAAGGGGTCTGTCTCCCCAACCCTCCTGACCCCAGGGGACCTGGCAGAGAGGGGATTCCCCTCCCCCCCCCACACTCACGTCCCATATTAAAGAGAAGAAACCAAGCGGTTACTTCTCTTTAAAAACGGAGTTGGGGGGGATCCCCCTCTCCGATGGCTCTCCTGGGTCAGGAAGGGTTGGGGAGACAGACTCCTTTTGTCCACCCAACCCTCCCAAACCCAAGGAAGCCAGCGGAGAGGGGGATCACACCCCCCTGATATTAAAGGGGAAACCACAATTGAGATTTCCCTTTTAATATCAGAGGGTGGCCTGGATTCGATCCCCTCTCCTGGGTCCCATGAGTCTGGAAGGTTTGGGAGGACAAAAGGGGTCTGTCCCCCCAATCCTTCCAGAGCCAGGGGAGACGGCAGAGAGGGGATCCCCCCGTAGGACACCAAAAAACACAAAAACAAACAATCAAAAACATTCAAAAATACACAAAAACAAACAAAAATAACACCAAAAAACAATACAAAGTAAACAACAACAAACATTTCCAAACACACCCAGCACCCAGCCAAACACCACAAAATCCAACCACCACCACCACTCCAAATAAAGAAAAACAGCCAACTCACCACCACACGACCTCACACCACAACGACTGGAAAAGAAATGAATATAGAAAGAGACTACTTACTGGAAGAAGCTCCACCCAGAGGCCACGAGAGAAAAAACAGTCAAAATACAAGATAACCGCTACCAGCACCACTTGCTGCCCACAATAATAAAAAAATTCAAAAAGACACAATAGCCCCACACAAAAGGCCCCAAGAGTAAAAACAAGTAAAAACAAATAACACAAAAATCACAATTTTACACAAATCAAAAACAGATGTCAATAAAATAAAATAAAAACTATTCAAAAACCCTGTGCTGAATTTTTACTCAAATAAAAAACAAAAACATCAATACACAGTTTAAAAACATTTATTGTGAAAAACATGTACTTTTACATTTTTTTAAATTATTACTTATGGTACAACAATTTAAAAAAATACATACTAAAAAATATTGGGTTAAATATTTTTTTTGGGAAAAAGTATATCATCCTTAATTCTTTTTTTCATCCACAAAACCAAAACACCAAACAAAACTCATCACAGTTTATAACAGGCCACCCAAAAAAATTTGTATAAATAAAAAATTTTAAAATTTCAATTATAGGCTAACCTCTTCTTTGTAAACATTAACAACAACAAAAAAAACTTTCAAACAACATTTAAAACAGCCCGGCAACGCCGGGCAACCTCTGCTAGTAAATTATATAAAACTAAACATTAATTTATAAGCAAACATCTAAACAATTTATATATTCGATTGCACCAGGAATAGCCCATCAAAAATCTCCTCTATTGAAAAGGTGTAAAGCTAGTTCGCCTCCTCGTGGGCCACCCTGGGTAACACTAAATGAACCAGTCAGATAATTACTATGATCTCTTACATACTCTCCCAACTTTGACTCAAGGACTTTCTCTGAATTAGGAAATAACATTATCAAAGCTCTCTTGACACCTTGGTCAGTGATGAACCTAACCAAACCTTGCAACAACAACAAAAATGCAATTCACACAAAGTGTTAAACAAATGTAATTAAATCAATGCACAATTCGATGTACGAAAGCAATAAGAATCTGTATTAAAAGGAAGAGAAGGAAGACACATTCCATGGACACTGAGAGAGACAGAATGATTCTCCTAAAAGCAAAGAACATAAAGTGGTAAAGGTGCACACAACATTGTTACCTCTCCTGCTGGATTGGTACCTATTTATCAATTTGCAATTTCTTGCTTTCAAACTGCTAGTCTGGCAGGAGCTGGGACAGACAACAGGCGCTCACACGATTGCTCAGCACTCGAGTCTTGAACTGCTGACCTGCTGGCCTTCTGGTTGTCAAGCTTGAAGTCTTAACCACTAAAGCCACTGCTGTGGCCCTCATACAGTGGAAGCAGTTACTCCTGGGCTGGAGGGCATGTATGACATGCAAAAGGTTATCTGGATCTTAAGGATATCACTGGCACTTTGAAACATCTCTACATCACATAAAGTGGCCAACGGCTACGGGAGGATGAGCCCCTTTAGGTGGGGGTATGGTTGCCCTCAGTGGAGGAAATGCCACTAGAAACCATCATATTGGGCCCCATGGCAAAATGAGTGGATGAAGAACCATTTCACTATTCTGATTCCCAATGGTCAGGAGGCAGAAGAGGCCATGCCAGATGGACTGGCTATGAAAGCACACCTGGTTAATATCCTCAAGGCTGTGGCAGTCCCGGTGTTAAATCCTGCATGTTGCGTTTCATAAGTGCCACAGGAGATGGCTCTGTGATCACAGCGCGAGGGCCACTTCATGGCAAGCTGGGATCCACCTTAATCAAATTCATGCCAATGGAATTTTTCCGTGAAAATGATTTTTAGGGGGAGGGAAATTTATATTCGGATACAATTAGCAGCCGCCTTTATTTTATTTGTTCGATTTCTACACCTCCCACTCAGCCTAGGCTGACTCAGGGCGGTTCACAATCACAAGATAAAACAGCATAATTAAAAACTAATTAAAACTACCCACCCCCTAAAAAGGGTGCAGGGACCAAAGGGGAAGGAGTTATATTCTACACCAACCACCCAACAGGGTCACCTTTCCACCTGCACCCCATACTTGGCCTGCCAGCCAGGTTTTGAGTTCTTTTCTGAAGGGCAGCAATTCTGTCTGGAGCCGTAACTCTGTTGGCAGGAGGTTCCACAGGGCCCGTGCGGACACGGAGAAGGCTCTCTTACATGTGCTAGACAGGCGAGCCCCTCTAGCTGATGATACAATTAGAGAGGCCCTCCAGTCCGCTCTGGTTGGACGGACAGACGTCCTTAGGGCGATGCAGTCTCTCAGGTATCCTGGCCGACTACCATATAGGGCTTTAAAGGTAAAAACCAGCACCTTAAATGGCACCCGGAGGCAAACTGGTAACCAGGGCAGCTCCCGAAGCAGTGGTGAGGCATGGGCATAATGCCCACACCCCGTCACCATCCGAGCAGCCGCATTCTGGACCAGCTGAAGACTCCGAATGGTCGTCAAGGGCAGCCCCATGTAGAGCACATTACAATAATCTAGTCTGTAGTTGACCAGAGCATGAGTGACCATGAGCAAGGAGTCCCTGTCCAGGAGCAGGTGCAACTGGCAGATTGCCTGAAGTTGTGCAAAAGCCGTACTGGCCATGACTGTCACCTGCTCTTCGAGCAGCAATCGCGAGTCCAGGAGGACCCCCAAGTTGCGCACCAGGTCTGTCTGGGGCATAATTGGCCCATCTAAGACTAAAGATGGTAGCTCCCGGGACAATGCAGGGCCCCTAATCCATAGCCACTCAGTCTTGCTGGGATTCAGTTGTAACCCGTTGTCCCCCAACCAGACTCCAACAGCCTCCAGACACCCGGATAGGACTTTGACAGCATCGCTTGGATCACCACGGGCCGAGACGTACAGCTGGGTATCATCAGCATACTGAATGGTTGACCTCACCCAGAGGCTTTATGTAGATATTAAATAGGAGAGGAGAGAGCACCGAGCCCTGAGGCACCCCATATTGGAGGGGCCTTGGGCTGGACCTCTCACTCTCCAACCACACCGACTGGGTCTGGCCCTTCGAGAATGAGGAGAACCAGGACCACACAGTGCCCTGGATCCCCAATCCTCGGAGCTGTTCCAGAAGGATACTGTGGTCGATGGTATCGAAGGCTGCTGAGAGGTCAAGAAGAACAAGGATGGATGGATGACCACCATCCTGCTCCCACCAGAGATCATCCATCAGTGTGACCAATGCTGTCTCGGTACCATATCCGGGCCTGAATCCTGACCGAAAGGTGTCCAGATAATCCACTTCATCGAGTACCCCCTGCAACTGACGCGCCACTGCCTTCTCCAAAACCTTCCCCAAAAAAGGGGAGGTTGGAGATTGGCCTATAGATGGATAAAACTGCTGGGTCGAGGGATGATTTCTTTAGGAGGGGGCACACCAAAGCATGTTTTAAAGGTGCAGGAAGCACCCGCTCCTGTAAGGATGCATTAATTATAGCCCCGACCCAGCCCCCTGTCACCACCTTGAAGGCTTTCACCAACCAGGCGGGCAGGGATCTAAAGGACAAGCAGTAGCACGAACAGCTGCAAGGAGCCTGTCCACTTCATCAGGAACAGCTGGACCGAACCGATCCCAGATGGTATGGCAAGACTGTGATCTGGTCCCCCCTGACCCTCCCCATCCACGCCAGGATTAAACCCTGAGCGAATCCGAGCGATTTTCTCCACCAGATAATCAGCAAAATCCTCAGCCGAACCCTGCCAAACGGGCACCGCCCCCCCCCTTGCCAAGGAGATACCTGGTTACCTGGAATAAGGTGGCTAGGCGATTATCAGTGGAGGTAATAAGGGAGGTGAAGTATTGCCGCTTTACCATCCCCATCGCCACTAGGTAGGCCCTAATAGCGGCTCTAGCAAGTGTCCAGTTGGAATCACTCTGGGTCTTCACCCAGCGGCACTCTAAGCATCTCTTTGCCCATTTGAGCTCCCACAGTTCTTCAATGAACCATGGGGATGACCGTGCCCCGCGGGCTCGGAGAGGCCGTAGTGGCACGATTTCATACAAGGCCACCATCGTCATCCTGTACCACAGGTCAACGAGCGCCTCGGGTGAATTGTGTAGCCAATTCAGGGGAAAATCCCCCAGTTCCCTCTGGAATCCATCAGGATACATCAGTCGCTGGTGGCAGACCAATTTAATAGGCCCTGCCTCCCTACGATGAAACACCGCCTCCAGGAAGTCTAGAACCACCAGATAGTGATCCGATATCCCTCACACATATCCCTCACAAGCAACTCTTTCCAGGACCTGCATTGCTGCCAGCAGAGCTTCTGCACTGGGAAGGATTCCAAGCCTCAGCACTGGTGCTTCTTGCCCTGCCTTCCCCACTCCTTTTTGGTGTATCCTTATTGCGAAGAAGCGGATGTACACCTGGTATGACCTGAAAAAACCCGGAGGAAAACACCCAGGTTTTAAACATAGCCCATACAACTGTTAAACATTCCTCTCTTCTGGGGATGCCTCTCTCAAGGTTTCCCTCCCTCGCCACCCAGGTGCCAGGGAAGCGCAGAAATTCTCTCAAGCCATATCTAGCAACCAAGAAATGCATGGCTGGTCACTCTTTGCTTTCAGTAAAGGTCAACCTGCTTCAGTTGTGTCTTACTCTAGGGGACAATGCTCTTCTCAGTTTACACCTAAAGAGTCAGCGCTGTCCGCAGACATTTCCACGATCATGCAGCAGGCATGACCAGATTGCCAGAGCACACAGAATGCTGTTATCATTCCTGCAAAAGTGGTACCTACCGTATATACTCGAGTACAAGTCAGGGTTTTTAGCCCCCCAAAAGAGGTCCAAAAATGGGACTCAACTTATACTTGGGTCAATGTAAACACACAAAAACATGCCCACACAAATTAATTAATTTTACTGTGTTTTCATGTATTTTAATTATTGAAACTCACTAACAGCTGCTGCATTTTCCACCCCGACTTATACTCGGTTCAATCTATTTTCCTAGTTTTATAGGTTCAAATTAGGTACCTCGACTTATATTCGGGATGACTTATAGTCGAGTATATACGGTATTTATCTAGTCACAATTTCTTGCTTTCCAAACTGCTAGGTTGACGGGAACTGGGACAAATGATGGGCACTCATTCCATCTCGCAGCACTCGGGTCTCAAACTGTTGACCTGCCAACCTTCCAGTTGTCAAGCTCACTGTCTTAACCACTAAGCCACCATGGACCCCTTTTTAACCACACAACTGTTAACATTCCTATCCTTCAGGGATGCCTTCCCAAAGATTTCCCTCCCTTGCTTCCCTGTTGCCAGGGAAGCGCAGCAATTCCCTGAAACTGTATCTAACATCCTAGAGATGTGTGTCTGGTCACTGTTTTATTTACCCAGGGACTAATTATTGACATATGCCTGACACATGCCCCACCAACCGAAATAACATTAAGCAATTAACACAGGGGTTCCCAACCTAAGGCCTGTGGGCCGGCCCCAGCCCATGGCACTATTTCATTTGGCTCACCGCTGGCGCACCCGGAAATAGAAGCGGACACATTTACATCAGCCGTAAATGTGCCTGTGGCTGTTGTAAATGCAGTTACGTGAGCCATAAATGTGCCCACGGCATTTGTAAACGTGTTTATCAACCATGAATATGCCTGCTTCCGCGGGGAGTGGCCCGCGGTGTCAAAAGGTTGGGAGCCCCTCAATTAACACATTTCATCCATCAACCAGATAAAAGTCATGGATTTTTTTTTTAAAAAAAAAAGGGTAAGGGATCATTCTGCTTTTGCACAGATAAAAGCCTATGCCTTCTTCTTTAGGTCATGCACAGAAACACTAAGAGTGGGAGAATTTCTCTCTCTACGGACACCGAAGGCAGGAGGATCGCTTTCCTTACACCCAGCCCACCCCGGGCTTTCCCAGTCTGCATAGGCTTCCTCCCAGTCCAACCCCACCACACACCAGTGCAGATGCCAATGACTGGAAAACTGGTTTCCACGCCCATCCCAGTTTAAAGGATGGGGTAATCCTTGGGGAGGAAGGCTTAGCTTCACAGGCTGGAAGGGAAGAGATCCTGGAGGAGAAAGGGATGGGGGTTTTTTTGGGGGGGCTAGGGGGGCAATACACCCACCCATCCCCAAAAAGGAGGCTCACCTGCCCAGCTCCTAGGATGGATGGAAGCCTCCCTTGGTTCTTCCAGGGACTCCTTGCCTTCTGAGGCCCCCCTCTTATGGGTCTCCCCTTCCTTTCCCCCCTCTTTATCCAAACTCTGCCCCCTCCACCCCCACCCCTTCCTCTTCTCTCTGCTGCTGGGGCTCACCCTCTTCCAAATTAAAAAAGGAACCACTTTGGAGCCGGCCATGGAATTCCCGAGTGGGGGTTCCCGGGGGAAGGGAAAAGGCGACGTACCTCGGAGGCGGAAAAGGAAGAGGTCTTTCCGCAGCCCTTCGTCGCTTCCTGGACGACGCTCTGGGAAATAACTCCTCAGCGACTTTAACCCTTTGGGAGGCAAACAGAAGTTGGAAAGGGAAAACGTGGGCTCATCCTTGAAACACCCTCGCCGTATATTGATGTAAACTTCATTGGCTGTTATATATATTTTTTCGCCACTGAAAGAAACTCACACTTTCAAAGCCCATTGTTGTTCAGTCGCACAGTCGATTCCGACCCTTTGCGACCCTATGGACCATCGTTCTCCAGGCGCCTCTGTCCTCCACCATCCCCCTCAGTCCTCCCAGTTCTGTGCCCATTGTGTCTACAATACCATCTATCCATCTCATCCTTGGCCTCCCCCTTCTTCTTTTGCCCTCCACCTTTCCCAACATCACGGCCTTCTCAAGTGAATCCTCCCTTCTCATTTGATGCCCAAAGTACTTTAGCCTCGTCTTTACTATTAGCCCTTCCAATGAGCAGTCAGTGTTGATTTCTTCTAAGATTGACCTATTTGTTCTCGCTGTCCAAGGTACCCTCAAAACTCTCCTCCAACACCACATTTCAAAGGCATCTATTCTTCTGCGTTCAGCTTTCCTAATTGTCCAGCTCTCACATCCGTACATTACCACTGGGAATACCATTGCTTTGACTATTCTAATTTTTGTTTTCAAGGTGATGTCTCTGCTTTTCACTATGTTCCCCAGGTTTCTCATGGCTTGTCTCCCTAGAATCAGCCGCCTCTTTATTTCATGGCTGCAATCTCCATCTGCAGTGATCTTAGATCCTAAGAAGGTAAAATCTGTCACTGCTTCTACTTCTTCCCCGTCTATTTTCCAGGAACTGATCGGGCCTGTTGCCATTATCTTGGTTTTCTTGATATTGAGTCTTAAGCCAGCTTTTGCACTCTCTTCCTTCACACCGATCAAGAGATTCTTTAGGTCTTCCTCACTTTCTGCCATTAGGGTGGTGTCGTCTGCATATCTCAGATTGTTGATGTTTCTCCCAGCAATTTTGATCCCATATTGTGATTCCTCCATCCCTGCATTGCGCATTATGTGCTCTGTGTATAAGTTGAATAAGCAGGGTGACAGAATGCAGCCTTGTCTTACTCCTTTTCCTATTCCAAACCACTCTGTCATTCCGTGTTCTGTCCTAACTGTTGCTTCTTGGTTCATGTACAGATTTCTCAGGAGGCATATGAGGTGCTCTGGTGTTCCCATCTCTTTAATCACTTGCCACATCTTGTTGTGATCCACACAATCAAATGCCTTAGTGTAGTCAATAAAGCAAAAATAAACTTGTTTCTGGTATTCCTTTGTTTTCTCCATGATCCAACGTATGTTGGCAATGTGGTCTCTAGTCCCCCTGCCTCTTCTGAAACCAGCCTGCACCTCTGGTAATTCTCTTTCCACATGCTGCTGAAGTCTATCCTGTATTATCTTGAGCATCACCTTGCTGGCGTGTGGGATGAGCGCAATTGTTCGATAATTTGAACATTCTTTGGCATTGCCCTTTTTTGGGATTGGAACATATACTGATCTTTTCCAGTCCTGTGGCCACTGTTTTGTTTTCCAAATCTGCTGGCATATTGAATGCAGTAATTTGATGCCATCATCTTTTAGAGCTTTGAAAAATTCAACTGGGATACCATCATCTCCACTAGCTTTGTTGTTTGCAGTGCTCTTTAGGGCCTTTCTGACTTCACTCTCCAGGATGTCTGGCTCAGGTTCAATTTCTTCATCATTGTGACTATCAGGAGTGTTGAGTTCCTTTTTGTAGAGTTCCTCTGTGTACTCTTTCCATCTTTTCTTAATCTCTTCTGCATCAGCTAGCTCCTTTCCGTCTTTGTCCCTTATCATGTTCATTTTTGCTTTAAATGTTCCCTTGATTTCCCGGATTTTTTTGAAAAGATCTCTGGTTCTGCCTCTTTTGTTGTTTTCTTCCATTTCTTTGCACTGTTCTTTTAGATAGTTTTCCTTATCTCTCCTTGCTTTTCTTTGAAATTCTGTGTTCAAATGATTGTATTTTTTCCTTTCTCCTTTGACTTGCTTTCAAATCAGTGTTGCTGTTTTTTTGTGTGTGATTTTTTTCTGCTCTTTGAGAATCACCATAATTTCACTCAAGGAGAGAGACAAAATATATAATAAAGATCTCTGTTGTGTTATTTATTTCTTGATGTACAGTATTTATTTTTGCTTATTCTTGAGCCTTGCGATTCCAAAGATTTTTAGTAAAAGGTAAAGGTTTCCCTTGTTCAAAAGCCAGTCGTATCCGACTCTAGGGTTCAGTGCTCATCTGTTTCAAAGCTGAAGAGCCAGCGCTGTCTGCTTTTGCAGACATTTCCGTGGTCATGTGGCAGGCATGACGACACCAGAGCGCACAGAACGCTGTTACCTTCCCACGGAAGACCCGCCACCACAGACCACATGAAATGGTGCGGCAGGCTGAGTCTGGCCTGCAGGTTGAGAACTCCTGGCCTAAGACTTTGGCATGGTAGTGTATACTGCCTTAAACATTAAAATGGAAATCTTTGATGCAACCACTGAAAGGTAGTTCGTAGAGGTACCATTGCTCCTCTCTCACATAATTCTTCAAAAATAAGAGAATAACTGTTAGGGTTATGCTATTTGGGCTTTTTGTACTCTGACCTGCAGAATTTGCCAAGAATCCCCCAGGTTGAACTCTGGGAATTGCACCCCATGAACACCTGCCTTTCGTTCACCACAAACAAGTCCTACCACAGAGATGCCTGAGGCCTATGTTTCCCTTTCTTAATGTATACAGTGGAACCTCATACAACAATTACCCCGTATAGCAACGAAATCGTATAACAATTAGGTTTTTTGGGGGAAATGGCATCCCGCATAACAATTTTCCCTATGGAAAAAACCCGTACAACAATTTCTCAATGGGAAAACCCAGTAAGCGGGAAAAAAATCATTGTACAATGCATCCCATAGGGGAAATCGCTATACGGTGCATAGCATATACGATGTATAGAAATTGTTTCGTACAACAACGAGCCCCCGTGGAACAGATTAAAATCGTATGAGGTACCACTGTAATTATAAAAGAAACAGCCCTGGTGTTTCATGGGATTTTCTAGCAAAGTCCGAAAGCAATAAGGTTACATTCACGGTGTGTGCGTGCACATGAGATAAATGGCACATCCCTAATAACACTATTTAGAGGTGAACATGGACATCATGCTTACTTTCATTGGTTCAGATCTGAAGTTCTCAACAGATAAAAGAAATAGAGTAGAAAACACTGTATTGTCTGCATTTTCGGATATAAAAGGGATTGAAAACATGCCACGAAACATCAGTGAAGAATAACGGAAAGCTGCAATCAGCAACCTGGAGAACTGTGTCTTCCCATTACCTGCAAAAGTCTTTACTCTGTGAAATGTTTGAAGTGATAGCTGCATTAGTCTGTGCAAACATATTTAAAAAAAACAGGAAAAAATGTTGTGGCACCTTAAAGACTAACTCCTGTATTTAAACGTGAGCTTTCATCGATCAAATCCACTTCATCAGAGGCCTCGTGGCACCAACATCAGGTGCACAATGATTGGCCAGCCTAACAGAAAAGTAACATTGGAGCTTTTTACAACTGACAATAATGAAAAAATCCCTGGTTGTTTTCTGTTAGGCTAGCAAATCATTGTGTACTTGAGGTGTATAAATTGATGCCATGAGGGAGGGGTCCCCAAGCTTTTTAAGCCACAAGCCAGTTCACGGCCCCTCAGACTGTTGGTGGGCTGGTTCCCCCCGCCACTGCCGCTGCTACCAGCAGCGAGAACAGTGAGGGCTTGGAGTGGTCCCACCCACACCCACCCCGCTACTGGTTGCAGGACCACCCCTCCCCAAAACAATGCTTCCCTGCTTACCAGCCTGGAGGAGCTGCAAGGCATGGGTGAAGGAGGGATACAAGCTGTCCTTCTCACCAGCACTCAGCCAGAGCAGCCCCAGGAAAGACATGGGCCTTGCTCCAGTTGTCCCTTCCGCCTCCTCCTCAATCCTTGTCCCTTCTGCTTGGCTTGGCATGTCCCTAATGGTGATCCATAGCAGGGCAGATGTTACAACATCTGCCCTGCTATGGAGCACTATTAAGGACATGCCAAGCCAAATGGAGGAGATAAGGATTGAGGCGGAAGCAGCAGAAACAACGAATGGAGCGAGAGTGTGGGACACATGAAATGGTGCTGTGGGCTGGGGCAGGCCCATAGGCGACGTCTAGACCATGGGCCATAGTTTGAGAACCCATGCATGAGGCTTCACTCTTATGTCTGATGAAGTGGATTTGAAGTGGATTCATACCTGTCAAGTGCGGCTCCGGACAATACGGGACCTGCACAAAATGCTTCTGCGTATCCCCTTCTGCGCAGAGGGGGATGTGCAGTAACTACTTCCCCCGTCAAATTACAGCATGGTGGCGGTTCCGGGCGGAAAAGTAGGAAAATTGGTGCTGAATTACAGAAAATCCCGGCCAATACAGGATACTTGACAGGTATGAGTGGATTATAGTCAATATCACCCCAATGATTAAATTTGTTCCCTCCAGCTACTTCACCCACTGAGGTAAAAATTCACGGGGTACCCCAAACTCAGTCACAATTCACCCACTCTTTGCCCAGAGTGAGTATTTGGGTTATTGTCTACACAGGGAACAGCAACTAAGACCTAGTCTTATTTCTGGGGAAAATATGGTACTGTAGTTTCTCATTTGCAACAGTTCCAAAATCATTGTTGCATTAGATGCCTGGAGAGAGAAAAATCACGTGTGAAATGTGGTGCATTCTCATTCTCTGAAGATTTTTTTTAAAAAAATCTATACTGTATCTTAATACTCAGAAGAATGTTGATAATTACTGAAAAGGTTATCTGATCTCACACCAAAATTAACATTTTCAGGGCTTGAATACGAGCTGTGATGAACCCCACAGGCTCAAACTACCGAAGAGTGTTATAAAGCACTTGGATGGCACTGATCAAGTGCCATACATCTGACCTTGACAAAGTATCAGGAAACCATTAATTAGCGCTAGCAGAGAAATCAGGACATATGCACCCTAATACAGAATCCATAGGTTAGCTTTTATAGGAACAAGGCAAAACCAACCAGTTTTCTTTTAAGTAGTACTAGCAAAGTTTGCCCGGCGTTGCTGGGCTGTTTTAAATGGTGTTGGAAAGTTTTTGTTGTTGTTGTTAATGTTTGTAAAGAAGAGGTTAATCTATATTTGAAATTTTCAAAATTTTTATTTATACAAATTTTTTTTGATGGCCTGTTTTAAACTGTGATGAGTTTTGTTTGGTGCTTTGGTTTTGTGGATGAAAAAAAGAATAAAGGATGATATACTTTTTCGAAAAACTCTTGGGGCCTTTTGTGTGGGGCTATTGTGTCCTTTTGAATTTTTTTTGTTATTGTGGGCAGTAAGTGCTGCTGGTAGGGGTTATCTTGTATTTTGACTGTGTTTTCTCTCGTGGCCTCTGGGTGGAGCTTCTTCCAGCAAGTAGTCTCTTTCTTTATTCATTTCTTTTCCAGTCGTTGTGGTATGAGGTCGTGTGGTGGTGAGTTAGCTGTTTTTATTTAATTGGGGTGGTGGTGGTTGGATTTTGTGGTGTTTGGCTGGGGGCTGGGTGTGTTTGGAAATGTTTGTTGTTGTTTACTTTTTTGGTGTTATTTTTGTTTGTTTTGTGTATTTTTGAATGTTTTTTATTGTTTGTTTTTGTGTTTTTGGGTGTCCTGGGGGGGGGAAATCCCCTCTCAGACAGACTCCTTTGGTCCCCCCCACCCTCTGAACCCCAGGGGAGCCAGTAGAGAGGGAGATTCCCCCCCCCAACTCCGTTTTTAAAGAGTAGTAACCACTTGGTTTCTTCTCTTTAACATGGGGCGTGTGTGTGGGGGGGAGGAGGGAATCCCCTCTGCCGGGTCCCCTGGGGTGAGGAGGGTGGGGGAGACAGACTCCTTTTGTCCCCCCCACCCTGTCAACCCCAGGGGAGCCAGTAGAGGGGGATTTCCCCCCCCAACTCCGTTTTTAAAGAGAAGAAAACACTTCTCTTTAACATGGGGCATGTGTGTGGGGGGGGGAGGGAATCCCCTCTCTGCCGGGTCCCCTGGGGTGAGGAGGGTGGGGGAGACAGACTCCTTTTGTCCCCCCACCCTCTCAACCCCAGGGGATCCAATAGAGAGGGGGAGCACAACACCCCCCACCCACCCAGTGATATTAAAGGGGAAACTCCGATTAGGAGCTTCAGGCGCCGTTGGGGAGGGGGGCTTTGTTCCCCGCGGCTTGGCGGACTTGCTCTCCCGGTGTTTTGGTTTTTGCTTTATTTCTTGGGTGCCGGCTTCCTCAGCGTTCTGCGCGCTAATGGCGTGCAGGACGCTGGGGCTTGTAGTTATGGGTTGGTGCTATGTGTTTGTGCTGCGTTTTTTTAAAATGCTTTTCTTTTGATTGGCTGCGGCGCGTTTCCGAACGCTGCGCCGTGCAAGAGCCTCTCAGCCTGATTGGCTCTGGCGCGGCGCGGCGCAAGGAATGTTGGGAAGTGAAGTTGTTTCCCTTTCTTCGCGTTTGTGGGGCTGTTGCCCCACTGCCGGTTTTCTCAATCCTTCATTGACCTGCGTACCCAGATCGGCCGTGTGCACGAAGGGTGAGTGCAGGCAAGTAGGGCGAGGCATAGCAACCTATAGCCAGTTCCAACGGTTAACCCTTGGATTTATAGTTAAGATTTCCCCCTCAGATGTATCCAAGCTAAAGCATTTCTTTAGCATCCAGCCCAGCAGCCAATCATGACCCATCTCAGGCAAGGGTGACCTTGGGGCTTCCTTACTCAAAGAGTATGCCTGTGTTGTTTTGTGAGGCCTTCTTCCCCAACAAAAATTATTTAGGAACGCCTACATATTTCCAAAGATTGGCTGTTACTCAAAATACATTGGGCTTGACTACACTATAAAGTATAAGGAAAGTACGCTGGTTGTGTTAATATATTTTCTAGAATCTAGCACATTTGGTTCTACGTTAAGATTTACAAGGAGGAATCACACTCTGAGAAATCATATTTGTGTCTTCAATTACACTGCACAACAACAATTTTGCTACTGGGAATAACACGTGATTTACATGATATTGAGTATGCCGATTGCAAATCTGAATTGCCTATCATGTACAGATTATAAGGTGTGCTCTAGTTGTTCAAATGGATGGTAGTTGGGTAATATATTTTTACATAGGAACATTGTAACAGTTACAGCTACCACTATGCCTGCTGCCACCTCAGCTGAATCACGTCACCTGGTGGCATGCATGTTCCAGCAGCAGCTGGGTATGTCTGGGCAAGTCAGTGAGCTGACGTCAGAAATAGGTATATAAGGCAAGATGGACCAAGGGCTTGTTTCTAGTGTGAAACCATCTTATTAGATAGTACAGCTAGGCCATAGTGAGTCTGTTTTGAGTTAAAGATGAGTAGGAGCAGCTGTGTTAATAAACCGGACAATTTTTGCTACATTTGTGGCAAATATACCCCGCAAGATCAAAGCAAGAACCTAACCAAGAGGGTGTGATTTGCTAACTTAAGATCCTGACGGTCCTAGGCAGAATCAGACTTCAGATTTGGATTCAGCATACTTGATTTAGTATAGGACAGATGGGTTAAACCAGTAGCAGATAATTTGTGTGTGTGTGTGATGCAGTGTTACCAGAAATCTAAGTCAGCACTACTGCTGATCAGGGCTTCTGGGAACTGAAGTCTAAGAACATCTGGAGAGCCAGGTTTGCTGACCCCTGTCCTAGAACAGTGATGGCGAACCTTGGCACTCCAGCTGTTCTTGAACTTAAATTCCCAGAAGCCCTGATCAGCAGGAGTACTGACTTGGGCTTCTGGTAATTGAAGTCCAAGAACATCTGGAGTGCCAAGATTCACCATCACTGCCTTAAAACATTATATATTTTCCTGCTGTAAGTCAAATACTCAAGATATATTTGCATCATCCTCAAGTATGTGGCTCCTGAGTGGTTAGCAAAACGCTTTTCCTGCCCAGAGATCTTTGCATTTTCCATGAACTTCCTCACAGCATTGCGGTGGCTCAAGTGGTTAAGACGCTGAGCTCGAAGACTGGAAGGTCGGGGTTCGATACCCGAGTGCTGCACAACAGATGTTGGGGACATGACAGGAGCCTCATTCGGGCATCCCCTGAGCAGTTTCTCCAGCAAAAATCCTTTCAACCCAGAGTAAGTTCCGGGACGAAATTTATTTATTTATGAACTTCCTCATCACTTCTGTCTTCCACGGGAATTCTCATATGGGGAGCGAGAGCTTGATTGTTGACTGCAGCGCTTTCCATATTCTAGACATGCCAACAATTTCTCCTGCCATGCAGATCCTCGTACAGGCGTGAGAGCAAGGTGTACGAATGAATGGCCATCCACACATTTCTTCATCTGAGCGAACGGCTGCAAAATCTGCAACCCTCGATGGATAGTTTTCGCTCATGGCACACATTTAAATGATCTCTCCCGTATGGGTTCTCATGTGGGAATGAAGGGTGCTTTTATCCCTGAAGCTGGTCCCACATTCAGAGCATTTGAAGGATTTCTCCCTGGTGTGGATTCTCATATGGGAAGCAAGGCTTTGCTTATAGCTGAGCCTCTTCCCGCAGATGGCGCATTCAAACGGTTTCTCCCCAGTGTGGATTCGCACGTGGAACGCGAGGCTTCGCTTGACACTGTATCGCTTCCCACATTCCACACATTCGTAGGGCTTCTCTCCTGTGTGGATTCTCCGATGGAAACTCAGAGTGTTCCTACAAGCAAAGCTCCTCCCGCATTCCAAGCACGGGAACGGCTTCTCCCCGGTGTGGATTCTCATATGGGAGCGGAGGGTGCTCTTATGCCGGAAGCTCTTCCCACACTCAGAGCATTTAAATGACTTCTCCCCCGTATGGATTTTCTGGTGGGAGCTGAGTGTGCTTCGGGCTCGGAAGCTCTTCCCGCACTCCAAGCATGTAAACGGCTTTGTCCCTGCGTGGATTCTCATGTGGGACTCCAGGCTCCGCTTGTGGCCAAACCTGTTCCCGCATTCTGGGCACTCAAAGGGCTTCTCTCCCGTGTGGATTCTCATGTGGTCCACAAGGTGCGTCCTCTGGCCGAAGCACTTTCCACATTTTGAGCAGGGAAATGGCTTGATCCCTGGATGGCTTCCCATATAGTGAGCAAAAGGTGTGTTGTGGCCGAACTTCTTTCCACAATCTGGGCACTCAAATGGTTTCTCCCCAGTTTTGGGGCTTGTATCCAAAGTAAGGTCTGCGCTCCGGCCAGTGCTGTTTTCACAGCTCAAGTATCTGAAGGGTTCCTCTTCCCTCTGTGTTGTCAGATCTCTTTCTGTGGACGAAGTATCGCAAAATTCTTCACTGCATTCTGAGCCTTCCTTCATTTTCCTCCCTTGGTGGAACTGCCAGTGAGCATTTAGGCTGGTCTCACAGCTGGGGCTTTGACTGCACACGGAAGACTCAATGCTTTGGTCTGACTCTCTTTGGAGAGAGCTTTCGCAGAAATGCCCATGGGGAAAAGGAAAAGTTCCATTTCTCTTCTTTTCCGTTTCAGTTTTTATCCTCTGGGGTTTCCCCTCTTCTCTGACTTTTCCCAGGTGTCCCTGAAGCTGTTCTTCTCCCAATCTTCTCTCTTGGATACAAGGAACTGGAAGAAAAAGGACAGCAAAACATGGTTGTCCTGAACGTATAAAATGGAATCTCAAACCAGGAAACAAAACCCATGTAGTATGAACTAACTTAGCCACAGCTAACCAAAAACTTACCTGCAAAAGAACTTTTTAAATTAAAAAACAAAACAAAACCACTCCTTGCCCACATGAATAAACAAAAATGTCATACAAAAATCTTTACAAAATTACATATAGTATAACAACCACGTGCACTCACCACCAGTGATTGGGACTTATAAAACTTCTTGACTGAATGTTCTCATTATCGTTTAATTTTTATATATTTATGCCCTCATTCCAAAGTGATAATAAATTTTGTTCTGGATTTACCCCTTTCCCTTTCTAGCTTTATCCCTTTTCCTAATATATAATCTAAAAATTATCCCCTCGGCCCGCCCTGGAGGAGAGAGGACAGCTGCGCAGCTCGGCAGGGCTCGAAAATGCTGCCGCCGCCCACCACTATCACCAGACTCTTCCCCTCGGCTGACTTGACCTGGAGGGTAATTAATGGACAGAGTGGTTCAGGCTGAGTTTGTAATGTATTTCTGAGTTTTGCTTTTGAAATGTTTTGGTAATTACTTTATAATTGTAATTATGACATTGTAATTGTGACATTTTGGAACTGTGATATTGTAATTGTATTTATTGTAACTGTGATATTTTGCTTTTTGTCGCGTTGCGAGTGGGCGGCATACAAGTCGAATAACTGAATTGAATTGAATTTCTGTAAAATCAGATTTTTAAAAATTAATCCCTTTTTTAACTTCAACTCACATGTTAATTTATCATTTATTCCACATCTCTTTATACCAAATCTCTATATTCCATACGACATCCCTCAACGGTAATAGAGCAGATTGTACAGCCAGCGACTAATGCAGTTTTGGGCGGTGGTAAATAGCCTGACTCCCTAAAGGGGCCAACGGCTATGGGCGCATGAGCCCCTTTAGGTGGGGTGATGGTCCCCCTCAGTGGAGGAAATGCCACTGGAAACCATCATATTGGGCCCAACAGCAACATGAGCAGAGGAGGAACTCTGATTCCCAATGGTCATGGAGGCAGAAGAGACCATGCCAGATTGGAATCCTGCATGTCTCTTTTCATACGTGCTGCAGGAGATGGTTCCTCCGTGATCATAGCGTGTGGGGATCACTTCATGGCAAGCTGTAAAGGTAAAGGTAAAGGTTTCCCTTGCTCGAAAGCCAGTCATATCCGACTCTAGGGTGCAGTGCTCATCTCTGTTTCTAAGCCGAAGAGCCAGCGCTGTCTGCTTCTGCAGACATTTCCATGGTCATGTGGCAGGCATGACTAGACACCGGAGCGCACGGAACGCTGTTACCTTCCCACCGAAGTGGTCCCTATTTATCTACTTGCAATTCCTTACTTTCGAACTGCTAGGTTGGCAGGAGCTGGGATGAAGACGGGAGCTCATTTCCGTCCTGCAGTACTCAGGAATCGAACTCCTGACCTTCCGCTTCCCAGTCAGCGTCTTAGCGACTTGAGCCAGATCCACCTTAAACAAATTCACTCCAATGTCATTTTTCCTGCTCCAGGAAAAAAAATGTATACTTGGGATATGAGTTGCAGGCAACTACCATATTCTATATCTCTTTATGCCAATCACAACCAACTTTCCATTTTTAGACAATATTCAATTTTAGGTAAAGGTCGCCATTGCTTGAAAGCCAGTTGTATCCAACTCTATGGTTCAGTGCTCATCTCTATTTATAGCCAAAGAGCCAGCGCTGTCTGCATCTGCGGACACGTGGCAGGCATGACTGAACACTGGAGTGCGCGGAATGCTGTTACCTTCCCACCAAAGTGGTACCTATTTACCTACTTGCAATGTCTTGCTTTCGAACTGCTTGGTTGGCAGGAACTGGAACAGAGACGGGAGCTCACTCCTTCATGCAGCACTTGGGTCTCAAACTGCTGACCTGCCAACCTCCCAGTCATCAAGTGTAGAGTCTTAATCAACTGAGCCACCACAGTCCCTAAAATTCAACCTTAAAACTGTAACAAAGGTAACAATAGTCTCTTATTCTATTCTATTTGTATCTTTCCAAAACCCATTAATAATGCTATTTTAGGACAATTACTACAATACTCTACCTTGCTGGCAAAGCAGGTGTGGGGCACCAGCAACGTAGTAACCCGTCTGCTGGCTGATTTGGTAAAAACACTCTCTCCCTCTTTTAATCTCTTTTAATCTGTAGGGGTTGGGGTAATTTTTGGTAGCAGTTTTAGTGGGGTTTTTCTTGGTTTTAAAATGTGATATTGGTTTTATTTTCTGTGAACCGCCCAGAGTCTTCGGAGTTCAGTAGCAATATAAGATAGATGGATGGATGGATGGATAAACGTGCTTTATGTGGGGCTACCTGTGGAACTGTTCCGGAAACTGTTATTTTTATAGATAGATAGGTAGACAGACAGACAGTCTCCCTCCCCCAGCACAGAGTTTGCCCCAGCCTTCTGCTCAGCAGCCCAATGGAAGCGTTTCCTTCCTCCCCTGTTGCCGTGTTGGCACTCTGTGATAAATAAGTGGGTTTTGCGTTGCAGTTTGGGCACTCGGTCTCTTAAAGGTTCGCCATTACTGATATAAAAGATCAGAATAAAATAATCCAGTAATAACCAGATATTTGATCATATCTCACTGAACCTAACTCCCCTGCTTTGATTATCTGTAGTCTTCCGTGCCCGATTCAAAACAAATAAAGCCCTTAAAGGCTCAAGTCATTATTACCTGTTGGAGCACCTCTCTCCAAGTAATTGTGTCCATATATGCCTTTCCCAGACTAATAGATTGAGAGTGCCCATCTCATTTCGTTTGGTGTTTTGGTCTTTGCTGAAAGACAGTTAACATGGCCACCTTGCTGAGAAAGATTCAGACAGAAAGTAATGGAAAACTCACCCAGAGACACCACGTTGGCATAATTTTCTTCCATGACTTCCTGGTGTAGAGCCCTCTGATCTGAACCCAAGAGAGACCACTCCTCCTCTGTGAAAGACACAGTAATGTCTTCGAAAGTTACAGAGCCCTGAAATTAAAAGGAAACTTTTACGGATGTCATGATTATTGTATCTTTTAGAAAAATATAATCAGAGCCTATGTATGTACAGTGGAACCTCGGTTAACAAAAGGCATAACAAATCGCATAACAAAAGGAAATGGGGCGTGTCATGATGGAGGGCTGAGAGGGACGAGCTTTTCTCCGCTCGGAAAGGAGAGAAAAGAAAGTGACTTTTTTAAAGTGAAAATAGACCCTGAAACCGGCTGAAAAATGGACTAGGAAAAAGAGAAGGAAAATTAGCAGTGGAAAATATATTGGATGCTCCAAAGCAGCGCTGAGAAAAAGAGAGAACTGGTTTTTAAAGAAGAAGAGAGACGATAAGCCTGTCCCTGCATACATTTTTTTGGAGATACAAAGAGAAGCAAGAAGCTGTTGTGGCGTAGTTCTTTGAGAAATAAATTGCTTGTAGATCGGAACTTTGGAGAACAGGAAAGTGAACTCATCAGTGTTATCTTTGTCTCTGCTGACTCTCCCTTTTTCCCTCCTTAAAAGAGATTTGGAAATCGTTTGCAATTTACAATAGAGAGTTGGCTCCCCCTACAGTTAAATTTTGGAGATAAATTTTTTTTTTTTAATTGCTGTTATTTTTGTTTGGTTTTTTTTTTCTCTTGGCTGGTTTGAAGCTTTTTAATTTTTAAATATTTTTTCAAATAAGATTTTTCTAATCGTTTCTTTTTTTAAAAAAAATTTTCTTCCCCTTTTTTTTTCTTGTTCTTTTTTGTTTTTATTTTTATTTTATTTTGAATTTTGTGGGGAGGGGAAACATTAAAGTAGATAAAAATATAAGAGGGAAATTAATTAAATTTAAATTGGGACAACGGAAGTTTGAACGACTCTCTGGGTATACATGTGTGTGTATATGTGTCTGTAAATACACGCGCATATATAGGATAGAGAGAGGGAGGGGGGAGGTGATAAGGGTTAAGTACTGTATTTGGAAAGTTTAATAAAATTGGTTAGAGATAAAATATATGGTGAATTTTGAATGATTAAACTTTATATGTAAATCGATAATAAGCAGTTAGAAATATATTTGAATGAAACGGCAGGGGAGAGGGAAAGAGAAAGAGAAGAAATTGGCTTGGACAAGAGAGCAAAGACCAACGTCCTCCGATAGAAGTTTCAGGAGGCTTACAAGATTGGATGAGGAGAAAGAAGAAATGAAAAAAGCAATGCAACAAGAGATAAAGGATTTGGAGGAACAAGAGACAGTGAAAAAGATGGCACAACAACTACAGCAGCAGCAGCAACAGAAGACAATAATATCACCAACGGCGCCTACTCCATCTGTGGTAAAATCAATCGTGATAACAACAGCAAAAGTAACAACGACAACAACAGCTATGTCAACAGTGTCAACGACAGCGGCGATAGCAGGAACAACACCAACAATGATCGTAACCACGTCCACGGCCACAACACCAACGACATCGGCGACAGGGGGAGGAGAAGGAATTAAATCTGAATTTGAAATTCTTAACGAGAGATTTGATACCCTGGGGAATAATATTGGAAATATGTTTGCTCGATCTAGAACAGAATGGAAGAAGGATTTGCAAGATGTATTAGTAAACATTATGAAGGGAATTGAAGACATGAAAGAGGAAACAAAGACCATTAAAAAAGAGCAAGAAGAGATAAAAAAAGATCAAGCAATGATAAAAGTAGAGGTCATGGACTTAAAAAAGAAAGAAAAGGAAAGAGAAAATAAAGTTGGGGACCATGAAAAGAGATTGGAAAATGTAGAAGAACAATTAAGAAAAGCAAATGTTATAATTCGAAAATTCCCAGAGAATTCACCAGACAAATTAAAAGAAAGAATAGTGAAATGGCTTGACGAAATTATGGAAGATGGCTTCACGCCGCATGAAGTGGTAAATGTATTCAGGCTTGGTTCAAGAAGGGGCAAAACTGGGTCAAGGAATGTCATGTTAAAATTTGCTAATGTATCAGATAAACTGAGGTTAATGGCGCTTATACGTGAAAAAGGACCAGAGGTTTTAAAAGTAGAAGGCCATGACATTGAAGTGTACAACGACATTCCAATGGAGGATCGTTTCTGGAGACAGTCGATGAAGCCAATCACAAAAAGATTCCAGGAAAGGGGAATAAGATACAATTGGAAATTCCCAAGACAATTAAGTTTTTTTTATCTGGGAAGAAGATATTTAATCAATGAAGATATTAATGTCTTGGACGTAATGATAGATGCCAAATTATTGGAAGCAGGAACTAAAGAGTGGTTTGATTTGAAGGAAGAATTGATTATATCTGGTGGTTATAGAAGAAGGGATAGCAATGGAAACGAGAATATGCCAAAAGGGGCAGAAGGAGGAATAGCTCCGGACGGGGAGTAGGTTCAGGCCCAATCCAGACTCCTATGTATGACTGCACCCCCCCCTCCCCCCTCTGAATTTTGGAGGCCATTTGTAAAAAAGAAATGGGGAGGGAGAGTAGTAGATTGTTTAGTGTATTTTTTCTTTTAGATGTTTTTTCCTTTTTTATTATTATTATTACTTTTTTGTATAAGGTGAAGGAAATGTTATATGTTGATCACATGTCCGTAGGAGGAAGTGGGAACTGCAAAAAAGGGAGGGAGATACATAATAGATGAAGGATATAAAAGTATTAACATGGAACGTGAAAGGTACTGGTTGTCAAGTGAAGAGAAGGAGGTTGGAAGCGGCACTTAGAAAAGATAGACCGGATATAATTTTTCTTCAGGAGACCCATCAGAATTCGGAAAAAACCAATAAATTATTCTTAGGATGGACCCAAGTTTACGAAAAATCATATGGCTCCTCAAAGGCTAGGGGGGTCGCAACTTTGATATCAAATAGAGCGGGATTCGAGATAATAAAAAGTATATCAGACCCAGAAGGTAGATACTTGATAATAAAGGGGAAGATAGAAGAAGAGGAAATAACGTTGGTGAATTTGTATGTGCCAAATGAACATCAAAACAGGTTTTTAAATAAGATATATCGAATACTAGAGAAAGAAAAAACAACAAAAATGATTGTAGGGGGAGATTTCAATCTAGTAGGATCAAATATAGATAGCACGAATATGAAGAGAAGTGTAGGTGGAAATAAGACGTTTGTGTTAAATAACTGGTTGAAATCCTTGGGGTTGAAAGATACATGGAGAGTACTTAAAGGACAGGAAAGGGCCTATACGTATTTTTCACAAGTGTACAATACATATTCCAGAATAGACTACATATTTGTTACGGATAATTTGATAAGTAATTTAGATGGTATAGAAATTGGAATATTCAAAGAATCGGATCATGCAAAAGTATTGGTGGAATTGAAAATAGATGCTATAAAGAGCCCGAAAAATTGGAGATATAACGCCAGATTGTTTAGAGATAAAAAAAGTAAAGATCAAATGGTAGAAAAATGGGAAGAAAATTGGAAGTGGAATGATACAGGGGAAGTACGAATTGGTACCGTATGGGACACTATGAAAGCAATATTTAGGGGTGAAAGTATTAGGTTGGCAAGTATTAGAAATAAACAGTTAAAAAGTAAGCAAGAAGAAACAGAAAAAGAGATTAAAAGGTTACAGGAGATACATGCAATAACCAAGGATAGAAAAGTATATGAAAAGATGCAGGGACTAAGGAAGGAATTAATTGGAAATGACATAGAAAAGGTGAAAAGAGACCTAACATATTTAAAAAGAGAATATTTTGAATACAGTAATAAAAATTCAAAAATGTTGGCAAGAGCGGCTAAAGAAAAGAGAGGCAGAAGAGAAATAGGGATATTAGTGGATAAGGAGGGTATAAGGCATAATAAGATTAAAGATAAATGCAAGGTGGTCAGAGAATTTTACCAATCCCTATACTCTAAAAAGAGAATAAACCTAGATAAATTAAAAGATAGATTGGAAATGCAAATTAAAAATAAAATAAGCCAAGAGCATAAACAAAGAATGGAAGAATTAATAACTGAAAAAGAGATAAAAAAAGTAATAAACAAACTGAAAGTAGATAAAGCACCTGGCGAGGATGGATTACCTGCTGAGTTTTATAAAGAATTTAAGGAGATAGTAATCCCGAAATTGTTAAAACTTTATAATGGTATTCTTAAAGGGGAACAGGTACCTGCATCGTGGTATAGAACAATAATTGTCCTATTACCAAAACCGGGAAAAGATTTAGAAAAAGTAGAATCATACAGACCTATATCCCTGATTAATCAAGATGCTAAGATTTTTACAGCTATACTGGCAAACAGATTGAATAGTTTTATGGATAAATATATAAATAAAGACCAGGCCGGCTTTGTGAAAGGGAGATATATGACAGATTTAGTAAGGCGAGTTCTAAATTTAATAGACGTGGCAAGACAAAATAAAGAGAAAGTAGGTATATTATCATTAGATATTTTTAAAGCATTTGATTCTGTACAATGGGTAACAATTATCGAGATAATTAAGAGTTATGGATTCGGTAACAGGTTTATAAAGACAATAGAACAACTGTACCAACAAGGATACGCTAAAATCAGGGTTAACGACGGTTTAACAGAAGAATTAAGATTAGAGGCAGGAACAAGGCAAGGATGTCCCCTATCTCCAATTCTATTTATTATGGCGATGGAAATACTAGCTAATATAATAAGAGAAGACAAAAATATAGAAGGAATACTGGAAAATAAAATTAGTTTATATGCAGACGATACTTTGTTAATTATGAAACACCCCAGAAGAACCATGGAAAGGATTCAAAAGCATTTAAAGGATTTTGAACAAATTACAGGTTTGAAGGTAAACTGGGAAAAATCAGAATTAATTTTAAATAATATTGAAAAAGAAGAGCAAAGGAAAATCAGGGATGAATTTAAATTACAGATTAAAGGGAGCTTGAAATACCTGGGGATAAATATATCCAATAATTTAGAGGACCTGAAAAGACTAAATTATGATAAACAAAAGAAGGAACTTAAGATTAAAATTTCACAATATCAAAAACTGAAGTTGTCTTGGTTCGGCAGAATAGCACTGACTAAAATGATGTTACTACCAAAACTAAATTTTTTATTTGATGCCTTACCAATTCAGCTGACAGATAAGGATATTGAGGAATTTCAAAAACTATTTGATAGTTATTGTAATGGGGGGCGCAGACCTAGAATTTTAAAGAAAATGTGGTACTTACCTCAAAAAGAAGGCGGTTTAGGAATGCCTAATTTAAAGAGTTATTATAAAGCCTTCCAGATAAAGAATGTAGTTAAGATACTGATGAAGGAGTCGGTTATCTGGGAGGGAATCGAGATGAACGAAGTAAAGGAAGTTGGTAAGAGTTTTTTTTTTAGACAAGGAAATAGGAAAAATATCGATTAAAAACAGAATGATGAGATCTATGTTGGGAGTATGGAAGAAAGTTAAAATGAAATTGGCCCCGAATATCTCACCGATAATTGAAATAGAAGACTTGAATAACTTCCCAATAAGATTGGATAACGAGATTAAGGAAATTTTGTCGACAAATAGGGTTCTCCTATTGAAAGATTGGATACGAGTCTGCAAAGATGATGCGAGGAAAAGAGAGCTATATACCCAGATGAAGCTGAATTGGTTTCAGATAATTATGGTGAATAAGTGGAATAATAAATACTGGAGAGAACGAAGCCTAGAAAGAGACAGGACGGAATTTGAGGAATTAGTTTGGAAAATTAGGAGGGAGGAAACTGGTATTAAAGGGCTGGTTAGTAAAATTTATAAAATAATAAACACAGAAGGTAACCCACAAGAAACATTAAGAAATACATGGGAACAGGACTTGAACTTGAAAATAACGGAAAAGGAATGGCAAAATAAATGGAAAAAAAGAATTATGAGATCCCTATCGGTCAGAATAAAGGAACACAATTTTAAAATGTTATGGAGGTGGTATCTGACACCCGTGAGACTGCACCAGATGGATAAGAAGAACAATAAAATGTGTTGGAGATGTAAAAACAGTTTGGGCACATATGTTCATATGTGGTATGAATGTAAAGAGGTAGAAAACTTTTGGACAAAAATAGAGATCGAGATAGGGAAAATTATGGGAGTACGTCTCAGATTGGGACCAGATACCATCTTACTGACAGATGTTGAGAATATTAAAATAGATAATGATAAGAAAGAGTTGTTGTCTATGATGTTAGTAATGGCAAGAATGTGTATTGCAAAAAATTGGAAAAGTGATACAATGTTAAAAGTGCAGGATTGGTACGGGCAGATGTGGGATCTCGCATTGAATGAAAAACTAACATGGGAATTAAATCTTAAGAAAGGTATAATAAAAGAAAGTAGATTTTGGAAAATATGGCGAAAATTTGTGGAATACTCAATGACAAGAGATGAAATAAAAAAATTGACACCAGACCAAACGAAATTTTGGGAACAATAGAAATGAATGGGAGATCCCACAACCTCCTAGGACAATGTATATAGCACTAGGGTGATGAAGTCTGTAAGTGTATGTAATATACAGTCTGTCTTATCTTTTATATTATGATTTTATTTTTATTAATTTTTTGTTATTTTTTTCTGTCATGTATAAAATGTTTGTTTCATGTCTTATGCTTTAAAAAATCAATAAAAATTTAAAAAAAAAAAACAAAAGGAAATACAGAGAAAATTGTGGCTCAGTTTACAGAATATTTTTTTGGGAATAGATTAATTGCTTTTCAATGCATTCCTATGGGAAACCGCATTTCTGGTTAATGTATTTTGGTTTTCAATGCATTCCTATGGGAAATTGCATTCAATGCATTCCTATGGGAAACTCGGTTAAAGTAATTTTCGCTGTAAGAAATGTCTCTGTGGAGGACCACAATCACCAAGGCATTGTAAATATCACAGGGGTTTTTACTTTTTATTGTTTTTCTTTCTTTCTGGGTTTAAGATAGTATTAATGTCATAGAATAATAATGAGTGTAGTTTATAGATAGAAAGTTTGTCACAAATATAATAAACTAGCAGATTTTGCCCGGCGGTGCCGGGCTGTTTTAAATGGTGTTTGTATTTATTTATTTTTGTTAATGTTTGTAAAGGAGAGGCTAGTCTATATTTGAAATTTTTTATTTATTTATTTATTTATTTATTTATTTATTTATTGCCGGTGTTATAAACTGTGATTAGTTGTGTTTGGTTTTTTGCTTTTGTGGATTAAGAAAAAAACAAAGGATGATATACTTTTACTCAAAAAATTTCTTTAACCAAATAATGTTTTAGTATGTGTTTTTTTTAAATAGTTGTACCGTAGGTAACAATTTTAAAAATGTGAAAGTACATGTTTTTTACAATAAATGTTTTTAAACTGTGTTTAGATGTTTTGGGTTATTATTTTAGTTAAAATTCAGCACAGGATTTTTGAAAAGTTTTTATTTTATTTTATTGTCATATGTTTGTGATTTGTGTTAAATTGTGATTTTGTGTTATTTTGTTGACTTGTTTTTACTGTTGGGGCCTTTTGTTTGGGCCTGTTGTATCTTTGTGAATTGTTTTTACTTTTGTAGCCAGCAGGTGGTCCTGGTAAGGTGTTTTCTTGTATTTTGACTGTTTTTTCTTTCGTGGCCTCTGGGTGGAGCTTCTTCTGGTAAGTAGTCTGTTTCTTTATTCATTTCGTTTCCGGCCATCGTGGAGTGAGGATGTCTGCTGGTGAGTTCCCTTGGTTTTTTTTTTGGGGGGGGGGTGTTTGGATTTTGTGTTGTTGTGGGTTTTTTGTTGTTGTTGTTGTGGTGTTTGGCTGGGTGCTGTTTGTGTTTTTTTAATTTTTGTGTGTGTTTACTTTGTATGTTTTTGGAGTTAATTTCTGGGTTTTTTTGGATGTTTTTGATTGTTGTTTTGTTTTAAGGGGGTCTTTCCTTCCCGCGGGTCAGGCTCAATGCCTGGCCCGTGGAAAGGAAGGGCAGCAGCCAGGGGGGGCGGTCTTTCCTTCCCACGGGCCGGGCTCGATGCCTGGCCCGTTGAAAGGAAGTGAAAGAGGAAAAACCGATTGAGGCTATATTGGGTCACCAACAATATTTTTATACTGATTGCAGTCATATCTTCAGTAAATAATAATATCTGTGTAGACTTCAAAAAGTTTATTCATGAGTTTTTTGTCTTCAAAGAGTTTATTCAAGAGTTAAAAAGTCCTCCGGATTAGAAACTTTTTTCGAGTACATTCTTCATCAGAACAATATTGACTGTAAATACAAAAGTGAAGAAAATGATGTACCAAGTATTTTAAAAAAGACTGCATGAGACAATAATGGTGATGAAACCCATAGAGATACATGACTGAAACATATTAAGGTATATACAAATATGTTATAATGCTTACACATGCAATACATATATTCTTTATTCTAGGCTTCTGGGATATATACATTTATTTTTATTATTATTATTAATATTAATATTAGTTTGAGTGCATTCCTTGCCTCCCTCAACTTATCACAAGTTTCATGCCTCTATATAGCTTTACTCTTATTGTGCTAAGGAACTAATTCAGTTTTCAGGCTAATATGTTTCAGTCATGTATCTCTATGGGTTTCATCACCATTATTGTCTCATGCAGTCTTTTTTAAAATACTTGGTACATCATTTTCTTCACTTTTGTATTTACAGTCAATATTGTTCTGATGAAGAATGTACTCGAAAAAAGTTTCTAATCCGGAGGACTTTTTAACTCTTGAATAAACTCTTTGAAGACAAAAAACTCATGAATAAACTTTTTGAAGTCTACACAGATATTATTATTTACTGAAGATATGACTGCAATCAGTATAAAAATATTGTTGGTGACCCAATATAGCCTCAATCGGTTTTTCCTCTTTCACTTGTTACATACCGGTTGGCCACATCCTTATTGACTTTTACTAGATCCGTTGAAAGGAAGGGCAGCGGCGGGTGGGGTTTTTTTCCTTCCCGCGGGCCGGGCTCGATGCCTGGCCCGTGGAAAGGAAGGGCAGTGGCGGGAGGGTGTATTTCCTTCCCGCGGGCTGGGCTCGATGCCTGGCTCGTGGAAAGGAAGGGCAGCGGCCCGGGGGGTGTCTTTCTTTCCCGCGGGCTGGGCTCAATGCCTGGCCCGTGGAAAGGAAGGGCAGCGGCCGGGTGTGTGTGTCTTTCTTTCCCGCAGGCTGGGCTCAATGCCTGGCCCGTGGAAAAGGAGGGCAGCGGTGGGTGGGGGGTTTCTTTTCTGCGGGCTGGGCTCGATGCCTGGCCCGTGGAAAGGAAGGGCAGCAGCGGGTGGGGGGTCTTTCTTTCCCGTGGGCTGGGCTCGATGCCTGGCCCATGGAAAGGAAGGGCAGCGGCAGCAGGGGGTTTCCTTACCGCGGCCTGTGTTGCTGTGATGCACTGCGTTTTTTACTTTTATTTTTTTCACGCCGGCTTCCTTAGCATTCTGCGTGCTCATGGCACGCAGGACGCTGGGGCTTGTAGTTTGGCCTTTGCGTTTTTGGCTTGTGTGTCGTTTTTCCCCTGTGGATTTGATTTTGATTGGTTGTGGCGCGTTTCCGAACGTTCCTTTTGCTTGCGCCGCTCAGCCTGATTGGCTCTGGTGCGGCGCGGCACAAGGAATGTTGGGAATTGAAGTTCCCTTTTTTTGTTTGCGTCTGGGGGGCTCCTGCCCCACTGGCACATTTCTCAACCCCCCAGTAACCTCCGTACCCAGTTCGGGCGAGTGCACAAATGCTCGGTCGGGGCTAGTGGGGCCTGGCTAAACATCCTTTATCAAATCACAACGGTTAATGCACAGATTTATAGGTATAGATATGAATTGAAATAAAATAAGATATTGATATATACAACGTTTTATGAAGTTTAAATCAGAATAATAAGTTAGGAAAATGAGAATATCATGAATATATGTTATCACTATTACTGTTATTATCAGTTTTATTTTTTATTATTGTTGTTGTTTATGTATTTTTCTTTTCTTTTGCTTTTTTGTTTCAGTATTATATGTTAAATGTTTTTTCTTTGATTATTATTTTGTTGTTTATTGTAAAATTAATAAAAAAAAATTTTTAAAAAAAGAAACGGCTTGGAGAACGCATTAATTATGTTAACCAAGGTTCCACTGTATGTATGTATGAGTATGCATTATGTGGGTTCCCCACTTCCCTTTACTTTCTGACCCCATGCATTCCCCCACCTGTTCTGGCTGCAAAGGATCGATTTCCACTTCTCTACAAAGAATAGACGAGCAAGGATTTGTCCCCAGCACATCATCAGGGGCTGCAAGGGAGAAAAAGGGGTGGGAAAATGTTCAGTCTCTGTAAGCATTTTATCCCTTACGTATATTGTATGTTTTTTAAAAAAACACACCCACTCCTCCAGTTTTGAATAACAAATGTTCAACATCTAAGTCAGAGGTTCCCAATCTTTGCAAGCTAGGGGCTTGGGTCACGCTCTCTCAGTCAGCTTTGAGGGCTGGACAGCCATTTTGCACTGCCTGCACTATTGGGGTGGCCATTTTGTCCCAACAGCTTCAAAGAGGAAGCCATTTTTTCTCAAATACCCTTGGATGGGTGGGGACCACATGAAATGGCACCACAAGCCAGATCTGGCCCACAGGCCCCAAAGGAACAGGAGGTGAGGGAGGGGAGTCTAAAGATAAATACTGTATGTTGACAAGCTTCTTACCTGGCATATCAGTCCTTCCACCCTTTTCCTTGGTATTCTCCAGATGGAAAGGATTCTGCTTTGGATCTGGTGGAGCAGTTAGTGCCTGAGAGAAGAATTCTGAAATGTCCTGCATCCAGAAATAAAACAGGGACAATTAGCAAAGGACTATAGAAAGAAATGAAAGAGTAGAGAATACAGCCCAGTCTGGCCAGGTTAACCTGCTATGGTAATAGAGTAGACCATACTGCCAGCGACTCAACGCTGAGTGTCAGGCGGCGGTTAACTAATCTGACAACCCTGAGGACTAATCACCGTGGGCCCTGCATCACCGTGGCGGAGCCTTGAAAAAGCTGCCGCCGTTGGCGTTCCGGAGCTGCCGCCACATCTCGGCTTCCTCCTCTGGCCTCGCTGGTCAGGGGAGGTTGGAGCGCAGCTGCCCTGCATCACCGTGGCGGAGCCCTGAAAAAGCTGCCGCCGTTGGCGTTCCGGAGCTGCCGCCACATCTCGGCTCCCTCCCCTGGCCTCGCTGGTCAGGGGAGGTTGGAGCGCAGCTGCCCTGCATCACCGTGGCGGAGCCTTGAAAAAGCTGCCGCCGTTGGCGTTCCGGAGCTGCCGCCACATCTTGGCTTCCTCCTCTGGCCTCGCTGGTCAGGGGAGGTTGGAGCGCAGCTGCCCTTACCACCTCAGCTCCCTTCCCTGGCCCGGTTGGTCAGGGGAGGTGGGAGAAACCAGCTGTGCCGTATCCTCGGTGAGGGACGTGAGGACGTTTGAGCCTTGGCTCCGTTCATGGTCGTTTCTGAGCCATGGGGCTCCGTCTATGGGCATTGAACAGTGGGGACTCCATTCGGGGACACTTAGTAGCCAAGGATAATGTTTATCTAATTTTGTCAGCATTAGTATTTAAATAGCATTTTTATATGATATGTAGTTGCTTTGTAAACCTTGTAAGTGTGAATTTTGTATAATTTTACTGTAGCCCTGTTCGCATAATATAATACTGTACTTTATTTTATTTATTTTGGAATAGTTTAGGGATTGTTTATTTTATTGTAATGTGTATTATATTGCATATTGTGCTTATGCTTAGATAGATATCAATTTTGCTTGCATTTTTCACTGTATATTGTATTTTCAGTTATGTTGTAATGCCGCCCAGAGTCGGCCATGTGCTGAGTGGGGCGGGGTACAAATTAAAATTGGAATGGAATGGAATGGACTAATGGCTTGAGTGGCAAAGTCCACAGGAAAGGGTGATGGTCCCCAAGTGGATTAAATCCCACTTGAATCCATCTTGAGTGAGGGCAGCAGCTTCATCAATACTGGCCTGAGGCTGAGGAGGACTTTGCGAGCCAAAAGGGTTCAGGAACAGAAAGTGACTCGTGGAACTGGATTCGTGGTACTATGGGTGTCATGCTACGATGCAGAAGGTAGAAAAAAGGCCACAACATTATATTCTAAGGACAGTCTTCATGACTGATTGCCATGAGGATTGCCAATATTCAAATTCGGATATGACAGGAGAAGAAGAGAATACAGGAAAAGATCCCAGCTTTGAGAAGGGGAACATACTTTGGTCAAACAATTTCTATAAATAGTGGGTGCTTCCTCAGCCATTTAGGCCAGTGAGTGCAAACCTTTTAGAGATCAAGTGCCCAAACTGCAACCCAAAACCCACTTATTTATCACAAAGTGCTAACACTGCAACAGGGGAGGAAGGAAATGCTCCCATTGGGTTGCTGGGCAAAAGAGCTGGGTGAACTCTGTGCTGGGGGAAGGGAGGAAGTACTCCCACTGGGTTGCTGGGCAGAGGGGCAGGGCAAACTCTGTGCTGGGGGCAGGAAGTGCTCTCATTGGGCTGCTGGGCAGAGTGAACTCTGTGCTGAGTGAAGGAAGGAAGTACTCCCATTGGGCTGCTGGGCAGAGGGGCGGGGCAAACTCTGTGCTGGGGTGACTGAATGGGTGCCCACAGAGAGGGCTCCAAGTGCCACCTCTGGCACACATGCCACAGGTTCACCACCACTGCTTTAGGTTGACCAGAGCGCTCACCTGCTGCTGCTCCTCCTGCTTCTTATCTGCTCTCTGGCTCAGAAGGAAACCTTCTGCTAGGGACACAGCCTGGGAAGTGGATTCTGGCCTACATGCTCTGACCCATTTCATCATCTCGGTTGGGAGGACAGCCAGAAACTGCTCAAGGATGATCAAATCCAGCATCTCGGTCTTGCTGCGTTTTTCTGGCTTCAGCCACTGATGGCAGAGACGGTGGAGTTGGCTACAAAGTGCTCGGGGGGCCCCATCTTCCTGGTAGCAGAACTCCCGGAAATGCTGGCAATCGACATCCGGACCGAGAGCCTCCCCATCTAGGTTGTCCTGTGTTGCTCTTTCTGGGAATTCCTCTTTGCTCCAGACCTCCATGTCATCTGGCTGTCTTTTAGCTTCAACATCAACAGAGTCTTGTATGGTCATCTTCCCCAAAAGGAGTTTAAGCCTTCATCTTTCTAAAAAGAAAAAGATATATAACCATGTAACAATTTAGGAAGACGGCACTTCTTTCTGATTTGTTAACAACCAGGATTTCCCATTCTTGAACCATTTCAGTGCACATGTATGGTTTCCCAATTTTAAACACATACAGTTTCCCACCTCCAGAACTGCCAGCCCTAAGATTTCTCTCCCTGCTTGACATTCTGGGGAAGCACAGCAATTTCCTGCTACTTTATTTAATGCTCTTGGACCTTGGCACCTGAAGAGACAAGAAGGACCATTCTGTGATTAACATGGTTTCTAATTAAGGGCTCCCCACATGGTACAGTGGACAGAATTGAAAGATAGGATACTGGAGACCAGGGTTCGATGCCTTCTTGGCCATAGAAACTGACGAGACAGAAGTGATAAAAACACATTGTAAATATTTCACTTATTCTGAAAACTCTATTAAGAGAGTTAATAGAAGATTATTCAACTTCTTCTTCCATGTCTAGGCCAGACATGCATGAAACTTCATTCTGCAGTTCATTCTGCAGTTCCTTTTGCCTGACCTATGTGTGAAAGATTAGCCAGCAACACAAGGTACCCAATTACCACGGTACGTCCGATTGTGGTTTAAGAAAAACCAACAAACTTTGAGGAGGCTCTTTCTGTGTAACCCATTGTTCAACCTGAAGGATTGTCATTAATTAAGCGTAACAGAGAATAAACAAACAAAAAATCTCATGGCATTTTAAAGACTAACTGCTGTATTTCAATGATAGCTTTTTTGGATCAAGTCCACTTCGTCAAAGATAGGAGTGAAACCTCATGGCATCAGATTATACACATCAAGGTAGAATGGCTGGTTAGCATAGCAGGTAAAGGTCACCCTTGCTTTCAAACCACTGCTTGGCAAGAGAGTATACAAATCATTATGGTTAATTAATTATATAAAGAACGTTAAGGAATTGGAAACTTAACAAACACCCTTGGAAGAGAAAAGCATGGCAAACATTTTTAAAAACACCCCCCAAAGAAGCGAAATATTTCCCCAGGACAAAAAAACTTTTAACGAATCGGCACATTTCGCCCACCAGCCTTTCAGCCTTTAACACCTTCAGGGGCTCAAGAGACCTTCTGTCTTCAAAACCTGGCTGGCAGGGCAGGTGTGGGGTGCGGATGGAACTGTGACCCCCTACCTGCTGCCTTGTTTAAGCTATAGTAAGACTCTCCCTCTTTTCTACAGATGCAATGGGGTGGGTGGGATTTTAATTGGGGATGACCTTTTAAACGGGTGGAGAGGGAGTTTTAGTGTTTATTAAGGTTCGTCCCAGCTCCTGCCAACCTAGCAGTTCGAAAGCAAGAAATTGCAAGTAGACAAATAGGGAGCACTTTGGTGGGAAGGTAACAGCGTTCCGTGCGCTCCGGTGTCTAGTCATGCCTGCCACATGACCACGGAAACGTCTGCAGAAGCAGACAGCGCTGGGCTCTTCGGCTTGGAAACAGAGATGAGCACTGCACCCTAGAGTCGGATACGACTAGCTTTCGAGCAAGGGAAACCTTTACCTTTAAGGGTTTTAATGTGTTTTAAAATGTTTTAAGATTGTAATGATGTTTATTCTGTTGTAATGCCGCCCGAGTGGGGCTGCAACATATAAATCTGAATAAAGGAATAAATAAGAAAAACTTCATGTGCCAAAAAACTTCAGAGGGATACCCTATAATACCAAGTCCACCAATCTCTCTGGCCAGCAAAAAAAGAGGATCAAGTCATCCTCAGCTTCGCCTGTCTGCAAAGGCTTCCTCTCTCAGTCCACCCACTATCCTTGGGAAACTGGGCTTGCAACCCTCCCAGTTCAAAGGGGGGTGGGGGTGGGGGAGGCCAATCTGTGGGGAGGGGGAAGAGAGCTCGGCTTGGCAGGGAGGGAGGGACAAAGGAAGGAGCTTCCCCAGGAGGAGGAGGAGGGTTTGGGGGTTCGATTCCACCCCAAAGGAGGCTCACCTGCCCCCTGTCCTTGGATGGGGAAGGAAGGGACGCCTGGGTCTTCCAGGGACTCCCCAGCAGTCAAACTAAAGCTCCCCTTCTCTCGTCCTCCCCCAAAGCTTGCCCCCCCTTTCTCTTAAAAGCCAACCCAACCCCCCTCCCTCCAAGCCCTGCCCCACCGCCTCCTTCCCCCTCCTCCCCCCCGGCTCACCCCATGCTTCCCCCGCAGAGGCACCACCTGCAGCCCCGCCTGGAACTCCCCAGAGGGCGCTCTTGGCGGAGGGAAGGAAAAAGGAAACGCACCGCCTAGGCCAAAACAGGAAGCGCCACCTCCTTTCTCTTCCTCCCTGAGGGACGCTCTAGGACTCACCGATCAATGGATTTAACCCATTCGGGGCGGGAGGGGGACCCAAGAGTGGGAAAGAGGGCGGCGGGCCACCACCACCCTTTTCCCGCAGCCTAAAAGGCTTGAAACACCAACCCACTGGGTCACGTAAGAGCTTATTGGCTGCTGTTTTCATCGGAAATAAACTTGCAAGGGGAAACTCGGAAATTTAGAATATCGTGCAAATGTTCATTCAGTTCAGGAATGCAACTTAAAAGGTGGAACAAATATATGAGATAGACTCATTGCATGCAAAGGGAGATAGTTCAAGCCTTACTTTGCTATAATATTGATGCTTATGGCTTTTTTGTTGTTCAGTCGCACAGTCGATTCCGACCCTTTGCGACCCCATGGACCATTTTCCTCCAGGCACTTCTGTCTTCCACCATCCTCCTCAGCCCACCCAGCTCTGTGCCCATTGTGTCTACAATACCATCTCTCCATCTCATCTTTGGACGCCCCCTTCTTCTCTTGCCCTCCACCTTTCCCAGCATCAAGGCCTTCTCAAGTGAGTCCTCCCTTCTCATTTGATGTCCAAAGTACTTCATCTTCATCTTCACTATTTGTCCCTACAATGAACAGTCAAGGTTGATTTCTTCCAGTATTGACCTATTTGTTCTCTTTGCTGTCCAGGGGACTCTCAGGACTCTCCTCCAACACCACATCTCAAAGGCATCTATTTTTCTGCGCTCAGCCTTCCTAATGGTCCAGCTCTCACACCCATACATTACCACTGGGAATACCATTGCTTTGACTATGCGAATTTTTGTTTTCAAGGTGATGTCTCTGCTTTTCACTATATTCCCCAGGTTTCTCATTGCTTGTCTCCCTATAATCAGTCGTCTTTTTATTTCATGGCTACAGTCGCCATCTGCTGTGATCTTAAACCCCCGGAAAGTAAAATCTGTCACTGCTTCTACTTCTTCCCCATCTATTTTCCAGGGATTGATCGGACCTGGTGCCATTATCTTGGTTTTCTTGATATTAAGTCTCAAGCCAGCTTTTGCACTCTCCTCCTTCAATCCAATCAAGAGGTTCTTTAGGTCTTCCTCACGTTCTGCCATTAGGGTGGTATCGTCTGCATATCTCAAATTGTTGATGTTTCTCCCAGCAATTTTGATCCCATATTGTGATTCCGCCATCCTTGCATTGCGCATTATGTGCTCTGTGTATAAGTTGAATAAGCAGGGTGACAAAATGCAGCCTTGTCTTACTCCTTCCAAACCACTCTGTCATTCCGTGTTCTGTCCTAACTGTTGCTTCTTGGTTCGTGTACAGATTACTCAAGAGGCATATGAGGTGTCCTGATATTCCCATCTTTTTAATTACTTGCCTAATCTTGTTGTGGTCCACACAGTCAAAAGCCTTGGTGTAGTCAATAAAACAAAAGACTTGTTTCTGGTATTCTTTTGTTTTCTCCATGATCCAACGTATGTTGGCAATGTGGTCTCTAGTCCCCCTGCCTCTTCTGAAACTGGCCTGCACCTCTGGTAGTTCTCTCTCCACATGTTGTTGAAGTCTATCCTGTATTATGGCTTACATCTTATGAAAACCCCAACACCACAATCTCTCCAATTATGGAGCTGGAAAAAGTGCAGAGGAGGGCAACCAGAATGATTAGGGGACTGGAACACCTTCCTTACCATCTGAGGCTGCAATGGTTGGGCCTTTTCACTCTTGAACGACGGCGTCTAAGAGGTGACCTGATTGAAGTTTATAAAATCATGCACGGTGTGGACAAAGTGGATAAGGAAAAACTGTTTTCCCTATCGCACAACACTAGAACTAGGGGACACTCCATGAAACTTTTGGGTACTAGTTCTCAAACAAATAAGAGAAAGTACTTTTTCACCCAGAGGATTACTGGTCTATGGAACTCCCTGCCAGAAGAAGTGGTGACAGCTGTCAATATTGACAGCTTTAAGAAAGGATTAGACAAGTTCATGGAGGACAAGAGTATCAATGGCTATAATTAGGGATACTTAAGGACAACCTCCGGGTTGGAGAGATTGGCAGGATATCTCTCAATGCCATTTCAAGGGAATCCTAAGCAGGTGAAGGCATCTGCTTGGGAATAATACCCTGAAGCAAATGGTGAGCAACTGTGTGAGACAGAATGCTGGACTAGATGGGCTGTGGCTAGCTCCAGCAAGGCTGTTCTTATGTATCCCATAATCATCACAAATTTATCATGTACGCTGTATGATCATCACAATTATAACGAATTAAGACCTGACATCTCTTGCTTTGCATGTAGTGAGTCTATCTCATATATTTGTTTCACATTTTAAGTGAAATGAATGGACGTTTGCACGATATTCTAATTTTCTGACTTTCACCTGTAGTAAAGGTCTCCCTTGCTCGAAAGCCAGTCGTATCCGACTCTACGGTTCAGAGTGCTCATCTCTGTTTCAAAGCCGAAGAGGGACTGCAGTGGCTCAAGTGGCTAAGATGCTGCCTGGAAAGCGGACCGGGAAGTCAGCAGTTCGACTCCCGAGTACTGCAGGATGGAATGAGCTCCCGCCTCTGTCCCAGCTCCTGCCATCCTAGCAGTTCGTAAGTAAGGAATTGCAAGTAGATAAATAGGGACCACTTGGGTTGGAAGGTAAACAGCGTTCCGTGCACTCCGGTGCCTAGTGACACATGACTACGGAAACGTCTGCAGAAGCAGACATCACTGGCTCTTCGGCAACAAATATATCAGACAAAAAAAGAAAGAAAAGAAAAGCAAAATGCAAATAAATTAAGGAAGATAGAAACCTTGTGGCACCTTAAAACCCAAATGCTATGTTTCAACATGAGCTGTTGTGGATCAATTTTGGGGCAATTTTTGCCACATGTCCCCCCCCCCATTGCGACAGCCAGAATTCTCCAAGTCTTGACCCACAAAAAGTCCTCTCAATAAAAGACAGCAGTCAGTGATCATGAGGCTGCAACGTTTTGGCCTTCTTTCCTTTGTTGTCCAATATGCCTGGTACATACTGGCACAGCTACCACTTAGAACAGGGGTTCTCAATCTTTTAAAGCCATGGGCCCTCAGACTGTTGGTGGGCTGGACCCCAGCTGGTGGTGGCGGGGGAAATATGCAACAGCGAGACCACCTGAGCCCCCAACTCCCTGCCACCGCACCACCACCAGCAGGACCACCCCGAGCCCTTCCACTACCCCACACTGCTTCCCTGCTTGGAGGAGCTGCATGGAGTAGTTCAGGCTGTCCTTCTCACAGCCGGCATCAGAAATTTCTGGGCCCAGTATGCCCCCCCCCATTTTGGCCATGCCCCTGGGGTTTCCTGCGCATGCGTTGTTTGTTTGTGCATGCACAGACCAGTGGTTTCCCGGCAGCGCCACGCTCCCATAATTTCCTGCGCATGCGTCATTTGTTTGCATATGTGCAGATCAGTGGTTTCCTGGCGGCGGCGAGCCTCTGTCATCTCCGGGCCCAGGACGTGAGTCCTGATGGTCCCCCTGATGGCGGCCCTGGTCCTTCTCACCCGTGGTCATCCAGAGCAGGCTGAGCAGCCCCTAGGAAAGATGTGGGCAGCCGCATGCATCTGCCACCTCCTCAATCTTTGTCTCCTCTGCTTAGCTTGGTGTGTCCCTAACGGCGCTCCATAGCAGGGCGGATGTTGTAAGCCTGACAGCATCCGCCCTGCTATGGAGTGCTGTTAGGGACATGCCAAGCCAAGTGGAGGAGATAAGGATTGAGGGGGTGGGGGTGGCGGCGGCGGCGGTGGCAACTGGAGTGAGAGCATGGGCCACATGAAAGGTGCTGTGGACCAGGTCTGGCCCATGGGCCATAGGTTGAGAACCCCTGACTTAGAAACTTGCAACAGAGATTGCTTCTCTACCTTGAAAGCCGTCTTGCTTTTAATTCAATATTATAATTTGCTCCGCCGGAACCTAGCATTATTTCCCCCTCTCATGTCTTTGTGAACCATAGCCAGTTCAATATAGGTTGAAAAATAATAACTGAAATTATGGTTATACTGTATCATTCATTTCAGCTATGACTTTTTAAAAATTATTTGGTTAATTGTGCTGGCAGGTTCCTTGACCCTTACAATCCCAATGGGTTTTATTCAACCAAGCTTAAATTTACAATTCTTGAAGGATAAACTGTTTCACCCCCCTCCTGGGTGTCTCTGGATGTGCCTTAAAGGTAATGGTTAAAATAGGAGTAACAATTAATACTTTTACTTCTGTGATCAAATCCTCCCCTGCATGACCTTGAAACTGAAAAATCATTATTTTATAATTTTAAATAGTGGCCTCTCGTGGTCAGCTTTGGCAATGTGTCCAGGAAATATGTACAGATTAGTCATTTCAGTGATATTTTTAATTTTTCTTTTTTTAATTAAGAAAAACTACAGAAAAACCACAAAACTCTCACAAACAATACATACATATAACAAATAATTCTCTACATGATCCCTCCACCCATGGGACTAATAAGCAATATCCAAAGATTATTTTCTATATTAGATCTCCATATTCACGCTTCATCTCAAAAATGATTTTTCTTGTTTTGGCTTAATCCCTTTCCCAGTCCCCGGAGCCCTACCTTGGTTGGGGATAAAAGGGACGTTATGCCCCCACCCCCTTGTTGCTGTTTTTTGGGTCCCACCTATGGCTTGGTACAATCTGTGCTGAGACATTTACTTTGTTGGCTTGTTGAAATGTATGGACTTTAAATGAAGGGTTTTTCTTTTCTTTTCCTTGCAATGATGACATTTTGTAATGTATTTTTATGATGATATTTTGTAATGTTGTATTTATGACTTATATGATTTTGTAATGTTTATGTGTTTTGTGAGCTGCCCAGAGTCGAGCAATCGAGTGGGGTGGCATATAAATAATAATAATAATAATAATAATAATAATAATAATAATAATAATAATAATAATAATAATAATAATAATAATAATAATAATAATAATAATAATATTCTTTCCATATCCCCCTAAAACCATATTTTTCACTTATCTCTTTTTAAAACCTTTATCTCACATGTTAAAATAATATTATTATACCACTCTATATTAAAGGTAAAGGTAAAGTTTCCCTTGCTCGAAAGCCAGCCGTATCCGACTCTAGGGTCAGTGCTCATCTCTGCTTATAACCAAAGAGCCAGTGCTGCCTGCATCTACAGAACCTTCTGTGGTCATGTGGCAGGCATAACTAGACACCAGAGCGCACGGAACACTGTTTACCTTCCCACTGAAGTGGTCCCTATTTGTCTACTTGCAATTTCTTGCTTTCGAACTGCTAGGTTGGCAGGCGCTGGGACAGAGACGGGAGCTCATTCTGTCTTGTAGGACTCGGGAATCGAACTACTGACCAGCATCCTAGCCACTTGAGCCACTGCAGTCCATTATACCACTCTATACCAGTCATCAAATTCAAAATCAAAATCTACTTTCCATTTTTTTTACTATGGTCAAATTCGCTGCTGTAAACAATATTATAATCTCTTCCTTTTGCCATTCTATCTACATATTTCCAAAATAGGATAATGCTAGGACTGTGATGGCTCAAGTGTTAAGATGCTGAACTTGCTGACTGGAAGGTTGGAGTTGGATTCCTGGGTACTGCAGTACGGAGTGAGCTCCCATCTCTGTCCCAGCTCCTGCCAACCTAGCAGTTCAAAAGCAAGAAACTGCAAGTACATAAATAGGGGCCACTTCGGTGGGAAGGTCACCAGTGTTCCGTGCGCTCCAGTGTCTAGTCATGCCTGCCACATGTTCATGGAGACGTATGCAGAAGTGGACAGTGCTGGCTCTTTGGCTTTGAAACAGAGATGAGCACTGAACCCTAGAGTTGGATACGACTGGCTTTTGAGCAGAGGTGACCTTTACCTTCAACACAATCCCAAACTAATAGTCAACATGGCAGTAATAGTTGTAAACCCCCTTACCCATAATTTTTTCACATTCCCACCATAAAAGAAAAAACAGTAAAACTCCGACTTACATATGCCTCGAGTTACATAAAATTTGACTATAATGATTTTGTGCTAAAACATGTCCCAATTTACACGATTTACTTCCAGTTACATAAAGATTCTTTTTCCAATGTGTTTGCTTCGAGTTACATAAAAAAACGATTTAAGCAAAAGCCTACGGAATGGACTTTTTTTCGTAAGTAAGGGTTTAACTGCACGTTCCAAACTCTTCTTTACATCTCCAACAGTTTTTTTAAAATATTTTGTATCATAACAGCTTCAAGATATTGGGATCTTATACCAATTCCATACTGATTTATTACAATTTTCCTTAATTCTACCTAACATATTTTTCATCATTCTTTGTTTCTATATTGTAACCCATTTTCCCACTTGGATACTGCTTCCTAAGTCCATCTTATTTTTAAATCTTGTTGTTCTCCTTTAGATTTTGTCAGTATTTTATGGATTTTATTTATTACACCATTTGTTATTTTGTTCTTTTTCATCTGTATTATCAGTTCATTATTTTGTTCATTTTCTAGTTAGTATATTGTTTTACCTAGTTCTTAGCCCATTTCCCCATACAGGTGAAACTCAGAAAATTAGAATATTGTGCAAATGTTCATTCATTTCACTTAAAAGGTGAAACAAATATATGAGATAGACTCACTACATGCAAAGCGAGATGTCATGCCTTAATTCATTATAATTGTGATGATCATGCGTACACCGTACATGAGAATATGTGATGATTATGGGGTACATGAGATGGGGGGTTTGGGGTTTTCATAAGCTGTAAGCCATAAGCATCAATATTATAACAAAGTAAGGCTTGAACTATCTTGCTTTGCATGTAAAGAGTCTATCTCATATATTTGTTTCACCTTTTAAGTTGCATTACTGAACTGAATGAACATTTGCACAATGTTCTAATTTTCAGAGTTTCACCTGTATACCATAACAGCACATTTTTTAAGGTAAAAAAATATTTGTAATGTACCACTATCCTCCCAAACCTGGACAACTGCAATTATTTACACCTTTCTAATATTACCTTCATTCTTTCATTCACCTTTCTGGGATTTTTCATAAAATCTTTTTGAATATTTTCAGGCCTATAAATAATGGAACAGATAATTCTTAGGTGTAAAGTAAGGGTTTTGACCCTCTTCAATACCTTTCCATACTCCAAACATTTAAAGAACTTTTCTTCTTGAATACAGCTTCTTCTACGCTCCACACATTTGTATGGTTTCCTCCCAGTATGAATTCATTAATGAGAAGTGAAGGATGTTTGCAATCTAAAGCTCTCTTTGGACATTAAATGAGAAGGGAGGACTCACTTGAGAAGGCCTTGATGCTGGGAAAGGTGGAGGGCAAAAGAAGAAGGGGGCATCCAAAGATGAGATGGCCAGATGGTATTGTGGACACAATGGGCACATAGCTGGGCGGGCTGAGGAGGATGGTGGAGGATAGAGGTGCCTGGAGGAAAATGGTCCATGGGGTCGCAAAGGGTCGGAATCGACTGCGCGATTAAACAACAACCATTGTGCTTAGTGCAGTGTGTACCATGGTTTGCAGATTGACTGATACTCCATTTGCTTTGCAGACACTGAAACGGCTTCTCCTCTGAGAGAATTCCCTCAGGAGTAACAAAATGTATTTTCAGACCCAAGCTTTTATAACACTTCATGCATTTAAACAGCTTGGGGATATAGCCAGACCAATGAAGATGGTGCACAAATTGTATCTTGGGTAGACATCAATTACCTCCAACTTGTCAAAGATCCAAAATTGCCCGCATCCTTTAACAGCAGTAGATTTGGGGGGGGGGCATAATTCAGAAAATATCTTTGTTAGCAAGAAAATAGTAGCACAGTGTATGATACTCATTGATAAGCTGATGCCAAACTCTCAACACATACCCATCATGTGTTTAGTAAATGCTGTGGTGAAACCACAGCAGGTGCCTCTTCGCAGACATTTTAACTTTAAGACAGCTAAATGGGTGCATTTTTGAGAGCAGTTGGATGAAAGTGTGGAGAGGATTCCTCCACCCCCACCAGATAAATATCATAAATGTGTCCGTCTTGTGAACGTAATATCAAAGAAAAATATTCCAACAGGATGCTGTACTGAGCCTGACTGATGACATGAAACCTCTGCTGGATAGGTATCAGGCACTCTACAACCAGGATCCTTTTGAGGTAAGATACTGTTGAGGCTGGGGAAAAACTGATGTAGTTGAAAATGGGAAATAGCAATCTACCTATACCTATAAATCCAAGGGTTAACCGTTGGAAATTGCTATACGTTTCTGCACCCGTCCATCCTATCACGTACCGAGCCTCCTGCACTAGCCCGAACCCGGTCCGCAGGTTACTGCAGGGTTGCCGAAGGCACGAATGGGGCAAGAGCCCCACGAACGCAAAAAAAGGAAAAGAACTTCACTTCCCAACGTCCTGTGTGCCGCGCCTTAGCCAATCAGGCTGAGGGGCGTGAGCAAAAAGAACGTTGGGAAACTGTGCGGCCAATTAAAATTGAGCAGCAGAAAAAAAAACGCTGCACGAATGCAAACAAAAAATGCAAAACTCAAAGTCCCAGCGTCCTGCGCACAAAAATTAAAATTAAGAAACGCAACCGGAGCGCAAGTCCGCAACAGCCTCACAAAACAAAAAGCCACAAAAAACCACGGCAACACCACCCGCCGTCCTTTTCTGGAGCAACGGGGAGAAGAAGGACTCCCTCGCCTCCACGCTACCCCACTGAAGACATGACGAGACCACCACCGGCCTCAAGGTACCTTGAGCCAGGGTGGGGAAAAAACCACCAGCAGGCAGCAGTTCGTCAGGGGAAGCACCCTCCCTGGTGAATGACTGGTTGCTGCCTTTGTACTTCCAACGGAGGTAATACAAAAGCAGCAGCCAGCAATTCGCAAGGAAGAGCACCACCCCTTACGGATCACTGCCTGCCGATCTCCGGTTAGGTAAGACAGGAGAGAAAGGAGACAGAGAGGAGAGAACCATCATCAGGCAGATAGCTCTTCTCTGCATCCTTCTCCCCCGACCTACCTAATGAACCTTACTGTGGGAAGAATGGGCTGACTGCCGGCTCCTCCTTTTCCCCATTGCTACATCGAAACCAAAATTCAAAGCAGCAATGGGGAAAAGAGGAACCAGCAGGCAGCCCGTTCTTCACGCAAAAGTACACACCAACAACAAAAACAAACATTTACCCAAAACTCCAAGCACCAAAAATAATAAAACACAAATAAATAAATAATTAAACAAACACATTAACCAACAAAGCAATAAACAACAAAATCCACAAACAAAAACACCCAAAATACCATGAAGGCACAGAAAAAAACACTTAACTACAATATGAAAATACCTAACTCAAACAACAAAATACCACAAATTAAACAAATAATCACAAAAGAAATCAGAAACATAAAAACCAACCAGAAATAAACAAAACAATTAAACACATCTAAACCAAAAAAAAAACACAAAAGAAGAAACAGAAACATTTCCCAGCCCACCACCACAAAATCAAAACAAAGAAAAATCCCAGATTAAAAAACCCCAGAGAATTCACCAGCATGTCCTCCCTCCACGACTCAGGAACAGAAATGAAGAAACAAAGACTACTTACTGGAAGAAGCCCCGAGGCCGGGAGGAAAAAAACCACGTGAAACAAAACCAAAACCAACAGCACCACCTAGAGGCCACAAGAGTAAAAACAAGTAAAAAAACCAATAAATCAAACCAAGAAATTATAGCATCCTCTGTTGATTTTTAACAAAACAAAAAAAAAGCAAAACACAATTTATAACAGCCCAGCAACACCAGGAAACCTATGCTAGTATATGTATAAAACCAAGGTGTCGTGGCGTGGGTTACTTATGCAACTCCACGGCACCGATCGTGCTGAGATTGCGCCCACACCTACCTTGATTGGTCAGCTGTACCAGCGTGGGATACCAGCAGCCCACCGCTGATTCCTTCACCCCGAAAAGGGGCCACGAAGGGGGTGCCCCCTCCTGCCAGCGGAGCAGGCAAGGGGGGGTGCGAGACTGCGCATGCATGACATGCACACGCAATCCGGAAGAGCCGGTGTTTTGGCTGGCCTCCCAAGCAAGGCCAGCAAGGATGGTGGGGACTGCGCATGTGCCATAGTCCCTGTCTGCCCACCAGCCTATGCGTGCATTCCAGCCGGCCTCTGGGGCAGCGGTGCACAGAAGCGGGCTGCACGGAGGAGGAAGCCTTACAGATAAGGCGCATATCAGGGGGGGGGTTTACGGCCAGTGCACCAGGAGCGCAGGGGCACCCTCCGTGCAGCCCAGCCTGGTGTCTCTGCTGTGGCCGCTGGAAGTTGTGCCTGTTGCCTGGCGATGCAGGCCACGCTGGTGGGAGACACAGAGGCACCGGGCTGGGCTGCACAGAGGAGGCAGCCCCTCAGGTAAGGCACCCATCGTGTGTGTGTGTGTGTGTAGTTTGCGGCCGGTACCCCAGGAGGACAGGGAGGGCCTCCGTGCAACCTGGCCTGGTGCCCCCACGCGTCTCCCGCCAGTGTGGCCTGCACCACCAGACAACGGGCGTTGCTTCCAGCGGCCACGGCAGATGGAAGCGGCGCCCATTGCTTGGAGACACAGGCCACACTGGCGGGAGACACACAGAGGTGTGTCAGGTAAGGTGAGGTGCCTGTCAAAGAGCGGGGGGGGGGGGGTTCGGTTGGTCGCCTGGGAGCGCAGGGGGTGTGTGACCAGCCAGATGTGGGGGGGCCCTCCGTGCAGCTCTATTCGGGGGGACAGGACCGGGCCGCCCTCCCACCCCCCAATGGAACTGTATTGTATTATGATGCTGTATTTATATTTTATACTAGCAGAGGACCCGGCGTTGTCCGGTGCCCCCACCTCACTTGCTGCCGGGCCCAGGCCCCCGTGCTGTCACGCCCCCTTGTGTCGCCTTCCGCCCCCCCCCCACGTTGCCAGGCCCAGCCCCCCCACCCGTATTGCCTGCCAGCCCCCCAGCATCACCTGCCACCCCTGCATGCTGCCAGGCCCAGGTCACCCCACGCTGCCAGCCCCCCACGCGCTGCCAGGCCCCGGGGTCCCCTGCGTTACCTGCCCCGCATTCTGCCAGGCCCAGGTGTTGTACCTTACCTTGCTCTGTCGCTGTAGTCTGCCGGGCAACAGCCGCTGCTCTTCTGCTTTGCGCGTGCAGGGCAGCTCCTCCGGCTTGCACATGCAGGCTTGCCTCCTGGCAATGGCTCCATCACTGCAGCCTGCTGCCGTTGCCTGGGAGTACCCCATCTGGGCCGAGGAAAGACCCGAGCCTGGTTCCCCCCAGCCCCCACCCCTCCCATCTTACCTATTTGTCTGCTGTCATCACGTAGACAGTGCGGCTTGGTGCCCGGGCAGGCCAGGCTGAGGGGCGGCGGCCCGCTCTCCCAGCCCCGCCACAAGGCACCGTCTCAGCCTGGGGCCTGGCAGCAGCCTCCCCAGTGACTGCAGTCAGCAGACAGCCATCGCAGTCCGGCTCCTCCGTCCTCCCAAGGGATGCCTCAGGCGGAAGGGAGGCTCCCTTTGGGGGGGGGCGGAGGACGGGCTGTCACCTTCTGCAGCTGCGCGTCCTGCAGAAGGCGACGGGCCGGTCCCGTCCTCCACCAGCCCTCTCGGCTGTGGGTTCTCCCTCCCCCCCCCCCAAGGCACGTCTCAGGAGTGCAGAGGAGCGAGGCTGTGGTGGCCAGACACAGACAGTAGTCACTGGGGCGGCCATAATGGCCGCTTAGAACACTGGGCAGACTTTGGTGCATGCACAGAATTTCATGCATGCGCCGCAGCCTGGAATGTCGGGGTTAGGCGTGTGCATGAACCGTTGTGCAGGCGCCCCCTGGAAGTTTGTCTGTCGGGGGGCTTTGCAGCCACTTTTTAGGGTGACAAACCCCAAAATGGGCTGCTGCTTCACCTTGCCGGCCACCCCAGATGTTTAAGGTAGGCGTGCGCGCAGTTTCCAGCATGCTGGGTGCCAGGGTGTCGGTGTGTATGAGTAACATACACCACAACATTTTGATTTTATATATAGATAGATTGTAATATTGTTGTTTCATGGTATGTTAGCCACTCTGAGTCACACAGTTGAGGAGGACATACAAATCCAATGAATGAAATGAATGAAATGAAATGAAAAGGCTGTAGCACTTTAAAGAGTAACTGTTATATTTCAATGTGAGCGTTCGTGAATCAAGTCCACTTCATGCCAGTGGTCTTGATCCATAGAAGCTCATATTGAAATTTAACAGTTAGTCTTTAAAGTGCTACAGTGTTTTTGTCTTGGTTATTCTCTGACACAGCTGATGCTTTACTGAAACCTGGCAAAGACCCAGATGACCCAAAAAGCTACCGACCAGTGTCACTCCTTTGCCATCTTTATAAGGCATTGGAACGAATGATTCACAATCGACCTAACTGCAGTGTACGATACCGTCAAAATAAGATTCTGCTCCAGAAAATAAATAATCTTACTAGATATAACAAGCTTACTAGGGTTATTGGCAACTTCCTTCATAATAAGAAATTCTATGTAACGACGACTGGAAGAACAGCAGACGGAGGTTGCAGAAGAATGGACTGCCACAAGGAAGTGTATTATCTCCAACACTGTATAATATACAGTATTGAGATTGCAAGGCATTTGTGGGCCAAGCATGTGTGCCACTTCAAAAATGGCAGGTGGTCAAAAGCAATCACAGAATGGATACCACTTGGCCTAAAGCGACTACTAGGAAGGCCAGCAACCAGATGGGAAGATCAGTTCAGGACAAAGTTCCCAGTGGAAGATGATGCTTCAATCCAACCCATCAACGTGATGTGTGAAACACGAATCAACTAAGTAAGTAAGTACTGTATAGACAAATATCAACCAGTTCCTGACAATACAATATTGTTCATCTATGTGGACAAACAAAGCAATGGCCATTGAAGGAACAAGCTTTGATGAGGTAGCTGGAGAATTTACTGGAGCACTTGAAGAATTAGGATTATAACATTAACCATTTGAGGCCTTCTCCAAGCAAGACTCATGTGTGTGCTTTCTACCTTCAAAACCAAGAGGCAAGGGTTGAGTTGGATGTCATGTGGCAAGGGAATCAACTGCAGCATTGTTCAGCACCAAAATATCTTATAGTGTGACACTTGACAAAACACTCTCCTTCAAGCAGCACTGTCTGAACACCAAAGCCAAAATTGGTACAAAGAACATCATCAGGAAGCTCACAAACTATACATGGGAAGCTCTGCAATCCACACTTTGGCCATGAGCATCTCTGCAACAAAGTATGCTGCTCCAGTATGGGGTGCATCCACACACATGAAACAAGCTGACAATGCTGTTAATGAAGCAATGTATATAGTTACAAGATATCTCAAACCTACAACAGTTGAGAAAATATATCCTCCTGTTGGTATTACTCCAGCAGACAGAGAGAGAACTAAACAAGAGAATGACCCTCAACACCCTCCAAATGGGATATGTGCCTCAAATCTGCTGGCTCAGATCCAGGAAGTGCTTTATGGCAACAAACATTCTTGAAGATATGCAAGAGCAAAACCAAATTAGAAGATGGAGGAAGAAGCACACTGGGCAAAGAATAACATTAAAGGGGTATATGGCCAAGTAATTCAACCTTCCATAAGTCACTTGGAAGATTCTGAACAGCCTGAGAGACGGAGTGCCTAAATGGAAGACCAACATGCTCAAGTGGGGACTGCTGGCAGACTACAACACATTGTGTGAATGTGGAAAAATAAAGAACTGGCCCATTTAGTGGTCTGCCAATTGCTGCCAGAAACATGTACCGATGAGGACTTAAGTTTGTCCAACAACAAAGAAAAGGAAATGGCTTCATTTTGGCAATCCAGATTTTGAAATCCAGATATGAAAGAAGACAACGATCTGTGTAGATCGTGTGATGTTTAGCAAGGTGTGCTTGTTGACTGAAACTTTCCACAGTCTCAGCATTTAAAAGTCTTATCTTCTGTATGGGTCCTCTTGTGTGAAGTAAGGTATGCATGTTGACTGAATTTTTTCAAACATTCTAGGCATTTAAAAGTCTTCTCACCTGTGTGGGTCTTATGCTGGCTAGCAAGTTGACTGAAAAAATGTCCACATTCCTGGCATTTAAAAGGCTTCTTTCCAGTGTGGATCCTACGATGTTTAGCTAGGTTTCCAACTTCACTGAAGCTTTTTCCACACTCCAGGCATTTAAAAGGTTTCTCTCCAGTGTGGATCCTGTGATGCTTAGCAAGGTTTCCAACTTCACTGAAGCCTTTTCCACACTCCAGGCATTTATAAGGCTTCTCACCTGTGTGAGTCCTGTAGTGTACAGCAAGGTGTGCATTTTGACTGAAACTTTTCCCACACTCCAGGCATTTAAAAGGCTTTTCACCTGTGTGGATCCTTAGATGTGAAGCAAGGTGTGCACGATGATGGACTCCTTTTCCACATTCCAAGCATTTAAAAGGCATCTCTCCTGTGTGGATCCTATGATGTTTAACAAGATGTGATTGCTCACTGAAGCTTTTTCTACATACCAGGCATTTAAAAAGCTTCTCGCCAATGTGGAACTTCTGATGTGTAATAAGGTGTGCTTGTTGCCTGAAACTTTTTTCACACTCTGGGCATTTAAAAGGCTTCTCACCTGTATGAGTCCTCTTGTGTGAAACAAGGCTTGCATGATGACTGAAGCATTTCCCACATTCCAGACATTTAAAAGGCTTCTCGCCTGTGTGGGTCCTGTGATGGCTAGCGAGGTTTGCATTTTGACTGAAATGTTTTCCACACTCCTTGCATTCAAATGGTCTCTGGCCTGTGTGGCTCCTCTGATGTGAAGCAAGGCTTGCATGACGACTGAAGCTTTTTCCACACTCAAGGCATTTAAAAGGCTTCTCACCTGTGTGAGTCCTCTGATGTGAAGCAAGACTTTGACCATTACTGAAGCTTTTTCCACACTCCTGGCATTTAAAAGGCTTCTCTCCTGTGTGGATCCTGTGGTGTTTAGCAAGGTTTCCAACTTCACTGAAGCTTTTTCCACACTCCAGGCATTTAAAAGGCTTCTCTCCTGTGTGGATCCTGTGATGTTTAGCAAGGTTTCCAACTTCACTGAAGCTTTTTCCACACTCCAGGCATTTAAAAGGCTTCTCTCCTGTGTGGATCCTGTTATGTCCATCAAGGTTTCCTTTTCGACTAAATCTTTTCCCACACTCCAGGCATTCAAAAGGCTTCTCACCTGTGTGGATCCTATGATGTAAAACAAGTTTTCCACGATGGCTGAAGCTTTTACCACACTCTGGGCACTGAAATGGCTTTTCCTCTGAGTGTATTCTTTCATGCATTGTATGAGGTCCTCTCGGTTGAGAAATTGCTCTATGTTCCATTTCAGCAGTTGAGTCGAAGGACTGAGGAAAAATGATGGACAGTTATTTAGTTTCAAAAGATTCCCAGATATTCATATCAAAGTGGCACACTTGTCACCTGAAAACTCTTTTTAAAAGCCATCAGTTTATAAAATTATTTAAACAGAAATAAAATAGCCAGAGAGGTTTTGAAGGGGAAAAGAGGTTTTATCAACAAAATCTATTATGACATGACACATGCATATGTGGTCCCCAAGTCAGGAGACTTGAGAACCCCGTGTTACAATTTAACTGTTTTATGGACGCAACAAACATTGTAGCAGTTCACATTTGCCAATGAGTTAGCGTCTATTGACAATGGTTTGAGTGACCCAGACAAAACTGCAGCATATAACAATAATAATTTCATGTCAGAGATTACTCTGGGTTGAAAGGATTTTTAGGGGAATATCTGAATGAGGCTTCTTTCATGTCACCAAGTGTAGCTCTCGGGTATCGAAACCCGACCTTCCAGTCTCCATCTCAGGGATTTAATCACTAAGCCACTGGAGGTTCAAATTTGTAAGTTCAAATTTGATAATGTCCTAGAAAACCTTGACTGATATTAAAACCCCAATGCATGCCCAGCATATGCATGTACTTATTCTCTCCTGTCTCTCTCTGGATTATAGTCTTGTAAATTCCTCTGTTCTAGAATAGCAACCTGTAATTCCATGGCCAAGCGTCCAGGTAGATTAAAATTGTTTGAAATGGGTTTCTGTATATTGTCAATATTGATCTCTGATTTATGTCCATTAACACATTATGTCCATAAATCACATTAGCAGAGGAACAAATAGAATTGCCCTTAATGTTGCGAGTGGCATTGTTGGGTCCAATAACGCTGTTGCCAGAGTAAATGTGGGGAGGTTTTTTTTGTCATGTTTTGTTGTTTTGTTTTGTCTGATATGCTTGCACAGACTAACACGGCTACCAATTCAAACATTTCAAGTGATATCATGCCTGATAGGTTTCCACTTGTGTTTTCCTTGTCAGAAGGGGCAGAAAAGGTATCTCATACTTCCTAGTGCTATTTCTATACTGGGTATATTTCAAACACCCTTCTGTCCAAGGAGGTGGCAGCTGTTCTTAATCCTCTCTGTTCCTCAAGCAGCCCCTCTCCAAATAAAAGCCTCTCCCTGCTTCTCTTAGGCCCATGGAGTATAGAATTATTATCTAAGAAAATTTCCACAGAAAATTTCCCTCAGACAACTTCAGGGGCCAGGTGGCCATTTTGCCCTTCCTCCACCACATGGCACTTTTTGGGTGTGGTAGAGGCAGTGGTGGTGGTGGACTGAAATGGTGCTGCGGGCAACAGGTTAAGAATCCATGATGTAGATGGAAAATTGGCCTTTTCCTCCCTCCTCAGCTTATCCCTCATTGCCACTCCTGTATGGGGGAGATGCGCTATGCACACACGCCGTACATAGAAGCAATGTCAAGATATCCCTGTGCAGCTAACATCCTCTGAAAAGATTGATGGATGCTTTTTCTTTCTGCACCTTTCATTGTCTAGAAAGAAGAGACATTGTTTGTGGGTTTAGCCTGGACATCAATTAATTTCCTGCTGAATGACCTTCTAACCTCATCTTCTAAAGGGCAAAGGAGCTCTGCAGTCTTTTCCCATGTAATCACCCTACTCCCTTGTGCCGAATTAAACTGGATTGGGACCTGAACTTTTCTTCAATGTTGGCAATGAGATTCGACTTCAGGAGAAGCCTGTTTGGTACAGTGGGACAAGCTACCAGATACTTCTAGCTTCCAAGAGTTTGCTGGCACTATTCAGCATCTGCAACTTGGGGCAACTGGTTCAATGCGCCTATTATTAGGACTAGTAGTGAGTCAAATTCTTGGCTGTGAACAGCACAAAATAGCCACTAGGTTGACCCAGCTCGTAACAACACTTCATTACATTACATGTTTAAGGGGATCCCAAACTTATGGCCCCACAAGTCCTCAGCCTGTAGCCAAAGGGGAGCCATCTAACCTTGTGTATAAAGGTCTCCTTCACCAACCTCACATAATTGCAATTAATCAACACTCCTAAAGGCTGCCCAGAACTGCTCTGGGATGGCTTGTCAAGGGCACGATAAGTAAGCCAAGGTCTACCCTTAGGTGCTTTCCTCAAGACTGAGCCTTTTGAGCTTTTCTGCCTTATTAATATAAGAGCTGAAAAAATATTTCTTTCCTCATCTTTGCTGCTCTGTGTGTGTGCGCGTGCGCGCACGCATGCACCGTATATTTATTGGCTAAATCAGCAATTCTCAATGTTTTCAGGCTGCAGGACTGACCACACCTCCTGGACAGCTGAGCAGGCTAGTCATGTGCTTCCTCCCATTGGGAAGTGGAAATAAAATGCATGCCAGGGATGCACAGAATGCAATTAGCAACATTCTGCACATGCACAGCACATGTTTTACTTCCACTCCCAGGAGCAGCGAGGGCGTTAGGGGCCAGATCTGGCCCATGGGCCGTAGGTTGGGACAGCCTGGGCTAAAAAGAAGCCTCCATGAGTGGCTCAGTGATTCAGTAGCTTGCCTTATTAGCTGGAAGGCTGGCAAGTCGGCGGTTTGAGACCCAGGTACTGCAAGACGGTTTATTTATTTATTTATTATTTAGATTTGTATCCCGCTCAACTCGGCACAGGCCGACTCAGAGTGGCTAACAGCAGTTAATATAAGTACAATGTAACAGTGTGATAATGCAAAAATAAATAAGCAATACACTTACAATACAATTACAATAAATTCCACAATACAATATATCAGTACAAGTCAAAATATCAACAATCAGTATGTCAAAAGGACATATCCAAAAAACATATCAATAAGCATATCAACAAAACAGTGAAGCCACAGGACATATCAAAAACAATCTAACCAATAATAGAAAAAGAGACTTGAAAAATCCAGCTGCAGATGAGGTAGTGGCAGCTCCAACGTCTTTTGAGCTCCCCGCCTGGTGGGGGCCAGAGGAATGGGCGCCGAGTGCAGCAGCCTCCCATCCTGGGACCAATGGAATAGGCCCTGGGAGAGGCTCAAGTCCAGTGTCGTCTTGAGCGCCCGTCTCTGTCCCAGCTCCTGCCAACCTAGCAGTTCAAAAGGAAGACATTGCAAGTAGATAAATAGGGGCCACTTCGGTGGGGAAAAGACCTTGGGGGCATGAAAGGAGCCTTATTCGGGCACTCCCTGAGCAGAGTTTCTCCAGCAAAAATCCTTTCAACCAGGAATAATTACTGAGACAAAATTATTATTATAAGCCTCTATGGAGCCTCCTTTACTGAGACTTCACAGTTCAGCTGCTTTACCCTTACCTACAAGCCTCCATTCTCCGAGGCCCCAGCCAAGAGACCCATTGGGTGGGAGTTGTGTGTGTGGAACTTAATGCGAGGACAAAAACAACATTTGGAGTTCTAGGTTTGTAATCTCATCCGGAAAGAAATCTGTCAAATAAGCAAGATATGAGTTTTAAACGAGGAATAGCATCTTTATCAAGTAATAGTAAAGGTAAAGCTTTCCCTTGCTTGAGAGCCAGTCGTATCCGACTCTAGGATTCAGTGCTCGTCTGTTTCAAAGCCAAAGAGCCAGCACTGTCTGCTTCTGCAGACGTTTCTGTGGTCATGTGGCATGCAGGACTAGACACCGCCACCAGAGCGCATGGAACGCTGTTACCTTCCCACCGAAGTGGTCCCTATTTATCTACTTACAATTTCTTGCTTTTGGGTTGGCAGGAGCTGGGACAGAGACGGGAGCTCATCCTGTCCGGCAGGTAAGAGAAACAAAGAGCAGCCACTGAATTAAGACAAATGCAAACCCTTTCACAAGCACACACAAAATAAGAGAAAACCAAAGAGAACAAGGGGAGGCTTACCGGGTCGCTGCAGGAAAAAAGTAACGCCAGGGGCAGAAAGTAACGCCGTCCCTCGGCCAGTGGAGGAGGGAGACGTAACGCCACCGTCGTCCCCCTGTTCAAGAATGTGTAACGCCGTTCCTTTCGCCCTGTGCGCCGGAAGGAAAAGCCACAAAAGCAGGGAGGAGGGTTATGTGGAAGGGAGCGGAAAGGACCACTTCCGGGTGAAACAACTCTCCTCCTCCTCCTCCTCCTCGCCAACATTTCCTCCCTCTCTAGGAATCTTCCTTTCTGTTGCCTTTAACCCTTTCACCGTTAAACGCGAGGATCCCCTCCTCTGTCTCGTGTCTTCACATTTCGGATGGGGTGGCGTAGAAACCTGGCCCGTGAGGCAGTTAGATAAACGGCCAAGGGGATCGTTGTGTCTGCCAGCCAGGAGGAGGTTCGAGCCCCCTGAAGGGAGGAGGGGGAGAAGTGGGACCGCCGCTAACATGTGCCTCAGTCTCAAGCTTATTTTGTTCGAGCAGTGTGCTTATTATGTATGTGAGGACGCGTGTATTTTAATGGCCCCACTGGAGGCTTCGGCAACCCTGCAGTAGTAACCTGCGGGCCGGTTTCGGGCGAGTGCAGGAGGCTCTGTACGGGATAGGATGGACGGGTGCAGAAACGTTTAGCAAGTTCCAACGGTTAACCCTTGGATTTATAGGTATAGATGTGGGGCCGCGTGTTTTTTAATGGACGTGTGGATGGGGGGTTGTGTTTGTTCTTTCGGGGATGACCGCATAGCTGCGTCGGTTGGGCTTTTAACTTTATGCAACGCATTCCTTCGGTTGGGCTTTTAACTATACAACGTATTCCTTCCTATTTAGGGGTCTAGTAGAGGGTAAAGTACGCGGGTTTGGAGCTCCATGTGGGCATTAGTGCATGTGTATCACGCGTGTCAGCGTGGTCTGAGATGGCAGAAAATTTCAGTTCGTCCTGCGGGTCACAGGGCTCTTATATTACTTACTACTAGGAGCTTCTGAGTCCCCTGAGGAGGGGGAAGTGAGACCGTTAATGAGCATCTCAGCCCTATTAGTCTACCTCACAGGATTGTCATTCTTTACTACCAGGAGGATGGAGTCCCCTGAGGAGGAGGAGGGGGTCACGGGGAGGACCCTCCCCCACTATCGCCTCAGTCTACGTAGCCTACCTCCCAAGGGTTCTTGCAAAGAAGTGGGGAGACTAAAAGGGCGGGAAAAACCTTCTACTGGAGAGGAGGAAAAAATTAAAATAGAGGAAAGAATTCCCCTCACGGAAAAGAAAAAAAAATAATATCCAAAAATGAGGTGCGGATCAGAGACCACAGCCAAAAGTGGAAGTAATTAAGTAACTAACGAGCAAAAGCGCAGGAAAAAAAATCCTGGGGTAAAAAGCGCGGGAACAGCGTCTCCCACTCTTCAATCGTCACGCACCGCCTCCTGGTCAATATATCAGAGGGTAACCAAAACAACAGCAAAAAAAGGCATAAAATGTACCAATGATGAGGGACTGCTTTTATTAAATATATGTATCCATTATAGATATATAGAAAATGTATTTTACTATGTATTTTATTTTGCAATGTGTTAGTAAAATACATTTTCTATATATCTATAATGGATACATATATTTAATAAAATCAGTCCCTCATCAGTGGTACAACGTGTGTGTGTGTGTGTGTGTGTGTTAGAGAGAGTGCTGCAGCCTCTTAAGATGTGAAGTCATTTGTTCTTCTTTGTTTGTCATCTGTGCTTAAGTGGCCTCCCCTGGTGTTGGACACTGTCTCAAGCAGCTTCTCTTGGGGGCACATGGCTAAAAGCATCTGTTCTCTACCCAGAATATCTGTCCAATCTTCACTGGGAGCGACCCACCCCATTACCGGCTGCTGATGAGTGATGGAGTGAATACACTTTCTTGTAAGTATGAATACTCTGTGGAGGCAGTTAACTTCAGTGGTTTGATGCATGGTTTGCTTCAAAAGGAAATCGTCCAGCTCAGTTCTGACAGTCCTGATACCTAGTGAGCCCATGCCAATCTGGGTGGGCCTGCAGACTTAACTAGACAGTCGATTTCTGTGTATTTGGGCTTCCTGCCTGCTGCATGGGAGCCCAGCTGCATTTGAAGCCCACTGGTTTGTCTTCCAGGGATGCCCTCCATGTTTGTCGATTACAGTGATACTTCATACAACGTCCAAACTTGGTTCCACAAGTTTGGACTTTATACGGATTTGGACTTTGTATGAGGCATGCAAAATCCTAGCCGCGATGCCTCATACAACGTCCAAATCCTAGCCGCGATGCCTTATACAACGTCATTTCCATAGAGATACATTGTACTGTAACAGCACAGACTTCAGGCAAAAGTCAAGGAAACAGACAGGAAACTGACAGAACTTTAAGAAATGATTGTCTAAAGGCTAAATACATTCCAAAAACATGTCAAACAACCCTGATTGTCCAAGAACCTGAAGAATGCTGCAAAAATCCCAGGAATGCTTCTAAAAATTCTGACGAAAAAATCCAAAATCGTGCTCAAAAACACTCCTAAACACTCTTTGCCTTGTGCAAAACCCACAAGAGCAAATGCACGCATGTGTCCTGCCTTTTATACTGCACAGGCACAATGCAACCTGGGAAAACCCCAATGCCTCACACAAAGTCGCACGACTTTGTATGAGGCAACTTTTTTCAAGGAATTAGGCAATGTTGTATAAATCCGATGTTGTATGAAGCGGACTTTGTATGAGGTATTACTGTACTTTCATGTGAAGTGTTGAAATCACCAATTCTTGGATTGCTGTGTGTCTCTTCCCCCCCCCCCTTCTTTAGTCTTGTAAACGCAGTATTTGGCAAAACATTCATTCTCCCCTTTCCCCCTTCTGCAGCCTTCATGCTGGCAACACAGTCTTGCTCGCTGGTTGATAATGAGTGCGTGGCGGCCAACACCAGCAAGATTAACCATCACATTGTTAACACTGTAAAAGATGGAAGGTAATTCCCGGATGGGGTGTTCTAGGTGTAGTCTTAGTAACTGTGTCTCTCAGGCTGTTCCTGAAAAGCAGAGCAATAAACCACGGATCCTGGTTTGGATGATTCCTCATTCAGCAAAACACTCTGGTTTCTTTAGATTAAGGATGGTTAAACTGTGGGGAACATATTTTGCCCACCAGGGAGCTCACAAAACGTAGTGATTCCTGGTTCCTTGGGAAGCAAAAGTGGACAGACTTTTGACTGGAACTGCTTCCCACCATCTCTCTGCTATGCCCGTTTCATGGACTGCCGGCTTGTTTCCAGATCTTCTTTAGAACTCTGGTCATGACCTTGAAAGCCTCTTTCGGCTTCCTTCCAGGTTCTCCGAGAGACCCTCTTCTTCTGCACAAGGTTCCTGTCTATTCAGGTCCTTGGGAATGCCTCCTCTGCATTATAGGGTGTACGATTTGCACCATGGGAGTTGATGCTCTTGCTGGCAGGAGTCAACAGTAAAGAAGGACTCACCATAATCCTAATTTAGTCTGTCTCTCTCACTCTCAGTGAGAGAGAGAGTGACTGACAGACAGACAGACAGAAAGACAAGTGAGTGTCCCGATTTCTTCCAGTGAAACTTCTGGGTTCTTGGATCCTATTGGTAGGGAGATCAAGGGCAAATCTTAGCAAGTGGGGTTTCCCTGTTGATGACAGCCTGTGTGACTGCGGAGAAATACAACTAAAATTAACACATCTAAAAACAAAATAGAATTAAAAGAGGTAGATGACAGCCCAATATTAGGCTACTTCAACAGCATTTCCTCTTGCCAACATAAGGTCCTCCTCAAAAAGTGCACGTTGAGAGGCATCGAGTGCATTGTATCATATGGGAGATAGTTTTGTATGTTATTATATGCTGGTGGTGCATCTGACATGAATAAAGAAAGATCCTATTCACCTTTATGGTGAATACAAAATACAAAGCAGATAGCAAGAATCCAAGCCTGTTATTGGTGATTATCTTGGTGGATCTAGAGATGATCAGGAGTGCTGATTCCATGGCTACTAAAATTGGCAACCCAGTGCCATTCGCTGGAGGTAAGAAACTTTGCCTGAGCTGACAAGTTGGTTTGCAGCTCTTGTGCTCCTAGGCTGGTTGGGAGGGATTGTAAGGCATCAGGTGGATACCAGCTGAAGACAAGGATTCTCTGTTTTGTCAGTGATGTAATTCCCTACTCTTCCAATTTCCTGAGAATTTGGATTTTTCCATCTTGAGTCCAACTGCCTTGTGCCTGGATTTCTTCTTTTTGTTCCCTCTTGTTCATATTCTTTCTGTTTCTGCTGGGTGGGCCTTGGTTCCTTGAAACAGGCAGCATTGGATTGAGCCTGATAACCTGAAAACATCACCTGCCTTAAGCAGTGGTGAGCATATCATCCTTCCTTTGATGTTTCTGTGGCCCTCCTTTTGGTATAGTCCTGTTAGTGTTCAAGTTGGCCCTGGGAGGGAGGAATAATTGTCACCAAGCTTCACGTGCCAGTTTCAATACAGTTTTTCTAATTAAAAAAAGGCATCAGGAGGATACCAGCTGAAGACAAGGCTTCTCTGTTTTGTCAATGATGTCATTTGTGCTTTGTTTTTGCTTCTCATCTGTGCTTATCCTAAGTGGGCTCTCTCCTGGTGTTGGACACAGTCCCAGGCTGCTTTTCTTTGGGGCACATGGCTAAAAGCATCTGTTTTCTACCCAGAATATCCATCCAATCTCCACTGGGAGTGGCCCACCCCATTACAGGTTGCTGATGAGCGATGGAGTGAATACAATTTCTTGAATGAATACCCTTTGGCATGTATGTCGCCGTGGTCGTTGATTCCAAGGGCTCGGGATTTGGCTACTCACACAGGAAGCCATTTGGATGCAGCCTGAGCTTGTCTTCGTATCTCCTTCAGAATGGCGTTCTGGTTGAATGAGGGCGGCCGTTGTGGTAAGCAAGAGGCGCCATTGCAATTTCTGGGTTGGAGTCTGAGGGAAAAGCACTCTTCACATGCTTGCTGGCATGCCCTCCACCACCAACACTAACCAGCTTTTCCACGAACGGGGGTCAAGTCCCCCTCCTTGTTTTTCCTCTCAGAGCCCTGGTTCAAGTCCCTGCCTGCAACAAAAATTCACAGGGTGAGGTCTTCTCTTAGCTCCCACCTCACAGGGCTGTTGTGACTACCAGAAGGCTAAGTGATTTCCCTCCCCCTACGAGCAAGTGAGGGTCCACACACACACCTAGTATAACCCACAAGGTCTCTTTCTGCTAAGGGGCTGCTGACAAAGGGACTTTGGGACCCCTCCCCCCCTCCTGCTTATGCTTTTGAAATAGGACTGCAGTGGCTCAAGTGGTTAAGACACTGACTGGGAGGCAGAAGGTCAGCAGTTCAAAACCCAAGTACTGCATGACAGAATGAGCGCCTGTCTCTACCAGCTCCTACCAACTTAGCAGTTCAAAAGCAAGAAATTGCAAGTAGATAAATAGGGGCCACTTTGGTGGGAAGGTAAACAGCATTCCATGCACTTCAGTGTCTAGGCATGCCTGCCACATGTCCATGGAAATGTCTGCAGATGCAGACAGCGCTGGCTCTTAAACTATAAACATAGATGAACACTGAACCCTGGAGTTGGATACGACTGCTTTCGAGTAATGAGACCTTGACCTATGCTTTTAAAATGCCCTGGGACTTCATTTTCTTTTTACCAGTCTGTTCTCACGTGGGTTGCGAGCCTCCTTGGATCTTGCGTTAGGAGAAAGTGGTGCATGCGCGCATTAAGTAAGCAAATAATCGAGTAGAGGAAAGCCATGCATTCCAGTTGACATTCAGGTGCCTTTTATAGATGGGAGCGACGCCTTTGTCCTTATGTTCCCCCAGCTGTGCTCAACTGTGAACTGTTTGTGTCCCTCTTTCTCTCACAGGTGAACATTGTGGATTTCCAGGAGACACAGTGGGTCACATATTTCAAGCAAGCGGCCGACATCATCCTTAGGATAAACACACATGCTGCTTTTGTTCAGGAGCCTTTTGCCTAAGCGAGAGATTTTTACCTGAAATGGGAGAGTCAAAGACTGCTGTGTGAGAGTTTAAAAAGGCCCAGCACCACCATTGAGAAGAGAGGGTTGACTTTAGATTGCCAGTCGCATGGAAGGTGGAAGAAGCTCTATCTAATAGTGTTTATTGTTGTTTTTTTTAAAAAAATAATCATACAAATAACAGCATACAAATGAAGGGAAAGATATAACATGGAACACGCCCATCAGACCAGAAGATCAAATGTGATCTGACTAGGTTTTAGGGGAAACCTAGGACAGATTCCGCTAGAAGGCGGTGTGGAGAAGCAGACTCTCCTTCACTGGAGGTCCTTAGAGAGAGGTCTGTCAGAGGAGCTCTCGATTCCTGCCCTGGCTTGACTAGATGACCCTTGGAGTCTTCACCCCCAGCTCTGGCCCAGACTTCTGCATATGCTTCTGTTGAAATCACCGCTGGGACTTTAGGAATGTGGAGCCTAGGAAGAGAAATCCACGAAGGTTGTCTGCCACTGCTTAGAGGTGTTCGACAGGGAGAGGACCCATCCCTTTAAACTGTTATTACAGAGGTACTCCGTTCCTTCTGCCAACTGCTTGGCCATGGAAAGAGACCTCTGGATTTGAGATTTAAATGCTCACCCCCTGGCAGTTCTACCCCTGTGTAGAAAAGCATATGGCTCCACGCTACCCCTCCCCCTTTTCTGGTAGTCCCTGTGCGGGCGGCAGGCTCAAAGGCTCGCTCTTCATGCCAGGCTGGCCATGCTCCGTCTGAGGGCAGCACCTTCTTGGTGGGAAGCAGGGTGGGCCATCCCTGGCTCAGCCATGCCCAAAAGACGGACTCTGCCGACTTGGAGTAATTACGACTGACACTCCCACTGCAATTCCACTTCTACACCCGCTCCCCATAGCGCTTCATGATGCACTCTGGGAGGTTCACAATTGAATTAGCATTTTGCCCGAAGCAGGTTGGGTCCTCAATTTACCAACCTCGGAACGATGGAAGGCTGGGTCAACCTTGAGCTACGGTCAGGATTGAACTCACAACATTCTAGCTTAGCTACTGCGACTCCAGGGCTCTAACTACAGTCGAAAGAGCTGGCTAGTTCGAGCGAGGCACCCACATTGCCCACCCACCCCCATCTCTCCCTCTCAGCAGTCCGTTCAGAGAGGTCTGTTTTGACGGGAGGGAGCAGCCGCGTTTCCCTTGTTCTCCCTCAAACACACCCCACCGCCCTGCGACCCGGAGAAGGTGCCGAGCCTCACACCCGGGAGGAGGAGAAGGACTTCTCGTCCCTTGTGGCCTCTTACAACAGTGGGCAACAAAGAAAAAAAAGCTGAGCTATGGGCTGCACACCACTGGGCTCCCTGACAGCTCTGGGCCCGGGACAGGAGTCCTGATGGTCCTCCCCCCCCCCCCCCCCGATGGCGGCCCTGGGTATAGTCTGTGGGTAGTACATTTTAACTATCTTGTGCGCTTAAATTTTAGAAAAACTTTATTTTACTGTGCTGTTCATTGACCGTAATAAAGTGATTGATTGGTTGATTGGCAGATACCTGTGGGGTATTGTGTTGTTTTTTGGCTAGACTGAAAGTATGACATGTCACCTGTATTTAAACTTCACTATTCTCCCCCATGTTCAGGTGCTGACTGCTATGCTTTGTTACCTGTCCATATGCTTTTGCGTCTTGTATACGGACAAATTCCTGTTAGGCTTGTTTCCCTTCACGTTCACGCTTGTTTGTTACAAACGGATGGAGAAGCAAACCTTTGAAATAGGCAGGATGATTCTATTTTGTTTCCATGTGTTTTGTGGTCTCACATTTTTGTAGACGGACGTGGTTTTTCCATTACTGGAAAGCAATTCACTAATTTCCGTCATGCATTTTCACTTGGAGGGACGTGAAAGGAGCCTCATTTGGGGCATCTTCTTAGCGGGGTTTCTCCAGCAAAAAATCCTCTCAACCTAGAATAATTTCTGACACAAAATTATTATCACTCCTTGAGGGTGTGTGTGTGTTAATGTACCTCTTATTTGGTACTGAAGGGGCCTGGGTGTGGGAGTGGAATTTCCTCCCCCTTTGAGCTGGCAGGTAGGCACCAGAGGAAACAAATTGGGCTTAGCTGGTGAGGGTTGACACGAGATAGTGAGGAAGTGATCATCGGCTATGAATAAGCTCGACTGGCCCCACCAGCGCAAAAGCTGACCTAGGTTAGGAGGCCTGCTTTGTAGCCAATGGACAAGGGGTGTCTGACGAAAGGGTGGGCTTGAAGGCCTTTCAGAAGGCGGCTTGTCCTCCATGGAGCTTCTGCTCTCGCATGAATGACATTCTTGGGCTGCAGCAGCAAAAAGTTGGATGCCCTTGCTGTGTTTGCCTCCTGGGGGTGAGTCCGAAGGGTGCTCGAGCCAACAAGAGAACCGTCTCATCCCATGTGAAGCTCCTAATGCTCTTGCTGCTTCCTTCAGTGTTTTGATTTGATTTATTGAATTTTTATCCCGTTCTACTCAAGCCAAGGCTGACTCAGAGCGGCTACAACAGTTCAATATACATACTATTACAATAAATAAATACAATACAGATACAAAGTATGAGAGCAAAAAAAAAACATAGTATCCAAAAGCATTACAAAATCATAGATCGAATAATACAACAACAAAATACAATGCGATACAACAATAATATATAGTAGACAATAATCGCCCTACCGACAGAAAAAACAGATGACACCAAGCGCTCACCCCAATCATCCCCCCCCCAAAAAAAAAAACAAAGATGAAGGGTAACAGGAGCAATGGACCCCTGCCACCAAGGTCCAGGTCCAAAATTCTTACCAACGGCATGGGGGAGGGGGGAGTCTCAGGTGCCTGTGAAGGTGGACTTTGGCGACTCCTACCTGCCTCAACTCCCCAGGACCGATGGTGTGGGTCCTGGGGCGAGGCAGGGAGCATTCACGGCGTCTTCGGGGCTCACCTGGCCTCGGGAACCCTCTTTATTCTCTCCGCCTGGTGGAAGGGGGCGAGGAGAGAGCCTCGCGGCAGCGGCGAAACAGTGTTGAGGGGAAGCAATAGCATCTTTCCTCCCCCCCCCCCCCACCAACCACTGGCCGTGTGTGGTCTTCACTGGTCACCCTTCACTTTGGTTCATTCAGAGACGTGCATCACCTGCTGAAGAGCGAGATCTCTTCAGGGGTCTCTGACAATTAGCCTCATGGCAATCAGCCATGAAGACTGTCCTGGGAACATAATTCAGTAGCCTTTCACCTGCCTTCATCTCAGCACGGCACCCATAGTACCACTGATCCAGTTCCACGAGTCACTTGCTGATCTTGAGCCCTTTTGGCACACAAAGTCCTAATTGCCCCAGGCCATGAAGCTGCTGTCTGCCTTCAAGGTGGAGTCAAGTGGGATTATATCCTCTTGGAGACCATCACCCTTCCCTGTAGACTTCGCCAGCCAAGGCTGTTAGTTCTCATGGTTGTCAGTTTGGTTAACCACTGCCTGACACTCCGCGTTGAGTCACTGGTAGTAGGATCTACTCTATTACCATAGCAGGATAACTTGAGCCAGACTCAGCTTTGAGAGAGAACAATTGTTCTCTAAAACTCAAGTGTGTGCTTATTCCACCTTCAAAACCGAGAGGCAATGGTTGAATTGTCTGATACGCGGCAAGGGAACCGATTACAGCAATGTTTAGTATCAAAATACTTTGGTATCACAGGTGACAGGATGCTCTTTTAAATGTCACTGCCTGAATACCAATGCCAAATTTAGTATGATGAATATAATAATCAGGAAATTCACAAACTACATGAAATGCTCAGCCACCCATACTGTGTACATCAGTTTTGGCCCTGAACATCAGAGTATGGTAAAGTTCCAGTATGGAGTGCATCCACAGACACCATACCTGTCAAGTTTTGGATTTGAAAATAAGAAAAATTTTGGTCACACCCTCTGTTGGTGGGCGTGGCCAAATATAGCCATGTGACTTGCTGGGCTCTAGTCATGCCTGCCACATGGCCATGAAAATGTCTGCAAACACAGCACTGGCTCTTTGGCTGTAAATGGAGATGAGCACTGCACCCTAGAGTTGGATATGACTGGCAGATTTTACTTTCTTAGGATCAAAGATTGCTGCAGATGGTGATTGCAGCCATGAAATAAAAAGGCGACTGATGCTTGGGAAACAAGCTATGATAAACCTGGGGAACATAGTTAAAAGTAGAGGCATCACCTTGCAAACAAAAAATTGCATAGTCAAAGCAATGGTATTCCCGGTGGTAATTTATGGATGTGAGAGCTGGACCATTAAGAAAGCTGAGCGCAGAAAAATAGATGCCTTTGAAATGTGTTAGAAATAGGTCAATCCTAGAAGAAATCAACCACGACTGCTCATTAAAGGTCAAATAGTAAAGATGACGCTAAAGTACTTTGGACATCAAATGAGAAGAGAGGATTCACTTGAGAAAGCCTTGATGCAGGGAAAGGTGGAGGACAAAAGAAGGGGGTGGCCAAAAATAAGATGGCTAGATGGTATTGTAGATGCAATGGGTACAAAGCTGTGTGGGCCAAATAACCCTTTCCCCATCATCTTGGGGGACTTTTGTTTCCTTTCTTGCTTACTCATTTTTAATTAATCTCTTTCCTGGGAAGCAAAGTGCAGAATAGTAAACCAGCCCCCTAGGGTTACCAACTGCTTGTAAGCAGCTTGGCTTTAATGAACTAGCCCTGCACATGGCTAGACACCCCCCCCCCCAATTAGGGTGGAGGAGCAAGGGATTAATTTCCCCAAATTAACTAATTTATTTGTTCCTCACTGCAACCAATTGAAGCACCAACACCTGAGAATGTCGGATCCAGCTTAAGGAAGGGAATTAGTAAAGTAAAATGTAACCTCTGGAGTTTCCAAGCCTCCCAGCAGCTGAGGAGTTAATCTCCCTCCAGATGGTTTGTTAGAAGGTGGGGTGCTCTCTCTCTTTCTCATATAGTGATCAAGCAACATCCCTCCCCTCCCAAGTTAACTCTCCTAGAACAGAAACGAAAGCCTCCAGGAAGCAGGGCAGAAACAGCTCAATAAACCATGAGAGAGAGAAGTCTCTACCCCAGACCAAGAGCTGATTTGCCCCTGCATATATGAAATATCGCTCACCTCTAGAGTAGACTCCCATCCCATGGTGGTTCCGACCACCACCAGCAAAAGCTGGGGTCTGGGTCTCGTTCCCTCAGAAAGCTTCAGGGGCCAGATGGCCATTTTGCCCTTCCTCCACCACATGGCACTTCCAGGTGTGGTGGAAGCAGTGCGGGGTGGGGGCACATGAAATGGCACCACGGGCTGCAGGAGAAACTTTAAGCTGCCCATTGCAAAGTGCATTTGGGATGATGAGGGAAAGGGTCCCTCCTCGCTGCTTCAAAAGGTACTTTGCGTGTGTCTGTGGGTTTGCCAGAAAGACATCTTTCCGATTGGGGTACACATTCAGGGCAAGCTGAATGTCTTGGCCGACCACCTCAGCCATCTCACCTCGATGACCCACGAATGGGAACTGGACGAAGAGGTGTTTCAGACCCTTTGCAGGGCTTGGGGGACTCCAAGCATCGATCCCTTTGCGTCGGAGTCCAACAGGAAATGCCACAGGTATTGTTCCAGGGAAGGCATCGGACTGAACTCCGAGGACGATGCCTTCATGAAACGGTGGGATCAGGACTACCTCTATGCCTTTCCCCCATTTCCTCTGGTTCAGAAGGTCCTCACCAGGATGTACCAACACCGGACCAACGCTATCCTCGTTGCTCCAGCGTGGCCTCGGCAGCCCTGGTTTCCTCTACTGTTGCACATGTCACAGTATCGCACGCTGCCGGAATCACCAACTCTTCTCCAAATGGAACGCGGCCAGCTCCATCATTCCGACCTGCCCAGCCTCCACCTCACTGCATGGAGGATAACCCCAGACTGGCCAGGATCTTGGAGTGGGAGGGATCTTGGAGCTAGGGACCCCCATTCTTCTCACTCAACCCACAGGCTGAACAACAGGTGAACACCAGCTTTACAGCTAACAGGGATGACGCTGAAGAAATAGAAGGGGAAGGGCTTGGTCATGCCCAATACCCCCCTGAAGATGAAGAACGAGGAGAGGAGAACCAATGCTACAACGACACACCCATAGGCACCAGGAAACCACCGGTGTCTATAGGCAAACCAATACATGACAACTGCGCCCACATCTTACACAGAAGACTGGGGCACATGAGCTATCCCATAGTGACCAAGATGATGGGATGTTCGGAGGGACTCAAAATAAAGGATTGTAAAAACTTCTTAGAGTGCTCTGTATGCAAAAACTCCAAAATAAAGGAGAAGGCCCAACCAAAGTCCTCTGAGAGGAAAACCAACCACATCTTCCAGCTTTTACATATGGACTTAGTTGGTCCATTGAAAAGTTGCCTGGGGCAGAAAAAATATTTCCTGACCATTGTAGATGACTACAGCAGATACGGTTTCGCTTATACCCTGAAGAACAAAGGAGAAGCATTTACAAAACTTAAAGAACTATAAGAGAGTGGAAACTCAACATAACATCCGGATAAAGCAAATAATAACGGTCCATGGAGCAGAGTTCCTCTCAAATGTATTTGATGATTGGATCAAGGACAAAGGCATGATACACTATATCACTGCTCCCTTCTCAGCTTTCCAGAATGGGGTGGCAGAACGAAGGAATGGGATTCTGCAAACCATGATCAGGTGTGTACTGGAAGATGCTGGACTTGACTTCTCATACTGGGGCAGAGCATTAATGTATTCCAACTACACCCTAAATCAACTGTGGTCAAGTGTGATCAATAATACACTGTATGAGGCCATGTACAACCGCAAACCAAGATTATCTCACCTCCACATCTTCGGAGTGCTGGCAGATGTGTATATCCCCAAACAACTGAGAAAAAAGGGGGACAAGACTTCAAGAAAGCTGAGGTTTATGGGTTACAAGCCAGGGTCAAAGGCATACAGGTTCATCGATACCCATTCAGGGATAATAATATCCAGATCAGCCAATTTCCACAAACACTCAAACTGGAGCAAAATACAATTGAACGAAGTGATTTCCGAAGAACACGATAAGGAGAGAAATCTTAACAGAGGTGGCGATGACACCCCAGCTCACAACACTGAAAGGGAAACGCCCCAGGAGCCTGAAAAGGATGATGCAGATGCAAACAAAGAAACACCCAGGAGGTCAACAAGGTCGATCAAAGGAAAGCCCCCAAGGGACCTAGATGATTACGTGATGGCTATGCAAACGGAGGCCGAGCCCCCCCCCCAATTACAATGAGGTGCTCAGGCTACCACCCAGAGAACAGCTCAAATGGAGGGCTGCCATGGAGAAGGAAATGGAAAGCCTCGGGAGATTGAAAGTGTACACACCCACGGAAGTTCCAAGGCACCACAAAACCATAGGTACAAAATGGGTATACCGAAGCAAACAACTCGAAAACAACGAGACATTATGCAAGGCCAGATTAGTGGTACAAGGCTTATCTCAAAGGTGCCCAGAAGACTACACGGACACTTATTCACCCACTGTCAGGTCAGACAGTCAAAATTGCACTGGCCATAGCATCAATTCAAAGGGAACAGGTGTATCAATTTGACGTGCAAGTGGCCTACCTGCACGCCCAACTGGACAAGGAAATTTACATCAGAGCACCACCTGGAATAGAAAATAATGAAGGGGAAACATGGTTACTCAATAAAGGTTTATATGGGCTCTGCCAATCCGTCAAAAGGTGGTACGAGTGCCTCTCAGCAAGGTTGGAAGAGATGGGCTTCTCGACTATATCATTGGACAAATGCATGTTCACAAGGGAAGAGGGTGAAGAGACAGAGAAGGTGCTGATCTATGTTGATGATATCCTGTACATTAGTAGGCACAAGGCCAAACGTGACAAGTTTGCACAAGACCTTGAGGAACAATTCTCCCTGAAATACATAAGGAAAATTGACAAATATCTAGGAGTCCAGGTATCAGAAGTTCAAGGCGGGTTCGCACTCTCACAGGCAGAGAAGATATCTGAACTATTGGAATATTGCGATACACCCATGCAAACGGATTTCCCGAAGAACATGTACGACGATGGTGAATGTTTCGAAGATAACACATTGTATAGGTCTACTATAGGATCACTATTGTATCTCGCCAACTGGACCAGGCACAACATTGCACTGGCGGTGAATTTATTATCACGTCATGTCTGCAACCCTGAGGTCTACCACTGGAATGCAGTCAAGAGGTTATTGAGGTACTTGAAGAAAACTATGGACACAAAACTATTGATCACCCCCAAACCAAGCGACAAAACGGAAATATCTCTATGCCGATGTTGACTGGGCCAGAGATACCTTGACCAGAAGAAGCACCTCAGGATATTTAGTCCTATTGAATGGTAGCCCAATACAATGGTTCACGGGCAGACAGGAGTTAGTATCCACCTCCACAGCCGAAGCAGAGTACGTCTGCATGTCTAAGGTTGTGAGAGAACTGGTAGGTCTCAATGATCTAATATCAAAGATATGGAAAGAACCATTTCACCCAATCATCATCCATGAGGATAACCAGGCCGCAATAGACATATCCAAGTCCGATGGCCCACATCAGAAGTCCAGACGTATAGATATCAAGAATAAGCACGTAAGGGAGATGTCAACCGCAGGCTTCATCAAATTAGTGCATTGTGTCACCAAAGAGCAGATTGCGGACATATTAACTAAACCACTACCTGCACTTCAGCATGTCTACTTGTTCAACAAGTTATGTCTGAAATGATGAAATGAATCAATTGACTTTCAATTGGAGAGCACATCCAACCAGTATGGTATTAGAAGGGGTTTTGTCGGATAGTAATATCAAACTGTATGGACTGCAAGTTCCACAATGCATCACTGTGATATCACTGAAGGTATATAGTAACCTGACCCTTCATCCCCAACTCCATTCCCCTGACCCCACGCTCTGTGAGCAGAGCATCCCTCCTACTCCATGATGTATCAATAAAAGGATGAAAAGTTATATCAGCCTCGTAGTTATTTGACTAGACCATCTATTTAACAGCGCAAGCCCACAGTGGTTGCATTAACTTTGAGGGCCGGGGGGACTAGAAGCTGCCCTGGCTGGTACTGGGTCCCCCCCCCCCTTCCAAAGTCAAAGCAGCCACCATGGACTTGCCCTTTAACTTTGGAAGGGCCGGGGAGAGCACCTAGAAGCTGCCCTGGCTGGTGCTGTCTTCTCCCTGGCCGTTCTGAACTCAAAGCATCTGCCGGTGGGAAGTGGGAGCTGTTGCTGCTGCAGACCCCCACCACCGATGTACTCCCTCCCCGGACTGGCCAGCCAGCCAGTGGGAAGTACATATACAGTTGTGCGATACAGTACTGTACAGACTGTACAGTACTGTATCGCACGACATTAAAAACCGCATAACATTAAAGCTTGTAGAACCAAGCTTTGTTATGCGGGGTGTCCCCTGGCCACGCCCACCATACCATACCCACAGTGTGGTAGTAAAAAAATTTGGAGCCCACCACTGGGTGTAATGTAGTTTTAGTGGTATGAGGAGGCTCAGATGATTATTAATACAGGGATTGCAGAGTTGCCCCCCTTCAAGAAGGCTCTATAAACATCAGAGCCTGCTTTGCTTGCCTGGCAGCCAGCGGGAACAACTGTCCACACCTGCGGGCCCCAGAGGGTCTCGAAAGGGCCGCTGCCGGAGCCCAGGTAGCAATGCAGAGGCTAAGCTGCTGTCCTGCAGTCAAAATATTGTGAGTTCAATCCTGACTCAGTGTTGACTTCAGCCTCTTTCATCCTCCTAAGGTCGGGCAAATGAGTCCCCCACATGTTAATGGGGGCAAAATATATGCACTGCCCAGAGAGGGAATGAAGCGATGCTGACCATGTGGGGGGGTATGAATAGGGATGCCATACGTCATGGTTTTCCAGGAATTTCACAGGTTGTAACTGTCCTGCCCGGTCCCATTAAAAACATTGAATATTCCTGCTGTTCAAAGGGGAAAAAATCAGCCTTTTTCTTGCCTTAGAGCAGCATTTCTATTGAACCACCAGCAGGTGGCATCTGTAGCAGCAGCTGCTGTCACACGAATACTGCAGGACAGAATGGGCTCCCATCTTTGTCCCATCTCTTGTAAACCTAGCAGTTCAAAAGCAAGAAATTGCAGGTAGATAAATAGGGACCACTTTGCTGGGAAGGTAAACACACAAACCCACTTCCTATTTTATTTTGTTTAATAGATTTAACATATCTCCAAAAGGGACCCCAGAAGAAGAACCTGAAGCTGCCTGTGCCGAGTTTCTCTGTTCCTGCAAATCTGAGCCTTTTCTCCTTGATCTTCTCTTGTCATGGGTTGCCATGTCAAGAGATGTCCCTCCTGCTGGGGATGGAGGGTGTCTTTCCCTCCTGTCCAGGGCCACAACCAGGGGTGGTGCTGGTGGCAGAGGGGTGGCTAAAAAAACCTGAGCTAACAGACCGCCCCCAAACTAGATTTGCCCAAGGTGTAGCGTGCAATCGCCTAGCTCTGGCCTCCGTCCGTCTGAGGGAAAAAAGATGCAGTTTCCCTTTCAGCCTCTCAGGGCTTCCTCCTCCATTTGCCTGTCGGGAAGGGACGGCGAGGAAGTGGAAGGAACCGGGGATCGAACTGGCATACCCAAGGGGGGATACAGAGGGAGCCAGACAGACACACATGCGCACACAGAGCGACCCACTCTTCCCATGCTCACTCCAGAGGTCTCTGCCGCTGATTCCTTCGAACAGCTGCTGGAAAAACCCCACCCCTTTCCCCCCATTGGCCAAGGCTACCGAAAGAGAGAGAGAGGGGGGGAGTAAATGCTCATTGACTTTTCAGGAAGAAACGCCCATTTTACTTTAGAAACCTCTGCCCTTAGCATGAGAGAACAAACTTTGAATAATAACTATGGAGTCAATATTTGATTTTGTTAATCAACACTGACTGGAAGGCGGGAGGTCAGCAGTTCGATTCCCGAGTACTGTAAGACGGAATGAGCTCGTCTTTGTTCCAGCTTCTGCCAACCTAGCAGTTCAAAATCAAATAATTGCAAGGAGATATATAGAGACCACTTGGCGGGGGGGGGGGGGAGGTAAACAGTGTTCTGTGTGCTCCGTTGTTTAATCATGCCTGCCACATGACCACAGAAACGTCCTCTTCGGCTTTGAAACAGATGAGCACTGAACCCTAGAGTTGGATATGATTGGCTTTTGAGCAAGGGCAACCTTCTGTCCTGTTTTTGTGGGAGGGAATTACCGCATCCCTATGTGTGACGCATGTGAAACCCTCCTGTTGTGCTCATGTCAAGAGAGGGAGGGATTCTCCCTGGACTTTCCCACCCCAGAGAGCCAGCCTTCCTTCCTTCCTTCCCCTCCCTCCACTTGGGGGAAAGAGACTCTGGAGTGGGGTTGGGTTTTCTCCAGTGTGGGACCCCAGATGCCCCTCCCTACCTTTCCAGGGAATCCAGTGATTAACTGGCTGACATTGTGCGGGGTGAAGGTGTCCTGTGGTTTCTCCTGAGTAAATGTTTCATTTTATTCACTTTTTACAATATTCAATGTCTATCTCACCCATCTAGTGAGCCCACTATTGCAGGCAGTTCTACAAATAACTTCTCTATCCCAAACAAACCCAAAACTACAAAAGGAGTAAAACTATATATACATTTGCAAAATAATCAAAAGGCAAAAATCAAAGAGTGGCACATGAGTGAATTCACTAATATTGGCAAGGTATCACAAGAACCACCTGAGGAGGAGAAGGCCTGGCAAACCTCCAGTGGAAAGGAGAGAGACCCACAAGAATGTAACCAATAACAAAGAGGCCCAAAAAGTAATCATTGCCAGTGCTAGAACCCAAAGATTGAAAGCCAATGAGGATCATGAAATATAGGTTGCAGATCTTGGGTAGAGTTAAAACAATTTTACTGGCTGGTTGAACATATATGTCAAAGTTGATTGAATTTTCTCAATATAACTTTTATTAATTTGGTTTCTGTCCATATGTGTACTTGGATGTGAATAAAAACACTTTATAGTTGAAGATGTTTCCACATTCAAATTATTTATTTCCCGTTTGACTTATTTCCTGGCTATATAGGTGATTGCTCTGACTGACTCTATCCATATTCGTATGGTTTCTCCCCTGTATGAGTTCTTTAATGGGAACTTACAGCACTGCTGTGTCTGAATCTCTTTCCACACTCCATGCATTCAGTTACTCCCCGTGTGAGTTTTCAGATGGGTTCTTAGATTTCACCTTTGACTGAATCTTTCCACTCAATGACATCAAACGGTTTCTCTCCTCTGTGAGTTTTTTGATGTCTATTTAGGTTACTGCTGTGACTGAATCTCTTTCCACACTCAATGCATTCATACGGTTTCTCCCCTGTGTGAGTTTTATGATGGGAATTTAGGCCACGGCTATCAATGAATCTCTTTCCACACTCCATGCATCCATATGGTTTCTCCCCTGTGTGAGTTTTCAGATGGGAACTCAGGTGGCATCTTTGACTGAATCTCTTTCCACATTCTATGCATTCATGCGGTTTCTCCATGTGAGTTTTTTTATGGGAACTTAGGGCAGTGCTGTGACTGAATCTCTTTCCACATTCAGTGCATTCATACAGTTTCTCCCCTGTGTGAATTTTCAGATGGGAACTCAGGTGGCCTCTCTGACTGAATCTCTTTCCACACTCAGTGCATTCATATAGTTTCTCCCCTGTGTGAGTTTTTTGATGGGAATTTAGGCCACCGCTATCAATGAATCCCTTTCCACACTCAGTGCATTCATACGGTTTCTCCCCTGTGTGAGTTCTTTGATGCCTACTTAGGTTACTGTTGTGACTGAATCTCTTTCCACACTCCATGCATTCATATGGTTTCTCCCCTGTGTGAGTTATCAGATGGGAACTCAGGTGGCCTCTATCTCTGAATCTCTTTCCACACTCAATGCATTCATACGGTTTTTCCCCTGTGTGAGTTTTTTTATGGAAACTTAGGTTACTACAGTCACTGAAGCTCTGTCCACACTCATATGGTTTCTCCCCTGTGTGAGTTTTCAGATGAGAACTTAGGGTATCCCTCAAACTGAATCTCTTTCTACATTCTAGACATTCATAGGGCTTCTCCCCTGTGTGAGTTTTATTATGTTTACTTATGGCACTGCTGTCAACAAATCTTTTCCCACACTCCATGCATTCATAGCATTTCTTCCCTGTGTGAGTTCTTTGATGTCTACTTAGGTTACTGCTGTGAAGGAATCTCTTTCCACACTCCATGCATTCATATGGTTTCTCCACTGTGTGAGTTCTTTGATGGACATTTAGGTTACCGCCCTGACGGAATCTCTTTCCACACTCCATGCATTCATACGGTTTCTCCCATGTGTGAGATCTTTTATGGCTACTTAGGTGACTGCTGCTACTGAATCTCTTTCCACACTCCATGCCTTCATAGGGTTTCTCCCCTTTGTGAGTTTTATGATGTTTACTCAGGTCACTGCTGCGACAGAATCTCTTTCCACACTCCATGCATTCATACGGTTTCTCCACTGTGTGAGTTCTTTGATGGGAACTTGGGAAACCTGACAAGTTGTGTATTTTCCTCTATCCTTCTAGGCTTCCCACCTTCTTTTCTCTTCCTTCTGGCTGTCTACGTTTCCTCTTTCATGCTGCCTTTTCACTCACACATAATGTGGCTGTATTTAGCTCTGGTACCCCCATTTTTCTCTGATGGAGAAAGAAGAGGACAATGAGTACAGTTTACATTTTTTTCATAATAAATAAATTATGAAGAAATAGAATAGGTACCTGTACATTTTACACTGAGTGTCTGCAGTTACTGTTGAAAGACTAATTCCATCATGGGCAACTACCAAAGCAAAGTGAAATCAAGGCACAGCTTCCTCAAAACCTCTACCCCTCCAAACCACTATTTCTCACAGACTGCCCTAGAATTTTAGAAGGCGAGCAAGGAGCTACCAGATAACTGGGCAGAACCACATGACTCTGCCGCCTGGCCAAGAACAACCATGGCCTGTGTGGAAAGTTTTAAATAGACTGCATTGTAGGGGTAGGTAGATCAAGGCCAGATCTGAGAAAGTGGGGTTTCTGTTTTGATGACTGCCTGTGTGAATGTGGAGAAGTAAAATCTATCTCCCATAGGAAACAATACCCCTCAACAAGTACTAAGGAGGACCTTACGTTGGCAAGAGGAAATACTGTTAATGTGGCCTGATATTGGGCAGACGTCATCTAGCCCAGATTTGTACATTATGTGCTGGTGGTGCCTCTGACACGAAGAAAGAAAATTGGTAGCATTTGCTATAGTGATGGGAGGTGGAGCTCAGCGTATCTGAAGGGGCACAGATTGCCCAGACTGGCATTTCAGAGGGCTAGTTGAGATAATGTATTTGTTGGTGGTGGGTTTTGATTTGTGTGGGTATTTTTGTCATTTATTTTGTTTGTTCACCACCCAGAGTGGGATAACACCCAGGTGGTATAGAAATTAATTAATACATTAAAAACATAATACTTTTACCTCTAAGGAATTTTAATTAATTAAAAGTAAAAGTATTGTTTTCAATTAATTAATTAATTAAAATTTCATTTCATTTCACTTCATTTCATTCTTCATTTCATTCACTTCATTCTGCCAAAAGATGACTCTAAGCAGTTTACATTGATGCATGCTGACTGCACCGCAGCCAGCAGCAGGAAAGCGAAAAGATACAATAGTCATAATACAATAAAAAGTACAATAATCACAAGATAGAAAAACACAATATAAAAAATCAGATACATAACACTTAACACAATAAACCGGCATAATCAAGCAAAGCAATACTCAAAATATTTAAGCACTAAAAACAAGGAGCATTTCATTTGAAAGAGGTAAAAGTACCAATTAAAATTATTAAACACATAAGGATTCAACTACAGAAGGGGCCATTCAACAATTATGTGATCCATTTTGGGGGGGGGGGATATGACACCCCCCATGTAACCCGACTATAATTTTCCCTTCGATCCCCTCCCCACTTAAAATTATGTAATCCAGAGTTTTTGTTTTGAAACTCTAATTTTTAGAGCTTTTCACTATTGGTGCCTAATGCAGAATGTATCAGTGAGGATTCTCGATGCATCACACCCTTTGTGAAGAGATTTTTTTTTTTTTTGCAGGGAGGAATGAGGATGTCAGGTAAGTTCCGAGAGTATTCTTCTACTATCTTCTTTATAAGGATTAACATTTTACTGATAGTTTGAACATTAATGACACAATGAAACGGTTGAGTGAAACTGGACTCATGGGAATTTTAACTCACTTAGTCATAAAAATTAAGAGTAATGTTAACTAAAATGCAGCTGTCTCAAGTCTTAAAAGTATTTATGGCTTCCAATTAATATTGAAGAAAAATTAATGTAAGAAATAAAAATATAAAGGAAACAGTGAAGGAAGTCAACATAATTTTGAAGGAAATGTTTTACAGCGTAATCTTAACCTATAAATCCAAGGGTTAACCGTTGGAACTGGCTATAGGTTGCTATGCCTCGCCCTACTGACCTGCACCCACCATTCGTGCGCACGGCCAAAGTGGGTCCGCAGGTCAACGAAGGGTTCAGAAAATCGGCCCGGGGGCAACAGCCCCACAAACGGCAAGAAATGGAAAGAACTTCATTTCCCAACATTCTTTGCGCCACGCCGTGCCACAGCCAATCAGGCTGAGAGACGCGACCACAAAGAACGTGGAGAAACGCAGCGCAGCCAATCAAAAATAAGCTTCAGGAAAAAAATGCAGCACGAACTACGAATCCCAGAGTCCTCTGTGCTGCACAACCCCTCAGCCATTCAGGCTGAGGGACGCGAGTGCAGAGGAGGCTGGCAAAGCGTGGCACGCCAAAGTTAAAAAATAAACTGCCGGGAGGGAAAGACTTTTAAAGACCCAGCGGGACTCAGGAGGTAAGTGTGGTAGCACCGATTAGGGAGTGGGAGGGGGGAGGCACGGCCCCGGTAACCACGCTGCCACCCCCCCGCCCTACCACCTAGCCCACCCTTCCTAACCCCCACCGACCACGCTTACCTCCTGGCTCCGACTGGGTGTTTAAAGGTTTCCCTCCTGGTGTTGCCTTCTACGTCTCGCCCTCGCTTCTCTCTGGGCTGCCTGCAAAGGAAACTCCTTTCCAAGCAAACCCAGACAGAAGCAAACCCTTTCCCTGCTGGGGATTTCTTCTCCCCAGGAGGCAAAAGTCTCTTTGCCTCCCGAAGAGAAAGTATCGCTTCTCTCTGGGCTGCCTGCAAAGGAAACTCCTTTCCAAGCAAACCCAGACAGAAGCAAACCCCTTCCCTGCTGGGGATTTCTTCTCCCCAGGAGGCAAAAGTCTCTTTGCCTCCCGAAGAGAAAGAATCCTGTGCTGAGTTTTAACTCAAATTAAAACCCAAAACATCTAAACACATTTTAAAAACATTAAATGTAAAAAACATTTACTTTCACATTATTTAAATTATCACCTATGGTACAACTATTTTAAAAAAATTCCAAAAACTAAAACATTATTCAGTTACATAAAACAATTTGAAAAAACTATATCATACTTTGTTCTTTTATTAATCCTAAAAAAACACAAAAAAGCAGATCACAGTTTATAACAGCCAAGCCAAAAATTTTTTTTACATAAATAAACATTGTAAAAATTAAAATTTCAGACTAAGCAATTTTTAAAAAACATTAACACAATTTAACATTTCAACACAATTTAAAACAGCCCGGCAACGCCGGGCAACCCTTGCTAGTCATCTAATAAAATAAAAACTTTCTATGGACCAGGTATTATTTATTTCTTTTCTGTCCAAGGGCATGCACTCCAATCAGGAATATTCTTGATTAAATAGATCAGTGGAGTATCATCATCAGAGTTGTAGTCGTCTCCTGCCGGGGGCACATCAGGATCATCTTCTGAAAGCCACTCTACGTCCAAGGGAGCACCCATCTCATCTTGATGTTGCATGAGCACCTTGCCAGCTTGATGGGCCAACCTTACGCTTTGCCGAGTTGGTACTTGAGGGGGCCTGTCCCAATCCTGAGAGTCTATTAGGCTGCCTACTGAATGAACGTTGCATTTGTGACCTCTCATAGCTTCTTTAGATGCAAAATATAATCCGCATTTGCTGCAGCACCTGCCTTCAATATTGCTCTGCTGCGACAGACAGGAAAAGTCAAATGGAATGTAGTCCAGACTGCCTCCAGGAAACTGAATTGTGGAGGCGAATTGGATGAACAGTGTAGCAAAGTGGCAATTTTGAGCAAGGGGTTGAGCTGCAGTTAGTCCCTTTTGTAACAGTAGAGGTGGTGGGAGAAAACCATGAGGAAGAAAAATACAGAGCTTCCTTCGGAGTTGCGAGCAACAGTTTGAGTCCTGGCACTTTGATACTTCAAGCAAATATTGAGACTCTCTCACATGTTTTGCGTACCAATTTGTTCCTAGATCGCCAAAATCATTCTGTTCTTCATCTGCTTCAGGTGCAATGTATTCAGCAATCACACTATTCTTGTCTATCAGAAGATCCGACCAGATGTCAGCAAGTGTTCTAGCCACGAATTCAAAATTCTTTTCCAGATCAACATCGATAGTGCATCAATGAGAGTCAAGGTAAGATCCATAGTGGTCGTTCTTGAGCACCATACAGCGCTCCGCTCTATTATAGGCACTGCGGCCAGTGAAAACCTGGCTGGCAGGGCAGGTGTGGGGTCCTAAAGAGAATATGGCTCCAGCCTGTTGGCTTATTTCCAACTAGAGCTCAACTGTCCCTCCTTTTTGTGTTGTGTACAGCGGTATTCCTCCATTCCCTATTCCCTTTTTAGTTTTTTATGTGGGGTGGGAGTGGGAGGGTGGGTTGGTGGGTGGTCGAGTGAGGGTTTTAATCTGTTTTGTTATATTTTACTGTATTTTATCTGTTTTTACCGTTGTGCACCGCCCTGAGTCGGGTTTCCCCGAGTGGGCGGCATAAAAATCTAAGAATAAATAAAATCACTGAATCAAAACTCTCCAAGTGCAGAAGTCTTGCTAAGTCTTTACCGTGGGATGCAGCCGTTGATGAAGCATGCTTACCACTACTGATGGCAACGTAAGTGGGCCCAGAGCATGAAACCGTGTCAGGCTGCCCTATTGAATATTTAACTGCAATTATGATTCCTGCGTATACGCTTGGTATTAATTTGTGTCATCTGGCCACGACCCAGTCATGATCAGGAAGCTTGACACGGTAGTCCATCCTCATCAACAGTGGAGCTTGTTTGTTGGCTGCAGTTATCCCTAAAGGAATACAGGCCTTGTCGTCCTGAATTAAACAAACAAAAGAAAATGTTTTTAGAATAATGGAAGGTTTTTTGCTTTTGGCGAATTCAACGTGGTCAAAAAGGTGAGGATTTTTCTTACCTGAGACAGAAATGCGATGTCTTCTTGAAGAAGGGAAGCCAAACTCTCCACATTCGTGATTGACACTGTGCAAAATTGGGTATCAGGGTGCGCCTTATGGAGATCCTCCGCAGCTCTGATCAGTTTCACTGGGGCAGTCTGCTCATGGTGCTTCCCTGCAGTGGAGGTGGCACATCGCGGGAGAAGCCTCAAGTAAGTGGCAGATCATGATAAATCAAATCCTAGTTCTAAGAGCTCCCGGTGGAGGTCATCCAGCGTTCTGCAGGTGCAGATTATTTTGGACCTGTGGTGGTTGTCAGCGGCACTCCCATGGATTACAATGTTAGAAATTGCCGCAATAGTCTCTTTGTCCTGCGGATTACGCAGTCGGCCAGCACCTGTCTGGACCTCATTGGTGGACGACTGGCGGGGTGGTCTGGCTGCTAAGACAAGTTCCTGAGTTTTCTTCCGGTACTTTTGTTGAGCCTTCTGCACACACTGCAGCTTTTTGAGCTTTGCTAACTCTTGGGTTTTACTTTTCTTGCTCAAGTTCACAAAGGGACAAGTCTGTTGCAAGATCGCGATCCTTGGCTTTCATTAGTTTATTAATAATTCGGTCATAGCTGGCAATTGCCTCCATGGCTGCAGTTTGAGCAGGACTCGCATACTTTCATTTCTGTGCAAGTTCCTTTCAAGATGATCCTCCTTGTCAGAAGTGGCTGGTAGAGGACAGTTCTTCCTCTTCTGATGTGCTCCAGGACCTTCATCATCAGATTCGCTTTACTTGCCTCCACTGGCTGGGGCCTTTTCTTGGGTGGGGTCCACCCTTGGGGTATCAGTGAATCAACTGCTGTATTTCTACCCAAGGATTGTGAGTTCTATTCTTGCCCGGGGGTTGGGTTTATTCGGCCTTCCTTCCTAGGCTGATAACATTGGTTAAACTGCTGTCCTGCAACTGTTGGGCTATGAGTTCCCTCCATCTGGAATTCAGGTTAACTCAGCCTTCCATTCTTTAACGGGTAATCTGAGTACCTAGTATATAGGGGCATGATGTTATTTAACTGTTAATTTCCTTCAGAGTGCACTAGTGCTATGGGGAAATACATAAGTATGATTGTGTTGCATTGATTGAAGTCTGCTATTAGCATGTAGAATTAGCTGTCCCCAGTGTTTTCACACAGATATGGTCTCCTCTGACATTCCGAGAGTCTCAATGTGCCTATGGCGTGGCCCTGCCCCGGGCTCAGCACATGCCTGGGATTTAGTATCCCCACCCCCTCCAAGTCCCTGGGTTGTCTCCACTTATCTGTCTTGGGGTGAGTGCGGACTATCTCCACTGCTCCACTCACTTCTTCCCCTGAACCCTGACTCCATATGCCTGTATAACCATGTGGGTTTCTTATGATGCGTATCCCCCCCCCCAAATTTGCGGGCAGTTCCTGCTGGTGCCTTCTCTTTTCTTCCATGTCCCCACACTCTTCTTAAGATGCAGTTCCTGCCGTTGCCACAGCCTGCTGTGTCACAGTTTCGTCCCACAGTGCTTCTGTTGGGGGCGTGCATCTTGGCTGTGAGAGGGAGCAATTTTCCTCTTGTTTCCACCCTCTGCTGGGCATCTCACCGCAAAGATGGTGCAGTTCTTTCCTGCTGATCTTTATATTGAACATTTTACTGTGCAGTGCGTCCACTGGTGGCGCCCATCTCATAGGTGGGATGGCCCATTTTGTTTTGAGAACACAGGCTAGGCATGCACTGGTGGACCTCCTTCCATGTGATGGACCGAGGTGCCTCCCTTGCCTCCATTCTTTTCCTCTCATACCTGACGGCCACGGCCTGGTCTTCTTCTGCTATGCTACATGCCCAATTCTACTGTCCCAGAGGCTAAGGCCTTCAGCCACTCCATGGGTTTTTTATTATTATTATTATTATTATTATTATTATTATTATTATTATTATTATTATTATTATTATTATTATTTATATCCTGCCCTTCTGGCATTAGCGCCATCCAGGGCAGCTAACAACATATGAAGAGAAAGCTCTCTACAGTAAAAGAAAGCTTTCTCAACAATACAAAATGCAAAATACAGGAAATGCAATGAAAAATGAACAATAAATACAGTACTGTATACAGATATACATGAAAATATGGTAAAGCAAAATTACAATAAAGTAATATAACAATACAAATTAAAATATATCCCCACAAGAAAATACAAAAATACAATACGTAAATACCTTACAAAAATACCTTTCAAGAATGCTTTACAAAAGTTCAACACATGGCGGAGCTTGGCTCAATGCCTCTAACGAAAACCCCCGGGGCTCAAATGTCCTTAAAGTCACCTGCCTCCCATCCCTGAACCGATGGCATGGGCCCAGGGAGAGGCGAGGGTCCCGCCAGCGGCAGCAGCGGTGTGGCTTCGGAATCCTCTTATGCCCCCCAAGGAGGCAGGCTCTGAGGCAGGGGTGCGGGGAAGGCACTGGACACACCTGCCTCTCATATCCGAACTGATAGCGCAGGCTCGGGAGAGGTAAAGGTCCCGGCAGCAGCAGCGTGGCTTCAGCGTATTCTTATGCCCCCTGAGCAGGCAAGGCTCCAAGGGGCAAGGAAGGCACCGGACACACCCGCCTCTCATCCCCGAAACGATGGCGTGGGCTTGGGTGAGGCGAGGGTCCCAGCAGCAGTTCATTGCCTATTTGCCTCAATTTGCTCCTTCCATTGCACTGGGGCCTCGCCTCCAGCCGGTCGGTCGGTCTGGGGTGGGTCCGGGTTCAGCCATTGGCTGTACCCCGTGTGGTGGGTAGTGTGGGTGATTTTAATCAGAATGGCCTGTTTAATTATTCAGTTGGGGTCTCGGGTAATTTGGAACCTGACAGCACTATCACTTGGGATGTCTCATGGCTGTTGAATAGCCGCAGACCTGGGACAGCTGATCAGGAAGCTTTTCCAGCTTCCTGGTCGCATAGCTTGGTCTCACTGTTGGGCACAGTGCTGGCCTGCCTGCAGAGCTTTTCTGCTGTCCCTATTATTTGGAATCCAGATTCTCTGGTATTGACCTGAGTTATTATTATGCACCCGCACTACCTAGTCCCCAGTGCAATAGTTTGCAACAACTTATTTTGGCTTACTAAAGTGGCCCATGTTTGAACCCATGACATGTGTCCGTCTCTTCACTCAGAGGTGGTGGGCAAAGCATTACATAATCTTTGACCTGAACCCATGCCCCCACATAATTTTTCCATAATTCAGATGGCAGACCCCCTCCCTCCCTTCAAGGATCACGTAATTGTTGAATGGCCCCGAAGGCATCTTATATTACCTTTTATTCTCCATACCTGATCGGATTCTGCTCCAACACAAGGAAGAGATTTCAGAGGACTTGATGGCATCCTTCTGGCCCCCTGCAGGGAACATCAAGGGGGGCTTGGTTAGAAACAAATACTTTTAAAAACAAAATATACATCCCGTTTTTTAAAAGGACGGTTTCACAGAAACCCTGGAGGCCAACCACTGAGCTCACTCATCAAGTTTCCCTCATATCCCAAGCCAGTTTCCCCCAAAATCCACCAGTGCTACAGGGCACTGCCAGGTCCAAGAGGACTCCGATGTGGCTTACAGGAGCTGTTCGGGAAGTGATCAAGAGCAAGAAAAGCTCATTTAGAAGATGGAAGGCTTGTCCAAATGAGGACAGCAGGCAGATACATAAATTCTGGCAGAACAAATGCAAGGCAACAATCAGGAAAGCAAAGCAAGACTTTGAGGAGCGTATAGCTAAAAATACTCAGAGAAATAACAAAGACTTCTTTAAGTACATTAGAAGTAAGAACCCAACTAGGAAGGCCATTGGACCATTAGATGACAATGTAAGGCAAGGGGTTATTAAAGAGGAAACAGAGATTGCAGAGAGACTCAATGAATTCTTTGCTGCAGTATTCACTGAAGAAGACAGAGACCACATGCCCAAAACAGAGCCTATCTTCGTAAGGAGGGAAACCGAAGAATTAAGCCAGATAGAAATAACCAGGGAGGAGGTCCTTGCATGTCTTGTTAAGCTAAACACTAACAAATCACCAGGACCAGATGGCATCCGTCCACGAGTTCTCAAGGAACTTAAAGATGAAATTGCTGATCTCCTAGCCAAAATATATAATCTTTCCCTCAAATCAGGCTTTGTGCCTGATGACTGGAAGGTAGCGAATGTAACACCAATTTTCAAAAAAGGATCCAGGGGTGATCCAGGAAATTACCGACCTGTCAGTTTGACGTGTGTCCCAGGTAAAGTGATGGAAACCATCCTAAAAGATAGAATTAATAGGTACATAGAAGAGAAGGCGCTGCTAAAGGAGAGCCAACATGGCTTTTACAAGGGCAAATCATGCCTCACTAATCTGTTGGAATTTTTTGAGAGTGTCAACAAGCATGTGGATAAGGGGGATCCAGTTGACATTGTTTATCTGGACTTTCAGAAGGCTTTTGACAAGGTCCCATACCAAAAGCTCTTGAATAAACTTACCAGTCATGGAATAAAGGGACAGGTCTTGTCCTGGATCAGCAACTGGCTAAGGGACAGGAAACAGAGGGTAGCACTAAATGGCCACTTCTCCAAGTGGAGGGAAGTAAAGAGTGGGGTCCCCCAAGGTTCAGTACTGGGACCCCTGCTTTTCAACCTCTTCATAAATGATCTAGAGGTAGGAGTAAAAAGCAAGGTAGCCAAATTTGCTGACGACACTAAATTATACAGGGTAGTGAAAACTGTGAGAGATTGTGAAGAGCTCCAGAGGGATCTCTTGACACTGGGGGAGTGGGCAAAACAGTGGCAAATGAGCTTCAACATCAGTAAGTGCAGAGTGATGCATGTTGGGGCAAAAAAACCCAATTACATTTATAAACTGATGGGGTCTGAACTCTCTGCGACAAACCAGGAAAGGGACTTGGTGTCCTGGTGGACAGCTCAATGAAGATGTCAACCCAGTGTGCCTCAGCAGTGAAAAAAGCAAACTCAATGTTAGGGATCATTAGGAAGGGTATAGAAAATAAGTCAGCAAGTGTCATTTTGCCTCTTTATAAATCTATGGTGAGGCCCCATCTGGAATATTGTGTACAGTTCTGGTCGCCATACCTCCAGAAGGATATTATGGAGTTGGAGAAAGTACAGAGGAGGGCAACCAGAATGATTAGGGGACTGGAACACCTTCCTTACCATCTGAGGCTGCAACGGTTGGGCCTTTTCACTCTTGAACGACAGCGTCTAAGAGGTGACCTGATTGAAGTTTATAAAATCATGCACGGTGTGGACAAAGTAGATAAGGAAAAACTGTTTTCCCTATCGTACAACACTAGAACTAGGGGACACTCCATGAAACTTTTGGGTACTAGTTCTCAAACAAATAAGAGAAAGTACTTTTTCACCCAGAGGATTACTGGTCTATGGAACTCCCTGCCAGAAGAAGTGGTGACAGCTGTCAGTCTTGACAGCTTTAAGAAAGGATTAGACAAGTTCATGGAGGACAAGTGTATCAATGGCTATAATTATGGCTACCTAAGGACAACCTCCAGGTTGGAGAGATAGGCAGGATATCTCTCTATGCCATTTCCAGGGAATCCTAAGCAGGTGAAGGCATCTCCTTGGGAATACTCTGAAGGAAATGGTGAGCCACTGTGTGAGACAGAATGCTGGACTGGATGGGCTGTGGCCTGTTCCAGCAAGGCTGTTCTTATGTTCTAGGGTAGAGGATGAAATGTCTGAGAGGAAAGAAGTCTCCCCCTGCTCCGAAGTCACTGTCTTCATGTGCAATCTCTCTGTCCCCCATTCAGAGCTCTCTTCCCCCCTTTTTCTTTCATTTCTTGCCAATGACAACCTCATGCATGCACACACAGACACACCCCTGAAATGACCTGATTTACAACTTGTGGCACCGGTTAAATGCAGAGATTTGATTCTCATCCAAAGAAAGGGAAATAGAAATCTCACCTGCCTTACCAAATGTTGGAAGGATTTGGACTTTGAGTTTCCTCTTTGGGTCCCAAAAAAGCCAGAAGAGATCAGCTCAGACTCATTCTTTCCCTTGTGGGAAAGACAGAAAAGTTCATTTTGTAGGTTTTTGGGATGAAGGAGAAAATCATTTCCTTACATTACATTTCTTTCACTTTTTTAAATCCTGTTGAATTTCATCTCCATATGTTTCTCTTTTGCAGAGAAAGAAAAAAGTTTGAGGTAGAGGAGAAGGAAGAAGCAGAAGCAGGGGGTATCCCTCAGCCTCTGGGCCAAAAGCCTCTGTCTCTAATGACCTTGTTAATTGTCCAGAGAGTGCTCTAAGCAATGGGGGAGAATAGATAAGTGTAACTGCTTTAAAAATCTGGCAAATTTACCTAAGAGTTAAACCAGGGGATCTCAAACTTTTCAAGCCGAGAGCCTGGTTACCGATCTCTTAGACTGCTTCGGGGCCAGACAGCCATTTTGCCCTGCTTCAATGGGAGGAAGAAGATGGGAGACCAAATGGAGGCCTTCATTAAAGTCAATGGAAGCCTCCCCCCTCCTCTTCTTTATCACCCCCTCCAAATTAATGATCAAAGGCTTCCTCTCCTCCTGCCTGGGAAGGAAAGTGTCCCTCAAGCGCCTGCGCCAATCCAACCCCCAGGAGGAGGAAGGGGGTGTGGCCTGGGATGGGGCCGCTGTTGTTTCTCAGAAGAAGCCCCTCCCTCCCTCCTTGTATCCTAGCAACAGAATCTCTTCGCTACCCTCAGACAGGCAGAAGTGGGAAGACTTTCCACTTCCTTCTCTGGCCCAAAAGAGCCTTAATTAAGTCTCTAACTCTCCTGGCCTTCCTCTACTTCCTGTCCCTGGAGGGTGGCCACGAGGCGGGAGAAGCAGCCCAGCTGTTTCTGCCACCTGAATTTCCTGTCTTCTGCTTGGGGGGGGGGACATCTCCATGGAAAAAAGGAAAAGCAGCTAAAAAGAAAGAAAGAACAGGAAGAAAAGAGGAGGAGGAGGAGGGAAGAGGCTCTCAAGACAAAAAAAAAGGATGTTAAGTGTGTCCATGTGTGTCCCGAAGGACAGGGTGAGTTTCTCGCCACACAGCAGGCAAAGAGGAAGCCCAACCGTGAGATGGACTGACTACCTAAACAAAGCCACAAAGGATTTGAGTTTGCAAGAGCTAAGCTGGGGTTTCAGGGGAGAGAGGATGTTCTGAAGATCCAACGGCCACAGAAGAAGGTCATGACAGGTTGACGAACCATCGCAGCAAAAGCAGACTTACACTTACCCCCACATTGTAGTTATTAATATCTCCCACCTAGGCTAAGGCTAGTGTAGCCCCCACCCCACCCTGAGATGACCAGATGAATCTGGAAACCCTCCTATTTTTGGAGGAACTTCCACCCACTCCCCTCCTGGCACATAAATGGGGTCATCCAAAATGGGCTGAAGGTTGTTTCCAAGGTGGGAGGCTTTGTTTTAGGGGCAGGGGGGCTTTTTCCATAGGAGCCTCATGGCTGCCTCCTTTAAAAAGGGGAGGGGGGTCCTACCCAGCTGCTAGGAGTTTCCCCCAATCCCCCTCTTTGCTAGTGTGTGTGTGCGTGCCCCCCCCAAACCTCAGGTTCCCTGAGAGTATATTTGCCCAATGGAGGGGGAGACCCCTCAATGTTCTTTTACAAAGCAAGAGGTCCAAGTGTTTTGCTTAAAGAGCAACTCACTTAAAGAGCAGTCCTGTGGAACACATTATGCGCTTTAAGTGAGGTACCATTGTAATTGCTATTGCTATAGCGCTCTCCTAATACCTGGAAGGTAATCCTAAAGAGGAAGGGAAGGATATATTCTCCATCACCTCCGAGAACAGGACGCAGAATAATGGGCAGAAACTACAGGAAACCCAGATATATAGGCTGAATATCAGATTAAAATCTTAGCTTTTAGAGATGAATCTGACCCTGGAGCCAATTGTTAGGAAATGCTGAAGGGCTCCAAGGCTGGAGGGCATTTGAAACTAGACATCACCCTCTGCCAGATCTGCTTTTGATTTGGATTCCTGCAGTTGGACTCAATGGCCTCAGAGGCGCCTTTCAACTCATGTACATTACGATCGTCTATAAAATGGATAAAGAAATGAGGAATGTCTAGACCCCGCCCCCTTGTTACTGCAGACTGGCTACAGAGCGACACTGACAGAACCTGCTATTGGGCACACACAAAAATGATATCACACAATTCTCTTAAGCTTTAACGACATAGCGCCTCCTCTTTAAGTGTCACCGTGGCACTTCAGGTAGATATGAAAGAAAGACTTCTCACCTGCCTTGCAAATGTTGGGAGGGGCTTCGAGTGCGATTCTTCACTTTCTGGTCCAGAGAAAAACACGGACTGGCTCACCAAGACGACCTTGGAGGAAAGAAGAAAGGGCTCAGCCAACTGTCCACGTGTATGCCTGTGTGGTTTTTACATCATCCACGGCTACATCTACGTGTCTGTCTGTCTGTCTCCTTTAGAGAGCAGAAAAGGGAGGCAGGAAAGAAACAGCAGGCCACATGAAATGGTACCATGGGTCAGGTCCGGCCTGCAGGTTGGGAACCCCTACTGACTTGGGGGAGGGTGGCAATGGGTGGACCCCTTCCTGAACATCTCGGATCCCTCCAGAACCCTCTTCTGAGTAAGAAACGTAGTGTCATTCCTAAAGTGTGTGAAAGGACTGGGCATCAGGAGTCTTGGGTTCAAATCTCTTCTGAGCCAATGGAAATTTACAGTTGAGATAGCAACAGTTGAGATAGCCCCCCCCCAATCCCCTGCCTTATGCAGATGTAGCACTGGGGGGGTCATCCCAGCTGCTTTTGGGGGGTGAGGGGGGTCTCTGAGCATCTTCCCTCCCTCTCCCTCTCCCCCCCCCCATTTCCCCAAATCCTAACAGCTCCCTCCTCCCCCCAGAGAGAGGAGACCCAGGAAAAAGGGCTGACCCCCAATACACACACCCACCCCACTTGGCGGATCCCCAGTTACGAGGCGCCTCCGCCGGAGACTAGTAGACGGACGGAGGGACCGCAGCTTTTTCCGGCTGAGGAATGAGCACGTGCGCAGCCTGAGGGTGGCAGTTGGGAAAAGTGGCGCATGCGCAGCAATAGGGGATGGATGTGGAAGCGGCGCATGCGCAACCTGGAGTGGGCGGTTGGGGAAAGCGGCGCCTTCTTGTTGCCCCGCTTGGTTGCTAGGCAATCCCTGGCGGCGCGGAGCAGAGGATTCCGGCAAGAGGGAGCGGGGCTTTCTGGTTTTCTTTCTGCCCGGAGACTGGTGACGCGAAGGAGGAGCGACATTCTCATTGGAAGATGAGACTGGCAGGGAAAGACCACCACCCCACCCCAAACTATCCTATCGACGGCCATCATCCTTGGGCCCCCTTCCAGTCTGGACTCCTAGCAGGCGGGAAAGAGTTTTTTTAATTGTTTGGCTGCCCAGAGTGGGAGAAAGAATTCCCAAGAAAGGCAGGATATATAAATAATTTTCCTTCATTTGCAGGCATAAGTTCGAAAAATAACAACAGTTCAACTTTTAGTGTATGGGACCAAAGACAACCGGACAACCGAAAGGTTGGTTTAACACAGGTTTATTGCATGAGGTTCCAGCGAAGCATGAGGTAATGGCGGTGATACATCTCAATATATACAGTAGCTCTCTACATTTGAATCTTGTAGCACGGTAGCTCATTGGCTGCTACCGGCGTGGCCTCGCCCAGGCACGCCTCTTTCTTCAGCTGCTGAATGCGGGGAAGGTTTTTCCCGCGGCTGTCCGTGATTGAGCAATGTGAACCATGTGAGGCTGAACGCTCGCAGCTGCCCTCTATGGGCTGTCTGCTCGCGTTCCTTTACAGCTGGTATCGTTTGTATCTGGAGTGGTTACATTCTTGCCTTTACAGTATAATGAACATGCATACATACATACATAACATCCCTCCCCCCTAGGATGGGACGAAGTCCCGCAACCATTGTGGCTTGCCGCACGTGCGCTTGGGACGCGCTTGCGTCTGACCTAGTACTGGAGAGCCTGTGATCCCTGACTCCGCGGGTGCTTGTCCTGCAACGGGAAACGGGGATTCGTTAGTGGCTCCGTGGGGCGTCCGTGCCTGCCCCGCCCCCGGGGATGGGAAAGGAATGAATAGTTGGGAGGTGAACCCCTGCCTGTTGCTCTCTGACCCCGGGGATCCACCTATTGTGAACCGCGGAACCGATGAGGTCGCCCTTGCGGTTCGGCTACCTTCTGATCCCTGCTCGGGGGACCTTGAGACTGTGGTGGTCGGACTCGCTGATGCCTCCCGTCTTGGGGGTGTCGGTCTCCGGGAAAGTGGCGCTATATCGCATTCTAACTCACAGGGGCTACTGGGACTGGAGGTACTGGGACTGGAGGTACCAGGGGCTGAACTGAAACCCCTCTTTTCGCTAGGACGGGTGGGGGACCACTCCGCTAACTCCCCCTGGTACTGCAAATCAACGTCTAAACTTCTATGGGCATCTGTGTTTCGGGGAAACTCCCGCGGGGTACGTGTGTGGTCGGGGCTCTTCCATTTCTTCGGGGACCCCCGCAAAAGATTTCTGTGGATCGATTCCCTTTCCTCCCCCCTTGGTGGGGACCCATGCTCCCCTTTTCCTCCCCCTTGGGTTAAGCGGGTGGGGGAGTACCCTAACGCTGATTCGATGCTATTCTCGTCTCCGTCCTGCTCTCCGGGGACCCTGCGCCTGAGTTGGTCCACGTGTCGCCTCCACAGGAAGCCTGTACTGGTTTCTACGCGGTATGAGACGGGGCCGGTTTGTTCTACTACGGTGCCCGGCACCCAGGCTGGCCCCGCGCTGGCGTAGTTCCTGCAATGCACCGGGGCGCCTACGCTGAAACTCTTTGTGGGTTCCACCCCTATGTTCCGCCCCTTGTCCTCTACTCTCGTGGGGTCTAGCTTGGAGATTCCCGTGGCCAGCTTCCTGCGCATCAACAGCTCTGCGGGGGAGTACCCTGACGCTAGTGGGGTGACCCTGTATCTTAGCAGGAATTGGCACAATTTCAGGTCGAGGTCTCCGGGCCCCATGCGCAGTAGCGCGTCTTTCGTGGTGCGCACGAGGCGCTCTACTTGGCCGTTGGTGGCCGGGTGAAAGGGGGCAGAGGTGACGTGCCGAATGGCGTTGCGCTCCAAGAATGCCCCGAACTCGGCGGACGTGAAACAGCTGGCGTTATCGCTGACGAGGGTGTCGGGTAAACCGAACGTGGAAAAGACCCTCCTTAACTGTTTAATTGTTGTGGCCGAGGAGGTGCTCGAGACTGGAATGACCTCCAACCACTTGGAGAACGCGTCCACCACGAGGAGGAAGAGCGTTCCCCTGAACGGGCCAGCAAAGTCTACATGTATCCGGGACCAGGGCCCCCTAGCCGTGTCCCACTCCCTAGGTGGCGAGCGAGCCTCTTCTGGCCTTGAGCTTTGGCACGCTTCGCAAGTGCCGACCATGTGTTCAATGTCGGCGTCTAGCTGGGGCCACCAAAAGTAACTGCGGGCCAGCGCCTTTGAGCGGACGATCCCCGGGTGGCTGACGTGCAGCAGTTTAAGCACCCTCGGCCGGAGAGGCGTGGGGATCACTACCCGCTGTCCCCACAAAAGGCAACCCCTCTCTAGGGACAACTCTAGTTTCTTTTTGAAAAATGTGTCGAATTCCGCTGCTGGGGAAGACACGGGCCACCCTTTCTGTACCCAGGAGCAAACTGTGGCCAGCGTCTTGTCCTTACCTGTCGCTTTGGCGATGTCGGCCGGTACTACTGGAGGGGAGTCTAGAACCTCTATCATTAAGACCTGATGGTCCCTCTCTACTCCGCCCACGTGGCAGCAATCCCGGGGAATGGGGGACCTCGACAGGGCGTCGGCATGACTGATCTCCTTCCCGGGCCGGTATACCAACGCGTGCTGATACGCGTTGAGAAAAATGGCCCACCTGAGCATTCTCGGGGACAGGATTTGGGGTGTGGGCTTATCTGCGGTGAAAATGCCCAACAAAGGCTTATGGTCAGTCACTATGGTGAAGGGGCGGCCGTACACAAAATCATGAAATTTCTTGGTCCCCGCAATTATTGCTAGTGCTTCTCTGTCTGTCTGAGCATAGTTCCTCTCTGCTTGGGACAGGGACCTAGAGTAGAACGCTATCGGGGCCTCCCTACCGTTCTCCAGCACGTGGCATAACACCGCCCCCACCCCCACCGGGGATGCATCGCATATCAGGACCACTGGGCGTTTGGGGTTGAAGTGGGTCAGTACGGCATCTGATGCCAGGAGTCGCTTCAGGTCATTGAAAGCCTTTTCCTGGTCGTCGCCCCACTTCCATGCCTCGTCCTTTTTTAACAATTTGTGTAGCGGTTCTGCCACGGCTGCCTTCCGCGGGAGGAAGGAGTGGTAGAAGTTGAGCAGTCCGAGGAACGACTGCAACTCGGGCTTGGATGTGGGGCGAGGGGCCTTCTTGATGGCGGCTACCTTGGATTGGGCTGGTCTTATTCCCTCGGGAGTGACACGGAACCCTAGGAACTCAACCTCTGTAGCGAAGAAGATGCATTTGTCTTTCCGCAACCGCAACCCCGCCTTTTCGAATATTGTCAGGACCTTTCCCAACCTAGTTGTTAATTCGGCCCGGCTCCCAACTGTAATCAATACGTCATCAAAGTAGGGTAACACCCCCTCTAACCCCTTCAGGAGGCGTTCCACAAGTGACTGGAAGATCCCGGGCGCCAAATTCACGCCGAATTGTAGGCGCGATACCTGGAACGCCCCTTTGTGGGTGACTATGGTCTGCGCAGCAGCTGCGGCGGGGGTCACCGGGAGTTGCTGGTAGGCTTGGGCCAGGTCGAGTTTAGCGAAACACCTCCCCCCGTGTAACCTGGCCAACAAGTGGCTGACTACCGGCACCGGATACGCATTAGGGCGGATCGCCTTATTGATGGTACACTTGTAATCAGCGCATATGCGGACTTCCCCGTTGGCCTTGAGCGCCGTTACAATTGGAGTTTCCCACTCCGCAGAATCAACAGGAACAAGAATCCCCTGGCCCACCAATTTGTCCAACTCCGCCTCTATTTTGTCCTTTAGTGCGAAGGGCACTCTGCGCGGCTTAAGTCTGATTGGACGTACTCCAGGGTCCAGGTCGAAAGTCACTGGGGGGCCCTTGAATTTCCCGAGCCCCTTTTTGAAAACCTCGGGGTGCGCGTCGCACACGCTCTGTATTGGATCAGTCCCGGCGGGGTGTGCTTCCACGGCGTGTACCCCCCCGATGAACAACCCCAGGGGCTGGAACCATTGAGTCCCGAGGAGGCTGCATTTACCTCCCTTGAGGACGACTAGGGGAAGCGTTGCGGTGTGCTTTTTAAACTGGACCCGGAACTTCCCAACCCCCAACACTGGGATGCGGTTCCCTTGCACGTCCTTCAGTGTGGCCCTCAACGCCTTGAGCTTGGGCCGCACGCGGGGGGCGATTTTCATGAATTCCCCCTGGGAAATAATGGAGTATGAAGAACCCGAGTCCACCTCCATTCTAACAGGGGCCCCTTGTATTACTACCTCAACGAAGTAACGGGGGTGCTCCGTGGAAACGCTGCAGACCGGCGCGTCGTCCTCGCTGTCGTCGGAGATGCGCCCTACTCCGTCCCGCATCCTCGTGGTCCGGGTGCCGTCCTTTGGCCTCGTGGTGCGGTCCTGCCTCGTGGTGCGGTCCTGCCTCGCCGAGCGGTCTGGAGAACTCCTGGTGGCCTCGCGCCGTTTCCGGCAGACCTTGGCGATGTGCCCGCGCCGGCCGCAGTTGTGGCACTCGGCCTTGCGGAATGGGCATTTGGCGCGGGCGTGGGCGGCGCCGCAGCCGTCGCAGCGCCGGCCCTCTCTCTGGACCCTCCGGACGTCCTCGTCGTCGCCGCTCTCCGCAGACGAGTCCGAAACTCGCCGGGCCGCTCGCACCGAGCTCTCTGCCTTTGCGGGCTTCGGGCGCCAGTCCTGAAGCTCGTGCACCCCGGCAGTAGTGGCCTCCGCGGCCTGTGCCGTGTCGAGGACTTGTTGCCACGTGGGAGGCGGCTCCCTTTTCATCAGCGCACGCTGAGTCTCTGTGTCCCTCAGACCGCAGAGCAGGCAGTCCCGGAGGGTGATGTCGGGGAGCTCCCACTTGCAAGGGCCGGCGGCCAACCGCAGGGCCGCGGCGAACTCCTCGACCGATTCCCCGGGTGCCTGGACTCGCCTCCAGAACGCGCTCCGAGCGGGGAACATTGCTATCGCTGGCCGGAGATGGGCGCGCAACGCCGCCAGGAGCTCTGTAGCTTTGAAGTCGCCCACCTTCCTCGGCGCGATCAGGTCCACCAAGGTCCTCTTGGTCTCGTGTCCGAGCATGCGGACGAAAATGGCCCTCTTTTTGGCCTCATCGGAGACTTCGAGCTCCACCAGCGCTGCGTTGAAGTCTATCTCAAACAGCTCCAAGTCTCCCGGCTTCTTGATCTCGTAGCCGGCGCATGTCTTGGTCCCGTGGGCAGCCATATCCCATCCTCGTCGCCAATTTAGTGTATGGGACCAAAGACAACCGGACAACCGAAAGGTTGGTTTAACACAGGTTTATTGCATGAGGTTCCAGCGAAGCATGAGGTAATGGCGGTGATACATCTCAATATATACAGTAGCTCTCTACATTTGAATCTTGTAGCACGGTAGCTCATTGGCTGCTACCGGCGTGGCCTCGCCCAGGCACGCCTCTTTCTTCAGCTGCTGAATGCGGGGAAGGTTTTTCCCGCGGCTGTCCGTGATTGAGCAATGTGAACCATGTGAGGCTGAACGCTCGCAGCTGCCCTCTATGGGCTGTCTGCTCGCGTTCCTTTACAGCTGGTATCGTTTGTATCTGGAGTGGTTACATTCTTGCCTTTACAGTATAATGAACATGCATACATACATACATAACACAACTCTCAACGGAATAATTCAAAAATACAACGCTCAGAAGAAGGACAATTTCCATAAACGGATTTTACAAAGAATAATGTGCAAGAAGTAATCCAAGAAATAATCCAAAAAAATAAAGCAAATCCTTGAATAAAAATATCTTCTTCTCCCCTTCCTCTCCCCTATTTCTTTCCGCTTTAGGATGTTCCCTTTCTGTTGCCTTTAACCCTTTCACAGCCACGCTTATAATGCTACAAGCAAGAAGGGTCTTGAAATTATTGTAGACCAGGAGCTGAATAAGAACCAAGAAGGTGAAGGTAAAGGTCGCCCTTTGCTTGAATGCCAGTCGTATCTGACTCTAGGGTTCAGTGCTCATCTCTGTTTACAGCCAAGGAACCAGCGCTGTTTGTGTCTACAGTCTTTTCTTAGGACATGTGGCAGGCATTGACTAGACACCAGAGTGCACAGAACACTGTTTACCTTCCAAAGGGTCTGGACAAACACCTTAAGCAGGATCCCCAATAAACCCTCAAGTTCACAGGAGGACAGGAAGGAGGGTCAGAGGAACTAGAAACCAAATCCTCAGGAAAGACTGAAGCAAATTGCATGTTTATGTCCAGGGCCATAGCCAGGGGTCGGCCAGGGTGGGCATTGCCCACTGAGTTAGCAGATTGCCAACCCTCAAACTCCCAACTGCTTATATATATATATATGACATATGTGACAATGTTTCCTATCCTTAAAATATTTTCACCCACCCACATCTAGAATCCTGGCTACGACCCTGTTCATGTCCCTGGAGAAAGGAGAATAAGGGGGAATAGCCACATGAAATGGCTCTGTGGGCTGGGTTTGTAGACTGCAAACTCCTGCTCTAAAGAGCAATGGAACTCTGCAGTCTTTTTTCATGTGACTACTCTACTCACTTTACCTGAATCATACTGGATTGGTAGCTGAAGTTTTCTTCAATGTTGCCAATGAGAGATGGTTCTGGAGAACAAGCACCAGACACTTTCCATTTCCCAAGAATTTGCTGGCACCACTCAGCATCTGCCACCTGGGGAAACTGTTCAATGAAACTGCCTATTGATAGGGCAGGCTGTGAGTCAATTTTTTGGCTGACAACAGCACATAATAATCACTAGGTTGACTCAGCTCATAATGGCATTTCATGGAGATAAATCCCTGAAATTCTTCCTTCCTTGTCTTTAAAAATGTATGTTTAATAAACATTACATTTTTATGACATGGCAAAGGGGATCCCAACTTTATGGTTCCTCAGCCTGCAGCCAAAGTGGAGCCATCTGGCATTGTGAATAAATTATATTCCACACACACACAGCACATGCCAGTAGGTAACATAGAAGATATTGTAATATATAACAACTCCAGCAAGCTGCCTATAGGTCTTGTCTTGGATGGTAGTTCAAGGAGGAGATAAGGAGGCTATGGGGCCTAAAGTGAAGGGTTTTTCTACAGGCTGAGACTTTTGAGCTTTCCTGTCATATCTATATGAGAGCTGGCCAGAGGGGGAGAGCATCTGTGCATAGGCTAAATGAAGCCTCTATGCATCCTCCTTTACTGAAACCTCACAGCTGCTTTGTCCTTGGCAACAAGCCTCGATTCCCCAAAGCCCCAACCAAACAGATGCAATGGGTCAGCACTGTGGGACTTGTAGTACAAATTCATCCGGATTTCTGAGTTTGTAAACTCCTCCAGAACGAATATTGCCAGATAAGCAGGGCAATACCAGCCTTATCAAGAAATACCTTCTCTTTTTAAATTCTTCTCTGACTCCCAAATCCCAAGACCTCCCTCTGGAGAAAGCAAGAGAGAATAGCTGCTCCATGATGTCCTCCTGGGGGAATTAAAAAAATGAATTTGACAATGGCTGTGAGGTAGATCTTGCTCTGGATGGAAGGGGTTTTCTTTACAGAACTTCAGGATATAACAATTAACACTGATAATAGGTTTTTAAAATAGGCTTTATTTAAAGAAATTAAAAACACCAGCTCAAGGAGCAAAGAACCAGTGACTATCATAATTAACTAAAAGCACATTCAAATGACTTCTTGTTTATATGTAGAAAATGGAGTATATATAAAGGTTTGCTGATTGAATGATAATTCTTCTGCCTTGCAGTCATTGAAATGGCTTCTGCCCTGAGTGAACTTCATGAGTAGTAAAAGGGTCTTCCCAAACCTAACCTCTTCCAACATTTGATTCATAGAAATATTTTTTTGCCTGTTTGAGTACTGAAATGCCTAGCAAAGTGTACACATGGTGACAAGAGTCTTCCATACTCCAGGTATTTAAAAGTTTATTTGCTGAGTTACATTTTTCAAAGTTCATTAGATGTGTGCTCAGTCAAAAGCACATCCAGCCATTCAAAGTTCTTCCTATCTTTGTGGGTCTGTGATGTGCAGCAAGCTTTGCATTTTGACTGAAGCTTCTTTCACACTCCAAATATTTAAAAGGCTTCTATCCTGTGTGGACTCTGTGATGTGAAGTAAGCTGCGCACTTCGACTGAAGCTTTCTCCACACTCCAAGCATTTAAAAGGCTTCTCACCTATATGGATCCTGTGATGTTTAGCAAGGGTTCCACTGTCACTGAAGTTTTTCCCACACTCCAGGCATCTAAAAGGCTTCTCACCTGTGTGGATCCTGCGATGTGTAGCAAGGGTTCCACTTTGACCAAAGCCTTTTCCACACTCCAGACATTTAAAAGGCTTCTCACCTGTGTGGACCCTGTTATGCGTAGCAAGGTTTCCACTTTTACTGAACCTTTCTCCACATATAAGGCATTCAAAAGGCTTCTCTCCTGTGTGGATCCTGTAATGTGAAGTAAGTTGTCCACTTTGACTGAAGCTCTTTCCACACTCCAGGCACCTAAAAGGCTTCTCTCCTCTACGGGTGCTCCAATGTCTAGCAAGGTGTACTTGTTGACTGAAACATTTTCCACACTCCAGGCATTGGAATGGCATTTCTCTTGAGTGTATTCTTTCTTGAGTTGTGTGATTTCCTCACAGTCAAATAGTTGCTCTATGTTCCAGATCAGCAGTTGTACAAAAAGAGTGAGAAAAAAGGATGGACAGTTACCTAGTTTGCCTAGTTACCTAGTCAAATAAAGTTGAAGATTATCAATGGATCAAACCCAGATGTCAACTATGCCCCCACATTCACTCTGGAAACAGTATTACTGGACCCAACGGCACCACACACAACATTAAAGACAGTTTTACTTGTGCTTCTGCCAATGTGATTTATGCCATCTCTTGCCAAAAATGTCCTTCTGGACTTTACGTAGGACAAACAGGACAATCTTTGACCAAAAGAATCAATGGACACAAATCAGACATCCAGAATGACAACACAGAGAAACCTGTCTCAAACCACTTCAATCTACCTGGACACTCTATCCAAGACCTGAAAGTTACAATTCTGGAACAGAGAAATTACAAGACTAGGATCCAAAGAGAGACAGCAGAAATCAAATACACTAATACCCCGGATAATGCTAAAACTTGGTTCCACAAGTCTTAGCGGTATCCGATTTTTAACATTGTCCGATGCATTGATTGGACAACATTAAAAAAAAGCCCGGTTCCCTTTCCGAAGAGGAAAGGAAACCGGGGATTGATCCACTTGTCTCTTTAGAAAGGGCAGCGGGGATTTTATACATGGAATCCCCGCTGCCCTTTCCAAAGAGGCAGGCAGATTGAGCGAAGCCCCAAAGTCGGCAGAACTGGTCTCTGCCTGGGAAGCGTCTTCCCAAGCAGGAGTCCAGCCTGGCAGCTTTGGGGCTTGGCTCTCCGGCGAGCGTTGCCTCCGTCAGATCACTGGTTTCCTTTGGGTAAGAGTGGGTGCACGCCTTCTCACACAAAAGAAACTGGTGGTTGTGAAGGTGAGCAGGTGGTCCGCGAGCTGAGCCAGGGCTGGCCTTGAAAGCCAAGGGTCAAAAAAGCGCTTCTCCCCTTGCCTTCCGAGGCCAGCCCATGCTCAGCCTATGCGCACCCCCTGCTCGCCTCGGAAGGCAAGGGAAGAAGCCCTGTCCCCTTTCCTTCCAAAGGAAGCCAGGTCTGGGAGCCTCTAAGCCCGGCTTCCTTCAGAAGGAGGGGACCGAGCAGATTGCCCCCTCCTTCCGAAGGAAGCTGGGTTTGGGAGCCCCCGAGCCCGGCTTCCTTTGGAAGGAGGCGAGTAGGCGGTGCGCACAAAAGGCAGCCACCGATCGGACCGCCAGTTTCTTTTGGGTGAGAGCGGACGTGCGTCTTCTCTCACCCAAATGAAAGGAAGCCAGCAATTGGGCTCTCCGATCACTGGCTACCTTCCGGGAAAGGCAAGGCGCTTGGCTGCTTCCCTTCACGGATGGCTGGTGGGTGTGTCTGGAGTCCAGAGGCACCCGTTGGCCCTCTGTGAAGGGAAGCGGCCAAGTGCCTGGCTGGTTCCCTTTGTGGAGGGCCGGCAGGTGAGTCCAGACACCCGCCGGCCCTCCGCGAAGGGAAGCGGCCATGTACCTGGCCGCTATCAGATGCATTTTCCCCCAAAATTCCCCATCTTTAACTGATTTTAGTGTTATCCGATGCATTTGTTATCTGATGTATTACTGTACATCCATCTGTTGGACACCCATCACAGAGGCTTAAATATTAGCCAAGGGTTTCTGGGACATTATCAAATATGATACGCAGATTGCTATATGCTGCTAGATATTTTATATACTATATTTTGGTGTATTATACCCAGGGCCGCCATCAGGGCAGTACTACCAGTACTGCTGTATAGTGCCTGGATCTGATAGAAGCCCTGTTGCCGCCAGCCATAACTGTGACTTAGGGCCCGGTCAGGCTGAGGCAGCTCGTCCAGAATCTTGGCCGCCAGCATGAACTGCCCGCCTCGGAAAACCTCCTTGGCACTTGCAACCTGCCAGTGATGCTGCTGCTGGGGGTCCCCGGTGGGGCCTGCGGGCAGATGGGCGCATTGTTGCTGCTGCTGCTGCCTGGTGTCGGGCCCCAGCTCCATTTTCATGCGGGGAGTCTGACTAGGTAGGTGGGTGTGGCAGGCGGGCGCTGCTATTGCTCTGGCTCCATGTAATTTTAATTTTTTAAATGTTTATTTATGTTAAATTTGTTTGGCTTGGCTGTTATTAACTGTGATCTGCTTTTTTGGTTTTTTTTTGAGGATTAATAAAAGAAGAAAGTATGATATAATAACTCAGCACAGAATTTTTTAAAGTTTCTATTGTATTTTATTGACATATATATATTTGTGATTTGTGTGACAGTGTGTTTAGTGTAATTTTTTTACTTGTTTTTTTTTGGTGTGATCTTTTGTGTAAAATTGTGAGTTTGTGTTTTGTTTGGGGCTGTTGTGTGTTTTTGAATTGTTTTTACTATTGTGGCCAGCAGGTGGTGCTGGTAGGGGTTATTGTATTTTGACTTTTGTTTCTCTCCTGGCCTCTGGGTGGAGCTTCTTCTGGTAAGTAGGGTCTTTCTGTATTCATTTCTTTCCCAGTCCTGGTGTAGGTAGCACGTGTTCTGGTAAGTTTGCTTGTTTTCTTTGTTTTGTGTGTGTGTGTGTGGGGGGGGGGGGGGGGGGTTGGAGTTTGTATTTTTTTGTCTGTTTGTTTTGTTTTTGATTGTGTCTTTGTTTACTTTGTATTGTTTTTGGTGTTTTTGTTTTTGTGTATTTTTGGCTGTGTTTGAGTGTTTTTAGTAATTTTTAAAAAATTATTTGTTTGGTGGTGGGGAAGGTACGTGGTCATTGGGGGTTTGGAAGGGTGGGCTAGGTGGTGGGGAGGGGGCATGGTCGTTGGGGGTTAGGAAGGGTGGGCTAGGTGGTGGGGAGGGGGGCATGGTCATTGGGGGTTAGGAAGGGTGGGCTAGGTGGTGGGGAGGGGGGCATGGTCGTTGGGGGTTAGGAAGGGGGCTAGGGGGGGCGTGGTCGTTGGGGTTAGGAAGGGTGGGCTAGGTGGTGGGGAGGGGGGCATGGTCGTTGGGGGTTAGGAAGGGTGGGCTAGGTGGTGGGGAGGGGGGCATGGTCGTTGGGGGTTAGGAAGGGGGGGCTAGGGGGGCATGGTCGTTGGGGTTAGGAAGGGTGGGCTAGGTGGTGGGGAGGGGGGCATGGTCGGGGGTTAGTAAGGGTGGGTTAGGTGGTGGGGAGGGTGGCTTTATTGTTTTATGGTGCTTTTTTTGTGTGTAGTTGTGAAAGTAGATCGGGGTTTCCCCTTTAATATCAGTGGGTGGGGCTTGCGACCCCCCTCTCCGCTTGCTCCCCTGGGGTTGGGAGGTTTGTGGGGACAAAAGAGGTATGTCCCCCCAACTCTTCTGGACCCAGTACACCAGGCACAGTGGATCGATTCCCTCCCCCCCCCTCCTTAAAACAACTCCGTTTTTAAAGAGTAGAAAAGACGGAGTTTTTTTAAGGAGGGGGGTGGGAATCGATCCCCTCTCCCTGGTGTCCTGAGTCCAGAAGGGTTTGGGAAACATTCCCCTTTTGTCCCCACAAACATCCCAACGGTAGGTTAGCCAGCGGAGAGGGGGATCGCAACCCCCACCCACTGATATTAAAGGGGAAACTCCAGTCGGGTCCTTCAGGGAGGGATAGAAAGCCGGCTGGTGTGTGCTTGGCTGTGACGCGGTGAGTTGTTTTTCTTTTTAATTTTTCGGGCGCCGGTTTCCTCAGCGTTCTGCGTGCTCTTGGCGCGCAGGACGCTGGGGCTTGTAGTAATGGGTTGGTGCTTTCTGTTTGTGCTGCGTTTTTTTAAAATGGTTTTATTTTGATTGGCTGCGGCGCGTGTCCGAACGCTGCCCCGTGCGAGAGCCTCTCAGCCTGATTGGCTCTGGCACGGCGCAAGGAATGTTGGGAAGTGAAGTTGTTTCCCTTTCTTCGCGTTTGTGGGGCTGTTGCCCCACTGCCGGTTTTTTCAATCCTTCGTTGACCTGCGTACCCAGATTGGCCGTGTGCACGAAGGGTGAGTGCAGGCAAGTAGGGCGAGGCATAGCAACCTATAGCCAGTTCCAACGGTGAACCCTTGGATTTATAGGTTAAGATGAGGGCAATAGTGAATATTTTATAAGGGCGACTCCTGGTGCAACTGAATATATAAATGGTTTAGATGTTTGTTTATAAATTAATGTCTAGTGTTATGCAGTTTATATACCATAGGCAAAAGTCACCCTTACTCGAAAGCCAGTCGTATCTGACTCTAGGGCTCAGTGCTCATCTTTGTTAACATAATTACTGTGTTCCCCAGGACGTTTCTTAAAGCAAAAAATACTTTAAACCAAATTTCCCATAGGAATGCATTGCAAGCAATTTCCCATAGGAATGCACTGAAAACCAATTAATCATTCTGAAAAAATTCTGTAAACCGAACCACTATTTTCTATCGATTTCCTTTTGTTATGCGGTTTTTGTGTTAGGCAAGCCAGTTGTTAACTGAGGTTCCAGTGTCTATACCACATTTATTTTTGTTATATTTTTTGTTATATGTTGACTCAATGTGTACAAGTACCATACACTAAACAAACAAACATTTAGCCACAAAAAAAGCCTCAAAAGAGTAAAAAATGGAATCTATAGCCAGTCCCATGGGACTGCAGTGGCTCAAATGGTTAAGACGTTGACTGGAAGGTCAGTATGTCAGCAGTTCAAGACCCAAGTACTGCGCAATGGATTGAGCTCCGGTCTCTGTCATAGCTCCTGCCAGTCTAGCCGTTCGAAAGCAAGAGTAAAGGTAAGCAGCATTCCGTGTCTAGGCATGTCTGCCATGTGCCCATGTAAACGCAGACAGCTCTGGCTCTTTGGCTATAAACAGAGATGAGTACTGTACCCTAGAGGCGGATACAATGGGCTTTCGAGCAAGGGCAACCTTTACCTTTATAGCCAGGTCCTGTTTTCAAATGGAAAGGCTGGTCCCCCTCCTTCTTGTTTTGAGTTTTTGTAAATTGTATTGAAAATAGGCTACACTTTGCTGTCTTCAGCAAACTAAAGTGCACTGAATTGCAATACAAAATGGTAAGAGAAAGAAGAGAGGTGAAGGGGGTTGATGTCTAGATAAATTACACCTTCATTCCAGTCTCTTTGGGAACCTGGACATCTCATGTTTCCCCCCAACCGTTGGTGAGTCTGCAGATATTACTCTATATGTAATTTGATAGTACAGTATCTGTTACTCTATGTTCAGTATCCTCTATGTTTTCTGCCACATGGCTTAGTCTATATTAAGAAATAAGCCTTGATGTTTAATTGTTAAACAGCTTGATATCTAAAATAAGATTACAGTTAAATTTACAACTGTGGGATTTTTTTTTAGTAAAGGTCTTGCTTTAAATGCAGCTCTCCCCCCTCCCCCTTCTTGAGACAAGCAGAGAAGGGAGATAAACTTACTAACTCTGTTAATTTTATTTTTAATTTGTTTGGATTTCACAGCCGGGATAAGGCACATGCCTATTAAAGTTGGGTTTCACTTACCAGTGATAACTTTCGTTCAAGTATATAGTTTGCGATTACACACTATTGGGGAGGTTATGCGCCTGCGCAGAACATCGATCGGAGGCTTTAAAGCTGATTGGTCAAAAGTTTTAGCGGTAAGACCGCCCACCGTACCGCCCACCCTTAGGCACCAGTTCGCCATTTTACCTCAGTTCCATACTTAAGCCAAGCACAGGATAAACCAAATGATCTCATCTGTGCTGCTCAGGAGGGGAGGCAGGGTGGGTAGTGTGTATTCACAAACTATATACTCGAAGAACGAAAGTTATCACTGGTAAGTGAAACTCAACTTCATAAAGTTTGTGAATCCCCACTATTGGGAGATTAGCAAGCTCACACTTACTTGGTAGGTGGGCAGTCGGATGAGATGAATCCATGATGAAGTATGTCAGTCAGGTAGGATGGATCCTCAAGGACGAGGCGCCTGGAGCCCTCTGGCGAGGACGACACAACCAAGTCTGGCGTCCGCAGTGGCTCTGGTGTCCATCCTGTAGTGTTGGACAAATGTGGAAGGCCTGGACCAGGTGGCAGCCTTACAGATATCCTCCAAAAAGGCAGTGGAGGTAGCGACTGCTCTGGTAGAATGCGCCCTGACATGTGGCGGAGGTGGCAAAGAGGCAGACTCGTAGGCCAGATAGATAGTTGATGTAATCCATTTGGAGAACCTCTGAGAAGAGATGGGTTCACCTTTAGACTTTCCCCCATAGGCAACAAACAGACGCTGTGACTTACGGAACTCACGGCTCCTGCTGATGTAAAACAATAAAGCTCGTTTCACATCAAGCGTGTGTCAAGTCCTTTCTTGAGCATTGCTGGGATTTGGAAAGAAAGTTGGTAAAGATATAGCCTGAGCCATGTGAAAATGGGAGACTATCTTTGGTAAGAAGGTGATGTCGGCGTGGAGCACCACGTGGTCATTGTAGAATTTGATAAACAGGGCATCCACCCGCAAAGCAACCAGATCACCAGCTCGTCTAGCAAGACGTGATGGCCACAAGAAATGCAGTCTTCTAGGTGAGGAGACGAACGTCCGTAGTAGCCATCGGCTCGAAGGGAGTCCTAGTGAGGGCATTCAAGATGGTAGACAAAGACCATTGCACGGTCGGAGTCTTAATAGGAGGAAAAGCATTTCACAGACCCTTGAGGAAACGCTTCGCCGTTTGGTCACGGAAGGCACCAGAAGCAGGTGATCCAGCTGGAGAGTGGGCTACTACTGCTGCCAGATGGACCCTGATGGAAGTAATGCTGAGACCTGACTCCACCAAATGGAGGAGGTATGTCATGACGTGGTGCAGATCAACGTTGGGTGGAGGCACCTGTTGAGCATCCAGGAAGGCATGAAATCGTTTGTATTTGGAGGCATAGAACTTCCTCGTAGAGGAACGCCTCGCTAGTTCCAAGATCCTGGACAATCTGAGATTATCCTCCATGCGGTGAGGTGGAGACTGGTCAAGTCCAAGTGGTGAAGTTGCCCCTGCTCCATTTGTAGAAGAGTCGGAGAGTCTGGCAATGTGAGAGACTGCAACGACAGTTTCAATAGAAGAGGATACCAGGGTTGAAGTGGCCACGCTGGAGCAATGAGAATCGCGTGTGCCCGTTGCTGGTACATTCTGGTGAGGACCTTCTGAAACAGAGGAAACGGGGGAAAGGCGTAGATGTAGTCCTGATCCCACCGGAGTTCAGTCCGATGCCCACCCTGGAGCAGTATCTGGGACACTTGTGGTTGGACTCTGATGCAAAAAGGTTGATGCACGGGGTCCCCCAATGATTTGCAAAGGGACTGAAAGACTACATTGTCCAGTTCCCACTCGTGAGTCGGTGAGGTGAGGTGACAGGCGGTCAGCCAGCACATTCAGCTTGCCCTGAATGTGGACTCCGATTGGAAAGATGTGGCGTTCGAGACACATAAGAATATAAGAACAGCCTTGCTGGAACAGGCCACAGCCCATCCAGTCCAGCATTCTGTCTCACACAGTGGCTCACCATTTCCTTCAGGGTATTCCCAAGCAGATGCCTTCACCTGCTTAGGATTCCCTGGAAATGGCATTGAGAGATATCCTGCCTATCTCTCCAACCCGGAGGTTGTCCTTAAATAATAATAATAATAATAATAATAATAATAATAATAATAATAATAATAATAATAATAATAATAATAATAATAATAATAAAGTTTTATTTATATACCGCTTAACCTCACCCCAAAGGCAACTCGAAGCGGTTTACTAATGAGGCATGCTGCCTACACAGCAGGCAGCAGCAAAAACACAGACATCTCAAGTACAGTAAAAATACAATATTAAAAGAAACAATGGTAAAAGGCAAAAATACAATAGTTACAGAAACATAATATAAAATGCAATCAAAAAACCCACGTAATATCACATTGGCAGTCCCCCACTCCACTCACCCCAACCCCAGGCAAGTCCAATCTCGGCAGCTTCTAAAGTTTATTTATTTATTTATTTTATTTATTATTTAGATTTGTATCCCGCTCAACTCGGCACAGGCCAACTCAGAGCGGCTAACAGCAAGTTAATATAAGTACAATGTAACAGTGTGACAATGCGAAAATAAACAATCAATACACTTACAATACAATTACAATAAATTCCACAATACAATATATCAGTACAAGTCAAAAATATCAACAATCAGTATATCAAAAAGACATCCAAAAAACATATCAATGAGCATATCAACTATACAGTTAAGCAACAGGACACATCAAAAACAATCTAACCAGTAATAGAAAAGAGACTTGAAAAATCCAGCTGCAGATGAGGAAGTGGCAGCTCCAGCTTCTTTTGAGCTTCCCACCTGGAGGGGGACCAGAGGAATGGGCACCGGGCGCAGCAGCCTCCCATCCTGGGACTAATGGAATAGGCCCTGGGAGAGGCTCAAGTTCGGTGTCGTCTGGAGGTGGGGAGCCGCTTTTGGGGCCGCGGAAAGGGGAGCCCCAGGTGTGGCCAGTTCTTTCCTCCCCACCTCCTCCTCTGAACGGCTGCCAGACGAGCAGCTATTTTCACTCCTCACCGACTGGCCGAGCTGGGGGAAGGGCGCAGAGCTTCGGCGTCCGGGCTGACGGCAGCGCTTTTGAGGGCGCGCATAGCCCTCAGCTGTTTCCTCTTCCCGCCGACCGGCCGGGCCGGGGGAAGGGCGCAGAGCTTCGGCGTCCGGGCTGACGGCAGCGCTTTTGAGGGCGCGCATCGCCCTCAGCTGTTTCCGCTTCCCGCCGACAGGACGGGCCGGGGGAAGGGCGCAGAGCTTCGGCGTCCGGGCTGGCGGCAGCGCTTTTGAGGGCGCGCATCGCCCTCAGCTGTTTCCTCTTCCCGCCGACCGGCCGGGCCGGGGAAAGGGCGCAGAGCTTCGGCGTCCGGGCTGGCGGCAGCGCTTTTGAGGGCGCGCATCGCCCTCAGCTGTTTCCTCTTCCCGCCGACCGGCCGGGCCGGGGGAAGGGCGCAGAGCTTCGGCGTCCGGGCTGACGGCAGCGCTTTTGAGGGCGCGCATCGCCCTCAGCTGTTTCCTCTTCCCGCCGACCGGCCGGGCCGGGGGAAGGGCGCAGAGCTTCGGCGTCCGGGCTGACGGCAGCGCCTTTGAGGGCGCGCATCGCCCTCAGCTGTTTCCTCTTCCCGCCGACCGGCCGGGCCAGGGGAAGGGCGCAGAGCTTCGGCGTCCGGGCTGGCGGCAGCGCTTTTGAGGGCGCGCATCGCCCTCAGCTGTTTCCTCTTCCCGCCGACCGGCCGGGCCGGGGGAAGGGCGCAGAGCTTCGGCGTCCGGGCTGACGGCAGCGCTTTTGAGGGCGCGCATCGCCCTCAGCTGTTTCTTCTTCCCGCCGACCGGCCGGGCCGGGGGAAGGGCGCAGAGCTTCGGCGTCCGGGCTGGCGGCAGCGCTTTTGAGGGCGCGCATCGCCCTCAGCTGTTTCCTCTTCCCGCCGACCGGCCGGGCCGGGGGAAGGGCGCAGAGCTTCGGCGTCCGGGCTGGCGGCAGCGCTTTTGAGGGCGCGCATCGCCCTCAGCTGTTTCCTCTTCCCGCCGACCGGCCGGGCCAGGGGAAGGGCGCAGAGCTTCGGCGTCCGGGCTGGCGGCAGCGCTTTTGAGGGCGTGCATCGCCCTCAGCTGTTTCCTCTTCCCGCCGACCGGCCGGGCCGGGGGAAGGGCGCAGAGCTTCGGCGTCCGGGCTGGCGGCAGCGCTTTTGAGGGCGCGCATTGCCCTCAGCTGTTTCCTCTTCCCGCCGACCGGCTGGGCCGGGGGAAGGGCGCAGAGCTTCGGCGTCCAGGCTGCCGGCAGCGCTTTTGAGGGCGCGCATCGCCCTCAGCTGTTTCCTCTTCCCGCCGACCGGCCGGGCCGGGGGAAGGGCGCAGAGCTGGGGACAGGGGAACAAAGCCCGGAGAAGGAGGGCGGAAGTGACTCTCCACTACCCAGCCAGTGCAGCAGCTGTCACCGCATTCTTCCCCTCCGGCGTTGCTGAAAGGGTAGTCCCGGTGTCAAAAGCTTCTTCGCTCTGGCTACGGAGCTCCTGGGCGGCGACAAAGTCTAGCCGCCTTTCGAGCCACAGCTAAGGCAGGGGCCTAGGCCAAAGGTGTTGCAGCGGCTCCCAGTAGCTCCGGCGGCGGTGGCTTTTGATGGCCCCGCCGCAGAGAACGAAGCACAGCTGCACTCCCACCCACCCCCAGCCCGGCTGGCGGGGGAGGGAGCCAAAGGTGTTGTGGCGGCTCCCGGGGACTCTGTCGGCAGCAGCTTTTGACGGCCCCGCTGCAGAGAACGAGGCACAGCTGCGCTCCCACCTCCCCCAGCCCGGCTGGCGGGGGAGGGAGCCAAAGGTGTTGTGGCGGCTCCCGGGGACTCCGTCGGCAGCAGCTTTTGACGGCCCCGCCGCAGAGAACGAGGCACAGCTGCGCTCCCACCTCCCCCAGCCCGGCTGGTGGGGGAGGGAGCCAAAGGTGTTGTGGCGGCTCCCGGGGACTCCGTCGGCAGCAGCTTTTGACGGCCCCGCTGCAGAGAATGAGGCACAGCTGCGCTCCCACCTCCCCCAGCCCAGCTGGCGGGGGAGGGAGCCAAAGGTGTTGTGGCAGGCAAGTATCCATAATTATAGCCATTGATACTCTTGTCCTCCATGAACTTGTCTAATTCTTTCTTAAAGCTGTCAAGACTGACAGCTGTCACCACTTCTTCTGGCAGGGAGTTCCATAGACCACTTATGTTCTTATGGCCATCGAATGGAAACTCCTCAATGAGCTTCTTCATTGAGTCATCCAAGGTAGTTCCCCGTAGCCAGGCCTGCTGCCACAGGAAGACATGTCTTTGGCCGCATAGTCATTGATATGACGCACCGTCCTCATTTGCTGCTCTGCCAGGAAATCGCCCTCATCGCACAGAGTTTTGAGTTCCCTTTGGAGGTCAGATGGCAACTTAGCAGCAAGTGTCTTGGTGCGCTCCCAAAGATGGGACTGATAGAGGCCCATAGCTGCTGAATAGTTCGCGGCCCGTAGGAACAGCGATCCATTCGCTTAAAACCTCCGGCCCACTGCGTCGAGTTTCTTCCCCTTAGGTGTCGACAGTACCAGGAAGCCGCTGACTGCAGTCTTGTGCTGGAAGGCCTTCACAACCAGGGAATAGTGGATGTGCCTGAAGAAACTCAACATCCTCGTCCAGGACTCGGTACATCCCATTGAGCCTAGACAAAACAGAGTGGGCCAAAACGGGCTTCTTCCAGGTGGCCCTTGCCGATGTCAGCATGGAAGGGAGAATCGTGATGTGGATGGGTCAGATGGATTTCTTGTCCAATTTGGCCGTCATCTGATCTTCCCCTTCCAACAGCGGCTGGTCGACCCGTATGTTCAGGGCAGTCTCTAAACGGGTGAGCATCGCCGTGAGATTTTTGGTCCTCTCCTCTGGGTTGATTGACAGCACCGATCACCTGGTTCGGCGTCTTCTCCGCGTCCACATCCCCCTCCTCCTCCTCCGAAGACGAGCTGGACTCATTGGAGGATGAGGGGGGGACTCTGGAAGCCACATTGGGACCGCGCCAGTACGGCCTGGGCGGGTCGATGGGCTGGATGCTCATCGCTTCAACGTCTGGATCGTGCCAATCCGTTATGGCCGGGCCAGCGGAGAGACTGCTCGACCCTCGAGAGGGCGGTGGAGCGACAGCAGGGTCAGAATCCCTGGGGCGTGCAGTGGTCGGCAAAGGATTTTGCCATGACCTCAAGCACTGACTTGAAGAGATCCATCTGGCCAGCAGTAACGGTAGCAGTTGGTGACCAAACGGTGGGAGGCGAAACGGTGGGAGGAATGATGGGAGACGAAATGGTAGCCAAAATGGTGGCTGCCGGGGCATCTATCATTGGAGTACGCGGCCTGGGAGACACAGAAACTTGCCGCGTCGTGGAATGGCCCCTCTCACCAGCCAGCGGTGAAGAAGAGAGAAGCAAGGGGCGAGCTGGTGCACCAGCCCTGTGGTCCTTGCTCGGTGAGTCCGAGGAGGAACGGCCACCCCACGCGGAGGACCCCGGAGAGGGACATCTCGCTATAGAGAACGGCAGAGAAGGCCGAGGAGAAATCGGTGGAGAGGAGTAGGAGGCAAAGAGCGATGCACCTCAGTCCTATGTTTCTTCTTCTTCTCCCCATTCTTCTCCTACTTATGGATGAGAGTCAAAGAAGAGGAAGGCTTAAGAGTCCGGTCGGGCGGCGAAGCACTCGTGGAGGCAGAAGTGGAGGGCACAGCAGTGGGCGCCAGGGCGAGCTCCATTAGGTGCACCTTGAGTCTGTTGCTCCGATTTTGGACCACAAGGCGGGTAAAATTTTTACAATGTGCACAAGACTGACTCTGGTGCGATTCGCGAAAACAAAAAAGACACTGACTGTGGCCGTCCAAAGCCGGGAACGTCTTGAGGCAAGAAGTGCGCTGCTTGAAAGCCGCAGAGGCCATGAAAAATTCTTCTCTAGAGAAGGCAAGGAGAACGAAGAATGTTCGAGAACAGTGCCCCGAAGGGCCGGCCTACCGCCACCCCCTTGAGGGGGGAAATGGCGACCTGAGTAAAAAGTGACTGAGTCCTACGAGAAGAAACAGCACTGGGGTGGCAATCCTGCCCTAGGGTCAAGATCGCCAGGAAAAATTGTTTTAAAAAGTAGTCTTTTCCGTGGAATCGACAAGAAATAAATTGAGGAAGCTCTCAACGATCGTTCTGCTGTCGAGGCGGAAAGAGAACAGAGGTAAAATGGCAAACTGGTGCCTAAGGGTGGGCAGTCTTACTGCCAAAACTTTTGACCAATCAGCTTTAAAGCCTCCTATCCATGTTCTGCGCAGGCGCATAACCCCCCCAATAGTGGGGATTCACAAACTATACGAAGGAGAACTCTGATAAATTTTAATAGTTGGAAAGATGTTCAGCCTCAATGTGGGAAGGTGTCTTAATTTTGATTACTCTGTTTGCTTTACACAACCTGTTGCTTGTTGTTTATCGATTTACTTAATAATAACCATATCATTACATTTTGTTTAAAGCATTTCTTTGCCAACTTCAGTTACAGTTACATTTTCAATGGTTGTTTATTCTAACTCAAATAGTATACCAATTGTTTATCTTCTTACTAAAACATGCAATCTTAAATGATGCAGTGATTTCTTTTGAAAAACAACTGCTTTGCTCTTGGATATTTCTGGCAAAAATAATCTGAATCTGCTTTTGGGTTCACGAGTTGAAATCAGCTGTGTTTTAATCACATAGAGGGGTTCTTAACATGCCCCAAGCTTTCTTAGCTTTGGCAAATTTCCAGACTCTCACAGAAGCTATATTGTTTAGCTTCAAAAATTGCCTGAGTAAAACTTTGTTTGCTTCATGCTGAGTTTGTCTCTGAAATCCTAAAATGAAACTTAAGCCCATCAGACCAGGCCAGTCTGAGTTGGCAACACACTAATTACCTTAGAGTGCACAAATAATATGGGGTGGTTGATAAATGTAATTGCTATCAAGGGGTGAACTCTGTGGAATAGAGTAGCAATAAATGGAGTGTGCTATCACATGTGTGTGCAAACTCCCTGAAGGTTTTGCCAGAGTAAAAAACCTGGAGTGTTATCAAGAAATACCAACTCTATAATTAAAGAATATATATTTTATATACATTATATAAAAAAGAAATACTTACTCTTTTGTCTTTCTTCTCAATCCTCAAACCACAAGCCCTACTTCTGGGGAAAGTGGGAGTGGGAGAGAAGAACAATAGTACCCTTGTGGAGCGGATCCAAAAATGAATATCAGCCAATTGCTGTGAGATAGATCTTGGTTTGGAAGGGAGAATTTTTAATTTACACCCCCTCCCCCTTTAGTACCCCAAACATCTATGGACGCAACATCTAACACTGGTTACAGTATTTTTAAAAGACAGTACAAATACCCAAGATCTTGCAAAATTAAGCAAGATAAGAGAAGAAACTGCAAAGGAGCCACAATGTAATACAATTAAAAGACAGAAACCCACGCTCTTATAATATCAAACAATGTTTTTAAAAATCATTATATAGGATTTCACATTAAAAACAAGAACTGAATTAAAACAACTCCAAACCATGTCAAAGCATAAAAATAAGGAACAACTAGAGAGAAGAAGGGGAGGCTCACCGGATCTCCTAAAGATAGGATAACGCCAAAGGCAAAAAGTAACGCCGTTCCTCTGCCGGGGGAGAAGAAGAGAAAGATATTAAGACATGGCCCCGCCTTCCTTCCTCTCAGGAAAGTAACGCCCAAGTGCTTGGATTTGGGAACGTCTCCCTTGGCTTTTCCTAGTGCTAAAAGGCCCAGAATCCCCAAGCTAGACACACACAAACACAGAAGCCTTGTATTCCAAAACTGCTTCAGACTACAACTCCCATCGTCCTCGACAACTGTGCTGTCTGTGGCTAGGGATTCTGGGTCTTATCGTATTTGAAAGAAACAAGGGCTTGAGAGCCTGGGATTATATCTGGCTCCAATCCTTGTGAAAGGCTACTTTGTTAAGAGTCTAGTTTGCAAAAATCTGACCCCCCCCCCCCCCCAAGAAAATGGGATTTGTAGTTCAGAAATAAAAGGCGGCTTTCCTCACTTATTCCCACAATCAAAGTGTCACCTCTGGAGCAGGGAGTCACCTTCCTCTCATTTCTTTCTGCTTTAAGATTTCCACCTTTCTGTTGCTTTTAACCCTTTGAAAACTAGGCTCATAATGCTATGATCAAGAAGGGTCTTGGGATTGTTATAGATCAGGAGCTGAATAAGAGCCAAGAGGGTGAATTTAAAGGGAAAGGTTGCCATTGTTCACAAGCCAGTCGTATCTGACTCTAAGGTTCAGTGTTCATCTCTGTTTATAGCCAAAGAGACAGTGCTGTCTGCATCTGCTGATGTTTTTGTGGACATGTGGCAGGCATGCCTACATACTCTTTACCTTCCCACCAAAGTGGTCCCTACTTATCTACTTGCAATTTCTTGCTTTCAAACTGCTAGGCTGGCAGGAGCTGAGACAGAGACGGGAGTACTCGGGGTCTCAAAGTGCTGACCTGCCGACCTTCCAGCCAGCATCTTAACCGCTTGAGCCACCACAGTCCCTAAGAGGTTGAAGGGTGTAGGAATCGGGGCCGCTAGGGGCCGGAGGTCCCGGAGGAGACTGATCAAGAAACGATACGAGGCAATATGGAGCGTGATCAGATCAGTAGTTTATTAAGGGAAAACTTCAGCATATATAGAAGTAAAAGCGCAACGGTGGCAAAAACCGTCATCTGACAGAAATCACATCACCTATTTGCTCAGGTTAATGAGGAATCTCTCTAAGGGAAGTTAATTAACTCAGGCAAACACAGACAGGGGAAAACACCATTGTTTAGGGATAAGGCCAGGGTAAATATGGCCCCTATTTGCACCGGGGATTAGGATAAACTCGGAGATGAGTGATTACTTTAATGGGTAACGGGGTTAGATATTCGCTCTCTCAGCAGAACCGCTGGTCAGGTCAAGGAATTGGGTGAATCAAACCCTATCATTAATCCACCCCCCTTAATTTCTCTGCCCGCAGAGCCCACGGCTCAGGGAGCGTTCTCCCGAAGTGGCCTCTGCGCGGGCCGTTCCATGCCAGTGGGGCATGGGGAAATCACATCAGGGGCTGCAAGTAGAGACAAAGGCTATTTTAGGCTGCCTTGACAGAAGCCTGGTCTCCAAAACCCAGGAAGCCCTCTAATTGACACAAAAGTTAGACTAGACCCAGATTCCTGTGCCCAGTTCTGGACAAACACCTTAAGCAGGATCTCAAGAAAGTTCACAGGAGAGCAAAAAGGATGCTCAAGAGGACTGAAAACCAAACCCTCTGAGGAAAGACTGAAGGAACCCGGGCAATTTTATGTCCTTGGGGAAAGGAGAGTGAGGGGGGGATGTGGTCTCCCCATGCCCCAATGGCATGGAACGGCCCGGCAGAGGCCACTTCGGTGAGAAAGGCTCCTGGCCCGTGGGCTCTGCGGGCACCGAAATTAAGGGGGGTGAATAAATGATAGGGTTTGATTCACCCAATTCCTTGACCTGACCAGCGGCTCTGCTGAGAGAGCAAATCTCTAACCTCTGTTACGTATTAGGCAATTACTCACTCTGAGTTAAGCTTAATCTCTGGTGCAAATAGAAGCCATATTTACCCTAGCCTAAGCCTCAGACAATGGTCAGTGTTTGTCTTAGTTAATTAACTTCCCCAAGAGAGGTTCTCAATTGACCCGGGTAAATGGGTGATGTGATTTTCTGTCAGATAACCATTCTACCATGCGCAGCCTTCTGCATAATATATACTGATGATTTTCCCTCAATAAATCACTGGTCTTCGCTCCATCTTGCCTCGTGTCGTTCCTTTGACCAGTCTCCTCCGGGACCTCAAGGGCCGCTTTACGGCCCCAATTCCTACAGGGGGAATGTGAGATTACTTTTTAAATATTTGAAATATAAAGAGGAGAGGAAGGATTCTTTTCTCAGGAGCGGTTACTCCTCACAGGGGAGAGTTGAATGTTTTGCATACAAAGCTCAGACAAATCTTAACATTTATAGGTGTAAAATCTGTGTAGATATCCTGAGATAACTGTTCTATCCAGCTTCTGAGCAGAAGAATGAGGTGTACATTGCTCCCAGTGAAAGAGTTCTTTCCTTTCATATCTTGGATTTTTATTTTACTCTTTCCGAGCCGAAAAGTGAATCAGCAAAGCTGATATATTGTTTTTACAGTTTGATTTAATTTGTATTTCATATAGGGACACAATTTGAAAACAATTCTGGATGTTGTTATTCAAGTTGTGAATTTTATCAAAGCAAAAGCATTGAACCACTGAGTGTTTAAATCTTTGTGTGAAGATGTTGGAACAAATCATATTGTACTTGTACTTCTGTTTCATACAGAAGTATATGAAGGGGTTTCAAACTTATATACTAAATTGACAAAAATTTGTCAAAAAAAGAATCTACTTTCGCTTAATATTTCAAAAAGCCAACCTTTATGATTCTCTGGTTTTCTTTCTGATGTACAGTATTTGGAATTTTTCATTCTATTTCACTACAAGGTCCCAGATGTCATTCTCACCAAGGCTGAATAAAAGATACAAATGTTTCAAGAGAAAAATGTGACTCTCTGGTCGGGGGAAGAAGGGCAGATTTGGTTCTGGAAGAGAAGCCAGAGGGCACCACCTCAGCTCCATCTCCCAAGAGCTTGTTGCCACCTCTCAACATCTGCCACCTGCACTAACGGTTCAATGGGCCTAAAGTTAGTACAGGCCCTGTCCCAGCTCCTGCCAATCTAGCAGTTCGAAAGCAAGAAATTGCAATTAGATAGAGGTATCACTTTGGTGGGAAGGTAAACAGCGTTGTCTAGTCATGCCTGCCACATGTCCATGGAAATGTTTGCAAAACGCAGACTGCGCTGCTCTTTGGCTATAGATATGAGCACTGAACCTTAGAGTCAGATATGACTGGCTTTTGAACAAGGGGAACCTTTACCTTCAGAGGCTTCAGCACTCAGGGGAGAACGCCTGTTCAGAATAGCAAAATGCCACACATTCACAGATACAATATTCTAAAGCTTTTTGTTGGCCATGTCCCACCAAAACATCTCTAAAATCCTGATGCCCCCATAATATAATTCTTATTAATTAAAAAGTGAACTCCTAATTCATGTGAAGGGAGCCTAAATGGCCATTAACTTGGTCTAAACATTCTTGAATTGGCCCCCTTAAAAATCAAAAAGCCCCATGTTGGGAACCACAGCTCTAAAGCCAGTGGCTGTGGAAGTCAGGTCAGAGACTGAGCTGCTCAAAGTAACGGACAAAGAAGGGCTCAACAACCACAGTTGTGAAAACTCCTTTGCTCGCCAATTGCCTACAGACAAAAGGTGAGATGGAATTTCACCTGGATTGAGGCCTGAGCGAAGCAATCCAGGATTTTAGCTAGCCTTTCCCACAGATCCTGACCTGAGCCAGACTTTTAAGAAGGTAGCAGAACAGAAAAGGAAACACTCCAGTCACTTCATAACTTTGTTGTTTTATTGATGAAAAACAGGTTACATTTCCAGGTTACAGAAAACAAAAAGATTTCTTAGGCAAATAAGAACATTGTTAGAACAATAGTGCAGAAAATAAGAAAAACCTCTCTAACTTGGAGCCAACAAGGCCCCATTATCCGAAACTTAACACATGACTATATATGAATATAGGTAGAGATCAACCAGAGAAGTAAATTCAAGCAGACTGACGCATTAGCAAGAGTTTACAGCATATATATCTTCCCCCCGTCACTCAGGAACCCATCTGCCTGGGACAGGCTTTCACTCTTCGGATGGAACCAATCAGTACCCTCTTATGGCAAACTGGGGAATGTTACTCTGTCCCGATTCTCCAAGCCCCCTTTTTCCATCCTCCTTTTGCCCCCTCCCTTCAGAATGGCACAGGGAGTTTCAGAGCTTGCTAAGGGATCGGCACCTGCAGTGATAAGGCCTGAAGGGGCATTCTTTAAGAATAACATGTGTCATCGCTCTCCTCAGGTATGGTACCACTCCAAGCCTAGTCTTCACAGACATTACAATTTTCCCCAAATCAGAGTATCTCCACTCCCAGCCAAAAAGGAACTGTATATCTCTGTGTGTGTGTAATGTGGAATGATTGGCAAAATCTTGTCCAACACGACTGGTAAAAGCACCGCAACCCCCGCCTTCTATGGTAGAAGCTCAACTCCACACGTCTGAACAAGTCCCCTCATTTTGAAACTAATGGATTGTCATGTTTTCAAAGTATTCTCCAAAGTGAAATGGAAAACAGAGGCTCGTTCTAAAGCAGGCATTCACAACCAGTGGCACGTGGAGACTTTTCATGTGGCCTTCCGTCCTTGTTCCTATTGCCGCATGTGGTGGGAGCACTCAAATGCACAGAAAATGCAGTGAAAACGTGTATTTTCATGTTAGAACTCGGCAAAAAATTTGCAAGAATTTGGCAAAAATGCACGAGAATACGTACGAGATCCCATGGATTAAATCTTTGCTAATAACTCAGGGTTGTGCTTCTCCCGAAGTTCTTTCCACACTTGAACCATGCACGTTATCCTACAAGGGATACGCTCCAAGGTCTTCCACAGATGCCCAAACCCATTGAAAGCAATGAACTCTGTATTACACATGCCAGAATCACACAAGCCAGGATGGCAGCAGGAAGTGCTGGTACAAGCTGGAGTACACGTTCGCCTGATGAGCATGCAAAGCTCTTTCAAGTGTGCTCATGAAATGGCTTCCCTGAAAAACACCATTTTTTTCTCAATCAGACTCTAGTGTTTGCCTTTGGTAATGTGTCAAGGAAATATGTATAGCTTATGGATTTCTAGTATATTCTTAATTTTTATATTTATTAATGAAAAATTACAGAGAAAACTCAAACAATACATACTAAATAAAATAATTCTCTACTTGCTCACTCCATGCATGGAACTTCTTAGTTATATTAAATATAAACCAGATTTCCATGTTGGCCCCATCACCTGCAAAATACTATTTCTTGTTCTGGCTCACTCCCTTTCACATTCGCTAATAGGTAGTCCAGAAATTCTCCCCATCTCTCTCTGAAATCATATTTTTCACTACATTCCAACCTCTTTGATATTGCCTCTTAAATGCTTCTCACAACTTATTCTTATAGCTTGGTGTTTTCCCTCAGGTACTATGTAATATATTTTACTTGCTGCATCTTTTTTGTTACATTATTCTGTTTCATCTGTTCCTCAAATTGTTTTAATTATCTAAAGTTAGAATTGGGTTTTAAACAGACAGTTTTTGATTCATTTCTTTAGTTCTAGTATTGCATAAGAGAATCCTAATTTATTTATACTTTTCTAAAACTTCTTCAATTCATTTTTCACTTTTTGGGATTCTTCGCAGAATTTGTTTGAATTTTGTTGTGCCTGTAGACAGCTAATGGATATGATGAGCCGTACTTTAAATGGTTTATCCCCCACATAATTATTTGGTGTAAAGAGTTTTGCCTATTTTCAATAAATATATTTTGTTTTCCAAAATGTCTTTATTTTTCCATAACCCAAACAATAAAAAGACTTTTCATCATGAAAATGGCTCTTTCTACACACCACATATTTGTATGGTATCCTCCCAGTGTGTATTTATCACAAGTAATAAGGTGTGTTTCCAGACAAAAGCTCTTCCAAAACTCAATGCATTGAAAAAACATTTTGCCTGACTGAGGACTAAATTGTGAAGCACACTCCATCCATTCTTCAAAGTTTATTGGATGTATGTTCAGTCAAAGACACATTAAGGCTTGCAAACATCTTCTCACCTGTGTGGGTCTTATAATGTGAAGCGAGCTTTACATTTTGACTGAAAGCTTCTCCACATTCATGTTATTTAAAAGGTTTCTCACCTGTGTGGGTCCTGTGATGTTTAGTAAGACTTCCACTTTTACTGAAGCTTTTCCCACACTCCAGGCATTTAAAAGGCTTTTCACCTGTGTGGATCCTGTGATGTGAAGCAAGGTTTTCATTTTGACTGAAGCTTTTCCCACACTCCAGGCATTTAAAAGGCTTTTCACCTGTGTGGATCCTCTGATGTTTAGCAAGCTTCTCATTTTTACTGAATCTTTTTCCACACTCCAAGCATTTAAAAGGCTTCTCACCTGAGTGGGTCCTGTGATGTGAAGCAAGATTTGCATTTTGACTGAAGCTTTTCCCACACTCCAGACATTTAAAAGGCTTTTCACCTGTGTGGGTCCTGTGATGAGAAGCAAGGAGTGAACTTTGAATGAAGCTTTTTCCACACTCCAGGCATTTGAAAGGCTTCTCACCTGTGTGGGTCCTGTGATGTGAAGCAAGGTGTGCACTTTGAATGAAGCTTTTTCCACACTCCAGGCATTTGAAAGGCTTCTCACCTGTGTGGGTCCTGTGATGTGAAGCAAGTTTTGCATTTTGACTGAAGCTTTTCCCACACTCCAGACATTTAAAAGGCTTTTCACCTGTGTGGGTCCTGTGATGTGAAGCAAGATTTGCATTTTGACTGAAGCTTTTCCCACACTCCAGACATTTAAAAGGCTTTTCACCTGTGTGGGTCCTGTGATGTGAAACAAGTTTTGCATTTTGACTGAAGCTTTTCCCACACTCCAGACATTTAAAAGGCTTTTCACCTGTGTGGGTCCTGTGATGTGAAGCAAGTTTTGCATTTTGACTGAAGCTTTTTCCACACTCCAGGCATTTAAAAGGCTTCTCACCTGTGTGAATCCTGTGGTGTTTAGCAAGGCTTCCACTTTCACTGAAGCTTTTTCCACATTCCAAACATTTAAAAGGCTTCTCACCTGTGTGGCTCCTGTGATGTGAAGCAAGGTTTACATTTTGACTGAAGCTTTTTCCACACTCTAGGCATTTAAAAGGCTTTTCACCTGTGTGGGTCCTGTGATGCGAAGCAAGGTTGGCATTTTGACTGAAGCTTTTTCCACACTCCAGGCATTTGAAAGTCTTCTCGCCTGTGTGGATCCTGTGATGTTTAGTAAGGTTTCCACTGTTACTGAAGCTTTTTCCACACTCAAGGCATTGGAATGTCTTTTCATTTGAGTGTATTCTTTGATGAGTTGTATGATTCCCCCTCAGTCGAATATTTGCTCTCCATTCCATACCAGCAGTTGTGCCAAAAGTCTGAAGCAAAAAGATGGACAGTTACTTAGTTTAAGTAGCAGATGCACAAAAAGTCAACTAATGTTGAAGACTAATCAAGAATCAATTCTGACAAGGATCTAGAGATTCTTGATTCCAAAGTTATAAACTCCTGAAGGAAAATTCCCAGATAATCAGGGCAAGAGTTTTAAGGAGGAATAACAGTGTTATCAAGCTATAATTACTCTCTTCTCTTTTTTTCTCTGTCCTCCAAATACCAAAACCTCCCTCTGGAAAAAAGGAGATAGAAGAAATGTTCCCTGGTTCCCCTTGTGGTGGGATCCAGAAATGAATTTGGCCACAATGGCTGTGAGATGGACCTTGTTTTGGAAGGGAAAGTTTTTAATAGCCCCCTTAAAACAAAGATTGAATAAATCTCAGGACTAAACAACACTGATAAGGTTTTATAAAAATATAAAATTACAACATGAAACAAGGTAAGAAAAAATTAAAGAGACATTCACATTCAACACAGCGACCAAATTAAAACAACTGCAAACAATTTTATAGCAGAAGTAAGAAATAACAAAAGAGACAGAGAACAAGATGAGCCTTACTGGATATCCAGAGGGAAGAGTGATGCCAAGGACAGAAAGTAATGTATTTATTTATTTATTTATTTATTTTATCTATTTATTACATTTATATTGCCACCCCTCTCGCCGAAGTGACCACGGGCAGCTCAGAACATTAAAGCTTCAAAATATAATGCATCCCCTGTGCTAGGCAAGTTTTTAGGCCCTTCCTGATGCCATTCCTCCACTTAAAGGAGGAGGAGGAGGTTGTGGCCCCTCTACCCCTCCTATCTTCCCTGCTCTGGAATTTAACACTGTTCTTTTCTCCTTGAGCTGGAAGGAAAAGCCGCCAGAACAAGGAGGGACAAGTGGAGAAGTACCACTTCCAGGTTAAAGAGCCTGATCTTCTCAAAGTTACAGACATGGATAATTAACTCTAAATCACTTTTAAAAAAAACCATCATCTGTAGTTAACATTCAAATTATGGACTGTTTGGCCATGCTAATGGACTGGATGAATGGGAAGAGGTTGAAGCTGAATCTAGATAAGACAGAAGCCCTCTTGTTTGTAAGGTTTCCTGGCCGGATGGTTTCACTCCTGCCTTGGCCAGATAGGAGGGCTTTCATCTCTGAAGGAATCAGGTTTGGGATCTGTGTGTGATTAGATTTGATCACATTTCACCAACCCTGGCTCCCCTGCCTTTGCTAACTGTAGACTTGCCTCTGTCATGGTCCCAATACTGTTGAATCTACCAATCCACAGTTGGCAGGCCCCAAATCTGCAAGCCTTACACAACCATTTCAAATCAGAGGTTTTAAAGGAGGTATTTAACAACATTTGACCTCTTGATCAATATGTCCTCCTGTTATGTATGATAACTGTGTTAAATGACATGTTGAACTTTCAAACCACCGAATATCCCGCTGTTTGACAGCCGCTGTTTGACAGCCGCGAGATCTCGGCAGATTGCGAAGTATCGCGAGATTTCGAGTGCACAAAATTCAAATGCCAAGAGGCGCACTCCTGTACTGTCAAAATGTATATACTATGTAACATGTATTCAAATCACCCAATTATATTTGTTCCCGCTCAAATGTATTTAGTTATTGTGTATATAAGTCCCCGTTGTTCCCCTCCAAGTTGTGTTCAGACCCCAGAAATAAAACAGCTTTATTTCACTTCAATGGTTGTCGTCTCCAATTTTTAAACACCAAATTGGCGACGAAGATGGGATGGCGTCCCCACAAGGAAGCAACATCGGTCCCTTCGATGTGGCCCATCTGGACAAGTGGGCACTCTACGGGCGCCGGTTCAGCCATGCCATGGTGGCCCAGAAGATCATGGATGGGGCTCAGATGTGCTCCTGCTTCCTAGCCCTGTGTGGATCCAAGACGCTGGAGCTGGCAATCCACCTCGTCCTCCCTCGGGACGTGGATGAAGTGCCACTCGCTGAGATCCTGGCAGCACCGAGGAGGCATCTGCAACCTGAGGTGTCAATCTTCCTGGCCCGGGTGGCGTTCCACCGGAGAGAGCAGCGCTCAGGAGAGTCTGTGGCAGAATACGCTGCTGCGCTACGCCTTGCTGCTGCCCCACAAAGGTGGGACAATTTCGAGGAGGCGTTCCATGACCGTCTGCTGGCCGGCATGAGGGATAAAGATGCCCAACGTCACCTCATGACCCATCAGATGCTGACCTTCAAGTCCATGCTGGACGAGGCACTAGCGTCTGAGGCTGCACAGTCCGGAGTGAGGTTGTTCCGCCATCGCCACACAACTGCCGGTGCCGCCGAGTGAGCCTACCAGGCCCACTGCTGCTCATTCTCTTCATTGTCTGTGTCTCCTGGCTCAACCTCATTGTCCGGGTCCAGCGACGACGAGGGCAAGGTCCAGAAGGTCCACCTCAAGCATCAAGACCAACGCGGCGACTGCAACAAGAAGCCCCGCCAGAAGTGTGATGTTTGCAGAGGTCAGCATGAGAGGTAGAAGTGCCTGTTCCGTAATGCAAAATGCCACAACTGCGGGTGGAAGGGGCACATCGCCAAAATGTGCCGGCAGCGTAGGCAAAGGGCCACAACACCAGAGACCAAGCATGGCAAGCTGTGAGAGTCGTCCATCGCCAAGGTGTCCTCCGGTTCGCCAGGTGTCCAGCATCAGCAATCGGTTCTACGCCAACCTGAATCTGCAGGACGTCCCGTTCAGAATGGAAGTGGATTCAGGTACTTCCTTTTCAATCATTCCACAACGGGAGTTCCTGAGTATTCCCCCGGCTTCTCGCCCCAAGCTTAAGTCTTTTAAAACTTCCCTCCAGGATGTACAGGGCTGCCAGATTCTGGTCCTAGGGGTGGGTAACTTTTTGGTCCATTTTAAGTCCATCTGCACCACCTTGACCCTAGTAGTCATTAAGCAGGGCGCTAACAGTCTGATAGGCGTACAATGGTTCGAGCCCCTGGGAATCCAGCTATCTGGCATACATGCAGTAGATTCTGATCCAATTCGGGACATCTGTGCTGTACATCCTGAGGTGTTCAAGGAATTGTTGGGAATGTACAAAGGGCCCCTGTTGACTTTGAGCTTGACTCTGCCATTCTGCCCATCCGAATGAAGCGACGCCTAGTGCCTTTTGCCCTCAAAGAAAAAATAGAAGTAGAGTTGGACAAACTGGTTGGACAGGGCATCCTGGTTCCGGTTGACTCCGCTAAATGGGAGATACCGATTGTCACCGCACTGAAAAGCAATGGGGAGGTCCGGATATGCGCGGACTACAAATGCACTATAAATAAAGCCATTCAGCTGAATGCATATCCTGTACCAGTTGTAAGCCATTTACTTGCCTCCTTGTACGGGGGAAACTGCTTCGCAAAACTTGACCTTGCCCAAGCTTACCAACAACTGACTGTAACGCCCACCACTGCTGCAGCACAGACTATTGTAATGCACAAAGGGGCATTTAAGGTGATCAGAGTACAATTCGGGGTGAATGCAGCCTCTGGAATATTTCAGTCTTTAGTCGAACATATACTTAAGGGGTTACCGAGGGTTCTGCCATACTTCGGCGACGTCCTGATCACCGCTAAGGACGCCGTCGAACTAGCGGCCAGGCTCGATAAAGTATTGTCATGTTTCAAGAGGGCAGGTCAGTGTCTTAGAAAAGACAAATGTGTATTTCTGGCAAATGAAGTAGAGTTCCTGGGATACAGGATTACCTCCCAGGGTATTATGCCCACGGATTCAAAGGTGGCGGCCGTGCAGAATGCACCCAGGCCAACCTGTAAAACAGAATTACAATTGTTTTGGGGTTTACTTAACTTCTATCACACATTTATCCATTGCAAGGCCTCAGTTGCCGAATCGCTGCACCGTCTACTCAAAAAGGACACCGTTTGGCACTGGGGCCATAGTCAGGAGAAAGCGTTCCAAGAACTTAAGAAGTTGTTATCTTCAGATGCTGTGTTAACACATTTTGACCCTAAAAAATGGGTCGTATTGGTTTGTGATGCATCCCCTGTGGGAGTGGGGGCTGTACTGTGCCATGTGTTAGATGATGGGAGGGAAGCCCCCGTAGTGTTTTATTCATGCTCTCTTTCAAAACCCCCAAAAAATTATGCCCAAACTGACAGGGAGGCACTGGCTATCGTGGTGGGCACAAAGAAATTTCACGATTACCTCTACGGGAGGTCCTTTACCATCGTGACCGACCACAAGCCCCTCCTTGGCATTTTTGTTAATGGGAAGCCCTTGTAAACTTGTTTCTCTCAAATATGAAAGACCCAGAATCCCTAGCCACAACACAGTTGAGGTATATTAATAGGAGGAAAGAAATGGAAAAGAAAATGGAAACAATGAATAATGAAACAGTTATCAATTAGAGAAAAAGAACATAATTTCAAGGTGATTTGGAGGTGGTACCTAACCCCGGTAAGACTACACCATTTAAGTAAGGTAAGTACCAATAAATGTTGGTGGTGTAACAAGAAGTTAGGTACCCATATCCACATGTGGTGGAGTTGTGATTATACACAGAAATGTTGGGAAATGGTCAGCCCTTGTGCCAGCTGCCAATGTTCTCATCCCGAGCAATCTCACCTTCTCTCCCGGGAATGGGATACTGCCAGGGGGGGCGTGGTCCAGAATTCATATTGATTTTGTGGGACTATTTAGGGGAGCTGTGTTCTTATTGGTGGTGGGCTCCTATTCTAAGTGGCTCGAAGTAATCCGGGTGTCCGGCACCTCTTCTTCCACTACAATTATGCACTTGAGAAGGCTGTTCGCTATGTTCGGACTCCCAGATGTTCTGGTGTCCGACAACACATCCACATCTGCAGAATTCCAATCCTTCATGGAAAGGAATGCTATTAGGCATATCACTGCCGCCCCATTCCACCCTGCCACCAATGGCCAGGTGGAGCGGCAGGTGCACACCACCAAGGATGCGTTGTGGCGCATGGGGGAAGGAGATCTGGAATTTCAGATATGCCAATTCCTCCTCACGTATAGACTCACCCCCTTTGCCTCCAGGCTATCTCCTGCTGAGTTGCTCCAGCGAAGGAAGCTTACATCCTTGCTGGATAGGTTGGATCCCTTTAGGGTGGAGGACAAGGGTACTAATATAGGGATCCAACACCAAAAAAGGGTTCTCGGCTAGGGACCCTGTCCATTGCCGCAATTATGCAGCTGGCGGTCCTATGTGGGTACCAGGTTTTGTGCTAGACCAAACTAGTCCTGTTTCTTACAGAATCGAAACAGCCAATGGTCTGATCTGGAGACGGCACACGGATCAGTTGAGACCCCGAATACTGGACCCACAGGACGAACACAGAAATTCAACGTTAGGGTTGGCCCCCACCCGCTTAAACCCAGGGGGCAGAGGTAATAGTCAGCAGCCATCTAACCTAGACCCAGCAGTGAGTCCCAGGGATTGCTATGACTTTGGGGAACAGGGAGAAATTACAGAATGCTTCCCCACTCAGGCCAAAGGTACCCCCACCTTGTTTTATCCCAAAACGCTGGAATCTCAAATTAGCAATAAGCACTATTCTTTTGAGTCGCCCTCCACTCATAGAAAGCACAGGAGGGACTCTCAGTTATTGTTTTCACTTCCACAATTAGATTTTAATTTAGAGCGATCCCCTGCTCCTCCCAATGACAAATGGGGTTTTGATTTAAGTTTTCAGTCCTCTCCTAATAGTCAAACTCTCACTCCAGCTGGATTGCCAGACCTAAGGGCCCTGAGCCAGCTCAACCAATTGTCCGACCCAAGAGCTAAACCAGACCACCATCCTGGTTAAGAGACTTTGTCTATACCTGGAGGGAGGAATGTTATGTATGAGAACTGTGTTAAATGACATGTCAAACTTTCAAACCGCCAAATATCCCGCGCAAACTACTGTCAAACAGCATCGCTGTTTGACAGCCGCAAGATCTCGGCAGATCACGAAGTATCGCAAGATTTTGAGAGCACAAAATTCAAATGCCGAGAGGCGCGCTCCTGAACTGTCAAATGTATATACTATGTAACATGTATTCAAATACTGTGAGGAGCTCCAGAGGGATCTCTTGACACTCTGGGAGTGGGCAAAACAGTGGCAAATGAGTTTTAACACTAGTAAGTGCAGAGTGATGCATGTTGGGGCAAAAAAAACCAATTGCATTTATAAACTGATGGGGTCTGAACTCTCTGCGACAAACCAGGAAAGGGACCTTGGTGTCCGGGTGGACAATTCAATGAAGGTGTCAACCCAGTGTGCCTCAGCAGTGAAAAAAGCAAACTCAATGCTAGGGATCATTAAGAAGGGTATAGAAAATAAGTCAGCAAGTGTCATTTTGCCTCTTTATAAATCTATGGTGAGGCCATATCTGGAATACTGTGTACAGTTCTGGTCGCCATACCTCCAGAAGGATATTATGGAGTTGGAGAAAGTGCAGAGGAGGGCAACCAGAATGATTAGGGGACTGGAACACCTTCCTTACCATCTGAGGCTGCAACGTTTGGGCCTTTTCACTCTTGAGCGACGGCGTCTAAGAGGTGACCTGATTGAAGTTTATAAAATCATGCACGGTGTGGACAAAGTAGATAAGGAAAAACTGTTTTCCCTATCGCACAACACTAGAACTAGGGGACACTCGATGAAACTTTTGGGTACTAGTTCTCAAACAAATAAGAGAAAGTACTTTTTCACCCAGAGGATCACTGGTCTATGGAACTCCCTGCCAGAAGAAGTGGTGACAGCTGTCAGTCTTGACAGCTTTAAGAAAGGATTAGACAAGTTCATGGAGGACAAGGGGATCAATGGCTATAATTATGGATACTTAAGGACAACCTCGGGGTTGGAGAGATAGGCAGGATATCTCTCAATGCCATTTCCAGGGAATCCTAAGCAGGGGAAGGCATCTCCTTGGGAATACCCTGAAGGAAATGGTGAGCCACTGTGTGAGACAGAATGCTGGACTGGATGGGCTGTCGCCTGTTCCAGCAAGGCTATTCTTATGTTCTTATGTTCTTAAATCACCCAATTATGTTTGTTCCCGCTCAAATGTATCTAGTTATTGTGTATATAAGTCCCTGTTGTTCCCTTCCAAGTTATTTCCCCTCCAGAAATAAAAGAGCTGTATTTCACTTCAATGGTTGTCATCTCCAATTTCTGAACACCAAATCTCCATAGATGCGAGTTTGATCAGTTCCATCTATGGTATCTTCTTAACCTATAAAACCAAGGGTTAACCGTTGGAACTGGCTATAGGTTGCTATGCCTCGCCCTACTTGCCTGCACTCACCCTTCGTGCACATGGCCGATCTGGGTCCGCAGGTCAACGAAGGATTGAGAAAACCGGCAGTGGGGCAACAGCCCCACAAACGCAAAAAAAAGGGAGACAACTTCACTTCCCAACATTCCTTGCGCCACGCCGCGCCAGAGCCAATCAGGCTGAGAGGCTCTTGCACGGCGCGGTGCAAGGAACGTTCGGAAACGCGCCGCGGCCAATCAAAAGTAAACCATTTTTAAAAAACGCAGCACAAACACCGGGAGGGATAAAGGGCCGGGGGCCGCCGGGGCCAGGCCGAAGATCGCCGCCCAGAGCGCCGCGCAGCTGCGAGGGGTCCCGCCTTCCCTCCCTGCTCCACCGGGAGGGATAAAGGGCCGGGGGCCGCCGGGGCCAGGCCGAAGACCGCCGCCCAGAGCGCCGCGCAGCTGCGAGGGGTCCCGCCTTCCCTCCCTGCTCCACCGGGAGGGATAAAGGGCCGGGGGCCGCCGGGGCCAGGCCGAAGACCGCCGCCCAGAGCGCCGCGCAGCTGCGAGGGGTCCCGCCTTCCCTCCCTGCTCCACCGGGAGGGATAAAGGGCCGGGGGCCGCCGGGGCCAGGCCGAAGATCGCCGCCCAGAGCGCCGCGCAGCTGCGAGGGGTCCCGCCTTCCCTCCCTGCTCCACCGGGAGGGATAAAGGGCCGGGGGCCGCCGGGGCCAGGCCGAAGATCGCCGCCCAGAGCGCTGCGCAGCTGCGAGGGGTCCCGCCTTCCCTCCCTGCTCCACCGGGAGGGATAAAGGGCCGGGGGCCGCCGGGGCCAGGCCGAAGACCGCCGCCCAGAGCGCCGCGCAGCTGCGAGGGGTCCCGCCTTCCCTCCCTGCTCCACCGGGAGGGATAAAGGGCCGGGGGCCGCCGGGGCCAGGCCGAAGACCGCCGCCCAGAGCGCCGCGCAGCTGCGTGGGGTCCCGCCTTCCCTCCCTGCTCCACCGGGAGGGATAAAGGGCCGGGGGCCGCCAGGGTCATTTAGTGGAACTGTTGAGCTGATGGCTCCATTACCTGTGGAATTTTTGTCCTTTGTAACTTTGGTATTTTTGATATTGTATGCTTTGATTATTGATTATATTGTGGTTTAATGAATATATTGTAATGTATTGTGATATATTGTATTTTTTTGTGGGATTGTTATGCTGTATTACTGTGTTGTATTCCTATCTTGTAAACCGCATTGAGTCGGTCCTTGGGCTGAGAATTGCGGTATATAAATTTAATAAATAATAATAATAATAATAATAAAAGCACAAACCCATAACTACAAGCCCCAGCGTCCTGTGCGCCATGAGCACGCAGAACACTGAGGAAGCCGGCACGCAAAAAATAAAACAAAAACAAAAACACCGGGAGAGCAAGTCCGCCAAGCCGTGGAAACCAAAGCCTCCCTCCCCAACGGCGCCTAAAGCTCCCGATCAGAGTTTCCCCTTTAATATCACTGGGTGGTGGTGATGGGGTGCTCCCCCTCTCTACTAGCTCCCCTGGGGTTGGGAGGGTTGGGGGGACCAAAGGAGTCTGTCTCCCCAACCCTCCTGACCCCAGGGGACCTGGCAGAGAGGGGATTCCCCTCCCCACACACACACACGCCCCATATTAAAGAGAAGAAACCAAGAGGTTACTTCTCTTTAAAAACGGAGTTTTAAAAACAGAGTTTGTGGGGGGGAATCCCCCTCTCCGATGGCGTTCCTGGGTCCGGAAGAGTTGGGAAGACAGACCCCTTTTGTCCACCCAACCCTCCAAAACCCAAGGAAGCCAGCGGAGAGGGGGATCACAAACCCCCCATTGATATTAAAGGGGAAACCACAATTGAGATTTCCCTTTTAATATCAGAGGGTGGCCTGGATTTGATCCCCTCTCCTGGGTCCCATGAGTCTGGAAGGTTAGGGGGGACAAAAGGGGTCTGTCCCCCCAAACCTTTAAGTGTTTCGCTTACAAGGGAGGAAGAAGGCATCATTGCCTCCCCCCCCTTGAAAGCAAAAAACATCCAAAGTAAGCAAAGGCACCGCACGCATCTCCGCACGGTGCCTTCCCTTACCCAAAACAAAACAAAAAAATAAAGTGAAAAGTTACACCAAAACCACAACCAAAAACAACCAAAAACTAACACAAAAATAACACAAAGACCAAACACACAGAACCCCCCCAAAAAAGAAATAAATAAATAAATTACAATACAAACCCCCAACAGAAATAAAACAAGCAAACTTACCCAAACAACCTTATGGCACGAAAGCTGGAAATGAAATGAGGCACATACAAGCGACGCCCAGACCAGAAAGAAAATCAAAGAAAAATAGCACAACAGCACCACCCAGAGGACACAGGAGAAAAAACAGTCAAAAATATTAAAAGATAATCTAACATTCCTAAAACATTTATTAAATCATGTTTACAGTTTTCACATACACACACCAAAAAATCTAAACACAGTTTAAAAACATTGACTTTCACATAAAATATTTTAACTGCATTTACTTAAAATAATATTTTTTCTGACAAATTAACTGAAAAACACTAAGATAAATTATAAAAATTACAATTTCAACTTACAAACAAGTTAATTACAAAACAAATTTCTGACAAAACAATTAAAATTGCAAAAAAAAACATTGCAAAAAAAACAATGTAAAAAATAAACATATTACACTTTACAGAGACTCATTTTTCCTTTCTAAAAAATAAACAATATTTTAAAAAGCTCGGCAACGCCGGGCAACCCCTGCTAGTAACCTATAAAACCAAGCGTTAACCGTTGGAACTTCACATAGGTTCCTAAGCCTGGCCCTACTAGCCCACACCCACCCTTCGTGCACACAGCCGAACTTGGTCCGGAGGTCAACGAAGGATTGAGAAATGCACCAGTGGGGCAACAGTCCCACAAACGTGAAAAAAGGGGAACAACTTCATTTCCCAACGTTCTTTGCGCTGCGCTGCACCACAGCCAATCAGGCTGAGAGGCACGACCACAAAGAACATTGAGAAACACGCCACGGTCAATCAAAATCGAGCCGCAGGAAAAAAATGCACAACCACAAATCACAAACCCATAACTACAAGCCCCAGAGTCCTGCGCGACATGAGAGCGCAGAACGCTGAGGAAGCCGGCACCTGAAAAATTAAAAAAAAACTCACCGCCTCACAAACACCAACCGCCCTTCTTTCCCTCACCAATGGCGCCTGAAGGTCCCGATTGGAGTTTTCCTTTTAATATCAGTAGGTGGGGGGTTGCGATCCCCCTCTCTGCTGGCTCCCCTAGGGTTGGGAGGTTTGTGGGGACAAAAGGGGTATGTCCCCCAAAAACTTCTGGACCCAGGAAAGCAGGGAAAGGGGATCGATTCCCCCCCCCAAAAAAAACTCCGTCTTTAAAGAGAAGAAACTAAGCGGTTTCTTCTCTTTAAAAACAGAGTTTTTTTAGGAGGGGGGAATCGATCCCCTCTCCCTGGTCTACTGGGTCCAGAAGGGTTGGGGGGGACATACCCCTTTTGTCCCCCCCCAAATCCTCACGGACCCACGGGACCCAAGAGAGATCGATTCCAACCCAAACCCCTGATATTAAAAGGGAAAATCCGATCGGAGTTTCCCCTTTAATATCAGTAAGTGGGGGGTGGTGATCCCCCTCTCCGCTGGCTCACCTGCGGTTGGGAGGTTTGTGGGGACAAAAGGGATATGTCCCCCCAACCCTTCTGGACCCAGTAGAACAGGGAGAGGGGATCGAATCCACCCCCCCAAAAAAACTCAGTCTTTCAAGAGAAGAAACTAAGCAGTTTCTTCTCTTTAAAAACAGAGTTTTTTTTAGGAGGGTGGAATCGATCCCCTCTTCCTGGTCTCCTGGGTCCAGAAGGGTTGCTTTTAACCCTTTGAAAACTGGGCTCATAATGCTATGATCAAGAAGGGTCTTGGGATTGTTATAGATCAGGAGCTGAATAAGAGCCAAGAGGGTGAATTTAAAGGGAAAGGTTGCCCTATGCCACCAGGTGTTATAAGAAAGCTGTAGAGATTGTGCAAGATAGTATGCACCCTGGAAATGATCTCTTTCAGTTTCTGCCTTCTAGAAGAAGGTATAGGGTCATAAAGACCAGGATCAGCCGCTTGAGAAATAGTTTCTACCCAAAAGCGGTTCTGGCTTTGAATGCAGTGTAATGCAGTCTATGAGAGAGCTTCCGTATATAGTTTTTATAGTTTTAGAGTTTTTATAGTTTTAGAGTTTTTTAGGGGTTAAATGTGTATATGTGGGGTGGAAGTATATTGATAATTTTGTATAGTTGTACCTACCCACCAAAGTGGTCCCTACTTATCTACTTGCAATTTCTTGCTTTCAAACTTCTAGGCTGGCAGGAGCTGAGACAGAGACGGGAGTACTCGGGGTCTCAAAGTACAGACCTGCCGACCTTCCAGCCAGCATCTTAACCGTTTGAGCCACCACAGTCCCTAAGAGGTTGAAGGGGCTGCAAGTAGAGACAAAGGCTATTTTTGGCTGCACTGACAGAAGCCTGGTCTCCAAAACCCAGGAAGCCCTCTAATTGACACAAAAGTTAGACTAGACCCAGATTCCTGTGCCCAGTTCTGGACAAACACCTTAAGCAGGATCCCAAGAAAGTTCACAGGAGAGCAAAAAGGATGCACAAGAGGACTGAAAACCAAACCCTCTGAGGAAAAGACTGAAGGAACCCGGGCAATTTTATGTCCTTGGGGAAAGGAAAGTGAGGGGGGGGGATGTGAGAGTACTTTTTAAATATTTAAAATATAGAGAGGAGAGGCAGGATTCTTTTCACAGGAGCGGTTCCTCCCCACAGGGGAGAGTTGTGTGTTTTGCATACAAAGCCCAGACAAATCTTAGCATTTTTAGGTGTAAAATCTGTGTAGATATCCTGAGATAACTGTTCCATCCAGCTTCTGAGCAGAACAATTAGTTGTATATTGCTCCCAGTGAAAGAGTTCTTTCCTTTGGTATCTTGGATTTTTATTCTACTCTATCTGAGTTGAAAAGTGAATCAGCAAAGGTGATATTGTTTCTTTATGCAGTAGTTTCTTTTGGTATATGTATTGTAGTTTCCCCCCTTTGTTCTTGTTTTGTTATAATTTTTTGAAAATTTAATAAAAAATTATATAAAACAATTAGCACGTAATTTTTATTGTGTACATTCTGCTGTTGTACCTTTATTCATTTTTCTTTGTTTACAACTGCTTTTATTATGAACTTCTTGAAATGGCTATCAAATTGGATAAACTACATAGAAATTGAATTAACTTACTCACTCACTAATGTCTTTTTTGTGGTAGCAGTCCAATTACGCAGACACATGGTCATTGAAGACTGTAGTTCATGAAGGTTGACAGTGAAATAAATTTGCCAGGATACTTTTGCTAAACTTTTGTTTGGTGTTTTAATCCTGCTGAATGACAGTAACATGGCTGCCTATCCATTAAAGATGGAGACAGAAATTAAAAACTCACCCAGAAACACCAGGTTGACATAATTTCCCTCTATGACTTCCTGGTGGAAAGCCCTTCGGCCTGGATCCATCAGAGCCCACTCCTCCATGAAAGACCCTGTCATGTCTTTGAAACCTGCCTGGCCCACCCTGCCTGCCCACCAGCCTCTCTCCCCCCATCCATTCATTTCATTTTTATATTTACCTGGAAAGGAATTTTTTCCACCCTTTTCCTCTGAAAGCAATCTGAATCTGTAATAAAAGATAGAAAGATGCACTTTTACATTAAGACTTTATGACATCACAAAAACCCTGAAGGTGAGAAAATGAAAGGATTACATTTGGAGCAGACTCAAAAGTGAATTTAAAAAGTCCCAAGTTTACAAGACTTGAGTAGAGGTTTGAAGCGAATATCACATATCAGTGGCTGTGGGAAGGAAAGGAGAATGGAGGACGTCCTCTTTCCTTCAGAAGAAAATAACTTTCCAAGGGAACTGGGAAATCCCCTTAGACTTTGTTGTGGGCTGAGAGGAGGAAACACATATTATGTGGAGAGCGGAGGGACATGGATGGGTTCTCTTACAGACAAAATAATTGGGGCTTATATTGGTACTAAATTGCAGATTAATTAAACAAAACATGCCATGCAAGACTCATGCGTTGGTATTTTTCCCCAGAGCATTTGCTCCCTGGGCTTGTGGACTGGGAAAGTCCCCGAAAGTCTCAATACAGCTTCCCCTTCACTCTGCCTTCCTCTAAACGGCACAAGGGTGGAATGGGAGTGGGGGTCACAGTCTCTCTCTCCCCACTGTCCCCTCCCCAGAGTCCTGTCTGTTCCATCCCCATTGCTGGTGAGCCCATAAAATCCTGGTGTGAACTGGGAGAGACTGGAGACTGGTGCCGCAGTTTTAAATATAAGGTAAAGGTTTCCCTTGCTCGAAAACCCTATTAGAGTCAGTATATGTATTTTCAACTTGAAGGCACATAATTAATTAATTAATTGAACAGTGTTAATATATGGACAATATGGGGGCTGCAGTTGCCCCGGGGTTAGGAAGCTCCACTTGTTAGCTGGAAGGCTAACTGCTGGCAAGTCAGTAGTTTGAGACCCGGGTACTGCATAACAGACTAAGCGCCTGTCTCTCTCTCCCAGCTCTTGGAGGACAAGAAAGGAGCCTCATTTGGGCATTCCCTGAGCGGGGTTTCTTCCGCGAAAATCCTTTCAATCCAGAATAATTTCTGACAAGAAATTGTTGTTGTTCAGTCGCACAGTCGATTCCGACCCTTTGCGACCCCATGGACCATTTTCCTCCAGGCACCTCTGTTCTCCTGCACCATCCTCCCAGCTCTGTGCCCACTGAGTCTACAATACCATCTATCCATCTCATCTTTGGGCGTCCTCTTCTTCTCTTGCCCTCTACCTTTCCCAGCATCAGAGCCTTCTCAAGTGAGTCCTCCCTTCTCATTTGATGTCCAAAGTACTTCAGCTTCATCTTCACTATTTGTCCCTCCAATGAACAATCAGGTTTGATTTCCTCCAGTATTGACCTGTTTGTTCTCTTTGCTGTTCAAGGGACTCTCAGGACTCTCCTCCAACACCACATCTCAAAGGCATCTATTCTTCTCCGCTCAGCCTTCCTAATGGTCCAGCTCTCACACCCATACATTACCACTGGGAATACCATTGCTTTGACTATGCGAATTTTTGTTTTCAAGGTGATGTCTCTGCTTTTCACTATATTCCCCAGGTTTCTCATAGCTTATCTCCCCATAATCAGTCGTCTTTTTATTTCATGGCTACAGTCGCCATCTGCAGTGATCTTAGATCCCACGAAAGTAAAATCTGTCACTGCTTCTACTTCTTCCCCATCTATTTTCCAGGAACTGATCGGACCTGTTGCCATTATCTTGGTTTTCTTGATATTAAGTCTCAAGCCAGCTTTTGCACTCTCCTCCTTCAATCCAATCAAGAGGTTCTTTAGGTCTTCCTCACTTTCTGCCATTAGGGTGGTATCGTCTGCATATCTCAAATTGTTGATGTTTCTCCCAGCAATTTTGATCCCATATTGTGATTCCTCCATCCCTGCATTGCGCATTATGTGCTCTGTGTATAGATTGAATAAGCAGGGTGATAAAATGCAACCTTGTCTCACTCCTTTTCCTATTCCAAACCACTCTGTCATTCCATGTTCTGTCCTAACTGTTGCCTCTTGGTTCGTGTACAGATTTCTCATGAGGCATATGATGTGCTCTGGTATTCCCATCTCTTTAATTACTTGCCACATCTTGTTGTGGTCCACACAGTCAAATGCCTGGTATTCCTTTGTTTTCTCCATGATCCAACGTATGTTGGCAATGTGGTCTCTAGTCCCCTTGCCTCTTCTGAAACCGGCCTGCACCTCTGGTAATTCTCTCTCCACATGTTGCTGAAGTCTATCCTGTATTATCTTGAGCATCACCTTGCTGGCGTGTGGGATGAGTGCAATTGTTCGGTAATTTGAACATTCTTTGGCATTGCCCTTTTTGGGGATTGGAACGTATACTGATCTTTTCCAATCCTGTGGCCACTGTTTTGTTTTCCAAATCTGCTGGCATATTGAATGCAGTAATTTGACGCCATCATCTTTTAGAGCTTTGAAAAATTCCACTGGGATACCATCATCTCCACTAGCTTTGTTGTTTGCAATGCTCTTTAGGGCTTTTATGACTTCACTCTCCAGGATGTTTGGCTCAAGTTCAATTTTTTCATCATTGTGATTATCAGGAGTGTTGAGATCCTTTTTGTAGAGTTCCTCTGTGTACTCTTTCCATCTTTTCTTAATCTCTTCTGCATCAGCTAGCTCTTTCCCGTCTTTGTCCCTTATCATGATCAGTTTTGCTTTAAATGATCCCTTGATTTGCCCGATTTTTTTTTGAAAAGATCTCTAGTTCTGCCTCTTTTGTTGTTTTCCTCCATTTCTTTGCACTGTTCTTTTAGGTAGTTTTCCTTATTTCTCCTTGCTTTTCTTTGAAATTCTGTGTTCAAATGATTGTATTTTTTCCTTTCTCTTTTGACTTTTGCATTCCTTCTTTGCTATTTTAAGAGCCTCATCAGACAACCACTTTGCTTTCTTACGCTTTTCTTTTGGTATGGTTTTCTTTGCTGCTTCATGCATGATGTCCCTCATCTCTGTCCATAATTCATCTGGCACTCTGTCTATTGAGTCTAGGCCATTAAATCTGTTCATCACCTCCACCGTGTATTCTTTAGGGATACTTTCTAGGTGATATCTGTCTGGTCTCCTTGTTTTCCCTATTTTCTTTAGTCTTAACCTGAATTTTGCGATCAGTAGGTTGTGATCTGAGCCACAGTATGCTCCAGGTCTTGTTTTTGCTGACTGTATGGAGGTTCTCCATCTTTGGCTGCAGAGTATGTAGTCAATTTGGTTTCAGTGTTGGCCATCTGGTGATGTCCATGTGTAAAGTCGCCTCTTGTGTTGCTGGAAGAGAGTGCTTGCTATGACCAGTGCGTTCTTTTGGCAGAACTCTATCAGTCTTTGCCCTGCTTCATTACTGTATTAGATAATATTGTTAAACTTAACAAACCCCCTGATGAGAAAACATGGCAACCTTTTAAAAAAATACCCCAAAGAAGTGATTTTTTTCCCCAGGTCCTAAATATTGGTGCTCCCTCAAACCTTCTGCCCTGGGGGCACAGTGGTTAAACTGCTGTCCTGTAAACAAAAGGTTGTGAGTTCGATCCCGCCCAGAGAGCGCGTGCACACACACAACCATACCTTTCTCTCTCTCGGCCATGAAGGGGGGAAATAACGGGAGATGTCTTCTGTCTTCTTCTTCCCCCTCCTCCTCCTCTCCTGACAGAGGAATAGCGTTACTTTCTCTCCCTCCCCGCGTTACTCTTCCCTGAGAAGATCCGGTATAAAGCAGCCTTTGAAGTCCCCGCCCCCACCCCTCTATTTTTATTACTTTGTTTATATTTATGAGTTTATATTGATATATATCTATCCTGCCTCTGCCTTGGGTATTTCTTTCTCCCACAAGAAATGGGAAATTTTGAATCCAATAGAGAAAACCAAGCAGAAGGCAGTAAAAAAGAAAGATTAAACAACCATCAACTCCCTCCCTCCCCCTTTTTCTTAAAAAAAAAGTCTTTCCCGCTTGCCAAGGGGGATTTTTTTTTGGGGGGGGGAGACCAGAGGGGGAGGGGGAATAGAGGGAGGGGAATGATGATGGTGGAGGATAGGATAGTTTGGGGTGGTGGTCTTTCCCTGCAAGGCTCTTCCTCCAATGAGAAATTCTCTCCTCTTCTGCATCACCAGTCCCCTGGCGAAATGAAAACCATGGAGCTAATCCCCACCGCCAGGGGTTGCCTAGCAACTCAGCGGAGCAACCGGCGCATGCGCCGCTTCTCCCAACCGCGACCCTCAGGCCGAGCATGCGTCACTTCTCCCAACCGCCACCCTCGGGCCGCGCATGCGCCACTTCTCCCAACCGCGACCCTCAGGCCGAGCATGCGTCACTTCTCCCAACCGCCACCCTCGGGCCGCGCATGCGCCACTTCTCCCAACCGCGACCCTCAGGCCGAGCATGCGTCACTTCTCCCAACCGCCACCCTCGGGCCGCGCATGCGCCACTTCTCCCAACCGCTACCCTCAGGCCGCGCATGTGCCACTCCCTCAGCCCCGGAAGAAGAAAGCAAAGAGTAGTCCTCTGTCCTCCGACTCCTCTCTCTACTCCCTCCGGGCTCGGCGGAGGAGGCGCCTTGCCTTGTGAGTAAAAGGGGAGCGGACGACGACAACGACGAAAGGGTCTCTTTTTTGAGTGGGAGGGAGGGAGGGGGAGATAATACGGGGCGAGTGTGTGTTTGTGCGCTGACAGCGAGCGCCTTGCAAGGCAGGCCTTTTTTCCTGGGTCTCCAATCTCGGGGTTGTGTGTGGGGTTGTGTGTGTGTGTGTTATGATTGAGGGGGGAGGAAAGACGCCCAGCGACCCCCTCCCAAAAAAGCAGGAGCTGGGATGACCCCCTCCCCCTCGCGCTACATCTGCATCAGGCAGTGGGGGGTGGGGGTGATTCTCCTGTCAGGAGACCCCCCCTGTGACAACCCCCCCCCCCACACACACACACACATTTTGCCCGTTATCAAAAGAAGCCAGCAATTAATGGAGCTCCTGTAATGGTTTTAAGTGGGTGGGTGGGTGGGTGGATTTCCCTCCATCCTGTGGGGCTGCAATAGGTCCCGTGGTTAAGAGGCTTGAACTCACTGAACTGGAAGGTTGGCAGTTTGAGACCTGGGCACTGCATGACGTAATGAGCTCCTGCCAACCTGAGCAGTTCAAAAGCAAGAAATTGCACATAGACAAATGGGGACCATTTTGGTTGGAAAGGTAAACAGCGTTCTGTACACTCCGGTTTCTAGTCATGCCTGCCACATGTCCATGAGCACTGAACCCTAGAGTCGGATATGACTGGCTTTTGAGCAAGAGCAACAACTTGACCTTCCTGCGGATTCCGCATGCACAATTGGCATAGTACAGCCCCTGGCAGAGGTTACACCGGATGAGGAAGACCCCTGGTCACTGGCCCTTGCCAGTATGGAAATTGGGGAGCCGATTAATAATCATAGGGTTGATTCACCCACATCTGACCTGACCGACAGTTCTGCTGAGGGAAGCAAATCGCTAACCTCCTTTACGTATTAGGCAACTACTGACTCACAAATCAGCCCAAGCTCTAGTGCAAATAGTGGCCATATTTACCCTGGTGTAAGCCCCGAACAATGGATTTCCCCTGTCAGTGTTTGCCCTAGTTAATTAACTTCCCCAAGAGAGATTCCCCATTAACCCGGGTAATGTGATTTTCTGTCAGATGACGATTCTATCACACGTTGCCTTCTATTCCTATATATGCTGATGCTTTTCCCTCAATAAACTACTGGTCTTCGCTCCATCTTGTCTCGTGTCGTTCCTTTGACCAGTCTCCTCCGGGACCCTAAGGGCCGCTTCATGGCCCCAATCCAACACCTTCCCTCCTGGGTTTTCCTGCGATGAGACCCCACATCCACACCCCCAAATCCTGCACCCATTGGTAGTTTTAGAAAGGGGAAAGGAGAAAGTAATTACAGTATAGTCTCTCCCTCTCCCCTTATATCTTTTCCAGCTGAACTCATTGCTAGGCAGAGGGGGGGGGCTCCTAGGGCAGTAGTTATCTCTCTCATCTCCCCACATCTCGCTATAAGGTGGCCCATTGATTCCAGCTCTTTCAGTTCCATGAAGTTATTCCCAGTCCCCCCTTTCCGCCCCACTCAGGCAGGTATTTTATTTTATATTGCCCATTTGGGATATTTCCCACTCTGTGTGGTGTTTTAACAAGGAACAAATATAATATAATAAAGCACAATAAATAATATAATAAAGCACCACACAGGCATCTATGAGGACAGGTGACTGAGCCTTTCCTTCCTCCAAGGTCATCTGGTGAGACAATCCCTGGTATTCTCCTGACCAGAAAGTGAAGAATTGCACTCCAAAGCCCTCCCAACATTTGCAAGGCAGGTGAGAAGATTGACTTTATATATCTGCCTGAAGTGCCACGGTGACACTTAAGAAGGGTGAAATATGTTGTTAAAGCTTCAGAGAATTGTATGATATCATTTTTGTGTGTGCCCAATAGCAGGTTTGGTCATTGTCGCTCTGTAGCCAGTTGTCTGCAGTAACAAGGGGGCGGGGACTAGACATTCCTTACTTTATCCGTTTTATGGTCAATCATAATGTAAATGAGTTGGAAGGGGCCTATGAGGCCATTGAGTCCAACCCCAGGAATCCACATCAAAAGCAGATCTGATGTGAGGGTGAGGTCTAGTTTTCTTTTGAATGCCCTCCGGCGTTGGAGTCCTCAGCATCTCCTCTGGAGAGAATTGGCTCCCAGGGTCAGATTCATCTCTAAAAGTTAAAAAATTGCAATCCAATATTAAGCCTATATCTCTGGGTTTCTTGTGGTTTCTACCCATTATTGTGCACCTTGCACTCTGGAGTGATGGATTATCTTCCAGGTATTTGAAGAGTGCTATAACCACAGCAATTACAGTGGTACCTCGCTTAAAGAGCATGATGTGTTCCATGGGACTGCTCTTTAAGCGTGTTGTTCTTTACGCAAAACACTTGGAAAAAGCGCCGCCACTGCCATTGTAAGTGACTGATTGTGACTTCTGGAGAGGGGGATTGCGAACCCCGATTAAGTTGTTAAGCGAGAATGGCCATTCTGAGAAAATTGTGCTCTTTAAGCAAGTTAGTCTCTAAGCAAGGCACTCTTTATGCAAGGTTTTACTGTACATTTATATGCTGCCCCATAGTTCTTAGTGCCCTCTCTAGGCCTAATCTAGCCCATACATCCCTCTAGACCTGCTCCCCCATGGCCGGAAGTCATACACACAATGGTTTTCCCAGGTTTTGGACCAGCCTCTGCCACTCCCCATGGCAGCAGGAGGCTTGTTGGAGCAGAAAGGCTCCGTTTTGGGCTCCCTCCTCCCTGTGTACCGCTCCATTTTGGCTGCTAGATAGTGCAGCGGAGAGACTTCCTGGTTCTGTGGAATCCCGTACAACGACGCGTTCGGGCAATGACATTTTTGCCTAATGACACGTTTTTTCCTCCAAAGTCACCTCCCACACAACCACGTCACGTCATTATACGAGAGATCGTGTTTGGTCTCCTATCTGTTCGTCAGGTTCCTGTGTCTGGCCCTCCAGCGTCTGGAAGGGGTGGGAGGACATATTCCATGCTGTTCCCGCTTTCCTAGCACCCCCTGGGCTGCACAACAGCTGAAAAAAGTTGCGGCCACCATCTTATGTCTTTTTTTAAAAAAAACAAGATGGCTGCTGCAACTTTTCTCACCTGTTGAGTGGCCCAGGGAGATGCTATGAAGGCAGGAACAGTGCGGAATAATACCATAATCAAATATATTTTGCTCAAGCTCTGCTATAACACCGGATAACACAAGGTTTTTCCGTTCAAAATTCCTTCTCCAAGCAGGCACCTGTTTCATTTGGCTAATGCAGTAAAACTCTTTAAGTGAGAGTCCCAAATATTTATGGCCCATGGGCCAGGTGCGGCCACAGCACCATTTCATGTGGAAACCCTCCCCCCCCCGTCACCTCCACCATACCAGGAAGTGTCATGTGGTGGAGGAAGGGCAAAATAGCCACCCAACCCCCAAAGCTGTCTGAGGGAGCGTGACCTGCCCCCTGTTTAAAAAGGTTGATAACTCCTGATATCTGGCAAGATGTGGCAGGCTATATTTCCTCAAAGTGAGTTAGAAAAACCCCTGGCAAAGTCTAATTATCTCATCCCATTCTGGTAACTCAGGGAAACATGTCTGTGTCCAATGGCTGCAGATAGGGTGCTTTGTGGACATGGCAGGAGTCTATTTAGCTGGAGAAGAAATATTGCACAGACCCAAAGCCCTCCATCAGGGAACAAGGGTTAAAATTTACTTTACAGTACTCTCCAATTACAGTGAACCCCACTTTATGGAATTAATCAGTTCCACAGGGTTTTCCTTATAGCAATCTAAACAACTAAAGCAAAGAAATATGTTATGTCCTTTATGCACTCCCCACAACCATCCCAGATCTACCTTCCCCGTCCTAGAGGTCAAAGAAGGGGGTCCGGAGGACGTGGGTGGGGCGTGGGACTCACGGAATACAAATTAAAATAAAACTACATGCCCCAGAATCCCCTGCGCTACGCCCCAGCCAGTCAGAGAAGCCGGAGCGAATCCAGGCGAGGCAGGGCAGGGACGGAGATCTGCCGCCGGCAGGCTGAGCTTGCCTCTCCACCTTGCTGTGTGAGGGCACCCACGCAACAGCGAGGCGGAGAGGCAAGCTGACAGGCTGCTCTCTGTCAGGGAACTCATGTTCCCGGACAGAGAGCGGCCTGACCATGTCGGATCCCCGCCTCGCTATTTCGAGACACGCTGACAGGCGGGTCTCCGTCCAGGAACAAACGTTCCCGGTGAAGATCAGCCTGCCTGGAGCATGCCTCTCCGCCTCGCTGTTGCGAGGCTTCCCTCACTATAGCGAGACGCAGCCTGCTGGCGACGGATCTCCGCCTTGCTGGCATCTCCTCTCGCCTGCCTCCCTTTCCCAGGAGACGGGCAAAAGGCGATCGCTGCCTCCAAACATGGAAGGGAAGGTGGGGTGCAACTTTCCACACTTTCCTTGCAAGGCAACCATGGGGCACGCTATGCCGCGCTGGGTAAAACATCCCCCCCACACACGAGGTAAGCTCGGCACAAGAATGGAGGGGCCAAAACTTTCTCCCCAGCCGGCTATCAGTCCCGCCTGGATGGAGGACAGACACCTCTGCTAGTTTTTCCTTAAAGCGAACTGCAGTTTGCCATAGGAATGCATTGAAAACCAATATTTCATCCTGAAGGTTAGAAAGGAGCCAAGGAAATGTGTTCTTTTCTTTTCAAAGCTCTTTCTAAAGTGGCGAAAACACAGTGAAAAATTCCAAAGTGTACTTTGGAAAGAGTTTTGAATACATTTTTGTTGGCTTTTTAGTGAGTTTTTTAAAATTTGCAATGTATATGCAGGACATTTCCGACAGCACCATCTAGTGGCCAGCCTTGGTAAATGCAGGAAAAGTACCCGCTGAACAGCTGATGAAGGGACGGAGAATTCTGGCACTTCCTGGTTGCAGGGAATACTGCTGGAGGTGCCAAAACCCGATGAAACAGATTTGAAATGGAGCAAAAATGCTCCAAACACCCTTCCACCACTGTGGGAAGTGTCAGAACACCCCAAATACTGTTCTGTATAGCAACTTTTCCTCCCAAGTCCTTGGGAAATGATTCCGCTACTACAAATCCCAGAATCCACCACCAGCTTCAGCTGGTCCATGCCCCACTTCTGCCAAAATTCTCTCTCCCCCCCCCCCCAAGGGGGGAAAAAGAGGTCTTCCTTTGCAGAGGGAGGTAAGAAAAAAGGTCTCCTCAAGAGTTTTCCCCCATTGTCATTCAGGACACCTGGAAGGAGGAGGAGGGCAACTGCGGGACAGGGGGGGGGGCTTATAATTGGGGAATGTGGGGAGATTTTTTCCAAAGGGTGAAATAAAAGCCCTACAGGAGACATCGGAGGAAGTTCCCCATTGAAATCCAGATTGCAAATCTTCCTTCTTCCTTCCTTGCAGGAAAAGGCTTTCTAAGGAAGTCCTTCCTTTTTCTTTCTTTGTGTGTGTGGAGGGATCAGGAAGTGAAGGATATTGGGGGGGGGGGATCCTTGTTTCCTAGGGGTAGGATTTATAAAAATTTACTACCACACTGGGAGTGGTATGGGTGGGCATGCCCAGGGGGAAAGCCCTGCATTGCACCCAAATTAGGACTACAGTGGTACCTTGCTTAAAGAGCATAATGTGTTGCTCTTTAAGCGAAACACCATTGTAAGTGACCAATTGTGACTTCTGCTCAGGGGTGGGTGGGTTGCAAACCCCGATTTAGTTGTTAAGCGGGTTTTTGGTTGGTTTTAGTTGTTAAGCAAGGCAACCATTCAGAGAAAATGCTGCTCTTTAAGCGAGTTAGTCTCTAAGCGAGGCACTCTTTTTGCAAGGTTTTACTGTACTTTATTTCAAAACTTGGATATTTTTTTTGGGGGGGGGGGCAGCTGGACTTTCTACTACCGGTTCTTGTGAACTGGGGCAAACCTGCTGAATCCCACCACTGGCTTTGTCCCCCTCTTCCTTTTAAGATTTTGAAGGCAGGCCTTTACAAGGTAGGGCTTTGTTTTTTGAGTTTCCTGCTTCTATTCAGGAGGGGGGTGTAGCGATGTCTGGCCGCTAGGGCGGCGTTAGAGCCCGGAGGAGACTGATCAATGACAACACGAGGCAACAGGAGCGAGATCAGATCAGTAGTTTATTGGAAAAAGGCAACATCATTTATAGGGAAAAAAGCGCAACGGTGGCAAGCTGTCATCTGACAGGAAAATTACCTCACTCACGTACACAGGTTAATGGGGAATTCTTCAAAGGGAAGTTAATTAACTGGGGCAAACATGGACTTAGGAGTCCCATTGTTCAGGGATTAGGCAGGGGCAAACATAGCCCTTATTTGCACCGGGCATAACCTTGGGTAGCAGGTGAGTCATTACTCGAATGGGTAACTGGGGTCAGCGAGATGAGCTCCTCGCAGAATCGCTGGTCAGGCAGTAAGCGGCCGGATTAATCCCTGCCATTAATCTCCCCCCTTGCTCGCCGACAAAGGCCAGAGGCCAGGAGTCTGCTCACTGGTTTAACCTCTGCCAGAGGCCACCGATGCCCAACCGGGCACGCGGAATCCTCATCTCCCCTTTCTGTTTAATTTAAGAGCCTGGCCGGCGATCCCGCGCAAAAGCGGCATCAGCTGTTGGGCGTGAATGACGTCACGGGGTTTCTCCTTGGGGCGGCACTTCGAGATCAGCGAGGGAATGCACTGAGCAAAACAACAAAGCGTAATGCCTAGTATGGCTATCCCCACCACTACCTTAAGCACCGTTTGCAGCCACCCCCAGGGGATCCACGACCACATCCAATTCCACAGGGAACTCCACCAAGCCCCCCATGCGGAACCCTCAGTAATGCCCTGGACTATGGTGTGGAGGTTCATGATCTGGCTTTGGATCTTACGGGAGTTGTCAGTAAGATTGAAGCAGCACATTCCATGAAAGGATTCGCAACCCAGGTGGTGCAGCAAGAGGAGGTAGTCGATAGCTGCTCGATTGTCAAGAACGGCCTGGCGAAGTTCTGCCTGTTCCTGATTGAGGAGCGCTATCGCGGTGGAGGTATGGTTAATGGCTTTTGCCAAACCGCAAGCCAAGCGGCCAATCCTCCGTGCGTTGCCGACGGCCAAGCCTGGCACGCCGACAAGGCTGACTGCTAGGGATACGTACTCAGCGGGACTCATTACTCTGAAGCTGCTGTCACAAGAGCTGTCTAACTGGGTTGTGCGTGTGTGCCGTATGAGTGGGGAGACATTTGAAACATTAGAAACATGTGAAACATTAGAATCATTTGTGCTTGGGGCAATCATGTCCTTAGTAGGAAGCAACAGTGTCAAACGACTGATACAACACATTGAGTCCGACAGATTCGCAGGAATATAGTTCCATGTGAACTGGTTGCAGGTGAAAAACCACCCTGAAGGTAGGGTGACGTGAGCGTACAGCGAAATGAGTGTCTCTGGTTTATTACAAGTCCAGTTGCCGCTGCCGGGGTCAAGGCAGCGGCGCCGAGTCGGACCGCCTGAGGTGCAGCCGGTCATTCGGGTGCAAGCAGCGTCCGGGCTGACCGCCACTCGAGGGGTATGAAGAGTGGCTGCGTCAGCCGGCAAGGTCGATGCAAGTCGCCGTCCCCCCCAGCGGGCGTATGCTGAGAAGGTGGTAGGAGTGTGTGGGCCAAAGAACGCCTTCAACAACCAGTCGCCATCCTTGGTGCGCGCGTCCAGAGTGTGGCACACGGGGATGAGACAGGTGCTGAGGATAGATGCAGAACCAATGTCCTGCCGTAGACAAAAATCGGACTGGTTGACGAGACCCGCCAACCTTTCCCACAAGTTGTACCGCATTCGTGCGGAAAGATCTTCACCAGGCGGCAAGCCGTTGGCCTGGAGTGAAGCGGCCTGAACGCCTCCCCCCAAAAGCAGGAGGAGGGCCAGGAGGATGGTGTAGATCACCGAATTGATGTGAATCTGGGCAAAGACAGCTGCAACGAAGTTCTCCGGCGTCGGCTCCTTCCCCTCGCGTTGGAGGGCGTCCCGGGCCTCACAGCAAAGGGTCTTGACCATCCCCCAGGTGATCCTCTGTGCCGGGGTCCGCAGCCGCCGCGTCCCCCGGTGGGTCTCCTCGATCAGAGTGAGGTCCTCCATCTCCGGGATCGGACTCGGGTCGGTCTGGGTCCACACCATGTGGTTCCAAGTGAGGCTTGACACACCGGGCTGGAATCCAAACGGCACCTGTAGGAGACATAACTGCAGCATACCCTCTTCCCCAGGTTATGAGCGGCACCGGGCCCCTCCAAGAAGGGTCTGGTGGCACTCGGTACCGGACCATAGGTCGCGGGAGAGCTTCCGAACGGCGGAAGTGCTTCTCCTGCGGCGTGCAATCCGAAAAAACATTAAGGTGATTGTAGGTGAACAATACCTTGTTGAGACACATCTGTGCTTCTCCCTGTGACTTGGGGAGGGCTGGTGGCTCCCCCCTTTCTGTTTGTTTTTCAATATAGGACTTTAGCGTCCGATTAACCCGCTCTACAATCGCTTGCCCTTGCGGATTGTAGGGGATTCCAAATGTGTGCTTGATGTCCCAAGTAGCCATGAAGGCGGCCAACTGCCTGGAACTGTAGGCCGGCGCGTTGTCCGTCTTCACGTGCCGCGGCTTGCCCATCGCCGCAATGCAGGAAAGGAGGTGCTGCTCCACGTGGGAAGCCGCCTCCCCTTTCTGCGCCGTTGCCCAAACGAATTGAGAAAAAGTGTCAATGCAGACGTGCATGTATTGCCATCTGCCGAACTGCGGCACATGCGTGACGTCCATCTGCCATACCTGATTAGCCTCTGTCCCTCGTGGGTTGACCCCCCACGAGGGCCCCCCCGGCGCTCCTGCGCAATGCTGGCAAGAGCGGACTATACCTTGGGCCTGAGAAAGCGGCAGATTGAACTGTCTGGCGAGTGCCTTGGCATTTTGGTGAAAAAAGGCATGACTTTGAATTGGAGTAGTGAAAACTCCCAAAACTGAACGTTGCTGAATTTCCTTTGCCGCCGCGTCCGCTCTGCTATTGCCCGCGGAAATCGGACCCGGCAGGTCTTGGTGACTTCGGATGTGGGCAATATAGAGCGGCTCTGTGCGGTTCCGCAAATGAAATTGAGCAGTGAGAAACAGACTGAGCAAGTTCTTGTCTATCGCGGGAGTAATGTAAGCTCCCGGTAGACTGTGAAGCAAATTCCTTACATACAGACTGTCAGTAATGATGTTTAAACGTTCCTTGGCGAAGGTGCGCAAGGCGAGGTTCACGGCTGCCAACTCTGCCCGCTGCGCGGACTTCTGTGGAAGAGTTAGCAGCGTGCGCCAAGCCTCGCCCTCCTGCCAGGTCAGGACACCATATGTGCGTCCCCCATCGGTAAAGACTGTCCTGGCCCCCTGAAGCGGGACCAGCGAAAGCAATTCGAACAAGCTGACTGTTCCTGTCTGAAGTGAGACAAGTCTAGGGTCTTTGGGCAAATGGTATGCCAAGCTTCCAGTGAATCCTTCCAAAGCTATCGGAAGCGAGTCACCTAGCTGCATCAACTGATGGATTTGTTCCTTGGTGAACGGGACTATGATCTTAGCTAAGTCGTGCCCAGAAATGTCCCTTGCTCTCAGCCTGCCGCGGTAGATCACCGCGGAGACCAGTTCTTGGGGCGGAACGATGTTCCGAGAAGAGGTGTTTGGCAAGTAGACCCACTCCACAATTTTCGCTCCCTTCTCTGAGTCTACTCCTAGCGCCCCAGTGAACATGGATCCCGACCGTACGATGTACAAATTCAGGATCGGGGCGTATGGCCCCGGGGCGATCCTATCCACCCACCTCTGGCTGAGAGCTTGGTTCACCTTCTCGAGCGCCAAGCGCGCGTCTCGAGAGATCTTTATCCGGTCTGCCGGCTGCTTACCTAGGGTTAGCAGCGAGAAGAGCGGTTTTAGGAGATCCGTATCTAAACGAAAATACGGTCTGGCCCAATTGATGTTCCCCAAAACTTGCTGCAACTCTACAAGGGTGACGGAGTCTTGTAAATTTATCTGAGGCAGGACTGGCGCTGCGAAAGAGCGGAGAAGCCGATGGCCCAAGTATGAAAAGGGCTCGGTTCTCTGCACTTTCTCAGGGGCAATAAGTAAGCCTTTGTCCCCCAGGCTGGCCTGGAGGTCAGAAAACATTTCGCTGCCGAGCTGCGGCAACGCTACTAAGATGTCGTCCATGAAGTGACAAACAATAGCTTTAGGGTAAAGGCTTCGGAACTTTGCCAGTGCGCCGTGAACGTAAATTTGACACAGGGTGGGCGAGTTGAGCATGCCCTGTGGCAAAAATTTCCACGCGTAACGCTGCGTGGGCTCACCGTGGTTCACGACCGGCACTGTAAAGGCGAACCTTTCCCGGTCCCTGGGGTCTAGGGGGATTGTATAAAAGCAATCCTTGAGATCTACAACTAGGATCTCCCACCCCTCGGGAATCATATTCGGATTAGGGATGCCGCATTGGAGCGGACCCATCGGCTGAATGCATTTATTGATCTCTCTGAGATCGTGGAGGAGTCGCCACTTCCCCGACTTCTTCTTAATCACAAAAATTGGCGAATTCCAGGGGCTTGTGGACTGTTCTATGTGTCCTGCGTCTAGCTGTTCCTTAACTAGCTGCTTGAGGGCAACTAATTTCTCTCCCACTACCGGCCATTGTTCTACCCATACCGGAGTGTCGGTGAGCCATTTAAGTGGCAACGCCATTACCCGAAGGTAAGCGTAGCACCGTACTGCTGGAGAATGTCTCGCCCCCAAAGGTTGATGTGCACGTCAAGAATGTGCGGCCGAATTACCGCTGTGCCGTCAGCCCTTGGGATTGTGACTTCTACCCACTCTCGGCTCCTGAACGCTTCCTGGACGCCTCCTACCCCCCACACATCGGAGACCGGCTCAATGGCCCACTCTCTTGGCCACTGGCTCCTGCTTATCACACTCACATCCGCTCCGGTATCGAGTAACCCTGAGAACACCCTTTTGTTCAAAAATACCTCGATAACGGGGCGCTGTTTCCACTCAATGTTGGTCTCCACTGTCGCTAAGACCTGGTATCCTTGCACTGCCTCACTCGCGCTCGAGCGGTCTGCTGAACCGGACTCTGAGCTGTCCCTGAGCCTTCCCTGGCTGCCTGCTGGCGAGTGACAAGGAACCATGATCAGTTGCGCTAATGTGTCTCCCTTGTGGATGGTTTGGGGCAGGTGCGCCCAAAGCTGGACCTGGAGAATGCCTGAAAAATTCGAGTCAATGACTCCTGGAATTATGAAAATCCCGCGTGCTCCAGCTACACTACGGGGCAAAACTAAACCTATAAAGCCTCTGGGCAGGGGTCCCATGTACTGGGTGTCGACTAGATAGACTGTGCCTGGCAGGTCGCATGTAACGTCCGCCTGGCAAGTCAGTTCTAGCCCCGTGCTGCCCTTGGGGCTGGCCTGTGCCCTCGCAGTGCCTGGAATGTGCCTAGACTCTAGTCTCGGTCTGGGGAGTTCTGGATCTGGGTGAGGGAAGCCTCTGTTTGGACTGGGGCCAGAGACGTGCCCGGATTCCGGTTTCCCGAACTCGGACAAAACCTGGCCCAATGGTAGCCTTTCTTGCACTTCGGGCAGAGGGTGTTCGGAGCCTTGGGACGGCCGGACTTTTGTCCGCCTCCCTTGGATCGGCACTCCCTAGCGAAGTGACCGACCTTGCCACAAGTGTGACATGCCCCTTTGTTCTTGCCATTGGATCTTCTACCCCCCTGCACCGCTGCCGCTAGCAGACCCATCTTGTAAGAGTCTGTGCCAACGTCGGAGCATGCTCGAATCATGTCCGTTAAGGTTATGTCAGGGCGATTGCCCAGGGACTGCAAGATTTTACGGCAGTCCAAGTTGGCATTGTCTTTGGCTAGCTTAATCATGAGCTCTTCCTGGGCGTGCTCATTGTCAATCTGCCTGCTAATTGCTTCTTCCAGGCGATTGATGAAGTCCATGTAGGGCTCTTGGGCTCCCTGCTTAATGGCGGTGTAATTTTTGGCCGTTTTGCCAGACGCTGGGACCTTGAAGTATGCCCTATAGGCAGCCTCGGCTGACATCTCTAGGGTGGCGAGAGGCAAGTTGATTTGAGCGTTGATGGACTCAAAGGCACCTGAACCATACAACTGGTCAGGGATTACCGCGCCTCCCATCCTGGCAGCCCGAGCTTGCGCCTCTAGGCGGAACTCGCTGTCCCAAATCATGTACTGGCTGGGGGTAAGCATCATCCTCATGACGGCTTTCCAATCATGAGGAATCCACATGGTGGTCTCGCACACTTGCTGAAGCGTGCCCCTCGTAAAACGACTTTGGAGCCCTGTCTCTGAAATGGCCTTCCGTAAAGCCATGAGGAGCTTGTACGGGACTGGGGAGTGTACTATCTGCTGTGCGCCCGTGAGCGCGTCCATCTCCAAGCGGATGGGACAAATCTGTCGAAGCTCTGCTAGCTGTTCAACTGGCAATTCCCCCTTCTTGAGTTCTATCTCAGCTGTGCGCTGAAGGGCACTCTTCACGACTAGGGAACCTGGGGCTGTCAGAGAAGCGCCAGCGCCTCTCATTCCTTGCGTTCCCTCGGTGACGTCTGCAGCTGTCACCGCGGGAAGGCTCCCTGCGCTACTCTGCTGATACTTGAATGTCGGATAGAGTGCGGCGGGCGCAGTCGGCTCGACTGGCATGCCTGATGGCTTCTCTAACGGGGGTTCTTCCGCTTCTACCCGGACTGGCTCGATCTGCTCTAAGAGTCTCCTACATTTCCTCCATGTGCGGACTATCCCTCCTGGAGCTTTCGGGGTTTGCTGAATGCAGTCTCCTATCTGATCCCAGAGCTTCAGGGTTAACGTACCTACTTCTGGGTAAAGTAGGCAGTGTTCCCTGAGGTACGCCAAAAGTCTCGCTAGCTCCCTGCTGTGAAATCGTAACTGAAAAACCCTGGCCAGGATTATGAACTCTTGCTCCCGAGTTCTTTGGCTAGCGGACGGACTTGGTCGAGGAGAACAAGTCCCCATATTACCTGCGATGGTCCTCCGAAGTTTCCTTCTCGGGACGAAGTTCGACGCGTCTTTGCAGGCAACAGGTTCGGGCGACGGGTGTCTGGGGTAGACCTCGGAGCGTGGACCTTCTGCCACGGGCCCTTCTAACGGCCTCTGCGATGTCAGGGGCTCACAGCCTGCCCTGAGCGGAACGCGTTTCCCTCTATGGCAAACCTCGCGAAAGTGAGGAGTGAGCGGTAGGAATGTCTCTCTGGAATGCCTCGCGGCGGGCCGTCCTCTGTCCGGCTGGCTGCCGACCAGAGCGCCGCGCTATCCTCCGGGCTGGCGGGTCGCGGTTCAAGCGCAGAACCGGACCGCGTGGAGCGCTACTCACGAGTAGACCTCTCCGGGGTCTCTTACTCACGAGTAAATCACGTCGGGGTCACCAGCTGTAGCGATGTCTGGCCGCTAGGGCGGCGTTAGAGCCCGGAGGAGACTGATCAATGACAACACGAGGCAACAGGAGCGAGATCAGATCAGTAGTTTATTGGAAAAAGGCAACATCATTTATAGGGAAAAAAGCGCAACGGTGGCAAGCTGTCATCTGACAGGAAAATTACCTCACTCACGTACACAGGTTAATGGGGAATTCTTCAAAGGGAAGTTAATTAACTGGGGCAAACATGGATTTAGGAGTCCCATTGTTCAGGGATTAGGCAGGGGCAAACATAGCCCTTATTTGCACCGGGCATAACCTTGGGTAGCAGGTGAGTCATTACTCGAATGGGTAACTGGGGTCAGCGAGATGAGCTCCTCGCAGAATCGCTGGTCAGGCAGTAAGCGGCCGGATTAATCCCTGCCATTAATCTCCCCCCTTGCTCGCCGACAAAGGCCAGAGGCCAGGAGTCTGCTCACTGGTTTAACCTCTGCCAGAGGCCACCGATGCCCAACCGGGCACGCGGAATCCTCAGGGGGGGATTGTTTTTAAGGGAGGGGAGGTTAAGATCCCACCATGGAGGCAGGGAGAGAGGGACACACACACACACACACACACACAGAGAGCAATGCCCTCTCTCTGCAAGGCAAGCAGTGCCTAATGTGGGTGAATCTTGCACACATTGGTGGGTGTGAAAAGGGGAGGAGGGGAAAGTGACTTGGCTCCTATTTCCCCTCTTCCAGAGAAAGTCCTGAAAATCCCCCCTTTTTAAAAAAAATCTCTTGCCAAAACTCATAAAGGCCACCTGAGGTATTTCCCATCCTGGACTGGGGGTGAGGGGCAAACAGTGTTTGTTCTCTGGTTGCTACTAATTACGCCCCGCCCCACCCCAAATACCTGAAATCCAGGGCAGAGAGGCCCTTTTGGAAGGTGGGCAGGGCGGGTTGGTGGGCTGGCGGCCTCCTCCCAGCTCCGCCAGAAACACTTTCCATTCGCCTCGCCCAGGGCCGAGGGCGCGTGGGAGTGTGGAGGTGAAAGTGCGCCTTCGGCCCTGGGCTAGGCACATAGGAAATGTTGCTTCCTAACCCCGACCCCCCTTCACCCCACCCCCCATGATCCAAGGCAGGGCAGAGGGGAGCTGAGGAGGGACGAGGAAGAAGAAGAGGAGGAGGAGGAAGAAGAGCCCTGTGGCACCCTGGAGGCTGGTGTGGTTTCTAAGAGAACCCTACAAAAGGGGGTTGTTGGGATGGAACCTTAGCCCTCCCTCCTCCTCCTCACCCCCACCCCATAAACACCCCACAAACAAACACCCCTTTTCCTACCTGCATTGAAAAGGAGGGTGGGTGGAGGGAGGGACGTGAGGACTGATAGCCCTCCATCATCATCATGCCACAGGACTCTTCTTCCTCTTCTTTGATCCCTCCTATGGCTTCCCATGCGCCTAGCCCAGGGCTGAAGGCGGGTGGGAAGTGCGGAGTTGAAAGAGCGCCTTCGGCCCTGACTGGGCGAGGCAAATGGAAAGGGTTGTGCCGCCGGGAGCTGAGTGCTGAAGGCGCACTTTCATCTCCGCACTTCCCGCGCACCTTCAGCCCTGGGCTAGGCACATGGGAAGCGTTTCCGGCGGTGCTGGGAGGTGGAGGCCGCTAGCCCACCAACCCGCCCTGCCCACTTTCCAGCAGTGGCGTACACATCAGTTACACAGGCACACAATGATTGGCCAGCCTAACAGAAAAGTAACATTAATATTTTTTATTTTTATTTTTAAAATTTTAAGAAGTTTTTATATCTTAAGTGATTTTTTAATATTAAGAGACATAATTTTATTTAAATTCAAAATTTGAATGCTGTTGTATAATTTAGCCACACTTTTATTAATAAATATTTTTTCATGCACCTTTAATATTACATTTAGATTCTTATTAGGAAAAAGTCGCCCTTGCCCGAAAGCCAGTTGTATCCGACTCTAGGGTTCAGTGCTCATCTCTGTTGATAGCCAAAGAGCCAGCACTGTCTGCTTCTCAAGATGTTTCTGTGGTCATGTGGCAGGCATGACTAGATACATGGAACGCTGCTACCTTTCCAGCTGAAGTGGTACCTATTTAACTACTTGCAATTTCTTGTTTTCGAACTGCTGGGTTGGCAAGGAGCTGGGACAGACGACAGGATCTTTCTTATTAAAATATTAAGGTATGTGTGTGTGTAGCAGAGTAAGCCGTGAGGCTGAGATGCAGCGGAGGCTGGGAGCTTGAGAGAGTCCCACACACAGACAAACAGTATTGTGTTGAACAAACGGAAAAAGCTTTACTTCAGCATGTTAACATAGGCGGATAAACACAGTCCCATTTAAGATAGTTCCTCTCAGTTTCAAGAGAAATGGGCTAGAGTCCAAGAAGATAAGAACGCAAATAACACAAAGGTCATGGAGAGCAGTTCCTCATTGGCAGCATGTAGAAAACAAATAAAAGATGCTTGCTTCTAGCCAGTAATGAGCTCAGTTGCAGACAGCAGCTTTAGCAGTAGAGTCCGATGCTGTCTAGCCCTTTCTTGGGCTGACTTCCAAAAGAGAGTCCTTGGGTCTTCAGTACGACTCCAGCAGTAGCAGCGGTCTCCTCCAGTGTAGCAGACACCTCAGTGGCATTGGCAGATGCCACGTCCTCTTCACAAGAACAGAGATAAGGACAAGCCGAACGACCTGTGAGAAGGCAAGCCAAAAAGCTAACTGCAGGTCTTGCTAAAATAGTAGAGAACTGCTGAGTCACTATCTCACTTGAAACACCTGGGACTCAGCAAACAAGGAGCCATAAAGCTATACTGTGTTCCTATACAATACTTGAAGCAGGACTACACAACCCATTATTCTAACATTGCTGTGTCGAGTTATGCTTGGCATCCTAGTTTACTCTTAGTGCCCAGTCTTGCCTGCCAGGGTACACACTGGACGGGGCTAGTTCTTTATATTTAGCTCTGTGTATTTATTGTAAGATGGCTTAGAAAATAGCAGAGCAGGCAACGAGGAAGTAAGTAAGTAAGGCTCTTATGGTGTACCTGAGTGAGAGTGGGCCAAGGCAAGGGGTAGAATGTCTTAGAAATGCAAAGTGTTACTTATTTGCTTGAGCTTCGTATCTATATATCTAAAACCAAGGTGTCGCTGCGTTTGTTACCCGAACACCACGACACCTTAGCCCCCACCGTCCCAGAAACCCACGCCCCGCCTACCTGGTGCACCTGGCCAGTCCTGTGTGGGGTACTGGCAGCGCCCCTCGGGGTCCTTCACCCTGAAAACCAGCCACTAAGCCCCCCTCCCCGAGCAGCATGAAATGGCCGGGGAGGCGGTAATGCACATGTGTCAGAGTTCATGCATGTGCAAAAGCCTGCCCAAAGTTCCAGGCATCGTCACCGCCTGGAACTCTGGGCAGTCTTCTGCGCATGCGTCGACTGATGCATGCGCATTACCGCCTCACTGGGTGGGAGGCGCCACTGGTTGGCCGCCATTTCGGCCAGAGAACGCGGCCTTCAGGCCTGCGGGAGGCAGCAGTGCAGACCCGGCTTCTCCGGCAGGCATGGGCCGAACAGAGCGCTCTCTTAGTCCAAGCCCGGCCGGCGAGGGAAAGCCTGGCACCCCTTCTCCGGAAGGCATGGGCCGACCGGAACGCTCCCTTTGCCTGAGCACTGCTGGCGAGGGAAAGCCTGGTACCCCTTCTCCAGCAGGCATGGGCCGACCAGAGCTCTCCCTTTGCCTGAGCCCTGCCGGCGAGGGAAAGCCAGGCTTTCTCCGTCAGGCATGGGCTGATCGGAGCGCTCCCTTCGCCCGAGCCCTGCCGGCGAGGGAAAGCCTGGCAACCCTTCTTCATCAGACATGGGCCGACCGGAGCGCTCACTTCGCTCGAGCCCTGCCGGAGAAGGACAGCCAGGCACCCCTTCTCCGGCAGGCATGGGCCACCTGGAGCCCTGCCGGAGAAGGACAGCTGGGCACCCCTTTTCGGGCTGCCGCTGCCTTGCCCTGATGGGCGCTTCCCCACCCTCTGCCGGCCTTCAGCATCTCTGGCCACCCTGCCGTTGCCACGGTTGCCACCAACGGACAACAGCCCAGCGAGGTAGGCCTGCAATTATTGCGGTGGCGGCGCCTGGAACTCCGGGCAGGCTTCTGAACATGTACGGATTCTGGTGAATGCACATTACCGCCTCCCCGGAGAAAGTGAGGCGGCCAGGCCTGATCCGGGAGGCCGTGGCCGAACGGCGTGCTCCGACAAGCCCTGGTCTCCCCTGAGAAAGCGAGGTGGCCAGAACTCCGGGAAGCCGGGGCCGAACGGAGCGCCCCAGCCTCTCAGAGAAAGCGAGGCAGATGGGCCTTCTCCGGGAGGCCGGGGCCGCACGGAGCGCCCCAGCCTCTCAGAGAAAGCGAGGCAGATGGGCCTTCTCCGGGAGGCCGGGGCCGCACGGAGCGCTCCGATTTGCCACGGCCTCCCAGAGCAAGCGAAGCAGCCAGGCCTTCTCCAGGAGGCCAGGGCCGCATGGATCACTCCGATCGGCCCCAGCCTCCCGGAGAAAGTGAGGCGGCTGGGCCTTTTCTGGGAGGCTGGAGCCACATGGAGCACTCCAATCGGCCCCGGCCTCACAGAGAAAGTGAGGCAGCCGGGCCTTGACCAGGAGGCCTGGGCCAAACTCGCGCTCTGACCAGCCCCGCCTCCCACAGAAAGTGAGGCAGATGAACATTATCCGGAGGCCGTGGGCGAACAGAGTGCTCCAATCGGCCCCGGTCTCCTGGAGAGAGCACGTCAGCCAGGCCTTCTCCGGGAGGCAGGGGCCGAACAAACAGGTATCGCCAATGAGGTGGGGTGGGGGCCAAGGGGTCGTAGGGCTCAGGTCTCTCCTTTGCCCGGGTTGGGTCCCTCACCCAGGCAACGCCGGGTACCCCTGCTAGTTACTTATATTAAAATTACAGTTTATTTGCCCTTCTAACCAGGGCCCCTTGACATGCATTGGTATGTCCCCTCCTGAAAAAGCCATCACTCGACTCTACAGTTATTTCAAATTTCAGACCGATTTCCAACCTTCCCTTCGTGGGGAAGGTGTTGGAACAAAGCAGTGGCTCGACAGCTCCAGCAGGTTCTGGATGATATGGATTATCTGGACCTGTTTCAGTCAGGATTCAGGCCCGGTTATGGTACCGAGACGGCATTGGTCTCACTCATGGATGATCTCTGGTGGGAGCGGGACAGGGGCAACTCTTCTGTCCTTGCTTTTCTTGACCTCTCCGGCTTTTGATACCGTCGACCACGGTATCCTTCTGGGCCGGCTCCGCGGATTGGTGGCCCAGGGCATTGAGTTGTCCTGGTTTTCTTCATTTCTGATGGTCGGTGCGTTTAGAGAGCGGGCTGTCCAGCCCTAGGTTGCTCCCTTGTGGGGTACCTCAGGGCTCGGTACTCTCGCCTCTATTGTTTAATACCTACATCAAACCGCTGGGTGAGATCATTTGTTCCCATGGGGTGAGGTATCATCAGTATGCAGATGATGCCCAGCTGTACATCTCAGCTCCGGGATCCGAGTGATGGAGTCAAAGTCCTAACCAGGTGTCTGGAGGCTGTTCGGGTCTGGATGGGGGACAATGGGCTTCAGCTGAATCCTGGCAAGACTGAGTGGCTGTGGGTTCGGGGTCCCGTGCTTTCCCGGGTGCTACCATCTTTGGTCCTGGCTGGGACATCTTTGCCCCAGTCAGATCCGGTGCATAATCTGGGGGTCTCGCAGCTACTGCTCGAAGAGCAGGTGGCAGCCGTGGCTAGGAGGGCCTTTGCACTGCTCTGTGTCATTTACCAGTTACGCCCGCTCTTGGGCCGGGACTCCTTGGTCATGGTCACACGCTCTGGTCACCTCCAGATTGGATTATTGTAACGCGCTCTACATGGGGCTGCCTTTGGCGACCATCCGGAGGCTTCAGGTGGTTCAGAATGCGGCTGTCCGGGTGGTGATGGGATGCAGGCGTTATGCCCATGCCTCGCCACTGCTTCGGGAGTTGCACTGGCTCCCGGTTTGCCTCCGGGTGCAATTCAAGGTGTTGTTTTTAACCTTTAAAGCCCTCCATGGCATTGGTCCAGGGTACTTAAGAGACCGTGTCACCCCAAGGTGTTCAGTCCATCCTACAAGAGCAGACAGGTGGGGCTCAGTGGTGGTCCCATCCGTGAAAGAAGTTCATCTTAGCGGGGCCAGGAAGAGTCTTCTCTGTGTCTGCCCCAGCCCTGTGGAACCTTTTACCACCAGAATTGCGTCTCTAGTTGGATCTTCTCCCCTTCAGAAAAATGTTGAAGACCTGGCTATGCCAGCGGGTTTGGGGCATGTGTGACTCTTCTGTACAAGCCCGCTGGCTTATTTAGCCCGTTGAGGGATCCTGCTTTTGCTTTCTTTGTTCTTTCTGCTTGTTTTCTCGCTATTTTATACTGGGGTGGAGGGAGGGTGAGGGTGTTTTTTAATGATAAATTGATTAGTTTTGTGTGTTTTTAATGCTGTTTTTAGTGGGTTGGGTTAGGTATTTTTAGCGGTTGTTGTTTTATCTGCTATTGTATTGTACTTTTACGTATGTTGTTAGCCGCCCTGAGTGATGTTCATCTTCAGGAGGGCAGGATATAAAATTATAAATAAATAAATGATTTGCTACAGGCCCCCGCGCTGGCTTAATTGGGCACTGCCCTTCCCGCAGTGATGTGCTGGAGCCGGTCCGCCCCGGTCCTTCTGGACCAGTAGCAAACCTGGCTGACCATGCCCACCTCCCTGCCACACCATGCCCTCCTTCTCCTCTCCCCACACTCCGGGCACAACCAGTAGCCAGGAAGAGGAGGAGGAAGATGGAAGAGGTGCCACAGCCAGAGAGGAGGAGGAGCCACCATCAGGCTCACCGTCCGAGCATGCTTTCACCTCCACACTTCCTGCGCACTGCAAGCCCACCACCCTGCCCCGCCCACCTCCCAGCAGGCCACCCTCCCAGGCCACACCCCTCTCCTCCTCCTGGGGATTGGATTGGGCACAGGCACTTGAGGGACATCTTATTTCCTTCCCAGGCAGGAGGAGGGGAAGCCTTTTATCTTTAATTGGGGGTGGTGGTGGTGGTGGAGGAGGAGCAGCAGCCTCCATCTTCTTCCATTAAAGATTTCACCTGAGGGGAGGGGGAAGAGGAGAGTCCAAAGCGGAGGGAGGGACATCTCTGCTCCTTTTGCCGCCTGAGGCACCCCCAACCATCATCCTCATCTCAGGCGTCTTTTCATCCTCTTTCTTTCTCCCCCTCCAATAATTCCATGTGGCACCTATTTCCAAACCCCCTTTTTCTGTGGTTGTTCTTCTCTCCCTCACTCACCCCCCCCTCCAAGGAGGCCTGCCTTGCAAGGGAGTGAGACTTGTTGTTTGGGGGGGGGAGAGAGAAAAGGAATGATAATAGCCCCCCACCCCCGAAAGGTTTCCTCCCTCCCTCAAGGGCTACCCCTTCTGCCCCACAGCTGCCTCTTACTCCCCCTTTGGATTTTGCCCCCCATGACTCCCTAAGAGGTTGGGAGGGGATAAAGGAGGTGCAGGGAACTCCCATGACTTCATATTTCCACTCAGAGAGACACTATTACATGGGGGGGATGCATTTCCTTTGCCCCCTCCCCCTTTGCCCCTTCTCAAGGTCTTTGTGGGGTTGGGGGGGGGACAGAGATTGTCCTGCTCTTCACTCACCCCTCCCACCTTTGCTTAGAAACAGGAACCGGAAATGAAAACCCCACAAGATAAAGAAACATGATGTAAGGAAATGATAATTTTCTCCCCCCCCCCCCAAAAAAAAAAACTTCTTCAATAGACAGGAGTGAAGCTGATCTGATCTCTTGATTTCTTGGGGCCTAAAGAGAAAACTCAAAGTCCTCCTGCTTCTTCTTCCTCCTCCTCCTCCTCAAACCTTTTTCTTTCTTTCTCCCATTTCTGGTCTCTGCAAAAGAAAACATGTGGAGATGAAATACAACAGGATAAAAAATGTGAAAGAAATATAATGTAAGGGAATGATTTTCTCCCTTTATCCCTAAAACCTACAAAATGAACTTTTTTGTCTTTTTCCCAAAAGGGAAAGAATGAGGCTGAGCTGATCTCTTCTGGCTTTCCTGGGACCCAGAGAGGAAACTCAAAGTCCAAATCCCTCCAACATTTGGTAAGTCAGGTGAGATTTCTTTTTTTCCTCCTTTGGATGAGAATCAAAACTGCATTTAATCGGATGCCACAGGTGGTAAATCAGGTCATTTCAGGGGTGTGTCTGTGTGTGCATGAGGTTGTCATTGGGGAGAAATGAAAAAAAAAATGGGGGCGAGATCTGTGAACCTAGGCAGAGAAATTGCACATTAAGTTATTGGAGCAGCAGGAGACATCTTTGCTCTCAGACATTTCCTCTACCCTGTAGCACTGGTGGATTTTGGAGGAAACTTGCTTGGGATAGGAGGGAAACTTGATGGGTAACAGTTAGTACTTCTCCACATTCACACAGGCTGTCATCAACAGGGAAACCCTACTTTCTCAGATCTTCCTACCCCTGCAATTCAGTGTATTTAAACCTTTCCACACAGGCCATGGTAGTTCTTGGCCAGGCAGTAGTCATGTAGTTCTGCCCAGTTATCTGGTAGCTCCTTGCTGTGCCTTGATTTCACTTTGGTTTGGTAGTTGGCCATGATGGTATTAGTCTTTCAACAGTAACTGCAGACAATCAGTGTAAAATGTACAGGTACCTATCCTATTTCTTCATAATTTATTTATTGGTATAAAAAATGTAAACTGTATTCGTTGTCCTCTTCTTTCTCCATCAGAGAAAAAATGGGAGAACCAGACCTAAATACAGCCACTGTGTGTGTGAAAAGGCAGTATGAAAGAAGAAACGTGGACACCCAGAAGGCGGAGAAAAGAAGTTGGGAAGCCTAGAAGGATAGAGGAAAATACACAACTTGTCAGGTTTCCCAAGTTCCCATCAAAGAACTCACACAGCAGAGAAGCTGCATGAATGCATGGCGTGTGGAAAGATTCATTCAGAGCAGTGCTCTTAAGTTCCCATAAAAAACATGGGATAAACCATATGAATGCATGGCGTGTGGAAAGAGATTCAGTCAGAGCAGCCACCTAAGTTCCCATCAAAGAACTCACACAGGGGAGAAACCCTATGAATGCACTGATTGTGGAAAGAGATTCAGTTGTAACAGTACCCTAAGTATACATTAAAAAAAACCACTCAGGGAAGGAACCCTATGAATGCATGGAGTGTGGTAAGACATTCAGTGAGAGCAGGGGCCTAAGTAGACATCATAAATCCTATGAATGCATGGAATGTGGAAAAAGATTTGGTGACAGGAAAAACCTAAGTACACACCAAAAAACTCACACAGGGGAAAAACTGTATGAATTTACTGATTGTGGAAAGAGATTTAGTGACAGAAGGAACTTAAGTATGCATCAAAAAACTCACATGGGGGAGAAACTGTATGAATGCACTGATTGTGGAAAGAGATTCAATAAGAGCATCCACCTAAGTTCCCATCAAAGAACTCACACAGGGGAGAAACCGTATGAATGCATGGAGTGTGGAAAGAGATTCAGTCACAGAGGTAACCTAAATTCCCATCAAAGAACTCACACAGGGGAGAAACCCTATGAATGCATGGAGTGTGGAAAGAGATTTCGTCTCAGCAGTAGCCTAAGTGAACATCAAAAAACCCACACAGGGGAGAAACCGTATGAATGCATGGTCTGTGGAAAGAGATTCACTCGGAGCAGCTACCTAAGTTCCCATCAAAGAACCCACACAGGGGAGAACCCCTATGAATGCATGGAGTGTGGAAAGAGATTTCGTCTCAGCAGTAGCCTAAGTGAACATCAAAAAACCCACACAGGGGAGAAACCGTATGAATGCATGGTCTGTGGAAAGAGATTCACTCGGAACAGCTACCTAAGTTCCCATCAAAGAACCCACACAGGGGAGAAACCCTATGAATGCATGGAGTGTGGAAAGAGATTCAGTCACAGCACTACCCTAAGTAGACATCAAAGAACCCATACCGGTGAGAAACCATATAAATGCATGGAGTGTGGAAAGAGATTCAGTGAGAGTGGTCACCTAAATAGACATCATAAAACCCATACCAGGGAGAAGTGCCCTAAGTTCCCATCAAACAACTCACACAGGGGAGAAACCCTATGAATGCATGGAGTGTGGAAAGAGATTCCATCTCAGCACTACCCCAAGTAGACATCAAAGAACCCATACCGGGGAGAAACCATATAAATGCATGGAGTGTGGAAAGAGATTCCGTCTCAGCACTACCCTAAATAGGGTACATGGGGGAGAAAAACATACAAATGTGTACAGATTCAGTCAGAGCAGTTACCTAAATAGCCAGGACTAGGAAACCACCAGCTATAAAGTATTTTTATTCATATCCACGTAGTAAAGGTAAAGGTTTCCCTTGCTCGAAAGCCAGTCGTATCCAACGCTAGGGTTCAGTGCTCATCTCTGTTTCAAAGTTGAAGAGCCAGCGCTGTCTGCTTCTCCAGATGTTTCCATGGTCATGTGGAAGGCATGACTAGACACCGAAGCACACAGAACGCTGTTACCTTCCCACCAAAGTGGTCCCTATTTATCTACTTGCAATTTCTTTTGAACTGCTAGGTTGGCAGGAGCTGGAACAAAGACGAGAGCTCATTCCATCCTGCAGTACTCGGGAATTGAACTGCTGTCCTTTCACCTCCCAGTCAGCATCTTGGCCACTTGAGCCACTGAAGTCCCCATATCCATGTACACGTGTAATAATAGGTCACTAGACATCAAACATGGCATTTCTCTGTTTCTAAAACTGCTTGTAGAGGAGCTGTTTTACCCCTGTATTGAGGGTGGGCCTCTTGACTTCCTCTTGCAATGTTATTGTGATGCTGATTGGCTGATGCCGAAGGGGGAGGGCAGTTCAGGCCCTTTTGGCTTGAGAGAGACCTCAAGGTGTCTCGGGAGACCCAAGAAGGCAAGGCCTGGAGAGGTTTAAAGCTCATAACATGGAAAAAAAGATCTTAATAAATGTTATATTGAGAACATTCAATCAGCAGCGACATATAATTTCAATCAGCCTGTTAAATTTTTTAATGCACAGTGAAGACAGAGTTGCCTGGTGGGCAATGGTCCATAGGGTCGCAAAGAGTCGGAATTGACAGTGCGACTGAACAACAAAAATTCTTGTAGTTTACATATGTTAATTTTTACAAAGCATTTAATAGTTTGGAATCTTATCATCTATTGAATTGTCTCTACCCAAGTTCTACAATGGTCCTCATTGGCTTTGCATTTTTCAGTTCCAACACTAAGAATGAGCACTAGTAATTCTCCCTTTTTTCTTATTTCTTACATTCTTGTGTAAAATGTGAATAAAATTATACATACTCAGGATAAACCATATGAATGCTTGGAATATGGAAAGAGATTTAGCAATAACTGTTCCCTTTCTCCAAATGAAAGCAAACCTTGGGCATCTTTATAAAGATATAGCCAATTGCCTTGTCAATGTAAATACAAGCAAACATGAACATGTCATAGCAAGGATATATAGCTTTGTGGAATAATCATTAAATGTTTGCTCATTTGGGGGAGATAATACATATACAGTGGTACCTCATACAATGATTTTTTTTTTGCTAAGTGTTTTTTCCCATTGAAAAATTGTATGATTTTTTCCATAGGGAAAATTGTTATGCGGGATGCCATTTCCCCCAAAAACCTAATTGTTATGAAATTTCATTGCTATATGAAGCAATTGTTGTTTGAGGTTCCACTGTACCTTTTTTTGGAGGTTTGGCAAGAAAAGGGGAGAATAATATTTTTAACAAATTATGGTCAATTGTAGGCTTTGGGTGCCCTGCTCATATTTTGCACAACTCCATACTGAATGGTGTTGACAGTCTTTCAGTTGATGTTGAATGTATTATTTTTCATTATACACTGTCAGACTAGCAACACTAATGGAAAGTTAAACCCCTACTTACGTAAAAAGACTCTTCCATAGGCTTTTATGTAAATCGGTTTTTCACTTAACTCGAAGCAAACCCATAGGAAAATGAATTTTTGCATAACTTGAAGAAAACCCATAGGAAAATGATATTTATGTAAAACAAAGCAACTCATAGAAAAAAAGAATTTTTTACGTAACTCAAAGCAAACCCGTAAGAAATTGTGTTATGTAAATCAGGACATTTATGTAAATCGGGACATGGTTTTAGTGCAAAAATCATGTAAGTCAAATTTTATGTAACAAGGCATTTGTAAGTCATGGTTTTACTATATAGTAAATTTGTAAAGGTAATAACATATCAAGTTCTCCTGAACTATGTCAAATCAAAATGGTTAAGTATGTTCCTAGCAATTGAAAGGTTCTTACAGATGTTTGAACCACTAAAATCATATTTTCTGTCACTGGACAAATGTCCAATTCACTTGAGATCATTTTTCTCAGATGAAGTTGGGGAAGCCTATTTCTGGTTTTTAAGTGCACAGATGATTCTGTTTCAGAAGGCTATGAGTAGGATTGAGAAAAAAAGACATTTCAGTGAAAGAGGTTAGAATAATTTTGTTGGCTGTAATGAAAACTTTGAGAGAAAGACAAAAGAACAGGTTACTTACCTGTAACGGTGGTTCTTCGAGTGTATGTCTATGAATCCACACAAGTGGGTTCTGCGCTTGCGCAGGACTCCGACCGAACTATACCAGAGCTTTGAAACAAAAAAGGAGGGAACGTTCGTTAGGAAGGAGGCCCCACCCACTCCCTATATAGGCCTGGCGTCGATACTCCCTCCCCAGTCCAATTCATAAGCCGACGCCAGGTACTAGCCAGACCATGAGGGGAGGTGGGCGAGTGTTGTGTGTATTCATAGACATACACTTGAAGAACCACCGTTACAGGTAAGTAACCTGTTCTTCTTCAAGTTGTCTATGAATCCACACAAGTGGGTGAGTAGCAAGCTGCTTACCAGAAGGTGGGTCCACATCTGGCCTCCACTCGTGTGCAGTCACAGGGCCAATGACAGAACTGCCCTCCCGAAGCGGGTGTCCCTGGCCGACCTCATATCCAGCCTGTAGTGGCGAATAAAAGTGAGAGGTGGTGACCAGGCAGCCACCCAACAGATGTCCTCTAATGGCATGCCAGTGAGGAAAGCCGTTGAAGAAGCCACAGCTCGTGTGGAATGGGCCTGAACTATCCCCTGAGGCAGCGCCGTAGAGGAGAGTTCATAGACAAGAACCACAGTGGCAGCGATCCATTTCAAGAAGCGCTGGGAAGAGATGGGAGCATCCTTCTTATAACCTCCATAAGTTATGAAGAGCTTCGGCGAGGAACGGAAAGGTTTTGTCCTGTCCAGGTAAAACAGAAGGGCCCTGCAGATGTCCAAGGTGTGCAAAGACTGTTCCGCTTGGGTGGAAGGCTCTGGGTAAAAAACGGAGACATAGAGGCTGTAAAACATGAAAACTGGAAACAACTTTGAGCAAAAAAGCCAAATCCAGGTAGAGAACAACTTTGTCCCAGAAGAACTGGAGAAACGGTTGGTCAGCGCGCAGGGCGGTCAACTCAGAGGCCCTGCGGGCGGACGTAATAGCGAGGAGGAAGAGCAGTTTTGAGGCCATAGGCTCAAAGGGTGGATAGCTGAGGCGCCTGAGAACCAATTGGAGTGACCATTGTAGTACAGGTTGCTTCGGGTGAGTGTACATGTTCCACAGGCCCTTGAGGAAACGTTTTACTACTGGGTCGCGGAAAAGGGTAGCACCCACAGAGTCCTGCGGCTGGTGAGCGACAATAGCCGCCAGGGCAACTTTGATGGAAGAATGAGCTTGGCTTGAGTCCGCCAGGTGTAGCAGGCAACAGAGAACGACAGGAGTAGAACAGTCCTGAGGGTCCGAGCCCTTGGTGGAGAGGTACTGTTGAAAGACCTTATAAGAATAAAGTCTATTAGTAGACTGTTTCCTGCTAGCTGCTAAGACCTGGGCAATCAGAGGGTCATCCTCCAGGCTGTTAGATGAAGGGAGGGAAGGTCTGGATGCAAGACCTTACCCCTGCCCTGCAGAATGAGGTCCGGTTGTAGCGGGAGCTTCAGCCAGTCCGATGCCAACTCCAGAAGAACAGGAAACCAGGGTTGCCGTGGCCACTACGGCGCTATGAGGATCGCGTTGGACAGATCCTGCCTGATTTTTACAATGCTGTGAGTGATGAGTGGAAGAGGGGGGGGGGGAAGAGGTACATCAGGGACCCCCTCCACTGGGACATGTAGGCGTCCCCTTCGGAGAGGCGGCCTACCCCAGCTTGTGAGCAGTATCGTTTACATTTCGAGTTGGATACTGTGGCAAACAGGTCGATCTGTGGCATGCCCCATCTGCTGTAGAGGAGATGGAAAACTCATGGATGTAGTTCCCACTCATGCATCCTGGCCATTTGACAGCTGAGGCAGTCTGCCAGGACGTTGGAGACTCCCTGTATGTGGATGGCGACGGGGAATATCTGGTAACGAATGCACCATTCCCAGAGGTCGAGCGCTGTCCGAAGAAGTTGGTGTGACCTGGTGCCCCCCTGTTGGTTGTGTTGTCTGTGGCGACTTGCACCACCCGGCCCCTGAGATTGGGGGCAAAGGCTTTCAGTGCCTTCCAGATTGCTACCGTGTTTCCCCGAATATAGGACCTCCTCCCATAATAGGACACCCCCCCCTTTTTTTCCCTGCCTTTGAAATATAAGGCCCCATCCAAAAATAAGACCTTATCTCCTGGATGTAAGGCGGCCGGTGTGGCCCATAAGAAAGCCTGCCGCATCGGAGTCTCGATTGCCTCCCTGCTCACAACCAAGGGACGCTTCCCCTGGCGAGAGCGGGATCACAGTGCCTCACAGCTGAGTCCAGTCTCAATTGCGCCCATAAGAAGGCCTGCCGCGTTGGAGTCTCGATCCCGCTCTCACCAGGGGAAAGTACTCTTGGTTGTGAGTGGGGAGGCAATCGATTTAAGTGGCGGAGGTCTAGAATGGGGCGCAGTCCGCCGTCCTTCTTTCCTACCATGAAGTATCAGGAGAAAAAACCGACATTGTGATCCGGGTCTTGTACCACCCCTATAGCATCTTTGTCTTGGCGGGCAGAGACCTCTTGGGCAAGAGTAGGTGAAGGTTGTGTGACACGAAACTTGCCCAAGGGAGACAGGCGCTGGAACTCTATGGCATAGCCGGAGCGAATGATCTCCAGGACCCAAGAATCTGACGTGATTTCCTGCCAGGCTGGGAAGAACGGTCGAAGAGAAGGAATGGACTGCGACTGGAGGGCTGGTGGAGGAGAATGGGAGCTCAGGGAGGGGAAGTCAAGCTTGGGCCTTTGATTTCCGATCCCATTTCTTGTTGCCCTGGGATGGCCGAAAGGGCTGCCTTGGGGCTGGCAGACGTGGTTGAGAAAAGGGCCATGGTCTGGGCCTGTCAAAAGAGGGGGGCTGCTGGGCAGACCGCTGATAGGGTAAAAACTGGCGGGGCTGGTATGGCTGCCTATTGAATGTGGGCTGGTTTAAACCCAGCCGCTTAGCTATGTTCTTTTGTAAATTCTCCATGATGTCATCCGTGTCTTGGTTGAAGAGACCCTCCCTATCAAAAGGTAAGTCTTCTATACATTGTCTGGCATTGTCGGTCAAGCCTGCCGAACGTAGCCATGAGTATCGATGAAGGACAACAGCTGAAGCCAGGCTCCTGGAAGCAGCATCCATGGCATGACTTGTGGAGCGTATTTGCTGGGAGGCTAAGAGCGCACCTTCCTGAATAACTGGCAATAGTGGGGCCCTGACTTCTTCAGTGACTGAGTGGAGTAGGGACTCAAACTTGTCCCAAAGGTGGGCCTGATAGGCACCCATCATCGCCTGGTAGTTGGTGATGTGGATAGACGGAGGATGAAGAGAAAATGCACCTCCCCATGGTATCCAGTTTTCTGCCCTCCTTGGAAGCAGGGGTAGCAAACTCACGAGAGCCCGACTTGCCTTGGGCAGTCTCAACAACAATAGAATTAGACACTGGGTTCTTGAGGAGAAACCCTGATTCTTGGTCAAATACCTTGTAGAACCCCTCAATCCGTCTGGAAACATTTTGTGCGATAGAGGGTTTCTGCCAGATATCCTTGCCCTGATCTATCAGAGAAGGGAGCATGCCCACTGAGATAGGGCGGACCGCATCCTTCTGCAACCTCTGGAAAACCTTGTCTGAGCGAAGTGTGGGGGGTTGTTGGAACTCAAGTTCTAATGCCAAGGCCATCCTAGAAACAAGGCTGGAATAGGCCCTGGCATCCTCCGGGGGGTGAACCACCTTTGGGGCCTGGGAGTCTGAGGCTGGTGTAGCACTGATGGAAGAGGTCCTGTCGGATTCCGAGCCATGCAGTGAAGTAGACCTTGCGGAGGTGCAGGAGGGAGAAGGAGAGGCTTCCCTCTCGGACTTAGAGCCATAGTTCAGGCTGCGAGTACTGCGGTTGCTCTGAACGCTGTGAGAGACTGATGCAGGCGGTGCAGGGGCGATCAGAGGGGCAGCCGCAGCAGATGTAGCTCGGCGGGCTGAGCCCTTCTCCAGTCTGACCCGCTTTGGAGAGGGGGCATCACTAAGTGCCCTTGCATTCCCCTCTGGTGGATGTGAGCGATGACGGAAGGCACAGTGTGGGGCGGGTGGGTATCTATCCCCGAAGCCAGAAGCATAATATGGCTGGTAGCGTGGGTCCGCTGGCGGGTACCCAAAAGGCCTGGGGGAGAAGCTTTTTATAGAGCCCACAGGATAGGACTCTGTGCTCTTCCCCAAGACAGCGAAGACACCGAGAGTGGCTGTTGGTGAAGGGGATCTAAGAAGAGCAAATTTTAAAGAGGCCCGCTTGGGCCATGTAAAGTGAGGCAAGCAAAATAGGGAGCTCTGGTAGCGATCAGATAGCTGAGGCAGCAGAAAGAAAAGACTGGGGAGGGAGTATCGACACCAGGCCTATATAGGGAGTAGGCGGGGCCTCCTTCCTAATGAACTTTCCCTCCTTTTTTGTTTCAAAGCTCTGGTATAGTCCGGTCGGAGTCCTGCGCAAGCGCAGAACCCACTTGTGTGGATTCATAGACAACTCGAAGAAGAATTAAGGTTTTGTTAGCTTGGAAGTAAAGACTTTGTTAGCAGATGTATCAAAAACCAGTTTTGTCAATGTCAAGATTCCATGCTAGAAGAACATTGTTTTATGATTTTAATGATTATTTTTAATGATTTATTTTATTATGTATTCTGTCTTAGTTTCATTTTCTTAATTAAGTTTAAGGTTTAGTTTAATTTTAGGGTCAAGATTACAATTTATAAGTACCGTAATCCCCACCGCCTCTATCGTCAAATCTCAGGGTTTATAGTTATGCCGTGTATTTCAATGTGTTGCATTGAAGTAATGTCACCAGAGGGAAAACGTGTCAAGATTCCATGCTAGAAGAACACATTATTTTATGATTTTAATGATTGTTTTATGTAGGTTATGATGTTAAGATGCTATATTTCAAATTTCATTCAATTCTGAGCATGTATCCTTAAACGGATTCATTTTGTGAAGAACTTGCCACCATTTTCTAGAACAGGTCATGCCTGCCTAGTGGCTAGTTGCTCAAGGCCAGTCTCTAGGGAAAGAACCTTGAACATGTACTTTCTCAGAGACTTAGATGGACAAAGTTGATAACACGCCATCTGGTCCTTTGATCTAAGATCTTGACCTGTCACTTTGACTGGGTAATTAAGACTTGTTATGTACCTTTTCCCATCACATAAGGTATAAAAACACAGATTTTAATCAGAACTCTCTTTCTTTAGAAATGCACACCTCCATGCATTCGATAGTACCACTTTGAACCTATTGAACCTAATTTAAATGGGGCGCCTAGGAGCGCCGTACCTTAGATTAGTTTAGGATAAGGTACTTCTCACTCTCTAATGCTATTTTCTTTTATTTTTCTACTAGCATAGTTTGCCCGGCGTTGCCGGGCTTTTTAAAATCGTGTTGGATACTAAAGGCTTTCGTTTATTTGTTGAAGCAATGGTGATTTGCTGTTTTAAATGGTGGTGTATTTTTTTTAGAATAATATTATTTATTTTTAAATTTAATTTTGTTTTTTAAAATGTTCTTTTTTTTGTTTTGGTTTTTCATAGTGAAAAGTGGCTTTATTTTGGTAATTTTTGAGATTAGTGTGGTTTTTTTTTAATGTTTGTATGTTTGTATAAATTATGTGATTAAATGTAGAATTATTATGTTTCAAATATTGTAGAATGTTGTTTCTGTTTTGGCCACTGGGTGGTGGTGTTGAGCTTTTGAGCCTTCTGTCCTCTTGGTGTCGCTTCCCGTAAGTTTCCTCTTTCTCATTTGTGTTCCGGTTCTCGTAGTAGGAAGACGTCTTTTTGTAAGGTATGTGGGGGTTTTTTTGGGGGGAGGGGTTGGGGGTTGATTCTTTTTGGGGGGTGTATGTGTGTGTTTACCTTCTTCATATTTGGCTGTTTGTGTGTTTATTGTTTTGGTTTTGGTGTGTTTTTGAATGGTTTTGTTTTGAGATTGTTTGTGTTTTTTCAAGTGTGTGTGTGGGGGGGGGTGGCTTTCTTTCTCGCAGGCCATGCTGGATGGCCCGTGGGAAGGAAGGCCAATTGCGGGGATGTTTTTTTTCCCCATGGGCCATGCTGGATGGCCCGTGGGAAGGATAGGCATTTGCGGGGAGGCTTTCTTTCCCACGGGCCATACTTGCTGGCCCATGGGAAGGAAGGGCAGAGGCAGTGGGGTGTTCATTCTTTTTTCCCGCGGGCCATACTGGCTGGCCCGGTGGGAAAGAAGGGCAGTTGCGGGGGGTGGGTGGGTGGGTTTTTTGCTTTAAGTTTTGGTGCTGTGGCTGGCCCTTTGAAGGGAAGGGGAGCGGCGGCCGGGGGTGCATTATTTTTTTGTTTGTTTCTCGTTTTTTTGGCCCGCCGGCTGGCCCTTCGATCGGAAGGGCCATGGTGGCGGTGGGGGGGGGGTTTCCCCCACGGGCCATGCTGGCTCGGCGGTGGGCTTTTTTTTAACTGTTATTTTTCGTGCGCCGGCCCTTCGAACGGAAGAGTAGCGGCAGCGGGTTCTTCCCCCCCCCCCCACGGGCCATGCTGGCTCGCCCGTGGGGTTGAATGGTTGCGGAGGCGGTTTTTTTTTAGTTTTGTTTTTGCGCGCCGGCTGCCTCCTCGTTCTGCTCGCACATTGCGCGCAGGACGCTGGGGCTTGTAGTAATGTGTTGGTGCTTTGTGTTTGTGCTGCGTTTTTTTAAAATCCTTTTCTTTTGATTGGCTGCGGCGCGTGTTCGAACGCTGCTCCGTGCGAGAGCCTCTCAGCCTGATTGTCTCTGGCGCGGCGCGGCGCAAGGACTTTCGGGACGTGAAGTTCTTTACGTTTCTTGCCGTTAGTGGGGCTGATGCCCCAATCGCGATTTTTTAAACCATTCGTTGACCTGCGTAGGCACTTAGCCCGTGCTCTCGAAGGGAGGGAACGGGTAAGTAAGGCGACGTATAGCAGCCCATAGCCCATTCCAACGGTGAACACTTGGTTTTATAGGTTAAGATATTTTTGTTTTATCCTATTAAGTGCTTTATTCTGTTACTTTAATAAAAGCCATAAAATGACTTCCAAGTCAAACTAGTCTGTTTTGCTCTTTAAGCTAATTTAGGGCAGAATAGGATAGGGAGGATTTGCAAAACAAAGGGCCTTTGGTGAAAGCAAGATAAAATTTTCTCTGCAAGCCGAGGGGGAGTCTCCAGCAACCCAGGAGGGCCAGCTGAAGCCACGAAGTGGCAAAGCTCTCTGAAAGGAGAAGGTAAAAGGGGCATCCCCCCACGCATCATACACACACTCCTGAGGCCAGAAAGTTCTCCCCAAAGTCTAGTGATAAGGGTGTCATCGTTCCTGTGGGAACTGGCGTAATTTTGTCCCAGAGGTCTGTGCAGCCCAAAGAAGACCTGCAACATGAATGTGCCTTATCACCATTTCCCCCAGAACCGAATGAGCCCGTGTTAATCCAGGCTGGCAAGAGCACACCCTTTTGCTGCACTGCTAAGGGACGCATGTGGTTCAGGCCATTACCTGCGGACTCGCTAGTGGTGAGCATCCAAAAGTCTACGGGCGCACAGCCATGCGTTTACAGTCAAATGTAAAGATGAATTTATGTCATTTTTATGAAGACACACAAGGAACTGAAGGGGGAGGATTTAGAGAGAGACCCTGGGCTCTCCAACCCAAGACAAAAACAAAGAGATTGGAGGCCAATGCAGGATGGGGGGCCTCCATAAAGGGGGCTTTTCCTCCAAAGCACACTTGTGTTCTACCCCCTCCTCCCTATAGGAATCTATAAAAAGTAGGTGGAGGGGGAAGTGTGGCTCCCTCATGCCATCCACCAGTGCTGGCTCTACTCACTAGGCTACACTTCTCCCACTCAGGGGAGGGGAAAGCCTAGCCTTTTCTGAGACCCCCATTCACCCCACTCCATTCAACCATAAGAGGCTGGGTAGGAAATAGTAGAAGAAAATGCAAGTGGCAGGGGTAGCTTTGCAGTAGGAGAAACAACCTGAATGACGGCTGCAGCTTCGATGCCTTGGGGACCCAAGGCAACCCCCCCTTGTTTCCCCCCTGCCTGCCCGCCCTCTCCAATGAGCCAGATCTTAGGGCTTCCATCCCTTGGAGGACAGGAGTAGAAGTCATCCACCAGGCAATGCAGGGCTCTTGGTTGGCTTTTGACTGCCTTTAGAGCTCCATCAGTTTTTAATTATTTTTTGTCACAAGGAATCTCTGCCTCCTTCCACTTTTGGCATTGATGAAGGGTTCTGTTGCCTCCTGAGGCTGGCGCACTGAAGTGGGAGGACAGCAGATGATCTAATTAATTAATTGATGCTTCAGGTGGAGGAGACGCTGAAGTCATTCCTATCCCCACCTGTTCCTCTCTCTATGCCTGGTTGGCCTCTCTAGGCAGGCAAAGCCCTCTCTCTCTCAGTCCACCTATGGAAAGGCTTTTTTTAATCTGAGGGAGAGAAGAGATCACATCTGTCTTCCTCTTTCCAGGTGAGCCTCCCTTTTTGTGGTACAGACGGACACTAGCAAGAGCAGATTGGGAATTGTGTTATTCGTTCCCACGGGGTGCGGTACCATCAGTACGCGGATGACACCCAGTTGTACATCTCGGCCCGTGGGGACCCCAGTGATGCTGTTGAAATCCTATCCGGATGCCTGGAGGCCATTGGGGTCTGGATGGGGACCAATGGGCTTCGGCTGAATCCCAGCAAGACAGAGTGGGTGTAGATAAGGGGCCCCATGTTATCCATGGAGCTACCATCTGTTTTGCCCCAGACAGACCCAGTGCGCAACTTGGGGGTCCTTCTGGACTCGCGGCTGCTGCTAGAAGAACAGGTAGCGGCTGTGGCCAGGAGGGCTTTTGCCCAACTTCGGGTGATTCGCCAGTTGCGCACGCTCCTGGACCGGGGCTCCTTGCTTATGGTCACCCATGCTCTGGTCACTTCCCGACTAGATTATTGTAATGCGCTCTACATGGGGCTGCCCTTGACAACCATTCGGAGGCTGCAGCTGGTCCAGAATGCAGCAGCCCGGGTGGTGATGGGGTGCGGACGATATGCCCGCACCTCACCGCTACTTTGGGAGCTGCACTGGTTACCAGTTTGTCTCCGGGTGCAATTCAAGGTGCTGGTTTTGACCTTTAAAGCCCTATATGGCAGTGGGCCAGGATACCTTAGCGACCGCATCGTCCCAAGAGTGTCTGCCCGTCCAACCAGAGCGGACCGGAGAGGCTCTCTAATAGTGCCATCAGCTAGGGGTGCACATCTATCCAGCACCCGAAGGAGGGCCTTCTCCGTGTCCGCACCAACTCTCTGGAACATCCTGCCAACAGAACTAAGACTTCAAAGAGATTTGCTGCCCTTCAGGAGAGGATTGAAGACCTGGCTGGCAGGGCAGGTGTGGGGCCCGAATGGGAACACGGTCCCGCCTGCTGGCTTATTTAAACAATTAAGAACTCTCTCTTCTTCTTTTTATAGTGGGTGGGATATGGGTCTTTTAAAGTGTTTTTATGTGTTTTTATAACTTGTTGTAATGCCGCCCTGAGTCGGGTTCTGCCTGAGTGGGCGGCATATATAAATATGACTATTAAATTAAATTAAATTATTACAATGGCAGGAAGACTCACTTGTGTACCCTCCTGGCCTCCACTAGGAAGAAAGGGGAAGGGGGCTTTGAGACAGAGCTGGGAAACTGTGGTGAAGGCCTTTCCCCACAAGTAAGCATTTCCCGAACTCTTGTGATCATGTTTGGTATTGACAGCAAGGACAAGAGTGGCTCTTCTTCCAAGAAGAAGTAGCTGGGAGGCTACTTGGTCCTGGCACTTTGCCAGATGTAATCCTCTTAATTGCTTCTGCCCCTCCCCCCCTTCACTGTGAAGAGGGCCACCCATGATCATTAGCTGTGGTCCTTCTGAGAACTAGCAGAACCAGAGCCATTATGATGACTCACAAGGTAAGAACTTTGAGTAAAACATTTCCTACACTCCTGGCACATGTACGGTTTCTGTCCTGTGTGGACTCTCTTATGTTTCACAAGGTCTGGATTATTAGCAAAACATTCCCCACACTCCTAGCACCTGTATGGTTTGTCTACTGTATGGGCTTGTGAGTTCTAGCAGAAGCAGAGCCATTTTGCAATGCAAGCCTCATTTCTAAATGAGTTGTTTTTCAGTAAGCAAGCTAACTGAAGATCCACACCCTTTGTTATCTAGATTCTAACAGATGTTCTAACAGCATAAGATGTTCTCTGTTATTAAAGAGGAAACAGCATAAGATGTTCTCTGTTATTAAAGAGGAAACAGACATTGCAGAGAGACTCAATGAATTCTTTGCTTCAGTATTCACTGAAGAAGACAGAGGCCACATGCCCAAAACAGAGCCTATCTTCGTAGGGAGGGAAACTGAAGAATTAAGCCAGATAGAAATAACCAGGGAGGAGGTCCTTGCATGTCTTGTTAAACTAAACACTAACAAAGCACCAGGACCAGATGGCATCCATCCACGAGTTCTCAAGGAACTTAAAGATGAAATTGCGGATCTCCTAGCCAAAATATATAATCTTTCCCTCAAATCAGGCTTTGTGCCTGATGACTGGAAGGTAGCGAATGTAACACCAATTTTCAAAAAAGGATCCAGGGGTGATCCAGGAAATTACCGACCTGTCAGTTTGACATGTGTCCCAGGTAAAGTGATGGAAACCATCCTAAAAGATAGAATTAATAGGCACATAGAAGAGAAGGCGCTGCTAAAGGAGAGCCAACATGGCTTTTGCAAGGGCAAATCATGCCTCACTAATCTGTTGGAATTTTTTGAGAGTGTCAACAAGCATGTGGATAAGGGGGATCCAGTTGACATTGTTTATCTGGACTTTCAGAAGGCTTTTGACAAGGTCCCACACCAAAGGCTCTTGAATAAACTTACCAGTCATGGAATAAAGGGACAGGTCTTGTCCTGGATCAGCAACTGGCTAAGGGACAGGAAACAGAGGGTAGCACAAAATGGACACTTCTCAAAGTGGAGGGAAGTAAAGAGTGGGGTCCCCCAAGGTTCAGTACTGGGACCCCTGCTTTTCAACCTCTTCATAAATGATCTAGAAGTAGGAGTAAAAAGCAAGGTAGCCAAATTTGCTGACGACACTAAATTATACAGGGTAGTGAAAACTGTGAGAGATTGTGAGGAGCTCCAGAGGGATCTCTCAACACTGGGGGAGTGGGCAAAACAGTGGCAAATGAGTTTCAACATTAGTAAGTGCAGAGTGATGCATGTTGGGGCAAAGAACCCCAATTACATTTATAAACTGATGGGGTCTGAACTCTCTGCGACAAACCAGGAAAGGGACCTTGGTGTCCTGGTGGACAACTCAATGAAGGTGTCAACCCAGTGTGCCTCAGCAGTGAAAAAAGCAAACTCAATGCTAGGGATCCTTAGGAAGGGTATAGAAAATAAGTCAGCAAGTGTCATTTTGCCTCTTTATAAATCTATGGTGAGGCCCCATCTGGAATACTGTGTACAGTTCTGGTCGCCATACCTCCAGAAGGATATTATGGAGCTGGAAAAAGTGCAGAGGAGGGCAACCAGAATGATTAGGGGACTGGAACACCTTCCTTACCATCTGAGGCTGCAACGGTTGGGCCTCTTCACTCTTGAACGACGACGTCTAAGAGGTGACCTGATTGAAGTTTATAAAATCATGCACGGTGTGGACAAAGTAGATAAGGAAAAACTGTTTTCCCTATCGCATAACACTAGAACTAGGGGGCACTCCATGAAACTTTTGGGTACTAGTTCTCAAACAAATAAGAGAAAGTACTTTTTCACCCAGAGGATTACTGGTCTATGGAACTCCCTGCCAGAAGAAGTGGTGACAGCTGTCAGTCTTGACAGCTTTAAGAAAGGATTAGACAAGTTCATGGAGGACAAGGGTATCAATGGTTATAATTATGGATACTTAAGGACAACCTCCGGGTTGGAGAGATAGGCAGGATATCTCTCAATATCATTTCCAGGGAATCCTAAGCAGGTGAAGGCATCTGCTTGGGAATACCCTGAAGGAAATGGTGAGCCACTGTGTGAGACAGAATGCTGGACTGGATGGGCTGTGGCCTGTTCCAGCAAGGCTGTTCTTATGTTCTTATAAGGAGAAAAGGCCTGGCTGCTTGTTTACAGGTCAACTCCCTTGAAGGAGCCATGGCCAGGCCTGGCATGAAATAGATAAGATGCAACTACGTAAACCAGCTTAAACACATTGCTTTACATGATTGGTCCACGTATTTAGCTGTGTGAAGAAGGTTGGACATGCGCTTTTAGTTATCAGTTTGCAGAAGTTTCATATTCTAGTATTTCTTCTTAGGGGTTCATATATTTAGTGTGTGTTACGTTTATCATATTTTTGGGAATATAATAGTGGGATGAGTCATTTGCGTATGTTGTTTGTAACAGTGTAAGTTGTTTGTTCACTAGTATATAAGTTGAATGCAGACATATGGCAGGGGTCCCTCCTGTTGGAGAAGGCACCATTTTGCATGCAAGATTCCAATAAATTGGTTTCTATTTTCTTCTCCAAGCAACACTCTGACTGATTTTATTATTCCTGAACTAAGTATTTCTAAAGGCTTGTCATTTTAAGGAGTTTGAGTGACAGCTTTTATCCATACCTGTCAACCCGCGGCTCCGGAAAAACGGGACCTGCGCACAAGCGATGTGCGCAGGTCGCTTTCCACGCATGTGTGGAAGAGTTTTACCCATTCCATGCATGCGCGGAAGCGCTACGCCGCTTGCGCAGCCCCTACGCAAGCGGCGTAGCACTTCGCGCATGCATGGAAGGGGTAAAACCCTTCCATGCATGCGTGGAAAGCGCTACGCCGCTTGCATAGGGGCTGCGTAAGCGGCGTAGCGCTTCCGCGCATGCGCAGAAAGCGTTTTCCCCTGCTGCCAAATTACGGGGTTTTGGCAGCGGGGGGCGGGCTATGTCGTCAATCGACGTCAAATTACGGGGTTTTCCCGGCCAAATCGGGATGGTTGACAGGTATGCTTTTATCTGTCGCCCCTGGTTGGCCAGAACTAAGCTCAGGAATTTAGTGGAAGGTTTGCTTACTCCTGAAGATACTCCAATAAGCGCCCACTAAAGTGGAGTGGGGAAGGGGCCTTGGAAGTGGAGAACAAGGATGACGGTGAGAGGATTTGCACAGGATTCCACACGCCGGCAGCAGTCCCATTGCAGACTGAAGAATCTTTTGTCCAGATCTTCTGGGACCAGTCCAGCTTCGCTCCTGGAAAGACATTTTCCTGAAGAAGAAAAATTTTGCCCAAGGGAAGGAGGGACAAAACCAGGTCTCATCCAGTCTGCTGCTTTTGGCCTGGTGAGTAATGTATGTGACTTATCTAGGAAAGTGTGAAAGTGTATCTGTGTGAATTGAAGGCAGCCAAAATTCAGAGCAGAGACAGTATAAGAAAAAGGAGATGTCCTTTTTGAAATAGGCAACCAGAATGGGAAAAGAGCTTTTGAGGAAGGAAGAACAACACCACTGCATTGCGTTTTTCAATTCTGGGATACATTGGGGAAAATATTGTTAAAGAAAAAGATGAGTAAATATTGTATAGAGATTTGGCCTCAATATAAAATCCCAGGTCTTGAAACTAGGAATGCAGCTAGTACTTTTGACTTGGATAAAATTCAGAAATGGTTAAATTTTCTAGAAAGTTGTGGAAAGTTGAAAGAGGCAGATTACATGAGGGTTTTTAAATATGCAGCTTCAGGATTTCCTGATCCCTTGCAATGTGTGGAAAATGGAGCATGTAGTACCACTGAAACACAGACTGTGCACTCCATGAGTATTCAGGATAATGCAGAGACATACTTTTAGATTTTAAAGAACACATTGTTCCAAATGCACCCTCTGGAAGCCATCCACCTTCATATTTCCATGCCTACCCCTTCACAGCTCAGCCTTTGATAGGTGCACCTGGCTCCCAGGGAAATCCAAATGCCAACCCACCGATACCTGCCACTATAATTTATACTCAAGTGCACACGCCTTGGTCTGCTATGGAGCTGATGACTTTCAAAGAAAAGCGGGGTAATTTTTCTACAAATCCCCAAGAAGTCACCCAATTTGTAGAAGGAACTTTTAGAGCACACCATCCTAATTGGACTGACGTTAGAACCATGCTACCTATGCTTCTAAATGAAGTGGAGACCCAGCTGGTTATATCCAAGGCCCATGAATTTGCTGAAAGAGCTCGCCAAGCAAATCCAACTCTTCCACAAGGCAGAGATGCCATGCCTTGACTTGTGGATCCCCAATGGAACCCCAACGATCCTGCACAGGCGACTAGGCTAGAACAGTTTAGAAGATATGTTCTTGAAGGTAGGGGGGCTGCCATCGTCACCCCAAATAACTGGGCAAAAATGGACGACGTCTTGCAAAAGAAGAAGGAATCTCCAGCCGAATTCTTGCATAGATTAAGTGATGCCATGCGTAAATACACAGGCAGTAATCCAGATGACCCTCAATTGCTTACCACTCTGAATGAGAAGCTTATTATTCACTCTAGCACTGACACCATAAGGTAGAAGAGGAGGTGATTAAATAAGTAAGTAAGCAACGGAACACATTTTAACACTGGAGGACCAGCAGCAAGAGGGCCTTTCCAACGACAGCAGCTTCTCTCCGTTGCAAATTCCATTTCGGAGGAAAAGACTGTTCATCCAATACACTGGACTTCGATTCAGGTCAACCAAGGGAACTGGGGCCCAACTTGGTTCTTTCCATGGGTCACTTCCCTGCTCCAAGTTAAAGAATTAATGCCACTAATGAGTGGGACTTCTAGAACATCCCTAGGGAAGCAGACAACCGAGGGTGAACCTCCACTTCCTGTTTCTTTCTCAAAGCCCCCTGTGTTGGAGTTCCAGACAGGACTGTAGGGATAACAAGTGTGACCTTCCCCACAGTTTCAAATGTTGCATTGCATCAAGTTTATAAAGTGCAAGGGGAATGCAAGCAAAAAAGCTTATTCAAAAATAATGGGTTCTAGGAGGGAAGTGGAAAAATATATTTTAAAAAGGTGAATCAGACAATTGGAAAGAAACCCTTAATGTCCCTTTTAGCCTACTAACATTAGGAAAAAAAATACAGTAAAACCTTGCATAAATAAAGAGCACCTCACTTAGAGACTAACTCGCTTAAAGAACAGAATTTTCTCTGAATGGTTGCCTCACTTAACAAATAAAACAAATAAAAAACTCTCTTAACAACTAAATCGGGGTCTGCAATCCCCCACCCCGCCAGAAGTCACAATTGGTCACTTACAATGGTGTTTCACTTAAAGAACAAACTCGCTTAAAGAGCAATCTTGTGGAACACATTATGCTCTTTAAGCGAGGTTGTTGTTGTTATTCGGTCGCACAGTCGATTCCGACTCTTTGCGACCCCCATGGACCATTGCTCTCCAGGCACCCCTATCCTCCACCATCCTCCTTAGTCCACACAGCCCTGTGCCCATTGTGTCTACAATACCATCTAGCCATCTCATCTTTGGCCGTCCCCTTCTTTTGCCCTCCACCTTCCCCAGCATCAAGGCCTTCTCACTTGAATCCTCTCTTCTCATTTGATGTCCAAAATACTTCATCTTTGTTATTTGTCCTTCTAAGGAGCAGTCAGGGCTAATCTCTTCTAATATTGACCTATTTGTTCTCGCTGTCCAGGGGACTCTCAAAACTCTCCTCCAGCACCACATCTCAAAGGCATCTATTTTTCTTCGCTCAGCCTTTCTAATGGTCCAGTTCTCACAGCCATACATTACCACCAGAAATACCATTGCTTTTACAATGCGGACCTTTGTTCGCAGTGTGATCGATGTCTCTACTTTTCACTATGTTCCCCAGGTTTCTCATAGCTTGTCTCCCAAGAATCAGTCGCCTTTTTATTTCGTGGCTGCAGTCACCATCTGCAGTGATCTTTGATCCTAAAAAAGTAAAGTCTGTTACTGCTTCTACTTCATCCCCATCTATTTTCCAGGGACTGATATGGCCTGTTGCCATTATCTTGGTTTTCTTGATATTAAGTCTCAGGCCAGCTTTTGCACTCTCTTCTTTCAACCTAAGGTACCACTGTATAAAGAAAGGGTTCTCAATGTTTTTGCACTGCAGGCCGGGCCACACTCTTTCAGACAGCTGAGCAGGCCAGTCACGTGGTTTCCCCCTGCCGTAAACGCTGCTGTAGATGCACCCGCTTCTGTCCTATATGCGTTTATGGCTGGCACAGGTGCATTTATGGCAGCGTTCATGGCATCTGCTTCCATTTCCAGGCCTTCTCCTTTGTTGCTTCAACACCCTAAGGTCCTCCGTGAACCACAGGGAGAGGCACAGTCTGCATAGGAGATGGCACTTGGGTGCGATTGTGTCTACTGCCCAGGCCACCGTGGAGTACCACCTGGCAACCTGAGCTTTCATCTCCCTTGCGCCTTCAGCCCTGGGCGAGGCAAATGGGACGCGTTTCTGGCAGCAATGGGAGGGGGAGACCAGCCGGCGCCAGGCCACCAACCCGCCCTGCTCACCTCCCATCAACACCGCCAGCAGGGACACGTTCCCGGTGGTGCTGGGGAGCCCAGCCAGCGCCAGCCCTACTCACCTCCCAGCAGCGCTGCCGGCAGGGACACATTTCCAGAGACACTGGGAAGGGGAGCCCAGCCAGCAACCAGCCCAGGAACCAGCCCCACTCACCTCCCAGCAGTGCCGCTGCTCTGGGACGCCTCCGTCCTCATCTCCGCGAGCGAAGAAAGAGAACACAGTGCATTACTGCTCGCCACCCAGAAGAATAGATGTCACATCCAGGTGAATAGTTGCATATAGTACCAGTCAGTTTTCCCCCGGTCCGACCCCCACCTACCCCCAAAAAGGGAAGTTCACCCTGACCAACACTGTCCATCAGTGTTTTGGATGCCATCTAGCATCAGTCAGCAGTGGTCTGGGTTAGCTGACCCTACTGTGTCAATCCCGTCTGTGCAAGGGCCGCCTAAATGAGAAGACAATCTCTCATTCTCCTTATCAAGGGAAGAAGCCTCCAGTCACTCTGCCCCAGGTTCCGGGCCCACATGCGATTCCTGTCCTTGATTACCCTTGCACCGGACTCAATACAGGCCCTCCCACAACCCACCTCCTCCAGAGAGAGAGAGAGAGAGAGAGAGAGAGAGAGAGAGAGAGAGAGAGAGAGAGAGAGAGAGAGAGAGAGAGAGTGTGTGTGTGTGTGTGTGTGTGTGTGTGTGTGTGTGTGTGTGTGTGTGTGTGTGTGTGTGTGTGTGTGTGTGTGTGTGTGGCCACCAGGGACCCAATTCTTTCAGCCTTCCCAGAACTCTGAGGGTTCTCTTTTGAAGCAGTCTCCTGGGTGGAGGGGACGACAGAAGGTTGTGGTAAATCCTGAGTGGAGGCGTCAACGGATCTGTACATACTGGGCTTAACTCTGTGGGCGGGGAGGGATGGCAACATAGAAGAACAATAATTGTCAGTAAAGTAACCTCAGGAGGTTAAAAGGGCTCCCCGTGGCCTGAGGGAGCCAAAGACGCCGACACTGCGCGAGGACGTCCCTCCCCGCCCCCTGCCACCGGGCGGGGAGGTTAAAAGAGCTTCTCGTGGCCAGAGAGAGCCGAAGATGCCGACGCCGCGTGAGGACGTCCCTTCTTTGGCCCCACCGTGGTTGTGGATGTTGAGATATGGACTCTGTTGTGGACTTGGCTGCTGAGGACATTGCAATAGTTGTCTTGTCTCTTCTTTATTTTGTAGAGTGTATTATTGCTTATTTGTAGAGTGTATTATTGCTTTTGACTCTGCATGTGCTCTTAAGCAGAGCTGCTGCTGAGGAGAGCCAAACAAAGGAAGTGAGCACTGGTAAGTTTTGCAGTTGGAGTAGAGCTGCTTTAGAGATTGCAAACTAGTAACAAAGGAAGAATATAGTCTTACTAGGTAGAAAGGTAGTAAACGTGTACATTTTTGAGGCCCAGAATACTGCACTTGTTAAAATGGATTCTGAGGGAACCGCTGTAGTTACCTGCAATACTTGTGCCATGTTTGTGTTCTTGCCAAAGCATATGGAGAACTACACTTGCAGCAAGTGCAAGCTGGTTGCACTACTAGAAGAGAAGGTCCAGCAGCTAGAGGCCCGCATATCTAACCACCAACAAATTAAGCAGCTTGAGCTGTTCTTGGACAGAGCGGAGCAGACTACGCTGGACAAAGAAGAGACAGGGCACAGTTCTGAGGGAGAAGGCCCTTCACTAACTCAGGAGGGAGATGGTTGGAGGAATGTGACTCAAAGGAGGAGAAGAGTAGGGGATCACTCTGAGAGTCTGAAATTACAGAATAAATTTGAGGCTCTTTCCCTCATCACACCTGATGAGGAACACACAGAGGAACAACTGGTTCCACCTGATGATCTCTCCTTCATCACACTTGATGAGATCCAGGAAGATAAACAACAGGAACAAACTGAGGTTCTCTCCCTTAATATGGTTGATGAGGTGCATGTAGATGAACAGATTGCAGGAGAGAGGCTCCTTGTACTAGGCGATTCAATAATTAGAAATACAGAGAAATGGATTTGTGATGCACATGATAACCGTATGGTGACTTGCCTGCCAGGTGCAAAAGTTGCAGACATCACAAGAAATCTAGATAGATTATTAGAGAGAACTGGGAACGAGCCAGTTGTCATGGTACACGTTGGTACCAATGATGTTGGGAAGGCCAAGCGGTCTGTCCTGGAAGCCAAATTTAGGTTGTTAGGAAGAAGATTGAAGTCCCGGACTTCCAAGGTAGCATTTTCAGAAGTGCTGCCTGTCCCTCGCGCAGGACCTACCAGGCAGGCAGAGCTCAGAAGCCTCAATGCGTGGATGAGGCGGTGGTGTCGAGAGGAGGGCTTCAGATTTGTCAGGAACTGGAGAACATTTTGGGACAAGCCAAATCTGTTCAGGAGGGATGGGTTGCATTTGAACCATGATGGGACCAGATTGCTGGCACTCAACATCAAAAAGGCTGCAGAGCAGCTTTTAAACTGATAACTGGGGGAAAGCCGACAGGAGCTGGGCAGCATCCGGTTCGGGAAAGTGTGTACTTGAGTAGTGAGGAGGATGCAAAAATTACTGAGCAGAGCAAGGAGCTAGTCACCAGCACTCTAGCAGAAGGATGCAAGAGGCAGTATAACAATGCAACTGGACTCAAAAGACTGTATCAGGAAAGCATATATAAATGCTTGTATACAAATGCCAGAAGCCTCCGGAACAAAATAGGGGAGCTGGAATACTTAGCAATAGATAAGAATATTGATATTATTGGTATCACTGAAACCTGGTGGACGGATGATAACCAATGGGATACAGTTATCCCAGGCTACAAACTGTACAGGGAGGATAGGAAGGGGCAAACGGGAGGTGGTGTAGCCTTGTATGTCAAAGAAGTGATAAAATCGTATGAATTGGAATATCTAGGTGATTTGGAGTCACCATTAGAAGCTCTGTGGGTAAGAGTACCAGGCCACAAGGATGGTCTAACAGTAGGCATATACTATCGGCCTCCGACCCAAACTCTTGAGGGAGACTGGCAGTTGGAGAATGTTGTAAAGGAGGCATCCAAGAAGGGAAGCCTGGTTATAATGGGGGACTTCAATTACCCTCACATAGACTGGGTGAACTGTTGTTCAGCACATGATAAAGAGATAAAGTTCCTAGATATGCTAAATGATTGTTCCCTGGGACAGATGGTTGAAGACCCAACTAGAGGTACAAGAATCCTTGACTTGATCCTGAGTAATACTCAGGATCTGATGCAAGATGTTAATGTGACTGATCCAATAGGGAACAGTGACCACAACTCAATTATGTTTAACTTGATCATAGACTGCAAGTCACTGATAAAATCTAACACAGAGACCTTAAATTTTCAAAAAGGAAATTTCCCAAAGATGAGGAGACTAGTAAAAAAGAAACTGAAAGGGAAAATTGAGAGAGTCCAAACACTCCAAGAGGCATGGAGGTTGTTTACAAAAACAATAACAGAGGCCCAATTGGAATGCATACCCAAAAGGAAAAAGGGCACTGCCAGTTCCAAGAGGACTCCGATGTGGCTTACAGGAGCTGTTCGGGAAGTGATCAAGAGCAAGAAAAGCTCATTCAGAAGATGGAAGGCTTGTCCAAATGAGGACAGCAGGCAGAAACATAAATTCTGGCAGAACAAATGCAAGGCAACAATCAGGAAAGCAAAGCAAGACTTTGAGGAGCGTATAGCTAAAAATACTCAGAGAAATAATAAAGACTTCTTTAAGTACATTAGAAGTAAGAACCCAACTAGGAAGGCCATTGGACCATTAGATGACAATGGAAGGCAAGGGGTTATTAAAGAGGAAACAGAGATTGCAGAGAGACTCAATGAATTCTTTGCTGCAGTATTCACTGAAGAAGACAGAGACCACATGCCCAAAACAGAGCCTATCTTCGTAGGGAGGGAAACCGAAGAATTAAGCCAGATAGAAATAACCAGGGAGGAGGTCCTTGCATGTCTTGTTAAGCTAAACACTAACAAATCACCAGGACCAGATGGCATCCATCCACGAGTTCTCAAGGAACTTAAAGATGAAATTGCTGATCTCCTAGCCAAAATATATAATCTTTCCCTCAAATCAGGCTTTGTGCCTGATGACTGGATGGTAGCGAATGTAACACCAATTTTCAAAAAAGGATCCAGGGGTGATCCAGGAAATTACCGACCTGTCAGTTTGACATGTGTCCCAGGTAAAGTGATGGAAACCATCCTAAAAGATAGAATTAATAGGCACATAGAAGAGAAGGCGTTGCTAAAGGAGAGCCAACATGGCTTTTACAAGAGCAAATCATGCCTCACTAATCTGTTGGAATTTTTGAGAGTGTCAACAAGGATGTGGATAAGGGGGATCCAGTTGACATTGTTTATCTGGACTTTCAGAAGGCTTTTGACAAGGTCCCACACCAAAGGCTCTTGAATAAACTTACCAGTCATGGAATAAAGGAACAGGTCTTGTCCTGGATCAGCAACTGGCTAAGGGACAGGAAACAGAGGGTAGCACTAAATGGCCACTTCTCCAAGTGGAGGGAAGTAAAGAGTGGGGTCCCCCAAGGTTCAGTACTGGGACCCCTGCTTTTCAACCTCTTCATAAATGATCTAGAGGTAGGAGTAAAAAGCAAGGTAGCCAAATTTGCTGACGACACTAAATTATACAGGGTAGTGAAAACTGTGAGAGATTGTGAAGAGCTCCAGAGGGATCTCTTGACACTGGGGGAGTGGGCAAAACAGTGGCAAATGAGCTTCAACATTAGTAAGTGCAGAGTGATGCATGTTGGGGCAAAAAAACCCAATTACATTTATAAACTGATGGGGTCTGAACTCTCTGCGACAAACCAGGAAAGGGACCTTGGTGTCCTGGTGGACAGCTCAATGAAGATGTCAACCCAGTGTGCCTCAGCAGTGAAAAAAGCAAACTCAATGTTAGGGATCATTAGGAAGGGTATAGAAAATAAGTCAGCAAGTGTCATTTTGCCTCTTTATAAATCTATGGTGAGGCCCCATCTGGAATACTGTGTACAGTTCTGGTCGCCATACCTCCAGAAGGATATTATGGAGTTGGAGAAAGTACAGAGGAGGGCAACCAGAGTGATTAGGGGACTGGAACACCTTCCTTACCATCTGAGGCTGCAACGGTTGGGCCTTTTCACTCTTGAATGACGGCGTCTAAGAGGTGACCTGATTGAAGTTTATAAAATCATGCACGGTGTGGACAAAGTAGATAAGGAAAAACTGTTTTCCCTATCGCACAACACTAGAACTAGGGGACACTCGATGAAACTTTTGGGTACTAGTTCTCAAACAAATAAGAGAAAGTACTTTTTCACCCAGAGGATTACTGGTCTATGGAACTCCCTGCCAGAAGAAGTGGTGACAGCTGTCAGTCTTGACAGCTTTAAGAAAGGATTAGACAAGTTCATGGAGGACAAGGGATTCAATGGCTATAATTATGGATACTTAAGGACAACCTCTGGGTTGGAGAGATAGGCAGGATATCTCTCTATGCCATTTCCAGGGAATCCTAAGCAGGTGAAGGCATCTCCTTGGGAATACCCTGAAGGAAATGGTGAGCCACTGTGTGAGACAGAATGCTGGACTTGATGGGCTGTGGCCTGTTCCAGCAAGGCTGTTCTTATTACTGAGCTGGGCTCCGATGTAGTCATTGAGCCCGGCTCTCATTAAGACTTGTGTAAGGTCATTGAGCCTTGGGCTCCGACCCTCCCCCCACATTTGGATTATTGTTTTTCCTGATTATATCTTGTAAACATGTAAACTGTTATTACAATTTTTTTGTATATTTTTTGTATTTAATTGTTATATTGTGTCTATACTTGATATGTTGTTATTGTACTGTATTGCATAATGAACTGTATTGTGTTGTATTTCCCCCTTCCCCTCCCCTTTCCCCTACTTATGTTTTGCTTTGTATTTATTGGATTGCTTTGTAAACCTCTTTGAGTTGTCAGTAGACAAGTAAAGCGGTATATAAGCACACTAAATAACTAACTAACTAACTAACTAACTAAATAAATAAATAAATAAATAAAGACAGGCAGATAGGCTTTGACCTGGGACTTGCCTAAGGGTCTCTCCTGTTTCCAGCTACGACGTTTACCAGCTTTTGCTATGGAAGTTCCCCAAAGACTCCCGACTCAGGAGACCTAAATGCCGTCCGACCTGACAGGCCACAACCTGGGGCTTATCTGAATTAACAGAGCCCAGCAAAGTATTATGGAGAGTATTGTGTTCAATGTGGTAGCGTGTAGCTTAGCTCTTGTCTCACCCCCTCTCCCAAAGATCAGGCTATGTTGATGAAGTAAAGATGTTTATTGTTCTCAAAGCATATTGAAGAAATAACAGTTCTTGCAATTGCTAGAGTGTGCATCTTGAGTGTGAATTCAGGAGGATTCGGATTCAACAGAGGACAGCAGTCAAGCCTTTGCAGCTGCGGAAGGTGCGCCAATACTATCACGGCACTCAGACACAAGGTAGGCAGAACAAAAAATAGCTTTACTTCAGCATAAGAGAGTCAATGCAAAAGAATAGTGCTGCCAACAACTTGACACAATATAAGATAACGACAGCTTGCTGCTTGAGCTTAGCATTCAACATACTGTAAATGAGTTATCAGTCTTTCCAGTTTACGCACTCACATGTAAACAGTCCCAAGGTTATTTCCGGCTTTACCAGTAGCATCTCTAGTTGCAAGACTTTGATGCGGTTCCCTCCAGCATTTCTTGGAAAGAAGTCCGGAAAGCTTGATACAGAAAGAGTCCTTCAGTGTTGGCAAGTGGTCATGCCTTCTGACAGTGGTTATTTGTCTCAGAGTTTGCAGACAGAGAATAAGCCTTGAAGGTGCTGGCTTTATTCTCCACATTATGCTGAGTCATTAGTTAATAGGAACACCTGTTGCACTTGCTCCTTACTTACGAGGGGTGCATGTATCTTATATAATAACCCATAGAGTAGATCAATTCCCTAACAGTGATGATTCAGGATACAGATTTACAGCATACAAAAAATAAACTAATCAAAAAAGACAGTTAGGGAAATCCATACTCAGGCTTCTTCCCATAAAAAAAAAGAAAATCTGACTATTCTAAGTAATCATGATTAGACTTGGGTTAGAGAAAGGGCTTGGTGTAGAGATCCCCTCTCCCTTCTGAGATGTCCATCTCAGAAACCCCAAAACTCCTACTAACTCCCAAACCCATGTGCCTATAGGAAAGAACATGATCTTGGCTCACCTAATTAGCATGCAACCAATCAGAGCCCAGGGTTGGTGTAAACATACTCTGGTTCCCATAATAAATGTCTGCTGGTCCCAGGCTCTGGATGTTGACATAACAGACATTCCAGAACTGGGGGGGGGGGGGGAGACAAAACATGGCTTCTACTGCATGATAAGTGCAGCAGAAGGAATCGTGAGACCTTTGCAAAGAAGCAAAGCTACATTTTAACACAGTTTAAAAACCAAAGAAACTCCATGTTGAATAACTTGTGAGCTTTCTGTTACAGACCTGGGTCGGAAAAATTCCCTTTGCCACTAACCAAGACCTCTGCTTTAAAAACAGTGATGGAAATGTGTGGCTTGAGAAAGACAGTAGAACCCTCTGATGATTAGAACCATCATTCAGGTGTTCCACTGCCCTCAAGTCCACCAAATCTGGGCACGGTGTCACCTGGCATTCGCCAAACATCTCCAACATGGGAGCACGCCTCCATAGCTGAAGATATCCATGGCAATTTTCTGAAGTTTCCACATTAAAACCCACCACCAACAAATACCCCACAAACTAAACTAATTGGCATCTGATGGCATCAGGACTGAACCTAACTGGCTAATATCGGTAAGGGGACAATGCCCTGAAATGCCTCCTTAAAAGAAGTGTGTTTTAGTTGTTTTTTAAAAAACAGCCAGCAATGGGGCCTGGCACAGCTCCACCAGTAGCGTATTCCAGAGTATTGGTGCAGCCACCGAGAAGGCTCTATTTCTAGTTAAAGACTTTTGAGCCATCCTCAGTGTTAGCACCTGGAGCTGCGCTGACTGCAGGAGGTTGTTTTGAGGGAGAGACACTCCAACAGATAAGGTCCCTATCATAGGGCCTTGTATGATAGGGCAGTGTAGACATCATATGGTGGGTACCGCACGATTGGGCAACCAGCACATATAGGTCTTCCAGACTAGCATGCAAAGAGCTGATATTTGAAAAGATCAGATTCAGCATGTTAGCCGTGAGCTGGATCAGGTCCATATTCATATTAATTTCACCTGCCTCAACAGCTTTCGCAGACCCTCTCACAGGTGTTGACACTCAAATGGAGGAGCCCCATGCCAAGAAGTTAACTAGGAGCCGATCAAACTCAGCACACTCCAAGCAGCTTTAGATCCCATTCATTGCATGAGATGAAGCCCAGCCCAGCCCCAAGGTCATAGGCCCGAAATAGAACCAACTAACCACCACCTGGCAAATGAGTGAGGAAAAAGGGTTGTTCCTTTGGGTGAGAAAAAGGACAACTTCTTCAAATTAGAGGTCATTTCTCCAGATAAGAGAAAAGAGAATAGACAGTTCTTTGCGTTCATTCAAGCAGCAGGCTTAATCTAATCTTGAGGCTAAACAAATACTGCTAGACTGCCGAGAGTTAGGAAACCAACTGTAAAATCTTAAAATAACTTAAAAAGCTAAGAGAAAGCTAATTAAAAATGAGGGAGGATTGATTAAAGTTAAAAACTAGATAAAAGTCAGGTAAAAATTAGATAAAAGCTAGATAAAACTAGATAAAAGGTATGGTGAGGGAGAGCCTGCACATTGCCCAAATCTTTTTCTTCACTCCAGGCATTTAAAAGGTTTCTCACCTGTGTGGATCATGTGATGTTTAGCAAGGGATGATCTCTGACTGAATCTTTTTCCACACTCCAGGCATTCAAAAGGCTTCTCACCTGTGTGGGTCCTTTGATGTGAAGCAAGGCTTGCATTTCGACTGAAGCTTTTTTCACACTCCTGGCATTTAAAAGGCTTCTCACCTGTGTGGATTCTGTGATGTGAAGCAAGATGTGTACTTTGACTGAAGTTTTTCCCACACTCAAGGCATTTAAAAGGTTTCTCTAACGTATGGGTCCTGTGATGTGCAGTAAGGCTTCCTCTGTTTCTGAAGCTTATTCCACACTCCAGGCATTGAAAAGGCTTCTCATCTGTGTGGGTCCTTTGATGTGAAGTAAGACTTCCACTTTGACTAAAGCTTTTCCCACACTCCTGGCATTCAAAAGGCTTCTCCCCTGTGTGGGTCCTTTGATGTGCAGCAAGGCTTGCATTTCGACTAAAGATTTTTTCACACTCCTGACATTTAAAAGGTTTCTCACCTGTGTGGGTCTTTTGATGTGTAGTAAGGCTTGAACTTTGACTGAAGCTTTTCCCACACTCCTGGCATTTAAAAGGCTTCTCTCTTGTGTGGGTCCTGTAATGTAAAACAAGACTTGTATTTCGACTGAATCTTTTTCCACACTCCAGGCATTCAAAAGGCTTCTCATCTGTGTGGGTCCTTTGATGTGAAGTAAGGCTTCCATGTACACTGAAGCTTTTTCCACACTCCAGGCATTCAAAAGGCTTCTCACCTGTGTGAATCCTGTAATGTGAAGTAAGGTGTGCACTTCGACTGAAGCTTTTCCCACATTCCAGACATTTAAAAGGCTTCTCACCTGTGTGAATCATGTGATGTGAAGCAAATGTTGAACTTCGCCTGAATCTTTTCCCACACTCTAGGCATTCAAAAGGCTTCTCACCTGTGTGATTCCTGTGATGGTTAACAAGGCATGATTTGTGACTGAAGCTTTTTCCACACTCATGGCATTCAAAAGGCTTCTCACCTGTGTGTGTCTTGTGATGTCTAGCAAGGCATGATTTGTGACTGAAGCTTTTTCCACACTCACGGCATTCAAAAGGCTTCTCTCCTGAGTGGGTCCTGTGATGTGCAGTAAGTCTTCCATTTTCACTGAAGCTTTTTCCACACTCCAGGCATTCAAAAGGCTTCTCTCCTGAGTGGGTCCTGTGATGTCTAGAAAGGTGTTCTCTTTGACCAAAGCTTTTTCCACACTCCAGGCATTTAAAAGGCTTATCTCCTGTGTGGGTCCTGCGATGTCTAGAAAGGTGTTCTCTTTGACCAAAGCTTTTTCCACACTCCAGGCATTTAAAAGGCTTATCTCCTGTGTGGGTCCTGTGATGTGAAGCAAGGTTTCCACTGTCACTGAAGCTTTTTCCACACTTTAAACATTTAAAAGGCTTATCACCTGTGTGGGTCCTGTGATGTGAAGCTAGGTGTGCACTTCGACTGAAGTTTTCCCCACACTCCAGGCATTTAAAAGACTTCTCATGTCTGTGGGTGCTTTTACATCTAGGCAGTTGTACTTGTTGACTGAAACATTTTTCATACTCTAGGCCTTGGAATGCCTTCTCCCCTGAGTGTATTTTTTCATGAGTTGATTGATGTCCTCTCAGTTGTATAGTTGTTCTTCGTTTCATAGCAGCAGTTATGCTAAAAGACTGAGGGAAAAGGACAGACAGTTACCTTGTTTAAGTGGCAGATTCCCAAAGTCAAATGAAATTGAAGACTAATGAAGAATCAATTCTGATAAGGATCTAGAGCAGGCATTCTCAACCTCGCCCATGGGCTAGACCTGGCCCCTGAGGCATTTCATCCACCCCCCCCCCAATGCCCCTGATGCCCTTGTTCCTGCCACTGCCACCCGTAAACTCAGAAAACCAGCAAAAATGCTAGTTTTTGCATGAAAACTCACCTAAAACATGCAATAACTTGGTGAAAATGAGTGTTTTCATGTGAGAACCCAGCAAAAACGCGCAAGAACTCAGCGAAAATGCATGAGAACTCAGCGAAAATGCACATTTTTGCACAAGAACTAAGAGTAATTTGTTTTATTTTAAAGCTTGTAACCAAATGATCAGAGACAGCCAAAAAGGAACTTTAAACTCTTAACTAAAATAGACAACCGAGAGCCTTGTTTGGGGAGTATGATTTGGATCTGATAATGAGCTATTATTAAAACTGAGATAGAATGGAGAAGTATAGAAAACAATATAATAATAAAAAATAGAAGAGAGCCATCGACTAAGAAGGTAAAGAGAAATAACCAATGAAGTGATTGAGAAGGCTAATGAAAGATTAAAAGCAGGGAAAGTCGCCTGGTGAAAAGGGATTTGGCCCTGAATTTTATTAAAACATTCCAAATCTAATTGATTCCCAAACTGAGAAAATTGTTTATATATTAGATGGAAGGAAAATACCTCCTTCATGGAATCAATCAGTGATTACACTGATTCCCACTGATTCCCAAACGCATTATAAATATTCACCTCAATAACAGCAAACAGATTAAATGAATTTATAGGGGAGTATATAAGCAGGGATCAAGCTGAATTTCTTCAGGGAAGACAAATGGCAGATATAACTAGAAGAGTTTTGAATATACTGTAATAGAGTATGTAAATTAGGGAAAAAATAAAAATAGGGATATTAGCTTTGGATATTTTCAATTCCTTTGACTTGGTGAAATGGGTAGCATTAAGAAAGCTTATACAGGAACCGGTTTGGGGGCTAAATTTAAAGGATGTATAAAATAATTATATGTAAAAAATCAGACATCAATTTTAGTGAATGATGAAATCACAGAATGAATTCATTTACACAGAGGAATGAGGCAGGGATGCCGTTTGTCATGTATACTATTTATATTAATGATGGAATTATTAGCTAATGCAATAAAACAAGATGAGAGAATAGAAGGGGTTGAAAATATCAAAATTAACCTATTTGTAGATGATACTTTACTTATTTTATTTATTTACTAGCATATTTTGCCCGGTGGTGCCGGGTTTTTTAAAATTGTGTTGGATAGTAAAGGGTTTCATTTATTTTCTTGAACCAATGGTGCTGGGCTGTTTTAAATGGTGTTGTAAGGTTTTGTGATTTTGTGGCTTCGAGGCGCTGCATCCGCCTGTGGCGGACTTGTGCCCCCAGTGGGTTTTTTTGGGGTTTTTTTGCATGCTGTGCTCTTTATATTGGTTTTTGAAGTTTTTTGTTTTATGTTTATGCAAATTTTATTTTATTTTATTTTATTTAGTTTATAATTTAATTTTGGTTTTTTAAATCTTTATTTTTACGCATTTTTTATTTTTGGTTTTGGTTTTTTCGAGTGAAAAGTGACTCCTGTTTTTTTTGGTATTTTTTGAGATTAGTGTGATTATTTTTGAATGTTTTTATAACTTATTTGATTATTTTTGGAATTAATCTTACTAGTTTCAATATTTTTGAATGTTTTTTCTCTTTTGGCCTCTGGGTGGGGGGTGGTGAGCTTTTCTTCCTCCCTGTAATTGTTCTCTTCTGTCCTCTGGGTGTCGCTTCTGGTAGGTTTTTTCTTTCTTTTCTCATTTGAGTTCCGGTCCTCATGGATAGAACACATCTTTTGGTAAGCTCTCTGGGTTTTTTTTTGGGGGGGTGGTTTGGATTTGGGGGGGGGTCTGTGTGTTTTTTCCTGTTTGTTTTTGGCTGTGTTGGTGTTTCCTTTTTGGATTTTTGAGTGTTTTTGGTTTGTTTTTTGGGGTTAACTTTTTCAGGGGGTGGCTTTCTTTCCTGCGGGCCATGCTGGCTGGCCCGTGGGAAGGAAGGGCATTGGCGTGGGGGGGGGGGGCTTTCTTTGCTTTCTTCTCCATGGGCCATGCTGGCTGGCCCGTGGGGTAGAAGGGCAGTGGCGGCGGGGGGTTCCTTTTTCTCCCCGCGGGCCATGCTGGCTGGCCTGTGGGGAAGAAGGGCAGCAGCGGCGGGGGGGGGGGTTTACTTTTATTTTTCTTGCGCCGGCTGGCCCATCGAAAGGAAGGGCAGCGGTGGCGGGGGGGTTTCTTTTTTTTCCCCACGGGCCATGCTGGCTGGCCCGTGGGGAAGGAGGACAGTGGCGGTGGGCGTTTTTTTAACTTTTATTTTTCGCGCGCTGGCCACCTCAGCGTTGCGCGCTAATGGCATGCAGGACGTTGGGGCTTGTAGTTTTGCCTGCGCATGTTTGCTTACTTTAGCGGTTTGTTTCCTGCGGCTTTTTTTTGATTGGCCGCGGCGCGTTTCCGAACGTTCCTTTTGCCGCTCTGGTGTGGCGCGGCGCAAGGAACATTGGGAATTGAAGTTCCCTTTTTTTGTTTGCGACTGGGGGGCTCCTGCCCCCGGGTCGAAAATTTCAACCCAACAGTTACCTGCTAATCGGGTTCGGGCGAGTGAACGGAGGCCCATTACGGGCTAGTGGGGCCTGGTGCAACATCCTTTGTCACATTCCAACGGTTAACGCACCATTTTATAGGTATAGATTTTATTTTTATACCACCCATTTGAATGGTATCCCACTGTGGGCAGTGAACAAACAGATAACAAATGACAACAACACACAGCAAATCAAGCAGACAACTGACAAATACATCAGAAACTGAACTAAAAATAAAATTGGCATCTGAGGGCATAGGAACTCAAATGGAGTGACAAGTTATCAGTAAAGGGAGAACCCCCTGAAAAGCCTCCTTGAAGAAGAGTGTTTTAATTGCTTTTTAAAGATAGCCAGTGATGGGGCTCGGTGTAGCTCTACTGCTAGAGTGTTCCACAGTGTTGGTGCCACCACCTGGCCAGGAAGGCTCTATTTCTAGTTAAAGACTTTCAAGCCATCCTCGGGGTTGGCACCTGGAGCTGCGCCGACTGTGATGCGGGGAGTTGTTCTGAGGGAGCAACACTCCAGCAGATAGCAAGGTCCCAAACTGTATGGGGCCTTGTATCTGACACGGTAGGCAACAGGTAACTAGTGTAGACCAGCCAAGGCTGGGGAAATATGATCAAATTTCTTTATGCCTGTCACCAGCCTGCCTGCTGCATTATGGACCCATTGCAATCTCTGTATCACACACAAGGGCAGCCCCACTTAAATAGAATTACAGTAGTCAATCCGCGAGATTACCAATGAATGGGGCAGGGTTATGAGAGACTGTCTGTCCAAGGACCCAGGTGAATCTTTAAGAGCTATTCAAAAACATTTTTAAAACTTTGAGGAGATAACAGGTCTCAAAATTAACTGGAACATGATGATGATTTTATGTACTAAAGCAAGGATTATCGATCTGTGACCCACCGTGCCATTTCATGTGGCCTCTACTGCCTCCACCACACCCAGACGTGCCATGTGGTGGAGGAAGGGCAAAATGGCCATCCAGTCCCTGAAGCTGTCTGAGGGAGCATGACCCGGCCCCCAGCTTAAAAAGGTTGAGAACTCTTGTACTAAAAGAGAATGAAGATATAGAAAATATTAAAAGAAAATATGGAATAAAAATTAAAGCAACTTTTGAGTATTTAGGGATTAATATTTCAAATGATACACAAACTTTTAAAAAGTTGAATTATGATAAAAAGAAAGAAGAGATTGAAACTTACTTGAGAAATATTAAAAAAATAAACCTATCATAGTTTGGAAGAATAGCGATTTGTAAAATGAAGATATTACCAATAATAAATTTCTTACATGGAACGCTTCCAATAAAGATTACTGAGAAAGACATTAAAAGTTGGCAAAACATAATTGATAGATTATGTGATGGATATAAAAAGTCAAGGCTAAATAAAAAATTGTGGTACATTTCCCAAAAAGAATGGGAACTGGCAATCCTATATTTGAGGAACTATTTAGCTATACAAATTAAAGGGGTAACTAAAACAATAATAGAAAAAGAGGTGATATGGAAAAATATTGATTTTTTAAAAAATGAAGGACATAGACAAGAACTGGTTCCTGCAAGAGATTAATGGCAGAATGAGTGTATGTTTAACTGTATTTTAAGGGCTTTAACGCTGATGGTTTTAAATGATTTTATTGTTTTTTGTATATATTTTTACATCTTCATCTGTGAACCGCCCGGAGTCGCTTCAGCTAGGGGGTGGTGGTACAAATGTGAACAATAAATAAATAAATAAATAAAATTAAGGACCTCCAGAACCCCTTTGCTAGAAATGCCTTGGAAGTATGACAAGCAGGTTTTTTTAAAAAAAAATTGCTCCCTAATCCTAGAACTAAGGAATTGGAAAGACTTCCCGATCGAAGCAATAAGGGAAATAAATGAATTAGAATGAAAATGTCTAGTGACCACATAAAGGATTGGATAGATAAAATCAAAACTAAAGAAGATAGGGAAACAATATAACTTTAAAGATGAATTGGTTGAATAGAATACAGTTAGAGAAATGGAATAAAAATTGTTTAGAAAAGTATGATCTGAGTAGAGAACTAAGAAAATTTGAAGAAATATTAAGATATTTAGAACAAAAAAATTCAGAGTAAAAACTTAATCAAAGCCTGTACTGTATTGCCGGAGGAGCTCCTGCAGGAACATACGTAAATGCTGAAAGGAGTTGTTTGATTTTTAGGCATTGTTTCATTCTTATCAGCCTCTTCTGAGCCAAGAAATTAACAAGGTTTGTGCTTCTTGAAATGCCTGGTGCTATAAGCCACAAATAGCTACTTAAGCCTATACATATTTTTTTCTAAATTGTTAAAGTAACATATATTAGGAAAGCTTTCAAGCTAACGTTTAAAATGATACGTTTTTAGACTGCAACATAATTTGTTTAAATCAAGTATTGATATGTAAAATTAGAGCATACCTGTCAAGTATCCCGGATTGGCCGGGATTTCCCGGATTTCGGCCCCAATTTTCTTCCTTTCCCGCCCGGAGCTGCCGCTACCCCGTAATTTGGCAGCGGGGGGAAAGGAGTTACTGCGCATCCCTTCTGTGCAGGTCATGTCTACGCATGCGTAGAATCCTTCTACGCATGCGTAGAATCCTTCTACGCATGCGTAGAACCCTTCTACGCATGCGTAGAACACTTCTGTGCAGAAGGGGATGCATAGAAGCCTTCTACGCATGCCTAAAAGCCTTTACGCATGCGTAGAAATGACCTGCGCAGAACGTTTGCGTAGGTCGCTTTTATGCATGCATAGAAGGCTTTTAGGCATGCATAGAACGGACCTGCGCAGAAACGTTCTGCGCAGGTCCTGTAATCTCCGGAGCTGCACTTGACAGGTATGCATTAGAAGCAGCATAAAATTGAACATTGCTCTCTAATTGTGCCATCAGCTACAGGGGCTCACCTCTCTAGCACAATGAGGGCCTTCTCTGTGTCCGCACCAGCCCTATGAAACCTCCTGCCAATAGAGTTATGGCTCCAGACGGAAATGCTGCCCTTTAGGAAAGATCTTAAAACCTGGCTGGTGGTGCAGATGTGAGGCCCTGATGGAAATGTGCCCTCCGCCTGCTGGCTTGTACAATAATCAAGATCCCCCACTCTCTTTTATGAATGGGGTGGGTGGGTTTTAATAGGGAAAGTTTTTTTTATCTGTTTTTTATATTTTTTATGCTTTTAGCTGTGTGTGTTTAGTTTGTTATTTGTGACTGTATTTATTGTGCTTTTTTGTTAACTGCTATGTGAGCCACCCTGAGTCGGGTTTCCTGAGTGGGCGACATATAAGCATGAAAATTAAATTAAATTAAATTAAATTAAAAAGAAACAACAAAGGGAATAGGTAGCAAAATACACAAACTTTTATGTGATAGAGGAGAAACATTAAAAATATTAAAAGAGATGTGGGAACAAGATCTAAAAGAAAATATTGATAAGGCCAACTGGGATAAGATATTGAAACAGTGACTGTAATGTGATTTTAACTGAATCCTACTTGGTTAAGTCCAGTTATAGCATTCAACAATCTCTTTTGTAGTTTTGCTATAGTATAGTCAATTACCGTATTTTTCGGACCATAACATGCACTTTCCCTCCCAAAAAAAGGGTGTGTGTGTGTGTGGGGGGGGGGAAATGAGGGTGCGTCATATAGTCTGAATGCTGTCCAGGAGCAGTGGCGGCAGTGGCAATCGTGCTTTGTCCTGGCTGCTCCGAGCAGCCTCTTGCTCGGTCCCATCCCCTCTGCAGCCTTGCCAAAGCCAAGCGCGCCAGGTTTACCCTTCCAGCGCCACGGATTTTGAAACAGAGGAGGCTCTGAAGGTTTCGCCGAAGCAGCAATCAGTTTTAGCAAAGGCTGCTGAGGAGATGGGATCGAGCAAGAGGCTGCTCGGAGCAGCCCGGAAAAAGCGCGGTTGCTGCCTCTGCTGCTGACGCCTCCGGCCCCCGCAGCTGTGTGTATTCTCAAGACTGTCTTGATGTAAATAGTGTCAGAGGAACCTTTAAAGAATGTTACATTTTTACTTGAGTTATTTTGTATTAACATAGGTAACATTGTAGTTAATTTTGTTTATTCTGAACCTGAGCATCCTAACCCTCAGGCAGAGCTATTGTGACTCCATTTTACATTCCTAAAGCCCATAGACACCACACTTTAGCAGGTGATTAATTTAATTTAATTTTAATTTTTAGATTTATATGATGATTAGCATCACCACAGCTGGCCAACTGTCTAAGGACACTTGGATGGGAATCAGACAAGGGGAGCTATCTCAGAGAGATGAGATTCTAAGATAAGAACATAGAGGGGGAAAGTCCTATAAAAAGTCCGACTTTTCGAACCTTGTCAGCGGTGTTCCCCAATGCTAGGTGAACTCTGTCCATTTCTTTTCAAAATGCCTTGAATGCAGTGCCCCTTTTAGATCAGGTTTTTCTTTAATTGCTGGTTTTTATTCTTTACTTTTGTATCCAGTATTTTACCAAGTGTAAATTAGAATACACGGTGGAGGTGATGAACAGATATAATGGCCTGGACGCAATAGACAGAGTGCCAGAAGAATTATGGACAGAGATAAAGGAAATCATGCAGGAAGCAGCAAAGAAAACCATACCAAAAGAAAAGAAGCGTAAGAAAGCAAAATGGTTGTCTGATGAGGCTCTTAAAATAGCAGAGGAAAGAAGGAAGGCAAAAGTCAAAAGAGAAAGGAAAAAATACAACCTTCTGAACACAGAATTTCAAAGAAAAGCAAGGAGAGATAAGGAAAACTACCTAAAAGAACAGTGCAAAGAAATGGAGGAAAACAACAAAAGAGGCAGGACTAGAGATCTCTTCAGAAAAATCGGGGAAATAAAGGGAACATTTAAAGCAAAAATGACCATGATAAGGGACAAAGACGGAAAAGAGCTAGCTGATGCAGAAGAGATAAAGAAAAGATGGAAAGAGTACACAGAGGAACTCTACAAAAAGGACCTCAACACTCCTGATAACCACAATGATGAAAAAACTGAACTCGAGCCAGACATCCTGGAGAGCGAAGTCATAAAGGCCCTAAAGAGCACTGCAAACAACAAAGCTAGTGGATATGATGGTATCCCAGTCGAATTTTTCAAAGCGCTAAAAGATGATGGCGTCAAATTACTGCACTCAATATGCCAGCAAATCTGGAAAACAAAACAGTGGCCACAGGATTGGAAAAGATCAGTATACGTCCCAATCCCAAAAAAGGGCAACGCCAAAGAATGCTCAAATTACCGAACAATTGCACTCATCCCACACGCCAGCAAGGTGATGCTCAAGATAATACAGGACAGACTTCAGCAACATGTGGAGAGAGAACTACCAGAGGTGCAGGCCGGTTTCAGAAGAGGCAGGGGGACTAGAGACCACATTGCCAACATACGTTGGATCATGGAGAAAACAAAGGAATACCAGAAACAAGTTTACTTCTGTTTCATTGATTACACTAAGGCATTTGACTGTGTGGACCACAACAAGATGTGGCAAGTAATTAAAGAGATGGGAATACCAGAGCACATCATATGCCTCCTGAGAAATCTGTACATGAACCAAGAAGCAACAGTTAGGACAGAACATGGAATGACAGAGTGGTTTGGAATAGGAAAAGGAGTAAGACAAGGCTGCATTTTATCACCCTGCTTATTCAATCTATACACAGAGCACATAATGCGAAATGCAGGGATGGAGGAATCACAATATGGGATTAAAATTGCTGGGAGAAACATAAACAATCTGAGATATGCAGACGATACCACCCTAATGGCAGAAAGTGAGGAAGACCTAAAGAACCTCTTGATTGGGCTGAAGGAGGAGAGTGCAAAAGCTGGTTTGAGACTCAATATCAAGAAAACCAAGGTAATGGCAACAGGCCCAATCAGTTCCTGGAAAATAGATGGGGAAGAAGTAGAAGCAGTGACAGATTTTACTTTCCTGGGATCAAAGATCACGGCAGATGGGGATTGCAGCCATGAAATAAAAAGGCGACTGATTCTTGGGAGACAAGCCATGAGAAACCTGGGGAACATAGTGAAAAGCAGAGACATCACATTGCAAACAAAAATTAGAATAGTCAAAGCAACGGTATTCCCAGTGGTAATGTACGGATGTGAGAGTTGGACAATTAGGAAAGCTGAACGCAGAAGAATAGATGCCTTTGAAATGTGGTGTTGGAGGAGAGTTTTGAGAGTACCCTGGACAGCGAGGAGAACAAATAGGTCAATCTTAGAAGAAATCAACACTGACTGCTCATTGGAAGGGCTAATAGTAAAGACGAGGCTAAAGTATTTTGGACATCAAATGAGAAGGGAGGATTCACTTGAGAAGGCCCTGATGTTGGGAAAGGTGGAGGGCAAAAGAAGAAGGGGGAGGCCAAAGATGAGATGGCTAGATGGTATTGTAGACACAATGGGCACAGAACTGGGAGTGCTGAGGGGGATGGTGGAGGACAGAGGTGCCTGGAGAACAATGGTCCATAGGGTCGCAAAGGGTCGGAACCGACTGTGCGACTGAACAACAACAACAACAAATTAGAAGACTTTTTAGATGAACTATTCTGCATACACTGTTTACTTATTTTGCTGAAATAAACGCTGCTAGATTGAAGATTCTGCGTAGCGTTGTTCCTTCCATTGGAGAAAGGGAGGAAGAGCGGGGACGAGATAAGGAGCCATAAAGACTCTTTTTCTATGACTTCTATTGCGGGGGTGCAACCAGGAGGAGTGAAGAAGATCCTGAAGGTTTCGATTCCTGGCTTGGGAGTGTTATCAGCTCAGCCTTAAGTTTTGCTTCTAAGGTAACCCGCATAACACCCCTGAAGGCCAACCATTCCCTGCCAAGTTGTTTATTTGGGGAGGTGGCATAGGACGGGGTAATTTCAATTTGCCATCTTAATAGAAATTCGACACTTGTTACACCCCAGGGTTTCCATTTTATGAACCAGCATAAACTGGGCATTGAGAGGTCCGTAAGGCTAGTGGCACAGCCAGCCGAGCTGGAAAGCCTTTTCAGCCACGCTAACTCATTTCGAGGCCAAGAGCTAATCTGAGGGCCATGAAACGTGACCATCCGTGTCAACCTTCGAGACAAACAACATGATAGAACATATCCAGTGGTGGGATTCAAATGTTTTTACTACTTACTCTGTGGGCATGGTATGGTGGACGTGGCCATGGGGAAAGCCCTGCGTTGCACCCAAATTAGGACTACTTTATTTAAAAACTTGGATTGGCAGGTCCAGCCAGAATTTCTGCCACCGGTTCTGATGAACTGGTGCAAACCTGCTGAATCCCACCACTGAATATATATACATATGTGGTAGGAATGTGAATAAATTAATAGACTTTGAGTACAAATATTAAAGGAAATCAATCAAATATTAGTGCTGAAATTGCTTCCGAGTCCCTGGGCTGCTTTGTTAATGGATCTGGGAAGTATAATACAGTAATGGATAAAAATAAAAAGAGCTTAATTAACATTTTGGTAACAGTGGCGAGATTATTGATAGCCAAAAATTGGAAAACATACACAAACTTTAGACTTGAAGATTGGTACAAAGAATTAAGGGATATGGCTATAAATTATAAAGTATTGGAAAGGAGAAGAATCCGTTCGTGGCCAAGGGCACAAAGGCATAAAAGTAGCAAAAATGTCTACATTGCAGAAATATAAGTAGAAATAAGTCCAAAATAACAGTCCGTTTAACTGTATTTATGTGCTGTACTGTTCCACAATGAGAAAATATTTCCAATCAATTCACCACTGAGAATACATATTCCAAAGCTTTTCCAGTAAAATACAAGCTTTTCTGGGCATGAGCCCTTTCCTCAGGGAAATCTATAAGTTAATAAATACAGAATTAGACTATCTTTCATATTGGGAATTGGGGAAAAAGTAATTTGTGCAAAACTTGAATAACCGTGCAAGGTTAGATAGGACATACAGGACAAATAGGTAAATATATACAAATATACACAATGGTACAGAGAATAATGTATAAAACATCAACATATCTAAAGATCTATATATCTAAATATTGGGGTACATAAAAACGGTACTAATACAACTCTATTATAGACTGAAGATAGGAAATATAATATGTTTAATCTTAACCTATAAAACCAAGTGTTCACCGTTGGAACTGGCTATAGGTTGCTATGCGTCGCCCTACTGACCCGCACCCACCCTTCGTGCGCACGGCCGAATTGCCTACGCAGGTCAACGAAGGATTTAAAAATCCGGCACGGGGGCTTCAGCCCCACAAACGGCAAGAAACGCAAAGAACTTCATTACCCAAAAAGCATTGCGTTTTGCCCTGCTTCTTCGAGCGGCAGCCAATTAAGAGCGCAAAAACAACGCTCTCAGTCTTTCCGTGCCTCACCGCAGCCAATCAAAACATGCGTATTAAAACCTTGCCGAGTCAAGGACGCTGAAACCACAGGGAAAAATACAGATCCCAGCATCCTATTCACTTTAACAACATATAAGGAGTTACTGTAGCCAATCATCATCTTCGGAGCAAACGCGTCAAACATGACGGAACAAATGATGACCAAATGTTATAAAAGGAGCTCCATTGCCTTGCAAACCCCTGCACAAAGAACCTGGGGAAACACAGCGCGGCCAAACAAAACCAAGCCGCATGAAAACAAACCGAGCACAAAGGCAAAACACAAATGGAAAAATACAATCCCCAGGGTCCTGCGCGCCGTGAGTGCGCAGAACTCTGGGAAAGCCGGCACGGCAAAAAGTAAAAATAAAAAACACACATCAACACAGCACAGGTAACGGAAGCACACACCCCCGCCGCTGGGCTACCTTACCCTGGGCCGCCCAGGGAGGCCAGCACCCGGGAATGAAAGTCCCCCCCCCCGCCGCTGGGCTTCCTTACTGCTGCCCACCCAGGGAATACAGCCCCCCGGTAAGGAAAGCCCACCACCATCACCACGCCACTGGGCTTCCTTACTGCGGCCCAGAAGCCAGCCCCCAGGAAGGAAAGCCCACACACAACACGACGCTGGGATTCCCCCCCCCAAACAAAAACAAAAACGCCGTGGGGATTTGTGCAGTCTGGCCACCAAGACCGAGCCGCGATGCCCACACCCCCACCAAAACAAACAAAGCAACAAACACAATGGGGGGATTCCCACGGGCCGGCGGCATGGATATTCCAACGTGGCCGGCCTGTGAAAATACCCCCAACCTACATCCGCCCACCCCCCACAAAACCCAACAACACAACCCATAACAGAAAGGAGCACACACCTTTAACCTCCAGCTTCAACGAGGAGCACATGTGCAATGAAAAAAGAACGGGAAGAAAACACAGCCCACAACTGAGTTACCATTTCAAAATAGTGCAACAGCACCACCCAGTGCCTACAGCAAAAATTACACTCCATGATTTCAATTTTATCTCCCAGAATTTACAAAAGGTAAATTAGTTTTTAAAACAATCAAACATATCCAAACGAAAATAAATAAGAAAACACTAAAACAAAAAGCAAACATCTAAAAATAGTCAAAAACATCAAATTTAAAAAAAACATACACTTACACATTTTTTAAAAAAATTCCATTATTTGAAAAAAAAATATAAACCTTTCCTCTTTTTAAAATCCAAATTTATTATAACACTTTAAAACACTACCTACGTATAAAAAAACATTATTTAAAAAAATAACAAAACTCATTTAAATACACATACAACAAAAATCATCCAACAACCATTTTTCATATTTTTTTAAAATAACCCAAAAAAAAGCCCGGCAACGCCGGGCAACCCTTGCTAGTAATAAATATAAAGAGTGGTATAAATGCTTGTTACCATCAATAATTAACAATAATAATAACAAGATAAAAATCATTAGAAAAAAATCCTACCTCAGTAAAAATGGTAATAACCCTAACCCTCATTTGCTATAAGCAAATGATAGCCTCTATGCGAAGTCTGCTAAGTGCTGCGGATGTTAACCAGAATGGTAGGTGACTAAGCTTAAATAGAGCACCTAAGGAAACCCAGGTGGGGAGCTCCTCTCGTGACATGTGAGTTAAAACTGGGAAAAGGTTCAATAAATGTAAATGATTTTAAAGATTTTGGGGGTGAGTTTATGGATTATGTATTGGTTAAGAGAAAATGTATGAAACCGCATCAGGAAAAATATAGTTTTTGGAAATAGGAGGCAAGATAAACTATGTGGATTTTATGAATACTGTAATTTGGAAGGCCCCCAGGGGATGAGTGCACAAATGTATTTGTATTGTAGATGAATCTGTATTGTTATTATATATATATATATATTACTGTATTTTTCTTTTTTATTGTTAATTTAAAAAAAGAACCACAGAACTGGGGGGATGAATTGATATACAGTAAAACCAATTTACGTAAAAAGTCAGTTCTGTAGCAATTTACGTAACTTGATTTTTACGTAAATCGAAGCATCCCCATAGGGATGCATTGAAAATTTAAAAAAAAAACAGAATTTAAATGGAGCAATCTCCCTACCTTTTTAATACTGCTGCTACTGCTTCCTCCTGCTCGTTGGGGGAGTGGGAATCGCTGCTACTGCCCCTGCTACTTCTACGGCTCCGGCAGAGCGCAGGGGGCATATCCGTGTGGCCCCGGACAAAGAGGGGAATGGAGCAGCTTAACGCCGAAGCTCCGGTTTGGCTGGGACGAGCTTTGGCAGTAAACCGCTCCATTTCCCTCTTCATCCAAGGCTTCTCTGGGGCTCCGGTTTGACTGGGGATGCACTTCGGAGGGAACCGGAGGCACGCAGAAGTCTTGGACGAAGAGGGGAATGGAGTGGCTTACCTCTGAAGCTCGTCCCAGCCAAACCAGAGCCCGGCGTTCTCTGAAAAACGTGGCAAAAGTGCTGCAATTGCTGCTGCTTCCTCCGCCACCTCAGTAAGTGGCTTCTTGAGACTTCTGGTGGTGGGGGCGAGTGGCAAGGGGTGGATTTTTAGCGATCAAAATGGCGGTGCCACCATTTCCATCTCTAAAGATTTATATAAACCTCTATGTAACTCGAGTTTATTGCATAAATCAAGACACCAATTTACGTTAAAAAAACCTTACATAACTCGAATTTTACGTAAGTAGAGGCATACGTAACTCGGGGTTTTACTGCATGGATATATAGACAGTAGACTGACATCTACTGGACAAAAGCTGTGGCTACATTTGGTGAAAGATAATTAGATATTTTACTCTGAAAATTATTTTTCTAAGTATTAGGATAGGATAGGATTTTTATTTTTATATATATATATTTTAAAAATATTTTATTGATTTCATTAAAATACATAAATCAAACAACATAACACACATTACAACATATAATACATACTACCTATCACCCCCTAGGATATGATTTTTATTTGTATACCGCCTTATTCGACCCAATGGGTGACTCAAGGCGGTTCACAGGCATTTCAATATATAATATAACAAATGATAAAAATACAGTATTACAAAACACAATAGAATGCACAATATAGTATGGTACAAATTAGCAAAGTTACATAATTACATGTCAGAATAAATATATAATAATACAGCATACATAACGGAGCCCTGGCTTGACGTGTCCAACGGAGATCAAGGCTCAACGTACATGACTAATCAACAGTAATCCAAGTCCTAAGTACAATTACAAACTAGCATATCGTGAACCATACACAGAATATCAAAAGGACAATGTCAATCAACAATGTACCAGGAAAAACAACAACGTAAAGACACCCCAAGAAAACCCTGAACCAACCACCTCCTTCCACGCTAACGGCTGAGAGGGAATCCAACAAGTGCTCTTCTCCTTCACAGCCCAGTAAAGTCCGAAAGAGAAAAGTTCTGCCTCCAGCCGGGAAGGCAAGGAGCGTCCTTTTGTGCTGTTCACCCAGCCTCAACCCAAATGTTCTCTCTCTCTCTCCCCCAGCCCAACTGACCAGGGGTGGGCATCAGAGGCAGTCCAGGGGGAGGTAGCTCCGGTGCTGGCGTTTTGTAGCCATGTCAGTCGCCCCCAGCTGTTCCGCGCTCCCTCCAGCCCCGGTTGGGCAAAGGAGCGAAACCGGCGGGTGGAAGAGGTAGTCAAGGGGGTCAGAAAGCAGAGTTACAGGGAAAGTAGCCAAAGCTTGGCAGAGAACTTTGGATCAGACATATCAACGTCTTACCAGGAAAAATATAGCTCAAAGAAAGGAAGGAGGAAGCATACTCAAGCGAGGGAGAATCATTTTCCTCTGTAAAAAAAAGTTCCCAATTTTAAAAATTGAATACTGGAATACTGTGTACAGTTCTGGTCGCCATACCTCCAGAAGGATATTATGGAGCTGGAAAAAGTGCAGAAGAGGGCAACCAGAATGATTAGGGGACTGGAACACCTTCCTTACCATCTGAGGCTGCAACGGTTGGGCCTTTTCACTCTTGAACGACGGTGTCTAAGAGGAGAACTGATTGAAGTTTATAAAATCATGCACGGTGTGGACAAAGTAGATAAGGAAAAACTGTTTTCCCTATCGCACAACACTAGATCTAGGGGGCACTCCATGAAACTTTTGGGTGCTAGTTGTCAAACAAATAAGAGAAAGTACTTTTTCACCCAGAGGATCACTATGGAACTCCCTGCCAGAAGAAGTGGTGACAGCTGTCAGTCTTGACAGCTTTAAGGAAGGATTAGACAAGTTCATGGAGGACAAGGGTATCAGTGGCTATAATTATGGATACTTAAGGACAACCTCCGGGTTGGAGAGATAGGCAGGATATCTCTCAATGCCATTTCCAGGGAATCCTAAGCAGGTGAAGGCATCTGCTTGGGAATACCCTGAAGGAAATGGTGAGCCACTGTGTGAGACAGAATGCTGGACTGGATGGGCTGTGGCCTGTTCCAGCAAGGCTGTTCTTATGTTCTTATGAGTGAGCTCCCGTGTCTGTCCCAGTTCCTACAAACCTAGCCTGTTGAAAGCAAGAAATTGCAAGTAAATAAATAGGAACCGCTTCAGTGGGAAGGTAAACAGCATTCCATGCACTCTGGTGCTGAGGCATGCCTGCCACATGTAAGCACTATGGGGTGGTATATAAGTGTGATTGCTTTGCATTGCTCCCTGGTGCCCTTTGTGGGGTGGGATCCAGAAATGAATTTGGCCACAATGGCTGCGAGGTGAACATTGGTTTGGAAGGAAGGGTTTTTAATTTACACCTCCGGTTATAACATCTCACACTGATAATAGTTATTTTAAAGTAGAAAAACCCAAGATCTTGCAAAATTAACAAAAGTAAGAGAAGAAATGTTGATTGGCCTATTACAAATTTATTTATTTATTTATTTAATTAAAGAGGTTTACACACACACAGGGACTGCAGTGGCTCAAGTGCCTAAGACGCTGACTGAGAGGCGGAAGGTCAGCAGTTCGATTCCTGAGTACTGCAGGACGGAATGAGATCGCATCTTTGTCCCAGCTCCTGCCAACCTAGCAATTCAAAAGCAAGAATTAGCAGGCTCCAACACCGGCGTCCTGAGCCTTCCCTCCCTCCTCCTCCCTCTGCTTCAGCCTGGAGCAGGGGCTTAAAAGGAGGCTATGTTGGAGGGACTTCTCCATTGCCTGGGACTCTTGAGCGCTCACTGTGGAGTTGGAGGAGGAGGAGAAGGGACCCCAAGCTGCCAGCCCCAAATGGACCATGGGGGGATTGTGGGTGGGGTAGGAAGAGAGTGAGTTGGTCCTGCCAGCCAAGAAGGAGGGGCAGCATTCCGTCTAGGGGGGTTCCAGAGACCCATATAGGTGTTGTGACGGGCATGGGGCGGTATGGCGGGTACCGAGGGGCGGGCCGCACTCGGGGAACGCAGGTCCGATGTTTAAGTGCGGTCCCTCGTTCCAGCCTCGCAGGTACATCTCTGGGCCCTGAGCAGCAGATCCAGAGTGACCCCGCCCTTAGGCTGCTGCTGGCGAATGCCAGATCGGTCTGTAATAAGGCCCCCCTGATCCAAGATTCTATCCAGGAGGGGCAGGCCAACCTGGTATGCATCACTGAAACCTGGCTGACACCTGAGGATGGAGTACCTCTTTCGGACATGTGTCCAGCCGGGTTCGGTATTTGGCACCAGCCTAGAGGTGAAGGGAGGGGCGGAGGTGTCGCCATTGTTGCCAGGGAGTCATTGGGAGTTGGTAGGGCCACTGCTCCACAAGTGTCTGGTTGTGAGGCCCTGCTTCTACGGTTGGGCCCTAAGGGTCAGTTGGGGATCTTACTCCTGTACCTGCCCCCTTGCAGGGTAAGTGATGCCCTGCCTGAGCTCCTCGAGGCCACGTCGGTGTTGGCGTTGGAGTTCCCGAGGCTTATGGTTCTGGGGGACTTCAATTTGCCATCATTAGGATGGCCTCTGAGGTGGCAAGGGAGTTCATGGCTTCCATGGCAGCCATGGGCCTGACTCAGGTAGTTTGGGGTCCGACCAGGGGCAGTGGTCACACGCCAGACTTAGTTTTCTTGTCGGAGCAGTGGCAGAGTGATCTGAGATTACAGGACTTAGTCATCTCACCTATGCCATGGTCAGATCACTATCTGGTGACTCTTGACTTTCTGGGGGCGACGCTTCATCGTAGGGAGGCAGGGTCTCTTAAAATGGTCCGCCCTCGGTGACTAATGGATCCAGTTGGATTCCAGAGGAAACTGGGGGATGTTCCTCTAGATCGGCTACACGATTCACCCGAGGCACTTGTTGACCTGTGGAACAGGACGGCAACAGCAGCCTTGGATGAAATCGTGCCACGGTGGCCTCGCCGAGCCCGTGGGGCTAGGTCACCGTGTGGTTAACAGATGAACTGCGGGAACTCAAACGGGCAAAGAGACGCCTAGGGCGCCGCTGGGTGAAGACCCGGGATGACTCCGATTGGACACTAGCTAGAGCTGCTATTAGGGCCTACCTAGTGGCGATGGGGGTGGTGAGGCCGCAATACTTCACCACCCTTATTGCCTCCGCTGATAATCGTCCAGCTGCCCTGTTCTGGGTAACTAGGTCCCTCCTTGGTAGGGGGGGATCGGTGCCCGGTTGGCAGGGCTCGGCTGAGGACTTTGCTGACCATCTGGTGGAGAAAATCAATCGGATTCGTTCAGGGCTGAATCCTGGCGTGGATGGGGAGGGTCGGGGGGGGGGGGGACAGGAGCACAGTCTTGCTGTACGATCTGGGATCAGTTTGATCCTGTTGTCCCAGATGAAGTGGGCAGGCTCCTTGCAGCTGTGCGTGCCACTACATGTCCTTTGGACTCCTGTCCCACCTGGTTGGTAAAAGCCTCCAAGGTGGTGACAGGTGGCTGGGTCAGGGCGATAATAAATGCATCATTACCGGGGGGGGGGTGTGTTTCCTGCACTGCTAAAACATGCTTTGGTGCGCCCTCTCCTGAAGACGATATCCCTTGACCCAGCTGTCCTTAACAACTACAGGCCGGTTTCCAACCTTCCCTTTCTGGGTAAGGTATTGGAGAAGGCGGTGGCACGCCAGCTGCAGAATGTCCTGGAGGAAGCGGATTATCTAGACCCCTTTCAATCAGGATTCAGGCCCTGGTATGGTCGCACTGATGGATGATCTCTGGCGGGAGCAGGACGGAGGTTATCCATCCGTCCTTGCTCTTCTTGATCTCTCAGTGGCTTTCGATACCGTCGATCACGGTATCCTTCTGGAACAGCTCAAAGGACTGGGGATCCAGGGCACTGTGTTGTCCTGGTTTTCCTCTTTTCTGGAGGGCCGTACCCAGTCGGTGTGGTTGGAGAGTGAGAGGTCCAGCCCTAGGCTTCTCAAGTATGGGGTGCCTGAGGGTTCGGTGCTCTCTCCTCTCCTATTTAACATCTACATGAAGCCACTGGGTGAGATCATTTGTTCCCATGGGGTGTGGTACCATCAGTACGCGGATGACACTCAGTTGTACATCTTGGCCAGTGGGGACCCCAGTGATGCTGTTAAATCCTATCCGGATACCTGGAGGCCATTGGGGTCTGGATGGGGGCCAATGGGCATCAGCTGAATCCCAGCAAGACAGAGTGGCTGTGGATAAGGGCCCCCGTGTTATCCAGGGAGCTACCATCTTTGGTACTGGATGGGGCTGTTTTGCCCCAGACAGACCCAGTGCGCAACTTGGGGGTCCTTCTGGACTCGCGGCTGCTGCTAGAAGAACAGGTAGCGGCTGTGGCCAGGAGGGCTTTTGCCCAACTTCGGGTGATTCGCCAGTTGCGCACACTCCTGGATCGGGACTCCTTGCTTATGGTCACTCACACTCTGGTCACTTCCCGACTAGATTACTGTAATGCGCTCTACATGGGGCTCCCCTTGATGACCATTTGGAGGCTGCAGCTGGTCCAGAATGCGGCAGCCCGGGTGGTGATGGGGTGTGGACGATATGCCCGCGCCTCACCGCTACTTCGGGAGCTGCACTGGTTATCAGTTTGTCTCCAGGTGCAATTCAAGGTGCTGGTTTTGACCTTTAAAGCCCTATATGGCAGTGGGCCAGGATACCTTAGCGACCGCATCGTCCCAAGAGTGTCTGCCTGTCCAACCAGAGCGGACTGGAGGGGCTCTCTGATGGTGCCATCAACTGGGGTGCACATCTATCCAGCACCTGAAGGAGGGCCTTCTCTGTGTCCGCACCAACCCTCTGAAACCTCCTGCCAACAGAACTAAGACTTGAAAGAGAATTGCTGCCCTTCAGGAAAGGATTGAAGACCTGGCTGGCGGGGCAGGTGTGGGGCCCTGCCTTGTGGCTTATATAAACAACTAAGAACTCTCTCTTCTTTTTAAAGTGAGTGGGTCTTTTAAAGTGGGTGGGATATGGGTTTTTAAAAGTGTTTTTATCTGCTTTAGAACTTGTTGTAATGCTGCCCTGAGTCGGGTTCTACCTGAGTGGGCGGCATATATAAATATGACTAATAAACACACACACACACACACACACACACACACACACACACACACAAAGCATCCACTGAACAATATCAAACAATGTTTTAGAAATCATTATATAGATTATGTATTTTTCACACGAAGAGCAGGCACTGAATTGAAATAATGAGAAACTATTTCAAAGAACAAAAATTAAAGGAAACCCCCAAAGAAATGGGAGAGAAAGAAAGGGAGCCTCACCGGATCTCCCAGAGAAGAGTAACGCCAGCAGGGGCTGAAAGTAACGCCGTTCCTCCGCTACAGAAGAAGAGGACGAGGAAGACTCCACCTTCGTTCCCTTGCTCAGGAATGTAACGCCGTTCCTTTGGAACTGGAAGGGAAAAAAGACGCCAAAACAGGGAGGAGGGGACGAGGGAAGGAGAGAATGGACTACACTACACCTCCCTTCCATTCTAGGAATCTCCCTTTCTGTTGCCTTTAACCCTTTCACAGCTATGCTATAAAATGCTATCGTTCTTTTTCGTATAACTCTTTCTGGGTTGAAAAAGGATCTTTGCAGTGGGGGGGGGGTCACGGGGCGCCCAAATGAAGCTCCTTTCATACCCCCCCCCCTCCATTGTGCAGCTCTCGGGTATCGAACCCGTCTTTCCAGTCTCCGTGAGCGAGAAGGATCATTGGGATTGTTGTAGCTCAGGAGCTGAATAAGTAAAAAGGGTTGCAAATAAAAGGCAAAGGTAGCCCTTGGCTTCAAAGCCAGTCATATCCAACTCTAGAGCATACCTGTCAAGTGCGGCTCCGGACAATACGGGACCTGCGCAGAACATTTCTGCGCTGGTCGGTTCTACGCATCCCCTTCTGCACAGAAGCCTTCTACGCATGCGTAGAAAGGATCTGCACAGAAGGGGTGTGCAGTAACTCCTTTCCCCCCACTGCCAAGATCCAGGATAGCGGCAGCTCCGGCCGGGAAAGGACGAAAATCGGCGCCGAAATACGGGAAATCCTGGCCAATCCGGGATACTTGACAGGTATGCTCTAGGGTCCAGTGCTCATCTCTGTTTACAGCCAAAGAGCCAGTGCTATGTACTGTGCAGAGATTTCCGTGGCATACCTGTCAAGTTTCGGGAAATTTCTGTCAAATAAGGGACAGTTTCCCAGCCAAAACAGGAAACTGGACAGCTATGCTTATCCTGTGCTGGCCTCCAGCCTAACTCCAATCTAATTGCAGTCTAACTAATATGGGATGACGGTGGGAAAGAGTGTAAAATACGGGGGTTTGACAGGTATGTTCTGTGGACATGTGGCAGGCATACCTCACCGTTTACCTTTCCCACCGAATTGGTCCCTATTTATCTACTTGCAATTTCTTGTTTTCGAATTGCTAGGTTGGCAGGAGCTGACAGTACCCCAATTTGTGCCTGTTATTTTTCTCAGGATCAAAGATCACTGCAGATGGGGATTGCAGCCATGAAATAAAAAGGCGACTGATTCTTGGGAGACAAGCAATGAGAAACCTGGGGAACCTAGTTAAAAGTAGTGACATCACCTTGCAAACAAAAATCCGCATAGTCAAAGCAATGGAATTCCCGGTGGTAATGTATGGTATGGTTGTGAGAGCTGGACAATCAGGAAGGCTGAACGCAGAAGAATAGATGCCTTTGAAATGTGGTGTTGGAGGAGAGTTTTGAGAGTACGCTGGACAGCGAGGAGAACAAATAGGTCAATCTTAGAAGAAATCAACCCTGACTGCTCCTTAGAAGGTCAAATAGTATTGATGAAGCTAAAGTACTTTGGACATCAAATGAGAAGGGAGGATTCACTTGAGAAGGCCTTGATGCTGGGAAAGGTGGAGGGCAAAAGAAGAAGGGGGAGGCCAAGGATGAGATGGCTGGATGGTATTCTGCGCTGGGCACAGAGCTGGGAGGGCTGAGGGGGATGGTGGAGGACAGAGGCGCCTGGAGGACAATGGTCCATAGAGTCGCATAGGCTCGGAATCGACTGTGCGGCGACTGAACAATAAAACAATTTTCCTCAGAATATTTTTCTTGGCAAACAATATTTGCTATCACCAGGCACCACTTTGTTTAACTTCCTCCTCCTCCTGAGGGGTTAAAATGATTGACGCTTTATTCCTAGAGAGGGTCGCTAGGGAGGCACGGAAGTCGTTTCCACTCTCCCCCCCCCTCCAAGGCGCTCTTGGCTTTCCTGGTGCGTCTCCTTTTTCTGTCCCCTCATCCCAAAAGCCACTGTCGGGAGTTCCGTGCTGGGCTATAAGGCTCCTTCGCGGGCGCCGTGCGGGCAGCAGAACAGCGGGTGAGCTCCGGGCGGGGAGACAGAGGGAGGCGGTGGGGCAAAGCCTGGAGAAGGGAAGGGGTTGCTTTGCTTTGTTTTGGGGCATTGTGTGTGTGTGTGTGTGTGTGTGTGTGTGTGTGTGTGTGTGTGTGTGTGTGTGTGTGTGTGTGTGTGTGTGTGTGTGTGTGTGTGTGTGTGTGTGTGTGTGTGTGTGTGTGTGTGTGTGTGTGTGTGTGTGTGTGTGTGTGTGTGTGTGTGGAAAGGAAGGAAAGCCAGCAGGATTTGTCTTAAATCTGATTAATTTGAATAACGATTTGTGCCCCTAGTCCAGTAAAACTCGATTTAAATCATGGTTTTCCCTACAACTTCATTGCTGGTCGTTATAACCTTAATTTTCCATTCACATTAAAAAAAACCAGGGTGGTTTTATAGTTCTCTCATGAAATCCATGATTATTGGGGGTTGCCTGTTATTTGAAACAGATAGTTATAAAATGCATATCCTGTTTAATAAGTTTAATCGTTCACATCTGGGCAACTTTTTCTGCTGTATTTTACTGGGAGGAGAAAAATAATCATTTTGTGTTTATGTTTTGTTTTGTTCACGGGACTGCAGTGGCTCAAGTGGCTAAAACGCTGACTGGGAAGCGGAAGGTCAGCAGTTCGATTCCCGAGTACTGCAGGACGGAAATGAGCTCCCGTCTTCGTCCCAGCTCCTGCCAACCTAGCAGTTCGAAAGCAAGAAATTGCAAGTAGATAAATAGGGACCAGTTCGGTGGGAAGGTAACAGCGTTCCATGCACTCTTGTGTCTAGTCATGCCTGCCACATGACAACGGAAACGTCTGCAGAAGCAGACAGCGCTGGCTCTTCGGCTTAGAAACAGAGATGAGCACTGCACCCTAGAGTCGGATACGGCTGGCTTTCGAGCAAGGGAAACCTTTACCTTTGTTTTGTTCACTCTCTGATATGCTTGTAAGCAGGAACCATATGAATTGTTTTTGATAACTAAGAGAATGACTATATGCCCTATGTGTCTTTGTAATTGCTTAAATATCGATTTGCAAAGGAAGAATAATTAAGGTCTCTTTTTCAGCTTGGTGTGCCATGTAAAAAAGTTTTTCCCGTTAAGAAGAGGCATGTTAGTGCTACAGATGCAAGTTCACATTTTCGCGAAATCAGGCCTCTCTGATGGCGTTTCTTCTTAGAGGAACAATTTCCCAAAATAAGCGTACAAAAATCACTTGGGGAGAATGATATTGGGGTCCTAATGAACTGATTAATTTCATTTACAATATTTTTTAAAGCATTGCCTGAGTGTATAGTCTCATACTACAATGTTATAAACTTGAACTTATTTCATAATATCTTTGGGTTATAGCAGAGAGTAAACAAAGCAGCAAAAAAGACAAAAAAAAGTTATGGCACCTTAAGTGCAGGAGTTAGTCTTTAAGGTGCACATCATTTTTGTCTCTCCCCCCCCCCCCGCTGTTTTGTTCACTGGTACACTTGCACAGACTAACACAGCTGCCACTTCAAACATTTCATTTCAACTTTGGGTTAAAGCAGGGGTTCTTTAACCTTTTTAAGTCACGGGCTGGGTCACATCCCCTCAGACAGTTGAGCGGGCCAGACTGGTGGTTACCCCTGCCGTAAACACTGCCATAAACATTGCTGTAAAACGCATCTGCGGATGTGGCTACTGTGGACGCATTTATGTATGTTTCTGCCACTTCCGTGACGGCAGGAGTGAGGGTGGGGTCCACATGAAATGGTACTGCAGACTATAGGTTGAGAACCCCTGAACTATAGTTTTATTATCATTGTCAGCTGCAACTCGTATCCGAGAACATCCCCCCCCCCCAAGGAGGAAAAATGGCATTGGTAGGAATTTGTTTAAGGTAGATCCCAGCTTCCCATGAAGTGACCCACACACTGTGATCATGGAGCCATCTCCTGCAGCACATACGAAATGCGATATATGCAGGATTTAATACTGGGACTGCAATGGACTGCCGGAGCCTTGAGGATATTATCAAGGTGCACCTTCACAGCCAGTCCATCTGGCATGGCCTCTTCTGCCTCCATGTCCGTTAGGAATCAGAATTGGTTGTTCCTCTGCTCATTTTGCTGTTGGACACAATTTGATGGTTTCCAGGGGCATTTCCTCCACTAAGGGGGACCATCACCCCACCTAAAGGGACTCATCTGCCCATAGCCGTTGGCTTCTTTAGGGAGTCCGATTATTTACTGTCACCCAACACTTGGTGCTGAGTTTCTGGCTGTATGGTCTACTCCATTACTGTAGCAGGATATTTATTTATTTTATTATTTATTTATTAGCTCAAATTTATATTACGGCCCACTTGCCGTAGCGACTCAGAGTGGCTTACAAACAATACAATATATTGATGGGGGCTCAGGGGGAGGGTCAGCAAACTCCTCAACCGGCCCTGGCTTCTTCTTGAGTCACTTCTGGATATCCGTTCAGACATGTGTTACTGTTTATCCTGAATAGAACATCATCTTTAGGTACATTAGATTTTTCCTAAGAAGTCATTTGTCAAAATCTAATTCAAATGTTGCAATTAAACAGAAAAAGCCAGATATTTCTATTTAAAAGCATTGATTTTGTTTTATTCTATTCCGTAAGGAAATGATACTCACACTTGTATCCCCGACTCTTGATATAAAAAGGGGGGGGGGATGGAATTTGTTCCAGTTTTCTCTGTAGGACCCAAATAAAAAAGCCTATGCTCTTGTCTCATCTTAGGGCAGGCAGTCGTAGAGGATGAACAACATTTATTAGGTTGTGTAGTCTGTGTTTAAATTGTGTACACCCGTCTCTGGCCTTTCTCAGCTGGCACTAGATATGCATGTGCGTTTGTGCACCAGAATTGTAAAAGTGAGGGGAGAAGAAGAAGAAGAAGAGACGATTCGGCAGTTCGAGACCAGGGTACTGCATGACGGATTGAGTGCCTTCTCTGTCCCAGCTCTTGGGGACATAAAAGGAGCCTCATTTGGGCATTCCCTGAGCAGAGTTTCTTCCACAAATTTCCTTTCAACCCAGAATAATTTCTAACACAAAATTATCATTATTACTGCTTATGTCCTAAGATGTTGAGAAGAAAAAGGAGCAAACTAGTGGGGGTGCGTGATAGGCTATGGAGGTTTACCCCTGGCAAACAAACAGAACAAATGCTTTTGAATTCTGATGCTTGCAAAGTGGGGGGAACTCATTCAAAAAGGGGGTGTTTCAGAATCTCAGGTGCATCAGAACACTTGGCTTGCTGTATAGTTCAAATGGGACGTAAAGGCTGGAGTCCTTTGGGCCTCTGCTCTGATAAGGGTTAGGTAAGGGTTAGGGGGTGGTGAGGGAGGCAATGAAAGGTGCTGGGTCCAGAAGGGTTGGGGGGACAGACCCCTTTTGTCCCCCCAACCCTACCAAACGCAGGGGACCAGGGAGAGGAGATCGAATACACCACACACACACACAAACACTCCATTTTAAAAGAGAAGAAACCACTTGGTTTCTTCTCTTTAAAAACGGAGTGGGGTTTTTTTTGGGGGGGGAGACGATCCCTTCTCTGCTGGGTCCCCTGGCTCTGGAAGGGTTGGGGGGACAGACCCCTTTTGTCCCCCCAACCCTACCAAACCCAGGGGACCAGGAAGAGGAGATCGAATACACCCCCCTCCCAAACACTCTGTTTTAAAAGAGAAGAGCTTGGTTTCTTCTCTTTAATAACGGGGTGTCCTGCGGGGGGGGGGGGGAGGATCCCCTCTCTGCAGGGTCCCCTGGCTCTGGAAGGGTTGGGGGGACAATATATATATATATATATACACACACACACACTCTGCTTCTCTTTCTCTCTCTCTCTCTCTCACACACACACACACACACACACACACACACAACACTCCTGCCTTGCCAGGAATTTTTAATGTGTGTGTTGGTGGTTGGAGTGGTATTGAATGGGTAGTGGTGGTTGTGCACACCCAAAACCACCCCTAACCACCAACACACCACTTTTTTACATAAATTACCAAAAAAAATCATCCCTTGCAACACAATTTAAAACAGCCCGGCTCTTTACCAACATTAAGGGAAAAAAACCTTCCAAAACTATTTAAAATAGCCCGGCACTGCTGGGCAAAATCTGCTAGTAAAAAATAAAACTGTGAGAGATTGTGAGGAGCTCCAGAGGGATCTCTTGACACTGGGGGAGTGGGCAAAACAGTGGCAAATGAGTTTCAACATTAGTAAGTGCAGAGTGATGCACGTTGGGGGGAAAACCCCCAATTACATTTATAAACTGATGGGGTCTGAACTCTCTGCGACAAACCAGGAAAGGGATCTTGGTGTCCTGGTGGACAATTCAATGAAGGTGTCAACCCAGTGTGCCTCAGCAGTGAAAAAAGCAAACTCAGTGCTAGGGATCATTAGGAAGGGTATGGAAAATAAGTCAGCAAGTGTCATTTTGCCTCTTTATAAATCTATGGTGAGGCCCCATCTGGAATACTGCCAGAAGAGGTGGTGACAGCTGTCAGTCTTGACAGCTTTAAGAAAGGATTAGACAAATTCATGGAGGACAAGGGTATCAATAGCTATAATTATGGATACCTAAGGACAACCTCCGGGTTGGAGAGTTAGGCAGGATATCTCTCAATGCCATTTCCAGGGAATCCTAAGCAGGTGAAGGCATCTCCTTGGGAATACCCTGAAGGAAATGGTGAGCCACTGTGTGAGACAGAATGCTGGACTGGATGGGCTGTGGCCTGTTCCAGCAAGGCTGTTCTTATGTTCTTATAATGGGATTTTCTTTTCTTTCTTTCTTTAGATGCCAGTTCCTGTTTCTTTCACACAAACCTATCTGCGTTGAAACATTCCTTTTGCTGGCTACAAAGTTGATCTACCTTGTAGCATCTTCAGGTTGGTCTCAAGCATGCTCCAGGTAACCTAACAATTCAGAGCAATCTGATATGTTGAAGTGCTTCAAGGTTGGGAAGTCTTTCCTCTCAATAGGTTAGGCGGAGATGCCTTTTCCCTCCCTGGTATTCCTTCTCTGTTCAAGAGAGCCTTGAACTCTGAAGGAGTTTCTATTTGCAAAGCAAGTGTATTTTAAGGGGGAAGGATTTCTTGGTGGTGAAGCTTATGAGAGGGACAAAGGACTCGGCAGGGATGTAGGCCAAGGTGTTCCCAACCTTTATACGCCAGGGGCCGGACTATGCCCCTGAACAGCTGAGTTGGCCGGACCACGCCTCACGGAAGCAGGCACATTTACAGACCACACCTCATGAAAGTGGGTGCATTCATGGCTGGCAAACATTTCCACTTCTGGTGCAGTGGTGGCAATGACATGGGCCCAGTGTTGGGCATCAGCCGGTCCGCCCCGGTCCGTACGGTAGTAGAACTGGCTGGCCAAGTCCCCTCCCCACCCTGCCCACCTCTACCTGGGAGAGTGGCGACGGGCCTTGGCTCTTCCTTCCTTCTCAATCCTCCCTTGCTCGAAAGTCAGTCGTATCCCACGCTAGGGTTCAGGTTGTTCATCTCTGTTTCAAAGCCACTGTCTCCTTCTGCAGGGGGTAAAAACGCTGACTGGGAGGCGGCAGGTCAGCAGTTCGATTCCCGAGTGTTGCAGGATGGAATGAGCTCCCGTGTTTGTCCCAGCTCCTGCCAACCGAGCAGTTCGAAAGCAAGAAATTGCAAGTAGATGAATAGGGACCACTTCAGTGGGAAGGTAGCAGCGTTCTGTGTACTCCGGTGTGTAGTCACGCCTGCCACATGACCATGGAAACGTCTGCAGAAGCAGAGAACGCTGGCTCTTCGGCTCTGAAAGAGATGAGCACTGAAACCTAGAGTTGGATACGACTGGCTTTCGAGCAAGGGAAACCTTTGCCTTTACTAAAGAAGACAGAAAGAAGATAGAAAGAGGTGAAGAGATGTTAGAGATACAGTTCTAGGAACTGGATTTGGTCCTGTGACTGAGCCAGAACTGTCCTTTGTTTGGTCCCTGGCCCATGACAGAACTACTTTTTGTCTACTTGTTTCGCAGAGAAGACGGTCCAATTGTGATAATTACAGTTGCTCTCTTGGAAGTGGTGAACATGCCAGACTCTGATGGCGCTAGAGCTGGAAAACACCCCGATGACACAATGGAGGTGTGGAGCAACAGCAAATTACATGAAAGAACTGCACAGGCCAACCTAGGTGAGGACTATTTTGGCCCAAATGCCCGGCACCAGCAATTCCGTGAGTTCTTCTACCAAGAGGAAGAGGGACCCCGGGTGGTTTGTAGCCAACTCCACCGTCTCGGCCATCAGTGGCTGAAACCAGAAGCACACACTAAGACCAAGATCCTTGACTTGGTGGTCCTCGAGCAGTTTCTGGATGTCCTCCCACCAGAGATGGGGAGATGGATCAGAGACCGTAGGCCGGAATCATCTTCCCAGGCAGTGTCCCTGGCGGAAGGTTTCCTCCTGAGCCAGAAAGAAGATAAGAAGCAGGAGGAGCAGCTGGTGAGAATTCTAGTCTTACTGATGAATTGAGACAGTATGCATCTTTTTATGAAGATTGTCTAACCAAAGCATGTTCCTTGTTCTTTTCAGAGCTGAGGTCTTGTACCACTTATTCCTTAATTTCTTTCTCTAATTTTTGTTGGCTGACCTTATTCTTTTCCGAGGCTGCTCCACTCTGTCTCTGTTAGTTATGCTTTTGAATGTGGATTGTGTTTTGCCAAAGGTGAGAAAGAACCTCTTGATCTATACAGGCTGCCTTGCGTGGTTTGATCTACAGTACAGTTAATGGGAAATTTGCTTGTATCACCTCACATCTTCTTTGCCCAGCAATTTAGTTTAATGACAGACGTTCTGAACTGGGAGTCACAGAAGCATCCACATAAAATCCCCTTAAAACCACACACATCTTCTATAGGCTTAGATGTACATGAATGTAAACCTGCTTAATAAGGGACTGTAGTGGCTCAAATGGTTTAAGGCACTGAACTCAACAACTGGAAGGTTGGAGTTCAATTCCCAGGTACAGTAAAACCCCGGATAACACTAAGACTTGGTTCCACAAGTCTTAGGGTTATCCGATTTTTAACGTTATCCGATGCATGAGCTCCCGTCTCTGTCTCAGCTCCTGCCAACCTAGCAGTTCAAAAGCAAGAAATTGCAAGTAGATCAATAGGTATCACTTTGGTGGAAAGGTAAACAGCATTCTGTGTTGCGGCATGCCTGCCACATGTCCACAGAAATGTCTGCAGACACAGACAGCACTAGAGTCTGGCCAAATCCATGGCCGGGTTGAAGAGCCGCTGCTCCGGGAGGCAGGAACACCGCCATGACCCAAGGCCACGAACATGGCCGGAGTTGTGCTGTTGTGGTGCCGGGACTTGGCCGTTGGGGTGGGTGGCGGACATCGCCCTCCCTGGCCAGCCTAGCCCCTGGACTTTCTGCAGCCGCTTTTGAACTTTTGTACTTGGACGATCGTTATTTTATTGCGAGTGTTTTTTAATTGTGATTTAATTGTGTACTAGCGTAGTTTGCCCGGCATTGCCGGGCTGTTATAAACTGTGAATAGCCTTTTTGGGTTTTTTTGTGGATTAAAAAAAGAACAAAGGATGATATAATTGTTTCAAATTGTTTTATTTAACCAAAGAATGTTTTAGTTTGTGATATTTTTTTTGTTAATAGTTGTACCGCAGGTAATATTTTAAAAAATGTGAAAGTACATGTTTTTTACATTCAATGTTTTTAAACTGTGTTTAGATGTTTTGGGTTTTTATTTGAGTTAAAACTCAACACAGAATGTTATAAATCTTTTTATTTTATTTATTTAACATATGTTATTTGTGTAAACTTGTGATTTATTGTTATGTTTTTTACTTGTTTTTACTCTTGTGGCCTCTTGGTGGGGCTGTTGTGTTTTTGAGTGGTTTTACTATTCTGCCCTGCAGGTGGGGCTGTTAGTGGTTTTGTTTTTGTTTCACGTGTTTTTTTCTTTCCTGGCCTCTAGGTGGGGCTTCTTCCGGTAAGTAGTCTTTGTTTCTTCATTTCTGTTCCGGTCGTCGTGGAGGGAAGACGTGCTGGTCAGTTCTCTGGTTTTCTTTTTTCTGGGGTTTTTCTTTGTTTTGTTTTTGTCGTGGTGTACTGGGAGGTGTTTCTGTTTGTTCTTTTTTGTTTTGGTTGAGTTTTAGGTTTGTTTAATTGGTTTGGTTATTTCTGGTTTTGTTTAATTTTTTATTTTGTTGTTTATTTGTGTAATTCGTTGTTTGTGTAATTTGTGGTTTTTTGTGTTGTAGTTAGGTGTTTTGTCTGTGTTTTTGAGATATTGTGGATGTTTTTGTTTGTGTATTTTGTGGTTTACTTTTTGTTTATTAATGGGGTTTTTTAATTATTGATTTATTTTTGTTTTATTATTTTTTATTAATTTTGGTGTTTCATTTTGGTGTTTACTTTAGCGTGAAGAACAGGCTGCCTGTTGGTTTCTCTTTTCCCCATTGCTGTTCCGAATTTTGGTTTTGATGCAGCAATGGGGGAAAGGAGGAGGAGGAGGCAGTCAGCCCTTTCTTTTCTGGGGAAGGTTTGTTAGGTAACGTAAGTCGGGGAAGAAGGAGGAGGCAGAGAAGAGCTATCTCTGCCTAACAATGGTTCTCTCCTCTCTCTCCTTTTTCTCCTGGCTTACCTAACCGGAGATCGGCAGACAGCGATCCGTAAGGGGTGGTGCTGTTCCTTGCAGATTGCTGGCTGCTGCTTTTGTATTCAGAATTACAAAGGCATCAGGCAGTCATCCGCCAGGGAGGGTGCTTCCCCTGACGAACTGCTGCCTGTTGGTTTTTTTTTGGGGGGGGTGGGTTCCACCCCGGCTCAACTTTCCTTTGAGGCCTGCAGGGTAGCGTGGAGGAGAGGGAGTCCCTCTTCTCCCCGTTTCTCCGGGAAAGAAGGCCGGCGGGTTCTCGCGGTGGATTTTTGTGGATTTTTGTTTTGCGAGGCTGTGAGGCGCTGCGTCCGCCTGCGGCGGACTTGCGCTCCTGTTTCTGCGCACTCACGGAGCACAGGACGCTGGGACCTGTAGTTTTGCGTTTGTGGTTTGCGTTCGTACGCCGTTTTTTTCCCCTGCGGCTTGATTTTAATTGTCCACGCCGCGTTTCCCAACGTTCTTTTTGCTCGCGCCTCTCAGCCTGATTGGCTGTGGCACGGCACGGCGCAAAGAACGTTGGGAATTGAAGTTGTTTCCGTTTGTTCGCGTTCGTGGGGCTATTGCCCCACTGGCGCGTTTCTCAACCCTACGTTAACCTCCGTACCGGGTTCGGGTGAGTGCAGGAGGCTTGGTACGGGATAGGATGGACGGGTGCAGAAACGTATCGCAAGTTCCAACGGTTAACCCTTGGATTTATAGGTATAGATTGTGTACTGTTGTGAGTCGCCCGGAGTCACATTTGTTGATGGGGTGGCATAGAAATATAACAACAACAACAACAACAACAACAACAACAACAACAACAATACGACTGGCTTTTGAGCAAGAGTGACCTTTACCTTTACAGTTAATGGGAAATTTGTTTGTATCACTTCACATCTTCTTCTTTGCCCATCGAATTAGTTTAATGCCAGAAGTACTTAACTGGGAGTCACAGTAGCATCCATATAAAATCCCCTTAAGACCACACACATCTTCTATAGTTTTGGATGTACATGCATTTAAGCCTGCTTATTTATTTATGTAATTTATATCCCGCCCTCCTGGTGGGAAACACCACTCAGGGCGGCTAACAACAACAGAGGAAAGAGGAAAAAGGGAAAACAAAAATAAAAATAAAAATAGAATAAAATATAAAACAATTAAAAACATTCACAGCTAAAAAACCCAGCTAAAATCCATATTAAAACACATAAAACCTATGTATACATTAAAAAAAAACAACCCTCACCCCCACCACCCACAATTAAAACAGATCCAAGACAGGACAGGTCCGTCTCCCCAGCTAGACAAGCCAGCAGACCTGAGAGGTGGGGGCACTCATGCCCCACCCATGCTGAAACAACCATGTCTTCAGCATCTTCCTAAAGGGGAGTAGTTCCATCTGGAGGCGCACCTCAGGTGGAAGGAGGTTCCACAGGGCTGGGGCAGACACGGAGAAGGCTCTCTTCCTGGCCCCAATCAGATGTACCTCTCTCATTGATGGGACCACCACTGAACCCCTCCTGTCTGCCCTGGTAGGATGGGCTGAATTTCTTGTGACGATGCGGTCTCTTAAGTAGCCTGATCCAATACCATGAAGGGCTTTAAAGGTCAAAATCAGCACCTTGAATTGCACCTGGAGACACACCGGCAACCAGTGCAGCTTCCAGAGCAGTGGTGAGGTGCGGGCATAACGCCCGTGCCCCATCACTACCTGGGTAGCCAAATTCTGGACCAGCTGAAGTCTCCGAATGGTCACCAAGGGCAGCCTCATGTAGAGCGCATTACAATAATTCAATCTGGAGGTGACCAGAGCATGAGTGACCGTGAGCAAGGAGTCCCACTCCAGGAATGGGCGCAATTGGTAAATTACATGAAGCTGTGCAAAGGCCCTCCTAGCCACGGCTTCCACCTGCTCTTCAAGCAGTAGCCGCGAGTCTAGGAGGACCCCCAAATTACGCACCAGATCTGACTGGGGCAAAGATGTCCCAGCCAGGACCAAAGATGGTAGTTCCTGGGATAACACGGGGCCCCGCACCCAAAGCCACTCAGTCTTGCCAGGATTCAGCTGAAGTCCGTTGTCCCCCATCCAGACCCAGACAGCCTCCAGACACCTGGTTACGACTTTCACAGCATCACTCGGGTCCCCACGGGCCGAGATGTACAGCTGGGTATCATCTGCATATTGATGATACCTCACCCCGTGGGAACGAATGATCTCACCCAGCGGTTTCATGTAGATATTAAACAATAGAGGCAAGAGTACTGAGCCCTGAGGCACCCCACATGGGAGCAACCTAGGGCTGGACAACCAGCTCTCTAAAGACACCGATTGAGTCCGGCCCGTCAGAAATGAGGAAAACCAGGACAACACAATGCCCTGGGCCCCCAATCCTCGGAGCCGGCCCAGAAGGATACCGTGCTCAACGGTATCGAAAGCCGCTGAGAGTTCAAGAAGAGCAAGGACAGAGGGGTTGCCTCCATCCCGCTCCCGCCAGAGATTATCCAAGAGTGCGACCAATGCTGTCTCAGTACCATAACCGGGCCTGAAACCTGACTGAAACGGGTCCAGATAATCCGTATCATCCAGCTGTTCCTAATTGTTTCAGATTAATGAGATAAAACATTAAAGCAGGTATCACTGTATTCTTTAGTGTGCATTCCCTGAGAGGTGGAACACATTTCTGCAGGAGCTAGTTCTGATGAAAGAGTTTCAGCCCCATCCAGGTCCATAGATAGGAAAACACATAAACTGGGATCGTAATTGGAAGCAGCAAACTGTAGAAACACAGGCTCGTTCCCTGGGTGAAGTTTTCATCCCCACTGGCTGAATAAAACAGGTCAGTTAAAGAGGTATTGTTTCAGAATTCTTCTTTGGGTTTCTTCAGACAGTAGATTCCCCATCGGACCCAACTCTGAAGCCTCTCCTCCCAAAGAACACAAAGAAGGATGAAGGAATTGCTTCGCCAGGTAAGAAATGTATCAGCTCGTTCTATTTGAACTCTCTCCCTTATATCTACTCCCAGGATGATGGGTTGAATTTTAGGTCCTTTGTTCATAGAGACATGGGGTTCCCTAACTATGGCCCGTGGGCTTGATCCGGCCCATGACACCATTTCATGTGCTCCCCCCCAAACCCCTCCATCACACCCAGGAGTGCTATGTCTGGTTCCTTTTTAATGTACAGGGTGGCCCGTAGGTCCCTACCCATACAGCACACAGATACACTGGATACATAAGTACAGTGGAACCCCAACATACAAACAGTGCGACTTTCAAAAAATCTGACATGCAAATAGAAATCCTGGCTTTAAAAAAATCGACATACAAATTTTTAATGGGAGAAATTTGACGTACAAAAAATATACAGTGACATCTAGTCTGAAACAGTAAAAAGGTACATCTTCTGGCAGCGCTGGCACCGGGAGCAAGGGCAGCGGGCCACATGAAATGGCGCTGGGCAGGGGGAACCATTGGGCTCCTGGCCTTGTCTCACCCCACCTCCCTTTGGGACCCCATCCCCACAAGGAAGGACTAGCAAGCCCTACTTACCCTTTCTCTGAACAAGCAGTTCATCTCAGTTGGGGAGGGAGAACCGAAGCCTCCTTTGAGGTTGGCATCTCCCTCCCTCCTTCCAGGGACAAAATAGCCACATCAAAATGGCCACCCCCATTGTGCAAGCAGGGCAAAATGGTCATCCGGCCCCTCAGCTGTCTGAGAGCCTGACCTGGCCCCCGGCTTCAAAAGGATGAGAACCCCTGTTGGACCACCACCTCTTTGGCAATGGGGTTAAGGGTGGCCAGTTGCAGCTGTTATTCTGACACACACCATTTGAGTCCTCTCTGACCTGGAACTTAAAGTCTTTCCCCCTCTGTGCTGTGTAACACACAAGTCCAGGCTTTATCAGTTGCATTTTTGTTCAATGTTATCTTGACCTCCAAGAACATCCTTTCTCAGCCATGCTTGGCCGATGTGCCCCTCTTGCCCAAACCACATGACTTTACAAGATTCTTCATAAAGTCAGTTAGTATTATTCCATCTTACACGGCTCAGATCTGGAACCCACACTTCCATCACATATTCTTATGATACTTCTGTTGTAAATAGTGTTCCGTGTGCTCTGGTGTCTAGTCATGCCTGCCACATGACCGAGGAAATGTCTGCAGATGCAGGCAACGCTGGCTCTTTGGCTATAAACAGAGATGAACACTGAACCCTAGAGTTGGATATAACTGGATTTCGAGTAAGGGTGACCTTTTCCTTTACCTCTTCAAAATAGGAGGATTTTTTAAAAAATACAGGTATGGGATAAAGGGCTGTATTGGCTTAGTGGTTAAGATGCTGAGTTTAACAACTGGAAGGGCGGCAGGTCAGCAGTTCAAGACCTGAGTGCTGCATGACAGAGTGAGCTCCTGTCATCTGTCGCAGCTCCTGCCAACCTAGCAGTTTGAAAGCAAGAAATTGCAAGTAGATAAATAGGTACCGCTTTGATGGGAAAGGTAACAGCGTCCTGGCTTCTAGTCATGCCTGCCACATGACCACAGAAATGTCTGGCGGACACACAGTGCTGGCTTTTTGGCTGTAAACAGAGATGAGTCAGATACAACGGGCTTTCAAGCAACACAGAACTTTACGTATGGAATAAGGAAGGGAAAATACTTCTTCCCACCCATTTGTTTTCCCTTGCAGACCCTGGAAAGCCGGTGGGGATGCATCCTGGCTCATCTCTTATTTGTGGAGAAATGAAAGTGGAACCTGTGAGTACAGAACAGGTTTGAGGAGATGAATGGGGAGGTGGAAGCTTGGACTGGAACGGGGGGGGGGGGGGAATGCTTCCCAATTTGTTCTGCCAGTTTCACAAGTCTTTTACAAGGAAATCCAAGACTATGAAAAGTGAAGGATGGGATCTGTTATTTAGTGGCATGACTTCTTCTCTGGAACGTGCTATCAAAAGATAGAATAATGGTGACACCCCTAAGGTTGGTAGCTTGAGACCCAAATACTGCATGACGGAGTGAGCCCCTGTCTCTGCCCCAGCTCTTACCAACCTAGCAGTTTGAAAGCAAAGATAAATAGGTACCACTTTTGTGGGAAGGTAAACAGTGTTCCATGCACTCCGGTGTCTAGTCATGCCTGCTACATGTCCACGGGAATATCTGCAGACGTGGACAGGGCTAGCTTTTTGGCTGTAGCTTCTTCTCTCCCCCCCCCCCCCCCTCAGGGTTCATTAGGCTTTGAAGAGGTTGTGGTGCTTTTCTCCAAGGACGAGTGGGCACTGCTGAACCCAAGCCAAAGAGCTCTGCACTGGGATGTGATGGAGGAGAATTTTGCCCACGTGGTGTCTTTGGGTAAGCTTTCTTTTCCTTTTGGTTATAGCCATTTTTCAGAGAGGTCACCTTTTCAGCTAGAAGAAAACGGCACGTAAAGCAAAAACAGGAACACGAGTATAGTGGTGACCTTAGCTCCACCTCCGCTTTTGACGGGACTGCAGTGGCTTGGCGGTTAAGACGCTGAAATTGAAGACGGGAAGGTCGGCAGTTCGAGACATGAGTGCTGGACGATGGAGGGAACTCCTTGCATCTCTCCCAACTCCTGCCAACCTAACAGTTGAAACGCAAGAAATTGCAAGTAGATAAATAGGTACCACTTTGGTGGAAATGTAAATGCCCTTCCGTGCACTCCGGTGTCTAGGTATGCCAGCCACATGTCCATGGAAACTCCTGCTGAGATGAGCACTGAACCCTAGAGTCGGATATGACTGACTTTCGATCCACTCCTGTCTGGTCCTTGTTGTTAAAAGTGGAGGGAGGCCAGAAAGGCAACAGTAAAGAAGCATGTCTTTTTCGGTGGTGGCCCCTAGGCCTTCGAGTAGGTGGCCAATAGGTTGGGATATGCCAACCTCTGTATGTTCATGAAATTGAATTATTTAAAGCTGTGTTCAACAGCTGATTCTCTTGGTGCTGTTTTTAACCCCCCTTTTTGGGGTTTGGGGTATGAGTTTTAGATTTAAAACTTTGTATCACCATGTTGTTGAATGTATTTCATTACGTGGGGTTTAAATCTTAACCTGAAAACTATTCCCAGAAGGGTTTTTAATGATGGAACAGTATAGATAGCGGATACATTAACAACCTTTTTTTTAAAAAAAAATCACACTTGCATAAATGTACTTATTTTATTTATTTATATTTATGCAAGTACCACTCAGGGCAACTTACAATGTGTGAAAACATTAGATACAGTAAAACCCCTACTTACGTAAAAAAGTCTGTTCCGTAGGCTGTTATGTATATTGGTTTTTTACTTAACTTGAAGCAAACCCATAGGAACAATGAATTTTTGCATAACTCGAAGCAAACCTGTAGGAAAAATGAATTTTTTATTTAACTTGAAGCAAACCCATAGGAAAATGATATTTATGTAAATTGAAGCAACCCCATAGGAAAAATGAATTTTTTACGTAACTCGAAGCAAACCTATAGGAAATTACTACTATCTGTATGTAAGGGGCTGCGGTGGCTCAGTGGTTAAGAAGCTCACCTTGTTAGCTGGAAAGCCAGCAAGTCGCCAGATTGAGACCCGGGTACTACATGATGGATTGAGCACCTGTTTTTTCCCCAGATCTTGGAGGACAAGAAAGGAGTCTCATTTGGGTGTTCCCTGAGCGGAGTTTTTCTACAAAAATCCTTTCAACCCAGAATAATGTCTGACCCAAAATTATTTTTATGTATTTATATATATTGGCATAAACAACCTAAAACACTATCAGTCTTGTGAAAGGTTTTATTATTATTATTATTCTGTGTCTAGGCCAGACATGAAACTGCCAAAATGAAGGCACCTTTTGGTGAGTTCATTCTGCAGTTCCTTTTGCCTGACTTCGTGTGAGAAAGACAAGGTTGTGGTTGCAAGGGTATGCCCGATTGTGGTTCGAAAATGAAACTACAGTATCTTTGAGGAGGCTGAATTTAAGTTACAGTAATAATAATAATTTTGTGTCAGAAATTATTCTGGGTTGAAAGGATTTTTGCTGGTGAAACTCCTCTCAGGGGACCCTTGAAAGAGCCTTCTTTCATTTCTCCAAGCTCTTTTCCTACCGAAGTGGTCCCTATTTATATACGTACTTGCAATTTCTTGCTTTCAAACTGCTAGGTTGGCAGGAGCTGGGGCAGAGATGGGTGCTCAAACCATCATGCAGTACCTGGGTCTAGTACTGTTGATTTGCCAGCCTTTCAGCTAACAAGGTGAGCTTCTTAACCACTGTGCCACCTCAGCCACCTTGTTAAAGTAATGATGACAATGTATTATTATTATTATTATTATTATTATTATTATTATTATTATTATTATTATTATTATTATTATTATTATTATTATTATTATTATTATTATTATTATTATTATTATTATTATTATTATTATTATTATTTGACTTGTATGCCGCCCCATTCGCAAAGCAAATCTGGGCAGATAACAGAGATACAAAATGTCACAATTACAAGGTACCACATACAATTACAATTAAAAATATATTGAATATTTTGCAGCATTCCTCCAACATCCTGACACTTTCTTCCCACGAGGTGTCAAAGATCTTGAGCCCTGGTGGAGCAGTGATTAAGCTGTAATTCCACAGCCAAAATGTTGTGAGGTCGATCCTAATGGGGATCATCTTTCCGAGATCAGTAAATATAGTACCCAACATGTAGGGTGCAAAATGCTAATTAACTTGTGAACCGCCAAAAGAGTTCACTCAGCGCTATGGGGTAGGCTATAAGTATGATCGTTATTGCTATAGATTTTTGTTTTGAAAAAGCAGAGAGTACATCACTTAAAACAGAAAAGTTCTTAAAAATAAACATATATAGAAAATAATACATTAGTCTTTTAGCATATCCAAACAAATGCAGGAGTGAAACGATACCTCTTCTAGGTCACTTTAATCATTCCAAATTTTGCAAGTTTTCGTAACTCATACTTATATAATGGCATGAGCTATGTAGTTCCAGCCAGCCTTCAGTCTTAGATGTTGACTAAATCTGTTAACCCATTCAACGTCTAAGACTAAAGCCTGGCTTGAACTACATAGCCCATGCCATGATATAGCCTGAAGAAGTAACTATGAGTTACGAAAGCTTGTGAAGTCTGAAATTTTTAAAGTGACCTAGAAGAGGTATCGTCTCACTCCTGCATTTGTTTCAATTTATGAATGGGCCACATGGCTGAATTTTGTTTACTTTAGCATATCCAGTTGCACAAAAGACATAACTGCATTCTCATGCAGCCAAGACAGCCATTAGAATCCATGAAGGAAAATCCAATATCTCCTTGTGTGTATACTGCAGTGGCTCAAGTGGCTAAGATGCTGACTGGAAGGCAGCAGGACAGCAGTTTGATACCTGAATACTGCAGGACAGAATAAGCTCCTGCCAACCTAGGTACCACTTCAGTGGGAAGGGAGGCTAGTCATGCCTCCCACATGTGCAGATGCAGACAGTACTAGCTCTTTGGCTATAAACAGAGATGAGCATTGAACCCTAGAGTGGGATACAACTGGCTTTTGAGCAAGGGAAACCTTTTCCTTCAACTATTCTTGCTCAAAGCTCCATTTTATGATCACATTTCCAGGCTTACCATTTTCTGATTTCTTTCAGTTCCTAGCCTGAGAGGTGGCAGGTTTAAGGAAGAACCACTTCAAGTGGACTTTGGTAAAGTCTCCAAGGAAAGGATGCGCTGGAAAAATGAATCCAAAAATGAAGAGAAGAGAAATGAATCTGTTTTTCTTTCACGTGGCACTTTCCTTGAACGTTCTGTTGGCAAAGAAGTAGACCAAAGCAACGAAAGTAAGGGTCAGACCAGTCTAGAAGTTCCCTGGCAGATCCACCAGGAGAGAATACACAATACAGAATACAGGGAGGAGTTTCATGAGTCTTCATCTCGAGAAAAAGATTTTGAAATTGAAAGAGAGAAGGAACCTTTAAAATACAGGGATTGCGAAAAGAGCATCAGTCAGAGCCCGGATCTTATTTCTGACATTAAGCCCCACTCAGGGCGGAAACGATTTGAGTGCCCAGAGTGTGGGAAGATGTTCAGTCACAGTACGAGCCTCGCTTTTCATATGAAAATCCACACAGGGGAGAAACCATATCGTTGCACAGAATGCGGGAAGAGCTTCTGTCGGAGAAGCTACCTGGCGGACCATAAAAGGATTCACACAGGGGAGAAGCCCTTCACGTGCCCAGAATGTGGAAAGAGCTTTGGTGGCAGAAGCACGCTTCATTCCCATCGAAGAAGTCACAAGGACGAGAAACCTTACGAATGCCCCGAGTGTGGGAAGAGGTTTGGTCAGAACCGGAGCCTTGCCTCCCACATGAGAATCCACACCGGGGAGAAGGCGTTTAAGTGCTCCGAGTGTGGAAAGAACTACCGGCATCGAAGCACCCTCCTTTCCCATTTGAGGATCCACACCGGGGAGAAGCCGTACAAATGCCTGGAGTGTGGGAAGCATTTCCACCAGGGGGCGAGTTTTCGCTCCCATGTGAGAATTCACACGGGAGAGAAGCCGTTTCAGTGCCTCGAATGCGGAAAGACGTTCACTCAGAGGACTAACCTTGCCCCTCATATGAGGGTTCACACAGGAGAGAAGCCGTTTCCGTGCTTGGAGTGCGGGAAGCGCTTCAGTCAGAGAACGCAGCTTGCCCGCCACATGACGATCCACACGGGGGAGAAACCCTTTAAATGCCTGGAATGTGGAAAGCGCTTCAGTCACAGCACAGCCCTGGCCCCTCATATGAGGATCCACACGGGGGAGAAGCCATTTCCTTGCTTGGAGTGTGGCAAGAGCTTCAGTCAACGCGCTCACCTGACTGCCCACTGCAGAATCCACCGAGAGAGAGAAACGCCGTGCAAGTTTGTGGCATATACAGAGACCTCTGGGGAGGGAATTACCTTTGCAAGCCCTCAAAAGTTCCACACAACAGAGAACGGTGCAGATATTTTGTTGTAGTCTTTGGCTATAGACAGAAGAGGGAATACTGACCTGCAGAGAACCAAGACAGGGAAATATTTTGTCCCGTTGATGAAAGAGGGATTTGTACATTTTGAGTGTATGATTTCTCAAGTCTCTTACATTCTTCTCTCTTTTGGAAAGATGCCCCACCTATTTGATTTTTCTTCCACCTTCCCTTCTACTTCCTTTCTTTTCAGTTCAGTTGTTGTCTTCTAGTACCATTTCCAAATACTAGTGATCGTCATGGGGGTCAGCCATGAAAATTGTCCTAAGGATATAATGCAGTGTCTTTCATCTGCCTTCTGCATCGCAGTGTGATACCCATACCACTGATCCAGTTCTACCAGTTACTTTTTGGTCCTGAGCCCCTTTTGGCATGCAAAGTCCTCCTCGGCCCCAGACCCGGGATAGGCTACTGACCTCCATCAAGATGGGTCCAAGTGGGATTTAATCTACTTGAGGACCATCATCTCTCCCTGTGGACTTTGGCACCCAAGGCTGTTAGTCCTCAGGGTGGTCAGGTTAATTAACCACCGCCTGATGATCAGCATTGAGTCGCTGGCAGTATGGGTCTCCTCCAGTGTTTTCCATTCTTTCATTTTTGGACTTCAATTCCCAGAAGCCTAAGTCAATTTCCCAAAGCACTGATCAGCCAATGTACTGACTTAGGCTTCTGGGAATTGAAGTCTCCCCTGCATGGGCCCCACGTTGGGAACCACTGGTCTACTCTATTACCATAGCAAGAAAACCTGACCAGTCTGGAAGTTCAGCAGTATACTTTCCAAAGGGGCCAAACCATGTTAAACAGCTAGTTGACACTCTCAGCCAGGAGTTCCCAACCTTTATGTACCACGGGCTGGACCATGCCCCTGGACAGCTGTGGGTTACGTGGTTCCTCCCTCTGTAAATGCTGCAATAAAACGCTGCGTTTATGGCAGGCGCATTTATGCATGCACAGGTGCATTTTATGGCTGTCATACACGCATCCACTTCCAGTAACGGCGAGGGCAGTGGTGGGCCACATGGTGCCATGGGCCAGGGTCGGCCTGTGGGCCATAGGTCAGCCACCCCTGCTCTTAACCATTGCTGGAGATAGCCAACTTTGCATTAAATCTTTCCTCGTTCACATCCCCGCCCCCGTGATTCTATTTGGAAGTTTGCAAACTTATACTGAAATGTGGCTTTACAGCTGGTGCTTGCCTTGAATATCGCAAAACAAGGCAATGTTGATAAGGTGGTTTTGAAAACAGGAAAAATCCCTTTGACCCTGAACAACAGGAGCATGTATTTTTAGGGGCTCTGCCAGGGTTGCAAACTATATTGGATTGCAGTGTGCTCTGCTAGCCTTATGAAGCCTTTTGCATGTATTTTGCCAAAAGGGTGAAATTAGCAGTTTGCTTTGAAGTCGCCTCGTGTTCTGTTCTTGTTCAAACCTCCAGTTCATGACCACGTTCCCCATTTCCAGGCTTGTCATTTTTTTTAAATTCCTCTGAGTTGTATGAATTCATACTTTACAAAATTTCAGACTTTGATAGGCTCTTACCACAATGTCAACAGAATACTAAAGTATTCCTCTTCTGCGAGAGGAGGCTGTATTGGCAATGCTACATTATGCTAAATCACACTGCATGTCCTACCTGATCTGGCTGGTTTGTAAGCATAAACACAGTGATTGGAACCTATCATAGATTTTTCTAGCCTGGAGCAGGACCACAGGCACTCTGAAGCAGCACAGATGTGGTGTAGGCTTCTGAATGGGCACAGGTCTCTGGAAGGTGGAATGAGTCCTCTAATAGTGGGATCTTCTTCTGCCATATCTGAATCTGAATATTGGCGATAATCACAGTGATCAGACATAAAGACTGTCCTGAGAATATACAGCAATGCAGTGGTCTTTCATCTGCCTTCTGCATTGTAGCATGACACTTGTGCCACTGATCCAGCTCCGCTGGTTACTTTCTGATCCTGAGTCCTTTTGGCATGCAAAGTCCTCCTCAGCCCCATGCCAGGATTGATGAAGCTGCTGCCCTCCATCAAGATGGATTCACATGGGATTTAATCCACTTGGGGACCATCACCTTTCCTTGCGGACCGCTGCCTGACACTCGGCATTGAGTCGCTGGCAGTATGGTCTACTCTATTACCATAGCAGGATAACCTGGCCAGACCAGTGGGATAATTGGGGTGTATTGTCCTTACAGATTCTCCCCACAACATCAACATAATGCTAAATTTCCACAGGAGGAGGCAATCTACAGTAGGCTGATGTCAGATCATGAAAGGCAAGTACAGGAGTGGTTACAGGGCTGTGGCTGGAGGTGTCATAGACGAGAAGAGTTCTGGGGATGGCCTGAACATTGTTGAGCAATTAGAGCCAAGATGGGCAAAGTGTGCCATCAGAACATGTTGGTTGGAGTCTTCCCTATATGCATCTGTGTCTTAAGGTGCATTTGGATCATTCTTGAGTGAAGATGTTTTTCCTATCTTGAATGTTCAGCTGTAACAATCTGCTTTTTGTTTATTGAGTTATTACTTTATTACGGTATACAGTTAAAACTCTCCATGGGACTGCAGTGGCTCAAGTGGCTAAGACGCTGACTGGAAGGCGGGAGGTCAGCAGTTCAATTCCCGAGTACTGCAGGACAGAATGAGATCCCATCTTTGTCCCAGCTGCCAACCTAGCAGTTCGAAAGCAAGAAATTGCAAGTAGATAAATAGGGACCATTTCAGTGGGAAGGAAACAGCGTTCAGTGCGCTCCGGTGTCTAGTCATGCCTGCCACATGACCAAGGAAACATCTGCAAAAGCAGACAGCGCTGGCTCTTCGGCTTTGAAACATGAGCACTGAACCCTAGAGTCAGTTATGACTGGCTTGCGAACAAGGGAAATCTTTACCTTTACTAAATCTCTACATACCAATTTAATTTGTTCCTCAAGGTTGGTTGTATCTCAAAAAATCATTATCTTGAATTTCCAGTAGGAATGCATTGAATGCAATTTTCCACAGGAATGCATTGAATTTTGTATCTCGAAAAAATCCTATTAAAAATTGTATCTCGAACCTGATTTTTTTCCTTAGATTTCCGGATGTATCTCGAATATTTGTTAAGTAGAGCCGTTCTTATCTTGAGGTTTGGCAGTATTTATATAACACCCATCTAGAATATTCTCCCACTCATTATGTTTCTCACATATGGCCCATTGTATATGTTTCCTGAATTTCTGGAACTAATATCTTCCCTTTAAGCCTTTAAACAAATGGTTGCTGTTTAAATCAGAGATTCTCAACCTGCGGCCTATGTGCAGCCTGCAGCACTATTTCATGTGGCCCCCCTACCACCTCCACACCCAGAAGCGCCATGTATGTGGTGGAGGAAGGACAAGATGGCCGTCTAGCCCCCCAAACTGTTTGAGGGAGTGTGACCTGGCCCCTGGCTTAAAAAGGTTGAGAACATGTCTAAATCAAATAAGGATTTAAGCCAAGAAGATATTTGATTCGCATCCCACTTCACTTATATGCCGTTTCATTTCAAGCATAGGGACCGCTGATCATTTTCATTTTAATGACCACTGATTCGAAAAAGGTCTTACGTCTTACTCATGCCTGTCAACCTTCCCGAATTGGCTGGGATTTCCCGATTTTCGGCACCGATTTGCACCATTTCCCGCCCGCAGCTGCCAAAACCCCGGGGGGGGGGGGGAGAGGTACTACACATCCCTTCTGTGCAAGTCGCGTACTACGCATGTGTAGGCTGCTTTACGCAAGCGTAAAGGCCTTCTATGCATGCGTAGAACGCGACTTACGCAGAACCGTTGTGCACAGGTCCCGGATTGTCCGGAGCCGCGCTTGACAGGTATGGCTCTGGCTAGTTCCAAATTAGATGCCACTGCCTTTTCTGACTTGTCTCCTCCTCTTTTAGGGGGCTTTTAGCAGTTCAAAAGCAAGAAATTGCAAATAGATAAATAGGTACCACTTTGTCAGGAAGGTAAACAGTGCTCCGTGCACTCTGTTGTCTAGTATGCCTGCCACATGTCCACGGAAATGTCTGCAGACTCGGACTTGGTTATAAACAGAGATGAGCACTGAACCCTAGAGTCGGATACTACTGGCTTTTGAGCAAGGATGACTTTTACTCACTCTACACCGCCAAGAGTAGGAAAATCTAGATGGGTGGGGCATAAATATGATAAATAAAATACACTTCCCAAGAGCAGCTTGTTTTGGTTACAATTAGGTTTGAAAATAATACATTGCAACCTGGGTAGGAATATCAGTCAGCAAAGATACTCTCAAATATCCAAGGGGAAAAACAATTAAAATAATTTGATGGCAGCCTCAGTAGTCAGGGAACGTAAAATAAGGAGCTTAGTCTTAATTATAATTTGGGTGCAAGATAGGTCCGTTTCAAGAACACTGATGGACTTCAATTCCCAGAAGCCTAAGTCAGTCCATTGGCTGATCAGTGTTTTGGGGGATTTAACTTAGCCTTCTAGGAATTGAAGTCCAATCATCCGAAGATTGGGAAACACTGGAGAGGATGAATCCCTGGGCTTGACCGTGAAAGGGTGGAAAACTGGCAAGTCGGCAGTTCGAGACCCGGGTACCTCATGACGGATTGAGCGCCTGTCTCTGTTCCAGCTCTTGGGGACATAAAAGGAGCCTCATTTGGGCATCCCCTGAGCGGAGTTTCTTCTGCAAAAAACCCTTTCAACCCTGAATAATTTCCGACACAAAATTATTATTACTGTGAAAGTTTAATGCAGCAGAAAAGGAGATTTATACTTGTCAAGTTTCGGGAAATTTCTGTCAAACCCCCGTATTTTACACACTTTCCCACAATTAGACTGGAGGCCAGCACAGGATAAGCATAGCTGCCCAGTTTCCTATCTTTGTCTTTGTCCCAGCTCCTGCCAACCTAGCAGTTCAAAAGCAAGAAATTGCAAGTAGATAAATAGGGACCACTTTGGTGGGAAGGTAATAGCGTTCCGTGCACTTCGGTGTCTAGTCATTCCTGCTACATGACCACGGAAACGTCTGCAGCAGCAGACAGCGCTGGCTCTTCGGCTTTGAAACAGAGATGAGCACTGAACCCTAGAGTCGAATACGACTGGCTTTCGAGTAAGGGAAACCTTTACCAGTTTCCTATTGTGGCCAGGAAATTTCCCTTATTTGACAGGTATGAGGAGATTCCCAGAGAGGGAGGAAATGGTCCTTTCCCCACATGTCCTTCATCCCTGCTCCAGAGGCGACGCTCTGACCGGGAGGATTGAGGCAGGTCAACTTTTATTTCTGGACAACAAATCCCATCTTCCAGGCGCTACGAGGTGAAGTGGGGTTAGACTTTTGCAAAACGGACTCTAAAAATTTCCAAGTACTGGAGCCAGAGAGGATCAGCGACCGGATCTACAAAGCCTTTAAATTACAGTAATACAATTCCCAGCCAACAGGGAGGATGGTGGGGAGATGGGAGTTGTAGTCTGAAAGGAAATTCCCGCCCCCAAACCGTGGAGGGAAAGTCTCTGGGACTGGGAATGTGTTATGTATTTTTTTTAACAACAGTGCCTCTGTGGCGGTGTCTGGCTGCTGGGGATTTTGGGTGGTGTAGTAGGAGGGAAAGCAAAGGGAAACGTTTTAAAGTGCCAGGAGGGATGGGATCATGTGTTTATCCCACCCCCGCCTTCTCTAAGGACTCGTTTGGCGTCTTCTCTTTCCAGTTCAGTGCGAAAGGAATGGCGTTAACATTCCTGGGCAGAGGAACGAATGAGTCACATCTTCCTCCTCTTCTCCCCGGGCAGGGGAACGGCGTTACTTTCTGCCCCTGGCGTTACTTTTCCCACAGGAGATCCAGTATATCTCCCCTTTCGTCTCTCTTTAGTTATTCCGTATTTTTGTGTGTTTGGAATTGTTTCAGATCAGTGCCTGCTTTGAACGTAAAAATCTCTTTAATTCTTTTATCTTACGTTGTTTAATTTTGCAAGAAGTTTGGTTTTTCTATTTTTTTAAGGGAAAAAAACCTATTATCGGTGTTAGATTTTACATCCTGAGGTGTTTTTCATGTTCTGTCTTAGGTAAAGGTCGCCCTTGCTCGGAAGCCAGTCGTATCCAACGCTAGGGTTCGGTGCTCAGCTCTGTTTATAACCAAAGATCCAGTGTGTCTGCAGACGTTTCCTTGGACATGTGGCAGGCATGCTTTTTACCATCCCACAAAAGTGGTACCTATTTATCTTGCTTCTGAACTGCTAGGGCGGCAGGAGCTGGGACAGAGACGGGAGCTCACTCCGACATGCCGTACCCAGGAATCGAACTCTGACCTCCCAGTTGGCAAGTTCAGCGTCTTAACCACTTGAGCCACCGCAGTCCCTTAAGCAGAGTGTAGGGGGAGGTATATACAGTACATGTAATTGTTACTTCTTGTAGTTTTAATGCAGGGGTGCCCAAACTTTTGGGGCCATGGGCCGACCACGTAGTTCAGGGAGCCTGTTACTATGGCCCAGGGCCAGATCCGGCCTCAACCAATTCATCCGGCCCACAAAGGCTTCGTCGCTCCTGGAAACGAAAGTAAAACACACATTTTACTTCCCCTTCCAGGAGCGACGAGGGCTTTGTGGGCCAGATGGATTGGCGTTGGGGGCTGGATCCGGCCATACCCGTCAAGTCACAGTTTTGCTAATCCAGGAGCCTGCCGCGCATGAGCAGTAAGTTTCCAGGAAATGGGTTACAGCGCATACATGGCCGTCAGAGGCAGTGGCGTACATGCGCAGAAATCTCTGTGCGTATGTGCAGAAACCCCTTCGGCCAGGAAAGGGATTACTGTGCATGTGTGGCCATCAGAGGCAGCGGCGCGCATGCGCACTAACCCCTTTCCTGCCGTCCAAAATTACGGGATGGCGGCGGGAACGAGGGGGACGGAGTGCAGAAATACGAGAAATCACACACACACACACACACCTCTCTCACTTCTTCCAGAGGGAGGGCTTGGGATTTGGGGGACAGAGAAGAAAGAGAAAAGTGTACATACTTTTTGATAAAGGCTGCTGTACCTTGGATACCTTGGAGTCATCATTCAGCAAGGAGTCCACGCATTGGTAGACGTCTCCGCAATGACATTCTGCATATGCAAATGGACCTGAGAAATCAAGTCCATTCGCATGCAGTTTTATAGCCATTTGGACATCACATCACCCATTAGCTACGTGGACCATGACTGCTTTTCACCTTGCCCAAGGGATCGGACAGAGGGCGCTTTGGTGAGTTTTACTCCCAACTTAACATCATTGACAGAAGATGAGCAATGTTATCCTTCTCTTAAAACCTGTGCCATGCTTATCTTCCTTCCGGACAAGTCTACAAACCTTGAATGCCAGATGTTTTTGTCCTCTTAAGTATCACCACATGGACACCTCTGACCCAGTGGATCTCTTGGCTGGGGATTCAGAGAGTGGAGGCTTGTTGCCAAGCTGTAGGCAGTTCTGAGGTCTCAACAAGGAAAGCTCCACAGAGGCTATGGTGGTGGGGTGGCTTTGGGGGGTGGCTTTTTCTGGCAGGCAAGGGCAAAATGGAGCTCCGCATTCAGCCCTTAGGGAACTGCAGTGGCTCAAGTCGCTAAGACGCTGACTGGGAAGCGGAAGGTCAGCAGTTCGATTCCGGAGTACTGCAGGACGGAAATGAGCTCCCGTCTTCGCCCCAGCTCCTGCCAACCTAGCAGTTCGAAAGCAAGAAATTGCAAGTAGATAAATAGGGACCACTTCGGTGGGAAGGTAACAGCGTTCCGTGCGCTCCGGTGTCTAGTCATGCCTGCCACATGACCACGGAAACGTCTGCAGAAGCAGACAGCGCTGGCTCTTCGGCTTAGAAACAGAGATGAGCACTGCACCCTAGAGTCGGATACGACTGGCTTTCGAGCAAGGGAAACCTTTACCTTATTCAGCCCTTGCCTGCCGGAGAAGGGGGATGTAATTGACCAGTGATATTGACAGAAGAGATTTCCTAGCCTCTGGCTCCAGGAAAAGCAAACAACCAGGGCTGGTTAATGAATTAGTATGACCCATGCCAAAAGGTCGAATTTTGGTCAACTAGGATTAAAGGACTGTTTGTCTTGTTTAATTATTTTTCGAGTTCCTTACAGTGATCCAAGCAACGGACTGTTTTGAGCTTGAGAGCGTATCATCAATCTCCAGAGGACTGCTTTCCTCTGCCCCACCTGTTCAGAACTCATTCATTCTAAATAACACTATATATAATTTTGGGGTGAACATAGGGTCACACTAATAATCACCCCTACACCCTTTATATACTACATGGAACTAGGCATAATGATATCAACCAGATGTTTGAAAGATGGGGGAGGGGATTATGGAGCCTTGGGTGGAATCAGTGGTTTCTCTTCTAACGTTAGGATGCCAGAGCTTCAAGTAGTAGGAATGTCTTCTGGTGCACCTAAGATTGGGTAACATCCATGTTCTTAAGCCAATATGTTATTCCTCTTTCTGCTTTTGCTGGTTAATGTTACCTTGAATGATCAGTTGTAACAATCCCTGCATTTTTTTAGTTTCTGAATGTGTGACCAATGTATTCTACCGTTCTGCATTTGACGTGCTTTATTGATATTTAGCATTTAATTGGTCACTGTCTGAATCAATTAAGATTGATAACATCGGGGTAGACCCAAGAAGGATTGGTTCGGCTGGTTTCTTCCATGCACCCACCTACAATGTTAAGCTCTCCTGCGATGCATTAGCTCCTCTTCCTTTTACTCTGGGGTCTTGAACCACCTGCCACAGACAACTTGTCCAGAGAAGCCAATTTTTTTTAATTTGTTTATAATCAAACTTAGAAGAAAACCCCCAACTGATGGGGTCTGAACTCTCTGCGACAAACCAGGAAAGGGACCTTGGTGTCCTGGTGGACAGCTCAATGAAGGTGTCAACCCAGTGTGCCTCAGCAGTGAAAAAAGCAAACTCAATGCTAGGGATCATTAGGAAGGGTATAGAAAATAAGTCAGCAAGTGTCATTTTGCCTCTTTATAAATCTATGGTGAGGCCCCATCTGGAATACTGTGTACAGTTCTGGTCGCCATACCTCCAGAAGGATATTATGGAGTTGGAGAAAGTACAGAGGAGGGCAACCAGAATGATTAGGGGACTGGAACACCTTCCTTACCATCTGAGGCTGCAACGGTTGGGCCTTTTCACTCTTGAACGACGGCGTCTAAGAGGTGACCTGATTGAAGTTTATAAAATCATGCACGGTGTGGACAAAGTGGATAAGGAAAAACTGTTTTCCCTATCGCACAACACTAGAACTAGGGGACACTCCATGAAACTTTTGGGTACTAGTTCTCAAACAAATAAGAGAAAGTACTTTTTCACCCAGAGGATTACTGGTCTATGGAACTCCCTGCCAGAAGAAGTGGTGACAGCTGTCAGTCTTGACAGCTTTAAGAAAGGATTAGACAAGTTCATGGAGGACAAGGCTATCAATGGCTATAATTATGGCTACCTAAGGACAACCTCCGGGTTGGAGAGATAGGCAGGATATCTCTCAATGCCATTTCCAGGGAATCCTAAGCAGGTGAAGGCATCTCCTTGGGAATACCCTGAAGGAAATGGTGAGCCACTGTGTGAGACAGAATGCTGGACTGGATGGGCTGTGGCCTGTTCCAGCAAGGCTGTTCTTATGTTCTTATGTTCTTATGTAACTCACAATGGATAGTAATTTCATTTGGAAAACATGCTCCCCGGAAAATTGGGGGGGGGGATTTAAAAAGTAGCTTTTTGGTGAACAGAACAACATCCAGAAATTTTTATTTATTTCTTTATTTGACTTACTATACCACGCCCATCTGGGATAATAAACTCCCACTCTGGGCGGCTCCTAAGGTTAAAAAAGCAGAACAAACACCCCCCAAATACCTGTCAACCACCCCGATTTGGCCAGGAAAACCCTGTAATTCGACGTTGATTTACGTCATAACCCGGCCCGCGCTGCCAAAACCCCATAATTTGGCAGCGGGGAAACGCTTTCTGCGCATGCGTGGAAGGGGTAAAACCCTTCCACGCATGCGCGGAACGCGACCTGCGTACAAGCAATGTACACAGGTCCCGTTTTTCCGGAGCTACGGGTTGACAGCCCCAAACCATAGGGAACCTTTGACCCACCCAGTCCAAGGAGCCCCGAGGAGGACCCCTAAGCCCAAGATGGGAGGGTCTCCTCCTGTTTAAACTACTTCCACAAGTGGCCAAAGGCCTCCTCCTTGGGAAAGGAAAGTTTTCCCTTATAATAATCCTAATTTTGGAGCCCACCACTGGATTCTTTCCTTGGGTCTCCTGTAGGGGGTGAATCCCAGGCTGTGCAAGGGTTAAAACCATTTTGGTATTTGGAGGACAGAGAAGAAAGCGAAAAGAGTAACTATATCTTGATAAGTCTGCTAATCCTCTTTTATAATGCTTGCCCTGATTATCTGGCAATTTCCCTTCCAGAGGAGTTTACAAACTCAAAATCTAGAATCTCTCTAGATCCGTGTCAGAACTGATTCTTCATTAGTCTTCAAATTCGGGGGGCGTGTCAAGATGGAGAGCTGAGAGGAGCGAACTTTCTTCCGCTCAGAAAGGAGGGAAATGAAAGTGGTTTTTTAAAGTGAAAATAATTCCTGAAATTTGCAGAAAAATGGATTAGAACATTTATAAGGAAATATAGACGTGGAAATCAGCTTGGATGGTTTAAAATTGTGCCGAGAAAAAGAGAAAACTGTAAGTTTCGAGTCCGGAGAGAGCGGGGGGATGGGCGGCTCTTAATGGCGACGATGTACCAGTGTTATTAGCTGAAGAACGGACGGCATAGGAAACGGTGCAGTGATCGGCTGGCAGGCAAAAAATTGAGAAAATACAAGCAAACAGATAAGCGGACGATCGGACAGAAAAGGGTAAGTTCGGCGGGGATTCGAAAGGGGGAAGCTGAAGCGAGCCCCGCTCGGCCTCGCCGGCCCCTTTGTTCGGAGCCGCGCGGAGCCTAGCGGAGCCGGAAAATTGCCAAATAGAGAAGCCGAGAAGTCCTGATGGTGAATAAATCTGTTAAAATAGAAGGGGGTAGTTGAAGCGAGCCTTGCTCGGCCTCCTGGTCTCATTGTTCAGAATGGTGCGGAGCTTAGCGGTGCCGGAAAATTGTTAAGTGGAGAAGCTGAGACTGCCCTGTTGGTGAGCAAATTCGTTGAACTAATTTTTTGTTGTGGCGTGAGCTTTGGAACATGGATCCCGGGTTTTAAAGAAAGAGAGAGAAAGAAGAAGAAGTTGGATTTTTGAAGAGCTGAATCAGGTTTTGCTTTGTATTTTTTTTTGAAGACGGGAAAGTGCTACTTCTTTTGAATTTTTTTGGAGCAGAAGTTTGATCCCGTCCTTGTTTTTTGTTTTTGCTTTTTAAGTTGGACAGAGTTTGTAAGCCGCAGCAGGAATATAAAGCCAGTTGTTGGAAGAGAAATAAAACATTAGCTCTCCTCTCCCGCTTTTTGTGAGATAATTATTGAGGACTCTTTTTTTTTTACCTCCATGTTGTGATTTTTTCTTTTATTATCATTATTTTTTAATACGAGTATTCTACGGGGTTTTTTTTCTTTTTTCTTCTTTCTTTCTTTTTCTTTTTTCCTCTTTCCCCCTTCCCTTTCCCCTTTTCTTTTTTCCCCCTTTTTTCCTTCTTTCCTTACCTGGTTATTTGTGGGTAAAACATTCAAATATTTAAAAAATTTAATACTTAAGAGGGAAATCAAATTTTTTTGAATTGAATTTTGATTTTATTTAACAAATCTATGTTGATCAGGACCTTGGTGGATACATATTTGTATATGTATGTGTATATGCGTATGTAAGTACACATACATATAAATGATAGAGGGGGAGGGGGAGGAAGGATAAAGGTCCAATATAGTATCTGGACAATTTTGGTTGAATTTAAGATAAAAGGTGAATTTAAACAATAAATTGTTTATGTAAATTATTGAAATTAAGTAATTGGAAACATATTTGGATGAAACGGCAGGGGAGAGGGAGAGAGAAGGAGAAGAAATTGGCCTGGATAAGAGTGGAAAGACCAACCTCTTCGGACAGGAGTTTTAGACGGCTTACAAGGCTGGAGGAGGAGGAGGACGAGATGAAGAAAACAACGCAACAAGAGATGAAAGATCTGGAGGAGCAGGAGACAGTGAAGAAGATAGCACAGCAATTACAACAGCAACAGCAACAGAAGATAATAATATCTCCAACTATGGCTGCACCAACCGCGGTAAAAACAATTGTAATAACAACAGCAAAAGTAACAACAGCAACAACCGCCACAACAACTGTAACAACAACAGCGGCGATGGCAGGGATAACACCGACAACTATCGTAACAACAGCTACGGCAACAACTCCAACAACATTGGCAATGAAAGGGGGGCAAGGACCTAAATCTGAATTCGAAAGGTTTAATGAGAAAGTGGATAATTTGGAACATAAAATTGAGAATTTCTTGGCACAAGATAAACAAGAACGAAAACAAGAAATGCAAGATATGCTGGCAGATATTAAGAAGGGAATTGACGATATAAAAAAAGGACATGATAATCTTAAAAAAGAACAGGAAGTCATCAAAAAAGAACAGGCAATGATTAGGGAGGAGGTTAAGGACTTGAGAAAGAGAGAAAAAGAAAGAGAAAATAAAGTTGGAGATCACGAAAAGAGATTGGAAACCGTAGAAGAACAACTAAGACGAGTAAATGTTATAATCCGAAAGCTGCCAGAGAATTCCCCCGATAAATTAAAAGAAAGAGTAGTAAAATGGCTTGATGAAATTATGGAAGATGGTTTCACACCGCAGGACGTTGTAAATGTATTTAGGTTGGGGTCAAGAAGGGGTAAAACAGGGTCAAGGAATGTATTGTTAAAATTCGCCAACGTGTCTGATAAATTGCGTTTAATGGCACTTATACGGGAAAAAGGAGCAGAGGTGTTAAAAGTGGAAGGCCATGATATTGAAGTGTACAATGACATTCCAATTGAGGATCGTTTTTGTTTTTTGTTTTTAATAATTTTTATTAAGTCTTTAATGAACATACAGAAAAAGAAAAGAAAACATTAACAGTACATTAACAGTACATTACACTAACAAGTCCATATATCATACTAACAAACATTACTATATGCTAGCACATAACAATATCTATATTCATTAACTACTATTTAACCACCAAATATTAAGAACCTTTATTTCAAAGTCCAAAATAATAGAAAGAAACTTTCTGTACTACCACTAATCTTTTTAACCAATAAAAAACACCCTGTGAATATATACAATGCCCGGAGAGTTTATTTTCTACTCAAGTCCAGAAACTTCTTTGAGATGGTACTGGTCCTGAACTATCACCTGCCATAATAGAGTGATCCACGAACGGTTTCCATATATTCCAGAATCTATTCTCTTTTAAATTATCTCTTTTGACTTTAATCTCCCATGTCAATTTATCGTTCAATGCTAAACTCCACATTTCTTTATACCATTCTCCAACCTGAATATCTACATCGTTTTTCCAATTTCTGGCTATACATTGTCTACCCGTTGTCAATACAATTTCCAGTAATTCTTTTTCCTCCTTGTTTAAACCCAGATCTTCCACATTCGTTAAAAGAATAGTACCCGACACCAACTTAACACTTTTACCCAATATTTCACCAAATTCATTTTCTATTCTTCCCCAAAAATCCCTTATTTTTTTACAACTCCACCACATATGTTCATATGTTCCATCAAATTCTTTACATCTCCAACATAACTTATCTCTTTTATTATCCATCTGGTAAAGTCTTAATGGTGTCAGGTACCATTGCCACAGCATCTTGAAATTATGTTCTTTAATTCTTACAGACATTGTTCTCATAATTCTCTTTTTCCATTTATTTTTCCATTCAGTCTCCCCAATTTTTATATTCAAATTTTGTTCCCACTTCCGTTTCAAATCCTCCTGTGGATCTGCACCTCTATTCAATATATTATAAAGCTTACTTACAAGACCCTTAATACTACTTTCCCCTTTTCTAATCTTCCTTACCAATTCCTCAAATTCCGTAAGTACTCTATCTGACCCTAGTTCTCTTTTATATTTTTTATTCCAATTGTCCACCTTTAACCTCTGAAACCAATTCAAATTTAATATCTCAAACATTTTTTTTCCGCTCGGCATCAACATCACATGCTTTTAACCAATCCTTCAATAACAACGTCCCATTTTTATCCAATATTTCTATTTTTTCTTTGTCTAATTTTATTGGGAAACACATCATATCAGTCAATTCCAAGATTGGGGAGAGATTCGGAACCATATCTTTTTTTACCTTCTTCCACACCTCCATGAGACCTTTCATCATAGTATTATTTGACCTTTTCACCTTATCCTTCATTCCCAGAAAATTCAAGTTTCCAATATTTCTATATTCTTTCATTTCCAATTGTTCCCAAATTACCTTTTCTCTTGCCAAGATCTTCACAACATTCTTGACTTGAAATGCTCGGTAATATACTAAGAGGTTTGGCATACCCAACCCCCCTTTTTTCTGAGACAAATACCATAGTTTCTTTGGAAGCCTAGATTTTTTTCCTCCATTACAAAAGTCATTAAACATTTTTTGAAACTCATTGATTTCTTTCTCTTTTAAATGGATCGCGAGCGTATCAAATAAAAAGTTAATCTTTGGTAACAGTATCATTTTACACATAGCAATCCTTCCAAACCATGACAGCTTTAACTTCTGAAGTTCTCGTATTTTATTCCTAAATTCAATTCTCAAGCTGTCATAATTCAATCGTTTAAGTTCTTCTAATTTGTTTGAAATAATTATCCCTAAATACTTCAACTTATCTTTGATTTGTATATTAAGTGTCGACACCGTCCTACCCATCTCGCTCAATTTCAAATTACACAACATCAATTCAGATTTATCCCAATTTATCTTTAATCCTGTTATAGCTTGAAATACTTGTAGATGATCTTTAATCCTGTCCATTACCTGTTCCGGGTGCTTCACCATAAGCAATGTATCATCAGCGTACATGCTCACTTTATTACCCATAATCCCTTCTATATTTGAATCCTCCCTTATACTTTTAGCTAAAATCTCCATTGCCATTATAAACAAAATAGGAGATAATGGACAACCCTGCCTAGTGCCTGCCTCTAGCTTTACCACATCCGTGAGCTCCTCGTTTACTCTAACCCTGGCATTTCCTTTTTGATATAGTAAATCAATAACCCTATTAAATTTATCTCCAAACCCATATTTTCTAACTATTTCCTTAATTGAAGACCACTGCAATGAGTCAAATGCCTTAAAAATATCCAATGATAGTAGTCCCACTTTTTCCTTTGTTTGATTAACACTGTCTATTAAATCTAATACCCTTCTAGTCAAATCCGCCATGTGTCGTCCTTTTAGAAACCCAACTTGATCAACATTTATATATTCCCCCATAAAACTATTTAAACGGTTAGCCAATATTGCCGTGAAGATCTTCGCATCTTGATTTATAAGCGAAATTGGTCTGTACGAATCCACTCTTTCCAAATTTTTACCAGGTTTTGGCAAAAGAACAATTGTAGTGTTATACCATGAAGTCGGGATTGATCCTCCATCTAGTATATAGTTATATAACTTCACCAATTTCGGGACCACCACCTCTTTAAATTCTTTGTAAAACTCTGTTGATAATCCATCATCCCCCGGGGCTTTCCCTATCTTCAATCCGCTTATTACCCCCTTAACCTCTTTATCAGTTATCTTTTCCTCCATTTTCTCCCTATGCTCTTGCTTTATCCCATTCCCTAACTGCCTCTCCAATATCCTTTTAAGCTTTTCCATATCTATTTCTTTTTCTGCATATAACACCTGGTAAAATTCCCTAACTATTTTACATTTATCGCTATTCTTATTACACCTTAAACCTTGCCTGTCAACTAACACCCCAATTTCTCTTTTTTCCCTTTTAACCTTAGCTGCTCTTGCTAATAGTTTTGAGTTCTTATTACTAAATTCAAAATATTCTCTATTTAAATAAATCAAGTCTCGTTTAACTTTATCAATATCTTTACCCATTACTTCTGCCTTAAGTCCTTGTAGTTTCAAGAGAATTTTTTTATCTTTACTTTTTGCGTGTTCTTCCTGTAATTGTTTTATTTCCTTTTCTTTTTCTATGTGTTCTGCTTTATACCTTTTATATTTGAGGCTTGCCACTTTTATGCTTTCCCCCCTAAAAACTGACTTCATGGTATCCCATACAATGTTAAAATCAACCTCATTATTATCATTCCATTGCCAACTTTCTTTCCAACTTTCCATAATTGCCTCTTTGCTTTTCTGATCTTTGAACAAATTAGGATCGTACCTCCAATTTCTAACTCTTTGAATATTTTTTGATGCTTTCAATTCCAAATATACTTTAGCATGATCCGATTCCTTAATAATCCCAATTTCCGTACTTTCTATATCCCCAATTAAGTTTTCCGACAGAAAAACATAATCTATTCTCGAGTAGGTCCCATGTACATGCGAAAAAAAGGAATATGCCCTTTCCAAGCCTTTAAACTCTCTCCACGAATCCTTCAAACCCATAACTTTCATCCATTTGTCCATCGCCTTCCCTTTCACACCCATTCCACTTCTAGCTATGTTTGTGCAATCTATTCCTGACCTGATCAAATTAAAATCACCAGCCACAATAATTTTTGCAACATTTTCCCACTCCACTATTTTCCGAATTTTTTCAAGAAACACTACTTGGTGGTCATTTGGAGCATAAATATTTACCAACAATATTTCCTCATCCTCCAATTTTCCTCTTAACAACAAATACCTACCCTCTTGATCAGCAATCTTTTTTGTGATTTCAAATCCTAACTTCCTAGAAATCATAGTTGCCACCCCTCTTGCTTTAGATGTTCCAAACGCCATCTCATAGTGTTGCATCCAACCCAGATAAAGTTTATTCGTATCTTTTGATTTCTGATGTGTTTCCTGTAAAAATAAAATATCTGGTCTATCTTTTTTCAACGCCGATTCCAACCTCCGTCTCTTAAGAACAGAACCTGTACCTTTCACATTCCACGATATTATTTTAATACTATCCATAACCAAATTCTTCTCCCAACTTTAAACTCTCCATCGGGCGTGCCACCAAAAACCCTTCACCATACCCACTACATAAAACACACATTTTTCACTCTCCCCACCTTCCAACGAAAAGTCGCCTCTGTCAACCAAAGAGGGGAGAGGGGGGACCTGCAAGATGCGCCCTACTGCCGGCGCTATGCGCTATTTACCCATTCTACCTCTATTAGATAATTAAGATTACTACTATCTAATGCTCATCCTTCCTTACCTATCTCCTCCTCCATCATAATCAAGGACGGCTCCTCCTCCTCCTCCCCTCGTTGTGGTGTTCCACCTGTTGCCCCACCGGGCTCCTCCCTCCCATATTCCCTCCCCAAAGCTCCAGAATCCATCATTTCCTTCTTAAGATTTTTCCATTCTTCCGAATCTACTTGTACCAATCCCAACAAACTCAGATATTCCAACGGATTAGTGCCTTCATCAATAACTTGCATTCTTTTATCATAGAAAAAGCGCAATTGTTGTGGAAATCTCCAATTATACCTTATATTTTTACCCATCAATAATTTAGTAACAGGCCTCATCTTATATCTCCATGTTCTTTCTTTTAGTGAAATATCATTGTAGACTTCTACATCTGAGCCATCAAATTTTAACGCATCTGAACCAACACTTTTCAGATGAGCCATTACTTTTAATTTATCTGCCCAATTTGCAAATTTAACCAACACATTTCTTTGAGCCACTCTCCCTCTTCTTGGACCCACCCGGAATACACTTCCTAAATCCTCCTGAACAAATTCCTTCCCCATTTTTAAACCATTTAACCACTGAACCACCCTCTCTCTTAACAGATCCGGAGTGCGTTCCGGTACCTGACGGATCAAAATGTTCTGCTTTCTCATCATATCTTCGACAGCATCTATCCTCATTTCTTGTTCCTGCAGTTTTAACTTACTGTCCCGCACCACCTCCTGAGTCCCTTTTACTTCCTTCTTTACCGCATCTACCTCGATTTGAACCACTTTCAGCATTCCCTCAAATTTATTCAAACTTAAGTCCACCTTTTTGGTATAATCTGTCAGTGTTGACATCATCTTTTCTTGCCTTTTAAACATTTCATTTTTATCTTTCACCCTTGAAGCCTCATTTTTCTCCATTTTTTGCGACAACTTGCCAATTTCCACCATAATTTGAGTCTGGTCCAATGACACTGTGGGCAGAGCTGTTGGCTGAACAAATTCATCCATTGGTGCTTTTTCAATCTTCTTAGGTTTTACAACCTGTTCTTCTTCTTTTGCTTTCGCTCTCGTACCTTTATCCATAGTGATGTAATATATTTCAAACCCAATGTTGCAGATCGCTGTAACAATTCCAATACAGTAAGGCTTACTACACTGCAGCCATAGGTTCCACCAATACAACCGGCAAGTTCTTATGTCAGCAGAAGATCCAAAATTTACTGTAATCCACAACGATGAAACAAAGGAAAACAAAAGAAAACAGCTCTCCAAACAGGCAGTTTAAAAGTAAAAATTGTTAACCACAAATAATCCTTTCCCACAAAACCAGCAGTCAAATGACGTCTTCCAACCACAGCAAAAAGGCTTCAGAAAAACAGTTAATCAGGTTGCTGAGGGGGGGGGGGAGCTCAGAAGGAAAGAAAAATCCAGCCACCAAGGGGTTAAGGTGAGAAGTTGAGCAGCTATTTGTAATCCACACGGTGATGGAACCCTACAATCAAAGCCACATAATCCTTCCTTTGAAGTGGATAATCAAAGCACCCTTTTCCAGCGAGTGCCTTAACTTTGAAGTGAGAAGAGGCCCCCCCTCTTCCCCCTCTTCCCTAAATGAGCAGGCAGCTTAGGCAGGAGAGAAGAGAAAGAAAAAAAAACAAACTCCCACAGCTTCTCCTCTTTTCCAGTCCAGAGAGGAGGTAGAAAAAAAGAAAAAGGAAAATTAATCCACTTTATTGATCTCAGAATGTGGCGCGGTCCTCTGGTATGTAGAAAAAAAAAACCACAGTCTATACACGATCACTTTCGTTTTCCCTGACCGTCGCCATTACAGTACCTCCAGCTCTTCCCCCCCTTTTTTTTTCTTCTGAAAAACTCAGCCGGTTTTATAGCTTATAGCTAAGAATGTAGCTCCCTTCAGGCACTTACACACAAATTGCCTTCACTCCAGCCGCTTCTTGCCACTTCCAAAACCAGTTCCAAAGCCTTCTCCTCACTCTCGCTGATCCCGTTCCTCGGCTCTCCAGCGGAAAAGCCGCGACTGCCGTCACAGCTCAACCGCCCAGAAAAACCTCCCGAACTTCGATCATCCAGCTTCAAAAGCTCAGCAAACTTTCCAAGGAGACAGGCAAGGATCTTAACTTTAAGCTTTACCACTTGAAAATTTTTCTATTCCGCTCCTTCACATCGTTCACCACTTTGTTGAGCGCGAGCATCCGAAACTAGATGTTACACAGCGGCCATCTTAGCCAAACCCCCCGAGGATCGTTTTTGGAGACAATCGATGAAACCAATCACAAAGCGACTTCAAGATAAGGGAATAAGGTACAACTGGAAATTCCCACGACAATTAAGTTTTTTCAATTTGGGAAGACGCTATCTGATAAGTGAAGGTCCCAACGTCTTGGATGTAATGGTAGATGCAAAGTTACTGGAAGCAGGAACTAAAGAGTGGTTTGATTTGAAGGAAGAATTGATTATATCTGGTGGATATAGAAGGCGGGAGAGTAATGGAAATGAGAACATGCCTAAAGGAGCTGAAGGAGGAATTGTTCTGGGCGGAGAATAGGTTCAGACTTCCCTGGAGCTCTCACAGTTTGCCGCACCCCCCCTCCCCCCTTTGTATTTCAGAGGCCATTTGAAAAAAAATGGGGAGGGCAAATAGTAGAATGTTTAGTGTGTTTTTTTTAGTTGTTTTTTTCTTTTTTTCTCTTTTTTTCTTGTTTTCCTTTCTGTATAAGGGAAAGGTAGTGTTACATGTTAATCACATGTCCACAGGAGGCAGTGGGAGATGTAAAAAATTGGGGCAGGAAAATAATAGATGAGGAATATAAAAGTAATAACATGGAATGTGAAAGGTACTGGTTGTCAAGTGAAGAGAAAAAGATTAGAAGCAGCACTTAGAAAAGATAGACCGGACGTAATCTTTCTGCAGGAAACCCATCAGAAATCGGAAGACACCAATAAGCTATTTTTAGGATGGACTCAGGTCTATGAAAAAGCATATGGTACTTCAAAGGCAAGAGGGGTTGCAACCCTGATATCAAATAGATTGGGATTTGAGATGGTAAAAAGTGTTTCAGACCCAGAAGGCAGGTATCTGATAGTAAAGGGGAAAATAGATGAGGAGGAAATAACGTTGGTGAATCTGTATGTGCCAAACGAACACCAAAATAGTTTTTTAGATAAGGTGTACCGAATATTGGAGAAGGAAAAAACAACAAAAATGATTGTAGCGGGAGATTTTAATTTAATAAGATCAAATATAGACAGTACAAATATAACAAGATGTGTGGGCGGAAACAAAATGCACGTGTTAAATAACTGGTTGAAATCCTTGGGGTTGAAGGATTCATGGAGGGAACTTAAAGGATTGGAAAAGTCTTATACATTCTTCTCGCAAGTCTACAATACGTACTCTAGAATAGACTATATTTTTGTTACGGATAATTTGACAAGAAATTTAGAAGATATAGAAATAGGAATTTTTAAAGAGTCTGATCATGCAAAAGTATTGCTGGAAATGAAAATAGATGCCACAAAGAATAGGAAAAATTGGAGATATAATGCTAGACTGTTTAGAGATAAAAAATGTAAAGATCAAATGGTAGAAAAATGGGAAGAAAATTGGAAGTGGAATGATACAGGCGATGTTAGATTTGGTATTGTATGGGATACAATGAAAGCAATTTTTAGAGGCGAAAGCATTAGGTTGGCAAATATTAAAAATAAACAGTTAAAAAGTAAGCAAGAGGAAATTGAAAAAGAGATAAAAACGTTACAGGAGAAACATGCAATAACGAGGGATAGAAAGGTTTACGAAAGAATGCAGGGTTTAAAGAAGGAATTAACAGGAAAAGACATTGAAAAGGTGAAAAGAGATTTGGCATATCTAAAAAGGGAATATTTTAAATATAGTAACAAAAATTCAAAACTTCTAGCAAGAGCGGCCAAGGAAAAAAGAAGTAGAAGAGAAATTGGGACTTTAGTAGATAAGGAAGGTATAAGACATAATAAGATCAAAGATAAATGTAAGGTGGTTAGAGAATTTTATCAAGACTTATATGCTAAAAAGAAGGTAAATATAGATAAATTGAAAGATAAATTGGGAATGCAAGTTAAAAATAAAATAAATCAGGAACACAAACAAAAAATGGAGGAATTAATAACTGAAAAAGAGATAAAAGAAGTAATAAATAAGCTGAAACCAGATAAATCACCAGGAGAAGATGGACTATCAGCAGAATTCTATAAAGAGTTTAAGGATATAGTAATTCCAAAACTGCTAAAACTGTATAATGCTATACTTAATGGGGAACAGATACCACCATCATGGTACAGGACAATAATTGTGTTATTACCAAAACCAGGAAAAGACCCAGAAAAAGTAGAATCATACAGGCCCATTTCTTTGATAAATCAGGATGCCAAGATCTTTACGGCAATACTGGCGAACAGATTAAATAGCTTTATGGATAAATATATAAATAAAGATCAGGCAGGGTTTGTGAAAGGTAGGCACATGGCAGATTTAGTAAGGCGAGTCATAGATTTGATAGATGTTGCAGGACAAAATAAGGAGAAAGTTGGACTACTATCCCTAGATATTTTTAAAGCATTCGATTCCTTGCAATGGATAACAATTAACGAGATAATTAGAAGTTATGGATTCGGTGATAGGTTTATAAAAACAATAGAACAATTATATCAACAAGGATATGCTAATATTAGGGTCAATGATGGTTTTACGGAGGAAGTGAGATTAGAGGCCGGGACAAGGCAAGGGTGTCCCTTATCACCAATACTATTCATTATGGCGATGGAAATATTAGCAAATACAATAAGGGAAGATAAAAATATAGAAGGAATATTGGAAAATAAAATTAGCTTATATGCGGATGATACTTTGATAATTATGAAACACCCCAGAAAAACTATGGAATGTATTCAAAAGCATTTAAAGAAATTCGAACAAATAACAGGCTTAAAGATAAATTGGGATAAATCTGAAATGATTCTAAATAACATTGAAAAGGAAGAACAAGAGAAAATAAGGGATGAATTTAAATTGCAGATTAAAGAGAGTTTGAAATACCTAGGGATAATTATCTCTAATAAGTTGGATGATCTGAAAAGATTAAACTATGATAAACAAAAGAAAGAATTAAAAGATAAAATTTTGCAATATCAAAAACTAAGGTTGTCTTGGTTTGGCAGAATAGCACTGACGAAAATGATGTTATTACCAAAACTAAAATTTCTATTTGATGCCTTACCAATTCAATTGACAGACAAAGAAATTAAGGAATTTCAAAAATTATTAGATAATTATTGTAACGGGGGACGTAGACCTAGAATTTCAAAGAGATTGTGGTATTTATCTCAAAAAGAAGGGGGCCTGGGAATCCCTAACTTAAAGAATTATTACAAAGCATTCCATATAAAGAACGTAGTTAAGATTTTGACAAAGGAGCCGATTATTTGGGAGGAACTTGAAATGAAGGAATTAAAGGAAATGGGTAAGAGCTTTTTTTTTAGATAAGGAAATACGGAAAATATCGGTTAAAAATAGAATGCTGAGGTCAATGCTGGGTGTATGGAAGAATGTTAAAATGAAATTGGTCCCAGATACTTCCCCGATAATTGAAATAGAAGATTTGAAAAAGTTTCCAATAAGAATGGGTAATGAAACAAGAGAAATTTTGTTGATGAAAGGGGTTTTCCTGCTGAAAGATTGGATCCGAGTCTGCAGTGACAACGTGATGAAACGAGAGTTATACACCCAGATGAAGTTGAATTGGTTCCAGATAGCGATGGTGAACAAGTGGAATAATAAATATATGAGGGAGAATCTGGAAAGACACAGGACAGAATTTGAGGAATTAGTGTGGAAGATAAGGAGGAAAGAAATCGGAATTAAAGGAATGGTTAGTAAAATTTATAAAATAATAAACACAGAAACTAATCCACAAGAAGTATTAAGAAATACATGGGAACAGGATTTGAATATGAGGATAACAGAAAAGGAATGGCAAAATAAATGGAGAAAAAGAATTATGAGATCCTTGTCGGTTAGGGTAAAGGAACATAATTTTAAAATGTTATGGAAGTGGTATTTGACCCCTATGAGATTATATCAGATAGTTAAAAAGAATGATAAAATGTGTTGGAGATGCAAAAATACACTGGGTACATACGTTCATATGTGGTATGAATGCAAGGTGGTAGAAAATTTTTGGGTAAAAATTGAGAATGAGATTGATAAAATCATGGGAATGCGTCTCAAATTGGGGCCAAATACTATTTTGTTGACAGATGTAGAAAATATGAATTTAGATAATGATAAGAAAGAACTGTTGTCTATGATGTTGGTAATAGCTAGAATGTGTATTGCAAAAAATTGGAAAAATAACTTAATGTTAAAGGTGGAAGAGTGGTATAAGCAGATGTGGGATCTCACATTGAATGAAAAATTAACATGGGAGCTAAATATTAAAAAAGGTATAATAAAAGAAAACAGATTTTGGAATATATGGCGAAAATTTGTTGACTATTCACTGACGAGAGAGGGAATAAATAAATTGACACCAGACCAAATGAAATTTTGGGCACAATAGAAATCAATGGGAATTCCCACATCCTCCAGGACAATGTATATAGCACAGGGTGTTTTTTGTAGGTAATGTGATGAGTTTGAAATATAATAGATCTTGGCAAGATAGAAGAGTTTAACAAAAGTATGATAATGATATCAAAGTAGAGCTGAAAAATGTGGATTAGATATGGAGGATAACTTTTAATAATATGATAAAAGTATAGTGTGTAAGTAAGAATATTTCATATTGTAATAGAATAAGGATATGATAGCTTCTCCTTGCCTTTCTTTCTCTTAATTTATGTAGATGTATTTTTTATTTTTGCCCATACAGTTCTCTCTTTTTATTGTAATCAGATGATTTGTTTTATTTTCTTTTTTTTGTATGTTATTATTATGTCTTTAAATGTATGTTATATATTTTGAAAATTAATAAAAATTTATTTAAAAAAGTCTTCAAATTCAATTGACTTTTCTGGCATCTGCTACTCAAATTAAGTAACTGTCTATTTTTTAACTTCAGGCTTTTGACACAACTGCTAATATGGAAGGGAGAGGAAATATTCGACTAAGAGGAAATCATACAACTTATGGAAGAATACACTCAAGTGAGAAGCCATTCCAATGCTTTGAGCGTGGAAAAAGCTTCATTAAAAGTGAAGGCCTTGCTAAACATCACAGGATCCACACAGGCGAGAAGCCTTTTAAATACCTGGAGCGTGGAAAGAGCTGCAGGGACAGTGGAAGCCTTGCTAAACATCACAGGAGCCACACAGGTGAGAAGCCTGTTAAATGCCTGGAGTGTGGGAAAAGCTTCAGTCAAAATGCACACCTTGTTTCACATCACAGGATCCACACAGGAGAGAAGCCTTTTAAATGCCTGGAGTGCGGAAAAAGCTTCAAGGACAGTGGAAGCTTTGCTAAACATCACAGGAGCCACACAGGTGAGAAGCCTTTTAAATGCCTGGAGTATGGAAAAAGCTTCAGTAACAGTGGAAACCTTGCACAACATCACAGGATCCACAGAGTTGAGAAGCCTTTTAAATGCCTGGAGTGTGGAAAGAGCTTCGGGGACAGTGGAAGCCTTGCTAAACATCACAGGAGCCACACAGGTGAGAAGCCTTTTAAATGCCTGGACTGTGGAAAAAGCTTCAGTCAGAATGCAAACCTTATTTCACATCACAGGATCCACACAGGTGAGTAACCTTTTAAATGCCTGTAGTGTGGAAAAAGCTTCAGTGAGAGTGGAAGCCTTGCTAAACATCACAGGAGCCACACAGGTGAGAAGCCTTTTAAATGTTTAGAGTGTAGAAAAAGCTTCAGTGACAGCAGAAATCTTGCTTCACATCACAAGATCCCCTCAAGGGGGTGGCGGTAGGCCTGCCCTTCGGGGTGTTTTTCTGGAATCTTCTCTGTTCCAATTGCGTTCTTTGGAGGAATTTTTCATGGCCTCAGCGGCTTTCAAACAGTGTACTTCTTGCCACAAGAAGTTTCCAGCTTCTTTTTATTTATTTATAATTTTTATTGAATTTTTATACATGTATTAAAAAAACACAATACAAGACAAGTAAAATACTTATAAATAACTGAAGTACAAAATACAAGAACACAAAAATAAACAAAAAAATAAAAAATATATACACCTATCCTAGTACATTTATATATCTGTCTTTATAAATCAAATACCTTAAAACCATCATTATAAGTACCACCTCTTAACTTGTTACTTAATGACTCTTATCTAATCTTAACTACCATCTCAAAAACTCATTTTCCAGTAAGTCATATAATGCCATTATAGATAGGCGAAAAGAAAAAAAAATTAAATATTGCAAAAAATAATTGAAAATAAATTTTAAAAAAAGTCACCCTGTGTTTATTTACATTGCCCTGGAGAGCTCAGAGTATCTCATTAGTTTAACCCCAAAATCCACTTTGCTCAGGTACAGGTCTATTTCTTTCATCCCCCATAAGGGAGTGGTCCACAAAAGGTTTCCAAATATTCCAAAATCTATTTTCTTTCAAATTATCTCTTTTTTTCTTTATCTCCCAAGTCAATTTATCATTCAATGCTAAATTCCACATTTCTTTATACCACTCTTCAGTTTGTATAATTACATCATTTTTCCAATGTCTAGCTATACAGTGTCTAGCTGATGTAATCATTATTTCTAGTAATTCTTTCTCATCTTTATTTAAATTAATACCTTCCACGTCTGTTAGTAGAGTGGTACCTGATCCCAATTTTACCACCTTACTCAATATTTCCCCTATTTCTTTTTCAATTCTTTTCCAAAAATCTTTAACCACTTTACAACTCCACCACATGTGTTCATACGTCCCAATAGTGTCCTTACATCTCCAACACATTTTATCTTTTTTATTATCCATTTGATATAGCCTCATTGGGGTCAGATACCATCTCCACAACATTTTATAGTTATGTTCCTTTATTCTAACCGACATAGTTCTCATAATCCTTTCCCCCCATTTATTACTCCATATATCCTTTTCAATCTTTATATTCAAATCTTGTTCCCACCTTAATTTCAATTCCTCTTGTGGATCACCTTCTTTATTTAACATTATATACAATTTGCTAACTAATCCCTTGATATTTTTCTCTCTCTTTCTAACTTTTAGAATCAGTTCTTCGAATTCCGTCTTTTCTCTTTCCAAATCATATTCCCTCATATATTTACTGTTCCATTTAATAATCCTGTCTCTGAAACCAATTAATTTTTAATTGCTCGAACAAATTAGTCCTGCTAACCTCATCGCTACAAGTCCGTAACCAGTCTTTCAGCAAGATAACCTCATTCTTCTCCAATACCTCCTTTATCTCCTCATTTATGTTAATTGGAAAACTCGCCATATCTGAAATTTCGAATATTGGAGAGACCAGATCCTTCCTCACCCTATTCCATACCTTCATTAGTCCAATCATCATGATATTTTTAGTCCCTACCTTTCCCCAATTGCAACCTAAAAAGACCATTTTACCCATATGTCTATAGTCCCTCATCTCTATTTCCTCCCATATTACCTTTTCCCTTGCCAAGATCTTCACAACGTTCTTAATTTGAAATGCCCGGTAATATGCCATCAAATTCGGCATTCCCAACCCTCCTTCTTTCTGCGATAGATATCATAACTTTTTTGGTAACCTGGTTTTCTTCCCACCATTACAGAAATTGTTAATCAATTTTTGAAACTCCTTAAATTCCTTATCCTTCAAATGGATCGCTAACGCATCAAATGGAAAATTTATTCTAGGTAACAACATCATCTTTGCCAGCGCAATTCTCCCAAACCATGACAGTTTCAACTTTTGAATGCTTTGTATCCTATTCTTGATTTCTGTTTTCAAACTATCATAATTCAATCTTTTGAGCTCTTCCAATTTATTTGATATAAATATTCCCAAATATTTCAATTTATTCTTAATCTGAATATCCACTATATCCTTTATCTTCTTCTGATCCTTTTCACCCATATTGCAAAGCATCATTTCCGATTTATCCCAATTTATTTTCAACCCAGTAATATCCTCAAAGTCCTTTAATTGTTGCCTAATTCTATCCATTACCTTATCTGGTTGTTTTACAATTATCAGAGTATAATCGGCATACATACTTATTTCCCATAATTCCCTCTATTTTTCCATCATCTCTTATGGCTTTTGCTAATAACTCCATTGCCATAATGAACAATATTGAAGATAAGGGACAGCCCTGTCTCGTGCCTGCCTCCAACTTTACCTCATCTGTAATCTCATCGTTTACTCTAACAGTAGCTATTCCTTGCTGATATAATTGGCCGATTACTCTTCTAAATTTGATACCAAATCCGTAACATTTAATTACCTCCTTAATTGAAATCCATTGTAGAGAGTCAAATGCCTTAAATATATCTAAAGATATTAATCCCACTTTTTTTTTGTTTGACTCACCGTATCAACTAAGCCCACTACTCTTCTTGTCAAATCTGCCATATGTCTCCCTTTCAAGAACCCCATTTGATCTACATTTATATATTCACCCATGAAATTATTCAAACGATTAGCAAGTATTGCTGTGAAGATCTTGGCGTCTTGATTTATCAATGAGATAGGTCTATAGGATTCTACTTTCTCTAAGTTCTTTCCGGGTTTTGGCAAGAGTACAATTGAGGTCCTATACCATGAAGTCGAAATTAGCCCTCCGTCTAATATGTAATTATATAATTTTGCCAATATCTCCAAATTCTTTGTAAAAATCCACAAGTAACCCATCTTCACCAGGAGCTTTTCCCCGCTTCAATCTAGCAATTACCTCTTTTACTTCTTTCTCTGTCACTAATTCTTCCATTCTATCCCTGTGTTCCTGTTTTATTCCACTAATTATTTGCTTCTCTAATTGCTTTTTAAGTTTCACCTCATCTATTTCTTTTCTTGCATAAAGAGCTTGATAAAAATCCTTCACAATTTTACATTTATCCTTTATCTTATTACATCTTATCCCTTGTTCATTAATCAAAACTCCAATTTCCCTCTTTTCCCTTTTATCCTTTGCTGCTTTTGCTAATAATTTTGAATTTTTATTACTAAATTCGAAATATTTTCTTTTTAGATAAACCAAGTCTCTTTTCACCTTTTCTATTTCTTTGCCTACCAATTCAGTGTTTAATCTTTGTAAAGTAGCGAAAACTTTTTTGTTCTTTTTTTTAATGTTCATCCTGTAACTGCTTTATCTCCTTTTCAAGCTTATCCTGTGTTAACTTATAATTTTTATATCTATTACTTGCCAACTTTATGCATTCCCCTCTAAAAACTGACTTCATGGTATCCCAGACCATATTATATTCTACCTCACCATTATCATTCCAATGCCAACTTTCCCTCCAACTCTTCATAATTTGTTCTTTACATTTCTGGTCTCTAAATAGGTTAGCATCATATTTCCAAGTTCTCCTTGATCTAATATTCTGTAATTTTAAATCCAAAATTACCTTAGCATGATCCGATTCTTTAAATATTCCAACCTCCATTTCCTCCATATTTTTAACCAAGTTTTCAGTTACAAATATATAGTCTATTCTGGAATAAGAGCTATAAACCTGCAAGAAGTACGAATATACCCATTCTGAGCCCTTAAGTTCTCTCCAAGAATCTTTCAAACCTAAAGCAGCCATCCAATTATCCAACAATCTCCCTTTAATCCCTTTCCCACTTCTCAATATATTTGTACAATCCAAATTTGATTTTACTAAATTAAAATCACCAGCCACAATCATCTTCGTTAATTTTTCTTTTACTAAAATATATGCATTTTTTCTAAGAATTCCGCTTGATGATCATTTGGGGCATATATATTCGCCTACATTATTTCCTCATCATCTATTTTCCCTTTCACTATCAAAAATCTCCCTTCAAAATCCGAAATAGTTTTTGTTATCTCAAACCCCAGCCTAGCTGAAATCAAATTTGCAACACCTCTTGATTTTGATGTACCATAAGCTTTTCCATAATGCTGCATCCAACCTAAAAAAAAGTATTTGTATCTTGAGATTTTTGATGACTTTCCTGCAAAAAGACTATATCCGGTCTATCCTTCTTCAGAGCTGATTCTATCCTTCTCTTAATTTGAGATCCTATACTTTTTAAATTCCATGTTAATACTTTTATTGCTCTCATGATTTAAGTTGTCCCCCCATTTTGTCTCTCCTGAGCTCTCCATTGGGTGTGCTACCAATTAACCTAAAATAATTAACCTAAAACTTAAAACATAAAACACTCATTATCAACTTCCCCGCTTTTCCCTTCAAAAAAAGAAGAAAGAAAAAATCGCCTTTGACTTTCAAAGAGGTGGGGAGCATGCAAGAATGACATACTAATTAAAGCTCATGCGCTAATTGTACTTTTTTCCCTTGCACTTTCCCCCTTTCCTTATTAACCTTTTTAAACAAATTTATTCTAAATATTCTTCGCCTTTAAAAATTCTCACCATCATTCTTCTCTCTTCTAGCCTTTGCTTAGCTCCTCCTCTACCACAATCAATGACAATTCTTCCTCTGCTCCACCTGGTTGTTCTCCTCCCGCAGCACCTCCCTCATCCATTCCCCCATAATCTCTTCTTAACCCCCCGATGCCAACAAATCTTTCCTTAACTCCAACCATTCATTTGAACCCGCCCTGACCAAGTCAAGTCAAATATTCCAGTGCATCAGTCCTTTAATCGATCACCTGCATCTTTTTTTCATAGAAAAATCTTAATTGTTGTGGAAATCTCCAGTTGTATTTTATCCCTTTTTTTAATCAAAATTTTTGTTACCAGTTTTATTTTGTATCTCCATCCACGTTCCTTAATTGGAATATCATTATATACCTCCACATCAGTTCCATCAATTTTCAGAACGCCAGAACCAGCTTGCTTTAAGAAAGCCATTACCTTCAATTTATCCCCCCAATTTGCAAATTTAACCAAAACATTCCTGTGTTCATTTTTCCCCCCTCTCTGTCCCACTCTATAAGCATTTACAATGTCCTCATTAACAAAATCTTTCCCCATTTTCAAATTATTTAGCCAATTAACAATTCTGTCTCTTAGCTGATCTGACGTTCTTTGAGTCATATGATGTATCACAATATTCTGCTTTCTCATCATCTCTTCCATCACATCAATCCTTTTTTCCTGCACATCTATCTTCATCTTATTTTCTTTCACCTCCTCATGTATCCCTTTCATTTCCCCTTTCATCGATTTCATGTCATTTTACATCAACTTAACATTACCCTCTAACTTGTGAATATTTAAATCAATTTTTTTAGAAAGGTCAGTGATCGATCCAGTCAATTTATCCAACATTTCATTTTTATCCTTCACCCTTGCTTCTTCCATCCTATCAAATTTTTGGAATAATTTACCAAGTTCCACCATTATTTGAGTCTGGTCAAATGCAGGTTCAGGCGATAATGAAGATGACAATGGGGGAGGATCCACAACTGTTGCTTTACCCTTCCTTTTTGGTTTCACCACTTCCTCATCCTCCCCCTTGCTCCTTATCGCTTTATCCATTGTGATATCGAATAGTAATTTCAGTGCAGCAATCCTTTTCAATCCCCCAGAATCTTCTCCCTGAGGCTGTTCCAGAATTCAATCAAACCAAATTTCCCAATTGAGAGGAGTGAAGTAAATCCACAAGTCTGGTTAAAAATTATGTATACTCAAAAATGTAAAAAATGAGGGTCTATTAATGTCACCCACCTGCTGCTATTATCCACTTGCAAAATCTTTCACCCTCCAAATATTGTAATCCAAGGGAGAGAAGAGAAAAAAGAAAAAAGATTGCTGCTACATCCACTTAGATTTGATTGAAGCCACAGGAAACACTTCCACTGATACAATTGTAATCCTATTCAGCAACAATGCGTCTCGAAATGGAAGGAGGGGGGAGGAAGCAAAACCACAAGGAGAACTGGAGTGAGCACAACTCAAAGGCTGATTATAAGTCCCATACGCTCAGTGTTGCAACTCCGCAAAAGTGAGGGAGAGAAAAAAGAAAAAGAGAAGAGTAACTATCAAAATAAAACTAACAACTTAGGGAGAAGTACAAAATTAAGTCTTGACAGCCGCAATATCTACTGCGGGGTCCAGAAAAGTCCGATGCCGATACCAGTCACTCACCCCCTCCTTCCCCTTCTCGGATCAGGAACAAACTTTTGATTTCTTTCCTTCAACTCTTTTTTCCTTCTCCAGGCACCTTCACCGCGTCTCCGTCCCCAAAGCACTCTCCAAAAATCCTCTCCGTCTCCGCGTTATTCTTCTTCCTCCACACACTCACTCAACTTTCACTTTCAGCGCGGTCCCCATTACCCGCAGCTTCTTCCTCTTTCTCCCAAACTTTCCCACGGCATCGGAACTTACTTTCCACTCTTGGCCATCAGCCATCAGCTCTCCCAATGCTCTCCCAGCTCCTCAGGCACCGGAAAACCCTTCATCCACCATGTCCTTGTCCAGCCTGTTTTCTTTTAACTCTTTTAAAAACTTTTTCTGGCCCCCCTTTTTTGAGGATCCCACTCGCCCGCGGCACAGCTGGCTCAGCCCCGAACTCTGTCACTCGCTTTACCAACCACCGCCGCTCCGCAATCCTCGACCCCCCCGAAATGTGGAACAGAAAATGCTCCTCAATCCGATCGGCACGAACAGGACTTTAAAGTGGATTTTTTTCCCTGATAAATCGCTTTAATTACCACATTGTACAGCGCGAGCTATTAAAGCTGATGTTAGCCCTTCACCATCTTGGCCCTGTCCCCTGAAGTTTCCAGCTTCTGACGGGCATAGCAAGTGCCTTTTTTGTTTAGGGGAGTCGCATCAGAGCCAATCTTGTGCTCACTGTAAAAATTTTGCGCGTCTTGCGGTACAAAACAGAAGTAACCGACTTAAGGTGTACCTCATGGAGCTCGGCCTGGCTCCCGCTCCTGCTGTTTCAGCCTCTACCTCTGCCGGTGACCTGGCATCTGAGAGGGCTCCCAAATCTTCCAGAGTCCCCCTCGTCCTCCGATGATTCCAGCTCGTCTTCGGAGGAGGAGGAGGAGGGGGATGTGGACGTGGATTAGATGCCCGACCAAGCCATTGGTGCTGTCGATCCACCAAGAGGTGAGGATCAGAAGTCCCTCACAGCCATGCTAACCCGTTTGGGACCTGCCCTCAAGATACGGGTTGACCAGCCTCCACTTGAGGGTGAGGGCCAGATGATGGCAAAACTGGATAGGAAGTCCATTCGTCCACATCACCATGCTTCCATCTATGCTAAATTCTGCCAAGGCTACATGGAAGAAGCCCATCTCGTCCCACTCCATTTCGTCCAGGCTCGATGGCATGTACTGAGTCTTGGACGAGAACGTGGAGTTTTTGCAAGCTTATCCCCTACCAAATACCTTGGTGGTGAAAGCTTTCCAACACAAAATGGCCATCAGCGGTTTCCCAGTGCCACCAACGTCTGAGGGGAAGAAGCTCGATGCGATGGGCCATAAGTTTTATGCTAATGGTTCACTGTTCCTCCGTGCCATGAACTACTCTGCTGCTATGGGCCTCTACCAGTCACATCTTTGGGAGTGGGCCAAGACTCTTGCCGCTAAGTTACCAGTGGACTTCCAGAAGGATCTTGACGCCCTATGCGATGAGGGTGATTTCCTGGCAGACCAGCAAATGCGGACAGCCCGCCATATAAACAACTATGCGGCCAAGGATATGTCTTCTGCTATCCTCCTGCGCCGACATGCTTGGCTTCGGGGAACCACTCTCAACGACTCCATGAAAAAGTTGATCGAGGAGTTCCCATTTGATGGTCACGGTCTGTTTGTCCAAGATACGGACAAAGTTTTGAATGAGTTGTGGCAGACCAACTTGACTGCCAAATTCTTGGGCCTTACTGCTTCCACTCAGCCTGCGAAGCCTAGGTTTCAGCCATTCACAACTGCTATTGCGGAAACTCACAGCAACAGGGTGGACCTGCTCACCATTCCAACACTGGGTTTTATTGCCCTAGGTGACAACATGGGAGGCAGAATTTTCAGCCCTATGGCCAAGGGAAACGCTCGGACAGCAAGTCAAAGTCTTGTGTTTGACTTCCCTCCAGCCAAGACTCTCTCGCTCCATCTCCCGTACTTTCCCCTTCGGAACTTCCTCAAGGGGTGGTCCGACGTCACGAACGACCGGTGGGTCTTGAAGATCTTGTCCGCTGGTTATGCCATCGAGTTCGACCAGATGCCTCGGGTAGGAAAACTCCATTTGACCACCCCATCTCTTCATCTGGAGGAAGAGGTTGCTACCCTTCTCTCCAAGGGGGCCATCGAACGGGTACCAGCAACCGTTGGAACAACGGTTTCTACTTGAGGTACTTTGTTGTCCAGAAGAAAGATGGAGGCTTCCGCCCTATTCTGGACTTGCGTCATCTCAACAAGTTCATCCACACCAGGAAGTTCCGGATGGTGACACTCCAAACCGTCCTTCCCCTCATCAACAAACAGGACTGGTTTACAGTGATAGACCTCAAGGACGCTTACTTCCATGTCAGCATCCACAAAGAGCACAGACGGTTCCTCCACTTCAGGATAGGGGACTCTGTGTCATATCTTCAACCGTGGCTCTGACGAATATGGGACCTGCGCAGATTGGTTCTGCGCAAGTCGCATTCTACGCATGCGTAGAAGGGTTTTACGCTTGTGTAGCCCCCTTCTACGCAAGCGTAAAACCCTTCTACGCATGCGTAGAACACGACTTGTGCAAAAGGGCTGCGCAGTACCTCCTCGCCCCCACTGCCAAATTCTGGGGTTTCGGCAGCGCGGGGTGGGAAATGGCGCAAATTGGCGCCAAAAATCGGGAAATTCTAGCCAATCCGGGAAGGTTGACAGGTATGCTCTATGTACCAGTACCATTGTCTACCATTCGGTCTATCCATGGCCATACCTGTCAACTATCCTGTTTTCCCCGGGAAAACCCCTTATTTTGGCAGTTTTTACTGCCAAAACCTTTGACCAATCAGCTTTAAAGCCTCCGATCCATGTTCTGCACAGGCGCACAACCCCAATAGTGTGTATTCACAAACTATATACTCGGAGAATGAAAGTTATTACTGGTAAGTGCAACCTAACTTTCCCTCCTACATGGCAGGATTCCTGTATTTATTTATTTGTTTATTTATTTAAATCAGCAGTGAACTTTGGTCCACGAAAGCTCACATTTAAATACAGGAATTAGTCTTTTAAGGTGCCACAACATTTTTTGTTTACTCTTTGATATGTTTTCACAGAATAACATGGCTACCACTTCAAACATTTCAACTATGTTGCCAGTTTGTTCATTTGAAATACAGTACTGTACTTAAATGTCGCTTTTTCTCAAGAATCTAAGGTGGCTTAATTTTTTTTAAAAAACAGGCTGAAATTCAACATATAAGCTGCCATGAAGGTATAATAATTAAGAACAAGAAGAAAAAATTAGAGTGTTCAAAGCAGGCCGGTCTCCGGCTAGGAATAATGGAATAGGACTCCGGTTCTATTTTGTTGGTTTTCGGAGCTGGGGCCATGATTAAGAGGGACGGCTGGGGGCATTCGTATTGTGCTACTAGAGGTGAAATTCTTGGACCGGTGCAAAACGAACCAGAGCGAAAGCATTTGCCAATAATGTTTTCATTAATCAAGAACGAAAGTCGGAGGTTCGAAGACGATCAGATACCGTCTTAGTTCCGACCATAAACGATGCCGACTAGCGATCCGGCGGTGTTATTCCCATGACCCGCCGGGCAGCTTCCGGGAAACCAAAGTCTTTGGGTTTCGGGGGGAGTATGGTTGCAAAGCTGAAACTTAAAGGAATTGACGGATGGGCACCACCTGGAGTGAGCAGTCGTAAACAGTAGTCTGCTAATGTTTTGGGGCCAACTAACATGGCGGACTAACACGTTTGTCGGCTTCAAGTATGTGACGTCATGACAACTCCTGTTTTATTATACCTCCATGGTACGGACCGACTGTACAGGACCGTACGGTAAATTAGGTACGGTAAATACGCCCACTTCCGGTCTTGACTCCACCCACTTCAGGGCTTGACTCTGCCCACTCTGGTCAGACTCCACCCACAACTCCGCCCACCCAGCCTGTACGATATAAGTATGGTAATTTGGCTTCAAGTTCAGCGGCTAATTATTTGAGATTCCCGGGTTGGCAACACTTACTTGGACTGGCTATGGCTCATGAAGACATCACACGGGGAAAACAGTGCTTATGCACTCAGTGGAGCAAATTGTAATACTGTATTGTATTAAAAGCACATATGGGCTGTGAAGGGAGAGGCTCGCTCTCTTGCAAGTTTCGAAGTGGTAGAACCATGTTAATTTGCAAAAACGTGGCAGGGCCATGAACATTGATTGCCATAGTTTAATAATGAGTGTCAGATAAATAATGCCTCACTGCCCTTCGTCACCAATGACCACAATGCACCATTACCCCCTGAACTCCGACCTCATCCTTCCCTCTGACCCTTCACCCTAACCCCTCCTCCCTGAAAGAAGGTTATAAAATAAGGTTCACCTCACCATGAGGCTATCCAGTCTAATGGCGTCCTCCCTGAGGACACTGTGAGAGAGGAGATGTGTAATCAATAAAGCCTCTAAACATATTCTGGCGTCTGTGGTCATTTCAGTAAAACCATTCCTAAAATCCTCAACAAATGGTAGCAAGAGGATGGTTTGCTGAATGAACCACAAAACGTACAAAAATACAAAATGCCCAGAATAAAGAGGTCAAAAAAGAATCGACCCCAAGAGACCAGCCCCCAAGGAGAGCTGGACGAAGCAACAGGAGGGGCGATCTGGTCCAGAGAATGGCTGAGGAAATTCGAATAAAACTTGCCGAAGTGGAAGAAAGCATCCGAGAACTTTCTCTCCAACAACGCACGCAAATCAGCGCCCATCTAACTCAAAGCGAAGGAGAGGATGGGGGAGAGAGCCTGCTCGGAGATGACCAGATTGAAACGGAGACCCAAAGAGGAACTACGGTAAGCCACCCCAAGAGGGGAAGCGACGGTACAACAATGGAATCCAAGCAATCAATGAAAATTGCTGCCGGACTCCAAAACAGCCTAGCCGGGAGGGAGGGGAAATTCCAGAGCCAGGGGCAGACCCCCTCCCCCTCGCGGCAACAGAGCACAGAAGGGGAACCCAGCAATAGCGAAGAAAATGAAGTGGAGGAAATAAGAAATGATCTCTGGGAACTGTATAAAGCCAGACAAGAGAAATATAACAGAGATCATAGGGGACCCTACCCAGAAGCAGAAGTTTCAAAAGCCATAGAAATACTTTCAGCTGTCCTCGGCCCTCCATGCATAAACTCTCCACATGAAAACAACCCCCCACAAAGAACCCCACAGCGCAGCAGCCCTCAACATATGAGCCATAGATCCAGCCAGGGACAGACACCCCCATGGCCCCCATCGGAAGACAGAGGCATTCCAAACAACCCAGTACTACCTTACTGCACACCAACTTACTCACCCCCAAAGGCTTCCGAAAATGAACCCCGGAGTGTGGGCACCCCCCCCCCCACCATACCAAGAGAGAACACTGCCACCACTTTCCAAGCCCCAAGGAGCATCCGTTAGCCACCACCTTCTACCCAGCCACTCGGACCCTAGACCAGGAGAGCAGAGGTACTTTCCCAATGAAGAACTGAGCAAAATAACCCTCACGCATGCACGTTGGGCCGCGCATGCGCAGTCAACTCCAACAGCAACCTACAGACAAAAAGGACCAATGGGAAACCCAAAGGCGGCCGCTTGCATACCTATGCCTTTCTGCCCTTTTCAGTACCAAAAGGGACACCTAGAACAACAGACTGAATCCAAGAATAACTCCAACCAGCAAACCAACCTGCCCAATGACTTCCCAAAATTAAGTGTTACTGGGAAAAATCTGCCAGAGTGGGCACAACAATTTCAAATTCTGCTGATGGGTCATGATGCACTGTACTTTATCCTAGACCCTCCTGAAGAACCGTGGTCCATTGAAACAGACCGCAAACACCATAAAGCCTTCCACCTACTCCTAAGCTCCATTGAGCCAGCCATTTTCCCAAGCATACCCCATGAACTGACAGTTTTTGATATATGGAACAAATTGAATGCCTTGTTCCACAGCAGCAACAGAAGCACCACCAGCCGAATCTCCAGGGAACTCCACTCTGTGAGATTAAAACCCGGCACCCCTATGGGTGAGCACCTCCTGAGATTAAACTCCATGAGATCCCAGCTGTTACAGCGTGGTGAAGCAATCGCTGAGGAAAGCATGATCAGCATAATACTCAACTCCCTGGACCCCAGCTGGAATAATTTCTTGGATCAGCTTGACGCAATAGACTGTGAAAACATGCCACTGGACACATTGGCAGGAAAACTCATAGCGCATGATAACATGAGGAGGGACAGATCAATCATACACAGAGACACCAAACCAGGTAGAATGGTGAAGTTCACGGAGCCAACCAGCCAGCAACAAGGCTGTTTCTTCTGTGGTTCAAGGGACCACATCAAACGGAACTGCCCCAAAATAAAAGGAAAGGAAGACCACACGCAAAGGGAAAAATACACACCTGAAAACAACGCAAGATACAAATATGAACACAGGCGGAATAGGTCGCCCAGCCCCGGAAGGGAACACAAATACCAGAAGCACGAATTCAACTCCATAAACAACACAGAAGACAGGGTATACCCCACTGGCGCCCTGGATAACAAAAAATATTGGCTAATAGACTCAGGGGCAACCATACACACTTCATGCAACAAAGACCTATTTGATTCATTCACAAAAACATCCTTCCGAATAAAGGTTGCAAATCAAAAGGAAGCTCACGTAATGGGAAAAGGAGACATAAACATCCCAGGTTTGGGAAAAATCAATGGAGTCTTATTCATCCCTGAAATTCCATATAACATACTGGCCGCATTCAAGCTATGTGAAGACACCGCCACGGAATTGCTTTTTAAGAAGGGTAGAGTATCCATCACCAACAAAGAAGGAAACGTCGGGGAAGTGATCATCGTGGGCGGTCTGCCCTACTACGTGCCCACTGGAGAGGGTGATAAAAGGGATCACGCTAGTACATGCAAAACGGAAACAGAGGAAACAGAAGGGGAAAACAATAGACATAATATCTCCGAAAGTCACGCCGAAGCAAGTGTTGCAAAACTACAGGGGGAAGAAAATTCAGACATCGAGTATACTAAAGCGACAACTCCCCACAGCACCACTGTCATTTCCATAGGGAAACTCATGCACGACGATTGCGCTCACCTGCTACACAGAAGATTAGGACACACCAGTTTCTCCACCGTCAAAAAAATGCAAGAACATGCAGAAGGTCTGAAGGTGAAAAACTGTGACAAATACCTGGAGTGCTCTGTGTGCCTAAGCTCAAAGTCCAAGGAAATGCCAAGACCAAAAACGTCGAAGAGAAGCACATCTCAGGCTTTTCAACTCCTACACATGGACCTAGTGGGGCCACTCCCCACCTCTATAAACAAAAAGAAATTCTTTCTGACCATCGTTGATGACTACAGCAGATATGGATTTGTTTACACGCTCAGAGACAAAGGTGAAACCTTTACAAAGTTCAAGGAATTCTGCAAGAGAGTGCAAACGCAACACAACTCACAAATAAAACAAATAATGACAGACAGGGGTTCTGAATTCCTCTCAAGGGAATTCAAGGAATGGATCACTTCCCGAGGCATGATGCACTCCACCACCGCACCTTTTTCAGCTTTTCAAAATGGAATAGCTGAACGCAGGAATGGGGTACTACAGACCATGATGAGATGTGTACTCGAAGATGCTGGACTAAAGTTCTCTTATTGGGGTGAAGCATTAATGTATTCAAATTACACCCTCAACAGGATTTGGTCGAGTGTAGTAGAGAAGACCCCATACGAAATGCTGTACAAGCGCAAGCCTAGTCTCTCCCACCTCCATATTTTTGGGGTAATGGCCGATGTCCACATACCAAAACAACTAAGGAGAAAGGGGGACAAGGTATCGAAGAGGCTGAGATTTGTTGGTTATGAACCAGGTTCAAAGGCATACATATTCATAGATGAGTATCACAAGGTAACCATCTCCAGATCAGCCGCGTTCCATGAAAATGCAAACTGGATGAAGTTACACTCAAATGAGGTAGTAACTGACAGGCGTACTCAAGATACACCAAGTCTTCCTGGAGAATGTAAGATTGAAGAAAACAACACAAATGACGGCACAAGTGAATGTCAAGGAACAAGAGAGACCACCAAAGCATCAAACAGGAGGTCAAACAGAGCTACAAAAGGCCAAACCCCCAAGCGCCTGGAAGACTACGTGATGTCCATAGGCGATTCGACTGGCATACCCGACAACTACGCCGACGTGAAAAAGTTACCAATCGAAGAACAAATAAAATGGGAGCAAGCGATGAAAAAGGAATTGGACAGCCTCAAGGAGCTCAATGTATACACTCCGATGGAACCACCAGAAGGACAGAAAACCATAGGCACAAGATGGGTTTTCAGGGTCAAGACCCTTGAAAACAACGAAATCCTTTACAAGGCCAGGCTCGTGGCACAGGGTTTCGCACAGAGATTCCCAGATGACTACACCGACACGTATTCGCCGACCGTGAGGGCCGAAAGTGTGAAGGCTGCACTAGCCTTAGCTTCAATCCGAAAAGAGTACGTATACCAGTTCGACGTGCAAACAGCCTATCTGCACGCGGCCTTAGACAAGAAAATATACGTCAGAGCACCCCAAGGAATTGAGATGAGAGAAGGTGGGACCTGGCTGCTAAACAAGAGTCTTTATGGATTAAAACAATCTGGCAAAATGTGGTATGAGTGCTTGTCTAATGCATTGGAACAGATGGGTTTCTCACACACCCAAGCCGACAGATGCGTTTTTGTCAAGAGAAATGAAGGGGATATAGAAAAAATACTGGTTTACGTTGATGACATTCTGTACATAGGGAAAAGTAAGGCCAAATGTGACTACTTTGTACAAAATCTACGAGAAAAATTCACTCTGAAGTTACTAGGGAAGGTAAACAATTACTTGGGAGTCAAAATATCCGAAGTAACTGGTGGTTTTTCCCTTTCGCAAGAAGACAAGATAACTGAACTGTTGGAGAAATGCAACATGGCTGATGCCGCCCCTTCGGACACACCAATGCAAACTGATTTTTTAAGGAACACGTATAGTTGCAATGAAATTTTTGGAGATAACACATTGTACAGATCCACCATAGGGTCACTACTCTACCTGGCCAATTGGTCCAGACCGGACATAAATCTAGCAGTGAACCTTTTATCGAGACATCAGAACAACCCAAAGACATACCACTGGAATGCAGTTAAGAGACTATTAAGGTACCTGAAGAAAACCAAGGGCGCCATACTGTCAATTGTCCCCTCAATAATTGAGAGACCCACCCTATCATGCTACGCAGATGCAGATTGGGCCGGAGACATTGAAGAGAGGAAAAGCACATCCGGTTACGTGATTTTTTTAAACGGCAGTCCCATATATTGGTGCACGGGAAAACAAAAATCAGTATCCACTTCCACAGCAGAAGCAGAATATGCTTGCCTATCCGATGCAGCGAATGATTTGATATGGTTCAATAAATTAATATCCGAAATTTGGGATGAACCCACTCTCCCCATTCCTATACATGAAGATAATAAGGCCGCAATTGAAATCTCAAAAGCATACGCGGTAGGGCGCAGATCCAGGCACGTTGATATCAAGTATTGCAATGTAAGGCAAATGTGCGAAAAAGGCTTCATTAAAATGACTTACTGTGACACCAAGAGACAAATTGCAGATATTTTAACCAAACCTCTCCCATCGGACCAACACCAATATCTTGCAAACAAGATGGGACTTATCATCGAGAGAGAAGAATTGAAAACTGTAGATGAAGATGCAATGAGGCATTAGAAGGGGATTTTGTCAGATAAATAATGCCTCACTGCCCTTCGTCACCAATGACCACAATGCACCATTACCCCCTGAACTCCGACCTCATCCTTCCCTCTGACCCTTCACCCTAACCCCTCCTCCCTGAAAGAAGGTTATAAAATAAGGTTCACCTCACCATGAGGCTATCCAGTCTAATGGCGTCCTCCCTGAGGACACTGTGAGAGAGGAGATGTGTAATCAATAAAGCCTCTAAACATATTCTGGCGTCTGTGGTCATTTCAGTAAAACCATTCCTAAAATCCTCAACAATGAGAGTTTTTCTTTTGTGGATCAAGGCTTGGAGAAATCTGACTGCTGCAAACGGGGGAAAACGTTTAGCAAAAAAAAAATAAGATTCCTCCCAAATGGTCTGAAGAAGTGGACTTGATCCACAACAGCTCAGGTTAAAACGTAGCACTTGGTTTTTAAGCTGCCACAACGTTTTTATTTTCCTCAATTTGTTTTTGTCTCTGATATACAGTATCCGTAGTTTTTCTCAGATAGAAACAGTAGTCAATAATAACGTTTTTTGTTGTCAACCTCTAAGCTCCCCCCGAACGGGTTAAACCCATTGAGTGGTGAGTCCCAGAGCGACCCCAGGGAGAAAGGGACAGGAGGCGGCGCTTCCTGTTTCCGGCTAGGTGGTGCTCTTCCCTTGCCGGTGCGCGTGCGCCCTCTGGGGAAGTTCCACGGACCACGTGCGGCTACTGGCGTCTTTGTGGGAAGCAGGGAAGGTGAGCGTTTGGGGTGTGAGGAAAAGGAGGGAGGGAGGCGGTCGGGCAGGGCTTGGAGGGAGGGGGAAGGTTGGGTTGGCTTTCAGGAGAAAAAGGGGGGCAAGGTTTGGGGGGGGCACTAGAAAGGGGAGCTTTGGCTGCTGGGGAGTCCCTTGAATAAATAGCCAGGCGCCCCTTCCTCCTCTACAAGAATAGGGGGGTGGGGTGGGCAGGTGAGCCTTCTCTGGGGGGAATCGACCCCTTCCTCCTCCTGGGGAAGCACCTTCCTTTGTCCCTCCCTCCCTGCACAGCCCAGCTCTCCTACCCCTTTGAACGGGGGGTGTGCAAACCCAGTTTCCCAGCGATAGTGGGTGGAGTGGGAGGAAGCCTTTGCAGACTGGGGGAAGCTGAGGATGCGTGGGGGTGGTTGGAGTCAGGGAGAGTCGATCCTCCATTTCTGCTGGTCAGGTAAACTTGTGGTATTAGTATAGGTTTCTCTGCTCCTTTCTCTTTCAAGGCAAAACAGTCATACTTCTATACTGCCCCATAGCACTTAGTACGCTCTCTGAGTGGTTCACAAGTTTACTAGCATTTCCTCCCATCCCAACATGCTGGGTGCTCATTTTACCGACCATGGGAGGATGGAAGGCTGAGTCAGCCATAATCCCTGCTCAGGATCGAACTCACAACCTTTTGTTTGCAGGACAGCAGTTTAACCACTGGGCCACCAGGGCAGAAGGTGGAAATGTTCCAGTCCATTAAAGCTTTGTGTGTGTGTGTTTTAATTAGGACCTGAGAAAATCCCTCCTTTGGGTGGTGTTTTTAAAAAGGTTACTATGTTTTCTCTTTGCTCCATAGGCGCCAATCATAGCAATTTGTTTTCCAGGTGCCACCACGTGGTTTTTTCTCCTTAACTTTTTTGTACTCTTCTTTTTGTCTGATATATCTGTTGAAAGATTATTTTCGATGAAATCAGCAGCAAATAACTCTTTCACCCACCAGTAAAATAATAATAATAATAATAATAATAATAATAATAATAATAATAATAATAATAATAATAATAATAATAATAATAATAATAATAATAATAATAATAATAATAATAATGTGTCAGAAATTATTCTGGATTGAAATGATTTTTGCAGAAGAAACTCCGCTCAGAGAAGGCCCAAGTGAGGCTCCTTTTCATGTCACCAAGAAGAGCTGGGAAAGAGATGGGCGCTCAACCCGTCATGCAGTACCCGGGTCTCGAACCACCGACGTGCCAGTCTTCCAGCTAACAAGGCTATTTGAAGGCAGAAGGTCTGGTGGTTAAATTGTGCCAGTCCATCAAAGTTTATTTGGATTGGACCAATAATTAGGCCCTGCTTCCTTGCTTTGGAAGGTGTTTTTTTAAAAGGTGGTCCTGTTTTCTCTTCAGGTTGGGTTGTCAAGTTTGCCAATATATTAACATTTTTAATTAATTCATTATCCACCTTCAAGTTGAACAAATTTATAGTGACTCCTGAGTTTTCAGGGGAAGTGAGATATTTAAAGTACTGTATACTTTTATCAGTTCTGCTTTATTGACAATTTCCATGGCCAAGAGGGCATCGAACCCTGTTCTCCAGTATTCAATCTGTCAATTCTGTCCACTGCATCATGTGGGAGACCAATACAGTAATTAGAAACTGTAAGTCACAGAGTCTTTTGTTGATGACAAGGATCCTTTTTCAAGTTCCAGTGGGAACCCTGAGACTCAGAAAACCAATGCATGAGTCTGGCTGTGCCTGTGTTGTTTAATTAATCTGTAACTCAGTACCAATGTCTTTAAGGGAACCTATCCACGTCCCTCCGTTCTCCACAGAGTTTGTCCTCCTCTCGGCCCACAACAAAGACCAAGGAGGCATCCCAGTTCCCTTGAAAAGTTACTTTCTTCCAATGGAAAAGGGGCATCCTCCATTCACCTTTCCTTCCCACAGTCACTGAAACATGATATTAGCATCTAACTTCTATTCAAGTCTTATAAATTGGGGTCTTTTAAAATTAACTTTTGAGTCTCCTCCATATGTTATCCTTTCATTTTCTCACCTCCAGGGTTTTTGTGGTGTCATGAGTCTCCTTAACATAACAGTGCAGTTTTCTATCTTTTATTGCAGAATCTTACTGCTTTCAGTTTGCTTTCAGAAGAGGAGATTCCTTGCCAGGTAAGGAATTTGCCAGCCTATTTCATCTTGGACTCTCTCGTATCTGGGACTGAAAGAAGCTTCAGAGTGGGAAAATTACCTAGATGGGCAGTATAAAAATGAAATGAATTGACTGGCGGACACATTCTGGTATTGAAGACATTGCAGTGTCTTTCACGGAAGAGTGGACTCTGGTGGATCCAAGCCAGAGGGCTTTCCACAACAAGTCATGGAGGGAAATTATGCCTAAGTGGTGTCTCTGGGTGAGCTTTTTCTTTCTGTCCCCATCTTATTCGGAGAGGCAGCCATATTACTGTCATTCAGCAGGATTAAAACACCAAACCAAAGTGTAGTGAAAGTATCCTGGCAAATTTATTTCACTGTCAGCCTTCATGAACTACAGTCTTCAATGACCATGTGTCTGTATAATTGGGTTGTAACCACGAAAAAAGTCATTGTTGAGTGAGCTAATTCAATTTCTATAAAATGTTTATTCAATGTGATAGTCATTCTGGAAATTTCACAAAGCAGTCATAAATTTAAAAAATGAGTAAAGGTACAACAACAGAATGTACATGTTAGAAATTACATAGTAAAGTAGGAACAACTTTAAAAGCGGTATTATTTTATAAAGTTTGAAGTGGGAACCATGTTAGTCTCTGCAAGCACATCAGAGAGTAAACAGAACAGCAAAAAAAACAACAACAACAACACATATATTGTGGCACCTTAAAGACTGCTATGTTTCAGTGTGAGTTTTTGTGTCCCAAATCCACTTCATCAGACAGAAGAGCCTCACAATGATTGGGCATTCTTGTCAGATGTAAAAATGCTACAGGCTTACTGTTCTGTTATGATAAAACAGGAAAAATCCGTTTGAGGCACAAAGAATAATAATATATTGTTGATTTTAATATCACAATTTATAATAGTTCAGTCTTCCAGTAATTCTATGTTGTAAAAGTTGACCGGTTAAACAACTCTTTTGGGGGAACTTCCCTTCTTCAGACAGCTTAATAGCTTTACTTTCCAACTTAATTTGGATGGTAACTACTGATGATGATTTTTTTTTAAAAAAAAAAGTGATTTAGACTTAATTATCCATGTTTGTAACTTTGAGCAGATCAGGCACTTTAACCTGGAAGTGGTACTTCTCCACTTGTCCCTCCTTGTTCTGGTGGCTTTTCCTTCCAGCTCAAGGAGAAAATGACAGTATTAAATTCCAGAGCAGGGAAGATAGGAGGGGTAGAGGGGCCACATCTTCCTCTTCCTCCTCCTGTAGTGGATGAACGGCATCAGGAAGGGTCTAAAACCTTAGCTAGTGCAGCAGGTGTGGGGTGCTGCCAGTGTGGCACCCCCAGCCCCCGCTGGCTTATTTAAGGCCGTCCGAGTTTTAATGTTATAGGGAGGGTCTTTTAAAATGGTTTAAAATAGTTTTTACAGTTTTAACCTTTTGTATTGGGGATGCAATATATTTTGAAGCTTTAATGGTGTGAGCCGCTGGGTGTCACTTAGGTGAGAGGGGTGGCAATATAAATGCAATAAATAAGTTACTTTCTGTCCTTGGCATTACTCTTCCCTCTGGATATCCAGTAAGGCTCATCTTAAGAACATAAGAACATAAGAACAGCCTTGCTGGAACAGGCCACAGCCCATCCAGTCCAGCATTCTGTCTCACACAGTGGCTCACCATTTCCTTCAGGGTATTCCCAAGGAGATGCCTTCACCTGCTTAGGATTCCCTGTATATGGCATTGAGAGATATCCTGCCTATCTCTCCAATCCGGAGGTTGTCCTTAGGTAGCCATAATTATAGCCATTGATACACTTGTCCTCCATAAACTTGTCTAATCCTTTCTTAAAGCTGTCAAGACTGACAGCTGTCACCACTTCTTCTGGCAGGGAGTTCCATAGACCAGTAATCCTCTGGGTGAAAAAGTACTTTCTCTTATTTGTTTGAGAACTGGTACCCAAAAGTTTCATGGAGTGTCCCCTAGTTCTAGTGTTGTGCGATAGGGAAAACAGTTTTTCCTTATCTACTCTGTCCACACCGTGCATGATTTTATAAACTTCAATCAGGTCACCTCTTAGACGGCGTCGTTCAAGAGTGAAAAGGCCCAACCGTTGCAGCCTCAGATGGTAAGGAAGGTGTTCCAGTCCCCTAATCACTCTGGTTGCCCTCCTCTGTACTTTCTCCAACTCCATAATATCCTTCTGGAGGTATGGCGACCAGAACTGTACACAATATTCCAGATGGGGCCTCACCATAGATTTATAAAGAGGCAAAATGACACTTGCTGACTTATTTTCTATACCCTTCCTAATGATCCCTAACATTGAGTTTGCTTTTTTCACTGCTGAGGCACACTGGGTTGACATCTTCATTGAGCTGTCCACCAGGACACCAAGGTCCCTTTCCTGGTTTGTCGCAGAGAGTTCAGACCCCATCAGTTTATAAATGTAATTGGGGTTTTTTGCCCCAACATGCATCACTCTGCACTTACTAGTGTTGAAGCTCATTTGCCACTGTTTTGCCCACTCTCCCAGTGTCAAGAGATCCCTCTGGAGCTCCTCACAATCTCTCACAGTTTTCACTACCCTGTATAATTTAGTGTCGTCAGCAAATTTGGCTACCTTGCTTTTTACTCCTACCTCTAGATCATTTATGAAGAGGTTGAAAAGCAGGGGTCCCAGTACTGAACCTTGGGGGACCCCACTCTTTACTTCCCTCTACTTGGAGAAGTGTCCATTTAGTGCTACCCTCTGTTTCCTGTCCCTTAGCCAGTTGCTGATCCAGGACAAGACCTGTCCCTTTATTCCATGACTGGTAAGTTTACTCAAGAGCCTTTGGTGTGGGACCTTGTCAAAAGCCTTCTGAAAGTCCAGATAAACAATGTCAACTGGATCCCCCTTATCCACATGCTTGTTGACACTCTCAAAAAATTCCAACAGATTAGTGAGGCATGATTTGCCCTTGTAAAAGCCATGTTGGCTCTCCTTTAGCAGCACCTTCTCTTCTATGTACCTATTAATTCTATCTTTTAGTATGGTTTCCATCACTTTACCTGGCACACATGTCAAACTGACAGGTCGGTAATTTCCTGGATCACCCCTGGATCCTTTTTTGAAGATTGGTGTTACATTCGCTACCTTCCAGTCATCAGGTACAAAGCCTGATTTGAGGGAAAGATTATATATTTTGGCTAGGAGATCAGCAATTTCATCTTTAAGTTCCCTGAGAACTCGTGGATGGATGCCATCTGGTCCTGGTGATTTGTTAGTGTTTAGCTTAACAAGACATGCATGGACCTCCTCCCTGGTTATTTCTATCTTACTTAATTCTTCGGTTTCCCTCCCTACGAAGATAGGCTCTGTTTTGGGCATGTGGTCTCTGTCTTCTTCAGTGAATACTGAAGCAAAGAATTCATTGAGTCTCTTTGCAATCTCTGTTTCCTCTTTAATAACCCCTTGCCTTCCATTGTCATCTAATGGTCCAATGGCCTTCCTAGTTGGGTTCTTACTTCTAATGTACTTAAAGAAGTCTTTGTTATTTCTCTGAGTATTTTTAGCTATACGCTCCTCAAAGTCTTGCTTTGCTTTCCTGATTGTTGCCTTGCATTTGTTCTGCCAGAATTTATGTTTCTGCCTGCTGTCCTCATTTGGACAAGCCTTCTATCTTCTAAATGAGCTTTTCTTGCTCATGATCACTTCCCGAACAGCTCCTGTAAGCCACATCGGAGTCCTCTTGGACCTGGCAGTGCCCTTTTTCCTTTTGGGTATGCATTCCAATTGGGCCTCTGTTATTGTTTTTATAAACAACCTCCATGCCTCTTGGAGTGTTTGGACTCTCTCAATTTTCCCTTTCAGTTTCTTTTTTACTAGTTTCCTCATCTTAGGGAAATTTCCTTTTTGAAAATTTAAGGTCTCTGTGTTAGATTTTATCAGTGACTTGCGGTCTATGATCAAGTTAAACATAATTGAGTTGTGGTCACTGTTCCCTATTGGATCAGTCACATTAACATCTTGCACCAGATCCTGAGTATTACTCAGGATCAAGTCAAGGATTTTTGTACCTCTAGTTGGGTCTTCAACCATCTGTCCCAGGGAACAATCATGTAGCATATCTAGGAACTTTATCTCTTTATCATGTGCTGAACAACAGTTCACCCAGTCTATGTGAGGGTAATTGAAGTCCCCCATTATAACCAGGCTTCCCTTCCTGGATGCCTCCTTTACAACATTCTCCAACTGCCTGTCTCCCTCAAGAGTTTGGGTCGGAGGCCGATAGTATATGCCTACTGTTAGACCATCCTTGTGGCCTGGTACTCTTACCCACAGAGCTTCTAATGGTGACTCTAAATCACCTAGATATTCCAATTCATACGCTTTTATCACTTCTTTGACATACAAGGCCACACCACCTCCCATTTGCCCCTTCCTATCCTTCCTGTACAGTTTGTAGCCTGGGATAACTGTATCCCATTGGTTATCATCCGTCCACCAGGTTTCAGTGATACCAATAATATCAATATTGTCTTGTTCTCTGTCCTTTCGTTATTTCTTTCTTCTGCTATGAAATTGTTTGTAGTTGTTTTAATTTGGTTGCTATGTTGAATGTGAATGTCTCTTTAATTTTTTCTTACCTTGTTTCATGTTGTAATTTTATACTTTTATAAAACCTTATTAGTGTTGTTTAGTCCTGAGATTTATTCAGTCTTTGTTTTAAGGGGTCTATTAAAAACTTTCCCTTCCAAACCAAGGTCTACCTCACAGCCATTGTGGCCAAATTCATTTCTGGATCCCACCAAAAGGGGAACCAGGGAGCATTTCTTCTATCTCCCTTTTATTCCAGAGGGAGGTTTTGGTATTTGGAGGACAAAGAAAAAAAGAGAATAGAATAATTATCTTTACCTATAAGGAGGAATGTTAACCGTTGGAATGTCACAAAGGCTCCCGCACCCATCCCTACTATCCTCTACTGAGCTGCCTGCACTCACATTTACCCGGCCCAAACATTGCTGCAAAGGTCCGGCAGTCGCCAGTGGGGCAGCCACCCCACGAAGTAAAAAAATAAAATTACATTTCCCAGCCTCCTTTGCGCCGCGCCGCCCCTCAGCCAATGAGGCTGAAGGGCGTGAGCATGGAGGAGGCAGGGCAGCCAGCGTGGCGGTTTAAAAATAAAAACCACCCGAGAGCTAAAAGTTTACACTGCCCCAGATGGCAAAAGGTAAGTGCAATTGATGGGGGGAAGGGAGGGGGAGGCACGGCCCCGGTAACCCCCCCACCACCACTTTGCCCCCCTCCACCCACTCTGTAACTGCCACCGACCGCACTTACCTTTCACCAGCAGGGTCTTTCCCCACCACATGCGGCCTTCTGCGTTGGGAGGCACACCTGCCTTTTCTTTTGTCCCAGTGGGCGTTGAGGACTCGACGTCCGCAGGGACAAAGAACAGGCCGCTGCGCCTCCCAACCGCAGCACACTCCCCGTTCGCCCGGGAATGCAGGACCAAAGGTCCTGGCCACTGCCTCTTCCACGGGCAGCGGGGAATGCAAGGGCGGTCGCAGCGAACTTCCCATTCGCCCGGGGAGGAGACAGTAGTCGGATTCTTCGGCCCTGCATCCACCCCGGGCACCAGCCAAACAGTCCTAACTCTATCAGAAAAACCAAAACTAAAAACAGAAACACACAAATAAATAAAGAAACCAAACAAGTAAACAAAACAATCAACCACTAAAACCACCTATCTACAACAAAACAACACCATGAAAAGCCCTTACTAAAAATAAAAAATCAATATAATGAACAAAAATAAATACTAACAAATACAAAATAAGAAATGGTTGACAGATATGATCTTGATAAGGCTGCTACTCCTCTTTAAAACTTGCCCTGATTATCTGGGAATTTTCCTTCAGGAATTTATAAGCTTGGAATCTAGGATATCTCTAGATCCTTGTCAGAATTTATTCTTGATTAGTCTTCAACATTAGTTGACTTTTTGTGCATCTGCTACTTAAACTAAGTAACTGTTCATTATTTTACTTCAGATGTTTAGCACAATTGCTGGTATGGAAAGGAGAGCAAATATTCGACTGATGGGGAATCATACAGCTCATGAAAGAATACGCTCAAGTAAAAAGACATTCCAATGCCTTGAGTGTGGAAAAAGTTTCAGTAACAGTGGAAACCTTACTATACATCACAGGATGCACACAGGTGAGAAGCCTTATAAATGCCTGGAGTGTGGGAAAAGCTTCAGTCAAAGTACACACCTTACTTCACATCACAGGATCCACACGGGTGAAAAGCCTTTTAAATGCCTGGAGTGTGGAAAAAACTTCAGTCGAAATGAACACCTTACTTCACATCACAAGACCCACACAGGTGAGAAGCCTTTTAAATGCCAGGAGTGTGGGAAAAGCTTCAGTCGAAATGCAAGCCTTGCTTTACATCACAACATCCACACAGGTGAGAAGCCTTTTAAATGCCTAGAGTGTGGGAAAAGCTTCAGTCGAAATGCAAGCCTTGCTTTACATCACAACATCCACACAGGTGAGAAGCCTTTTAAATGCTTAGAGTGTGGGAAAAGCTTCAGGGACAGTGGAGGCCTTGCTTCACATCACAGGAGCCACACAGGTGAGAAACCTTTTAAATGCCTGGAGTGTGGAAAAAGCTTCAGGGACAGTGGAAACCTTGCTAAACATCACAGGAGCCACACAGGTGAGAAGCCTTTTAAATGCCTGGACTGTGGAAAAAGCTTCAGTCAGAATGCAAACCTTATTTCACATCACAGGATCCACACAGGTGAAAAGCCTTTTAAATGCCTGGAGTGTGGGAAAAGCTTCAGGGACAGTGGAAGCCTTGCTAAACATCACAGGTGCCACACAGGTGAGAAGCCTTTTAAATGCAGGGTGTGTGGGAAAAGCTTCAGTCGGAATGAAAACCTTATTTCACATCACAGGACCCACACAGGTGAGAAGCCTTTTAAATGCCTGGTGTGTGGAAAGAGCTTCAGTGACAGAGGAACCCTTGCTAAACATCACAGGACCCACACAGGTGCTAAGCCTTTTAAATGCCTGGAGTGTGGAAAAAGCTTCAATCAAAACGCAAACCTTGCTTTACATCACAGGACCCACACAGGTGAGAATCCTTTTATATGCCATGAATGTGGAGAAACCTTCAGTCAAAATGTATAGCTCGTTTCACAGCATACGACCCACATAGGTGAGAAGAGGTTTGAAAGCCTGGATGTGTCGTTGCCTGAACATACATGTAATAAATTTTGAAGAATGGATGGAGTGTCCTACACATTTTAGTCCCCAGGCAGGCAAAATGTTTTTTCAATGCATTGAGTTTTGGAAGAGCTTTTGTCTGAAAACACACCTTATTACTTGTGATAATTACACACTGGAAGGATACCATATAAACATGTGGTACGTAGAAAGAGCCATTTTCATAATGAAAAGTATTGTTTGGGTTGCCTAAAATTAACATAATGAAGCAGGTGCCCAGGTGGCAGACACAGAATGGTGCCAACCAGCTCCTGGTAGATGGAGCTGAATGCCCTGTGACTTCTCCTCCAGAACCAAAGCTGGTTTTCCCTTTGCGGTTTGGCCTGAGGTCTGGAGTAGTACCAGCCTCCAGGTCTTAGGGACTCAACCCATGCTGTGTGGGTATAGAAGTGGGGTTTTGGCACTGATATATTTCCCTGCCTAGAAAATTTCTGCTCTCTAGCTGAAAAAAGATGACTATTTTTTCGGATTCATGTGAAAAATCTTGCTGAGGGCCACAGGGCAAGTACAATCTTGAAATGGCATTTCAGGGCAAGGCTGGTCATTTTGCCTAGTTCTCCCTTTTCTGGGAAATTAGGGGAGAGAAAAGTAGCTGCTTTGGCCTTTTGAGACTGCGGTGGGTCCTCTGGCCCGATTGCAGTTGCCTCCCTGGTGGAAGGACAGCCCTTGGGGCTCTCTATGCATGAAAGAGGAATGGGCGGGGGCAGGGGGCAGGGGGGACATAGGCTAGCTCATAGATCTAGAAAGCACATTCTAGCAGTTTTAAGATTTAACATAGCGTGCAGATCTGTGTGTGATATTGGGAACTTTTGTAGCATTTCTACACCCTCTACAGCGCTTTGCCATCCAGCTTCTGGAAAAGATGTTGAAGGAATTTGGTGTCTGCTACATTACGCAGTCTTATATAAAAGTTTTATCAGTTAATCCAGGGGTTCTCAACCTTTTTAAGCCACGGACTGGACCACGGCCCCTCAGACAGCTGAGTGGGCCAGGCTGGTGGTTCCCACCTCCATAAAAGCTGCCGTAAAACACGGACATAGCTATCATAAATGCATCTACGACAGCTCCGGGTGCATTTACGGCTGTCATAAACATGTCTGCTTGCGGCGGCGATGGGGGCCACACGGAGTGGTGCCGCAGGCTGGAACGGGCTGTAGGTTGAGAATCCCAAGTTATTCTATTTAAGAAGGGTGTTAATGCTTAAGAGTATTAATAAAATACCTCCCTTATGTGGAAAACCCTTAGGGGGAAAATGCCAGTCTTAGTCTGGACACCTAAATGTATGAATTCAAACACACACACTTCAATCCCACCCTGAATTAATCCCCTGGGCTCTCTCATTTAATTTATCTATTAATTTATTATTGCCATTGTTTTACTACCTGACTTAATGCATACAGTACTTCTGGGTGGCTTTCAACATATTAACATTGAATAAAAAACATCCTATACATTGATTTTTGAGACAAATATTGATACATTTTTTTAAAAAAGATTGGAGATTGAAGTTAGGGAAGTAAGAATATGAATGAAAGGAGGAAAGGATGTTTGTGGAGATTAATAAAATATTGTTGGCATGTGCTTTTTGTCTGGGAGTGGAGATACTCTGAAATGGGGAAAATTGTAATGTCTGTGAAGTGTTACCATACCTGGGGAGAGCGATAACGCTGTATTCTTAAAGAATGCATGTCAATCCTTATCACTGCAGGTGCCGATCCCTTAGCAAGCTCTGAAACTCCTTGTGCCATTTTGAAGGGATGGGGCAAAAAGGAGGGTGTGAAAAGGGGGCTTGGAGACTCAGGAAAGAGGAACATCCCCTGGTTCTCCATATGAGGGTACTGATTGGTTCCATCCGAAGAGTGACAGCCTGTCCCAGGCAGATGGGTTCCCGAGTGAGGAGAAAAGATATGCTGTAAACTCCTTTGCTAAATCGTTGATCTGCTTGAATTTACTTCTATGGTTGATCTCTACCTATATTCATTTATAGTCATGTATTAAGTTTAGGGTAATGGAACCTGTTGGCTCCCAGTTAGAGAGGTTTTTCTTATTTTCTGTGCTATTCTGAAAAATGTACTTATTTGCCTAAGAAATGTTTTTGTTTTTTGTCACCTGGAAATGTAACCTGTTTTTCTACAATAAACCAACAAAGTTGGTCTGCGGGGTCTGCTCGGCAGAGAAAACCGCCTCGAGAACTACCCTGACTCTTGGGGAATAGACGCAGTCACTCTGTACACGCCTCGAGTGGCGATCAGCCCGAACGCATCATGTGCCAGGATGACCGGTTGTGCCACAACCAAGGGGCAGAAACACCATTGCCTGAGCCCCAGAAAAGAGACTTGGACATGTAACCAACCAGAGACTATAAATTCTATGTATGTTCATGTTATTTTACCCACAGGTTGGTTCTTTACTTGTAATCAGCGCACATGGAACTATATCCCTGCCAATGTCACTGATTCATATTGTTGTATCAGCCGGTTAACACTAATGATCCCCAATAAGGATATAATTACCCCACACACTGTCACCCCGAAGCCAGCACGGTCCATTAGAGCTGTCCAGCTAGAAGAGACATGCGACAGCGATATCAGGTTGCTTAGCAGGGCTGAGTATGTCTCGCTAGCGGCAAGCATTATAGGTGTGCCCGGTCTCGAAGTAGGCAACGCGCACAGAATTGGCCAGCTGGTGTTTGCGCTTGCCAAAGCCATTAATCATACCTCGTCGGCTATTGCTCTGCTTAATCGAGAGCAGGCTGAATTTCGACATGCAGTTCTGGACAACAGAACAGCTATCGACTACTTTCTGCTTCTGCACCATTTGGGGTGCGAAACTGTTCATAATATGTGTTGTTTTAACCTCACTGACAATTCCCATAAAATCCAGAGTCAGATTGATGACCTGGACACCATAGTGAGACATATCAAGGAGGACACACAGTGGGGGTGGTGGGATGCCCTCTGGTTCTGGGTTCCGTGGGGGTGGTTCCGAACAGCGTTTCAGGCTACTGCTGGCGTTGTGATAGCGGGAATTGCGCTCTGCTATTTCGCACAGTGTATTCCCTCTCTCCTGTCAATATGCACCCCGCGGCGGGGACCTAGAGACCTCCTCACACCTTGTCAACTCATGCCCTGCGTCCAAAAGGTCCTGAGCCAGGTTGCTTTACTTAATAGAAAAGGAGGGGATGTGGATTGCCCACTCACACAATTGGCATAAACTCTTCCCGTGGGCTCTGCTTGGCAGAGAAAACCACCTTGAGAACCACCCTGACTCTTAGGGAATAGAAATCGGGTTTCGGCGATTATTTGATAGTCTTATTAATTTATTCATAAACCATGGCTGAATGACCTGGTCAGACGCAGGCAGCTCTCATAAGGTGGCAAACCCTGATAAGCACGCACAATAGCATGACTCATGCCTGCAGGTCGTGGGTAAGGTCAGATGGTGGTAAATAAGCTGACCCCAAGGTAAATCCCGAGATAGAAGCAAGAACAATAGTCTCGCAAACCCCTAGCTTATCAGTAGAAACAGAACTTCCCTATGACGTCAAAGCACTCTCCGCATTGTCTTGAGTAACTTCTGTAACCCTGAGAATGTAACTTATCAATAAAGTGCCACGTCGGCAAAAGCCTTCTGTAAAGGATTCCCACGCACCCTATCGGTGTGAGCGGTCAATTAATACCAGTCTCCCAACCCAGTTCGGGGCTGCACTTTGCTGCAGCCTCACCTCGTTGCCTTCCTTGCGTCCAGTCTTTCTCGCTTCCGCGGCCATTCCCGTTGCCATCCCAATAACTATCTAAGTTTGAAAACCCTTCATATACTTCTGTATGAAACACGTACAGTACAATATTATTTGCTCCATTATCATCACACAAAGATTTAAACATTTAATGCTTTTGCTTTGATAAAATCTACAAGAAATAAAAAAGATCCAAAACTGCATTTAAATTATGTGGAAGTGTTTTAGAGGAATAGTTTTTTCTATGATGTGGATTCCTCGTGCCCCCGTGGGCACGGAACGGCCCGGCAGAGGCCACTTTCGGGAGAAAGGCTCCCTGGCCCGTGGGCTCTGCGAGCACCCAAATTAAGGGGGGTGGATAAATGATAGGGTTTGATTCACCCAATTACCTGACCTGACCAACGAACCTGCTGAGAAGGCAAATACGTTACTCATTAGAGTAATCCCTCATCTCCGAGTCCCAGTCTCATCCCAGAAGCAAACAGGAGTCATGATTGCCTTAGTCTAAGCCCAAAACAATGGTGTTGTCCCAGCCAGTGGTTGTCCGCACTAATTAACTTCCCCCCGAGAGATTCCCAATTAACCTGAGTAAATAGGTGATGTGATTGACTGTTGGGTGACGGTTTTTTCTACCTTGCCTTCTGATCTATAAATGGTTATGCCTTTTCCTCAATAAACCACTGATCATATCCTCCTCCATGCTGCCTCGTATCGTTCTTTGATCAGTCTCCTCCGGGACCTACGGCCGTCAGCGGCCCCGATTCCTACACCTGGTGACCCTGACGTGATCTACTCGTGAGTAAGAGCGGTCTTCCTCAGAGTAGCGATCACACGGTCCGGTTCTGCGCTTGAACTGTATCCGAATCATCCCGGAGGACAGCGCGGCACTCCGTCCGGCAGCCAGCCGATCGGAGGGACGGCCTGCGGTGAGGCAGTCCAAAGAGGCTTTCCTACAGCTTACTCCCGGCTTTCGCGGCGGCTTGCGCCAAAGGGAAACGCGCGTTCCGCTCAGGGCAGCTGTGAGCCCCTGACAGCGCAGTGGCCACCGAGGGCCCGTGGCCGCAGTCCATGCTCCGAGCTCTACCCAGAAAGCGACGTCGCCAGAACCTGTTGCCTGCCAAAGACGCGTCGGCTCGTCCCGAGGAGGAATCTTCCGAGGACCCAATCGCAGGTAATATGGGGACCTGTCCTCAGCGACAGCGTCCATCCGCTAGCCAAAGAACCCATGAGGAGGGGTTCATCATCCTGGCCAGGGTATTTAACTTGCGTTTTCACAGCGGGGAGCTAGCGAGACTTTTGGTGTACCTAGGGGAACACTGCCTGCTTTACCCAGAAGTAGGTACGTTAACCCTCGAGCGCTGGGATCAGATAGGAGACTGCATTCAGCAACCCCCGAAAGCTCCAGGAGGCGTAATTCGCACATGGAGAAAGTGTAGGAAGCTCTTGGCGGAGATAGAGCCAGTCCGGATAGAGGCCAAAGAACCCCCAAATCTGCCAGAAGCGCCAGCCAATCCAACGGCGCCTACGGCGCTCTATCCGTCACTCCAATTTAGGCAGGGTAGCGTAGGGAGCTTTCCCCCGGTGACAGCTGCAGACGTCACCGGTGGAATGCAAGGAATGAGGAGCGCAGGCGCTTCTCTGACAGTTCCAGGTTCCCGAGTTACCAAGAGTCCACTTCAGCGTACCATTGAAGAGGAGATTAGGAAGGGGGAATTGCCAGCAGAAGAACTAGCTGATCTTAGCTAGATATGTCCCATCCGCATGGAAATGGACGCGCTCACAGGCGCACAGCGGATAGTTCACTCCCCAGTCCCGTACAAGCTTCTCATGGCTATACGGAAAGCCATCTCAGAAACTGGGCTCCAGAGTCGTTTTACAAGGGGCACGCTTCAGCAAGTGTGCGAGAACACCATGTTCATTCCCCATGACTGGAAAGCCGTCATGTGGATGATGCTCAACCCTAGCCAGTATTTAATTTGGGACAGCGAGTTTCGCCTAGAGGCGCAGACAAGGGCTGCCAGGATGGGAGGCGCAGTACTTCCTGACCAGTTATATGGTTCAGGTGCCTTCGAGCCCATCGATGCCCAAATCAACTTGCCTCTAGCCACTCTCCAGATGTCGGCCGAGGCCGCCTTTAGGGTGTTTTTCAAAGTCCCAGCAACTGGCAAAGCGGCTAAAAATTACACCGCTATCAAGCAAGGAGCCCAGGAACCCTATATGGACTTCATCAATCGCCTGGAGGAAGCAATTAGCAGGCAGATTGATAATGAGCAAGGCCAGCAAGAGCTCATGATGAAGTTAGCCAAGGACAACGCCAACTTAGACTGCCGTAAAATCTTGCAGTCACTAGGCAATCGTCCCGATTTGACCCTTACGGACATGATTAGAGCCTGCGCCGACGTTGGCACAGAATCCTACAAGATGGGATTGCTAGCGGCAGCGGTGCAAGGGGGTAAGAGACCAAAAGGAAAGACCCAAGGAGCATGTCACAGTTGTGGCAAGGTCGGTCACTTCGCTAGGGAGTGCCGATCCAAGGGAGGCGGGCAAAAGTCCGGCCGTCCCAAGGCTCCGAAGACCCAGTGTCCGAAATGTCAAAGAGGCTACCATTGGGCCCGAGACTGTCCGAATTCGGGAAACCGGAACACGGGCATGTCTCTGGCCCCGGTCCAAACAGGGACTCCCCTCATTCAGAGCTCACCAGAGCTAGACTAAATCCCGGTCCCATTCCAGACATTGCGAGGGCACAGGCCAGCCCCAAGGGTAGTACAGGGTTAGACTTGACTTGTCAGGCGGACGTTACATGCGACCTGCCAGGCACGGTCTATCTGGTGGACTCCCAGTACATGGGTCCACTGCCCAAGGGCTTTATAGGTTTAATTTTGCCCCGCAGCGTAGCTGGAGCACGCGGAATTTTCATAATTCCAGGAGTCGTTGACTCAATTTTTTCAGGCGTTCTCCAAGTTCAGCTTTGGACTCACCTGCCCCAAACAATTCACAAAGGAGACACCTTAGCGCAACTGATCATGGTTTCTTGTCACTCGCCAGCAGATAGCCAGGGAAGGCTCAGTGACAGCTCCGAGTCCCGGTCAGAGGACCGCTCGAGCGCCAGGGAGGCAGTACAAGGATACCAGGTCTTAGCGACAGTGGAGACCAACATTGAGTGGAAACAACGCCCGGTCATCGAGGTATTTCTGAATAATAGAATATTCTCAGGCCTGTTAGATACCGGAGCGGATGTCAGCGTGATAAGCAGGGGCCAGTGGCCAAGGGAATGGGCCATTGAGCCGGTCTCCGATGTGTGGGGGGTAGGCGGCATTCAGGAAGCGTTTAGAAGCCGAGAGTGGGTAACAGTCACGATCCCAAAGGCTGACGGCACGGCGGTAATTCGGCCGCACATTCTTGACGTGCACATCAACCTTTGGGGGCGAGACATCTTGCAGCAGTAAATGGCTCACCGATACGCCGGTCTGGGTAGAACAATGGCCGGTAGTAGGAGAGAAGTTAGTTGCCCTGAAACAGCTAGTGAAAGAACAGCTAGACGCAGGACATATAGAGCAGTCCACGAGTCCTTGGAATTCGCCAATTTTTGTGATTAAAAAGAAGTCGGGGAAGTGGCGACTCCTCCACGATCTCAGAGAGATCAATAAATGCATACAGCCAATGGGCCCGCTTCAATGCGGCATCCCGAATCCGAACATGATTCCCGAGGGGTGGGAGATTCTAGTCGTAGATCTCAAGGATTGCTTTTATACAATCCCCTTAGACCCCCGGGACCGGGAAAGGTTCGCCTTTACGGTGCCGGTTGTGAACCACAGTGAGCCTACGCAGCGTTACGCGTGGAAATTTTTGCCACAGGGCATGCTCAATTCGCCCACCCTGTGCCAAATTTATGTTCACAACGCACTGGCAAAGTTCCGAAGCCTTTACCCTAAAGCTATAGTTTGCCATTTTATGGACGACATCTTGGTCGCGATGCCGCAACTCGGCAGCGAAATGTTTTCTGACCTCCAGGCCAGCCTGGGGGACAAAGGTTTACTCATTGCCCCAGAGAAAGTGCAGAGAACCGAGCCCTTCTCATACTTGGGTCATCGGCTTCTCCGCTCTTTCGCAGCACCAGTTTTGCCTAGGATCAAGTTACAGGACTCAGTCACCCTTGCAGAGTTGCAGCAAGTTTTGGGGAACATCAATTGGGCCAGACCGTATTTCCGATTGGATACGGATCTTTTGAAACCGCTCTTCTCGCTGCTAACCTTAGGTAAGCAGCCAGCAGACCAGATACAAGTTTCTCGAGAAGCGCGCTTAGCTATCGAGAAAGTTAACCAAGTTCTCAGCCAGCAATGGGTAGATAGGATCACCCCAGGGCCATATGCTCCGATCTTGAATTTGTACATTGTACGGTCAGGATCCATGTTTACCGGAGCGCTCGGCGTAGATGCCGAGAAAGGGGCGAGTATCGTGGAGTGGGTGTACCTTCCGAACACCTCCTCATGAAACATCGTTCCTCCCCAAGAATTGGTCTCCGCGGTGGTTTACCGCGGAAGGCTGAGAGCTAGGGACATCTCAGGGCATGATTTGGCCAAAATCGTAGTTCCATTCACCAAGGAACAAGTTCAGCAATTAATGCAGCTCGGTGACTCGCTTCCAATAGCGCTGGAAGGATTCACCGGATGCTTGGCATACCACTTGCCAAAGGACCCCAGACTTGTCTCACTCCAAACGCAGACAGTCAGCTTATTTGAGTTGCTTTCGCTGGTTCCGCTTCAGGGAGCCAGGACAGTCTTTACTGATGGTGGTCGGACATACGGTGTCTTGACCTGGCAGGAGGGCCAAGCTTGGCGCACGCTGCTAACCCTTCCACAAAAGTCCGCGCAGCAGGCAGAGTTGGCAGCGGCGAACCTTGCTTTGCGCACCTTCGCCAAAGAACGTTTAAACATCATCACGGACAGCATGTACGTTAGGAACTTGCTTCACAGTCTACCGGGAGCATACATTACTCCCGCAATAGACAAGAATTTGCTTAGTCTGTTTCTCACTGCTCAATTTCACTTGCGAAACCGCACGGAGCCGCTCTATATTGCCCACATCCGAAGTCATCAAGACCTACCGGGTCCGATTTCCGCGGGCAATAGCAGAGCGGATGCGGCGGCAAAGGAAATTCAGCAACGTTCAGTTTTGGGTGTTTTTACTACTCCAATTCAGAGTCATGCATTTTTTCATCAAAATGCCAAAGCACTCGCCAGACAGTTCAATTTGCCACTCTCTCAGGCCCAAGGCATAGTTCGCTCTTGCCAGCATTGTGCAGGGGCACCGGGGGGGCCCTCGTGGGGGGTCAACCCACGAGGGACAGAGGCCAATCAGGTGTGGCAAATGGACGTCACGCATGTTCCGCAGTTCGGCAGATGGCAGTACATGCACGTTTGCATAGACACTTTTTCTCAGTTCGTTTGGGCGACGGCGCAGAAAGGGGAGACTGCTTCCCACGTGGAGCAGCACCTCCTTTCCTGCATTGCAGCCATGGGCAAACCTCGGCACGTTAAAACCGATAACGCGCCATCCTACAGCTCCAGGCAGCTGGCCGCCTTCATGGCCACTTGGGATATAAAGCATACTTTTGGCGTTCCTTACAATCCGCAGGGGCAAGCGATTGTGGAACGGGTCAATCGGACGCTCAAGTCCTATATTGACAAACAAACAGAAAGGGGGGAGCCACCAGCCCTCCCCAAGTCACAGGCTCAGGCACAGCATTGTCTGAATAAGGTATTGTTCACTTACAATCACCTTAATGTTTTTTCGGATTGTACGCCGCAGGAGAAGCACTTCCGCCGCTCGGAAGCTCTCCCGCGACCGATGGTCCGATACCGGGTGCCACCGGACCCTTCTTGGAGGGGCCCGGCGCTGCTCATAACCTGGGGAAGAGGGTATGCTGCAGTTATGTCCCCTACAGGTGTCGTTTGGATTCCAGCTCGGTGTGTCAAGCCTTACTTGGAACCACATGGCGTGGACCCAGACCGACCAGAGTCCGATCCCGGAGATGGAGGACCTCACCCTGACCGAGAGGACCCGTCGGAGGAAACGGCAACCGACGACAGCGCCCAAGATCACCTGGGGGATGGTCAAGATCCTTTGTCGTGAGGCGGAGGATACCGTCCGGCGCGAAAGGAAGGAGCCGACGCCGGAGAACGTCACAGCTGCAGTTTTCACCCAGATTCACGCCAACACCCTGGCGCTCACCATCATCCTGACCCTTTCCCTGCTTTTGGGGGGAGGCGCTCAGGCCTCTTCGTTGGAAGCCAACGATCTGCTGCCCGGCGGAGACCTCTCTGCCCGGATGCAGTACAACATTTGGGAGAGGTTGGCGGGTCTCGTCAACCAGTCCGATTTTTGCCTCAGGCAGGACCTTGGTTCTGCTTCGATCCTCAGCACCTGCCTCATCCCTGTGTGCCATTCTCCAGGCGCGCACCCCAGGGATGGGGATTGGCTTGTGAAAAGACTTTTCAGCCCGTACAACCCAGCGGCTTCTTCAGAGTATGCCCGTTGGGAGATGCGGCTGACCATGACCTTGCCGGCTGATGCAGCCACCCTCCACACTCCTCGGGTGGCGGTCAGCTCGAACTCTACCTGTGGACGAATGTACGGCTGCGCTTCAGCTGGTCTTACCCGGCGCCGCTGCCTCAACGTTGGCAGTGGCAATTGGACTTGCAATAACCCAGTACCACTTGGCACCATGTACGCTCATATCACCCTGCCATCCGGTTGGTTCTTCACATGCAACCAGTACACGTGGAACTACATTCCTGCCAATGTTTCAGACTATATGTTGTATCAGTCGTTTGACATTGTTACTCCCTACTAAGGACATGGTCACCCCAAGCACAAATGTTACAAATGTTTCCAATGTTTCCTCACTCATATGGCACACTCGCACCACCCAGTTAGACAGCTCATGTGAGAGCAGCTTTAGAGTAATGAGCCCTGCCGAATATCTCTCTTTGGCAGTCAGCATCTTTGGCGTGCCAGGCTTAGCCGTCGGCAACGCAAAGAGGATTGGTCGCTTGGCTTGCGGTCTAGCAAAAGCCATCAACCATACCTCCTCAGCGATAGTGCTCCTTAATCAGGAGCAGGCAGAGCTTCGCCATGCCATTCTTGACAATCGAGCGGCTATCGACTACCTCTTATTGTTGCACCACCTGGGTTGCGAATCCTTTCATGGTATGTGCTATTTCAACCTTACTGACAACTCCCGCAAAGTACAGAGCCAGCTCACTGATCTCCACACCATAGTCCAGGGCATCACAGAGGGTTCTGCATGGGGAGCTTGGTGGAGTTCATTGTGGAACTGGATGTGGTCCTGGATCCCCTGGGGGTGGCTCCAAACGGTACTCAAAGTGGCGGTGGGGGTGATTATACTAGGCATCGCACTCTGCTGCTTTGCACAATGTATTCCCTCGCTGATCTCAAGGTGCCGCCCCAGAAGGAAACCCCGAGACGTCACTCCCGCTCATCAGCTGGTCCCGCTCCTACGCAGGGTCGCTGGTCAGGCTCTTAAGAAAATTTAAAAAGGGGAGATGTGGATTCCTCGTGCCCCCGTGGGCACGGAATGGCCCGGCAGAGGCCACTTTCGGGAGAAAGGCTCCCTGGCCCGTGGGCTCTGCGAGCACCCAAATTAAGGGGGGTGGATAAATGATAGGGTTTGATTCACCCAATTACCTGACCTGACCAACGAACCTGCTGAGAAAGCAAATACGTTACTCATTAGAGTAATCCCTCATCTCCGAGTCCCAGTCTCATCCCAGAAGCAAACAGGAGTCATGATTGCCTTAGTCTAAGCCCAAAACAATGGTGTTGTCCCAGCCAGTGGTTGTCCGCACTAATTAACTTCCCCCCGAGAGATTCCCAATTAACCTGAGTAAATAGGTGATGTGATTGACTGTTGGGTGACGGTTTTTTCTACCTTGCCTTCTGATCTATAAATGGTTATGCCTTTTCCTCAATAAACCACTGATCTTATCCTCCTCCATGCTGCCTCGTATCGTTCTTTGATCAGTCTCCTCCGGGACCTACGGCCCTCAGCGGCCCCGATTCCTACACTATATGAATTGTAAATTAATTCAAACTGTAAAAACTGACTGATTCACTTTTGGCTGATTCACTTTTTGACTCGGAAAGAGTAGAATAAAAATCTAAGATACCAAAGGATAGAAGTCTTTCACTGGGAGCAATATACAACTAATTCTTCTCAGAAGCAGGATGGAGCATTTATCTCAGGATATCTACACAGATTGTACACCTTAAAATGCTAAGATTTGTCTGAGTTTGGTATGCAAAAGACACAACTCTCCTCTGTGGGGAGGAACCGCTCCTGTGGGAAGAATCCTGCCTCTCCTCTTTATATTTCATAGATTTAAAAAGTACTTTCATATTCTTCCCTCCCCTTTCACTTTCCTTTCCCCAAGGTCATAAACATGCCCAGTTCTTTCAGTCTTTCCTCAGAGGGTTTGGGTTTCCAGTCCCCTTGAGCATCCTTCTTGTCCTCGTGTGAACATGTGGGTTTCTTGGCATTCCGTTTAAGGTGTTTGTCCAGAACTGGGCACAGGAATCTGGGCCTGGTCTAACATTTGTGTCAGATAGAGGGCTTCCTGAGTTGTGGAGACAAGGCTTCTGTCAATGGCTGCAGCCTAAAATAGCCTTTGTCTGTACAGTATTTGCAGCCCCTTCAACCTCTTCGGGAATGCGGTGGCGCAAGTGGTTAAGATGCTGGCTAGAAGGTCGGCAGGTCAGCACTTTGAGACCCGAGTACTGCATGACGGAGTGAGCTCCTGTCTCTGTCCCAGCTCCTGCCAACCTAGCAATTCTAAAGCAAGAAATTGTAAGTAGATAAACAGGGACCACTTCGGTGGGAAGGTAAACAGCGCTCCGTGCAGTCTGGTGACTAGGCATACGGAAACGTTTGCAGAAGCAGACCGCGCTGGCTCTTTGGCTGTAACCAGAGATGAGCACTGAACCTTAGAGTCAGATACCTCTGGCATTCAAGCAAAGGGCGACCCTTCAATGTCACCCTCTTCGCTCCTATTTACCTCCTGGTCTACAACCTTCGGTGGGAAGGTAACAGCGTTCCGTGCGCTCCGGTGTCTAGTCATGCCTGCCACATGACCACGGAAACGTCTGCAGAAGCAGACAGCGCTGGCTCTTCGGCTTAGAAACAGAGATGAGCACTGCACCCTAGAGTCGGATACGACTGGCTTTCGAGCAAGGGAAACCTTTACCTTTACCTACAACAATCCCAAGACCCTTCTTGCTCATAGCATTATGATGAGCCTGGCTATGAAAGGGTTAAAGGCGACAGAAAGGGGAAAATCCTGAAGCAGAAAGAAATTGGGGGAGGAAAGGAGGTGATTCCCTGCCCCAGAGGTAACCCTCTGATTGTGGGGATAACTGAGGAAAGTCACCTTTTATTTCCGAACTACAAATCCCATTTTCTCCAGGCCAGGGTGGGTGTGGGAGGGTCAGACTTTTGCAAATTGGACTAAGAAAGTAGCATTTCCCAAATACTTTAATAATTTTGTGTCAGAAATTATTCTGGGTTGAAAGGGTTTTTTTGCGGAAGAAACTCTGCTCAAGGAAAGCCCAAATGAGGCTCCTCTCATGTCCCCAAGAAACGCTAGCAAAGAAGTAAAGGTAAAGGTTTCCCTTGCTCAAAAGCCAGTCGTATCCAACTCTAGGGTTTAGTGCTCATCTCTGTTTCAAAGCCGAAGAGCCAGCGTCGTCTGCTTTTTCAGACGTTTCCATGGTCATGTGGCAGGCATGACTAGACACCGGAGCATACAGAACGCTGTTACCTTCCCACTGAAGTGGTCCCTATTTATCTACTTGCAATTTCTTGCTTTCGAACTGCTAGGTTGGCCGGAGCTGGGACAGAGACGGAGCTCATTCCGTCCTGCAGTACTCGGGAATCGAACTGCTGACCTTCCGCCTCCCAGTCAGCGACTTCTTAGCCACTTGAGCCACTGCAGTCCCTTTAGGAAAGAGAGGGGTGTTCAATCAGTCATGCAGTACCCGAGTCTCGAACCGTCGACTTGCCAACCTTCCAGCTAGCAAGGCGATCTTCTTAACCACTGAGCCCTGAGTGAAAGAAGCAGATGTTGTTTTCTTCCAACAGCCTTTGGGCTGCTGCGGAGAAAGAGGAAGGGAAGGGACCTCTTTCTCATGGAAGTATAAAAAACAGGAGATAGCACTGAGGACTTCATGCTGTAAGTTTTTTGAAGCCAGTGGGCGTGACCTGCCGCCATATTAGGTGGACCAAAACATTAGCAGTCTACCGTTTGATTGCTTCTTGTGTTGGAGGGGTGTGTGTGGATTGATCCCCTCTCCTGGGTTGGGGGGGGGGTTGGGGGACAAAAGGGGTCTGTCACCCCCAACCCTTCCAGAGCCAGGGGACCCGCTAGAGAGATGACACCCCACCCCACGACAACCCGTTATTAAAGAGAAGAAACCAAGCTCTTTCTTCTCTTTTAAAACAGTGTGGGAGGGGGTGGAATCGATCACGTCTCCTGGGTCCAGAAGGGGGGGCAGGCCCCTTTTGTCCCCCCAAACCTCCCAACCCCAGGGGACCAGGGAGAAGGGAACGGATCCACACACACCCCCAACACTCCGTTGTTAAAGAGAAGAAACCGCTTGACTTGCTTTCTTCTCTTTAATATTGGGGGTGTGGGGGGGGAATTCCCCCTGTCCGCTGGGTCCCCTGGGTTCAGGAGGGTTGGAGGCGGGGACAAAAGGGGTCTGTCCCCCCAACCCTTCTGGACCCAGGGGAGCCAGCAGAGAGGGGGATCACAACCCCCCACCCACTGATATTAAAGGGGAAACTCCGATCTACTTTCACGACTCCACACAAAGCACCATGAGGCAATGTTTTGGGCCAACTAACATGGCGGACTGTCAGATTAGTCGGCTTCAAGTTTGTGACGTTATGTCACCTGTTTTTTTTATACCTCCATGCTCTTTCCAGTCCACCAACATTTAGTTTTGTCCCGATTGGGTTAAATCCATTGAGTGGAGAGTCCCAGAGCGTTCCTAAAAGACATGGAGGTACTAAAAGAAAGAAACAAGGGAAGGAGGTGGCGCTACTGTTTCCTGTTTCCGGCTAGGTGGTGCGTTTCCTTTTTCCTTCCTTTCCGGTGCTCTTTCTGGGGGAGTGCTACGGTGTGGCTGCAGGAGCCTATGTGGGGAGCAGGGAAGGGGGTGAGCTATTGTGGTGGTGGGGAGGGAAGCAGTGGGGCAGGGCTTGGAGGGAGGGAGGGGACTTGGCTTGGCTTTTAAGACAAAAGGGGGGGCAAAGGTTTAAGGGTAAGAGAAGGGGGGAGCTTTGGCTGCTGGGGAGTCCCTGGAAGAGACAGGCGCCCCTTCCCCTCCCCTTACAAAGGCAGGGGGCCGGTGAGCCTACTCTGGAGGTGGATCGACCTCCCCCACCCCCAAACCCACTCCCTTCCTCCTAGGGAAGCTCCTACACAGTCGAGCTCTCCTCCTCCCCCTTTCAACTGGGAGGGTTGGAAGCCCAGTTTCCCAGCGATGGTGGGTGGACTGGGAGGAAGCCTTTGCAGACTGAGCGCTGGCTTGGGGGGGGAGGGGCGGGGTGTGTGTGTTAAGTGTCCAGAAGATTTAAGCCTCTTATTTGGCTGGCCAGAGAGAGAGAGAGAGAGATGGGTGGACTTGGTATTCTAGGGGATCTCTTTGGCAATTACTCTTTGGCAAGTAATTAAAGAGATGGGAATACCAGAACACCTCATATGCCTCATGAGAAATCTGTACACGAACCAAGAAGCAACAGTTAGGACAGAACACGGAATGACAGAGTGGTTTGGAATAGGAAAAGGAATAAGACAAGGCTGCATTTTATCACCCTGCTTACTCAATCTATACACAGAGCACATAATGTGCAATGCAGGGATGGAGGAATCACAATATGGGATCAAAATTGCTGGGAGAAACGTCAACAATTTGAGATATGCAGACGATACCACTTTAATGGCAGAAAGTGAGGAAGACCGAAAGAACCTCTTGATTGGATTGAAGGAGGAGAGTGCAAAAGCTGGCTTGAGACTTAATATCAAAAAAACCAAGATAATGGCAACAGGTCCATTCAGTCCCTTGAAAATAGATGGGGAAGAAGTAGAAGCAGTGACATATTTTTACTTTTCTAGGATCTAAGATGACTGTAGCCATGAAATAAAAAGACTGATTCTGGGGAGACAAACTATGAGAAACCTGGGGAACATAGCGAAAAGCAGAGACATCACCTTGAAAACCAAAATTCGCATAGTCAAAGCAATGGTATTCCGGGTAGCAATGTATGGGTGTGAGAGCTGGACCATTAGGAAGGATGAGCGCAGAAGAATAGATGCCTTTGAAATGTGGTGTTGGAGGAGAGTCCTGAGAGTCCCTTGGACAGCAAAGAGAACAAATAGATCAATATTAGAAGAAATCAACCCAGACTGTTCATTGGAGGGACAAATAGTGAAGATAAAGCTAAAGTACTTTGGACATCAAATGAGAAGGGAGGACTCACTTGAGAAGGCCTTGATGCTGGGAAAGGTGGAGGGCAAGAGAAAAAGGGGGCGTCCAAAGATGAGATGGATAAATGATATTGTGGACACAATGGTCAGAGCTTGGCGGGCTGAGGAAAATGGTGGAGGACAGATGCCTGGAGGAAAATGGTCCATGGGGTTGCAAAGGGTCGGAATCTACTGTGTGACTGAACAACAACAAGATTTTCTTCTCTTTCCTGTGTGGAGTCAGAAGGTCTCTTGTGACCCTGAAGGGCCAATAACTAGGACTTGGGAAAAATCCCTTCCCGTCTTTCGGGGGTTGTTGCTAAAATGGTTGCTGTGTTTTCATGCGTGTGTGCTTGTGTGTGTGTTATTTTGTTACTCCATTGACCTTGTTCATTTAATTAATTGCATGGCTTCAAGTTGAACAAACTTATAGAGGCTCTAATAGGGTTTTCAGAATAAGTGAGAAGTTTAAGGTGTGTTTCCCCAGTTGTGTTTCTATCTATCCCTTGTCTCCAGTATCTTATCTGTCAAGTCTGTCCACTGCATCATGCGATAAACCGATAAAGAATCCGTGTTAATCACAGAATGATCCTTTCTGCCTTTTCAGGTGCCAAGGTCTGAGGGCATTAGATAAAGTCTTAGAAAATCGCTGTGCTTCTCCGGAATAAGAAGCCCTTAATCGTTGGGCCCTGGTGGTGCAGTGGTTAAACCACTGTACTGCAGCCAGAACATTGTGACTTCAATCCTGACCAGTGCTCAAGGTTGAGGCAGTCTTCCGTCCTTCCCAGTTTGGTAAAATGAGTGCCCAGCTTGTCAGATGCAAATTGCTAATTAACCTGTGAACCACCCAGAGAGCACTATGGGGTGTTATATAAGTGTAAATTGCTATTGCTGTTGGGGGTGGCAGCCCTGATGTTGTCTCCAGCCTCTCACAGCTCACACAAAGCCTGTGTGAGCTCCCCAGCAAGAAGGATGTACTCAAGAGGACTGTGGGAAGGGGAGAAAGCCTGTGGCCCCTGCCCTCCCTTGTGTCATTTAGAGGAAGGCAGTGTATGGGGGAAGCAGTGATGAAACTTTTCCCAGTTCACAAGCCTTGGCACAGGCCTAGGAAAAGGCATCCGTCCCACCAGAGCGGACTGGGGAGGCTCTTTTATTGTGCCATCTGCTAGAGGGGTGCATCTCACTAGCACCAGAAAGAGGGCCTTCTCTGTGTCTGCTCCGACCCTATTGAACATCCTGCTAATTGAGTTGCTTCTCCAGACAGAGTTGCTGCCTTTCAGGAAATGGTTAAAAACCTGGCTGGCAAAGCAGGTGTGGGACACCAGCGATGTGGTGACCTTTTTCGAGTTCCAGTAAGAACCATAAGACTCAGAAAACCTCCACATGTGTCGTGCATGGCCTGCCTTTTTAATTAATCTCTCACCCAGGACCACTCGAAGCCCCAATGGGATTTTATCTTTCAGAGAAGCTATCCGTGCCCCATTTTGTGCTATATTGGTACTGCAGTGGCTCAAGTTGCTAAGACGCTGACTGGGAAGCGGAAGGTCAGCAGTTCGATTCCCGAGTACTGCAGGACGGAAATGAGCTCCCGTCTTCGTCCCAGCTCCTGCCAACCTAGCAGTTCGAAAGCAAGAAATTGCAAGTAGATAAATAGGTACCACTTCGGTGGGAAGGTAACAGCGTTCCGTGCGCTCCGGTGTCTAGTCATGCCTGCCACATGACCACGGAAACGTCTGCAGAAGCAGACAACGCTGGCTCTTCGGCTTAGAAACAGAGATGAGCACTGCACCCTAGAGTTGGATACGACTGGCTTTCGAGCAAGGGAAACCTTTACCTTTACCTTTATGCTATATATGCACAAAATGTGGCAAGTAATTAAAGAGATGGGAATACCAGAACACCTCATATGCCTCATGAGAACACGGAAGGACAGAGTGGATTGGAATAGGAAAAGGAGTAAGACAAGGCTGCATTTTATCACCCTGCTTATTCAATCTATACATAGAGCACATAATGTGCAATGCAGGGATGGAGGAATCACAATATGGGATCAAAATTGCTTGGAGAAACATCAACAATTTGAGATATGCAGATGATACCACCCTAATGGCAGAAAGTGAGGAAGACCTAAAGAACCTCTTGATTAGATTGAAAGAGGAGAGTGCAAAAGCTGGCTTGAGACTCAATATCAAGAAAACCAAGATAATGGCAACAGGTCAAATCAGTCCCTGGAAAATAGATGGGGAAGAAGTAGAAGCAGTGACAGATTTTACTTTCCTGGGATCTAAGATCACTGCAGATGGCGACTGTAGCCATGAAATAAAAAGACGACATTACGGGGAGACAAGCAATGAGAAACCTGGGGAATATAGTGAAAAGCAGAGACATCACCTTGAAAACAAAAATTTGCATAGTCAAAGCAATGGTATTCCCAGTGGTAATGTATGGGTGTGAGAGCTGGACCATTAGGAAGGCTGAGCACAGAAGAATAGATGCCTTTGAGATGTGGTGTTGGAGGAGAGTCAGGAGAGTCCCTTGGACAGCAAAGAGAACAAATAGGTCAATACTGGAAGAAATCAATCCTGACTTCATTGGAGGGACAAATAGTGAAGATGAAGCTAAAGTACTTTGGACATCAAATGAGAAGGGAGGACTCACTTGAGAAGGCCTTGATGCTGGGAAAGATGGAGGGCAAAAGAAGAAGGGGGCGTCCAAAGATGAGATGGATAGATGGTATTGTAGACACAATGGGCACAGAGCTGGGCGGGCTGAGGAGAATGGTGGAGGATAGAGGTGCCTGGAGGAAAATGGTCCATGGGGTCGCAAAGGGTCGGAATCGACTGTGCGACTGAACAACAACAACAGCATCCATGCCCCACCACTCTCCACAGAATGTGTCCTCCTCTCAGCTCACAAGGATGGCCACATAGGAGACTCCCATGTCCACGAGAACTTCCCAGTTCCCTAGGAGAGCTTTTTTATTTGGATGAATTGAAATGGACCATTCTCCCTCCCTTCCCACAGTCATTAAAACTTGGTGTAATCTTCTCACATCTACTCAAGTTTTATAAGATCAAGATTTTTAAAATGCACTCTTGAGTCTGCTCTGTACGTGACCTTTTCATTTGTTTACCTTTAGGCTTTTCATGGTGTCATAGAATCCCCATAACATATACTGCAGATTAATTTCTCTTTTCAATGCAGATTCTTAACGCTTTTGTTGTGCTTTCAGAGGAGAAGGGAGGGAGGAAGGTGGAGGAGCTGCCTTGTCAAGAAAGAAATTTGCCAGCATATTCCACCTTGGATTATATCTCTCATCTCCTGCCAGGTTAGATCCTTTGGGTTCACTTAGATGTTGAACATTTATTATTCAAAACTGGACTAGTGTTTATTTTTTAACATACACAAGTAAGGGATAAAATGCTTAGGAAGATTAAACATTTTCCAACCCCCTTTTCTTTCTTGCAAACCCTATTGAAGTTCTGGGGCCACATCCTTGCTGGTCTCTTCCTTGCAGAGGAGTGGAAATAGTGCCTTTGCAGCCAGAACAGGTGGGGGAGAAATGCATGGAGGCAGAAAGGAAAGGGAAGTGGGGAAACCCGGTCCCACAGTCTCTTCTTCTCTCTTTGTTTAATTTTTTCTTTATTAAACACAATACAATTACAAAAAAAAATATTGAAATCAATACACTAACAAATCAGTACGACAGTTCGCCACGTGCTATATACAATGCCACGGAGACATACTTACTCTCCATCTATTATCGTTTCCAAAATGCTAAATGGTCAGACACTGGCATCTGTCCTTGCCCATTAATCAAGGTATAGCCCGTAAAACATTTCCAAATCTCCTGAAATTTATTTTCTTTAATTAACCTTTTTCTTAAATTTAAATCCCATGTGAGCTTATCATTTAACACGGTATTCCACAACTCTTTATACCATTCTTCAATTTTTGGGGTAGCTTCACATTTCCAATATCGCGCTATACATTGTCTAGCACTCAACATAATTGCTAACAATTCCCTTTTTTGACAATCTACTTTGTCCACATCCGTTAACAGTACTGAAGCTACGTCCAATTTCTATGTTCAGTATTCTCCCAATTTCATATTCAACTCTTATCCAGAATGGTTTCATCTTTTTACACCCCCACCACATATGTTCATATGTTCCGGTATCATCCTTACACCTCCAACAGGCTTTTTACTTTGTACTATCGATTTGAAACAACCGCACAGGGGTCAGATACCATTTCCACAATAGCTTATAATTATGCTCTTTTATTCTTACGGACAAGGTCCTCATTATCTTCTTTTTCCATTTACCATTCCAACATTCACCTGTAATTTTAATACCTAAATCCTGTTCCCACTTTGCTTTTAATACTACCTGATGTTTGTCAGAATCATTTAAAATCTTATATATTTTGCTTACTAAACCTTTAATTTTTATTTGACCATTTCTTAAGCTATATACCAATTCCTCAAATTTTGTCTCATCTCTTTCTAAACTCTTTTCTTTTATATATTTTTATTCCACTTATTACCGTATTTTTGGACCATAAGACGCACTTTTTCTTCCCCAAAAGTGGGGAGAAAATGAGGGTGCGTCTTATAGTCCAAATGCTGGTCTTCGGCCAGCTGTGGCTGTTGTAAAAAGGATATTTTACAAGAGCCACAGCTGGGGAAGACTACTACTGCCGCCTCTCAGCTGTTCAGCTCTTCAGGGGCAGGGGGGGAAAACATATGAAAAACAAGTGGCCACTAGAGGGCGAAAATCACAGTTTCACATTTAAATGCATTGGAAATAAATTTCTTGTATTCAAAAGTTTTCTGTTTGTATGTTCCCAATGCATTTAAGTGGGAAACTAAACCTGTGCTTAAAAAGAAAGGGTTTCACTTACCTTGATGCCTTTGTCTCTACTCCACGTGGAGAGAGGGGGAAAACATGCTTCCTGTTTGAAAGGAGAGCAAGAGGCTAGGCTAGAGTATCACTTCCTTCCTCAGTGCAATTGGCCGGCCTCCCATTTCCCCTGCAATGCCACCACTGGTTGGTGCTGCAAAATACAGTATTAAATTTTTTTGTTTTGTTTTCTTGCTCTGAAAGCTGGGTGCGTCTTATGGTCAGGGGCGTCTTATGGTCCAAAAAATACAGTAATTGATACCATTTGAAGGCAGTTCAGCCTAAGCTGTCTGCATATTTCTAACATTCTTTCTCTATCCTTGCAGGCTACTATCCAATCTTTTAATAAAATTATGTTATTCTTAATCATTATCTCTTCTACCCTGCAATCCATTGTAACTGGAAATGACTTCAAATCCCTTAGCTCTATGATTGGTGGACAATCTTAGCGCCAAATTATTTTTTAATGTCCATGTTTTAAAAAGAGTTTTGAAATGTTCTTCAATTGAAATGCCAAATAATAGATTTTTTTTATATTTGGAATTCCTATCCCACCTTTTTTTTGTGAGTACCATAATGATTTCAGTATTCTAACTCTTTTACCTCCATTAATATATTTTGGAATACATTTAATTCTTTCTCCTTAATATATATTTGCAATGTGTCAAATAAAAAACTTAGAAGCTTCTTCTTCATCATCATGTGCCATATCCAGTTATGGATATTTGCAATCATCATGGCGATCAGTCATGAGGACTGTCTTGAGAATATAATGTAGTGGCCTTATGTCTGTCTTCCTCATCGCAGGACACCCGTACCACTGAGTGGGAAAATTACCCAGGTGGGAAGTATAAAATTGAAGTGGGTGGGTGGATCGGTTAGGGTTGTCTGGGCATGATTACTTGAAGGGAGGTGATCCAATAGGTAACGTCACCTTGAATTGTTAAGAGCTTTATATATTGTGACCAAAACCTTGAATCAGACATGGAAGACCAAAGGTAGCCCTGCCAGAAGAGCTAGGATTGGTGGAATGTGATCGTCCCCATTCTCTCTCTCTCTCACACACACACACACATGCACGAGTTTCGCAACTGCATTATCCGCCTGCTTGCAGCTTCCATTATTGTTCTGTCACACAGTCGAGTCCAACCCTTTGCGACCCCATGGGACCACCGCATGCCAGGCTCCTCTGTCCTCTGCCATCCTCCACAGTCAGCCAGACCTACACCCACTGTAGTCATCTCATCCTTCGCCTTTTCCCTTCGATCTTTCCCAGCATCAAGGCCATCTCCAGTGAGTCTTCTCTTCTCATTTGGTGGCCAAAGTACTTGATCAATAATTGTTATAATCCCTAAACCAAATAAGGACCCAGAGAAAATTGACTCGTATAGGTCTATTTCTCTTTTGAATCAAGTGCAAAGATATTTGCCACAATAATGACCAATAGATTGAGTAGATTTATTGGTAGGTATATATATGTGGATCAGGTAGATTTTCCTTAAGGGAAGGCATTTGGGAGACAATATAGCAAGAGTTATTAACATTCTGGAAGCAGCAAAAAATGAAAAAACCAAATTGTGTATCCTTTCATTGGACTTATATAAGGCATTTGATTCTATACAGTGGTTAACGATACATAGAGAAAATGGGATTCGGAGGAAAATTTCAGCATGTAATTAAACAACTATACAGTAAATCCATAACAAAAATAAAGGTGAATGAATCTTTTGCTAATGATATTGAATTAATGACAGGTACAAGACAGGGTTGCCCTCTGTCCCTATTTTTACTTGTCTTGGCCATGGAATTAATAGCAAATGTCATCAGAAGAGACCAGGGTATAGAAGGTTTAAGAGGGGAAAAATAAGGCTACTAGTTTACCAGAATTTCATATACAGTGATATGGTTTGAATATGAAAAAAGAATTTGTTCAGGAAGATTTTGTAAGTGTATTTATGTGTAATTGATGAAGAGGCTAATCCATTGGCCCAAGAAGAGGGAGGGTGGTTCAAAGAAATGTTTTGGTAAAATTTGCAAATTGGGCCAATAAGTTAAGAGTAACGGCCTTTCTGAAACGAGCTGGTCCTGATGCTTTGAAATTTGATGGTTCTGATGTAGAAGTTTATAATGATATTTCATTGAAATAAAGAACGTGGAGATATAAGATGAGGCCTGTAACTAAATTGCTGATGAGTAAAAATATAAGGTATAATTGGAGATTCCCACAGCAACTGCGCTTTTATTATGACAAAAGAATGCAAGTAATTGATGAAGAGGCTAATCCATTGGAGTATTTGAGCTTGTTGGAGCTGGTAAAAATAGACTCGGAAGAGTGGATAAATCTCAAGAAGGAATTGATGGAATCGGGAGCCTTGGGGAGGGAGTATGAGAGGCCGGAGGCCGGTGGGGCAACAGGTGGAACACCGCAGCGAAGGGAAGAGGAGGAGGAGCTGTCGCTGATCATGGTGGAGGAGGAGACAAGTAAGGAGCAATGAGAATTAGATTATTAAAATTTAAAGCATTTAATTGATATAGAAGGGTGAGTAGCGCGTAGCACTGGTAGGAAGGCACATCTTACATGTCCCCCCTCTCCCCTCTTTGGTTGTCAAAGGCAGCTTTTTTTTGAAGAAGGTGGGGAGAGAGATAGTGTGTGTTATATGTAGTTTTTTGTGGTATGGGGGTAAGGGGTTGGTGGTGGCACGCCCGATGGAGAGTTCAGAGTTTAGAAAGGAGATAGGTTATGGGAAATATTAAAATATTATCATGGAATGTGAAGGGTACAGGTTCTGTTCTTAAGAGACGGAGGTTGGAACTGGCGTTGAAGAAAGATAGACCCGATATATTGTTTTTACAGGAAACGCACCAGAAGTCAAAGGACACGAATAAACTTTTTTTGGGATGGATTCAACATTATGAGATGGCGTTTGGAACTTCAAAAGCGAGAGGGGTGGCAATCATGATTTCTAAAAAATTAGGATTTGAGATTACAAAAAGTATTGCTGATCAAGAGGGTAGATATTTGATTGTAAGAGGAAAAATAGAGGATGAGGAAATCATGTTGGTAAATATTTATGCTCCAAATGATCATCAAGCGGATTTTCTAGAAAAAGTTCGGAAAATAGTGGAATTAGAGAATGTTGCAAAAACTATTTTGGCGGGAGATTTTAACTTGATAAGGTCGGGGTTAGATTGCACGAACATAGCAAGAAGTGGAACTGGCTTGAAAGGGAAGGTGTTGGATAAATGGATGGATGCGATGGGTTTGAAGGATTCTTGGAGAAAGTTTAAGGGCTCTGAAAGGGCATATTCCTTTTTTTCACATGTCCATGGGACCTACTCGAGAATAGATTATGTCTTTCTTACGGAAAACTTGATTAAAGATATAGAAGGAATGGAAATTGGGATCATTAAGGAATCAGATCATGCCAAAGTACTTTTGGAATTGAAATTACAAAAAGATATCCGAAGTGGAAGAAGTTGGAGGTATGATCCTAATTTATTTAAAGATCAAAAATGTAAAGAGCAGATAATGGAAAGGTGGAAAGAAAGCTGGCAGTGGAACGATAATAACGAGGTTAATTTCAATGTTGTATGGGATACCATGAAGTCGGTTTTCAGAGGGAAAAGCATAACGTTGGCGAGTTTTAAATATAAAAGATATAAGGTAGGACAGATAGAAAAAGAAAGAGAAATAAAGCAGTTACAGGAGGATCATGCAAAAAGTAAAGATAAAAAAATCCTTACAAAATTGCAAAGACTTAAAGCAGAATTAATGGGTAAAGATATTGACAAAGTTAAACGAGACGATCTATTTAAACAGAGAATACTTTGAATTTAGCAACAGAAGTTCAAAACTACTAGCAAGAGCAGCTAAGGTCAAAAGGGAAAAAAGAGAAATTGGGGTATTGGTTAATAAACAAGGTTTAAGGTGTAATAAGAACAGGGATAAATGTAAAATTGTGAGGGAATTTTATCAAGCATTATATGCAATAAAGGAGGTAGATTTGGAGAGACTCAAAAAGATACTGGAGAGACAGTTAGGGAACAGAATAAAACAAGAACATAGAAAATGGAGGAAAGGATCACTGATAAAGAGGTAAATGAGGTAATTAGCGGGTTGAAGATGGGGAAAGCTCCGGGGGATGATGGATCATCGACAGAGTTTTATAAAGAATTTAAAGAAGCGGTGGTTCCAAAATTAGTGAAGCTATATAACTATATTTTAGATGGAGGACCAATCCCGACTTCATGGTATAACACTACAATCGTTCTACTGCCAAAGCCTGGTAAGAACTTGGAAAGAGTGGAATCGTACAGACCAATCTCTCTTATAAATCAGGATACCAAAATCTTCACAGCAATATTGGCTAATCGTCTAAACGGTTTTATGGGGGAATACATAAATGTCGATCAAGTTGGGTTTTTAAAAGGTCGGCACATGGCGGATTTGACTAGAAGAGTATTAGATTTAATTGATAATGTTAATCAAACGAAGGAAAAGGTGGGCTTATTATCATTAGATATTTTTAAGGCATTTGATTCTTTACAATGGTCTTCAATTAAGGAAATAGTTAAAAATTACGGGTTTGGGGATAGATTTAGAAGGGTAATTGATTTATTATATCAAAAAGGGAATGCTAGGATCAGAGTAAATGAAGAGGTTACTGATGTGGTAAAGCTTGAGGCTGGTACCAGGCAGGGATGCCCACTATCTCCTATCCTGTTTATCATGGCAATGGAGATATTAGCCAAAAATATAAGGGATGATTTAAATATAGAAGGGATAATGGGTAATAAAGTGAGCATGTACGCGGATGATACACTGCTTATGGTGAAACATCCGGAGTTGGTAATGGATAGGATTAAAGATCACCTACAGGTATTTCAAGCTATAACCGGATTAATGATAAATTGGGATAAATCAGAACTGATGCTGTGTAATATGGGGGTAGGTGAGATGGGAAGGATAGTGGGGACACTTAATATACAAATTAAAGAAAAGCTGAAATATTTGGGGATAATTATTTCAAATAAATTGGAAGAACTTAAACGTTTGAACTATGACAGTTTGAAAGCCGAATTTAAGAGTAAAATACAAGAGTTTCAGAAGTTGAAGCTGTCATGGTTCGGAAGGATTGCAATTTGCAAAATGATATTGCTGCCAAAGATTAATTTTTTATTTGATGCATTAGCGATCCACTTGAAGGAGAAGGAAATTAATGAGTTTCAAAAGATGTTTAATAGTTTCTGTAATGGAGGTAAAAAATCTAGACTCTCAAAGAAGCTCTGGTACTTATCTCAGAAAGAAGGGGGTTTGGGCATGCCAAATTTGTTAGCATACTATCGAGCATTCCAAATCAAGAATGTTGTGAAGATCTTGGCAAGAGAAAAGGCAATTTGGGAGGAATTGGAGATGAAAGATTATAGAAATATTGGTAATATGATCTTCTTGGGAATAAAGGACAAGCCGAAAAAGTCAAATAATACTATGATGAGAGGGCTCATGGAGGTGTGGGAAAAGGTAAAGAAAGATATGGTCCCAAATCTCTCTCCAATCTTGGAATTGACTGATATGGTGTGTTTTCCAATAAAATTAGATAAGGAAAAAAAAGGAAATATTGGATAAAAATGAGATGTTCTTACTGAAGGACTGGTTAAAAGTTTGCGATGATGATACCAAGAGAAAAAAAATATTTGAAAAGTTAAAATTGGATTGGTTTCAGAAATTAAAGGTGGATAATTGGAATAAAAAATATAGAAGAGAAGTAGGGATAGATATAACAAAGACTGAATTTGAAGAATTGGTAATAAAGATCAGAAAAGGGGAAAAGAGCATTAAGGGTCTGGTAAGCAAACTTTACACTATACTGAATAAGGGTAAAGATCCACAGGAAGATTTGAAACGGAAGTGGGAACAAAATTTGAATATAAAAATAGGGGAGGTTGAATGGAGGAATAAATGGAAAAAGAGGATTATGAGAACAATGTCTGTAAGAATTAAGGAACACAATTTTAAAATGTTGTGGCAATGGTACTTGACACCACTAAGACTTTATCAGATGGATAATAAAAGGGACAAGTTATGTTGGAGATGCAAAGAAACGGATGGAACATATGAACACATGTGGTGGAGTTGTAAAAAAATAAGGGATTTTGGGGGAAGAATAGAAGGGGAGTTTGGTGAAATAATGGGCAAAAGAGTTAAGTTGGCGTCAGGTACCATTCTTTTAACAAATGTGGAAGGTTTGGGTTTGAATAAGGAGGAAAAAGAATTATTGGAAATTGTATTAACTACAGGTAGACAATGCATAGCTAGAAATTGGAAAAACGATGTAGATATACAGATTGGAGAGTGGTATAAAGAAATGTGGAGTTTAGCATTGAACGACAAATTGACATGGGAGATCAAAGTAAAACGAGATAAATTAAAAGAGAATAGGTTCTGGAGTATTTGGAAACCGTTTGTGGATCATTCTCTTATGGCAAATGATAGCTCAGGACCTGTACCATCTCAAAGAGGTTTTTGGAGTTGAAACAGAAACTAAACTCTCCGGGCATTGTATATACTCACAGGGTGATGTGTAATTATTAAAAAATAAAAATAGTGGTAGCACTGAAAGCTTTTATTGTTATGATCATAGTAATAATTTACAATGTGGTATTTAATATTGGGGGTTATATGGTAAATAATTAGTTTAAGTACTATTATGTGCTAGCTCTTATGAACTTGAGCTAACATTGTATTGATGTTGTTTTTGTTTTATTATTATATTGTACTGTTATTGTTTTTCTTTTTTTGTATGTTTGTCAAAAATTTAATAAAAAGATTATAAAAAAAAGAAAAGAAAATGGGATTCGGAGGAAAATTTCAGCATGTAATAAACAACTATACAGTAAATCCATAACAAAAATAAAGGTGAATGAATCTTTTACTAATGATATTGAATTAATGGCAGGTATAAGATAGGGTTGCCCTCTGTCCCTATTTTTACTTGTCTTGGCCATGGAATTAATAGCAAATGTCATCAGAAGAGACCAGGGTATAGAAGGTTTAGGAGGGGAAAAATAAGGCTACTAGTTTACCAGAATTTCATATACAGTGATACCTCATACAACGTCCAAACTTGGCTCCACAAGTTTGGGCATTACACGGATTTGGACTTTGTACGAGGCATGCAAAATCCTAGCCAAAATCCTAGCCACAGTGCCTCATACAACGTCCAAATCCTTGCTGTGATGCCTCGTACAACGTCGTTTCCATAGAGATACATTGAACTGTAACAGCACAGACTTCAGGGCAAAGTCAAGGAAACTGACAGAACTTTAAGAAATCATTGTCTAAAGGCTAAACACATTACAAAAACTTGTCAAACAACCCTGATTTTTTAGCTTTTGAAAACTTTATGAAGTGCAGGTTTAGAAGTTTAAAAAAACAACAACTCTACAATGCACAACCATTACAAACTACACTGAAATTTAAGAGACCTTAAATTTTCAAAAAGGAAATTTCCCAAAGTTGAGGAAACTAGTAAAAAAGAAGCTGAAAGGGAAAATTGAGAGAGTCCAAACACTCCAAGAGGCATGGAGGCTGTTTACAAAAACAATAACAGAGGCTCAATTGGAATGCATACCCAAAAGGAAAAAGGGCACTGCCAGGTCCAAGAGGACTCCAGTGTGGCTTACAGGAGGTGTTCGGGAAGTGATCAAGAGCAAGAAAAGCTCATTTAGAAGATGGAAGGCTTGTCCAAATGAGGACAGCAGGCAGAAACATAAATTCTGGCAGAACAAATGCAAGGCAACAATCAGGAAAGCAAAGCAAGACTTTGAGGAGCGTATAGCTAAAAATACTCAGAGAAATAACAAAGACTTCTTTAAGTACATTAGAAGTAAGAACCCAACTAGGAAGGCCATTGGACCATTAGATGACAATGGAAGGCAAGGGGTTATTAAAGAGGAAACAGAGATTGCAGAGAGACTCAATGAATTCTTTGCTTCAGTATTCACTGAAGAAGACAGAGGCCACATGCCCAAAACAGAGCCTATCTTCGTAGGGAGGGAAAGCGAAGAATTAAGCCAGATAGAAATAACCAGGGAGGAGGTCCTTGCATATCTTGTTAAACTAAACACTAACAAATCACCAGGACCAGATGGCATCCATCCACGAGTTCTCAGGGAACTTAAAGATGAAATTGCTGATCTCCTAGCCAAAATATATAATCTTTCCCTCAAATCAGGCTTTGTGCCTGATGACTGGAAGGTAGCGAATGTAACACCAATTTTCAAAAAAGGATCCAGGGGTGATCCAGGAAATTACCAACCTGTCAGTTTGACATGTGTCCCAGGTAAAGTGATGGAAACCATCCTAAAAGATAGAATTAATAGGCACATAGAAGAGAAGGCGCTGCTAAAGGAGAGCCAACATGGCTTTTGCAAGGGCAAATCATGCCTCACTAATCTGTTGGAATTTTTTGAGAGTGTCAACATGCATGTGGATAAGGGGGATCCAGTTGACATTGTTTATCTGGACTTTGAGAAGGCTTTTGACAAGGTCCCACACCAAAGGCTCTTGAATAAACTTACCAGTCATGGAATAAAGGGACAGGTCTTGTCCTGGATCAGCAACTGGCTAAGGGACAGGAAACAGAGGGTAGCACTAAATGGACACTTCTCCAAGTGGAGGGAAGTAAAGAGTGGGGTCCCCCAAGGTTCAGTACTGGGACCCCTGCTTTTCAACCTCTTCATAAATGATCTAGAGGTAGGAGTAAAAAGCAAGGTAGCCAAATTTGCTGACGACACTAAATTATACAGGGTAGTGAAAACTGTGAGAGATTGTGAGGAGCTCCAGAGGGATCTCTCGACACTGGGGGAGTGGGCAAAACAGTGGCAAATGAGTTTCAACATTAGTAAGTGCAGAGTGATGCATGTTGGGGCAAAGAACCCCAATTACATTTATAAACTGATGGGGTCTGAACTCTCTGCGACAAACCAGGAAAGGGACCTTGGTGTCCTGGTGGACAACTCAATGAAGGTGTCAACCCAGTGTGCCTCAGCAGTGAAAAAAGCAAACTCAATGCTAGGGATCATTAGGAAGGGTATAGAAAATAAGTCAGCAAGTGTCATTTTGCCTCTTTATAAATCTATGGTGAGGCCCCATCTGGAATATTGTGTACAGTTCTGGTCGCCATACCTCCAGAAGGATATTATGGAGCTGGAAAAAGTGCAGAGGAGGGCAACCAGAATGATTAGGGGACTGGAACACCTTCCTTACCATCTGAGGCTGCAACGGTTGGGCCTCTTCACTCTTGAACGACGGCATCTAAGAGGTGACCTGATTGAAGTTTATAAAATCATGCACGGTGTGGACAAAGTAGATAAGGAAAAACTGTTTTCCCTATCGCAAAACACTAGAACTAGGGGACACTCCATGAAACCTTTGGGTACTAGTTCTCAAACAAATAAGAGAAAGTACTTTTTCACCCAGAGGATCACTGGTCTATGGAACTCCCTGCCAGAAGAAGTGGTGACAGCTGTCAGTCTTGACAGCTTTAAGAAAGGATTAGACAAGTTCATGGAGGACAAGAGTATCAATGGCTATAATTATGGATACTTAAGGACAACCTCCGGGTTGGAGAGATAGGCAGGATATCTCTCAATATCATTTCCAGGGAATCCTAAGCAGGTGAAGGCATCTGCTTGGGAATACCCTGAAGGAAATGGTGAGCCACTGTGTGAGACAGAATGCTGGACTGGATGGGCTGTGGCCTGTTCCAGCAAGGCTGTTCTTATGTTCTTATGTTCTTATGAATTCAGGGCAACAGACCATGGAACATTTCGAAACTTTGGAAAGCTTTGTAAAGTACAATTTAAAGGATAAATAAAGTGCAAGAACATTCTAAACCACAGAATAAACAGTAAACAATTGCAAAACTCTAGCATGAACAGTAAACAGCAGCAAGCACCAAACAATTGCCCACCCCACCAAACAATCCCCCCCCCAAACAGACCCACAGAGGGGAAAACATGGAGCATGCAATCTCTTTTTAGAAACCACAGCAGCAAACACCAAACAACTGCCCACCCAACCACCAAACAATTGCCCCCCTCAAAAAAACAGACCAACATAGGAAAAATCATGGAGCATGGAATCTTTTTTAAAAAAATTGATGCCAACATGTCCCATCATGCAGCACTGTGTTAATCTGCAGCCATGAAGCCAATCATCCATTTTGTACAAGCTAAACAGTTACTGTACTGGATGGAAGCAAGGAGAAAATGGATGCCAACATGCCCCATCATGCAGCACAGTGTTAATCTGCAGCCATGAGGCCGATCATCCATTTTGTACAAGCTGCTGTAAACAGTTACTGGATGGAAGCAAGGACAAAATGGATGCCAACATGTCCCATCATGCAGCACAGTGTTAATCATCCAAACAGCAGCAAACAATTGTCCACCCCACCCAAAAAATCCCCCCCCAGAAAAAAAAACACCACCCAAAAACCCACACACCAACATAGGAAAAATCATGGGGCATGGAATCTTTTTTTTAAAAAACCACATACCAAATGAGGGAGGAGATATATAAAAAGCTAGAATTGAATTGGTTTCACACGATTGAGGTAGAAAAGTGGTCTAGGAAGATAAGAAATAAGGGACAGATAGGAAGAAGGGTTACAAAATGTGAAGAATTGGTACATAATTTGAGAATGGGGATTATTAGTAAGGAAGGGTTTGATTAGTAAAATATATAGAATTTTGAATAGTAAGGAACAGCCCCAAAATATATTAAGAAATATATGGGAGGAAGAATTAGGGCTTGGAGGGGTGGGTGGGGTTGGCTTGGCTTTCAGGAGAAAATGGGTGAGAAGGGGAGCTTTGGCTGCTGGGGAGTCCCTGGAAAAGCCAGGCGTCCCTTCATTCCCCTCCAAGGGTGGAGGGCAGGGTCAACCTCGTGTCCTGGGCAGGATCCAACTCACAACCTTTTGTTTACAGGACAGCAGTTTAACCACTGTGCCACCAGGGAAGAAGGTCTGGTGATGAAAAATGTCCCAGTCCAATAAAGTTTTTTTTAGGGAGCACCAATATTTAGGACCTGGAAAAAAATCACGTCTTTGGGTATTTTTTTTAAAAGGTTGCCATGTTTTCTCATCAGGGGGTTTGTTAAGTTTAACAATATATCTAATAATTTCTTGTCAGAAGTTATTCTGGGTTGAAAGGATTTTTGCGGAAGAAACCCCGCTCAGGGAATGCCCAAATGAGGCTCCTTTCTTGTCCTCCAAGAGCTGGGACAGAGACGGGCGCTCAGTCTGTTATGCAGTACCCGGGTCTCAAACTGCTGACTTGCCAGCCTTCCAGATAACAGGTGGAGCTTCTTAACCACTGGGCAACTGCAGCCCCCCATATTGTCAATATATTAACACTATTTAAATAATTAATTAGTTATGTGCCTTCAAGTTGAACATACATATAGTGGCTCTAATAGGGTTTCAGGGGAAGTGAGATAATGTAGTTAAGATATGTTTTTCTCAGTTCTGCTCTCTCATCAGTTTCCATGGCCAAGATAGGATCAAATCCTGGTCTCCAGTATTCGATCTGTTGATTCTGTCCACTCCATTATGCGGGGAACCCATAATTAGAAGCTGTGTAAATCAGCTTTGTGCCTCTTCAGTGCTAAGGACTGAGAGTGTTAAATAAAGTCCAGAGGTGTTGTTGTGCCTCCCCAGAGTAAGAAGCCAGGAGAGAAATCTTAGGGGCCAGCAGTCCTAGAGGTGGAAAATGGTATGTATATTTAAAAATGGGGCACCAATCTCCAGTCTCTCCCAGGTCACACCAGGGCTGTGTGGGGTCACCAGCAATGGGGATGGAACAAACAGGACTCTGGGAAGGGGACGGTGGGGAGAGAGGGAGAGACTGTGACCCACCCCACCCTTGTGCTCTTTAGAGGAAGGCAGGGTGAAGGGGAAGCTGTATTGAGACTTTCAGGGACTTTCCCAGTCCACAAGTCCAGAGAGCAAATGCTCAGGCCTGGGAAAAAGAATACCAACGCATGAGTCTTGCATGGCATGTTTTGTTTAATTAATCTGCAATTTAGTACCAATATAAGCCCCAATTATTTTGTCTGTAAGAGAACCCATCTATGTCCCTCCGCTCTCCACATAATGTGTTTCCTCCTCTCAGCCCACAACAAAGTCCAAGGGGATTTCTCAGTTCCCTTGGAAAGTTATTTTCTTCTGATGGAAAGGGGACATCCTCCATTCTTCTTTCCTTCCCACAGCCACTGATATGTGATATTCACTTCAAACCTCTACTCAAGTCTTATAAACTTGGGACTTTTTAAATTCACTTTTGAGTCTGCTCTAAATGTAATCCTTTCATTTTCTCACCTTCAGGGTTTTTTGTGATGTCATAAAGTCTTCTTAACGTAACAGTGCATCTTTCTATCTTTTATTACAGATTCAGATCGCTTTCAGAGGAAAAGGGTGGAAAAGATTCCTTGCCGGGTAAGTATAGAAATGAAATGAATGAATGGGCAGATAGAGGCTGGTGGGCAGGCAGGGTGGGCCAGGCAGGTTTCAAAGACATGACAGGGTCTTTCATGGAGGAGCGGGCTCTGATGGATCCAGGCCAAAGGGCTTTCCACTAGGAAGTCATAGAGGGAAATTATACCAATATGGTGTTTCTGGGTGAGCTTTTAATTTCTGTCCCCATTTTAATGGATAGGCAGCCATGTTACTGTCATTCAGCAGGATTAAAACACCAAACAAAAGTGTAGCAAAAGTATTTTGGGAAATTTATTTCACTGTCAACCTTCATAAACTACAGTCTTCAATGACAATGTGCCTGCGTAATCAGACTGCTACCACAAAAAAGTCATTAGTGAGTGAGTGAGTGAGTTAATTCCAAGAAGTTCACAATAAAAGCAGTCATAAACAAAGAAAAATTAATAAAGGTACAACAGCAGAATGTACACATTAAAAATTACTTGCTAAAATTTGAAGTATATGGTGAAAAACTCCAAGGTTTGAAAGCAAAGGAATCACCTGGCCAGGTTCCAGTCTCTAGCTCCCCAGCGTCTTGATTCCAGTGTGCTGAGCTCAGTGCAATTCAGCTGAGGTTTCTTGGATCAGGTCTCCTCCGAGGTTTGTTGCAAACCGGGCAACAAAGGTTCAGTTCATCCAGGCAGTTGTGCAAAACAGACCAAGTAGGTCAACAGTCTTAGTCAGACACCCTGAAGTTGTCAGACAATCCATAGGCTGAGAGAGTCATAATTTATAGTAGAGTTTCTGCAAAGTCACCCTCTCATTACATTCACCTGATCACAACATTCAGGTACACTTAAAGGGACAGGTATCTTATACAATACCCTGACAGTAACTACTGATGATGATTTCTATTTATTTATTTATTTATTCGATTTGTAGGGCGCCTTCCTCGCCTCGGTGACCCAAGACACCTTACATCAAACAAAACAACTTGTACAATTAAAAACCCACTGCTAAAACCCTTAAAAAATTAAAATATGTAAAAAACAATAACCCCTTAATTAACACCCCACAGGGCCAAATGAGCCAGCAAGGCTGAGATGTGCTACCAGATGCACCCCATGCTTGCTAGCAGGTTTTCAGAACCTTCCTGAAGGGATACAGTTCTGCCTGGAGATGCAGCTCTGGTGGCAGGAGGTTCCAAAGAGTCGGGGCCGACACCGAGAAGGTTCTCCTCCTGGTCCCAGTAAAATGTACGTCCCTGGCTGATGGGACCACCAAAGAACCCGTACGGTCCACCCTCGTAGGACGGGTCAAACACCTTGGGATGATGCGGTCTCTTAGATATCCTGGCCCACTGCCATGTAGGGCTTTAAAGGTCAAAACCAGCACCTTGAATTGCACCCGGAAGCATACTGGCAGCCAGTGCAGCTCCTGTAGCAGTGGCAAGGCACGGGCATAGTGCCTGCACCCCATCACCACCTGGGCAGCCGCATTCTGGACCAGCTGCAGCTTCCAAATGATTATCAAGGGCAGCCCCATGTAGAGCGTGTTACAGTAGTCCAATCTGGAGGTGACCAGAGCATGGGTGACCATAAGCAAGCAGTCCCAGTCCAGGAACGGGCATAGTTGGCGAATGACATGGAGTTGTACAAAAGCCCTCCTGGCCACGACTGCCACCTGCTCTTCGAGCAGTAGTCGTGAGTCCAGGAGGACCCACAAATTATGCACCAGGTCTTTTGGGGGCAAAGAAGCCCCATCCAGCACCAAAGATGGTAGTTCCCGGGATAATGCAGAACCCTGAACCCACAGCCACTCAGTCTTGCTGGGATTCAGCTGAAGCCCGTTGTCCCCCATCCAGACCCCAACAGCCTCCAAGCACCTGGTTAGGACTTCAACTGCATTACTTGATTCACCATGGGCCGAGATGTATAGCAGAGTATCATCAGCGTACTGATGATACCTCAACCCGTGGGAACGGATGATCTCCCCCAGCAGTTTCATGTAGATGCCGAATAGGAGAGGTGTGAGCCCTGAGGCACCCCATACTGGAGGGGTCTAGGGCTGGGCATCCCATCCTCCGGAGACACCGACTGAGTCCGGCCCTTCAGAAATGAGGAAAGCCAGGACAACACCATGCCCTGGGCCCCCAATCCTCGGAGCCGCCCCAGAAGGATACCGTGGTCAACAGTATCGAAAGCTGCTGAGTGGTCAAGAAGAGTGAGGACAGGGATTGCCCCTGTCCTGCTTGTGCCAGAGATCATCCATAAGCATGACCAATGCCCTTTCAGTTCCATAACCGGGCCTGAATCATGACTGGAAAGGGTCCAGATAATCCGTTTCATCCAGGAGCTGCCGTGCCACTGCTTTATCCAATACCTACCCCAGGAAGGGGAGGTTGGACACAGGCCTGAAGTTGGATAATACTGTTGGGTTGAGCGATGGTTTCTTCAGCAGGGGGTGCACCAGTGAATGTTTAAAAGATGCTGGGAACACCCCCTCCTGCAAAGAAGCATTTACCATTGCTCCGACCCAGTTGCCTGTCACCGCCTTGGTAGTTTTGATAAGCCAGGCGAGGCAAGAGTCCAACAAGCAAATGGTCTCACAAACATCTCCAAGGAGCCAGTCCACTTCCTCAGGAACAACAGGATCTGTTGCTATGAGCCTTGCCCAATGGAGAGAAGGCATGAGACATATTACATATGGTATATAATTTTAGTATGATCTTGGTTCAATCTAATTACCATCCCAACAAGGATCAAACTGATCCCAGATAACCTGGCTAGACTGTGATCTGGCTGACTCCAGGCGACCCATCTCCACGTCGGGATCAAACCTCTAGAGAATCCGAGCAATTTTCTCCATCAGGTAACCAGCAAAATCGTCAGTTGAACCCTGCCAACCAGGTTCCTGCCGCCCCCTTCCCAAGGAGGGACTTGGTCACCCAGAACAGAGCGGCTGACCAATTATCCACGGAGGCAGTGAGAATGGTGAAGTATTTGCACTTCACCACCCTCATTACCATTTTTAAAAAGTGAGATAGAGTTAGAGCAGAATAGCCACCGAATCCCACCTCTTTCTGGTGCCTTTTGATCCTCTTCTTGTCAGCTGCTTGTTTGGCTTATAATTAAATTTTGAGATAAACCATTGCAATCTGGGCAGAAGTATATGTAAGCAAAAATACTCCCCACAAATGCAGAAGAAAAGAGTAGTTGATGGGCAGCTGCAGCATTCAGGGAAAGTAAAATAAGGAGCCCAGTCATCATTGCAATTTGGGTGCAAAGCAGGGATGCTTTCTGTTTCATCTCCTTTGCAAAAAGGAGAGGACGGACCTTGGTGCTTGGCTGTGAAAGGGTTAAAGCAACAGACAGGGAGATTCCTAGAAAGGAAAAAAATGTGGGACAGGAAAAGGCGGGTTATTTAACCTGGAAGTGGTACTTCCCCACTGTCCCTCCTTGTTCTGGAGACTTTTCCTTTCAGCTCAAAGTGAGTTACATTCCTGAGCAGTGAAGGAAGTAGAGGTGGAGGGGCCACATTTTGCTCCTCCTCTTCTCATATAGTGGAGGAACAGCATTACTTTCTGCCTTTGGCGTTACTCTTCTCTCTGGATATCCAATAAGCCTCATCTTCTCTTCTCTGTCTCTTTTGTTACTCCGTTTTATTACTATGAAATTGTTTGCTGTAGGAATCGGGGCCGCTGAGGGCCGTAGGTCCCGGAGGAGACTGATCAAAGAACGATACGAGGCAGTATGGAGGAGGATATGATCAGTAGTTTATTGAGGAAAAGGCATAACCATTTATAGATCAGAAGGCAAGGTAGGAAAAACCGTCACCCAACAGTCAATCACATCACCTATTTACTCAGGTTAATTGGGAATCTCTCGGGGGGAAGTTAATTAGTGTGGACAAACACTGGCTGAGACAACACCATTGTTTTGGGCTTAGACTAAGGCAATCATGGCTCCTGTTTGCTTCTGGGATGAGACTGAGATTCGGAGATGAGGGATTACTCTAATAAGTAACGCATTTGCTTGCTCAGCAGGTTCGTTGGTCAGGTCAGGTAATTGGGTGAATCAAACCCTATCATTTATCCACCCCCCTTAATTTGGGTGCTCGCAGAGCCCACGGGCCAGGGAGCCTTTCTCCCGAAAGTGGCCTCTGCCGGGCCGTTCCGTGCCCACGGGGGCACGGGGAAACCGCATCTCCCCTTTTAATTTCTTTTAAGAGCCTGACCGGTGACCCTGCGTAGGAGCGGGACCAGCTGATGAGTGGGAATGACGTCACGGGGTTTCCTTCTGGGGCGGCACCTTGAGATCAGCGAGGGAATACATTGTGCAAAGCACGAGAGTGCGATGCCTAGTATAATCACCCCCACAACCACCTTGAGTACCGTTTGGAGCCACCCCCAGGGGATCCATGACCACATCCAGTTCCACAATGAACTCCACCAAGCCCCCCATGCAGAACCCTCTGTGATGCCCTGGACTATGGTGTGGAGATCAGTGAGCTGACTCTGCACTTTGCGGGAGTTGTCGGTAAGGTTGAAACAGCACATACCATGAAAAGATTCGCAACCCAGGTGGTGCAACAATAAGAGGTAGTCGATAGCCGCTCGATTGTCAAGAATGGCATGGCGAAGCTCTGCCTGCTCTTGATTAAGGAGCGCTATCGCGGAGGAGGTATGGTTGATGGCTTTTGCTAGACCGCAAGCCAAGCGACCAATCCTCTTTGCGTTGCCGACGGCTAAGCCTGGCACGCCAAAGATGCTGACTGCCAAGGAGAGATATTCGGCAGGGCTCATTACTCTAAAGCTGCTCTCACACGAGCTGTCCAACTGGGTGGTGCGAGTGTGCCGTACGAGTGAGGGAACATTTGGAACATTAGTAACATTTGTGCTTGGGTGACCATGTCCTTGGTCGGGAGTAACAGTGTCAAACGACTGATACAACATATAGAGTCTGAAACATTTGCAGGAATGTAGTTCCACGTGTACTGGTTGCATGTGAAGAACCAACCAGATGGCAGGGTGATATGAGCATACATGGTGCCAAGTGGTACTGGGTTATTGCAAGTCCAATTGCCACTGCCAACGTTGAGGCAGCGGCGCCGGGTACGACCAGCCGAAGCGCAGCCGTACATTCGTCCACAGGTAGAGTTCGGGCTGACCGCCACCCGAGGAGTGTGCAGGGTGGCTGCATCAGCCGGCAAGGTCATGGTCAGCCGCATCTCCCAACGGGCATACTCTGAAGAAGCCGCTGGGTTATACGGGCTGAAAAGTCTCTTCACAAGCCAGTCCCCATCCCTGGGGTGCGCGCCTGGAGAATGGCACACAGGGATGAGGCAGGTGCTGAGGATCGAAGCAGAACCAAGGTCCTGCCTGAGGCAAAAATCGGACTGGTTGACGAGACCCGCCAACCTCTCCCAAATATTGTACTGCATCCGGGCAGCGAGGTCTCCGCCGGGCAGCAGATCGTTGGCTTCCAATGAAGCGGCCTGAGCGCCTCCCTCCAAAAGCAGGGAAAGGGTCAGGATGATGGTGAGCGCCAGGGTGTTGGCATGAATATGGGTGAAAACTGCAGCTGTGAGGTTCTCCGGTGTTGGCTCCTTCCTTTCGCGCCGGACGGTATCCTCCGCCTCACGACAAAGGATCTTGACCATCCCCCAGGTGATCTTGGGTGCTGTCGTCGGTTGCCGTTTCCTCCGACGGGTCCTCTCGGTCAGGGTGAGGTCCTCCATCTCCGGGATCGGACTCTGGTCGGTCTGGGTCCACGCCATGTGGTTCCAAGTAAGGCTTGACACACCGAGCTGGAATCCAAACGACACCTGCAGGAGACATAACTGCAGCATACCCTCTTCCCCAGGTTATGAGCGGCGCCGGGCCCCTCCAAGAAGGGTCCGGTGGCACCCGGTATCGGACCATCGGTCGCGGGAGAGCTTCCGAACGGCGGAAGTGCTTCTCCTGCGGCGTACAATCCGAAAAAACATTAAGGTGATTGTAAGTGAACAATACCTTATTCAGACAATGCTGTGCCTGGCCCTGTGACTTGGGGAGGGCTGGTGGCTCCCCCCTTTCTGTTTGTTTGTCAATATAGGACTTGAGCGTCCGATTGACCCGTTCCACAATCGCTTGCCCCTGCGGATTGTAAGGAACGCCAAAAGTATGCTTAATATCCCAAGTGGCCATGAAGGCGGCCAACTGCCTAGAGCTGTAGGATGGCGCGTTATCGGTTTTAACGTGCCTAGGTTTGCCCATGGCTGCAATGCAGGAAAGGAGGTGCTGCTCCACGTGGGAAGCAGTCTCCCCTTTCTGCGCCGTTGCCCAAACGAACTGAGAAAAAGTGTCTATGCAAACGTGCATGTACTGCCATCTGCCGAACTGCGGAACATGCGTGACGTCCATTTGCCACACCTGATTGGCCTCTGTCCCTCGTGGGTTGACCCCCCACGAGGGCCCCCCCCCGGTGCCCCTGCACAATGCTGGCAAGAGCGAACTATGCCTTGGGCCTGAGAGAGTGGCAAATTGAACTGTCTGGCAAGTGCTTTGGCGTTTTGGTGAAAGAAGGCATGACTCTGAATTGGAGTAGTAAAAACACCCAAAACTGAACGTTGCTGAATTTCCTTTGCCGCCGCGTCCGCTCTGCTATTGCCCGCGGAAATCGGACCTCGTAGGTGTTGATGACTTCGGATGTGGGCAATATAGAGCGGCTCCGTGCGGTTTCGCAAATGAAATTGAGCCGTGAGAAACAGGCTAAGCAAATTCTTGTCTATCGCGGGAGTGATGTATGCTCCCGGTAAACTGTGAAGCAAATTCCTAACGTACATACTGTCAGTGATGATGTTTAAACGTTCTTTGGCGAAGGTGCGCAAAGCAAGGTTCACCGCTGCCAACTCTGCCCGCTGCACGGACTTTTGTGGAAGGGTTAGCAGCGTGCGCCAAGCATGGCCCTCCTGCCAGGTCAAGACACCGTATGTCCGACCACCGTCAGTAAAAACTGTCCTGGCTCCCTGAAGCAGAACCAGCGAGAGCAATTCAAATAAGCTAACTGTCTGCGTCTGAAGTGAGACAAGTCTGGGGTCCTTTGGCAAGTGGTATGCCAAGCTCCCGGTGAATCCTTCCAAGGCTATGGGAAGCGAGTCACCGAGCTGCATTAATTGCTGGACTTGTTCCTTGGTGAATGGAACTACGATTTTGGCCAAATCATGCCCTGAAATGTCCCTAGCTCTCAGCCTTCCGCGGTAAACCACCGCGGAGACCAATTCTTGGGGAGGAACGATGTTTCGTGAGGAGGTGTTCGGAAGGTACACCCACTCCACGATACTCGCCCCTTTCTCGGCATCTACGCCGAGCGCTCCTGTAAACATGGATCCTGACCGTACGATGTACAAATTCAAGATCGGAGCATATGGCCCTGGGGTGATCCTATCTACCCACCGCTGGCTGAGAACTTGGTTAACTTTCTCGAGCGCCAAGCGTGCGTCTCGAGAAATTTTTATCCGGTCTGCCGGCTGCTTACCTAAGGTTAGCAGCGAGAAGAGCGGTTTTAGAAGATCCGTATCCAATCGGAAATACGGTCTGGCCCAATTGATGTTCCCCAAAACTTGCTGCAACTCTACAAGGGTGACTGAGTACTGTAAATTGATCTTAGGCAAAACGGGTGCTGCGAAAGAGCGGAGAAGCCGATGGCCCAGGTATGAGAAGGGCTCGGTTCTCTGCACTTTCTCTGGGGCAATGAGTAACCCTTTGTCCCCCAGGCTGGCCTGGAGGTCAGAAAACATTTCGCTGCCGATTTGCGGCATCGCGACCAAGATGTCGTCCATAAAATGGCAAACTATAGCTTTAGGGTAAAGGCTTCAGAACCTTGCCAGTGCGTTGTGAACATAAATTTGGCACAGGGTGGGCGAATTGAGCATGCCCTGTGGCAAAAATTTCCACGCGTAACGCTGCGTGGGCTCGCCGTGGTTCACAACCGGCACCGTAAAGGCGAACCTTTCCCGGTCCCGGGGGTCTAAGGGGATTGTATAAAAACAATCCTTGAGATCTACGACTAGAATCTCCCACCCCTCGGGAATCATGTTCGGATTGGGGATGCCGCATTGGAGCGGACCCATTGGCTGTATGCATTTATTGATCTCTCTGAGATCGTGGAGGAGTCGCCACTTCCCCGACTTCTTTTTAATCACAAAAATTGGCGAATTCCAAGGACTTGTGGACCATTCTATATGTCCTGCGTCTAGCTGTTCCTTAACTAGCTGCTTGAGGGCAACTAATTTCTCTCCCACTACCGACCATTGTTCTACCCAAACCGGCGTGTCGGTGAGCCATTTAAGTGGCAACGCCATTACCCAAAGGTAAGCGTAGCACCGTACTGCTGCAAGATGTCTCGCCCCCAAAGGTTGATGTGCACGTCAAGAATGTGCGGCCGAATTACCGCCGTGCCGTCAGCCCTTGGGATTGTGACTTCCACCCACTCTCGGCTCCTAAACGCTTCCTGGACGCCGCCTACCCCCCACACATCGGAGACCGGCTCAATGGCCCACTCTCTTGGCCACTGGCTTCTGCTTATCACGCTCACATCCGCTCCGATATCGAGTAACCCTGAGAACACTCTTTTGTTCAAAAATACCTTGATAACGGGGCGCTGCTTCCACTCAATGTTGGTCTCCACTGTCGCTAAGACCTGGTATCCTTGTACTGCCTCACTGGCGTTTGAGCGGTCCTCTGACCGGAACTCGGAGCTGTCACTGAGCCTTCCCTGGCTATCTGCTGGCGAGTGACAAGGAACCATGATCAGTTGCGCTAAGGTGTCTCCCTTGTGGATTGTTTGGGGCAGATGAGTCCAAAGCTGAACTTGGAGAACGCCTGAAAAATTCGAGTCAACGACTCCTGGAATTATGAACATTCCGCGTGCTCCAGCTACGCTGCGGGGCAAAACTAAACCTATAAAGCCCTTGGGCAGTGGACCCATGTACTGGGAGTCCACTAGATAGACCGTGCCTGGCAGGTCGCATGTAACGTCCGCCTGGCAAGTCAAGTCTAACCCTGCACTACCCTTGGGGCTGGCCTGTGCCCTCGCAATGTCTGGAGTGTGACCGGGATTTAGTCTAGCTCTGGTGAGCTCTGAATGAGGGGAGTCCCTGTTTGGACCGGGGCCAGGGACATGCCCGCGTTCCGGTTTCCCGAATTCGGACAGTCTCGGGCCCAATGGTAGCCTCTTTGACATTTCGGACACTGGGTCTTCGGAGCCTTGGAACGGCCGGACTTTTGTCCGCCTCCCTTGGATCGTCACTCCCTAGCGAAGTGACCGACCTTGCCACAACTGTGACATGCTCCTTCGGTCTTTCCTTTAGGTCTCTTACCCCCTTGCACCGCTGCCGCTAGCAATCCCATCTTGTAGGATTCTGTGCCAACGTCGGCACAAGCTCTAATCATGTCCGTAAGGGTCAAATCGGGACGATTGCCTAGTGACTGCAAGATTTTACGGCAGTCTAAGTTGGCGTTGTCCTTGGCTAACTTCATCATGAGCTCTTGTTGGGCCTGCTCATTGTCAATCTGCCTGCTAATGGCTTCTTCCAGGCGATTGATGAAGTCCATATAGGGCTCTTGGGCTCCTTGCTTAATAGCGGTGTAATTCTTAGCCGCTTTGCCAGTTGCTGGGACTTTGAAAAACGCCCTAAAGGCGGCCTCGGCCGACATCTGGAGAGTGGCTAGAGGCAAGTTGATTTGGGCATCGATGGATTCGAAGGCACCTGAACCATATAACTGGTCAGGAAGTACTGCGCCTCCCATCCTGGCAGCCCTTGTCTGTGCCTCCAGGCGATACTCGCTGTCCCAAATTAAGTACTGGCTAGGGTTGAGCATCATCCGCATGACGGCTTTCCAGTCATGGGGAATGAACATGGTGTTCTCGCACACTTGCTGAAGCGTGCCCCTTGTGAAACGACTTTGGAGCCCTGTTTCTGAAATGGCTTTCCGTATAGCCATGAGAAACTTATACGGGACTGGGGAGTGTACTATCTGCTGTGCGCCTGTAAGCGCGTCCATCTCCATGCGGATGGGACATATCTGGCAGAGCTCTGCTAGCTCCTCTACTGGTAATTCCCCCTTCCTGAGTTCTTCCTCTACTGTGCGCTGAAGTGCACTTTTGGTAGCTAGGGAACCTGTTGCTCTCTGAGAAGCGCCTGCGCTCCTCATTCCTTGCATTCCGCCGGTGACGTCTGCAGCTGTCACTGAGGGAAAGCTCCCTACACTACTCTGCCTAAATTGGAGTGACGGATAGAGCGCCGTAGGCGCCGTTGGTTCGGCTGGTGCATCTGGCAGACTTGGGGGTTCTTTGGCCTCTACCCGGACTGGCTCTATCTCCGCCAAGAGCTTCCTACCCTTTCTCCATGTGCGAATTACGCCTCCTGGAGCTTTCGGGGGTTGCTGAATGCAGTCTCCTATCTGATCCCAGAGCTCAAGGGTTAACGTACCTACTTCTGGGTAAAGCAGGCAGTGTTCCCCTAGGTACACCAAATGTCTCGCTAGCTCCCCGCTGTGAAAACGCAAATTAAATACCCTGGCCAGGATGTTGAACTCCTCTACACGAGTTCTTTGGCTAGCGGATGGACACTGTCGCTGAGGACAGGTCCCCATATTACCTGTGATTGGGTCCTCAGAAGATTCCTCCTCGGGACGAGCCGACGCGTCTTTGGCAGGCAATAGGTTCTGGCGACGTCGCTTTCTGGGTAGAGCTCGGAGCGTGGACTGCGGCCACGGGCCCTCGGTGGCCACTGCGCTGTCAGGGGCTCACAGCTGCCCTGAGCGGAACGCGTTTTTCCCTTTGGCGCAAGCCGCCGCGAAAGTCGGGAGCAAGCTGTAGGATGCCTCTTTGGACTGCCTCACCGCAGGCCGCCCCTCCGATCGGCTGGCTGCCGGACGGAGTGCCGCGCTGTCCTCCGGGATGATTCGGACACGGTTCAAGCGCAGAACCGGACCGTGTGATCGCTACTCTGAGGAAGACCGCTCTTACTCACGAGTAGATCACGTCTCGGGGTCACCAGGTGTAGGAATCGGGGCCGCTGAGGGCCGTAGGTCCCGGAGGAGACTGATCAAAGAACGATACGAGGCAGTATGGAGGAGGATATGATCAGTAGTTTATTGAAGAAAAGGCATAACCATTTGTAGATCAGAAGGCAAGGTAGGAAAAACCGTCACCCAACAGTCAATCACATCACCTATTTACTCAGGTTAATTGGGAATCTCTCGGGGGGAAGTTAATTAGTGTGGACAAACACTGGCTGAGACAACACCATTGTTTTGGGCTTAGACTAAGGCAATCATGGCTCCTGTTTGCTTCTGGGATGAGACTGAGATTCGGAGATGAGGGATTACTCTAATAAGTAACGCATTTGCTTGCTCAGCAGGTTCGTTGGTCAGGTCAGGTAATTGGGTGAATCAAACCCTATCATTTATCCACCCCCCTTAATTTGGGTGCTCGCAGAGCCCACGGGCCAGGGAGCCTTTCTCCCGAAAGTGGCCTCTGCCGGGCCGTTCCGTGCCCACGGGGGCACGGGGAAACCACAGTTTGCAATTGTTTTAATTCAGTGGCTTTGTTTAATGTGAAAATCTCTTTAATTATGTTTCTTACCTTGCTTTATGCTGTAATTTTTAACTTTTTATAAAACCCTATTATGAGTGTTAATTGTTATGTCCTGAGGATTATTCTGTCTTTGTATTAAGGGGGTTGAAAATTTAAAACCCATTCCAACCATGGTCCACCTCACTGATATTCTGGCCAAATTCATTTCTGGATCGCGCCACAGGGGTTTCAGGGACTATTTCATCTATTTCCCTTTTTCCAGGGAGATATTTTGGTATTTGGAGGACAGAGAAGAAAGCGAAAAGAGTAACTATATCTTGATAAGTCTGCTAATCCTCTTTTACAATGTTTGCTCTGATTATCAGGCAATTTCCCTTCCAGAGGAGTTTACAAACTCGAAATCCAGAATTTCTCTAGATCCTTGTCAGAACTGATTCTTCATTAGTCTTCAACTTCAATTGGCTTTTCGGGCATCTGCTACTCAAATTAAGTAACTGTCTATCTTTTAACTTCAGGCTTTTGACACTGCTAATATGGAAGGGAGAGGTAATATTCAAATGAGAGGAAATCATACAACTCATGGAAGAATACACTCAAGTGAGAAGCCATTCCAATGCTTTGAGTGTGGAAAAGGTTTCAGTAAAAGTGGAAACCTTGCTAAACATCACAGGATCCACACGGGTGAGAAGCCTTTTAAATGCCTGGAGTGTGGAAAAAGCTTCAGGGACAGTGGAGGCCTTGCTTCACATCACAAGAGCCACACAGGTGAGAAACCTTTTAAATGCCTGGAGTGTGGAAAAAGCTTCAGTCAAAGTGGAAGCCTTGCTAAACATCACAGGAGCCACACAGGTGAGAAGCCTTTTAAATGCCTGGAGTGTGAGAAAAGCTTCAGTCAGAATGAAAACCTTATTTCACATCGCAGGCTCCACACAGGTGAGAAGCCTTTTAAATGCCTGGAGTGTGGAAAAAGCTTCAGTCAAAATGCACACCTTGTTTCACATCACAGGATCCACACAGGCGAGAAGCCTTTTAAATGCCTGGAGTGTGGAAAGAGCTTCAGAGACAGTAGAAGCATTGCTAAACATCACAGGAGCCACACAGGTGAGAAACCTTTTAAATGCCTGGAGTGTGGAAAGAGCTTCAGGGACAGTGGAAGCCTTACTAAACATCACAGGGTCCACACAGGTGAGAAGCCTTTTAAATGCCTGGACTGTGGGAAAAGCTTCAGTCAGAATGAAAACCTTATTTCACATCACAGGAGCCACACAGGTGAAAAGCCTTTTAAATGCCTGGAGTGTGGAAAGAGCTTCAGGGACAGTGGAAGCCTTGCTAAACATCACAGGTGCCACACAGGTGAGAAGCCTTTTAAATGCAGGGTGTGTGGGAAAAGCTTCAGTCGGAATGAAAACCTTATTTCACATCACAGGACCCACACAGGTGAGAAGCCTTTTAAATGCCTGGAGTGTGGAAAGAGCTTCAGGGACAGTGGAAGCCTTGCTAAACATCACAGGAGCTGCACAGGTGAGAAGCCTTTTAAATGCCTGGAGTGTGGAAAAAGCTTCAGTAACAGTGGAAACCTTGCTTCACATCACAGGATCCACACAGGAGAGAAGCCTTTTAAATGCCTGGAGTGTGGAAAGAGCTTCAGGGTCAATGGAAGCCTTGCTAAACATTGCAGGATACACACTAGAAAGAAACCTTTTGAATGCCTAGAGTGTGGGAAAAGCTTCAGTGAAAGTGGAAGCCTTGCTAAACATCACAGGAGCCACACAGGTGAGAAGCCTTTTAAATGCTTGGAGTGTGGAAAAAGCTTCAGTGACAGTGGAAACCTTGCTTCACATCACAGTGGATCACACCAGAGAGATGCCTTTTAAATGCCAGGAGTGTAGAAATAAAACCCAAACCTTACACCAGCTCTGGTGGGAACTTCCACTTCTCACTTTCTGGCATACCTGTCAAGTATCCCGTTTTGCCTGGGGAAACACCTTATTTTTACCCCTATTCCTGCCCCCTCCCATTTTATTAATCTCCCCGTAATATCTCTCTCTCTCTCTCTTTTTTAATCCTGACCGGAGCCCTAACAGGCGATGCTGCAGTATGTTTTTCCTGCCACCAGAGGCTGCTGTGTGGCTTTTCACTTGTGGAAGGAGAGAGAGAAGGTGGGGGGGCCCTTCTGTACTAGTTTCTCTTTCATTTCCCTCCTGCCACATGGCCATGGAGGCTGCTTCGTTTTTGCTGCTGCTGCTGGTTGGAGCCACCATGGGACGGATGGGAGTCTACTCTAGGTCAGCGATATTTCATATATGGAAATTAACTCCTCAGCTGCTGGAAGGCTTGGAAACTACAGAGGTTGCTTTTTACTTTACTTATTCCCTTCCTTAAGCTGGATCCGACATTCTTAGGTGTTGGTGCTTCAACTGGTTGCAGTGAGGAACAAATAGATTGGTTAATTTGGGGGAATTAATCCCTTGCTCCTCCACCCTAATTGGGGGGGGGGGGGGTGTCTAGCCACATGCAGGGCTAGTTCACCCTAGGGGGCGGGTTTACTATTCTGCTTTTTGCTTCCCAGATTTTTTTTAAAATTAAAAATGAGTAAACAAAAAAGAAAAGAAAAGTCCCCCAAGAAGATGGGGAAAGGGTTCTTTGGCCCACACAGCTTTGTGCCCATTGCATCTACAATACCATCTAGCCATCTTATTTTTGGCCACCCCCTTCTTTTGTCCTCCACCTTTCCCAGCATCAAGGCTTTCTCAAGTGAATCCTCTCTTCTCATATGATGTCCAAAGTACTTTAGCGTCATCTTTACTATTTGACCTTCTAAGGAGCAGTCAGGGTTGATTTCTTCTAGATTCGACCTATTTCTAACACCACATTTCAAAGGCATCTATTTTTCTGCGCTCATCTTTCCTAATGGTCCAGCTCTCACACCCATACATTACCACCGGGAATACCATTGCTTTGACTATGCAATTTTTTGTTTGCAAGGTGATGCCTCTACTTTTAACTATGTTCCCCAGGTTTCTCATAGCTTGTTTCCCAAGCATCAGTCGCCTTTTTATTTCACAGCTACAATCACCATCTGCAGCAATCTTTGATCCTAAGAAAGTAAAATCTGCCAGTCGTATCCAACTCTAGGGTGCAGTGCTCATCTCCATTTACAGCCAAAGTGCTCATCTCCATTTACAGCCAAAGAGCCAGTGCTGTCTGTGTTTGCAGACATTTTCATGGCCATGTGGCAGGCATGACTAGAGCCCAGCAAGTCACATGGCTATGTTTGGCCATGCCCACAGATTTGGCCACGCCCACAGAGGGATGTGGCCAAAATTTCCCTTATTTTCAAATCCAAAACTTGACAAGTATGCTTTCTGGATGTCTATAGTTTTTAACACTTCTATGCAGGATTCTCTGAAATCATTCCTCTGGTTCATTCCTTTTCATTCCTATCTTCTTCGTCCACCTGTTTCCTTTTTACCCAGAGGGATAGAAGCCAGGCTGTAACAATCTCTATCTTTTGTTTCCCAGGATATGGACAAAATATTCAAACTTTTCTGCAATGTATGTATTTTCTGAATTTCTGGAGCTTATTAGTTCCCCTTAGGACTTTTTAAAAATTGGTCACTCTGAATATAAATTTATTAAATGAGGAGTGTATTTGATTTTGCACTTATATACACCTTTTTCATATCCAGCAGTGTTACTGCTGAACTTTGCTATTTCTGTTGAGACTTTGTCCTTCAATCTTACATAATCTTAGCACTACATATAGCCTTCTCTCCCATAACTTCTTACAGGGCGACAATGGAAATGTCTGCAGAAGCAGACAGCGCTGGCTCTTTGGCTTTGAAACAGATGAGCATTGAACCCTAGAGTCAGATATGACTGGCTTTCGAGCAAGGGAAACCTTTACCATTACCTGTGTTACTATTTATTCAGTTCATTCATTCATTCATTCAAATTTATATTGCCGCCCACTCGCAGGGCGGCTTACAAACAATACATTACATTATAATACAAAAAGTTGATGGGGACTCAGGGGGAGTGGCAGGCGGCGAAGTCCTCAACCGGCCCTGGCTTCTTCTTCCCCCGGCTGTTAGTGCACTGTGGGCACAGGGGTATTATATTTTTATTTATTTATTTATTGTTTAGATTTCTATACCGCTTTACTCCCCATAAAGGGAACTCGAAGCGGTTTACAATAATGATGCTAAACAATACAAAATACAAATAATACAAAGCAATATGCAAGTAGGATACAAAATGTCAAAAGCATAAGCAATACAATATCAAATTACCCTAAACAACATAATAAACAAAACAATTCAATAATAACAAGAGAAACAAAACTCAAAGAAAGGGCCCTCACTCACACCCAACTAAAGAAAGTGGGATAAGAGAAGCCCTTCTGCCATCGCGCCGCCCCTCCCGGCATTTTCTGCCCCGATGGTGTTGGGACCGAAGTCCGGGGGTGTGGTGGCTCAACCCACGCTGGAGCCGGCAAAGTTCCTTCCAGCCGCGCCACACTCCCCGGCTTTTGTAGCCCCAATGGCGTGGGGGCGGAGGCCCGGGGGTGTGTCGGCTCACTCACAGCTGGTGCTGGGGGCGGCCAAGCTCTTCTCCTCCGCGCCGCCCCTCCCGGCATTTTCTGCCCCGATGGTGTTGGGACCGAAGTCCGGGGGTGTGGTGGCTCAACCCACGCTGGAGCCGGCAAAGTTCCTTCCAGCCGCGCCACACTCCCCGGCTTTTGTAGCCCCAATGGCGTGGGGGCGGAGGCCCGGGGGTGTGTCGGCTCACTCACAGCTGGTGCTGGGGGCGGCCAAGCTCTTCTCCTCCGCGCCGCCCCTCCCGGCATTTTCTGCCCCGATGGTGTTGGGACCGAAGTCCGGGGGTGTGGTGGCTCAACCCACGCTGGAGCCGGCAAAGTTCCTTCCAGCCGCGCCACACTCCCCGGCTTTTGTAGCCCCAATGGCGTGGGGGCGGAGGCCCGGGGGTGTGTCGGCTCACTCACAGCTGGTGCTGGGGGCGGCCAAGCTCTTCTCCTCCGCGCCGCCCCTCCCGGCATTTTCTGCCCCGATGGTGTTGGGACCGAAGTCCGGGGGTGTGGTGGCTCAACCCACGCTGGAGCCGGCAAAGTTCCTTCCAGCCGCGCCACACTCCCCGGCTTTTGTAGCCCCAATGGCGTGGGGGCGGAGGCCCGGGGGTGTGTCGGCTCACTCACAGCTAGTGCTGGGGGCGGCCAAGCTCTTCTCCTCCGCGCCGCCCCTCCCGGCATTTTCTGCCCCGATGGTGTTGGGACCGAAGTCCGGGGGTGTGGTGGCTCAACCCACGCTGGAGCCGGCAAAGTTCCTTCCAGCCGCGCCACACTCCCCGGCTTTTGTAGCCCCAATGGCGTGGGGGCGGAGGCCCGGGGGTGTGTCGGCTCACTCACAGCTGGTGCTGGGGGCGGCCAAGCTCTTCTCCTCCGCGCCGCCCCTCCCGGCATTTTCTGCCCCGATGGTGTTGGGACCGAAGTCCGGGGGTGTGGTGGCTCAACCCACGCTGGAGCCGGCAAAGTTATATTATATTATATTTATATTATATTATATTATATTATATTATATTATATTATATTATATTATATTATATTATATTATATTATATTATATTATATTATATTATATTAATTATATTATATTATATTATATTATATTATATTAATTTGCATGTTTCCAGTTGTTTTATTTTCGATGGGGGGTGGTGGGAATGTGGGACCTTGGGGGAACACCAGTGGTTTCTCTTCTAAAGTGTATGAAAGTGATCATAACTATTTTTTACTTTAGGATGCCAAGTACAGATACTGTATCTTGTTGGTGCATCTAAGATTAGGCAACATCTATGTTCTTAAGCCAAGATGTTGTTCCTCTTCCTGCTTTTGCTGTTTAATGTTACCTTGAATGATCAGCTGTAACAATCTCTGCATTTTTTTGTTCCTGAATTTGTGACCAAAGTGTTCTACCTTTCTGCATTTTACGTGTTTTATTGACCTTTTGTATTTTAATTGGTCATTGTGCATCAATTAAGATTTTAAAGACAGGAGAGTTTATTTCTATCTCTCTCACCCCCTCCCAAAAGGCACAATATTTGTCTTGCGCAGGACCATTTCTTAAGCATCTCTGCTGCCATCCTGTATACTCTTACTTGGGCGTAAAGCCCATTGATCTTAAGAAGACTTACATCTGTGTAGAGTAGACCCATGAAGGATTGGTTCGGGTGGGCATCTCCTATTCACCCGCCTACAATATTAAGCTCTCATGGGACGTTTTGCTTCCTCTGGAGTTTTATGAATCTCCTGCCACAAACAACTTGTTCAGAGAAGCCAACTTTTTCGCTTTGCTTATAATCAATTGGGACTGCAGTGGCTCGAGTGGATAAGACGCTGACTGGGAGGCAGAAGGTCAGTGGTTTGATTCCCGAGTACTGCAAGACGGATTGAGCTCCCATCTTTGTCCCAGCTCCTGCCAACCTAGCAGTTCGAAAGCAAGAAATTGCAAGTAGATAAATAGGGACCACTTTGGTGGGAAGGTAACAGCGTTCCGTGCGTCTCCGGTGTCTAGTCATGCCTGCCACATGACCATGGAAATCTCTGCAGAAGCAGACAACGCTGGCTCTTCGGCTTTGAAACAGAGATGAGCACTGCACCCTAGAGTCGGATACGACTGGCTTTCGAGCAAGGGAAACCTTTACCTTTACTATAAGCAATTTCAGGGAAATAAACCACCCACCATGGGTAGTGGGGAATGAGTGCAAAAGGTTAGTTTGATGGTCAGAACAACATATTATAATTATTTGCGGTCAATGCCCGGATGTTTTCTTTGGAACATCTGTGGACGATCTGAGGAAGGATCTTGGCGCTTAGCTCTTAAGGGGTTAAAACCCAAAACACGAGATTCCTAGAGAGGAAGAGTGTGGGAGAGGGAGCCTCCATTACCGGAAGTGTCCATCAGCTTCAAAGGTCCCCTGCTGCGTACGGAGTCGTGGCGGGTCTGAAGCCGGGAACTTCTTTTACCTCCAGTCAGACTACAAATCCCATCTGCTTTCGGGCGGAGAGTCATAGGTGTCCCCTCGAAGCAGAGTCTTAGAAAGTTACCTTTTTCACCCCCTTACTCCTCCTGCAGAGTCTCAGGAGCCTGTATGTTGCTTACTAGGTACTACATCTCCCATTATCCCCAGCCAGCAGGCCCAGTGATGGGAACGATGGGAGCTGTAGTCTGATAATTCCGGGGCCATACCCTGGAGGTAAGGACTCGAGACCGTGGTGGTGGGTGTTTTATGTTTGTGGACTACAAGGCCTCTTTTGGCGGTGTCTGGCTGGGGATTCTGGGCATTGTAATTGGAAGGAGAAAAGCAAAAGGGAGACGTTTCCAAGCCCTGGGAGGGAGAGCCCCGTGTTTTCCCACGACCCTTCCTTGAGGACTCGTTTGGCGGCTTTTTCTTCCAGGTCAGGACGAAAAGGAACGGCGTTACATTCCTGAACGGAGGAGGGGCCACGTCTTCCTACTCATCTGGTAGAGGAATGGCGTTACTTTCTTCCCCCGACGTTACTCATCCCTCAGAAGATCCGGTGAGACTCCCCTTTCTTCCCTCTTTAGTATTTTCCCTTTATTTTTCTACTTTGAAATAGTTTGTAATTGTTTTAACTCAGTGGCTGCTTTTAACGTACAAACCTGTGTCTAGTCATGCCTGCCACATGACCACGGAAACGTCTGCAGAAGCAGACAGCGATGGCTCTTTGGCTTTGAAACAGAGATGAGCACTGAACCCTAGAGTCGGATACGACTGGCTTTCAAGCAAGGGAAACCTTTACCTAAGAGCTTGGAGTTTAATCTATTATTAATGCTAGTGTTATATCCTGAGGTGTTTTAAAGGGAGTTGTAAATTAAATTCTCCTCCGCTCCAACTACAGTCCACCTTGCAGCCATTGTGGCCAAATTCATTTCTGGATCCCCCCCCCCCCCAGGTCTTGGGGTTTGGGGTAGAGAAGAAAGAGAAAAGAGTATTTCTTGATAACGGCTGCTCTCCTTCTCTTCAAGCCCTTGCCCTGCTTATCTGGCAATTTTCCCTCCGGAGAAATCTACAAATTCTGAACTCCAGATGTTTTTATCCTCTTAAGTCCCACATGAATAACCCTGACCCAGTGGGTCTCATGGCTGGGGCTTTCAGGGAGTGGAGCCTTATTGCCAAAGGCAAAGCAGATGTTGGCAGCTGTGAGGCCTCAGGGTCCAGAGAGGCTTCATTTAGACCAGGGTGGGGAGCCTTTTCCTGTTAGAATTGCCGCCTTTCAGAAAAGGTTTGAAAAAACCTGCAGTGGCTCAAGTAGCTAAGACGCTGACTGGGAAGCGGAAGGTCAGCAGTTCGATTCCCGAGTACTGCAGGACGGATTGAGCTGCCATCTCTGTCCCAGCTCTTGCCAACCTAGCAGTTCGAAAGCAAGAAATTGCAAGTAGATAAATAGGGACCACTTCGGTGGGAAGGTAACAGCATTCCGTGCGCTCCGGTGTCTAGTCATGCCTGCCACATGACCACAGAAATGTCTGCAGAAGCAGACAGCGCTGGCTCTTGGGCTTAGAAACAGAGATGAGCACTGCACCCTAGAGTCGGATACGACTGGCTTTCGAGCAAGGGAAACCTTTACCTTAGGGCAGGTGTGGGGCCCTAATGGGAATACGGCCCCAGCCTGTTGGCTCATCTCCAGCTAGAGTCCATTTAGTGTCCCTCCTTCTGTATTGCTGTATTCCTCCTATTCCCTTTTAGTCTTTTTTAAACTGGGTGGGGGTAGGAGGGTGGGTGGGTGACTTAGGGTTTTAACCTGTTTTTATATGTCTTTAATTGCTGTACGCCGCCCTGAGTCGGGTTCGCCCGAGTGGGCGGCATACAAATTTAAAAATTAAATTAATGTACTGTACTTGAAACCAAATAAGGCCTCATTCAAGAAATTTCAATTTCTTCTTCCATATCTAGGCCAGACGTGAAAGTGCCAAAATGAAGGCACCTTTTGGCAAGTTCATTCTGTTTCCTTTCGTTTGACCTAGTGTGAGAAAGATTAGCCGGCAACACAAGGTTGTTACCAGGGCAATGTATATCTTCAATTAGATACACATTAAATTTAAATTTTACAGAGCAGATTATTTTAGTCACAAGACCACATGTTCCCCACTCATGCGTGTGCACATATCTCCCCCCCTCATCTTGAGAGAATAGCAAAGAGGAAGAAAGAAAAAAAACTTTCTAATTCTCATATTAAATAGTAGAGAAAAGCTCAAAAGGCTCAGCCTTCAGAAAAGCACCTAAGGTTAGGCACTAGCTACCTTATCTTGCCTTTGACTTCCCATCCCAGACTGTTCTAGGCTTCCTTGTGGATGGCCTATTCATTACAACGCCTTCTGTCTTGAACTCATATTATTGTGGTTAAGGGGGAGGGAGACCTTTTATTCAAATGGCTCCACTTTGGCTACAGGCTGATGACTTCTGGGGCCATAAATTTGGAATTCCTTTTGGCATGTCATGAAATGTAATCTCAGAATGTAAATAAAACAAAAAAAAAAGACACAAAAAATGTGGCCCCTTAGAGACTAACTCCTGTATTTGAATGTGAGCTTCCATGAATCAGTAATTCATGATTCAGTAATTAACTGAATAGCCTTGTACAGCTGATGCCGGACTGACCTTCTGTAGAGTTTCTTTTTCTCGAAAGTTACAGGAACTGTAGAGAAAATTTCTTAGAAAGTGACTCCAAAATCTGTGGGCCTCAGAAAAAAAGAGAGAAAGGTTTTTATGTGGGGACAGGAAACTTTAGGAGCAGAGTGGAATAAGAACACGTCCCCCCCCCCCCGACAGGAGGATGTTTTAAGTAGATATAATACAGTAAACCCCCGGTTAACGACGTTTCTTGGTTCCTAATGTCGTGATGTTAACCGGGAAACGTCTGGGAGACACTTCCTGCTTCCCTTCGCACTCCCCCCCCCGGATCGGGTTTTTCCCTTTAATATCAGGGGGTGGGGGGTTGTGATCAGATTTTTGGGGTGGGGGGTTGTGATCAGAGTCAGATTTTTGACTCTGCATGTGCTCTTTAGCAGAGCTGCTGCTGAGGAGAGCCAAACAAAGGAAGTGAGCACTGGTAAGTTTTGCAGTTGGAGTAGAGCTGCTTTAGAGGCCTCTACTAATTTAAATTGATAATTGAAACTGCTGAGAGCCACCTCTGTTCAAACAGAGGAAGTAGTTTGAAGCTTCCTGAAGCAGGGGGCAGGGCCACACCAGGCCCTTCCCTGAACTGTGACTCATAGGGGCGGAGCCACACTAGCCTTTAAAAGCTCTGAGCTCTTTCAGGGTCAGCCATTTTGACTCTGCATGTGCTCTTAAGCAGAGCTGCTGCTGAGGAGAGCCAAACAAAGGAAGTGAGCACTGGTAAGTTTTGCAGTTGGAGTAGAGCTGCTTTAGAGGCCTCTACTAATTTAAATTGATAATTGAAACTGCTGAGAGCCACCTCTGTTCAAACAGAGGAAGCAGTTTGAAGCTTCCAGAAGCAGGGGGGCAGGGCCACACCAGGCCCTTCCCTGAACTGTGACTCATAGGGGCGGAGCCACACTAGCCTTTAAAAGCTCTGAGCTCTTTCAGGGTCAGCCATTTTGACTCTGCATGTGCTCTTAAGCAGAGCTGCTGCTGAGGAGAGCCAAACAAAGGAAGTGAGCACTGGTAAGTTTTGCAGTTGGAGTAGAGCTGCTTTAGAGGCCTCTACTAATTTAAATTGATAATTGAAACTGCTGAGAGCCACCTCTGTTCAAACAGAGGAAGCAGTTTGAAGCTTCCAGAAGCAGGGGGCAGGGCCACACCAGGCCCTTCCCTGAACTGTGACTCATAGGGGCGGAGCCACACTAGCCTTTAAAAGCTCTGAGCTCTTTCAGGGTCAGCCATTTTGACTCTGCATGTGCTCTTAAGCAGAGCTGCTGCTGAGGAGAGCCAAACAAAGGAAGTGAGCACTGGTAAGTTTTGCAGTTGGAGTACAGCTGCTTTAGAGGCCTCTACTAATTTAAATTGATAATTGAAACTGCTGAGAGCCACCTCTGTTCAAACAGAGGAAGCAGTTTGAAGCTTCCAGAAGCAGGGGGGCAGGGCCACACCAGGCCCTTCCCTGAACTGTGACTCATAGGGGCGGAGCCACACTAGCCTTTAAAAGCTCTGAGCTCTTTCAGGGTCAGCCATTTTGACTCTGCATGTGCTCTTAAGCAGAGCTGCTGCTGAGGAGAGCCAAACAAAGGAAGTGAGCACTGGTAAGTTTTGCAGTTGGAGTAGAGCTGCTTTAGAGGCCTCTACTAATTTAAATTGATAATTGAAACTGCTGAGAGCCACCTCTGTTCAAACAGAGGAAGCAGTTTGAAGCTTCCAGAAGCAGGGGGCAGGGCCACACCAGGCCCTTCCCTGAACTGTGACTCATAGGGGCGGAGCCACACTAGCCTTTAAAAGCTCTGAGCTCTTTCAGGGTCAGCCATTTTGACTCTGCATGTGCTCTTAAGCAGAGCTGCTGCTGAGGAGAGCCAAACAAAGGAAGTGAGCACTGGTAAGTTTTGCAGTTGGAGTAGAGCTGCTTTAGAGGCCTCTACTAATTTAAATTGATAATTGAAACTGCTGAGAGCCACCTCTGTTCAAACAGAGGAAGCAGTTTGAAGCTTCCAGAAGCAGGGGGGCAGGGCCACACCAGGCCCTTCCCTGAACTGTGACTCATAGGGGCGGAGCCACACTAGCCTTTAAAAGCTCTGAGCTCTTTCAGGGTCAGCCATTTTGACTCTGCATGTGCTCTTAAGCAGAGCTGCTGCTGAGGAGAGCCAAACAAAGGAAGTGAGCACTGGTAAGTTTTGCAGTTGGAGTAGAGCTGCTTTAGAGGCCTCTACTAATTTAAATTGATAATTGAAACTGCTGAGAGCCACCTCTGTTCAAACAGAGGAAGCAGTTTGAAGCTTCCAGAAGCAGGGGGCAGGGCCACACCAGGCCCTTCCCTGAACTGTGACTCATAGGGGCGGAGCCACACTAGCCTTTAAAAGCTCTGAGCTCTTTCAGGGTCAGCCATTTTGACTCTGCATGTGCTCTTAAGCAGAGCTGCTGCTGAGGAGAGCCAAACAAAGGAAGTGAGCACTGGTAAGTTTTGCAGTTGGAGTAGAGCTGCTTTAGAGGCCTCTACTAATTTAAATTGATAATTGAAACTGCTGAGAGCCACCTCTGTTCAAACAGAGGAAGCAGTTTGAAGCTTCCAGAAGCAGGGGGGCAGGGCCACACCAGGCCCTTCCCTGAACTGTGACTCATAGGGGCGGAGCCACACTAGCCTTTAAAAGCTCTGAGCTCTTTCAGGGTCAGCCATTTTGACTCTGCATGTGCTCTTAAGCAGAGCTGCTGCTGAGGAGAGCCAAACAAAGGAAGTGAGCACTGGTAAGTTTTGCAGTTGGAGTAGAGCTGCTTTAGAGGCCTCTACTAATTTAAATTGATAATTGAAACTGCTGAGAGCCACCTCTGTTCAAACAGAGGAAGCAGTTTGAAGCTTCCAGAAGCAGGGGGCAGGGCCACACCAGGCCCTTCCCTGAACTGTGACTCATAGGGGCGGAGCCACACTAGCCTTTAAAAGCTCTGAGCTCTTTCAGGGTCAGCCATTTTGACTCTGCATGTGCTCTTAAGCAGAGCTGCTGCTGAGGAGAGCCAAACAAAGGAAGTGAGCACTGGTAAGTTTTGCAGTTGGAGTAGAGCTGCTTTAGAGGCCTCTACTAATTTAAATTGATAATTGAAACTGCTGAGAGCCACCTCTGTTCAAACAGAGGAAGCAGTTTGAAGCTTCCAGAAGCAGGGGGGCAGGGCCACACCAGGCCCTTCCCTGAACTGTGACTCATAGGGGCGGAGCCACACTAGCCTTTAAAAGCTCTGAGCTCTTTCAGGGTCAGCCATTTTGACTCTGCATGTGCTCTTAAGCAGAGCTGCTGCTGAGGAGAGCCAAACAAAGGAAGTGAGCACTGGTAAGTTTTGCAGTTGGAGTAGAGCTGCTTTAGAGGCCTCTACTAATTTAAATTGATAATTGAAACTGCTGAGAGCCACCTCTGTTCAAACAGAGGAAGCAGTTTGAAGCTTCCAGAAGCAGGGGGCAGGGCCACACCAGGCCCTTCCCTGAACTGTGACTCATAGGGGCGGAGCCACACTAGCCTTTAAAAGCTCTGAGCTCTTTCAGGGTCAGCCATTTTGACTCTGCATGTGCTCTTAAGCAGAGCTGCTGCTGAGGAGAGCCAAACAAAGGAAGTGAGCACTGGTAAGTTTTGCAGTTGGAGTAGAGCTGCTTTAGAGGCCTCTACTAATTTAAATTGATAATTGAAACTGCTGAGAGCCACCTCTGTTCAAACAGAGGAAGCAGTTTGAAGCTTCCAGAAGCAGGGGGCAGGGCCACACCAGGCCCTTCCCTGAACTGTGACTCATAGGGGCGGAGCCACACTAGCCTTTAAAAGCTCTGAGCTCTTTCAGGGTCAGCCATTTTGACTCTGCATGTGCTCTTAAGCAGAGCTGCTGCTGAGGAGAGCCAAACAAAGGAAGTGAGCACTGGTAAGTTTTGCAGTTGGAGTAGAGCTGCTTTAGAGGCCCGCGCGCCTAACGGCGCGCGAGATTACAAACTAGGAACATAAGAAGAATATAGTCTTACTAGGTAGAAAGGTAGTAAACGTGTACATTTTTGAGGCCCAGAATACTGCACTTGTTAAAATGGATTCTGAGGGAACAGCTGTAGTTACCTGCAATTCTTGTGCCATGTTTGTGTTCTTGCCAAAGCACATGGAGAACTACACTTGCAGCAAGTGCAAGCTGGTTGCACTACTAGAAGAGAAGGTCCAGCAGCTAGAGGCCCGCATATCTAACCACCAACAAATTAAGGAGCTTGAGCTGTTCTTGGACAGAGCGGAGCAGACTATGCTGGACAAAGAAGAGACAGGGCACAGTTCTGAGGGAGAAGGCCCTTCACTAACTCAGGAGGGAGATGGTTGGAGGAATGTGACTCAAAGGAGGAGAAGAGTAGGGGATCACTCTGAGAGTCTGAAATTACAGAATAAATTTGAGGCTCTTTCCCTTATCACACCTGACGAGGAACACACAGAGGAACAACTGGTTCCACCTGATGATCTCTCCTTCATCACACTTGATGAGATCCAGGAAGATGAACATCAGGAACAAACTGAGGTTCTCTCCCTTAATATGGTTGATGAGGTGCATGTAGATGAACAGATTGCAGGAGAGAGGCTCCTTGTACTAGGCGATTCAATAATTAGAAATACAGAGAAATGGATTTGTGATGCACATGATAACCGTATGGTGACTTGCCTGCCAGGTGCAAAAGTTGCAGACATCACAAGAAATCTAGATAGATTGTTAGAGAGAACTGGGAACGAGCCAGTTGTCATGGTACACGTTGGTACTAATGATGTTGGGAAGGCCAAGCGGTCTGTCCTGGAAGCCAAATTTAGGTTGTTAGGAAGAAGATTGAAGTCCCGGACTTCCAAGGTAGCATTTTCAGAAGTGCTGCCTGTCCCTCGTGCAGGACCTACCAGGCAGGCAGAGCTCAGAAGCCTCAATGCGTGGATGAGGCGGTGGTGTCGAGAGGAGGGCTTCAGATTTGTCAGGAACTGGAGAACATTTTGGGACAAGCCAAATCTGTTCAGGAGGGATGGGTTGCATTTAAACCATGATGGGACCAGATTGCTGGCACTCAACATCAAAAAGGCTGCAGAGCAGCTTTTAAACTGATAACTGGGGGAAAGCCGACAGGAGCTGGGCAGCATCCGGTTCGGGAAAGTGTGTACTTGAGTAGTGAGGAGGATGCAAAAATTACTGAGCAGAGCAAGGAGCTAGTCACTAGCATTCTAGCAGAAGGATGCAAGAGGCAGTCTAACAATGCAACTGGACACAAAAGACTGTGTCAGAAATGCATATATAAATGCTTGTATACAAATGCCAGAAGCCTCCGGAACAAAATAGGGGAGCTGGAATACTTAGCAATAGATAAGAATATTGATATTATTGGTATCACTGAAACCTGGTGGACGGATGATAACCAATGGGATACAGTTATCCCAGGCTACAAACTGTACAGGAAGGATAGGAAGGGGCAAACAGGAGGTGGTGTAGCCTTGTATGTCAAAGAAGTGATAAAATCTTATGAATTGGAATATCTAGGTGATTTAGAGTCACCATTAGAAGCTCTGTGGGTAAGAGTACCAGGCCACAAGGATGGTCTAACAGTAGGCATATACTATCGGCCTCCGACCCAAACTCTTGAGGGAGACTGGCAGTTGGAGAATGTTGTAAAGGAGGCATCCAGGAAGGGAAGCCTGGTTATAATGGGGGACTTCAATTACCCTCACATAGACTGGGTGAACTGTTGTTCAGCACATGATAAAGAGATAAAGTTCCTAGATATGCTCAATGATTGTTCCCTGGGACAGATGGTTGAAGACCCAACTAGAGGTACAAGAATCCTTGACTTGATCCTGAGTAATACTCAGGATCTGGTGCAAGATGTTAATGTGACTGATCCAATAGGGAACAGTGACCACAACTCAATTATGTTTAACTTGATCATAGACCGCAAGTCACTGATAAAATCTAACACAGAGACCTTAAATTTTCAAAAAGGAAATTTCCCAAAGATGAGGAAACTAGTAAAAAAGAAACTGAAAGGGAAAATTGAGAGAGTCCAAACACTCCAAGTGGCATGGAGGCTGTTTACAAAAACAATAACAGAGGCCCAATTGGAATGCATACCCAAAAGGAAAAAGGGCACTGCCAGGTCCAAGAGGACTCCAATGTGGCTTACAGGAGCTGTTCGGGAAGTGATCAAGAGCAAGAAAAGCTCATTTAGAAGATGGAAGGCTTGTCCAAATGAGGACAGCAGGCAGAAACATAAATTCTGGCAGAACAAATGCAAGGCAACAATCAGGAAAGCAAAGCAAGACTTTGAGGAGCGTATAGCTAAAAATACTCAGAGGAATAACAAAGACTTCTTTAAGTACATTAGAAGTAAGAACCCAACTAGGAAGGCCATTGGACCATTAGATGACAATGGAAGGCAAGGGGTTATTAAAGAGGAAACAGAGATTGCAGAGAGACTCAATGAATTCTTTGCTTCAGTATTCACTGAAGAAGATAGAGACCACATGCCCAAAACAGAACCTATCTTCGTAGGGAGGGAAACCGAAGAATTAAGCAAGATAGAAATAACCAGGGAGGAGGTCCTTGCATGTCTTGTTAAGCTAAACACTAACAAATCCCCAGGACCAGATGGCATCCATCCACGAGTTCTCAGGGAACTTAAAGATGAAATTGCTGATATCCTAGCCAAAATATATAATCTTTCCCTCAAATCAGGCTTTGTGCCTGATGACTGGAAGGTAGCGAATGTAACACCAATTTTCAAAAAAGGATCCAGGGGTGATCCAGGAAATTACCGGCCTGTCAGTTTGACATGTGTCCCAGGTAAAGTGATGGAAACCATCCTAAAAGATAGAATTAATAGGTACATAGAAGAGGAGGCGCTGCTAAAGGAGAGCCAACATGGCTTTTGCAAGGGCAAATCATGCCTCACTAATCTGTTGGAATTTTTTGAGAGTGTCAACAAGCATGTGGATAAGGGGGATCCAGTTGACATTGTTTATCTGGACTTTCAGAAGGCTTTTGACAAGGTCCCACACCAAAGGCTCTTGAATAAACTTACCAGTCATGGAATAAAGGGACAGGTCTTGTCCTGGATCAGCAACTGGCTAAGGGACAGGAAACAGAGGGTAGCACTAAATGGACACTTCTCCAAGTGGAGGGAAGTAAAGAGTGGGGTCCCCCAAGGTTCAGTACTGGGACCCCTGCTTTTCAACCTCTTCATAAATGATCTAGAGGTAGGAGTAAAAAGCAAGGTAGCCAAATTTGCTGACGACACTAAATTATGCAGGGTAGTGAAAACTGTGAGAGATTGTGAAGAGCTCCAGAGGGATCTCTTGACACTGGGGGAGTGGGCAAAACAGTGGCAAATGAGCTTCAACATCAGTAAGTGCAAAGTGATGCATGTTGGGGCAAAAAACCCCAATTACATTTATAAACTGATGGGGTCTGAACTCTCTGCGACAAACCAGGAAAGGGACCTTGGTGTCCTGGTGGACAGCTCAATGAAGGTGTCAACCCAGTGTGCCTCAGCAGTGAAAAAAGCAAACTCAATGTTAGGGATCATTAGGAAGGGTATAGAAAATAAGTCAGCAAGTGTCATTTTGCCTCTTTATAAATCTATGGTGAGGCCCCATCTGGAATACTGTGTACAGTTCTGGTCGCCATACCTCCAGAAGGATATTATGGAGTTGGAGAAAGTACAGAGGAGGGCAACCAGAATGATTAGGGGACTGGAACACCTTCCTTACCATCTGAGGCTGCAACGGTTGGGCCTTTTCACTCTTGAACGACGGCGTCTAAGAGGTGACCTGATTGAAGTTTATAAAATCATGCACGGTGTGGACAAAGTGGATAAGGAAAAACTGTTTTCCCTATCGCACAACACTAGAACTAGGGGACACTCCATGAAACTTTTGGGTACTAGTTCTCAAACAAATAAGAGAAAGTACTTTTTCACCCAGAGGATTACTGGTCTATGGAACTCCCTGCCAGAAGAAGTGGTGACAGCTGTCAGTCTTGACAGCTTTAAGAAAGGATTAGACAAGTTCATGGAGGACAAGGCTATCAATGGCTATAATTATGGCTACCTAAGGACAACCTCCGGGTTGGAGAGATAGGCAGGATATCTCTCAATGCCATTTCCAGGGAATCCTAAGCAGGTGAAGGCATCTCCTTGGGAATACCCTGAAGGAAATGGTGAGCCACTGTGTGAGACAGAATGCTGGACTGGATGGGCTGTGGCCTGTTCCAGCAAGGCTGTTCTTATGTTCTTATGTTCTTATGTTCTCTCTGCCAGGTCTCCTGGGTCCGGAAGGGTTGGGGGGGACAGACCCTTTTGTCCCCCCAGCCCTCCTGGACCCATGGGACCCAGGAGAGGGGATCGAATCCACACACACCCTGATATGAAAGAGGAAAACCCGATCAGGTTTTCCTCTTTAATACCAGGGGGTGGGGGTTGCGATCCCCCTCTCCGCCAGGTCCCCTGGGTCCAGGAGGGTTGGGGGAACAGACCCCTTTTGTCCCCCCAACCCTCCTGGACCCACGGGACCTGGGAGGGGTGATCGAATCCCCACGCCCCCTGATATTAAAGAGGAAAACCCAATTCATGGTGGCGGAATTTTTTTCATCCATTTCGGCTTCTCTGCCAGCTTGGCTGCCTCTGTTAGGCTCCAGGGAGGCAATTCGTGTTGTTCCCGATCCATCCACCCTGGGCGATGCTGCAAGGAAAAACCTCCAGCTGACTATTGAGTTTTCCCCGGTGTTTTTGCCCGGGGGAGGTTGGGGGAGGTCAGAACCAGCCCAGATTGCCTCCCTGGAATCTAACAGGTACCTGGGCTGCTTCTGCCCACCCCCACAAAAAGGACGACGTGGTCTCCTACCTGTTGACGCTGGTTGGAGATGAAAAAAACGCCATCTTCGGGTCCTTGTGTCCGGCCCTCCGCTTACCCAGGAGTGTCTGGGAGGACCTATCCTGCACTTTTTTCGCCTTCCTAGCACCTCTCTGGCCCACCCAACAGCTGAGAAAAGTTGTGGCCGCCATCTTGTTTTTTAATTTTTCATAAACAAGATGGTGGCCACAACTTTTCTCAGCTGTTGGGTGGACCAGGGAGGTGCTAGGAAGGCAGAAACAGCACGGGATAGGTCCTCCCAGACACTCCTAGATAGGCAGAGAGCTGGACACAGGGACCCGAAGATGGCGTTTGAACAGGTAGGACACCAAACACAATCTCTCGGATAACGACTTAACGTCGTTGTCTGGGAGATGACTTTTCAGGGAAAAAACGAGTCGTTAACCGAAAATGACGTCCAAATGTGTCGTTTACTGTATAGAAAAAGCACTAGGGAGTGTGGTGAGTCTTTCCAGGTTCTTCTGAGATATCTCCTCTGTCCCTCCTGACCAGGGAAGACAAGGGGTGGGAAAAATGTCAAGGATGATGGGTTATCATGTTCTTCTCTCTGCACTCCAGATTTTTTCCTCTGGCAGAACCTTTAGGGAAATTAGCGCACTCATGTGATTGGCCATTCCATTTGTTGCCACTGTATTCCATATACTCCGCCTCTTGATAGCAATCCCCAATTACACTTATTAACCACCTTGTATTACTTGTGTGCACTCTCTCAGTAGTTCACAAGTTAATTAGTGTGTTGCTAATTCAGACTGGCCGGTTCTGATGGGATTTAGGTTCTTTTTAGGATCTCAGAGAAAAACTAAACAGTCAGTGGAAACCAAGCAAAATTTTATTCAGGTAACTTTCTAACTTATACATCACTAGCATATTTTGCCCGGCCCTGCCGGGCTTTTTTAATGGGTGTGTTGGTGGTTTGGGGTGGTTTTGGTTCTGCGCAACCACTACTCCTATGTAAAAAACCACTCCAACCATCAACACACACATTAAAAAATATGGCAGGAGTGGTGTGTGCGTGCGTGCGTGCGTGTGTGCGTGTGTGTGTGTGTGTGTGCGCGTGTGTGTGAATGTAATCCACCAGAGGGTGCTATTTTTAGTTAATATTTTTAGTTAACTAAAATAGCACCCTCTGGTGGACTACATTCAATAACGTTCAGTGCAGAGTAGGCGTTCCTGGAGGTAGGATGTCTTTTTCTGTTGTTCCCTGTAGGTGAGTTTTTTGTGGTTTTTTGTTGTTGTGGGTGGGAGGGTTTTATGTTTGTGTGAATGTGTGTGTTAGTGTGTGTGTGGGGGGGGGGGTTGGGAGGGTTTAACATGGCCTTGCCTTGCTGGCCAGGCCACATTAAATCCTTGTGTTGGGGGGGGGGATTTATTTTTTATTTTATTTTTTCTTTGTTTGTACAGTGGGGCCGGCCAGTGCCTTGCCGTAGCCTGGGTTGGTGGGGGAAGAGGGGGGTCGCCTCCCCCCAAGCTATGGGCCAAATTGTGTGGGCCTCCAAGGCTGTTTTTCCCTGCTGCCTCGCCAAAGCATGGGTTGGGGGGAAGAGAGGGGTATCCTCTCTCTCACCCCCCATGCTATGGTGGAGGCTTATGCCAGCCTCCAAGGCTGTTGGGGAATTTTTTCCCCCCACTGTATTTGCGAAGCCTGGGAGGAAGAGGGGGTATCCTCCCCTCCATGCTATTTTAAGGTGTTCGTCTTCCTTGGAAGATGGGGGCTGAATCTTCTAAGAAGATTCCTCCTAGGAAGACGAATCGCTTCCCTAAGGGAAACGGGGGCCGAGAACTGTGCTCTGTTCTCGGCCTCTGTCTCCTGTAGGGAAGCGTAACATTTTCTCTCAGCGATACGGAGGCCTGAGAATGGAGTGCCTTTCTGGGTCTTTGTTTTCCTATTTTTACTGTCAGATATACTTTATAGAGTGTATACTGTACTTCCATTCTAATTATTAAGGATGAAGGTTACATTTTTCCCTCGCTTCCCCTGGCACTTCAGCTTCCCAGAATAAACTGCTTTCTAATTTAAAATAAAGCCATCAACGTTTCTCCTTGAAATGAGAGTTGGCTGTTTTTCCACTAAAGTAATACGGGAGGGGGGTTGTTTGAGTTGCTGAGACATGTGTAGATTAATTGCACAGTTCCAGTTCATCTTTGTTACTTCCCTCGACAGTGGAAAAACACAAACAAAAGGTGGTATGGATATCTAGAGCAGCCAAAGAGTATAGGCCAGTATTTTTACGATTTTAATTATTTGTTTATTGTTAGTTTGTTTCAATCAGGACCTATTTTTCAACCTGAATCTCTAGTTCAGTGTTTCCCAACCTTTGGCTTTTGGTCTGCAATTCCCAGAATCACTGAACAGCCAATATACTTACTTAGGCTACTAGAAATTAAAGGCTTTTTGGCATGTGCCCATCATTAGGAACCACTGCTCTAGATGCTTATCAGAATTAATTGTTTATTTGTCTTCAACTTTAATTGATTGTGAATGTGTTCCTCAAAATAGGTAATTATCTTTTTCCCCCTCAGACTTTTGGCACAAGTACTGATATGGAATGTAGATCAAATATTCAACTGAGGGAAAATCATAACACTCAAGAAAGAAAACATTCAGAGGAAAAACCTTTCCAATGCCTGGACTGTGGAAAAAGCTTCAATCATTCCTCAAACCTTACTTCACATCACAAGATACACACAGGAGAGAAGCCTTTTAAATGCCAGGAGTGTGGAAAAAGCTTCAGTAACAGCGGAAGCCTTACTTCACATCACAGGAGCCACACAGGTGAGAAGCCTTTTAAATGCCGGGAGTGTGGAAAACGCTTCAGTGACAGTGGAACCCTTGCTAAACATCACAGGACCCACACAGGTGAGAAACCTTTTGAATGCCTGGAGTGTGGGAAAAGCTTCAGTCAAAATGCCAGCCTCATCTCACACCGCAGGATACACACTGGAGAGAAGCCTTTTGAATGCTTGGAGTGTGGAAAAAGCTTCAGTGACAACGGAAGCTTTGCTAAACATCACAGGACTCACACAGGTGAAAAGCCTTTTAAATGCCATGAATGTGGAAAAAGCTACAGTCGAAGTACACACCTTAATAGACACCACATGAGCCACATCAGAGAGAAACCTTTTAAATGCCAATAGTTTGGGGAAAACTTCAGTCAAAATTCAAGCCTTGCATCACATCACAGGACCCACACAGGTGAGAAGCCTTTGAAATGCCTGGAGTGTGAAAAAAAATTCAGTTAAAGTACAAGCCTTCATATCACAGGATCCACAGAGATGGAAAGAACATAAGAACAGCCTTGCTGGAACAGGCCACAGGAGCCCATCCAGTCCAGCATTCTATCTCACACAGTGGCTCACCATTTGCTTCAGGGGATTCTCAAGCAGATGCCTTCACCTGCTTAGGATTCCCTGGAAATGGCATTGAGAGATATCCTGCCTATCTCTCCAACCCGGAGGCTGTCCTTAGGTATCCATAGTTATAGCCATTGATACTCTTGTCCTCCATGAATTTGTCTAATCCTTTCTTAAAGCTGTAAAGACTGACATCTGTCACCACTTCTTCTGGCAGGGAGTTCCATAGACTAGTGATCCTCTGGGTGAAAAAGTACTTTCTCTTATTTGTTTGAGAACTAGTACCCAAAAGTTTCATGGAGTGTCCCCTAATTCTAGTGTAGTGTGATAGAGAAAATAGTTTTTTCCTTATCTACTTTGTCCACACCATGCATGATTTTATAAACTTTGATCAGGTCACCTCTTAGATGCCGTCGTTCAAGAGTGAAGAGGCCCAACTGTTGCAGCCTCAGATGGTAAGGGAGGTGTTCCAGTCCCTTAATCATTCTGGTTGCCCTCCTCTGCACTTTTTCCAGCTCCATAATATCCTTCTGGAGGTATGGCGACCAGAACTGTACAAGGTATTCCAGATGGGAACTCACCATAGATTTATAAAGAGGCAAAATGACACTTGCTGACTTATTTTCTATACCCTTCCTAATGATCCCTAGCATTGAGTTGGCTTTTTTCACTGCTGAGGCACACTGGGTTGACACCTTCATTGAGCTGTCCACCAGGACACCAAGGTCCCTTTCCTGGTTTGTCGCAGAGAGTTCAGACCCCATCAGTTTATAAATGTAATTGTTTTTTCCCCCCAACATGCATCAATCTGCACTTACTAGTGTTGAAGCTCATTTGCCACTGTTTTGCCCACTCCCCCAGTGTCAAGAGATCCCTCTGGAGCTCCTCACAATTATTTTATTATTTATTTATTTAAATTTTTATGCCGCCCACTCAGGTAAAAACCCAACTCAGTGTGGCGTACAACCGTTAAACCCTAGAACTCCTATCTTTCACCTGATTCCCAAAATCCATAAGCCCAGAATTCAGGGCATGCCCACCCCCGCCAGGCCAATTATCTCCGGCGTAAACTCCGCCCTCGAACCCATTGCTAAGTATTTGGATTCTTTCATTAACCCATATGCTAGACAAACCCCTTCATTCATTAAAGACACCACACATTTTATTTCTCAGGTAGAGGGCTTGGTCGTCCCTCCAACGGGGGTGCTCCTTACACTTGATGTGGAAGCGCTCTACACCAATATACCCCTTGAGGAAGCCAGGACTATTGTCCAGGATAAGTTGGATTCTAGAGCATCTTTACTTCCACCAACTCATTTTTTAATGGATTTATTAGACATCATTTTTGAACACAATTATTTCAGATTTGACAAATCATTCTACTTACAGGTAAGAGGCGTGGCCATGGGGTCCCCATTGGCCCCCTCCGTCGCCAATATGTACTTGAATAATTTCGAAAGTCTTTACATTCATCACTCCTCTAATCCCCATTTAGGTCACATCATATACTATGGTAGATTCATTGACGACCTATTCTTTATTCTTGATTCCTATGACATTGTTGACCATTTAGTACAATGGATTAATTCCATTGACAACAATTTACGCTTTACCCCCCATTACCATACTTCCTCCATCCCTTTTTTGGATGTGGAAGTTTACATTTCAGGATCTAGAAAGGTGGCAGTCAAATTGTATAGGAAACCAACAGATAGAAACCCATACTTAGCATACTCCTCCCATCATCCAGCCTTTGTTAGGAATAACATCCCCTTTGGGCTTTTTGCTCGTGCTAAAAGAAATTCCTCTACACCCGCTGACTTTCACACATCTGCTTCTGAAATTCTATCTAAACTTAACAAGAGGGGTTATCCCATGCATATTATTAATTCGGCATTCCAACGAGTCAGGGATACTCCCAGACAGTGCTTGTTCGATAGGAAACAACGAGGTGGGGGCAATTTAATCAGGTGCTCCTTTGAATATTCACCAGTGGCCAACCGAGTCAAGAATATAATCTATAAACATTGGCACCTGGTTCAAGACCTTCCAGGTTGTAAGGACAGACCATTGATAGGGTTTAGGAGAGCGCGATCTATCAGTAATATGCTAGTACGATCAGATCATACTGCTAGATATAAATCTACTGAAAAATTGCTTCCCACAGGACATTTCAAATGCCATTCGTGTACGGTTTGCCAATTTTCTTGGGAAACTAAGGAAATAGAGGTTCCCAACAAGGGTTTAACATTCACCTTGCAATCACTCTCAAGTTGTGCCAGTAAATGTGTTATTTACATGTGGGAATGCCCTTGTCAGAAGCGCTATGTGGGTCTTACCAGCAGACCCCTCAGACAGCGGATTTCGGAACATAGGTCCAAAATCAGACATCAGGTTAAAGAAGCCCCTTTGGTCTCTCACTATATTGAAAAGCGCCATACGGATAGGGACTTTCGTTTTGTGGTATTAGAGATTGTTAGACCAAAATTATTCGAACGATGTGACATTTACAAAAGATTGAGACAAAGGGAAGCATTCTTTATTCATTTTCTCGACACAATGTATCCTAATGGGTTAAACCAGGAGCTTGACTTGGCAGCGTTCCTGTAGGAGTACTATCCTCATCACCTGGGTGAGCTCTAATTTAGCTATTGGCTACACATGAGTCAGCTTTCAACTGTGATAAAGGTAGCTGTTTCTCATACACCTTTCAACGTCCATATGCACCTAATAATTTGAGCGGAGGCAGGACGCGGGTTTAAGAAATCAGCATTACACATTGGTAAGCTTGTATTCTCATTCTGTACATTCATTGTATTTTTATGTGCCTATGTTATTTATATTCAGCCATGTTAATCATTCTGTTTATGTGTAATTTTTATGTATAGATCTCCTTGAAGAAGACATTTCTTATTCGAAAAGTCGCTATAACTAGTATCGACTTAGAGAACTACATCGCTATTTCTGTGTACTTCCATGTTTGTACAGCTCATTTTTGTTCATCTTGGCTCATTTTCCTATTTACCAGCGATCAGCTATAGTTTTTGTTTCTACCCATAGAGGAATTTTTTATGTTATTATGTTCCTGGCTACATTTACACCTATAAAGACTTTTATGAAAATACGACGGTTGTACTCCTTTCTTAGCCAAGATATCTCTCCAAACGGTTTTTTCACCAGTACAACCGTTAAAAACATAAAAACCTGTTAAAACCCCAGCATCCACCCATCCATCCACCCTCATTACTCCCACCCGATTTAAAACTAGAACTAAAAGCTAAGAGGGAGGGGGGAAATGCAAAGACACAGAAGAAGAGCACAACTGGACTAGTTGGGGATGAGCCAGCAGGCCGGGGCCATATTCCCACAATCTCTCACAGTTTTCACTACCCTGTATAATTTAGTGTTATTAGCAAATTTAGCTACCTTTCTATTTACTCCTACTACTAGATCATTTATGAAGAGGTTGAAAAGCAGTGGTCCCAGTACTGAACCTTGGGGGACCCCACTCTTTACTTCCCTCCACTTGGAGAAGTGTCCATTTAGTGCTACCCTCTATTTCCTGTCCCTTAGCCAGTTGCTGATCCAGACCTGTCCCTTTATTCCATGACTGGTAAGTTTATTCAAGAGCCTTTGGTGTGGGACCTTGTCAAAAGCCTTCTGAAAGTCCAGATAAACAATGTCAACTGGATCCCCCTTATCCACATGCTTGTTGACACTCAAAAAATTCCAACAGATTAATGAGGCATGATTTGCCCTTGCAAAAGCCATGTTGGCTCTCCTTTGGCAGCGCCTATTCTATGTGCCTATTAATTCTATCTTTTAGATAGATAGATAAATCTTTATTGTCATTGTCCTGCACGGAACAACGAGATTGGGGGGAAAAACACTTAACAACCCAACAAAACCTAAACAAAATACAACTATACAAAATCATCAACATACTCCCACCCCACATATACACATTTAACCCCTAAAAGCTCTAAAAACCCTAAAAATTCTAAAAACTATATACAGAAGCTCCCTCATAGACTGCATTGCACTGTATTCAAAGCCAGAACCGCTTTTGGGTAGAAACTATTTCTGAAGCGGCTGGTCCTGATCTTTATAACTCTATACCTTCTTCTAGAAGGCAGAAGCTGAAAGAGATCATTTCCAGGGTGGTTTCCATCACTTTACCTGGGACACATGTCAAACTGACCGGTCGGTAATTTCCTGGATCACCCCTGGATCTTTTTTTGAAAATTGGTGTTACATTCGCTACCTTCCAGTCATCAGGCACAAAGCCTGATTTGAGGGAAAGATTATATATTTTGGCTAGGAGATCAGCAATTTCATCTTTAAGTTCCCTGAGAACTCGTGGATGGATGCCATCTGGTCCTGGTGATTTGTTAGTGTTTAGCTTAACAAGACATGCAAGGACCTCCTCCCTGGTTATTTCTATCTGGCTTAATTCTTCGGTTTCCCTCCCTACGAAGATAGGCTCTGTTTTGGGCATGTGGCCTCTGTCTTCTTCCGTGAATACTGAAGCAAAGAATTCATTGAGTCTCTCTGCAAACTCTGTTTCCTCTTTAATAACCCCTTGCCTTCCATTGTCATCTAATGGTCCAATGGCCTTCCTAGTTGGGTTCTTACTTCTAATGTACTTAAAGAAGTCTTTGTTATTTCTCTGAGTATTTTTAGCAATATGCTCCTCAAAGTCTTGCTTTGCTTTCCTGATTGTTGCCTTGCATTTGTTCTGCCAGAATTTATGTTTCTGCCTGCTGTCCTCATTCGGACAAGCCTTCCATCTTCTAAATGAGTTTTTATTGCTCTTGATTACTTCCCAAACAGCTCCTGTAAGCCACATCGGAGTACTCTTGGACCTGGCAGTGCCCCTTTTCCTTTTGGGTATGCATTCCAATTGGGCCTCTGTTATTGTTTTTGTAAACAGCCTCCATGCCTCTTGGAGTGTTTGGACTCTCTCAATTTTCCCTTTCAGCTTCTTTTTACTAGTTCCCTCATCTTTGGGAAATTTCCTTTTTAAAAATTTAAGGTCTCTGTGTTAGATTTTATCAGTGACTTGTGGTCTATGATCATTTAAACATAGTTGAGTTGTGGTCACTGTTCCCTATTGGACCAGTCACATTAACATCTTGCACCAGATCCTGAGTATTACTCAGGATCAAGTCAAGGATTCTTGTACCTCTAGTTGGGTCTTCAACCATCTGTCCCAGGGAACAATCATTTAGCATATCTAGGAACTTTATCTCTTTACTAGCAGGGGTACCCGGCGTTGCCCATGTGCGGGACCCAACCCGGGGCATGGAGCAACCCGGACAACACCCACCCACACATGACACCCCCACGCAATACACACAACACACACACAGGACACACACAACCTACACACAACCCACTCCCACCAATGCTACCCACTGCACACACGACAAAACACCCACCCACCCACAACATCCACACACAATACAACACACAGCCACACAATACAACACACTCGCAAAACACACACTCGCAAAACACACACCAGATACACCCCATCCAGCCCCAATACTCACGACACAACACACCCATACAGCACACACTGACACAACACCCACCCACACAATATACCCCCAGACACAGTACACATTCCCAACATACATAACCCACTGCCACCCACAGCACAACACACTGGCACACAGCACACCCAGACGCAGCACTCACGACACAACACACACATACAGCACACACTGACACAACACCCACTCACATAATTCTCCCCCCAGACACAGTAAACACTCCCAACACACACAGCCCACTGACACCACTGACACCAACAGCACACCACACACTGACACACACCACACAGACACAACACGCTCGTACAAAAAAGTAATATGTCCCCAATTCTGTGGTCCATTAAGTATAGGGCTTCCTGGGGATGGGGGAGGGAGGCCCTTCTTAGACTGAGTGGTGGAAGGGCAGATTGACCCAAAGTAATATGGCCCCAATTCTGTGGTCCATTAAGCATAGGGCTTCCAGGGGGTGGGGGAGGGGGGCTGTCTTAGACTTAGTGGTGGAAGGGATGGGTGGAAGGGCAGATTGATCCAAAGTAATATGGCCCCAATTCTGTGGTCCATGAAGTATAGGGCTTCCAGGGGGTGCGGGAGGGGGGGCCTTCTTAGAATGAGTGGTGGAAGGGATGGGTGGAAGGGCAGATTGAGCCAAAGTAGTATGGCCCCAATTCTGTGGTCCATTAAGTATAGGGCTTCCTGCAGATTGGGGAGGGGAGCCCTTCTTAGAGTGAGTGGTTTGAGTGGTGGACGGGATGGGTGGAAGGGCAGGTTGACCCAAAGTAATAAGGCCCCAATTCTGTGGTCCATGAAGTATAGGGCTTCCTGGGGGGGGAGGGGCTTTTTAGACTGAATGGTGGAAGGGATGGGAAGAAGGGCAGGTTGACGCGAAGTAATATGGCCCCGATTCTGTGGTCCATGAAGTATAGGGCTTCCTGGGAGTGGGGGAAGGGGCCCCTTCTTAGACTGAGTGGTGGAAGGGATGGGTGGAAGGGCAGATTGATGCAAAGTAATATGGCCCCAATTCTGTGGTCCATGAAGTATAGGGCTTCCTGGGGGTGGGGGAGGGGGGCCCTTCTTAGACTTAGTGGTGGAAGGGATGGGTGGAAGGGCAGACTGACCCAAGTAATATGACCCCAATTCTGGGGTCCATGAAGTATAGGGCTTCCTGGGGGTGGGGGAGGGGGGCCCTTCTTAGATTTAGTGGTGGAAGGATTGGGTTGAAAGGCAGACTGACCCAAAGTAATATGGCCCCAATTCTGTGGTCCATGAAGTATAGGGTTTCCTGGGGGTGGGGAAGGGGGGTTCTTCTTAGACTGAGTGGTTTGAGTGGTGGAAGGGATGGGTGGAAGGGCAGAATGACCCAAAGTAATATGGCCCCAATTCTGTGGTCCATTAAGTATAGGGCTTCCTGGGGGGGAGGGGCTTCTTAGACTGAATGGTGGAAGGAATGGGTGGAAGGGCAGATTGACGCATAGTACTATGGCCCCAAATCTGTGATCCATTAAGTATAGGGCTTCCTGGGGGTCGGGGAGGGGGGCCCTTCTTAGACTGAGTGGTGGAAGGGATGGGTGGAAGGGCAAATTGACCCAAATTAATATGGCCCCAATTCTGTGGTCCATTAAGTATAGGGCTTCCTGGGGGTGGGGGAGGGGGGCTCTTCTTAGACTGAGTGGTTTGAGTGGTGGAAGGGATGGGTGGAAGTGCAGATTGACCCAAAGTAATATGGCCCCAACTGTATGGTCCATTAAGTATAGGGCTTCCTGTGTGTGTGTGTGTGTGTGTGTGTGTGTGTGTGTGTGTGTGTGTGTAGGGGGGGGGCTTCTTAGACTGAGTGGTGGAAGGGATGGGTGGAAGGGCAGGTAGACCCAAAGTAATATGGCCCCAATTCTGTGGTCCATGAAGTATAGGGCTTCCTGGGAGGGGGGAGGGGGGCCCTTCTTAGACCTAGTGGTGGAAGGGATGAGTGGAAGGGCATGTTGACCCAAAGTAATATGGCTCCAATTCTGTGGTCCATGAAGTATAGGGCTTCCTGGGGGTGGGGGAGGGGGCCCCTTCTTAGACTGAATGGTGGAAGGGATGGGAGGAAGGGCAGGTTGACGCGAAGTAATATGGCCCCAATTCTGTGGTCCATGAAGTATAGGGCTTCCTGGGGGTCGGGGAGGGGGGCCCTTCTTAGACTGAATGGTGGAAGGGATGGGAGGGAGGGCAGGTTGACGCGAAGTAATATGGCCCCAATTCTGTGGTCCATGAAGTATAGGGCTTCCTGGTGGTGGGGGAGAGGGTCTCTTCTTAGACTGAGTGGTTTGAGTGGTGGAAGGGATGGGTGGAAGGGCATGTTTACCCAAAGTAATATGGCCCCAATTCTGTGGTCCATTAAATATAGGGCTTCCTGGTGTTGGAGGAGGGGGGCTCTTCTTAGACTTAGTGGTTTGAGTGGTGGAAGGGATGGGTGGAAGGGCAGGTTGACCCAAAGTAATAAGGCCCCAATTCTGTGGTCCATGAAGTATAGGGCTTCCTGGGGGTGCGGGAGGGGGGCTCTTCTTAGACTGAGTGGTTTGAGTGGTGGAAGGGATGGGTGATAGGGCAGGTTGACCCAAAGTAATATGGCCCCAATTCTGTGGTCCATAAAGTATAGGGCTTCCTGGGGGTCGGGGAGGGGGGCCCTTCTTAAACTTAGTGGTGGAAGGGATGGAAGGGCAGGTTGACTCGAAGTAATATGGCCCCAATTTTGTGGTCCATGAAGTATAGGGCTTCCTGGGGGTCGGGGAGGTCTTAGACTGAATGGTGGAAGGGATGAGTGAAAGGGCAGGTTGACCCAAAGTAATGTGGCCCATGAAGTATAGGGCTTCCTGGGTGTAGGGGAGAGGGGCTCTTCTTCTCTAAGAAGAGCCCAAGAAACCTTTGAACCCCTACTCCCGTTTCTTCATGGAGAAGCGAGCAAAATATGCAAAGTTGCATCCGGAAATGCACAACTTGAATTTAACCATGATATTTCCCAAAAAATATAAGGAACTGACAGAACTTATCACGGATGTCAAAGAACTTGTGGAAAACCCCTACAAGGGTAAAAAAGCTAGAAACCTTTGACCCCCTACTTCCGCTTTGAACCTTCATTCAATGCTTTGAACCTTCATTCAATCATTTCCAATGCAAGTCAATGGTGGTAACCCTTCTCCCCATGCTCGGAGATCAGGCTGGGGAAAATCCTTTCCCATAGATGGCCTCCCTAGTGGCTGAGCCAACGGGATTCATGGAAATGCAATGTAGAAGAAAGTAGGCTGGCCCATCATTGCCGATTTGAGGAGCGAGCAGCCATGCAAAAGGAATCAAAGTACACCGGCCCACCTCAAGCCACCCGGAGGCCGGATGGTGTGCTAGGGAGATGACCTGCATTTGTGGGGACACAAAGTTCAGGAGGGGAAGCAGGAAGCATAACTGGTCTCTCATCTTGCCCCCCTCATCCCACGCTCATGGGGGCAACCTGTGGTATGTTTTGGATGTGTCTTCTTTGTGTTATGTGCATGCTTGTGCATTGTAAAATGTATAAAGTACCCAAAACATTAAAATTTAGGGATATTAATAAAAGTCACATAACATTCATAAAATGTTTATTTTGTCTGTTTTTCCTCGCTTGAAGCATGCATTTGACACTATAGACCTTGCAAGCAGCAAAACATGCATCTTCCCCAAACCAACAAAAGGTGACTTGGCAGCAGATAAGTCTATTAAAATCATATAATCTTAGCCCCATTTCAGAATTTCTTCATTTTACAAACCCCACCCAAAGTAGGGGGATTAACGTCCTACAATCCTTTTGTTTCTAGCAGATTGACTTGGGATTCCACCTTCGAATCCTTAATACAGTAATAATTATTCAATGTATCATTTTGTCATTGATCCTTACAGCTGTTCTTAATATACATGGCAGTAAATTTCCTTCATTATTAATCTTTTGCAACTAGTGTGTTTCACATGCTTTTGATTCTTAAAGCTAACAGGCTGGAAGGGGCATTAAGGGTTTATTTCCAATGGGTTGATTGACCTTGTTTCATACAGTAAAACCCCTGGTTACCACGGAGGTCCATTCCTGCAGTCTCCATCATAATCCGGAAAAATTGTAACCTGAAGCATCCATAGGGATGCATTGAGAATGTAAAAACCGGTCACGAATTGATCGTCGTAACCCGAAACAATTCCATTAAAAATTTGTAAACTGGGACAGCATTTCCATAGGATTTGCCATTGTAAAGTGCAGCAAACTTAAACCGAGGCGGTTGTAACCTGAGGTTTTACTGTATATACTTTCCACCTGCCTCCTATGACCCAGTATCCTTTTTTAAATAAGTATTTTTACTTACATTCCCCTGAAGCTGTGGGAAGGACCACTAGAGTTTAAAGAATTGTTTAAAAGTGTTTATCCTTTTCATAATGTCGAAATTTTGTATGATAATTCACCATATTTGACAGTGTATAAGACGCATCAGAATATAAGACACACCCCATTATTTTTAAAAATAGGCTACTATAGGACACTATATACAGACTCAGTACAAAACACACTCTATTTTTCCAGTGTATTTAAAGGAAGAAGAGTGGGACTCAGTTATGTTTTAGTTAAAGGTAACTGTTTCCCTTGCTCGAAAGCCGGTCGTATCCAACTCTAGGGTGCAGTGTTCATCTGTTTCAAAGCCGAAGATCCAGCACTATCTGCTTCTGCAGACGTTTCCATGGTCATGTGGCAGGCATGACTAGATACCGGAGCGCACGGAACGCTGTTACCTTCCCACCAAAGTGGTCCCTATTTATCTACTTGCAATTTCTTGTTTTCGAACTGCTAGGTTGGCAGGAGCTGGGGCAAAGACGGAAGCTCATTCCGTCCTGCAGTACTCAGGAATCGAACTGCAGACCTTTCACCTCCCAGTCAATGTCTTAGCAACTTGAGCCACTGTACTTCAAGCAATTTCAGTTACGGTAAGCTTTATTCTAAAATGTATGCAATAAAGCTTTGTTTGCTTCACCACTGAGTGCTCATTGTCTCTGAAGACATCCTAGCAGAACCATCGCCCATCATGAAACAGGAGTTGTATGTTTTATTAAAGGGATGTGAATTTGGCTCTGCTCCAGTGGAAGAAGTCGTTTCTAGCTGTGCATCTCTACTTGTATAACACGACACGGACACACATGCCCAGTCCAGCTCTTTTAATGGCTTCTAGTCCCTGTGGCTCTGACTCAAGCCTTCTCTTTATTTCAGAAAACTTCTATACACTTCTAATTTTGTTCTTTGTGTCTATCCGTTGTTCTTGTGGTCCCCAGATTGTCCTGAGGGAATAAAATCGGCTTGAGGGCTTTCCAAATTTGGCCACTCACTCTGTAGCTTCTAGCAAGCCTCTGAAGCTTCACTTGTGACAACTGGAAAGTGTGTAACTGAATATAATCAGCAACATAGCAACAGCAATTTCATGTATATCCTGCCCCATAACACTTAGTACACAGGTTAATTAGCATTTTACTCCTAACACACTGGGTACTCATGTTACTAACCTTGAAGGACTCACAATGTCAGCTGTTTTGGCTTCAGTACAGCAGTTTAACCAGTGCGCCACCAGTGAATATTATATATACAGTATATATATTCTATGCTATTTCAATGTCCATGTTCCATAGTGACCCTGTTGGACAAGGTCACCCATTTTCCCACAACATGGCCAATAACCAATTGATAAGAGTTGAGATACAATGATAATTAGATTCCCATCATTTCCTGGCTATCTGGGTGGGTGAGATGGAATGCATTTATTCTGTTATACATGAAATATGTATAATATTCACTGGTGGCAGTGTAGCTAAACTGCTGTATTGCGGCCAATACAGCTGACGTTGTGAGTCCAATCCTGATGGGAATTTAACTTGACTCATCCTTCCATCAATCCGAAGTTGGTAAAATTAGTAGCCAGCATATTAGGGGCAAAATACTAATTATCTTGTGAAGTGCCAGGAGAATGTACTAAGTGCTATGGGGTGAGATAGAAGTGAAATTGCTATTGTTAAGTTACTAATTATATTCATTTGCATGCTTCCAGTTATTTTGATTTAGACGGGGGGATGTGGGGCCTTGTGGGAAGGACACCAGTGGTTTCTCTTCTAAAGCTGCTCTAGATGGGCGGGATATAAAATATAATAAATACGTAAAGTATTGTATATGAAAGTAATCACTACTATTTTTGACTTTACGATACCATAGGTCCAAGTACGGATCTCTTGTGATGCATCTAAGGCCCGGACATGGTACGGAGACGCCATTGGTTGCACTGATGGATGATCTCTGGCGAGAAAGGGATGGAGGCCATCTGACCATCCTTGCTCTCTTTGACCTCTCAGCGGCTTTCGATACCGTCGACAACGGTATCCTTCTGGAACTGCTCCAAGGATTGGGGATCCAGGGCTCTGTGTTGTCCTGGTTTTCCTCATTCCTGAGGGGCCGTACCCAGTTTGTGTGGTTGGAGAGTGAGACGTCCAGCCCTAGGCCACTCCAGTATGGGATGCCTCAGGGCTCGGTGCTCTCTCCTCTCCTATTTAATATCTACGTGAAACCGCTGGGTGAAATCATCCGTTCCTATGGGGCGCGGAACCATCAGTACACGGATGACACCCAAGTGTACATCTCGTCTCGTGGTGATCCCAGTGATGCTGTCAAAGTCCTGGCAGCTGTTGGGGTCTGGATGGGGGACAATGGATTACAACTGAACCCTGGCAAGATTGAGTGGCTATGGATTAGGTATGGGCCCGGTGTTATCTCGGGAGCTACCATAGTTGGTTTTGGATGGTGCTAGTCTGCCCCACAGATCCGGTGCGCAACATGGGGGTCCTCCTGGACTCACGACTGCTGCTTGAAGATCAGGTAGCGGCTGTGGCCAGGAGGGCTTTCGCCCAACTTCGGGTGATTCACCAGTTGCGCCCGCTCCTAGACCGGGAGTCCTTACTCATGGTCACTCATTCTCTGGTCATCTCTAGACTAGATTATTGCAATGCACTCTACATGGGGCTGCCCTTGACGATCATCTGGAGGCTGCAGTTGGTCCAGAATGCAGCTGCTCGGGTAGTGATCAGGTGCGGGCGCTATGCTTGCACCTCACCACTGCTTTAGGAGCTGCACTGGCTTCCAATTTGCCTCCAGGTGCAATTCATGGTGCTGGTCATTACCTTTAAAGCCCTATATGGTAGTGGGCCAGGATACCTAAGTGACCGCATCGCCCCAAGAACATCTGTCCGTCCCACCAGAGCAGACTGGAGGCGCTTTCTAACTGTGCCATCTGCTAGAGGGGCCCGTCTCTCTAGCACGAGAGTGAGGGCCTTCTCTGTGTCCGCTCCGGCCCTATGGAACCTCCTGCCAGTAGAACTAAGACTGCAGATGGAATTGCTGCCCTTCAAGAAAGATCTGAAAACATGCTGGCAGGGCAGGTGTGGGGTCCTGAAGATGTTGTGACCCCCACCTGCTGGTTGGTTTAATATCAAAGTAATTTTCCTCTTGTTAATATGTGTGGGGGTTTTAGTGGGGTAATTTGTTTTAATGGGGTTGTTCTTTTTAAAGGGTTTTTAAGATTGTATGCCGCCCAGAGTCTTCGTGAGTTGGGCGGCTATACGAATATTAAAAAAAAAAGTAACTTCCATGTTATTTAGCCAAGATGTTCCTTTTCCTGCTTTTGTTGTTTAATGTTACCTTGAATCATCAGCTGTAACAATCTGCATTTTTTAGTTTCTGAATATGTGACCTTTCTGCAGCTGACTTTTTTATTGATCTTTTGTATTTTAATTGGTCACTGTGAATCAATTAAGATTTTAAAACAGGAGAGTTTATCTCCCCCCCCCTCCCATATTTGTCGTGCGCAGGACTTTTTCATAAGACTCTCTGCTGCTGTTCTCAACCTACGGCCCGGGGGACAGATGCGGCCCGTGACGCCATTTCATGTGGCCCTCTGCCACACCCAGAAGTGCCATGTATGATAGGCTGGGCAAAATGGTAGTCCGGCCCCCGAAGCTGTCTGAAGAAGCATGACCCGGCTCTCGGCTTGAAAACGTTGACAACCTCTGCTCTATACTCTTACTTGGGCGCGAAGCCCATTGATCCTAAGAAGACTTACATCTGTGTCGAGTAGACCCATGAAGGACTGGTTTGGCTGGGCATCTCCCATTCACCCACCTACAATATTGAGCTCTCTTGGGCTGCTTTACTTCCTCTGGAGTTTTATGAATCTCCTGCCACAAACAACTTGTTCAGAAAAACCCACTTTTTCTCTTTGCTTATAATCAATTTCAGGGAATTAAACCACCCACAATGGGTAGTAAAAAAAACCTCCCTAAAATTCAGGGGGGGAAATGAGTAAAAAGATTAGTTCGGTGGCCAGAACAACACCTAGAAAAATTATAATCACAATGTGGGAGCAACAGTCTAGTCCTGCCTGCCACATGGCCACGGAAACGTCTGCAGAAGCAAACAGCACTGGCTCTTCGGCTATAAGAACAGCCTTGCTGGAACAGGCCACAGCCCATCCAGTCCAGCATTCTGTCTCACACAGTGGCTCACCATTTGCTTCAGGGTATTCCCAAGCAGATGCCTTCACCTGCTTAGGATTCCCTGGAAATGATATTGAGAAATATCCTGCCTATCTCTCCAACCCGGAGGTTGTCCTTAAGTATCCATAATTATAGCCATTGATACTCTTGTCCTCCATGAACTTGTCTAATCCTTTCTTAAAGCTGTCAAGACTGACAGCTGTCACCACTTCTTCTGGCAGGGAGTTCCATAGACCAGTAATCCTCTGGGTGAAAAAATACTTTCTCTTGTTTGTTTGAGAACTAGTACCCAAAAGTTTCATCGAGTGTCCCCTAGTTCTAGTGTTATGCGATAGGGAAAACAGTTTTTCCTTATCTACTTTGTCCACACCGTGCATGATTTTATAAACTTCAATCAGGTCACCTCTTAGACGTCGTCGTTCAAGAGTGAAGAGGCCCAACCGTTGCAGCCTCAGATGGTAAGGAAGGTGTTCCAGTCCCCTAATCATTCTGGTTGCCCTCCTCTGCACTTTTTCCAGCTCCATAATATCCTTCTGGAGGTATGGCGACCAGAACTGTACACAGTATTCCAGATGGGGCCTCACCATAGATTTATAAAGAGGCAAAATGACACTTGCTGACTTATTTTCTATACCCTTCCTAATAATCCCTAGCATTGAGTTTGCTTTTTTCACTGCTGAGGCACACTGGGTTGACACCTTCATTGAGTTGTCCACCAAGACACCAAGGTCCCTTTCCTGGTTTGTCGCAGAGAGTTCAGACCCCATCAGTTTATAAATGTAATTGGGGTTCTTTGCCCCAACATGCATCACTCTGCACTTACTAATGTTGAAACTCATTTGCCACTGTTTTGCCCACTCCCCCAGAGTCGAGAGATCCCTCTGAAGCTCCTCACAATCTCTCACAGTTTTCACTACCCTGTATATTTTAGTGTCGTCAGCAAATTTGGCTACCTTGCTTTTTACTCCTACCTCTAGATCATTTATGAAGAGGTTGAAATCAGGGGTCCCAGTACTGAACCTTGGGGGACCCCACTCTTTACTTCCCTCCACTTGGAGAAGTGTCCATTTAGTGCTACCCTCTGTTTCCTGTCCCTTAGCCAGTTGCTGATCCAGGACAAGACCTGTCCCTTTATTCCATGACTGGTAAGTTTATTCAAGAGCCTTTGGTGTGGGACCTTGTCAAAAGCCTTCTGAAAGTCCAGATAAACAATGTCAACTGGATCCCCCTTATCCACATGCTTGTTGACACTCTCAAAAAATTCCAACAGATTAGTGAGGCATGATTTGCCCTTGCAAAAACCATGTTGGCTCTCCTTTAGCAGCGCCTTCTCTTCTATGTGCCTATTAATTCTATCTTTTAGGATGGTTTCCATCACTTTACCTGGGACACATGTCAAACTGACAGGTCGGTAATTTCCTGGATCACCCCTGGATCCTTTTTTGAAAATTGGTGTTACATTCGCTACCTTCCAGTCATCAGGCACAAAGCCTGATTTGAGGGAAAGATTATATATTTTGGCTAGGAGATCAGCAATTTCATCTTTAAGTTCCCTGAGAACTCGTGGATGGATTCCATCTGGTCCTGGTGATTTGTTAGTGTTTAGCTTAACAAGACATGCAAGGACCTCCTCCCTGGTTATTTCTGTTATGTATGTATGCATGTTCATTATACTGTAAGGCAAGATTGTAACCACTCCAGATACAAACGATATCAGCTGTAAAGGAACGCGAGCAGACAGCCTATAGAGGGCAGCTGCGAGCGTTCACTCTCACATGGTTCACATTGCTCAATCACGGACAGCCGCGGGAAAACCTTCCCCGCATTCAGCAGCTGAAGAAAGACCTGCATTCAGCAGCTGAAGAAAGACCTGCATTCAGCAGCAGGAATGGAGGCGTGCCTGGGCGAGGCCACGCCGGTAGCAACCAATCAGCTACCGTGCTACAAGATTCAAATGTAGAGAGCTACTGTATATATTGAGATGTATCACCGCCATTACCTCATGCTTAACTGGAACCTCATGCAATAAACCTGTGTTAAACCAACCCTTCGGTTGTCCGGTCGTCTTTGGTCCCATACACTAAATTGGCGACGAAGGTGGGATATGGCTGCCCACGGGACCAAGACATGCGCCGGCTACGAGATCAGGAAGCCGGGAGACTTGGAGCTGTTTGAGATAGACTTCAACGCTGCGCTGGTGGAGCTCGAAGTCTCCGACGAGGCCAAAAAGAGGGCCATTTTCGTCCGCATGCTCGGACAAGAAACCAAGAGGACCTTGGTGGACCTGATCGCGCCGAGGAAGGTGGGCGACCTCAAGGCCACAGAGCTCCTGGCGGCGCTGCGCGCCCATCTCCGGCCGGCAATAGCGATGTTCCCCGCTCGGAGCGCGTTCTGGAGGCGAGTCCAGGCACCCGGAGAATCGGTCGATGAGTTCGCCGCGGCCCTGCGGTTGGCCGCCGGCCCATGCAAGTGGGAGCTCCCCGACGTCACCCTCCGAGACTGCCTGCTCTGCGGTCTGAGGGACACAGAGACTCAGCGCGCGCTGATGAAAAGGGAGCCGCCTCCCACGTGGCAACAAGTCCTCGACGCGGCACAGGCCGCTGAGGCCACGTCGGCCGGGGTGCACGAACTTCAGGACTGGCGCCCGAAGACCGCCAAGGCAGAGAGTTCGGTGCGCGCGGCCCGGCGGACTTCGAACTCGTCTGCAGAGAGCAGCGACGACGAGGACGTCCGGAGGGTCCAGAGAGAGGGCCGGCGCTGCGATGGCTGCGGCGCCGCCCACGCCCGCACCAAGTGCCCATTCCGCAAGGCCGAGTGCCACAGCTGCGGCCAGCGCGGGCACATAGCCAAGGTCTGCCGGAAACGACGCGAGGCCACCCGGAGTTCTCCAGACCGCTCGGCGAGGCAGGACCGCACCACGAGGCAGGACCGCACCACGAGGCCGAAGGACGGCACCCGGACCACGAGGACGCGGGACGGAGTAGGGCGAGTCTCCGACGACAGCGAGGACGACGCGCCGGTTTGCAGCGTTTCCACGGAGCACCCCCGTTACTTCGTTGAGGTAGTAATACAAGGGGCCCCTGTTAGAATGGAGGTGGACTCGGGTTCCTCATACTCCATTATTTCCCAGGGGGAGTTCATGAAAATCGCCCCCCGCGTGCGGCCCAAGCTCAAGGCGTTGAGGGCCACGCTGAAGGACGTGCAGGGGAACCGCATCCCAGTGTTGGGGGTTGGGAAGTTCCAGGTCCAGTTCAAAAAGTACACCGCAACGCTTCCCTTAGTCGTCCTCAAGGGGGGTAAATGCAGCCTCCTCGGGACTCAATGGTTCCAGCCCCTGGGGTTGTTCATTGGGGGGGTGCACGCCGTGGGAGCACACGCCGCCGGGACTGATCCAATACAGAGCGTGTGCGACGCGCACCCCGAGGTTTTTAAAAAGGGGCTCGGAAAATTCAAGGGCCCCCCAGTGACTTTCGACCTGGACCCTGGAGTGCGTCCAATCAGACTTAAACCGCGCAGAGTGCCTTTCGCACTAAAGGACAAAATAGAGGCGGAATTGGACAAATTAGTGGGCCAGGGGATTCTTGTTCCTGTTGATTCTGCGGAGTGGGAAACTCCAATTGTAACAGCGCTCAAGGCCAACGGGGAAGTCCGAATATGCGCTGATTACAAGTGCACCATAAATAAGGCGATCCGCCCTAATGCGTATCCGGTGCCGGTAGTCAGCCACTTGTTGGCCAGGTTACACGGGGGGAGGTGTTTCGCCAAACTCGACCTGGCCCAAGCCTACCAGCAACTCCCGGTGACCCCCGCCGCAGCTGCTGCACAAACAATAGTCACCCACAAAGGGGCGTTCCAGGTTTCGCGCCTCCAATTCGGCGTGAATTCGGCGCCCGGGATTTTCCAGTCATTGGTGGAACGCCTCCTGAAGGGGTTGGAGGGGGTGTTACCCTATTTTGATGACGTATTAATTACAGGGGGGAGCCGGGCCGAATTAGCAACAAGGTTGGGAAAGGTCCTGACAATATTCGAAAAGGCGGGTTTGAGGTTGCGGAAAGACAAATGCGTCTTCTTCGCTACAGAGGTTGAGTTCCTAGGGTTCCGTGTCACTCCCGAGGGAATTAGGCCGGCCCAATCCAAGGTAGCCGCCATCAAAAAGGCCCCTCGCCCCACCTCCAAGCCCGAGTTGCAGTCGTTCCTCGGACTGCTCAACTTCTACCACTCCTTCCTCCCGCGGAAGGCAGCCGTGGCAGAACCGCTACACAAATTGTTAAAAAAGGACGAGGCATGGAAGTGGGGCGACGACCAGGAAAAGGCTTTCAATGACCTGAAGCGACTCCTGGCATCAGATGCTGTACTGACCCACTTCAATCCCAAACGCCCGGTGGTCCTGATATGCGATGCATCCCCGGTGGGGGTGGGGGCGGTGCTTTGCCACGTGCTGGAGAACGGTAGGGAGGCCCCGATAGCTTTCTACTCTAGATCCCTGTCCCAAGCGGAGAGGAATTATGCTCAGACAGACAGGGAGGCGCTAGCAATAATTGCGGGGACCAAGAAATTTCATGATTTCGTGTACGGCCGCCCCTTCACCATAGTGACTGACCACAAGCCGTTGCTGGGCATCTTCACCGCAGACAAGCCCACACCCCAGATCCTGTCCCCGAGAATGCTCAGATGGGCCATTTTTCTCAACGCGTATCAGCACGCGTTGGTATACCGGCCCGGGAGGGAGATAAGTCATGCAGACGCTCTGTCGAGGTCCCCCATTCCCCGGGATTGCTGCCACGTGGGCGGAGTAGAGAGGGACCACCAGGTCTTAATGATAGAGGTCCTAGACTCCCCCCCAGTAGTACCGGCCGAAATCGCCAAAGCGACAGGCAAGGACAAAGCGCTGGCCACAGTTTGCTCCTGGGTGCAGAAAGGGTGGCCCGTGTCTTCCCCAGCAGCGGAATTCGACACATTTTTCAAAAAGAGATTGGAGTTGTCCCTGGAGAGGGGTTGCCTCTTGTGGGGACAGCGGGTAGTGATCCCCACGTCTCTCAGGCCGAGGGTGCTTAAACTGCTGCACGTCAGCCACCCGGGGATCGTACGCTCTAAGGCACTTTGTTGTTGTTCAGTCGCACAGTCGGTTCCGACCCTTTGCGACCCCATGGACCATTGCTCTCCAGGCGCCTCTGTCCTCCACCATCCCCCTCAGCCCTCCCAGCTCTGTGCCCATTGTGTCCACAATGCCATCTAGCCATCTCATCCTTGGCCTCCCCCTTCTTCTTTTGCCTTCCACCTTTCCCAACATCAGTGCCTTCTCAAGTGAATCCTCCCTTCTCATTTGATGTCCAAAGTATTTTAGCTTCATCTTTACTATTTGACCTTCCAGTGAGCAATCCGGGTTAATTTCTTCTAGGATTGACCTATTTGTTCTCCTCGCTGTCCAGGGCACTCTCAAAACCCTCCTCCAACACCACATTTCAAAGGCATCTATTCTTCTGCGTTCAGCCTTCCTAATTGTCCAGCTCTCACATCCATACATTACTACTGGGAAAACCATTGCTTTGACTATTCTAATTTTTGTTTTCAGTGTGATGTCTCTGCTTTTCACTATGTTCCCCAGGTTTCTCATTGCTTGTCTCCCAAGAATCAGTCTCCTTTTTATTTCATGGCTGCAATCCCCATCTGCAGTGATCTTGGATCCTAAGAAAGTAAAATCTGTCACTGCTTCTACTTCTTCCCCATCTATCTTCCAGGAGCTGATGGGGCCTGTTGCCATTATCTTGGTTTTCTTGATATTTAGTCTCAAGCCAGCTTTTGCACTCTCCTCCTTCAGCCCAATCAAGAGATTCTTTAGGTCTCTTAAGGCACTAGCCCGCAGTTATTTTTGGTGGCCCCAGTTAGACGCCGACATCGAACACATGGTCGGCACTTGCGAGGCGTGCCAAAGCTCTAGGCCAGAAGAGGCTCGCTCGCCACCTAGGGAATGGGACGCTGCGAGGGGACCCTGGTCCCGAGTTCACGTAGACTTTGCTGGCCCATTCAGGGGAACGCTTTTCCTCCTCGTGGTGGACGCGTTCTCTAAGTGGTTGGAGGTCATTCCAGTCTCGAGCACCTCCTCGACCACAACCATTAAACAGTTAAGGAGGGTCTTTTCCACGTTCGGTTTACCCGACACCCTCGTCAGCGATAACGCTAGCTGTTTCACGTCCGCCGAGTTCAGGGCATTCATGGAACGCAACGCCATTCGGCACGTCACCTCCGCCCCCTTTCACCCGGCCACCAATGGCCAAGTAGAGCGCCTCGTGCGCACCACGAAAGACGCGCTACTGCGCATGGGTCCCGGAGACCTCGACCTGAAATTGTGCCAATTCCTGCTGAGATACAGGGTCACCCCCTTAGCGTCAGGGTACTCCCCCGCAGAGCTGTTGATGCGCAGGAAGCTGGCCACGGGAATATCCAAGCTAGACCCCACGAGAGTAGAGGACAAAGGGCGGAACATAGGGGTGGAACCCACAAAGAGTTTCAGCATAGGCGCCCCAGTACACTGCAGGAATTACGCCAGCGCGGGGCCAGCCTGGGTGCCGGGCACCGTAGTAGATCAAACCGGCCCCGTCTCATACCGCGTAGAGACCAGTACAGGTTTCCTGTGGAGGCGACACGTGGACCAACTCAGGCGTAGGGTCCCCGGAGAGCAAGACGCGGATGAGATCAGCATTGAATCAGCGTTAGGGTACTCCCCCACCCGTTTAGCCCAAGGGGGAGGAAAAGGGGAGCATGGGTCCCCACCAAGGGGGGAGGAAAGGGAATCGATCCACGGAAATCTTTTGCGGGAGTCCCCGCCAGAGAGGAGGAGCCCCGGGTTGCGGGAGTCCCCGTCAGAAAGGAGGAGCCCCAACCACACTCATACCCCGCGGAAGCCGCGGAAGTCCCCCCGAGGCTCAGAGGCCCATAGAGGTTTAGACGTTGATTTACAGTACCAGGGGGAGTTAGCGGAGTGGTCCCCCACCCGTCCTAGCGAAAAGAGGGGTTTCAGTTCAGCCCCTGGTACCTCCAGTCCCAGTAGCCCCTGTGAGTTAGAATGCAACATAGCGCCCATGTTCCGGAGACCGACACCTCCAAGACCGGAGGCATCAGCGAGTCCGCCCACCACCACAGTCTTAAGGTTCCCCGAGCAGGGATCAGAAGGTAGCCATTCCCCAAGGGCGACCTCATCGGTGCCGCGGTTCACACTAGGAGGGTCCCCGGGGTCCGAGGGCAATAGGCAGGGATTTACCTCCCAACTGTTCATCCCATTCCCTTCCCCAAGCGCAAGGCAGGCACGGACGCCCCACAGAGCCACTAACGAATCCCCGTTTCCCGTTGCAGGACAAGCTCCCACGGAGTCAGGGATCACAGGCTCTCCAGAATTAGGGCAGGCGCAAGCACGCCCCAAGCGAACGTGCGGCAAGCCACAATGGTTGCGGGACTTCGTCCCATCCTAGGGGGGAGGGATGTTATGTATGTATGCATGTTCATTATACTGTAAGGCAAGATTGTAACCACTCCAGATACAAACGATATCAGCTGTAAAGGAACGCGAGCAGACAGCCTATAGAGGGCAGCTGCGAGCGTTCACTCTCACATGGTTCACATTGCTCAATCACGGACAGCCGCGGGAAAACCTTCCCCGCATTCAGCAGCTGAAGAAAGACCTGCATTCAGCAGCTGAAGAAAGACCTGCATTCAGCAGCAGGAATGGAGGCGTGCCTGGGCGAGGCCACGCCGGTAGCAACCAATCAGCTACCGTGCTACAAGATTCAAATGTAGAGAGCTACTGTATATATTGAGATGTATCACCGCCATTACCTCATGCTTAACTGGAACCTCATGCAATAAACCTGTGTTAAACCAACCCTTCGGTTGTCCGGTCGTCTTTGGTCCCATACACTAAAATTTCTATCTGGCTTAATTCTTCGGTTTCCCTCCCTACGAAGATAGGCTCTGTTTTGGGCATGTGGCCTCTGTCTTCTTCAGTGAATACTGAAGCAAAGAATTCATTGAGTCTCTCTGCAATCTCTGTTTCCTCTTTAATAACCCCTTGCCTTCCATTGTCATCTAATGGTCCAATGGCCTTCCTAGTTGGGTTCTTACTTCTAATGTACTTAAAGAAGTCTTTGTTATTTCTCTGAGTATTTTTAGCTATACGCTCCTCAAAGTCTTGCTTTGCTTTCCTGATTGTTGCCTTGCATTTGTTCTGCCAGAATTTATGTTTCTGCCTGCTGTCCTCATTCGGACAAGCCTTCCATCTTCTAAATGAGCTTTTCTTGCTCTTGATCACTTCCCGAACAGCTCCTGTAAGCCACATTGGAGTCCTCTTGGACCTGGCAGTGCCCTTTTTCCTTTTGGGTATGCATTCCAATTGAGCCTCTGTTATTGTTTTTGTAAACAGCCTCCATGCCTCTTGGAGTGTTTGGACTCTCTCAATTTTCCCTTTCAGCTTCTTTTTTACTAGTTTCCTCAACTTTGGGAAATTTCCTTTTTGAAAATTTAAGGTCTCTGTGTTAGATTTTATCAGTGACTTGCGGTCTATGTTCAAGTTAAACATAATTGAGTTGTGGTCACTGTTCCCTATTGGATCAGTCACATTAACATCTTGCACCAGATCCTGAGTATTACTCAGGATCAAGTCAAGGATTCTTGTACCTCTAGTTGGGTCTTCAACCATCTGTCCCAGGGAACAATCATTTAGCATATCTATGAAACAGAGATGAGCACTGAACCTTAGCATTGGATACGACTGGCTTTCGAGCAAGGGTGATGCTTTCCTTGGGGTCTCCTGTGGGGGAATCCAAGCCGAGGAACAAGGATCTTGGAGCTTGGCTCTGCAAGGGTTAAAAACCACCAGAACGGGAGATTCCTAGAGAGGACGGGAATGTGGGAGAGGGAGCGAGGAAACCTCCATTACCGGAAGTGTCCATCCCCTTTAAAAGTCCCCTGCTATGGAGTCGTGGGTCTGAAGGCGGGAAATTATTTTACCGCCAGACCAGACTACAAATCCCATCTGCTTTCTGGCGGAGAGTGAAAGCCCCCCCGCCCCGAACAAGAGTCTTAAAAAGGTTCATTTATTTCCCTTACTCCGGTAGCGCGTATGTAGAGACTCGGGAGCCTATGTTGCTTTTTAAATACTACAACTCCCAGTATCCCCAGCCATCAGGCCCATTGAAGGGGGACGATGGGAGCTGTAGTCTGAAAATTCCACGACCAACCCGTGGAGGGAAGGTCTCCAGATCGTGGGAGGGCGCTTTATGTTTCGGGACTACAAAGCCTCTTTGGCGGTGTCTGGTTGGGGATTCTGGGCGTTGTAGTTGGAAGGAGAAAAGCAAAGGCAGACGTTTCCAAGCCCAGTGTTTTCCTACCCATTAAGGATTCCTTTGGCTGCTTTTTCTTCCAGCTCAGGGCGAAAGGAACGGCGTTACATTCCTGAGCAGAGGAACGAAGGAGGAGGAGGGGCCACGTCTCCCTCTTCTCTCCTGGCAGAAGAATGGCGTTACTTTCTGCTCCTGACGTTACTCTTCCCTCTGATGATCCGGTGAGCCTCCTTTTTCTTCTCTCTGTAGTACTTTCCCTTTATTTTTCTGTTTTGAAACAGTTTGTAATTGTTTTAACTCGGTGGCTGCTTTTAATGTACAGACCTAAGAGTTAGGAGTTTTCTTTTTTAAAAAAAAAAAAAATCTGTTATTAATGCTAGTCTTATATCCTGAGGTGTTTTAGGGATTGTGCCTCAATGGGAGTTGTAAATTAAATTCCCTTCTGTAGGGTCTGGCCCTTCAGGAATGAGGAGAACCAGGACAACACAGTGCCCTGGATCCCCAACCCCTTGAGCTGTCCCAGAAGGATACCGTGGTCAACGGTATCAAAAGCCGCTGAGAGGTCAAGGAGAGCAAGGACAGACGGGTGTCCGCCGTCCCGCTCCCGCCAGAGATCGTCCATCAGCGTGACCAATGCCGTCTCCGTGCCATATCCAAGCCTGAATCCTGACTGGAAGGGTTCCAGATAATCCGCCTCATCCAAGACACCCTGCAACTGACGTACCACTGCCTTCTCCAACACCTTCCCTAAAAAGGGAAGGTTGGAGACTGGCCTATAATTAGATAGTATCGCTGGGTCAAGAGATGGCTTTTTCAGGAGGGGGGCGCCAGAGCATGTTTCAGATATGCTAGAAGCACCCCCTCCCGCAGAGATGAATTTATTATTGCTCCGACCCAGCTACCTGTCACCTCCTTGGTGGCCTTCACGAACCAGGTGGGGCAGGGGTCCAAAAGGCAAGTAGTGATGCGAACAGCGGCAAGGAGCCTTTCCACTTCATCAGGGACAACTGGGTCAAACCAATTGCAAATAACATGGCAAGACTGAGCTCCGGTCCCCCCCCCCCCCCCCCGACCCTCCCTGACCATGCCAGGCTTAAGCCCCGAGCGAATCTGATCAATTTTCTCCACCAGATGGCCAACAATGTCAGCCGCACCCTGTCAATCGGGCACCCCCCCCCCCAAGGAGAGACCTGGTTACCCGAAACAGGGTGGCTGGGCGATTATCAGCGGAGGCAATAAGGGTGGTGAAGTATTGCCACCTCACCACCCCCATTGCCACTAGGTAGGCCCTAATAGCGGCTCTAGCTAGTGTCCAATCGAAGTCACTCTGGGTTTTCACCCAGCGGCGCTCTAGGCGTCTCTTTGCCCATTTGGGCTCCCGAGTTCATCTGTGAACCACAGGAATGACCTAGACCCACGAGCTGGGAGAGGCCGTAGTGGCGCGCTTTCATGCAAGGCCGCTGTCGTCATCCTGTTCCACAGGTCGACCAGCACCTCAAGTGAGTCGCTTAACCGATCCAAAGGAAACTCCTCCACTTCCCGCTGGAATCCAACCAGATCCATAAATTGCCAGGGGCAGGCTAGCTTAACAGGCCCTGCCTCCCTACAGTTAAGCATCGCCCCCAGAAAGTCTAGAGTCACCAGATAGTGATCTGACCATGGCACAGGTGTTATGTTTAATTTCTGTAATCTCAGGTTACTCTGCAGTGGTGCCCAAACTTTTTTTTTTCTTGCCAGGCCGGTCCCGCCCCCGACACGCAGTTGCGGTGGCTAGAGGCATGCTGCTCCCACTGCTGACAGTTTTGTTTGGTTGCCCAAGCACAGAGTTTGCTCTGTCCAGCAGCCCAATGGAATCATTTCCTCCCTCCCCTGTTGCCGTGTTGGCACTTTGCATTAAATACGGTATGTGGTTTTAGGGTTACAGTTGGGTACTCGGTCTCTAAAAGGTTCGCCATTGCTGCCTTAAGTAATTAACTGAATAGCCTTGTACAGCTGATGCCGGACCAATCTTCTGTAGAGTTTGTTTTTCTCAAAAGTTACAGGAACTGTAGAGAAATTTTCTTAGAAAGTGACTCCAAAATCTGTGGGCCTCAGAAAAAAGAGAGAAAAGTTTTTATTTAGGGACAGGAAACTTTAAAAGCAGAGTGGAATAAGAACAGATCCCCCCCCCTCTCTGGACAGGTGGATGTTTTACATACATTCAGTATAGAATTAACTTTAGTCAGTGTGAAGAGTCTCTCCAGGATCCTCTCAGAGAGCTCCTCTGCCCCTCCTGACCATGGAAGACACAAGGGGTGGGAAACTGTCAAGGATGATGGGTTATCATGTTCTCTTCTCTCCACTCTGGATTTTTTCCTCTGGCAGAACCTTCAGGGAATTAGCACACTCATGCGATTGGTGGAATGGGTGCAACACCAGAGAACCAGAGTTGTTACCCTGATTAATCCACGTACTAGGGCCAAGAGAGAAACCAGAGCAATTTTAGATTCAGGTACTGATCTTTGTTACAGGTGCCTCAGGGCTCAGTGCTTTCTCCTCTCCTATTCAACATCTACATGAAGCCACTGGGTGAGATCATCCGTTCCCACGGGGTGCAGTACCATCAGTACGCGGATGACACTCAGTTGTACATCTCGGCCCATGTGGATCCCAGTGATGCAGTCAAAGTCCTGTCGGGATGCCTGGAGGCTGTTGGGGTCTGGATGGGGGACAACAGGCTTCAGCTGAACCCTGGCAAGACTGAGTGGCTATGGGTTAGGGGTCTGGGGTTATCCAGTGAGTTACCATCTCTGGTCTTGGATGGGGCAGCTTTGCCTCAGACAGACCCGGTGCGCAACTTGGGGGTCCTCCTGGACTCGCGGCTGCTTCTGAAAGAGCCGGTGGCAGCCGTAGCCAGGAGGGCTTTTGCTCAACTTAGAGTAATCCGCCAGTTGCGCCCGCTCCTGGACCGGGACTCCTTACTCATGATCACGCATGCTCTGGTCACCTCCATACTAGATTACTGTAATGTGCTCTACATGGGGCTGCCCTTGACAACCATTCAGAGGCTACAGCTGGTCTAGAATGCGGCCGCCTGGGTGGTGATGGGGTGTGAACATTATGCTTGTGCCTCCCCACTACTCCGGGAGCTGCACTGGTTACCAGTTTGCCTCCGGGAGCAATTCAAGGTGCTGGTATTGACCTTTAAAGCCCTATATAGCAGTGGGTCAGGATACCTGAGACACCCCATCGTCCGAAGAGTGTCTGCGCACCCAACCAGAGCAGACCGGATGGGCTCCCTTATTGTGCCTTCAGTTAGAGGGGCTCTCCTCTCTGGCAAATGAAGAAGGGCCTTCTTCGTGTCCGCACCAGCCCTCTGGAACCTCCTGCCAACAGAATTGAGGTTACAGACAAAATTGCTGCCTTTCAGGAAATGTTTGAAGACCTGGCTGGTGGGGCAGGTGTGGGGCTCTAATGGGAATACAGCCCCAGCCTGCTTGCTCATCTCCAGCTAGAGTCCAGTTAGTATCCCTCCTTCTGTATTTATGTATTCCTCCTATTCCCCTTTTAACTTTTTTTTTAATGGGGTGGGGGTAGGAGGGTGGGTAGGTTGGTAGGTGATCTAGGGCTTTTAACATGTTTTTATATGTTTTTAATTCTTGTACACCACCCTGAGTCGGGTTCGCCCGAGTGGGCGGGATAAAAATTGAAAAATTAAATTAAATTACATCTCAGAGAACTGTATTACATCAGACCAGCTTTTGCCTGATGTAAGGGTCAGCCTATAAACCTATAGTCCTGTAGGGACAATAACTCAGACTTGTCCAGTAGCACAGGTGCCATACCTGTCAACCATCCCGATTTGGCCGGGATTACCACGGAATTTGACGCCAATTAACATCATAACCCGCCCCGCGCTGCCAAAACCCCGTAATTTGGCAGCGGGGGGAACTCTGTCACTGAAACTAAATGTGTTAATTTTCCTGAGATTAATTTTGTCCATCATATGAAGACTTTTTCTATCTGCAATAGTCATAATGTAATTTACATGATAGGCATGATTTGTGCCTGTGGCAAAAATTACATCAGAAAAACGACGAGGCCGGTGAAACTTCGTATGGCTGAACATCGTTCCAGGATACGGGGCCAGGTCGAAACTGCACCTCTTGTTGCTCACTTCTTAAGAATGTATCATACAGAAAATGACTTCCGTTTCCTTGTTCTCGAAGTTGTTACTCCTCAACCATTTCAAAAGCTTAATATTGATAAACACTTGTTACAGAGGAAAGCCTTTATGTACATAAGCTTAATACTCTGGAGCTGAATGGGTTAAATAGCAAGTTTGACTTGTCTTGTTACCTTTAAAAACTTTAACTAGAGATTTCACATACAATGTTAACTTGGTACCTTACAATGTAATATATTTCACTTGGCTTAATGAAGTCTCTTTATAAGTAACACCTTTAGCATCACTAGTTAAAGTCGGGAGCACTAGAGAGATAGCTAGAGAGAGGCTCGAGACTGTTATTAAAGGTACTTGTGCTATATGTTTTTATACATTATTATATGATTTTATTGTCTTGCGATATGCTTTATGTACCTCATTGTTCTCGACTAGTATTTCATACAGACTTGTAACTTTCTCATTATAGATATCCTGAAGAAGATTCATAGACTTGAAAAGCTGGAAGTCACCAGCACAACTTTGATTATGTTATAAGAATCAATTAGTAAAACACTTAGGAGAATTACTGTGAAATATAACATAATATTATAGAACTGATTTACTTTGGAAGATTCCTGAGAGACTTATAGAAAAAAATGCTTGAGAAATGACACTCATTGTGCAAGATTTATTTAGAGAAACAATTGATAGATGTACTTTGAAAAACAATTGTGATTCATTTTGAAAACAATTGACAACATTATGCAGAATACTTGCAAACTTAAAAAATGCAATTAAAGGACTTGAGACAATTATAGACAATTACTAAGGAACTACTGCCTCAGAGGTATTTTTTCATTTTTCCTATTGGTTTACAGTCTGGCCATTTTTCTTTTTCCAGAAGGAGTCTCTGGCAGCATGTGCTCATCATTAGGAACCACAGGTCTAGATGCTTGTCAGAATTAATTGTTTATTTGTCTTCAACTTTAATTGACTTTTTGTGAATTTGCTCCTCAAAATAGGTAACTGTTTTTTCCCCCTCAGTCTTTTGGCAGAAGTGCTGATATGGAATGTAGAGCAAACATTCGACTGACAGAAAATCATAAAACTCAAGAAAGAAAACATTCAGAGGAAAAACCTTTCCAATGCCTGGAGTGTGAAAAAAGCTTCAGTCGTTCCTCAGTCCTTGCTAAACATCAAAGGATCCACACAGGTGAGAAGCCTTTTAAATGCATGGAGTGTGGAAAAAGCTTCAGTCACAGTGAATACCTTATTAGACACCACATGATTCACACCGGAGAGAAGCCTTTCAAATGCTTTGAGTGTGGAAAAAGCTTCAATCGGAGTCAACACCTTATTAGACACCACGTGATTCACACTGGAGAGAAGCCTTTTAAATGCCAGGAGTGTGGGAAAAGCTTCAGTCACAATGCAAACTTTGCTTCACATCACAGGATCCACACAGGTGAGAAGCCTTTTGAATGCATGGAGTGTGGAAAAAGCTTCATTGAAAGAGGAAGCCTCGTTAAACATCACAGGATCCACACAGGTGAGAAGCTATTTAAATGCCTGGAGTGTGGAAAAGGCTTCAATAAAAAAGCACACCTCACTTCACATCACAAGATCCACACAGGTGAGAAACCTTTTAATCAACCAATCAATCAATCAACATTCAATTTTAAATGCCTTGAGTATGGAAAAGACTTCAGCGAATATGCAAGCCTTGTTTCACATCAAAGGATCCACATAGGTGATAAACCTTTTAAATGCTTTGAGTGTGGAAAAAGCTTTAGTCAAAGTGAACACCTTACTAGACACCATATGATGCACACCGGAGAGAAGCCTTTCAAATGCCAGGAGTGTGAAAAAAGCTTCAGTTGTTCTTCAGCCCTTACTAAACATCAAAGGATCCACACAGTTGAAAAGCCCTTTGAATGCATGGAGTGTGGAAAAAGCTTCAATCAAAAGACACACCTCACTTCACACCTCAGGATCCACACAGGTGAGAAGCCTTTTGAATGCATGGAGTGTGGTAAAAGCTTCCGTGTCAGTAGTAGCCTTACTTTACATCACAGGATCCACACAGGTGAGAAGCCTTTTAAATGCCTTGAGTGTGGAAAAAGCTTCCATCAAAAGCCACACCTTGCTAAACATCAAGGGATCCACACAGATGAGAAGCCTTTTAAATGCATGGAGTGTGGAAAAAGCTTCAGTGTGAGAAGTACCCTTAATTCACATCACAAGATCCACACAGGTGAGAAGCCTTTTAAATGCCTTGAGTGTGGAAAAGACTTCAGTCATAGAGGAAGCCTTGCTAAACATCAAAGGATCCACACAGGCGAGAAGCCTTTTAAATGCATGGAGTGTGGAAAAAGCTTCAGTGTGAGTAGTAGCCTTAATTCACATCACAAGATCCACACAGGTGAAAAACCTTTTGAATGCATGGAGTGTGGAAAAAGCTTCAGTGAAAGAGGAAGCCTTGTTAAACATCACAGGATCCACACAGGTGAGAAGCCATTTAAATGCCTGGAGTGTGAAAAAACCTTCAGTCATTCCTCAGTCCTTACTGAACATCAATGTATCCACACATATGAGAAGCCTTTTAAATGCTTTGAGTGTGAAAAAAGTTTCAGTCAGAGTAAACTCCTTATTAGACACCACATGATTCACACCGGAGAGAAGCCTTTTAAATGCCAGGAGTGTGGGAAAATCTTCAGTCAGATTGAACACCTTACTAGACACCACATGATCCACAGTGGAGAGAAGCCTTTTAAATGCCTGGAGTGTGGAAAAAGTTTCAGTCGGATTGAACACCTTACTAGACACCACATGATCCACACCGGAGAGAAGCCTTTTAAATGCCAGGAGTGTGAAAAAAGCTTCAGTTGTTCTTCAGCCCTTACTAAACATAAAAGGATCCACACAGTTGAGAAGCCCTTTTAATGCCAGGAGTGTGAAAAAAGATTCAGTCATTCTTCAGACCTTACTAAACATCAAAGGATCCACACAGGTGAGAAGCCTTTTAAATGCTTGGAGTATGAAAAAGTTTCAGTGTCAGTCATAGCCTTACTTCACCTCACAGGATCCACACTGGTGAGAAGCCTTTTAAATGCTTTGAGTGTGGAAAAAGCTTCAGTTGAAATGAATACCTTATTAAACACCACATGATTCACACCAGAGAAAAGCCTTTTAAATGCCAGGAGTGTGGGAAAAGCTTCAGTCATAATGCACACCTTACTTCACATCACCGGATCCACACAAGTGGGAAACCTTTTAAATACCTGTAATGTGGAAAAATCTTCACTTAAAGGAAAAGGAACATAATTATAAAATTATATGGAAGTGGTACTGAACCCCATTACGATTGTCTCAAATGAAGAAAGAAGAATCTAAAATGTGTTGGAGATGCCAGAAAGAAGTGGGCACATACTTACATATGTAGTGGGGCTGTGAATTTGTGTATAAATTTTGGAGGATGATAGAAAGGGATCTGGGAAAAATATTAGGGATCTCAATAAAGTTAAACCCAAAAATGGTAATGTTAGGGGATTTGGATGAAATCAATATCGTCGGTGATAGGAAAGAACTGGTAAGAATGCTGCTATCGGTAGCAAGGCAACTGATCGCCTTAGAATGGAAAAATAATATAGTAATAAGCAGAGAAAGATGGTATAGGAAAATTTGGTGGTTAGCTTTAATTGACAAATTGACAACAGAAATAAAGTTTTAAAAGGTATGAGTTCTAGGAATGTGTTTTGGAATATCTGGGAGCCTTTTATAACCTTTTGTTTGACGGAGTTAAACCATGTCAGGAGACGTATAAATTTTGGGAAAACAGTCCAGAGTAGCCTTTACAACTCCCATTTTGTACAGTATGGGGTAGAGTGCATGAAGGGGTGCTAAAGTGACGTAACAATAAAGACATGTACTCATTAAGTGTTAATGAGGGTGGCGGGTGGGGGTGGGGGTCGGGTGAAGATGAGGGTGAGAGGGTTGGGGAAGCTGGTTTATATGTTTTTATATGTTTGTTTGTTATATGAGTGTTTTATAATAAAATTCAATAAAAAAGTATAAGTTTTCACATCACAGGATCCACAGAGATGGAAAGAGATTTGAATGCCTTGGTTTGCTTTCAACTGAACATATATCTAATCAAGTTTGGAATAATTAACTAAGTGGAGAATCTTCTAAATGTCTAGAGCAGGGGTTCCCAACCTTTTCGTGCACGGGCTGGTCCATGCCCCTTCGGATAGCTGAGCGGGGTGAAGGCGTGGTTCCTTTTGCTACTTCCTGTGGCAGCGGGAGTAAGGGCAATTCGTTTTTCTGCATTTCCAGCTGGTTTTGCCACCTCATCAGCTGGTTTTGCCACTTTTCTGGCACTTCTGGTGTGTTTTCGCCACTTCCGGCGTGTTTTTGCAACTTTTTGGCACTTCCAGCGTGTTTTGGGGGCTTCTGGTGGTGGCAGCGGGGTTTGGGCTGTGGGCCATAGCTTGGGAACCCCTGGTCTAGAGTGTCAAAAAAATCTTCAGTAAATGTGTACACTTCAGTACCCAGACAAGCAAAAATGCATTGCATCTTGGCAGAACTTTTGGTCTTAGAATGAACTTTGTTACTCATGAAGCCATTCATGAAGCATTGGACTTTTGGCTTTGAAATAGGGATCACTTCGGTGGGAAGGTAAGGAGCATCCAGTGCGCTCCATTGTGTGGTCATGCCTGCCACATGACCAGGGAAGCGTCTGCAGAAGCAGACAGCGTTGGATGTTTTGCTTTGAAAGAGAGATCACTTTGGTGGGAAGGTAAGGAGCGTGTCTTGCGCTCCGTTGCATAGTCATGCCTGCTACATGACCACAGAACCATCTGCAGAAGCAGACAGCGTTGGATGTTTGGCTTTGAAAGAGGGATCATTTCGGTGGGAAGGTAAGGAGCATTTCTTGCGCTCCACTGTGTAGTCATCTGCCACATGACCACGGAAGCATCTGCAGAAGCAGACAGAGTTGGATTTTTAGCTTTGAAATAGGGATCACTTCAGTGGGAAGGTAAGGCACATCCAGTGCGCTCCATTGCATAGTCATGCCTGCCATATGACCACGGAAGCGTCTGTAGAAGCAGACAGCATTGGACTTTTGGCTTTGGAATAGGGATCACTTCGGTGGGAAGGTAAGGAGCATCCAGTGCGCTCCGTTGTGTAGTCATGCCTGCCACATGACCATGGAAGCATCTGCAGAAGCAGACAGCATTGGATGTTTGGCTTTGAAAGAGGGTTCTGCCCAGGCAGGGTTGGGGGGGGGGGGTTGTGGCTCACTTCTCTCCCCCTCTCTCTTTCTTCCTGTCTGTCTCTTTATCTCTCCTTTTCTCTGTGTTTGTTTCTTTCTCTCTCTTCCCCCCTCTCTCTTTCCTTCTCTCTGTCTGTCTCTCCTTCCTCCTCTCTTTCATTCTTGCTTTCTCTGTCTCCCATCTCTCTTGCTTCTCTTTCATTCTTTCTCCCTCCCTCCCTTTCTCTCTTACTTGCTGTCTTTCTCCCCTTTCTCTTTCTTTTTCTCTCTTGTTTGTTCTCTCGCTCTCACTCTTGCATGCACACACACAGGGGAGGCGGCAGGCGCAGCGGTTTGGGCCCTGGAGCCCTCTTCCCTGTGCGTGAGTGTGAGCGACTGTGCGTGGTCTGTGCCCCACCTCTCCTGCGCTCGTGCCGGCCTCTGATTGGCTAGGGCGTGGCGCAGGGGTTGCTGGGGCATATAGTTTTGGCCTTCTTTCCCCGCGTTCTCGCACGTGCAGCGGTCATGTGCAGTTCTTTATACATGGTTTGTGGGGCCTGTGCCCTCCTGCGGCCCCCTCACCCTAACCTTTGGAGGCTGAGACAGGGAAGGTAGGCGGGTGTTGAAGGGCATGGTGTTCTTTGGTGGGGTGCAGAAACGCATACCCACTCGAACCCACGTTCTGGCTTTATAGAAATGGATGTGGTGAGAACGCATGCTGTGTTATCTTTGAGTGACAGACAACTCTTTTGACGTCCAGTGTGAGACCAAAACATTCCATCAGAGTTCCCATCTGAAAAGATGTACATTTCACGTCAACCAGCAGGTGGTTCATCTGAGAATGTACTCTTCCCAGTTAATTAATCTGAGAACAGACACCTTCCCAGCTTTGCTGTCTGTGAACTGAGGTCAGGCTGACCTGCCACTTTTAATTGGGCAGAAATCTGCTTCTTCGTAAGGTAGCCTTCCAAAATGGATCCAGTTAAGCTAATCAAAGTTAAACAAACTGGCGAAATGAAAGCAGAATACTAACATAAGCATTTCAAACTTTAAATGAACACAGTAAATAATGAAATAAAATCATCCCAGCTAAGAAATTCACGACATGCTTATCTGTCATTCTGATTGATTACTCTTTACCTCTGTATCTGGTGTATACTAACTCATGCCTTGAAATTTCACTGCTTTGTCTGATGAAGTGGACTTGATCCATGAAAGCTCACATCAAAAATATAGCTGTTTTTAAAGTGCTGCAGCATTTTCCCAGTGCATTTTAGGAAGGGGGGGGAGGAGTGGATCTAATACACCAGCAAGTACAGTAATTCCCCCCCCCTTGAAGCTCTTCCTTTCTCCCTCTTCCCAGCCCTCCCAGAAAGTGGTGTTTATGACCACACCTGGAACTTTCCCCAGGAGGCTTGGAGGGAGAAACAGGAGGTGGAGGTTTAGGCTCCCTTCTCCGCTTCCTTATGGATGCTCTAGGATTCTTACTCAGTAGTATCAGAGAGTAAACAAAACAAAAAAATAGCCCTGTGATCCATATTGAGGTCCTTAAAAATGCAAACAATGCAGGAGGAAGGCAGTGCCTTTTATTTGGATCACTTGCTTGAAAACAAGAAATTGCAAGTAGATAAATAGTGACCACTTTGGTGGGAAAAGATTTTGGGGACATGAAAGGAGCCTGATTTGGGCATCCCATGAGTGGAGTTTCTTCAGTAAAAATCCTTTCAACCCGGAATAATTTTTGACAAAATTATCATCATCATCACCAAAAAAACATTGCAAGCTTTTAAGAACAAGGTCTCTTAATCAGGTAGAAATAAAATTACAGTATTAATGAAAGTCCATAGCACAGTGTTGTGGTGCCAAGTGCTGTTCTTAGAGATACAGGCCGAACAAACAGCAAAAGATTTTATGGTGTTTTAATACCTGCCCCTACTGGAAGCTTGCTCCTCCTCCTCCACATGGTCTTTGAAGTATATTAACTTCATTTTGTGACCAGACAAAAGAGAATGCAAAGCTCCATGTGCTCTCCATCAAGCAGCAGGGCCTCAATTTGTTATACACTGACTGCAGTGGCTCAAGTGGCTAAGACACCGACTGGGAGGCGGAAGGTCAGCAGTTTGATTCCCAAGTACTGCAGGACGGAATGAGCTCCCGTCTTTGTCCCAGCTCCTGCCAACTTAGCAGTTCGAAAGCAAGACATTGCAAGTAGATAAACAGGGACCACTTCGGTGGGAAGGTAACAGCGTTCTGTGCGCTCTGGTGTCTGTCTAGTCATGCCTGCCACATGACCACGGAAACGTCTGCAGAAGCAGACAGTGCTGGCTCTTCGGCTTTGAAACAGATGAGCACTAAACTCTAGAATCGGATACGACTGGCTTTCAAACAAGGAAAACCTTTACTTTTAGGTAGGGTTGCCATATGTCCCGGTTTTCCAGGATTTTCCCGGATTCAAGCTGTCCCAGCCGTTTCAAGAAAAAACATGTAAAAGTCCCGGATTTTTAAATTTGAACAAAGGAAGCAAGATCACCACCACCAAGGGATTTTTGCAAAGAGTTGATTCACTGCCTCCCTTTCTTTCATTTATCCTGCTTGAAAGCAGTGAAGACAAAACAGCACCCTGAGAAACCTGCCAGGGAGAGGAGACACTTGCAAGCGTGATAATTGAAAGAAAGGCACAGAGGCAGTGAAATAACTTTGCAAAAATGCCTTGGCTAACCTTGAAGTTTGGGGGACAAAGAGTCATCCTCAGTCCTTTTCCTCGAAAGCCAGGAGGGAGCAAGCAATACCCATATCTAAGAAGCCAAACCTCCACCATACACTGGGAGGGAGGATTCCTTCTTCATGTGACCGCAAAGGGTTAATTGTATAGGGTCGGTATTCCCTGTCTGCCCTGGACAGGGATTCTGCAGGGTCTTAGAGCCACAGTCTCCCTGACAGCCCCATCCAACACATGCACAGTTTGAAGAATGCAATGACTGTCCCGGTTTGGCAGAGAGAATTATGGCAACCCTGCCTTTAGGCATGCTTTTATAGTGATCTAAATAAAAGTATCACCTCCCTCACTTTGCATTAAACAAAACATCATAAACATTGTGGCATTTTTAATGACTAACTGCTGTATTTTAATGTTAGCTTTCCTGGATGGATCAACTCCACTTCTGAATATGGAATTCTCATCCACAGCATAGGCTACCTCACAGAACAAAGAAAGGCTGAACTCCCAGGATTATCAATAGATGCTTAAGGTTAAACCCATTAGCAAATGTTTAATGCCAGATGTTTGTCTAGCATCCTCTTACTAACCATTTGCAATTCAACAGGGCAAAACTTCACAGCTCATCCAAATATCATCCACAGAATTTCTGCTATTGCCAGTTGTAAAAAGCCATATTGATATGTATACTGTACTTATTTGTTACCCCTATACCTGATGTGTATAAATTGATACCATAATATGCTTGAAACACAGACAAACACCACTAGTGAACTTACTAAGCAGTGGCATTAACCCAGGAGTTCTCAACCTTTTAAAGCCTGGGGCCAAGTCATGCTCCCTCTGACAGCTTCAGGGGCTGGACGGCCATTTTCCTCTTCCTCCACCACATGGCACTTCCTGATGTGGTGGCAGTGCCCCCCCCCCCATGAAATGGTGTCATGGGCTCCATCCGGCCTGTGGGCTGCAGGTTGAGAATCCCTGGATCAACTCAATAGTGGCATCAATACTTTAACCTGGGGTAGGAAAGTGACCCCTGGGAAGAAATTTAATTTAATTTAATAGTCATATTTATATATGCCGCCCACTCAGGCAGAACCCGACTCAGGGCGACATTACAACAAGTTTTAAAAACACATAAAAACACTTTAAAAGACCCACATCCCACCCACTTTAAAAGACCCATATCCCACCCACCCATCCCACCCACTATAAAAAGAAGAAGAGTTCTCCTTCGTATAGTTTGTGAATCCCCACTCATGGGGGGGGGGGTTATGCGCCTGCGCAGAACGGAGATCGGAGGCTTGAAAAGCTATTGGTCCAAAGTTTTGGCGGTAAGACCGCCCACCGTACCGCCCACCCTGAGGCGCTCGCGCGCCATTTTACCTCAGTTCTCTTCTTTCCGCTGTAGCAGCAGGACGATCGTTGAGAGCTTCTCAATTTTTTCTCGCCTTCCGAGGGAAAGCTTTAGCGAATTCCACAATTTTTGCCGGCAATCTTGTCCTTTGGGCAGGATTGCCACCCCGGTGCTGTTTCTTCCTTTGAGTGGACTCAGTAGCCCGTTTTTCGCTCCGATCACCGTCTCCCCCCTCAAGGGGGTGGCGGCTGGTCCGCCCTTCGGGGTACCCGCTTGGACTTCCACGGGAAGAATTTTTTCCTCGGTTGATGGCTGCAGCCTTTAAACAGTGCAGGGCTCTTGTAAGGTACCAACAAACAGCAAAAGATTTTATGGTGTTTTAATACCTGCCCCTACTGGAAGCTTGCTCCTCCTCCTCCACATGGTCTTTGAAGTATATTAACTTCATTTTGTGACCAGACAAAAGAGAATGCAAAGCTCCATGTGCTCTCCATCAAGCAGCAGGACCTCAATTTGTTATACACTGACTGCAGTGGCTCAAGTGGCTAAGACACTGACTGGGAGGTGGAAAGTCAGCAGTTTGATTCCCAAGTACTGCAGGACGGAATGAGCTCCCGTCTTTGTCCCAGCTCCTGCCAACCTAGCAGTTCGAAAGCAAGACATTGCAAGTAGATAAATAGGGACCACTTCGGTGGGAAGGTAACAGCATTCTGTGCACTCTGGTGTCTGTCTAGTCATGCCTGCCACATGACCATGGAAATGTCTGCAGAAGCAGACAGCGCTGGCTCTTTGGCTTTGAAACAGATGAGCACTAAACCCTAGAATCGGATATGACTGGCTTTCAAGCAAGGAAAACCTTTACCTTTAGGTAGGGTTGCCATATGTCCCGGTTTTCCAGGATTTTCCCGGATTCAAGCTGTCCCAGCCGTTTCAAGAAAAAACATGTAAAAGTCCCGGATTTTTAAATTTGAACAAAGGAAGCAAGATCACCACCACCAAGGGATTTTTGCAAAGAGTTAATTCACTGCCTCCCTTTCTTTCATTTGTCCTGCTTGAAAGCAGTGAAGACAAAACAGCACCCTGAGAAACCTGCCAGGGAGAGGAGACACTTGCAAGCGTAATAATTGAAAGAAAGGCACAGAGGCAGTGAAATAACTTTGCAAAAAATGCCTTGGCTAACCTTGAAGTTTGGGGGACAAGGAGTCATCCTCAGTCCTTTTCCTCGAAAGCCAGGAGGGAGCAAGCAATACCCATATCTAAGAAGCCAAACCTCCACCATACACTGGGAGGGAGGATTCCTTCATGTGACCGCAAAGGTTAATTGTATAGGGTCGGTATTCCCTGTCTGCCCTGGACAGGGATTCTGCAGGGTCTTAGAGCCACAGTCTCCCTGACAGCCCCATCCAACACATGCACAGTTTGAAGAATGCAATGGCTGTCCCGGTTTGGCAGGAGAGAATTATGGCAACCCTACCTTTAGGCATGCTTTTATAGTGATCTAAATAAAAGTATCACCTCCCTCCTACATTTTTTGCATTAAACAAAACATCATAAACATTGTGGCATTTTTAATGACTAACTGCTGTATTTTAATGCTAGCTTTCCTGGATGGATCAACTCCACTTCTGAATATTGAATTCTCATCCACAGCATAGGCTACCTCACAGAACAAAGAAAGGCTGAACTCCCAGGATTATCAATAGATGCTTAAGGTTAAACCCATTAGCAAATGTTTAATGCCAGATGTTTGTCTAGCATCCTCTTACTAACCATTTGCAATTCAACAGGGCAAAACTTCACAGCTCATCCAAATAACAACCACAGAATTTCTGCTATTGCCAGTTGTAAAAAGCCATATTGATATGTATACTGTACTTATTTGTTACCCCTATACCTGATGTGTATAAATTGATACCATAATATGCTTGAAACACAGACAAACACCACTACTGAACTTACTAAGCAGTGGCATAAACCCAGGAGTTCTCAACCTTTTAAAGCCGGGGGCCAAGTCATGCTCCCTCTGACAGCTTCAGGGGCTGGACGGCCATTTTCTTCCTCCACCACATGGCACTTCCTGATGTGGTGGCAGTGCCCCCCCCCCCATGAAATGGTGTCACGGGCTCCATCCGGCCTGTGGGCTGCAGCTTGAGAATCCCTGGATCAACTCAATAGTGGCATCAATACTTTAACCTGGGGTAAGAAAGTGACCCCTGGGGAAAAAAAAAGCCGGGAGACCTGACTGAAGTTTATAAAATCATGCACGGTGTGGACAAAGTAGACAAAGAAAAACTGTTTTCCCTATCGCATAACACTAGAACTAGGGGGCACTCCATGAAACTTTTGGGTACTAGTTCTCAAACAAATAAGAGAAAGTACTTTTTCACCCAGAGGATTACTGGTCTATGGAACTCCCTGCCAGAAGAAGTGGTGACAGCTGTCAGTCTTGACAGCTTTAAGAAAGGATTAGACAAGTTCATGGAGGACAAGGGGATCAATGGCTATAATTATGGATACTTAAGGACAACCTCGGGTTGGAGAGATAGGCAGGATATCTCTCAATGCCATGTCCAGGGAATCCTAAGCAGGTGAAGGCATCTCCTTGGGAATACCCTGCAGGAAATGGTGAGCCACTGTATGAGACAGAATGCTGGACTGGATGGGCTCCTGTGGCCTATTCCAGCAAGGCTGTTCTTATGAGACCTGGTTGCCTTGGTTGGCATGAATCGAAGTCCTGTGAATTGGATGGAGGGTCTTTTCCTCTGAACGGAACTTGCAAGGGAGAGACGCTGTCCTTGCTGTCCTCTTGCTGGTCCTCCAGTGTTATAAATATGTTCTAAATCTATTCTAGTGTTAAATTTTGTTTACAGTGTGTGATGACTTTGTGATCCACTTTGAACCCCACAGAAGTCAAGGAAGCAAAATAAATCCAAAGAATAGAAATCAATATTGCTTTATTTATATCTGCATTGATTTGAGTGATGGATTGAATGAGTGAATGCGTAGGTTACTTAATTATATTCCTGTGTAATGAAAGGACTTTTATATCTCACTGATTGGCTATTCCTATTCCAGAAGGCTATTGTAAATCGGAGGGAGATACAGTAAATCGGAGGGAGATACAGTACTTGACATACCCATTCCCCCGCCCCCTGTCCCTAGAGCAAGGGTGTTACACCAATTAGCCCATCCCTGGTGGACACTGTGTCTCAGTTTAGAGAGATATCTTGTAAGTTAGGGGCATAGAGCCCAGAGGAATGAGGTTGTGCTTTAGGTACAGTACAATAGGGAGATTTAGTCCCCAGATTTTGTAGCTCTCCCTAGACTGGGTACCAGGTGCTACAGCACGGCCCTTTCAGACCAGGGGACTCCTTGCCACTAGATGGGCTCTCGGTGGTGAAAAAGGGGAAATGACTCTTTTGATGTATATACATTTGTCGCTTATCTCTCTTATTCCCCCCCCCACTCGCTTTTAATTCTGTATCAGTTATGCCTCACTTCAAGCAATTTCAGTTAAGCTTTATTCTAAAATGTATGCAATAAAGCTTTGTTTTATTCAACACTGTGTGCCTCTGGAGTCCTAACAGAACCATAGCCTATCATGAAGCAGGAGTTGTATGTCTTTATTAAGGGATGAGAATTTGGCTCTGCTCCAGTGGAAGAACACAAGAACAGGCCACAGGAGCCCATCCAGTCCAGCATTTTGTCTCACACAGTGGCTCACCGTTTCCTTCAGGGTATTATTCCCAAGCAGATGCCTTCACCTGCTTAGGATTCCCTGGAAATGGCATTGAGAGAGATCCTGCCTCTCTCTCCAACCAGGAGGTTGTCCTTAGGTATCCATAACTATAGCCATTGATCCCCTTGTCCTCCATGAACTTGTCTAATCCTTTCTTAAAGCTGTCAAGACTGACTGCTGTCACCACTTCATCTGGCAGGGAGTTCCATAGACCACTGGGTCTATGGGTGAAAAAGTACGTTCTCTTATTTGTTTGAGATCTAGTACCCAAAAGTTTCATGGAGTGTCCCCTAGTTCTAGTGTTATGCGATAGGGAAAACAGTTTTTCCTTATCTACTTTGTCCACACCGTGCATGATTTTATAAACTTCAATCAGGTCACCTCTTAGACGCCGTCGTTCAAGAGTGAAGAGGCCCAACCGTTGCAGCCTCAGATGGTAAGGAAGGTGTTCCAGTCCCCTAATCATTCTGGTTGCCCTCCTCTGCACTTTTTCCAGCTCCATAATATCCTTCTGGAGGTATGGCGACCAGAACTGTACACAGTATTCCAGATGGGGCCTCACCATAGATTTATAAAGAGGCAAAATGACACTTGCTGACTTGTTTTCTATAGCCTTCCTAATGATCCCTAGCATTGAATTTGCTAGGGATCATTAGTCGTGCATCTTTACTTGTATAGCACAACAGACACACAAGTCCAGTCCAGCTCTTTCAATGGCTTCTAGTCCCTGGGGCACTGGCTTGAGTCTTTTCTTTTTTTCAGCAGACATCTATATCATCATCAACTGCAATTCGTATGGGAGAATGCATCCCCCCCCACCCCCAAAAAGCAGGAAAAATGTTATTGGTGTGAATTTGTTTAAGGTGGATCCCAGCTTAGCCATGAAGTGACTCACACACTATGATCACAGAGCCATTTCCTGTGGCACATACGAAATGAGACATGCAGGATTCAACACCGGGACTGCAATGGACTGCTACAGCATGGAGGATATTATCAAAGTGCACCTTCACAGGCAGTTCATCTGGCATGGCCTCTTCCACCTCCATGGCTTTTGAGAGTCAGACTTCCTCCTCTGCCGTTGGGCCCAATATGATGGTATCCAGGGGCATTTCCTCCACTGAGGAGACCGTCACCGCACCTAAAGGGGCTCATCCACCCAATCGTTGACCCCTTTAGGAGGTCAGGTTCACTACCACTGCACAACACTCAGCGTTGAGTTGCTGGCTGTATGGCTTACTCCATTCCCATAGCACTTCTAGTTTTATTCTTTGCGTATATCATTTGTTCTTGTGGTCCTCGGATTGTCCTGGGAGAATAAAATCGGCTCGAGGGCCTTCCAAATGTGGCCACCCCTGCTGTAGCTTCCAGCATGCCAAGGATGCCTCACCTGTGGCAACTGGAAAGTGTGTAACTGATGCAGTCGAAGTCCTAACCAGGTGTCTGGAGGCTGTTCAAGTCTGGATGGAGGACAACGGGCTTCAGCTGAATCCCGGCAAGACTGAGTGGCTGTGGGTTTGGGGCCCCGTGTTATCCCGGGAGCTAGCATCTTTGGTTCTGGATGGGGCAGTGTTGTGTTCTAACAGTGTACCCTTCTACATGTGATAACAATGTATCTGAACCAATGTAACCTTGCCTACGAGTAACAATGTAACCTTCAGCTGATCACTATAAACCCTGTAATGGGACGCGAGCTAATGACCACCAGCTGGCAGCAGCGAGCGTCCAAGCTCTCTTGGTTCAAACCCATCAAAGGCCACAGCGCGGGAAGTTTCCCGCCGCTACCTACACCTGGACAAGAAGGGCGTGACCAGCCATGACGTCACGCGGGCAGTAGCCAATGGGCTATCGTGGAGCCACATTCAAATACGTTACTACCATATATATAGAGCTGTTCGTCCGCCATTACCTCATGTTCCCTCTGTCCACTATGCAATAAACCTGAGTTAACCCAGCCCTTGGCTGTTTCCTGTGTCTTGACTCTCATACACTAAACTGGCGACGAAGGTGGGATGATGGATCCCCAAGGAGCCAGGGCACAGAGCGGGTTCAACATTACCAAACCGCAAGACTGGGAGCTTTTTGAGATGGACTTCCAGGCGGCACTGGTGGAACTCAAAGTCAAAGAAGACGACGAGGAAAGGAAGAGGGCCATCCTCACCCGCATGCTTGGGATGGAGACCAAGCGAACGCTGGTGGGCATTATTGCGCCGAAGAAGATGGGTGAGTTCAAAGCCGATGACATCATGAAACTGCTGCGTGAGCGTTTCCGACCCTCGAGGGCAATGTTTCCCGCTCGGAGCGCGTTTTGGAGGCGAGTTCAAGCGCCGGACGAGTCAGTAGAAGCCTTCGTAACAGCTATGAGAGTAGCCGCCACCCCCTGCAGGTGGGACCACTTTCTAGAGATGGCCCTCAGGGACGGAGTTCTGTGTGGCCTGAAGGACAAGGAAGTGCAGCGCAGCCTGATGAACAAGGAGCCACCACCCACACTGACAGAGGTTGTAGAGGCCGCGGAAGCCGCGGAATCCACGAATGCTGGAGTAGATGAGATGCACAAGTGGCGTGAGTGGCGTCCGAGGGCCGGCAAAGCGGAAAACTCGTTGCACGGAAAGTCCGGACAGTCGGTGCACGCCACCCGACGGACCTCGAAGTCGTCTTCGGAAAGCAGCGACGGCGAGGAGGTCCAGAAGGTCCGAAGGGGAGGGCGCCGTTGCGATGGGTGCGGAGCGGCCCATGAGCGCGTGAGGTGCCCATTCAGAAAAACCGAGTGCTACAACTGCGGCCGTCGGGGGCACATCGCCAAGGCGTGCAGGAAAGGGAAAGAGGGCCGGAGACAGTCACAAGACCGTTCGGCCAGACCGGACCGTCCAGCGAGGTCCAAAGATGGCGCCCGGACCACGAGGAAGCAGGACGGCGTGGGCCGCATCTCGGACGACAGCGAGGGCGACGCTCCTGTGTTCAGCGTGTCTGCGGGACAGCCCCATTACTTCGTTGAGGTACTAGTACAAGGGACCCCTATTAGGATGGAAATTGACTCGGGGTCCTCCTATTCTATAATTCCCCAGAGAGAGTTCTTGAAAATCGACCCCCACGTGCGGCCCAAACTTAAAGCGTTGAGGGCCACACTACGGGACGTACAGGGGAACAGCATTCCAGTGTTGGGGGTCGGGACATTCCGGGTTCGTTTTAAGAGACATTCTGCGGAACTTCCCCTAGTGGTGCTAAAAGGGGGGAGTTGTAGCCTCCTCGGGACGCAATGGTTTCAGCCTTTAGGTTTGTTCATAGGGGGGGTGCATGCCGTAGGCGTGGACCCAATACAAGCGGTGTGCGACGCACACCCCGCCGTTTTTAAAAGTGGACTGGGAAAGTTCAAGGGACCCCCTGTAGCCTTCGACCTAGACCCGGAGGTCCGCCCGATAAGACTCAAACCGCGCAGGGTGCCGTTCGCACTAAAGGACAAAATAGAGGCGGAACTGGACAAACTGGTGGGTCAGGGGATTCTTGTTCCTGTGGATTCCGCGGAGTGGGAGACTCCAATTGTAACAGCACTGAAGGCTAACGGGGAGGTGCGCATTTGCGCTGATTATAAGTGTACAATTAACAAGGCGATCCGCCCTAATGCATACCCGGTGCCAGTGGTCAGCCACCTCCTGGCCAGGCTGAATGGGGGAAAGTGTTTCGCTAAGCTCGATTTAGCACAGGCCTACCAGCAACTCCCTGTAACCCCCGCCACAGCGGTGGCACAAACAATAGTTACACATAAGGGGGCGTTCCAGGTGTCGCGTTTACAGTTCGGCGTGAACTCGGCACCTGGCCTTTTTCAGTCGCTCGTGGAACGCCTCCTGAAGGGGCTGGAGGGGGTGTTGCCATATTTTGATGACGTGTTGATAACGGGGGGGAGTAAGGCCGAGCTGGCACATAGATTGGATAAAGTTCTGACCGTGTTCGAGAAAGCGGGGCTGCGACTGAGAAAAGACAAATGTGTATTTTTCGAAACAGAGGTTGAGTTTTTAGGGTTCCGTGTCACGCCCGAGGGAATTAGGCCGTCCAAATCTAAGGTAGCCGCTATCAAGAAAGCTCCTCGCCCCACATCCAAAACCGAACTACAGTCATTTCTGGGGCTTCTCAATTTCTACCATACCTTCCTTCCACGGAAGGCGTCTGTTGCCGAGCCGCTCCATCGGTTACTTAAAAAAGAGGAAAAATGGCTGTGGGGTGACGAGCAAGAGAGGGCGTTCACAGAGTTAAAGCAACTCCTAACATCCGAGGCAATCCTGACTCATTTCGATCCCAAACGGCCAGTAGTTTTAGTCTGCGACGCATCCCCGGTGGGGGTGGGGGCGGTGCTTTGCCACGTGTTGAACGACGGAAGGGAGGCCCCGATAGCGTTTTATTCAAGGTCCCTGTCCCAAGCAGAGCGGAATTACGCACAGACCGACAGGGAGGCATTAGCGATAGTAGCGGGAACCAAAAAATTTCACGATTTTCTGTATGGTCGCCCGTTCAGGATCGTGACTGATCACAAGCCCCTGTTAGGAATCTTCACTGCAAATAAGCCCACGCCACAGATCCTGTCCCCGAGGATGCTGCGGTGGGCTATTTTTCTTAACGCATACCAACATGAGTTGGAATACCGGCCCGGGAAGGAGATCAGCCATGCAGACGCGCTCTCACGGTCTCCGTTGCCCTTGTCGGACGATCAGAAGGCAGGGGTAGGAAGAGACCGCCAGGTATTGCTAATAGAGGTCTTAGATTCACCCCCAATAGTACCGGCCGACATTGCCAAGGCGACCGGAAAGGATAGAACACTGGAGAAAGTATGCTCATGGGTACAGAAGGGGTGGCCGGCGTCATCCCCAAGCATGGAATTCGACCCATTTTTTCGAAAACGAATAGAATTGTCATTAGAGAGGGGGTGCCTCTTGTGGGGCCAACGGGTGGTGGTTCCTACGTCCCTGCGACCGAAGGTGCTAAAGCTGCTGCACGTCAGCCACCCGGGAATCGTCCGTTCCAAGGCACTGGCCCGGAGTTATTTCTGGTGGCCCCAGCTGGACGCCGACATAGAGCATATGATTGGCACTTGTGAGGCATGTCAGGGCTCCCGTCCGGAGGTAGCCCGTCTCCCGCATAGGGAATGGGACGCAGCAAGGGGACCGTGGTCCAGGGTGCACGTAGATTTTGCTGGCCCGTTCCGAGGAACCATTTTTCTCCTGGTAGTGGATGCGTACTCGAAGTGGCTGGAGGTCATTCCGGTAAAGAGCACATCCTCCGCCACTACCATTGGCCAGCTAAGGAGGGTCTTTTCCACGTTCGGTTTACCCGACACTCTGGTCAGCGATAACGCTAGCTGTTTCACGTCCGCTGAGTTCGCGGCATTCATGGAGGCAAATGCAATTCGGCACGTCACATCCGCGCCGTTTCACCCGGCCACGAATGGCCAAGTGGAACGGTTGGTGCGCACAACAAAAGATGCACTGCGGCGCATGGGCTCGGGGGATCTAAATCACCAAGTCTGTCAATTTCTATTAGCGTACAGAGTGACCCCCTTAGCGTCCGGATACTCGCCGGCTGAGCTGCTGATGCGGAGGAAACTGACCACGATCTTGTCCAGGTTAGACCCGACGAGGGTCGAGGACAAAGGGAAGAACATAGGTTTAGCGGTCTCGAAAGGTTTCGGCGTAGGCGATCCTGTACACTGTAGGAACTATGCCAACGCAGGCCCAGTCTGGGTGCCAGGGACGATAGTAGAACAGACGGGACCAGTGTCGTACCGGGTGGAAACGAACACCGGTCTCCTCTGGAGGAGGCACGCTGACCAACTGCGGCGCCGAGTGAGTGAGGGGCCGATCAGTGGGGCTCAGCAACCGGATTCAGCGATAGGGTTCTCCCCCACCCGTTTAGCCCAAGGGGGAGACAGAGAAGGACACCAGTCCGAAGCCAGGGGGGAAAGCAGTGATCCCGACTCATATCCTTTTGACACGCCAGCTCTATCCGAGCCCGGGGAGGGGGAAAAGGAGCTTGCGGCCGCCGCTGCCGCTTCCCCCGAATTCGATTACGATTTTAATTTTGCTAGCCGGGGGGGTTTTTTGGAGTGTTCCCCCACCCATCCAAGCGAGAAGAGGGGTTTTTCGTTAGCCCCCAGTGCCCCCGGTTCTTCCCAAACAAAGCACACACCGCCCAACAAAGCCGCAGAGCCGCGGCAAGCTACTAACAAGTCATCCTCTCCGATTGCAGGGCAGGAAGCCAGGGAGCAAGGAGGAGGGAGCGAAGCCGGGGCAGGGCAGCCCGCACCGAGACCCCAGCGTGTTCGAAATAAGCCATCTTGGCTGAGAGACTTCGTCTCATCCTAGGGGGGAGGAGTGTTGTGTTCTAACAGTGTACCCTTCTACATGTGATAACAATGTATCTGAACCAATGTAACCTTGCCTACGAGTAACAATGTAACCTTCAGCTGATCACTATAAACCCTGTAATGGGACGCGAGCTAATGACCACCAGCTGGCAGCAGCGAGCGTCCAAGCTCTCTTGGTTCAAACCCATCAAAGGCCACAGCGCGGGAAGTTTCCCGCCGCTACCTACACCTGGACAAGAAGGGCGTGACCAGCCATGACGTCACGCGGGCAGTAGCCAATGGGCTATCGTGGAGCCACATTCAAATACGTTACTACCATATATATAGAGCTGTTCGTCCGCCATTACCTCATGTTCCCTCTGTCCACTATGCAATAAACCTGAGTTAACCCAGCCCTTGGCTGTTTCCTGTGTCTTGACTCTCATACACTAAAGGCATCTTTGCCCCAGACTGATCCGGTGCATAACTTGGGGGTCCTCCTGGACTCACGACTACTGCTCGATGAGCAGGTGGCAGTCGTGGCCAGGAGGGCCTTTGCACAACTTCATGTTATAAAGCCCTACATGGCAGTGGACCGGGATACTTAAGGGACTGCGTCTCCCCAAGGTATTCCACGCGTCCTACAAAGGCAGACCAAAGAGGCTAAGTGGTGGTCCCTCCCGCGAGAGAAGCTCATATGACTGTGACCAGGAGAAGAGTCTTTTCTGTATCTGCTCCGGCCCTGTGGAACCTCCTACCACCTGAATTGCGCCTCCAGACAGAGCCACTCAGGAAGGCCCTTAAGACTTGGCTGTGCCAGCGGGTGTGTGGCCCCACAGCTGTGACGGCCCAGTCCCGCTGGTTGATAAAATCCGGCCTGTTCCTTAACATACCTGTTTGATTTTATCTCTCCTTCCCCCCTTCCCCCCTTTTAAAATATTTTTAATTCTTTCTTATTCCTCTTTATTTTCTCATTTTAATCTTTTTTATGAGTTTTTAAATGGTGTTGTGTATTTCTCTTAAGGGTTAGGGAGGGTATGGCGGGGGTAGCTGTTCTTAATCTATGTATGTTTTTTAACTATGATGTAAGCTGCCTTGGGTCATCCAAGGATGAGGAAGGCGGGGGTAGAAATCACGTAAATAAAAATAAATAAATACGACCAGTAACATACCAACAGCAATTTCATGTATATCCTACCCCAGTGCTTCTCAACCTTTGGTTTTTGGACTTCAATTCCCAGAAGCCTAAGTCAATTCATACCATACCTGTCAACCATCCCGATTTGGCGGGGAAAACCCCGTAATTTGACGTCTATTGACGTCATAACCTGCCCCCCCTCCCCCGCTGCCAAAACCCCGTAATTTGACAGCGGGGGAAAATGTTTTCCACGCATGCGCGGAAGCGCTACGGCGCTTGTGCAGCCCCTACGCAAGCGGCATAGCGCTTTCCACGCATGCATGGCAGGGTTTTACCCCTTCCACACATGCGTGGAAGCGCTACGCCGTTTGCGTAGGGGCTGCGCAAGCGACGTAGCGCTTCCATGCATGCGTGGAAGGGGTAAAACTCTTCCACGCATGCGTGGAAAGCAACCTGTGCACAAGCAATGTGCACAGGTCCCATTTTTCCGGAGCCGCGGGTTGACAGGTATGATTCATACCTGTCAAGTATCCCGGATTGGCCGGGATTTCCCATTTTTTTTGCGCAGATTTTCTTCATTTCCCGCCCGGAGCTGCCACTACCCCATAATTTGGTAGCGGGGGGAAATGGGTTACTGTGCATCCCTTCTGCGCAGCTCACTTCTACGCGTGCGTAGAAGGCTTTTGCACATGCGTAGAAGGCTTCTGTGCAGACGGGGATGCGTAAAAGCCTTCTACGCATGCGTAAAAGCCTTCTACACACGCGTAGAAGTGAGCTGCGCAGAACATTTCTGCGCAGGTCCGTTGTACTCATGCGTAGAACGGACTTGCGCAAAAACATTTTGTGCAGAAACGTTCTACGCGTGCGTAGAATGGACCTGTGCAGAAACGTTCTGCGCAGGTTCCGTAATCTCTGGAGCTGCGCTTGACTGGTATGAGTCAATTGCCCCAAACACTGATCAGCCTAAGTACTGGCTTAGGCTTCTGGGAATTGGAGTCCAAAAATTCACAGGTTATTTAGCATTTTGCTCCTAACACACTGGGTACTCATTTTACCAACTTTGGAAGGACTCACAGTGTCAGCTGTTTTGGCTCCAATTAATATTAACAGTGAATATTATACATATTTTACATACTATATGTATAATGGAATGAAATCCATTATACATCTACCCAGACATTTAGGAAATGATGAATGACTAATTATCATTGTATCTCAACACTCATCAATTTCCCAGTGGCAAGGGTGGGGGTGGGGAATGGGGAATGTAGTCCTTGTAGGTGACTCTTATGTTCTGGTCCAAGTCAAGCCACAACCTGACATTTGGCTACACTTGAATTTTAAGGGCAAGGAAATGTCTAAAGTTAAAACAAGTATGATAAAGTGAGGAGGAGTTCTGAAGCTTACTACTCCATCTGCAGCCAGGAATATTGCTTGCAAACTGGGGGTCAAGATTTCTCAAATCCAGAGCAAGCTAAGAAGGGAGGGCTTAATGAGAAAGCTCTGCGTTTCTAGCAGAGATTGCTTTAGCCTTCCATCTTTGTGTCATTAATATAGACATAATTTTGCATTGTAAGTACCAGCTCTCCTACCAACCTAGCAGTTCAGAAGCAAGAAATTGCAAGTAGATAAATAGGGACCCACTTCGGTGGGAAGGTAAACAGCGTTCCGTGCACTCCGGTCTCTAGTCATGCCTGCCACATGTCCATAGAAACGTCTGCGGACGCAGACAGCGCTGGCTCTTTGGCTATAAACAGAGATGAGCACTGAACCCTAGAGTCGGATATGACTGGCTTTCGAGCAAGGATTGATTTACTTCCTCTGGGGTTTTATACATCTCATGCCACAAACAACGTGTTCAGAGAAACCCACTTTTTCACTTTGCTTATAATCAACTAGCATAGTTTGCCCGGCAGTGCCGGGCTTTTTAAAATTGTGTTGGATACTAAAGGGATAATCAATTTCGGGGAAATAAATCACCCACAATGGGTGGTAAAAAAAAACCTCCCCAAAATCCAAGGGGGGGAATGAGTGGAAAAGATTAGTTTGGTGGCCAGAACATAAAGGTAAAGGTTTCCCTTGCTTGAAAGCCAGTCGTATCTGACTCTAGGGTTCAGTGCTCATCTGTTTCAAAGCCGAAGAGCCAGCTCTGTCTGCTTCTGCTGACGTTTCCGTGGTCATGTGGCAGGCATGACTAGACACCGGAGCGCACGGAACGCTGTTTACCTTCCCACCGAAGTGGTCCCTATTTATCTACTTGCAATTTCTTGCTTTCGAACTGCTAGGGTTGGCAGGAGCTGAGACAGAAACGGGAACTCATTCCGACTCCTGCAATACTCGGGAATCGAACTGCTGACTTCCTGCCTCCCAGTCAGCATCTTAGCCACTTGAGCCACTGCAGTCCCAGTATTATAATCATCATTTGGGAGCAATGCCGGGATGTTTACTTTAGGTCTCCTGATTGAGAGGGTCGGGACTGGAGGCTCTTGGCGCCTGGCTCTGCAAGGGTTAAAACCACCACAGATTTAGAACAGGAGAGATTTCCTAGAGTGGAAGGGAATGTGGGAGAAGGAGAGGAAGAAGCCTCCATTACCGGAAGTGTCCTTCCCCTTCAAAAGTCCCCCCTCCCTCCCTCCTCCCTGCTATGCAGTCGCCGGTCTGAAGGCAGGAGCTTCTTTTACCTCCAGACTACAAATCCCATCTGTTTTCGAGTGAAAGTCCCCCCCCCCAAAAAAGGTACCTTTTTCCCCCTTACTCCTGTAGCGCGTATAATGCAGAGTCTCGGGAGCCTTGTTGCTTTCCAAATACTACAACTCCCAGTATCCCCAACCCGCGATGGGGGACGATGGGAGCTATAGTCTGATAATTCCGCGGCCAACACCGTGGAAGGAAGGCCTCGAGCTCGTGGGAGGGTGTTTTTTTTGTTTGTTTGTGGGCTACAAAGTCTCTTTGGCGATGTCTGGTCTGGCTCACTGGGGATTCTGGGCATTGTAGTTGGAAGGAGAAAAGCAAAAGGGAGACGTTTCCAAGCGCTGAGAGGAGGAGGGGAGGCCCGTGTTTTCTCACCCGACTAAGGACTCGTTTGTCGGCTTTTTCTTCCAGCTCCGGGCGAAAGGAACGGCGTTACGTTCCTGAGCAGAGGAACGAAGAAGGTGGGGCCGCGTCTTCCTATTCCTCTTCTCTCCTGGTAGAAAGAATGGCGTTACTTTCTGCCCCTGACGTTACTCTTCCCTCCGAAGATCAGGTGAGCCTCCCTTTCTCTCCTGTCCTCTTGCTTTCGCATTTTCCCTTTATTTTTCTGCTTTGAAATTCAGGTAGTTTGTAATTGTTTTAATTCAGTGGCTGCTTTTAATGTACAGACCTAAGAGATTGGAGTTTTATTTATTAAAAAAGCTATTATTAATGCTAGTCTTATATCCTGAGAGCAGTTAACAAAATCCAGTCGTCGTGTGACCCATCCACAAATTCAAACAAATGTAGGAGTGAGTGAGATGATATTCTCTTTTAGGTGACTTTAAACATTTCGAATGTGTGCAAGCTTTGATAACTCATAGTTCTTCAGGCTATATCATGGCATGGGCTATGTAGTTCCAGCCAGGCTTTAGTCTTAGGTGTTGAATGGGGAAACAGACATCCTTTTACAATCTAAAGCAGGGTGCCCAAACTACGGCCCGCCCCCCCCCGGATGCGGCCCCGGATGCCAATTTATCCATCCCGCGAAGCCCTTGTCGCTTCTGGAAGCAGAAATACAGTAAAACCCTGACTTACAAATGCCTCGAGTTACATAAAATTTGACTTACATAATGATTTTACGCTAAAATCAAGTCCCGATTTACACAATTTCCTACGGGTTTGCTTCAAGTTACATAAAAAATCATTTTCCCTAAGGGTTTGCTTTGAGTTACATTAAAAAAATTTCCCTATGGATTTGTTTCGAGTTGCACAAAAATTCAATTTAAGCAAAAGCCTGTGGGCCGGACTTTTTTGTAAGGGTTTTACTTTTAAAACGTGCCCATACGGGCGCATTTTACTTCTGCTTCCAGGAGCAACAAGGGCTTCGTGAGCCGGATGAATTGGCATCTGGGGCCACACCCGGGCCATAGTAACCAGCTCCCTGAACCACGTGACCTGCCCGTGGCCTGAAAAGTTTGGGCACCCCTGATCTAAAGGCAGGAAGCAAGGAGTTTGTATATCACCCCTTCCCCCAAGAATGGCCCTCTCTGAAGCTGTAGCTTTCCATGTGGCCAGAGGAGGGGGGGGGAGTGCAATTCAAACCCAGACCTCCTGAATTGGTCAACAAATTTACCCACCAGGCATGTCAAACTAGTCCAAATCATCCTGAGGTGTTTCTTGGGTTTACATCTTAAGGGGGTTGTGAATTTAGTTCCCTTCTGTCCAGACGAAGTTCTACCTTGCCTCCATTGTGGCCAAATTCATTTCTGGATTCCACCCACCACAAAGGCACCAGGAAGCATCTCTTCTCTCTCTCTTGCTTTCCCCAAAGGGAAATCTTGGGATTTTCAGGTACAGAGAACATAAGAACAGCCTTGCTGGAACAGGCCACAGGAGCCCATCCAGTCCAGCATTCTGTCTCACACAGTGGCTCACCATTTGCTTCAGGGTATTATTCCCAAGCAGATGCCTTCACCTGCTTAGGATTCCCTGGAAATGGCATTGAGAGATATCCTGCCTATCTCTCCAACCCAGAGGTTGTCCTTAAGTATCCATAATTATAGCCATTGATAGCCTTGTCCTCCATGAACTTGTCTAATCCTTTCTTAAAGCTGTCAAGACTGACAGCTGTCACCACTTCTTCTGGCAGGGAGTTCCATAGACCAGTAATCCTCTGGGTGAAAAAGTACTTTCTCTTATTTGTTTGAGAACTAGCACCCAAAAGTATCAGAGTGCCCACTAGTTCTAGTGTTATGCGATAGGGAAAACAGTTTTTCCTTATCTACTTTGTCCACACCGTGCATGATTTTATAAACTTCAATCAGGTCACCTCTTAGACGCCATCGTTCAAGAGTGAAAAGGCCCAACCATTGCAAAGAGAAAAGAAAGAGAAAATAGTAGGTATTTATACATAAAGGGTGCTATTCTTCTCTTAAAACCCTTGCCCTGCTTATTCAGGGGTTCTCTTTCTGGAGGAATTTACAAACTCTGAACTCCAGATGTTTTTGTCCTCTTAAGCCCCACGTGCTCAACTCTGACCCAGTGGGACTCTTGGCTGGGGCTTCAGGGAGTGGAGCCTTATTGCCAAGGTCAAAGCAGATGTTTGCAGCTGTGACGTCTCAGGGAGGGTCCAGAGAGGCTTCATTTAGCCCAGGGGTGGAGGGTCCAGAGAGGCTTCATTTAGCCCAGGGGTGGGGAAACCTTTTCCTGTGGGAAGGCCACATTAATTTACCTGAAATCAAATAAGGAGTCATTCAAGAAACTTCAATTTCTTCTTCTTCCATTCCTAGGCCAGACATTAAACTGCGAGGTCATTCTGCGGTTCCTTTTGCCTGACCTAGTGTGAGAAAGATTAGCTGGCAACACAAGGTTGTTGTTACCAGGGTACGCCTGATTGTGGTTCAGAAATACAGTAAAACCCTGAGTTACAAAAAAAAAAACCAGTTCCCTGGCCTATTTTGTAACTCGAATTTTTTTGTAACTTGAGGCATGCATTAAAAAAATAATTTTTTAAAAAAAGTCTGAGAACTGGCTGATTGGCTACAGGCTGATACATACATTTTTAAAGTAAAGGAAGGAAGAATTTCAGGGATTTATCTACGCAAAATGCCATTATGAGCTGAGTCATCCTAGTGGTTATTATGTGCTGTTATCAGCAAAGAGTTTGACTCTCAGCCGGCCCTAACAATAGGTGCGTTGAGCAGTTGCCCCAGGTGACAGATGCTGAATGGTGCCAGTAAAACCTTGGGAGATTGATTGATTGATTCGATTTGTATGCCGCCCACTCAGCATACGCTGACTCAGGGCGGCTCACAACAATAACATAAATCAACAATACAAAATAAATACACAATAATACAATATACAGAAATTGAATCTACAAAGCAACACAGTACAATCTATATAAATAAAACAAGTGTGCGTCCGTGTGTCCCGACTGCGTTTCCATGCCCCTAGACTGAGCCTCCTGAAAGCTTGCACCTTTGGAGTCACAGATTGCATAGCCGGAGTCTGGGGGCTGCGGGTGGGGCATGCGCCCCATGAAAAGCAAAAGAAAAAACTACATGTCCCAGCGTCCCCTGCGCCACACACCAGCCAAACAGGGAGGCCGGCATGAGTGCAGGAGAGGCGGTGCACACAGCCTGAGGGGAAGAGCAGTTAAGGAAGCAAGTAGGGCGAGTAGCTTTCGAGCAAGGGAAACCTTTACCTAGAAGATTCAGACGTAACCTAATTTAGTTAGGGTAGTGATGGCGAACCTTGGCACTCAAGCCGTTCTTGAACCTCACTTCCCGGAAGCCCAGATCAGCAGGGGTGCTGACTAGGGCTTCTGATAGTTGAAGTCCATGAACACCTGGAGTGCCAAGGTTCACCATCACGGAGTTAGAGTAAGGTAAAGTTCGCCCTTGCTAGAAAGCCAGTCGTATCTGACTCTAGGGTTCAGCGCTCACCTCTTTTTACAGCCAAAGTACCAGCGCTGTCTGCATCTGCAGACATTTCTGTGGACATGTGGCAGGCATGCTTCGACACTGGGAGTGCTCAGAATGCTGTTTACCTTCCCACCGAAGTGGTCCCTATTTATCTATTTACAATTTTTTGCTTCTGAACTGATAGATTGGCAGGAGCTGGGTCAGAGGCGGGAGCTCACTCCGTCAAGCAGTACTTGAGAATCGAGCTCTGACCTTGCAGTCGTCGCGTTCAGCGCCTTAACCACTTGAGCCATCGCAGTGCCTCTTTTAGTTAGGGTAAAAGCACAATAAAAGCACGAAGTAAACTTGAGACAGTCTAACCCAGTCTTAAGAATAGAATTTCAAGTTATCCCACTTGTGATTGGAAGGGATGGACAGCAGTTCTTCTGGGAATCAGCCAGCTATTTATTTATTTCTCACATTTCTACCGCCACACCCTTGCCAAGGCGGCTCCGGGTTGCTTACATATAAAACAAATAAAAATGTTGCAATTTTTTTAAAAAAAAGCATTGAAAATTAGATTTGTCTAAAAAAAAATTAAAATATTTTTTAAATGCCCTCCAATGCCGCATCACAAGATTTTTTTAAAAAGCTGACAACCCGGGCAATACTTAAACAAGCCAGCCCAGGGTGGCTACCTCCCCAGGCGCCCCACACACACCCGTTGTGCAAGCCAGGTCTTAACAAGGGTCTTGTGGAAGAATAAAAGCTCTGCCTGTAGACAAAGTTCAGTTGGCCGGAGCAGACACACAGAAGGCCAGAAGTTCGTGTCAGGAATTATTCTGGGTTGAAAGGATTGTTACTGGAGAGACTCCGCTTAGGGGACGCCCAAAGAGCTGGGACAGAGACGGGTGCTCAAACCGTCATGCAGTACCCGGGTCTTGAATTGCTGACTTGCCGGCCTTCCAGCTAACAAGGCGAGCTTCTTAACCACCGAGCTACCACTGTTGATATAGCCAATGGACACCACAGTTCACCAGACTCTGTCTAGCTTTTATCTCAGTGTTCCCCAACCTTTGGTTTTTTCGACTTCAATTCTAAGAAACCTTAGTCAATTCCCCAAAGCACTGATCAGCCAGTGAACTAAATCTGATTTTTTTCTTGATCAATCTTCTTTTAACCTTAAGCTCCCATGTTAGTTTATCATTTAAAGCAATTTTCCACACTTCTTTATACCATTCTTTCAATTTTAAGATTAGGAATATTTTCCCAATTTTTAGTAATCAGTAATCTTGCAAGGGTTATGAAAGTCATCAAAGAGTTCTTTTTTGTCTTGAGGAACATTTAACTCATCTAGTTCCATTATTACAGCCACTTTTAGGTTTGGCTTTAATCTTGTTCCCTGTGATGGCTCAAGTGGCTAAGATGCTGACTGGAAGGTGGCAGGTCAGCAGTTCAAGACCCGAGAACTGCACGATGGAGTGAGCTCCCGTCTCTGTCCCAGCTCCTGCCAACCTAGCAGTTCAAAGCAAGAAATTGCAAGTAGATAAATAGGGACCACTTCGGTGGGAAGGTAAACAGCGTTTTTGTGCGCTCTGGTGTCTAGTCAAGCCTGCTACATGACCACGGAAACGTCTGGAGAAGCAGACAGTGGTGGCTCTTTGGTTTTGAAACAGTGATGAGCACTGAACCCTAGAGTTGGATATGACTGGCTTTCGAGCAAGAGCGACCTTTACCTGTTCCCATTATCTTATTTATCTCTTCTCCCAACCTTGCCCAAAAGTGATCTATATATTTACGTTCCCACCACATGTTGGATGTACGACCCAATTCCAGAGTTGGCTTTTCTGTAAAGTAACGGGGACTGTAGAGAAATATACTTAGAAAATGACTCCAAATTCTGTGGGTAAAGGTAAAGGTTTCCCTTGCTCGAAAGCCAGTCGTATCCGACTCTAGGGTGCAGTGCTCATCTCTGTTTCAAAGCCGAAGAGCCAGCGCTGTCTGCTGCTGCTGACGTTTCTGTGGTCATGTGGCAGGCATGACTAGACACCAGGGCGCACAGAGAGGAATAGTTTTTTATTTGGGGACAGAAGGCTTTAGGAGCAGAGAAGAATAAGAACAGATGTCCCCCCCCCACCCAGGATAGGAAGATGTTTTAAATACATTCAGTATAGAAATACCACCAGTATAGAAATACCACCCTGGTGCCAGGGGCCAGGTCTGGCGCCTTGTCAGAATTGATTCTTCATTAGTCTTTAACTTCTGCCCCTCCTGACAACAGAAGATGCACTCAGATGACACTCAGTTGTACATCTCGGCCTGTGGGAACCCCAGTGATGCTGTCAAAGTCCTTTCCAGGTGCCTGGAAGCTGTTGGGCTCTGGATGGGGGCTAACAGGCTGCAACTGAATCCCAGCAAGACTGAGTGGCTATGGATAAAGGGGTCCTGCGTTATCTCAGGAGCTACCATCTTTAGTTCTGGATGGAGCTATTTTGCCCCAGACAGACCCGGTGCGCAACTTGGGGGTCCTCCTGGATTCGCGGCTACTGCTAGAAGAACAGGTGGCGGCTGTGACCAGGAGGGCTTTCACCCAACTTCGGGTGATCCGCCAGTTGCGCCCGCTCTTGGACCGGGACTCCTTGCTCATAGTCACTCACACTCTGGTCACCTGCAGACTAGATTATTGCAATGCGCTCTACATGGGGCTGCCCTTGATGACCATTCGGAGGCTACAGCTGGTCCAGAATGCGGCAGCCCGGGTGGTGATGGGGTGTGGGCGTTATGCCCGCGCTTCACCACTGCTCCGGGAGCTTCACTGGTTGCCAGTTTGTCTCCAGGTGCAATTCAAGGTGCTGGTTTTAACCTTTAAAGCCCTATATGGTAGTGGGCCAGGATACCTAAGAGACGTCTGACCGTCCAACCAGAGCAGACCGGAGGGGCTCTCTAATCGTTCCATCAGCCAGAGGGGCTTGCCTCTCTGGCACAAGGAGGAGGGCCTTCTCCGTGTCCGCTCCGGCCCTCTGGAACCTCCTGCCAACAGAATTACGTCTCCGGACAGAATTGCTGCCTTTCAGAAAAGAACTTAAAACCTGGCTGGCGGGCCAAGTGTGGGGTGCAGGTGGAAGGGTAACCTCCATTGGGTGATTGGTATAGAAGAAACCCCTTCCCCCACAGTGCCTTTGGTTCCTGCACCCCTTGTTTATGGGGTGGGTAGTTTTAATTGTTTTTAAAATGTTTTTAAATTGTGATTGTGAATCGGCCTTGGCCGAGTGGGTGGCATATAAATTTGACAAATTAAATTAAAATTAATATTCTCCACTATGGAGAGTCTGATAATATTACCACATTCTCCACTTGTTGCCATTGTGGTCCCCATAGCCCAACCCTTGAAAACAACGGCAATTACACTTGTATACCTCCTCGTAGCACTTAAGTGCTTCTCTGGGTGGTTCAGAAGTTAATTCGCATTTTCCCCCCAACATTTTTAATTTTAATTTAATTTAATATTTCAACTTGTTCGCCACCCACTCTGGCAAACCCAACTCAGGGCAGCTTAAATAATTTAAAACCCCATACAGTAAAAGAAGTTTTAAAAAAAATCCCACCCACCCTGAGAAGCAGAGAGAGGGTACCTCTCATGGTACAAGCCAGCGGGCATGAGCCACATTGCTCTCAGGGCTCCACACCTGCCCCGCCAGCCAGGTCTTAAGTCCTTTCCTGAAGGGCAGCAGCTCCGTCTGCAACCGTAGCTCTACTGACAGCAAGTTCCAAAGGGCTGGAGCGGACACGGAAAAGGCCCTTTTCCTTGTGCCAGAGAGGTGGGCCCCCCTGGCTGATGGAACAATTAAGGAGCCCCTCCGGTCCGCTCTGGTTAGACAGACATGTTCTTAGGGCGATGCGGTCTCTTAGGTATTCTGGCCCACTACCATACAGGGCTTTAAAAATGCTTGTCATTTTACTGATCTCCGCCCAATGGTGGGCGGATGTGGCCAGGGGGAAAAGCCCTGCGTTGCACCCGAATTAGGACTACAGTGGACCCTCGATTAAAGACGCGTTTGAATAGCGTCATTTCCGCTTAACGAAGCGGCGTCACTCGCCACGTGACTATCCGCACAACGACGAAAAACCGTTGTCATGCGGATTAAGGTTTTTTTAACGTCGTTGTGCGGATAATGACAGATTTTTGCCACTAGATGGCGCAGCTGCCATTGAAAACCGCACAACGACGTTTCCCCTATAGTGACGCTACTTGGGGAACCAAGCAACATCGTTATGTGAGGGTCTACTGTACTTTATTTCAAAACTTGGGATGGGTGGGGGCAGCCAGATTCTGCTACCGGTTCTGGCAAACTGGGGCAAACCGGCTGAATCCCACCACTGCCTCAGACGGATGGGAGGCTGAGTCAACTTTGTTCCCAACTCACAACGTTTTGTCTACAGTACAACAGTTTCACCACTGTGCCATTTGGTCTCATAATAAGTCTTGAATCAGTGGAAAGGGACATAAAAATACAGTAAAGAAGTCCTTCCAAGATATACAGTTGTGTTTCTAATGAATTAAATTGGCCAGAATCATTGGGAGATATCAACAGTGAAACACTTGATATCTTTTGGTACTGAAAGCATTTGTTTTCCGAGGTTGTTTTCTGATGTGCAAATGTGAATTACTTAACGGCGTCTATCTCGTCCTTCTAATTATTCACGATGCCGCCCTGAGTCGGGTTCTGCCTGAGTGGGCGGCATATATAAATATGACTATTAAATTAAAATTAAAATTAAATGCTTTCCCCTGGCATTTCAGCTTCCCAGAATACACTGCCTTTCTAATCTTAACCTATAAAACCAAGCATTAACTGTTGGAACTGGCTATAGGCTGCTATGCGTCGCCCTACTGACCCACACCCACCCTTCGTGTGCACGGCCGAATTCCCTACGCAGGTCAACGAAGGATTTAAAAATCCGGCACGGGGGCCTCAGCCCCACAAACGGCAAGAAAGGGAAAGAACTTCACTTCCCAACATTCCTTGCGCTGCGCCGCGCCAGAGCCAATCAGGCTGAGAGGCTCTCGCACGGGGCAGCGTTCAGAATCGCGCCGCAGCCAATCAAAACAAAACCATTTTAAAAAAACGCAGCACACACAGAAAGCACCAACCCATTACTACAATCCCCAGCGTCCTGCGCGCCATGAGCACGCAGAACGCTGAGGAAAACGGCGCCCGAAAAATTAAAAAGAAAAACAACTCACCGCGTCACAGCCAAACACACACCAGCCGGCTTTCTTTCCCACACCCACGGCGCCTGGAGTTTCCCCTTTAATATCAGTGGGTGGGGGCTTCAACCCCCCTCTCCGCTGGCTTTTCTAGGGTTGGGAGGTTTGTGGGGAGAAAAGGGGAATGTTTCCCAAACCCTTCTGGACTCTGGACACCAGGGAGAGGGGATCGATTCCCACCCCCCTCCTTAAAAAAACTCCGTCTTTTCTACTCTTTAAAAACGGAGTTGTTTTAAGGAGGGGGGTGGGAATCGATCACCTCTCCCTGGTGTCCAGAGTCCAGAAGAGTTGGGGAAACATTCCCCTTTTCTCCCCACAAACCTCCCAACCCTAGAAAAGCCAGTGGAGAGGGGGGTCGAAGCCCCCACCCACTGATATTAAAGGGGAAACCCCGATCTACTTTCACAACTCCACACAAACAAAGCACCATAAAACAATACAGCCCCCCTCCCTACCACCTAGCCCACCCTTCCTAACCCCCAACGACCATGCCCCCCTCCCCACCACCTAACCCACCCTTCCTAACCCCCAATGACCAGGCCCCCCTCCCCAACACGGGCCGGCAGCGTACATATTCCAACGAGTCTGCCTTGCGAAAAAAAACCCAACACATGCTATTTCAATGGGCCACCCAGCCACCGAGGCCGGCCCACAGAAATAACCACACCAAACACATAAAATTTACACAGAAAATCTCCAACAAACACACAAAAAAAACAAGGAAAAACACAACCCCCCACCCCCCACAAATCACACCAAAACCACCCATTACATATCGGAAATCACAACTTACCAAGAAAGGTCAAGCCTCAACGAGAAACAAAATTGAAATGGCAAAAGAACAGGAAGAAAACACAGGAGAGGAGAAACATTACGCAACAGCACCACCAAGTGGCCACATGAAAAATGACACTCAATGAATTCGAATTACACTTACACATTTTTAAAAAAATCTTATCCAAAGTATACCTATCACCAAAAAAAATTTTTTTTAAAAAAAATGCAATTATTGGGAAAAAATATATATCAACCTTTCAACTTTTAAAAATCCAAATTTATTTAAAACAGTTTAAAAAACTACCAATGTATAAAAAAATATTTTAAAAAAATAACATAACTCATTTAAACACACATACAACAAAAATCATCCAACACCATTTCTCATATTTTTTAAAAAACAAAACCCCAAAAAAAGCCCGACAACGCCGGGCAACCCTTGCTAGTTTAAAATAAATACCATTGATGTTTCAGCTTGGAATCAGAGTTGGGATTTTTAATTAAACTGATGCAGGAGGTTGGGTTTTGGCTTCTACAGATTTTGTGCACATTTCCAGTTCATCTTTGTTACTTCTCCAAACACTGATAAAGGAAAAAGGTCACCCTTGCTCTAAAGCCAATTGTATCCAACTCTAGGGTGTAGTGCTCATCTCTTTATACCAGTGCTATCTGCGTCTGCAGACATTTCTGTGGACATGTGCAGGCATGCCTAGATATCAGAGTGCACGGAATGCTGTTTACCTTCCAACAGAAGTGGTACCTATTTATCTACTTAGATGTTAGGAAATTTTTAATCTTGTGTTTTTATGTGTCTTTTCTTGTGTTTTTAACTATGTTTTTAATTAATGTTTTAATTGATGCTTTTTATCGTTGTTTAAATTTGTCAGTTTTATTACTTGCTGGAGGCCACCTTGAGACGTCTTGTGATGAATAAGGCGGGATAAAGTAAAGGTTTTCCTTGCTCGAAAGCCAGTCGTATCCGACTCTAGGGTGCAGAGCTCATCTCTGTTTCAAAGAGCTGTCTGCTGCTGCAGACATTTCCGTGGTCATGTGGCAGGCATGACTAAACACTGGAGCACACGGAACGCTGTTACCTTCCCACCAGAGTGGTCCCTATTTATCTACTTGCAATGTCTTGCTTTTGAACTGCTAGGTTGACAGGAGCTAGGACAAAGACGGGAGCTCATTCCGTCCTGCAGTACTCGGGAATCGAACTGCTGACCTTCCACCTCCCAGTCAGCATCTTAGCCATTTGAGCCACTGCAGGATAGAAATATCGAAAATAAATAAATAAATAAATTTCTTGCTTTCAAACTGCTAGGCTGACAGGAGCTGGTACAGAGATGGAAGCTCACTCCATTGTGCAGTACTTGGGTCTCGAACAGCTGACCTTCCAGTTGTCAAGTTCAGCATCTTAACCACTTGAGCCACCGCTGTCCCCATACACTGGGGAAACACAAATGAAAAGTAGTATGGATATCACGTTTTTAATTGTTTGTTTATTTGCTTCCATCAGGAACTATTTTTCAACCTGAATCTCTAGCTCAGGAGTTCCTAACCTTTTCAAGTTGGGGGCCGGTTCACGCTCTCTCAGTCAGCTTTGAGGGGCAGACGGCCATTTTGCCCTGCTTGCACAATGGGAGTGGCCATTTCCCCCTAACAGCTTCAAAGGGGAAGCCATTTTGTTTCTCGAATGTCCTTGGAGGGGTGGGGGCCACATGAAATGGTGCCGAGGCCAGAGCCGGCCCATAGGCCTTAGGTTAGGATCCCCTGCTCTAGCACCTTGTCAAAATTGATTCTTCATTAGTCTTTAACTTTATTTAACTTGTATTGGGAATCTGCTCCTCACATTAGATAACTGTCGTCTTTTTTCCTCAGTCTTTTGACCCAGCTGCTGATATGGAACATAGAGTAACTAGTCCACAAAGAGGAGATCATACTACTGAAGAAATAATAGACTCAGTGGAGGATCCATTCCAAGTCCTGGAACATAGAGTAACTAGTCCACAAAGAGATCATACTACTGAAGAAATAATAGACTCAGTGGAGGATCCATTCCAAGTCCTGGAACATAGAGTAACTAGTCCACAAAGAGGAGATCATACTACTGAAGAAATAATAGACTCAGTGGAGGATCCATTTGAAGTCCTGGAACATAGAGCAACTGGTCCACAAAGAAGAGATCATACTACTGAAGAAATAATAGACTCAGTGGAGGATCCATTCGAAGTCCTGGAACATAGCGCAACTAGTCCACAAAGAGGAGATCATACTACTGAAGAAATAATAGACTCAGTGGAGGATCCATTCGAAGTCCTGGAACATAGCGCAACTAGTCCACAAAGAGGAGATCATACTACTGAAGAAATAATAGACTCAGTCGAGGATCCATTCCAAGTCCTGGAATATAGAGCAACTAGTCCACAAAGAGGAAATCATACTACTCAAGAAATAATGGACTCAGCGGAGGATCCATTCCAAGTCCTGGAATATAGAGCAACTAGTCCACAAAGAGATCATACTACTCAAGAAATAATGGACTCAGCGGAGGATCCATTCCAAGTCCTGGAATATAGAGCAACTAGTCCACAAAGAGGAGATCATACTACTCAAGAAATAATGGACTCAGCGGAGGATCCATTCCAAGTCCTGGAGTGTGGAAAAAGTTTCAGTCAACAAGTGCATGTTGCTTCTCATCAAGGGATCGAAACAGGTGAGAAGCCTTTTAAATGCCTGGACTGTGGGAAAAGCTTCAATCAACATGGACACCTTGTTTCACATCGAAGGGTCCATACTGGTGAGAAACCTTTTCAGTGCCTGGAGTGTGGGAAATGTTTCAGTCAAACTGCAAGCCTTGCTAAACATCACAGGATCCACACAGGAGAGAGGCCTTTCCAATGCCAGGAGTGTGGAAAAAGCTTCAGTCGAAGTGCAAACCTTGCTTCACATCATAGAATCCACATAGGAGAGAAGCCTTTTGAATGCCTTGTGTGTGGAAAAAGCTTCAGTCGAAGTACGCACCTTACTTCACATCACAGGACCCACACAGGTGAGAAGCCTTTTGAATGCCTAGAGTGTGGGAAATGCTTCAGTCAAAATGCAAGCCTCGCTTCACATCTGAGGACCCACACGGGAGAGAAGCCTTTTGAATGCCTGGAGTGTGGGAGATGCTTCAGCGAACACGGAAGCTTTGCTCGACACTACAGGATCCACACAGGAGAGAAGCCTTTTAAATGCCTGGAGTGTGGGAAAAGTTTCAGTCGAAATGCAAGCCTTGCTTCGCATCTAAGGATCCACCTAGATGTGATGAGATTTGAATGCCTGGATGTGCTTTCAACTGAGTGCACATCGAATGATCTTTGAAAGAATTAACTCAGAGGAGAACCTTTAAAATGCCTGGTGTGGGGAAGAATATCCAATAAACATGTGTAAGCTTTGTTTCACATTTCAGTACCAGATAGGCAAAAGGTTGTTTCAGTACATTGTGTGTTGGAAGAGCTTAGGCCTTAGAAGACTATTACTCGTGAAGGACTTCTGTCAGGGGAGAAGCCATTTCATTGCCTGCAAAAGCAGACGGATTATCTGTCAATCTCAAAACTTTGCTACATACTGAACTATCCACACAGGCAATAATTCATTTGAATCTCTCACGTGCAAAGAGCTTTATATTGCAAATATCCTTTTACTTCGCATCAACAAATTCACACCAGGAGAAAACCATACAAACATGTGGTCCATAGAAGGAGCTATATTCAAGATGAAAAAAAAAACATTTTAATGTTTGGGTTGTGGATAGATATCGAAAAGAGGCAAAACCTTACTTTACACCAAAGAATTTATAATAGGGATAAACCATTTTAGAATAGATAGCGTCAGCTATCCATGGGCCTAAAAATATTCAAACAAATTCCATTAAAGAAAAAGTGTTGTTGTTGTTGTTGTTGTTTTTTTAGAAAGGTATAAAAAAATTGGGATTGTTTTGATTTGGAAAGATAGGTCGTCCTTGTTTGAAAACCAGTCGTATCTGACTCTATGGTTCAGTGCTTATCTCTATAGCCAAAGAGCCAGCGCTGTCTGCTCTGCAGACGTTTCCTTGACCATGTGGCAGGCATGACTAGACACAACTTGCAATTTCTTGTTGCTGAACTGCTAGGTTGGCAGGAGCTGGGACAGAGACGGTAACTCACGCCATCATGCAGTACTCAGGTATCGAACGCCGACCTTCCAGTGTTCATATTCAGCGTCTTAACCACTTGAGCCACCACAGTCCTGCTTTGTAAGGATAGCACTATGTAAATTCAAAATGTTACCTAAAATAAATGTGTTTTTTTGGTATGAAATACTAGAAGTGGAGAACTAAGCTTAAGAACAGTTTAAAACTGTGGTTCCCAACCTTTGCATTTTTAGACTTCAATTCCCAGAAGCCTTAGTCAATTCCGCAAAGCACTGATCAGCCAATGGACTGACTTAGGCTTCTGGGAATAGGTCCCCTTGTGGGTTGTGGGCCCCATGTTGGGAACCACTGGTTTAAAACCACATGCTAACTGTAGACAATTAACAAAAATTGAGGGAATCTGAGGGAAAAGAACAAGATATAATAAAATAGGAGCCAATATGAAAGAGGTTGGAATGTATCTTCATTAATGGTGGGAATGCAAGAATGGAAAAATGTGGAAAAGTGGTTTTGCAAAGATTAATGAAATATTGTCTATTAGCTTGAAAATGTATGTGAAAATACCGTTATTATCTAGTTTTGGAAACACGCAGGTAGAATGGCAGAAGGAAGGTATGATTATAAAATGGTTTCCAGCAGCAAGATTGAAAATACACACACACAAAAATGAAGTGTAGATTTTGATTTTGGTATGGAACATAGCTATCGATGATAAATTAACATGAAAAATATGATTTTAGAGAGATATGGGGAGAATTCCTGGAATACATATTAGTGAAAGAGATTAAGCCAGAACAAGAAGTGTCCTTTTGCAAGTGAAGGGGTCAACATGGAAATCTGATGATATACAAAATAATTATTGGATAATGGTAATAAGTTCCACAGGTGGAGGGAGCACTTAGAGAATTAATGTATTAATATGTATTATACAAGAGGTTTTTTTTCCCCTGTCATTTCTCTTCAATAAACATAAGAATAAAAATAATATCCCAGAAATCCATAATCTACATATTTTCTGGACACATTTCTATCATCATCATCATCATTATTAACAAAGGCAACCACTAGAGACCACTATCTACAATATAATGCAGGGGTGGCCAAACTTTTCGAGCTGCGGGCCGGTCTTGTGGTCGAGCATGCTGGTCAAGTGGTTTCTCCCAGACGTAAGTAAAATACATGTGCACAGATTGCTTGCACAGAATGCTGCTGTAAATGACCTGCTGCTGTTATAAACGTGTTTACAACCACCGCCGGTCATTTACAGCAGCATTCTTCTCATGCGTGAGTATGTTCTTCGCATGCATGTTTCACTTCTGGGGGTGGGGTGGGCCACGTTAATTGGTGCTGTGGGTTGGATCTGGCCTGCAGGCTGTAGTTTGGGCACCCCTGATATAATGTATGGCTTGCTTCTACTGAGAAGGGATGGTGTTTCCAGGGAAGCCATTTCATGAGCACAATTGGGACATCTTTGCCTGCTCATCAGAAGACTGTACTCTGGCTTCTACCAGCATTTCCGGCTGTCATCCTGGATTGTGTGATTCCGGCATGTGTAATATTGTATAGGGTTTGTTGCTTTCCATGGATTTGAGCATTCGTGGACGATCTTGGAACATTTCCTCTGTGGGGTAATGTTCAGGTGTGGAAAGAACTTCAGGAGAACCACAACCCTCACTTATTAGCAGAGATTTTACCCACGGGAAAAGCCATTTCAATGTTTACAGTAGAGTGTGGGGAGGAGGGATTGAGGGATAAAACCATTGGAAAGCTAAAGGTAAAGCTATGGGTCGCCCTACGCTAGGAGCGTAGAAAAGGCTTTAGAATGAAAAAAGCTCCTTAGCAGCCATCAAAGAATCGATACAGCAGAGAAGAAGCCACTTAGATTTCAGAGGGCAGGCAACTTTCTTGAGCCAGATTTGACCAGCTTTCACCAGTCTTCAGGAATCTGCTGATATGAATACAGTAAACCCCCGGCTTACATATGCCCCGAGTTACATAATGATTTTGTAGTAAAACCATATCCCGGTTTACATAAATTTATGTAACACGATTTCCTATGGGTTTGCTTCGAGTTACATAAAACAAGTCATTTTTCCTATGGGTTTGCTTCGAGTTACATTAAAAAACGATTTAAGCAAAAGCCTACGGAACGGATTTTTTATGTAAGTGGTGTTGTTTTTTTACTGTAGGTGGGTGTACTGGGCAGAAAATAAGCCTCAATTTAAAATGGTTGCAAGACTGTTTAAGAACATAAGAACAGCCTTGCTGGAAGAGGCCACAGGAGCCCATGATCCAGTCCAGCATTCTGTCTCACACAGTGGCTCACCATTTGCTTCAGGGTATTATTCCCAATGAGATGCCTTCACCTGCTTAGGATTCCCTGGAAATGGCATTGAGAGATATCCTGCCTATCTCTCCAACCCGGAGGTTGTCCTTAGGTATCCATAATTATAGCCATTGATACCCTTGTCCTCCATGAACTTGTCTAATCCTTTCTTAAAGCTGTCAAGATTGACAGCTGTCACCACGTCTTCTGGCAGGGAATTCCATAGACCAGTGATCCTATGGGTGGAAAAAGTACTTTCTCTTATTTGAGAACTAGTACCCAAACGTTTCATGGAGTGCCCCCTAGTTCTAGTGTTTATAATCAGTGGTGGCGAACCTATGGCACACATGCTAGAGGGGGCACTCGGAGCCCTCTCAGTGGGCGGGCATGCTGTCACCCCAGCACAGAGTTTGCTCTGCCCAGGACCCCAATTGGAGCGCTTCCTCCCCGCAGCACAAAATTCACCCCACCCCACTGCCCAGCAGCCCAATGGGAGCGCTTCCTCCCTCCCCTGTTGGCAATTTATGATAAATAAGTGAGTTTTGGATTGCAGTTTGGGCGCTCAGTCTCTAAAAGGTTCACCGTCACTGGTTTATATGGAGGGTTAACATCTGGAACAAAGCTTCCAGAAGGCAGGAAAGTGACTGGTGTATGGTGGTTATTATGTGACTGGTTAATGTTAGTAAGAGACATACCTGTCAACCATGGCTCCGGAAAATCCGGGACCTGCGCAGAATGGTTCTGTGCAGGTTGCTTTTTACGCATGCGTAAAAGCCTACGCATGTGTAAAAGCGACTTGCGCAGAACCGTTCTGCGCAGCTCACTTCTACGCATGCGTAGAAGGCTTTTACGCATGTGTAGAAGGGTTCTACGATCTCTGCATGTGTAGAAGGGTTCTACGCATGCGTAGAAGGGCTCTACGTATGCGTAAAAGTCTACGCATGTGTAGAAGTGAGCTGCGCAGAAGGGATGTGCAGTAACGCCATATCCCCCGCTGCCAAATTCCGGGGTTTCGGCAGCTCCGGGCGGGAAATGGCAAAAATCGGTGCCAAAAAACGGAAAATCCCGGCCAATCCAGGAAGGTTGACAGGTATGGTAAGAGATGAGGAATAAAAAGTACAATCAGTTTAGGTTAGAACAGGCTTCCACAACCTCGCAGGTGGGAAGATTTTCTCAATAAAATTGTTGGGAAGAACTGCCAAGGACAGATTGTTATAGACAGAATCTGCGTGGGATGTGGTCGTGGAGACGTCTACTCATATGAGGACTCCTCGCTGATTAATGACTCCAGGGTATCCAAGGTACATCTGTCCTGAAGGAGGAAAGATCCTTCTGGTTTTCCTGCATGCATTTTCATCTTCACCAGCCCCTGCCTTCTATGTCTGTCTCTTTATGTTGACACGTACTTGTGGGTCTACTGTCCACCCGCTGCAGGAATGAAGTCAAGATGCTGGTGAGAGAAAGAGAGCGAAATGAAGCCATATCCAACGAGACCTAATTGAGCGCAGAAGAATAGATGCCTTTCTTTCATTTTCTCACCCCACTTTCCAAATATTAGACTACCTTTCCCCATCTGTTGGCACAGCCTGCCCCTCCAACATATATTGCATTCAAGGGGGGAGGGACCAGGTCCCAGGAAATGGGGCGCATTGGGGGAAGGGGGTAAACAGACCCTGCTTTCCTACTGAGGAAGAATGGCAAGCTGACAAGGATGATGGGGGCTGTAGTCCAGGCACCGCTTAGGACTGGCTCCAACTTGTTCCCCAGCTTAACTCCAAAGGGAAGAAAGGGTTGCTTATTTGCTTACGTATTTACATTTGCATTTAATTATAGGATTTAATCTTGACACTCCAACTGTTCTTGTACTTTAAATTACTGTACCAGAAGCCCAAGTAAAGCACGCCTGATGATCAGGGCTTCTGGGAATTGAAGTCCAAGAACAGTTGAGTGCCAAGGTTAGCCATCACTTAGACATTTTGCTATTTGTTCTCATTTAGTTTCGATGAGACATTTGAGTTCATCTTTAATTCTTCGAGCAACTTCCGCTCATGTGCTGATGATAAGGACTCGGAGTATATAAGTGGTAAAGGTCACCCTTGCTCGAAAGCTAGTCGTACCTGACTCTAGGGTTCAGTGCTCATCTCTGTTTATAGCCAAAGAGTCAGCACTGTGCATCTGCAGACAATTCCGTGGACATGTGGCAGGCATGCCGAGACACAGGAGTGCACTGGAAAGCTTTTTACAACTTGTAGCATTCGTTTATTTTTCACATCGCTATTGTTGTTTGTTATAAAGGGAAAGGTTTCCCTTGCTCGAAAGCCAGTCATATCCGACTCTAGGGTTCAGTGCTCATCTGTTTTAAAGCCGGAGAGCCAGCGCTGTCTGATTCTGCAGATGTTTCTGTGGTCATGTGGCAGCCATGACTAGACACCGGAGTCCCCGGAACACTGTTTACTTTCCCACCGAAGTGGTCCTTATTTATCTACTTGCAATGTCTTTCTTTCGAACTGCGAAAAAAAGTGACAGCACCTTGGTGAGTTCCTTTTCTGCAGTTCCTTTCACCTGCTAAGACGCTGACTGGAAGGCGGAAGGTCAGCAGTTCGATTCCCAAGTACTGCAGGACGGAATGAGCTCCCATCTTTGTCCTAGCTCCTGCCAACCTAGCACTGGAACAAGTAAATAAATAAATAAATAATATTGAATTAAAAGGTACCAAATTTCTCAGGGAGCAGCCCCCCCCCCCCGAAAGGATCTAGTCTCCAGAAATTTTATCCGCTATTATTGATTTTATTCATAGGAAGTTGATAGTGTATCCTGGGAATTAAGTCTCATGGCCCATTACAAGACACTTCCAAAAGAATACCGATTCCCAGGAAGCTCTATGAAATGTACAACTGCACAAATTTGAGTTTTAGAGGCTGAAATTCCTGGAGTTATTGGGAAATTCTGGGGAAGAGCAGCCTTAAAACAATAAAGTGTACGTCCCTCATGATACCCATGCAGGAGAGATACTTAACATTGCAATAGCTTCACCACTTTAAGAAGAGTAAGTCATTATGTATACACTAGCAGGGGTGCCTAGTTTCGCCTGGGTGGCATTGGGGGGGGCACTGTCCTTCCTGCCAGGGTTACGTTGTTCAGGGGCTCCTTCTCCTGGGCTGACATGTCCACTGGACTCCTGCCCTGCCCTGCCAGCTGGCCTGCTTGGCCAAGGGGCGGGGCTCTGTGATGTCACATTGGCTGACCACTCCCAAGGGCTGACCAGATCTGGGAAAGATATCACAAAGGCATGACATCACAAAGGCCCAGACCTGGTCAGCCCTTGTGATTGGTTGAGGACTAAAGTATCAATTTTGGGGGCATAGCCCCTTCCCCATGAGCTTCGGGACCCCGACAGTGACCTGCTCATGTGCGTAAGGTACATGTGTGCCAAATTTCACGGGGTTTGGTCAAGGCGTACAGCAGCCCATTCCGGATACCGCACCCACACCTCTGCTTTAGGTACATAAATACTAGCATAGGTGCCCGGCTTCGCCCGGTGATGGGGTGCGGGTGCTGGGCTGGCCCATGTAATTATTTCTCTCTTTTTGGGTGTAGGGTGCCTGCCTGACTCCATTCCCCTGGACGTGTTTGGCAGTGTCCAGCATCCTCAGGCTCTCTCTAGGGACCACTTCGGTGGGAAGGTAACAGTGCTCTGTGTGCTCCGGTGTCTAGTCATGCCTGCCACATGACCACAGAAATGTCTGCAGAAGCACAGTGCTGGCTCTTCGGCTTTGAAACAGAGATAAGCACTGAACCCTAGAGTCAGATACGACTGGCTTTCGAGCAAGGGAAACCTTTACCTTTACTAACCCTGTGAGGTATATGCCCCATTAACAGACTAGCCCAATGTCACCAGAGTGACTTTCAATTCTGTGGGATCTGGGATCTCCCGAGTCTGTCTGATATGCTAACCACTGACTCATACTGCCTCCCATATTGCAGCCCATAAAGCATGGGTGCCCAATATTTTTTGTACTGTAGGCCTGGCCACACCCCTGGAATAGCTGAGTGGGCCTGACCACATCCCCAGAAGTGGGAGCATTTGTCCATGCATGTCTGCAACCACTTCCATGAGTGGTGCGGGCACATTTGGCACATGTGCGGGTGCATTTGTGTATGCACAAGTGCATCTGTAACCATTTCCGGGAGTGGCAAAGTTGTGCATGTGCATTGGTGGGCGTGTCCCCATCCACTTCCAGGAGTGGCGAGGGCACTGGGGGCTTGATGAATTGGCACCATGAGCCGTATCCGGCCCACAAGCCATAGTTTGGGCACCCCTGCCATAAAGCATGAACAGGGTTGTTCCTAGCTTTCCAGATCACTTGGTTTTAGAGTGGGGAATATAAAATTTTTGGCCATTCATAATCACAGCCCCAAAGGCTGGGAACGTTGCTAACAGCATTTATTTGCACCAATGAGCCAGAGGTCTTTGGGGAGCAGATCAGCGCTGAAGGAAAGCCCAACAGTTCCTGAGTAACCGGTTTAACAATTCAAAAGGCACCCCAACTCCAATTCCTAGCATTTACATCAGCCGAAAATGTGCCAGCGACTGTCGTAAATGCGGAAGTGGGTGAGTTTACGTCAGCCGTAAATGTGCCCATGACTGTCATAAATGTAGAAGGGGGCGCATTTATGTCAGCTGTAAATGCGTCCACTTCTGGTTGGTGTGGTCTGGCCTGCTCAACTGTCCGAAGGACATGGTCAACCTCCTCTTGATCTCATGACAGAGTATTCTGCCTGTGGATAAATTTGCCTCTCTTTTAGGATTTTAGGATCCCGTTCCACAGACAGAACTGAAAGAAGTTTTGGCAGCCAGTCAGGCTGGTTTTTGTTCTTTTGTCTTCAAACAGCAAACTTTCTTGGGCCAGCCCTGGAATTGAGATGGCTGTCCCGAATCTTACATAGGAAAGGAGGGTCCATGTCAAAATTGATACCTAAACTACAAAGCAAGGAGCGAAAGACACCTGAGGAAAGGAAGTAATAGAAATAAAGGAGAAATAGAAGTGGGGAAAAAGTCACTGTATTTTACAAAAATTAAATCTAGTTGTGAAAAAGAAAAAAAGCACCTGTCTAAAACACTAGATAAACATTACACTTAACAAGAGGACAGAAATCAGAAATTTTTTATTAGGAAAAAGTGACAAATTATGAAAATTGGCAGAAAACAGGCTGTGTTGCAAAAAAGAGGAAGAAGCTAAGAAAATATGTATAAATAATAAAGCAAAGCAAAACACTTTAAACTACACTTTTGACTTTCTGCTTTTTATGTTGCTTATTTTTAAAAAATCAGATAAATTAATAAAAGGACTCAAGAGTTACCTGTGTTTCTGACTTCTCCGCGCTGCAGTACAATCCAGATCCTGGTTTAATAATTAAGAATTGGTTCTGACTTATGGTGGCCTTTTGCCAAGGTTTTCTAGGTAGAGTAGACGCAGAAGAGGTTTCCCGTTCCCCTTCTTCAGGCTGCCTCAACGTAGACTTCAAGGAATTTTTTTACCCTTTAAGTTTTGCACCTGCTTGGTTTCCTGGTGCTTGGAGCCCTGATGGCGCAGCGGTTAAGCTGCCATCCTGAAACCAAAAGGTTGTGAGTTCAATCCTGACCGGTGATCAAGGTTGACTCAGCCTTCCATCCTTCCAAGGTTGGTAAAATGAGTACCCAGCACATTGGGGGCAAAATGCTAATCAAGTTGTGAACCGCGCAGAGAATACACTAAATGCTATGGGGTGGTATATAAGTGTAATTGCTGTGTTTCCTGCTGAAGTTGTTTTGAAGAGATTTACATTCCTAGGTTTCTGCAGGGAACTTTGTAAGTAGGGGATAGCAATGACATCCGGCCCATCTATTTTTATGTATTTACTAGCAAGGGTTGCCCGGCGTTGCCGGGCTTTTTTTGGTTTTTTTTAAAAAAATATGAAAAATGGTGTTGGATGATTTTTGTTGTATGTGTATTTAAATGAGTTATGTTATTTTTTAAAAATAATGTTTTTTATACGTAGGTAGTGTTTTAAACTGTTATAAAAAAATTGGATTTTAAAAAGAAGAAAGGTTGATATATTTTTTTCTTCAATAATGGCATTTTTAAAAATAATGTGTTACTATGTGGTTTTTGGTAATAGGTGTACCTTGGATAAGAATTTTTTAAAAATGTGTAAGTGTATGTTTTTTTAAATTCAATGTTTTTGACTGTCTTTAGATGTTTGGTTTTTCTTTTAGTGTGTTCTTATTTATTTATGTTTGAATAATTTTTTTGTTTGGATATTTTTGAATGTTTTTAAAACTAATTTCCCTTTTTTAAATTCTTGGAGATTAAGTTGAATTCATTGAGTGTCATTTTTCCTGTGGCCACTGGGTGGTGCTGTTGCATAATTTTCTAATTTTAACTGTGTCCTGGCCTGTGTATTCTTCCTGTTCTTTTGTCATTTCAGTTGTGGACCTGTTGAGCCACAACCTGTTCAGTTGAGGCTGGAGGTTTAAGGTGTGTGCTCTTTTCTGTTAGGGGTGGTGGTGTTGGGATTTGTGGGGGGTGGGGGGTTGTGTTTGTCTTTGTTTATTTTTTTTGTTTGTGGATGTTTTTCCCCCTAATTTTTATGTTTATTATTGTTTTTGATTTTTGTGGAATGTTCTTGTTTGTGATTTTGGTGTGGGTATTTCTGTGGGCCGGCCTCGGTGGCTGGCTGGCCCATTGAAATACCATGTGGTGGTAGGTTGGGGGTATTTTCGCAGGCCGGCCATGTTGGAATATCCACGCCGCCGGCCCGTGGGAATCCCCCCATTGTGTTTGTTGGTTTGTTTGTTTGTTTTGGTGGGGGTGGGGGCTTCGCGGCTCGGCCTTGGTGGCCGGACTGTACAAATCCCCACGCCGTTTTTGTTGTTGTTTGGGGGGGGAATCCCAGCGTCGGGGTGTGTGTGGGCTTTCCTTCCTGAGGGCTGGCTTCTGGCCCGCAGTAAGGAAGCCCAGTGGCGGGGTGGTGGTGGTGGGCTTTCCTTACCGGGGGCTGGATTCCCTGGGCGGCCCGCAGTAAGGAAGCCCAGCGGCGGCGGGGGGGGGGGCTTTCATCACCGGGGGCTGTGTCACTGTGAGCCTTACCGGGGGCTGGCTTGCGGCCCGTGGGCGGGGTGGGTGGGTGGGCTTTCCTCACCAGAGGCTGGCCTCCCTGGGCGGCCCACGGTAAGGAAGCCCAGCGGCGGGGGTGTGTGCTTTCGTTACCGGGGCTGTGTGGCTGTGCGTTTATTTTTATTTTGGACGCACCGGCTTTCCCAGAGTTCTGCGCACTCACGGCGCGCAGGACCCTGGGGATTGTATTTTTCCATTTGTGCTTTCCCTTTATGCTCCGTTTTTTTTCATGCGGCTTGGTTTTGATTGGCCGCGCCGTGTTTCCCCAGGTTCTTTGTGCTCCCACCTCTCAGCCTGATTGGCTGTGGCGCAGCGCGGCGCAAAGAACGTTGGGAAATGAAGTTGTTTCCCTTTTTTTGCATTTGTGGGGCTGTTGCCCCACTGCCGGTTTTCTCAATCCTTCGTTGACCTGCGTACCCAGATCGGCCGTGTGCACGAAGGGTGAGTGCAGGCAAGTAGGGCAAGGCATAGCAACCTATAGCCAGTTCCAATGGTTAACCCTTGGATTTATAGGTTAAGATTTAATTGGTGTGTGTGTATGAGAGAGAAAGCCACTACTGAACTTTTTAAGTTCAAAAAATCCCTTCTATCTGTGGGTGTTGTGAGCAATTTTTGTTATGTTCTGGGGGATCCCTGATTTCTTAATTTAAAGAACAAACCTGAATGGAAGACTAATCAAAAGCCACCACCCCTTTCTTTTTCATAGCTGCCACTATCATTTGCACATGGGGCCAACTATTTTTGGGACATGCCCCCACCTAAGCATCTCTAAAATCCTGATGCCACCCTTCACCTGACATTTAATTTTTATTCATAAAGTGAACTATTAACATGGAAAAAGCCTAAAGGGCCATTATCTTAGTCTAAAGAAGCCCCACTTCACTGCCCAGCAGCCCAATGGGAGTGGTTCCTCCCTTCACCGAGCACAGGGTTCACCCCGCCCCTCTGTGGTACAGATGGCAGCCTGTTGAGTTTGGCCACACAGCCAGCAACTCAATGCAAAGCATCAAGTGGTGGTTAACTAACCTGACAACCCTGAGACTAATGGCCTTGGGTGGCAAAGTGCACAGAGAAGGGTGATGGTTCCCAAATGGCTTATTTATTTATTTGTTTGTTTGTTCGACTTATATGCCGCCTTCCCACTTGAATCCATCTTGATGGAGGGAAGCAGCTTCATCAATACTGGCCTGGGGCTGAGGAAGACTTTGTGTGCCAAAAGGGCTCATGACCAGAAAGTGACTCATGGAACTGGATCAGTGGTACTATGGGGGTCATGCTGGATCAGTAGTATGGGGGGTCATGCTGCGATGCAGATAGCAGATGAAAAGGCCACTGCATTATATTCTCAGGACAGTCTTTGTGGCTAATCGTCATGAGGATCACCAATATTCAGAATCGGATACAGCAGAAGAAAAAGTGGGACATGGGCCCCATGTTGGAAACCACGAAGTTATGTGCTGATGTCCGTATTCCTATTAAGAACCGTTCAGCTAGGGAAGACAAGAATTGGGTTTCAACAAACTCTGGACAGCCTTCAAAGTCCATCATCTATGAAAACAATGCCATATGTCTTTTTTTGGGCTGAGTTCCTGCTCTGCTGCCCACATCTAATGAACTGGTTGGAGAGCACCTACCACTGGCCATTACAGAACACTGGTTTACAGCATCACCTGCTACAGATCTCCAGAAAGTGCATAGCAGTGTCAGAGAATCTGTCCTTTTATATCAGGGGTTACCAACCTAAGGCCTGTGGACCAGATCTGGCCCATGATGCCATTTCACATGGCCCCACCTCACCCCTCCAAGGGCATATGAACATAAGAACATAAGAACAGCCTTGCTGGAACAGGCCACAGCCCATCCAGTCCAGCATTCTGTCTCACACAGTGGCTCACCATTTCCTTCAGGGTATTCCCAAGCAGATGCCTTCACCTGCTTAGGATTCCCTGGAAATGGCATTGAGAGATATCCTGCCTATCTCTCCAACCCGGAGGTTGTCCTTAGGTAGCCATAATTATAGCCATTGATACCCTTGTCCTCCATGAACTTGTCTAATCCTTTCTTAAAGCTGTCAAGACTGACAGCTGTCACCACTTCTTCTGGCAGGGAGTTCCATAGACCAGTAATCCTCTGGGTGAAAAAGTACTTTCTCTTATTTGTTTGAGAACTAGTACCCAAAAGTTTCATGGAGTGTCCCCTAGTTCTAGTGTTATGCGATAGGGAAAACAGTTTTTCCTTATCTACTTTGTCCACACCGTGCATGATTTTATAAACTTCAATCAGGTCACCTCTTAGACGCCGTCGTTCAAGAGTGAAAAGGCCCAACCGTTGCAGCCTCAGATGGTAAGGAAGGTGTTCCAGTCCCCGAATCATTCTGGTTGCCCTCCTCTGTACTTTTTCCAGCTCCATAATATCCTTCTGGAGGTATGGCGACCAGAACTGTACACAGTATTCCAGGTGGGGCCTCACCATAGATTTATAAAGAGGCAAAATGACACTTGCTGACTTATTTTCTATACCCTTCCTAAGGATCCCTAGCATTGAGTTTGCTTTTTTCATTGCTGAGGCACACTGGGTTGACACCTTCATTGAGCTGTCCACCAGGACACCAAGGTCCCTTTCCTGGTTTGTCGCAGAGAGTTCAGACCCCATCAGTTTATAAATGTAATTGGGGTTCTTTGCCCCAACATGCATCACTCTGCACTTACTAATGTTGAAATTCATTTGCCACTGTTTTGCCCACTCCCCCAGTGTTGAGAGATCCCTCTGGAGCTCCTCACAATCTCTCACAGTTTTCACTACCCTGTATAATTTAGTGTCGTCAGCAAATTTGGCTACCTTGCTTTTTACTCCTACCTCTAGATCATTTATGAAGAGGTTGAACAGCAGGGGTCCCAGTACTGAACCTTGGGGGACCCCACTCTTTACTTCCCTCCACTTGGAGAAGTGTCCATTTAGTGCTACCCTCTGTTTCCTGTCCCTTAGCCAGTTGCTGATCCAGGACAAGACCTGTCCCTTTATTCCATGACTGGTAAGTTTATTCAAGAGCCTTTGGTGTGGGACCTTGTCAAAAGCCTTCTCAAAGTCCAGATAAACAATGTCAACTGGATCCCCCTTATCCACATGCTTGTTGACACTCTCAAAAAATTCCAACAGATTAGTGAGGCATGATTTGCCCTTGTAAAAGCCATGTTGGCTCTCCTTTAGCAGCGCCTTCTCTTCTATGTGCCTATTAATTCTATCTTTTAGGATGGTTTCCATCACTTTACCTGGGACACATGTCAAACTGACAGGTCGGTAATTTCCTGGATCACCCCTGGATCCTTTTTTGAAAATTGGTGTTATATTCGCTACCTTCCAGTCATCAGGCACAAAGCCTGATTTGAGGGAAAGATTATATATTTTGGCTAGGAGATCAGCAATTTCATCTTTAAGTTCCCTGAGAACTCGTGGATGGATGCCATCTGGTCCTGGTGATTTGTTAGTGTTTAGCTTAACAAGACATGCAAGGACCTCCTCCCTGGTTATTTCTATCTGGCTTAATTCTTCGGTTTCCCTCCATACGAAGATAGGCTCTGTTTTGGGCATGTGGCCTCTGTCTTCTTCAGTGAATACTGAAGCAAAGAATTCATTGAGTCTCTCTGCAATCTCTGTTTCCTCTTTAATAACCCCTTGCCTTCCATTGTCATCTAATGGTCCAATGGCCTTCCTAGTTGGGTTCTTACTTCTAATGTACTTAAAGAAGTCTTTGTTATTTCTCTGAGTATTTTTAGCTATACGCTCCTCAAAGTCTTGCTTTGCTTTCCTGATTGTTGCCTTGCATTTGTTCTGCCAGAATTTATGTTTCTGCCTGCTGTCCTCATTCGGACAAGCCTTCCATCTTCTAAATGAGCTTTTCTTGCTCTTGATCACTTCCCGAACAGCTCCTGTAAGCCACATTGGAGTCCTCTTGGACCTGGCAGTGCCCTTTTTCCTTTTGGGTATGCATTCCAATTGAGCCTCTGTTATTGTTTTTGTAAACAGCCTCCATGCCTCTTGGAGTGTTTGGACTCTCTCAATTTTCCCTTTCAGCTTCTTTTTTACTAGTTTCCTCAACTTTGGGAAACAAAATGGCCATCCTTTTGAAGCTGTTTGGACAAAATGGCCACCCCCATCATACAGGCCGGGCAAAATGGCCATCCGGCCCTCAAAACTGACTGAGAGAGCGTGGCCCAACCCCCAGTTTGAAAAGGTTGGGAACCCCTGTTTCATGGGGTGTTTTTTGTCTCATCCTCGACAACAAGGACGTCCAGGGTTTCTCTGGTATGGATCTTCTGGTGTCTGACCAGGACGGTGCGGTGAGAAAAACTCTTCCCGCAGGTGGCGCATTCATGGGGCCTCTCCCCCGTGTGGACCTTCTGGTGCCGGATTAGGACCACCCGGTCGCAGAAGCATTTCCCGCAGATGGAGCACTTGAAGGGCTTCTCACCCGTGTGGATCCTCTGGTGGACCATGAGGATCTGCCGTTGGCTGAAGCTCTTCCCGCACTCTGAGCAGGTGTAGGGCCTTTCCCCCGTGTGGACCCGGTGGTGTTTGACCAGTTGGGAGGAGGTGTTGAAGGACTTTTCGCAATCGGGGCATTTGAAGGGCTTCTCTCCCGTGTGGGAGCCTTCATGGATCATGAGGCTGGAGCTCCGGCTGAAGGTCTCCCCGCACTGGGTGCATTTGTACACTTTCTCCCTGGTGTGGACCTTGTGGTGGTTGAGGAGCTGCGTCTTCCGGCTAAAGCTTTTGCCGCACTCCAAGCAGCTGAATGGCTTCTCCTCGACGTGGATCCGGTAGTGCCGGGTGAGGTCCGAGCTGACCGTGAAATTCTTCCCGCACTGGGAGCAGGTGTATGGCCGCTCCCCCGTATGGGTCCTCTCGTGGGCCACCAGTGTGGACTTCAAGCTGAAGCATTTCCCACAGTCTTTGCACATGAACGGCTTCTCCCCGGTGTGGGTCCTCTGGTGGGCCACAAGCACCGTCGTCCGGCTGAAGCTTCTCCCGCAGACATTACACACCTTTTCCCCTCTGATTCTGCGCTGCCGTTTGACGACGATGGTTTGGCTCATGTCCCCGCTCTCTTCCAGATAAGGGAAGAAAACTTCCACCCTGGAATCTAGATGGTTCTTCTTCCCCTTCTCCCGTCCTTTAGGACTCTCAGAAGCTTCGCTCTCTTGAAGGCACAGGGGTTCTTCCCAAGAGGGCCCGAGACAGCTCCCTGGCTTAGGGTTCTCCTCCTGAGATTTCTCTTCTTCTGTCATCCCTTCATCACCTGCCGGAAAGGACAGTGAAGCTTGCAAAATGATTCCTAGAGAAGGGGAATCCATAATTAAATTATATACGTACAGTAAAACCCCGGCTTATGACTGCTCCGGCTAACGTTTGCCGCAGATTACGACGGCAATTTCTATAAAATTGCCATTCCAGGTTACGAATGTTTAAATACCTTTTTTTCCGGGTACCGGCGACATTTCTTACAACATCCTCACGGTCCTTTGTGCCACTATATCTGGCCTGTCTGCCCCCACCCCCAGGCACACATTTTTGGTTGCAGCGAAGCCTTGGGGCTTCGGAGAATGACTGCGACCGAGGGGATCTTTTTCCCCGACCCTTCCGGAGGCAGAGGCGGCAGTGGAAAATAGGCTCAACACACGCCTCCCCAGTCAACAAATGGTGTAGAAAAGGTAAGGAGATCGCCTCATTGCTTTTGTGGGGCTGGGGGACAATTGTGTCTGGTATTTTTATTTTGTGATTCTAATTTTTTTTATTATTATTTTTGGTCTGGTCAGGACCGTTTTTCTATTTTTCAATGTATCCCTATGGGGAAAACATATTTCAGTTTATGATTTTTTCAGGTTACAACTGAGGCTGTTGGAACAGACCTCCGTTGTAACCCGGGGTTTTACTGTATAAGGATATAAGGTAGCGGTTCCCAACCTTTTCTTGGCCATGACCCACCTAAGCATCTCTAAAATCCTGATGCCCAACCCCCTTGTGAAATATAATTCTTATTATTCAAAATGTGAACTCTGATTCATGAGGAGGAAGCCTAAAAGGCCATTCACTGTTAATAACATATCCTTGAATTGCCCCCCTTAAAAAATCAAATTGCCCCACATTGGGAACCACAGATATAAGGTAAAGGTCACCTTTGCATGAAAGCCAATCATACCGGACTCTAGGGTTTGCAGGCAAAAAAGCCAGCAATGTCTGTTTCTGCAGACGTTTCCATGGTCATGTGGCAGGCATGACTAGACAAAGGAATGCAGGGAATCGTATTACCTTTCCCATCGAAGCAGTACCTATTTATCTACTTATAATTTCTTGCTTTTGAACTGCTAAGTTGGCAGGAGATACATTGGAACCTCGGTTAACATAATTAATGTGTTCTCCGGGATGTTTCTTACAGCGAAAATTACTTTAACTGAATTTCCCATAGGAATGCACTAAATTACATTTCCCATAGGAATGCATTGAAAACCAAAATACTTTAACCAAAATGTGGTTTCCCATAGGAATGTATTGAAAACCAATTAATCAATTCTGGGTGGGGGGGGGATTCTGTAAACCAAGCCACTATTTTCTATGCGATTTTTATGTTAACCGAGCCGTTTGTTAACTGAGGTTCCCTTGTATACTATAGGGGCTATAGGGGTATGGAATTAATTAATATATATAATATTAATTAATTCCATCCTTCTATGCTATTATATCTTATGTAACCCAAAGGAGTTTACATAATTATATTATGTATAATTATAATATACATAATATAATTATGTAAACTCCCTTGGGTTAGCAGTTTTTTTTAAGCAAACTGGGATATAGAGGGATGAAATTAACTGATTGATTATTTGCCGAATTCCTTACTCTGTGAGCCAGGATCACCGTCCGCCTCTAGCTTGGCCTCAGAGAAATGCTGCTTCTCCTCGTGAATAGGCGAAAGCCACTCGGCTGCGTGGACCTTGAGAGGCGCCTCCCGAATCAGGGCTGTGCCCTGGAAGGTAACAACAACGGCACCTTCAAGACAGGACAACAGAGCAATGTGAGGACTAAAAAAAAAAAAGAGAAGATGAGGGTTTCTCCTACCACCTTTTTCATTTGGCTGACATCTACTGTCCAAGAGCCTCAGACAGCCTCATGACAGGAGTAGACATTTGAAACTCTATCTGCCTAGGATGTCAGGATCTTAAGTTAGCAATGTGTAGAGAAGCGATCAGCTACATTCTCTCATTTCATAGTTACTATGTATTCTCTATACATAACTAATTAATGTTTGCCTCATAATTCCATGATAGCTGTTCTATCCAATGATAGTTTCGCGCTAGAGACAAGCCCTTGGCCCCTCTCGCCTTATATACCTATTTATGACATCAGCTCACTGACTTGCCCAGACATGCCCGGCTGCTGCTGGAACATGCATGCCACCAGGGGACCTGATTCAGCTGAGGTGGCAGCAGGCACAGTGGTTGTTGCAACTGTTATACTGTTCCCATGGAACTTACATTACCCAATTACCAACCATTTCATCAGTTTTAGCATACCTGTAACTTAAAATCTATAAGTGATAGGCAAAATCTAAGTTCAGATTCGGAATCAGCACACTCGATATTATGTTAATCACACGTGTTATTCCCAGTAGCAAAATCGTTGTTGTGCCGTGTAAATAAGGTTTTACAGGGTTCAGGATCCCACCCTACTCATCAGCTATAAGCTCCTCCAAGCAACCCACATTTCATTTCCGCTCCCTTTTTCGCCCGTTTCCGACATTTTCATGCCATCTGGGCACCTCCATTTGTCCACTGGATCGGGGTCTGCAAACCTGGCTCTCCATGTGTTCTTGGACATCATGTTCCAGAAGCCCAACTTAGCACACCTGCTGATCACAGCTTCTGAGCATTGAAGTCCAAGAACATCTGGAGAGCAAAGTTTGCAGGCCCCTGATCCAGATGTTTCTGAGATCTCTCTTCTCCCCCCCCTCCCCCTAATTATTTTTTCGGGGGAAGGAGCGATTACTTTTGCAAACCTTGAGGTTCTTCTGGGGTCTTTGATACATCCCTTTTTCTTTGTGGATGGGACTTGTTAGGACTATAGGGAAGATCTTTACACAATAGATCTGTTGTGTTCTGTAAAGCTGTGCCTTTAACAATGTACCTTTGCCATGTGTTACCAATGTAACCTTTCTGAGTGCAACATTATAACCATCAGCTGTATCAATGTAACCTAATAAGGGGACGCGAGCTAGTGACCACCAGAGGGCAGTAGCGAGCGTCCAGCTCTCATGGATCATAGTCACCTGGTTCAGCAGCGCGGGAAGATTCCCCGCGACCTCCTCACCTGGTCAAGAAGGGCGTGACCTCCTACGACGTCACGCAGGCAGCAACCAATAGTCTGTCGACGAGCCACATTCAAATGTATAGCCAGCTGTATATATTGAGCTACCCATCCGCCATTACCTCATGTTCCTCCGGATCATCATGCAATAAACCTGTGTTAAGCCAACCCTTCGGCTGTTTCATTGTCTTTGGTCCCTTACACTAAACTGGCGACGAAGGTGGGATGATGGCAGCCCACGGGACCAAGACATGCGCCGGTTTCGAAATCAGGAAACCGGGCGACTGGGAGATCTTCGAGATGGACTTCCAGGCCGCACTGATCGAGTCCGAAGTCACGGAAGAGGCGAAGAAAAGAGCCATCTTCACCAGAATGCTTGGACAAGAAACAAAAAGGACCTTGGTGGACCTGATTGCACCGAGAAGGGTGAGCGAATTCAAGGCCAAGGAACTCATGCAGATGCTGCGTGAGCACGTCCGGCCCGCCACGGCGATGTTTCCCGCTCGGAGTGCGTTTTGGAGGCGAGTCCAAGCGCCCGGGGAGACGGTCGCCGCATTCGTGGCGGCCCTGCGGCTGGCGGCCGGCACGTGCAAATGGGAGAATGCCGAAATCACCCTCCGAGACTGTGTGCTGTGCGGCCTGAACGACGCCGAAACCCAGCGCACATTAATGAACCAAGAGCCGCCTCCCACGTTGCAGGAGGTCGTCAGGGCGGCCCAGGCCGCAGAAGCTACGAAGGCCGGGGTCCAAGAACTTCAGGACTGGCGGCCAAAGGCGAGCAAAGCAGAGGCTCCGGTACAGGCGGCCCGGCGAACTTCGAGGTCGTCCACAGAGAGCAGCGACGACGAGGACGTCCAGAGGGTCCGGAAGGAGAGCCGGCGATGCGACGGCTGTGGAGCGGCCCACGACCGCGTGAAATGCCCCTTCCGGAAGGCCGAGTGCCACAACTGCGGCTGCCGCGGGCACATCGCCAAGGTGTGCAGGAAGAAGCGCGAGACCCGGAGGAGCTCCGCAGACCGTTCCACGGGACAAGACCGCCCAACGAAACCCAAGGATGGCGCCCAGGCCACGCGGAAGCAGGACGGCGTGGGCCGCATTGCCGACGGCAGCGAGGACGACGCCCCAGTGTTCAGCGTGTCTACTAGACACCCCCGCTACTTTGTTGAGGTACTAGTCCAAGGGGTCCCCATTAGGATGGAAATTGACTCGGGGTCCTCATATTCAATCATTTCCCAGAGGGAGTTTTTGGGAATTGCCCCCCACAAGCGACCCAAGCTCAAAGCATTGAGGTCCACATTACGGGACGTGCAAGGGAACAGTATTCCAGTGTTGGGGGTTGGAGAATTTCAGGTCAAATTCAAGGAGCACGCCGCGTCCCTTCCCCTAGTCGTGCTCAAAGGAGGAAATTGCAGCCTCCTCGGGACTCAATGGTTCCAGCCCCTGGGGTTGTTTATTGGGGGGGTGCACGCCGTTGGGATGCACGCCGTTGGGACTGATCCAATTCAGGAGGTGTGCGAGGCGCACCCCGAAGTCTTCAAAAAGGGACTGGGGAAATTCAAGGGGCCCCCAGTGACTTTCGACCTGGACCCGGAGGTCCGCCCAATTCGCCTAAAACCACGCCGGGTGCCGTTTGCACTCAAGGACAAGATAGAGGCGGAACTGGACAAGTTGGTGGGCCAGGGGATCCTTGTGCCTGTAGATTCTGCGGAGTGGGAAACTCCAATTGTAACCGCTCTAAAGGCCAATGGGGAGGTCCGCATATGCGCCGACTACAAGTGCACCATCAACAAGGCGATCCGCCCGAATGCATATCCGGTGCCGGTAGTCAGCCATCTGCTGGCCAGGTTACACGGGGGAAAGTGTTTCGCTAAGCTCGACTTAGCACAGGCCTACCAGCAGCTCACGGTGTCCCCTGCCGCCGCTGCTGCACAGACCATAGTCACCCATAAGGGGGCGTTCCAGGTGACGCGCCTCCAGTTCGGCGTGAATTCGGCGCCTGGAATTTTCCAGTCACTCGTGGAACGCCTCCTGAAGGGATTGGAGGGGGTGTTGCCTTATTTTGATGACGTGTTAATAACGGGGGGGAGTCGGGCTGAATTGGCCAAAAGGTTGGGGAAGGTCCTGACGATATTCGAAAAGGCGGGGCTGAGGTTGCGAAAGGACAAATGCGTCTTCTTCGCAACCGAGGTTGAGTTCCTAGGGTTTTGTGTGACTCCTGAGGGAATAAAACCATCCATGTCCAAAGTGGCAGCCATTAAAAAAGCCCCCCGCCCCACCTCCAAGCCCGAGTTACAGTCGTTCCTAGGACTGCTCAACTTCTACCACTCCTTCCTTCCCCGAAAGGCAGCGGTGGCTGAGCCGCTACACAAACTGCTAAAGAAAGACCAGGCATGGAAGTGGGGCGATGACCAAGAAAGGGCATTTAGCGAGCTAAAAAGCCTCCTGGCGTCCGACGCCATACTGACCCATTTCAACCCCAAGCGCCCAGTAGTTCTGATCTGTGATGCATCTCCAGTGGGGGTGGGGGCGGTGCTGTGCCACGTGTTGGAAAGCGGAAGGGAGGCCCCGATAGCATTTTATTCCAGGTCCCTGTCCCAAGCTGAGAGGAACTACGCACAGACGGACAGGGAGGCACTAGCAATAGTCGCGGGGACGAAAAAATTTCACGATTTTCTGTACGGCCGCCCCTTCACCATTGTAACAGACCACAAGCCCTTGCTAGGCATTTTTACCGCTGATAAGCCCACCCCACAGATCCTGTCTCCAAGGATGGTCAGGTGGGCCATTTTTCTCAACGCGTATCAGCACGCGTTGATCTACCGGCCCGGGAAAGAGATCAGCCATGCGGACGCCCTATCTAGGTCTCCCCTCCCCCTAACGCCCAGCCAGGTGAGCATGGGGGAGCGGGATCATCAGGTTCTCATGATAGAGGTGCTGGATTCGCCCCCCGTAGTGCCCGCCGACATTGCCAAAGCAACAGAGAAGGACAAAACGTTAGCGACAGTCAGCTCCTGGCTGCAGAAAGGGTGGCCCGCGTCCTCCCCAGCGGAGGAGTTCGCTCCATTTTTCAGATAAAAGCTAGAACTGTCCCTAGAGAGGGGGTGTCTCTTGTGGGGGCAGCGGGTGGTGATTCCCACTTCCCTTCGGCTGCGGGTGCTCAAACTGCTGCACGTCAGCCACCCCGGCATCGTGCGATCCAAGGCGCTGGCCTGGAGTTACATCTGGTGGCCCCAGCTAGACGCCGACATCGAGCACATGGTCGGCACTTGTGAAAGTTGCCAATGCTCCAGACCAGAGGAGGCCCGCCTTCCCCACAGGGAATGGGACGCGGCTAAGGGGCCGTGGTCCCGGGTGCACGTTGATTTCGCGGGCCCGTTCAGAGGCACCCTGTTCCTCCTTGTAGTGGACGCTTTCTCCAAATGGTTGGAGGTTATCCCAGTCACGAGCACCTCCTCGGCCCAGACCATTAGGCAATTGCGGAGGCTCTTTTCCACGTTCGGCATACCCGACACGTTAATTAGCGACAACGCTAGTTGTTTCACGTCCTCCGAGTTTAGGGCATTCATGGAGATTAACGCCGTTCGGCATATCACCTCCGCCCCTTTTCACCCGGCCACCAACGGCCAAGTAGAGCGCCTCATCCGCACCACGAAGGACGCGTTGCGGCGCATGGGCCCAGGGGATCTGAACCTACAAGTGTGTCAGTTTCTGCTCGGGTACAGGGTGACCCCATTGGCGTCAGGATACTCCCCCGCAGAGCTCTTAATGCGCAGGAAGCTGACCACCATCCTTACTAGGCTAGACCCCACGAGGGTAGAGGACAAAGGAAGGAACATCGGGCTAGAGGTTACAAAGAGTTTCAGTATAGGCGCCCCCGTGTATTGCAGGAATTACGCCAGCACGGGCCCAGCCTGGGTGCCGGGCGTAGTTGTGGAGCAAACCGGCCCCGTGTCGTACCGCGTGGAAACCAGCACAGGGCTCCTGTGGAGGCGGCACGCGGACCAGCTCCGACGCAGGGTCTCCGATGAGCAGGGCACTGATCAGGCAGGAAATCAGTCAACGTTAGGGTTCTCCCCCACCCGTTCAGCCCAAGGGGGAGGGAAAGGGGACCGCGGGCCCCCACCAAGGGGGGAGGAGGATGTTCTCGTAGATATCCTAGGGGATCTTTCCGAGGAGGAGGAACCCGACCCCATACATATCTCGCGGGAAGTCCCCACAAATGCGGGTACCCCTACCAAGTTAGATTTTGATTTTCAGAACCGGGGGGGTTTTTCGGAGTGGTCCCCCACCCGTCCAAGCGAGAAGAGGGGTTTTTCGTTAGCCCCGACGGCCCCCGGTCTGCCCACAATGGAGTTTTTCCCTTCCCCTAAGGCCGCCAGACAGCGGCAAGCCACTAACAAGTCTCCCTCTCCCATTTCAGGACAAGGGACCAGGGAACAAAGAAGCAATAACGCCCCCGGGGGGGGCAGCCCTCTTCACGGCCCAAACGCACATGCAACAAGCCATCTTGGCTGAGAGACTTCGTCTCATCCTAGGGGGGAGGGATGTTGTGTTCTGTAAAGCTGTGCCTTTAACAATGTACCTTTGCCATGTGTTACCAATGTAACCTTTCTGAGTGCAACATTATAACCATCAGCTGTATCAATGTAACCTAATAAGGGGACGCGAGCTAGTGACCACCAGAGGGCAGTAGCGAGCGTCCAGCTCTCATGGATCATAGTCACCTGGTTCAGCAGCGCGGGAAGATTCCCCGCGACCTCCTCACCTGGTCAAGAAGGGCGTGACCTCCTACGACGTCACGCAGGCAGCAACCAATAGTCTGTCGACGAGCCACATTCAAATGTATAGCCAGCTGTATATATTGAGCTACCCATCCGCCATTACCTCATGTTCCTCCGGATCATCATGCAATAAACCTGTGTTAAGCCAACCCTTCGGCTGTTTCATTGTCTTTGGTCCCTTATACTAAAAGATCCAATCTGTAATTCTGATACATGGGGGATAGGTGGCATTTAGCTCTCCCCGCCCCCATGGTCATTTTTGCAGCCCTCATTGACAACCATATTTTTAAACTTCCAGGGGGGAAATCACCTTCCTCATCAAGAAGCTACTGAAGGCCACAGAGTCAATTAAATGTTGTCTTCTTGTTGTGCCATACAGTATCCGATTTCAAATATTGATGATCCTCATGGTGATCAGTCATGAAGACTGTCCTGAGAATACAATGCAGTGGCCTTCTGCATCACAGCAAAACACCCGTACCACTGAGCCAGTTCCCACGAGCCACTTTCTGGTCCTGAGACCTTTAGACACGCAAAGTCTTCATCAGCCCTAGGCCAGTATTCATAAAGCTGCTGTCCTCCGTCAAGATGGATTCAAGTGGGTTTGGGGACCCTCACCCTTCCCTGTGAATTTTGCCACCTAAGTCCTCAGGGTTTTTAGGTTAGTTAACCCCTGCCTGATGATCAGCGTTGAGTAACTAGCAGTATGGTCTACTCTATTACCATAGCAAGATAACCTGGCCAGACTGTGAATTAAACCTTTGGTTTTTGAAAATCATCACCACCGCAGTCATTTTAGGCAGTGCCAATTTTCAGAAATTAAAAGATCCAAACATGTTTTTTTTAATAAAAAAATGCTGCAGCTGATGATGCCATCAGGCTTTCACAGCACAGCTGCACAAAAAAGGATTTCAACCTGTATGTTTTGGTTCCAGAACCAAGCTGCAGGCCCATAACAGGTGGATCAGAATCATAGAACCACAGAATAAGTGAGTAAGAAGAGGCCCAGGAGGCTTTCGAGTCCAACCCCTTGGCTCAATGCATGAATCCAAATCAAAACAGATGTTAACAGATGTGGGTTGCCCAGGTCACTGATTTGACAGCAACCTTTCCCGATAGGTTCGTTCGGCAAGAACACTGCCTCGAAGACCAACCAAGCTTTACCGGAAAGGAAATTGGGTACGGGCCAATAGCAATAGGGAGCTGTAGTGACTCCATGTTTCCTTGGCTGGGGACGCTGAGAGAAATAGGACAAATGTCCTAAGGTGAAATACCCAGAAGAGACTCAAGGTCTAGCAAACACCACACGGCATCCAGCTCACGTCCATGGACTGAGCTGGGCAAAGGCAAACCACAGCTAGACCAAACAGCTAAGCATAGATGCCCAGAGTCACAAGGACTCTGAGATAAGACAGAAACAATGAGTCTCGCTGTATCTGCTGATTATTCTGCCTATGGCCAACCTTGGCACGCAGTACTTTCTTAGGCTGGCAAATGTACCTTAGCCAGCAACATGCTACGTAAACAAGCCTTCTGTTATAGGAGTCATGCGCAGTCTGTGTGCAAGTGATCCAGAATGCAAGCCAATAAATATAGACCACCCGGGGATTCGGGACTGGCTTTTTTTTACCACACATCTGTCTCTCGCACCTTCCTTGAGTTCAGCACCTCGACTCCCGCGAACCATTACAACAAACAGATGGTTGCCCAATTTTCTCTCGAATATACTTCCAGAGGTGGAGAACTCTCCACAACCCAAAGTAAATGGTTCCAGTGTTGTACTGCTCTAACAGTTAGAAAGTTCCCCCTGATATTCAGCCTATACTTGGCTTCCTGTAATTTGACCCATTAGTTTGCACCTGGATGCCGGGAGCAACACCACCGCCGGTGTCCTGGGCACCGCCCCCCCCCTTGGCGGGGGATTCAAAAGACAACTGGACTGCTGTCGCTGGTGTTCATTGTGGGCGTGGCAGAGCGGCCCCCGCAGCACCTGGATGCCGGGAGCAACACCACTGCCAGCATCCTGGGCCCCCTCGGCGGGGGATTTAAAACACTTCTTGCCGCCAACATCCCCTGGCTCCGACATCGCCGGAGGAGGAGAAGCTGCAACAGCAGTAGCGGCTGGGCGGTGGGGTCTCACTCCCACCCTCCATCTCCAGGCCCTGCTCCCCTATTTAGAACTTTAGAGGTTGCTGGGATGTCAGCACTTCTACTTTTCTTTTGGATTTGCCGGGGTTGGGGAGAGTACAGTGGGGTACTGCTGTGTCGGTATTGTTACGGTTCCCCGCCCCATTGTATTATGTATTGTATTCTGTAATTTGTATCTTTGCCTTTTACTACTGTATTTCTAAATATTGTGTTTGAATGCTGTTCCTTTATGTATTTATTTAGTTTATTTATACCCCGCCCTATTGGTGTAAACACCACTCAGGGCGGCTTACAAAGAAAGTCTTATATCATAATAAAACCCTAAAAGACATCAAAGCTAAAACAATATTAAAACCCCTATCTAAAGATGAATCATAAAATAAGTAAACCCTACAAAACCCACCCTAACCCCTTAAGAAGACAAAAAGGAATTAAAACAGGCATTAAAAGGTTTTTTAAAAGGAGGGGGAGGGGGGGAGAATAAAATCAGACAGGTCAATTGAACGTACTATATAAGCCAGCGGGACTGGGCCGCTTTGGGTTACCCCTCGGGTTTGAGGAAAGCGGAATATAAATAAAACATTATTATTATTATTATTATTATTATTATTATTATTATTATTATTATTATTATTATTATTATTATTATTATTATTATTATTATTATTATTATTATTATTATTACTACTACTACTACTACTACTACTACTACTACTACTACTACTACTACTACTACTGTCCTGCACTCTGGGATGATTGAGAACAGATCCTGCTTTTCCTCCTCTTTATGACTCTCTTTCAAGTATTTAAAATGCTATTATATACCCTCTTAGTCTCCTTTTCTCAAGGCTAAAATATCCCCCAGTTCTTTTGGTTTTCCTTCATATGGCTTGGTTTTCCATTCCTCTGACCGTCCTTGTTGCCCTCTTCTGAATTTGTTGTTGTCTGTTGACCTCCTTTGTAAATTGCAGTGTCCAGAATTGGACGCAGTACTCTAGATGTGTTCAAACTAGTGTCAAATAGAAAGGGAGACTAGTCCTTCACATGTTCTAGGTAAAGGTAAAGGTTGAACCTTGCTCAAAACTCAGTCATATCTGACTCTAGGCTTCAGTGCTCACCTCTGTTTACAGCCAAAGAGTCAGCACTGTCTGCATATGCAGACATTTCCGTGGATATGTGGCAGGCGAGCCTGGACCCTGGCTGCTGTTTACCTTTACCAACAAAGTGGTACCTATTTATCTACTTGCAATTTCTTGCTTTCGAACTGCTATGTTGGCAGGAGCTGGGACAGAGGCAGGAGCTCACTCTGTTGCACAGTACTCAGATATTAAACTCTGACCTTCCAGTCTTCAAGTTCAGCGTCTTAACCACTGCAGTCACGTGTTCTACATTTCTGTTAATGCAGCCTTAAATAGCATTGGCCTTTTTTGCAGCCAAATCACACCGCTGACTCATGTTCAGCTTTTGATATACCACAACCCCAAGATCCTTCTTGCTCATACTATTACTGAGACAACTATCCTCCATCTTGTTACTTTTCATTTGGGTGTGTTTTTACCCCGAGGTGTAGAACGTTGCACTTATCCCAGTTAAGTTTCATTCTGCCGTTGTCTAAACTGATTAAACCAAACCAGAGACCATCAATGTTCTCTCAAAGGGTAACTGTGACTCATCTCTAAGCAGCTCCCTGGTGGCTTAGTGGTTAAGATGCTGAGTTCGGAAACTGGAGGGTCGGGTTTCGATACCTGAGGGCTGCACTTGGGGACAGGAAAGGAGCCTCATTCGGGTCTCCCCTGAGTGGAGTTTCTCCAGAAAAAAAATCCTTTCAACCCAGAGTAATCTCTGGCACGAAATTATTATTATCATCTCTAGATTGGTAGCCCCTGAGTCTCCTCAATTGATTCTTTGAAAAAAATACTCTCACCTCCTTTCCCAGTCGCCCAGGCTCCTGCAGTCGTACTAAGAAGTCTTCCACAAGGGCCACCGCCTGGTCACAAGTTTCGGGGCAACCTCCCTTGACCCAGTTCTGGATCTCCAGTGGGAGAATAGCCAGGAACTGCTCCAGGATCACCAGTTCTAGGATGTGTTCTTTGCTGTGTCTTTCTGGCTTCAGCCACCGGTGGCAAAGATACCAGAGGTGGCTACAAGCCATCCGTGGCCCCTCCGCCTGCTGGTAACGAAATTCCCGGAAGAGGGTCCGTTGAGCCTCCAGGCTAACTGAATCATCTTTCAGGAGGTCCTCCATTTTTGCGACTTCCATTTTTGAGCTGTCTCCTAGCGTTTGGGTGCTGAGATTCACTGGACCTTTGGCCTTCCAGTATACATGAGCTGCTCCCTCCACAGAGGCCAAAGCTCCCTTCGCATTTTCCCAAGGCGAAAACACTGATAGATCAGGGAATCCCCGTCTTGATTCAGGACAGTCTGACTCTTCCAGCGACTCATGTGATTCTAACTGCTTCAACTGGGTCTCATTTACCTTCTCCACAAACAATTCCAGGACTTCTTTCCCCAGAAAACCCTGGTCATTCGCAGCCTTGAATTTGCAGCAAGCTCCTTTTGCTTCCTCTGTTGCCACATCATTATTGAGGCCGGTTTTGTCTCTTGCCTCCTGCTGCTGCTTCTTGGCTTTTATCTCTTCTTGTGACAGAGCTGGAAACTGGAAGTTAACACTTCTCGCTCTTTGTATCTTAGATTTGGTGGCCAAAGCCTGTATCCCATTAACAGCATTTCCCCCAAAGATGCAACCTGTGACTACATCTTCAGGTTGGTTCCACAAGGTCAACAGGACATTTCAGTGATTCTGGAAAATTATCTCTAGACAAACCTGGTGTCTCTCAGGAAGTGTTGATAAGAAGTGTTGATAATTTAAATTGATAATTGAAACTGCTGAGAGCCACCTCTGTTCAAACAGAGGAAGCAGTTTGAAGCTTCCAGAAGCAGGGGGGCAGGGCCACACCAGGCCCTTCCCTGAACTGTGACTCATAGGGGCGGAGCCACACTATCCTTTAAAAGCTCTGAGCTCTTTCAGGGTCAGCCATTTTGACTCTGCATGTGCTCTTAAGCAGAGCTGCTGCTGAGGAGAGGCAAACAAAGGAAGTGAGCACTGGTAAGTTTTGCAGTTGGAGTAGAGCTGCTTTAGAGGCCTCCACTAATTTAAATTGATAATTGAAACTGCTGAGAGCCACCTCTGTTCAAACAGAGGAAGCAGTTTGAAGCTTCCAGAAGCAGGGGGGCAGGGCCACACCAGGCCCTTCCCTGAACTGTGACTCATAGGGGCGGAGCCACACTATCCTTTAAAAGCTCTGAGCTCTTTCAGGGTCAGCCATTTTGACTCTGCATGTGCTCTTAAGCAGAGCTGCTGCTGAGGAAAGCCAAACAAAGGAAGTGAGCACTGGTAAGTTTTGCAGTTGGAGTAGAGCTGCTTTAGAGGCCTCCACTAATTTAAATTGATAATTGAAACTGCTGAGAGCCACCTCTGTTCAAACAGAGGAAGCAGTTTGAAGCTTCCAGAAGCAGGGGGGCAGGGCCACACCAGGCCCTTCCCTGAACTGTGACTCATAGGGGCGGAGCCACACTATCCTTTAAAAGCTCTGAGCTCTTTCAGGGTCAGCCATTTTGACTCTGCATGTGCTCTTAAGCAGAGCTGCTGCTGAAGAGAGCCAAACAAAGGAAGTGAGCACTGGTAAGTTTTGCAGTTGGAGTAGAGCTGCTTTAGAGGCCTCCACTAATTTAAATTGATAATTGAAACTGCTGAGAGCCACCTCTGTTCAAACAGAGGAAGCAGTTTGAAGCTTCCAGAAGCAGGGGGCAGGGCCACACCAGGCCCTTCCCTGAACTGTGACTCATAGGGGCGGAGCCACACTATCCTTTAAAAGCTCTGAGCTCTTTCAGGGTCAGCCATTTTGACTCTGCATGTGCTCTTAAGCAGAGCTGCTGCTGAGGAGAGCCAAACAAAGGAAGTGAGCACTGGTAAGTTTTGCAGTTGGAGTAGAGCTGCTTTAGAGGCCTCCACTAATTTAAATTGATAATTGAAACTGCTGAGAGCCACCTCTGTTCAAACAGAGGAAGCAGTTTGAAGCTTCCAGAAGCAGGGGGCAGGGCCACACCAGGCCCTTCCCTGAACTGTGACTCATAGGGGCGGAGCCACACTATCCTTTAAAAGGTCTGAGCTCTTTCAGGGTCAGCCATTTTGACTCTGCATGTGCTCTTAAGCAGAGCTGCTGCTGAGGAGAGCCAAACAAAGGAAGTGAGCACTGATAAGTTTTGCAGTTGGAGTAGAGCTGCTTTAGAGGCCTCCACTAATTTAAATTGATAATTGAAACTGCTGAGAGCCACCTCTGTTCAAACAGAGGAAGCAGTTTGAAGCTTCCAGAAGCAGGGGGCAGGGCCACACCTGGCCCTTCCCTAAACTGTGACTCATAGGGGCGGAGCCACACTATCCTTTAAAAGCTCTGAGCTCTTTCAGGGTCAGCCATTTTGACTCTGCATGTGCTCTTAAGCAGAGCTGCTGCTGAGGAGAGCCAAACAAAGGAAGTGAGGACTGGTAAGTTTTGCAGTTGGAGTAGAGCTGCTTTAGAGGCCTCCACTAATTTAAATTGATAATTGAAACTGCTGAGAGCCACCTCTGTTCAAACAGAGGAAGCAGTTTGAAGCTTCCAGAAGCAGGGGGGCAGGGCCACACCAGGCCCTTCCCTGAACTGTGACTCATAGGGGCGGAGCCACACTATCCTTTAAAAGCTCTGAGCTCTTTCAGGGTCAGCCATTTTGACTCTGCATGTGCTCTTAAGCAGAGCTGCTGCTGAGGAGAGCCAAACAAAGGAAGTGAGCACTGGTAAGTTTTGCAGTTGGAGTAGAGCTGCTTTAGAGGCCTCCACTAATTTAAATTGATAATTGAAACTGCTGAGAGCCACCTCTGTTCAAACAGAGGAAGCAGTTTGAAGCTTCCAGAAGCAGGGGGCAGGGCCACACCAGGCCCTTCCCTGAACTGTGACTCATAGGGGCGGAGCCACACTATCCTTTAAAAGCTCTGAGCTCTTTCAGGGTCAGCCATTTTGACTCTGCATGTGCTCTTAAGCAGAGCTGCTGCTGAGGAGAGCCAAACAAAGGAAGTGAGCACTGGTAAGTTTTGCAGTTGGAGTAGAGCTGCTTTAGAGGCCTCCACTAATTTAAATTGATAATTGAAACTGCTGAGAGCCACCTCTGTTCAAACAGAGGAAGCAGTTTGAAGCTTCCAGAAGCAGGGGGCAGGGCCACACCAGGCCCTTCCCTGAACTGTGACTCATAGGGGCGGAGCCACACTATCCTTTAAAAGCTCTGAGCTCTTTCAGGGTCAGCCATTTTGACTCTGCATGTGCTCTTAAGCAGAGCTGCTGCTGAGGAGAGCCAAACAAAGGAAGTGAGCACTGGTAAGTTTTGCAGTTGGAGTAGAGCTGCTTTAGAGGCCTCCACTAATTTAAATTGATAATTGAAACTGCTGAGAGCCACCTCTGTTCAAACAGAGGAAGCAGTTTGAAGCTTCCAGAAGCAGGGGGCAGGGCCACACCAGGCCCTTCCCTGAACTGTGACTCATAGGGGCGGAGCCACACTATCCTTTAAAAGCTCTGAGCTCTTTCAGGGTCAGCCATTTTGACTCTGCATGTGCTCTTAAGCAGAGCTGCTGCTGAGGAGAGCCAAACAAAGGAAGTGAGCACTGGTAAGTTTTGCAGTTGGAGTAGAGCTGCTTTAGAGGCCTCCACTAATTTAAATTGATAATTGAAACTGCTGAGAGCCACCTCTGTTCAAACAGAGGAAGCAGTTTGAAGCTTCCAGAAGCAGGGGGCAGGGCCACACCAGGCCCTTCCCTGAACTGTGACTCATAGGGGCGGAGCCACACTATCCTTTAAAAGCTCTGAGCTCTTTCAGGGTCAGCCATTTTGACTCTGCATGTGCTCTTAAGCAGAGCTGCTGCTGAGGAGAGCCAAACAAAGGAAGTGAGCACTGGTAAGTTTTGCAGTTGGAGTAGAGCTGCTTTAGAGGCCCGCGCGCCTAACGGCGTGCGAGATTACAAACTAGGAACAAAAAAAATATAGTCTTACTAGGTAGAAAGGTAGTAAACGTGTACATTTTTGAGGCCCAGAATACTGCACTTGTTAAAATGGATTCTGAGGGAACAGCTGTAGTTACCTGCAATTCTTGTGCCATGTTTGTGTTCTTGCCAAAGCATATGGAGAACTACACTTGCAGCAAGTGCAAGCTGGTTGCACTACTAGAAGAGAAGGTCCAGCAGCTAGAGGCCCGCATATCTAACCACCAACAAATTAAGGAGCTTGAGCTGTTCTTGGACAGAGCGGAGCAGACTATGCTGGACAAAGAAGTGACAGGGCACAGTTCTGAGGGAGAAGGCCCTTCACTAACTCAGGAGGGAGATGGTTGGAGGAATGTGACTCAAAGGAGGAGAAGAGTAGGGGATCACTCTGAGAGTCTGAAATTACAGAATAAATTTGAGGCTCTTTCCCTTATCACACCTGATGAGGAACACACAGAGGAACAACTGGTTCCACCTGATGATCTCTCCTTCATCACCCTTGATGAGATCCAGGAAGATGAACAACAGGAACAAACTGAGGTTCTCTCCCTTAATATGGTTGATGAGGTGCATGTAGATGAACAGATTGCAGGAGAGAGGCTCCTTGTACTAGGCGATTCAATAATTAGAAATACAGAGAAATGGATTTGTGATGCACATGATAACCGTATGGTGACTTGCCTGCCAGGTGCAAAAGTTGCAGACATCACAAGAAATCTAGATAGATTGTTAGAGAGAACTGGGAACGAGCCAGTTGTCATGGTACACGTTGGTACTAATGATATTGGGAAGGCCAAGCGGTCTGTCCTGGAAGCCAAATTTAGGTTGTTAGGAAGAAGATTGAAGTCCCGGACTTCCAAGGTAGCATTTTCAGAAGTGCTGCCTGTCCCTCGCGCAGGACCTACCAGGCAGGCAGAGCTCAGAAGCCTCAATGCGTGGATGAGGCGGTGGTGTCGAGAGGAGGGTTTCAGATTTGTCAGGAACTGGAGAACATTTTGGGACAAGCCAAATCTGTTCAGGAGGGATGGGTTGCATTTAAACCATGATGGGACCAGATTGCTGGCACTCAACATCAAAAAGGCTGCAGAGCAGCTTTTAAACTGATAACTGGGGGAAAGCCGACAGGAGCTGGGCAGCATCCGGTTCGGGAAAGTGTGTACTTGAGTAGTGAGGAGGATGCAAAAATTACTGAGCAGAGCAAGGAGCTAGTCACCAGCACTCTAGCAGAAGGATGCAAGAGGCAGTCTAACAATGCAACTGGACTCAAAAGACTGTATCAGGAAAGCATATATAAATGCTTGTATACAAATGCCAGAAGCCTCCGTAACAAAATAGGGGAGCTGGAATACTTAGCAATAGATAAAAATATTGATATTATTGGTATCACTGAAACCTGGTGGACGGATGATAACCAATGGGATACAGTTATCCCAGGCTACAAACTGTACAGGAAGGATAGGAAGGGGCAAACAGGAGGTGGTGTGGGCTTGTATGTCAAAGAAGTGATAAAATCGTATGAATTGGAATATCTAGGTGATTTGGAGTCACCATTAGAAGCTCTGTGGGTAAGAGTACCAGGCCACAAGGATGGTCTAACAGTAGGCATATACTATCGGCCACCGACCCAAACTCTTGAGGGAGACTGGCAGTTGGACAATGTTGTAAAGGAGGCATCCAAGAAGGGAAGCCTGGTTATAATGGGGGACTTCAATTACCCTCACATAGACTGGGTGAACTGTTGTTCAGCACACGATAAAGAGATAAAGTTCCTAGATATGCTCAATGATTGTTCCCTGGGACAGATGGTTGAAGACCCAACTAGAGGTACAAGAATCCTTGACTTGATCCTGAGTAATACTCAGGATCTGGTGCAAGATGTTAATGTGACTGATCCAATGTTAGGGATCATTAGGAAGGGTATAGAAAATAAGTCAGCAAGTGTCATTTTGCCTCTTTATAAATCTATGGTGAGGCCCCATCTGGAATATTGTGTACAGTTCTGGTCGCCATACCTCCAGAAGGATATTATGGAGTTGGAGAAAGTACAGAGGAGGGCAACCAGAATGATTAGGGGACTGGAACACCTTCCTTACCATCTGAGGCTGCAACGGTTGGGCCTTTTCACTCTTGAACGACGGCGTCTAAGAGGTGACCTGATTGAAGTTTATAAAATCATGCACGGTGTGGACAAAGTAGATAAGGAAAAACTGTTTTCCCTATCGCACAACACTAGAACTAGGGGACACTCCATGAAACTTTTGGGTACTAGTTCTCAAACAAATAAGAGAAAGTACTTTTTCACCCAGAGGATTACTGGTCTATGGAACTCCCTGCCAGAAGAAGTGGTGACAGCTGTCAGTCTTGACAGCTTTAAGAAAGGATTAGACAAGTTCATGGAGGACAAGGCTATCAATGGCTATAATTATGGCTACCTAAGGACAACCTCCGGGTTGGAGAGATAGGCAGGATATCTCTCAATGCCATTTCCAGGGAATCTTAAGCAGGTGAGGGCATCTCCTTGGGAATACCCTGAAGGAAATGGTGAGCCACTGTGTGAGACAGAATGCTGGACTGGATGGGCTGTGGCCTGTTCCAGCAAGGCTGTTCTTATGTTCTTATGTTCTTAAGAGCTTACCTTTAAAAAATAAAGGGACACAGGAAAGTAAGACTAAGGTAAAGGTTTCCCTTGCTCGAAAGCCAGTCGTATCTGACTCTAGCGTACAGTGCTCATTTCTGTTTTAAAGTCGAAGAGCCAGCACTGTCTGCTTCTGCAGACATTTCCGTGTTCATGTGGCAGGCATGACTAGACACTGGAGCACACAGGACGCTGTTACCTTCCCACCGAAGAGGTCCCTATTTATCTACTTGCAATTTCTTGCTTTCGAACTGCTAGGTTGGTAGGAGCTGGGACAAAGACGGGAGCTCATTCCATCCTGCAGTACTCGGGAATCGAACTACTGACCTTCCGCCTCCCAGTCAGCATCTTAGCCACTTGAGCCACTGCAGACTAAAGAGAAACAAAGGCTATAAGATATAATAATAATTTCGTGTCAGAAATTATTCTGTGTTGGAAGGATTTTTGCTGGAGAAACTCCGCTCAGGGGATGCCCAAATGAGGCTCCTTTCATGTCCCCAAGATCTTTTCCCACCAAAGTGGTCCCTATTTATCTACTTGCAATTTCTTGCTTTCAATCTGCCAGGTTGGCAGGAGCTGGGACAGAGACGGGTGCTCATTCTGTCATGTGTGACGGAAGGTCATGTTTGAGCCAGGTCTCAAACTGCCGACTTGCTGGCCTTCCAGCTAACAAGGTGAGCTTCTTAACCACTGAGCCACTGCAGCCCCGGCGATAAGATGCTAAAGCTTTTTCATCTAAAATCACTGGCTTCTCATAATTAGTACAACTCATAAACAGCTACATATACAACACTTTATTCTCAAGTAGCTCAAATTTCATGGTCTTCTCATGAACCCTGCTTCTGCATTCACCACAAACCTGGGAGATAGAATAGGCCAGGGGCGGCGAACCTATGGCAGGTGTGCCAGAGGTGACACTTGAAGCCCTCTCTGTGGGCACCCGTGCACTCACCCAAGCACAGAGTTTGCCCTGCCCCACTGCCCAGCAGCCCAATGGGAGCGCTTCCTCCCTCCCCCAGACACATATTTTAAATTCTGAGAAAGTGGACTTGACCCCAAAAAGCCCACATTAAAACATAACAGTCTTTAAGGTATCACAACATGGGTTATTTGTTGCTAACATTCTGTTGTTGTTGTTGTTGTTGTTGTTGTTGTTGTTGTTATTATTATTATTTTACATACCTCATAGAATGTAAAATATTCCTATTTAGTTCGTAGTGGATTGCAACAAAACCAAACAAGAATCTTGCTTTGTTGTTCAGTCGCACAGTCGACTCCGACCCTCTGCGACCCCATGGACCATTTTCCTCCAGGCGCCTCTGTCCTCCACCATTCTCCTCAGCCCACCAAGCTCTGTGCCCATTGTGTCTACAATGCCATCTAGCCATCTCATCCTTGGCCTTCCCCTTCTTCTTTTGCCCTCCACCTTTCCCAACATCAATGCCTTCTCAAGTGAATCCTCCCTTCTCATTTGATGTCCAAAGTACTTTAGCTTCATCTTTACTATTTGACCTTCCAATGAGCAGTCAGGGTTAATTTCTTCTAAGATTGACCTATTTGTTCTCCTCGCTGTCCAGGGGACTCTCAAAACCCTCCTCCAACACCACATTTCAAAGGCATCTATTCGTCTGCGTTCAGCCTTCCTAATTGTCCAGCTCTCACATCCGTACATTACTACTGGGAAAACTATTGCTTTGACTATTCTAATTTTTGTTTGCAATGTGATGTCTCTGCTTTTCACTATGTTCCCCAGGTTTCTCATTGCTTGTCTCCCAAGAATCAGTCGCCTTTTTATTTCATGGCTACAATCCCCATCTGCAGTGATCTTTGATCCTAAGAAAGTAAAATCTGTCACTGCTTCTACTTCTTCCCCGTCTATTTTCCAGGAACTGATGGGGCCTGTTGCCATTATCTTGGTTTTCTTGATATTGAGTCTCAAGCCAGCTTTTGCACTCTCCTCCTTCAGCCCAATCAAGAGATTCTTTAGGTCTTCCTCACTTTCTGCCATTAGGGTGGTATCGTCTGCATATCTCAGATTATTGATGTTTCTCCCAGCGATTTTAATCCCATATTGTGATTCCTCCATCCCTGCACTGCACATTATGTGCTCTGTGTATAGGTTGAATAAGCATGGTGACAAAATGCAACCTTGTCTTACTCCTTTTCCTATTCCAAACCACTCTGTCATTCCATGTTCTGTCCTAACTGTTGCTGGACTTTACAAAGATGTAACATGTTTCATTCCATACAAGGAACAGTGGACTGCTTGCATCCGAAGAAGTAGGCTGGTCTCTATAGCTGCCAAATGTTATCCCACAAAAGTCTTGGCTAGTTCTACTGCAAGCACGTAAAGTAAAAACTCAGCCATATAAAATAATAACAAAAGCCCCACTGCAGCTCAAAACAAATCCCAGCTTTGTATTTTACCTTTCTGCCTCCAAGTTTCTTCCAGTTAGCGATTTCCCTCCTTCCAACTCATCTCTTTGATGGTTCCCAAACACACAAAAAAAACACAGTAGAGAGAGAAAAATTTCCCCATCTCTTTCATCGCATCCAGTAAACCAGGATGAGGAAACTTAGATCATCAATTGTATGGCCCAGTGGGGCTATGCAGGCTACTAGAAAGAAATGGCAATGAAGGAAAACTGGAAGGAGCTGGAAATTAATGTACATTTTGCAAATAAGAGATTCTGGGGGTAATGAACAATGCAAGGAGTGCAGTGATCTACAGTACTTAAAAAGCAAAACTCTACTCTTGGAGGCTTTCGGGAATTCCAAGTTCACTTCTTTTTTTTTAACCAACACAATTAGGATATCTCTTCAGGGCTAGAAGGAAGGATGGTTGGAGGGAGGGGTCCCCCACCCCTCATTCGTATTTACTCTCTCCTTTCAATTAAGGACACATTGTCATTCTCCCCTATCCAGCCCAACCATTGTTTGATCACTGGGGTTTTAAAATGCTTAAAAAATCCACCTCATCCCCCTTTATTCCACCTACTGTGGAATAATAATAACCATAATAACAATGACATTACACTACATTATTGCATTGCATTATATTATAGTACAGGGGTGTCCAAACTACCGCCCTGGGGCCAGATCCAGCTCCCGGGGCCATAGTTTGGGCACCCCTAGTTTAAGCAGAGAAAGTGGCAGCCTAAAAATCTATTCCATTCTGTTACAAAACAGATTGCAAGGAGTATTTTACTTTATTCCGCTTTCGGTGGGAGGAACCACGTGACGGCCCGCTGAAACACGTGACTGGCCCACAGCCTGAAAAGTTTGGGCACCCCGGTTATATTATATTATAATAATAATTTTGTGTCAGAAATTATTCTGGCCTGAAAGGGTTTTTTTCTTCTGGAGAAACTCCGCTTAGGCTCAATTATATTCTATATGCATTGCAGTGGCTCAACTCAAGTGGCTAAAACGCTGACTAGGAGGCAGAAGGTCAGCAGTTCGATTCCCGAGTACTGCAGGACAGAATGAGCTCCCGTCTTTGTCCCAGCTCTTGCCAACTTAACAGTTCGAAAGCAAGAAATTCCAAGTAGAGAAATAGGGACCACTTCGGTGGGAAGGTAACAGCATTCCGTGCGCTCCGGTGTCTAGTCATGCCTGCCACATGACCACGGAAACGCCTGCAGAAGCAGACAACGCTGGCTCTTCGGCTTTGAAACAGAGATGAGCGCTGCACCCTAGAGTCGGATACGACTGGCTTTCGAGCAAGGGAGACCTTTACCTATGCATTGCATATTATGTTACCTGCAACCCTTTATACCAGGGATCTGATTCGGGTTCTTTCTCCTGCATGCAAAGCCCCACCCAGATGATGATGATGGTCCTGGTTCTGCTCCTTCACTGTGCAGGTGTGGGTGGGTGTATTTATATATGGGAGAATGTCATGTAAAAAAAGAAATATGTACCCAGATTGCCCTTTAATTCCCCCTTCCCTGCCAAATTGTTGCAAGGTTGCACCACCGCCGCTCTTTGGTCCACGTGGAAAGGGGTTTGGATCATGGCCAAGCGCCAAAGCAGACAAGACAGGTTATTACCCCTTTCCCTCCAGCCCTGTTTCGTCCCGGTGTCCAGCCCTAAAAAAGCCAAAACAGAATATTATAATATATAAATGCCTCTCTCCACCAAAAAAGGAAAAAAAACATGGGAGGGAAAGCGGGGCGGAACCCGAGATCCATAAGCCAAGCTTCCCTCCGATCCACAAAAGGTGAGACACACACAGGAAAGGGAGCCGTGGTCGTCCACACTGAGGCACGCGCACGCGCACTGACACACCCTCTTCCTTCACCTCCTTCCCAGAGCATCGCGTCTGCTCTGGGAATTGAGGCTCGCTGGAATTAACCCTTTCAGCAGCACTTGATAAGACTTGCTATGCAAAGAGTACTTTATATACAACTAGCATATTTGTGGCCGGCCAGCCGGGCATTTTTAATGTGTGTGTTCAATACCACTCCAACCACCAACACACACATTCCAAATTCCTGGAAAGGCAGGAGTGACTTGTGTGTGTGTGTGTGTGTGTGTGCGTGCGTGCGCGCATGAGTGCGTGCGCGCTCCCCTGCAGGACACCTCGTTATTAAAGAGAAGAAACCAAGCGGTTTCTTCTCTTTAAAAATGGAGTGTTGGGGGGTGGGGAATCGAACCCCTCTCCCAGCTCTCCTGTTTCCGGGAGAGTTGGGGGGGGGGACAAAAGGAGTCTGTCCCCCCAACTCTTCCAGAGCCAGGGGACCCGGCAGAGAGGGGATCCCCCCCGCTGGACACCCCGTTATTATGGACAAATTGTGCTTACTGTATTTTTTGTTGTTCAGTCGCACCCTTTGCGACCCTAATAGACCATTGTCCTCCAGGCACCTTTGTCCTCCACCATCCTCCTCAACCCACCCAGCTCTGTGCCTATTGTGTCTACAATACCATCTAGCTATCTTATCTTTCTTTGGCCGCCCCCTTTTTCTTTTACCCTCCACCTTTCCCAGCATCAAGGCCTTCTCAAGTGAATCCTCTCTTCTCATTTGATGTCCAAAGTACATCTTCATCTTCAATATTTGATCTTCTAAGGAGCAGTCAGGGTTGATTTCTTCTAAGATCGACCTATTTGTTGTCCTCGCTGGCCAGGGGACCCTCAAAACTCTCCTCCAACAATTTCAAAGGGATCTATTCTGCGCTCAGCTTTCCTAATGGTCCAGCTCTCACAACCATACGTTACCACCGGGAATACCGTTGTTTTGACTATGCGAATTTTTGTTTGCAATGTGATGTCTCTACTTTTCACTACATTCTCCAAGTTTCTCATAGCTTGTCTCCCAAAAATCAGTCACCTTTTTATTTCATGACTGCAATCCCCATCTGCAGTGATCTTTGATCCTAAGAACGTGAAATCTGTCACTGCTTCTACTTCTTCCCCATCTATTTTCCAGGGACTGATCATGCCTGTTGGTTTTCTTTATATTAGTTTTCTTTATGTTGAGTCTCAGGCCAGCTTTTGCACTCTCCTCTTTCACCCTAAACAGCAGCTTATTTAGGTCCTCCTCATTTCCTGCGATTAGGGTGGTATCATCTGCATATCTCAAATTGTTGATGTTTCTCCCAGCAATTTTGATCACATATTAGAACATAAGAACATAAGAACAGCCTTGCTGGAACAGGCCACATCCCATCCAGTCCAGCATTCTGTCTCACACAGTGGCTCACCATTTCCTTCAGGGTATTCCCAAGGAGATGCCTTCACCTGCTTAGGATTCCCTGGAAATGGCATTGAGAGATATCCTGCCTATCTCTCCAACCCGGAGGTTGTCCTTAGGTAGCCATAATTATAGCCATTGATACACTTGTCCTCCATGAACTTGTCTAATCCTTTCTTAAAGCTGTCAAGTCTGACAGCTGTCACCACTTCTTCTGGCAGGGAGTTCCATAGACCAGTAATCCTCTGGGTGAAAAAGTACTTTCTCTTATTTGTTTGAGAACTAGTACCCAAAAGTTTCATGGAGTGTCCCCTAGTTCTAGTGTTGTGCGATAGGGAAAACAGTTTTCCCTTATCTACTTTGTCCACACCGTGCAATATTTTTATAAACTTCAATCAGGTCACCTCTTAGACGCCGTCGTTCAAGAGTGAAATATTGTGATTCCTCCATCCCTGCATTGCGCATTATGTGCTCTGTGTATAGGTTGAAAAGGTAGGGTGATAAAATGCAGCCTATTCCGTACTCTGTCCTAACTGTTGCTTCTTGACTCTTGTACAGATTTCTCATGAGGCATATATCATCATTAATGTAGATAACTGAAGTTCATCATACGATAAATAAATGTGTCTTTTGAGAACAGAACAAAAGAAACGTGGCAAGCTGATATTAATGGATTTATTCTCACCCCGACCCTCAGGTTATTAAATAAGTAAATCTGATCATGTCCTGATAAGTCAAGTGTACGAGGAAGGGGATTTTGATCCAAGGAGGATGATTGAAATTAATATTTTTTCTCTTCTTTAAAGTGTCATAGCTTTTTGTCCTTGGCTCCCTCCCCTCACAAAAAAACCCCCACTATGCTCTTATTTCCTCCTTGGAACAAGTGAAAAGCAGGAGAGGAGGCTAATTGGATGTGAGATGGACAGCCTTTTTAAGTAGGGGACTGGGTCACGCTCCCTCAGACAGTTGAGGGGCAGAACTGGTGATCCCCCGGCTGTAAACGCTGCCATAAAATGCGTCCACGGCTGTCGTAAATGTGCATTTACGGCTGTTTCCACCGCTTCCAGTGGTGGCATTGGCGGCAGGAGCGAGGGCAAGATGATTTGGCACCATGGGCCGGATTTGGCCCACTGGCTGTAGGCTACCAACCCCTGCCCTAAAGGAAGCCTGGGCTTCCAGTTTCCAGCTGAACAGGGCTATTAATGAAAGGTTTTAGAGGTCACCCTAGATTTATCTTAAGTCAAGAGCAGCAAAGTTATTTAAGGACAGTCAGGGGTTTTGGTGTGAGTGTGTGTGTGTGAAAAATGTAAATTTCAATTTTTCCCCACTCATAGGGGGGAAAGAAAGACCACAGGACCACAAAAACAGCTCCAGTGGTGGTCTGTAGTGCCTGAATCATTCTGCTAACTGTATGATCAGCTAGCTAGATAGGCCAGAGTTAGGAATCTGGTCAAGGAACCAGAGTTTGGGAGTTTGAATACCTACTGTACCTTCTCTGAGGAAAGCCAGTCTGTGTAGCCTTGGGCAAGCTGTACAGACCCAGGGCACTCCCAGAAAAAGGGTAACGTGCTTCTGCGCATTCAGTACCTGGAAAACCCTGGTAAGGGTCACAATTAGTTAGACTTGATTCGATAGCACGCAAATGATTGCTGCCTGGGTAGCTCAGTGAATTTAAGTATTTAAGGTTGGGAACTCTGTATCTCCTGGGAAAATCTTAAAACCATAACAATATTGATAGTGTTTACCATGAATATTGTTTGGGTTTTAAGATTTTCTGGTTTTCTCTCTTGGGTTATTATTGGTTATTACAGTATTGGGAGGGGGCTGCGATGGCTCAGTGGTTAAGAAGCTCATCTTGTTAGCTGGAAGGCTCACAAGTCAGCAGTTCAAGACTCGGGTACTGCATGACTCTGTCTTACAAAATTGAGTGCCCGTCTCTGTCCCAACTCTTGGGGACATGATAGGAGCCTCATTTGGGCATTCCCTGAGCGGAGTTTCTCCAGCAAAAGTCCTTTCTCTGACACAAAATTGTTATTATACTGGATGATTTTATTCTGATATTTATATATACAGTATTCAATATATAAAGTTTTCAAGGTACAAAAAAAATCAGAAGTCGTGTACTGTTGCTTTTCCCCTCTTAGCTTGAAAGTCACTGCTATGAGCCCTCATGGCGCAGTGGTTAAACTGCTGTACTGAAGGCAGAACTTTGCCCGCGATCTGACTTTGATCCTGTCAGGGAATCAAGGTTGACTCAGCCTTCCACCTTTCCAAGGTTAGTAAAATGAATCCACCAGCATTTTGGTGGACAAAATGCTAATTATCTTGTGAACCGCCCAGAGAGCGCACTAAGCATTATGAGGCAGTTTATATGTATAATTGCGATTGCTATTGTCTGTGAAAAGTCCTTTATCAAAATCCCCTTCCTTTACTGCTGCCCAATTCCAGAACAAATTCACACCAGATTAATTGGTTTTCAGTGCATTCCTATGGGAAATCATTTTCCGGGTAATAAATTTTGGTTTCCAATGCATACCTATGGGAAATTCACTTTACAAATATTTTGTAGTACAAAAGGTCCCGGAGAACACATTAAATTTGTTAAGTGAGGGTCCACTGTACTCAGATCAAGTTGCAGCTGACGGTTCCAGAAGCTTCTCCACCCACTGAAACTGTCCATTCTCTTCTGCTGATCTAACCTGAAGAGGATGGCTGCAATTAAACCAAACATCACCACTTTGATGACTCCGCTAGGTGTGTGTTAAGGAGGAAAAAAATGGAAGATAAAACATGAGATGGATTGATTCTTTAAAGGAAGCCATGGCCTTGAGTTTGCAAGAGCTAAACAAAGCTGTTAATGATAGGGAACTTTAGAGCCCATAAATGCACCTGCGGCTGTCATGAACGCATCTACGACATCCACTAGTGCATTTACGGCAGTATTTATGATAGGCACGGGAGCATTTACACATGTGCGGGCACATTTTATGGCTGTTGCAAATCATAACAGCGAATAAATCACATAACAGTAAATAAATCACATAACAGCAAATAAATCACAATATAACTCACCACATCATAAAACATCATATAAAATACTCCATAGGGAAAATCGCTATATGATGCATGCATCGTATAGCAATTGTTTCATACAACGAGCCCCGTGGAATGGATTAAAATCATTGTATGAGGTACCACTGTAATTAAAAACCATTTTAAAGGCACATGACTTCAATCTTAACCTGGTTTTTAAAAATCTTGTTCAGCATTTCAGTCCTATCATTAATGAGGAGAAAACTGGCAAAAGAATCCTGTCACAAATTCATTCATTTTAGGCACTTCTAAGTCTTTAATTGATTTCTGTAATACACAGCATCTTCTTGCAGTTATAACTGGAAAAAGAACTGGCCAGTGTCAGCCACTGAAGTAATTTGTTTTTTAAAAAGGGAACAAAATAAAAGATTTGCATCCTACTAAAGCAGAATGACACAAGAGATGAACAAAATGAAGAATTAATTGAAGAAACAAGAAAACATTACACCAAAATATGCTACTTGTTATTAGCCAATGCACGTGTATGAACCAATGGATTTAAATGCTTTCCCGTTAAGCATATAGACCAGGGGTGCCAAAAACTTTTCCTGCCAGGTGCCTGACCACGTCCCCTCAGACAGCTGAGCGGGCCAGCCATGTGGTTCCTCCCAGTAGCAGCGCTTTAATTCGCTGTGCATTTTTGGGTGTTTTTGCTGCCTCCACCGCTTCCCATGGCACATTTTACCACATTATTGAAATTTTTGCTGCGTTTTTGCAGTGCTTTGGCACATTTTTAGCGCAATATCATGACTTCTGGCGGCGGCAGGTCACTTCCGGTGTCAGCAGCAATCTGGCCCATGGGCCAGATGAATTCGACCTGCAGGCCATAGTTTGGGCACTCCTGATATAGACCCTTCATTCATTTATTTATTCAGTCATTGAAATGCATAGGTTATATGAGAGCCTGAAAAAAATTGTAGTTTTTTTTTTGGGAGGGCAGATTATAGCTCCCATGTAGGCCCTGGGTTCAAGAGGAGTGCATTCTGGTTTAGCTGATTCCACAGGCATTCAAGCAAGCCTGCTAAATCCATCACCACCAAGCCATGAACGTTCAACCAGGGGTGTGTACATGAAGCGCATTTCTTCCCCAGGGTTTTGTGGAAGAGCATGTGTCCATCACAAGCCACATCTCCCCAGGTCTGATGCCGTCATGAAAAACGACTTGTCTCTCCTACGCTCTGAGCCAGTTTCAATTATCCAACTAGTTCTTCAGAAAAGACCCTCATGTGGTCAGAGGCACAGCTTGCGGTACATGGTCCGCGTGAAACAATCTAACCCGGTGGACCTTCCAGACGAGTGAGGAACCACAGCTGCAGATGGGCTGAATGCAGGAGGTGTGAAAGCGATATGAGGAGCCACCTCAAGCGATGGCCCACCATGCTCCAAGTTCTTAGGAGGCTTCCTTGGGTGACGGTGGTAGCGGCCGTCCCTCCAGTCGAAGCATGTTTAGGGCTTCCCGGGCGTGGATCTTTTGATGCTTCACCAGGACGGTACGGTGCGTGAACCTCTTTCCGCAGGTGATGCACTCATGGGGCCTCTCCCCCGTGTGGACCTTCTGATGCCGGATGTGGACGGCCCGGTCAGAGAAGCATTTCCCGCACGTGGTGCACTTGAAGGGCTTCTCGCCCGTGTGGATCCTCTGATGGACCATGAGGATCTGCCACTGGCTGAAGCTCTTCCCGCACTCGGAGCAGTTGTAGGGCCGCTCCCCCGTGTGGACCCGGTAGTGTTTGACCAGCTGGGAGGAGGTGTTGAAGGACTTCTGGCAATCAGGACATTTGAAGGGTTTCTCCCCCGTGTGGGAGCCCTCGTGTTTCTTGAGGCTAGAGTTCCGGCTGAAGCTCTCCCCACACTGTTCGCACTTGAACGGCTTCTCCTTCACATGGACCTTCTGGTGGCTGAGGAGCTGGGACTTCTGCGGGAAGCTCTGGTCACAGTCCGAGCAGTAGAACGGCTCCTTCTCGACGTGGACCCGGTAATGCCTGGTGAGAACCGAGCTGACTGTGAAGCTCTTCCCACACTGGTCGCAAGTGTACGGCCGTTCCCCTGTGTGGGTCCTCTCGTGGGCCACCAGGGTGGACTTAAAGCTGAAGCACTTCCCGCAATCTTTGCACATGAACGGCTTCTCTCCGGTGTGGGTTCTCTGGTGAGCGGCCAGGACAGTGCAGCGGCTGAAGGTCTTCCCGCAGACGCCACACGTCTTCTTCCCCCGACTCTGGCGCCTTCTCTTGACAATGACGGGTTGTTTGGGGTTGGTGTCCTCTCCCATGGGAGGAGGCCCTGGCACAGCTTTCAGATCTCGACAACTCTGGCTTTGAACCTCAGGTCCATCATCACAATCAACAGGGACTTCTCTTTGGTCTCCTTGGGAGCAGGACGGTCTTGCCCAGGGTCTCCCTCGAAGCTTCTCCGGCTGAGGCTCTTCTGCTTGAATGTCCTCCTGCCTAGTTTCAATCATCCAGTCACCTTCTGGAAACAACAGTACAAACAACACCAAAAGTCAATCTGCTGGAAGCTTCTCTAGCATTGTGGTTTCACATGTCTACAGAAATTGTGGAAGGGATTGGCAAATGGGACTCATTCTGCTCTAAGGAAGGTCGCAGCTGCCTTTGGAGCTGCTCTAAGATGGGATGGCTTGGGCTAAAGCAGGGGTGGCCAAATGAAAGCCTGTGGGCCGGACCTGGTCCACAGCACCATTTCATGTGGCCCGCCACCACCCTCGACGCACCCGGAAGTGGAAGCAGGTGCTTTTACAACAGCCGTAAAATGTGTCCACATATGCATAAATGCACCCATGGCTGTCGTAAATGCACCCGCTTCCACTCCCCGGGGGGCGTGGTCAGGTCCACTTAGCTGTCCAGTGGTCATGGTCAGGCCTGCAGCGCAAGTTTGGGGACCCCTGGTCTAAGGCCAACTGAACTGACATTCAGAGGTTTTAAGGCTATGTGTTCCCATCTGTGAGGAAATGCCTTGCAAGTTTATCTCCTTATCATAGGACTCATTCCACTTTCCAGAGACCTGAACCCCTTCCAGAAGCCTACACCAACCTTTGTGCTGCTTACAAACCAGCCAGATCAGGCAGTGCCTGCAGTGTGGATTTCTTCTGGTTGCAATCGGGTTTATTTAGAAAGGTTCAGGATCAGGCACAAGAAAGGGAAAAGGAAGATTTTGCTTGCCCCTTTCCCAGGATAAAACAAGAAAAGCATACAGTAAAACCTCACATAAAGAGCACCTCGCTTAGAGACTAACTCGCTTAAAGAGCAGAATTTTCTCTGAATGGTCACCTCACTTAACATCTAAACCCAACCAAAAACTCGCTTAACAACTAAATCGGGGTTCGCAATCCCCCTCGCCAGAAGTCACAATTGGTCACTTACAATGGTGTTTCGCTTAAAGAGCAAACTCACTTAAAGAGGAATCCCGTGGAACACACTATACTCTTTAAGCGAGGTACCACTGTATCTAGCTTTATTTTTCCGGCCTAGCCTAACCACTATCATAGTTGATTCCATTTTGATATTTATTTATTTGTTTGTTCGCACTTCTATTGCCTCCCCCTCATCGGAGCGACTCTGGGCAGCTCACAGTCAAAACACAACAATAATAACACAGTAAAACCTTATAAAACCATTTTAAAACCATCAATCTAAAACCCCAATCTTAAAGAAACCCCACCCCCTATCCTTGAGAGAGAGAGAGGGAAGATCTTAATCTATATAAACCAACTGGTGAGGGTCACCACCGCATCTGCGCTCTACACCTGCCCTGCCAGCCAGGTTTTCTTCTGTCTGTAACCTTAGCTCTATCGGTAGGAGGTTCCATAGGGCCGGTGCACACACAGAGAAGGCCCTCCTTCTTGTGCTAGAGAGACGAGCCCCTCTAGCCGATGGTACAATTAGAGAGCCTCTCCGGTCCGCTCTGGTTGGACGGGAATTGTTGGGGCGACACGGTCTCTTAAGTATCCTGGCCCACTACCATGTAGGGCTTTAAAGGTAATGACCAGTACCTTGAATTGCACCCGGAGGCATACCGGTAGCCAGTGCAGCTCCTGGAGCAGAGGCGAGGCGCGAGCATAATGCCAACACACCGTTATCACCCGGGCCGCTGCATTCTGGACCAGCTGCAATTTCCGAATAGTCATCAAGGGCAGTCCCATGTAGAGCGCATTATAGTAAACTAGTCTGGAGGTGACCTGAGCATACGTGACCATGAGCAAGGAGCGGGCGCAACTGGCGAATCACATGAAGTTGTGCAAAAGCCCTCCTGGCCACATCTTTTTCCCTCACCCCTCCTCTTCCAGGTTTTTAGCCAATTAACGCACAGCATACACTGTTTATCATCTAAGTTCTGTTCTCGCAATTTTCAGCCTGTTATGGCTATGTTCAAAGTCAACTCATCAGGACCTGCCTGGAATTAAGAACTCAAGGAAACTACTTTACTCATTAAAAGCAAAGCCCCTATATTAATTCATTACACCATCCCAATGGAGGGTCAAAAGACTTCTAAAACAGATGGGGCTTTCTCCGTGGTGGCCCCATCAGCCTGGAATCTATTGGGGTCTGCCAGGCCCCTCTTTGTTGACACTTCACAAACTGAGGGTGGCAGAACTCTTCAGGGAAGCTTTCATATCGGCTTCTTCTCTTTGGAGCTCTGAAGAGCCCAGTGAGGTCACAACAGGCAACCTGTAAAGCAGGTCAAGAAAGTTATCAAGCCGGCACACTCTTAATGCATGTTGTTAGTTTAATAAATCAACATTCCTGGCTTAATGTGTTGTAGTTTAACAAGCCAGGATTCCTGGCTTAAAGTCATACAGTACATGAACTTTAGAAAAATAAGGAAATAAATTTTTTAAATATGTATTAATAAAAGGGAAAGGAGTAAAGCCAGAGCAAGATGTGTTATCTTTTTGGAATGATGGAAAGAATGTATAAAAAAATTAACAATAATGTTGTTATTGTTCAGTCGCACAGTCGATTCCGACCCTTTGCAACCCTATGGACCATTGGTCTCCAGGCACCCGTCTTCCACCATCCTCCTCAGCCCGCTAAGGCCCGATAATGAGAGGATTTATAAGTCATACTGGTGGTGAGTGTACGTAATAGTTAATTTATATCAGGGATTCTCAACCCGCAGCCTGTGGCCTGAATGCAGCCCACAGCACCATTTCATGTGCCGCCGCCCCTGCCTCCACCATACCAGGAAGTGCCATGTGGTGGAGGAAGGGCAAAACGGCCATCCAGCCCCCAAGCTGCCAGAAGGAGTGTGACTCGGCCCCAGCTTAAAAAGTTTGAGAACTCCTGGTTTATATTATACATACTTTTGATAAGATGTTTTTGTTGTTTTGGGTTTTGTTTGCTTGTTTATTCTCTTGCTGCTGTTGTTTTAAAAATGAAAGTGTTACATGAACATGGATGAAACCAAAGCCATCATGATGGATCAGACCTCAAGGAAAGTACGGTTCATCTTACCTTCTGAATCCATTTCACCGCCCTGCTTCTGTTTGGCCTCGGAGCAACGCGGTGTCTCATCTGCCTCTGACAAAGGGTGTTGAACTATGGAGAAACTCAAAGCCGTCTCCTGGCTCCGCCCCGGCCCCTGGAAAGCAGCAAAATATTTTTCACTCAGAACCAAGGAACGGATTCAGAAGGAGGGGTTTCAAGTGGCAAAAAGGGATGGGATTCTGCACCTGCGCCCAGAGCAGGACTCTGGCACCCTGAAAATCTGGGTTTGTGGTGTTTATCTGAACATCTGCAGCTTTCTAATATAGGGAGCTTATTATTTCATCTAGGATACGTCAATGAGGACTGCAGTGGCTCAAGTGGCTAAGACGCTGACTGGGAGGCGGAAGGTCAGCAGTTCGATTCCCGAGTACTGCAGGACGGAATGAGCTCCTGTCTTTGTCCTAGTTCCTGCCAACCTAGCAGTTCGAAAGCAAGAAATTGCAAGTAAATAAATAGGGACCACTTCGGTGGGAAGGTAACAGCGTTCCGTGCGCTCTGGTGTCTAGTCATGCCTGCCACATGACCACAGAAACGTCTGCAGAAGCAAACAGCGCTGGCTCTTCGGCTTTGAAACAGAGATGAGCACTGCAACCTAGAGTAGAATATGACTGGCTTTCAAGCAATGGAAACCTTTACCTTACATCAATGAGCCACTATGCTGAATTTCTTGTTTCAGAAAGCAAAGTATTGGATGGAAAGGCATTAAAAAATGATGGGTGAGGTAAGGTTGCCCTTGCTCGAAAGCCAGCCTTATCTGACTCTCTGGTTCAGTGCTCATCTCTGTTTATAGCTAAAAAGCCAGCACTGTCTGCGTCTGCAGACATTTCTCTGGGCATGTGGCAGGCACGACTAGAAACCGAAACGCACGGAACGCTGTTACCTTCCCATCAAAATGGTACCTACTTGCAATTTCTTGCTTTCATACTGCTAGGTTGGCAGAAACTGAGACAGACAACAGGTGCTCACTCCATCTCGCAGCACTCGGGTCTCAAACTGCTGACCTGCCGACCTTCCAGTTGTCAAGCTCAGCATCTTAACCACTAAGCCACTCAAATAGAGTATAAAATATCAAAAACACATTTTTTTCCTCAGGCCTTACTCATCAAGTTTTGGTCTAAAGCAAGGGTTCCCAAACTTTTCAGGCCACGGGCTGGTCACATGTTTCAGCGGGCCAGTCACGTGGTTCCTCCCACCGGAAGTGGAAGTAAAACACACTCCCATATGCACAAAACGCTGCTGTAAATGCACCCCTGGATGATCTGGTGGTGTAGGCTGGATATGGCCTAAGGGCCATAGTTAGGGAACACCTGGTCTAAAGCCACACTCTCACCTCCTGACTTGGATCTCCACCACTTTGTCGTCGTCCGGATGCGAAATTCTCTGCCAAGGCCACTGCCTGGTCGCACGTCTGAGGAAGCCCAGCCTTGACCCATTTCTGGACCTCAGAAGGCATGATGGCCAGGAACTGCTCCAGAATCACCAGCTCCAGGATCTGCTCTTTGGTGTGTCTTTCCGGCTTCAGCCACCGGTGGCAAAGATACCAGAGGCGGCTGCAGGTCTCCCGTGGCCCTTCGGCCGCCAGGTAGCGGAAATCCCGGAAGCGTCTGCACTGGACATCCGCGTTGGCTGTATCTTCTCGCAAATGATCCTCCACTTTGGTGGTCTCGATCCGGTGGCTGTCTCCGGGGCTCGCCCTGCTGAGATCCGCCAGCCCTTTGAACTGCCGGTAGACTTCTGCTGCTCCCGCTAAAGAAGCCAAGCAAGCTTTGGCGTTCTCCCACGGCTCGGACACTGGCGGCTCCAGGGTCCCCCACCCCGACTTGCGGGATTCAGTCGCCTTCAAAGCTGCACGGGGGTCTAGATATTTCAACCGCCGGTCGCACGGATCATTTATCTGACCTCCACCTTCTCTTTTGGGGAAACCCTCAGGATTCCCCACTTTTGTTTCAGGAGAGTGACTTCCTGAACTCGGAAAAGAGTCGCCAACTTTCTTGCTCATTAGGTTTGGCTCCTCAGCTTGTCTCCTGTCTTGTACCCTTGGATCCGACTTCGCTTGGTCTTGAAACTCCCAATTTGGATTTTTTCCCTTCTCGGGCATAATTTTGATGGATTTTGTCTCAGCTCCCAGAGATGGTCTATCTAGATACTTGGACCTCTCATCTAGATCTCTCTTCTAGATACTCGGAAACCTCAAACCAGAGGCAGGAATGCAAAGAACAGTAACAACAAGAAGAAAAAAACAAATCCACACACCCTGGGGTTATCTGCCTATACTTAGGCTGGCCCCACAGAATCCATGGGGTGTTCTCAGGCTGTATTACAGAGTCCTTAGGTGATGAAATCGATTCGATGATGAGAAAAAAGCTTTTTCTAGAGTGGGAAGAGTAAGACACAGAGAGAGAAAGGGAAAGATGAGAGAATATTAGCTATACTATATTAATATTCAAATTTCCTCCAATGAGTTGAATGCATCTCTCACCTTTTTATCCCTAAAACAACATCCTTCGAATTTAGGCCAGGCAGGCGCTGAAATTGTGATTTAACTACGGTCCCTCAAGTGAGTTTCACACACTTCTGACAGTGGCGGTGCGGGCTGGACGATTTCGTGCCGTGGTCTGGACCCAGCCACCAGGCCGTACGTTGCCCACGCCTGTCCTAGTCCCAAATTCTAACCACTACATTGCACTCCATTAGCACCTGTGTTTATGAAAGGCATTTCATGGCTAGAAGACCAAGCCCCATCCCCCCAAAATATCTATTAGATAGCTTCAGCTGCTGAGTGCCACCCAGTGGATTCTAACGCCTGAGGTATGTTAAATATTTAACGAGTGGTTTCACCATGCCAGGGACTGCAGTGGCTCAAGGGGTTAAGATGCTGACTGGAAGGCAACAGGTCAGCAGTTTGAAACCCGAGTATTGCACAACGGAATGAGCTCCCATCTCTGTCCCAGCCCCTGCCAACCTAGCAGTCCGAAAGCAAGACATTGCAAGTAGATAAATAGGGACCACTTCGGTGGGAAGGCAAACAGCATTCTGTGTCTAAGCATGCCTGCTCCATGTGTTAGAGCTCATGGGACATGTTACTGTATAGGGTAAATGTGTGTAGCTTTAAGAGCATTGTAACGACTGGCCACAGCTGACTGCGTTCAATCAGCAAACTTCGGCCAATATAAACATCACCTCCAAAAGCCCACTCAGAGGAAGAGGAGGAGGAGGAGTAGCAAAAGGAGAAGGACAAGGAAGAGTGAACGATTGACCAACGTGGAAGAAGAACAGAGAAGGACATTGCATCGTGTCATACGGAGACACAAGGGGCTTCTTATCTGTTCCTGATAAGAAGGCTGAGCTTCCCTGTTGCCAGCTGCAACGATCTGTTTGTTTATGAACTGTTGCCACGTTACCAAGTCTCTCTGCCGTTGGTTGCCAACTACTTCTGCAAAGGCTGTTGTTGCTTGTGTTTAAACCGTACGGAGAGAAAGTATCTGATTTAAGTTAGCAGTTTGCAAAGTAAAACCTCCCCCCCCTTCAGTTTAACTGTGTGCCTGTGTGTTAAAGGACCTGCACTCACGCTCTGCTGTTGCGCGGCATAAACTGCCTGCTCTGCTAAGGCTCAAACCCTCTCACTGCCAACCTATCAGTTCGAAAGCAAGACATTGCAAGTAGATAAAAAGGGACCACTTTGGTGGGAAGGTAAACAGCATTCTGTGTCTAGGCATGCCTGCCCCATGTCCATGGAAACGTCCGCAGACATTTGGCTGTAAAACAGAGATAAGCACTGAACCCTCGAATCGGATACAACCTTTAACTTCATCATGTCACACACACACACACACACACACACAGATATTCCATGATTTAGCCGGGATTCACACCCTTGTCTGATAACTCTGGCCATTAAACTACACCGGCTCTCATTTGGCTCTCGGGTGGCCCAAACAAAATTAAAGCAAATAACTTTTCCTTATTGCAAACATTTCTGCATTTTGTTAATTATATTCATCTCTGAATCTAACTAAGGTCCCTCAAGTGAGTTTCACCGCATCCACTTCCACTCTGAATTTAATTCCTGAGATTCCCAGATTTAAAAAAAAGTTGCAGTGATGTGGGTGGGTGGGAATTACCAGATGGGAAGAATGTGCAACATATTGACTCAATGCACGGAGGAACCCATGACTATCAGTCTGCACTGAGGAGGGCTATCCCTGAGAGGACTTTTTTTTAAAATTGCCTATTCTTGGGAAAGCCATCAGTCGGACAAGAAATGGCAGCAACTGCTACAGCTAGTATGGTGGCTACGTGGCTCCTTCCCAAACGTGGACCGCTCTTGACCTTTCCACGTTATAAGAATTTCATGTCAGAAATTATTCTGGGTTCAAAGGATTGCCGGAGAAACTCTGCTCAGGGGACGCCCAAACGAGGCTCCTTTTATGTCGCCAAGATCTTTTCCCCACCAAAGTGGTCCCTATTTATCTACTGTACTTGAAATTTCTTGCTTTTGAACTGCAAGGTTGGCAGGAGCTGGGACAGAGACAGGCGCTCACACCATTATGCAGTACCTGGGTCTTGAACTGCCGACTTGCCGGCCTTCCAGCTAACAAAGTGAGATTCTTAACCGCTAAGCCCCCCCAGCCTCTTTCCACATTGCTCTCACACCATACAGGGTAGATCAGGTCAAAAAGTATAGGACCGTACAGTAAAACCCTGACTTACAAATGCCTCAAGTTACATAAAACCATGTCCCGATTTACACGATTTCTTATGGGTTTGCTTCGAGTGACATAAAGGTTCTTTTTCCTATGGGTTTGCTTCAAGTTACCTAAAAATTCATTTCCCTATGAGTTTGCTTCGATTTACATAAAATTTTCATTTTTCCTATGGGTTTGCTTCGAGTTACGTAAAAAATATTTTTTCCTATGGGTTTGCTTTGAGTTACATAAAAATTCGATTTAAGCAAAAGCCTAAAGAATGGACTTTTTTTCGTAAGTAGGTGTTTTACTATAAAGGGCAAAGGTCTCCCTTGTTCAAAAGCCAGCCGGGACTGACTCTATGGGGGCAGGACTTACACTGCCTGCAAGTCAGCGCTGTCTGCCGTCTAAAGACATTTCCATGGTCATGTGGCAGGCATGACTAAGCACCGGAGTGCATGGAACGCTGTTTACCTTTATCTACTTGCAATTTTGTTGCTTTCTAACTGCTACGTTGGCAGGAGCTGGGACAGATGACAGGCGCTCAGTATAGGTGTAACTAAGAGGAGCAGAGTCCGGACCTTCCCAGGTCTAACCACTCATCCCGCTCTCTGTTCTCCCCATGGTTTAGCTGGTGCTACTCATTTCCCACTTTGGCTATTAAAGCAGCATGTTTAGCGGCACCAATTCTATCTCCTCCCCAGCGACCTCTATGCTAGGGAGGCCAGCAGGGAGAGTAGGTAACGGTAGGTAAAGGTTGCCCTTGCTTGCTCAAAAGCCAGTCATATCCAACTCTAGGGTTCGGTGTTCATCTCTGTTATAGCCAAAGAGCCAGCACCGTCTATGTCTACAGACGTTTCCGTGGACAGCCAGGGAGGCACATCTCACTGGAACCAGGAGGAGAGCCTTCTCAGTATCTGCTCCGGCCCTATGGAACCTCCTGCCACTTGAATTGCGCCTCCAGGCAGAATTGCTCCCCTTCAGGAAAGCCTTAAACACGTGGTTATGCCAGCAGATGTGGGGTACAACTGGTACCACAACCTAGCCCTGCTGGCTTATTAAGCCCTGCCTGGGGTTCTGATTTATTCCTGCCCGGGTGTCCTTCTTTTTAAGGGGTTTGGGGAGGTTTTATGGACGTTTTAGATGGTTTTATAGTACAGTATTTGGTTTTAATTAGTATTGGGCATGGGTTTTAACTGATGTTGTGAGCCGCCTTGGGTCGCTTAGGCGAAAAAAGGCGGTTATATCAATCCGACAAATAAATAAATACCGGAGTGCATGGAACGCCGTTTACCTTTCCCACCGAAGTGGTCCCTATTTATCTACTTGCAATGTCTTGCTTTCGAACTGCTAGGTTGGCAGGAGCTGAGGCAAAGGCAGGAGCCCATTCCGTCGTCGTGCAGTCCTCAGGAATTGAACTCTGGTCTCCCAGTTGTCGCGTTCAGTGTCTGAACCATACAAGTTCAGCTCTAGCTGAGATAGGCAGGATAATATCTCTCAATGCCATTTCCAGGGAATCCTAAGCAGGTGAAGGCATCTCCTTGGGAATAATACCCTGGAGCAAATGGTGAGCCACTGTGTGAGACTGAATGCTGGACTGGATGGGCTCCTGTGGCCTGTTCCAGCAAAGCTGTTCTTATGTTCTTAAGGGATTTGAACCCAGGGCTCCTGATCCAAAGCCTGGGACCTAATGCAAAAGCACCCTGGGACCTAATGCAAAAGCAGAGTGGGTGGGGAGACTTGGGAATCTCCCCCCAGATCTTGTTTCACAAGGACCCCCCCTTCCCACTGGAGAGATCACAATCAAAGCATGCCCTCTGTCCCTGATCATCATCCCATCATCATCCCACCCACCCCCAAAAAACCAGGTCTTTGCAAAAGCAAGGCTGCTGCAAAGGATCTTGCCTGGATCCCTAAGAGCAATGCAACCCTGCAAGGAGAGTTTCCCCAGACCCCGACCCTTCTTACCTGCAATGCAGCCTTTGCAAGGAGCTAGCAATCAAAGAGGCTTCCTTCCATATAGACCCTTTTCTTACACCCCCCCCCCCTCCACAAAAAAGGGAAGAGGAAATAGAGATCTCTGTCCTAAACTGTCCTTTCTAAGGTCCACTCTGGGAAGCTAGACTCGCTCCCCTTAACCCTTTAAGCACCCATTTCCCCCTTTTAGGAGGAGGGTAAACTTTTGAAAAAAAGATGATTTACGGTAGTTTAGCACAGCAGCTGCTCCTGCTTCTTGTTTCAGCTCAGAGTTTGGAGGGACATTTTCTTTTCTTTCCCCCGCTTTTAAAGACGAATTGCAACACACACACACCCCCAGCAAAAGAGAGATTCTGGCAGATATGGTTAGCAAGGAACCTAGCAGTTCGAAAGCAAGAAATTGCAAGTAGATAAATAGGGACCACTTCGGTGGGAAGGTAACAGCGTTCCAGTGTCTAGTCATGCCTGCCACGTGACCACGGAAACGTCTGCAGAAGCAGACAGCGCTGGCTCTTCGGCTTAGAAACAGAGATGAGCACTGCACCCTAGAGTCGGATACAACTGGCTTTCGAGCAAGGGAAACCTTTACCCCCCATGTAACCAGACCGTAATTTTCGCTTTGAACTCCCCCTCCTTTAAATTTCTTTAATCCAGAGCTTTTGTATCAAAACTCTAATTTTTAGATTATTGTTTTTTTGCAGGGAGGAATGAGGGTGTCAAGTTCCGATAGTTTTCTTCTACTATCTTTTTTATAAGGATTAACTGATAGTTTGAACCTTAATGACACAATGAAGCGGTGGAGTGAATTTTGACTCACCTAATCATAAAAATTAAGAGTAATGTTAACTAAAACGCAGCTTTCTCAAGTCTTAAAAGTATTTACTGCTTCCAATTAATATTAAAGAAATAATAATAATGTAAGAAATAAAAATATATAAAGGAAACCGTGTCAAGGAAGTCAACATAATATTGAAACATTCATTTTGAAGGAAGTGTTTTCCAGCGTAATCATTGAATAAAATAAAAACTTTCTATGGACCAGGTATTATTTATTTATTTATAATTTAAACTGGTATAATTTATTTCTCTTCTGTCCAAGGGCATGTACTCCAATCAGGAATATTCTTGATTAAACGGATCAGTGGAGTGTCATCATCAGAGTCGTCGTTGGTCTCCTGCCGGGGGTACATCAAGATCATCTTCCCAAATCGGATCAAAATTCCCAGAGATCATTTTTAAACCTAAAAAAGCGCCATGTTTAATTATCTGAGTTGATATAGTAACCAAGAAATTTCGTTGCTCCTGCAAAGGGACAATGACAAAAAAGATTTATTCTATTCTTCTATTCTGTTTCGAAACCACAACTCCAAATGGATTACGTAATCTTTGACCTGAAGCAACAGTCAGCAATGTAAAATAAAGGGGTTTGTTGTTATCTGAGGTTTCAGATATCCATGGTAAATCTATAGACCCATGCCTCTCCGCTGCTCCGGGAGCTGCACTGGTTGCCAGTGTGCCTCCGGGTGCCAGCGGGCATGGGGCATGGATGCATCAGTTTCCCAGTCCCGCTGGCTTATTTAGTCCATTTGGGTTTTGTCCTGACAGCTTTATATTAGATGGTTTTAAAAGAGGTTTTTAATTGGTTTATAGAAGGGGATGTATTTAACTGCTTCTATTGTTGTTTTAAACTTGTTGTTAAACCGCTTCGGGTCACTTTCGAGTGAGGGAAGCGGGATAGAAATATTATAAATAAATAAATAAATAAATAAATAAATAAAATCTGTCTCTACTGTATCTTCCAACGCAGGAGAACAGTCACAGAACTGACATTACAGTATCATCTTTCACCAGTATCTGCAGTAGAATATATTGATCCACCATCCCTGAAAATAAAAAATTTAAGGCAGACAGACGTTTTTTCTCTCTTTCTTCCACACTCCCTCTCCCAAAGGTATAATTCCAGGTGCTTTTTTTTTTTAAAACCAAGGCTAGTTATCCTGATCTTTGACCACTCTTAGCTTGCAACTCATTATTTCATAACGCTAAGATCACATGTGTTATTGATTTATTCCAGACCAGTATATTTACATCCAGATTTTCGATACAAAGCACACAGACACAGCAGATCCACTCCATCCCACAAAGGCGTCACTTTATATATATATAAAGAAACGTACCAAATAGCGCTCCTCCAGTTTCAGGGACAAATGAAAACACTGGGAAAAACAGTAGTGAGATAGACAGCTAGATAATTAAATTTTAAATTAATTTAAATTTTTATTGTGAACCGCCCTGAGTCGGCTTTGGTTGAGTGAGCGGTATATAAATGTGACAATTAAATTAAAATTAAAATTAAAATAAGATAAACCAAAGGACCTGGGAGCCTGCTAGGAGCTGACTGACAGCTCTCTGGGATCAACATGTAGACCCGTGTGAGGAAACGGGGCAAAGGCTCAAAATTACTTAGGCATACTAACTGTGAAAATTGATTTCCACCAAAATTCATGCCCAAGACACACAAAAGTAAGAAAAGGCCTCTTTAAGACCTTTGAGCAGGGGTAACCAACCTAAGGCCCACAGGTCAGGTGCAGCCCATGACACCATTTCATGTGCCCCGCTTCCTCCAAGGGCATTTGGGAAACAAAATGGTCACAGCTTGGAAGCTGTTGGGACAAAGTGGCCACCCCCCCCCCATCGTGCAGGCAGTGCAAAATGGCCGTCCAGCCCTCGAAGATAACTCAGAGAGCATGACCCGGCCCCTGGCTTGTAAAGGTTGGGAACCCTTGCCTTAGACCAGTGTTTCCCAACCTATGGTTTTTGGATTTCAATTCCCAGAAGCCTAAGTCAATTCCCCAAAGCACTGATCAGCTAATTTACAGTAGACCCTCGAATAACAACTCTACTTGGTTCTCTGAGCATATAGTCGTTATAGGGGAAACGTCGTTGTGCGGTTTTCAATGGCAGTTGCACCACCTAGTGGCAAAAAGCTGTCATTATTCGCACAACGTTAAAAAAAGTTGTTAATCCGCACGACGGTTTTGTCGTTGTGCGAAGTCACGTGGCGAGTGATGACACGTCATTAAGCGGAAATGATGCTATTGAACATGTCATTAATCGAGGGTCCACTGTACTGACTTAGGCTTCTGGGAATTGAGGTGGGGTGTGGGCCTGACGTTGGGAAACACTGCTTTAGGGAATTTCTCCTTCTAGCCCCATTTTGTCTATCAGAATTGGGGACAATTCTCCTGGGGCCTCCGTAAGGGAATGATTATAGCCCCGTTCCCTGATCATGTTAGCAGACTATTTCAGGGGCTGAATCTGGACTTTTTCTATACTACATGGCCAGATTCTTGGTTTAATTAATTTAATTTAATAGATTTATATACCATCCTATCCAATGGACTACACAAGTACAACTTGCGGTGTACACAAGTTAAAACCAAATTGGAGCCCACTTACAGTTCTTCTTCCGTGCCTAGGCCAGATGTGAAACTGCCAAAACGAAGCCACCTTTTGGTAAATTCATTCTTTAGTTCCTTCACCTGTCCTAGTGTGAAAAAGATTAGCCAGCACAGGATTGGCGTTGCCCAGGATATGACCAATTATGGTTCCAAAATACCACAATCTTCAAGGAGGCTTTTCTGTGACTGAACTTTATTTATTTTATTTATTCGATTTATAGGCCGGTGACCCAAGTTCAAGGTTAAGCATTTAAGGAGTGTTTTTGCCACCTATGAATTTCAACATCCAAGTGGGGGATTCAATCCCACATTTCTAGAGTTCTATTCCACCACTCTACTTATTATTCCAAACTGGGTATACTGGCCACATCCATTCTTCCCCCCCCCCCACACACACACACACAAAAGGCTTACTCTTTATTTCTCAGCCACATGTATTGACAACAGTTTGGTTCAAATTGGACAACTATGCTACTTCCAGGGACATTAAAAGAACAAATAAAATATTCACCATTTTGAATATTTGCTTACCGGCAGCATATAATGGACTTCTAACAAGATTTATATTAATTTCTAAGAGAACTAGAAAACTGGGCGGCCGTTTCCTCTTTGCTCCTCCTGTCGGTAAACTAAGATTTAGAGGTTCTAAACGAGATTCTTTCGTTTATAATTCCATCAGGTTCTACACCACTCATGCTACAATGAATGATTCATAAGCAGATGATATAAGCTGCAAATTAGAGATGTGAAGGCCCGGGGAAAAACCGAAAAAATTCGGGGGGGTGGGGGTGTTTTTTCCCCTTTTTTCCTGAAGCCTTTTTTTTGTTTTTTTCCAAAAAATTGGAAAAATAAAAAATACATTATGGAATGTTTTATTTTAACATGATGAATAAAATATTTTAAGATAAGGCCGGGTTGAAATATTTTATAAATCATTTCTAAAATAATATGTACGGTATCAGATTATTTTCAATTTTTCCAGAAATTTCCGTCCCCCCCCCCCAAAAAAACAAAACAAAAAAAAAAAACGGTTTTTTCCCCGAGCTTCAAAATTTCCGGACATTTTACATCTCTAGCTGTGATGGCTATGTGGTTAAAAAGCTTGCCTTGTTAGCTGGAAGGCGGGCAAGTCGGCAGTTCGAGACCTGAGTACTGCATGACGGATTGAGTGCCTGTCTCTGCCTCAGCTCTAGGGGGCATGAAAGGAGCCTTGTTCAAGCATCCCCTGAGCGGAGTTTCTCCAGCAAAAATCCTTTCAACACAGAATAATTTTTGTAATGAAATCATGATTATACCTCAGACTTTAAGCTTGACTCATAAAATACAGAATCTCCCCCTTTCACATCTACTAATTTGATTTGTCACCCACCAAGGTTTGAATATATATATATACACACAGACACACACACAGACACACACACAGACACACACAGACACACACACACACACACACACACACACACATTGTCTATTCATTTAAAAATATTGTGAGACACTCCAGAGCGCCTGTTTGGTTCGAAGAAGGGCTCAGAATATTCTGGAAAGAACCAGAGTCCTGGGAGGCAAGGACACACTTAGGATCGGAGGAAGGAGAAACCCAGCTGCTGGCCGGAGGGCTCCAATACTCAGAGTGGGCTCTCTGATGAGAAAGGAGGTTCCGCTTTTCACTAAAGCTCTTCCCACAGTCCAGACATTTATAGGGCTTCTCTCCCGTGTGGGTCATGTGGTGCCGGAGGAGGTGGGCTTTCTTGCGGAAGTTTTCACCACACTCGGCGCACTGGAAGGGTTTCTCCCCCGTGTGGATCTTTTGGTGAGTCACCAGGTTGGTGCTGGTGCAGAAGCTCTTCCCACAGTCAGTGCACGAGTAGGGCTTCTCGCCTGTGTGAATCCGCCGGTGGGACGTGAGGCTTGTGCTGGTGCTGAAGCTCTTCCCGCACTCGGCGCACGAGTAAGGCTTCTCCCCAGTGTGGGTCCTCTGGTGGAAAATCAAGCTGGCGTTCTGAGCGAAGCTCTGCCCACACGCGAGGCAGGTGAACGGCTTCTCCCCAGTATGGGTCCTCTGGTGAGCCATGAGGGTGGAGCTGTGGCTGAAACTCCGCCCGCACTCCAGGCATCGGAAGGGCTTCTCCCCTGTGTGGGTCCTCTGATGCAAAGTCAGGTTGGTGTTCTGGCTGAAGCTCTTGCCGCATGACAGGCAGGTGTAAGGTTTCTCCCCCGTGTGGACCCGAAGGTGAGACGTGAGCTGCGACCGGTGGCTGAAGCTCTTCCCGCACTCCAGGCAAGTGAACGGCTTCTCCCCAGTGTGGATCCGCTGGTGCCGAACCAGCGTCGTCTTCTGGCAGAAGCTCTTCCTGCACTCCAGGCAGGCATAGGGCTTCTCGCCCGTGTGGATCCGCTGATGGGTAATGAGGGCCGCGCTCTGGCGGAAGCTCTTCCCGCACTCCAGGCAGGTGTAGGGCTTCTCGCCAGTGTGGATCCGCTGGTGCCGGATCAAGCCTTTCCTCTGAGAGAAGCTTTTCCCACAGTCAAAGCATTTAAAAGGCTTCTCCTCTTTGTGGAGTTTCAGGTGAGCTCTCAGACTGGCTCGGCATCTGAAGCTTTCCCCGCACATGAGGCACTCTCTGCCTTCCATTCCTTTCTTTGCATTTTCTGCGCCTTTGCCTGCGTCCCTGCTCTGAGAAGCCGGGCAGGCCTTCCTCCTTTCCGTGCTTTCATCCGTTTTCTTGCTCTTCTCTTCCTCTCCCCGACACTCTGTTCTTTCCAGCAGTAGCCGGCCCATTTTGTTTTCGTTCTTGCTCTCCCATCCGTCCCCTGCTTGGACAAAGACAGTAAAATGGATGAGAAAATGAAGGAGAAAACAGAACCTCAGTGTAATGGGAACTGGGACTGCGGTGGCTCAGTGGTTAAGAAGCTTGCCTTGTTAGCTGGAAGGCTGACAAGTCGGCAGTTCAAGGCCCAGGTACTGCATGACGGACTGAGTGCCCGTCTCTGTCCCAGCTCTTGGAGGACATGAAAGGAGCCTCATTTGGGCGTTCCCTGGGCCGAGTTTCTTCCGCAAAAATCAACCCAGAATAATTTCTGACACAAAACTATTTATTATACTTAATTAGAAAAAAAAATTGAGAGTCAGTGGGAGTTTCTAAAATCCAAGGGTGGACAAAAAATCTTATATCAGCCGTTTGTCAGTGGGCGGAGCATCTTTTGCAAAAATCCTTTCAACCCAGAATAATTTCTGACATGAAATTATTATTATTATTATTATTGTTGTTGTTGTTGTTGTTGTTGTTGTTGTTGTTGTTGTTGTTGTTGTTATTATTATGTAATGGGAAAAGCACAATTCATTCCCACTGTTATAGGGACAGTGAGCTCCGCTCTTACAACACGAGGCAATACTGGCCAGCACAAAGAAAGACATCAGACAAAGTTTATTCACTCCCACCTTATGTTACCAGTGCTAAACATGAACACTCATAACAAAACATAAATGAAAGTTGATCACCACTGTAATGAGATGCCTGAGGAAGGCTGCTGGAGTGACTAGAAGGGATGAAATCAGGAATGAAGTTGGAAGGAGAAGAATTGGAACAGAACCACTACACACGGAGGCAACAAATACAGTGGTTTGCCCATTTGGAGAGAATGGCTTGGAATTCAATACCTTACAAGGCATTTGTGGAAAGAGGAGACAGACAAAGACAAATAGGCAGACCCAGAGGAAAGTGGAGAATGAACATCAAAGAAATATGGGGGGATAAAAATCTGGCAGCAGCCCCAACGCCGGAAGACGACCCCGGCCCCGACATCGCCGGTGGGAAGGAGCAGCGGCAGCTGTGTCGGCTGGGCATGGAGAGCCCCTCCCGCTCCCACCTCCCCCCCCCCCGGGTTTTGATTCTAATTAGAACTTCAGTAATTGCTGGAATGTCAGCATTTATGTTTTCTTTTGGACATGCCTGGGGATGGGGTGAGTGGAGTAGGGAATTGTTGAACCGCTGCTATTCCGTTCTCTCTATTGTATGTTGTACTCGATTTTGCATTTAATCTGTATATTGAATTTATGATTTCTGTTACGATGTATTTTTGAATATTGTATTCTTATGATTGTATTTTGTTGCTTGTAGCTGCTTTGAGTCGCCCACTGGGCTGAGAAAAGCGGGATATAAATTAAATTAAATTAAATTAAATTAAATTAAATTATTATTATTATTATTATTATTATTATTATTATTATTATTATTATTATTATTATTATTATTATTATTATTATTATTATTATTATTATTATTATTATTATTACAAGAACACCAAATAACGCTGTCAGAGAGCAAAGGAAAGTCTTGCCACGTTCTGATGAAAACTTCCTTTAACTGAATCCATTGCATTGAGTCTTTCCCTCTGGAGCCAAATAACTCAACTCCGTCCTATCTGCCATCTGACAGTGCTTCAAATGTTATAAGCAGCTAAGGTTCGCAATGGCTTAGTGGTGGTTAAGACACTGAGCTTGACAACCAGAAGGTCAGCAGTTTGATACTAGAGTGCTTCCAATGGAGTGAGCACCATTCATCTGAACCACCCCTTTCCAACCTAGCAGTTTGAAAGCAAGAAATAGCAAGTAAATCAATAGGTATCACTTAGGCAGGAAAGGGAACAGCGTTCTGTGCACTTGGGTGTCTAGCCATGCCTGCCACATGACCATGGAAACAGACACTGACAGTGCTGGCTCTTTGGCTGTAAACGGAGATGAGTACCACTAAAGTCAGACAGAACTGGTTTTAAAACAAGAGAGACCTTTACCATTAACTCTAACAGTGGTGGCGAACCTATGGCACGCGTGCTAGAGGTGGCAATTGGAGTAGGGTTGCCATAAATCCCTCTCACAAAAACGGGACAGAAGGTTGCCCTTGCTCAAAAGCCAGTCGTATCCGACTCTAGGGTTCAGTGCTCATCTCTGTTTCAAAGCCGAAGAGCCAGCGCAGTCTGCTTCTTCAAACGTTTCTGTGGTCATGTGGCAGGCATGGCTAGACACCTGAGCGCACGAACGCTGTTTACCTTCCCACCGAAATACTGCCTATTTATCTACTTGCCATTTCTTGCTTTCAAACTGCTAGGTTTGCAGGAGCTGGGACAAAGATGGGAGCTCATTCCGTCCTGCGGTATTCGGGTATCAAACTGCTGCTACAGATGCCACAAGTTAGAAAAAGACGCATCCCCCCCTCCCCTCCTTGTTCACTAAGCTGCCGCCACCTGCTAGTCGTTCCAATAGAAGTGCAAGAAAAAATGCATGTTTTTTTCTTCCAAATCAAGTGGTTTGAAAACCGTGAATTTACAATGTTTTTTATGGAACCATGTGGGACAGTTACAAAACGTGAAATTCACGGTTTTCCGTTATATATGGCAACTCTAAATTGGAGCCCTCTCTGTGGATATCCGTGCAGTCATGCCAGCAGTTTGCCCTGCCCCTCTACCCAGCAGCCTAATAGGAGCGCTTTCTCCCCACCCCACCCCAGCACAGAATTCACCCCGCCCCTCTACCCAATAGCCTAATGGGAGCGCTTCCTCCCTCCCCTGTTGCTGTGTTGGCACTTTGAGATAAATAAATGGGTTCTGGGTTGCAGTTGGGGCACTTGGTTTCTAAAAGGTTCGCCCTCACTGACCTATAAGCAGCTAGTTACTGAAGGTGGAGGGAAAGGGGCCTAAAGGTCTTTCCCTGACCACATTCAGGAAGTTGATCTACTGTAAAAAAGGGGATGCCATGGGGAAACTGTAGGTGTAGCCATTAAGGGTTTGTCAGGATGATAGGGTTTGGACTCCCTTCCATAGTATTGTATTGGTTTGCAGTTTTCCCCTTCAAGAGTTTATTAATTTATTTATTTGAACTTATATCCCACCCTCTTGCCCCAGGGCAACTCAGGGCGGCGCACAATCACATAAAAATATTTTAAAAACCCCATAAAAACAGCAATAAAAGACTCTTTAAAAACCATCCCATATCTAAAAAGACCCTCCCCACCTCACACTCAGTAAGAGGGACATATAACTCTAACAGAGCCAACGAGCAGGAGTCAACACCTCGCCGGCCCCCCAGACTTGCCCTGCCCTGCAAGAGTTCCTCTGTGCTGTGTCCCAGGTGTATCCGATCACAGAGTGACTCAGCAGTCCTCAACTATTTTAGGAGTGCTATCAGTTGAGCATTTGAGAGGGGCTGATGGGGTGTCTGTTGGAGCGTGCAGTTGCAGCAGCAAGAGGAAAGGATTCCTATGCTCCATGTTTTGCTGGCTTATTGCTTGGCCAGCTTACAGACTCAACTGAACTGCTCGACTAGAACTGCTGATTAGGCTCACTACTATCTCCGGCTGTTCCTGAGGAGAGGACTGGTAGCTTTTGCCTATGCCACCAAGATACAGCTAACTACTGACCGGAGGTAACCTCTGCAAAACACTATTTGCTTTGAATGCTTGCTTGGACAATTCTGATCTGTTTTGGACTGCTACCAATATTGCTGAGAGCTGTTATCTCAAGCCTGTGTTTTTCTCTTGTGTTTTGCCAAACTGAAGTAAAGCATCTTTCTTCTGCCTTTTACTGCCTGCTTGTCTGTGTGAGATTCATCCCAGCTGATGCTGTGTGCCCACAGCTTTCCCGCTTTGTTCTGCTATACACAGACAAGCCACATTTGTGTACCCCCCCAGCGTACCCCAATACCCCAACAGGGTTGGGTTGGAAATCCTGAGAGGCTGCTGCAAGGAATGGGCCAAGGGAAAAGGAGGCTGGTTGCTATGTCAAAGGCTGTTTCCATTGAGCATTTCTCAAGTCGCAGAGCCAAAAAAGGCCATCCTTACCAAGAGAGGTCAGATGGGCACAATTCTCCTCCATCACTTCCACATACCAAGCCCTCTGGTCCCCATCCAGCAGGGCCCACTCCTCTTCGGTGAAATATACGGCCACATCCTCGAAGGACACTGGACCCTAAATCAAGAGGAGATGGAGTTACTTGGTTTAACTCAAATTTTTAAAAGTTGCAAGGAATGGAGGGAGCCAATATAAGGCCCGGAGAGGAGGAAACCCGGGCAAGAGGCATAATTCTTGTCTTTCCGCTATGACTGAATGGGGGCGAGCAAAGGACAACTGTCCAAACCCACCAGCCCTGATGCAGCAAAGCCAGGGGTTGAAGAATGCTGGGGATCTGTAGTCTAATAAAGAGCTTATTGTATTTCATTTCATGGCTGGGCAGCCTTTCTCCCAAGGTTGCAATGGTGCTGAGGAACATTCACAGATTCAGCACCATTAAATATGTTAAGAGAGGTGGATTTAAAAGAAATCTAATCTTTGTGAGCATCTCCATTGGGATTGGTGGTGGTGGGGCTGGCATTAAAGCAAAAGATCAACTTTATTCCAGACCCCCACCCCCACCCCCCAGGCTAACTTCTGTACAAATCTTTCCCCACCCGTACCTTTTCAGGCTGGACAGAAGCCGTTCCCACTCCATCACAAATGGGCAACAACGAAGAAGGGCTCCCTGGTTTCATCCCATCTCCTGAAGAGGCACAAAAGGAATCAAGAAATATTGTTCGGCTATTAAACAGAGATCAGCACTGAGCCCTAGAGTCAGATACGGCTGGCTTTCGAGCAAGGGTCGAAAGCTTAAAGTCAGATACAGCTGGTTTTACCTTTACTTACACTTGGTTTTATAATTAATTTTTTTGGGATAGTAGCTGTGTTTGCCTGTCTTTCTTTATTCGTGTCAGAGGCACCACAAGAGATATAATAACATACAAAGCTAAAATTAACATACAGTAAAACCCCGCCTTACATATGCCTTGAGTTACATAAAATTCGACTTACATAATGTTTTGTGCTAAAACCATGTCCCGATTTACACAATTTCCTATGGGTTTGCTTCGAGTTACAGTACATAAAGATTCTTTTTCGTATGGTTTTGCTTCAAGTTACATTAAAAAAAAAGATTTAAGCAAAAGCCTACAGAGCGGACTTCCCCCCCCCCCCCCCGTAAGTAGGGGTTTTACTGTATCTAAAACAAACAGGAATTAGATGATAACCACCCCGTATCGGGCCACATCAACAGCATTTCCTCTTGCCAACATAAGGTGCACGCTAAGGGCAATTGTGTTGGTCTGTGATTCCAGCATATCAGAGAATAATCAAAACAAAACACACAAAAAATGTTGCAGCACCTTGAAGAGTGTTAAACTTTAATGTGAGCTTTTGTGGATCACGTCTACTTCATCAGGCAAAGCGGACTTGCTCCACGAAAGCTCACATTAAAATTTAACGGTGAGTCTTCAAGGTGCTACAATGTTTTTCGTTTTGTTTTGCTTATTCTCCGATATACACATTTTAGAATTTCACTTCCTCGAATGGAAAACTTTAAAATGCCTTCCACCCACAAAAAAACAAAAACAAATGCAGAATGTTGCATCCATAGGGTACAATAAAGGCAAAGCATATTTTAGGTTGAATAAGATTTCACAGACTGTAGCCTGCCTGTTTAAAGAAGAAAAGTGAGCCAAAATACACAAAATCTTGTAACCACATACATATCATTCATGTATAAAAAGCTGCAAGAGTGCTCTTGCTTTTTTAAAAAAAAACACAGGTCTATATGCCCATTTGGGGACAACTAAGTTGGGGCTTAGTGGTTAAGACGCTGAACTTGATGACTGGAAGGTCGGCAGGTCAACAGTTTGAGACCAGAGTGCTGCATGCCATTGTTTTGAATGAGCTCAGTTCAAAGCAACAAACTGCAAATAGATAAATAAGTACCACTTATTAAGGTAACAGCGTCCCGTGCAGTCAGGCATCTAGTCATGCCTGCCACATGACCATGGAAACGTCTGCAGACACAGACTCTTTGGCTGTAAACGGAGCTGAACACCACCTCCTAGAGTCGGACACAACTGGCTTCTGAGTAAGGGAGTCCTTTACATGCCCAGTTACTTAAATCTGTGGTGAGCCGCTGACAGAAATCACTAGAAATCAGACGTAATTTGAGTGCACATACAGTAAAAGTATCCCTAATCAGAAGTTGATCAACGGAATCATTGTCGAATATAACTTAGCAAGTGCAGAAATCCCACATCTGCAGACGTTTCCATAGTCAATGGGACAGGCATCACTAGATAGCATAGATTTTTGCAAAAAAGGAAGTAACTGTAAGTAGAAATGTTTTCCTGTAGTTCTTCTTACCCAGAAAAACAGCAGCTTGGTCCAATTCCTCCACAATCCACCTGAACAAGGGTCTCTGTCTGGTGCCTGCTGTAGGCGTTGTCGCCTTTGGGATATTGGTGGGCACCTCCATTAAGGCTTCCTCAACCTGTTGACAGAAGCGAAAGAAAGATCCACTGCAGAAAATGAGAAGAGGGATTAAAAGTGGAACAACGAAAGCTAACCTTGAACGGAGTCCAAGTCATACCTGTCAAGTGTCGCCTGTGAAAATACAGGAAATTCTCTGGGCACATGCGCGCATGCGCAGCAACCCCTTTGCGCATGCGCAACCCCTTTGCGCATGCGCAGCAACCCCTTCGCGCACGCACACCACTGCCTCTGACGGGCACGCATGTGCAGCAACCCCTTTTTCGGCCGCTCCAATACGGGATGACGGCGGGCAAGAGGGGCAACAAACGGCATTTCCCGGCCAATACGGGATACCTGACAGGTATGGTCCAAGTGCAGGTTCAGGATTCTCAACCCTGATTCACAGCCATGACTCACCGGAGATTGCAAGAAAACCCCATTTCTTATATTACTAAGTAAAAGATAAAGACCGTCCTTGATCAAAAGCCAGTCGTATCCAACTCTAAGAGGCAGTGGTCATCGTTTACAGCCAACGAACCAGTGCTGTATTTCTTTTATTTAGTTAGTTAGTTCAACTTATATTGCTGCCCAATCGACAGGCGACTGTCCCATAAAAAAACATATAAAACCCTCTAAAATAATTAAAACATTGACATATTAAAATGTTAAAAACATTTAAAAACCCCACCAACCCCATCCATAACCAGAGACAGGGGGAAAACATACCCATTAACAGGCAGGGGTTATCCCCAACAGGCAGGGGTTATTCTACCATCCATACCCCCATACCTGCCCATACCCATACCTGCGTTTCCATGGTCATGTAGCAGGCATGGTCATACCTGCGTTTCCATACCTGCGTTTCCATGGTCATGTAGCAGGCATGGTCATACCTGCGTTTCCATACCAGCGTTTCCATGGTCATGGTTATGTAGCAGGCATGGCTAGACACCAAAGTGAATGGAACGCTGTTACCTTTTCTGCCTAAGTTGTACCTATTGATTTACTTGTAATGTCTTGCTATATAGTGATAATAATTTTACATCAGAAATTATTCTGGGTTGAAAGGATTTTTGCTCAGGGGACACCCAAATGAGGTTCCTTTTATGTCCTCAAGAGCTGGGACAGAGACGGGTGCTCAATCCTTCATGCAGTACCCGGGTCTCAAACTGCCAACTTGCCAGCCTTCCAGGTAACAAGGCGAGCTTCTTAACCACTGAGCCACTGCAGCCTAGGTTGCCAGGTTGGCAAGAACTGGGACCAAATTGGGAGTTTACTCCTTGGATCTCGAACTTCTGACCTGCCAACCTTCCAGTCATCAAGTTCAGCATCTTAACCACTAAGCCTTGCATCCAAATATTTTGCTACAGCTCCCACCGTTCTTCGTATGAAATTCTTGGAGATATCAGGGAACGGCACACCAAAAAGATGGTAAATAGTACCAGTCCTCCCCGTCCCTCCATTTTTGTATTTTGATCTTCTGGGGGCCTTTGTTGCTCTGATCTGTGTTATAGGGAGTTCATTTTGCATTTATTTTTTAAATATGTGAAACAGATCCTAGGACAGTGATGGCAAACCTCTTAGAGACCAAGTGCCCAAACTGCAACCCCAAAGCCACTTATTTAGTTCAAAGTGCCAACACAGCAACAGGAGAGGGAGGAAGTGGGTTGCTGGGCAAAGGGTGGGATGAAATCTGTGCTGGGGGGAGGGAGGAAGCGCTCCCATTGGACTTATGGGCAGAGCAAACTCTGTGTTGGGGAAGGGAGGAAGTGCTCCCATTGGGCTGCTGGGCAGAGGGGCAGGGTGAACTTTGTGCTGAGGCGACCGCATGGGTGCCCACAGAGAGGGCTTCGAGTGCCACCTCTGGCACCCGTGTCATAGGTTCCCCACCACTGTCCTAGGAAGCCATAAGAAATTCTTGCTTATATGCACACCTGCTTCAAAACTGTAAAGGTGAAACTGCCTCACCTGTTGATCTTCCTGCCGCCTCTCCTCCTCCTGGCTCAGGAGGAAACCTTCTGCCAGGGCCACTGCCTGGGAACTGGTTTCCGCTCCACATTCTCTGACCCAGCTCTCCATCTCTGGGGGAAGGATGGCTAGGAACTGCTCCAGGACCACCAGGTCCAGGATCTCAGCTTTTGTATGCTGCTCCGGCTTCAGCCACTGACGGCAAAGATCGCAGAGAGTTTTGAAAACCTCTCGAGGTCCCTGGACCTTGTGGTAGCAGAACTGCCTAAAGTGCTGATGTTGGACATTGGATTTAAGAGTACCTTCATCCACGGATCCCTGCATCAGTCCTTCCCAAAACTTCTCCCTGCTTCCCGCCTCGACTGCATGAACACCGCTTTGTGATTCAGGGCCACTGGACTCCAGCCCTGCCATTTTCCACCTGAGCTCCATGGCAGCCCCCATCTAGGCTGAAATATCAACCTTCTGAAGGCAAAGGGACTTCAAAGGAACAAGTCTGCTCAATGGTCAAATGCCAAGATACCTGGCTTGTAAAATGTCACACTATGGAAGAAGCATAGTATGTTCTAAGCAAAAGTGGACAATCCCAATTAGTAGAATCTTCACCCTGAATAAAAAGCTGGGAGTCATGAAGAAGAACCAGAATCTGGGAGGAGATCCTTTCACCTGGAAGAGAAGAGCAGTGTCACCATAACTTAAAGGCAGACCTGGTAATAGGCAGTAACGTGTAAGCACAAACCTCTTGTCAACAGGAACAAAAGAGTGGCAAAGCCAAAGAGACCCATCAACAAAGTATTCTGCTGGTGGGACCACTCTGCAGGCCAAGATCTGCCAGCAGAACAGTTTAAGTAGGGAGAAGGCAAGCAATCCCTGCAAGCCAATGCAGAATTTGGCTGGGGAGAAGGCAATCCTATGCAACTGCTAACTAACATTCTTACACTGGGTCAGATTTGGGTCCAGCACAACATCGGCTTGCCTAGTGTTAGGGCGGCTGAACCTGTGGCCATCCTGCCAAGCTGGGACTGTACATTCCATTCATGGTCTTTTTCTACTAAAATTTCTCACTGTATAGACCAGTGATAGCCAAACCTTTTGGAGACCGAGTGCCCAAACTGCAACCCAAAACCTACTTATTTATCGCAAAGTGCCAACATGGCAACCTGGGAGGAAGGAAACACTCCCCTTGGGCTGCTGGGCAGAGGGCCGGGGTGAACTCTGTGCTGGAGGAAGGGAGGAAGTGCTCCCATTGGGCTGCTGGGCAGAGGGGCAGGGCAAACTCTGTGCTGGAACGACTGCATGGGTGCCCACAGAGAGCGCTCCAAGTGCTACCTCTGGCACGTGTGCCATAGGTTTGGCATCACTGGTATAGACCAGTGGTGGCGAACCTATGGCATGTATGCCAGAGCAGGCTCTCGAAGACCTTTGTGGAGACACTTGCGCTGCTGCTCCAGCACAGAGTTCATCTCTCCCTTCTGCCCAGTGGTTCAATGGGAGCACTTTTCCCCTCCTCCTCCCCAGTGCTGTTTGCCCCGGCCCTCTGTCCAGCAGCCCAATAGAAGTGCTTCCTCCCTCTCCCAGCACATCATTTGCCCCATCACTCTGCCCAGCAGCCCAAATGGAAGCGCGTCCTCCCTCCCCCCAGCACAGATTGGGTTTTGGGTCGCACTTTGGGCACTTGGTCTCTAAAAAGTTCACCATCACTAGTACAGACAACGAGGATCTTACTTACTCTTATGTGAGTCAAAAATTGCTTCAATATTGGAGAATAGAGAGCAGGATGGAGAGACTGGTCAGGAATGAACCATTGACTACTGAGGTTTATGGGTCGAGGTAAATTAGTGCTTAAGATGCTGAGCTAGATGACCAGAAGGTCAGCAGTTCAAGACCCAAGTGCTGCACAACAGAGTGAGCGCCCATCATCTCTCCCAGCTCCTGCCCAACCTAGCAGTTCGAAAGCAAGAAAAAGCATGTAGATAAATAGGCATCACTTTGGTGGGAAGGTAAAAGCATGGTGTGCGGTGTGTAGTCATATCAGCCGACAGCGTGGCTCTTTGGCTATAAACAGAGGAGCACCGAACCCTAGAGTCGGACACAACTGGCTTTCGAGCAAGGGCAATCTTTACCTTTATTGAACTTTACCTCAACGTTGCATCTTAAGAGTTGCGGCTAAGATCCTGAGTATTTTGATTTTATGTTCCCTTCCCTAAACCAACTTCCATTTCTACTCCATGTATGTATGGAGAGGGTAAGGGTAAAGGGTCACCCTTGCTCAAAAGCCAGTTGTACCTGACTGTAGGGTTCAGTGCTCATCTCTGTTTATATTATAGCCAGAGAGCCAGCGCTTGTCTGCATCATACCTGTCAACCTTCCCGGATTGGCCGGGATTTCCCGGTTTTTGGTGCCGATTTGCGCCATTTCCCGCCCCGCGCTGCCGAAACCCTGGAATTTGGCAGTGGGGGAAAGGAGGTACTGCGCAGCCCTTCTGCGCAGGTCGCCTTCTACGCATGCGTAAAAGGGTTTTACGCTTGCGTAGAACCTTTCTACGCTTGCGTAGAACCTTTCTACGCTTGCGTAGAACCCTTCTATGCATGCGTAGAAGGCTACGCATGCATAGAAGGGGGCTACGTAAGCATAAAACCCTTCTATGCATACGTAGAAGGCGACCTGCGCAGAACCGTTCTGCGCAGGTCCCGGATTGGCCGGAGCCACGGTTGGCAGGTATGGTCTACATTAGCAGACGTTTCCGTAGACATATGGCAGGGGCACGACCAGACACACCAAAGTGAACGGGCGGAAAGCTGTTTACCTTCCCCACTGAAGCGGTACCTATTTGTCTACTTGCAATGCCTTGCTTTTGAACTGCTAGGTCTGGCAGGAGCATGCACTAATCCTATATGCTAAACCTAGTTCCAGCTTTTCAAACTAGGGCTGATAAATCTACAAATCGGATTTGGGGAGAGTGGTGCCTGCAGATTGAAGAGAGAGGAAGGAGGATGTCTCTCAATGCCATTGCCAGGGAGTCCTAAGCAGGTGAAGGCATCTGCCTCCCTTCCCAGTAGAACAGGGAGAAGAGCAGGGGAATCTATCCCACCCCTCTTACCTGTCCTCCCCACCTACCTACCTACCTACCTACCTACCTACCTGCCCGCCCAGATCCCAGCAGGCCAGAGGCTTTCTCTCCAGTCCTCTTCCCGCCGGTCGCCGCCCCAAACCCGAACCTGCTGTTTGTTCTGGTTTGGACAAAGGACACCCCCCCCCCACTATACCCCACCCCCCCCTTCAAATTTTGGTCGGAGGGGGAGGGAAAACGGGAACGGACTCGGAGGACCGGAAATGATTGTAACACTTTTCTCCTCGCCTGCCTGGTGGGTTTCTCCTTCTGCTGAGAATGCACTAACTAAGCCCTATATGGGACGGTATAGGAGTGTGATTGCTAATTTTATTTATATTTATTTATTTAAAATAGTTCTATCCTGCTTCCCTCACTCGGGAGTGACCCGAAGCGGCTCAACAACCTAGTTAAAACAGCAATAAAACAATTTAACTAAGGTAAAGGTTTCCCTTGCTCGAAAGCCAGTCGTATCCGACTCTAGGGTGCAGTGCTCATCTCTGTTTCAAAACCGAAGAGCCAGCGTTGTCTGCTTCTGCAGACGGTTCCATGGTCATGTGGCAGGCATGACTAGACACCGGAGCGCACGGAACGCTGTTACCTTCCCACCGAAGTGGTCCCTATTTATCTACTTGCAATTTCTTGCTTTCGAACTGCTAGGTTGGCAGGAGCTGGGACAAAGACGGGAGCTCATTCTGCCCTGCAACCCCCCCATTAAAAAAAGCCCATTTTAAAAACCCATCTAAAAAATTCTCTTCCCACCCAGCACAGTTAAAAGCAGTCAGTTAATGCTCAGCTGTTGCAATCTCTTTTTCCAGGTACAGGAACCATAACAGATTGTGCCTGGTCGATTGAAACCCGAAGACAACTTGAGTAACATACAATTCCCTACAGAGAAGAAGTTCCTTTTTGGGGTTGAAGGTGCTTCAAGGGTGGTGAATCCTGGCTGCCACGGATCAGGCCGGAGGACCCTCCCCTTCCCTGGACGTCTTCCTCAGTTCCAGAGAGCCTTCCTCAGAAGCAGTTTCTGTATGTCAGGTAAGTTTGTTTTGAACAACAACCACAAAATAAATTATTGGTGCCAAGGGTGAAAGGAGGGGCAAAGTAAAAAAAAAGCAGGAACGCAGAGTCTAGAGCAGTGATGGCGAACCTTGACACTCCAGCTGCTCTTGAACTTCAATTTCCAGAAGCCTTGATCAGCAGGAGTCCTGACAGTGTTGGCCAACCTTGACACTCCAGGTGTTATTGAATTTCAATTGCCAGACGCCCAAGGCAGCACTACCTGCTGATCAGGGCTTCTGAGAACAGTGGCAAATGAGCTTCAACATTAGTAAGTGCAGAGTGATGCACGTTGGGGCAAAAAACAACAACAACAATTACATTTGTAAACTGATGGGGTCTGAACTCTCTGCGACAAACCAGGAAAGGGACCTTGGTGTCCTGGTGGACAGCTCAATGAAGGTGTCAACCCAGTGTGCCTCAGCAGTGAAAAAAGCAAACTCAATGCTAGGGATCATTAGGGAATGGTATAGATAATAAGTCAATGTTCAAAGATAGGAAATCCGTTTGAGGCTTGAATATGTAGTAATATAATATAATGTTTTATTCTGGTAGTTAATATATTCAGTATCTTCCAGTAGAGCAATACAACAAGTCCAATGCATTGTGAAAGTCAACCGGTATGCAGACTCTTTCAGGAGAATTTCCCTTCATCAGACAACTTGACTTGCTAACTTTCCAATATCTGAAAATATATACAATATATATATAAAAATTAATTCTGAACTGGAATATTGCTACTGAGCTAAGTATAAAAGAGAAACCCACCTGGATATATAACATTTAGTTTTCAAAGGGTATCTTGTTTTCATGTTGCATCCAAACCTCTTTTCGTTTATTCATTTTGGGCTGTGGATGTTACTGTCTCAAAATATTACTCCCATTATAAATCCTGCTGATAGGAAACCAGGTGTGCATAATCTAGCATTCCCCTCCCATGCCTCCTAATTGACTAAATATATTTATACATTTTTATATTTTTATACATTTTATATTCCAGGGCTACAAATTGACATAATTGTGTAAAGGGGGACAAAAATATATATCTACAGAAGTACATTACACCACAATGCTTGAACTCTTAACAATCTCAGAATTGTATTAGCCAGGATAACGCTGGCCATGTAAGTAATTAGTAACAGCTGTGGGAAGAGGTCTCATGCTTGTGGAATCCCCACTGTTTTATAGTCTTTGTAAAAGCCCTGAGTAAACAGTTTGAAACATCAAAATAGAGGTGCCATTGGAGGATCTGCCCATTCTCAAATGCCATAAAGCCAAGAAATGCAAAAGCACAGGTACACAGAAGTGGCCAAACGGTGTGGCAATGTTCAAAGATAGGAAATCCGTTTGAGGCTTGAATATGTAGTAATATAATATAATGTTTTATTCTGGTAGTTAATATATTCAGTATCTTCCAGTAGAGCAATACAACAAGTCCAATGCATTGTGAAAGTCAACCGGTATGCAGACTCTTTCAGGAGAATTTCCCTTCATCAGACAACTTGACTTGCTAACTTTCCAATATCTGAAAATATATACAATATATATATAAAAATTAATTCTGAACTGGAATATTGCTACTGAGCTAAGTATAAAAGAGAAACCCACCTGGATATATAACATTTAGTTTTCAAAGGGTATCTTGTTTTCATGTTGCATCCAAACCTCTTTTCGTTTATTCATTTTGGGCTGTGGATGTTACTGTCTCAAAATATTACTCCCCTTATAAATCCTGCTGATAGGAAACCAGGTGTGCATAATCTAGCATTCCCCTCCCATGCCTCCTAATTGACTAAATATATTTATACATTTTTATATTTTTATACATTTTATATTCCAGGGCTACAAATTGACATAATTGTGTAAAGGGGGACAAAAATATATATCTACAGAAGTACATTACACCACAATGCTTGAACTCTTAACAATCTCAGAATTGTATTAGCCAGGATAACGCTGGCCATGTAAGTAATTAGTAACAGCTGTGGGAAGAGGTCTCATGCTTGTGGAATCCCCACTGTTTTATAGTCTTTGTAAAAGCCCTGAGTAAACAGTTTGAAACATCAAAATAGAGGTGCCATTGGAGGATCTGCCCATTCTCAAATGCCATAAAGCCAAGAAATGCAAAAGCACAGGTACACAGAAGTGGCCAAACGGTGTGGCAATGTTCAAAGATAGGAAATCCGTTTGAGGCTTGAATATGTAGTAATATAATATAATGTTTTATTCTGGTAGTTAATATATTCAGTATCTTCCAGTAGAGCAATACAACAAGTCCAATGCATTGTGAAAGTCAACCGGTATGCAGACTCTTTCAGGAGAATTTCCCTTCATCAGACAACTTGACTTGCTAACTTTCCAATATCTGAAAATATATACAATATATATATAAAAATTAATTCTGAACTGGAATATTGCTACTGAGCTAAGTATAAAAGAGAAACCCACCTGGATATATAACATTTAGTTTTCAAAGGGTATCTTGTTTTCATGTTGCATCCAAACCTCTTTTCGTTTATTCATTTTGGGCTGTGGATGTTACTGTCTCAAAATATTACTCCCCTTATAAATCCTGCTGATAGGAAACCAGGTGTGCATAATCTAGCATTCCCCTCCCATGCCTCCTAATTGACTAAATATATTTATACATTTTTATATTTTTATACATTTTATATTCCAGGGCTACAAATTGACATAATTGTGTAAAGGGGGACAAAAATATATATCTACAGAAGTACATTACACCACAATGCTTGAACTCTTAACAATCTCAGAATTGTATTAGCCAGGATAACGCTGGCCATGTAAGTAATTAGTAACAGCTGTGGGAAGAGGTCTCATGCTGAGGAGGGCAACCAGAATGATTAGGGGACTGGAACACCTTCCTTACCATCTGAGGCTGCAACGGTTGGGCCTCTTCACTCTTGAACGACGACGTCTAAGAGGTGATCTGATTGAAGTTTATAAAATCATGCACGGTGTGGACAAAGTAGATAAGGAAAAACTGTTTCCCCTATCTCACAACACTAGAACTAGGAGGCACGCCATGAAACTTTTGGGTACTAATTCTCAAACAAATAAGAGAAAGTACTTTTTCTCCCAGAGGATCACTATGGAACTCCCTGCCAGAAGAAGTGGTGACAGCTGTCAGTCTTGACAGCTTTACGAAAGGATTAGACAACTTCATGGAGGACAATGGCTATAATTATGAGCACCTAAGGACAACCTCTGGGTTGGAGAGATAGGCAGGATATCTCTTAAGGCATCTGCTTGGGAATACCCTGAAGCAAATGATGAGCCACTGTGTGAGACAGAATGCTGGACTGGATGGGCTGTGGCCTGTTCCAGCAAGGCTGTTCTTATGTTCTTAAGGAGAGGAGCTGTAAGAAGGGTGTAGGAATGTGGAAGAGAGAGACCCACAAGCTATACAATATATTGTCCTGTAGAACAGCAGGTCCCAACGTTGTGTCCCTAGATGTTCTTGGACTACATCTCCCGGAAATCTTGGCCAGCACAGCCAGTGGTGAAAGCTTGTAGGACCAGTGGTTCCAGATGTTATTGGACTACAACTCCTGGAAATCCTGGCCATCATAGCCAATGGTGAAGGTTTGTAGAACCAGTGGTTCCAGATGTTCTTGGACTACAACTCCCGGAAATCTTGGCCAGCACAGCTAATGGTGAGGGCTGGAGTGAGTTTTAGTCCAAGAGCTTTAGACGACCCATGGTTATGAACCAGAGCTGTATAATAAAGGGGAGTGGGGAGCATTTCTCGTACATGTACCTCACTCAAAAGAACCTTTTCAATTGTATTTGCTTGTATCAAAAGCGTGTCTTTAAAACATAGCTGGGACTATGAAAAGGAAAGGGTTGAATCCTGTTACTTGTTGCAAGTTTCCTGTTCTAGACTGGTCTTTGAGAAAGGTTGAGCCATGGCGATAAGCCTTAGAATAAGACGTTCCTTCTTCCTTTCAGGGCCTGCTATATTTTGAGGAAGTGGCTGTGCATTTTACGAAGGAGGAGTGGGCTCTCCTGGATCCAGGCCAAAGGTCTCTCCATGTGGAAGTCATGGAGGAGAATTTGGCTCATGTGATATCCCTGGGTAAGCTTTCCTTTTGCAGTCCATTGCAATAGCACTCAATCAAAACTCACACAAAGCAAAAATATTAATACAACCATTGTAGCACCTTTGAAGGGGCCGTGGTGGCTTAGTGGTTAAGACGTTGAGCTTGACGACCAAAAGGTCGGCAAGTCAGCATTTCAAGACCCAAGTGCTGCACGACGGAATCAGCTCCTGTCGTCTTTCCTGGCTCCTGCCAACCTAGCAGTCTGAAGGCAAGAAATTGCAAGTAGATAAATAGATGCCACTTCAACAGAAAAGGTAACTGTGTTCCATGAACTCCGGTGTCAGACGCAGGCAGCGCTGGCTCTTTGGCTGTAAACTAAGATGAACACTGCCTCTAGAGTCAGACATGACTCTCTTTCGAGCAATGGAAACTTTTACCTGTAATGTCTTTGAAGCTAACAAATTTATCTCACTCATGAACTTTCTTGATTTACAGTCCACAATGACTGGGCCCGAAAGATCATTTGTGGATAAATTTGTTAATCTCAAAATCTTTGTGATCAATTAAAGTGTAATGGGTGAAACCAGTGGTTGGCATCAGCAGGTTTGCACGAGTACATGCGTACCAGTAGTAAAAATGGCTGGGGAGGCACTTTGGGGTGAAACGGAGCCCTGAAAAAGCCTTGGACAACTTTACATTCCCGGGACTGCGGTGGCTTAGTGGTCAAGAATCTGAACTTGATGACTGGAAGGTCAGCAGTTCGAGACACGAGTACTGCATGGTAGAGTGAGCTCCTGTCTCTGTCAAAGTTCCTTCCAGCCTAGCAGTTCGAAAGCAAGGAATTTCAAGTAGATAAATAGGCACAACTTTGGTGGTAAGTGTTCTTTGCACTCTGGTGTCTAGGCATGCCTGCCACATGTCCACAGAAATGTCTGCAGAAGCAGACAGTGCTGGCTCTTTGGCTATAAACAGAGGTGAGCACTGGACCCTAGAGTCAGATATGACTGTCTTTCGGGCAAGGGCAACCTTTACCTTTACATTCCCAGTGAAGCCAGGTTTGATTTCTTTCAGCTTCTGTGGTAAGAGAAGGAAGATCTGAGGAAGAACTGCTTGGAGAATGTTTGGAAAAAGTCCCTGAGAAGAGAAAAGACAAGAGGAGAAAAACTGAAGCCAAACCAAATGAACCTTTTCTTTCTGCACACAAAAGTGGCCATGAAACTCCACTTGAAGAGGAAACAGATCATAGCAGTGAAAACCTTAAATGTTCACTGTGTGAAAAAAGCTTCAGTTGTCAAGGCATTCTAAAAGCTCACTGGAAAGTCCACATGGGGAGAAAGCTACTGGAATGCTCAGAATACAGGCAGAAGTTTTTGAATCATTCATCCCCCAGGAAAAATTTGAGAACACACGGAGAAGGAAAACTGATTAGATGTCTGGACCCTGAAAACACCTTTACTCAAAGCACAAGTCTGGTTTCGCTTAAGAGAATCCAAGCAGGGGAGAAAAGGTTTCAGTGCCTGGACTGTGGGAAGAAATTCAACCGGAACACACACCTTGTTTCTCATAAGAGGATCCACACGGGGGAGAAACCCTTCAAGTGCCCAGAATGTGGAAAGAGCTTCAGTCATAAAGGCACCCTCGTCTCCCATGAAAGGATCCACACGAAGGAGAAGCCGTTCAAATGCTCGGCGTGCGGGAAGAGGTTTGGCCACAACCCAAGCCTCGTTCGCCATATGAAAATCCACACCGAGGAGAAGCCGTTCCCATGTTTAGAGTGCGGGAAGAGCTTCAGCTACAGCACCCACTTGACCCGCCACATGAGGATCCACACAGGAGAGAAGCCGTTCACATGCTTGGAGTGTGGGAAGTGCTTTACTCAGAGTGCCAACTTGACTTCCCACGTGAGAATCCACACGGGAGAGAAGCCGTTCGCCTGCGTGGAATGCGGGAAATGCTTTAATCAGAGCACCCACCTGTCTTCCCACAAAAGAATCCACCATGAGAAGCCGTGTCAGTTCTTGGAACACGGGAAAAGCTTTGGCGATGGAAGGAGCTTGGGTTCCCGCCAACGGCTCCGCACAGGCGAGAGACTGTTCGAATGCCTGCAATGTGGGAAGAGCTTCAGTCACAGCTCAACCCTTGATACCCATGTGAGAATACACACGGGAGAGAAGCCATTCAAGTGTCTGGAGTGTGGGAAGAGCTTCCGTGATCGCAGCAACTTTAGTTCCCATCAAAAGATCCATACTGGGGAGAAACCTTTTAAGTGTTTTGCCTGTGGAAAGGACTTCATTCGGAGCACCAACCTCGCTTCCCATATGAGGATCCACAAAGACGAGGACCCACCTGGGGGCTCGAAACGAGGAAAGATCTTCGGTTAAAGGGCCAACAGTTACTTTTCATCAGAAAATCCACAGGGGAGAAAGATGCTATTGAGAAGCCGTTGTGGTGTGAAGAAGAGCTCTTCAGTCAAGAAAAAATGTCTTGCATAATAACATCAAAGTTTCTTTACAGCTTTTTCTTCTTTTGTGTCTTGGTCAGACTTTAAACTGCTAAAATGAAGTCACCTTCTTGGCTTTGTTGTTGGCCAAAGTTAAACCCTCGTCAGTCCATGTTTCCGGTAGTAACTGGCAGACCAGCGGAATGAGCCGGATTCTGTATCTCTTCACATTCACACAGTGGGTTGTTGTCTCCCAGCAGCCTCCACTTGAGCCTATTCAAGATCCTCCAATTGACGTAGGGGATATTGAGTTCCTCAGCCATTTCCTCTTTTAATGCTGCTCCTTGTCTAGTGAGCTCCTTCCTCCATCTTCATTAGGTCAGATACCCAAATGATAAACCATCCCCCCCCCCGCCGCCATTAACAGTTAGTTGCTTGAACTCTCCGTGTTGTCTGTATTTCCAGTAGAACTGGTTCATTCCACAGAGTAATGAGGGAGATCACTACCAAACTATATCTCCCCTTGTATTAGAGGTTTTCTTCCTTATTCACAGTCCTGGCTTTTGAGGTTACCCAATGTAGTTCAACGGTGGGAGTCAGTGTGGAGGTAAATCTTTCTCTTTCTCTGCCTTCATCTATAAGCCCGTTCCTACTGTAAGATAGCTGTGGAAAAGGTTGACATGTCTGGCCGTGTGATTCTTAATGGCCATCCACTGAAGCTGACGTTGGCCGAAACAGTGAAAGTTGTAATAGGCAGGTGGGAACTGGATGGCGTTCTTTTGAATGACTGAGTGAGGAAATATCTATGACACTTTGATGATGATAGAGGAAAGGTAGAGACATATTCTGAACGAATCAGACTAGCCAACAGAGGCAGCAGAATTCTGGTTTCTGGAATCATGGAAGTAAATAGCAATGTTATTTTTTCTTCCTCTGTGTACCAGAGTGGCTATTTCTGGACTAAAACTACATGTGGCCCACCACCGCCCTCACCACCCCTGGAAGCGGAAGCAGGCACATTTACAACAGCCATGAAATGTGCCCATGCATATGTAAACATGCCCGCCCCTGCCATAAATGCTGCAGTAAATGCACCCGCGGCTTTCGTAAACGTATTTATGCGGGTGCATTTACGGCAGTGTTTACGGTGGAAGGAACCACATGACTGGCCCACGATGCGAAAAGTTTGGGAACCCCTGGCTTAAAGAGTGGCTGCTTTTCACAAGTGTCTCAATGTTTTCTATGTCAGTGAGAGTAAAACTGTTTCTTGAGTGTGCCTCATGCATCTGTTGCCAGAGTGGAAATCTCTTAACAAACATTTTGTTTTCATATGGTGGTTGTGAAATTGGTGGTGGGGGTTGTGTCATAGTAAAGGGTTCCAGTGAAATTTATTCTAGCTATTTTGTAGTGCTCGGTGTAAAAAAAAAATTTAAAATTGTGGCCAATGGAGTTTTCCAATGCTAGAGGAGGACTTCGTGAGATTCACAACTTCTCGCCCATTTCCTTGAACTCGGAGCCTGTTATCACGACCTTGTTTTCAATAAACCTTCTCTTTGAATGGATTCACATACTAGTCTCTCTGTTCTTGAGATTCCACTTGACCTTGGGAGACAAGATCCATTGGAAGGGAAAACTTAGTCTTCAACAGCATTACGAGTTTAGCGGAGACAAAGCTGAGAAAGACAGAGAATGTGGGAATGGGATGCATGCCAACAAATGGGCCTCTTCTACATGTCTATATGCAAGTATTAAGAATCTATAGCCTTCCTGATGTTTGCTGGATTATGGCACCCATTATACTCCATTGTTGACTAGGACGAATGTCACAAGCACACAAACAACATCTGTATGGCCAAACCTTTTCTCAACCTCTGATCAGCATCAGCTGTGCCTTCTTCAAGTGCCATAGCCATTCTGAATATTGGCTATCATCATGGTGAAAGTCTTCCTGTTATTAACTCCTTGGAACAATTGTTCCAACAACATTCCACACCAGTCTCTCAAGTTCTTCAGCCACGAGGTCTGTCTATGTCCAGGGCCACTCTTCCAAGGGATCTTCCCTTGCATAATGAGTTGGAGTATTCTATACTTTATGTCCTTCTTCATAATATGCCCAAGGTATTGGAGCTTTCTTTGTTTAATGGTTGTGTTTAATGGTTATGCTCTGTGTGTGTGTGTGTGTGTGTGTGTGAGAGAGAGAGAGTCTTAACCACTAATCCACATGTATCTAAGGTAAAGGTAAAGGTTTCCCTTGCTCGAAAGCCAGTCGTATCCGACTCTAGGGTGCAGTGCTCATCTCTGTTTCTAAGCCGAAGAGCCAGCGCTGTCTGCTCCTGCAGACGTTTCCGTGGTCATGTGGCAGGCATGACTAGACACCGGAGCGCACGGAACGCTGTTACCTTCCCACCAAAGTGGTCCCTATTTATCTACTTGCAATTTCTTGCTTTCGAACTGCTAGGTTGGCAGGAGCTGGGATGAAGACGGGAGCTCATTTCCGTCCTGCAGTACTCGGGAATCGAACTGCTGACCTTCTGCTTCCCAGTCAGCGTCTTAGCGACTTGAGCCACTGCAGTATCTAAGAGAGTAAACAAAAGACAAAAAACAGTTGTGGCACCTTAAAGACTAACTCCTATATTTTAATGTTAGGTTTCGTGGATCAAGCCCACTTCAACAGACATGAGCCAACCAACCATTGTGTGCCTCTGTACCTGATATGTATAAACGGATACCATGAAAACTCTCTTATGTCTGATGATGTGGGGCTTGATCCATGAAAGCTCACATTAAAATACAGGAGTTAATCTTTAAGGTGCCACAACATTTTTTTGTCATTTTTGTTTTGTTTACTATTTTAAATTCAAACCTTGCTTCTCATCTGAAGATCCGTTCAGAGGACAGGCCCTTTACATGCTAAGAATGCAAAAAGGATTTTAGCCAAAGTGGAAGCCTTATTTCACACATTAGGATTCACAAAGAGGAGAAACTATTTAGAATATGCATAGAGCTTAGAAAGACCTTCAATCATATAGAGAACCTTACTGTTCACCAGAGGAGTCACACCATAGAGAAACCCTTCACATAGATTAGATTTTTTCTTCTTCCATATCTAGGCCAGATGTAGGGACTACAGTGGCTCAAGTGGCTAAGATGCTGACTGGAAAGTGGCAGGTCAGCGGTTCGATACCCAAATACTGTAGGACGGAATGGGCTCCTGTCTTTGTCCCAGCTCCTGCCAACCTAGCAGTTCAAAAGCAAGAAATTGCAAGTAGATAAATAGAGACCACATCAGTAGGAAGGTAAACAGTACTCTGTGTGTCTAGTCATGCTGCCACATGACCACAGAAACGCCTGCAGAAGCAGACAGCATTGGCTCATGGCTATGAAACAGATGAGCACTGAACCCTAGAGTTGGATACAACTGGCTTTTGAGCAAGGGTGACCTTTAGGCCAGATGTGAAACTGCCAAAATGAATGCAATTTTGGTGAATTCATTCTATAGTTCCTTTCTCCTGACCCACAGGGTGGCCCATAGGTCCCTACCCATCCATGTATCTTATGTATCCAGTGTATCTGTGTGCTGTCCCTCATTGACACTGCATATTATGTAACACCATGGTATGTGCGACATTACCCTCAACACTGCAGGACTGCAGTGGCTCAAGTGGCTAAAACGCTGACTAGGAGGCGGAAGGTCAACAGTTTGATTTCCGAGTACTGCAGGACGGAATGAGCTCCCGTCTTTGTCCCATCTCCTGCCAACCTAGCAGTTCGAAAGCAAGAAATTGCAAGTAGATAATTAGGGACCACTTCGGTGGGAAGCCACATGACCACAGACAGCGCTGGCTCTTCGGCTTTGAAACAGATGAGCACTGAACACTAGAGTCAGATACGACTGGCTTTTGAGCAAGGGAAACCTTTACCTAGCAGGGGTTATTGTTCCAAATGCCGCAGTAAAATTTCAAAAAAGAAAAAAATGCATGCATAATTGAATATAACATAACATATGGACGGGTAGGGACTTACGGGCCACCCTGTAGTCTGAGAAAGATTAGCCAGCAATAAAAAATTGCAGTTACCAGGGTATGCCCGATTGTGCTTCAAAAAATACCACAATCTTGGAAGAGGCTTTTTCTGTGTACTCCTTCAAATAAATAAAATCAGGGATTCTCAACCTACAGCTTCTGGGCTGGATGCAGCCCATGGCACCATTTCATGTGGTCCCCCACTACCTCCACCACACCAGAAAGTGCCATGTAGTGCAGTAAGGGCAAAATGGCCGCCTGGCCCCCGAAGCTGTCTGAGAGAGTGTGACCCGGCCCCCGGTTTGAGAACTCCTGAGATACAGGTGAAACTTGGAAAATTAGAATATCGTGCAAATGTTCATTCAGTTCAGTAATGCAACTTAAAAGGTGAAACAAATATGAGATAGACTCATTACATGCAAAGCAAGATAGTTCAAGCCTTACTTTGTTATAATATTGATGCTTATGGTTTACAGCTTATGAAAACCCCAAAACCCCAATCTCATGTACCCCATAATCATCACATAATCTCATGTACGCTGTCCACCCATGATCATCACAATTATAACAAATGAAGGCATGACATCTCTCGCTTTGCATGTAGTGAGTCTATCTCATATATTTGTTTCACCTTTTAAGTGAAATGAATGGACATTTGCACGATATTCTAATTTTCCGAGTTTCACCTGTAGATAAATAAAATAAATGGGCTGAGACGTTTCAAGCTTTGGTGGTTTCCTCTTGGGGACCCCCTTCCCAACTTGTGTGTGTTTCATTTCCAAGGGGGATTAAAAAGACACTGATATGCGGGATCCTAGAGAGTCACCCGGGAAGAAGAACTGGGAATGTACTTCCTGTTTCCGCCTCCTAAGTGCGGCGCTCTTTCCCTTCCCTACTAAACAGAGGCCCAATTTTGAAAGTTCCGGACGGGGTCGCAGGTGTGTCTCCTAATGGGGGGGATCGAGTGAGTGCCGGGGGGGCAGCGCTTGGAGGAAAGGGGGGGGACTGGTTTGCTTTTTAGGGTGAAGGCGGAGGAGGTTTGGGGGACAGAGTCGGGAGAAGGGGGGGACTGTGCTGGGGGAAGCCCCTGAACTAGCCAGATGCCCCTCCCTTCCCTCCGAGGCTGGGCAGGTGAGCCTCCTCTGGGGGTGAAGGTGGGGATCGACCCCCAAAACCCACCTGTTCCCCCTCTTCCAGAATCTCTTCCCTCCCTTGCCAGCCCTGAGAAGCCAAACCTCCCTCCCCAGGGATTCCCCTCCACCTCCTTTGAACTGGGATGGGTGGAAACCAGTTTCCCGCTGGGATTTGCATTTCTACTGGTGTAGGTGGTGACATAGGACTGTGGTGGCTTAGTGGTTAAGATGCTGAACTTCACGACTGGAAGGCCAGCAGTCCGAGCCACGGAGTGAGTTTCCGTCTCTGTCCCTGGCTCCTGCAGTTCGGAAGCAAGAAATTCCAAGTAGATACATATGTACCACTTCAGTAGGAAGGTAAACAGTTTCCCGTGTACTACGATTTCTAGTCGTGCCTGCCACATGTCCATGGAAACGTCTGCAGACACAGACATCGCTGGCTCTTTGGCTATAAATGTTGATGAGCACCGAACCCTAGAGTTGGATACAACTGGCTTTTGAGCAAGGGCGACCTTTACCTTTTAGGTGGTGAGGTGGGACCGAGAGGAGGCCCTCTGCAGATTAGGAAGGTGGGGGAGGAGAACGATAGAGTTGTTTTTATATATATATAAAATACAGCATATTTTAAAATATTTACAGTAAAAAAATTAAACAAGTTGAATAAATTGTACATATCAACAAGAACAAAAATAATACCTTTATTTAAAAATGCAAATACTGTAAGGAAAAGCGACCCCTTTACCACTAGTTGGATAGAGAAGGGGATATAGTTTCCATAAATCAGGGCTTCCATACACCAAGCTACACCATTTCATATAACTCGGGGAATTTTCCCCCAGGTGGGGAGAGCAATCTCAGAACCTGCTGGACAGAAGAGAGAAAAAGAGATTTGTTCATGAGATGGGTTTAGAGACTGGCCAGTTCCTGCCAACCTAGCTGTTCGAAAGCAAAGATTTGCAAGCAGATAAATAGGTACCACTTTGGTGGGAAGGTAAGCAGTGTTCTGTGGACTCCGGTGTCTAGTCATGCCTGCCACATGGCCATGGAAATGCCTGCAGATGCAGACAGTGCTGGGTCTTTGGGTGTAAACGGAGAAGAGCACTGCACCTAGGGTCAGACACAACTGGCTTCCAAGCAAGGAAGCTCATTTTCACCCTTTTGTGACTGACACCAGGTATGCATTTAGATACCACCAAAAAGGGAACAAGGGAGGGAACCTGTGTTTCTAGAAATGAATGGAACATCTGCCTCGTAGCTTGCAAGCTTTCTTGCCAGAAAAGCTCAGGCAGCAGCGGCCCAAGGCCTGGGAAAAGCTCTGAGTGAAAGGAAGAAAGAACCTTCCAGAAACCTCACTAATAGTAATTATTTCGTATCAGAAATTATTCTGGGTTGAAAAGATTTTTGCAGGAGAAACTCTGCTCAGGTGCTGCCCAAATGAGGCTCCTTTCATGTCCCCAAGATCTTTTCCCACCAAAGTGGTCCTTATTTGTAGTTTCTTGCTTTTGAACTGTTACCTTGGCAGGAGCTGGGACAGAGACAGGTGCTCAAACCCTCATGTAGTACTCAGGTCTTGAACTGCCAGCTTGCCAGCCTTTCAGTTAACAAGGCGTGCTTCTTAACCACTGAGTCACCAAAGACCTTAAGAATCTCACTGAAATAATATAAAAACACTGTATGGGTCCCAGCAGGAAAAATGTCACATATTTTTCAACCTACTGAATACATTAAGGAGAAGGTAATTGTGAGAAGCATTTTTGGAAGATGTACAGGTGAAACTCTGAAAATTAGAATATTGTGCAAATGTTCATTCATTTCACTTAAAAGGTGAAACAAATATATGAGAGACTCACTTCATTACATGCCAAGCAAGAGATGTCATACTTTAATTTGTTATAATTGTGATGATCATGGTGTACAGCATGCATGTGATGATTATGGGGTACATGAGATTGGGGGGGGGGTTGGGGTTTTCATAAGCTGTGAGCCTTAAGCATCAATATTTTAACAAAGTAAGACTTGTACTAGCTCGCTTTGCATGTAATGAGTCTATCTCATATATTTGTTTCACCTTTTAAGTTCCATTACTGAACTGAATGAACAGTTGCATGATATTCTAATTTTCTGAGTTTCACCTGTAAGTGACTGACACCAGATGAGGTGTGGAGGGAGAGGAGGTGTTGTCCTCTGCCCTGAAACTCTTACTAAGCTCGGTGTTTGTCTTATCTTTCCTCCAGAAAGAAGGCCTCCCCTTTGTCAACCATTCCTTTGTTGCTTCTGGAGGCTGCCCGTGTTGGAGATGGAAGGAAAAGGGTTCGCTTGTTCTGAAGCCATAAGAGATCCTGGTGGCATGGAGGGTCAATGCAGTGAAGAATCCCTGCAGGGAACTGCACTGGCAGACCCAGACAAGGATCTGCTTAACCCAGACATCCAGCATGGGTATTTCAGGGTGTTCTGTTACCAGGATGCAAATGGCCCCCGAGCGGTTTGTAGCCAACTCCACCGTCTCTGCCACCAGTGGCTGAAACCAGAAGAGCACACTAAGTCCGAGATCCTTGACTTGGTGGTCCTTGAGCAGTTTCTGGATGTCCTCCCACCAGAGATGGGTATTTGGGTCAGAGAGTGTAAGCCAGAATCCACTTCCCAGGCGGTGTCCCTGGCGGAAGGTTTCCTCCTGAGCCAGACAGAGAATAAGAAGCTTGAGGAGCAGCTGGTGAGAGCTCTGGTCTTCTTCAGGTGCTGAAAATGTGTCCACCCATTTTTGTAAACTGTGTAGATCAGGAGTTATCAACCTTTTAAAGCCGGGGGCCAGGTCACGTTCCCTCAGACAGCTTCAGGGGCTGGACAGCCATTTTGCCCTTCCTCCACCACATGGCACTTCCTGGTATGGTGGTTGAAGTGGGGTGGGGGGTGGCACATGAAATGGCGCCATGGGTCACATCCAGCCCACGGGCCGCAAGTTGAGAATCCCTGTATAGATAAATCATGTTCCCCTGCCTCTTCTCAAATCCAACACCCTTTCCTGATGCCAATATTTTTACATATTCACTCCCCTAGTTCTGTCCTGGAATTGTCCACGTTTTGTTTTGAATGCAGGCATCTTCAGAATTGGCTACCGGCTTCCCTCTAGCTGCCAGACCTCCACCAAATTCAAGACAGAATACACAGGAGAAGGATGGAGGAGCCATCTTATTAGGTACATAATTGTTTCGCTAATAATTTTGATCTTGGTTCCTTCCACACGTCTCTGAATCATGTTTTAGTTCTTCTGAGACTGTTGAGATGTTGGTTAAGTAAAACAGGAAAGGGGTTGCAGTGGCTCAGAGGTTAAGAATCTCACCTTGTTAGCTGGAAGGCCGGCAAGTCGGCAGTTCGAGACCTGGGTACTGCATGACAGTTTGAGCTCCCACCTCTGTCCCAGCTCCTGCCAACCTAGAAGTTTGAAAGCAAGAAATTACAAGTAGATAAATAGGGACCACTTTGGTGGGGAAAAGATCTTGGGAACATGAAAGGAGCCTCATTTGGGCGTCCCCTGAGTGGAGTTCCACCAGCAAAAATCCTTTCAACCCAGAATAATTTCTGACACAAAATTATTATTATAGTGAAACAAGAGAAAAGCCCTTTTTTAAAAAAAGGACTAATTAGGACTAAATTTGATATCAAGAAGACAGTAAAACCCTGACTTACACATGCCTCGAGTTACATAAAATTCAACTTACATAATGATTTTGTGCTAAAACCGTGTTCTGATTTGCACAATTTCCTATGGGTTTGCTTCGAGTTACATAAAGATTCTTTTCCCTATGGGTTTGCTTCAAGTTACATAAAGATTCATTTCCCTATGGGTTTGCTTCAATTTACATAAAATTTATATTTTTTCCCTTGGGTTTGCTTTGAGTTACGTAAAAATAATAATGTTTCCTATGGATTTGCTTTGAGTTACATAAAAAAACGATTTAAGCAATGGCCTATGGAATGGACTTTTTCCGTAAGTAGGGGTTTTACCGTAAATGACTTTCTACCCCTTTGATTGTCCTTGCAGGTATTGAGGATATGGTGGAAATGAGTAGTTTCTCAGGTCTTCTTTGCAGAAGGATGGAAGCGGCGTCTACACAGCCGAACCAGGTGAGGGGAATGAATAGAGAGATGGCGTAGGGCAGCTGCAACGTTTCTCCCCTTTTTACAACCTAGTATATGACTTAAAGAATCTTTCCCCCTCTTTCATTTGTACTGAGAGCTTGGTTAGCCAAGAATGCTCTGTTTATCTTGTTGACTCAAGTCTTTTCTGAAGCATACTTGATACAGGTTGACTTCTTGCACTTTCCCTGCAGAGAAAACGTTCTCTCTTTTTTTCAGGATCCAGTAAATTTCCGGGAGATTGCTGTGTATTTCTCTGCAGAGGAGTGGGCTCTGCTGGATCCAGGCCAAAGGGCTCTGTACCAAGAAGTCATGGAGGAAAATTTGGCCCAAGTGGTATCCCTGGGTAAGCCTTTTCTTTATATTCAACTGTAGCCATTTTCAAAGCGCTAGCTGCGCTAGTCTGATTTATTGATGGCATAACCAAAATTAATTATGGCACCTGAAAGATTAGCGACTTTAAATTTGTGCACTTCCATGGATTATGGTCCTCAGTGGTTGTGTGGCTGAAGAGGTTATAATAGATGGTGTTATACAGTATTTGAACCTGTGTGGGGGGGGGGGGGTGTTTGTCTGGCCTTGAAGTTACTATAGTAGTAACTTATTTGCTTTAGGTTGGTCTTTTGTGTGTGTGTGGATGAAACTTGAGTCTGAATAGTATCCAAACAAATGCATAGAAGATTCATTCATTACACATTTCGCTAGTAGAGCCAAAGTTTTTCTGCAAGTGTTTTGCGTTAGTTTAACCTTAGAGATAGCATTTGTGGATGCCTTTGTCTACAACAGGGGTCGGCAACCTATGGCCTGTGGGCCAGATCTGGCATGTGGTGCCAAATCATCTGGCCTGCCGTCCTTCATCCTCTTGCCAGTGCCAGAAGTGGCGGAAACAGCCGTAACTCATTTACACTCCATTTACAGCCAAAGAGCCAGTGCTGTCTGTATTTGCAGACATTTCCATGGTCATGTGGCAGGTTTGACTAGATGCTGCAGCACACAGAAGGTTGTTACCTTTCCCACCAAAGCGGTACCTATTTTATCTACTTGTAATTTCATGCTTTCAAACTGCTAGGTTGGCAAGAGCTGAGACAGAGCCGGGAGCTAACTCTGTTGTGTGTAATTACTTTTACTAATGACTTCTTGAAGAATCTACACATACCCATCAAGCGCGGCTCTGGAAAATACGGGAAATTACTGCGCATGTGTGGGCGAGCATGCTCTGTAACCCGTTTACGCATGTGCAGAACTCCTTTGCGCATGCACAGAACCCATTTTCACATGCACAGAGCCCCTTTGCGTTGGGCGCACATGTGCAGTAACCCCTTTCCCCACCGTTCAAAATACAGGATGGTGGCGGGAAAGGGGGGAATGAGCGCTAAAATATGGGAAATCCCAGCCCATACAGGATACTTGACAGGTATGTTCCATATGCCAATATTCGCTAGCCATGTCTAAGGCTGAACACCACAGAACAATAACTTTCAAAACCAGAGATCTGTTTCCTGGTAATGGATATTAATCCTTAATGACAACATCATACCGATTTATCTAGTTGTAATTTCTTGCTTTCTGAACTGCTAGGTGAGCAGGAGCTGGGATAGACAATGGGAGCTCACTCCGTTGTTCAGCATTCGGGTCTTGAACTGCTGAACTGCCAACCTTCTGATAATCAAACTAAGGATCTTAACCACTAAGCCACAACTGACACTTTAATGTTGCTCACACAGAAAATGGCCTCAACTGGAAGTCTCTGAGCCTTAGCTAGGCCTAGTTCTGCCTAAACTTCCCTGTCCCAGTGCTAGCTGGGATCTCTTGTAAAACACAAGAAGCTAATTGGAGCTAGGCCCAGTTAAGTCTCAAAGCCTTCACTTTTCTCACAGGTGAGCCATATTTGGATGTTATTAGTGTGTCTTGTTCACCAGGGAAAAATCCCAGAATGAAGAATTGTGGGATTGTAGCCCAGGAAATATGAAAATCTCATTCTTGTTTAAGATTAATTGATATTTGTTCCCTGATTGGACACTCTGTTTTCTGTTCAGTCAAGCCAGAGGATGGCTAGAAAGTCTATTCATAGAACTAGAGCCTTCTCGGTGGCAGCACCAATGCTTTGGAATGTACTGCCAGTGGAGCTGTGTCAGACCCCATCCCTGGATATCCTTTTAAAAAATACTTAAAACTTTCCTATTCAAGGACGCCTTTAAGATATGGGTGCCCAAACTACGGCCCATGGTCCAAACCTGGCCCACGGCACCATTCCATTTGGCCCGCCGCCACCCTCTCCACACCCAGAAATGGAAGTGGACGCACCTGCGCGTGCATATGCTTCTTCTGTTTCATTCTTCCGTTTCCAGGGGCGTGGTCAGGTCTGCTCAGCTGTCTGTGAAAAGTGTGGGCACCCCACTTTAAGAATATTACATCCTTAACAATAAACTAGATCAGCAGTTGATCCTGTATGCTCGTAGATTTATTTTCTGATGTACTTATTCAATTGTTTTATTTTATGTTGCTGATTACCCGCCTTGCCCGGTTGTTGTTTTTACCGTAGGCCAGCCTTTCCCATGGGGATGCGTGTGGGTCACTCCTGCCTCCCTTCCTCTGTCTCTTTCTTCCCTCACCTGTCCCTTCTCTGTCTCCCTCACAGTCCCTACCTGAAACTGTGATATCCCTTCCTCCGTCTCTCTCTTCCCTCACCTGTCCTGCTTCTCTGCTGACGGTCCGCCCTTATCCTTCCCTTATATGTGTTCCCTTTTTGTCCCTATCTGGGACTGTGACATTAGCCAGCTCAATTACATCACGATGATGTCACAATTGGGTGACCTACCTGGGGCTATGACATTAGCATCACTATGACATCACTTGGACATACAACACACACCCTCCTGTTGAGTATACTTCCCTTTGCAGATCAATTTAGGGGCATACATCCCCCACATGTTGCTCGTGACACCACCACCACCCCAGTGCTGGTCTCCAGAGGGCAATGTACGTATGTGCCAATTTTCAGCGCGATTGGTCCAGGGGTGTGGATTTCTATAGAACACATAGATAGAGAGATAGAGATTAGATATAAATATAGACTAGAAAGATAGATATAGATAGATATACATATATACTGTATATATACTGTGTGTGTGTGTAGAGAGAGAGATTTTGTTACATGCATGTGGGAAATATCCCAGATGGGTGGCATAAAAGTGAAATAAATAAATAATATATATATTTTCTTTTTTTCCAGCACCTGATGCGAGAAGAAACAGGAATGAGGATGAATGGTTGCAAGTATGTTGGAAGCGGGTCACTGAGAGAGAGGGGGAACAATGGAGAAGGAAAACTGAAGAGGAGCAGACTAGAACAAGTGACTCCCCTTCTCAGCATGACAAACAATTTCTCAAGATCTTGCACCAAGAAAAAACAGACCAAAACAGTGAAGGTTCTTCTTGCTCTGTATGTAAAAGAAACCTCAACAATGAAGGCGATCTAAGGGATCGCTGGAAAAGCCACATGAGGGGGAAGCCGCTTAAATGCTCGGAGTGCAGCAAAGGTCTTAGTGATGATCCATCTTATCAAACACATCTGGCTGTCAGTCAGGAGGAGAAACCGTTTAGATGTTTAGATTGTGGAAAGAGCTTCACCCGGAGCACCAGCCTTTGTTCGCACATGAGGATCCACACCGGAGAGAAGCCATTTGAATGCCTCGAGTGCGGGAAGCATTTCAGGTACATCACCAACTTTTCTTCCCACCGGAGAGTCCACACAGGAGAAAAACCCTTCGAATGCCCAGAATGCGGGAAGTGTTTTGGTCAGAGCAGATACCTCAATTCCCACATGAGGATCCACACTGGGGAGAAGCCATTCAAATGCCTGGAGTGTGGAAAGAGCTTCAGTCAAAGCACAAACTTGGCTTCCCACATGAGAATCCACACAGGGGAGAAGCCGTTCGAATGCCTGGAGTGTGGAAAGAGCTTCAGCCTCCGAAGCACTCTGAGTTCCCATCAAAGGATCCACTCGGGAGAGAAACCCTTCAACTGTTTGGAGTGTGGCAAAAGCTTCAGCCACAGCGCAAACCTTACGTTTCACCAGAAAACCCACACAGGGGAGAAGCCGTTTAAATGTCTCGAATGCGGCAAGAGCTTCAGTCACAACGGGAGCCTGACTGCCCATATCAGGATCCACAAAGGGGAGAAGTTATTTAAATGTCTCGAGTGTGGGAAGAGCTACAGTCACAGTTCGAGCCTCATCTTTCATCAGAAGGCTCACGTTGGGGAGAAACGGTTTGAATGCTTGGAATGCAGCAAGAGCTTTAGTCAGAAGACGGAGCTGGTTTCCCATATGAGAATTCACGCAGGGAGGGACCATTTAACTGCTTGGGATGTGGAAAGTACCTCAGTCACAGTGGAATCCTTATTTTTCATCACGGAACCTACTAAGGAAGGAAACTGTTCAAATGTGTGGAATGTGGAAAGAACTTCAGTTGGGGCTGAAACCTTATTTCCTGTCAAAGAATCCACAAAAGTAAGAATCATAGAATCACTGAGCTGGAAGGAGGCCTTTTAGGCCATTGAGTCTAATCCCCTTGCTCAGTGCAGGAATCCAAATCAACGCAGATTTGACAAGAGGGTTGTCCAATTCTCTGTTGAATGCTTCCAGTTTTGGAGCGCTTCTGAGGTCATTGGTTCCTTTGTTGTACTGCTCTAACCATTAAGAAATTATTTATTTGATCATTTGTATCCTGCTCTTCTGGCACAAGCGCCACCCAGAGCGGCTAACAACATGTACATAAAAAATACAACACAGTCATAAAAACATCTAAAAAACCCAACCCGAATCCACCTCAACCCCTTAAGAGTAAAACAATGAAACTAACAAGTTAAAAACCATACAAAAATACTATACTTAAAAACAGCTATAAAAACATCCCAGAAATGACTGTAACCTTAGACAATTAGATTAGCCAGCAGACCCGGGCTGTTCCACAAGATGGCCCCCAGGCCCGCTGGAACAACCAGGTCTTGAGTGCCTTTCTAAAGGGGAGGAGCTCCGTCTGTAGGAGCAGTTCTGATGGTAAGAGGTTCCCCAGGGTCGGGGCAGACACCGAGAAGGCTCTTCTCCTGGTCCCAACCAGATGTGCTTCTCTTGTTGATGGGACCACCACCGAGCCTCGTAGGTCTGCCCTCGTAGGACGGGTAGATTGCCTTAAATTTTCCTTATGCAGCCTATATTTTGCTTTCTGTAACTTGAACTGTTATTACTCTCTGCAACAAACCAGGAAAGGGACCTTGGTGGACAGCTCAATGAAGGTGACAACTCAGTGTGCCTCAGCAGTGAAAAAAGCAAACTCAATGCTAGGGATCATTAGGAAGGGTATAGAAAATAACTCAGCAAGTGTCATTTTGCCTCTTTATAAATCTATGGTGAGGCCCCACCTGGAATACTGTGTACAGTTCTGGTCGATACCTCCAGAAGGATATTATGGAGCTGGATAAAGTACAGAGGAGGGCAACCAGAATGATTAGGGGACTGGAACACCTTCCATACCATCTGAGGCTGCAACGGTTGGGCCTTTTCACTCTTGAACGACGACGTCTAAGAGGTGACCTGATTGAAGTTTATAAAATCATGCACGGTGTGGACAAAGTAGATAAGGAAAAACTGTTTTCCCTATCGCATAACACTAGAACTAGGGGACACTCCATGAAACTTTTGGGTACTAGTTCTCAAACAAATAAGAAAAAGTACTTTTTCACCCAGAGGATCACTGGTCTATGGAACTCCCTGCCAGAAGAAGTGGTCTTGACAGCTTTAAGAAAGGATTAGACAAGTCCATGGAGGACAAGGGGATCAATGGCTATAATTATGGATACCTAAGTAAGGACATCCTCCGGGTTGGAGAGATAGGCAGGATATTTCTCAATGCCATTTCCAGGGAATCCTAAGCAGGTGAAGGCATCTGCTTGGGAATACCCTGAAGCAAATGGTGAGCCACTGTGTGAGACAGAATGCTGGACTGGATGGGCTGTGGCCTGTTCCAGCAAGGATGTTCTTATGTTCTTATAGGTGTCCTGCACTCTGGGATGATTGAGAATAGAACAGGGGCTCCCAACGGTCCTACACCCTACAAGGTGACTTCAATTCCCAGAAGCCTAAGTCTGTACATTGGCTGATCAGTGCTTTGGGGAATTGACTTAAGCTTCTGGGAATTGAAGTCCAAATCCCAAAGGTTGGGAAAACACTGGAATAGAACCTGCCACAAACCCTTGTGGTGCAGTGGTTAAACTGTTGTACCGCATCCAAAATTGCTGACATTGTGAGTTCAGATCTGGTGGAGCTCAAGGTTGACTTAGCCTTCCATCCTTCCAAGGTCAGTAAAATAAGTACCTGGCATGTTGGGGGATGGGGGAATTACCTTGTAAACTGCCCAGAGAGTTCACTAAGCACTATGGGGTGGTATACAGTAAAATGGTGGCAGCACCATTTTGGGCACTAAAAAATTGGATTTTTGACTTACAATTTTTTTTGTAGCCCGGGGTATTTTGTAAATCGGTTGTTTTTTCGTAAGTCGGGACCCTGGTTTCCGGAAAAATTATTTCGGAAGTCGAAAAATTCGTATCTCAAGATGTTTGTAAGTCGGGGGTTTACTGTATAAGTGTACAGTGGAACCTCAACATACAAACGGTTCTACTTACAAAAAATTCAACATACAATTAGAAATCCTGGCTAAAAAAAAATTTGACATACAAATTTTTAATAGGAAAGATATTAGTGGCCTCTTCTGGTAATGCAATGTGTTTTTGACATACAATTTTTTCAACACACAAATAACCTCGTGGAACAGGAAAAATTTGTACGTAGAGATTTTACTGTAATTGCTATTGCTTCTCTTTTATTAATATCTTTCAAGTATTTGAGAAGTGCTATCATACCCCTTCCTCAGTCTCTCTCAAGGCTAAACATGCCCAGTTCCTTCACAATGTTGTATCTATTCGCATGAATGGAGTGTATAGTTTTGTTTGCTGTAGATCAGGGATTCCCAACCTTTTCAAGTCGGGGGCCATGTCATGCTCTCTCAATCAGCTTCCAGGGCTGGACGACCATTTTGTCCTGCCTGCACGATGGGGGGTGGGGGTGGCCATTTTGTCCCAACAGCCTCAAATGAGTGGCCATTTTGTTTTTCGAATGCCCTTGGAGGGATGGGGGTGGGACTCGAAATGGAGCCGCAGGCCAGAACTGGTTACGGCCCTTAGGTTGGGAACCCTTGCTATAAATTCTACTTCCTTGGTTTAAGGACGGGGGATCTGAACACTGATATTAAATAACAATAAGCTATGTTTCCTGTCAAACTGTGGTTACCTATATGGAATTTTTCTTTCTGTTTCAGATGTTGGAGGAATCAGTCCTGGAAGAGTTTGTTGATTCCAGCAATTCGAAAGAATTCTTAAGTTTATGATACGGGGCTCCAGGTTGACTCAGCCTTCCACCCTTCTGAGTCGGTAAAATGAGTACTCGGCATGTCGGGAGCAAAAATGCTAATTACCTTGTGATCCTCCCAGAGAGTTTTCTAAAGTGTGATAGCGTGGTATATAAGTGTAATTGCTATTAAGGAAAAGATCTACAGTGTGTGCTTTATAAACATTTAGTCTTCCACGCAAAGAGGTTTTCAAGTCCTGGGGACAACCTCTGCAAAGACTACCTTCCCTTAGATCAGGGGTCCTCAGCCTTTTTAAGCTGAGACGGTTGAGGGGCTGGACTGGTGGTCCCGCCCGTTGCAGCAGCAGTGGGGAGGGGGAGTAGTGGGGGCTCAAGGTGGTCCCACCGCTGCCGTTGCTGGCAGCAGGACTACCCCGTACCCCCCACTTCTACTCCCACTGCTGCTGCCACTGGTGGGACCACCCTGAGACACCCACCACTCCCCCACACTGCCACCGGTGACCACCCCAGCCGTTGCCAGTGACTACCCCAAGCCACCTGCCACCACCGCCAGTGACCACCCCAAGCCACCCACCACTCCACCCCCATTGCCACCATCGGTGACCACACCGAGCCACCCACCGGTGGTGGTGACAGAAGCAGTGGCTGGAGTGAAGGCACAGGCCAGATGATTTGGTGCTGTGGGCTGGATCTGACCCACAGGCCATAGGTTGAGGATCCCTGGCTTAGGTTGTCACCAGCACTTTTAAGTGGGCCTGGAAGCTAGAGAGGTGGTTTAATTTAATGTAATTTTTGCACTTATATGCTGCCCAGTCAGGGGGAACCCGACTCAGGGAGGCTCGCATGATAAATAAGCAATGTATACAATACACAATACGCACAATTTACATAAGAGGAGTTGTAAGAGGAGAACTGTCACCAAGAACAGGGGTTTGACTAGCTTTGATGGTTGAGTTACCCTCTTTGGCTGCCAGTGAAAGCTGCATATGTGGGCTGAGGGCTGCATCCAAGAATACATTCAGGCTGCAAATTGTGAGTCTTTGAAGAAATGTAGCCCCATCCAGCTCTAGTTAAATCTCTGATCTGTCATTCAGATGGCTGGGAGCTTCTTTTCATTGACTCAAGCTTCAGATTGTACATTAGCTGGTTGAAATCAAGGCATTGGATTAGAACTGGGGCACCATTCTTAGAAAATGTTTCATATGTATGTTGAATAGCTTAAGGTAGAGTTTCTCAACATTGGGCCTCCAGGTGTTCTTGGACTTCTGTTACCAGAAGCCCAAGTCAGTATACCCTGCTGATCAGGGTTTCTGAGAATTGGAAGTCCAAGAAACCCTGACTTAAGGGATAGAACCAATGGTGGGCATCAGCAGGTTGGCATCAGTTTGCAAAATAGTACTGTATCTCCAACTTCCAAGGCCCATCTAGGAGGAATAACTCAGAACAACATAGTTAGTGGTGTCAAGAGTCCTCCAAAAGTCCAACAAAACCAACAGAAATGCAATTCTCGCCCATTTCTTGATACAGATCATCTACTAAGGCAGGGGTTCTCAACGTTTTCAGGTCACAGGCCTGACCACACCCCCGGACAGCTGATCAGGCTGGTCACGCGGTTCCTCGTAATGGAAGCGGAAGTAAAACGTGTGTGCATGTGCAGAATGCATTTACGGCAGCATTCTGTACATGCGGGGGCACGTTTTCCATTTTCAGGAGCAGCGGCGGTGGCGTGGGCCCATAGGTTGCAAATGCCTGTACTAAGGTAATGCATATCTGTTCCACCATCGAGCCTGAAGCCAGTATGAAATGGATTCAATTAAATTTGTTTTATACAGAAACCTTTGGAGCTGAGGAGCCACCCAATGCTCTAGGCCAGGAGGACTTCAATTCCCAGAAGCCCAAGTCAACACATCTGCTGATCAGGACTTCTGGGAATTGAAGTCTAAGAACATCTGGAGAGCCACGTTTGCTGACTCCTGCTCTAGGCTGTTGTCCAAAGAGGGTCCATGCCATGTGGTTCATTTTCTGTAAGATCTTCATCTCCCATCTCTCCAGGAAGACTGGAACTTGACCTTATTGAGTGCTTAGTGCACTTAACTGGTCAGCCTCTGGTTAGGTTTATGAGCCAGAGAGGTCAAGGATTGTCTTCTACCTTCTGGCTCTCTTCTGAAAATATCTAGTCCAGTGATGGCAAACCTTTTAGAGACCGAGTGCCCAAACTGCAACCCAAAACCCACTTATTTATCACAAAGTGCCAACGCAGCAACGGAGGAAGGAAACACTCCTATTGGGCTGCTCGGCAGAGGGGCGGGGTGAACTGTGCTGGGGGAGGAGGGAAAGTGCTCCCATTGGGCTGCTGGGCAGAGGGGCGGGGTGAACTCTGTGCTGGGGAAGGAAAGTGCTCCCATTGGGCTGCTGGGCAGAGGGGCGGGGCGAGCTCTGCCGGGGGGGGGGAGGAAGGAAAGCGCTCCCATTGGGCTGCTGGGCAGAGGGGCGGGGCAAACACTGTGCTGGGAGTGGAAGGAAAGGGCTCCTATTTGGCTGCTGGGCAGAGGGGTGGGATGTACTGTGCTGGGGTGACTGCACAGGTGCCCACAGATATGGCTTCAAGTGCCACCTCTGGCACATGTGCCATAGGTTCACCACCACTTATCTAGTTTGTATATTTGGACAGTTTGTCCAATTCCATTTGTGGGATAAAGACGGGATAGAAATAAAGTAAGATAAGTAAATGACCATAGAGCAAAGAGGGGCCAAAGCTACACACGTGAGATTTGGGTCAACGACCAACATCCAAGTCAAATCATTTGGCAGAAGAGGGTGGAGATCGAGAACTGCTTGTACTCTTTGATGTTGTCACAAGGCAGTGTTCAGCCCCCAGCATCTTCCAGTTCTACTTTTGTAATCTTAATAACAGGAAACTGGTGCCAAAATTTTGCCTAGGTTTGAAGGAGTTACAAAAGGAAAGTCCTGTGTTTTTTTTGTTTATTTGCTTGTAGCTTGCTTTCAATGTCTCCACATCACCGTCCTCTTTATAAAATAAGTGGTTTTATACTCGTTTCAGGATGGAGGGGAGAAGAAACTATACATGTGAAGATGTGCAGAACAGAATGAAAATGCTTGATTGTGCTCAGGACGAATCCAGTGAGATTCCCATCAGTTTCTCACTTCCTCAGATGTAATACGCTGGCTTTGTGTGTGAGAGTGTACTTATGAGTGTAATAAATTATCTTTGCATGGATTTGCATATTTGTTTAGCTATGGTTTGTTTCTCATCTGCAGTTCTGTCAGGCATTTATTTCTCTTTATTCTGAACAAAGATTAGTTGGTTGATTCTCTTTCTTCCATTTTTATGACAACTCTATGTATTCATGATCTCCATAAGGTCCTATCCTTAACAGCATTGCTCAAGTCTTGCATATCTAAGGCTAGTTGGTATTATTTATTCAGATATCTGAACAGGTTATTTCATTTCATTTAATATTTCTATACCGCCTTTCTCAGGCCAATGGCCGACTCGAGGCGGTTTACATAGGACATGAAATGACAAAAATTGCATATATAAAATTATATAATTCAATTAAACAATCATACACAGTAGAAATTCAATTACAATAGAGCAGCATCACAAGATATCCTCAATACATTACAATTTAAAACATTACAAAAATACGAAGGTGTTGTGTTCTGATGGTTTTACCTTCCACATGGATTACAATGTATCTGAGCCAATGTAACCTTGCATATAGCAACAATGTAACCTTCAGCTGTATCATATAAACCCTGTAATAGGACGCGAGCTAATGACCACCAGCTGGCAGCAGCGAGCGTCCAAGCTCTCTTGGTCCGAACTCATCAAAGGCAACAGCGCGGGAAGTTTTCCCGCCACCACCTACACCTGGACAAGAAGGGCGTGACCCGAAATGACGTCACGCAGACAGTAGCCAATGGGCTACCATGGCACCACGTTCAAATGTATTACTACTGTATATAAAGAGCTATCGATCCGCCATTACCTCATGTTCCCTCTGTCCACGATGCAATAAACCTGAGTTAACCCAGCCCGAGGCTGTGTCCTGTGTCTTGGTTTGCATACACCAAATTGGCGACGAAGGTGGGATGATGGATCCCCACGGAACAGCCAGGGCACAGAGCGGGTTCAACATCACCAAACCGCAAGACTGGGAGCTGCTGGAGATGGACTTCCAGGCGGCACTGGTGGAACTCAGAGTCAAAGAAGACGACGAGGAGAGGAAGAGGGCCATCCTCACCAGAATGCTCGGGATGGAAACCAAGCGGACGCTGGTGGGCATAATCGCTCCGAAGAAGGTGAGCGAATTTAAGGCGGGCGACATCATGAAGCTGCTGCGAGAGCGGTTCTCCCCCTCGAGGGCAATGTTTCCCGCTCGGAGCGCGTTTTGGAGGCGAGTCCAAGCGCCGGATGAGTCGGTTGAGGCATTCGTGGCCGCCATGAGGATAGCCGCCGCCCCCTGTAAATGGGGCGACATCCTGGAGATGGCCCTCAGGGACGGCGTGTTGTGTGGCCTGAAAGACAAGGAGGTACAGCGCAGCTTGATGAATAAGGAACCGCCACCCACGCTGGCAGAGGTCGTAGAGGCCGCGGAAGCCGCAGAGTCCACGAATGCTGGAGTGGACGAGATGCACCAGTGGCATGAGTGGCGTCCTAGAGCCGGCAAGGCGGACAATTCGGTGCACGGGAAGTCCGGACAGTCGGTGCACGCAACTCGACGGGCCTCAAAGTCGTCTACGGAAGGCAGCGACGGCGAGGAGGTCCAGAAGGTCCGAAAGGGTGGTCGACGCTGCGAGGGTTGCGGAGCGGCCCATGAGCGCGCGAGATGCCCGTTCAGGAAGGCCGAGTGTTACACCTGCGGCCGTCGGGGGCACATCGCCAAGGCATGCAGAAAACGGAAGGAGGGCCGGAGGCAGTCACAAGACAGTGCGGCCAGACCGGACCGTCCAGCGAGGCCCAAAGATGGCGCCCAGACCACGAGGAAGCAGGATGGCGTGGGCCGCGTCTCGGACGACAGCGAGGACGACGCCCCAGTGTTCAGCGTGTCCGCGGGACAGTCCCATTACTTCGTTGAGGTATTAGTACAAGGGGCCCCTATTAAGATGGAAATTGACTCGGGGTCCTCCTATTCTATAATTCCCCAGAAAGAGTTTTTGAAAATCGACCCCCACGTGCGGCCCAAACTTAAAGCGTTGAGGTCCACGCTACGAGACGTGCAGGGGAACAGCATTCCGGTGTTGGGGGTCGGGAAATTTCGGGTCAATTTTAAGAGACATTCTGCGGAACTGCCCCTGGTTGTCCTCAAGGGGGGAAGCTGTAGCCTCCTAGGGACACAGTGGTTTCAGCCCTTAGGTTTGTTCATAGGGGGAGTGCATACCGTGGGGGGGGACCCAATACAAGCGGTTTGCGATGCGCATCCCGCCGTTTTTAAGAAAGGACTCGGAAAGTTCAAGGGACCCCCTGTAGCTTTCGACATAGACCCGGAGGTCCGCCCGATAAGACTCAAACCGCGCAGGGTGCCGTTCGCACTCAAGGACAAGATAGAGGCGGAACTGGACAAACTGGTGGGCCAGGGGATTCTTATTCCTGTTGATTCCGCGGAGTGGGAAACTCCAATTGTAACGGCTCTAAAGGCTAACGGGGAGGTGCGCATTTGCGCTGATTATAAGTGTACAATTAACAAGGCGATCCGCCCTAATGCATACCCGGTGCCGGTGATCAGCCACCTTTTGGCCAGGCTGAATGGGGGAAAGTGTTTCGCCAAACTCGATTTGGCACAAGCCTATCAGCAACTTCCCGTGACCCCCGCCACGGCCGCGGCACAAACGATAGTTACACATAAAGGAGCGTTCCAGGTGTCGCGGTTACAGTTTGGCGTGAACTCGGCACCCGGCCTTTTTCAGTCGCTTGTGGAACGCCTCCTGAAGGGACTGGAGGGGGTGTTGCCTTATTTTGATGACGTGTTGATAACAGGGGGGAGTGAGGCTGAACTGGCAAAGAGGTTGGACAAAGTATTGACCGTGTTCGAGAAAGCGGGGCTGAGATTGAGGAAGGATAAATGTGTCTTTTTCGAAACCGAGGTCGAGTTTTTAGGGTTCCGGATCACACCCGAGGGGATTAAACCGTCTAAATCCAAGGTAGCAGCCATTAAAAAGGCCCCTCGCCCCACATCCAAAACCGAGCTACAGTCCTTCCTGGGGCTCCTCAATTTTTACCATACATTCCTCCCGCGGAAGGCGTCCGTGGCCGAACCGCTCCATCGGTTACTTAAAAAGGAGGAGACATGGATGTGGGGTGACGAGCACGAGAGGGCGTTCAAAGAGCTAAAGCAACTCCTAACATCTGAGGCAATCCTGACGCACTTCGACCCCAAACGGCCAGTGGTCCTAGTTTGTGATGCATCCCCGGTGGGGGTGGGGGCGGTGCTTTGCCACGTGTTGGAGGACGGAAGGGAGGCCCCGGTAGCGTTTTACTCAAGGTCCCTGTCCCAAGCGGAGCGAAATTACGCACAAACCGACAGGGAGGCGTTAGCAATAGTAGCGGGGACCAAAAAATTTCACGATTTTTTGTATGGCCGCCCGTTCAAAATCGTGACCGATCACAAGCCGCTGTTAGGGATTTTCACGGCAAGCAAGCCCACGCCGCAGATCCTGTCCCCGAGAATGCTGCGATGGGCTATTTTCCTCAACGCGTACCAACATGAGTTGGAGTACCGGCCCGGAAAGGAGATCAGCCATGCTGATGCGCTTTCGAGATCCCCTTTGCCCTTGTCGGACGACCAAAAGGCGAGAGCAGAAAGAGACCGCCAGGTGTTGCTAATTGAGGTTTTAGACGCACCCCCAATAGTACCAGCCGACATTGCTAGGGCGACAGGCAAGGACAGGACGCTGGAGAAAGTTAGTTCATGGGTGCAGAAGGGGTGGCCGGCTTCGTCCCCGAGTACAGAGTTCGACCCATTCTTTAGGAAAAAGCTAGAGTTGTCCCTAGAGAGGGGGTGCCTTCTGTGGGGCCAACGGGTGGTGGTCCCTGCGCCCCTGCGGACGAGGGTGCTCGAACTGCTGCACGTCAGCCACCCGGGCATAGTTCGTTCAAAGGCGCTGGCCCGGAGTTACTTCTGGTGGCCACAGCTGGACGCGGACATTGAGCACATGGTCGGCACTTGCGAGGCTTGCCAGGGATCCCGACCTGAGGCGGCCCGTCTCCCGCATAGGGAGTGGGACACAGCAAGGGGGCCATGGTCCAGAGTGCACGTGGATTTCGCTGGCCCGTTCCGAGGAACCATGTTTCTCCTGGTGGTAGATGCGTTCTCCAAGTGGCTGGAGGTTATCCCAGTAAAGAGCACGTCCTCCGCCACGACAATTAGCCAGCTAAGGAGAGTCTTTTCCACGTTCGGTTTACCCGACACTTTAATCAGCGATAACGCTAGTTGTTTCACCTCCGCTGAGTTCGGAGCATTCATGGAGGCAAACGCCATTCGGCATGTCACATCCGCACCGTTTCACCCGGCCACGAATGGCCAAGTGGAACGGCTGGTGCGGACAACGAAGGAGGCGCTGCGGCGCATGGGCCCGGGGGACCTGAATCACCAAGTATGCCAGTTCCTCTTAGCGTATAGGGTAACCCCCTTAGCGTCAGGCTACTCGCCGGCGGAGCTCTTGATGCGGCGAAAACTGACCACGATCCTGTCCAGGCTAGACCCGACGAGAGTCGAGGATAAAGGGAAAAACATAGGGTTGGCAGTCTCGAAAGGTTTCGCCGCCGGGGACCCTGTTCACTGCAGGAACTATTCCAGCGCAGGGCCGGCCTGGGTACCAGGGACGGTTGTAGAACAGACGGGGCCAGTGTCGTACCGGGTCGAGACTAACACCGGCCTCCTCTGGAGGAGGCACGCAGACCAACTGAGGCACCGAGTGAGTGGGCCAGTCAGTGGAGCTCAGCAACAAGATTCAGCGTTAGGGTTCTCCCCCACCCGCTTAACCCAAGGGGGAGACAGCAGTGGACAACAGTCCCAAGCAAGGGGGGAAGGAAGCAGAAGCAGCGGCCCCGACTCATATCCTTTTGATACGCCAGTCCTATCAGGGGCCGGGGAAGGGGGAGAGGAGTTCGCGACCGCTGCCCCCGATGGTAATTTTGATTTTGATTTTGCGAGCCGGGGGGGTTTTCAGGAGTGTTCCCCCACCCATCCAAGCGAGAAGAGGGGTTTTTCGTTAGCCCCCAGTGCCCCCGGTTCCTCCCTAAGAAAGAGCACACCTCCCAACAACGCCGCGGAGCCGCGGCAAGTCACTAACGAGTCTCCCTCTCCAATTACAGGACAGGAAACCAGGGGACAAAGAGAAGGTAGCAAACCCGGGGAGAGGCAGCCCGCATCGAGACCCCAGCGTGTTCGAAATAAGCCATCTTGGCTGAGAGACTTTGTCTCCTAAGGGGGGGGGGGAGTGTGTGTAAGTGTGGGCTCGAGACTTTGTCTCGTCCTAGGGGGGAGGGGTGTTGTGTTCTGATGGTTTTACCTTCCACATGGATTACAATGTATCTGAGCCAATGTAACCTTGCATATAGCAACAATGTAACCTTCAGCTGTATCATATAAACCCTGTAATAGGACGCGAGCTAATGACCACCAGCTGGCAGCAGCGAGCGTCCAAGCTCTCTTGGTCCGAACTCATCAAAGGCAACAGCGCGGGAAGTTTTCCCGCCACCACCTACACCTGGACAAGAAGGGCGTGACCCGAAATGACGTCACGCAGACAGTAGCCAATGGGCTACCATGGCACCACGTTCAAATGTATTACTACTGTATATAAAGAGCTATCGATCCGCCATTACCTCATGTTCCCTCTGTCCACGATGCAATAAACCTGAGTTAACCCAGCCCGAGGCTGTGTCCTGTGTCTTGGTTTGCATACACCAAAGAAGGGGAACCTCATCCTAGTTATCCTGCTATGGTAATAAAGTAAATCATACTGTCAGCGACTCACACCGAGTATCAGGTGGCGGTTAACCTGATAACCCTAAGACAGGGGTACCCAAACTATGGGGCCAATTAAACCAGCCCACGCCACCCTTGCTGCTCCCGGAAGCGGAAGTGAAATGCGCCTGCACAGAATGCTGCCGTAAATGACCTGCGGTTGTTGCAAACACGTTTGCAACAGCCGTGGGTCATTTACAGCAGTGTTCTACGCATACATGGGTGTGTTCTGTGCACACACATGCGTGTTTTACTTCCGGGCGGATGAAACCACATGACTAGCATACTTGACCAAATGACCAGCCCACAGCCCAAAAAGTTTGGGCACCCCAGCCCTAAGGGCTAATGGCCTTGGGTGCTAAAGTGCACAGGGAAGGGTGATTAGATCCCGCTTGAATCCATCTTGATGTAGGGCAGCAGCTTCATCAATACTGGCCTGGGGTTGAGGAGGACTTTCAGAAGCAAAACTGGCTTTCCCAGAAGCTGATTACACTCTCCCATTGCTAATCTCATCCGCTGTTTCCCCCTTGCTCTCCAGCTGGGGGGGAAATGATGATGACTCTTTTTCAGTTCCATTGCAGACATCTTGGCAATGACAACGGAACAAGTACGGTTTTGAGTTGGCACCTCAGGGCAAGGCTAGTCGGTCTGCCAAGTTCTCCCTTTCAGGGATTGGGGGGCCCTCCTGCCCCATTGCGGGCTCCTCCCGGGTGGAATGGCATCCTTTGGCGCGCGCTCTGCATGCAAGTGGGCTACTGTTGTAAAGTGTGTTCAGTACCCGAATAAAGTTGTGTTTTGGCCCCGTTATGCTGGCTGCTGCTTCTCAATTACTGTACACCAAAGTCACCCTTGCTCAAAAGCCAGACGTTTCTGACTCTAGGGTTCAGTGCTCATCTGTTCATAGCCGAAGAGCCAGCACTGTCTGCGCTTGCAGACATTTCTGTGGCCTTGTGGCAGGTGTGACCAGACACCAGAGTGCATGGAATGCTGTTTACCTTCCCATCAAAGTGGCACCTATTTTATCTCCTTGCAATTTCTTGCTTTCCACCAGCTAGGTTGGCAGGAGCTGGGACAGTGACGGGCGCTCATTCCGCCATGCAGTACTCGGGTTTTGAACTGTTGCTCTGCTGCCTCCTTAACCACTTGAGCCACTGGAAGGGGAGGGGCAAAAGAAATGCTGCAACTCCAGTATTGGGTCTCTTTGAATGGGAACTGGAAGCAGGGGAGGGGGGGGACCCCTGCACCTGCTTTCCTCCACATTTCTAAGAAAGGGGGGGGGGCAAAGGGAGGAAGAGACTGGGGCAGGAACCGGACTGGGTCAGGTGAGGCAAAAGTGGGGAGAGGCAGAGGCCTTTGGAGGGGAGACTATGGGGGTCGGAGGGGTAGAGACTCTTTCTTCTCTTGCCCCACCCTCATGCAATGCAGACCCTGTTGCAAGGTAGAAGCCCCTGGAGGAGGGCAAAACCCAATGGGAGTGGGCTAGGCTCTCTAGCATGAGGAATAAGCATAAAGGCAAGTGGAGGGCTACCTCTGCCATATGTCCTCCACCAGAAGGAAGACCAGGTCTGGGCAGGCTCTTCCCCCCCCCCCCAATCCCATGAACACCCATCAGTTAATTCATGCTTTGCATGCTTGTGCATGTCTTCTCAGAAAGAGAAAAATGAGGAATTTCCCTCTGGGTGTATGTTAAGGCTTCTTCCTTGAATGCCAGCTGGCCTTATTCTCTGACCAATGATGGAGAGAAGTACTGTACCTATTTCTATACCTGTCAAGTTTTGGATTTGGAAATAAGGGAAATTTCCCGGCAAATACGGGATACTTGACAGCTATGCTTATCCTGTGCTGCCCTCCAATGGCGGCAATAGGGCATTGCAGTCTAATTAATACGGGATGACGGCGGGAAAGAGGGTAAAATAAGGGGTTTTCCTGGCCAATAAGGGATACTTGACAGCTATGCCTATTTCCTTGCTCAATCATTGCAGGTTTTTCCTAACAGCCTGGGTGGGAAGCAGTCATTCTTTAAAGCATACCTGAGAATAAATAAAGGTAAAAGGTGACACTCACTCGAAAGCCAGACATATCTGACTCTAGGGTTCAATGCTCATCTCTGTTTATAGCCAAAGAGTCAGCACTGTTCATCTGCAGACGTTTCCGGGCTTACTACATTCATCATTTTAACTCCATTCAGCCTCATGGACCTGCTACCTTTAACCATTATTGTTGTAATTGAATGTTGCTCAGTTATTACACTACCACACTTGTGTTACGTACCTTTATAAACTATGGAGCCTCAGAGCTCCTTTGACGTTTAAGAGCACGGAAAGAATAAACATTTGAGGCTCAGGATGCAGAAAATACTTTAAAGAAAATACTTTAATTTCTGGATGTTACCACTATTCTTCTGAGCAGGTAAAGAGTTTTTCATCCTGGCTTATGATTCATCAAGGTCATTTTGTATATTTGTATACAGTATATGTATATATTAATATTGTTTTGCATGTATAGTTACAATTTGTCCCCTGGACAGCGAGGAGAACAAATAGGTCAATCTTAGAAGAAATTAAACCTGACTGCTCATTGGAAGGTCAAATAGTAAAGATGAAGCTAAAATACTTTGGACATCAAATGAGAAGGGAGGATTCACTTGAGAAGGCATTGATGTTGGGAAAGGTGGAGGGCAAAAGAAGAAGGGGGAGGCCAAGGATGAGATGGCTAGATGGTATTATAGACACAATGGGCACAGAGCTGGGAGGGTTGAGGGGGATGGTAGAGGACAGAGGCGCCTGGAGGAAAATGGTCCATGGGGTCGCAAAGGGTCGGAATCGACTGTGCGACTGAACAACAACAAATGTAGATTCTTGATGAAAGCTACTTGAAAAGCCAAAATATACCGGAAGGGCTTAGAATCTACTTGCATATTGGTTCTATTTTGAACATTAAAATACTTTGGATTTTATGAAGCCTCGAACGTTTTTTATCTATTTCCTGGTTCACACCATTTGGCCCTATTTCTCTCCATGTGGCAGGCATGACTAGACACCAGAGTGTACAGAATGCTGTTTACCTTCCCACCGAAGTGTGTACCTATTTATCTACCTGCAATGTCTTGTTTTCGAACTGCTAGGTTGGCAGGAACTAGACCAGGAGTTCTCAACCTTTTAAAGCAGGGCCCCGGGTCATGCTCCCTCAGACAGCTTCAGGGTGCCAGATCAATGGCTATAATTATGGATACCTAAGGACAACCTCCGGGATGGAGAGATAGGCAGGATATCTCTCAATGCCATTTCCAGGGAATCCTAAACAGGTGAAGGCATCTCCTTGGGAATACCCTGAAGGAAATGGTGAGCCACTGTGTGAGACAGAATGCTGGACTGGATGGGCTGTGGCATGTTCCAGCAAGGCTGTTCTTATGTTCTTATGGCCATTTTGCTCTTCCTTCACCACATGGCACTTTCTGGTGTGGTGGAGGCAGGGGGGTGGGGAAATGAAAATGTGTTATGGGCTGTATCCGTCCTGTGGGCGGCAGGCTGAGAATCCCTGAGTAAATAAAACAGAACAACAAAGACAAAAAAACAAAACTTTGTGGCACCTTAAAGACTAACTCCTGTACTAAACTGTGAGCTTTCGTGGACCAAATAAAAGAGGCTGCAATAAAAAAACACGAGGTTGCAATAAAAACAAAACCCTATTCCTCCCACCCCCTCTCTCTGTGAATGTAATGCTTGAGGGGAGATTTGATCCCAGATGTTTTGTAGCCAGTCGTCTTCCTCGGGAAGCTGCTGGAGGCACTAATACACTTGCCCAGTTTGTTTCTAGTTTTGGCTTCTTCCCAAATAGGCATTTGTATTTGTTTTGCTAAGTTCAAAAACATTTTTAAAAGTGAGGAATGCAGGGACACACAGCTCAGCTGACATGTGTATTAACCTGCCAAAAGGGTTTTTAAAAAATCACAGCCAGATCTGTACAGCAGGTAATTAATTAGATCCCTCAATGCTAGGGATCATTAAGAAGGGTATAGAAAATAAGTCAGCAAGTGTCATTTTGCCTCTTTATAAATCTACTAGCAGAGGTTGCCCAGCGTTGCCGGGCTGTTTTAAATGATGTTAGAAGGTGTTGTTTTTTGTTGTTGTTAATGTATGTAAAGAAGAGGTTAGTCTATAACTGAAATTTTTAAAAATTTTATTTATACACATTTTTTTTTTGGCGGGCTGTTATAAACTGTGATCAGTTTTGTTTGGTGTTTTGGTTTTGTGGATTAAAAAAAAGAACAAAGGATGATATACTTTTTTAAAAAATTATTTAACCAAATAATGTTTTAGTATGTATTTTTTTAAATAGTTGTACCGTAGGTAATAATTTAAAAAATGTGAAAGTACATGTTTTTTACAATAAATGTTTTTAAACTGTGTTTAGATATTTTTGGTTTTTATTTGAGTTAAAATTCAGCACAGGATTTTTGAATAGTTTTTATTTTATTGACATATGTTTGTAATTTGTGTAAAATTGTGATTTTGTGTTATGTTTTTGACTTGTTTTTACTCTTGTGGCCTTTTGTGTGAGGCTTTTGTGTCTTTTTGAATTGTTTTTACTATTGTGGCCAGCAGGTGGGGCTGGTAGGGGTTATCTTGTATTTTGACTGTTTTTTCAATCGTGGCCTCTGGGTGGAGCTTCTTCCTGTAAGTAGTCTCTTTCTTTATTCATTTCTTTTCCGGTCGTCGTGGAGTGAGGTTGTGTGCTGGTGAGTTGGCTGTTTTTCTTTATTTTTATTTTTTTGGGGGGGTTGGATTTTGTGGTGTTTGGCTGGGTGCTGTGTGTGTTTTGAAATTTTTGTTTTTGTTTACTTTTTATTGTTTCTTGGTGTTATTTTTGGTTATTTTTGTGTATTTTTGGATGTTTTTGATTTTTTTGTGTTTTTTGTTTTAATGAATTTTTATTTAAATAATTTATTTATTTTAAAAAGTTTTGTTTGTTGTTGTGGCTTGGGGGGGGGTTCCTTTCCGTGGGCCGACCTTGCTGGCCGGACCGTGGGAATCCCCATGCCGCTTCAGGTGGCGTTGGGGGGTTCCTTTCGGATCCCCTCTCTGCCGTGTCCCCTGGCTCTGGAAGGGTTGGGGGGACAGACCCCTTTTGTCCCCCCAAACCTTCCAGACTCATGGGACCCAGGAGAGGGGATCGAATCCAACCCACCCTCTGATATTAAAAGAGAAATCTCATTTGGGGTTTCCCTTTTAATATCAGTGGGGGGGGGTGATCCCCCTCTCCGCTGGCTTCCTTAGGTTTGGGAGGGTTGGGGGGACAAAAGGGGTCTGTCTCCCCAACCCTTCCGGACCCAGGAGAGCCATCGGAGAGGGGGATACACCCCCCAAAAAAACCTCCATTTTTAAAGAGAAGTAACCGCTTGGTTTCTTCCTTTTAATATGGTGTGTGTGTGTGTGGAGGGGAATCCCCTCTCTGCTGGGTCCCCTGGGGTCAGGAGAGTTGGGGAGACAGACCCCTTTTGTCACCCCCAACCCTCCCAACCCCAGGAGAGCCAGTAGAGAGGGGGAGCGCAACCCCCCCCCGTGATATTAAAGGGAAAACTCCGATCAGGAGCTTCAGGCGCCGTTGGGGAGGGGGGCTTTGGTTCCCGCGGCTTGGCCTGGCTGAAAGCGAAACCCTTTTGCAGTAAGTAAAGTCAGCGGACGGAGTGCCATCTGATGACTTTGCTTACCTGGGAATGGGTTCACTTTCAAGGGGGGGCAGTGCCTTTCCCCCCCACCCACCCTTGTTTTTTCTTCTGTGAGGCGCTCTGTCCGGCTGTGGCGGACTTGCGCTCCCGGTGTGTTTTTTATTTTTATTTTTCGCTCGCCAGCTTCCTCAGTGTTCTGCACGCTCATGGCGCGCAGGACGCTGGGGCTTGTAGTTTGGCGTTTTCGGCTTGTGCATCTTTTTTTCTCGCGGTTTTCTTTTGATTGGCCATGGCGCGTTTCTGAACGTTCCGTTTGCTCGCGCCTCTCAGCCTGATTGGCTCTGGCGTGGTGCAAGGAACGTTGGGAAATGAAGTTGTTTCCCTTTTTTCGCGTTTGTGGGGCTCTTGCCCCACTGGCACATTTCTCAATCCTTTGTTGACTTGCGGACCCAGTTCGGGCGTGTGCACGAATGGTTGGTGCGGGCTAGTAGGGCCTGGCTTAGGATCCTATGTGAAGTTCCAACAGTTAACGCTTGATTTTATAGGTATAGATGGTGAGGCCCCATCTGGAATACTGTGTACAGTTCTGGTCGCCATACCTCCAGAAGGATATTATGGAGCTGGAAAAAGTGCAGAGGAGGGCAACCAAAATGATTAGGGGACTGAAACACCTTCCTTACCATCTGAGGCTGCAACGGTTGGGCCTCTTCACTCTTGAACGACAGCGTCTAAAAGGTGACCTGATTGAAGTTAATAAAGTCATGCACAATGTGGACAAAGTAGATAAGGAAAAACTGTTTTCCCTATCGCACAACACTAGAACTAGGGGGCACTCCATTAAACTTTTGGGTCCTAGTTCTCAAATAAATAAGAGAAAGTACTTTTTTGCCCAGAGGATCACTGGTCTATGGAACTCCCTGCCAGAAGTAGTGGTGACAGCTGTCAGTCTTGACAGTTTTAAGAAAGGATTAGATAAGTTCATGGAGGACAAGGTTATCAATGGCTATAATTATGGATACCTAAGGACAACCTCCGGGTTGGAGAGATAGGCAGGATATCTCTCATTGCTATGTCCAGGGAATCCTAAGCAGGTGAAGGCATCTGCTTGGGAATAATACCCTGAAGCAAATGGTGAGCCACTGTGTGAGACCGAATGCTGGACTGGATGGGCTGTGGCCTGTTCCAGCAAGGCTGTTCTTATGTTCTTATAGGTTGTTAATCTTAAAACTGCCAGACATGTGTATTCTAGATATTATTATTTTTTGTTGTTGTTCAGTCGCACAGTCGACTCCGACCCTTTGCGACCCCATGGACCATTTTCCTCCAAGCACCTCTGTCCTCCACCATCCTCCTCAGCCCACCCAGCTCTGTGCCCATTGTGTCTACAATACCATCTAGCCATCTCATCTTTGGGCGCCCCCTTCTTCTCTTGCCCTCTACCGTTCCCAGCATCAAGGCCTTCTCAAGTGAGTCCTCCCTTCTCATTTGATGTCCAAAGTACTTTAGCTTCATCTTCACTATTTGTCCCTCCAATGAACAGTCAGGGTTGATTTCTTCCAGTATTGACCTATTTGTTCTCTTTGCTGTCCAAGGGACTCTCAGGACTCTCCTCCAACACTACATCTCAAAGGCATCTATTCTTCTGCGCTCAGCCTTCCTAATGGTCCAGCTCTCACACCCATACATTACCACTGGCAATACCATTGCTTTGATTATGCGAAGTTTTGTTTTCAAGGTGATGTCTCTGCTTTTCACTATATTCCCCAGGTTTCTCATAATCAGTCGTCTTTTTATTTCATGGCTGCAGTCGCCATCTGCAGTGATCTTAGATCCCAGGAAAGTAAAATCTGTCACTGCTTCTACTTCTTCCCGATCTATATATCTTCTAGATATAAAGGTAAAGGTTCCCCTTGCTCGAAAGCCAGTCTGTTATGTATGTATGTATGCATGTTCATTATACTGTAAAGGCAAGAATGTAACCACTCCAGATACAAACGATACCAGCTGTAAAGGAACGCGAGCAGACAGCCCATAGAGGGCAGCTGCGAGCGTGCAGCCTCACATGGTTCACATTGCTCAATCACGGACAGCCGCGGGAAAACCTTCCCCGCATTCAGCAGCTGAAGAAAGAGGCGTGCCTGGGCGAGGCCACGCCGGTAACAGCCAATGAGCTACCGTGCTACAAGATTCAAATGTAGAGAGCTGCTGTATATATTGAGATGTATCACCGCCATTACCTCATGCTTCACTGGAACCTCGTGCAATAAACCTGTGTTAAACCAACCTTTCGGTTGTCCGGTTGTCTTTGGTCCCATACACTAAATTGGCGACGAAGGTAGGATATGGCTGCCCACGGGACCAAGACATGCGCCGGCTACGAGATCAAGAAGCCGGGAGACTTGGAGCTGTTTGAGATAGACTTCAACGCAGCGCTGATGGAGCTCGAAGTCTCCGATGAGGCCAAAAAGAGGGCCATTTTCGTCCGCATGCTCGGACACGAGACCAAGAGGACCTTGGTGGACCTGATCGCGCCGAGGAAGGTGGGCGACTTCAAAGCTACGGAGCTCCTGGCGGCGTTGCGCGCCCATCTCCGGCCAGCAATAGCGATGTTCCCCGCTCGGAGCGCGTTCTGGAGGCGAGTCCAGGCACCCGGGGAGTCGGTCGAGGAGTTCGCCGCGGCCCTGCGGTTGGCCGCCGGCCCATGCAAGTGGGAGCTCCCCGACATCACCCTCCGGGACTGCCTGCTCTGCGGTCTGAGGGACACAGAGACTCAGCGTGCGCTGATGAAAAGGGAGCCGCCTCCCACGTGGCAACAAGTCCTCGACACGGCACAGGCCGCAGAGGCCACTACTGCCGGGGTGCACGAGCTTCAGGACTGGCGCCCGAAGCCCGCAAAGGCAGAGAGCTCGGTGCGAGCGGCCCGGCGAGTTTTGGACTCGTCTGCGGAGAGCGGCGACGACGAGGACGTCCGGAGGGTCCAGAGAGAGGGCCGGCGCTGCGACGGCTGCGGCGCCGCCCACGCCCGCGCCAAATGCCCGTTCCGCAAGGCCGAGTGCCACAACTGCGGCCGGCGCGGGCACATCGCCAAGGTCTGCCGGAAACGGCGCGAGGCCACCAGGAGTTCTCCAGACCACTCGGCGAGGCAGGACCGCACCACGAGGCCAAAGGACGGCACCCGGACAGCGCTCAAGGCCAACGGGGAGGTCCGCATATGCGCTGATTACAAGTGCACCATCAATAAGGCGATCCGCCCTAATGCGTATCCGGTGCCGGTAGTCAGCCATTTGTTGGCCAGGTTACACGGGGGGAGGTGCTTCGCTAAACTCGACCTGGCCCAAGCCTACCAGCAACTCCCGGTGACCCCCGCCGCAGCTGCTGCGCAGACCATAGTCACCCACAAAGGGGCGTTCCAGGTATCGCGCCTACAATTCGGCGTGAATTCGGCGCCCGGGATCTTCCAGTCACTTGTGGAACGCCTCCTGAAGGGGTTAGAGGGGGTGTTACCCTACTTTGATGACGTATTGATTACAGGGGGGAGCCGGGCCGAATTAGCAACTAGGTTGGGAAAGGTCCTGACAATATTCGAAAAGGCGGGGTTGCGGTTGAGGAAAGACAAATGCGTCTTCTTCGCTACAGAGGTTGAGTTCCTAGGGTTCCGTGTCACTCCCGAGGGAATAAGACCAGCCCAATTAAAGGTAGCCGCCATCAAGAAGGCCCCTCGCCCCACATCCAAGCCCGAGTTGCAGTCGTTCCTCGGACTGCTCAACTTCTACCACTCCTTCCTCCCGCGGAAGGCAGCCGTGGCAGAACCGCTACACAAATTGTTAAAGAAGGACGAGGCATGGAAGTGGGGCGACGACCAGGAGAAGGCTTTCAATGACCTGAAGCGACTCCTGGCATCAGATGCCGTACTGACCCACTTCAATCCCAAACGCCCAGTGGTCCTGATATGCGATGCATCCCCGGTGGGGGTGGGGGCGGTGTTATGCCACGTGCTGGAGAACGGTAGGGAGGCCCCGATAGCGTTCTACTCTAGGTCCTTGTCCCAAGCAGAGAGGAACTATGCTCAGACAGACAGAGAAGCACTAGCAATAATTGCGGGGACCAAGAAATTTCATGATTTTGTGTACGGCCGCCCCTTCACCATAGTGACGGACCATAAGCCTTTGTTAGGCATTTTCACCGCAGATAAGCCCACACCCCAAATCCTGTCCCCGAGAATGCTCAGGTGGGCCATTTTTCTCAACGCGTATCAGCACGCGTTGGTGTACCAGCCCGGGAGGGAGATCAGCCATGCCGACGCCCTGTCGAGGTCCCCCATTCCCCGGGATTGCTGCCACGTGGACAAAGTAGAGAGGGACCATCAGGTCTTAATGATAGAGGTTCTAGACTCCCCTCCAGTAGTACCGGCCGACATCGCCAAAGCGACAGGCAAGGACAAAACGCTGGCCACAGTCTGCTCCTGGGTACAGAAAGGGTGGCCCGTGTCTTCCCCAGCAGCGGAATTCGACACATTTTTCAAAAAGAAACTAGAGTTGTCCCTAGAGAGGGGTTGCCTTTTGTGGGGACAGCGGGTAGTAATCCCCACGCCTCTCCGGCCGAGGGTGCTTAAACTGCTGCACGTCAGCCACCCGGGGATCGTCCGCTCAAAGGCGCTGGCCCGCAGTTACTTTTGGTGGCCCCAGCTAGACGCCGACATCGAACACATGGTCGGCACTTGCGAAGCGTGCCAAAGCTCAAGGCCAGAAGAGGCTCGCTCGCCACCTAGGGAGTGGGACACGGCAAGGGGGCCCTGGTCCCGGGTACATGTAGACTTTGCTGGCCCGTTCAGGGGAACGCTTTTCCTCCTCGTGGTGGACGCGTTCTCCAAGTGGTTGGAGGTCATTCCAGTCTCAAGCACCTCCTCGGCCACAACAATCAAACAGTTAAGGAGGGTCTTCTCCACGTTCGGTTTACCCGACACCCTCGTCAGCGATAACGCCAGCTGTTTCACGTCCGCCGAGTTCGGGGCATTCTTGGAGCGCAACGCCATTCGGCACGTCACCTCTGCCCCCTTTCACCCGGCCACCAACGGCCAAGTAGAGCGCCTCGTGCGCACCACGAAAGACGCGCTACTGCGCATGGGGCCCGGAGACCTCGACCTGAAATTGTGCCAATTCCTGCTAAGATACAGGGTCACCCCACTAGCGTCAGGGTACTCCCCCGCAGAGCTGTTGATGCGCAGGAAGCTGGCCACGGGAATCTCCAAGCTAGACCCCACGAGAGTAGAGGACAAGGGGCGGAACATAGGGGTGGAACCCACAAAGAGTTTCAGCGTAGGCGCCCCGGTGCATTGCAGGAACTACGCCAGCGCGGGGCCAGCCTGGGTGCCGGGCACCGTAGTAGAACAAACCGGCCCCGTCTCATACCGCGTAGAAACCAGTACAGGCTTCCTGTGGAGGCGACACGTGGACCAACTCAGGCGCAGGGTCCCCGGAGAGCAGGACGGAGACGAGAATAGCATCGAATCAGCGTTAGGGTACTCCCCCACCCGCTTAACCCAAGGGGGAGGAAAAGGGGAGCATGGGTCCCCACCAAGGGGGGAGGAAAGGGAATCGATCCACAGAAATCTTTTGCGGGGGTCCCCGAAGAAATGGAAGAGCCCCGACCACACACATACCCCGCGGGAGTTTCCCCGAAACACAGATGCCCATAGAAGTTTAGACGTTGATTTGCAGTACCAGGGGGAGTTAGCGGAGTGGTCCCCCACCCGTCCTAGCGAAAAGAGGGGTTTCAGTTCAGCCCCTGGTACCTCCAGTCCCAGTACCTCCAGTCCCAGTAGCCCCTGTGAGTTAGAATGCGATATAGCGCCACTTTCCCGGAGACCGACACCCCCAAGACGGGAGGCATCAGCGAGTCCGCCCACCACAGTCTCAAGGTCCCCCGAGCAGGGATCAGAAGGTAGCCGAACCGCAAGGGCGACCTCATCGGTTCCGCGGTTCACAATAGGTGGATCCCCGGGGTCAGAGAGCAACAGGCAGGGGTTCACCTCCCAACTATTCATTCCTTTCCCATCCCCGGGCGCGAGGCAGGCACGGACGCCCCACGGAGCCACTAACGAATCCCCGTTTCCCGTTGCAGGACAAGCACCCGCGGAGTCAGGGATCACAGGCTCTCCAGTACTAGGTCAGACGCAAGCGCGTCCCAAGCGCACGTGCGGCAAGCCACAATGGTTGCGGGACTTCGTCCCATCCTAGGGGGGAGGGATGTTATGTATGTATGTATGCATGTTCATTATACTGTAAAGGCAAGAATGTAACCACTCCAGATACAAACGATACCAGCTGTAAAGGAACGCGAGCAGACAGCCCATAGAGGGCAGCTGCGAGCGTGCAGCCTCACATGGTTCACATTGCTCAATCACGGACAGCCGCGGGAAAACCTTCCCCGCATTCAGCAGCTGAAGAAAGAGGCGTGCCTGGGCGAGGCCACGCCGGTAGCAGCCAATGAGCTACCGTGCTACAAGATTCAAATGTAGAGAGCTGCTGTATATATTGAGATGTATCACCGCCATTACCTCATGCTTCACTGGAACCTCGTGCAATAAACCTGTGTTAAACCAACCTTTCGGTTGTCCGGTTGTCTTTGGTCCCATACACTAAACAGTCGTATCCGACTCTAGGGTGCAGTGCTCATCTCTGTTTCTAAGCCGAAGAGCCAGCGCTGTCTGCTTCTGCAGACATTTCCGTGGTCATGTGGCAGCATGACTAGACACCGGAGCGCACAGAACGCTGTTACCTTCCCACCGAAGTAATCTACTTGCAATTTCTTGCTTTCGAACTGCTAGGTTGGCAGGAGCTGGGATGAAGACGGGAGCTCATTTCCGTCCTGCCGTACTCGGGAATCGAACTGCTGACCTTCCGCTTCCCAGTCAGCGTCTTAGCGATCTTCTAGATATCTTCTAGATAGATATATGAGCTCGCAATGTGCTCCTGCGAAGGGAGGGCGTCTCTCAGGCAGAAGAGGAGGAAAGGCGTGGGGAGGAGGAACACATGCGCACACTGGAGAAGTTGCCATGCCTTTGCCATTGGCTTGCCAAAGAGGAGAGAGGAGCAACAAGCTGCGGTTTCTTTTTCTTCAAACCAAGGGGCGGGCGCCTTGGTTTGGAAAAAAAAACCCCAAACCCAGCCTGTGTTGCTCCTCTCTCTTGCAAGTTGCACACAAGCAAGCTGCAAGCCAACGGCAAAGGGTGAGACAGTTTCTCCGGTGCGCGCACATGTGTTCCTCCCACCCATGCCTTTCCTCCTCTTCTGCCTGAGAGATGCCCTCCATGCCTTCGGTTCATTCAGGCCACCGCCCGGTAAGGAGACATACGGGGCTGCTAAGTTGTGTGTGTGTCTCTCTCACACAGAAGTTGGGGAAGGAAGACGCTTCCTCACTCATTTTCCAATGGAAACGTCTGCAGACGCAGACAGCTTTGGCTATAAACAGAGGGTGAGCACTGAACCCTAGAACCGGATACGACTGGCTTCTGGGCAAGGACAACCTTACCTTTATTTAATGTTAGCCCCCACTCACCCACCCCTTTACGTGAAAGTAAACGAACGGGAGGGAAGGGATCCTTCATTTTTTAGCATATCAGAGTAACCAAAATAGAATGAAACAGTAAACAAAATGGGGTGGAGAGAAAAATATTGTGGGCCCCTTTAAAGACTAACTCCTATATTTAAATGTGAACTTTCATGGATCAAATCCACTTCATCAGATACAACAGTGAGGCCTCGTGGCATCAATTTATACACATCAGTTACACAGACACACAAATGGTTCAAGGAGTATTGTGTGACAGAGTGAGTTCCCGTCTGTGTCCCAGCTCCTGCCAACCTAGCAGTTTGAAAGCAAGAAATTACAAGTAGATAAATAGGTATTGCTTTGATGGGGAAGGTAACAGCATTCTATGCACTAGTCATGCCTGCCGCATGACCATGGAAACATTTAGTGTAAGAAAAGTTGCGCTGGCACTTGGTGAATAGGTCATCATTGCTTAAAAGCCCGTCGTATCTGACGCTAGGGTTCAGCGCTCATTTCTGTTTATAGCCAAGGAGCCAGCTCTGCTCTGCGTCTGCAGATGTTTCCATGGTCATGTGGCAGGCATGACTAGACACCAGAGTGTACAGAATGCTGTTTACCTTCCCACTGAAGTGGTCCCTATTTATCTACTTGTAATTTCTTGCTTTCAAACTGCTAGGTTGGCAGGAGCTGGGACAGAAACAGGAACTCACTCTGTCATGCAGTACTCCTTGAACCATTGTGTTGCCTGTGTAACTGATGTGTATAAATTAATGCCATGAGGCCTCACTGTTATATCTGATGAAGTGGATTTGATCCATGATTTCACAACCAGGCTTAGTCTGGGGTCTTTGTACTGTACAATGGTACCTCGCATAACGAACGCATCGTATAGCGAAAAATTCACACAACGAAGCGTTCGTTATGCAATGACAATACCCCACATAATGATTTTTTCCCCCGTTATGCAGGGTTTTTGGTAACAGGTATACCCACTAAATAGGAACCCCAGTTTACGAACTCCCCCCCCCCCCGTTATGTGGTGCATTCCCCCATAGGGTTCCGCATAATTTAAAAAAACGCATAGAGAAGAGCTCCGTAGAACTGAGTTTTTTCGTTATGCGGGGTTCTACTGTACAGTATATGCACTTGTTTATTGCATTTTTATAGAGACCCCAGTGGTTTGTTGTAGCTGGGTGAGGAGGCCAGAGGCTGTGAGATGTCCCTCTTCTTTCTCCTCCTCCTCTTCCTCAATCCTCCTTTCCTGTTCTTTCTTTCTAAGCCATCTTTCCATTTTCCCTTTTCTGATCCCCATAGTAGCGACACACATGGAGATGAAACCCTACAGGGTATTAACATGTGAAAGGAGCATAATGGAAAGATTTTTATTTTTATTTTCCTTCATCCAAGAAACCTCCAAACTGGATAACGGAAGGAGTGAAGCGGAGCTGATCACTTCTTGCTTTCTTGGGACCCGAAGAGGAAAAACTCAAAGTCCAAATCCCTCCAGCATTTGGCAAGGCAGGTAAGATCTTTCTTTTGAGCAGAAGCAGCTGTCTGCAATTAACAGGATGCTACATGTTGTAAACCTTACTTAATACTTTTTTTTAAACAGTTACACTTATCTACTGCCCCGCTGTGCTTAGAGCACTCAGGGCAATTCACAAGGTAATTAGAGCACCCAACATAGGTGTGATGGTGATGGGTCTTTTCCAGCTCCCTCCAAGTCAGTGTGAAATCATGATCTTTTTTTTCTGTTCTCTTTGGTTCCATCAACTTCAACCTGTAGCTTTTTACATGACATCCTTGAGGAACTTTTGTGGCCAGGGGCTTTTCTGATTTTCTATCCATCAATTTTGAGAGGCTAATGCATTTTTAGAAGGAAATAGGGTTTTTTGAGAAAGGCAGGGGCTGATGCAGTGAATGGAGGGAGTGGATCAAGGGGGGTGGGGGGATCAAGACTGGGAATCCTCCCTTTCTCCTCCCAAAAAAAAAATTCAGGTAGAAGTTCTCTTAATTTCCTCTAAGCCTTCCCTACATTTTTAAATTTGGGCTGGAAAATAAGTGGGGAAGTAATTGAGGCCTATCTTGCAAGGGGGGCATGCAATGTCTGGGAAATGTCCCTTTGTTTTCTCCCCCTCCACAGGAATGGGGGGGACTTGTCTGGGATCTCTGTTTTAATGTGGGTGGTGGGTGGAGAGGGCTGTTTTTTAATGACTATTCGGGGTTTATGTGTTTTAATGTGGATTTTACCTGTGTTTTTTTTTAAAAACTGTTGATGTTTTAATTGTTTTATATAGTATTTTTATTTCTGTTTTTCCCCTTTCCCTTTTCCTCTTATGTTGTTAGCCGCCCTGAGTGGTGTTCTCACCAGGAGGGCGGGATATAAACAAACAAACAAACAAACAAACAAATAATAATTTGCAGCCTTGAGGAGAGATGGGCTTCTGGGAATTAAAGTCCAAGAAAACCTGGAGGACTATCTTGTTTCTTCTAGGCCAGTGATGGCAAGCCTTGGCACTCCAGCTGTTCTTGAACTTCAATTCCCAGAAGCCCTGATTAGCAGCAGTCCTGACTTGGACTTCTGGTACTGTAATTGAAGTACTGTACATGAACCCTTGGAGTGCCAAGGTTCACTATCATCGCTCTCTAGGCCAAGGTTTCTCCAGCTTGGGCCTCCAGGTATCCTTGGATTTCAATTCCCAGAAGCCCAGGCTCCCTTCAAGGCAGCAGGTTTCCCACCCCTGCCAGACCCTAGAAGTGAGGAGAAGGGGAGGAGAGAGGCCTTCCACAGACTTCCGCCTTACCTCCTTGGCTCCCTTCCCTGGCTCAGCCGGTCAGGGGAGGTGGGAGCAGCCCAGCTATGCCACATTCCCTGCGGGGGACATGAGGGCGTTTGAGCCTTTGGCTCCATTCATAGACATTCTGAGCCATGGGGCTCCGTCTGTGGGCATCTGAACCGTGGGGGCTCCGTCCGGGGACACTTGGTAGCCGAGGGTAGTGCTTATCTAATTATGTTTGTATTAGTATTTAAATAGTGTTATTAGTTTTGATTGTAACTTATAATAGGGACTGTGTTACTTAAGCTGTACAGTAATACCTCATACAAAGTCCGCTTCATGCAACATCGGATTCATACAACATCGCCTAATTCCTTGAAAAAGGTTTCCTCATACAAAGTCGCTGCGACTTTGTATGAGGCATTGGTGTTTTCCCCAGATTGCATTGTGCCTGGGCAGTACAAAAAAGCAAGGGAGGGAGAAAGGCGGCGGGGGTGTAAAGTAAACGCAGGGAGGGAGGAAAAACACCCCAAAGAATCAAAAGCAGGAAAAGTGAAATAAATTTAATGAGGTGTACAAAAAATACTAAATAATATACAAACGGACCAACCAGAAAAAGATGTAAAGTAAACTATAGAATCTGGAGAGAAAAAGACAAAGTCACTGAAAATGTAACAAAATATAGAGTCCTAATAAAGGTAGCAACGATCTGGAAGGTAGGTTTCTAAGAGGCATATACAATATGTATCAAAAATCCGTAAAAAGGTACAAGTATACAGTCATGTACAAAAATATGCAGTACAATAAGTATGGCCAGGAGGGCTGAAAATACATAGAGAAAGGGAACGTGGAAACGAATCCAAAGTGGTAATCAAGGGTCCGATGAAAAACCATATCATGTGGCAAGGAGGTAACAATTCGAGCAGCCAGGAGGGCTATGTTGATAGAAGTAAGTGGTCATCAAAGGTCCGATGAAAAACCAAAACATGTAACAAGGACAATGGGAGGAAGTAACAGTTCAAGCAGCCAGGAGGGCTATACAGGTAGAAGTAACAACACGAGCAGCCAGGAGGGCTGAGCAGTAGTCACAGAGGAGAAACGTGATGATGGCAGAAACAGGTCGATATTCTTCCGGTACAGAATATTTCGTACTCTTTATCAAGATCTGCGAAGAAACCAATACTTCAAGTAACAACTATATGAAACAAAAATAAGTACAAAGCACGAAACACCAATATACAGAAGTATAAAACCTAGCAATAGTACCTGTAATAGGGCGCTGCAATTCACCTCAAAGAGAAGATTCATAGAGGGTGAGAGCGTTGGAGAGGTAGAAAATACAACAGCTATATATAATACCGAGGAAAAGTCATGTGCAAATAATCATGGTAAACGAGAAATATTCATTAAAGAGACAGGAGGCAATCGAAATGAAAGCTTAAAGAAAAACAGAGTAGTCTTGTTCTGTATTCAAACCCCTGGGATGTAAAGTTGCTCTTGTGGGTTTTGCATGAGGCAAAGAGTGTTTAGGAGTGGTTTTGAGCATGATTTTGGATTGTTTGGTGTTTGCAGCTGTGGTTTTTAAAAGCAGATTGCATGCTCCATAATTTCTCCTATGTTGGTCTTTTTTTTGGGGGGGCTGGGCAATTTGTTTGGTGTTTGCTGTTGTTTGGATGATTAACACTGTGCTGCATGATGGGACATGTTGGCATCCATTTTGTCCTTGCTTCCATCCAGTAATTGTTTACAGTAGCTTGTACAAAATGGATGATCGGTCGCATGGCTGCAGATTAACACTGTGCTGCATGATGGGACATGTTAAGTTTTAGACCTGCACTTCATAAAGTTTTCAAAAGTTAACTTGTTGTATGGTATATCCCCTAAAATCAGGGTTGTTTGACATGTTTTTGTAATGTATTTAGCCTTTAGACAATGATTTCTGAAAGTTCTGTCAGTTTCCTTGACTTTGCCCTGAAGTCTGTGCTGTTACAGTACAATGTATCTCTATGGAAACGATGTTGTATGAGGCATCGCGGCAAGGATTTGGACGTTGTATGAGACATCGCGGCTAGGATTTTGCATGCCTCATACAAAGTCCAAATCCGTATAAAGTCCAAACTTGTGGAATCAAGTTTGGACATTGTATGAGGTATCACTGTATTTGTTTAGTATCATGCTTTATTCATTATTTATTGTACTTTATTTTATTTATTTTGTATAGATTAAGCAATTGTTTACTTTATTGCAAGGTGTATTTATTATTATTTTTATATTATAGTGTGTATTGTGCTTATTCTGTATTTTGTATGAGTTAGGGATTGTTTATTATACTTTTATTGTGTACTGTATTTTTAATTATGTTGTAATGCCACCCAGAGTCGGCCATGTGCTGAGTGGGGCGAGTTACAAATTAAAAATGGAATGAAATGGACTTCCAGTTCCCATTTGGAGAAGAGCCTCTGACCATCTGCTCCCACCCACTTTCACCCTGTGCCTTTAACCCTGGGGCAAAGACCTGTCCAGGATCCTCCTTCAAAGAAAGAGGTGGGGTTGGGACCTGGACTCATGACTCCTGCTCTAAGAGCAGGTGGCAGTTGTGGCCAGGAGGGCTTTTTGCACAACTTCGTGTCATACGCCAGTTACGCCCTCTCCTGGACTGGGACTCCTTGCTCATAGTCACACACACTCTGGTCACCTCCAGACTTGACTATTGCAATGCGCTCTACATGGGGCTTCCCTTGATGACCATTTGGAGGCTGCAACTGGTCCAGAATGCAGCTGCTTGGGTGGTGATGGGGTGCAGGCGGTATGCCCGTGCCTCACCACTGCTTCGGGAGCTGCACTATGCTGGTAATGACCTTTAAAGCCCTACATGGTAGTGGGCCAGGATACTTAAGAGACGTCACCCCGAGAACATCTGTCCATCCCAGCAGAGCGGACCGGAGAGGCTCTCTTACTGTGCCATCTGCTAGAGAGGCTCGCCAGAAGGAGGCCCTTCTCTGTGTCCTCCGGCCCTATGGTACCTCCTGCCAGTTGAGCTCCGATTCCAGACAGAGTTGCTGCCCGTCAGGAAAGAACTAAAAACTTGGCTGGCGAAGCAGGTGTGGGGCACCGGTGATGTGGTGACCCCTGCCTGCTGGCTGATAAAATAACAGCAACATCTCTCCCTCTTTTAATCCTCTTTGTTTAATCCTTGGTCTTTTAATTTTTGTAATATTTTGAATTGGGTTTTTATATTGTGGTTTTAATGTTCTTTGTATTGTTGTGTTGTTTTTAGTACCGTGAGTAGCCCTGAGTCATTTTGAGTTGGGCGGCTATACAAATTGAAAATTAAAAAAAAATTTTAAAAATAAGCCGAGGCATTATTTTAGTTAAATTCACAGGTTTTACTGTACTTTGATTCCATCATCTTTTAGGGCTTTGAAAAATTCAGCTGGGATACCATCATCTCCACTGACTTTGTTGTTTGCAGTGCTTTTTAGGGCCTTCCTGACTTCACTCTCTAGGATGTCTGGTTCAGGTTCAATGTTCTCATTGCAATTATCAGGGGTATTGAGGTCCTTTTTGTAGAGTTCCTCTGTGTACTCTTGCCATCTTTTCTTAATCTCTTTTGCTCATGTTCCTTTGTTTTGCGGCAGTGCTCTCTCCCTTCTCTCCTCCTTCCCTCCCTTATCCCCACTTGCATACATGGTGAGGGCTTTTTAGGGGGAACTTATGTGGCGGCAAGGACTTTCCCGGCCCTGCGAAGATTGGTCATGCGTATGCGCAACTTGAAGCACACAGTGACATCCTGTGGGTATGCACATGGCTACCGCCTATCTCCCTTTTTTTTGGGGGGGGGCACTTGGTCTCTAAAAGGTTTGCCATCACTGGTCTATGATAACTTTAATTATTTGGCTACACAATGTTAAATGTATTTTAGCTTTATGCAAAGTAATGTAATGCTTCTATGCAATTAAATGTAATATAAAGGCTGGGAAGAATGTCCAAAAATTGTGATTTAGAAGTTTGGTTTCATAAGGGAACCAGAAGCCTCTTTCTTCTAAGTCCGGCCTTCCCCCTCTCTCTTCCTGCGTAGTGATATTTGAGGGAGAGAGGATGTCTGGAAGGACAGAAATTCCTGGTAAATGTAATAAGGGAGGATAAGGAATAGGAACTGTGCATTTGGAGGTTTTTCTTTAGGTGTAGAACTTTGCACTTATCCCAGTTAAATTTCATTCTGTTGGTTTTCATCCCAGTGTTCAAGCCCATCAAGATCTTTTTGAATTCTGCTCCTGTCTTCCAAATGTGTGTGGGCGGCTTGGCGCATCGGATGGTAAAGCCTTCACCACCCACTTCTCTCAAGAGACTTCCTTTGCTGTCAGGCCAGGAGGGATCAAGTGGGCTTGTGTGTGTGTGTGTGTTGTTTTGTTTTGTTTTGCAGGGGAGAGACCCTCCAATTTTGGATAACTCGATTATAAACTGAGTCTGCTTTTTTCAGCTCATTTTTGGGGCTGTAAATTTTAGCTTATACTCAAGTACAGTAAAACCCCATACAACGATTTCCTCACACAGTGACTAAATTGTACAACCACTGCCTTTTAAAATAATTTGTATCATACAACGATTTCAGTTGTTGTACAATGCAATGATTTTCAGCAGTTGGGTGGCTTTCGGGCGGCGTGGGGAAGCCTTTGAGAACAGACAGCACGGGGCTGCCTTTTCCCTGGGAAGCATGTTTCCAGGCAACAGGTAGCCTCGCTGTCAGTGTAGCAAAACGAAGCCTCGTTTCTCTGCCCTGACCAGCGCTGCGATCCTGCCTTTGAGGCCAGAGTTGGGGGTGGGAATTCCCCCCCCCCAACTCCAACCTCAGAGGCAGCAGGCTCTGCTGGTCTTGGGCAGAGAAACGAGGCTTCGTTTCGGCACTGCGTTCCTGCCTTTGAGGCCGGAGTGTATGTGTGGGGGAATTCCCTCCAACTCTGATCACAAACACGGCTGGCTTGCGGAGGAGTCACATGCATGTATGACGATTTTATTGTACAACGACTTGCACGGAGGTATGAATTAAAATCATCGTATGGGGTACCACTGTATATACAGTAATCTTGACTTTAATGATGATATAGTTTTACAGAAAAGACTAAACCTGTCATTATGAAAAGGTTGAAGATTACAGGGCTCAGGACACCCAGGATGAGAAGGAACCAGAACTTTCTGAGTATGATTCTGTAACCAAATACATCCACCTGACACTTGTGCTATCCACACCTAGTTAGCTTGCTAATCAGAATATCATAGGGCACTTTGTCAAAGGCTTTGCTGAAGTCAAGATATATTACATCAACAGCATTCCCACTGTCCACCATGGAAGTTACCTGATCGAAAAATGAAATAAGATTAGTCTGGCAGGATTTGTTTTTGATGAATCCATGTTGGCGTCTAGGTATTACTGCATTGTTTTCTAGTTGCTTGCAAAATGGCCACTTTATAAACTGCTCCGGAATTTCCCCTGGGTTTTGATAAGTTCTGAGTTACTGTTCCATTTTAATGTGTTTTCTATTCTCAGGAAATGTTCACCTTCCTAATTATGTCAGGCTGATTTGGAAAAGCAATGCAATTCTGAATTCTTTCCTGTCACTTGTAATTTCCTATAAAAACGAGCAATTTTATATTTTTTAAAATTTAAAGGATTTTTCTCCTACTGCCCTTCTTTCTGATCATACAGGTGAAAGCAAATTGAGCAACAATTGTTTTTCTGTTACATCTTATTGGTTTCATGGCAGCTACGGTACATGGTTCCTCTTTTTCCTAACAATCAAAGACCAAATAAATGCTTTGATGTGATCCCCTTCTCTTTTTTTTTCTCCAGCAGGCAACAAAGAGGACAATCCAAATTCTGTAGTTATCTATTCTGTCACTGAAAAGAATAATGTGAAGAAGAAAAAATAAGAATATTCAAAGGAGTTAAAAGACAAAAGGAAAGAACAAGAAGTACAGAAAAATGAAATCTTTACTATCTTAGGCTGCTAATGTCACCAGACAAGGCAGATCCCACACAAAGGAAAGAATCAGTGCATTGAAAATAGATGTAGCACCATTATTAAATGTAATCGTATTTCACATGAAAATCCTCTCAGAGATTTGAAACAGTATAAATGCATGCAGTGTGGAAAGAGTTTCAGTCAAAGCAGTCGCCTTTATAAACCTGGAAAAACTCACTGTGGAGAAGCCATACAAATGCATGGAATGTGGAAAGAGCTTCAGTGAGAATAGTGCACTAACTTCACATCAAAGAATGCATACAGGAGATAAACGATATAAATGATTGAATGTAGAAAGAGCTTCAATCAAAGCAGTCACCTTTATAGACATGGAAAAACTGACAGTGGGGAGAAGCCATACAAATGCATGGAATGTGGAAAGAGCTTCAGTGAGAATAGTGCACTAACTTCACATCAAAGATTGCATACAGGAGATAAACGATATAAATGCATTGAATGTGGAAAGAGCTTCAATCAAAGCAGTCACCTTTATAGACATGGAAAAACTGACAGTGGGGAGAAGCCATACAAATGCATGGAATGTGAAAAGAGCTTTAGTGAGAATAGTGCACTAACTTCACATCAAAGAATGCATACAGGAGATAAACGATATAGATACATTGAATGTGGAAAGAGCTTCGATCAAAGCAGTCACCTTTATAGACATGGAAAAACTGACAGTGGGGAGAAGCCATACAAATGCGTGGAATGTGGAAAGAGTTTCAGTGAAAGTGATACACTTATTTCACATCAAAGAATCCACACAGGAGAGAAATCATATAAACGCATGGAATGTGGAAAGAGATTCAGATTCAACAGCTGCCTTAGTAGACATAGAAAATCTCACACACATGAGATGCCATATGAGAAGCCTGGAGGGAAGTGGGTGGGTCTAAGTTTAATTTTATGCAGTGTTTATGGCTTCTTTTTAAGGATTATTTGAAATGTTAAACTTGTATTGTATATGATATTTTTGGATATAGTAATATGATTTTGTATTGAGATGCTGTTGTGTGTTTTTTTTTTGTTTTTTCGAATTTTGCTAATGTATTTAGGTAGTGCTTTTTGCTTTGTTTTGTTATTTTTATATTGTAATACTTTTATGAATATGTCGTTAACCACTTTGAGTTTGTCGCTGACAAAGGAAAGCGGTATATAAGTTTAAACATAATAATAATAATGTACAAAATGTGGACAAAACTTCAGTCAGAGTAGTCATCTTCATAGACATGGAAAAATTCATACATGGGAGAAACCATATAAATGTATGGAATGTGGAAGGAACTTCACTCGGAGCAGTACTGTAATTTCACATCAAAGAATCCATATAGAAGAGAATCCATAATGAATGTATGGAATCTGGAGAGAGCTTCAATAACAACAGCAACCTAAGCTCACACTTAAGATCTCACATTTAGGAGAAACCTTATAGAATAGAATAGAGTAGAAGTTTAATTTGTATACTGTTTTTCTCAACCCTGTGGGTGACTCAAAGCAGTTCACAACATATCAAATACATAATAAGATACAAAGTACCAAAAAATAAAAAAACTAATAGAATACAGCCACAAAATAATAAACACTAGTTACAATTCCATAATATCAAACAACACAGTAATACAAAATATACAGTCACTATCAATATGTATAAGCACAGGCTTGTCCAAACGAGGCTCGCAAAGTCTGGCGGCGGCTCTGGCGTCCTTTTGAATCCCCCGCCCAGATGGGCCAAGGGGAGGGCCCCGGGTGCAGCTGCCTCCCATCCCGGGCCCGATGGCGTGGGCCCCAGGAGAGACTCGCAAGTCCTCCAGCTCCAGCGTTCTTTTGAATCCCCCGCCTGGACGGGCCAAGGAGAGGGGCGTTGGGCGCAGCTGCTTCCCATCCCGGGGCCGATGGCGTGGGAGTACTGATCAGGGATTCTGGGAATTGAAGCCCAAGAACAGCTGGAGTACTATGATTCACCATCATTGGCCTTTGATGCCATAGTTCCTGATGCTGTGGAAGGCTGTTCCCCCTTTCGGGATTGGCTCCGGAAGCCTGGAGATCGGAGGAAGGGGAACGCCGTGGCGGGTTTTAACATTGACCTTTAAGTAGGAGTCAGAGGAGAATCCTCTGTTGCAGGTGGTGCAGAGGTTGTTTGGTCCTTCGCTGTGTTTCTTCAGGTGGTCGGCCATGTACGCCGGCTGCAGTTACTTCCTGCACACCTGGCCATGGATTTTGTCTTCATGGCAGGCCAGGTGGGAGCGCAGCTGGTCCCGGGTGGCAAAGGAGACATTGCAGGTCTGCCATTTGTAGGGTCTCTCCGATGTGTGGACTTGCTTGATATGCTCATTCAAGTGGTCGGACCTTTGATGTCATAGGTCCCGATGCTGTGGAAGGCTGCTCCCCCATTCGGGATGGGCTAGAGAAGCCTGAGGACGGGGAACGCCGTGGTGGGTTTTAGCATGGACCTTTAAATAGGAGTCAGGAGAATCCAGTTTTATTGCTGGGGTAGTGGCTGGCCCCATCTCCCAGCTGCAGCGTCAATTGCTGTCTTCTCTGGGCGGCCGCAGCTTTATCATATCTTTCTCCCAGAAGGGGCTTTCGTATATATTGAGATTGGTGCTCTGTGATCTGCCACTGGTTCAAATTTGCTGTTGTTTGCTGCGTCCATTGTCCCGCTTTCCTTTGTTTGGCTCCCTAACGGCTCCGCGCAAGTGTCGTTCTCTGAGGGAGGGGAAAAATGCATAGAATGTGGAAAGAGCTTCAGTCAGAGCAGTTCCCTAATCTCACATTGAAGATCTCACACTGGGGAGAAATCATATAAATGCATAGAATGTGGAAAGAGCTTCAGTCAGAGCAGTTCCCTAATCTCACATTGAAGATCTCACACTGGGGAGAAATCATATAAATGCATAGAATGTGGAAAGAGCTTCAGTCAGAGCAGTTCCCTAATCTCACATTGAAGATCTCACACTGGGGAGAAATCATATAAATGCATAGAATGTGGAAAGAGCTTCAGTCAGAGCAGATCCCTAAGCAGACATAAAAGATCTCACAGATAAGTCTTTTTAAATCATATTTTAATTTGCTAGGGTTGCTGCCTTACAGTGAGCAACTTGTATGCCTGGTTACATTATGGCTGAAGGGAATTTAGGTGGTGTTAGTTAATATTTTAAGCATCAGCTCCTTTCATATTTTATGTACCACAGATATCTTTGTATAAAAAGTTATTGCCATTTGTTCATGATTGTGTCTACTTAGATGGCTTTCATAAGAACTGAATCATAGCCTTGTTTGCCTTGGGAAATCTCTTCATGTAAGAATTGGTTTGGTCACAGTATGTGATCGTTATCCTTCCATTTCCGGTACGGGGTTGTTCTTATTTTCTAACAGAACATGTCTCATCTGTTTTTGAATTAACAAAAGATGTTTATTTTTATTTATTCATTTATTTATATTCATATTCATATTTATATATCCGCCCAACTCACAAAGACTCTGGGCGGCATACAATCTTAAAACCCTTAAAACAAGAACAACCCCATTAAAACAAATTACCCTGCTAAAACCCCCACACATTAAAAAGTGTAAGATTACTTTGATATTAAACCAACCAGCAGGTGGGGGTCACGACATCTTCAGGACCCCACACCTGCCCCGCCAGCCATGTTTTCAGATCTTTCCTGAAGGGAAGCAATTCCGTCTGCAGCCTTAGTTCCACTGGCAGGAACTAAGCTCTTTCCACATTCTATGCATTTATAAATTATCTTTGTTCTTTGTACTAATCTTAGATAAACTTTGTTTAATTAAATGTAACTGCAGACCATCGATTGTCATATCTGTTTATTCTCTTGTTTCTGCTGGGATTTTAAAAAAAGGACTTCAGTTTCACACTAGTGTTTGGGAAAGGAAGGGCAAAAGGGGAGATGGTGGGATTGAGCAGAGGAGGGTGTGTGTGTCAGATGTGTGCAAGAATTAAATGAAAGCAGGAAAGCAAGGGCTTTCTGCAAAACCCACCCCTTGTATAGTGTTGGAGACCTAGTCCCCTTGCCCTGGCCCTTTCAGAGCCCCCTTGACTTAGTCTGTTGTACTCTGCAGCAATGGATCCTTCTTCTTTTAAGTGCCGTATCCAATTCCAAATATTGGGGACTCATGGCCTTGGCTGGCAAGGAAAGGGATCCCCAGGTGGATTAAATCTCACTTGAATCCATCTTGATGGAGGGGGCAGCACCTTCACTGATACTGTTTTGGGGCTGAGGAGGACTTTGAGGGCCAATTGGGGTCAGGATCAAAAAGTGACTCTTGAACCTGGATCAGTGGTACGGATGTCATGCTGCGATGTGGAAGGCAGAAGAAAGGCCACTACATTATATTGTTCCCAGGACAGTCTTCATGGCTTGATTGTGTTGATGATTGCTAATATTAGGATACGGCACAAGAAAAAGGATGAGAGCTGAAGAAAGACTCGCTGCACACTGGATGGAAACCCTTGGAGTCCTCAAATGTCTCCCTAGGTCAGTGGGTGCACCTCTAGGGGATTCTCCATGGCCAGTAGAGGTTGGGTAGTATTTATTTATTCACTCATTGATTGATTGATTGTTCTTATACCCCACTCATCTGGGATGGACTCCAACTCTGGGTGGCTTACACTGTTAAAAACAAACAACATTAAAACAATAAACAACTCCCACCCACCTAATCAAAATCAGAACTGAGGACCCCAAGCTCTTGTGTCCAAAATGCAATGGGAGGGTCTCCTATTTGGTCTTCAACTAACTGCTGAAGGCCTCAAACAAAAAGGTTTTCAGTTCTTTCTTAAAGGCCCCTAAGGTAGGGGTTCTCAACCTTTTTAAGCCGGGGGTTGGGTCCCGCTCCCTCAGATACCTTCAGGGGCCAGATGACCATTTTGCCTTTCCTCCACCACATGGCACTTCCTGAGGTGGTGCTGGGGCCCACATGAAATGTTGCCATGGGCTGCATTCGACCCACGGGCCACAGGTTGCGAATCCCTGCCCAAAGGAGTCAATCAAATGCAGCTGGAACTGCTACCGAGAAAGCCCTATGGCAGGTAATGGACTTTCTAGCCAACTTGGGAGTCGGAACTTGGGAGTTGAGGTGTCTGGGTAGAACGGGTGAAGCGGGCCAGATTTCTGAGGGGAAGACATTCTGCCAAGTAGGAAGGTCCCAAACAGTTTAGGGATTTGGAAGTTAAGACACCCTGAACCTGACATGGAACGAAACAGGCAGCCAACACGGATCTGCCGGGACTGGGGAGATATGTGCAAAAAAATTTTTTAACCCCAGTAACCAGCTTGGTGGCTGCATTCTACACCCATTGAGGCTTCTGTACCAGGAGCATGGGGAGCCCCACGTAGAAATCCATACATGAGATTACCAGATAACTAGTTATGAGGGGCCACCTGTCCAAGTAGGTGACAGAGAAACCTGGTGTGCTGTGGTCCATGGACTCACCAGACTGTGACTGACCAACAACAACAAAAACCTGATGACATTTTTTTTTTTGCACATATCTTTTTGAGCGCTCCCTTTTGTGTCTTTCTCCAAAAAAGGGTTAGGTAAAGGTCATTGCTGCCTGCTTCTGCAGATGTTTCCGTGGTCCTGTGGCAGGCATGACTAGACACCGGAGCGCATGGAACGCTGTTTACTTTCCCACCAAAGTAGTCCCTATTTATCTACTTGCAATCTCTTGCTTTCGAACTGCTAGGTTGGCAGGAGCTGGGACAAAATCCGTCCTTCTGAGTACCTCCCGCCTTCCAGTCAGCATCTTAGCCACTTGAGCCACTGCAGTCCCTTAGATAAAAGTTTCCATTGCTCGAAAGCCAGTCGTATCCAACTCTAGAGTTCAGTGCTCATCTCTGTTTCAAAGCCGAAGAGCCAGCACTGTCTGCTTCTGCAGACGTTTCCATGGCCATGTGGCAGGCATGCTACGTGGCCCCTATTTATCTACTTGCAATTTCTTTTGAACTGCTAGGTTGGCAGGACCTGGGACAAAGACGGGAGCTCATTCCGTCCTGCAGTACTCGGGAATCAAACTGCCTCCCAGTCAGCGTCTTAGCCACTTGAGCCACTGCAGTACCTTAAAAAGGGGTTAAAGCCAGTGGTGAGCATCAGCAGGTTCACACCAGTTCGCCCAGAACCTGTAGCAGAAATTCTGGCTGGCACTGGCCCCGCCCCATCCAAGTTTTGAAATAAATTTGGGTGCAACAATGCAGGGCTTTTCCCCTGGCCACGCCCACTATACCACGCCCACAGTGTGGTAGTAAAACATGTTATTGAAGCTCACCACTGGTTAAAGCTATAGAATCCAGAACCCTAGAACGTCGCCCAGGAAAAAGGGAAAGAGGCCACTTCCTCTCTCTGAGGTGTGCCGTCCTTTTGCTTCCCTCCCTCCAGAGCCCAGTCTTAAACGTTCCGGGCAGCACTCGGGGTTCCTGTTTCATGGTGTAGTGTAGTGGGCTGGGGAAGCTGGTGAGCTGCAGGCGAGGAGAGGGATGGAGGCGGGTGGGTTAGCGCTTAGAGGAAAAGGAGGGGGGGCTTGCCTTGGTTTGGGGGGGGGCAAAGGTCAGAGGAGGATTTGGGATCAGAGCCTTGGAACCCCAGCTAGAAAGGGGGTGGTGGTTCCTGGAAGAGCCGGTCCCCCTTTCTTCTTTTCTGCTTTCTCTCCCACCCTTTAAAGACTAAGTGGGAACTCTTGTCTCTTAGCAGATCAGGGGTGTGTGTGCTTTTTCCTGAATTGTTACCTGGATTGTGTGTGTGTGTGTGTGTGTGTGTGTGTGTGTGTGTGTGTGTGTGTGTGTGTGTGTGTGTGTGTGTGTGTGTGTGTGTGTGTGTGTGTGTGTTTTCCTGAGTTGTTACCTGGATTGTGTATCTTTTTTCTAGAAATATCAAGGCTATGTACAACTCCGTTGTGGCTGAAGTTGGGAAACAGCCAGATGACATGGAGGTTTTTTGGAGCCAAGAGGAATCCCCAGAAAGAACTGCACAGAGCCACCTCCGTGAGGACCCCGGTGGCCCAGACATCCAGCGTCACCAGCTTCATCTCCAGGGGTTTTGTTACGAGGAGAAAGACGGAGGACCCCGGGTGGTGTGTAGCCAACTCCACCACCTGTGCCGTCGGTGGCTGAAGCCAGAACAACGCACCAAGGCTGAGATCCTGGACCTGATCGTCCTCAAACAGTTCCTTCGCGTCCTCCCAGCTGCCATGGGGAGCTGGGTCAGAGAGTGCAAGCCAGGCTGCACTTCCCAGGCGGTATCCCTGGCAGAAGGCTTCCTCTTGAGCCAGAGAGCAGATAAGAAGCAGGAAGAGCAGCTGGTGAGAATTGGAGTTTTCCCGAGAGCCTGAAAATATGCACACTCTTTTTATCTAAGTAATTCAACCAAAGCACGTCTTCCCCTGGTTTCTTAAATCCCTGTACCTTTACTTCTCTCCCCTCACCCCCCATATTGATTCCAATGTTCTGTATCCACGTTTGTTTTGAGTGCAGTGTTGCTTAGATATCGTCATTGCCTTCCCTCAGGCAGCCAAGGTCCTGTGGGCATCAAGGCAGAGGCTTCATTTCCAGAAGGTTATACCGGCAGAATTTGGAGAAGGTACTTTGTTAGGTAAGGAATTTGTCAAACCTGTTTGTATTTGGTCTCCATCCTTTTATTTTTGCAAAAAAAGTTTTATATTTCTCATCGAACACCAATATCCATATTCATTCCTTTAACAACAGTGGACACCGAAAAACATTGACAACAGAAACACCTGTTCTACTCTCATTTAGCACAAAAACAAACAATAACAATAAAATACAATAAAGTTATTATATCTTAATTATTTTTTCATATTCTATAAATAATTTCTATTGACATAGTTTCCTGTCATTTTTCATTGTATTTTGTTATTACACTTAACCATTACAAGTACAGTAGCTTTTTAATCATTTCTTAATTACTTTGAGTTACTATAGCTAATATAATTGTCATTACTATTTGTCAAACCTATTTGTACTTGGTCTCGGTCTTGATCTCTTTCTGTCTCACGTTATCTTCTTTAAGACAAAGAATTGTATTTTAGCTCTTTGCATCTGTGTAAACATTTTGTAATCGAAAATTAGAAACTCTTTTCCCGGAGGTAAATAATATAATGTCATAAGTAGGAACATTTCCCCATTTTTCTTGTCTCTCATGCAGGCTTTGGAAATATAGCAACTGCACTTAAACACTCTCCTCTTCTTTACGGTGGAATGGACATAGTTTCGATGCAATCTAATCAGGTGAGGGGGAAATCTGGCTGCTTTTCACCCTGTGAAGGTCTCTGGAATCTGTCAGTGGCAGCGGTTGCTACTCATGTCTGAGTATACATTTTTTCCTGAGAATCCTTTTCACAATTGATGGATGTGACAAACAGGAAAAATGCTATTGGCGTGAATTTGTTTAGGGTGGATCCCATCTTGCCATGAAGTGACCACACACTATGATTACGGAGCTATATCCTGCGGCACGTATGAAATGAGACACACAGGTTTTGACACCGGGATTGCAATGGACTGCCACAGCCTTGAGAGTATTGACAAGATGCACCTTCACAGCCAGTCCATCTGACCTGACCTCTTTCATCTCCATGATCGTTGGGAATGGAATCTGTAATTCTGTCTAGTCCAGGAGTTCTCAACCTTTTTAAGCCAGGGTGGGTGGGTGGGTCAGTCTCCCTCAGACAGCTTTGATGGCTGGACAGCCATTTTGCCCTTCCTCCACCACATGGCACTTCCTGAGGTGGTGGAGGGCCCCCATGAAATGGTGCAGTGGGCCACACCCAGCACACGGGCAACAGGTTGAGAATCCCTGCTCTATCTGCTTTTTGGCTTTCTATTGAGAAAGCTAAATCGTGACTACTGGAGGGCTAGTAGTATGATTGTTAGGGTAATTTTGATATTGTATTGAATATGTTTTTGATAATTCATACTGTAACTGTATTTTGTTGTATTATTTGTATCATATTTTATATTGTTTGGCATTCTTGTTGTAAACCGCTTCGAGTTCCCTTTATGGGGAGGAAAGCGGTATAAAAGTCTAAACAATAAATAAATAAATAAATAAATAAATAAATTTCATCTTAGCTACCTTTTCGGGCAAAATAGATATCTTAGTGCATTTTAGTAAGTGTCAAAAAAACCCACCACTGCAGCAGCACTTTTAAAACTAGCCCTCTCATTGCAGTTTGAGCTTTTTAGAGTAAAACTCTGTTGAGACTCATTTTATGTTTCAAAAAATTGATTGTACTGACGAAATTTCACACAGAAATAGAAGCGATCACCTTAAAGATGCTACAATACTCTGTGGGTTTTGTTTTTACTATTATTTATCTTTCTGTTTTTGCTGTCTTGGCTATCTGGCTGACCTGGTTCTCTTCTGGGTTGTATTTGTGTTAAGGCAGAATGGTTGCATCATTTACTGGAATTAAGAAGTTGCTTTTTATTTCAGGATGCAGTAGCTTTTGAAGACGTCACTGTGTTTTTCACGGAGGAGGAGTGGGCTCTGCTTGATCCAGGCCAAAGGGATCTTCACAGAGAAGTCATGGAGGAAAACGCTGCCCACATGGTTTCTCTAGGTAAACTTACTTTTACATTTCAGAGCGTTGACTGTGTTAACCTTTTTCAGCGAGAATAAAACCCCAAAACAAGGCAGAAATAAGAAAAAGAACAGTATTCTGAAGACTAAGAGCTTTAATTATTTTAGCACAAACCTTCATGACAGAGAATCAAGAGAGTGACTACATGTGAAAGAAGTGGCTTGCAAGCAGTGAAATTTGGCAGAAATACATGGTTGTCAAATATAAGTTTGACATATGTATTTTAGACAGGGATAATGCAAGGCTAGTATTTTTTTTTCATTTTTTCGTTTTTGTTCTTGATTTTCTGTTCAATTGATAAAAAAAAATTTTAAGACAGCACAAAACAAAAACTTTATAGTACAGTAAACCCCCTACTTTCGAAAAAAAAGTCAGTTCTGTAGGCTTTTGCTTAAATCAAATTTTTTTTGTAACTTGAAACAAACCCATAGGAAAAATGAAATTTTTATGTAAATCGAAGCAAACCCATAGGGAAATGAATGTTTACGTAACTCAAAGCAAACCCATAGAAAATCGTGTAATTTGGGACATGGTTTTAGCATAAAATCATTATGTAAGCTGAATTTTATGTAACTAGAGGCATTTGTAAGTCGGGGTTTTACTGTGTTTTAAAACAAATGTATTCCTCTTTTCAAAAGGCTGTTTGGATATTGAGCCATATGTTTTCTGTGCTTATTTTGTCCTGGTTTACAGTCAATGGCTTTTCTCACCTAATTTGAGATTCCATTTTCTGGATTTTGTGTTTCTTTCAGCTTCTGATGCAAGAAAGATCAGAAACGTGGAAGACCGACTTCATGCATGCATGGAGAAAATCGCTGAAAATGAGAGTGAAGTCAAACAAAATTGGAAAGACAACTCTTTTGCTTCCCTGCTTGGAAATCCCAGTGAGAACTCTCTTTGCAGAGAAATAGACAGAAGCTGTAAAGAGAATGAGTGTTCTGTGTGCCGGAAAAGCTTTGACTCTCAAGCCAATCTAGATGCTCATTGGGAGAGCCACATAGGGAAGAAAGTGTTGAAATGCTCAGAATGCCCCAAGCGTTTCTGCGATAACACATCACTCGAAAGACATCTTCAAATCCACAGGCAACACAAACCCTATAAATGTTTAGATTGCGGAAAGACCTTCAGTCAGAGTACAAAGTATGCTTCGCATAGGAGACTCCATACAGGGGAGAGGCCCTTTGAATGCTCGGAATGCGGGAAGAGCTTTAACGACAAAAGCACGCTGACTTCCCATCAAAGAATCCACACGGGGGAGAAGCCATTTATCTGTCTGAGCTGCGGGAAAAGCTTCAGCCACAGCACAAATCTCGTTTCCCACATGAGGATCCACACAGGAGAGAAGCCCTTCCAGTGCCTGGAGTGTGGAAAGAGCTTCAATCACAGCACAAATCTGGCTTCCCACGTGAGGATCCACACGGGAGAGAAGCCCTTCACGTGCTTAGAGTGCGGCAGGAGCTTCAGCCAGAGTGGAAGCCTGACTTCTCATCAGAGAATCCACACCGGGGAGAAGCCGTTCAGCTGCCAGGAGTGTGGGAAACTCTTAAGCTCCAACACGCAGCTGGCTTGTCATTTGAGGATCCACACTGGGGAGAAGCCCTACCAGTGCTTGGACTGCGGGAAGCTTTTCAGCCACAGCACCAACCTGGCTCGCCATGTGAGGACCCACACAGGGAAGAAGCCATTTGCGTGCATGGAGTGTGGGAAGAGCTTCGGCCGGAGGACCCACCTGGCTTCCCACATGAGGACCCACACCGGAGAGAAGCCATTCAAGTGCTCGGAGTGCAAGAAGAGCTTCAGCCAGAGCACGCACCTGGCGGCCCACATCCGAGTCCACACAGGGGAGAAGCCCTTTGCCTGCTTGGAGTGTGGGAAGAGCTTCAGTCAGCGGGCGAGCCTCACCACCCACCATCGGATCCACACCGGGCGGAAAGTGCTGTTCAAGTGTGGGGCGTGCGGAGAGACCTTTGGGCGGAGGAGACAGCTCACGAAACATCGAAGCAGCCACATGCTCGGGAATGATTTCTGCATGGTCTCCGTATGATATGCGTGGATTATTCTGGCAGATGCTCTCTCTGGCGGAGGTCAAGGGTTAGAGTAGGGATTTTCAACTTGCGGCCTGCAGGCCTCATGTGGCACACACACAACACACACACACACACATATATATTAGTCTGTATTCCAAGCATATTGGAGAGTAGACAAAACAAAAACATTGTAGCACTTTAAAGATTAACTACTGTATTTTAGCATTAGCTTTCGTGGATCAAGTCCACTTGGTTAGATTTAGGAGTGAAACTTCATGGCGTCAATTTATATTTATCTGGCACAAAGTGATAGCTTAGCACAGGGGTTCCAAACCTAAGAGCCATGGGCTGGATCCGGCCTGTGGTGCTATTTCATGTGCCTCCCCCACCCCTCCAAGGGCATTCAAGAAACAAAATGGCCCCCTTTGAAGCTGTTGGGACAAAATGGCCAACCCATCATGCAGGCAGGACAAAATGGCTGTCCGTCTCTCGAAGCTGACTAAGAAAGCATGACCTGGCCCCCAGCTTGAAAAGTTTGGGAACCCCTAGGTTAGCATAACAGAAATAGGTTTATGTTATGCACTTGTGATTATGGGGCTTTTAATGTTCATTTTGCTCTCTTTTTACCAAGCAACTTCAGAAGAACGTGCGTTCTCCGGTAAGAAAGTTGCTTAATGCCTCGGGTTTTCTTTCTCCTTGTTGATCCTAAGAATTAATAGGCACATAGAAGAGAAGGCGCTGCTAAAGGAGAGCCAACATGGTTTTTGCAAGGGCAAATCATGCCTCACTAATCTGTTGGAATTTTTTGAGAGTGTCAACAAGCATGTGGATAAGGGGGATCCAGTTGACATTGTTTATCTGGACTTTCAGAAGGCTTTTGACAAGGTCCCACACCAAAGGCTCTTGAATAAACTTACCAGTCATGGAATAAAGGGACAGGTCTTGTCCTGGATCAGCAACTGGCTAAGGGACAGGAAACAGAGGGTAGCACTAAATGGACACTTCTCCAAGTGGAGGGAAGTAAAGAGTGGGGTCCCCCAAGGTTCAGTACTGGGACCCCTGCTTTTCAACCTCTTCATAAATGATCTAGAGGTAGGAGTAAAAAGCAAGGTAGCCAAATTTGCTAACGACACTAAATTATACAGGGTAGTGAAAACTGTGAGAGATTGTGAGGAGCTTCAGAGGGATCTCTCGACACTGGGGGAGTGGGCAAAACAGTGGCAAATGAGTTCAACATTAGTAAGTGCAGAGTGATGCATGTTGGGGCAAAGAACCCCAATTACATTTATAAACTGATGGGGTCTGAACTCTCTGCGACAAACCAGGAAAGGGACCTTGGTGTCCTGGTGGACAACTCAATGAAGGTGTCAACCCAGTGTGCCTCAGCAGTGAAAAAAGCAAACTCAATGCTAGGGATCATTAGGAAGGGTATAGAAAATAAGTCAGCAAGTGTCATTTTGCCTCTTTATAAATCTATGGTGAGGCCCCATCTGGAATACTGTGTACAGTTCTGGTCGCCATACCTCCAGAAGGATATTATGGAGCTGGAAAAAGTGCAGAGGAGGGCAACCAGAATGATTAGGGGACTGGAACACCTTCCTTACCATCTGAGGCTGCAACGGTTGGGCCTCTTCACTCTTGAACAACGACGTCTAAGAGGTGACCTGATTGAAGTTTATAAAATCATGCACGGTGTGGACAAAGTAGATAAGGAAAAACTGTTTTCCCTATCGCACAACACTAGAACTAGGGGACACTCGATGAAACTTTTGGGTACTAGTTCTCAAACAAATAAGAGAAAGTACTTTTTTACCCATAGGATCACTGGTCTATGGAACTCCCTGCCAGAAGAAGTGGTGACAGCTGTCAGTCTTGACAGCTTTAAGAAAGGATTAGACAAGTTCATGGAGGACAAGAGTATCAATGGCTATAATTATGGATACTTAAGGACAACCTCCGGGTTGGAGAGATAGGCAGGATATCTCTCAATATCATTTCCAGGGAATCCTAAGCAGGTGAAGGCATCTGCTTGGGAATACCCTGAAGGAAATGGTGAGCCACTGTGTGAGACAGAATGCTGGACTGGATGGGCTGTGGCCTGTTCCAGCAAGGCTGTTCTTATGTTCTTATGTTTTTTTATGTTTGTTTTGTTTAAAAGGACAAAATACAGAACATGTTGGATCCAGTCTCCGGAGTTCCAGTTGTCCCCTACCTAACTTAATTCCTTTTCATTGAAAATAAGGCTGGTGAAATTCAGGACTCTTCTCACTAGGCAGTGCATTGCATTCATTCTTGAGCCTCTCCCATTCTGGTCCCTCCGTCCAGTTTGGAAATTTGAACACCCATTGTGGAACCCAGCCTGATATATCTGATGGTGTGTCGTCGACGTCTGTTGTGTTTGGATTGTCACAAAGATGCCGATAACACGGTGAAGATGTGGCGTTAGCAGCCGAGGCTGGGTTTGGTCCCTTCTGATGTCATACTGGTTTTATGTATTTTCTCAGAATCTATACCTTGCATCTACCTTCAGTAAAAAGGGAAGATCGTCCACAAACCAGCTTTCCCCATCCAGCCTGTGGTTTCCCAGTGCAACTCGAAAGCCAACATAGGTGAACGGAACTCTTTTTCCCTACAGAACACAAGGAAATGGGGAAATCAAGAATGTCATGATGGCTATCAGCAGCGGTGGGCATTTTAAAAAAATTCCTAACACACTGTGGGCGTGGCCATGTTACTGGTTGGGTGTGGCCTGTTGGCCATGTGACTGCTCTTTGCTATAGAGCTATGAAAATAGAAGCCTCTTCTATTTTCATCACTCCATAGCAGTGCTTCTCAGCTTTTGGTTTTTGGACTCCAATTCCCAGAAGCCTAAGCCAGTACTTAGGCTGATCAGTGTTTTGGGGAATTGACTTAGGCTTCTGGGAATTGAAGTCCAAAAACCAAAGGTTGAGAAGCACTGCTCTATATAGCGGACTTCTGAAGCCATTTCCCCCTTGTCCAAGGCTTTTCCAGAGCTCTGTTTGATCTCAAAGTGCCTCCCCAGCCACTCCGGAGTGGCTGGGGATGTGCTTTGAGGTGAAACAGAGCTCAGGAAAAGCCTTTGATGAAGGGGGAAATGGAGTCAGCTGCCCCCCCCCCAAGCCTCTTCTAGGAGGAGGAGGTGGTGGGTGGGGACAGCCATTTTTTTACTACCAGTACGCGCGTACTGGTACGAACCTGCTGGCTATCAATTTGGAGCACCGTGAAGCCTCCAGCCACAGTTGTAGTCTGCCTTTGAACACAATAGTGTGTGCTCAATTTGATTGAAGCTGGAGGTTTCCAAGGTAAGACCGTGAAAGGTAAGGGAGAGATCCCAGAAAGAATCGGGCAAGGAGGAGGTCTTGGGCCAAAGTGGGTTTTCAGTTGATGCTGACCTGGAGTTCTCAAGGGATGCTGAGAGTTGTAGTTCAAAAACATCTGGCAGGCTTGGCCCCTATTTTTGACAGGTCTCAGCTTCACAAAATCCGGAGGGATCGTTTTTCCAGACTAAATGGATGAACCTTGGATCAATGAACCTTGGATCAAGGGAGTGCAGCCTCAAAGAGCATGATAAAGTACAACCCAGGCTGAATGTGAAAAACAATATCTAAATGTCAGAGCAACACTTCACCTAAAGCAGTGATGGCGAACCTTGGTACTCCAGCTGTTCTTGAACTTCAATTCCCAGAAGCCCTGATCAGCAGGAATGTTGACTTGTGCTTCCAGTATTTGAAATCCAAGAACACATGGAGTGCTGAGGTTCGCCATCACTGGCCTAAAGGCTTCGGTAGGATGGCCAAATGAGGAAGCCTCTAGAACAGTGATGGTGAACCTTTTGGAGACCGAGTGCCCAAACTCACCGTTGCCATAGACTCAACTGGCTGCCATCCGCGCAGCACCCTTACACCACATGTGACCTGCTCACCTTACCCCAGGCAGGGAAGGGAAGAAGTGCTCACATTGGACTGCTAGGCAAATTGAAGGGGGGTGAACTCTGTGATGGTGAGCATGCCCCACTGAAAGGGTTCTGAGAGCCCCCTCTGGCACGCATGCCATAGGTACACCACCACTGCTGTAGGATGTTTTAATGAAGATGCTTTAATCCCAGTCTGATTTCAGGAGGAGTAGGAATCAGACTGGGATGGATTAGGTAGCAAGATCCCCTCCTTCTGAATTTGTATAAGTTGAGACCAACAGTGTTCTTGCCCTGCGGGTAAAAATGCTCATTCCCCAATAAATAGAAGTAACAATATTGGTTCAACCCAGAACATTTAGACTTGCTTAAAAAGCAACGGCTGCTTTTTCATGAGCGCCCCACATGTTGTACATTTGGGAGACTCTTGATGCGCTTTTTTCAGAAGGGAGATCTGAGAAGGTGGGTACCCCAGGCCTAAACCTACAGTCTTTGCCTTTGCCTCTCCTTAAACCATGCCAAATGACACCCTGCCTCTAACACCTGTTTTCTGCATGGATGTTTACTTGTCTTTCAGATCCAAAAAGATCTCATTCCGGGAGATGCTTATTGATCCCTGTGTGCAAAATCTCCACTTCATTTTACAGGATTCTTCGTTCGTGTCCCGATCAAACCCTGGACTGCCAAAACGAAGGCACTTTCTTGGCTTTGCCATTGGCCAAACTTAAGTCCTCATCGGTGCATATTTCTGGTAGTAATCGGCAGACTAGCAATTGGGCCGGATTCTGTCTCTCTCCACATTCACAGCACGTGTTGTTGTCCACCAGCAGCCCCCACTTGTGCATGTGGGTCTTGCATTTAGGGACTCCGACACTCAGCATATTCAGGGACCTCCAAGTAACATAGGGGAGTTCCTCAGCCATATCCTCCTTAATGTTGTTCCTTGTCCAGTGAGCTCCCTCCTCCATCTTCTAATTTGATTTTGCTCTTGTGTATCCTCAAGTATGCTATAAAACTGAATCTGAGCCGGCGGACTTGGGGCTCATATCTGTCCAGAGGGTGTTGAGGGTCATTTTCTTGTTCCGTTCTCTCAGTGTCCACTGCTACTTCTCGCCTTGTCTTAGGTGGAGCCAGACCAACAAGAGGACATATTTTCCTCAACTGGTGTATCAACGTAGATTTCAAAGCAACTTTCAGCTAATTCTACTCCAGAAGCCAGTGGAATATTGAGGGACATTTTGGCTAACTAGGGTGCTATGTGTGTTTAGTGGGAGTGAGTGGAGTTTGTTCTGTTCCTTGCGTTCTGATTCTGATTGCTGCATCTGATTCTGGGTTGGAAACTTCTCGACAAATATTGTGTCTTTCAATGAAAATTGCATGATCTGAGAGGAGTGGAATCAAATTGTAAAGAAAGACTTGGTGCTGGTCTATATTTATGATTTATTGTATTTATAATGCACAATGTAAATAAAATGAAAACTGTTCTTGGGGGGGGGGGGGGAGAGGCTGCAACACCAGAGCAGTATTTCTACTGAAATTCACTTTGTTTTACCTTTTTTGTACCCTTCTTCACATACTTTTCAATAAACCCTCACTTTTCCTGGGTTTCTCTTGTTTACGTAGAGAGGCCACCCACCTTGAACTCCTGAAAAGCCATCAGACCTCTTCCAAACAAAGGCAGATTGTCTCTGCTGTCACTCCAGTTAATTGCACCCAAGGAGCAGATGGATTGTCTCTGGGTTTCAGATCCATGAGTTTTGGTCACACGAATTGTGGTGCGTTGACGTTCATGTCAGCAGATTGGCTGCACTTAACCAAGTAATGCCTGTTATCTGCATGGGGTACATAGATCTCTTCCGATGTTGCTAGACTAATAAAGATAAAGGTCTCCCTTGCTCTAAACCCATTCAAGTCCGGCTCTAGGGGGCCGTGCTCCTTTCAACCAAAGAGTCAGCGCTGGTCTGCACCTGCAGACATTTCTGTGGTCATGTGGCAGGCATGACTAGACGCCATTAAGTTCAGTATCTTAACCACTGATTAAAGATAATGGCAACCCTGGCTCGAATGCCAGTCATATCCGACTCTAGGGTTTAGTGTTCATCTCTGTTTATAGCCAAAGAGTCAGCGCTGTCTGCATCTGCAGACTTTTCCATGGACATGTGGCAGGCATATCAATACCCCGGAGTGCATGGAATGCTGTTTACCTTTACCACCAAAGTGGTCCCTCTTTATCTACTTGCAGTTTCTTGCTTTTGAACTGTGAGGTTGGCAGAAGCTGGGACAGAGACGGGAGCTCACTCCATCTTGCAGCATTCAAGTCTCAAACTGCTGACCTGCCAACTTGTCAGTCAAGTTTAGCAACTTAACCACTAAAGCTACCACAGTCCCACTGATTACAGCTCCTCTTATCCTTCATCATTGGCTGAGGCAGTCTAAAAACTTTTAGAAGGTTACCTCTTTCACGCCTCTGATTTGCTGCACTTAAAAGCTGTTTTCTTGAGTCAAAATAATCCTCAGATTTTTTAAAAGAAGCTTCCTTTCCATAATGAATTTTAAAAGACAGAAAGTAACATATCCAGTTGGCTTGACGAGGTCTTCCCTAGTTCCCGAACTGTTTTTCTCTTGTAAAGTGAGGCGAGAGGCGTTTTGCTTCTGGGAGTGGTGCGGGCTGGATGAAATGGTGCCGCAGGCCGGGTCTGGCCCACAGGCTGCAGTTTGGGCACCCCGGGTTTGTTCTCTACCTACTGCTATTGCTTCTTGACCTTTGGGCTAAGATTAAGTGTAGTACATATCTCGACCTAGAAAACCCTGGAGAGAGGGTCACCATAAGTCAGGAACTACTTGGAAGTCTCACTCCGACATCTGATGAAGTGGACTTTATCCATGAAAGCTAACATTAAAATATGACAGTCTTCAAAGTGCTACGGCATGTTTGCTTTGTTTATTCTCTGACATACTTGATGTCATATCATCATGGCATGAGGAAGAAGCTTATGTGGGAGTATGTTTTCACACACAGAAAATAATGGTGTGACACATGTGTTATAATATTGGATGGGCTTTTAAATTGCATCATCCCTGCTTTGTAAGCTGCCGTCCGGTAATAATACAGTACTTTGCAATAGCAAATTTGATGGTGTTCCAAGCCTCCTCGCTTCTGTGCTTGCCTCCCTCCAACTTTTTAGATAGTTTTATAATGTTTTTAGATAGTTTTAGTAGTCGATTTTAACAGTGTGGGGAATGGGTTTCTTTTTTAACCTATGCAGTGAGCCACCTTGGGTTGCCTAGGCGAGAAAGGAGGACATGCAAATCTAAAAATAAATAAATTTTTGTTTCCCCACCCCAAGGGTTAAAGCCATAGAAGGGCAAGTCCCAGAGAGGCTGGGTACTCAAGGCTAAGTCAACCTTGAGCCCTGGTCATGATCCAACTCACAGCCTTTATGTTGCAGTACAGCAGCTTCACCACTGCGCCACCAGGGCTTGCAGATACTGTAAAGTTTTCCCTTGCTAAAGCCAGTCATATCCAACTCTAGGGTTCAGTGCTCATCTCTGTTTCAAAGCCAAAGAGCCAGCGCTGTCTGCTTCTGCAGACGTTTCCATGGTCATGTGGCAGGCATAACTAGACAGTGCATGGAACGCTGTTACCTTCCCACCTAAGTGGTCCCTATTTATCTACTTGCAATTTCCTGCTTTCAAACTGCTAGGTTGGCTAGTTAGATGATTATTAGATAATGATTAGATAATTATCTAGATAATTAGGACAAAATGCTAATTAACTTGTGAACCATTCAGAGAGTGCACTAAGCGCTATGGGGTGGTGTAGAGTGCACTAAGCGCTATGGGGTGGTGTATAAGTGTGACTGCTTTGATTGCTTTGCAAGTTTCCTTTTAAAAAAAAGTCCCAGAAAGTCAATTTGGGAACTTCCCGCTTCCGCCTCGGAGGTGCGTCATTTTCCCCCTTCCTGACAACATCCTCTCTCATCTCGGGAGTTCCGGGCGAGGAAGGGGCCGGGTGAGTACTGGGCAAGGGGGCGGCGGGACAACAGTAAGAGAAACGGGGTCCTTGGGTCGGAGTAATGGTAAAGATAAAGGTTTCCCTTGCTCGAAAGCCAGTCGTATCCGACTCTAGGATTCAGTGCTCATCTCTGTTTCAAAGCCGAAGAGCCAGCGCTGTCTGCAGACGTTTCCATGGTCATGTGGCAGGCATGACTAGAATGATACCGGAGCACGGAACACTGTTGACTTTCCCACCGAAGTGGTCCCTATTTATCTACTTGCAATTTCTTGCTTTTTCGAACTGCTAGGTTGGCAAGAGCTGGGACAGAGACGGGAGCTCATTCCGTCCTGCAGTACTCGGGAATCGAACTGCTGACCTCCCGCCTCCCAGTCAGCGTCTTAGCCACTTGAGCCACTGCAGTCCATTGCAGTCGGATTAGGGGAGGGTAAAAGGGGGCCGGAGGACCAGAAGAAGGAGTGCCTCGTTTGGTCAGTGTCCCTAGAATTGCCTTTTTATCTTTCTTCTCATCCCACTAGCTATGCTACTGTCAAGCCATATGTTGACAGGAGGTCAAAGCGCGTGGTTCGATTCCTCGAGAGCTGCACGATGTGGAGACATGAAAGGAGCCACATTCGGGCGTCCCCTACAAAACCCCATTCCACCCAGACTTAATCTCTGACACGTAACACACATTTCCCCTCCCTTATTCTCAATGTCCAATCTTTGTCTTCCATGCAGGGATCTTCAGAATTTGCCCCTGGCTTCTTATATAGAGTAGAGTGGTTAAGACACTGAACTTGGTGATTGCAAGGAGGGGTCAGCAGGTCAACAGTTTGAGTCCTGAGTGCTGCACGACGGAATATTTATTTGTTACAGTATACTTATACTCCACCCCTATAGGAGATTTCCCTACTCTGGGCGGCTTCCGTTGTCTACCCCAGCACCTGCCAACTTGGCAGTGTGAAAGCAAGAAATTGCAAGTAGATAAATAGGGACCACTTAGGTGGGAAGGTAACAGCATTCTGTGCACTCAGGTGCCTAGTCATGCCTGCCACATGTCCACGGAAACATCTGCAGCCACAGACAGCGCTGGCTCTTTAGCTGTAAACAGAAATGAGCGCCAAAACCTAGAATCAGATATGACTGGCTTTCGAACAAGAGTGACCTTTACCTTTACTTCTTACATGGAACAGGAGATAAATCTCTGGATGATGGGGCAGACATCATACACACTGAGGAATTTCTTGGATGTATTCTCACCTCAACCAATCTCCCCATCTTCCAAGACATGTTCTTTTTACTTTTCCTACAGAGAGAAGATGACACATTGTGTTGTGTTGTATTGTATTGTGTATTCACATTTGTATGTCTTCCCATTCCTTTGATTCTTCTTGGACAAGGTGAAAGTGGAAGTTTCGGTTGGCTCTGAAACTGGGAGACAGCCTGAGACTATGGAGACTTTGACCATCAATGATTTTCTGGAAAGACCTGCAGAAAACAACCCAGATGGTGACTATCCCAGCTCAGATGTCCAGTGTCAGCATTTCCGGGAGTTGTGCTATAAGGAAGACATGGGCCCCCGAGCACTCTGTAGCCAACTCCACCATCTCTGCCATCAGTGGCTGAAGCCAGAAAAACACACCAAGATGGAGATGCTGGACTTGATTATCCTTGAACAGTTCCTGGCTGTGCTTCCATCAGAGTTGGGCAACTGGGTCAGAGAATGCAAGCCGGAATCCACTTCCCAAGCAGTGTCACTGGCAGAAGGTTTCCTCCTGAGCCAGAGAATGGATAAAAAGCAGCTGGTGAGAGTTCAGGCTTTCCTGAGGATTGAAGAAAGTGCCTCCTCTTTTATGGAATAACTAGCCGATTACCCGGCCTTGCCCGGGTTTTTTTAAAACGTAGGCCAGCCTTTCCCATGGAAACCTCATGGTGTGTGTGTAGGTCACTCCTGCCTCCCTCCGTCTCTCTCTTCCCTCACCCGTCCTTACCTGGGACTGTGACATCTCTTCCTCCGTCTCTCTCTTCCCTCACCCGTCCCGCTTCTCCATCGACTATCCACCCTTATCCTTCCCATACATGTGTCCCCTTTGTGTCCCTACCTAGGACTGTGACATTAGCCAGCTCAATTACATCATGATGATGTCACAATCAGGTGACCTACTTGGGGCTATGACATTAGCATCACTATGACATCACTGGGACACATACACACACACTCCTGCTGAGTATACTTCCCTTTGCAGATCAGTTTAGGGGCATACACCCCCCATGGGGCTCATTCCCCCCCCAGTGCTGATCTCTGGAGGGCAAGGTACGCACCTCTGTGTTGTGTGTGTGTGTGTGTGAGGCATATCAGAAAACAAAAATGCTGCAGCACTTGAAAGACTATGCTATATTTTTAATGTGAGCTTTCGTGGACCAAGTCCACTTCATCAGACATAAGAGTGAGACTTCAAGGCATGAACTTATATACACCAGATACGGAGACACAGAAGGATTAATCAGCATGACAGATAAGTCTGCAAATCAATTGAAAAGGGGATATTTAGAGCTAATTCAAATAACAAGAGATCCTGTGCTACTGCCAACTGTAGGAAGCATACTTTATCTGTCATGCTGATTAATCACTCTATGGCTCTGTATCTGGTGTATATACGTTCATGCCTTGAAGTCTCACTCCTATGTCTGATGAAGTTAACTTGATCCACAAAAGATCACATTAAAAATATAGCATTTAGTCTTTAAAGTGCTGTAGTGCTTTTTTCCTGATGTGTTCTCTTTTATGGAAATTGTTTAATCCAGGGATTTTGAACCTGTGCCCCATGGGCCGGATGCGGCCCACGGCACCATTTCACATCCCACCCACCCACACTACCTCCACCACACCAAGAAGTGCCGTGTGGTGAAGGAAGGGCAAAATGGCCGTTCAGCCCCGAAACAGTCTGAGGAAGTGTGACCTGACCTCCGGCTTTAAAAGTTTGAGAATTCTTGGTCTAATCAATGCATGTCTCCCTTTCTGCTCAAAGCTGAGATCTTTTTCTGTACCATTTATTCTCTAGTTTCTTTCTCCGTTCTCGGGTTGGTGGTTGTTATTTTTTCCTGAGTGCAGGGATTTTCAGAATTCTTCTCTGGCTTCCCTTAGGCAGTGAACACATCATCTGACCCAAACCAGAGATCTTTCCCTTTGATGGATACGAGGGAGAAAGGCGGAGGAGATGACTTGCCAGGTAAGAAGTTTGTCAGCTTATTCTGATTGGCTTTCATCTCTTGTGTCACTTCCCAGATTGAGAAGTGACAGCAGCAGCAGCAGCCAACTTCATGTTGGCGGTGGTGGCTGCAACTCTTATCCAAGAATGCATTTTTCTCGGAAGCAGGAAAAATGCCATTGACATGAATTTGTTTAAGGTAGACTCCAGATTGCCATGAAGTGACCCACTCACTATGATCTCGGAGCTATCTCCTGTGGCGTGTATGATACGCAATGTGCAAGATTTAACACCGGGACTGCAATGGACTACTGCAGCCTTGAGGATAATATGAACAGGGTGCGCTTTCACAGCCAGTACATCTGGCATGGCCTGCCTCCATGGCTGTTGGGAATCAGAGTTCTTCCGCTCATTTTGTCATTAGACCCAATATGATGGTTTCCAATGGCATTTCCTCCACTGAGGGGACCATCGCCCCACCAAAAAGGGCTCATCCACCCGTAGCCATTGGCCCCATTAGGGAGTCAGGTTATTTACTACCACCCAACACTCGGCATTGAGTCACTGGCTGTACGGTCTATTCCATTGCCATAACAGGATGTCTGGCCAGACATGTGATTTTGTTAATAAAAATTCCTGAAGTGGCTTTTTAATATCCAGGTAAGGGATAAAGTAAGGGCCATGGTGGCTTAGTGGTTAAGATGCTGTGCTTGATGAACAGCAGTTCGAGACCCAGGTGGTGGGTGACAGAGTGACCTTCTGTCGTCTGTCCCAACTCCTCCCAACCTAACAGTTCAAAAGCGAGGAATTGCTTGTAGATAAATAGGTACCCTTCCAGCCTGAAAGGTAACACTGTGCTTTGGTGCCTAGTCACACCTGCCACATGACCTTGGAAAAGTCTGCAGCCAGTGCTGGCTCTTTGGATGAAAACATAAGTGAGCACCTCCCCCTAGAGTTGGATATGACTGGCTTTCAGCAATGGGAGGGAGACCTTTAGCTGAGGTGTAAAATGTTGATGAAAGATAAACATAATCCTACCCTTTTGTTTTCCCTTGCAGACCCTGGAAGAATGCTGGAGACAAATCCTCATCCATCTCTTCTATTTGGAGGAATGGAAATCACTCCCGTGCTACCAGAACAGGTAGGGTGAAATGAATGGGGAGATGAGAGGGGACCCTGGACCGTCAGCTTCCTCTCTAGGACTCAGAGAATCATCCCCTTTCGAAATGCTTTTGTCACAAATGCTTGTGAAGTAATCTGAGACTATGACATGTGAAGGGTTGCACCTGATACCTGTCGATGTCGCTCTTTTCTGGAATGTACTGTACTTCCAAACAAAGTAGAAAAATCGAGACACTTATAAGCCTGTAATGAAATAAAAAGGGGGCTTTATTTTGTGGACTTTAAAATAGTTGCTGAAGTTTCTTTGTTTCCTGAGAGGGGGCGAAGAAAGTCTTGGAGTGCGGCCTTCAAGGCCAGGTGCGGATTCCTGTCCTATTGCAATTCAAAATAAGCTGGGACTGTAAGAACGGAAGTAGGAAGGATGAATATGAAAGTCATATTGGGTGTAGAAAAATCGGGACACCTGTAAAGATAAGGTTCTTTTCATTTCAGGATCCAGTAACCTTTGAAGACGTTGCTGTCTGTTTCTCTGAGGAGGAGTGGGCACTGCTGAATCCAGATCAAAAGACTTTGCACTGGGATGTCATGGAGGAAAATTTTGCCAGTGTGGCATCTCTGAGTAAGCTTTCCTTCATTTTCCATTGCAGCTGTTTTCAGAGACTTCCCATGTTAGTATCTTCCAGCAAGCATAAAACATCAGACAAAACTGAAATAGCAACCCAAGTATTGTGGCAAATATACCTGGCTATGAATTATAACCCACAAATACATTGTGTCAGAAGGGGATGCAGTGGATCACAGGTTAAGAGGCTTGCCTTGTTAGCTGGAAGGCCGGCATGTCGGCAGTTTGAGACATGGGTACTGCATGACAGATTGAGTGCCCGTCTCTGTCGCTGCTCCTGCCAACCTAGCAGTTTGAAAGCAAGAAATTGCAAGTAAATAAATAGGGACCACTTTGGTGGGAAAGGTTCTTGGGGACATGAAAGGAGCCTCATTTGGGTCTCCCCTGAATGGAGTTTCTCCAGCAAAAATCCTTTCAATCCAGAATAATTTCTGACACGAAATTATTGTATTGTGTCAGAAAAAGACAAAACTGAAATAGCAACCCAAGTATTGTGGTTATGCTCAGGAACCTCCTGCCAACAGATTTAAGGTTACAGACGGAATTGCTGCCCTTCAGAAAAGGTCTGAAAACCTGGCTGGCAGGAAACATATTCCATGGTTGTTGTGGTTTTTTTTTTAAAGAGAGGCCATGTTAAATCCTAATGGAAATATGGCCCCCGCCTGTTGGCTTATACTAAGTTAATAACAACAGATTCCTTACACTACCTCTTTTTATGAATCGGAGCTTTTATCTGTTTTTACTTGTTTTTATTCTTTTATATTGATGTGATTGCATATTTTGGGTTTTAGATTGTGACTAGCATAGGTTGGCCGGCGTTGCTTGGCTGTTATAAACTGTGATCAGCTTGTTTTTTCTTTTTTCTTTTCTTTTTTTGGGGGGTGGGGTGTTTTTGGATTAAAAAAAGAACAAAGAATGATATAATTGTTTCAAATTGTTTTATTTAACCAAATAACATTTTAGTATGTGACTTTTTTTTTGTTAATAGTTGTAGGTAATATTTTTTAAAATGTGAAAGTACATGTTTTACATTTAATGTTTTAAAACTGTGTTTAGATGTTATGGGTTTTTATTTGAGTTAAAACTCAACAGAGGATGCTATAAATCTTTTTATTTTATTTATTTAACATATGTGTGTTATTTGTGTAAACTTTTGATTTATTGTTATGTTTTCGACTTGTTTTTACTCTTGTGGCCTCTAGGTGGGGCTTTGTTTTTGAGTTGTTTTTAATATTCTGCCCTGCAGGTGGGGCTGTTAGTGGTTTTGGTTTCGTTTCACGTGTTTTTTCTCTCCTGGACTCTAGGTGGGGCTTCTTCCGGTAAGTAGTCTTTGTTTCTTCATTTCTGTTCCGACCTCGTGGAGCTAGGACATGCTGGTGAGTTCTCTGGTTTTCTTTCTTCTGGGGTTTTTCTTTGTTTTGTTTTTGTGGTGGTGGGCTGGGAGGTGTTTCTGTTTGTTCTTTTGTGGTTTGGTTGGGTTTTAGGTTTATTTAATTGGTTTGTTTATTTCTGGTTTGTTTAATTTTTGTGATTTCATTGTTGTTTATTTGTGTAATTTGTGGTAGTTGTGTTGTTAGAGTTAGGTATTCTCGTGTTATAGTTAATTGTTTTGTCTGTGCTATTCTGGAATTGTGGATGTTTTTGTTTGTGGATTTTGTTGTTTTCTTTTTTTGTGTATTAATGGGTTTTTAAATTATTGATTTTTTTTGTGTTTTATTATTTTTTATTAATGTTAGTGTTTATTGTTGTGTATTTTTGTGTGAAGAACGGTCTGCCTGTCGGTTCCTCTTTTCCCCATTGCTGCTTCAAATTTTGGTTTCGATGCAGCCATGGGGGAAAGGAGGAGCCGGCAGTCAGCCCGCTCTTCCCCTGGCTGCTAAGGTTTGTTAGGTAGGTCGGGGGAGAAGGAGGCAGAGAAGAGCTATCTGCCTGATGATGGTTCTCTCCTCTCTGTCTCCTTTCTCTCCTGGCTTACCTAATAAGAGATTGGCAGGCAGCGATCCGTAAGGGGTGGTGCTCTTCTTTGCGGATAGCTGGCTGCTGCTTTTGTATTACCTCTGTCGGAAGTACAAAGGCAGCAGCCAGTCATTCGCCAGGGAGGGTGCTTCCCCTGACAAACTGCTGCCTGCTGCTGGTATTTTTTTCCACCCCGGCTCAACTTTCCTTGAGGCCAGCAGTGGTCTCGCCGTGTCTTCGGCGGGGTAGCGTGGAGGAGAGGGGGTCCCTCTTCTCCCCGTTGCTCCGGGAAAGAAGGCTGGCGGGTGTCTCATGGTGGATTTTTGTGGATTTTTGTTTTGCGAGTCTGTTGAGGGCACTGCGTCTGCCTGCTGGGGACTTGCGCTCCCATTGCATTTTTAAATTTTATTTTCCGCGTGCCGGCTTTCTCAGCGTTCTGTGCGCTCACGGCGCGCAGGACGCTGGGACTTGTAGTTTTGCGTTTGTGGTTTGCGTTCATTCGGCGGTTTTTTCTGCAGCTTGATTTTAATTGGCCGCACTGCGTTTCCCAACGTTCTTTTTGCTCATGCCTCTAAGCCTGATTGGCTGCGGCGCAGTGCGGCGTGGCGCAGAGAACGTTGGGAAGTGAAGTTCTTCTCCTTTTTTCATGTTTGTGGGGCTCTTGCCCACTGGCGCCTTTCTCAACCCTGCAGTAACCTCTGGACCGTTTTCGGGCGAGTGCAGGAGGCTTGGTACAGGATAGGATGGACGGGTGCAGAAACGTATAGCAAGTTCCAACGGTTAACCCTTGGAGTTATAGGTATAGATATAGGCCGCCCTGAGTCGGGTTCTACCTGAGTGGGCGGCATAGAAGTCCACAAATTAAATTAAATTAAATGTTATATACAGGGACTCCTACATATGAAATTCTCCATCTTGAAGCACTAGGCAATCAAGTGTCTACAGGGATTAGGGAAAAGCACAGTTAGAAGGGGGGTTTTCCATGACAGCCTGGCAGTGGGCTAAGGTAGATGCCCTCCGATGACTTGGTGTCTCAAGTTGGAGCAGGTACTGGGCGGAGGAAACACTGTGTCTCTAAGACTCTGGAGCCAGAAAGGTTTGGGTCCTGGCTAGGCTGGTTTGCCTGTCTGTGTCTAGCATTCTCTGATAGCCTGTTTTGCCTGGTTGTAATGTACAGCCTGTATGAGAGAATTCACTTAATGTTTTCAGTTTTCTCTTCCAGCTCCGTTTGTGGCAGAGAGCAAGAGTGACAAAGAACCAGTCGAAATATGTACAGGAAAAGTCACAGAGGAGGGGAAATCACAGCGGATAGAAACTGAAAGTGAAGAGAAGAGGAATGAACCTTTTCTTGTTCCATGTGGAAATGTCAATGAAATCTCACTCCAAGGAAATAGAGACCTGAGCATTGAAAGTCACAAATACTCTGTGCGTAAGGAAAACTCCAGTTGCCAGACCAATCAAAGTGTCCACCGGCAGATCCACCAAGAGAGCAAACAGATGGACTATTCAGAATACAATGAGGTATTTTGTGATACTTCCTCACTGGAAAGAGGCCAGATAATGCACCAAAAAGAGGAACCATTTCGATACGTGGGCTGTGAAAAGAGTGTCGATCAGAACACAAACCTTAATTCTCATAGGAGGCACTACACGGGGGAGAGACACTTTGAGTGCTCTAATTGCGGGAAGAAGTTCAGCCACAGCTCAAACCTTTCACGCCACATGAAAATCCACTTGGGCGGGAAACTGTTTCCCTGCTCGGAGTGCGGAAAGTGCTTTAGCCGGAGAGGCAACCTGGCCGACCACATGGGAATCCACACCGGGGAGAAGTCGTTTAAATGCTCCGAATGTGGGAAGCTTTATAGGCACCGAAGCACCCTCCGGTCCCACATGTGGATCCACACAGGAGAGAAACCATTTCAGTGCTTGGAGTGCGAGAAGAGCTTCCGTCAGGGGGCCACCCTCCGCGCTCACATGAAAATCCACACGGAGGAAAAACCTTTCCAGTGCTTCGAGTGCGGGAAGATGTTCAATCGGAGTTCCAACCTCACCTCTCATATGAGGATCCACACAGGGGAGAAGCTGTTTGCGTGCCTGGAGTGTGGGAAGTGCTTCAAGCAGCGTTCACACCTTAAGTCTCACAGCAGAACCCACCGAGAGATTATGTAGCATTTTGGGGACTTTTGCAGAAACCTCTGGAACTAAGGAACTCAGTTTCACAAGCCGTTGAATAATCCACACATCTGAGAATGAGGCAGATATTTCTCTGTAGTCTGAACACTTAAAGTACTTGACATATGGGGGCAGGGGGAGAGATATAATCATGTTATCTGAAGAGAAGGGAAGAGGCTGTATATTTGTTCCTGTAATAAAAAGGGGCAGGGTACATTTTAAGTATGATTTCTCAAATCTCTTCTGTTCTTCTCACCTCTCCTGTCCTTTCTGTGCCCTGGTGGAACAGTGGTTAAACTACTCTCCTGCAACCAAAAAGTTGTGAGTTCAATCCTGATCTGCGATCAAGGTTGACTCAGCCTTCTATCCTTCTGAGGTCAGTAAAATGAGTGCCCAGGAGGTTGGGGGCAAAATACTAATTAACTTGTGAATCACCCAGACAGTACATTAAGCACTATGGGGTGGTATGTAAGTGTGCTTGCTTTTGCTTCTGATTGCTTTGCTTTCTTTTCCCTCAACATCAAAAGATTTGTTTTTCTGTTTTTTAAAGGTACTGTACTCCAACTACGTAGATATTCCTCTTCGCTTCTTCCTGATCTTTTCTGGTTCATCAGCACCAGGTTTTTAACAAAATAAAGCTGTAAAACACATGACTCCTTCCTTTTAATTGCCATTGCTACACTTTGGAAGCCATTCCAGCAAAGTACTGTACACTGAAAATCAACTCGTGCAGAAATTAATGGAGTGGTGATTTCAATTGTTTATTTGTATTTTGTTTTTTGGGTTTTTTTTACTTTTGTTGGGCTGAAAGTAGCTCACGAAGGAGTAAATGGCTTTCTACTAGATAGGTGGCATATAATTTTAATTAATTGGTGTATAATTAATAGGATCCCCCCATTTTTCAGTATTTTTATCCCTCCCCCCCCCCCACACACACACACACAGTATTTTGATCTGTTCTAAAGGTAAAGCCAGTCGTATCCGACTCTAGGGTTAGGTGCTAATCTCCATTTGTAGCCAAAGAGCCAGTGCTGTCTGCGTTTGCAGACGTTTCCGTTGCATGGAGTGCTGTTTACCACCGAAGTGGTCCCTACTTATCTACTTGCAATTTCTTGCTTTTGAACTGTTAGGTTGGCAGGAGCTGGGACAATACAGGAGCTCACTCCGTCCTGCAGTATTCTGTTATCAATGTTTTCTACTGTCACATTAGTTGGAATAAAGTACTTTTATACTATTTAAAATCATAATAAATATAAAGGTAAAGCAGTTTGTCTTTGTTGTCCAGTCACACAGTCTATTCCGACCCTTTGCGACCCTAATAGACCATTGTCCTCCAGGCACCTCTGTCCTCCACCATCTTCCTCAACCTGCCCAGCTCTGTGCCCATTGCATCTACAATACCATCTAGCCATCTCATTTTCTTCTGTCCCCCTTCCTCTTTTGCCCTCCACCTTTCCCAGCATCAAGGCCTTCTCAAGTGAATCCTCTCTTCTCATTTGATGTCCAAAGTACTTTAGCTTCATCTTTACTATTTGACCTTACAAGGAGCAGTCAAGGTTGATATCTTTTAAGATCAACCTATTTGTTCTCCTCGCTAGCCAGGGTACTCTTAAAAACTCTCCTCCAACACCACATCACAAAGCCGTCTATTCTTCTGCGCTCAGCTTTCCTTATGGTCCAGCTCTCACACCCATACATTACCACCGGGAATACCATTGCTTTGACTATGCGTATTTTTGTTTGCAATGTGATGTCTCTACTTTTAACTATGTTCCCCAGGTCCCTCTTTAAAGTGCTGCAAACCTAAAGAACCTCTTGATTGGATTGAAGGAGGAGAGTGCAAAAGCTGGCCTGGGACTTAATATCAAGAAAATCAAGATAATGGCAACAGGTAAAATCAGTACCTGGAAAATAGATGGGGAAGAAGTAGAAGCAGTGACAGATTTTACTTTTCTAGAATCTAAGATCACTGCAGATGACGACTGCAGCCATGAAATAAAAAAGACGACTGATTATGGGGAGACATGCTATGAGAAACCTGGGGAATATAGTGAAAAGCAGAGACATCACCTTGAAAACAAAAATTCGCATAATCAAAGCAATGGTATTCCCAGTGGTAATGTATGGGAAAGCTGAACGCAGAAGAATAGATGCCTTTGAGATGTGGTGTTGGAGGAGAGTCCTGAGAGTCCCTTGGACAGCAAAGAGAACAAATAGGTCAATACTGGAAGAAATCAACCCTGACTGTTCATTGGAGGGACAAATAGTGAAGATGAAGCTAAAGTACTTTGGACATCAAATGAGAAGGGAGGACTCACTTGAGAAGGCCTTGATGCTGGGAAAGGTGGAGAGCAAGAGAAGAAGGGGGCGTCCAAAGATGAGATGGATAGATGGTATTGTGGGCGCAATGGGCACAGAGCTTGGTGGGCTGAGGAGAATGGTGGAGGATAGAGGTGCCTGGAGGAAAATGGTCCATGGGGTCACAAAGGGTCGGAATCGACTGTGCGACTGAACAACAACAACAAATGTTTTTTATTTATTTATCTATTTATTTTTCCTGATCTACTGTAAAGGTAAATGTTGCTCGAAAGCCATAATACAATTATAGTATTGACTTGGAGGCAAGATGAACTTTCCAAGGGCAGCATCTCTCTGTTGTCGGTCTCTTTTCAGATGAAATAATATCCAACAGATTTTTTTTTTACGCCAATAAGTGGGATGACGTTTCTAGCGGTGTTTTTTTTTACTTCTAAGGTGCCTCATTTACAACTTCTGGTTTCTTCTTCCTATGGGGTTAAAGCCACAGAGTTTTACGTCCCGGAGCGTCACTTAGGCCGGGGTTGAAAGTCTACTTCCCGTTTCCGCCTCCGAGGTGCGGCGCCTTTTTCCTTCCGTCGGAAACACCCTTCCTTCTCAAGGGTTCCGGGCGGGGCTGGAGGTACCTCCTTTTTTGGGGGGGGGCGAGTAGCGGGTGAGTTTTGAGGGGGAAGAAGGAGGGGTAGCGATGGGGCAGTGCTTGGAGGGGGGGAAGCTATGGAGATAAAGGAGGGAGGAGAGGTGGGGCAGAGCCTGGAAGCCTTAGCTCGGGGTGGAAGTGGGGCGGGTAAGTCCCTGTAAGAGCCAGGCGACCCCCCCCCCTTTCAAAAAATGGTGCAAGAAGGGGGGTGGGTCGTGTCTCCTCCCAAACCCTCCTCCGGGGTCCTTTCCAGCCTGCAAAGCCAAGCCCTCCTCCCCACAGATCCCTTCCACACCTCTTTGAATTGGGGTGGTTGAAAACCAATTTCCCAGTGATTGACATCGGCATTGGGAGTGCGTGGCTAAGATGTTGAACTTAATGACTGGAAGGCTGGTCAGTGAGCCAGCAGTTCAAGACCCGTGTGCTGCTTGAACAAGTGAGCTCTCGCCGTCTGTACCTGTTCCCGCCAACTTAGCCGTTCGAAAGCAAGACGTTGCAAGTAGATAAATAGGTACCACTTTGGCAGGAAAGGTAACAGTGTTTCGTGCACGCTGGTGTCTAGCTATGCCTGCCACATGACCACGGAAACGTCTGCAGACACAGACAACGCTGGCTCTTTGGTTGTAAACGGAGATGAGCACCGGACCCTAGAGTTGGATATGGCTGGTTTTTGAGCAAGGGTGACCTTCAACCTTACCGGTGGTGCTGGTTGTACTGGGAGGAGACCTCTACAGACTGGGAATTTGGCGGGGCAGTACATTTCATAGCCAGTCTCCCTTCGGGGAAGAGTCTGTAGTAGATGCTTTTTAATGTTTTCTTACAGGACAAAAAGAAGGGAGCTTTTGTGCTTCTATGCAAGGGCAGAAAATCCCTCCTTACTCTCTAGGAGATGTATATGTTTTTGTTTTTATTTTAAAAGGTTGCAAAATGTGCTAGTCCCTTAATTGTTCCTTAAAGTAAAAGGTCAGGGTCTTCCTTGCTCAAAAGCCAGTTTCGTTTGACTCTAGGTAATGGTGCACATCTCTGTTTACAGACCAAGAGCCGTTTTTGTCTGTTTACAGATGTGGCAGGCATGAATAGACATCTAAATACATGGAACGCTGTTACCTTACCCATCCAAGCTGTACCTATTTATCTACTTGTATTTTCTCTTTTTCTTTTCTTTTTTTGAACTGCTAGGTTGGCGAGAGCTGAGACAGAGAGCCCACTCTGTCATGCAGCACTCAGGTATTGAATTCCTGATCTTCCAGTCATCTTAACCAATAAGCTTTAGGGGACTAATCATTAGCATCTGAGTTAATCAAGGTATGACTTCCCCACCACCACCAATTGCCAAGATCCCAGGATACTAATTAATGTCCTAGACAGTTGCTCTATTCCCTCAGATTAACAGGCTGGGAGAGAAGGCGCTTGATAGGCAGCCGTGGAAGAGCAAAAAGGCTATTTTGGGTTTGTTCCACAGCCACAATGAAGATGAACAAAATTCTGTTTCTGTGAAGAAATTAATACCTGCCACATGTCTGAGGACGCAGACAGAAATGAGCACCGAACCCTATAGTCAGATACAACTGGCTTTCAAGCTAGGGAAGAACTTAGCAGGTTTCTAAGAAAACCTATTCTTGATAACCTAAAGACTTCTATATACTCATGTGTCAGTTCTTTGGCCATTAAATTGTCTTATATGTGTTCCTGTTCATACATTGTGAAATGTGAGGCTGTGGGTTTTCTTTAGTGACCTTTAAGTTAATTCATCCTATATATAGCATTTTCTTGCTTTTGCTGAGCTTTCATTCTCGTTTATTTGTTGTTGTTCAGTCGCATAGTTGAGTCCATACCCTTTGGACCACTGCATGCCAGGCACCCCTATCCTCTGCAGCCTGCTCGGCTCTACACCCATCGCATCTACAATGCCATCTTGCCACCTCATCCTCTGCTGTCCCCTTCTCCTTTTGCCTTCGATCTGTCCCAACCTCAGGGCCTTCTTGAGTGAGTCCTCTCTTCTCATCTGGTGGCCAAAGTACATTTATTTATTTATTCATTTGTTCATTCATTCTTCAAATTTCTATTGCTGCCCAACTCGGCAATGACTCTGGGCGGCTAACAATAATTAAAAGCAACATGAAACTAATTAAAAAGCCCTTAAAAAGCCCATTAAAAATTCTAAATAATTTACCCACTCACCCCATCCACTCTCCATCGGTGCCTCCACACCTGCCCTGCCAGCCAAGTTTTCAGTCCTAAAGGGCAGCAATTCTGTCTGCAACCATAATTCTGTTGGCAGGAGGTTCCATAGGGTCGGTACGGAAACAGAAAAGGCCCTCCTTCTTGTGCTAGATGGATGAGCCCCTCTAGCTTCATCTAGCTTCATCAATATTTGTCCTTCCAAGGAGCAGTCAGGGTTGATTTCCTTCAGGATCGACTTATTTGATCCTGATTTATTTATTATTTCATCCTTATTTATTTCTTACAGATTGCTATCTTTCCCATTTTTGTACTCAGATTCCATTTGTTTGTTTTTTATGAGAGTTCTGGACTGAATAACATTCCTTTCCCTGCCTGCAAGGCTTGATGAGGTCCCCCTCTTATGGAAGGATGGCTTTATATCTGGTTGGCAGAGGTCTTGAGAGATCTTGGATAATCTTATTGGTAAAATACCAGGCCTTCTTTTTGAGTTGTTGTTGTTGTTATATTTACATTTCTATATCGCTATACTTCCCCTAAGGGAACTCAAAGTGGTTTACAGCATATAAATACAATATCCAAAGTACAAAAGCAGCATACAAATCTCAATTAAAAAAATATACAAAATCACAATTATAAAATTATATCTAAAACATCAATTAATAGCATCAAAAAAGTACAAAATATACAAAATACAAAATGTCCAAATACAAATCATCACAAAATAACAATATAGCAATATAAAGATATACCCCAACGCAGTCCAGAGGGGGGGACGGGGACGAAAGCGTGCACAAGTCCTGGCGCTTCTAGCCATCCGGCCTCCTCGCCTTCGCCGAGGCCAAGACCATGAGTGACGGTGGTGGCAAATCCAGCCGCCCTCCGCATTTGTTAGTTAAGTTGTGTGTCTTTTCTGTAGAGAAAAAGCAGCCTCATTCACGTGCAGCCCTTTGGATTCTTCGAAGGAGATGAATGCGGAAGACTTTGTTGGTGCTCAAGTTGGGAAGCAGCCTGAGGAGATGGAAGTGAGGATCAATAAAGAATTCCCAGAGAGAACTGCAAAGAACAGCCCAGCTGGTGACTATCCCAGCTCAGAGGTCCAGCGCCAGCATTTTCGGGAGTTCTGCTACCGGGAGGAGGACAGGGGACCCCGAGCACTCTGTAGCCAACTCCACCGTCTCTGCCGTCGATGGCTGAAGCCAGAAAAACACACCAAGATGGAGATGCTGGACTTGATCATCCTTGAACAGTTCCTGGCTGTGCTTCCATCACTGCTGGGCAACTGGGTCAGAGAATGCAAGCCAGAATCCACTTCCCAGGCGGTGTCGCTGGCAGAAGGTTTCCTCCTGAGCCAGAGAATGGATAAAAAGCTGGTGAGAGTGTTGGGCTTCTTTGTGAGCTTGAGAAAAAGCCATTTTAAGGACACCATTTTATAATGTACTGTGTATATAAAAAAGCAGACCTTTGTTTCTAGTCAGGTTGAACACTGGCTCAGCCAGAGGTCTGGGAAGTTCCTGATTCTTGCTGATAAACGCTCCTTACTGGGTTCATGTCTTGAGCTAAAACCGCAAAAGTAGGATAACAGGATATAGCTGTCTGTAGCACCAGTAAATAATCCGGTGTCATCAAAAGATAGTGGCCTGGTCAGTACAACTACCTAAGCTTTACAACTTATAGTGTGATAATCAGCACAGTATATTTTAAAGTAATGTCTAGAGCAGGCATTTGCAACCTTTGGCTTGCGGGCTGGACCCGGCCTCCGGCACCAATTCATCCAGCCTACGGCGCTCTCGGAAGCAGAAGTAAAACACACCCACGCATGTGGGAAACACTGCTGTAAAATAATGTGTGGGCATGTTTTACTTCTGCTTCCGGTGGGAGGAACCACATGACCAGCCCGATCAGGGGCCATTCAACAATTACGTGATCCATTTTGGGGGGGGGGGGGAATTGACACACACACACACCATGTAATCCGACCATAATTTTGGCTTCACAACAACAACAAAACCTTATTTTTTAAAATTTACGTAATCCAGAGCTTTTTTATCAAAATTATAATTTTTAGACCTTTTCACTATTGGCTGCACAAGCAATTCAATAATCTCAAATCAGATCAAAATTCCCAGAGATCATTTTTAAACCTAAAAAAGCACCATGTTTCGAAACCGCAATAGCTCCAAATTGATTACGTAATCTTTGACCTGACCTCCCCTCCGCCTCCACGTAATTTTCTGCAATTCAGATGGCAGACCCCCTCCCTCGAGGATCACATAATTGTTGAATGGCCTCTCAGCTGTCCCGGGGGGGGGGGGTGTCACAGCCAGGCTCACGACCTGAAAACATTGAGAACCCCTGGTCTAGAGACAATATGTAAAACTGAGCTTTTCGTGAGCATTATCCAATGTCACATGAATGTTGACATTTGCTTTTACAGCTAAAACTTTCCCTCTGGTCTTTCCCAAAGCACCCAGAATGCCTTCTGTATTTTAATAAGACAGGTTCCTCTTCTTTCGTGTCCCAATCAAAACCTTGACTGCCAAAATAAAGCGTTGGCCAAACCGAAGTCCTCATTGGTGCATGTCTCTGGCAGCAATCGGCAGACCAGCAAATGGGCCAGACTCTATGTCTCTCCACATTCACACCGTGTGTTATCCGCCAGCAGCCCCCCCCCCCAACTTGAGCATGTTGGTCTTGCATTTAGGGACTCCAATCATTAGCTTACTCATTGTCCTCCAAATGATGTAGGTGAGGTTGAGTTCCTCAGCTATAGCCTCCTTTGATGTTGGTGCAATGAACTCCTTCTTCCATCTGTTAATTTGGTTTTGCTCTTGTGTACCCTCAAGAATGTTTGTTCTTGCCATAAAGCTGTTCCTGGATCTGGGCCGTCGGACCTGATCAAACCAGCTCAATAAGTTTATTTCCTTTCTTCTCCAAGAAATCTTGGCTGCATTTGTTTCTTTGAACACAAAGCCTGCTAAAAGCTGGTTACCTTTTGAGAGTTGAGGCCATGTCCGGAAGGTCCGAGAAAGTGCATCCTGTTTTACTAAATGTATTGAACTGTGGCATGTCCCCCCATTGCTTCTCTAAGCTGAGATCTTTTCCCGTACCATTTTCTTTAGTGCAGGAGTTATTAACCCTTTTAAGCCAGGGTCACGCTTCCTCAGACAGCTTCGGGGGCCAGACAACCATTTTGCCCTTCCTAACCCACATGGCACTTCCTGGTGTGGTGGAGGCAGGGGGGGGGGCGGAGGCATGAAATGGCACTGTAGGCTGCATCCGGCCTACAGGCCGCAGGTTGAGAATCCCTGCTTTAATGTCTTTCTCTGGTCTTGTGTTGGTTGTGGTTGTTGTTGTTTTTCTCTGGGTGCAGGAATTTTCAGAATTCTTCTCTGGCTTTCCTCAGGCAGCAAATGCTCCATTGGACCTGAAACAGAGATCTTTCTGCTTGAAGAATACAAGACAGAAATGTGAAGGCACTGTCTTGCTAGGTAAGTAGCTTCTCAGCATAATCTGCTTGGACTCCATCGCTCATGGCTCATGTCTCACCCCACGTTGAAAGAGTGAAGTTTAGGTCCTCTGCTTTCATGCAGGTGTTCAAGATTTTGTTAATTAAAATTAGAGGAACATAAGAACAGCCTTGCTGGAACACAGGCCACAGGAGCCCATCCAGTCCAGCATTCTGTCACACACAGTGGCTCACCATTTCCATCAGGGTATTATTCCCAAGCAGATGCCTTCACCTGTTTAGGATTCCTTTGAAATGGCATTGAGAGATATCCTGCCTATCTCTCCAACCCGGAGGTTGTCCTTAGGTATCCATAATTGAATGTCCAAAGGCACTCTAAGAGTCTGAAAGGAAGGCCATAGGGACGCAGAGAAAGGATTTATAAGAAAGGATTTATTGAGACTGCTCCTGATGAAGATATTATTCAAAACAGTGTCTACCGGAACATTTTTGAGTCATTTATTAGCAATTTATGAGACAATCTTACTTTGTGAATCTCTCTGTGAATGCAACAAGAGTAACAAGAGACTTTACTTACTTATTACTGAGATTTTTATTTTGATGGAATATATATTGTAAATACAAGATACAGTAACCTACAGTTCTAACATTAAAAAAATTACACCCATTTTTGCCTCTCATGGTTTGCTTGGATCTTGAACTCATTACTGTTTGGCCATCATCTTCACACAAACTATTTAAATAAACAAGTAAGAGATAAGATGGTTATGGACAGTGATGCAATGCAAAAACTTTTTACTACCTACTCTGTGGGCTGGCCAAATCTATGGGTGGGGCCAAATTTGTGGGTGTGGCCAAACATCTTGCATTATGGGCTATGGAGGTGGGCGTAGCCAACCAAGTGGGCGTGGCCTGGGGAATTTCCGCTACCGGTTCTGCAGAACCTGACAAGACAACCTGCTGCAGTGCATCACTGGTTATGGAGAATTAACACCCTCCCACTCCTTGTTCTCTCCTGCCAACCTAGCAGTTTGAAAGCAAGAAATTGCAAGTAAATAAATAGGGACCACTTTGGTGGGAAGGTAAACAGCGTTCCATGCAATTAAGTGTTGAGGCGTGCCTGCCACATGTCCACAGAAACATCTGCAGATGCAGACAGCGCTGGCTGTTTGGCTACAAACAGAGATGAGCACCGAAACCTAGGGTCAGATACAACTGGCTTTTGAGCAAGGGTGACCTTTACCTTTATTCCTTGTTCTCCTTGGCAGACCCAGGAAGCAGGCTGGCGATGCCTCGTTCATCTCTTCTTTGTGGAGGAATGGAAGCAGCACCAGCCCAGCCAGAACAGGTAGGTGGAAATGAATGGGGAGATGAGAGGGGTCCCTGACTCCCTGGACCCTCAGGGCTCCTCTCTGGGATGGAAAGAAGCTTTTCCCTTTCAATTTGCTTTTGTCACAAATGTGTGCGAGGGAATCTGAGACTATGAAATATGAAGGGTTGAATTGGATATCTGTCGATATTGTTCTTTTCTGAAAAGTACTTCCGCAAGGTAGAAAAACTGAGACACTTACAAGCCTGTAATGAAATGAAAATGGGGGCTTTATTTTGTGGACTTTTTAAAATGGTTGCTGATGTTCCTGAGAGGGAGTGAAGAAAATCTTGGAATGTGGCCTTCAAGCCAGGTGCAAATTCCTTTCCTATTGGAATTCAAAATAAGCTGGGAATGTGAGAACGGAAGTAGGAATGATGAACATTGAGTGTGAAGTCTTATTGAATAATAGAGATGTGAAGTCTTATTGGGTAACAGCGATGTGGCGACCCCTGCCTGCTGGCTGATTTAGTAAGAACACTCGCCCTCTTTTAATCTCTTTTAATCTGTAGGGGTCGGAGTAATTTTTGGTGGTAGTTTTAATGGGGGTTTTATTGGTTTTTTAAAATGTGATTGGTTTTATTATCTGTGAGCCACCCAGAGTCTTCGGAGTTGGGCGGCAATATAAATCAGAAAAATAAAATAAATAAAATAAAATAAAAGGAGGACTAAAGGCTGAGAGATGGGTTTGGTTATCTTCGAATGTTGGAGAAGAAACACCATTATTGTTAAGCATGTCCAAAGCACAAAGAAAGAGTAGTTTGCCTATGTTTGCTTAGGAGTAGAACTGTAGATAAAATATAATTTTGATTGTGCCAGGATAGATAGATAGGTAAATTGATTGAAATAGATAGATTGATTGATTAAAAGATAGATTGAAAGATAGATAGATAGATAGATAGATAGATAGATAGATAGATAGATAGATAGATAGATAGATTGAAAGACTGATAGATATACTTTTCTTGTTTTTCCAGGGAAAGGGGAAAAGGTTAAAATGTTCCTTTTTAATTTTATAACTGTTTTGTGATCTTTTTTAAAAAAATCTACTTTTTTCCATATAATAAAGCCGATTTTTTGACAGAGAACATTTGTTCTCTGTGTGGGGCGCTGATAGAGGAGTGACCACCGCCTGCTGGTTGGTCTAACGTAACAGAGTAATTCTCTCTCTCTTTCTAGTAAGTGCGGGTGTTTTTTTTTTAAAATGGGTTTTAATGGGGTGTATTTGTATTTTAATGGGGTTTTTATCTGTGTTGTGGGGTTTTTAGTATTGTAAGCTGCCCAAAGTCCTTATGAGCAGGGAGGGTTGTAGAAATATGAAAATTAAGTTAAAATTAAATTAAAATTATATAGAGCATAAGCTGGTGGGAGATTTCCAGTTGCTTTCTTGACAATGCTACATATTGCTACCTAGGTAAAGGTTTCCCTTGCTCGAAAGCCAGTCGTATCCGACTCTAGGGTGCAGTGCTCATCTCTGTTTCTAAGCCGAAGAGCCAGCGCTGTCTGCTCCTGCAGACGTTTCCGTGGTCATGTGGCAGGCATGACTAGACACCGGAGCGCACGGAACACTGTTACCTTCCCACCAAAGTGGTCCCTATTTATCTACTTGCAATTTCTTGCTTTCGAACTGCTAGGTTGGCAGGAGCTGGGATGAAGACGGGAGCTCATTTCCGTCCTGCAGTACTCGGGAATCGAACTGCTGACCTTCCGCTTCCCAGTCAGCGTCTTAGCGACTTGAGCCACTGCCTAATTTACATTTTAATTTCCTACCTGATCTGGCTGGTTTGCAAGCATAAACAGTCAGCGATTGAAACTTATCATAGGTTTCTCTACCCTAGAGGAGGACCACATGTACTCTGAAGCTGCCCAAGGTTTTTATGCTGGCTTCCTGAATGGATGCACATCTCTGTCAGGTGGAACGAGTCCTATGGCAGTAGGATAATGGTCTTTGTTGTCCTTACAAAGCCTAAGACGTTTATTTTTATTTCAGCGTCCAGTGACCTTTGAAGACATTGCTGTCTGTTTCTCTGAGGAGGAGTGGACTCTTCTCAGTCCAGGCCAGAAGGATATTTACCAGGAAGTCGTGGCGGAAAATTATGCCAGTATGATGTCTCTTGGTAAGTGTTCCCTTAGTTCCTTTCTTAGTCCTCTTCTGAGAAGGAGCCGTGTTATTTCCTTTCAGCGAGAATAAAACACCAAACAAAACAAAAATAGTTTGAAAAGTATTGTGGCAATTTTATCTCACCGTCTGATTTCAGGGATTACAACCTACAATGACAATATGTCTGAAAAAGCAGACAGCAACCAAAATGTACTGTAAAAGAGTCACTCTGAAATAAATGTGTTCATGTTGAAGGCTTTATGGTAAATCAACTGATGGTTTTCTTTATTTGTTTCTAAATGAGTGTTACGCAGTTTAAAATTATGGACTACCTGTATGTGAAATATAAATAAAATTAAAACATTAAAATGATTACACTTGTTTTTCATCACGAGTGGCCTACTTCAGTATTGTTATCTTGGCCATCTATTAGATTTTATGTCTATTTTTTTCAGGCATTTAGTCTGTATTTTATTTTGTTTTTTGTTCTGTTATGTTGTATTTGTCTGTGCACGGCCCAGAGTGGGAAATATCCCAGATGGGTGGTATAAAAATGTAATAAATAAATATTTTACATGTGCAATATAATGCTGAATAGAGGGGGACTCTCATGGGTCTTGGAGACTATACTTCTGTTAATGCAACTGGGACTGTGGTGGCTCAGTGGTTAAGAAGCATGGCTTGTTAGCTTGAAGGCCGGCAAGTCAGCAGTTCAAGACCCGCGTACTGCATGTCAGCTTGAGTGCCTGTCGTCTGTCCCAGCTCCTGCCAATTTAGCAGTTTGAAAGCAAGAAATTGCAAGTAGATAAATAGGGGCCACTTTGGTGGGGGGAAAAGATACAGGTATTGGGGACATGAAATGAGCCTCATTCAGGCATCCCCTGAGCAGAGTTCCTCCAGCAAAAATCCTTTCAACCCAGAGTAATTCATGACATGAAATTATTATTATTAATGCAGCCTAAAACAGCATTGGCCTTTTTTGCCGCCACAAATCACTGTTGACATCTTTAACCCAAGGATGTTTGAGTATGGCTTGAAAGGTTTTTCTGCAAGTGATAAGTTTCCTGTTAATCATGGATGAATCAGATTATACTTGACCACTTATTGCTTCCCGATTTGAGAGTCCACTTTACATTTTCAAAACAGTCAGGTTTTTTTTTTTTTAAAAAAAAAAATTTCCAGATATACCAACAATACTACAACTAAATATAAAAAAATACAAATATGAATACAAATACAAATGTGAAAATTACAAATACAATAAAAAATAAAAGCATAAAAATACAGTCAAAATATAAACTTAGTAGTATAACTCCCTCCCCCCTTTTTTCTTTCCATACTTTTTTAAATACCTTTCAGTTTCTTTTTAACATTATAGCACTCTTGAATAATAATAATAATAATAATAATAATAATAATAATAATAATAATAATAATAATAATAATAATAATAATAATAATAATAATAATAATAATAATAATAATAATAAATTTTAATTGATATCCCGCACTTTCTCAGCCGAAGCCGACTCAAGGCGGCCATTACAACAAATATATACCATACAAAACAATAATACAGTAGTAAAGAAGCAAAAAAAGTAAATTCAGTACAATTCAAAAGCAATTTAACAAAGTCAATTTACAACACAAAATATCACATCAGAAATAAACCCAATAATAATAACAAAAATTGTCCTAATATACATATTCAAAAACAACTCTTATACTCATTTATTCCATTACCATTTTCAGTGTACTGTAAAAAAAATATTAATTTACTACATTGCTATATTATTACTAAGTTAAAACAAAAATACAGTAATTAAAATACAATAAACAATTTTGACAATACACACCCAGTTTATTATACAATGCCCTGGAGAATGCGGGATGTCACAGTTATTTTCTCTATTTCCAAAAACTCATTTGATCTGGTACTGGCCTATTCCCTTCACCCCCCTTCAATGAGTAATCCACAAATGGTTAATATTTTCCAAAATCTGTTTTCTTTAACTATACTGTACCCTTATTTTTATTCATCTCCCATGTTAACAGCCAGGTTTTGTTTTCTCTTCTATTTCAGCTCCATGTGTGAGTGAAGACAGGTGTAAGGAAGAACTGCTTCAAGTAGGCTTTGAAAAAGTCACAGAGGAAGGGAAACCACAGGGGATGAAAACTGAAATGGAAATGAAGAACAAACCATTTCCTTTTCTACTCGAAAATGTCCATAAAATATCTAACCAGGAAGAAACAGACCAAAGCAATGAAACTCTTAAGTGCTCTCTGTGTGAAGAAAGCTTCAACTGCCAAGCCAGTCTAAATGTTCACCTGCAGACCCACAAAGAGGGGGAAATGATGGAAGGCATGGAGTACCATAAGGAATTTTGTGACATTTCATTCCCGGAAAGAGATCCAATGAGGCAAAGAGAAGGGGAATTGTTTAGGTACGTGGGTTGTGAAAACAGAATCAATCAGAACACAGAACGTGGCTCTCATATGCGTCCCCACACAGGGGAGAAGCCGTTTGAATGCCCCGATTGCGGAAAGAAGTTCAACCACAGCCGAAACCTTGCTCACTACATGGGAATCTATGCAGGAATGAAATCGTTTCCATGCTCGGAATGCGGGAAATGCTTCGGTCGGAGAAACTACCTCACCGACCATATGAGGATCCACACAGGGGAGAAACCCTTTATATGCCTGGAGTGCGGGAAGAGCTTCAGCGACCGGAGTTCACTCCGATCCCACGGAAGGATCCACACGGGGGAGAAACCCTTTGAATGCGTGGAGTGTGGGAAGAGGTTCAGCCACAACCGAAGCCTGGTTTCCCACACAAGAATCCACAGAGGGGAGAAACCCTTTACGTGCATGGAATGTGGGAAAAGCTTCCGAGCTAGAAGCACCCTTATTTCTCACCAGAGGATCCACACGGGGGAGAAGTCGTTCAAATGCTCTGAATGCGGGAAGAGCTTCCGCCATCGAAGCACCCTCCGTTCCCATCAAAGGATCCACACAGGAGAGAAACCGTTCAAATGCTCACAGTGCGAGAAGACTTTCCACCAGGGCGCGAGTTTCCGCTCTCACATGAGGATCCACACAGGGGAGAAACCTTTTCAGTGCCTTGAATGCGGGAAGACGTTTAATCAGAGGACGCACCTGGCGCCCCATATGAGGATCCACACAGGGGAGAAACCCTTTCCATGTTTGGATTGCGGGAAGAGTTTCAAACAACGCTCACACCTCACTTCTCATCGCCGAACCCACAGAGGGGGTGAAATGGTATAGAAGTTTGTGGTCTGTATAGAGGAATTTACAACACATCAAATGATCCACACAGCTAAGAACAATGCAGAGATGTCAGTGTAGTCCAGGGGTTCCCAACTAAGGCCTGTGGGCCAGAGCCGGCCCCCGGTCCCATTTCATGTGTCCCCCACCCCTCCAAGGGCATTTGAGAAACAAATTGGCTGCCCCTTTGAAGCTGTCGGGACAAAATGGCCACCTCTATTGTGCAGGCAGGGCAAAATGCCATCCAGCCCTTGAAGTTGACTGAGAGAGTGTGACCCAGCCCCCAGCTTGAAAAGGTTGGGAACCCCTGGTGTAGTCTAATACACAGCACTTAATATCTGGTTGGGAGATACTGTACAATTATCTTCTGCGGAGATCCTGAACAGGGAAATCTATGTGTCCCTATAATTAAAGAAGGAAAGGGTAGATCCTGGTTGTATGATTTCTCAAGCTTCTTAATTTTTTCTTGCCTCACCGGGAAGGACTTTCGTTTTCCTCAATGCCAAGAACTCCAGGAGAATCACTTTACTTTCTTGGAAAAGGGTGGACGATTTGATGATGACTCCTCCCATCTCCTCACTCTTTCCCAGTTCAATAACACCCTTTCTATGGCGGCCTAAGAGAACAATTGAAATCTGGTTGGTTTCAAGAGGAGATTCAAGGCTCTCCTCTCTTGCTTACTTTGTGTTCCTTGCAATGAGATTTTTCCTAGGAGGATGAGGTGTGGACTTCAGCCATGAGTCAGCACATTAATACTTTGCATTAAGTCCTGGGCCCTTAATATTTGGGCTCCTTTGGCTACACGTGGAAGTTTGAAAACCCATTCCAGCTCAAGGTGGCTGAGATGAGTAGCTGGTATTGAACAAAGCAGATAAGATGGGAGATGAGATGGAAAACAGATTTAGTGTTTGAATCCTGTATCGATCCATGTACGTCAGCAATGGCAAACCTTGGCACTCTAGGTGTTCTTGAACTTCAATTCCTGATCTCCTGGAGTACTGACTTGGGCTTCTGGTAATGAAGTCTAAGAACACCTGGAGTGCCAAGGTTGGCCATCACTGGCACATGTGATCTCTCAGAAAGGGGAGAAGATTCCCTCATTGTAACTCTTAATTATGTAGCCAACTGTGTTAGATTTTGGCAAATGTATTATTTTACTAAAATAGTGAATGTACTTTCCTTATACTTTGCAATATAGTTGAGACAGATGTCTTAGGAGTAATAGCTGCAGTGGCTCAAGTAGGTAAGACGCTGACTGGGAAGCGGAAGGTCAGCAGTTCGATTCCCGAGTACTGCAGGACGGAGTGAGCTCCCGTCTTCGTCCCAGCTCCTGCCAACCTAGCAGATCGAAAGCAAGAAATTGCAAGTAGATAAATAGGGACCACTTCGGTGGGAAGGTAACAGTGTTCCGTGCGCTCCGGTGTCTAGTCATGCCTGCCACATGACCACGGAAACGTCTGCAGAAGCAGACAGCACTGGGCTCTTCGGCTTGGAAACAGAGATGAGCACTGCACCCTAGAGTCGGATACGACTAGCTTTCGAGCAAGGGAAACCCAGCAAGGTGTGGAGATGTGTAAGCATTCCTGGATCATTGTTGATGTAAACAAAAATCTCGTAAAACATGTAACACATGCATACTATCCTTTGAATCTTGCTTTTGAGCTGCTAGGTTGGCTGGGACTGGGACAGAGACGGGAGTTCACTCCATCATGTAGTCCCTGGAAATCGAACTCCGACCTTCCAGTCAGCGACTTTAGCGTCTTAACCACTTGAGCCACTACAGTCCTATCCTGTGAGAACAGACTCCTAAAAGCTAGCTGATTTTGCCCAGTTGGTGATACTTACATCTATAAAAGTGAACCTTTATTTTGGAATTCAGACTTCTGTCGTGATACCTGAGGGTACACAGAAAGAGCCTCCTCAAAGATTGTGATATTTCCGAACCACAGTCGGGCGTACCCTGATAACAGCCACCTTGTGTTGCCGGCTAATCTTTCTCACACTGGGTCAGGTGAAAAGAACTGCAGAATGAACTTGCCCAAAGGTGGCTTCATTTTGGCAGTTTCACGTCTGGCCTAGACACGGAAGAAGAAGAAGAAGAAGAAGAAATCAGTATGTACTGATTTCCCTGCTAGCATTTATAAATGCTTTCTTAATACCCTGTGATGAACAAATGAATCCTAGAGCAAATCAAGTCTGAACTGTCTCTGAAACTCAGGCTCTCCTACTTTAGGAACAAGTGTCTTCTCTAGAAAAGACAATGATTCTGGGGAAAGGTGGAAAGCAGCAGGAAAAGAGGAAGACCAAATGTGAGACGGACTGACTCCATTAGGGAAGAAACATGCTTGTGTTTGGAAGAGCTGAGCAGGATTGTAAGGACAGGACAGTCTCGCCCTGTTGTTGAAGATTTCTTTTGAGGCACCTCAGAAATATCCCTGGGGTGGGGGAGGAATTCTAGCTTGATTTGCAAAACAATAGCCCTATTCTCTTTGCTTGTTATTTTGAGGCGCAAGTAGTGGATGTTCCAACACACTGTTAATCTAGATCAGGGGTTCCCAACCTAAGGCCTGTGGGCTGGATCTGGCCCACAGTACCATTTCATGTGGGGCCCCCCACCCCTCCAAGGGCATTTGAGAAACAAAATGGCCACCCCTTTGAAGTTGTTGGGACAAAATAGCCACTCCCATCATGCAGGCAGGGCAAAATGGCTGTCTGGGCTTCAAAGCTGACAGAGAGCGTGACCCATGTGCCCCGGCTTGAAACAGTTGGGAACCCCTGATCTATCTAGAGCATCTACTGGTCTGCCAATGGCTACCGGAAGGATGTACTGATGAAGACTTAAGTTTGGCCAATGACAAAACCAGGAAGGTGGCTTTGTTTTGGCAGTCCAGTCTGCTTCGTTTATTTATTTTTAAATGTATTTATTTATTTGTATTTTATTTATCCCTTTATGGGGGACTCAAAATGACTCAGAAAGGCATCACACGTAAAACCAACATTTATGTCAAAAGGGGGAGAATCATAACACTGAATTAAAGGCCAGATGGGCTTTCAAAGTTCACCATATCTCCATTTATTAACCTAGCAGTTCGAAAGCAAGGCATTGCAAGTAGATAAATAGGGACCACTTCAGTGGGAAGGTAACAGCATTCCATGCGCTCCAATGTCTAGTCATGCCTGCCATGTGACCATGGAAACATCTGCAGAAGCAGACAGCGCTGGCTCTTTGGCTTTGAAACAGAGATGAGCACTGCACCCTAGAGTCAGATACGACTGGCTTTCGAGCAAGGGAAACCTTTACCTTACAAAATCTTAACCTATAAAACCAAGGGTTAACCGTTGGAACTTGCTATAGGTTCCTACGCCTGGCCCTACTTGCCTGCACTCACCCTTCGTGCACACGGCGGACTGGGTCCGCAGGTCAACGAAGGATTGAGAAAAGCGGCAGTGGGGCAACAGCCCCACAAATGCGGAAAAAAGGAAACAACTTCATTTCTCAACGTTCTTTGCGCCGCGCCACGTAACAGCCAATCAGGTGGAGAGGCGCGACCACAAAGAACGTTGAGAAACGCCCCGTGGCCAATCAACATCGAGCCGCAGAAAAAAAAACGTACCACAAGCACAAACCACAAACCCATAACTACAATCCCCAGAGTCCTGTGCGCCATGAGCGCGGAGAACACTGAGGAACCCGGCATGTGAAAAATAAAATTTAAAAACAACTCCGGCGCAGCGCCTCAAAGCCACAAAAAGAGCCGCTAGCCTTCTTGCACGGAGCAACGGGGAAGAGAGGGTCTCCCTCTCCTCCACGCTACCCCGCAGAAGACATGCCGGGGCCGGCAAAACCAAGCCGCCGGAAAAAAAGCCAAACCCCAAACGCCGCCTACATCACCACGGGGATTTCCACATTCCGGCCAGCGAGACTGGCACGCGAACCACACACACACACACACACACAACCAAAAAAAAAAAACAGTAGGGATTTTCGCAGTCCGGCCACCAAGGCCGAGCCGCGACCCCCCCAAAAAAAAACAACAACAACAACAACAAAACAAGCAACGTGGGGATTCCCACGGTCTGCCGGTGTGGATATTCCAATGCAGCCGGTCCGTGAAAATCCCCCAACCTCAACCCCGCATGAAGCGGTGATGGTATTTCCACGGGCCAGCCATCGACACTGGCCCGCGAAAATACCCCCACCGCACCGCCACATGGTATTTCAACAGGCCAGCCACCGAGGCCAGCCCATGGAAATACCCACACCGACAACACAAACAAGAACATTCAACAAAAATCAACAACAACAATAATAAACATAAAAAGGAAAAACAAAAACATCCAAAAATAAACAAGGACAAACACACAAGCCCCCAACCCAAAACAACCCCCCCTAACAAAAATAAACCAGAGACCTTACCAGGAGATGTCTGCCCTCATCGACGGACACTACTTACCGGAACCGGAAGATGCAGCGCAGTAGAGAAAAAATTACGCAACAGCACCACCCAGTGGCCACAGGAGAAATAACACTCAATATATTGAAATTAATCTCAAAGATTAAAAAAAGAAGGAAAAAAGGTTTTAAAACAATCAAAAAATCATAATTAAAAAATAAATAAATAAGTTTTCACTTAAAAAAAACCAAACATCTAAACACAGTCAAAAACATTGAATTTAAAAAAACATACACTTACACATTTTTATAAATTGTTATCCAAGGTACACCTATTAACAAAAAAATCACAGTGACACATTATTTTTAAAAATAAAATAATTGAAAAAAATTATATCAACCTTTCCTCTTTTTAAAATCCAAAAAAAAGATGAGTTTAAAACACTACGTGCGTATAAAAAATCATTTTTTTAAAAAATAACATACTAACCTCATTTAAATAAACATAAAACAAAAACCTTCCAACACCATTTAAAACAGCCCAGCAACGCCGGGCAACCTCTGCTAGTACTATATAATGCAAACCATTAAAAGAATATATAGTTGCTCTCCAAGGCAAACGATATCCAATGCATTTTACACCAAATAGTGTTCCAAGCCTTTTGCGCTTCGAAAGAGACCTGGTGGCACAGTGGTAAAAATGTGCTGTAAAGGTTTCCCTTGCTCAAAAGCCAGTCGTATCCGACTCTGGGGGTGCAGTGCTCATCTGTTTCAAAGCCGAAGAGCCAGCGTTGTCTGCTTCTGCAGACGTTTCCATGGTCATGTGGCAGGCAGCATGACTAGACACCGGAGCGTATGGAACGCTGTTACCTTCCCACCGAAGTGGTCCCTATTTATCTACTTGCAATTTCTTGCTTTTTCGAATTGCTAGGTTGGCAGGAGCTGGGACAAAGACAGGAGCTCATTCTGTCCTGCAGTACTCAGGAATCGAACTGGTGACTTTCCGCCTCCCAGTCAGCGTCTTAGCCAATTGAGCCACTGCAGTCCCCCAAAACGTGCTAAAGGTTGTGAGTTCGATCTTGACCAGGGATCAAGGTTGACTCAGCCTTCTGAGGTCGGTGAAATGAGTACCTAGCATGTTGGAGAGGGGGGAATGCTAATTAACTTGTGAACCTCCCAGAGAGCGCTAAATGGGGTGGTGGTATATAAATACTATACAGTAATTGCAAAAAAGGCTCCTTCCGCCAACAACGTCTGTTCTTCTCCCAAAGGGTTAAAGCCACTGAGTGGCGAATCAATCCCAGACCGTCACGCCGGAAGGAGCGCGGCGGGGTCTGAAAGTCTTTCCGCACCCTTCCGGAAGTGCGTTTCCTTTTTTTCTTTCCCTCCAATATTAAGCCCTCTCTCGGGAGTTCCGGGTTGGGACTGCGAGTGGGTCGTTTTGGGAGAGAAGTGAGTGGGTGAGTTTCATTGGGGAGAGGGGGGGGGAGAACTATGGGGCAGCTTGGTTGTGGGAGGACAAGGGGGGGAGGGTTGGGGAGGGGAGGAAGAGAGACGAGAGAAAGGGTGCTTTGGCTATTGGGGAGTCCCTGGAAGAGCCAGGCACCCCTCCCTCCTTCCCAAGACAGGGGCAGGTCAGCTTTCTCGGGGTGGGGTGGGGTAGGGGGTCAATCCCCCCTCCCCAAATCTACCCCTCCTCTACCAGGATCTCCCCCTTTCCTTCCAGTCTGTGAAGCCAAACCCTCTTCCCCAGGGATTCTCCATCCTTTGAAACTGGGGTGAGTGAAAACCAGTCTCTCCCCCCCCCCCCCGAATTGACATCTGCACTGGTTTAAATGGTGTGATTTGGACTGGGAGGAGGCCTTTGCAGCCGGGATGGGTGAGTACCGACTCCTAGAGTCAGGCAGGACTGGCTTTTTAAGTAAGAGAGACACAATTACTCATCTGAAAACCTCTCCCAGTTCACCTTGTGCTCATGGGGTGAGATATCATCAGTATGCTGATGATACTCAGTTGTATATTTCTGCCAGTGGTGATCCCAGTGATGCAGTCAAAGTCCTGACCAGTTGCCTAGAGGCAGTTAGGGTCTGGATGGGGGACAACGGACTACAGCTGAATCCCGGCAAGACTGAGTGGCTGTGGGTGAGGGGACCCGGTCCTCATAAGTAGTTATCACCGATGGTTTGCGATGGGGCACTGTTGCCCCAATCCGACCATAGCTGTCAAATATCCCTTATTGGTCGGGAAAACCCCTTATTTTACCCTCTTTCCCGCCGTCATCCCTTATTAATTAGACTGCAATGCCCTATTGCCGCCATTGGAGGGCAGCACAGGATAAGCATAGCTGTCAAGTTTCCCGTATTTGCTGGGAAATTTCCCTTATTTCCAAATCCGAAACTTGACAGGTATGCATCCGACCCGGTGCGCAACCTGGGGGTCCTCCTGGACTTGTGGCTTCTGCTCCAGGAGCAGGTTACGGCCATGGCCAGGAGGGCCTTCGAGCAAGTGCATGTTATTAATCAATTGCGCCCACTCCTGGACTGGGAGGCCCTGCTCATGGTCACCCCTCTGTGTGTCCATTTGGATCTAATTTCCATTCAGAGGGAGGCAGAGGGAGGAGCGTCAGCGTGAGGCTTGGGATCATTTCCCGTGCACAAGCCTTGGTGGTACTGTAGTGTGCAAAAGATGTGGAAAAGGATACAGATATGTAGACATGAGGAAAGAGAGGGATTTAAGCTTTTTCAAAGGATAAATCATTTTTCTCCCCAGCAGAAACCCTACTAGGTTTGAGTTCAAAAACAGGGATAAGAAAAATCTGCTATTGCCAATTTTAATCCACTTGTTCTCCAAATGGATTAAGTCCCTCTTGAATCCATCTTGATGGAGGGCAGCAGCTTCATCAATACCAAGGTGGGGCTGAGTAGGTCTTTGTGTGCCAAAAAGGGCTCAGGACCAGAAAGTGGCTCTGGATCAGTGGTACTATGGGTGTCACGCCACGATGCAGAAGGCAGATGAAAGGTCACTGCATTATATTCTCAGGATAGTCTTCATGTCTGATCACCATGTCTGATCCCCAATATTCAGATTCAGCTATAGAAAAAGATGAACAGTTGTAAAAAGCCATGATTTGTATTCTTATCTGTTATGCTAACCAATTACCCATGTGCCACGATGTCTGACAAAGTGGACTTGAACCGCAAAAGCTAACATTAAAATCCAGCATTTAGCCTTTGAAGTGCCACAGGATTTTGTTTTGTTTACTCTCTCTGATAGGGATAAGAAAGGGCATTTTTAAATCAGTGTAACCAAGTACAATGTTGCCAATGTGCCGCACTTGTCATTGCTTTTGAAAAGAACCTATCAAACATGTTTTCCTTCCGTCCTCAAAGAGATATAAAGCAGGGAGGCAGATACTCTAGAGAGTTATGTAGAGCAGGGGTTTCCAACCTATGGCCCACAAGACGCACCCAGCCCGTGGCACCATTTCATGTGGGCTGCCACCACTGCCACTGCACCCAAAAGTGGAAGCATATGCATTTATGTCAGCCATAAAATGTGCCCGTGCATACGTAAATGCGCCCATGGCTGTCGTAAACGCAGAGGAGGGTGCATTTATGACAGCTATAAATGGGCCCACTTCCACATTTGCGACAGCCACAGATGCATTTATGGGGGCGTGGTCAGGACTGCGGCATAAAAAGTTTGGGAACTCCTAATGTAGAAAAATGAGGCTTTTTTGAGAATAAGGCCCAGGGAGCTGTATTTGATCCTATGTTTGTCAGCCAGAACCATTCTTTAATTATGGCCTTAAACATGACAAAACATCCCCTTCTCTGGCTCTTTCTCCAAGTCTTGTTTTTTCTCCCTGCAGAGAGAAAGCCGACATCCCATTGTTCTATCCTTTGGGCTCAAATGCAAGAGATGAACATGCATGACTCTCTTGGTATGGAGGGAGGGAGACAGCCAGAAGATCTGGAGGTTTGGTGGAAAAAGGAATCACCTGAAAGAACTGCCCTGTACAACCCAGACAGGGATGGCTTCGATCTAGATGTCCAGTGCCGGCATTTCCGGGCGTTCTGCTACCAGGAGTATGAAGGCCCCCGAGCAGTTTGTAGCCAACTCCACCATCTCTGCCGTCAGTGGCTGAAGCCAGAAAAACGCACCAAGGCCGAGATCCTGGACTTGATCATCCTTGAACAGTTCCTTTGCGTCCTTCCCCCAGAGATGGAGAGTTGGGTCAGAGAATGTAGGCCCGAATCCACTTCCCAGGCCGTGTCCCTGGCAGAAGGTTTCCTGCTGAGCCAGTGGGAGGGCAAGAAGAAGGAGTCGCAGCTGGTGAGAGTTCTGATCATCTTACGGCAGGGGTTCTCAACATTTTCAAGCCAGGGGCCGGGTCACGCTCTCTCAGTCAACTTTGAGGGCCATTATGCTCTGCCTGCACAATGGGGGTGGCCATTTTGTCCCAACAGCTTCAAAGAGGTAGCCATTTTGTTTCTCGGATGCCCTTGGAGGGGTGGAGGGTCACATGATATGATGCCATGGGCCAGATCTGGCCTACCAGCCATAGATTAGCCACCTCTGTCTTACAGAATCAAGAATGTCACCTCCCTCTTATACATTTTTTTCCCTTTCCCCCAAGTAGGGCATTTTTTTACAAGTAGACCTTATTACCTGCACAATAGTATTCTTTAGTTCCTTTTTATGTTCTTTTGCTGACTGTTCTTATTTTATTTTGGATACAGGAGTCTTCAGAATTGGTTGCTGGTGTCCGCCAGGCAGTGGGGGCTCGTTCGTCTATAAGACCAAGTCCTTTGCTTCTGAAGAATACACGAGAAAAGGATGGACAGCCTACCTTACAAAGTAAGGAACTGGTTGGCACATTGCTATTTAGAACATATAAGAACATAAGAACAGCCTTGCTGGAACAGGCCACAGCCCATCCAGTCCAGCATTCTGTCTCACACAGTGGCTCAACATTTGCTTCAGGGCATTCCCAAGCAGATGCCTTCACCTGCTTAGGATTCCCTGGAAATGGCTTTGAGAGATATCTTGCCTATCTCTCCAACCCCGAGGTTGTCCTTAAGTATCCAGAATTATAGCCATTGATACCCTTGTCCTCCATGAACTTGTCTAATCCTTTCTTAAAGCTGTCAAGACTGACAGCTGTCACCACTTCTTCTGGCAGGGAGTTCCATAGACCAGTGATCCTCTGGGTGAAAAAGTACTTTTTCTTATTTGTTTGAGAACTAGCACCCAAAAGTTTTATGGAGTGTCCCCTAGTTCTTGTGTTGTGTGATAGGGAAAACAGTTTTTCCTTATCTACTTTGTCCACACCATGCATGATTTTATAAACTTCAATCAGGTCACCTCTTAGATGCCATCGTTCAAGGTTTAGGTTCTTCTTCTGTTTCTCCTGGGCTGCAGTGGCTCAAGTGGTTAAGATGTTAAAATTGACCAACTGGAAGGTTGGCAGGCCAGCAGTTCGAGATTTGAGTACTGCATGACGGTGTGAGCTCCCGTCTCTCCCAGCTGCTGCCAACCTAGCAGTAGAAAATGCAAGTAGATAAATAGATACCACTTCGTTGGGAAAGGTAAACAGCATTCCGTGCACTCTGGTCTCTAGTCTTGCCTGTCACATGTCCATGGAAATCTCTGCAAATTCAGACAGCGCTGACTCTTTGGCTATAAACAGAGATGAACACCGAACCCTAGAGTCAGATACGACTGGCTTTTGAGCAAGGGTGACCTTTACCTCTTCTTCTTGGCTTCCTGTTTTATCCCTTCAGTTGTTGAGGGAGATGCATCTATTGGTTTCCAGTGATGTTATTTGGTGTTTTTGTAATATTTATCTGATGTTATCTCTCTACCTTCCTCTGGGTCTACCGTATGGAATTTCAAGGCATTCTCTCCAAATGGGCAAACCACTATTGTTGTTTCTGTCTATAGTTTAATATTAGTTCTATTCCAATTCTCATTCCTGATTTTATCATCATCATAGTTCAATTTATATCCCACTTCTCTCAGCCCGATGTAGCAAACAACAGTAAAAAAGAAAACAATACAAAAAGCAGCTAAAATACAGAGTAAACAAATACATAATAATGTGCACAAAGTCCAAAAATACAACAAGTCCTGTAATTACAATTACAATAAAAATATAGCAAACATGACAGCGGCAAAAACATATAAATCAATACACCCCAGCCCCCCAAAAAGTCATAAAACAAGGAACCTGCTGCCACTGTTGAGCCCAAAGTCCAAGCCAGCAGCATAGAGATGGTAGTGAGGGAACCTGGGAGCTGACGAAAATAAGTTCATGTCAGCTCCCACCTGCCTCGAATCCTGGGTGCCGATGGCGTGGGGGCCCGGGACGAGCAGGGAGCGCTAGCGGGCAGCGGCAGTGGTGGCTCCTCTTCTGCCCTCCAGGCAGGGTGTGCCCAGGGGGAGGAGGAGGAGGCGGAGGCAGCGGCAGCAGCTCCCACCTGCCTTGAATCCGGGAGCCAATGGCATGGGCCCCTGGGACAAGCAGGGAGTGTTGGCGTGCAGCGGTGTCGGCGTCTCATCTTCTGCCCTCCGGGTGTGGCAGGCCCAGGGGTTGGAGGTAGCGGCAGCGGCAGCAGCTCCCACCTGCCTCGAATCCCGGGAGCCTATGGCGTGGGCCCCCAGGATGAGCAGGGAGTGCTGGCGGGCAGTGGCGTCGATGTTTCCTCTTCTGCCCTCCGGGCCGGGGGGGGGGGACGGAGGTAGCGGCGGCGCGCAGCTCCCACCTGCCTCAAATCCCAGGAGCCGATGGCACTTCAGCAGTCTTCCTCAGACATTTCATTTCCGTGGTGACCAACTTTCGTTTATGCTTTGTTGTATGGCACTTGTGATGGGATAGGTCACAAGTAATTCAGTATGGAGTCTCTTTGGTTTTTAAACTGTTTTAGAATGTAGCTTTGCATCTTTGCAAAGGCCTCATAATTCTTTTTGCTGTGCTTATCTAACAGGTGGGCTTAGAAGAAACTTGTTTTGTCTTCCTCTCCAAGCCTGGAATGTTCTTGTGCATCAACATCCAGAGCTGGGAAAGGCAAGATTATGTTATGGAAACCAGTGGGTGTTTATATAATCCCCGGGGTCTAATTGGCTGTATGCTAATTAGGAGGGCCAAGCTCATGTCTTTCCTATAGGCACATGGGTTTGGGAATCGATTCGAGTTGGGGGTTTCTGAGAGTTACACCTCAGAAGGGAGGGAGGGACTCTAACACCGAGTCCTGACTCCATCCCAAACTTAGTCATGATTACCTAGATTAGGCAGGTTTTCCTTTTATTTCTGGGGGAAGGCCTCGGTATAGATTTTCCTACCTATACTTTTTGATTTGTATTCAGGGCTGCCACTGACTCACTATATTGCTATTTTCAATGGTCCCTCTATCTTCACTATTTCGTGAAATTACTTACTATTCTCACTTTTTTAAACAAAACTGGACACATTCTGTGTCAAAATAGTCTTGTCTTCTTCTTCGAGACGACTGTGAATCTACACGTTTGGGGTTTGCGCTTGCACATAACTCCATTTCAGACTATACCAGAGCTTTGAAAAAAGGAGGGAAAATGTGTTAGAGGAGGACCCGCCAACCCCCTTTATAACCTTGGTTACCAGATTCTTTTCTCAGTGGCCCCAGCAGGTCTCTTCAATCCTCCAGAGAGGGATCAATGCAAGTTTTGTTCTTTCCCTCTTTCAAACTATGTTTTTCAACTCTAATTTTGGACCTATAATTCCTCTTGTTAAAAGAGGAGTAAAGCAGTCTCTCTCAGGCGACTACTAGATTTTATAATATCTGTTTCTTTGAAGTGTTTAATTCCTGTTTACTTGATAGGTACTACAAACTGTGTTATTGTTAGACAGGGGCATATTAATGGCTCTACATTGCATCATAGCAATGCTACTGCAAACTGTCTTATTGTTAGACAAGGAGCATATTAATGGCTCCTCAATGCTTTCAGGCCTCGCAACCAGGCATTTCTATTGTGCTGTTTCTTCCTAAGGCCTAGAAAATGGAGGACCCTGCTACAGCCTAGGCTCTTTCGGGCCTCGCAACCAGCCTTGTTCTAACATGCCTTCTCAAAACGGAGGACTCTGATACAGTCCAGACTCTTCAGGCCTTTCAACCAGCCATTTTCTAACGTGTCTGCTCGTCCTAAGGCCTAGAAAATGGAGGACCCTGCTACAGCCTAGACTGTTTCGGACCTTGCAACCAGCCATGTTCCTACATGCCTTCTTAAAATGGAGGACTCTGCTACAGCTCAGACTCTTTCGGGCCTTGCAACCAGCCATTTTCTAACATGCCTTCTTATCCTAAGGCCTAGAAAATGGAGGACCCTGCTGAGAAAGGCAAAGCTCGAGGAACTTTTAAAATGGCCCCCACCACCGGCTGCTCCGGTCAGGGATTTAAGTCAAAGGCAATTGATTTCCTTCGCTTTCATTATGGATCAAAGGATAGTCGATATCCATTACCTGGTATTCAACTTATTGTTCATATGCCAGCTATATTTCTCTATGTGCATCACCCCTCATGGGAGAGGTGTTTTTTCCTCTCTTTCCTCCCTCTAGCTTTCAATTACAAGACCATCTTTCAAAATCCATGGCAATATGATGCTTCCAGCATTAAGCCAAGCACCAGGCTGCACAAATTTATATACCTCATGGACACCATGTTTATTATTTCTGAGTGTCCAACCCAAAATCATACACTGGTAACAATACTATTGGAAAATTTATTGGTTTGCTTCATTTCTGCTGATTGATAAAGCCGATATACGGCCTAAAAAAGCGAAAATTGCTATGGATTTACTCACTATTTACTTACCTTTTCTGGCAAAACTCACTTTTTTCTCACTTTTTTTAAAAAAAAACCCCTCACTATCTCACTATTTTTGAATGCGTGAGTGGATGGCAGCCCCTGTTTGTATTTTTTTCTGCTGTATTCGTGTTTCTTGAACCAACAAATGAACTTTTATTTCTACAATATGCTTCAAGAGCAGTAAACATCTTTAATTCATCAACAAGGTCTGTTCATTGGAAGAGGTGGGTAAGACAAGAGTTAAGCCATAAGCCACACACTACCACACATACCATATACTACTCTCCACAATACTTGCTGGGCTCTGTTAATACAGGTACTGTAAGCCCCAGGTTGCTGTAGGTTTTTGCAGGACGACATTTAGGCCTCCTGTACTCCGAGTCTTGGAGAGTTCCACAGAACTGGCCGGTCTTGGAAGCTCGGAAGGAACGGGGAGAGCCCCAGGGCAAAGGGTCAGGTCAAAGCCTATCTATCACAGAACTGGTAACATTAAGTGCAAAAAATAAGCATTTCCCTACCCCTTGGTTTCCTTTGCAGAGTCTGGAAATTCACTGGGGATGGATCCTCGCTCGTCTTTTCTTTACGGAGGAATGGAAACCGCATCTGTGCAGCCAGAACAGGTAGGAGGAAACGATTGGGGAGATGGGGAACTCGGGTACTGCTCTGTCCAGTCCATTTCCATGCGACCAAAGTTAGCTTCTCTGTTAGATTTGATTTTTGTCATAAATGGCTTTAAGAAAAGCTGGGAGGATAAGTAAAGGATTGACCCTCCTATTCATTCGCATTGTTTTCTCCAGGACTGTTCTTTAGAAAGGTAACAACGTTGCAATAAGTGCACAAGAACAAAATCTTTTTCCTATTCCTTCAGGGTGTGGTGGCCTTCGAGGACCTTGCTGTGCATTTCTCGGAGGAAGAGTGGGCACTGCTGAATCCGAGCCAAAGAGCCCTGCATTGGGAAGTCACGGTGGAAAATTTTGCCAGCATGATGTCTCTCGGTAAGCTTTTCTTAACATTGCAGTGGAACCATTTTCAAAGAGAGATCAAGACTGTTCTCTTGCAGAAGCAGACGCGCACACACAGAGAGACAAAGCAAACAGAAAATGTGAACAAAAAATATTTGTGTCTAAAAAAATGAATGGCAGTCATGTAAGACCATACTCACCAAAAGGTGCCTTTGTTTTGGCAAGTTTCATGTCTGACCTAGACACGGAAGAAGAAGAACTGTATTGGAGTCATGTACAGTAATACTTTGGATAATGAATGCATCGGATAACGCTAAAATCATATAGCGATGCGAATTTTTGAAAAAATTGCATCGTATAACGTTATTTTAGCATTACCCGATGCATTGTGTTTGGCCCTCTGGGAAGGGAACTAGCCAAGTGCCTGACTGCTTCCCATCCCGGAGGGCCGGAGGGTAAGTGCAGAGACACCTGCCGGCCCTCCGGGAAGGGAACCAGACAAGCGAAAGGCAGCCGGTCCATTCAGCTGCTACCTTTTAGGGAAGGGAAGGCGGCCGGCCCGCCTTCTCTTCTCTGAAAGGCAGCTGTCAAACGGAGCTCCCGTACGCTGGCTGCCCACCCCCACAAAAAGGACAACGTGATTTCCTACCTTTTCACGCTGTTTGGGGACAAAAAAAAATCACCATTGTCGGGTGCATGTTTCGGGCTCTCTGCCTCCCCTGCAGCCTCTGGAAGAGTTGGAGGACCTTTTTTGCGCTCTTCCCGCCTTCCTAGGATATCCCTGGGCTGCACAATAGCTAAAAATGCATGCTGCAGCCATTTTGTTTAAAATGGCGGCCCGCCTCGTCTTCTCCAGAAGGCAGCCACCAAACGGAGCGCCTTTGCAGTCTGCCTTTGCAGGCGGATCGATCCCTATCTAAAATAAAAAAAGAATTAAAAGGACTAGATGACATCCGGCCAGTATTGGGCCACCTCAACAGCATTTCCTCTTGCCAACATAAGGTCCTCCTTAGTGCATCAGGAGTTCTGAGTTATAGTGATATTTTATAGCAGGGTGGCCAAACGATGGCCTGCATTGTTTTATGTGGCCCACTGCCACCCTCGCTGCTACCAGAAGCAGAAGTAGATGCATTTATGTCAGCCGTAAAACACACCCATGCATGCATAAAAATGCCCGTGCCTGCCATAAACACTGCCATAAATGCACCCGCAGCTGTCATAAGCACGTTTATGACAGCCGCAGATGCTTTTTACAGCAGCATTTATGGCGGGAGGAACTACATGACTGGCCCGATCAGCTGTCCGGGGTGTGATCAGGCCCATGGCACAAAAGGTTTGGGAACTCCTGTTTTATAGGGTTTTCTGCGTAGAAAGTACTCAGCAGTGATTTCCCGTAGTTTTACAGCCTCCTGGTGTTTTCTTCCCAAGGGAGTTTGAGCATAGAGTCAAAAGCTTCTGAAGATAATTTTGCCAAAAGTGGGCAAACCGCAGCTCTTGTGGTTGTGGGTACCAAAAGAAATACATGCACCAAAAGTAGAAGAGAGAAAAAGGCTTCGTTTAAAATTATTTTGCAAAAGGGTCCTCTTCTCTCCACCACCCTTCAAGAGATGGGTAGAGAAAAGAAAGATAATCTGATTAAAAAGATAAAAGACATCAAGTCCAAATTTTGTATTTAGGTACAGTATCTGGATGCCAGGAGAAATGAGTATGAACCAGACAGTATATGACAATGGTGGCGAACCTATGCACGTAAGCCAGAGGCGGCACTCAGAGCCCTCTCTGTGGGCATGTGCACCATTGCCCCAGCACAGAGTTTGCCCCGCCCCTCTGCCCAGCAGTCCAATGGGAGTGCTTCTTCTCTCCCCCCAGCGTAGAGTTCACCCCGCCCCTCTGTGGTGCAGAAGGAAGCCTGTTGAGTTTGGGCACTCGGTCTCTAAAAGGTTTGCCATCACTGGTATATGGAATGCTTCATCATGAGTTTGTGTGTCATTCTTGGGCAGGGGCTAGGCTAATCTTCTCTGTATTGTTCCAGTTTTAGTATATGTGCTCCCCCAAGTTTCTGCTTAATTGTGGTTAAGTTAAATTATACTTGATGGGTTTTGTTTCTTGATTTGAGGTTCTCTTTTACCATTTTTAGTACAGTCAGGCTTTGTTTTCTATTTTATTTCAGCTCCTGACATGGGAGCGAGCAGGAATGAGGAAGAACCACTTCAAGTGTACTTCGGAAAAAACACTGAAGAGAAGACGCCTCAGGGGATCAAAACTGAAACTTTCCAAGAAACTCCCATCAAGGAAAAAACAGATCAAAGCATCAAGAGCCACAATTGTTTGGTGTGCAAGAAAAGCTTCGGCTCCCAACCCAGCCTAAATGCTCACTGGAAAGTCCACGTGGGCCGGAAGCTATTGCAGTGCTCTGAATACAGCAAGGTTTTTCTAAACAAACCAACCTCCGAAATAGCCTTGCAAACGAACAGAGGAGAGAAGCCGTTTGGGTGTTTGGATCCCGGGAAGAGCCTCGCTTCGAGCAGAGATCTGTTCTGCCGCAAGATCATTGAGATGGGGGAGAAATCGTTCGAATGCCTGGAATGCGGGAAGCGGTTCAGTCGCAACACCCACCTCGCCGAGCATGTGCGGATCCATACGGGGGAGAAGCCGTTTACGTGCCTGGAGTGCGGGAAGAGCTTCAGCCACAGCACCCACCTGGCATACCACGTGAGAGTCCACACGGGTGAGAAGCCCTTCAAGTGCCTGCAGTGTGGGAAAAGCTTCAGCGTACGGAGCAACCTGAACTCACACCAACGGATCCACACGGGGGAGAAGCCCTTCAAGTGCCCGACGTGCGGGAAATGCTTCAGCCATAGCGGCAGCCTCACGTTCCACCACCGGATTCACACCGGGGAGAAGCCCTTCGAGTGCGTGGAGTGTGGGAAGAACTTCCGCGACCGCAGCAGCCTTAGCTCCCACCAGCGAACTCACACGGGAGAGAAGCCTTTCAAATGTGCCGAGTGCGGGAAGAGCTTCAGCCAGAGCACACACCGCGCCTCTCACATGAGAGTCCACACCGGAGAGAAGCCGTTTGAATGCTTGGCGTGCGGGAAGCGCTTCAGCCGCAGCACCAACCTCGCCTGCCACATGAGGATCCACGCAGAATAGGAAGTGTCGGCAGGCTTGGGAGAGTGCCGGTCTGGGAAGCATTTTTCACAAAAGTAGGGAGAGAGTGCTACTGTTCAAGAGTGTGTTGAGTGATGACCCCATTGGGCAGAGGATGTTCCTTACAAATCATCCCAGAATCCACTCAGTGGAGGAAGATGCAGATATTTCTCCACAGCCCAGATGTTATTGAATTTTTAATACAGGGGTTCTCAACCTTTTCAAGCCAAGAGCCGGGTCACGCTCCCTCAGACAGCTTCGGAGGCCGGACGGCCATTTTGCCCTGCCTGCCACACATGGCACTTCCGGGTGTGGCAGAGGTGGTGGCCACATGAAATGGTGTTATGGGCCGCATCTGGGCCCCGGGTCGTAGGTTGAGAACGGCGTATTAATATATTCCAAGGAGGGTAAAATTACATTTTGTGGTGAACGGGAGGGGGGTGGTGGTGTATTTATCTGTCTTAAAAAAGGAGGGGGAAATGCAACCACAGTTTGGTTTCAGAAGTCCCTTTCCCCCTTTGCACTTTCCCATTCCTTTATTTTCCCCGAACACCAAGAAGTAGCAACCGCAGATACACTTATATATACTGCCCCATAGCACTTACGGCACTCTCGGAGCAGTTCACAAGTTAATTAGCATTTTACCCTGAACATGCTGGATAATCATTTTACCAACCTCGGAAGGATGGAAGGCTTTGATTCTACCTTGACTTCCCATCAGGATTGAACTCACAACGTTTTGGATGCAGTACAGTAGTTTAACCACTGTGCCACCAGGGCTCAGTGCAGAAAAGATACTTTTCCTTGGTAGAAAGGTGATCTAATTGTTCTTCTGTCCTCCCTTCTTTGCTCACATTCTAGTTTCAACACCACCCTTTTTACAAGGGCCAAGTAGAAATTGTAAAGAAAAGGTTGAAGCCCATCTCCGTCTTTGCTTCATGACAGCTTTTGCAATCAAGACAACTCCAGTGAACTCGTATCTAATGTAATCCCCACACTTTTGTGTATCCTTCTGTAGACATAATTTTCAATGGCACTCCTGGTATTTCATCTTAGTGTGAGAAAGATTAGCTGGCAAAACAAGGTTGCCATTGCCTGGGGCAGTGGTGGCTATCGCACACGCCGACCAGGCCTCGGCTCGCTCTGACACCCGCTAACTCAAGACCCGGCCTCGCAGCGGCCGTCTCTTCACCTGCTCCAACTGATCGGCTGATCTGGTCATTTCGTCCCCGGACTAACGGGACGGTCTCCTGACCCAGCGAGAGTAAGCAAAGCGGACTTTTGGTAGCATTGCAAAAGGGTGCCTTCACGCAATTAGCCCCAGCAGGGAAAACCGGCAGAGAAAATGGGGGTCTAATGGGCAATGGCGGTGCCTTAAAAAGTGTCGCAGATTGAAAAACTCTGCAAGGCCCTCCATTAGATCTCATTCACCCTTATCACGGTTTTCTTATGGGAATTTGACTTTTAATGTAGCAGCTAGGTGAGGGAGAGGCAAGCTCTGTCCTGGGAAGGCGAGACTCCCAAAATCTCTCCCTCTAGCTCCCTTAGTTATTGGCCCCAGCTGCACTGGCCGAAATAACAGAGTCCATGTCACAAATTAACAAGCCCTTATCTGAAAAATTCCCTTTCAACTCTCTCCTGGCTGAGAAGAGTTATAAAAACCGCTCTTGACAAAATAAGTCTGTTTAATTGGAATAAAAAGAGAATTCCAAAGACAATATTAAAATCCCCTCTAAACTATACTATAAAATAGCATTTTAAAAAGCAATACATATCTGAAAGAAGTGCGGCGGAAAGCCGCCCATACGTGTTTATGGGTCGGACCCCGTCTGGAAGATGAAGAGCAGCATCCCGAGATGGTATCTGAGATAACTGCCCTGTTCCTCTCCTATCTGGCTTCATCACCACAATATTTATACTATTCTTGGTGAGAACGCATGCAGAACTGTTCTGAGTGACAGACAACCCTTTTTGATGACCAGTCCGGGACAGGACATTTAATCAGCATTCCCGTCAGAAAGACATACGTTTCACATCTACTAACAAGTGGATTGCCTGAGAATCGTGCTTCTCCCAGGTAATTATTCTGAGAACAGACACTTTCCCTGCTTCGCTGTCTGTGAACGGAGGTCAGCTTGACCTGCCGCTTTTAATTGGGCAGAAGTTGGCTGTACTGTAGCCTTCCAAAATGGACCCGTTTAGGCTAAGCAAAGTTAAACAAATTAACAGAGTAAAACCAGATTAAAACCATAAGCAAACTAGGCTTTAAGTAAAACAGAATAAATAATTAAAATTAATTCTTCCCTGGCTATGAAATCACAACAGTGGTGAACCTATGGCATGCATACGGTTGCCCCAGCACAGAGTTCACCCCGCCCTGCCTAGCAGCCCAATAGGAGCGCTTCCTCTCCCCAGCACAGAATTCACCCGCCCCTCTGCCCAGCAATCCAATGGAAGAGTTTCTTCCCTCCCCCAGTACAGAGTTCACCCTGCCCCCTGCCTAGCAGCCCATTGGGAGCGCTTCCCCCTCCCCCCAGCATAGAGTTCATCCTGCAAGCGAGAGATGAAGCATTAGGCCAGTGGTGGTGAAACCTATGGCACGTGTGCCAGAGGGATTGTTGAGAGCCCTTTCTGTGGGCACGTGCACCATTCTCCCCAGCAAAGAGTTTGCCCACCACTCTGCCCAGCAGCCCAATGTGAGAACTTCCTCCCTCCCCAGTACAGAGTTTGCTCTGCCCAGCAGCCCAATGGGAGCATTTTCTTCCCCAAGCACAGAGTTCACCCCACCCCTTTGCCCAGCAGCCCAATGGGAGCGCTTCCTCCCCCCCAGCACAGAGTTCACCCCACCCCTTTCTTTGGGCACTTGGTCTCTAAAAGGTTCGCCATCACTGCATTAAGCTATCCAAGAGAGAAAATATGGTGCAGATATAAAGTAGGGGAGAGGTTTTTTAAGGCCTTTATACTGCTTGCCAACACAAAATAACAGAAAAAGGAATTTATTGGTAATCCTTTAATAATTTGTAGTCTATATTAGCCTATACTAGTTAGGTTTAAGATGGACCTTACCTGCCGAGAGATCTACTGTGGGTTGCCTTCCAAAGTTAATAAAGTGTAACCCAGCGTCTGCTCTTCCCATGTAATCTTGTTTGTCTTATCGTTTCATTGACATGACAGCTTCGATTCCTGAATGAATCCTGTTCTTCAGATCAAGGAGGAACTAGCTTGATAATGCATATTGTGGCGGACAAGGTCAAGATTTGTTTATTATTTCCTGGAATTTTGCCAGATGACCTGTACAATGTCAGAACCTTTCTGGCTCTGCTGTCCTGCTTGACATATATTGTGTCTTACTCTTTGCTTCAGTTCTGTATTAAAAAAAAAACCAGTGTTCAAGCCTCTTAGGCTCAGGTATACATCTGTGTTCTGCTCATGTATGTTGTCAGGCACATGCTGAATAAAACCTTTCTTCCCTTGCTTAAGAAAATCTTTTGTTGCTGTTGTGAGAGACAGTATGGAACTGGCCTCAGGAGGGAAAGAATGTCCAAATGTATATATTTTATTTCATTTATTACATTTTTCTACCGCCCATCCGGGATATTTCCCAAAGCCATCTCAGTTTGGTTTCTTTTTTTAAAAAAATTGTTTTTTATTAAGTTTTTAAAAAAATCATACAAGCAAAGATACGTACAAAATACAGTACTAAAAAAGTACACATATAATTTCCAAGAAATCATATATAAACAAAAAAAAATACATAATTAAATTTCATCATATCTCAGTAAACCCTTGTAAAGCCTAAGTCAGTTCACCAAAGCACAGGACAGCCAATGTACTAACTTAGGTTTCTGGGAATTGAAGGCGTGGAACCTAAACCACTGCCGTAGACCATTCTGATTTTGGTTTGGTATCATCAATTTTCAGGCATAAAGCTAGGTTTCCTTTTTTCTGTTGGCAGTGCAGACATGATATTGCAAGATGTTTGGCCATTTGTTTTTGGGGCATTCTGAATTGTGAACACAGAAACAATATCTGACATTTTTGAACCAGAAGTTGTTTAAAGGATTGAATTTCCAGGATTTTTAAAACAAGGCACCCAATTATAATGGAAAATGTCACTTGGAGTTAGTATAGGCTACTGTATTATATATTTGGAAATGAGTCCCACTGAATTCAGCAGGGCTTCCTTATGAGTGTGCTCTCACACGACTGCTGTGTAACTAATTTTGGCACATATGTACGGTCAAAGCGAGAAGGAAATGTTTCTGGATTGCAAAGTGTCCAGAATATTTCAGGGTACTGTGTCTGCAAGTCATCCTGCTTGCCAGTCTATTTAAAAGGAAGTTTGACTGGGTTCCCTGAACATTTATTTCTTCTGGTAAGGTTGTAGTCCTAATTTATCCTTTTTCTCAAATGTAAACCCTATTAATCTCAAACAGGATTATTGCTGAGTTCACACGTGCAGACCTACAGGCCAAGTTTGCTTCTTGGGAATCAGCCCTGATGAACTGAAAAGTGCTCTTACTTAGTACAGTGATACGTTGGTTAACATAATGCGTTCTCCGGGAGGAAATGGTTCTCTGGGAGGAAATAGCCACCCTCCACCACCACTGGTCTCCCCTTGGCTGGGCCAGCCTGGAGGCGGGAGAGCAGCAGTGCAACAGCGCTTAAAACGCCAATGCCACCCTCCACCACCAGACTCCCCTCGACCGGGCCGGCCTGTAGGGGAGAGAACAGCTTGCGGCACGGCGGGGCTCGAAAACGCCACTGCCACCCACCACTATCACTGGACTCTTCCCCATGGCCGGCCCAGCCTGGAGGGTAATGGACAGAGTGGTTCGGCTGAGTTTATAATGTATTTTTGAGTTTTGCTTTTGAAATGTTTTGGTAATTACTTTATAATTGTAATTGTGATATTGTAATTGTATTTACTGTAACTGATATTTTGCTTCTTTGTTTGCCCAGAGTCGCATTGCGAGTGGGGCGGCATACAAGTCGAAGAATTGAATTGAATTGAATTGAATATATATCAAAACTTGTCAGAGTTCAATATAATGCATATTATTCATTTACATGTTTTGTTTGTAATCCAATTCTATAATCGTTTATATGCATACATCCATTTTTATAATAACTACAGATATAACCAAAGCTTATATTATGACTATCATTATCCTACATGGTCGCAACAACAAAAAATGCAATAAAATCAAATTCACAATACACACCCAGTGAAATATACAATGCCCTGGAGGATGCACTGTGTCACAAAAATCTTTCATGACTGTATTTCCAAAAACTCATTTGGTCTGGTGCTGGCCTGCCACCTTCGGTTTGGTTTCTTTGCAAGGGTTTCCCAAATCCTGCTGGGTTTCCTTCTCGACCGTATCAGGTAGATTTGAGAAACACTTTTGTCTAAGCCTGTATATTCCTTTCCATTTGAGGCTTGAGAAGCCTGATTTCTGGTCCAGCATTTGTACATTTGTCTTTCAATTTCCAGCAGACATCCTGAGACATTTGGATGAAGCACCAGTTTGGTCAGGGAGCAAGCTAATTAAGTACTCAAATGACAGCGGACACTTTTCCTTGGCATCTGTCTTTCCAGTGAAACTGATTTATTTCACAAAAGGGCAAGGCAAATCACTACCTGTTGATTCCCCATCAATGGGTATTACAGTAGAACCCCGCATACCGAAAAAAACTCCGTTCCATGGAGCTCTTCACTATGCGTGTTTTTTCATTATGCGAAGCTAATGTGAGATGACCCGGATAACAAACAAAAAATGTTCGTCATCTGGGGTTCCCATTGACTGGGTATGCTCCGGTTACCAAAAAAGTCCCGCATAACGATTTTTTTTTTGGTTATGCGGGGTATCGCCATTGTCTAACGAACGCTTTGTTATGCATTTTTTTGTTATACGAAGCGTTCGTTATGCGAGGTACCACTGTACCAGCATCTGTATTCTCTTAATAGAGGAATTCTCAATCTTTTCATGCTGTGGGCTGGACCCTCAAGACAGCTGAGCGGGCCAGACTGACGGTTCCCCCGCCATAAACGCTGCTGTAAAATGTGCCTGTGGCTGTAGTAAACACGTTTACGACAGCTGCAGATGTGTTTTCCAGCAGCGTTCATGCGTTTATGACAGCCACGGGCACATTGATGGCTGTTGTAAACATTTCTGCTTCCGGTGGTGGCGACGATGTGGGCCACATGAAATAGTGCTGTGGGCTGGGCCCGGCTCACAGGCTATATGTTGTGAACTCTTGTCTTAAAGCAGTTAAATAATAGGAAAATCAACATAGACAAAATAAAGTATTTCTTTACTGGAAGCCACAGATTGATTATGTAGAAAGGAGAAGAGTTGAGGACAGATTCCCTGGTAGGGACATTTTGTCCCAAAGCCATCTCTCTTGTACATTAAAATCCTTTCCCTGAACTTAAAATTTCCTAAAACCTTAGTATTAATCCACCTTCCCTAAAGGAAGAAGAAGGCCAGTCACGTCTGTTCTGTGACTCCTTTAGATTCCTTTGCCTTGAATATGTACATTTTTTCTTGGTCTCTGAGATCTTCAGAATTGGCCATTGGCTACCACCAGCAGGAAGAATGTGTGCATAAAAGTTGGAGGCTCCTATTCTTTGATTCAAGATGCGATAGTGGCTGTCCCCTTGGGTAGTGTAGAACCTCCTAGCTCAGGGGCAGTATATCTTTGAACACCAACATCTAGGCGGCAGGTTCACAAGATAACAGAACACTCTCTTATTCTGCTTGCAATCATCCCAAATTTCACAATTTGTTAATGGAAGGCTGGACTACATGAACCAATTTCCTCTCTTTGTTGGATCTGGAATGCGAAGCGGGTTGCGCAAGCTGGATTGGAACCGCGAAGCGGCTGTTGGGTCCCGGAGCAGACTGGTCAAGTAACGACACACGGGGCAAGATGGAGCAAAGACCAGTAATTTAATGAAGACAAATCATCAGTATTTATCCTGTTCTGGCTGCATGCAAAAAGCGTAGCGATCTATTGTGATGACAGGCTTAACACACCATGTTTACACAAGTTAATTGGGGAAGTCTACACAGGGGAAGTTAATTAACCAACTTAATTAACGGCAGGGGAAATACATTGTTCCGTGTTATCCGGGGTAAACAAGTGGCTAGTATTGGCTCTAGGGCTTAAAGGAATCCGCAGACGCGAGATTACCTATGACGTGCCTAGCGAGTTAGTCATTAGCTCTCCATTGTCTGAGCTGCTTGTCAGATCAGCTATTGATGAATTAAACCCTATCTAATATTCCGCTCCCCCAATTTCTGTCCCCTCAGGAACCCCTGGCAACGAGGTGATCACCCATTACCGGGGTTCTGTCAGGGACAGTTGACCAATTGTCTGTGCGGATCCCACACTCCCCCTTTATTTGTTTAATTGGACCTGACAGACGGCTCGACGTAGGAGCGGCATCAGCTGATGTGGAGTGAGGACATTCCGGGGTTCTCTCCCTGGGGGACACCTTGACATCAGTGAGGGAATACATTGCATGAAACAACATACAGCTGTTCCCAGTATTATCACCCCCACAATCACCTTGAGTGTCGTTTGTAGCCAATTCCATGGGAACCAGGACCATAACTAATCCCACCACGCCCACGTGGCATCTTCCTTGATATTTTTAACCAAGGTATGGAGGTCGGTGAGTTGACTCTGTACCTTCCGCGAGTTGTCCGTGAGGTTAAAACAACACATGCCATGGACAGACTCGCAACCCAAATGGTGTAACAGTAAGAGGTAATTGATAGCTGCTCGATTATCCAGTATGGCATGGCGAAGCTCCGTCTGCTCCTGATTAAGCAGCGCTATCGCCGAGGAGGTGTGGTTAATGGCTTTTGCCAAGGCGCAAGCCAATTGACCAATTCTCTGAGCGTTGCCTACGGCTAAGCCTGGCACGCCAAACAAGCTGACTGCTAAAGAGACATACTCAGCTTTACTCAGAACTCTGATGTTGCTATCACATAAACTGTTTAACTGGGTGGCACGGGCATGCCGTATGTGGGAAGGTACATTAGTGCTTGGGGCAACCATATCCTTAGTGGGGAGCAACAGTGTCAAGCGACTGATACAACAAAGGGAATCAGATACATTTGCAGGAATGTAGTTCCAAGTATACTGGTTACATGTAAAAAAACCATCCTGAAGACAAAGTAACGTGAGCAAACATTGAGTTAATAGTCTCTGGTTTATTACAGCCGGTCATGCGAGCACAAGTAGAGTTCGGGCTGACTGCCACTCGGGGTGTGTACAGAGTGGACGCATCAGCCAGTAGGACTTTCGTGATTTGGGTTCCCCAGTGCGCGTACGTTGAAAAGGCAGTCTTGTAAAACGGACCAAATATCCGCTTCACCAACCAGTCACCGTTCCTGGCGTGCGCATCTGGGGAATGACACACTGGGATGAGACAAGTACTCAGAATAGAGGCAGAATCGGTGGTCTGCCTCAGGCAAAAATCTGACTGATTGACAAGGTTTGCCAATCTTTCCCAAACATTGTAATGCAGCCGGGCAGGGAGATCTCCGCCTGGCATCAGGTTGTTGGTTTCCAGCGAAGCTGCTTGAACCCCTCCCCCGCAATCAGGGAAAGGATCAAGATGATGGTGGTCATCATGGAATTAGCAGTAATCAGGGAAAAGGCTGCAATCAAGATGTTCTCCGGCGTTGGCTCCTTGTCCTCCCGCCGAATGGCGTCCGCCACCTCCTGGCACAGGGACTTGGCCATCCCCCAGGTGATCTTCGGTGCTGTCATCTGCTGTTGCCGCCTCCTCCGCTTGGATCTCCCTGTCAGGGTTAATTCCTCCATCTCCGGTATTGGGTCTGGGAGCGCCTGGGTCCATGCCATTGGACTCGAAGTGAGGCTTGACACACCGGGCTGGAATCCAGATAACGCCTGTAGGAGACATAATTGCAGCATACCCTCTTCCCCATGTTACGAGTGGCACCGGGCCCTTCCAAGAAGGATCCAGTGGCACTCGGTAATGCACCATCGGCCGTGGGAGAGCCTCCGTGTGACGGAAGTGCTTCTCCTGTGGAGTGTAATCCTAAAAAACATTAAGGTGATTGTACGTAAATAATACCTTGTTTAGACAATGCTGTACCTGACCCTGATTTGGGGGGAGGGCTAGTTCCCCCCCTTTCTGTTTGTTTGTCAATGTAGGACTTGAGCATCCGAGTCACCCGCTCCACAATCGCTTGCCCTTGCGGATTGTATGGAACGCCAAAGGTGTGCTTAATGTCCCAGGTGGCCATGAAGGTGGCCAGCTGCCTGGAGCTATAAGCCGGACCGTTATTGGTCTTCACGTGCCAAGGTTTGCCCATGGCCGCGAAGCAGGAAAGGAGATGCTGCTCCACATGGGAAGCCATTTCTCCCTTCTGCGCTGTAGCCCAAACAAACTGTGAAAAAGTGCCAATGCAAACGTGCATGTACTGCCATCTGCCAAAATGCAGAACGTGTGTGACATCCATCTGCCACACCTGGTTGGCCTCTGTCCCTCGTGGATTGACCCCCCACGAGAGCCCCTCTACCGCCCCTGCACAATGTGGACAGGAACGGACTATGCCCTGGGCTTGGGAAAGTGGCAGGTTGAACTGCCGTGCAAGTGCTTTGGCATTCTGGTGAAAGAATGCATGACTCTGAATTGGAGTTGTGAGGACTCCCAAAACTGACTGTTGCTGAATTTCCTTTGCGGCTGCATCCGCTCTACTATTGCCCGCAGAAATCGGTCCAGGCAAATCCTGGTGACTTCTGATGTGGGCGATATAGAGCGCTTTGGTGCGGTTCCGCAAATGAAATTGAGTTGTGAGGAAAAGACTTAACAAGTTTTTGTCTATCGCGCGAGTGATGTACGCTCCTGGTAGACTGTGAAGCAAATTCCTAACCTACCAGCTGTCAGTAATTATGTTCAAGTGTTCTTTGGCAAAGGTGCGCAAGGCAAAATTCACTGCTGCCAACTCTGCCCGCTGCGCGGATTTCTGCGGAAGAGTTAGAAGCGTGCGCCAAGCCTGGCCCTCTTGCCAAGTAAGAACACCATATGTACGACCCCCATCAGTGAACACTGTCCTAGCCCCCTGAAGTGGAACCAGGGATATTAATTCACACAAACTGACTGTCTGCGTTTGAAGCAAGACGAGTCTGGGGTCTTTCGGCAAATGGTATGCCAAACATCCAGTGAATCCTTCCAATGCAATTGGAAGTGAGTCACCGAGCTGCATCAGTTGATGAATCTGATCTTTTGTGAGTGGGACTACGATTTTCGCTAAATCGTGCCCTGAGATATCCTTTGCTCTCAGCCTTCCTCAGTAAATCACCATGGAGACCAGTTCCTGCGGAGGAACGATGTTCCGGGAAGAGGTGTGTGGTAAATACACCCATTCCACGATACTTGTCCCCCACTCGGAGTCTACCCCGAGAGCTCCGGTGAACATGGATCCGGTCCGGATGATGTACAGGTTTAGAACAGGAGCATATGGCCCCTGACTAATCCTGTCCACCCATCTCTGGCTGATAACTTGGTTGACCTTTTCGAGAGTCAAGCGCTCCTCTCGAGGGTTGTGTATCCGGTCTGCCGGCTGCTTACCTAGTGTTAGCAGCGAGAAGAGCGGCTTTAGAAGGTCCGTATCTAACCTAAAATACGGTCTGGCCCAATTGATATTCCCCAGAATCTGTTGCAATTCTACAAGGGTGACAGAATCCTTTAAGTTGATCTGTGGCAAAACTGGTGCTGTGAAAGAACGGAGAAGCCAATGGCCCAAGTATGAAAAGGGCTCGGTTCTCTGAACTTTCTCCAGGGCAATGAGTAACCCTTTTTCCCCCACAGTGGCCTGGAGGTTTTTAAACATTTTGCTGCCGAGTTGCGGCGCTGCTACCAGGATGTCATCCATGAAATGACACACTAAGACTGCGGGGTGAAGGTTTCGGAACTTTTCCAGTGCGTTGTGAACGTAAATTTGGCACAGGGTGGGCGAGTTGAGCATCCCCTGCGGCAAATATTTCCACGCGTAACGTTGCGTGGGCTCCCTGTGGTTCATGACTGGCACTGTAAAAGCGAACCTTTCCCGATCCCTTACATCTAAAGGAATGGTATAAAAACAGTCTTTTAAGTCTACGACCAAGATCTCCCAACCCTCGGGGATCATGTTTGGATTCGGGATGCCGCATTGAAGCGGACCCATTGGCTGGATACATTTATTGATCTCTCTTAGATCGTGAAGGAGTCGCCACTTCCCTGACTTTTTCTTGATAATGAATATGGGCGAATTCCAAGGACTGGTGGACTGTTCTATATTCCTGCATCTAGATGTTCTTTAACCAGCTGTTTCAGGCGACTAATTTATCCCCTACTACCGGCCATTGCTCTACCCAAACTGGCGTGTTGGTAAGCCATTTAAGCGGTAAAGCCATTACCCGAAGGTAAGAGTGGCACGGTACTTCTGCAGAATGTCTCGCCCACAGAGGTTGACGTGCACATCCAAAATGTGCGGCCGAAAGACCGCTGTGCCGTCAGCTTCGGGGATCGTGACTTCTACCCAATCTTGGCTTCTAAACGCTTCTTGAACACCGCCTACCCCACACACATCGGAGACCGGCTCTAGAGCCCACTCACACAGCCAATGACCACGCTGACGTCAGCTCCGGTATCTAATAATCAGTCAAAAGATCTTTTATTTAAAAATACCTTTATGACTGGCTGCCACTTCCACTCTATGTTGGTTTCCACTGCCGCTAAGACCTGGTATCCTTGCACTGCCCCTTCTGCACTCCAGCGGTCTGCCGACCCGGACTCTGAGCTGTCTCTGAGCCTTTCCTGGCTGCCTGCTGGCGAGTGACAAGGAACCATGATCAGTTGCACTAACGTGTCTCCTTGTGAATGGTTTGGGATAGGTGTGTCCAGAGTTGAACCTGGAGAACACCCGAAAAATTGGAGTTAATGACTCCTGGAATCACAAGGATTCCTCGCGTTCTTGCGATGCTACGGGGCAAAACTAAACCTATATAGCCTTTAGGCAGGGGTCCCATGTACTGGGAATCGACCAGATAGACTGTGCCTGGCAAGTCACATGTGACTTCTGACTGGCAAGTCAAATCTAGTCTCGCACTGCCTTTAGGTCTGGCCTGCGCCTCCGGAATGCAGGGAATGTGACCGGAATTTAGTCCAGCTCTGACTCCCCCAGAGCGATTGAGGTCTCTGTTTGGCCCGGGGCCAGAGACAAGCCCGCGTTCCCATTTCCCGAATTCGGGCAGTTCCTGGCCCAGTGGAAGCCTTTATTGCATCAGGGACATGGGGGGTCGGAGCCTTGGGACGGCCGGTGTTTTGGCCGCTGCCCTTGGTGTATCGGCATTCTCTAGCGAAATGACCGATCTTACCACAATTGTGACATGCTCCTTTGGCCCTGCCTTTGGGTTTCCTACCACCTTGCACCGCCACTGCTAACAGACCCATTTTGTAGGAATCTGTACCAACGTCGGCACAAGCCCTAATCATGTCGGTGAGAGTCAGATCGGGACGATTGCCCAGTGACTGCAAGATCTTATGGCAGTCAAGGTTAGCGTTGTCTTTAGCCAGATTCATCATGAGTTCCTGTTGGGCTTGCTCATTGTCAATCTGTCTACTGACCGCTTCCTCCAATCTATTGATAAAGTCCATGTAGGACTCCTGGGCACCCTGTTTGACTGCTGTGTAATTTTTGGCTGCTTTGCCAGCTGCCGGGATCTTGAGATAAGCTCTGAAGGCTGTCTCAGCCACCAAATGAAGGGTGGCGAGAGGCAAGGTGATCTGCGCATCGACGGATTTGAACTGGCCTGACCCATATAGCTGGTCAGGGATTACTGCTCCTCCCATCCTGGCAGCCCTTGCCTGTGCTTCGAGTTGATACTCGCTGTCCCATAGCAAATACTGGCTGGGATTGAGCATCATTCTCATGACGCCTTTCCAGTTGTATGGAATGAGCATCATTGTCTTGCACACTTGCTGAAGTGTGCTCCTAGTAAAGCGACTCTGGAGTCCTGTCTCTGTGATTGCCTTCTGTATTGCCATGAGCAATTTATACGGAACTGGCGAATGGGTCGTTTGCTGTTGACCCGTGAGGGCATCTACCTCTACGTGGACTGGGCATATCTGCTTAAGTTCAGCTAGTTCTTCTGCTGACAACTCCCCCTTATTGGTTTCTTCCTCAACCATGCACTGGATGGAACTTTTGGAGGTCTGGAAACTTTTAGCTATCTGGGAAACACCAGCATTTCCCATACCTTGCATTTCTTCAGTGACGTCTGCAGCTGTCACTGAGGGAAAGCTCCCTACGCTGCCCTGCTTGAACTGAAGTGACAGATAGAGAACCATCGGGGCTGATGGTTCTGACTGCGCTGGGGGGTTCTCGGCCTCTATCCAGACTGGGTCTACCTCTGCTATGAGCTTCCTACACTTGCTCCATGTGCTGATTATCTTAGCTGGGGCTCTAGGTTCTTGCCTAATGCAGGCTCCTATCCTATCCCAAAGTTGGAGGTTAAGCATGCCTGTTTGTGGATAAAACAGACAATTTCCCCCCAAGTACACCAAAAGATCCACTAACTGGGCGCTGTGAATGCTTGTATGGTTTACCCTGGCCAGGGCCTTGAACTCCATTAAGTGAGTTCTCTGGTTAGCGGTCGGATGTTGTCGCTGAGGACAAGTCCCCATATTACCTGCCGGTCCTTTGAAGTTTTCCTCCTTGGGACGAAGCAACGCGTCTGAGGTTAGGTAACAGGTCTGGTGTGATGAACCTCTGGGAAGGACTCGGAACGTGGGCTGTTGCCACAGGCCCTCGGTGGCCTCTGCGATGAAGTCAGGGTTTCACAGCCGACCCTGAGCGGAACGCGTTTTCCGCCGAGCAAGATACCTCAGAGCTTTGGAGCGTGCTCTGCCTCTCTGGAATGCCTCGCAGCATAGCTGTCACTCAGATCGGATGGTTTTCCGACCAGAGCTGCCGTGCTGTCCTCCGGGATGATTTGGACACGGTTCTGGCGTAGAACCGGACCGAGAAGATCGCTTACTCACGAGTAAATAACGTCGGGGTCACCATATGTTGGATCTGGGCCGCGAAGCGGGTTGCGCAAGCTGGATCAGGACCGCGAAGCGGCTGTTGGGTTCCAGAGGAGACTGGTCAAATAACGACACACAATGCAAGATGGAGCGAAGACCAGTAATTTAATGAAGACAAATCATCAGTATTTATCCTGTTCTGGCTGCATGCAAAAGCATAGCGATCTATTGTGATGACAGGCTTAACACACCATGTTTACACAAGTTAATTGGGGAAGTCTACACAGGGGAAGTTAATTAACCAACTTAATTAGCGGCAGGGGAAATACATTGTTCCGTGTTATCCGGGGTAAACAAGTGGCTAGTATTGGCTCTAGGGCTTAAAGGAATCCGCAGACGCGAGATTACCTATTACGTGCCTAGCGAGTTAGTCATTAGCTCTCCATTGTCCGAGCTGCTTGTCAGATCAGCTATTGATGAATTAAACCCTATCTAATATTTCGCTCCCCCAATTTCTGTCCCCTCAGGAACCCCTGGCAACGAGGTGATCACCCATTACCAGGGTTCTATCAGGGACAGTTGACCAATTGTGTGTGCGGATCCCACACTTCTTCTCCAATGGGAAGCTTGGAGGACGGAAGTACCTGGGGTTGTGTGAAAGGAAGGCAAGCTGAGCGAAGTTGGAGGAATTAGAGCAGGAATTCTCAACCTGCGGCCTATGGCACCATTTCATACCTGTCAAGTTTCGGGAAATTTCTGTCAAATAAGGGAAATTTTCTGGCCAAAACAGGAAACTGGACAGCTATGCTTATCCTGTGCTGGCCTCCAGTCTAACTAATACTGGATGACGACGGGAAAGAGTGTAAAATATGGGGGTTTGACAAATTTCCCGAAGCTTGACAGGTATGCACCATTTAATGTGGCCCTCCACCGCCTCCACCACACCAGGAAGTGGCATGTGGCGGAGGGCAAAATGGCCATCCGGCCCCTGAAGCTGACTGAGGGAGTGTGACCCTGCCCTTGGCTTTAAAAGGTTGAGAACTCCTGAGTTAGAGGCAGAAAGAAGGACTGAAGATGGAGACCTTAGGAAGTGTTGCTTCAGATTGCATTGATCTTGAGTTCTCCTCCACTCTAGCCAGCATATCCAGTGGTGCAGGTGGCTGGGAACTGCAGCCTGAAATCGACAGGCCGACACTTTGACCGGCTTCCTCTACCAAGGGTAGACATTTTCCCAAACTAATATTAGGGGAGATCTCGGAAAGGAGACAGTCAAGGCAGGGAATGGAGATTTAGAGAATACATATGTATTCTCAACATTAAGTCATGCAAGTTAAGTTGATCTTTCCCTGCCTCCATGTAGGGAATGTTTCCCATTCAAGGTTGGCTGTTCCCAACCAGGAGTCTTTGAAACGTGGTGAGCTCCATATCGACCAAAGTCCTTCCCCTGCAGCCCAGGCTGGTTTGCTGTATTGAGAGAGTGCTGGGTGCGAGAGAAAGGTTTCTGTAGGGGAGCCAAAATGAGGAGAGATCTGGGATGTTTTGATGAGGGTGGAGGCTGGGAAAGAAATATGCCTTCTGCAGGTTGTGAAAAAGTCAAGCACCCTTATCCTCCACCATCCTCCGCAGCCCACTCAGCTTTATGCCCATGACGTTAACATTGCCATCTAGCAATCTCATCCTCTGCCGCCCCCTTCTCCTTTTGCCTTCAATCTTTCCCAGCATCAAGGCCTTCTCGAGTGAGTCTTCTCTTCTCATTTGGTGTCCAAAGTACTGTCACTTAATCTTCAATATTTGTCCTTCCAAGGAGCAGTCAGGGCTGATTAATTTCTTTCAGGATCGACCTATTTGATCTCCTTGTGGGATTAGTGGAAATAAAAATCAGCAGGCAGATATTTCACGGGAAAAGAAAGATAACCAGGAGGCTATGGACCTGCTTAAAAATAACAATAAAAGCATAAAATCTGAGTTGGAAAGGGTCTTTTAGGCCATCGACTCCAACTCCCTGTTCAATGCCAGGAATCGAAATCAAAGCAGGTCTGACAGCTCAGGCTGTCCTATTTTGGGCACATCAGGAGTAGAAAACAAGACTATCTGGAAAAGAGAATAACGTTTGGAAAAGCTTGATGCAGTAGGAGAAGAGGAAGAAGACCCAACGTGAGATGGATTGAGTGCCTAAAGGAACCCACAGATATATAATGCTGTTATGGCACAACGAAACGGATTAGGATATGGTGTCACGATGCCACTCCGCTTTTCCTTCTGATATAAACACTTTAAACAAGGTCATAAGAGCATTAATCCAGCCTGGTGTTGCTTCAGAATCTACGGGTGGGGGGGGGGGGAGAGAAATCTGACCCTGTTAAGGGGTTAAAACGATGGAATCCTGCTTCCTAGACGGTCGCTCAGGAATCCACTTCCGGTCTGGCCAGCCCGAGGTGCGCCGTAATTTTCCTCCCCCCTCCCCCGCCCCATCCTCCTGGGAGTTCCAGTTGGCGGGACTGGAGGTACCACTTTGGGGGTACCTGGGAGGTGGGTGAGATCCAGGAAGGGGGAGAAAGTGGGGGGCTTGGGGGGGGGAAAGGGTGAAAGGTTATGGGGAGGGTCAGACCTGGGAGGGGTCCCTAAAAGAGGGAAGCGCCCCCTTTCTTTGTCTTTATCTCTCTCCCCCCATCTTCCTCCCTCCCTCCCACCCACCCCCTTTGAACTGGGGAGAGCTGGGAACCAGTCTCCCAGTGCTTGGCATCTGTACTGGTATGTGGGGCTGGGGCAGACTGGGAAAGGGGATGGTAAGGAAATCGAGCCCCCTTCTCCTGGTGGCAGGGGGGGGGAATGTCTGGAAAGAGAAGGGAGGGAGGAGGCCCCTATATGGGGAGCCTTGGGTTCTTTACTCCGCAGGACCCAAAGGTCTTGCCTTGTCTCTGTCGAAATGGGCAGTATAGAAATGCAGTAAATAAATGAAATAAGGAAGGCGAGTCAAACTATAGGGGTTGAAATAGTGACCCTTAAAAAACAGTGGGGTGGTTTGGATGGGTGGCATTTTCTTCTATACCGCCCGGAGTGGGATACCACCCCAATGGGAGGTATAGAAATGCACTAAGTAAATAAATTGTATTTATTTATTTTATTTATTGGGGTATTTATATCCCGTCCTTCTGGTGCAGGCGCCACCCAGAGCGGCTAACAACATAAAAGGAAGAAGCTCTTTAAAACCAAAAGAAAGCCATCTCCACACAACACAATGCATAAATGCAAAAGATAAAAGGTACAATAAAATACATATACAATCTTTAAAAAAACCTAGAACCCTCAAGTCCCCCCCCCCCGCTAACCCCTTAAGAGAATAGTCAAAGTTAAAAAGATAAAAGTCACAAAAAGAGCATAAAAACAGACAAATTACAAAATTCTGACCATCCCAGTGATAACCTAAGGCAGCTAAACCAGCCAACGGTCCTGGGCCGTTCCACATGTTGGATCCCACACCCTCTGGCATAGCCAGGTCTTGAGTGCCTTTCTAAAGGGGAGTAGCTCCGTCTGGAGGCGCAGCTCTGGTGGTAAGAGGTTCCGTAGGGCTGGGGCAGACGCAAAGAAGGCTCTTCTCCTGGTCCCCGTCAGGTGTCCTTCTCTCGTCGAAGGGACCACCACAGAAGCCCCTCTGGTCTGCCCTCGTAGGACGGGTAGAATGCCTTGGGGTGATAAATACGACTGGGCAGACATGGGACAGGCTTGCCTGTAGCAGCTTCACAAAATGAGACATTATCTACATTCATAGGCAGACGGAATTCTCCATAGACTAAAAAGACAAGTTTTCTTTAAAGCAGGGGGTTTGCAACCTATGGACCGTGGGCTGGCTCCGGCCCTTGTTGCCATTCCATCTGGCCTGGAAGCGGAAGCGGGAATGTTTACGGCAGCTGTAAGCACACCCCGCATGTGCAAACGTGCCTGCTGTGGTTTGTGGTAGCGTTTACGACATACCTGTCAAGCGCAGCTCCGGAGATTACGGGACCTGCGTAGAACATTTCTGCGCAGGTCTGTTCTATGCGTGTGTAGAAGTGATCTGTGCAGAAATGTTTTGCGCAGGTCGTTTCTACGCATGCATAGAAGGCTTTTACGCATATGTAGAAGGCTTCTACACATCCCCTTCTGCACAGAAGCCTTCTATGCATGCGTAGAAGGGTTCTATGCATGCGTAGAAGGGTTCTACGCATGCCTAGAATGGTTCTATGCATGCGTAGAAGGGTTCCACGCATGCCTAGAAAGGACCTGCGCAGAAGGGATGCGGATTAACTCCTCCCCCCATTGCCAAATTATGGGGTAGCGGCAGCTCCGGGCGGGAAAGGAAGAAAATCGGCGCGGAAATACGGGAAATCCCGGCCAATCCGGGATACTTGACAGGTATGGTTTATAATGGAGGAACCACATGTCCGGCCCACTCAGCTGTCTTGAGGGTGAGTGGTCCGGCCCGTGGCACAAAAACCTTGAGAACCCCTGCTTTAAAGCATTTTAAAAAATAGGCTTGCTCTACTTTATATTGTAATGTTTGTATTTGTTTTTTTTATGTTGTATGTTAATTTTTTTAAAATATTTCATTAAAAAGGTACTGGGCAAAACAACATGGCAATTATAGACAAATTCAAAATGTTGATAGTACAGATGGAACAGAACGAAATTAATAAAACAGTAAAAGGATTACTAAGCGAAGTACAGTACTGTATATAAAATATTGATAGAATCCAAGGGAGAGCAGCAAAGTTTAAGAATAGGTTGGAAGATGGATTTAGAAGGTAATAGTAAAGCGGAGGAGTGGGTTTATTTTTTTATTTTTTTTTATTTATTGTTAAATTTTTATACCGCCCACTCAGCCAAAGCCGACTCCGGGCGGTTCACAACAGTGGGTAAAAACAGATAAAAACAAATAAAACAGATAAAAACCAGCAATAAGAACCCACCCCTAAAAAGAGAGGGTTACGATATGTAAGCCAAAAAAAAAAAAGGGAATAATTTATCTGTTAGAATTAAAGAGAACTGTTATAAAGAAATATGGAAATGGTGTATGACTCCAGTCGGTTTATCTGTTATGATATAAAACATTCAAAACATTGTTGGAGATGTAAAAATAGGAAGTTGGAATGTATTTTCATTTGCAGTGGGAATGTAAGACTGAAGAAAATGTGGGAGAAGTTTTTAATGAAAGATTGTCTATTAATTTGGAATGGCATTACAGTATCTTACTCTGGGAAGTAAGAATTGCAAACGAAAGGCATGGTTACAATATCCGTTGCAGGGGCAAGATTAATTATAGTCAAAAATGGAGTGTAGTTTTTGATTTTGAGCTTGACGATTGGTTTAAAGAGATAAAGAATACAGTTACTAATGATGAATGAATGTGTGAAATTAAAGCTAAAAAGAGGATGAGTGAAAGAAAATTATTTTAGTGATACATTATATTTTTGTTATAAATAACCAGATGTGTTTCAAAGTAGTGGAGTGACAGACCTCCAGAAAAGGGGACATTTTCCCATGTATAACCAGAGAATTAGCGTAGTTTTCTTTTCTAAGTTAAATTCAAAATAATTCCCCTTACCTTCTTAGCAAAGCAACAGTTCTGTCAGGGTCTCTGAGGCCAAGCTGTCTCCTCACTAAAGCCAATTAGGACCTAATTAGCTCACTTTCACTTTTTAACCCTTTCCTTATTTCAGTTATGGTTGTGAAGGGATTCTGTGCTTGTGACGATATGAGTTAATGACCTCCGAAATGTCTTTTATCATTAACCGCTCTGCTCAGATCCTGCAGAATGATAGCGTCTCACGTTAGGCCCTCACTTCCTACTGCTCACCCCGTCTTATTAATATTGTATTTTCCAGTAAGTTCTGCTCAGGTCTTTGCAAGCTAAGAGCTGTGGATTCCTTTACTGAGTCTATCCATCTTGCATTAGGGCTTCCTCTTCTCCTGCTGTACCTGCTCTCCAAACCTTCCCCCAGCAATTTTGTCTTTTTCTGGACAATTCTGTATTCTTATTACACGTGTAGGTAAGGTAAATGTTTTCCTTGCTCAAAAGCCAGCCCTGTCTGACTCTAGGAGATGGGGTTAATCTTTGTTTACCGCCAAAGAACCAGTGCTATCAACATCTGCAGCGATTTCCGTGGTCACGTGGCAGGCATGAATAGACATCAGAGCACACAGAATGCTATTACAGTACCTTTCTGACCAAAGTGATACCTATTTATCTGTTTACAATTGCTTGTTTCCAAACTCCAAGGTTGGCAGGAGCTGGGAGAGATGACAGGAGCTCACTCCGTCGCGCAGCACTCAGGTCGCGAATGGTAGACTTGCTGACTTGCCGGTCATCAAGCTCAGCGTCTTAACCACTAAGCCTCAGCTTAGGAGAGCCTAAACGTATGCATTTTGGCTCTTACTCGTGTGTTTATATTTGGCTTGATTAAGTACACACTTATTTGCCTTATTGATGGTCTTTAAGGCTCATCTCCAGGCTGCATTTCAGCAACCACAGTCTGTGATTGTCTTCTGGGTAAACCTTTTGTTTGTTTGTTGTTCAGTCGCACAGTCGATTCCAACCAGTCGTGACCCCACGGACCATTGTCCTCCAGGCACCCCTGCCCTCCACCATCCTCCTCAGTCTGCCCAGTTCTGTGCCCATTGCGTCTACAATACCATCTAGCCATCTCATTTTTGGCCGCCCCCTTCTTCTTTTGCCCTCCACCTTTCCCAGCATCAAGGCCTTCTCAAGTGAGTCCTCCCTTCTCATTTGATGTCCAAAGTACTTTAACTTCATTTTTACTATTTGACCTTCCAATGAGCAGTTGGTTGATTTCTTTTAAGATCAACCTATTTGTCCTCCTCGCTGTCCAGGAGACTCTCAAAACTCTCCCTCAACACCACATCTCAAAGGCGTCTATTCTACTGCGCTCAACTTTCCTTATGGTCCACCTCTCACAACCATACATCACCACCGGGAATACCATTGCTTTGACTATATGAATTTTTCTTTGCAATGTGGTGTTTCTACTTTTCACTATGTTCCCCAGGTTTCTCATAGCTTGTCTCCCAAGGATTAGTCGCCTTTTTATTTCATGGCTGCAATCCCCATCTGCAATGATCTTGGATCCTAAGAACGTGAAATCTGTCACTGCTTCTACTTCTTCCCCATCTATTTACTAGGGAGTGATAGGTTTACCTACATGAGGGAATTTATTGTTTTGTGTAAAATAAGTCTATTTAAATTTCCATTTTAAAAAAGCTAGGAAATTCAGTTCTTCAGGGGAAAAACCTCTAGTCTATGAATGTGGGGTATTGTGCTTCTGTCTCTGTGATTCAGAAAATTGGGAAATGGCCCCATAATGAGCCTGTGTTGCCAGCAGAATGCCGTGTTTTACATGGCTACGGGCAGCATGAATGTTTGTGATACCTAGGTCAGTAGTCAAGATAGTCTACAGCAGTGGTTCCCAACATGGGGCCAATGCCCTGCAGGGAGACTTCAGTTCCCAGAAGCCTAAGTCAATACATTGGCTAGGGGCTGCGGTGGCTCAGTGGTTAAGAAGCTCGCCTTGTTAGCTGGAAGGTTGGCAAGTCGGCAGTTCGAGACCTGGGTACTGCATGATGGATTGAGCGCCTGTCTCTGTTCCAGCTCTTGTGGACATGAAAGGAGCCTCTTGGGCATTCCCTGGGTGGAGTTTCTCCGGCAAAAATCATTTCAACCCAGCGCAATCTCTGATACAAAATTATTATACTGTACTGTAGTATGTTGGCTGATTAGTGGTTTGGGGAATTTTCAAATTCAGCAAAGTTTCTTTCTCTTAATGTAATCTCATGAATTAATTGAACTCCGTCTATTCGCGTTCAGTTGCAGCTCTGGACTGAACAACATTTCTTCGCCGTCTCAAAGCCACTTCTGATAGAAATCATCACACCGTGTCTGGCGGGCAGAGGTTTGAAGAGGCCTCGGGTAACGTCGTTTCCTACTCAGAATAAACCCTTCATTGCTGAAGGGCTCTAAAAAAGGGGGAAATCCTTGCTATCAGAGACACGGCAGAGTTGGCTTCTTTCTCCTTGAGTATCTTCTTCTGTTCAACAGAGCTTTTCTCTGAAAACAGTTCCTGTTTGTGAAGTAAGTATGGGTCGAGGAGAAAATAATTCCTGGTGGAAGGGATTGAGGGATGTGGGATGGGTGGGCAAAGATTGAAGGAAGGAGGAAAAGATGATGTACAGAAAGGTATGGACTGGTTAGAGCCCCGACGGCCATTATTTTATCCTGCGATTGTCACTAGAAGCCTTCTTTGATTGGGGCCTTCAGCATGAAAGAACCTTCCCAAGTCTATTGGGAAGATTCCCTTATGCCAGTGATGGTGAACCTCTTAGAAACCCAGTGCCGAAACAGAGGGGCGGGACGAACTCAATGCTGGGGGAGAGAAGAAGCACTCCTATTAGGCTGCTGGGCAGAGGGACGGGATGAACTCTGTGCTGGGGGAAGGAGGAAGTACTCCCATTGGGCAGAGGAGTGGGTTGAACTCTGCTGGGGGGAGGAGGAAGCACTCCCATTGGACTGCTGGGCAGAGGGGTGGGGCTAACTGTGCTGGGGCGGTGGCATGCATGCTCACAGAGATGGCTCTGGGTGCCCCCTCTGGCACGCATGCCATAGGTTCGCCACCACCCTATACATTTTTGGTTTGTCTGTCTTTCTTCCAGAGAGAGAAAAGGTCCCACCTTGTCTGTCCCTTTTGCTTCTTTAGAGGAGTTAAAAATGGAAGACTCTGTGGGTTCTGAAAATGGGAGACGGCCCGAAAACACGGAGACTTGGAGCAATAGGGAATTCATGGGAAGAACGGCACAGAACAGCCTTGGTGGGGAAACATTCGGTTCAGACGTCCAGCGCCAGCATTTCCGGACGTTCTGCTACCCGGAGGCCAAAGGTCCCCGGGCGGTTTGTAGCCAACTCCACCGTCTCTGTCATCGGTGGCTGAAGCCAGAGGAACGCACCAAGGCCGAGATCCTGGACTTGATCATCCTCGAACAGTTCCTGGCTGTCCTTCCGCCAGCGATGGGGAATTGGGTGACTGAATGCAGACCTGACACCACTTCCCAGGCGGTGTCCCTGGCTGAAGGTTTCCTCCTGAG